>OY294028.1:26019743-36019743 GCA_958510845.1 Cantharis nigra | reverse complement strand
CGTTACGCCAAGTTGTAGACATTCAACTTGGTACAGATCAACAAATAATCAAATACTAGTCAAATCGTGGTTTCATCATCTGGCTTGTGGATTTTCAGAGAAAAAATACATACAAGAAACGATCAAAAGCATTTATACAAAAACACAAATTTTTTATGGTCACTTTACAAATATAGCTGGTGGTTTACATATTAAAATCTTGAAATAAATTCAACGACTTAAAACAAAGATAATATTAACAATGGAGAAAACAAAAATCTGATGTGACAACACATAACTTTCCCATTGGTTACTAAATTTAATAAAATAAAATTAATAATAATAATAATTAAAATTTAATAAATAAAAAGGAAGGGATTTCAATCAAAATCTAATCAGCTCTCTAGATTACTGCTAACAACAGTATATTAAGAAATTCGAATAAAATCGGTTCAGATATTTTGAAAAAATCGTGAAAGAAATTATCGTACAAATACGCACACAGATCCGGACAACATTGCAAAATTTGTCTCAAACGAATTTTAATAGAAATTGGAATGTTTATATTTCACTATCATATTTCACAAATTCTGGAACATGAGGCTCGTCAGCCTACATAATTTTATATGGATTCAGTCAGCTAAATAATAATTATAAAATTTCAAAATGTAATATCTCCGAAACTATTTTTAAAATTCTGGTGTTCAGTAAGAAGGACTTAAGTTAGGAAACATGGTTTTGTGTAAAACGCAATTTAAATTGTAATTCCCCTATACTCTTTGTGTATTTCCATTATATCTCTATTACATCTGGTGAACAAACAAAAGTAATAAAAGTTCTTGGTACCAATCGAAAGAGTATTTTAAATACACTTAACTTCAGTAATAAAAAAAATTTGCTAATTTTTCATTTCAGGCGGGATTTTAGCAATCGGAAGGAAATTGTAATCGATGCTATTATGATACCAAATTTTAAAGTTATTGCTGAAATTATCATTTTTATTTGTTTATTAGACATCAAAAATATGTTATTGTAAACCACTACGGGGAAATATTAAGAATAACGCAAATAATTTTTAAAACAAGACATTTTCAAACATAAAATACGCAATTATTAAGGCACGGATAACAATGAAAATTATTTTCCGGGCAGTTAAAGGTTGTCTTGAGAGCACTACCAAGTCAGATTTTTCAAATTTTTACTTATGCTTGCGCAGTAATATTTTAAAAATTACTTATTTTCATGAACTTTGTGAATTTTTTTAACTGTTTTCTAACAAAAAAAAATGCAAATATCTCTTCGTAGTACTTTACAATAACATCTTATTTTACGTCTAGTAAAAAAATGAAACTTATAATTTCAGCAATAACTTTAAAATTTGATTTAATAATAGCATCGATTTCAACATATTTTCAACTGCTAAAATCTCGCCTTAAGCCCTTCCTACTAACATTGCAAAAATAATTTTTAATGTTTGATTTTCTTTTTAGTTTTTAACATATTTATTACCAACTATGCTTTTGCGGTTTACAATAATTTTTAAATTCATGACAATAATAGCATTGCAGGTTATAATAATAAACATATAAAAAAAATAATTAAACAAAAATTTGAATTGTAATAATGTATAAGATTGTAAAAATTAAAAATTTCTTAAGTACCTCTATTAATTTAACATTTAATTTATTGATACAAAATTAATTCAATTTTGTATAATTCTCTGAAAGTTTTCACGCTAAGTGATACTTGGCAGGGTCTTTAGTAGTTAAAATAATAATTGGATTTCTACGAAAATGTAGATGTATCAAATTGCTTTACAAAACCGAGTTATATTGCATCAATGATATTATCGTTAATATCTTGATATCATTATTGCACCTTTAAAATTTCCTCTACAAGGATAATCCAAAGCATATCATATTGACATGCATTGCAATTTATTCTGAATAATTGATAATACTAAATTAATATTACAATCAATATTCAAAATTTGCAATTGATTGATTGGACTTACTGTAATTCTACTTATGTTGATCTTAAGTATATGTATGCTAAGTGCAGTGATGGGTCTTATCTTTTAAGGTTTCCTTAAAAGCATGGTTATTATTAGAATGTTTGAGCAAAGAATTAAAAGCGGAATAACCAAGTAACACAAATTTTCAAACTGAAATAATAAACTAAGAGGCTCAAAGTTGCTCTTTAAAATTAAATTATATCTCGAAGAGGTTAAGAAGAATTTACTAAAATTTAGATAATTCATCCCAGTATTATTCATATTTAAATACTATATAATATTTAAATTTACTTATTAAAGGGGGTGGAAACTAATAAATGAATTTTTCATAAAAAATAGTACAAAAACATCAATAAGAACAATTAATAATGAAAATCGCGAATCAAAAGCACAAATTAATATTAACAAAGCTATTAAAACACTATCGGTGATGTGACATCGCAAAACATCGTGTCGTATTAGTTCCTAAGCAATTACACAATAGTTTACAACCTGTAACCTAATATTTTGAGTTTTTGTGACGTCGGCGTCGCCGATAGTGGTCAGTACTTTTCTCCTGACTTAAATGATAAGCGGTTTGACAATTTTTTCTTAGAAATTTCTCTACTACAACTTTAACTCTTATTATACACACAGCCTAAATCCTTATGGAAATCGTAAATGCGGTTTTCTGGTCATGCTATTTATAAAATTTCCGTTAAACTCATCAAACAATCGAAAACTGAACTTCCTAAGTAGAAAGTTTTTGTTATTATTATACGATACATATACATTTTTTGATTTGATTATTTTGTTTTGAATTATTTTGATTATATCAACCGTTGTATTTTGATTTTGTTTAGGTACAATTTTTGAGATTTTTTCTAAAATCTTACGCCATAATAGTAGGTGCCTTTACACACAGCCATCTGACACTAGGGCTGGCCCGAAGGTCAACCTACAAATCAGACGTTCGTGTGTAAACGCAACGAAAGGACGTTCCACATGCCTCGTCAAGACATCACAATTTCATCTAAATCTACAAAAATTTCAAATGTCACTGAAACTGCCGACTTGAGCAAATTTCCCAATATCACTAAAATTAGTTTTATACGCCCATTTGAACAGAAAAACAAAACACTAAACAAAATCGTTATTGACATCTAAAACAATCGTCTCCAGTTGTTTTTAATGTATATTCCCTATACCTACACCAATACACACATTTTTCGTTACATTTTTTTTTAAATTTTTGAACAGGTAGGGTGTACTTTTTGTACACACACACACACATTTTTTGTTACACATTTTTTTAAAATTTTATAGACATATTCACGTCAAAACTAATTTATGTAAAAAGAAATCATGGCGATTGATTGAGCATGGTTGGACAGAAATAATCATTTTGCGAATAAGTATTCTCGAAAATAATAAGTTTGTGCGTGCCAAAGTAAAATATACACAATTTTAAAAAGTAAGATGTATTTTCCAAAAAATAATAATTAATTAACTACGCCCACTGCTACAGATACTAATTTGCAAGTTTTACAATTAAATTTTCTTTCTTTACAATTAAATAAAGTGCATGCACTTGGTTTATTTTACGTTTTATGCCATAAAGAGAAAGGAAATAAAACTGAATTATCTTTACTGAATCGTGCAAATTATTGTTGTCTACACTAAATCTCGTTTTTGTCTTGCAATAAAAATTTTGTACTTTGTTGTAAGTATTCCTAGTAAACAAATTATCGTAAACATTGGTCTTATACAAATTCACATTCAAAGAAAATGCATACATATATTATACTGCATACACAATATTTTAAATTTATGCCGACAATTTTTAATTGATTTATTGTAGCGTGGTCAGCAATTTATCGAAAATATTTAAGCAACTGTAATAACGAGAGCGAGCAAGGAAGCAGAAAATTCATGTGCATATTTTGTTGCGAGCAATACTATATAAACACTAATAAGATGCTTTTGTATATTGAAATGTTGAAAAAAGAAAAACGAAATACAATTAAAAGAAAATAAATAAACCTGGACTTCCGTAATATGTGTGAGTTGCGCAACAAACATTATTTTATTTTTGGGCAAAAAAATAAAAATTGTGCAGAATTGGCTCTTGTACAGTTTAAGTTTAAAAAAGAAAACTATTTGCAGAGATTTAGCGCATGAAACAATTTTCTTCAAAAAAAAAGAACGAAGTAGACCGAGATTCACATGAGGAAGGTGTCACGAAAACACACAAAACTAAAAAATTTGAAGATCAGTAAGATTTGTCTGCAAAGACAATAGTTGAAATGTTCTAGTGATGATTCCCTGACGAATGAGTCATTCATTTTGCTTACAGTAGGGCGTTTGTGGATTGGAAAGGAGCCAGTTGTTTTGTATAACTTGTTTGTAAGCTGAAATATGAAGTATGAATTTTAAATGTGTAAATTTAAATAAAATAAGTGAAATTAAGAAAGAAAGTTTAGCATTATCTTCTGTACAGAAATTTGAAATAACCGCCAATGGTTTAAAAAATTTAAAATTTGGAAGAAGGGAAAAAAGCGTTTTATTCAATGAACACTGTTTGACACGGCGAGATTACGTGGAAAATGGCAACTGCAGATGAACAAGGCAGGCATCCTTTTTTAAAAAAATTAAAAGTAACATGATCTGTTAAGCTAAATCCCTGGAATTTCTACTGAGATTGATAGGGTCGATAGATTCATAATTGTTCAATGAGATCCTAAAAATTTAGAATTCGAACTTTTATAATCGCTTCAAAAGTTGCTAAAAAAGGAAAATTTAAGAGGTCCAAGTATATGTAAAACGATCAGCTCCAATTAATATAATTATTAATACAAATTAAATAAATAAATTTTAATATAATTATTAATATATTAATTAAGGAATATCCCATTCCAAAACTATCAGACGTATCAATCTACCAGACTATCAAAATTTCTTACTTGGGAGACGACCGCTTGCTTTATACCTTTTTTTTTCAAAGTTATAACTATTTTTCAACAAAAATTTTAAACCAATAATTTTATTTTGTAGAGAATTTTATAGCCAATTTTATAAGTATGTTTTCGCTAAATTGCATATTTACAAAATTTTTTTGGGAAAATATCCGAAAATAAGCGTAATTTTTGCGTTTTTTTTTACTCTCCTATTTTTCATGCAACCAGCATATCTTTTTGAGGTTAATCTTCAATCAGTATTTATGATCAACCTGTGTGCTAACGAGTCATTCAATAGAAGTTGCTACTGTTTACATCTATTCTGTTCGGGCACGACTCATTAATCTTCCGTCAAGCGGTGTGTAAAATACCGAATCATCCTATTGAACTGCAGCAAGGTGAAATCTACGCGTCGTCAGCTGTTGGAAATCTAGATAATGACAACAAAGTTTTTAACTACATAAGTTGACTGAATCTTTATTTTGGAACCATGTTCTTTGCCTCTGATCACCAATTAACAGAGCTGGTTGCAAATTTACCATCAGGACCTTATCCCTTAATATATTATTACAGAAGAGGTGGTAGAAATAACGAATTTCTTGGAAAAGGTTTTTATTACTATGTAATTATGTTAACAAAGTAACACATTATCACGCGACTTTACGATATACAACGTTACACTTTGTGCAACTTGTTATGTAATGTATTGCATTACGCAACTAGTAATGTAATATAATAATTCAACTACAGCTATATTTATTATAATTATTATTAATTATAGTGAAATGGTTAAATTCTTTTAATCTTTTTGTCTACTTTAATTACATAAATTTCTGATTATTTGATCAAAACTATGTAATAATGAAATATAATTTATAACACGGTGATATTATGTGTTTCACACATTTTATAAAAATAAAAATTACTGTACAGGGGGGTATTCCGTGCAATATGTGATAAATTGAAATTTAATTTTTATAAGGTGGTGATGACTACGTGACGTGATGACGTGTACCGGTTCAAAATTTATAAACACTCGAGCACCCAGTTTACATTTTTCTAATGACTACTGGAGCTAACACTTCTTTATTCCATAATGCATTGAGTGTTTCGTCCCATCTTAATCACCACCCTTCGGTATGCTTTACATGTTGCGTTATTTGTATAAAATTTTTAGTTACTTATATCTGAAATGTTTTTTTGTAGTAAATTAGTTAATTGGTTTATCCTGTGTGTGTGGAAGAACTGGGTCGGTGCTGTTTTCTGGTTCTGACAAATTCAAACCTTTCGAAGAAATTGTCATACATTACATTACTAGTTACATATGTAAATAGCTATTACATCTGAAAAACTAAAATTGTTTTATCATAATGAAATCAAATAAGTATGGCTAGGTACACTTTTAGCATGTTTGGTAGGGTTACTTAGTAGCTCGGTTATAAACGGACTAAACTTGTTTAAATCAAATAATAAATCAGAATGCATTAGTGTTATACCAGAGACTGCAAAAACAACTAAAACTACGATTAATTATTATTCGTCCACGAATAGTTGGTTGTTTTAGTTTCATTTCTTAGCCTTGGACATAAAATTAATTGTTAATATGAATAATGGAAAAGTTAAAATATAATTTAAAAAAATAGTTTATCTATCCTTTTTTTATATATCTATAAATTTTAACTAATTTAAAAAAGAGAGGGTTTTTCTGAATAACCTCCTGACAAAACTGTACAAAATTGTACTGATCAAAAATTTTAAGGTATCATAATAAAGAGAATTCGTTAACCTACCCAAAAACCGTAAATTGAAAAATAAAGTCAATGATGTCGGTGCGACGAAACAAAAAGTAAAGTTGTAATGTAAAAAATTAAGTACCTACAACAAAAAATCGTTTAAAATTTTTACCCTGCTCTAGGAATTTTACAAAAGCTCATTCTTTTGCTTTTTTAACGAATTTCATCTTTGAAATATATTTTTTTAATCTTGCGCATTTTTAAATATCAGTAAGTAATAATGAAAAATCGTACCGAGTTTATATTTAACGATTAATTAAATTATAATATTCACTTTGACAGGAATTGAGCATTTGGATTCGTAAGTTATCACGACCGAATGTATATTTACAGACTTTTTTAAATTCACATTTGAATGAATTATTAACGACTTGCTTGTTGCTAAATAACAGGTTTGTATATAAACTGGATCGATACTTGGATGCGTTACTTGGTATTATTTATTTATTCACTTCATCTTTCGCAGGCTTCCACAAGTTTCCGAAAGACCGCAAAAAGCAAAATACTTTTATTCACTGTGCTTTAAAATTTTTTTGGAACTCGCTACAAAAGCAAATTGCAAGATTGGATATTATATTATATCAATCTATGAAACTGCACAAAAAATGATTACAAAAATTCAATAATGTTTAAAACAAAAAATGTTTTGTTGTTTGTCGACAATAATTATTATGCTTTATGATTTTTTGTGGAAGCGTGAAAAATATTTTCTTACAAAATGTCTGTGATTTTTTGATATTGTGTGGGCAATACATACTACAAACGTTACTGTTTTTATTATATTATAACTTAAATAGCAGCTATACTTACATACCGGCGTCGCGTCGTTGGCGTTGGCGTCGTCGCTTCAGAATCAGAGTATTTTATTTCCAATTTTTTAATAAATCGAGTTATTTATGCCATTTCTTCTATATTAATTTCTCTATATAGCATTATTGAAGAAAATTGCCGAAATTTTTATTATTAACTTTTTCAATTGAAATTAATTGCACAAAAATATTTCAATAAAAACTAATGCAATATAGAATCTTTAAATTGCTGTACTGTAAAATTTAGAAAAATGAAGTTAGAATATACTCTATTCTAATGCGACGATATTAGGATACGGTAAGAGAGAAAATTAAAATATTATATTGAAAGATATTAACTAATTACGTATAAGAAAACTATGTAAATCGATTTTATAATTTTTTTTTAATTTTAATTATTTAAAATAATTTTTTTCAACATATTTATACCTACATAATCACCTAAAGCAAATTAAATTGTAGATCAGTAATATATAAAACAAGATTTATTTTTATTGGATAGTATTATTGGATGATTTAAGAAACTATATTATAATATAAAAGTAATTAAAAAATAACTCTAAATTATAAAAAATTAATAAAAATCAAAAGTATTGCATGATCGGTATTACCTACACGTATGCGTAAAATATCGATCACTAGTGTTGGTAATTTCGATCATTTTCTTTTCTGTTAATGTTATAATGTATCTGTTAATATAATAAATAATAATTTAATTTTAATGCATGCAATATTGATTGGTTTCTCATAAACAACTGAAACTTATGATTTCATAAGGTTTAGCTCGATCATAGTTTATCTATTTAACCCGTTCGCGTCCATAATTATGGACATTATTGCTTTTAAATGCGTGTAATTCGGTGTTACTTGAGCGGATGACCTTGGGTGTCCGATGTCCACAAATATGGACATACTATAAATGTACCCGAGAGGTGCTGGCATGTTGTGATCAACTTGAGAAGATTTTAAGCGATTTCGAAATATGTCAGTCGTCAACACGTAGCTAACTTTCAAATCTGCTCATTTCAGCTTTGTTTTATTTACTCTGTGAATACTTTAATAATTATGGTGTCGGTTTTTCTGAAAGAATTCTGAAAGTTCTAAAGTATGAACTCACTTTTTACGTAATGAAACTCTAATTTTTCGGGTTAGCATAGGAGATATGGCACATCCATAATTATTTTGGAAGTGCTGTATTTCATATGCTATAGTTCGGATCACAACTGTTTTTTTTAAATGTTCAGAAAAATTAGCTTTACAAGAAAACATCATGAAAGAATTTTTGTGGTCAAAATTAAAAATGCATGCGTGAACGGGTTAAATTGATTTAAATCTATCATCTATTTATTATCAAATTTTAAAAGTCATTTTTCCGTTTTTTCGATATTTCCTATTGTTCGATATTAGAACACTCTCCCCTTATAAAAATAATTTGAGATTTGAGTATTATCTTCTTAATTCATTATCTACTTTTTAACTTTCCCGTTAACAGAAACGAAAATTAACGTTTGAGATTAAAATTAAAGCCAAATATTTCTAATCTGATATAAAAAGTAATTAAGAAAATTAGTTGAAAAAGTTGAAACTCTTTCTGTTATTAATATATTTAACCCAAGTTTTTTAATCTTATCACTTCAATATATTAGGTGGTGATGATAATTTACTTTCAAATGTAGTCTCTGTACTATTAGTAATTAAAATTAATTACTTCTTCCTAACTAGTTTCTAGATAATTACTTTTATTTATGTTTAGTTATGAAGGCAAACTTGAAGATTTATTAAAGTTGCATTAGAAGTGTTTCTTGTTTCTGAGTATCACTCACAACTTACTAATCTTTAGTTCAAGTATGGCTGAATAGACTTTAAATAATATGAATGCTTTGCATTAAATTACTAAATTATGTTAATTATTAAATTTAATCAATAGATACTATGTCATAAAATATGCTAGCGGAATAAAAAAGACAATTTCAATAATCTTATTTATTTTATCAACACATGCAACATTGCGATTACAGTTTGTAAATAGTAATATTCAATTTATTTAAATGAAATATATTCGATATAAAACAAGCACGCGTTATTTGCGCTGTAGAAACCTGCATCAGATAGATTTATGATTATGTTATTCAGACGAATAAATCAGGAAATTTGAGTGTAGTACAGTACAAAGTTCCGTTATACACAATCACCTTAGCAAATTGCCTTTGGTATTCGAGATTATTTGAAATGTCACACAAACATTTTTTCCGATTGTTGCGGTTTCTATACTATTCCAATCAATATTTCAAAGGGCGCCATTTCAACAAACCAAGTTATGTAATAAAATTTCATTAAAATAATTGAAAATATACTAGTATATGTACTTAAATACTTAATACTTATTAGAAATATGCTTAATATTCTTGGAAATTTTTTAACGATGTTAATTCTTGTATATCAGTGATATAATTTATTACAAGGACTCTTTGAACGTTCCTAAAGGAAGCTATTTAGCTTCGTAAATTATACCTTATACCTTATGTAGAACTACTGGTGTACTGGTTATTATAATAATTTTATACATCATAATAACCAAAGCTTTTCATACTGAAGATTAGCAACTCGATGCTGTTAAAAGCTGTATTAACTGAAGCATTACCCACTTTTAATTTATTTAAAATTGTTAAAATTATTATTAATTTGCCAATGTTGATATTTGCGTAATAAACTTTTCATTAAAGTGAAACATAACAGAAAGATAAGCTGAATTAAATTATGCGTATTGTAATCTCCACTTATTGGGTAATCCAAGTTTATGTACGTCATAATATTAACCGAGATTTTAGCAACAGTGTAATTTAACTAATTGAAGGCTTATATGATGTAGTTTACTTTGTAAGTTTAGGAAGTTTTGGTGTAAATTTTGGCTTACAATTAAAAGTCTTTTCTTAAATTAAAAAAAATTAAAGACTAACAAACAGATCCTACACAAATGTGATTAGCGTGCTTAGATATGTATAGTTGCTAACAGAGTCCTTTGAAATAAAATCCAACTGTTGTAAGTTTCATGCTACTTTTCTTAAAATAAAAATTATTATTACTTTTACTGTCCCGACAAGCGACATTAAAGTAAAGTTATTAACATATAATTGATTACAAGACTTAAAGTATAACTTTAAAGTATAAGGACATAAAGTAAGAATTTGGTACTGCTTCCAGAAGAATATAATTATCGGTACTTATTTAAATTAAATAAATTAAAATATTGAAAGTAAATAAAAATTTTCTTTACTGGTTCCCACTTCCCAACTGCATCAAAGCAGACAATTGCGTAAAATCGAATTAAACTTAATATGTACGTTAACCTTAAATGCCATTTTACAGTAATTTTCTATACAAATACGTTATCACGGAAAGCCTACAAAATATATGACTACCTTAAATATCAATAAGCAGTTGTTACTATAGTTTTTTGTACTTTCAATTTTTACATACTGCATTTGATGTTGCAGATATAGATTTTGAGTGGCAATCTACCTTGGAATAATTCGGACCTGTGTATTTTCCAACCTTAAATTCAAATTTAACGTTTCTTAAGGTTACCTACCTAGTACGTCGAGAAGTTCCTGGAAATTTAAATTGGTTCGACTTGTAGAAGAACTAAAGCTTAAGTTACAATTTCTTAATAAAAAATTTAGTGAACAGTTTACATCTAGTTTCAAAAACTTTATATTACATTGCATGAATTTTGCGCGATAAATAATTTATGTTATTTGTTAAAATAATTTATGTTATTTGTTAAAATAACTGCATTATAAATTACCAAATTTAAACTTAACAAATAAAAACAAGAGAAGTTGCGTTAAATTATTTATTATTGGATCTTCAGTGGTACAATTATAACTGACTTGTTTTACCTACTACAGTACAAAAGCTTATCCTTATCATTACAATACTGAGAATATCGTATTTTATATAACAAATAAATAACTTCATGTATAACTGAGGTGAAGTACAATTTATTTCATCTTCCATAATTTTTAGCGAAATTTTACACAATTTAACGTTATAAAAATTTTACTGTGAGCAAATCTATAATTTGACACAAATTTTTTTAAATTTCGATTGCTTTAAATGCAAATATTATGTTATCAATCATCACAAAATGATAAAAAAAATTTCAAATTGACAGTTATTTTTTAATAAAATCATATTATGCAATAAATTTTAAAACATAAAAAGCTAAAATGGACAAAATAGTACAAAAAGTTAGTTTCGTAAGGCGAAATGTCGATTCTGAAACTATTTTTGTTCTTAATAATAGGTACATATTTAATAGTGTATTTTAATAGGTTACAGAGAATTTTTAATAAAAAATTAAAAAATGATACGACGAAAAATTCACTTAGGTTTGTAAGAAAGAAAACTAAAAAAATCTAAAAGGGTAAAAGCTGGAAAATAAGAAAATAAACCCAAAATAAAATTTTAAGTAAATTTTTGGTATGTATTTAGTATGATTTAGCAACAGGAATGGAATGTAGGAATGTATTTATGGTTAAATTTTGAAAAAATAAGAATATATATTTTTTTGAATTATTGATTTTCTACGTATTGTATTATTTTAAATGAAAAATAAGATCTTGATAATTATAACAAAGGCATAAGAGCAGCTAGCAAACTGTTTAGGCAAAAGAAAAATGACTGGATAATGGAAAACATAAAAGAAATAGAATCGAGTAGAAGAAATAAAAAGAAAGCGATATGAAAAAACTAAGAGTCTGGAAAGAAGCGAGAACATGCCAGTAAATTGGAGAGGAAGCATCATAATTCCATTAAAAATCGGTAAGCCAGAAGAATGTAAGAATTACAAGGGGATAGCCTTCTTAATTCCACATACAAAATACTGTCAATAGTGATCCACAAAAGACTAAAAGATTTCATAAGAATCAAAATATGTAATTACCAATTTGGATTTACCGATGGTGAATCTACTATAAATTAAACTATAGAAAAGTCGCAAAATAACACTTAAAAATGTCTACATTGCTTACGAAACACATATATGTATGTATGTTGCACATTAAATAAGTAGAGTACGGATTTCTAGCAAATTTGCTATTCATAAATATTGATAGCAGAAGGGTAATTGTTATAAATGTCCATGAATTTGATAAAAAGAAGGCTAGGAGCTATGATTTTTATGCTTATATGCTTATTTTGATACTTTTATGCTTAGATTTACTTTTAAGCACTTTTAGTGCTTATTTTACCACATTTTCGATAAATTAAAAAAAAATTGCAGTAGGTATGTACATAAATGCCTACTACATTTATTTTAGACCGGGAGCTAATGACGATTTGACATAAAACCCATTTTTAAGTCACAAAATTCTTATGTTCTTTTTCTTGACTATAGGGAATTGAAATCGACAGACGTCTACCTCCTAAGGATAATTAATTTGTTTGAAATTTAAATCACAGTAGGCATTAATTTGTCGACTAAACTAAATTATTATAAAAGGAGCTTTAACTAAAACTCACTTTTATAAAAGCACATAATAGGTAAATTAGGTCATCTATTAGGTAGCTGGAAACAATAGGTCTTCTTTTAACAGAATCTACATATAACTAGATGAGGTACATATCTTTCAAAATACAATTTCAAAAGTTCAAGTTTTTTGGCAAAAGAAGTTAAGTATTGGCACAAAATATAGGAATCAATTATACATTGATTAGATCAAATAGCTATAGTCTATAGTGTTTTCAAAGCAAATTTTGATAGTAAAATTAATAAAATTAACAATTAAAATTAATTGATAATGAAATGATACTGAAATTTAATCACAATGAATTTTTAATGAAAAATTAAGAAAAGAACTTAATAATTGCATTTTTTATAAAAAAATGATATAGAGACATTATTTTATTATGTTACTTCTTATAAGTATTTTTTTTAATTTACTACTTTTTTTCGTGTTTTTTCAAATTTTTTGATTTTTCAAATTAATTTTATTAAAAAAAAAAAATTTTAATGCATTATTTAAAATAAAATCAAATTTTTAGGCATATAATGGCAATTTTATGTGCTATTTTAAGCGCTATTTTCACAATTTTTTATGCTTAAAAGTCCGTACTCTATTAATAAATAATAGTATATTACGTACCGAGGTGGATAATGCTTCATTACAGCCGAGCGGTAAGTTAATTATAAGCGCGACACTGGAATGAAGCTTGACACCGAGGTATGTATACTATTTTATTCACAATCAGTTTGTAAACAACAAATAATTAAAAATTGTATTAAATTATCCATTGCTTTTCATTTGATTTCAATTTTGAAAATAAAAATAGTTTAGCAAGTTTGTATAAAACATTAAAAACAAATTGCTGTTTATGTCAAACAAAAAATTTATGTTGGCAACTAGTAAATATTATATTAGTAACAAATTTGCAGATTATTTTCGTGGTTTTATGTTAGTACTAAACTTAAACTTATAAAGTAACTAAAATAAACTTAGATTATAATTTAGCTTGTACTAAACTTGGACATAAACTTATTGTACTTGACACTTGACATAACTTTAACTAATTTGACGCATATTTTGTGTTAGTATCTTTTCTGGCCACAATGCGACAAGTGATTACTTCCCGACCTGGGGTAGGTTGGAAAGTAAAATAAAATAGCTTTTTGATTGGTTGGCAAGTAAAAGTAAATAATAAACTATTTCCCAACTTATTAAAAATCAGGAATGTATCGATTACTAACCGAATGTGAATATAACATTTTCCGGAATTAAATTATATTATTGCATTTATATAATTACAATGATTAGAGAAGGAGATTAAAGGAATGGATATGAGGGGAACAATAGCAAAACAAAGACAGTTAATAGTTTACGTTGATGATATCCTTATATCGCAATAACAAGACTCTTGGTGGACCTTTTTGAAGACTTGGAAAAACGAACAAAGCTGATTGGAACTGCTGGTGAATTATAAAAAACAAAATACATAGATTGAGCCAAGAACGACATACATCCTAAAACATCCAAGAAGACATGACAACAAAGTGGAGGAACTATAATCTAAGTTAGAAGCCGAGCAAATAAGGGTATTTGACAGAAAAGTTTTACAAATTATCTTGGGGTTCAAAAAGATAGAAAATGGAAAACAGAAGACTTGGATAAACCACGAAATAATCGCAGAAATAAGGGAGGCTTTAGCCCAAGTCGCAAAGAATTGAATGGCAAGGACACATTATGCAAAGTGGCGACTACTCTATAGTTAAACAGGCAATATTATAAAAATCTGGAGAAGATAAAACGAAAACTGGTACGATGGAGGGACCGGATGACTGCCAATCTGAGTGCAATGGGTGTATTAACCCGTCGTTGGTATACTTCATTTTTTAACGTGATTGGTACACTGTGAGCGCGGCGCTCACACGTTATTTTTATATCATTATTAATTGCTTGATCAACTTAGAATGTCCAATCGTACATAGAAATATGTATATTTTTACCCTTAATTAAAAATGTAAATATATTTTGTATGTACTCTAAATAATTTTGTGTAATTCTCCAACGAGATGTTTGCGGAGTATTTGATTGTTGTGTACTAATGCTTAGGTGTAGGTTCAGAAATATCACTATCAGACTCTCAAAAAATTGTTCTTCGGTCTCCTCCAACTACGAAATTAATTTATGGGCCATGATGAATTGATAAAATTGAAGCCTAGGCTTCGAGGCTATGTTCGGAGACATAGCCGTTAAGTTTTACGTGAATACGTCGTCCAAGGATACTCGTTTTCACCCAGGTCTACAGATCGGATAACATCGATGTGAAAACATGAAAACAACTTCCAAGCTTTCGCAGAATTTTGACAATACGAAATTTATACATAAAGACAATTTATATTGTCTTTAGTTCTCCTTACTTTTGTGCAAACACTGTTACCACCCTAAAAGTATCAATTTTTAATATAATTATTGTGAACCCTTCCCGAATAATATTTTCGGCTTTAATTTAAGTTCAAATAATTTATATTTAATCCGAACTTAATCTCTAATCAAATAATTTTTTTAAACCGAAAAATTTCAGTATATAAACAAAACTAATAATCAATTCTTCAGGTTTTGAATTTTCCCTTGGCATCTCAAAACTACTTGATAATTTCTGTTGTTTTTGTGATCTTTGTTAGCAACAAATAGCGTTACACATACTTTTCGTTACATAAATTTATAAAATTTTTGATCATGCTACCAATATTGTAGACTTATATTCACGTTACCCGACCTTAACCAATGCACACACACAAACAGCGTTACACCATATTTTCGTTACATATTTTTATAAAATTTTTAAACATGCTACCGATTTTAATCCGATAAGTGTGTGTGCCAATTCGGAAATATTTCTATATAAAGCCCATTTAAGACAATGTCTAATTTTTTGTATTTTTCACACAAAAATTTTCTAAAAAATTTGCCCAAACTTTATTCATCGTTGCAAACAGGATTCGATGTCAAATTTTGTATAAAATTTAGCAGTAAATGGTAACTAACCAATGGAAAGCGCGTGTTGGTATCCAAGTGACTTTTTTTATTCGTTAACTACCATTTTAGAAAATTTTCGTGTGAAAAATACAAAAAATTAGACATTGTCTCAAACAGGCTTAAGGATGTATAGGGGACAAAAAATAAAACTCAAAAATATAAGATATCGATGAAAATTGGTACACATGTCATCATTGACTTTGCGATGTAATAAAAAAAATTTCAAATCGATTCACTACACCGTTCAATAGTTCTTGCAGTTTTAATTTAATGTTGACTTTTTGTTAAAATTCAAGAAAATCACATCTATGGTTTTGCTTAAGAGTCTGCTTTTAGGGAAAATCACAAGGTGTTAAACAGTAAAATACTTGTCTAAATAAAAATCTAAAGTTAAATCTTAAGAAATCCTAAAAAAATTATATAATGTAAAAATCATATTATGAAAAACATTTTATTGAATAATATATTAGCTTAAAATATATGATCAAAATATAAGAATTTTTTCAAATTTTCTGTAGTTATAGCTTGTAAATAGAAGAAGGTTTTAGCAAAATTTCATCATGGTTTACTAACCCGTTCTCGAGAAATTCATTAGTAATTGAACAACCGATATAGAGTTGTCACGTTCAATTCGCTAAAAGTAAAATAGATTTCGACGTTAAAAGAACCCTAAACATATTTAAAACTTGTTGGTATTAAAAATATTATGTATATATCGGTTTTTATTAGTTTTAACAACAAATATCAATTTTTACTCATAAAAATTATTACATTTTTTGTTTAGATAGTAGGTTGGATTGCAGGGATAGTCACTAATAAAAATTTTGTTATGTCAAATTTAATATTTGTAATTTCAGAAAATGAACCGATTTAAACGAAAAAAACCTTTCTTCATGCATTTTTATAACTTTGTTTATTATTTATGATATTTAAAATGTATTTTACTACACACATAAGACCAATATTCGTGATATTCAAATTAATCCTACTTTTGTCTCCGATTGTATCTCCTATACATCCTTAAGAAAACAAATCAACAAATCAACATGTTTTGAAATTTTTGGTTATATATTTTTTTTTAATTTTTCAACATGTAGGGCAGTGGTTCCCAACCTGGGGGTAATTAATTAATTAAAGTAAAGATATTTATATTTGCTTGTATGGTTTGTATTAATAATAATATTTAAAGGGGTGGAGGTAATTTCAATTTTCCTAACAGGTCACAGGGGTAACAGTATTGAAAAGGTTGGGAACCACTGATGTAGGGTATATTTTTTGTACACACACATTTTTCGTTACATATCTTTTTTAATTTTTGAACATGTAGGGTATACTTTCAGTACACACACACACACATTTTTCGTTACATATTTTTTTTAAATTTTTGAACATGTTACCAATTTTATAGACGTATTCACGTCAAAAAATAGAAACATGTGTACGCACAACGGTGATAAAAACATTTCGCGGTAAGCGCGAAGCTTATTTTATCGGAGTTGTCAACTTTGTAAGACGATAACTATGAGAGGGAATGGCAAATAGCGCTATAATTTATTTTTGTCAATGTTTGTAGACATGTCATTTGAAGGTATTAATACTCGACAATAATAAAATAAATAATAATAATCGACATCATTTATACGATTGACGGTCGAAAACTTATTCATGTGAGCGCCGCGCTCACATGTGTACCAACGACGGGTTAAGCAACTATAGTTGCCAAGGGTACAGGATTGACAGTTCTGGAGAAAAGTGGCAGCAGCCAATATGAGATTGTAGTATAATGTATAAAGTAAGATATTAATGTATTGTAAGTGAAATATCTTAAAATTATATGTTTTAATTCTCCCCACCATAGGAATACATGAAATTTTAGACATAGGATAGCGTTATGCTAAAAAAATATAAAGCTAATAACAAATTGTCAAAAATAAAAAATAATTAAGTATTTATAAAATAAAATAATAGAGCATTCTTCAAGAACTTTGCTTAATAAAATAAACGAAATTAAATATTCAATTTAGTTCTTGATAATTATTAATGAGGGTAACATGTTTCGCAAGCCATATGCTTGCATTTTCAAACGCCATGTTTCAACTTGATAATTCTCTCAAAATGCAAACTTAGATAGAAAATAAATTGTTTTTAAGATTGGTACATAATTACTTACTATATATTATTAATCATTATTAATTTTTTTAACTTGCGGTTTTAAGTTTTACATGTTCGACTCTTATTATTATTATAGTCGAACAAACCGTGCACTTTACATCTGCTGCAGAAAAAAAATAATTTATCTATTTGGTTATTAATTTTATTGTGAAATATTGTCTGTAATTTTTGTCACATTATTATTAAATAGATCAACTATACAAATAAATTATTAATTTTGCTTAAGACTTCACAAAAATTATTATACCTACGTTTAGTTTGAATACATTATTATGAAAGCAAAATTCGATGTTTAAAGCAAAACGTTAATAGAAAAAAAAACTATTAAATTTTTAAAATCGATTTTCTTATTTGAAACGTGCTGAGTTCTGTAATTGTTCTCTAGGTAATACAAATGCTGTTTTTGGTTTACAGTATAGAAATTGAATTATTTTAAATTATTTAACAAAAATGAAATTAGAAAATGTAACTTTTAATTTAATTTATAAAACCATTCATTGGATTCATTAAAAATATTAGTAATTGTATCGAGTGCATTGGAAATGCTAAAGCAAAAGGTTTTTTAAAATTAAATGTAACTTGTATTTATGATTTAACGTGGTAATTAGGTTTTGTTTAAAATTCTGCTAATATAAAAGTTCAAAGTAACTTTGCATGTTATATTTTCCCATGTTACAGGATGTAATAGTACGTCCGGAAAAACGAATTATTTCATTTGAATTAGTCAGCGATGCTCCATCGAATAAATTACTAAATAAATTCGTTGCTAATAACATTAAATAAGGGTGAATCATTCCATTAATAAAGTAATGCTAATTTTGTGATCAACTGTAACATTGCACATCTGCTTTCCCCTCGTTTGATATGGTAAATGAAGTAACACGTCTGTCACAGAACGAATGAAATCTGATCTCGATGTTCACCACAAACACACATTAGGGGCTTATTGTGTCGTTAATGGTTGAACAAATAGGGTGACATTAAATATAGGATATTGTGATGCACTATTGGAACATTTGATTTGAACGTAAAACTTTTAAACAATTGCCGAAATTGTTAAGTAAAGCTTATAATATTAAGATGGGGATTTTATTTTTATTGTGAAATTGATTTTAAACTTGATATTAAAATACGTACTTTTGAAATGGTTTGATTGGTAAAAAATTCTCAATCATCGTTATCTATAATTTGAAAAAATTTAATTAACAAACTGGGTAGCACTCTTTACCTTTTCAAATAAGTCAATTCAATTTAAATTTTATGAATTCAAACAGATTTTAGCTTTATTTCGTGTTAATTTTTAATTATAAATTTAATTCAGTTTATTTTACTAAAGTAAAATAAACTCAATATTATAATGAGAGTTAATCTCTGTAGCTATGTAGTAGCTATTTATTTATATTTTAGTAAAATACTCAAATTAGTGGAAAGTAGAATTTACCAATTAAAATTACTTTTAATTTTAAGTATTACAAAAGAAGTGTACTGAACACTTCATGTACTGTTAATTTTTAGAAAAAGATTTTAGTATTTCTATTGTTTATAATATATACTATGATAATTATATTAATTATATTATACAATATTTTTGCAAATAAAACAAATTTACTAATTTGCAACTTATTTTGCAATATGTATTGCATCACCGGGCAATAAAGAGTTAATATAGTTTTAAAAAGTATTCATTATCATTAAATATATAATTAATTTATTAGAACAACATTAGGTATTCTTGTATTTTTTGTTTTCTGTAGTTATACAAAGTTTCAATAACAATTTCGTAGTTACAAATATATTTATTTTTTATTAACCTTAACAATTCTTTTGCCTTTATTTGTTAGTTTCAGCTTTAAATAGTTCTATCTGTATAGGCTAGTTACATTAAAATTTTAAATTAAATATAACCAAAGCCAAACAAAAATCACACTCACACAAAATCAAATGAAATAAACAAAAGAGTTTGTAAATTGAAAAGTCTATTTGCGATTCCAAAAGTTGATACGCCACTACGCAGTTGATTTAAACATTAAAGTAAACAGTTGCTTAACGGGATGGGACAACTTGGCACCGCCAGCTTGGCGCTGCCAACTTGGCTCCGCCAACTCGGCGCCGGGACAACTCGGCGCCGGGACAACTCGGCGCCGGGACAACTCGGCGCCGGCACAACTCTGCGCCGGGACAACTTGGCGCAGGAACAACTCGGCGCCAAGCGAATTCGGCACCAAGTTAATCTTTTAATCAGGGGGCGTATTATTTTGTTATTGGTAAGTAAATTGGATATTAGTTTTCTATATAGGTGTACATAATTATTAGAATATTTATTATTTAATTATACTACAGAAAACAACAAGCGATAACTACGATGGAAGATCAGCAAGTTTTATCTCTGCGAAAAAAAGAAAAATTCGAGAATGACGGTTATCTATATGTATTCGATAAAAAGAATGCAGATGGATTTACAAAATTTTGGCGATGCGAAGAAAAAGGACGTTGTAAAGCACGAATACACACAAGGGACGAGGAAGTGATTAAAAGAATAAACGAACATTCACACGACAGCGTGTCTGCAAAAATCGAGAAAGATAAAGTTGTAATGAAAATAAAACAGCGCGCGGAAACAACTGTGGAAAATACTATCCAAGTTATTGAAGAATGTGTAGGTGGTTTATCACAAGCTGCCTCGGGAATACTTCCAAATTACGCCGCACTTCGGAAAACTGTGAGGAGAACAAGAAACGAGATACGCGCAGCACCTGCGGCCCCCCTAAATCTTGAAGAACTTGTTATTCCTGAAAGATTCCAATTGTATGAAACACAATCAGAAGTTTTTGAAACGTTCTTATTAGCTGACAGTGGTTCAGGTCGGAACAGAATTTTGATTTTCGGCAGACGACGGGGCCTACAAATTTTACGAGAGTCCAGGCAATGGTATGCAGATGGAACGTTCAAGTCAGCACCTGGATTGTTTTCTCAAATCTATATAATTTTAGCTGAACAGTTTGGTGGCGTTCATCCGGTTTTGTATGCGCTCTTGCCGAATAAGGAACGCGATACTTATAATCAACTCTTTGATATGATTAAAGTTTTGGAACCTGCCATACAGCCAAGAGCGATTGCTTCTGATTACGAAGTAGCAGCATTCAGGGCCATGATGGAAAGCTTTCCAGATGTTAACATACATGGATGCTTTTTCCATTTGGCAAAAAACATGAAAAAGCATATTGGGCAATTGCATTTGATGAATCGTTACAATAATGAACCCGATTTTGCTTTGCAAGCGCGGATGATACTCGCAATCGCCTTCGTTCCGATCCACGACTTAGAGGAAGCGGTTGATGCTTTGGAAGATGAATTGCCTGATGAGCTTCGACCACTTTTGGATTGGTTTGAGGATAATTATATCGGAAGAGCAAACAGGCGCAGAGATGCGCCCGCCTATATTTCCGGTATCCATGTGGAATCTCTACCAGAGAACTTTAAACGGCGAGGATCGTACAAATAACCATGCCGAAGCTTGTCATCGCAGATTACAAAACGAATTGGCGATGGACCACCCAACGATATGGAAGTTTATAGATGGTCTCAGAAAAGTGCAAAGAGGGCGTGATTTATATTATGAACAACTAGTGGCAGGCAATAACCCTCCGACAAAATTAAAAAAATATAGGGAGTGCGATGAACGAATTTTGAAACTGGTTACAGATTACGAAAACCGAAATATAATTACATTTTTACGTGGAATAGCGCATAATTATGAAATGAACCAATAAGCCAATTTTAATTTTAATCATTTAATTTTTTTAAATAAATTATTAATTTAAAAACATTAGAACTAAGAGAACATATATTAAAAACATAGAAAAAATATATTAATTTCAAAAGCTAATAATCTTAATAATGTTTTTTAACATTATTTAAGTTTAAATATTTTTTTTTATTAAATAACATTTAAAATAATTTTTATGGCGCCGAGTTGGCCTAGCGCCGAGTTGACCTGGCGCCGAGTCTGTCGGCGCCGAGTTGGTTTGGCGCCGAGTTGGTTCTGCGCCGGGTTGGCGGCGCCAGGTTGGCTGACGCCGAGTTAGCGGCGCCGAGTTGTACCAGACCGACAGCAAGATACGCAAAACAAAAACTTCCGCTTTTGCGGGACTAAAGTCATACTTTTTTTCCCGCGCCATTATTGCGCGCTATTGATCTGAAATTTTGCATATGGCTTCTTACGACAAATCGCTGGAGGCTACTGTAAAGGGTGTATATTTTTTGCTCGGTTTTTCGTAATTTAGCGCCGTTTTCGAGCAATTTCAAAATCTCAAATTTAGTTATTAACCAATGTAATTCAGCATTTTCAGCAAAATTGTGAAAAATAGTATATACACCTTGGGACTAAGGTTCTTTTTGCACTCGGCTAACACCTCGAGCAAAAACCTTTGCACGCGGGATGAAAAGCAGCACCTTAGTCCCATATTGTATAATATACTAATTTTTCACACGATGTTTGTCGGACCTAGTGCGACGCGTCTATTCGCTTCTATACCACATAAAAATTTAAGGCTATGTCAAAGAGCACGATAACAGTTGAAATGGCGGTATTACCATTGACAGTTTTTTCTAAAGTACGGGGTGGTTGTCTTACATGCATGATCAACTTGCAAGCCTCTCCCTACAAATGTATGTATGTATTGTATCATGTAGATACAAGTAATCAAATCTTAGAATAGTTTGTTATTTTGGCCACATTTTATAAATTACTCAGTGGAATAAAATCATTTTGAATTATATTTCTAAAACTGTTTTCCTAAATCCAGCTGGAGGCAGTTTTCTCACTTTTTCTGGGAGAGTATTAAAAATTTTAATCGCGCGAAACTCTGTAGCTTCCCTGGAGCGTAAAAGACGATGAAAGTCGGTCACAATATTATGGTGACCTCTTGTATCGTACTTATGTGCAAATGTTTTGTATGAAGGCTCATTCTGTTTAAGGTAAGTTAATGCATGAAGTATATAAAGACATGACAAAGTCAAGATTTTCAATTCAATGAATTTATCTTTTACATTCATCTCTGAAACCCAAACCGGATATGATTCTTATAACCTTCTTTGTAATTTAAAAAGTTTGTGAGAGTGAGTGACAAGTGAGTCTTAAGAAGTATGCCTCAATTTTTTTATTCAAAACGCTGTGAAAACGGTAAGAAACATCAACAATTTGGTATTATGTTCATTTTTAATTTAGCTTCAATAGTTTAGAGGTAGGAGACGTGCAAAATTACAGGTTTTGAATGTTTTTTTAGTTATAATAATCCTACCTACTCTTGCGATATATAAAAGTTTAATAAAAAATTATACTAAAATTATACAAGTAGGTATGATAAAAATATTGATCCTAGATATATGAAAGAATTTATTACTGCATATTAGGAATTTGACGCTTTCTTCAAAAAATTCACAGTTATTTTTACAGATTATCGTTGCTCCTTAAATTTTAAAATTTTCAAAAATCTAAAATTCTTAAATATAAACATTTAGTAAATATTATATCTACAACAGTACCGATAGGTTGAATTTATAGTTACAAGTCATTAATAAAATCAAGAGATAATATTAGTGTCTAGCCAATTGATTATTAAGTTTTAGATTAATAGTGCAAATTTTAATGATCTAATATTAAAATTTAGACATATTGAAAACAAAAGTTGCTGAAGTTGGCATGGTTGGAACTAACGTTTAGTAATCTTGCAAAGTGCTTTTTAAACCACGAAAATATTTTACAATTTTTCGTATTTGTTTTTCTTTTTAAGTGGGATATACCTACAAAGAAAAAACATTAAAGATTTATTTAAAACGATTTATTATATTACCAAATATATTTTAACTTTTCATAAACGCAATGAAGGAAATACAATATACTAAAGAACACCTAATCAAAATGTTGAAATGTTCTATCATTAAGCTAGAACTTCAAACTTTTCTGAGGTGCATCGAGATTTTTTAATAGTAGAAATATTTTGATATAAAGTTTTTGAAATTTATATCCAACTGTTGATATAAAATACATCAGTGGTAGAATAAAAAAAACCCAGAGAAACTTGAAAACACCGGTGGCAAGTTTGCAAAGTAAACCTAAATATATTTTTATGTAGTTTAGTAAGAAACAAAACAGATTTAGAAATATCTTGCCAACTTTGTAGCATATTTGTTTTCAATATCTTCGTAGTCAACTGTTAGGCAGCATATGGAACAAATCTTAGAAAAACTTGTTGATTTGAGCTTTTTGCATTAACTTATTTTCTGTTATATTAAAATTTTTACGTATTGAAACTGTTTTTGTTTTTAAATTATTTAATCAAGTTCATACAGTAGATAATGTTTTTTATTCCTTTATGAGAATTGGTTAACGGCAAATATCATGATATTTTAATAGAGAAACAAAAACTTCAGTTTTAAATAATTATTGGTTATTATCACAGTGGGCGTATTAAAATTTAATCTCTTGCGGGGATATTATTTTCCCATTTACGTAGTAAAGAAAAGTATTTTTTATTTATAAAACCGTCGAGGTATATTATTATCACAATACAAGACTTGTCGAATTTATTATCAAAATTGTCAAAAAAATTTTTATCCGTAGATATGTAGTTTTGAAAGCCCCTAGGCGCATTAAGTTACAACTTATGTAATACGCAATACGTTCACAAATTGTTTATATCGATTTCGTTTGGTAACCATTTCTTTATTCAATTGAATTCGTTTCCCGTTTCCTCTATCTCGTTTTTTGAAGCAAAGTAATTTTAGTCTTCTGGTCCGCAATGAGATTCTGATTTGACCTCAGGCCCCACAGCGTTGGTAGTAAACATAGCCGAACATAGGAAATTAACATGTAAAAACTTATTTATGCAAATTCCTGCTTCCCGAATTATTTTATTAGTTCATAAATATGAACTACAAATGATAAGAGCATCAGATTTCATTTAGCTTTTAGTTAAATAGTCATAGTAATTTGTCAATTTACATCTTTGAAAATGGGTCATATGTAAAAAGGACTCGAAACGTCGGTCAATTTAATTGATTATAAAACCTAAAAACTCAACAATTTTTATCATTTTAATAGACATAACATGCTTATGAAGTTGTTAACAGTTTCAATTATTAGACTGGCTTTCAAAGTTTCCATGGTAATTATTTTTGAAAATATAAATTAAATTATATTTATTACATATTACATTATTACATATTACATCAAATACTTTGAATAATTTGAATAATACGAATAATTCGAATATTTATTCAAATAATGCCCGTATTTACCAACTAGAAATAACACTATTTGTCGAATAAAAACAAGATTTTGTATTGGTTTGCATTGTAATAATGTCATTTTATTCGACAACTAGTGCTAGTTCGAATAATTCGAATATTCAGATTAGATTATATTCAAATACAGGGCAGGTGTAGCCGAGAATTTTATCCCCTTATTATTTTACCCTCGGTGTTAAAAATTCCCTAGTGAAATTTTACCCCCGGTAAAAATTCCCTAGCAAAATTTAACCCCCGGTAAATATTCCCTAGAGAAATTTTACCCCCATTAAAAAATGATTACGGGGTAAAATTTCACTAGGGAATTTTTACCGGGGAGTAAAAAAGCTCAAAATATTCTTAGTGAATTTTTACCCCCTTAAGAAATTTTATAGGTAAATAAGAATTTTATATTTGTTCATGTATCAAATTCCATAATGATTCTAGGACGATTCGTCCTCGGACTATTCATCCTGCGGACGATTCATCCTGCGGACGATTCATCCAGTGGACGGTTCATCCCAGGACGATTTATCCCGGACGATTCATCCCGGACGATTCATCCCGGACGATTCATCTCGAACGATTCATTCTCGGACGATTCATTCACTGGATCCATCTAGCATTTATATATATGAAAAAAAAAAAGAAAATAGTCATAATTTATTAAAATTGTTATTTTTTAGTAAAAATAATGATAATGAAAAATATTGATACAGAATATGATACATAATTATAAATAATTTTAATAGATTATGTTTCATTAATTTTTACTTTAATTAATTATTTTTATGTAAGGTAAAACTTAATTCACTTTTTTATTTTTAATAATGTAATAATTAATATTTTTTTTCTTATTTTAGTACTTCTTCAATAGATTTCTGTTTTTAAAAGTTTATTGACGACATGTTTCGTATAAAATTTTATACATTTTCAAGTCTATATATAAAAATACAAGTTAATGTAACATAATATTAATATCTTACTTGATATAGACTTGAAAATGTATAAAATTTTACACGAAACGTGTCGTCAATAAACTTTTAAAAACAGAAATCTACCGAAGAAGTACTAAAATAAGAAAAATATATATAAAACTTTGTTTAAACAAACCCATTTAATTAATAATTAATAATTTTTTTTATTATTTCTTTTATCTTTTCCTTTTATTCATTTTTATCCAAATCCAATTTTAATTATTATTATTATGTATCATTATTATTATTATGCATCATTGTTAATAATAATAATTATTATTAAAAACTAACAATTTTAATTATGACTACTTTCGTTTCTTTTTTGTATCCATATCTTTCCACTCCATTGGATGAATCGTCCGGGATGAATCGTTCTGGATGAATCGTCCGAGATGAATCGTCCTTGGATGAACCGTCCTTGGATGAACCGTCCGCTGGATGAATCGTCCGCAGGATGAATCGTCCGGGATGAATCGTCCGGGGCGAATCGTCCGGATACCCGCGAGATTATATCGGCTCTTATATTTTTGCTTCAGTGAAAAGCATCTCAACATCTGTTGCCCAAATTGCATTTTTGTCCATGATATTCATATAATTCTCAACACTAGAAAACCGATCAACTTCTTGTTTTTGAGTTTTCCTAAATTCAATAATTACCTTTCGTACTTCCGATGTGCTGATCTTCACTTCGGTAATGCATATAAAGACATGCATAAAAAAAACAGTTACCGTCTGCCTATAACTGTCTATAACAGTGTGAGGCGAATGAAGCAACAAATTTTTTTTTCAAAGTTGGAATTCTTGTCAAATGAAAGTTCAAGCTTCTCATAAAGTTGTTTTTGCCAAATATTATTTAAGTAAGTATATGGGACAGAAACGAAATTTTGATTTTTTCGTAATGCAATTAATTTCTTCCACAGATGATTCATGTTTTTTTAACATGTCATTTAAATTACTGATAGGATATCCTTTTTTCAAAAATTTTCCCACTTTCAAACCTGTATGTATGCCCACCGTGTATTACTATTACTTTTACTATTAATTTAACTAATAAATTATCCAATTTTATTTATTTTTATTCTTCCAAAATCTGAGGAAGATATTTTAGCAAATTAGAATAAAATATAATTGAATTTGATACATAAACAGTAATAAAAATTCTGATTTATCTATAAAATTTCTTAAGGGGGTAAAAATTCACTGAGGTTATTTTGAACTTTTTCTCCCCCCCGGTAAAAGTTCTCTAGGGAAATTTTACCCCCAGAAAAAAATCATTAGGGGGTAAACTTTCACTAGTGAATTTTTACCGGGGGGTAAAATTCCACTAGTGAATTTTTACCGGGGGGTAAAATTTCACTAGGGAATTTTTACCGGGGGGTAAAATTTTACTGGGGAATTTTTACCGGGGGGTAAAATTTCACTGGAGTAAATATTCCCGGTTACACCGGAATCTTTTAGATTTTCTGTGTGGTGCTCGTAATATAATTTTAAATATTATACATCATGTAGCTTTGCTAAATCTATTTTGGATATTGTTAGATTATTACTAAGTATTAATTTATTATTTTTATAATTTAGATTATTTACCGTGTGTGTCGGCAAATTATAAATACAATTTTTCTAAATTCGTAGTGTAGTGCTCGAGCACTAGAGCAACTCACCTGTAACCGACCCTGTTCAAATAGTTAAATCTGTTAAATAATCGAATAATTTAAAATTCAAATAATATGTCAATATTCGAATAATATGAATATTCGAATATTTTGAATGTTTGATGCCCAATTGCACCACATATCCTTAAAACTTAAGTTTTACTTAAATCTTATTCTGACCAATGGGCAATCAGTGTGCAATGCAATGGGGTGGGGCTTAGCGATTCCCAATATTCAAATTATTCGAATATTCAAATTATTGGAATATTCAAACTATTCAAATATTTAAATTATTGGAATATTCAAAATATTCGAATAACGAATATTCGAATAATTATTCGAATAATTCGATTATTCAAATTATACGTTGTGATATTATTCGTATTCCAATATTCGAATTATTCGAATTTGATTTTCAGCCTTATAGTCCAGTAACCTCATCGAAAAAAGGGGGTCTAGCTGACAAATTTCTGTGGCAAAGGATTGAAAACTGATTCCTATGTAATTTTGGTTGTAGAATCCGAATTTGAGATTTGCGAACAAAATTTCCTTGTGCCAAAGCCGCCATATTAAAAAAACGTTGCCAAATCACGTTTTTTTGCAAAAAACTCAAAATTTTAGGCGACCTAGTAATTTTTCGAAAAAATGAAATGTATCATCAAAAAAAGTAAATAAAATTTCCTACAAAATGATTTTTTGGTTGATTTATATATACAGGGTGTCCCCGAATAGACTTTACATAATTTCAGTGGAAAAATATTTAACAAAATTTTTTTTCTAAATTGAAACCTTCGAGAGTTAGGCCTCTTTAAAGCATTATTTTTAATTTCCACCTTCACATGGCCATAGCTCAGAAAATATTGATTTTTCAGTAAAAATTTATTATTAAGTGCTTTTTTAAAGAGTGTGAAATAATCTACAAACTAGGTTTTAACCTAGTAAACAAACTAGGATTTCGAGTTATGAAAAAAAGTAAGTAAAAAAATGTAGAAAATTTTGAACTTTTTTTCTTAGTTTTTTTCAAATTGCTGTATCGTCTAAACGAAACATTTTACAAAAAATCTGACGTCCCACGCCGGATACGAAATTTAACGGACTATAACTTTTGTCTAGTAAAAATTTTTGAAAAACCACCCGATTTCACAAAAAATCGGAAATTAATAGAAAAAGCAGCCACAAAACAAAAATTAAATGCACAAAATTTAAATTTTTATTGAAAAATTATTTTATTAATTAAGTTTAAACTATTACATTATTTAAGGAAATGTTCAAAACGACCACTCTCATTTCTAATTTTCACATTTTGGGCTTCAATTAAAAATTTTTTTAAATTAAATAATCCTGAAATATTGATTGGAAGAGGTGGAACTATTAATTAGTCAGCGAAATCTCCAGATCTAACTCCTCTTGATATATTTTTTTGGTCAGCTGTTAAAGCATTAGTGTACAGCAACAGATGAAAGCTCGTTACCAGAAAGGAATTAATGGACAGAGTAACGAATGCCATAGTAGCTCTTAACCAAAGAGGTAATGTTATAAATAATAATACCAAGGGGCAACAACATCTTTTAAAACAATCCCGACTGTGTAATGAAAATTAGCGTAGTCATTTTGGACATTTACTTAAATAATGTAATAGTTAACCCTAATTAATAAACAAATTTTTCAATAAAAATTAAACTTTTGTGAATTTAATTTTTTGTTTTGTGGCTGCTTTTTTTATTATTTTCTGATTTTTTGTGAAATCCGTTGATTTTTCAAAAATGTTTACTAGACAAAAGTTGTAGTCCGTTAAATTTCCTATCCGGAATGGGGCATCAGATTTTTTGTAAAATGTTTCGTTTAGAAGATACAGCGAGTTGAAAAAAACTAAGAAAAAAAAAAGTTCAAAATTTTCTACATTTTTTTACTTACTTTTTTTCATAACTCGAAATCCGTTGAATTTAGACAATAAAAGGTTAAAACCTAGTTTGTAGATTATTTCACGCTCTTTAAAAAAGCACTTAAATATTTTTACTGAAAAATCAATATTTTCTGAGCTATGGCCATCTGAAGGAGGAAATTAACAAAAGTGCTTTAAGAAGGCCTAAATTTTTGTTAAATATTTTTCTTAGAATAGTGTCTTCTATCACCACTGAAATTATATAAAGTCTATCCGGGAACACCCTGTATATTGTGCAATTTTTTTTACAGCTCAGGCCGTTTCTCGCATCATAAGCGCCATTCTTTTTTATTTAGCTAATCGTTCTCGTTTAGATTTCTTCTTCTCATGGCTTCTTGTACTTCTTGATTCCATTCTTTCACAGGTCGCCCCCTTTTTCTCCTCTGTGGTGGAATCCATTCCCAAATCTTTAGAGGCCACCTGAGAGGTTGCATACGTCTTAAATGCCCATACCATCTTAACCTGTTCTTTTCTATATCGTCTATTGTTGTTTCATGCCGATGCTTATCGTTAGGATTTTTAGCAAGTAGAGTTTTTCCGAGTGTAGAGGAGCTGGCCCTACGCCTCAACCCCCAACTTGGAGGACCAGGTAATTCTTCATCAAGGTTTTCTTCCTCTAGCCTTTGATGAACCAACATCTTACTACAAGGCAGTAGTTATAATTTTCTGATCAGCTCTGCAGATTCCCACCATCCATCGGGATTGGTTACCCAATCTCTGGGGTCCTCCGCAGGTTACCAGTTCGTTGTTTTACAATTGATTTATTTATTTAAATTACTAAAATAACTTTAAAAAGAAAAAATTTTGACAAATTTTTCTGACATAAAAACCAAACTATATTATTGGTTGATTTCCTAGGACAAAAATTAAAGCCATTCGCGTTTCTGCTAGCGTTTTTATTGGTTTTTCGAAAAATACAAATTTTATGATTTCTCGAATGAAATAAAGGTTTCCATGCCGACGGTAATGGATAAAAATATAGCCTCTGGTCAGCATGGAGTTCGAATTTTTTCAAATTTTGAAAAAAAATATGAATTTTTTGAAAAACTGGAAAAAACGCAAATGGCGCCTGCGGCGTTAATTTTCGTCTTAGGAAATGAACCAAAAAGTCATTTTGTAGGAAATTTTATCTGTTTTTTGATTCATTTGATTCATATTTTCGAAATATTAATAGGGTACCCAAAATTTTGATTTTTTCCAAAAACATACGAAATCTCATGTTTTTGCAAAATATGGACACCCTATTGATTATTCGAAACAATGAATCAAATGAATCAAATGAATCAAAAAGCAGTTAAAAGTCGGCATGGAAACCTTTATTTCACTCGAGAAATCATAAAATTTGAATTTTTGGAAAAAAAATATTTTCTACTTTTTTTGACGATACATTTCATTTTTTCGAAAAATCAATAGTTTGCGTAAAATTTTGAGTTTTTTGCCAAAAAACATGATTTGGCAACGTTTTTTCAATATGGCGGCTTTGGCACAAGAAAATTTTGCTCGCAAACCTCAAATTCGGATTCTACAACCAAAATTACATAGGAATCAGTTTTCAATCCTTTGCCACGGAAATTTGTCAGCTAGACCCCCTTTTTTCGATGAGGTTACTGGACTATAAGGCTGAAAATCAAATTCGAATAATTCGAATATTGGAATACGAATAATATCGCAACGTATAATTTGAATAATCGAATTATTCGGCATTATTTTTGTGTCTTTCATTTTTTCTTTAAAATAATTTGGGAAGCAGGAATTTGCATAAATAAGTTTTTACATGTTAATTTCCTATGTTTTGGCTAAATCATTCAGCACCCGGTATATTTCCATACGTTATGGAAAGAAAAATAAACATCTTGGACGATTATTATATTACGAATTAAATACCATTAGATGATATTTACTAAGTTATGTTTACTGTATAATGTACAAAATACTTTATTCTGCTGGGCTAACATAAACAAATAAAACACTTCAAGATAGTGCAAGAAGTGCACTATCTTGATGTATTTGACGAATACAGCAATAATTGTGTATCATATCAGGGCACAAATTATTAATTGTGAAACGATCCCACGAAAATGGAAAATAAACTTAAAATATAAAAATTTCAAGTTGATTTGTGGTATATACTCGAAGTATGAGAGAAACACTACATATGATACCATCAAGTATTTGAAAGACATCAACATCTTAAAACTAATTTAATAAAATGTAATAATATAAATAATGTATAAAGTGCTAATGACCTAGAAGTTGATGCACTATAAAACATCAAATAAAAAAAAATAAAAAAGTTTAGTAGGATTAAAAATATTTAAAAGAAGATAAATGGAATATTAATAACATTTTTTTGAAACTACGTATAAACAATTAAAAATTTGCAATTTGCAAAAAAATTCTAAAACTCTCACTGCCAGGTTTAAAGCCTTGAAGGCACTGCAGTGCCCTAGCCCCTTATGTTGATATGTTGAAAACTGTTTGAAGAAAAGTTTTTAATTACCACGTTTTTTAAATATAAGACGTATAAACTAGAAATTGAAAATAAGTAGATTTGTTGGAATTTTTTTCTGTTTTTAAATACTGATTTTCTACGAATTGTATTTATTGCTGTGTTTTCCATGAACTTTGATTGGGATAAGGGGGTTAAACTTTGCTTTACAAATTTATGCCAAAGACTCTTTGCCGATGGAAACAAATGTGTAGTATTTTCTTTTATTTTTATAATATAATTAGACATCACTGTTGTGGACTTTCCTTGATAAGTGTAATTTGTTGCTAACGTCCTAGTTTTGACGACAATACAGTTTAAAAAAACTTCAATATAACAAGTTAGATTAAATAATATAATAGAAATTATATTTGAGCTTTCAGCTACAGTTATCGCTTTCGTCAGAAATTTATTTAAATAAATCAAGCTAAAATATATTAATTTCTATTATACTATTTGATTTAACTTGTTATACTGAAGTTTTTAATGTTATTGTATTTAATATATTGAAAGTTTTAATAAAACAACAAAAATGCTAAAACCCCTTATTTAAGAAAATGTTCAATTCTGAACAAAAGTTCAATCGGTTTTGACTTAGTTTTAGTATAGCAACTTGCAGCAGCAATAATTAAATTGCTCACTTATCACACCATTTACTGTTAAAATTTTGAGTTTTATATCATAAGATATATTTTTTTATAATTTTTAGCTAGTTAAGTTTTTAACTACTTCATGTCAAAATATTAACAAAAACTATTAGCAAATATTATCTATTTCTAATTAATTACTTGTTAATATCGTATTTACCTATGTTATACATAATATTATAGTTTTTAGTTTGTTACCTACACCACAGTACTTTCTACTTTCAAATTTCACTTCAGTCAATTTAGTTCAATAATTTTGCGTACAGCTTGTGTAGGTTTCTTTACATTATAAGAGTTATTATAAGAGTTTCGTAATGTTAATATTATGTAAATTCTGCAGAACGAGTAAACTTGTTTTGCTTTCGTATTAGGTTTTATTGTTCTAAGAAGTGCTGATGAATTAATTGTTTTTTCAAGTGACATTGGTTTTAAATAAATATTAATAAATCTGAGAAATTATTAATTCTATGTTTAACCGCGTTAAACATGTAAGCTTTTACAATACATTAACGGCATTAAAATTAAGTAAAATGGATGATAATAATTAGAAACCATCCTGTATATACAGTAGCGGAATCCTCTTCTCCACAAAATATCAGTTTTCAGAATGTTTCACTTTTTTCATGATGCACTTTTAAGTCTTACATCTTAAGCGCGTGCGACTAGTTAGCAATAATTGTAAATAAATAGTCAGTGTTCGATGAAAAAAAAAATTTATAACTGATCTCTAAGTTATATTCTACTACCAAGTGCACTTCTGAGAAGCAAGCCAAAAGACTCGTCGGTAAAGCTGCCAACGCTCAGAAGTCATTCAACTCTTTTAAATCTCTCTTGGGAGCTAGTTTAAAAAGTATTGAGTCATTTATTGTCAATTGCCTGAGTACTTTAGTAGAAATTTTGTTTTCTTCCACAGTTAAATTTTAAATTACTAGATTTTGAATTTAAAAATTTAAATTATGATCAAAATTCCGAGTTACTATTAAGAGACACTAAAATTGTCCTTGGTAATGATGAAATATATAAAGATAATATCGTGGGGTTACTGCCAAACCTTGGTAACTCTACTTTTTGTAGCGATGTAGTTAGAGATGAAATGTGCATCTTTATGTTAATATCTTTGTCTGGAAGATGTTTTGAAGTCATATGTACTTTTTAAAGCAGTTTTTTTGGCTATAATAATTAAAAACAAATCCATACAGTAAAAGCTTGGTAACTACACTGAAAGTAACTGCTCAAGCGCAGCACCTCCCATTAGATATTGCACTTGCAGTTTTCGTTAGTTCAATGACAGCCAAATATTGATAACTACCACCTTGCCTTCAAAGAAACGATTTTTTGAATTTTTCTTTATATAAAATGGGTTAGTTACTATTATTAAATGAGAAATTATATTCTAATTCATTAAAAAATATATAGAATTATCAAATTGTTTGTTTTGAGAGTTTTTCAAACTTTAAAATTGCAATAACTCCATACTGTAGTTTTGTGAGTTACCAACCTTTTGCAGTAACCCCACGATATATAATAGGTAACGTATGTATAATACGTACCGGGTGACCGGTCGACCATCTGAACATAGGCAATTAACATAGGCAATTAACATAGGAAATTGATTTTTCTTTAATTCCTGCTTCCCATCACAACGAATAAGAATGATGTTCTTATAATAAGATATAATAAGAATAAAAATCTCTTTAAATTGATACAATTTTCATTCTTATCTGTTGTGAAGGGAAGCAGCAATTAAAGAAAAATCAATTTCCTATGTTAATTTCCTATGTTCAGATGGTCGACCGGTCACCCTGTATAAACGTTTCACTTTGCCACGCATATTATGTAAAATTAGCTTGCCAAGAAAAGTTTGATATCCGGTATTAATAATAAAACCATATGCTATTACTCAAGAAAACGTCAAATAAATTAAATTTTTTCAATTTCAAATTCAATTAAAAAAAACTTTTGGCAGTTATATATCAATTTAAAAACATAAAGTATTCCAAGTTTCCAAGTTCTTAACATATCACTTAGAGATTTAATAAGCGAATCTTGTCAGCAATAATCATCAGGGTACATACTTATGTATACCTACATATATTGGTACTATGGTATATTCATTGTTATTGTATATTTTCAAAATATAAATTTTAAAAAAAAGCAAATTTAAATTTTATTATTAAAGTGAGAATAGCATAGCATAACATTTTCTATGAGAAATTCGTTCATAGCTACGATACTACACCCAAATAATAAAACTAACCTGCCCAGCAGCTCACTTTATAATAATTGTTAGTCGAAAATAATGTGTGTTATTCAGTATTCCAGTAGCAAAATAATGACGATATACTAAACGAAAATTTTACAATAACTTTTACATTATATCATTTACAATATTATATTATGTTATAGGAAAATATATTAAACTGTTTATATGGAAAGCAATTAAGTATAATGCTTTAAGTGAAACACTTGATGAAATATTAACATCAAATATTACTGTCATTAGGTAGGTATACTAATTAGTTTTCGATAATTTGAAATATTTTCTGTTAATATTATTAAAATTTTGATATTCCAAGTCTAACATTACCAATTATTGCAAAAATTATTTAAATTACAATAATCACAGTTTTATTTTCTTAAAACTAACAGAAGGTACTGATTTTTACAATTTATAATAACATATTATAATCAAAGTGTAAATTGCGTTTCATATTTCAGAAGGTACAAAATACTTAGTAACACGATTGTGACAAGGGATGTTGTGTCACTCTGCCACAGCCATCTGACACTCCAGAGACCTTCCTTTGTCAAATATGTGTACACTTCTAATGAAGTCAAACATAACCAGACAGTAGAAAATTATAATTATAATTGTTGTGTACATACTTAATAATTATAACTTGTATTTGCATTTGATCCAATTTTCAAAGTGTAAAATGATGATATTAAGTGTATTAAGTACTTCACTGACTTGAGGGAACTTACAGTTACTATGTATAGATATAATAATATGTAAATATTATTATTGTTAAATGCTATGAAATATAAAACTTGAATAATATTGAAAACGGCTTACTAGGTAAAGATAAACAGTTATAATTACACAATAGCAATAATTAAAGGTAAGTATAATAATTTTAGTTTTAGCACGTTTTTACAAAATCTTAATAAGTTCTGTAATACACAGTTCTCAGAAGTTTTAAAATCTTGTTGTTACAAAAATTCTTGAAACTATTCTGTAACAACCATAGCACAGTTTTCCTGGTAAGAAAATTAATTTGTTTTAATGTTTTAATAAAAGAAAAACACAAACTATGAAGGGCATTGCGAAATTGATTAAATTAATAATGGAAAAATTTTGCGGTACTTTTTATAAGCTAAAATATCAAGTTAATTTTACATAGCACTAAGGAATCATTCCAAATAAAATAGTCAGCAATTATTTTTAACTAAGGCTGGGAATTTTTATCTCTTCGGTATTTAAATATTCATTAAACAAATTAGTTGAATATTCAAGTTTTTCAAATATCCAAATTTTTAAATTATATGATTGTTGGGATATTTAAAATTATCAAATAATTATTTTGACCCATACTTAAATTAATTTTATAGTGTTTTTCTCGAAATTTTGGACCATTTTAAGTCAAAGCTACTATGTATTCGTCTACGTTTCGTCCAACTTTACTGTGGATCTCGTCATAATTATTTTATTAATTAACAATAATAATTTTTTTTACGAAACGTAGACGAATATAGTTACTTACAGTAGATTTATTTAAAAAAGGTCCAAAATATAAAAATATTCATAATATTATTCGCATACTGAAATTATTTCAATATTCAAATTATTCAAAGCGTCAAATTATCCTGGGAGAGTCTGAAACTTTCATAATGACCGTCTCTGTGCTTCGGAGGGTACGTAAAGCTGGTGGTCTCCCTGGGTTAATGATTGTCGCAATCAACTATTAAAAACAAGGTTACAGGCATTCCTCAATATTGAAAACATTTGAATATTCAATTTATTCGATTTATCAAATTATTTCGTTAAGATATTGTTTACATTTGAATATTCAAATAAGAATTATTCGAATTTGATTCCTAGCCTTATTTCTAACAAAATGAATAATGAATATTTCTTTGTAATCTGAAAATTGTATGTTTTTGAAAGATCTTTTTCAACCCTTTTTGTTAATAATGATTGTACATAATGATAATGTATAAAAGGTCTAGAATTTAATTAAGGTTGTAAAGACTTTAATGTTTTGTATTTTTGCTTCACTAAATCATACCACGAAGTGTGGTATAGTTGTTTTCAAGAAATTTTGAACAAATTTCGTAATAGCGGGAAATAAGAAGTAGTTTTATAATAATGCGATATTCTTGCTCCTGAATTTAATTTGCAAAAATAATTTTCATTGTTGCGGTAGGAAAAACCATACTTTGGTTGGTAGAAGTTATATTTTTGTTAAAATTGAGTGACTTGAATAATTTTAACAAAACTTGCAAACTTGAAAAAAAGGTAAAGCTTTCCTTACTTTTTGTTGTTTAAAATAAAGTTGCCAAATTTTATTTCGGGTCTAACATTATCGCTTGTCATTCTTTAGCATTTCAATTTCAGAAATCAAAAATTTTTTTTTAAAACCTACACAATAGTTCTTTATTCATTTTTTGTTCAAAAATAAGTTATGAAGTTAAATATTTTTTATTTCGCAATATTAGAGCATTTTGGTTTTGTAAATGTGTTTTTCCGGAAATCGTCATCGAAACAACATTTCCCTGCTAATGAACGTGCAGGGAAATTGAATTTCTCTGACTAGTTCGGTAATAATAAATTAGTAATAATTATTAAATAGTTATTTTTATCATTAGGCTGGAAACTGAATTTTTCAGAGTACGAGTTTTTTTACAGGCCGAGGCGGATTAGCCGATGCCTGTATTTACGAGTACTCGGATAGCAGTTTCCTGCCGCATGATAAACGTACTTTTTTACGCCGACATCTATAATTTGTTACAAAAAATCATAAAATTTAATTATTATTTTAAATATTTTTTATTAGGAATTTTTTGTTGTTGAAAGTAACACATTTGAATTCAAAATTTGACGTTTAAATTTAATTATTTTGTAAGTATTGTTATAAAATTGCGACTGTGGTAATATTTGTAATAATGGATACACCAGCACACATTATAATAAATTATAAAATAATAAGTTAGTTGTATTATAATTGTATTAAAAAGTGCCTTTTATACGAAAAATTTGTAAGCTACTTAATTTAATTCAATATGACGTACAAAATATAACCCAGAATATCAACTATCTTATAAAATAATCACTGTTTATTTCAAACAACTTTTCACGCAGCATTTGAAATATGCAATTGAACACTTGCCTGACAGAGGTGTACAAAAATTGTTTGTAACCATGGAGTCATCAAATTGACAAACTTCATTTTTGATTATTTAAAAAATGCTGTTCAATGAGTCTTTTAAAATATCGAAATTTTACGATTGTTGGAAAAATTAAATACAAACATATAAGGAAAATGTTTCATTTTACTCGGAGCTCTAAAATACTCGGCACGAAGTGCCTCATATTTTAACAGTGCTCCTCGTCAGTAATTTGTCATTTTCTTGACTTTTACGTAAATAACTATTTGTTTGCGATGGAGATCAATTGATTTGTGTTTTGTAAATTACGGTTCATGACGGTTATCTATCTGACCCATAATGTAATAGTATAGCATTTACACCTCACGGTTGCTTAATACGGATTGGGGAATGATGAATTTATGAAAAAGCCCTGTTTTTAATAGTTGATGGCGGCAATCATCAACTCCGGGGTACCGCCTGCTTTACGTGCCCTCCGAAGCACGGTCATTTAAAAATTTTAGATTCACCCCGGATTCGAACCGAGTACCTTAGAGTCAGCAGTTGTTAGAGTTAGCAGTTGCACGAGCCCGTCTCTTATTATTAATATAGAAACAATATTAGTAATTAGATGTTAATGGAAAGTTTAAATGCAATACAATAATACTACAATGTACATGCTTAAAACGTTAAAATACTAAATCGGTATTGTTAAATTGCAAATAAATCATTGCTTGATACTTCCTTTTTGAAGTAAATTTATGCTTTATAGTATAATATATCACTAATACCAATATTAAGAAGTCAACTTTACCATAGAATAAAATTTTAATGTTGGATAAATTTTTATAATGCATCTAAATATTGATATTTCTTTCATACAAATAGAATATTTAAGTCAAGCCATAGCGAGAGCCATAGTGTCCGAATTTTAGATTATTTTTGAATTTCGTCTGCAATTTTAAAAGTGTATGCAGTAAGCTATTATAAAAATATTTTATTTGGAAATACACAAAAAGCTAATGCATTTAATGTCTTTTTAATGTTAGCTCTTCCAGCTAGGCTTTTTGCTGTCTTCACATTAACCGATAATCATTTTAAAGAAACATGAAGAAGTAGAAATAGTTAAAAGATATTGAATTACGGAAGTTTTAGAAAGATATACCAAATGTATAAAAATTATTTGAGCATGAAAACCTTATATATTTCAAAGTATATGATAGCAAAACTTCATATTTATCATCACAAAAACAACAAATTGCTGAACACAATAATATAACCCTAAATTGCTATATAAAAATTCAGCTCAATTTAGTTGTTGCCCTCGGTGAGTTTATATCTTTAAAATATTCACCATTTCAAAAAAGGTTTTATAAAGTGCAAGTTATTTTTATTAAAAAAGTTAAAGTAAATATGCTCTATATTATTTTAAGATATGAAATTTATATGAAAAACTTGTATAAAATTGTACTAAAAAGTAATAAATAAGTATTTACGAGTAGTACCTGCCTACGCCCAGCTTCAAAAAAATAACATTGCAACGCTAATAAAAGTTGAAAACAGCAAATTACTTTATTTCAGTTTTGAAAAGATGCCTGCTTGAGCAGTGCTTAAAACAACTTAACCCAAAATGGATTATACACTATATCGACCAGTATCTTCAAATTATTGAATTTACAGTAAATTTTATGGAATAAAAGCTATTTAACATTAGAAGACATAAGTGATTAAAGAGGTTGTGAAGAAAAATTAAAATATTGAGTAAATGTATAATGGACAATTTGCATGATTTTTAATTTTAGCATATTAATATTCTACATAACAACATATGTAATGTGTCTTAATTTTTTTAAATTTGTTTCACAAATAAAGCCGGAAAAAAATATTGAAATTTAAATGTATATTTGTCGCGCGAAATCGTATTAATAAATATGGCTGACTTAATTTGAAATTTGAGGATTTTGACGTCATCAAAATGGCGATTAGTAACTAAAATTGGGTTACTTCATAACTTCATTACCAGTTGGTACTTACTTGGTAGAGACTTTAGTGGAGATTATACTGGTGTATTGGCACCAATTGTTGAGGCTCATGTCGTCACATCCAGATTTCAATCACGTGATTTTTTCAAATAAATTATAAAATTTCATTAACTTTTTGCGGGCTGACAATACAGAATTTTGATAAATCACTCAAATATTCTGATTATAGGTATATTGAACTATCAATAAATGCCATTTTGAGGTGAATTTGAATTTTATGCAAATTGCCCATTGAGTTTTGCATTGAAAAATTATTGTTTGGTTTTTGCTCTACCGACTTCAAATTCCATCTGTTAGACAGGCATAATGCTAATTAATAATTAATTTAGTAATAATTTATTTTAATTTCAATATTTAAATAATTTTTATTTTGTGAAATAAATAAACGACTTTATGTGTAGATGATGGGTTACCTGTAATATTTTTCCATTATAATGAACCTAAAATCCAAATGAAGTTTTATTGTCATAACATAAATAACAAGGCAAGAAATTTGTAAACTTTATTTTGTGAGAATACAGAACTAATAAAATAAAAGTACATCAGAACAAAATTTTTTTGAAGTTAATTATCTTTTTTCGATAAATAAAAGATATAAAGATAAAAATAAAAGAATATTTATTTTTGTAAAAGAAGAATGTTTTCATTCAAAGAAAAATTATTTATATCAAAGAAATATTTCCTTCCCCGCATAAAAACAACAATTTATTTAAATGAAACAATCTCTTTTCTCTGTGTACAATCGAAGCGTTGCAACAATATTTGATTATTCAATTGAACTGCATGCAAACATTCACGTTAACAAAGTTTTCACCGAAGTTATATATACCAACAAATTGTATCATTAACCCTGTTTTATTCCAATGATCATCTGGTACGTTGAAAATATTTTATTTAGTAAATATTACTTGTTACTACTTTCAGCTAAACAAATACTACTGCTAATTTTTACATCCACTGAATGCTTTTCAGTTTTATTTATTTTAATTAATTTAATTTCTTTTAAATTAATTTTTAAATTTAAAAAAATAAAAATAATTTAAAAAAATTAAATTACATCCATTCAATGTTATATTTTAAATAAACCACAGGATATGTTGAAATATTCGGATGAATCATTCCGATCAATACGTGGTATGTGAAATCTAGTATTGTACTGGTTAACGGAACAACTATCGTAACACTGCAATATATTTATATAAAATTATATCACAAAAATGTAAATAAAAATAATTTACACTTTCGCTAAAAATTTCTTTTTTTTAACTTAACTGGGTGTAAACCCACTAACTAAACGTGAATTTATATCAAACCCGACTTTTAGTTGTACTACATGATCTGCACCAAGCTAGATGATTTTGATAATGTTTGGTTTCATGCATTGAAAATATTTGTCCACAGTTATTACATTGCATATTTTTTGTGTATAAGACACCAGTTTGCTGCAAATAAAAGTGGCTGACAGGAAAGTAATTACCTACAATATAAATTCACGGTGAAAATTAAAAACATGTAAGTATGTTTATAAAACTTCCGGATGATCGCAATCAACTTCAGTACAACTCATAACTAGTGTAAATTTTCTTGAAAAGTGAGGTAACCCTTTTATACTACTTTAATACTGTAAGTTAAACATGACAAGTTAGGTTTATACCTTGGAGTGCAGTTTATAGTGAATGGTTTTGAACGATTCTCTTTTTCTGGTAGGGTTTTTAATGCTTTAAATTACAAAGTTTACCAATTAAAATTCACAGCTAATGAGTTTTCATTTTTAGAATATTCCCATGGCAATGACGTTACTGCTACTATAATAGTAAGGGTAAATGCCGTGGTAATTTATACCGTGGTAAATATATAGTAAACTTGGGTACATTTACCATGGTGTAAATTTACCACGGCTTTTACCAGAGAGTGTAAATACTCTTATTAATTCTTTTCACAGCGATAGTATTTAATAATACTATCTTGAAATTTTATTTCAGCTACCTAATATTGGCTGTAGCTTAGTGCAGTATTAGGCCAACATTGATGTAGAAAATGAAAAAAAATTTATTAAGTAAATTTGTGGTAGGTACATAGAATGTATTTAACGTAGGTCAGGATCCAGACATGTTATGTGATAATTATGTGTTTTAGGAATTTTTGAATTATTGATTTTCCACGTATACTGTATTACTTACCTATTCTTACTTTTTTTAAATTCAAGATTAATTTACTATATGGGCGCAATATTGAATAATAATAATGGAAAAAACCCATTTTTATTATTTTTAACTATATGGTGTAAATGCCTAACTAAATTTTGTTAATAAAATGTAAAAAAACAGAAATAAACTTTTATTAACACAATGGACAATTTGCATAAAATTCACCTCAAAATGGCATTTATTGATAGTTCAATATACCTATAATCAGAATATTTGAGTGATTTATCAAAATTCTGTATTGTCAGCCCGCAAAAAGTTAATGAAATTTTATAATTTATTTGAAAAAATCACGTGATTGAAATCTGGATGTGACGACATGAGCTTCAACAATTGGTGCCAATACACCAGTATAATCTCCACTAAAGTCTCTACCAAGTAAGTACCAACTGGTAATGAAGTTATGAAGTAACCAAATTTTAGTTACTAATCGCCATTTTGATGACGTCAAAATCCTCAAATTTCAAATTAAGTCAGCCATATTTATTAATACGATTTCGCGCGACAAATATACATTTAAATTTCAATATTTTTTCCGGCTTTATTTGTGAACCAAATTTAAAAAAATTAAGACACATTACATACCCAGACAACATTTTTCATAATTTTTTCATAATAATTGTATAATATTATCTGGGATAATATGTTGCTATGTAGAATATTAATATGCTAAAATTAAAAATCATGCAAATTGTCCATTGTGTATTTCAATTTAATTCAATTTATAACTTGGTTGGACACTACCAACTTCAAAAACAAATTTCACTAGATTTACATAAAAATTATGTAAAAAATACACAAAATTGAAATCCTGCTAATCTTATGTACGAACGTAATCCGAACATAAGAACTAAGTAAACATAAACCAGAGGAAAAATGTGTTATTTTCAGATGATACAAAGATGATAAATTGAATATGATGTTCTGATGGAAAAATATATGTGAGGCGTCCCCATAAAGCCGAATTTTATCCACGGATTACATAACGAACACTCAAACATGGAGGTGGTAGTGTAATGGTCTGGGAATGCTTGTTGGACCAATTTATTGTATTGAAGGTATTATGGATCAGTAAGGTTACCTTAATGTTTTACAAAATGTTTTTGAACCTTACGCTGATGAATATTTACCCACCCTGATAAAACATAGTTTTGAACCAAAACTTTTTATTCTTTTTTCCTGTATAAGTACAATGCATAAAAACTTTTGAATCAAAATTTTTCGTTTGGGTTCAAAAAGATCAGCTTTTGCTTCAGAACGAAAAATTTTGATTCAACAGATTTTATAAATTGTATATAGGCAAAGCATAAAAAGTTTTAGTTCAAAATTTTTTTTATCCGTGCATAACGTGAAAGTTCGTGCAGGACAACGATACAATAAATTCTTATTATTAGGAAGTATAGTATCGTATTTTATAAACTATTATATATAAGATATTAAAATATTACGTTGCATTAATTTTTGCAGCTTTTTAAAAACATTTTATTGTTCGAAAAATTCAATTACAATATTTATTAGACTTAATTTTTTAACTAAAAGCATTTCGTTATATCGGCGAAGAAAATACAATAAATTTTACTTATTTTAGCTTTGTGAAACACGTATTTTGTATCTGACTGCTATGTTATATTGGGTAGTAGGTACAATACATACATACTATGTATAGAACATTAGTATATTTTAGTATTCTACTTTGATTATGCCATAAATATTTTAAATTCAAAAATTTATTAACAAAATTATACTTTAACTCTGAAATTGGAACGTAGAATTTAATTTTATTTATTAAATTTAAAGAGATTTATATTTACGTGTATGCACAAAATAATTTATGTGAAGATTATCCCTTTTAACCAATTTCCGCAAGAGTTTACAAATTTATCTAGCTGTAATGCGATTTGGCATACCTACTCATAAGCAAATTAACAAATTCGGTACAATAATTTGAAATATTTCGTAGTTGACAGATCAATGAGAAAAACAAAATATTTTGATGTCAGTACTCCATAAAGATTTAATAGGATATTAAAAAATTAGGGTTAAAGCGAATGCTAAATTCTATTAAAATGTGTATCACATTTTAAATCTTTTAATGAATTTTGTCGGAACGTGTTCGTTGAAAATTCTTTTAGATCAAAGGTTTCACTGACGATTATAAAAAGATAACAAAATAAAAAATTATTTTACGCACCACTTATTTACCACTGGCAATATTGACGCAAAACTGTTATTAAAAGGCTTATCAAAATTTAATAACAAAATTGGTTTACGCAGTCCTACTATCGGTTTAATTTATTTATATATTATAAATGTTTTATGGAGTATATAATTTTCCATCAGGAGGAAGCGCTTACTACAGTTAAGAAGCACATTCATAACCGACCACTGGCTTCTAGGGTTTCAAATTTTATCAACTGTAACAAAATAGGATGTCCAACATATTCCGCAAAATAAAATTAAGCCTCCATGAAAAATGAGGCATTCTATAAGCGAGTCATTACTCCCCAACACGAACTTGCTCATATGAATCATTTTACATGACTGGACATACATGATTAGTTTTATTTTTAATGATACTTTCTAAGCATCTACTTGCACCCATTTAATTTCTTTATAACATAAATTAATCACATCAATTAAAATTTTATTTTTGAAAGTATTGCCTCGAATAAAAATAAGCACATTAATTATTTTTAAATAACAAAAAAGAGTATCAAACGACCTGCGTAGTACTTTACTGTAACTGATGATTACACATTACGTTTAAAAAAGATTTAATTGTGCTTATAGTATGTTATTGTTTTGCCGAAACAAACAATATAAAATAGTAAAATTTTCAGGTATTTGGTGCAATTACGGTAATTTCATTTATTAAAAATCATTCAAATAATGACAAAAGTTGTTTAAAAATAATTATTTTTAAAGTTTTGCTAGGCTTCACAAGAAATAAGTTATGTTAAAAGTTGCTCTTCAAATTGACTTGAAACAGTCAGTTGATTTTATTATCCTTCTAACAATTAATATACCTACCTAAGAGGAGCAGACAAAGATCTGATTTTTACATTTTATTTACTTTTAGGTTACTTAATTTTGTTTAGTGCTTTTTTCCGTAATTATTGCATTTGTACATCTCTATAACATAGCTGCCAGAAATACATTAGCTCTTCCAGCTTACGCAAACAAAAAGAAAATATTTTTTATGATTACCGGTAGGTAATCTGACAATTTTGATTGTCTGTTAGGCTATCAATATTATTTAACATTTTACAATTTTACATCTTTTAGCATAAAATACGAGCAGGGCCCTGTTTCATAATGAAAATTTACTAATATTACAAGTTACAAGTAACTTTAAATACTCTTCAAATCGTTAATGTGAACACCTAGCTGCGTAGTTTTTGGTACTTATTCATAAAATAACCTATTCTACAAGCTTATTCATTATTCTTCATTATTTTTCAATAGTAATAATATTCAACTTGTACTTTCCGGCTAATAGTATTAGTACTATTATGAAACGCGACCCAGGTATAGATATTTAAAAAAAAGTAACATCTAATTAAAAAAAGTGTATCTTGATTTTTTAGTTTACTTAATAATATTATAGTCAAGAAACATTTTGATTTTATAATTCATATATTTTGGCGTCACTGTCATTAAAAAGAAATTTGCTAGTATTCAATGTTTAAACAAATAAAAACTAAACTTTTGGCTTTTCGCCCAATCGTTGTAATAAATACTACATATATTTTTCTTCCGAAGTTCTCTATTTTACGGTTATGCAGTAAGTGGAAATTTTTACTAAGTGGTAGTTCCACTTGTTAAAAAGACTTTCATATACGGTAAGATGGGGGGTAAGTCGGTCACTTAAGCGATAACTAGAATAATTTCTGAAAAAAATGTAATTAAACATTCACTTAGCTTATTACATTCATTTCATAACTATGTGGTTCAAATTGCCAAGCTTTTGACCGTTCGGTATATTTTTAAGCATCATTTAAAACATTTCGTTGACCACCATCGCCCTCATGTGCGATGATGTGATAATGACGGTCACCAGTAAGGGTAATACCGATCACTCGAAAGTAATAAGCTTTACTTCCAAAATAATCTCATTAACAAAGTTATTCATTGTATAAATAAACATATATAAGAGTTACATAGAATCCTGAAGCGAACACTGAGCAAAAGACGGTTACATTTTTTCCTCTTTCATAGATGGTAACTGACTCTATTCTCTTCTGTTTCTTTTTGTTAATGATTGCACGAAAATCTTAATTGTTTAATTGTTATTATATATTGTAAATATTTTTGAAAATTTGAATATTTGCATTGTTGTTTTTGTTGCTTAAAATTTAGAATTAAAAGCAACATTGCTGTAGGTATGTATATTTACGTGAGACAGTTAAATATAATGTTAACAACACTAACTGTAAATTTTTTCCACTTCATATTATTTGATATGATTGATTTCTTAAGAAAGAATATTTTTGTTACCATCTCGTTTTGGAAAATGTAATTCTTAAATATAAAAATCTTGAAAATCAACTCTCTTTATTTTATCAAAATTTGTTGTGACGTAAAATTCTTCAATTATGTCACGCGGATATTGGAGAGTCAAAAAATGAATTGGTTTTGCAACAGCACCATTTTAAGCGTGAAATTAGAGATAAAATGTGGAAGCTGCGGGTAGATCCGCATAGAACGATTTTTCACCTTGTTCAGCTAACAAAGAATGTCGACAAAATAACACTTTTAAATTTATTTTGTTTATTTTGTACATTTTGTTAATAACCAAAAAATTATTGCGTTTAGATTGTTTTTAAGAATCAAAATTAGTTTATTTAATTATATTATAATATACTGAAAGGGCAGTTAAAAATAATGCATTTTACAGTGTTGTTGATTGTTAAGATCAAATTACCAAAGAGTTTTATAGAAGTTTTATGAAATTATTAGTGAAAAAATTGTTGAGTTAACAAAACAATTGATGAGTTGAAATTCTATTAGTATGTTTTTCATAATTTCTTCATAATATTCTGAATGTTATCTCAAACTACTACAAAATTTTGTAAACAAAAATTTATCTCGAGGCTAAAATATTTGAGTTTTTACTGTAGGTGAGAGTACATACATAAACAATATTATATATGTACGCTTTAAATAATTGGATTTGTTTACATTATAACTATCTAATAATAATATTTAAAAAATTATTAAACTGTTCTTTTTTACTTTGATTAAAAAACACCAAATTTTTATAAATTTAGAGCAAAGATGTTTTTGTTAATTACTGATTAACACCAAAAACATTTCTTATATCACTTTGCAAATTTTCATTATTATCTATTAGATTTTGTTCATATTTATTTCAAAAGTTTTTCAAAATTTTGATCGAGTTATAAAACTTGAGCATAACAATTTTAATTGATATATTTCTCCCTGGCGATATCAACGAGATTATAACATTATCTTTTTTCATCTGTTGTACAGAATTATATTTATATTAGTTATAGTATTTAGTGCTCAGATACTCTTAATATTTTATTTTTTTTGTTCTACGAATAGGGTAAAAGCCGGATAGTTGCCCTAGTGGGATACTTGCCCCGGTTTTTAATACAGTATGTTAGGGACGTTGTGGCGTTAGCGCTTTACTATAATTGTAAGTACCTTTCCCACAGACTCCAGTGTCATGTAAACCGTCAGTATAGATGCACACGTTTCGTCCTTGCGAGCGAAAATCTTCAGTGGTCTGAAATCAGAAATTCCTGGACAAAACCCCGAAAATGAATTTTACAATGTCAGGTATATTTTGATAGCCCTTCATAGAAGACATTAATCTATTTGATTTCAAAAATTCATACTTGTAAGTTTAACCTTGTGCTTTGTAGAGGGACTCAAACTTACCCATTTTAATAACCGCGATTTTACTTACTGCTTCGTTTATTTGAAGCGTTCTGTTAAAAATATTGTACTGTAGTTATTATTTGTTTAAAGTGAACCCACTAAAATGGAAAATGATCAACAATAAGGTATGCACAACATTTACAATATTTTTTTATAATTTATTACAATATTTTTGCGATCAATCTTTCAAAAAATGTATTCGAATGTGACCCTCGCAAATTTCTATATTTTAATTAGAAGCATATAAGCACGCAGATAATTAGTTGTGATCTCGAGAGATCCCAATTCGTTTTAAATTTCATTATATGTAAAAAAGTGTAAAGAATTCAGCTGTGAAAGAAAATTATCCTCTTCGACCCGCTAAGTACGCATAAAATAAGTTTGAAGTCGGAACCGTGAGAGTGAACTTGATACATACATAATACGGAAGGTGATGCTGATGGCATTATTTAATTATTTGTATTTTATCATTTAAATGTAAATATTCACTAGTAATCTATTTCAATAAATTCACCAATTATCTATAGTGGAATTCTCTATTTATTTATGCGTATAACTACTATAACATTAGAATAAGTCCAGATTCCTGACTTAAGATCCAAAAAATTTGATATTTTGCTTCGGCCATTTTGTATTTGAAACACATATTAACGGATTTGTAATAAAAAACTCCAAAAAAATTGTACATTTAATTTCATGGATATTTCATGAATATTTTATGAATATTTTCAAAAAAATCCGCATTTTCGGGCATCTATTTCATTTCTTTCAAAAAATAATTTCAGATTTGTAATCAGCGACCCAAAAAACCCTATATACAAATTTTCATAAATTTACAGTGATAATTGTAATTTTGTCCAAAAATTTAGGATTTCAGACCACTGTGAGGCGTTGAAACTATCTTGCTAAATAATTCCTAATGAATATTTTTATTACTGATTGTGGTTTCGGTCCACTTTTTGTTTCTTTGGATGGATTAGAGTTTAAGTTACACTGTTTGTTACATTTTATTTCTGAATAGTTTTAATTTATTTTGCAAATAACAAGAGCAAGTATCCGTATCTAAAAGGATAGTCGCCCCAAGAAAAAGTTCAAAAGATGTATCGATATTACCAGCAGTGAAACTGAATCCGATAACTCAGATTTTATTAAACTAACCAAAAGGAGAGCTTTAAAGAGATGAATATAAATTTACAGTTCTGACAGTGAAAATGAAGAACATGTTATAAGTCCATAATCATCCAAAGGAAACCCACCGAAGCACTACCAACCAAAGGAACAAAAGACGAAAAATCGATAAAAGTCACTGAAAAAAGATTAAAAGTCGAAAAGGCTAATTTAAAAATAAAAAATACAAATAAAAAAATTTCAGTATATTTTTATAGTTTTAAAGCATGAAATGTAATAATATTTGATAATGTTGATTACTCCTTAATGAAATATTGCAGTTAATAATAAAAACCGATTACTTAAATTGATATAAATTTGTTTTCATTTAAAAAAAATCATTGTAAGGCGTCTAGTTAAATTTACTATTTAAAATTATTAATTTTTAAAAACACAAAACTTTTATACGTTATTTATTAATTAAATTGTACTAACATACTACATAAGCTAAACTAAACTGAACTACGGCTAAAGTACTACTGAACTCCTTTTTATATTTTATTAGATGTTTTATAATAATTAATACAATGCGAGTGATGATAACATTATTATTAATTTTTAGAAGACGATTTCCGTTTCACTCAGTTTGCATCTTATTATAAATGCATTATTGTGTATTGCACGTTCTTAATGAATCAAACGGAAATTGTTATCTAATTATGTACTAAATTTATGAGTACACATAACTCGTCTAGTCCCGCACGAGGCAAATATCCTCCGAAGCATTTTTAACATTAGGCAACTATCCGCTAGAGTAGGTAACTATCCTTTCTTTGAGAGGTCAAATAAAACAGGATTTACTCAAAACCATTATTAATTATAAAAAATAGAATACAATACACTTTTCTCGATATTAATATATTTTTTAATGCAAACCGGTTTCGACTAACGTCTTCCTCAGCACATCCTACAAGCTTAAGGTATTATATAATGTAAAGAGAATTATAATATATGTTTTTATAATTTTAAATTAGTTTGTAAGTTGAATTTTAGTTAATTATTCAATGGTTGTGTCAATTTTGACACTAAAAAATTTTATGACTAGTTACTTCAATATTATGGTTGGTGTTAAACAAAAATTTAAATTTAAATTAAACCTCGAGGGGCACAATATCAAAAAAAAAAAATTATTAATTATGTTCACAAAAATAGGCTACTATAATATCTTTTTTGAAAAGTGGGGCAACTACCCTACTTTTTTTCTATGATGTTGTCGACCTATCAATATTGTTTCTGTCATTTACCAAACCCTTTCAGCGTTTTCCATAAACATATGAAAATAAAAATTACAAATTAATAGGTACTTTTAAATATTAAACAATGCTAAGTTTCATGATATTAAAAATCGTAGGTCAGAAAACAGAAAAGTATTAAGTTTCTGTTTTAAAATCCATTATGTACATATTATGGAATTGAGTGCATCAAAACTTGTGGTTCTTGTTAAAAGTGCTTTATGAAATAGAATTGCTTTAAAGAAAAATAGTGCTAATGCATTTTATTAAAAGTTAAAAAATGTTGAAAGTTTACTAAATGCAATAAGATTTGGTGCAGTTTTTACGAGAAGATAAGTTTTCGAGAATAAAGCAATACACTTAAAATGCATTACTACAGTACACCACAAATTGCATACTATTTACGAAATTGCCCATTTACGCAAATGCATTTGCATATAACGTAATTTGTTCAAATATTTAACAAGCGTAATTATTTATTAAGTTGAAAGAATACAAGAAGGAAGAAACAATATATTCCAATAAACTTGTTTAACTTTGTAAAAACTGTAAGTATTATAAAAGCACATTAATCGATATATTATATATTTCAATTTTTTTACATTTATTTTACGGATATTCCACAGTTATAATATTATTTTTTTTGGTAGAATTAAAGTCTTTTCTTGATTGAAAATCCAAACAGAATGTTCCATGAAACTCAGTAGTATAATATTTAATCCAAACGCCGAAAACTTCGTACTAATTCAATTACTTATACTTTATTATAGTACACGCCATGTCCAAAAGATATATGATAATTGCTTGGATTAAAGTACATATTCATTATACCTAGTGCGATTAACAAATATGGTAATAAAATTGTATTAAATAAAGGTGTTGGTTAATCAACAGTCAGGTAATACTTCTCCATTTCTACTGTTACTTCATGCATATCTACTACGAAATTATAAAGGTTATTCATACATCAATATTGATTTAAGCTAAATAAAAATTATTTACTTTCTTTAGAAAAAATTGTAAGTACAGTTGTGTATTATTATATTATATAATTAATCAGAACATGTCTGAATGCGTAGAATAAAGAATTTTCTGGAAAGAAAGTTGTGCATCCAAATGGTACATTTTGTAATGTGAAGGAACAATAACATTTTTTAAATTGAGTACACAATGAAGTATTTATTATTGATAAGTACACTTTCATTTATTAAGTTACTATTGCTTTACAGAGTACACAAGAAACTTCAAAAATTGTGTACTAATTATTACAAACCCTTTCAATTTCACATAAATTTTGTAGTTTCGAAAAGCTACCCAACAACCAAAAAAGAAGTGAGCAATGTTGACTGTTTACATAATTCGCTAAACTCAAAACGTCAAGTTTTATACAAACACTGCAACTCCCAACGGAATTCTTGAGAGACTCCTGAGAACAAGGCTAGCTACTCGGAAGCCCATTTATTTGCAAACTAGCTCTTAGTACACCATCCCCTAAACTTTTACATCACATAATAAGCAAAAGGCTGCGCTAGAACTTTATTCCCCGTTTGAAATTTCCTTTTCATTTTATTATAAAGTTTTTACTCAAATTTTAGCAACATTACAGTTATGTGAAATTTTAAATTATTCTTTACTGTGCGAAAACGCTTACAATATTTATGTGTACCTACCTAAACAAAAGTTAACAACAGTAAAAGTAAACCAAATTTGTACCTACTATACAAGAACTTTACTGAATTATTACATCTTTAAGCATAACTTTAAGTACAACAAAATAAAAATGAATTATACCATTAACAAAGCCAAGAATTGGAGATGGTTTCAATGTACTTTTTACTTTTTCACAATCTACGTAATTGCTTGCTTAAAGGGTTAAGTATTTAATTGTTATTGTCAAGTGTTAAAATCTGAGATAACATTTGTTCGAGATCAGATAGTAGCGTCAGCTCAATTTCTCAGTATTTGCGGCAGCTGCAGGTCAGATTATTGGATGACGAAAATCACTAACTGTCGATTAAAGATTGCCAACGAACTGAAATAGACATGTAAATGTAATACTACCTGTGGGTCCTCTTAAATTTAAGCTAAAATTGTCAAAGGCAACAATTTTGACGATTTGTAATTGTTTAAGTGTTAAATCTTTAGATAATCGAGTTTCTAATTCTAGTATGTTTATTTAATTTACTATATAAGAAAGTATTTTGCTGAAATTCAATATTAAGAACGAGAGATACGATAAGAAAATATTTTATTAGATCTTTTGTCTTTCTGACTGAGCAGTGATTTTGACAAACAAAAAGATATAGAATTTGGAAACCCACACGTGCGTATAATATCCTTCGGTTTTATATGAGGTCGGATTATAACGGCTTTTCACAATATCGACGACAATGTAAAAATATTTTTTACATCAGTCTACGGATATGTATTTTAATATAAAATATCGAAATGTGTAAAAATTGCATCAAATATTTTTTGACTTGGCATTCAAAATTTTTATTGGAGAGTGGTACCTACATTGTATTTCATTTAAAATATACTTTTATTTGTTAAAAAGTGCTTTATTAATTTTTAAAATATATTTGTTTAAATATACACATTATGTTTTTACCTAATTTACTTTTAGTATACACAATACCTATGTACATCCAGTTGCCACTTGGTTATTACTAGTTAGTTAATTTATTGAATCCAGCTTGATTCAATAAACTTTAATAATTGCCTTAGGATTATAATTCATTCCGAAAGATGAACAGTTAACTAAATACTTCATACACCAAATTTCAACCAAGTAAAACCAAAGCTTGCAAAGATCGCCGCTTCGGTCCAGTAAATTTGCAGGCACAATTAGGTACCTCCAATCCTCAACCAAAATATAATAATTATAAAATATTTTTAGTTTTGCCGAAACGCCACCACGCGGAAAAATATTATATATAGTTGGTGTAGAAAGCTTCGTTTATAAACCAAACGTTTGTATTCTTTTGGTGTTTTATTTTGTGAATTTTAATATCACCGCGGTTTAACGATAATATAATTCAGAATCGAACTCAATACAACATCAAGTATACGTAATAAGGTCGCCATGTTGTGTAGCGTCACGAGCGCCACCAACAATAAGTTAAATTGCAAATAAGCTTTTGCCGTCAATGAATCTAAAAACTTAGTAAAAAATGTTAAATTTCAGAAAATAATTAAAACTGAAAACAAAAGTTGAGATTTACAGGATAAAGCGTCGTTCTCAGCTAATTAACCATAACATAGCATAGCATAACTTAACATAGCACTACAAAACAAAATGGTTCCGATTTATTTGACATAATTAAATTAACTAATTATATAATAATAAATTCGCGATAATTGAACTAATTATGGTACAATACAAATAATTATTACTTTCTGACGTTTACTTTCAATTTCTACCAGCCAGCGCCTTCCTATTAATTCGTTGGTATAATAGGTAAATTCATAATATACCTAAAATCGTTAATGCTTTGTTAGGTTATGTTAAATTGGTCATTTGTCAATTTGAACACACACATAAGTTTCAATGTATTTTAACTTCTGTGCTAAGCTATGCTATGCTATGTTGTGTCACGTTAATTGGCTGAGAACGCTACTTTACTTTTAATTTCATTGCGTTACGCTGTTTAACGGCAATAGCTACTAGATCCTTTCGGGCTCTCGTATCTATTGCCTGGCGACAACTTTTCGAAAATATCTGAAATTATTTTCAATTTATTCTCACTCTCTTGTGATATTACAAGTGAAAATATTTGTGAAATATTTTACTAGTGATTTATGCAATAAAACTATTTCAAATTTTTAAACCTGTTAGATGAATTCCCCCCTTTTTTCAGTACTCAGAATACTAATGGAGCACATAGATAAAGCTGATTATACTTCGGAAAAATGGAATTTATTATTGTTGATTATTACCTACTAATAATAGTAGTTGTTAATATTCAGCTAAAATGAAAAGGAACTGTAACATGACATTTAAAAATTAACATTTAGGTATTATAAAAAAATATGATAGCAATTTTGATTGTTACACTCGGGTGAATTTTGCGTTTACAGAATAACAAGTCCGTGCTTTGAATAGTACTTTAGAGAAGATCTTGGCTGAAACACCTTATAAATACGTTCTTAAAAGTATAATATTAACAATGTACAAAATCAAAAAAGTGTGCCTGAAGAAAATATCAATATAGTTGATTACTTTCAATAGTTGAGAAATAGTGCTATTGAAAAACGAAAAGTTATTCACGCTAAAGTAAGCTCCAAATTTATTATCGAAATGATAAAACACGAAGCTTAATAGCTCTTGCACCTATTATTATCGTCGCGTCGTCCACAGTTAAAAGCTTTAATTGTTGTTCATTTGCGAACAAGAATTTAAAACTTATCGATTAGATTTAATAAAATGTTTGTAATTACATAACGTAACATAACATAGGCTAACGACAGTTTAAAATCAACATTATGTTAAGGGTATGCCAACAGAACGTGTTTTAAGTGGCTTTTTTTCGTTTGCCTAAGCTTGTTTTATAGTTAGATAGATAGATAGATTTTCTACATTTAATTTCACTTACCATTATGACGTAACCCGTCAACGTCTGAATGACGTCTTATTGTTACAAATCATTTAGTGATTCATTGCATTCTATCTGGATACATAAGTTTAGAACGCATGCAGCGCCAAACATACTTAAAACCATCCGAAACGCTTCTCTTTTTATGCATTTTTGAAAATACTTATTAGGTATCCTCTGAACTATCCTGGACAACACAAAACTATCTTCTGGATATCCACTAGATGTTTTGATAGATCATCTGATATCTAGGGGATATCATAATATGTTAGACTGCTAATACAGTGCAAATAAATACTGCAATTGTATGTAGATAAGTATAATATGGATTAGTTATTAACATGTGAAATTATTAAATAATAAAATAATATTAAGTAATCAGAACAAGAAATTTAATGTTCAATAAACAAATATTCAACTTAATCTTAATCTATAATTTATTATATAGTCTACTAAATACAATTAATTCTTTACATGTTATAAAAATTAATGATTGAAAATGCTTACTGTTTACTATACAGTAAGCATTTTCACTTAATTTGCATATTTTTATCCTAAAACACAGTAAGAATTTCCAATGATTAATTTTCATAACATGTAAAGAATTAATTATATTTAGTAGATAACTATAATAAGTTATATAATAAATTATAGATTAAGATTAACAATTGTTTATTGAACATTAAATTTCTTGTTCGGAAACACTAACAGAATTTAGGCAAAATGCTTCTGATTTACCTCAACAATTAATTTTTCATTAAAAATTCTTTCTAAAAATTCAATAAAACTGACTGAAAGAGATGAATATTAAATTAGAAGTGCATTTGATTGTAACTTCTAATTTTCTATTATGAAAAAATTGTAAATTACAAAAAGTAAAAAGATTTAAGCGAAATCGTACTAATTGAATTTTTATTTTAAATTTTTATTAATCTTTAAACTCGACAGCTATGAAATTTAAATTTTTGAATTACGTATTTTATATTGTGTTGACAAAAATATTTTTGTCTACACAAATTGACAATTTTTGTTACAAACTGTAACTCTTAATTTTTATTTTAAATTTAATTTATATTATTTACTATTTATTTCTTTATTTATTATTTTTAAATTTTAATTAAGTAATGGACAATTTGCATAAAATTCAAATTCACCTCAAAATGGCATATATTGATAGTTCAATATGCCTATAATCAGAATATTTGAGTGATTTATCAAAATTCTGTATTGTCAGCCCGCAAAAAATTAATGAAATGTTATAATTTATTTAAAAAAATCACGTGATTGAAATCAGGATGTGACGACATGAGCCTCAACAATTGGTGCCAATACACCAGTATAATTTCCACTAATGTATCTAGCAAGTAAGTACCAACCGGTAATGAAGTTATGAAGTAACCAAATTTTAGTTACTAATCGCCATTTTGATGACGTCAAAATCCTCAAATTTCAAATTAAGTCAGCCATATTTATTAATACGATTTCGCGCGACAAATATACTTTTAAATTTCAATATTTTTTTCTGGCTTTATTTGTGAACCAAATTTAAAAAAATTAAGATAGATTACATATGTTGTTATGTAGAATATTAATATGTTAAAATTAAAAATCATGCAAATTGTCCATTACATTACTGATCAAAGTTACATTACATATTATTTAGTACTAACATTACAGAGTGCGGCTAGGTGTAAAGATGTGGTTTATCTACGTATTTTGCTATATAACGTCGATAATCCGGACGTCAAAAATCCAGACCGTCAATAATCCGGATTCAATTCCGGGGGGAAAAAAAGTTGACAAAAATTTTTTTTTAAATCAAAAAGAACTTACCACTTCAAAAAAATATAATTTGTATATTTTTTTTCTTTAAAAAAATACATTATGAGTTCATATTAATTAATTATTTATCTACTCCAATTACTTAACCACTAAAGTGAATTATTATTAACGGTTTTACCAAGTTTTCCTTCTTTTAGGAACTAAAATGACCTTTTTTGATTCTTTTCGATAATCCGGACATTTTGATAATCCGTACAGAGTCCGGTCACAATTAATCCGGATTATCGACGCTCCACTGTATTAGTTATGATTATGAGTTGGTTCTATAGGTATGCGTACATTCGTATCAGTGAGAAACTGCTTTGCACCGTTAACTTAATCACATACTGAAAATAAAATTTTAAATTTACTTGTAATTTTGAATTAACATTGAATCCTGAAGAAAAATTTCAAAGGAGTTGATGTGTGCAAGATGTTAAGGTTACGGTTTGAAATTTCCTAAAACGATTTATACAATGTTGCATCCAGATATCACTGAATAAGTTCTGGAAATAATCCTACAAATTATTCGGAGTAACTTTACTTTACACCTGTTTGTATACCTAAATTATTATAAATTTGAAAACTATATTGAACAATAAAGACACAATATACACATATTTTTTACTCTTTAGTCAGAATATGTAATGATGCGCAATACGGTATCACGTCAAAACACTGAAACAAAAACACCGGAACCAAAAACACCAAACAACAAAATGCGCGAGATCATTGATTACTTAAGTTTCAATTAAACTTCTTGTTTAGTTAACTTAATTTGATAAACCTATACATTATATACTAACAAATTCTTCTTCAAAAGCGACAAATATTGCTTGCAATTTGGTACAATATAAATAATTTTATTACATTTTTGATTAAATTTCATCATTTTAGTTGCCTTGGAGTTTGGAGTTTGAAGTTGTAAGCGATACCAGTTAGATACTCCTCCAGGTTAAACTCACTATACTATATATATAATAATCAAAAACGCATCTAATTTGGGTGAAAATCTGCACTCGGGGGTTTTTCGAGTCGCTGATTACGAATCCAAAATCAAAAATCTCAAAAACAAAATGGCAGACCCAAAACGGTACCAAATTTCTTCAAAAACACATAGAAGTCGGGTGAAAATCTGTACTCGGAGATTTTTGGGGTCGCTGATTACGAATCCAAAATCAAAAATTTCAAAAACAAAATGGCGGACCCAGAACGGTAACAAATTTCTTCAAAAATCCGTCTAATTCGGATGAAAATCTGTACTGGTTGTTTTTCGAGTGGCTGGATTACGAATCCAAAATCAAAAATCTCAAAAACAAAATGGCGGACCCAAAACGGTAACAAATTTTTTCAAAAATCCGTCTAATTCGGGTGAAAATCAGTAATCGGAGGTTGTTGGGGTTGCTGACAACAAATCTCAAGTAAAAAATCTCAAAAGCAAAATGGCGGACAAAAACGGTAACAAATTTCTTTAAAAACCTGCTCAATTCGGGTGAAAATTTGTACTTCAGGGTTATTTCCAAAGGAATTTGTGACACCCTGTATTATTACAATACAAGGTATAAAGAAGTTACAACTAAATAAACAAATTATAGTAATACAGGGTTACAGGGATTCCCTAGTCTGTTGTCCGCTACAACAATAATAATTTATCATATTTTTAAAATAAAAATTCCATTCAGTAATCATTTAATCATAGGTTAAATCAAATGTTAAATTGTGTTGTTCTTATAGCTTTTTTATTTTAAATCAACATTTACGCTACCATAAATATTGTCAGAAACGATTTTGATAGAATTATTGCATCAAATAGAAGAAATCTCTTTAAATAAAACGCGCATGCGCGAGAGTCGTGTACCTAGCCGCTTGTCCTATATACGCTATGACCACTTTGTTACGAACACCCTATATACGTCAATGACCGGTATAAATATAAGTTTCCTGTATTATAGTATTATTGTATTATAATACTGCTGGGTACAGCTCAAACTATGCTAAAACTGCAGTTTCCGCAGCTTTCCGCAGGCACTATAAGTTGTGTTCGATAGCTGATAAACTCATCTAAAGCCCTCAACTTGAATTGTTGTGGAATATGGTGTTATATTATATTTATTGTTTATTTGAAAGTAGAGGTTTCGAAAATCTTATTGTTTTCGCGAGGGTTTTGAATACGGCCGTATTTCAAGCAGTTAAACATAACTTTTCAATTTAATTCAAGCATGAATATTTTTTACATATCTCCGGGAGTAAAATCCATTTTGAAGAATTGAAATAAGTTAATTCATTTTCAAGTTATGGAATTTCAAAGATCACTGGTTTTGCTTTACGTTCTGGCGTGACGCATGAACTCTTAACGAAGGCTGACTTTGAATTACTGTATCGAGCTAGGTATAGAAGGTACGACCTTACCCTTTAAGGTTTGAATGCACCAATCATTTCTCTACCCAACCCAAGGGTTAAAATTCCCCGAATCCACAATTCATTTTTCGTATTTTTAGCCACGAATTCAGGGTTTTGTCCCACTGTACTATGAACTTGATCCTGTACGCAACGCCGCGCCGCGGTACCTTATTTTCCCTTAATTTGGTTGTCGACCGCCAATGTACTGTTCTCCTATGAATTCATTCATGCCTTGTTCTTTCTTCAGAACGTCAATAAAAGAGTTTCCATGTCATTCAAACACTAGCTCACTTTAGGTGTTTTTGTTTTCGGTGTTTCGACTTTGGCGTTTTTGCTTTTGGTGGTTTGCCTTGGGTGTTTTGACGTGGAATCGCTCAATACAGGGTTATCCGGGTATATTCGATACCGATGACAACTAGAGGCACATACACAATAATTGGTCTGTAACAGTAAAGGCGGCTTCACAATTAGTCTGCAACGGGAACTGTAGCAGGTTATTCATGCTATAGGTGCGCAATAAAACAGAATGGTAACAATAAAGATAGTTATGTAAGGATATGTGACCTTACCACATAACTTTTTATTGAGTATTTACTATCATTTTTTAAATAAAATAAATATTTAAAAGTATTGCACTCGACTCATACCTTATAGTTGATATTTTGTGCCACATGTGCTAAAATTAATTTGTTATTATCATCTCTTCAAATTTATTGTATTTATCATTATATTGTTATTGTTCTGCAAAACCAGAAAGGTATGTTTGTTATTAAATTTAAAAACTGCCTCCCACGTGTAGCAGTAGTAGCAGTAATCAATTTCATCAACATATTATTATTTTAATGCAGCCTCTAAATATCGCTGAAAGCATTCGCCTACAAATCATTCACTGAATAACTTGTGGAATCATACATTACGAATACATTCTGAAAATCATTTGGGGAACCATTTGTGAGCGGGTCCACTTTCTTATGTGGTAATAACGTAGCTGCACTAATTTCAAACATAAATATTCTGATTAAATTATGTTTCGATTTGATCATGATCAAATAATATCTTATACTTATTAATTAAAAATTATTAGCTCTTGAAAATAATATAAATTATAATTATCAAATTGAGCTATAGGACAAAATAAAACCATATTTAGAACGAGCTTTCGGAAAATGACATTTCCTTTTTCAAGTTTAAAATTTGATAATTATAATTTATATCTTATACTTACTTATAATGCAGAAATTTTTTCTGTGATCTTTTGTACTTTGAATACATACACTTTAAGGACGTTCATGCGTGAAACTTGATAGTAGATAAAAAATTTTATTTTTGAAAATTGGAACCTTCAATGGACAATTTGCATGATTTTTAATTTTAGTATATTAATATTCTACTTAACAACATATGTAATGTGCCTTAATTTTTTTAAATTTGGTTTACAAATAAAGCCAGAAAAAAATATTGAAATTTAAATGTATATTTGTCGCGCGAAATCGTATTAATAAATATGGCTGACTTAATTTGAAATTTGAGGATTTTGACGTCATCAAAATGGCGATTAGTAACTAAAATTTGGTTACTTCCAGTGATTTTCTATACTATAGATACCAAAAGCCGTATACCTGCCTTAAAGAGCAGTGTTCTTAGGACTACGCGCCATATGTTTATCTGCCCATCTCTTTCGACTACTTTAGTTAGATAGCAGTTATCTCTTTTGTAGCCTCGATTTGCTCGTATTAGTATGGAACAACTGTGGAATTACGTTTTTGTTAGCTGTCATTATAAGTTTTTGAAGGTTATGTACATATTTTATACATTTTTGAATTTAAAATCGCAAAGAAATACCAATTTCTTTCTTTCAACAAATCGTGTAAAATACCAACAATCATAAAGAAGTACCAATTTAAAATTTTGGTAGTGTATCAAAAACCTGCACCGATATCTATATAATATAATTGTAATTTATTTATATTTATAATCTTTGATGTAGTTAAAATAAATTTATTATTAATATAATTTGTTATAAAAATAATAACTAATAAGTTTCATTTCACATTATTAATCAACGGAATCGGCAAGGTCCACTCATCAAAAATCCACTAATTGCACAGAAATAAAAGCATTTTTGTACAAATATAAATCTTGATACTATGTACTAAATTAGAATTTGAAATTTAAAAAATTTCGAGGTTAAATAATGCGTTGATTTATTTATCACTTTATATTCTTTCTGAAAACTGTATAAAAGCAATATTAATAATTGTAAAAAATTTATTTTAATAATATAATAAAAATATTTCCATATTTTAACAATTTTTAACAAATAGCTGTCAAAATTTAAAATATTGCCTCCTAATATGGCCGTCTGGTATTGGTTGAGGTTCGTAGAGAGAGACAACTGAAGAAAATATTAAAAATCTAGACAGAGTAGAAAGAGATGTCCGAAAATAATTTTTAGTTGATATGTAAAGAACACAATTGACGTATGTCTTGGTATCTATACTATAGAAAATCACTGGTTACTTCATAACTTCATTACCGGTTGGTACTTACTTGGTAGATACTTTAGTGGAAATTATACTGGTGTATTGGCACCAATTGTTGAGGCTCATGTCGTCACATCCTGATTTCAATCAAGTGATTTTTTTCAAATAAATTATAACAGTTCATTAATTTTTTGCGGACTGACAATACAGAATTTTGATAAAACACTCAAATATTCTGATTATAGGTATATTGAACTATCAATAAATGCCATTTTGAGGTGAATTTGAATTTTATGCAAATTGTCCATTATATAGTCATCCTCCCTCAAAAATTCAAAACCCTCCATTTCATCGATCATTTCGGAACGTAATTAATGATTGAAAATCAAATTGCTAACATAGAGCTTTATGGGGAAGCAATGTGTTTAAAATTAAAATAAGTACTTATATTATTAAAGTAGATACCATAATAAATAATTTCTTAATATATTCTTTAAACTATGCAGTTTATGTAATTGTATTAAAAAAATGGTGTTGACAAACGTTAAAATTAATTATTAATTATTTTAATCAGTAACATTAAAACTATCGTAGTCGATTTCTCACCATATTGAAATCTAGCAACAGCGCGCAACAGCAACGTATACACTAACGTCAAATAAAACATAATAAAAGGTTATATTTGCATAAATTTGAATAGGCGTAGTTGTCAAGTTTAAAATAGAGTCAAATTAATGACTTATATTTATATTAACGGATATTTTACAATAAACTGCTAAAAAATGTTCGGGACGAATAATAAAACATTACAAATCATTATATGATTATTGATATCTTTTAAAATTTTTCTCAAGTTCTGAATAAATTCAGAACGGCCTCGTGGGCTAAACTTTCTCGCGTGACTTATTTGTCAGATAACGGTGACCTGTCAAAATAACCCCGACCAAATAGCCCCCACAAATTATCTCCGACATAACAGTCTGAGACATAATAGCCCATGCCAAAATAGCTCTGCAACATAGTAGCCCCGACATAATAGCCCTGCGACGTAATAGCCCGTGCTAAAATAGCCCTGCGACATAGTAGCCCCGACATAATAGCCCGGGCTAAAATAGCCCTAGGACATAATAGCCATGCTAAAATAGCCCTACGACATAGTAGTCCCGATATAAGAGTTTGAGAAATATTAACTTATCATCCTCCGCCCCCCCCCCACTACAAAATTTAAACATTAATTTTGAAGTCAGGGGAAACGGAGATTTGTTCTACTTACGAAACCTGTTTATAAATTCAGTATTAAAAATTCGCCGTTCCTCCTGACTAGTGATTTTTTGACCCCCTTCTCTCTGGTGAGATTTAAAACGACCCCCCCTTCTAATCTCACGTGAGATTGTTTGCCTTACCTACTTAATTTAACCCAGTTCTCTCGCAATTTTACAGTTTCTTGCAAAAAAAACTTTTGTGATATTTTCCGAGATCCCCCCCCGCGTGAGATCCGCTGAAATTCTGCTTAACCCCCCCTAAACGCCTCACGTATTTAATGGTCGTCCCCTTAGGTATTTAATTAACGGCCCCTTTTCTCATCGGGCTATTTTGTCGGAGCTATTTTGTCATCGGACTATTTGGTCGGAGCTATTTTATCACTGGGCTATTTTGTCGGAGCTATTTTGCTATCGGGCTATTTTACCTATTTTTACCGAAAAGCTATTTTTGACGGGGCTGTTGTGTCGGGGCTGTTTTGGCTGGGGCTGTTTTGACGGGGTACCCATGTAACACACTTGTACCATAAATAGTTATTATCTACGACTGCTAAACAATAGCGTTGTTATATGCGTATCCATAGACACATAATGTACTTCATATTACACTAATGGAATATGAATTCATATTCAACGGCTCTAGGAAATTAAAAGAAAACAAAATCATTCCACCTTTAATTTATTCAATTAACTTTTGGGTACCTATTGGAATAAACTTATATCCTACTTATTTACAAAATTAATGGTTAAATTATTACAGTTAGTAAAATTGACAGTCTCAGGTGCATCTGAAAGCTTAACATTAGTACTACTGTTATTATTTATAATGGCTGAATTGTCGGGAAGAATGGCAGAACTATCGTTAATGTTAACGGAAGAACAAGCATTAGGCAAAGTAAATTTATTGTTAATCAAATCTGGATCAATTTGGTTCATAATTTTATTGGCAGTGTCCATCTTATTCCGTTTTGAGTCTGCAATATAACCTTCAGCCACAGAAGCCGATTTCCAACCTCCATGACGTTTTAATCCTGTCATGGATGCTCCTGCATCAGCATATAAAGTTGCAGATGATCTTCGAAGACAATGTCCTGTCAATTTTTCTAAATTTGGTAGTCCCAAATATTTTGCAATTTCTTTACCCATTCTTCCAAATTTGTTAATGCCAATTATCTGTTTAGTGCATTTGCCACTTTGATAATTGAGAAAAAAAGAGTCCGATGGTGTGTTCAATACACGAAGATCTGCATATTTTTTGACGATATCGTAAAAATTTCCGGTAATGGAAAAGTTGCGAGAGACTTTCGTTTTGGTGAACAGGACAAATACTTGAATGCAACCATCGAAGAATGTTAGGTCACCAATTTTCATAGCATAAACTTCATTTGATCGGCTAGCCCCCATTACGCCCATTTAAGGCAACCTGTAAGAAATTGGTCTTCTATTTAAAGTTAATAATAAATTTGCAAATTATTTCCTCTGTTGCGAGATATTTAACATCAGGCGCTTCTTTAATAAAGGTGTTAATTTGGTCCCCGGTAAATACCTCTGATTTTTTTGGTGTATAACCTTCCGCCTTTCTTTTTAGTAGAGCACGTACTCACCCGTAAGGTTCTATATTCACATTATGCTTTAATTTGAGAATACTTTTCAGCATCGAATAGTGAGTCCATAATGTCGAAGATTTGAATTTTGCACTTATTTCCTAAAAGTACACAAGCACAGTATCTTCAGAAAAGGAGGAAGTTTTATTTTTTATCCGCCATTCATTAAAACGATTATATACAATTTCATAATTTTTTAAAGATTTTTCCGGTATCAAATTCGATGACACTATCTTTGCTGCATTTTTGATCTCTGGAGGAGTACACGGCATTTCCGTATCACTTTCTTCTGAAGACATTCTCGAACAAATTAGCTTTTACCAAATACTTTTACGCACAAAACAATTTCATTGTCGTACAATCGATGACAAAAAATTTGTTTCCTTAACAACAATGGCAATTTTGATAGTTAGAAATTAATAAATACGTTAAATTTTTAAATAATTAAATAATGCAGTTGTGGATATAAAAATTATTGTTTAACAGTCGAAGATAAAGTTATCGTATTCAATTTATATATAATGCGTCATATTACTCATATTACACTAGAATAATTACAAAACTTGCTCACTGCGTTCGCTCGTGTTGTAAACAATTCTCATGTAATATGACCTGCATTATATAGGTACTCATTTAATAATATACTATTAAAATAATTCCGTTTAATAAAAAATCATACATAGTTTATAATTTTAGATTATTTTGTGCGTTTGCATAGAATTAAATTTGTAAATATTTCGTATATCATACACGGTGTGACAGAATTAATATTAGTAAGTATAATAATTTTATTTGATTTGTATTTTTTTGAGTTTTATATTTAAAGTCAATAATTATAAAAATAAAATAAAAAGAAATTGTTTAGACAGAATTCAATTTTATTGGCATTTCCGCAAAAATTAAAAGTTATAAATTCTATAAATAAATAAAATAAAATTGGTTATACCAGAACATAAAGGTCTTAAATTAAAATTTATTGTGAAAAATTTAAACATAGAAAAGAGCGCGATTTACGAAAGACAACGTATGGTACCTAATTTAAAATATTTATAACGTTTGTGATAGTTTTACCAAAAATAAAACATTACAATATAAATGATATAACATCAAAGACTCTTAATAAAATTAAATACTTACTGATAATCGTCGATACCAGCACCATATAAAATCCCTTTCGATTGGTCATATTCCTCGGCCTCTTTACTTCTTAATTTTTATAATGCATTATGTTTTTATAGCAACTGCATTCAATTTCTTGAATTAGTTATGTAATATGCTAAAATGTTTGTAGAACCTGAAATACCTTGAATATCCTTACAAAAATTTAATAGTATATTCTCGAAGGATCATAATTTTTAATTATCAAAAAAATAAAAAATCGAGTTTTGGATAATATTCTAGACCACCGAGACCCTTTAATTAGATACATTTACGTTGAAGCTTGGATAGCACGAAAGAAAGTGTCTTTAAAACCATTTTTTAATTTAGAAAGTTAGCCGTAGTACCATTTATAGTATTTTTAGACGATATAATGATTATATGTAGTATAATAAAAAAAATCGGACCGCAGACACCTAGGAAACCCTAAAAATTGAAATACGTCTCTGTAAACAAAATTAGAAGTTCAAATCGCAAACCACCAAACCAATAATTTGTTAAAAATAGGTATAATTTTAAAGTTTAAGACATACAAGGTACAATAAAAAATAAAATTAAAATTGATTGTCCTTGTATTGAATTTTAGTGTTTGCAATTGGTGCAGCTACTTTATTGGTACACGTTACAATTTCTGTGATAACATAAATTTATTTGTATTGAAACTTGCACAAATTTAAGCAGTTTTAACAGTTTAAATTACAGCAGGGTTTACATGCAAGAAAAAGGAATCTAGTGCCGAGTACTTGATGGTTGAGACTGAAAAAAGAATTTGAGATTGTAGATTTTTGTGGTGTTTAATAGATTAGTTTTTCAAAACAATTTATTTGACGTTTTATATATTACTAGAAGATAATTGCGGCCTGCCATGAATAAATGAATACAGTGGAACTCGATTGGTTGGAAACTTAATTGATGTACAACTGGATTGATATGGAACTCTATGAATTAGAGCCTTTTTTTAGTTGACAAAAGGTTAACATCAAGTGAAGTAGTGAGTGAACTAGTTTTGTATGTAATTCTGATGTATATGTTTACATAATGTTCATAGAGGGAGTTCTTGGGGACACTCTGTATATAAAAAAATTATATAATATTGTAAAGTTTTAAATTTTCAACAAAATTGTGTGTAAATTAAGAAATTAAAAACTATACATAAATTTATTATTAAGTAACAAGTTGAAACAAAGACTATATCAAGATCATTTTGGAAAATTCATTACCGTGCAGCTTGAATTAATTTAACTGTATTCAAATTATTTTGTTATTATTTAAAATATGAACTGCATAGTAAAGTGGTTTTAAAACAAGATAAAAAGTAACAACGTGCCTCGACTTTTTTTTACTTATCTTACTGTAACTTCAACGTATTCTGATCGTTTGTTCCGCTCATTGAACGAATTCGATTTGTAAACCGAACATAAATCGTGACGTAAATAAACCAACCCAAAGCGAAGTTATGTTTGTAAAACACTCGAGATATACAAATTACCTAGTTTAGTATGCTTTTTACCAACTTGATAATAATTTGTAACAATCCTCTTACTGTTGTATTGCACTTGCATGATATTAAATCGAACGTTTCATTATTTATGCTATACGTATACAATTTATTTTATTTTGTTGTTGCGGATAGGGATATTACAAAAGAAAATAACTTTTACCTAATAATTAAAAATGTACTCGCTTTTGCAGTTAATTGGTTTAGGACGAACTAAACCAATTAAGCTAGACAGCTGGAAGGCTTCGGACCTTGGATTAGATTAGGTTCCAGGTTCTACTAACAAAATATTTATGATGTGGCTTGGATTCCACGTTCAACTATAGGTTTTTGCTTACTTTTTTGTTTTAGCGTGTTTATCACAATTTAATAAATTCTTATTCCTTAAACAGAAATAAATTGTTTTTTGTTCAACGTGAATGGTATAATATTTATCTACAAATTTCCGAAAACCCTAATCTAAACAAACTGAAATATTTACATTTTGTGAAAACATATTTTATAATGCATTAGCAGGTATACACGTGAAGTTGAGGATTGAATCTACAACTTAATATAAAATTTAATAGGGTATAGGTACTGTATCCGCCGATTCAGTTAAAACCAAAAAAGGAGTTCAAAAAGATTTGTTTTAACTTTGAAGTGCCATAATATCGTTAATTTTCAACTTTTTGAAAACACCAACGAATTCAATTTTATTTATACGTATTTGTAATATGATTAATTAAAATATAAATTAGAATTATCAAATTGAGCTACAGGACAAAATAAAACACATATTTAAAACGAGCTTTCGGAAAATGACATTTCCTTTTTCAAGTTTAATATGAATAATATGTAATATGTTTGATTTAAATCATTACTCAAGTCCTCATCGTGCACATAGTGAAAAGATGCTGGATAACTTAAAGTTCACACAATTTATTTACATTACATTACATATTAACAAAAACAAACATTATGCAGCCATAAAATCTGTACCCTCTCCTTAAAATATTAATTAAATAATGGTTCGCTGATAAGATATTATATTCGGCGCGTTACAGTATAGGTTATTAAATTAATATTAAACTTGACATTTTAAAAGTAGATTTTAGAAATACTGATCTTTTAATTTAAGTACGTTTTCAATTTAACTTGAAAACTTTTTCTATAAAAAATAAACAAAACCATAATATTCAGACTTCTCAGCAAAAAGTTGTAATTAAACCAAATATATAAATTATAATGCCTATGCTCAAGAGGTAAAATCGTATACTTAGTGGAAGGAAATAACAAAAAAGTGGAAATAGTAATTAAAATACATTTATCTTTATATAAAATTTGACAAATTCACTTTGTGAATGCTTATTGCTTATTTATTAAGAAAAAACCTAAATGTGTTACAAATTTAAGCTAAAATCTTTTAGATATTACAAGATATCGACTTTTAAACAACAATTTTCATTTTCACAATTTCGACATGTCTTTCCGGATGGAATACAAAGTGAAAAGTATAATAATTATTGTAAAATAAGATAAGAAATAAAGTAACAGAAGTATTGAATTATCTAAAATTGTAGCTCAATAGTTAAAGCACGGTTTTAGTCGGAAATAATGAATATTGCGTCAGAACTATTTGAGATTACCATCAAAAACCTCTTATTTAAGTTGTGAATTAATAGTACCAATTATGAAAAAGGCGTATAATTACCTGAAAAACGCATTAGTATAGAACAGTGGTCTTTTGGCATTTACCTTTTCCATTATTTTCGTAACACTGATTACCTGATGAAAATAATTGCATATACTTTAATAACAATCGAAATATATTTTCTTTTTTTAGTACATAAACAAAATAATAATAACAAACAAAAAAGCCCAAAGCCAAAACTCTTCCCGTCTCCCAGAGGGTACGCGTAACACACTTTGAGAATCACTGGTAAAGATTCTTGTTTGATTTCAATCAAATAACGTAATAAATTAATTACATAGGTACATATAACAATTAAATGTTAAATTGTAATAATATTGTTAATTGATAGAAACTAATTTCATTTTGCTACTGTGAGGGAAAAGAGAGGGTTAAAGAAAAGTTAAAAAAATTGTATAATAGTATAATATGGTTATAGTTATAAATAAAAAAAATTGTAAGTTTTTCAATTATTAATTTTTATGTAAATTTTATGTAAACAACCTGTGAAGTTCTTAGAAATTGTAACAACACACGGTTTACGGTGTAATTAGGTGAGTTGTATTTTTAAAGAGAGAAATCCTTTTCTAATAAAGCACTTCTAGCCCTGAAGAGGCTCACAATAAGGTTGAACGAAACGTCGGCAAATATACAGTAGTTTTTTTCTACCTAAAGTGTCCAATATTCCTGAAAATCTGTTTATATATTAATTTTTCCCAATAATATGTACAAAATTTAAACTTTTACAATAAATTATATTAAAATAATAATTTTAAGAAATTAAAAAGTATATTTTATTCAAAACTAATTCAATTTATATATTATATATATATCTATGAATTTTAATTTTTACTATATTATATTTTATTTAATAGTATGAAAAATTTTCTAAAAATTAGTGAGAACTATGTAATTTCTTATTAATTTCTTTAAAAAATTAAAAAAAAACGTCTAAAATTTTTTTAGACGTTATAGCGTTATACAGTACAGTCTTGGTAAATTGTTATAATCACAACTTAGTTGAGTTCAGATTATAACTATTTGTGCATAGTACTGAGGTTTTCTTCTTTTATTCGGATTACTGGAGATAGGATTAGCGCGTGTGTTCGGATTAGCGTGTGTTCGGATTACCGAGACTGTACTGTAATATTTTTACAATAATGCACCAAAAAATCAAAATTGAAAAACTGTATAGAGGACTTATAAAACTTCTAGAGGAAAATATAAAGTTTCAGAATAAAATATTTTTGTGATTTTCGCCAAAAGTTATCATAGTAAAAAAATAAATTAAACTAAACTATTTTTTTAAATTGGATAATATATAGCTCTATAAAATGAAGAAATTTTTCTACAAGACCTTTCCTCCATATGCCGTGGATATACAGTGGAATTTGATTGGTGTGCAGCTTGAGTGATAGACAACTCAATAATTGATAATTGATGTGCACTTTGTTTTGTTCTTCTGGATTCTTACGCATTTCAATTGATGTGCACTTTGTTTCTTGCCAGCTGGGTTAATCAATTTGATTTGTGACATGCGGTGAAGAGGAACTTCTTAGCAATTATTGTACTCGTATAGAATTATAATATAAATTATAAATATAATTCAGAATTTCTATAAATTAGCATACTAATCGCTCGATCATATACTTATTTCACAATAATAAAAAAAAAATTGAATTATTTTATAACAATAATACTTATTAATTTACCTGAAATACTTTTAAAGAATATTATCTACTACATATTATATTAGAATTGTTCTGTATGAATAATTTCGTAAACGTTATTACTTTATTAATTGATCCTTTAAGATGCCAGTGTAAAATATTTAGCAAAATACCTAAAAAAAATTGATTATTGCACATTTTTACATGTTCTTTGTTTTTTTTATTTTTTTTTCAAAATCTTCATTATTTTTGAAAATTAGGTAAGGGACTATTGTGCGGTTTAAAATAAATTTATGTATAGGTAAATACATAATATATCCTGCGACTGCATTATTTCAATGTTAAAAGTGAAAGCATTTCATACTGGCGCTTTCAAAACACAAAAAATAATATCAACGCACATATAAAACTAAACCAAGTGTTTATTTTTTAAGTTGTATAGTAAGTTACGCATAATAACCAATAAATTCTAGTGAAGTATGTAGCAAAAAATTCTTAAATTCTGGCTTATGTTGCACATGGGAGGGCTATGTTTCTGTTACTAATCCCAAAATCCCTAAATGAACTTGAATAGATTTATAAATACAGAATAAATGTATTACAGTATAAAAATAATAGAACAGTCAACACAACGATTTCTTTGAAATAATAAATAGTACATTGTCTTATTCGGATCAAAAGCGAAACTTTGTTTGACAAGCAATTTTCGTATTTGCGAGACGGAGCGCTAGCGGAGCCGAGCAAATGCAATAATTGGACGTCAAACGAAGACGCTTTTTTAGTATTGTACGCATTTTTATATTAGTAACAAAAACGTCAACTTTCATTTGAGGTAATGCGATTAAAAATGTACTGCTTTTAATATGGTTGGAAAAAAAATTAATTAAAAACTATTTTACTTTAACTGTGTACTCCTGAAATAATCAAAATTCATTTGGATATTACGTTTACCTATACAAAATAAAATATATATGTGTGTGATAAAAATTGAGTAATATAAAGTTGGACAATAGAATTTATATTAAAATATTTTGAAAATGGACCATACTAGATGTTTCTAATTAGGCATCATAGAACACCATGTGCAAATTAGTTTTTAAAAAATACATATATACAGTGCATAATGTAGTATCAAAAATGTATAGTTTATTTCAATTTAAATGGAATTATTAAAAAATTTTATAAAAATAAAAAAAGTCATTATTGATTATATTGAATTTGATATAAAAGCGTATAAACTTTACCACAAAAACATAATAAGGTGATGTTTTTAATCGCATGCCAGCCATATTGTCATTAGCATTATTATGTTTTGCGGCCAAGTTTATACGTTCTTATATTATCAAAGTAATTTGATATGACTTTTCTTAATTTTTTTAATAATTCTATTTAAATAGAAGCAAACTATGCCTACATAATATATTGAATTAAAGCCTAAGGAATTTAAAAATTCTTAAAAAGTATGCTATTAATTATAAATAAGACATTATTATAAAGTGTTGATGTTGATAATTTATTATTTTAGACCTGCAAGATAAGTGTATATTAAGTTAGACTTGGCGCTTCGCTATTAAAGTGGCTAAAATTAATTGACTGAAATAACCACCCGAGGTTTTAGTAAAAGCAAATCTAACTTGAGTTAATTATAAACCACCTGAAAGTAAAAGATTTCATTAGTTAAATTACTAAATTTTATTTACTTACTTTACAACCATAAATGGTATTAGTTTGTTTACACTCAGTTAAGTAACCAAATTCATGTTAACATACTATGAAGCTAATATTAAATTTATAAACTAAATATTATGCCTTCCAAATTTTATTCAAATGTACAAGATTTATGTAATCATCATGTATCTCGTGACCCAAGGCTATTTGTCTGTAGCAGGCACAGTATTTCCTGTAAAATAAGATAATTACTATTGCTTCCGCCGATAGTTCTTATCTTCTCTGCACACCCAAGTAGTGTCAAACATCAACCTAGTCAGAAATATTTGCAAATGCTAAAAACTAGATGGGTAAAATTTGCACAAAATATTCGGCTTTATGAATTTTGTTTTTACTATTCATTTATTAATCATAGAACTTTAAATACTGTCAGCTAAATTTATAACATCATTATTTGGTGGTATGGTTAGTAGAAGTTGAAACCGCGTTGCAGATTCAACGAGTTTGAAGTTGATCTACTGCAATGGTTTTACAATAAAAAATATTCTCGATAATTAATCATAAAAACGTTTTATGATTGAGTCAACCTTTAATCGCTCACTCAATTTCTCAAATGAATTGAGTGTTCTTTGGATGTCATTATTTATCTAATGGCTTTTGTGGTTGTGTGATGTGATAATCTTCACAAGATTGTTGTTTGGCGAAAAACCTCAATTTCAAAGACCTTCATAAATTTCATGACCATCTCATTAACAAATAAAACAAGATCACAGGAATATTCGCTCACCTATTCACGCAGTTTTTGAGGTGTAATACTGAAAACTTCATCTTGGAAAAAAAGAGGCCGTTGTGTAGCAGTGAAAAAAGAATGACCTTGGATATTTAAATTAATATTTTAATATTTTAATTACTTAATCCATTCCGAATCATTTAATAACTTCCAAATATTTTTATAATTAATTCTTCTAATTAACAATTTATTATACTTGCTAATAATTAAATTTATGTTCCTCAAAGCATTTACACACATTTTAAGTTTATAAACTTAAAAAACAACCTTGCACCTTGATTTTACAACTTATCCATCATAGGTTCACGCGATCATCTCTTACCATCTTTTCTAATTTTACCTACCAAAAACTAAATATACGAATACAAAATTTTCGCATGAATAAAGCGATTAACGCTAACTGACGTAAATTGATGTTAATTAAATTAATAATGGTGACTTTATTACACACTTTGATTTGATTTGAAATTTGATTCTGGGTTAGGGGCTATCCATTAATTAAGTAGGGACGATTTTTGTAATTTTTGACTCCTCCTCACATAAGGGCAAGTAAGATTTTGGCCCCCGTCACATCTTACGTAAGGATTATTAAACAAAAAAATGTTAAGCCCTCCCTCTCCTTCGCTTATATTTATAAAATATGAATAAGACTAATATTGTTATTATTCAAAAAATACAAAAATTTAAATTGATTTTATGTTTATATAAATAAAAAACAACCAATTTACATTTAGTCCAGGCAACGAATGCACAAAAAAAGGTATAGAGGGAAATGTTGGGAACACAATTTTTGACTTCGTAACTTTGTTTGGACTAGTTAGAAGATGAACATATCAAAAGTCCCCGCCCATAGCCCTTGAGCCGGGGGAGAAGGGGGGTTTGAATGTCCCATTTTTCGGATTTTTGCTTATATCTCGGAAACTGTACGTTTTAGCGACATGACCATTCTATACAAAATGAAAGCTGACTAATTTGCTGTAAGTTTTATTCAGTCAAGTTTTTCGATATCTTGTATAGTTTAGGAAGTATTAAGGAAGAATTATTGGCAATTTTTTTTCTATGAGAAAATGAAATTCAATGGTTTTGGTTTTTTAGTATGTTTTTATTAACTTCTAAAGGATACAAAAATTTTTTTTTTTGACTTAATTTTACAATGTTTTATTATTATTATTGTTGGTCAAAGTAAATAGAAGGTACATAACTGGCCCGGGTGATTTCGGCTCTTGAGGACATCGGAAATAAAAAAATCAAAAAAGGAATTAATCTGTAGACTTGTCGTTATCGCTGGAACTAGGATCTTTTCTTTTCATCCCTAACTTTCCATTTTACAGCCCGATTTGTGCCTGAACATAATAACAAAATTGCCGACTTACAAAATAAAATTGATTATTTTCAGGCACAAATTGGGCTGTAAAATGGAAAGTTAGGGATGAAAAAAAAAAAAGATTCTAGTTCCAGCGATAACGACAAGTCTATAGATTAATTCCTTTTGTGATTTTTTTATTTCCGATGTCCTCAGGAATCGAAATCACCCGGGCCAGTTATGTACTCTCTTTTTACTTTAACCAATAATAATAATAATAAAACATTGTGAAATTTAGTAAAAAAAAATGTTTTTGTTTCATTTAGATGTCAATAATAACATACTAAAAAACCAAAACCATTAAATTTTATTTTCCCATAGAAAAAAAATTGCCAATAAAGATGTAGAAAAACGTGCAAGTCACCAGGCTAAACCTTAATACTTCCAAAACTATACAAGATATCAAAAAACTTTACTAAATGAAACTTGTAGGAAATTTTATCAGCTTTCATTTTCTATAGAATGGTTATCTTGCTAGGACGCATATTTTCCGAGATATAAGCAAGAAACCGAAAAATGGGACCTTCAAACCCCCGCTACCCCCCCGGCTGAAGGGCTACGGGCGGGAACTTTTGATATATTTACCTTCTAACTAGTCCAAACAAAGTAACAATGTCAAAAATTGTGTTCCCAACATTTCCCTCTATACTTTTTCGTTAACTGGACTAATTGTTAATTTTGTGATATTAAGGTAGAAATAATGAGAGAATAATTCAGTTATTTTCGCAAAAGTTATTCATCCAGCAATAATAATATTTCGCTTATTATTATTATTTTAACCGGGCGTGATTGTAGCGACCTAACAAAACACAGCCCGTTGTGGCCGGGATAAATTATACCCATGTACATTATTATTGCACACTGTAATCCACCTTATGTTCATATTCTTTTTTGTATACTAGGGTATTAGGAAATTATTGTAAAAATTATTTATAAATATTAAACATTTATTTATATTATAAATAATATAAAATAAAATAAAATAAACATATTATTATCATTAATAATTCTTCTTCTGACAATCAATTTGTTAGTACATTTTTTTGAATATTCGAATATTTGAATATTTGAATATATTCATCAAAAACAAAAATGATAACAATAATAATTTAAGTACAAAATATAAATGTTTTTTAGTTAACATAAAATTATTAATTACGTAAAAACAATGCTTATTTATTTCTTATACCGGGTGTTCATTTTAAAACTTCCAGCAATTAATATCTCAAAAACCAAAAGTCAGTCAAAAAAAAAAAAAAAACCGGCCTTATATACCCTTTATATACCCTGATTTTTGTCGATCTTGAAAACATTTTGCCTGTTAATATTGTCTTTAACGCAAAAGTACATCTGTTCCCCGCTATTTATCATACCACTATTTATTTACTCTGTGTTCATGTTAACACTTTCAAGTCAGAACTAGAACTGTCTTCACAGCGAACCACATAGTTATTTATACCTAATGGATCTCTCTAGAAACTTTTAGAAATCTCTAGTTTAGAATAGTATAGTCAACAGTATAGTCAACAGATTTGAATAACAACAAACTAACAAGGTTATCATATATGAGTCATCATATAAGAGTCATCACGGATGAGTCATCATATAATATGAATCCTGAAATACAATTAACATGTATTGTTTCGTAGAAATTTTGAATTGAATTTAAGAAATACTCGTATAATATTTAATATGTTCAATGCAATAAAATTACTTTAACTGAGAATTTTATTGCTATATTTGATATAAAAAATAACTAAACTTCAATTAACAAATGACATTCGCAGATACATATAAAACTTTTATTACCAAAGTATTAATTTTTTAGAAGCAATTTAGCAAACCTTACAATAAAATATTATTATTTCATTAAGTTAGTATACTACTGACGAAGAGTTTTATTAATCCACAGTATTGTAAGAGATCGTCCTTTGCGAATAAAACCATTTAAAAGCTCATGTGAACTTACAAATGACATTAGTCGAATTTGTATATGTCTTTAAAGATAATGCTATATTGAATTAAAATTTAAATTTAATTCTAAAATTACTGCTATAACGTTGCCAACTCAAATATTCAGCGTTCTATACATATTTATATATTGGCATTTCTATAGAGATAGAAATAACAATTCAATGCAATAGAAAAAGACAGAAATATGTTATAATTTCTCCATATTAACAAAAAGTATTGTAAACACAAGTAAAATTTTTATTATTATTTTTTTTAATGCGCAGACTATTGTATTCCATGAAACAGAATTTTTAAAATAAATGGTTAAATTAACTTTAATTTAAGTGAAAGTTATATTATATTTCTGCTTTAGCTATTTTTGAATGTAAAGGGTGTTTTTTTAGAGGTTGACAACTTTGAGATGATAACACTGTTTTAATGACAACCGATTTAACAGCTGATAGTTGCTTTTTGTTTTGTTTGGTTTGCAATTTCATCATGGATAGACTTTAGATTATTTTTTTTGGGTTATGTAAAGTCACTTGTGTACACCGATAAACCAGAGATAATTGAACACCTGGAAATCAACATTATTGTCGAAATACGGCCGCAAATTCTGCGAAAGGTGTGTGAAAATTGGAGTTCCAGATTGCGCCATGTACGCGGCCAAATGGCCGAAATTATATTTAAACATTAATGGCATAAAATTATGTATCCAACAAAGCCAGTTTAATTGATATAAAAAATATTTTTCTTTGTTTTATTTTAATGTAAAGTTGTGTAACTCTAAAAAAACACTCTTTAGAATGCTTTTTGCTATTATCGAGAAATTGTAACATAATATTTCGGTCTCCTTTTAATATTTCATTGCATTATTATTTCTATGTTTGTGGGCGAGATCCTGCCCTTTGGTTTTGTTTTAATTAACGAAAATAAATTTTGTATCAGTTTTTAAATAGATTATGTTCTGGATTATAAAATGCTAGACGGCAAACCTTTCACGCATAAGTCGGGTTTATTGTACTGCAGCAATTGCAACTCCCCTCCCTCCCTATCATTCTTAAAATTTTTTACACCAGATTTCCTTGGTTCCGTCAAGTTGGTCTCTCCATTTTGGTATTTGAAAATTTTGTTTGGAAATGCTTGCGAAGTACTGACGAATTCTGTAAATTATTTTTCAAGTGCTGGATTCGTTAATCTTTTATTAGCAAAATACCATTTTTGGTCCGAAAGGGACCAGCTGGATGCACCCCCTCTACTTTGTAATTTTTTATTATTTTTAAATTTAGGCATGGAAAATGCTCGCGAAGTGCTGGCGAATGCTGTAATTTTTTTTAAACTGCGGGCTGGATCCGTTAAAGTTTTTTTACGAAATTACAATTTAAAGATTTGGAGGAGCATACTTGACACACCCCCTCAACTTTGGGATTCTATGAAGTTTCTGCGGATTTCCCTAGATTGCCCCGGATTTCCTAAAATTTCTTTGCAGTTGTTTTTGAATTGTCTCATGACTTCCTTTCGAGTAAAAAGTTGAAAAAGCAAGATTATATTATATATAATTTATAAAATATCCTTGGAGTTCCTAAGATTGCCTTAGATTTTCTCAGATTTTCCTTCAATGGTACATCAAATTTCCTCAGCGGTTTCCTCCTCGTCTTTTTATGAATCCCGATTCACTCCAAAAGGAGTGGTTATTTTCCGACAGGAATGTAAACCGATATTCATTCATTCATTCATTATCAAATTTTTGTACCTATAAGATCTTGTAAACTTGTTAGTAGCTACTCACTAACGTAAGTAATTTATGCTTTTTAACCTGTCGGGCATACTTGCGTGCAGTTTTGAGATATTAGTGAACCCGGTTTTTAGGGTGATTATCTTCAATATTTTGCCACGCTCTTTTCCTCCTTCAACATCCAGCGAATAGTATAACAACTCAGCTTCCTACACTAGTAGTTAGAAGCTGGAAAAAGGGCAGGAAGAATATTTTATTACAAAATGAAAATGAAAAAAAAAAGAATAAAAAGAATTAATGACGGTGCAGAGTATCATAAATATTTGTTTTCAATAATTGGAAATATAATGTAAAACTTATACTTAGAGATGGAAATAAATATATTATCAATTAAGACATAGAATTTTATTCTACAAAAATATTAAAACATGTTCTGTATAGATTTTTAATTTCTTTTTATTATTAAAAAAATTTTTAATTTTTATTTTAATAAATCAGTGAAAATTTGCGCTAAAAGTGATAAGTGTGTGATAAGTAAGTGATAAGATAAGTGACGGTTTAATATCCACAACAATAATAATTATACCGGGTGCTGAATGAGTTAGCAGAACATAGGAAATTAACATGTAAAAACTTATTTACGCAAATTCCTGCTTCCCTAATTATTTTAGAGAAAAAATGAAAGACACAAAAATAGTGCAGAAATATAAACTGCCAATGATAAGACCATTAGATTTCATCAAACTTTTACTTAAAAGGTCACAATATGCTTTCGAAATTGTGAAAATTTGCATTTATCGCACTGGCCATGTAATAAATTCAATTTAATTTATATTTTACAAAATGATTACCATGGATACTTTCATGGCTAGTCCGATAAACAAAACTTTTAACAATTTCAAAAGCATTTTTTGGCTTTTTAAGTAAAAGTTAGTTAAAATCTAATACTCTTATCATTCGTAGTTTATATTATTGCATTATTTTTGTGTCTTTTAGTTTTTCTCTAAAATAATTAGGAAAGCAGGAATTTGCATAAATAAGTTTTTACATGCTAATTTCCTATGTTCGGCTAAGTCATTCAGCACCCTGTATATTAATTTTGTTTGTGAATGTAAGTAAAATATTTAACGTTTGAAAGTAGTTGATTTCTTATAGATTTTACAATTTTTTTAACACCACCCTGGGATTCTATTCAAAATATTTCAAATAAATAGGTACTTTGTTAGTAGATAGACTAAAGTTGTGATTTTAGCATATTAAGTTCTTGCCTAATTCTTTCATTTAGTATTGTATTAGTATACTTTGAGTTTTCTTTCACAGACGGTAAATCCCTAGAAATTTGTATAGTGTAATGGTTTAATCTAATTACCTTCAAGATAAAACTTTATAATGTTTCTCTTTTTATACGTATTCTAGCTTTTATGTTTGAAAGTCGAAAAAACGAGTGTAACTTTTTCTTATCATTTAATAGGTTTCTATAAGTTATAATAGAGATGTTGAACTGCCAACATTTCAAATCAGCCCTGGCTATCTGCCTACCTGCCGCATTAGTAAAATATGCTTTAGATGTCAGTATATTTGGCTGCCAGCCAAACATTATTATTTTATAGATAAAAACAAGTAAATTTATTGTTATCTTAAAGGGAAATCTCATCGAAACTTGAAATAAATAGCAACAGAATATCAATTGAACGCAGGAACACTTATGTGATACGGGGGAAAGTGTTTGAAACATAAGTTTAATGATATATCATAGTAATGTTTGGCTAAGGTTAACTTGATAATGGTACAAGTATTGTTGTTTACTCAACTAAAATCTGGTTTACACTATGAGATTTCTCATGTGATTTATCGTATGACTTGTCATATTAGAAATATTTTTACGTTCACACTATACAATTTTTGGAATTTAGTAACATAAAAACAAAAAAAAGCAATGCACATTGCTTATGACTTTTGATAGGATTTTTCATACGATAAAGTTACATGAGAAATTGCATAGTGTGAACCAGCTTTTTACACGCGCAAAACCAGATTTAAGAACTGTCCCTTCTTACCAGCATTTAGCCAATCACCCTGAAAATCGAAATCCAGACAGATTGGGAGCAAAACTTTTATGAAGCAATTATTCTCTGGCAGTACCAGTATATAATAGAGCCACAGTAGTTACGTCCAACTACAACTAAGTCTGCGAGTGTCTATACCTACATACATAGGTTACTAGCAACCAGGCATTGCTCAGCCAATAACAGGTTATAATATGAAAATATCAATTCCTTGGGCTTTTACGAAGTTACTTACAACCATCGAGCTGGGCTTTGGCTCTCAACCGCAGTGTTACCTCCTGTTTATACCTCCGGCACCCAGCAAACTTTTTTGAGTATATCAATTATTGCAATTATTTTATTGTTTTGAATTATAGTTATTATAAAATCTCTAATATCTTCAGCCACTTTATTTTGAATTTGAAATACACAATTGGTTAAATCGTTAAGCGTCGTTTTCAGCCAATCGACGTGACACAACATAGCATAGCATAACTTAACATAACTTAGCACAACAAAACTAAACGGTATCGATTTATTTGACATAAGTTTGGAAAAAATGTTGCAATGAAGCATAAAACGTTTTTAAAACTATTGGTAGTTAGTTAATTTCGTACGTTTTGTCAAAATATCTTGTCTATATATTCCTTACCAGACATTAAGCCACATTCAAGGTTCAAAATCTTGTTTGTAAAATTTTCGTGGGCCCTTTCCATTAAAACTTTCTAGAATATTCAACAAACTAATTGCGCCAACATGCACTGTTATGCTTTTGCATTGTACAAAGGAACAATGACAGAATTTTTTCAGTCATTAAAGACTCTCTAAATTCTAAAACACACATTGAATAACTCACACAAACTGGCAGTAATAGTATTGTACCTCTACAATTTAGCATTTAACTCGTAATCCTATCTATGCCCGCAGCTTTTTTAGTTTACTGATAGAAAAACATAATATTAGTTGAGCAATTTAAAATAATACATTAAAGTATTAAATTATTAATTATAATTATTGGAAAGCTCTGAAACTGCTCTTATTAAAATATTATCTATCCAAAGTTTAAAAAGTACAAATGCATAATCTAAATAATTGATAACTGTCGCAATGATAAATTATTTCGAAATCGTATCAATGCATTGTTACGAGTATATTCAATATTGACCTAAGTCAAATTAGAATTACAGTATAAATCTTAGCATTTCCAATTAGTGTTAATACTCCCTAAATAGTTTGTGGTTGATAGTGTTGGAAACTATAACTGTATAATAGCATAATTTAATTATATTAAATACGAACCTATTTAATAATTTCTTGCAATTATATTGTTTGCGCATTTGCTATTACCTTAATGGCATTTTTGTATTGAAGTTTGCCGAAACTTATAAACCTCGTATTTTAATGCATGTGCCGGAATTTTAATGTTTAAAAAGTTTTTAGCATACAATGCAAGTACAAAATTTACAAAGAATATGCCTGATTAGAGTGCGTATTAAATTATACTAAATTTAGAAAGCTCGAATTTTAAGAAAGTCTACAATTTGTTAATCAGGATTTCCAGCATGCCTTGCATTTAAAATCAGTGAAGGTTTTTTTGGTATTATTTATTTAGAAATGAAAATGAATAATTTTAACGCACAACTTTTAAAAAAGAAATATAAATTACCAACGTGACAAATCAATTTAAATTCGTTATTCTTGCTGAATTTATCATCGTTTTCCATTCTGATAAATCTATAATAAGAGTTTGGTTTATTGAAGACTGGATATTTTAAAACTTTTGCTTAACTATCTATGTAATGGCAAAAATAACTTAATTGAAATTTAAGAGTATTACAAAAGTTTTACTACTCACGAAATGAAATTTTGTTACTGAAATATGTAGATAAATAATAAAATCTTTATTTTCAATATTCACCATTTCGTTAAAACGTGTCCGGAAGTTTTAATAAACCAAGTATAAATTCAAGTTCTTGCATTATATTAAAAGTTTTTGTATCGAATCGTAAACTTATGCCTTTCTTTTACACGTTTATTGGGTATCAAATTTACAAAAATTTCTAAAACAGAATTTTCAATTATCGACCATTGCATTGGATCAACAATGTGAAAGTTATTTTATTTATTTTGAGAAGAGATCTTTTTTCAAACAGTTAATAGATTATTTGTACCTTTGTAATAATCCAAGCACTAAGTTACAATTCCTACTTTCCACCACTCATTCTAAAAAGCTCGGCATCGTTCCGGAAAGAGTGGCTCTTAGCAAGTTAAAAGAAGCTGAAATACTGTACGTATAACTAAAAAAAACAGCTTCTCAAATCCCCTGTGATTTAAATTTTGTATCTGCTATCTTTAAGTATTATTATTATAACAAACGTAATTTATTTAAACCATTTTGGAAACATTTTGTTGTGAAAATCAAACAGACAAAACTTGTAGATTGCAACATAAAACATAATTATAATATTATAATTAAAAAAAAAAAACATTTATTTTTAAAATATTCTAACAGTTTAATTAAATTCCTTTAGGTGCACTCGCAATAAAAAGTAGTAAAATTTTACACCAATTTGCATTACTCACGTTCAACAGTAGTCTCTGCGGAATCACGTTACATTAGAATGCATAACGACTGGCTACTGATACAAAATACAGACTGAAAAAAATGTCGGAAAGTAAAATTGGTCTCAAAGTTCGGTGATGTTCCTGCAGCTAACTGTACGTGCGTGGAAATGTTGCAAAGTAAAAGTTGTGTAAGAAGATGACTTAAATGCTAATGTATTCAAAATTTTGTACACAAAAAACGGCATGGTGGATGTAGAATCATTATGTTTAATGGAATTTACATAATTGTACAAAGCACCATCTGCCTCAAAGCTCCTTACATAATTTAGCCCATTAAAATATATCTTTGTGTTTGACTTGTCCTGCTTTTGGAAAGATAAAAATTTTAATCCGAGTTAGAAAGGTAAACACGTATATTTTAACCTAAACAATTTTCCTTTATATACTGACGCTACGTATATGTCTACAAAAAAGATTAAAATTGTATTTTATTTATTTTAAGTGTATATTTTCCTTTAAGAATTTACGAAGTATAAAAACACAATCATATTATGTACATTCCTATTGTACAATGTATTAGTATACCAAATATTTATTAAACCCATCGAATTTAAAACAATTTTATTGAATTTATATAATAAACATAATAATATAACCTATATTATACGAAGTGCTATATGGGAAAGATGTGATCAAGAAAGCTAATTTAGTTCTATATCGTACAAGTTATATAATAAGTTTTTGTCGACCACATAATCACGATTTCCATTTGGTAGATTCGCAGCCCGCACTATTCGTAGGTCTTTATATTGAGTACCTCGTCATCATCGTCACGTGCTATAAGCTTGTATATCCTGAATATCAATGAGTCTTCTATAAAATTCAGATAAGAAGTATTGGCTATGAAGTAAATCTTTAATCATATAAGCAATGTATGTATCATAAATGCAGTTTTTAATAAAATCTAAATAAAGAACAAATTGCTCCCCGTAAAGCTTCAAAAAAATTTAAAACAGAAAACAACAAATTTACAAGAACAATTTAAACATAAATTCGAAATGGATTTTGTACTTAAATTTATTTTAACAAAGATTACCTCGAAAGCGGAAAAGCCAATTGTAGAAACTTTTCCCAAGTTTTGTCGACAGATTAATTTTCATACATTGTTGACAATTTGCTTTATCCAATATTATTTTTTTAGGAATTTTAATAGAATTTTCAGCAAATCGTTTTACAAAACTTTAGGCGCATAAAGAAATTGTAATTTAAAGGTTTTAAAGAAATTATAAATTTATCTATTATAAAAATAATAAATAACTAATATTATGTGCGTTTATCTTTATTAAAGTTTCAAATGCAAATTGAATTGTGAAATATGTAATATTTATCAATAATTGATACTTATCAATTTTTTATAATATAAAAAAAGTATAAATATTATGTTGTAGTATACAAACATCTTTCTAATATAAACCTCAATCGTAATAGTTTAGCAAATGACAAAAATACTGTTTGTATGAGAAAAAAATATACGAATCATTTTTTGTGTGAACATTTTCTTGTAAGTTTGAAAATAAAATATAATCGTAGACATATTATTTCGTTTCTGCATTGAACGTGTTAGGTGCAAAGCAAAGTAAAAGTTTATTAGTTCTATTTCAACAAAAACTTGTAAAACACGGTTTTTAGACATCGAACACTTTTAACTTAAAATGTTTCTTTACTATCAATTTGTTCTTCTTTCGTTGGATTATTTAAAATGTCATTGTAGAAATCTTCATCTCTCTTCTGAATGTATTTATTTAGTTGTGTTAAATATCATATTTTACAAATTAATTTATATTCTCACTAAATATCACAAATCGGCTTGAAATTTTTTGTTTTACCTACACCTAAAATGTAACATAAATTTGAACGAATATCACATCGAACGATATTGTTTATATTGATGCTTTAGTCAAAGCTACGGTTGGTTGAATTAATATCTTTTCAATTACTCATCTTTAACCACTGTAAGAAGCTATCGGGATTTATGCACCATTTTCGATCAACAAACTATTCGTTATAATCACTGGATGATTGATGAAAATTTCGTATAGCTTCCCCCTTAAAGCATTGACAACCACGAATTTACCAACATTAATATCTAAATTATTGTATTTCTGTATTCTTGTATAATTTTATTATTTGATTTAGTTTTGTAGTTTAATTAATTATAATTAGTAAGTCATTAAATTTTATTAATTTTTGTGTGTTTAATTTCATTACCGAAATTACTCATAATTTTAAATTATCATAGAATTAAATCGAAGCTTTGTGTCAACCGGTGTCGGTACTTTAATTATTAGGACTATTAATTATTAATTAACGATTATTAGAATATATTGCTAAACTATAATTGAATTAGAATTCAAAGTTTACGATTCTGTTTAAACTTATTAAAATTATATTATTAACAAATGAAGCAATATTTTCTATACATATGTTATGATTAGAAATAAAAATTTAATTTTGACTACTCATTATAAACTATGATCACCGAAAATTCGTTAATGAATATTATTTATGGTGTAAATTATAATCTGAAAGAACGAATTTTATATGATGACGGTGTAATTTTAATTAGTTCGCAATCTATGATTCATATTTTACTTGTATTTTCATCCCAATGAGAGTTGAGCGGTTTCGGTGCAGACTGTTCAGCGCAAGCCGGTTCGGCGCGGAAACGGTTTGTTACTGCACTAACTTATTCTACATTATTTATTTATTTCTTGGTAATTATATTATAATTTAATATAATTTATTGTATATAACAAAAAAATATAATTATACCTTTATTATTGACGAAATATTCATTTATGAATGCATATTACTATTTATATAATTTTATAGAAATATGTTTGGTTTACTTCACTAAGAAAAGAAAAAATGATAATAATTTATATATGTATTTATTTCTATATTTCGTTTATTCTTTTAACCCTTTCAGACACGACTTATGAAGGGGTTATAGGAAAATTTTCAAACTCAGCATGTGAACTTGTTTAATTTGGAGATTCCATGAAAAAAAATTTATTTTATTAAATGCAAACAACATTATACAAAGTAGAAAAAATAGTACGTCTGAAATAGTATTAAATTCCAATAGAAAAATAAACACAAAAAACTCGAACACAACCATGTGCTTTCAGTTTCAAAACATAAGACAAAATAAATTTATTTAAGGATAGCAATAAGTCCCAAAAGTAATGCAATCTTTCAGGAGTCAAGCTGACTAGTCTTCGGCTGACCAATCAACTTGATTGGCACTTTCCATACAGCTACTACTAGCCATAATTTTGCCTTAAACTTATGTCCTCTCTACAGGACACTGTTTCTGAAAGGGTTAAGGGCGGAGTAAGGTATTTAAAAATTTTTTTGCATTCTTTTTAAAATTTTTTAAATGAATACATTAGTATTCTAAGAATATTGTGTCAAAATTTCAAGTCAAACGGAGCAAAATTGACAAAGTTATGAGTATTTGAGCTTCATTGCTCCAAGTGAATTTCTATAAGTTTCTAAAACTTTACAGCGTTGTTCTGAAACATGTCATTTTTAAAACCCGTGTACGTTTACTGGACCTATCGGTTTGAAATTTTGCACAGTACTTCTTCACATAATTCCCTAGGTATCCCTGGGAGCTTTTCGTTTTTTAGTAATTATTAACTTTGCAATAGCAGGTTAACCGATTTTTTTTAGCGAAAATCGGCTTTTTGACTTTCAAGTGCTGCAAAAAATTGAAAAATTGAAAAAAACAAAAATCCTTCTACGGTTACCTCGAGAAACATATCCTCTCACAAACGCATTTTGATTGTTGTGTTTGAGATGATTCTGTTGTGAGTTTAGTGTACACCACAAAACAACTTTTTCTTGACGCGCTTCCGGAGATTCACTGTCACTAACTCAATTTTCAATATTCGGCAATGAAAATTTAGGAAAATATTGTTCAAATGTTGCATTATTATATGAAAATTTACTGAATAAACTTAACACTCTCGGTATCGCCAAAAAAAAATTCTTGAAAACATGCATTGTTTTCACCGAATTAACCTTACCCCGCCCTTAATAAAATTTAATAAATTGTCTTATAAATAAAATATTTAAATAAATAAGTAGCTATAATATATTTAAATTATTGATTTCTTTCCGAACCAAATTGGAAAATTTTCAAGTTTTGTAAAAGAGTCAAATATAATTTTGTATGGCTACGTTACAATATCTATTGTTAATTATCATCTACTTAACTGCATGTTTGAAATTCATTATCGATTTGATTATAATTTATATGTATTTTCGTTGTGTGATTGACGAATAATAAATAGATTAATTAAATCATTTCTGTAATTATGTTGTGTGTTAAGTCGAAAGCATGTTTATTTGCATCACGCCATAATTTATTATTATTGACGTAATGCAAACATCGAATTTAGTGTGTGTTATTGATAGAGTTAAAACGAAGCATCTTGCAGGAAATCAGTTTTCTGATGCAATTATGAGAAAGATGTAGCATTTTTAATGTAATGGCTAGCATATTTTATAAAAATAATAGAATTTAAAGTTCTTTGAGGATTTTTTCCCGAATTTTGAAGCTTTCTATGTTTAATTCAGAACTATAACGTTTTTTTTATTTAGTCTGCAATGCAAAACTGCGTGCATTCAAGTAATTATAAACTTTATTAACAAAATGGATTTAATGATATAAAAAGTTCATGTTGTGTAACATTTCTATGAAATATTTCGTTATAATTGTATTAAAAATCTCACATGCAATGTTAGTAAAAAAGTATTTAATTCTTTAAATTACAACTACGATACCGCCAAAAGATAAAGGATGTTTTTTAGATGTTCACAACTTTGAGTTGGTAACACTGCTTTATTTGACAACCGATTATCAACAGCTGATAGATGCTCTTTGTTTAGTTTGGTTTGCCATTTCATCATACACTGAAAAAAATGGTTTATCATATTAATGAAAGATACATAATTTTTACACCTATGAAGAAAATTTATATATTGATGTCAACTTCATAAAATTCATGAACAAAATCAATGTATTTATGAATTTCTTCATCAATATGATGAATTTTGTTCATCAGTGTAAAACCTTGTTTTTCAGTGTAGATATACTCAGGTATGTCCGCTTGCAAATTGTTGAAATTTTCTATAATATACTCAACGAAACCACCAAGATCATGTGATTTAACCCCATTTGATTATTTTCTTTGGGGTTATGTAAAGTCACTTGTCTACACCGATATACCAGAGAAAATTGAACACCTGGAAATCAACATTCGACGAGTTGTTAGCGAAATAACTGGTCGCCACATGGCCGAAATCATATTTAAACATTAATGGAACAAAATTATCTATTCAATATAGTCAATTTAATTGATGTTAAAAATATTCTTCTTTGCTTTATTTCAATTTCAAGTTGTGTAACTCTAAAAAAACACCCTTTATTTGATAATTGTGAAAATGGTACCTAAAGAAGACATTTTTGTCATACATAAATCGCTTTTACAGCAATATAGTTGTTATTATCAGAAATTTTTGCAGATTATTTCGTTCTATTCATGTTTGTTTATAATACATTTGGCTATATCATCGCACCGTTTCCGAGATATAACGGCTTAAAAAAGAGCATAAAAGTTTTAACAAACATATCAAAAAAGTAATGTCAATGTTAATAAAAAATTTACCTAATAAAATAAAATAATTAATAAATTTCATTCCAACATTAAATTTATTTATTTAACGTGAAAAACTGAAAAACAAACTCATTATAAATAATATTTATGACGTATTAATAATTTTAAAATTTGAAATCCCTACTTCAAAGTTTTGAATGCAAATCGTATAGCTACTTTAAATGACAGTAAAATCTTTAAAAACCACCGAATCTGTAGTTATACCAAATCTATCAAACATGAAACGAAAATAAAATAACATAATGCTGATAGGTTTTAAAAGTTTTGTTTATATTAAATTTCTTTATCATTGTGTTTTGTTTTACTAGTACATTATGGGCCGATCTTTTCACCTTCAAGTAAACCCCAAGTAAGTTCTAATCGACAAGTAAGCTACTTTTCGGTCTTTTCAACTACTAGTAAAATTTAGTAGCTTAATAAATCAGCTTACTGGCTAGTAAAGTTATTAGCACCGTTAACAGACCTGTAAATATTTATTAACATGATAAACTTAGCGGACAAAAAACGAACTTGTGATTATGTTTACTAAAAATTTTAAATCATAATGACGGTTTTAATATTTTCATTTTTGAATGAATTTTGAATTTTGAAAATAATATTTAATAGAGTTGTGCTGGTTCCACCAGCTCTGAATAATAGTTATTTATGTATCAAGGGCATTATGACGATGTTTATGTCGAGGGCAACCAATTTAAAAAGTCGAGGGCCGCCAGGCCCGAGAGTTTTTAAGTTGCTCGAGAGCATAAACATTGAGTAATGCCCGTGGTGCATACAACGTTTTATATTACACTGCATTTGAATTTGCGAAAATTTAAAAAAATTTATAAATTTTGAATTTGATTTTGCTAAATTTTCTAGTTTGCGGTGGAATTGCGATTGAGAGGGCATAATAAGCGGGCATTATGATTTATACGCCCTAGGTTATTATAGCATACTTAATATATTTCGTTGTCAAGGTATAAAAAACAAATAATGATTCAGTGTAATATAAATACTTTAATGTCGGTTAGTTGAAATTTATCACGGTTAAATAAAATGAAGTGTTTCACCAAATGTTTAATCGTGGTTAAAGCAAGTTAACCAGTCCTCAAACTAATTAACCAATTTTGGCTGGTTAGAAAAGTTTAATCACTGTTAATGCCCAATGCATACGGATTGGGTCTGCGCGAAGAAAAAAAGCGTGTTATGTGTTTGAAAAAGTGGTTTTAAAAGCGATCATTTTAGTATTTACTTACTAGTAGGTACTTAAAGTAATTACTTATTAGTAAAAAAAATTACTAAATATGAATATTTTATATCATTTGGATAGTTTTCAAGTTACCTTACAACTTGACCAAATTAAAATGACACTTCACCTGTCAGGTTTCATATTTAAGTTTAAGTTAATCTGATCTACTAGTTCAAATGACGCTAAATTTTTAGTTTTAAATGTAATACCAACCGTACTATACTTCAAGTAGTTAATCGTTGCATAAAATTCGACGAAGAGACCCAACTGTCTTACTCGAGCATTAAAAAGCTCAAGTAAAGTAAACGACAAGTAACTACTTGACGTATAACTAAAATATGAAAAGATCGGTCCTATGTGTATTATAAATTTTAAACAAAATATACTAATACAAACTTAATTTTTTTCTTAACTATTGGGGTGCAATCGGGTAAGTTAGGTAAGTTAAATCATAAAATGAATTTATATTTGATTTTAAAATAATATCACTTTGATAATAATACATATATTATATGTAAATAAGAACTTTAACTTTTAATTATATAGTTGTAATAAATTATTATTGTTACAATTATTTTTAAATTATAATTTTAACGCCTCACAGATGTATATATATATTATTATTTTAACTGCTTCTTTCTCTCTCTTTCAAAATTGCCATTTTGAGCTATTTCTGCTCGAAACAATAGCATGCTAATTTATTCAAAAATATAATTTCCAGGCTCATAAATAATGCTTGCTAAACTAGTTTAATTCTGAAATGGTCTCTAGGGTTTACTCGTGTTGAGCAACCACATCTGTCGCTTCATCCCCTGCACATCTATAGTATTTTAAATCCTCAATAAAAACTATAACTTCTAATAAAGCACCAATGTAGATCTTATAATTTCATATTACAAATACAATGTAATATTTCACATTTCAAATTTTTGCTTTGATTGTGTATTGATTTCTAAAATATATTTATATAAATATTTAGTTAAAATTTGAGATTTACCAATTAATTAGTATTCCAATATGGAATATGCTTTGCATGCATGACCATGTACGTATGTATGTGGTATATGTGGTATGTATACCCACTGAAGATTACTATTTTAAATAAACAAATCAAGACATATAACAACTTATTTCATCGTAATCTTGTATATTGATCATTTTCTTTGATCTCGTAATACAAAAATAATAAACCTAGAGTAAACTGTAGCTGCCCGGATTACAAATAATATGCATTTGTATAAAAATGAATATTTTAAAAGTAAATATATAATAATGTTCATGGTAAAATAAAGGAAATTTGTGGTTTTCTTTTGAATATTTACAACATTGCAAATTGTATGTTTGTATAAGCTTAAACGCACTTTTGTTGTAGTAATAATATAAATTTGTATGGTCATATTTACAATCATTTTGACATTAGAAAACCACCAATTTCATTCGTTGGTTAATATTAGGTTTATTGTGTTCTATAAATGAAAAAGTTTTTCTCTTTAATTGGCACCAAGTGTCAAGTAATACCAATCGATACCACTTTTGCTGGCAAAAATTTATTGGTTAGTTAATTTCTTGTTTGTTGTTTTAAGCCAATCAAATGCCATATGATATAATAAATTTAGAAGATAGTAAACCAACCTAACATATTTATTAAAAGTCTACCATCATATTAACGATACGAATATATTATTGTAATGTAGAATAACATTTATTTATTTCATAACTGAACAACCAGAAAACAATGTTTCATATTATGTTGCACACCCGCAAACTGCATGAAAAAAAATGATGAAATATACCTACATACATAAAAATTATTACAATCTATTGCGTATCAAACTCTTCAAATGATTTTTCTAGAGATTAGAATCAAACTCACGACATGACTCGTTAAACAAATTCATCATCGCATTGATCGGTTTATGCAGACCATAAGACGTACGATGCCAATAACAGTAATCAACATCTGTATCTCTAAAAACTCGATTGGTTTATAAATTTTTATAAGTAAGTCCAATTATTATTAAATAAAACATTGAGACTGTGCTTTTGAAGCTTATGCAAATATAGATTTATATTGTTTTTATTTCACTAGTAGCTCTTAAATTTTAATTTAATGCTAACGTAATTCTTAGAATTTCTCGATCTTTTTTAAGGCACTTTGATTTTATTATCTGAAATTTACGTTTTACCTATAAATATATAAATGGTTTTATTATTTACAAGTTACAATAATAATTAAATTGTTTTCAGAACTTACAGTTTTTCTAAATTAAATTAAATATCAAAGTAAATCCCGAGTGTTTTTTTATTTTAACATTCTTTATCGGAAATATTTATTGTTCAACTTGGTTGGACTGCGAATATGCATATATTATGCAATTATCAACAGCAACCCCAAAATCAAGAAAAACTTTGCCCTAGGAGTTTTAAACGATGAGGGGTGCTTAAAGATATCCAATAACATGTGAATGTTCAGTGAATGCTGTTCTAGAGCTTGTGTAAAATAGAAATATGGTAGAACCGTCAATTTTCGTTTTTCAGCAGTAACTTTCTTGATTTTCGAGATACAGCAATAATTGTAATATACAAATTTACAGAACTAATAAAATTCTTTATTAGAATAATAGAAAAATAAAAAAAGTTATTGCTGAAAAACAATGTTTGTCGTTCTATTTCTACTTGGCACGAGCTCTAGCAGTCAAAGTTTTAATTTTTGAAATACGACTGTTACTACTCGAGTAAATACAGTTTCATTATACGGTATGAATCTATTTAGTCATTAGGATAAATATTGCATACATTAAAATATATGTATTTACGAAGTTTAATTTATGTATTTATGTAACATCCACTTGGTTCTTTTAGCTAATAATAAAAATAGTTGTAACGGATATTTGAAACAAAACTTTCATCTGACATTATATTATACGGTAGCATGCAAATAAAGCCCTACAATTCATAAGCATCGTTAGCCACACAAATTTTTGTTTTTATACCATATTAATCCTTTTTTTATATTTGTTTTATGCATTCGAGATATTATTAATATCACTTTACTATTAGAAATTATTGAAAGGATTATGTATTGTATAACATTTTACCATTCAACGGGAACTTAAATCATCGTCAGAGAACCTTAACTACTTTGAAACAACTTGGTTCCGTACTAATCTAGTTTTTGTAAAACTACTACTTACTACTAAGTTAATCTGACAGTAAAAAAAAAATTTACAATTGAGAACAGTAACAAGATAGACCTAATTTTGAAATTGCGCACAGACTAAAATTTTAATAACTGACAATGTCAGTGAAGTTTTTTTTCATTCAACGTTATGAATCTTATTGTTTTTTCACGGATTTTCTCCACTAAATCGCTCTCTGTGCTTATTCTACAATAACTCTTATTCATTTTCTTTATTTTTTTTAATAATATTTCTCATTTCTATATGTATAGTTCATATATCATTTTAGCTTCAAAAATCATTACGATAGAGGTTAATTCTTTTCGAGGAGATTTATAACTTAGATGGTTTTTCATTTACCAATGAATATTTTGTGCTCTTATTAGATACTGAAACTAAATTAGTTGAGTAGAAACTTAAATAAAAATAATATAATTTTCCTAATTATATTTATAGTCCGGTCAATTTAGACATAAAAATAATGGTCAAATAACAAAAATTGCCGGAGAGCCAAATTTTGGTGGAGAGCTAGGGTTTACCATTACAAATAAAGTTTTAAAAATCCCCATCGATCCTATGTGTGCTACAAAAGTTATTCGGGGTCAAAGGTCAAAATTTGAAGTTTTTTGGATTTTTCTCGAAAACGGTAAGTTTTATTTTCAAAGCAAAGTTGTAGATCTTAAAATTCTCTACAAAAATGGTCTTCATGAGTTACTATTCCTGAGATATCGCGATTCTAAGAGTCACATTATACATGATAATATGCACATTATATAAATCTGCTTTACTCAGTGATTCATCATTTCGAGTGAAAACTTTTGACCACTTCTAGATGTCGTGGAAAGCTGAAATTTTGCAAACCTGTTGGGTTACTGGCATATCCACCCAGAAAAATCGAAAAAGTTGAAAAAGTTACCCCCGAACCCTTCTGCGAGGGTTGAAAGGTTTTTGCTAAATGCGGTTGCATCGCCGTTATTTGGCGTCGGATTTTGATTTTTTAAAAAGTTTTGAAGTCGTCGTGACGGACGGCGGCATAATAGAATAGCCAGATGTTTTTCAAAGCCACGTGGGTAGAAGGGATTCAGTTCGTGGCTTATATGTACATATCATGTATATAATGTGACTCTTAGAATCGCGATATCTCAGGAATGGTAACTCTTAGAAAAAAAATCAAAAAGACCATTTTTATAGAGAATTTTAGGATCTACTACTTTAGTTTGAGGTTTTTTTTGATAAAACTTACCGTTTTCGAGAAAAATCCAAAAAAACCTCAAATTTTGATCTTTGACCCCGAATAACTTTTGTAGCACACATACATACATAGGATCGATGGGGGATTTTTAATTTTTATTTGTATTGGTAAACCCCAGCTCTCCACCAAAATTTGGCTCTCCAGCAATTTGTGTTATTTTAAATGTCTACGTATATTGACCGGACTATTATTAGTATGACAATATGCTTTGTAAAATACCAAGCATCAATAGATTTATGGATGCTTCTGCTGACCGATTGTTGTGATTTTTGATAACTGCCTTGTGCGAGAAAATGTAGTGTACCAGTAAACCCTACTACAGTAGGTATTTTCGTACCTACATCTTCTATTTGAAGTTTCTAAATCAAACCTCACTTTTTGAAATATCCATGGAAATTCTTCTTCTCTCAAAAAGCGATGTAATAGCTTCAATTCTATTACTTCAATTCGGATCGCCGGAATCTATCAAATATCTTTTTAAGTATGCACTCTATTTCCTTCAGTGCAATTAATTAACAAAAATACTCATTTAATATTCTAACTTCAAATAACAGCCAATATTTTTTACATAAATGTATCCTTTATACCAATCTTTTAAAATAAAGGCATCCTTTGTAAATTCCGTCCATAAAAATCAATATTTAAAGGCCAGCTATTCCTTAAAGCATTCTTTGTAGTTACAGAATAAGTTCATTCTTAACGTATCTTTTTTAAAACGGAATCTTATCTGTAAAGTTCCTTTATGAGCAGAGCCCGGAAATCAAGGCAATAGGAAATCCGATATCTGGTATGCGGCATCATTGTATGATGAGTTACAGAATAACTTCCTTCGAACATTTTTGAATATGAACTATTCTTGACTAAGCATGGTGCCCATTATGCATCAAATTGCTCATCAATTTTATATAAAATATTTATTTTTGTTACTGATGGTATAGCAAAGCAAAAATAGTAGTCGAAACCAATGTAAAAGAGGGAAAGAAGATTTAAAGTTAAATTAAAGAGTTGTAAGTACATACCATTATTAACACATTTATAAAGTTTGTTCAAAATTCGCATTATCCAAATTTTAATTTCTCTCTACAATGCTCTGCTGATCGACCAATCTTACGAACTGACTAGAAAAACTTCTAATAAATCTAATATATCAATAATTTTCTTATATTACGAAATTTCGATTTTATTTAAGTGTAAGAGAATCATGGTCATTCACACAGTCTTCGCAATATCATCTGATTTCAGTGATCCGAACGCAAAAAATGTTGCGTATTGCGTTTATTAATATTTAATTTAAAAAAAATAATAATAATTATATTTTTAATATTCAAATAATTTTTTTCAATATTTTATTATTGAATTAATTAATTTTTATATTAAATTAACTAATTTATTGCATTTTAATATATTTAATATAAACATTAAAATCTTTATAAAATAGAAAAGTTTCGAAAAGCTAAATAAAAAGTTGCTCATACTGCACACACTTCCTAATATAGATTTTAAATATTGACAGGTTAGAATTTAATTTTATAAGTAAAACTGGCTTTTACTATTAAATTCAATTTAATAATAATTATTATACTAAGTGATAATATTTCTAGGAGCAAACATAATAGTATTTGATAATTTGATTCTTGTATAATATCCTTTTCAAGTTTTTCTTTTTTGAGTGCTTAAAGTTTGAGTTTTTATCCGTCAATTGAGCCCGTCAATCAAAGCAGTCAAGCAAAATGTAGCTCTACGTATAAAGTATTTTTGATCTAAGTCGTTAAAACCTAGTTTTTGTTGGTATAACATAAAATAAATCTGGAGTTATATTTCCATAAGTGTATTAAATCTCGACATCGTGCTTAGTAATTTTAAAGTAGATTTATATGACCAGGGATAGTGATAGAGTGGTATTTAAATTAATTATACTGATGGATACACTATTATTTTTTATTCATATCAATAAATTGAATAATAGACATCGTGCAATTTAGAACTTACAGGTTTTAAATATTTATAAAATGCTCAATTATCAAAAAAAGATATTTTGCGTGTCTGGTAAATAAATTTTATATTTGCTCACAATTCTGATAAGAATGCTTGACTATAAGAAATAAACTAAATAGTATACCATTTCCTTTTTCCCCAAGGATGTTCGATTTAACAATAAGTAACTTAGTGCGATTCAATATGTCAGGTTTAATAAAATTCTAAATTCGTAACGAACAACTAGAAGATCCAGAATAATTAACCCATACAAATACTTAAAATCCAAAATATATGTGTCGTGATTAATCACGTGTCTCTACAGGAGCTTTCATGTAATAATAAGCAAACAAATAATAATGTTAATATAATGGTTAATACTTAAATTAATTAAAAGGTTTTGTAACTGAATTTTTAATAAAGTTAGTAAAAATGTAGATATTAATGTGCTTTCAAAAATATGAACAAGTTTTCTTAACCCCTCAGCTTAGTTGAAAATTTAATACATCAATTTAAATTTGAGGAACTACTTAAAAGAACACAGAAGCACTAAATTAGCTCTTGAAAGATCAATTAAAGTTGGTAATTCAAATCACGAAGGTATTTTAAAATCGAATATTTAATTTACGTAATGGAAGTAGTAGTTTCTTATGATACCTAAGCAGAACACTGACTTAATTAAGTTGTGTTTAAGTTTAAAAGGTAAATTATGTATGTACATATAATATAAATTTATAAATTAATTGAAATTTAAAATTGGTGTTATTACAAATTATTCAGTTGGAGATGACGTTAGTCGAAATTGATTATGTGCAGTGGTTCTTAACATTTTTACGATTTTGCACAACTATATCTATTACATATAACAGAATTATACGCGGAAAGATAGTAGTATCTGATGTTTCAGTAAAAAAGTTTATCATTCCTCACTTCGATTCACAATCTATCTCGAAAAGCTCTTGGCTTATCTTTCTATTCCACTTTAAGCATACTGTTTCAATGTCACTTGATAATCGCAAAGCGTCAGTCAATGTCTTCTTCAATTTTATGGTATATGATTGCATAAATTGAACGCGTCAAGTTTTTTAAAATTTTTATTACGCATTATAATAACATTAATTTTAATTGCCTTTAAAACATAGGTTTATCTAGATGGACCTAACCCGTTTCAGTACTTAAACATTTAGTTCCCTTGTAAAGTTAACAATAATTTAAAAGATATTGAAAATTGTAATTAACCCTTATGTTAATACCCAACTTTAAAAACGTTGTTTAGCACCCGGGTACCCAGGTACCCATTTATTGTAATATTGAAATTTTTAATAATTCAATAAAAGAAAGTGTTTAAAAAATATTTTTTTTTGTGTGTTCACGATAAGAGGTAACAGTGAATAATTCTTATATCTTACTAGATACAAAAAAAAGTATGAATAGTTTTTTATTTAACTCAAAATTTACCATCGGAAACTGCGGAAGTAAGCATGAATTTATTTTTTCAAATGGCAACATGTCTTTTTTTACATTTTTGTAATCTGTAATTTTTTCTCTATACAGACATCTAAAATTATCATGGGGTTACATAAGAAAATTTTCGAGAAAAATGCAAGATAAATTAATTAATTATTTGATTTATTTAGTGTGCTATGAAAACAAAATGATACTATAGTATCATGTCTTGAACAAAATGTTGGCAATTTTGAAGAATTTATCAGATAGGTTGTGTTTTCTGTACCGTGACGTTGTTTTGTTTTCATAACACACTAAACAAATTAAATAATTGATAAATTTATCTTGCATTTTACTCGAAAATTTTTTTATGTGACCCTATAATAATTTTATAAGTATGTATAGAGAAAAAACTGCAGATTACAAAAATGTTACAAAAAGGACATGTTGCTATTTGAAAATAAAAATTCATGTTTACTTCCGGTTACATAAGTTTGAAGTCCTAGAATATGTACCTCCGCGGTTTCCGATGGCAAATTTCTAGCTGAATAAAACACTAGTTATTTAAACTTTTTGTTATATCTAGTAAGATAAAAGAATTATTCACTGTTACCTCTTATCGTGAACACACTGTATAAACTAACTATAAAAATCTGATTTTGCCATATAACTTTCCGAAGTATAAAAATTAACACCCAATTTACCTCGCATAGAAAAAACTAAAAATACTAAATCTCATCAGGGAAAATTAGTAATCGTGAAAAACATGCAGAAAATCAAAATAAAAAGCATAAACAAAAATGCAAATAAAATTTTTTTACAAATAACTAAAAAAATTTTTACAAAAAAATTTTAATTTTTTTTCTCTTAACCTTAACCTTCTTAACCAGCTTTAAACGCTTCTCAAATCCGTCACAAGCGACACGCACGGCTTTTATCGGCGTTTCTTCCAAAACGCTCTTGATAACTTTCTTAAATTGGCAGATTTACAATTTCATAATCATTATGATTCCGAAGTATGTACATATGACCCTACACAAAAATTTAAAGGGTTCAAATTTGGAGAGCTGGAAGGCCTCTCATTCTTGGGTAGAAAATCAGTCCAATTGGTCTGACACTACGCTTGAACCATATTTGCTGTTTGGGATGGTGTTCCATCTTGTTGGAAGACGTAATAATCATTTCCAAAGGTGCCTCGTTAGTTTGAGCCGACATTTTTGTCCAGAGAGTTTTTTTTAATATTATTCAGGATTGATTTTAACACCTTTGTAGATGAATATTAAAGGAAGTTTACCGCGCTTACAAATATAACTTCCAAAATCATCACTGAAGGTGGATTTTAAAATTTTGGAACGTTCCTCTGACTCTCGGGAATATCCTGTATCTTTACTGCACACAACCGATCATATTGAACATTGTCCGGATGTTCCAGAACAAATAGTTTTTTGTCAAAAAATACAAACTCATTACCTGCGTGCCACGAAAGTATCACGTTTGATCTTTCTAGCCTCTTTTCCTCAGAGACTCTGAGTAAACGACAAGTGACAGAAATTTGATATTACCCTCATTTTTTGCCTAAACATTGCAACGCCAAACTGTAAAAAAATCATGTCCACCAAGTTGTTTTTTTTTATTAATTAATTTTTGACCTTGACTCTGTCAATTGGCCAGACTTATTTAAATATAGAACCAATACTTAAATCCACAACGTGTTGATGCACACCGGAAGGCCGAGCTAAGAAATTCTGTCAAGTCCGAGATTCGAACTCAGAATTTCCGCTCTGTAACTCAACTAGCGATTACACCAATTAACTGCTGTGGTTAAGTTTATATTAAACTTACAATATGCGCTCGAGAAAGTGTATGCGAATATATTGAACATGGGTTATAATTTATATCAACATAAACCAATTTTAATTTTATTATTGATCCAATTAACTTCTTATCAAAATTTTTCAGTTTCACTTATTATTTCCAATTTCAATTACCATAGCAATCCAAATTTTCAATTTACTGTTTAATTTCAAAAATTCCAAATTTTACTTAAATTTCATCCAAACTTCGGACAACTTCCAAATATCAAATATTAATAAAATCACTCACGCAATTCAAACTTTATTTCATAAATCAAAACTAACAATCTCTTAATTGAGACGCAAAATAATTAACCGTTTTCACGGGATCTCCCGCAAAGGCGTCCGCTTACTTCCGCGGACCTGGTTAAATCGCTTGAATTGTTGTTTAATTTCTTGCCAACGTAAAAATTGTCAGCGCAAAAAGACGCACATATACAAATTTTTACAACATATACACAAAAATTGTTTATAAAATCAAATTCAAATTATACAAATAAATTAAAATTCAGATTTACAATACAAATTCAAAATCACAAAAATAAATTTCAAATAAAAAAAAATAAATTCAAACCATCAAAATGATTCACATAATAAATCAAAATTTAAAATTTCAAAATTATAAGATAAGGATTTTGGAACACTACAATATATAAATAAATAAATACCTAATAAATTTTAGTGAAAACTAATTACTATCAGATGATTGTAAAAAGTAATAAAGAAAACTAAAATTCACTTCTATGTTAGCAATGTAAATTATAATTTTTGCAAGCTCCTTCTGAACGACTGAAAACTTATTATACGTTTTTTTGCACATCTCATCCCTTTTATTTTTGTTCATATACATTTTTATATTTTATTACACTGTTTCTTATATAAAAGCATGATATCCTCAATTATTTCTCATGAAATATGAGTGTTTGTTTCTATTTCTGGTTACAATTAGTAATGTAAATATAAAATTATCAATTATTTTTGTATATTGTATTGTTGCAATAAAGAAATGGAAATAAAAATAAATTACTAGGTTTTTATTATGCGTTAACAAGGTACGCTCAATAGTTTGAGCCACTGTGTATTATATTATAATATTTTAATTTTAATAATATGCTAACTGTGGTGCGTTACGGTAATTATTGTATAAAAAAATTGCATTGCGTAAGCTAAATTAACGATTACAAAAATTTTTGTTTAGCGTGCAAAAGTCTATCACTTTAATACTTATCTCGATCATTATGCCTTTAATAACACGATAAAGGTGTTTAAATTATATAGAAACACTTCATTAACTGTTAATAAGAATGATTTAATTTCGATTAAAAGTCAAGAATTAATTTATTTGATCCTATTAAATCTAAAAACATTTCTTCATAAAAGCGGTTTAATTTCTTAAGCAACAATGGCATTACATTGCTGGTGGATTAAATCGAATCTATGGCAACTGGCGGCTAAATTTATTGAGTGCTAAGACGTAAAATAAGGTTAATGCCAGTGTCGGCAACGAAGATTTAACTCTATGCGATTTTGGAAGCTCGAAACACGATAAAGTCGAGTTGAATTTCATGCTTACGCTTTAAAGAAGACAAAATAAACATCTATTTACCATCAAATAAAATCATGCTATCAGCCAGTATTTACTATCGGTTAGCAAAAACCTTATTTATAACATTAAACTTAACAGTAATCTATAACCTATGTTGTTGCTTACTACGCCGAATTTTGCATTAAAAATACATTTGTAAATTTCCGAGAAACTGATTTTCTACTTGTATTTTCTTAAGTTTTAAGTTTTCGCTGATAAACGAAAGAGAAAGTACAGGCACCATGTTCGGTTGAATAAAAATACGTTTATACTTTTAATACGAAAATCTTATTGCTTATATTATTATATTGCTTATATCAATCGTCGCGACTCCGACGTGTAAAAATTGGTTACTAATGTTACACAGAACGACATAATATATACATACATGAAAGGGTTTTCTGGTTCGTAAATGTTCATACTAAATAGGAGTAAACTACGATTCAAATATCTGTGCCGCTACGTCACGAAATTCTAATTAAGAAATGACATACTGAATATAATTTTGGACGTCGTTCATCTTCATTTAAATGAGTGCAAAAATATTCGTATGTCTAGCTAACCGAAACCAATAAAAGACGTACGTTGCTAATATTGTACATTATAAAAACATAACAATGAAAAATTAGTATGTCTGAACTTATAAATTTTTTAATATAATTTTTGAATCACGTAGTGCTATATTTTATGCAGTTAGGTTAGGTTTTCATTGTTGTTTATAACCTGCAACACTTGAACAGTGCCATTTACATTGTTTGAAATTGTGGCGAAAAGGGAAACTACGATATATTAAAATAAAAATGCACTTTAAAAAGCACTTATTTTACTAGTGATTTCCAGCTTGATTCATACCATTTTAAACAATGACGCACCGGCAAATTTATTTGGGTTACACTTTAACAATATATTGCTAAAAATTATATTTTTGGGAAAATATCAACCAATAATAACAAATCTGACCGAAATAAATTGTGTATTCGTTTTTTACTGATCATGTTCTTATCCGGAGTATTATACTGCCCTGTAAGCTACTGGAATAAATCCGTACATGGCCATCGGCTTTAAACAAGAACCAATATTAACAACAATCAATTATGAACTGATTAATGTTTCATATTATTCTACATACATATTTGTAATAAAATAATAAACAATATATTATATACGTAATGGGACCAAATTAATCTTTTATTATGAGCAGATATAATAAATTTATTTACAGCTAGTATATAAAATTTACTAAATTGTTGTAAAATTTATAAAACATTTTAAAATAAACAGTGAAAAACTGAAGAACCTATAGACGTTCTTCTCCCGTAGCTAATAACTTATATTTGAAAATAAATATGGTTTTCTTTGATAATTACCTTAGTATAACTTATAAGTATTGTAGTGCTCTTTCTCTCTGTCCTCTTACTAAAAATAGGTCGTTGGTTCTCGAAAGTAAAATGGTTACATGGAAGACAATAAAAAACTGACAATCTAACAACGTATTTATTTGCAACCTGAACAAACAAGAACAATTTCATAAAAGCAGGACTTACACGAAATTCGCTAGACAGCACGTGTAACTCGGGCACTTTCTTCAAATATCTTCTTACAGAAACTTGTCTTGGTATTCGCGTTGTCAAACTTCGTGATCGATGAACTTTCCAAAAAAAAACCTCCTTGGCTAAAACACACCTCCACTCCAACTTATCGGTTTGTAACCACACGACTTGCTTCTATAGCTCTCAAATTTCAACTTTATACTACCACTTGCCTCTCGGACTCTCTATTTACCACCCCCCTATACGACTTGCCTCTCTGGCTATCAATTTACGACTGACTGTTCTCTTCTTTATTTATCTTTTTTTTTTTATCTCCTTGGTTTTTCTTTCCGTGTTCAATTTTTATTGGTTCTTGCTATTTCCCTTTATTTTTCAAAAAAATCAAGATTAGAATTTTGTTTATGTTCTGCTGCTTGTGCTTGTTCGTGTACTGCCCAGCTGCATTCGTGTAAGTCGCTAAATAACAATAAATAAATAAAATACACACATTAAAAATTTTACAACAATGAATTAATTTACTGCAACATCAAACTTAAACTAAACAATGTAACTAAAACTAACGAACAAACTTAACATGAAATGGAAAATAATTTTGAAAACGGAACAAAAATCCTGCCTTTATTGTTCATCAGGTTGCAAAGTCAGTTCTTTATTTCTAAATTACGCAACTCACTTTCCATTTCTTTAACAGAACACAACATTATATTCAGATGAGTTACTCGTTATTAATAAACTATAATTTTGAAAATCTAGACTTATTTTATACAAGTATATATACTTGTTTATACATTACCTCTATGCACCCCAGTCATGAAATTTGCAAAAACCATTTTAAAACACATACAATTTATAAATAATGATTTGCAATGAAGAGCACCAAATAGCTATTTTTATTTTTGCAAAATTTATACTTTTTATTGACTAACGTGTTATAAATACATATAGTATATAGCAACATATTATTTCAGTTACACTGTATAAAATAATTATGCTAAAATGTTAAAATGCGAATAGATAAACGAAATGGTGCTAATTTAACACAGAAAAAAAAGATGAATTACCTTATATCTCATAATCTCAATTATGCTAAATTAGAAGATAGACAACTTTACTTCTTTTGTCTTAATTATTAGACAGAGCAAAAGTTTGTCTACAAAAGCAGAAGCATTAACATTTTGAAAAGTTAAGATGACTTTCTATTATGTAAAACACAGTAATATGTAAGCTTTCAGGAATTTATTCGACCAGTTATGTTTATAAAATCGGCACGTTCCTGGGGAATCACAGTCATCATATTTATTACATGCAATTAGCAAATTTGCATTCTCATATCAGTAAACTTACTGCATTTAAAAAAAAAATGTCAAAATAAAAATGGAAATTGTCTTCGTTTTAAGTCATACTTACGAGTAGATATCTTCGTCGTTCAACTTAATTCATTTTCATTTTATGCTTCGGTTTGTTAGTTACAGTTTTATTTTATAGTTTTGCTAGTGTATCCAAAAAGTCATCAGTTTTTAAATTTAGTTCTAATAAATATTCGCCGACTTGAAAAGTAAATTTAAATAAATATTATGTAAGTTAAAAATCCTCACTCTATTTTTTTTTTAAATTGTAAAATTCTAAACGCAATTGCTGGCTTGCTTTTTATGATCCGGATACTCGAAGTGGATAGAATCGAAGTGAAAAGAATCGAAGACATTAATGCCAAAATGTTTGAAACTTACAAATACCGAATTTAAAATCAAGGAAATATTTTAACTGAATTTCAACGACTTGTTGATACTTTTGGACTGGTAATATTCTATAACATTAAAAAAATTGTCACTTGTTTAAAAAAAACTTTAAATATTTTTAAGCAGATCAAGGATTTGAAATTGTGATTCCAGGAAAAAGGTCACAAACTTTTAGACAGTTTTTTCTGCAAATTAAGTAAATTATTTGAAGTTATGAGAAATCAGAAGCAAATCCAACTTTCGATATTGACAAAGATGGACCTAATTGTACGTGATTAAGTTTTCATTTTATTTTATTTTTTTAACTTCGTGTTCGTAGGTTATGACAGAACAATTCACGGAATTTTTGTACTTCTTGTACAACGGCTCGAGGAGAGGTAAAACAACTAGGGATACGCTCGATAGGTACATGTATGAATAAATTAATTATGCACAAAAAAGTATCATTTTTACCACCATTTTTGTTACAATTATTTGGTTTTATTGCTAATAAATAAATAAATAAATAATAAAAAAAAATATATTTAAGTGTTACTGTTTCAATGAAATGTCCTTTCTGTTTTAACTGTATACTTTTGTATACAACATTTTACTTACTTATCTAAGTATACTTAGTTTCATAGTAACTAATAAAAATTGTGAAATCATTATCAACTTGTTTTTATTTTAGAATTACTTTTTTCCTAATTAAATTTATATTTCTAGGTTGAAAAATTATTTTCGCCCATCTTTTATCATAAATATGTAAACTTTTCAGGATTTTTGGACCAGGATAATTAAAACAATGTAATTAAATTGTCGACGTTTTAATTATCCTGGTCAAAAAATCCCGAAAAGTTTACATATTTATATTTTTAAATTTGATATATTTTTACTCAATAATTTAGACAAATCTACTTTATAGAATTAATAAAACGTCTTTAATCAGTAGACAAATTTATCTCACTAAAGTAAAGAAAACAACATTATTAATAAGACAAAATGACACCAAGGAAAAGAATTGTTACCTCCCTGAAAAAAGTAAAATCTATTTCAATGCAGTTAATTCAGCATCGAAATGTAGAAAAACTGTTAAAAAAACTAAGTAATATTGTCAATTATATAAAGAGAAAAATTGCTTTAACTGCAGTATACAACTGCTTAACCGTTTTAAATTTACTTAATATTTAGTCAACAACAACTTAACATTTAGATAAAATGCTTTATTAATTATAGTAGTATTTCGTATTAATTGTAATAAAATCTCTACTCCAAATAGTAAAAATTTTAACATAACATTTAGATATATAAATTACATTATAAAATATGGACAAAATCACTTAAAAATATAGTCGTCTATAGGGACTACTTTTTAAGACATAATTGTGTTAAATTAACATTTTTTTTCAAACAGTGACTAAATAATAAATCGTAAAAACAAAATTTTTATATTTAGTTTAAAATTTTTCTGGCATTTTCGCGTTATTAATCAAGTAGAATTGCAAGTAAGTAATCAAGTTTTAATACTCACATATTAGTTGTTATAACAATCTGTGTAAACAAGAAACAATTTATAATTTTTGATCAAATTAGTCGTCTTGATGATTGATATTGTAAATATAATTTCAAATGAATTGAAAGTGCCTTCGTCTCTGTTAAAGGTATAGTATAGCCATGGCGTCTCGATTCCTATCAATATGTTTAATTCTTCTTTTATCAACACATTTCGGATAAATACAATAAAGTGTGGAAAACAGAAATTAACATAAAACATCAGACAGCATTAAAACAAAATTATCAAACTCATTATCAGTGCCAGGTGCATGATACCCAACCCACCAGATTTTGCTTCCCGAAATTTCCGGTTAGGAGTAAAGCTTTTGGATTAAAAATCTTGTAGTTGAGTGATACATACTTGTCGGATCATAAATTGCTCTTGTTATAATAAGGAAGTACTAAGTATAGACGAGCCAAAAGATTTGCTTAAAATAAAAAGTAGATAATATTTATAAAAATAATTATTATATTTTTAAATCAATATTATTTTTGCCTGCAATTATTGTAAAATATACTGACTTTTGATCGTTACCGAATACTAAAAAGTGTTTTCAGGAAAAAAGATTAATTAGATTTGGTTATTGATTTAAATTGTTCGCTTTAATATTATCAAGTGCTAACTTTTAACCATACTACTTCTAAAATTGTAATGCTATGTTAAAACCATTTTCAATTTACAAATTCTTAAAATAGTATTTCGCATTTCCAAACTTTTGCTATAGTTTGTAAGATAAAACAAATATTGTAACTAAGTTAGATAATTATAATTTGTACATAAAGTGCTACACAGTTAATGTATACGTAGAATATATAATAATAAAACCGTAAAATCAAAACCCATTATTAAAGTTGTTTTAAAGTTACTCTTAGCTTTGGTAATACGAACCATTTACATGTATCAAACTTATTATGTGCTAATACAAAACAACTAAATTAAATTTGTTACATTAACATTTATATGTAGGTACTATATACATGTAGATACTCGAATTAATATTGTTTGTTTAATAATTACTTCATAATTAAGTTTAATAAGCGTTTAGTTTACTTAAACTTAAAGGTATCAGATAATAATACTTATTCAAGATTTTAATAGTTCTACCAATTGTCACATTTTTAACTCCTTGAAAAATAGGGATATTGTCCTGAAGGTTTTAACTTTTATGTCGGTAGGTTACGCAGCCGCTGAGTTAGCAAAGATACAAGGAAAAAGAAAATTAAAAGGCAATTTTAGATTCTGGGCACATGTCATAAAAAAGGCGTACAAGTAATTGGTTATAACCGATTCAAGAGACATAATTTATAAATTATCAATACAAATAATTGAGTAAGGATTAGGTAAGTTAAAATATAACCAATGCATAAGTCGAACTAAATAAAATATTAAAAAAAATTGGTATTTATATCCCGAGTACTGCAAGAAAAAAAACTATAATTGAGGGAAAGCAAACCTAGACTTTTCAATTCACTTGAGGACGCATTATAATCTCAGTAAAGTTACACTTGAGAGGTTTTCCTCGTAAAGAGAATTATTAAAGATTATTTAATCCCTTAGGAATCACTTAACATATTTTACTCAATATTAAATTGATTAATTGTTTATAATATGATGAGAGTATTTAGGATAGACTCTATGTGACCTACTAGAGATTACGGGATTCGGTTGGCTTTTGTTAGATGGATAATAAATAAAAGGACCAATAACAGATGAATCGAAATAATATTCTTGGTCTAATATCAAGAATTTAACCAAGGGTCTAATGCAAGGAGGACATTGTTGGGGAAATCTGGTGTACAAGTAAAGAAAAATCTGAGGAATGATTGAAATTTTAGGAAATGTAAGGAAATACGAAAACGTTTAAGAAATTCTAGAAAATCTTAGAAAATCAAAAGAATACTTATAGAAGACCTCTTTTCCTTTTTTAACTTTTTAGAAAGAAAATCTTAAGGCAATCTAGAAGGAAATCTCGATAAATTTTTTAAAAATGTAGTAAAGGGAAATTAAGCGTACAAAAAGAAAAGTAATTAAATGTAGGGCAAAATAACAAAACCTTCTTCCCAGAGTGTACATAGTAAAGACAAAAATGCATAGTTAAAAGTGTAGCATATACTATATAAAAAAGTTAAGATTAAAAATTTTTGGATTGGGTTATTTGTTCTCTTTTCCAAAAGAGGTTCTGGTTAATTTAGTGAAAGAAATAATGTAGAAACCTGTTTTGGTGTGGAACAAACAAATTAAATTAGATTATAGGAATGAAATTTTAAATGCCTATTGCTGATAGCAATTTAGTACCATTCTTACAAGAATAATCTTCTAATAGCGTAATACCCTCCTCTGCGTCGAATTTTAATAACCCTCTTATAGCACACCCCCCCTCCTAGATGCTGAATTTGAGAGTTTCATTAGTCGTTAACTATGCAATTGGCTATAATCATAGATGTTTAAAATTTTGAAATTTTTGTCAATTATAAAAATTTATGGTATTTTAATAATCAGACATTTAGCATTAATATTATTGAATTTTGAATACTACATAAAAGTTGTGGTGAACAAAAAATACCTATGGATAGCATGTATGGATAGAGTATGTAATAGATTAGTTTCGTTAACTATTATTTAAATTACCTATTTGAATTGCCTTGCCATGTATAAATTACAGTAACCATTTCAATTATTTAATTTAGTTTTAAACAATGGGACATTCATTAATTTAGTGGTGCAGTATATTTTAAGCTAATACATTGAGCACCTACGGTTCCGATAATTACAGTAATGAACAGTAATAGGCTATGTAATACTTTAAGCATTCAAGAAGTACATCACTTAAAGATAATGGAATACATATTCATAAGTTGAATAATGAATATTCATTTAGCTCATATTTGATGCTTTCCTAAGTAACAAATGAAAACTGTCATTTTCAACTCCTAAGGAACACCAAAACTATTGAATATCAGATAGAAGCTAATCGATATTGTGCAATATAGACAACTATTTTGTTAAAACTTAACATTAACTCACATAATATACTTGAATGTTGTTTAAATATTCGTACTATTCATACTCGAATAGGTACTTGGAAATAAAAAAATAAAAGGAATTTGATATTATAGTATCTGGAGTTTTTGTATTTATTGCTTTTTCCTTTTTTTTAGCTTCACGAAAGTTCGTACATAATTATTAAACTTTAAAAGTAGATACTTTAATCAAAACTTGTAATAATAATAATTTCCATACTACGCAGAAATGCATTCCACAACATTTGTTCGACTAATAATTAATTATTCGACTGCTTATGGTCGATTTAACGTGTTGACCATTGATTCGATTTTGAATTTTATTTGACTTACATGTGTTCGATTCAATATTTATGCGAATGAACATTTTTTTGTGTATTTTATACGATATACATTTTTGTTCGATGGTGATTTAAATTACAGTGCCATGCAGTTTATAAAATTATAAGCACTTGTACAATGTTCATTTATTCATTACATTTCTACAGGAAGCATTCCTTTATTCTTTTTCATTCAATTTATTTTCATTTTTGATATTTATTTTCTTCAAATTTAAAAGAGCTTAGTACAAGATAATTCTAAATTTGGTTTTAGTGTCATCGTATGTGTTCTATAGAAATGTAATGAATAATTTACCAGTGTACGAGTACTTATAATTTTAAACAAAACTGCATTGCATTTAAAACACCGTCCAATAAATGCAGTCGAATAACTGTTAGTCGAACAAAATGTTGTCGAATAAAATTTATGGAATCCGTAGAAACATATTATGCCTCGCAACTTTAAATGTAGAATACAACAAAATTGTATAGAGATAATTTGTAGAAAATTTGTATTTTTACAGGATAGTAGAACAATAATGTCTAGAAATAGATTTAGGCGTAACAATTTAGAATTTCGTTGTTAGTACTAACTGTATGTTCTCAGCTTTTGATTCAAAGCTGTGGCTTAATTTTGTACTTTCTTAAGTCTTTTCTGCAAATTTATAACAGGTCTTGTTCTCAGGTCAATCTCAGCTCTTTAGGATGTTGACACGTTGGTTAGAAATGAATTCAAAAGACTTCATGCGAATATTTCATACACACCGTAAACCTTTGAAGATAAAAATGGTTTAATATTAAATAGTTTAAATGACGTATAAGAATAGCTATAAATTCTTTCTGATAAGAAAACACATGAATTCAAGAATACAACACCTAACCTTACTACCAAACACAATCTTGATCAACTTCAAACTTATTTATCAGTCTTAAATAATTTAAACAAAAATAATACAAATAAAATTGTGCTATTCAAGAACATTCTACTAGCTGCTTCGCGCGTTATAAATGTCTACATCTCTTTATAGCTGAAAAGCAAGATTATAGAAAATAAGTAAATAAAAATATAAATTATTACAAAATAATAATGTGAAAGTACCATCTTTCTAAATAATTTATAATTATCTAACAAGTAACGAATATTTAATTGCATTATAAAAATATTAAATAAAACTTAAACTTAACTTCAAAAGCGCTGAAGTTGCAGTCATCAAGTATGTTCATAACGTTACACAGTAAAAAATTTGTTCTCGATTTAGTCAAATTGTTGGATTATACGGGCCACTACATCTAGTAGTCAAAATGGTGGGCATTTTAGTAACATTTAACTGAATTTAATTTCATTTAACAAAGTCATATAGTCAATATTATGAAACACCTGCACTTAAGATCAAATTTCATTAACTATTATTGTTTATCTAACAAAAGCTGTACTAGTTTTAATTTCGAGATATAGTGGCCCGTATAATCCAACAACTGTTGTTAAATTGACAAAAAAATTTTTAGTGTGTAGCTACCAAACTTTTATATCCCCATCTTAAATCCAAATCAACTTCGAAGATGAGGGATATAGAATCTTTTTTGATCTGATTTACATCCTTATACTTTATATCGTGTTTTACATTATTCTTTTGTTTTAAATATTACTCTTAATAAAATAAGAGTTCAGCTATTATAATTTTACCCTAAACTTATTTTAAAACTAAACTAAATTATGCTGCACATTATTTTTATATTTCAAGTTACAGCATTCTAACAATGTGGTATGTTTCTGAAATTATTGCTTTTTGCATTTAGGGATATTATATTGATGAAAACCCTAAATGGGACAGATGGGTTTTAAATTTAAAAGATACAAGGTATACCTACCAGTTAGTAGCCGATGTCATTTTGGATGTTATAGCAATTTTAGTGAGACTCCAAACACTCATTTCTATCACTAGTGTCGCGTACTTTTTTTTCTGTATTTAAAAAATTTTTGGACAGAGGCACAGCAACATCTACGATGACTCCATTTCGGTATCGTTTGCTTGTTAAAATAATATCAGGTCTATTATGACTAATTTCCCTGTCAGTTAATATTATTCTGTGCCAATATAAAAGGAAATATTCGTCGTTAAGAACATGTTCAGATATAGTCATAATACTTGTATGGTCTAAAATTATTCATTTTAATAATTATTTCTTTGCAAGTTGCTATTTTTATATTGCAATTAAAGATCTACAAATTGTTCAGTTATAAAAATTACATAACACAATAATTGTCATATTATTATCATCTTTTGTTTATTTAAAAATATTAATCAATAAGCACTTATTTATATTTTTGGCATTTAAAAAACCAATTGAAGGTTAATATAAAAGCTTATACTAAAGCAGGGTATTTAATACCTACCTACATTAGGAAATTATTTTGTTTTAATCGACCATATTAAGATGTTAATATGTAAAATAACTATGACAGTAAATTTTCTCATCATATTTTAATGCATATTAAAAACCAATGAAAAAGATATTGATTACTATTTTCCAATGCTGGGACAATAAGTCAAGCTTAAGCTTCTGGTGTTAGATGAAATACATCAATTACCGAATGAAAATTGCACTTGAGTGGATTTATAATGATTAATGTAGTAATCAAACCGACATTTACTTAGTGAAATTGAAATCTTTCATTAGAAACAAAAACAAGAGCCATGCACATCGAGTGGAGGCAAATATTGATGTGAAGTGTGAATATTAAATACTTTGAATCATAATCTCTCTGGCATTATGTATTATAAGCTTTTCACACTTTTCCAAAACAAATATTAATTATGACTTTATTTTCAAGTTCTATTTGAATATTAAGTTCTGTATTTTCAATTCACGTAGGTTATATGCAGAGTACGGAAGTGTAGTAACATCAAATAATGCAGGAACATCTTTTAAATTATTTATTTGTGCAATTCTAAACTGAGTTGCATAAACTTTAAAAAATACTGCTTGCTTTTATAATAATTTAAAATTTTTGCTAACATTGTATTTGATGCTAATTACACATGAGAATAAAAATTTTTATTAAACAATGTTAATTATGTGACTTGGTGGAAAACTTAATTCATTTACATATCTTTTGAAGTATATAATACGTAAGTCTATAATCACTCAGTTAATAGTGAATTTCATATCATATGCAAACTAATTCACTAATTTGGGTGTTTATACTTACTATGGATATATTGGGCAGGGCTATTAGAGCTCTGGTCAAGCACACCGCAACTTGTCCATTAAATGTAAAGTTGAGTACCCACCCCTTAAGGATTATACCAAATGGATTTTAGTTATACGTACTAAAGAGCTGTGCATATTCAATAGCTTGCTCTTTCTTTTAACAACTTTTCCAAATTTATATAAATTCTTAAACCTCTAAGTTGAACAAACTTTAGTTTTTATAATGTCGGAATACAATTATTAAATATTTACATAGACATTCCTTATTTACTTATCAACTTTGTTATTCTACAGTTCGAGAAAATCAATATAATGCAACATTATAAAGGTACATAGTACATACTAGACAAATATACTCGTATGTACTATGTACTATATATTATAAATTTATCTACTCTTAGTATATCATAGTCTTGTATTGTTGCAGATATTCAAACTAAAACGAACGATTTGATAGCATCTAGTTTGGTCGATATATACTAAAAATTTTGTTAAAATCGTCAAATTGATATTAATCGGTGTATTGTCTTTAATTAAATTCACTAGAAACCAGAAAATGTGGTGACTTGCATTGTTGTAAACGAATGCATGTAGTTACATTTAGATAAATCTCCACGTAATATTATTTTTAACATAGTTTACTATGTTACTCTGTATTTCATGTGCTACGATTTTAAAATCCAAAATGATATCGAGAATTTTTCAGTTCACTTTAACTGTTGTATTCTAAACGCTAATAAAACAGTAAAAAATCTTTTATTTTGACTAATTCTTTTAAGCTTCTATAGCCTCATGTTCTGCTCTCGTGACCGTCCTTCCGTTTGTCTGTCCACATCATTCAAAGTTTCATTCGTCAAATTAATAATAATTTGTAAACTTTACCTATATGTTAAAATACTTAATTACTATTTTTATTACACAAGGTCTCCCAAAACCCTACGTCATTCTTTGGAGGGCTGATAGGCCAGCTCATGACCAGAAAATCAAATTATGACTTTAGTTTTTTTGTATTATTACTATATGTTTTCTTATACTAAATTATTTATATTATTTTTTATTTATTTTATTTGTGTTTTGTTTAGTTTTAAATAACTACCTGTCACTTTAATACATTAACAAGTGTTTTGATTTGAATTTCTAATTATTCAAATAATTTCACTATCATTTCACTGATACGCCAAATGAACAATTGATTATAAAATAACTTGCCAGATTAGCGTGGTACATTTTTTTATATAGTATGAAGACTCAAAGTTTGGGAATAAAAAAAATTAACTCATGAGTCGGGCAAAACATTTCTTTTTATTAAAGTATGGTACTATTTGTTTTATTTTAGTATAACAAACTTTTATCTATTTCTTCTGTTTTCAGTTGTTTATTCAAAAAGTGAACACAATTTTTCACTCAAAGTTAATAAATTTTCTTCAGATTTCCATTATTAAAGATAATTTCCAAATTAGAATGCATCAATTTTTATTATTGAAAATAGAAAATAGAAAAAAATATGAAATTAAGAAATATAATGCTTTACTACATAATAAAAAAATATAGTTGCTAAATTTGAATTGTTATTTTTTCCCTTTTCAAAGAAAATAAGAGCAAATTCCATTTATAAATTTCTGTTTATTTAATTAAATACATTGTAATATTAATTAACTTATTCAAAAAATACTATTAAAAAATATTACTTAGTTAAAATTTTTTTTCGTAAGGCTAAATTTAGCAGTCGAAAGTGGGTTGAAATCGATGCTATTATTTTACCAAATTTTCAAGTTATTGCTGAAATTATATTTTTTACGAGACATCGAGAAGATGTTATTGTAAATCACTATGAAAAAATATTTGTATTTTTTTTAGAAAACAGTTAAAAAAATTCACGAAGTTCATTAAAACCAGCAATGTTTAAAAGTTACTGCGCAAGCTTTAGTAAAAAATTGAGTAATTTGACTTAGTAGAGATCTGAAGACAACCTTTAACTGCCCAGAAAAAATTTATTATTGTTATCCGTGACTTAATAATTGCGTATTTTATGTTATAAAATGTCTTGTTTTTAAAAATTACGCATTATTCTAAATATTTCTCTGTAGTGGTTTACAATAACATCTTTTCGATGTCTAGTAAAAAATGAAACTGATTTCAGCAATAACTTTAAAATTTGGTAAAATAATAGAATCGATTTCAATCTACTTTCGTTGGCTAAAATCTCGCCTAAAGCTTTATATTTTTTATACTTTTGAAATTATATATTTGTTTGTTAAGCGTCGTTCTCAGCCAATTAACCACAACATAGCATAGCATAACTTAACATAACGACAAAACAAAATGGTATCGATTTATTTGATATAATTAAATTAACTAATTATATAATAATAAATTCGCGATAATTGCAGTAATTATGGTACAATACAAATTATTATTACTTTCTGACGTTTACTTTCAATTTCTACCAGCGCCAGCGCCTTCCTATTAATTCGTTGGTATAGTAGGTAAATTCATAATATACCTAAAATCGTTAATGCTTTGTTATGTTATGTTATGCCAAATTGGTCATTTGTCAATTTGAACACACACATAAGTTTCAATGTATTTTAACTTCTGTGCTAAGCTATGCTATGCTATGTTGTGTCACGTTAATTGGCTGAGAACGCTACTTTACTATGATTAAATTGTTTTCTTATTCTTATTTAATTAATTTTATAATTCGTACTCATTTTTAGACAGCTCATGAAATTCTCAATTTACTCAGGTTCATTACGTTGGATTTTTCAATTACATTTGTAGATATACCTACTAGTTTAATACGAGTAGTTATTAACTTTATTTATTTTTTCGTACAAACATATAGGAATATTGTGAAACACTTCAAAAAGTTTACCAATACTGCGATATAAAATATTGTATGTTCGTTAGAAAATTGAGTATTAGTATGAATAAATTGTCAATATTTTGTGTTAAAAAAGTTGGGAAGTAAAAGTAGCAACTTGGTTAATCGAATAAAAAAATCTTCTAATCAAACACAAAATGTGACCCCTAAATTAATTTGCAAATAGCATGACACAGGTCGTAATTGACCAAATAAAATATGGCATACATAGGTCATTTGCACTTTAAGTAATTACGAAGCTTTATAATATGTTGATTAAAAATCAATAATTATTTAAAGTCAGCAAATATTAATATAACTCTGAAAATACCAAACGAAGTATTAGTAGTAGGTAGATGAATATAAAGTTACTATAAACAATTAACCGAATTTTACGTTATTTAAATACTTATCTTGATAATAATATAACCTACCAGTTGTGGGTAAAATTGTCTGAAATTCACAGGATAGCGGTTTTTAGAATTTATACTGTACATGAAAATTATTACTAAAAGTTAAATAAAACATACGGATATAGATATAATATCGTGTCAATAGAATATTACGGAAAGTGAAGACGATGTACGAATAACTTGGAAAACCCTGAGAATATCGTGGAGTTAAGTTTGCAGAAGTTATTACAAGCGTAAAAGTCTCCAAAAGTTTAATTAAATTACAATAAAGACAAACAAAATATTCGTTGATATTACTACTTATTTAAATTAACAATTTAATAATAAAACATTGAATAGATAATAAATTATGACAAATATTATATATTTTTAATATTTAAAATTCCTTGAATTGAAATAATAAGAACTGTGAAATTGAAATAATTTTTTTTTAAATTTTTTTTAAACCATTTTTACAAACTAAATATATCTGAAAGGGCTTATAAAATTATAAAATATAACTAGAATATAATTTATTCTTTTATAATTAGTTATCTGATTTATTACCAAAAAGTGATACGGTGATTTTAAATTAAGGCAATTTAGTTTTGGTATACACAGTTAGAAAAGAATTGTAAAATTTACTTTTAGTTAATAAAAATGTAAATGTCATTATTTTAGAGCAAATATTAACAACAAATTTGATTCAGATTTACATTAAGAGAGCTACCCATTTTTGCTAAATTCAGGGGTGTTAATTTCGCAAAAAAACTTACTAAGTTTAAGGGAAGCAATCCATTTATAATAAGTCGGAAACAAATCATTTTTTTGGGACTTTTTTTTACTGATGTAAAAATAATCACATCATTTTAGTGTAGAAACAAAATTTTTTTTAAATATTTTTTAACAAAATTACGATTCTTTCAGGCGTGTGTTGTGCATGGCATCGAAAAGTGCAGCATTTACATTCCTTTTCTATTGATCCGAAACAAAGAAACACAGTATTTTTTATTATTAACATGTTCAGGAAAAGGATAAACCTAAAAATTTATAAATAAGTATAAAACTAAATACTTAGGCTGTTTAACTAAATATTCAAATTTTTGACTATTTTTTCGACAGTTTTACTCTAAAATAACTATTTATTCACGGGATATCTTTAAAAATTTAGGTTTATCTTTCCGATAATAATTTAGACAGAAGCCTTCTAAAATTTGAGCCATATCGATCAATAACTTTTTGAGTTACAGCACGAGCAGTTTTTGAAACAATAAGACGCCTGAAAGAACACGTTACAGAGCTGTCATTTTGTTAAAATATGTTTTAAAAAATTTTATTTTCAACACTTTAATACTATAATAAAATGAAGTTAAAACTTTAAAATGATTTTCATCTGTAAAAAAAAATTACCAAAAATGACTTTTATTTCCGGGTGTCTAAATGGATAGCTCCCCTTAATGAATTTACTTAAACTAAATAAAAATGTTAGTTTAAAATAATAATATTATAAATTTGAGAAATTTTCGTACTAGAAAACCCAACCTTCGTTGTAAAATTTGTATATGAATTTGTAAATCTGATAAAATTGAAACATTAAAATTTTAATAAATAAAGTGTGGACCTGTGGGAGCCACATTTTCTGGTTAATTTAACTTTTAATTTCTAACTGTGTAGTGGTAAGATTGATTAAATTTCAAATACAGTAATATATTGAGATGTAGTTTTCAAAATAATAAATTTTCCAAGTAATATTCAATTCGAAATCAACCTTAAATGTTGGTAAATTAAAAACTTGAATATTGTTGAAAATGGAAAAATTAAAATCGAATTTATACCAGCATTGCTATCTTCTGATCACATGTAGTATTCATTCTTTCAATAATAATTATTAAGTAAAATAAATATTTTGTTAACAAATTTAAATTTATTCAATATACCGTCATATTCAAAAATTCTACGATATCATCCTCCTAGATTAAATTGATAAACAAAGGGATTACAATTTCATTTACAAAATCTGTTGTGAAATTTTTAAAATTATATTATACAAAACATTAAATTTAAATTAAAAAAACATCAATCATCTTTAAACAAAATCAGATTTAAAAATTTAACATTCAAATATTTTTATTTTATATTTATAATTTTAATAATATTAATAATATTAATAACTATATTTATTTATATTATCAAATATTATTGTATTGTATTAATAATGTATGAAATAATTAAGTATATCACGCAAATTTCAAATACTTTTAATTTTTATTAATAATAATAATTAATGTAATCAACTCATAATTTGCTTTTTTTTGTATTTTATTCTGTAGAATTTTTCAAATAACTTCATCTAATTTTTCTTCTTCGTTAAATTTAATACAATTTCCTTTTAGCTATTAATTATGAATTCTATTTGAATATTTTCTTATATTAACAATAATTTGTTGCAAATTTTGTATATTGAAACGCATCGTAACTAAGTAGTATTATATATTTGACAATTTTCATATTCTTTATTGATCCTGGATTTATTTCTTTCAACATTTTCTGATGTTTCTAAATATTTGCAATACACCTTTTCATCATTAAATTTCAATAGTTATTATTTTATAAATTTTGAAATACTTAATTCATAATCTTCTAATCATCTTCAATATATTAATATACTAAATGTACTCTTTTTTCACAAACAGCAATTTATCTTTTAGAAACAATCAACCTCTATTAAATTATTATAGGAATTATTCATTCCTAAAATACAATTTAATTCCATGCCATTATTGATTGTTATTATTTTATCATTTATTATTACGTTTCTTAATTTTTTATATTTACTATTATTCTTGTTAATTCCAAAAAATATTATCACCTGTTATTAATTTCATTGAATTATTTTTCATAATGTTTTACCTTAAAATCAACTATAACAAATTTAAACATTTGTTGTTTTAATAGTATATTAAACAACAAGTTTAGTAAAGCAAAGTTTTACTAAACGAATTTAGCTTTTGAGTACAAGCGAGCGCAGCGAGCGAGTAACTTAAAAGCTAATGAGTTTAGTAAAAATGTTTTACTTACAAGGTTTGTTTATACTATTTTTTCGGATTTTGTGCAATTCTAACCCAAGAAATCTACGTTCACGAGTAGATTTTTTTGCGCTCGATCGATCTGAATTTTTGCATATGCTTTGCTACCGATAATTTACGAGGCGAGGGGGAGTTGATTTTTGCTCAGTTTTTCGATACCTAGCGCCGTTTTTGAGTTATTGCTAATTCAAAATATTTCATAGTAGGTACTTGTGTAGGATTTCGGTAATCTAGTAACTTGACACGAATTTGTTTATTTTACATAACAACAGTTAACAATTTTTATTTTCTATTCGAATTTTGCTTAAGTTACACACTATTAATTTATTATAAAAATGAGTGTTGCTACTGAAAACAATTAAAAAAATTGTTCTGAAGACATTTTAAAAGCCGCTCGAGAAACGTCTTCAAGCTTACTTCCTTTTTAATCCAAGGAAAAATACCAGAAGGTAGGTATATGAAATATTTTGTAATTGGAGGATGATAAAAAACGCACTAAGAACTAATGAAAGTGTAATGCTATCGTATTTTTTTGAGAAGGTAAGCTATTTTATATTTTTACATAATATTTTAGTGTTTTTCTTACAATATATTTCATTATTTTAGGCAAAAGTCCTTAAGGCATCTAGTTTATGGTCTACATATTCCATATTGAAAAGCACTATACAAATAAACGAAAATATGGATATATCACAATACAAAAAGTTACTTGCTTTTTTAAAACGCCAAAATGACACATATGAAGCAAAGAAATCAAACGTCTTGAGTATGGAAAATGTTACTATGTTTTTTAAAGATAAGTTCTTATTAATGAAAGTGGTACTAATTTTTGGTTTAAATGGGGCATGACGGAGTGCAGAATTGTGCAGCGTAACGGTAGAAAATATAGTAGACACGGGAAAAATTTTGGTTATAACAATGTTTCCAAAATTTAAATAAACAATTACTGTCAAACTGTGTTTTATTGACAGTGACAATACTATATAGTGAAGTGACTTTTCTATGTGGTAAAGTGCCACTTTAATAAATGATTTTGAATTTAATAAAATAGCACATTATCAGTCAAAATTCGAAAAAATGTTTTTATGTGCATATCGTTGTTATTAAAAGGTATAACCACGATACACTTATACCGGTATGCTCAGTAAGAAATTAAAACTCTTTTGTTCTGCGCATTGACGTCACGTTGGAGATATTTATTATAATACACTTAAATTTTAATTATAAATCTTAAGATTATTTTATAAAAATACAAGGTCAAACAATATCATTTTCAATTATATTATACCTCGTTAACATAATAATCCTAGAAGTGGTTGAAAAACGTAAGAAATATTGCAAATTTGACATTTCTGGCTCCAAGCTGACGTCAAATAGTGCGAGAAGGATAGAGCTAACCTGCTAGTGAGAATACCGGTAATAAGTGTATCGTGGGTATAACGTAAAATTATGTTGTCAGATTTATAATTGAATTAAATCTCCTATTTATATTAAAAATAATGAATATCAATAGTGAGCTAAAGGGTACAAGTAAATCTTATTATATGTATTTCGCAATCCTATACAATTAAATGTTTAAAAAAAAAAATTATTAATTGTATAGGATTGCGAAATCCATATAATAAGATTTACTTGTACTTTTGATTTTGATTTTAATTTTGATTTTGATTTTAAAAAAATCATTAATAATTTTTTTTTAAACATTGAATTGTATAGGATTGCGAAATCCATATAATAAAATTTACTTGTACCCTTTAGCTCACTATTGATATTCATTTTTAATTGTATTTTCAAGAGCTAATAATTATAATTAATAATAATTATTTTAAAAATAGTTTGATTCTAAATATTTTTAAACTTTTTTTCAACTATTACTTCAATATGAATTTTCTCAATAATGTAAACACTAAATTAAAGCTTATTTTTTAAATAACTTAAATAACTCATTTAAATAACTAAATCAATATTATCTTAAGTTAAATTATTTACAAAATGTAAACAATAATTATCTTCAAAATTTAAAAATATCCTAAATATTAGTTTCTAATAAAAATTTATAAATTGTCCTACCCATCTTGTTTAACAAAACTACAAAAGTGAATAAATGTTTTAAACCTATTATTATGTGATATCTTTGATCCTTGATCATTTTTGCATCCATTCCACTTTTCCATCTCCATATAACGTGTTTCTGTACAAAAATTTTTTCTTCCTGTTTTCAAAACATTTTCTATGCATTGAACAGATGTGTGTTGAGCATTTAACTCTTCTTCATTATTAATTATAGAATTGGAAGTCGTTATGTACGATCACGCGATACGTAATACAAAAAGTTGGAATAATATTTTATTATGAGAATAATCAGGCACGGATTTTTTCAAAGTTTCAAATAATCATGTTGGATGTAAAAAAACAGTTTTAGTTATTATTTATTGATTATATTAATTGTAATTTTTCAACTTGTTTCTTTCTTAACTTTTAACATATGCTTTTGGTTTATTATTTCAATCCAATAATGCTGGTGCCAAAACGAATTTGAAATACTAAAAATAAGAAAATTAATAACAGGCAAGGACCAGGTGGAAAATGTTGTTGAGGTTCCAACTTTAAGAAAAAAAACATTTTAAACACCAAAACACTGGAAATGGTGAAATGGGGATGCAGTTTAGGGGTTGAAAACGGTTTTTTGCAATTTGTGGAGAAACGTAACCTTCAAGCGGAAAACGTACAATACGAAAGTAGTAGATAAAAATTCGGAAATTCCAAATGTGATAGAAGAGGAGGAACAACCGCAAGGCAAATGAATTAAAATGAATTAAAATTTTATATTTTGTAAATTTTTGTAAAATTGCGAGTACTTATATGTTTTTGAAAACAAAACAAATCAATATTTTTAAAAAAGAATAATAATGATATTAATATTAATAATTTAATTTTGCACTGTAATTATGTATTTCAAATATTATATTATAAATAATTGAATATAAACTACTCCTTGTTATCAAAACAATGAAGAAAATAGATAATTATTGAAAAAAATCGTGATTCAGAGAGACTGTTTTTCAGCTTCTTGCAATTTTAAGCGGTTTAACAATAAGTAAACCACCAAGTCACATAGACCATTTTAAAGTAGACATTTCAACGATTAAAATGACCACTAGTAAACCTTCGAAATCCAAAAAACCACCAAGACAATTGTTCTTGGAAGACAAGGGTATTTTTTTTAGAAAAATGTACATAACTCAAAAACTAGTCGCCTTCTGAACTGCGAAAAAATCATGCTTATTCAACACCAACAAAGACATACTTTCAGAAATTTTTATGTAAATTAAATCATTTATACGCGAGATAAAAATTAAATACTGAAAAATCGGTTTTCGCCATTTTGACGGTTAATTTAAAGTTATATTAAAAAGTGTTAAATACAAAAGTTTTAGATTTTTTCATTATCCACTACTTTTGAATTGTACGTTTTGCACTAAAAGATCGCGTTTCGCCGAAAATCGCAAAAAAACGTTTTCAACCCCTAAACTGCATCCCCATTTCACCATTTCCCATGGTTTGGTGTTTAAAATATTTTTTTTCTTTGGAACCTCTACTACAGTTTCCACCTGGTCCTTGCCTGTTATTAATTTTTTTTTTCAGAAAAATTATAGGCACTAGCCTATAAATTTAAAGTACATTTATAATAAATCGTTTTTACGTGAGCAATTTTTAAAATTGTAATAAACGTACAAATAAAGCTAATATTATTAACAGGTAAAAAATCGGTTGAATTTGTATTACTTCAAATTGATGCTTTTCCGATAATGCTACCTGCATGTACAAGAAAGTTGTTCCAGATTGTTTTACTTTATAAAAAAAAAATTATAGTATGGTACTACTTACTACTTGTTGTAGTACTAATGGAAAAACTATGTTTGAAAAAATTTGATCGCTAATTTAATGAATAATAAATAGATTTATTTTAGTTAAAGAATTTTAACCGAAATAATTCAAGATTCAATAATTTTAGAACTTTTTCACTGTAAAACGTATAAAATTAAGTAGGTTTTTCATTAAATATTATGAACTTTTATTATTTAGCATTTTTGAATGCAGTGTTGATGCATCAAACTTTTTTATTCCCAATATCAAATCAAAACTTTTATCAATCTCTTTCAAAGATTTCCAGCTAGAGAGCGTAGACATTTATCTTTAGTGACATGAAAAGAAAAACATCTATGCAGAAATATAATTGTTAACGCAAAGCATTTCTTTCCAGACTTTTGGATGCTACAGAAAAATAAAATATAATTCTGTAGCTATTGAGAACGCACTCGTCATTGTTAGGAAAAGGATATAACATGTATAAGTTGAAGAAAATGTTAGAAAGAGCTTAATAGAAAGAAGTCAATTCTTACGTTACATTTTTATAAGCGGTTTTCAAAAATTTTAAAATAATATTTATAAATGATATAATATTTGCTGGTTTAATAATAATTATTGATTGTAAGTTTTACAAAGTCATAATATTATTAACCCTTATGTTCCCGTACAAATATATAACTTATATCTACCATATGGAAAATGGTACCCGGGTACTCGGTATGGTAACATAAGGGTTAACCTACAATTATTAATAAAAATGATAACCATTATAACTAGAAGAATAATTAATTAGTATAATGCATTGGTGTTACAATGATATTTTATTTTAGGGGTAGATTAAATTTGAACCCACTCTTGGGAAACTCACCATAAGTGTCTTATAAATGGAAAAAAATTGTAGCTTAATAAAAATTGTGTTTCGGTATATAAAATTTAATGTTTGTCAAGATTTAGTTAAAAGCCTAAAGTAAATTTGGAGAAGATTTAAAATGTCATTGTACAAGATACACCTTCATAAATTGTTTGAGCTTTCTGTGGACTATTGTCGTGTCGTTGAAACTTTCTTTCTATTTTGATGTTATAACATTGAAAGCAAGTGTTTGTGTCAGCAGTTTCTAGATGTGTTGATTACTAAACGCACAGTGAGATAAGGCTTCAAAGTGTATAAGACTTTCAAATCAGAGTCGAGAACTTCTTTCTATGAATTTAACAAAAGAATTTTAAAGTGTGATAAAAAGTACATTTAATTTAATTAAATCAACTTAAATGAAATCGTTCGTACCGTTCATTACACAGCCTTAATAATCGACTACAATAATGACATTCAATTTGAATAAAGCGCCTTAATTGCTAGCAACTTTAATTTGTAATTAGAACATAATTGTAGTAATTATTGCAAGAATCTCTCCGAATATATGTATCCATCGACTTGATAAGATAAATTAATGACGAAGCAGTGCATACCGCATAATGAACGTTTATAATGAAAACCAAATTTTTTAAATTTCTTAAACTAATTTAAAAGTAATTTTATGTTATAAATTCAATTACCTTGTATGCAAAACGCGTTAAAACTGTTTACTATCACGTTTTAACATCTTTTTGAATATTATTTAACTATCTTAGAATAAAAAAGTATTTTATATTATGCTCATGAAAATAAATAAAAGTGCAAAAAAATACTACGAGTTCACTGGCTAACGTAATTCTTGTCCTGGCGTCAATATGAAAGGCAAAAAGAAAATTGAAGTTTTGTGAGATTAACAAAAAATAGGTTCAGACCTTGTTTATAGGGCAGGGATCTTTCCAGGAAGATTATTAATCATCTTGCAGAAAACCACCACTGTATAAAACGTTCTAAACGGAAAAGCACGCACGGTGCAGCGAGGGAAATAAAAGCTGTTTATGTACGTACAGTTGAGCATAGCAGTTCAGGTTTAGGTAATATCAAGGTAGGTAATTCTTCATCGTACCTTCTTATAAACTACATCCGAACAGAAAGAATTATGATGTAGAAGTAAATGCAAAGACAAATTCTTTTTTTTTTCTTGTTTGTTCAATACGATGACAATGCTTTTAAATCTTCAATATTTAAATGATAAATTGCTTTTAAAAAAAGCCATTAGATATAGGTATTCCAAGTAAAATATTTCATTAAATGTACTTTCAAGTACCTATTTGATGTTATAATGACTAAATTAGTAAATTTCTAGCATTTAATAATTCTAATAAATTTAATTATCTAATAATAATAATTGTTCATTTTAGATAATATATTATGCATATATAAAGAAGTTATCGTAAGTGGTAATATAATATTCAGTGCTAAACACCGCCAGTTAGAGTAACCTAAAAACCAATTATTATATTTCTCTTTAACCAAATTCGCAAACGTTTTCAATATTCAATATAAAAAGAAATTTAATAATGCAGAAACATTTACGTGGTTCTTTAAAAAATCATTAATTAAATATTTTGACTTATACATAACATTTGATAACTAGATTTTATAATAGTTATTAAGATAAATTAAGTCATAATTATCCACGCCTATTATTCGTTAATACATATATAGGTAATATTATTTTGTATGACTTGAACGTTTTACCATCAAATGGTAATGGTAGCATAATTTTAATTATACATACAGTTTACTAAGTATATGGCTGCTACCTGAAACAGTTTTACCATAGAATTTATTTTGATAATTATTTATATTTGTCCATAATGCTTAAAAATTATTTCGCAAAAAATAAAACATCGCATTTTTTTAATTAACTAACATTTTTCCAATTAAGTATTTTGTTTTATTTCATACAAATTTTTAAACATATTCACGTAAAATGGTTTAAACGTTATTGTGAAAACTCAAATCACAAAATTCTAAATAATATTAATGGTTTTGTTGCATTGTGCATAGAATACTTATTGCAAAACGTGGTAAGTATCTGAAATAACTATTTGGCACGAGCTGGATATGTACTATAGAATATACTCGAGAACTAGAACAGATATCAAATATTTAAAAAAACTAACGAATAAATACTGAGAAGATATTGTAGTAGCAAACTATTTTTCGAATTTAAGATATTATGTTTACTAGATTTTTGGCATCAAAATATAACGTGTTTTTCTGAAAACTTTCAAAAACATTTGATATGTTATCATTCAATTGTTATAAATATAAGTTTAACTTCTTGTGAAAATAATTGTTTAACTTTAGTGCAGGCAACGGTAGGCGGACCAGAGTTAAATCCATACATATTATATAAGGTTAAGCTACCAAGTAAAATAGATAAAAAAAATCTTTCAACTACGTTCATCGATTTTTTCAGTCACTGTTGTTACTGCTATGCATGATACAATAAGTTAAAGATATGACACTAAGCGATCGTATTTTCGTCCGTCTTTGCGCATGACGTCACTCGGAGAGTTCGCGTATTATTTGTTATGTATAGTTTTGTACTTTTTTTGAACAAGTAATGGAATAATAGTCATATGTAGCTATACTGTTATATTATAATAAATTATTTTATTTAATTAATAAAATGAGAATATTTTGTACAGAAGGAATTTGAAGAAATTTTATAAACGTTTTAAATTATTTAGAATCAATTTGCATCAAACACTTAAAATTTTTAATTGAACCAGACACTCTTAAATTAATAAAATTGGAAATATGTCTACGTTATGGCGATATTAAGTCTGTTTTAAATCTCTAATGTTAATATTTTTCTGCCTACTGTTTCGTCCTAAATTTCATACAATAAGAAATCATTTACTTTACTGGGAAAATACTCAAGAAAAACAAGAAATATAGGTTTTATTATAATTTTTATTTTATTATAACTTTTGCTTGACATAATTTATATATTGTAGTTTTTGTAAAACCCAAAATAATAGCGTTGTCAAAATTTTTATGCCTCTTTCCAATAAAATATTTTTCAATCAGCTGAATAGTTCACGAGTTACAGCGGAATCAAACTCAGCAAATTTCTACAATTTGCAAAATCGATACATTTTTTTTAGAAATTTCAATCAATACCGAGTACTTAATACGTACTACCGTTTTTTTACTCATTTTCACACCACCATGAGATAGAATAAGAGGCGCGTTTTTTTTAAGTGGTATCCCCATTAGGCCTAATCCACGATTCGTTATTTACTGGTGTCTTTATGATAATAATTTTATGTAACAGTTTTCTTTAATTTTCTTTTTCTGCTTAAGGCACTGTCTACTAATTCCTTATTTAGATGTCTAATTCGGAAAAACATTCTAGACCTCAAATATAATTTTTTGGTGTCTTCACTACATAAAATATTAGTACTTTTAGCAAGCAAAGTTTTTAAATAATTTTTACTAATGAATAAGTTATCTGAATTCACATTGTTGAAAATTGTTTCCAACTGCTCCATTTGAACCATGAATTCAGCTGAAGGCTTACTTAAACCACCCTTGCTTAAATGGTCCACCCAAGTATAAGACCTTTCCTGAGTGCCACTGGTTAAGGAGCTATTAGGTACTCGTAATTTGTTGCAAATAAAGCCTGCTAAATTTTCTAATCCGTCGTAGACCAGGTCTTCTAACTCTTTATTTTCAATATTTTCTTCCAGCTCTTCTGTTGGGTCTTCCTCGTTAAGATTTTAAAACAATTGGCACTTAAATTTATCTCTTCGCTTAGAAAATCTGAGGTGTCATCGATTTCTACTTTATCAAAAGCCGAAAGTGATCCCTCGTTTCTCCCCATTATATAAGAGCGTTGACGATATCTAAACTCTAAAGCATCAGGATGGTCATGAAGACCTACTTTAGCTCGTATAGCAGCAAAGAAGTTTTCGAGTACATCCTGATTAAGCCTGTATGTCAAAATATATTTGGTATCAAATGGATTCTTGAGGTCGACAAATAATAATTGTAGAGAAGTGTTGATTATTATAATCCCTAAAATAATAACAATTGATTCTATTCTATTCTATTACGAACGTAATCGCAACTTTTGAAATGTTTAGAGCAAATTCTGGCATTTGCCGTTTTGAAATTATCTGTACGACCGCATGCAATTTTCCATGTCTTTGCAAGCGTTACATCGGATGGAAATCGGTAAAACATTACATCTCCTGCAAAATTCGGCGCTTGATTGTCGCTATTACAACCCCACATTGCACAACGCATTTTCAAATTACACCACAGAAACTTTTAACAACAAATAGCACAATAACAACGCGAACAAACTGCGATTGTATACAACAGCAAGTAGCGATATGTTGGTTGCAACTCACCCAGTGACGTAGTTACCAACTAAAAATGGCGGCATACCTGCGCAGTATCATATCTTTTAAATTTATTGTATCATGACTGCTATGCAATATTTAAATTAAGGATAAAAAACATATTTTCGTCTATCTGAACTATTTTTGGTTATTTTATCAACACTGATAATATTAAATTAGTGAGTATTATAATTTAATCAACATAAAATGTTATTTTGATGACTGTAAATTTTGTTCTATGCTCTCGTATGAAAATAAAATAAAACTTTTATAATATACCTACATAATAGCAAAGTTATTTATTAGTAACAACTGATATTTATTATTGAAACTTCGAAGAAAACCTATATATGCATGATATTTTTTCTACTAGCGTTTGAAAAAGGGAATCTTTTCGATATTCGTTTCAATAAGGTAAAATAAGAGTTTTCCCGCACTAGTGCCGAAAAGTAATTTTGTACGAGCGAGTGCGTATTACTTTTCCGCAAATGCGCATGCAAGTTACTAAAATTAAATTTTTTAAGCACTCCGAGATCACTGCATCCCCGCCGCGCCGGCAGATTTTTGCGTTGAAGCAATTCCACCCCTAGTACAGAAAAATGGCACTTTTCAATACTTGTTTTATAAATGTAATACCAACAAGTTTTAAATATTCTTAAGGTCCTTTTAACGTCGACAGCTATAATAATTTTTAAATCTGAACTTGGCAATACTTATCGATTGTAACTTAAGAACGGCGTAGTAAACAGTAATGAAATTTAGGTGAAACTTTCGTCTTTTTACAAATAATAATCACAAAAAATTTGCAATATCTTCCATATTTTTTAAGCTAGTGTATCATAATATAAAATGATTTTTACATTATGTGATTTCTTTAATATTCTTCAAGAATTTGGTTTAGATTACTATTAAGACTAGTATTTTACTGTTCATACTTTGTGATTTTCCCTAAATGCTGATTCTTAAGCAAAACTATTAGATTATGATTTTCATGAATAGCAAGAACTATTGAACCGCGTTACGAATCAATTAGAATTTTTTTACCATATCACAAAGCCAGTAAGGACATAAATATGTACCAATTTTCATCGATATCGAACGTTTTAATTTTTATTTTTTTGACTCCTATATATCCTTAAAAGACTACTCCAAATAGAGTTACAATTAATTATCCAAGTCGCAGTAACTTTCAATTCAAAATGATTTAGCCGTCATACCTGTTGAAATATGATTGTATATAGAGTGTATTATTAGGAATTCAATATTCAACGGGATGGTTTGTTCTAGAATTCCAACTTAACATAATCAGGACTATTATGTATCACAAACGTTATTATAAAGGTGACAATTATGACATAACATTAAAGGTTTTCGGCAAATTGGTATTACCTATCGTTTTCACAAACCGTCATTTTAACACGATCTTGATAATAAAGGTTTTCATAACATTTATAGTGCATACCAATTTGCCAAAACCTTTATTTTATTTCATAACTGTCACCTTTATAATAACGTTTGTGATACATAATAGACCTGAACATTTTCATATATTTTTATTTTAAAGCTTAAACCTAGCATTTGAAATTTTCTGCAAATGCTGCCGTTTAATGCAAATACTTGTTCAAATTACGGTCATCTGTAGAATTTTGCTAGTGCAGGAGCACACAAAAAGACCTAAAATACTGTATTTTAGTACGTTTGATAAAATACCAATTTAACGCGAGATAGTACATTGGAACAATACAGCGGAACGTTAAATGGTTATGTTAAGTTAGAAGGGCAATTGAGTTAAAAGATGTTAGAGTGTCACTAGCCTGAGTTGGGTAAGGATTTCACCCTAAACCTAAGTTCGTCCGTAGGTCACGTAAAGAAGCTTTACGATATTTCAACGTAGGAAACAGGTGTCCATCCGTTGTATCATGGTGGTAGACTCAGGACAGACGTTGGGGAATAACTTCAGAATAACCACTAATTTATCAAATATCGTACTATATCAATGTTATCAACATAATGCCATCTTAACCAATTGTAAATTCAATGTAAACTTTACAGAAGAACTTTTTGTTATAATCAATTTTTTTTATTTAATTAAATTGTTATATTGAAGTTATAATTTAAAATATTTTACTTGTTAAGAATTTATACACCTATATAAATTTTTTCATATATAATTAGCTTGCCAAAACTTTAATGCTGTTTTCATTTTGTTACGATTATTTTCATTTTTAAATTATACATATATCTTTCTTAAATATTAAATATTAAATAATATCTTAAATATTCTGTTGTTAACGTGTAGTGTAGCATAATCTGGTACATAAAATGTTTTTGATTTTACAGAAGTTTTTATTCGGTACTAAAAAGCTGTGCAAGAAATTTACTTTTAAGTATTTTTCCATATATCAGGAAAGAACCATAATAAACAAAAATATTTTTTATATCATAAGAAAAAAATTTCGTCACTTAGGCCTCAAGTACTTCATTCTTATGCTTACAAATAAGGTTCAAAGTACCGACCGATAAAATTAAATACTTCTTTAGTATGTTGAAAAAAGCTAAGTTTTAAAAAATTTGCGAAATGAATGTCACGTATGATATTATTAAAAGTTTCGAAAGTATTGATTTTCTGTAATTTACTGGCTTTTACATTTGACTCAATTGTTTTTTCACCAATACTTATATTTTAAAAGCTTCATTGGTACACAACATTTTATCTGAATCGGTTAAACGTTTCCGGAGATAGATGATATTTCCTTTGATTTTTCATTTATTGTGGTAGCCTGGAATAGTATATTGTTTTATTAGGATGGAAAGCTTAACTTTTCCTGTCTAGCGAGTTTTTTCATTTGCGAGGTGAGTGAAACGAGTCGAGCTAATGGAAAACTTGCGTGGCAGGAAAAGTTACTTTTCCATCCGAATAAAACATGTTACTTTTTCTCCAAACGAACAAATGTCAAATTTAGCAATAACTCGGCAACGGCGCTAAATATCAAAAAACAGAGCAAAAAATTCTTCCCCGTCGCCTAGTACACACCTAGTATCGGTAGGAAGGCATATGCCAAAATTCAGATCAATCGGGCGCAAAAAAATTCGATCTTCCTGCCGATACCCATTATGACATTTTTTAAATTAGGAATAACTCGTGAACGGCGCTAGATATCAAAAAACTGAGTAAAAAATTTTCCCCCCTCGCTTAGTAAACATCCCCCGTGAATTATCGGTAGGAAGGCATATGCAAATATTCAGATCGATCGCCTACAAAAAATTCGAAAGGTAGATAATGTTAATCAGTCAACCAGTTTTAATTTAATGAAATTGTAATAAAAATAATCAAAAGGAAGGTGACATTTTGATTTAATCTGTCAACTATTTTCAATTTATGTTGGTAATTTTTAAATTGAATTCGCAACTGTCAACTTCAATTGTGACATTTATTAAAATTTTTAGGTTAAAAGATCAAAATTTTTATTTATTTGGTAAAAAATAAAATTTTAAGTTGGTATTTTTAAGGATTTAAATGTCAAAGTCAAAGTTTACATCTATTTTTTTTTAAATTACGCTCTAAAATTTTATATTTGAAATGGCAAATAAACTTAAAATAATTTTTAGAGAAGGTAGATACTAAAATTACTCAATTTTATTAAAAAAATGTCACGTTTCTAGTTATTTTTTTTCCTGTCGCCGACATTTTTACTTTCGAAAAAACTCTACGCCACGTGGTTTTATGTACATATGTCGGTAAGGAAACGTTTGACTTTCGTGTTTAAAATCGATAATGAAACAACTAACTTTCGTGACGTTTGGAGAAAAAAGGTTTTTCTGATAAAACCTTATTTTCACCACTAGAACCTACCAGACATAAAAAAGTTTGATTGCCATCGACGCAGAAATGCAGAAGGAAATCGAGGGACAAGTACTTTTTTCAAGATTTTGCAAAAAAACATTAATCTTTTTTTTCATGTTGCATTCCTGATTTTTATCAAATGGTTCCATGTGTTGTCAAGTCCTGTGGGGACAATGGCCATACATACAAAATTTGATTGAGATTCCTTCAGTACTTCATGAGTTGCTTGTTATTTTTGACAGATGGCAGATAGAAAGAAAATTTTACCTATTATGAAATCAAACGACAAAATGGTTTTTAAAAATCTTGTGTTATTTTCTTGTAGTGGTACTCCTGATTGACATATCGCAACGAAAATCTTATTTTCACGTTTCTACCATTCTAAATTTGGTCGTAAGTGGTTGGATGATTCAGGAATAAAGCAAGGAACAAAATCTGACCACAGACAGACGACCGACACATATATTTTTTTATTTTTTGCAAATCTTTACGTTTCTGAACATGGTTATCTCGAAAATGTAAAATAAAAATTTAAATGTTTTTTCGATTACTGTACCTACCTAAAATTTCTTTTGATTGGAAGTATAAAACAAGTATTGAAGGGTTAAAGACTAAACAATACCTTAAATCTGAATAATTAAATGCACTTATAACAACTTTGGCACCGGATGTAAAAAGTTGTAATGCCAATAAATGATTTATGCTGAACAAAGTGCATCTCATTTTCATACTACGCTGTTACAACTTGTTTTCTTTTTAACATCTACATGCTAAATAATAAAGATTCTAGTTTATTTTAAATTAACATAACCCATCAGTTTAACCTCTCGAACAAGCATATTATAATATAAAATAACTAGAATTTTGCATTGTCTCATTTGCTTTAAATGAATTCAAAGAATTAATTGGACGTAGTTATGCAGAAACCTACCAATCCACAATTTTGTGGATTTTGTAATGGAAATCTTTGTGGAAATGGATTTTTTGTAGCTATTTATTATTATGCATAAAACTACTAACCCGCATAATTTGAGTATTTTTGTACAAAATCAGGAAATAGTATTTTTGGCTGAAAGATAGCTTATAAATAATTGACTTAAGGATATAAAAGCACTTTCACAACTGTCTTTCGAAGTGTTCTATCCAATACAATTTTTAAAATTAAATCTTATTTATATATTTTCTCAATAAGTGTTTTATTGGGTTGGTAGGTTTCTGCATAACTACGTCCAATTTGTCTATAGTTTTTCTTTTTTTATAAAAGTTTTTGTAATATAGGAATATTTGGAATCCTTGCATATTATGGATTGGAGAAATAGAGCCACAAACAGTACAATGTGACGAAACAAGCCATGGGTCTGCAAGGCTCGCAGTGCTAAATTATATATACTTATTATATACCTTTACTTGAAGATATTATAGATATTTGCAAATATGTGAGAATGCGACAGCCTCGCAACTTTCACAACACTAAGATAAAGTGATTAAACTATTCTAATATCAATTAATTATAGAAATAATCACCCCAGTTAAACAAAGTGGTTGATGCTTGACTATTTTCCATTGACGGTTTGTTTATCTGCCGTAAATAGGCAGATACCATGAGTATAGACGGTATTTTTAAAGGACGGATCGGGCCGTAGTTGTCGTCAAGGAGTGCAACTATTAACATAATATCATAAATTTCTGTCATTCTATCTAGCAGAGCATTAAAGGAATTAAAGGCATTAAAGAAAAAATTAAGTATTTTTTTGTATCATTGATTTACACATGTTTACTAATTTAATTTTTTAATTATCATTACATTACTTTTATAATTAGATGTTTATTTTATGTACCTACCTATTAAAAACCAATAGAAATATTTGGCTTTAACTAAAAAACATATTATTAGTCAGAATTTAACAATGACTGAAGTTTAAAAAAAATTGCTAGAACTATGTGCATACCCCTGAACAAAGAATAAAAAGTTTTTTGAAAAGTATGAATGGCAGTTATGCACAATTATTTGACGTATTTAATTAATTAAAAGAAAGCTTTTTAACTGATTTTAATTTAATATGCGATTACACCCGGTTAAAATGTTTTAGAGTAAATTAATAATTATACAACAAAGTACTCCTACTTAATATAAAATATTTACAAGAAGGAAGCCTGAAATATCATTAAACTTAATTTTAAATACAACAGCTTTTTAAATCAATTACAAGACTTTTCAAAACTTATTAAACTCACTTTACTACTCAAGTTGTTATGTTAAAGGAGTAAAAAAAAATGTTTTTTTCAAGTACAAATCTAAAATAACTCCAACAATCAAATAATTTTGTTTGTGTTTCAACAAAATTACAAAATAATTATTTATGAAATTTTATTTATTACTTTATAAATTCTTGCCTGCACACAGCCAAGGATGCGAATATGACGTTCCTCTTTGTAACTTACTCAATGATCATAACACCACGATAGTTAAATTGTTACACCACCACAGTGGTTACCTTAGTTCAAAGTAAATAGTACAACAAAGGTAATCATGTTTTTGATTTAAAATGATGTACCTATGTGGTAGAGGAGATTGGGGTAATTGTTACAATTTAAACTTTTAATATGCTTTCTTAAATATTTTCCAGTGAATTCAAAAATTTCCTATAGACATGCTACATTGGCATAATAGTTATTAATAATAACCGGTTTAGAAATAATTTAAAAAAAAGAATTAACTTTCTTAAATATTTTCCAGTGAAACACTTTTCTAAGAAAAATATTTAACAAAATTTGTTTTCTAAATTAAAACCCTTGATAGTTAGGCCTCTTTTAAGGATTTTTTTTTAATTTCCACCTTCACATATCGGTCTCAAAATATAAATTTTTCAGTAATAATTGTTTAGTGTTATTTTAAAGATCTTCAAACTATCCATCTAGAATCTAGATCAACGTGAGATTGAAACTCGGCTGTACCTCGTGATATTCGATCCACCTCATGTTTAATAAGCAATTTAAATTTCTTGTTAAATAATATACTATTTGTATATACTTATTGCTTTAGGGCCAATCCCACCAGACAAAATCAATCGAGTTTTAGACAAAACTTGTTATATTACCTTGGTAACACATGCTAAATTTGTTATTTTAATCTAAGTTTTGTCAAAAATATTTTTTTTTTATATTGTCTGGTGAGATTGGCCCTTGAAGGTATACTGTCGTGATTCAAATTCCCCATTTAGATTGTTGCAGTTAATTTTATAATTGTCATATTGAGTTTGTAAATATTTTCAACTAAATTTTGTTTTGCCGCTGGGTAATTGAGCTCGGATTAGCTAGTTGCTAGGCGGTTGAACAAGGTTTTTCGTCGCCAAGATAGCCACAAGAGCGGTTGGAGACCGATTTTGTCTCCTTTAAGGTTGTTAAGAAGGAAAATGAAATTAATGAAAAGTTCTTGAAATTTTTACAGTACATTATTTAAGTAATAAAAAAAATTCTGGCAAAGTTTGAACTTGACTTGTTCTTAGTTATTGAGATAAAAAATGTTAAAGTTCACATTGATTTAAAGGTCATTAAATCGACAATCAGAAATGTCAGCATTTCCAAAAATTGCCAAAATATTCATGAAAGTCTTATAAATAAGTATACCTAATTTCAAAAAAGTCATGTTTTACTTTCTGAGAAAATTAAATTATTATTCTAAGGGCCGATCTTTTCATATTTAAGTTATACGTCAAGTAGTTACTTGTCGTTTACTTTACTTGAGCTTTTTAATGGTCGAGTAAGACAGTTGGGTCTTTTCATCAAATTTTATGCAACGATTAACTACTTGAAGTATAGTACGGTTGGTATTACATTTAAAACTAAAAATTTAGCGTCATTTGAACTAGTAGATCAGATTAACTTAAACTTAAATATGAAACCTGACAGGTGAAGTGTTATTTTAATTTGGCCAAGCTGTAAGGTAACTTGAAAAATATCCAAAAGATATAAAATATTCATATTTAGTGAATTTTTTTACTAATAAGTAATTACTAAAAGTACTAGTAAGTAATTACTACAATATAATTTTTAAAATATAAATATATTATATGGTTTGGATGGTTCTAGAAATGTTTCTTGAAACTGCAATTCGATACCATGGAAGCCAAGATGGAAGCAGCTGAGAAAAAGAGGACTGCTAAGTTAAAGAAAGTTGGAGATTTAAAGAAAAACGTACACCTAAGATTAGCCCAAAGGTTAATAATGAAAAATTGCAAATCGAATTATTCTATAATCAATCATTATTAAAATAAATTTTATTACTATAGTTTAAATAATCATAAAAATATTTTTGTAGATGAAAACGTCGAAAATATTCAAAATCGTCGTCTATTTCATGATAATTAATTCTTGAATTTAACACTCGCGGTCTACTATAATTTATATCTATATCTTCATCATCTGCTGAAGATAGAATATTATTGTAAACATGATTATTGTAAATAATAACAAATGATCGCTTTTAAAACCACTTTTTCAAGCACATAACACGTTTGTTTTCTTCGCGCAGACCCAATCTGTATGCATTGGGCATTAACAGTGATTAAACTTTTCTAGCCAGCCAAAATTGGTTAATTAGTTTGAGGACTGGTTAACTTGCTTTAACCACGATTAAACATTTGGTGGAACACTTCATTTTATTTAACCGTGATAAATTTCAACTAACCGACATTAAAGTATTTAATCAGAGCTGGTGGAACCAGCACAAATCTATTAAATATTATTTTCAAAATTCATTCAAAAATGATAATATTAAAACCGTCATTATGATTTAAAATTTAAGTAAACATAATCACAAGTTCGTTTTTTGTCCGCTAAGTTTATCATGCTAATAAATATTTACAGGCCTGTTGAAGGTGCTAATAACTTTACTAGCCAGTAAGCTGATTTATTAAGCTACTAAATTTTACTAGTAGTTGAAAAGACCGAAAAGTAGCTTACTTGTCGATTAGAACTTACTTGGGGTTTACTTGAAGGTGAAAAGATCGGCCCTAAAAAGTAGTTCAAAAGCTATCAAGATTTTCGATAAATATACATTAAAAACAAAAATATTGGTGGGAAAATGAATGGGTTACGAAATCAGATGTTGCCATGATTTACTAAGTCTTGATAGCTTTTGTACACTTTTTGGAATAATAATTTAATTTTCTTAGAAACTAAAAACATGACTTTTAAAATTTGGTATACTTATTTATAAGACTTTCATAAATATTTTTGCAATTTTTGGTAATGGTGACATTTCTGATTGTTAAAATAATGACCTTTAAATCAATGCGACCGTAATGTAACTTTGACATTTTTTATCTCGATAACTAAGAACAAGATTAAGTTCAAAATTTGTAAGAATTTTTTGTATTACGCAAATAATGTACTGTAAAAATTTCAAAAACTTTTCATTAATTTCATTTTCCTGCTTAACAACCTTAAATTTGCATTATTTTGCATTTTGAATTGAAGATTTTGTATTTGGTGAAATAAAAGTTAATTTAGTGAGTAATTTTTGAATAACTAATTTTGAGATTTTTGTTATAAATTGGGTATTTTTTTGGATGATTAAAAATTGTACTTGGAGATCTAAAAGATAGATTTCAAATTGCATAGTGGAAGTAGTATTTATGTAGATGATTTAGTTTAATGGTTTAATTTAAAAATTCATTTGATATCGTTCACGTATGGACGGAGTTATCTGGTCGATTTTAATTTTCCATCTTATGAGTATATCGAAAGTTTTATTTGAAATTAATTTACATAGTTTGATTTTCAATTGAAGAAGAATAAATGAAAGTATAATTTAACATTTTTAGCGTTCCTATTTTGGAAAAATTTGGAACCCGAGAAAATACATATTAATATGTACATTTGTACCTGTTTCCAGCAAGTTGGTATATCAATATTAGCGAAATAAGTAAACATACAAAAATAATATACATATATTTATATCATTGAAGCAAAGTATAGTTACCATAACATTAACATTCAATGAAGTATAAAAAATGGTTATTTATAATTTTTATTATTATATAAAGTTTTTAGTAAGTATGATATAATATATAATTTATGAGGTAAGGTAGTAATTACACTTTCAAAATATCAGTTAAATAAGAGTTCAGTTACATAAGCTAATAATTTCGAAATTGAAACAAAAAAATCGCTTTTGAAGTCTATTCTGTCAAGGTTCGTAGTTTTACTCATACCCATGCTGCATGTGCCCGCAAAACTAACCCCGGCATCCCCTACTTATAGGTATTAATAATTTTGTTCAAACAAAAAAACAAAAATGTTTGCATAAATAAAATTATCCAAAATGTTTCACTCACACTGTTTTATTAAAAAGTTTGGAATGTACAATCAAACCAGGTGAATGTGTATTATTTATATAATTTTTCTGAATACAAGACCTTACAGCTTCAGAATTTATTATTTATTTTCAACCTACTTCTACAAACCTATTTTTTTTGCTTTCATAAGAATTATCCTAAAATTTGATACTATTATTATTTTCTCCACTTCACATTTTTTTAATTTGGAGTATTTTTTTATCAATAAATTGGTTATTACAGAAAAATTAATCAAAAACTAATATTTGCAAAGAGCTTTAAATTTTCATCACCTCTTGTACGTAAAAAATAGTAGTTATGTAAAAAATACAAATTTAACTCGGAATTTAAACGACATTCTACAATTTTTAGCGTTATACACATTTTTTGTAATTAAACTTATTGCACGTTTTGTTGGCATGCGATTGTATGTTTTTGTAATTTTCAGACGGGCGGGTATGTATAAGAGCAATTAGACACAAAAATCAGCATATTCGGAGACTTTTTTGTGTTTAAAATGCAACGTAATATTATTTTATTCTTTGTTTCAAGTTAAATACATTACATAATAGCAACTGCCTCGTAGAAGCAGCAGCATTTATAAGACTTTTTAAAACTAATGAATTACATTTTATACTTTATTAATGAATTTAGTATTTTTCACCTTTATTTTTATAAGTTTTAATTAAAACAGAAAAACTATTCGAATTGAAGTTTTTATCTCGTTAAAAAGGTTGAAAGAAGACATTAAAATGCCAAGAGTGAACTTCTATAGTTGCTTAAAAACACTGAAAAGAAAAACGCGCAATAGATAATTACAAAAAACTTTCTTTTGTTAAGTTATTATATTACCTATATTGTTTTTATAAAAATTCTAATAATATGATATTAGTTCTGAACTGAAATTGGTATTTCTTTTAACATCAATTTTATTACACACTATACAGGGTATTCTGCAATGCCATCAAGATACTTCGTGGTAGGATTAATTATAGCTTTTCTTGAATAATTTAGAAATTATTGTGATATATTTTTATGATATTGGATAGACATAAACAATTAAATCAACCCAGTAACAACGGTAATGTTCTTTCTAGGATACGTGTCACTCAATTTCTTGCTTAATGACAGGGTTTAGAAACAAAATAAATAATAAATAAATAAATCAAATTATTATTGAAAACCATCGTCCTTAATTGAATTACTCAAAAAAATGTTTGGAGTTTGAATACGTTATTCCACAGGAAAAAGCTATACATAGTAGGTACTTGTAGTTATTATATTAGGACAAATTTTAATGCTACTCGATGTTCGATTAAATCGTACTTCCAGCAATTGACTACTTCGGTAAGAAGGTTTTAAACTGATAAGGTATTTCAGTTTATAATAGAATGAAATAAGTTTACGGTATAATATTGATGAAAACTAAGCTGACTGTAAAAGGCTAGCTCCCAACTATAATCACTAATTACCACAGCCAACCTTGCAGCATCCTTATAGGAGTGCAAAGATCAGAAGTTCCGACTTCAAAATCAAATGCACGAATTCCTTATTATCATTCTACAGACCAATCGCTGCATTATTAGAATCATTGTTAGCATCATCGCAGCATAGCGCCTATAAGCACTAAAGTATCAACTTTATTGCCGTCCGTTATCTTTTTGCTATAAAAATAATTGTGTTCACGAAAAGTGAGATGACTGTTAACAATTATTCCTTGGCATAAAGTAAACTTTTTATATTGTTTTAGAAAATATTGAATTTTTAAATTAAAAACTAACTAAACTAACACAATAAAATTCAATTTAAATTTATGATTATTTTTAAATTAAAATAGCTACCGGTTGTCGAAAGCGTATAATATATTATGTAATCAAATTCAATTTCAGTTTTATTACGGAAAGTTGACTTGGTAACTCTTAAGATACTTATATAATTTTATAATTTTTATAAACTATAATCTTTGTTTTTTAACCAATAACAGTAAAAATTACATTTTCGCATAAACGATTTAAAAATTTTTTCAATTTCAATGCTAGAAAAAATAATGAAGGTGCGATTTATTTTTGTGACAAATTCAAAGTAAGAAAGCACGATAGGAATGGTAGAAAATAGTTAAAAGCTTAAAGGTCGTAATCTCTGCCCTCGAAGTATCTATTTCTTTACTTCTTTTTCAACGGTTTTCTAAATCGACAGTGACAAGAAATTTTAACAAGTTGCTTGCAATCTTTACGTTTTTGTATATAATTACACCAAGAGCAGTACACATTTCTTCTGTACAATACTGTTCTGCCTCGAAGCGCGCGGCAATTTTCTAATGAACATTTGTGATTGGTGTTTCATGACACATTCTTTTAAAAGAGTTTGTAAACCTGTTATAAATCTCAAAATTTTTTATGAATACAGGTGTTAATCTATAAAAAGAGAATAAGTTTAAATTAAATGCATTTGAAGTATTACCACAAAGCAAAATAACAAAATCAAATAGTTACACTTCACTCGTATATTTTTATATTTTATGACACGTTTCGAATTCACAATCGTCTTCGGACGCAATATATTAAAAATAAAATAAATTATAATATTAAAATATAAATTAAAACATCTTACATGCTACAAAATATAGTCCGGTCAATTTAGACATAAAAATAGTGGTCAAATAACAAAAATTGCCGGAGAGCCAAATTTTGGTGGAGAGCTGGGGTTTACCATTACAAAGTTATTCGTTATTCGTTAAAAGTTATTCGGGGTCAAAGGTCAAAATTTGAGGTTTTTTTGATTTTTCTCGAAAACAGTAAGTTTTGTAAAAATAAACCTCAAACCAAAGTTGTAGATCTTAAAATTCTCTACAAAAATGGTCTTCATAATTTTTTTCCTAAGAGTTACCATTCCTGAGATATCGCGATTCTAAGAGTCACATTATACATGATAATATATTTTGCACATTATATAAAGCTGCTTGACTCACTGATTCATCATTTCGAGTGAAAATTTTTGACCACTTCTAGACGTCGTGGAAAGCTAAATGCGGTTGCATCGCCGTTATTTGGCGTCGGATTTTGATTTTCTAAAAAGTTTTGAAGTCGTCGTGACGGCGGCATAATAGAATAGCCAGATGTCTTTCAAGGCCACGTGAGTAGACGGGATTCAGTTCGTGGCTTATTATGTGCATATCATGTATAATGTGACTCTTAGAATCGCGATATCTCAGGCAAGGTAAATCTTAGGAAAAAAATCATAAAGACCATTTTTGTAGAGAATTTTAAGATCTACAACTTTGGTTTGAAGTTTTTTTTTGATAAAGTGACTGTTTTTAACAGTCATCTGGTGACTTCTTTATTTGCCTAGAACAAAAAAAACTCTTTATTGCCCTAGGGCCAAAAAGTGCCACTTTACACCCGCAAATCGGGGTGTAAAGTGAGTACTTTACCCCCGGAGTTCCAAAAAATCAATTTTCTTGAAGTAAAACACCTTTTTATTTATTAAAATAGGTAAAATTTTAAATAACTACCAGCAATAAATTGAAAAACTCAAATAACTGTGTATTTCTCTTAACGAAATTTATGCATGCTTACATAAATGCACTTCCGTAAATTTCTTTAAAAAAACGGCCTTTTACGCACGTGAACGTTTATGCACAAAATATATTTGGCCAAAATTGTTATTGCAACTATTTAAATATTTAAAAAAATATGTTTGTGCTGCGTCTTACGTGCGTAAGGTGCGTGCGTCGGTGTTTGACATAATCCAACCTTTAGTCTACCATATCTTATCAACTAATTTAAATAGTGGTTACATCATAAAAGTTCTTGCATTTATTTGCTCCAGAATTTATAAATTTATTTCAATAACTTTACATAATTAAGAAATAAGCAATAGACAAAGTATTTTTGGTTTATTAGCCATCGTCAGCACCTCATACTCTTCATTAATAAACTGAAAAGATTCAGATAAAAGAAAAGAAAAGATATCAAAGATTGCATCATTGCGTAGTTAATTAATTATTAAAAACCTTTCTTGGGTAATAAATCTATGTAATATGTGTATGATATGATATGTATATGAATAGATATTTCATAATTATTCTAATTCAATGTTTGTAGTAGTTTTAGATATAGCAGTATGTGATTTTCTACTTGAGCTTCCTTGGGAATTGGGGTTGTGAAGAATCCATAATGAAATTCTTTTATCTGCGTGATCTCAGTACAATTAAACATTTGAAATACATGGAAACATGAATGAACTTGTCCCAGGTTTTGTTTTGTCCCAAAAACACATTTAAGACATTTGATTTTCTTTGTTGTCCTATATTTATATCATTTCTGTTAATATTCTATATTATTAGAAAAAGGGGTTTTCGCAATTTTCCGTGATAATAGCGTATTCTTCTTACCTATTTTATTTCTATCTCAGTTGCGTAACTGAGACGAAGTGAGCTGAGCCGAGCAGAGATTAATTGAGTGAGAAAAACATGAGGTAAAAAGAACAACAATCGACCAATCCGGGCTATTTAACCCAGTAGTAACACTTTGAAACAGCAATATCAGTTGGGTTAGGGAGGGAGGTAATTTTCTCAGTTAAAACTCTGTTCGGCAAGGCACGGTATCTGAGTCAAATCCGTAAAAAGAACACCCATTTAACTAAGCACCTGAGTATCCCAGTACAATCTCACCTAAAATAGGTAAAAAGAAAACAGCTAATATATAGGACATTATAATATATTAACAACTTTCTGGAATATAAAAAAGTTTAAAAAATGATATTTTCAAAACAAGCGTGGCTAAGTTCACACACGTAGACACTTGAGGTGTTTTCAAAGTTTGTAAAATTAAAATCCAAAACTATTTTCTAAAAACAATATCATTTATTTTAATGTCATTTAATTGAAAAATTTATAAAGTTATCAGTGAAAGTAATGTTAATTAATCAATTTTCAAAGTTCAAGTATTACTACTGATAAACATAATTGTTTTCAAAGCAGTAAAGTATTTTAGTGCCTATGCTCTAAACTAAATATAATTTTCATATTATAATGAGAATAATCATCTCATTCTATTAAACTAAAGCTTTTGGTAGAATGAAACGATTTATTTCCTGTTTTAATTTTATTTTAACAATGGGATGCATACAAAGCTAATGTTAAATTAGTTTAATAATTATTTATTTGCGTATTTAGAAATCACGGCAGAGCTACCAGCTATTCAATCAAAGTTAGTGGCAACACAGAAATAGAAAAACTTCTACGACAAATATCGCAGCAGAATGGAATCTCATCCAAATGCACTTTCAATAAGTTATTGAATCATTCCAAGTCAGAAGACTGAAGTGTTTCAAGCCCAGCAACTTGACAATAATTTAGATACTTATTATTTTACTAAGTTAATTATAAAGATAAAAACACGTAAACTTAAAAGTTAATTCGAGAATATTTAATGAAATATTACTTAATGTTTACTTATTGATTTATCAAAACAAATTGAAAAAATATTAATAGAAAAAATAACATAGGTACATATCTTATTCAGAGTTTATGTACTTTTGATTATGCATACTTTATGATTTTTAAATAACATATTATGGTGTAGTTATAAAAAATATATATACATAAAAGGTGATTTGTTCTAAAAGGAATAGTGCAAAATTATATTATTTTAATATTATATAAAATAAAATAGAAAACCTACGGTATAGTTGCCTATCTATAATACTAATTATTTGGTTTGACATCTTACCGTGATCAAGTATTATGTAAATGAAATAAATGATACGGGATTATAGAATCAAAGTTATGAATTCATTTTAAATTAGTATATTTTGTTATAAAGCTCAAAACCTGTCAAATAACTTTTGCGTAATAAAAAGTAGAATATAAAAACATACCTAATATCTTTATATCAATAATAATTTGTTCTGAAACAATGAGCGCTGTTGTGCGTAAGCTCAACAAGAAATGGGTAACTACATTATTTCTTGCTCCAGAATAATCATCAATTTTCTTCTTTATATATACAAAATACAAGTACTGAAAGTGCAAATTAATATATAAAATTTCTTATTGTTAGTAAAACACGAAATTTATATCCAAAGCATGGTACATTTGAAATAACTTTTGTAAGCAGAAAAATAATAATTATATTATATTCTCTAATTATTGTTAAAGTTTTACTAAATTATATAAGCCAAATAGCTAACCCGAGTTTTTATTCTATGTTATCAAATACTGTAAATTTAATTATTATTTTCATCATTATAATGTTATAGATGCCGTTTATTAATATAAATATAAAATTTTTTGGTACTTAGAGCGCAGGAAATAGGAATAACTTCATCTATGTTTTTTAAAAAAACTGAAGTAATTATTATTTTAACTGATCTGAATAATTTTATTTTATTAATAGGAATGCAAACGTTTCCACTCACAACAAATATATAATAACTTATTACAAAATAATACATTACTTTTCATTATCAAAGAAAGGCAGGTAAACTTTAGTTTACTGATGCACATAAAGGAACCAGAATGCAATATACAAGAAATACATGTTGTACCTATGTACAAATGTACATGTATCTACCATTATCAGAACCTTTCAGCTTAATCTCTTTTTTATGAATGAAACGTACATAATATATTCTTCCAGTGGTAGATACATGTACATTTGTACATAGGTACAGCATGTATTTCTTGTATATTGCATTCTGATTCCTTTATGTGCATCAGTAAACTAAAGTTTACCTGAGCCACTTGGCCCTGCGACAACTCGCCTTGGACAACTGGCCTTGGCGACTAGTGACCCTGGCGACAACTAGCCTTGGTGAGCACTGGCCATAGTGACAACTGGCCCTAAGTCACAACTGGCCCTGGTGATAGCTGGCCTTGTCGACAACTGGCCCTTGGACTAGGTACTAGTCTAAAAATGTTCACGGAAATATAGTATTTAGCTTCTTGTTACATATTTTATTACAAATTTTCACTCCATCAGTAAAATTTCCAAAATTTACTCTCAAAAATTTGGCAAAAAAATAAGATATTTAAATTAAGTCGAAACTAATTATATATTAACAAAAGCAATAAGAATAAAATTATTATAAAATCATTTATTAAGAATAGGACAAATGCGAAATAGTTCTCAAATACGTCAATACTTCAATTCGACATTGAGCACCCGCAACTCCTTGAAGAAATGACGCTACATGTATCTGGCTGTCTTTGTGAAAACCTTCTAAAAATTTCCAAAGATTTGGATGATAACACTAGAATAGTGTCTGCAGACCGACGTGCCATCCTTCAATAATGTTTACCGTTCGTGCAATTCCGTCAATAGTTATACTAACAGAAACAAAGAAACATCGTCTTCACTATTTAGAAAATTTTGGAAATTTAACTAATCGAGCGAAAATCTGTAATAAAATGTAACAAGAAGCGAAATAATATATTTCCGTGAAAATTTTTAGGCCAGTAGTCCAAGGGCCAGTTGTCGATAGGGACAGCTGTTGCCAAGGTCAGTTGTCACCAGGGCCAGTTGCCGCCAGGGCCACTTGTCGCCAAGGCCAGTTATCCGAGTCGAGTTGTCGCAGGGCCAACGTGTTTGTCCTACTTTCGGATGGAACAGCAATGCTGTGGGGCGGCTCCAGCTTTCATAGCATTTTTCCGTTAGCTTAGATTTTCACTAATAAGATGAATTCCGATATAAAGATAAAAGTGTTAAAAGTAAAATTATTGGAATATACAGCACTTTTTCTTGAAAAAATCCTTATATTCTAAAAATAATTTCAGGACCATGAGGCAATCGGGGAAAATAAAAAGTATTGCAGTTGTGAAGTAGCCAGCCAATTTGAACTTCATCACAACTTCAACTTGTAGAGTATAATATTTCAATGCAAGTTTATGAAACTATATCAATAGTTTTAATCAAACGAAAAGTGGAAAACGAGTAAACGGGAAAAGTGGGAGAATTATCTCGAAGATAATACAAAAATTTGCTTTTTTCATTGCCTGATCGCTTATTTGTTGTTATTCTTAAATATGGTGCCTATTACTAATCATTAAAATTATGCAAAACTGTGATATTTCCGAACATTATTAAGTCAGGCTATGCGAATTTCCACCTGATAATTGAATTATTTATAAATGATATAATGATTAATTTGTAATAAATTATTAGAAAATTTATCGTGAGTCGATGTTTTTGTGTTACTATTAATAAAATAAAATTATACAGATCAATTGAAATAATCATTACTTGAGTTTTATTAAAAAGCACAGGTGAAGATATTCCAATTTATGCAATATAGTATATACGAGTACTTACATAGATTTATGGAATTTATTAAAGAATAATTATTTTAAACACCAAACAAGAAAAATTTTCCGTTTAATATTTTTATTTGACGTAATTTGAAATTCAAATAAATTGCTTTATCACTTTTCAATAATTAATAATTATACTTACTATTTAATTCTCATTCCTGACTTGCAAAATTTTTACATTTTCAGTTATGGTAAAATATTAGTACGGGACAGAGAATAAGCATTAGTTAATTATGCATGAATGTTTCATTAAGAAGTACTGGAAACTAAGAAAGTGCAATTTAGATATACTTTGATACTATTAGAAACACTTGTGAATTATTATTAGAAATGTAATTAATTTTTTATCCTTGAATCGTATTTAAACCCAAAATTGTATGTCAGATAAACTAAAAGAAAAGTTATTACGTTTATACAATCTTTTTATTCAAAATAAAGTTAATTAATTCTTGAATTGGAACTGTTCCTGTTTCATAGTCGTTATTATTTACACACCCTAAGGTCCTAAGGATATAGGATACCGACGTATGATTAGTTTCCAGAAACAAATCTCTAGTTACATAAGGGTTTTTATTTTTATAATATCTAAACTTTATAATAATTAAATAAAAGTGTAATCACTATTGATTCTAGTAAATAATTTTGAAATTTATACTTTATTATAATTATTACAGAAAAACACTTTTACTGCGTGACATTTTTTAGTAATTTGATGTGGTTGTTTAAATTTTCATTAGATTACTACATTATAATTTATTGGCTTGATGATCTATTTTGTTTATAAATTGTAAAATAGTAGAATAGTAATTAAGTTATCATTATTACAAATTTTACTTTATAAAAACATCGTAGTCTTTCTCGATAGAATAACGAAATGAAATATAGCACCGTTGTATATACTGTGTAATGCAATGGTGCAGTTCAAGGTTCAATACCTTTGAGAAATCATTGTGAACGCGTAGTGGATGATAACATAAAATTTATAAATATGTAATAAAATTTTGAAAGATTGAAATAATGTAATATGAAGGATAGCGGTTTGATTAAATTTTGAAGTAATGTCATTATTTATAATTAATAATTTTTACAGAAAACTTCATTCAAAAACTACAACAATTAAATTTTAACTGCAGTTTAAATGTAAGCGGCGATATAATACTTTAATATTATTCATAAAAAATCATAATAAAATATACTAATAAATGCATTATACCGGGTGTTTATTTCCAGACTATCCAGTCGAAATAACTTCCTTTTTTTAAACACATTCGAAAAAAGGAAAAAACATGTTGATTTAGATAAGGAGGGAGAAGTTAAAAACTAGTACTGTTTAAATTTTGAGTTCCACCACTAGCCCCCAGTTAACCCTACTGTAAAATTTTAAATAGGACCCCTAGCTTGCTATATATTATTTTAAAGGTGGAAAAAATCATCCATCATCCATATTAAAAAAATTGGATTTTGTGGATCTCTTGATGAGCTAGAGGTAAAAATTGAAAAAAACTAATTTTATTTGGAAATTATTTAATTTTTAGGAAAATAAAAATACGTTTTCAAAATGTGCTCCTTTCTTGGCCAAACAATAGTACAACCCATTTTTAAACTCTTTGCGGACTTGCTGAAACGATTCTGCACAAATCCGGGTATATTCTTGATTTAATTTAATTTTCAGTTCCTAAAGATTTTCGGGAGGAGTTTTTATAAACTATTGTTTTCAAATGACCCCAGAGAAAAAAATCCAGTTTAAATCAAAATTTTCGATTAAAATATTATTTTTTTTTTCATTTTTCTATTTTTACTCCCAGTTTATCGAGGGATCTTGCATTTTCAGTTTATTTAATATGAACGAACAAGTATTTCTCCACCGTAAAAATAATATACTGCTAAGTAGGGGGTCCCATTTAAAATTTTAAAGTAACGCTAACTGGGGGTTAGGGGGTGAAACTTAAAATTTAAAAAGTACTAGTTTTGAACGTCCTTATTCTTGTCTAAATCGACCTGTTTTTTGTTACTTTCAAATGTTTACAAAAAAATAGGTTTTTTTGACTGGATAATCAGAAAATGAACACCCGGAATGTATGTATAGGTAATACTATATTTACAATATACAGTAGAATCCGCTTAATGTAATCACTTTAGGCCAAGGTCATTTTAATAATATTAGCTGGTAAATGATAACTTATAACAATTAGCGAAATTTGGAAAAAGGCGAATTTTAGAAGTCTTGGATTAGTACAAAATAGAAGAAAAAAAAGAAAGAAAAAGTGGCCGGTTTCCAAAAAAAATGATCGCAATAACCGACTGATAACATTATCCGTGATCTCATTAAGGGAATTCTACTGTATTACATTTTGTAGCTGTTTCTATCTTACAATTAACTGAACATGCACACTTTGTCCAAATTTAACCTAAGTGAGGCATAAAAGAACTGGTTGTGACACCGTTTAGTTACTTCTCTTATGATGTAATGTAAGCCTACGCTAGTTTCTTCATATTAAACGTGTATTAAACGTATATATCCGTCAATTTTACTGTAGAGAACGTCTTGGGTTTTATTATAAATAACGAGAACTTTCGAAAATATTTAAATTTTTGTTATTTTATGCTCTATTATATTTTTACAAATTATTTTAAAGGCATATTAATTACAAAATTTCAACAATTAACTAAATTAAACATTTACAGATTAAATGTTAAACATCGCCGATTTGTGCTACCGTAAATTATTATAATATAATAGTAACATATAGTAGATATTTTTAACAACACGTCAGTATCCCATCGTTGCACACCTGCAATAAAGTATGACTAATAACTTTTAATTCAAGAAATATTGTAATTTATTATACCTCGTGACATACAAACTATTAATAATCTTTATTAACGAAATAATAACTTCTTTTTACAATACGTAATACAAAATAAACTATAAACTAATTATATGTTTAGAGCAATTCTTATAGTAGATTTAAATCTTGTAAAAAAATCTTGCGAAGAATTCAACTTCAACCTTGCTTTCAAGATTCTGCATACTTGTAAGAGGCGAGTAGTACATCCCATATCTTGTTCTATGGAAATATAATAGATCAAGAAAAAGCTGGCTTTCAAACTGAGCACGTGTGAGCCCAAATATTGATCATTTAGAACAATGATGCCTGAGCACTCTTTTAAGTTCCACATAGTTAGATAACACTATTAAAAAGTTTATATGAAGAATAATGAAACTTATGCTTGGTTGCAGCACACTATTTGAAAACTTAAGGTAAAAGTTAAATTTGCATTTAATGTTTCTAAATAATGTATATGACGTTTCAACACTATTTGGAAACGTCAAATACGAACTTAAGTTTTGTCTTAAGTTTTCAAATTAATAGTGTGGTTTCAATTCATTTCATAAATTGAAACATTTGAAAATGCAATATGTAGATCGTTATTTCATGCTTGTTACTACACGCTGTCGTTAGATACGAACTGGATGCGAATTTTATTTTAAGGTATAAAAATAATTATGCAGTACTTATACATATCGGTGTGGTGTTGGTTCAAGCACCAGCATTGAAAATCAGTATTGCATTGTATTCAAAATTACCCGAGATCCTGAAATCTATGCAGAAAAGTTATTTTCTGACTAAGTTCCAGCTCCAGAAAATATTTCTTTCGTCCATGAAAAACAAACAATACGATTTTTGTAACATTATTCTCAATTAATTAAAATAGAATTTTTAAAACATTAACAATTATGAATTAGACATTATTCTATATCTTGACAAAACTTAGCAAATAAACTTATGCAAAAAATTATTGTAGTAAATATACGGTTTCAAAATCTTGAATTGGTATAAGTCAGAGGTATGACGATTTTCATTACCAACACATAAAAATAAAATACCAATTTACATAATATAATATCATATAATATAATATGATCGCATATAATATGCGAATTACGATTTGATAATGATTGTTTACATTAACTTGTACTTATGTACAGTGTTGTTTATTGCGATGACAGTTCAATATATGTCGGACTTTATAATGGCATGGTGTATAGGATTTTGAAAACGTTGTGCTGGTGCTGGTATAATGTGATTGGTATTGTATTGTATTGTATTGTATTGTATTGTATTGTATTGTATTGTATTGTATTGTATTGTATTGTATTGTATTGTATTGTATTGTATTGTATTGTATTGTATTGTATTGTATTGTATTGTATTGTATTGTATTGTATTGTATTGTATTGTATTGTATTGTATTGTATTGTATTGTATTGTATTGTATTGTATTGTATTGTATTGTATTGTATTGTATTGTATTGTATTGTATTGTATTGTATTGTATTGTATTGTATTTTATTGTATTGTTTTGTATTGTATTGAAAACAATATTTTTTATTAACACTGGTAAAGGTTTATTTTTATTAAGGATAATTGAGGATAATAATTAATCAACATCTAGGGCTGGTCCATGTTAACGAGTTAACCATGCACGGGTCGGGTCATTGTGAGCATATCTGGTGCCATATGAGGGGATCTGTTGGCTACCCAAATTGGTACCCTTTGTTTGAGCTGAAGATAATATTATATTGTGAATGTCCACGTGCTATTTGGGAAGATTTAATTTTAATGTTTTAGCAATTTTAGCAATGTTTTGAGTAATGAACTATGATTATGATTGGTTTTGCTTTGATGTTTTAGTGGTCTTATTTTCTTATTCTAATCCTGTAATAATTATTATTGAATCTTAAATAATATTGAATCTTGTAATGAAAATATTGGGGAAGGCAACGGGAAACCACCCCATTAATTAAATTCTCTTGTACGTCATCTTTGCTTTGCCTACGCACTGTATAGTGTATGGTAATTGAAGAACAGAAATGAAAATATACAAAGAATAATTTTCATTTTGATATCAATGTGAAACACTAAATTTTTGAATGAAAGGATTATAATGGTCATCTTGCTGCAAGTATGGAGTAGAGTTGCAATGTCCGCTATAGCTTCCATTCAGATGCACAGAGTTTTTAAGCTGGGTTTTGTCTCAGCGATTTCTGGCTTGTTTTTATGTTAACGCTTGGAGTTTCAAGTCTTCAACTCAAGATTCCCATGTTACTTGTTTTTCTTTCTGATGAATCGGGTAGCTGAATGGAGTAATGTCGTCGCATACTGATTTTGTAAACTTTCGATCATGGTAGATTAGATTCCAATTTGTTTTATTTATGTTTTGTGTATCTACTAGTCACATAGCTAGAATGTCATGTAATATGCCTACCCTTTTTAATAATAAATAAACAATGTTGAGTTTTGGACTAGCATTATTTTTTTGTAACAAAAAGTCGACTGTAAATTGATAAAATATCATATTACATAGATAGATATAACCTTCATTATCCATCCAAAGTTTTTATTGGCATCAAACAAGCAGCATCAACTTTAGTTTCAAAAGGCAAAAGCAGATGGTTTGACAAAAAACATGGACCGTGCTACCTCGATTGAGACTCGAATTTCGATCTTACTTTTAATGAGATGGATCTCCTCAGTCAATCACAGTCACAGTCAATAAAAACTTTGGATGGATAATAAAGGTTGTATGAATCTAATATAATAAGTAGTTTTGGCGACTGATAGCACTAAAAACTTTTTAGTTTATTTTTTTTGGTTCATTTATTGGGTATTAAGAAAATATTTGTTAAGGCTTATCTTGACCCTCGCATACTGTCGGAGCATAGCCATGGTTGGGCATGGGGTTACATGTGTTTTGAAAACAAGTAGTGCTTTGCACTTTGCAAGCAAAATCTACTTCTTAAATCTCCTAGGCTCGAATCCGAGAGGAATCCGGGAGGGATTTTACGTTTTCAATATAAATTAATACGTTGTATACTGTCGTCGACTAAACAATCCATTAGAAAATACCTTACTTACTATCTAAATATAAAAGTATTGTATAAGCTAATTAAAACTTTTTGGTATAATAAACCAGGCCATAGTTTATAATTCCACAAAGTGATGATATCGAAGCTTCGCTTATTAAAATAAGAACGCGCATACAGAATCAGCTCAATATAACAGGTTAAAACTTTAAAAATTAATTAAATTTAAAGTTATGTTTAACTTCAAGCAACTAATAATATAATTACATATAAATAAAAGACATAATATTTCGTTTCAGGTTGTAAGCTGTAGGACTGACCGTATTTTATATTTTTTCGAAAAAAAGATTAAAGGAAAAATTTGAAATAGATTAGTTTAAATAAGTTTTGTGTCAATCAATTTTAAATTACACAGTTTGATATATTTTTGCTTTGAAAGTTGTCAGAAGTGATAAGCTTTTGTCTCGTCATTCTTACTCCGGTTGTAAAGCCCGACCGTTCCGGACCCAATCAACTTTGTCCTTTGTCCCAGTAAAATGCTATCAGAATTTTAGAACGTCCAAATTCACAATTTACGCTTTTACTTCTCTTAAAATCCTTATGAAGGATCGTGATATCTGCGGCTAAGTTTTCAAATTTAATATTAAAGCTAATATAAAATAAGTTCAAATGTTTTTATATATGTCGATGTGCTTCTTCAGCATACATTTGTTCGTAATATTGTTTGTCTCTACATGAAATTAGTTAAACTTGAAGTATTTTACTAATTAAATTTGTACTACTAACAATAAGTTTTTTCTGTTTGTTTTTAAAGCAAATGCAGTTTTGTTGATTCTGTGATAATTAAAAAAGATAAAAGCTGAAAAGTAGTGAGATCGTAAAACTAAATGGGCTGAAATAAAATAATTAGTGGGTTATCAAATTAATTTCACGTTGTTGGCTACTGAAGTAATTACACAGGAAGTACTAGGTATAATAATAATTATTATTAATTAATAACAATAACTAAAAATTTTGAAATTTTTGGTACTGTACCAACTATCGTAAACTATACGGATTTATTTTCTGGGAAAAAGGTTATCGAGTTTCTGCTAAACTCTACAGCTCCCAAAGGAGTAGTTACCAGTGTCAAATGCTATCACTTGGTTTAGTATTATTATCTGTATAAAAATTTACAACATTAACAATCAATGTGTATTGTACTTCTACTTATACTATTATATTATATTATTATTATAAACTTGATAAATTATTGTATATAGCGATTAATAGTTAATTACAGAAGAAGGAGAAGCGGGTTTCTATATTTGATGAGAATATGGGACAAGCGTAAATCAACAAAAAGGAAATTGTCTGAGCTTTTACTTTAAAGGGCTATTTGCGTACATTGTTCCTTACAGTTGAAGTAAGTTTCAAATCATATTTAGGGATGTTAAATTAATTCGTGTGTAACGTTTGATTTTATCTCAAATGCAAATACTGTATATAGGTGAAATGTTATTTTAAATAATGCTTTGCAAAGTCCCATCGCTTGGTATTGTGTGAATTTTCAGTTCATTAAGTTTGATCTGTAAATATTACAGGTTGTACAAAAACGATTTTGATTCTTGATTGATATGTTGTGAATAATTTTTTCTGTTTTTCTTCATTTTCGAAATAATATAGTACGTTGGTTTCATAATAATTATTTTCTGCAGTTTAGCTGATTAATGATATCTCAACATTGGATTATGCTTGAGCATTCCTTAAATTGTGGTAAGTCCAATGGTCTGTATAATTTGTGTGTACCTATCCTACCTACTGCCTGTTGTAATCCTTTTGAATACGTTCAGTTGACCTAAAGAAATTTCTTGCACGTATGCGTTTAAACTTGAAACAGTTTAATCTAAAATAATAATAGAACCAAACTAATGTTACTATTTAGAATGCGGAAATTGCCCAACGGTGTTCAAAGGCTTATCGCTTCAGTTCATAATTGTTTAGCTTAGCATCAGATTAATATTCTGTAAACAGCATAACACTTTCTTACTGATATGTAGTGCATTTGTTAGTAATTTAACTTTAACCTCCCGAAATTCTTAATTGAGTTATATCACATAGGCTAGACGCAAGTTTAAAGTTAAAAATAATTTTTTTTAAGTTATACGCAAACAATTATTATTGATAAAGTAGGTCGTTTAAGGAAAGAAATTTGAATGGTAATTAAAAACCATTTACATTTATATTAAAACATTTTTAAATTTAAATAATTTACAAGATTCTGGTGTAAGTTCTTAGTCTAATTTATAATCGTATTGCGTAAGAAACCGCATAAATTTCTTGAAACCTGCAGCGATTTGTCTGATTCTTGGTAGATTTCCGGTAACCCGCTTCAGGCAGCTAATTAAGGTTTCTTCCGCTTTTAAGTCTTATCTAGCCTTGACTACTTATTTGATCCTTCTTCAAGTAACTAATATTAATATTACTTTGTTAAGCTATAGTGCTAAATTAGCACTCGGTACTTGACTTCAACCCCATGCCAGCACACAATGCGATATGTTAAGAACTTTTTAAATTAACTTGTAACATATTTGAAATACATACAGAATTTTATCAGAAGTGATTGCACACTTAAAGTTTCCTTTACTTTTCTTCAATTAAAAACATACAACTATATTTGTAATGAATAATAATCCACAAAAGTTACACGATATCGACAACAGAAATGCCATATAATCAAATGTCCTTATTATGTGACATGCAAGCCAAACCAATAATTTTACAAAATGTTAAGAAATAGCTTAAACATATACTACGTATGTAACAATTCGTGTTTACATAAAAGTCGCATATTTAACATTGAAATTATATGAATAACTCTTAACTTAACTGATACCTAGTAACTCAAAACATAAACTTCTATGCCCTTAACAAGAACATAAAATGGTACTTAAACTTCTAACGGTAAGTGGAAGAGAGTTAAAAGAAGCGAGGCGGGTATAACACACTATTTATTTTTATTTTGCGGAAAAAATTGGCAAAGAATTTATGAAACATTTTATTAATATGATTTTGGTTACAATAAGTATTTGACAGAATTTAAGCATACAGATTGGTTTTCATGACTCGAAGTCGGGCTCACAATTCCGAAATTTTTATTTTATTGATTTATTATAGTTTTCTCGCAACGTATAAGACAATTAAAAAAACTACCACGGAATACGATGGAGAAGAATTTCTTCCAAAGAAAAAAATAACGATTAGAAAAGCTAGAAATAAAAGTTCTTGACAACTTGTCGATAGTGGTGATGCGTATACGCGTTATATCATGTAGCTTTATGTATCCATTTTATATTAAAGTTTATTTGAAAATTGAATGAAGTTTTCAGTTTACGATGGAGTAGCGTGGTATTCCAGTTTATTTATTTAAATATATTTTTATTTTTATTATGATATTTTATGTATCTATTAAAAATTTGTTTTATTTGTAATATTATTATAATGTATTGTTATGATTGTATTGTATAGTTACATCAGTAAAGAATATTCATTAAATTAATTGCACGATACTATTTTTATTTTAACTTGTCAATTGAATTACATTTCATTATTTATTGTATAGGTATTCCATCATTTTTTAAGTTAACTTTATAATACGTTTTAAAAAAATTAATCTTAAACTGGTTAATATACTATCATTCATCGCATGTCAAATCATTTATTGATTTTCCCATCTAGTATAGCAATATTACAAAATAAAATTTCATATTGATACCTAAAAGAAAATTCAATCAAAATTGTATATTATAATACTTGGTGTCGAATAGCTATAATGTTCTGATATATTTGAAGCACAGTACGTGTATAAATTTTTTTTACTCTATATTTTCTAGCATGGTCGATATAATTTAACAATAAGTAGTATTAATTAAATTTAATAATGATGACCTCGGATACAATTTGATTATTATGATTACGAGAGTTCAATACATCCATTCTGTAGTATACAACAACTGTAGAAGTTGGGAGCTTTGTTCAAGTTAGTGTAAACTGTATATTAGATTAAAAAGTTTTGTTTCTCGAACCTATACAAAAGTAAAATTTTTGGTATGGGTACTTTGTATCTTGATTTTATTTAGCGACTCTATCACAAACTTTCTGGTTGCGGTCAAAGTAACAAAGACATTATTTTATTTATTTGGTCTTTAGCCTGTACCATTTGACGTGTTAATGGTGTAATGGTTGAAAAACTGCGACTCAACGTTTATAGCTCTAACGATAGTGTCTGCTTAATGGTGTGCACGTTGTTATCAACCCCAAAATTCCGGTATCCGCTGAAGCGGGTTTGATTTAGGATAGCTCTCTGAATGTATCTGCTTAAAGGCATAATCGTTTTGTTCTTTTTGTTAACATTTTAATAATAAAAATAACAAAATAACAATAACCAGTCTTAATGAAAATAGACGTAAAAAATCAAGAATTTCATTTCTCACTGAAACATTGTAACCTTTCACGTTATACACAGAAAATAGTGATTTATTTAGACATAAGCTAAAAGTTTTTACCAAAGGAAATTTACAAAATTTCTTTTTAAAATTTCTATACAACTAATGAAATATGAGTTATTAATATTAGAAATTTCATTTTATTGTATTGTAGGGTTGTAGAAAACTCGGTTTCAAGGATTACCGATTATTTATTAAAAAATATTATGCTGTGATTTTTCAATAATTTTATACAAAAATAATTTTTATTTATTGTCAAACTGTTATTTGCGCGATTTTGGTTAATATGTTGTGCTGCTGCGTTACGCCTCGGTCTAGCTATCTTATTTTCTTAATATTTTTTTAAACATGATATTTTTTGTTTATTGATTAATATCTAATTTTGTAATAAAAATTCTACCTGCCCATGCGGGTAAACAGAATTTTCCCTTCACGCTGGTGGTAACCAGTTTCTACCGGTGTAGGAACCCAAATTGTTATAACTAACTGAACGTTGAAAGAGTCGAAGAGCGTGGCTTCCTATAAAAGCAATCTCTGCAAGTACAGCTCTCCAGAAAGAAAACACAGTAATAAACAAAACGGTGTTGTGAATTTAAACTACTCCAAATACAGATATCACAAATTTTCCGGTAAATGTTACAGTATTTAACTGACTCAAACAAATCGTTTGGATGTAAGTTAAAAATATCGAAGATAATAACCGTAAAAATCGGGTTCACGGGTTCACAAATAACACAAAGCTGCTCGAAGTATGACCCGAAAAGTTAAAAAGCAAAGAATTACTTACCTAAGTAGCCAATACTAAGCATATTATACGAAATTTATCTCATTCAATATTTTCCAACCAGTCGGAACTTCACCCTCGACCTTTGGTGTTGGAAAGTTGACAAAAACTAACGACGCTTGGGTGGTCCTCTGGTGCTCGTATTGTAACGTGCCAAAAGACGTTTTGACCATTACTAACATTTTTCAAGCGACGCCACTGGATTGTTATATGTTTCGTAATTTTCGTAAATTTTTGATAGGCGCCATTATCCGTGAATTTTCGAAAGAGATTGACGTATAATCTGGTGTGTTCCATTTTTAGTTTTCTATGTTTTATTTTATTTAATGTTGCCGTATAGCGGCACCCAGGTTATGGGTTATTTTTAATTTAATAGTTATTCGTTATTGGTTCTTATCATATTTTTTTCATCTAAATCGTCCATTTCATCAAAATGTTCTACTTCAGGTTAACAAACGATATTTTTAGGTGGCAAACTTTATTTTCATGAGGTGGTTAAACACATTGACAACATAAATCTCGCATGCGCCAATGATGATCCGAGAATTAATCTTGGTTGAAGCAGGATTGTTGAAAAAGGTTCAATCTTGATCTCGGATCGTGTCGGATCTAGAATTATTACTACTATTGGTAGCATTTTCGAGCGATCCGAGAATTAATCCATGATCTCATATTAATCCTCTACTATTGGTACGTACATTAGTGGCTATATTATGGTTATAATTAAAATTTTAAATTGGTACATAAGTAACTCTGAAATCAATCTACCTTGTCTGGGAGGCCCGACCTCTCCAGGGATGCCTGAACTCGGCGAAGTACGAAAGGTGTGTGACGTTTATTGCTAAGGCTGGGAATCAAATTGGAATAATTGGAATATTCGAATACGAATAATATCGCAACGTATAGTTTGAATAATCAAATTATTCGAATAATTTGAATATTCGAAAACGCTAAGCCGCACCCCTTTTCATTGCACACTGATTGCCCATTGGTCAGAATAAGATTTAACTAAAACTTAAGTTTTAAGGATAGGTGGTGCAATTGGGAATCAAACATTCAAAATATTCGAATACTCAGATTATTCGAATATTGACATATTATTTGAATTTTAAATTATTCGATTATTTAGCAGATTTAAATATTTGAACAGGGCCGGCCGGCTTGAGTGCTCGAGCACCACACTACGAATTTACAAAAATTGTATTTATAATTTGCCGACGCACACCGTAAATAATCTAAATTTTAAAAATATGAAATTAATACTTAAGTAATAATCTAATAATATTCAAAATAGATTTAGCAAAGCTACATGATGTACCTATAATATTTAAGATTATTTGAGCAGCACACAGAAAATCTTAAAGATTCCGGCCCTGTATTTGAATATAATCTAATATGAATTCTAAATATTCGAATTATTTGAATAATCGAATTATTCAAATTATTCGAATAATTTGAATATTCGAATAATTTGATCAACGAATATTCGAATACAAAAATGACAACGATTCCCAGCCTTAGTTATTACTAAGAGTGATAGAATTTGGAATCTGTAGAATAGTAGTTTCATAATTTTCCTCCCCGTATTAGGCATTAACCTCATTGTCCGAACCATATTTCGTCAGCAATCTGACAATACCTGATAACTAGTGCCCGGATTCTAGGCAATAGGGAACCCGATATCTGGTATGCGGAATACAATTTATGCATAAACAAGATATTATACATATTATAAATAATATGCCACATTCTAAATATCACATTTCTCGTTGCCTATAGAATCCGGGCCCTACTGATAACTGCAAAATCAACTTTTAACAAGAGAGCAAATAAATATGTGCGCAATGAAGTTCTGATGCTAACTCTCAAAATATCAGTTAGCAGGTATTGTCAGATCGCCGACAATATGAAATTTTAAATGTCAACATCGCCCAAAATGCATGGTCATAGACGTCAATGGCCGAATTGTCATCATTGACCGTAACATATTATACTTTCCAAAATATTATTTTATACTGACCATTTATTTACATGACTTGCGGTGTACTTTTTTTGCAGTGAATAAATAGAAAGGAATATTAAATCAGAATTGGCGATCCAAATTATATTTGAATTAAAAAAATATTATAAAAAATTAAATGGTCTACTTTTAATTGATTAAACTTCAATTTTAATAAATTATAAGTTGTAAGAAAAAATTTTAATTTAAAAAATGGAATTTATACAAAGCAGGATTTGCTTGATCGGCGTTGTCGCCATGAACCGTTAAAGGTCTTGAAATATATTTATTATAAAAAAGAAAATTTAATATAGAATAATGCGTTACAAATAATTAATTACTATTAATGGAGTTTCCTCGACCTACAAAATTTCCAAGTAGTCTATTAAGACATAAACTTGTATGAAAAATCAATTTTACGAATTGTTAAGAAAAATTATTATTATAAATTATTATTAAAAAATGCCCACCATTCTACTCAATATTCGGAGAAAAAGAAAAACTTCCTATAATTATTATTAAAGATAAACTAATAGTGAAAGAAACTTTATTCCATTCTTATAGATTAATCATTAACTGAAACGTTATGTTCTTCTTGTGTTTAACAAACAATTAATACTTATGAATAATAAGCAATTAAGAATATGAAAAACAATAAACATTTCAATTTAATTTATCTGAATACTAAATAATCTCTTTGAAACAAAATTACAACAAAATTTAATTAAGCCATATTGAACATTTTAATGAAATAAAATTTAATAAAAATTTATATTTTTTTCTTGTTTTTATAATCATCACTGAAAACACTACATAATATTATCTCCGAACACTTATGAAATAAAGTTCTTTTTTATTGTTTATATAATCATTCGATTTTAGAATTTTAATTGAATCTGAAACATTCTAAACTTCATTTTTATTAAATTGGGCATAATAATTTATACGTTTATAAATCTACATTATTTCATCTAGATAACAAAGTTAACTAGAAATTTTTTTATCTAATATTCTAGAAATGTGTAAGTTAGCTCATTTAAAATTAATTGGTGAGTGTGCTTACAGAGGTACGTTTAGCTTTGTTATTGCTACATTGAATTAAATTAGCAATTTTGTCCTATCTAAAATCGAAATCGGTAGCAATTCATGTTCAGTTTACGGCGCGGTCAATGAGATGTACTGCCTGAATGAACGTTGATTACAATAAATTTTTAACATGATGTATGTACTCTATAGAAGATGTGTCAATTTCGCGTTAACACACTAACCTAATTTAAATTTTAATGCTTAGGTTTTATATGAATAACCCTGGCATCAGTATTCATAATAAATAAAAAATCACAATTTTAATGCATATATAATAGATAATGAGTCGTAGTCCTTCATTTAAATTTACAAATTAAAATATTTGCTTACGAATGTAAATACTCTTAATTCTAATTTAATGATAAGCACTACCTATCTATTTTATTTAATATTGCAAAATTAAAGCTACGCAATTATAGAAAATTAAACCAAGTTATCATTATATTGTAAAATACATATAATAAATTAGCTATCATTAAAGAGTCATACTCAATTTTGTTGATAAATTATAATTTTAAAATGATGGTTACCTTTAGTTTGCGGTATAATAAATCTTGCTAGAATCTTAGCACGACATTTATATCTTGTAAAGAGTTGGTAAGAATGTAGATAGGTAATTAATTTTCATACACTTCATCAAGAACTGATATGACTTGAAAACAAACAATATTATAGAAATATACATAAGTTAAATTCGAAATTTCAAGAAATTATTAATTTTATGAATATTGCTAAAATATGGGAATTCTAAAGTTTGCTTTATATGAAAGGGTAAAAGTGTCTTGCAGCTCCTTCTATGTTAAAGTTTTTTAATCCAGAATAACAGGACCTATATACAGGGTGTCCCCGGAGAGACTTTACATAATTTCAGTGGTGATAGTGGACACTATTCTAAGAAAAATATTTAACAAAAATTTTTTTCTAAATTCAAACCTTCCAGAGTTAGGCCTCCTTAAAACATTTTGTTTAATTTCCACCTTCACATAGCCATAGCTCAGAAAATATTGATTTTTCAGTAAAAATTATTAAGTGCTTTTTTAAAGAGCGTGAAATAATCTACAAACTAGGTTTTAACCTTTTATTGTCTAAATTCAACGCCTTTCGAGTTATGAAAAAAAGTAAGTAAAAAAATGTAGAAAATTTTGAACTTCTTTTTTTCTTAGATTTTTCCAAATCGCTGTATCTTCTAAACGAAACATTTTACAAAAAATCTGACGCCCCATTCCGGATAGGAAATTTAACGGTCTACAACTTTTGTCTAGTAAAAAATTTTTGAAAACCCAACCCATGCCACAAAAAATCAGAAAATATTAAAAAAAGCAGCCGCAAAACAAAAAATTAAATTCACAAAATTTAAATTTTTATTGAAAAATTTGTTTATTAATTTAGGTTAACATTTTGAAAGACCGTTAATTTATGTTGTCACAAAGGGTTTGGTGCCATTTATATTTTTTAAAGTTGGCGTATCTGATTGTAAGGAAGTGAGTCCTAATACAAAGTAAGTTTAGAAAAGTTTCTTTTTGTGTGTAGTTCATGAGAAATTTAAGGTGGTTCGCTTTCAAATGTACACTCTGTATAGTTTATTGCGTTAACAAAATCTTAGCTAAATAATGACGATCTTTAATAATCTGTAAAAAATAATCCTGATTTATCATTTGAACGAGAAATTTTCAGAGTCGATAGCGTCAAGTGCAGTTTACGTTATGCGATTTTGCTTACGATTTTCCATACAATTTCTCTTGTATTACTGGTTTTGGTGGTTTTCTATTCACAATTTTGTTTGCGAGTTCATCTTTAGGGCGAACTGTATAACGTGAACTTCGAAAAATTTGCTTACGCAAATTGGAAGCAAAATCGTAAACAAAATTGCATAACGTAAACTGCACTTTTCTATACATATTCTGAATTTCGTTATTGTAATTGGAGTTTGTACTTTAATGCAAAAAGTTATCCAAAATGTTCGAGTCACAGTGTATCGACTAGTATAAATGCAGTATTAATTTCTAGAAACAACATAATCTTCACTGCCAGTTTGTATCATTTCCTATCTTTCAAAATATATTTGGTCAAAATTGCACTTTATCGGTAAATTCTATAATCTATTTTTACACATTTGTGTACCGATTAAGAATAAAAGGAAAGAATCTCCTGAACAATTTTAAAAATGTAAGTTACATACCTGGTTCTAAAGTACAGATTATATTTATCTATATACGTGTTTTCACGATAAGAGGTAACAGTGAATAATTCTTATATCTTACGAGATATAAAAAAAAGTTTAAATAATTTTTTATTCAACTCGAAATTTACCATCGGAAACGGCAAAGATAAATTTATTTTTACTTCAAACTAAATCGGAAGTATACATGAATTTTTTTTTTCAAATAGCAACACGATTTTTTTTAAATATTTTCGTAATCTGCAGTTTGTTCTCTATATGTACATATAAAATTCTCATAGGGTTACATAAGATAATTTTCGAGAAAAATGCATGATAAATTTATTAATTATTTAATTTACTTAGTGAGCTATGAAAAACAAAATAACATCACGCTACAGAAAACACAACCTATCTAATAAATTGTTCAAAATTTCCACCATTTTGTTCAAGACATAATATCGTGGGGTTACTGCCAAAGGTTGGTAACTCACACAACAACTTTATCGAGTTATCGCAATTATAAAGTTTGATATCAGAATCAAATATCAGTGTTAAGAACAATTTGATAATTTTATATATTAGATATATTATCTATATATTATAGTGAATTATCAAATTGTTGTTGTTATTATTGATATTTGATACTGATATCAAACTTTATAATTGCGATAACTACATAATGTTGTTATGTGAGTTACCAACCTTTGGCAGTAATCCCGATATTATATATTAATCTATAATTTGTTCTTCATAGCACACTACATATATTAAATAATTAATAAATTTACCTTGCATTTTTCTCAAAAATTTTCTTTTATAACCCTATAATAATTTTATATGTATGTATAGAGAAAAAACTGCAGATTACGAAAATGCCGAAAAGAAGACATGTTTCCATTTGAAACAAAAATGCATGTTTACTTCCCGTTGAGTTTAAAGTACAAAAAATTTTACCTTTGCAGTTTCCGATGGTAAATTTCAAGTTGAATAAAAAACTATTTAAACTTTTCCTTGTATCTGGTAAGATATAAGAATTATTCACTGTAACCTCTTATCTTGAACACACTGTATATATCCAAAAGGTGAAACATAATAAAATATTTAAAATACCAAGTCCAATTATTACTGAAATAGGAGCCGCAATAATAATACTACAATGCATGCACTGCCCGCAGTCTTAAAAAGTTATAAAATATAAAATCAACATAAACGTTGTTGTCAAAAAACAAACTTACAAACTTCAACAAATACAACAAAAAAACGTAAACAAAACAAGGTAAATATAGAATAATTATTATTACATTTCTTGTGGTGAAATACTTAAAAAATTATTTCTTGCAAGGTTTTTTTATTACCGAATAAAAACGTGTTCATTTCGAATATAACAAATATGTGAGATTACACGAAAACTACTACATATTATAATTCATACAGTTAAAATGCCACTGTCTAATTTGATATTGACTTATATAATATTATATATAATACAGGTCTGAATTTTAATTTTATTTATGTATTTTTTGTAAGTTTTTTTGAATTTCTAAAATTTTGAATTTTTATGAGGTATTTTGAAAATGGTTAATTATAGTAATTATTAGGAAATGATAATTTGGGCAAGGAATATTTTAAAATTAAAAAATAAAGCTAGTTCAAAGAAAATAAATTTAAAAAAAAAGAAAATTTTGCAATACACTCATTTTGTTTAAAATTAAAAATTAGACGGAGTAGTACAAAATGAATTAAAAAGTAAAATTATAATTTAAAACAATTATAAAACAATTATAATTTTGAAAAGTCTCTTGCCGATGTGCGGTAGATTGACAGTATGACAGTTACTATATTATTAGTTTTTTAAAAATTATTTCACTCCCAAACTACACGTCAGTACCTATATAATTTTTATTAAAAAATTCATAAATAGTTTATGGAAAGCAAATTTTGTGTTTTATATCTTAAAATAATCTCTTTAACGAAATTAGGAAACGGAAAAAACTTTTCCTCTTAACCAATCAGAATGTTGAAATGAAATTTTACCGATTTTGCAAAAGTAAGTTGACGTGGAGAGCTGGGAATATTGTGTTTTCGATCGAGAATGGAAAGATTGAGCTTTCCGTTCGGGATATTTTGATAAGACGGACATAATGTACAATTTGAATAAGTAATATACAAATTCAGTATATATACAAACTTTCAGTTGTTATTATATATTAAGATGTTATGTACCTCGTACATATTATATGGAAAAATTCAAAATTTGTGCTGGACAGTATACTTTATGTTTAAATAATCGACATTAATTGTCATCCATGGTATGATAGAAAACATTATTACTGAATATAAATCAGTTGAACATTTTAACGGAAAGCTGTAAAAATTCACTGACCCTATAGGTAAAAAGCTAAAATACCGATCCGAGTAATGGTAAAATCCTTTCCCCTTGATTCAAAATTATGAATTCGTTGTTAAGTTTAGCAGTGTAAAAACGCACGGTGAAAATTAATTTGAAAAAATACACCGAGGAAAATTGCATTGGAAAACGATAAATAAACAAACGTTATGGCGTTTTTGACAATTTCAAATTTACATATGTATAAAGCTTGTTACAGTAAAACAATAATTTCATCAATAATTAGTACAAGTTGTAATTCAGAATGACACAAGAATTTATTGTTTTAAATAATCTCAACACTAACTTCTAAATTAACTTTTTTAATTAGATATTCTCTTTTAAATTGGTAATCAATTGTACTTGACGTTTAAAATCGATTAAAATGTCGTATTTTGAATTTTCAACAAAGATTTGAAAAATGTAGAAGTATTAACAATCTTCGGAGAGATTTATTCTGCATCAAAGATTCATAAAATAGATAAATTAGTTTTCGGTGGTGGGTATCACATTCTTGTAAATTTTATTAATTTCGCGAAATGCAGCACTTTAGAAGCGCATGAGCATTTCAAATCTTTCAAAACCCCAACAAAACGAATTCAGTGCGGGTTTCAATGTTGCGACGCGCACCTTGTCTTTCTATGTCAATAAAAACAGAACTTCAAAGTAACCGATAATAACACCCATTCGTAAATAGTTCAAAAGGTGAATCTATTAATTTTTCGTGCATAAAAGTTTATAAATTATTCGAGTGATTATTTTTGTGTCGCAAGTTAATTAAGAAAAAGTATGTGGATGGCATAGATAACCACTATACTTAATTAATTCATTAATTTTATAAAAGTACTTATTTGATTTTATCATTTCACGCTTAAATTGATTTCTCTACATCTAATTTGATTGCTATACCGAAAAAGTATATATTGAAAATAGCAAACAATTTATTCAAACCATTGAACCGTATATATAAGCAGATATAAGATATAGGATGAACAAAAATAAAAGTAAAGTGATTTGTTTTGTCTATGTATTTAATATGAAAATTTTTATGCCAATTTATTTTTTCCCATTTGCAGATACAATAAAATAGTCAAAATTATTATAATAGAAAATAACAAATTTAACCGGGATAAAAAATAATTCATTGCTTCCCAAATAAAAAGTTATTTTCACCATCCGTCAGGATAATAAAAGAATATATATGTAGTTAAAAAATATAGTAATAGCAGTTGTGGTAATCCCACGATAGTAATTCTATATTGTTGATTCCAACATCGAATAATAGGCAAAAGTTTGATTACTATTATAATATAATATAATATTATATTAAATTGAAGATTTCCGAACGAAGCAATAAATAGATTATAATAATAATGGATATAATAAATATCGATAATTTTATTATTAAATACCTACAAAGTTTTCTAAATTTCCTTTTAATATATTTATTGTATAATCAGATAAACAACATTTTTTATTTTTAAGAAAAATTTTACCGTCGCGAAAGACTATTTGTATTTATAAATTTATAAGAGTACTTAATTTACATTTTGAAATTTTTATTGCCTTCATTAGTAAGTTGAAATGTCTGCATTTTATATTATGTGTTTTTTGTCCGCAATAATTAACTGCATCAAAAACAATGAGCAAAACAAAAATTTAAAAAAATTTTTAAAAGAAAGCAATGTTTCGGTAATTTAAGTAGTAAGTGTAATCACATTTATTAAATGAAATTTTACTTTTAAATCATTTCTCAAAAAGCTAATTTTAATTTACTAATGTAGTATAAAAGACATCATAGATTAGAATAACACTTTAATTTAATTTAAATTGAATGGATAATCGAATTTGTAGATAATCGATAGTCATTATTAATTATACGTACATAATATGTATATCCATACATATTTTTTTTTTGATTTTGAAACTTTATAAGTTATATATGAATGTCGGAAGCGGATGGTGCATAAATAGGCGACTGTAAGTAGGTATTAGCTGGTGTTATCAAAAACATCAAAAGTACCTACTAATGTTAACACTTTACTTGAATGTATTATCGAAGTGCAGGTGGAATCAATAGATTTGGCAGAGTTGGCATAATAAGACAACGTCGTAGATATAAAAAGAACTATTAGATCTTTTTTATTGATTATTAAAATAATTAATTAATAAATTATTAATATAAAAATAATAAAATAATAAAGAATTAATAATAAAAATAAAAAATTTTGATTAATAAAATAAAACTTATTAAAATACATAATATTTTACTTACATAATATAGTACATGACCATTTTAAAATTCGTTTAAAATTAAAATTAAAAGCTACTAACTTGATATAGTTTAACAGAATAAAGCTTTCTAATGTTTGGGTTAAAATAGAAACATTAATTTTATATGAATAATTATTATTGATATTTAGTTTTTGTTTATACATAATAATAATTTTATATAAGCAACACCTTTCAACATTCGTTAATTTTTTCAAGTCTTACATAATTTATCGCAAGAGTTTATATTATAATCTTGAAGTTTTTTCTGAGCCTGACACAAGTAATTAGGAACATAATATTTAACCGACAAAGTTTGAATTGTACTAACTTTTTGAAAATCACCCCGAAGGATTCGGGAATTTTTCGAACATTTTTATATTAATGTAAAATTATTTGTAACTTTTTAGCCATGTTAACTGTTAAAATTGTAATATATAAAATTTATTAAATAAACAGGCATTTTGTATAATACAGAGAACCGGCTCCAATAAAATGATAATAAGAATTTCATGATGCATACAATCTTAATTTGCAAACCTAAAGGTAAATGGCGTATAAACTTATACCCGAATGTTATTTTACACCTAACAAAGTTTATATAAGCTAATACATTATAATTTCTTGTCCGTAGCAAATCAAAAAGAACGGTTACAATAATGTCCTACAACATAAAATAATGTACTATATTTTCATGATATATTTAATTATCAATCAAAAAGCAGAATTAAATCAACTTAATATGTTAAACGTTTTTATTCTTATTAACTTTTTCAATGGCTGTAAAGTCATTTTAAAATTTAAATGTCATGGTAACATGTTGAAAATCTCTAGCAAATATTACAAAATTGTAAAAGAAAGACGAATTAAATAGACATTCTTAATGCTATCTCTTGTATTCAAATAACAATCTTATAAAATTCCACTTGCAACTTGGAAGATTTTTTTTATTATTTATTTTTTTTACTTTCGCAATATAATACCATATAGTTATGGTTTGACAGAGAAACATTATGCTATTATTTCGTAATTAGTAGGTGATGGCAAAATAACACATTAACGAAATATTCAGGATCTTGTTAAGTATCAATAATATTACTGAATATATTTTCAATTTTTATGATGGGATAGCAAATAGTCTGGGTTATTAAACACTTTCTTTAAGAGCAGCTATAAAGCTACCGCTGTCAATTATCTTTAAATTGCTATTCGAGGGAAAAGTATGCGAATACTACTGTCCGTTTAAAACCAAAACCAATACACGTCATAAGCACTGACGAGGTCACATTAGGCCAGCGTTGTCAAAATAGCGATTATAAAGTGAGACATATATTGATTTGTCATCGCAACACACAACACTGTATGGTGAATGATCTAACGATCAAACTTGTTGTTTTAGATTTTCTTGATAATAATGGACTGTAGAACTTTTAATTTTTATTTGCTACATGCGTAGCTACATACATCTAGCACTCTTCGAGTCTAAGCGAGTACTGCTCATAAACGTTCAAAATTATAAAACCAAACCCCTAATGGAGCGGGGCAAGTACAACGAGTTGCCTAAACAAACAGGGGGTCGCCGCAACATGCCGGGCGCCTTGAAAAGGAAAAATCCCTTTTAAAAAAATACATGAAACATATAAACTGAATAAGTAAATACAGGTAAAATTAAATTATACACTTAATAATTCACAAATTTGAGTCACGGCTCTTTTTACAAGTCCGGTTGAAGTTTGCACTGAAACAACGCGCACCACTTCGTCTGCACCTGGATGCACCTCTGTAATTCGACCCATACGCCAAATTAATGGTGGTGTGTTGTCACGGAGAAGAACTAAGGTTCCGATCTGCAATGATGATCCAGTAGTCGTTCTGTACCATTTAGGACGACGTTGAAGAATGATTAAGTAATCGTGCGACCACTTTTTCCAAAACTGTTGTTGGAGATGTTGTACTAGCTGGAAATGACTTAGCCTATTGGAGTTAAGTTCGAGTAAAGTTGGCTCAGGAATGGCCATCAAGCTGTCACCTATTAGGAAATGTCCTGGACTGAGGAAATTATAGTCATCAGGATTTGAGGATAATGGAATTAAAGGTCTTGAGTTGAGTATGGATTCTATTTGTGAAAACAATGTGCTCAACTGTTCAAACGTAAATGATTGATTTCTAGTAATTCTATAAAGATGTCTCTTACAAGATTTAACAACTGATTCATAAATACCGCCAAAATGCGGAGAACGAGCTGGAATAAATTTCCAAGTAATGCTCTTTTGACTTAAGAAGGTTGAAACTAATTCGTTATGTTGCTGAGTTGACGCAAGTCGGTACCAATATTTTAATTCTCTATCAGCCCCAACAAAATTAGTGCCATTGTCGGAATAGAGCGTATGGCAAAGTCCTCGTCGTGCTATGAAGCGCTTTAAACATGCAATGAATGCTTCGGTGCTCAAACTACTGACAACCTCTAAATGAACAGCCTTTGTGGCAAAACACACGAAAACGCAAAGATAAGCCTTGGCAGTTTTACGACTACGGCCTAATGATTCACGAATAGTGAAAGGACCTGCAAAATATGTTCCACAATTAGAAAATGGACGAGATGGTGTGATTCTTGTTTTAGGTAAATCACCCATGGTAGGCGTCATTGACTTGGCATTTAAACGCTTGCAAATTACGCATTGACGAATTATACTTTTGGTAACAGAAGTAATTGAAATAGGCCAATATTCTTGCCTTATTGCGCTTATTGTGGCCTGTGGACCAGCATGAAAATATTTTACATGAAAGTGTCGTATTATAAGAGTCGTTAAATGATGCTTGGATGGCAATATTAACGGAAATTTTATATTATAATTAAGATTGGAGTTTTTCAATCTACCACCGATTCTTAAAAGATTTGAATCGTCTAAAAAAGGATTTAAAGGTAGTAACCTGCTAGATGAGGGCAAATTTTTATTGATTTTTAGTTTAGAAATATCTTCAGAAAAATATGAATTTTGTACTAGTCTTACAAGAGCATTCATGCTCTCCTTTAATTCAGCGACAGTTAAACAACCGTATATTCTAGTATCTTTTGTTTTCGAACAGTTTTTTATAAATCTTAAGCAATATGTCAAGGTTCTTTGAAGATGCGTTAGATTTGAGAATTTTGAAACAAATTCATCGATGTAATCAATTTTGGTTGCAATCGCAATAACAGATTTTGTTTCTGGTAAGTCAATGTAATTTAGATTCGATGGTTCAATTGGCCATAAAGTGATGTCATCTGACAGCCATGTCGGTCCGTGCCACCATAAAGTGGAAATTGATAGGGTTTGAGGGTTAGTGCCTCGAGAAATAATGTCAGCAGGATTCCACTGACTGCGGACATGGTGCCATTGTTCTTTTTGTGATAAACGAGTTATATCGGAAACGCGATTAGAAACAAATGTGTTTAATTGATTTGGAGTTTTATTAATCCATGCAAGTACAATGGTAGAATCACTCCAAAAATATGAATCATCAATTTTTAAATTTAACCAAAGATTAACTTGATACATTAATTTAGCTAGCAAGTGAGCGGCGCATAGTTCTAAACGCGGCAAAGATATGCATTTTAGGGGAGCAACCTTACTTTTTGCACATAGCAATTTTACTGTAATTCCATCTGCATTGGTGGATCGTAAATAGATACAAGCACCATAACTCTTTTCACTTGCATCTGCGAATCCGTGGATTTGTATATTTGAAGGTTGAGAACATAAAACATGTCTAGAAATTGTGATTTTATTTAGATGTTTAAGATCATCTTTAAACGTTGACCATGACGTGAAAATATCTGCTGGAACGGATTCATCCCAATTCAAGTTTAAACTCCACAATTTTTGAAGCATGACCTTAGCAATGATTATGATTGGACCAATTAATCCTAACGGGTCAAAAATTTTACTTATGGTGGATAATATGGTACGTTTCGTAACCAAAATAGAATTTTCTAATGTCACTGGGTAACTAAAAACGTCTGACTCGGAGTTCCACACCAGGCCCAAAGTTTTTATTGAATGGTTTTCACTAAATTGCATGACATTAGTGGTATTGTTTATATTATTTAATATTTGTGGGTCATTTGAGGCCCATTTTCTCAAAGTGAACCCAGCTGATGCTAATAATTCACTTATTTGATTGACCATAGTGATGGCGTGTTCACGCGAGGACGCGCCACTTATCAGGTCGTCGACGTACATATCCTTTTTTATGATTGCTGATGCGTCGGGAAAATTTTCATCGCATTCAATTGCGATCTGCAATAAACATCTAGTAGCTAAAAATGAAGCAGGCGCTGTCCCGTATGTGACTGTGTTTAATTGATAACACATTACATCGTCAAACTTACTATTTCGCCACAAAATGTTTTGTTTTGATCGATCATTTTCATGGATCGTAACCTGGCGATACATTTTTTCACAGTCACTTGTGAAAGCGTATAAGTGCGTACGAAATCGTAGCAAAATTGAAATTAAATCAGGTTGTGTTTTTGGACCAACCATGAGCGTGTCATTTAAAGAAGTTCCTGTAGACGTTTTGCAAGAACCATCAAATACTACGCGAATTTTTGATGTGGTGCTATCTGCCTTAAACACGGCATGATGAGGTAAGAAGTATGCCACATCTCGTTCCTCCTCTTTATAAAATGTTTTTGTCATATGACCTAGATTTTCATATTCATTTATGAATGCATGATACATTTTATGAAGATTTGCGTTGCCTTCAAGACGTTTTTCTAATGATAAAAATCGGCGATAAGCAATGCTATATGACTCACCCAAGCATGGGCTGTTTTCCTTAAATGGTAACCTAACTATAAATCTACCGTGAGTATCACGGGTAGTCGTATTTTTAAACAAGGTTTCACAGGCATTTTCCTCTGGAGAATTCGCCTTGGGTGTGTTTACTTCTTCAATTGTCCAAAACAATGATAATTGTTTTTGGATTTCAGTGTTGTCATTGTTTTCTGTAGATGTGAAGCAACACGTGAATGAATGCGTTTTAGAATGCCCCTGTGATGTTGCTATGACACCCGAAATTACCCAACCAAAATGAGTTTTTTGCGCAATAGGTAAATTTTTACCTAGAGCTATTTGACCAATGCATAGAATTTTCCAAAAAACTTCTGCTCCCAATAGCAGTTGTATTTCACCTGTTTTGTTGAAATCGGAATCAGCAATAATTAAATTATGAGGTAAATTTATATCTGTTTTTGAAAAGGATTGTTGTGGTAGGTGTTGAGTAATTTCCGGCAAAACTAAACATGAAATTGAACAATTAAATGAGTTATGTAAAGATGATAACCTTATTTTTGTTTCGCATGAAATATTAGATTTTGATTTGTTAATTCCCGAAATTGGAAAATTTACCTTTTTTCCCTTTAGACCTAGATCGTTGTATAAACGGGATGTTATAAAATTGGACTGCAAGCCACTGTCCAGAAGCAGGCGGCACCTTATTTTTGAGCCCTTATTATTATAAACATAAACAATTGCAGTAGGTAAGAGCACCCGAGTGGTAGCGTGAAGGCTGCTATTCAAACCAACTGTCGCGATCTCCACTGCTGCAAGGGATGCATTAGCATTTGACTCTGGCACAGTAGAATTTGACTCAGGCACAGTAGACTGTCCATTTGAGTTGTCAGCAGTTAAATGCAATAACGTATTATGCCTTTGCTTGCATTTATGGCAAGACGAAGACGATTTACAAAATTTAGTTAAATGATTTGCCCGAAAGCAATTTTTACAAAGTTTTAATTTGGCAATTTCATTTATTCTTTCTGAAATTGAAAGATTTAAAAAGTTTTTACATTAATAAATTTGATGCCCTTCTTTGCAGAATCCGCAGGAAGAAGGTTTTGTAATTAAATGACTTGTTCGTAAATTTTGCTTTTCACCAGCCGACTGGCTCTTTGGTGTTTGCAATGATTCCAACAATTGGCACTTTTTTGTTAGGAAGTTGATTATCTCCTGAGTGACCGGTAATTCATCTAATTCGGATTTAATTTTTTCCCATTCTCTCCTTGTAATAGGATCAAACTTATCGGCTATCAAATAAATAATTAGTGAGTCAACTGTTGGTTGCTTTAGCGCATCTAGTGCACGCAAATGCTTTTGCGTGCTGTTTAATAATTTTTGCAAATAAGAATGCGATTCTTTATTTACGGATTCTAAATTAAATAAAGCCTTTATATGCGTGTTTATTAATAATGGTTTATTTTCAAACCTGTCCTTTAGAAGTTCCCATGCAACTTCGAAGTTCTCGGAAGAAACCTCTAAAGATTGTATTACGGAAGCTGCGTCTCCAGTTAATGTGGAGCGCAGATAATGAAACCGCTGTATGTCAGATAATGATTCGTTTTTGTTAATCAAAGATTCGAAAGTGTCATGATAATTTAACCATTGATCATATTCGCCTCCAAATTTTGGCAATTGCAGTGTAGGCAGTTTTATGAATTGCAAATTATTACGCTGCCCGTTGGCTGAATTTGAATTATTAGTTGAAAGATTACTTGAATGATTACTGACTTGGCTAGTTATGCTTTCATTATCGGAATTTATGTGAGCATCGGTTGCATTTAATGCAACGTCCGACTTTGATTTTAAAGAAAAATAATTGTTTTCGAACGCTTCGCGTTCCGTGTCATGCAACACCAAGTTTTCAAGATCAATTTCTTCAATACGGTCCTGCACACTATTGAAATCGGTTAAACAATTTTCAATTGTGCTTAATCGTAAACGCAGTTCTTGCAAATTTGCAGGATCCTGCATATTTAATTTTTCAAAGGTTGTTTTGAATCTTGTTAGAAGTCTTTTTAAATTACCTCTTTTTTGAATCAAAGTTTTTAATTCAATTTCTGACATTTTAAACAAAATAATTAGAAATTTCGTTGAAGATATAGAATGTTTATTGCTATGTAGCAAAAAATGGTTATAAACATAAACCCGTAAAACAATCGAGCAATTGTTCTCACAAATAGTGAAACTATAGATAAGGAATGTAAAGGAATGTGACTTACTCGATAGCGAAGCGCAGAGTTCGACCATGTGTGTCGGTTTCTTCGTCGAACGTTCCTTTGGCTGTACTTTTGCTATGAAGCAAATGTTGGTTTCTTGCATTAAATAATACAAATTAATAATGTTGAAAGGCACTTCGTAATTGCCAATTTCGATGATTTCAGATGAACTAGTATTGTTGTCACAAAGTAGACAAATTGCAGTTCGATCCGTCTCGAATGACCAAAATGGTGATTGATCTAACGATCAAACTTGTTGTTTTAGATTTTCTTGATAATAATGGACTGTAGAACTTTTAATTTTTATTTGCTACATGCGTAGCTACATACATCTAGCACTCTTCGAGTCTAAGCGAGTACTGCTCATAAACGTTCAAAATTATAAAACCAAACCCCTAATGGAGCGGGGCAAGTACAACGAGTTGCCTAAACAAACAGGGGGTCGCCGCAACACTGTACATACCAAAACATACAGTGTTGTATGTTGTGATGACAAATCAATATATGTCTCACTTTATAATCGCTATTTGGACAACGCTGGCCTAATGTGACCTCGTCAGTGCTTATGACGTGTATTGGTTTTGGTTTTAGATGTACTATACATATTTTTATCTTAAAGCTGGTTTACACTATGAGATTTCTCATGTGACTTATCATATGACTTGTCATATTAGAAATATTTTCACGTTCACACTATACAATTTTTGGTATTTAGTAACATAAAAACAAAAAAAAGCAATGCACCACACAATAGTGTGAACCAGCTTTTAGATACTACAAAATATAATAGAAATACGCCTGGCGCAACTAAAGGCAGCCGCAAGAATTAAGTTGAAGAGACTTATTATTCAATTTTGATTTCAGTTATCCAACAAAATGAAAATAAATTATTAGAATCATACATTGTTTCAAATTTTCAATTTTAACATGCTAAATGGATTCTCTATATAAATTTGCTTAGAGTCTCTGGGGATCTGAATACGCCATTGAAGTAACCGTCAATTTCACAATTCTCGCAATGCTACCACAGAAAGGACATGCATATTTAAAATTTTTACAATAAAAATCTATTTTCAAGTATTATAAAAAGCTTTTTAAATTTAATGACAAAGGTGCCAAAATTTAAATCCGAAAGAGACAATAGCTTTTAATTATAATTTATGTTGCACGAGTTAATTTCTATGGAATTACACGTAATTTAGAAAGGAAATAATTGTATTGTTTGTTAATTTGCTTGTGTTTTAATACCTAATCAATATTCAAGCAGCGAAGTCTAACAAATACAAATTAAGGCATTGTAAAAATTACAGTTGAACGAAAATTTATCTGTTTTTATAAAGCAGCCCACATAACAAGTTGGTTGACCATATCAATATCTTCCGTATAGTACAGTGTAAAAGTTAAACTTCGTTGTAGCTTTTACAATTCATTTCCTACCCTTTTATGTTTTTTTTACATAAAAAGCAGTTCTAAAGAATAGTCTTGCATAATGGATATCAAAAAAAGCCAAACCTGCAATTTTATTCAGCGTAGACAAGAAGATAGCAATTTTTATCTGTCAGTTACACTTCGCATTTTGTGGCACTTCAATTGATACTAAACTGTAATATCATATATTATGCATACGTCACGTTTCAAAAGCAACTTAGATTTCAGAAGTAGATTAGTGTTCTTTTTATATAAATCACATTGACCTATTATATACCATAATATGAAAGACTTTTTTTTATAAAATTCAGTTAAGTCAAATTTCACTTTGATAAAAAATGTTTAATTTTCTTTACAATGGCCTAAATGTATTTTGCAAACAAAGCACATTTCTCTATCTATTATTTTTCACATTTATAAAAAAACTTAACAGTTGTTTTTCTGAAATTTTTATTATTAAAACCTAAAATATATTTCAATCAACTGTAAACAAGATAACAAAACTTTTGTCAGATTAAATGTCAATAAAACGGTTTCCGAAGAAACACTTGTAAGAAGTAAGAAAAAAATAAATACAAAAGATGGAACAAAATAGCGATGTCGGAAATTGCTAAAAAACGGAAGGTGATATGACATTAAATTCTTCCAGAAAAGTTTATACTTGCTCAAGTAAACTTATTTGATATATCCTTGTACTCATACCTTTGTGTCACAATTTGAAAAGATGTTAAAATTTTATTAACTAGATAAGCACATCAGTAAATTCATGCTGGATTATGTTTTTATCAATATGTTTAATTACATTATAATCCAGTAATGTGTACGTTTAATTTATTTATTCTAATTATTCTAGGAGTATAACGGGAAAACAAATTAAAAAGTAGCATTATTTTTGACAATAAAAGAAAACATTTAATCAATTTGATAGAATAACTTTTTATTTTTACGCGTTATTCAATTTCCGATCGTTCCCGCTTAGTATCTAATTTAATTTGTATAATAACGTTAGGTACTTTTGGAAAATGCCGATTTTTATTTATAGGTTTCGTGTTAGCACACACAAATAATTAAGTTCGAATCACTTTCTAACCGTTGATCAAAAAATTTTGTGTAGATAGATTATGATATGTACATAATTTATTATAAAATGAATTTGGTATGCGTTTTTGGAAATTATTTGGATAATAATTTTTATTTAAATGTATACTTAGTTAATTTGAAAGTAATTATTGAAGTAGGTACCATGAAAACTCGATACCTATATTTTAAATTAATTATATATATACTTAGTAGAACACTAGACCATTATTGATTTTAAAGTTTACATTTTAATGATATTGGTTAAATGTAGTAGTTAGAGCGATTACTTTAGTATCTGTTACTAATGGGAAAAAATATAACCAATGGCATTTTTGAAATTATTTTAGGTTATTAAAAAAGTGTCGATAAAATTAGTTTAGTACTAAACACTAAAGTGAAAACTTTAAATCGCTCTTATATGTATGAAAGTTAAAATCGGTTTCCAAGTTGTATCGACATTCATCATTCATGGATACAGTTTGAAGATATACAAGACATCAGAAATCGAATGGATTTTTATTCCTCAACTTCATCAATATATTTATTAGTTCTCACTTGCTTTATCCATTTAACCATTAGTCTATCAGCATCTACAAGTAAGTTAATTTACAATTTAATCGAAATTTTTAACCTACTTAATATTTAACAGATCAAGAGAATCTTGATATTATGTTTCAATATACGTAATATCATATTATGTTATTATAATATTACGTTTTCAAAATATGGTAGCGTAATAATTTATTTTAACATCTTATTCATATTATAAGAGTTTATACATTAGTTCACGTTACAATTTTAAATTTCGCAGTTTGTTGAATCTGGCATGTATAAAAGAGAAAAATATATTTTGGAAAGAGTGTAAAATTGCATAGGTGGGATATAGAGTGAACGAAATAAGAAAACTAAAATCAAAAAAGAACAAGTTCTTCTATGCAATGTAACTTTTAGGTAATATTTCAGAAATAACATATGCAGCGAGTTGAAAATACATAACTTCAAAAATAGCTTGAAATTTACATTTTAAATTAAAATTTTGTTTTGCAAATTCGAGACACTTTCTAATTTTAGAAATATTTTAACAATTGTTATCAAAAGGTTTATTTTTCGCTTGCATTTGAGAGTTTTATTAAAATTGAATACCAAGACTTGCTTAACTGATATCATGTAGAAAGATTGTGATATTGCCTGATTAAAAATAAAAGATTACGTATAAATTATATAATTCATATAATAATAATAATTAGTGTTAGGGGACAATATAGATAAAGGCATTGAAATATCACATTGCATATTCAATGATCCAAAAATAAATATAACACTAATTTGGTTTTTGATGTTTATATGTTGTATGTACTAATTTATACATAACATGACCAATTGTCGCCACACAACTTCAGCCCTCAAAGGGTATATAATCTAGCCCGTAGCTATTTATAAAATACATATAACAAAATGGTGAAATCATTGTGTTAAATTTGTCAATTTTTACGAGCTTGTATGTATTTTAAAAATCAGAACATTTGATTTTTGAATTTTTTAAATTATAATTTTTATTTCAATATTATCTTCTTGTGTATTTACACTAAACTTTCTTCTCGATTACTGAGAATATCTGAAATATTAATTTTCTACTGGTTGTAAAACATTGGTCATTATCATAAAATTAGAAATTTCCGTACTATACTAATTAGATTTTTTATTATTGAACAAACAAGTAATAATAATTTGATTACAAGCTTAAGAAAGAAGCAACTTTCAAAATATTATATTTACAAAAATAAAAACTTGAAAAAAAAACTACAAATTAATGTAAAATCATTCTTTGCTAGAGAGTACATCTATTCGCACGAGGAACATTAATAATTGAGTTTATGAATTCTATTGAAAAGAAAGGCGGAGTGATAAATACTCGAGTTTTATAAGTTCAGAATCAAATTTGAGCATACGTTTGAAAGAGATAGAGCATGAAATAGATGATCATCTCACTCATATATTATGATAAACAAAAAGAAGGCATTAAATTAACTCTGCTGATTACCTACAGTAGAGGTACAGTGATTACCTAACACTTATTTAGGATATAAACCACATTAAAGCTTAATATAATTTGGTTTCTACGTATTTCATTATCTGCATACATGAGATTTATATGTAGAATCATGCTGTGCCTTCAATTGTATTCAATTTTATTGTCTCCTGCTATATACAAATTTATTTAATTAATTTTTTTTTAATTTAAAGTAATCTGTTTTAAATTAGTAAACAGAAAACGTGGTTTTGGGTAACTCGATATTAAGCAAATCAAGATTTTAGAGAAGCCTAAAAACAACACACACTTGCGCATTTTTTGGGTCTTTGATGTATTGATGGCTAATACAAAGAATTTAAGTAACAAAACGCTAGTTTTTAGTAACATAAAGTTACTAATTACCATAAGACTGTTAACAAGGTTGGGAATGATTCTTTCTCTGTGTTACTACATAATTAAATAAATTTCACATAAGATTTTGTATTAATTGAAACATTTAAAAATTAAGAATACATTTTTGTAAAAAATAGATAAATATTTGATTTAAGTTCGTTTTACTAATCGTTAAAACTTTAGTGTTTTTATTATAAGTACATAATATGTTATGATAAAGTATGTGTTACAACCTGAAGCTTGAGCAATCACATCATATTCTTTCTTGAGAAGTTATTTTGTTTCTCTAGTGTGTCCTGATGAGAGGCTAATAAACCTAAATTGGCAATTCTATAGTATTTGTTCTATTTTAGCCTCATATTTAGAGTTAGCTAGGATATCTTAAAAATTCTAAGACTCTTTATTTATAATAGAATTCTAGATTTTATTTCTGCAACATTAATCTATTTCATAATTAATTGAGCATATTATATCCTCTTGGCTTTAGCATTATATTATAACGAAGTTATGAACGTAATGCAACGAGTATTGTCAGATTATATTATAAGCATTATACATTTTTCGGCAACATTCGGCAACTAATGTGGAATAGATAAAAGTAACATTCTACATACCTATTATTTTACAAAAGTAAATAAATGATTGCTTCGAGATTAAAAAATCTATTTTTTTAAGTTTGTATCAACGAAACTTATTAGATATGCTTAGATTGTTTACACGACAACAACAAAATCGAGAACTAACATATTTTGCAGAAAATGTGACTTGTATTCATCAAGAAAAAGAATGAAAACCCTTCGAGGTTACATTTTCTCTTTTGGGACATTCAAAATGTAACATTTCATAATTTGGAAGAATTGAAGGAACGAATTCTAACCAACATACAAACAATAGCTATAAAAAATTTTATAAAAATATAAAGTGATAAGAAATTTTCTTAGTGGATTTGTTTATTAATTGTCAATCAGTATTAGGTTAGCATTTCCTGAAAATGTATTTTAAATTTCTTTGTTTTTATATCTTTAATGAAATTTTATATTATAAAATAAAAATTAGAGTATTAATTTTGCAAACCAATTGTTAATAACTTTTATCAACTTAATATAATTATTAAAGAAGTTATTCTTGAGTAGGTATATCTTTTAAGCAAGCTTTTCATAAAAATATCTTATTGAGCTTACTACATTTTTAAGCTGTTCTGTAGAATACGAAATGTGTGAAAAAAATTGTAACATATTTTGAAATGTCTCTTTAAATTTAAATTTAGACTTATGTAAGTTTTTTCTCAAATTTGCAAAGAAAAATATTTGACCGAACGCTATATTATATATTATATAAATAATAAACAAAGCTTTTCTAAACTATTAATGAATAAGACTAGAAAAATATATTATAAAAATTAATATCAGATTAGAATTATAAATAAATAAGAAAGAAAACAAATAAGAATTAACTTAAATGTTAAATTTACATTGCCATGTTGACAAGCTACATAAAGTATGTTATACGAGTACTACGGATAAGAATAAGAATTTGGTTACACATTAATTGCACGAAATTCGAATAAATGCACTTTAATGCACAATAAATTATTTTCTTTTTATAAATAATAACTAAACCATAAGATTGAAGGGTAAAACATTGCGATAGGTGTAATAAATGTTTGTACTTATTTATGGTTTCCCGATAAATGAAAAAATACTAACAAATATAGTTTTACAAAGTATTTTATTATCAAATAGAAACTTAATAGTTCATTTTTTAGAAAATGAGCAAGTATAGAATTTTTTCTTTTGTACTGATTTACAAATAAACTAGGTAGATGTGCTAGTATACATTTTTCCTAATTAAATATCAGTTGATCAAAAATAATAAAACAATTTTAAATGAAAAAAAAATTATTACTAATACGGAGTAAAAAAGCAATATCTCTAGATGAACGTATAGCAAAGAGAAAACTGCTGAAATTTGATTATCTTATGAAATTCGAAATTTTAAATGTATAGCAGTAAATTTAAATCATGTAGCATATACTAAATGCTATACAGTGCAACAAAGGGTTGCACAATAACAAATTCACATTGGCGGAACAATGTTAATCGAATTAAAATAATTTAATGCTGATATTTTTTAAATTACAATATAGATTTTGATTTGTTTTAAGTTTTGAATTTAAAATTATTATCTGTGAAATCCAAAAATAAAACAAATATTAAATTCAATGATTATGATAAAATATTTTTGTCTTAGTACAATAGTGCGATTAACGAAGTCAAAGCAACGTAGAAGCATTGCTAGAATTTATAAATTAAATTACAATCAATTATGCAAGTGCTCACAAATGTCAATACTTATAAGAGCAAAAAATGTACTTGGCGAACCATCCGTTCACTAGAACGTATACGGTAATGACTGAAAAAACAATATTTTATAATATTGCAGTTTCTGTCGTGAGTCAGATAATGGAAAAAATACTGTACTATGCTCATTTGTTGCTTATTTATGATTAAATTAATTCTTATATCAATAATGACAAATTTTTTTTTCAAAATTGGCTACCTATTTCATTATTTGATATGTAATATGCATAATATTATTATTGAAGTTTCAAAATTATTAACTTAAGAATCACTTAATATTTTTTTGGAGAAATAGATAATATATTGGAAACATTCATAATTAGAACTCGAAGCTTTATTTAAAAGTTTTCCATCTAGAAATTGTTGACCTTATTTGCAATTTATAAGTTCTCAACTTCTCTCTCTTCTCAAAAATATTTCAACGATTAAGCGGTTTTAATTTCTCCAAAGTATAACTACTAGTAAGTAATAATTTATTATCGTTGACCTTTTTTATATATTAATATGATATAAATTGTTGAGTTTTGATGTCTTTTAATCAATTCAATCGATTAAATTTTTTATTAACAATCAGTAATGATTGTTTAAATTTGGTACTAACCTTGCTAGAAAACTCAACTGTTGATGTCGCAGGTAGTTCGGTCAGATTCAAATGTGGAAATCTACGATCTAATAGATTTAGTGTATTGGCAGGGTGCGAACATCAGCGCCACCACATAACACCACCATTAGTTCTAAATTTTCCATTGTATTCATGCAGTAAAATGTTATTTTCCGCTTAAAAAAATTTTTTTTTTAATTAAAAAATATAATTAAACCAAATTAAAGACCATGAAATTTGCAACAAAAATTCTTTAAAAAGTTTTCCTGTAAAATCTATTTTTATATGAAAAAAAGCGGCTTTAAAATGTTCAATTTACACTGGTAAGATAGGACAACTTAAAAAGTTGCCACATTTTTCGCACAATTTGTCCACTGCGTTCGCTGGCGTCCGTTTTAATATCCCCACTATGCACTTCGCACCCTGCAAATTCTTAATATTTTATACTGCATTGCTGACTATAATAATTAATGAAATAGATCAAATATTTAAAAATTTTGATTGATCAAATTATTAAAATTTTCATTACTTACCTATCTTTCATATAAATAATAATTATTATTAGTGTAGTCATCTATTGGTTTAAATGAGTTTACAGCAGAGATTGATGTGTATACCAGTGATATTGTAAGCTATAGAGCGTACATTTTAGATTCAAATCGTATACATCGACAACGACAAAAAAAATTTTTTTAATGAGTTTATTTATAACTTATCCAATAATCAATAGGTCAAGTGAGTTTTCTAAGCATTTAACTAAATGCTAACTAGTCCTGATTAACTGCATAACATTAAATAATAAAAAACTAAAATAAATAATAAATTTAACATGCAAATATTGTTTTTGCATTTTTTATGCAAATAATTTTATGAATGAACAGAACAAAGTACCTATTTAAAAAGAAATAAAATAAAACTATGAATGTACATGCACAATAATATTTAAGCACTTTTGTAATTTATGGTATTCGTTTTCCGATTTTGTATAAATTATTAATTGGAAATTTTCATTAAAATTTAAATGTAGAGAATTTTTCAATTTTTTTTTAGAATAACCCTAGTGCCTAATATTAAACCAACTATGCAATGTTTGTTTTCGAATATTGTATCTTGTTTAAATTATCGATTAAATAGTTTCATTAGTATATTGAAATAAAGTAGATTTTCCATTTTTGTAGAATCTTGACTGCGTCGACAACCGTTGGATCCTTTCACCTTTCAAAGTTGAAATGTCGAACTGATACTTAAAGTTTGTAAAAAAACATAAATAATGCTAAAAACTTAAAATGAAAGAAGTTTGGGGATTAGAACGATGTCATGTCAGACACATAAAGCTGATAGAACTTTGTTAATTAATTTTGTATCATGCGGTGTTTGAAAACAAATTTTATTACATTAAAATTTGATTACTTTAGAATTTTTCAAATTTTAATCATTTTAAGCTTTTATTTTGATTGTTTTAAATTTTCTATGCATTGTGTTTTAAAAATAAAGAAATTGTGTAATTAAGAATTTATTACAGATCTTGAATTAAGCTTGAGGCAATAGAAAATCTCTTGTGAATGCTCAATTACAAAAATTCATTAATACTTGTTTTCATTTCTTATTGATTTGTTTACGTACAATACAGAAGTTTTAGAATTTTCAAAGTTACTTCAACAAAAGTTAATTACAAATTTATAAAACACATTTTTATTATAAGCTTGGTTAATATTGTAATAGATAAATAAATTTATGTATAAAATTAAAAATTATTAGGCATAGGCTTTATAAGGACATTTGAAGCCATTTATATTCCTTATTTGAATATTTTAATCTTTTCCATAAATTTCAGAGCCAATTTCTATTCGCCATAGACGAAGTTATGAAAATCGACGAAAAGGAAACGGGGAAGTTGTTGAAAATTCTGTTAAGAGCGTCACGAATGCAAGGCTTAATATATTTGCAACAGAAAACAGCACCGTAGTGGTGGCACAAATTGGGGGAACAGCCACTTTACCTTGCGTAGTTCGGAAATTCAATACTGGAGTGGTTAGTTTTAAAATAATAATATGCTTGAAAAATCACTGTGTTATTTTAAAATAGGTTTCGTGGATACGAAAAGATAATCATCGATTACTTACTGTAGGACTTACGCCCTACAGTTCTGATGGTCGCTTTTTGGTCGAGCACGTCAGGCACTTACAAAATTGGGGTCTTCTTATTCAACATGTGCAAATTTTGGACGCCGGTATTTACGAATGTCAAGTGTCTACGCATCCACCATCCAGCATATTTATAACGCTAAAAGTTACAGGTAAGTTTTCATAACAGTTAAACTTTGTAAAATTTTCTTCATTTAAATTTATAAAATATAACAATGCGAAATTTTAGCTGGTATGTTATTCAATAATTTATCAACATCAAAGAGTGAGTTTAAAAATATGAAACTTTAAATTTCTTTTGTAATATAATATTGTTTTATAATACAAAAGTACAATTATCGATTATTATTATTTTTTAAGACAAGCTAGTTACGATAAAATTGGTTTATAAAATGAAACGGTTCGGTTATGAATAAAATATTTATGATGATACCTCTCGGTAGCCGTGTAATTAGTTTTGTAGTCTTGCGTAGACTTTTTAAGTAATCTACGAAATCCTAACGGAATCAAATAAAAAAACAGAGAAAAGCAAATAAGATATTTACTTTCTCTACTATTTGTTGTACTTTAACTTAACTATTCCTGGGTTAGTAAATATTAATATAAAATTTGTTTTTAGAACAAAGATTTGCATAATGACATATTTATGTTATCCATTATTTAAATTATTAGATCGAAGACATTTATATTAATAGAAGCTAGAGTGACTGCTGTCAACAGAACATATTTTTATAAAAACTTTAAAGCGGGTGTTTGATTTATCCTATAAAAATATAGGTATAACCTTGAGTCATATATCGATTTGATACACAACCACAGCTTTTTCAGTTTCTATGACAAGCTGCCCAAACAGTGAACTTGTAATAATTTTAGTTATTTGGCCGTGACATTATTTTATAGTTAGTTATATAATTTAAGTTTAATATAATTTTATTCATTAGGTGCTAGTGCATAAAAAGTATAATACAATATAAATAATGAACATTTTAGAATAATGCGAGCCTATGTATATCAATAATTACATTTTTCATTTTGTAAATTACTTCCTACGTATGAATTAATGACTTGAGAAAAAACATGCCATACATTTTACTGCACAGCTAACTTTAAAAAATGTCATAAAAAACGTTATACCTACTAGTTTCGTGGTTTGTTTGAAAATTTGAAAAAACATTGATATATATTTTGTTAATTTTCTATTTGTTAGTACTTATGCGCTCTGCTCCGTACCTGATCTGCACAGGTATCGTTGAGTGTCCTCTTTAGATTATATAATATAGATATATGATAATTATTCCGCTTATTATTACAACATATTATCCTATAAGCGCTTCTTGGCGCTATATTTCGAGAATGGTTAATTGTACAAAAAATTAATGAAACCAAATTTGTACAGAATCTTATAAACTACAAGTATTATACTGCCGTCCTAAGGAAGAAGGTCCTATCTGCAAAATTTACGTTTTCGAGATGTTTGATGCTTTCTATGCTATGCAATGTATTTTGCCTATTTATCAAAATATAAAGTCCTAACTACAGCAGAAATAGGTTTTTTTAATTAAATTTTTTGTACTTAATTAACAATTCAAAATTTTTTAATCATAGTAAAATTAAAAGTTTTGATCTGAGCGTGGTTCATGCGATAGAGGAATGTATAAAGAACATTCACATCAAATTTAAAATAAATCTGTTTATTAGAACTTGAGATATGAAAACGGACGACTGGATTGAAAGATACGTAGAAAGATAGTCGAAGTAACTCAGATCAGTATTTTGCAGATAGGACCTTCTTCCTTAGGACGGCAGTATAATATTAATAACATTAATTACATTAACCCTTAATCGATAGCGTGCAGTCACTGGGACCGCATCAGGTTTTAATTTGTGTTTATTTTACGCATCGTTCAAAATTAGTCATTATGGGTTTCAGTACCTTTAAGTTATATCACTCCTAGTATATTGACAAACAGGGGTGGTCGAAAGTTGGCTTGTTTTAGTTATAGAAAGAGAAGAAAACAGCCAGCGGTCACTGTGACCGCACGATAGTGTTACTGTAATTTTTATGTTTCTAGTAAACGTCATATTTAAAGATTATAAAATATAAATTATCATTATTATTGTTCATACAACATACAAAATGAATTTTTAATTATTATATAATTTCAATTCACAAACCATTGCAGTGCAGTGCGAAATTGTGTACGAATTGCATACAAAAACTGTAATTTTCAGGTGTTGTGATTTTTGAGATATAGTTGTTTTTTAAAAAAATTTTTATTTTAATTATAATTATTCAAGTATGTACTTCAAAATATTATGATTTAGTTTGCTTAAATATGTTTGAGATTGAGAAAAAAAGATAAATTTTAGTTATGTCGTATAAAAGGGTTCAGATATGCTAATAATTTCTTTTGTTCAATCCTGCTATTGAAACATGTCGTTTCTTACTTGGATACGCAACTAAAAACCGTTTGATTTACTCACTTAATTATATCTGTGGTAACGAGTGGGCGAATGACTTTTCACCCACTAGTGAGTGAGTGAAAAATGCAGTCATTGATTAACCTGCCTATGTTCTTTATAATAATATTGAAATGTTTTAAAACCAAAGCTAACTTTTTTTTAAATTATTTTGCGCGCTATCGATCTAAAATTTTGCATAAAGCTTTCTACGACAAATTGCTACGGGGGGTTGAGTACGAGCAAAGAGGGGTAAATTTTTAGCTCAGTTTTTCGATATCTAGCGCCTTTTTCGAGTTATTGCAAATTCAAAATCTCAAATTTAATTATTGATGACACGAATTATAATAAATTGTATTTTCATAAATTTTTTAGATTTATAAGTGCAGGATTGAACAAAACGCTATACATAACTCGTGGAAAAACCCTTTCGCTCACTTATTTGCCTCTGCACACTCGCCTGTCGGCTCGCGTGCAAAACTGGCAAATGTGTGAGCGAATCTTTCGGTTTCTCCACTAGTCGTGTAATATACTATTATGTTATTAAAAGTTAATAATAGACATAATAGTAGAACAAAACTCAATATATTTATGCTGTAACTACAACTATAATAAAAGCCGGTGTAACTTTTAATATTTCCTTCAGTAAAATTTTAGCTTTCTGTAAATTTCACGGGTAAATAAATATTCACTAATAGATTTTTAACGGGGGTAAAAATTCACTAGAAAAATCTTAATAAACAAATTAAGATGAGGGTTAAATATCACTAATGAATATTTACCGGAGGTAAAATTGTAAAAAAATTTACTGATTTTTTTAGTAAAAGTTTACTCCTCGGTAAAATTGTATAAATATTTGCGGTTTTTCCTTACAAAATTTTACTCCCCGGTAAATATTTTTTTTTAGTGGATATTTTCCATGGGTAAAATTCAGTAACGAAATTTTATCTCTTAGTAAATAAAATTACAGGGTAAAATATCCCTAAATATTCTGATATTAAGTTAGAATATTTGTTTTGGAAGTTTGGGCAACGGATGTAGGAATGTTTTTCACTGCTGTACTGGATACACATGGTGATACAACGGTGGAGATAGAGGACACTTTTCCACTGTTCTAAGAAAAATATTTAACAAAATTTTTTTATAAAGTTAAACCCTCGAGAGTTTAAAACAGTTTTTTTAAATTTTCACTTTCACATGACCATGGCTCCGAAAATATTGATTTTTCAGTTAAAATGGTTTAATACTTTTTTAAATAATGTGAAATAAGCTACAAATTAGATTGATAACTTTCATTGTTTAAAATCAACGGCTTTCGAGTTTTGAATTAAAGTATAAGTACAAAAACATTGAAAAATTTGAAATTTTTTTATAATTGCGGCATTTTTAAACACTATCTTTTAAACGAAACATTTTACAAAAATCTGACGCCCCATTCCGTGTAGGAAAAACAATTCATTTTGTAGAAAATTAGGAAATAATAAACAAGGTTACTACGAAGCAAAAAATAAAATTCACAAAATGTTTATTTTTATTAAAACAATATTTTCTTAATTACGGTTGAACTATAACATAATTATTGTAAATGTTCAAAATAACTACCCTTACTTTCAATACACGGTAGTTATCATTTTAAAAGATGTTGTATAGTATTATTTATAACACTTCCTCTTTCGTTAAGAGCCACTATAGCATTCGTTACTCTTCCCATTAATTACTCTCTGATGATGTCGGGTTTTCTTTTGTTGATGTAACCCCATAAAAGATAATCAAGAGGAATTAAATCTGGGGATCTTGCTGGCCAATTAATTAGTCCTACTCTACCGATACATTTTTCAGGATATTTAATTTAAAAAATTTTTTATTTGTTTATTTATTTATTTATTTGTTTATTTTTTTTTATTTCTTGTTTTGTAGTTTAGCTGCTCTTGTTTATTATTTTCAAATTTTATCTGAAACAGATTAGCTTTTCAAAAAGTTTTACTAGACAAAAATTATAGTCCGTTAAATTTCTTATCCGGAATATTTTGTAAAATGTTTCGTTTAAAAGATACAGGGTTTTTGAAAAAAGCAAAAAAAAAGTTTGAATTTTTCAAATTTTTTTTACTTAAGTAGTACTTTAATTTATAACTCGAAATCCGTTTTAGGCAATAAAAGATTTCAAATTAGCTTGTAGATTACTATATTTCATACCCATTAAATAAGCACTAAACCATTTTTACTGAAACGCCAATATTTTAGGAACTATGGGCACGTGAAGTTAGAAATTAAAATAAAAATGCTTTAAAGTAGCTTAACTCTCGAGGGTTTGAATTTATAAAAAAATTTTTGTTACCTATTTTTCTTAGAAAAGTGTCCTCCATAGCTCGTGCGAAGTAGAAATCAATCGAAAATCAGATTTTTCAGCAATAACTTTCATAATTTTTGAGATACAGCAAAACTTGTAATGTACAAATTTAAAGAACTAATAAAATTCTTTAAGGTCGTATATTACAAGTGTTGCTGTATTTCAAAAATCAAGAAAGTTTTTGCTGAAAAACGATGATTGTCGGTTCTAGTTCTACTTAGCACGAGCTCTAAGTTATGTAATGCAAAAAAAATTTCTGCAAAAATTCACAGAAAACATTTCACAGTAAAATAATATCTACTAAACATTCTTATTTAATTATAACATTTTTTTAAAGAGGTAAAAATGCACTGAACATATTTTTAATTTATTTACTTTCCCGTTTTTTACCGTTTCAATTTTTATCAACAAGAGTAAAATTTCTCTAAAAATTTTCTACTAGGAATATTTTACCCCCAAGGAGTAAAATATAAAGGGGTCAATAATTCCGTTTATATTTGATACTATGTCAATTTGGGATAACAATTTTAGTAAAAGTATTGCGTAGTTTGAATATAATTTTTGATAAATTATATCATTTTTTTTTATTATTCTTGAGGTAGCCACCAATAAAGACCAACCTATTACGTTTTGTACTATACTGAAAGAAGTACCAGAAAATTTTAGAATATCATTCACGTTGTTATTTGTTATTATTAAAATCATTATTGTATATTTATTTCTGTAATTATTTATTTTTTGTATACCTACTTTGTTCAAACTTTTCATTTGTTTTAACAATAGTTTTAAATTAAACAAAAAATAGTAATTCAAATATTTATAATATATGCATTATACATATTAAAAGCTCAACTAGAGCTCAGATCTTGTGTTAGATACCCTACATACACGCGATCCAACACAGAATCTGATATTACCAATATCTGCGAATAAATACCTACTACATAATGAAAATATTCTGTTTAATTTTTGCAATTAAACATCCTGATTTGTCTAAATATCAAATAGTTAGAACGGTGCTAGTGTTATTGTTAGTTTTTAATTAAAAGGAAAAAAAAACAATAAAATAAAATATTAAAGAATTAGTAAAAGAAGTAAACCGAAATTACTTTTGTTATTACTACTTATATTAAAATGAATTATAGAAGTTTCAATGAATTATTCAATAGAAAGTAGATTAAATTAAACTTAGAAATTTGTAAAAAAGCTTATGCATTTATAATATCTATTTATAAACATATGTTACAGTCAATGATGACAATTCGGTCATTAACGTTAATGGCCGGGCCCAACTAAGCTGGGCATTGACGTCATTAGCCGGCCATTGACGTCAATGACCTTATATTTTGGGCGATGTTGACATTTAAAATTTCCTGCGTGGTTTTTTCATCATTTTCCAGGCAATGACGTCAATGCCCAATACATGGTGGGCAATGATGAAACTATTATTTTATAGATTCTATCTGACAGTAATATATTAAATGTGCCTTTGCAATTACATAATACTAGTTATTAAGGGATACCGAAAAGAAAATTTTGCTAGAAAGTATTAGTAATTCGACCAAAGAAAATGAGATTACTCTAAGACAAGCAGCAGCTCAAAGCAGTGTTTTAGGTGTCCAGGGGGTTATAAGCGTTGTCATTGCAGAGGTGGATGTAAAAACAATAAATGTGCGTGTCGCGCCAGCAAACAAATTTGCAATTCTAAGTGCCATGGGTCATTCCCGTGCCAGAATAAAAATGATTAATTTAAAAAATTTTATTTTATTATTTTTTAATTTTTATTATTTTTGTTAATAAATGATTATATTATATTATAATACAATGAATACAACTATGTAGCTACGTAAATATCACTTGCCAGTTGGCTATCAAATTTAAATAGCCATTTTGCTGTTCTTTATAGTAGTTATTCCATAATATCATCATTGCCCAATCCATTTTGGCCATTAACGTCATTGACCGGCCAAAGACGAAAATATTACAATCACCGTTAACGGGCGTTAACGGCGTTAACGTTAACGTTAAATGACGTTAATGGCCGGAGTAAATGGGCATTGACGTTATTAACCATAACATATATAAATAATGTAGTAACTACTATCTATTTTATTAGTAAAAAAGTTACTCTTCTCCGAATAAATTATGCTATTTCTTTCTTCAAATCCAAAATGTTATCTAAATTAAAAATTTTATTAACTAGATAAATATTTCTTTTTATGTTGATAACAGCGGCAGCGAAAGTGAAACTTGACATTCGGTTCCTTAATAATAAAAAAGTTATCTTTTGTTGGCGATTCAAGAATATATAGGTAGTATATTGCAATATAGGAGCTAACGTAAAATTTATTGTGGGTAGTCTGCAAAGTTCTCATTTATAGATAAACTAGAAAGAGTAGTTTTGCTCTAAATATAGCATGTTAGTTTTTCTTCAACCGTAAAGATTAATTAGTAATTACCATAATATCGAACATTACTTTTAGTGTTTGCGACAAGCGCACTAAATGTGAAGCAAAAACTAACAAACGGCAGTAAAGTAAAGCAATTCCTATCACAAAAAAGTGAATCTTTATGACATTTAGTCAAGCTTTTTTGACGTTTTGGAATAAACAATATTTTTAAATACTTTCTAGGTTGTTTGAAAAATAAATATTACATAAAGTAAACAAACACATTTTTTTTGTACAATAGTTTTAATGTAATTACATTAATAACACCTGTTGGTGCTAATGTTCTTCAGTTAGAAACATAATCTAACTGGGCTACTTAATTTTTCTGTATTTGATTTGACGCAAAAGAAACTGTGTTGTTTGCTTTAATGTAATTTTCACTATAAAACTTTAAATTACATAAAGTTGTTTGTAGAGTGTTTATAAGTCATTTTATAACAAATGTAAACTTTGTGAGTATATAAATAAATTCAACTAAGCATTTCATCCTTTGTTCTACAGCTTATTATTAAATTTATAGAGGCAGTGGCGGAAATTCTTGGCGCTCCAGACTTACACCTAAGGGCAGGATCCAGTCTTCGGTTAGTTTGTAGCTTAAAACACTCAACCGAACCACCATCTTATGTATTTTGGTACCACGAGCAACGCATGATAAATTATGATATAGGAGTTAAAGTACTCCCAGATCGTTCATCCAGTGTACTCCTATTACAAGAGACTGATAAAAGACACAATGGTAATTATACGTGCAAACCTTCTAATGCAGTTCCGGCTTCTATTAATGTACATGTGCTCAATGCAACTGCAGGTAATATTAATTATTTGTCTCTTACTGAAAATCACTAATACCTTTTCAAAATAACAATTTCAGAAGAAAAACCAGCAGCTATGCAGCATGCCAATACTTCAACGTCTTCTTCAACAACATACCTGTTTATAAATTTCAGTGTTTTGTCAATGACAATTTTTATGTTACAAAATTTGTGGTTAAGATGAAAATTAATGTAAAATTATTAAATTTTTGTTTATTATAAGCCATTGTAAATATTATGTAAATAAAAAATTTACCAAAGCGAGACTTTCAAATATTTAGATCTTTATAATTTAAAATATTTCATTTCTCGAATATTAAACTTTTAAATATTTATTTGTTAATTTTGGATAGCATACAATAAAATAATTAAATTTTATTATTCTACTATTTAAAAAAATATAAAAAGTTTGCATTATTCTTTAAATTAGATTTGTTCGTATACCTACAAGTACAAATGCAGTAAGTACTTTATAATTTACATATGTTACTATAATATTACTATACACTAACTTTGGTACCTAACTTTGTGCGGGTTTGTTCCCAGGTGCTCTGTATACAATCTTTTTTATTGTAGAAACAATGAACATTACGTTAATAGAAAAATAGAGTAAATATTTATATCTCTGAATAGAAACAACATAGTTTGTTGGGCATAATAGTAAAAAGAGATTCAAAGAAGATGTAGACCTGTCATCTCTCCTTATAAGAAACACTAAAAATGTAGTTTGTTGTTACCAAACAGTCAAGGGCCTTAGTTTACGGAAAGTGCCCTCCACTGCTGTTGCAGTTACCACCAAATTTTTTGTAGCTGTGAAAGATTAAAATGGAGCGATTAACTTAGAATCAACATCAACTTTATCTTTAATTATTAAAATTATTAAAAGTACAGTCTCGATAATCCGAACACACCCTAATCCAAACAAAATAATATTATTTAATATTTTTTTTTTTCGGATTACCGAGACTGTACTGAATATCGATTTTTCACATAAGAAACGATGAAGCGGTTCATTATATCGACGGTGTGTGTGTTCGACGTAAATAGCTGCTGCAAACTATTTAAGTGGTCTGAGCCACTCGCAGTTCACTTCTAACTATGCAGTTATTGCTAACAATTTATTAATTTATTTATTTGATAGTTAATATTGAGGACGGTTACGGTCTGATGCTTAAGTGCGTCAGCTACTAAACAGAGAATCGTGGTTCGAGCCCGAGTAGAGCAAGAACTTTATTCTAACCGTCCTCCCTCGGCGGGAAATGGCAAACCACCGAGGTAATCTGCCTTGAAAACCCTTCATAAAATGAAGTGGTTAGCCAAAACCCACTCTGGGTTGTAGAGCTGTTTACAACAATAATAGTTAATATTCTAGCCGAATTTAGCTTAAAAACAGATATCCCGTCTTTTTAATCTGTGATTTTGGAGTCGAAACCGCTTCAGGTATGTTTTTATTGAGTGGAGCCCATCCAGAATTTTTATCCTTTAAGATTCATAATTTTAAAATTTTGACTATTATAGGGTTGTTATTAAGGAGTGGAGCGATTCCAGGATCCCGTCTTTTAAGATCCGACATTTTCGAGTGTAATTAGTGTCCAAAAATACTTTAAGAAGTGACGGAAAAAACAATCTAACTTACAATTTGAAAAAAAGTGATTTTGTGGTGCAATCCGATTCCCAATATAAATATTATTTATGTTGTGTTGTATATAATTGTATATAATATGAATATTGTTGTCGTTAAAAAAGTAAGGCAGTAAAACAGCTGTTGAAAATAATGTGTAATTTCGAAAAAAGATCCAATTCTATCAGTTTTGATGGAATATTGATCTTAATTTACAATTCACGTGAATTTTTCACGAAAATAATAAATTATTATGTTATATGTTTATATCTTATTGTAAACTTTCAGTACTGCTTAATTGATTGTCATATAATATATTGCCATGACTGTATTTGTGCGCCAAATATTTGTTTGGCATTGTTCCGGGAGCAGGGAGAAAGACTTCGTTTGGCGTGGAAAAGTGAAGTCACGAAGTCGAGCAAAAAAGCCACTCAATTTCATATTTTCCATATGTAAATGTACTCCATCCAAGTATACCACTCCATAAAAATAAGTTTGTCTAAATAAAAAATTAAAGTAATTTCTTTGGTTTAAAGTGTTTTAATTGTCATTGAGAAGAAAATGTGTTTGTTGGTAAAGAGGGTAAAGAACTGGAAATTAAGATTATTCGAGGAATTCAAATGAAATAAGGGATAAGCGAACAAAACTTAATTAGTAAGAGAGTTGTAAATTGAAAGACTGAGAGGAAAGTGATAAATAAAATATTTAACACAAGAAGATAAAAACTAAGCGCTAATAAATTATAATAATTCAAAGATCACGTACATCGCGTTAGGAAATCTTGGGTTAATCTATAATTTAAACAATAACAAATAATAATTTTTAAGCAAAATTAATATAAAAAAACATAGCAATGTATTTATGACTTTAAACTGTATAAGTGTGCAAATTTTAAAATCGTTATATCTCGGAAATTACAGTTTGTGACTTAAATCGTTATTCTCGCCACTGCTTTGCTAACTTGTATAAAATAAAAATTGGATGGGTGGGGCTCATCTTATGGAAATAGCTAACTAACTGCACTTAATTACATTTTGGTTTTACGTCTTTTTTTATATCAGTAAATCTACAACCCGATCTACCGCAGTGTCTTTGGGAATTTTTAAAATTGTGGAGGAACTTAACACACTATCACCAGTAAAAAGAGACAACACAACAATATTGTTTTATTATCATGAACGCTTTCTACGAAATAACGGCTGAACAAACCAATTTTACTACTTCCCATTCAGCATATTTTTTTTAGTAAAAATAAAGTGAAAATAGTCTCGTTCTCTCTTTCTACTCGAATTGTTTACTCTCAATATAGAAGTGTTGTGACCCATTCTCTGCTAGGTCTGTAATATACTATGCACATATAATATGTCCAAAGTTTTTCATATATTAGAGAACTTAGAGAATTTAAAATCATGAAAACATAATACACTTCAGTTCAATTAAAATTTTCATGGTAAATCACCTTGATTTTACTTTGTCTGCCTAGGTAAGAGTCTTTTGACGAGAAAATGAACGCTTTCATATTCAAATTGTAACCGTAGTACTAGCATATGTACAACAAAATTGGTCAAGGTTTCCTAAAATTTATATTTACCTACCCACATAAAAAGTATTCTCTAAATATCCAACAAAAATAAAATTGTTGCAAAATTTAAAAATACTACATTTTTGAACTCGATTATTTCAAATATAGAGTAAAGTAAGTGACTCTAAATAACAAGTTTGATATTGCAAATGAAACAGCAATTAATTTATTGTTTTTTTGCAATATATTGCAAACTAGAAGAACTGCAAAGCAGGTACTTAAAAGCAATCTAAGAGTACCTATTTACCTTAAATTTCTGACGAACCTTACATGAAATATTGAAGAAATAATGTAAATTAAAAATCAATTCTTTTAAGAAAATCTTAAATAATAACTTCAATGATAAATCAATATGTGTTTAAATTATAAATTAATTAAAATTTATTCACCGAGAAACGAAATTCGTCACCACAGAAAAAGTTTATTAACAGAAACTAATTTGTTTAGTAGCTATACATAAATAGCATTAATTAAATTTTGTTCTATCAAAAGTAATTGGTATTTGTTGAATATATTTAACTATATTATCTCAACTAAAGAATGTTAATATGGACAAGGTAAGTAATAGTATATTGTGCAACGAGTGTTCAACGAGAAAATAAACGCTCAAACGAAGTGAGTGCGCTCATTGGTTTGTTCTACCTTGGTGCTCATGTTAAACGTCACTTAAACGTAATTTTCATATCCAGGGACGGTTTTAGTATTTTGATTTGCGTGTGTTGTTTTCAATCAGCGTGTGCAAATTATACTTTGCGCACGCTAATTTACTGTACCTACACCGCTTATGTGATGTTATCATAGCTGAATTAGGCAAAGAGCTATTTGCCGTACAAAATAACGTGTGTCAAGTTAGAACTTTTCTCTCATGTGTAATAAAAATTTATTGTGTAAAACAATACTATAGTATTGCGTATAGTAGCGAGAAAAGTACTATAGTAATGAGAATAGTTTTGTTCACAATGCAACAAAAGTTTATTTCTTTAAAAAATCTCTTTTTAAACGTAAAAAATATCATTTTTAGAAAATATTATAATATTATATTGGTTCGTATGAATTTAATTTGTTGCATCAAATGGCTTGACTTACATAACATTATAATATCGTATGTAGAACTCTTTTTTTATATTCAACACATTGTACTTCTTATTGATAATTAAAATTTGTTAAAATAATGTTGTCCCTTAATAAATTAACTATAATAATAAGTTAATATTAATATTACAGCGTTCATTTCTAAACAAATCCTCACTATTCTTCTATATTACTTAAAGTTATTGGTTAATACCTGCCACCACTCTACTATATAGTTTTTTATCTTCACACTTTTTCTCTAACTCGTCACAACTGCAAATCTTATGTTAGAAATGGCCAAACATCTTGTGATGTCATACTTAGGATACTATGGGTGACGATGAAAAATTAGCTAATCGAGCGAGAAACCAGGTTGGTATGCGAGCGAGATTGACGTGTGCCCTTTTTTTAAAACTGTTAGGATTAATTTTCTGGCTTCCATAAATATTGTTTTAAGAAACTGTTTTCTTAATTAATTTGTTATTAGTGTTTCTTTATTTTTGCATCTCACAAATCCAAAGTGAGATTGTAAAATACAAGTTGTGCCCTAATTAAACAAAGTAAAAAAAAATCGCGAAGTAAACTCTAATTTACTGAGTGAGTAGTAGTTAGTGAAGTAAGAAAATATAAATAAATAGTGAAATGGAGTTTAAGCTGGGAAACAGTGGTTTAAAAAGAAAAAGTAAATCTAAACGTACTCGACGTACTCCGCCGCGCGACACATTAAAAAGTGATACTTCCTAATCATCCTTGGAAAATACAACTCGTGGACGAGTGAAATGGTTGAAAATAAAAATTACTTCATTGCTGGAGAAAATACATACTCCCACAGGATGTAGAATAACTATATTGATGAAACTTTAATACCATTATTCGATCCAAGTGACTATAAACAAGATGCCGATAACTAGGTAAAGAAAGTTGATGATTTAATTAATTTTTATAATTGGAATAATTGGAGTTGGAACTTTGCTAACACCAATTCGTTTAAGTATGCAATTAATAGAAGCGGCAAATTATAAACCTTTGCCCAGGCAAGATCTTGGTGATTGTTTCTAAAAAGTTGCTAAGTTTAATAGGTTAAAGTTATAAATTCCCGAAAAATATATGATTAATAGTGTTATCGAATCCTTGAGTGACACTAGCTTAAAATTATCAGCTCGGACTGCTAAATTTACGACCGTCGGCGATTTAGTAGGATACTTACAAAATAATAGTTCCGGATCGTCAAAGAGTGCATATCCTATGCAAGAAAGTAATTTAAGTCGTCTCGGAAAGGGCGAGGATGCCTATAAAACCAGAACAAAAAAAGCCTTATAACATAATAACAAATATAAAAAGTTATAGTTGCGGGCTAGACCATTTCATAGACGAAACAGCCTTAACATTATAAAATGCCACCATTGTAATAAGTCAGGTCATATAGAAAATTACTGTCGCAATAAAAATGCAATGAAAAAAAATGAAATATTGAAGGAGGTGGGCGTCACTTCGGACACTTTGGTAACAATTAATCCGTATTTAAAATCGGCTACAATAAATGAATACGGGAAGCGGGCGAACATCATTAAAATTATCATTAGCGCGTAAATTAAATTTAGATAATTAAAAATTTGATTTGATATCAAATGCAACTGTACTTTGATAAACCCAAAGTGAAAAAATTGGCTTCAGTTGCTTGATCCATCTGTTTAAGATGGATACTTTCTCCTTCGCCAAAGCTTTTTTGGGCACCAAACTGTAGTAATTGCCACCCCCGTATGAGATGCAAAAATGCATCTGGTTTGACAAAAAACAAGGATTGTGTTAACTTAGAGCAAGACTCGAGTTTCGACATTACCCATTACGGGATTTGTTTCATCGGTTGCACCGATGACACCGGGCGTGGTATGCGCTTCTTCAAGTTATGGGCAATGCTAGTATAGATTGGTGTCTTGACAATGCTCTATTGTTCTATAAAAGAACAACAACTGTTTAATTATAAAATTGAAAAATTTTTAATCAAAAAAGTAACAGAACAAAATCATCCAAATGTAAAGCCGATGAACCAATTTTCGTCAACCTTATTGAATGTCGATTAAGGATAGAGAAAAATCAGATAGAATTATTGAAAAGCTATAACGTCAGTCGATAATCCGCGAATCACAGTGACCTTACCCAAGCCCCGTTTTACAAGTAAGAAAGAAAACGGGAGATTTTCGAATGTGCATAGATTACCGTAAACTAAACGCAATTACGTTGAAAGATAAATCCCTTTTCCATTAATGAAAGATCATTATAGATATCTATTGGGTGATGGAAACATGTATTTTATTGGCATAGGCTTAGCGTCAGGATACTACCAAATCCCGTTGGCGCCAAAATGAATAGAGAAGACGGTTGAATGTTTAAGAATGCCTTTTGTATTGGCAAATAAACCGGGGGTATTTCAGCGCCTAATATACAAAGTACAGAGTTCCCTTAAAAAATTGCATTGCCATATATTATGTATAGATGGCGTTATTGTTCTACTTTTAAAAAGGGTTTGAAAAGATTAGAACAGGTGTTAAAAGCTTATAGGACATTCAACCTCGCATTGAATGCAAACAAATGTTCATTGTTTGAAACTCAAATCGATTATTTGAGTAAGGAAATTAGTATTCAGTGAGTTAGATCTGGAATAAGACTATTAAATGCAGCGACTGAAATAAAAATCCCTGAAAACGTACGAGAATTTCGCCAATTTCTTGGTTTAACAGGGTATTTTTAAATTTTTATAAAAAAAAACTATTCCACGATTGCTGAACCACTGTCGCGAATGACAAAAAATATTTCGTGGTCAAGAGAAATTAAATAAGATGTCGAAACTAAAGGAATTCCTTACAAAATGAATAAATTTAAGGGGTATCCGGACGATTTGTTCCCGGACGATTCATCCAGTAGACATTTCATCCAATGAACTGGTCATCCACTGGATCCATTTATTATCAAAATATATAGCAAATGAAACGAACGTAGTTTTAATTAAAATTTTTATTTTTATTAATTATAATATTAATAAAGAAGTCAGTATTTATTTTTTGAGTAATTTTGTGTTATAATATGCAATTAGTGTTTCAGGTTGATAAGCAACTTTAGGGCTATAAATCTGACAGTGGTCAGTAAGCCAATTTTAGTTACTGATTGGATCAGTTACTTAGATCTAAAAGTCAAACGGTGGTCAGTAAGCAAATTTTAGTTTATTAGTTACTTATTGTCTGTAAACCTGGCGATTACTATCAGTAGACCAACTGTGGTTGTTGATGGAATAGTTGTCTTGTGTTGTAAATCTGGTAGTGGTCGATGATTCGAGTAGTTAACGTGGAGTGGTAAGTCAACATTACCATTAAACGGACAATAGGTATAAACGATGTAGTATCAAATTAGTTTTAAGATGGTGCTTAAATAGTTGAAATATTATTTAAATGCAGTTTTTTGTTATGATAATACAATTCAAAAGCTTTCTAAAGACGTAGTAATATAATAATTAAGTTTTGTGTGTCATTATAGAATAAAATTGGACCATAGACATCCACAAAAGTCAGGATGGCCGAATGTTGGAAATGGTCAAACATCTGGTAAAGTAATACTTAGGATTTTATGGGCGACGATGAAAAATTAGGAGATCGAGAGAAACCAGGTTGGTATTTGAGAGAGATTGATGTGTGCTTTTTGTTTTACACTGTTAATATTAATTTTCTAGCTTCAATTAATATAGTCTTGAGAAATGTTTTTCTTTATATTTGCATCCAACACTCAGGTTTTCCACTATCTCATTCAACTACTTGGTTCTTACAATTCCTTTACCGCTAATCTACCTAGTAGTCCGGACACTTTAGATGAAATTTTCCTCACACCTAGAAACACATATTGTAAGTCTGAAAATTGGCTTAAACGATTTTCGAACATTACTAAACAACATACTAAAATTTTCAAGATCTCATTATGTTTTATTTTTAATTAGAAGAACGTGAGTCACATGCATATTAACAACATTTTGATAATCTAGTCACATATATTTTAAACCGAAAATTAGTTCAAGTACACCTAAAGTGTCGTTGAAAATGACATTCTTTCTTTAAATCCTCGTTTTCATCGATGTATTTGACTTTAAGTGCATCTTTATTTACTTTATTAACTAATTTAAGTCAAATACATCGATAAAATACTACTGTTACACTCGTTATTGGCAGTAAAAGTAATGTTAATATTTAATATTATAATTATACTTCGATGGACTCGTTCTCATGATCATACGGCAGTTTATAATTTATATCTTTGTTCTTATTTGACGAGTATTGTTTATCAACTGATAGAGAAACTGACTCATATCCCTTCCTTTCTCTAACTTCTCCTTCTTCATTATGTTTTTTACGCAATGAATTGTTTGACATGTAATGTTGAAATTTTGAGTCCAAGAAAAAAATATCGGAGTTTAAATAAAAAATTTAATAAAAAGATGCTGAAATTGCAAAAAATGTTAGAAAATTTTAATTCAAATAATCAATTTTCAGATTCAACAACAAATATTTAGTATATAACAGCTGATTTTGTTTGAAATAAGTAATATCTATCCTAGAAAAGTGTCTATTTATTATTAGAACAAGTTCTCACCGACAAAGATAAATATAATATTTTAGTTTCTAATTAATATTTTATAATATTTATTTTATTTTAATATAATAATACTTTAGATGAAAATTGGTTTCAAACTCAAGTTTATCTTTAACAGGTGAAAGTCACTCTAAAAATTCTGAAGATAACTCTAACAAATCGGAGTCATCTACATGGTCAATACACAACCCAGCCAGATCTAGGAAAACACTCTTGGAGGAGTGAAATGTACTCAGCAATTGTAAATATTTTAATATTTCCGTCCTTAATCCGGAAATTCAAACAATAAATTTACCTGTACACCTTAAAACATATAAATTCCAACAAAAAATGCAAGAATTACTCTGGGAAGGTATAACATAACAGCTGTCACAAAAATTTTAACACAAGGAGGCCTAATCGATGCGAGGGCAACAAAAGCTTTACTTGATTCTGGCAAACTACTAACCGACATGTTTCCCACAGTCCTCCACATATCGAAAATACCAATTTCAAAGATAGAATAAAACCACCAGAAAACAGAGATGGGGAACGACATGCACCACACCTCAGACAACCCAAAAAAAACCACCATTAGAAGTAGACCATGAGTATCCGATATTTTCACAATTGGGAGTTAATCACCTAAACCAAAAATATCTTACATTTTAGTTAGGTATTAATTATAAATAATCTTTTAAATATGGGCGTTTGTCAAAAGCAAACACTGGAACAACAAATTTATTTCATCTTATTTTATAAGGAAATAGAATAACGGTAAAAACCGATTTATATTATTTCTCAAAAAAACTCTGCAAAAATATAATTGATACTCATTATTCAAACTTTAAGATTTCCTAGCAGTTAAAAAACATATATAATATTATATACCAAATGATACATTACTAATATCGGCTTACAAGATGCTTATTTCTTATATCAATAACAAAAAATCTGATGTGGACAACACATACGCCTATTTTACTGTTAATACTTTTCTTAATAACTAAGTTATTTTTAGAATAATTATAACATCTTTCCACAGCATATACTATTTTGTTAAGCTAGATTTCAAGTTGGTTTTATATATTTTTCTAAGATGTCCAAGAAGTATTTTTTTAAAAAATCGGAAAAACAGTAGCACCTAATTTTTAGTTAGGATCTCGTTAATCCATTCATGCGCGTCCTGAATTGCCAAATGGCATGGACATGCGAGTTATTTTTATAAACTATCTTTTTATTTTCTTGTTTATAAACTAGAGATTATAACAATCCTAGAAACAAATTTTCAACTTTCTACGGCTTACCTACTGTTTTTAAGGCGAAAAATGCCAAAAATTTCATAGAGTAATGTACCCTTTCGGCACGGACAATCGCAACTAAAAATAGGAGGTGCACAACTAGATGCAATAAGTGCTTCAAATCCAAAATTTCAACTTTCTACGATCTACTGTATTTGAGTTATGCGCCATACAGACGTCACAACGAAAATAGTCAAAATGGATTCAGGGAAGGTCAAAACGGATATTTCCGTCAAAATCTGGAAACCGAAAAAAATCAGTATTACAATATTTCCATTTTTACAAGAAAGTAAAAATACAGAAAATATTTAAAATTTCAATATAAAAATTAAAGTTGACGAACAAGCAGCAGTGTGGCGTAAAGCACAAAGGTGCGGGCTAAGGAGCGTAAAACAGTGGTTCTAGCCCTGTTGGCGCCGAATACACTGCTGTGATCTAGTTGCAATTTACAATTTCTAGATTTTATAGGATATTATATCCTCAACTCTGTTAGTATTAAATAATAATAATAATATAGGTACATGCTTAATCATTCGGTTTATTCGTATTCAGTAAAATTTTGAAACCCGTTGTAATGCATTGCTGTTAGTGCATCTCATAATCTAGATTGGAATCTCAACCACCATTGAGAGTGTTACAACAATTATTCGAAAAAATCTGATGTGGAACCACATAACTGCCTTGTAATTTTTATAATGATTGTACAAGAATCTCGTTAATTTATTTATGCGCGTCATGAATTTCAACTTTTAGCACGCACAATCGCAGCAAAAAATAGGAGGTGCACAACTAGATGCTATAAGTGTCTCAAACCCAAAATTTCAACTTTCTAAGACCTACCATATTTGAGTTATGCGACATACAGACGTCACAACGAAAATAGTTAAAATGGATTCAGGGAAGGTCAAAACGGATATTTCCGTCAAAATCTGGAAACCAAAAAAAAGCGGGATTACAATACTTCCTTGTTTTACAAGGAAGTAAAAGAGGAAAGGTTTTTGAAGTGCCAACACAAAAATCGTCAGTGGATTACGTATTGTCATATTTAGACAGAAGAAATTCTACGGCAAAATTACCATATTGTATCTTGTATTTCTTGATTATGCAGCCAGCATTAAAAGATTATCAACTTTGGCATTACACAAAGTTGAAATTTCAAGTTGTTTGAGTGAAGATGGAAGAAGAACCATTTCAATAAAATGAAGAACCCACAATTATTAGTTATTCTGGAACAAGTTATACGCATACTCCTGATTTATTCTATGATAACAATATATTAATAAACACCCTTCTGCTTGTTGCTGGTATCTGGTATCTTACAAGCAACGTAAACAATTAAAATGACAATGACAATTCCATTTTGAAATATTATTGTGTTGAATTTAATTTATAATAAAAGTTATACAATAAAAAAATATATTTTAAGGTTCCTATCAATCTTTTTTCTGCTCCAGTAGATTCCCTATAACTTGTATGTTGTTTTGTTATCAATTTCAACTTTGATTAAATTTAGTACCTATCTCATCAACACATTCAATATTTATTCTAAAATATATAAAGTCTGTGCTCATTCATTCGAAGTTGGGTATAATGTGTGGAATTCACTTTCTTCTTTTCTCTTTAGATTGATATCATGAATCCGAATATTTATTTTTTTTACTTTCCGAACTCCTTAGTAAGGAAAGTATTGTAATCTGATGAATTGAAAAAATTGAAAAAAAATTGACCCCCCATTTTTTTTATCAAATTTTTATGTTTTGAGGTTCCCTTAAACCATTTCCATTATTTTTGAAAAATGTCTGTAAGGGTGTATGTGTGTGTGTGTATATATGTCTATGAACACAATAGTAGCCAAACGAAGTAACGAAATCACTCCAAATTTTAAATTTATGTTTTTATCTGTTGTGGCACGAAGCCTATTGAAAATGGATGAAATCGAAAGGGGGAAACGGGGGTTTACTTGAAGCGATAATACATAATCCATCATAACTCCGAAACTCAATGAAATAGGTAAAAGTTTATTTTGACAAAAATTATCCGATTGTTTTTATAAAAAGTTATAAATAGACAGGGTGCATTTTTTGATTAGGTATTTGATTATGATTTTTATGATTATACTCTTCCAGCAGTGCTTCTAATAGAAATACCTCTACCTCAGATTGCTCCTAGTCATCCGCAAACATGTTTTACTTTTTTTATTTAAAAAATTGCGTTCCTTATTATGTGTCAGTGTTTAACCACGTTAAACATAACATAACAAAAACGGTCCATCGGGGACAAGAAGCAACACGGTCCATCAGCGACGAAATTAATTACCAAGGTTCATCAGCGCCGAAAATAAACAAAATATGAGCAAAACCGAAAAAACTGTAAATGCAGAAGATATTGAAAAAGCCAACAAGCTAGCATCAGAACAAGAAGAAATTGGAAAGAAAATTGTATCAATTCTATCCAACGCCAAAAAAGACAGTCAAAGCAGAAAAACAAAGGAGTACATACAGAAAAGGGAAGAAGCACTACAGGAATTAATTCGACAAGCAAAAAAAAATCATACCGAAATTCAAGGGTTAGAAGTACCACAACATCCATACATAGTTACCAAATATTTAGAAACCATCGAAAGAAAATACGAGGAAGCCATCGAGTATTTAGAAACGTGTTCAATAGCCGAAAATTCAACTACGAAAAAAGAAAACAACGAAATGGAAACGGCCCAAACCTTTCGCTTGAAGAAGCAAAATGTAAAAATAACTCAATTCAACAAAACAATCATAACAGCAAGAAAGAAGCTATCGGAAGACAACACCAAAATTGCATACGAAATTTTAAAAAGCAAGTTAGAAGTACAATGGACAGCAATCAGCGAACTTAATGAAGAGATCACAGTATATGAAGAGGAATACAAAGATGGATACTTCAGAAACCAAATGTTTGAAAAAACCGAAGCAAAATATGACGAAATGATGATCAATTTGGAAACGAAAATAAATCAAACAACAAACAAACCCAACATTGTATTACCAAAAATACAACTCCCGCTGTTCGGTGGAGGATACGAAGAATGGTGTACATTTCACGATATTTTCCGGAAAGTAATAGACGCAAATTCAACCATAACAAAAACAGAAAAAATGCAATACCTGAAAACACACGTCCGAGGAGAAGCCAGCAAATTAATACAGCATCTACTGATAACAGAAGAAAATTATGAAGCAGCATGGGAAATATTAACCAAAAGATACCAAAATAAACGGTTAATAATAAACAAATTAATGGATCAAATCATAAATTTACCAACTATTCAAAATGAAAATTTAATACAATTACGTCGAATGCACAATACAATCCACGAATGCTTAAAGGCAGTTGAAAATCAAGGCATTGACATTGGAACATGGGGAGCACTAATTGAACGATGGGTCAGCCAAAAGTGGGATCGAGAAACAAACAGAATATACGAACAAACAATTTCAAATAATCACGAAGTTCAATCATTAGAGACATTACTGGAATTTCTGGAAAAAAGATGTCAGTCGATCGAAGCAGCAAGGCCAAGAAGCAATTCAACATTTCAAAATTATTCACCAAAAGTTGCCAGATGTATATGTGGCAGCTATCAACATAAAATTTGGGAATGCATCAAATTCAGAAACATGAGCCCAAAGGAAAGGAAAGAAGTAATCAAACAAAACAACAGATGTTTCAATTGTTTAGGTCAACATGATTCACCATGCTCAAGTAAGATCAACTGTCACCAATGCGGAGGAAGACATAACACGTGGTTGCATGAAGAATGGAAATCACCACCAAGATACGGTAATGCAAAACCAGCGTTAACAAGACAACAAAATTCAGCTTCCGGACCTTTCCCAACCAATTCAAGACAAAGTCAGTCGAATCATCAAATTACAAGAAGTTCGAACTCAGTCAATTATGAAGATAGTGTGGTATTACTAGCTACAGCATTAATATGTACCAAATCTATGGAAGGAAATAATGAATACTTAAGAGTAATAATAGATTCAGGAAGTCAGGCAGCGCTAATCACAGAAGAAGCTGCGCAACGATTGGGATATCCAAAACAGAAGATTCAAGCGGAAATATCAGGAATTAACGATGAAAACCCACAAATGTCAAAATACAAAATTCAAGCCACTATCAAACCAAGATTCCCTAGCGAATTTTCACTAAACGTAAACTTCATAATATTACCCAAGTTAACAAAAACTCACCCAAATCAACAATTGGAAATGGAAATCTCAGATTCATGGAATATGATATTAGCGGATCCAACGTTTAAGCAACCTGGAGCAATTGACGCAATCCTCGGTGCAGAAGAATTGGGACAGATAATCCAACATGGACTCCACAAAATTAATGAAAAAATAATATGCCAAGAAACAAAGTTTGGATGGATCGTTTCAGGAAGCATGCAACAACCAACAAACAAACCAATAAAGATAATCAGTATGATCAGTCGATATGAAGAAGAAAAAAAGTTACAACAATTTTGGGAATTAGAAGAAATTATGATCAAGAAACCACTAAGCCAAGAAAACGAAAACTGTGAAAATCATTATAACAAACATACAATAAGATGCGAAGATGGAAAATACACAGTTAAAATACCATTTAAAGAATATCCACCAAATTTAGGTGAATCAAAACAACGAGCTCTTGCTAGATTTCATCAATTAGAGAAAAAATTGGACAATCCGAAAAATAAAGAACTCCGGAATCAATACAACGCGTTTATGCAAGAGTATATGGATCTCCATCACATGACATTGGTTCCTAATTACAACCAAGGAAAATACTATATTCCTCACCAACCAATAATTCGAGAAGACAGTACCACCACAAAATTAAGAGTAGTATTCGACGCATCTTCTAAAACAACTAATGGAGCAAGTTTAAACGAAACAATGCATACAGGTCCCAGACTTCAACAAGAACTTAGGGACATACTGTTAAGATGGAGAAAATATCCAATAGTTTTCATCGCAGATATAGAAAAAATGTACCGACAGATAAAAATATCAGAAGACGACAAACAGTTTCACCACATATTATGGAGATTCAACAATACCCAGCCAATAAAAGAATATCGTTTAAATACTGTGACGTATGGAACAACATCAGCACCATATCTTGCGATCAAAACTCTTCAGAAACTAGCACAAGATGAGATGGAAAAATATCCCCAAGCAGCCAAAATAGTCTTACAAGATTTTTACGTCGACGACTTAATGTCAGGAGCAGAAACAATAAACGAAGCTACAAAGGTACAATCAGAAATAATAAAATTGTTGAAATCAGGTGGATTTAATCTTCGAAAATGGGCAAGCAATCATCAAACTGTCTTAGATCATTTACCAGAAGAACTAAAAAACCAAAATATCACGGAAATAACACAAGAAGATTTAAAGAAGACTTTAGGAGTATACTGGGCACCTTACAATGATACGTTTCAATTCAAAACTAAAACTGCGAATCTCAAAATAACAACGAAAAGGGCAATATTATTCGAAATTACCAAATTATTTGATCCATTGGGATGGTTGTCACCAGTAATCATAATTGCAAAATTATTAATTCAAGAATTATGGGTACAAAATCTAGATTGGGATAAATCCGTTCCACAAAACATTTACGAAAAATGGAATGCATACTATACAACATTGAAAGAAGTAGAAGAGATAAAAATTCCAAGATGGATCAACACCCACGAAACAGATACTATCGAATTACACGGATTTTGTGACGCATCGGAAAAAGCTTATGGAGCAGTCATATACGTACGAACAAACAAAAAAGAATTCAAAACAACGCTATTAATTGCCAAATCAAAAGTAGCACCCGTAAAAACGAAAGCATCAATACCACGTCTAGAACTATGTGCAGCAGTACTTCTCGCGAAATTAATGGACTACACAAACAAGATATTGGAAATTCCAAATATTCAGCAAACAGCATGGACCGATTCAAAAATTACTTTAGCGTGGATAAAGGGTAATCCGGAAAGATGGAACACCTTCGTGGCCAATCGAGTTAGTGAGATAAACAACTATTTACCAGCACAATATTGGAAATATGTAAAAACATCCGAAAATCCTGCAGATTTAATATCAAGAGGCATACAACCATCGAAAATAAAAGAAAATACATTGTGGTGGAATGGACCAAAGTGGTTACAAGAAGAAATCTTAGAAGAACAAACAGAAGACATTCCTAATACAAACCTCGAACAAAAACGATGCATTCACATAGCCATCAAAAATAACACAAATACAATAATTGAACGTTTTTCATCGCTGACAAGAATGTTACGAGTATTATCGTACTGCAATCGATTCTGCAAACGTACATCGGGTAAATTAACGCAAGGACTTCAAGTAGCAGAAATTCAATACACACTCCAACAAATAATCAAACAAGTTCAACAAGAAACGTTGCGAGAAGAAATAGTAGCATTAAAAAATAAAACGGGAATCAATAGGAAAAGCAAGATAATCAGTTTAAATCCATATTTGGACAATAACATACTACGAGTAGGAGGAAGACTTAAAAATTCGATAATACCAGTTGATCAAAAACATCCAATAATACTTCGAAATCAAGATCATTTCACAACTTTAATAATCAGAGATGCTCATCACCAAAAACTGCATGGGGGTATTCAACAAACATTGGCATATACAAGAAGAAAATATTGGATAATAAATGGAAAAAAGGCAGTACAAACAGAAATCAAGAAATGCGTAGTATGTATCCGACATAATGCAGAAACAGTGAAACAATTAATGGGAAACTTACCAGCTGCACGAGTTACACCAGCACCACCATTTCTTCACACTGGAATTGATTACGCCGGACCAATAATTATGAAAATGTCGAAAGGAAGAGGAAATAAAACAACCAAGGGATACATAGCGGTATTTGTATGCTTAGCGACAAAAGCAATTCATCTAGAAGCGGTGACTGACCTAACAACAGACGCATTTCTAGCAGCATTTCGAAGATTCACATCTCGTCGTGGAAATTGCGAGCACATATACAGTGACAACGGAACAAATTTTGTAGGGGCAAACAACATTCTCAAAAAACAAATAAGAACAATTTTAAACAAAAACGATTTCCAAAACAACATAGGGTCTCAAGGAACACAATGGCACTTCATTCCCCCAGGAACGCCTCATTTTGGAGGACTTTGGGAAGCAGCCGTAAAGTCAATGAAATATCATTTCACACGAATAGTTGGAGAAAACAAACTGACATTCGAAGAAATAAGTACATTATTATGCCAAATCGAAGCATCTCTAAATTCACGGCCACTTTGTGCAATCAATAATAGTATGGACGATTTAGAAACATTTACCCCAGGTCACTTTCTAATAGGTAGAGAAATCTTATCACCAACGCATCCAGCAAATACAATGGTTACAGCAGCACATAATTCAAGATGGAAATTACTACAAAAAATGAAAAAAGATATGTGGAAAGCGTGGTCTTCAGATTATTTGAATAAATTACAACAACGATACAAATGGCAATCAATACAGAAAAATCCAGAAGTAGGCGACGTAGTATTAATAAAAGAAAAGGACATAAAACCAAGTCAATGGCCACTAGCAAGAATTTGTGAAACGCATCCAGATCCTGATGGAATATTACGGGTTGTAACGGTCAAGAAAGCGAAAGGTCAATTTACAAAGAAAAGTGTGCACAACGTAATACCATTAATAGAAGAATCAACAAACAACACAATCCACCCAAAATTTAGCCAGGCTCAAAAAGCAGAAAAGAAGCAAAAAACTTTCCTAACGAAAATAATAATTTCATTGTTAATATTATCAAATGTACTAACGACAAGCAAGGCAGAAATTAACATTACAAAAATGGAGTCAGGTTTATACATGGAACATCTAGGAAGTGCAATCATCGAACGGGGAATATTTCAAATGGAAATGAAATACAGTATCCAAAAACTGAACGAAGACAAAAATTCGGTAGAAAAAGTAACACACCAATTTGACCAACTATGTAACACCATAAAAGAAATACATCCAAGTACAATCTGCCACACAATGAGTCATCATCTACAGGAAGGGCAAAACAAAATGAAGTGGATTGAAGAAGAATTAAGAAATAATCAAAACCAAAATCGAAGAAGACGAAGAAGGGGATTTTTAGGTGAATTTATGACATCAATCTTTGGGGTAAACGACGAGGTTTACCAAGACATCGATGACATACAAAAGAATCAGCAAGAGTTAATTAAAACAGCAAATCATCAAACAAAATTTATGCTGACTGCAATCTCAACATTTAATGACACGGAAAAAAGAATAAACACGCAATTGGAACATTGGAGAACAAAATTAAATCAAGCAATAAAAACAATACAAGAATGGGAACGGTACCAAGGTCAGGAAAAGCTCGAAATTCAAATTTTAACATCATTCCAAATCGCAAATAATTACATTATAGAAACTTGTAATTATTATGAAAGCCTTCTCCAGCTAAAATTTGGGCGAGGCAACTTACATGACCTGATCTCACCAGTTCATGTAAACAAAATCATTGCAGAAGCACAACGGAAGATTTCAGCATCGTTACAAATCGTAAAAAGTCCTATCATTAAAACAAAAGTAATAACCGATGACAAGAACATCCACGTATTTAGTCAATTTGTACTAGCCGGAAGAAACAAATTCAGCTTGGTAAAGATCAACCCAATTCCACAGAAGATAAAGCACAACTTATATTGGACAACCGAAGTTTCAAACCCGTTTTTTGCAATAGATTATAATATGCAAGTATATTTTGAAATGAACAACCAAGAATTCAAAGAAGCAATCAGGATATCAGAAGTCAACCGTATTTACTCTCCAGTTGCTGTCATGAACTTCGATGCAACACCAAATTGTGTAATAGACCAAATATATAACCGACCAAACCCACTGATGTGCAAAACCACAAAGAAAAATATCACCAACACAATCTGGAAACAATTGTATACGCCAAATGCTTGGTTGGTAATAACCCCAAATCCAGTACGGGTTGATATAATTTGTAAGGATCAACGCCAAGAAAAAATTTTAAACCAAACATGCATAATTCAAATCTCTCAAGAATGTATCGTCAAAACAAAACAGAATGTTTTAACACCACTAAGAATTCAAACAGCACCAATATTAGCTTCATATCACAAACAACTACAAATAGACAACAATACATTCATCAATCAGAATAAAAATCCAACTCAAATGTTAGAACCAGTCCTGACTAATTCGGAAGATATTCAAGATCTACTAAATATGGAAAAGGACATTTCTCAAGACCTAGCCGAACATCATTGGACAAAAATCAAGCATCATTCAATCCTGTCAAACATTACCACCGGACTGGTAATCTTATTAATAACAGGTTGTTGCCTTTTAGGTTACCGTTGTTTCAAAAAACGTTCAACCAAATCATTAACAATCACCAAGGCCAAACAAGGAGACAACCCTACATTACCCGAGATGATCGAGCTGAATCCTTTGTAATCTCTGGCACTTCCCGAGGTGGCAGTATGTTTAACCACGTTAAACATAACAAAATTTTTTGTATCTTATTAATTGTGTATATTAAAAAACCATACTGTATATATGATGAGTTTACCTATTTAATAGATTTGCAAAATAATATCCTGCAACGAATGCAATTCCAAACCATTAAGTAGGTAAACGTATCAGCATTTTTTATATAATTAGCTTTAAACAGTATTAATAAATATTAATAGATAAGCAAAAATTGTAAATAAAAAGCGGACGATCTACCCAATAAATGAGTCTAAAACCTAGCAAGTTTTATTCTACACCACGGCGACTCTCTGAGAATCCAAGCCTAATAATTCGTTGGTGAGGCTGCCAACGCTCAGAAGTCAGCTCATCTCCAGAATCTCGCTCCCGAGATTTTACAGTCAGAATTAGATCGTTATCGCATTGAGATATAAACCGCAGTGTGCAGCCACTTAATCGCCACCGTGATTGCTACCGCGATCGCTGTGCTGTGGTGTGTTCCATGCTTAAATACTACAGTGAATTTATTCAAAAACATTTTTTGAATCGCGGATTTGAAATCGGATAGTGGAAGCATCTTTGAGCATCTACCGTGTAATCTGGAAGTCTTCAAAGTAGATTAGAGGTTTAAAGGCATACCTGTAAGGAAATTCAATTTTCAAGAAAAGTCCATAAAAAATCCTCACCGCTATTATTATTACCACGATCCAAAAGAAGGAAAACTTAATCTTCATCTTTCTATAAACAATACGCATAAAGTAAGAGCAAAGACAATAAACTACCGTGTGATCTTTTCGGACAAGGCCATCTTGGTCTCCCGTTCGGCCAAGAAGATTGCGACGTGGAATGTAGGTAGTATGTTTCAAGCAAGAAAGCTGCAAAACACAATGCAAGAAATGCAGAGATTGCATATTGACATATTGGGCATATGCAAAAAATCTTAGCCAATGTTATGGAAAGAGCATAAGATCGTTGTTTCGCGCTGCGGTAACGAAGATACATATAATCATGTTGATTGCCAACCTACGCCAGGAGAAAGCACGTGAAGAAAAAGTAGATTAACCTCTAATAATCGGGATCGGACAAAATCCCGCGGCCATAATCCCGCGGCCACAATCCCGCCGCCAAAATCCCGTCGTACCATAATCCCGCAGGACCAAAATTCCGCCGGACTAAAATCCCGCCCGACTAAAATCCCGCCGAACCGAAATCCCGCCAGACCATAATCCCGCCGGATCAAAATCTCGCCGAACCGAAATCCCGCCAGACCATAATCCCGCCGGACCAAAAGCCCGCCGGACCGAAATCCCGCTGAACCGAAATTCTGCCGGACCATACGTACAAACTCAAATTACCTTAATATCTATCGCAGGCTTAAAATTTATTATGTTTAAGTCTTTGGTTTAAGTTAGTAGGTTAGTGCTAGTTTATGATTTTCTTTAGCAAAATTGTCCATAAAAAGAGATATTTCTGCGTGAATATTGATCGGTTATTTAGGTTAGTGTTAGTTTATGATTTTTTTTTAGCAAAATTATCCGTAAAAATGAGTTTTCCGCACGAAGCTATGCATAGGTTATGTAGATTACGTAATCGCTCCATGGACTGTACTTCTACTAATACTTCATAATCTACCCTGATCCAAATCGGTGGAAAAGTCTGCCGTCCATTTGGAGGTATCACCAGTAGTTTGGTCTTCATTTGGAAGAGGAAAGTAAGATTTGTTTAAAAAATTAACCAGCGAGCTGAAAAGCTTAAAGTTCTAAAACTAACCGAATGTTATTCGCACAAGAAATCTATCACACAACAAAAATGGCCCGACGGGATTTTGGACCGGCGGGATTTTGGACCGCCGGGATTATGGTCTGGCGGGATTTCGGTTCGGCGGGATTGTGGCCGTGGGATTATGGCCGCGGGATTTTGTCCTAGACCGCCTAATAATTGCTTATTTCCATACCATTCATTGATCTTAACAAAATATGCAAAGACAACTGATGGATGAACTCATTTGTCGGGATGCAATTTAAGTATTTAAATTGATAATTTGGATTTTCACGAAAAAAACATTAAAAGCAAATAAAACACACTACTTTTTCCCAAAAAAAAACTAAATACTACATCATTTAAAAAAATGTGAAATATTTTAAAATTTATATTACCTACTTTTAACATTTTGTTTGAATATTCGTGAAATAAAAATAAATCAGCTTTGATTTTTGTTTATTTTTATAATATTAAACTGTCAGTTTGCATTAAACTTTTTGAAGCTAGCCCGAAAAAGTGCTTTTTAGGGCACTTACTAAAAGAGTTGCTTAGCAATGTTTGTATTTTTATATTCGTAACAAAAAAAATCCCGAATATCCTTGGTTATTTGTACCATGCAAAACTAATGATGTTTTTTATGTTCGGATTATAATGAATTATACGAGTAAATACTTATTATAATACGCAATACAAATATAATTATTACGTTCTAACGTTTACTTGCAATTTCTACCAAACCTCGTTATTTATCAATTGGAACACACATAAAGTTTCAATTTACTGCAACTTTTCTTAATTATTTTATTACGAGTATTATATATGCTTATGTTATGTTATGTTATGTTATGTAGCCTTATGGCCCTGTCAGAATCATGTTAAGGTTAACGTAATGTTAACAAACGCTCCAATCAAAAGCCATGTTTTTGCTGATCTACCAATCCAAAGCTCCCGTTCGTTAACATTACATTAACATTAACATGATTCTGACAGAGCAGTTAATTGGATGAGAACTATGCGTAACAATTTAATTTTACTAAGCATGCTAGAAATCATCTTCAGTACAATTATAATAATAACTATAACTAAATAAGGAATGGTTTTGTAGTGTTTCAATGTGAGTGTACCTAATTTGCAATACCTTGTATTTTTAATTATTGAAGAAGTTGCAGCGTATATAGTAGCTTTTAACTCCAAACAAAAAATATGTATCATAGACATACATAATTATATTAATTATCAGTTTTAAAAAAGATTATTGGAAATTTTAAGAAAAGCTAAATTTATAAAATTAAGTATCTTATAATATAAAATTTTTAATCATTCAAAATATAATTCAAATATTGTGATGTAATTTGAAAATAGAAAACAACAAATGCATTCCAATTAACAAAACACAAAAACTTTAAATCTATTATTCAAGAAGTCTTTCAATGGTTCTTCGACTTAAGAAATTATTCTCGAATATCTTCCGAATAGCTCTTTTTTCATCTAAATAATTTTTAACAATAAGTCTTATGTCCTATGTTGTTAACGGAAAATCACAATTTCCTGTTAATATTATGCTTTCATAATGGTATTTCCGAAGGTATTTCAAACATCTGACACTTATTACCATAAAGATTTTCGCTATTAACCGCAATTACATCTGCATCAAGCATATTCATCAAACATCTAATCACTATAATTTTGGTATGTCTTAGTACTACTTCTATTGTATTTAGTTAGGTGCTGCAAGTAAAGTACAAAATATAGTATCCTAAAAAAATACTGAGTACGCCCATGACCATATAAGCACTTTCGAACAAATAAAGTTAGTTGAACAAGTGTATAAGTAAATTTTAACTAAATAGTGTTAATAAACCTTTGATAGTTGGTACTGGCTCGACAAGTAAAGTTTTGAATTCCTTCTTTTGCATCAAAATAAGTACAATTTTCGCTTTACAAAAAAGTTATTACAAATTTACTTAGATTATTTTTTATACCTCTAAATTTAGGATTTACATAACATCTATGTAATTACTTAATTTAAAAATAGGAGGCATTTTAATTCGTCACGGTCTTGATAGAAAACATTTGGAAGATATATTTGAATATTTAGATGGGAAATTAAAACTCTTTATTGTGGAATTCAATGTTTTAAATGAAATATATTTTGCTTTATGTAAAAAATAATTATAACAGATTGTCAAACACCTTCATAAATTTATCGTGTTTAATTTTATGCAGGTATAATAATTTTAGACTGCGAACATTTTAAAAATTAAACATACCTGGGTAGTTCTCATGAAATCCCGAAATTCAATCTAAATAAATTCTGAAAAAGTATTGATAATAATTTGAATTTCTTTTCAGGGAATTTCGTAGTACTTATGTATTAGATTTTAATGATATAGTGGTCCCCAGAAGAAACATGTTTTAAGCGAATTATGAGGGTATTTTAAAAATCTGAGAGTGAGGGAATGACGACCGAAGTAAGGGAGTGACCTTTATAAGCAATTCTTAAACTGTTTTCAATAAAAGATTGTTTATTTTTTATAGAAAATCTTGCTAATTATTATCAAAATATTTTTGTAACATTACTACGAACTATTATTTTGAATATCACAAAGTAATACTAATATTGCAGTTTGCAGATGATATTACTTATAGTGAAACTTGACCTCTTTGAAATTTGACTTCTTTAAAATCTTTTTAAGAACCTATGCCATCTCAAAGTTAATAAAATACTAGTCTTTCATTCATCAGTCTTCATTGAAATCTTAAAAAAAAAATTTTTTATTTATTTGTTTTAAATTTTTATAACTTGAGCTGATTTTGATTTTGGGGGCTTGATTTTCTGCAGAACATCTTTCCAGGGGTACAACTGTTTATCCTTGATTATTGGCCATCTCCAGGATTTGGTTCTCTCTTTCATACACTTTACCAAAACGCCTCCCTCAGAAACTGAAATTATTTTTCCCGGATAAACTGCTTCTTATGCCTACAACCTTCACAATCTCTCAATAAACATTTGGTTGAATGAACGTCATAATATGTTGTCATAGCTAAAAAGCTTGTTAGGTTACAGCTAGGCAATGCTTTATTTTCGTTCAACTTCAAAATCAATAGTTGAACATTTGTATGGATCACACATTTGCAAGTGTTTCGATCGTTTACGTTCGCCCAAGTCACCCAAAATGGTCGGAATCTGCAGAACGTTGCTAAGATCACTTTATAGTCGACTGTTAGAAAATTTTTGTGTACATTTTGTATAGTCACTTAACAAATGTTTTTGTTTTATCTAATAAAATCTTTTTTCCTGGGCACATCCTAGAATTGTCATCTTTCTCCAAAAAACCGGTAACATCTTGTTTAATTTTTATCCGTTGAGCTTTTCAGTTGTTTTCCTATAGCCGCTCTTTTTGTACGTCTCATGTTTGAAAAACGGTTTTGATAAATAAGCAATCATGCCTTGACGCTCAATATTATTTTGAATAACGAGTTCTATAATACCTACATCTTGGGCTAGCAGGTGGTGTCATCCAATTGTCTTAACAAATTCTTATGTAGTTTAGTTTTTCGATCTCTGTATGTTTTGCTATTTTTCTTCCAATTTTTTTTTAGTTTTCTTTCTCTGGAACTCATGATATGTATATATAGATTTTACTTGGCCTTTCTCTTTCTTTTAAAGATATTTAAGTCTTTCTTTTTCACAAAATTTTTTTAAACTTTCAGGATCGGATTTTATTTCTTCCTTACACTTTCTATCATACTCCTTTTTTTAATTTAGCTTCTGCATGCATCAGACAATTTCTTTTTTATTGTCATTGTTTGATCGTAAAAATAGAAGGCAGCGGTAAATTCAAGATTTACCTAAGTAAGGAAGAAAAAAGCCAAGTTGCACTAGTTAAAAAGTTATTCCCTCATAAATCATCATTCCCTCACTAGAAATTGAATGAGGGAATGACGAAATTAAAAATATCCGAAAAAATCTCACAACATAATCTTACCTTAGATCTGAATTTTTGTGTAAGTTTACTACCCCAGAAAACCCACTTCACTGTATAATTAATATTTAGTTAAATAATTATGCCTTCTTTTTCTTAGATGTGAGGTAATGACGACCAAAAATGTAAACTTTAAAAAATTTTAATTCAACTTTTTTATAAAAAAACACAAAGGTAATTTCGCCATTTTAGAACATTGACAGTACTACCAACTATCAAAAACCGATGGGAGCGTTCATGAATAATTAAAATTGCGTTCATAAATCGACTGTTAGTAAAGATGTGAGGGAATGATTTTTTTTAAAGGACACACGTAACAAAAGGATTTGAAAACTTGTTCTTTACTTTTTATTCCAAATTCAGAAGATTTTCGAAAATTTGCTGTTTTTAATTGATTAGTCAAATTTGCAATCGATTTATTTGAGAAATTTTTGATTTAAAAATTCCAAAGTATTGAAATCTGGAGTTTGGGACATAGTGAGAATGATTGTTAGTACATTATTATATTTTTTATTATTTAAAGTGACAGATATAATTCAGAAATTATAACCGACACTATTAGCCATAGTAATGTTCTTCCCAAGAAAAAAATAGTTACCATTATATGTCGGTTAGATTTCTGTAAAAACTGAAAGGACAGGAATTTCGGGATTTGGTGAGAACTACCCACCTACATATTTTTTTAGTGCCAGTTGAACACATCATTCTGCAAACTATCTTGTTTATAACTGTCGATTGTGCATATCAATATCAAACCGTGCTTTTCTAATGCCCCAAAATTTTCATATGAATATCTTGATAAAAAGACCAGCAGTATGGCATAAAGCCTACATTGGCCGACTGGGAACTGGGCAACCGCGGTTCAAATCCTGATAGCGTCGAAAACACTTCTGTGATCTAAAGCCCAAAATACATCTCTGGGCTATGGGGAATGACGCATTGCATACTGTATGTTGCTTAAAGAAGAAGAAGAATTTTAATAAAAGCCGTTTTCATTATATTATGACAGGTCGTATTGATAAAAATTTACGATCTGTCAAAATAGTATATTCTGTAAAAAATTTGGAATAAGACACATTCCACACGAGGGGAAAGTTTTAGATGACAGACGAAGGTGATGATCAAGGACTACGGAATAGCCATTCAAAATGTGTTCCAGACTCTACTTTCTATATGACTATTGAGGTAATAAGCTGAATAAGTTTTCACCATAATCACAAAAATGGGTGACAGTTTATTGTTGTCAAATTAATCTCTAAAAATTGTTGTGGTGTGAATTTCAACAAATAGAAATATATTTTAAATCTTTTACCTAAAGTATTCTTAAAAGGCAGTATTATCATTAACAACCATCCTGTAAGTAGGATCAATGTAAGTAAGTAGGATCAACGATTTTTGCCTCCTCGCTTGAGTTAGCGAGTTTTTTTCCTAGCCGACAACGATTTTTTAAAGAATTAATTTTTTTTTAGTTTAGCCTATTTGTCTTTTATGTTCATTCAATTGCGGTAACATTTTAATATAGAATGCTAGCTCAGATTATCAACCAATATTTATGTTAAAAACAAACCGAATATTTTCAAATTCAAGATTTATTAAATAAAACTATTTCCCAGCATATGTAAAAAGGATATCGGGATCGTGGAACGCTCAAGAAAACAAACTAACTGTTGGTCGAAGTTTTGGCTAAATATTATGCCATCTTCAGGACTAAAATTCAGAAAAATTGAGACATGATCTCACATAGGCGTAAGGTTCTACACTCACCTCACAGTCAAAGATAGAGTGTGTTTTCAACGTTAACAACTCATTCGGAGAAAAGAACATAAGCACGTCAGGTGACACATTAACTAAGTCAACAATACAAATTAATATTAAAAACATTAAATTCTTAAAACTTGAAACGTGTATAAAAGCGCTGAATATAATAAAGTCAATAAATAAAAGGAATGTCAAAGATATAAAAATTCGCACCTGACAAACTTAGAAATACAAGATAAAAATCTCCACATTAACAATATATACAGTGAATATGAAGTTGTAAAACAAGGAATTTCTCTCCGAATAAAGTAAGTATCAGAAAGATTAAATCCAGTATAAAACCCTTTCTTTACAACCAAACTCAAAATATATATAAGTAACAATACAAAAATGTGTATAATAGTTCCATATAAAAATCTTCACATGGGAGAAGACAAAAAACTCACTAAGCGGATTCTACTGTACTTTGTTTTAAGGAATGTTTAGTTGTTGCATTTATGTCGTTCCATTTAAGTATGTTAAAGCTATAAATATACCTTATTATCCTACCATATTAAATAAAGCCTACTGGCAAGGTTTTAAAAAAATTTTAATTTTGTGTTTGTAATTTCTTCTGTTATTGTTGAGATTTTCAGGTCACGCTGAATTATTTGGTTTGTGACGTAATAAAGGGCATCAACGACGGTTCTTAAAACTTTTGATTGAAAACGTTGAAGTATGTACCTATATGTTAGAGTTGTATGTAGGGCCCTACAGTTGTTTAGATGTTTAGATGTTCTACTCATGCTTCCTTTTTGTAAATAGATGTTTTCTCCAGGTTAACCTTCTATCTAAGTGTAATCTTTCTAACTTCATCCATCTGCGGGAGTTGATAATTATTTAAATACACAAGTGGACATGTATTTCTATTCAGCATAAACTCTTTCAACCACTTTTGTATTTCGTTGATGCTTCTTTGTAACATTTCACTTGCTATATTCGGATGTTTATGAATGGCTATTACAGCTGTATTATCTGCAAAGGTGGATGTTGTGGCAGACTTTAGAATGGGGAGATGCGCAGTGAACAAGACATACAATACGGGTCCATAATATGGTAGGGGTAGGTAGGTTATATTACTATTTTTGTTGAGTTGTAGAGCGGTATTGTTTATAATGGTGTTTTTCTTTATTATGGCAATATAATCAGAAAAAATAGCCAAACAATTAAAACAAGGTAGTAAAAATAAAAATATAACTATGTTTTACAAAACCAAAGGATCTATCAGAAACCTGCTTTCTAAACTAAAAGACCCAATAGACAAATATCTAAAAAGTGGGGTATATCAATTAAGTTGTAATAATTGCATAAAAAAATATATTGGTCAATCAGGACGCAATTTTAAGACTAGATTTAAAAAACATATAGCCCACTGGAGACTAAAGAACACCAACAAATCAAATTTTGTAGATCACTTACTCGATGAGGACCATGAAGTACATGAACATAATTTAAAAATCTAGCATATCTGTAAAAAAGGACCAACAATGGACCGCCTTGAAAGTTTGGAAATTAAGAAGATCCTAAAGAAAAATCCAACTGTTCTAATTAATGAACAAATAAACTTAATACACAGTCCTTTTTTAGAAATATGCATTTAGCAACCAAGTGTTTATCACGATATCGTTTTTCTAACTGTTCAATTTTAAATTTGTATTTTCTGAAGTTTAACTTTTTTGAATATTTTCTTACAACTTTGTATTTATTTTTAGCACTTGACAATGGGTCAATAACCTGAAACATGTAGTGCAATTCAACCAATAAATAGTAGAATTTGACTAAAAATTATTACTTAAATAAAAAATATTATTTATCAATTAAGGATGTATAGAAGATACAATCGGAGACAAAAGTAGGATTAATTTGAATATCACGAATATTGGTCTTATGTGTGTAATAAAATACTTTTTAAATATCATAAACGATAAACAAAGTGATAAAAATGCATGAAAGAAGGCTTTTTTCGTTTAAATCGGTTCATTTTCTGAAATTACAAATATTAAATTTGACATAACAAAATTTTTATTAGTGACTATCCCTGCAATCCAACCTACTATCTAAATAAAAAATGTAATAATTTTTATGACTAAAAATTGATATTTGTTGTTAAAACTAATAAAAACCGAGATATACATAATATTTTTAATACCAACAAGTTTTAAATATGTTTAGGGTTCTTTTAACGTCAAAATCTATTTTATTTTTAGCGAATTAAACGTGACAACCCTATATCGGTTGTTCAATTACTAATTAATTTCTCGAGAACGGGGTAGTAAACCGTGATGAAATTTTGCTAAAACCTTCTATTTACAAGCTATAACTACAAAAAATTTGAAAAAATTCTTATATTCTAATCATATATTTTAAGCTAATATATTATTCAATAAAATGTTTTTCATAAAATGATTTTTACATTATATAATTTTTTTAGGATTTCTTAAGGTTTAGCTTAAGACTTTTACTTAGACAAGTATTTTACTGTTTAACACCTTGTGATTTTTCCTAAAAGCAGACTCTTAAGCAAAACCATAGATGTAATTTTCTTGAATTTTAACAAAAAGTCAACATCAAATTAAAACTGCAACTATTGAACGGTGTAGTGAATCGATTTGAAATTTTTTTTATTACATCGCAAAGTCAATGATGACATGTGTACCAATTTTCATCGATATCTTATATTTTTGAGTTTTATTTTTTGTCCCCTATACATCTTTAACCTGCAAAAGGTTAGTTGTTATATTTTACAATCACTTTGTTTTTATAAATTTACAAGTTACATTGGTAATTTATTTTACTAATTAAGTATTCTAAATTTTCCGACCTGAACACAATTACTTTATTAATCAAAACTTTGACTTCATTCGATTTAGCTTGTTTCCTAGTATTCTTTAAACAACCATATTTTTTTCTTATAAATCTTAGTACTCCTAATTTACTTATTTAAACTTTTTTATTAATAGTACGAGATCCCAGCTTAAATTGACCTACCGACGAATTCAAAATTCAAGTTATTTATGCTAAATTTTTCACCATAACATTAATTTAACATGTCTATAGGGGCTTTCTTCCGAAGAGTGTTTAATTCAACCTACTGCTCACTACTAACTACTCACAAATGAAATTATCTTTTTTCACAAATAAAAAACCATTTTCTAGGTCGAGTAAGAAAGTTGAATTCCTTCCATTCAAAATCTTTTTTTTCATTTGTTTACAACAATCATACAGAAAGTTATGGCTTATGGTATTTCCAAGATTCAGAAAGATTCTAGAAAGTCAAATTTTTGACTATTGGCGCCCCTGGGTGCAGAGGATGAACAATGTTATTACAATCGCATTTTCCACAAACCTGCTGCATTTCGTGAAAAATGTCAAAAGACATCTTTGATAGAAAAAAACTTCAGATTTCTTATGGTATTTATGTTCTTTTACGGTTTCGGCCTAATTTCGGAGATATGGACAAAAATAGATGTTTCTTGAAGTTTATCTATAAGTTATATTTTTCACCGAATTACCACAACCTTTCATGCAGAACTGTTTTATTCGTATTTGGCATCCAAAAAACTATTCATCGCTAAAAATGAATAAAAAAAATTATTTTGCAGTTGTAACCCTTGAAGACTGAAGTGCTCAGGGCAAGCATTGGTAAAATTCGAATTCCCCAATTAACAATTATCAGAAGCTTCACGTTGAGAACTAATTGAATTAAAACAAACCGTTTTAAATTTACATCGAGAGCTACATCATGTTAGAGAACAAAAAAACTCAAAACATAAAGTCGATCTACTTACAATAAAGTATAAATTTTAAAACAGATTTACTTTTGCAGTAAAAGTGGAGATCGGTAGTATTGTATAGCTTTCAAAATGTGTAATACATTATTATACGTTTATTATATCATGGAAATTGAAGGCAAACGTCTTCACTAAATATTAATTTAAAAAAAAATTATTTATTTATTTTTTATACATGTAAACAAAATTTAATTAAAAATATTAGATAAGTACAACTTTATGAATAATAAATTCTATTTATCTCCTTCCATCATGATTTTCATCATTATAGTATATACTTACCTACGTAAATTCATAAATTTGCAAATTTATAGTAGCGAGCCAATCACCAATATTTTCAATATAAACAAAAAAAATAATACCGTATGATATATGTATACGTGAATATAGCAAAAGATAAATAAAAAATTTGTGTGTGTGCCCGTAAAGGTGCAAAGGAAAACTTTAGCAAACAGAAGCAAACAGGCCACAAAATGGCTATCGAGGTCCAAAAAATGATCGGGAAAATAACTAAAAACTACGTTTACACACTCACGTCAGGTTGTTTTTTCTAAAATTATTCGCAAGCAGTACCACAAAAGCTTTTATTTATCCGGATAACTTTTTAATTTCAACGAATACATGATTAGCAATTTAGCGAGAGAAAACTTGGTTGACTAAAATCACGAGAGCGATCGAGCGTTAGCGAGATTGCAAGAGTGTTTTTGTCTAACCAACAGTTTTCTCGAGCCAAATTTTAAAAACACGTATGAGTGTTCAGAAATGAAAAATTATCAGGATATAAATCAAAGCTAGATATTTTGATAAGATATTTGATATCTGATATTTGATAAGTTATATGATAAGGTATTTGATAAGATAATTCCGCGAATGGTGCATAAATACGCATAAAAACTATTTAAAGTTAAAACTTCACTTTGGTTGTCAATTCCAAAAAGGTAAACAAAATAATATCTGCTGCATTTCTCTTCCTTCCATAGTTCAATTTTTATCCGCTAGCAAACTTTGACGTTTCTTATGCATTATTTTATACATGAGTAAAATAATTATCGAATACATTCTAGAAACTGAAATAATCAAAATTCTCACCCACTAGAATAATAGGAATCAAATATCTTGGGAAATGCGACGTACTCAATAAAACACAATTTACACTAAATCAACATTACGTCCCATTTCCAAAGATATTTGATTCCTATTCTAGAAACTGCTTCAAACAACTGGACTATATAATGGAATATATAAAATTAATTACAACATAATAAACAACTTAAAAATTTTAACCCATCTTAACAAAATATTAGCAATTTTTATCTGAAGACATTTTTCCTGACATGATAGCGATCATTTTCCAAAAATTAAAAATTTGTGAACGAATACCATAAAATTAAAATCTTGATGAGGATTTCTTCACAGTAATATATCGTGACGTCTGACTTAACAAGACTTAGGTCTTTTTTGTAGGTTAGAGTAAGTTTAACTTATTTCTTTTAACAAAACCTTCGTTAAAAGAGATAGTACGTGAGAAGACACAAGTTTCTTCTGGAAGTTAGAGTCGGTTAATCGTGCTGGGTTGAAACGTGCAGCGTCGAAAAGTGTCACAACGACATGTTTCGACGCCGCGCGCCGGCACGTGTCGGCATCGAAACTTTCCGAGTCGAAACGGTCACGTCGAAACGAAGTAGACCCGTAACCAACTAAAATATTAATTGGGAATTTTAAATTTAAAGTTTAGTTGTACTAATTTAAATCTATAGATTTTTTAGTGCTAAAGTTTTTGAAACAATGATGATTGTAGTTAATTAAAGCCAAAATTTCGTTGATTAAAAGGTAATTTAAATATTACATTAAATTTGTAAGGCAGCTAATTTTTAATTTAGTTATTTAGAACAGCGGGTATGTATTAATCTCAACAATTAAATTGCCCTCTCTTAATAACAAAAGTTATATATAACTTTTATTATTAAAATTACGACTTATATTAATAAAGTTAGAATGGAATTTTAAAGAAAATTAGAAACCATTTGTGAGAGTGCTTTATAAATGTATAGTAATTTAAAAAAGAAACGTTTTAATTCGTGGTAAATAAAACAATTTCCGCAATAATAATTTTATAATTACACTAAAAATTTTGAGAAAATGATAATTGTCATAGTCAATAATTTAATTGCTTTAAATTTACTAATCACATAAATAAAGAGCACAATTTGTAATTAATATTACCTATTTAATTTATTTGAGGACGATGGGTGGTTTAATTTCTTTATAAAACGCAGTCACGAATTTTGGCTTGAAATAAAATTAACGAACCGTATTTAAAGGGTTTTATTATTTATATCGGTAATAAAATGTTAACATTTTTGTATTTATTATGTAATGTTTTAATTAAGGTGCAATAAAATAAAAAGTTTTCGACAGTTAAGCTTGCAATTTATATTGAAAAGGTAATAAAATTCAATGTTAAAATTTCAATGTAGTTGTCCGATCGAATTTTTTATATTTTGTTACTCAAATGACCTAATTTGGCCACTACTCGAAATGTAGTATGCACTGTTCTCTTCTTGTCAAATTCTAAGCTGTATTTTCGCGAGGTACCAAAAGTAACCGGTTGCAACCGCTGCTATTTTGGCGACAAAACGGTTGTAGGGGAGGTAGTTTACGTTCAAATATTTACCTAACCGAAGCAACCGCTGTCAGGCAGTGGTTACATATAGCGGTTGTAGTGAAGTGCCCGCCACATTTAAAATTTGAATATTTCTTGAGTACTTTAACTACGATAAAAACATTATTGAGCACATTTCTTTGTATTTATGTTATACTTATTCCATTTATCTAGATTGTGAATTCAAAAATTGTAGGTACAATAATAGCTTTTCAAATAAAGTATCTAACTCTTCAAAAATATATTAAATTCCTAAAGATATTCACGTGGTAGTAATCACAAATAGCATAAAATAGTTCCGACAAGGAACTGTAAAATTATTTATTAATAATTACCACTATTTTTTTTAAATTAAAAATTCTAAGGTAAAGGTAAAATGCAAAATTAATAATTAAATATCGGCAAAGATAAAAATAAAATTAAACAAATCCAGGAAAGCTACTGCTTCGGTTAAATTGTTTTAATCGTATTAAAATCCAATTCTCTTTAAAATCTTAATTAGAATGAAGTTTTTGGGAATTCTGATACATAATTTACATTTCATACTCACAAAAAAGTAAATTATATTACTTGTTTCATTTTTAAAAAAGTATGGTTAGTTTTCATTTTCGCGGTCATTTAAAATTAGTAGTGGGAGAAGTACCAGTCGTAACCGCAAACAACCAACCGGTCCCTCGCGAAAATACAGCTCTTGTATCACATTTGTATACTTAACAACTAAACCTATAATATATTAATTATGTATACACGAACGAAGCTATGACAAACCGAAATAATTTGAATGTTTGTTGAGAAGAGAAATGTTCCTGTTTGAAAACAACATAAGCAAATTGACTGTAAACTAAAAACAATAAAAGTTTTAGTAGTGACAATTTTAAGAAGAAATTTTTTAAATGTATATGTATATCGCTGTGATATATCGTTCCGAAGATACCATATTTTAAAATCAGGAGAAAAACAGTGTGACGTTGCGAAGGCATCGCGTCATATCAGTCGCATAGAAATAATAATCATTATTGTAATATTAAAAAAATTCATATAATATCTTAATATTATCTATAGATAGATTACTGTTTTTTTAGAGAAGAATGCGAGATGGAAAAAAGTCCGTTTTATCTCGGTTATTACTGTTTTGTCGTCAGAGTAGAGTGCAATTTTAGTGTTTTTATGTTTGGGTATGTCGTTAATACAATAATTAAATTAAATTAAAGCTAAGATACAACCTTACAATACTCCAGATGGAATAGGTAAAACATTTATGAGAGTTTTTGACTTTAACTTACAAAGTTCTGGTTGCGATAAAGCTGCAGATGATTTTATGGGTAGAGTAGTTTTTGTGAATTTTGTAATATATAAGTTTGTAGTGCCAAGTAGTACTAAACGGTTTTCCATATTTAATGTCATAACAGATGTAATTTTGTTGGTATTGTAAATTATGGTAATTAGATAGATAGATATAATTTATGGTATACGATAAGTAGGAATGTGATTAACCCTGAAGCAAAACTGATCGGGAAGTATAGTGCTGTCGTGGTAAGTTCTTGTAGATTTATAAGCATAATTTTTTCGAGAATTTTAGATCAAGTGGGGTTTTAGATTTACTAAATTTTGGGATGCGAATGACTATTGCGCATTTTCAGATATTGGGAAGTATAGATTTTTGAGACAAGCGTCAAGAATATAAAGAATTTATAAAATTTGTGATACGAATATCTACTGTATTTAGAAAATCGGTACCTATAACAGCATCTGGTGCTTCAGAATATCGTTGGAAACCACATGCATAGTAACATTATAAAACCTGACCGTCGATTATTGCATCCGTTCATTCTTTCTGCCGACCCGATTCTCTTAAACATAACTTCTAACTTGGTCCTTTGTCAGTACTGGAGCACCAATTTCCACATGCGTATCCGCCCTAATTAACTCTTTCGGTCACCTTGGTCATTTAACAAACATGGACTTTTCATAATTACCAAAATTAGCGGAATGCATTTTACTTATGTTAAATATCACGATAGTCTAAGGGCGCACATATATATTACATATTTAGGACTGGTGTCCACATTACTTTGCAAATTTCGCAGTTTTTGCTAATCTTTTAAAACAAGTGACAACTGCTACCTGTGCTTATTTGTTAATGAATTATTTGCGTGCTTTTAAATATATTGTGGTAAGTTGTATTGATGTTGAATTTTTTTTTGAGTTATTTAAATGTTGAGAATATTGTATTTATTTATAAATATTTGAAAAAATATATATTTTTTACCCAAATTTACCCATGGAGTCAATATTTCATTCTAATAAATATAATTTTTTTTTAAAAAGTAAGAACCATATGGGTCTGAAATGTATTTCAAAAATCTTTTAAAAATGCATTTTTAGCTCACTTCTCGTATCTACAAGTGTTACTACCCGATGACCATTAATGTCAATGTCTTTAACATATTCTTTCACGCAGTACTGAGAATATTCAACCTTTCTGTCGTCAGAATAAATTATGCAATTTTTTTAGCGGTCCTTTTGTTGCATTTTGCCGCTATATGTCCAAATATTCCGCACTCGTAATATTTTACGTTCTATGCCTTTGTCGGGCAGACTGCGCTTAAATGATCCGTCGCATCTCAATTAAAACGCTTGTTCGTAGGCATTGATTTTCTACTGTCATCGTTGCAGTATGTAAACTAGTTTTACATTCAACCTTTTCGTCAATATCTCGTATTCTTCTGTTTAAAGATATTTCCTCGAATGCTTCCAGTCGGCTTCCAGTAGCACATTTGTCATTTTATAACGCTGCATCCTGACTTGGTCCCGTAACACTACATCCGGAATACCATCTATTATATAACTTATCAATTCGTTTTTATCGATAGCTACATGGTTCGCGAGAATCTTCTTAACGTGTAAGTATTCGCTAAATATTTCATCCTTCTTCCACGACCTTAATTCAAACTTACGTCTTAGTTTTAATTTGCTCGGTGGGTGGTCGAACATTGAACGCATTTCGCAGAGTAATTCTTCGATCGGCATCTCCAGGTATTCTGATCTCGAACTGAACCATTCTTGTGCCTTACACCGCATCTTGGTACCAATTAAAATTCTCGTCAACCCTTTATTTAAATTATATGTCCTTCTCAATAGCAGTACTTACTTGCTTTTCCCAAGTTTTGTAATTTTCCCCGTTACCTTCGAAATGACGTAAAACTTCGGCTATTGCACCTATATTTGCTTTCCCACTGGTTGTTGCCACTTCTTGTGCTTCGTTTTGTGTCCTCGTACGCAACTCGTTTAATTCACGCCGCATTAACAATTCCTTCTCGCGTTTTAACAATTCCATTTCTCGCAAATTGTATGCAATTGTAATCGGCGTCGTCCTCACATTTTCCACTTCACCTTGTCCGTCGTTGTCTAATACATCGTCGTCGATGTACTTCAATCCACTTACTGTTTGGCTACCTCAATCCCGGACGAGCCCCCAAATTGTAGGATGGAGATAAATTGATATTAAATACATTATAGAAAGGATAAAATTATACACATCAATATACATCTACGTCGTTAAATATGAAGTCTTCTTCGTCCGAGCGTTCGTCGTACACTTCTTCCTCGCTTAAGCGTCGTACACTGACCTAGTTAGGGTTTGATATTCCCGAGGTTGACCGCACTACTCCTAAGGTTCGCTTATTTTACAATAGTCGGTTAAGTTTTATTTCTCCGGTTTCTAACGTTATACGGATGTTTATTGGTTTATTGTTTAGTGTGTTTATCGTTGATTGGTTCATAGCTATAGGTTAGTTATACTAATACTTAACCTACTATTGTAAAAGCGGACCTAAGTGGGCTATGTGCAAAGACGCACTCCTCTTTATTGTTAACCGCTCCTATAACCCTACATATAGCTAATAGATTAGAAAGAAAGTAGAGAGATAAATAAATTAAACGGATACCAACAGTATGTAAAAGTAAATGAACTAATGGTTGTAAATATTTTAAACAATATTTAAAATTAATGTATTTCAGAGCTCAGAAGCTTATGGTTGTATTTTACAGGTGCGATGCCACTTGCTGTTGTGTCCTTCAGAAAATTTTACATATGTCGTCCCGAATTATGTACGTGAAGTTAGCCTTCTCTTTTTTAAAAATATAAAAATATTTTTTTGTATTTCGTTGTATTCACTTTGTATAAAATTGAATAATTTGTATTGTTTGTATTGTTCCCTCTTCGCAGAAGAGATCCATTGGGTAGGGATGAGCCACCCCTTATTTGAAAGGCTTCTTCAAGTCATTATCCGATTATTTTGTGATGCTTGTTTTGTACTTTGATGGTGAGTGCCGACAGGGTACGGACTTTGTGTCTTCGTTTGAATCCAACTTTCCCAAACGACTTTCCAATAATTTCTTTCACCCCATCAGTGCCTATATTTCTGGATCAATAGTTCCTAAAAAATTGGAGGTAGGCTTAATTTCTAGGAAATATTCACAGCTTCAAGAAAGGATAGAATGAGTTTTTCCGTAGAAAAGCACTCTTCTAAGAGATTCGGGCCAAAAATTGAAATCAGTCACAAAATATTGAGGTTTTTCGAGTATTACGAAGTTAGGGTCTTTCGACGCTGTAAACTTGGTTTTACACTACTCGTAGGTACCATAACAACATACCATAAAATCAGAAACAAGTGATTTTTTCCGACGTTGGATGTCTAAAATCAGTGGTCTACATGGTTTATGTGTAAAATAATAATTTTAGATTTATGTGAAAAAATTTATAATTTATTACATGGGGACATTATTTTAATTCAAAATAATAGAATAACGTTAAATTTAGAGAATTGTACATTTCATATTATACATATGTACATCTGTTGAGCAATTTTGTAAACTTAATACCATTAACAAAATTTTAAGTAATCGTAAAGTGAAGAATATTTATTACTGAAACACTTACTTTCGCCAGATTAGCACAAAGAATATTTAGAAACTGTCAATGTCAATGATATAAACGTCAAAATTATTGTTATCGTTTTATTTAAATTTAAAATATTAATGTAACGGAAACAAAAAATCTGTAAATTAAACTATTAAAGAAGCAATTCTTTAGCCGTTGACGCTATTTTAGCTATTTCTTCAATTACTTATTACACCCAGAAATGAATTTAACTCGAACCAATTTCACACAATTTCAATTTCAAACAAATTTATAAGCATCAACCAAGAGCAATAGAAAAAGCACTCTTTGAAATTTTACAATTTTTAAATGTCAAAGTGAATGTTCTAATAACTATGTCAAAATATAAAAGAAAATCTTCTATGGTGCAGTCGAACATAAAACTATGTATGTCATTTGCACATAATTAGGCTTTTTGGACTCAGCCTATTTATTGGCCTCGCTCGCAAGCTCGCTCTAGCAATGCTTATGGCAAGCTTTTTGTAAGCTAACAGCTTTTCCATGACAGGCTTGTAGCAACCTTTTGAATAACATGCTTGTAACAACTTTTTAAATACCAAGCTTAAAAATGGCCATTAGCCTTGTCACGACAAGGTTGCCCTAAGATTATGCAAGCTTCTCAAATGTCAACTAGGAATGCTTAAGGCTAGCTTTTTTCAAGCCTGTAGGCTTATAATGACAACCTTGTAGCAACTTTTATTGCTTGTCACCGACAAAGTTGATGCAAGCTTACAAAAACCTTAAATTGCTATCTGGGACATAACTCGAAAACTAGTCGTCTTCTGAACTGCGAAAAATCATGCTTATGCAACACCAAAACGGACATAATTTTAGAAATTTTCATGTAAATTAAATCATTTATAAGCGAGAAAAAAATTAAATACTGCAAAATCGGTTTTCGCCATTTTGACGGTTAATTTGAGGTTATATTAAAAAGTGTTAAATACAAAAGTTTTAGATTCTTTCATTATCTACTACTTTTGTATTGTACGTTTTTCGCTAGAAGGTCTAGTTTCGCCGCAAATCGCAAAAAACCATTTTCAACCCTTAAACTGCATCCCCATTTCACCATTTCTAGTGTTTTGGTGTTTAAAAGGTTTTTTTTTCTTAAAGTTGGAACCTCAACAAGATTTTCCACCTGGTCCTTGCCTGTTATTAATTTTCTTATTTTTAGTATTTCAAATTCGTTTTGGCACCAGCCTATTATTTTTAAGTTCACTTTTATTTTAAATATCTATACAATATCAGGTCTAACATATTATTCCTAATTGAAAACCTTGACTCAGTTTTTACTTAAATTAATAAAAGAAATTATTATAATTATTTTTATTTCTATTTTCAAATTATTAATCAGATTTTAATTTTTTTAATTTTTATTCGCACCTGCATACGTAATAAGCAAATTAGCACGTTATAAGCATACTCTATAAGTTGAAAATTAAACACGGCCCTGATAAAATATAAAGTTACCTACTTTAAGATATAATATGCCCACGCATTTCAACTACATTAAACGTTATCTCTATTATAGCAACATAATATTACATCACATCTTCACGTCGTCGGCGTCGTCTATATTATTCTCAGGTCAGTCTTTTTGCTTATACTGCATAAGTAAGCATAAGTGTATATCAGCATTATATCAGTATATCGAATTACTTAGTTATTAGCAAAGCTTACCTACGAGCAATAAATTATATTTCAACTGTTATTTTATTCCACGAATTTTTTTGTTATTGCCCATTAATTTGTTAATTTACTTATTACGTCTACAGGTGCGAATAAAATAGTATATTAAAACTCAAGTTTAAACCGCTTATTAAACGCGAAGTGGATTGTATATCACTCGGCTGCGATCCACCTCGCGTTTAATAAGCCATTTAAACCTCTTGTTTAATAATATACTATTAAAAATCGATTTAATCGCAATGTATTTGCCGACGCAACACATAGAATAGGTACTCGTATGCTATTTTGATTGTACAAATTAAATTACAATCAAGTATTTATTATTGATATTTGTCAGAAATTTTAAGTGAAATAGTAAATTATAATATATAATATATAATATATAATATAAAACCATGGCATAAACTATTAGTAGGATGATCCTATGAAAGTTAAAAGTTATGGGGTACCTTCTGCTATAAAAGTACGTAAGCGATAAGAATACTCAATAGAAATTGGAATTATCTAGTGACAAATCAGACGGTAACAATTGCAATGCTAAGAAAGTTAACCGAAAATCAATGAGATTATATGACTAGCTATAATATTTTTATAATAGCTTTAGTAAATGAAAACTTTCCTTGAATGTTCGTGACCTACGCATATAATCAAGACATCTTTATCTGGTAGCGTTCCGCATAATCTAGAATATGAATATTTTAATTATTATTTCTATTTTGTTTATGTTATTAGTATTAGTTTACAGATTATAACTTATAATTATTAGTACACACGAGACAAACTATGAAAGGTACTATAAACTATGTTTAAATTAATTTAACAGATAACTTTCTACTTTAATTATGCGCAAAACTTGAAATTAAATAAAAATGTCCTCTGTTTATATTAAAGACTCTCGTGCTGCCGTATTAAACTTAACAAGAAATGGTAAATTTGTAAAAAAGTTGTCAAAGAAATATGAAATGGTTTTTACACCCAAGGAAATGTTTTCAATTTAGGAAGCTCATATGCAGCAATTTCCATTTAGATGAAGTTCGGCATCAAGATATATCATACCTTTCTTCTTGTTAATAACAATTGTTGAATGCTGACAAGTTTCATTTCTTTAAACTACAATAGAACTTTCTAAACATCTTTCGCGTACAAACTTCGTACACAATTTTTTTAAATTTTTCTGAAATACATAACGCAAAGTAGATATTATGATTTTGCAGTGTTACTTTAATAGGTTAATAAATTAAGTTTAAGTGTTCATTAAACACTGTATTAAAGTGATGCATTATTATTACCTATTATATCGTAGTTGCTTTCTGTTACACCATGAATACTAATTTAGATTATTTTAAAACTTTGTTAACTACTACTTAGTTGATTGCATGTAGTCGGTATTAATGTTCCATTTTCTGAAAAGCTTTAGCAGGTTTTTATAGTTTGTTATAATATGATCACACACTGTTTCCAATTCATAAGGCATTATATTTACATTAACATAACCATAAAGCAGAAATATCGTATTTTAGGTTGCGACTCGTTCAATATAATGTTTGAGAACAGGAGATTGTGTCGTGTTGCGACTACAAAATATTGACGATATAATAAAATGTGGATAGGTATATGACGTATAAAAATTATTACAATTTTTCCTGCATGCTGGCAGGTTCTACATAATATATAACTTTTCTATTTGAATGAAAAGTAAACAGAGAAATTGATTTTTAAATTACATATCATACATACCTAATCACACCGTTCTCTTATGGAGTAGGCAATTTTTATATTATACGCAAGAAAACTGATACCAGGAGTTTTCTTTGTAAGGGTGCCTTTATCTTTGTAACTTATTATTTAAATTAAATTAAATTTTCTATCCTGGCAAAGTGGCATAGTCAAAAACCTCCGCACTACAAACAAGTTGAAATTTTCATGCTATAATCTAATACTTGCCTGTTATAGTATGAGTGTAATATTACAAAAGCTATTATAAACGAGCTAGTATGTAATATACATTATATTTATTTTATATTCGTGTAATGTTTAATAAGAGATGGGATATAATAACCAAAAAAGTATCTAAATAAATAGTAACCACTACTAAATTATTTTAATTATACCTAATCCAATTATTAATAAGTAGTGTATAAAAATCGAATGTATGTATATAAAAATCTAGCAATATTAAAATATTAAAATCCAATCAGATGAACTTCAAGTTCATTAAGTCAAGTCAAAGGTATAATAGGGTATAGTATACCCAAATTAATCATTGTACCTACCTACCCTAAGAGTGGAAAGTGGTACAGAAAATATTAAGCAATTATGGAGAAATCATTTCCAGAAATTGTTAAACACGCAGCAGGATATAACGAAGTTAAACTGAATGTATGGGAAGCCTCGGGAAATGCTGACGAGGTTCTGGAACTGGCAACCATTCTTGAAATGGTAAAGAAGTTAAAAACTGGAAAATCAACAAAGAGAGATATGGCTGCAAAAATAATAAAAATTAGCGGATAAATTACATTTCGAAATATACAGAGGGTGTCCCCGAATAGGCTTTACATACTCTCAGTGGTGATAGAGGACACTATTCTAAGAAAATTATTTAACAAAAATTTTTTTCTAAATTCAAACCTTCGAGAGTTAGGCCTCCTTAAAGCAATTTTTTAAATTTCCACCTTCACATGGCCATAGCTCAGAAAATATTGATTTTTCAATAAAAATTATTAAGTGCTTTTTTAAAGAGAGTGAAATAATCTACAAACTAGGTTACAATCTTTTATTGTCTAAATTCAACGCCTTTCGAGTTATGAAAAAAAGTTAGTAAAAAAATGTAGAAAATTTTGAACTTTTTTTTTTCCTGGTTTTCTTCAAATCGCTATATCTTCTAAACGAAACATTTTACAAAAAATCCGACGCCCCATTCCGGATAGGAAATTTAACAGACTACAACTTTTGTCTAGTAAAAATTTTTGAAAAACCAACCCATGTCACAAAAAATCAGAAAATAATAAAAAAAGCAGCCACGAAACAAAAAATTAAATTCACAAAATTGTAATTTTTATTGAAAAATTTGTTTATTAATTAAGGTTAACTATTACATTATTTAAGTAAATGTCCAAAATGACTACTCTCATTTTCATTACACAGCCGGGATCGTTTTAAAAGATGTTGTTGCCCCTTGGTATTATTATTTATAGCATTACCTCTTTGGTTAAGAGCTACTATAGCATTCGTTACTCTGTCTATTAATTCCTTTCTGGTATCGGGCTTTCATCTGTTGCTGTACACTAACGCTTTAACAGTTCACCAAAAAACTATATCAAGAGGAGTTAGATCTGGAGATCTCGCTGACCAATTAATAGTTCCACCTCTTCCAATCAATATTACAGGATTATTTAATTAAAAAAAAATTTTAATTGAATCCCAAAATGTGCGAATTAGAAATGAGAGGTTGTCATTTTGAACATTTAAGTAGCGTTCTCAGCCAATTAACGAAACACAACATAGCATAGCTTAGCACAGAAATTAAAATACATTGAAACTTATGTGTGTGTTCAAATTGACAAATGACCAATTTAACATAACATAACAAAGCATTAAACGATTTTAGGTATATTATGAATTTACCTATTATACCAACGAATTAATAGGAAGGCGCTGGTAGAAATTGAAAGTAAACGTCAGAAAGTAATAATAATTTGTATTGTACCATAATTAGTACAATTATCGCGAATTTATTATTATATAATTAGTTAATTTAATTATGTCAAATAAATTGATACCATTTTGTTTTGTAGGGCTATGTTAAGTTATGCTATGCTATGTTGTGGTTAATTTTGCAAGATTTTGAAAAAAACGTAATCTTTTTTTTTCTTGTTGAATTACTGATTTTTATTAAATATTTCTTCATCTGCTGCCAAGTCCTAGGGGGTCATTGTTTCTACATTCAAAATTTGGTTGAGATCCCTTCAGTACTTGATGAGTTATTCACTCTTTAATTTTCAACTTTGACAGATTGTAATTTTTGACAGATGACAGATAGAAAGTTAATTTTACCTATTCTGGATAAAGCTTTTTAAGGACTTTAAAATAACCTATCGCAAGACAAAATCGTTTTAAAAATCTTGTGTCATTTTCCTGTAGTGGCACTCCTGATTGACAGGTCGCGATGAAAACCTTATTTTCACCTTTCTACCGTAAACCCTACTACCATACCAAATTTGGTCGTGATTGGTTGAACGGTTCAGGAATAAAGCGAGAGACAAAATATGACGACCGCAAGACAGACCGACAGAGAAATTTTTTTTTATTATTTTCAAATCTTTACGTTTCTGCACACGGTGATCTCGAAAATGTTTTTAAAAAATTTGAAATTTTTCTTCGATTACCTTACCTCCAAAAAATATTTTTTTTTGATTGGAGGTAAAAGTGAAAAACGCTTGGACCGGTTGATTTCAATTTCAAGGGGGCTACTTTTACTGCTATTCATAAACTTTGACAGTTCAAGCCTTAAGGTAAAGGGCAAACCACCCTTGGAATTTTGAATGAAAAGATAGGTCTAATAAAAAGATCAGTTTAATCACCACCATACAAAGTAAATTTAACAAGGTCATTAAGGAATTACATGATAATAATTACATTGATGCCATCGCACGTAAGAAATTAACCAAATACAATGCACAAGTCCCTAAAGCATATGGCTTGCCAAAAGCTCATAAAGAAGGCATCCCACTTCGTCCAATGATAAGCTGTTATAGAGTAACCCTCCACCCCTCTTTCTCAATTTGTGAACGATATTCTTAAGAATGTCATCCCTACGTTTCCTTTTAACGTAAACAATACAAAAGAAGCAAAGGAGAAGATTACACGCAGCACACTACCTCATAACTACACATAGGTCTCGTTCGACGTGAGCTCCCTTTTTACCAATATATCTAAGGAGGCGGTTATCTCTTCGATTGTTAACAACTGGGACCTCATCGTACCATTTACGTCTATACCTAAGGAAATTTTCATTAAGTTGATTTCCACGATCTTCGATAATAGTTTTTTTCAGTTATGGAGATGAATACTATTCACAAATGGTTGGTAGGGTGATGGGTAATATTTGCTCACCTGTGTTCGCCAGTTTTGTTATTAACGACCTATTGTGTAATTTTTTCGGATCGGTGAGTTTTGAACTCCCCTTTCTACTCCTCTACGTGGACGACATCTTCACGGCCGTTCCTTTTGAAATGATAGATACCTGTATTGGGACTCTTAACGGTTATGACGAGTTACTCACATTTACTTATGAATTGGAGTCAGATAGATCTATCCCTTTCTTGGACCTCCGGGTAGAGAGAGGAGAGGAGGTCAGGTTAACAACAGATATTTACAAGAAACCATGTGCTACTGAACGTCTCCTTAACTTTAGCTCCTCACACCCCCTAAAACAAAAACTAAGTGTTATTAACACACTAAATCAGAGGATTCAAAATTGCGTAACGAATCAGTTGGTAGGAAAATGGCTACACGAGCTTAAACAACAACTTTTGCTCAACGGCTATCCATGCATACTGATTGATTGCACCCTGTTTCGGAAAGCACTCACAGCTGTAACCGGACTTGGTTTGAACCAGGAAGACCTAAAAACAGAAAAGAAATTCAGCAAAATTACTCACCATCCTTGGATAGCACAGAAATTACAAAGTATTTTCAATGAAATTAGTGTAGATGGAAACCTAAGATTAGGTTTCCACAGCCACCATAATTTGGGTAAGATCCTCTATTCAAAAGCTACAGACAAGACCAGTACAGAAGAAAAAGCGAATGTTGTGTATCAGTTGAAATGTGAATGTGGAGATTTTTACATAGGGCAAACGAAACAACGACTACGTACGAGAGTTAACCAACGTAAATATGATGTCCGCCTAAACTTCACAAAAACAGGATTAGCTGCTCACGTAGCACAAACAAAACATGATATTTTCTCGTCGGATGTGAGGGTATTGGCATCGGAGACCAATAAATTATAGTAAGAGAACTTTCATCGAAGCAGCTTACATCGCATCGCCATCACTTGCAATAATGTAAATATTCAGAGCGATTTTACATACATTAACAGGGGGTACCAAAACCTGTTGCTCAATTATAAAGACAAAATAAGAAAAAGAAAACTTTAGTGTGCGCTCGCCTTTGGTCGGTTTTTTGTTGTATTACCTGTTTATTTTTTACTGAGTGTTAAAAGTAGCTTTTATATATTTAGCTTTTTATATTTAGTTTACAGTCGACGTTCACTGTTATGTATTTATCACTTGTTAATGGGTTATTTTTTGACTTATCTAAGATGTTCTTTTATGCGAACTCCTAATTTCCTAGAACTCTCGCCTACGTACACAGAATCACAAACCTTGCAAGGGACAAGAGGATGAAAGCGGTTTAATCTATCTTGTCCCTTGCAAGGATTGTGATTCTGTGTACGTAGGTGAGAGTTCTAGGAAATTAGGTGTTCGCATAAAAGAACATCTTAGAGATATCAAAAAAGCCCGCGTTTTCTTACGTGATGAAGATGAAAATACTTTTACTGCTTTATGTAAACACATGACCGAAAACTCTCATTCCATAAAACGTGAGAATATCAGAATACTGGCCAGGGAGAAGATAGATAAAAAGCGTGAAATAAAAGAGGCTATCAATATCCGTATAAATTCAAATACCATGAACGATAAACGTGATGTGCAATTTTTTCATGGTGGATATAAATATATCCTGGATGTAATGAAAACCATGTTATGTTCTTTGGTCAAATTCTTTTTTAACTTTTTTAATTTTTATATTGTTAACTGTTAATTTTTAAAAAATGTTTAAAAAATTTTTAAATTAGGAATTTTTATTGCTAATTCTTGCTAACTAAAATGCATTTGTTTTTTAGTACAACATCATTATTATGACATTATTTTGTCAATTTTATTTTTTATTTATTTTAATTATTTTAATTTTAATTATTTTTCATGTAAAAATTTTTTAAAGATTTTTTAATTATTTGATTTCATTGTATTATATTTTTTAGCCTTGAAAATGGGTCCTAAATAAAAGGACTCGAAACGTCGGTCAATTAAATTGATAAAATGACCTAAAACTCAACAATTTTTATTATTTAAATATTAAAAAAAGGTCAACGATAATAAATTATTACTAATTAAATATTTAATGATATTGTTATTGTAATATGCATTAGCAACAGTAGTTCATTGCTATGTACCTAATATATGAGTATGTGATCTATCATTAATAATAATAATTGACGAACGATAAAATTCATACTCATAAAGCTGCATTTAAAGATACCTATACTTACTTTAAAAAAATGAAATTACGAAAAAACACTGTCAGCACCATTATCATTATTATTAATTTAAGTTTGTTTTTATTAATTTGTTTTCGTTAAATTAAAAAATTATTGACTACCGTTTTAGTTTTAAATAATAAAACGTATAAGTGACTATAGTTTTGACATATTATTTATTATTGAAAACCAGTGTAGGCTATTACAAACTTTGTTCAAAGCTTAAACGCATTAAATTTTTGACAAAATATTGTGCATTTAATTTAAAAGCAAATCAAACTGATTATCAATTCATGCCTGATAAAATTATGACAACGGAGTTTAGCATATTATGTAAACGACAAGTTAATTAAAGCGACATATTATCACTTACCATTTATCGATAAGTAAATATCGTTTCGCAGTATAATAATATTATAATTTTAAATTACCAGTAATTTTCTTGCGTTCATAATTTGTAAAATTAATTTTTGAATGTAAAATAATAAAATAAAATATTGAAAATGATTTAATTAATTATAATTTAATTATAATTATTATTATAAAACAATTACTTCTCAATATGTAAATTTGTATAATTAATTAAAAATAAGAAAATACCCATATAATAAAGATATAATGTTGCTTAATATACTATTTTATAACATAATTTATATCTATATCTTATATTTGAAGCCATCTTTTATTTTAAAGGATGTAATTAAGTTCGAATTTCATTACTCCAACAAATTTATTATGACACCTTTCTAGATCCTTTATAATTAAACACTGATACTTCATTGCTTTAGATACTAATTTTGTGTTCACATTTCTCTTTTTTAAAAGTAAAAAGTTTTAAATTGTGTTTTACGACTTATATAATCGAGATTAATCGAGTTTGTCAACATGATATACGGCTACGTATTTAATAGAACAAAAAATTTTAAATCCCGAAATTATTGTTAATTATTTGAACACCATTCAATTGAAATACCTTTTACATTATGAAAAATAGTTGTCCAAGTGTCTTCCCACAACCTGATGTAATAAAATTGGTGCAACTTAAAAATAAGGTAGGTTTAACTGCTTTATACGGTTCTTATTAGAATTTTAGATTTAGATACTATAATATAAAATGATCAAAATATTTACAAATAGGCACTTAATATAATGTAGTATTTTATAAGAAGAACATTATTAGTTTCATTAAATTTCTAAAATACTAAGAATCGTATTAAAAAAATCAAAACGAAAATCAAATCGGATATTAATATTTCATAATTTGCTTAATAATTCTACTAAGTAGTACAACATACAAAATATATTCAAAAGTAGAATATAAAAGGAATGCAATATTTGCTTCTATTTGTGCATAACAAAATGAAAGCTATTCCCCATACAAAGTCGCCATTAATGGAAAAAATCCCGTTCATCGGCCGATGTCTGGTTGTCAACGCTCGGCCAAGCATTGGGAATTTGTAAATGGCCTGTATCTGGTTAACCGTCGGCAGCTTTCTATTGCTTATAAGAATGGCATGCGATAGACAGCCGTTCGTTGGCCAATGTTCGGCTTTTAATGCTCGGCCAAGCAATGGGCATTTGTAAATGGCCCGCATTTGGTTAACCGTCAGCGGCCGTCAATTGCTCGTAAGAATGGCATGCGATTGAGAACCGTTCATTGGCCGATGTCCGGTTATTAACGATCGGCCAAGCATTGGGGATTTGTAAATGGCCTGTATCTGGTTAACCGTCGGCAGCTTTCTATTGCTTATAAGAATGGCATGCGATAGACAGCCGTTCGTTGGCCAATGTTTGGCTATTAATGCTCGGCCAAGCAATGGGCATTTGTAAATGGTCCGCATTTGGTTAACCGTCAGCAGCCGTCAATTGCTCGTAAGAATGGCATGCGATTGAGAGCCATTCATTGGCCGATGTCCGGTTATTAACAATCGGCCAAGCATTGGGGATTTGTAAATAGCCTGTATCTGGTTAACCATCGGCGGCCGTCTATTACTCATACGAATGGCATGTGATTGACAGCCGTTCGTTGGCCGATGTCCGGCTGTTAATGCTGGGCCAAGCAATGGGCATTTGTAAATGGCCCGCATTGGTTAACCGTCAGCGGCCGTCAATTTCTCGTAAGAATGGCATGCGATTGACAACCGTTCATTGGCCGATGTCCGGCTATTAATGCTCGGCCAAGCAATGGGCATTTATAAATGGCCCGTAATAGGTTAACCGTCAGCGGCCGTTTGATGTTTTTATTTATAGAATTTGATCAAAAACCGTTTTGATCTTAAGATCAAAGATTATTTTGATTTTAAGACATTGTTAATTTAAGTCAAAATCATTACATTAAAAAAAATCATTTTAGAACATTCAAAACATGAGCTGTGCTGACCAGCTAAACAAATCAGTAGCGAAGTCAAGTAAGTGCATTAAGTAGTGTCAGTGTCTTGAATTACTTCCTATGTGTTGCCTGTGATTTATCAGTTCGCTAAGAGATTCTTTTTTATTTGTTTTATTATTCTAAATCTTTCGATTATTATTAAATAACAATAATTTGATATGGGAAGTGTATTAATTAATTTTAAATTCATATGTGGTTGTGTCCGTTTTGCTTCTTTATGAGTTAAATTTGTTAAAATTCGATAAAATTTACTTCCAACGCCTTTATCATTTGTAATACTTTCTAGAATGCAACTACGGAATTAAATTACTATTGCATTGTCGTCTGATAAAAATAGAAAATCCGCATAATGCTCACTTTTGTGATGTGCAATGTTAGTATTTTGATAAGTAGTGTTATATAGTGGACAAACTTATACCGCTTATACTGTGCAGAAAATAGGAAAACTCAAGTAATATTATTTTATTTTAATTGATCTATAGTATAGTTTTATTTTATTTTAGAAGTTGTAATGGAAAAATTTGCTGAAAACTCAAGTAGGTAACTATTATTTTATTTTAATTATTCATCTGTATAACTTTATTTTATTTTAGAAGTTGTAATGGAAAAATTTGGTGACTCAAGAATGTAAGAATTTTGCTGAAAATTTTGGGATATGGCTTTCTGGATAGGGTGACCGAGAGCAAGGAAGAAATGAGAGTTTCAACTACTATAAAAAAACTTTGAATATATTCTATTATAATGTAAATGAATATTACTTAAAACAGTTTAGATGCAAGGATAAAATTTTCTACTTTTTAAGAATAAAATAAATTATTTAGCTGCTGTTGATGGACCGATAATTTTAACAATACTTGGTCCATTGCTAATTTTCATAAACGGGCCGACAATTTTTTACTACACTTGGCCCATTGCTGGTTATCATTAATGGGCCGATAACTTTTGTTATACTTGGCCGATAATCGAGTGCCATTATTGGACCGAGGTTAACAACCCGACATTGAGCCATTCATCGGCCGTTAAAAATTGCCATTGCCCGCCCATTAATGCTATTATGCAATGGGCCGATAACTTTTCCCTACACTTGGCCCATTGATGGTTGCCATTAACGGGCCGATAACTTTTTACTATACTTGGCCTATTACTAGTTGCCATTAATGGACCGATAACTTTTGTTATACTTGGCCGATAAGCTAGTGCCATTAATGGACCGAGGTTAACAACCCGACATTGAGCCATTCATCGGCCGTTTAAAATTGCCATTGCTCGCCCATTAATGACGATGAATGGCGAAGCAATGGGCCATTAAAGGGCCAGTTTCCAAACTTTGTATGGGTCCCAACGTTATTATACTAACTTTTAATGACAACGCTAGAACTCTTATAAATTGGGGGGCCTCTGGCCTCTACAGTAAAAACTAAGTTTACTAAAAGCACTTAATGTTCCTCGCACATTTGATCCCAAAAGTAAAATTTTGTATGAGATTTAATATCTTTATTTAGAATGATGTACCCGTTGTTATTTGCATTACCACTTAGTATGTTTTATTAAGTTATTGGTATTTTATATATTATCAGTTACACAATGAACACCATATTTACTTTGTGAATGAGAACAGATGAAATAAAAACACAAATTTAATTCTATATTTGTTTTACCGTGACAATTTTCTCGGCTTGGGTAAAACCAGCTGGAATATTCAACAAGCGAATTCATGAATATTCATTTCATTAAGTGAAGGCAGCGATAACATGACTGAGAGTGGCCGCGTGCATTTAACCATAGGGCATAATCGTCCATCAGCCATCTCAACCTTTTTCAAACCTAACAGCACGCATATGCGTGAGACGTTTGTATTAATTGGTGGTTTACCTACAATTTCTACTAAATTTCTTATAGAAAATATTCGATTAAAAATTTTGTGTACAAGTCACATGAAAAGGCTAAGTAATCTATTCGTAGATGATACAATAATAAGAAATGGGTGAAGCATGAAACAAATATTTACTTCCAGTTAAATATTTAAACTAAATATAAAAACTAATTAGATGTATTCTGGAATGGTTCTGTATTTTTTTTTGCTTTTACATGCAATAAACCAATTAATTATATATTAGCAAAATATTTGTTTACTCGTAGATGGAAAAACTAATATGTTATATTGTCATTAAATTTTTAAATACCTATATCACAATAAATAATAAATAAGCTGCAATTTGATAATTATTGTGGTGTGCTACATTCTGCTTTGTGAAATTATTACTTAATTTGCTGTTAAAAATTATTATTTTGCATAACAAGCCATGCTTCCGCAATTACTTTAGAAAATAATAATCAATAATTTATTCATGAAAATTTTGAATGTAATCACCAAATTAATACAGTGGTAATTAATAAAATGGTTTAGTATAATTAAACTTTCAGCTTTCATGAATACTATTTTAATTCACCAAATGCAGACAATTTTTGTTAATTTTCTTAGCTATTTCCTAGTAACTTCATAATTATAATATAATTGTTGATATAATACTGCAAATGTAAATACTTATCAGTAATTTAAAAAATCAAAAAAAATTAAAAGTTAAATCTTAAAAGCACCGATGTTACAGCGTAAAATTGATTTGTATAAAAATTTTTAAAAGTTATTTGATGCGCAGGTAGTTGTCCAAAATGAAAATTTTATTTTTAACTCAACCAGCGATCAAACCAATCCACTGTTGCGGTTAATGAAAATATTAAAACAATAATGATGATTATATTTTTATTTTATCGAATGAGTTTTAAATTAAGTAGGAGAGGGACGATAGTGATTGTAAGTTAATTTTTGATTAATTTAAAATAAAAAGTGGAAGGAATGATTAATAATAATTATTAAAATTGAAAATTCTGCAAAATAAAGTTCTTTGTAATTTTTAAGTCCTTGAGTGTAGTTGAATAATATTTTAATGTACATTTGAAGTCAGTTATTTCAAATAAAAGTAGAATATAATAATTTGGTACCAAGCACGAATCGAAGAAAAGAGTAATATGGGTAACTTCCGCCTCTTCGTAGAAGCCTTTTAAATTAATTTATATAAAAAATTTTTTTTTTATTTTTTGTACTTGTAACTCGTGTTCTTTCAAAACGTATACGTTAAGTAATAGATTTTATTCATAATCACTTACAGCCGTATTCATAGACTATGCATTACTTATATACTTAAAAAGCTACTTTTAAAATTAATCCTTATCATCCGAGTAAATATGGTTGCAATAAAAGAAAATCGATCTTATTGATCTTACTGATATAATACTTAATATTTGTTTATGAATCCCGGCGTAAGTTATCAAGTTAGTTTTTATTTAAATACCTTGCAAAACACTTTATTATTTACTTTTAGCTATTTTTTTAACCGCCTGCATTGTAAATCAACGATATAAGTGATAAAACTGTAACTACGAATATGATGTAAGTAGAATTTACCGTTTGTTTACTGTTATCGGGGTTTTAAGGGTACTTACTATAGTATTACTTACGGGTCCAAATACGCGTAAGTAATATTAATATACATATTATTACGATTAGAAAACATTATATTCTTCCATAAATTGTCAACTAATAAAATCATAATACTATGTTAATTTTAATCTTTACTTACTGAAATATTAGAAATACAACTCGACATATTATTATTGATATTAAAAACAAAAGTTAATACCATTTTCTATTGAGTCAGAAATTAATTATTTATCAGTTTCCAGTTGAATACCCATATTTGTTTGAACTTCGGATGGATCTGCAGCAGATTCTTCAACGATTTTATGTGCAATGTTATTCCTTTGAATTGAAGATGAAGGAGCAGCAAGAATTCTTGATTGACTTATTTATTATTGCATAGAATCCTGGAGTATTATTTATATAATATCTTAATTTCATTCATTACAAAATTTCATAACACACTTCATCAGGTGCATGGGTAAGAAAATTGATGATATCTTCTCTGGTAAAAAGTTAGACATTTTTGCAATAATGATAACACCAACACTATACTCTATTCATTTAGCACATGCAGCTGATGTAAACAATGACCATTGCGTGATATGCACGCACTTGCATTATATTCAATTGTGATTAGATGCTCGTAAGGTTAAGACAACCTCATATACCATCCTTATTTACAGTTTTTCATTGTAAGTAGCAAGTGCATATAATTTTTACCTGGCGTTTGAATTTGTAAAAATACAAGGCAATCTAGATTAGTCCCTGTCTGTCAAGCTCTTTCCCATAAACCACGTGTAAACTGCATGTATTTGTTATTGCCAGCTGCATGTATTAAATGAAATAAAATTATTAATTATTTACTATTAATTTATCATATTCGATGCTTGGGAATAAAATACTAATTTGCATACCTTGATGTCGAAATTGTACCATAAACCATCTTAATTTTTATAATTTCTACTTGTATCTTCAACCATAAACTTATCCAATCTCCACTTCGATCTGTATGGATTCAAAATTTAAATCTTCTACTTTTAAATTACTTAATCTAAATTACTAAATTCTCTTTAAATAGCCAATTTCAGATTAAAATCATAGAATTTATCGAAAAAATATCACTTTTAATTACTTACGAAATATTTCAAAATTTAATCAAAATTACGGACATCAAATTTTGTGCGTTCACTCAATTGGCCGTACTTGGCTGAAAGGTCTAATGTTTTCGTTAGCTAGCACCTAGCTTCACTAACCTGCGGTAAAACCATAATAATCCACAAACTTTTTATCACAAAAAGTAAACTTTCTTAAGTTTATTTTACATTATTCTTAAGGTATTCCCTTAGAACAGATTAAATATGTTACGGTCAATGATGACAATTCGGCCATTAACGTCAATAGTCGGACAATAACGTCAATGCCCAGCTTAGTTGGGCATTCACGTCATTGACCGGTCATTGACGTCAATGCCCATGCATTTTGGGCGATTGCCATTTAAAATTTCATATGTGGTTTTTACATCATTATCCGGTTAATGACGTTAAGGCCCAATAGTACAAGGTGGGCAATGATGAAACTATTATTTTATAGATTCTATATTCAATTACTCTTAGTGATAGCCGTCACGCATATTTCGTATTTCGCCGAGTTCCAGCTTCCCTGGAAAGGTCGGGTTTCCCAGTCGAGGTAGATTGAATTTTGGAGATGGTTTTAGCAAGTAAGTTAGCTTTTTTAGAGAGCTCCGGGCGCTCTGTGCCGATTTGGCTGCCGCAACCACGACAAATCACGGATCCAGCCTACAATCAGTTTGCGTTTGTTTAAATTAAATAAAAATCTCTGTACACTTATGAAGCCGTGAAAAAGGGCGAGTTGCTGTAATTTACACGGAAAAACGCGTGCACGACAAATAATTGCCCACCGGATTAAAGTGCATTGCCATTTTGCTGTTTCTTATAGTATTTATTCTATAATATCATCATTGTCCAATACATTTTGGCCATTAACGTCATCGACTGGCCAAAGAAGTAAATATTACAATCATATAAAAATATTTACTTCATTGCCACCATTAATGGGTGGACGTCAATGGGCTGTCAATGACGGCCAAAATTGGCCAGCGTAAATGGGCATTGACGTCATTATCTGGCCATTGACGTGAATACCCAAATTACGTCACTGGCCGTAACATATGTTTATAAATAAGCTAACAAGTGGATCAAGTGATTGTCTGCAATATCTCTAATCCGAATGTACTGCAATAACGCCACGACGCTAAACGTGAAAGCTGACTTGGCAAAGCTAGTAAGGAAAACAGGATTGCCGAATATAACTATATGTAATAATCACACGATGAGTATCCAGGATTACCTAAAAAAGGTAAGGTTAAAAATTACATTTTTCTTATGGTTGTTAAAAAATATTTATTAATATTTTTATTGTTTATTTGTGTTATTATCCATAATAATAATATATTATGTATTAATCATTAGTCTGTAATGAACTGTTAATTTTCTTTATGGATTAATGTGGTGGTTGTATTTTATACAAATTTTAATAAAATAACTTATAATCATAAATGTAAATTATATTGAGGGATACAAAACCAATAAATTATGCACTAATTTACATTTGTTTGCATAACTATTGTAACTTTTTGCCCGTTTTAATGTTTTCTTTACCTTAATTTCTTTAATTTCTATGTTTATGCAATACGCATAAACTACGCTCACTACGCTTGTAATTATATTTATCAATTTGGTTTGAACCAATTATTTTTGATATATTTGGTAGTTGACTAATCGGCAGAGGTTTTATTTAATAATAAATTAATAACACTAACAATAAAATAAATAAAGTAAGTTTATTTTAATAATAATAGCACTTGTCTCGGTGTCTCAGAGTAATTAAAAAATCGGTAGTAGTACATACATAATGTCGTATGCAAACAATGGATAGGCTTTTCGGTTATTGAATTTTCTGTTTAGTATAATGCCTGCATAATTTTGTTCAAACCAAGTAGCCACCTGAAATAATAATTTCTGACTTGCACCAATTCTGAAACGAGAAAGCTTGTCCCAAATTTTCTGATTTCCTTTATTAGCAGTCACTGATCAGTTTAAAACTTTTTCTAATTCATTAAATTATTGTTCAAATTTTATAGTTTGAACTCGGGAACTGCTGAATTTGTATTAAAAAGTCTTATTAAATAATCCATTGAATTTTGATTTATCCAGATGGAATAACTTATCACACTAGCTATTAGTTTAAAATTATTAAGATTTTTTTGATATTATTTTTTCTTGAAACAAAACCGAGAACAAAACATAAATTTTACTGATTTATGATAAAAGCAGCGATACAATAAGATCATTTTGTAATATTATACGTATTGTGGGATAACAATAATTTGTGATCAATTTAACCATCCGAATAATCAGCTCAAATAAAACTCATCTACTTTTTTTTAAATTTTACGTCTTGTGTATGAACCTGCTATAAATTGTCTGTAGATCGATTCCAAACAACTTATCTTTGTCAACATTTATCTTTCAAGAGTTTACTAACGCTACAAAGCATAAGAGATTGTTATTACACATTCTTTTAATTTAATTAAAGTAAAGCAATTAACCTTTGATGATATCGGCTGAAATTTAAATTGTTGGTGCTATGTATTGGAAGATTATTATGCATCAACAATTTTGATTACATCAATTTCTCTTCCAGTAGGCTAGCATTAAGTTTTATTAGAATAATAAAATTTGAAGCAGTTTATTGCAGATAGTGTAGCACAGCAAGACACTATCAAGCAAAAGGATTACATACTAAGACGCAACATTCCCTAATTCAGCGAAAAGACCGAGATCTCACAAATCTCCAAGACAAAGCGGCAGACTGCAGCGCCTTGTTATCAAACAAGTCGACCTGAAATCCTGTAAAATTAAAGTTCGCTATACCATTGTTGATCCTGGCCATCAATTAAATATTTCCTTTAAATGTATTTTATACCCTTGTATCAGTAGGTATTACTATTATGGTTAACTTGTAGATTAGTGATATAAATTTGAAATGCAACTTTGCCTCTTCGGTAAACAAATAAATATTCTCTTTTACATTAAATGATTTAAAAATTTATAAATTTAAAACTGTATAACTATATCATTATATCTACATTATAGTAATTAATTGTTGATTATAAGGAAATTGAGATTACAATTTTACTGACAATAACAATTAATTGCTATTATTTTATATTAATAACAACAAGATAAACAAACTATTTTGTATAACAATCTAAACAAACAATTTTGCATAAAAACATTGATTAGAAGGAAACAAAATAAAAAATTTGTTGGCAACAATTAGTTGGCGTAGTCTGACATGGCTCTCGTAAACAAAAAATTGTATTATTAACTTTCTTATCTAAATAAGCATTCTCGTTACCCGGTTTGCTAGTTAAATGAGGTACTTACAAAAATTACTTACATTAATTAATCAGAATTTATGGTTGAATAAAAAGAGCTCGTTATTGCAAAATGCATTACTTGTGCCAATATATCAAGAATTAAATTCTTATGCATTAAAAACTTTAAAAATTGTGTTATAGGTTCTTTTCTGTTAACAAATTTCATGCAATGAAAATAATATCGTACTAAATTTAAATTATGCAAAATCCTATAATGTTGAATTTTGACAAGATAATAAAATTTATTTAAAAAATATATATTAATATGATGTAGGTACCGTCAAACGGGGTGAGACCGGACAGGTTTTGGTATATTTTGAATTACATGAATCTTTTCTGTCACATTTGTAGGTCCAAGTATTTAACCATGTTGCAATCAAACCCTAAAGGTTGGTTTATGCAAGACGCACCGCACGCACTGCACGCTGTACCACCCTGTTTTATCGCTGCCACAGATTGTACCACCCTATCCCATCGACTGCTACCAATTGTAACACCCTGCCTTTGATTGTAACGTTATAGGTAGCAATTGACTAACGTTACTACTACGAACGTCCGAAGTTGACAGGTTTGGATGTCGAAACTGTCCAATGTTGTCCTCTTCCGGAATCCTTTATGCTGCCACCAACGAATTTTTTAAAGAAGAAATTTGTAAAACTTATGGTAAAGCGTGCGAACTTGGATGACGTAGGAATCAAAACAAAATTAAAATTCTCTTATCTTTGCACAAAGTAAAATAAAACACTCAAGTTTTCGTTTAACAGTTTATTAAAGAAAACAAAATAAATGTGTACGTTGATTACAATGAAAATTAAAATTAAATTATGAAATTTTCCTAATATAAAAAATAAAAAGAAATATTTTAATTAAATTTGTAAACCTTAAGCTCGACTCATAATAATTTGTTTATTTCGAAGACACAATTAAAAAAAAATACAAATAAAATAATTTCAAAATTAAGTTTGTATTACCTTTGTTTCAATGCTGATGCACATACAATATTTTTATTTGCGACGTGATGTATTAAAAAAAATGAATTAGAACTTAGAAAAATTAAAAATAATACACACACATAAAATAATGTTTCTTTTGGGTTGATCCAAGCAGAAACATAACGGCTCGAAAAATAACTACATGGTAATGAGTTTAAAAACAGCTCGGAGGCGGCTGTTTGAAAACGGCACAACGACTCTCTGAAAAACTGAAAAACTGGCTGTTGGAACTGATGGACCTCTCTTTTATGTAAAATTTTTGTCTACAATTTGAAATCCAAGGGGCGTGTTAATTTACCTCTGGTGTGGACGGAACTTGGTTTTATCAATTTTAATATTGAAAAGATGTTTAAAAATCATTTTATCTCAAGTCTTGAAATGTATATTACTTTTGGGGTAATTTTGTATTTTTATCTAATTAGTTGTGACATAATTTAAGTTGTAATAATTCGCGTTGGTTATTATATTTGATATTAATTTGAGAGGAATTTTATTAACTAATGAATTTATATTTATGTTGTGATTTTTATCAAGCTAGTGATTTTGCAAAGTACATTTAATGCCCATATGGTTGAATATTGTATGTTGAAAATCTGCTGATAGAAAAATAATAAAAGTCGAGATAAGAAATTTTATGGCTTTTGGGTTAAAATTTTGACCTGATAATTGAGCCGTTTTGTTACATTGAACGTCTGCATGATATTTGAATATTTGTAATCGTGTTGATAATTTTTAAAATAATTTTGAAATAAATATTTTTAGGAATCGAGCTAAATTATAATTTATAATTAATTTTAACTAAATTACCTGAAGGCGGTTTGTTACATATTCCCTTTCTTTGAAAAAGAACGTGTGTATCGGATGCACGCGTTCCTTTTTACAAAAAAAAATCAATAATAAAGTAAAAGAAATAAAAAAAAAGTTAATTTAAAAATTAATTATAGTTACAGTAGTTAAAAAAAATATATATATAAAAAAAATAAGAAAGTTATGATAATAAGTTGTTACCTATCAGTAAGAACAAAAAAAAATAAAAATGTAAATATATGTCTATGTATAAAAACACAATAAAAAAAAATTAATTAATAGTAATATGTTAGATAAAAAAAAAGTATTTATACTATAAATAAAATTCATATAATAAAATTGTTATTTATCAAAAAAAATAATATATAAACAAAATTTTAAAATGGTTTAAAGTTACCATGAAAAAAAAGTTTTAAGCTACATAATAATACATAAAATAGTAAAAAAAAAAAACTGTTTTTGTCTTTGGTCTACCAATATAAAAAAAAAATTGTACAATTATTATTTTCAATTTTTGTTCAGTGAGTCTTAAGCTGAATTTATGGTTCATATTTACGTAAAGTTCACAAAATTTTTAAACGCGATTCACAATGAGGAGTAAAATGTTTGTTTTCTGGTACACTTGGCTTCGCAGTTTTTCCATGAAAAGTTTCTTTGAGGACCTTAATGATTCCTTGTAATTCTTGAATATACGCACTATTTCGTTTTACGTTCACTATGAAGATAAATTGTCTTTTCATTTTAAGGTAATGTTTTCGAAGTATGTTCACAACAAGTTTTATTATTTTAACGTTTGACAGTTGGAAGTTGATTGGAATTTTGAATTTTTCCTACTACGGATTTTTGAAGATTTGAATTGATATTGTTTGCTTTGATTTACAATTTCGTCTTCTTGTTTTTGGTTGGCAGTTTTAATAGATTTTGTTTATGATCTGAATGTACACGAAGGTGTATCAAGATGTTGTTATATTTGCCATATTTTCTAGTTGATATGCTCGTAAAGAGTCTGAACTAAATTTTGATTAATTATTTGCAAAAAGAATTATTTTGCTTGATGAATAGTTTTTGAATTGCCTCCATGAGTTGACTTCAGTTTAATGTCGTATGTTCTTAGCAACTTGTTGATTTCTGGAATTTGTTGACTACTGGAATTTATCGACTACTGGAATTTGTTGACTTCTGGAGTTTGTTGAAATTTGAGGTGTGGAATATTGTTCCATTCACTTTGGTATACAGTTTGGTTGTGATTTTTGAAATGATTAATGTTGCTTGGTTCACACCTAATGGGTTTGATGGTTTTTCCAATTTGATTGTAGTGTAACAGTAGGAGTTCATTACATTTTCGGATAAATTTCTTGGTCGATGCCACTGATTGATTGGTGATTAAACATCTTCTGATTATGATACCGTGTTATATAGCGAGCAATTATTAGACCGGTCACTGTTGATGAAAGCTGTTCATAAAGTCTTTTCGGTAAAACTAGAATTGCAACTTTTATTTATAACGTACACGAGAATTCTTATGTATTTTTGGTTTCTTATTTCACGTGTTAATTTTAACTTTTATCCGCTCACTGTTTATATTTTAAATTGTCATTGATATTCACTGGTAAATTACGTTTTTGTCTTTAGACTCACTGATTAAGACAAGTTTAAAATAAAATATAATAATAAAATAAAATAAAATAGAGTAAACAAAATAACACATGTTATACAAATTAAAATTAAAATAAAAGTAAAAAAAAAATTTTAAGCAAATAAATTTACAACGCAAAATTTGCTTTGAATAAAACCTTACTAAAACTAACAAAAAAGAATTCATACAAAAAAAAGATTTAATAAAATTTAAAGAGTTCCGATTACTCTCTTGTTTCAACACTGTTCTGCTTTTTGCACAATAATCAAAACAGAAAAAGGTTCTTATGTAAAAAAAAAGAATTATTTGAATAATTCAGAAACAAAATTAAGATTTGTTATTTATTATAATATTAATTAAAATTTGTTGATAATTCAAAAAAATAAAATAAAAAGTTTATAAAATGTTTATAAAAAGTCAATAATAAAATTTCATATAAAAAAAAATGTTTAATGTGAAGTATTTTAATGCAAAAATAAAATTAAATACTTGATGAGTTTCAATTAAATTATTAATTCAATAAATTGATGTTTCGTTTAAAAAAAAGATTTGGTTAATTTAATAAAAAAGATTTGATTAAAAAAAAAGTTATGCAAAATAGTAATAAAAAGTAATTATACAAGAGTTATTAAGAAAAATAATTAAGGTTTTGCATAATCGAAAATATTTTTATTTTGGCAGTTATATTTAAAAAAAAAGATTCAAGTGTCTTAAAAAAAAATATTTAATTTAATTGGGCTTTGGTAATTATGTTAATAATAATTAAAAAAAAAAAATTCATGACTTAGATATGAAAATTCAAGCCTTTAGTTTCAGTTGATTTTGTATAAATCTGATTAGGATGTTAAACGGTTTAAATGATTTTAAGATCCATTTTACAAGAAAGAAAATAAATACATATGTTTGGCAAAAATATTTTTGTTATCTTTAAGTGTATCCCATATTATGGTTTTTTTTCAAGTATTCTGCAAAACAACATAATTTCTAAAGAGGGGTTCGATATTTAAATTTTAAGTATCTGAAATTTATCTTCTTTGCTATTGAGTTTATATAATTTGCTTGCATTGTTAAATAATTCGTAATATTTAAGAAATCGATATTACAACGCAACGCACGCAACGCACGCACTGCACGCATCAAAATATAGGTTTATGCAGAAGTTTAAGTTTGAATGCGTATGATGCGTTCTAGTGCGTTTTCTGGTGAGAAATTGTAGTACAATTTTAAACAAATAGATAACTCGACTTCATAAGTTGAAGTTTTATTTCCACAAAAATAAATCATAATTAATAAATAATTAAGAAATAAACTTATTTCTGGATAAATATGATGGTACTTTATTTCACATCAAGTTATAAATTACAATTAAAAATTTATTTTCATATAAAATGCAATATTTTATTTTATATGAAATTAATTAATTAGGTAATTTTAAAATCAACTAAAAATTTGTAAATTAATATGATAATTCCGTATTATTTAACCAAAATAAGGGTTGTAATGTTAAATATTTTGGTGGTAAAGAGATATACCTACGAAATATCAGGTATACCTGACTATACAAAAGTTCCTAAACTAATAATAACGGGTTTTATCACCAGAAACGCAAGCACATTTGAAAGTTAAAATAAATTTCGAGGTTATGTACGCACGCCGCTAAAATTCACACGTGTAAACTAAGCGCATAAACCCTCCTACAGAAATTCAATCCTTCAACTTTATTTGGACGCGTGCGGCGACGTTTTGCATAAACCAACCTTAAGCTATAACTTGAACTAAATACTTTAGCAAAAAATTATCAAAATTAGGAGAAAACATGTTTTATTTGCCGTCCCGACTCACCCCACTGTTTGGGGTGAGTCGGGACAACGGTTTAAAATGCACAGTTTGGCCCGTTTTTCCCATGTGTGGGGAGAGTAGAGATATATTTTATGACTTAAAAGAAACATACACATTACCTTTAAAAAAATGTTCTCCTTTTGATCTAACAGACTCTATCTAATTAATAAAAAACAGGCAATTTTTTAAAAACTTTGAAAACTCATGTTGTTATATGTAAATGTAGATAATCTTTATCCAATGTTAATAAAATTTTATTAACTTTTAATAAATTTTAATAAATAATATCAGTTTGTTTGGAAATTAAATTCCTATTAAGAGTTACTAAATAATAAACTATTTAATATATGATCATCACGAATTTGTTTTGTGAGCAAAATAGAATTTTGTCAACATTAGTTTTAGGACTCATTTGTGTATATTTTTAGTTTTGAGAGTGGAGAAATAAATTCTCCAAAACGTCAACATAAGAAGCCTTAACAAGAATTTAATTTCCAAACAAACTGATATTGTTATATAAAAAAAAATTTTTTTTTTAAATAATTAAATTTTAATTATTGACAAATACGTACGTAATAAGCATGGATAGAATACAAACATTCACTATAGACAACATCAGTGAGTAGATTTTGAAACTTGAAATTAAAATCTACCGCTATTTATCAGCAAAACATGTTTGTCCTAACGGTATAACGGTACCTAATTAACACTTATCCCTCCTATTCTGCGGTGTCCTTCTATAATGAGATTCCCATATAAGGCGGTTGAAGTTTTACGACACTCAATCCTATTGTAGGGAGTTTTCGATATAATGCGGTTTTGTACAACAGGATTCCAACGAAAAACGCAGTACTAATTACATTGTGACTTACATTATTACCGCAACTAAATTCAATATTCACTCAAATACTACGAACTTTGACAAACTACTAGGTAAAAATACATTGAGCTAAAATTAAACAAACAGCTGCTAACAAGCCACCATGTTAAATTCAATTGACGTTTCGTTGGAATACTTACCTCAATGTCATATTTCCTTGCGATTTCCGTATAGATGGTAAAATATGGTTTAGAAAAGGTAACCAGTTCACAAAACACCAAATTCAATTTCGGAAAAATTTTATTATTTTATTTATTATTGTTAATTTGTAATTTTTCAAGTCGGCGCGGCGCCAACTTACAAGTACTTAACGGTCTTTTTTTAGTTGGTTTAATTCAAATAAAATTTATAATTAATACATTACTTAGTTTCCTAATTTGTGATTTATTCTGCATTAAATTAAAGAAATAACCTTAAAAAATCATTTGCTGATACTAGCACATCTTGTGAAAATTAATATCTTGAGAAGCACGAAAACTTGGCACCTAAAAATTGGAAAACAACTTGCAATGAAATTGATTTAACTACAAAAATAATGTGGTGGTATAAAAATTAAAGATAAACGAATTACAAAAAATAAAAGTAGTAAAATTTGTAAAGACCAACGCGTAAACAAAGATATTTGTTGAAATTACAATAAATTAATATACTACAAATAATGTTTGATGCATTGTTGGTACAAATAAATTCAGAATCAATTAATTTGTAATATACAGTATCTAAAATAATAAAATAATTATGTTAACGTCACAGATTTTTTAAATAACAATTTAAATTCAGATAGCTACCTATTTGTATTCTAATCAGTTCAACAAATTATTCTAAATTATATTTATATCAATATTATCTATCAATTTAATATAAAAATCAGTTAGTAATTAATATTTATGGACAAAAACGCACTGTAAGTGTTACTATTGTAAACGTTTTCATGCCATAGTATGGCATCAACAGGCAATGAATTAGAAAGAACAGTGAAGAAAACCCGTTTAAATCGTATATGTAGTAATAGTAATGTAATAAAACATATATTTTTGATTAAAACAAAAATTTCTTTAAAGAAATAAATAATAAATTTTTTTTTATTGCGGTTAATTAAAAATTTTAGTTGCGTGAATACATTTCATTTGTATAATATATTTTATAAAAAACTATTTGCTTTATTGAAAATTACTCAAATAAATTTGTTGTTTCGATTCAAAGAAAAACGTTTCTACTCTGATGCACAATAGGGATAGAGAAAGAGTGGTATATTACTACTAAGAGTATTACTAGTAAGTACAAGTACTCTTTAGATTAAGCTGGGGGTAATGGTAGGTTATTTCTAAATACAAAAAGAGCAAGGTGTATAATTTATTAAAAACGTTTAATAGAGATGAGTTGTTTAGATAATATTGACTGATAAATAAAGAAAATGAATAGGGGAAATGTGGATATGATGGCATCCCAGATATGATCTCACCCTTTCAATTTTAGCGCTATTTATTTAAATTTAGTTAAATCTAAGTCCACTAGTGGTGCTAGAGGCCATCGCGGCTCTGCTGTAGTTGTGGTGTGACAGTTGAGTGCGTGCAGCCATTGTAAATTGACGTTAACATTTTTGTAAGCACACAAAAGTTTTAATTTACTTTAAATTTTACTGATTTTTAGTTGCATGCTTAGATATTTACCTAAATGTGATAGATTTATATGATAGTATGAACATTAAGCTTTCTAAACATGATTAACTCTATAAGCCAAGTTTCCGTTAAAATGTAACAAAATAACAAAATTTAAAATTCTGTATTTCTGATATGATGGCACCCATAATGTGTGTTATGATGGCATAGGGTGCCATCATACCAAATGGATCTAAAATTTAATGTATTTAATGATGGTTTAGTTGGTGGTGGTTGGGTAATAATAGGTAATGGTTTTTCACAGGGCTAATGCAAATTCTCAACTTGAAAAATGCCTAAAGTCAAAAGTCTCAAGCCTTCTTGCCAATTATGGAGTGAGGAAAGCATGCGGGAAGCCATAGAGAATGTGCAAAAAAAGAAGATGGGCTGGAAGCTGGCTTCCAAAACTTTTAATGTACCCAGCACCACTTTACGACGAAGAGTTGGTAGGAATATGGGTTACAAGAAAGGAGACCTTGGAGGATGCCGTCCAACGTTCTCTAAAGAAATCGAGGATGAGATTACTTCTCACATCCCAAACATGGAAACCAGGTTTTTGGGATTGACAACTGCAGATGTTAGGTCACTGGCATACCAAGTTGCGGAACAAAATCACATTCCACATAAATTTAATCGCACTACGGAAAAAGCTGGATGGGCATGGTTACATCAATTCATTAAACGAAATCCAAACATAAGCTTGCGAACGCCAGAAAATACATCTGCTGCTCGGGCTCAGGCATTCAATCAAAGTAATATCGCAGCCTACTTCAAAAAACTCGACGAAGTTTTCACTTTGTATAATTTCTCTCCCGAAAATGTGTATAATATGGACGAAACGGGCTTTTCGACGGTCCAATCGAAACCTGAAAAACTATATGCTACGAAAGGTCGAAAACAAGTTGGCAGTTTGACAAGTGCAGAAAGAGGGAGTCATTATACTGTAGTGTGCGCAGTCAACGCAGTAGGATCATTCGTACCTCCAGCGTTTATCTTTCCTAGGAAAAACATGAAACCAGAACTCATGGATGGCGCCCCCACAAGATCCATTTGTTTTTGCCAGGAGAGTGGATGGATGACATCCGAAGTTATGTTAAAGTGGTTGAACCACTTTATAAAATTTGCTAAACCAAGCCTAGAAAACAAGGTGCTACTTTTATTGGATGGTCACGAAAGCCACAAACATCTTAGTGTTTTGCAAAAAGCGAAAGAACACGGAATCGTATTATTCTGCTTCCCGGCCCATTGTACCCACAGATGCCAACCTCTGGACGTCAGATTTTTCGGGCCGCTGGAAACCTATTACAATCAGCAAATTCGTCTTTGGCTCAAGGCCCACCCTGGAAGAGTAGTAACACATCTGCAAGTAGCCCAAATTTTTTGTGAAGCCTATCTCAAAGCTGCACTGCCCTCAACTGCTATCAAATCCTTTCAGAAAACAGGAATTATTCCATATAATCCGGATATATTTGAAGATTGGATTTTTGCGCCAGCCGAAACGACAAATCGACCTTTCCCTGTTGAAGAAAACACGGGCCATCCAGAGAACGATGCCGTTGCTGAAACAGAGGAACACCTGACGCCACCCTTGAGTCTGGCGGTAGATTTTGAAAGACCAGGTACTTCGAAGAAATCTAAGAGCCCTAGACAAGAAGAGACAACTAAGCGCATAATGAACCTTTCTGTCAGTGTCGAGGATATTTCTCCTCTGCCAAAAGCGCCAGCACTCCAGAAGACAACCCGGAAACTAAGGAAAAAGGGCAAATCAGGTGTCATCAATTCTACCCCTGATATTGAGGAAGGAAAGGCTGTAGAAAATACGAAGCAACAGAAGGAAAGAGGAAAATTGGCAAGAGCGGCGAAGAGAAAGTTAAAAGTTATTGAAGAGTCCAATGACGAGGAAGACGGAAACAAAGAAAACATACAAATGAATTTCGAAGATGCTGACGACGAAGACGATGTCCCCTGCTTGTATTGCAATGAACTATTTTCTTGGTCCAAGTCCAAAGAGATCTGGCTTAAATGTAATTTATGTGGGAAGTGGGCTCATGCAGCTTGTGCGGGAAAAGACCCAAAGACCAAAAATTTCACGGGATGGGACAACTTGGCGCTGCCAGCTTGGCGCTGCCAACTTGGCTCCGCCAACTCGGCGCCGGGACAACTCGGCGCCGGCACAACTCTGCGCCGGGACAACTTGGCGAATTCGGCACCAAGTTAATCTTTTAATCAGGGGGCGTATTATTTTGTTATTGGTAAGTAAATTGGATATTAGTTTTCTATATAGGTGTACATAATTATTAGTATATTTATTATTTAATTATACTACAGAAAACAACAAGCGATAACTACGATGGAAGATCAGCAAGTTTTATCTCAGCGAAAAAAAGAAAAATTCGAGAATGACGGTTATCTATATGTATTCGATAAAAAGAGTGCAGATGGATTTACAAAATTTTGGCGATGCGAAGAAAAAGGACGTTGTAAAGCACGAATACACACAAGGGACGAGGAAGTGATTAAAAGAATAAACGAACATTCACACGACAGCGTGTCTGCAAAAATCGAGAAAGATAAAGTTGTAATGAAAATAAAACAGCGCGCGGAAACAACTGTGGAAAATACCATCCAAGTTATTGAAGAATGTGTAGGTGGTTTATCACAAGCTGCCTCGGGAATACTTCCAAATTACGCCGCACTTCGGAAAACTGTGAGGAGAACAAGAAACGAGATACGCGCAGCACCTGCGGCCCCCCTAAATCTTGAAGAACTTGTTATTCCTGAAAGATTCCAATTGTATGAAACACAATCAGAAGTTTTTGAAACGTTCTTATTAGCTGACAGTGGTTCAGGTCGGAACAGAATTTTGATTTTCGGCAGACGACGGGGCCTACAAATTTTACGAGAGTCCAGGCAATGGTATGCAGATGGAACGTTCAAGTCAGCACCTGGATTGTTTTCTCAAATCTATATAATTTTAGCTGAACAGTTTGGTGGCGCTCATCCGGTTTTGTATGCGCTCTTGCCGAATAAGGAACGCGCTACTTATAATCAACTCTTTGATATGATTAAAGTTTTGGAACCTGCCATACAGCCAAGAGCGATTGCTTCTGATTACGAAGTAGCAGCATTCAGGGCCATGATGGAAAGCTTTCCAGATGTTACCATACATGGATGCTTTTTCCATTTGGCAAAAAACATGAAAAAGCATATTGGGCAATTGCATTTGATGAATCGTTACAATAATGAACCCGATTTTGCTTTGCAAGCGCGGATGATACTCGCAATCGCCTTCGTTCCGATCCACGACTTAGAGGAAGCGGTTGATGCTTTGGAAGATGAATTGCCTGATGAGCTTCGACCACTTTTGGATTGGTTTGAGGATAATTATATCGGAAGAGCAAACAGGCGCAGAGATAGGAGGCGCCCGCCTATATTTCCGGTATCCATGTGGAATCTCTACCAGAGAACTTTAAACGGCGAGGATCGTACAAATAACCATGCCGAAGCTTGTCATCGCAGATTACAAAACGAATTGGCGATGGACCACCCAACGATATGGAAGTTTATAGATGGTCTCAGAAAAGTGCAAAGAGGGCGTGATTTATATTATGAACAACTAGTGGCAGGCAATAACCCTCCGACAAAATTAAAAAAATATAGGGAGTGCGATGAACGAATTTTGAAACTGGTTACAGATTACGAAAACCGAAATATAATTACATTTTTACGTGGAATAGCGCATAATTATGAAATGAACCAATAAGCCAATTTTAATTTTAATCATTTAATTTTTTTAAATAAATTATTAATTTAAAAACATTAGAACTAAGAGAACATATATTAAAAACATAGATAAAATATATTAATTTCAAAAGCTAATAATCTTAATAATGTTTTTTAACATTATTTAAGTTTAAATATTTTTTTTTATTAAATAACATTTAAAATAATTTTTATGGCGCCGAGTTGGCCTAGCGCCGAGTTGACCTGGCACCGAGTCTGTCGGCGCCGGGTTGGTTTGGCGCCGAGTTGGTTCTGCGCCGGGTTGGCGGCGCCAGGTTGGCTGGCGCCGAGTTAGCGGCGCCGAGTTGTACCAGACCGAGTTTATTGTCTGTTATAAAAATAATTGTTGTAATAATTTTGAGAATTCGAAAAATATCTTAATTTAAATCCTGTAGTAACTCCAAACTATGTTAGTTCTAAAAAGTGTATGTATCCATCAATTATTGTTTTAAATTGTTCAGTCTTTATAGAATATTTTTGATATACGTAAGTAATATTATGATTCAAAATTTAACTGTACCATTATGTAACGTGGCGAAGATGCAATGGAGCAGGTTATACGACATTTCAATTAAATTGATTATTTTAAATACATTTACATACCTTTATATTGTGAAACCCTATAGTAAACTGTTACTCCTTTGTCTTAAATATGATCAAATTTCAACTGTAATAATAGGCTTTCAATTTTCTATTAGTGTTTGTAAGCGATGTGATGTACTGTTAACCTGACAATTATAATCCTTGTTACATTTGTGTAAACTACTAATGTATACGTTACATTAATTTATACCCCTATAAATAGAATACGTATGTACTAGGGTGGTCCTTAGTGTTATAGATAAAAATTTTTTTTGAAATTTGATTCTCCCACCCACTATAATTATTCCTTTTGGTGTTATACCATATCAGAAAAGAAATAGAAGCAATCAAGCAATATTTCATAGTCACGGTAATGTAGTGTTTTAACTTCTTAAAAGTTTTAATGCCTTGGGCAACAATGAAACATAGCTCGATTGCTTCTATTTTTTTTCTGATATTCATAAAACACCAAAAGGAATACTATTAGTGGGGGGGGGGAGCATCGAATTAAAAAAAAAGTTTTATCCATAACACTAAGAACGACCCTAATGTTCAAATTAATTTACTCCTTCAAGATTATAAGTTCTGATTCCAATTTAAAGTCACTTCTTTATGGGGAAAAGGACTTCATGATATATGTAAATTTACAATGACTTTATACCTTTAAAGTCTGGTTTACTGCACTTTTATAGCAGCAAGTGCCCATATTTTATGATGTATGAGCAAAAATGTTTGTGGGCGACCCCTAAATATTATTTAATTGTGCTCAAAATTTAGAAGTCTTGTATCCTATAAAGGAACATTTTTGAAGGATGGGAGCTAATGTTTTACAACTTTTGAAAATAAGGACCACCCTAGTATGTACGTACATACATATATAATATAGTACAACAAAAATACATGTAAACATTAATCGATTAATACTAAGAAGTGCCGGATGAAAATTATACTTTAAAAGAGAGTTATTGAAATAATATTTTTCTACAGCAATGGCTTATCGTTTTCATGACGGGTTCCGCCTTCTGACACCTACATATCTTCCAAAGCAAAGGTAAGCATTTCGGCTCTTTTAAATAGTACTTAGGGTCGGTCTGCAGATAGCCATTTAGTGAGTGAACAATGGTATACTACGAGATTTAAACCAGTGAAATTAATACCTTGGACACTTACTCACTCACTCATCCTATTCACAACGGATAAATATAGTACATTTTACTCAAACTTTGTATTATATATAGGGTAAACGTACCTAATTCCAGCCAGCACCAAATGTCAGCCACCATGTAGGATAAATAAAGATAAAAAATGGATGGCTGACTATTGGTACCACCTTTTAACTGGCTGCCTATTGGTACTTTTACCCTAATATGGTAAATGAAGGGTAAATTGATGTTCTGGCAGTCCCAGTTAAAGAAAGTGAGTGATTTCGAAAATGGTAATCAACTGCTCAAAATATAAACAATGTCGTTTATAACGTTCGTCCATGAACAAAAACGTAAAGTTATTTGCATGTAAAATGAAGCAATCTGTTTATATTGACCAATAAAAAAATTCAAAAAGCATGCGACAAATTTATAACTAATTTGCATGAACTGTACTTTATGAACAAAAATTATATTTGTTTAAAACAACAGGCGCCAGAAAGCCATGAAATTAAAACTAAAAAAACAAAAGATGAAACCAAAAGAAATTTACGGGTTTTCAAGAAATTCTTAGGAAAATTTGATCATACTAATGTAAAACTTTTGAACAACAACTTTATTTTCTGAAAAATAATACCAAGTTTAGTAATTAAAATTTAATTTAAAATTTAGTTACTGGATGTCTTTAAAAATTAAAATAATACAACATCTTTAATTAATAACATTAAAATATATATAAGATATAATGTAAACTAAGAATATATTACAATATAAAATATAATAACAAAATAAAAGTAAGTAGGCCGGTCAGTACAATTCGGCGCCGCCAACTCGGTGCTGCTAACTCGGCGCCAAACCAAGTTATCCAGCGCTGAGTTGACCCGGCGCCGAGTTGGCTTGGCGCCGAATTGGCTTGGCGCTGAGTTAGCTGCGTCGAGTCGGTCGGCGCCGAATTGTCCCATCCTGTATCTTCTTCGTCAGATTCACACTTGCCATCTTCTGCATTATAGACACACGTTTCTGTGCAAGGCAACCCCAATAGTTCATCCATATAAATAGTAATGAATCAATTTCAATTGAATTTAGTTGATTGCACATGATCTAAATCTGTGTTTGAAAATTAGCTCTTTGAAGGGTAGGCAGTGTGTGAGGTCATGTTTCTCCTTCCTTCCAATTTTTGTACCTTTCAAATACATCTGGCATATAAACTGTTTCAACAAACATTTTAAGGATATTTAATTGCAATCAGTTAATTTCATACAATTTCAAGTGAATTGTATGTATTTATTTGTAAAATATGACATTCAACAGAACTAAACAAGACACGTTATAATAATCAAATTTTAATCGTAAAGTGAAGAATACATAATATTTAGAAAAATATTATTTAAACCACACAAGAAAAACATTAATTACCATTTTTGACAAGTTATGGCTAAGAATATTATTTGATCTTTAATGACAACTAGAAAAAATAAAATAAATCAAAAAGTGGTGATTAATATCTTTTCAGTATTTATTAAATAATATTCACCTTACGCTTAAAATTCTATTATTTTAAAGTTATGTTTAGTTTTGTTAAAAATATTATAAAAAGTTTTTGTAATTTTTTAAATCAACCTTTAATTTTGCTGATCATGTGCATGAATAGTGCACGAAACTAGTCGGTTCTTATTAAATAAATAATAAACTGTAGAAGAGTGTTTTTTTGTTTAACAATTTTTTTTTTTTGATTTATTACATCAACTTTTATTCTTTGTACGATTAATGAAAAAAAAAATTAAAATCCTGTATACTTTGATCAACAAAAATTTTGTTTATTCGGCTTATAAAGACGCCGTATTCTCATGTTGGAATCAGTTTAATTTGTTTATTTATTAAAAGATTGGTCCTTTCTTACTTAAGGATTTATTTTCACCATTTCACTCGTATGTGCAAAAATTATTATTTTTTGTCTAATTTAATTCAATGGCGCCATATAAATTTTTTAAGGCTATCAATTCAGTGTAAGTAGTACTTTACTTCAATTCTTTGCTGAACCTACGACTCGCTCTCCAATTAAAAAGCAGATATCATATTGTGTTGACCGGAGGACTTTGGTAAGTTTTTCGGTTATATTATAATAAATTAATGGTGCATTTCTTACAAAGTTTTCCGATTGAATTTGATAGTAATGTTTCCGTTCTATAAATTGGTAATTTTATTTTTCGGATTGAGTGAGTAACTTTGAAGAAATGAAGGGTGAAAGTCGATTAGTCGTAAATCTTGGATTGTTTTTTAATTAATTATGAATCACGACCTAAAAATTGAGCTGATACTTTTTAATATGTTCATAAGGGATTCTTTAGCTATCAATTGGTGTAACTTTCATCCCCCGAAACGCAACTTTTGGGTTGAAGTCTAAATCTATTGGACTATATTATGTATATTGACGAATGATAAAATGTACTTCACAGTTTCCGAAGCTATATGAAAAACAGTGTTAGAAGTACAATTATTAAAACTTAAAGTTTTATAACGTTAATAATAAATTAATAAAAAATAACGACCGCTAGGGTGATTTTAAAACTTTTACTTATTTTTCATAGTTTATAATTTTACTCTTAAACTAAACACTTTATAATTGATTAAAATCGGAATTAACGGAGATAAGACAATTTTATTGTTAAGTGGTCAAAAAAGCTTTACGGCGCTCTACTACCAAACGACCTGGTACCATCGGAACCATGGAATGGCATTATGATTGACATGGGTGCAATTTTTCGACAAATTCCATCGGATTAATATGAATTAAATTGAAGAACTAAATAAAATAAATAACAATTAAAAAATGTCAAAATTACACACCCTAACTAAATAAATCAGCACGCAACCACTTACAAGCTAAATATTATCAGTAGGTAACTGTAAAATCTTCCTTAGTTGTAACCTCTTCATTATGTTGTATTATAACGCTGTAGTGGGTATTTTCCTAAATAATGGAGCCATACATGCAAAGCAGTCGTCGAGCTCCTTCCGAATAATTTCAACACTTCAACCATATTGTTCAACAGATGCTTAAGTTTGAAAGTACATTACCAGTAAAATCTTATGAGTAACCAATACATAACAGCGCAGCGTTTATAAATGTATTCTTTTTAAATTTCAACTTAATATAATAATCTAAATACTGGTTATTGAATTCTGCGCCTTGATTCATTGAGATAATATTTATGACCCATATGTTAAGAAAAAGCCCACTATACACGCAATATCAATATTGTGTCTAGCTTAAAAACGTTATAAATAATGATCGATGGTTTTTCATATTCTTTTCACTTCAATTTATGATATGTATTTTAAAAATAAGTAGCAAGTTATGGAACGTTGAACTATGAGGGAGAAAAAAATTGTATACGGAAGTTGTATGTGGGTAAAACAGGTCATATTAACTACTGTTTTAGTAAGAAAATTTACATGGTATGATGTGTCTGGAAAACAAATCATTACGTAGATAAAGGGATTATACTTCTAAGAATTTAATGAATGAAGCAATTGAACTGCAAATTTACTTTTGATCAATAGCTCAACAAAACCCTCTTACTGTTGTAAATTGCGAACACTAATACCTACAAGCTATTACACAGAATTCACAAAAAACTTTATGTGTAATACAAGTACAATTTTGGTTCAAAGAATTTTGAATATTGCAATATTATTTTTCAGTTAAATTATATTATTTACTTAACTGTTTATTTATTACAATAATTTTATAAGCTGGTAAAGTAATACTTAATTAACTCACATTCTTACATGCAAACTTAAATCTAATAGGTTCCCACTTTTAAATTTTCTTTAATGAAGTTTCCGGAATTTGTAACAACTTTATTCCCATCACGGCTTTATTAAATGTTATAACAATTGATGGCTAAAGTTGGTTTCCCGTTTCATAACACTGGTTATTATATACAACATAACTCACGTTTTTGTCTATTTTATGCAAATAATAGTTTGTAATTTATAGATCTTCTACATTTGTTTTACTAAAAATTACTTTGCTGTTAATATTTCGTTAACAGAATATATTGCAAACGATCAATCGTTCACATGTCTAAAGGCACGTTGAAATATCAAGTGTCTAATCGATGTCTAACGCTTATTAGTACAGTGTTATAGAAAACGATTTTCACCCAATTTTCCGCACAAAAGTACTAGACAATTTTACCGTTAAAATTGTAAATAAACGCCGAACTTCTTTTTAATTTACATTTTACGTGCACTAATAACGTCTAGATTATTGTATCGATTATTGTTTTCCAAATGTAAAAACTTTTTCAAGTACAATTTTAAGAAATCATAAACCATTTACATGTAAATTATTATTCAAAACACATTAATTCACCACTTTTTCACAGGTTAGATATGAAACAAAAAATAAAAAAGCAAAAATGGTAAAACACAAAAATTCAGTTATTTTACATTTGAACATAAGATGAAAAAAGATACACAACTAATGGGCTATGTGTAAAACAATTAGCGCCCACTGATTGAGCAAGTCGGCATTCTCTTCGTGGTATAGTTACCACAGACAATATTAAAATTAGTAATATAAATTAACATTGGAATACGTATAGGTAGTCTTAAGAAGGAGTAGTGAAAATATATTTCCTAAACTAGATGCGTAATCTACTATTTATTTGAATTTAGTAAATATTTACAGCAATATAGTAATTTAAAATCATGAATTTTGTATTTTAAATGTAAAATTAAGAAAATTTGAGTTTATTTTGTAAATTGTGAAAAAAATTAATTAGTAGGGGAATGTTGTCAGGGTTGGCCACGTTTTTAACTTTTGCCCATAACTTCCGTTTAAGAAAGAATTTTGTTAATCTGAGCACATGGTCAGAAAGGTCTATGAATAAGAATACTTTGGAAGCAATTGCAAATTGATTGGGTAAAAAATAGAAAACCTATACGGGAATTAAAAAACACAAAAATGTTATCAAGGTTGGCCCATGTTGTATAGGTTGGCCCACCATTTAGAATCCACAAAATTCATGCAAAAATGTTCGAAAATTACTAAAAAAAGTAACTGGGTGAAATAATAAACCTAATTCGCTTTATTTTTATTTGATTGAGTAAAACTTTAGAGTATAAATGTCGCAAAGAACTGCTTTACTTGAACGTTAATCTGAATCGCAGTTTTGGTAAATGAATAAGTAGCTCCTAGTCATTTTTGGCATATTTGCCCTCCCTTAGATGTCGAATGCCCGCCACTGTACGATGTCGGCTTATATCGGTCAATGTACGTACCTTAACGCACACAATCACAATGGGCCAACCCTGACTACACAAATGGTCCAACCTAGACGACAAGTGCCATTATCGCATCGCGTCACACCACAACCAAACAGATTACAAAAATGTAATCCCCATAACCCAATTAAAGATATTTACTTTGACGAATTCATGTTTTCGCTTCAAGTTTTGATGCTTTATAAACAGCTACTGGAAAACTTTTTTGTCTTTCCTAAGTCACTGAGTGCACAACACGTTTCAAATTCACAGTTTGAAATCAGTAATGGTACGAAAAGTTCGTTGTCATTGAGGAATGTTTAGCCACCCACCTATATAGGTGTCATCAGTAGTCTACACTGAAAAATTGTAGTGGGCCGACCTAGACAGCGGGTCAACCCTGACGACATTCCCCTACATAAATCGAATTAAATCACAAATTGAAGTTTTTTAAAAATAGGAAACACGATGTCGATGGCTTTATAAAGCAGCAAATTATGGGCAAGCGGGGAATGTTCGGCTATCGGAGAGCCTTATTGTTATTTAAAGTAAACGTTTCCATCAGATTTATAAATACGAGTAGATCTCCTGAAAAATGTAATGTTTAGTAATAACTGACGGTGATATTAACTTAAATCATAGTTATCAATATTACACATAAAGGCTGATTAAAATATTCTGTTTTTCATATTACTTAACAGCATTGTGCAATGCTAGTTAATAACTATTCTAATAAAAATAAAACAACTTTTATTCAAATTATTTACGGTTACGGTCTGCGTCTGCTACTAAGCGGAGAATCCTGGTTACAATCCGAGTAGAGCAAGAACTTTATTCTAGCCGTAATTCCCTCGGCGGGCAATGGCAAACCATAGAGGTAATTTGCCTTGAAAACTCTTCATAGAATGAAGTGGTTAGCCAATATACCCACTCTGGGTTGTAGAGATGACATATATATCTTGTATATTTATTCTGTATTTTTAAATAACTTTTGTTTAAAATTTTTTTTTGTAGTGTTGGTGAAAAACCATACTTTAACATTGGGAATTGTGTGGGAAAAGCCTGCGGCCAAGTGGCCAGTTCTTGAGTGACCATACTAACATTATATGTACTACACACCAAATAAATCTCCAGAAATGTTTAACCAATTCTGCTCAAACTTGTTGTACTGACTATTTTACTCAACTGCCATTAGACCAATGGAATGAAAAAACAACGAAACATTCAACCAATAGCAATCGAATTGCAGCGACAATTTTTTCAAATTTAATTTAAAGCAAATATAAGCCACAATTTTTTTATTAACTTCAATATTTAAATAATAAATATTATTTACTTAATTAACTTGAAAAAAATTGCGCTTTCAGCAGTAATTCAAATTATAATTTTATAAATCTACAAATTAACCTCTTATTTTATTCGTGAAATAGTCTAAATAAATATCCTCTTGTGCATTTCAAATTAGTAGACAATTTTTTTTCGCTTTTCACTCAAGCGTTTGTTGCTTTGCGGCAATTTTCCCTCCTCTTCGAGACGGGAAAATTGCAAAAGCAACAAACACATTCGTGAGCTCAAAAAAATTGCCGAAAATTTGAATGCACTTGGGATATTGTATATTATTATTGAAGGTATTGCGGCAGAAGTGATAATATTTTTTATGTACCAAAAAAGGCTTTAAAAAGTATAATTTACAGTGTTAACATAAGAGTGAACGAATACTTTCTTGAGACACTGTATGTATATTATATATACAGATTTGAAATCAATTTATTTAAATTTAATTGCAATTTATGTGTGTTTTTTCTATAAAATCGAAATTATGGAAAATTTATTTAATTCGTTTTAAATTGCAGTTGTAACAAAATGAAATTTGAAAAGATTTATATTAATTATCTGTTGGGCTCTGTATATTCAATCCAAAATTTAGTTAATTAAGTAGATACTTAAAGTTCATTACGTCCACAGCGCCAGCGTAAACAATCAAGTAAGGACTTGTTCAATACCTTGGTGCTTAAAACTTGTGTTGAACGAGAACGATCATTTTAATTGCTGGCAAATTCTACTCAACTTGTGTAGTGTAATCAAGTAAGTTATACTTAATAGGTTAAACTTTGAATACCGCGCGTTATATTAATTAGAAATATTAGATAAAAAATTTCGATAAAAAGTGTTAAGTATTTGAAATTAATTGTTACAGGTGGTTACATAAGATAGAAACAAGTAATAATAAATTACTACGTATAAAACTTGTGTTTCAGGGTTCAGATATTTTAGCGCAAATCTAAATAGTGTAGGGCTAAAATATGCCTGTCAACAAGGACGGTCTGTCAAGAGGCTCCGTCTACCAAAAATTTTAAAAGTTATTAAAAACCGTAGTAATATTGGTAGGACATCAGCAATCGGTTTTTAAACTCCTGGCTAATAATGATCACAAAAAATTTAATTAAAGTGAAGTGAAATACGAGCCAACTATTATTTCTCAAATTTGATTTCAAAGATGCATATTTTCAATCTATAAAATTTTACTTAATTATATCTTTGATATGTAATTTGTAATTTGCGAAAAACCTATTTTTAGGCTTCCGGACGTCTATAATACATACGATATGGGTATAATTACTCGTATGTGTAGTGAAATATGGTGTTACAAGATTCTTTTAAAAGTTTAAGTAAGATTACAGGTTTAACAACGATAATAATTATTATTACATTATTAATACACAATTCGAGCCACGTGTCTTTACAGACCACAGCGTACGGGGTTCACTTTAGAGTTCTTGAGCGAAGAAGTCGTGTGTTGTTTTTATTGATAGTATGTTAGTGCAAAAGTAAGCAAATTGTCAGTTGATAATTAATAATTCCTCTGCGTTGTTTGAAATAGGAATTGTTGCTATACAACATTAATTATTTTAAGTACGCAGTGCCATTTGCGGAATTACGAACCGGTGACGATATCAACGACGATTTGAAATTACTGCGGCGGAAGTCAATGCATTGCAGCTTAACATTTTTAACCGACTTCAAAAAAGGAGGAGGTTCTGTGTTCGTCTGTATGTATTATTTTTATGAACCGATTTTAATGATTTTTATTGCGTTTGATTCAGCATAGTTCCAAGGTGGTCCCATGTTAATTTCGTTGATATTTGACCTTGAACTTCGAAGATACAGCAGGAAAATGGTTAATTTTTAATGACTTCTTTGTATGTTCACGAATAACTGTTTTGTTTATGAACCAATTTTAATAATTCTTATTGCGTTGGATTCATCATAGTTTCAAGGTAGTTCTATTCTAATTTCGTTGAAATTTGACCTTGAACTTCGAAGATACAGTAGGGAACTCCTCAATTTTTTGTATGTTCACGCATAACATTTTTGTTTATGAACCGATTTTAATGGTTCTTATTGCGTTGGATTCAGCATAGTTCCAAGATGGTCCCATGTTAATTTCGTTCGTATTTGACCTTTAACTTCGAAGATACAAGCTGGAGGAGTATCATTACAGTACAGCAGCATTTAATAAAGAATGTATAGTGATCGAGGTATTGCTGAAGTTTATAACAATCCCGGAATAACACAACTATGGTAAATGACATGCTGGACAGGACTGGACCAGTTGCAAAGGCACACAACGGAACTCCTAAAAGCAATATTTGTTAGAGTCGTAATTTTAAAAGTAACCCTTTAAAACAAACAAAAAATTTTTTTTGTAATTCGGTGCGTATATTCGCCGTGAATGGGGAGGCTACTTTAGATTTATAGTACCTAGTACTTATATCTTCATCTTTCGTTTCAACTAGTCATTATAGATCTTTATTAGATCTACCCATCACTTAAAATTGTAAAATAAAAAATTTTTTAATAAAAAAGAAAACCGACTTCAAAAAAAAGTTAACTAAAATGCAAAAAATAAATATTTTTTATTCACAATAATTTAATACCTACTATTTGTTGTTCCGTTTAATGTAATTAAGAAATTATTGTTTATTATATAATTATTAATTGCTTTATATAATGAAGTCGGTGCCAAGTAAAAGTAGTAGCAAGTACATAAGAATCCTATGTACTTATGCCCATACCTATAGTCGATACTTCGCCCGATCTCAGACTTGAATATGACTTAAGTACGAAGTCGACCAATCAGAAAAAACAATTTCGTACTTAAAGTCCTGCTTAAGTTTTGCTCTAACCAAGCATTGACTATAGGTATGGGCATTTCCTACTTTTACCTCTAAACCGACGATTTGTCTTATGGCGAATTATGTTTTTCTTGGCACCGACTTCATAATTATAAAGCAATTAATAATTATATAATCAACAATAATTTCTTAATTACATTAAGCGTAACAACATAATAGTAGTTGTTAAATTATTGTGAGTAATAACTATTTATAGTACAAGTGTGTTTTATGACAAATAAGTCACGCGAGAAAGTTTAGCCCACGAGGCCGTTAGGCCGAGAGGGCTATTTTCTTAGTGATTTATTTGTTATTAACACACGCGTGGCATACAAGATTTTATCCAATATCTCGTAATAATAGTTTAAAATGTAATTAATTGTAAAGTAGGTGTATTATATAATAATTAGGTATAATTATTAAAAATGTGAGTGAGTTATAATATTAACCCCACTCATAAGTTACATAAGTCACTAGTGAGTTGTATGTTATTTTACTTATTTAAAAAAACATAGTTATACCTCTATTATTGCGAGTTATTGGATAAAAAATATTTAATTTTTGCTTTTTAGTTAACTTTTTTTTTGAAGTCGGTTTTCTTTTTTATTAAAAATTTTTTTTTCCTGTTATCGAATGAACATATTATATACCGACGAAGATTGTGTCAGTAGTCGAGCGACCATTTTAGGCAGTATGAATGGCCAACTAGTATTGTATGCGAGTCACACAGTGAAGTGCTTCTATATACTCGTATTCTATACTGTTTGGGCACGGTTCTTCGTTTGCCTTCCGATGAGCAGTGTGTAAAGTTCCCGGTTATCCTATCGAAAAGTAGCAAGGTGGAATTTGATTTTCAATACACGCTTTTTTCTTCGATCAACTCACAGAGCTTGTTACAAAATTAACATCAGGGCGTTATAACTAGCGCCCGGATTCTAGGCAATAGGGAACCCAATATCTGGTATGCGGAATACAATTTATGCATATAAACAAGATATTATACATATTATAAATTATATGCCGCATACTAAATATCACATTTTCTGTTGCCTAGAATCCGGGCCCTAGTTATAACAAATATATTACTGGAAACGACCTATTCATACACAATTGGTATTATAATGATGAAATTTTTTGATAGTGATCAATCTGTTGTTTCTTTTCCCAAGACATGAATAAGAAGTTGGATAATTGTTGAGTCATGTAGGTACATTTGAAGGGTGAAATATACTGAATCATATTAGGTAATAGAAAATTTATTATAAAGTGAGAGTTTCTTTGTATAAACATTCTTCTCCAGCAGTTTCTGTCCACTTCTGAACAAAGCCTCTTACTCTGTGATAGAGCTTTTTAGCATTTAGACTCTATGGTTGCTAAACTCGGATTGGGGAATGCCTGTAACCCTGTTTTTTAATAGTTGATGACGGCAATTATAAACCCAGGGGAACCACCGGCTCTGCGTGCCCTCCGAAGCACGGAGACGATCATATGGAAGTTTTAGAATTGAGTACTTTAGAACGGTAGTACTACCTACTAAGCTAATGCGATTAAAGTTAAAAACAAAGTTTTTTTAATTTAGTATGCACACACATTTGTTTACTTGCAATACATTTTTTGTTATTGTTATTTAGAAATTGCAAAATTATTTTGAGTGCTGAAATAATGGCAAAATTAAATTTATGTTTACAATCTCCAAAACAATCATTGTATGTTTAGGTCTGGATTGTGTCTAAAGATTTATGAATTGTTACGCAATTATGAGACGCAATAGTTTACTATGACAATTGGTTTGATTTTATAAAATTTGTTGAACCGGCAACTGAGCTTAATAAGGCTTGGTTACAAGATTATAATCTATAGCAACCGCGAATAAGTAGGTAGATCCATATTTTGTGAAAAACTATGTATCTTCACTTCCATATTCAAAAAAGCAATATTTTGTAGTGAATAACTAGATGAGCCAATTTCGGGTAATTTGTATCATCTAACCAAAAGTGAATTTTTAGATATAACTAAAAGACTCTTAATTTGTTCAACTAAAATAAATCGGGATACCTAGAAACACCGCATATAATAGTTTCATTTAAACCAGGTTGTGTACTGCAATATTGCTGTCGGTGAATAAGTGAATAAGTTAACATTTCTCAAATAATATTCACCAATATACCATTTGCATTTTTGTTTTGTTGCTTGTTGGCATTTTGTCGTATTGTTGCTTTTATTATTTATATTTGCCAATAAAACTTATTTGGAATTAGTTATTAACAATTAAAATAATTCTGTTCAACTGTCCAAAATTGGATAACTCATTTCACAATTAAAATTTTATGAAGCGAATAACTTTAATTAAAGTCACAATCCGCAGAAACTACAACAATGTAACTTTTTACCCTATTGTAGAGACCCATTAGCATGTATTTAGTGAAAAAAGTAAACTTTTATATAGCTTCTACGATTTTGTAGAATCCGCTAAACTTTAATTTGCTCCTCCTGAACATTTTCCGTTTTTCAAGTTACCGACTTATTCACGGTTGCTACAGATATTAAATTTATTTTGATATGAAAAAGCATTGCAACATATGAATTAATTTGATCGAACAGTGCATCAAATTATCATAATTACATCAAATTACATATCAAATTTAATAACTATATTAGATCACCTTATCACACCACATTATGAAACCGTGATCAATTACTCGTAATCAATATACAAGATTAATTAAAATTAATCCAAATGATGCAATGGAATCAATCACAATCAATTACATTGTAAAAAAACTAAATTAATCCGGAAATCAAAATTTGATTAATAAAATTTGAACTGGGAAACGTCCTGTCTAGTACAAATCTTTGCAAGTTACGAAAATAAAAATGTATATTGTTAACATGATACAGGTGAACCTCATACAATATAACACAATTTAACTTTAAATAAAATATTTCGGTAGTCGACAACTAATTAAATATTCAAAGGCCATCATTGGCATTGCTTGAAAGTTAAAAGTTTTCTTTGTTGTCAATAGAACCTACAACCGTACAATTCAAAAGAACTGCTGTAGGTATCGATAGTTTCATATACATATGTATACTACCTAATTAGTAATTACATATTGATAAGTATTTAAATTAGAAAAATTCATAAACATCAACTTATGTTCGAGTTAATTTCTTTAATTAATGTTTGTTTTGCTTTTTCAGCAGAACCTTTCCTGCAGTTTGAGTTCTGAAGGAAAGACTTGTAAATATAAATAAAAATAAAGTATAAATATAAATGAAACAAATACTATATTGAAATAGGTCACATACCTATATGTTGTATAATGTATGTACCTACTTAATAAAATTAATCAGTCATTGGAAATAATTCTTTAAAATGCTATATAAATTCAATTTATGTTTTTTTTATTATTACATATATTAAGTAAGCTGGGGCATATCCAAATATAGAGCATCTCCGAGAAAGGTAAATTTTTTCTAGAAATTGTCAACATAACCGATTGCTTTGAAAGTTACTAATTCTGATATGGCAAGGAAGAAGGCACTAAGTACATTTTTGTATTATATAATTTGAATAAAACAATAAATAAAACTAATCTCACATTGTTTCTCATAAATGGATAAAAATACATATCTTATGTGAATACCATTCCATTCTACAATAGTAGACAAAATTTTATCTATACAAATTCTTGATAAAAAGTGCATTTTTCAAATAATAGGGACAAGTAAAATTGTACTTGCTCAGTTGGCAGCCTGTTAAATATCCATATGATTACAACTTAAAAACGCAATAAGTATTACCACAATGTGATTTTATATTATATAATATGTACCTATATTCTCTATTTTATTTTTAAATCATTTGTAAGTGCTCAAACAAATATTTACAATATATTAAAGGAAATAATGTTATTCTATAATGTGAATAATGTAGGTCATTAAAAATTTAACTTTCTTTATTTATATAAAATATCAATTTTGCATAAATAAAACTATGTATAAGCATTTATGAAATAACATAGTGAAACTCTCTTGTTGGAAAAAAATTTTCAAAAATTTTAACGAAATTCTGGCTATTACACAGTAAAATGGCAGTACCTTCAAAAAGTAACTTTTAAAAGTTATTGCCTGTTTACTTTGCCTGCGTTACTTGCTGCTATCTTACTTTGAAAAGCCCTGATTCTTTGCAGTTGATGCATTTTTCATTAAGCTCTTATTTAAGATTGTAATAACTGTTGCAATTCTAATTACAAACATTTTTTCATATTTTATTTTAAATTTTTTCATGTTTCTTTACAAGATTTTTATTAAACAAAATAAAAACATTTGTGAAACTCTTCGAAAAGCTTGGAAACATGTTTAATATAAAAGTTATCTGATTTATATTATATAGGTACTGATTTATTTAACGTTGTATGGCAGTTTGAACACGTTTATTGTCAAAGTACAGAATGATCACAAAATTCTAAACGAAGATGTTCATAAACACCACGATGGATGCCAGAAAAAATTAATCGAAAAGAACACTATGGGTTCTTTTTATTTTTCTTCTTCCACCTTTAGGCTAGGATAAATCCTGTCTGCCTTGCCATTGGGCTGTCTCTTATCGAAGATATGTCCCCTATGAAGCCGAAGTCATAAATCTCTGAGCATATAAATTGCCTTACGTCTGATGCAGCTTGCTGGGTTTGCCTCAGATCTGCCCGTAACCCTGGATTTTTGTTGATGAGGGCAAATCATCAATCCAAGAAGGAGCACCGGCTTTACGTGCCCTCCAAAGCACAGAGATGATCATAAGACATTTTAAACTTTTTCCGGATTTGAACCGGGTACCTTAGTGTCAGCAGTTATTCAGCTAACATACTGGGCTAATGACTGCCTTTTTTTTTTTTAATTTTTATATTCAAACTAAAACATAGTATTTAAAAAACAATTACAGGATTTTGTTAGTACATAATATGTCAGTTACTTACAGTTAAGCATTTTGATGCTTTCCTCAAATAATTTTACCGCCATTTCCTTCTTCCAGGTCAGGACCTCCTGTTTTTTAACCTTCTCGTCGGTTAAAAATTTTTTTCCATCCATGTCAGTCTTCAAAGAGGTGAAAAGATAAAAGTCTAAAGCGCTAAGTCAAAATCATACTGAAAAAAATCATCACTTTTCAATTCAAATCATTTAAGGAACTTGCGAATGCTAGGGACCTGATTTATTGTGCTTCCTCGACAGTTGTGTTGGAGTCCATCTTGTCCAACATTTTCGGAATCCCAGCGTTTCACCTTTGCCATAAAGAGTTTTTATCTGTAAAAAATTTTCAGTAGGTTGCACCTTGCACTTGGCGGGATTTATTACCGACATATTTCACACAAACAAACACTACTAGGCGAGTTTTCATTCTAACAAGGGCCGCCGCCGGTGCTCGTTATGTTTAGGAAAATCTCAACTACCAATCAGTGTTGCCAACCTTGAAAATAAATTTTCTTTCAGGACGAGAGAGCAACAGTACTCTCTTACTTTCTGGATGTGCCTCGTATGTTATAAACGTTAAAGTTTAGGTCCCCTTAAAATCTTGTTCGAACCTACCTCACGTTACCCTATATATTTTTTTGAGTGTACATTATGCATATATCGTATATTGCGTGCCGCTAAGCACAAGAAAGTTACATTCATTTAATTAAACGTGCTCGTTTTGTGTTCTTGTAATTTACATAAATAACTAGTAAACCTTTTTTCTCATTTTTTACATATTATATTGAGTTTAAAATAAACTTTATTCTAAATATCTACAGCTAAAGGAATACGGACGCTAAGCTGGAATTTATATTTATATGTATACTATGTATGTACATGTAAATTTTAGAGTAGTAAGTACATACATATAATAATTATTAAGATTTGAGTACAAAAAATATATGATTCTTATTTGATTCCAAATACAGTTTTTTTATGCTTATTATTTATTACTTTATTAAATTAATAATATATTTAGATAAATTATATATAATTATATAATTTGAATTAAACAAGAATATGTCTAGTCACGAATAAGCAGATCTTGGCTATTTAGACGGGTTTCGATTTTCAAATCATTATAACAACATGAAAATTAAAAATTATGTAATACAGTTAGTACAGTAAAATTAGATAAAAATAAAACATTAATCGGTAAAGATCTGAATTTTGTTACACACGTTTATTACGGCTTCCTGTTAAACATACTAAAAGTCCCCGTCGAAATGTGTTGCGCTCGAGCCGCCATTTTGGAAAAACGGTACACTTTTTCAGTTTTTTGTCTATATCTCGGCAATTTGTGCTGATAGAAAAAAAATTCAGGTAAAAATTGTAGTTTATTAAATTATCTTCGAAAAAGTTAATATTTTTATTTGCCGAAAATTGATCTAAATTGACTGGACTAAGTAGAAAACATTCAAATCAAATAAGTAGTAATGAAAGTTAATAAGTGCTAAGTAACGAACTATTTAGTTTATTAATACAATTGTTTGGAATGTTTTTGCATCCGCTTTTTATTTCCTAGGATTCATGGATGTCAAGCAAATTGTCATTACTCGCCATAATTTTTTCAATACTTATTAGGTTTGAATTTCCTCTATTGTATCATACAGTTTTTAATTTTCATATAGTTGTAGATAATTTAATTAAATTCAACAAAATGCACTTAAGTAGTCCAACATCTACTTTATAACATAAGATATTCTTTTTTAATTATAACGGAAAGTCATAACTTAAATGAAACAATTATCCATATTTTTAGAAGTATACTTTTCCAGCTTAGAAATAATTGAAAATTTTCTACATATAACAGCAGCAGCTAGAATAATTCTAGTTAACTAGTTAACTTTTATAAAAAAAAAATTCATGTAGATCGTTGATTTGAAATTTATGATTTCCTATGTATAGTACATACAAAGCCAACTTCACTAATTTTTAATACAAAACAATTTCAAAATTCTTTAATGCTATTTTAAAAACCTTTGTGTGAAAATTTGTATTACCCACTGCGTTTGCCAATAAAATTTAAAAAATTTTAAATTAAAAACGTAATAAACAATTTGTAAGCTAGAGAAATGGAAAATAAAGAAAACCTTTAAATTCGCTTGAGACACTACTATAGCACCCAAAGCAACATGATAAATTACTGTTGGTTAAAGCCGCATACACATAAAAGTAAATTTTAACAAAAATAATAAAATTGTTTGAATAGTCAACATCTTGGATCCTGAGAGAACAAAATTTGCACAGGAAATGCTATATCGATTTACAGCTTTACAGATTTATGGCGAAGTATTTTGAATTCATCAAGATTCTCATTGCTCAAGCAATTGCGTTTACGATATCCAGCATAATATTAGTACTTTGTATGCTCAAGTTGTATAAAGCATTTCTCATAAATTTTTAAAAATGTTGCTATTTGTATGAAACAAAAATGTAATTGAATTTTCTGTTGTATGTATAGAATAGATATTTGAAGTAAATAAAAATTTTAAATATCTAATTAATAATGAAAACAACTTTGTTTTTCTATATCGGGATATTTAAATACTGTTCTCATTTTATGCATTAGTAGCTAATTGAAAAATTCCTAAATAAGAAGCAAAGATTGTTTTTTAAGACTGATATTTTGGAGGTAATAATTCATAGACTTATGTCTTAAGTATGTTTATAGGCTAGGTAAAAGTTAAGCTGAGGAGGACTTGGTTAATTTTGAAATTTTTTATTGTTTTTGTTCTAATGTACAGTAGTATCATCGAAGAATATGCTCATAACGTCATAACTTTATAAATTAAGCAAAATTAAAGTTTACCTAATGAACAGATAAACATACACCGCTGTATTCATAAAAATATTTAAGAGTGTTGAATCCGATTTTAGTTAAAACGCTGATTAAAGTTCAACAACCAATGAAAACCTTACACGCAAGGCTAATGAACATTTGTGATTGGTATTTTATGGCTAATTCCTTAAAAAGGGTTTGAAAACCTGCAGTAAATATCAAAATTTTTTATGAATACAGGGGACAGTGTTTGCAAGTATGTTCTTTTAATTCGGAATATCTAAACATAAAAATTTGCCAATTTGTGGAATTGAATTAAACGAAATTCAAAATATTTAATTTTTGATAATGAAAAAAATAATATCGTTGAGCATTTTTTCGGGTCTTTAACTGATCTATTCGTTAATCCGTGTCTGAGGAGATTACTTTTACAACCAACCTCGTAAATGAAATCAAAACCATTCATTATTCAATAAGTCAGTTTGAAATTAATTTATATTTGCTAGTTATTCGTTCGATGCGTTGCTGCACATCATATAGTTTTTTTGTATTGTGTTCTGTAGAATTATATGAATTTTTAAATAAATAAATTAAGATTAAAATGCTTAACCTGTCGTTGGTACACTTATAATTTCTCAACGTGATTGGTACACTGTGAGAGACACACTCACATGTTAGTTTTATATCATTATTAATTATTGCTCGATCAACTTAGAACGTCCAATCGTCCATAGAAATATGTATATTTTTACCCTTTATTAAAAATGTAAATTATATTTTGTATGTACTATAAATAATGTTGTGCTATTCTTTAACGAGATGTTTGCGGAGTATTTGATTGTTGTGAACTAATGCCTAAGCGTAGGTTCAGAAATATCACTATCAGACTCTCAAAAATTGTTTTTCGTTCTCCTCCAACTACGAAATTAATTTATTCGCCATGATGAATTGAAAAAAGTAAAAACACGTGTACGTACGACGATGTGAAAAATATTGCACGGTTAGCGCGACGCTCACTTTATCGGTGCTGTCAACTTTGTAAGACGATAACTATGCGGGAATGATAAATAGCGCCATAATTTATTATTGTCAATATTTATTGTAGACATGTCATTTGAAGGTACTAATATTATATTTTACACATTTAGAATTTTTTTAAATTTAAAAATTTTAAACTTTATTTTTATATTATGTCTGTTTCCGGCACTAAAGTACTTAATAAGCGCAGTTCGTCGCCGGCACAAAAATATAATAATTAGATGTTTCTATCCATTAATTCTTATTAATAGACTTCTATTAATTTTTAAATTTCGACCTAAAAATTTATATTTTAAGTTGTAGATAAATTTAAAATACTCGTACTTATGTTTAGAAAAGATAGATTCCAAATTAAACAATTTTGTTCAAATAATGTCATATTCCTAGTTTACATTTTACCTGCCTTAGCAGTTTTTTTTGGAAAAAACTTTACACCAAGTATATTTACACCACGTATAACATATATTTATGTTGGTAAGGAAATGTTTGACTTTTGGGTTTAAAATCAATAATGAAACAGCTAGCTTTCGTTTAGTTTTGGAGAAAAACACTATTACTATTTAATGAAAGCTCTTTTGTAGATGACAAATTTAAAGCACTGTAACTTTAATCCAATAATGAATAAAGTTTATTAAAAATAAAATAAATGAAGAAAAGTGCTTTGCCCTGTAGGTCGTGGAAGCACCATGATAAAATTTATATTGGCTTGTGTACTTTCTGCTCTATATGAAGTACAAAATACGTTATTATCATACAATGATTTAAAAATATATTTATTTAAATTGTTTGCACTTTTTGATTTTCATTTATCCGCTCTTAAAATCAAGGGACAAAACTTTGCAAAGGAAGTGCTTTGATCATTAAGTTGGAAAAAGGGTTTCACAACTTGGGATAATGTACCTCAGCAAATTTATTACTAATAAATGTTCAAAATTCGTTAGAATAATAATAAAATGTCGACGCAACTTTAACTTAAAATAATTTTTAGTCATTCAATACTTAACTATTTTTATAGTTAGTTGGAAATTTTCCTGAATATAAAATATACTACGGAGGACACAGAAATATACCGAAACAGTTTAGTAGTGCTTAAATTGAAACCACAGATTTATTTATGTGCGTTGTTTACGTTTTCTCGGTAAATAACTTACCTTGGTATTTTACGTTGACTATAATTTCCTCAGCTTAGTAAATTTAGTATTTAACCGTCCTAACCAAATGACAAATGTAACTTTTACAGTAACTTTACTATATAATTTTTTGTTACCAAAATGCAAAACTCTCAGAAGTATTTTATTTCTTTGGTGTAATATAAAACTCATTTAACAAATATGCGTTCTTTTCAGTAAATTTTGACAGTTTACACATCCTGCTGAGAATTTCTACATCTCACAATATGCCATTATAAATATTCATACAATTATTGTAAAATGCACGTCAATACAAAAATTTCACTTCTAGCGTTTTTTGTGCTATCATTATTGCTACAAGTATAAAACTATATTGTACAATTAAAATCATTTTTCTTATCTCTCTCAGAAACGTTTTCAAAATTTTTATGATTTTATTTTAAATAAGCTTTGCTAAATTGAAAAACGTTAAAGTGTAAGAAAAAATCCAGAGTTTTCGTTTCGCAGCAATAATTATTAGTTATACAATTTGATTTTTAAAAACAAGATCAATGTTGAAATAGAAGATTAAAAACGGATGTATTAAAACCTCAGTAATTTTTACATTAGAGCGTTTAAAAAATGATTTTAACTTCTAAATAACTTTTAAATTCTTATCTAAAATCCAAAGGTAGAATTAGTCTCGTAATTAAGATGGATTAAACGACGAAATAAATCTTCGTTGTCTCCAACGCACTGTTATATTACATCCGCTCGAATGAACTTATTCTTTTCTTGAATCTGCAGTTTGGTGTAATTAATGCATTATTAAAGCGTCTGTTACTGCCAAGCTATAACTTTTTTCAATCGATTACACAAAAAAAGGGAAACACGAACTGAAATAACTTATTTTTAGGAATTTCTGGTTTAATATTTTATACCAAATAATTATTAATAAATTTCAGATTTCAAATTAGAAAATTTAAATTTAAATAATAAAATAATTCTACCGAAAATTTATTTTACAAAACTATTTTTGAAACTTCATGCTTAGAAAATTTTATATATCACATCAGAACAGTGTAATGTACAATTTGACGAAGGTCTTTCGACTTTTCAAATGCTTATCTTCTCGGTGGAACAAACAATCGTTGTGACGTCAAAGAGGGTCCGTAAATGTATGAATGTTAAATATGAATTAATAAATATATAGTAGGTACGTAAAAAAAATATGCGATTATCGTATACGATAGTTTAAGCTCTTTGTCACGGCGTATACTAAACTTTCATTAACTATTATAATATTAAACGTGTTAAAATACCACGTACACGTGTAAGCTCTAATATAATTTCCTTGTTTTAAAAGTAAATAAATTCCAAGTTACTTAGTTTTTTATTCGAAAATTATAATAGATATAATATAACGATAATTAAAGAATAACGAACGTAGTATATAAAAAAAATATATATATAATTGCTCTCGAGTCTGTTTCATTCAACAAGAAACAGTTGTAGCATTACAGTAATTTGTCAAGTAGTGAGTGATGTGGAGAACTCGTTCATCAAGCTGACAAGAATCCTAGAAGACGTAAAACCGTCCATCTTTTCTGCACCGGTTTACACATGCTTGTCATTCTTCCTACGTTTTCATTTTAACAGATTTGCACACAAACAGTAAACCAATAAATCATTAAAGCTGACAATTCTAATAAAGCGAGATAGCAAGAAGATTAACGTTTGCAATTACAACAATAATTTTGATTTGTTCGGTAAGATTGCTAAGAGTTGTTAAATAAAGAATGTAAATCCTTACAGAGAATACGAATGTCGACTATAAGCTCAGCCGTGAAATATTGAGTCCATTTCTCATCAGACAACTTAGACCAATTTAAACTAGTAAATAAAATATACTTAACATTATGTAAATAAAAATAATTAATTTGTACATCAGATTGCATGACAAAAAAATTGTTTCGCTTGTATTGTACAGAACAATGCAATGAGTGAAAAGTAATTTAGTAAATCTCAAATAGTCCATCTATAGTATATTATTTCAATAAAATTATAATTTCAGGATACACTATTCACGAAACGTAATACATATTTGAATCACTGCCATCAAAGCTTGAAACGTGATTGTGTTAAAACGTTATAAACTGGTTTTCCAGCTATGTCAACCTCGTCATAATGCTTATCTTATAACATAATGGCTTTCCTGGTATGATATCAACGATTAAGTGTTGTTGATAGCAAAAATAGCTTATCCGAGGATGTTTTCACACAAAGTTTTTCACAAATATTAGGTTTGGTTAATAGAAAATTTTTCCTTAGGAAAATCTCATTACAAAATAATCACCTAGCTTTTGAATCAGTAGCAACCTCTACTTTGCATTAATATCATCCCCACACAAGATAATTGTCAATTAATTGTGCCTCCATGAAATCGTTTTCCAATTAGTAATTAGCATCATACATGATCTGCATTATAAGGAAGCTATTAGAGAATCTCGTCGTCCGGAAAATATGCTGAATAAAATTATAGAGTGTAATTATTACTACGCGAAAAAGTCTCATGAATTTTATGTGGATATTATTATACTTAATACCAGTTCCATAAATATAAATCAAGACCATAATTCATACATAAAGAATTATTAAAAATTTTAAACTACTTTAACACAAATTACAATTTCAAGTTTTCCTCAAAATTTAGTCGTAAATTCTAATTTTCTTAGTAAGTACCTACCTGAAAATAAAGCATATCTTTAGATTAAAGCTGTGCTTTTTTATTAAAAAAATTTGAACATTTTATTAGTCACTACATGACTGCGATGTGAATAAGCGTATTTGTGACTCACTCATTGCAATGTGAAAAGAGGCTTTAAAAGATATCTAGTTAATTTTCCTTTTGACCGCGCGTTTATACTTACTAATCTGATATGGGGACGACGAGCAAGAAGATTATTTCTCTCCAATATGGAAGATGAAATGGTTTCCGAATCTAATCTTATTTATGTATTAAAGTATATCTATAGCATAAAGTATCTATTACACAGTTTCCATATTATATAAATCTATATGAATTAATTTAATTAGAACAAGATTTTGTGACAAATTAATAATTAAAATATTTGCATATTAAATTAAATTAGAATAGCTACGTACTGATATAATATAAATAGTTAGTATAATTTTTTGTCACATTTCAAAGCTACGTTTTTTAAGATTTTCCGGAAAAACAAAGAAGTAACATTTTTTTTGTTAGATTATAGTCGACTCTTCGTGCATACTGATTTTGGCTCAAACTGATTTTAATAATTCTAAAATATATTATGTTGGTTTACTTTTAAAGAAAAGTTTGTATAAAAAATTATTCAATACCTAGTTTATTTTACAAAATTATTTCTTGGGATATTTTATTTATTATTGCACCATATTTCGGTTTAAAATTTATTTCTGTGTTTCAGTAATATAGTGATAATTTTAAAATATGACAAGCAATCTTAAACACTAAATTATGTTCTGGAATAATAATTAATTAGACATGATTTATGTGTTTCGTTTTACAATTTTGTCGCTGAAAAGATTTTTGGATTAAGTTTAAGGTTCAAATATTTTGCGAATCTAGAAAATCTAAAGTATTACATAGTACTGCTATCTTTTTTATAGTTTGCACCGCCCTTATGGTGTCATTGTAATGACTCTAGAAACCTTATCAGTGTTACAGTCCTATCAAACGTCAAACCTAGGGTGATTTACCATTAAAGCACTTCAGCAACAAACTAAACTTTCTTTGTCGTTGGAAAACGTACCTACTTTTACTACTTTGTACTCACTCTTATGGAGTAGGTATGTTAATCTTTGTAATAAATTAGAATAGGAATTAATCCATTTTGATGAAATTTTGATAAAACAACTTGAAAAGTTTTCTTGAAATTTGCATAGGTAAACGAAAAATTTGTATCAGATTTTTTTCTTACAAGACCGTTACGTTTTCAGTAACAAGTTTGAATTTAATAACACAATGTAAATTTACTAAATATTTTCTTATAAAGTTAATTTAATATGAAGAGAAGTTTTAAACGATAAAGATATTTAATATTTCGCAGCCAGTTCAGTAGTTCAAAAATTTTCAAAATTTGATTTCATAATACATTATTATATGAGAAATATAATATCATGTAAGATAAATTTAGTAGGTACTGCAAACAACTTACCAAAAATAATTGATTATTTTAATTTGATTTCGAATGGTGATTATAAAGTATAGCATAAAAAATGCAATCAAAAACAAATCATTGTTATCTTAGTTTGTTTAGTTTCTATTTACATTTAATTACAGTTATTTTTCTAGGTTTACATAGAAAAAACTAGGTTACAGTTAAATTAACAAACTTACTCGGTTAGTTGTAAACTAAATATTGTAAACTTTCTTTAGATGTAATAAATTAATTTTATTAATAGTAAAAACCAAAGCAATATTTGAAACAAAATACTCTTGGATATATAGTTTAAAGTTTATATTTTAACATAAAATTATACAATTTATAATAATAACAATAATAAATTATTATTAATAAAAGAGATATAAATATTTAATAATTCGTTGTTAATAATGCTTTTATAATTCATTGCCTTTGAAATCTGAACCAAAATAATTAATGTATCATAATTTTTGAATTATATTCTTAATGGCGTTGTAATCGGTAGTTTTTGGTACGCATTGTGAAAGCGATATAACAGGATATAAATGATAGCCTACAATGGCCATCATTTCCATTTAAATAGAGTCTCCAAGCTGCGGATATTGCCAACTCTTTCTTCTTCTACTGCTATACTTCAAGCTACGACGCTTACACAATTCAACTTGTGACAAATAGCTTTGGGAATCAGATATGCAGATTCACCTCAATTCTAAAAAGTTAAAAGTACCAAGCGTCAGCTTATTTCATTGTAAGAAAATGTCTCTAGAACATAATTGACTAAAATAAGAGAAACGGTTTAGTAAGTATAATTTTATTAATTAACAATTCATATTTGTTAATCAATTTTTTCTATATATTTTATGTTTATTGCTCACGAATAATTTAATTAGGCAGCTATAGATAATGCGCAAAGTTTTAATTCGTTAGAAATTTTTTTGTTTACTCTAGTGCCGCATTTATGGCTCACGGTTCCAATCTAGCACAAGTTCGTTAGCATGTTCTGTGATTTTTATTTGCTGAACCCAAATTGATAGCTAGATATTTGAACTATTGATTTACTGCTTTTGAAATTTTCCTCAACTCATAATATAACCGAGTTATGTGGCTTTAAAGTTTCCAAAATTAATAGTCTCAAAATAAAGATTTTTCAAGTGATCCTAACTTACTTCGATGAGATAATAAGCAAGCTCTAGCAAAAATTTCCTAACTATTATATTAACCGAGTTATAAAGTTTTAAACTGTCAAAAATTAAAAATCACAAGATAACATTTTCTCGACTGCTCCTAATGTAGTTATATGAGTAAAGTCGCTTATGTAAGTGAAACATTGAAACATCAACCACTTCAACTTGAAACCGCCAAAAACTCCTCTTTGTGAAAAAATAGGTAACAGCCGGACAACCTATGCGAGGCGTAGTTACATTCTTAATACAATACAAAAATAATGTTCCAAACGTGGTAAATAAATATAGTATATAGGTACATGGGTAATATATTTACTAATAATAAACAATAGCAATTGGTATTTTCTCTCGCTAATAAGAAGAAAAACTCTCATATCAAATCAGAAAGTCGATTTCTGTATTAATTTCGACAACATTTATATAAACAAATTGGTATCTAAAATCAATAGATGAAAAAACATGAATTTAAAAATCCATAAATCTAATTGCAGCTGTACTACGTAAAATACAATCGTTTTGAAATACTTAAAAAGGTGGTCATTTAAAATATTTCAGTAAATTAATAATTTTAATTTGGTTAATTATAATTAGCCAGTATAGGCAAATGCGGCTAATCGTCTAATAATTCCTGTTAACAAATTCATATTTTGAATACAGAAATATGTATTTTTAATTAATTATTATTTTTTGTTCACATAAACAAGTTTAAAATGAAAATGTTTAGTTACATTACTTTTTATGTAGTATACAACCGAGAGATTTCAATTTTTAAATCAAAGATCAAATTAATTTATAGACAAGTTAATACAGAGGGAGAAGGATTAAATGCTTTCTTTACAGAAGACATTAACTGTCTACTTACGACTTAGATTTGATAATAATTGATATATTACAGTACTATTGATCTGAAAATACAAATCAAGTTGTTAGTACCTACATGAAATGTATTTTATTCTATTCTACAAACATAAAATTGTTATAAAGCACCAGAAATGTTATATTGAATTAATTTCTGTAACAGTTGGCTTAGTCACTTTATAAACTATTATATTTGTTTGTAAATATTAAATACAACATCATTTAATGTAGCTTAACAACCATAAACCATATAAAGCATTCTCTTAATTACTTGGATTTAATAAAACAATAATTATCTCAATGAAATGAAACCTGCAGACATAAAGCGAAATTCTGACAAGAATTATAGATGTTATTATTTGCTTTCTACCAGCAAACAAATATTAAATTTATTACTGTAGGTATATTATTTATTTACCAACTTTTAATAATGCAAAAATAATTTCTAATGCTTACATTATTTAACGATAACTTGTTTTGTTAAGGTACTAGCTCCAATATTGAATATAAGAACCATTTCAATATTACTGGATATATTCGAGTATTATAAAATAAAAATAATACTAAGAAATATAAATAATATGAGTTGTTTTTTAAATTTTTTAGGTAAAAACACAATCTTGTTTTCATAATGGAACAGATGCGCTTCAATATGCTAACATATTACATGCATGAAAACACTTTCGTCCCAGATTATTTTCCGGCTTGAAACTCATCCACCATGTTTCCTGTCAGCTGTTGTATCCTCACATATCCGACATCTTTCGGGGTAGTTTTATTATTGATAGATTAAAAAATTGTATATAAGTTGTATAAAACCTCAAAAACTTGTGGATTTTATCTTATTTTTTTCGTACATTTGACAAATTAATAAAAGTGTATAAAAAATTGTGTAACACAACACAAATTAGTAGAAAATAAGTATTAACACTCGTATACGTATACTTGGCTTAGGAAAACTTCTGAAACTAAATCTAATAAATATCGTTAAATGTTTCATTTTAGAACAGTTGGACATGTTTATTTCAAAACTTTTTTAATATTCGAATTGTAAGTGATTTATATTTCTAACAAATAAGCGCTACAAAATTGGTACCTACTGGTAGTGGACATTTATCACTGAAAATTTTAATATGTAGAATAATTTTTAAATGTTATGGATGTTTGGTTAATAATTTAATAATTATTAAATTTGTATTAAATATAGCTCAACAAAAGATGTTTTCAAACCTGTTGCAGTTTTATTTAGGGAAATGATTTAGTGCTTAACTTTTTTAAATAACTTTACTTTTCAAATCCTTCTGTGAGGCGAAAGCTATCAAACTATCTAAATGGAAAACCATTTTAAAAGGAAACATCAAATGCAGCTGTGAATCTAGCACACACTGATAACTATTTTCTAAATTTTGTTTTTCTTTCAGCCTCATTGTTTTAATATTTAACAAGTAATGACGACACATTTTATTGAAAGCATATTAAAGCTCAGCTTATTTAGTGATGTTTTTAATTTTTAACACAGTTTTGTCTTAGAAAAATAATAGAGTAGCATAATCGTTAATTTTTACAATAAAATCTCACTCCGCGGTTATAATATGCCATTTAAATGACGTCATCTTGAATAATAAAATGTTTATAGCCCAAAAAATGAAAAACTTCAATTAAGGAAGTCTTTGAAGTCAAATGCCAGAAAATTAATTTTAATTTTAAATTGAAGCGCTATAGGAAAATAAAATTTGAAGAGCTCTCATTATTATTGTGTTGGATAGTATATTGGGTAAACTTTTGGTACGATGATTTGAAACGTAATAATTATATTGTGTTTCTAAATGAAAGTACAATGTAACTTCAATATTCGTTGTAATCTAAATTATAATATATGTTTTTGATATAATATGTATTTTATGTAAAAAATATAAAGTAATTTTTTGATGTTGTGTAGGTATATGAGTATAGGTATTTTTTTATTTATTAGTGAATTTTTATATTATGTAATTCTGTGAAAAGAAGTTAATTAAAAACTTTTCATTTATGAAAAATTTATATTAAATTGCTCTAGGTTCATGATAAAGTACATGTTCATTTAAACTTCTTTCTAAAACCCGTAATGTGATAGCTAATTTTATAATTATGAAGAGAAAATTGAAAATGATGCACTGTAATGAAAGTATATTTATCTTTGACCACTATACGTTATCGCTTATAAAATAGGTTATAAAACGTCACTAGGACGTTATATTAACATAGATAATTAAAATAGTACGCGACATGCTTATTAATTGTGTCAAAACTGAAAAGCACATAATGAAGTTTAATATGTTTTCATATTAGATTAGGAAAGTTTAAAACATAATTTCAAGTTTATTATATGCATAGTAAACAAAATCTAATTTTGCAAATTTTTGTTAATTTTTCCTTGTCATTATTAACAACTACTCGGTTTTATCTAATACGAATCTTGTATCAAAATTACTACGGCCTAGTTTTTCAATATCATGCACGTTATCGTAAACCAATGGTTTACTTCTACATATAATAGATTTACCTAATTGTTGTTAAAATTGTATTGGTGGAATTAAATTTTTGGTTAGATATTAATCGCAGATTGCAAATCTGATCATAAATCAGTAAATGGGCTAATCCCATAAATGTTTTTTATTATTAGAATCAAATATTTAGATGTAAATAAGGTCCCTCCGCCATAAAAATAATTTTTTTGATTAATTTTTAGTCATCAAATTTAAAAATTGAAAATTTTTTAAAAATCTAAAACGCGGTAAATCGTGACGTAGTAACAAGTTGTCCAATGACAAAAATGATAGATTTAGGCCACTCCCTTTAGCGACACTTGCAAGTTATTTTGAAATGTCAATTCGAAATTAGGTTAAATGAGGTTATTTTGATAATTAAAATTTGAAATAAATAAAGTTACAAAATTTTATTGTTATTTGTAAGTTTGTAAAGTATTTTGGGTTTTGGGTTTTTCTCCAATACTGTTATTGTGGTTTTCCTTCTTTCGGTTCTTTGAAATTTATAACTTAATTCATCCGAGCCTGTAGATGGTACATACGCAGAACCTCCATTGTTGCTACCGGTCGACTTAGAAGAAGATAACTGTTTGTGCTTTTCTTTAAAGTTGACTACAATTTTCTTTTTTATACGTATAGGAGATGTTTTCACATCCACAACGTTAATTTTTGTAGTATTTGTTTGAACACTACGTACTGTATTTTTCAAATTTGTTTGTATTCCAACTGATTTTGTCGATGGAAGTAATGAATCAATTTCAGGAGCCACCGATATAATACCCGAAGCACATGGCATCAAACTACATTCTTCGACATTCTGTGGTATAGAAAAAAGGTTCCTCACCATTTTTGATTTTGATGGCATTTTGCTAATTTTTGAATATTTTTTATTTAATATTTTCCAACTTTCTTTTTTAGGCAGAATTCGTTAAGCTTTTCGAGAGGGTTTCTAAAGGAGAATTGTTAATAAACTGATGTGGTACCACAACATGTTTAATTTTTAACTTACTTCCCATAGTTTTAAAGTACATCAAATTTTCAAAATCGTGCTCAACATCAAAATGATATTTACAATAATGCCATAATGATTTTGGATAAAATGGTAATGATATGCTTGCTGTTTCATACCATAACTTTCTTGTAACTAGATCCATCGGAACAGAAAAAAATACTTTTTCAGAATTATTTGTGGTATTACCACATCTATAAATGTCTTCTTCTTAGTAGGCATTTTGCAAAATATAACAAACTGTAATAACTTCCTTGTTCGGTTTTCTATTGGATTTAATTTTAATCCGATGATTTGAACTCAAAAATTTACACTAAAACTTTTAGGCTTAAAACCTCTGTCCACAAATAAGTAAAAGAATTTCTTACTCTATCATACTAACCATTTCGTATGATATTTATGAAACCGATTGATAAACTTGATATCAAATATTATTTAACTGTGTTGCATTGTTTGAACCACAACTTTTCTGTAAGTAGACTTTTTAAAAAAGCACTTCTTTGAAATTATATTTTTATTGCTTTTTTAAATCATAATTTAACTTCATCTACTACTCAATTTTAAATTCTACAAACAATTTTATTTGAAGTTAAGATGTTGACGTTTAAAAAATTTTGTATGTAAGACTTAATATAAGACGTACAAGAGATATTTTGTCTCTGTCTTGTACATGTAACTTTCGTAACGTGTGAAATGAAATTATATGAACTATAAATGGAACGTTTCCATTGAAGGACTGTTTACTACGTCACTTTTTGGCGACTTTACAAATGTATACTTTTAAAATAATCAATTTACATAATTAATCCAGTATTTTAAATAATTTTTTTGGAATTAATCCAAATAAAACCAAATTTTCGACTACTAGGGATTACCCCATTGGAATTACAAAATAATTAACTAATTATTATTAAAACTAACTATTGATAAATTATTGATGACATTAGTTAAATAATAATTGATTTAATTAATTTAAACAAAACATTACTTCATCGATTAGTTGTACAATATATACAATATGTTGTATTGTATACCTTATATATTGTCGTGTTACAAAAACGTTTTTTTATTTATTTTTGAAATTTTAAAAATTGAATAGGTACCTAATACATTTTTTGAGATTGAATTTTATTTTTGTAATTCACAGTTGTTTTGTAAATATAGGTTTTGATTATTTGTTCATTTAGATTTGATTTGTGAATAATTTTATATAAATATTGTAAAATTTTGAATTTGTGTGATTCGCGCCGATAATTAAAGTTCGCACAAAATAGAGCAATAGTCGCCGCTTTCAATTTGTTCCGTTGAGGTGATCGGACGCTTTTGTGGGAAGGTCCCATGAAAGTATTAATTGTGCGTATCAGATTTGAGATATTAGATTTGATTTACTCAATAATTGGAAATAATTAAAATAAAATTAGATCCGTTAATAAATGATAAAAGTGAAATTGGAAAATTGGACGATCTCAATAATATAATTTATTGATTTTTGAATGTAATTATGACACGAATATAACACGTAACGCACACTTACAATAATTATTGCTCAAAATTAAATACTTGAAATGAAAATTATAGTATATTTAATAAAACTTTAGCAGCCTGGCTTGAATTTAATTTCAAAGAATGTCAATAAATTCAATCCAGGCTGCTAAAGTTTTATTAAATGCACTATATTTTCATTTTATTATTGAGTTTTGAACAATAATTAAAGAATAAAATATCAAGTGTTACGTATCTCTTTTAGGTATATGTTATTTTCCTATGTTTGGATGAACGGTCGGTCACCCACTAAGTATGTTCTACAAACTACACAAATAGCTGAAAGTAATTTAATCCAAAGACTTGAATACAGTAACTCAAATATAGGTATGTAAAAGTAATTTAATTATTTTAATTCAATTTCTTTTGAAATTTACCTTAAATATGTATATTTTTGTATTTGAAATACTTTAATAGGTAAAGTCTTATTTAAGTATTTAGTAATTGTGTTTTAAATATTTCTTGTGGAATTGAATAGCCTTTAGGTAATTTGGAATATATTTTTCAAATTATTTTGAACTATTATTACATTGTATTATTTTACATTGAACTATAACTAACGGAGAAAAATTGCATGTTTTACGATATAATTCAGACAGTTTTAAGTTAAAATGGTACACAGTAAAGTTGTCACGTTGGAATAAAAAACCATTTTATTTTTGAATAATTTTATTGCAAGTATAGTTTTTTTTATTGTAATTAACAAAAATTTAATTTGGTAAATGGGTTGTTAAAATTTAAAACAAATATATTTGTTGGTTTAGCTTCTATTACCAATTTCTTGCATCAATATAAATTTGAAATATTCTCTTGGTATAACAAATTTGTGATTTTTACATTAATTTTAAAAAAATGCTGATGTTGAAATATTTGCAATTATTGAAATACTTTGAGTAATTGAATTACTTTTGGCGAATTATTAAATGTTTACATTTAGTAAGTCCTTGGTATTTCAAGCACTTTCAATGTTTACAAAGTATTTGATAATTGGTAACTTGTAAAATATGAGTGCAAGTGCAAAAATCTTATTTTATTAAAAAAATAAAATAATAAATATAATAATATTACAATATAATTTTGTTTTAATTGTATATTATAATCGACTTTTATTTGTTTTTAATTACAAGTTTGAAATTAAACAAATTACTTATATAAAATATGCTATAATTTTATACTTAGTAGCTTAGTGCATAAATTATATGAAAAAATTGAAATAACTAACAAAATGCACGATGACACATTGATTTGACAGTATCAATAAATATGAACTTAATACAGTCTGTAACAGATATAACGCATCAAGCGTACGAAGACCGATATCAAACAATTGATTACATATTTATAAATACGCCAACGACTTTTAAAATTTAATATGTGTAAAACGCCGTAATAATAATTATAATATTATCAATATTTTAGAAAACTCAAAAAATGCCCACTCAGTTTTTAGAACTTATATAATATGTTTTAATATTCATTTACAGGTATTTATTAATTATTATAGTAATTAAATATTTGATATTGAATATTAAAATTTGGTGAGTAAACAATAATGATAGCTCGTTTCCCAGTCGAGCGCGTACAAAATTGCTAGCAAGTCGCGCTCGTGCCTGACACGGGCACGTACTACATTAAGGTCCGCTTTTACAATAGTCGGTTAAGTAAGAGAATAGTACAAACCAAATAAATTTGCCGGTGCGTCATTGTTTAAAATGGTTTTCATTTTTGTTTATAACCTGCAACACTTTGACAGTGACATTTATATTGTTTTAAATTGTGATGAAAAGAGAAAGCTATATTAAAATAAGAAGAAAAATGCATTTCCAGCTTGATTCATACCATTTTAAACAATGACACAACGGAAAATTTATTTGGTTTGTACTATATAATTAACCTATAGCTATGAACCAATCAACGATAAACACACTAAACAATATACCAATCAACATCCGTATAACGTTACAACCTGGATAAATAAAACTTAACCGACTATTGTAAAAGCGAACCTAGGAGGTTAAATATTACACTGTAAGTGCTTGTTCACAATGTACGCATAACGTAAGACGAACATAAGACTTAGAAATATAAATAAAAATAAAAGCTTAATTGATTATTGAATAATATTAAAATCTTCAAAGACAGACGTAGAATGTTTTTTGCATATAACAAATGAAGTCCAATGTTATTCAATATTCGATTAAGGTCTTATTTCTATTTGTAATTCTTAAGTTTTATGTATTTCTTACGTCTTATGTACATTGTGAACAAGCATTAAGTATAAAATATTGTAAACATTATCATTATACTTACCCAAATTTATTACCTAAATCATTACCTAAAGTTGGTAAGGCTGGCTTAAACTTAACTTTAAAAAATCGTAAAATGATTTTGGAAAATGGATTTTAAAGCTAAATAGTAGTACGAGTAGTACTATGCGATGCAATTGTGGAAAATTTAAACAAAAAATTTGGATTCCTAAGAAATTAATTAAAATGGTTAAAAATAGCCAATTTTTGATCGTTTAAGCTAAAACTTCAAGAAAACCTGCCGTGCTGAAGCAACTTCAAAGTCAGATTCGTTTTCACCGCAAAAAATCTATACTTGAATCACCTCCACCTATTCTTGAAACTAAAAAAAGTTCTACTTCGTAAGACTGTGTTATTATTTTAATATAAATTTAGAATCATTTAATAAAATATTAAATAGATTAATTGTTTCTACGTAGGCATTAATTGTTTCTATACGCGTTAAAGTGAAGAATTTACTTACAACTTTGTTTAGAGTCAGAGTTTTTACTTTTTAAACTTGTTCATTTTCTAATTTATGCTTTCCTACATTATTATTCAACCAACAAGGCATATTAATAAAATTTGAATAATAGTAGTTCTATTTTATTGGGTATGTAAGACTGGTTGTGGCGAGTTTGTAGGATTGACAGAATCGTATCAAAGGTGTCCGACGATTACGGACGTGTAGTATTTTAATAATTTGTATTATTTTTTACATAATCTATCAGCGACAAAATTCAATATTATAAAACAGCACACAAATCATCTAGGACTATTAGCAAATTTTATGTTTTCTTGATAACTCTTTTATTTCTTCAAGTTAACAAAAATTTATGATAGAATATCATCTATAATATATCACTTACTGATAAATCGATTATCGCTAAAATGATGTCGACAACAAATAATAATAATTAGTCTCTTTGGTCGTTTGTTTAAAGTTTGTTGGCTTTAATACGTTTTATTTAATTTGAGGCATATTTTGCTTAACACTGCAGAAAAATTAAAAAAGTAACTTGCGTCCTACCGTAGCAGTGAGACCGATTCATAAATGTTTGGCCAAAATTCTGAAAGTTACACAATAGACTTACAATATGGTTAGGACCGAAGGAAAATTATTTAAAAAAATTTATGTGGTAAAATAGGATAATCTAATGATACATGGTTTAAGTAGTGTAACTCAATGTTAACCATATTAATATTTTAGAAAATCCAAAAAATGCACTAAACACTAATTAATTCATAAATTAATTCATCGCCCCATGATGCCGTAGTATGGTGAAAACATTTGCGAATACTTGCAGTTTATTTTACATGTGATAACTTAAAAACATTTTAGTTCTGAAAAGTGTTTAGTGCATTTTTTGGATTTTCTAAAATATTGATAAGGTTAAAATAGGATAGTTTTAGGGGGTAAAAATTTAAATTACCAAGAAATATTATAAAATACAAAATACTTTTTTAATTCATTTTTTCTTAACTTTTTTGGTGTAAATGTTGATGTTTTTTAATTCTTTTTCTATGGATTCGCCACTGGTGGTAACTAGTGTATAATTTTAAGAATTAAATAAAAATAGTAGCTCGCTGTAATATTAATGTGTGATTCACCCATCGTCATGTTTAAAAGGCAGCTCTTTGCAGCTAAAAATTACAAAACATCAAAGGCACACTTCATACAATATTTAAAAATTTTGAATTACCTTGGAACCTTGTGGCACCAAAAAGTTATAGAAACATAAAATTAAATTTGTCTAATTTCAATAGTTGAAAACGCTTACCTTATGATTGGCTCTAATTGATACAGCATAATACATACTAAACAAAGTCAATTATGTATTGCTATGCTTTCTTTTATTACATTAATATTTTTAAAAATTTACAATTCTATTCAAAATTAGAAAATCACAATTACATTTTTTATTATTCTCATCATTAATTATTATTCGACTATTCTTTTTGTTTACATCCTTGATTTTTTTCATTACAATTTTGTTTCCCTTCCCTTCTCGAAGTTCAACGTTTACAACCCATTGTTCGTGTCTGAAAGACCCACCCTAAACAATATCATTGCACATTTCCCTTAAAATATTAGTTTTGTGTTTATCGAAACACGTAAACAAATATTATACTTTCAAATTTAACAATTAAATTTCAATGATATTATTTATCTAAATTAAATTTAACATTAAGAAACAAAAACTAAAGTTAAAAATGAATATTAATTTTCCTATTCGAAATTTAAACCTGTAATATTTAAACCCGTCCCGAAATTCAACATTTACAACCCATTGTTCTTGTCTAAAAGACCCACCCTAAATATCATTGCAGTATATATAATATAGCCCTTACCTTGTTCTGTATCGGACATCGCTACTTAGTTAAATTCAAGTTAAAAAAATGAAAAAATTCAGTTGCAAACACAGAACTTTCACTACATACTTATTCGCTTTACTCTATTCTTTACTTATAGGGGTAAAATAAAAGACTGAAACAGGTAGAGGGTAAATTTTCTTCAGTTTTTTAAAGTTAAAGCTCCACCCTTACTGATAAGCCAAATATTTACCTGTTTCTGCAAAGTTGCTAAAATCGTGTAATTTTACTTTTGGCCAGAAATTTATGAATCGGTCCCACTGTGCGTAGGTAGGTGTACTTACATAATATATGGGATATATCTAATATTTATAATGAAATCTTTATTAGTCTATTTATTAGTTTATTAGTTTTAAACATATTATTCTTTTCAAATAATTTATTAATGTTTACTAAATACACTTAAGTTTTCCTATTAAATTCTGAAAGCAAATTTAGAAGTTGTCTAGGCTGATAAGTCGTATAATCACTAGGACATCGATTACCTGAAGGTAAGAGCTTCTAATCTCAAAACAGGCTGCTGTAGAAAATGAACACAAAAACAATGTCTCCCTGGAGATTGGCGTTGGTCATTCAAAGCGGCTTATCCTCATTTCGCATCGATTAAATGACCGTGCATTGCGAGTTAGTTTCGCATTCTTGTGTTACATTTTATTAAATGTTTTCGTATTGCGGTTTATAGTACATTAAGGAAATTAAATTATATAAATAAAATTTAGTAACATTCTAATTGTAGCATAAATTATTATAGTAATAAGTTGAAATAATGCCATAATTTTTTGTAAGTACGCCAATTTAATTTGTAAGTTAAAATTTGCGATAAATTGAAATCTACTATATATATTGTCATGTTACAAAATCCTTTTTTTTTAATTTGAAATTGTAAACAATTGAATTTGTGGGTTTGAGTTTTAAATTTTGATATTTGCAATTTTGAATTTTGATTTTTGTAATTTTGATTTTTGTAATTTTGTATTTGTTTTGTATGTAAATAATCTTCATGTAAATAATTATTGGAAAATTTTGAATTTTTAAGTTGGCAGGAAATGTAAGGAAATTTAAAAGACTTTTGCCGTTGAGGCCGCACGAAGCGGACGTACCGGAGTTGGTCTCCGGTAAAGTTGATTTAATTGCGTTTTGTAATTAGTGATTTAATTTGAGAGATTAATAATTTGTGAAATAAAGTTTTTTGTTGAAGTAAGTGATTTTATTGATTGGAAGTTGGACGAAACGTTTATTTGAATTTATCCTAATGTTTTGTTGTCTTCGTATCACGAGGAACCTGCTTCCCTGAGGATTTTCGTGCTTTCCGACAATTTTTGAGCTGGCTGAAGCCTTTTTGGTTACGTCGAAATTTTTATTAAATATAAAATTTCACAATAATTTTTGGCGCCCAACGTGGGGCAATTAGTAATACACATGTTAGTACAACAGTGTGATTGTGCGAAAGTCAACACATTTACAAAAAAAAGTTATCCAAGCACAAGAGAATAAAATGAACATTTTGGTGTAATAAATTGGAATTTACCAAATATATAATTTCGCTGTTGAATCGTTCAATGAATTTAAAAAAAAATGGTAACCGACGATGAACAACTGGAAGAAATTGTTAATGCAGAATCATCCATACCTTATCCTATCTATGGAAGTACCAGACGAGGTACGGAAAACATGGAAGCGTCCTCCTGACGCTTTATCGTAACCTAGATATTGTTTCCGCTTATCTTGCGTTATAAAATTAATTTTTAAAATTTCTAAGTGATTAACAGCTTTTTCTAATTTTATATCTAAGTGTTTTTTTATGGTTTCAAATATTTCATAAACTTTTTCCAAAATTCGGTTCCCAGCCTTCTCCATGGCCTTTTCTATCATTCTCATCATGAAATCCTCCTGACACTGCAATTCCATGTTTTCCGTATATACCTACCAAATGTTCCAAATATGTTTCAATAGACTATTCTTTGAAAAATAACAAAATGGACACAAAGTATGAACATAAATATATATACAGTAGAGCTACAACCCAGAGGGGGTTTTGGCTAACCACTTCATTTTATGAAAGGTTTTCAAGGCAGATTACCTCGGTGGTTTGCCATTGCCCGACGAGGGAGGACGGTTAGAATCAAGTTCTTGCTCTACTAAGGCTCGAACCAAAATTCTCTGCTTAGTAGCCAACGCACTTAAGCATTAGACCGTAACCCTCTTCAATCTACTATACATTTATGATTAATAGTTGCTACTACTAAGGATCAATCCCACCAGATAAAAAAATCGAGTTTTTGACAAAACTTAAACTAAAATAACAAATTTAGCATGTTACTTAAGTAATTTAACAAGTTTCATCTAAAACTCGAAATCGGCTGTTTGTAAAATAATACATCCACTTTTGAATGAGAGCCACTCTTATAAATAACCAAGATGGCCGGTATTAAAAAAAAATTTTTTTTAGATTATTTTCTGCTGCTATGTTTAGAACAAAACTATTAAAGAGAGATGAACAATTTAGACGCCTGGTTATAAAAAGTATCACTTTTACCTCTTGTTGCATAAATAGCTATTATGATTGATTTATGTATAACAAACAAAGTTTGTACATTTCACTGCCACGTAATTATTAATTACGTCATGTTCATTTATTGTCAAAGACCAGAAAGCTTGACAAATCTAAAAGAAATGGAGCAATACCACCTGCTAAAGTTTACAAAGAGTCTTGGTAAGTAATCTACAATACTGAAATTAATTTTCAGTTGTGATAAAATACGTATAAGTTGGTATTATGGTTGTTAGTGTTTGCCACATTCCGCAACTTATGTGGTACACCTACTTGTCATTTAATTTATGGCTATTTCCAAAACTAGTTAAAATTACAAACGCGTCGCCTTAAATTGTGCAAAGAATGCATAATACAATATTATTTATTAAGCCAAAACTTTTGAACTGTCATGGGAAAGGCTGGAAAAGTTTTCAATTATATTAATAATTAATGAAAATTAAAATTTAAAAGTGAGATTTATACCTCCATTCATTCCAAGATTCAAATATGTATACCTACTTTTATTAAATATTAATTTTTAAAATGTTGTTACTAAATAGTACAATAATTATTATATTATGATGTGAAACTTACTGCCATTTATTTGTTTATTTGAATTAAATTATATATTTAAATCAAAACTTATGGTCTTAAAAACTTACTATAAACACATACTACTATATTAAAAATTCTACAAATTTTTGTCCATATAAAAATTATTAGTTTTTAGTGGTATTTATTTTGACAAACTCTTCTGAAAAACGATCGTATTTTAAAATTTCCATTCAATTAAAATAGGAATAGCCTTTCATAGCAGAAATAAAAAAATTGGGAATACCTACTACTTCATGTTTATTTTGTTATTTTTCAATGAATAGTCTTATTGAAACATATTTGGGACATTTGGTAGGTATATAGCATAATAATAATATAATAATGAGTATATTATGTACTTATAATGGATAAATTAATATTGACAAAACAACTTGTGGATACACAATATAAATCACGCACTAATAGTACTTAGGGTAGCAAAAATAAATCAATTGTGACAAACGCTGAAATCAATATAAGTAGGTAAATATGCCTAAATAGTATTCCATCATCTTTTTGTCGAATAAATTCTTTCTAACTATCTCAAATATTTTGATAAATATTTTTAAAAACATTACCAAATCAAGGCTTTAATTTGCGCTTGAATTTACAGTAATAATTTCTAGAAATTATTAGCGCTGTTTTGCCACTGTTCTGTTCCGTTACGTCTGCAGTTCAATAGAGGGGTGGAAATCAATCAAATCAATCAAAAATTGAAATCATTAATTTCAACTTTGGGCCGTTATGTTGATGTTTAAAAGAATTACTCATTTTACAATAGAATTTAATTTTTCTAATTTTAGAATACTTTCGGCATATAATTATTTAATTTTTGTCGATGTTGTTATGCGTATTAAAAAATTAACGTGCACTCACATTTTAATATACATATTATTATTCATCATCAATCAATGATGATCAATCATCATCAATAATATATTCTTATATATATATTATAATAATAAAATTTTCAGGAATTGAATTCGGTGTTTTTGTGAACTGGTTACTTTTTCCTATTCTATACTATTTATTCATTATTTTCATCTTCCTCGCTATCATTATCATCGTCATTATTGTTGATGTGAAATTTTCCTTCGTAATGTTTGCCTTAATCAAAACAGTGAAAAAAAGTTTTTAGTGATAACTACAATTCGCCCACCCACCCATCGGATAATCCTTTGCCAGACTCAAAATTTTTTGATTAGCATTAGTAATAGCCCAATTTAATTACTTTCACGAATTAGGAAAATAAGTTTAATAATATTCACTACCTCCCCGACTATAGTGTGTTATAGTAATAAATTAAAATATAATTTTTGCTGTATTATTTATTGTTTATTAATATTAATATGTTTTAACTTCAACCCCTTGTAATTTATAAACGAATGATGATAGCGAAAAGTTTACCCTTTAATTTTTAGAGATAATTCTCAATATAAAAAAATATTTTATCGTTTAATATTTAAACCTACGTACTGTATGTTGAATTTTCCAATTTTATATTTTTCTTTTGGTAGCTACATCTTCTATTTAAAAATGATTCTTGGATGATTCATTCCGCACGATTCATCCTACTGACGTTGAATCCTTTACATGTCGAAGGAGTCGGAAATCTTGACTAATTTGAGATCCGGTATGGATTTGACCTCCTGGAGAAATCATGTAAACAAAAGCGCGTAAAACATTCTACCTCTAAAGTGGTACGGAAATGAATGCATTTTTTGACTTGTTCATTGTAAATAAATGTAAATAAAATGTTTAAAACATTCTGGCAGAAAATAAAGATTATACGATATATAACATCAATATTTAATTTTCATTCTGAGATATAGAAAGCAAGATAATTGTGAAATGATGGTCACTTATATCTCATAGTATCTCAAAAACGGTTAGGCGTACAAAAAAATGTATAAGATCTTTGAGGTAGAGAATTTACAGATGTACAACTTTTATAATAGGTGTTATTCCCGTTTGGGCCATAAAAACTAAGTTAATCGCAAATCCACTATATCCGCGACCTTCCGACGAGGTTTTCACAAAATCCTCCAGGTGTGTCGTGGCGTAACTACCAAGTGTTATTCAAGACGTCCAAATAACACAATACTATTTGAATCTAATAAAAGTTTTGCGAAATAATTCTTTTTACAAAATTCATGTAATCAAGAATAACATGATATGTTTGCAGATTTCGATTACACGTTTTGATATTTATTTCAACCTTATTCGACACATTCCACAATGAAGAGGAAATGGGTCCTGATGTTTATGTCGAGTTATAGAGCTTTTACTGTATATCGATATGGTACAGGTTCTGCTTTCGCCATTAAATTATTGGACTTCAACACATCATTTTGGACTCTTCCACAACGGTACTTGTATTTGTTTTTCTGACTAAATTCTAACAATAATCTTAACATGATATTTTAAAACTTAGGGACTCTTATCTTAAAAATTTTTCTCTTTAAATTCATTTGTTTACATAGGTATTCGGTTTCAGAAATAAGTTGTCTCTCAAACTTTCTTTTCTGAAAATTTTGCATTATATCGACATCTATCGAGTTTTATGTTGTTTGATTAAATGTTTACACTAATATAATTAATTTATTATTATTCATTGTGGCGTCGCCATATTTATTCTAATAATACTTTTTGCTTCTCTTTCCCACTTGCAGGCGAGCGTGAAGCCATACTTTGTGTGGAAAATTTAAATTTAAGCAAAATTATAAATAAAACAACAATTTTCTCCATTCCATATAAATATAATTATAAAAGCTATTATCCCCTTTTTGTAATAAAAATGTACACGACAGTATTTTAAATAGGTTTTAGACCTCGAATCATATAGTTTAAACAAAAAGAAACTGATATTTACGGAAAGAGAAAATAAAATTTAATTGTCATATTTTTAAATCTCATCTCTAAAAAATACACTTCGAAATAAAACGTTTTTATTAACAAGTTAATTGACCAAAATAGTATTTTATGTAATAAGTACGCAAAACATGGTTTTGGCAGACGAATCGGAATTTTCCATGAAGATGGGTCTGCGAAAACCATTTGCGTACGTGTTGCATACGACGTTTTTTAGTATTAGGTCCGCAAAAAATCATTTTCTTGAAATAAAATATTATTCATTTTAAATTGACATCAATGCGGTAGTATATTAGAAGACTTTGCGAAAATATTCATAGCAACCGATTTGTTTACTCAAAAATATTAGTGCGTGGGTGTTTGTCTAAAATTTGCTTTATATTTAATAGTTATCCTGTTGTGAAAAATGAGTGCTAAGGTAAGGGACCCAAATTCAGACACCTTAAGGAGTTCACGTTACATTTTATTCAATATAATTAATAGTTATTCAGTGACGTTGATCGGTTTTGATTTTCTTGAATTACTAATTGTTTCTAAGAAGATCTAACCAGTTATTTATCACAAAGCTCTGATAAATTTAGTTAATTTATAAATTTATTATAACCATCCCAAAATCACCTAATTCCGACAATGAGTTCCAAATTCAGACATATACCCGAAATAAGATATTTTAGCAACATTATTTCGATAAGAACCTTGTTAAATCGAAAATTTAAGCCTTTATATTCAACTGCAACAAAAGTTTATTCAAATTTCTCAATTAGTGCTGTTTTATGGTACAGAAACTAATAGTTAAAATCTGCTTCTTATTAGAATTCTTTTATAGATAAGCACATAACCTAAGTTTCAAACACAATTATAAACAAGCTTATGTATTTACTGCTAGGGTGTTGATAAAATGAAAAAAAAATTTTTACTGAAAGAATCAATCTTAAATTGTATTAACAGGTGTCTTAACAATTATATGGATATTGTAAGTTTCTTATTTAAACCGAAAAAACAAAATGTCTGAATTTAGGACACTGTCTGAATTTGGGTCACTTACCTTAGATGTGATGGAAGCATTCCAGAATTCATAACTGGCAGAGCATAAAATATTGTTTTGCAACGCTTGTTGCTGATGCAGGAGGTGCCGAATTAATCACCTTAAAACGACACGGGGGATAGAAGTCCATAGCTGTTGCAGAAGGCTATATTGAAGAATCTTTGAGAAAACAGAAAGGTATTTTAAAAATTATATCTTTAATCACATTACTAATGTTTCATATTTGATCGATAGGTGTCAAAATTAATTTTAAGCCAGGAACATGGCGAATCATCGTCTGGATCTACCATGACTGTTACTGAAGAACTCGTTATCACTCAAAGAGGAGCTAAAGCTTCAATATCCTTTTTGGAAAATGTTGCATTTTCAGATAATAGTTTTAAATATGCCACAAACTGTAATTTTCATTTTTATAATTCCAAATAGTGTTTGTTTGTTTAATTTATTGCTTAATTTTTATATTTGTGTAGGTGTAATAATTATAATATGTATATAAAATAAATAAAAATACTAAATTTAATTCAATTGTCACATTTTTGAATAAACAAAATGTGAATCTGCTATTAAAGTACCAGTCCGCAAAAATAGAATTTTTAAGGATTAGTCCGCCAAAATAGAATTTTGCGGACTCGAAACAGTTTCCAAAGTAACCGTTTTGCGAACCAAATACTAAAAAAATTATTATTTTCTGAAGTTAAGTTTTATTAACCCTTCGTTTCATATAGTAGCAAATTTGCAACAGACATTTAAATTCCAAAAATTGATAGTATAAAGCAGTTTTTCATGGTATAACTAATTTGGAGCACACTAGATAACATATTGAATGCTATATTTTATTGTTAGACAGCAATGCTAAGCAGAAAATTGCAGATAATTAAAATAGTTTGAATTTAGTTGTGACACGTGAATAATCGTTCGAAACGTGGTTTACAGAAATATTATTTTTTACTCAATTATTTATTTTTATTCAATTTAATTATTAATTTTTTATGTTCTAGTTTTTATTTATACAATTTTTAATTGGATTTCATTTACAAAATTAAATTATAATTAATTACAATTAGTGATTCTCATGGTGTTGCATATTAAAAATAGATTTATTTTGCATGTTTAATTGAAAACTATTGAGGTTGGCTTTTTTTCATTATTTTTCCCATTATCTACAATACCAAATGACATTGAAAAAATATTTTTTTTCAAAAAAAAAAAATCATGAAACGAAGGGTTAAAAGTATTTTTAAACATTTTCATCGAGTTAAATAATTATTTTTATAGGCAAAAATGTAATAAAATATTTTGGCTTAAAAGTATTAAATCATTTTCATTTCCCATAATATTGGAGAGAACATGATGTTGTTTAAACATTACGGGGAAGGAGTGTTATAAAAGTTTATATAAACTGGTTAATATTTTGTAATTTTGTAATATCTCGACTGTGATTCAGAAATTACTAACGTTTTAGCAAAAATTAATTAATTAATGTAAAAATAGTAATTATTTGTAAAAGCTAATTTCGGTAAATTTTATAGTATTGCAGTTTTTGTTTTACATCTGAAGATGTTTTCCGCATTCTAGTTGCCATTTGGTTCGACTATGTGTGTTTTCTTTCGTCTAAGAGGTAGATGCTCCTTGTGGCAATAGTGACACTTTTCTTCCAGATGCCAAATGCCGATTTCTTCACCTTGAGATATCTATCGGCTAAGTTTAAGTAATAAGTATACCCAATCAAATTTCTGATTTGTTATTTTGAATTTGAATTACGGTTGTCTAATTAGTCACTTGATTAATTTGATTAGTTATAATTAATAATACTTATATACTTATTCGATTAGATATCTCAAAGTGAAGAAATCGGGCATTAGTCAAATTGCACCAATTTAAAATTTAAGTAAATGTTCAAATTATCAAATAAGAATAAATTATATTGTTTTCGGAATTTTTTTTCAAAATTCTATATTTTTCAAACAAAAAGCTTTCATCGAAATACTAATAATTGAAAAAAAAACAATTTTTACACTAACACAATATAATTTTATTTGTAATGTGAAAAGCCAGGGAGAAAAGCAGAACAAAACATTAAATTTTTTTAATGAATGCTATTTGGTGGTAGGTAACAGTGTAAAGCATAGCCGATTGTGTTACAAATACTAGATAAATTTCTTTAATAGCTTCTGCAGTGATGTAGTGGTATTTCATTATAAATTATTACTTTTTAAAAAATATAATCTATCCACTTTTATATAAATATTTTATTTACTATATAGTTTCGGTGACTTTCTCACCATGATCACAATTATGTTTACATATTTATAGATATAAAATTATTTGAATAATATCAATAATTTGTTTTCGTGATAACTGATAACACAACAACATAACAACGAGATAGCATAAGCGCTTTTTGATAGTGGAGAATATATTTCGGGTGTAATTTCATTTAAAATAATTTTGGTGGGATCTCTTAAACTTTTACGAATTTCAATTTTTTCTAATTTTGTTCTATTTTTGTTATCGAGATGTACCACTTAGTGTCGTCGTCATTTCTGTCGAAACTATGACCTTCTATTAGATGTTTTGCAAAATTGGAGTTCTTTGGTTTACTCTTATTTTGACGCTTCTACTCGTTTCTCCTACATGTCCCCTCACAATCTTTGCAAAGTAATTTGTAAACTCCAGGTCTGTTTTTATTTCTAGTTTATCTGTTGGTTTGGAAAAGTATGAATAAAATCAAGTTTTAGTAACAACAATACACTAAAGCAGAGGTACCCCAAACCAACAGATTAACTAGAAATACAAAAATAAAAAAAATTCTATTCAAATTGTATCCTTAAAAGCACCTCTACAACAAAACAATAAAGAATTTCTTTATGGAGTAAATTACAAAGATAAATAATTATTTTTGTTCAATCCTGCTATTGAAACATGTCGTTTCTTACTTGGATACGCAACTACAAACCGTTTGTTTTACTCACTCAAATTATATCTATGGTAACGAGTGGGCGAAAGACTTTTCACCCACTAGTGAGTGAAAAATGCAGTCATTCATTAGCCTGCCTACGTTCTTTATAATAATATTAAAATGTTTTAAAACCAAAGCTAACTTTTTTTAAAATTATTTTGCGCGCAAAATGTGCGCTATCGATCTAAAATTTTGCATAAAGCTTCCTACGACAAATTGCTACGGGGAGTTGAGTACGAGCAAAGGGGGTTAAATTTTTAGCTCAGTTTTTCGATATCTAACGCCGTTTTCGAGTTATTGCAAATTCAAAATCTCAAATTTAATTATTAATGACACGAATTATAATAAATTGTATTTTCATAAATTTTTTAGATTTATAAGTGCAGGATTGAACAAAACGCTATACATAACTCGTGGAGAAACCCTTTCGCTCACTTATTGGCCTCTGCACACTCGCCTGTCGGCTCGCGTGCAAAACTGGCAAATGCGTGAGCGAATCTTTCGGTTTCTCCACTAGTCATGTAATATACTATTGTGAATATTTGATACATATGATACATATCATAGAGTTTGAATTCGTGTTTTTTTTATGTTAAAAAGGTGTATTTTAAGTAACTCTTTTAAGCTTGGTATATTTATGCTAAACAATTTAATTCTTTTAAATAAAATTCTTTGTAGTTTGTTTAATAAATTTTTTTGTACTTAAAATAATTTGTTTTATATAGTATAGTTTGTTTCAAGTTAAATGGAATTAATAAAAGGAATATATAAATTACTTTCATATAAGAACGTATGAACATTTCCGCTAAAACATAATAATGCTACTGCCAATATGGCTAGCCTGCGATTAAAAACATCACCTTATCTCTATTGTCGTGTTTCAAACGTTAAATTTTGAATTTTTTTTGTTAAATTTGTTCATTTTTATAATTTTATTTAATTTTGTAAATATTAATTTGAATTTGGTAATATTGCGTGAAATATTTTAAGTTGGCGACAATTTTTGGAAGAGAAGGGGCTTTTTGCCGAGGTTGATATCGAGAGCGGACGTGTTCCGCCACGCTCTGGTAATTTTTGAGCGTTTTGGCCAGTTTTTGGCATAATAATTGTATAAAGTTATGCGATGGAATTGATTTATTTAAGTAAATAAATAATTGAATTATTTTTGGTGAGAATTTTATTATTTTGTTTCGACGATTTTTTCAAAGCTGATGAAGGTTTGGTTGTTGATTGAGTGGATTGGATATTGGTTGATTAATTTGGATGTTGGAGATTGGAATTGTTATAAATTTGGTAAATAATTAAATTTAAATTTGGATTCGTTTGAAGATTCGTTCAAGGGAACGCGTGTTGAAGAGATAGTGTGACCTGGCAAGTTATCGCCACATAAAATAATTTAGAAATTATCTGAGCTAGCCGGTGCAAAACTAAGGAGTAGAGAAGGTTTTGTGGAAAATTAATTTTTTTATAAAATACCACTACACTATATTACATGTTTTTGTGGCAAAGTTTATACGTTTTATATCAAAATAATTTGATACATTATGATCTTTTTAATTTTAAAAATTTTTTTAATTCCATTTAAATTGAAACAAACTATCATAATACAATATAATAGGTGGTTTTGTTTTGATCCGTGGCTGTTTATCGCAATCTAATTGCCGTTTCAAGTGGTCTTCCCACTCATCTATCAAGTTCCACTTCTATTTTCTACGTTCTTCTTGGTTTCTTCCTTTTTCTTCTTTGGTTAGGCATCCATTGCAACATTTTCTTGAACTAACTATCGTTCATCCCCCAATCTATTCAAATGTCCATACCTTCTCTAAACTTTTGATTTTAAGGTATACATTTATTATGCCGTACCATCAACCGGACCATATAACTCCTGAGCTTTTCAAAAAGTTGTTTGCCTTATATTTTCCAGTCTTTCCTGACAAGCAAAATAAATAATTTTTATTTTCAGTTTGAATCTCACGTAATATAATTTGTACAAGCTGCTGATGTCGGTTAGGTTGTTGTATGAAAAAGATTATAAAAATTTTGAATGCGGATACTTGATAAAGAAATCCTTCTCTACAATGTTGATTTTATGATGAACAAAATTTCGATCAATATATGGCGGTTTTTATACACCTAAGTGCGGTTAACAAAAAAATACAGCACTTCATGTTAATTTTCACTAATTGAAAAATATCAAGAGCATTTATTTTTTACATAACATTATTATAATGGTTTTGTTTGTGTAATTGACAAGTTTTAAGCATATTTTATTCTAATTGTCCAAAAGATTCCATATAATATTTATTAATAAAATTATGTAGATTATTTTTCTGAAAAAGGTGAGTGCAATTTTAATACTTTAATAATATCGACAGAAAAAAATTATATTACTAGCATATTATCTTTAATAATATTAAATTTACTAACATTACATTTTGTTAGAAAAATATTTACAACAGAAACATTGAATTTATAATGTTAGTTTCTTTGTTTTTCTATTATAATCCCTGAATAATGATATTTCAGGAATAACACAAAAGTGTATTCAAATTAAATGGGAAAACTAAACAAATTCATATTTAAGAAAACTACATTACATTCAAGTTAAATGAGTTGAATATTATACTGCGGTAGATACATAAACATATGCATAATATAATTGCATTATATTCAATTACTGAAATAAAATGTATTCGTAATTTACGAAATTGCCCATTTAAAAAAAATTGATTGTCTGTAAATAATGGTTATTATTAGCATCAATTTTTTCCGAAAAAATTAAATTATTGAAGTAGAGTTTTGTAAAAGCAATTTTACATCAAATCACCACTTTCAAAAGCACTTTATGTTGCCAATAAAATTAATTTATTCAAGAAACACACAAACCAAATTACTTTGTACGAGTGAAAAATTTAGGCGGTCCCAAGTAAGATTTACACAGTTAATTTCCATAGCTTACTAAACCAAGCGGAGAACAAATTACATGGCGACAACATCCCACTAGGCAACTTGGGAGTGCGGTTTTATCATTACAACCTTTCAAGACCTTCTATTCATGTAATTTGTTAATTCTTGCATATTAAAACTATTAAATGCCATTCTTAAAATGATTAATATCTTAATGCATTAGCAAATTAATTAACCCAATGTAACATAGTTTGTGTAAGTATCTACCGAAACACATTTATAATATTAAAAAATGCTAAACAATTTTCTTATTTTTGTACGTTATGTACATATGTAAGTAACTACATACACATAGATTATTATGTTATGTATCTTTTAAATGAAGTTTTTAAATTGACTGTGATTTTTACCGTATTAAATTTATAAACTTAGACATCTGAACATCTGATTAATGTAACATTAAATCAACCAGGATTATACTTGAAATGAAAATGTACCTACCTATACTTAAAATAGATTATTAGGTATTGAAAAGTTAATTGTTGTAAAAATTAATTGTAAAACTATCATAGAACGTAATTTTGTTGTTTATGCTAGCTTCTTTGCATAATTTGAACTGTTTTATTTTAAGTTTTCATCAAAAATTAAAATAACATTCTAGAAGTAAAACAATTTCTATAAAAGTTTTGTTTGGTGATCACTAAAAGTAAATTAATATTATTAATACCTACTTTGTAATTCATCGACTTAACAGTAGTATCCACAAATTCAGCCAAGATAATAAAATTCAGAATTTTGTAATGTTTCAGGAAAAGATAATGCAAAGACTAAAAAGATTGGATATTTTAGGAGTTATAAAAGTGGGTTTATGTATGCAGTTGGTGATGATGAAACGAGTTTCATTATTAAGATATAAAGTCTAATCTTTTTATAACTTAACTAAAATATTGTAATATGTGTTTCAAAGTTATAATAGATTTGGCTGCTTTACTTAATCATAATAAAATACTTTATTACTAAAATTGAATTATTATAATTTTATGTTCAATAAAAATAAAAACTTTGTATTACTCGAATTAATGAAAAAAATCTTAAAAAGTCATAAGCCGTTAAATATGCATAGGACTAAATAATTATTTCAACATGCCATCTTCTGAAAATTTATATAATATTATTATTATTTTTATAATAATTATTATTACTTATTATAAAAAGTTTTAATATTTTTCATGTCAGCGACATCAGAAATTGTAAAACTTACTCTTTAATACTAGATCAAAACTGTACAAGCTAATTGAATTAGTTTGCGACATGTGAATTCATATGTTTCGATTTCGGATTGTTATGTTCATATAGCTTAATTGTTTAATTTTTCTTATTTCTTTCTTATTTTGACTTACATAATATTTGCCATGTACATTTCTTAATCTATTAAAAAGTGTCAAAATTGTATTAAATCAAATGACAAAAGTAGAAAAACTTAAGTTTAGATTTTTTTTATGGTTAATGAATCATCTAACCACCGACCAACATCATAAAAATTATAACCTAACACAATGAGCCGCGCATATGGACACGGCCGAAATGACGATAGCGCTAGGACGCATCCCCGAAAGTACGTATACCTAAAAGAACGCGGCTATATAAATGCAGGCCCAAAAAGTGGTAAAAACCTTTTTTGCATTGCGTAATTGTGTTAGATTTTACAAAAATAAAATGAATTTACTTCTTCTTGGATTAGTATGTTAAATTTTCGGAATATAAATTTCTAATATGTACTTTTTTTTCCTAATAAGGGAGCGTCCATTAATTACGTAAAGACATTCCAAGTTTGTCTCCTTTCTCCCTTACGCGTAAAGAAACGTACGATTGTGACAACCCCTCCCCCCCCAATGAACAAATAATATATATTATACAAGGTAATAATAGGTAATAGGTAATTAATAGGTAAAAAATTTTTTTCTATAGGTAAAAGTTAATAAAGATTCAAAAAATAATACAAAAAATTTAGATTATTTATAAAATTTTATTTATTTATTTATTCAAGTCAGCTTACATAGTATAAAATATAAAAATTATGTCTTATATCTTTCTCGGTCTGCGTCTTTTTGGGTCTGTGTCCTTTCGGTCGCGTCTTTTTGTCCTAGACCAATGTGACATTACGTAATATAATAAAATTAACTAGCAGGATAGTAATTCCAACAATGCTACAAATTTATGGAAGTATTTGACATTATGTAAGTAAAAATAAAATTACTAATTTTTTGTAAATATGCCGATAAAATAATTTGTCGAAAGTAAATGAGATTATTAGTTCCTGCATCGAATATTAAGAAGAAGAAATCTTTAATGCCGATGAAATTTGAAACACGAACTTAAAATTCTTTTTACCTATCATATTATTATCAGAATTTTAGTTAACGTTAAATTACTTAAATTTTATAACGACGTGTAGCTTCTATTTTCGTCTGTAACTTTTCAAACATAATTAGATAATAAAGCTTCCCAAGTTTAAACCTGAAATTTTTGCACGTACATAGTTCAAATATCAAACCAAAGACTTTAAATGTCATGACATTCTAATTTAATAAAATCGACTTCCAAAATATCCGGTAGAAAAATAATAGGCAATTGATGTAATTAGTGGCTATTGAAGTTCATTGTTGCTTTAAGTTAATTAAATATAAGAGGTTTTGCTCTTTTGTATTGTTATTCGTGCTAGATAAGGTTTTATTGGTTTTTTGCGAGTTGAAGCAGTTTGCAACAAGAGTTCACGCCTGGACGCCGCTTTTATCTCATCAAATCAAGAACAGGACAAACCAAAGCTGTGCAACCACCAAGAAAATTAACTGTCTTTCTCTTACAGATTTCTTTTTGGGTCAAGTATAAAATTTTATTATTCGTATTTTAAGTTAGCAAAAGCAATTAATTTTTTGAATAAATTTGTATTCATAATATAATATTAAATTTTATAATACTAATGAGCGATTGATACAACCTCATTTAAGAAATGAACAGGTCTTTAACTGAAATAAACACTGAACAAATTAATTTAGGAACAAAACATTTAATATTATATTAAACTTCACATTTTATTTTAAGAAAACAAAATTATTGTTTTATTTAATTTTTCCCGGTTTTTCCATTCTGTTGTTATTTGTCCTAATGGGTAAGACTTACATTATTTAGCTATATAAGTACAAAAATTTTTATGACGCGGCAGATAATTTTTGCACTTTTCTGTTTAACCCATTCATGATTTTTTTTCCATCGTTAACTTTAAACGAATCTGGAGCTTTATTGATGTCTGTTGCTATTTTTTGGTTTTTTATTGTTATTTTATATGTTATTTTTCGGCTAATTTAAATTTGAGCCCAATATTTTTCTATTGGGCCTATTCCGGGTAGTTCGGTGGATTGCAATATTTCAGTAAAATTTTTATTGTATTCTGTGTATAAAATTCAATGCCTCTGTTACAGTAGTGACAGGTAGCCAAATCAGGCCAAAATAATGGTGAGGTATTGTGTAACTTCCGAAAGGGTAGTAACCGTGGTACTATGGTAATAACCGTTTCTTAATCCCTTCTGTTAAATAATTATCTGTATTTAACAAAGCTATTGTTATGCAAAATTTGATAGAAAATCCTATTTTCTAATTGCCGATCAACTGAACCATGTTTTCTTCCCGATCTACGTTTTTTTTCTGTACTTGAGTCTTTTTGAATGTTGGCGAGCACATTTTAAAGAATGGTTTTTAAAAATTTTAATAGTTTCGATAATAATTGTCTGCGATAATTACTGATTTTTTAAATGCTTGGAAAGAATTAATTTGCGATGTTTCACTTTTTAGCTTTCCATATCCCTAAGCACTGAACTACCGAATAGAACAAAATTAATATGCTTTTTAACAACTTTTTATGTACACAATGCCTCAAAGTTTTTGAAAATATCTTAAAAATTGTTCTTTTAGCATAATTTTAAAAGTGGTCGGATTTTTTCTAGGTCAGTCTGTACATACTATGTAGCGTTAATTGGATGAGAATAGCACTTGACACTTACTTACTGAACTATAATTTTAAAACATTATTTTAAATTTATTTAAAAAAATATTTAATTCCGTTTATTTTTAGACTATATTTTTAATATTGTATCTATAAGCTCATCTGAATTTTAAAGTATCATCCATCCTCTTAATTGCTTTGAATCACTACAAATCCAAAATGGTATATATGTTGTATTGCACTATCAAGTCTTCAGGGATGAAACCAAAATCCTGTTTTTTGGGACCGATTTTAGCTACTAGGTAATACATAAATTTCATGTTATTTTACTGTATTTAAATTATAATTTTAGAAACAGTTTATTAAGTGGACTTTAATAGAGTAGATTTCTCTTTAGTAGAAGAGAATTTGAATGTTAGTTAGTTTTCGACCAAAGTGATGGCAAAATTGTCACTTTTAAAAATAATCTAAGCGATCTACTATGTTTTTACCCAGGACTTCATTGTAATGCATTTTTAAACTTTCAATTTTATTTTGATCAGATTTTCAATTTATCTTTCCGAATAAATTTATATCCAGGCCCAGTTATTAAATTATTTATAAAATTATACCAAGAAATGATCGAATATTTCTTCGTCATTTCTGTCTACTATCAATTAGTCAATTAGTTTCTTTCTTAAAGAAAGTGTTTAAATATTTAGACCCCATGGTTGCTTAAACCGGATTGGGGATTATAATTAGGCAGAATAATTTTTGATAATTATAATTTGAGATAATTTTAGTGAATTTCGGATTAGATACTAATGATTACAATTTTTATTTGAAAGTGATGTGTATCGTATCGTTGCGATAGACACAATTAAATTTTGTGTTTATACTTTTACATGCAGATGTTTCAAGATTGGTGTTGACGATAGTAACTTATATAGTCTGATTATATAGAATAGTCTGATTAAATTTACCAGTAAACCTGAACTAAAATACTTCTAAACTTTATAATTAAAATTAAGGAGAGAAACTTCCACTAATTACTGTAGAATACGAGATTAATATAGTCATCAGAATCATTGAAAAGAATACTTATTATCATCAACATAAGAAGAAAATTTGAATTATATAGTATACATTGAAATATCGTGTAAAATTTAGTAAGGGAATCTCGAACACTAATTTTCAGATTTTTCAATGTTCCTATAAGTAGTATATTGCATATTATTTTAGATTTTGTGTTCATACTTTCACATGCAGATGTTTCAAGGTTGGTGTTGACTATATTTATTATTTAGCGTTATTCCAAAACTTCCTAAATCCAAAATTAAAATTTTGGCGGTTTGGGTGTTATAATACAAAGTAAAATGAGCTGTATTCACCTATCTATTCACATTTTAAAAATGTAAATTTAGATCAGTTAAAACAAGCCAAATTGTTTGGAATGTATTCCAAAACTATTCTAAGTCCATTATCACTGATAATGCAAAACTAACTAAGTCCTTGTGCGCTTTTTAATTAATAAGATTGTCACCTGATTGAAAAAATGCATTCATTAGTTTATTAAAGTAGTACGTGCTAGGTTGTTACTTAATTTTTGTGTATTTAATTAAATAAAATGTGTACTGATTATAATGTTGATGTGACGTGCTCTTCAAAAGAAGGATGCAAGAAACAAAATGAAACTTAAAAGTATTTGCAACTAAAGAGGAGAGATATTTTATACAAATACTCTAAAAAAAGTTAGGAAATATTAATGATGACATCGTAGAGAACAATAATATCGATGCTGAAGAACCATTTTAGCAATATATTGATAATATATTTAGTATCTATTGATACGTAGTTTAAGTAATATAACTCGATATTATAACCATATCAATATTTTAGAAAACCCAAAAAATGCACTAAACACTTTTCAGAACTAAAATGTTTTTAAGGTATCACATGTACAATACATGTAAACATGTAAAATTATCTGTTAATTTTCTTTCTAATTCATCGCCTGATGATGCCATAATATGGTGAAAACGTTTGCGAATACTTACAGTGTATTTTTACATGTGATAACTTAAAAACATTTTAGTTCTGAAAAGTAACTCAATTGAGCTGCACTGATGGACACTTTTTCTATCGCAAAAATAAGTAAATAGGAGGTAAGTACCAAACATATATGAAAATGTTTATGATTTAAAAAAAAATTACTTCTAAAATGTAGTTTTTTGACCAAAGTGCTATATATAAGTTATCTTATTCAAATAACCCGAGTTCACTTCTAAATTTTTAATTAACCTTTCAAATGTTAGTTAGCTACCTTTGGAAAAATTAACAATCTTTTAAGTTTTTAAAACATAATAGCGTTTAACATTAAAAGCTTTTTGCGTCGTTAAAAAGCAATTAGATGATAAAAACACTAATACTTAAGCACGTTTCCTTTTGCAATATTAGGGTTGAACACGATCAGTACGTCTTCATGACTGATTGGTCGTGTAACATAAAGAGTCTATAAAAAACTGTAATCCATCTGCTCTAGGATAAGATGTTTTTTGATTCTTCACTGTTATGGATAATATTTCTTGAGTTGACAAGGAACTAAAACATTAATTAGTTTTTAATCAAATAAGCGGAAGGATATTTAAGAAATATAGCTCTGCTAACTTAAGCGATTACCGAGTTATATATTATTAATATATACTATTATTTTTATTCGAGCAAGATTATTTTATTATTAACTGAAATAATTTTATTTATTTTTTCTTTGTAACAGAACTTGAAAATGTGTGTTAACCACACAAAACATATGGTAAAAAATCATAAAAATAATTATATTAACCATAATATAACGAAAAAGTACCTATGTTATTTGAAATGTTTTCTAAATTTTTGTTTAACTTTTGTGTAAAACAGCATAATATATTTATACTCTAAATGTTATCAACCTTACATACATGACAATGAAGTAAGTGCATTCTATCCAATAAAACTTTCTTCATTTTGTGAGGTAAACTAACAATCGTCTACATTAGTATTCATTTAAAGAAAGCAATTAGAAGAATGCCGAGAACGGAAGAGAAAATACAATGCATCAAGTAAGTAGTTGCAAGTTCAAAAGTTGTGGGTTCTTTATTATACCAACAAACGCAAACAAATCTTTTTTAGGTATTGTGGTACGTACGTTAGTTTTAGTAATTTATTATAATTTGTGTTTTAGTTAAACGTTAGAAAATTATTTAGGAAAATTTATTAACAACCTACTATGTAGTAACAAAAATAATTTGAGCTTAATAACATTATAAAATTGAATTTCTACTCGTATATAGCTTAACAAAATTAAAGTTAATTTTTACAAAAAAAAAACTGTTAGGTAAAAGAGTTTGTGTATAAGTAACTAAACGGCATTCATAATTAATGTAGTCAGAGGAATAAGAAAACTTTTTTACATTACTAACTAAACTTGAAGGTTTTACATACATTTCCGAGATTTACTTGCACGTTGAATTTCAAATCAATATTATATGTTTATTTAATCATGTAATTTACTGCTCAATCACTAAGAATTGAAAACTTTCCGAGTGTATTAAAATAGGCCTGCCCAGTGCATGTAGAAGTTAAATCTGCAAGAGTATAGTATATTATATCAAAGTTTAAGGTATTTATTTAGTTAGTATTAATATAAAAATAACTTTTCCGTTTCAAAAAATTTGGTAATTTACTACTAGATATTATATAATAATGAATAATATCTACTCGCTTTCATATACAATTAGGATTATTAAAAAAGGATAAGTTCACTAATATTCATATAAATTACTACCTATATTACATTATAATTCATAATATTTAATAGTTGAGTTAACGCGAGTCAATTAAGCGTCTATTAAAAATTCACAATACACTGCATACTAGAGAACAAAAATATCTATACATATGTATAATATAGGTAGTTAACACAAAGAATCAATTTACATGCTATTACCCCAATTAAATAAATTGATTGGTTTAATTGTTACAAAACAATAAATCAAACAAATTCTCTGGCAATTATACTACTAGTCCCTCAGTAATAATATTTTAACCAAGCTTCGTATTTCAATTTTTACAACTTCCATTAATGATTGAGTAAATTAAGCTATGTGAACTATAGCTTTTGTTATTCACCTATAAATTACCTACGGATTGAAATTTGTTGGAAATTTACACTATTATGATTGATGAGATTTCCTATTACTGTATGGCGTAATTATTGAATTCAAATCATTTAAACATGGATACCTACTCATAAGTTAGTTTCAGATACAGGTAGATTTCAAAACACTTTTAAATTTATAGATGAACTTAAAAAATTTTAAATTATGAATAAATAAATTATAAAATATAATAAAAGTAATGATAAGCGAAACCTAAATTAATCTGTTATTAATTTTACAAGAACATTTACAAGATACAGTAATTGACTAAATAACTAGTCAAAAGAAATAAATAAATATAATTAAAATTGAAGATTACATCTATAAATGTGCTTTTGTGGGCATCGATCTAGTACTGAGGCAGCACTGCCTCTTTGGTTGCATTGCAATAAATCACGTTCTGCATTATGTATGTGGTTAATTAGTGTAAAGTTATACATATAGTATCTTTAAAACAAAATCCATTATTATAATTGTTTTTGTATTCAAGCGCAATTATTATGAATATTTTAATGCATAAATTATGGTAGAATTGGTAGAAAAAATTGAGTAGAATAAATTACACTTACGATGTTTGTTCATTAAATGTATATACGTAATTGCAACATCACTGGCACGGCACTGTGGCAAGAACAAATTTAACATGGGAAAAAGAATAACGGAACATGACACACTGCAGGATCACAACCAGATACCAAACTTATTAAAATATCAGGATCTCTATAAATATTTCAAACATTAATATTATAAAGTTACATGTAAATAGTAAAAAGTTAACTATATATTATATTAGATTTTAATATTTTAATGTAATTTTATTCTTTTATAAATAAATAAAATCTCCCAATCCAAATTATTAACCCTTCTCGGTTAAGGGATAGTGGTAGCATAATAAAACAAATATTTTTTTCCCTAATGGTAGAAATATTCCAGTGAAGTTTGAATTACATTATACTTTTTAGAGATTTAAATAAATTTTCTTAGGAGATTTGTTAAATTTACATAGGTGGTTGAATTATATTATTACATTTATTATTTTTCTATTTCAGAATCGAGTGGGAGTTCCGAATATAAAAATTTCTGATTTACATTATGTTAAATAAATTGTTTCGCACTTTTCGGATAAAGCACGAAACTATAGATGAAATAAATGTAATGTATATCTCTTTGTTTATTTTATATGATTAGTGGCTAGTCCTATTCTGTAAAGGGTTATGTCATCATTTTCTAAAACAGTTTTGTGCGAATTTAATTATTTGTTTGTAATTAATTAATTGATAATTGAATAATAAAGTAATATCTCTATTAATGGTATTAAAGTAGTCTAGTCATCAGAATGATAATAAGAACTTATGTTATTGAAATGTGACAATAATTTTCTAAGCAAAGTTGTTAATAATTCTAATAACTGAATTTAGTTCAATATTTAGTTCAGATAACGAAATCTAAAACTAAATTCGGTTGTTATAATAAATTAACAACCTTTTAAGAAAATTGCAACGAGTATTTGTATTTGAAACCAATTTAAAAGGTATTCAGGTACTGTAATCAACTATAAGCTTGCCGTAATATACGAAAGTCTAGATGATAGACTGTCTATCTCTAATGATAGACTGAAATAATCTTTTTTTATATAAAATTGCGCTACATTGCTTTTGAACTAAATACTTACATACTTCCAATTACTAAACTGCTATTTTAGCATAAAGTCGAGTTCGAGAACTTTGGGGTGTTAAGTGTATTACCAGTTGGGGGTTAACCATCAAAAATTTTTATACGCATAACTAAACATGAAGTAGGAACCTATTCAAATTATGTTAATAACAGTTCTTCACATTTCCTTTTTATAATAAAACAATTATATTATACAATTAAAAACACAATTTATTTATTTGATTGTATACCATCAGATGTAGTTACAAGGAAATATAATATTTTTTATATTTATACATATACCAAAATAATAAAACAACATATTTTCAATATAGATTTCTGACAACAGTCTGGTAACTTGATTGCCTTTACATTTTGAATATCCAACGACTTAGCGCCAAAGAACTGCTCAAGTCGGATAATGAAGACTGATATGCAAATATTAAATTTTTGTGACTACAAATAAAAATTTTAGGTTTTGTAGTAAAAGAAATCCGTATATCGGGTTTTTGCACGTAGTAGTTGATCAGTATAGCACACGAATCAATCTATAACACTACCACTGACCTTAATCTAGAAGTGCAACTAAAATATTAACAAAATGTGCCTACCCTACCCACTTAAAAATTCAATAAAGTAGTAATTGTGAACCCAAATATACCCCACAAGAGATACTTGATCATGTTTTCAAAATACTTACATTTTAATTTATTGGTTCATTTGAAGCACAATTGAAACATATAATACAGACAATTATTAAAGAACTAAGAGATATTGAAATAATTAAATTCGCATCACCATTCATATATGTTGAAGAAATAATTACCAACAAGAGGAAAATGTTTGTGATAATTCAGAATACGTGCTGCATGTTCCTTAGCAATAATTTATTATTAAATGATTTATAAAACTATTTGTTTCTGGGTAAAGATTTACCTCCTCATAATAATCGTAAGATCATCGCTTGATTCATTAAATTCTCATTAATTTAATTTATAAATCTACATATCAGTACAGTACAGTACAGTAAAGTGAATTCTAAAATGACATTCTACAGTAAAATTCCTCATTTTTATAGCATTACTCAGGACTTATTTGAATTTTTTCCTAATTGAAAAACGTAAGACAAAAATTTTTAGGATCTTATTATCAACAGTAAATTTTTTCATTTGTGGCGTTAGAAATTGTCAAATTGATTTTATTAACATTCAAACATTTCCCGAGTTTGTATTAATAACAGTAAAATATTAAATATTAATGATAAAAACCATTTACAGCAATGAAAAGTTTTTAATTATTTCGAATTTATGAGTACCTTTTCTACAAAATTGTTACTGTTTTCTATAATTTATTATTATGTTATATCAAGCTCGAATATAAACTGCAAACTTTGTATGTGTTTGCTCTTATCAAATAATATTATTGCATTCAATTAGGTAGTAAAGTATATTTATTTTGAATTTAGTCGTCTGTCAAGTAGTCTTTTTTGCAGTTTTCCATCAATAAATTTAATTGAATGTCAATTTTACCCACTCTGTTTTTCCGATGTGGTTTTTTGCAATGCATAAAATTTATTTAAATAAATAAAATATTTAATGCTTTTTTATTTATTAATTAATAATACATTATTATATCAGTCGCTTAGATGCAAAAGCCGACATGTTGAAACTTTTTTAGAAAGGAGATTAATTCTATTCTAGCACTTAATTCTTAAAGGCTTCTGACTACCCCAGATTTTATCAATTGATTTTTATATTTTGATCTATGGCTACGAAACTATGCTAAAAAAAATCATTGCTTAACTCGGTTAGATAAAGATTTTGTGAGTTTTTCTGCATTATCTAGTTTTATATTTCACTGGACTTGTCGGGTTTTGCATTTAAGCGACTGATATGTAGATGTTACGGTAAATGACGTAAATTGGGCATTGACGTCAATGGCCGTTAACAGTGAGGAATGATGTAAATATTTGCATCTGAATGTAATATTTACGTCTTTTGCCGATCAATGACGTTAATAGCCAAAATGTATTGGACAATGATATTGGGCGTTTCTCTGTAAACTGGACAACTCGTTGTCTCAGGCCAAAATTACATAAAAAAGTATAGAATATTATTTATTTCGTGGTTAACTTTAAAAGATAATTACCTAATCTACCTGTGCTCTATGTACAGTGTCCATTTAAATTAACTACATTATATCAAAAACGTTTTTATAATGGTGGAAAAACAGTCCTCTGGCGTGTCACCAAGGCAAAACGGTTGCTTTAAATTCAAATTAATTATAAGAATAACTAGGGATCTATATATTATAATGATTGTTAATATAATTAGACCTGCTTATTTCTCTATTAGGGTATCAAGCTACAAAAGTAAATTAAAGTTTGTCTCAGGGTTTCGTGAACAGTCTTTTCTCTAATATTAAATTACGCGCCACGTAGTCTACAGCTTAAAATATTGAGTTCGTGCACACAAGTGACCTGAAGTTGAACGGTTGTTACCAAAAGCGCCCAGACGCTATTTTTTATATAAGTAAAAAAGTGGCTTTCCTAGATAGATTTGCCCAGTTTACAGAGAAACACCCTATTATATATAGTAGAATAAATAATATAAGTATAAAGAACTGCAAAATGGCGATGCACTTCAACCAAGGACAATTATTTGTTGTGAACGCGTTTTTCGTGTAAATGACAGCAACTTGGCCCTTTTTAACGCCTCATAAGTGTACAGGAATTTTTATTGAATTTGGACAAACGCGAACTCATTTTAGGGTAGATCCGTGATTCGTCGTGTTTGCGTCAGCCAAAACGGCCCAGAGAAAAAATTAATTTCATTTAATTCATTCATTTTACGGTTGATCCGTGATTTATCGTTTTTGCGCCAGCCAAAACTGGCCCTATGTAGCCCTTGTTTGCGCTCCGGGCCGTTTTGGATGATTCGTACTCGCTAAATCAAAACCACTCCAAAATTTCGACATCAATGCCCAACAAAGCTGGGAATTGACGTTATTATCCGGCCATTTGCCATTTTTGTCATCATTGACCGTAACATAATATAATATACTTACTTATTATTTGTAATAAAAATAACTAGTTTTTATAGTTATCATTACAAAATTGAGAATTTAGCTTCTTATTTTATTTTAAAATTTTTATTTTTAAATTTTAAAAGGAGTGTGGGGTCTGATAGTATAGACTAGGAGCAGGGAGGTGGAGTCAAGGAAAATAATACTACTAGCGCCCGTAGTGGTCAAATCGTAAATAAAGTGTAGAACACATTTACATGTAATCAAATTTGACATTTGAACATTTGAACGGCTTTTCGCCGTTGTGAGTTAGTAAATGTTCACTCAAACAAGCTTTTTGAGCAAATTTATAACCGCAACAAGAACATTTGAACGTCTGTTCTCTAGTATGGTTCGTAAATGGAGATTTAAATTGCTCTTTTGAGAAAATTTAATATCTCAAACAGCACATTGATTGGTACGGTTTCTCGCCAGTATGAGTCCTTAAATGGAACAACAGCGCCGCGGTGTCGAAAAGTAAAATAAACTGTAGAACAGTTTAATTTATTTTTTGACACCGCGGCGCTACATGTTACTCTGCTCCTAGTCAATACCCAATATGTAAAATTTCGATTTACTTTTGAACTAGACTATACCTATAACAGAATTACATAATTACGAAATATATAGTAAAACTATAAATTTCTAATTGACCGATACCTTAATATCCCATTATCCAACCGAAATAAAATTAAAGAACTTCACATAATCAAACAACTCGCTTCAGCCAATGGATACCAAATTAATATCATCGACAATCTCTTAAGAAAAAATCAACGAATGGCAGAACACAATTATTTTCAAAAAACAAGTAATACAACGAACATCTATAAACCTGTTACCCATCAAGGTAATACAAACCTAAAAATGGAAAGAATCTGATGCAAGCAACACCACATCGTCCTATCCGAAAAAACAAAGTTTATTTTAAGTGATCAATTATCTAATGTTAAACCTAAACCAAAAACAATAGATTGTAATGTCATGGCGTATACAAAATTAAATGCAAAGATTGTGATTATATTTATAACGGCGAAACTGGTAGATGACTGGAAACGAGAATCAAAGAACATGAAGCAATACATTCAAATTCACAAGTTGCTAAACATATAAAGTTAAAAAATCATCAAATAGACAAAAGCAACTTAGAAATTCTACACAAAGAGGATAAATATTTGAAACGAATTTTATGAGAATCTTATGAAATCTCAAAATCTACCAAAAACAAAGAAAACTTATTAAATAAGTAAGAACAATTTTCATTTCAGCCCTTATATCATGTATTCCTGTAATTATTGTTTTTTTAAATCAACTTCAAACTAACTTCAAAAAATATTTTATTTCATATAAACCAATTTCAATCAAGGTAAATGTTAACTAAAGTAAGATATAAGATATTATGTTATATTAACTTGTATTTTTTTATATACATATAGACTTAAAAATGTACAATATTTTATACGAAACATGTCGTCAATAAACATTTAAAAAATAGAAATCTATCGAAGAAGTACTAAAAAATAAGAAATATATAAAACTTCGTTTAAACAAACCTATTTAATTATTAAAATTTATAAGCTTAAGGTTCGATTAACTTTGAAGTTTTTTATTTATAACTTGGTTAAATCAATCCCAAATTATATCAAACTTTAGCATCTAATTTGTATCAAATTTAGATTTGGGTTTATTGTACCCTTGTTATTTTGAGGATAAGTTTGTTAACTTAATTTGATAGTTACCAGTAACTTATAACTGATTTATAGAATGTATAGGATAGTTAATTTATTATTAGTTTCCATTTTCACTACAATTTTTTTCACTAAACTGATTAAGGTGTTTTAATTAAATAATTAAAAGAAAGTTAGTAATATATGTTAGTAATATAATAATAATAGTTTAGATTTTACCGCTTATCTCCAATAAATTTGTTACTACATTTTTAATAGTAAATATAGGTAGGTACTATATAAAATTGTAATCCACATTATACCTAATGTGTAGTACGTAACATTATGTAGGAAGACAGTTCTAACTAGTCAAGAAATCTCGAAATGTTCTCTCTTCTATTATTTTTCTCTTAAGCAATATCTCAAGTGCATTTAAAATTGTCTACAATTTTTTTGAGCTAACTATCGCACTTGTTGTTTAGCAATTTTTCCAAGGTAAGAATTTGCAAAGAAAGAGCAAAAAACAAATCATTTACCAATAAAAATAAATTTTGAGTTATTTTACGTCAAGTGGAACAAAATAAATAAAATATTGACCTTCATGTCTTCCAATTATTTTACAATATTCTTACATACTCTATATAATATAAATTAACGATATAAATTTTTTTTAACATCTTTCGTTTGGGAGTTACAAGGTTTGAATCTGCTGGGCTTCGCCTCGCATATTAGTATGTAAAACTTCCTTATCAAGAAAAGTTTTGTTTCCAAACCTAATAAAACAATATAATATTATTTTCACTTATAAACTATACAATAATTTAAGATAGTAGTATTATCTATAACAATTTACAAAAGTTTTATTTCATTACGTTTTTGTCTCAATTGGTAGTTAAATATGCACTTACTGAGACTTTAAAATCTTTTACACACATTCTTGTATGTACATTGAAGTTGCATTGATATCAGCACCATATAAAAAACAAGTCTGGCAATAAACGGTACGTGACATTTGGGCGCCGCCGTCTGGGCGCCGCCGTTTGGACGCCGCCGATTGGGCGCCTGACGTTTGGGCGCCAGGACATTTGGGCGCCAGGACATTTGGGCGCCGGTCGTTTGGGCGCCGGACGCTTAGGCGCCAGGACATTTGGGAACCAGGACATTTGGGCGCCGCCGTTTGGGCACCTGGACATTTGGGCGCCTGGACTTTGGGCTCAGGGTGTCCCAATTTATTAAATTATTATAATAACAAATTTACTATATGGATACTATAACTTACAAATTTTAACCCTATATTCATAAAAATATTTCACAAAAATTTGCATTGCAAGCAAATGGTATTCTTTACTCTCCGGCGCTGCGTGATGTTTTGTCAATTTTGAAAAAAGAAAATGACAAACAGACGACCTAAACACTTAATCAGAAACAAAAACGGAATGCCGAAAAAGGCCAACTTTGTAGCCTGCCATTTTTGAAACTAATTAAACCCTTTGAAAAGATAAAAACTTTTCTTTCAATAAATAGTGAAGAATAAATCTTTTTGTTAATATTATTTTTATATTTCGTAATGGACTAAGTACATTATATAATTTGCTAAATATAGCAAATTGAATGTATTTAAATATTAAATTTATATACAGGGTGTTAACTACTAACTAGTACAAAACAAAGGAGATGATTATACGACTTATTTAAAAAAAAATGTTCCTATTAACATGGGTCCGCAAACGCACCGTTTTCGAGGAAAACGGTATGATTCGCCGCGCACGATTCGCCGCGACACGACTCGCCGGGAACTATTCGCCGCGGCACGATCCACCGCGGCACGATTCGCCGGGAGTTTTTTTATTTTTATCTGTTCATGTAACCCCATCTATTGATAATATTTGATAGATTTTTAACCCATAAATATGAATTAAATAAATTAAACAAATTAAATAGATACATTTCTCAAAAGTTAGAAAAAACAACAGTAGTTCTTTATATTTTCCTTAATTTTCAATTTTATTTAGATTAAGCCTCCAACATTTCGAAATTGTGGGCCAAACCACGAAGGTATTCTAATATATTTTTGTGTTATTCCTAACAACCTTTTCTCTTCTTCAATAAATCTTCCAATTAGCTTAGTGCTTCTTTTATTGATGTAGATATTTATTTATAAACTTCTACAAATTACTTTTATCAAATTATTCAAATTAATGTTACATATCACGTTGTCTCTTTCAAAATACGAAAACAAAAAACTGACTAATACTCAATCTTTTTATTGACTTTCTTGATTTTTATATTTTTTAATTGTCCATTTTATCCAAACATTGTATCCCGATTCTCAAAATAAACTTTTAAACTTTTTATGCTTTTTTGCAGTATGGTTCCCCGCAACTAGGCTTTCATAATACACGTCTCTGTTTTTTTGAACTTTTTTTAATTCGTTTATGAAACGCCAAATAGTCGGTCTTTCGATGCTCAACTGCGATTGTAGCCTCCTATGAGCTGCCTCCGCAATATTATTAGTTCTCTGTAAATAAATTTAAATCAGCACTGGATTTATTCCAAAACTAAAAGTTTTCAACCTGGATGATATTATTGATAGTTTTTTCGTATAAGTTCCATGTCTCCGGAGGAAACATTCGTCTGCGCCTACTATTGCCTCTACGATTTCTTTCGCCCATGTAGTACCTTTCGAACCAATTGGCTAAGGAATAAAATACAGAAAACAACGTTAAACATACACCATCTTACCTATTGAAGTACTTGAGGATGAATAAATTAGGATGTGACGGTTGGACATTTAAAGTTGTTTGGATTTTTCTTCTTCGAAATGGTATAATACGATTGGTCAATATACCGTTACCAATTAGAAATTGGAAATTTATAACGGTAAATTTTAATCCTAACTTACAAAAACATGGTATGAAAGATAAAATTTGAACCATATTAATTGACCTGTGTATTGTTTAATTCCGAAGATTATTGATATGTGGCGCTAAAAGCTCTCGGCGAATCGTGCCACGGCGAATCGTGCGCGGCGAATCGTGCGCGGCGAATCGTGCGCGGCGAGTTGTACCCAACCCGTTTTCGAAATATAGGGTGTTCAAAGAAATTGTTTTCTCTTACTTTTTTTGCGATATCTCAAGAACCGTTTAGGCTACAGGCTCCAGCTTTTGTACATATTTTTACATCAATAATAGCTACTTTTAAGGCTTTAAAATAATTTACTCAGATATACCAGTGGTGGAGATTGTAGGGTTGCGTAAGGGTTTCACCCCCGTAACTTTTACTTCACTCGAGAAATTGGCGTTTTGACAGCAATTCCAAATCGTCAGAAGCTTTTACACAACAAAAGTACTCTTGGTCAAAAGCTGTAGGAGCCACCGTTTTCCAGAAAAACGGCATTTTATGATCAGAAACGCACAAGATTCAATAATGAACAAATATTTTTTGTAAAAAATGATGTAATGTAATGTAAAAACGATTTGATGTAAACATCTATACAAAAGCTGAAGACTTAACGGTTCTTGAGATATCGCAAAAGAGGAAAGAAAAAATAATTTCTTTAAACACCCTGTATCTCGAAAACGGTGCGTTTGCGGACCCATGTCAATAAAAACTTTTTTCTTAAAATAAGTCGTAGAATCACCTCCTTCGTTTTGTACTATTAGACAGTTAACACCCTGTAGAAAAACCCCAATATCTAATTTAAGAAATGAGGTTAATAACCCAAACTTATTCGAATGCATAAAAACATTAAAAACAATCTTAGAATAAAGTAATCCACTAATGATAGTCAAGTTTTATTTTAAAATTCTTTTTCAATCAAAATGGTCTTGAATAAATTATACAGAGAAGTAATGTGATTTATAATTGTAAATTATTAATTTGTCAAATGATATAATTGGAATGAAAATTATAGGCATTATTCTCTTTATCACACTTAAGCCATATTCTCCATTTCAATTTAACAGCCTGATAAATAACAGACTCTGTTAGTACTATTTACAATTATATTGATTATCCTTCAAAGAATTGAATTTTTGATTTTTCGACGTAATAGTAGATTATTAAATTTTATTTAATAAATGAAATACAAGTAAAATGCATTCAATTAATATACTTCATACAATTAGCTTGAAAAAATTATCTTTATACTATACAAATTATAATATTTTTTAATTCTTTAGAACTTATATTATTAACTTCTAATCATCACTGGGGAAAACCAAAAGTGTTTCTTCTGACTTTTACTCGCTGATAACGACTAACTGTGAATAGTGAATAAGGCTGTTCGTTGCTCGTACATTTGCTCAACTAGGACTACTTTCCCCTATAGTGGCAGCTTGTTTTAAGGGGTCAAAGGGCACGTGCTCTCCCATTCCAAAACCAAAAATAATTATTTAAAAAATTTTTTATATGTTCTACTTATTATTCGTATATTAGCTCTGTTTGTTATCAAAATCCGGTGCACCGAGTACGGAGTAACTAGTGTAACCAGTGCTACTCAGAATTCGCTAATGCGCCGGTGCAGCCAACAATCTGTAACTGTTAACAAACGCCTTTAGTCTTTAGTACGCTTAGTTCAGGATTGATAATTATGATTAATCGATAAAAAGGAGAAAAAACAGTTGATTTTCAAAAAGATTATTATTTAAAGAATTGTAAATATGGGAGTAGCCAACATATAAATAGTAGGATATTGCTAATTTCAAGTTTTTCCACCTATAAGTTGTTTCTGCACTCGCTACACTACATATTTTGTTGGAGTAAAAAGTGTAGTCCAGATTACTCCGGGACTACGCGGATTTTCATAACAAACGGGTTGTACTAACTGCACTTTTTGCTCTGATGCATATCAAACGTTTTTAGAGTACTAAGTGTAGTTCGGGTTGCACTAGGACTGTGATAACAAACAGAGCTATTATTTGGTATCAAAATTATATTCAAAAATGAATACCTCTTTTTTCGGAAATATATTTACGACTTATCAACAACAATAAACTTCAAATAATTTTAAACTTCAAAGTTCAAAAAAGAGTGCGTTGAATCGTGACACAACCATAATAGAGATATCCCTTCTCCGTTTTCTATCGGTTTATACATACTGTTAAAAGGCAGCAAACGCGTTACGAACCGAAAAGCGTCCCAAGATACGAACGTCTAGTTTGTTGTTTATGCATATCGCTGCTTTGGAAGAAAATCTGTACAAATCGAATTTCATTAGTTTGGAGAAAATCGCATTTAAAGAGTTAACCAAAAATGCAACTAAAGACCAAATCACACATTTTACACCATATATTTATGGGACTTGACATATATCCAAGTGGTATTCAGTTGCACTTTGGATTAACTCTTTAAATGGGATTTTCTCCAAGCTAATGAATTTCGAGTTGTGACGGTTTTCTTTCAAAGCAGCGATATGTTGTTGAATTATTGCAGATGCATTGTTTGTTACTCCATTTTGTTTTCAAAATTTAAATTGTAATTTTGAAAATAGTTTGTTTAAAGTTATGAATGTCAGTATAAATGCAAAAATGAAAAGAAGGAAGTGGTTTTTTTTTATAAATAAAAATGGAATAGTTAGAGAAAGATGTACAGGAGGAGAAGGTATAATAATTGTTATTTTTTGTTTAGTAAAGGGTCGTTTTTACATCTCTATTACATCTATAATACGACCGGGATTTTTTGTCGATGATTTCGTGCGCCTGGGAAGCGGCTGCGCCGCCCCACTTCGGAGCCTATTCCGAAATCAATGGATTTTGAATTTCGGCTTTGAGCTTTAGTATATATGGATATTACATTATATCTATACTGACATCTGAATGAGTTAGTCGAACATAGAAAATTAACATGTAAAAATTTATTTATGGAATTTCATAATACATAAATAAATAAATTTTTATATATTAATTTCCTATATTCGGCTAACCCATTCAGCACCCGGTATATTTCAACTTCCAAAAAACAATTTTCAAAATTTAATTTTAAATTTAATTTTAAAAAAATTTTAAAAAAATTTATAAAATAAATATATAAAATAAATTATATTTAAAAGCAAATTTTGAAATTTTAATTTTTAATTATTATTTCACGGCAGATTTTGATGCAATTTATCTCCTGGTTAAATCGTTTATACTCAAAGTGCAATGAGTGTATAAGTTTACAATAATAAAAAGCTTGCTTAGCCTAACTGAAAATTGTAAAATCAATAAACACCGGCATAATATTATATCCAGGTTAAATCACGCTTAACCGACTGTTGTAAACACAGACCTGTATAAGTTAACACCGCGCACCGGTATAAACAGCTAGTTTAGCTAAATAGTCAATTGTTAAACCAATAAACACCAGCATAAAGTTATATCCCCCGGTTAAATAATGCTAAACTGAGGTTTACTAGTATTTTGACGTCCAAGGTTTTATCGTAATATATTGTGGAATATTGTATGGTTTTTTATATTATTGTAATCCACTCAACCCGCCCAATTTGAGAGCCACTGAATTAGCCGTGGATAAATTTATTGAACTTTGAGTAAGTATTAACGCAGCAATGCATTTTCCCCTGATGCCTATAAAACTTAAAAAAATTATAATATCTTTTGGCCCTTATATATAATAATATATAATATTGCCACAGCCTGTGAAATAATTAATATTAGTATAAATGAATGACTCTTTCTTTAGGGACACCGAAAATACGAATACCGTGGAATCGCCCATAATTATATGCTGTTGAACAATTATTATCCTGTAAACAATGCCGTAAAAGCAATTTATTGGCTGTATGAACAATTAACATCCTATCATCTATGGGTTCGCTAAAAAGTAGTGTACCTAACGCCAAAAAATGGGTCTCGGTCTCTCTACATAATATATTATTCAGTCAATTATCAACACAAAAGTAAAGCAGGTATGTACTAATATATAAAGCAAACTACGACATGTTTGCATTGTTTCTTCTGTTGTCCTTAGAGGTAAGCTGCTTTACAAACTCAGCAACAAACTATGACATATTAATTTCTATGATCGACAAGGTTTATTGCCTTTATTTATTTTTAAACAAATTTTGAAATTCATGAAAAATATCTAGGATAGGTATTGCTACTCAAATTTAGCAAAGCATGGAAAGCACAAAGTACTGTATTGTAATAATCTAATAATCGTATACCAGTTATGCGGTTATGCACGGTTTTTAAGCTTTATTTTTAATTACAATTTAAGTATTAAATATAATAAAATGTGTAAATAATAGAAACAACAAAATTTATCATAAAAAATTACACTACTTTATTGAAAGGATAAACGTTAACTTCACTAACGTATCCAATAAAATTGAACGTGGTTGTTCTTTTTACTCGAAATCAATTTATCTTTGAAAACAGTTATAACTTTTCTTACCATACATAGTAGTTGATGATCGTTAAATTCAAGCTAGGACATATTTCGCAAAACTGTTTTACTTTTATTTTAGATTTTTCAAAGTTTGATTTTTAGCTACCACATTTAGTACCTCGTGTAAGTTACAGAAGAATGCCAAGTTTAAAAATTTTCAGCGTGTATGACTGTAGAAAAATGTCTTGGAGTTTTCACTATTCTAATAAAAAATAAATGTTTTTGTGAATATTTGCAAAAACGTGGATATAGATAAATAAATTTTAGTAAAAAATAAATTAACTTTAAAATGTTTTTTTAGTTTCTTCCGCACAGTTACTGTAAAAGTGACTTGGTTAATAATGAAGATAAAATATTATAATAATAAGCTAAAAACATTAAATAAATATAATTAAATGAATTTTACAAAATATCTACATAATAATAAATTGAAACTTTAATATAATAAGTTAATAAACATTTATTAATAAACATTATTAACTAACTAATTTATATTAATTAATTTGTTATATTGAAGTTTCAATTTAATATATTTTAGAAGTTAAGAATTTATATAGCTAGTAGGTAATACTATTATATTATATCTACTATATACAGGGTTCGGCACTCGAAGTGTTACCAATTAAAAATACTATAATTTTGTAATGTTTTTTTATTTAAAAACTTCAGTATATCGTAAAAACATTTTAAATTTAAGAAAAATATGTTATTGTTCGATATAGCCACCTTTAGCGCGGTTAATAGCATTGGATCTGTCCGGGAAGGATTCACACGCTGGCTGCACGAATGTGTGCTGATTGCATTTTGCTCATTTCTCGGCAAAGAGCAATCTTTAGGATGTCGACCGTTTTTTTTTTACTAGATACTTTGGCCTTCAGAATGGACCACGTCAAAAAATCCATTGAGTTTAAGTCCGGGGAATGTGGTGGCTATTGTCTTGAAGAAATGAATCTGCGAAATTTGTAATTTTTTCTCTAGAAATTTCTTTCGAGATTTTAATTCGATAACTTTTTTGACTTGCGACTTATAGCAATATGCTTTCGTAGGCTTGTAAACAACATAACAGACTAACTCCTGTCAAAATATGACGGTGCTGTCATTAGCCATTTAAATGCTACAGCAGCTTGAAGTTGGTAACACTTCGAGCGCCGACTCCCGTATAATAAGAACTAAAAATATCAACGTTGTAACCTTTAATTTGATTTAAATTTAATTTTTTTTATTTTTGTTGACAGCAATGTCGAACTTAGTTACAAATTTGATATTACCTGACCATTATATTTTGTAGAAATATTTTGAAATGATATAAATGATTAAAGGTCTATAAAAACTTCATAAGGCTAGGTTGATATTATCCATTTAAAAAATTCAATACACAAGGATTATATTAATAATTTATTATAACATACTGTCGTAAAGCCCCTCGAAGTAACTTATAATAAATGTTAACATATATATTTACTAATAATATTCGAGAAAGGAAAGTGTTTTATGTAATAATTTTATTAGTTTATTTTTCTTTTTATAGTTAAACACTTATTCTTTACGGTGTTTTTGATGGCTTGACGAAAAATTGTACTTTAAAACTATAATAATTTGAGGAGATTGTGCATACTTCGGTAGATACCTATACACCAATTTTAAGAAATAATTTTTGTTCAAATTTAATGTTTTAGTTTTGAATTTATTATTAAAATAGGCTAAAATTTGAGTAATATTTTCCTGCTATCAAACCTGTTGAAATATTATATTGTTATATTAAAATAGTGCTACCTAGCGCCACCTCATATTATATTATAATACAATGTAAGCATTGTGTAATACAAAGTTAATAAATTAGCATAATTTTTGCTGATAACTTATTATACAACGTTGTTTGTAATAGAAGACTATATAAGACTAGTTTTGTAATTGAAGTGTTCAAGGAAGTCTCTTTGTTATTTTGCTAATGTCCCGAAACAAGAGATGGACGAGAAAAATTGAACATATACTGCAAAAATTTCTATGTAAAAATTCAATGAAGAAGACATAATCGATAGCAATGCGGCACTGAGGTATTATATAAAAGCAAAATTAATTTTGATAATTATTGATACTTTGCCTTATCAGCATGTAAAACAAGTGTAAACAACAAAAAACTTGTGGAACAAAAGTGATGTATCATCAAACTATGTTGTTCGGTTTACGCATTTTTACGTTTAACAAGTTTCTGCGTTTGATGGGACTTCAGTTAGATATCGAAGAACAAAACTATGAGTTTATGCGCGATTTCCTTTGCCAGCTCACCTTGTATGATAGAGGGATCAGGTCCGACTTAATATTTTTGTTTAATATTAGGTACACTAGTTGTACACGGTTTATATAGTTTTACCTAAATGTGTTGTTTTTATAGATTGTAGTAGTGCGCTGAGTACGAGAAAAATATTGAAAACAATCTGTCAGGTCTAGTTCAAATAATATTTATTGAATACTTGAAAACAAATTATAGCACAAAAAAGAAAAAGAAAAAATTACAAATTATTGATTTTTGTTTTTCTTTTGAAGTTTTCTTAATCTGATTTTCTTAAAATAGACCAGCAGTAGTCCCCTAACATTCCTTTGTCCCAAAAACCTTTGTGTCTGTCTTTAAAAATTTTAAGGTCTTGGTGAAAACGCTCACCCTGTTCGTCACACTCGGCGCCCCAAGATTTCAGGGCAAAAGTCCAGGTGTGAGTGGAGAAAATGTATCTTACCCATTGCATAATATTTTTTTTATAAATCAGCAATCATTTTTTCATAATTTACATCATCTCAAGCATTTTTTCGTTAGTGGACAAAAGGATTTCAAACTCCTTATCTGTCAGTCGTTTACGTATCTGATGTGGACCAAAAAAATTCCTTCTTCTTAAATTACTTAAAAGTTTCTTACTCCCAGTCTTAGTCATTCACATCTCAGTTCGTATACATACTATATGTTTTACTTTAAATATTCAGGTTTCACTTGAAAAGTTAATGTGATAGAGAAAATCAGAAAGCAGATTCTTATTTTGGATTAAAAAGCCTTCCAAATAAAGCCTAAAACAATATCTGAAACTGTTGAACCTGGTCCATCAGGTAATATTAACTTTGAAGTTAGTTACGTTTTTTTACACATTATCATCTTTTAATGCATTTGTACGGTATAGTTAGGTCTTGTTTTAAAGAGAATTTAATTGCCGTCAATTTAGACTTTTTAGTTTTTTAATAAAGTCAACAGGAACTTCAATTTTACCAAAGTTTATTGAAAAACACTATTTTTGACTCACAAGTTTGTTGACTCACCAAATCATCACCTAGGCGGCACCACTATAGCTGTCCAACTAGCCTATATTCTTTAATATATAGTTTAACTAATAAACTTTTTTGTTTCTTATTCAAACAATAGTAGAAAAATATTATGTGAAACGCGTGCAAAAAGCTTATTTTTCAAAACTAGTGGCACAAAAATATGTAGTTATTGTCAAGTAACATATTATACCGATGTGATCTGAAGTCTAAAATTGAAAAATGGGCTATGGAGAACGAAACGGAAAATCACTACATTACTTACATTTATCCAAAAGATTATTTTGACTTTCGTCAAATGGATAACTAACATTCACTAAGCAGATTATAGGACATTCTAAGAAAATCGATGTTTGTTTCGCCAAACATAAACAATAATTATTATAAATTATTCATATTCTAGAAAAAAATTCTTAAGAAACCTTAAACCTTAAAATATTGGTTATTGAATAATATAATGTTGAATTATACTGATTTAGGTATAAATGTATCTATAGATCATTTTTATGCCATGTTACATTTTTTGACATTTAAATCCTAAGCAAAGTATATACGTATTTATGTGATTTATGATGTTACCTAGCACCAGCAGATAGACATATTTGGTGAATAAGGAATGACACGTCACGAGAGTCAAGCCCTTATAAATCACGTCATAAAAAGCTAGCACCCTAAATTCTCGGATATTCGCTCACCTATCGTTCATTAATAACTTACCTAACATAATATTCGTAAGTTAATCAAAAATTTACTATAGAAGCAGTTCGAAAATTACAAATACATGTTGTGCTTCCTTAATAATTTTAAATATCTGATTATATGTCTTGTAAGTTACTTTCTTAAAATCATCAATATATAGCAATTATAGCCAACGATAACCGTTATAGGTATTAAAAGTTTTAGATAAATTGACGCAGTGAAAATGTTCAGATTCCCGCAAGCGCAGCATTGTGATACCCCAACAGTCGTCGGGACGCTGTTACGTGGTGAACGTGTAGTATATCAACTAGTTCTTAAGTTTTAGCGTATGATTACCTTCAATTTAAAGAACTAATATCCATTATAATAATAATGGTTTTATATGAAGACATATTTTATGGAGAATACGGGGTATAATAGTTATCGGTAAATAAATGGCTAAACGTTTTTTACTACTGCTTTCTATGCATTGCAATTTCAAGTTCTCGTACTTTACTAACAAGTGTTTCTTACTAAACGCGTAAATTTTGCAAGACAAATTTTATTTTTAAATCTTAGGATGTCATTCCATAAATCAAATTTAGAATACAACAGAATAGTAAATCTAGTTGAAATGTTATACAATCACGTACAAATACGTGATATTGCTGAACATTAAATTCCGTACTGCATTTACTAGATTACTCAAAAATTGTATGCGAATTGCTTCTATTAAGTACTTACAAAATAGAAGACTTATATTGCAGAATACATATATATTATATTCAGAGTGGAAAGTTCATTAATTTTTAAAAATTCTCCTAATTTTTGAGTCAATTTTGAAACTGTTATTGCGACAAATTAAAAATTAATGATAGAAAAAGTACAAACTAGCACCTACTAATTTTTCTGTTTTTACAATACAGCTAAAGTTAAAATTTCATAGAAGATAAACCCATATTTATTATTACGTAAATTGACATGGAAGTACATGAAAGTTAATAGTTCCATAGTGATTCGAGATGGCTTAGCAGATCTGAAGCATTCTGTGCTTGTGGTTGAAAACTACTTCAGCATGAAGACCCACAAGCCAACTATTCTATTCTTGTTTCTAACAGTTATTGCCATTGCATTTTCCAATAAAGGATATCGACTTAAACCTACAGGTAAATAATGTTCGTACTTATTTTCGTTTAATTAATAGATGTTGGGCAAACTTTTCCACTTTAGTGATTTGCTCCCATTTTTCCCACAGGTATTATTTATTAATGTGTAAAATTAATTCCAGGTATAGCAGGTTTAGTTTATTATTCAGTGAAATATATCACATATACCTACACAATAATAAGTAAATAATTCGATTATATTATATAGTACGTGAGTAAGGAATGAGTAAAATTCAATATTTTCCTAAATAGTAGATGTTACTTTTTGCTGTGAAATCCTTCAAACCTGCCGACTTTTTAAAGGTAATCACAGCAGCGGTAAGGTTTCCGATAATTTTTTATAATGAGTTGATTTGGGTCGAGTGATGGTTTTTGAAAACTATTTTCAACATAATTTTGTAGCAATACTTAATTTTCATTTTCAAAACAGATAATGGTTTGAAGAAGTAAAATTCGATTTATATTTAAATGAGAAATAAGAACATAAATTAATACCAAAAATGGATATCAGTTTACAGCTGTGCCAGTGTCTATAATGGAAAATAAATGAAAATTAAATTATCTATTAATAATATCGGTAGAAACATGTTTTATTTCGTGCCGAATAGGTTCTTTAAAGTCATTGAAATTATGAGCTTTTAATCATGTTTGTGATTAAGTCACGTTATTGGTATTTCATCAAAATTACCTTAAAAGGTTAGAAGCAAAAAATATCCCAACACAAATGCGCTTTGATATAAATATACAGAACGTTGCGTTGCATTAAATTGATTAACTTGGAAATATCGCTGATTAGGGCTTCGGTTTTGCTATGTTTCACAAGAAATAAGTTATTAATTCATTTATATATACATATATATAATATTATGGATGGATTTATTTATCTTTTAGTTAAAAAACAAAATGCAGTATACCTGCACAGAAAACACTGTGGATGATGTGTCAAAAATAAAACAGCGAGATATTATTCACCTACAGGTACATTAACTAAATATATTATAAAGTTTAGATAATAGATAGCATTAAAATGAAGCGATTAAACTTTAGATGAACTTCAAATATCGATTATTTTAGAAAATAATCAATATTCAAGTTTTGATTTTAACTGTTCGAAGGAGGCAGGACTCAATTCCTTTCCTTAGCACGTCAGAATTTCGAGATATCCTAACCTTGAAATGCCAAAAATAAACATTTTGGAGGTATTTGAAGTTATGTTATGAGAACAGCAAAATTCCACGTGAATTGCTACCTAAAAAATTATTCAGTACTACTCTTCTCCTTTAAAATTGACTTTTCTTTGTTTCTCTACCATTTTTCATTCTCAAGATATACTAATTTTAATCTACAGTAGGTACTTTGATATTACAAGAATTAGGCACCATCGTCTAATGACTGCAATCGAAATATTTTCGTAACGATCTCGTAGAAACGTTTGAAAGTTGTTACTTAGGAGTTCTGGCGGTCGCTGATTACGAATTTACACTCAGAAAAACTATATTTTTACTTTGTTTATAAAATTTGTTAATAACAAAAAATTGATCACTCGGACATCGACCCACCATCGAAAATCGTGCTCAGCATGTACAAATAGATTAAAAATATTAAAACCCATTTTCCCAGTTTCGGAGTGAATTTATTATTGTACAAATAAAAAGTCTATCTTCCAAAGTTCTTTATTTAATTTAAGAGAGACGCGTTTCGGGAATCTTTTACAATATTCCCATCATCAGTCTCAAGAGGACATACGTAAGAGTTGTCAAAATTTAAAATACAATAAAATGAACACAAAAGAAACAATATTCAATTTCAAAAGCAGCCATACAAAATATTTAAAAAGAAAATCTTTGTGTCTTTTGTGTTCTTTTTATTGTATTTTAAATTTTGACAACTCTTACGTATGTCTCTTGCTTAGTACAACCAAGTTCAAAGGGCTATGAAACACTGCCTAGCTCCTAGACTAGTGAAGTATATCAAAGTACCGTAGATTAAAATTGGTGTATTTTGAGAAAGAAAAATTGTACTAAATCAAACCAAAATGGATTTTGAAGGTGGAAGAGTACTTGTACTCAATGCTGTCTAAGTAGAAATAAACGTAAAATTCGCTGTCCTCAAATATGATTAAAATATCTCTAAAAACCATGATTTTAACACTTTAAGGTTAAGATATCTCGAAATCTTGACGTGCTAGTTAGAGTTAGAGCACATCTGCAGCTGGATTGGGATTCAGCGCCAAAACATTTATAAGAAATAATATGTCTCACTCAGGTGGTAAAAAAGTCAAACTTTGACTTTGACGGTGAGTGCTTCTAAATCTAAAACTAAAAGAAAAAATTAAGAAGGAGCGTATATTATTGACTAGACAGCATCGCAACTATTGACTAAGTAATTGGAAACAGGTTATATCAAAATGCATATCACACTAGGAACAGCTTATTTGCCACAGTAAAACTAAATTCACAAATTTATAGAAGAGTAATTGATAGTTTAAGTGCCGATGTAGTGACAGTTTCCGAAACTAGTCAAATAAACAGATCGTGTTATATTTGTGGAGAGATTATTCATAGGTTTCGAATCCGCTCTTTACTATATTATGTAGCACCAATTTATTTTTTTATTTTCCAAATCATTTGGTTACTTTTTTTTACTTGAGAGAAACTTACAGACATTTTAGAATGAGCTTTATAATATTATCGACTTATTCGAATATAGCAGGTTCGGCGCAAGTTACTTCGACACAAAACTTATTCTGAAATCTTTCAAAAGCATGCTAAACTTAAGCTCTATTTTATACAGAAATTATCTATAAATTACCTTGAGTGGTAGCATGGTTTGTTCAAAATTATGAAAACATTCTAATCAGAGAAGACAATAATCGAAAAGCTTTATTGTATGCAGAGGCGTATTAAACCAAGTGTGACACCACAAGCCCCGATTTTTCAGTTGACTTTTTTTTAAATAAGAAAAATTTATAAAGAAAATGAAATTATTTTTTAATAATAATTTAGACGATTAATTTTTGCGTTTCCTGAAATTTTACGCTCCTGAAATTTTGAGCCACAAGCTCGGGCTTCATCGGTTTTTGCGATAATCGGGCACTGATGGTTTGCACACGATATGGAATATTTATGATTGCACCTTAAATAATTTTAATCACATATAAGTCGTGATATTTATTGTGAAAATCTGTTCGTTGGAAATTCTTCACTCCCCGTAAATTAAAAAATACCGGGATGCTGATAGGATAATTTATTTTAAGAATTGAGGATTTTCACAATAGAAATATTATTGATTTTTTTCCTAACTTGATTCAGGTACACATAATTTTGAGATGTGTGATTAATAGTGTACTTATTCTAGCTTCTAGCCTCATGCCAAATTATGTATAATTAATTTTTATTGAAAAATTTCAAACAGTTACTGTGATATAATGCTTTTATAAGCATTTCCGTCGTAAATTTCTAGTAAAGCATTTTAAAAAATTTGTTCATAGGAACTTCACCGATACTTGGTAAAAATTTAGTATTATGATTTAAGATCTCCTCGTATATTGCGTGTTTTTTTAATAGTTGTAAAAATAATGCTATTAGTCTAAAGGTTAGTTTTTACAACGGACTGAACGTTTAGTTTATTCTCTGATTCTACTATTACCCCTATCCTTTATATAGCTTAAATCAGGAAGTTGGGAGATTGTCAATCTTAGCATTAATTACTTTTAAACAGTGATGTGCTTCCGGCTTTCGGCATGCACAAGCTTTAGACAATCATTGTCATGTTATTAATATGATGCGTTCAATACAATCTGATAAAATATACTTAGAGTTTTTAATCATCGGTAGATTAACGTAAATGTTTTTAAAATCAGTCGAGCACATGATACATCGTGAAAATAATTATTATTAATACGCTCCCTTCTTGAAAATCACACCACTAAGTAAATTTTTTTCTATTTTTTGGTAAAACATGAATTTATATTACTTTGAGGGAACATTAATTTTTATACACTGGGTTACTTTTGCAGGTAAAATTAAAACTGTATTTTTCCAGTATAAACTTAGGTACTCTAATTAAATGGAAAATTTTCACGAGTAACATACACTCATTTTTTTACAAAATAGGTATATTTTGTTATTATATATGAATGTACAAGCTCGTTGGTTTTTTCATTTTTAGATTAATAAGTTGCATTGTAAATATGAAAACTATTGCTGCGTTGAATTTACTGAAAGTCTAAGATAAAATTATTTAAGTTCAAGTGAAGTTAAGTAAAAATTGGTTCTATTTACAACTTAGCTTTTGAAGTGAAGATTTTATGCTTATTTCGTTCATTATCTAAGATAAAGGTAACTCGAGATCAACCGTAATTCTTAATTTTGATTAAGTACTAAGTTTTCATGTCAAATTTATGTAAAATTTTAAAATATTATCGATTTTTATCTTACCTAACTTAAAGTCAAACTAAGTTTAATTTATGGCAAATAGAACGCAGCAATCGTTCCATAGCAATGCACGAAAAGCAAGCGTTTTCCGCGTTCTCAAAAACAAGCTTTTTCGAATGCAATTGCTGAAAAAAAACGATTCTTAAGTAAATTTACCAGCAGTTTATCGATTTAATTATAAAAAAAAATACAAAATCATTGATTTTCGTAGAATTTTACTCATGCCTACATAATAAACAATTTTATAAATAAATAAACATTTTTGAAATCGCAAAACTCCAGAAATTGATGCCAAATGTATTTTCTCTTTTTTTTTGTTTCGTGTTTTTGGGAATGTTATTTTGTATCGATCATGCAATATTTTTGAAACCAAAACGCTATAAATCATTCTTGATCACCAGTTTTAATTAAACTCGTTTAATTTTTTTTTTAGTATAAATAAATTATTATTTATTTTAATTTTTAATAATCAAAATTTAATTATTTTTAAAATAGTGAATTGGCTTTTTATTAAAATTAATTTAAAAATGATTATATTTAAATAAATATTTCAATACCTCAAAATTATTTAAACAAAAGGGCGTGGCATTGTATCGAATAATGCACTGTTTTCACTGTGTAAGTGTTTATTATAAGTGTAATTAACAGTTTAATGCCACTTATTGCAGTTTCATTACTTTCTATTGCTCACTTATACTGCTCAGCATTGACACTTATTACCACAATTAATTGCCATCAGTGAAAAGCCTCTCGATTTCAATTTTTATTATTTTTTGATATCTGTCGTTCAAGTTAAAACTTGAATGTTTTTAGTAAAATAATAAAGACCATAATTGAACTAAATTTTTAGGCGTAAGAAATACCGTAGTAACACACACTTTCAGAATTTTTGCGTAACTCTATATGAATATTATTCAAACTGTTTTTGAACTGTTTTTATTTTTTCAAACTGTTAAGTTCGCGACCCCCACTTTACACTTAAAAATTTTAAAGAATCTCCCGAAGAATGGGTATGCGTAGAAACACATCCTAATTGATTGAAAAACAATCAAAGTAATCCGTTATCAATTTTTCCGCAATCTTTAAATACTTTCGCGACATACCTGAGGGTCGTAACCCTTACTTAGAGAATTACTGGTACTATATTATAATAGACTACTGCCGTTGACAACTTACGATAAATTAATAATAATTTGAATAATAAACTAAATAAAAGAGTAAAAAGAAGTAGAGGCAAGCAGCTTTTCGCCTATATATTTGATCTAATATTTAATCAAAAATATATCTAGTTATTTCTTTAATATTAATTATGAAATCTTTTTATATTAGGTATGTGGGATTTATTTCTTTTCGCTTATCAATCTCATTAACATTATTTAATAATATGTAGCTGCAATTATTTTACTATTGAATATTTTACATAAATTTATTATTTTTTATTATTATTAATTTTAATAATTAAATTTGTTTTTGGGATTTTAGACCTTAGCTCTAAACATTCGTCTATGTTTTCAGAACTAGAAATTTTGTTTTATTACAATATTATAGATTATGAAATATGTTTTTTACAATAATTACAATGTAGTATTTTTAATATAATAATTAAAAATGTAATTGAATACACAGAGCTTTATTGAAAAATGGTCAAAAACCCGGAAAAAAAAAATTAATTAGTTTAAATATGGACGAAAATAATTATGAGATAATTAATTTTATTCATAATTTTATTAATTTTATTCATAATTTTATTAATTTTATTCCTTCGATATGTTATTGTCAATGTGGCAAACACCTTTTTTGTGGATGCGAAGTTGCAGGATCTGAATACTTGGTGTAATCAATAAAATGTAGTGAAAATTTGTAAAATATTCTTTATGTATTTTCTATAAGAAATTTCCTAGAATATCGGTTTTTTTGAGCGGTTACAATGTTTTCTTCTATTAACGATTGCGTTGGCGAAAAGTGAGACACAAAAATAATTGGTAACATAAAATAAACTTTTTTCAATTAGTACCTATATTTTTTAAAAAATTTTTACACTGTACTACAATATCCACAATAAAATAATTTATTATGTAGCCTGTTTTAATTTTCACCAAAACGTTATATGCGTTAAAAAGTGAAATAACAAGTTGAAATAGCGTGTACTTGTTGAAATAGTTACAAATACTTGAGTGTTTGTGCAACGTGTAATTATACACATCTATTTACACGTTATATCATCCGCAATACGTTGAAAACTTGTTGATTTCCGCGACATTTCGACGTTAATTCTACGTGTGTGTATGCGTTTATTTTATTACATTAATTTAACAAAGCCATTAAATATTTTGAAAATCGAAAGTGTTATCCAATTCTACAATAGAAATCATTTAACTTAGTATTCATTTCAAGTAATCTTAACAGAACGATAGAACCTTTTGCACCTCAAAAAATTTGTTAGTATTAAAACATTTCGAATTTAAACTCTCCGGTAGCCTTAAAAAGTGGATGTACTTTATAGATATCTAAATCTTATTCAATTTTTTAAATGGGACCAAATATTTGCATAATATAATACCGATACATAATGTACTACAGACATAGTGATTAATCACGTATCTTGCTTTCTGTTGACCCCCGATGGTATAGGAAATATCATCATAAGTCATATATTTTTAAAATCAGAATTTATTCTTACTTGAAATATCAAAACTGAATAGGTATACCATTATTATAGTCAAAAGTACTGTTGAGTTTGCATTCAACTCATGTCCGGCGGACTAGTTATAAACTCCTCAAAACTTGTAGACTGGGAATAAGTTAGAATAGCGTCATGATTCTCAAACTATAAACTCAATTTTATAGATATAGCATTCGCATAACCATATCGTAAAAGAAACCAATTTGCTTCGTTTATTAGGTTGTATTATACACTGTCCAATAACTGCACTGCAGATGCTACACTTTCACGCATACATGAAACTTCGATTATTAAATATAATTGATCGTCATGCTTATATTTGTAAAATCATTTTATATTAAATACCTTTTCTAGTTTGATAGTTACCCATTTTTAAAGGAGAAAACCATTTTTCTAAGTGTGATAAATTTATCGTCACACTTCTTCCAGTTTCATTGTTGTATGATAATTATTTTAAAACAGATTCTAACACAAATTTATTATACGAACAAATCTGCAAACTAATTTGATTTTCCGCAAACCAATACAAATTGATGAGCAACTCTAGATTTTGCACAAAGCGTTGCGTGTTTTTGTTTAAGCGGCTATTAAATTACAAGAGTTATAAATTTCTAACATTGCTTTGTGAAATGATCGGAGTGTGTAGATGTTACCAAGAATTATGAAAATCCAAAATTAATTTATCCGATTTGTCTATAATTATAGGTAATATTAAAGAAAAACTATTTATTTACAAATTCAATATTTTCTATTATTACAATGGAAAATAATTCCAATTTTCAGAGATGTTACAAAAAAATATGGAAATCAAACTGATAGAAACCTAACAAATAGAACAAAAGGGCATGTTCACTTTTTCATCCAACGCAAATCACTTCATCAAATCTGGAAACGATTTTTTAAATTTCCTTTTTTAAAACAGTCGGTTGAAAATAAAATTTCTGCTTTCGTATCAATTTAATTTATCATATCCACATTTTTGTCATTATTTTCATGTAAGTAATTTAAAACGTTTAAAAAATGTTGGGTGCATTGTAATTAAGTAAATGTTAAAACAGCAAGAAAACTTACAAAGGTTTGAATTCAATATAAACCAATTAATTCGTTATTGGCAGTGATTACGTTAACTATAAAATATTACCGTTAACCTATCTATAAAAGCTGTCGTAATTACGTTTTTATAACCCTATTAAAATCGTGTTTACCGTTTAATAGTGGCCAAACACAATAAATTACAACCATTAATTGCATTTGTTGATATAAATTTTTATTTAAAATTAATTTTAATTGTAATTTATAAATTATTGTTTTCAAAATAAAATATACCAACTTTTTCTGGAAGTGTACCAATGAAACCATTATTTTATTCTTCGCATAAATAAAAGATAATATATTCGTTTATGTATGAAAGTTCTGATAAATGATGATGATGATAGTATTTTGCGCGAATACAGGCGAGCGTCATAAAAAAAGCAATTAAAATGAAACAAAGACGAAATCACAACACTCGTGGTACAACTGCTAACAATAAGATATATATGTTGAACTTAATTCTATACTTTTATACTTTACTTTTTTTCTTTACTTTTATATAGTATGGTAAATATAATTCTTTTCATAAGTGTGGTGTCAAAATAATTTATTTATATTCAACATTGCAGTATAATAATATATTATAGTGCATACTAAGTCAGTTTAAATTCTTAACGTTGAAAAAAAAATTACCACACCAAAAAGCGAAGATATTAGTTTAATAAAATGCAAAAAAAATAAACTTCATATATTTAAGGGTTAAGTAAAAATAAACTTTGTTTATTACAAGAAATGGAGGAATCCAAGAAGAAAACTAAATGCCTTAAATAAACCTGAAGAAAGAGAGGCAACCAATCTTTAAGAATGTTCTGATTAAGGGAGGATGGGAAACCATCAGACTGAGATGTCATTGCTTGAAGTTTTGAAGATGGAGAAAGCTGAGAGATAAATGGTGTTGCTATAGTAAGATGACGAGTAGTCGGTATCAAATGTTATAAAACAAAAAAGATATGCGATTATATCTTTAGATACTAACGATTGAAGGAATATACTAAGATATAAACAATATTTGATCGTAAAGTACGTAGGTACTACATAGAACAAGCAGAGATAATATTTAGGAAGTGTCACAGTTTCACATTTTCTCAATTCCGATACAATTAACACAAAATGACTGGAGGTAATTTCCACGTGCGCTGTAGCTATTACAGTGCTTCATTCTGCTGGTTTCTTGAATAATTAGCGATTCGTCATATTATACGATTCGTCAATCGTCATCTTACCCGACTTTCTCCTACATTATGTTGCAGGTAAAATAAGTACTACAAGTAACTACATTAACGAACTTAACTGTATATTGACTGATATTAACTAAATTAACCTTAGGTTTTGCATTGAAAACAATAACTGTAGTTAGTGAAACAAAAAAAGAATATAGTAAGTTTAACATTTGAATTGCACAAGTTTAGGTTTTTGGCGTTTAGAGAAAAGAAATTTGTCTTCTTTTCCGAAATAAAAGAAATTTAAAATGTAACTAAACAACTTATTTGTAGATAAAGCGATTTTAAAAAATTCCCGAGTACCTATTTAGAAAAAGTCTGAAAAGAATTAAAATTTGTTTTTAATAAAATCATTCCTTATAAGCTGACCTTGCAAAAAACAGAAACATAGACAATAACGTCAAATTTTTGATGAACCACAAAATGAAAATATATGTATATACTACGAGTATAGCGGGTATTATAATTACATCAGAAACTTTTAACCGCTTGATCAATATGATGTTTAAATATTTTTTATACTTTTCATTTTGTCAAAGTCAAATTCATCAAAATATTCCATTCTAAGTGGGTTAAAAATGCCTCTTTAAAGTATTTGTGGATGTAGATTCTGGTATTGCTACTTTAGGAAAATTTGTTCCACCAAATTATCCCACTAAATTTTGCAAGCATTCGTAACATAAAATATTTAAATACTGCTGCACTTGCTTAATACAATACAGCAATTTATAATGAAAAAGCAAACTTCCAACGGCGTTCACCATTGATTTATTAATTAAAAGAAATTTGAATTTTTTATAATGCAAAAAGTTGTACAAGACGAACGAGTAAGGTGAGTACTTTAAAATTGTATTTAATTTTATTGAAGCGTCAGAATTTTGAAACACTTAACAAAATTATAACAATCGTGTATTTCAATTAGTATAATTTCAATTTTAATTTATTACATTATGTATACGTTAATTAAGTTGTGGAAGTGCACTATAATGGAAATTAATTTAAAGTTGACTTAAATGCAAACAAAAAGTGCTTATTCGGTTATTGTGTAACATAGAATTTCTAGTAATAATAGTTAGCGACGACCATTATGAGAAAATTACCTGTAATTACTATTTGCTCAAAACCGCAAATTAATTACTACAGTTCTATTTGAATTTTACATAAAATGACTTGACTTACGCCACCACTTACTAAAGCATCTTCTCCGTGAATTTGTGAATGCATAATAATTAATTTAATTAAATTTTTCTTCTGAGAATAAATATACAGTGGCTAACGAAAATATTTGAACCCTTCTATGTTAACAGTGTATATAGCACATTTTGAAACCGTTTGTTGACATATAAAAATCGCTTTTACAGCAAAACTTTTTAGATATTGTTTGTTAAAAATTTCATTGTCTTCAATTTTGTCCCTATACATTTTTCAATTGTGTTGCCCCGTTTTTGACTGGCAGCGACTTAAACAAGACTCTGTAAAACCCAAAAAATATTGTCATTTATATCTCGGAAACGGTGATATAAAATGAAAAAATGTATTGGCATTTTTTCTTGAAAACGTGATGCTCTGAATTTTTGTTCATAAGCATTTTTCTATTTTGTCGCACCATTTCCGAGATATAGATGACAATATTTTTTGTGTTTTACAGTCTTGTTTAAATCGCTAACAGTCAAAAACGGGGCAACAAAATTGAAAAATGTATAGAAACTAAATTGAAGACAATGACATAAAAATTAACAGAAAAATTTAACAAAAAATTTCTAAAAAGTTTTGCTGTAAAAGCGATTTTTATAATGTCAACAAACGGTTTCAAAATGTGCTATTTACACTGTTAACATAGGAGGGTTCGAATATTTTCGTTAGCCACTGTATAGGGTGGCTCAATTTCGATGCCTCTTATGGGGAAATCGGTAACTACAGGAGATATCTAAAAATGGATGGCGCATCCTCGCTCTCTTTTTAGAGGAAAGTTTAATGGTGGAAACCCGAATTCGATATCTTTTTTCGTTTTCGAGTTATGGCCAAAAGTTAACTTTTTCGACTTTTCGTTAAATGTCGATATCTCTGTTGTTTGTAAAGTTATAGAAAAATTATTTATACTTTCTTCAGACACTTTTTTAATTGGCAATAAAATGGGCTAAAGAGATTTTAAATATCTAACTTAGTTTCCGAGTTATAATATAAAGTTGTGTTTTTTTAAATGGAAACCATAGTTGGCTATGAAATATTTAAATCGAATGTTTTATTCTCTTTTCAATTATATATAACATGTAGGGTCTATTATTTAACTTTTATCCCATTATATTAAAAAATGTTAAATAAAAACAAAAGAAGATCGGAAAATTAAATGTACATATTTCAAGAGTGTTATTTTTAAAGCCTGACATACCTCATATCAATATTCTTATTAATAATCCCAAAAAAAATTCACAAGGATTGCTTTTTTTTGAGCTTCCAAATTAGAATACTGTCTTAAATTAACACATTAATGCTATCTATGTATGAATATTAATTTTCTTAATAGATTAACACTATTACCTTATGTGATTACCTTAACGTGATTCAATAGATTATCAAAAATTCCTCTTCCAACGCACATTTAATCCTTTAAAATTGAGGGTAATAGCCAAGAAAATGTTGTCTTGCAAATATATCCGTAACTAAGCAAAATACTAAAAATTACTTATTACAAGAAAATTCTGGAATGGAAAATTCTACATAATAAGATTGAAACAATTTTTTTGTATGACACCGGTTCTCGAGTGAAACGTAATATGAAGTCGGCGTTTTGCAACTATTATGGAACAGCGCCAAATGTGGGCAATGATAGAATCATAGTACAAGTATATGGATGAACAAAAATAATGCTGTAACTGTTTTAGTTTTTATTGCACAGAAATAAATAAAAATACGTTTTAGAAATGAAAATTTCAAATTTCAACTTTCAAATGCATAATATGATTTTCAGTGCAATTTCCTAGAAAAAGTCGTTATTAATTATAACGGAATTTAGTTGATATAGCAGAAAATTTTCTGTCTGAATTTTTTGTCACCTTCGTAATTTTTTGTAATTTTCATTGCCATAGTGGTTGCGAAATGAGTCGCCAACGGTGATAATATTGAATTAAATATTTTTTTCATAACATTGCTTTAGCTAACTGGAAGAATATGTATAAAAAAGACAGTTTGATGATGTACTATGTATATAATATATTCTATAAATCAACTAAATACACTCTGAAAAATAAAACACTATTTAAGTAGGTATATTTTTGCCCAAACCATGGAGAAAATTTTTGATTCATCTGATATACAAATTGTCAGCTAGGTACCCCTTTTGTTAGGGGTTCTACTGTTTTCATAAAATTTACTTTTACTTTTCAGTGTAAACCGAGGTGTAAACACTGTAGTAACTTAATAATAACGCGTTGAATATCATTTTTTTACACTTGAATTGTTTGGGGGTTATTGATATATACTTTTGGAACGACTGAATCGATGTGCAAAGACAATTTGACGTGAAAATGATTCTGGACGAGAACGGTTACCTCGAGGTATAAAATATTTACTTGAATTTTGGAAAGTTAGATATATTAGAAACTACCACGTTGATACTTCACTAACTTACTCCATATTGAATTTATTGTTAATAAAATATTTAATATTAGCTTTTATTGTTATTTTTAACTTATGGAATGCTTTTGTTCTATTTTCCCTCTACGTTACCTACGTAGACAAGGAGATTACTCCCGATAATTGCTACAATAAACTTTTGAACTGTTAATATGAGATTCATAGATTTCTGTAAGTTAGAATGCACCTCTAATTGATTAAATAGAAATAAACCGAATAATTCGACAGAGGCTAAATAATAAAAAATTATACAACTTTGTCAAACTAATAATTATAATTTAAAATTTGAACTTGATCCTTGCAATTTTTTCGAAATCCTCTTAAGAGCTGTAAGTATACGACATAATGTTCAACCTGTTAAATTTAAATTAAAGTAAGGCTATTTTTATGATTAGTTCCTCTAGCCTCTAATATTTTCAGCGTTTGTGTAGATTTTGTAGTACCCTTCATGGGGGAAATGGGTGTTAAAAGATTTCTCCAGTCTACCAATCAATGCCAGATGGGGTAGTAAAACCTTTTAATAAAATCACATTCAAAAATAAGTATTAGATTTTTCAACAAAAATCTGTACAAAGTGAAACCTACAAGTAGATCAAATAAAATTTGCTAACGAATAATCACGCAGGATTACAAATTGTGGACTGTACTTAAAGATATTACAACTATAGTACTATAGTAGTACTATAAAATCCATCGATGCTGATGGAAGTGATGCGATATATTATGACTGGGAGCAGCATTTAAAGGCATGTGTGAGTTCCCAATGGGATGGATCATTTTGAATAAATGATATATAGAGTACTAGGTTATCTCAGTACAATTTCACTTAAAATAGACAGTAAAAAGAATGCAGCTATTAATATAAATGTTAATTTTTTATTTTTGTTATGTTGCCGTTTAGAAAGGTTAACATGAGTTTAATGGAATTTATTTATTGTCAATATTGTGAAGTTCATAGCTTATGCAATTGACTAATGAATTTAATCTGAATTAATAAAGCAAATGTAGGTATAACCTTGATTTCCTATAATCCTATATTGAAATACATACTAAGATTGAGAATATTTGTCTCGAAATTATCTATAATTATTATTAATGAGATTGTAGCGTTGAAAGCAAATAAGTTGATTAAACTTATGTCGAAGGTGAAGTAACTTTTATGATGGTACCTACCGTATAATATAATATACACGTGCAAGATAAACTTGAAGTTGCATTAGCTCAAGTATAAATTTGTGGAATTGTATTCATGATGCGCTGCACTAAGATTATTACAATTAATTTCTCACACGGAAAACAAGATTACGAATAGGAAATTAAATTTTAGTAGATGTAGATGTTCCTTTAAAATATTTAGAATTTCTAAGATATAACTTGAAAATGTTTGAAACTTAATGAAAAACTTGAGAGACAATCTACTTGCAAAAAACATTGCGTGAAAACTTATTTATATATATAATTTTAATTATTTCTCCAAGTTTCACTTAAATATTAAGACTACAAGAAAAAATGTTTTTTGAGAAATTAAGTGCAAAGTTTAAATGCGTGATGTTGGCTCCCTTCTTTTCAAAAAATCAGATCTTTTTGTTGTTTTTCACTTGTTCTCAATTGTTTCGAAATTTGTATCAAAATGGTTAATAAATAAATTATTAAATTACCATTAATAAAATTAGTGTAGGTATATAGGTACATAAAAAATAATAAAATTGTTATATCAGCTTTTAGTAATCCTATCAACTCACGTTGCTATATTATGCTTTTCTATTTGGGGGTAATTCCGTTTGTTTTACGTTCAAATATTGTTACTACGAACAAAACAATACTACTACCAAGTTAGTGATGTTTCATTTTGTCACATTTGGTATTCTATTCATCAATTTAAATAACCAGTTGTGGGTAGAGGGTACTAAATTCAGATGATCGTAATTTAAATCTCTTTTTAAATAATTTCAACAAATGTTATATAGTTGAAACTGGATTTCTCTACCTTTAGTTAAATCTATTTCGATTTACACAAAATATAAAAACATACGAAAATCTAATAAAAACTGCAGAACATGATATAAGATACAAAATACTCACGTCTGAGAAAACTGAACACAGAACGTATGTTACTATAGCCAATATTTTCCAATAGAAAATAACTGCTACATTTCTTAGTTTTTATTTTTCACAGTTTACTTCGGTGACAAGCCTCAACATTTAGAAAATCACAGTTAGATATAATTATAACCGTTTTATTTAGTGTCAGGTGTAAAATACACAATTAAAGATTAAATATAAAGACACTAAAATGAAAATTATATGTTAAAAAAATATACATACATAAAACTAAATCGAACATATTGCCATAAGTCCATTTATATCATTAAATTTTTACAAATTACACATCTCAATTGCTTAAATAACACGTAGTATCCATTAAATAAAATGTTCAAAAGAATATATCTGTTCTGGGTAGGAAAAAGAGTATAAGTCGAAAATCTGCTCTCAACCGTTTAAGTCAATTATAAAATAAGCATAAATAATACAGAGTAAATATACATTTGAATGGCATATAATTAGACCTCACTTAATTGAACTTTTGTTAATTGGTCGATCTTGCATCTAGTAGTAAGCATTCAAACCATTTTTATCACATATCTCAAATTTTAACTTATACTCTTTTTCCTACCCACCACAGATTATTATAATAGGAAGAATATTATATATCTCTTTAAATACATATTTATACAAAAGTGTTACTTTAGCAATCAATAATTATTGTCCCTCAGCAATTGGCTGACTATATTATTTATACTTAATAAAGAACAAATAAAACAGTTTCAAAATAATTAAAATAAGTGAACGAGGATGGATCTGAAATGTAATGTTACGGTCAATGATGTAAATTAGGCATTGACGTCAACGCCCATTTACACTGGCCATTAACGTCATTGACCGGCCATTGACGTCAACGCCCGTTAATGGTGGGCAATGATGTAAATATTTTTGTTTAACTATAATATTTAAGTCTTTGGCCGGTCAATGACGTTAATGGCTAAAATGGATTGGGCAATAATGATATTATGGAATAACTACTATAAAGAACAGCAAAATGGCTATTTAAATTTTACAGCTAATTGACAAGTGATATTTACGTAGCTACATATCTTATATTCATTGTATATGATAATGTAATATACATAATCATTTATTAACAAAAATAATAAAAATTAAAAAAACAATGAAATAAAATTTTTTACATTAATCATTTTTATTCTGGCACGGGAGTGACCCATGGCACTTAGAATTGTAAAAATTTGTTTGTTGGCGCGACACGCACATTTATTATTTTTACATCCACCCTTGCAATGACAATGCTTGTAACCTTGGACTCCTAAAACACTGCTTTGAACTGCTGCTTGTCTAAGAGTAATCTCATTTTCTTTGGTTGTATTACTAATATTTTCTAACAAAATTAACTTTTCAGTATCCCTTAATAACTAGTATTAATTGCAAAGGCACATTTAATATATTACTGTCAGATGGAATCTATAAAATAATAGTTTCATCATTGCCCACCATGTATTGGGCATTGACGTCATTGCCCGGACAATGATGCAAAAACCACACATGAAATTTTAAATGTCAACATCGCTCAAAATGCATGATCATTGACGTCAATGGCCGGCCCAACTAAGCTGGGCATTGACGTTATTGTCCGGCCATTAACGTTAATGGCCAAATTGTCATCATTGACCGTAACATATACATACATACATGGTATAAAATGCTAATGTATTAATGTAACAGGCACTGAATACTATGGATATATTATACAAAGAATAATTTATAAAAATATTTCAATTTTTTCAGTAAAGTTTAGAAGGGTACCTGCGCGGTTACTCTATATTTGCTCATTTAATACTTTACGGCCAGAATAACAAACTGCTCTTGATAATCGTTTGTACGTTTATACTCTCATTGATCTCTCGATTCACACCAAATAAATAACAATAATCTGTATGGATACTATTGAAACCGCCACAAAACTAACTCATTATTAAACGCGCGTGATTCTTGCAAAACAGTGTGCCAGCCGAATTTTGCGGCATTCAAGTACGATAATGACACGTTTCTGCACGTGTTTCATTCACAACTTTAACTACTACCCCATTTTTTTTAAAAAGCGATGAAACTTAAAAATTACAGCAAGAAAAAAAATCCAAAACACTAAATATAATTTAAAAAAAAGTAATCTTAAAAGTTGAACTAAATTGTTCAACATATCCAGAAATCCAAAAGGAATTAAAAATTTCATAATTTGGTAAAAAAAACAAGAAAATGTCTTTTGAATGTAAAAACCTAAAGTTTGCTCTTCTAAAATTTAAATCTGGAAATAAAAAACTAATTTTGAAATTGGTAGACAGGACAATATAAAATTTATGAAGTGTGAAGTATTGAAATCAAAGATGGGATGAGGAATATAAATGAAAAATTCAATTTACTAAAATAAAGAAATAATTGTAACTTATTTGAAAATGGGATATGTTTTGTGAAAGCAAAAGGAAGTGTTGGATTAAAAGAACAATTAAGAGATTATTGAAAATGATTCCAGAGAGGTGGACTCTCAAAGAAGAGATACATATTGCAATGATATTTTATATTTATTTTAAATATTAAATTAACTTGCAACCTACCCTAGCCTGTTAATCGGAGAACAACCTCTTTAATCTCAGCAGTCGGTTCAGTGAAATGTAATAATAAATTAAATGAACTAATTTTTGAACAATTATGATTATTTATTTCAGAACAAAATAAAAGTTTTCGTCCACAATCCGGACCTGAACGTAGATAAGTTGCTTTGGAGATTGTAAACATAAATTTACCTAGCAATTCTTTCAGCATCCAACTAATTTTACAATTTCCAAAGAACAACATAAATCATAATTTAATGTGTTTATGTAAGCAAGTGTGCGTATTAATGATTAAATTAAATCAATTGTCTATCGGTAATACAAAATATTAGTTTTAACAAAATTTTACGTCCCAAATGTTTATAAATAAAAAATCTCTGACCTCATAACAATATCATCCAATGTGACTCGGTCTTCTTACTTTTCGAATGTACCAATATCATTCAGCAACCATTCAACTTCCTGTTTTTGCCTTTGGTAATTAAATAAACGATTGATCACCATTGAATTGCACTAGTTTTAATATCCAATTCTTGAACATATCCAGGATGTTGTATGATTAACGTTTATCCACCTATCTCTTATAATTTTCCTTAAACCACTATAACTAATACTTATTCGATTATCTTCCAAACACCCAATCTTATTAAAAATTATATTTCAATGGTCATTTATAACTTTTAATTATCTAAATATCTATTTATTCCCAATTACGAATTTTTATTTCCAAATCAGAAAAATCCATTTTTACTATCTTCTTTCCAAAATTTTTCTTATCTTCTTAATTACCAACTCTCACACACGATTTCCCTGTTCTTCCCTTTTATCGCACTTAAGGCACGTCCGCACTCAAAATCTTATGTGTAGTTTGTTATAATGTCACTTACGTTCTACTTTTTAAATTGTTCCTTCATAAATGATCCTTATAATTTAATTAATAAATCACGTTATTTTGATATTACCGACTACCATGATATCAGATAATTGTCCTCTTTTATACTATAAATTTTTATTATTCTTTTATATTTTTACAATTTTTTTTATATTTTTTGATCTGAAACATGACAATATGTATTTCTATACAATTATAAGAGATGGAAATGAACAAAAGGAATGGATGTCAAAGGAATCCAGAATAGGGTAGGTACATTTCACATTTTGATGAATAAGATTGATTTCAAGATAGTGTTACGCTACTTTTCGGCGCAACGCACAACGGCGCAACAGATGAATTGCCGGCAAGGGATGGTTCAATTTAGCTTAAAATAGTGCGTTGCTGAATAATAAAAAAAATACCGCAATGTACCGAGTCAAAAATAAGGGCGCCACTGGAAAAGTCCGAGTTATTGAATCGAGCAGCCAGAGCTCAATTCGACTGCTCCTGTGATCGTATAAACAATGGACTCTCTGCTCAGCCTGGCTTGCTCGAACTTCACATTGAAAATTACAAATTGTACACAAACAAAACACAAAACAAAAACGATATATTGAAATTAAGACCTTTGTATAAATACACAAAAATTAATAATAATTGGTTTTAAAAATGAATTTAATCGTTAACGAACTAATAGTTTGTAACGTTAACTCGCAAAAATACAGGAGTCGGTAGGGTAATTTCAAAACACTTGTGGTGCACTTCCAAAAGTATCAGCAGAACTTATGTAATTATAAAGTTAAAATTACTTACAAAGTTTATGGTTCTTCTTCTGTTGGAGCACGCAGGAGGAGCAAGATGCCAAATTTCGGTTACATCCGGTATGCAAAGTTGTCATGACAACTGGGTTGTAGAACAAAAATATAACTGCGGTCGATGTTGAGTGCTGGATGAAGATCCTCGATAGAGAATTTCTTGTAAATTACAGTATGGCAAGCACAACGTGGTTGTGGTTTCCTTTTTTTTGTATTACGCACATGGCAAACTAATACTGGGAATCTTCCCACCTTGAACAAACCTTGAACAAAAGTTTGCTTTTGGTTATTTTTGGGTAACGACATCGACTAGTGTGGGTGTTTTTCAGAAAATTTTGAATAACGACGCGTAATCTTTCAAAAAATTAGCAGTGACAAATTAGTTTATGAGTTTTTAAAGAAAATTACAATGACCAAGTGCAGAAGTATTTTAAGATATTTGCGATGCTATTAAACGAAATTATTTATGTAACGGAACGAATATACAGGATGATTTACAGCAAAGTGTTAATCATTAAAATCTGATTTTCGTACAAATTGAAATTCTCCTTACAATAATTAATTTTAATAATGACTGATAAGATAATATACCTAGTTAGTTTGTTTAAGTGAATTCTTTATTTAATTTAATTTAATTTAGTTTAGTATTTTAGCTATAGTTTTTAGTTATTGTAGCTTAAATTGTAAATCCTTGGTGGTGTATATATGGGGGGGGGGGGTTGTTAGACTTTTTTTACTTTTTTAAACTTTTATAGTTAATTAATAATTATACAAACTTTTATAATTTTTTGAAAGTAAAAAGTGATTTAATTTTGACGTAATAAAATCATTTGATTGAGTTTGAATTGATTTGAAATAATTTATGAGAAAATTTGGTTTAATTTAAAAATAAACGGTAGCAAGTTTTAGATAATTCGAGATATATTGTGGATATATAAATTTAAGAGTGGAATTCTAATTAATAATTAATTTGAATGATAGATTTTGTAAAATTAAAATAAAAAATTTTAAGCGATATTAAATAAAGCTGATACAGAGTACAGATGGGCAAGTTATCTCGTTTTAGTTAACATTTCCAACTTTTATTAAAATTTGCTTTAAGATTAAAATTTTAAAGTTAACCGGTCAGAATTAAGAAAGCATTGATTTTGTAAAATTTTGATTATTCTAATTTATAAAATTACAAATCAGTATATCATACCTCCCAATATAAAAAAATTTAGCATCCCTGTTAGCTGAAAAGTTACAGGAGAATCGCACATACATCCGTTAATTTGAATGGTACAACAATAAGGAAATAACAATATTACGAATTATATGGCATTTTTATCTACAAGTTTGTCAAATAGAGATATAACAAAATGTTTAGTTAAGTTAGTTCATATCATAAAAGTTCACGCAGCATTTAAAGGAATGCAAATAATTGTTTGTTTTGTGTGAATTCCTTTAAATGCGTGAGCTTTTATGACATAAACTAATTAAAATTAAACGAAAAGGACAATCGAAGAAATAGCAGACAACATAGTTAGGAAGCCTAACGCGTCTGCTGTTGCTGAACATCCGTTCAGCATGCTGTGTAGTAAAATATTGGTAGGTACATTTTTTGGTGGTAGTTAAATTAGCAATTCAAATTGGAAAATTATCAATAAGTAGCGCGAAAGAATATTTTTCAAAAAAATATATCAAAAATTACAACTTTAGAAAATGTGCGGGCAAAATGCTCATATTGAGAAATTCTAAGCTAACTCCAGATCTAAACTAGTACTTATATTATGTAACTAATTATTTCATTACAAATTCATAACTAACAGCAAAGTAGGTACTCCCGGTCTCTCGCCGATTTGAATAATTTTTGAATATGTGGTAAAGCTTCGAAGAACAAGAGCTTCCAATTTTTGTAGGAGCTGATACGCTAATGACGTAAGCTTCTTCTTTCAAGGTAACGATTGTAAATTAGTATTAATTTAGTAAATAAGTTATAAGTTAGTATAAGCAATAAGCAGAAGAACCAAGTGTTTGTTTTGTCGCTGTCTATAATAAATAAATAAATAAATTTTTTTATTACTTTATTTATGCCATTCATTGCCATTATATTTGGCAAATGTTTTTCTTATTGGAAATGTTGCTTACAAATTATTCAACACTACAAATCCCAGCGAAGTTCTTGTTGAAATTATGTTTTAAATAAATAGTGAAATATTACATAAATCAATAATTAATTAATCTTCTTCAATGTAACATTGTTATTATATGATATATGACCCAAATATAGGAATTTTCATTCTATTATACCCGGTACCTTATATATTGATGCTACTGTTGGACATTGTTAGTTATATTTAGTATGTAAATCCACATGCAGAAACTAGCTTACTTTATTATGAAATAAAATAGGTATAAAAAAATAAAGGAAAGAAATTGTAATTATAAGACGAGTATATTTTGTTAAATTTTAAAAATTAACAAATTGGCAACCAGCGGAATTTTACTCTGAAAAGTACATCGTTATTTAATCAAATTACGCCGGTAATCAATTACAATCATAGCCAGAATCTTATAGAACTTAGCAAAGCTCTTATGAATAATAAGTAAGTGTATCTTGTAAATTAGAGGTAAAAACGACTGCTGTAGATAGTGCAAATTTATATTACACAAAGCTCATGTAAATACACGTAATTACTTAAAATTATAAATTTATATTATGCAATTTAATTAAAAATTAAATTGCATTTTTTAGCAACAAATTTAATTTTGAAAACCTAATTTTTATTTTAATTGGTACTTTTTCACAAAATGAAAAATTACTTATTTTCTTGTATTTCTGTATTCTTGTATTTCTGTATTCTTGTATTTCTTGTATTCTGGACCATTCTTTAATCTTATTCGCGGATAACCAACTACTATCTTTGTGATGTGTTTATTAATTTTTAATACTCTATAGATAACTTGTATAATTTTGAACTAATTTAAAAAATATGTTCAAAAAATGTTCATTGTTTCTGCAATTAAAATTTCTCTTTTGCTTTTTACTTTATCATACGAAGTATGAAAACCCTTGCATGTTGACCCATATAATATAATAACCTTGGTACTTACAGAACTTCCGACTTGCAGATTTCCTATTAGAACCATATTATACAAGAAACACTTCCCAAAACAAAAATTGCAATTTATTTAATTGTTAACTCTCACACTCTCAGAAAGCAAACTTGCAAGCAAGCAAAATGTTAAAGTCACGTTACTCACATTTCACGCAGGCGCAATGAGTGATAAATGCAAAATAAATTCTCAATAGTTACTCAAGTTTGATATAACTCTAAGTAAACCCTCAGAAACACTGAAAACATCTTAAATGCATGCAAATCAACTGAAATCCGTGTATGTACATTCTATAGATATACATTAACTCGGTTTGAAATCCTCCTGATTTTCTGTAAATTCTTGCAAATCTGCATAATTACGGGGAAGCGTAGGTACATCATAAATCATCGGTTGTTTGCCTCTCAGTTGCCGTTTACAAAATTTGCAATGACGGGACAGTTCAAATACAAAACACGGTAAAAATAAGACAAAGGAAGAAAAAGTGACATTTAAAATTAATATAAGATGTATCCGATGATTTTCTTGGAAAATTCTTCTAAATTTTTTTGTATCAAATTGCATATAAATTTGACGAGTTGAGAATATTATAAAACTGGACTACCATATTTCATACAGATGCTAGATTTTACTCGTATATACAGTTAGCCCGCCTAATATACTTAATTATGTATTTTACTTGATGCATACTTTAAAACCAATCAAAATGGACCTTTTACTATAAACAAAAATCTGGTTTCATTTAACTATAACGTTAGCAGTCGCAATAATGGACAGTTGTACCGAATCAATTTGCTTTTTGACAAACATAATAATATCCTTAATGTATTTTATAATTATAGGTACCAAATTTTGAAATCTAATTGCGACGCGACGGACGGACACGGTGTTCATTTAAATAATCCCCCTCGCGTTTTAGCAATAACCAGTAACTAATATTTGTAAGTAAGGTGTGTATCTTGGTGTAAATATAAACTCTGCAGATTTAAATTACACTGAAAGGGTTAGTTTGATATATTACTATAGCAAAAGTTAAATGCAATTAAGAAACATAATGATAATAAGTAGAATATTTTAAATTTATTGTTTGCGCATGAAGCAAATGATAATAACAATAATAATAATAAAATAATGTGCAGACGAATATTACTCCCAACTGCTAGGTGAAATCTAAACTATAATTGAATGAGCATGTCGTGTCAGCTGTCGTTCATGGCAAATTTTAACTTTAAAGCTTTTTATGAAAGTAAATATGTTTTGATCCCACTATTTATTTAGTAAATTTTCACGATAGCTCATGAAAGCATAATTTATTTATTTTGCTATACACATACACCATCATTGAATACATACATCAGTCTAAAAGCGCGCAATGTATATCATTAATATAAAAGTCCAAATAATGTAGTTGCAATATGAACAAAAAATTAAAAAATCAACCACTGAATCACTTCCACTAGAGAGAGAGAAAATATTTAAATATGATGCTATATGTTTGCGGCGCTTTAAATGTTAGCAGCAAACACACACTTCACTTGCCAAGGGGAAAATGTTATTTTGGTTAATTTTAATTAGTTCATGTAGAAAATAATAAAGACGTATTATGTTTGATGTAGTAGATAAGTAACTCAATTTGAATATATTGCCTAAATGAACTTAAAAATAATAATAATAAAAGAGCATTAATTTAGAAACCTGTAAAATAAGAGTATACAAAATATTCGCATAAATTGGACCAAAATAGCTTAACACTTCGACGGTTTCTAGTGCAACAATCATTAAATTTGCAATGTACTTGATATAACAATAATTATATCATACCAGTAGGTACCTATGTATACAATTATAATTAATTCCGATATTTATAATAATAATATTTATAACGACAAGCCTTGAAGATCCCCGGCTTGTTTTAACACTCTCTTCTAGTCTCGTTGTATTTGTCCAGTTTTGGTCTGCCATCTTCTTCTTACTCATCCAAATTCTAAATCCCATAATTTTTTTGGCGTTCTTGTGTAATCCGTTCTCATTACATGTCCCGCCCATTTTATTCTCTGTATCTTGACAATTAATACTTACGATATTTTTTTTTACAAATAATTATTCCTATAATTCTTATATAGTTATCACTTATCATCAACCTGTTTTTACCTTTTGTCTATGTTTTTCTGCTAGTAATGCATACTTCTTACTTCCATATCCCTTTCCATAACATAATCCATCATAAACCTAGTGTTCTCGTGTGTTTCTTCATGTAGACTTAAACTTCTTATTGTTGGTTGAAATATCTTTACCTGTCAAACTATAGCATTCCATTCGCACATCACTAATAGTCCAGGCAACGAATGCACAAAAAAGGTATAGATGGAAATGTTGGGAACACAATATTTGACTTCGAAACTTTGTTTGGACTAGTTAGAAGATGAACATATCAAAGGCCCCGCCCGTAGCCCTTAAGCCGGGCGAGAAAGGGGGGGTTTGAATGACCCATTTTTCGGATTTTTGCTTATATCTCGGAAACTGCACGTCATAGCGACATGACCATTCTATACAAAATGACAGCTGATTAAATTACTTAATTTTTACTTAAAAATAAATTAATTATTATTACTGGTCAAAGTAAAAAGAAGGTACGTAACTGGCCCGGGTGATTTCGGCTCTTGAAGACATTGGAAATAAAAAAATCAAAAAAGGAATTAATCTATAGACTTGTCGTTATCGCTGCAACTAGGATCTTTTTTTTCCATCCCTAACTTTCCATTTTACAGCCCGATTTGTGCCTGAACATAATCAATTTTATTTTGTAAGTTGACAATTTCGTTATTTTTAATATCTGATACGACGATAAATTCGGCATGCAAAAACATTGGTCATTACATGTAATTTTTGCATGACCAAGCAGCAGCGGTCTTTTCCGATTTTTCCTTCACCATCGCCCAAGTACAAAAAGCAAGTGAAACTTGTATCTTGAGGTGGTATGGGGCTTCAGCGAAAGAGGTCTCCCTTAATGCCTTCAGGTACAAGTCATTTTTAAAATCGGTGGCCACCATCACGCCTGATATCTCTTGTCTTCCTCCCACCGAAGGAGCAGTAAAACAACATTTCCTCCGAACATTCCACCAAGTACAACTGTGGCTTAAAAATATCCTCCTTCCTCAGATGTATGGGTGGATAATTAAGAACAACTGCCTGGTCCCAGTACACAGTGAGTTAGCAGCTGCACAGGAGAATATCCTGAAAATAATTTTCTGCCAATGCACGAAAGACTGTGCCAGCGCAAAGTGTGGCTGCAAAAAAGCAAACCTCAAATGTTTTTCAGTATGCTAAAATTGCCTGGGAGACTGCCTGAGTGGGGGCCCCTCGAGTTGATTCCGAAGATGAAGAAGAACAGGAGGATGCTTTGACCGATTCCCTGCTGGGGTCCGATGAAGAAGATATTGGAGAAAAGGGAGATGAAAATGAAGGCGAGGATGAAGGTTTTTCCCACCCCAAGAGAACAAGAAATTGACTGAATGGTACCTGTTTTATGTTATGTGTTATGTTATGTTATATGTTATGTTTTATGTTATGTTTTATGTTATGTTTTATGTTATGTTTTATGTTATGTTTTATGTTATGTTTTACGTTAATCCACTTTTCTATGTCAATAAACTTCTTTTTCATTTAATGGTCAAAAAGAGCAAAAAATCTATAGACTTGTCGTTATCTCTGGAACTAAGATTATTAAATTTTGTCAAAAAATTACAAAATTGCCGATTTACAAAATAAAATTGATTATTTTCAGGCACAAATTGAGCTGTAAAATGGAAAGTTAGGAATGGAAAAAAAAGATCCTAGTTCGAGGGATAACGACAAGTCTATAGATTAATTCTTTTTATGATTTTTTTATTTCCGATGTCCTCAAGAGCCGAAATCACCCGGGACAGTCATGTACCTTCTTTTTACTTTGACCAATAATAATAATAATAATAAAGACTGTCTCAGATAAAAATTGGCCACTTTAAGGTCTATGATTTTAGGTAATATTTCACGAAATTTTTTGAAATTTAATTTTGTTTTTGGGTTCAAAATAGGTTTCCTAGAGTACACAATTTGTTTTGTCTTTGAATTTCCATCGGTGTTAGTTATGGAGTGCCAACAAGTAACCAAGCGTATGCAAAGTATTTCCGAACACGTTAGAAATCCTGAATTGTCTCAAAGACAATTAGCAAAAATTGGCTATGTAAACATTGCATAACTTTCCCAATTTAAAATAGGTATAAAAGATGGGGATCCAAGAGTAATTGACACTTGAAATTTTTCAATTTTCTTTATTATTTCCGCAATATTCAACAAATTTTTTCCATTTTCATCTGTCCTCTAAGTTTAACTTTGATGCACATTTATTCCGAGGGCCTATAATCACCGAAATTAATGTCAATAAATGCCTCAAACAGCGGCTACTACCTTTTCTGACATCACAAAACACCTCACCATTGCATTGTTCTCATCTGATTTGGCTACCTGCCATATAGTAAGAAATCTGTAGAATTTTATAATAAAACTTCTATCAATATAATACCGCAAAATGCAAATCTTCCAAACTGTCCAGCACTTCGCCAATTGAAAAATTTTGGGGAACAAATTAAATAAATACTTAAAAAACCAAAAAAACCAACAACACATGAATAGTTTCAAAAAAAAATAAAAAAATTTTACATGTAATATGATATTGTTAAATGTAAATAAAAATATTATTGTTTTCAAAAAATATTAATTAGATTTCATTAAATTTAAATTATAAAGTGGCCCGTTTTTTTTTCAGGGATAGTCTTTAATAAAACATTGTAAAATTAAGTCAAAAAAAATTTTTGTTGTTTCCTTTACTAAAAAACCAAAACCATTGAATTTTATTTTCCCTTAGAAAAAAAATTCCCAATAAAAACGTAGAAAAACGTGCAAGTCACCAGGCTACTACCTTAATGCTTCCAAAACTATAAAAGATATCAAAAAACTTGACTGAATAAAACTTGTAGCAAATTTTAACAGCTTTCATTTTCTATAGAATGGTTATCTCGCTAGGACGCATATTTTTTAAGATATTAGCAAGAAACCTAAAATGAGACCTTCAAACCCCCGCTACCCGAGAGCTACCGGCGGGGACTTTTAATATGTTTACCTCCTAACTAGTCCAAACAAAGTAACGATGTCAAAAATTGTGTTCCCAACATTTCCCTCTATACTTTTTCGTTGACTGGACTATAATTTAACATCGTATTTAGGAATTTCGTCACACTTTCTTTCCAACATGTCGTAATATTGTTCTTTAACTTCTCTATCTTTTGCTTCAGTTGGGGCGTTTATATTTATTGTGGTCATCATTTTACAATTTCCTTTCAATTTCAACACACATTCGCTCGAATATAATAAGTTTTAGACTGCATTTTATTTAGTAAAATCTTGTCTTTACTATAATCTGCACCGTAGACCGTAAAACGAAACGGTATTAACTCACATTTTCAAAATTGTTTAAGAGAAGTTAACAAAGATTATTTTTTTTATAAATACCACAGAATGTTGTCTATATAATACTAATATAATAGTGCTTTAAATTTTTTACGCGTAAAAGATATAGTACCTACCTATTTCATTTTTATTTATTTTGCGATACCAGAAATAAATTTACTAAAATTAAATGGATAGATCTTATATGTATCTCATCTTATAGATCACTCATCTTATAATAATTTCAGCGTATAATACCAATAACGTAGTTTCTAGTTGTAAAAATAAATTAAAGTTGTTTAGAGTTGGTTGATGGTTAATGCAATCAATAGAGTGATGGCCGTTAGCCTCACAGCATTTAAGAACTATACATTAAATTGACAAGTAGTAGTTAAATGTTATTTATTAATTTATTGATTTCAATTTGTTAAAATTAAATGGATCTGAAATGGAATGATGGCATTATGTTCCTTACTGTTTTAATTTTTTGGTCTTATTTTAATTTTTACTTTTTTATATTATTGTTACATACTATTACCTTCGTAATATCCAAATTATATCTCAACCTGTTATTTGATTATTTCAAAATAATTATTTTTAAATTAAAATTCATCTTTATATTCCTTTCATAATAATTACTTCATAAATATTAATTAATAATAATTGATTACTAAATGCAAACTTTTATCATAATTGATATAATAAATAATTTGGTTTTTTGACGTCTATTTATAATTTTTTCAAAAAATAAAAACAAGAAAATTGCTTGTTGGTTGTAATTTTAGAATTAAATTTTGGTTACCTACGTGTAAATTTAGCTAAACCAATTTCATGTGAACTCAGGAAACATTCTGTCAAGCGTAGTAAAAGCAATTCCTAAACACCATGTATAATAATAAATTATTAATTTTAGACGTAATCAATTTACATAAACAGAGTGAACCATTAAATTGTTTATTTAGTATGTAATAGATAGGTTAGGTTTACAAATGATTTATATATCTATGTATAAATTTAAATTCTGTAAGCCAACACTTAACATGTAGTATTCCCAGTGTTTAAAAGAATTAACTTAGTTAATTGATTGAAAAAGTAATTAACAGTTTTGTGGTAGCTAAGCGCTTTATCTACTGCTAGAAGTCAATAAGCGCAATAAACACTTTAGCCAGTGTTAATGTTAAATATATAACAAAATAAATCTATTACTGAAAAATTCGTAAAAATTAATGTGTACTTATAGCAAAATAATTAAATATTAATACATAAATTGAATTGCTGTAATTATTACAATTTGAACGGATTATTATCGCATCTTAGAAGTTAATTGGTAAAATGAGTTTAAAATTTATAAAATGATGATACATTTCTTGATTGTAAATAATATACATAGATGCAAACATATAAATGTAAACCTGCAGTTTTTCCACAATCCTTCCTGTAGAAATTGTAATACCACTTGCATGAGTGAAACTGTTCAAGTTAGGAAGATTACAATAAAATAACATTTTAGAGACAAAAATTGTATTGAAAGCGAGAATCCACATACACTTCAAAGCGTACAGATTACCCAATAAGAAATCAAATTTCTTTGCCACTTCAAAAACATGTCTATTGAAATTCAATCTGGTTAGTACTCGATAACATAAGCAGGTTAATAAGAGTTGTGAATGAAGTTCGACCCAAATAATGCACAACAAATTATATTTTAAATACATAATTCTGTGGTCACATGCAATAAGGGTATAAGTAAAAATACCCAACTTTACAGGAGTCACAATAAACGTTCTTTAATTTCAATTTTGAAGTTACTATAGCTTAAGCCACTGAATTTATATTTTGAAAATGTAATTATTACCTCACAAATGTATAAAAACCTTCGACACAGAAGATGTATGTATGTATTACATGTTTAATTGTAATTTTTAATTTGACTTATTTCCTTAGTGCAGAATTGTTCTAATTTGAATTTAGCAATAAAGATATAAATTGATTCAACCCTTTTTGCAGATGTATATACGAGTAGTACCTATATACTTAATTTTTTAATAACAAAACACGAGGAAATATTTTAAGCTGAAAAATGTTTCTTATGAGTATGATGAACTAATTATGTAAACACCCCAGAAGAAGTTTTCTGACAAATAATAATTTTATTCTAAACAGAATGAGTCAACAACATTCAAAATTTTGTTTTGCTAAAAGGATATAATGTTCATAGAAACTGCTACTTATGTTAATTATACTTTGATTGAATGATTAATAGCAATAAAATAAAAATTTACTGTTTTCTTGATGGGTTAAGTGTAATATTTTATATACTATATTATAATATAATATATATCTATATCTATAAATAAAATCATAGTTTTTATTTTTTTTTTCCTCCTTATGCCGGAGCTTAACACCTACTAACGAGTATTAGAACTATAATTCTGCAAAAATGTGAATATGGGCATAAGTCGACTTTAAATTTAAGTTTCTACAGATTCTTAACATTTAAAATAGTATAGTTAATCTACTATCTCTACTTATATGCACTTTCGAAACACAATAACCAATATCGTTTATACAAATTTAACGATTGCTTTTGTCACTGAAATAACCTATTACCTAAATAAAAATGTTACCTAGCTATCAAAGCAATTTTGCATGGCAAACGCAACTTAATTAATTTATATTAGGAAATTTTGTTTTAAACTTGTAGTGTTTCCGCCTACCAATAGCAAAAACTCTTGTCAAGAAAGATCTACTTTTAAATCGTGTAAAACAATATACTATTTTTCAATCGTTAATTAACTTTTTATCAGTAGAAAGCACGAAAAAACCATAAATCTGATAATTTGAAAGAAGGTACCTACCTAACATTCAGTAGAGTATTTTTAAGATTTTCTTTAGACACGAATCATTTAATTATAATATCGATTTGAAGGTCGAAATAAATGTTTTTGCCGTATTTCTATAGTTGAAAAGTAACAATGGTTTAAGTTAACAGGCGCAAAAGTTCTAATATAATAAAAGTTTTGAAGTAATTTATTATAAATTAGAAATAATGTTAAAAAGCAATCATTAGTCAAAGTTTAACTTAAAAAAGTTTGAAAAGTGTTTACTTTTATAATATTAAAATATATTTCTAAGTTGAATTGACTATAGAAAGCTTTCATTGAAATGAGAAAAACCTTACAATTACATAATATAATCAAAGCACCGAAGAAATATTTTAATGATAATTAGTTGTTCGCTAGTGTTGATTTTTGCTACATTAATATATTTTTCTCGGTTTTCTCAAATATTCTACAAGAGTTTTTTATATTCAGAAATTACTTCCTTTGAGATACATGAGAATTAAGCCAGTAAAATAATCTTAAAACTCTTTAGAAAATAATTTAATTAGCGTTTGAAATTCAAAATTAATTAATGCAAGCATAATACAGTATCGTCACAGAAGACTGATTACTTATTTCATTTTTAAATTTAACGTTTTTGCAATCGCTGTGCAGTTAATACTACTACTTGAAAAAATAGGCTTTGTAGATAGCTCCGAATTAGATTAAATTGTTTATCCAATATCTTGCAATAATAGAGGTATAACTATGATTTCATAAATAAGTAAAGTAACATATGAGTGGGGTTAATATTTTTTAACTCACTCACATTTTTAATAATTTACATATTACTAACATATTATTATTACACCTACTTCACAGTAGTTTTCATAACTTACATTTTAAACTTAGTCCAGTCAATGAAGGAAAAATACGGAAATTAATTCGTGTAGTCGCAAATTTTTGTACATTGGTAGGGGGTGTGTCATGAACAACATACTAAAAGTCTTCACCGATTGGGAATGAGCGTTGGGGTGGGGAGGAGGTCAAACGTCACTTTTTCACGTTTTTTGTGAATAACTCGAAAACCGCGGCTTTTAGCAAAAAAGTGTCTATATACAAAAGAAGTGTTTATCAATTTTTCTTTAAGTTAAATGGGGGGTGGAAAAATAGCAGATTATTAAAAATAGTGTTTTTATGGCAAATAATGAATTTTTTATGTTGTTTGAAGTAGGTGGTATAAGGCTTAAATTGACATGCAACAAAGCGAGAGAGCGCAATTCAATGCTTGGTCGTGCCGACTACACTATTGTGATCTAAAGCTTAATTTTCAACTATGGCCATTGCATCTAGCAAGATTAGCATCCTACTAGAATATATGCAAAGTGGTCAAAGGACTATGAAAGCTAAGTGTAACTTTGATACATCCCATGGCAAAAACAGGACGTAGTACTAATTAAAAAGAAAAAGAAGAAGAAGATACATATTTATATAGAACTAAACTTTAGAATCTTAGCTATAAAATGGTCTTAATAAAAATGCATTTATATTACACTGAATCATTATTTGTTTTTTATACCTTGACAACGAAATATATTAAGTATGCTATAATAACCTAGAGCGTATAAATCATAATGCCCGCTTATTATGCCCTCTCAATCGCAATTCCACCGCAAACTAGAAAATTTAGCAAAATCAAATTCAAAATTTATAAAAATTTTTAAATTTTCTCAAATTCAAATGCAGTGTAATATAAAACGTTGTATGCACCACGGGCATTACTCGATGTTTATGCTCTCGAGCAACTTAAAAACTCTCGGGCCTGGCGGCCCTCGACTTTTTAAATTGGTTGCCCTCGACATAAACATAGTCATAATGCCCTTGATACATAAATAACTATTTTTTAGTAAGTTAGACAATTCACTAATCAACTAACAGATCTTATGTCCCAACTAATATGTATACTACAGTAACAATACTTAGAATTTACTATAATATTTATAATTATTACTCTATTTTGCAATGCACTACCATTGTGGGTGTTTGAGCGAACCATAAAGTAAATCACTACAGTTCTTGCTCTACTCGGGCTCGAACCAGGATTCTCTGCTTAGTAGCCGATGCACTTAAGCATCAGACATTTGTATTATGATTATAATAAATTAAAATGTTTAAATAATAATCGAGAGTATTCAACTGGAAATCCTTTTAAATTTTAACTAAAAGGTGCAGATGATTTTGACAGAAAATATGATAATACGTATGATAATTGATATAAATCTCGAATTTTGAAATTGACCATAAAATTGATGAAAGAAGTTTGATTAAAATGATTGAAATCTCAAACACTGAAGAAATCTACGTAAAAGGGGGAAGCAATAATAAGTAGAATAAATACAATAATGTTTAAAAACATTTTTTAGAAATCAATTAGGAACTTTCAAGATCAAAATTATCCAAGATTGAAACAAGATTGAAATTTAATATAAAAGATCGTAAGAATATTATGAAAAAACTATTTTCAAGACTTGAGTAAACAATAATATTAAATATGTACATACGTACAATTAAAAGCATGCATTGAAAAAGTAACTCTGATATTCTTATTAACCCGGTGTGGGTCTGGTGGGGTATAATATACCCCAATGTACTTTAAAACGTGTAAACGTCATATAATATAATTAATATTTTCGCCACACTTTGTGTATCTTCAAGTAGAACCTTATTAAGCATTACATTGAAATGTCAATCGTGGGTCAGATATTGTGCATGCAGTATTTATCTAATTTAGTACGTACGTGCTTATACCCCACCAGACCTTATAAGATTAATAATCCTCATAGTCCAACAGACTCTTTATGTAACAGATTTCTGTAATTAAAATTTTAATTGCGTTTACTTTAGAGGAAGTCATTTCTTACATTTATTAGTTTTATATTAAATATTATAATTATGTATCCAGCATGTCAACCTATGAGAAAGATCAAGCACGGTTATTACAGCTTTGGAAAGAAGAGAATGTGTCTGTTCAAGATTTAAATTCGGGTTCAGAAGTTATATTCTTGTAAAATCAACTCAAAATTCTAATTCATTTGTCTCTAAAGTCCATCAGGCCAACGCCGGGATAAATACAGGGTTTTGAATTATAAGATGAGTTGTTTAATGCAACTTAAGGCTGCATGTTTAAAACTACCTTATCGACTTCTCAACTACTACTTTACTTCTGGTCTACATTGTATTCTTATTGGAATACTACGTAATCATCACATTCCAAGAGGTCACACAATGGCTTTCTTAATATATAAATTTATTAATATGCGGCAAAATGGCAATATTGCACTTGACCACGTTACCACAATATCACGAAAATCATCACGAAAATAAAAAAATCGCGGACTAAAAAGGTCAAAATATTTAATTGTTTATCAAATCTTTAACTTTTATGTTAGTTTTTCAGGTAGAACTTGAAAACAAAATCTCGAAAATAATATTAGTTTAGTCACAATTCATATTTCAAGTATAAATTTATTTAATTACGATATTTAAGTACCTGCTAAGAAAATATATGAAAATGCGTCATATACTTAACCAAATGCATTTTATTAACATTGTTACTAATTTTTTTTAGTAATAAATATGACTTAATACTCGTTGGTAGATATTATATGTGCTTTTATAAGATTATCATTAATTGTCAAATTACTACAAATATTAGGTACATTTTTTAAATCCCTATGTTACATGCATCATAATATTATTGTCTTCTAAAAATGTATTATAGGTCCATATGTATAATATGTTCGTATTCATATTAGCTGCACGGGCAGTGGTTCAATTCTCACTTTGTATTAAAGTTCTAGGCTTATTGTATCCATATGTACATATATGTTAATTAATTATTATTATATATCAGTGAACCTAATTTTGACAGAGATCCGAAATTAGATATTTGAGCAACATTATTGCGACTAAAACCTTGTGAAAATGAAAATTTAAGCCTTTATATTCAAATGTAAGAAAAGTATATTCAAATTTTTCAATTACTGGTATTTTATGGTACAGAAACTGATAGTTAAAATCTGCTTCTTATTAGAAATTTTTTGTAGATAAACACAAAACATAAGTTTCTATTTACTACTAGGGTGTCGGTAAAATAAAAAAAAAAGAAAGAAAGAATCAATATTAATTTGTACTAAAAGATGTCTTAACAAATATATGGATATTCTAAGTTTCTTATTTTAACCAAATAAATATAAATGTTTGAATTTAGGTCACTTACCTTATACCTTATTTAAAAGTTAGGCATATTGTTGTTTCTTTCTTAAATTGCATTAGATATAAAAATGTTTTAGACTGTAAAAATCATTGATAAAATATATAACGGAAAAGTGTTAAGGTATCAATAAGCAGTAAAAATAAAACTTAAAGAATTTTGTTTTTAAATTAGAGATTTATATTGCAATCTTAGAAAATCTTTATAAACTCTCATAAAAAGCGACAATTTGAAAAAGATTTAGCAAACTTGACGTGTATTCTGACAGTCAGAAAAGATTTTCTAAAGTAATAAAAAAGTACTCCAAGTTTTATTAGTTTTTGGTTGTTAGCAAAGAGAGGTGTCGCATACAAGAAAATTTTACTTGCTTTAAAATACTGAGAGTCTGAAGCACATGATCTTTGTAATAAGTATATTATTTTACTTAAACCTGAAAGACTAAGTATAAATAAAGAATATGCAAAAATAATATGTTTTAATTTAATGAACATTATTATTCTACAGTATTATTTTTGACGTGTTTACATTATTCGCATAAGTACCTACTCATACAAGTTAAATAAAAATTAATTTTTTGATCGTACGTATTGATGTTTAATTAATATGATTAATACATAGTATTTATTTTTATAAATGAACTAAATTAATATTATAGTCGAAATGTTTAGTAAGTAGATAATCTTCTTTATTTTAACTTAAGTTAACTTAAAGATTATACTTAATATCTTAATAAGCGATATAAATATTCCAAGAAATGCAAAGTTAACATCTTTCCATGTTCAGGACTATTCCTCACAAAAATACATAGATAGAAGAGATGAGTTTATACATAAACCACTTAGTTTTACCTCCACTTGCCAAAATAGGGTTACTAAATATCGTGAAACTTATTCAATCTCAAAATTATTTTAAATTTAATAACATATTTCATAACATATTTTACAAGCAGAAAAAATGGGTTGGTTATGGGTAATGAATTATCGTCATTCAATCAAAGACATTGTTCGCATTTCCGTACAGATATGTAGACGATATCATCGTATATCAAACATATAAATACATTAGACAATAATATTAAATTTACAATGGAAATTGAACAAGAACGACGATTCAAGTATTATTTAGATTTCACGTAGTGGATCTGACCATAGTATTCAGATATACATACATTACCGGCCATTAGTATTTGGGTACAGATATTTTTTTAGTTATTATGAAACTGTGAAACATTTTCTGAAAGCAACCATAGCAAGGCCTTGCTAGTAAACAAACGGTTTGTTTTAATATTTCGTAACACAAAAATTCAAACTATACTAGATAGTAAAGTTTATCGAAATTATATGCACCAATCATTACAAACCAAAATGATTTGAACAAGAGTGTTTAGAAACTGAAGAAGAAACGATGTACGTTGGACAAACCAGAAGGTCATTTAAACAGAAGATTAAAGAACATCTTCACAAACAGAATGGGGTATGGCTAACCACTTCATTTTATGGAAGATTTTCAAGGCAGATATTACCTCGGTGGTTTGCCATTGCCCACCGAGGTAGGTCGGTTAGAATACAGTTCTTGATCCACTCGGACTCGAACCAGGATTCTCTCCTTACTAAGTTATCGCACAGATGACCTTGAAAAATCAAAGTTCCTGACTATTTCATAGAAAATGATCACAATGCAGAAATGAAAAATATAGATGTCCTACATATTTGTGACAAAGAACAGAAACTGATTGCCCGAAAGTAGGTGAAATTAAAAATCTTTTAAAAACTTGTCCACAATCTAAATCAGCAGCTAGATTTAATAGGAGGACCTCTTAACATTTCTTTTTAATATTAACATAATTATGTCACAATTTTTCTCTATTTTATTCAAAACATTTTGAATCAAAAGATTATTACCTATTTAATAAGAATTTGGACTATAATATTTAGTTTATTTATGAAAATTATAAAATTAATATCGCGGCTAAATAAAAAAGAATCCAATATATTGTTATGGATAAAATGGACAATTAAAAAATATAAAAATCAAGAAAGTCAATAAAAAAGATCGAGGTTCAGTCAATTTTTGTTTTTGTAAAAAAAGACACAATGTCATATGTAATTCTGTAATTTGAATAATTTGATATAATAATTTTGTAGAATTCTATTTAAATATCTACATCAATAAAACAAGTATAAAGCTAAGTGGAAGAGTTATTTAAGAAGAGAAAGGTTCATATAAAAAATACAACATTTGGCGCCCAACGTGGGGCTGAAACGGTGAAATCAAACTCGCAAACTCTAAAATTAAGTTTAAGTGTAGGTGTGCGTCAATCCAGTAAAAATATTTTTCGGGGACGTTTATCTTGAATAAATGCACACGCGATGTAAAACGCATAAAGAAATGAATACAGTGCCAGAATAAGGAATTGAACAAAGTGAAGAAGGTGGAAGTGGAGAAGTAACTGAAGAAGTCAACATACATCAAACACGGACAGCAAGCAACGACAACGACATTATGAAATTGTTAAGAGAGATGAACGAGAGAATGTGTCTGGGGCAAAGCGAAATGAAAGGTGAAATGAAAGAGATGAACGAGAGAATATGTCAGGGACAAAGAGTCATGAAAGAGATGAACGAGAAAATGTGTCTGGAGCAAAGCGAAATGAAAGGTGAAATGAAAGAGATGAACGATAGAATGCGTCTGGGGCAAAGCGAAATGAAAGGTGACATGAAAGAGATGAACGAGAGAATATGTCAGGGGCAAACCGAAATAAACGATAGAATAGATCGAGTACAAATCAGTGTGAATGAGAGTATGTGTCAGGGCTTTATTGAATTAAATTAAAGTATGAAAGAAGCGAAGGAAGAAATTTTAACTACGACAAATGAAAGATTGGAACTGGCTGAAGCAAAAACTGAAAGTCGGGTTGAAAAATTGGAAAACAGTACTGCCGACCTACAAGGAAAGGTGCAGGAGAACGTTGACACCGTCGAAAAGCAAGTGGAGAAAAATAAAAAACTAATTGAAAGTGTGTGTGCAGAAGTGAAAGAAACTAATGTAGAAATAAAAAAAAATATGAATCAAATAAATATGGATATACAAAAACATTGTCAAGAAGGAGGGGAGGTCCTGAACAAGAATGGTGAAAATCAAAGGGATGTACAAAGTTGGTTACCGGAACCAAATTTTAAATTAAATTCGGAAAGGATGACAAAATTTAATGGTGAATATCAAGTAGACCTAAACATAAATATTACTAAATTTAAAAGCTTAACGGACAACATAACTAACATATCAAAATTTAAAACAATCATTCGAAACAGAATGAAAGACCAGGCTGAAAATTGGTTTAGTGCAACAGAAGAAAAATTTGAAATAAGCGATGAACTAAAGAAAAAAAGTCGTAGAGTAAAATGGAAATTGGTAGAAGAAGTGGTTAATGTCTGTGATGTGACGATTTTAAAATTATTTACTAAGAACGATGGAACGTTCTCGCGTTAAATAATTTGGAGGGGAAATGTTATGGATAAAATGGACAATTAAAAAATATAAAAATCAAGAAAGTCAATAAAAAAATCGAGGTTCAGTCAATTTTTGTTTTTGTAAAAAAAGACACAATGTCATATGTAATTCTGTAATTTGAATAATTTGATATGATAATTTTGTAAAATTATATTTAAATATCTACATCAATAAAACAAGTATAAAGCTAAGTGGAAGAGTTATTTAAGAAGAGAAAGGTTCATATAAAAAATATAACAATATATACATCATACATGTATTGTAATGATATTTCTGATCAGCAGCCGGTGTTTTTGGTTGAGGCTTGTTTACTTGGTAGTTTGGATTCTGTTGGAGTCACTAATCGATTTGCACCGCGATTAAGAGACTTGTTTTTATGCTCGGCAGGTCGGTCTTTATTGTTAAATGCCAATAACAAACAATGACTCGGAATTGTTACACAATACACTACTTTTAACACAAATATTATTGTTTTTCTGTAAAGAAATAAAGGTGTTGTGAAACCAGTGACAAATCTTGCGAACGTGAAGCTATAATTGAAAAGTGTTTAGAAGAAATATGGTGCATACTGTATAATTTGAGACTTACGAGGGAATTTGTTGTTATAAGGTTGGAAGGGTCGTTCGTTGAGAAGAGGACGTTGTGCGTCCACGAGAATGTGTGCGTTTTCCAAGTGTGATATCATTTTTTTGCGTTAATTTGTCAGCCGATTAACTGATTAAGTCAGGGAGCATATCCTGATGGTTGATAGTGTGATTGCACAAACAAAAATATTGTTTGCTTTTTGTTTCAAGCTGAAATAAAGCAGAAAATTAAAATTTGGTATTTTGATGATAAGAAAATTTAATAACGCCGACCGCCATATGCATTTATACTACGATTATAATTTTAACAAAATTTACTTACCTCAAATGGAATTTGGATTGAATTTATATGAAATAGAAGAATACACGTGTGTAATTAAGGCGATTATCGAAGAAATTTCACAAGAAAACAAAACTATCCGATCAACTCCGGTAACCAAAGTTTCAGTAGCAGAAACACCTGTTGTATCCAGTGTGATACGGGAGCATTTGACCAACAACAAAGAGGAAAGCAGTGGACCTCAAACGTTAATCAAGCTAAGAAATTATTGTTTATTTGAACTATTTTATTTCTCGGAATTCTTATAATTTTCATATTTTTAATACTAACATTATTACACTAACAGTGGAATTTGGTAAATGAATTTAGAAGTCATATTTGGTATAAAAGTAAATGCAATTCATTTATCAAGTGTCGCTACACAATACACAAAGAGTCAAGAAACAATATTATTAAGTTTCAAGTTATTGGTATTAAATAAACCCTATTTTGCGATATTAAAAAAAAAAAAAAAGGATTTTTGTTTTCTTGAATCACATGATTCGTGGGTTTCAAATTGAATTCGCTCCTGAGAGTCAAGTAATTCCGAAATTATCTGAGCTAGCTGGAGAAAAAGGTAAGAGTGTGTAGAGTGTATAAAATTTACATTACATCTTTTTGGCGCAACAACGTGGTGCTCGAAACCACGATTTCAATAATAAACAGGGTAGTTTAGACTAAAATAAATTAAATAAATCAAAATGGCAGAAAACGGATCAGAGGATGGTAAAATACAGGTAGAGGAAAGTCAAATAGAGGAAAGTCAGGTGGAAGAAAGACAGGTAGAGGAGGGTCAAGTTAGCGAACAGGTGATACAAGTATGGGAATCGCCGATAACACCGCCAATGCACAGTAGTACAAAAAAGGGTTCGATAGATCAGGGGGGAATAAGCATAGAATTATTAAGGCAAATTATGAATAAATTAGATCGAAATACCGAAATATTAAGAAGGGAAATGAAAGAAAGTCAAAACGAAATGAGAGAAAGTATAAGTGGGGATGTGAATAAATTAGATAATAAATTAGATCAAACTACCGAAAGTATAAGAAGGGAAATGAAAGAAAGTCAAAAAAAAATGAAAGAAATTCTAGAAAAAAAATTAGATCAAAATGTAGAAATAGTAAGAGGGGATATGAATAGGGGTTTTCAGGAATTTCAGGAGAAATTTAATAATTGGGAAGAAAGACTAAATATAACAAATTCAAGGGTAAAATCGGTAGAAGAAAAAGTTATTGAAACGTTAAAAGAAAATGTAATTTTAAGGGAAGAAATAAACGTAGATTTACAAAAACATAAAACGTACATTTCTATAGAAGTGGGAGATAAATTGAGGAATGCAGAAACCAAATCGATTAGGACAGTAAATGAAATGATAACGGGAATAGAAGATAAAGTTTTTCAATCTGTTATAAATAAAACGCTGGAAGAGGGAACTGAAATTGCAAATGTGGTAAGAGATATAAAAAAATTAGAAAATGATGTTGCTCATAATGGTGAAAAATTACGAACTTATGAACAAGAAGTAAAAATGCAAAGGGGAAATATTAATGTAATTGAGGGGAATTTAAATAAAAAATTGGAAGACACCATAAGGGATATTGAACGGGGCAAAATTCATAATCTAACATTCACAACGGGAATGGGAAATAGTACAATGAATAAATCATTGCAAGAAATTTCTAATTATATTAATAAAAATCCAAAATTAAAATTTTACGGACAACCACAATCAGGGATTAACCCAAAACACTTCATAAAATATGCTAAGCCTATGGTCGATCAAGTATTTGATGCGGAACAATTAAAAGTGATTCTTGGTTCGATGATGAAGGGAACAGCCGAGGAATGGTTCGGGATTCATCAAAATAATTTCAATACTTTTGATGAATTCTCAAATATGTTTTTGGATAGATATTGGGGGGATGATTTCAATAATGAAAAATTTAAATCTCATTGGTCTAATCTTGGCATAAAATTGGTGTTTGTTTCGATAAGAAATCCTCGGGCCAACTTGAGTGAACGTTTTGTTAGGGAGTCAGTAAAATTTTTGAGATTAAGGGTATATCAGAATCAAACAGATTGGTACAGGCATCTTACGGAAGTAGAAAAGTTTATCAACCATACTCCAAATACTGTGACGGAGGAATCACCTGTCTTCTTAATGTTTAATGAACCACCTGACCGACCATGGTTACTAGAAAAAAATAAAGATTATCAGGAAACGTTAGTTAAAGCGAAAAACAAAATTAATAAACGAATAAGAAATTATTTACAAAAAGAAAATGATAAAATTACGAAACATTGTAAATTTTCGATTGGTGATTTAGTAGTAGTAAGGAGTCTGCGGGTAGGAAATCGAGCAAAGAACCAATGTTTAAAGTTGCAATTGCCATTTGAAGGTCCTTACGTCATAGATTCTGTAAACGAAAACACGTATTTGTTAAAATATCCAGATTCAAATAAATTAAGAGGAAAATATAACCTGGATAATATTTATGCTTATGATATTGAAAATAATTATTCATCTTCAGGATCAGAACTTGATATGTAATGAAAAATATTTGTAAATAAAATTAAGAAGTTTTTATTTCAGTTAATTTTAAAAAAAAAAATAATTATTATTTTATTTTGAATTGAGTTATAGTTTAATTTTTTGGGAAAATTTTATAAAATTGTGATAGCTTTAGACTTGATTAAGAAATGAAGACTATGATTTGTTTCTTACCTTCCTTTATAGCTGAATATTGCTCAAGCCGATATTTGCTTGCGACAATCTAGTTGTCTTATCAAATGATCAACTTGGAGCAAGGGGATATTAGATGTAATGATATTTCTGATCAGCAGCCGGTGTTTTTGGTTGAGGCTTGTTTACTTGGTAGTTTGGATTCTGTTGGAGTCACTAATCGATTTGCACCGCGATTAAGAGACTTGTTTTTATGCTCGGCAGGTCGGTCTTTATTGTTAAATGCCAATAACAAACAATGACTCGGAATTGTTACACAATACACTACTTTTAACACAAATATTATTGTTTTTCTGTAAAGAAATAAAGGTGTTGTGAAACCAGTGACAAATCTTGCGAACGTGAAGCTATAATTGAAAAGTGTTTAGAAGAAATATGGTGCATACTGTATAATTTGAGACTTACGAGGGAATTTGTTGTTATAAGGTTGGAAGGGTCGTTCGTTGAGAAGAGGACGTTGTGCGTCCACGAGAATGTGTGCGTTTTCCAAGTGTGATATCATTTTTTTGCGTTAATTTGTCAGCCGATTAACTGATTAAGTCAGGGAGCATATCCTGATGGTTGATAGTGTGATTGCACAAACAAAAATATTGTTTGCTTTTTGTTTCAAGCTGAAATAAAGCAGAAAATTAAAATTTGGTATTTTGATGATAAGAAAATTTAATAACGCCGACCGCCATATGCATTTATACTACGATTATAATTTTAACAAAATTTACTTACCTCAAATGGAATTTGGATTGAATTTATATGAAATAGAAGAATACACGTGTGTAATTAAGGCGATTATCGAAGAAATTTCACAAGAAAACAAAACTATCCGATCAACTCCGGTAACCAAAGTTTCAGTAGCAGAAACACCTGTTGTATCCAGTGTGATACGGGAGCATTTGACCAACAACAAAGAGGAAAGCAGTGGACCTCAAACGTTAATCAAGCTAAGAAATTATTGTTTATTTGAACTATTTTATTTCTCGGAATTCTTATAATTTTCATATTTTTAATACTAACATTATTACACTAACAGTGGAATTTGGTAAATGAATTTAGAAGTCATATTTGGTATAAAAGTAAATGCAATTCATTTATCAAGTGTCGCTACACAATACACAAAGAGTCAAGAAACAATATTATTAAGTTTCAAGTTATTGGTATTAAATAAACCCTATTTTGCGATATTAAAAAAAAAAAAAAAGGATTTTTGTTTTCTTGAATCACATGATTCGTGGGTTTCAAATTGAATTCGCTCCTGAGAGTCAAGTAATTCCGAAATTATCTGAGCTAGCTGGAGAAAAAGGTAAGAGTGTGTAGAGTGTATAAAATTTACATTACAGTATATTTGAGTGGCACCGTGATAAAATAGCCATAATATTTAAATACATAAATTTAATTTAAATTTTGAGAAAGGTAAGAAAAAATATTATGCAGATAGTATAGAATATTAATTTTATAAAAACAAAAACTGAATATTGTTGTGAATAATAACAATGCAACAGGTTTATATTAACTGCTGGATCCGTAACTGCAATAATGTTGTGTTAAACAGGAAGAATAATATTTTAGTATAGGGCGAATGCAGGATGTTCAAAAGTGAGAAAATTCGTATTTTTCTTTAAATAATACAACAGAACAATATCTTTAAGAATTTACATTATTTGGAATTTCAATTCATAGGTATTTTGCCTTTGGTGTTGACAGTTTCCACTTAACAATATACCTATATTAGTGTCGTAAGTTTCAAAAATTGTAAAATATACTAAATAAGCTTTGAAAATACTCAATACTATTATATCTAAATAGCTCGATGATTGTAAAATATCGTCTGCAGCGACATCGGTATGTGTTCAGTATAAATATAGAAATAATCAGGAAATATGCAGATTGGTGAATTTCTAACAAAAAAAACCAGAAGGTACAAAATTTTATATAATATACATATCATAATAAAAAAACTGTTTCTTTAAAATTTCATTTCATTTCAAACAGCTGATGACAAATCGAATTGAAAATTACTTCAATCAAGTTATTATTAATAATATTAATTCATGAAAAAGATATTTTTGCGCATTCAAGGTAATTGAACTTATCGATAGGCTAAAACCTAGTGACCTAGTCGCGTTTCACTGCCATAAATTTGTTTTAATGCAAATTTTAGTTAGTTGAAAATTCAAATATTGAACAATTGTTTCAAATCCAAAGAACCAAGAAAATGTTTAAAATAAAAGCTTATGAATTAATGAAGTTAACTAAATATATGAAAATGGATGAAGAAATCACAAAATGAAAAGGATAAAAAAGTTAATAATTATAAAGAGAAACCTAATAGTGAAAATGTGAAAACAAAATAAACAACAATAGTTGAATTATTTAAATACTTGAATAGTAGAATAGTGAATATTATTCACTTGTTTACTTGTATTGTTGGAAAATACCAAAATTTTAATAAATATTATAATATAAAATATAAACAACATTTTGGTTCTTAACAATACTATTTATGCCCTGTATAGCAAAAAGACACCTCTCGACACCTACGTAAACTATCATTACCCACAAAATTCCAATTTTTGCTTTTTTGTAGAAATTGACTGTACTATTGGCATGGTGCGAACATCAGTGCCACGACATAACGCCACCGTTAGTTCTAAATTTTCCATTGTACTAATGCAGTAAAATGTTATTTTCTTATTAAAAAAATTTTTTTTTAATTAAAAAATGTTAATAAACAAAATTAACGACCATGAAATTTGCAACAAAAATTCTCTAAAAAGTTTTGCTGGAAAATCGATTTTTATATGAAAAAAAGCGGCTTTAAAATGTTCAATTTACACTGGTCAAGTACAACCCAAATAAATTTGCCGGTGCGTCATTGTTTAAAATGGTAAGAATCAAGCTGGAAATCACTAGTCAAGTAAGTGCTTTTTAAAGTGCATTTTTATTTTAATATATCGTAGTTTCTCTTTTCGCCACCATTTGAAACAATGTAAATGGCACTGTCAAAGTGTTGCAGGTTATAAACAACAATGAAAACCTAACCTAACTGCATAAAATGTAGCACGACGTGATTCAAAAATATATATTAAAAATCAGACATACTAATTTTTTATTGTTATGTGTTTATAATGTACAATATTGGTAACGTACGTCTTTTATTGGTTTCGGTTAGCTAGACATACAAATATTTTTGCACTCATTTAAATGAAGATGAACGACGTCCAAAATTATATTCAGTATGTCATTTCTTAATCAGAATTTTGCGACATAGCGGCACAGATATTTGAATCGTAGTTTAACATAAGACAACTTAGAAACTTGCCACTTTTTTTGCACAATTTGTCCACAGCGTTCGCTGGCGTCGGTTTCAATACCCGCACTATGCGCTTCGCACCCTGCCAATACCTAATCTTAATGTTACAAAAGCGAAAGTTGCAAAAATCATACCGATTCTTTGCTAAATTTCAACAAAATACATCGACATTCCACTTAAGAGCACACACATTACAAACTTTAAAATGCTCTCTTGTAAAATTAAATTTTTGAAGATGTTGGAGGTATAGATCTGTTGGTTATGTTGGTAGAATATATCCTTGGTAAGTACCAAAAGATTTGATAATGGCAATTACGAAGTAGATCGATCTGTATAAAAAATGAGTCTTGTAATTAACGAAGACAAAACAAAATACATGAGTGTCAGTAGACGACCACACAGAGCCAGACTTGGACAAAATGTGCGTTTAGCATGGGGGTCAATTTTTCGTTTACATCAAGCTATCAGGTTTTTTCATGAGGAAAATATGTTAATGCCAGATCGTTTGACCAAACAACAGTATGCCAAACATAATATCAATTAAATTAAATAAGTATGATTTTGAAATCATTTTATAAGGGCTAGGTTTTGTTTTTTATTATAATTTATTATATAGGGAATGTAGATTTAAAAAAGAGATCAAATTAATATTCTGGTAAAAAATAGAAAATATTATAGATTATATAAAAATGCGACTTTACGAGGTAAGGAGAACGATATCTGATGCTAGCTAATTTCAAGTGCACAGTACAATCGGAATAATCAACGATATACTTTTACGACCATTACATTAACTTTGTACAACAGGCATTCTTCATTGTCATTTCTATTCAGCTGCCGAATAAAACTGAAATTGACACTTTCAACAAATGTCAATTCATTTGACAGTTATCCTTATTAGAAATTCGGCGCATCTAAAAAAAACAATTTTTATTGTTTGATTTTTAATTGTTTATTGGTTTTATTTTGTAATTATACGTATACACGATACACTTATACCGGTATGCTCAGTAAGAAATTAAAACTCGTTTGTTCTGCGCATTGACGTCACGTTGGAGATATTTATTATAATACGCTTGAATTTTAATTATAAATCTTAAGATTATTTTAATAAAAGGTCAAACAATATCAATTTCAATTATATCATACATCATTAACATAATAATTCTAGAAGTGGTTGAAAAATGTAAAAAATATTGCAAATTTGACATTTTGGGCTCCAAGCTGACGTCAAATAGTGCGAGAAGGATAGAGCTAACCTGCTAGTGAGCATACCGGCAATAAGTGTATCGTGATACGTATATAGTAGTTGGATATCTTGTTATTATCGTCATGTTGTGTTATTTTAACTTTTAACAATAAAATCAAAACAAAATTGTAATATTAAGTGTTTATTATAAACGATCGTGGTTTAGGTAGTGTAACTCGATATTAACCGTATCAATATTTTAGAAAACCCAAAAAATACACATACCTATACTTTTTAAAATTCAATATTTTTGAGTTTACTTAAAAATTTAAATTTTAGTGTTTGTTCATAATGTACATAAAACAGACGTAAAAATTACATAAAACTTAAGAATTACAAATACAAATTAGACATTAAGACCTTAATTGAATATTGAAAAATACTGTAGTTATTTTCGAATATGCAAAAAAATATTCTACGTCGAGTCGTGTACTCTAAGATTTTAATATTATTCGATATTCGATTATGCTTTTATTTGTATTTATATTTTTAAGTCTTATGTTCGTCTTATGTACATTTTACGTACATTATATATAAGCACTAACTTAAAAGTATAACTAATAAAACTGGTAGTAACACATTTTAATTTAACACAACTCAAGCTAAGCGCTTGTGATAATGTACATACGACGTAAGAAATACATAAAATGTAAGAATTACAAATACAAATAAGACCTTAATCGAAAATTGAAAAATACTGGAGTAAGTTTGGTATATGCAAAAAAACATTCTACGTCGTTTACTGTAAGATTTTAATATTATTTGATACTCCATTAAGGGGAGCAATCCATTTAGACTCCCGGAAATAATAGTCATTTTTTGGTAATTTTTTTATAGATACAAAAATAATCACATTGAAGTGTAGCATAAAAAATTTTTTTAAATCTTTTTAACAAAATGACTGCTCTGTAGAATGTTCTTTCAGGCGTTTTGTTTCAAAAAGTGCTCGTGCTGTAGCTCAAACAGTTATTGATCGATCTGGATCAAATACTTTCCTTTATAATGGATCTTTCAAATTGAATTTTCAAAAATAAATAATTAAAAGACAGAGAATTTGAATTGAAACTGAAAAAGGTTTTATTTATTTTTGAAAAATGCGTCTCTACAGTGCCTGATTCTTTTATCAAAATTTTCAGTCACATTCTGGCATAGTTGCGGCTCTATCTCACCAATAAGTGGAATAATTTCTGCTTTGAATGCTTCAACGTTTCGAGGATTATCCTTGTAGACCTGTGCTTTCACATGGCCCCACAGAAAGCAGTATAACGGTGTCAAATCTCAGGATCTTGAAGGCCAATTCACGTCACCGAATTTGGAAATAAGACGGTCTGGAAAGTTTGTATGCATTAATTGCATAGTTTCTCCGGCTGTATGACACGTAGCCCCATCTTGTTGAATCCACATGTTGTCAGTATCAATATTTTCCAGTTTTGGCCATACAATTGACTCAGAAAGTCCCAATTGTTGTGAACGTCGGGAAATTGACTTGTTGGGGTCAGCTGCAACACTATCACTCACAGCAGTATTATTTTCTTCTGAACGACCAGCACGAGCATACTGACGTCTTTCTAGATTTTTTACTGCACCAGTTTCTTGAAATTTCCTACCAATTTGTTGCTCAGTTGTACGATTGCGTCGAACATAAACATCGCATAATTTCCGAAATACCTACATTTCTCAAAGAACGACCATTTTCATAAAATAATTCAATAATCTCAATATTTTGTTGTAATGTATACGACTCCATTTTTATAAATGGAAAATTTTCAGCTGTGAAATGACATATGATAATGTGGGTGCGTTCGATGTTTGAAGTGTATTATACAGCCGCGTACTTTTGAAAACTCAATTTGAAAAATCCGTTAAAAAGGAAAGTATTGTAATCTCCTCAAAAATCAAAAATCGAAATTTTGGTATTCGCATGTTCCTTATCACGCCTTGATGAGATTTTTTAGTTTGGATGGAAAAAGTTTGGTTGGGTCTTCGTCTGTATGTCAGTGTATGGTTGGAGTGTAAAATGAAATAGTATCAATCGCACAGATTGAACTGCGCAACCAAATGAAATGAAACTTGGCATAAAAGTGCATCACAACTATACTTAGAGGTTAGATGAAAATGGTGAAAATCGGTTAAAAATTGCGGAAATGATAAACAAAATAAAGAAAGATCAAGTGTCAATTACTTTTGGACTTTTAGTGTTTAGTATTCGGATTCTATAGAATGATATCTATTATTTATTTCTTAACTGTTATAGTTGACTACTAGGCGTTGTGGGGGCACTGAAATATGATTTTTACCAAAACGATTGTATATCTATATAGAAATATAGAAAGGGATATATATATCCCTTCTTTTACACGGTGTTTTCATAATGCCTTTTTTCCATATACAGCGGTTAAATTTATATGACGTTCCTTATTTACGATACGATATTTATTCGAATATCACAAACTTTGATAAAACACAACGTTATAAATACATTGTGCTTCAAGTAAATATACAGTAAACAGCTGATGTTTCTTAGAGGTTTCCACATTAGACGGCATTTGGAATTCATATAATACGGTACGAATTAACCACGTCATAGAAGGCTTGACTTTATTTATTACAGTATTTATAGCCAGTATAAAAATATACTAGCTTTGGTTTTCAATTTAAAATCATACTTTCCGTTCTATTGTAAATTGTCTATTCTGTGTAGTAGTAGAATGTAAATTTGTCGAAAATCATAGAAAAAAATATTTATTATTCCAGTTATATCTAAAATTATTTTCATAATAAAAGTGAACTCATTTTAAAATTTAAAGTGCAATTTTTGAAACAGTTGTGTGACACAATTTCAGAAAACTTAATATGCTATGTTAATAAAAATATACTGCCTGTGTGTCACGTGGTTAACAAAATAATAATAAAGTATTATGTGGTACATAATTCTTTTGATAAAGTTTTATGATATTAAAAACATTTTATTAATTATTAAAATACTTAATTTAAATAAAAAATACTAAAATTACAACATGTATAATTTTACCAATTTACATGTAATTGTTATTACTTATTAAATTATATATTTTTTAATTGAGTAAGATAATTCGACTAACCCGCATACATATTTCCATGCAATCTGGGGGGTGAGTAAATATTAAAAAAATGCTACAGCTCCATCCAAATTACCGCCGTATCGAACGATGAGACTCTTCAATGTAAATTTAATTTTTAAATACGAAATGGAACAACAACATTGAAAGATAACTGTAGCCACATGCACTCGCCTTGAACTTATCGTACACTTGCTTCGATATTTTCCAATTTTATTATTTTATTAATTAAATTAATAATTCAATTATGACTTTTCAAATTCCTCCACATCAACTCCGATCTTTCCAATCTCCAATTCAACTCAAAATATCAATTCTCCTCCAATAATTCAACTTTATAAAGACCTTTCGTCGACAATGCCAAAATTAAATAATCAACTTACAAAATTAAAATATTTATTCTCTCCGAAATATTCAATGCAATAACCAAAAATAATCCAACAGAAGACTTTCCTCCTAACCGCTACATGAGCAGCCATTTTCGACAAAATGCCTGGTTTTCACCGCCCATTGCTGCTACTACAACTTTTTGGCGGAAAACCAGTAAATACAAAAATATTTACAAACTCCCAACTAAATATTTGTTACAAAACAAAGTCAATTAAAAAAAAATCAAAATGAGGATGTTTAGAACACGACAATATATTATACTGTTATATATTTTACTCCTTTCCTCTTCAATTCAATTAATTTTAACAGCTTTATACTTATAATTATTCTTTAATTATTATATTCTTTTACAAATTATCTTCAAAAATATATCACTATTTAAATTAAATTATCTATCTATCTTTTTTCCAAAACAAAACTCCCCACTGGCTAATTATATTGAAAATGATTATTAAAAGCGCTATTGTTTCATCTTATTGAGTTTTTAACAATAATAATTAATAGTATATTATTTAACAAGAAGTTTAATAAATAGCTTAAATTTGAATTAAAATATACTATTTTATCTGAACTAGTAGACATAATACGGAAATTAACAAATTAATGAGGAATAACAAAAAAATTCGTGGTCTAAATTAACTGTTAAAATATAGTTGTTCGTAGGTAAGCTATGCGAGCAACAAAGTAATTCAATTCACTTATGATTACTTCGGAAGTATAAGCAGAAAGATATCTGAGAATATAATCTATCTTATCTAGGGGACATAATTATAATGTCGATAAAAGTATGCGAGTATCTTTAATGTTCAATTAGCTTTGCTGAATTAAGGGGTTATGCGCACTTGCAAAATGCAAATATTTGTTATTTTTTTCTGGAAAAGTGCCTATATTGTTTTATTGCACAATAATTTCAGTATTTTAGAAATAAATGTAACTTTTTTGAAAAAAAAAATTGAAATAATCCATTGCCAACCGATGGTCTACAACCCTACAACCCAACCCAAGTCGGTGGGCAAGATATTTCAAAAAGTAGTGCCCCAATCCTTTCCAAATTTGGTGTACTTGTTTTAGACATCAAAATGTTGTCCTTAACAAAGTGATTTTTTATTTTAATGTGTATTTTGTATTTTATGGCTTTAATGGGTGAAAAACATTGCATTTATTTTTTACGAAAATCGATATTTTAACTTTGAACATCTGCCATTTTGTAAAAATTCAATTTTTAGGAAAATTGCTCCGTTAAGGACAAGATAAACTTATGTGTTTACTAGGTCTTTTTGAATTTTTGATTTTGAATAAACTGATTCCGCATAGAATTGTCCACCGCAAAGTGCTTTTTAATAATAGGGTCGTGGAACATTGGCTGTAAATGAGTTATTTCTTAATATTTTTGTACAAAAAAAATTATATTGTATTTCTAAAAGATTGTTTTCAATCTAAAAAATTGTTGTGCAATAATATATATACACACATTTCCAGAAAAAAATAACAAGAAGTCGGATTTTCTCGACCCCCTAAGTGCTCATAACCCCTTAAATCTTAAAGAGGGCGAAACTTGAGATTGAAACAACTAGAGCATTATTGTCAACTTATCAACTAAGCGCATTGTGGGTTAATTTTCGTATTTCCAGCAGGTGCAGATAAAAATCAAAATATTAAGTATTGGGTATCTTAAGCTCTGTAACTTGAAACATTTTCAATTCTTATCCTTTATAATGGGAAGCAGGAATTTAATAAAATTCAATTTTCTACATAAATTAGGGCAATATGCTAAAAATCTTAATAGCATTTAATAATATTAAAAGAGAGGTTTTTGAGTCAGTCTAGGTTTTCATTGGCAATGCGAGATGTTCCTACATCTATAAATCAAAATTTTTTATTGAAATAAATGATAATCAAAAATGTAATTTGTAACAAAAATTTTTGTATTTTATATAATATCTCAAACAAAATTGGGTGCGCCAACTAGCGAAGTAATTTAAAACTTGCTACATTTTCAGCAATATCGAATTTTACGTGCGTTTCAAAGATTTTCGCATAATTTATTTAGTTTTATTTAAAATGATTTTACTATAACTCACAGTTAGTTCTTATGTAAAAATATGAAGAAATGTATACAAAATTTATTAATATTTACAGTTAAACTTACAGCTAACACAGCTGTATACATATAGAGGTCGCACTGTTATAAATCAATATTATCCTAAATATTTAGAAATTTGCTACTTTAAGTAAAAATTAAATGTATTTAAAAATAATGTAATATTAGATTTCACTAGTGTTATATTTAGTTATGTCGCACTTTGTATATTTGTAAATAATCATTATATTAGTGTATTCTATATTTTATGTTGGCAACACATACAACTTTAACTTGTAATTCCGTTTGAAGTACTCACGTTCCTTTTCGCTCATATATAATTTTCATTTACAATAAAGTAAATTCTTTTCATTTTCATCAAGTGTTCAATTATTTCAACCCACGTTACAACAAGTGGCGACGAGGTAGTGGAAATTCAAGAAATTCACTATTATTCAAAATTTCGTTCGGCGTACATGTGGTAATGCCAAAAACAGATTCAGGTGAAAAAGTTGAAGTCAAGGACACCAGCTTGGAGAAAATGGCGGAAAGAAAATTTGTAATGTTTTCAAGTTTCGATAACGATAAGGAGGATATAGAATGTTATTTGGAAAGATTTGATTGCTTTTGTAGCTTGAACGATATTCGTGGTAAGGAGATGATATATTTATTTATTAGTAGTGTTGGACCAGAAATTTATAAGAAATTAAAATCCATTGCGTTTCCTACGAATCCTAAAGATCTTTCTTTTTCTGATATAAAGAAAAAACTAATGGCACATTTTCTTCCTGAACCATTAATTTGTGTGGAAAGACAAAGATTTCGTGCACGAAAGCAAGGTCCTACTGAGTCATTTAATGAGTTTTTAACAAGTTTAAAGTCATTAGCAGTTCATTGTGGATTTACTACAGAGGAAAGATTACAAGAAGAAATTGTGGACCAAATTATAACTGGTATTCGAAGCGAGAAATCGCAAAGTTATTTTTTAAGCACGCCTAAGTTAAGTCTTCAAAAAGTAATTCAAAAGGCGAATGCGGATGAATTAGCTGAAAAAAGTTTAATGGAATGGAATAATTCAAATAATCCACAAGTTTGTAAATTGACAACTGACAAATATTCAATTAAAACATTTTCAAGTAACAAAAGTAATCATAAAACAAAATTTCGTAAAGGTGATAATAAATTTTCACAAAACAAAATTCAAGAAAATGGAATTGTATGCTTTCGATGTGGAAAAGAAAATCATAAAGCGTCCGTATGTTACTATTTTGCATCCACCTGCAACAAGTGTGGGAAAATTGGACATTTGGGTCGTGTTTGTGGAAAATTTCCTCCAAAACATAAGTTTAGAAAAGGGTTCAGCAAATGTATTTCAGAAATAACGCAAGAAAACCAAATTGATGAATCTTTGGATATTTTTCAAATTCGGACACAATCACCTCATTCTAAAATATTGAAAACAGTTCTTATCAATAATCAACAAGTGTCAATGGAAATTGATACTGGGAGTACTTATACTTTAATATCCTTAGAAAATTTTCGTAAATTACAAATTAATGTTAAAATTCATTCTTGCGATGTCGTTCTTTCCAGTTATAATAAAATTAAAATTCCAGTTTTAGGAGTAGCCAAAGTAAAGGTGAATATTGATGGTGATGATTATATTTTGGATTTATACATCATTAAGGAAAATTTTGATACGATTATGGGAAGAGATTGGATTTTCAAAATTAAATCAAAATTACACGATGTTTATGGTATCAAGATCGACATTGAAGATAAAGTAAATAAGTTGGTTTCGGAGTTTTCCGATATATTTTCTAATCAAATTGGATGCCTAAAAAATTTCGAAGCGGACCTCCATTTAAAAGAAAACACTTCACCAATTTTTTGTAGAGCAAGAACCATTCCTTTAGCATTGCAACCTCGTGTGGAAGAAGAAATAAATAGATTGGTTTCTATTGGAGTACTTTCAAAGGTGACTCATTCGGAGTATGCAACTCCAATAATTCCTATTATCAAGCACGATGGTACATTGAGGTTAGTAGCTGATTATAAAATTACAGTTAACAAAAATATTATTCCGGATGATCATCCAATTCCAACTATCGAAAACATCTTACCTAAAATGAATAATGGAAAATATTTTTCAAAATTTGATATCAGAGAAGCGTACATGCATATGAAAGTATCAGAAAAAACAGCCAAAATGTTAACAATAAATACACATTTGGGTTTATTTCAAGTAAATCGTTTAAATTATGGAATTTCGAGTGCTCCAGCTCTATGGCAAAGAGCAATGGAAAACATTTTTTCTGAAATTGAAGGGTTACAAATATTTTATGATGATTTCAGTTTATCTTCACCGGATCCATTAACTCACGTAAAAAGGATGAAACGACTGTTTGAAATTTGTAGAGAAAACGGGATTCACTTCAAGAAAGAAAAATGTCAATTTTTAGCAAATGAAATATCATATTTGGGATATGTAATTGATGAAAATGGTATTCATAAAACTTCTGAAAAAATTAAAGCAATAGTCGAAGCCAAAGCTCCTCGTGATATTACCGAATTAAAATCATTCATTGGACTTGTAAATTATTATTCCAAATTTATAAGAAATTCAGCTGAAAAACTACATCCGCTATACAAATTATTGCAAAAAGGTATACATTTCCGTTGGACAAAAGAAGCTGATTTTGCTTTTAAGAACATTAAACTTGAAATTGCTTCAAATCAAGTTCTAACGCATTTTGATCCTAATAAAACACTTGTGCTTGCTACTGATGCTTCTCCACATGGAATCGGTGGCGTTCTATCACACATTTTCTCAGATGGTTCCGAAAGACCAATTCTTTTTATCAGCAGAAGCTTGTCAAAATCAGAAATTAATTATTCGCAAATTGATAAAGAAGCTTTATCGATTGTATGGTGTATAAAAAAACTTTTTTATTTTCTATTTGGAAGACATTTCATACTTTATACAGATCACAAACCACTGGAATCTATTTTTAAGCAAGATAAGGCTGCACCAGTATTGAGTGCAACTCGTTTGTTACATTATTCAATATTTTTACAAGGATTCGATTATGAAGTAAAATTCAGAAAACATGAAAATCATTGCAATGCCGATTTCTGTTCTAGATTTATCGAAAATAATTCAAAAGAAAATTTAAAAGATTCTTCAGCAGTTTTTCAATTGGGTCAATTGGAAACAATACCAATTCAAAGCAAGATAGTTGCAAAAGAAACTCGAAAGGATTCCGAATTGTGTAAAATATTTAATGCCATAATGGGACCAAATTCGTCAAATTTAAATAACAATGGAGAATGGACTGTAGAGCAAGGATGTTTAATGAAAGGTATTCGCGTCGTTATTCCCAAAACCTTGCAACAATCAATATTGAAGGAATTACATAAAGGTCATATTGGTACATCGAGAATGAAAGCTCTTGCTCGATCTTACGTTTTTTGGGAAGGTGTGGACAGAGATATCGAAAATGTTACTAAGAATTGTAAAAATTGTTTACAATATTCGAATTCGCCAATTCATGCCAAAATTCATCCATGGGAATTTCCGAGAAATCCGTGGGAAAGATTGCATATTGATCACGCAGGTCCTTTTCATGGTTTATATTTTTTTATCATAGTTGATGCATACAGCAAATGGATCGAAATTTTTCCAGTAAAACGCATCGATAGTTTTACAAGCATTTCAAAATTAACTGAATGTTTTTCTCGGTTTGGAATTCCATCTAATATAGTTTCCGATAATGGTTCCGCATTCATTTCGTCTGAATTTTCAAAATTTTTAGGAAAACATCAAATTAATCATATTCGAACGGCTGCATATCATCCGTCTTCAAATGGACAAGTTGAACGATATGTTGGCATTTTCAAAAACGCTCTTAGAAAACAATTATTGGATTCAAAAGACATTCATCATAATCTTCAAGAAATTCTATTCAGTTTAAGAAGAGCTCCGCACAGCACTACAGGGAAGAGTCCAGCAGAACTTATGTTGGGAAGAAATATTCGTTCCCATTTGGATATCATTAAACCTGTTTCATTTCAAGATGTTATAATTCAAAAACAAAAAAAGACAATTATTGATGGAGGAGGTCAAACACGAAATTTCGAAATTGGTCAAACCGTATTATTCAAATCATTTTCGGATAAAACATGGAAAATTGGAGTTGTAGTCAATAAAATTGGAAACGTTTTATACGAAATTTGGAGTAATGGTGTTAAATTTAAAAGACATGTTGATCAAGTTTTTCGAGGCGAAGAAAAATTTCAAGATTCAAATAATGCTGATGCTGATAGTAAAATTCAAGAAAAGGTCCATTTCGAGCAATTAAATGTAACTCCAGAAAACTTAAAAATTCCTAACAACCCTCCTGACATTCCTAATACTTCAAACCAACCAAAGGTATCGGATGACGAAATTCCACCATCAGACGTTGCCGGAAGATCAACGGATAATTTGAATAGTGCGGCTCTCGGATTTGAACCCATACTGGTTTGTATTGTTTATTGCTAGTCCAACTCTTATACAACTGGGCTACGAACGTTCCCTTTCGCTCATATATAATTTTCATTTACAATAAAGTAAATTCTTTTCATTTTCATCAAGTGTTCAATTATTTCAACCCACGTTACAACAACTAGTTATTGAAATCAAAGACAATTTTTATTACAATCAGAATACGATTTACAAAAAAGCTTAATTTGTTAAATTTCATAAAGCTAATTAGATTTCTATTTAAAATTTTAGTTATAAATTAGGATCCTGCAAGTTGGCAAAAACGTTTTCAATTTGGCGAAATATTGTCTTTGTATATTATCATCAAATTGACTAATTCGCCAGCTGGGAATTATAGTGTTCTATCTGACTTTTTCCAAATTTTTCAGGGGAGAGATTTCAAATAATGCCTTCTGAATTATTAGGAATTTCTGTTCAAATTCGGTTTTGTTTGTTATAACATACAAGATAATAATATAATAAGCAAAATAAATTTAAAATGGAACCTGCTAAATGACATTTATAATGTGTTTGTAATATTTGAAAAATAATAGGAATGCAGTTAGAACAAATGAATTCGAAATATTGGTTACATTTTTAATTTATCGCTGTTTATTGTTCTATCTACATAAAATAAGAAGTTACTCAGATTATAAGAACAGTAATTTATTAATAATACAAATAAAAGTAATTAGAACAAAAGTAAAACAAAAATTATTGTGTTAAATATAAAAAAATAAGGAATTATTAAATTTGACCTGAAGTTTTTGCTTTTTTAACCCGTTGGTTTGCCCCACTTTTCTCATTGGGTTTTTCCTTCTCAACCTTGTTTTTCTTGGCAAGCTTCTTAATTTTATTCTCATTTTATTCTCAAAAAATAAAGTTTTAAAATATTTCCTATCTACTTCTGGTATAAATTTAAATACTTTATAAAGATGGTGGACTTTATTTTCGGTTAGAAGACATTTAGTTGGTTCCGGAACGGTTTTGATTTTGGGCAAAAAGGCACCGTTGGAGGTTTCACTATTTCTTGTCTTTGGAGTAATTCTCGCTGCTATGTAATCAACGTTGTCAGAAGAGTAATCCAATTTATAATAAATAGTAAAAGGTTCGTTACGTATATATTTTAATTGTTTTACTGAACAATACGGAATTGGTTTAAAATTAAAGATCTCCGCCGCTTTCTGATAATCTTTATAGTCTTTCATTTGCATCTGGATAACTTTCAATGGGTTTTTCTTATTAACAGTATTCAACGCTCTTAGAAAACCCAAAGGACTGTAAATCTCCGCGTTCTCTATTTTTCTGTCAATTTGGGAATGAATATTATCGACTTCCTGGACTTGACCGTGACCAGGTTCAGAACATTTTTGAACGATATCTTCTAGGTTTTCATGTTCTTCGAGGAACTTTTTTTTTTCTTAACTCGAGAGCTAAGGTCATATATGAGTTTCGATTTTGTGGCACGCAAGAGTCGGACCACAAAATTATTTTTTTAATTTCAGGAAAATCTTCAACCACTTTGCCCAATATTTTTACAATCGCAGAAGCTAAGTTGATACCTTTCCTCCCGTGCATGCCTTCGTTCCAAATTGCACAATAACCTTTTCGATTAAGATTACAATGTGCTGTCATATTGTAAGTGTTTAATTTTTTACTATAAAAAAACGAAGAAATTTCAGCCTTCGGCAGAGCAAACACATTTTCCATGTCAAAGGACACTACAGCAGTATTTTTATCTATGTTCCTGTCAGATATTTTTAGGGGTGATTTTTGGCTTGGGTCAATTCCTCTATCTCTTTGTCGGTTTTCGTAACAAGTTTTTTTAATTCTAAATGTTTTTCATAACCGTCTTTAGAATCTTCTTCTCGACCTTCTAGTTTCTTTGCCTTAAATTATTCGCAAATGTGAAACCCGTTAAAAATTTAGTGAGGTTATAAATTTAGTTTTATAAAAATAAAGTTAATTTCCGAAAAAATTTGTAATACAATTGTTACTTACCTTGAAAGGTCTTTTGTTCTGCAATTTATTCTACCAAAAGAAAACAAATATAAAAACCGCCAAAATATTTGATGCAATATTGTTCTAACTGCTGAACTACTGTAGCGCTATTGACTGCGCAGATACACCACTATAGTAGTTAACTATAAAACCGAATGCAGATAGAACAATATTGCACGATCATTATAAGGGGAACCAATAATTTTAGTCCAAATTTTATTATGTAGATAGAACATAAATGATCTGATCTATACAATGGTACCAATAACTCAAATTTGACAAAAAGTGCAGATAGAACACTATAATTCTCAGCTCGCGAATTGAAGAACTGAATTGTGATAGTCACTAATAAGACTTACAAAATTATTATATTTGACTTCAAAATGTCAAATAATAATATAATAATTCAAAAATTATTTTTGAAAACAGAAATATTATACAAGTACAAAATAAGTAGATTAAAAAATAAAACAACTTACCTACTCATTAATAATAATTATTGATGTTATTTTATTATTGTTATTTTACTTTACCTTGTATTAAATTACTCAACTTGTAACGCTCGATTACTCAAATCTCTAATCCTGTAACATAACACAACACCTTCATTCACTCGTGGCTTCAATAATTGAAGTAATTGTTGAGTAAAGCAATACAAAGTAAGGTAAAATAACACCTTCATCCATCGAATATCTTCAATAAGAAGAAGTTTCTAGAATCTAAAAGAGTATAATACTATTATGAAAGACATGTAGGTACCTACATACTACCTTCATCCACTCGTTCTTCAAATGAAAATTATTTTGTAGGGTAAATCCGGGAGAGTTTGACCACTTTTTTAAAAACACCTGGAAAATGATCCATTTATGAACATTTGAACTCCAAATATTTTTCATCTACTCGCCAATGAGTCTGGATTGTAAATAAATATTCAAATGCAACAAACGCTAAACAGTTCTTATTATATTAAATAAAGAAATAAACAGGTGAGATCGACTATTCAAAAATCAAGACAAAACATATTTAACTATATAAGCAATATTCTTTTTAAGCTTCTTTTTTAATTTACTATATTAAAGTCGCAAAAAAACAACATGTGATCGCGCTATCCCTTATATTATGTAGTAGGGAGAGACTGACCACCTAATTTATAAAATATTTATTACAGATATTATTATTAAATTATCAAACAAAACGTATTTAAGTTTATAAACAATATTCTGTTTTATGCTTTTTTTTAATTTTCTGCATAAAAGTCAAAAAAATCAACATGTGGTCGGACTATCCCTTATACCAGGGAGAGACTGACCACTTAATTAACAAGATGAAATGTTTCTTTATAAAACGATTTTTGAGGTTAATTTAAAACTTTGTCTTTATTTTATACGAAAAAGTTAAAATACTTAATAAAAACTTGCATACCTTAACAATACAGCTATTGCTGTTAAAGAGTTAAAAGACTTTTACTCTGTGTCAATTATTTGGAAGCAATTATTGACCTAAATATTAATATTTACACCAAGCAAAACATGTTCTCTACAACATATAGATGTAGACTAACCTATGACGTAACAGTCGACCTACTCTATTGTTCTGATATCGAATTATCTGTGGTGGTCGGTCACTCCCGGAATTACCCTAATATAAAAATCTAGAATATCTGTTGAAATTGTTAGTAATTAAAATTAAAGTTGGGTATAATGTATATTAATTTATAATATAATCAATAAATATATAAATATAATAATTTAAAAATAATAGAATAAATAAATAAATATAATATTTCGAAAGTTTTTATTTAAATTGAAGTGCCACAGAAAATCACTCAAAATTAATATTGCCAATACTAATTATTATCAAGCGATGATTATGTAAATATTGCTTTAAACAAGTTATGTTCGTAACTATTAAACTAGTATTGTGACTATCTGAAACGTTTATTATATGGTTCGCAGAACGTTATGTAATCAATGTGAAGCTTTATCTTACTCTGACTATAAGCTTTATCTTTTTTTATAGATACCTACTTATAATCACTGGTCGACAGTGGTTTTGTAGCCCTAGATTTTTGATTAATTTTTGAATGATTTTATGTGAAAAACACTAAGGGTAGCAATATTTTTTCCAAATTGGCTCTAGTTACTTATTTTTCGATATTTTTACATTTGACTCAAAAATGCATTATTTCAATGAAAAATAGTTCACCCCTACCTTATGGCACTAACAAAAAATGAAAAACTGTTATATTTAATGGCGGTCGTAAGGGGAGGCATGGGGGCCATGGTCTCCTCCAAACTAACATATTACCGTGTTTCAAACTAATGTCCTTACTAAATACCTAAATGTTTTTCAAGATTTTGGAAATTTTTTCGGAAGTGGCCCCCTCAGAAACTAAAAATATGACCGCCCCTGGTTATGATGCGTTTGAAAAAATTTGGATTTTCAGGAACTTTGGTTAACGATTCTTGAGAGATGATTTTGCAATTCACATTTTGTATAAAATTTAACATGTTTGGTTGGCCTTAAATTGGCCTTAAAAATTGCATCACATGATCCTATTGAGATTCCAACTTCTTTTGCAACCTCTCTAATAGTGCTTCGGCAATTTACAAAAAACCGTTTCTTTGGTTTTCTGAGGTTTTTATCGCTAATTGATGTGTTTGCATGCTCATAATATATTCAAATCTGCACCGATTTCTTGAAAATGTTTGTAAACTTTTGTATATTTTGACCTAGTTTCTACACCAAAAATGTAGTCAACATTTCTTATACTTCATTACACTTTTAAATTAATTTTTTACAGAGAATTTAATGCAAATAACGTTTCTAAAACAAAAATGAATTCTGAAAATCGCAGATTTTTAAAATTATGCATTAAACAATAATTTGCTAAACAAACTGTACAAAGATATGGCTAAAAATTAACATGTGCATTACTCATAGTTGTATTAACTTAGAAAATTATTTTATCTTATTTCGTAACTTACACCGTGCGAAATGCAAAAATTTCCAAGATATTTTAAACATTCCTCGTATATTACAAAAACATAAAAACTAGAGCCAATATTAGCCAATTTTCGTTATATTTATAACTTTTACGTTCTTAATCGTCAAAATTCAGTGAAAAAATCTGGACAACAAAAAAAAATTTCTTTTTTTGTAGACCTGTTTAATTATTGAAGATTAAGGCATTTTTGTACATGAGAACATGAGATTGTCTAGTATTTCTGTCATTGTCCAACTTAAAAATTTCAATATTATATAATATTTTTCGCTCAGTTCTGAGTAATCATCGAATTCATTTATAAAACGGCAAGGGGTTAAAAGTAGCATCCCTAGTTTGTCAAAATCTGTCATTTAATCTTGCACTAATGCAAGGAAAATTTCTGACCGCTATAATTTCCAGTTTATCTAATTGTTAATTAATCTTCAATAAATGTTATTTTATTTCTACTGCTACGTAAAGTTTACTTTTTCCCACTTAAGCTAGATAATGAGCCATTTTGGATGGCATTACTAGTCAAATAAAATGTTAACAGGTAAATAAACAAAAATTATTATACATACTATATTAGTATGGTCTTTTCCACGAGAATTCCAGTCTCATCGTGCCTAAAAACTATCCGTAAGATATAAAATATTTATATTTAGTGATATTTTTTTACTAGTAAGTAATTACTAATGTACTAGTAAGCAAATACTAAAAAATAATTTTTAAAATGTAAACATTTTGTATCGTTCGGATGGTTTTTAGATACGAGTCACATGAGAGCTCTCGTGGGGTAGACTATAATATTGTAGCTTTGATTATAAATTAATTAGATTAAGTAGCTCGATCGCATTATTTTATAATTTAAATGCAATATGGGACTACCAAAACAAAATTATCGAGTTTAAAGCATAATATGCGTTAAAAGATAAAATTTTGTATGATATATAATATAGATGTGTAGAAACGTTTTATATAGTAAGGGGGCAAATTTTTTCTAGTTTAATTTATTACCTAACTATTTTCATCGTAAAATGAGTCAGAAAGGAGATATTAGCAGAAAACTGTTTTAAGGCGCCATTTTTTCAATATGGCGGCGCGAGCGACAAAAATACGAGGTGGCAAAGTAGAAATTTGGAAAGAGCATGTCGTAATCTATAAAATCGCCAATTTTAAAAACTCCCGGAAAACTTTCCAGGTAAAACTATCAAATGACTGGACTAACATATGTATTGGTAAATTGATATCGGTGCAAAATTACTGCAATATGTATTTCCAGTATTGAGTATTAAATATAAGCCAAAATTGGTAATAAATTAGTTAACTGTACATTGTGTCTAAAATTGCTGCAATACTATAAGATAAATATTGGTGTAACGATAAATTTAAAAGAATAAAATTAAATTGAAATTTTTTATTCAAAACTTTTAGCTCTTCTCTGTACAATAAATTGCATATAAGAGAATATTCATTTATTTATTCGTTAACGGATAACCAATTTACATAATAATTAAATTACAACTTCAACAATAAAAACTCTTTTGTTACCTTATCAGTCCTGTGTCTGTTCAGAATAATACTTTAAATGCAATTTGATTACATTGGTAAAATCATAGTTTAACAATTTAATGCCATTTATACGATGATATAACATTGCTATAATGCTAAATTGTTGAACAAAACAATTTGTAAAATTATTAATTTTAAAAGAATGACGAATATCTAAATTAATAATAATTTATTATTGTTAGCTTGAAGTTCAGAATTTTCAATCTTTATAAAAAATAATATGAAACGATGTGCCTGATTCATTATGTGAATTATCAATTTTCAGAATTTTTAATTATTCAACTCGTACCTACAAAAATATTGATGATAGCATATGAACTGCTTTACAAAATTATTAAAATTTAAATGATTTTTAATTCATTTTCCAATATTTTTAATCAAAAAAGGTTAAACCCAACTTTACGTGTAAATACTATCATGTAATTGCATCTAATTTTATTTTAATTGCATCAATTAATCTTCCGGTAATCTGGTTAAATACTTAACCCTGGATTTGGCCACAAACAATTATTTTGTCATTAAAAGTTGTTTGAATTTAATTTTACTTACAAAGTTTATTAATTAAAAGTAAATATCGTAAATTCACAGGTTGCCACACAATAAAAATTACATAAGAGCAATTTCATCTAGTTTTTCTTTCAGTTGGTATGTTGTGTAGAAGTCTACATAAATTAATCAGTATGGCAGCAGTTATTCCGCGAGATTGATTTAAATAAGTTTTCAGCAATATAAGGCAATATACGAATAAAGCTATAGTTTGTGCCAGGGTATGTTTCAGTGATATGATGTGTCAAATTTCAAATTAACCAACAAATTAGAAAATCATTTTTTTTAAATGCTTCATAACGTATCAATATAACTGACTATTATTTAAATAAACTGATTTACATCAATAAAGTTCACGAAACAACTGTTAATTTTGCTTTTTTAACTTTTATTGCACCAATTCATGAATTCGATGTCTTTTTCTAATTTTCATTCTATTTGAACGTACTTAAAAATTGATGATTGTACCAATATTCTATAAGCGGGCTTTTGAAATGTAGATTTCTTTACACTGAACTGAAACAATTCCTTGGCGACTTGCCACACTTCAACAAAGTTTGTAAATTAATGCACTTAGTTTGCTAAATTGACTGACACACAGACATTTAGAAAATCACTGTCATAAAATAATCATGTATAATTTAAATCTGGGATTAATTAGTTGTTCTGGAATAATTAATAATCTATTAGCCTACTTTCCCTTATGTTCCGTTTGAGTACAGCAAATACATACTGAAATTTCACACTGCAGTCACATCATTTTAAAATTTAGTGGAGATACTTAAATTCATTTGTTTTTACCCTAACAGCATATCGTCACCACTTTAAACTGAAAATGCAGAATTTCTAAATGAAACGACTGTAGTAGGAAACTTCCGTAGGTACTGTCAGTATCAGTATCAGTAATCAAACGGAAAACACAAAGTATTTAATTTCAAATTAAAATTTAATTTACAGGGAACTCTTATATGTAGGTATTTAAAATCTATAGATTTAAAATAACCTTCCACGGTCTATGTCATAAGAATATTTATATTACTTACTTTGTTTCTAGATGTGACTGAAACTCGAGAAATTCAAGAATTACAATTATATTCCAATCGTATATTTAAGTTAAGAACTGTGCCAAATAGCATATTAATGTCAGATAATTCTAGTAAAACATCGGACAACTTTTTAACTCCAAATTATACAATAGTTCAAGCACAAATAGGATCTACTGCAGTTTTACATTGTGAAGTAGTCGATACCGGAGAAAATACGGTATGTATGTATGTTACTAACATATTTATTTCTTCTTGATGTATTATATGGTCAAAAATAGATCCTATGTCTCCTTTAAAGTCATATTGAAATTAGCACTATATAAATTCAAATAAAACTGAAAATCTGCAAAAATATAAGTTTCACTGACCTGATGCAAAGTATACTTTTGAATTGTAAAAGAAATAAGATTGCACTGTCGAGTCGTGTCAGATGAAATTGTAATAATTAAAAGAAGCTTAAAAGATCGCTCTCATTAATTTTGCATTATTTTTTTGTAAAATAATTTATCAGAGAGATCTTGCAGTCAAAGAAAAAAAAACAGTTTAAAAGACTTGTACATTTATTTGTTTGCTTTAAATTGTGTAATTTATCACATTTAAATGTCGCCTTGCAGGTGTCCTGGATAAGAAAGCGCGACTATCACTTACTAACGGTGGGATTACAAACCTATAGTAGCGATAAAAGGTTCTTTACTTCAAATGGAAAAAACGGACAGGTAATTCTTGTTATTTAAATTATATATTTCAGTAAATATTTTAATATTATCACCAGCTTTTAACTTTTAAACAAAAAGTTTAAATTTAGTCGAAAATTTAATATCTAAAAATGCCTAGCCCCTAAACAATGATATAATATACAGTTCTTATCTGGAAAGAAAAAGTTTGCGCAATTATCGAGATGTCAAAAATCAGATCCTTACGACACATTCATAGAAGTGTGCCTTTTTGCACTTGTGCTGCTGATTAATAATTTGGGAGAGCAGTTGTTGGTGTTTGATTCAGATGGAAAAAGTTTAAATTGTTACCTAAACTATACTTTGACCAAAGGCGTTATTATACATTATAATATACTATTTACACCATGTGGTACTTCACGACATGTTGAGTGAAATTTAGAGTATGTTCACTGTTAGTGATAGTCAAATCTATTAGCGATACAAAAATCTATTAGTTTCCTAGCTAATACGAATTTTTACAAACAGTCCACTTCAAAAGCTCTGTCCCAATTTGAAAATATTGCCACATGGACCGCCTAAAAAGTGTTTACATCATGGTTTACAAATTATTTCAGTCAAATTTGTGTTGTATAGGGCTGCGGTTCTCAACCTTTTTACGACGCGACACCCAAATATTTCTTGCTTAGGTTCTGCGACCCCAACAATATCATTAATAAAAAATAGTTATCAATTATTTTGTTTAAAATTTATATTAAAAAAATGGTAGATACATATCTAAGAAAGAAACACATATACTAAACTTGGTGGTGGAAACAGAAGCTCTACTGAAGTCTACTACTATCTTTCAAAAACTTCCATAAACCTTTCAAAGTTCCCCACCTGATAGGGGAGCAGAAGGCAGCAAGCAGGAGCTGGGGCTCGATAGGATACCATCTGATGGTACACAGATGGATCCAAAATGAACGTACTGGAGCAGCGATCAGTGGACGTAGAACGCGAGATGCGTTTAGCATAATGGGCTGCAACGCTATGAAGAACTAAGAAGAACATGAAGAACTTATGCAAATAAGCGGATCTGTATCATGACCGATATCCAGGCAGGTATAAAAGCGCTGGAGCAAGTTGAAACACAATCCAGGATTGTAAGTCACTGCCTCGATGTGCTAGTAGCACTTGCACAATAGAACAGCTTAACGCTGAGGTGGGTGCCGGAACACTCAGGAATAAAAGGCAACAAAAAAGCAGATGCCCTTGCTAAGGCTGCAGCAAAACGATATCTAGTCAGACCAGAACCAACTTGCGGGATAGCATGTCTGACCACAAAAGGGACTATAAAGGAACTACTAAGGAAACAACATCTTGCGTACTGGAGGGATCTTCCGGGACCGAAGCAATCGCGGATGTTCATTGGAGAACCCTCCAATAACAAACAAGAACTTGAAATGCTCTAGCTCAATAGACCACAGCTGAGGAAGACAATAGGACTACTTACAGGGCACTGCTGTCTAAATAGGCACCTCAATGTAATTGGGGTTGTGTGTGTGCTTAGTTCTAGTCCCTTTGAGGTTACGACATCTTGGTTGCAGTTGACTATATCCAACAAAAGGAGGAAATAACTCAAGCACCCATCAGCTGCACATTCAATTTTATTGAGGAAACCCGGGGTACAATAAGCTTCGAGCTTTATTGCAAGTGGGAATGGACCACAACCAGTTCATCATAAATAATAATAATAATAATACTTACGAATCACCTTCCTTTATCTTTATATTTTGTGTCTTGATGATGTTTTTAATCCTATATTCAATTGTTTGAGCAAGGAAAATCCTAAAATTCGGATTACTAATTTCCAACTAAAATTTAAAACTAATTTTGGAAAGAAATCGCTCAATTTTCTGCGACCCCCTAAAATAGCTCGGCGATCCCTTTCGGGGTCGCTACCCCCAGGTTAAGAATCGCTGGTATAGGGAACTACGAGTCTAAACTAGTTAAATGTTAGAGAAAGGATTAAATCACACTCTGTCATGCTAACGAAGTGCGGATTGGCAGAAATTTTTCAATTGGCCAACACGGGGTTACCCATTCTTCTTCTTTCTTTTACTTGAAATTCTATAATATTAAAATACGAATAATGAATTGTATTTATAAAATTATACAACTTGAATAGTCAACTCTGATTTGGTTAATTTCATCTTGTATTAAATTAATTTAGGATTGGATACTGCATATTCGATACTCACAATCTCAAGATTCTGGACTCTACGAATGCCAGTTAACGACATATCCGGCTTCAAGTTTATTTGTTGAATTACAATTAGTTGGTAAGTATTATAATTCATTTAAATTACAGAAATTACATTTTGCATTTTCATAGTTTAGGTTTTTACAAATTGTAGTATTGTTAATTAGTCAATGGCATAAAATGCTATCAGATCATAATTATTGGGATCTTTTAATAAACATTTGACTTGAGTTGATATGCTTTTGTAAATTATTAATCTTTAAATTTTGTTCAACTTATTCTGTAATACAACATGAAAGTCTAATGTTGACATTTAGCATTAAATTGAAGTATTGATTCAAGAAATAGAGGCAATATTAAAGGATTTGTTTACATAGGTTCTTAAACAAACCCATAATAATTCATGGTTAATCCAAAAGGACGGGTAGTAAATATTATTTAAGCTCCAGGCTTTAAAATTTTGAAGAATTGTTGCTATTATAATAATACCTAATTAATATATTAACACGAATTTTTGGAATCAATTACCATCCATTAAATTTTTCTGTTAATACAATTAATTTTGACTATTTGATATGGTCAAATTGTTATAAAGAATGTTGGAAATTACTAACGAAAAGTAAAGAGATAAATAATAAAAACATAATTCTAAATTTAATAATAATCTTGTCGATCATTGTACCGCAACGTTAATAATATTAAACACCCTACACCATCAGTATTAGGTTGTCAATATTGGAGTAGTTCTGCAATACTTAAACAAATATATTGAAATGCAATATTGACAATATAAAGCACTGCAATATACATCAATCTAATGCATTATCTGAAAGCTAAAAGTACTAAGTTATTTAAGAAATAACATTTTCAATACGAGATATACAAATTTCAAAACCTATGTTGTAATGTGAATGATGTATTTTTAAAAAATTAATGAAAGGTTGTAATATAATTCTTGTAGCACTAATTTAAGTTTCCGAATACAGTTACTATACATCATATTGTTTAAAAATTTTTGTTGGTGTTTATTCAAAAAAATAAACCATTTTCAAGTTTTAAATGTAAAATGTAAATTCTGAAATAAGCATTATTTACTGTTCATTTTACTTTAGTTAAACTGACACATTTTGCAGGAAGATATAAGTAATTTAAACAATAGCACGGGCGGATGAGGAAACAAGCAATTTTAAAAATAGGACAGAGATTGCATTATTACGAAATGATTTGTGTACACCCAACGATGCGGTCTTTCAGAGTAGCCTAAAAACTTGAAAATATGAGTATTCGGTACTCCAAAGCGATGTTATCATCTTTAGTGCAATATCAATTATTAATTTAGAAAAATTCCATCATGTTGTTGTTTTTCAGCTGATTGACCTTAGTTTTACCTTTTGTATTGCTTACTTTTTAATTTCAGAAGCTCACGCCAGCATCATAGGTGGTTCAGAGAAAATTGTCAAGTCCGGTTCTCCATTACGGCTTAGTTGCGTTATTCAACGATCCACAGAAGTTCCACAATATATATTTTGGTATCATGAAAACCACATGATCAACTATGACTTAAAAGGTGGTGCTGCTGTGCGACATGGTCGTCAGGGAAGTGAGTTGCTTATCCCCAGGGCTGAAATAAAGCACGCTGGCAACTACTCTTGCGTACCATCCAACGCACGCCCGGCCAACGTCATAGTACATGTGCTGCAAAGTGAGTAGCTTTGGATCGATATCAATGCAATGTTACTATGAACGCAAGATTTTTTTAAAGAAAATTATCTAGTTAAAACTTAAAAATTTATTTAAAATATAAATTTTATTTAAAATTTTCTAGTAGCTACATTAGAGACTACTCGGTAATAATTTTTCTACGCCTACTATAAATACTATTACAAATTATAATATAAATGAAAAACGTCTTCAATTTATTAATCAATCAATTTTTTATAACTAAATTACTTAACATATAATTTTTCATATGTACCTACCTAATATGTAGTAGTAGTATTAATCATATTATTGGATACTTTCAAAATATTTTTATTTAATAAAATTATCATTAATAATTATTTTCAGTAAGACTTTCCTCAAATATAATATTATAAGTAGATGATGTAAACTAAAGTTTTCATTTCAAATTCTGATGTTCCGCCTCGATAAATTGACGTATAAAGTTTTATAATAAACAGGACTTAATATTAATTTTCATTTAATTATTATACCTAAAATTTTGTATTGTTCATTACTTTACCAACTAATTTTCTGCAATCCGAATAATTATCTAAATAATACAGATGACTTTTTACTAAACATCTGTGAAAGGTGCTTTAAATAAATATAGTATTTTATTACGGGTAGGTCTTCGCATTCTATTTTCATTATGGCTAAGATTTCACCCCATTACTGAAAAATTTTAACCGATATTTATTAACTAAATACATAATTTAATGCTAAATATAAACTGCCTCTAGAAGTTTCATATGGGGAATTGACTAGCACATTGTTGATTCTGTTTGAATAAATTTAAGATTTGTGTATTATATTACTTTTGTGAAATGAGTTACTAGTAAAGTTTAAAAATTATTAACATATTTTATTTAAATTGTTTTAAGTTTATCAATAGAAGCTTAGTTGAAAAACTTATTTGAGATTGTAACCGAACTTTTGTGAGTTTCTGGCAAGGTTTTGTATTCTACGTAGTCCACAAGTACATTAGCATACTAACTTATTCCATATTTTTAGGCGAAAAACCAGCAGCAATGCAACACGACAGCAAAGGTGGATCCACGGTCTCATATATATCAAGATATGTCTTATATTATTTAATGTTATATTTACTGACCGTAAATTGTAAAAGATGACAATTTTAAGTTGAACCAAATATTATCTGATGTAAATAACTATATTTTAACATTGAAAATAATATGAAATAGATATTATGCTGTGTATTAAAGTAAGTTTTTTACTGGAGCATATTTTCACAAAATTTTCAAACGAAGTAATATAGGGAGTTATTAATATTATAATTGTTGTACTCAAATGTAACATTTAATTAATGATACTTAATATAATAAATACAATCTGTACATACCATTTTTTACTTAAAAAATATAAAATGTAATTATTAATTTGTTATTGTAAACTTTTGAAAATTATTATTTAAAGATTCAAATACATATGTTCATGATGGATCAAGGAACAATATTTTGGTAGATATTAGTGATAGTTCACGATACTATAATGAGCCGAAAGATATTATTCATAAAATATCATTAGTAATCAATTAAAAAATTTAATTATTGTGATATATTTTGTATTATGCTGTACAGACATATTTAAGACACTTACACTTACACAGGCCTTAAACATTTCATAAAAAAAAATTACTACTATCAATTATATTATAATAATTATAGCAGGTGCAATATGGTGATTAATTTATATTTAAGTGAAAACGTTCACAAGAATACTGCCTCATTTGATTCAAGTTTTGAACAGAAAAAACTCGCGAAACGATATTATAATGATTTTATTTTACAATCTTTTTATATGTATTGTAAATGCTTCTACTAACATCTCCCAAAATTGTAACCGGACAGTATTGAACATTACGTCTAGCTCAAAAATTGCCAAGAAATATGAATACTATAGTAAATTAAGGTACTAATAATATTAATTATACATTTCTTTCCAGGTAATTATATTATTGTGAAAGGACTTATTTATTTATTGTGTATATATTGTAGATAAGTTTACATAGAAAAAAATATATTGAAAACGATTTAACGCTGTACAAGATAAAAACTTTAGTAAGTACTGTTAGAATTTTAAAAATTTAGTGGTCATTTTTATAAGTGTTTATTATTATTGATATTACCGTTTGCCAAATTCTTGTATGTTAATATAAAAATAATGTCATCGTATTATTTTAAAAATATACGAATTACAAATATGATGTCTACTTTAAATTTTTCACGTTAAATTAATTGCTACTAATTTATTTATAAATAAAATAATATAGGAAGTATTTTTTATTTCTCAAGTATTACAAAGTTTAATAACTTTTAAAATCACTGAAATATTTAGATTGAAATTGGTTTTTCTCTTTAGGCCTGTAAGTACCTGTAATCAATTCTTTGTATATAGGCATAAGAAGAATGACAATAATTATGTTAAAAATGTAGGCTTCTTCCATAAAAATTTTAATTCAAAATAAAAACTTTATATATTTACAAATTATTTATTGCTTGATAAAATATACAATAATTCATAAATCTGAACTTAAAAATTACATAAGTAATTTAATATTAATAAACTGTATTAAAAGTATCTCTTTAATATCAATAGAAACTACACTACTTGCATCAAGTTAGACAAATTTTTTCAAACTGTTTTGAAACATTAATTTTCCAATATTAAAAATTCGCCTAATCATAGCTTTGGCATGGGAACAACAAATTATACATGTATATTTTTGCTATAACCAGAAGGTTTTACGCAGGTAGTTTAGAATTATAGAGATGTTCTATTATATTGTTCAATATCATAATGTTTCTGCCTAATCTTGTTAAGCTTAAAATTGCAAATATTCTATTTTTTAATTAAGGCTTATGTGTGCTTACCACTCACAATTTATTAGCAATAATTTTTGATTCTATTAAGTTTACTTTTATCTCTCTATTTAACACTGTTTATTTTAATTTTAATAATTCAAACATCTTTAAATTCCGGGCTGATACTTACCATTATTATACACCAAACAGAGTGGTTATCCCATATCATCTAATTGATTCCCCAATTAAAGAAACAACCCTTGTGTTCCTTATGGTTCCCTATTAAAGCACATTTTTAATAATTTATTTCCTGATACCCAACGGTAAATTTTTAAAACCTACACCAAAGTTTACATGTAACTATATACATAATTATATTTTATATCCGACTGTATTATAATAACATAATTACAATATCATTTAGCGACCATAGGGTACCATTTTATGGTACTAGTCCGTTTGACTTTATTAATAAAATTAAACGGCCGCCTGTCCATGTCAATGATATAAACGTCAAGATTAATGTCATCGTTTTATTTAAATTTGAAATATTAATGTAACTGAAACAGAAAATCTGTAAATTAAACTATTAAAGAAGCAATTTTTTAGCTGTTGACGCTATTTTAGCAATTTCTTCAATTATTTATTACACCCAGAAATTAATTTAACTCGAATCTAACTCTAAACTTCTTTGCTACCTAAAGATAGCTGGCCAGCCTATCCAATCGGAAGCGGAGACTCCTCAGGGGAGGGTTTCAAATTTTCAATCAATTTAATTTTTAATAGTATTAAAGCGAATATTTTAAATAAAATATTATCTAAAATATGATAACTTGACATGGGCTAGCTTATAAGGTACCACACCATCCACATAAATTTTATAAAGTTTTCCTATTTTACTTTAATTTAATAATTTAACGTCCAATTATACAATTGTATCATCAATCAACTAACGAATAGTCTAAATCCAATTTAGTACTTTCCAAAAAAGTATCATCCAACCTTCGGATAATTTTTATAAAAGAAATCAACAAATATTTACTTACGCTTATGAAAACTTTATTCACAAAATCAAACTCAAAAAATATATCTCAAATTTGAGTCGCAAAATCAGAAATCTCTGGAGAGATCCACGAATACGTCCGTGTTCCTCTACGGACACGGCTGGAAGCTCTCATCATCCGTGTTTTGATGACAACATTCAAATTGTTAACATCAAGAAGACACACCAAATTCAAAATGTTAACAAAATTTACAAAATCATTTAACAAAGTTTCAAACTGGGAAAAAAAATTATTTAACATAAATCAAAATTCATGAACCATCAAAGAGTCTGCAAAAATTTACTTGATGGTAACACGATAATATATAGGATACACACTTATAATATTTTATTAACGCCAAAGTATTTTAGTTATATCTTTTCTTGTAAATCAGTTTGTCTATGCAATAGTTTGTTTCTGCTGCCATAGCATCCTGCGCTTGTGAAAAAACGATAAAACCTAGTTTTATAAAATAGCCATAAACATTGAAATTCTACAAAACAATTTCATAGCATACAAACCAGTGTAGTTTATCAGTAGAAAATTTATTCCAAGCTTTAACAAAACTTTAACCTTAGTAATAAGTGATTCTAAATTTAAAAAAATTTTATAAATCATGCCCGTACCTATAGTTGATGCTTGGCTCCAGCAAAACTTGAGCACGACTTAAGTACGAAATTGCTCATTTTGATTGGTCGATTTTGTACTTAAGTCTGACTCAAGTCTGAGATCGAGCGAAGTATCAACTATAGGTTGATTATTATTTTGTAGCATTATTATTATGTAGTCAACTGTATCTATTTACTTCAAAATGCATATGGGGCATTCCACGCCAAATCGGACAACGTTTAACTTTTGCATTTCGGATTTTTTTGAAAATTTTTTTTCTTTTAGTTCTAGTTGAGACTAGTTTTCATGATCTTTTTCAATATTTTTTATCAAGCCATTCAAGAGATATAAATTTTTTGAAAATTACGTTACTTTTTTTTTAAATGCTCATAACTCCGCGAATAATTTACCAAATGACACGTTTTTTTTTTTTAAATGTTTCTTTTAAAACGTACTTTCTATAGAAAATATAGAAAAATATTTTAAAACGACATTACTATTTGATTTTCAAGTTTTAAAAATAAATCGCCATTTTGCTTGAACAATGTTAAACCGCTTTCATCCTCTTGTCCCTTGCAAGGATTGTGATTCTGTGTACGTAGGTGAGAGTTCTAGGAAATTAGATGTTCGCATAAAAGAACATCTTAGAGATGTCAAAAAAGCCCACGTTTTCTTACGTGATGAAGATGAAAATACTTTTACTGCTTTATGTAAACACATGACCGAAAACTCTCATTCCATAAAACGTGAGAATATCAGAATACTGGCCAGGGAAAAGATAGATGAAAAGCGTAAAATAAAAGAGGCTATCAATATCCATATAAATTCAAATACCATGAACGATATAGGTGATGTGCAATTTTTTCATGGTGGATATAAATATATCCTGGATGTAATGAAAACCATGTGATGTCCTTTGGTCAAATTCTTTTTTAACTTTTTTAATTTTTATATATTGTTAACTGTTAATTTTTAAAAAATGTTTAAAAAATTTTTAAATAAGGAATTTTTATTGCTAATTCTTGCTAACTATAATGCATTTGATTTTTAGTACAACTTCATTATTATGACATTATTTTGTCAAGAAATTTGTCATTTTACATGTAAAAATTTTTTAAAGATTTTTTAATTATTTAATTTCATTGTATTATTTTTAGCCTTGAAAATGGGTCTTTAATAAAGCCTCGAAACGTCGGTCAATTAAATTGATAAAAAAGACCTAAATCTCAACAATTTTTATTATTTAAATTAAAAAAAAAAAAAATCTACGATAATAAATTATTACTAATTTTTTGTTATATACATTTCTTTCTAAGATTAATAGTTTTAGAGGTATAGCGCGTTGAAAATAAACGTTATCGTCAATTTCAAAGTATTTATTAGTGGTAAGAATACAATGACCGAGATATCGGTAAATTATTTTGAAGTAAAAAAGGAAAGACTAATTCTGAGTTTAATTTTTCGAAAAATTTTAATTTTGAACGAAATTTCTCACCTTTTATCCATTTTTAATCCTACTTTCTTACCCCTTTCCAGACCACCATAGAATAAGAGTAAAGTAGTAGCGCATTTTTTTAACGTAATATCCCCAGAAGGTATACTCAACAAAGCATTTATCATTTAGTTTAAAATGATCAATGCATGAATCTTTTCGGGCTTCGTATATCCATCCATAAAAAACTTTTAATAGCAATAACCAACAATACCATTGGTCCATCGATGTGTAAAAGAAGCTCAAAAAGATTCAAGGATTAATTATTTTAAACTACAGCCCCTGGCCATTGAATTAGGACCACGTGTAAAAATATTTCATTTTTTTAAGTTTTCAGTTACAAATTTTAACTGATTACCCAAATTTTTACTATAGTAGATCAGGAATGCATAGTAAAGTGCCTGCAGACTTGAATCCCGAAGTATTGTTACCATATACCATAAACCCTTAAAGATAAAGAAAAAATATTGCTTAAATCGAACAAAGTAACTATTTATTTGTGTTTAATTAGACTTGCTGTAAGTTTTCAAGTAAACCAACGGTAAATTTGATTTACATCCTAGATATCATGAAAACGATGCCATGACTTATGGTCAAATTTTAGTTTAATTTAATTTATTATGTTCAATTTTATAGGATTTAAGAGATTTTAAAAAGTTTTTATATAATTCATCATTTTTAGTCAAATGTTTTAATGTTATATTAAAACAAAAACATCATATTGACAATCTGTCAAAGTAAGTTTTTAAAACCTTTATAAAATCTTTTAATTTTTTTAAAATTTTTTTAATTTATTAACTTGTAGCTTTGAAAATGTGCCAATAAACGACACGAAACGTCAGACAATTTAATTGTTAAAAAGACCTTAATATCAACAATTTCAAAAAAGGATAAAATAAAAGGTCAACAATATTTAAAAATAATAAAAAAGATATTTGGCAAAATCATGAAGAGATAAACCAAATGATATCACAGTGTATACGGAGCATGTCTGCAAGGGTACGCCCTGTGATTAAAGCAAAGGGTGGAAACACAAAATATTAATAACAATGTGTAAAAATAGTAAAAGTTGATGTTCTAGTTTGTTTGTGTCTTTTAATTTTACCTAAAATTCGAAATAACACACATAAAATAGAAAATTTTCATTCATCCTAATTCGATGACTGTACTTATATGATGAATGCTTTCGGTCATTGTATTCAGTCCCCATAAATACATCATTGCCTACCGTGCTGACCATTAATGCTTTGAAATTGACGATAACGCTAATTTTCATTGCGCTATAGCTCTAAAACTATTAATCTTAGAAAAAAATACATATAATTATGTTCTTCCAATTAAAACGATTGTTTTTAAAAATTGAAAATTTATTTAGTTCAAGTTACAACTGTTCAAGTTAGATGCAAAACAGCAACTGATTTTAAAACATAAAAATAAGTGTATCGAAAGTTACATTTTTAAAGTGGAGTGTTTTGAACTCTTATAATATTTTAACACTTAAGTTCTAGACGACCCTCACATGTTAAAGCTTTTTAAAACTTATATTAATTACCTTAGACTAAACAAGAAATTATATTATAAACTATTTGAAGTGGTCCTTAAAGGTTCGTTAGACATAACTATATGTATAATAAAAAATATAGAGCATTTTACTCTGTACATGTTTTGTAATAACCTTAGTCAGTGTATCTAACACGGTTAACGAGATAATGGCAAAAAAGTGATTTTGCACTCCTTCAACCAAAGATGGTGGCACGAGCGGCACTCCCTCAAGGTCGTAAACTTGGAATTTGGCAATTGACGCTAAAAAAAGCGTAATTTCAAATAGACTACGATCATTTTATTTTACATAGTAAATTGGATGCTCAGATTCAAAAAAACGCCACAAATCCACAATTTGGCAACCAACAAATTAGGAGATTTGTAAAGTCGAAAAACTTACCTAACACAACGAAGTTTATTGTAGAAATTATCATAAAACGTGTAATAAATTACGATGCATTCGAATCAATTTTGAAGAATTGCTTGAAAGCGATTTACGAACATTTGCCAAGAAAATTTCTAACGCCTGGTTATCTGTACGTACGGAAAACGAACACAAAATGCTAACTAACTGCCGGGACCAGGAGCTAACATCTGTTAAGTGACATGACCAACCAAGCATATAGACCTAACAGTCCGAGGTTTGTGGAATATTAAATTCAGCACACAATTAAAAAATTTTTATTGAAAACAATTATTTTTTACTTTCCCCATATCGACGATGGAAAGGCAAAAAGTCTTAAGCGCCATGTGAATGCCGTGGACATAAGACTTTTTGTCTTTCCACCGTCGATATGTATACGTACCTATGTACGTATAAGGAAAAGTATTGTAATCCACTCAAAAATCGAAATTTTGGTATTAAAATGTTTCTTATCATGCATGCCCTGATAAGTTTTTGATGAATTTTAGTTGGATGTTTGTCTGTATATCTGTATGTATGTATGTATGTCTGTGGTTACGACATCATGAAAAAAAATAGTATTAATGGCGCAGGTTAAAGCACGCAACCAAATGTCAAAAAATTTGGCGTAAATGTACATCATCATAGTTAAACTTAGAGGCCAGCTGAAAATAGTGAAAATTCGTTGAAAATTGCAGAAATGATAAAGAAAATAAAGAGTTCAAGTGTCAATTACTTTTGGACCACCATTTGTTATACCCAAATTATTTAATCATACCGTGTTGCATCTCTTTCTAAAGCACGTAAATCAAGTTAGACGAAGTGCGAGTCGCGTCGCAACTCGATTCTAAAATTTTCGGAAATTAATTAAAGTTTGATGTTTATGAAATTTTGACTTGTTTTTGGGTTTTACGCCCCGCGTCCAGCGTAGCGCGATTTTTGAGCTTCGCAGATGCGACCTGCCGTTTCTTTGAAGTCCTCCGCGTCGAACGGTACCCGGTAAGAGGGTGGCGGACGAAAATTTACTCTCTAATTATGTATGCAAAGAAGTAAATCTGCATCTCTAATTTAACGGGTTTTCAAATTTTTCAATTTTTTGACTTTTTGATGCAAACTGTAGCTTCCTCGCGATCTTTCTCGTCGAATGGTACCCGGAAAGAGGAGATTGAACGATAATTTTTATACCCAGATTTAATGGGGAAGGTTATGCAATGTTTGTTTACATAGCCAATTTTTATTATTTTTAACACAAAAAATTTTTTTTATCCCTTAATTAACACTTAAATTTAAATCAACGAAATTAAAATTTAGCTGGAACAATTTCGATTTGGAACACGAAACATATTTTAAAGCCTGACAACTGTGAAATTGTCACACGTACGATTACACTTCTGAATAAAAATTCAATTTTATTTACAATTTCAACAATTATTTGTTTGATTACAAAGGTAAGAATTGATTGTACTCTCTATGGAATCAATTCCTGAAGGATTATAGCTCTACGACTGTTTATAGCTGGTTGGCGCAAACGGTTTCGAAAAGGAGATTGGATTAAATTTAAAAAAAATCTAAAATTCCAAGACACGATACTAAGGATGCGCTAGAACAAGGTAGCACAATTTTCTACTGTTTAATTAATTATCTTGTCTTTCGATGAAACTTTTTCAACTTTTCTTTTTTACAATTTAATTCTAAATTGGCACAGTTATTAGATTTCTATGTATTTCGGTATTTCTGTGTAGCTTTTGGTTGCTAAAATTCCTAATGTTCTGATGTAATTTTCCAATTTTCGCTTATTTTAAGGTTAAAAGATCTGTTTTTTGTTTGAACTTCTTCTACTAAAATATTCTGAATCAATTTTCATATTAAAATTAGTAAATTGTCTTATTCGGATAAAATGTGAAAATTTGTTTGACAGGCAATTTTTGCACTTGGGAGGCAAAGCGCAACCGAGCCGAGCGGATGCAAAAGTAGGCATGATGACAGTAACCAAAAATCACTAAAATTATGTTTTTATCTAATGAAATGAGATTCATGGATTATAAAAAACGTATTTTTTTTATATTATGAGCAAGATTCATAACTTTCTTGATAAAACAAAAATAGAAAATACAAAAATCCGCCATGATAAGTTGAATACCAATCAGAGCGAATGACGTCACATCTCATAAATGTCACTGTCGTACTTCATAAAATATAGCACTACATGATTCAAAATTTTGAAAGTGGTAGCGCTGTTATCTGCGTTTTTTGAATCACGTAGTGCTATATTTTATAAAGTTAGGTTAGGGTTTCATTATTGTTTATAACCTGCAAGACTTCGACAGTGACATTTATGAGATGTGACGTCACAAACACGAGCCATGACACAAGCGAGCGTTTTGGCGTGAAGTTTAGATTTCAAATTAAAATGGTAATTTTTTCTACCAAACTTTTATTTTCTTCAGAAATTTAGATAGTTTTTGGAAATTAGATACTTCCGGACATCATAGAACAGTTTTTCAAAATTATTCATCATGCCTATTGCACGTTAAACAAAGACATTTGTACACTGTTAAAAATTTATGGAAAATTACAATGATTTTCATTGTAAAATTTACGTTGAAAAACTATGTAAATAAATAATTACAGTAACGTTCGTGTAAAATTACAAAATTTGTGTAAAAATAATAGCACATTGTAAATTTACTGGTTTAGGTTCTGTAAATTTACAAAAAAATTAGTGAAAGCACAATGGTGTCTGTATAATTACATATTTGTTATGTGTTTTGATAAATATTAACATGCCCACTATGTGAATTATCTTGCAATTAAGCATAAAAATCCAGACATTCCTAATGTTTCCTTTGGCACCACCAGCGTCCGTTAAGTATACGCGATAGCTGCTAACCTATACAGCATTTATAATTTTATAAGTAAGGTGTTGGGTGCTATTAATTTTTGGCACTAGGTAATTTGCTCCCTGGAAATTTGGTCCCCGGTTATTTAACCCCAGTAATTTAATCCCCAAGGTAAATTGATCCCCGGTGATTTCATCCCCGGTTATTTCACTCCTGGCAATTAGATCTCCCTGGTAAATTGATCCCCGGTAATTTGATCCTCGGTAATTTCACCCCTAGGTAATTAGAATCCATGGTAAATTGCTCCCCGGTAATTTCAACCCCGGTACGGTAATGCCCCTTTTAAGTGCGATTTCGCTAAAAATAATCATAAACTAACACTAACCTACATAACCGTTGCATATCTTTGCACGGATATCGCTATTTTACGGGCGATTTTGCTAAAAAAATCATAAGCTAACACTAACCTACATAACCGATGCATATCTTCGCGCAAATATCTCTTTTACAGCCGTTTACCTTAAAGAAAAATCATAAACTATCACTAACCTATATAACCGTTGCACATCTTTGCGCGGATATCTCTTTTTACGGATGATTTTGCTAAAATAATCATTAACTAACACTAATCTAGTACATAACCGATGCATATCTATGCGCGGATATATCCTTTTTACGGACAATTTTGCTAAAGAAAAATCATAAACTAACACTAACCTACATAACCAATACATATCTTTACGCGGATATCTCTTATTTATTATGGGTGATTTTTCTAAAAAATCATAAGCTAACACTAACCTACATAACCGATGCATATCTTCGCGAAGGATATGTCTTTTTTACGGATAATAATGTAACTAAGACCAAATTACAAACATGAAGAGGAACAATTTTATAAAATAATGTAATAAATTATTTTAAATATAAATGTATTTTAAGTAATTCAGTACAAAAATGCAGTAGAATAATATAAATCGTAATTGGGGACGAAATTAGCGGTGTCAAAATTACCACGGGAACAAATTACGGGGGATCAAATTACCTGGGGGTAAAATCACCTGTGATGAATTTACCGGGGACGAAATTACCAGGGGATCAAAATACCTGGGGGTGAAATCACATGGGACGAAATTACCAGGAGATCAAATTACCGGGATCAAATTACCGGGGATCAAATTACTGGGGGTCAAATTACCGGCTACGTAATTTTTATTGTGAAATCTATAAAGGTAAGAAAATATTGATAATTTTACTAACTTGTAATTAATAAAAATTATTTGTAGATTGAAAACAGAGAAATACATACTTGCAGCCCCATGCATATTATTACTGGTAAGCAAATGCTATGTAGCTATTTGTACCTAATATTTACATATTTTTCAGGATTCCAAAATTCATTAACATAACTACTCCATCTACACAGATAGAGAAAAAATTGCAGCAGTGACTTTACCACTTCTTTAAGGTGTTACATACTTTATATAATAATAATATATTATAATATTGAGTATTATTATACTATTATTTATTTTCGAATATAAATTTGTACAATAAATTTTTAATTTAAGAGTTTTATATATTACATGAAGCATTATGTAAAATTACATACTCATGTATATTTACATAGATTATCATAGGTCACAAAGTTGCCAATGATTTTCTATGTAAATTTACAAACAATTTTTCTACGGTGTAATCGAAGTGGGACGAAGAATCGAAGTAGTGTTAAATATTCGAAAAAATTCTCCGAAAAGCCTATAGGTATACCATTTTATGTAATTTATTTTAAATCGCTTAAATTAAAATTAAAGATTTTAAATAAGACAGTTTTTCACTAAGAAGACAGTACTATGGTTGCTTTCAGAAAATATTTGACAGGTTCCATAATAACGACATTTTAAAAGGTGCCTCATACATTTGGCCAAGGCTGTATTTCAATAATCATGTGTACTTCTCTTACAAATCTACAGCCCTCTTCTGTAACTTTTTCGTTATCATAATGATTCGTAAAAACTTGTAAACGTTTGGTTTACAGATATGGTGTATTGCATTGTTGCAGAATTGATAAAACATGCTTTTCTTTGTATTAAACTTGTGTTTTCCAATCCAGTCTGTAACTTCTTTGATATCATAACAATTTTTGTAAAGTTTGGTTTCGTAAACAAATCTTAAGCAAAATCGAATTCTAATTTGAATTTATAACCGGGATCGTTTGAACTACCGTTTTACGAAAGAATACAGAGTGGTATAAAATTTTTTGAATAAAACTCGAAATTATTTTTTTAATATTTTTAAAATATTTTTTTAAATTATATACAAAATTATTTATTTATATTAATGCAAATTAAAATAATTATAATTTAACTATACAAAATATTTAAAATTTTTTTATTATTTTAATTAATTTAATTTTAATAATTATTTAAAGCATTTACAAATTTGAGGTGAAGTGAATAACTGAACTAATTTTTAGGTGTAATAAATTGTCAACACGTATCGAATGCATTATATAAGGAGTTTTTACTTAAAAACTATAATTATCTAATTACGACACCTAAATGTTTAAATTATGTTCCTACATAACCTGAGTTGAAAATAAAGCATTTAAAACAAAAAAATATATATTTTATAAACCTTAAATTTTTGAGGTTAATTTTGAGTGTAGGTACACCAAACTTTACGGGTTTCAATGCATCGTTATTATAACAAAAAAGTTACTGAAAAATTTTTATTTTGCTAAAATTATACTGCTGCTTGCCGCGGACTTCCCAAAAAATACGACAACTTCGTCTTATCTATTGCCATTCGTATACAAATAAAATAATTTTGTATACCTTAAAATGTGTAGAAAAAACTGTCAAAAAAATGGTAAAGAAGTTTTATTTTTCAGCCCGTCAAAGTATAGCCTAACCCTTTAAACGTCTAGACACTATGCATCCCTGTAGCTACGAAGCCTGCAGCTCTTCACTTTGTAATATAAAGGTTGAACTTTGTAGCTCACTGAAAGATACATATGGTGTGGTTCTATTAATTAAATGAAAATACGATATAGACCAGCCATTTCTACAATAATGAAAATTATTGATAACTGATTAGTGATATAACTCTAATATAACTTAAAAACGAAAAAGTTAATTTATTTAAGTCCTGTACTAGAGTGTCAAAAAAGAGGTCTTATAATTTTACTACGACAAATTATTTAAAACCGAAACAGGGGTAAATTTAGCATGAAATGTCCTCTTATACTGTCTAGTTTCAGGAACTTCAAAATCATCGCTCGTATAGGTATGATAAATACTTAAGTATTTAACCAAGTAAATAAATATAATGTGCTGGGAGTATGTTGGGTATCATAATATTATAATACTATAATTTTTCATAATACTAAGTTTAATAACACTAGGTAATAATAATAATAAGTATTATGGCCGTTTTTTGTAAAATTCTCTAATAGTCTGCTAATTGCATGTCAATGTTGTCGACATCCATAATAAGCTGTTCAAAGTTTCTGAGAGTACCTATATTATACAGAATTTAGATTAAAATTTGTAACTAGAAATATTTTATTAGAAAATACTCTTTCACTTACTCTTTTTATTAGTGGGAGTCACGTGCAACCTTACCTAGCCACTAAGAGCCGTTATGGGAGTTTCTCCCTGCCAATTTAATTTTGTAGATATTAGTCCAACAACGATCAAGATATAAAATCTTGTGCAATATTAAATTCAACTTTGAAATTGTAACTTTATTTTACTTTGTATAGTATAATTGTGTTTGTTAAGACTGGCAAAAATATGTATTCCTACAGTTGAACGTCCTAATAATATTTATTTTTAAATAAGTTGCAAATGCCTAGATTTGTTTGCATAGAGTAGTAGTCACTGTTTGATGATATTTGTATATTTATAAATCAAAATCTCATACAATCTATTATATTTTCCACTTTGTTTTACAATACTTTATCTAAGTTTACACCGGCTTTGGATACTGTCAATGTATCAAGTAAAATAAAACAATAAATGTATAAATTAACAGTGGTAGTTTTTGGTTGCTTTTATTGTAAGTTCATGACAAGGAAATTGATTGAAATTCAAGATTATATGACGGAAATTAGTTTTAAGACAATTATTAATTTACTCTCTAATTCATATTAATATGTATTATTTTTCAAACTTCTTTTCGCACTGTTTTTTCTATTTAAACAGTTATTGTAATTGCAAATTTTACTCATGTCACGATATAGTAGTACTAATTCTGTCAAAAATACTTTATGATGGATGTTATATCCTTCTTTCTCATAATTTAAGACTAAGGGCCGATATATTCATCTCCTCGTAAAGTGTCTTGTAGTTATCTGTTTAATAAGTTTACAAGTGACTTGTAAAAAATTTGGGTATATTCATATATATTTATGTGTCTTGTAAGTATTGGCAACTTACTAGGCAAAGTTTAACTTTGACTGCATTTTATTAATCTTATTGGTCAAATGAGTCCAAATTTGACCAATAGAAATTAGTAAAATTTATATTTGGTACACTTTTTCAATGAAGAGTAATGTCTTTCAATGCGACGATTTTATTAACTTTTATTTACAAAGAAGAGCAATTCTCAATGAGATTTTCAATTTTTATATGCCGATGTATTTTAAATAACTCGGAATTGTATAAATTACTAACTAATTGTATAAATTAAATAAATGTTTTTAAACAAGTTTTCGTTTTATTTATAAATTTCTAAAATAATTTAAAAAATCAGCACGATGTAAATTATTATGATTATTATTTTGATCATTATTTTGCCCATCTTGGTCATATTTGCCCATTATTTGGTCATATAAGATCAATATCATCTATAATATCCATTTTTTTCGTTTTGGATACGTCAAATTTTCTTATGTAGAAAACTACCCGAATACCAACCAATGCACAATCACAAATATAAGCACAATCTATAAATTCGGTATGCGACAACTCGGCACTTTTAAACTCGGCACCGGACTACTCGGCACCGGACCACTCGGCTTTTACCAACTCGGCACCGAGACAACTCGGCACCGGATAACTCGGCACCGTCAACTCGGCACCGAGACAACTCGGCACCGAGATAACTCGGCACCGGCAACTCGGCACCATCAACTCGGCACCGAGATAACTCGGCACCGGGACAACTCGGCACCGTAAGAACTCAGCATTCAAATTTTTAATAAAAAATATAAAAAATATTTTATATTAATATCTTCTTGTAAATATATAAGTTCTTATAAAATATTAATATATTTTGTTGCTATTGAAAAACATTTATTATAAAATTACATTTATTAATTTTTTTAATTTAAAAGATGGGTATTTGTAGATATTAATCCATTACGTAATTATGTGACAAACCGCGCAAATACTCTAACATATTTTCTTCCTCGTAATTTGTCACTTTATTAAGGATACGCAGATCTGCGTCTTCGTAGCGTTTTCGTTTTGGTGGTGCTTCATACCCTGCGACAAATCGTTCGTAATCGGCATCGAATGTCTTTTGTAGTTTTATTAAATTATCGATAAATTTAAATAACTGAGGATGTGCTACCCCATATCCTTGCTGTAGCTTTTTATGACAAGCTTCCGCAAAATTATTCGTTCGATCAACACCAAGCAACGTACGCTGATATACCGACCACACTCTGTAGGGAAACAGAGGTGGGGCTCTCGTTCCGTTATTTCTCAGTCTACCAATATATGTATTAGTGAACCAACTAATTATTGGTTCTAGTTCTAGGGGCAGATCGTCTTCCAGAACGTTAAGTGCCGTATCAATGCCATCTTCCGGAACAAAAGCTACCGAGGTTATCATACGCGATTTTAATGCAAAATCTAAATCGGTATTATAACGACCAAGAAGGTGAACTTCTGAAAGATGTTTGCGAAGATTTTGAACGAGATGAAAGAAGCAACCTCTAATATTGACATCCGGAAATTCAGCGCGCAGAGCATTATGTATGCCAATCTCATAATCTACATTAATGGCATCTGGATTAAATTCTGGCCACATATCTTTAATCATTCCAAAAAGTTTAGAGTAGGTTGTTTGTAACTTGTTCGGAAGCAGACAAAAAAGAACCGGAAAAACAAATCCGCGACCTTCACCACGACGAACAAGCAAGACAAATATTTGGCTGAATAATGGAGGAGTTAACAAAAACGTACCATCCATATAAACCTCTCGCATTTGTCCACTCCAAGTTTTATGGTATTCTCGCCCAAATATCAAAATTCGTTGTGAATCGCCAAATCCAGAATCTCCCAAAAGGAACAGTTCAAACTGTCCAGGATGACTTTCATATTGACTATGTTGAATGGGCAAAACTATTTCTTCACGTGATTGTGGATTAGGTGTTGCATTTTGATCAACACGAGTCCTGTTGACAAGTCTTCTCATCGTTTCTCGCGAATGTAATTGTCCTAAAGCAGCTTCTGAAATATTTTGAGAAACCCCAGTTCTGATTTCTTGGGGGCTTTCCATTGTTTCTTTAGCTTTTCTTTTAACAGCTGTGGTAATTTTTGCAATTTCAACTTGAACGGCATTACCGGTATTACTGCACGTATGTGGGATTCGTAAGGAATGAAAAGATCCGTCAATTGTGTTTGTCCATATGCGCCCATTACAATACGTTCTATTGCCAATCAAATTTTTTCCATGATCCTTATTTTGACAACGCCAAAAAAATCTCAGACCGTCCATACTCGGTTTATCTTTAACATATATGTAACCATCATGATTGTATCTATCTACTTCTCGTTGAGATAAAATTTCATTGGGATTCATTTTAGTTCTGTATTTATTCACTGCGATAATTCGTTTATTAAAACTAAGAGTAAAAAATCTCTTATATACTTAACTTTAATTACCAACCGTGTTGGATTAAGATATTATCTGAAAACGGTATTAAAAATTGGAATGCAGAGTTCTTACGGTGCCGAGTTGTCACGGTGCCGAGTTATCTCGGTGCCGAGTTATCTCGGTGCCGAGTTGACGGTGCCGAGTTGCCGGTGCCGAGTTGTCTCGGTGCCGAGTTGACAAGTGCCGAGTTGTCGGTTTCCCCTATAAATTTTAGGTTAAGATTTCACTTGTAACGTTTTACTTGGTACTTCTAGTGCCTTGTAACTTATGTTACCCGTAACTCGTATTTACGAGACGGTTACCGCTATTGGAAGGTGAATATACGTTTACCAACGACCAAGTAACTTGTAACGCTATCGACCACTTTACAAGGAGGTGAATATATCGGCCCTTACTTAGATTAGTCTGATTATTATTAGTATTATAGGTATATTAAAATGCCTACTTTTCTTTGTTTGGGCTTTGGAGAGGAATAAAACGCTTACATAGAGAAGACCCTGATAGCCTACTGTAAGATTACTGTAAGTAATGTATGTAAAGTAAGTATACTGTAGGATGGTCATTCTCTAAAAAATAACTTCCTGCGTGTTGTTTTGCAACGGTTCAAGTCTACAAACAATTGCTCAAGCAATTTGTCGTACCATAGTTGGATTTGCGCTAATTATCTCGTTGTCCTTCTATGTTTGCAATCTTATTTATATGCAATAAATCCATCTTAACGAACATTTTATTGATTTAGTTACATATCAGTTCTGAAACGAGCATTGACACCATATTTTGAGGTTCTATTATTGTATTGTTCTTTTTTTTTCTTTGGTGTCCCGTTCTAATGTTAATATATTTTTTGTATCCGAATACTGTATGCCTCATGTCGTTTTCTTCGTAGAAAAACCAGTTCGATTTAGGTGATTATTTTTGTACTTAATTTAAATATTTTTTGAAGTACTCGTGTCGGGCCAGCGTTTAGATGAGGTGATAATTCAGTTTATCGGAGGTTTTATTTATGCATAGTCTTATTGTGAGTATTAACTGTTTGGTCAAAAATAATGCTTCTTTGTGACGCTAATCATTTTGCCTGCCACACGTCTTCCAGTTCTATCTTATACGCTTTCCTGTCTTATTTGCCGTTTTTGAGGTAGTTTAAATTTATCTCTTCTGACATAATAATAATTAGTGCCCGGAATGAAGGCAATAGGAAACCTGTAATTTAGTATGTGGCATATAATTTATAATATGTATAATATCTTGTGATTATGCATCATTGTATGCCGCATACCAGATATCGGGTTTCCTATTGCTTTGATTCCGGGCTCTAATAATAATAATATCATCATACATTTCTAACAGGTTTGTTATATAAAATACGATATTCTCAGTATTATAATGATAAGGATAAGCTTTTGTACGGAGTAGGAAAAGCAAGTCAGTTATAATTGTACCACGAAAGAACTAATAATAAATAATTCAACGCAACTTCTCTTGTTTTTATTTGTTAAGTTTGGATTTGGGAATTTATAATTCAGTTATTTTAACCAATAACATAAATGGTTTACCAGTAACGGAAAAGATTACTAATATAACGGACTTATAGCAAAACGTAACCCGATATTTAGTATGTGGCATGTAATGTATAATATGTATAATACCTTGTGTTTATGCATAAATTGTATGCCGCATACCAAATATCGGGTTACGTTTTGCTAGAAGTCCGTACTCTAATTGTAAGAAATTATTCTTATTAATAATATCGTTTTTATGACAGAAATTCTGGAGTAAGACTTGGACTCAAGTTGGCCGCTTAGGAAGTCTACGCTCTCACCGCACCGTACGGCTAGCCTGGGCGGCTAGAAATCAATATGAGATCAATAATTAGCAGAGCCGCCAAAAACCAACGGTGCATCCTTCGACACGGTTATATATGCACATCTTTTTTAAGCTGCTATTCTTTGTATTCTAGAAATTAACTGTCGTTAAGATTAAGTGAATTACTGAGGCTATCACTCTCAGCGTTGACATATTTGTCCGAAACTATCCGATTCATTACAAACATAAGCATAAACATGGGTAAGCATCTCGAATTAAAGACTCAAATCTGCAGGCGTTAACTGAGAACAATGCCAGGAAACTCTAATGATGCTCAAAAGCTCTCTACAGCTAAATGGAGTACTTCAACACTACACTAGACAATAATACTACTAATACTTTACAATAAATTATATTAAAATAAAACTTACCCTATTCATTTTCTCATTACAAGATACAAGATTTAATGGTCCATTTCACACGAATCAATTGTCGCTTTGCAATCTTCTGTTTAATGACGGAGCTCGAATGAGATCACTAAAACACCAAATTAAAATAAAACATAATCAATCAAAGCTCATTATCCAATAATTGCATCAAATCAATCTGTAACATTACAGATTGCGTCGATTAACCAAATTCATCCATTCAAATTATATAGCAATTGTTCCAAATTAAACCTTTCTAAATGGCACGTCCTCATCCACACTAAGCAATCTTCAACCCAAACAAAAGATGACGCCGATTGAACTTTCTTCAAGTACAACGAACCATTTGTCATCATCCAGTCTATTTTGGGTAGCTAACGCTAGCATATGGCCAGCAGCAGTGTGGCGTAAAGCACACAGGTGCAGACTAGGGTACGTAAAACCGTGGTTCTAGCCCTGATGGCGCCAAATACACTGCTGTGATCTATTTGCAATTTACTGTTTCTAGAGTTTATTGGAATATCCTGAACTCTCTTAGTAATAAATAATAATAATAATAATATTTCCTCGAATGGAACCATATTTGCCGACAACTGACCCGTGCACCACACGGCTGCTTTCAATCTCCACATCCTCGTTCACGCGGACAACCTACCACATGTACGACGTCGAAAACCAAATGCCAAAACGATTTTCCAAATATAGGTACATTATTAGTCATCAGGTGTACAAAAACCAACGCGCTAAACTAAATGCGTTAAACAAAAATCACAGATAGCACTGCAGACTGTGGTTATCCAAAAGATATAACCATCTGATGCTATTAAACAAAAAGAAGTCACCCAACGCCACCACATGACTTCAGAACAAAAATTGTTAAAATAATGAAACTTTGTAAAATAGTCAGCAACAGAAAGCCTACAGTTGACCTGTTTAATCGTGCATAAACACAACATTGACAAAAATTTCAATCCACTTATATTAAGATACTTCAAAATCGCAAAATGAACATCATTTCGGCATCATAGACAGTGACGGCGCAAGCATTTTTATAATAGGTGGGCACAAATTGGGCCCAATATATTTGAGGTGGTCAAGAGCACACAAAATTTATAAATAAAGTTAATAAAATACATTATTTAAATAAACACCTAAAAAGTTTGGGTAGGCAATTAACTGGACACTCCAATCAACAGGGTGGCCACCCAGGCCCACATAGAGCAAAGATATATTTGCCTAATTCCAAGTGCCAGTTCTGTTTGGAACTGCCAATATCACTAAGCGGATGTTGTATACACTATACAGTATTCTACACATAAATTGTACCCTTACAAAATTCTACAATCTTTTAGCATAATTTTAGAACTTCGTCATAAATAATGTTCCGGAGCATTGAACTAAGAACTGACCCCCTGATGATCATCGCTGATAAAACTTAGAATTTTGTTATGTAGTTCTTAATTGACAATTACTGATTGTAAGTAAGATTTAATTAAAATTAATTAAAATTCCATAGTACGTCACCTTGGATTCAGGCAAGTGATCGCCTATGCATCGCATTGAGTATGGCACTTGAAGAAAAAGAAGATTAATCTTATTATCTTGGATGGAATACAGATCGGGTCTTGAACCTTTCCACTTCGCATATTAACTAACTGGTAAAATTTACTTAAAATATTACAAGCTAATACTACAATTATCACCGAACAAGGTACAAACAAAGAATATTCAACAATACAAAGAAAATTTAAAATTAATTTGAATTAACACAAAGTAAAGTTTTACAGAATTGTGGCCGTAACAACTCACGACAATCGGCAAGGTAGATTAGAAATGAAAATTAAATAATTGTAAAATAATATTAAACACGCTTAGTATTAGGAAAAATAATTCAAAGTTTAATTAAAAGCACTGTAAAATGGAAATTTAATTTATCCAATATCTCGCAATAATAGAGGTATAGCTATGGTTTTTTAAATAAGTAAAATAACATATAACTCACTAGTGACTTATGTAACTTATGAGTGGGGTTAATATTATAACTCACTCACATTTTTAATAATTATGCCTAATTATTTAATACACCTACTTTATACTAGTTTTCATAATTTAAATCTGACATTTTAATACGTCAAATGTCAAAACAATTAATTATATTTTAAAGTATTAATACGAGATATTGGATAAAATCTTGTATGCCACGCGTGTGTTAATAACAAATAGGTCACTAAGAAAATAGCCCTCTCGGCCTAACGGCCTCGCGGGCAAAACTTTCTCGCGTGACTTATTTGTCATATAACACACTTGTACCATAAATAGTTATTAAAATGCATAAGTTTCTATAATACACTATAATAGTAATTTATGGGACTAGTGAGAATGTATTGTAATGTAATGTAGAATGTATTGCATTTATCTAAAAACAGAAATAAAGAAATATAATAATTTAGTTAACGATTTAGAAAGATTTCAATCAATACCACTTCTTTTACGTCATAATGATGAACACATCATTATTACTTCTAAGATAAAAGATTTCGTTTTTTACTTTTTGATTGACTTTGAACTTTAAAAGCACTATCTGAAATTGAGTAATCTATGGCAGATTATTTTCCAAAATTGTAGTTTTTCGCTTATGGAAAATACGCACTTGTATTCATAGAGCAAGATCCCAGAGCCGCCAGACATTACTTATTTTCTCATAAGTAAAATATACGGGATAAAGTAGTGTTAAGGTAAGCGTTCACCTACCTTTAGTATGTACTTTGAGTGTAGACATACTTGCTACCTTGGGCCGACGGCCAATCTACAGGTATCAGGTGCTAAAGGTATCTGAAAGCACTACTAACTTTTCTTAAATTCTCATGGCTGATTTTTATGTATCTTTTAGAAAATATTGTTAGAAATTAGTAATTAATACTGCCAGACATTTCCCGTCGGCGGTAACTTTTGCCAGACGCTTTAAAGCTCCTTGCTTCCTGTAGGCAGCCAGACCAATCCTAGGAGCCAAATATCTTCTAGAGTCAATCAAAGTCGCAATGAGTAAGAGGTGCGAAGTCATTATTCGTACGCTTGAGCGTGAGCGATATATCTACTATACCGGGTGCTGAATGAATTAGCCGAACATAGGAAATTAACATGTAAAAACTTATTTCCAAATTGTTAAAATTGTCATTTATCGCACTGGCCATGTAATAAATTCAATTTATTTAATTTATATTTTCAAAAATAATTACTATGAAAACTTACATGGCAAGTGCGATAAATGAAAATTTTAACAATTTTGAAAACTTTTTTGACCTTTTAAGTAAAGGCTAGATGAAATCTAATAATCTTATCATTTGTAATTTATATTTCTGCATTATTTTTGGGCCTTTCATTTTTTCTCTAAAATAATTAGGGAACCAGGAATTTGCATAAATAAATTTTACATGTAAATTTCCTATGTTCCTATGATTCCTATGTTCTAAGAGCTTTAAAGCGTCTGGCAAAAGTTACCGCCAACGGGAAGTGTCTGGCAGTATTAATTACTAATTTCTAACAATATTCTCTAAAAGATACATAAAAATCAGCCATGAGAAGTTAAGAAAAGTGAGTAGTGTTTTCAGGTACCTTTAGCACCTGGTACCTGTAGATTGGCCGTCGGCCGGCCCAAGGTAGCAAGTATGCCCACACTCAAAGTAATGTCTGGCGGCCCTGGGATCTTGGACTATCATCTTGTTGTAATATAAGCGCCGCATACACATATTAGCAAGAAAACAGAAGCCAGTTTAACGAAAAAATAAAAAGAATTAAACCTCTATTATAATTATCGTAATTATTGTATTGTTGTGCAGGAAATTAAAATTGTAATCGAAATTCATATTTATCTTATCGTCGATGTTAATAATTTTACGTATTTATGAACCATCATTGACAATACTGCCAAATTTTTATTTATTTATATTATAATTTTATTTTATTTATTATTATTTTATTTAATTATATAATTGCTAATAATAAAGATATGATAGCATCGCATTTTATAATATGATAACGACAATATAATAATTTGTAATTTTGTAAAAATTTGGGAGGTGGTGAAAATGGCAACATAATTGATAAAGTTTTGCTATAAAGTTTCCGATTAGATAATTTGTAAATAATAATTGCAATAAAAATAATAAAAATCTGGTTTTAGATTTATATTTGAAAAAGTGCATTCCTGTCAGTATTTCCTGTCAGTTTAAAACTTACAAAACAGAAATGTAACCATATTTTGTAATAATTTCTTAAACTAGTTTCAATTAAAAGGCCTGGTTTATCTTTGTTGCTCCTATTGCCCTTGCGTATGACATTGAACCAATATCTTTTACGATTCTGGAGTATCTTCACTTCTTCCAAAGCCATAAGTGCTGCTTTAATATCGGTACTAAAATATTCTAGTTTTTGCATTTTTTAGCCTTCTTCTAATGGAGACACTGAGTGTAATAGCAGTAGCCCAAGAAGTGCTTTTAAGGCTGAGGTAGGCGTAGTAAACATTTATAGCTATACACATAGACACACAAGTTTTTCCACTTTCGAACTTGCTAAACCTTTTTATACTTTATTTTAACTTTATATCAGTAGTAGAATAAAATTTACATCAAATATAAAGTATTTTCAAACTTATGTAAAAAAACATTAAATATGTCGTACAACTAGTGCAAGATTATCGCAGTTGTCTCTAAACTGAGTTTTTATTATTTTACATTATTTTAGATAAGTAAATATCTTAAAATCCAGTAATATTCTCATATTTGTATAATTTTTAAATAATCGTAATAATTTAGTAAACAATTTTACTCAACACATTTGATGGAAAAATAAAATAAGATACCTTTGAACGAAAATTTATATTCAAAGATATTATGAAATCAGACGACTGGTTGTTCTGTATAGAGCAACCACTTACAGTTCTAAACTTTTACATATTCAAAATAAGTATATTTTAAATTAATATTACAACCATGAATGTTACAACAAACATTAATTTTTAGAATACTTCCAATAGTCTTGCACTAGAAGTACGATGTGTTTATATTAAACGATTTACGTATATGTACATAAGTATGTACAGTAAGAATAGGAGAGAGTAGCAATAATAAAACGTAATAAATCAATAGGTAGAAATAGATAGAAGTTTATTTAATATGTACTTTATTAAAATAATACTTTATACAATATAATATGTGATAATTACAAGATAACATATTAAATATTTAACAATTAAAAATATAATATTATTTGTGGTAAACAATTTCAACGAAAAATTTTGATTACAGTACAGTGATCATTAGATCTACTAACATATCGGAATGTTTTATCAATGACATGTAAGTATACATTATGTTTCCTTATTCTAAAAGTAAGTAGGTAATCTATTTAGGATTTTGGTAATCATTTTCTCATAATCCGTACATAAAACATGAGCTATTCTACATAATATTTAAAAAATAGTTTGTACAATTTAAATTTAGAAATAAATGTCAAGTTTAAATAAAATCATATTGAAATGTTTGTACGAATAAAATAATTTTTATGTAATAAATATATTATAGAAATTTACATGTACTAAAATGGAGATATATAAAAGGTATTTACATTAAAGTATTATTGATAAAAAAGATTAAGATAATTTTTTAATACACTTTTGTTTCGCAAGAAAATTTTGGTGTTAATGACATAAAACACATAGATTGGTTTATATATTTAGGAAATATTTATACATGATTTTTAAACATACAATTAGTGTAATTTTTATAAGTTATTAAATATAGAAAGTTTTTTTTATAAACACTTTTGACTTCACTGAATCTGAATAAAAGTTTGTACTGCCACTTGGACGCATTTATTCTAAAATTTATTTGTTCGTTTGATATAACGTTAATATATAACACTGTTTTCAAAGTCTAACTTTCAAATTTAAATACAACCGTAAAAATGAACTATTTAAAATTTTCAATTTTTTTAGTTATCACTGTTTTTGCACTAAAACTTTTAATTGCTTGAAAATATTAATTGTTACTAGGATAAAGTTACTGCTAATGTTATTAGAAAAAGCCACGATGATGGACTGCACTGGAGCCACGAAAACCCTCTTCCACCGTGCTGCATGGCCGCCGGATTTTCACCTAAAACACAATTTTTTATGAAATACAATTCTTTGCATTAAACGTTGGTTTTGAAAGTACCTACAGTTTTTTTGTTAAACAGAAGCAAGTAATGATTAATAAGCATCTCATTTAAAGTAAATATGTACAAAAATATATTTGACAATGTAAATTATGTAAAACTTTTCAACACTTTTATAGCTTTTCAACTTTTTAATAATTAATTATTTTATTAGTGTTTATTATAAATTATAAAATCTATTTTTATTAATTTTAATCCTCATATTATACTTACAATATTTAGCCTATATCTTAGCGAAATTTTGATGAATGTAAGTATTTGGGCAACTCAGGGGATTAGCTATGAATAATTTTTTACTGCATTTATAAAACTTTTAGTGTAGGACATGGGTAATATAAATATAGAATTACTTTAAATTTTCAAAAAGAGTAGTTTTTCTGTTCGGTATGTAGATTTTGGACGAAAAGATAAATTATTAATTTATTCATTCAGAAGAAAGTTCAATGTAGTGTTTTTAGGATTTTGTCGCTATCTGTACGATAGAATCACAAAAATTTTGAATAAAAACAATATTTGAAGTTTCTTTAAATTAATGGTTAGAATAAGACAACAATGCTTAAATTTAAAGGGTTGACTTTGGATTTTGTACCTATATTTTTTTCAATAAATTATCTTACTTAGAAAATAAGTCAGCCTGCAATAGGGATTAAACCCAGGTCCTTTAGATTTAAAATAAATCGCTAACACTACTTACTAGACCAATTAGTAGGTAGGTACAATAAATATATATAAATAATTAAAAAGTTGTTGAATACTAATTAACATACATAATATATTAGCGATAAGTGTCGCTTTGTAATTAGTTGCTTTAGATGGTAAGCGCTATGAGTCATAATTTTCTCTTTGTTAATTGCTTGATGATGTCGCATCCTGTAACTTTATATTTTGTTAATTAAAACATCACATCCTATTATTATTTGACAAACTTTGATATTGAATCTACACATCGGCGAACATTTTTCGTGCAATCTACAATAAATAATGTAGGTACTAAATTTTACATAGAAATAGTATTCACTCGGCGAATGTTTGGCGATGTGCAGATGGAAACTGGAAGTTAATACATTAGACATTCTTTTAATTGGCATAGTAAACTTGTATAACGTGTAGACGTGGTTCTGTCGAAGACTGATACATATTTTTTATATTTGTATTGATTTCCTTCATGTAATTTTTATCACACATTATGCACAGATATGTATTTTCTAATTATATTTTTTAATAAAAGGAAGGACGGAAGTTAATGTGCAATATATATTAATTTAGAAATTTCATAAATATCTGTAGAATTACTTGTAAAAGAAATTGTACATACAAGAATCGAGTTTCTTTGCGGAGTTGTACAACTTCTTGTACAATAAACTGCGTAGATATACATACATATCTAAAATTCCAGATATCTCACATTTTTTTTTTCTAATTATCTAGACTAATTATTTTAAAATAAAACAATTAAATGTAACGTATGGCAAAACTGTGAAAAATGTATTTTATGTTACTATTACACTGAGAGAAAAGAGATGGCAAATTAAACGAATCTGAAATGTTGAATCTTTTCTTATTGAATTAAACGAAATTTCGTTGAATGAAACAATTTTTATATGTTACAAAAAATTCAAAAATGTTGTTTCAATACATTAGTTTTGCTAAATAAATATTAGTTGATTTAATGTTTGTAATTGGTTCAAATAAGCTTCTATGCGATATTATCGTTGAATTAATAAAATAGTTAGATTGAAAGAAAACCAAAGAAATTCTTGAACGAAACTATTATTTTGTCTTGTTGTAGCATTTTAGTATGTCATTTCAATGCAAAATTTGATCAACCGAAATATTAATCAGCTCAACTGAACACAATAAAAGTGTTGAATAGAAGCTTGAAAAATATACGAGTTTATTATCATATATTTCAGTTTGATCTTTGATGCATAATAACCTTGATGTTTTCATGAAATGTTCGTTTGCAATGTGCAAGAAAAATGGATACTACAGTTATGAATATTTGTTTAAAAGTTAATACCTTTGAGGATTATTTGTTTAAATTTATTTATTCATAAAATGCACTACTGTTATTACAGTAATACACCTATTGTGATGGTTCAACATTGGATATACGCATTCAATTTAGAGTGCTTGATTTAATACCATCATAAGTTAGTGTAATGTTTACTCGAGAAATAATACTACGCTTTATATTAACGTAATTATATTTTTCTAACAATTACACATAATATTTTTTACAACAACCATTTTTCTTGCTCGGCGTCACCTGGCACATGACCAACGTCCCACCAACCCATAGTTCCCCATATACTACAATAAGTAACATCAAAAACCTAAAATGATTCAAACAATAGAATAAACTGTTTAATTTAATGCACAAAAATGGTTGATATAATATACCTACTTGGTTAGTTCGAAAAGTTCGGAATGTTGAAGCAATCTTTTAGTATGCTATATTAAAGAAACCGATAGCTTTAGTGTAGTAAATTTTGATTCAATTAACAAAACGAGCACGTTCAAGGAAATACTTCTCATGTTAAAATAACGCAAAAAGTTAACATTTTATTTGCATTAGTTTAATACACGTTTTGTATTTGCCACCCGCAATGCCAAAAATTTGTTGGCTGAATCGTTTATCGTTTGATTAAGCAATTTGTTTCTCTCAGTGTAGATTGAATATAACAAGCAATATAAATATTAAAATTTTATAATTTCGTCTGAATACTTTTAAACTTTGTTTTTCAAATATTAATTAGAGCTTTTCAGTTATTTCGTAAGTTCTGTATACATATTGCATACTATTTAAATTTTAACGAAAACAGCACATAAAAAATGTAGCACGTAATGTATTTGTTTAGTTTAATGTTGAAATGAAAGTAACGTATAATAAACTTATTTAATTTAATTAGTTCGCTTATAATACTCGGAATAAAAGAAACGTTAAAGCACAACTACTTATTTTTTTGGTGATCATACAGCCTTGGTCAAAAGTATTAGGTCATCTCTAAATTGTCGTTATAATGTTTTTGAAAACAACCATGGTACAATCTTCCAAGTAAAAAACTGTCTTGTTTTAATGTTTTAGGAAATTTAAAAACACGAAATATAAGAGCAATACGGCCTTGCTTAAAAAATCGAAATTTTCGGCAACCTTTAGTAGCTAAATTAGACAGTAAATTTGACCTAGCTTATGTAGTACTAATCATTACAAACAAAAAAGTGTGGAACAAAATTTTTCAGAAACGTACCGTTTTTGAGTTACAATGAAATCAAAAATTTTTGGTTTTAAAAAAAAACTGCTGACTTGGCAAATTGTAAGTTTAAAGTTTGAGGTTTTCATTATAACTGCAATATACGTGTAAAAATCTTAATTATTTCAGATTTTGAATTGAATTTCAATGTAATTTACCAATTTTTTGAAGAATTTTGATAATTTTGATGTTTTAATTTTGCTGATAATTCAAAAACTGTACGCTTCTGAAAAATTTTGTTCGACACTTTTTTGTTTATAATGATTAGTACTACATAATTTAGGTAAACTTTACTATCTATTTTAGCTCATAAAGGCTTCCAAAAACATCGCTTTTTAAATCATGGCCTACAACAGCCGAATTGCTGTTATATTTCGTATTTTTTGATTTATTAAAACAAAGTAGTTTTTTACTAGGAAGACAGTACCAGGTTGTTTTCAGAAAATATTTAACTCTTTCCATAATAACGAAATTTTAAAAGTGACCTAATACTTTTGGCCAAGGCTGTATAACAGAAAAGAAAATGAACCAAAGTTGAAGAATGGTTAGGTAAAAACATGTTTTATTTATAACATAGCAATTCAGGCCAAGTTTTATTCTTCCTATTTTGTTTCAAATTTTATAAAATTATTAAATAAAATTTAAAATTTTCGAGGTGAAGTTGTATTACAGAGAATAAATTTCTTGAGAATCTCGTATTTATTTAATCACTCAAATTTTTTTAAAAATATTACTAAAAATATTTAAATTTAAATGTATATTATCTGTCGCGCGAAATCGTAGTAATATAAATATGGCGGGCCGCATGTAACGTTTTAGGATTTCGACGTCACTTAAATGACAATTAAAATAGGCAACTTTTCGTTATTTTAGCATTTGTTTAGGCTCATGTCGTCATGATCTGATTTCAATCAGGTTAATTTTTAAAATAAATTATAACATTTCATTAATAATTTGCGGGCTGACAATACAGAATTTTGAATAATTACTCAAATATTCTGATTATAGCTATATTAAACTATCAATAAATGAGATTTTGAGGTGAATTTGAATTTTATGCAATATTTTATTAATTTACTTTAATTTTTAGAATTAATATCATATAATTTTAATAAAGGCAATTAATGGCATTACAAACAAAAAAACAAACAAATAAAAAGACAAGCGAAGCCAAGTTATAAAATAGTGTAAGAGTGATGGAATAAAAATTGTATTAGTGTTATAATATTTCTTACATGTGCGCTGAAAATAATATTATTCAAAATAAATTTAAAATGTATTTTTTATAAAACTGTAATATTGTGAATAAATTGTAGCTAGCTTGAAATTTTCAATTTTTTGTTTAAGTTTGTTCATGTATGAAATATTTACCTTAAATTAAACTTTATGTATGCACTAAACAAAATTTTATACTTCGCACACAAAAAACTTATAGATATAAAAATGTACTAAACTTGTATTTTACCTTTTAGTATTTTAATAGAATTTCTTACTTTACTGGAAGAAAAGCTACAGACTAGATATGGAATTTGAATATTATTCTGAATGTAATATTATGTTTCTTATTGAATGAGGAGAAACGCAGGTAGGTATATAGTTTTTTAAATTAATTGATTATCATAGATACGGTACAACTTGTAAAACGAAGATTGTAAGAAGAAGATATTTTAAATTTATATAATGTATATTAATAATATGTACTAATAATATTAAAACTAATAAGAATTAATTAACTATAATAATTTTAAATACACAATATGTATATTTCAATAAAATAAACCTTATATAACTAGTTACATGAACAGTATATAAAATTTTAATTACAGCCTGATCACTTTTTTTCTGAACTATTAAGCATTTTTGGAAACTTAATTAAGCACAAAATGAAAACTAAGCTTTGCTTTTCAAACAATTGTTTACAACCGCTAACAAATTTGAGACCCAATTATTTTAAATTAGCTTCAAGTTCTTGCATTATCCTCCATTTATTTCTTTTTATGTATAAAATAGTATTTGGATACACGATTTTCGAACAAAGTATATTACCTAAATTAATGCACTTGACAAACAACAAGATAATTTTTGTTAATTTTGGGTTGAAACAAAGGTTTCAATTAGCTATATAGTATTTTATTTATTAGAAAACTTTGTGTTTACATACATAAATATTTACGTTAAAGTTTTACTTGCTAGTGCATCTTGTGTTAATAATTACATTTTCAAGCTGATATACTTGAAACTTCCAGCAAACTTCTAAGTACTTATGTTTTAAAACCCGGTAAGATACTTTAAACTTAAAAGATTAGTCAAGAAAAGTATTATATTATTTTAATTTTACACTAAGTACATATTTTTAAAATAACAAGATTATTTAAAATTACGCCATATTACCTCTATAATATAGGCAAGCAAATCTTACAAGGCAGCTACAATGTTCAGACAGTTCAAATAATTCGTTAAACTGAAGGCCGCGCCGCCCGAGCTTTAACAATATTTGCACACCAATTTTGTCTGATCTTTTTCCGACAAACAATACTTATTAAGTTGATGAAACTTTAAAATAATTAAAAAGCGTTTTTATAGAATAAAATAATTACTGGAGTGAAATAATTATGTTCCTAAAAATTAATTAATTTTTTTAAATAATTTAGAAAATTTAGTAGGTTTTAAAAATAGAGGTTATTTAATTTTATCATATTAGTTTATTATCAAAATTATTATAAGTACCACAACGTATAAATATATAATTAATTACATGCATTAAGGGTTGCAGTAAAAGTAAGAAAGAGTAGTGGTAAAAGATTCTACGTGATAAATGATGTGGTAAAGCGAAAAGTATGGAAACTGGAGATAACTAGCAACATCTGTCTAAAATGCATGCATGCAAATGAGAAAATAGAACACGACTTATTCCTATAACCCTATAACTCAATGGTAAAATAAGTAGTGTTACATAGATTGCCGCTATAATATATCAGCACATACAGGGTGGTGATCAATTGAGTGATGGATTTCAATTATTAACATTATTATCAAGATGAGAAGAAGTTATGCAATTACAAACAAATTAAATTGAAATTGTTGTATTGTAAAATTTGGTAATAATATTATGATAATACGACCTCTATTTCAGATTAAACATATTATTTTAGAAATTTTAATAAAAATTTATGAGTCGCAAAATTCGTCGTTTCAAATTTGTCAGTCGTCGTGTTACATTGTCACCTTTTCAATCAACTAAAGCCTTAAAAGATTAGGTGCAAGCTATTCTAATAATAAGAGACTATATAAAAAGTCCTTCTTACAACTGATTTATTTTCAGTCAACGTTAAAAGCAATGAAATAATAACTATCTATTTCAATAAATCTAAAAGACAAAATAGCGTTTCTAAAAAATAATAATCGTTGAGGCATAAATATCATCAAAATATTTTTTATATGTAAATTCTGTGAGCACATATAGAGATAGACATTAATATACCATATATTAGTGATTAGGTTAACTAATAACTACCATATATTTGCTTCCAGCAAATTTAGATATCACAAAAGGTTTTTAAAATGGATTTGAAGTATATGGTGGGCCATTAATATAAAATGCAAATCAAGGAAATTCGTGAGAGAGATAGCTAGCAGTAAAAGAGATAATGTGAACCAGCACGCTCGCAGATAATGTGATGTATTTCACGCGTTCATGACTGAAATTATCAAGCTGTCTCTCGTTATCCTTCTCCAACACTTAATGTAGAAATTTGGTATTACAATTTTTGATGAAGCTACAAAAAGAAAACTTGAGCATTTAAATTGACCAAAGAGAATAGATTACTTGCAGCTTACATATTCTCTTCTTGTTTACATACACAATTACCTATTATTTACTCTATAATATAAAGATAACTTTGAAGCTTTTCGAAATTTACAAAAATAATAACTGGAACCAAAATAGAAGGTTTTTTTTATAAATTAACGAGAAGTGTAATTTTACTGCCAGATTTGTGCATGTTCAATTATGGACACATTGAATAAGTCACAAAGGCTTCAAATTCCAACACAAAGGTTTCTAACCAAATTACGAATATTAACGGATTAAAGAAGTATTGCCTGTTTTTACATTTCAAACCCCAAGTTAGTTGTAAAAGTAAGTTTTACAAAAAATGTTATCATGGAGAACATTTCAAATATGTACATGCATAATTTTTTTAATTTAAAAAATGACTTTAATAATATGTTTCCTATAAATAATATACTTACATCTTATTTCTACAAGTCTTAGGTATTACAGGTATTACCTATAGTATAGGTGTACACTACTTGCACTAAACTAAATTTTATAAAATGGTGCATATTGATAAAAATAACTGTGCTACCCACAATTTTTAAAATTTTCAAATCTAAATTCAATGTTATTTAAAATAAATTTCCTTATTATTTAATAGAAAATCAAATCGATTATAAGATAGCTTCTACAACACATCGCAATTAAACTGATTTTATATGTCTTGAACTTAAATTTTAAATCTAATAAATTTTTCACAACTTTTGCGGGAGTAAGGTAGGTACTACTTTAATTTGACGCGCAATATTGCACGCGATTAATCTGAAATTTTGCATATCGATGGCCAAATGCTAACACGTGGTAACCCGCAACTTTTGAGATTTTGCTTTTATATCATTTTTGAACTATTTGTACTTCTCCCGATCTAATTCTAAAAGATCGTAATCCTCAAACACAACTGCTAATCGTATCCCACTGCAAAACTTTATTTCGTAGAGTTACGACATGTTAGCATTTGGCCATCGATATGGCTTCCTACGACAATTGCAAGATGTTAAGGCAAGGTAATAAATTTCTTGCTCGAGTTTTCGAGTTATCATACAAATTCAAAATCTCAAATATAGTTTTTAACCAATGTAATTTATCATTTGCAGCAAACTTGGGAAAAATTATGGTCATATTCATAAACCCAAGAGTAACAATTCATAAAAAACGTATAGTAATGTGAGGTTCGTAATATATACATTCCCAAGAACATAATCTACAAAAAAAATCACGAAACAAAAAAAAATACTTTTGAAAATAATATATCCAATACGCGAGAGTGATTGTGGTATTTATGATCACCTATAAAAATTTAATCATTAAAATAAAACATCAATCTCATGGAGAAAAACGAGAAAGAGTATTTACATTAATATGCTGATCACATTACTTGAGTAAGTGATGTCAACTCAAATTAATTCAAAATTTAGAAATTATTCAAAAATATGAAATGAAATACACCCGTAAAATAAATCACAGATAGATGAAATTTACATATCAGTTAAAGTCGATTATACATCGCCATTAATAAATAACTTGATTTTAAGGAAATATTTGGAGAATTATTTCAGATATTTAGGTTTGCCAATTCAATAATTTATTCAATATTTATGTTTTGATTGAAAGTTATTAAATTATTTGAAAACTGTTATTCTATAATATAATATTTCTATGCATTAAATATTTCTGATTATTTTAATTTAACCTGCGTTTCGGAATACAAAAAAGCTTATTTTTAGAATAACGTGCAGGTTTGTCAATGAGTGTGAGTTTTTTGTTATTATTATACATATATCTGAAAAAGTCACTGTAAAAAGATGTTTTTCGACTCTACTGTATTCGCATTAAAATAGCTCGATCAGCTACAAAGTGTGTTTTGTTTTTTTTTTATGGTGAAAAATATGCATTCAATTGGTGTTTCAGTTTACTCATCCAAGCAAAAACCAATCACTTTTGAATGTTAATATGCAATATAATTCCATCAATTTCATATCATTATGATTTAACGATAATAAATAATAAAATAAATAATTGTATAATATTTTCACATTTAGGCTTTACATGCTAATCCGCATAAATATACTATCTCGTATCTCGTACATATCCCGACAGCAATATCACAGATTGACTCGTCAGATTTGATGAAAAATTGAAAATCTCCTTACAATTAAATATTATAGACTAAATAATTAATGTATGTTATATTATTCAATTAGGTATCTCTATATATTTATTTAATCCATACATAATATATTACATTTCTGTATATTTTGAATTAATGTTGTAGCTGTAGCATTTAAATGGATAAATAAATTTTAATATAGTCCTAGCCTAGGTTAAATTTTGTGAAGCTGCGGGTTACTAAATTTTGCCTTTCATCGTTTGTATAAGCTTACTGTAAAATTGTTTTTGTTGGAAAATGTGTAATATTAACATTAGCAGCATAAATATCAACTAGTTATATATATAAAAATGTGTACACTGATTACTATTTTTATATATTACTACTTATTTGTATATTCAGTTTCGTCAGCAAATAATAATTTATACATTATACTTTTAATTTACCGGTAAAAGTCAGTCAGAGTGTTAACTAAAGCTTTATTTGTAAATAAAATAAAATTGTTTATTTTTCTGCCTTTTTGAAGCCAAGTCGACTTACCAGGGTATTCAATTAATAAAGTTGTTTCCCGTTGCCTTCTTCATAACACACAAATTTATCTTGGGCTTTAAAATCACAGTGTATTTGACGCGACCAGGATTTGAACCGCGGTTACCCACTTTCCAGTCGGTCGGTGTTGGCTTTACGCAATACTGTTGTTTTATTTGATAAAAATTATGAAATTTTTATAACACAATAAAATACTGACAAAACGGTAAACAAAATTAAATTACAAGCTTAGATAACCGACGAAAGATAAAACTTTTAACCCGCATAACTTCACATAATTTAACTTAGATTAGAATACAATTAAATTTCTAAGCAAAACGGGATTGACAGCGTATAGTACATTTGTATTTTTAATAGTTTAGGTCTGTAAGACATACAAAGTCATGCATAAAAATTGAAAATACAAAACGTCAAAACGTGTCTATGAATACCTTTTACGCGTACACAGTAAAAGTTAAATAACGTCGGAAATTTGATTTTCTACAAATTAATAAGAGTAATGTACAATTAAGTCGTAGAATTTATCAATTATCATTTATTTATATTTATCAAATTTAGTAAGAATTATAATTTATCGTTAAGCTATGAACATGGAAGAAAATATAAGTGTAGGGGAAAGTGGGGGAATTGTGCGCACTTAAGCAGAAATCAGTATAGCTCTGATAGCATTGTAGATAATTTAAATGTAAAAACGGTAATGGGAGAGTTATTTAGTTTACTTTCAGCACGTAATTCAATTTTAGCAAAACATAAAGTATTTAAAGCACAATATTGCTGAAAGTACAGAAGTACAAAAGCGCACAATTCCCCATCCTTGCGGGTAATTGTGCGCATCATTCTTCCTTTAGGTATTAAATGACAGTATTTAATAGATTTAACAAACTACTTAACCTAACAATGTTAATCAAGCATCGATAGAGGCATAACATTGTATTTTTCCATAAATTAAATATATCTTATCGGTTAGGAAACAAATCTTACTTTTCGATATCAACAACCTTACAAAAAAATGGCTTGGTTTTACATATATAGAGCTAGTTACGTGCAAACATATACAACTGATACGAATAATGTCGTCAGTGATTCTCAGTGAACAGGAGAGAGTGCACCCCTAATCTATTGCGCTTAAAAGTCCGCGGAATATAAAATAGTTTGATGCGCACAATTACCCGCTGCGCAGGATTCCCCCACTTTCCCCTATAGTTTGTTTCAATTTAAATGGAATTATTAAAAAAAATTTAAAAAGTTCTATCAAATTATTTTGATATAAGAACGTATAAACTTTTCAGCAAAAACATAATAATGCTACTGCCAATATGGCTGGCATGCGACTAAAAACATCACCTTTTTTTATTATACGTTCTACGTTCTTACATCAAATTAATTTGATATATGACTTTTTTAAATTTTTTTAAGAATTTCATTTAAATTGAAACAAACTATACATTCCAATTAAGTATCTATTTAATAAATGATTTATAAAAATTTTAAATTTACAGTTTGTAGAAAATGTTCACAATGTCAAACAGTCTCCATAGTTGCGTCATAATTGTTTTTATTTTTATGTTTGTGCTCTTTTTCTCAAGTTCAAATATAAATAATAATTACTTATAAAATAGTTTTAATTAAATTAAATTAAAAAACAACTGTAAAAAAATAGCCTAAAAAATCATTTGGGATCCTATAATCTGAAAAATGCTATATAAAGTAAAAAAACAAATCAATATTTTCAAGAATGCAACTATATGATACTGATGAGACCTAATAAGGTCGAAACATGTCTATCATTGTTGTCTTCTTGATTATATTGATTTAACTTTGAATTATTACAATTCTCAGTAGCTAGAATAAGCTACGCCCATAATAATCTTAAGGTTATGAGTGAGGCTCAATCCTCAATACCCCCCTGTACTGTCCTTATGACATGTCAGTTCGACCCTTTCGGAAAGTGCTCCGTAGAACACCATGTGTTTTAATTTGAATTTATAATCGGGGGTTGATACCAACATATAGCATTGCGCGAAAAATGCTATATAAGGTAAACAATCAAATCAATATTGACCTAATGATGAGACCTAATAATGTCGAAACATGTCTATCATTGTTCTGTTCTTCATTATATTGATTTAACTTTGAATTATTACAATTCTAGGTAGCTAGAATAAGCTACGGCCATAATAACCTTAAGGTTATGAGTGAAGCTCAATCCTCAACACTCCCCTGTTCCGTCTTTATGACATGCCAGTTCGACCCCTTCGGAAAGTGCTCCGTAGAACACTCTGTGTTTTAATTTGATTTCATCAGGAATTAAAATCCTATTTTCAAATACCACTAAATACATTTAACGAGGTTAATTGAAAGAATTCTATATTACTCAAAATCAATTTTTAAACCAAGTTTGTTAAAAATTTACATGCTTTTATAACTAAGTAGAGATATTTTTGTAAACTTTCTACATTTATTTTGCATCACAATGTAGTAATTGTGTTTCATTTATGCCGAATTATAATAAGGTACAAAAGGTGGCAAATTAATCTAATAAAAAAAAGTTAGCACAAAAATTATTTTTGAAATCCATCATTTACTTAATAATTAATCAGTAAATTGTATTATTTTAAGTATTATGGGTCAGAATACTAGGAAACCACAAAGAATAAGAAAGAAAAACTAAAAGTGATAAAAATGAATGCATTAAAAGAAGTTGTGGAATGTCAAAATTGGAACATATAAGGAAAGAAAAAATTTGAAAAAGAATCGATGTGCAGAAAACAATAATAGATAAAATCATATTTATCAATTATCATAGTTTTCTTATTATATAAAAGAGCTATTCTTTCGTAAATTAAAATTATTATTATTATTCCTATTATTATTACTAGGGATGCAGCAAGAAAACCCTTTTGTATATTGTTAAAACAATTTATGGATAAATTTAGAATACTCCAACATACAACCAAAGACTTCAAATAACTGCTAGATGGAGTACTAAAAACCACACCGTTATTAATTAACAACATAATTAACAGCAGATGTTTGTGGTTGACAGAAATACTTATTCAAAAATTTTTGTTGTAAATTTCATTTCCTTCATTTTTGTTTATATAAATTTTTCTATTTTGTTGCGCCATTTCAGAGTTTCGGTGATTTAAAAGACTGTAAAATACAAAATTTGATCTGTATCTCAAAAAGGGTGCAACGAATTGGAAAATGTATAGGAACAAAAATGTAGGGAATAAAATTCACAAGACAAAATTACTTATACACTTTTCTATTTCGTTGCACCGTTTTTGAGATACAGACAGAATTCTATTTTGTATTTTACAGAGTTTTTGTTAAAGTTACTGTAGCATTTAAATGGTGCGACAAAATAGAAAAATTTATATAAAAAAAATGAAGGAAATAAAATTATAAACAAAAAATTTTTAATAAGTATTGCTGTAATAATAATTTTTATATGACAAAACACGCCTTCAAAACCTATAATTTACATTGCTAACATAAGACTGGATGAATAATATTGTTAGCCACTGTATATAACGAAAAACAATGTTTATTTTGCCTTTAAATGAATGTATTTTATGTCTTATAGAATGAAGTTTTCTTTTACTTAAGTTTTTTCAATTGTTTAAATTAAACAGCTTTATTAAGTGCAGAAAGGTAAGTACTTCAATATAATAAATTTTTTTTTTTGGATAAGATATTGATACAATTAACTTATTTTTTTACTTTTCCTATATCTAACAACCATTTCTAAATATGTGTAAAAAAATTGTGCAGCTGAAAAATATGGTAAAAAATTTAAACAGTTTAAATCAATTATCTCAAAATGTAAATTTTGTAGTACTTTTCTTTGTGCACTTAGCGATTCAGTTATTTATTAAAAAAAAACAGTTTTCCAACTATTCTTGCGGAAACTCTTCCCTTTTATTTCTTTATATCGGGTGGCCATCCGCACACGAAAACGTGGAGAAAAACTACGCAAAACGCAATCAAAATACTACGAAAATTTTGTTTGTTAAAAAAATTTGTTTAACTAAATTATTAAATTAATGAAAAGGACTTACATGTTTTGTGAAATATTTGATTGAATGTCAAAGTTTGAAAGAGTTACTCTCATCCTAATCGGAATCTTATATAATAAAGGTATTTCTACATCTCAATAGCCCACCATTCTTTTATAGATACTGATACCTTATTCAGAAGAGTGTAGTAGAAAATTTTCAAAAGGGGAAACCTTATTGGAGGTATTTGCAGAACTCTAAAATCAATTAAGGAACGAGAGGTAATTATAAATTCTTTCATTTCTTTTGGATATTAACACCTTCGTATGATGAGTAAGTATTGTATTTGAAATATAATCATCTAGTAATTATGTATATTTATTATTAACATCAATTAAAATTTAGGAACGTAATTTTAGTAAAAAAAATTGTACTAAACACGCAAATGTGGTCCCGCAACAGACTTGAAACATCGACTAGTGTTGTGCGGTTCCGTATCCGTTTATTTGGTCGTCAGTTTCTTCTGAAAAATAAGAAATAAGTTAAAAGTTTCTACTCCTTGTGAAAAAACCCTAGTGTCTTGGATGTAATTCTAATAGTTCTGACTTGTATCCTGATATTGAATAATAATTGTCAACAAAGAAAACTCAATTCCAAATCAAAATAAGTTTTAACTCATAACGCGATAATTGTAGTTTTTGATTGGATTTTTTTCAATTACTTTCAATGTTACTGGTTATTTGGATGTACATAGGTATTGAAGTTTTCAATTAATTACAAATAAGCAGTAATTAGGTTTATCGTCTTTTATGAAGTAAATTGATCCAGGAATGCTTAAGATACAATCTCTTAATTAGCAAATTATAATAGTAAACGATTAGACATAGTGCGATGATAGCCTTAAGCTTTACAATCGAGTTCAACTTTCCGCTGGGAACTGACTCTCATCGATTCAAATACCAAAGTGCTTAGCTTATAATGGACTTAATATATTACTCTGTACTACGACAGTAAATTTTAGTGGCTCTTCTTATAATTAGATTACACCTACTATCGGTTTTATTACTATGCCATTATTTGCTGGTAAAAAATGTATATTTGGATTAAAAGGGAACCCTTTCAGAGATAGCAGGTATTACTGCTTGCAAAAATTAAGCTTTAAATTTTACCAAAGTAATTATTGTAATGATTTCCCTCAAAATAAAAAAAGGTATCTTCAAGTTAGTGTCACACTCCTATTTTAACTTCGTACTATACATCCGTCACTGTTAAAACACTAGTTTTTATTCTTCTATGTATTTATGAGGCACATACAACATCATAATTTTTATAATGAAATAATTTTAATCGACTGATGAAAATCATTAATGTACTTGACATATACTTTGCAAAGTTAAACGATAAACCAGTATAAGTAAAACTTTTCAAATTAAATTTTTATTTTATTAGTCAAAAGCCTTTTTACCTTTGCGGTTACGGTTAACTTTATAGTTTGATTAATAATTAATATTTTCTGAAGATCCAAAAGTTAGCTACAGTTTAAAGGTTAGCAAAAGCATATTATTTTAATTTCTGTCAAAAACTAAATTGTAAATATTTTACCCTTTTGAGAACTTAATAGCTATGTCAGAAGTTATATTGTTTCTTATTTAATTACATTTAAATCAACGCGTAAAAGCTTAATTTATTCTTTTTCATTGTTACTTTTACGATAAGATAAATTGCTGGTAAATTATTTATTGCACAAAATTACTTTTTAACTTTTTAATTATAAGTTATAAACTTCCTACGTTTAAAATCAAATAAATTTAAAATTACTTTATAAAATTTCTTCGGTAAGTACTTTAAATACAATACCGTAGATAGGTAGGTGTACTTTAGCGTTTCTCAACCTTTCAGTATTTGCGACCAAATTTCAATCATAATTTTTATCGCGCCTCCCTCTCGTATAATATTTTTCTTGTATTTTCATGTAATTATTTTAGTTTTTTATTGAGTATGTTAGAATGTTTTCTATTTTGGTTTAAAAAAAAATTAAATAATTTTTCTGATTTTCTATATGCTCGAGCCCCCTATTTAGTGTAATCGTACTCTCTTAGAGGATCGCTACCCACAGGTTGAAAAACGCTTAGGTATATCATAATAATATTATAAAAATATTTAGAAAGTTTAAATCAAATAATATTTTTTTTATATGAAGTTAAATTTAATTAACAACTCGAAATTATCTCTAAGATGGAAATCTATCGCATGAATTAACCCAATAACCAATCAAAACACGGAAATTAAAATTCACAGTAACAAACCAAAAATTGGATTGGTTATTTAGTTTCTTTATCAAATACTTTCGTATACTGATATCTAGAGGTACAGAAATCGGGCAATAGTGTGCTTCAAGTTATAATAAATTGTAGGTTTTAAATATTTATTTAGATATTTTATGTGTAGGTACTGAAAATTTTAGTTATTTAACTTTGTATCCGGATACATTTTTTTGTGACTCACAAATAAGATCGACCAAGACCGCATTCAAAATCTTTGAGAAATGTAGGTTTTACACATTGAAACATTAAAAGGAACCTCAACTTTTTGAAGTCTGTTTTGTTTCAAAAATTATTGTTAAACCAATAGAATTTGTTTAAAAGTCTGAAATTCAACTACCAAGTAAAAAATTTACGTGTAAGTGTATCAAATTATTTTTATTAAATTTAGTTTTCTTACTATTCAAGTTATTGTATATATAATCAAAATTTCTGTATCATACCTGTAATCTGAACACTAAATTCTACTACTTTGTCTCATAAAAATTCGTATCACGAAAAATGATGTTTCATATTAGCAATGATATATATCTATCACTAACGAGGAGAACCTAGTTGTTGGATATCATGGCTATCCGATAGTGCTTTTTGCTTACGAAGAGAACTGTTCAAGTATAACTCTAGGACCAGGACAAACTTTGGTAGGTAGAAAGAGCACTAAAATTAAGTAAACACCTGTTTTTCTTTTAAAAGTGCCATGAGCAACCGTTTCTGAGCAAATAGCGTGTAAAAGTTTCTAATTGCAATATTTCAGCTAGTTTATGTGACAATAATTCAAATAATTTTTGGCTGATGAGTTGGTAGTGCGTTTGCAAGTTAATGCGAAGGTACCAGGTTTGATTCCCCGCAGAAATAGTTGTTCAAACGATTTGATTTGAACAAAAAATTTTAAGAAATATTGAAATCAATGCAACATTATTAGTAGAGATGCTTGTTAATGCATTATTAAAATTTAACAGCATGTAAATGCTTTTTTGATTTTAAAATAATAGAAAACTTAATAAAGATCATATTTTAATTAAATATCTGAAATATAGATATTCTCATGCATAAGTTATAAAATTTACAATTTTGGACTACCTATGTTTTAATTAATAATAAAACAAAATGCATACATACCATTAAGTATATGAACATATGCACTCGCAGGCTGTGCATTGCTAGGAACACATGAATAATTTCCAGAATGCCTCGTTCCGGCATTACTTATTGTAAGTGTGCTTACTTTGGCAGGTAATTCTGTGGTGACGTTTATACCTTGATCAAAATCGTAATTTATCATACGATTATTGTGGTACCAGAAAACATATAAAGGTGCTTCCGTACTTTGCAAAACTGTGCATTGCAATCTCAAACCCGAACCGGGTTTCAAGTATTTTTCCGAAGGACCAGATATTTCTGCTTTTGCTTCTAGAAATAATATTAAATGATTAGAATGTTATACTCCTATACAGTAGCAATCATAAAAATGTACTCACTATAAGTTTTACAGAAAAATTATATTATAATTATAAATTATATCAAAATCAAATCACTTTAAAGTCAATGCACATAAAATTAAAAATTCCGAGAAAATGAAGATATTAACGTTTTCTAAAGATGTTATTGCTGTAACTTACAATATTCAAAATGTTTACAATTTTTTTTACAAAAATATTGTTAAACCATAGTGTAGAACGAATGCTTCGTTTTTATAATTTTTATATTTTCATTCTGTTAATATAGTCCGTTTTATATTAGTTGATTAAATAATAAATTAATTCCTAAATTAGTTAAAAATTTTTAACTCTGTACATTTTTGTAATTGCTATATTTTATTATACATAAATTGTGCTGTATTAGAATAAATATGTTATTATACAAAATTAAATTAAATTTTATAATTTTTCATAATAGTACAAATAGTATAGGTACATAAATACAAAACGGTCAAATAAACAAAGTTTAAAGTGATGATTTCCAAATTTACTTTATAGCGTGTAATGTCTGCAAGCATTCAAACAATTTGCAAATGAATTGCTAATAATTGTTAGTTTCAATGAATATATTCAACTTTTATTGATTTATCAGTTTGCCTATTACAATATTATGACTATTTTTAGTGGAATCTATATTGATAAAATTACAACATAATCAAATTATTAATTTACACTTCTGCTATTATTACGATCCTTTTATAAATATTTTAGTAAATTTCAATGTTATATTATAAATTATAAATTTTTACAATAACATCAAGTATAGAGTGTAGTATGTCGCAGCGAGGTTTGATTTACGCAAACACCTTGTAAAGTTTCATTATTTCAAGATTTATACACGTATACTGGTTCAATTTACAAAAAACTATTTAGAGAAAAAACTAACTATTAGATAGACTAGATACCATCTACTTTAACGTTTACTCTCGTGAGGGCGTGGCAATGTGATACCTTGATATTAGATATCTGTTAGCTATTATATTTTAACTGTAATTTGAGATGCACAAATGCCTATCATAATATATTACACAACTTGTAATAAAATGTATACAAACGAATTTAAATAATTTGTATAGGTACATACGTACGTTGTACATATATTTTATTTCATTTAATTTATACATCGACGAAAAATAATGGCCTCTCAACGCAATAACTGCTACACGAATATTATGATTCCAGTATTATAATTTTATCTAATGAACTGACATTTGGGGCCAATCCCACCAGACAACAAAATCAAGTTTTAGTCAAAACTTAGATTAAAATAACAAATTTAACATGTGTTACCAAGGTAATTTCGACCTGGACGTATTTGTAAAGGAAAGTTTGGCTTAGTTAGTCGACCTGGACTGGAACTGGAATGACCAATTGAAAGATGACGGAGAGTCCGAGTGATAAAATTAGTCAATTGTGAAAAAAAATTCTGTATAATTTTTGAATTAAAAGTGATTAGTTTATGTTATAAAAAATAAGGAGATAGCGGTAAATTGAAATTTTTAATCATTTAGAATTTTTAATTTAATAAAGGTATCTATGGTATAGAGCAGGGGTCTCCAAACTTTTTAGCCTAAGGGCCAGACTGATTGCTCCATAAAGCCCCGAGGGCTAAGATCTAGCTACAGTAGCTAACGAAAATATTCGAACCCTCCTATGTTAACAATGTAAATTGCACTTTTTGAAACTGTAACCAACCACACGACTCAAACGGTTTCCCACCTAAATGGAACATTGACAAAGCAAACTGGACTTCATTCAAAGCAGAAATTTTAAATAACAACTTTACTTTTACTGAAAGTTTAGACATTGACACTATTGTTAATTTACTTACTGACAAAATAATATCAGCCGCAACCAAAAGCATTCCAAAGAAAGGTATAATACAGTACAAGTTCCAAGTTCCATGGTGGAACAAAGATGTAGAAATAGCCATCAAAGAAAAAAAATCTGCATTATATAGATATAAAAAATATCGATCGTTAGAAAATCTCGCAAAATTTAAGAGACTTCGAGCTATTGCCAATAGAACTATTAAAACAGCTAAACATCTATCATGGATAAACTACATCAAAAGCATAAATACATCGACATCTCCAAAAGAAATGTGGAACAAAATCAAAGCAATTAAAGGAATTGAAAATAACTTTCATATTGCCGCCCTAAAAAATGCATCAAATGAATTAATAACAACACAAAATGACATAACAAATATTTTGGGAAAACATTACCATGATAAATTTAGCACAAAAAAATACAATCCAATATTTTTGAAAAATATACAACATTCCAATTTAGAAAACCTACAAATAAATTCTGATAATATAGAATCTTATAACGCACCAATAAACCTAAACGAACTAATACCGATACTATCTAAATGTAAAAGCACAAGTCCAGGCCCAGATGATATTCATAATCTATTTATAAAGAACCTTCCTCTATCTGCTCAAGAAACTATAATTAAACTGTTTAACCTTATATGGGAAAAACATGTCTTTCCCAATCAATGGCGTGAATCTATTATTCTCCCCATCCTGAAACCTGGAAGATACCGCACTGATGTAGACAGTTATCGACCGATATCCCTTACAAGTTGCTTCTGCAAACCAATGGAAAAAATTGTAAACGAACGCTTGATGACGACTTTAGAATCCGAAAACTTCTCAAACCATACCAAAGTGGCTTCAGAAAAATCCGTTCGACAATCGATAATATAATAAATTTAGAAAGTGACATATTAAACAGTTTTGCTAAAAGCGAAAAACTATTAGCTATATTTTTAGACATCAAAAGCGCTTATGACAGAACATTTAAAGACCTCATCCTCAAAATTCTGGTTGATTTTAATATCAAAGGAAATATCACCAAATTCATCAAAAATATATTAACAGATAGAACATTTCGAATACGTTTAGGAACTAAATTATCAGACCAATACCACCAAGAAAATGGAATAGCTCAAGGATCAGTATTAAGTGTAACACAATTTCTAATCTCCATCAATCAAATAGTTAAATATATCAAATACCCAGTAAAAGTTGCACTTTATGCTGACGACTTCACTATTTACTGCAGCCATAAGGATATTACATATTTAGAAAACAACCTAAAAAACGCTTTAAGAAAATTAGAAGATTGGTGCTTAAATACGGGATACAATTTTTCTGCAAAAAAAAGGAAATGTATACTATTTAAAAAATCAAAAATACCACTACCCCTTCCCATTTTCAAACTTAACAGCCAAAAACTGCAATATGCACAAGAAGTACAATATTTAGGAGTACTGTTTGATGAAAGACTCACGTGGATTCCACATATCAAACAATTGAAAGCAAAGTGCTATCAAACATTAAATATTTTAAAAGTTTTATCACACTATAAATGGGGCTGCAACAAAAAAACGCTTTTATATATTTTTAAAACAATTACCAGATCAAAACTAGATTACTCCAGTATCGTATATTATAGAGCAAATAAAAACATTCTGAAATCTCTCGACACAGTATACAACCAAGGACTTCGAACAGCTACTGGAGTACTAAAAACTACCCCATTAGAAAGTCTTTACAATATATCGGGCGAACTACCTCCAAAATTTAGAAGAGAACAGACCATTTTAAATTATTACGCAAAAATTGTTTCAAACCCAGACCATCAAAACTTTTCGACAATCGTTACTCCAAAATTTACATATTTATATCGATCCATTCCAAAATTAAAAAAACCTTTTCCGATCACAATAAATTATCTCCTTAACAAATACAATTTAGACATTAATACCTTAAAAAATCAGGAAAATAAAAAATTTATAATAAAAACCAAAATACTGGCGAAATGGGAAGATCAATGGCAAGAAATTCAACACAATAAATTAAAAAACTCAAAAAAAAACACAACTATTTGGAAAAATGTAGAACAATTAAGTAGGAGAGAAGAAATTGTTATTGACCGACTTCGGGTTGGTCATACTATGCTTATCCACAGTTATTTATTTAAAAAAGAACAACCTCCAAACTGTCTTTGTGGCAACGTCTTAAACATTAGCCACATATTAAGACACTGTCCAAAATATCAGGCAGCTAGACATTTTGCCGAATTGCCTGATAGCTTAGAAGAAATCCTACTAAACACAAAATGTAACATACAAAAATTACTAAAATTTCTAAAATCGTCCAGCTTATTCAACAAAATTTAAAATTCAATGTTATCTAGTTTTTTTTTTTTTATTGTTTTTTTTTATAATTATTCTATAATTAATATTGTGTTCAATAAAAAATTATGATAATAATATTAAGTAGTGCTAATAACACATTGTTGATGCACATTTTTGTTTGCTCAATCTTTATTTTGTATTTATTTCTGACAATAAAAAAAAAAAAATAGAGAAATGCTTATGAACAAAAATGTAGAGAATCGCGTTGTAAAAAAAAATTTCTATTCATTTTTTTATTTCATCGCACCGTATTTCCGAAATATAGCTGACAATATTTTTTGTGTTTTACAGTCTTGTTAAAGTTGCTGTTAGGCATACAAAATTGAACACAATGAAATTTTTAACAAAAAATGTCTAAAAAGTTTTACTGTAAATGCGATTTTTGTATGTCAAAAAACAGTTTCAAAATGTGCAATTTACATTGTTAACCTAGGAGAGTTTGAATATTTTTGTTAGTCACTGTAGCTCAGCAGATTAATTGGTTTTTGACAATTTGTTGTTGTGTTTTGATAACTTGGTTTAGACTGTAAATAAAATATCAGACTATTGTATTTTGTATGAATTGATTTATCAATATAAATTAAAGGGCGGGCCGGATATCCGACACAGGCCGCTCTCGCGGGCCGGATTGGCCGGTAGTTTGGAGACCCCTAGTATAGAGTATAGACTATAGAGTATAAGCGTTGACTGACAGAGTTATGAAGACACGCAACCTTATATGTTTTAATGCAATACTAAATTGTCGTAACAACTAGATGGCGCTATTTTTCAATGTAAATCTTCATTAACAATTAATTATTAATTTTGTGATCCATTCTGTTGTGTAGACAGTATAGTGCGCGAAGTGTGTTCGAGTGAGAGGTACATAGTAGAGAAGAATGCGGGACTACTTTTTCTTGTCCCGTCCCGTCCCGTCCCGCAGTGACGCCTCCTCCAGCAAATCCCGTCCCGTCCCACGGGTTCCACACGTCCCGCACGTCCAGCGGGTTCCGCACGCAACGCTTTTGTTATTTTGTGATTTGTTATTTTCTTTCAATCAATAGCCAACGAAATTGCAGAACATTTTTAGAACGAAGATGAACCTAAAATTGATAGTACGGATTTGGATTTAGTATCATATTGTAATATAGCACTATTAAAAATTGATAAAACAATGTCAGTAATTCAGTTTTGGGAGACACTCGCCAGGAAATTGCTGTGTATTCCCGCGCGGGACTCAATTGGCATCCCATCCCGCGCGGTATTAAATTAGCATTCCGTCCTGCGTGAGACTGCGGGACTAAATATTCGATCCCGTCCCGTCCCGTCCCGCGCGGGACGGGATTTTTTTCGTCCCGCATTCTTCCCTAGTACATAGAATTTACAATTCTTCCATATGGTTGCGTGTCTTTATAACTCGTCAGTTAACGGTATATGCTAGAGGCTGGCGTGCACAAATGGTCGGCGAGACCATATAAATATGATAAATAAAATTTATAAACTTTTAAGCACGAAATTTTAAAATAAGAACACAAGTGAATATTTAAAAAAAATTTATGTGGAAAAATCTGAGAATAAAACAGCATTACAATATATAGGATATTACATATATTTGAAAAAAGAAAAGTGACAACACCTATTTTTTTGTGACGTAATCGTTCTTAAAAAATCATTTTATCATTTAAAAATTTTTTGTATACATACTTTCTGTTTCATATTTATTAGTACCTACTGTGGTAATTACTATAGATTTTGTTACGTATCTGATAAGAGCCTATGTAAAATATTTTAATTTTGTCATTCATTTTCTCAGAAATTAGATAGTGAAATAATTTAAAATTTTATAATAAAATGCATAGCATTCAAAAGAGCATTTACCCATTTACTCAAGATTTAAACAATTTTAGTCATTTTTGGATGTTTGAATAAAAGAAAATTAATTCATAAAAACAAAATAAAAATAAACTTAAAATAAGAAATTTCAAGAAGATTTGTGGTATTTAGTATGTATTTGTAAAATATAATATTTAAAAGAACTAAGGTATCTGACCATAATAAGACCTAGCTAAGGGAGATTTTCAATAAAATGAAAATTATCCAATTTATTCAACATGTTTTAATAACAATCATATTTTTGGTACATTTTCTACCAAATATAAACGAAAAATGGTAATTTGTATCATAGACAAACACAAAATTACACATTTTTAAAAAACTTGCCAGTAGGCTTTATTTTAATATGGTACCATAATAAGGCCTATGGCTTTAACATACTTCTTAAATAATAAAATTATACGCACATAAATGTAACAACTAAACATCCTATAAAAACAAATATTAATTACAACGCCTTGGAGCACTCAAAATCATCGATTTCTGACCACGTGACTCGTTTAGGAGGCATTGGCTCGAATCACTAAAAATAACGCTTAATGATTTAGTAATAAGTATGCCTACTATTTATTTACATTCGTAATATCTCAAAAGTACTGTAAAATACATTATAAAGCAAACAAATTTTGATACACGAAGTAAGACTATGGGTAAATTTAGTAGGCCTTAATAAGCGCAGACCACTAACTTTATGTAAGAAAAACAAAATCAAACATATTTTGACCGCGACACGATATTCAAATTTTTAAGATCATCAAAGCATATATTTATAAAGATAAAAATTTAATTTTATATAGCTAATTGTAATATTAAAAAAAATATTTACGATTTATTTGAACCGATTTTTATTATTTGGGGCTGCACGGTCTCACTTTATGATAAATGATGTAACACTGGGGGCTACAAATGGGATATTCCGCTCCAGCAAAATTTTAGCAACTTCTACATGCAATAGGTGTCTGTAACTGTGGTATTGAGCGAGGGAGGTTATTTTAAGTACGATTTTTGTTGCTTAGGCCTGATTAGGGTATAGGCCTTATTACGTGCAAGTACCTTATACAAATCTAATACAAGAAACTATATAAATTATATATAATACAATTTTAACAATAAATTGAAGAAATACAATACGTCGAAAATTATTAATATTTGAACAATAAAAAAAGACAATTATTAGAACTTTTGGCAGGTTTCTAACCTGCCAAAAAGGAAATTCATTAAATTATTTAATTGATCTCTCATTAGATATATTATAACACGAGCTGTTTCTTTTCTTTTAATATGTAATATTTGCTAAACTTTTCATTGTTATAAATAAATAATATAAAAAATTAAGTATATAATAATATAAATCATTTTATTTGTACATATATAAAACTTTAATTCGGCATTTACAAACTTAAACATACTAAATTAAATAATTATTTTATGCGTACAGTATATTATGGCAAAATATAATTTTCAAAATTGTCTACTCTTAGGTAAAAGTAACCTTAAAATGGTCTTAAACATGCCCAAAACCGTCACTAAATATTTAGTAGCCAATCGGCGATTTTAGTAGCCCTATTAAGGATAGTACCCTTTTAACTCGACTATGCATACAGGTTGCATGTTTGGCTACGACCTGAGATACTATAATAGCCCCTTAGTAGCTGCTTAGTTGACTATGCATAAGGCTGCTAATATTTAAAACAGAAGATATACGAATATTATAAGTTATAAAAAAATGAAAAACAAAGAATTAAAACTTTAGTAATGCGATATAAGAATCTATTTACAATTTCACTTATTTGAAATTTGAAATATTTGAAACTCAATTTGCCCAAAAATGTACACAATATACCCTTTTATTTTTCAAACGTCGCTGAATTAGTTTGATTCGTAACTGTATTTATCACGATATTTTAAAAAATAGAGGTATGAAACAAATCAATATAAAAATTTGGAAATTCAAATTAATAATGATAAATATCTGCAGTCATCTACTTCAACTAATCTACAATTATTATTAACATTGCAATGCAAATCTTAAGAAATGGTTTACAATTAAGAATTTTGGGAATTTGGACTTGAAGTAATATTGCCGATGTTTTCTTTATCTTTATTGTAAGATTGGTCAGGACTAGAAGTATAATATATAATTAATTACGATGATGATAATAACATAGTTAAACATTTTCTACCCGTTATACTGTAAACAATGTGATGTAAAATTAAATATTATCTCTCCAGGTTTCGTACATTTATGTAAATGTTACAGCAATGGCAACAACAGCAAAGTAAACAAACAAAAAACTCAATATCAAAGAGATGCAGTCAACAATTAAAACATTTAATTTTAAATTGAAAATGTAAAATACACACTATAATAAACACTACTAATAAAATATTTGGTGTTATCTGACCACGGTACGAATTTTCCAAGAACGTATATTATCTTAATTTTTCTTTCATTGTATATTTATACGTTTTAGAGCAACTATACGCGGAAATTATACTAAGATTCTGTACATCTTAACCTCTTAAGATGGTTCTTGTGATTATTCAACTAATCTTTTAAATATTGTTTAAACTGACTAATATAAGGACCGTCACAATCTTAATTTAATTTTTTACATTTATTTATTTTAATTTTTTGTATAATTTTTATTTATTTTAGTTTTTATTTCATTATAATTTAAAAATAAACGGATGCTAGCCAGTTTGAGTATTTCATTGAGTTCCAATTTTGTGAAACAACTATAATGTATCTCTAGGTCTCTTATGACCATTTGATGACCATTTCTCTTGGGATAATTGGAAGCATCTTTATTCCCTTTGTTATAATTTCCAGCTCTTTCGAACCTTTTATAGCATTTTTTAAGTCGACAATACATTCGTCAATATATTGTTAAGGAACTATCCTACATTATAGTATATAGTATATATTGCACTGTTAACAGTGGAAGACTGTTAAGAGTCCATACTTACTTTCTTTTTTATGCAGTGAATGCAAAACTTAACGAACCTCTGCATCTAACTTGTAAACGAAATAAAATAATGATCCATTTTTTTTTAACAAAAATATATTTCAAAGAATCTTAAATTAGAAAATGAATTTTAAATATTTATTTTTCAATTAAATTAAACAAATGAATTACAAAAATTAAGGACATAAATTTCCGCCTAACGATGCGCTTTTCTCGTAACTATTAACTTTCCGCAAAATCCGCAATAATCCGCAACAGCACTTTAAAAATCAGTTTATGCAAACCTAACAGCAGTAGTTCGTTCTTCCGGTTCTCTTTGAAATGATTTGTGGTTCACCTCCTCTTCAACCACGTGATATGAAGCCACGTCCAAATTGACTCCAGTAAATTTCAATGCCGGTTCCAAAAATTTCTTAAATAACTCCTTGCACATTTGCTTATCCAAATTGAATTTATTTTAGTAAGTCAAAATTAAATTTTTTTATAATTATGTGGTTGGCTTCAGGTTTCTTTGAAACGACCACTTAAACAACTTGATTGGACTCAAGTATGTGTTTTTTTCAATTTTTTTGAATTTTTTCAATTTTTTTTTTTTTTAAATCGATTTTTCAAATATCACATTTTCTTAAAGTACACAATGTCAGAAATATCTCCCGAAAGTTTTAAGATAATCAGGTATTTATAAAGAAAATATTCGGCTTCAAGTACCTACATGTAAGTGTAGCAGATATTAACGTTGTTATTGCATTAACTAGATTCCATGAAAGAACAGAACATGACATAACAGAACATGAAAGAACAGAACATGACAGAACAGAAAATGAAAAAACAGAACAATGAAAAAACAGAACAATGAAAAAACAGAACCATGAAAAAACAGAACATTGACAAAAAAGAACTCTGAAATAAAAGAACATTGACAAAAGAGAACATTGACAAAACAGAACTTTGAAAAATGAGAACAATAAATTTATATAAATTTTAAATTTTATTTTAATTCTCATAAAAATAAAACAAAAATAATAACAACAAAACAACAAAACAACCAAAGTCAATTATAATAAAAACAAAAAATAAAAAATAACTGTAAATCATTGCAAGTTTGCCATCCGCCGCAAGAAATCAAACTTACCATCATAACTTTCGTATTCCTGAACCACGGCTGCCACTTGTATGCCAAGATTCTCATACTTCTTCTTTCTTACTTCTAGGTATATATCTAATAGATATATTCTATTGGTTAATTATTAAAAATATAATTAAATTTCTTAATTTTAGTTTCTGAAGCCGGATCTCAAACATGTAGTTAGTAATTTATGTTCTCATTTTTCAAAGTTCTGTTTTGTCAATGTTCTCTTTTGTCAATGTTCTTTTATTTCAGTGTTCTGTTTTTTCAGAGTTCTTTTTTGTTAATGTTCTGTTCTTTCATGGTTCTGTTTTTTCATTGTTCTGTTTTTTCATTGTTCTGTTTTTTCATTTTCTGTTCTGTCATGTGCTGTTCTTTCATGTTCTGTTCTTTCATGCTCTGTTCTGTCCGGTCACCCAAATTTTGTGTGCTTCTTTTAAACATTCAAAACCAGGCCATAGTCGAAGATTTTTGTTTTTAAATGCGTATTTTCTATTTTATGAACCAAAAATGACGTACTTATTTTTTAACAAAAATTGAAATTTTGACTTTGAATGACTAATAGATTATCTAATCTTTTTTGAATTTTTGATTTTCGATAACCTGGTTCCAAATAACACTGTTCACCGCGAAACCTGTGTTTTAAAACATGTTTATGGAAAGTGCGCTTTAACTTGCTTATTTATTAAAATAAAGCCCTTACTAAATAAAGGTCTTTTAAATACTTAAACTGTTGTATATAAAAATATCCATACAATGCTCTACAAAAAAATTGCAAAAGTAAACCATTTTTTCGACGTCGTAACCTTTTAACCTAACCCCTTAATTCTTTAATTGTTGACTGCAGCCCTTTGATGTTAAGTGTTTTGTTTGTTTATGGCCGTAACACTTACATTATAATATATACGCAACCTTGTGAGATTATGTTTAATTTTACAAATTTTAACTATTAACTAGGTTGTTATCATAAAAAATAAAATCGAAGCTTAACTTACCTTAGCACAATAATTTATTATCTAAACCTCGTACTACCATAATCTAAGTAATTTCGTAGTACACAATTTAAATTATTTAGTATATTTGAAAAGAGTCTATCTTTCAGAGTTAATAAATTAACACGTTATTTGATTATTACTGCAACTAATTTTTTAATCTAATTTTTAGTGATCTTAGAAGAAATCTGATTTCTAAAATTCGATTCACCTACAAAATCTAAGGTAATGCACGCTTACCGACTTGCATTTTTGTAAAAGTTTAAGGCTCTTATGTACAAATGAAGCAGTATGGCACTCCCTTAATAATAAACATGTTGGAATTACATATTATGTGGTATCAAGTATGTAAATGAAAAATTCTCCAATAAAGCTGTATTACGAGAATGCAATAATATGATTGTACAGCGCAGCGCTCGCATACGAATAAACTAAAAACTGTTTAAATGCGATTTTCTATGTGTCAACGTCAACTATATTGTAATTATTTTTATGCTTTTTGCAGTTTACACTATGCTACCATTTAAACCGTAGTACATTTCTAAAAAAGTGTAGGTATTGTTTTATTATAATTTTGTTTTTATTCGTTGCAACCTGCAAGTGATACTCTTTTCCACTATGCATAGCTTTAGTTGAAACTTGACCAGGTTTTTAATAATTTTTAACTTTATTTTATGTAAAATATTGAAATATAAATAAATGTAAATAAATAAATATAAAGCACGACTTGATAAAATTGTTAAATCTCCACTGAACTACTCCAAGAAGCAAAACCGTATCTTTCAACAACAATTGGAACAATACATTATAACAAAGCAATTTAGGGAAAAATTTTCAAAAAGTAATTAAAACCGGATCTATTTTTTTACAAAAATTTATTACTCGAGAGTTAAAATCAAGCAATTTTGAATAAACATTTTTTTAAATATGCATAAAAAGGAACTCTCTGCGGTTCTGTATTTTTTTTTAACTTTTGATTATGGTAACCAATTCTCTAGACTCTAGAACAGTGATGGCAAACCTTTTTGAGAAGTGCGTCAAATAATTTTCAGTATTGTTTTAATACTAGCCCATGGGTAACTAAATCAGTGGCGTCACTTGAAAGAGGGGAAGGATGTGGTAAAAAGGCCACCGCTAATTTTGAAACAGAAAAACCTGTCAGTTAGCCCTTTCTTTTAGTTTTCACTTTATAAATCTTAGAGAAAGGTTTATTACTTGATTCCATTTTGATTTACTACTTTTACATTTGCAACAGAAACAAAGATCGGCGTCAAAACATTGATATCAATGGGGTAATACCTAAAATCACCAAGTGAGTGCTTCTCCACTGAGTATTTGAATGAGCAAGGAATAAAAGAAAGCATATTATATTTTCACAAATTTTCATTTTGATAATTTTAATTTTGATTTAAACAATTTGTCCAGTTTTATATACACCGCGAATTTAGTGGACTTTGCGCCAGCCAGTTTACCAAAGTACGACTTAAATATTTTTGTTATTTAAAATTAAAAGCACTAGGGATTAAAACTTAAAGTAAATCTCAAACAAAATTCAGTCAGAAAATTCAAAATTTTCCTACAACGTTATAAACTAAAATTTTTCAATAAAAGTTAAAATCAAAAATAAAAATGAAATTTAAAAATTTGAAAAAGAATTAAATAATAAAAAACAACAACAATAAATATATAAAAATCTTTGATATTTTCGATTGTTTGTTCTATCTTTTACAATATAAAAAAAACTCGTAGGTCAGTGTCCTGGTTATGGGTTTGCCACTACTGATTTAGATTGTACGCCATAGAAAATCAACCGATAGTAATATTAGCATACTTAGTACCTTAATTTTCATTTAAAATTATGCTTCATCATTATTTGATAAGTCTTTAATAAATTATTTCATATGTTAATTCCCTATGATTGGGTGTAAGGTCGGTCACCGGGTAGACATTAGGGTAGACATTGTGGGTAAAAAATTTTTTTTGAAACTTGATACTCCCACCCACTAAAATTATTCCTTTTGGTGTTTCATCATATCAGAAAAAAAATAGAAGGAATTCAGCAATGTTTCATGTTCGCATAAGACATTCAAACTTTTGAAAAGTTAAAAAAACATTACAAAAAAAAAGTTTTAATGTCTTGGGCGACCATTAAACATTGATGGATGGCTTCTATTTTTTTCTGATGTGATAAAACACCAAAGGGAATAATAACTAAGGACCACCCTAGTATACATGTTACGGAAAAAGTAATTACTGGTAAATGTGCACTTCTCGACATTTGTACCTTGGTAAAACTGAGAATAGAGTGGATGAAATCAGTGTTATTTTAAAATATAGTGTCAACTATACAATAACAATATTAAAATAGTTTTAAAAAAATAACTTAATAAATCCTAAATGCTACAGGAGCAATCCATGCTAGAATAACGATTAGTTTAATTATTTTGCTGTTTTTAGTTTTGAATTAGTTCAATAAAATTAATTTATAAATTAAATATTAATTTTTTCTGAAAATATATACGGAGGTTTATGAATTATAATTTGAATTATCATACATAATTTTATAAATTTTATAAATTTGCAAACGGAAAACAGGAGTCGACGTCTTTGTAAAAATTTTTGTTGAAGGATATACGGCATTTGCAAGAAAAATAAGAAAAGATGATTTCTTATATTTTTCATACATTTCTTTAGATACTTAATTTAATCAATAACTCTAACCTTTTTGATTTTAGGCAATAAAAAAGTATAACATAGTTTATAGAGAACTTCATACTGATTAACCCTTATGTGCACACCTGGAATTACCTATGTTGTTACACACCCGAGGTACCCGGGTCCCCTCCTATAAATTCCACTCATTTTTTATGCAGCAACGAATGGTCTTATGGACATCTGTATGTAAAATTAGATTCTTATGAATCTGTATAACACTTTACCAAGGTGTACAGTTTAAATTAGTTCACCCAAAAGGCTTCTTTTTTAAAATAATCACGCAACCGACGAACTACATTACACAGTTACTTAGGTCTTATTTCATAATTTCGCTCACGGCTTACACTGCAGATATTTTATTAGAGGACGTTCATTAATTGCGTGAGGTGTTTTTCATAATATTTGGACCGCCCTCCGCCCTGAAAAGATTTGGCGAACATCCCTCCTCCCTCAAGTGATTTACTCTATAAATTTTAAATAATTAAATTTATTTGATATGTTCATGTATTTTGATTCATATCACTAAATATTTAAGCGTTAATATTGATGTTTTCTTTGTAATACTACATTTTTTTATGAAACAAAAGGAGAAAAATGATGTAGGTGCAAATTAATTAATTAGTTTTCGACAGATGAATTCATATTTCACAGTTTTCACAATAAGTTCCCCAATTACCTATTTATTTTTCTAACATGTAAAAAATTTACACTTTTACACTAAAATACAAAATATTACCTATCTGTAATAATAATTAATATATTCTATTCTCTAAATTAAAAAATTGATGTGGGATTTTCTTTGACCCCTTTCCTTTACATGAGATTTTGTGAGATTTTGCCGGACCCCCTCCCATTTTGAGCTCACGTAATTAATGGACATCCCCTTATAAATATTTTTCAGCATTTTGCTGTATGGCATTTTTCATTCGTTCATTCATTCAAGTTGGCGATAGAGACTATTCTTGATAGTCAGGCGTGTTGATTTAATTAAAGTTGAAATTTGTACTGTTAATGCATACAAAACTATCAAATAGCATAATTCGATTGGAGAAAGGTCAAATCGCAACGATCTAGAAGGATTTTGAGAAATATTAAATTAAACATAAAAAAACCTTGAAAACGTCCGTTGGTGGGCACACGGGTACCCGGGTGTGCACATAAGGCTATGGCCGATTCAAGATAAGAATTTTGTTAAATATATTATTGGTAAGAGGGCTATTAAGTTTTTCAAAGCAAAATTTTTAATTTAAACAACATACTTTTAATTACAAATTCTTCTTAGAAAAGGGTTTCTCTTATTTCCTACTGATCGCTGAAATACCAACTTCTTTGGAGATACTTTTTACAATTTACTTCCCAACACACGAGAATTTCTTAACCATCAAATAACACAAAATTAGTAAAAACTAAAAAACTTTTGTTTTATTTTTTACTAAAGAAAACTGTTAAAATTAAAAGCATCAATTTGCTTTGTTTAATTGTTGGTTTTTGACTGATTGTAAGGTATTTTTAGTAAAAATAGTAAAACGAAAGTTTAAACATAAACAGTTTTAGCTATGTAAGTATAGTATTTCAAAAATTGCAAACTTTTGCCAACGATGCTTGAATCCGCACACCGCTTTAATTACTATTAATTGTGAAAAATAACTCACAAAAAGACTTATGTTTAAATTGAATTCTATGAATTAAGAATAAATGTAAGTCAGCATAAAATATTGGTATATCGCTATTTTAGAATGTAGTTTTTGTATGTGAAGTGCTTGAAGTAAACTCGGCATCCTCGGCAAAGATGTATTTTTTTACTACAAAATCATTGAAGCACAAAATTCGCAAACAGAATGGTAAATTATTAGCACACAGTTTTGGTGTGTTTTATTTTGATTTTTAATAGCAAAGCGGTGTTCTAGAGTGGCAAAAAATCAGTTCTAAATTAATTTAAATATTTCATGCCTTGAAGTAATTTCCGAATTTGAATTCTAAATTTGAAATTCGGAATTAAATATTGCGGAACAGAAACAAGCAGAACACTAACACAATTTAATTGAAGTATTATTTTATTATGAACAATAAAACTTTTAATAATAAGTTAAATTCAATAATATAATCAAATTATATTTTTTTAAGCTTTAGACGACTTTTATCGTCTTCTTCAGAAATGTACTTAATAATTTGATTATATTATTGCATTTAACTTGTTATTTAAAGTTTTATTGTTTATTTTTTCACAAGTTAAGATTTATATATTTTATATTATTATGTTGACAAACTCATCTTTAAAATTAAAAATTAATTATTATGTACTATAAGATACTAACCCACTACATTAAGTTGAATGAAGATGCTTGTTGGCGGATGTGAAGAAACTTGACATTCGTATAAACCGGCATCTCTAGTTTGTACATATTTTATTTGCAACGTCCAATCCTGAAACAAGAAAATCTTATAGAAGCTAAAATTCAATTCAATGACTACAAACTAATTCCGGTGATGTTTTAGGTACAAATTTAACTTATTCGTTTAACTAAGCAAGCATTGCTCATGTTATAGTACGAATAAAAGTAAATAAGAAAGGGTTCGACAATGTGATTAACTTGTTGAAACGTATCGATTTTCTAATTCAGATTTTTTAATCTACTAAATTGTGAAAAGGAAAACTACAAAATAGCTTGAATTCATTAAGAAACCAAAGCAATTACAATTTTTCATTGTTATGTCAATTTGTTACAGGCCTGATTTTGGGTTTATATTTAATCAAGCTATATTTCTACAAACTGAATAAGCATTAAGTAAGTACAATTTAATATTAAATAAATTTGTAATTGTAAATTAAACAAAATTAAGACCTTTAGAAATTCAATGTAATTGAAATCATTTCAAGCCCGTGAAATTTTTCTAACCAAGTAATAGGCCCGGATATTCAAGTATTCATTGTTTAAATGCTAATAGAACTAACTTCAACTTAGCTTGAAACACAAGAGCCTCTTCATGCCCATTACTAGCTCATCACATATGTAGCACACCGCTTTTTCCTCTTTGCACCCGAATACGTTCCATTCTGCAGGAAATAGTCTTTCCTTCCGACTGAATCGTTGCAATTCACGCTCAATGCACTTGAAATATTTTAGTCGGCTCTAACAGTTTAAAAGTTCATTCACGTTTATATTCGTTATTCAAAGTCGTCGTTTTGAATTTATGTATAAATTTATCTTGTCTATAAAAATTTATCGTTTTTAAACAAAATCATGTATAAAATTGGTTATATACAATAAGAAAGATGGAACTTCTTAGCCCTAATAACGAATCCTATTTTAAGAAAACATTCTTGTAATATTCCAATGTGTCTCATTAGATATAGTATATAAAAGAACTTAAAATCTCTACCAAAGCAACGTGAAAACAATAATATTTTATTATTTCCAATCACGTAAAGATGCTTACAATCGATGTAAGTTGCTCATAACATTCGTTTATTAATTACCGTTGGCGACGGAACTTAAACTAGTGTCACTTATATGTTCATAGGAAAATAATGAATGAATGACATATAGATTTATAGGAAGTATATTAATCAAAATTCTAATAAAATATTTGACGATCGATGTCAAATTGTAATATTGAAAAAAAAAATTGTTCAGTGACCTGCGGAAGCAAGAAAAATTTAATTAAAAAAAATAATAACACTGCACATAAGAACTGTTATAACTCTCCGAAGGTAATTTAAACCTCGGCTCCGCCTCGTTCCTTTCATTGCATCGTGTAAAATAAACAGAATAATTCATTTCGAAATAGAAAATGTATTAAGCGCGAGGTGGTAATAAAGCTTAACACCCATGTACGTTCATATGCATACACTATTTTATTCACATATACCAGGTTCTGAATTAGTTAGCCGAACATAAGAAATTAACATGTAAAAACTTATTTATGCAAATTCCTGCTTACCTAATTATTTTAGAGAAAAAATGAAAGACATAAAAATAATGCAGAAATAAAAACTACAAATGATAATAGCGTTAGATTTCATCTAACTTTTATTTAAAAGTAAACCTTTACTTTCAAAATTGTTAAAATTTTCATTTATCGCACTGGCCATGGTAAGTTTCCATGGTAAATATATTTGAAAATAGAAATTAAATTGAATTTATCCAATATCTCGCAATAATAGAGGTATAACTATGATTTTTTTAAATAAGTAAATAAGTAACATATAACTCATTAGTGAGTAAAGTAACTTATGAGTGGGGTTAATATTTAACTCACTCATATTTTTAATAATTAATAATCATAATTATTTATATCATCTACTTTATACTAGTTTTCATGATTTAAATTTGTCATTTTAAAATGTCGAATGTCAAAACTTTTAATTACACATCTAACTATTATTAAAAGATACTGGATAAAATTGTGTATGCCACACGTGTGTTAATAACAAATAAGTCACTTAAAAAAATAGCCCTCTCGGTCTCGCGGGCTAAACTTTTCTTCCGTGACTTATTTGTCATATAACACACTTGTACCGTAAATAGTTATAAAGTAGATAGGTAGGTCACAGCGGAAAATTATCACTTCCCGGCCGGTAGGTTGGAGAGTAAAATAAAAAGCTCTCTGATTGGTTGGTTGGTGAAGGTAAATAATAAACTGTTTCTTAACTTATTATAATTCAAGAGAGGGTCGATTACTAACAGATGAATAAACAAAATTAAAATTCAAACTGAAATGGAGATGTCAATCATGCATTTATAGGCGTAATTGTATACTATCATTTCTATAATAAACTGAAATGAGCAAATTGTTGTTAATGTATTTGTAATGAGCGTTTAAATGATTGTAGAATTTAAACATTTAAATAGGAAAATTTTCAATTAATGCAATAAATTAAAAATTTCAAATATTTATTTAACATAAAAAGATTTATGCTTTTATCGTTTATCTATCAACTTAACATTTACTAGCTGATTAAGAATAAAATAGTATACATATACATCTATGTTAAGCTTCATTATAGCTTTGTGCTTAAAGTTCACTTTGGCGATTCGCACCTCAGTCAACAATCTTAACGCATATCTGTAATAAAGCATTTTCTATATTTGGATTACTAAATTTGACATTAAAAACTGTAGTTATTATTAATTTTCCGATAATACTTCTCGATAATCATATCTGAAATTATCTAAAGGTTATTATATTTGTGATGTAATTGATGATGTTGCATTTAAAATTAAAATCAGCAATAATTTTGAAAATAAGGTTCTTGTATGTTGGATCATAAGCGCTTTGAATATCTAAAATCATAGCTAATACTTTCTCGCCTTTGACAAAACTGTTCAATTATTATGTATCTTTCTAAATTTATTACATAATATTAGTAATAATAAATAATTATTAACAATGGTCCATAATAATAATAATACGTAATATTAATTAACTGGATTTTGATAATTAGTTTATGAGTTTAAAATATGCTTAAAATTGGATTTGGATAAAAATTAATAAAAGAAGTTTCAAATTATTAAAAATGAATGCCTCCTGCAAATTACGTTTTACATCACATACAAATAATTAAATTGAAAATTAATGAGCCACGGGTTATTGCAATATTTTTTTATGAGATTTAAAATTCCTTTTTATAGTTATTTTTATTTTAACTTGCCATCCTGCATAAATTGCTGTCCTACCATTGCTGGATGCAGTTCGCTTCTTGTTTACAAATTTCTAATATCGCTATTCTGCGCTTTTTTATTTATTAATAATTTTATCTTGAATTTGCAAATTTCATAATAAGGAACTTGTAACGATTACTTAGGCATGGTGTTTTCATAGAAAATAGAATTAATAAATTATATCGAAGGCAGATTGGTTTATAATTAATTTATTGCTTTTTCATTCAGAAACTTGCTTAATTATTAGAATCATTAGAATCTTCACGGTATGTATGATTTTGAATAACTTGAATGTGCTTACTGTCTGTTATAGAGATACTATGTCGGATTCGAAGTGCATTTGATGTACGAAACACAATACCCTAATCAAAAGAACCGAGCATAAAGATACTTTTGCGAAAAAATGGTATGGTAATTTATCTGGTAAGGGTATCCTTTTTTTGGTAAGCAGTTTTAGATGTTAAGGTAGTTTTCAGTATTTACTGTGAAGTTACCATTTAATTTAACGTCATAAGTTCCGCCAATGGGAGTATATGCGGCCGTAGTTCATTCATCAAGGGCATTCCTTAATCCTATCAGAATCATATTTATTGAATGCTTGATTTGTTTAACTTCACTTTTCAAGTGAAGTGTACTTATATTTAAATTTGGTTTTTGGTTATCTTTACCTGGGAAGGTATAACCCTTGTTCGACTATGTAATTACGCGGTTTCGGTTAATTCAATAAATTCGGTTTCATTAAGCCATCCTCAAGACTCAGCGTCAATTATAAATAAATAACAAAATTAGGAAGATGTAACGCATAGTTTGTATATTAATATTTATTTATTTTGTAAATTTGTAAATTTACTTTATTGTAATAACTTATAAGTTTTGAATTCACAAAAACATATTTCACCGACTAAGCTTTACAAACTACCAATGTTGCTCTTATTTATAATTGAAGCTGTGATTACTGATTAATAAAATATTGTTGTTGTTTAGTTGTTTCTTTCAAAAACTTGAAAAAATTTAATTCAACGCTTAGTTTTGATATGTTTTGTTCGACAATTTTTAATATATTATTATTTGTATATTATGTTTTCTTGTTTCTTAAAATATTTTCACTTTCTGAATATCGGATATAACCGAAAAAAAAGAGCTTGATCTCGCTTTAAGAATTTTTAATTATTTATTTTTCAAAAATATTTTTTTTGTAACGTAATATTCATTAAAGTTTTTTTAATTATTTTTAATCGTAACTTGTTATGAGGTATTTAATGTTTTTTTTTGGTTTTCTTAAATAATAATAGTTTTCTACGTATTGAATTTCTTCACATTACTGTTAAAATTGTATTACTTAAACGTTTTGTTTAGTTTAGTTAAATATTACTACATTTTACAAATACCTACACAGAGAAAAATATGTGTTAATAATCTACACAAGTGTGCAAATAAAGTACGCAATTGTGTAATTTTTCTGCACAATTGTGTGAATTTGCAACACATATTTCTCTCTGCGTACATACATATTACACTGTAGCTACCAAAAATCTACTTGTAATTTTTATTTTAAATTCATTTTCCAGTATATTAACATTTTCTCTAATATGTATTTAAAAAATGTATTTGTTCTACATTAAAAATTTCGATATTATTTGTTTTTCATGACATTCCTAAACAACGCAAAAATTCTTAATGAATATCTCTGTGGTAAGGCATTAAAATAACTAAATTAACAATTTCGATTTTTACCAAAACATCTTTTTAACAATAGATGCCAATAATATGACCAATTTTTATTAGACAAGAATAAAGTAAATACAAATTTATAGAAAATTAAATTATGTTTTACATTTAATTCGTGATAATTCAAATGCAAGTCAACATTTGATTTTTTACAAAAAGACCAAAAATAACTTTAAAAAATTAAAATTTCGATTAATTTTTAACCAAATGTGACAAATTACTATAAAAAGATAATGATTCCGATGCTGGGAGTTTTAATATGTTGATCAAGAATTCTTGAAGATTATTTTAGTCAATTTTTAGACTTATTAGCCTAATAATCATCTTCTAGACTTTGTTACCAGCATTTTCTAATTATAACGAAAAACTGCAATACATGATTTTGTGTGGTATATCTGTAAATTTTCAAATTACTCTTAATTTTTATACTTATAATATCCTTAATAGTAAATAATTGGACGTAGTTACGCAGAAACCTACCAACCCACTAAAACACTTATTGAGAAAATAAATAAATAAGATCTAATTTTAAAAATCGTATTGGATAGAAAACTGCAAAAGGCAATTGTGAAAGTGCTTTAATATCCATAAGTCAATTATTTGTAAGTTACCTTTTAGCCAAAAATAATATTTTCTGATTTTTTACAAAAATACTCAAATTATGTGGGTTGGTAGTTTTATGCATAATAATGAATATCTACATAAAATCCGTATTAGCTTGTTGAATTTTTTCCAGCTTTTTAGACGTCGAAGAATAGTTCATAAGAAGTCCATTTTCGTAATTAACTTATTTTTCAAAATTGTGGGTTGGTAGGTTTCTGCATAACTACGTCCAATTATATTGTAGTGTAACAAATTCCATTTTTAAAAATTTAAATTCATTCGTTTAAGATTTGAATTTTATTTTTGTGTGTTTGAATTTGTCATGTAAATAATTTTTGTGTAAATATTGTAAAATTTTGAATTTTGAAATTGGTACGAAAAAACAAATTTTTGTTTTTAGCCAGATTCGTCGAAGTAGACGAACGTCTTTGCGGGAGTTCCCGTAAAAAGTGTGAATTTTGAGTCGCAATTGTGGGATTAATAATTTGATTTGTAAAATAAAGGTTTGAGTTCACGTAAGTAATTTTTATTCAATTGGAAGTTATCCGAAGCTTTGGACAAAATTTGAAGTTTTAAAGTAATTTCAGTCGATGTTGATTTCGTATCACAATGAACCAGCTCTGCCTGACAAATTCATGCTTTGCGACTTTCTGAGCTAAGCTGAAGTCTTTTCGGTTTAACGTCGAAATTAAAAATCAAAAATTCGACAATAATATTATATTGTTGTGTTCTTAACAAGAAATGAAAAGTGGGTTGCGTATTTTGAAATAAAGAACTGACTTTGCAACCTAAGGAGCAATAAAAGCAGCTTTTCGTTTCCGTTTTTGTTTATCTTTTGCGCGTTTTTATTTGTTCGTTAATTTAAGTCTCATTGTTTAGTTTAAGTTGTTTTTGTTTCAGTGATTATTTTCGTTGTTTGTAAATTTAATGTTTGTATTTTTTTATTGTTGTTCTTCAGGACTCACCAAATGGAGTTGGGCAGCACAAGCAAACTAGTCAGCAAGCTTGATTTTAAAATTTAAAACAAAATTTAATCTAGATTTTTTTTATAAATAAACGAAGAATATCCTGAATCAATGAAACTGAGACACAATGAGGAAACCAAGGCAATAATTAATCACAATTATAAATTGAGAGCCGGAAAACCAAGTCGTGTTTGACAAACCGTGGTGAACGCGTGTCGAGAGTTGGAGTGGAGATGTTGTTAGTTTGGAGAGATTCCCAACGAATAATTTTATTTGGGCTAGAGGTCCAAGGATTAGCCAACGAGTTGTTGGCGAGTTTCTTAGTCACGCGTTTTTGCAACGCGAGTACCCGCAGAGGTGTCCCGTATAATGGTAAAGATATTCAAAGACAAGTTCCTGTGCAAGAAAAATTAAATAGTGCTACAAATACGTGCTGATGACCAATAAGTTTGCGTGAGTCCTGTATTTTATTATTATTCTTTTATCAGGTTGCAAAATAAATACGTTTTATTTATATCGTCAGTTTTTTATTGTCTACCATGTAACCGTTTTACTTTAGAGAACCAACGACCCCTTTTAGAGTAAGCGCAGATATTAGAGTGAAGAGTACTACAATATGTACTAAATATGTCCTGATTTAAAAAAAAACTTAATGCTATAAAATTATTTCCAAGAAAACTTTTATCTTAAACAAATAGTAAAGATGAAACAAAACGTGAGGCATTAAAATATTTCTTAAAAATTTGCGAATTTTACGAGCGTATGGTATAATACGAAGTGTATTTTAAACCTATATATAATGCAGATTTTTTTCATAGTTAATTCCACACCATGGTTTCTCCTTGGAACTTGGAATTTGTACTGCATTTGCTTGGGGTTGCTGGTGTTATTTAGTAAGTAAGTACTAATTTAAAAATAGTGTCAATGTGTCTTTAATGAAAATAAATCTTGTTTTTCGATCTAACGAAGGCCTTTGATACAACATGGCGATACGGAATAATACGCGATTTAAAAAAATTAGGAATGTACTAAGCACAACTCTTTACCCAATAGCTGTGAACGAAATATTATCAAGTAATATTCGACCACCAATAAAAGGATTAATTTTTGCAGACGATCAAATTTTTTACTCTAGACACAAAAATATTACCGAGATATCAACTTTACTCCAAATAACATCTACCAAACTGGAAGAATGGGCAACATCACATGGTTTTACACTATCACCATCGAAAAGTTATTGCATTCACTTTTGTCGCTCAAATCGATGCAATCAAAATCCAATTATTAAACTAAACAATACACCACTAGAATATAGAAATGAATTAAAATACCTTGGATTGACGTTTGACAGAAGATTAACCTCGATTTCTTATTTAAAGAACCTTAAAATTCAATGCCACAAAAGCATACCTTATTGAAAATTTTCAAAACCATGATCAGATCTAAACTAGAATATGGATGCATCACACTCTGAAAAAAGATTTGTCGTCGCAACAAAATCTTAGTAACTATAGCCTCAACAGAGCTTTTTTGCTGCTACAATAAATTTTATGTTGTTTGGAATAAAAAGTGTGTTCTGAAGACAAAAAACTTTGTTGTGGCAGCATAAAATTTGTTGTAGCAGCAAAAAACTCTGTTGAGACTATAGTTACTAAGATTTTGTTGCGACGACAAATCTTTTTCAGAGTGCATACTTATATCAAAGTGCAAAAAACGTCTTAAAAATGATAGATACTACATAATATACAATGAAGGACTACGAATAGTAACAGGCGCTTTTCGAACAACTCCACTAATCAGCATCTATAGTGAGAGTGGTGAATTACCACTCGAGAACAACTTACGCTAAATTTTCTCGCAGATACATTATTTTATCCAACAAATCCAGTAGCAGAAGATATCTTAAACATCAATTACCAAAATATATCGCCTCCAACCAAAAATAAATCCACCTTTACGAATTAAAATTAAAAATAGCATGAACAAATACAACTTAAATCTACCACCTGTCGAAACAAGAGGGCATTACAATATTCCACCTTGGACAATACCAAAACCAAATATAAATTTTCAACTCACAAAATTTTTAAAAAATGAAACATCTTCTGGCATTATCAAAATCAATTTCCTGGAAATGAAACAAATGCATTACTACAACTACCTACCAATTTATACAGATGGCTCAAAAACCAACTCCAAAACATCTTGCGCCTTTACATATAAAAAGATAATCGGAAAATATAGAATGCCAAACATATGTAGCATTTATAACGCTGAACTCTATCCAATTAAAAAATCTAATGAAAAAATTTAATGAAAATGAAAAATCTCTCCTTATTTGCTGTGATTCGTAAGGTGCTCTGCAAGGAATTAAAACAATTAACAACTCAAATCTATATATCCAACAAATTCATGAAAAACTTTACGAACTACACTCCAAAAACTTTCAAATATCTTTTATATGGATACCCTCTCACATTGGAATTCAAGGAAACGAAGAAGCAGACACCTGCGCAAAGGACGCACAAACTAATGAAACACTTGATGTAACCAGAACAACCCGAGAAGACCTAAAGAAATATTTCAAAACCTTCATAAGAAATAAATGGGAAGAAGATTGGAAAAGCCAACCATATACAGACAAGCTGAGAGAAATCAAAAATAATACTTGTAAACAACTCCCAATAAACATAACTAAAAAACATCCAATAATTTATAAGATATTAATAATGGGATATACTGGCATTACGCACATGTACATTTTCAAAAAAGAAGAACAACCTTACTGTGAATCTTGCAAAAATTATGTTATAAGCTGTGCAAAGCACTCAAAAATAAGAACACAAGAGCAACTTCCAAATAATATAAACGAAGCGCTGACCGAAAAAATTTAACCAAGCTGATAAATTATTTGAAAAGAACAGACCAGTACACCAGAATCTGAAGATTTGAGGGTTTGTCTTTGCTTTGTAGCTAATGTGGCTTCTTAGCTGATGCACGAGCGGATGATACTCAAATTTATATTTTTGATATGTAACATTAACTCTTTAAAATAAAAAATAAAAAAATCTTGTTATTTGTAATTTTATGTTTATGTAAACTTCAGTTTGCCTTGTCAGTTATTCCAGGTAGATAATGGCAAACAGTTTAAATTGTAAGGTTGCTTGAATAGTTTTCTAATACTGATAGTAAAATCACCGCTGTGACTCGTATACAGTTTATAACTAGCACAATTCTAGATCATTTGCTGACATGTTATTTGATGAAATAGTTTCAATTAACTTTCCTCTACAATATGTTTGATAACCTTTCCAAAGGTTAATGTGAGCATTAGAATTTCCAAGTAAAACGAAAAGTAAGTCTTGTAATATCGTTCATTTTGACAGCTGTACTGTTTTGATAAATAATATAATGTATGTACATTGCAAATTGTAATATTTTAGGTTATGTACATACATACGTATATAAAGTGCTAACATTTACTTACATTTGAATACATTTTAATTAAAAAATCAAAAACACCACCTAGATTTTTAATTAAAAGGCAGTATTTCATTTAGGATTATGAGGATTATTATGTATTTCTGTCTTTTATTAAAGATTTCTTTTATTACATTAAATTTTGATTATGCGAAAACCTTTGTTTATTAATAAATATACATTCATTTAAAAAAAGCAAATTTGTAAAATATTAAGTAAACGTTTGAGGTATCTAAAGTAGGTTTGTATATAATACTATCATATAATTATTTATTGTAGTCGTGAAATAATAATCTGAATCGACATTCAAAAGTAAGGTTTTAATTTAAATTTTTCATATAATAGGTAAACGCTTTGAAGGTACTACGTACTCAGTACTTGTATAACATAAAAATTACATTTTATATTTTCTCAATATGTATTTTACGTAATTTTAATTTATTTAACCATTTAATGCGGTTCTACAGACGTTCAACTTGGTTATCAACTTGGTTGACAACCTAGTCGTCAACATCACTTTTTTCTATCTTGCATTGTTACGATTGTATACTATACGTTACTTTAATTTAACATATAAGCAACATACCTACACAGGTTTCAACTCGGTTGCCAGTATCAGGCTCCATCCACAAAAATCTAATGCATTTGATTTTCTTCAACCTGGACTTCAACTTGTTCTTTCAACCTTCAACTGGCCTACACACGATCAACTTGGTCGTCAATATGGCAAGTTGACAATCGAGTTGACTGTCTATAGACCCCTTAATGCACAAAACTATATCCTATCAAATCTTTTTGTTTTCTTCTAAATAGTCACAAATTATTTCGACATGAAAAGTATAAAATTTCTGCTCGATGAGAACTGGTATTACTGTCATACTAGAGAGCGTTAAAGAGAAAAATATAATTTAACATTTAAGTTGCAGATTAACAATCTTCTTAAATTCAACCTACGATACAGAGTTCTGTCCACTTAAAGTGTATTCTTAATAGAATGTTAACCTAGAAGCCCAGGGTACAAAAAGTCTTCAAATGTATGACCAAGCTTAAAATTATAAAATCTTAAAATTGGCATTCAACCGATTTCAGTCTAGCAGCATGGATTGGGTAGTTAGGCGACCTATACAGACAAAGCGTATATTATATGCATTTGTAATCTAAGGAGTGAAAATCATAAAATTGTTTAGTGTCAGAGCCGAGACAGGATTGTCTTATTGACGAATCAAGTTAATAGTATGAAGTGCTTTGTTAAATTGAATTGAAGTGCTTTAAATTTCTTTAAATCATTTAAACATGGAATCCTTAATACATTGCCTAATATCATTTACAAATAACAAGAAGATGAAAGGATCACATTTTGATCGTTGAGGACCCCCGATGAAACTACAATATCTTTAGTGTGATTTATTATGCATACTATGAATGCTTTATTATGAATAAAATCTTAAAAATAATCTTAAAAATAACTTATTGGATAGATCAAAGGGGTCACTAGCATCTCTTAATTGTCTTTGAATCGTTCGAATTTCTCGTCTAAATTTTAAATGTATTAATAAAATACAACTAAACATCTATATAAAACTTACGTACTGTCTTGGTTGATTATCAGGATTATCCATAATTATAATAGGAATAAACCCATCCAGTGCCATATTTTTAACAAAAATTCGCAAGATATCTTTAACAATTGTCACAAAACACGAATTCAAATTATTACTTGGGTGTCACACATGTAGTTTGAGCGTCGACGATGAATGATGAAAACGAGTTGATATTTTTATCAGTGGCGTATGCATGCATGATAAATAAAATAAACTATTGTAATAAAACTTTTAAATAGGCGCGAGACACTGAATTAAATAAATTTTATAGAAAGGAGTGAAGGTTGTCCACAGACCGTCATACATGGTATGAACGTTGATGTGTGACACACCGAATTCAAGTCAAATTGAAAACTTGTGCGTCGCGCATGTATGACACTTTTTTGGCCACAGACCATCGCACATCAACGTTCAACCGGTGTGACACTCCTGCATGACACACATGTACGCCGGTCTGTGGCTAGCTTTACGGTCAAGATGTGAAACTCTAATCTTTAAACTTCAAACTTTTCATGATATTTGAAAAAAATTATTTTTGTACGTATCCGGGTAATTAAAAATAATTCGGTGATCTCTTAACAGAATACAAAATTTTATGTCATTTAAAATAACATTTTATATTTTGTATTTAACACCATAATACTATACTAGTAAAAGATTACTTTAAAATGTTTTGTACAGAAAGACCTTTAAATATATACATACAATAAGTTTAATGTAACTTACTATAGCCGTAAGTTTTTTTGTTAACTGTTATCGTTTGTCTTAGCAGCCATCGGTAAGTAAATTTTTCTCATTTGTCGGGACATAAATTCTTTTCTGCTTTGTAAGCGCTATTGTAAATTTATATGCGTATCCAAAGAAACACAATTTTGTCTCAACAATTGAGAAATAATAAATATTACATCAATTTATTGAGGTAATTTTAACATTAATTTTAGAGGAATTTACTAAAAAGTTGATGCGAGTGTAATTTACACTTCAATTATTCTTTGTAAGTCCAAGTTGGATATTGAATGTTTTCATTGGCATTATTTTGATTCCATCTAAAAATTTACTGGATGGTCTCCAGTTTCTCAATAATAAATTAATTTGTAAGATCATTTTACAAGCGTTTATTAATTTATTTTCCAATTAATAAATGAAATTAATTGCAACATAAATCAATAATAATAAATATAGTTCACAACGATATCCACGTGGATATACACGTATAGTTTTGTCGCTGTACGGTTATTTTCAAATTACAAGAGGATAAGTGATTTTGTTTTTTTTTGTGAATTATAATTTCTAGTGTTCAACATAGGCCCAAATAGAAAAACAATTGTTAAAAAACCTAAAATCAAAGAAAATGTAACCTTACCGGCTAAATTAACCTTCAATTCAGCTCCAGATAACACGCAAAAAAAAGATATTGTTATATTAACATTTTTCATGTAGTAAAATAATTGTGGTAACATGAACGACAATTGCAGTAAAATTAAACGGACCCCTCATGCTGTTTATACTACATCAGATGTAAAATGCACTTATGCATTGTTGTTCGATGCATGTAGATAATTTTACAATATTGTTGTACTTTTAACTCGAGAGCGTTGTTGTTTTATCACTCAATAAAATAGTTGATTATGGTGTAACAATAAGATAAGTGAAAAGTACAACACTGGATTGTAGTAGAATTTATCCCGTGTAAGCGTGTAACATGATATTGCAACTCTGATGTTTTACAATCTTGCAGTTTCTATAATTGAATCATGCTTTGATTACTATGTTTTGGCGCCTATGCAGGATATTTTTATTCGTTCCTCATTTATGTTTGATCAGGAACTTAAGTAGTTCGCAATTAGTATTTGGTACGTGAACAACTGTGAAGTGAAGTTAAGTTAAAAACATTATGAATGACTACGCTGAAAACATTTTGAACGAGTGGGACATGAATTACCTGATTAATTTCTTTAAAGGTAAGTACTCAATTTTTTAATGTAGTGGTTTTATACTACATTTTTATTTTAATTTATAACAACTGCAAATTAATAAAATCATGGTTTTTTCAGCTGGATACAGATTTGCAACACAAATACAAAAATAACCAGTAATTCACTTTTTACTGTATATCCGAGATAACAACTAAATTAGTTTGTTTTGCAAAATCGTTTCAAGACACAAACCTATTTAGCAATTAATGAAAACCAAAGATTATTAATGGTAAGTATTGCTTATAGATATCATATGATCTCTTGTTTTATATAATCAATTTTGTAGGTAATATTGAAGTACTGGCGTTACTATTCTTCTTGGAACTGCAGCCGTAAAATCTAAAAAATCTGGATGTCATTGGAGACCCTCAAAAACGGAAGTTCAAAGTGGTTTTACGCTTCAACGGAAATAATTTATTACCTTATTGTAATTATCAAAATGTTTACATCAATTTAATTTAATAAATGTATTACAACTGCCATTTGTTGTCAAAGCCACATAATAATTCTGTGGTCGGCACTTAAAAGGTCATAAGTATACAATACTTATAATCTTTTAGGTGCGCGACTACAGAATTGTAGTAGATTTAATTAATTTATAATCCAAATCTAGCAACACCAATATTATGTAAAAATAGCAGCAAGTTTGTAGTACAATTAACTTTCGAGGTCGTTAACATTACTTAAAAATGTTGTGCAAGTAACAAGAGCACCAAGAGTGGATTGCACTGAATAGTAGCAATATTTACTACACAGTAAACGTAAAGTTAACTACACCTACAGTTGTTAAAACAACATCACCATTAGTACTATGTACTTAAGCACAAGTTATTAGAACGACAAAATATTAAATACTTCATATCACAATGTTGTTAAAATTTAACAACAATTGTAGTAAGCTGTACTGCAGACATTTTACAACAATTGACGTGTAAGTTTTACTTATGTTTGGTGTTGTCACTATATTTACAATTTATTGTAGTAGATTGTACTGCAATTGTAGTTATTTTAACAAAATTTTTTTTTCCGTGAATAATATAAATTTTGTTGCAATGCCGAACAAACAACTGATAATTGACAATTCGCAAAGTCCAAGTAAAATCTAATTACAATAGATTCGAAATTCTATCACAATTGAGTGATGTTGAAGAAACAATGTCGACTGATGGCAATTTGGAGAAAAGAAATGATCAAAACTCTGTAGTCGACGGTAGTCGTAAAATCGAGGTAATTAAACCACCCCCAATCATAATAACGGATTCAACTACATCTAATTATCTGAAAACAGCAATCAATGAATTAAAAATTGAAAACTATTAAATCAAACAAATGTCAATAGGTAGAAAACTTCTATTAAACAATCAAACTGATTACAAGAAATGTATTGAACTTGTCAAGGAAAAAAGATACAATATTTCACGCATCAATCCAAAGACCAACAAAATTTCAAAGTTGTCTTATCGGGTCTACCACAAACGAATATCGAAGATATCAGAAATGAATTAAAGATAAAGTACAATATAAATCCATTCTCCATCTCGGAAATGAATACTAAATACAAAAATGAAAACAACGTTTTATATTTATTACAATTTAAATAAGACGAAGTCACGCTAAAACATTTAAAAAATGTTGGCTCAATTAATCATATAATAGTTAATTGGAAACCATACTCACCAAAGTATAAAGGGCCTACACAATGTAGGAACTGCTCCATGTATGAACACGGGGCTGAGAATTGCCATCGTACGAAGGTATGCTTATTGTGTGCGAGTAGTGCACACAATGCTGCAGACTGTCAATTTAAAGATAGAATACAAGATGCCACCATTAAATTTAGCTGCTTTAACTGCATTTCAAAAAAACTCACCAACACCAACCATAAAGCAAAAGACCCAAATTGTCCAAGTCGTAGAGAATATCTCGAAATAATTGTAACCATCGCAACATATTAAAAAACCAAACAGTGCGACAATATAATAGAGCCCCCACACTTAAAGAAGACATGAGCGAATTCCCGGTCTTAAGATCAACTAATAAAGTACTCTCTATACCTCCAAATCAAGAAACAAATATAAACCAACTATATTCAAACCAACTCAAAAAACCAAGTAACTCTAACGAGGGAATGGTTACTATTGATGAACTCTTTAACATTTTTATAAATGCAGTAGAACAACTGGACAAATGCACATCCAAACTTGACCAAATTCAGGTCATAATGTCACTTCTCAAATATGCAGTACAATAATAAGAAAATAAAGATAATGCATTGAAATGCCCAAGGCATTACAAATATCTCAACTATTCGGCAACTACAGTTACTTATAGACCAAGAAAATGTAGATGTTATTATGCTCAATGAAACTTTTTTAAAACAACATCACAAACTCTACATAAACAGCTACTCAATCTATCGAAATGATCGAGAGGGTTCTCGCGGAGGAGGTGTGGCGATCGGCATACGGAATTGCATTAAGCACACACAAATACCCATATACAACACCCAAAATATTGAAAACATCTCTATTATGGTGAATATAAATGGACGTGACATTATACTTACTTCAGCTTACAGCCCAAAGTACTACAACGCATTTAAATCAGATATGAAAAAACTAACACCGGTAAATAAAGAATTTATAATTTTTGGTAACTTTAATGCTAGAAGCACTGCATGGAACTGCACACGAAACAATACGGCTGGTGTAATTCTACAAGATTTGCAGCTAACTCTCTCCTCCTAACTCTCCGACACATTATCCTCACTCGGGTGCTACTCTATCTACCATTGACATCTTATTATCTAATTCACCATTATTTATCTCACCTCTCTATAACCACACTGATGAGCTAATGTAAGATCAGACTTCAGTTTCTTGTTTTATAGATGCCGATACAATTGAAAAAACACGTCAAGAAAAGCCGGATTATAGTCGAGCAGATTGGAGAACTTTTCGAGCATTTGGTGATCATAAGATTGAAACCGTTCCAGTTCCTAACATAAATGATTATACTTTTGAGAAAATAGATAATGCCATTAACAAACTTTTAAAATCCATATTACATGCAAAATCATTAGCTGTACCATATACAATGAAGAAAAATAAGTTTACAGAAATTTCAAACACAACTTTATCTTGCATTCGTAGCAGAAATGCTATCAAAAGAAAATGGCAGCGATGCACGGACCCAATGCAAAAAAATATACTTAAAACTATGCTCAATTTAAATAATAAACTTATTAAAGAAAATGTAATTATAGACCGTAATAATAACTGGACAAAAATGCTAAGCAAACTTAAAACTGGAGATAAAAAGTTTTGGAAAATTGCAAAACGAATTAGAGGTAAATATGCAGGAAATATTGGAAATCTAGTAGAAAATGGAAGAACACGTTATACCGTTACTGAAAAATCTAATGCTATTGCCAACTCATTTGAAGCATCACATTCACTAACAACAACTTTCAAACATTCAGTCGAAAAAAAGGTAGCAAGATTTATTAATAGATTAAAACAAAGTAAGGAACATAATTGCGATAACACAACCTTCACGACCATAGAAGAATTAAAGAACATTATCAAGAAGTTAAAAACTACTAAAGCTCCGGAATTGGATGGTATAGATAATATATTATTAAAAGCACTTTCTAATAAAACATTGGAATATGTTTGCAACATTTTTAATGGATGTATTAGCATAGGGTACTTTCCAACGCAATTCAAAACAGCTAAAGTTTTACCTTTACCAAAACCCGGAAAAGATCACAAACTGGCTACAAACTACAGACCCATCAGCCATCTTAGTTGCTTTGGTAAATTATTTGAACGAATAATCTACAACCGACTTGCAAAATTTGTATTCGAAAATAACATCATTCCAGAAGAACAATTTAGATTCAGACCACAGCATTCAACAATACATCAAATTCAACGAGTTGTTAATAAAATAAAACAAAATAAAATGCTTCGTAGATTTACTGGCTTGATATTGTTGGATGTTGAGAAGGCTTTTGATTCGGTTTGGCACCACGGATTGTTATACAAATTGAACACTTTCAATACTCCAAAATATATAATCAAATTACTCGAATCTTTCGTGTCCGATCAAAAATTAGTAGTATCATTAAATGGATCGTATTCGAACATTAAAAACATTACAGCTGGACTATCTCAAAGCTCTGTGTTATCGCCACTGCTTTATTCAACGTTTATTTCTGACTTCAAGAAACCCAAAAACTGTGATACAGTGTTTGATGCGGACGATACTGGTCTTATCACTAATAGCAAACTTACAAAAAGTATAATCAAAAAACTTCAGATAGGATATAAACACTGCAAGAAATATCTACATAAATGGAAGATCAAATTAAACGATCATAAAACGCAAGCTATAATTTTTCCTTATAATAAATCACCCAAAAGTCATCCACATACTAATTTTAAAGCTGATAACTTAGAAGTTTCCTTCACAAATTCGGTGACCTATCTAGGAGTAATCTTAGACAAAAATTTAACGTTTGGACCTCATATTGAACAAACGAGAAACAAAGCGCTTAGATGTGGCAGAGCTCTCTATCCATTGCTAGAAGCAGGTTCCAAACTTTTTTACAAAAACAAAAATCTAATTTACAAATCCATCGTACGACCGATTATAACATATGGTTGTCCCGTATGGTCAAGAGCTGCCCAGATTCACATCAAAAAGCTGCAAGTTATCCAGAACAAAAATTTAAAATTAATTAATAGTCTACCATGGCGGTATTCCACCCAACTACTTCACAGGACTACTGGATACCAACTACTAGAAGATCATATAAAACAACTGGAAGATCGATTCCGACTTCGTTGCATTGATTCGGATTTCCGTCTAATTAACGATTTGGCGAATAACTAAAAAAGTTAAATTAATGTAAATAATTGTAAATATGTATATAGGTTTTGTTTCGTTTATTCGGCTATTTATAGCCAAATTCAGATAAAGGTTTTCATAATCAATTTTCCTTTAAATAATTGTAAATCATAACCCGAATACTGGTATTTTTTTGTTAAAGTGTAATCATCTGTTGAAAAATTTAAATTGTAACTCAGAAAAACAATTTACTGTATATGAACAAATTTAGATGATTTAAATAAATAAATAAATAAATAATAAATATTGAATAATAATATTATATAATAATATAAATTCAAAAACTCATAACAAGGAATACGAAATAATGAAACCATTCATAATTCAAAAGCATTCATAATTAACATAATTGCTGCAATTTTGTATTTAACTGGAAAATGAAAGCAAGATAACATTATAGATATGTTGAGAGAAAAAATTTGGCTCAAATTTATATACATACCTAGTACATAAATACACATTACATTAATACTTAAATGAATATTGAAAACACTTCTTTATTAAGCAAATCATTAAATTACTTTAATTTTTTTCATACTTCACTTTATATCTACAATCTGCATAATAAAACAATAAGTAAATGTTGTGATATGCTATAATACAAGTCATGCGGAAAACATTCCAATAAATTTTTTCAGAAAAAATGAAATACTTTTGATCTTCTGTAAATATTTTAGAATTTAATATTTTTAAAAAGCAAGTACAATGTTCCACCTAGGAGAAAAATAAATTAATTTATAAGTCCCAAAATGACTTGTTTTGTATAAACAACAGCATTAATATGAATTTCAGAGAAAACGAATTCTGGAACTTGACGTCCACCCAGCCTGCATCAATTGAAATGGATTCAGCCTTTTTTTTTTTTAATTAAAATATTAAAACTATAATTGTTTGTTTTTAGCAATTAATCTATTTCGAGAAAAACCAGCATGATACACATAACTATAGAAGATTAAATTTTTTGCTCAAGCTGAAATTGCAAAATAGCTAATAATCAAAATTATTCAACTCTAATTCTTTAAAATCATTATCTCAATATACTAATGCGAAAAACCACGGCAGCATTGTAAATGAATTAATTAAAGAGAGAAGTGTTTATTCTTTTATCATTACTAATAAATTAAGCACTAATGGTAGGTACCTACTAATCAAGCTAATACTTCTAACAAAGGTCAAATAATTAATTATTTTAATTATGCAAGTTGTAATATTTACATCCGAAAATGTACACTATTGAAGTATTAATTCAAACTCTATGGTTGATTTTAAAATAATTATTACAATTGGTCAACTGCTTTTATTCAATTAATTAAAATTATAGATGCAGTATTATTATATAATAAATAATTAATTAAATAAATAAATACAGCTTTCTATTAAAAAGTTATTAACTTGATTCTAGTTCTAAAAAAGTCAGTACTAAACTGAAATGAGTCCACTAAGAAAATTAAAACTGTGAGACGGTTGTATTTACTTTTAACCCGGGCATTTTAAATAAAATTTTGTTAAAACAGAAAAAAATATTGCAAATCTGAAAGTTATCTTAATGATTATTGAACAACATACTAAAACTTCTAATATCTCCTCCGTCCGCTTCATGGATTATTCATAAAGCCGTAAGTTACATGCATATAAACAAAATTTTGGAAAAATCTAGCAAAGCAAATTATAAATTTAAAAGTAGCTCAATAACTTGCTGACTTGCTGACAACAGACTTTCTATATATTAACATTTGCCAAATTTGATCAAAAATTGGTCAAGATAAGATTTTTTTAAGAGTGAGTTTTCGATTAAAATTTTTTTTTAAATTAAGTAATCCTGAAATATTGATCGGAGAGGTGGAACTACTACTAGCTTGAAACCTAGTTTGTGGATTATTTCACACTCTTTAAAAAATCACTTAATAATTTTTACTGAAAAATCAATATTTTCTGACCAATGGCCATATGAAGGTGGAAATAAAAAAAATGCTTTGAGGAGGCCTAACTCTCGAAGGTTTGAATTTAGAAAAAAAATTTTGTTAAAATATTTTTCTTAGAATAGTGTCCTCTTTCACCACTGAAATTATGTAAAGTGTATCCGGGGACACCCTGTATATTATTTACAACTGTCAAACTTATCTGTTATATCATTATAATTTAACCAATCACAGACATTGCTTTTGGTTCTTAACCAATTCCCTCGGTACTTAACTGCGATGATAATTTACAGAAAAGACTTGCACAAAATAGGATTTGCATTAAAACAAATGTTAAATTTTATGATTTCCAGATTTTAATAAATATACTATAAATAAACATGTAATAAACGGTGATGGTATTAAAACTTCTATAAAAACTCAGATTTTTATAAATAAAGTACCTAAGTAGTTGGTATGTAGTAAAATAAAATTTACATTAATAAGAATTATTTAAAAACATGGAGAATTTTACCTCCGAGTGCTGTAAATGCACTGCTTGAAATCTGTCATCGCTGCTGTATGTTGTTAACCCTACGGTAAGTAGGTGATAATCTTTTCTTCTTATCCACGACACCTAGAAATAATAAAAAACATTACAATCTTCTAAAATATATACACAAATTTATAAAATATATACTAGATCTATTAAATGTGACGATTCTGGTGCATTCTTTTAAATCTAGAAGATTAAAGTGCTTCACCCTTTAAATTATAAATTTTAAATCTAGTTGGTCACTTTAATTTAAATTAAAATTTAAAAGCATTTTGGTTTTATTTATACGATAGGTGCTGACCAGAATCGAAACATAAATCAGGTAGGTACCTACAAATGAATTTTGGACGGAATTACTTGAAAGAATAAATTATATCACATATAATTTTGAATTATTATAATAAAACTATGAAGTTGAAATTATAAATAGCTTTATCTGTTCCTAACATATAATATTGGTCAGATAGATGTTAATATAGTTAGTTACCTTTCTTACAGCAATGCATCTATACATATATAAACATAATAATAGTAGGTAGTAGATATTATTAATATAACGTCAATATGACGTCACTAGACACCTGTAATGATGTATAATGTATAAAAAAAATTTGATAAACCCTTGTTTGATAAACAAACTTTTGTATGTATAACTTTTGAAGTTTTTCATTTTGATATCAAATGGTAGCGTCAGTCGATACAAAAGTATTTTAAAAGTGTCTACTGTAGTTTTAATTTAATACTACGATTTCAAATAACCAAAATTTGATTTGATCAATAGAAGTTATTTTTAGTTTATATTGATCAATAACTTTATTTATCTTACTAATACTTCAATACACTACTCTTCCATAGAACCTTATTTAAGTGCTCTGTCAGAACAGTGTTAATATTAACGAAATGTTAACGAAAGCGAGCTTCGGATTGGTAGATCAGCAGAAATATTGCTTTTGATTGGAGCGTTCGTTAACATTACGTCAAGGTTAACATTATTCTGACTGGGCAGTAAGTTAACCTTTATGTGACTGGACAGGTACCCGGGTACCTTTTGCAGATTGAAGCATTCATATCTTTTGTGTTTAAAGTAATTGAGTTTGGATATTTCATAACATCTCTGAGCTTCTGTTATACTATACTTTATTATATTATTTCATTTAATATTAATACTTTTATAATGAGAAAACGGGGTTCAAAATTATTTCACCCTTTAATGACGGTGAAGGTACCCGGATGCCTCTCTATAGGTTTTATATGAAAATAGATAAGAATTTTAGTAAAAAAATGAAAATAAAATTGTTCTTTACATTATTTTATTTAGAAATAAAGCCAAAGTAGATAAAAAATAGAAATTATACTGGAATAAATACATTTATTAATCTGCTCGTTGGGTACATACCAGTGACTCGCAAAACAATTCAGATATTCCCATGTTACCCAACGTAAATTGAACATTATGAAACCGTTTTTTGTTATAAAAATTGATTTTAGAACAAACTTTTTTTGTTTAAATTAGAAAAAAAATTAAAGGCAATGAAATTTGCAACAAAAAATGTTGAAACGAAGTAAGCCTTTCGGTTATTCCAGAGGAGGCAGTCATTCAAACAAAGTGCGATTGATACTCGATTTATAATGTATACGTTTTTATATACTTAATAATAATTAATATTACTGAGATAGCACTGAAAGCACAAACATAATTCCCGACCTCGAGAAAAATTTGCAGTGTTTAGTAATTTGTCAACTTCCCATTATGCTTTAATTTACATGTGCTACAAATTATAAAACTTATTTATATTTCAATATTGAATTTTCATTTTTGACTATTAATTGTTGAAATTTACAAAATAGAAAAATTCCATAGTTAATTGTAAATTAAGTAATAAGGATGTCAGAATTTTTCTTTGCGAATAAATGTATCTTAAATCACTTAAACAATTTGTAATTTGAATAATTATGAGACATCTTGGTTGAAATTATAAATTTAATTTTTATCAAACCTCAGAATTTAAGTTTTTACTTTACTAATGCCGAGAAACCTTTAAGATTGATTTATGACAAACACCGACACACGTAGTTCACGCACGTAAATTCGCACGTAATACGCAGCAAAAAAATTTTAAAATATGCAAAGTTTATGTTCGACGCGGTTGTCCAGTCCGTTTTCGTTTTCCAGTGGCGAAATTGTAGTCGAAATTTAAACAAATAGATAGCTCTATGGAAGGCTCTTATATAATATAAAATATATTTCATAAGTAAAAGTTAATATAATAATTATTAAGAAATAAACTTATTTCTGGAACAATATGATATTATTGAATTTTACCTAAAATTATAAATTAAATTAAAAATGTATTTCCAAATAAAATCCTGTATTTTGTTTAATATCGTCGGTTTACGATGCAATTCGAGTAACTCCTGAAATGCACATTATACTTATAGTGGAGTCAAAAAACTTTTCAGATTTATACAATAATAAATAATCGAATCTTGTTTTGGTGGATCAATATTACATTGTGTATTGTTTATTGTAGCATAGCGGTGTAAATATTGTGATCGATGAGGTAGAACTTTGGCTATCCGAATTTCAAAAGAAACTCAATTAAACAAAAAGTTGACTTAGGTTATTTACATCTTAAGCAATTAATTAATAAATTTCGATATGATACAACTTTTTAATATTATTTAATAACAAGTTGATTTAACAAATATTAGGCTTAAAATTTTAAATATTTTAGAGGTAAACAGATATACTTTTTAAATATATACGGTATACCTTCCGAACAAGGGATTTAGTGCAGTCATATTAGGGTTTCACCTCGGAATAACCGATAATAAGCTGAAAACTCGTATACACCTTCGTTTTGGTGTTCTAAAAGTTGTCTCTAAAGTTTCATAAAATCTCGTGTCTGCGCCGTAAGTTATTCAAGGTCAAAGGTCACAAAAATCAGTTTTTCGCGATTATCCCGGTTTCTATAGCTCCAATGATGTTAACATTTATTATAAAAATTGTAAAGCATAAAATTTGCAACAAAGATTGTTTTAAAAATTTTTTCATAGGCCTAACCATTTTTGAGATAGAGCGCAGAGAGCCCGCAGCGCTCAGCCTTAAGTTAGATTCATATTTGTCTAACATGATGTGATATGACGGGTCAGAACGCAATTTGATTGGTCAAGCTACATCACATAACAACACACTAATATGAACGCCTCCATCTAAATGTTAGGAACCGATACTGTTCTGACGCGTCACATCACATCACGTCAGACAAATTTGAATCTACACTGAAAAAAATTCATCATATTGATGAAAAATTCATAGTATTTATGAACTTCAATGTATTTATGAATTTCTTCATCAATATGATGAATTTTGTTCTTGGGTGTAAAAATGATGAATTTTTCATCAATATGATGAAAAATGATGAATTTTTCATCAATATGATGAAAAATGATAAACCATTTTTTTCAGTGTACCTTAACTCACTTTAATGTAAGGTCAACCGTGAATCTCAGTGAATAATACGTTAGTGATCGTGCGTCGATACTTTTCTTTTTTTTTACTCCGCTGCTTCATCAGCTGTTAGGCTACAAAATAAACACAGTTTTTTAAAATCAAACAATTCATTCCATTTATTACGAGGTTCACTGGGTGATGGTAAAGGTTCACCTTCTTCTAGGTGTCGTTTTGATGCTGCTATGGAGTTTTTCCTGATGTACATTTTTCGACACTCCGACTGCTTTCGAAGACGAGTTGGCGTGTGATGTAAGCCATACTTTTAAAATAAAAATATTTATATTTAAAGTTGTTACGCAGGTTCCAAGCAGTAAAAGTGATGTTAATTAAATAATTTATGACTAATTATTATTTTTCAAGAACAAACAGGGAGAATTATTGAGAACTAAAGTAATTTTTAGTTACTACACCTTTGGTCACTTTAGTTAGCTATTCTGTATTTGTAACATTGCTCAAAATCTTCTACGTACAGTTGTTATCAGGAAAGAAAAAGCTTGACAAATTTTCGACGTGTGAAAAGTCAGGCAATTACGACACATTCATAGGTATATTATGTAGGTGTGACATTGTTGCACTTGTGTTCTTAATTAATAATTTGGGAAGGCAGTTGTTGGAAATTATTTGTCACAACAAGTATAACATGTAATTTATTATTATCAATTGTTTTAAATCACTACATTTATTTAAATTTTTATAATCGTTTTTAAAAATACAATAATGTAGTACTTAATTTAAATAAAACAATTTTTTGTTATCGATCATAATATCCAGATACCAATATAGCACAGAAGCTTTAGTTGTTTTATCTATCGAGTCGAGAGAATCGTCCTGGTTAAACACATTTTTTTGTATAGGCGGGATTAATTTCAATGTTTGTATACACCATGTTTTTGATGTAAACTAAAAAGGTTAGACAGTTTTTGATTATTTAATTTTATATTCTGATCAAATTTTAACTTGACTACTATCTCGTAACATGCCTACATATTTTATACTGAAGTAGCAACACGGATATAAATATAAAATTGGGCAGATTTCATTTATATGTGCGGTGCTATCAGAAAAACACTAAAAACACAAGACAAGAAATCCTTTTAAAGTTTTATATAAAGTAATGGCTATTCCTACCCTTCTCTGAGAATGTGAAAATTGGAGTGTGTTTAATCGTTTGAATTACTTTTGGCTTGAGGTTTTGAAACTTTAATTCGCAGATTATTTTGTATGCTCATTTAAGCGATCAAGTTTTAAAATTACGATAGATCCCTGTATGTTACAGTCAAAATACGAAAACAGTGATTTTATACTTTCAATAGTAATTTTCCACATGTACCTAAAAGATTGATTGAAGGTTTTTATGAACCTACTTTTACAAGTCGTTTTAGAGAATCGATATATCCTGTTAGTGATAGTTAATAACTATTTTTTTGTGCAACAAGAAGAATGAGTTGTTCATATATTTTGGATGCGTTTTTAGCACACCAAGAACTTTCAGAATCACATATTCCAATCTTTGATTATGAAAAAGTGTCAATTTTTGTAGAATTGTTAGTTAATAACTATTTAATATACAGTGTGTTCACGATAAGGGGTAACAGTGAACAATTCTAATATCTTACTAGACTAAATAGTTTTTTATTCAACTCGAAATTTACCAACGGAAACTGTGAAGGTAGATTTTTTTTTACTTCAAACTCAACCGGAAGTAAACATGAATTATTTTTTTCAAACAGCAATATGTTTTTTTTAGTATTTTCGTAATCTCCAGTTTTTCTCTATACATACTGTTGTGTCCTGTTAAGAAATGGAAAGTGAGTTGCGTAATTTGTTTTCTATTTCGTGTTAAGTTGTTCGTTAGTTTAAGTTACATTGTTTAGTTTAAGTTTGATGTTGCAGTAATTTAATTCATTGTTGTAAAAATTTTAATGTGTGTATTTTTATTTATTGTTATTTAGCGACTTACACGAATGCAGCTGGGCAGTACACCAACAAGCACAAGCAACAAAAAATAAACAAAATTCTAATCTTGATTTTTTTAAAAAAAAAAAGGGAAATAGCAAGGTCCAATAAAAATTGAACACGGGAAGAAAAACCAAGGAGATAAAAAAAAAGATAAATAAGGGAGAAGAGTCAGTCGCAAATAGAAAGCCAGAGAGGCAAGTCGTGTTGGAGAGTGGCAAATAGAGTCCGAGAGGCAAGTGGTATTATAAAGTTGAAATTTGAGAGCTATAGAAGCAAGTCGTGTGGTTACAAACCGATAAGTTGGAGTGGAGGTGTGTTTTAGCCAAGGAAGTTTTTTTTTTGGAAAGTTCATTGATTACGAAGTTTGGCAACGCGAATACCAAGACAAGTTTCTGTAAGAAGATATTTGAAGAAAGCGTCCGAGTTACACGTGCTGTCTAGCGAATTTCGTGTAAGTCTTGCTTTTATGAAATTGTTCTTGTTTGTTCAGGTTGCAAATAAATACGTTGTTTAGATTGTCAGTTTTTTATTGTCTTCCATGTAACCATTTTACTTTCGAGAACCAACGACCTATTTTTAGTAAGAGAGCAGAGAGAAAGAGCACTACAATACATATAATATTATTCCTTTCGATCGACAAGGTGACACCATAAATTAAGACACAATTGAGTTTCTCCGCAATACGAGTTTTTATTATTAAGGTGGCAAAAAGTATAAATTAGTTTCAATCACTACTGGCAGATGACTCTGATATCAATTAAACACTATGTAATACGAGCGGCAAAACTTACCAACGGATATATTAGTTCGTACTTTTTTTGCCGCTTATATATTTAGATAGTAGTTTTGAGTACAAATGCCCAAGTTCACAATCAGTGCAGGTGCAAGATTTTTTATCTTCAGATATTTATTTTAAATATTTGAAGCTTAAAAACTTGCAATAATTAATATTGCTGCATGGGTTGATAATAATTATTTTATACACTTTGATTATAAATTTAATTAAAAATTTTAGTAAAAATTAACTGAGCAATTTAAAGGTACTTTAATTTTACTAGTAGATAATAGAATACAAATGTACCCAGTGGCGTATTTTAAGATTGTGCGCCCTGGGCCTATAAAGTTTGCCGCCCCATAAAATAAGGAAAAAAACAAAAATCTTTTTAACCCGTAACCGGTATCTTGAAGTCTGACAGACCCTTCAATGGCTTGAATGCGTAATTTTTTGTTACACTTACGCCTTTCCAATTCTGAATTATTCCTTAAAATAAATTTTATTTGATTTGTTTCTTCGCGTATGCAAACTTCAAAAACACATACTAATGTCCTTCAAAGTAAATTTATTTCCTATCGTTTGAAGAGTTTTTAGGTATGAGTAACGTGATCATACGTCCCGTTTTGAACGGGATTGTCCCGTTTTTTGGTACTCCGTCTCGTGTCTCCGAGGAAATCTTCAACGGGTCAAATAGGTCAACGATAGATGATTTTTAATTGAATTTAATGCACTGATAATAAATTTATTTTTCTTAGTGATGTATGAGTATGGTGCGATTACAGTTAATAAAACGGTATAGTTTGGATGATTACATAGAAGTAGTTCAAGTTGGTGATTTTTGAGAGTAAATCCGAATGCTCGTTGACGCTTATTTGGATTATCGTCTCGAAAATCACTTACTTCGTTCCCGGCAGATATCATTGCAACATCACCAGCTGCACCATCTTCATTCCGCCATTTTACCGTTATCCATCAACAGCCTTTCTACTCCGGACTCCAGCTTCAACCTTCCAGAGAATAATATAAGATAAGATTTGTTGTGTTGTCAGATTTTTAAGATTTTTATATTATATTTGAATCATATTGGGCCGTGCTACTAATATTTACTCCTGCTATTTTACAATTTATCAATTTTATTGTTTATCATGGAGATAATCCAGAAGCTTGTTACATTCTTGTGCGCCTGGTATACGTATACAAGGTTATTTAATAACTTGTTATCATATTTTTGGTATAATAATTTAAACTTTATAGTAAAATTAAAGGGTAGCCCAATATTTTGTTGTACCCTGTTTATTTCCTTTTTGGGATTTTATTTAATAAATCTGCGACATTTACTTGTCAATTTTGGTTATTCCGGTTGTGCTTTTATTCCCTTATTACCTTCAGCCATACTTTCGCAGTTCAGGTGGCGATCAACTTATCATCTTTGGCTTGCTCTCGGAGCGTTTTCTCATAGCAACTCTCCGCATTTACCTCCGATAAGGAATAGAGCATTTTTTACGTTTGATTGTCTCTTGCTCGGATCTAGCTTGAAGGCAATTAATTATTTTTTGTATCTTTACCGAGCCAGTACCCCTGAGTACTGGCTAACACATGTTATTAAACGAATTTTCATAACACTAATTAAATTGAATAATTAATAAATTTATCTTTCATTTTTCTCAAAAATTTTCTTATGTAACCCTACACTGTGTAAAATCGAGTAGTGCAGATCCACTAATTGAAGTTAGATAGAGCACTTTTAGATAAAGGGTATAGCCTGGTTTATATGGGAAATCTGCCCTTACGGCTTTTTTGACTCGTACTTGGGGGATCGTTTTGGTATCAAATAAAAATAATTCAGCCAAATTTTCAGCTCTTTTTCGTAAACGGTTCTCGAGTTTTTCAAGAAAACCTCTTTTTTTGTATTTTATTTTTTTTTAAATAGTAAAATTCAAAATTAATAGATGGTGATTTTTTTGCTAATTCTTAGGAGTAAAAGACATGAAAAAATACTTTGGTCATGATTATTAAACAAAAAGCCGATTTTTGGCGAAAGAAATAAAATTTAAATCTTTTTTTTAACGCCTTTCTGAAAAGTGTCACTCACCAAATTTTGTCAGAAAATGTCTTTTATACTCCATTATACGCATGAATTTTTTTGATTTTTTTGAAGTCGTGCAACAATATGGCAAAAATTAAAAAGTAATTATTTTCTGTAATTTTGCATTTAAATAAACTTATATATTTTTCACATTTTCGGGAGTAAAGTGGTCACTTTACTTCCACTTTTGCGGAAGTAAAGTACTATTTTTTTTTATCTGAAATTTTGCATATATATAGATAAATTCCCACAACTAATTACTAGACGTTTAAGGTTAACGAGGTGGGGCACGAGGGAAATTTTATTTCTCGTTTTTTTTATAACTATGTAGTGCCGTTTTCAAATTATTGTAAATTGAAAATTTCTAATGTAGTTGCTATTAACCAATATGTAATTTATCATTTGCAGCGAAATTGTGAAAAATAGTATATAGAGTGCCGATAGAGTTAGCCGAATATAAGAAATTTATTTATACAAATATCTGCTTTACTAATTATTTTAGAGAAAAGATTTAAAATACAAAAATAATGAAGAAATACAAAATGTTAATGAGATTTAATGCTCCATACGAATGAGCATTAGATTTCATCTAACTTTTACTTAAAAAGTCAAGAAATGGTTTTGAAATTGTTAAAAGTTTTATTTATCAGACTGGCCATGTAAGTTTCCAATATTTTTGAATATAGAAATTAAATTGAATTTTCATTACATGGCTAGTACAATAAATGAAAATTTTAACAATTTCAAAACCATTTTTTGACTTTTTAAGTAAAATCTAGATAGAACCCAATGCTCTTATCATTCGTAGCTTTCACATGTTAATTTCCTATGTTCGGCTAACTCATTCAGCACCCAGTATACACCTCGGGACTAAGGTTCTTTTCATCCCATTTGCGATTTTTGTACTCGGCTAACATCTCGTGTAAAAACGTTTGCACGCGGGATGAAAAGTAGTACTTTAGTCCCATGATGTATAATATACTATTCTATGGTTAAAAAATTTATAAAAAATTTTTTTTACCAAAAATTAGAAAACTTAGAAAACATTTTTATTCGTTTTACTGCAAAGCGATTGCATAAAGACCATTAAAAATTATATAATTTTAAAATAGTTTGAAAAAATTTCTAAGTATTGAAAAGACCAACCTTACTCAGAGCAGGATTTATGATCTATTTTGTATGGAATTATTACATTTAATGTTAACAATTTATGACAATTTTGTTAAACAGTATCGATAATAAACTTAATATAATAACTTTTCTGATTGAAATTTTTGTTTCTATTGTTTTTAAACGAAAAATTATTCCCAATAATACGGAAAAATTATATATCAGTAGTTATCTTTAAGAGTAAAGCATGGAAACAAGATTTTTTTAACGTCTCTTTAATCATTTTTCACATACTATATTATTTTAAGCAGGATATGTCTTAATTTTCTATGGTTTTCTCTGTATTTTTTCTGGTGAGGATATATTTTCAGTGAAAACAAATTTTATACGTTTTTTAACCATAGAAAACAAAAAAGTTTGTTTAAATGCAAGATTACAAAAAAAATTACATTTTAATTTTTGTCATATTGTTGCACCACTTCAAAAAAATCGAGAAAATTCATGAGTATAAAGGAGTATAAAAGACATTTTCTGGCAAAATTTGGTGAGTGACACTTTTCAAAAAGGCGTTAAAAAATAAGATTTAAATTTTATTTCTTTCGCCAAAGATCTACTTTTTGTTTAATAATCATGACCAAAGTATTTTTTCATATCTTTTAGTCCTAAGAATTAGCAAAAAATTACCATCCATTAATTTTGAATTTTACTATTTAAAAAAAAATAAAATCAAAAAAAGAGGTTTTCTTGAAAAACTCGAGAACCGTTTAAGATAAAGAGCTGAAATTTTGGCTGAATTATTTTTATTTGATACCAAAATAGATTTAGCTCTTTACTCGATGATTTCGAGTATCTTTTATTATATGATAACTTCCTCAAATTTATCAAAATTTTTAGATATTTATATTTCATCTAATGGAAAAATTATTTTATGTTGGTGATACATTAACTACATTAAATGATGAAACCATATCTCGGTGTATCTTTTTATAAACAGATGAAAACATCTGAAAAATTCTGTGGACTTATATTATAGTCTCTGTTTTTAGATGATCTTCATCTTATATTTTACACCGTGTATAATAATTTAAATTTATTTATAAAGAAAAACCAAGAGATTACGAAAATGCTAAGAAAAGAAATGTTGCTATTTGAAAAAAATAATTCATGTTTACTACCGGTTGAGTTTAAAGTAAAAAAAATTTACTTTCGCAGTTTCCGATGGTAAATTTCGAGTTGAATAAAAAACTATTTAAACTTTTTTTGTATCTAGTAAGATATAAGAATTATTCACTGTTACCTCTTATCGTGAACCATCAATGTTTATGTAAAGTGAAAAGATGTGCACTTCAAAATGCCACGCTTCAATAAAATTGTGTTTTTAATTTAATGTGAGCTGTATTAATCTTCCATATTGTTATTACAATTAATGGTTCATTATAGTAATTATGTAGACTAACTAGTGATTTTTCACATTTCCTGGACATTCAGAGAATTTATTATTTCTTTATATTTCATTTTTTACTTTCCATAATTTGATCAGTAAAGGTGTAAAATCACTTAGTAAATACATACAACCACTGAATTTCCAACAATTATGCTATATAAGTAGATACTATTATGTAGTATATTATTTAGTGTTTCAAAATCACGCATATTAATCAATGACATAACAGGGGGCATATTATGTGGGCGCTTTCCTCTCCGATCATATAATAAGCTTCGATCACTTTTGGCGCCTCTTCCTGTCTAATTGTCAACAAATTTAATCTCCCGTCACACTACGCCATGCCATACCTTTTTTTAGGTTAAAGAGATTTTTAGATTTTTTTTAGGTTTTTTAGGTTTAGGGTAAAAAAACCTAATTTTTTGCTACACCATGTAGTTAAGGTAGTTTTCTTAAGGGGTTACTCTACTGTCAGCAAGTCTAAAGCAAAGTTAACTTTGAATATTAATTCCGAAGAAACTACTATTTTAATTTTTGGGTATTTGTTTAAAACAATCTTACTCAGTATGTAGATGTAAAATTTTATTTAAAAATATTTATAATTGCAAGTTACATGGCTTGGCGTATACCGTTGTTTCTCTGATGGTGTACATGATTTTGACAATTTGATCAATTTGAAAAAAATTAAAAAATTGTTATCATTAATTGCAGTGTATTGGCTATACGAAGGATTTTGGCTATATTCGTTTTAATTGATAAAAAAAACATTTTTGAATTTAATGTTTTATTATTAATATTTTATACCCAATTTCTTAAATAAAAAATTAACGCGAAAGAAACTCAACAAAATCCTTTGTCACGCTATTGCCTGTACATTGTAATTTTAATTTTAAAAATTTTATTTTTACAGATTGATCAAATTGTCAACATCATGTACACCATCAGAAAACACAATGGTATACGCCAAGCTGTGTAACTCTGGCAATTATAAATATTTTTAAATAAAATTTTTGCTTGTATACTGAGTAAGACTGTTGTTAATAAATACCAAAAAATTAATATAATCGCATATGTAGTTTCTTCGGAATTGATTTTCAAAGTTTTCTTGGCTTTAGGCTTGCTCACAGTAGGATAACCCCTTAAGGTGAGATTTTAGCAGTTGAAAATATGTTGAAATCGATGCTATTATTAAACCAAATTTTAAAGTTATTGCTGAAATTATAAGTTTCATTTTTTTACTAGACATAGAAAAGATGTTATTGTTAAGTACTACGAAGAGATATTTGCATTTGTTTTGTTAGAAAACAGTTAAAAAAATTCACAAAGTTCATGAAAATAAACAACTTTTAAAATATTACTGCGTAAGCATAAGTAAAAATTTAAAAAATCTGACTTGGTAGTGCTCTCAAGACAACCTTTAACTGCCCGGAAAAAAATTTTCATTGTTATCCGTGCCTTAATAATTGCGTATTTTATGTTTGAAAATGTCTTGTTTTAAAAATTATTTGCGTTATTCTTAATATTTCCCCGTAGTGGTTTACAATAACATATTTTTGATGTCTAATAAACAAATAAAAACGATAATTTCAGCAATAACTTTAAAATTTGATATCATAATAGCATCGATTACAATTTCCTTCGACTGCTGAAATCCCGCCTTAATATCGTAATAATCTATAACTTAATAATACTCGCATAGACGAGTCGTACCTACTGAACATAAATTTAAAAAAAATAAAAATAAATTAGAGCAGCCTCCAGAATGGATAATTAGGAAAAGGTAACCAGTTTACAAAAACACCAAATTCAATTCCGGAAAATGCATTGCATTTTCAAACGCTGATTTGCGACTTTTAACAATTTAAATTTTAACAATTTTTAGTATCGAATATATGTTAAAGATAAACTTTTTTCCAATCAAAAGTCCAATGTCTGTAGGATTTTGCAAAGTTTAGCCTCTTAATCCTCATTCGTGTTGTCAGAGCAGATTTTTGGAACTCCGATTTAATTTCCGTGGAGGTTTTTTCCGTATTTTATAGCACAACATTTTTAAAGTTAGGTCCTATCTATCGTTAGTTTTCTGTTTTGTAAGCCTGTCTCTTTTTATCTATTTAAAGAATCAATCAAGAATCAATCAATTTTGATTACTGTAACATGGCTACGTCCTATTTTATCAGCTATAGCCTTTGTAGACAGTTCTTCCTCGCTTGTAAATGAATTACACAGTTTTCTTCCTTTGCAAGTTGATGATCCATATTTGACTGCACTACTCTCAAAGCAGTACAATTTCAAATTTACGTAATAAACAATACTCTATGCATGATATCCATTATTAGTAAATAATCACATCAAAATAATAACCATTTTATTAAAAATAGTAAGTTAATTTTACAAACTTTAACGGGCCATTATGGTATACCTATCGCTTATCTGCTAATTAAATTATAATAGTTTATTTTTATTCTTATTAATATATTATTCTATCATTTCTTTGTACATATTATCTCGGATGAAGTTTACTTTAGAGTAAAATGTCTAGTTATTAAAAATATAATAGACGGTTTAATTTAGCGTCAGTTTACATTTCAGTGGCTGAAAACTTTTGGTTTTATATTGGTTATATATAAATATATAATTCATAACTTTTGAGAAAATATAAACTATAAAACTTCAATAGAACAAGTTAAATTAAATAATATAATTGAAATTATATTTTAAGCTTTCAGCGATGTATATCGCCTTTATAGTGCCTATATATATATATGCCTGTATAGTTTATATTGGTTATACGTTATATAATGTGGACAATTAAATAAAAACAAAATGCTCTTAAGCTATTTTCCGCAAAATGATTAATTTTAATATTCATAATATAATAAAATACGATTCAAAGCTGTTTATTATTTGAATTTGTGATTTCATAAATCTCAAACATTTCCAGTTACAGAATTCATGTTTGCTAGAGATCTAAGTTTGTTTGATTAATTTCTTGTGATTCTTTGTGTTTTCTAAATTGAAGTAAGATTTTCTGTATGGGATTTGTAGACCGTTTGTAGCAACTTGTAAAATTGGTGTCTATAATCTCTAGTTCAGAAAAGTTAATATTTTAACAAAATGCTATATGGTTAAACTAAACCTAAAAGCATTAATAACATTATACAGTACAAAGTTTTTCCTATTTTCTGCACTTTGTATTTCCTTGAAAATTGATTTAGAGTAATTTTCGCTAAACGATTGAGAAAAGCAATATTACAGGCAACATAATGTTTCGAACTGCCGTGAATAACTGATCCAGCTACGTTTGCACTGAAAGAAAACCAATGTAAAATCTTTTACTGAGTTTAACTAATTTCTAGTAAAACTTGATACCATGCAATGTAAAAGATTTTACACTAGTATTCCTTCAGTATGGTTTATGAAAAATACCGATCGTTATCTTATATTGAATTACACTACTTCAACAATAACTATTGATGATACATACTAAATAATCTACCAATATTGCCCAATTTATAACACGATAACAAGGTATTACCAAATTCTTCCATGCCGTGGAACGTTTTAAAATACATTACTTTGAAACGAAACACTCGGAATATAAAAAATATTAATATAGAGAATGTAAAGAATAAAAGGATATTTTGTAAATGCAAACTGCGGCAACGAAAATGCGACCAAAGTTTCATACGAAGTAAGTTATCATATAGCAGTTACTAGAGAACCACTTACACAATAGGCGAATTGTTAATAAAAGCATTGGCAAAAGATATTGTTTCATGTATTTTTACATAAACAAATATTATGTAGTATCGCATGTTAAGCTAGGAGCCGTGCTGAAGTATTTAGTTGAAGTATTTAGTTGAAGTTGTGTCACTTTCTAACATTTATATGTTTCCCATTGCATGCATAATCGCGGAAATAAAAACTTATTTCTCAGCTAAAACTATCAGTGGCGGTTATATCGTCGGCTTACTGCAAGAACCAGATAAGTAACTTAAAGGAGATAATCAAGATTTAAATTTTCGATGTAAACTAAAAATCGGTAAATTACAAAAATGGTTTAATAAACTAAAGATTGCATCATAAATACATTTATTTATTAATAGATTATATAAAAACAATAATATTTTTTATAAGAACTTGTTTTATAAACTAAAAGCTAGTTGTCTTCGGTACTTAACTTATTTTAGCAGTCAACTTAAAATTATTTTAGCACCTAAGTTTTCTAAACATAGTTATCAGTTTCTGAATCACTATAATCTATTGCTGGCTCTGGAACCACATCCTTTACATCTTTTGATGTAAGCAAAGATTTAAAATAATGGTGAAAAATTTCAGGAATTACTTCGGTTTTGCAAAGTTTTAGTAAATCCTTCTTTTTTTCGATGGTAATAGGTCGAAGTTGACTGTATGGCTTTGAAAAATGAAAATTATTTGTCACATTAGGTGGACGACCTCTTCCATAAACGTTAATTTCCATGTAGTCTAAAGTATGATCATACCGGTATTGGAGAATCCCCGGCTTACATTTCTCATATTTAAAACATTTTATTTTTAACCATTTGACTTTACCGCCTAGAGTATTCTTTGTTTTGTTTTTCATTATGAGTTTTGATAACTGCTCCAAATCCAAAAAATCAGAAAATTTTAGTTCTTTAACCGTGTAAGGTTTCTTTTTGACCGGCTTGTCCTAGCAACACGAAAAATTGTAAGCCAATCTTGAAGAGTATAAACTGGCACATTCTTTTTGGTTTTTTCAATGGCACTATGCATACTGTCCACCTCCATGTAGCTATGACCACTTTCAAGAAATTTATGTTCAATGGTTGCTATAGTAGGATGTTGTTGGACTACATAAAGCAACAATGCACTGATATTTTGATTTCTGTTCAGTTCACTGCAGGTATCAGAAAACAAAGGTAGTTCTGTCACGCTATCTGGAAGCTGATTAATATAGGTGTACAAACAAGTACCAATTTCTAAGCTACCTTGTTTACTATTGAGCTCTGTCCATGAATAGCAGAATGCATTATTTGGTGTGGCCATTTTGTAAATTGTCAAGTTATAAACGCATATCTTTCGGCTGTAGTACATAGGACGCAAAACAGCCTGTAAGTCAAATGTGCAACAAACAAAGCTTTTATCTTTTGAAGCTCTTTCTTTATCTGTGGTTTTGGCCTTATAACAATCCTCTTTCCTCAAAATATGAGCTTGGTAGCTATTTTCTAACTTCTCCTTTTTCTCAATTTTTTTGGTTTCTTTTTTCGGAATGTAAAATGCATAGTTGAAATTATTACAAAATATTCTTCTGTACGTAATAAGAGAAACTGGCTTAGAACCATCCTCTTCACATATTTCTTTATAGAGAGAATGCATTTTTGCTATTGTCAATTTAGTGTCTAAATATTGTCGTTTTGTAGATTTTCTAGTATAATGAGATTCCATCACAGGAAAACTCAAAATGTGGTCTTTTACTTTACCGATGTCAGCAGGATTGATTTTATTGTGGGGCTCTTTTTTCCCTCGTTTATCTTCACCAGTAAAAACTTTTCCATCTCCTTTATTGTTAAATGCGTGGTCTATAACTTCTTTGCTTATGCATAGCGTATTAATAAAAAAACTTTTACACACTCGTGTTTTAATTTGAGAGCAATCAATAAAATAACTTTTGGAATCTACGCATTGCTTTTTTTACTGTCTGCTGTTGCCTTACGCCTCTCTGGAATCCTGCTGTCGATGTTATTTATAATAAAATATTTACGATTAAAATCGCAACTCCAATAGTTCTTGCATATTGATAACCTATTTTCTGTTGAAATTTTATCTGTGCACTTGAACCGACATTTCGAACAATCAATAGGCTTAGGTAGCTTAACTTAGAATTTTTTATTTTTCAGTTGATTGTTTTTCCACTTACTTGGGTCCGATTTTTTTTAACGGGATGAATTGTTTAGCAAATCATTTTGAGAGCATTTGTTTCCTTCATCGTCTGACTGATTTTCGGATACAGGGATATAGTCTTTGTCTTTGACGGAACAGTCAGAATCTTCAAAGACGTCTTCTATTTCCTTCAAAAGCTTTTTTTGATCGGATTTTAGAAGTGAAGACACATCCGACATCTTATTGAAATCTGGATGCTCTCTTGAACAACCTAGTTCACTCTGCTGGTTATTGTCATTTGTTTTTGGCGCATCTCCATTATTAAGAAAACAATCAAACTCAAAGTTTATGAAATGAAATAAAATGTCTATTATAGTACCTCCACAAGATTGAATTTTCTCCTCCTCCACCAGCATCTTAAGTATACGACGACTACGCGATAACATGGTTTTAATATTAAACTTTTTAAACCTGACTAATATAAATTTGCGACTGCCATGCAAGGAAGACTTCTACAAACTGAATGTTTATAACTTGAAACAATCCCTACAGAAATAATCAGAAATGTCGACTATTATTTCACAAATAACTGCATCTAATAAAGAATAATAATACAATACCACTATAAAAACTTCGATTTTAACAGGTGCAATAATATAATACAGCACTTGTTAAAACTCACATATTTCCTACAATTTGCAAATTGAGACGTAATCGTCAACATTCCTTCACCACTGTATCTAAAGATAAGAAACTATTGAAAAGAATGGATAAGAATTTCAGTTTGCTTTCCTATAATATTTTACATTTTGTTGTAAATAGTTCAGCTAGAAAGAGATAACTACCACTTAACTTATTTTAATTTTGTAGAGCCTTATAAGCCTTATAAAAATAAGTTAAGTGCACTTAACTCGTTTTGGCAAGTATCAATAATAATCATCAAAGAGTACTTATCTTATTTCGACCACTTGACATCTCTCATTTACACCTGTCAGAGACTTATCTCATTTTTGCAGTACATTTTTAACCAATTTTTAAGTATGTAAGCGCACTTATCTCAAAAATGCCAAAAATGGACTTCTCTTGTTTTTGCTGTAAGCCGACGATATATTTCTAATTTCTAAAAAGGCGTATTTCTGATAAATAAAAATATTAAAAATATTTTATTGAAAAATATAATATTGAAATATAGTTTAAAAAAATTTGAATTTACATTGCTAGCATAACAGTGAATTTTTGTTTTGTTTATTTCTTTCTTGTTCACAATATACTTTTATTTAACTTAAAAAATTGAATTGAAATCATCTGATGCTTACGTAAGTAATAGGTATTAGTTTTTACAAAAATAAATACTCTAGAATAAATTTTATTTCATGTTTTATATTTAAAATTTTTTTGTTAAATAAAATCAAAATAATAGATAATGAATAAATTATATTATTTTGTGAACATATTTTATTACGTTTTTTTGAAGTCTGTTTTAGAAGACATTTTTCATGTTTTATATTAAATTTAATTATCATACTATTGTTTATTAGTAATAACTGTGCATGGACATGGACATGAAGTTATCGCTAGACATTTGACTAGACATTGCTGTCGGCTATAAGTAATAATAGAGTACTTTTAGCATTTTTCGTTGAAAAATTTAAATAAAGCATTACAAACTATAACGATAAGGTGCACCAGTATACATTTCTGATGTATAACCGATATAAATTTTACAAATATAAAGTAAAAATTAATATTTTACATGTCAAACACAAAATTTCTTTAAATCGCCTGTAATCCGGCGAATTCACTTTATGTATGTATTCAAAAAGTTTAAAATTTTGTGCTATCCCTGTATAGAACTGTATTCAACTGTATCGATAATTTAATGTAGGAAAGAGCTTTAATTTAGTAAATGTGCATTGATATGTGTAGTAACAGCGCTAAAGCTTGGTGAGAAAGTGACAGTTGTAATAAAAAATATTATGCATTGGTAGTTAAAATTATTTCAAAATTTTCGTTATATGCGCTGGCTATTGTGGGGATAAATTCTTGATCTCAAATTTCAACAAGAGTTATTGGTTGATTTTCTGGATAACAAATTTTAATCGTCTAATCTTCTAATCTAATATTAATAAACATTTCGTGGATACGCAAAATGTGGTTATTTTATGGTTATGCATATATAATATTATATAGCTTCCCTATCTCGGCTGACTCAAACAAGAACACCATAACTGACATTTTCGTATAATTCTATTTTATATTTTATACTGTACATACCACTACTTTGATTTGCTTCTTTTTTTAACTGCACTTTGTAATCATATCTATTTTAACTTTGAAGGGAAATCTTCTACAAAACACAGTAGATAACTGCATTTTTACACTTCTTTAGTAGAATTACAAAATATAAGTAAATAGTTATGCACATAAGCGCCGAAAATACCGCATCGTTCTCTCAAAATCTACTTTTTTATCTTTAGAACAGATTTAAGTGCAGTTTACGTTATGCGATTTAGCTTACGATTTTCCATACGATTTCTCTTGTATGACTGGTTTTGGTAGTTTTCTATTCACAATTTCGTTTACGAGTTCATCTTCAGGTCGAACTGTATAACGTGAACTTCAAAAACTTGCTTACGGCAACTTGGAAGCAAAATCGCATAACGTAAACTGCACTTTAAAACGTTTAATTTACTTTTAATTAATTTTGTTAATAATAATTTTTAATATGTTAATAATAAAATGTGGCAATAATAAACACATGTAAGTATAAATTGTTGCAAACGTTTTCACCATACTAATGGCATCATCAGGCCATGAAATAGGATGAAATAGAACTATTTCGTCGCCTGATTATGTATGTATGTAATGTATGTAATGTATGTAATGTATGTAATGTATGTAATGTATGTAATGTATGTAATGTATGTAATGTATGTAATGTATGTAATGTATGTAATGTATGTAATGTATGTAATGTATGTAATGTATGTAATGTATGTAATGTATGTAATGTATGTAATGTATGTAATGTATGTAATGTATGTAATGTATGTAATGTATGTAATGTATGTAATGTATGTAATGTATGTAATGTATGTAATGTATGTAATGTATGTAATGTATGTAATGTATGTAATGTATGTAATGTATGTAATGTATGTAATGTATGTAATGTATGTAATGTATGTAATGTATGTAATGTATGTAATGTATGTAATGTATGTAATGTATGTAATGTATGTAATGTATGTAATGTATGTAATGTATGTAATGTATGTAAAGTATGTAATGTGAAAGTATGTTTTAATAAAATTTAATTTTTTTAATAATTAATTTTGGATTGGAGATTTTGAGTTTGGAGTAAAAAAGTTTAAAATTGGAAGATTGGAATATTAATTACAATTGGTTAAAAAAATTAAATTTATATAATATGGGAATAAATAATAATTGAAGCTATTGTAAAGTATAATATAAATAACAGTGCATATGGACGAGTTATCTCTTCAATTTAAAGTTCGCATTTATAAGGAAAATTCCAAATATCATTTATAGTGAAATTAAATTTATTATTTAAAAGTTAGCCGGACGAATTAAATAAGTACTATAGTTTTTCTGGAATTAAAAATTAGAAAATTTTAGTAAGTAGGTATGTAATAAGAAAAATGTATCTGAATATGTACATATATCATATTGTTTTAAAACTAAAGCGCCGAAATGCAATTCCTTTGGCGTAGTATATTATACCAGTATACTACATACTACTTACCTACATTATGTATGCCTGAAAATCTGAAAAAGTTTACTTAGGCTGTTGTTCCAAATTGGCACAGAATTATTAATGATATAGTTTTGTTCTAGTATTTGAAATATACATAAGCACATGATTTTTCATTTTTTTTATATTTAATTATTATTATTATATTATTATATAATATTATAATATTATTATAATTAATAATAATTATTAATACAAATCTATTAATCTTAATATTTAAAAACGTTGGTGCATATGTAATGTATGTTACCTCATCACGCCTAAACTACTGAACAAATGGAAATCATATTTTAACCATATGATTGTTTGGTGCTCGGATACGTACACCATTTTTTTAGACCCAGTCTTTGGCATCCTTTAACGTATTTTTTTTGATGCCACTGCACCGGACGAAGCCCGGTATCCATCTAATTACTAATATAATATTTTAAAAGAAACTTTTAGTACTAAGTGTTATAAATAATTTCTACTCGAGTTTGAAGCAAGTATTAGATTTTGACAGAATGATCAAAGTAAATTTATAATAACTAAATATTGTAACAAATTTTAATAATTTGTTTTATTTTTCCTGAGTAGATGAATCCTGCGCAAGCGAGTATCTGAATTGGGGAACAAGTTCGTGTTTTCGAACACAAAGGGAGAGACATTTGGAACGTTGGTTTGAACGTCAAGTATAGTGAAGTGTAATCCCGTCAAAATTTTTAAAAGTTGACTGTAAACTTTGTGGGGAACACCTTCTTTTACCATCTCCTGTTTAACTTGTTATTCGCCTTGGATTATGCCGAAAAATTATTTGTAATAATTTTAAAATGGCAATTTTAATTAACAATCGAGGACATTTGTCGAGCATTTCATCAATAGGGTTTATCATCACTTGCAAAAAAATTCCTGCAAAGTTAAATTTAAAGAAGTAGGTAATTATTTTTACTGTTAGTGTAGCCTACTTGTCTTTCTATGCTTTTCTTGTGATAATATTAAGACAAGTAGCTACGATTTCTTCTATTTTGTCATCTTAGTGGCGGCTTTCGGTTTGTTAGAAGAAAACTTCTTGCAGTTGTTCATTTTCTTTTCACGGAAGCCACTCCATCACCTCCAACACATTTACAGCTGCTCATAACACCTTGATTTTCTACACGAATTAAAGCTAGTTCATCGTTTCCAGCGTGTAGAGAAAAAAAAGTGCTCCGTAGAACACCCTGTGTTTATATTTTGATTTTAGAGGAAAAAATAATTTTGTATTACAATGTTGATCATTTCACTGAATTTAAGCAGAATGAAAGCAACCTACTACATTGATCATTTTTAAACCAACCCTTCGAAGGTTTACTATTGGTATTGCCAATACCCTGGAAGATTTGTTTCAAAAATTTTAATTTAGTGGGTTTCTTTCTGCTTAAAACCAACCATTTTTTCTTAATAATAATAGTGAAAACTATACATTTCAATTTTAAATTCAAAATGTTGTTTTTAAATTATTTCCAGGAAGACTCCTTTTTCACTACGTAACAACTAGACTATTATTTAAGTATGTAAGTATTTAATTTCATTATTGACTCTATGTTTGTATTTCACGAAGTTTCTTAATAGTTAAACGCATTCTTTATAATTTTCATTAACTAATTAATTTTTTAAACAGATTTTGGAAAATTTTAAGCAAACATTCTAAGATTAATCTAGTCTTAAAAATCTGAAATTTTCAAGTTTTGTCATACAGCAATCAATCCCACGTTTTTGTTTTAATATTTCAAATTTTAATTACATAATTTGAAACTTGAGCAAAGAAACGCACCAATAAAGTTGCCAAGATAGTGAGTAAAAACTAATTACATATTGAATATTCTTTCTGAAAATTAGAGATTTATTAAATAATTTAAAATTGAAATTAAAATTTTACTTAAATTTTCTTGGAAAATTTAGGCTAATACTCGTTTTCTTCATCTCGAGATATGTATCTATCAAATCTGTTTGACAAATTAATCAAAGTAATTAATCAGACAACAGCAATTCAAATTTTAATGGTTTCTTAATTAATTTGTCGAACAGATTCTTATCCGATAGATTTCTCGAGGTGAAGAAAACGGACATAAAACTGCTGTAATAAATAGACACATAGTTTAGAAAGTCAAACTTAAAAAATAGGAAACAAAAACATATTATAGGTAGTCAAATTTTTTAAAACTAATATGTATTTTTTCTAAATTAAACGAAAATATGTCATTATTTTAATAATATTAACTATACCTTTTCTAGAAACTAATTTAAAGTATATCTACCACTTCGAATATGAATTTTCAAATAGTGATTTAAAAATAATTTCATTAAAACTTCAATATAACAAGTTAAATTAAATAATATAATGGAAATTATATTATATAATTTAACTTTTATAATTTCAGGTCCTTCGGATTGATGCGTTCTTTATTCGTTCACAATACAGCCACTATTAGTTGAATAGCTTTTGCACAATTCTAATTTGAATTTTTGAATGCACTATACTGTAGCGCGTCTGGATATTATGTTATGGATGGTCCGATTTCAATTTTCCAAAAAAAAGTATGAAAATAGAAATAACATACCTACTTCAAAACGTATATTCTTATTTTGCTTCAAAATGCTGCGGAATAGATAAAAAAATCGAAAGGAAAGGAAATTTACTATAAAGCCAGGTAAGATTTTTAACTAAATACATCCATCCTCAAAGTAATTGGTGAATTTTTAAAAGGAATGAGTATAATGGTCAAGTAACACGAAAGAAGCCTTTTATTAATGAAATCAGCAAGGAGAAACTTTAAATTTGTTAAAGAATACATAAATACTGAATTTTTGTGGTGGAATGATGTTATATTGGCAGACGAAAGCAAATGCTCACAAAAATGACGTGAACCACATGAAAAACTAAAAGTTTAAAGCTTAAGTAGTACTTGCAAAACACGTTGGAGGTAATGTTCTTATGTGGGATTGTATTTAGACGTCAGATCTATTCCGGTTATTCCGTATTTATAGATGAATTATAAACAGGTTTAAATATTTTAACTTATTTAAAACCATTTTCAAATAAATTGCGGAAAAAGTTGAGATAAAAGCTACATTTCGAATACCATATCTCAAAACACAAATCTCGTCAAGTTCAATGGTACCTCTTGTATAGGTATCCAAAAGTGCCTAACATCCCTTTCCATCATCAACAGACTTTAACTCTATATTTCGTTATATATGCTTAATGTTTCTGTTTATTTACAAAGTCGCAAAATATATTTTATAAAATAAAATTAGTATACGAGTATTATAGTATTTGGTAAATCTTTACTATTGTATTTTTGTAATTATTGTTTTTGTTAAAATATTAGATTCAGAAGGCGTCATGTTACCAAGACGATAAAATAACAACTTTTAAAATTTCAAAATGATAAATGTCACGTTTTTTGAATCCAGTGTATTATTGTTGAAAACAGCCCTTCTTCCAACACAAATTGAGAAAAGGGGGTTCCGAAAGGCACGGCGTTAAATCCACTGCTGGAACCAGAAAAAATTACAAAGCAAAAATTACAAAATTAAAAGCAGTATTTTATAGTGTTTTTAAATATTAAATGAAAAACATTCAATTTCTTACAGTTTTGTGAAGTGTCCGAATCTTTTTGTTACTCCAGTATAGAAATCATAATTAGAAACTATCTTATGATCTTTGCTGGATGATACAACTTTTATTTAAGGTGGAGAAACAGTTAAGAAATTTTAATGTGATTGTTAACAAATTGCTTAATATGCTACTAAACATTTTAAAACATAAAACAATAGTAAATTCGATTGATTCTCAGATGCAGAAGCAAAAAGAAACTTTTTAGTCTAAGCAGGTAGCTGGCCGATATAACTAAATTCGTAATTTTAGGAATTGATCAGTACTCAAATTGAGGTCAGCCCTTTTGAATATTTGAATGAGAAACCGAATGCTTTTTGTTAGTAATCGAGTTATGTATGTATATCGAACCATTAGAGTTGGCATTCTTTATTGGTATATTATTATGCCAGCATTGTATCATTGATGCGATACTGTATATAATAATATTTTGGGGCGGGAATACGAAGTCTAATATGATAGTTAAAATTCAGAAAAGAGTTTTCCGTTTGATTTACGGTAAAACCCTTTAACTTGACGTGCAAGAACCTGTTCAGAGAATATAGCTTATCGACGTTAGTGTGCTATTTACGTGCTTGAAAGGTCGATGTACTTCATTATCTATCCCGAACATTTTAAAGATTATGGCTGTCATCCTATAAAAATAAGATCCATTGACTACGAATAACCATACCATAGACTTGCTGTAATCGAAAAATCTGTGAGCTATAGCAATATAAAAGTTTTAATAAATTACTTTTTAAAATTAAACTGTTGAAAAGGTACCTATGATAGAAGTTTTTGGAAAAAATTGCTTGATTTTTTTAAACCTTAGGGCATATTTTTAAGCTTCGAATGCAATTTTAGGTATGTATGCCTATAATAGGCAATTGAATATAAACTCGCAGCTTTCTAACTATTATGAAAGGCAGAAGTTGAAAACCTACATAAAATTTAAGATTTTAAACCGAGATCCGCGGTTTCCCGCTGCCAGTCTATGCTTTCCGTCACATTGCTGCTGTTCCGGATTATAATATTTACTTTAATAATTCCTTTAAAGTAATATACATTGTAAATTTTAAACAGCTTGCATTGTGTATATTATTGGCTCATGTTTCGTCAAAACATATCTAAAATGTAAAAAGTTTAAAATTCTTTTTATATCTGGTTTGATGTTGTCTAATAATTAAATTCTCATAATAACTACATATTATCTGTAACAGCGTCAAGTCAATTTCGGTACCATTGTTTGAGCGTACATCGCCATCGCCTCAATTAGAGTATTTTTAAGAAACCCATTTTTTTTGTTATTTATTAGGTCTTAGCACCACACTACAACTTGCCATGCTCATCGACAAAATTACAAAAAATAATAATCTAAACAAGACCACAGCAGTAATGACACTAGATATGGAAAAAGCTTTCGACACCATCTGGCACGACGGACTAATACACAAACTGACAACAAATAACTACCCTCCACACCTAATCAAAATTATCCAAAGCTTTTTACACGACAGATACTTCCAAGTTAAAATCAAAAACAGCCATTCCAACACTCACCACGTCCCGGCCGGAGTCCCACAAGGCTCAGTCCTAGCACCCACACTTTTTACATATTACATAAACGACATACCGACCCATCCAAACACCGTCATCTCACTCTTCGCCGACGATACAGCCATTATTTCAGAATCTTTTAAGAAAAACCAAGCCATAATATACCTACAAAGACATGCCGACCTACTAAACACATACTTCCACAGATGGAAATTAAAACTCAACGAAACAAAAACGACACTCACTACCTTCACCCACAAACGCGACCCACTAAAAATCAACAAAGTCGACATTACAAAAGCTTCTACCGTGAAATACCTGGGAATAACCCTCGACGAACGACTTACATTTAGAACCCACTTGCAATTAACGGTTAGAAAAGCAACCAAAGCATTCCACGCACTTTACCCCTTACTAACGTACACAAACAAACTCGACCCAAAACTACGACTGTTACTATACAAAACTATGATACGACCGATTTTATTATACGCCTGCCCCATCTGGAGTAAAGCCTCAAAGACAAACACAAAACTACTACAGACAGTACAGAACAAGTGCCTCCGAATTATCACCGGAGATCCGAGACCTACAGAAATCTATCATTTACATGACCTAGCAGACATACCGACACTCTCGAACGTGATTTTCCACACTACAACCAAATTCTTCACGGACACAGTACAACAGAACCCGACGACCAGCCACATTGCAAAACTTACCAACTCGACGATGCCCTTCAGGCAAAAACACCGACTAATACATAACTTATTACTTTAACAAACTCATAACGAGACAATTCGTACTAAATTTTTCTCCTCTTCCCTCCCGCTAAACTATTTTAATTTAATTTTAAGTTTTTAGTTTAATTTAAGTTAATTCTAATAAACAAGGCGCTGGGTTTTTGTACTCCTTTCCCAGTGAAAATTCATTCATACAAATATCAAGATAATTGACAAACAAACCTGCCTGTTAAATCGCAAGATAGGTACAGGTAAAAATAAAATGTAAATAAAATTCAAAACAATAAAAAAGTCTAAATCTAAATCTTTATGGTGCGATAGTGGGCAATAAATTGAAGTGTCGAACTGCTACCTTTTAGTCGTGGGAAACCAGTAAATGGGGTTGTTCCTATAAGTTGTCATTTTTTTTGGAATTTTTTGTTGAAAGTGAATTTTTGTTATATTTTATGTAAGGTTAGTTCTAACAGATTCGTACTCAAGTGCAGATGTAGCACAGCACAGTTCTAACAGATTCGTACTAAAGTGCAGATGTAGCACAGCACAAGTTCTAACAGATTCGTACTCAAGTGCAGATGTAGTACATCCGAAATTTGCAATATGTAAAGTGCATTTTTCTTTTTAATTTTTAATAAACAGTACATAGTTAAACTCAAAACAAAATTAGTGTTTGAATTTCAAACTGGTCCTTTGTTAAAAATCAACACTCCTGGTGACGTGCAGAAGGTATCCCTTCCCATCAGGTGTAAATTTTAAAAACACCCATAGACGTCCGACGCTGGCGTCTACAACCATGTTTTCGTCCCTGAATATAGTATCGAGTACTCTATAGTCGACAGGTTTCAGTAGTCGACAGTTTTGAATAATTTAGCGCAGCAACGAGCCACAAATGTCATACTTGATAAAAATCAACATTTTGCGATAATCTTGACCTTATTTGAAATTTGTCCAAAAGAGCAATAATGTACTTAGGACTTTTACTTATCTGATTTTACTGTCTGTCTACTGGTGAATTTTGAATTGATTCAAATTATTGTGTGTTAGCACTCTTGATCGTCCAAAATAAAATGGTACATGCAAATTTAAGCATAAAACTGGGCACTTCTCTACTAATTGAAAAATCAATGTCCTAGGCAAATGTTATGTTTTTGAGTTATTATTACTGAGTTTTATGTATTAAAAACAAGAATATGTTGCCTATTCTTTCAAAACATCCCAAAAACAGTCCCCTGTCGTATCCGTGATTTTAAGATTTTGAAGTATAAGTGGAATATAAGTTATTAATTTTGAAAAAAAAATTTTTGAAGCAGTGATAGGTATGGATTGAGAGATGAAAAAGGTTACGTTAGATGGAGAGAAAAATAATAATTATTGAATGGACCTAAATTTCTTGGTTTATGGTAAAATTTAATAAAGTGAATAATTCGAAATTATATTAAAGAAACGATAATAATTGGATTGATAATAATCAACATGCATACCGGTATCAAATTTAATGTGAACATTCCTATATCAGTCCTGTAATTAAGACACGAAAATGAGGTTGTAGATACTCGTATAAATAGCTCTATTTAGGCTAAAAAGTTGTTCTATACAATTTCAAAGGAATAAAACTTAGTATCAAACTATAGTATGTACGCAATTGTGTTAGATAAAAATCTAGAACTAATCAATTTTAATCAATTTGCTTGAGACATTAGTTTAGGTAATAACTAATAAATGTGCAAAGACTTCGACATTAAAATTTTAATAAGTTTCATTTGTAGGTATTATAAGTTAATAATAATATTTTAAAAGTTAAGTAATTATCATATAAATTTGTTTACCATTCCGTCACCTATATTACTGATCACACATGGAACTAATGCTGTAGATCCTGTTTGTGAAGTCACAACGGTATTGTTTTCAGTGGCAAAGTAAACCGGAGGGATTTCTTCAAGAGGTGGAAATGAGACTCCTAATTCGTTCATATCGTCGGGAAGATCTCCATCTAAACCTGTAATCAATATTATCATTTCAGTTACATAAAACGTGTCATTTAGCAAAAGTTATGATACTGATTGTTCTATTGAAATCCTTAAATTGAATAAACATAACATGTGTGCCAAAATTTTATTAAATTAAATAAATTTATTATTGAAATTACAATTAATGTAAGGCGAGAAACTTATATTGATATGAATTAATATTATTTTCTTCAATATTTGCTGCTTTGAATGAGTTTATAACAACCAACGCTTTTTATATTTGCAGCACTTTGTCTTACAAAATGGAACAAAAGCGTCTTCTTGTCGTACTTTATTGATCGTAAACAAATTAAAAATATTCTTACTACATGCTTTGGCTTTTCTAGAATTTTAAAATGTGCGTTGCTACGAAAGTCTGTATAATATTATATTGCTGAAAATTCATAATACAATGCGTTAACGTTTACTTCCATTATTCATATATTTATTCCTAATATGTTGTATCATTAACGTTTTACCATTTATAAAATTTTCAGTTGGTGCCTAATTAGTTTCCTAAAAAAGGAACCTAATTACTTTACTAAGCAATATTAGCTTTTTAAAAAACTGCGTCTCTCTGTTTTCTTATAAGGAATCAAGTTAATGGGGCATATCAAGTTAATGGTTTAGTTTTATAAGAACATAAAAAATTTTGTTTTTGCTGTATACTCTTCAAAAAAGTTTTATATTCATAACCTGTTGAAAGAATTTAATAATTTAAACATGTTCATTAATAACTACGCAGGAAATTAATAGAATTAATTTCACAATATCACAATATTTTTTAAGTTTTGTGTGGTTTTCTGCGAAAAACAAACTGAATATATACATAATTATTATAAAAAATTATTAGTTCAATTTATTAATAATTTCATTTAAAGGTTTGATAATAAATAATCGTTTTACTTTGCTTGCTTACCAGTTATATATTGTTTATACTTGAAGTATTTGATCCAAAAATCCAAACATTTTCTGTAAAAACATTTTTTTATTAAACAATATAATATAAGAAAAAAATTGTTTGCTTACGAAAGCCCACAATGTATTTTGAACTCATTTATAAAAAAGTCACGATTGTATAAAAAAATATTGTTGTTATCAAACTAGAATCTGTTGTAGAATTCATTTAGATTTTTTTTAAAGAAAGAATAAATTAAGAAAACCGCTCTTAATTACAAATTCATCATTACAACGTTTTATGACTACAAGTAATAATATTTATTATTACAGTAATTATTTTTTATACTTTCTATTTTAAATAATAAAAGAAAATCTGCAATACTTTAATGTTCATATTTGCATATAAATACATATTATTGTAATAATATAATGTGTTAACATACAACAGCGGTTCTGATATCCTGTTATTAAAATCATCAGTCCAAAAACTTGCTATCACGAACCTTCCTGTCAAAACCGGCACTTGAGACACTTTGAAAAACATCTTCTGATGTAGTATACCCGACATTTTCTAGCTGTCAAACTGCCAAAATTTTGTTAATAAAATTAAATCATAATTCAATTTCACTTAAAATACATTTTCAAAATAGAGCTCTCCCAAATAGCAGAGTAGCAAGATATTTTAAAACTTACAGTTGTTGTTTCGTTTATTTGTTTAAATGTACATTTTAAATCAACATTATTCAATAATTTAATAATAAACATTGTAAACGAGGATTCCTACTGAAATAATATTTGTTTCGTATTCATATGAGTGAATATGCCTGTGGACCTGGGCTTTATTGTTGTTGTGATCATTGATCAACTTGTAGGGGCCGACGACTTTCAGGGCTCGCTAAAGCACAGACACGGATACAGAAATGTTATTCTCTCTTCGGATTTGAACCGGGAGCCTTAGTAGTAGTAGTAGTCTACTTACTGGTAGACCAATGATCTTCAACATATAATTATTTGTCAAATATAAACGCTATTGGATTATTACCAGTGAACCAAATCAGTTATCGTAATTTTTCTAAAAGCTCTAATACTAATTTGTTGACTGCTAGAAGTGATTATAAAGAGAAGCTAATTCTTAGAAACAATTTAAAGAATTTTTACAAATACATCAGGTCTTCAGTATCTTATAAAGTACCTGCTAATTTTCTTTGTTAGAAATTAATGTCGTCCTTTGTATAAGAACTTGATGGACTCCTTCCGCAAATTGATTGTCCATTAATTTTTTTTTCCAAACTAGTGAAAGTAAGCTAATTTTTTAGTTACTTTTGAGTCACTAAAGTTAATGTATTCCTACATTACATATATTGTTACTATACTATAATTTATTATACAGTTAACCTATAAAAAAATGTTATAATGTAGTAGAGTCTCGCTTATTATGTACTCCCAGTTATATATACAATTAAAACTTTATATTGGAAATCTGTTACACGATCATTAAAGAAAAAATTAGAACTCGATTATATTATGTTTATTTATGAAGAACTAAAAAAACTAATTTTTTTTCTGCTGTTTGTCGATAAGGAGATTCGAGTAAATATAATGAAGGTATATAGCTCCCGCTAGAGACCACCAGTATAGCGTCAAGCTAACACCAGCCAATTCAGAAGAAGAAAACTGCTGTATACTATTTCTTAATAAGTCATCTTGGCTTTGCCCAAGTTGATTTTAATTAATAAAAATTACATATATAACAATATATTAAGATGATATGCGAAACAAAATATTAATAATCTTTACCAGTTGAGTCATTGAATCATCATACACACATCTCGTGAGTGCAATTCACACTCGTCAATGCCCGCAATATTACTTTAAGGATTACGAAAATATAGCTACATAAATTGGGTAAAATATAAATTACAACTAAGAACACACTGCAAGTAATGTTTTAAGGGAAGATGAGCTTTATTTTAGATCCAATTTTAAGCTTTATTTGGTCACCATAAATATCAATATTTTAGAAACCCAAAAAATACATGAAACGCTTTTCAGAAGTAAAGTGATTTTAAGTTATCGCATATACACTGTAAGTATAAATTGCGGCAAACGTTTTCACCATACTAAGGCATCATCAGGTGATAAACTAGGATAACTTAAAAAAATATCAAAATCTAAAAAACATTTTAATTCTGAAATGTGTTTCGTTCATTTTTTGTGGATTACACAAAATTAGACGAATTTCTTTTTCATTATCGTCGTACCCTATATAGTAGGTTTTATAATTATATCATATAACTATTTAATACCTGAAGAACAACTACTGTAATTTCTGGTCAACATATGCATATTATGTAGAGTTTTTGGTGGGTATAGGTACACATTGTTTGCTTGTGCCATCACGGATATACAAAAAAAGTTTGTTAGAGGCAACCTTACGCTTGATTATGTTTTAAATAATTAAGTGTTGACAAGGGTTAACAAAGTTTTAGATCCTGTAGTATTGATTGGCTATAAATTTCCATTTTAATACACATATCCAAATTAGTTCTAATAACGCATTGCGTACAAGTATAACATGCCTTATTTTGATAACAGACAAGGCATACAATTCTTTACATTTTATTTACATCGCATTAATAAGTTGGTCTTCAAAAAAGTTTTCGATAATTTTTATTTAAAAATCTAATAATAATTAGTATTTAGATGCAATTATGTTTATATGTAACATGCTATATCAGACATTAAGGTTTCAACACGAACTAACACATTGAAAAATTTACTAAATTTTTCTATTGATTAAAATTTATGGAATAATTCCGATTAGTAATTTTAGGATCATCTTTCAGGATAGTATAACGTTTCATAGTGTGTGTTAAAAGCACAGTATTTTAAGAGCATTTCGATCGAAATTACATTTTTATTTGATGTTACCCTTTATGTAATTATTTATTTTTCTATTGCCTGTTAACTTAAATAGAAAAAGGATGTAATTTTTAATCAATGGAAATAATAAGGAGATTCATTTGTAAGCCATCAGTACCTACTCGCCGCTTTGAGGCTTGTTCTGATATTATACATTACGTATGATAAATACATTGTCCTATTAGGATTAAAAGTAAAACCTATTGTTGTTGCTTGTTATATAAGTTTCATGAAACTTGTTTTCCTGGTGTATCTCCCACTTTACTTGTCATTTTCTTGACGTTGACTTAATATAACTACTTGATATAAATGTCTACAATTTTTGGTACTTTAAAATGAAAAGGAACATTGAAAATTGAGAAAAAAATTACCGCCCTACTTCTATTTCATTCCACGAACTTAAAAATCATCTCTTGTAGTCGTACGTATAGTAATACCAAAAGTAAATATAATGTGTACTTGATTAAATTTTATGAGATAACTCGAAAGAGGTGAGGATAGTTGTACAGTTCGTAGTAAGTGATTGGATAAAATTTTTTTATAAAGCACAGGGCCTGAAATGATACCCCAGAGCACTGTCGATATTATAGAATAAAAACCTGAGTAAGGTTTATGTTGTTTTACTTTGAAAATTGCTTTATTGAAAATTTTTGATGTGACATTCCGTAACTTTCCCATTTACTATAAAGTTCAAGATAGTGCAAACATTTCATATATTGAGCCAATTTTAATGTATTAGTATTTTATTTCCAATGGAACAAATATTTTTCTAAATAAGCTTATTTTAAATTTGTAACAGTAATAACAAAGCAAAATATTAAGTGTATATCATAGGATACGGAAAGATCTTTTGATATGATATGATTTTTTACAAACCTTTAAGTAACAAAAGAAAAGGTTTTACCACTCGGTTAAGAATGTATTTTATAGTTAAAAGTTGTAATCACATTTGAATTTGTTTTTAAAATCAAAATCTCTTCGAATTCGACAGTGTAAATAAATTGTATGACTTGCATCTAGATTTTTAAACTTTTCTCAGGTTCAAAAATTATTTATTTGTCTTCTACTTTAGTTTTACTTTAGAGTGTTATCGTCACCAATTTTACCTTTATGGAAAGAGTAAATTGAATATTTTAAGTTTTGGGTTAGTTATTCCTGAACGTTGAAACCAGAAATATAGGATGAATGGGTAGCTCCCTCGACGATGTTTATTTAAATTAAGCTCGCCGTTGTAATTATTGCGTGATTGTTCAGTTTTTAAAATAATAATTATTTTAAAAATTGAACAATTATTTGAACTTGGCACCAAGTTTTCGATTGGTCCATTTTACTGTTATTTAAAAATGTTTTGTGATAGAATGAAAAATTCCAAGTTTTAAGGATTTAACCTAGATATTTTCAAATTAATTTTAGAAAATACTAATTACAAATATTAAATTTAATTCAAAATATTAAATCTTTTTATTGTAAGAAATTCTACATTGATTTTTCATGAATAATCGTACTATTTTGTATTTGAAAATAATTCGAAAAATGATATAATCTATTTGGGGGACTGACGCGTAAGAGTACGCACTTAATTCGTTTATAATCCTTGATATTTTGCCTGTCATAATCAATTTACTGAAATCAAAAATAAGATACAGACGAGTAATAGGGATTATTTCTCAAATAAGAACATTCTAAGAGACATATGCGTCTGACATCATGTGCATCACGCGAAGAGAAGAAGAACAACTGTGAGGTTTCAAGAGAAATGTGTTAAGAACAAAACAAAAGCTAAACATATTATACTATATGTAAATGGCGTAATTAGAGCAAGAATATATTTCGAATTGCTTCAAGAAATGAGAGGTGTGATCAAATATATCAAAGCCCAGAGATTTGAATGGCCGGGACACGTATGGAGAGGTGATGATGAGGAAGTGACAAAAATGTTGATGGTGTAGGCCTAGTGAGAGACAAGCTAAGGGCAGACGGAAGATGCAATTCATTAATTAGTAATTAATAAGAATTGGTTAATCTATAATTATTGAAGTTCGTAATTAGTTCTCGAAAATTAAAAAATTAAAATTGTAAAGGATGATAAATCGCGCTGACAATCACCGTTCCACTTTATTGAGTGCAAGGATTTATTTAAAAGTTAAAATTTGGATTCAATTAGAAATTCTGTGATTTATGGATTATTGTTTTGTTAATTTTGGATATTTTTAGATTGGAAATTGGAACCAACTCCTGAGAAGTCTCAATGTTCTTCGATGATTTTCTGAGCTAGCTGGAGCAAAACTAAATTTAAGAGCAAAAAGGAAGTCGGAAAATTAATTTTTTTGCGGCTTCCACGACAATATAATATAATCAATTTACATTACAATAAATTACATTACAATTGACATTTAAAAATTCCTATTGTGTTTTGTATTTTGAATTTTATATTTAATTCGTAAAATTTGGTTTTTTAATATTTTAAAATATGTTAATATTTTTGAAATTGTAAATATTTTCAATTTTCTCGCTTCCTCGCCATCAAAATTGATATTATGCCAGCGGTCTAAAATTACCGTCCGCCGTGGTTAGGGAAAAAGTCGTCTTCTGAATATTTTTACGTTTACAGTTTGAGATTTTGGTTTTGAGAATTTTATAATTGACGAATACATTTTTTTAAGTTGATTTTGAATTTTATGATTTATCTTGAATTTGTATTTTATGAAAATTAATTGATTTGGAATGATAAAAATCTAAAATTAAAATTAAAACTTTGGAGGAATTGTAAAATTAAAATCGATATCGTCGCATGTGCAGTGAGTTATCTTTGAATTTAAGTTTGCCATTTTGCATTGAAAATTTATATTAAAATTATTTGAATTTAAGTTGAAATTTACAATTTGGATTTTAAGAATAGCGAATTGGGATTATTATTTTGGGTTTGATAGTTTCTAATTGATCTGGTTAAATAATGTTTGGGAGAGTGCATGTTTTAACTACCAAAATTAATTATTCATCTGAAAAAACACATCTGAATATATTAAGTATTTATTCAGTTATTGCATTTATTTACTTTCGATCAAAACGGTCAGTTCAAGCGTATTAACTGCATAAACCTAATGGGAAATTGGATGCAAAGAACAAGTTCGTATTGTCAATTTAAAATATTTGTATAAAATTCCATTATTAAATTAATATTAAACAAAATATATAATCTGAAATATAAATAAAGAAAGTCATCTAAAAAGGAAAACAAAAATAATTCTACCAACTAGTTTTCTATATTCTAAACCTAATATTTATAAGATTAGTACAACACATTTCGTAATAAAATTAGTTCTAAGCTTGATTAATCAACATAATAGTATAAGGGTTGCATTTGGGATGTTCTAACAGATGAAAACTTAGTTCAATTTATTTAAAATTTTCAAAGAGGATGCATTGTTTATCTATTAAACTATCTTTGAAAGCTTGTAGAAATATTAGCATTTTTAGAAATATTGATTCACGGCTACTTTTCCACATGCACGTTTGACCTACTGTGCTTAATGCAAAATTTGAGAACTAAACGCAATCATGACTAGATTATAGCATAACTATTGATCTAAACAATAGTATTTGCTTGAAGATGATTTTTAGCTTTTTTCTGCATTATGCACAAATTCTGTATATTACAATTTTAGTTGTTTTATCAGTGGTCGGTTGGCTCGTTAACGCTTACCTTATTAGAATATCCTACAATTCTCTCTGCTAGTTCATACTTGACTATCAAGATTAAAATCGCTAATCGGATTAAAAAGGGTTCAAATCGCAATCGAAACAATTCATTTTGTTTTATTTAAATCTAATATTTTGCATGAAAATTGTAAACTTTATGATGCAATTTTTATAATGGGAGATCTGTAAATCAAATAGTAAATTACAATTTATTATATGAATGAGTAAAGTTTTAATTAAAAAAAATAAACTAAAACTAATAATAATAATACATTACAGATGTAACTTGAATATCCACAAATGTAATATCACTTTTTAAAAGAAAATAATAATGTTAATAAATGGGCTTCAATTAGATTTTCTCACATTTCCCTCCTATTAATAATGACCCTCACTAATATAAACCTATTATTGAGTTCAAAGCAGAACCTGAAAAGCACTTTACATTCCTGAACGTTCTTATGTGTTCTATAAGCTCAAAATAAATTTGTTTATTAAAGCATAAAAGATATTAACACATAGTTTTGTTATTGGTTATTTATCACTTTTTGTTTTGAAAATATAAAGGTTTAATAATTTCCAAAATATTAAAATAATTTTACATGTTATTATTTTCCGTATTTGAACATGTTATTTTTCTGTAAACGTAAACAAAAAATAATTAAATTTAATTAACATTACCTTTATTTCAGCTCTCATATAAGTAACTAAAGTATTTTATTGCCGCCCTCTGGCTTTTTGCTTCAAAACCAATTGCGTTTATAAAAAGTCAAACTTTAACATTAGCATTTAATTTTTTTTACATAAAAGATGATTTTTGGAGTAAGTCCCAAAAATTTCGTTTTGGTCATAATTTTAAAATACCTATAGCGTCGCAAATGTAAAACAATGCTTTTAATTCTTTGCACCATTATTGCTTTTATTTTTGTACTAAGTACCTATAATTGAAATTTATTTAAAATGAGCTTTCAAGCGTTGTGTCAACTGGCATACTCTAGCACATGAAAAATAAAAGTTAGGGTTGATTACATCCATCTGATTGGAAATAAATTATGAATACCTATTACGGCTGAATTATAAGCAGTTTGCAGTATAATGCTACATATTTGGATACATTATTAATATAGCCAATATTGTTAACATTTATTACATGTTTATATTATTACATTATGACAGGTTGAAAATTAAGTATTCATAACATGTATGTTACTTTATTCGAATATTAAAAATAAATTTACATAAAATTTGTAGACTTTCAAGCTAAAATAAGGGATCTAATCGCATATAAACTCGAGCAAAGCTCAATTGATTGACACCATTTGAACTAAAAATTATGAAATCAGATAGTGGAAAGTGTTTCTGCTCTAAACGTGTGCAAAATTCCATTATTTCAGCTACGATTTTTATAACTTTAATTTAATTGAAACTCATTTAAATTTAAGGAGAATTATAAGAAGAATTGAAATTTATAAAAGTTGAAGCATTTCGTATGAAACTTTAATGCAAATTTGAAAACGAAAATCAATGTATTATGATATTATTACAATGTGTTACAGACAAATTAAAATGCAGAAGCCAATATGTCAATAGTTATTATTATGGTCAGTTTATTATTGGTAATAGTTTATTTTGTGTGAATTAACATTGCTGTTAAATTTGACATCTGAAGGTTTTCAGTTTTCGAAAACATTTAAAAACCAAAAATTTCATGAAATAGAATTTAGAAAAACTGGAAAATACTAATTATTTTAATAAATCACAAGTTCATCATCTGTCGTTGACACATAATTCTCATAAACTTACAAACGCTTGAACCCTTATAAGAGTTGATCTCACATTGCTTGACATTACGGAAATTAACTTATTAAATTCTTGACTACTTTTAAAATGCCATAGCTCTCTAACCATTTCTACCAATAAAAAGTGCATGCAAATCCATATTCAAAATTTTATATAACCATCAGTTATACTTCTGCAGGCTTCTAAAACTCTTCCCCATATTAAAGTTTAAATATATTTTTTTATAGAGCAATATCTTCGTATAGTTTTAAAATTGTACATTCCTTAAGTATTATCAAAAAATCCATTCATATCTCACTTTTGTGGCATAGCAAGTAGGATACGTTTAGTGGAATCGAGAAATATAGCCATAATCTGCTATAAAATATTCAGAATAACTAGGGTTAAGACGTATTTAAAATGCTGTGCAGCTGCTGGGAAGCCTTTTAACGGAGCTCTTTTCGAATCCGCCTGTCTGCTGCTTTGACACAAGATTAGGTTGTTTTGTATGACGATCATCAAGCCATTATGCACTATTAAATGCAAATTATTCAAAACTTTTAATCGAATATAGAAAAAACCGGAGGGAGAATTGATTATTCAAAATACGCTCAGGTGGTTATGAACTGATATACATAAATTTAAAACGTAATAAATTACTGAAAAGCCTTTAATTTTACTCAAAAATCAGATACTAAAAACTTGCCGAGTAAGCAAACTGTTTCCAGTGTAAAGAAAGAAATTAAAATAGGTCACTGAACATTTTTATTGTAGGGTCAACCAATTCTATTAAAATAAACCTACTCAGCTAGCGGATGAATGCATTAAAAGGTTTTGTGAAGTTGTTCCTTCTTCATACGAAAAATAAACCTCTCGTAATTGCAAAACACCTATTTTAAGTTCATCTAAAAATTATCTATGCGATGTATTCTTACCATTAATTATTATTGTTGTATAAAAACGAATCTATAAAATATAGTAGCCATTTTTAACCAGGATTGATCGAGAGCTGAAATGAACTGTGCCTGCAGTTGCTAAGAGTTTTCTCATTAAGTAATATTTCAATTTCAAATTGTCTGAGTTTAAATAGATTGTTTTCAAATAAGATTAATAATATATTACTTACATTTTATAAATTTATCAATCTTAAATTTGCTCACTTAATAAAAACTAGGGCTTAATATGCTCTAATAGTAGTTTCGTGTATGATTATTTAATTATTATGCATAAGAAATTATTTTAAAAATATTTTGTAAAATTTAACTACAGAGAGTCAATTTTTTTCTTTTATATCAATTACATAGAGTAACTAAACTGAATCTGATTTCATATTGGTGCTATCGTTTAAATAAAAGTTTTCAAAAGTTTATAAACAAAGTGTTTAAACATTTGATTAACGATGGTGTAGTTTTGTTTATGTAAACGATTCAACATTCTTGCGAAATATTACGATAGCGCGTAAGAAAATTTGAAAACTGTTTTTTTTTCGAAACAAACAGACTATTCAATTTTTAAAATTAAACGTTCAGTTTTTAGAATGTCGCAATAAATCTCCTGTACCAAAATGCGTAAAGCATACACCAGGTTCTGTTGATATTTTACGAAATTTATAAGAAATAAAATTCATTAATTTAAATGTATTTTTGCATTATCTAATTTAAATTTGATATTTCAAATCTCGTTGACAATGTGTGAAAGCAAAATTGAAGCAAAATAACTTTTTTAAAAAGTTTTGTATTTAAAAATTAAAAGTAATTATTCGTTGCTTTACTTGCTCTTCAGAATTTATTCATTTTTGCCAATATTTTTTTAAACATGGAAAGCAGCTAAGTATTAATTTAAATTTAACGTTATTTCATGTTAATAATTAACGTAAATTTGCAATTATCTTAAAAAAGGATTAATGTAAGAGTGAAAGAAAAACTTCTTACAAAACCCTAAGGATTTATTTAATATATTTATTACTAAAAATGCTATTAAGGTATTTCAAAGAAAGCTATTTTGTAAAAATCAAAATAATAATCTTCAGTAATCTGAACTCGATTGAGTTACAAAATTTTTAAATTAATTTTTTGTAAAATAAATTTCAAATCTCAAGCTGAATTTAATAATCTTCAAATTACCTTATGTACAGATAATTATTTTATTAATTATTGTTATCATCTACATAGTATATGGTTATGATTATTAAATTTTGCTATCTAAGATAGGTATATCGTTCCCAGACATTTAATTATTTGTTTCTTAATGTTTATAGTTATGCAACTATAGTTTTTAAAGTTTTGTCTAATAAGAAACCAGAAATGCCAACAAAATCTTTTAAGAGAAAAACCCCGCAAGTGTAACTCTAGGATCAAGACAAGCTTCCCTGATTTGAAAAAACCTTTAAATTAAGTAAGCCCCGGATTTGTTTACGTGCTTTAAGCAGCCGTTTTTAGAAAATTGCATTTAAAAGTTTACTATTGCTATAATTTTGATAGTTAATGCAACAATATTGATCAGATCAGATTGTAACGAGTTCACATGTATATCGGAAGGTGTCAGGTTTGATTTCCCGCAGTAATTGTATTTTTCAGATATGTTTATATCTTTTCAAATACGATACAGAGTATATCCTATATTTTTCTACCCTTCTAGCATGGCAAACTGAAAGAAAAAAAGTATTACTGCGGCGAAACGAACCTGAACCTAGCAATGTATTTGCAGGCGCGTATTAACATTTCGGCAACAATCTTTTTGGATTTTTATTGCATAAACTAGTTGAAGCATTGCATTCAAACATTTAAACGCTATTTTTTTAAAAACACATTAAATAAAAAATGTTGGTTTAATTTTAGTGCTCTTTCAGTCTACCAAAATTTGTCCCGATCCTATATAGTTGCACTTGAAGAATTCTCTTTGTTAGTTACTGTTGAGAATGATATTAAACGCTGGGTTTGCTTATTTCTTTTATTTTAACAAATAGATTTGACTAATATTTTTACACTAATTCAAACTTTAACTTTTTGTTGTGAGGGTTGGTGGGCAAGTGATTGTTGTATTACAAAACGATGCGAAAAAAACACCAGAAAGACGCACACATGTGGTCACCCATTGCTAGGAATTTGCAGGTCACTTTACGGGCGTCAACAGTAACGAAATGTCAAATAACGGAAAGTCCGGGAGCGAAATGTTTAGTTGCAGTGAAATGTCCTAGAACTATTGAAAACTTTATTATTATGTAAAAAAAACACAATTTGGAGAATTAAAACATGTATAGAAAGGTTAAGCAGCCAAAGAACAAAAACGAGAATAATAATTACTGATTTCTACTATTTACACCGATACAAAATTAAAATTTAGCTGTTATAATATTATCTCATTTACAACAATATGCAGTATTATAACATCAAAAATTTTCAACTTAAAGTTAATATTCTAAAAGCTATTAGAAAAATTAATTATAATAAATAAATAAAAACCTCTTTTTGCTTTGATTAGATCATGCACTTGAACAAAATAATTAACGAATTAATTTAAAAATTTGAAAGCCTATTTAACACACCGACCGGACCGTCGGGAATACGAGGAACTTTTGTGTATTTTTATTTTATACAGTACTTATTATTTTAATTATAACAAAATATCTAGTTTTTAGTCAACAAGTTATGCAAACTAGATATTTCAATATTAAAAACTTAAAATGATGAAATAGCGAAGTTATTGTGGTCCCTTATGAATTTTATATAAAATTCTTTATAATTTTGTTATAATAATTAATCCGTGTAATTCCTTTTAAAATGAGTGTTATTATTAATTAAAATAATTGGTTATATTCTTCAATAATCAATTTGCATGTACATTAAGATCTTAATTAGTTGTAATAATTTGTATTAAAATTTCAAGTTAAGACTAAAGTAATAACTGATTTATTTAAGGTAATACATAATAATGGTGCGGTGTAAAGTATGCTCTCTATCTTTACATCACTTTTACATAGACACTTTTAGTTAACTAAAATGCTTTCTTTATGACATCATTTGAAAGCTCCCCCTTTTCTTTACTATGTCATAAAGTTAAATTAATTTGCTTACGATTTTCTGTTTAGGTAAAACTATTAACAACTTTTGCATAAATGGCTTTATGTCACTTTATTAAATTAGAAAATTTTATTGCTTAAAATTTTGAATTTAAATCAAATGGAATTGGATAATATTTAGATAAAATTACACGATTTTTACCTTGACCTCTTGAAGGTTACTGAATTTAATAATTATTTAAATTGTATAAAAATATGCAAATATGTTAAATTTAACGAAATTAAAAAATCAATCTATAAATAATATTGCATTGTTTTTTGAATTAAGTGTTTAATGGAACAATGATGTAAACAACACTGAAATGCTAATGCGATTTAGATCATTACGGAAACCTAAAAGCAAGAATTAATCAAAATTTCAAACCAATGACTATACAAATTTGTTTTGTGTAGAAAATGAAAAATTTATAACAATGCCAGACTTGAACTTCTGTTTAAAACTATAACATTACCCATTTTCCATAAAATAATTTCAAATACTGCCGCATTTTATATTTATTATAGCTATTGGTAAACAAAAAGAAACTAAAAAGCTTTTTTAAACACCACCAAAAAGACATAAAATAAGAAATACTTTCTACCGTGGTTACCGAATAATGGCCCATAAAACAAAACAACTCAAACTGTTTGAGGTAGGTTTTAAGAGAGTGTTTTTTAGGTCTATGTACGTAATTAATGTTTATTGCAGGATTGTTGTACTTTTGAAAACTGCTTTACGTGCACCGAATATTTAGGAACGGAGGAAAGTTAATTTTTTCCAGCAATGAAATCGTATACTAATTGAAGACAAAAACTTTTCTTTAATTAGATTAATGAATTATTTTTGTTGTTCTTCGAACAAAATTTATAATTTACTTGTCAAGTTACATAAAAAAATTTCTAGCTATTGTGGATAAAACAACCACCAATGCCACTAAAGGGTCAAGGACAAAAATCAATCAACTTTACAGCTTAAGGTTTTTTATTGCACTTTGGAGCTTGAAACAGATAGAAATTCGTCAAATAAAATCTTAACTGCTCCATTCTTCTAATATTTTATTTTTCAGCTTATATCTGTTTGTTTACGATAGCACCTTAGAGAACCAAGGCAATCATAATATCAACAAAAATAAAAGTTTACATTTTTAGTTTTAGAACTATGTAGAAAATAGGAGAACTTCTAAGCAACAATTTCTCTTCTTAGCAGATTGTCAGCAAGCTTTATAATGTTACCTATTTTAAGATATTATTAGTAGTTAAATATACATATTATTCTGTTTATAATAATATTACAAATTATTGTAGGTTTTTTGTGTTACATACATAATTATTTATTTCATTTACAATTTGGGTTAACAATACCCTGATAAATCAATTTTGTTGGCACTTTGTGCGTGATAGCGATTTAAAAGTAGAAGATCCGATCACACCCAATATTGTAAAAATTGATTTACTTAAACATCAGTTAGGAAAACCCATGTCACCGTAAATTGTATTTATTAGTAAATACCAAGACTATAATTCAAAATTATTAGAGGTAGATTATTTCAAACGTATAGAGAATATAATAATTATTGTATGATAACATTTTTAATTTTTTTCTTCGTTAAATGAATAGAAAGTAAAGGTCGTTCAGAATGCGCAAGGTGAAGCTATCTGGGTAAAATTTCTGCTTATTGTTCTCAGTTTTAGTCTTCTGCGTCGAATATTACAGAAATTAAGCTCCTACGACATGTTCTATATTCTACACGCATAATGAACTATTACATAACATAACACATTTAATATTACTTAAGGGAGACTTTGTCTTTGAAATTTTCAAAAAATCAATTTTTTTTTTATTACGGATTTTTAATCTACATGTAAGTAGAAATAAATCTATCGAAGCGTTTCCCGGATTTCGAACGTTTACGATATTTTAAACGCGTTTGTCCGAAGTGGAGATTGCCGTCATTGGCAATAACAAATATAACAAATAACAAAACTTTAAACGCGTTTTTCTCGAAAACACGTTTTTAACTATGGCTGACATTCTCTTGACCGCTGTAATTAACATATCGACCTGAAATTTAGAGAGCATACTCAGAAAATATGTCTTCATTGAATGACGGATCGTTTTTTCGATAGATACATTTTTGCATTTATTATTTATCTTTTTATGCGAAAAAAAAACGCGAAAATTCGATTTTTTTTAAATTGCCGCCATTTTTCGAAATTTGTACTAAACGAAAAACCCATCCGTCATTCCATGGCCAAAGGGTCGCACATTGATAATATGCTTTGAATTTGAGGACTTGTTTTCGCGTAGCTGCAACAGCCGCCATTTTGGTTTTTTTTCCAAAAAAATTTTTTTTAAGGTTCTGTATATCATGAATAAAAGCAAGAAAAAACCGCACTCACAAAGCTTTACTCGTTTCCTTTAAAAAAAAATAAAACGTAAACACCTGAAATATGGCACTCCAAGGACAAAGTCTCCCTTAATATAATTTCTATACTTAAATTCGATTTACAATTCTGGTCATCTTCAAATTGTATTACAACTGCACAATCTGTGAGTTCAGCTGAATCACTGAATTGCGATTATACGACTTGGGTACTTTTGAAGCAAGTTGAAGTCACAAATTCCTGAGAAACTTGTTAAAATTCGATAACAGAATGTCAATTTAAACAGGATTCAAATCAAAATGTTGTTATCTTTATGGTAAGTTTTACGGTTTTCTAATTACGCTATGAGGGATCTTAGGAAAACAAGAGTATAGATTTTTAACTTATAAGTAGTAACATCTGCGTAAAAAAATTTAATAACAGGCAGCTGCACTATACCACTTTATGTACTTATAAAGTGTTTACTTAGCGATTTCTTTCTTTACTTTTAAAGTCGTGCACGCCGTATTTTAAACTTTTAAGATAAACCCCTGACGACCGGCAAATTTTCAGAAAATTAAGTTGTTTTTTTATTAGAATATTAATAAATATTATTCCTCCATTAAATACACTCACAAATAATAATAACAAAAATTAGCGCTTAGAGTTTTTCCAGAAAAAGCAATTAATCAAAAATAATCCCAATTGTCGTGTAAATGCTTTCTACACGCTTCACGAACATATTATAATGAGAGCAGCAATCAATGCACTAGCAAATTTCCAATTACGTTATAAAATTAATAATATGGTAAGCACTAATCTTGAAGCTAGTGGAAAATATTATATTTTTTCGATTCATGTTAAAAAAACGACACTTATTGTAATATACGCGAAGGCTATTAAAATTATTTATGAGTTAACGTATGCACGAATGTTCCTCTCTTAGACGACTCGTTAATATTTACGAGTTTGTAATTTAGGAAGAATCCGTGGAACGTGTAAGAGAGCTTTTAAGAACGGATGATGAAAAATCATTTACAGAAAAACATATAATATATAATTTCTCACCTTATGGCTATAACAATATTTATTTTTAATTAGTAAGTAAAATTAAGTTCGTAATTATGGTATACTTACATAATACCTCTTCATAATATTCTTAAGACTAACGACACATTTGTAACAAAAAATAAAAACTTGACTGTATGTGAAATATGTAGGTATGTATGTAGTTCAATGCCAAAATAGAAATATTTACCATTTACAGAAATAACGAAAAAGATATATATCTTTTTTTAAAACTGTTTCAAGGTATCTAGAGAGGATTTTACCTCAAACCATCATGTAGAAAATTAAAGTCCGTTTTCTGAATAGTGCATAGTTGTACCATGTTGTACCTCCTACAAGTTTTAGTTTGTTGAGTTCCATATCAAAATCTTCAAGTGGTGATTAATTATTATTTTAATTACTAAAGAGAATATACTTAATGGATCTGACAGTATTTAATTTAACAATTTCCAAGTTCTCTGAAGCCGTTATCGCTGTCCCTATCATCGTTTAAGTTACACTACAATAAGGTACAGTTACTACAGAGATTTGATGTGAAAAAATTGTTAGATCAATTGAAAATTATAGCTATACTACAAGCATACAACATTATAAGTTATTTGTAAATCAGAAAATATTATGGTAATTTTATTTTAAGACCTGTAAATGGTTAATACTTTTCTTTTTTACTGTGAAGCAATGATGGTTTCTTCAGTCTGTACGTTTTTGCAATCAAGCAAACAATTATGTAGATTACCAGTAAGGACTATATTATGTTAACCACACGAACTACATAAAAATGTGAGCCGTGGTTCAAGGTACATGTATGTGTGTAAGTATATGTATGTTCAGCGTCCTGCTACATCATATGTATAATGCATATTATATTCTTCCGACAAAGCAGGAATCCGAGGAAATCATTACTTTTGTTACTGTGTGTGTAGGGTGTAGAATGGACTAATGGCCGCTTACTGTTCGGATAATAAACAACTATTCTTACTATTATCGTTATGTGCATATACACTATATTGATAAGACTACATAAAAATTACTTGAATAATCATGAATTACTAAAATAAGGTACGCCAACTTTGTAGATTGATTTATTTGTACGTTTTAGTAGTGTGCTGTCGGTCCACAGCCAGATTATTCTCAGAACTCTTGATATTTTGTAACTTTTTGTCATCTAAAGTTCTATATTTCGATTCCGATATGCACAGGTTCACTTTTAAAATACATATTGCATGTAACCTTTATGGAATAAATTTCTCTACTTAGGACATAGACACCATCAGCAGAACATATAAGTCAGTTTTCTGGGAAATACAATTCAAATATCTTATTACGAAGGGTAATCCGCAAATCAAACTCGAATGCACCAATTTCTCAATTTCTCTTTTTGTTTCGAATTTCTGCAATATCTTGACAATTCCCTTGCAATTCCTGCAATTAATTTTCTTACTAAATCTTTTACAGAAGAATTTGTCTGCGGTTTACTTTTCCACTTACTATTTTTAGTACTTACTACTCCAATAACTTGTAATAATAAAATTATAACTAAAGTTAGTATATCAATAATATTATTATTAATAAAAATATTCTGATTGATGCTACACACATAGATATAGCTATACTATAATGTAAATTTACGTCCAATAATGGTATTGAGAATAATTATTGAAAGTATTATTTCGATTACTTGAAATTCTATGTAACAAAATTTTATAATACCGGGTTTTTAATTAACAGCGTTAGTATAAGATTTCTATTTATGATTTAAATACGAATTTATACATATTTCACATACATACTTATTAAGGCGCTACTATTGCTGTTCTGTAAAATATTGTTGGTGAAAGCGGTCAAGTTCAAGAAAAGATAGACGTATATAAAGGTAATTGATGACGTGTTGTACAATTATACTGACGTGTACTAGCAGAACTTTCTTGTGGATAGAGATTTGTTCCTTATCTCACTTAAGTTTATAAACAAAATATCAGTTTCATGATTAGATATTTTTTGTATAAACTCGACTCATTTTCTATAATGCATATTATAAAATAGGAGTTGGCTGATGGTTCTTTTTTAAGTTCTTTTAAAAATTACGAAAAAAAGGACGTTTAGGCCCAGTTTTTCATGAGTCAAATCATGAGTTAACTCAAATTCAAATGGTTAACTGACAAGTAAAAGTGTCCCTCACCGATTTGAATAATTTTTTTTAGATATTTTTGGATTTTTTTGGACCTCTTATTTAATAAGAGGTCCTTAATTTTTTTAGCTGCTGAGACACGGGTTTAGGGAGTATAATCGCCCTTCAAAAATAAGGTAAAATATCAAAATTTTAAATTTTCATATAGAAAGAGTTTTTTTGATTTGAATGAAACATATGCCAATATATTTTTTTTCGAAAAAGATATTGCATAATATGTTGTAGGACAGAAAAGACTGTAGGTTACATATTTTTGGATTTTTCTCTAAATTAACATTTAAGGGATTAACAACCCCTTTCTTAACTATGCCATGTTAAAGTTAAAAGCTTAATAGGTAGTTCTTCTTCAGAGTCGACAAATTTCACCAAAAAGTATATAAAATCTTTAACTGCAAAAATATTAAAACTATTATTAGAAGAGCACAGTGCCGGATTCAGACTTGATAAGGCCCTAAGCTTTTAGATATGGGGCTCTTTATAAGTCCAAATATTATATGTCAGTGCCAAATTTCACTTTTGGCACTCGGACAATTTTTTGGGGTATCAAGAAAGTGGAGACCCTAAGCTATAGCTTTATTAGTTTATACGTAAATCCTGCACTGGAAGAGCATTATTTAAGAAAAAAGCCAGCAATATTTGGTATAAAGCTATAGCACTAGCTTATGCAGTTACAGTACCAGAATTTTTGAAATAGGTGGGCACAAATTGGGCCTAATATAATTGGGTTAGCCAGGGACGGATAAAATTTAGAAATATACTCAAAAAAACACGTTATTGAAATAAGCACCTATAAAATTTGGATGGAAACTTGACTGGGCACTCCACGTAAAGTTTGTGAAGCACAATATTTGAGTTTTTTGAATTAATTCGGAAGAACTAAATTGGCCCCAAAATGTGATTGCTTAGAGGGGCCCTATTTTCATAGCGGGAGTGGGTAATTGGTCGTAACAGAAGGTATTATAAACAAGTTTAAGTATTTGCAGCTTTTGCGGGCAAGTGTTACTAAAATTGGTTTAGAAAAGACCTTCAAATATTATAAAACCAACATAAATCGTGTTTAGTTCAGAAGTTCTTGTTATAAATACAGAATGTTCCCGTGACCGTGGAGAACCTTCGAGGTGGTGATAAAGGACACTTCTCTAAGAAAAAATTTTCAAATAAAATTTTTGTCCAAGTACAAACCTTTGGGGGGTACTTTCCTTTAAAGCAAATTTTTGAATTTCCGATTTGTAGGCTTAACGGATTAGAACTTTTTTAAAGATCATTCGCTTATCTACAAATTAAGTTATAACCTCTTATCGTCTAGAATCAATGTATTTCGAGTTATAAATTAAATTAAGTAAAACATTTTTTTTAAATTCAGGTTTTTATTTTTTTTACTTTTCTTGCGAACTCCGTATCTCTTAAACGTAACGTGTTAGAAAAAAACTAGAGGCTTAAACCGGATAGGGAATTTTACGGGCTACAACTTTGGCCAAATAAATTGTTTTGGGTAACCAGCCCTTTTTACAGAAATTTTGAAAATAGGTAAAAAAAATAAATTTATAAAATTTATTTTAATAAATTTTCAAATTGGCTTCCCTCATAAATTATTATCATAAATAAGCAAAATAATTAACGATAAACTAATGTGCTTTATAACAATGTTGCTCAAACGATGCTATAGGTACCTACCTAAATCAAATTGAGATTTTTAGCAATTTTGTAAATATATTTTTTGTTTACCTACACCTTGTTTATTATTTTCAGAATTTCTGTGAAAACGATTGGTTTCCCAAAAAATTTATTTGACCAAAGTTATAGCTCGTAAAATTCTCTGCCCGGGTTAAGCCGTTAGTTTTTTCTAAAACGTTTTGTTTAAGAGATACGGAGTTCGCAAGAAAAGTAAAAAAAATAAAACCTGAATTTCTTTAACATTTTTCTATTTCATTTAATTTATAACTCGAAATCCGTTGATTCTAGACGATAAAAGGTTATAACCTAATTTGTAGATAAGCGAATGATCTTTAAAAAAATTCTAATTCATTAAACCTAAAAAAGCAATAGTATCGGAGCTTTATTCAAAAATTCAAAAATTCAAAAAATTGCTTTAAAGGGAGAGGTACCCTCCAAGGGTTTAGACTTGGACAAAAATTTTATTTAACCTTCAAGCAGGCGCGCGGCGTCGAATCGACCGCACTTGATACATTTTTGTTTATAATTAGTAGCCTCTTCTAGGTTAATTACAAGCAACTATATGTCGCCATACCTCGCGATTTGCATATTGCACAAATTGCATTTGTTTCGATCGCGCCGTAGGCGTAGACGTGGAAAAGACTACACGCGCCTGTTGTCTAACTGGTTACCCGGGACGCCGTTTGTGAAAAAATGTTTCTTCCTTGGAAGAAAACTAAACTTTGGTTACTAAATACTATCATATTTTGATTTTATTAGTATCAGTTTTTTTTATTTTTATAATTTTGATTTTATGTAATTATAAGTAAGATTTATGTTGCCAAGTTGCGACCTAATCCAAAAAAAATGTGTTTTTTTAAATTATCATTTTAATTGTAATTAATAAGATTTAAGTAATGTTTTATAACTAAATTCGTTTCTTAACCGAAAAATAATTGTTATAATTTATTATAAAAAAATAAATGATTGTTTAATTATTTGGTGCATTGAATCCCTAAAATTTACAATAGGTCGTTAACGTTACGCGCGCGACCGCTGCTGTTCTAAATGAACACGCGCCTGCTTGAATGTTAAAAATGTGTCTTAGAAAAGTGTCCTTTATCAACACTTCGAAGGTTCTCCACGGTCACGGGACACCCTGTATAATTGCCCAAAAGTACTATATTCGCCTCTTCAGTCCTCGTACCTTAAACACAAAAAATCTATGGGATAATTTAAAAAATTTTTAATTTTAAATTAAATAAAATTTCTTTACATTTTTAAAAATTTAATAAAAAATAAAAATTGGTAAAAAGGTTTTCTGTTTTTTTTATAGTTAATGTCTTTACGAAGAAACATTCTAATTTATAAAAATATAAATAAATCATGTTCTTGAGTTTTTGTAAGATAGCTAAAAGTTATTATTATAAATGTAATCAGTACGTCGGTAACTCGATACTATGTTTACGTTTTCAAACTGGTCTGAATGATTATACATTTGAAATAAAACTTGCATTACCCCTGCAATATATGCAATTGCATTGAAAAAATTCATAAAACGGTACATTTTATCGTAAAATTTATAGCTCGATTAATGACCAAAAATTTTTCAATTTTTTTTAATCTGCAGGTAAAGGTTTATTCTATTTTGGTAAAGAATTTATTTTTTGATATCTAATATAGATTTTAATACAGAAGCGCTGAAAGTTAGCTATATTTCAAGAGGTTATTACTTAAAAAATCGATTTATTTTTAAAATTTTAAGCTTTTACCGAAATAGTTTAATGATTTACCTAATTAATTTTTTTTGAATCATTTAAAAATATTTATTATTAACAGAAGAAACTTAACTAATTCAAGACACTGCATTAAATGCTACAATAGTGGCGCCTTAATAGGTAATTCATGGTCTACCCTAGAATGAAATAATTTAGATGGTCACGTTTACCACTTTCAAATTATTTAGTGTAATTAATTAATACTCAGTATTTGTTGTACTCATTTCGTTCTGTTTACTAATGATTTATTTTTACAAAAAAATGTGTATTTATAACTGTGTGAGTAATGGACTGACTAATTTACTCACCCTATTTCTAATTAAAAAACTCAATTTGTTAATAATGAATATTCTAATAATGAAATATCAATTAGTCGATGAGCAATAAATTAAACATTTTCCTACCTTATTATGAGAAAACAAAGTACCATAAACTTTAGAAAAGGTAATCGTATTAATCGACTTTACGATTCTATTAAGACGACATCCAAGAGGCCATGTATTCTCACATAGAAACGTTGCCAAGAAGTGCAATAATAGTACATATTGTATACATAATACATATTATGTACATGTAAATCCAGATCAGATAACGAAAAATTTTGAAATATTACTTCAAATAAGTGCTAAACAGTTTTTAATAAAAATTCAAACTTCTGTGCTCGGTGTTCCTGGTTTTCAAAATTGTATTTAATTTTACTGCACATTATAAAGTATACGTTAACCTTTTTACAATACATAAGTAATATCAATGTAATATATTATGAAGTCAATTGTATTCTATAAGAGTCAATATTAAACAACTGAAAGTATAAAAATTATAAATTTACTATATTGAGATGAAAAATACTCCAAGAAGAACAGGAAAGTTTGGGGGACGAAAATAAGTCAAAAGAAAACTAAATAACTTCTATATAGCTGTGCGTTGTGCGATGATCACGAAAGATATATTTACAAGCTTCCTATTTAAACATTTGTATAAAAATTATATTTAAGCCTTTTATATAATTTCAAGTTTTTTAATTTTTATCTTTTTGAAATTAATTTAAAATAATTACGCATAATACGACATGCATACATTTTTATATATTTAATTTAAATTTACTAAGATTATTTAGACGATTTTCGCTTGATAATAATTTAAGATTTAGATGTTTTAGATTATTTTGATTTTAGTATTTAAATAAAACAGCGGTCGTCTTTACTAATGACAAATAAAAATCTTTTTCTAATCTAACATTTCCGGTTAGTTTCCAATGTTATGTAAATGTACCACTTAAAGTTTCTATGAGATTTACTTCTTTAAGATTTACAATTAACGGTTCATTTTCTACAACACAATGTATTTTGAATCACTTAATTTAACAACGCAATGTTAATTTTTACAGGTAGTAATATTGTACATTACCGAAAGACAATTTTATTTATTTAAACACCCATAATTATATGTATACAGGTTTATTGATTTTTAAATTTTTTTAACGTTCTCTTAATAATTGTGTATTCGAAATCGATTTATTATATTTTTCATGTATTGAAATTTCTTATATAAACATTTATTCTTACAAAAAAAAATTATTATTAGATTATTACCTATAAATTCTTTAAGAAAAAAGAAGTTAAAAATTTATATTTTATTTATTTAAAACTATTCTGTCGTATACTACATAAAAAAAAGATAATGTAATAAATTGGCAATATTTTTTTAGTGGTTTTTAAATTTTATTTTTCTATGTAAGTATGTATTTTTTCACTTGACGGTTGAAATTTTAAAATTTTAAACTTTTTTTCGGGTTTTATTAAATATCATATTTTACACATACCTAAATAATATTTACTAAATGTCGTTATGAATTTTACTTAAAATTTCTTATTTTAAGTTTAGTTCTAGGACACACTATGTTGCTACTAAGACATTTCGTTATCACTTCTAGTCTCGTACTAAATTTTTCGATTATGTACTGAGATAATATATGTATTTAGTTATATACAGTTTTACTTTAAATAAAATTTGATTCAATTATATAAGAACTTTTTAATTTATTTTCCAATTACCGTAAGCTTTTTTTAAAATTGTTTTTATTCGTAGCAATTAAATATTAAACCCTCATTTTGAAATGTTTACTTTTTCATGTTTCAAATTTTAAGTTGTTCATATTTTCTCTTTTACCGGTGATTTTACTAAATAAATATCTTAAACTAACGGTAACTTACATGATAGACCCATGTCTTCGTTCGGATCTTTCTATTACGGCGATCTAAACAAATAATATCTTATTAAACTAACACTAACCAATATAACAGATACATGTCCTCGCACGAATCTGTTTTACCCCGGCGATTTTGCCAAACATGTATATCTTGAACAAACCCTAACCTACTTAATAGACCCATGTTTTTGCATGAATCTCTCTTTCACGGGTGATTTTGCTAAACAAATAACTTAAAGTAACATTAATCTAGATAATAGACTTATGTTTTTGCAAGAGTCATTTTATTATAATATATTATAATGTTATATCTTTATGGATACTAACGAATTAAATTGAATCAAAATATTATTAAGCAATATGTATATTCATAAATGATTTGCTAATAGCATCTTTTATCAACTTAAGAACATCTAAGTATAATTAACAAATTTTCGAATTTCTTCGAAATATACCTAAACTACTTGGAAACGCGTCTTTATCAAATACAAAAAAAAACTTCCAGAAAGATTGGTTTCATTTCTTATAATTATTACCAAAATTAATACGTATTTTATTTGCCTTTACCAATCTATGTTTATAATTAAATGGAATAGCATATGAAAATAAAAACGTTTCGGAGCTAATTGAATCGTTAACTTGCTTTTTAAATAATTTATTTTTTTAAATAAATAATGTTAATTATTTTAGTCTAAATGACCCAGTAATTAAATAACATTTAATTAAACGAGAATCACGTTTTGGTACACAAAGGATGTTAAGCAAAGCTATAATATGTATAATGGCGTCTGTTAACTAATAAATTTCTTTATCTTTCATTATAAATAATAAAAAGTTAAAATTTATCGGTAAACCTTAAAGCACTATATTGAACTTATTAGTAAGTATTATAAAACTTCTATCGTTTTTTTTTTATTATAAAAATTATATAAGTTGAATGAGAATCGTTTTATAAGAAATTAAAAAGTTAAAATGAATTATTGTACTACAAGTATTAGTAATTTCAGATTTTCTTACTTACAAACTAACTCGAACTAAAAATGTGTTTACATTTAAATTTTCTTGTAGCGCAATGACTGTCGTGTGTCTATATGTGTTTCTAGAAATTGGATAAGTTCAAGACAGTGAAGTGTGGGGTTAGAAACAAGTAGATCAAGATTGTAGATACTGGCGTTTCCATCTCAACCAAGCTTTTTGCGGCTAGTTTACTGCTAAAGCGTTATGAAAGTCAATAGTTCTATCTTATCGCTTTAAGGCAATCAGAAAATTTTCTCAAGTTTAGCGGTTTTACTTATAGGATAAACTTTAGCTTTTGATTAATATACAATATTATCGAAGTTAAATTCTTTGGTAAATCTATTGCCAAAGTAAGTATGTTCAATTCATATTAATATGAAAATGTTCAATTGCCCACTGCATTCTTTCAAACTAAATAATTTACCTAAATAGACAAACTTCGACTACCTAGGTATATTATTAAGTATACGAAATGATTTTTGCAATAACATGTTAAACTTGCGGATAAAATTAAAGAGGTACCTATCTACTTTGTATTTAGTTAAGGGTCCTTTCTAATTCTCTACCGAGTGCTTTACTGGATAATTTGTATTATGAATTGAACGAAATTAAAATAAACTAAATATTACTAATTTATTATTTTATGAAGCATCACTTTATATAAAAAAATTCAGAATCAAGAATCAACAGAGACATATGGGTACCTAATTGTATATTACAATGACCTATATCTCAACTATAATTATTCTATAATAATTAAATTAAACTATAATTTACTGTAATTATTCACATCACCCTTATCAAAGGTTTTTGATTTCAAATGGAGACGTAACAATATAATAATTATAATATTAAATAATACCACCTACTACCTACTGTGTGACAACGAAAACCGTTTTAATTTTGAAAGTGTTCATTTTCCGCTATTTTCAAATAATTATAATATTATAAGATCAATAAGATAAAAAAACAATAAAATTATAAATAAAAAGTTAAATTAAATAATATAATCAAATTATATTTTTAAGCTTTCGACGACGTTTATCGTCTTCGTCAGAAAAAAAAAAAAAAAAAAAATTTCTGACGAAGACGATAAACGTCGTCGAAAGCTTAAAAATATAATTTGATTATATTATTTAATTTAACTTGTTATTTATAATTTTATTGTTTAATTTCTCACAAGTTAAGATTTATATATTTAGATCAATAAGATATAATATTCGTTATATTTTGTTTTATTTATAATAATTAAATTAAAACATTTTTTTTAGAAGTATCATTTGTAATAATACAAAACTCCTGCAGATTAGTCAAAACAGTTTTGAAAGTTTTGATATAAATTTTAAGAATCAATGCGAAAAAGCTTTTCACTACAAATTGGATTACTTCAAGATTTCTCAATTTACTTCCATCAAGACAATTAAGATAATCAAACTGGAAAAGTCAACACTGTAGTAAAAATGTTGAAACAATAAAGTTAAAGTTACAATTAGCATTAAGTTTTTAATCCGATTTATACAAATTACTCATAAAGCCAATTTAAGATTTTATAAACTTGAATTATTCGTAAAGAAATTTTTTATTAAACCGCAATTGTCTCCATTTTCCATTAATTTAATTTCGTTAAATGAGGTAGATACGCAATTTTTTCAAATTCAATTTATATTTCTCTTCCCATAGCTTCGTAATCGGATTATTTGTAAAAATGTTCAAATTATAAATTTTGTTAAAATAAATTTTATGGGAATGACAAACCTAATATAAGACTAAAAAATTAAAACTGTTAAATAGAATTCAGGGTCAAATTATAGAATGAACACTGAAGAGAGTGCAATTTAAAAAATAATTTTAATAATATTAAAGAAGTTATTTTTAATCAGTTGGGTCAAAAATTAATTGTATCGATTTTTAAGTTTTCCTTAGTGTGATATTTTAAGAATATTTTCAACAAGTTTTTTAAAAATTGGCTTAATATTGACTTAATCGGCTTAAAAATCGGTAGAACCACTTTATATACTTGATGTTGATGTTTTTTACCGACGTTAAAAATCTTTTATTAAAATTTTATTGAAAGTTGTCGACTAAATTGATATGTGTAAAGATATCCGGTTAACAATAGATTTTTTCATCCAACTTACATTTAAGCCAAGTTTGTTGACTTGATGTGTCAATTTGATAGAAGTCAGTGTGGTTAAACAATTAAAAACTTCTAGCTGTTTTTGTGAGATATATTTACGGCAGTTTGAAGGTATTCTCAAAGTTATTGAGCCTGAGGGACATATATATCTCTTCGGACCTTGAAACTCCCATATGGAAAAACCTAAATATCGACGACGGCGAACTTGAACTAAACTATCACAAAGATTGACCTGGACGCTTTAGACAAATGCGTGCTAAGTTTGAGTGTGCTATAGGTGTTTCAGGTCTTCAATACTCGGATCACGATGAAAAAAACTGAATAAAAACTGACAGATTAACAAAATACTAGAATTTCTACAAATATTGCCCTTTTGCGAATTGATGTAAAGCTGACAATTTTTGTGTAAATTATAGAGTTGGCCACAAAAAGATCAGCATGATATTAGGATAAGAAAAAACAAACAATAGCAGGAAGCAAAGCCATACGTCTAATTTGGAATATTTTGAAGTTCTGGAAATAAAAAAGTGGAATTTATAGGTGAAATTAGAGCTATAATATAGAAGAGTTTTGTTAAATGGAGAAGTAAAGAAAAGAAAGTGGAAAAAAATATAAACAACAATATTATCGTGTGAAAGATTACACACGTGCAACTTGAGAAAATACGTTAAAGGTTCTAAGTTTCACAATAGGAGGAGTTTTAGTCGCTACAAATTCCACATTATTATGCAGCTCGGACTTTAGTGTCTGTCAAGGATTCCCGCGCTCTAACTCAAAATATAATTGGTTAGCTTAAGTTAGTAAAATATAACAGATGTTTGCAAATGGCGCTTCTTGGTTTGAATTTATTTTGTTATTGCATGAAAACATGTAAAATTGTAATTTGTCAGTTCGAAGTAATTATGACGTATTTATTGTGATTGGTGAAGGAGTTTAATAATAAATTATTGATAGCGTCTCCACAATTTATTATTCAATACTATTGAATAATGAATTATTCTTCCATACCATGATTAATGACAATCATTACTTTCTATAAGACGTAAGTGTTATTAGCATATTTTTATTAAGAATAGAAACAAAAATTATTTTGCAATAATGTTTACATAGTCTAACAAATGTACTCAAAAGTTTGCTCGTTTTATTAGATGTGATATTTTTTTATATGCCAAGCATACATACATATTATAAACAAAACTATTTACATGCAAAGTTTAAATGTTTAAATAAATTAAAGCTACTTTATAGAAAGTTACCAAAGAAGTTTTAAAAATCCAACAAACTAGAAAGGTAAAAGTCAAAATTGTTCTCATTTTTTGAATACTGCATAAATACCCTGCATGTGATTGTATAATATAAGGAAATGATCCAATTGTAAAATTAATTTATTGCTCTCATAAATCACTTTTTCGTACAAAAAAATATCAAACAACATCGTTTCTCAAGCCAGTAATATACGAATAGAATTGGAAAATAGAATTGTAGAAAAACTAATTTATTGGCAATTTTGATTTTAGGAATATAAAACAGTTTCTCTGAATTTTATAACAAGTATGTACATATAAAGTGATTTTAAATTTAAAACTTATAAAAATAATATGTTTAGAAAATAATTCCAGTGCATTACGTCTATGTAGGATTTCAATTTTTGCTAAATATTCTTGAATACATTTTCCAATAGAACACATCTTAATCAAACAATGACAAACAAATGACTTTAAAGTAATCTGATGAGGTTTGCATTCTCTTTGATAAATTTCGACCTATTCGAATCTGTTGAACTTTAGATGCGATATGTTCTAAGAACTGCGAGGTTAAGTTTCATCCAGAAATTGTAGTCGGTACATACTAGATAGACTTAAAGGGTTCTCGTAAATCTAACGCAGTTAAAAGGTTGAAAGCTATTATTTACAAAGCAAATAGTAACATTTCTGGAGTTTTCAGCAATGCAATTTGTGCACATCCTGGGGTTAACAGTAATTTTCCAAATCATTTTTGTTATAAAATGATATAGTCATAGGTAACTATTATCTATTTCTAACATTTATATTATTATTTTAAACTTATTTATATACCAAAATTTTTGGAAAATAAATGGAATCATTTTATCATAAATGCTTTCATATCTTCACATTTCTTTATAACTAACTTAAGAACATTTTCCAAGTATAAAAGCCGCACTTATTTAACAACGTTAGCAGTTTTCTTAAGGTTTCCAAACATATTTTCTAGTTTTCAAATATATGTAATTATAAAGATTCAATTAGTATTCGAATAGCTCGGTAGTAATAAAATTTGAAGTTTGAATATTCTTATTAAACACATCGTGTTTTGTACTGCTACTTACTAAAATGAGTTAAAATAAACTCTTAAGTGGTAAATAATAATATTAGTTTATTTTTCTTGAAAATTTTCCAATGCGTATTTTATTAATAGCGTATAATAATAATAGTTAATGTTTTCAGTAGATTCAATTTGTAAGTTCTGTTTTTGTTTAAAAGTAGTATGAAAGCACAAGCTTAAAGATTTGTGACAACAGCTTGCAAATAAAATTATCGTTTTGTTCCTGATGGAGTTTCACACCCCAAGAGGGTAGTCAAAAACCACAAATGTTTCAGATTTTACTTTTTGACTCAATTTTTTCCATCTAACTACATAAACTTTTAATGATACCTACATTACTTTTACATTCGTTCATATTATAAAAAGAGGTAGCCTAGCAAGAAATAAGATTTATCATGTAGGTACATTTTGAAATGAAAAATATTAGCCCTTAGACAATGTAGATATGCCAAATGTAATTCAAAAATAATAAATGAATTAAAGAATCCAGTAAAATTATTGTTGGTAGATCCTTCGATATAAACTTTTAAAAGTTTAAACAGAGTAAAACTGACATCATAATCAATTTTTGCGTGATTTATTATCAGAAAATTTGTAACTTCTATCTGAATATTTGAAAATTTTTCCAGATATTGCATTTGGTGTTAGCGCTATTAATGTCAGATTCAGAGCCCCATTTTCAAACAAACCTTGTTCCATATTCACTCGGTCTTTGCCCGATATCACAGCAGGATTGTACAAGCTGTTGCCAAACAAACCTGCAGCCCGTCTTTACATATATTACCAATTCCCAGTGTGGTGCTTCCTACTAAACTTTCTCTGAATATCAAGAGCGGTCACAAATTTACTATACAACTTGTGGAAACCAACTCATTTCAATTACACATTAGGATGCTAATAAGGTACGAATTCTAGTAAAAACAACAAGATCATAAATGAAATACAGGAGCAGTGATGGGTTAACAACATTTTAAAAATTTTTGTTGCATTACAGATTGTTATGTAAATTATTGTAAAAAAATTTTTAATTACTTTAGGAACTTAAGTTCAATGTAGCTAAATAAATTCAAGAAATGTAGGCATTGCATAAACTACGCTTTTACCTATGAAGTTATTTGATTTTTGAACTTGAAGGCGTAGTATATTAAAACTTTTCTCAAAATTTACTATTTTACATCCGCTGATCACTAATATGTCAAAATGTTGAAGTTGTTACGATTCTTAAATTGTTATTTAATTTTATATGAATTACGTTGAATTTCAAGTTGACTAATTCTACAAAGAAATTAAGTTTACTATTACTTTTAGCAAAACAAATTGAATTTAATTGTAATTAACGAAAACGTAAATTTTTTAATTTACATTAATTATTAACAACAAAATATTTTACCAAAACTATTCATTTTAATTAAAATTATGCAAGTTCCACAACAAATTGTAATAATAATAATATTTATATTGATATGGAAACCGTGAGAAACTATTTGTTTCATGAACATCAACAAAAATTAACTTGCCGAAATTCATAAAAGAAGTTAATTTTATTTTTTTGTTTCTTTTTTCGATCGCTATTGCTGGCAGAATTGTAATATTTATCAAGTCAATAAAACTCTTCGTTACTTTATTCGGAGAAGAGTATCTTTTTGATACTAACTGGCACCAGAGATAATAAATTAAGCCATAAATTAATTGTAATGGAACAATCAATAGTTCCAGTTATTATAACAGTAGCTTTAGATAGATACGTGTAAATTCGACACCTTTATTACGGAAAGATTGATCTTTCCTTTTTTATTTTGATAAATTCATCCTTAGTTCAGCAAAATAACATTGTTATGCATTGGGAATTGTTCACAAAAATAACAAATACTCAAACTTACTCGATGAGGTCATATGGTAATATCAGTATACAGTAATATCAATAATATTAATTTAAAAATATTTTTTTTGTTAATTTTTTGCTTGAGTTCAGATTCGAAACTAAGTAATACAATAATTTTCAAATTTTTAAATTCGATTTTTTCAAAATTAATTGAATATTGCGCGCTATTATTTCATTCACGTAATGTATTAGGTAATCTTCACGTAGTATAAGTATAAAACAAAACTAAATTTCACACGTCTGTCCCAGTCCTTGTAAGTACCTTATCGGTGCAATTTTCTAAAAGAGTTGTTAATTATAACAACTAAATTTAGTTGTTATAAAAGAAAATATTAAATTTCTAACACATCACCCGTCTGACCCAGCCCTTGTTAGTATAATAATATGTATACCTTATACATTGTACATATAAATACTACTTATGTAATTATTATGTTCTCCTTAGGGGGCATCCATTAATTACGTGAGGTGATTTTGGCGATTTTTAGACTCCCCCTCCTCCCTTAGTGAGATGTAGTAAGATTTCGTTTGACCCCCCTCGCCCCTCCTAATCTCACGTAAGATTTTTTTAAATGCGTATTTTTTGTGTAAATACATTAATCTGTGCTTAATTGCGTTGGATTTAATTAAAAACACATAATTTGCTTAATTATTTTTATTTAGAACTATTAGTTAAGACAAAAAATTTACGTGATATTTTCCGAGACCCCCTTTCCCCCACGTGAGATTTGGTGAGATTCGGCCCTCCCAAACGCTTTATTACATTTAATTTCATCAATTTCACAAATCAGTAAACTTTGAATAATAATTAATTGTAAAACTAGAAAAGCTTTGTCACGTCCTTTTATAAAATAAACCAACCACGAGTAAAGTCATACTTTATTTTGAAAACTCTTTGGATAACTTTAACTTACAGCAAAAATAGTTTGTATTTTAAATTACACATATAAGTAGGTACATAATATAGGTATAAAAACTCAGTATATCGAAAAGACAACATCCTAAGTCAATTTTATGCTAAATTTATTTATTTACATTGTTCCAAACTTTACTTTATTTTTGAGCTATAATGATGCCTAGTCATCAACAAAACATCACAGAGAAAATAATATCTTTAGTACGTATTCTATAATAGCCAATATAAATATATAAAAAATTAATTTTTCTGAATTTTTTCACTTTCATCAAATATTATTAATATGAATTTATTAGTTTCGACTAATGCAAAGTATTTAATTAGAAAACTACTTAATTGGGAAACTATATAATATTATGTTTGTTAGTGCTTGCACAAAGAGTATAATTTTTTTAAATAAAATATTCGAATTTCAACAATCAGACGCTATTGGCTACAGAAAGCACTTATGCCTTACGACGTGGTGTTTAAGTCGTAGTAAGTGAGATGGTTCAATGTTGCACCATCACAATAGGTGTATTACTGTATTGACAGTAGTGCATTTTATGAATAAATAAATTTAAACAAATAATCCGCAAAGGTATTAACCTTTAAAGAATTAATAACTGTAGTATCTATTTTTCTTGCACTGTTCAAACGCACGTGGAGACAGGGTTAATTATATGAAACTGATGCATCTGCAAACACCTACAAGAATAAACTTGCGCAGTGGTTCGTATATTTTTCAAGCTTGTTTTATGTTCAGTTAACGGATTAAAATCTCGGTTTAATCAAAGTTTGTATTGAATTGACATATAGGTACTAAAATGCTTCAAAAAGACAAAATAATAGTTTCACTCAAGTATTTCATTGGTTTTCTTCCAATCTAACTATTTTATTAATTCAACTATAACATCGTAGAAGCTTATTTGAACCCCTTTTAAACATTAAATCAACTAATAATTATTATTTAACAAAAATAATATTATATTGAAACAACATTTTTGAATTTCTTGTAACAACTAAAAATTGTTTCATTCAACGAAATTTCGATTTCCAATATTTGGATTTTATTTCTGTTAATGATATTTCATATTATTTATATTGGTCCAAATGTAAAATTTTATGAATTCCAACTTGCATTGTTGGAAAAGTCTAGTACAAATAAATTGTTGTATTAGAGAACATATTAGCTGTAAAAGTTTTATTTTTTTAATTCTTATTACTTTCAGTTCGTTAATATTTAGCAAATTTTTTCTTGCGGTTTGATTGTTTCCATAAAACTTCTATAGCTACATGGCAATAAAACCTATATCGCACTAGGTTGCTCCTAGATCCTGCATATTATTATTTTTGTAACTGGATATTTGGAGTTCTTATTAATGTTATTAACGAACTAAGTGAATATTCAAACAGAAAACAACTTATCACTTATCAATGATAAAAAGATATGTTAATATCGAGTTACACTGCTTAAACTTAAATCAATCGACTATGGAAAACTAAATATGTTTTATGGAATGAAGATTGCAAACCATTCAGCAGAAAATAATTTTGATTATTTTCTAGATACCTTTTTGCGGGCGAAGAGGTGCCTTGTTAATAATTTATTTTAAATCTTATCTTATACGGGTCATCTCCAAATTTTTTGCATTTTTTATCGATTTTTTCCGTGTATTTGGGGGGTCCTCTCTCGCTTGGCAATAAAATTCGCGGTTATTTTTGCGTTTTTTTGTTAAATTTTTTTACCACGTGGTCAATAATTTGTAATTATTAAACCAATTCCTATATAGTTTTGTAAAATTTTTTTCCAAGATTATGCGGCAATCGTGTTCCTTTTCAATATTAGCCAGTACGACATTGATAAGGATTTAATACGTTATGGCGAGTCCAGGAGACTGCGATGGTGGAAATCAAACTAACAAAATATCTAATTTGTACATTTTGAGTGATTAATAATAACTCTAATATTATTAATAATACTCGTAATTTTAAACAATTTTTGCGGTTTACGGATATTTAATAAATTTTGAAAATTACACTACTTTTAATTTCGCGCTGTATTATTAGCGCTGTGCATTTAACTGCATATTTAATATAAATATAGTATGTCCGTGCAATAAATTAGAACAGGCAATAAAACCTACTGTTTAAGTAATCTTTAGATTGCATTTTTTTAGCCAAAAAATTCTCTTTATAAAATTGTGTAATTGGCCAAATAATTACGGATTAGTGACGCGGGAAACCACGTGGTAAAAACATAAGAAATAAGCTATTTGATATTTTTAGCAATTTCGTATATTTTGATTGATTGATAGTTTGCAAGATGAAATACAAAGATACAAAGTAAAATATCGCATTTATTAACTTATTATTAATTGTTTAATTATAAATATTGATCAGCAATATTATCCCAATATCGCTGCGCAATATTGCTGCAATATTGGTACGCAATCTTGTACCAATATTGGGTATTAATAACACATGAAACTTTTACCTACATGTTAGCAAAGCATTGATGAAAATCACAAATAATATAATTGTGAAGTTATTTCGGATAATATATTCAATATTGTTTAGATATTAAACCAGCATTTAATAATTATTGTTTCAACAGGGATAAATATTGTCCCAATATTGCGGTTCAAAAATGCAGCAATATTGGTACGCAATCTTGTCCAATATTGGATATTAATAAAACATGAAAAGATTAGCTGTATGTTTGCCATACATTTACCAAAAATGAAAATCACTAATAATACGACTTTGAAGGTTTTTGGAACAATATATTCAATATTGTTAAGTAATTAATGTTGATTTTTATAATTATTGTCCCAACATGGATAAACAATATTGCGTCAATATCGGTAGACAATATTGCACCAATATTGTTAGCCATTATTGCCGCAATAATGATAATCCATATTGCTCCAATATTGCTAGTCATTATTGCTCCAATATCGCTGCACAAAAATGCATCAATATTGGTACGCAACCTTGTCCAATATTGGATATTTATAAAACATGACAAGTTTAGCTGAATGCTTGCAATACATTTACCAATGATGAAATTCACTAATAATACAACTTTGAAGGTATTTAGAAGTATATATTCAATATTGATAAGTAATTAATGCAGATTTTTCTAATTATTGTCCCAACATGGATAAACAGTATCGCGCCACTAGTGGTAAACAATATGGCACCAATATTGTTAGTCATTATTGCCCCAATAATGGTAATCAATATTGCTCCAATATTGCTAGGCGTTATTGCTCCAATATCGCTGCGCAAAAATGCTCCAATATTGGTACGCAATCTTGTCCAATATTGGATTTTAATAAAACATGAAAAGTTTAGCTGTATGAGTGCAACATATTTAGCAATGATGAAAATCACTTATAATACTATTTTTAAGTTATTTGGAACAATATATTCAATATTGTTAAGTAATTAATGCAGATTTTTCTAATTATTGCACCAACATGGATGAACAATATTGCGCCAATATTGGTAGACAATATTGCACCAATATTGTTAGCCATTATTGCCGCAATAATGGTAATCAATATTGCACCAATATTGCCTGAGCGTTGCCAATATTGCCTAACTTTCCAATATTGGCGCAATGTTGCCCCAATATTGCGCAATATTTTGTAATATGCAATATGCTTTCCAGAGACTTTTCCTTGAAAATTTGTGGAGCATCGGATCTTATAACTTTGAATAGTACATACTACATAGGTACATTGATCTTTAAGAATAAATAATATGTATTTGCTGTTTGAGAATCTATGTATGTATGTTAGGCGTTTAGAAAAGCTAGTACAATCTTTAATGTTCAATGTAATCACTTAGCTGTAAAGTTGAATTTAATGCCGTAAATTTAGAATAATTTACTATCATTTTCTATTATTTTACTACTTTTATTACTATCAATATTTTGTAAATATTGCTTATAATAATAATAATTAGTATACTGTTCTATGAAACAGCTCGAATAAAATTGTTTTAAAGTTAAACCGCAAGCATCTCATTTTTTATTTATTATTAACTTGGTCTTGTGAAAATTTGTGATTTAAATAATCTACAATAAATTTCTACATTTTTATCCTTTTAACCTTACTTCCTTCATCACATCTAAATTCTTTATAAACGATGAATATAATTTTAAAAGAAACCATTTATTCTTTTTAAGTTATTTTGATGGATTTCCTAAATTATTGTTTTAGAAAAGATACAAGTTGTTCATATCAGTGCATTGTCAGAATTGTTATATGTAATAATTTTACTACAACGTAAAATATAATTTGAAGAAATTAAAAATTTAAATAAATATTCCTATCCAACATCTACTATAAATAAATTATATTATATACCTATAGGTTTAGTTTAATAAAAGGCAGATTTTAATTTTAATTGTAGTAAGTAATGAAGTATGGTAACATTAATTTAAAAAAAAATCACTTTATAGACGTTTTTTGTTTATCACTTTGCCATAGCATAAGAGATATTGCGTAAAAATGAAGAAAGAGGAGAAAACGATAATATGAAAATAATGAAATTTCTGGATATGCTATAAAATATATTAAAATCTATTGAAATATATTCTGGATAATACAATAAAGCACAATTTCTTAAAAATGTCTATCTTCAGTTATATTGAATCAAAAATAATGCAGAATGTAATCGAGGACTGTTTTTTCAAAACTCGCTTTGACAAAATTAAACAATATATTGAGCTTTATATCAAATCTATATAATTTTGTAGTAGCCTTTCAGAATTTGCTATCATACATATATTGATAAATTGATAAAAAATTATCTTAAGCTATTTTAAACTAATATTTTGTTTATATCAAATTCACTAAACAATAAAAATCGTTTCCTGAAAAGTTTACTTTTAGGACAAAGCGAGTTTTGAAAAAACGGTCGTCAATTAGACTTATACAGTTAAAAATAACTATTTACGATATAAGTTTTAAAGGTCCGAAACGTCGACTGACAAATATTGTATTTGATTTGCTACCCAGTCAACCTGCAACTTTTTTTTAATTCCATTTTAAATTAAATATAATAAATAAAATACCTAAGCAATTCAAAAAAACTATTGAAACAAATATAAATTGTTTATTTGAACACTTGGTCATGGTAAACCGAGATTGGAAATTATTACGGTACAGCAAGAGTTAAAACGTCAACTTTTTTGGTTTTTAGCAGTCCTTTTTTATTATTTTCAGAATATTACTTACTTTACAAATATACTTTTTTAGAATTTAATTTTTCTGTTAATTTAATATTCATGCGACCCGAGAGTGTATGGATGTCTGATTTGTAGGTAATTGTAACTTATAAAGTTTTATTTGTGATATTGTACACATAGATAATAACTTCTAGTTCTCCTATTACAAAGTGTTTCACAAACGCAATGTTTCAATAACGAAATATTTAAAGGATATACATCTATCTATGCGGATTCTGTATCAGCTGATGGATAAATTGGACGTAGTTATGCAGAAACCTATCAATCTACAATTTAAAAAAAATTAGCTAATTACGAAAATGTGTTCAAAAAATGAGTTTTACTATCAAGCTTCGAAAATTTGAAATATTCATTTACGAAAATTGTTAATCCTGAAAAAATTAAATTACTTCCACTGTTAGAGCCAAATACAAATTTTTATAATATAACTTATTATATACTATATACTAATTACTGCTCCCACAACAACGTTAGCTCTATTATTTCTGTTAATTTAAAAAATTGAAAATTGTAACAGACCTTTTGTTATTTATAAATAATTTAATAATTCTTTTTTATTTATTGACATTTTAATTATAAAATAAACTCAAAAATCCCATTTTGTAGATGGTTTCGGGTACCATCTTTACTTTGCTCCAATTTAAATATATAATATTTTATAATGACACTACCTATACATAATAATGAAATTTTAAATGTAATGTTTGCATACCTACATACATCAGTGTTGTAGTGATACAATATTTATTTTGAATATAATAAATTTCATATTGTAGAAAGTAAGACTTTTATTTTCATTTAAATACAAATTGCACAAATTGCAAGTCATGGAGTAAATTTGAGCTTTACTATAAATATATCAAAAGGAAATGTTGTCAAGTTGCGTTGTCGTATTCGAGAAGAACGTTGAAATCGAGTAAAATACACTGCTGCAGATCGTCACATCATCTGCATTTATATGTCAATTAAACAGTACTCATTGTTGCTGAATTAGGAATGAAGTCTTAAGCTTGAATAAAATTAAGAAATAAGACATGGGTTCAATGTTTAATAAAATATTAATGCCAAAGCAATTCATAGTAAAAAAGTTTTAACTTCTAGCTATAAGAACTATATCTAAATAAAACAAGTACATAATAATTATAAGTACCTACATTATACCTATTAACTAAATTTTCTTAATAAACTTGACCACCAGAGTATAATTTGTGAATCTTCGTAATCTTAACCATCAGTATTAACTCAATTCATTTCCTGTTGTTCCCACATCTATGCATTCTGGTGTAATTCTCAACATTGACTTTCTACTTTCCCACTTATACAACAAATTGAAGGAAATGCAATTGAATTTATTTTAAACGAATGATTCCAAGTTGTTAGATAATGTGGGTTGTTACCATTTTAATAGTAGTAATTACTTACTCGGAGCTTTTAATTTTTGTTCGCAGTTTATAAGTTGTTTCTATTTCTGAAAAACACAAACGCTGTGTTACATATCTCCCAACAATTTCATATTCGGCACTCAAAGCTTTAACTTTATTAATTAACACCTTCCATGCCTTGTAGTGGTTTCAAACAAAATAACTCCAGGGCTAAAGCTACTCGGTTCGTTCGCCTTTAGCTCAGTTAAATCGGTTTTTCTCTTGCTCTCTCATTAGAATTTTTATAATATTATTTAAAAATTGTAACAAAATCATTATGTTCTTTTAATAATGTTATTTACCATATAAGTATTTTAGGAAACCCAAAAAATGTACCATACACTTTTTAGAAATAATCGCGATAATTTATTATAATCGGTTTTGACAAAAAATATTTAAGTGCGAAAAAGTGTCTGAATATTTTGAGGTTTCTAAAATATTAATATAGTATTCTAATTCTGAGTGTTTTGATTAGTTCCCAAACCAAATTGGATGTAATTATTCAGAAACCTACCAACCCAACAAAACACTTATTGAGATAATAAATAAATAAAATTTAATTCTAAAAATCGTACTGTCTAGGACATAGGGAAAGACAGTTGTGAAAGTGCTTTTATATCCATAAGTAAATCATTTCCAAGTTATCTTTTAGCTAAATATAACACTACGTATTTTGACACAAAAATACTCAAATTTTGTGTTTAGTATAATAATGAATATCCACAAAAAATGTATACAGGTTGACCGGTCGACCATCTGAACATAGGACTTATAAAGACCAGAAAAGACCGAGATTTTAATTTATAATTTTGCAAGAGGAGCATCAGAGAACACTTTCGTTGTGATGTACACATTAGATCAAATTCAAAGCGTAAAAATGTTGATTGGCAAAATTCTTCGTTGTCAACAGATTAGAATTGTTTAATTATAAAATATTTCAGTGCAGTCACTATTAATATTATAATCTAATCAAGTTTGTTTTATAAAATTTAACAAGTATATTGTTACTGTACAATTTCTTAAATGAATCAACAATTAAAATAGTTAATTGAAAAAGATAATATTCTCTGCAACAAGTAAAAATGTCAAATCATCTAAAGTTAATAGTAATTAGACTATTTTCATAGTTGCATATTACATTTTCAACGTTGTTTAACAATTTCTTTAGTTAAATGACTTAAAAATGTATTAAACTTACAAAAAATGTTGATAGATGTAAATATTTAATAGTTAATCTTCACTTATGATATTTGAAATGACTACTTTTTAGATTACTACATATTTTGTAACTTAACTATTTGTCCTTGGTTGAAATAACTATCTCAAACAATTTCTATTAAACTACATCTTGTTTGATTACAGTGATATTTAGCAAATTGTTAAATAACTATTTTCTTTAGTTCCATTGACCAATGAGTTTTTTCTGGGTGTACTTAGTATGAAAATAATATGACAGTGTAGCAGATATACCTCAATTAAATAATATGTTCGAGACGCTTAACATTATGGATATGGAGAAAAGCATAACACCTACTATATATTAATATTGTAGTATTAATTTCTCAGAACTGCGTAACTTTCGGCCTTTCTCAACCGACTGTCAAATGTATAGGTATCATTGCATTGCATGTTTTGCAATTTTAATCGATTGCTGTCTATAAAGTTTCCTGCTTAACAAAACAACTCGAGAGTCATATATTTTCGTAATTTTCACCTTCAAATCATCAATATAAAATAATAGCAAATATTTCTATTGCATTGCTGAAATTTTATGTTTTAACTTAAAGCAAAAAACTTTAAATGGGGCACATAAGTTTCAACTCAAAAATGTAGAAAAATGCTCTTTGGTTGTATTACATATACGTAATTCAAACAGGTAATATTGTCATTTAATATGTGTAATTTCATTATATTAAAACTAAAAAGCTTATTTAAATAAAAAGCAGCTAGAATAATTTGTTATTATAATAATATAGCTAATAAACCTGTTCCCACTCTTGCAACCATTATTCGATGTAAAAGATGAAATCATGTTGAAAACTATCAACCCTAAAATATAATTTAAAAAAATTTCAGCGTTCTTCAATTATTTGTCAAAAACAGTAGAAATAATACAGTAATACCAAAAGCATTAAACTTATTTAAAATTACTACTAAACTTCTATTACGCCTGCACGGCATTAGACCCTCATTTAATTTTGTGTATTGAAACATTTTCAAGACTTAAACTGTAATATTCTTGTTTAGTTAAGTGAATATTGCAAAATTTATAGCAACAGTTAATTTTAATAACTAATTCCAAATCCTACACCCCTGAAGGTTTGGCTTTACAAAAGTTAAAACACTGATGATAATCAAGTAATTTCAGTGCAATAATATACATACGAAACAATTTCGCGACTTAACTTTTTTAAACTTTCTAGTTTAAATTTTATCATACCTTTAAGGTTTCAATATTAAGATCTTTATTACAAATATAGATAAGAGTAAATACAAGTTTATAAATTTTTAATTTCTCTCTTATATATTCTGATAGTTTGGGGTCTTGAAAACGTGTACAAATAAATTTAACGAAATATAACGGAGTTTTAACTGAATATCAGCATTGGTGTTTAATACGGCAACTTTTTTACTTTTTATATTTTGTACTGTATAATGTAATATACTTCATTAAGATCTTTATACTAAATACACACAAAAATTTAACTAATGCTAAAAAAAGTTTAAAAATTAAAAAAATTAAAAATTTTAAATAGTTAGGTATAAATGACCTATTGCATACTTTTCAGAAGTTCTTATATTTAATCATATATGTACTAAATACTAGTTCCGATTACGTGCCTTCTTCAACATATTCTACAGGATAAGAGTTATGACTTTGAGTTATATCAATATAAATAATTTACAAACCATCAAATTAGTATACAAGAACGACAATAACATCGCAGTAACATTTAAAATTCAAAATTGTAGAATCTTTAAACTCGTAGGTACTACATAATGACTATGACTACGAATGTAAACTTCTTAAAGAAATCAATGAGTTTAGTGATAGGGTAAAAATCTGGGAAAGATATATGGAAAAGAAGCGGAAAGTTTCTTGTGGTTCTTGAATAAAAGCAATAATAATACAAAATTCACACTTAAAACTTAAAATATTAACAAAACCCACAACTACCAAGAGTGATCAATAAGAGCAAAGATTAGAATATCGAGTTTGGTATTTCTCGAAAACTTATTGTCACCGACCTCGTGATATAGAACTACTCTAACCATTCCAAGCAACAAAAGAAAACGGCTTTCACGGCCTACATGGACAGTGACTGCTCCATCAATAAGTCCATTGAAAAAAGGAAATTAAATTAACATCGTAAAACAAGAGTCAGGAATAATGGGTGTTACAGCAGTGAACTGATAAAAAGAATGATAAACATTAAAACCAAAGAGAGTAAAGCCAAAAAGCCAGAAATGCTAGTTGGATACTATAGAATCATCTACTTTGGCCCAATTACACATAAAATAACCCGACTGCTCCATAAATTTAAACTAGAAACTATGTACAGTAAAGAACTTAAAAATAATAAAGCATAAAGGATTTGCGCAGAACGGGGTCTACGCAATAAAATGCGGTGATTTCAATGAAAAATATATACGACATACAGGCAAAAACCTAAAAACCAGACTGGCAGACTGTAAAAATAAAAATAAATATTCAGCTGTATCACAGGGATTGGTGGTTACAGCACACTCTGTCAACAATATCAAGCTTCTTCATAATGTAAAGAAGTACAAAAACTCCACTTGCTGGAATACTTAAGAAAATCTCTGTTATAATTCTATCTTAGACGTACATAATACTCGTATGTTAATAACTATAGTTATTAATTGTTGATTATAATCAACAGTAATGAAAGATTGTTTCATTTTGGTTACTATGTGAAAAATTTGGAATATTTTTATTTTCAATTTATATACAGAATCATTAACAGGTAACAGAACTTATCTCTGGGCTAGGTAAATAGTTAACAAATAATGAAATCAAATTGTAACGTTAGCATAATTATGTTTTAACTATAAAAATAAATTATTGCAAAAAATAATAGTGCTATCAAAAATAATTCAAAACTCCTATATGACATGACAAGTTATGTCGACTGTGATCGTCAATCTAGTACTTAGCTTATCCATTCCTCCAATAATGTTTTCTAAAGTTTGTATAATGTAAAACTTTTAAAGAGTTTTGAGCATTGTTCATCATTTATTTTAAGCTATGAAAGTCTGTGCGCAATAAATTGCAATTATGTTGGTTTTTTTAATAAAAGCTAAGTTATGACTCACAGTTGTGTTTGATTTGTAAATTGCAGTCCATTATACAAATGCTTTTATTTATCTAGGCATGTACGTCACAAAGTACTAAGCTAAATTTAATTACTAAGATTAATATAAACAGAGTATTATTGATTACTTTTATAAAATATCGAAGTTGTGGGTAGGTACTAGACATGTTGAGAATTACCACAATGTAATATTTTATATATTACAATAATTTATTAATGCTACAACGACAAGAAAGAATAGTATAGACATTTCAGAAAACAATAAGAAAACTTCATTTTGTCATTCCATTATTAAATTTAAAAATTAACTTTTTGTAAAAGCACTAACTTTGTTCAGTAAGTATCGGTCACGATAAAAGAAGTAAAATAAGTTTACCTTCACCGGCGTTAAAGTACTACTTAGCGGCTTTTTATTGCCGACATCAACTCAATAAAATTTCAAAATAATATTTCAAATCACCACCGTAAAAGAATATAGTACGAACGAATAATTTAGGTAGAAAATCGTAATCCGACTAATTTTATTTGAATTTTGACCAAAATGACTAAATAGGAATGACACTTCAAATCTCAATTTACAATTTTGGTTATTGAACACATACATGAGAGCACTCGATATGTTTTACCGTTCAATACAGTTTGTATCTTTTGCAGTATATACCTATATATCGCTACCTTCGAGAAAGAAAGACTTGTCTACCGGTATTTTCCATTTCTTTGCGTTGTTTTCTGCAAATACTATATAACATTATGCACAATTCAGTAACTATGTTATTCAAATAAAATAATATATTTATGAAACTTGCCGTAAGAAATTTCCCATAGAATTAATTTTTGAAATGTTTTGTATAATAGGAAATAGCTTTACAATAAATTGGTGTGCTCTACCTCTATCGGGTATACCTCTAACCTCATCTTTTTGATTAATTTATTCATAGTATTGTTGCCAACTAAAGGATTATTATATTTACCACAAACAATTATACATTCACAGAAAAATTTTAAATAATTAATATACTACAAAACCCATTCAACTAACATGGAAGAAAGACCAAATAATGAAAGATAAAAGAAAAAAAATTGTTTTGTTTAGAATTTTTAACGATAATAATTAATGAGCAAAATATTAAATATTGGGTACCTTACCTGTATAGGAGAAAACATTTTCTTTCTACTGAAATCATTTTCGTTCTTATCAGTTACAATGGTAAGCAGAAATGATAAAAAGAATCTGATTTTCTATGTCATTTCCTTATGTTCGTATATAAGGTTTGTCACTCGCTATGATGACTATGGAAATTATATAATAAATATTTCAAATGAAGTGAATAGCTATACTACATTTTCATTTAAAGAAAATATTTATTTATCCACGATGCGATACTGGTATTATAGTAAGTTGGTGTAGTTAATTCCAGTTATTTTAATTAACAATTTAGTTAAGGGGCTATTCTTTTACACATTCGTCTTTGTTCTGAATGTTCCTTGGAAAATGTTTTAAAAAGTTTGTAGCTTGCCAGTGTATAAACAAAACTTTCTTGTGCAAGTTTAGTTCACATCCTTTGATTTTGCAGCAGCTTCTGTCTTAATAATTATTACGCCATAACGCCATTTACAACATTTTCTGTTTCTTACTTGAAAAATAATAGAGTTGTGTTTTCTTAAAGAGTTAATGTTGACTTACTGCATGTTTAGCTAAATAATCATTAATAAGTAGTATTAAGGTAGATATACTTAAATTTAAAGGCATAAGTACATATATATATATTGTTGAAGTACTAATCCTTCTTGTTAAATTTTAATAGATAACAGTACCCCAGTACATTCAGATTATAATATACCAGGACATTTAAGTATAAAATGTTTTGTTTGCTCAGTAATTCTAAATTAAAACGAAACAGTTAGCAAAGATTTGTTACATTATGTAAGGAAACAGGTAAACTTGGATGGTAGGTTATTTGGCAAAATCTAGCCATTAACTATTCTACTCTGACATTTAATGCGGTGTACTTATAAAGTTGTAATTCCGAAAACAGAAATGCAAAGCTTAAACGTTTGCTGCTTCTAAATAACTTGATTTAAAAATTCTTTAAATTATGTAGTTATGGCGGCAAATACAGAAGAGATGGGAAGTGTAAACAATAGCGAAGATAATTCAATAGTAACCTCTCTCTTAATGAACTTAATTGCTTTTGTATATTTTATGATGACCCACAGTACGCACATTTAACGAAAATTAGTAAATTGGTACATAAAATTTATTATAATAATAATAATTTCAAACATGTAAATAAATTTTGAAATGTTCACATATAACAATAGGATTTTATAAATATATATCAGATTACTTTTAAAATACAAAGACTACGTTAAATATTATAATGTTAAATAATACTGATTAAATGAAGTAAACTTGGCAATAACCTTCTCTTATACAGAACAGCCATTTTTACTGCATTGCGGAATTTCCTAACAAACAAATATAAAATAATTTTGGCTTACTGAAATGCACATTAAAAAACTTCTATAAAAAATAGTTTAAAATTGCCGTAAGTAATTATAACTTTGCATAAACTTTTAAAATAGGTATTTCAGAAAGATTCCAATGTTAACTGAAAGTTAGCAGGGAATCGCTTATCGTTTTATTTACCGAAGTTATTCTTATATGCATTATACGAAGTAGTGCAAATATAGTATTATAAATTTGAGTTCGTCAGCTGCATTTAATGTGGAGTTAAATAATATAAACAATAAAGTGAAAGTAGTAAACTTCAATTAAAAATTAAAATATTGTGCTTGTTAGGTCGGTACCTAATTAAAGAGTAAATGGTTCTAACTTTTCTTTAATATTAAATTAACCCAAGTTTTTAAAAGTTTTACGTCTCGTAAATTTTAAGTTTTTAACTAATTTTATTAAAATTACCAAATTTGAAAACAAATTTTATCATTTAAGCATCTTAATCTAAAACGAATAAGAAATTTATTAATATAATATATTAATATGTGCTTATTTAATATTATGACATAATAGTATATTATATAACTACACTCAGAGAAAAAGGAACGGTTAAATTAACCAGATATAATTGTCATACAACAATTTCATTAAATTTAGTATATTTAAACGAAAGCTTGTTTAATTTTATCAATTTACAATTGTAGATTCAATCAACTCAAAATTGTTAAACATAGAATGTATATTAACAATGATAATAGTTCTTTTTACTGATGTTTGTTGTTCTTTAACACTTAATTGTAGTGTACCAAAATGGTTTGATAATATCAACCCACAATTATTAGTTAAATACCGAGCTATATATGTATTGCAACATTTTATCTAAGTACTTTTTACAATTTTTCAGAAGCTACAAGAGCATAGTTGAATAAAACAAAATAGTTGGTAAATAACCTTGTAAATAGTTTTTTCATTAAAAATTATTGGTAATCTTTATCCCGATTCTTTATAAATTTTAGGGGCATGTTTTATTGCTTCGAAACCTGCTTCAGAATGAAGTACAGTTTGTCTAATGCCACATGTCCAAATAGTAGCCATTGTAAAGCTTAACCTTTTTTAAAAAATATTTCAGTTTTCATCGCTTCCGTTGTACTACGTGGGGTTTTGAGTATTTATTTGAAGAATTCTTAAGTATGTAATAATAATTAATATTTGTATCTACATATTTAAATAAATATATTTGTTATATTAATGTGCTATATCTCTCAAAATATTTGAACTTATTGTCAATTGTAGGTTAAGATATCACGTCGCGGAGCGGTTAAAATATTTAAGAAAAAAAGATCTCGATGAACTCTTTAAGGATAAGAAACTGAATTTAAAAATTGAGTTTCGGAATTTCATAACCAAGTGGCGATCGGAAAATGTAAGTTACAATTTATTGTTAATTATTGTTTTTAATATTTCGAAAATATATTTTGAAGTTAGCAATGTTCTAAAATTGATTTTATTACAGAATTCAGCTTTAAACAGTTCCGTTCTTCAGCCTCTAAATTTAAATTATTGCAGAACTAGCTTATGGCTTAATCATAATGTTACTTCACCTTTCGCTTCTTCAAATAATGAGTATTAGCATCTATATGTTCGCAGTAGCAACTGGAAGCCATTCTTTTGTTGCCTAATTTAGTTAGTTTTAAAATTTTAGTTTTTAATGTTTAATGTATAACGATTGTTATTTTATTCTTATATAGGTACCTATGTACTTAATGCTTTTACGTGTATATATTTGTAATAAATTATAAGTTCAAACTTAAATAACTTTTATTATTTCTACAATTGGTATGAAAATAAGTTAGCAATGAAAATTGTTAAAATAACTATTAAGTATAGGTAAGACGCAAATTAAAATGGTTAACCAACTATTATTTTGGTTTAGCAACTAACAAGAACTATGTAAATAGTTAAGCAACATTTTACTTGTTAGGTAACATAAAATTGGTTAAGAAACTATAAAATTGTTAATGTACAACTTTGTTTGTTTAATACACTATTTCATTGGTAAATTCTACCAACTATAGATGTTACTAGAGGTTAGATAAAATCAACTATTTTTTTACAGTTGATAATACCATATTCAGTGTTTGACGCATTTTCATATCCTTTTTCTGGTTAATTATACCAAGTTTTTTCTTATTTTTCTTCAAATGATATGATAATATTCTGTGAAAATAGGAAAATCTTGGGACTGCCTCCTGATGTTTAATTTGCTTTATTGTAAATTACATTACTTTTATATTAAATGCAAAGAGTGTCGGTTATGATCTAGTTTATTAAATTTTACAAATGCGTAGTTACCATTCGTTATTATTTTTGTTATTATTTATTGCAACTAACATGTAATGATAAAAAATTTAAATGATTGATAATTTCTGCATAACTGAACCTAAAATAAAAATTTTAAGTAGATTTGTGGTATGCTAAGTAAGCTACACCTCACTTTGGGCATTCCTTATGCGGAGCGATGTTAAGGTTTTTTGTTGATAACTGGAACACTTGAGCATTAACGAAAGATTTATAAGAACACGAGCTGTCGTAGCAATATTCTAAACAATTCAAGTTTAAATAATTAAATAACAAAGTTTATGTATCATATGTTACAAATATATATTATTGTTAATCTGAACAATGTTTTATTAAATTAAAACAAAGATAAAAGTTATGATTGGTTCTATCACAAATCTACCTCAAGGAACCAAGACTTCTAACAAGTGTTTCGAATACATTTGCGAGAAGGTGATTTAGTGTTGTCTATATAGGGCGAGAACCATGTGTCTAACAAGGAGGAGACTCGTCCTGCGGGTCACGGATTTTAAAGTCCTTTTAGGGGAGAAAAGTACTTCGTAATAACAAACTCTAGACCAAGCGGCAGCACCCACCTCTCGAAAAAAGCAAAGATTTTGAAAAAATATATTACGTTTATTCTTATAAGTAGGTAAACTGTCCTACTATCACCCGGTCGGTTAATTTCAAAACGGAAAAAATTTACTCTTGGAGGAATTGAAACCTAGGACCGACCGAGTGATAGTCGTACAGTTTACCTCGCGACCATTGCGGTTATCTGTTAATTGATGCAACCAAGCAGCTACATATGTATATATATGAATATACGTAATAAATTTTTTCAAAAATTTTGGGTTTTTCGAGAGATGAGCGTTGCCGCTTGACCTAGAGTTTGTTATTAAGAAGTACTTTTCTCTCCCAAAAGAGCTTTAAAATCCGTGACCCGCAGGACGAGTCCCCTCTTTGTAAGACCGAAAGTTCAGTCACGAAAATTTAATGCAACGTCATCTTAAAGGGGTATACACCACCTCCCTTGTGTGTTAAAAATTGCAGAGATTATTAACAAAAGTTAAAGTGTCGGGTGCTGGAACGTCTCCACTCGATACTAAATGTATAAGTAATGTCCGGACGCAACAACAGGTCGGGGCGAAAAGGTAACAGGTCAAGTATAAGGATTGACCGGACCAACGACTGAACTGTTCTTAAAATTATGTTTTCATTTATTAGTAGTTTCCGCGCTAAGCTTCTATGAATGTCAAAATTTTGAATATTGGCCGATTTTTAATTTTCAAAAAGGTGCGTAAACTCACGGCAATTTCCTACAATATTGGTGTGAACCTCACGCATAAAATTTTTTTAAATTTTATGTAGTAAAATAATTTTTGTCACACGAACAATTGTAGTAAAGTAAAATGCTGCCCTCTTGCTGTTTATACTACATCAGCTGTAAAATGCACTTACGCAATGTTGTTTGATGCATGTAGTTAATTTTGCAATTTTGTTGTACTTTTAACTCAAGAGTATTGTTGCTTTATCACGCAAAATAGTTGATCAACAAATAAGAAGTACTGTTGTACTGTCACAATGTTATTAAAATTTAATAACAATATTGTAGTAAGCCGTACTGCAGTCATTTTACAACAATTGACGTGTATATTTTACTTATGGGTGTTGTAGCTGTATTTACAATCCATTGTAGTAGATTGCACTGCATTAATAGTTACTTTAACAACCTTTTTTTCTGCGTATCTTAGTTAGGGAAAACCGCGTAAAATACCAACTAAATATTTTTAAATAATTTTAAATACATTCGCAACTTATCAAATACTTGACCATTATGAATTAAAAAATTCTATAAACTCTATAACTTGAATAGGTTTAATAACTAATCAGGCTAATGAAATATTACAAAACCTTTGAAAAGTAATCGTTTTATAAATATCCTCGTTTAAATTGTTTTTATAAAATTTGCAATTGAACGATTTTTTCCGATAAATTATTTAAAAATGATAACTTTTACATCGATTTACTATGTAAATAATTTATATTCTTGCATATTAATCTAGAAAATTATTCTCTTATAAAATTTCCATAAACAAGCCGTGTAAGTTTTTAAATTATTTGAAAAATTTAACACGTTCGGAGAGCTTGATAAGATTGTGAGTTTCCTAAAATATTTACATAAAATAAAAAAGATTTGCAATATCAGAATTCGAACATAACATTAAACATAAGAAAGTCTTAAAGCTATTTTTCAATTTTTCAAGATATTTATTTATGTTTAAATTACTGGAATTAGTTTGCACTAATATTTGTATCATTTCAAAATTTAGCGTTACATGAAAAAAAGCTGTAGAAGAACCACTACAAAAAGTATCTCTAAATTAAAATTTTAACGTTTCTATAAAACTTAACAAAAATGGCATTTATATGGCAAGAATTAGCATTTTTCCTTGTTTTCATTCAGTCCCTAAATTTTTATTCATATAAATATTTTTCAATTAATTAGAGTAACTCGGAACTGGTGCGACAGAATAAAAAATGTATATAAAGAAAAACAGGGGTAATGAAACAATTAGCAACAAAAAACGTCTAAAAAATATTATACTTACTATAGAAGTAATTTTTATTCGACAAAATATGTCTTTAAACGTTCAATTTACATTGTTAACATAGTAGTGTCCAAATTTCTTTATAAGTACCTAACTGTAAGTATAAATAAACGGTAGTACGAACCGACGACGAAAGTAATGAAATGCTTAATTTATTTAATTTCTGCTGTACCTAATATTGGTAAATACATTTAATTTGTGATAAATCCGTTATGTAGTATATTGTATCGTTAAGAGAGGAAAAAAATTCGATCAGTTCAGTTCAACTTATGTAAGTAAGACATTGAAAAAGCATTTAACTTTAAACGGTAGATATACCATTATATGCGGTAGATAAAATTAAATAAATGAAAAACATTTTACAATACCACTATTATTTTATATTACAATTTTTCTAAATAAATATACTGTATTTATAATTATTATTATACAGAGTAAAGTAATAAAATTCTATCCAAATCTGTAAACAAAACTAAAGATTGTTACAGAAATAAAAAAAATTTACAAAAACGTCACAGTTCAAAAAGAAAAGGTTAAAAAATTGTCAACGGCCAGAAATAACCACTTCATTTATGAAGGGTTTTCAAGGCAGATTCTCTCCATGGTTTGCCATTGCCCGCCAATGGCAGACATAATTTATGTTTAAAAAATAAGGTTGGCGTATCCGAGAAATGTGTGAGAAAATTTCTCTAAAAGATTTTGTTGACTATGTTTGAAGCTTTACGAAGCTACTATATAAAAGTATAAGCAATAAGCAAATCGTCTATATACGTTGACTATAAATTCACTTAAAACGGAAAACTCTGAAGCAAATAGCAAAATTGAGAAATTAGAAGCCCTCTATAGCTAATAATCATAACCTCAATATAAGGTACATCAGAAAAATTTACGTAATTTATATGTAGATAAATTTTTACATTAACTATTACACAATACATAATAGGTATTATTTAAAATTACATACATAATAAACTATGCAATATACTTAGTGCTGGCCCACATGAACAAAAGTCTATAACGTTTTTTCCTATTCGTTGACCTTATTACACTAATTAACTCTATTTGCAAAACTAGCATAAATGCAAAGCAGCCTGGAGAATATTCAAATATTGTACAAATTGAAACTCAACATTAAATCGAGAGCTACATAACAAAGAATATAAAATGCTTCAATTCCGTAGGGAATACCCACTTGATTACTTTACCAGTTACAAGAGTTATCTCTCATACAAACATTGTTTAATGTTGCAAGATTTTTGTCGAGAATAGTAAAGATTTCCAATATTTATCACTTGGATGCTTAGTAATCTTTAAATTATTTTTCTAAAGAAAAGATTTTTACAGAAAATTTTATTTATTTTGTCTTATGGGTTAGGCTGTCTTAGGTTTTACATTAAAAATACATTAAACCGCTACGATAAAAGCACAAAATTATTAATAGTAATAAAATCTAAAAGTATGTATATATATAAGTAACTCTACAACGGTATTAGTTAGTAACATTAAAATGTTCTAATAGTTTCAAGTAAATTTTCAAATTTTAAATAGAATTTATACAATCTACAACATGTGAATATTGTTACCAATTCGTTGTGACTTTTTAATGAAGTCATTGCAATAAATTTTCAATTACTATCATTAATAAATTTATAGGTAGTACTATTATATTATGTTAAATTGTTTTATAAATAATTCTTTTTTGATTTCTTTAATTAATTTATAATACATTTCGAGTTAAAATAAGATTATTTTTGTCCAAATTTTGTCCAAAGTAATTGAACAAGACAGAAAAAATTATTGAATTGAATAAGTAAAACATGATGATCTATTTAATATTTCGATATTCCAGCTTTCATGTAGCATGGACTTGGATTATGATATTTTTTTATTTTATCGTGAAAACAATGAATTATTGTATTTTAACTTAAAATATTTCACTTAACATACCAATTGAAATTTAATTTTAGAATACTTGATAATGAATAAAATCTACATAACACATTTCGCCCATTAATAAAAAACAATGGTTTTTCTAAATGCATTGAAAAAGTTCATACGCACATAGGAGCATTCCTTCCATGGTGGGGGCCATTATTGGCTTTCAATGTGTGGTGTTTTTTACAATTCCGATAGTTTACTGTAACCGAATTATACATTTCTGCTCCTATGTGTTTTATCAAGATGAAGAAAATATTACACTTTTTAAAAAGAAACGGACTACAATATTGTTTATTCTTAATGAAATCTTAATGGACGCAGGATACCTAAACAACTTATCGTATATTATATTCTGAAGCATAAGAATAAAAAATGTTTACATAGTAAATTTTATTTTTCTATTTAAATTCTATACTGTTTAAATTTAATAAAATCTAGTACTAAATCTTGTTGTTTGTTTCTGAATATTTCCTTCATAAACTAGCCGTACTAAAAAACCCAAATATAAGTATTAGGTATGTGTTTAAAAAGTAGCAGTTCTGTTTGTAGAATATAAATAGAATGAATGCATTTCAGGAAATTTTGGATATAATAGATATGCCACTAGTCAATCATGTCAAATTTTGATATAAGAAGCTAATATAGAAGATGCTGGCAGAGTTTACAAATAAGATGCAATTTTATTGTTGTCGTTACTATATTTGATATCAAGTCAATATCAATATGTCGTTGTAAAGTAGTATTATCAATATTATTAATGGCGTAAGGTGCTTATTACATCATCAATACTATTCAAAAAATTTTACATCAATACTCCATACACGGACAATATTTTTCAATATAACAATATAGTACATACATTAGAATAGTAATATTTTTTATTATATAGATATGAGGAATACCACAAAATGGTGTGCTAATTATTATCAATTCTTTTTAATTCCATAAATAAATCTGCACTATATTTAATAGACGAGTGCTTTCTAGTTTTTTAAATAATGGGATAACTATACATTAGAGCTCAAAAGTTACCAAACAGCTATTTTATTAACCCTTTCGGACACAGCGTCCAGTAGAGAGGACATAAGTTTAAGGCAAAATTATGGCTAGTAGTAGCTATATGGAGAGTGCCAATCAAGTTGATCTGCTCCGAGGACTAGTCAGCTGGGCTCCTGAAAGATTGCATTACTTGTGGGACTTATTGTTATCCTTTAATAAATTTATTTTGTCTTATGTTTTGAACCTGAAAGCACGTGGTTGTGTTCGAGTTTTTGGTGTTTATTTTACTATTGGAATTTAATACTTTTTAAGTACGTAATATTTTTTCTACTTTGTTTAATGTTGTATGCATTTAATAAAATTAAGTTTTTTTCATGGAATCTTTCAAATTTTCGATGAATCTTAATCAGAAAATCACCTTGTCCCCTACACAAAGGACAGTTGATATCTGAGTTATCGGAAATCTTAGAGTAATCTAACAAACATGAAAAATCTTCAAAAAATTAAACAAGTTCACATGTTGAGTTTGAAAATTTTCCTACAACCCGTTCATAATTCGTGTCTGAAAGGGTTAACAAGCAGTTATTTATTAGCCATTAACTAATCAGATATTATATCAATAACTTCAAATGATATAAATTGTTAACGATAATAAATTATTACTAATTATATCAAAACTTTTGCATAATTAAGGAATGTAGGGATAAACAACTTGTTTCTAGCTTATTTGACGTCCTCAGTATCGCAAACACATTATTAACTAGAAAATGAACCCAAAATAAAAATTTTAAGTAAATTGTGGTACGTAGTATGTATCTATGGTTTAATTAAAAAAAATATAAGAATTATTTGAATTTTGAAATTTTTGATTTTCTACGTATTGCATTATTCTTATATTGTTTTAAATTTAACATTATTAAGTGTTAATTATGTAATATTTCACTTAGGGACGGCAGGCTACATACTTATATTTTATGTAGACAAAATGTTTTGGTTTTTCCACAAGGTCTACGTGTTTTCGAACTACTGCTCCATCATGGTCTTTTGGTCTTTTGGACCAACCGTATTATAGGTTTAAGAAAAACATAATGTGGAATTTAAATATTAAACTGTAATGTGTGTTTAATGTTATTTAAAATGGTTTATCCGTATAATAAAGAATAATAATAAAAATAAAACGGCTAGATCATCGCATCATAAAAGTTTTCGCACTTATAAGGATCGCTCATTCTTGCAATAGCTTGATAGCCCATATGTAGGCATTTTTGATGTTTGTGAATGTTTCATGAAGACTACAGCCGCTAAGAGTTAGTTGTATAAAGCTCAGGTAAGAGTTAACCCAGGATCAACTCAATGTTGATTCAATCTGATTGTTCAAAGTCAAAGTTAATCCGGGTTTAATTTTGATCCAAGGTTGATCTTCTGTTATATAACTGGTCGTAAGTGCAACATTGCATAATTATTAAAAGTTAATGACATTTATGTGGTACCTACCAGGTAAATAAGTCAAAAACATAGTTATCTATTGATCATTCCTAAATCAGGTAACATTTATTGAAATGAATGCATTAATATAAATGTGAAAATCTTTATAAAGTTGTTAGTATTAAAAAGTATTTAGATTAAATATAACTTAATATTGACATTGACGCAAAAAGTAAAGCAAATTACATTTCATTTGGAGTTCCAATTTACATTACCGTAAATCGCCTTATTTATCAAAGCATACATGAACTTATATACCGGGTGCTGAATGAGTTAGACGAACATAGTAAATTAACATGTAAAAACTTATTTATGCAAATTCCTGCTTCTCTAATTATTTTAGAGAAAGCATGAAAGACACAAAAATAATGCAGAAATACAAACTACGAATAAAACAGCATTAGATTTCATTTAACTTTTACTTAAAAAGTCAAAAAATGCTTTTGAAATTGTTAAAAGTTTCATTTATCAGACTGGCCATGCAGGTTTCCATGGTAATTATTTTTGAAAATAGAAATTAAATTGAATTTATTACATGGCCAGTGCGATAAATCAAAATTTTAACAATTTTGAAAGCATTTTTTGACCTTTTAAGTTAAATCTAGATGAAATATAATTTTTATATCTTTCATTTTTTCTCTAAAATAATTAGGGAAGCAGAAATTTGCGTAAATAGGTTTTTACATGTTAATTTTCTATGTTTGGCTAACTCATTCAGCACCCGGTAGAAGTGCAAGTTAAGCAAATTTTCCTGAAATATTATATATCTTATTATAATAACACATCAACATGCGAGGAAGAAAACAGTATTACGAAGATTTAAAAAACACGGTTCCGAAATTGTTGATAAATAGATATTCATTGAGAGCAACAGAATACCAATATAATATTCCATATATTCCTATTATATTATTCCTATTATATATTCCTAATATTCCTCTGATGCCATTCAAGTAATAAATATGAATCCTAATATACTTGACTAAGAACAGGACGACTACAAGAAACAACCAAATGAGATTATAAAATGATGTTTCGTGACGCAGTAAAAATCCTGATTTAATGGATACCTCTTGGATTTATGTATTAAGTATTTGGCAAATATTCTTTTAAGAAACCATTGTTATTAAAAAAGATTTGGATAGTCTGTCTAAAATATTCCAATAATCATTAACAAAGAAAACAAAATTAATTTACCTATAGTAGTTTAGAACGACAAAGATAAATGTAATTTTTTTCTCACATGGTATTAAGTGTCTTCTATGTCTAAAAAATTTAAAATATGATAATAACTTTCTAGTTCCCACTATAAAGCACGGCGGAAAAAACATTCTCATGGTGTGCGGTTGATTTTCCCGTGATATTGATAATGATAATGACTCAAAATATTCTTCAAAGAAATTTAAATACTATGCACATGAATAAGGGAAAATGACTTAGTATCCCGATTTTAATCCGATAGAACATTTGTAGAAAGATCTCGAAAGACAAGTTATAAGTGAAACATATATGTAATATATGTAATATCTCACATTCAATTGTGAGAACCCTTAAAGAGAAAATTATTACAAATTCAAAAGTGTTGCAAAAGATTTTATAACAAAGTAATAGTAGCAATTTTATCACAATTTGCTTTTATATTTACATGTAATCCATCTATCATTATTGAAATATATATATACTAATCTAGTAGCTTTTAAAGAATAAATGTTGTTAACATCAAAGAGAAATCTTGAAATGTTAAAAAATTATTTCAAAAATAGGCTCTTCAGCAACTTACTTATGAGCGCTACTGTAGATTTGCGTTTAACAAAATAGCAATTACTAAACAAATCATTGTTACATTACTAGATTGGTACATTTGTCAAATCAAAATCGCAATCAGGGAATATAATAATGCAATGTGTTTTATTCACCAAACTTTGATTATGCTTGCGTAGTAAATAAAATTTTAATAGAAATATACAAAACATTTCGGACTTGCAGGTACAAGGGAATAAGTTGTTAACGGGTTAAAAACCGGTTTTACAATAATAGAATAAACATGGTATAACATGATTCCCAGTATAACGATCATTGCCAACAATGGTTATAAAAAGTATAACTTTATACCAGGATTATCAATTTATTGTAAAATCGGACCTAAATGGTTAGGTTTTCAATTTTAAATTCGGCAGTACCCATTTGCTATGCGATTTTTTCCACTTGGCATTACTGAAGTTGAACATCTGCATAAACATTTTCATTACAAAATAGCAGTATTAGCACTTCAGATACGACAGAAAACAGTTTTTCGTATCTCTTAAATAATTGAGTTTTTGAACTTATCCAATTTTGCCTTCTAGCCCTACGATAGAATTATCTAACTATACTTTCATATTATTTTATTATTGTTGTACCTTCCTCATTTAGTAAATATTTAATTATTAGCTACTCGGGAGATGGAATTTGTTTTTTCATGTTCAACTATTCTAATTTCTAAGGGGCATCCTGCCTTAATTAAAAAAAAAATCAAAAAGCTTAGATAGGCATGTAAAATAATTTTATAATTAGTTGTATTATCTTTTTAGACTTTTTCTGTAGACACCTGAAGATATAGATTTTAGCGTATGAAACATGTCGTGTTAATTAAAAAATAAAAAGAAATAAAATCAGTTAATATTGCAGAGCAGTAAAAACTATAATAATTATTAAAATAACTTCATCTGACGTAAACAATTTTATTATTATGTTTGTGTTCTACAAGTGACAGAAAACTTACTGTATGCATCAACCCCTAACTTGGCCGAACACGGCATTCTCTAACTGTTCACCCATCTAAGTGCAAACCACAATTTGCATTGCTTATCAGTTGTATTCCGACGAGAACAAGGTATTTGTGGTATGTTGTGAATGTTTTATAATTGTTATTCATCAAGAAAACACTAGCCTAAAATAACTATATAATATGTAGATAGTATTAACCTCGAGCTATGGGGTCTCATAACGTCATAAAGTGTAAAATAAAGTGTAAAATAAAAATGTAGTTAATACGTTAATACATGGTATATGGTCAGTTCAGACAAACTAAAACTTTAATACATACATAAAATTATACGAGTTAACACCACAACTCCAACTGTACCGTAAGAAATAAAATTCAATTAAAAGTTTATGTTTGCAGTTTAATCGATTACTCTGTGACAAATAATATAGAAAATATCATTTGATCACTTGCGAATATACGAGTTGAAGCAGTTGATGAATTACGATTTATTTTTAATTTATTGAGAACTATAATAAGTATAACACTAACTTGTCATATTGTATCAATTATTCCAGGAAGTTTACTATTCTATAAGGACGAATGAATAAAATTCATACCACTTACGTGCGAATAAATGGTAAAGAAAATCAAAAATTTTACATAAAATAAAGTCAGTTTTAGAGATTACTTTCATTGTTTGTAGATCACTTCAAAGAATGAAGATCTTATTTAATTGTTTGAGTTTATCTACACTCAGAAGGAAATTACAAATAAAACAAAAAACGAAACTTAAAGGTAGAATTTTAAATTGACGATTGCAACAATCGAGGCGAATGTTAACCAAACATCAATAAGATTGAAAATCTCGAGATGCTTTGGAGTTGCTAAAAGTTCTGACTAACGAACCATCAGTTGTTAGTTAGAATTCAAGATAAAAGGTAAAAGTTCATACTTCATAAAAATTCAGCCGTTATGCTTATGTTTAACTATGCAAATTTGTTTGTGAGTTGTTAAAGAGTTAATGTTAAAGCAGCACTGCGTTTGGCATGTTTCAATCAATAAATACTGGTACCTAATAGCAATAAATTACTGTGCAGAAAAAATTAATAATCTGAAATCAAACAAATATTAAGTTCATTTTAAACAATATTAGCATTATACCATAATTTTAAGCATTTTACACACTATGTAAACTTTACTTTAAACTTTATAAGAAATTAGTTTCCTGCCCTATCAGGAAGTTCAACAAAAGCGTCTGGTTTATTAGCGTTCTGCTGAGAACTGCGGTTACCTTGTTTTAACATTCTCTTTTTATTCACTTGATATCAAGCTTCCTAATTAAAGTAGATAATGTAAAAATGCACACAAAAGCTCAAAAGAGTTTTTTCATTGAACACTTATCCCGTCTATTGATTGCATAATTCTGGAGATATTACTTTAGCCAAGAGCTTTCTCCAAACTAAATCTTTTTTTTAACATAAAGATTTAAGGCGGGCTACGACAACGCTAGTTAAAAATTTAACAAATTTAATTTAAATGTAACTTATATACATTTCTATTTAAGTCGAAATATGTATTGCATAAACAACGTTTTGGAAATAACAAGTTTTAACTGAATAACCGATACACTGTTTTTGAGATTGAATAGAATAATAAATGAAAAAACAATGATCGGAAGATTCACTTATTTATTGTCATACTCATATAAGTCTTTTACGAAAATTGTACCGTTAAGTATATACCGGTTTACCGCATGAAAACAGCTGATCCACGGTAGATGAAACAGGTTAAAGAATTTCCGAACGCTTTGGTATATTCGAAAGGCTCATACACAATTAGTCTGTAACAGTAACGAGAACAGAAACGGGAACAGTAAAAAGATAAAATACATGTATTCAGGTGGCTCCATTCACAATAAGCGGGAACGGGAACAGAAACGACTTAACTTTTATTGCTATGGTTATGGGCATGCGTAAAGTGTGAAAAGTCAAAAGTTTAGCCAATGAAATATCCTTATATAGCTATCGTTACTGTTCCTGTTCTGGTTTATTGTGAACCGACGATTCATTTCGTTTCCGTTCTCGTTACTGTTACAGACTAATTGTGTATGAGCCTTTAGGGTAGTATATCAGTAAATTTAGAAGTATTTTAAAAACAAAGAAAGTAGTCATGTTAAGCAAAGTTATTTGTATATTAATTGTTATTTGTACTTCTACGCAAATTTAATTTTTCTTTCTTTCTAATGGTTTATTTTTAAGATTTAAAGGAATTCATTAAATAAGAATTTATAATTAGAGAAATGAGCAGTTTAAATTAGTTCAATTGTACAAAAATTGGAAAAAGTGGAAATAAAATGATCAACTTCTTATTCTCTTTATTATTATGTAAAGTTATGTCAAACTAATGACGTTTGATGAAACCAGTGCCCTGGTGTAATTTACTAACGCCGCGCCGCTCTTATTAACCAATACAATTTTCGAACACGAATGGTTAAACCGGCATATACCGGTATAATTTTCGTAAATTATACCTATTAATGCCTATTATTAATGAAAAACAGATTTTACAATGTAAATTTACACAACAACTTTTACATACTTACCTATTTTAGACTTTATCAACATAACCTTACTTATGATATGAGTGACTTTGATTATTTAAAAGTATATTATCTGAACCAGCAAAGAGTAGAATCCCTGGTATTTATATTTTAAAAATTCTTTTATAGTATATACTTATTAGTACATTTAGTAATTACTTTTTAGTAAAAATAATTTACTAAATATACTTAAAAATTTTATAGTGTTTGAATAGATTTTAGAAATTCATGAGGACTTTTTTTAGGTGGTTCAGATTATATCTTCAATTTTTATACTTAAAATACAGTTAGGTATCCAGCTACTAGATGAAAAAGTTTATTTTAAAAACTTAACCTTTTTGCTGTCTGCGGTAATGGATATCTTGAAAAAAGAACGAGGGTTTTGGTCAAAGGTAACTTTACGATAATCAAACGATCAAGTGCATGTGTTGATCGCTACACTACAGACAGTAAGTATATGATTTATTTTGCTAAATAGTTATCTCTACTACAAGAAACTTTCTACGTTAAACTTTGCTAAAGCGTCGTATAATAAGAAATAAATGTAAAATCATAAATTTTCTATCCTTAATGTGCAGCGTAGAAAATTTATAACATAATTACGGTGAAGTTTATTTCAAGAAAATTTAATTGGATTTGATTAAACTAATTACTAATTGAAAGAATTATATTGTACATGCACATTTGCACAAAAAAACAAATAATCCGATGCAATTACATTTTTTTTTAAATAAATACATAAAATGTATTTAAGTGTTTATGTATAATGTCCATTTTGTTATTTAAGACCTGTTTTTTAATTAAAATTTTATAAAATATAAATTTGGACTGCATTTTATGTGTTTTTGCAACATTCTAAATCTCTAACCGTGACACTTAAATCACCAACAGACATCCAAAACTGTAGACTACGCATCCATTGTTATCGGAGAAACAACGGTGATATAGCACTTTCGAAATGGTCTGTGAAATCCGCTAACTGAACTTTTTATCAGTAAAATTTATAGATTGGCACCATGTTTATCGTAGTTGGTAACACAAGAAACTTCCGTAAGGGAAATTGGTTTCATTTTCTTTATGTTACAACTTGAATCAAGCAACTTAATTTTTTTATTTATTTCAAAATAATATTAGTATCTAATTAATTATAGCGAGTATTGAGAATAACGGTAGTTGTTATTGTTGTTTAACTTTGATGTTGGTAAGTTCCAAGGAAATTATATAATTTTAATCGTTTTGCGACATCTTGTAAGTAATTAAATAAAATATTAATTAAATATTAAAATAGCGATCACATATAAGCTGGAAACGGTAATATTATAAGGAACATAAGGAGCACATTTATCTCTTAAACGCAATAGGTCGTAAATATTCTCATCGTGACTGCAGTAAATTACCATAGAGATTAAATATTTTATATAGAAGATTTATAAATCATTTCGTATTATTAATGGAAGTTAAAGTGTATATATCTTTATTAAATTTTTATATAATATTAAAAACTTGATGAAAATTTTGCAATTACAATAACACACTTGACATATTTTCTAACGCTGTTAAATTCATCAAACAAAAATGATTTCATTCAAACCAAAGTCAGATAAGCCGAATTGGGTATGTATAAATTTTGTCGATCTTGATCTTGATTTTATTTGAATAGGTACCGTTAGGTACAGGATATCACCGACACCAGACCAGTGTATAGTACCGAATTTTTGGTAAGCTTAAATTATATTTATTATTTTTGGAATTATTAGTTTGGTTTTGGTAGACTAATCGAAGTATCGAAAGCACACAGGTAAAGTTACAAAGTTCAATTTTAAAATATGGATTTAAGCTTTTCTCTTCTTAAATCCTGTTTATTAGAGTACGTGGATATCAATCGATAAGTTTGCTTATCATATTATACTTCAAAATATTTGAAAACTTTTCCAATAATTGGAAATCCAACTGTGTAATTAAAACAAAGCGTTGCGATAACCTGTGAGAATCTTCACGTAATGTAATTTCTGCTTATCTGTTAATGTCTACATGAAGAAATTGAAGAAACGCCAGTAACCGCTGAGCGGCGGAAGATTTAGAATTGGGTGCATCCTTTACAATACGCCATCTTTTTGGAATCGATGAAAACGTGAATAAAACTTAAAATTTTTAATTTAGGTTGTCTAGCAATTTGTTCCTATTTTAAAGAGCTGTAAATTCTAACAGTGTTCATCGACATTTTACTTATTATTTGTTAAAGACGATAAATATTAAACTCAAGCTTGTATTGCAAACTCTCTATCCTTGACCTTAACCTCAAGATGCTAAAGTTCTGAAACATTTGTTAAGTATCTGAAGGGCTAATCAGTCCTTGATATTTGGTTTTATATCTTCTGCCTATAGTTTTAAAAATTTTTAGTTGATTCGCGGAAGATTTCCCGCCACCGATTTTTATTCAAGTTGGCTTATCGGAATTTAAGTTTCACGAAGTCAACATACTAGTGAAGGTGGAATTATATACCGATTATATGGTCGTAACCGTTGAGTTTAAATTATTGAACGATTTCGTTCAGAATGAACATCTTGATTCGGTATCCTAAAATTTTTGAAAATTCTTAGTTAAATCTACCAGGACTACGTTATTAATTAAGAGAACAGTTGTGGTAACTAACAAATTTGTATTAATTGCATGCTTTATGTTTTGATTTTTTTTATACCATGTATTAAATGTACATAAATGCTGAAATTGTATACATTTTAACTTGAAGAATTAATTTATACTGTAAATCCTGAGAACAGTTCAACTGCGTTAACTGTTTGTAATAATTAATTTTGATGCCCAGAACATTGAATTTCGGATGTTTCCGTCAGAAAATTTTAACAATGTATCCAGTGCCGTTTTTAACCTATTGGAAGCCCTGGAAACTTGAGGATAATTCAGGACAATTTAGGATATTTAGAATAATAGGATATTTTTCTAGATAAGATTGGGTTTCTAAGCAAATCACGACTCTCGCTCATTGTTAAAGCATATAGTTTAGTAATTCTTGGAATTCACTAGTTACACAGTGAAACAGTTTAATTTCAGTTCTAATAAGTTACAATTTAATAAATTTTGGGGATTACAAGAAAGCTTTGACTAAAAAAATAAATAGAATTTCAAATGGTAAGAGCAAGTAACTGAATTTCTTGTAAGCAGGTGAAAATACCCGACGATAAACTACTGTAAGAGTGAGACCATAAGGGAAAAAGCTGTTTCAGCATCACATAACCAATCACATGACACAAATCGACAGCTTTTGTAACTTCCATAAAATCCATAATGACGCGAGTGCATAATGAAACAACAACTTAAGAAAATTTACAAGCTTAGTAGCTTGTTAGTAAGAAACTGAAAATCGTTGCCGGAGTCACGCTATATGTATAGTTCCGTCATTATTAACTGCATTTTTTGATTCGCCGAAACTTGCGAGCTTAACTAAGCAAATTAGAACAGGAAAATCTATAGCAATTAAAATTCGTACTAATTATCCCAATTCAAATTTCCTGACAATAATATAAAGGATTTAACGAAAAATATGATGAGAACGATTTAATCCTGTAACAAACAAAGATACAACGAGCGAAAATTAATCAAGCAGGAATATTTAAGATGTTGTGTCGTTATATGATCCCAGCAATTTTGCGGCAATCAACATTGCTGATTTTCAGAGAATTTAGCTTCTACACATAATGCAAAAGCCATTGAAACAGGGTGCATTAATCAGACATACTGAATGGCCCTTGGATTGTTTGTTTCCAAGCTAGTAAAATAAATTATACTGCATAGTCAATTTTTGAAGTGATAATTTGTGCAAAGAAATAATTAAAGAAAATGAATAAAATACATTTTTTCAATATATTTAAAAACCATAAAATAAAACTAAATTACATTATTCATCAGTCATTCAAACCTTGAAATGGATAATTAAGAAATTGAATGGTTGTTTTAACAATTGATTTATGCTAATAATTTTTGATTTTTTAATATTTGAGCTACAAGTTTCCACTTGACAAATTTACGAAGCAATCTAGTGATGCGATAGGAATTAATACATAAATTAAAATATAATGTACAATATTTAATATCACCAATAAATCCGTCATTCAGAAAGTCTATAGTTCAAAATGCTAATTAACTTAACCCCTATGTAATAAGCATTTAATAATTAATTATAATATGATAATAAATTTATACCTATTTAATACTGAATATCCTGTTAACATGAAACTAAAGTTATATAATATTAATAGATATGAAATTCATTTGATATTTTGACTGATTTTCGGGTATCGCAATTTAATGTTTTTCCTCTACTTATTCGATTATTTTGGTTACAATTTCTTAACAACACAAACTTTCTGAAAAGGTTTCTGAGAATTTATTATTAAATATAATAAATAGCTTCTAAGCGTTGTACCTTCTGCCTCGTTATAACAATTTCCGCTAGCAAAGTTTGATTTCAGTAAAATATCGCAATAATTGGATATCAAGTTTTTAGAATACAATATAATATCGTTTAGCATTTAAATTTTGACGTTGGTTTAATAACTTTTGATAAAAGAAAGTCATAAATATTGCCGATATAAGTCAAAAGTAAATCACTTACGACAATTCATGCATTTGAATTGAAAAGTTAAGCTGTATGTTTTTGTAGACCTGTGTACTACGTGGAAACAAAGTTTTAGCAAAAGTACCCAAGATAAATAGGTTTGATTCCCATCAGGAACAGGGTTCTTTCTCAGATTTATTATTTTTCATCTTACTCAAGCGTGCTATCAAATAATTTTAAAAACCATTTTTTGTTAATTATTTTAATATGGGTAGACTTTTAAATAAATCTTTTGCATAATCTCGACCATTAGGTTTACCTATGGAAAAATTGCGTAGTAATTATTTTGAAAACAGAATAATACACAAAAGATAAAATTTGTCCAAGACTAATGATGTACCATAAATTTTCAAATGCAGTAAAATATAAACAGTTAAATTTTTTTGAATTATTAATATTTGTTAGATATGTGGTGTAGGAAACAAAAATGTTGGTTGGAAAATGCGACAAATAATATGCGTGTTAAATAATGACCACAATATGTGTGAGGTCGGTCGAATGTGTGAGTCATGTACATACGGGGCCCTAGAGTAAACTGCCAACCTGGAATAGAACCCGTTTATACGCCGAGGGAGATTTAGTGCTTTACTCGCCAACCAAGCCAAATACTTTGTAACCCTAAAGTCTACCGAAAGCAAAAATAAAGCAGTTAAATAAAATGAGGTTAGCACTGTATCCGATTTGCACTAATTGTCTTCGTTTTTGTTCCTACAAAAATTAAATTTATTGTTGTTTTAAACAACATTAATCTTGAAGTTTACAAAAAGTTAAGCTCGAACTTTCTGCAAATTTTTTAATTCAAAAACTTTCGAAAGTATTTTGTAATTACTTGAATTGAATAAAAATTGATAATTTACTTTAGCTTATAAAACCACAAAGCTAAATTGCAAATTTTGTGTAAATAGATATTGGTAGAATTTCGATGCTTCCAACGCAACGGATGAAAACCGTTCGTTCATTCATAAGGTACGTGCCGTTCAATTCTTAAGTCAGTTGAAATGTTCCAGATCGTATCGCATTGTAATGAACCGATTTATCTAGATCACATGTTGCTATAGATTTACATTTTCAATCTTATACACTTACTGTAATTTAAATTCAGAACCTTCAATAAGACATCGTATACATTTGACCTGCTTAATAGAATTTCTTAATTAAATAATTCCGTCTTCGCGATAAACACAAGAGGTTTGCAAGACAAATTTTTATTTTCCTTTCAATTGCAATAGAAAAACAAAAAAATCACATTCAAAAACATAAACATATCATATTATTTATTTCGAAATTTAAAATATATTATTATTATTGAAATCCAAGTTGATGTTTGAATTCTTCAACTCTAAAAGCAAACTTGAGTTATCAAATCAGTTTTAAAAACTAAGTTTGAAACACTTATCCACTTTTAAATTTTGTATGCGATTTATATTCTACCAATTTAAATTTTCCAAAGTTAAATTAACACTTTGATATTACTTGAAAAATTATTTGTTAATCTAATATTGCTGTCAATTTTACACAGACTGATTTCTTGATTTCACAAAGTTGAGATATCTTTTATTGAAAATATTTCAAAATTCATCTAAAGAGTTCAGAATTTCGGTTCTTTGACTTCAAACAAAAAATTGTGGTATTAGCTTTCTTAATATTTATTATTTATTTATAATAAGTAGTATTTTCGTTCAGATTTATAAGAGAGATTTATGACATACAAATTTCTAGAAATTCCGCAAAAAAGTTGTCAAAGCAGTTTTTGAAAAATTTAATATAAAGTAGGTAATAAAATAACAAAAAATAACTACAGAATAAAAATAATTCAAAATAATTATTTTGAAATTTTAAGAACCGAAGCACATACTTTTAATTTGTTTAGGAAACAGTCAGTAAGTAGATTTCAATGTCAAAAGTAAAATTTTAATCTTTAAGCCTGTGTACTTTGCAGTGCTAAATTAAATTACGTTTCTTTGCTAGCCTTTCTTGTACATGTGTTTTTATATCCTTCTTTAACTCCTGCAGCTTTTTTTATTTTATTCAATCAGTTGCTTGCACCCTACTTTTTTTTCAATATTTTCTAGCACTTATTTCATCCTATCCTTAGGGCTTTGCTTTTCATTTATTCTTTCTTTTAACTAAAATGGCTTACTTAACTACATATATAATTTTAGTCTTTCATACCCGACAATTTTGTTCTAACAACTCTAAAAATTGTACACAAAATCTCAGTTTATTCCAAATCTGAACCAAATTGAAAATATTTAAAAACAAAATATCAAATTGTATTCTGAAGATAAGATAAATGAGGTCTTGACAATAGGAATTCATTATTTGAGAAATATATTTGTTTTTTTAATATTGAAATGTGTAAGCAATATTGACAACTTAAAAAAGTTAATATTTGCAACATAATAGTAACATAAAGGTTTTCACATTTACTACAGATTCTTGAATTAATAATTATAGTTAATAACGTGTAAGCGGTATTGAGGACGACTAATACACAGTGTCTATTGCTCATTCCTTAATTATGCAAAAGTTATAGCTCTATAATAGTTTTAATCTGAATTTTTATTTTTCAAATCATTTATTAGAAAAACCGTTTTTTAAGTTGATATTATGTATGAGCGCAATTTTTTATCAAAAATTTAACACTAAAATATATTACTTATACATAGCTATGACCTTTCTTTATAATATAGCTTACGTTTAATACTTTTAATAAATTTTTATAGTACCTACCTATTAATTAAATAAATTGCTCGTTATGAACTTTTCGAACATTAGATTTTTCATCGATTTAACAATTTATTTTAATTATCAATTATATTATATTACAATTAAACTTATTTATAAAAAGAATCAACCTAATTAGAAATAATTAAACTTTTAAAAAGTTCAACTGTAGGAAATTCACGACACACTATCCTTTTAAAGTTACTTTCTCTCCAAAACATTTAAAATATTAATTTTTGAGTAATCAAACCGGAGTTGTAGATAGTAAGTATATAAGAAAATATGACAATATGTATAATATAATTATAATACGTATATTATAATCATCTATACCTATAGAGGTAGTAAGATAATGTAGTTTTAAAAAAGCTTAAAAAACGAGATATATGTTTGATTCTTGTTACGAATATGTTCACTTGTTTATCGATTTAATGCTTTCAGAGGAAATTGCTTTTTTTATTAACATTGACTGCATATCAGCGAAGTTTTGTAATAAGAAATCCAGTGAAAACATTTTAACTGCTCAGAAACAAGTAAATTGTGTCTGGTGTTATAGTTAATTTTCTAAATTATCTGAATTGAACAGATAGAAGTACCACAATAACGGTTGTTTAACACTCGTGAAGCATTTTCATAAATATCTAATACTTGACACTACCTAGGATATTTGGCCCTAATACAATATTCCTCAGCACTTCTGGGTACAACAAAAACATTTGCTGCGGTAATACATTAGTTTAGATATTCAAATTTTGTGATTTAATAATTAAGGGTAACTGCTACACCATATTGTTTCGCTATAAGGGAAAACTTTCATAACATTATTTCCACTAAATATCATTTTTCAAATTATACAAAAATACATATTAGTAATAACACATAAAATCAAATCCTAATGGTTTAATGTTTGAAACTACTTAAAAAGCTGTTTACATGGAACATGTAGCAGCATATTTCGTATAACGTATGCCATTAAGCAACTTGAAAATGTAAATATATGTTACCAGCATAAAACAGGGTATCTCCATTACCCACCAGTTTTTAGTATACCTATTCAACCGTACATCGTTATGTAAATCCTTAAGCCAGAAAACAAGATTTAGATTTAGTACCTGCCACTTGGCAAATTGATTTTCTGTTCTGACTTGCACTGATGTATTGCAATTTCCTATAGTCACATATCAAGCGAGTAAAAGGTAAGTGGTTTATGTAGTAATACATTCCGCGTCGCCGGCTTTGCCATAATAGAGTTGTTTATTTGTATTTTTTTGTATTCTTAGTATGTTTCATTTTCCTGAAATAACGTAAAAGAGCTATATTATTTTTATATATGTGCGTGTAGTTTACCAAAACTACAATGAAACAACGTTGAAGTATTATTATCCTTCTTGACTTGAGTATTACGACCTGTCACGTCGTTCAGCTTCCAAAATGAATAATATTTTTCACGTACTTATACCACCACAATGTAATAACTAAAACCTGAAGGATCGTAAATATTTTTAACAATTCTTATTTATAATATTTTAAAACTTGCGTTTTTGTATTACTTATTCTTCCACAAAGTAGGACGATGACAACTCTGCGTATACAATTTTGTTGAACGATGAGAAGTACCGACCTTTTCTTAATTTTCTAAACAAACTAATTACCTAATTGTGTGAATAAGTTAGCTTAAATAATAAAAAATCAAATCAAGATGTTTGGAATGAAACTAAAGTTTATTTTGCTTCTGCTAATTCCTATTATCACGGAACGCTAGTTTATCAATGCAAGGATAAATAAATTATCCCTAGATTCTCTCTAATAAGAGGATCAAGTAGAATTACGAACTCAATGATTGGTCAGTTTATTGGTTTACGTCTTCAATACTTAACTGCAGTTTATCCGTGCATCGATAACGACCCTTAATCGAACTTACATTTAATTGAAATTATTAGACCTTGTAAGAACTTTTTAATTTCATTATAAAGAAAACTTTTTATTTTGACTTACCAAAACGAATAGACATTAAATTAATATAAAAAGAGAGACATTAATAACGGTTTAAATGGAGGTTCTGTCAATATTGGAAATCCAATTTTTGAAACTTTTGTCTATTAATACTTGTAAAACGTCATTTCAGTTTTGTATCGCAAAGTAATTAAACACTAAATATGCTTTTGACAAAGTTCTATTAACTTGCATTTCAGGCACTTAATGAACATTTGACTTGAAAATCAATTTGTTTCTAAATTTTCAATAGCAGTAGCCAAATAAACATAATAATTATTATTTTTAGATTATTGCTAATTTAAATGGTATTATGTGAACGAACAAAAGTACCTCAAGTTTTCATGAATAAAATACGCTTACTAACATACTATTTAGTTAATTTACTTTATATGAAAATATATAAATGTAAATATGTATATGTTATGTTATTTTATATACCGAGGTATATAATAGATCTGTGATAATAGCTATAGCGCAACGCGCCATATAGGTAATGAAAATTTTGATCAGGTGATGTATTATTTATAATACTACTTATTTTATTCACAATCATGAAATGCCAGGCAACAATAATAGTAAATCATAGAGCTTTAGTATTTTGACTTTTTAGTACTTACCACATATATTAAGTCAGTACAGAGTTAATTCAAATTTATTGCATTTCAATCAAATGGACAAGCGTTTGTCTGATTATTATTTTTACTTGAATAATTACTTGAAAACTAAATTGACTTTGGGTATTAATATTTATAGAATACTAAGGACCTTTTGTTTTATTCTATTTTATCTATCCTTTAATATTTTATTAAGGACTTTCAGTTGTTCCAATTTGTTAAAATCTTTTAAGTAGGGTGTGAAACTAATCCCATAAACCTCTTTAACCTTTGCGAATGTAAAGCTACAATTCAAATTATATAATAGTGTTTGCAATTATATTTTGTATTAATACTTTTTGTGCATAAAATCATTACCTACTATATTTAAGTTAAAAACAATAAAATTTATAAATAATTTTATTTTAACTATAATTTTAGTTTAGATCAATTTCGTAACCAATTTTTAAATAAAAATGATAAAAACTTATATGTAATATTATGTAAATGTGCGAAACAAGGAATTTATTCAAAGCTATCACATAAAGTGAGTTTTCATATTTTCAATTTATTATTATAGTACTCTATTATATAAATTTGATTTATATTATCGTTTTAATAAATCAAAATCTTAGTATTGAATTTAGGTTAAACCATATTGTCTATATTAATAACAAACTTTTGCGAAATTGTACACCGCTTTTGGCGAATTGAAGTGTCGTACAAAATAAAAAATCTAGCATAAAAGCGATAAAGGAAAAACGACAAAATGAGAAAATAAATTTGAAGTTGGATTGTGAAGAGTGGAGAAAAGCTTAAATGTAATCTGCTATATCGGTGCAATTCGAGAATTCGTCAAGGCGCGTAACGCATAAAGCACCATCAAACTGCTGGAGGAGCATAAAAGCTTAATTTTACAATATTTAATTTCAGTTTCAAGCAATAATTAAAATTAACATTGCTTTTATACCATCTGAATAATTTACACTCAAAATAAGAATTTACTTATCTATAAAATGTAATTCAGGCAATTTACTTTATCTTCAAGATCAAGAATTTATTTTATTACATATCTAGAGAACTTAATTGTTTCAATATCCTATAATTGGGCAATTATTCAGGTGTATCAGTAGTAATAAATTTAATGCGTATATTTGAAGTACCAAAAACATAATTACTAATTATTATATTATGTAACTTATATTGTGAAGTTTGTTGTTTGCAAGAATAATTTATTATATACTTTTTACAGTATACATAATATATTATTCGGTTATTTGGAATAAAAGCGGAAATTAGTATATTCTTTAATAAAGAAAACAAACTTTAGTGACAACCGGTTTTGGTATATTAAACCATCATCAGGACATATGATCACATTCATAAATAAATCAATTATTGTTACAAAAATCTACGAAATTAGATGAGAATTTATAAGTTGAATTTAAAACTTAAAATGAAATATTCAAAGTCGTAGTAACTGGAATTCATTATACATACCATATATTGTAGAATGTAGATTCTAATTAAACTAAAATTTTTAATTTTATTTCAATTAGTGAAAAATTTCATTAAAGATAAGATATTTCAAAGCAAGGTAGCTGTAAATTCATATCAATAGATAAACAAGGTGAAGAATAGGTGTAAAATATTGCATAAAGAAAAAATATTTTCAAGTTTATTTATTCTAAGCATCGTGAGGTTTCAATTGATTTTCTGTTCAAGTTCACCGCTGTCTCAATTCTTGTCAACCCCTTCATCAAACTTTATTTCTTGCCATCCTTTTGCAACGCTGGTTTGATTTATGATCCTTATCATTGAAATTGAATATCAAATTTATAAGCGGTGGACACAATGACAAATGTTATGACACAACATTAAAAATTTATCGTACTTATAATTGATGTCATTTAAACTGAAACAAAACTAAAAACTTTACCTGTAAAATTGTGTTACTTTAGATTGAAACTCAGGCATACGCCTCCTTTTTTAAAACTTTTGTTTCTCAATAAGTATTCTTTTTCATTAAGTAAAACTAGATCTTCTAAAGTAGGTATCGGTTAATATAATAAATATAAGTGTTTCAATTAGATTCACTTACAAAGTTAAAATTTCCTGACTAAAACATTTCAGTCAGGTAATAAACTGCAAAGAAATAAAACTTTACAAACTGCAATGTTATATTTTTTAAATAACTTACTTAATAATTTGAAATAATATTCATTATAAGATAAATAGATATCTACAGATACAAATTTTAATTTTGTATTTTGGATATGTTATGAATTTGTTAAAACGATATATTACTCCTATATTTTTTTAAAAATGTAATGGACAAGAACTTTTTATTTTTCTTTGTTTAATTCATCCTATGCATAATATATATTATTAAATTTCAAATATGATTCATTTTCACGCCAGATTTTTAAATGTCAAAATAGTCATTTAATAAGAATTTTAATTTTCATATGCGTTTCAAATGAAAGCACTTTATTTTAACATTTCATAATGGTTTCGCAAAATTAAAAATAAAGTGGACTACTACTTGCTAAACCGAGAGAATCGCAGTGATCGATACGTAGAAGTCACCAGACCAGAATATTTTCAATACATAAAGTTCATATCTAATTTTCTCTTCTATCGACATACAATAATTATTATTATAAATTGCATAGACAATAATAATTAATAAAAAATAATTCTTTCAAAGTTTGCCCTCTTTAATACTATGCAAATACAACTTTTTGTTAAAAACAACTTTTTTTATTAAATTTTAAATGTTTTTTTAAAAAATATAGTATTAATTATTTAAATTAAACCAGTTCAGTATCTTAATCTTAAATATTTTCAATTTTGTGAATCGAAAATTGTGAGTACGCGGTTACTTAATGTCATTATAATTATTTCCCAAGTATACATTATTTAATATTATATAGGCAAGTAGCGTCGCCTAAAATTAAATAGAAAGCTTTGAAATCGTTAGTATAATAGAAACTTAAGAGAAACTAGAACTTATTATATTTCACGATGAGACGCCTAGATAGTTTTCAATAAGGATATTCATTTTCTGAATTTCTTGTATTTTAGATTAAACTCGTATTAAAGCAACTTTATTTTAAAAGAAATTGTTGTTTTCTCCAAACTAAACGAAAGTGAGATGTTTCGGTACAAATTTTAAACTCGAAAGTCAAATTATTTGTACCATTATAAACATAGCACGCGATGTCAACTTATATTTATATTAAACTTTACGTTGCAAAGATAAAAAGTAAACTAGAAATAATATGACATTATTTTAATACAATTGACTTCTTCTTCTTTAATTTTTTTGGGATTTGTTGATCTATTTATTATCAACAGAAATCTCGATGGTGTTTCGAAGTCACTATTAGTGCTTTCAGCATATTAAATGTTATATATCTGAGGTAGATTGCTAGGTTCGTCTCAGATATACCTGTAACGCTGGATTTTTATTGTTGATAAAGGCAAATCATCAACCCAAAAAACCACCGGCTTTACGTGGCCTCCGAAGCATGGAGAAAATTCCGGATTTCAACCGGGTACCTAAATGTGAGCAGTTGTTCAACTAACATACCTGACTAATGACCGTCACAATAAATTTGACAAATTTTGGTATCTACTTAAAAAAATATATTTTAAATAATAATTTAATAACAAATATTGACTTTGACATTTACATAATCTACAATCTTCAAATATACCAACTTAAAATTAAATGCCCAGCAAAAAATTTTCCCCGCATGCTTAAAGTTTACTCCCTAAATTGTGAAAAAGTTATTTTAATATACCGGGTGCTGAAAGAGTTAGCCGAACATAGGAAATTAACATGTAAAAACTTATTTATGCAAATTCCTGCTTTCCTCATTATTTTAGAGAAAAAATGAAAGACACAAAAATAATGCAGAAATATAAACTGCAAATGATAAGACCATTAGATTTCATCTAACTTTTACTTAAAAGATCAAAGAATGCTTTCGAAATTGTTAAAATTTGCATTTATCGCACTGGCCATATAATAAATTTAATTTAATTTATATTTTACAAAATAATTACCATGGAAACTTTCATGGCCAGTCCGATAAACAAAAACTTTTAACAATTTCAAAAGCATTTTTTGGTTTTTTAAGTAAAAGTTAGATGAAATCTAATACTCTTATCATTCGTAGTTTATATTTCTGCATTATTTTTGTGTCTTTCATTTTTTCTCTAAAATTATTAGAGAAGCAGGAATTTGCACAGATAAGTTTTTACATGTTAATTTCCTATGTTCGGCTAAGTCATTCAGGACCCTGTATAAAAATTTATTAAATGTCACAATTGAAATTAATGGTTGATAATTAAATTTAAAAATTATTATCAACTTAAATTAAAACTACTAGTTAACAGATTAAATCATATCACCACTTTTTTTTATAAACTCTTGTACACGGATTGTGAGAAAACCTTCATAGTAGGTAGAAGAAACCAACAGAACCATTGCCATTAGAGTGAAAGAACATTATTATTATTATTTATAAGAGCATAAAAGAACAAGAAATCAGAAAGTTCCCATATTGTCAAACGTTTGGTAGATAAAAGTCATAGCTTTGACGGTACTGATGATTAACATTGGAAAAATTAAAAAAAGTTGAAATTCGTAAGAGATTAAAAGATCTAATCAAATCTATATACTTATCAACGAATTAACCAGAAATATATTATAATATATTATGTATTATCCGATCTTAAAATATTTTGAAATTAGTTGACAAACGTTATTACATTATCTCGTTATCACATTATCACGATAAACAATTTGTTATTTATAAATAGTTAACATTTTAATGGAAAACTTTTGCTTATACAATTTTATTATCCTTTAAATGAAATTTGAGACTATGATGAAAAATTTAAAAATCGTTTATTAGTTATTTTCAAAATTTTACTAGGAATCCGAAAAAAACTTGACCGGACTCATTTTGCAACCGAGAAAGTAACTGCCCCGATCTTGAAAATTTGGTAACTACAATAAGGGCCCTTTCGATACTCAAATGGCTATAAAAATTCAGATGAAAGCTGTATTATCCGTGATGATAAGTATAATATTAAACAAAGTTTGTATTATTATTAATTTTCTACCGGTTTCGCTTTATCGCATCATCGAGTCGGCAAGATATAAGATATTTTTTTAATGTTGTTTAAAATATTTGTATATGTTTTTATTTACAAGTAAGTTTAAGCATATCTTGCAGATCTGATAATGCTATACAGCGAAACCGGTAGAAAATAATAATTACTAAAATGTACAAAGAAATTTGCTTAATAACTAAATAAATACAAAATAAACTTACAGTTACTTTTAGAAAAGGTACATACCAAAATTAATTAATTTTATTAAAATAATGTCATATTTCTAGTTTATTTTTTACTTTACATCGAAGGTTGTTTTTACACCACGTGTTTATATTTTTTTGCTAGTAAGGGAAATTTTGACTTTCGTGTTTAAAATCGGTTATCGAACAGCTTTAGTTAATAAAAATGTTAATATATAAAATATATAAACATTATTAAAGTAACTTTTTTTTAATAATAATAGAACACCATCAACACATAATAATATTCTCTATTATGTTTTATTGTTAATTTATTATTCAACATTTCCCTGTTTGTAATAAAACTGCAGTTTTGATTTTTTTCTCATAAGGAACATCGACATGTTTAAACTCTGTATCATGTATTGAAAAAAAGAAATCAGGTTGCTTTCTTATAACAACCTTTTCAACGAAATCAAAAAGAAACAATTTTTCAAAGAAAGATGCTCTCGTTATTGTAACATAAATAACTAAACAAAATTGTATTCGATATGTATCATGTCTGTATATAGTGGGGTCGTGTTTTTCTTGAATCAGAATATGAAGACCCATATCAATCACATAAGTTGAACTATTATTATCAAGCATTGTTAAAGATTACACAGTATACCCACAAAATTAAAGATGTATAAATTAACACTGTAAAAGTTAATTGTCGAAGTGGTATATCAACTATAAAATTTATTATTATTAATATCTAATTGAAAATAATTAATTAAAATTACCTTTTTAAAATTAAATTTATATAGACGATTATTCACAGCTATTAACTTCTAATTACAACTAGGTATATGTATGTTTCTGTAATGTTTGGTGAAAACTTAATTAATTATATTGAGTGTTACAGCTGTAAATTTGAGATATAACGTTTTGAAACAAATTTTAACGCTTTAAGTAGTAATAGAAGATAATATCAAAATTTGTTTTATTTTGTCATTCTTTTTTCAAACATTTTAAACAATACTGTTATGAAGTAAGCTTGACTAAACTGTGTACTAGATACACAGTAAATACTACGATTTAAATTTGAGCTACCAAAATTAACCACCAACTAATCTTGCATATAGAGATAGGTAATTGAAAAGCAATCAATCACCTATAATGAATTGGTCGTACAACCATTAACTTAATAACAAAACCAATTTTAAATATTTCAAACAATAAAATACAAGCGTTGTGGTATACTAATATAATTATTGTTAAAAAATAGCAATAACAATGAATTGAAGATAAGTAGTAGACAATAGGTACTAGTAGACAATAAAATTTAATTTATAAAATAAATAAAGTAGCTTAATTATAATATTATTTAAATTGCAGGTAATAAATAAGTTTTTTTATATAAAATTTAATTTAGTTTTACGTAGGTACTTATATTTTTATTACATTTCTTGTTAAAAATATAAAGTATGGTAGGTATTTGCTTAGCAAATGTAACTAATAATAATCTTTGTAAAACTCTCAGAAGATAAAAGGAAAAGGAAATATTTTCACATCAAACTTAATGAATAAAGGTTTCTCGTAAAGATTGAGCGTGGCAAGTTAAACTTTTGGAAAAAAAAGCTAACTGCGCTTTACAATATGATATTGTCAACATTGTACATTTCAAGATAAAAAAATCTAGTTTGATTGATGATAACAATATCCTAGATATAACGTACAAAAATTTCAAATTATTACAATTTTATTATTTTCAATTTTAATTCAAAAACATGATTTCAAAGTTTTTTATTTATTAGAAAAATCAAAGATATTCTAAGCTTTAATTACTTGCGGGAACAGGGTGAAGATAATAAGTTTAAGAATAAAAAATTATATAGGAAGGAAGATATCCAAATATATCGATAATAAAATTTATTATTCTTCATTTACTTGTAAATTTTACCTTTAAAATTTACTAAAAAGGTTACTAGAGTTATTGTTTTATATTATTTCCTAAAATGTAATTATATTAGGTGTTAAAGCTCGAAAAATTCACATTATATGCGCATAAAGGTATTAAGGTCCATATCATTATATAATATTCTATGCTTATAAAGCTTTAATTTTAATGGTGCAAAGGATACTTGAAAATCCTGATGTGTTGCTGATAAAAATTAAATGCTTTAAAAATAAGGGTTTAGAATTTAATTTTTTCTGAATAAATAGAGCTATTTAAGATAACCAAGTGTGCGAATAAACTGATTTTTATAAATTTAATTTAAATTTTTAATTCTACTACTAAAATTTAATTTTAGTTCAGTATTGCATCATAGTTTTTAATTGACAAGACTTTTATTAAAATGTGCTGTGATGCCAATATTTATAATTATAAAATTAGTTGATTGTGATTACTCTAATTTATTATCACCAATACAAAATAAATACATACAATAAGATGCTCTAAAATGTCGAATACTAAAATGAACAGCAGTAAATTCTTATTTAAAAAAAAAGTAGTTTGAAACATCTTGTTAGGCCACTTATGTTACCTGGTATATCTATGGTACTTTTTGATATTTAGACATTGCATGTATTATAATCATTTGACTTCTGATCGGTAAAACTAGGTAGTAAAACAACTATAAAATTTCTATAAATCAGCTATAAATCTAAATATTAAATGCATAATTTTTCTTTTAGCTGAACCCTGGTTAACTTTTCCAACGGATGAATAGAAAGATCGAAGTTCTGCTGTTAATTCATCTTGAGAAATAAAGAACTTTATATCAAAATCAGTACGTACTCGACTTTCATCTCGAAGTCTAGAAATAAGATAATAAATTTTTTCGGCTTTTATGTATATTTTGCCATAATTTTAAACTTTTGAAAGAGAGCATATATTATACTTTTATTATTTTTCATTCCATCATTTGTGAAAATTTTGTTAAACTTTTCACTGGTTATTATAATCATTTTTAGAATTCGTCCATAAACTACAAAAGGATTTTCTGTCATCTTTAGAAATTCAGTTAATTTTTTCAATATATTTTCAATATCTAATAGTCGTTCACTTATTTAATGTATAGTAAATCTATCCTTTAGAAGTCGCTATATTGAACAATTCCTTTTCTCCTAACTCTATTCTTACCAATTCTTAAGTTAAAATAAGAGATTTAATGCTTTTGTACTTTAAGTTATCCCTTTTTAAGCTGTTTGATATAAATTCAGTAAATATAAAAAATGCCACCTAGTAAATTTCAAACAGAAATACATCTTTGTTAGGTACTATTAAAAATTATCTAAATAAAAGTACAATAAATTTATTGAAATTTATTTGCGTTGTATAATATTTTGTAAAAGATTTTGAAACTAAATTTAAATATCAGTATAAATTAGGTAGGTATCTATATAGCAGGTATAATAATAAAAATATTTAACTTGCATATAAAATATCAAGTGCAGGTATTAAATAATATATTATGTCAATGTTAACATAAAATAATAGGAATCACCAATCTAAAACCATCTATCACATGATTCACCAATCAAAAATGACCCTTTATTAACATTAACACTATTCTAAGTGCTTGTTCACAATGTACGTACGTAAAACGTAAGACGAACATAAGACTTAAAAATATAAATACAAATAAAGGCTTAATAGAGTATTAAATAATATTAAAATCTTAAAGTACACGACATAGAATGTTTATAAATTTACATAGTATACCAAAATAACTCCAGTATTGTCAGTACCTAATTCGATTGAAGTCTAATTTGTATTTGTAATTCTTACGTTTTATGTATTTCTTATGTATGTCTTATGTACATTGTAAACTCACAGAGCAGTTTGAGTATTCCATCCACTCCAACGATACAAAACATCAAACACTTATTCACAACATAGTTGCCTTTCGGAAAATCTTCTCACAGTAAATTGTTATTTTCTTTTATGTTCGGTGTCTCATTTACATATGTTTTTTATATACTAGAAAATCATCCTGGTACAATAGTTCATATTATAATATAATCATAGAGAAAAAGTATTTACTAACATCTAAGACGGCAATACATCACATACGAATTTAATACCAATATTTAGGTTTCCAAACAGAGAAAACCGATTACTACCATACTGATTACTGGCGTCACAGTTGGTGTTAAAGATTTTTAATTTTTACTTAACTGAAGTAGTTGAAGCTACTAATGTGAATTTTCATATCGAATCTGGGCTTTGTTAACTATCATCCAGCTACACCTAAATGACTCAATGTTGGAGTGTTCTGGACATAACGACACCCCCAACGAAGAACGACGTAACTCGAGTTACTAGTAATTTGAGTTATGACTACTGCTGTAATTCTGAGAAAAAAACCTTTGATTTGGTAAATAAAACATTACCTTACAACCAATAATTCCAGAAAGAATCAGCGAAGAAAAGTTGTATCTCCTATGCATGTATGTACATTTCAAAACTTTAAAATTGCTCTCCTGCAAAATAGGTAAAAATGAGTTACGTCCTTCTTCGTTGAGAGTGTCGATAAGGAAATGATGTACTTTTAGCCGGAACTAACAAAACTTAAACATAAAATGTAGGAAAGAACAATTTTATAAATTAATCACTTGGAATTATGTTTGATTAGTATGCACTCAGAGAAAAAGGAACGGTTAAATTAACCAGATATAATGGTCATACAACAATTTCATTAAATTTAGTATATTTAAACTAAAGCTTGTTTAATTTAATCAATTTACAATTGTAGATTCAATCAACTCAAAATTGTTAAACATAGAATGTATATTAACAATGATAATAGTTCTTTTTACTGATGTTTGTTGTTCTTTAACACTTAATTGTAGTGTACCAAAATGGTTTGATAATATCAACCCACAATTATTAGTTAAACAACGAGCTATATAGGTATTGCAACATTTTATCTTGGTACTTTTTACAATTTTTCAGAAGCTACAAGAGCATAGTTGAATTAAACAAAATAGTTGGTAAATAACCTTGTAAATAGTTATTTCATTAAAAATTATTGGTAATCTTTATCCCGACTCTTTAGAAATTTTAGAGGCATGTTTTATTGCTTCGAAACCTGCTTCAGAATCAGGTACAGTTTGTCTAATGCCACATGTCCAAATAGTAGCCATTGTAAAAAGCTTAACCTTTTTTAAAAAATATTTCAGTTTTCATCGCTTTCGTTGTACTACGTGGGGTTTTGAGTATTTATTTGAAGAATTCTTAAGTAAGTAATAATAATTAATATTTGTATCTATATATTTAAATAAATATATTTGTTATATTAATGTGCTATATCTCTCAAAATATTTGAACTTATTGTCAATTGCAGGTTAAGATATCATGTCGCGGAGCGGTTAAAATATTTAAGAAAAAAAGATCTCGATGAACTCTTTAAGGATACGAAACTGAATTTAAAAATTGAGTTTTGCAATTTCTTAACCAAGTGGCAATCGGAAAATGTAAGTTACAATTTATTGTTAATTATTTTTTTTAATATTTCGAAAATATATTTTGAAGTTAGCAATGTTCTAAAATTGATTTTATTACAGAATTCAGCTCCAAACAGTTCCGTTCTTCAGCCTCTAAATTTAAATTATTGCAGAACTAGATTATGGCTTAATCATAATGTTACTTCACCTTTCGCTTCTTCAGATAATGAGTATTAGCATCTATATGTTCGCAGATGCAACTGGAAGCCATTCTTTTGTTAGCTAATTTAGTTAGTTTTACGATTTTAGTTTTTAATGTTTAATGATTAATGTTTAACTTTTGTTAATTTATTCTTATATACCTATGTACTTAATGCTTTTATGTGTATGTATTTGTAATAAATTATAAGTTCAAACTTAAATAACTTTTATTATTTCTACAATTGCTATGAAAATAAGTTAACAATGAAAATTGTTAAAATAACTATTAAGTAAAGGTAAGACGCAAATTAAAATGGTTAACCAACTATTATTTTGGTTTAGCAACTAACAAGAACTATGTAAATAGTTAAGCAACATTTTACTAGTTAGGTAACAAAAAATTGGTTAAGAAACTATAAAATTGTTAATGTACAACTTTGTTTGTTTAATACACTATTTCATTGGTAAATTCTACCAACTATACATGTTACTAGAGGTTAGATAAAATCAACTATTTTTTTACAGTTGATAATACCATATTCAGTGTTTGACGCATTTTCATATCCTTTTTCTGGTTAATTTTACCAAGTTTTTTCTTTGAGTGTGGTAAGCTTTAAATAATATATTCTCTTCCAGTTAAAAGTATAAATTATTCATGGTATAAATTTAAACTATTGCAACTAAAAAATTTGATAGTTATTAATTACGTACAAAGACCACAACAATTTTTAAAATACATATTTGTTACGGAAAAAGTTCGACTACTGGTTAAAATGCATATTTTCTGGTAAATGTATGAATAATTTTATAAATTAATTATTTGGAATTAAGCTTGATTAGTATCGTAAGCTTTAAATATATTCTCTTTTAGTTAAAAGTATAAATTATTATTCACAGTATAAATTAGAATTTTTGCAATTAGAAAGCTGTTACTGTTAATATTATTAATTACGTACCGCACTTATTAAATTAACATGTAAAAAATAGATGAAAACAATATTTTTTTTAAAATATATGTATCGAAAAATTTATGTATACAGGTAAACGTACATATTTTCTAGTAAATGTTCACATATGCCAGCGCTAATGCTAAATGAGCTTATACATTTAAAGTACTTTTCCCAATAGCATTAGGAATATATCTACAGGTTTACGAACAGATGATGGGAAAAGTATATTATTGAGGCTTTACAATAAGTTAGTGCTATAATTAATTATTATTATAATACACACTTAGATATTTTTTTAAATAAATTTAAATAGAAAACTAATAAACACAACATATTAATAATTAATATTAATAATTTTTATTGCAACAGGGATCGCTATACTATTGCATTTCGAATTTATTAAGTTATTTATTTTAAAATATTAAAATATTGTTAGGTACGTTAGTTTTAACACTTTCTTTAGAAGTTATACATATAATACGTATAACACCGCATTATTTGACTCACTTTTACTAAGGTACAGGTTCACATATCGTGACGCTCGGGGAATTTGTCTCTCAAGAAGTCCATGCAAACCCTTCTGTGTGGGCTGTAGCGCTGTCCTGCTAAAACCAGACGTCTTCCAGCTTCATCCCTTCCAAATGAAGAAAACTAAATCCTGCATCATGGTCAGTTAAAGTGCAGAAGTGACTGTAACCGCTCGATCACTTTCTTTAAAGGGGTTTCTGGTGGAGCTTCCTGGGATTCGTATTGCTCCAATACCGTATATTCTATTTGCACAAGAGTGCACAAAACCGACGATGGACGATATCATGTTCAAAACAGTGTAAACTTAAATTTCCCATGTTAATGAAACAAGAAAAAATTAAAAGATTTAGACATTTTGTAATAGTCTGTGTTTAATTACATTTTGTATGTCTTTTCATATAGGAACTGGTTTACAGAATCCTTATTATGTGCAATGTGGGTTTATTTGATATCCGTTATCCTAAAGTAGATTCTGAATTCTGGACGTAATCTGTTTATAGAATTTTAATTATCGCATGGGGGGATAATTTTGTACTTTCATCGATAACTCTTGTGAATAGATTAGAGAAATTCTTATTAATTAGTATTGAACAAACATTAAAAAGTGCTGTTTTTAATGGGATTGGGCTTAACGTCTAATATAATAATTATGATAAAACTCAATACAACCTTCAATTAAATTATGATTTAAGTAGTAAATTGAATGGTACTTTTTATTTATTAGTTCATATTTGGGACTAATATTTTTATATTAAAATGAGACAAGTAGATACATGGTATAGTATATAAAAATTTCTTTATTGAAATACAAATACACTTTCCTTTTAAATGTTTTAGCCATATGAACTTGTTTAATTATTGGAGGAAAATTGACATGTTTTAAACGCATTGCCAATTTATAATTTTATATTATTTCTTAACAAAAACTAAACTAGTACACCGGCCATTTCTTCTTTCGATTTTGCAAGATTTACAATCTAAACACTAAAATGTTTTTTGTTTGAATTGATCAAACCATCCACCGCATTTTTTGAAAGGTTTAGATTATTGATTAGATAAAGTGAATGCCGTCTAAATAATAGCGCCCAAATGTTCAGCCGCTTAAAAGTCTCTGTACTCTAACTACAGTACTCTTACGTTTAGCGCTCAACTGTCCTGGCGTCCAAAAGTTCTGACGCCCAAACCGTAGTGACTAATTAGTAAGCTACCAAATCTTCAAAAGAACATAATTATTATTATGTGAAAAAACTTGAATTTTACATAAAATTTAAAAACTTTATATTTGGTTTATACTATAGCAATTGCCACATTTTATTATTTTTAAAATACGTTAGATTGCATTTAAATTCTTTAAAATAATTTTAATGATGATAATATTATTATTATAATTATATCGACCATCTATTTAAAATACTGATCAAAAATGCTTCAAAATACTGACCTAATAAATACCAGTCTTAATAAAATCTTAAATTTAATAAAGCATTAAAACTGTGTCGGAAATACACAACAGTTTTTTTCGACTCTAGTTTGAATTAAAAATACAATTAACGATTGCTTTTCTACAATGCTAAAAAAATTATTTTACGCCTGGAAGTGGCACTTTTTGTAAACAATTTAAGATTCAACAAAAGTAAAATCTTTATTTTAATCAAAATAAATTTTCAACCACAAACATTTAAAAATATTATTTCTCACTATTTAGAAACCTAAACGCATAGAGTTTTTAGTAAAAATCATATACAGTATGTTAAAAATTCAATTGTGTTAAATCGAATGCAATGTAAATTAAGTTGGTTAGGAATCGGACTAGAAATATTAGATATATAGGTAGTAGATATTGCAGTGTCCTAAAATGCAACTTAAACGAATTAAAAATGCAGATGTCTTTAGTTGTCAATTCAAAAATTATATGTCATCACTTTAATTTCAAAGAAGCTTATATTATAAATTATGACAATGTCAAATTTGACAATTCACATTTTGAGGTTAAGTAAAACAATTAAAATGTAAAGGCAAGCCAAGTGGCTAGACGGTACGTCGACAGTGCGTTGCGATGCATGCATGTGAATAAACAAAAATAAACAAATCATAGGAGGAGTAACATGCAGTAAATAAAAAATATGTGAATCTGAAAAAAAGTTGGATTGCTTAGAAACGGCTGAAAAACAATATCTGAAATATTTAGTTTATCCTTGGACGAGGTCCGAGAAGGTTGATCTCTAAACACGTTCCGAGGTAGTTCAATTTTGGACAAAAGTCCAATACATTGAAATACGGCCTTGAGTCCAATCAAGTTGTTTAAGTGGTGGTTTCAAAGAAACCTGAAGCCAACCACATGGTGTTAAAAAAAATTAATTTCGACTTACTAAAATAAATTCAATTTGGATAAGCAAATGTGCAAGAAGTTATTTAGAACATTTTGGAAGTGGCATTGAAATTTACTGGAGTCAATTTGGACGTGGCTTCATATCACGTGGTTGAAGAGGAGGAGAACCACAAACCATTTCAAGGAGAACCGGAAGAACGAGCTACTGCTGTTAGGTTTGCATGAACTGATTTTTAAAGTGCTGTTGCGGATTATTGCGGATTTTGCGGAGAGTTAATAGATACGGGAAAAGCGCATCGTTAGGCGGAAATTTACGCCCTTAATTTTTGTAATCCATTTGTTTAATTTAATTGAAAAATAAATATTTAAAATTCATTTCAAAATTTAAGATTCTTTGAAAAATATTTTTGTTAAAAAAAATTGATCATTATTTTATTTCGTTCACAAGTTAGATGCAGAGGTTCGTTAAGTTTTGCATTCATTGCATAAAAAAGAAAGTAAGTATGGACTCTTAACAGTCTTCCACTGTTAACAGTGCAATATATTATATTTACAGTAGTTACTCAATAGGTGGTGAACTCCTGTGTTGACAATGTAACTTGTACATTTTGAATCCATTTTTTTTCAAATCAATTTTAGAGCAATACCTTCTAGATAGTTTTCATTTTAAATTTCATTACCTTCCATTTTATTTTTATATATATTTTTCTATTCTCTCCCACTGTTTCTTACTTAGAACGGCTCAAACAAGACTTTGTAAAATACAAAAAATATTGTCATTTATATTTCGGAAACGTTGCGAGAAAATAGAAAAATGTAGTTTAGCAAAATCAAAGGTAATTAAATTTGCAACAAAAGATGTCAAAACAAGGCTTCAAAATGTACAATTTACATTGGTACATAGAAATGCCACCACAGCTCATTTCAGGGTAATTGTATGTATATGCAATTGTATTGCATTAAATTTAGTTTTGGCATTTGAATTTTTAAATTTATTTGAATAGCTACATTATTTATGTATTTAGTATAAAGTTTATCAAGTGTAAACTAATTAACAGATATTTGATAATTATTAATCAAATCAACCGCCATGTCGATGCCGGGAGCCATTATATATAATTAAGGTATTAATTATAATTTTGTGTTACTAATTTGTTGATATTTACAAAAAAAATTAATCTTTGAACGGGTACTTTATAGATAAAGTTAAATAATGTTCTCTTAACTTAACCTTTGTATTTATATAATACACATCTATCTTTTGTATTTACATATATTTTATAAAACTGTAAATTTTCATTTCATTCAGATGTGGTTTTTGTTTTAGTAAAACTTTACTGTGGTAAACCCAGTAAAACATAACATATTAGTTAGAAACTATTTAAACACTAGGTCATCATAATCCAAGCAGAACACAGCATAAACCTTAATGTTAATAAGTATTTAGAAAAAAAAACAAAAATAATTGCTGAATGCTTACAATATTGCTCAATAATATTTTCCCATAAAGAAACCTGTGAAGGTAATTACAATAGAACTGATAACGGTGCAATCTTGAATCTGGCATTAGTTCTAATTTTCAATAATACGGAGAAATGTATGTACATTACCATTTCTATCACGTAAAAGAGTTGTTGCAATAAGTGTTTATTATTAATTAAACCTTTCAAAGCAACTGTAAATTTATTAAAATGGAATATCCGGTGTGCCATGTAGAGTAACTCTTCCTTCTTGTCAATTACACGTCCACAGTGTAGCGATCTTTGCCTGAAGAACTAGTAAAAATTTCTAGACAGTCCATTTGCACCACATCATTGATTGTAGCGAACAAAGTAAATGCAGTAAAATCTAAATTAAGAATTTGAGTTTAAATTATATTATTAAAATTATAAATAAACATAAAATGTATTCAATTCAAGATTTTTATTAAATTAATTTTAAATAGTAGGCACTAATTTAATATTATTATTAAAAATTAAAAATAGAATCACTTATTAAAAATGTTTACTAGATGTTAAATTGCTGCTTTTGAGCAGGTATAATATTTAATTATAATCGAGTTTAATAATTATATTTATCTGTCGATGTTCCAATTAGATTTTCGAATTAGATAAATAAATACATTCAATTTAGCTTTTTTAGTACTTCTTGCAAACAATTTGGACTAAACTTGTTAACGTACTCTAGAGATTTTCAATATAATGACTATAGCTTAGAAAAAATAGAAAGTTCTCTTAATTATAACGGCTAATAAGAAGATTGTAAGTGCTTTCAGCATTTCATACACCAAATATCTTTAATTAAACATAATACTGTTGAAATATTTCATTAAAATAATAAACATAATTTATGAAAATAACTGTTAGGGCCAATCCCACCAATCAAAAAAAATCGAGTTTTAGACAAAACTTATATTAAAATAACAAATTTAGCATGTTTTTTACACGTATACAAGTTTTGTTTCAAACTCAATTTTTTTGTTTGGTGGGATTGGCCCTAAGTGGAATTTGAGTTTATTTTGGAACAATATATGTATAGATATACTATAATAACAATGTTGATGAAATTGTATCGCACTTTTGACTGTAAGGAACACGCAGAAATATTTTGAATATATGCATAGCCTGAGTTAGAATGTATTTATTTACAACATGCAGGCATGGTTTACTAACATATAATTTTTACATTGAGCTTTAGGTAAACATATTTTTACAGGTTCAATAACTTGCAATGCAATGGAATAATAATTTGGTATTAATTTTAAAAATTTAATAGTATAAGTTAAATCAGCGCTTTAGCCGTTCTCCTTTATAGCAAGGCCGCTCCTGACAATATGGTTTGCTCTTGAATTGGTGTGTATCGACCGCAAGAACAAAAATATTTATAAAATATATTTTTAAAAAGAATATTCTTTTAACGGAGAAAATTGTTTTAAAGTTTTCTTGTTATTTACTGTTACATCATAATCTTACTTAGTTTAATTTATTGAAAAACTTTTATTTTTCATGTAGAAAGCAGGTCCTATGTAGTTATTTTAATTTGGGCGAAGTTTTTAAATTGTAATTTATACTTAGTGGCATTATTGAATTCTTTTCAAAAAGGGTTTTATAAATAGATGGATCTTTGCGAGAGAATAGTACTCTCTTGAGCTAAAATATTACGTTTCACAGATTTCACTACAATTTTGAAATCAATTTTTGTATTGCAAAATTGGTGATCAACTAAATGGATTTTTAAATCTATTGCGTAATGTACTACATTAATCATTTACCATTGAAATCTTTCATTTCTTAAGTTTGTGAACTTCTAAAATAGAAGTCAACTGATGCAAGAAATTTTGCCGGCAAATGTCGCAAAATTTAATCAAAATCTAGATTGATAAAACTAAACATAGATTTTCTCAAAATATAAACACAGATTAGCAGCTTAAAGATTGCTTTTCTTCAGTTTAGTGTAAACCGTTATCGTGGCACACTCGGAAAATATAAATTGTTTTTTATTTCAGTTAAATATTTAATATCAATATTACTAAAAGATTTCATTTCATAACACATTCTATTGTAAAAACGTTTTATTTTAAATAAGAAAATTTACTACACGTATAACGACTGTTTTAAGCAAAAATTATGATAGCATGAACTCTTCTAAGGTAAGTGCATAAAATTACCTTCATCATTAAACAAAATAAATTATTTTTACAACAGTACCATTATTTCTTAATTTGATAGGATGAATTAACTTGACATTACTATAAAATATATAATTATAAATATTATTATATAATAATTGGATATCAAACAATTTGAAACTATGAAACATAAAATGTAATTCAAATTAATTAAGGACTTTTTTTAAGGTGATTTATGAGCTTTTATAAACTTTTAAAGTATTTTTATCGAGGTTAATTTCGAATCTTTACATTTTTTGCTGCAAACGATTCGTGAAGATCTCTTGCGCTTAATTTATTGGAAACTTGTAAGTATAAGTTTTTATTGAGTAAACTTCTCTACAAATTTTGACGTCGATAAAGTTTTATATTTCTAATTTTTTATAGATAGTTTTTATAAATTTTGTGCTATGGGAAACATATTTTAAATTTTTATTCTTTCATAGAGCAATAATAATATTTCTTATTATAATATTTTATTATTTAGAAACTGAAGCACTTGGATAAATAGTATTATAGCATTTAATGTACGATAAAATTATAAAAATATATTATTACAGTAATTTCCACTCAATTTCTTGAAATGACTTTTTCTTAGCTTGGTACGTATTTGTATTGCTAAATCCATTTATGTTAACAATTTATTGTTATTTTAGGACCAAAATTGTTACCATTGTGTAAGTCAACGACTATGTGTTTATCATTAGATATAATAATATTTTCGTAAATCTTCAATTTCATTTATGAATTAAATACCTTTACATAAGTTATTGTGTAGTAGAAAAGATGTTATGATTGCAATAATTAAAATATTCAGTACTGAGTCAATCTACTTAAAAATGTACATTATTACGTTTTATAATGTAAAATTTTCATTTTACGTTTTCATAGTACAATTTAAGGAATTCACTATCATGCATGCTTTTTAAGTAGGTTGACCTAAATATGTCGGTTTACGCAGAAGGAGAGATTCTGAAGCATTTCTTGAGGTTCATCTTGCAAAAACTTGCCACAAAGACCGTCTTAAAATTTGTTTTAATTATTATCAAGGATACGAGTAATTACACTTTTTAGCTTGGTTAGATTTTGAAATTTCATGTTTCATGATGCTGGTAAATTTAAACTATTATATATCAACATACTTATAGTTAACAATATATAATGCATTATATAATATAAAGCAAGTTTGAAGATTGAGAGACAATATTCTGCTAATTAATTGATATACAAGCCTACGCACTACGCTGTATTACCATATTATTACATTTGAGATTCCTGCAGATTATCAAATAATCTGAATTTGGCATAATAATCGCCTCCCATTAAAATAAATTAGCAGTAGGATAATTTTACGATAATCAAAACAAATACATAATAGTAAATAGGCCCTTATAAGATACCTATATCTATTAGTTGAAAGTAAAATATTATTATTACCGTAAACCTGAAAAAAAATTAAGACTGATACAATTTTTAATACCAGATAGAATATTTTTTATACTATGCAAAACAAAAATAGTACCTACATGTTTCTATACATGTACGTATAAGTACTCCAGTGTTCTTATTACCTATGTAAGTACTATATCTGAAGATTGCTCTAAAATATTAACAAGAAATCATTTGATTATTGCGTGTTAGCAACTGTTATTATTGTTGGTTGTTGAAATCGAAATGTTATACTTTAAATACTCTGAAAAGCTTTTCGTTAAGAAAAATCCATAAAACCGAGATGAAATTCAAAAATTGGGTGATCTTGCGAAAATTTAGCTGTTAGTGTTCTTTGAGGTTTAAATTCGACAACGAGACAAAATTTTAAATATCACGAATTCACAGCTTGCGATTTTTTTTAGGTATTAATATGATTGAGTAAGCTTTTTAGATTAGCTCAGTATCATAAATTACTTTAACTTAAGTTTAAAAAGCTAAATATTTGTCACTAATAAATCGAGAGTCTCCATTTTGCATCTTAAATTAATTGAAAATTGTAGTACATAAATGCTATAAATAAATAAACGCTTACGTCCGCTTATATCGCCATATAAAAAAAGCTTGAGTTTTTTAGTTCTACAATAGGTAAACGCTAACTTATCAGACAGTTACGAAAATTTTGCTAGATATAATTTATAACATGTCAATTTTTTATCATATTTTCATAAATAAATGAAGTGGGTAATAAAAATGTAGGTACACTATTTCTTCTTTGCCTTCTATAATGCATAATTAATAGTTCCAAGTAAACGTAGTATGTATTACATGAGGATTTGTAGTATTTAGTGTTATGCATTATTTGTAAAAATATATAGTATTTAACAGAATACGTAGAAAATTATTATTTAAAATACCAAAATTTTGGTATATTACCAATAATTTCAACTATTTGAGAGGTTAAGCCTAAAAATTTAAAAAAAGAAGATAAAGTATTAAGATGATGAAAACTTTAACAAAACAGTCAGAAAGTTAACTGCAATTATAAATGCAGGAACAATTAAAACAATAAAAATGATTATGTTGCACCGGAAAGCAAACGGTATCTTGGTGAAATAAATAATTCAAAGAAGCTCTTAAGAACAGTCACCATCATGCATTTAATTCATACAGAAAAATGAAAACTATTATTAATGCAATAAAATTCAAACAAAACGATCAAAAGCAAATGGAACAATAAAAATAACTAAAACAAGCAAATATACCAATTAGAGAAATAGATAAATATTTCACTATTACCGCACTAAAACAAAACAATCAAGTACCGCCATCTGGGGTGAAGTCGGACGATTTTTGCAGTTTTTTGTTAATAACTTTCACAGATTAATTTTTAAAAAATTGAAAGATTTAGTTGAGGTACTCTAATAATGTTTAAAACATTTATGTTATAAACACATTGTGATCATTTTAACGCAGACACGCAGACCTATATAAACAAATTACTAAAAAAAGCAGCATTACAGAGGACAATACCTGAAACTAACTTAAACTGTCTGGCACATTATGTTAGAACGTGTATACAATATTCGCAAAAATGAATAGAAAATAAAATTCCGCAACACATGATGAAGCTTTGAAACCCAGAAAGCAAAACATCATAGACACTTAATTTTGTTAATGCAATAGATATACTTCATAAACTATACAATTGTAACCGTACTATAATATCCTAGATGTCGGTGTTTGTAAAAGTTACATTAAAAAGAGTAAATATATATTGTAATGTTTTATTTTTGGTAAAACCATCACAATCGTTATAAATATTTTAGTTTACTTTACGTTGTGTTTCGTAAATCATGCCCTTTTTGTTTAATTTTATTACAATAATAAATTTTAATTTGAGACTCTTAATTTCTGAAAATGAATACTTTGCATTAACAATTTCTTTTATAATTAATTCAAAGTTAAATTAATATAATCAAGAACACAACAGTGATAGACATGTTTTGACCTTATTAGGTCTAATCAGTATCATATAGTTGCATTCGACACCCCCTGTACTTTCCTTATGACATGTCATTTCGACCCCTTCGGAAAGTGCTCCGTAGAACACCCTGTCTTAATAATTTGAATTTTTTAAATTATTATTACATTAAACTCAAAACACAAATTAACTAAAATAAATCATGTCACACACTGTATGTTGACATACAAAAATATATTTACAAATTTAACTACGCAAACGCAAAATCTTAACCTATAAGTGGGTTACCTTGGTGGGCTAGAATTTCCACTATTATTTTGGGTAGATAAACCCACAAAAATCAATATTTTTGGCTCTCAAAATTTTGTAAATCTTATTTTTCGAACATTCTGTTCGTGACTAAGGATTTGTTATTTCATTTATACATTCTAAATATGCGTTAATAAATATTTTCTCTAGGAAAAATAGTTAACCAGTAAATTAGACCACAGTGGTGGCTTGATGTGATCGCTAGTTAAGTTATGGTTCAAATCCCGGACTCGGCAGAATTTCTTAGCTCAGCCCTCTGGTGAACATCAAACTGTTGTTCGAAATACTAATAACTTTCCTTAACATCTTGCTCGAAAACGGGTACAATAAGCCTAGAGCTTCAGTACAAAGTGGGCATTGAACCACTACCCGTGCAGCTAATTTGGAATTTTTAAATAGTAGATTACTAGAACTTATCCAAGGCAGTTAAGGTACAGTTTCTTCGTAGCATTCTGTATACAGCATTCGCCTAGTGATATTGGCATTTCCTAATAAAACTTTTTCTGTCAAACTATGTTACATTATTATTCGTTTCCTGTTTATAAACTAATGTTCATTTTGTGATTTTGAGAAGCATATACGCAATTGTAAGTTTTGTTAGAATTCTAATGGATAAATAAACAATGTTTAGTTGAGGACTGTTGTTGAGTTTTTGGGTATTTAGGAAATATTTTCTGAGGCGCTTACTTCATCAGAACATAGCCATGGTTATGTATGGGGTTGCACCGTTGACTGACAGAGTTATCAAGACACGCAGCCATATATGTTTTAATGCAATACTAAATTGTCTCGACAACTAGATGGCGCTATTTTTCAATGTAAATCCTCATTAACAATTATTAATCTCGCGATCCATTCCGTTAGAACGTGTGGACAGTATAGTGCGCGGAGTGCGTTCGAGTGAGAAGGACATAGAATTTACAATTCTTCCATATGGCTGCGTGTCTTGATAACTCTGTCAGTCAACGGTTGCACGTATTTGAAAACAAGTGCTTTTACACTCTTGGTAAACATAATCTACTTTGCCTATGGTCGCCTATGGTAGGTCCGAAGAGGTTGGCAGATATTTGACGACAATGACAGTTTCGTAGTGTATTCTTTACAATTTAAGTATTTACTCTGATCTACTTCTACACTACAGTTTTTAATTCTAATTCATTTTAATTGAATTCAAAGTATATTTGTATACATTTGCGCTTGTCATTACGTAAAATTACACATTTTTAATTTAAATAATATCAATTTCAAAAATGTTAAAAACTTTAAATTTTAATTTTGCAATCATTTTATATAATATATATTATGTTTTTAATGGATTTTGTAGATTTACATTAAATTTAAACCTAGCCCTGATGATGTGTGCTTGAGTATACGAAACGGGTTGGCTAAATAATAAAGGGAACGTCTGAAGAAGAGTGCTTGTTTATTAATTTAAGTATACATTATTTGTCGACAGAACTGTATACAGAGCACCAAACTAATATGCTTGGACGTAATGTAATTATATACAATTACAGAACTAATATAAGAGACATCACCTCAATGCAGACTATAGTATAATAGTCCAACATAATTATACAGAGTAACCCGAGTATATACACTACAACAAAAACATAAATGAAATTATAATATTAAATGTATTGTAAAAAAGATAATATATGAATGTGCTAACAATTTAGTTCGTGCAAGTAAACTTAAATTGATTAAAAATACTAATGATTAATTTGTTCTATTTTAAAAATGTATCTATTGTATCTAAATAGTATCAAAATTTTCAAAAAATAAAAATATAAATATAAAAATCAAAATAACATAATAATGGAAATACAATAAAAATATTTTGGACATAGACATAGGTTTTCAACACGACAATAACATTACATTCTTCTTCTTCAAGTGCTATCCAGTACACACTAAGCAATGCGTAGACGATCACTTAACTGAAGCCAAATTAAGGTACTAGGGAATTTAATAAATAATAATATAAATATAATAATAAAATAATTAATTAAATGATATTTGTAAGTTAACAATTTCATCACTTTTTATATTAAACTTTTATTTCCTTCAAGTTCCTAAATTTTGTTACCGCCATAAATAACTTTATTTATGAGTTGGTATTATTTTTTATAACTTATTGCTAATCTTTTACTATTAAAATAAATCCATTTTATGTTTAACAATAAAAAAAAATTTAATATTGATTTTTTACTTCATCGTGAATTTTGTTACGAAAGAAGCAATACCTTTACATTATGTTAATTAAAATTGTAAAATTACAATATTTGTGTTAAACTAATTAGATATTTAATATATGTCAATATGGGGAATGAAAGCACGTTTTGTCTCGACTCTAAATCTTTCAGTTTAGTTGGGCTCCCGTGTAATGCCAATCTTACAACGTAGTTTATATCACAAACTCATTAAAGTGTGGCAACCTCATAAATCATTCACCATCATCGCTCTTCATAACTTTGGACGAGCTGTATCCGAGATACTGCAAGGTTCGGTTAAATTATAACCATATTGTCCTCGAAATCCTTTGATCCTTCGGTAAATCAACTTTTGCACTTCGTTAGCTGACGGATCGTTTAGCTAATATATTTAATTTTAGTAACTTATTACCATTATTTTTATTATTACAACTTCTGTTTGTACATTGTAAAGTAATTTATTTTAAAAAATATAAATTGTTTGAAAACATTTTTAATTAAACTTCGCTGTAATTTTAAGTAATTTATTACCCCAATTAGTTATTAAGAGTTTCAAGTAAGAATTTATTTTAAAACCTAATTAAAGACAATTATTTTCTCACTTTTCCTGTGAATTAAATTATCAGTTATCACATTATATTTTTAAATTAATCAGTTAAGCAAAATCAATCAGATAGTTTATAAAATGTCGCCAAGAATAGACGTTGAATCATATTGAACCTGAAATTGGTCGGAATCAATAATATATTCCAATGAACTATTCGCAGAAAGTTGTAAAATTTTGTAAAATTACGCTATGCTTCGTAAATTTAAAAAATCTAGTTAAAATTAATAAGGATACATTTTAAGTTTTCTAATATTTTTGTCAATAAAACTATTGTACTTGAAGCTGTAAGAGCACTTCAATTGAACCGACTTCGAGCGCAGTTCGAATAGGAGCTATTCGATTTGAATTATACGAAATTACCAAGGTAAGCTCTAGCTAAAGTTGGAAAATTCGATTATTTATTTTTAAACTGGTAGTTCTGCCAGAATTTTGTTAAAAGTTGTTATGCAGAAGTCAAATTAAGTTACTGGATAGAAGGAATTCTTAAAGTAAACTTATATAACAGCATTATAATTATTTTTACTTATTTTCCACTATACAGTTTTAGAGATTTCATGTTATTATCATTACTTGTATAGCTATAGAACAATATATTAACATTTTTATCTAACTTTTTCCCTCATGTTGGTATGTAATAAATAAATAAATAAATAATAATATTATATTTTCCTAGGCTGAATAGGTCTATCGATAAACCTATTAGGTTTATATATTTTGTAGGTTCTAGGTCTATCGATATGTAGTTTTGTGTGCGTGTGTAGCGTACTTTAATATCAAGATACATTTTCTCATTTTCATTAATATTAATCAATATTTTGTTATGAATACTATAAATATGCTAATTTATTAATATTCTCAAATATTTTGTCAAAAATTGTAATACTATTACGTAAATAAAATATAACAAGATTTAAATAAAAAATATTATATTCAACAACAGAAAAATATTTTTTAGATTAATCTAAAAAACTACTTAATAAATATCAAGTATTGGAAAAGATTATTGACATAAAGTTTCCAAAATGTTATCAAGTTTAAAACGAAAATTACGTAAAATACTAAAAAAATGCAGATCTACTGTTAAATTATATTTCTGCTAAATTAAGAGACAACTTTTAAAATAAAATAAGGGAAGGCATTTCACATTCATTAAATCAAACAATATTTTATAAACCTTGCAGTTGGACCACTGCAGAAGACGGACAAGACAAATTTCAGTACTTTAGAGTTCGTTGTGAATACATTTGGCGAGTTGAAGATCGCATTTATAAAAGTCTTCGTTTGTGTCAAGGTTTCATTTCATTTAGATAGCGCATATCACCGCTTGACAGTCAAAAATTTAACAATTAATATTAGTCAAGAGTTTCTTTAATATAAATTTAATATCTATTGTGAACGGTAAAAAATGGTTCTTTCTGTTAACACTACGCAAAATTGCATTAGTTTATAATTTATATTCGAAAATATAATCAACATGATATTAATGCTTTAATTAGATGTGATAGTTTTAGTATTATAGAAAATAACAATAAATATTAATAACAATAACGATGACTGTTTTGGATGTTCTCAATAACCAATTAATCATATATCACGGCTAAACTGTATGTATAATAAATTGCATTACAGATAATAGGAAATAAAAATTATACATTTACATAAAATTATATTTATCTAAAATTTATAGGATAATTTATTTGCCAGCTCGTTATTGTCAATAATTCTCGCTGACAAATTTAATTATTTACAATGTAATTTAAATACATTTTATATTTAATCCTAAGTTATAATAGTATAACATATAGATGTAATATGAAAATTCTAAGTGTAATAAAAACGCATTATTCAAAATTATTTAATTCAGAAACCAGAATTTGGCAATTTTAAATATGTAAATTCTGTTTTGCTTGTTTGCGCAAAAATTCTATTAAGATTAAAGTTCTGATGTTTGTTGTCACATTATCTTTCTATAATCTTTGCCTTTCACGTTCTACCTAGAATAAATACAATTTTTTATAAAAAATAAATCATCTCAAGCATAACAAAAATTTTTACTGAAACTTAAACATTAGATATCGTTTTTCATGAATAACAAGTTTAAGAAAATGGAATCGTTTTTTAACATAATTTAAAACTGTTTTAAACTTTATAGTTTAATGTTCCTTTATAATATAGTAAACTATTTTTGAATATTTGATATTACGGAGCATGTATTTATTATGATTGTTCTTGTAGTTTTTCGATAACCAATTAGCAAGCCTGATTAAAACGTAGCTCATCAAGTTTTTTTCGAAGTCAACTTATACGACAAAAACGTGCCGTCGCCGTCGGAGTCGCGTCGCTTTTCATCAGGATCTATTTTTCCGATTTTATATTCCTTTTTTTATTAATTGTACGATAAAAGGAGTGATTAAGACTGAATTCTAATATTTATATAATCTAAACGTATACAGTCGCTTTTTTCGAAAACTATTTAAGTATCCGGTTCTAAATTGATATTTAAACATTAATTTTAGATCTCGCCAGAATTCAGAATTCCGTTCAAATTTCAATAATTTCAGGCAATTTGTCAAAAACTTTTAAATATCAACAAACTTGAATCTTATTTAAAAAAATTTTTTTAATTAATTCATTTCAATTGCAACTTGACAGTCGAGAAATAGGTAAACTAACCTCGAAGCAAATGGAGACCATTAATAACAATTATTTATTATTATAGTGTTAAAATTATTTTACTTTCCCATTTACGTAGTAAATGAAAGAACTGTAATCGAGTAAAAAAAAATTTTAACTAGCATTTTTTTTGATGGACTATACAAGTCGTTGAGACAAATTTTGCAATGATATCCGGATGTGTGTAGGTGCGATTTTATTTTATATAAAAATATATAAAATATTTTATTATTTTATTTAAATTTTATATACTGGTTTGTAACAGCAATTTAGAAAGCTGATTAGATTGTGGTTGAAATCCATTCCTTATATTATTTTCTTAATTTTAATTATTATTATTATTATTATTAATTTTATTTTATTAATTTAGTAGAAATGGGAAAGTTATGTGTTGTCACGTCAGATTTTTTTCTATTGCTCTCAAAACTATATTCAGCTGAATTACTATTTTATTTTTTCATTTTTTAGGTTATAGCTATATCTCTCACTTTATCTTACACCCTTTACTTACATTTAATATGCAAATTTATAGGTCATTTCTTAGACCTCTACAAACTACATTGGTATAGTAGAACTTGTATAAAATGTATGTGATAAAAATAAACTAGCCTGGGGTTTTATATTAAATTTTAAGTTTATTTCGTTTATTAAAATTGTATTTATTAAAAAATTACGTTAGAAACAATTGTTTAGCAATATATGTAAATTCAATATTTTACAAGAAAGGGGCGGTTTTTTAAAATTAGAAAAAGCACTTAAACGTAATAAATTAAATTACAAATAATGCTTATAGAACTATTAAATTTCTAGATAATATCCTTTACTTACATATTATAATATAATATAATATAATATATATAAAATTGATAATAACTTAATAATAATGACTTACGTATTAATAATTAATAATGCTAATGTGTTAGTTAAATATTTTGCAATCAAAACTTTTTTTAATGAAATAAAGTATGTTGACTGTATTCTTATTATAATATAGTATACAATAATATATATACATAATATATACAATATAATATACACAACAATATTTTTGCAACTGTGATTAATCGGTAGAGACTATTTTCACTAGGCACCAATGAAAATGTAACTTATTTTTTTACTAATAAAATGTAAAGCAGTTATTGATGGTTACAGAACTTAAATCATGTTTGTGTAAGTGGGAGTCATTCATTTTTATCTTTGCTAAAGTTAAAGATAAAGGTATTTCTCTAGAGAATTATAATCTTAAATGTCAACTTGAAAACCGCAGTAAGCAAAGTATTTTATAGCTTTACGCCACTCAGAGTAAAGTTGAAAAGTATTTAATTTATAAATTATGTTTATCGCTTTGTGGTTATTATATACCGCATTCTTATAACTATATTTAATTCGAATAATTAACTTCATAAAATAACACAATATCACGTTTTTGAAGACTACTGTTTAAAAACTGAAATGAGCTTTTTCAAGTCATTTATTTAGACAAAACTTAAGAAACAACATTAAAATATTTTTCTATGCTTTAAACTTCTTTGTACAATTGTTATTACAACAGCAGAACTGAGGCAAATATATAACTCATTTAAAATTCAAAATAATCCTTTTAAAATAATAAATTACAATATTGTTCAAATTTCTTTTTATTCGTCCTTATTTTATCACAATATAATTTACTACTTACGTACTTTATTGGAAATTTACTTTCTTTTACGATTTTTAATAGTTTTTTTAAATGTAGGTTTCTCGAATAAGAGGTTAAAAAAATTTAAAAAAAAAATATATTTTGAATGACAAAAAGTTTCACAAAAAATTCAGAATATGAGCGCCGCGCCGCGCCTCTTAAATTTGTATGGGGCAAATAAATCCCGGGAGTTATATAAAAACTCGGGAGAATAGTATTTCCGTAAAGGAAATCACAAAAATCTCTTGAAATTGTAGTACCATTATTAAACCATATGGGAAATTGAAACAAAAAAGCATTAGGCGACCAATAGGTATGTATGTTTGAAATGAAGCAAACAAAGAAACAATAATTGAAAAGAATTACAATAGTATATTAATGAATTAGCTGTTAGTATAATATAAAATTAACAATTCTTAAAAAGCATTTAAAAAGGACTCGGCGCAATTGCGACTTCCGACGTGAAATTAGAAAATTGTTTTAAAACAGTATCTAACTTAAAAAGAGCTTAATAAAGTTATTTGTATTTATTAAGTAAATGCTAATTCAATGAAAATAATAATTATTGTAATTGTTGAAAGAAAAACGTACGTTTTAATTTTTCGTGTAATTAAATTTTCTTGGAAACCCAATGCAATATTATAAGTGTAATGTGCTAGAAATAATTTTCCATTTAACCTTTTAAGTTTAACTCGCTTGAACTTCACTTCAAATGCTTGTTAAAATCTCTACCTAACAATATAATTTAATTATTGCCGGTATTACCTTTCAATATCTTACATTATTATTATTCTTTATAAAATTTTCAAAACTAATTAAATTGAGCCTTAAAGTAGCAAAAAGCATCATTCTTATGAAATTGTTAAGTATTCATACCATGTCTTCATAATTTTATAAAAAATATATTAGTTTTTTTAATTATATACTATTTCAAACATATGTATAAAGATTTCTTTATGGGTTCTTAGGCTAGAGTTTCAAAGTAAAAAAGTAATCAGGTTGGCAAAATTTGAAAATATATGTACTATTTATCTAACAATATTTTCATTCAGTTGTTCGTGGGCGTAGTTCAGGTTCAGATTTATTAAAAAAATTAATTCAGTTCTTTAGAGAATTTTCTTTTCCTAAATATAATTATATAATAGATTAAATAATAATTACTTAGTTCATAGTGTTTTAAAGTATATTAATTTTTAACCCGATAGCATAAGTCGTATATAACTGTTAATGTAAATAATAGATATGAAAAATATTTATACATAAAAAAACGTTAAACAACAGCTTTTAGAAGAACGAACATTTATCGAAGGTATCGGGAAACCACCCCATTCATTAAAATTCCCTAGTACATCATTTTAAAAAACGATCGTAATATTTTACTATAATATTTTATATATAAATAAATTTGTTTATGTGGATATTTACTTTTTTAGTTTAAGACCAGAGCCACACTTACAACCCAAACGTCGCTATATAATCGCTGTTTAATATAGGATTACAAGTGTTCCTTGTACGCTTGTACACGCACAATGTATGATTTTTATTGTTATTTTTGTTGCGGCGTAAATTGAATGAAAAAATTAACAGACGAATTTTTAATCATTATCGTTGTTAAATATAAAAGATTTATTTTCGGGTTATTTTGCAAAATTTTTAAATAAATACTAAATAAAGAGAATAATTTGCGAATTTTGTAAATAATAAGTATTATATGAATAATTTAACTTGATATACTTTTTAAAATTCATATATTATTATTAATAAATGCTTATTCATACCAAAGCTTTCAAATAAATGTTTAGATACGTTAACTAACATAATTATGTAAATTGTTAAATTTAATTAAATTTTTTATGAATAATTATCAAAAATACTAAATTATCAAATGCATTAAATTGTTGAAAAACATTATGAAATATTTGGTATGTATAAGTAATTATGTAAACAAGGGAGTGTGTATAATAATAATAATAGAATAATTAGTTGTGATATGTATATTAAGTAATAATATGTAGTATTATTTTTTGTATTATATTATTGATCATGCAGTATAATATTATAAATTATTTGAGAAACATATAAATATTACCTTCTCAAAATCACAAAGCTACATAAAAAAGTATAAAATTTATAATATATTAGGGCATCTAAACCTAATAAATAATAATTGATATTATAATCGAATGCCGAAACCAGTGGAGCGTTATTTTAGTATTTAGAAATATGCGATATGTTAGCTGATAAAGCGATTTTTTACACCAACAAATTTCAAAACACTTTTATGATGGAAAGCGAACATAAATTTTACTATCAAACATAAAACTAGCTATAAAAAATAAAACAAGAAAAAAAAACTAAATTATCGATAAATTCGTATCAATATTTGTCATGTATGTATGTAGGTATAATATGTTCCTTTAAATCTCATAATATTTAATTATAATATGAAAAACTGTCCTTTGAAGCAAGGTTTGTGGCATGTGACTTAAGGCATTTATTCTTTTGCATATACAACTGCTGGAATGCCTCGTAGATTCCAGAGATATTTCTCGCCATGTTAACCTCAACCTTAAGTGCATTTTTAATATGAACACAATCTTTTAACCCCATATCAGTTTATATTCTCTATAAAATAAATTTGATTTTAAATTTTAAGTTAAGTATAGTTTGGCTCAGTTTTGTATAGGTATGACTATAATTCACATCCATCTGGTGTAAATTTCCAGCAAGTGAAGTATGCAAGAAACAATTTTTGGACATTATATAGTATAAAATTTAATTAATTAGCAGAAAATTTATAATTTATCTTACATGGATTTAATATAATATGAATTACGTCCACTCCTATTAAATATATAAATTATTACTATCGTACCTATTATTTATTGTTAGACATAATTCAGTCTACAACATTCCGGGTAATTGTCTTACGAGCATCGTAGATAGACGCCATTGTGTCTTCTGATTTATAGATACAAGGTATAATAACCTCGTAATGAACCACACCACAGGATAGAAATGACTTACTACTTGCTTGTAAATTTGAGAACATGAATCAAGATTTTACTGTATGGCTTCCTGTACAGGGCGTGTTGTGCATGCTGCTTCAGTCACTACTTAATTGAGACATACAAAGCAATGAAACTTGAATAATATAACACATCAACAAAGGATAGGGTAATAATTACGTTATTTTTAATGTAATTATTAATCACATGAGAAAATTATTATACATTTCAAATAATACCAATTTACCGAATGTTCTATAAATTAGAGAACCGCTATAAAATACTATCAATTAATATCACTTGATATACCTCTACGTTCCCTATAGCGGATCCATTAGTTAAGGTATAGGTAATACCTTATAAATTCTTAGAAATGGTCCCTTCTATCATACGGTTTTAAATATGTAAAATGAATTTAGAAATTTATGTTAGAACAATTAGCAAAAGAGCCACTCAACCTAGCCCACGCTATATCATTTCTTTCCAAGAAGCGATATTCTTCTCTTTCATCTAAAACAGGGATCTCCAAACTTTCAAAACTTCCAAACTGGAAGAGTTGGTTTAATAAATTTTAATTTAGCTGCACTAAACTTAGACAGTAGATAGTCTTGACAATAAAAACTATACTATTTAAGTTACATTTTAACGGTATAGTGGTATGCTTAAGTAGTTAACTGATGAAGAATAAATAAAACTTGGACGAAATTGATTGGAATGACTAATTTAGAGACACACTGTACTAAAACACGACGTCGTAATAAAAAGTTATAACTTGTTCTTCAAATAAAATTAATAATGAACGCTTGATTTAGCAATAATTAAAAATCAACATGAAATGAAAAGTCAATTATTATTTTAAAAGCAATTTCATTTATAATAGGTACGTATCAATTCCAATTAAATGTTTCTTCATTATAACTTTTTCAATAGAAAAACTGCAATTTAAATTGAAACCCTATTAAAAAACATTTTATAAATTATTAATAATATTCTGCGGAGTAAATTGCGAAAACAAAATTACTCTATGCTGAAGTATTTTTTAAAATTGCTTTATATTTCCATTAGCAATAAAGTTCTGTATTGAAAAAAGTTTAAATGAAATATTTGCCCAGGTAACTACAAACTGTGAACTCTTTTTTATTCGAGAAATTTATCTTATGTACACACCCAGAACATATAAAAAATAATATCCCTGATTCAATTTAAAGTTGACACTCCGATTAGAACCTATTTTACTTGTCTCGAAAATTAAACAACACATCAAACTCCAAACTTCGAATGACAGCCAAAATGGAATTTTCATACTAAGAGTATGATAAATTTTAAATAAACTTTTCTGATTTTACATAGATGGAAATGTGTATAAAGTTTCAAGAAAGCAAATACAAACAAAAGAATAAAGTGTGCAAATTGTGATATCAAAATTTTTAAGACAGATTATCCAGTTTTCCTTCTATTTTAATGTGTTAATAAAAACGGTTAAAAGATCGCTTTTCAAAAACTCGAGATAAAGCAAGTGGAATATAATTATTATTCTGGCAGTATATTTTTGATTTTTCTTAAAATAATAATTTATCTATAAGGTACGTATAATATGTCCGTGCGACAGTTTAATTGCAAATTATCTACCACATCTAATCTTTCTTTATTAGAAACTGTTAGAATTTAACCGTAAACTGTTTTTACTGATTTATGAAACATTATGGTAAAATACATATATTTCGTGACAAAATTATGCAGTTAGTTACTATATTTCTTGCTGCGGCGAAATTATGGTATTGATTTTTCCTAATTTGGGTAGGTACTGTTTCGCAATAAAAATTTACTATTGGCAACCGGTTTCGCAATTTATTGCATCATCAGGCGATTTTGTGTATGTGTGATTTTCTGTAACTAAAGGACTATTAATCGCCTGATTGATGCCATAAATTGCGAAACCTGTTGCGAATAGTAAATTCGTAAAAAACCTACCCAAATTAGGAAAAACCAGTTAGTTACTACATTGAAACCATTTACATTAATTGAAGTAACCGCAATAATGTCTTAGCTACCTTCAACTAATGTTTTTATTGGTTACTGTCATATAAAATTAGTATTATTGTATAATTCTGTACTTATTATTATTCTATTATTCAGTACTTTTGCCTTGTATGTCTGTTGTACTTTTTGCTAATTTTAAATAAGAAATACTAGTTCAAAGATAATACAAAGTATATATCAGGATTATCTATTATCAAGAAATGAAGATTAGGTACTTTTATCGTGCAGGTTTATACATTGTTTCAATTAAGTTTCATTCCATTTGTAATATAACTTGGCTTGTTTGCAAAGTTTTCATTATCTCTATTCTCTGCGGCAAATCAATCCTCTTCGCTATTTTTTTATTTTACAAATTTAATCCAGTAGGTGTAGATGTTTAGCGGAAGATTTAGTTAAGAACTTGTTGTAATGAGCAATTAAATTACTAATTTTATAATTTTTAAATATTGTTGACCTTTTATTTTATCCTTTTTTGAAATTGTTGATATTAAGGTCTTTTTAACAATTAAATTGTCTGACGTTTCGTGTCGTTTATTGGCACATTTTCAAAGCTACAAGTTAATAAATTAAAAAATTTTTAAAAAATTTTTAAAAGATTTTATAAAGGTTTTAAAAACTTACATTGACAGATTGTCAATATGATGTTTTTGTTTTAATATACATTAAAACATTTGACTAAAAATGATGAATTATATAAAAACTTTTTAAAATCTCTTAAATCCTATAAAATTGAACATAATAAATTAAATTAAACTAAAATTTGACCATAAGTCATGGCATCGTTTTCATGATATCTAGGATGTGTTTGTATCCACCATGAAAATATTGAACATCCCTTTTATCATTCATCGCTTTATTGTTCATATGAATGTTGATTGCTTCTTTTATTTTACGTTTTTTGTCTATCTTTTCCCTAGCTAGTACTGTAATATCTTTACGGTTTATGGAATGAGAGTTGTTAGTCATGTGTTTGCATAAAGCGGTGTAAGCGTTCTCATCTTCTTTATTAAAGAAAACGTGTGCTTTATTCACATCTCTAATATGTTCCTTTATGCGAACACCTAACTTTCTAGAACTCTCACCTACGTAAACAGAATCACAATCCTGACAAGGGACAAGATAGACTAAACCACTTTCGTCCTCTATGGGAGTAAGATCTTTCGTTTTAGAGAAGAATTTGAAAGTTTTATTAGGGCATTTTAGACCAAACTTTATGTTAGGTATTGGTTTGAAGATTGACATTATTTTATCAGATAGGCCTTTAATGTATGTTAAACTGTAGAAATTTTGAAAAATGGGGGGTTCTGGTATAGACGTAGTAGGTTTTATATTTTTTGAAGAATTGGTTTCTTTGTTTTTAAAGAATGAGTTTATGATAGAATTTGGAAAATTGTTAGCTGAAAGAATAAGATTTATATTTTTATAATTTTCGGATTGAAATTTTGGATGAGATAGGGAGAGAACTTTATTAACAAAATTTTGTGCTACATTAAAAATCTGGTGTTTTGGATGGCTGGAGAAAAAATTTAATAAACGTCCGGAGTACGTAGGTTTATGATACCAAGAGGTTATAAGTTTTCCATCAAAATCATCTCTATGAACGCGGATGTCAAGAAAAGGAATACTTTTATTAATTTCTATTTCCATTGTAAATTGAAGATCTTTATGGAAACTATTAAAATGATCAAGGATGTGGGGTAAGCAGTCTTTACCAATAATGAAAAAGAGATCGTCAACATACTTTTTAATCAATCTGATACCATTTGAATGATTGGCATTAAAAGTGGAAACTCTATCATCAAGGAGGATATTCATGCAAATGTTTGCTAAATCAACGGATATACTACCACCCATAGGAACACCTTTCTTTTGATGATAAGATTTTCCATTTGCTAAAAAATAACTATTATAGGTTATAAGCCTAAGTGCTTGTATTAAGGTGTCATTGGGCATTTTAGTATCAGTTGTAAGTATTTGAGAGATTCTGTCTTCTATATGGTTGATGACCATATCTACTGGGACGTTAGTAAAAAGTGATGAAACGTCAAGAGAAATAAGTAAGTCATCAGTATTCAGAATGTAATTAGATAATATATCTTTCATTTCCATTGCGTTTTTTACATCATATAAATTGTCAATATAAAAAGGTTTAAGAAATGGTGAAATGAATTTTGATAAAGGTCGAAGAGGACCATTAAGGTCAGAAATAATAGGTCTAAGGGGATGTCCATCTTTATGCACCTTAGGTAAACCATATGCTTTTGGTGTTATTTCAGTGTTCTTTCTCCAATATAAAGATTGAGGTCGAGTTATATAGCCTCCTTTTTCCAAATATATAAAAATGTCGTTGGCTTTAGATTTTAATGAAGAAATAGGACATTTTTTAACAAGCGTATATGTGTTATTATCAGAAAAAAGTTTGTCAAGTTTGTTAAAGTAATCTAATTTGTTTAGGGCAATGGTATTATTGCCTTTGTCTGATCTAGTAATGATTAGTGTGTCTTCATGATTTTTTAAAAAAGTTTTAGTGTCTTTTGAAGCTTTTAAGAAATTATAGTTAAGATTAAATTGAAATTTTAATTTTATAGGATTTAAGAGATTTTAAAAAGTTTTTATATAATTCATCATTTTTAGTCAAATGTTTTAATGTATATTAAAACAAAAACATCATATTGACAATCTGTCAATGTAAGTTTTTAAAACCTTTATAAAATGTTTTAAAAATTTTTTAAAAATTTTTTAATTTATTAACTTGTAGCTTTGAAAATGTGCCAATAAACGACACGAAACGTCAGACAATTTAATTGTTAAAAAGACCTTAATATCAACAATTTCAAAAAAGGATAAATTACTAATTATTATACAATATACATACTTTATAATTTTATAATTTAAATTTATATAAAAAAATTCTGGGAAATTGTACTTAAGTTAAAAAACACTACAACTTTTTGTCGACGTTTCGAATTTTTATTCTACTGTTCTTCGAGAATATTTTTTTATTTAATTTTATATTAATGTAAGATAACGGAACAATTAATAAACCGGAATCAGAATAAATTGGAAATTAATATAAAAAGTAAAGCGCTGATATCTAAAATCAAATCCCCGGTAAACTTTCCAGGTAACCTCTTCTTTGAGGACCAAATAACTGTACTATATGTGATTTCACGCAATTATAGTACATCCGCTATAATGATGGTGCCGCTTTCTAGAAAACCAAAGCTTCTATTATTTCTTCGCTTGGATCACAAACATCAGGGCCCTTCACACTATGCGATTTCTCTTAGAATTTCTCGTATGATTTTACTTAGGATTTAGAAATAGACACCTCCCTAGTCGTAGGATTAGGTTAAGATTTTGTTATGAGTTGCTTAGAAGTTCAGATTCGAGTCTTTCTGTACGAAAAAAAATATCAATATATAGTAGTTAATATAATATACAAAAGTGAAACGAGTTTTGAAATAAGGTGCTAGTGATCCCAAATATAGTACCAAACGGTTTATTAAATAATGTAATACTTCGATTGTCTCATATTTCGAGAAATAAAATATTGCAATATATTCCAAAGAGTAATGCTGAAATTCTAAAGATAGAGGATTTATTCATAGCATATTATTATTTTCAACTTTACCTTCATATAAGGAGACAAAGTGGAATATTATTAAAAGAATATCATAAAATGTTATATACTTATATTAATTTAATATGTAATAAAAACTATTATTCAAATGAACATACAAATTAGAAGAAAATAACGACAGAAACAGTGGAAAACATAGTAATAAATAATAATATTGATAGTAAAATGTAGTAATAATAATAAAGAACATAATAATAATAGTAAAAAGTATAATAACAACAGTAAAAAATGTGAAAAGCTAAAATACAGAATGAAACGTCTAGTTTCCAAGTTAAAACATTTGGAAGTTATTTCCCGTTTGTCTTCTTTTACACATTTACACGTTACCCTCATTCAACTTTAACTCTGATCAGCTAGAAATATTATTATATTTATTTATCTTTAATTTTAATTTAAATTTTATTATATTAATTGAACTAAATACAGTCAATTTTTCTAACTAAAATATTCAAAAATAAATTAAAAATGATCTCAAAACACAAATTAAATTGCGGTAAACAAACGCAGTACAGATATAAGTATACTGTGCTGTATATGATAATATAATTTCTAGAAATGTATAGTAAATAAGTATATTATTACGTTGTAGGTATATGTAGAAATACAACGTTGCAATAAAATGATCATCAAATGAGATTACCACAAAATTAAATAAATTACAAAGAGTAATGAAAACATGAGTGTATCAAAATAATCCTAAAAATATTCATTTACATATTATGTTCCCCTTTGAATAATCAAATTATCGAATGTTTAAATTATTTTTCTTTTTTCTTTATCTCTTTGTTCCTTTACTTAACTTATGATTGTTATTACATATAAAATTTAATTGTAGGCAGTTTTAATCTCAGGATATTATCTCCAGTCGTCTCTAACAAAAATTTTATTTCATAGAAATAGATTTTGCAAGATTTGTATGTGTAGAAATAGCTCGATGGTTAGAGATAATTGGAGATTAAACAGCAACGACTGTTTCATAATAGAACTTAATCTTACCTTAAAATTCATGCGAAGAGATAAGTTGAAATTGAAGGTTTTTATTGATTCGCTTAGGCTCCCTTTTTAATTCTTCTCAAAAATTATTCTTCCATTAAAATTTAATAGAATCATAAATTTCTTTATGGAATTGTCACTAAAGTTAATTAACTCAAAATTTATTTAAAAATAATAAATCTACTGTGAACTTAAAACTATATTTCATTTCGGAAAAGCTATTGTGGTTCATATAAAATATAACATACAAGTTCTCTATTATTATTTATGGGTACTTCTACAAAACTCGGGTAACTTAACAACTGATTTTGAATTGCATGTTTTTTATCTCAAATTATGTTCCTTCATAACTATTTTGATGGACCATGGGTTGGTTATACTGTGTGTAAAATGAACAGTCACTTTATAAAGTATTTTAGGAGAAATTGAGGTTTTTGTTAAATATGGCTCCAAGGGACTGACGTAACATAACAATTTTATGAAAAACTGAAATACCTATTTTGTTACTTATTCAATTTTAAGTTGAAGTTATTTGAAAAATTTAAATAAAATTAACTCAACTCGTTTTTAAATTGAACAACTTTCTTGTACGATAAGTAATCAAATAAACGTTCATTCAAAGTATTAATGAAGTAAAGTAAAACAAAAAGCGATTCAGTTTAATCATGGGTATTATAATTCCTTATAAGTGTCCATGTAAAGATTGGGAATTCCGCACTGTTGAGAACTGTCATGTACTGAAATAATTTCATTGAATTAAAGGGATCTCGTCCAATACGTAATATTAACGTATACGTATAAAACGTAATAAATTGCAATAAATATGTTTGAATACATCGAACGAAACACCGGCTTGCAAACACTTCAGCTGGATTTACTTGGTCCACAATCCCGATATTCTTTTCTTAAGATAATTTGATTGATATATTCAGCTTTTATCTGCATTTATGTACCTACTACTATGCTGGTCTCTGATTGGTTCATTATTATACCAACCAAAAACTTTAATAAACAAAAATTAAAATTAACAATAATAAGCAAACCATTCAAACATGTTCAAAATGTGTTCAAATATGTTATTATTACTTATTATTAAATATAATAAAGAGCTATATGTTTCTTTCCTTCTATCCGTAACATATCTCTGATTAGTTCAATTTTAGACCATATTGGTTCCATATCAATCGAGGTTTCAACCAATTTATAATTGCACATTAATCAAGCTCCACAGTAATGCCTTATTACCTAGTTTAGTATAAAAAACATTTAGACAGTAGTCGTTTGGGTATTAAGGAAAAAGCACTGCTACTTAATGCCTATATTATACGAGTATTGTTTGTTCCTATAGTCGTTACTGGTAAATTATCCAAATAAAAAATTTTTAATTCGTTTTAAGCAATTGTAATATGAATAAATCTAGATGTGAGATTCCTAAAGCATAAGAAATTACCTTCTAACACGGAATCGATGTTAATGTAAAAACTGCAAACTAATAAGTTACCAAATTGACTATGCATTAACCGATGCGATAGCTACAAGAAGATAAGTCCCAGGTGGACAACTTATCTCATTGACCGCCTTGGGAGTAGGATCCGTTAAAAGCTGCAGGTAAACCGCATATTAATCTAGGAGTTGCAATCTGAAAAATACTTTCACATTCATAAAGAGGACCTTCTGTATAATTACGCTTCAAACATGGGTTTATTTTATAAATACGTATTTTTTTACATTTTATTTTATACATACATACTTTGTACTACTCCACCTTTATTAGCAGACAATTTTCTATAAGTATACACTTAATTTTTAAATTAAAATTCATTTAAAGTTGTTACGTATATTAGATATTACGTTTGTATCAATTTGTTTTCAAAAAATTTTAATTTACGTTTAAAGTTATAACGATGAAGCTAGCCGAAAGTTATTAATCTTATTAAAATTAATAATTTTACTAAACTAGTTCATAAAAATAAAAATCAATTGAGGAAACTGTACATTTAATTTTAATTAGTTTTCATTGGGTTATATTATTAATCTTATTGATTAGAAACAATATCTTAGAGTAAAATTTTGCTGAAAAATAAATTGAGTAGACCAAAAGCTTTTACTCGCTTTTATAAAAAAGATAATTAAAACAAGAAGACTTGAGTATGAAAATTAATAATTAATTAAGGAATTAATATTGAAAAATTCGTTTTAATTGATTCAATATGACAATTAAAACTAATTAATTAGTTTTCATAATTAGATTAAATCAATCAATTTAATGAAACTTCTGTAACATTAGTTATTATTTTGATATATAATAGCTACAGGTGGTAAACTAGAAAATAGTAAGTACTTTGCTGTTGATGTGTTCCCAGATATTATTAATAAAATTAATTGCTGTAATAATTTATTAATAACAAGGAAACCAATGTATCATGATCAGTTATTCTGGAATTTTAAGTAGGCATATTTTCGTTCCGTTTTGAAATTATATTAAATTTTTTAAACAATAAAATGATACTTCAATATATCTTGGGTCACAAACTAATAAAAACATTACTTTTCTGATGTGCTTGAAACTATAAACGAGTTTTTAATTTTAATATTCTTTCATAATACAAACTTTTAATAAGCACATAATTTTAAAACTGTATGGTTACGTTTTCAAGTAAAAAATTATAAAATGTTTTCAGTTCGTTTAATTTTTGATGAAGTTTAAAAATTAAAGATAAATTAATTAGTTACGGGATTTTCGATGCTATACAGAAATATAAAATCGTTTTAATATTATTATTAAATTATTAATTGGTTACCATCAAATTACTGTCGACAACATCAATAAATAACATTTTTATAATGTAAAATTAATAAAATTTAAGGTTTTAGTTTGCGTTAGAATGTTAAAATAAAATACCAAAAGTTCCGACGCCCGGTATTCCTAAAGGAATAATACAAACGGTGGCGATTCAAAGTTTATTACGAATTTACATCAAGTAAAAGCTTTTACCATTAAATATGCTCATTTTTTGCCTAGCCCATTAAATGCCCGTTCACTGCAGTGATATTTACGTTAAAATTACGTTTACTCCCAAACAATTTTTGTGTTACATACAACACTCGAATATCCACTGTAAATAAAAACACAAAATAATTTCAACATTATTTTTTTTTCGGATTAAAATGTATATTATTCTTCTCAATTAAGCCAGCCAATCGTACGCCAACGCACATTTCAGTTAATTATTTATGATATTCGGTAAATAAATAATGTAAAATATACTTACTACCAGTATGTTTTTAAAAATGTAACAGTTTGGATGTTAATAGTGGAAGATCAAATAAAATAATTAAATCTTACCTTGCGAGAGTACATCAATTATAATTTCCGGTATAAAAGGTAACAAAAATACAATCCATTTCACCATTTCCATTATTTAAATTTTTTATTTATCCGTTGTTCAGAAGGTTTGATGTTGAGTTTTCTACCAACACTTTGGATAAGCACATTTCACCTTTTTGTAATATTGAAATGAAAACGCGAGCATTCAATTTATATAAATATTCTTAAACTTCATTATGTTAAAATTGTCAACGTTGTTTTTAAATTAAGCAAGTACTTCACGACACTATTGTGCAAATATTTGACTCACTTCATATAACAATTTTATGTTTTTCTACGTAGATATAAATTCATTGATTTTATAAACCATTAAGCAAAAACGGCTTCGTGACACTAAAATAAAAGTAAATGTACTGCAATGTGAGCCTCTAAACAGAGGTCGAAATGGTTGCTGTCATCACCATTGTTCTAACTACCATCAGATTTTAACTTATTTATGTATTTTTTAGAAAAAGTTAATAAGGAAATTAATGGATGTTCTAAATTTAAAATTTTCGTGAACTAAGAGGTTCTAACGGTTAAGTTTTAATTTTGAATTTAAAATAAATGTAACAAAATAAACAATTTGCTTTGTGTAAATAATGTTTTACCGGATTTAAATATTAAAAGTTTTCAGTAGTTTCCGAGAAGCTACATAATTAAATAATTTTTTGTTTTTAAATATTTTTATTAGATACTTCGCAAGCTCACCCTGAAATTCATGCTTAATTCATTGTACTTTTATAGCGCAAATTAAGTTTTTTACGTAACATTTTACAATAAATTATTCATAAATGAAAGCAAAATTTAATTATTTTTTATTACGGATTCGATTATAAAAGGTAATACATAAATTTATAAATAATAATCACAAAATTGAATTCCTAGCATAACTACAAATTTATTCCTTGATTCATTTATAATTAAATATGACCACATCATTTTAAGAAAGGTTGTCGAGGCAGATTGCCTCGGTGGTTTGCCATTGCCTGTCGAGGAAACCCGGTTAGTCAACGGAATTAAGCATCAAACCGTAACCGACCTCTGCACCTTTATTACCGGCAAGAATTTGATCTCACTGGTTAGTTCGTTTACCTGGATGATTAGCTACTTAAAGTGTTTAATATACTATTGCATGCATAAGTACATATTTATGAACCAAAAAACCGAAAACACCCAAATATTAAATTTAGAGCCAATTGTTAATTCAAATAAAGGTTATAGCTGTCACTATAATTAACCTCAAATTATAATTGGTAAAGAAATACAATTAAAATAATAGGTTCCACTGGCAGAAACCACGTTTTAAATTTCTGTTTTCTGGTGTAGGAAAGTTGGTTAAATATGAATTCAAAAATGCTCATAGAAATTCATTCACACACATACTCACACCTTTCATGTTGAGATAACTAAAAGCTATTTATGATAACAGCACAATTTAACAACAAATAAATAATTTTTAAAATAGTAATTTTGATATATCTAAGGTGTACTTTTGAAATATACACTTATAAACTTCTATTGAATGGATAGTTTCTTTTCACCTAAAATATTGGCCAGAAATGCACAAAATGCAAAATTTCTACTTTGGCATTCCTAGTTCACTAAATTTTCGTGGTACGTTTTAGCACATTCAGCTTATGACGAGATTGAAGTTCGGTGACAACTACTATTCATGAACTTAAGTAATACATTCAAAATTTCAACTTAATGTAATTATAATACGATATATAAAACAAAACAATCAAAAACTTTATATAGGAATAGTTTTCCGTTTCTAGAAAGGCATACTCAGTTATCATCTCTTCTTATCCGCTTATTCGTTACTAAAATACTTTTCCAATTAATTTTTTTAGTTCAAAACCTAATTCTAGTGAGTTAATAGTTGAAATTAGTTAAATGAGAGCAATTTAAAAGTTTCGTTTACATCACAAATATGAAAACTTTTGAATAATGAGAATGGCATACAAGTAAATTTTTGAATGCAATAATAATAATTGTTCACAACTCTCATAAATAAAAGTTATTAAAACTTGAAATGACTTAATTTTTCTGTTATAAAGTAATATATGATTTTGCTTTTAAATAAAATACTTTTTAAATGATTATACACATACTACCGAAATATATGAATAGAATAATAAATTTTTTATTTTATTTTATTTTCTGTTCCTAAATAAAATAATACATATACCATAGTACAAATTGTATTAGTAAAAAGTAAGCAAAATTAGATAAAAATTTACAAACAAGAAACCAACTTTGTAAATTTCATGTTCCAGAACATTTCTATTTTCTGTCTAAATGTAATTTCAATTCGTTAAAATATTAAATTACTCTATTTAAATAATTAAAAACCACAAGTTGCGTTTTACTTTAGAATTTGTTGTTTTTGACCTAAAACGTTAATTTTATTTAATAAGTAAAAATATTTTATAGGTTTTTGTGATCATTTTTCAATCTTCTAGTTTTATTCATGGATTATTATTATTAACGCTCCTCCGCTATTATTTGCTAAGTAAATATTCACGATTTGGTGCTTATAGTTTTCAGTTTCATAAATCTGGCTTAATGATGTTTAACAACCTACATTGCATTTAAGTAATAGCGAGTGTTCCGGAAAATTTTAAAACATTCGTCTCATAAAATAAAATTGTTTCGCCTAAGCTCGTGGAAAAGTGAAATACTAATAAATATGTACAGTAATATAAATATTTCTACATACAAAATTAAAAGCAATGGAAAGGGTAGAAAAAAGTTAAGCAGTTATATCATCTCTACACTAATTTATTTCAGTGAAAATAAAAATAAACGCATGTTTTATTTTCATAAAACATGTACCTCTTCTGTAAATTATGGGCAATTTGATATTTTAAATTTGTACCAATATTAACTATTTTCCTTGTTTGATTTTCAGAAATTTATTCTTTTATAAAAGAAATACAATTGAAAATTTAACTTCGATGACCATTAAGGTTTATTTACATATGCGCCCGACTTGCATTATTATACTCCATTCGTTCTGAAAACTTGCTGTAGTCCAAATAAAGATTTTTCCAGATTTTTTAGATTAAAGTGTAACAAGCGTAAAAGTAAAATTAAACTTTCATAAGGTTAAAAGCAATACTTATGGTACAGGATATATTTTATCTTTTTCAATATTTCCTTCTGAATAATACAATAACACTTCATATATTCCAGTCAAAAGCAATGCTATTTATATAATGTTATATTGCTAAATAATTGAAAAATAAAATTGACACAGTTTATTAAATTTTAGTGTCGTTTATAACTGGAGTGATTGCATTTGAAGGTTTTAACAGGAAACCATTTTTCAACAGCATCACGTCAAGTTTCTTATGTTTTTGCAACGTCTTGATTAATTACAGTAAAATAAGCAACAAGTTGAATTATTATTTTATACAAAATGAATACAAAGATAAAAGAAAAATTTATTTGCATTGCCCTTTGGGCGGGCAAGGTATTAAACATTTAAAAAAATGCATACTGTCAAAACTCAAATTGTAAACTCGCTCTTGAATTACGGATTAAACTTAAATAAAATTTTATTTTTAGAGCAAGTGTCGTTTGTGGATAGCAAAAGGTTTCAAATGCCACTCCAAGGCCCTTACTAAAACTAATCTACCCAAGTAATAATCTTATCTCCTATTGTATTATGGTATAGTGTGCCCTCAAAGAGCTTTGGACTACCGTTTACTACCTTAGATACAAGAATATACGAATTAACCAGATGATTAAATTCAAAAATGTGCAGTTTACAGTTTAAACAATTTATCTTTTTACGACATAAATTTAAAACATTAAATTTGTAAACCGGACAGTATCAAAATTAATCAAGTTGATAACAAAAGTTATTGGACTAACATAATTACGTATGTAGATAAGTATACATACAAATTCGACTAATGTAAGCAATTATACAAACAGTAATTAGCGCAAAACTCGCCTTTGGGTTTAGAATACCGTAAACTTTGGTTAGTTTGATGAAATTAACATAATATAGCATAACAGGGACATCTCAAATAACACTAGCTTATGCTATCAAAATTCATTTTATTTAAGTATTCCAATTTGTGTTAAATTTACGAAGGATTAATTACATGCATACAAAAAATTATAAAAAGTAAGTTTTATGAGAGATAAAAACTTATATACCTACTATTAGTACTAATTTAAAAAATTTAAACTTAATATTGAAAATGTACTTTTAACAACTCTACTATAATTTAACTGCTATTTGTAATAAATTGTGCAGTTATACATCATGAAAGCTATTAATAATAAATTTGTTTTTTAAGCATTTTAAGGTAGCACTTTCCTTTGAATGGAAAAGCTATTTCTGAGTGCACGATACAACTGCAAACATGAAATTCCTACTTGCAAATTAACTTATCCGATTCTGCCAATCCACTAAAAGGTAGCAACTTACAATTTATGTTTTAAACTATTTTTTAATAAATTATATTATCATAAATATATAACAGATTTACAATGTCACAAAATGTAAAGTTAATAACTAAATGATTTTAAATTATTTAATTAAAAACAAAATACACACAAAGCAAAAAATTCATAATAATATAATAGGTATTATTAAGAATACGATCATAATGAAAATATATTTATGTATTATTTTACCGCTAGTTAACTTCATGGTCTCTAGACAAAATCCCATTATTGTATAATCATATCAAAGAACTCTATTGGGAGAAAACATACTTAGTATAATAACTTATAAGTACCTCTAACTAGTTTATGCAATAATTCTGTCCAGTCGCTATTAATTGAAAATAAATAGCCCATAAAATCAGGCAGAAAGAAGTAAAATTTTCGGTCTATAAAAATTCAAGGTAGACTATCACATTATTTAGTTTTCATTTTTATATCACTTCTAAGTTTTCCCAATTTATTATTATAATTTTAAATTTTAAATAACTTTAACAACCAAAACAATTCTGACAAAAGAAATTCGATTAGATTGAAATAAATTGCAAATATTCAAGCTACTTTTTTTTTAATTTGAGCTTTTTTAACTTTTCGAGTTATTTAGAAAAACGAAAAAGAATTTATAAATTTATCGTTAATATTCATGTGCTATCGTTTCCTTTGGGTATTTGATTATTGTCTAATACCATTCAGGATAGTTTCAAATCTAAATAATTAAATCGAAAATCGGTCAACGTTTTTTAAGTTACCGAGTTATATAATAACATTAAATCAGATGTTTATGTTTTCATTGTATGTATGCTACAAGTACCTAGTAGTTAAACATTAATTTGTTCTAATAAATTAATTAAGGAAAACACTTTTCCTATTCTTTTTCAAACAAAATGTGCAATTGTCACTATTGGCATTTGCAACAATTAGTATTTAGTTCATGTGGTTTCTTTGACATTAATTCACATAAAATAGAGATAATTTTATAATAAAGCAGTCACGGAAACAACAAAACCATAACAAGACCAACAAAGCAGTAACATTTGATCAGCACTTTGCTGAAATACCTATAGGTACGTACATAATATATCAATTTGTTTTGATTTATTGACGTCAGTCAACTGCTTTATTGTCCCTAGTGTAAGGAATCAATTGCAGAAATCTCAAAATCTTGACATAATTTCAAATTAAATACAAAATTTGATAGTTTGGATAATAACATAATTAAACAGCTCCGTTTTGTTATACTGATGTTTGCAACGCATTAAACTTCAAAATCACAATTATTGGCATTTAAATTTTAAAGGGAAACTTTTCTACAGGAAAGGTATGTTTAAAATCTTAAACGCTTTAAAAGAAATCGTAAATGTAATGAACTAATTACATAGCAACATTAACAAATTTCTAAAGGTTAATTCACCCAAATTTAATTTGAAACTAGTAAATGAATTTACTAGTTAATCATTAGACACAAAAATAATTTTAGTTGAAAAATTAGTATTGCACGGGCTTCGGCGTAAATTGGGCGGTGAATACAAATAAATGATGACTCCCTTAATTTTGGTTATTTTGGGTTCGTAAACCCAAAAGTGTAAACGTAAAAGTGTTAATGTTCATCCTATCATAAATTATTATAGGTAATGAAAAAAAAATTAAATTCAATTAATGTGTAATAGTATATTGTTTTATTAGGATGGAAAGCTTAACTTTTCCTGCCAAGCAAGTTTTATCATTTGCGAGGCGAGTGGAACGAGCCGAGCCAATGGAAAACTTGCGTGGCAGGAAAAGTTACCTTTCCATCCGAATAAAACATGTTACTTTTTCTCCAAACGTACAAAATTCAAAAATAAATTTTAAAATTAGCAATAACTCGGGAACGGCGCTAGATATCAAAACACTGAGTAAAAAATTCTCCCCCCTCGCTTAGTACACATCTCCCGTGAATTATCGGTAGGAAGGCATATGCAAATATTCAGATCGATCGCGCGCAAAAAATTCGAAAGGTAGATAATTTTAATCGGTCAACCAGTTTTAATTTAGTCAAATTGTAATAAAAATAAACAAAAGTTAGGTGACATTTTGATTTAATCTGTCAACTATTTTCAATTTATGTTGGTAATTTTTAAATTGAATTCGCAACTGTCAACTTCAATTGTGACATTTATTAAAATTTTTAGGTTAAAAGATAAAAATTTTTATTTATTTGGTTAAAAATAAAATTTTAAGTTGGTATATCTAAAGATTTAAAATAATTTTTAGAAAAGGTAGATACCAAAATTTCTTGGTTAAATTTTTAAAATAAATTTTTTTCCTGCCGCCGACAGTTTTACTTTCGAAAAAACTCTACGCCACGTGGTTTTATGTATGTTAGTAAGGAAAAGTTTGACTTTCGGGTTTAAAATCGATAATGAAACAGCTGACTTTCGTGACATTTGGAGAAAAAATAAATTATCGTGCCGTTTGACATGTAGTTTAATATTCATCTGAAAGTTGATCCTTGATTATAAGGATTTTATTTAAAAAGTGCTAGCCTGCTAAATTACCAAGTTTTACATAAAACAACATTATTTTTATAAATTAAAATAAACTTTTATGAACTAAGAAATTATTTGGAAGTTACATCAAATTACATCAAATGCTGTATAATTATTATACTTAACTCTTAACTTACTCAACTTATTACATTATAGTAATTTTTAATAAATCATTTACTTTGTAGTTTTTGGAACTATTTATGAACTGATCGGATTAGGAAGTAGGATTATCTTTCAGGGTGTTTTTGTTCCATAATTTCAGCATGCCCAAAGAAAGCATCTCTAGGAGATGCTTTTAAATTTTACTTTTAGGATAATTTGCAACTACATTGGACAAGAGTATCTTGTTACAATTTGTGGCTACCCCTTTAAAAAGTGATCGGTTACAAAAATAAATAAAATTAAAATTCAACGATATTTTTTAAATATCTTGTATAAATAAACAACATTTGTTAACAAATTAACAAAATAAAATAAATAGGCTGAAAAAATAGACAAAACAAAAAAATAATTTAAAGAAGAAAATTCAAAACAGAAAAATCAACTAGACCGACATTGCAAATAGAAAACTCGAAGAAGTTTTACTTTAAATATTAAAAAACATAATATTATAGCAAAACTTAGAGAAAATAAGGTTGTTGGCGATACAGAACGCTTTTAACAGAATAGAACAACAAAGGTACCGCACATTAAAACAAAACGATAAAAATCTTAAAGAAATTGGCAGCAACGTAAGTGAAGCAACATGAAAGAGATATCTACTCAGAGTGCAATTCGATAAAAACTGAAGAATTTAATAAATTGCTAACTTCCAAATATATATTCAAATTAAAATTTCAAATAATGGCGGATTTAGCATACATAATTCCATGTCATCTCATAAAGTTAATAATATTTTGCAAAAACTTAGAATTATAAAATTAGTATATACTAAAAACTACAAGAACTGGAATGTGACTCGACCTAGATTTTCTCCAATATCTCTAAATTGGAGTAACATTATTGAACACAAATTATTCAAATAATTTTTATCTAATTTTTTTAAATAGACTTAATAATATTTATCGATATATTTAAAATAGATTGCCAATGAGAAGTTTGCTTTATTGATAAATTGGTAAAAAGCAGTATATCAAGCTGTAGTTAGTATATCTCTGCAAAAAATTTTAATAACATTCAAGTAGTCGTACTCGGACGTTGGAATAATTGTTGGTAATTGTAACAAGTCTGTGAAGTTACGAGAAATAAAAATAAAAGAATTTAATAATTTCAGCAACAGAAAATACAAACATAACAGGCCATAATATAAAACCAGAAATCCTAATTACACGTCAAGTTTATTAATTGTTGAATGAAAAATTTTGAACAAAATTTGAAGTGTTGAAAAAATGTAAATAAAAAAATGTTACACATATTTGTACAAAATTTGCCATCTTGGAAAATAGGAAATGATAGTACGCTTTTGCGATAAAAGACAGAAAATTGTTCTGTTCACATTGTTATGTTTGTATTGATTTACGTTACAAAATAATGGATAATAAAAGAAAATCAACTTATTTCTTTGAGAAACATTATATTGAAAATTGGCATTATTCGGTCATGAAATTTTAAAAACATTAGAATGTAGCATCAAACAAATTCAAATGCGATAATGGTATACGGTAGCATTTCAGTGTTATTACTTCAAATTTATAAGTTTTCAATTCGTTATAATATTATAAATAATGTACTTTATAAATTATTATTTTGAATATTTTTATTAATTTCAAAACTTTTATGAATTTTAATGTCCTACCTCTGTCACAAAGTAATAAATAAATGTATTAAAAGTAAATTCAAAATACAATTTCTGAAAGTATCTACCTCCTTTTAGATAAAATTTTATATATTTAGCTTTTTTATATCATCTACCAAATAACATAAACATGCTTTTATATAATATTATTTAAATAATTTCCACAGATTTAAAGCCAAGAACCGAAAATATTTAATCCTCCTGTCTTCATTGTTTAACAAAAGTTACCAAAATGTATACACTATTTTAAATAAAATTACGTCACTAAGTAATATTATGGAACTTTATATGCTTAGGTATACAATTCTCTTAATGTGATTGCTTCCATCAAGCTTTGTGAAGTTGATAGAGTTGTTGCCACTTTTGAACTATAGAATGGAGAACTCTTGGAATGAAGACACGTATTTGGTTAAATTAAGCAGCCACTATAAAAGTAATGTAAATTGGTTTCATAAATCTATACTATAGAGCTAGCGTTTAAAGTTATGTTTACTTTAAATAATAACCAGAAAGTTAAAAAAAAACAAAGAAAATAAAAACATTCAAATTGATAATAACATAGATTTTTAATAGACCATTCTAAAATTTTGAATAATTACAGGCTCTCAAAGCAAAAATAATTGTGTAAATATCGTCAAATTTAACACTTCCAGTTTTTACTAAAATAAAACGTTTGTTTGGCTTCTCTTCCCTAAAATCATTTCAGTTTCTGCGACTTTGATAAATAGCACGTACAAGTGCACCACTTTGTATCACGTGTAACCCTCTTTTAGTTGAATGCGGTATCTAAATTTTCTTCGGTGACTTTAGAGATAATTTCGACTTTGCCATAATTAATTAAAAAATTAACATGTTAGTAATAAAAGTGTGAGAAATAAGAAAAAATGTGGAACAATTAGTAAGTATTATAATAATGATTTCAAAAATGTTTTGAAAAATTACAATATCACTTCATGATGAAAAAGTATAAAAATAATGAAAAAGTTACTTTTATCAACAATCAATCAGATATGGATATTTCTAATTTTATATAGTGTCATTTGGTATTCCGACTCAAAATAAAACAAAATAATACTATTGAAATACTTATAATCGTATAAAATTATCTATGTATTAATATTATAATATAGAAAACGCTATTTAAATTATTATTATTATCTTCCAAAGACCGAAACTATAATATTGGGTTTTAAAATTATATTTAACCATAACGTTTATTTTAAATAAATTTGCAATTTTGGGTATATTTTATCTTTGAATTGTGTTATATAACACATAATATGCTAATCACGATTGCTGTTACAATATTCAAAACTTATATATTAGCATTTCAAAGAGTTATATTCAAAAAGTTAAAATGGCCGAATAGTTTAGTTAAGTCATATAATATTATCGCCTGAATCTTAAAACACCAAGTTCCGGTTTTACATTGTAATGAAAATGTAAAAATTATCTACAGTAATTGAGATTAACCTGTTGAACAGCTTTAATTAATAAATCAAAGCAATAATAAATCAATTTCTTTAATGCCAGAGCGTTTTGAATTTTAAAAGTTATTAAAACTTTTTACTGAATTATTTAACTTGAATTTTACAATTCATTTTATAAGCCATAAATTTTTGAATATTTTTGAGGTTTTTAAATATTAAAATTTCATTTAAACTTATTAGTAATCGATTACTTTGTGATTAATGTAGCGAAAGTTGATAGTAATTAGCTGTATTTTTGAATAATCAAATATATACTTACAGTGCATTTTATTTGTTAAATTTTTAGCATTTTAATAGTCCTGGTAAAGTGTTGATATTTTTTAGGTTATCCTAAAATAGAAATGCCGTTAAAGTTATCAACTTTATTAGTTGCAAAAAAAAGAAACCATTAAATTAATTATATTATTATATATAAATAAATAAGCAAAAGTTTCCAATTAGCTGATTGTTATAGTTCTCAGAAACACAAAAAATGTTTATAGAAGTCTTTAATAATATCTCTGGTTTTTATTAAATTAGTGGTGGTAATTTTGAAGGATTAACTAACTTAAGAATTATTAACCTAAACACTTTTCAAGTTAAGTTGTTTTCATACAATTTGAGTTTCGGGTCTAATTAAAGTATAGATTTAGGAAAGCAGGTTCGTCATTAATCATTTCAACGTAAACCCTTAGAAAATTGTTATTTGTGAAAATAAATATAGAAACAATTTAAGAAATTAAAAAAAGCATTCCTAGGTAATTAATAACAATCTAAACTAATTTTAATTAAAAATGACAAACTTGAGTAAATTTTACGAGGGTAGCTAATTAATTAATTTTATCTTTAAAATTTAGAAAATACAATAAAGTATAAAAATATTTCTTCGAGATTTAAAAAACAAAATTATTTGTCGTTGCAGCTCAGTAAAATTAGGATTTTTTAACATTTTGACGGAAAAACGGACAGGAAAGGATTTTGCTGGAGAGTTAGTGGAGATGCTCTGTTGGGTTTTCTGTTCAACATAGCAAAAGTCGTGATGCGTAGAAGATCAAAAAATCTAATTTTGTTCGACTACAGACTGCCAATATTGTATAAATTATATAATTGTGACAGCCCATTGTTAACGTGTTAACATTTTACAAGCTTTATTAAATATTTCAATTTGATTGACACGCTAATTGAAACACCATTAAAATTATTAAATTTTCCTTCAATTACTTATGAAATTTTATCAGTCTTCCGTTAAACGTATAATACGTGCATATAGCAAGATTAATTAATTTTAACAATAATAATTATTAATATACCGAAAGTTATGTAATAATGAACAGTATTATTTAAAACTATTTTCATTCCATTCACAAAACATTATAGAATAGACTTAAAGAAGTTTTAATTATTTTAAGCAAAGCTCGCAGAAATAAGCGTCCAAACACATATCATTGGTTATTTCCGAATTATTTTTTAGCAAGAATGATAAATTTAATTTAAAGAAAAGAAGAAATAAGACAGTGAAACATGATTTGGTCATGTTTAAAGCTCTTGAGAGATTTATGTTATTGAAATTTTACGCTGAAGAAATAATAGGCTACAAACGCCGGAGAACAATCTAAACTTAATTATAGTGTGACGTTTTGAACAAATAGAATACTCTATCATGATCATATAAACGCCATTAAATTAAATCAACACAGTAATAAAATATCGACACACAATCCAGCTAGATTAAGACTCTTTCAGGCTTCTTTATTTTGTGGCTTAGAATTTCATCGCATCATGTTGTATGCGATACCAAAAACTCGCTAAAAAGTTTAATTTATCTTTGAATTTTTTACACTTTTGCCTTATTTCTTTTCATTATATTTTAAAGCTCCCTGTTCGTGAAACCGAATCTTTTGAAGGATTGTTATGCTTTTTTTATTTATCAAATTTAATATTAAAAACTTAACATTTAAATTAGTTCACAAAATTTTAAATCAAAATTTAAACGTTTTAATCTTCAATGAAAATGACAGCAAATCAATTTTCCGAAGCGTGCATTATTTTAATAAAATAAATTAATGTATTAAGTTACAACTAATTAACCAACAATTTTAAAGTTTGTTCACTGAAAGGATTCCTTAAATCCTTTGACATTTAGAGTCTAATTAAGGAGTGAAATCTATTTCCTAATTACAACCCGGAACTATACTTTGGAGTATCCATCTCTTGCTAAAATCATTGCTTGTAAGTTGAACGTCGCCGCGAATTATCCCGTGTAAGTTACACGCACATAGCAATGGTTCACGAGGTACTGGCACGGCCCAGCCTCACTGCCGAAAGCGCCACGACGCCGGGCGGTATTATTAGAAACTATTTAAACTTTCTACTTCAGACGTCCTAGAAAAGGCTTTTCGCATTGTTTGAAGATTTTATAAACGACGAGATAAATTGTCTGTAGAATCTTAAACTGCAGCGTTATAAATATTTTATTTTGATATAATAGGTAGATGAAATTAAAGTCCGTCGAGTAATAAAAGCTTTAAAAACAAATTAATATGTTTATATTATTTAGTTAATTAAATGTGGCTGCTTTAATTAAACCAAATTCAGTTTTTAATGAATAGAAAACATATAAATCATAATGCTTAAATCTTCACCAATTTAATAACTTTTTCTTTATAGAAAAGTGGTATTGTTTATTGTACTTCTCAAAAAGTTCAAGTATACGCCACGGAGTTCTTAAAAGTTTGAAAAATATGTGCTTAAACCAATTTTAAAAATTATGAAATACAAATTAGTTAACTACATCTAGTATAGAAAATTTACAAAATTTATTATTTTGATTATGTAAATAATTTCAAGTTAGCGTAAGTTTGTGTTAACACTTTTAAATTAAAGCTTCATAAGTTTTTATACAGTTTTCTTATGACTTCTTTATTATCTCAATTGTGGCTAAAAGTGTGTTTTCCGTATGACTACTTTCCGTCATTTTTGGTGTTAACGTCTGGCAGTCACCCTCTTTTTCTATAAAAGTTAATCTAACGCTAGACGTGGGAGTTGTACGTTCAAGCGAAAACAATTTTTCATATAAACTTTTATAAGAGAAGAAAGTGACTATAGTGCCCCAACACACCTTTAGAAAGATATTTTGGCAAGCAATGGAATGGGAAAAACCTTACTTTTGACCAACTCCATCAAAGAATAGGTACTTGAAGAAGTATTTATTACTTTTACATTTTTTAATATACTCTCAGAAAAAGTGGGAAAACTGCCTTTAGCTGGGTTTACTAGGACAGTATTAGAAATTGTAATTAAAGGATATTTTTATTTCGCTGAAGAATACATAAAATGTTATCAAGATAATGTATTATTGTAAGATTCCATTCTTTGTAACCTATTGAATTTGACTTGTGTAAAAATATTTGTAAATAAAAAATCACCAATAAATAAATAAACAAAAAAACGTATATAAAGGTATTCTGTAATTCTGTTCCATGTTTTCCAACGCTAAAATTGATCTTTCCTGTGTTTTTCCAACACCATATATTTAATTCCTAAGTTACAGAACAGAAACCGATGTGAAAAACGCGCTTCGCTAATTAATTATTAGAGGTAAAACCACAGGTAGGATCTTAACCTAAAGTCCTAATAATTTAACTTAATAAAAAATAATATTATAATTTGCATAAAACAGCAAAAATAAATTTTTTTATACAACTGACATTAAAAATGACACTTTTAGTTCAAGTTGGTTCAATGTTATAAATATTTTTAAAAAAATATTTTTAACACTAGTGGTGATAGTTTATAATTTATTTATAAATAGCAACATACATATTGGAATTACAACAATAATTACTGTTACTCGATTACTTGGAAAGTATATTTAACGAATTTCTCGTTATCATTGCAACATTACTACGACTTCTGCTTGTATTGTTACTATTCGATGGTGTAGCTAATGCAGAAGAATCTTCAATCGCAGATGAAGAACCAGAGCTGGTAGAAGAAAAACTAGAATCTTTGATGTACCGCTCGGCAACAGCGGATGATTTTCATCTCCCCAAGTCGTTTTATTGTTGTAATATTTGCTTCTGAATTTGACGACGACGACCGTCGGAAACAGTGGCCGGTAAATAGCTTTGCTTGTGATAATTTCAGAATTTCGGCAATCTTATACGGCATCTTAAAAATGTAACTTCAAACAATGCAAAAAATACGTTGACTGATGGTTTCTCAACCTACTCTTAATTGACAGTTCTTCACGACGGCTTGCCCCAAATAATCCAAAAATTATTGCAACTTTTACCATAAAGTATTTAATATCTGGACCTTTATCCACAAATCTATCGATATTTTCCCTTGTTAGAATTTTCGATTGTTTAGGATGGTATTCTACACTTTTCTTTATTAGCTTATAATATTTTTCTATGTCCACGTCGTTCTTGATATATGTACAAACCAGCTTTTATCATCGAAAAATTAAACCATAATTTCGATGATTTGCACAACTTTAACTTCCCTCGAAAAATCCAGGAGCACATTTTCAGTGAACGCCTTCCACTTTCTTTATAGTTTGCACCACTCGATGAATCTGTTATATGCTTCAATATATTTTTTAACAACACGATAAGGGCTAGACTAAAATTAATTTTCTAATTTTCATGCAGAATTTCATCTAGTTTTACTTTGCTTACATTTAATTCAGGTACCTTTAATTATTATATCTTTTTCAATTTTTTTGTCTATTTTCCGGTCCGGAAAATTTAACATACAAATAGGTACGCATTTACAAGTTATTTCCACTATCCTTTTATCAAAATGAATAATTTCAATTTTTAATTTAATTTAAATATTCTCTTATAAAGCACAAACTGTTGATATTACAATTACCATTACAAGTTAACATTTAGTTTATCATAGTTCTTGTAGCCAATTTTGTGTGTACCTGTCCCTGTCATCCCCAAATATATTGAACCCAATTTAAGTATGTCCACCCTTTCTAAAAATGCTAACGCCCTCACTGCTTATAGTGTGAAAAAATTTTATGCGCTATTGTAAAATACTTACTTTGGCCATAATAATTCATGTATTCAGCAATTTATATTATGCTGGATTAATAATTAATCTGGTACTTTCCAAGTAATTAATAAACTATGAATTGCCTGAAGATGTGTAATATATAATACAAAACTAATTTGAAGTTGGTAAATTTGTTTTATTGCAAAAAAGTACCAATATAATTATTAATTTATCAGATAAATTCGCTGCAGCTCTGCGTAGCCCTCAAGGATCAGTTAGTAAACAGTCTTTTTGCAATCACTGTTTCAAATTTCAACATTTTTAATTGATTTTTTATATTTACTTTTTAAAAGCTATTAAATTAAAAAATATGACTATAACTTTCTAGATTCTCTTCAAGTTCTACACGCTGTGCAGTGTGTAGGCGATCACTTGGCTGCAGCCAAGATGACGTACTAGGGGATTTAATTAATAGGGGTGGTTTCCCATTGCCTTATCACAGCAGTGTATTCGACGCCAAAAATTCGAAACAAAGTAAATACGAAATATTTATATTTAACAAATTATGAGAAAAAGCTGTTAAAACTAAAAAAAACGAAATACATACAAAAACTAAAGATTACAAGGAATACAAGGAACGTGAGGACCTTATTATTAGTCAAGGAAGGTTAATTAGGACGAGGCGGAGTCGAGGTTTAACTTATCTTTCAAGGCTGATAAAAGTTCTCACGTGCCGTGTTGCTTATTAAATTTATTATTATTTAATTAGTTTTATTAGTTTTTCATAATATTACAATAATTTGACATCAATCGTCAAATATTTTATTAGAATTTTGATTGTTAATCATTATACTATAATAGTTACCTAGGAACATAAGTGACACTATAAGTTTCGTCGCCAACTGTAACTCATAAACGAATGTTATGACTATGAGCAACTGATGCCGGTTGTAAGCATGAACATAAGACACACTTATGTTATAGGAAGCAGGAAAAAATATTTAGTATTTCGTTGCAAATTATTTTGTAGCGAGAACAACACTCCTGATAAGTCACTCGAATGCGCGGGAGTCTCGAGCCGGCAAACCGGGGGGCGTCGTGATGTTCTCCGTTAAACACACCCGTCGCCCGAGCGTCCGGCTCTTTGACTTTCCCTAGTTCGCTACGCTCACTCGGGAAAGTCTCGCGAGACCAGCCACTCGGCGCCGGGTATGTTACCTACGATAACATCGTGATGGCATAAGATTACCAGCTTTTTTAAATGTTAAATTTTCTGTGGTTTTCACTACGAGTCGTTTCAGTGTGAAAAAACCAGATTTGATGGCCTTGGTGGTCGAGAAATTGCGATGACTTCGAAGGCGAAGTGCCTTGGTTTTTATTTGGATTCTACTTTGAGTTGGTTGCCGCACGTGGAGCATCAGTTGGGAAAGTTAGTGGAGCCACATACATATTGCGTGTATTGCGTGCGAGAACATGTGAATTTGTCCCCACTTAATATGTGGTATACTTTTTAAATTTTGAGTCTCATCTGCGCTATGGTATTATTTTTTGGAGAACTTCTTCGTTGGTTGGACCTGTGTTTGTGAGCCAGAAGCTAGTTCTAAGAGTGATGCAAACCATGAAAAATGGAGAAAGCTGTAGGGGGATTTTTCAAGTGTCCAATGTGTTGACGGTGACGGCGTTATATATTCTTGAGTGTCTCTTGTTCAATTTCAAAACAGGGAGAAATTTGCAAAGAGCTATGATGCTACACATAGTCACTATTCCGAAGCATCGTTTGGGTTTCCACGATAAAGATATTCAATGCGCTTTCGGAGTGGTTCAAATCGAATGTGAGCAGAAGGGTTTTGGGGAGCAGGGTTAGTGGTTTTCTAAATGAAATGGAACCGTACAGCCTGGAAGAATATTTTGTATGCATGAAGTCCAAGTCAGCTGTGTCAATTCTAAATTAATTTTGTACTAAACTTTTTTTTTGTTTTTTGTACTGAATGTGTGAGTCTGCGTACTGTTTGAAAACCAGGTTTTTAGCCAAAATGGCCGTGAGAAGCGGTAAGTAAAATATTTGTCTTTAAAATTTATTTGAAATGAAGGTTTGAAATTTATGTTTTGAAGAATAAAATTAATTATGTTGATGAGTAAGCAATTTTGATTATTTGGTGTTAAGAATTGTCCCAATTTTGAAAGAACTGGATTATTTTTGAGATAAAATTATGGATTATCAGTAGAGTTGAACGATTACAATATAATTTATGATTAGAAAGATAAGATAAATTACACTATTAGAGTTTTTAATTAGTTATTTCTGGAAAAATTTCTATTGTTGAAAGTGTAAAACAGAATTGTTACCGTTAGCGTATGGTCGAGAGTTATCTATTTGCTTTCCCATTTGGCGTTGTAATTATATGTACATTAACATTGAAATTAATTAAAATAAATTAAAATTTGAATTTAACGCATATAAAGTGAATAATTTTGGATTGTTGGACGAATTTAATTAACTATTTTGTGTATTGGAGTAATTTAATTAGTCGGGCACAACTTTTGCAAAGTTTCTTTCTGGGAAGACCCGGTTGAAAACTTGAACCATGGAAAATAACATTCCATTATGTATCTTATCTTCACGAATTTTATTAAAATTTGTGTAGGCGTTAGACGAGAAACTTTTTCTGCTTCTGGAATTATCATTTTATGGTCGCCCTGTTCTTGGTCGTGTGCCTACCGATCTATATTTATTATTTTCATGACACCAGAGACTTATTCTTGTATTTGGAACGTTAAATTGTCGTTCTACCGCTCTCAATGAATTTCTACCTTTTAACCATTTCAGAAGCGTGATTTATAAATCCTCAAAATACTTTCTTTTTGGGGACATGTCGATGTATGTATTATCAAGAAAGATATATTTCAATCAAATTAATTTGAGCTACACTTACACTATGTACGCTTATGAATATTTTGATCAACAAAGCGATTTATGCTACTCTATTTTTGAACTTTGTATAAAATGTAATTTGCTAAGATATACTTTTCTCGTTAATACAAATACAAAGTTTTATACGTCAAAATCAAAATAAAAAAGATATAATACTCAGTTCACTAAAACTGTTTGCCAACTTACTTTTGCTAGCAAATTATATTAATTGTTGGTAAAATTTATAAGTCAATGACAAAAAACACAAATTACTCAATTAACAGTAAACCTTTAATAATAAATTTTAAAAACAATGCTAATTTAGTCTCCGGCTCCGTTATTTGGTACTGCAACAATTGATTCTCTTACTAGCTGTGCTTTAAACCCGCTATAAGAAAAATTTACGCAAATCGCCAATACATATTTTTATTTCTTATTTTTACTTTTTCCTTGTTTGGTAGCAGGTTCAAAAAACTTGTTATTTGTTTACTATTCTAAAGGAGCCATTTTTCTCAATTCAGGCAGATACTGTACTTTAGTTCCAAAATAAATTAACAAAGCAAAGTTCAGAATACAGCACACCACTTTATTTTTTTAATATTTTTCTGTTAATTAAATAATTATAAATTTCTGATTAATTTCAGTATTTCTGATTAATTGAAGTTTCTTTCTCTAAAAATTTTAAGAGGGTATTTCAATCTGTTCTTGCTCTAAAATTTTCTTAAATTTATGGCAAAATTTTGATGTTATCATTTTGGCTATTTAAGAATCTATCGCAATAAAATGAAATGCTGTTAACAACGAAAGTCAATTATGAACAATGAAACTTAATATTATAATGTGCATTTTATATACGTAAATACATATAAATAGAATAAAGGTGTATCTTCGTAATGAAACAAATCCCAGGATCTACTAGTTTCTAATTTTTAGCTCATCATCAGGATATAGCTTTCGATTATAAGTAAAAAATCAATTTTCTCCTGTGGTAATACAATAAAAATATAATACAAATACGAAATTAAATTAAAATCGCTCTTCAAGAATCTTATATAAAATAAATAATATAGGTACACAAATGTAAGAATTTAAATTCTTGAAACTATTTAATTAGTGGACATGTTTGGCAAGCCATACATGCTTGCATTGTCAAACGCCTTATTAATGTCCACTAATTAAATAGTTTTAAGAATTTAAATTGATGCATTTTTGTCTATTTATTTCATAAACCATAATATAATAATATATCATATAACTCAATTTAAGTTGAAGTGCAATCACGACAATTATTTTAGAAACAATACTTTGCAATTTAATTTAATGTTTTAAATTAATAAAAAGATTCTTAACTATCCATCTGAAAATTAATTCAATTAGGAGTATATATTTTTTGGGAATCTGGACGTTTGGTTAATGAAATTACCGTATATTGTCTAGGTTTTGCTCAACTTTTTTGTGATCCTGTTGGGACTGGAAATTAATTTATTCAATTAAGAATTCTGAATTTTCTTGTAAAGTTTTACCTAATTACACTGTAAACCGTGTGATATTTTTATAATTAATAAATATAAGTTTTCCAGGTTATGTGTATGAATGAAATATTTAAGTAATAATTTGATTTTGTCTTAGTATTCCATTTCTCTAAGTCCTGGAGAAATTGTATTTATTTATCATAAAATTAAGTAAAATTGTGAAAAATAATTAGAATTATTTATAATATCCCCATTCTGAAAATTATTTATTTTTATAATAAATAATGAAAAGGAATAAAGATTATTTTTACAGCATGTTGGGTATGATTAATGTGAGCAAAGATAAGGTATCTACAGTGCCACACAGCCTACCTCAAAGTAGTCAATTCCTAAAGAATTTTACGTCTTCCATAGATTCCGGATTGCAACGTAATTCCCATTCTGAAGAATTAAGTTTTTATAATGAAAAAACTTATATGTTGTTATTAATGGATTCGCCATTTTTAATTTTTTAATATTAAGTTCGGATTAGGAATAAGCGACTCCGAACACCTACTAATACTATTAAATTTTAGTATAATCGGAACATTTTTAAAATTTTTGTCTTCCATTTTGAATTTGAAATTTTGATTCCGGATTCGCAATCAGCGACCTCTATTTTCGAAAGTTTTACATCAAGAATGGAATCAGCAATACCAAAAACTTTACATAAATGTGTCATTGCTGATGGATATTTCCAAGCATTTAACGAGATATTGACTCCTGGTCTACAGTGATAAGTTTTGATCTACTAAGTGACTGAAAAATAGTGGATTGCTTTATTTGGATTAAAAGTAAAACTTTGTTTGACACGCAATTTTAGCATTTGCGAAGCAAAACGCTAGCGGAACTATGCAAAATTTTCAAATACGGTACATATTTTTCGCGCCACCTCGGCTGTGTTGGAGCCAAGTTGGCCATTTTAAATTATTTCACAAAAGCAAATAAACAATTGTCACAAGATTTGTATGCATCAAATGAAAGAGAAATCCATACGAAAGTAAACGACCGTATGTAAACAAGTGTTAGCAATGAGTAACTAAAAAGCAGCAGAAACTTTTTTGGTAACCTGATTAATGAATTAATTGTTTTTTATTTCCTAATTTTCTTTGTGTCTTGCACATTACGATATTAATTATTGTATATTGTAATTATACAATTTTCTGTATAATTCAATAACTTGCAGCTGAAATAGTGTTTTAGGGAATTTCCAATTAATGTTGGAATATAGTTCAAAATAGTTGGCCAGTTTCTTATTACTTAGGAGTATTTTTATAAAGTGAACTTAGTTTTAGAATTTCATATTTTGAAACCATGATTAGAAGTTTTCCTAAAATTTATCGCTTCATTTTAATTAAATATAACTCGATTATTTCTTTAGTTATAAGCGTTGATCCCTTGTTCAGTTCACCACTTAAACAGTTTATATTTTGAACAATTCTTTCTCTGGAAAGTTTCAGTTGCGGCTAGTGTTGAGAACTGTACATTTAGTTTTAGTCTTATCTGCGAAAAGAGATTTTGAGAAATTCGTTAACCTTCTAAATCATTACGTCATATTCAGTGAATTTTATATTTTGGTCTTGTTATGTTTTCTTTGCTGCACTAATTTTCCAGAGAAGGCAGATTTTCATGATTTATATATACTTGCTTGGTAAGAAAGCAATGTTCTACATAACATTCTATCTGTATAAAAAATATCCAAAACATTTAATTGCTGTTATGTTTTCTGAGATACGTCTTTTTTTACAAATTCCGGACAGCACAGACTAAGCAAATACAGAAAAGTATAAAGTGACCGTGAAGTGGAAAGTTTAACTTTTAAGTTCAGCACAACTAAGTTTCAATATTATACTGAATAACGCCTGCCTGGGTTAACTGATACTTTTCTATTTAGGTAATCTTACCAAGTTCTCCAACTATTTGTATCAAATGGTCTTCCAGATCCAAGGTAAGTGTTTGTATCTCTTCATTTTCGATCGGAAAATTACTCTGATATTACCGGTTCCACTTTATAAAAAACACGATTCTCTTCTGCTAGTAAAATTAAAGTCTTCAGTTAAAATATTTTTTTCTATTTTCCACTTGTTCAATTTTAGAAAAGAGTATAGCTTATTTTCTTTCAGAGAAGTTCAATTGCAGACGCTATCTAAGCAACTGATCTAAATTCGATACTATTTCTTACCCAAGTTTTGTTTGCAACATATTTTATAAAATTTTCCATAAATACAAAATTGCCAAATCTTATGTTATCAATTCTTTTTTCGTTTTTATTCACCCAATGCTCAGTATCACAGGTCTTATCAGAGGATTCAATGACAATTTCAGTTTAATTATTTTATTTGGTCTTCTTATTTAATTTATTCTATGTAATATTAGTACGTTGACTAATTTTAAGCTTTTGTTTGTTTAGTCTAGTTGAAATGCCCTCTTTTTTCGAGACAAAACAACTTATTTTTTATTTTATACTCAAATAATTGAGTACACCCGTAGCTACATTGTAGGTAAAGTTAATTCCGTGTGCAAAATTCAACTGTAAAACACTATAGTAGTCGTGTAAATAATCACCTCCTTGATGGTATTTTGTTCTATTGCTCCAAGTTAATCACAGGTTATGAAGAACAAATCAAATTTAAGAGTAACAAACATAATTATCAAAGATGATCTTACCGTCCGTCGAAGAAATAAAAATACAAAAATATTTGAAAGAAAGAACCAAATAAGTAAGAGAGAAATGTAATAATGTGATAAGTCGGGAGGTTACAAAAATATTCCTAACAGGAAACATGGTTTCTACTTTTGCAGTTTAAAAAAAAATTGTTTTGGAGAAATATAATTTGTAGAATAAACCTTGAAGAATCGGGAACAACAAATTAATTCTTGTTTACGTGTGAGGCTGCCCTTAAATGTTGTTCTTATCTTGACTTCATTTTGGGATAAGTATATGAAAATAGTTTTCTGGAACAATATGGAATAAACCCAGAATAACCTGGAAGAATGGAAAAAATTCAACTTTTTAAAAGTGTGTGGAGCTAACTCGAAAAACAATTTTACACGATTTTTCGCGTTATTTTTTTAATTCGCGAAATTATATATTTTGGAACAATATCGAACAAACTAAGTTCACTCACCATTAGTTTTTTACACATTATCCAGGCACAATAATAGCAAAAGAGCCAGGAAATTAAAACGAAATAAAAGCCAAAATAGCGGCTTTCTCAATTAAATCGATGCTACCCAGTAAGATCTTTTTCCAGACATTGGCTGTTTGGACCAAATGTCACTCCAAATAAATTGTGATGAGAAAAAAATAAGTGGACTGTATTGAGGTATTCTCGATTGTGCTAGATGGTAAAAATATATAGTGACTTACCCAGATAATCTGCCTGATTCTCCTCTCTCTTGGTTGGTAGGAATTAACAGAAGGTGAGGGATTGTCACTTAGTCACTATAATAGTATTGAAAATGTTCCGATAATTATTCAGCGGGGGTCGGGTTGGTTGATCACAAACAAAATCTTGATATAACAGGGAAATACAAAAATTGGGATAAAACAAAACTCGGCTGGTTACTCAAAATATGGCGGATTGTTATCAACTCACATTGCGTTTGTTTCGAGCGCATTGGGAAGTGGGCTTTGAAAGTGGCGCAAACATTGGCAATATAAGACAATGCACAGTGGGTCGAACGCTCGGAAAAGTGGCCAAAAGTACCTTTTTCTCAATTTAACAGTTTTGCAACAAGGTTCAGTATATCTTTAGATGAAACATCGGTGCACCTTTTCCCAGAATTTCAAGTGAATTGAGAAATATTTCTGCTTGTTATACGATGTAAACATCGCCCTCCATTGATCGCTGATTTGAGTAGCATTTCGCTCCGTGCGACATTAAGTTTTAACGAGTTATTGCAGAGATTTCAGTTTAGGGTGCAAATTAATATTTAATAGAAAAGATGTCTTGAAGTATGTACTTTTGAATAAAAAAAATTCTAAGAAAATAAAATAGTGCATTAATTAAATCCATAGCTTAATTCCGGGAGCTGTTCAATTGAAAATCTCATGCAATTCTCCAACTTTGTGTGGACTTTCAAAAAATCCTCCACCAGATACCGCTTTCAAAAAAATATACAAAAAATACATTAGACATTTTTTAAACACATCATGTAAAATTTGTCGGCTCATTCAAGCTCGCTTTTAAGTAATTCGCGTTTTTAAATGAGGATTACGCATTTCGTATGTAAGTATTGCACATATTCAACTCACTTGTTTTTACTGTTACTGTATTGGATCGAGGTTATTAATATGATGAATGCGAGAGAAATCATTTTTTGCCAGACGTATATAAAAACACACCATCTAAAATCACCCCTGTCTATTTTTTATTCTATTTATCGAGTTTCTTGTATTATGTAGGCCAATTTTAAGTCATTAAAAGTAAAATCAGAGTATTTTATACTTTTAAAAAATGTAAACCTCCTCTAAACCTCTGTAAATTTGGAATATTTTAATTTATATTCCCGTGTTATTTATGCCGTCGTATAAAAAAACCCCTCTAAGCCACCCCTGTAAATTTTAAATTTTTCATTAATTTTCCCGTATTATTTATGTTAATTTTAAGTCATTAAAGTCAAAATTTTATTTTTGGCCACTTTTGTGCAATGGTAAAAGTGAGGTCTGGACTCAGAGAAAGTAGCATTAGATAGTGCTGGGCTGGAAGTATTGGAGCGGAAAATCACGAGAACGACATACAGACGAAAACTGGTTGCTGATAACTATACAAGAAGAATTGGCAGGAAAATAGATGAAATATACATATGTATTATGGCTCAAAATACAGAAAATAAAATGGATTTGACGTTTATTGAGAATGGATTACCCAAGAACGCCAACTAAAGTATGGGATTCAGAATATAGAGGAATAAGAAGAAAAGCTAGAGCAATAAATCGATCGAAGAATGTAAAGGAAAACTTTGTTGGCATAAATGTGAGAAGCTGGAAAAATAAAGCGAGAAATAGAAGAGAGTGTAACGAAGTCTTAAATCAAACCGAGGCCCTTCGAAGCCTGTATTGTTAAACTATATATATATACTCTAAAATATGTATATTCTATACTATATATAATTATACTATATGTTATATTCATAGTACATAAGTATAATATACTGTTTTAATTTTAATGGAGATTATTGCTACTTGTAAAAATATATAGCCTTTTACAGAAATAAATATATTACAAAAATTATGATAAAATCAAATCAATCTTAACTGACAAAACTGATGGAAAACCAAACGATGGATTAACAGTCAAGTCAAATACAGGATGTTGTAAAAATATACTAGGCAACTTGATTTTAAATTAATATGTTACCATATTATTAAAAAAATTTAGCGTGTTTCTGCTTTGAGCTTCGCACCAAATATTTCCAAGTCAAATGTAAAACTCCGAAACAAAAGTTGGAAATTCTAATTTCAAGCAACATATTTACAAATCTATGTTTATAATTTGAGTTCCAGTTTCATTATACAGCTCTTTACAACTTAAATATTCTTTTAGAAATGACCAAAAATTGATGACCAAATTTTAATTTTACTTTTGCATATTTTTCAAAAATGTCTTTGTATAGTTTTATAAACGATTTGCATTACTTTGAATATCCATTCTAAGTTCTTTTTTTATAAATTGGTAATTTGAGTTGTACCAGCACATACTTGCTAATTTCTTTTTTATTGTATTGATCTAACCGACAAAGATATTTAAAAAAAAATTTATTTCTGAAGGTTGAAGTGTAAAAGAAACGCGCTAACACGTAAAATTGCTAAATTAGAGGACAAGCAGCCAGAAGCTATTATTTGAATTAAGAAACAACAAAGTAATTAATGCTAAATACAAAGCGCTAAGTTCAATGTGCTTAAAACAAACCTTCTTTTCAAAAAATTTAATTACTATAAAGTTATTCACTTATTTATCTTAAGAATTTATACTAAGAATATAAACAATTTTATGAATGATCCATATCATAATTTACAGTACTTACACTGTAAATCAATAAACGAACACAATAAATTAGTTATCCATGTTATTAAACAATCAATCTGACTTAAAAAACCTCGCCATTGTTAAAGATCTTTAATAAATAATTAAACCTCCCTTTATATGAACCTATTAGAGTGCTTATTTTGATCTTACCCCTTTTTAATTTACTTGAAAAAAAATTCCTTCCTTTTCAAAAAAAAGTATTTCATACGTGTTTTTTTTATTTCATCGCCTAAGATATATCATACTATAGTAAAAACGTTTCCGATATTCCGATATACACTTACAGTGTGTTTTATTTGTGATAACTTAAAAACAATTTAGTTCTGAAAAGTATTTTGTGCATACATATTTTGGATTTTCTATAATATTGATATGGTTAATATCGATTTACACTAATTATACCACATATCAATCGACTATCTTAATGAATGACTGATTGGAACCATGCTCAATCCATTGTTTTCGCGGTATTGTATTACCTGGTAATGGTATAGTTATATTGTGAATGAAAATAAATAAAATAAATAAATAAATGAACACTTTACTAAGAGGTGAATATATTGGCCCTTAATTATATAAATTTAACAGTCAACATGTGTTTTTTTGCACGAAGGCATACAATTATTCACATAAAGAATTTGGGTTTATTGCTTCTGCAATAGTACAAGCTAATTATTATAACTTCAGAATAAATTCCATATTTGATAAATTTTAGCGATGGCAACTTGATGTATGGCAAAGTTAGCTTTCCTCGCCAGAGAAGCAAATCTCTCTATTATTATTATTATTATTATTACTACAAACAGAATTCGTTTATGTATAGGATATATTAGCTCTAAAGGCCTTATAGACCCAGGACTAAGTAGCATTTAGGTATTTAATACCTCAAAAATATTGCCAACATCTAGTGAGAGAGACACGGTTGAAATAGCCAGATATACTTGGTTTGGAATCGAACCCGCGACTGCGAATATCCAGTTTTACAATTAAATATAGAAATATAGAAGTTTTGCAATAAATTATTTTTATTTTTATTATTTATATTATTAATTATATTATTATATTATATTTATATTATATTTATATTATATTTATATTATATTTATATTATATTTATATTATATTTATATTATATTTATATTATATTATTATATTATTATTATTAATTATTATTATTATACAGTTACAATATTGGTATCATAATATCCAAAATATAAACTTTTATCCTTTTATTTAAAACAGTAATTGTATTAACTTAAACAGGATGAAAACTTAATATCATCTTTCTTCCAAGTATTCACTACAAAATGCTGAAAAATATCATATTCTCCTCAACAATATCAATTTTATGAAATATGTAACAGCGGACAGGCCTACAGATTGACCTTTGAACCGAGTAGAGCATCTTCCAATAAATCATCCAAGGGGGAAACTATCAATCAAAGGCAGTTGCGACAGACTCACGCACCACCGAAGTTCACTGCCATAGTTTTCAAATATATTCCCGTGTAAAATTTTCTTAGTATACCTTTATAATTTAGGCATGAATTATTCAATACTTTATTTTTGTGAATGTCAGCAATTATAAAGGATATTTTACATAAACATTTGTAATTTGTAAACGTCAAGGGCATTAATTATTATTTTTTAAAGATTAATATTATCTAACGTTTTCTTAGTTATATAGGTACACTATTACAAACATTTAAAGCAAACAAAGCATTCAGAAAGATTCAGTTGCAAAACCGTAAATTGTGCCAAGATTATACTATATTTCGGTGGAATGCATCTGATAGTATAAAATGGTATTATGTGGCAGCATCATACACCGCTTGAAGCCAGAGTAGCTTTTATCTATCAAATGGTACATCGTCTCTATTGACTAAAACTAAAGCTCAGTTGACCATAATTTAACCACAATGAACTCAAACTAGATGCTTGAAAATAACTATATTGTATTGTAATTTTCATATATGTTATTTTCATAACATATTCTGTATTAGGTACGAATGTATATTTTCAAAATAAAATAAACTAAATTATAATAATGTAACGAAATACAATATTTTTGACGTCAATTTATGCATTTACTAAGACAGTTTGCAATTTAAGTCTGTTTAGAAAACGTATCCTAAATAATACAAGGTTTACTACTTTGTTGTAATTTACATATTTTTGTCAGTTTATGGAGATTTTAACTAGTAGCTGTTTGCAAATATTATTATCGCTTATTTAATACTTATTTATTTAATCGAAAGTTTATAACCAACTAATTTTTGTTCAAAAATAAGTTATGCCATAATAAATATTTATCTTTTATAAATAACATACTGAGAGTGCACAATGTAAAGTCTCTTGGATTAACCCCGTTATTAATATTATCGCGTTATATAAACAAAATATGACTTTCATAGTATTTAAATTATAATTAAGTTAATCAAGATTAATCCCAAACAAGTTGGCATGAAGGGTGAACGCCATGGTAATAATCGATAGAAAAATAGCTGTATTTTTAAATTAATATAAAAATAATAGACATACTCATACGTATATATTATATAGGTAATAATTTAATTTCCGAATAGTTGCTTTTTACCATTCTTTGATATGAGAAGTTAGAAAAATAAAAATTTCAATAGCACAAAGCTTCAAAAATATTGGAATAATTAAGGGGGTATTCTAATCTAGAAGTCCGAATATCGGGCGTTGTTTTGAAGGTCGATAAAACAAAAACACTTAATATTTTACCTATAGGGACCGAGCGTATTTGCAGCTAGCGCCAGTGGTGGTGATAATTTGCATAATGGATGTGATAATTTCAAATACTGACAATGAATATTTGATTTTGTTTATAAGTATTACGTGTTTTTAACAAAGAAAATTGGTAGTTGTGTGAATTGCTGTGTTTTTGGGTGTACAAATAATTATTTAAACACCGAAAGATCTGAAAAATTTTATGAAAAATCCGATGTTTCAACCTAATTTACAACCTAAATCATTTTCAACATAAAGTTTTACCCTTACAAATTCAAATTATTTATCTACCATCATTATTATAGTATTAACAAATTGCTACAATAAATTTTAAAAAATCAAAAATATGTTATCGTACCATTATAAAATGTAATTTTTAGAGAATCATACTATAAATGCAATAATTATTTTTTGAGTTTATTTTGCAAGCGTTTTTAATATATTTATTAATTTGAAATAAAATTATTGTATTTGCTTGTATATTATTTTTATAACCACATTATTATGTTGTAGTCAGGATCACTTATTTGGATGTGTCAATTAAAATATTCCTATCTTTTTCCGACACATGTGAGCTACAATAAATGTTTCTCGCTTTAAAAGTACTCAAAACTTACTATCATTTTAAAGTTTCAAATTAACAGTCGATTCAAAAATCAACTGATATTTTTTCTGGTGCAACTGGTATTTTGAAAAATCTGGTTTTTACGGTCGGTTGGTGCAACCGGGCATAAGTGTTTTTGTTTTATCGACCGTCAAAGAAACGCCCGAAATTTAGTCTTCTTGACTAGAATACCCCCTTAAATAATTTTGCGCGGTTTGAATACAACGCAAGTTCAAATATTATATTATAGTTTTGATGAAAACGCTCTTAGGGCCAATCGTATCAGACAAAAAAATTGAATTTAGACAAAACTTGTTAAATTGCCTTGGTAACACATGCTAAATTTGTTATTCTAATCTAAGTTTTGTCAAAAACTCGATTTTTTTTGTCTGGTGGAACTGGCCCTTAACTAATAGGAATGATGTTGGTGCTCATAATTTTGAGAATTTAAGTTTATTAAATTCAAAAATAAGACTATGGAATTAAAATTTTGGGAAGTAAAGAAGCATGAAACTTATAGTCACTGGATTATTTATCAATATTCCTGACTCTAATCATAAAATAATTTTATTTATTTGGAACAGAATTTGTTAAATTTCACAATAGTTTATCAAGAATTTGAATAGATTTGTTTAGCCTTCAATGAATTTATTTATAAAGTGTTCTCATCCATTTAATTCTACCTAATTTAAACGTGAATTTACAAAGAATTAAGATTTTTTCTTTAAAACTTTTTATCAATGTATCTGACGTTAATTAGTTAATAAAATAAATTAAAATTCACTTGAAGTCAAATGCATCAATGAAATTGAGGTTTTAAAGAAGGAACGTTATACATTTTTATAATTTTTATTAATTTAAGTAGCGTTATGCGGACAACGCTTTAAGATGCCACCGGTTATGATTGATAAAACTTGATTTTGTGTTGTAGCTTAGTTCACTAAAAGTGGATAGCGTGAAGATCTTCAGAGAAATGTAATGGTGAACAGTGAATCTTTGATTTTATTTCTGAAGTAAACTACGTGTAGATATCTTTTGCTGCTCAGATATTCAATCTATATCAAAAGATCCGTCCAAGTAACGCAAATATGAATCTGAACGGAATCGATGGGTGACCAAAATATATGAGTATTGCACTCAAGATTGCGGACTGGTCGGAAGTTTTTGCAAATATTTTCCACACATTGATGCGCATGAATGGATTAACAAGTTTTCATTAAAGTATTTTCCTTGATTTTGAAATTGTAATAATACAGTAAAACACCAGTGATTTGTCGTAAAAAGCCATATGCAAAATTTCAGATCAATAGCGCGCAATAATGGCGCAAAAAGAAGTATTAAACTTTATAAGTATATTTAAAAGCATTACTTTGCTCCTGGAATTGTGAAAACAAACACAAAAATTTTAGACGGATTAGCTGCAAGTTCGGACTTAAATTTTATTGAAAACCTATATATTATATATTAAACTTGAAAAAGGAAATGTCATTTTCTGAAAGCTCGTTTTAAATATGTGTTTTATTTTGTCCTGTAGCTCAATTTGATAATTCTAATTTATAGAAAACCTATATAAGGGATCCTTGCCAGACGTGTGTATGAAAATAGGAAGCAGTTTAACTCTATTGATGAATGTATATATAAAAAAATTATTAATAATTTAATTGTATAGGGTTGCGAAATCCATATAATAAGATTCATTTGTATCTTTTAGCTCACTACTGATAATCATATTTATTGTAATAATATTGTATAATTTTTTTTTGCTTTGAACTCCTGATGGAGTGTGAAATAAATTCTCAAAACGTCGAAAATTAGAAAATTTTACCTAGGTAAAAATTTCCAAAAAACAAACAATATAATGTATGATGTATTATTCTTAATACAACAATATTTTTAACTAATCATGTCATGTCTTTATCCCAACTTACAGTGATTAAAACTAGAATTAACTAAATAGATTTGCTAGAACTAGAATTTCCTAGTTAATTTGGATAACTGATTTCAGGTTTTCGAGAGTTCGGAAAATGTTTGACTTATTTTATAATTATGCATGCTTTTTACGATATTTCGGTCGATCAAAGTGAAATTTAAACTATAAAATAATATAATATTAAAAGCTCAAATAATATTGAACTTATTCATTTTTCTACTTAATTTTGTTCAACCCTTTTTATTTATGATAATTAGTAGTAGGTACTACATAATTTTGATAAAACTTATTAGATATTCTAAGGTATAAAAGTTGATAAAACAATCTAGAATTAAATAAATGCAGTAGTGCCCTTGAAATATATTATTGTTGCGTGTTTTTTTATTAATATAGCTCGTTCCAAGTAGAAATAGAATCGAAAATCGTCGTTTTTCAGCTATAACTTTCTTAATTTTCGAAATACAGCAAAAATTGTAATATGCAAATTTAAATAACTAATAAAATTCTTTAAGTTCGTATATTACAAGCTTTGCTGTATTTCAAAAATCAAGAAAGTTATAGTTGAAAAATGATGATTGTCGGTTTGATTTCTACTTGGCACGAGCTCTAACTTTAGTTAGTCTATGAACTAATAATAATTTATTGTTGACGCACATAATGAAATCTTTAAAAAAATTATAAAATCTGATAATATAGATTAAATTTTGTGTATAATTATGATAGTTATCTAAACTACAAGTACAAAAATCATTATACAATTTGGTATAATTCTTCAATTTTTAATAATTGTTGTCAACTATATTTTCTGTAAAATTACCTCTAAAACCACACTTAAATGCTATTCCATTATTTTATTCATGGCTCAACGTTCGATTTTTTTCCAAGAGAATGTGTAATTCTTTCTGAAAACAAATTACACTTTCATTATTAATGAAGACAAATATACTAGAACATATTCTAGGTAGTTAATAGGAAGAAGCAAGAAATTTTCTTATTACACCTTTAGCGCTAAAACGTGCACAGCATTCATGTACATATATTAGACTAAAAATTTCGATCAAAATGCATGAAAGTACATTATCATTATTTTATGAATGGTATTTATAAATTTTAATATTAAAGTAGTAGAAAAATATTATTATATACCAAATATAGATACAGGTTCATAATAATACAGTGCAGTCTCGGTAATCCCAACTAATAGAAACCTGGCCTCATTCGGATTACAGAGAAGTTCGGATTACTGGAAAAAGTTAAAAATCGAAATTTTTAGAACAATTTTTATGTTAGAGATAAACAAATCTTAAAATAAACACTGCATACATTCATATTCTACTGTGCTTAGAAAAAATAAAATTATTTTTTAGAGAAATAGATTGTAATTACGATTTATTTCTTCGCAACCATTTCCTTTTTAATTACTTCTTTAAATTAATCATACAAAAAATTTTATGAGATTGGACATCATTTTCACATGCAAATCTCAAACAAACATTAAAACTATCGACAGCTTTTTGTAGTTAGTAGTGCTTATGTATTGCATTACATACATATCTTTCACCTTATTTTGTTTTCTGTAATCCAAACATTTTTCTATAATCAGAAAATTTTATTAGTTGTGTTCGGATTATGACTATTTGTGCGGCCTACTGAATTTTTCTTCTTTTGTTTGGATTACTGGATGTACGGATTACCGAGACTGTACTGTATATATGTATGTACTATATTTACTCATATGTACCTACTATACATAATATTGTTTGTGTCCCATACGTTAAATAATTTTATTTTTGGAATTATAATAATTCCAATAATATTAAATAAAATAAATATGTGCATTAATCGTCACCTAATATTGTAGGCAGTTTTAATGATCGCTAACTTTAATAGCAGTTGAATATATTGCAACCACTTTATTGTTGTTTCTTTACTTATAAAATTAATATTACTGAAAAATTTGAATTCTGCAATTATTTTGTATGTGCGTACTAAAAATTTATTACTTCATTCTTTGATTCATACAAGTTGAAGTGCAGTTGATAATAATTAATCACTATTTTAAATACCTTATTATATCTAATTATTTAAATAAAAGGCAAGAAATGATTTCTACGGACTATATAGTTCAGGATACTAAATGCTTACTTGATAAGCAGTCTAAAATTCATTTAGACACAAAATATAACTATCACATTTTTTACCATATGTTTATGAATTAATAATAAAACATAGGTTCACTAATAATAATTCACCTTTGCTTCCTATATAATATAATATAAAACATATCGACGTGGAGCCTGCAATATCTCGTAACTACTAAAATGTAATTGTTCAGGAGAAGTAAAATCCAGTGAATCACATACATTTATCACTTGTAGTAAAGTGATTTTGTAATACCGCGTTTTTCGAGGTTTAGAATTTTTTTTTAATAAAGAAATTTTGCATGAACATGCGTATTAACCTGACTATTCCGAAAATGTAAATAACTCAATTTAACAAAAAATGTTGGTTAGGAGGTTTTTTTTTCATTCAGAAATAGCGAAAACTACAGAATCTGGCAATGTTTATACAGTAATTAGACGTAAACAAGACAGTTATGAGCCGGTTTACTTTCTATTATAACTCAAATGCTTTTTGGTTTTCAACATAGGCGCAACTGGGGGGGCTTGGCCCCCTAAAAATTAAAATTAGCCCTCCTAAAATAAATTGCCTACGGTAAAAAAATGGATATTCCTATTGATATAGAAATCGTAATCGACAAATTTGCGAAAAAGGAAAGTAGAATTCCGTTACGATTTCAGTTTATTTTATTTTATAGTATAGCTCGTTGCGCCAATGTTTTTCAAAATACTGCTTCAAAGATGTATCTAAATAAAAATGTATAAAAAATTGATTTCACTTATACCGCCGTTATACTTCCGCATGCGCATTGTACATCATGGTAGCGATTGCTTCGAAGCAAACGAAGATTACTTTCAGTTAAAATAAAGAGAAGTTCTAAAAGTTCTGTTGAATTGCCAAGTCGTGAAGAGTCGCAAAGTATTGCTTTGAGTACTTTAGGTTCGTTAAACACACAAATACAAAAATATTACTTTATACAAACAAGAATGAAATACAAAATAATCACCACCATGATGTATAATAGCATGCAGAAGCAAAACGGCGGTCTGGGTGTAGACTTTAGTTTTATTTCGCGTTGTATTTTTGTCGAAAATGTCTTAGATCTTGTTTTCTGTAAATTTTGTAGAAATTATGCTTAAACTACTGCTTAAACGATTTATCAATCGACTATTTCAATACAGATCTAGCTTACGAAATCTACGTAGTCATACTTTATGTAGATCTGAATTTAGATCAATTTTCGGCAAATAAAAATATTAATCGGTATTCTGAATTATTGTTTGAAAAAAAAAATTTTTTAGATAAAAATTGTTTGCTGTATTCATTTATTGCAAAGAACCTGTAAAATAATTGGTTTCAAAATCAGAGACCTAGTGTCAGAAAACTGTCCGGTTTGACGTGGAATGACTCAAGTACGACAACAACGAATATTACGAAATGATATGAATATCCTCAATAATTTACTCCTGAATATTATCTTGCTACTTTCTTACTAATAATATTCAGTCTGTGATGTAGCGAGGTTTTATAATAAAAATAAAAAATTAAAATACAGTGCACTCTTCTCGCATCTATTAATAATGCGAAAAGAGTGCACTGTATTTTTATTTATTTCTTACTATTTCCCGCTCAGTTTCTGTGATAGATCTATAAATACTGCAACATTGGTTGGCCAGGAATTAAAGTTGCATTAGGGTATAAAGTAATAATTTTTATCTGTAGATTATTGCAGAGAAGGCTGAAAGAAGTATTCAGATAATTTTTGCGGGCATCTAAAAAGAGAATTATTATTGAAAATTTTAGGTTCTTTTGAACTAAGTTAACATGAAGCACATTGCTAATGTATTAATAATAAGTTTCAGTTGTCATCCAGCAATTATTGCCGAATTATTCCTGCAACCAAGTCCTCATTCTGGATTTATAAATTATGATACTTTTTAAGAAATGCGTTAGAATTGATTAATAATATAATAGACATTGCGCAACAAATGCTACTGCCCGTAAAAAATTAAATATTATGCTTTTATTTTCATTTGAAACACCTTAGTCAACTACGTAAATGTTTCCCTGGCGATTATTTTTAAACAGGTGTTTACGAGGATGAATTTATTGTTAAAAATTTATTTTGAACGGTAGCTTTGAAATCGTTTGCTTTCCTAGGAAATCTTCGACGATATGTATCCTAAATCCGTTTGTTAAGTTAAATGAGTAAGATGACAATGTAGATCCTTAATTATAAATGCGTGAAATACTTTTAAATTCTTAAGTAGAGGATTTACGTTATAATGAATGGTCTTTTCTAGAAACTCCTAAAAGTTTTTGAAAGATCCAATCTGCAAGTCAGCAGTATGTCAGCTGATTTACTGACAGACAGCAACGCTATCATATATGAGACATAATGTAGCATCATTAGGCTAGTGCCTATAATTTTTCTGGAAAAAAAATAATAACAGGTGGAAAATGTTGTAGAGGTTCCAAATATAAGAAAAAAAATATTTTAAACACCAAAACATTGGAAATGGTGAAATGGAGATGCAGTTTAGGGGTTGAAAACGGTTTTTTGCGATTTGCGGCGAAATGCGACCTTCTAGCGAAAAACGTACAATACAAAAGTAGTAGGATAATGAAAGAATCTAAAACTTTTATATTTAATACTTTTTAATGCAACCTCAAATTAACCGTCAAAATGGCAAAAACCGATTTTTCAGTATTTAATTTTTTTCTCGCGTATAAATGATTTAATTTACATGAAAATTTCTGAAAATATGTCCTTTTTGGTGTTGAATAAGCATGATTTTTTCGCAGTTTAGAAGACTAGTTTTCGAGTTATGTACATTTTTCGAAAACAATACCCTTATTTTCCACGAACGATTGTCTTGGTGTTTTTTGGGATTTCGAAGGTCTGTTAATGGTCATTTTAATTGTTGAAATGTCTACTTTAAAATCGTCTATGTGACTTGGTGGTTTACTTATCGTTAAAACGCATAAAATTGCGAAAAACTGAAAAACAGTCTCTCTGAATCACGATTTTTTCAATAACTTTCGATTTTCTTCATTGTTTTTATAACAAGGAGTAGTTTATATTAAATTATTTATAATATAATATTTGAAATACATAATTACCGTGCAAAATTAAATTATTAATATCATCATTATTATTTTTTAAATATATTGATTTGTTTTGTTTTCAAAAACATATAAGTACTCGCAATTTTACAAAATATAAAATTTTAATTAATTTTAATTCTTTTGACTTGCGGTTGTTCCTCCTCTTCCATCACATTTGGAATTTCCGAAGGATCTTCAAAATTATCGACGTTTTCATGCTCTTTAATTTCGACGTCAAGATTCTTTGCTAGCTCTTCATCGATAGTTTCCTCTGAATCACTGACTTCTTCAAATATTATTGGGTCTCTATTAGAAGTAATTAGACAATGACTGCATAAATTGGTACATTTAAAGCCGTGTTTTCGGCATCCACATCTTTGCTTACTACACTCACTTGCACAACTGCAACTTATACTTTTTAATAATGTTTCGGGAATTAAAATGCAGTTTAAGTTATGCGATTTTGCCTGCGATTTTGTTTACGATTTTGCTCCAAGTTATCGTAAGCAAATATTTTGAAGTTCTCGTTTTACGATTCGACCCGAAGATGAACCCACAAACAAAGTCGTGAACAGAAAACTCTCCAAACCAGTCATACAAAAGAAATTGTACGTAAAATCGTAAGCAAAATAACAAAACGTAAACTGCACTTTTCTGAATATTATTTCTGAGGTATTCGGTTTAATAATAGCATCGATTTCAACATATTTTCAACTACTAAAATCTCGCCTAGGGGATGCAAGGGTGTATACAGCAACACATTCGCAGGTTAATCGAGACCCTTTGACTCGGACCAAAAAATCCGACTTCGGATGGAGAGCTAGCGAGGAACACCGATACCAGTAAGGCGAGGCAAGAGAGAGAGAGAGAGGCGAGAGAGTTTTTCTAATTTGAAAGTAGATTTGTTACTTGCCTGTTGGTAAAACTGAAATCTTAGTTGATTTAATGAGATGTCTATTTTTCTGCTTTTGTAAATACCAGCTATCAGTTGAGATCCATTTTGTGCGATAGTGATGGGGTCTGCATTTTTAGTATAAAAAATACTAACGAGGCTTGATAAATCTTTAATGTTCAATAACGATTTTAAATACTATGGTTTTTTTCCTTTTTCAGCAAAACCAGAAGCAGTATCACAACCTGAAAAATCTTGAAGAAATGGTATTATATTTTTATACGATTCGTGATTGAAACAATTAGATGTATAAAATGAATCCTTTTGATTGCTAGAAACTGGTGCGTGGAAAAAAATACTGAATCCATTAGAATTTAGTTGATACAATAGTAGGTACTAGTAAATCTATATCTATTGAAAAATATTGAAATAATCGTGATTCAGAGAGACTTTTTTTCAGTTTTTTTGCAATTTTAAACGGTTTAACGATAAGTAAAGTACCAAGTCACATAAACCATTTTAAAGTAGACAATTCAACGATTAAAATGACCACTAATAGACCTTCTAAATCCAAAAAAACACCAAGACAATCGTTCGTGGAAAATAAGGGTATTGTTTTCGAAAAATGTACATAACTCGAAAACTAGTCTTCTAAACTGCGAAAAAATCATGCTTATTCAACACCAAAAAGGACATAGTTTCAGAAATTTTCATATACAATATCCCAAGAGACAGGCATATATTCGACAATTTTCCCGCTCTCTACACAAGTGTATTTTAAAAATTTAGAAAGCTTTGACTCAAGTAAAATAATATGTACATAGTAACTAGGACGACGTGACGATAAACAAATTATTATTTTGTCATTGTATTAAAAACTAAAATGTGTTCCCGGTTTGGTGAAGAATCGCTAGCAAATATTGATGAAGAAATAAATAATAGTACACCAATTAATACTGTGCGTTCAAAAAAGTCAGTATGGTCTCAATTTGACAAATTTTGTGCGTCAAGAAACTATGATGTTATCAGTACCGCGTTACCTGTAGAAAATCTAAATGATATATTAAAAGATTGGGGTTTTAATATGAGAAAGAAGGATGGTGCAAATTATAAAGAAGCGGTTGTGAAACAGATGTGGAATTCGGTTGCGAAACAACTGCAGACAATTTATTTTAAAAGGTTTAATATAAAGATTGACCCATTTCAAGACATTGGTTTTGCTAATGCAAGAAGTGCTCGAAATTCAATTAGAAAAAAACTGCAATTATTACCTGAATTTAGAAAACTTAGTTCTGCCGCTTTTAGCGAATCTGAAGTTCAAGAAATTATTAATCTATACGACGAAAATACACCAGATGGGTTAAATAAGAAATTTTACCATATAGCGGCCCATGAATTAGCTTGGCGAGGTGGGGAAGCCGTATTTTGCTTGATCAGTTATTTTTGTGAAGAATTTGACAACAAAGGCGAATTTAAAGGAAGAATTGAATACAATCCTATTGTTTCAAAGACAGCGCAAGGAGGATCAAAAAAACTTACAGATTCTAAATGGCTAATTGTGAATGAGAAGAAATCATTGTGCCCAGTAAGGTAAGAATTACAAGTTCTTTATAATAATATATTAAATTAGCTAACAAAATTTATACTAAAACAGATTGCTAAGAAAATTGATTTCGAAAAGAGGTGAAAATGTACATATCCAAAGACTGTTTCTTACCCCTAATCCCAATTGGGAAAAAGGTCATTTATGGTTTAAGAATTCACCAATAGGGAAGAACATTATTGCAAGATGGACTAGAGCTGCAGCGGAATCTATTGGTATTGATACCAAAACTGTCAAAATTTCAAATCATTCACATAGATCGACCACTATTTCGCATTTAGCTAAAGCTGGTATACAAGAGGAATCACTAATTAAAATTACTGGACATTCAAGTAGTACTTCCCTTAAACCATATTTGCAGATGGATGAAGAATACCACAAGAGAATTGTACAAAACATACGAACGGAAGCTGTACTGAAAGATGTTCCTAAACTATTCACAAGCAATGGACTTCTCCAAGAACCAAAGCATTCAAATGTATATAATAATTGTACATTTAATATTTCAAATTAATTTTTATAATATTATGCGAGTTGAATATAATTATGTAAAAATTAATTTTATTAAAGAAACTGTTTACATTTAAAAAACAATATTATTAATAATGCTGCCAAGGGTAGCGGGTAATTGTCATTTTTTGACAATCACCCGGGCCAAATATTCGTTTTCCAAATTTTCACTTAATTTTAATGGGATTGGCTACTTTTCAATTGTTTTTGACAATGTCATTGGTGCATGTCGGTCATGTGACAGGTGCGGGCGATTCTCATGTAAATTAAATCATTTATACGCGAGAAAAAAATTAAATACTGAAAAATCGGTTTTTGCCATTTTGACGGTTAATTTGAGGTTGCATTAAAAAGTATTAAATATAAAAGTTTTAGATTCTTTCATTATCCTACTACTTTTGTATTATATGCTTTCCGTTAGAAGGTCGCGTTTCGCCGCAAATTGCAAAAAACCGTTTTCAACCCCTAAACTGCATCCCCATTTCACCATTTCCCGTGTTTTGGTGTTTAAAATGTTTTTTTTCTTAAAGTTGGAACCTCTACAACATTTTCCACCTGGTCTTTGCCTGTTATTAATTTTCTTAGTTTTAGTATTTAAAATTCGTTTTGGCACCAGCCTACATGTATGAGTTATCAAATACAATTAACCTGTATTATTCCATAACAATATTTTAAATTTTACAGTTATTAGACTGCTGTTCAATTTTTATATTTGATTTTAATAATAGTGATTGGACACATTTATTTTTAATAATAGTTGAAATTATGATTCATATACTAAGTCTTTCAAGCATTATACAATTGTATAATTTCTCTTTTCATATTATATTAAAAGCCATAAGAAAAAATCCAAAAAAAAGCTCTAATACAGGTCTTAGAAAGTCTGTAATAATTACATCAGGTCAACTGCCGCCAAAGTTAGGAAGACAACTTTTAGGTAATATTAAATTACTATTATAAAATTGTTGAATCACATTGTCTCAATGTCTTAACTTTATATTAGATCGCAGTTTCTGAATTTTAAATCTATTAATATAGGTATACAATTTCATTTCTCAAAATTAAAAACATCCTATAGTGCAATCATATTTTATAAATTTTATTTAAATATCAAAAATATAGATACATTCAGTAATATTTCCATAAAGAATAATTATTATATTATTTATTATATTAGTTATTACTATTAGGTAGTAATACGTACGTCAGATCTATGGCAAGCCAGCTTTTCGAATTAAAATGTTACAAATATTATATAAAAAATAATATATTTGAGCCGGTAAAATCAGGATGAAGGAAGTCAATAATTTTCAGTTTATTTTTTTACAATATCAACGGATTTTTTTTTATGGAGATTGTAACAAACCCTTAAAAATCTCAAATCTAGGATAAATTGACTTTCACCATCCCGTTCTCACCGGCTCATTTATAGGTGTAGTTTAGTTAACAAACATTTCTTTAAATAAACAACTGTACCTATTTTGAAATCAAAATATTAAAGCTCAATTTCAGCTATTTTGATAAAAGAATTTCCAATGATTCTGTCTAATTCACGTTTCTTTTACTTTTAAACTGTTATAAATTGATCAGCTGTTAGAATTTATTGATAATTTTAACATACCTTTAAATTTGGGCAAAACTTCTTAAAGAAATGTAGCAGTCGTCGAAATTTTTAATTTATATGAGAAATTCTGAAACATTAAATTAAGTTAATCATAAAAATTAAAAAAGTCTACCTACTCAATTGTGTACAAAAAAATTGCCAATCAACAATTTAGTAATTTATTAATTTTCAAAACTGTCAGTACATAATAGAAATCTATTGTGTGTATAAATAATAGTGCACTAACGTAAGTAAAACTATGTCATGCTCAATAATATAACAAGAAAATAAGAATAATAATTTTTCAAACACAAATGCCTTTCTGCTGGTCCCAGATATACTAGTATTATGAATAGGCAAATTACAATGAAACTTCCTTGACTCGAACTGCTCTAACTCGAATTATTCTATAAATCGAATTTTTTTGAAAAAGTATATATAGGTTTGTCAGATTATTTACGTGTGATTTTATCCCCATAATATTTTAAGTTTCTCTAATTCGAACTTTTTTGGTGGTCCTTTGAAATTCCAGGTAGGGAAGTTTGACTGTACTTACCTTCTCTTTGAAAGTTACGTATCAGAAGACTGTTTGATATAAATAGAGAGAGAATACTATAAGAGATATATCAATTCGAATCTGGAAAAACACTGTTTTTCTTTTAGCTCAATAAAATTAACTTCTTAATCCGAGAATTGAATTTCCTACAAAATTGTCTATTATGTAAATTCATTGTATTTCTTATGATTTTTGTAGCGTTTTCAGTAAAAACTCTAGTTATTCTCATGACTGGAAAAATATTTTTTAATAATTCAAATGATTTGAATTTAAATCATTTCATAAAAAGCAACATTTTGTCGAATATATTAAATTAAAACATATGAAAAAAAATGTAAAAGTCTTTCCAAATTTTCTGTAGTTATAGCTTGTAAATATAAGAAGGTTTTATCAAAATTTCATCACTGTTTACAATAGCCCGTTCTTGAAAAATTAATTAGTAATTCAACAACCGATAAAGCGTTACGTTTAAATCACAAAAAATAATATAGATATCGATGTTAAAAGGACCCTAAATAGATTGGAACTTGGTATTACAAATATTATGTAGTATATCTTCGTTTTTATCAAGGTTTTAATAAACAAATATCAATATTATCTAATAATTAAATTTTGTTACAATAAGTTTAATATTTGTAATTTCAGTAAAATGAACCGATTTAAAAGAATAAAAACCTTTTTACTCTAACGCACTTTTTATAACTTTGTTTATCGATTATAATATTCACATAGTATTTTCATTCATGAAATTCAATTTAACTCCGATTGTATCACCTATATATGGGGCATTCTACGCCAAATCGGACACCATATTGCTTTTGCATCTCGGATTTTTTTGAAATTTTTTTTTCTTTTAGTACTAATTGAGACTAGCCTCCATGACTTTTATCAATTGTTTTAATCATGTCATTCAAGAGATATAAATGTTTAGAAAATTACGTTACTTTTTTTGAAATGCTCATAACTCCGCGAATAATTTACCAAATGGCACGTTTTTTTTTTGAAAATGTTTCTTGCAAAATGAACTTTCTACAAAAAATATCAAAAAATATTTTAAAATAATATTACTATTAGATTTTCAAGTTTTTAAAATAAATCGCCATTTTTTTGTAAAAAAAACTGTTATCCATTTAACAAATGTTAAGGGGGGCGATACATGTAAACGCCTAAATTTTGACCGTTTTTTAGAGGCTGATTTAAATTGGATAGAATGAATGAATCGTTTTTAAATTCAGTCCGTTTATTCATTATATATTAAAATACAAGTTCCAAATTTTTTTAATTTTTTTTTTTAAAATGGCCGCCGTAGTAACTAATCTCCTAAGACCCTAGCGGCAAAAGGCATCAATCGGAGGGATTTTTAGCTTCTGTTACAGCGATCTGAGATCAAAAATTTTGGTTTGAGCGTGTTCATAAAACATGTATTTTCTAGTTAAACCAATAAAAAAACAAAAAGGTCAAAAAATCGTAAATTGGCACACTTTAGAAAAAAAAGTCCAATTTTTCATCCTTTTTTTTCGATGGTTTTTGGGTCAAAAATGGTAATTTTTTAAAATTTTTTTTGGCATGTTTGAGGTTCAACTAGAAACTAATACTATAGAGAAGACGTGTGCCAAATTTCATAACAATCGGTTGAGAACTTTTTGAGTTATCTTGCCCGCCAATTTAAAAAATGTAGTTGCGAGAAAAACACGTTTAAAGTTTTGACACACAGAAACTCTATGATTACAGCGATATACCAGCTAGTCGGCGATACTAGAGCCATACATTTCAGATGTTATTTTAACTATTTAAGCAATTATTTATTTATTTTATTTCTAATTATTTTACATGTAATTTTAAAAAAATTATACGTTACTTATTCTTGAAATGTTCAAAAGTCCACGAATAATAATTGAGGAAATGAAACGTTTTTTTTTTAAATGATTTTTTTAAAACGTAGGTACTTTCTATAAAAATATTGAAAAATTTTTAAAAACGATATTACTTTTAGATTTTCATGTTTCAAAAATAAATCACGACTTTTAACAATCTACTGGATATTGATCGATTTTTTTTAAATTTTCTTGTAAATAACTACTATCCATTTAATTAACTTTCAGCCTAGTTTCATAATGGGCAAACAATGGGATCTATTTTTTTTCAGAATTTTTAATTATCTAGATTATACAAGTTTTTAGAAAATTACGTTTAGGTACTTGATTTTGAAATTCTTATAACTCCGCAAATAATTGACCAAAGAGCACGTTTTTTTCTTAAATGTTTCTTTTAAAACGTACTTTCTACAAAAAATATTCAAAAACTTTTTGAAAACAATGTTACTGTTTGATTTTCAAAAATTTTAAATTAAAAAAAATAAATCGTAATTCTTTTTAAAAATTTTTAATTTTCAAGATTTTAGTTATTCATGTTGAAAAATATCATTAAAAAAATTTATACTCTGGAGCTTTTGAAAAATATAAACACGGATAATAAAAAAAATTAAAATTTAAAAATTCGAAAAAAAAGTAGATCTTTTTGCTTGCCCATTATGAGACTAGGCTTAAAGCTTGTTAAATGTATAACAGTTTTTTCCAAAATTTCTTAAAGAAAATCGATCGGTACATACATTGTTAATAATTACGATTTATTTTTAAAACTTAAAAATCAAACAGTAATTACGTTTTTAAAAATTTTTCAATAATTTTTATAGAAGGTATGTTTTAAAAGAAGCATTTCCAAATAAAGAAGTTCCATTTGGTCAATTATTTGCGGACTTCTGAACATTTCAAGAACAAGTAACGTAATTTTTTAAAAATTCATATAATCAACAATTAAAAATTCGAAAAAAGAAATAGAACCCATCGTTTGCCCATGATGAGACTTGGCTTAAAATTTGTTAATTTGTTAAATGGATAATAGTTTTTAACAAAAAATTTTAAAGAAAATCGATCAGTACAAACATTGTTAAAAATGGCGATTTATTTTTAAAACTTGAAAATCTAATAGTAATATTGCTTTAAAATATTTTTCGATATTTTTTGTAGAAAGTACATTTTCCAAGAAATATTTTCAAAAAAAAAGTGCTATTTGATAAATTATTCGCGAAGTTATGAGCATTTAAAAAAAAGTAACGTAATTTTCTAAAACTCTATACCTCTTGAATGACATAATAAAGAAAATTGAAAATAGTCATGGAGGCTAGTCTCAACTAGTACTAAAAAAAAAAAAAATTTCAAAAAAATCCGAGATGCAAATGCAATATGGTGTCCAATTTGGCGTGGAATGCCCCATATACATCCTTAAACAGAAATAAAAATATATACTACCTAATAATTAAAAAAGTAACTATAAGTGAATTTTCGGCCGTGAAGATTTATCCAATAATACGTAGATACTTCTTTCACAATATGTTACCAATCATTAATGTGGGGTTACTGCAAAATCAGATTACTCAGCAAAAAACATACATGCAGATAGTTTTACACCATCACATGGACCGGATATGGTCAAAAAGTTGAAGAAAGGAAGGTCATGTTAGGTGATAAATGGGAAAAGCTGAAAAATATACTAGACATTCAATCAAAACACTACTTCTAATCTAAAGAGGGCAACAGCATTTCTGTGACGCAAACCTCTTAGTCTCATTTCAAGAGCACTTCGGTTTTGCAAACTACCACTGAAACAGAGAGTAATTGGGATGATGAAGATTTGGAAGCTCTTTCACGTTTGATACACAAATGTAACTGCCTGTGCCATCAGTATCGAATCAGAGAGAATCCTTCATACCACGAAGAATAAAATTGTGTGCTTTCGATGTTTAAAATGATTCAGATGATGAATGATTAAATCATGAATGACATAGCAAATAATGGAAATAATAGAAATAATATTATATTAATAATATTTTCAACGTATTTGTAAATAAATAATTAACGTAAGTGACAAAGAAGTGTTCTAATTAGTAATTAACAATGTTTCACCTATTATTATTTTTATTTGTGTGCCTAAAGGAAGTTTATGTTCTTTCCAATTAGACGCATTGCACCCGCGATAATTTCACGTTGCATTGCTTGAAAAGTGAATAATTTATTGATATTTTCTTTTTAAATAATTTTTGATTATTTAATGTTTCATTGGTTTTGTATCTTTGTGCAATTTATCTGTGGATAAAAAATGTTTTCTTTTTTGCCTTATAGCAGTATAACACAGCAACTTCAAATAATTACTGAAATACATTTAATTTACAATGGAAAATTTACATTAAATTCAAATTCACCTCAAAATGGCATTTATTGATAGTTCAATATACTACCTATAATCAGAATATTTGAGTGATTATTCAAAATTCTGTATTATCAGCCGGCAAAAAATTAATGAATTGTTATAATTTATTTGAAAATTTCCACTAAAGTATCTAGGTGTTTGTAAAAACGAAAAATTGTCTATGAAGTAACCAAATTTTAGTTACTAATCGCCATTTTAATGAAGTCAAAATCCTCAAAAGTTACATTAGGCCCGCCCATATTTATTAATACGATTTTGTGCGACATATATACATTTAAATTTCAATATTTATTTTACAAAACTTAAGACACATTACATAATATTATTATGTTCTTATGTAGAATAGTTATATGCTAAAATTAAAAATCATGCAAATTGTCCATTATGTTATTTATTAATTTAAAAAAATTGAAAATGTTTTTTTGTTACCCAATTATTTGTATTATATTAACCCTTTTTTCAAAAAAATTTTAAGATTTACAACAGGTTTACAAACCCTTTTTAAGGAATGTGTCATAAAACACCAATCACAACGTTCATTTGCCTTACGTGTAAAGTTTTCATTGGTTGTTTAATTTTAATCAATTTAATAAAATAAATCATATACGAAAATAAAAAATAATAATTTTAGTTAATAAATATGTTTTTACATGTTAATTTCCTATGTTCTGCTAACTCATTCAACATCCGGTAGGTATTCTGTAGGTACGTCAAATATGGAACAAATTCTATCAACTTTTCTAAACGAAATATCTCAGAATGTTTTCCTATTTTTAAATGTAACTTGTTTCTGCCAATGACATTTTCTTATCGTGCTTTTTTTATCATAAAATTTTTTTAATGGCAACCCTTATTTTTTTTTAATTTGGATAAAGGATAAAGTACAATTTTTTGAGTATAAAAATGTCAAAATAATGGGATCTTACAGCGAAAACTTTTCTAGATAATCATTTCTAGGTCTATTGTAACAATCAATTTCAGTTTTACTATAACGCATACAGTAAATTTTACAATTAATAATTAAGTCAAAATAATAAATATGTGAGCAAACTTAACTACATAACAAAACAAAATTATAAAAAGTATCTAGTCATAGCAAAATAGCATACTAATGTGATAAGACTTAAAAAAGGCAAAACATTGATCGTCAAATTCACTCAAAATGCTAAAAGAAAGAAAAATTAGTTTTTTGAATAGCAAATATGAATAGGTTAATTGGATTTAAAAAGTTAGTGATAATTATTGCAAACATAATTATTATTGAAAAAAGGACTAGTAAGAAAGTAATAGGGGATAGCATTGAAATACAAGAAATGGTTGTAGATTAGAAAATCATGGGGAAGAAATCGTAAAAGAAGTACATACGAACAGTTTAGTCAAGGACGAAACTCACCATTTAGATTCAAGTGGTAGTGAAACAGAAAAGCAAGTTTAGTGAAAGTTAGTTGTTAGTGTTTGTTAGTGAAAGTTAGTAATAAAGAAGTTAATAGTAGATATAATGAAAGGCTACAAACACAAATACGACGGGGAAAGAGAACTTAAAGAAAAATATAGTAGAATCTAATAAAATGATCTATATAAACACAATCAATTAAATTTTAACTAGAAAAAATGTGAGAAAATAAGTAAAATAATATCATAAATAGGTTTAAGGAGAATAAAGAGTAAAGTAAAAGAGTAAGAGGAAAATAAACTTTACAAGCTGATTGCTATAATAGTTTTTCTAAAAAATGTATTAGATGTCGAGTTTAAAAAAAAATATCTTTAATTGCGGAATACTAATGAATTCATACACCACTAACATTGTTTGGGTCTTCGGCAAGCCTAAATATGCGGTGTTTATACAGAAAATTACAAGAAAGTTTAGTGGTTTCAAAAGTAATCCACCTAGTAGAATAGATTATGATAGCTTTTTGTTAAACCAACCAGATTCTCTTTAGAATACTAGAATATTTTTAGTTTATCTTAGATTTTGGAATTACGGTTTTGATGTTTTTGTCGTTCGCTGCAATACTAATTATTATTAACCCATACTTAGCATTATTATATTTAATCGTAAACTTTGAATTTATTATTAGCATTGTTTAATTTTTAATAATTTTTAACAATAAAATAAAATTTTTAATTTAATATTATATTTATAATTGTTTATTTAAAGTATTATTTAACTAAAAGGAATTTGTGAATCTACAATTTCAGTACTCGCTTTTAATGAGGTAAATAAAAAAATAAAAAAAGCAGTAAAGTACATAATCTACTTTTTCAATAAATGCTTTTAAAAACCTATTGAAATCCTACAGTGATGTACTTTGATAAGAAATCAATAATTCAATCGTTCATTCATTCTATAAATTTTGTTTAAAATTCAGAAAAAAAGTACGTAACGTTATTGCTTTCTAAAAAGTATTTTATAGGATTTAAATTAATTTGTTAATATTTGGTAAGCATAATAAATAAATCTAATAATTGTATATTAATTATGGAGGAACGAAAATCGCTTTAAAAACAATAAAAAAATGAAAATAAGTAAAAATTAGTATTTATAAAGCTCATATACAGCTCTATGCATAGAACTTAGTAGGTATCTACTAGCAAATATTCCAATGACTATTATGCATTAATTAATAACTGAATCATACATTAACTATCCCATAGAGTACAGATGATAAGGTATGTAATATTTTATTTTTTTTTATGTATAATAATATTGTAATTTTTTTGTCAACTGGGGTTCAAGACTGTTGTGACGAAAAATTGCCGGCAGTATTTTTGTCACAAAACAGTCTTTTGTATTATAAAATATTATTGTACATAACTATTACTTAATCAGTAACTTTATACATTTTTTAATGCTATACTTTCCAACTTTTTTAGGTTTTTACCATTGGATGCGATCAAACTGTGACAGTCAGTCGATATTACAGTTTGTTATTTCCAGTAGAATGGATACGGACTTCCGCTGTAGACGACTCAAGCTACCGCGATTTCCTTCACAATAGAAGCCAAGAACAAATAGTTGATCTGTGAAATATATATCTCCAAAATGTACAAAATCAATATTTTGTAACATTACGTGTTACAATTTTAAATTTAATCATCTAAGACATTTATTAGCACTTGGATATATTATAAAAGTCAGTTACGTATATCCTAAATATAAAAATTTTATCTTTTGTAAATAAAAACGCTGTAAAAGTGGAAATAAAAAATTAGCCTTCTTAATTACAAGCTTCGTGTATAATGAGCAGAATTTAGAGATGCACCTTAAAAATTATGAGGTGATATTTATAACGGATACAAAACACATAACAATTTTATTTTTAGTGCTTGTTTCTGCAAAATTTATTGTACTGACACAATGAGCTTACGCAATCTAATCATTATTTGGCATTCTTTAGGGAACGAATAATATCCCAATAAATATTAATAAGTGTAAATAGATAAAACAGATAAACTTGCTAACAAAACTACCCCATTTAATATTGATAATACATGTTATAGTATATAGTTAATGTAAGAACTTCAGTGATTGTATTTACTAACGATTTTGCGTATTCTCTGATCAAATTATTAAAACAAATAATAAATTCTCTGATTTTCTAGGGAATGTGAAAAATCACCAGTATTTCTGCATAATTACTATACCGCACTAGTTATAATAAAATTTTTTTGAAAACTACATAATTTTATCAAACCATGGCATTCAATAATGAACAAATTTTCTCTCACTGTTTATATAAACATAGTATATGTTTGGAAATTTGATTTGCATAACCCTGTTCAATTTCTTCCGACTGCCTGGTGACTAATTCTCATTTAAGTTAAACTCTAGTTACTATCACTAACAGGTTTTATTGATTCTCTAAAATGACTAGTAAAAGTAGGTTAATAAAAGTTAATCCTAATTTAACTAGGTTTTTCCGTGAATGTGTAAAATTGCTGGGGACAGTACAAAGTCACTCTTTATGTACTTTCACTGTAATGTTCATATTATGAGTCATTCCAAGTCATACCGGACCATATTTGAAAAAGTTTGACCTTGATGTTTTCAATTTTGCTGTAAATTTTTACATAGTACCTACCTACTTTATATAATAAATAAACAAACAACATAATTTTTCTTTATTTAACATCCCTTGTTAGGAAATTACAAAAGTTTGAAGTGTGGTAAAATAAACCGATAATTAAAAGATGCTATACATAAATAAATCATACTTCCGATGCTATCTATCCTAAGACTTCAATAAAATATCATTTTAAAGCTATTTAATGGGGTTTCACTGTACTACATTAAATATTATTTAGGAGTAATTTTTAGAATATACTATTTCCCCTTGAAATATTTCGAAAAATATATAGCTTATTAATATAGTAATATAGTAGTAATATAGTATTTTACATTTTTTAATAAGTAAATCGTAAATAAAAATTTGGAATTCAAAATATCTTTTAAATAAATAATTAAAAAACGATTATTTTTAGTTAATTGTCAGTACCAATCGTTTTCGTAAGTGAACTTTTACTCCGTTTTCCTTAATTACAACACAGTTATTCTTTCCAAGCACTTCTTGACTCTACGGCTTCCTACTTTCTTACCACAAATTACTTGAAGTGCATTGGACAGATTGTAATATATTTTGTTTTAAGAAAAAAAATTGTAATTTTACCTGACTCGACTTTACTGCAATTTAATTTTAATTATATAAATCAACAACTTTATTACATTTACACTTTATTAAGTTATTTCACCTTGCCTTTCCAGGTTCTTTCATCTTTTGTATAAATGCTTTTTGATAACTTTTGTCAGACTTATCTTCCTATACTTTTCATATTTTCTTTATTTTAATATTTTACTTCACATTAATTTATTCTACTTTAAATATTGTACTACTTCACGGTACTTTTTTTTAAGTATTCACAACAACCTATGAAGGGATTATTATTGCAGCGTCAAATCAAACACTTTTCGCGAAACAAAATTTATATGCCTTCTACTGCAAAAATATTATAAAATATTATGTAATTATAATATCTAGAATCTACATGTCTACATTCTGCTTATATTATTGTGGATAATATTATATTTATAAAAGCACAAAAAATAAATAAGTACAGGACTGACCAAAATTATTTAATAGGTAGGTAATCATAAATTATAGAGGTAATAATTTTTTCACATTAAATAAAACTACAAGTGAATATCTAGCGGCTTGCTAATAGTTATCAGAGGCCATTGTGAAACAAATCTTCGTTTTTATAGCTAATATTTACAGAATTTCTAACTTGACAAAGATACACAATAACACCCACAAACACTGCATCTGTTCATAAAAAATGCTATAAAAATTTTCAAGTCAATCTGCTGTTTTCAATTCTCCCCGTTTTGCTGGCAGTTGTATTTGAAATTATAAAATTTTGATAGCCAAAGGTTATATGGCGAGACATAAAGTTTCGATAATTGACTTACTACCTTATTCTTAATTAACTTACTTCTTCTTTTCTCCTACTCTCTAATTCTAATTGGTTAAAGTTTTTTTTAATATTAATAACTCTTTTAATTCTCCCAATTTTGAAGTTCCAAACTTATTAAATGAGCATTCATTTCAGTTATAAATATTTTATTTAGGTTGTTGCACAGCTTGATCATTTCAAATACAAGTAAACAATAATTATTTTTTTTCTTTATTAAAACTGATCAAAACAATTTTAAGTAGTATACCTACTATACAAGAATATCTAGTAGGTATACTATATTATTCAATAATAAAGATATATTATTTGTTCAGGGTTGACTGTAGTTCAAAACTTATAGTGAAACTTATAACCAACCCGTTATGAATTTTCTTAATTATCAATGAAACTATTTATAACGTTATAAATTTTGTTAAATCAAATTTGAAAATTGTAGTAGGAAATACAAACTAGACAAAGAAAATTTATGCAAAGTCTCCGAGATGTAATTTCTGGTAAATTATTGACCATTTCAGAAACTGTGCAGACGAACCCTCATTTATATGGAAATAGCTTATAAATTGACCTGCCTACAATTTACATTTTACAATCTATACATATATCTATATATACAAGCTTGGTTTAAATATTAAGTGAAGCAATAGTATAGATTTTATTTGTGCATTTTTTATACTATCAAATATGTTGCAATTGAAAAACTTAAATTTTATTTTATAGTTTCGGGTTAGCACAAATTTTAGAAAATATCTTGAAAAATTGTAACTTATATAATTTACGACGAATAGAATAAGAAAATTGCCTACATCCTTCCGGAATAACCTATTTTTTTCTATATTTAATCCGTTGCGTACGTTTATACATATACTATTATATAATCTATATTTTGTATTATAATATCTACCTTAAAAAGTTCATATATATTTTTTTATTTAAAATTTTGATAATAATAATAATTATATGAAGCACTGTATCACTTTTACAGATAGTTACTATAATTCCCACTATCCATTTAGTCAATTATTCAAATGTCTTTTTAAATAAATTCATATTTCAATGTAATATACCTGATCGCCTTCCAAGACACAATAGTTAATACTTACAATAATTTACTATTTCCAATTTATACTGTGCTATTTAACATAACAGAAGATATTTTGTTGGTTAAATTAACCAATTGCTTTTAATTTATTGGAATACGATAATAATTATAAATATTTCATTATTTAGTTTATAAATTATCATATTTTCGGCAAATACAACATAATACAATTATTGAAACTTTGTTTGTTTAATTTCAATAGTTGCTTGTAACTAAATAAAGTAGAATTAATTGGCTGCAAATTTTTTCTTACAAAGAAATTTATTTGTAGGGTATCTACTTTGAAAGAACCCTTTTCATTTGCCTTCCAAACGAACAATTTTTGGAAAGGTTTTCAAATATAATTTACCTAAATTATATTTGATCTTAGGTAAGTTCAATATAAATGTATGCTTACATAAACAATTTAAAAGTATCTTCCTAAATTTAGAACTGTGTGTGTTTATGTAGAATGGATGGAGTCAACTGGCAAGGGTATAATCCCATTAGCGTGACCTAGTGTAGTATATCCCTCTTAAACCACTTTGCATCTTTACCCTACAGCTTTTTTTCGGTTCAACTATAGCTCTACTTAATCAGATGAATTGTTGCTATATATAAGTCTTTGGTATAATATAATAAAAATTGATAATTTTAAAAATTAAAAGCTGGAGAATATTACATGATATACCCCTACATCGAGCAATTTAACATCATAAGGTTTTTCAACTCTCCCATTGAAATTGAAAATTATTATATAATATTTATTTGTTTGTTTTCTTAAGTTTGGATTCAAGCCAAATTTTTTTTAATATTTAATGTAATTCGCAAAAAGCACTTTGCTTTTATTGGTATTATTTTTAGATAATAGTAAGAACCAACTTATAGGTGTATTACACCAGCATCAGCATGCTAAAATTCAAAATCAAATATCAAATTTTTTTTATTATAGGTATGTACCTATTTGGAAAATATTTCTTTTAACGGTTACAAAACGACAAAGAATTGAACAATGAAGACGCTAGAGGCTTAATTGATTGATAACAAGCTAACACCTTCATTAATCAGCTACGCGTTAGCCATTATTTAATTTCATAATGCTATCATTTCAAAATATAAAGTTCATATTGCAATATTTTTATAAATTACTCGCTGCATTGCCCTTTCCGCATAGCAAGCGTTAGCTATCAACTTGGCCGAAATTGAGATGACTAATAGAGAATTAATTGGATAGTTACTCTCTGTATTTTGCCCATAACCCACAGAGAGATGTTGGACTTAACATCACTACCGATTATTTGCCGATATCCAAATTGGAAACCAATTTGGTAGATTATAACAATTTTGTGCTCCAAAAGAGTTTCGTTAAAAATGAAGTAATGATTATGTTGATTATGTATATTGTAGTGTTTCATTTGATTTATGACTAATTATTTTGTTTGATTTTGTAAATTGAATTGGAATTTATGAGAAGATTTTTGAGGTTCCCAATTGTCATTTATTTTGAAGAGTGAAGTTTTATGATGAAGCTGTTTGGAAAATTTCGGAGATTATAAAATAGCATTTCAATACAATAGTAGGTATGATTATAATAATAACATTATTATTTATAATACAAAAAATCTTCATGTTTGAAACCTCAAAAATAGATTTAAAAAAGTTTTATTTCAAAACATCTTTTGTTTTGAAATTTAACATTTTTATTCAATGTAATTTGTTTTGAATTAGATACGTATATTTTAAAAATAGTGTTTAATGGTTTATTGTATAAAAGTTTTAATTTAACATACTTGAAAAAATGTATAATTTCTTATGTGAAATGAAATTTTCTGAATTTGAAATAAGGGATTCTTAATTTTCGTAACCCTTGCTACGAATTTAACCATCAACAAGATGTATGCCCATTAGGAATTTGAAACAGTATCAAAATAATCCAACTCAAGACAACGATGCCAGAAATCATTTGGAAATCATACAAGGTGTTAAAAAACCTTAAAATTGACTGTCAATAAATTATATACGAATTACTTTAACAAACACTGAAAAAAATGGTTCATCATATTGTTAAAACATTCCTCATTTTTGCGCCGGTAAACAAAATTTATCATATACTGATGAACAATAATCATTAATACAATGATTTTTTCATCAATATTATGAAGTTTTCATCGATATGATGAATTTTGTTTATCAGCGTAAAAATGATAAAATTTTGATGTATTACCTTGTTTTTCAGAGAGAAATAGAAGATTATAGACAACTAACAAAATTTGGTACTGTTAATAAACTAAACTTTCATACTTTTTAAGATCCACAAACAAAGTTATTATCAATATCAATTTGACCTTGAGGAAAACGTTGTTTGCATCACTGGCGAGATTGAGGCCAACTTAAGTGCCCGAGGCACCCAAAATTGAACCTGACGAATGACCACCGTCAAGCAAAGCCATTGAGTCCATTTAAACGCTATTATTACCCTTTAGATTTCAAGTATTAAGATATCATAATGTTGTATATCATTATGTATATCCTTAGTACATACACATGAAGAGCATAATTCTTTATGGTCAATGTATAGTTGAATAATGAAATAAATTATACCTTATAGTATGGCAAATATCTTGAGATAGTAAAAACGTAAAATTTTGATAATGATAGGTTTTCTTTTATGTATCTATAGTATTATAAAAATTTTGTTAACATTTAAAAGTAATGCATTTAATATTATGTAAGTTGGTAGCCGAAATCAAGTATAAAAAAAGTATAAAATAAAGTCAAAAGCTTGCTCCCTAACATATTCAACTTTTACTTAAATAGATTTTAGAAAAGCAATAGTACTAAAACTTATATAAGCGCAGCAATTTCTATTCAAATTGAACCATATTTTCTATAATCTGAAGATCGATAACAACAAACGTGAAACTTGGAAGCGAAAGACCAAGTTCTCGTACGTCATAACTACTTTCTTTTTCAATATGATATTGTTGTTTACATGCCTAGATAACTCAAAATTAAATTGAAGCCATAGTCAAGTTTTATAGTAAGAATTATATTAAATAATTAATTTATTAGACATCGTTATCGGGAATCGATCAACAAAATGCTAAGTCTTCATTAATAAACAATATGGTTGAATGCCTTTCGTAATAAAACAACAAAGCTAATAAAAGTTAATGCAAAATATGTTAATTTCTCTAGTCAGCAATATTTGTGAATGTTTATTGGGTCAGCAAGCACATATTAAATTCCGTATGGCTGCGGCAGTTATCTTCCATTTTATTCGAATTCTCTCAGCATTCCTTAAATGACCCTATAGACTTAACAGAAAATAGATTTCTAATATAGAATTCACAATACAATCAAATGCTGAATAAAATAATTTTATAAGAATGTAATTTATTAAAGCAGTTTGTGCACTTCTGCTGTAGGTAGTGTAATAAAATTTTTAAAATGTAATGTATTGTACCACTTTGGCTTTTTAACTTGAAATATACAACTTCTTCGCGAAAAGCTTTACGAGTTTCAAGTTTTTTAATTTGTCTTTCTTATTCACCAAATTTAATAGTGCGATAACAATTTAAACGTTAAAATGTCTATACTTTTCTGTTATTTATTGTTTGAGCTGTACGTGGAACAGCAGTTCTAATCTGTTTAGTAGACTTTGTTTAAGTTGAGGTAAAGGAAGGTTTACATTACGGATAAACTAACTGTAATCAAGGAATTACGACTACAACTTTATATGAAGTTTTGTAAGACTCCTGCGTATATTATATTAAATGTTAATCGAGTAATTTGAATAATTAAAGTTTGTTATTTTAATGTTTAAGTATTTAAAAATTTATTTGGTTACTAGCTTAAACATTCATTTGAATACATTTTATTTTTAAAATAATCAGCTGGTCTCAAAATTTAGTAGCATTTTTAAGTACTTTACCTAACATTAAGTACTTACTTCAGAACTTATTACTTTTATACCTTTACTAATTACAAAATATATTGCTTTATTAAAATTTCATAAAAACTTCTTAGCTCCAAAATCCACGATTTGATTTTGCATTTGCGGTTTTGTGTTTTATTAGTAAAATTTGTCCATTTTGGTAAATTGTAACTAATTTTGAATTTGTAAATATGTAGGTGATTTTGAATTTGTAAATATTTTTTAATCTTCTCGCTTTCTCGCGATAAATTTGGCTTTATGAGAGCGGTGGGAGAAAGCTAGTCTTTTTGCCCAAGATAGCAGCCGTTCGCAGCGGTCGAGGAGACAGTGGTCTCCCGTAAATTTGCGATTGTTTTAAAATTTTGGCGTCCCGAATTTCATTATTATTGCAGATAATATTTAGAGTTTGGATTTTTCCAACTGACTTGGCTATATCTTTTTGAGGAGTGCATTTTCCCGGAAAAGGCGTCTGGAAAAATGTGGAACTCGGGAAAATACTTCTCAATATATTTGTATAAAGTTTTAAAAATATGGTTGACGTATTTTTTAAATATATCTACTTCGTAAATCCAAATAATCACGTTATCAAAACTAGGAGAGTTCACCATACATCGTGCTGAATACTATTAACTATTCTTTTTAATATCCTACATTCCTAACGTTCTTCTTAATGTATTTCCTCTTAGAAAGTTACTCAATACGGCGAATGGCCCTAAGTGGATTTTCTCAAAACAAGATGAGTTCCTCAAGAATCTACCGATGAAAATGTTTTTAATATTTTTGTCAATTTTGTAACAGCTGATCTTAAATTCAACTGCAATTGTGTACTTCCACAATATATCGACATTCATATAATCATTTTTATAATCATTTTGTTCGAATAACTATATTTATCCAATATCTCGCAATAATACAGGTATAACTATGGTTTTTTAAATAAGTAAAATAACATATATAACTCACTAGTGACTTATGTAACTTATGAGAGGGGTTAATATTATAACTCACTCACATTTTTAATAATTATGCCTAATTATTTATTACACCTACTTTATACTAGCTTTCATAATTTAAATCTGACATTTTAAAACGTCAAATGTCAAAATATTTAATTACATTTTAAACTATTATTGCGAGATATTGGATAAAATTTTGTATGCCACGCGTGTGTTAATAACAAATAAGTCACTAAGAAAATAGTGACTAAACTTTCTCGCGTGACTTATTAGTCATATAACACACTTGTACCATAAATAGATAGTTATTGCATTTCGAGTAGACAGTTTTCATAATGTTTTGAAACTGCAAAGTTTTTTTTATATTTTCATAATATATAGGTAGTATAATTTTAACTAATATAGTTGAAGTACAAAAAATAAAGTGTTTCTTTTAAATTACTATTTCTGATATAAACGCACACCGCATAATTTGTTAGAAGTAAAGAATTGCTTGAAATGTATTTTAAAATTGATTTAAAAAAAACTGAATTATTTTACAAGTGAAATGAAAAATAATATTCCCTGGCTTTCCTTTGAAACAGAAGACTTAGATATACTAGGAATAAAAGACTTGAAATCATTATCAGTTTACAACTCTCCATTATTTGCGTGTGGTTTGAGTAACTTTTGAGTACAAAAATTTTTAAAACCCAATTTAATTAAATCAAAGCGTACAACTGCAAACAAATTCTCAAGTTTTTAACAGAAATTCAAGTATCAACGAGTATACTTAAATCCAAAGATTGATAAAGTAAAAATGCGAAAATGATTAAAACAAAAACGATTTTAATATTTTAGAAAACTCAGATAATGCATACACACCTTTTGGAAGTGGGGAATAAATATAATTTATTGTCGTACACGTTTTCATCAAACTAAAGGCATCATCAGGTTATGAACAGATGGTTAATATTGAGTTAAAGAAAAGATAAAATATCTAGGTATAGGTAGACATGTATTAAAAATCTTGTAAGTATTAGTAGGTGAATTTTTAGATATTATAACGTCTATTAATTTAATATCTATTTTTGTTAGTCTTTACTAGGTAGTATTTATTTAATAGTTTCTAAGGGTTTGTTATTATTTTAGATAGTTTATTATAATCATATATGAAACTTTAGCAATATTAACAGTGTGTTGTTAATCATGTACGCGATTTTTTCTCGAACCTGGAATTTTCGTTCTGTAACAAAAAACAATTGAAATCTCTAAACAATAGTTAAAATAAAATTTCTTATGTATTAATCAAATGAATATTTAACTTTTGCTATAATTCATTCTAATATTAGCTGAAATATTCTGAAATTAAAGTTTTTTGGAAGCCGCAAAAAACATTATTGTAGATTTTCTTCATATAATACGAAAACAAACAATTCAATTAAGCCAGATTAATTTATACAAATAAAGAAGGATGATATTAAATTCTAATCACATTTAACAATGAGATGGTTTAATTCGACGTCTGCTAAAAACTTGAATATTTATTAGCTACTACGGTATTTGCTAACTTTTTTTCTTAATTTTATTTAAAACATATAGAAGGTATTTGAAAAATGTTTCGCCGCCTAAAAAGTCCATATAAATTTATAAAATTTGTAGCTCATCCGTAAATTAAAACTCTATTTATAGATGCATTCAATTACGATTAATTGAGTATAATTTATTGCCTATTCATTAACATCTATCCTGCATGTTCGGCTCTCTTCTGGAATAAGTCACAAAGGAATCTATTTAATTAGCAAGTTACAATAGTAGTACTACTACCTTTTTAGCTAATTTTACAGAGAAATAATTTTAGGAACCTGTTAAAGTAATTACCTACCTATAGAAGCTTCGAGTTGCTATTTTATATTTCATCTTAAAACTTTAAATTAATGCAATTATTTGTTATATTGCTATCATTTGTAAAAATAACAAATTTCTTTTGAAGTACGAATATATCAAAAAGAAAATCTAAGATTGAGAAATGTAATTACTATCAAAAAAGTAATCAAATTATTAATAAATAAGTGATCTTCTGGTACTCTCCTACTCTTATTGGTACACCAAAAATACAAAAACTACTTCAAAATGATAGTAAGCAAAGTGGTAGGAAAACAATCTCTTTTGCTAGCAACCCTCTGCAGAGCTAACCCTGTGGAAGATTTATGATCAGTCACAGCTCTATTCGTTTACAGCCGTGCTGCCTGCGCTCAGGGAGAGTTAACGACGGCTGTTGCAATCTAGAATCTGTGTTAGTTTTAGTAAGAAGAAAAATTCTAGGATACTAAGAATTATTTCCCTTTACATTTAATTAGACTTGTTGTTGCTATAACATTTGCATTTAACATAGGTAAAACGGAATAAGTTATTGTGGTTTAAATATAAATTCTACATAAAGGTAAATAGTGAACACAGAGGAGACACTTACAAAGCTTTCAAATTTCATTATTATTTAAAATAATAATTAACAAAATGCTTGAATATTTAAAAAACATGTTGGTGCTTTGTATTAATTAAGACTTACATAATATATAGATACATGTAATACATTGACATAATGTTCAAAATTTGTATTTGCTTTATTGTGTGATTTCATTAATATAATCTGTTTTATTTTCTAATAAAATTTATGTTTAATTTGTCTGAATTCTAAATATATTTTCTCTTGTTTTTGTATAAAATGTATGATGTGGTTCCTTTTCCGTTTTTATTAGTATTGTCACGAAGAATATCAAAAGCCTTAGAATTTCCCTAATGATATCTAAAATCTAAAATCTAATGATACTATTTATAATTTATGATTAAAGTTCCAAAGAAATTCATTTTTACAATAAATTCATGAAAAAAAGTCAAAAGCAAATCTAACATATTTGATTTTATATTTAGTTCGTGACCACTATGACAACTCGAGCTGTTACCCCGATTAAGCCAAAATAAATGTAAGTGATTGAAAAATCTTTCCAATACCTACCTATCTAACTCAATTCAGACATAAGAAAAACACTGATGGTAGAAAAAAGCTATTATCTATAAGGAAAAATTACTAATTTTAACAATGGATTGCAATGAAAATTATCCTTATGGATAATTAATTATTCTTAAGACAAAAATTGGTATATTTTAGAGAAATTTGCATTGATTTAGTTAGTTTCATATCAAATAAACATAATAGTTCAAACAAAGTTTTGTACTTCTCTTCATAACGTTTGATCTTGATTATATAGAGGTCTTGTAAAATAAGTAGTTAATTATAGTAGTACACTCCCTTACGAGTAAATTAATCACATTGTTCAATGAAAGAAGAAACATATAACATTATCTTCTTATTCTTATGCATACATTTTGTTCGCCTAGAGTCATTTTAACATATACATAGCTAAAGATGAACATAACAAGGTTATGATTAAAAAATGAAACTTTTTATACTACAATCAAGATCGAACTTCACCAAAGTTTGTAAAAATCGTTGTGTGGCTCTAGTAAAGTATTTCATGCTTCAATCGTTTTACTGAACCTTTATACTCTCTAATATAAGGCGGCATTAAAAAAATAATTTCAAATCCATTTATGGCTACTCTCATTAATAATTTTCCAAAAAAAATGCTTTTATAATAAGAATATATTATATATTGACGTGTTTTGTTACTCGTTTAAATTAGTAATTCCAAAACTTTCCTGTTTTGATAAACCTACCTTCTCGGTTAGTATACTTTTACAGATTTATTTTCTTGCAAATTACGTATTATATATTTATATACTAAGTACATGCTGAAATTTGCACTGTTTATTAAACCTTATCGCATTATTTATTCTTTATAATATAATATTTATAACACATAAACATTCAGCATTTCAAATAAGAAAATTTGTTTCATTGGAAATTAAGAACTTCTTTTAAGAGTTATTCAGTCGAATAAGTTATCCGTTTAGGTGGTGTAAGTAAGTTATTCCATTTATTTTATTATTGCACCAATTATTTTTTTGTCATTTTAAGTATAAAGTGTCCAAGCTATTAATACTGAAATTGTCAAATAATTTATTACGGCATTACTTCAATACATTTTAAACTGATTTGTCATTATGTTCATTATTATAATTTTAAAGATAAACTAGAATGTACAATAAGAAACATACTTACAGCTTCCTGTTCGAAATGATGTTTGAATTCGGTTAATATTTTTATCATTTTTATTTATTAAAATATTGAAAACACTAAATATATTTTGACCATAATTTATGGTGAATTGCGTGTTCTCACGATCAATGTTTTTATCCATATTTTGACCATAACTTTTATAAACATCTTTTTTGATCGTGGGACATGTTGCTGTGATAAATGCTTCTATTTTCATGATTCTATTCCTTTTGTATTTTAAACCCTTATATTTTGTGTTGATAGTTTTTAAAAACAATATTTTTTTCCGATTATAACCGGATGTTAGCGATCATGCACATTGGCTATTGCCAAGATGACGATCTAGAGAATTGAATTTCTGAAGTGGTTTCCCGTTGGTTTCCTCATAGCCCACAAATATATTTTGGACTTTAGATCACAGCAGTGTATTCGGGACAACCAGGATTTGACCCGCGGTTGCTCGCTTTACGCTCTACTGCTGGTATTAAACTTCAGGCCTTTTTAAATATTCTTATTTTATATTTTTAATACTAATGTAAAGGGTTTAAGCAAAACATTTTTATTTCCGAGTTATTTCTATGCCCGAGTACCTGACCTATAAAATTAACTTCAAAATAATTTATAAAAAAAATATATTGCTTAATGAAAAAGAAAATTTATGAAAAACACCTACGCATGACTAGATAATTAGAACTCCTTAAAGACATTAAATATCTTTCCCAGGAATACTTACTGTTCCACTGATCACGGACGGTTAAATGAATTTCATCTGCAAATTTTCTTCCTTATCTAGAGACTGCTACACATATATAGTAAGTGCTGATTATGCCCGTTATGTACTGGTATTTTTATTCTAAAATCCGTAAACAATACTAAAAAACGACTTTTGTTAATTTACAAATAAAACCTACTTCTTATTTTAAAAAAGATCATTCAAAATTAAACATTGTTGTACAAACTTCAATTTAGAAAACATTATTGTAGAGTAATGTCCTCTGTTTTCTAAACAAAAGAAACGTGAATACATTTTTTTGTGCTTAAGTTTTAAAATGCTTTAGTTTTACATTCCAAATCTTGAATTGTGTCGACTAATGGATTACAAAAATTCGCACTTTGTAGGTTTGTAAAAGTTTGTAAATAGATTTATCCCATTTCTTACACCACTTTAATGCAGTAAAACTAATGCGATAGAGTAGCTCGGTAAGTTAAAATATCTTATATATTACATGAATAATACAATAAGTAGATATTTTAACAAAAACTAAACCGATTTTTTAAAAATATTTTGTTTAAATTCAAAAATACACTTTGCTAGACATAAGTACCTACTAAATATATATGAGAATTATAATTTCTAATATTATAATATTATTAATATTAACAAAAAAATAAAGAATTTTCTTCACGTCCGGAACCAAATTACAGCACATCGAGCATTGAGACTTAAAAGTTTTAAATAATAGAAATACAAATTATTTATAATACAATTTTTAATACAAAAATAGAACACGAAATCTGAAAAATAACTTCAATCATACACGTCGTTATTAACTTTATGTATTCCAAGATACCTTCAATTAATTTCAATTATGTATTACAAATTTACCATTTAAAAATTACCATTTTCATTTTCAATTAATCTTTAATTTTCATGTATCCAGAAATCATCAATTATCCAATTAATTAATCGCATTGAAAACAATCCTATCTTGTCCAAAATTGGAACAATTTTCAATCCAAAAAATTAAAACTTTAGGTTTTGTGACTACATTATAGTTTGTCCTCCAGCTAAGTTCATATTATATGTACTATAATATTTAATATGTAATTATTTAGAATTAAAAAAATTTATTTGAAAACCGAAAAATTCTTTAAAGTCAATTTCGTATTACAATTTATTTTTAGATGTTTAATACCTACTGATACTTCTTAAGTCAAATTAGTTGACATCCTATTTCTGACATGCCTACACAAATTTATCATTTGTGTCTGTAAAAATTGTTGAAAAGAAAATTTTGATTTAAATGGTGCTGTTCATTGCAACTCCAATTAAAATTGTACTAATACATATTGAATTGAAATAACGGATAAGGATAAAAATTAAATTTTTTCTCTAATTATTTACATCATTATTATTTTTATATCTTACATAGTACATCAGAACATTCATAAAGGCTGTATTAGACTGCACAATTTCCTATATAAATTTGCGAATATAACAAAAAATATTTATAAAAATGTTATTTTCGATTTAAATTTAAAATATTTTGTAACATCGTTTTACACTTACAGTCAAACTAAGTTAATATTTTTAGTCTTGAAATATTATATTAATGTTAGAGTGAGCCGATTAAAATTTCACATGAATTGTGCGATTGTTCGCAGTTCTAAAACGTGCTTGAAAATGTCTCTAAAAAATGTACTCTGTGCATCTAAGTTGATATTTTTAAAACCTAGCCTGATATTGATTTCAGATATTATTCGGCGAGAAAAGAATAATTTTAATGTAATAATTACCTTAATATAGCAAATGTTAACCGGTGAACTCGATTATTTATTCTAAAGAAAATTTAAGTTCTATGTACATATTAAAAACGTACACACGAGATATTTCAAGATTCAATAGTTTAAAAAAGACAATAAAATAAAAACAGGAAGCATGAGACAACATACACTTATTGATAGCTTTTTTTCTACTGCTTCCCATGCTATCACGCCTACAATTCCGTTTTAGAGAAAAAACATGTTTATGTTCTGTTTGAAAATTTTTATATTATAAATTACATTTTTTATTTATAAAGTCGAAAAATAAAGCAGCAGTTTTTCATGTACGGATATATTCGTGTAAAAATGAAATACCGCAGTACAATATTATAAATTTTCTTAAATTTTGCACGTTATTATTCCAACATTATTTAAAGAATTAAAATTATATTTACCACTACCAAAACTATAATAATAGTATATTATTTAAAAGTAAAATAAAATAAAAGTTAAACAATTTATGAGATAAAGTTTATAATAGTCACTCCAACAAACATTAACTTTTGCACATAAAATATATTTAAGTGAAAAAGGTCTAATCATAAATTCGTTAAGTTAAAAAGGTGAGATGCAGATTTACTTAAAGTTAGTACACGTAGTAAACCCATACTACCAAATTCAAATAAAACAATCGATACGACTTTGAAGTGCGAAGACGCAAAGCGTAAAAAATTTTAAATCAAAATAAAACATAAAAATCTTATAATTCTTTGTAGAGTTTTATTTTGTTTTCACCTTCACACTAAAAGAGTCACACTAGAAAAACTTCATAAAAGTTTTTGTGTTAATCTCAGCATTACCTCAGTTTTCTAAATTGCTAGAAGTTGCAGAACGGATCTACCATGCCTTAATCCAAAGCTTGGCATTCTCGCTTTCAGCCTACCCACTTTAATCATGTCCTCAGGTTTTAGATTTTTAGATTGCATAACACAGTTAAGCTATAAAGTTAAACGGTCTTTCAAACATTTAAAAAGTTTTAGAATAATTTGTCGTAATGCGTAATAGCTAAGTCATAACATTTTGAATAAATATCCTTTCTCTAAATCATTTTTAAATTAACAAACGCGTTTTATAAAACCAGTGATAAATACATTATGACAATTTAATAATCTTATTAAATATAATTTAATTAAGTGGCGACAAAAATTTCAATTAAATTAAAAAGTTTGTTGCATAAATGTACATTATAACGGATAGAGAGTTTAGTTATTTCGGTGGCTTATTTTTATACTCTATAAACTAACAGTTTCATAAGAAGAAAATATTTTCGAGCAAAACTGGAGCAAGTTTGAAAATTAGTGAGTAAACAAGACGTCCGCGGCTTAACCGCGCGATTACCCTGTCATTGGCTGGTTGGCTGAAGTTGGCTAAGAAATTCTTCATTAATCAAAGTACCAAACAAATTGCGATAAAATCCATACTAACTATTAATAACAAGGACTTTATTTTATTTGCACCTCTTAAGTTTGTGCATGTTTAAAATTATTATTATAAATTTGTTATAAGTTGATAATTTATTCTATAATCTTTATTTTGTTTTATGCTTATGAAAACCTTAAATTGCTATCTGGGGAAAGGAAGCTTTTGAAAAAATTTTCCACGCGGTTTCTAAATATCTTTCATAAACTTTTTTTTTCTTTCAATGCAATTAATAGTCAAGTGTTCACACTCACTATACAATAAAGTGCATATTGTACAATATTGAGCAATAAATTTGTATAATAATTTTATTATAAGCTTTTTCTTTTGTTTTACCAAATCAAAAACAATAAATACAACGTACTATGATATGTTGAACAATGTTGCGATCTCACAATACATACTTACAATAGAACATGTTATAATGCAATACATCATACAATCAGTTTGACATTATTAAAGTTAATTATTTTCAAGAATAGAAACAAAGTAAATTTTTAGCGGTTTTTCCGGAGATCAACACAAAAATTGAATTACATATATTATGAGCAAAATTGTAATAAATGGCAAAAACTGGTGTAAAGAAACCCAATTTGAAAGCTTACAACTATTTTAGCTACAAAGTTGTTATACCGGGTGCTGAATGGGTTAGCCAAACATAGGAAATTAACATGTAAAAATTTATTTATGCCAATTCTTGCTTCCCAAATTATTTTAAAGAAAAAATAAAAGACAAAAATAATGCAGAAATATAAACTACAAATGATAAGACTATTAGTTTTCTTTTTTCTTTTACTAAAAAACTTTTACTTAAAAGGTCAAGAAATGCTTTTGAAATTAAAATTTTCATTTAAAATTAAAACTTTTAACAATTTCAAAAGCATTTTTTGACTATTTAACTAAAAGCTAAATGAAATCCGATGCTCTTATCATTTGTAGTTTATATTTCTGAATTATTTTTATGTCTAGCATTTTTTCTCTAAAATAATTAGGGAAGCAGGAATTTGTATAAATATGTAAGTTTTTACATGTTAATTTCCTATGTTCGACTATGTCATTCAACACCCTGTATATACATGGTTTACTATATATACTAGATATATATTTTCGACTAGTTTTACTTATTTGTAGACCATACTTTTATATAAGATGAACACTGAAAGCAACTGGTTTTGGTTAAAAATTGATAATAATAATCAGGGTTCTATGAAGAGCGATAGATTAGAAGCTAGACAGACTAGAACAACAACAATTTTGTAATTTTATTGAGAATTTTATCTAAAAGTTTAATTTTGATATAATTTATTTTAGGTATATGTACAAGATATGAGCAGTTAAAGATTTTATGAGTTTGTTCTGGTTTGAATCCGTTGTAGAAAACTTAAAACCTTTTTCCTGATACTAAAGTATAAGTAAAGAAAATTTCATTTCCAAATTATCTCCACGCAGACCTCTTCTTTTCTACATAATGACCGAATTAATTATATTTTGAAGTAAATTATTAATTTTATGGTATTTTAGAATAGATAATAATTTAATCCGTGTTTGTTGTGTTTATTTGTTAATATTATTTTCTATACAAATTTTTTTAATAAATTTATTGTATGTAACTTTGTTTATATCTTCAAACTTTTTCTTTCTTTTTATTATATCAAACAACGACCTGAATGGTTTTCTTAAAATTTTATATCATAATTTATTTTCCTGAATAAAATTAAATTTTATCAAGTAATTTTACAATAAAATCTTAAATTATATGGTATAATAAGGATAATTGTACCCTGCTGTTGAAAATCTTTGTTGCAATCTTCACCGATAAATTATTTTATTCCTTTAATATTTAAATTACAATTAAGTTTTTAGTGTCTTATTCAAAACGCAACGAAGAAAAATCTGGTATAATATACACATAGGAAAGTTTATATTCTTTCACATCTCCTTTTGTACAAGGCGCAGCTGAGTACGAAAATCTATCGCCTGGTATGAAAATATTCAACTTTTCGTTACTAGTGACATAAATAGCTATTGCTTATGCAATATGCATATTTGCGTGACTTACTTTATTGATTAAAACGATACAGAAAAACTAAATTTAGCGAAAAAGTGTATTCTCGAAACTAATACTTCGTGATTGTTTAAAGGCCAATTTTACAATACTTATGCCCGTATTCACAAACGTTCGTGAAATTTTGCAAACCAATGAAAATGATTTCGTAGTAGGAGCAAATAAATTCCATTGGTTTGTTTAAATAAACGGTGCGTTAAAATTTTTACGAACGTTTGTGAATATGGGCATTAGTCAGATAAAGCTGGTATAGCATTATATATCTAGAATAACAATTATTGTCAACAATCGTTGTACTGGGAATAACGTTATACCAAATTATTCGACTATTGTAAAACTAGCCCTAAAACACCACGAAACTCGATTTAATATAGGACTATAATTCAGTAAATGGGAATCCCGCATTTACTTAAACGCCGTCATCCACGCAATTTTCCATAGCAAACACCAAAAGAAAGTGAAGACAGTTGAAAAAACAGTAGTTCATAAAATAAATATCAAAAGTTAGAAGAGCACAAAATTTAAACACCATGCATACATATTAGAGTATTGCTACTTTGTGGTCCTTATGACCTGTGACTCCCGAGAAAATATAATTATAATATAATGCTAATTATCAGTATGTTATCGTATATTTCAAGATATTAAATACGAACTTCAACTTAAATCCTGTTAATGGTTTTTCCATATTGTCACATGTTAAAAGCCAAGATTTAATTTAAAATCCACAGATGTTCAAATATATTGAAATGTATTTTTTCCGTTTCCAAATCAGCAAAAATTGTTCCTCCGGAAAATCACAAATCTGAAACAATTGTCGGGTTACATTTCCAAAAATCCTGTTCACAAATTTTCTAAATATAAATAGTAATTGAAACGCTAAATATTCAAACTATCATTTCTGTTCATCTTCTCAAAATATAAAATCAAACTAAATTAATTTCCAGAATACATTCAATGTAAAATAGGAAAGTAAACTGAACAGCTACAATCCAGATGCGATGATATCTTATATAATTGTTAATTTAATTTTAGTTTCAATTTTAATATTACGAATTTGATCATGCAAATCAATTACAATTTTATACATCTAAAATGAATCATTAATTTATTCAATCTCCAAAACTATCTAACAATCAATATAGTATATAAATCAATATACTAACTCATCTAATAATTCAAATTTTCAAGTTAATGTCCAAATTTGGGACAAATTGTAAATACAAATAATTGTTGAAATAAAAAATATTTTTTTCCCACATTTTTTTTAAATTTTTTATTTTAAATTGAAAATTCTTAAATTATAGCAACGATAATAATTTATAGAAGCAGACGCATGACCGATGCTCGACATACATAGCATTGAAGTTTAGTTTTCTATTAGTAGGTACTCATATATATTATTAACATATTCTATTATAAAATAAGAATTTCGAGAATTTTTAAACAGATTATTGTAATTTAAAAAACCAAACATTAATTAAAATTAATAAAACTACAGCAATGTGCATATAATTACGTCCAAAGAAAATCACCCTTTAGAATGAGATAAGTTATATCTCATAAAGAAAGTTAACCTTTATAATGAGATATAATTATCTCCTTGTTATCAAGGGGTTGAACGTTCATTTGTAAATTTAGATAAACTAATTGTTAATTTTAAGGATAGTTTTTAAGTTAGTATTCATTTAGATTTCTTTCTGTGAACAACTCTTGTTAAATTGGAAATAAAACTTCTTTTTAAAAGTATATTTTCATTCCGATTAACTTAACTATACGGATTTCGGACGTCCTAGATATTAACAATACAAAGTTTTTTATCCATTCCCCAAGAGGTGTTATCAGCACCTTGTGAAGCAGACACGGTCGGAAGCAACTTGTTATACTTGGTCCGTTATAATATGTACGATATAGCAATCCAATAGTAAAACTGTTCGTAAATGAGCGTAGTATTTAAAAATTTATTATCTACGTAAATTTGCTATTCTTACTAATTTAGTAGTTTACATAATAAATACAAATGGTAAATAAAATTTATGTTTCGGTGTTTAGTTAATCTTTCATGTTAAACATAACGTAAAGCTACACGTTGTGTTTTATAAAAAAAATATGTTGCAATATACTACAGGTAGATCATGCCAAAATAATCACGATTTAATGCAAGTTGCTAATGTACAAAGTTCCAGTCCGTCTTTAAATAAAATAAATTACATTAAAGCTAGAGTGGAATAAAAACGAAAAATAAAAATCTACAATAATTGCTTTTTCTAGAGACACGCCTGTAGCAGCAAAGAAAAATTATATCAATTTGCGAAGGAAGAAAGTAACATTTTTTATTTCGTGCCAGGATCTCACATGATTTAGAATAGATTTAAGTTTATTACGAAACAACGTTAACGGTCTTAAATGCATGGTTGGTAATAATTAAATAAATTTCATTAATATATAAAGTTTCAAATTACAGAAATTCATCATTTGAAGATTTAATATTTTTTTTATGCCTCTGGGTGCAGATAGATATTATATTTATACTTTATTCATTTGAATCCTAAATAAAAAACGTCAGTAATAATCTGGTTTTTCACTAAGATATTAATATTATTCAAACGGTATATAAAAGATATTAAACCACAGATCAGTTGTGATCCGCGCCACAAAATAAATGACGTCACATAAATCCCACCGCACCGGAAATGGAGAATGCATCCGTTCTGAAAGGGATCGTACCCGGACTCAACTCCGGGTGGTATTGCGGCCGCACGGACTCTCGAGCATTTAACGATAATCTAACTCGCAAAACCTTCCCGTTATTCGATGTCGATTTTAATGTTTTCCTATGATTTGTTAAATTGTATGCAATTCATATATAACTTCCACTAGATATGTTGATCCTTTATAGTCACGATTTATTAAAAAACATAACAAATAATTCCTCATAGTAAAATAACGATTTTTAAGACGAATGACTGTTTGAATGGAACCTAAGTCGCTGTAATGTATCAGACTGACTTTATATTGCTTTCATTTGCCGTTCCGCAAAGTTTAAAAATATTTTATGAATTCAAGTTAAAGTAATAAAATAATAATTTCATATTAAAATTGTCCGAAGAATTTTATTCTGTATGAAGGTTAACAGAAATGCAATTGCAAGTCTCAGCACGCTCTCAATTCGTACAAAATCCACTCGGTATACCAACGGACTAGTTGTCAAATGTCATATAACAGACGTTTCTTATTGAGTTTGAGCTTACCATGTCGATATTATGTCTGGAAAATATAGTGCAGCATTTAACATCTGTGTCAACTGGCATCAAGTAGTACTAACATAAAAAAGAAATAAAACCTTGACTTGCTATTGTAATGTGTTGTAACAAAACTACGTAATTAAATTTTATGTCACTGAAATTCTTGAATCTAATACACCGGACGTTCATTAATTATAATTTACAGGCAATTTCAAAAGCCACAAATGTGTGGGTTTATTGTGTTCTTACACAGTAATCCGATTTATCCAACCTGGGTCACCGGTCAACAAGAGCTCTTGTATACAAGCACGCCAGTATCATGAATAGCAATGTAATAAACTTTGATTAAGGCACAACAAATCTGAAATAGGGATATTGCTTATGGGATTCAAAAGATCAAAACTAACAACTTCTTTATTGAGCGTGCCTACAAGCTTGGAGCTGATTGATGCAGATTGTTTCATGGAATTAAAACGCCAATAGTATTTTTCAGCTGATGATACTAATTTAAACGGAAATGGCAAAAAATGCCAACTGTCAAATAAAACACATGTTTTTAATTAATCAACGTTTCGAGGATATATTTGTTTTGCCCTTCGTCAAAATCTACAATGGTTAGCAATACACGTGAAGTCAGGTATATTGTTGTTAATACTTAGGAAAATAAGATAATAATTATTAGAAAAGAGTATAATTTAGAGTTCTAATTTCTTGCTGGTAAACTGACTAATTCAAAGCGCACATTCAACTTTCAATACTAAAAAAGTTAGTAAATACTGAAAAATGTATAGGCCTAATGTAAGCTCTCAGATAGCGGCAATAAATATGGTTGTGTATTAAAATCATGGAGGGCACAATGGAAATGGAAATATTTAATTACATAGGTATAATATAAAATGTATATATAACAAAGTTTGAAAATTGATACGATTACATTAATACGCTTGATTGATTTTAAAAATCAATAAGATAAATGCAGTTTACCAATTTTTGTGTTTGAAAATAGAAAACATTGTTGACGCAGAGCTGATTGAGTAAAGAACTTGAGGCGCTGAGATCGAAAAAGATTGTCCAGATGAACGGACTTAATAAAGTTGGTCTTGAATAAAAACTGTAGTTTTTCTGAAAGATAAAATTGATATGGTTGATTTTTTGATGGAAAATTATTTCGTATTATTGGTTCTATGTACGATATTGTTTTGAAGAATAAATTGGATGAATTGCTGAAATCAAACAAGTTTTTAAAATTTTGTTTGTGAAAAAATGCGATATCGATAATTTGGAAAATGTATAATTATGGTTTTATTAAATTAAATAAACACTTACCTGTTGAAATTGTAATATCCATGAGAACTAAATTTTAAGATTGTGACTAATATGATTAGAATAAGAACTAAAATTAAATCAGTGTTTCTAAAACTCGATAAAAATAAAAGTAATAATTTTCAGACGTACAATTTGTAGTTATTTCCGCTTGATGTTACAACAATGTAAAATTCTATTGGTAAAATAAAAAATAAAAAACTAGGTACATGCTTACAAAATCAAATAATATTCTACTATAAAAATGTTAGATTTAAATTTCTTTAATTTCTTCAAAGAAAAGTATTTTCATATTTATTTTCAATATTAGATACAAACAAATTTAATTCATGAAATCAAATTAAAAATTTAATCAATCGTAAAAATTATACTAAATCTTTTTCAAATACCGTTTTAATGAACCAATCACTGTAACGCGACCAATGATAATTGACAAGACAAAATTGCATTACCCGCTACGTCAGTTTTCAAAATGAAATTTTAATGAACATTTCCGATAAATTCAAGAGAAAGGTTTGTTTAATTGTCGGTTTTAAACTGCTTCCAGTTTTGTTTTCTTATTTAAATTACACGCTTTTTAGAACATTAAATTAAGAGAAAATTTATTTGATTTCGGTTATTGCTTATTAAGTTAAAAAAGCTAATTTTTATCCTAATTTGCGATATCTTTGGTAATCTTGAATAACTAAATTTTAATGATAATGCAAAATACGATTCGCCAAACCATAAGGTATTTTCATAATTTTAAAGCCAATGAAATGATTACATATTGGTATTTCGGTATTGAAATCGATTTAACAATTAATAAATCTAAAACTGTAAATGTTGAAAGCTACTAAAAAATGAAAGCAAATTAAATATAAACGTAAGTGAGTTTTTTTACCTTCAGATATTATTGTTATGCTATTCCCATTTGTATTCCCCAAAGTAGACAACAAAAACTGACTAAAACTTTTCTGGTTAAAGTTGGGCTATTTGAAGTGCAAGCTTATTCGCGATAGAGAATTTAATGACTTTGTTTCTTATCGTAAAGATTAACGAGTTTTCCGTAACAGATTAAAGACACTGCAAGATATTAGTCTCTCAAATATCGGCCTATTATTACGCTACCTCTCTTATATTGCTTTCAACCCATGCTCGAGCATAATGCTGTTTAATATCAAATAATTGGAGATAAATTTTTTTCAAACTTTTCCTTTGACACATTGTTCTATTAAACTTTTACAGAACTGCAATAGTTTTTTAAAAAGACATTAATTTAGTGAAAAGATTTTGAACATAATGAATTAATGAATTATAGAAAAAAGAAAATTTAATTATAATTCCTGGATGTTCATAGATAGTTGTTTAAAAAATAGAGAAGCATGAAGGAAAATAAATTAACTAATGATCTTATAGAAAGAATAGTTTCAATAAAGTCGTTAGAGACTATATTTCAGTACAGGTCTAGACGCTAATGTTATATAATGTTGTATTAAAAAGAATTTTGTAAGATGTAAGATGCAACTGCAACGTATGTTACAAGAAAAAGATTAAAAATGATAATTATAAATTATAATTAATAATGAATTATAGCTTATAGTACTTGAAAATTGTTAAGTTACTTATTTTACTTTTATTATCGATTTATAAGTAATTTTGTACAAAAGGTTAGCTATTTATCATAAGACAATTTAGAAGCACTTACAATTTTGTCGTTATCCTTAATTAAATAAGATTTATTTGTGAAAAGCATTATATATTCACTTATATTCTTAATTTGAAATTCAAATTTCTTACACTTTTTATAATAATTTTATTTGATTTTTCAAATCTTACTAACCGTAAAAAATATTTTATATTATACTACTTAATGCGTTTCATATTTTCTTTTAAGAAAAAAAATTTATAATTGAACTTAAAACGCTTGCAATAAACGAGACAGAAAAATAGTTTACTAAATTGTATTTATTAATAATTTATTAATATTTTTATTAGAAAAATTTATCAGAACAAGTTTCTGTACTAAGCAAAACTTCAGAACGTTTTAGAATAAGTGATATTTGCATATGACACGTGAAGTGCTCTTCTTAAAAAGCAATAATTTGTTCCTATTTGAAACATAAATTTAGCAGCAGAAAAAAATGAGTTATCGTTATGTTATATAAGATAATTTAAAAGAGGTTTTTTAAAGAATTACTAAATTTTATAATCTCCTTCTAGGTATACTATATCGCAGTAATGATATCTACTTGAGCATGGTGTAAGGAGAGGATGGTGTGCTATTGCGCAGCGAGTGAGCGAGATCATACTTTCTCTCTCGCCAGTGTGACGTCATGCAGGGAGCACTTTGAGAATAAATTAAGCTCGTGGCCCATTGAAATTTCACTAAATATCTCAGTTAAATCAATTTGCCGGCTTATTTTGCATTTCTCGCTAAAAATAGTAATAACCAAATTTATAGAGAATTAAATTCTCTACCTTTTTTATGTGGACAATTTTGTTGTAAAATAATTATTTATTGATAATAATAATAAGCAAAAAGTGTGTGAAACACAGAGGCATGGTGAAAGCGATTCAACTCATTTCCACACCACCGTGTTATATTAAGTATATACTAATATAATATTTTGTGTGGCAGATTCACTGTTGGAATAGCATTTGCTTGTAAGTTGCGGTAATGTTTTGGAGTGTAACCCAATAATTTATGCTTTAAAGTCATTACAAACGAATTATTAGTAAAATGGTTTGAACAAATACGTGCATTCTGAACGTTCAATTTATCTTCTCGGCGGCATGCTTGAATCTACTGTTTGGCGAAATCTTCATTTTTGGGAAAACTGTAGTATTTCACATCACTACCTTTTGTTTTGAGAGTATATAATTAGCGCAATTAGCTACCGCACAAATAGGCATTATTACAAATTATTATTTGTTATTGGGATGAAACGTTAACAATATAAATATGACCAAGCTTACATTTTGGTTATTCGGTTGATGGACGCGAATTAAAGTTAAGAACAAATAATAAAAATAAATAAATAAAATACCAAAAATGCAGCACTCAAATAAACAACCACTACCACTAAAATCAATGTGTAACACTTAAAAAATAGTACTTTGCTTAGTTAGTTTTCAAATAGAAATGAACTAAAAATTCTAACAGAAAAAAATTGTCACCTAATTTTATGGTTCAAAAGGGTTTAAAGGGTGTTTCATGACTAAAGCAATAATGAACTTTTATTAGTGTGGGTTTAAAATAAGTGACTACAAGTGTACCTTCTTTAGTTGTATTTTATTTTTTAACGATGCCATATATTATACCGATATAATATAAGACTGACAGACTACCCCCGCTAACTGGAGTGTCTAATAAACAATATATATGTCATTTTGTTAACATATCCTGCTTAAAAGTGTATAAATAATAGAAATGGGGTAATACGAAAATTGGCTAGAATGTAGATTCAAAAGGGTATTAGCTAATCTGCGTGCTTTGTACGTACGACTTTTTCGCTTTCTTGTATTTTTAACTTCTTAGTTTTAATTCTTGTAAAATTATAATGAAATAATTTATTATGCTTATATAATTTGTTCATCAGTTATAAAAAACATCAAAACGTAAGTTAACCACAACAATTAGTTGTGGTAACTATAGTAACTGATGCTAACTTTCAGTAATATGTGCCCTGACTGACGTCATGCGTGAAAACGACGAATACTCGTACACTTCTGTAGCACACCATCCTCTCCTTACACCATGTACTTGAGACTGAAGATTATCCTGTTCGAGAGCACGGTGATATTTTGCGTGCAAAATAATTTTTCTGGCTATCGTCACGCAATTAAAGACATACTGTTTTGTTTGTATGTGAGTAATTATTATTTAAAGCAGAGCTAACTAGAATACATTGTTCATTTGTGTTAAATAATATATTTTGATTTTTCGGAAGGTAGTCTTTGTATTTGGGATATGAACCGTTAGAAGTGCACATTATCCTTAACCTACAAACTGACGTCTAGTTTTTATTTTGAGATGTTTTTTCTTAAGATCTCTCACCTCTCTGTATTTAATCACGAACTGTGAGTTTCAAGCTACGATGTCGTCTTTCTCTCATTGAACAAGGCAACCGGAGTATATTATTAGGAAATATTCAAAATTTCTTTATAAATTTTGACTGTTAATAATTATTAATTATAGTTATTAACTCATAATCAGAAATTTATACTTTTAAATTCAATAAAATTTAAATAAATTTCGTAATTATATTCGAAAATGTTAATCAAACTAAATTGCAATTTATTTATAGAATATTGACTAACCTTTTGTTTCTACCACATTTACTGAAAAAAAATGAACTATGTGGCTATGTGTGTAGAATTTCTACTGTGCGTACTGAAGTTTGGTTCACATAAGGTCGGTAGTTCGCTATATGTAATGGTTATTTGTATCAAGAGTAACGACGTCGTTACTTTTAACACTACAAAGCATAGCAATTATAGAACAGTTCTGAATTTGTAACAGTTTATTCTTATGATTAAATGGTATTCGATTAGGCAAATCAAGCAAAAGTTAACAGAACAAATACCTCATACCCAACAATCCACAGGAGCTATAATTATTATTGGACGAACAAAGATTTACAGAATTAAAATTAGCCATTAATTCACACTGTTACCATTTACTTAATGTAGGATATAGTATGTGCATACAGCAGTATATTATAAAAGGTCTTTCAAGTTAAGCGCTTGTTGTAAGAAAAGATGTTTAGAAGCAACATTTATATAACAACAATCATATAGAGCTTCATTCTGATACTTTCAAGATAATAATATAATACAATACTTCAACTAATAACAGATTATAACAAAAATTAATGGATTCAGTCTGCACATTTTTCTGATCTTGAGAATGGCGAAGTGTTTGCATTCACTCCATCTAGACAAATTCACCCCAGATGACGCTACATTTCAAAAACCTTTTAACTAATACCATTATAAAAACCAAAAAGCAGAGCCAATTGGAAAATAAATAGTTATATACTTTTATTAGCTTTGTTCGGTAATTTTAAGTTGGTTGTGAATATTGGTGCCAAAAGCTTTTAAAATAATACGAATACCCTAGTTGCAGCCTGCATCGCTGCCAATATTAAGCTTATCATTAAACAGGAAAGAAAAATTATAACAATATCACTGGAAACCAAAACATAAAATACAGTAACTTAAAATGATAAGTGTATCTCATGCAAAAGTTAGATGTGCAGAAAGGATCACTTAAAAATTAAATTAAAGCTTAAAACCTTAAATAAAACAAACCCGCACAAATAACTCGAAAAACAAAAGTTGTAAGTCTACTTATATCAGTTAGAACTTATTTTTGAAAGAAATTTCATTATCTAATGCAGACCAAGTAAACCAAAATAAGTGGTAGAATCCGCAAGATAGCTGGCAAACTCCTTTAGAATAGAAATGAAGTGAATCTTTAAGACAATCGTAAAACATTAAATACAAAAACGAATATATAATTATTACAGAAAGTGGAATCACCATATAAACAGAATGGTAGAAAACAGGGGTGAAGACAATAATTTTTAGCAAAGCTAAAAGTCTTAAAAGACCAAAAAGACGTTGATAAGTTAATATCACCCAACAATGAAAAAGCATCTGAAGATAAAAACAGGCGAAGACCTGATTAAAAGAAAGGGGAAGAACTACCGAGAAACAATAATTTCACGATCACGATTTGCCATCCACTGCTGGATGTAGGCCTTTCCCTTTTTTGGAAAAAGACTTTAGCATTTAGACCCCACGGTTGCTAAATTCGGATTGCGAAATGCCTGTAACCATGTTTTTAATAGTTGATAACGGCAATTATCAACCCAGGGGGACCGCCGGCTTTACGTGCCCTCCGAAGCACGGAGCCGGTCATATGAAAGTTTTAAACTTTCCCCGGATTCGAACCGAGTACCTTTGAGTCAGCAATTGTTCGGCTAACCTACTAAGTTAATGACCGTCTCACAATAATTTATCTTCGTGAAAATTAGTGGAAACTCTTTATAAATCGAGAAAAGGGTTGCCTTAATTATTAAATTATTAAAATTACGAAACTTACGACTTACAATTTACAAAAAAAAGCACCAAGATTTGAAATCTCGCAAGGAAGTGTTGTAGTGAAATTTACTTTTATTTGCTTTTATAATATACCTACTAACTTAAATTCTACCACAGCAACATTTGCGGACGATACTGCTATACTTGCTGTTCATAAAGGCACTTTCAGTAGCTTTCGAGATGTTGCAAGAAAATCTAAATTAGATGAAATTATGGTAACATAAATAGAAGATAAAGTAATTAGTTAAAAGCTAATCTGGTCAAGTATGAACTTTACGTTAAGAAGAGATACACATCTGCTAGTTCTATTAAATAATCTTCAACAGAAACCTTCAAAATCAAGCTATTTTATATAAGTTAATTTTGAATTATTATCTGTGCATTTATAGCATCCAGCTGTGAGAATCAGCGTTTAGCTTCTTTTAATGGAAAATATATAAAATAAAAAGTAAACTAATTCTTCAAAAGCTTAAAATATCGCTAAGCAATAGTGGCATATAACAATATCAGCAACAATAATTACGTCAATAAACAATAAGAATATTCTATAAAAAATATATAAATATTATTTCACAAAACCAAACAAAATGTTAAAATAAAAAAAATTTGAAAAAGAATAAGAATAAGTGAAAAAATACAAGTATACGTAGAAAATTATGTAATATTATATTATGTCAAAATATATACCTATATAACAAATTTACTTGAAAGATCTTATTTTAAGTTTATTTCTATTAAATAATACTAATGGAAATAAAATCAATAGCGTGTACATTTGAAAACTATCCTCTTTAAATTACTCGTAATATCGAAAAAATGTAAAAGATGTGTGTTTAGATAGGAAAAAGGAGTCTCACCTAAGTATTCTGTTTTACTCATCTCTAACCTTCAGGTACTCTTCAGGTACTTAAATATATTTTTTGTATCGCAAAATAACTTATAAATAAGTAGGAGCTCGGGCAGCCAATTAGCAGCACTGACCTCTTAGTATATAGATGGTGTGGAACTCGATTAGTTTGCAACTCGATTACTGAGATTAATTGCACTGATCGATTAGTTCTCCGTAATCTCCAAATCCTTTTAGGTGGGTAAGTCAAAATGAACCAATTGAAGAAGAGTTACGTAAGAAAGATCGCCCAGGTTGTGCTGCCTAAAACCTAGACTAACTTGTCACTTTTCCGTAACTACTTATAACTATAAAAAAATTTTAGATTAGCAAGATGATAAGATGATTTATTAATCGGCGCGGCGGTGCGATACGAAAGAAATGACAGATTTAGCTTTTAGCCTAGTAGTTTGAGGTTCCGGGAATTATTACGGGAAAGCTGAAAATTGTTTTAATTTCTTAATTTTAAGTCTGGGATGTACGTATTAAGGTTTGCCCCTTCTAAGTGGTTTGCGTTCGGTGCCATCTTTGCAAGATGGCGAAGAAATGGTGTTTTGTGCAAATATCTCGTTAATTGTTTATTTCACAGGAAGAAAAGCTAGTATAAATATTATTCAAAATAAAATCCTATATAAAAAAGCTATGAATCATTTTTAGTCTAAAATGAACGTTTTTGAATTATAGCCGCACAAAGTCAACGGTATTCTCATCACTACAAGCATTATAGGGGTTTTCCTCTTACATTGTTATTTTTATGCCAAATACTTATTAGTTATAACACAAAAATGCAATCAGCACATTTATTTTTCAAAATTGATTCATTTTCATTCTTTGAAGCAGGAATTAAGAAAAATTAATTTACCATGTTATTTTTTTATGATCGGGTGTTTAAAAAAATATATAAAAATTTAATTTAGTAAAGCGCTCTAAGTATTTTTTAAATAAAATATCGATATGGATACTGTAATTTCCGACAACGCCAATGCGATGCACAAAATACCGCTCAATTCTGTGTGAAATCTGAAAAAAAATAAAGGTTGCCATTTAAAACAATTTACGGTGACATCACAGCACAGCTCAGAAACAAAACAAAACCCAATAAGAAAATGTCCATGACAAATAAAGTGGCATTTAAGCAAAGTTGACTTCTGTTTATTTCCTGCGAAAATATCTCAAAAAACTATTGACGAGTTTGTTGATTTTGAGTTATGATCTGACTATTTTAAAATTTTAAATAATATTTGACATTAACGATCCTTTAATAAAAATTTATAGATTTACTTTAACCCAATGTTTTGGCACAAACATATTGCGCTGCATAGAAAATACAAGATACAACAGAATTCTAGAAAATGCATGTCCAGGTCAATTTGCGTGCATCGAAACCTTGCAAATCTAAGAAACTAAGTAAATAAAGAATTCCGTGTAACAGCAAACTTTTAAAAAGAGTTCGGCGCAAATGTGTTGACGGCGTTCTGCATAAACCAGCTATCACACCAATGCACACAGAAGCTACTGCTGTCGACGTTGCTCTTGTTAATTAATGGTTTTCTGATAGAAATGTTTCAACGTAGGATATTGATCAAATTCATAACAACTTATTGTTAGTAAGTTAACAACTTAATTTGTAGTTTACACTCGCAGATATTACAATAATTGATTTAACAATAAAATATTTAATTATAATCTAAGTAAGCCTTTAATTCTTCCAGATAGGGTGTTATTAATAAAATATGTTTTACTAACAAGGATACTCAACCTGTCTTTATAAAGAATGTGATATAATATGAACGCTTAGACTGTGAAACTTCTTATCTTATTAATACAGAAGCATTAAAGTCTAAGCGCATGTATAACCGATATATCTGGGTGGTCCTCAATTAAAGCGGAGCTTCGTGAGGCGTCCCTAAGGGCAGTTGTAAATCATTGCAGGAAAGGGCAACAGTATCGTGTTGCGGGTATGTTAACACTGTTAACACTAAAAATTGTTAACTTTAATATAAAACTGCTGCAAACCCCGATTGGAGTGTTAAAAGTATCGTGATACAAAATTTATGGTAAGAGCATATTGAACGAATTTACATTTAAACCAGGCGATGTTACAAAAAATCAATAAAATTAGACAACATATGAAAACTTTCCCACTTACCACTAAATTCATCGACTTGACTATACATTTAAAAGTATAATCCTCGATATTTAAAATAAACTTACAGTAACATTTATTTATAAATATAATTCTACAAACCAGGCTTTAATAGCATCAATTCGATTGATGTCATTATTAGTACAGATCAGAGTAAATCATTTTCTAAATAAGTGAAGGAATACTTTGCAATCACAATCACAAGTTATCCTGCTTAAAATGAAATAGATTAGGCTTATCCTTGTTCTTACAATTTCTTCCTTGTGTAATGTTTGTACGAAACAATTTGCAAATTAAAACGAAATAAACAATTCCGCTTTCAACATGCATCGTGGAAGAACTAACAACTTTATGTCTACATTCATACTTTTTGCAGAAACTTAATTTTATGCTATACTCCGAATATCTTTTGATGAGAAGGCAACGAGCTGGTGTATCCAACTTTGGCGTTGAGATTTTGTAAATTTATTTACCCAAATAGTTATAATACTCCAGGGTTTAGAAACATAATTGTTAACCAAATAGTTATATCTTGTTGCTAACTATAAAAAGAAATTTATATTTGATTAATGGGCGCCAAGTGTAAAGAAGAAAGCAACTAAGAAAAAAATAAGCTCACGTTTTTTTACCAACATTACTAGACAAAAGATAAGGATAATTTTAAATTGCAAAATATAGAGAAGCTATTGCGAGACGATCATAAGGAAGGTAGTTTTTTTCGAATTCGAACTAGAAGCGTCAGTGTTAGCAATTCTAACTACTGAGCCAATGACAGTATCAATATTATAATATATAAAAATACTTTATATAATTATTATTTTTATTCAAGTGCCATACAATACACGATGCAGTGCGTAGGCCATCACTTGGCTGAAATCCAGTTGACGTACCTACTAAGAAATTATAAATTATTATAAGGCATATAATATTTTTGCATCACACCAAACACCAAATATCGAAAAACTATAAAAGAAACTTTTCCAGATAAGAGGGTTGAAGGAGTGACTTCTAGTGCAACGCAGAATACTCAGTCGAGTCTGCCCTTTTCTATTAAAAATAGTTTCTTGATGTTTGGTGTACTTCACGAAAAATAAATTGTAGGTGCATTTTTTTCGAACGTAACACACTAGGAGACTGATGTTATTGTTTGGATTTCTCTAAATGAACTTCTCGGTATTGGCACAAGAAAAATTCATGGTAGATAATCTTTACCAGAATTTTACCAGAATTATTACCAGAAATTGTTGCGAATAATTCTTTTTGGCGACTTCCACCCCACGAGAGGGTAATAATCAAATGTACACTTATAGTGATGTTATATTTTTTATTACTATTGAATATAATATTATGTAGATTACATAGAAGAAATTTGTTTAAGGGGTTATGCACACTTGCATAATGCAAATATTTGTTATTTTTTTCTGGAGAAGTGCCTGTATTGTTTTATAGCACAATAATTTCAGTATTTTAGAAATAAATGTAACTTTTTTGAAAAAAAATTGAAATAATCCATTGACAACCGATGGTCTACAAACCTACAACCCAACCCAAGTCGGTGGCCAAGATATTTCAAAAAGTAGTGCACCAATCCTTTCCAAATTTGGTGTACTTGTTTTAGACATCAAAATCTTGTCCTTAACGGAGGGATTTTTTATTTTAATGTGTATTGTGTATTTTATGGCTTTAATGGGTGAAAAACATTGCATTTATTTTTTACGAAAATCGATATTTTAAATTTGAACATCTGCCATTTTGTCAAAATTGAATTTTTAGGAAAATTGCTCCGTTAAGGACAAGATAAACTTATGTGTTTACTAGGTCTTTTTGAATTTTTACTTTTGAATAAACTGATTCCGCACAGAATTGGCCACCGCAAAATGCTTTTTAATAATAGGGTCGTGGAACATTGGCTGTAAATGAGTTATTTCTTTATATTTTTGTACAAAAAAAAATATATTGCATTTCTAAAGGGCTGTTTTCAATTTAAAGAATTGTTGTGCAATAATATATATACACATATTTCCAGAAAAAAATAACAAAAAGTCGGATTTTCTCGACCTCCTAAGTGCGCATAACCCCTTAAGCATTACTAGTGTTAGCAACTGTATAATATATTATAATCGTTAAAGTTTTGATATTATATATTTCATACATTTATATTTATATGCACGGTTTACTTGAAATCAAATGCGAGTCAGTTACGTGTAATTTAGTGCGTAAATGTAAATGTAATAAATGAAAACCAAAAAGACTTTAGAATAATCAATCAAGTTAAGCAGTAAATTGAAAATAAGTTTAAGTGAAACGCATACCTATAGCGCCTAATTTAGTGCTTTCGGTAAATGTAAACCAAAAAAACTGTACAATAATTATCAATCAAGTTCAATAGTAAATTAAAAATAAGTTTAAGTGAAACATCAGGTTTAAATTGAATCAATTTGAACATGGTCGAATAAAGCCTTCTATTAATTTATTATCTATTTGTTACTCAATTGAGTTTTCGTGCTATCGTATGATAAGTAAAAAAATATGTATAATAATTTAATATTATATTATTTATAAAATTTTCAAAAACAAATTTAACTGAAATGTTAATAATTTTATTTTAACAGTACGTTTTAATGAATTTTTATTCTTTACTTAAAATCAAATTTATAATAAATAAATTAATTCATTATTATTAATTCATCAAGATTGGAGAATGACATTAAATTAAAATTTTAAAATTAAACTTGAAAACATTAAATTAAAAATTAAATTAAAAGTACATAAGTACTTTCCTATTGAATTTTTAAGATTAATTAACTTGTTATAGTTGTATTATTAATTTACACCTTAATTTATTTAAGACTATAATATTAATTATTATTAGTTCCCCATAAATTACTCATCTAATTAATACTGCGTTTAAAAAATAATAAATTATTCAAAATAAATATAATTTAAGTTTTTGAAATTTCTAGATGAGTTCCCATTAAAAAGTAAGTTATTTTACAGTTTTTACGTGTAATATCTATCGAAAAATGTCTCGAATAGAAAAGTCTCTTCATCGTAGAGATAATATTGGTTTAGGATAAGTTAATTGTATCTCTATTAATATTAGCTAACATTAATATTAGTTAAAAGTAATTTGGGTAATAAATTGAAATGTTACTGTTTAAAAGATTGGGATATTATATTATGCAATTCGATCCTGAAACCTATGTGACATTTTCTCTCTTCCAAACTATCACATTATACGCATAATATACATTATCTGGTTTTCACAATTAATATAATACACGATTTAAATTCATATAATAAAACCAACTGTAAGTAATTTGTGATATTGTTATATAGATAATGTTGTAATATGAAAAAATCTGTTAATTTATAAAAAAAATAAAGATATTTTAATTTTGCTTTAACTTTATCATTTTGATATCCTATATCGTTTGTAAACATCGTGTACAAACATTTTTATTGCATAAGAGAATGCCAGGCGAAGGATGACAATTTTAATGACAAATCACATTGGTTTTAACCCCAACGTAGTAGTTGGTTCGTTTGCTAATTAGTGAACTTTGCGTAATTTTAATATAAAACAAAATTTTTCAAACATAACCAGTTATCTAGCTTATATTCAAGAAAATTAGAAAAAAATTTTATACATATAATTAGAGACCGGATTATATGCATTTGCATATTTGCATATGCATTTGCATATTTTGGTTATTTTTTTTAAATATTGCATATTTCGACTGAAATCTACTGATCGTGCATATTTGGGCATATTTTATCGGATTTCTAAAAGAAAGAAAAAGTTTATTTATTAGAAGACGGCCTTCTTTGATAATTTAAAATTTAAATTTGGCAATGCCAACAAATTAAATTTTAGGTTGGCAATGCCTACCCTAAAACTACTTTATAAGTAGATCTACATCAAAATAGTACAAAATATTAGTAAAAAATAGTAGAATCAAAGAAATAACGTTATTTTGTAGTATTTATTGAAATTTGATGTTGCATATTATGACACTTTTTGGCAATTTTCTTGCATATTTCGAGCATTTTAAGTTGCATATAATCCGGTCTCTACATATAATATACCTAAATTGTTAATTTGTTTTGCGTGTTTATGGAAATTATTAAAAACCAGTATTGATCATAATAAAATTGAAAAAATAATAAATTTTGTTAACATTATGGATAGCGAGAAAAAACCTTTTCATCGGGATGTTTTTGTTTATTTTGCAAAATTAAAAAGCACGGGTTTAATACCGAATTGAACTTTAATAAAATTTGATGTACCAAACTTGTATTCGAAATACTACGCCCTAAAATACTGTTCTTAAGAAAATGTAGCTATATATCCGAACCGAAAGACCTATGATTGAATATACCTCGATTTGTTATACTATTACTCCAATCCCTTTATCAAATGCGACTTAAAAAGCTTCGTGCTTGATCTTCGTTGCGTATATTAATAATAATAACCTTAACGATTACTGCGATCGGAATTGATCTAATTTATATTATAGAATAATAATTACAAACAAATATATGCAGTGTAAATAAAACAGTATAATAATACGGGAATGTTCATTTTAAACATTTTTGTTTATATTTATTTTATTACCCTAAGTTCATACTACCTTATAGTAAATTATTGTGTGAGAAATTATAACACAAGCTTGCTTGTGTGCCATAATTGTATTATTCTAAAATTGGGATGAGCTGAGCAACAATGAAAATTATAATATTACATCCAACGAGCATAAACCAAAACAATTAAGTAAATATTCTATGTACATGCAAGAATAATTAATTGAATAAGGATTGTAAATTGCGTCTCTAATTTTAATAGTTTTACCAATTCTACCCCAAAAAGATACAATGACTATGTATAAGATTTTATTAAACTATAAAATATTTTTTTACTAATGGTTATAATATAGAATAGATGCATTTAGATATATATTTCCAAATGTTTTAAAACTTTTTATAACTTCAAACTTCCTGAAAATTGTAATCATTTCAAATAACATTTTTATTGCATGATAGATTTTATGAACAAACTCTATCGTAGATTTAATTAAGTGCACAAAAGTTCTGGGAAAGAGTTGAGTTGGTGCAAGAAATTTCCAGGTTTGTTCTAATATTAGACTGTTCCTGCTCTTTAAAGAGACAATTTTTCCCCCGCAAAATTTTTAAAGTATTGTTAACTGAAATTTCAATTAGATTTTACTGTAGGCTTAAAAGGAAGGTTTTAATTACAAACAAGCATATTCGTGCCTATCAGACTGTGACTAAAGAATCATGTTCAATAGATCGTAAAATTATTTACTATTAAAATTTTCTCTCAATAATTATACAACGACCTATGTAGTATATAATTATGGAAAATTGAATTGCATGGGAAAACTAACCGCCAATATAGTACTTATGGTCAATTTTTTGTAATTCGTTCACGGTAGTTCAAATTGAGATACACGTTCATTTTTTGCAAATACTATTTTAAGACTATTTTCGTAGTTTCTATATTGATCGATAGCAATGAAGACGATGAAAACGGTTTAAACCAGATAGCTTTTTCTTTAAATATTTTTTAACCAATTGATCCTATAAAAATGTGCTGTATGGTAGTAAATTTATTCTCTTTAATATAGGAAGTTCGATTTATTTTTTAAACAGGAAAAAATCATTAATTAAAATAATACAAATATCAAACGATGTAAGTAAATCCTAAAAATTCAGGAAAGCCGTTTTTTTCTAAAATAGTGGTTTATGTGCCTAAATAATTCAAGGTAGTTTAAATTTAATTTGTAAGATAGCGCCAAGTCTAGGTACACAAAATTTATAGCAGATTTAAAAGCAACAATTTTAAATTGGTAAGACCCACTTCTGTTTTCAGAGGACAGCAAGACTAATTTGGCTGCTATGGCGGCAATCCATTTACGTATTTAATGAACAATAATATATTATAAGACAACACTTTCTTAAAATTGTTTATTTAATTATTATTTCAATTGCATGTACCCGGTTTCGACTTTACGTCAACGTCAAGTCAGAACAGTCAAGTTCAGTAAAATTCACAAGCATTCTCATGCCAAAACCCAGCTACAAGTGTAGCCAATCGAAACAATTATTACAAAAAAAAAAAATAAATTTTCAATATTCACCGGTTTTGCGTAGGTACTAATAGCTTGATTCATAAGTATTCATTTTGAAAGTGGATGTACTGTATAAACCACAGTACTATAATTATTCTTCTCAAAATAATGTCAAAGCAATTTACAGATGCTGATATGGTAATTTGACATTCAGGCCTATTATGTATCACAAACGTTATTATAAAGGTGACAGTTATGACATAACCTTCAAGATTTTCGACAAATTGGTATTACCTATCGTTTTCACAAACTTTTATTTTAACATGATCTTGATAATAAAGGTTTTCTTAACATTTATAGTGCATACCAATTTGCCGAAACCTTTAATTTATTTCATAACTCTCACCTTTATAATAACGTTTGTGATACATAATAGACCTGATTGTCGTTAGTAATTTATTTACTTTGAACATCAGTAAATTACGCAGTTCTCATTGGTCTGTTAGTTTTTTTTATTGAACCAATCAGAGATACATTCTAAACGTAAAATATTCTAATTAAAATTCATCCCGGACGATTCATTCACTGGATCCATCTACCATCCAAATATATGAAAAAAAACGAAAATAGTCATAATTTATTAAAATTGTTATTCTTTAGTAATAATAATTAATAATGATTCATAATAATAATGATATATAATATTAATACACAATATGATATATAATTATAAATAATTTTAATAGATTATCATAAAAAATATTGCAATAACTTTGTTTCATTAATTTTTAATTTAATTAATTTTTATCCAAATCCAATTAATTAATTAATTAATGAGTTACTGATCATTGCAATATTTTTAATGATAATCTATTAATATTAATTATTATTATTATTATGTTTCATATTATGTATCATTATTATTATTATTATGTATCATTGTTAATAATTCTTCTTCTTCTTCTTCTGCACGTTTTAGGTTTAATTTTACCCGTTACGTCACCCTTGATCAATCCATCGTTTCTTAGGTCTGTCGATGTTACCTTTTCCCTTCGGTTTGTATTGGAAGAGTTGTTTTGGTAGCCGAATGTTTCTCATTCTGTCTAGATGCTGTTTCCAAGCTTCTCGATATTCTTTTATTTTGTTGTTCAAATTGAAAATATTAAGTTCTTCTCTAATATCGGTATTTCGCTTCCTATCTAATCGTGTATATCCCATGACTGATCTTAGGAACCTCATTTCCGCACTTTTGATTCGGCTTTCCATTTTCTTTGTTAGTATCCAAGTTTCACTGCCGTAAGTAACTGCGGGTACAGACATTACCTTGTAGAACTTCAATAAGGTATCTCTATTTGTGCATTTATTCAGTGTGCGTTTAATAGTGCCATTAAGGTAGTTAAATTTTTCGATTTTTTCTTCTATATCTTTTTCCTGGCTGGATATATTCCTGCCCTTCAAATGCCATGGTTTTTGTTTTTGATGTTGATATTCACATATTATACCTTTGTATGATCTGTTGTGGTCCATAAAACGCACATTGAAGTGAGTCTTCATTGTCTGCTACTAGCACCTGGTCATCGGCGAATAGCATTATTGTGAATAGCATAATAATTATTATTATTATTAAAAACTAACAATTTTAATTATGACTACTTTCGTTTCTTTTTTGTATCCATATATTTCCACTCCATTGGATGAATCGTCCGGGATGAATCGTCCTGGATGAATCGTCCGAGATGAATCGTCCTGGGATGAACCGTCCGCTGGATGAATCGTCGGGGATGAATCTTCCGGAGACAAATCGTCCGGATAGCCTTTTGGTACAGTCAGGAAGTCTTGATAGAATTTGGTGTAAAAACCTAAGATAAAACACTAGATTAATATTTTTAAACGGGACTAGGGCGAGGCTACTGCTACATATATTTACAATATTTACAATAGCTTGTATACTGATCTGCTTCCAATTTCTCCAAACATTTTGTTAAACCATTAATTTTCTTCAACTATTATGTTTATCAAAACTAACTATAAACCAGAAGAACACCTCCGTGACTGCTTGGAGTGATACTTAAAGGTAAACAAAATTTAAATCCAATATAAAATTTACCAGAAATGTTGTTGATAGATTCCATCATTAATGGAAATTCGGTGCATTAATGAGCATATATTTTGATATTACAAACTGGGATGGTTACTACTAACTATAGCATTGCGCGAGCGAATTATTGATTTGATCTTTATCTGGATAAATTCGAATAATTGGATAATGCAATTTATTTCAGCAATAAAATGATCTTTATTCTTTAATTTTTATTCTATATCTTTATTCAGTTATTTTTCAGTTATTAATTTACTAATTAAATTGATTCTTCAATTTTAACTTAAATTATTCACTAAACAAATAAAACTAGTTTACCAAAAATCATTATTATATTTTCATTTCCAATCAACCAAATTTATAAATTTTTCTACAAAATGACCGGCCGACCTCATCCTCAAATTTCAAAGTCGACACTCAAAATTAAAAATTAGTGGGGAACTGCTCGCGGATTCCAAATTCCAAATTAACAATAAAGGCAATTTTACATAACATGACAATATAAGATAAACAATCAAATCAATATTTTCTAGAATCAAACTATATGATACTAATAAGACCTAATTAGGCCGAAACATGTCTATAATTGTTGTTTTCTTGATTATAATATTATTAAATTTGAATTTTTGAAATCAGCTTACGAATAAGAATGAAACATGCCTTTTGTTAAGGTTTATTTGAATTCAAAAATTCCTGTTGCGATTTTTTCATTCGTCACTGATTCTAAAGCCTGTTCTGACTGCCGATGTCTTTTTGCGATATTGATTAGTTCAAACGTATCTAAGTATTACCTAGAGTAGATTTATAATGACTTTTGCTTCTACTACATTATTCATTACCTATTATTATTTTCATGTTGAAAAACTATAAATATGTTGGATTACTTACGAGAATTTAGAAAAAGTTTTTTAAATTTTAATAATAGCGTAAAGTTTTAATGTAAGCGTAGTTTAGTTAGTCCTCTCAATAAAATTTCACAGCTTACAAAGCTTAAATAAAAGTTACGTGTACAAACCGTAATTTAAAAAACAGTTTTTGCTCAGGTCTTGACAGGCAAAAATCATGCAACATTTCAAATAAATTCATTTTAATAATATTAATGTAAACTACTTATTACACGCTTTTTAATTTAAAAAAAATTTAATTTTGCTTTTCAAGTACCACAAGTACGACATGGCGTCAAGACAATACGAAGAGACATTATTTTCTTATATTTTTCCATTGTTCTTTTTCATTTTGAAGTAAACACTGAATATAGCATTGCTTTATATTCAGTGGTTACAATCAGAGAAATAATGTCATTCAGAGAGCAATTTTAAAAATATTTTAATAGTATTGGGTGATACACGTTTAGCAGTAAAATGCATTCAAAGTAAAATAGAGCCGTTTATGGAGATACGTGCACTTGGGAAACAATAAAAATTATTGTTTTTCTAAGAATGATGAAGGTTAGATAGTCACTTAGTAACAACCAGCGAGCTGGCAAGTCAGGTTATTTCGAAACACAAGAAATTGTGATATTACGATATCAGCTGCTAGAAATTGTGATTTAAAAAAAAACAAAAATTAATTCATAAAAACGAGAGAAATTGTCAAAACTGAAATTGATTCAAAACAATGCAACGGTTGAACATCAAAATTTAAATAAAAATTGAACATCTACCTTAAGGCGCGTTCTCACGATTCAAGTTTAATTGACCGATTATAGCTGATCAACAAAAGTTGAATGAAATAACCTTTGTTGAACAACTTTTTAGTTCATCAACAAAGGTTCTCACTTCAGATTTCATTCAAATTTTGTGGATCAGCATACTTTCCAGTTCATCAAACGATTAAAATAGAAACCATTGCAGATGATACGAAATTTTTAATTAATTTCAAACTTTATCAACAGTACTATAATGTTAATATTACTAATACAATAATATACATATTATTATATTGATTTCTTGTGTGTGTGTGCCTAACCTATCTACAATTTAATACATCAACCTTTAGGTCAGCTTTAGGCAGCACCAAATGTGAACATTTAATTAAATTTATTTTTTTACATTTTAAGGTAAAGTATAACATGACATATTCGGAATAAATAAACTTTTTGGGGCTTATCTGCAATTGTCAGACTATCACCGTTCTCTGCTTCTTCGACAATTTGAACAGACTCGCAGAGAAAAGTTCACCAAGAGTCTGAAAATAAAATACTATATTTTATTTTGATAGGCTTGAAGTAAATATTTAATTCAAATGAAATTTACATAAAATATAGGTATACGCTTACGTTAAATTTACATAAATTTGAATTTAAAAAAATTAATTAGGTAACTAATTAAAAACACAAATAACTTTTAATTTGTAAAATCAATGTATACTAACAAACAAAAAATTGTAAAAACGAAATCTTCATGAAATATTTATAATATCTGAAAAATAAATTGAACATTTCAAAAAATTACTTCAATTAATATTTTTTAATGGCAAAAAATATTCATTACATCACATCATATTCAAATAATAGCTGAAGTACTAAATATTTTTTATTTCGTTTAGAATTTCACTGGTTTAATATTTTATAATAATCAATCAAGCGTATTCGTGAGATGCTTATAATAAAGAAATATACTTCTCCTAATTTACGCGTTCAATCAGATATATTGTATATTTGAAGTAATTTCAAATTATCTGACTTCAGTTCAGTTGTGTCAATAAAGTTTTGTTATTATTAGAAATACCAATTAAAATTAAATTAGTGGTAATACTAATAAATTATTTTCAAGTTTCGTACATCATGGTCTAGGTTACGATTATCAAATTTTATATGATACCATTAAACAGCTTAAATTAAATTTATTATTAATCTTAATTTTATATCTTTGATTTATAAAATGAAATTTGAATTTATAAAATTTAAAAAAAATTTTAATTCCGTCTTTTCATTGGGGTAAAATTTGTTATCTGTTTTTTTTGTAAATAGAGGGAATTCGTAGTTTCTGTATTAAAGTTAATACTAATGTATTTTTTTAAGAATTTGTTTTAACTTTTTAAAATAAATGTATAAAGCTTATAGAATGGCACTTAGAATAAATTGTGACATGGTAATAATTGAATAAACATTTGAAACTGAATGTGTAGTAGTAATGTAAGTAGCTACGATTTAACGCCTGGCTTAAGAAGCTTAACGAACGTCAATAATTAATTTATTAAAGAACTGATTTTTATACAAACCAAACTATCATCAGATCAAGTGCAAGTCCACACAGCGCAACAATCTCTCAAGCAGAGCATGAGTTATAAGATGAGTAGCAACGTTTGTATGCCGTTTCTGTAAAAGTTTGTGATTCATCTATTTTTTATTAGGAACATCTTTCATTTCGTATTTTCGAGAATTATTGGCTTTTTCTTAACATTGCTAGATTGTTGGTGCTACCTAACAAGAGTTTTTAATACTTTTCAAAATTTGAAAGAAATATGAGGAAATATTTCAAAAAATATAGAAACATAAGTTAACATAGTACATATATTATAAGCATGTTTAAATTTTAAAATGCAATGAAAACGTTAACGTTAGTCTGAAATAATTCTTACGTAAGTGTAACCATCAAAAGGATAAATTGAAATGAGCTTGCTGTAGCTTGTTTATACGATTACTTAACATTAATGCAATTAATTACTTCGAATTGTAAAATCCGGAAACCAAAGTGCATTTAGAGCTGAATACAATTTACTATCCAACTTATAATTTTCTCCTTATTCGAGCATAGTATATTAGTAAAACATTTACAATTAATTAATTTAGCTGTGGATGTTTAACAAAACTATATTATTTGTGTTATATGATTTCTGCAAAATAAATTTCTGCAAAATATACTTTCTTATAAACATCCTGTTTAAAAATTTAAAAGAGCATTTAGATATTTTTAGTTCAAATTTATTGTGTTTATGGCAAATATTGAAATATAATATGCAATGGATTGTGGATTGATTCTAACAACCGATTGAATGCTTTAAAATATTTAAAAACATTTTTTATGTTCACTATTTTGTATATCTACCTAGTTATAATATAGTATATAATATTAATTATAATTATTAGCTCTTGAAAATATAATAAATATGAATATTTAATATTTATTAGTACCCTTTAGCTCGTAATTGATATTCATATTTATTATAGTATATAATATTATGTAGGTCCATATTGCTTCCGACTCAAATGGATAAACCAATTGTAACTAAATTTGGTATATTATAGACGTTATAGAGTTAAGAAAAGATACCTCTTTGTATATATTTTTATATTATTTTAGAGGTTTTCTACTAATAAAAATGATCAACTTTAACTGAAAAACGTTTAAGCGGTAGTAATAAATTTATACATATAATTATTATATTTAGTAAATTTAAGTGTAAAAAACAGGATCGTTGGACAGGAAGGGATAATAATAATGATAATAATAATAATAATACAAGTGACAGGCCTGACAAGTGACATTTTATTTAACTGACACACAAAAAATCCTAGAGAAACTAGATACAACAAATAATAGTTTACAAGTTTATACAAACAGTAGCTTGTAAAAAAAGTTGTTTGTTGAATTAAAGCGCATGATTTTCAAACATGCAAAGTATGACAAAACGGAGCAACAAAGGTTTGTAAAAGCTTGCTTTGTTATGTTTCTATTTGTGTTATATTATTCACAAATTAAGTACCTATATAGTCCCTATATCAAACTCGTAATATCACACAAACTAAGAATTATGTCGTCACCCTTAAAACCAAATCTTTAATCTCACCAGGCCCAACCTAAGCCAGAAAGTAAAGTGTAGAGACATTTGTTTTCAAAACATGTTCAACTTTGAAATAATATAAATTCGATAAATTCCATGTGTATGATATGAGACGTATAAGAAGAAAACATGAATACAAATTTAAAATAATGAAAGGCTTGAATTGAAAACCAAATAAACTCTAACATGAGTAATTCCACGTCAAGGGGGACGAATTTAGGTAAAATTTGACCTTCATGTTTCCGATTTAGCTGTAAAGTCTTATATGGGTTCTACATTACTAAAATATGACTGGTAATTTTTGTCAGATTATTATAATAATTATTTTGCAAGTTATGGACAATTAAAAATTTCGAAAAATTGATAGAACGCTCCTTATTCAAATATGAGTATCTCTGGTTCTATTGAGCTTACAAAATCTTGTCTTAGCTCATTTTATAGCTCTTGAATTGTACTTTCGTTGTAAATTTTCTATATTTTATAAAAGTTAAAAATTCGATGATTGCTTAACCAATTTAACTTTAAAATCGAAATTTTACTGATCTTACCACCTTGGAAAATTTTGACAAAACTATGAGCGTGTTCCTACTTAAATTTCCTACAAAGCATGTAAATTACAAGATGGAAAACTAATGGACACTGATACAAAAAAAAATAAATTCGTTGCGCCATTAATGCCGCTCATGATATTATTCACACGAAGTGGATTATGACAGGAGATTGTTATAAGGATTTAATCATATCTCTTTAAATATTAAAGAAATTTATATGAAACTTTTTTATTTGCCTACCAAAACTGTAAGAAATTTCGTTTGTTTTTAACTTTTGTAGTGACACAGGTTCTACAAAGTGTAAAGAACGTGTTCGACGCACAGAACTTTCTCGGTATGTTGATTGGATCCTGACGGGGTTCATGCTGGCTTTCAATCTCTTGAGTGTCCCTCCGATGCCGTCACATGGGCCCTTTCCATGTGCCGTCTCAAAAAAATGCCATTCGGCTAGTACGCCAAAATTTTCTTCGTGGTTACAGAGGTTTATAAAATCATTTTTGTTTTTATATTGAGCACTGGCTCCGTCCGAAAAATAAATTACTGTTTGCACATGACGAATCTCCCTATGCATATATATCATCAATTGTAGCTGAAACAGGTGGACTGCAATTGTATTGTGCGTCAAGCATTCTGAGATCGCAACAAAATTCTTGTATCTTATGTCTACATTTTCTTTGTAGTAAATAACAATCGGATGCAATGTCACTTGGTCGTTATTCCAATATATTCCCTGAACGGCATCTTGGATCACGAACGCATAATTTTCGGAAAAAAATCATATAATTAGGTATTCTCCGGTTTTTAAATAATTCTTCCACTCTGAGAAAACCTTTGATTGATGTTAAGCAATGAATACATATGAGTTACCAGCCATCAAATTTCACGGACAGCTTTTTCAAAATATCATGTACACAGGTGCTTGCATCGTCTCAAAATTTGTTAGATCACTGATACCCACTGGCTGTACCTTAAGGTGTCTTGAAACTCATTCTCGAGTAAATCTTGAAACTACTCTTCTAAATTTGATGTACCAGGACAGTTAATACAGTTTTTTAAATGGCAGTCAACTGTTGGTGGATTGTATAACATTCGAGGCAAACAGTCTTTAAGTTCTGCATTGGCTGTAGTATGTTGGGTGTAAGATAAGCTAATCTTGCACCATCAATCATCAATTTCACCTTTTCATGGATGTGGATGGCACAAACGCAAACACAATGAGTTCCACTCTCTCCAGGGAGTACACATTGTTTCGGTCTGAGTTCAGCAAATTTTTGAAAAACCGATTTTGACTTTCAAGCATTTTTCTGAGAAAATCCGGTATGTTTCCTTCAGATTGGTAAGTAATAATCTCATGTATGGTCAAGTAATTTTTTTCAACAGCCTCCTGTTTTCAATTCGTTGCTCACCGATCGAAGGTAAACTAGGGATACAGATCAGGGATCAAATGAGGGGGGGGATATGGAAAACCGGACATCAGTGTCTATGATGTGTTCTCCATCTTGAAATTTACATATTTCGTAGGAAATTTAACGAGGAACACTCTCATATTTTTTTCAAAAGTTTCCAATGTGGTAAAATTAATTAAAAATCGATTTTAAAGTTAAATTGCTTAAACAATTATTGAATTTCAAGTTTCACAAAATATAAAAATTAAAACGAAAGTACAATTCAAGAGCTTTAAAATGAGCTGAGACTGGATTTTGTGAGTTCAATAGAACCCGAGATATTAAGTTTTGAATGAGAACGTTCGATCGCTTTTTCGAAATTTTTAATTGTCCATAACTTGCAAAATAATTTTATTATAAAAATCTGAAAAAAATTCAGTTGGGTGTTTTAATTGTATGGAAACAAAAATAAATCCGACGTTTTAGAAGATATGAGGTTTCGTAGCTGTCCCGGTTTACGAGGAATTACTTACATATACTCTGATAGCAGATCTTATAAACTAGCTTATCTGAATACTATCGAAAATAGATGAACATACAAAGACAAGTAGATTAAACCAAGTAAAAAATTTATTTGTTTAAAAACCGTTATGGGCTAAAAAAACGTTGTGAGCTTTTGTAAGCTCAAAGCGGGAAGGCAAGGAGCGTTGGTCCTACTTAGAGGAAGTTAGTTAAAAGATAATAAATTTGGTACTCAAAATTAAAAAAAACAATAAAACTCCTTTCAAATATAATGCGAGCATCGATATTGTTTATTGGTTATTATTAAAATAATTTTTAAATAAAATCTAAAACCAATTCAAAAAACAATATTAGTTAAATCATTTAGCTTGTTTGTGGTTGCGATTATTTTCGATACATTCAATCGATCTTATATGTGGTAATGAAAAAAAATGACAAAAATAAACAATTTTTGTGAACTCCAATACATCCTTCGTTTTAGATACGATTCTTCTCCAAAGAATAACGCATGAGGTTTACACAAAAATTCACTATTATTCAAAAATGTAACACAATCCGAATAATTTCTTTAACCACACTCGGTCAAAACCCAAAAATCGTCTGTGTCTTCCTCTTTCTGTTTCTCCCTCCTCTTCCAAGTCGCGCAAACGCATTGCTTCACAGTTTTAGAAATATGAAAAATATACTAGGAATTTGATTCTACTTTCTGAAATGACCTGTGATTTTGCAATTTGAAAATTTCTTGGTTGGTAAGTAAGTACCTATTAAAGATCCCACAAGACTTTCATTAAAATTAAGTAGAAATTTATAACAGCAATAGTACAGATATAAAACAAAACGATCCTGTTCCTTCTTGTTGTAACTCATTTTCTAATGTTTCATTCTAGAAGACTCATATTGCTTTAATGTGGAAAGTATGCTAGATGATAAGCAGATTCTAGACCTGAATCATAAGAATCTTACAGCTAAAGTAATTTCTCTTCAAAGCAGATTCAAGTCCTTCTAATTGTTTAATGCGTCAAATGACGTCAAAAGGTGTCTTTTGTCTGAACCTTGACTAGTTACTGGTTATCCCGGACAAAGCGGGTTCTCGAAGTTGTTTTGGTTTATTTGACTTCTGAATTTTGGCCTCTTTAACAGGTCTAAATAATATACATATCGTCGGCGATTTGACAATACCTGCTAATTACATACGAATTACATAGCAGTTAGCAGGTATTGTCAGATCGCCAACGATATGTGCATTCGACTATAATCGACAACATTGTAGTTTTAAGCAAAGGAATATAGAATTACCAGAAATATGTTCCAATAATGGGCTAAGTTCGTTAAAAACCTTCCAACCTTCAAAACTTTTAAAAAGTTTACTTACTACAACTACATAAGGTGGAGTGGGGTAATGGCAACAAAATAGTTTTTGCATAGTTGGACTTTAAACCGATTTATTTTCAATCTATAAGATAAATAATTAGAATTATCGGTATCAATCGATTGCGCAGTTATTTCTTACTAATAAAAATTCAATAGAACGCTAATTTTCTTGGTGATTTTGTATTTTAATAAGAAATTGTAAAAAATGTGAACCATGTTGAACCTGCCTCGAAAACGGGGCAAGTGTAAAACTCGTAGGTAGTCGAATTATTAGAAAGTCTGCTGTAGATTGCTTTTTATTTCCATAAAATATATTTTTTAGTTTTAAAGTAACTATAATAATATAAATAAATAAAATCAACACACAAAATTTGTTTTATTAAACTGAAATACTAAAATTAAATATTAGTCTTAAGAACTAATTAATTGTATTAATTGATGTTAGTAACAAATTGTTATCAATTATATCAATCCATTAAAATAAATCATAAATCATTATTATGAATCGGCCTTAATATGCTGCCCTTGTCCCATGTCAGAATATTTACGATGCAAGAGCGCAATAGTGTTTATCTCAATAAATATCAAGAATCGAAAGACAATCTTTGTTTGAAGTAAACTACAATCAATATTACTCTTTACTTACCAAAACAAAACAACAAACGATATTCAATTTTCTTAAAAAATACCAAGTGTTTGTGGTAACCTCGAACTTGTATGTACCTACTCATTACCTGCCGCTTTCGTACTTATATAAACAGGGAATGAAGATTACTAGTTACCCAACATCTACTATTAGTCCGGGAGCCAGCGTGCACGTTAACTAAACCATAAGGTACAAAATTTTTGACCACACAGGCTGAAATAACATTAAAAATTAGTAATAAAACCACCCGTCTGGCACTCGTCAGTGGCAGCGTTAACTTGGGAGCGGCGCGAGAAAAGGGGCATTTTTCGGTTGAACTAAACCATAAGGTACATGGAAAAACTTTATATGAAAAAGATTCCTTTTTTTTTATGTAGATTTCGAATATGGTATGACAGATGGTTTTAAGTGCAGCGTACATAGCCGCAGACGCGTTTGAAAATACCGAGCGAGCGAGAGTAATGCGTAGAATAGTATAACAAACAGAGATATAGACGTTCGTCTTGTTTTCAAACGATATTTGATAGATACAATTCAATTTAATACATGCAATAAATCATTAATTTATTATTATAACATAAGTCATGAACTATAAAATTTTGGTTTTTGAAAAAGCTCGTATGAGAAACGAAAATTACCTACTTTTTAAATATATGTATTTTTACGAAATAGGTACCTATAGAATAAAACGTATAGAAATAGCAACCATGAAAATTGACTTGAAAAAACCTATTCCAATAGAAACTTCATTTGTAATATATTTGTCTCTAGACTAAATAACGTTAAAAATTGTACTTACATACTACCTATACTTACCAAATTACAAAAATATTTTTTAAGTCAATAACAAATTTTTTTAATAGATATTAACTCAGTAATCAAAAGCAATTCTACCCTATATGTCGTTACTTTTTGAACCAAAGTGTGAATCTGCTGGTTTCAAACAAAGCTAGCTAATTATTCAATTCATTCCGAGAAAACAATTCAGCTATTTTGTGACTAATACTTAAATTTTTACATAATAATTCTACATACATTACATTATTTAAGTTAAGCAAACAATCGACAGTTTGAGTTGGCATGTTCTTATAATAATAGTATTTAGTGGAAGTTAGTATAACTAATGATTTTTAAATGAATTTTACAGATTTTTGACTAATTTTTAATTTGTCTTTTTATATAAGTTGAAGTAAACAAGTTGATTTTCCTGTGAAAATTCCTGTACGATTTTCAGTTCTTCCACTTAAAGATATACAGATTGGCCAAAAGTTTGGAGCACTTTTAAATTTAAATTAAATTAAGATTTTTAACAACGAATCGATATCCAGATTGCAGTCGGATCTAGATCGAATAGTTATATGGTGTGATACCAACAAACTCGCTCTCAACATAAGGAAATGCAAACACATTCGTTTCTCTCGCCACCAATGTGACTTTTCCGGTAGCTATATGATTGGAGACACTCTGCTGGAGTCTGTTTCTAGCATGAGGGATCTGGGCGTCATCTTCGATGCAAAGCTAACTTTTAGTGTGCATATTGCAGCTTCCTGCAGTGCGGCCTTAAAATCCCTTGGTTTCATTAAAAGAAATACTGGCGATTTTTACGATCTTTTTGCTTTAAAGAGCTTGTACGTCTCTTATGTTAGATCCCGATTGGAATACGCTTCTTGTGTTTGGTCGCCTTACTACCAATCTGAGATTGATTGATTGGAGAGGGTGCAGAGAAGATTTCTTTGTTAGGTTACCTTTAAATTGGGAGTCTCACATCGCGATATTGGGTACGAAAACCTGTTGCAGAGGCTTGGCCTCTCCACATTGGCTGACAGAAGAAAAGTTATCGGCGCCAGGTATATGTCTGGACTGGTTGGCGGTTTGGTTCGGAGTTGCTGTCCAAAATAAATTTTTACGTCCCTCCAAGGATATTAAAAAATTTACTAATAATGGCTGGTAATGCAAACGAATTTAGTTCTTTGTTTTTTGAATAATGTTGTATAATTTTGTGTAAAGTTGATTTAGTGTGTACATATAGTTAGGTTTGACTTAAATTTCTTTGTCTTTGAGGTCTGAATTGGGTGAGCTTTTTTCTCAGATTGTGAGTTCTTTCAGCTTGCCAATTCATTTAGCTAGCACTTGTCTTTGTATTCATCCTGTAAGTGACTAATGTCGTTTGATGAAATAAATAAATAAATAAATATTTTTGGTCAATTCTAACTCAAAGAAAATTACCCCTAGACTAGAAGAAGAAAGTTGTTATACACCACAGCTTCTTTTAATTATAAGTAAATTTAAATTCATCTATTGTAATATAATATTATATTATACATAAATTTATAATCAATTCTAGTGGTAAACATTCGCTGTTAGATGATGATCCGGTCCACAGAAAATTAATTAGTAATCCACGAATACAATTTCTGCTTATCCAAGCGCGACAAATTAAAACTTTTAATTATGAACGGCTAAATATATTTACAGATAAAGTTATTAACAATAGAACTACAAAGAAATACACTTAGATTTACACTAATGCTAAAATAATAACTTAACAATAAGTCTCTATTATTTTAACCCTTTCAGTCTCGCGTTTGTTTTACGAAATTTCCTGTACTGCAGGGGTTTGTCGGGCCTTGCGGATACGTCCGTTTTCCGGACTAATCCGTTCGCGGATTCGTAAGACTAAGGGCAATCTTGCGTTTTAATCCGTCTCCCGTGTCTCGGGCACTACAATAATTGCGGACAGATCCGTCTCCCGGACCGAAAGGTCACTGTACTTATATATCACCCTGTATATTTAAGTATCACAGTACTATTAATTTATACGGTATTTATAACACTTCCGAGTCCAAACTGTAGGACTGTTTTTACAGCATCACATCGCTATTTGTACCTAATAGATCCTTCTAGAAACCTTTACATAGACCCCTCAAGAAACATCTATAGCTCTCCAAAACAATCAAACCTGATAGTCAGCAGTATATTCAGCAGATTTGTATAACAATACTACCAAGGTTATCATATTTGAATAATCATATATGAATCATCATAAATGACTCATTACTAGAGACGAGATATTTAGGTTTTTACCTTTTTTTTATTATACGTCCTATTTTTATGATATTAGTACCAAATTTGTTTTATTGAAAACTACGTTATATAAGCCCTATTTCTTTTGACCTTTTTTGTTTTTTTCAGTTTTACGACCTAGTTTAACATTTTGGAAAGTTTTTTTAATTTGCAATTGAAATCGAAAAAAATTTAATTTAATTCAAACTAATTTAAATTTTTTTTATTATTTTAAAATTTAAATTAAAATTAAAACCGTCTACCAACCTAAGAAAAGTACCAAGTCAATGGTATATATGGACAATCTCTTAGCTATGAAATTGGAAAAATTGTGAAAAAAGTTATATTAATCTTAAATCAGCATAATATTTATTCAAAATGTCTAAGCCTAATCGTAGCTGTAATATTTCAAATAATCAATTTTTTTTTTATTTTAATAATTAATGCCGTTATTATTTTAATACCGAATTGGTAGGTTTAGTTACATAAATCCACTAAAACTTTACGTTACCAACCTAAATTATCATTTTTTAGTACCTTTTTAGGTACCATTTTTTGAATCTTTACGCCCTAAAAATCTCATCTCTACTCATTACAGATGAGTCACCATACATGAGTCATCAAATACAATTAACCAGTATTTTTTTGTAACAACATATTATACAAGGCAATGCAGACCATGTGTTTCTGCCTTTTTCTTCAAGTAATGTTAATCATAAAGAGTTCTATCAAAATATTCTATATTTGTATATAATTGAATACGGTATTGTTATTTTCCGACAAAGTTTTCATCGAAAAGATTTTGCTCTAAACGTCGAGAACTCTAAAATATCAAATAGGACAAAGGTCGAATGTAGTATCATTGGAATTATTTTGAAAATCTAAGCGAGTAGTTTTAGAAAAAATTGTTTTATTAATACCACCCTATTGAGAGAAAATTAAAGTTATTATATTATTAAACTAGCTGACCCGGCGAACTTCGTATCGCCTCAGAACTTGAACCATATAAATTATTTGTAAAATTCTAGAACATCGTACCGCCTCAGAATTAATATACCAAGTGACTCGGCGAACGTTCTGCCATATAAATTATAGCTGGATACCCGGCTTCGCCCGGGGTCTCTTTAAAAATAAAATACTTTGCATTAGTCTACGTACTCGAACGTTTTCCAATCTTGCTTTCCGTTACTCGTTTGTTTCATACGAACGGACTTCAGCAATGCGTACACACAACAAAACAGTAATTTTGGTTTTTCTTTTGTCTATCTATATATAGTTATGGATACCCGGCTTCACTCGGGGTGTTATTAAAAATAAAACGCTTTGTTTATGCCTGAAGTATTTTGATGTAGGCTCTTGGACTTCGTGCAGCAACATTCTGAAAAAAAATTAAAACGGGTAGAATGGATGATAAAATTTATTTAAACCAAAGTAACAATATTTAGGTACACTCTGTAGATATATTTATCATAGGTGACCCAACGGACGTTGTCTATTATTATTTTATCGTAATGCTAAAGGATACACAATATTTTTGGTAGTTCCATTCGGTGAATAAATGTACAAATTTTTTGGTGTGCCAACTCGGGAGCAAGCAACATACAATTGGCCGTGTGAAAAACACGAATTCTCCAAATTCAAGCCCGCAATAGTTAATGATTGCCCTTGTGCTTTGTTGATTGTAATCGCGAAGGCAAGACGCAAGGGGAATTGAAGCCGCTTGAACTGGAATGGTAAATCGTTGGTAATCATCGGTATGCGGGGAATCAACACATCTTCCCCTTTGAATTTGCCACTGATGATTGTTGCCTCGATCAAATTTGGTGTCAATTTTTTTATGGCCAGTCTGGTTCCGTTGCACAGTTTTGGCGCGTTCAAGTTTCTAATGAGTATAACCGGTGACCCAACTTTCAATCTCAATGTGTGTGGTGGCATTCCAGGTGGCTCTAGTGAATTTAGAAATTCGGTAGGATAATTGACTGCTTGTTCTTGCTCCATCAGTGTATCTATTGATTTGTATTTGACTGATTGTCCGGGCAATTTCAATTGAATTTGTTCATTCAGCTTGTTCACATCGTCATTTTTGGGGGCTAAAATTGCACGTTCGCACAGCCAATCAGGATTTTTGTAGTTGCTAGTTAAATCTTGGAAAACCTTGTTTACAACAGCTTGAATGTTCGGCTGCATTTGACAAAAATTGGGCGGAAACGAAATCTCATTTGTAGTGCGATCAATTGGAATTTTGCCATTTCCGATATCCAAAAGTTGTTTTGAAAACGTTTGGGCAGTCGCATCTTGTAGTAAATGCACACGCATGTTTGTCGAGAGCGTAATTTTTTCAACTCGGTTCCATAAATACGATGCTTTTAAGCAAGCGTTCAGTTCATCAGCAGGCGTTTGATGAGTTTAACAATCTAACAAAGTAGTCTCTATGTTCACAGAAACTTTTACATTTGGGTAATGTCCTAAATAGGGAAATTAATCCAATTATCCGTTGATCCGTCGATCCGTTGATCCGTCGATCTGTTGATCCGATGTGTTATGTTTATTATGTTATAGTTTATTATGTTATCCAAGTCTTTACGTTGGTTCCATTTAGGTATATTCCATTAGGTTATCCAAGTCTTTAGGTTGGTCCTGTTCTGGTATACTCTATAAGGTTCGAGGTTCTAGGTTGCTAAACCCTAAGTATTATTTTACTTATATAGATAATTATAAAGATATCGGATTATCAGATTATCTCTAAATTATCTATAACACGATGAATAGGCACTATTTGCCACATATTTTATTAAAGTTTGTTGAAAGCCGTTCTAAAGTAGCCTATCTTCTTCGCAGCATCGTAATTAGCTTATACACCAAATTTCATAAAGATTGGTCAAGCGGTCTAGGAGTCTATAAGGAACATACATACATACATACATACATACATCCATTTTTATATATATAGATTTCATATTTTGAGCTTAAATATTTTAAAAATCCGCATTTAAAATGTCAGATAAGCAATGTCACAAGTATTCGAACTTTTTTTTTATATTTGTATGTATTATAAATTTATATCTATTATTATAAATGACTACTAAGTAAGTACTAAGGAACAAGTTTAGTTTCGAGTCTCACGTGAACCAGAAAATTTTAAAAGTAAAAGTTAATCGGTTTTAGTTCAAGTTTTAATTACACTAAACCTTCGTACACGTTAAGCATACAAATTGCAAAAGTTTGCTTACTTTTTTTTTGCAATTATTAGTAGGTAGGTTCTTGACATTTTTAAACCGACTAAATTATAGAAAGTTATATTTATGAATAATAATTTATTATACCGTATCAAATTTATTTCATCATATTATGGCCAATCAAAAAAATTGTGTGCGATACTTTAATATTAGCAATGTAAATTGTATCGTACGGAGACAGTTTTGAATAACTGTATAATATGAATTTGGTGTATATAAAGTTACATTATAGCTAAATGCGTTCAATTATTATTTGCTCATTTTTGTATTTGTCTTTTATCATAATTTCTTTATTTTTCTCTATCTAATGGAAGGAATTCTAGAAAGGTTTGCCAGATCTTATGCTGCATCCGAATATTCAGTTTTATATTTTTTTATCAGCGACATTAATAAACTACTCATTAGTGATAGACGTAATAAAATTGCTACGTATTTTTTTGGTTTTTAATTAAATGGTTACAAATTAATCCCGGAAAAGAATGCTAATGCAATTTAAATTGAACAGATTTTGTTTTGTAAATTGGAAAAACCTAAATAAAATTTAATTCAGAATTTACACCAACACATAATTACACATAATAATACCTATTGTGATATAAAATGTCATTGTATTTTATGGTAAAATTAATTAAAACAATATTTATTAAAAAGCGATTATTATTTAAAAACTCGGTACACCAATAACTCATTCAAATTTTAAATTTAAGAATGTACTGTTGCCTACCTTACAAAAATTACCGAATAAGAATAAGTTCAAAATAAGACAAACATTAATACACCATTCTAAAAATTGAAACAAATAAGTCAAAAATAATAAAACTATTCTTGTAGGAAATTTTATTAGCTTATAAAAGTTTTAAATAAAATAACTTCTTGGTTACGGCTAACTGTTTTTAAGATATATAAGCAAATAACCAAAATTCAGAACTTGCTTCGTTCTCTGTTGCACGTCGCGCATCACCTAAGTTCGGAGAATTTTACTATGTTTACTTCCTAACTAGTTTAAACACAGCCCCAAAGTCAAAAATTGGGATCTCGGACATTTCCTTGTAGACCCTGTTTTGAGCATTAATTTGCCTGAACTATAAAGAGTCTGCCGTAATATTTGATTCGAATTGAGTATTACTTTAAAATAAGCTCATTATACGTTATATAATTATTATGTTTAGAAACAGTTATTGGTCACTATAAAGTTGTACTTATTAAAAACACAAATTGTTTTATTAATGATTTGTCTGTGTTATGGGTTCATTTGAAAATATTTAGGTATAGGTAGGATCTACAAAACTTGAAGTAAGAAGCAGTTTCATAAATGTTTTTCTTCGTTAATAAACAATTATTATAAATTGCAATAATTTAAATTACAAGTATTACTGTACAACCTATAAAAATATGATTGCATTTTAATATTTTACATTGCAAGAACAACTTTTATAAAAAGACGGAATTAGAAGCAGCAGTTCAAAGAAAACAGAGTAAATCTATTAAGCAAAGTAGTCAATGCAAAACAAAATCAATTACATGATGGGTCTCAGTGGACCAACAATATGTATTAGGTTCATAGAGGTCAACGGAGTTCAAAATTAAGGTAAAAAATTTAATTTTAAAAATATTTATAAGAAAAATGCAATGAAAATTTTTCAACAAAAATAATAAATTTAAATTTCAAATTTCTTATTTAAAATACTTTTAGAATTCCTATAGGTTAAACAATGTGTATTGAGCAATTATTAATATTTGACTTAGTGATTACATAATTATATTAACTGAAAATTTTGGATTTTACAACTTTGGCAAAGTTATTTAATATTTACATATATATCTATATATTTTTATGTAGTATTATGCAAATAGGTTTTCTTGATCTCTTCAATTATTAAGCATATTACCCTTAATTAAAGTTAGTTATACTGCTATACCTATATGTAGTTAGATTCTTTAAAAAAAGTTTTTATTTTAAAATCTTGACGATTTATGCGATTTCAAAATTCAATGTAATACATACATAATTGATTTTTTCCAATGATAAATGAGTATAGCGAAATAATCATCATACATTTTACACATGAAACCGTGTGCTTTAATTTATTTACAAAATAAAATTTAATAAACTGTCATGTTTGACTTGTTCACATACCAATTTATCACAATATTGACAAAAATAAAGCTTATAATTTTTTTAATTTAAATTGTTCTTTGGTAATTTTGACGAAAGTGGTGGGAGTAAAGAAATTATTTTAGACAAAAATAATTCAGGTGTTTACATTCATTTAGACTTTGCTGATTTTATAAAAGTAAAAGTAGTAAAGAATAAATTTTGATTAAATTATTGTTACGAGTAAATTTGTGAATATAAACGAAACCTATCGGTCGTTAAGGTGTTTCTTGAATTGTACGATTTTTGTTTAGATTTTCTATTTGAAATTAACTGAATTTGAAGACCACTCAGATTGTTTTCTTCAAATGCATTCTTTAGCGAAACATGCCAACTTAGCGTATTACAATGACGAATTTGTTCACTCTTGGTATTCATTCACTGATTAGTTTATTTACAAATGCGGTCTGCAGGTTAATTAAACCGCAGCCCACAAAGGCACATATTATTTGGACATATATTTATTATCTACGACCGCATCTTCAGATAAACTGAACTGTGAATGGATACCATAAAATGCCTTTAAAATTACTTAAATATATAAATTTTTAACTTGTAAGATGTAATAAAAACATAAATAATAATAAAATTGATAAAAAAAATTTTAAATAATAAAACTAATAAAAATCAATATTATTTAAGCCTTTGACGAAGAATATCGCTTAAAATTAACAAAATAGCTGACATTATTCAAGTCAGTTAAATAATATCAATAATACATAGATGTCTCAATTCCTAGTGTAACATTTTTAATTTAAAAAAAATTATTTTTCACTTCTTTTGGAATACCAATTCCAGTGGCAAGACGCCACTGCCCAGATTAGTCTCTGGTATCTCAGATAACTTTTTATATTACACGGCATTCTTATAGTGCTGTTTCATTATAACAGCAGTTTTGAAGTTTTACGATACTTCCTTCCAATTACATGGAAAGTTTCCATATAATTCAGTTTTGTATACTAAGACACACTTAACATGGTTTGCATATTTAATGAAGTAGGTACCAATTAATATGATTTGTACTAATTTTAAATTACAACTTATATACCGAAATATATAAAAGAATTAAAAGTTAAATATCGGGAACGGTACGATTCGCCGCGCACGATTCGCCGCGACACGATTCGCCGTGAGTTTTTGATTTTTATCCGTTCAATAACCCCATCTATTGATAATCTTTGATAGATTTTTAACCCATAAAAATGAATTAAATATATTAAACAAATTAAATAGATTAAATAGATAAATTTCTCAAAAGTTAGAAAAAACAATAGTAGTTCTTTTTGTTTTCGTTTATTTTTAATTTTATTTAGATTAAGCCTCCAACATTTCGAAATTGTGGGCCAAACTACGAAGGTATTCTAATATATCCCGATTCTCAAAATCATTGACTAATGTCAAGATTGCCTACCATTGCCTTTACGATTTCTTTCGCTCATGTAGTACCTTTCGAACCAATTGGCTAAGGAATAAAATACAGAAAACTACGATAAAAATACACCATCTTATTACCTACTGAAGTACTTGAGAATGAATAAATTAGGAAGTGACGGTTGGGCATTTAAAATTGTTTGGATTTTTCTTCTTCAAAATGGTATAATGCGATTGGTCAATATACCGTTACCAATTAGAAATTGGAAATTTATAACGATAAATTTTAATCCTAACTTACAAAACCATAGAAGGTAAAGAGGTAAGAAAGATAGAATTTGAACCATATTAATTGACCTGTGTATTCATGTAAATACAAAAGGTCAACACATCAAATAATCTTCTTCTTGTTTAATTCCGAAGATTATTCATATGTGGCGCTGTAAGCTCTCGGCGAATCGTGCCACGGCGAATCGTGCCACGGCGAATCGTGCTTCGCGGCAAATCGTGCCGGCGGCAAATCGTGCCGGCGGCAAATCCTGCGCGGCGAATCGTGTGCGGGGAGTTGTACCCAACCCTTTAATATCAGTTAGCAATTTCTTCTTCTTCGTTCTCCTTCTTTAGGTCTGCGACCTTCTTTTTGCCAACAGCTCTTTTGGTGTGGTATTAGGACTGTAAGCATATTAATTATTTTACATCTTGTCTCTGATGGACATTTTTATTTTTGATTGATTTTGATTTTTGGCCGCCGGCTTTACGTGCTCTCCGAAGCAGGAATAATAAGATAGTTTACCCTTTCTAAGTTAAAATTAATAATTTTTTTCTTCTAATTTTGAATCTATAAATTGTTACACCACTAAAATTATGCACAAATCCTATCTGACTCGGTCTTAAGTTATTTTTATTGCATGAGACCTTTTACTGTTAAATTATAAAAGTATTTGAAAAAATTAGATTTCCATTTATACATTTTTACTATAAAATAATTAGTTTGTAGACAAAATTTATCTTTATAAAATGCAGGTTTTGATTTCTATCAGTAAAAATCATTTTATTCTATTAAAAAAAAAATGCAAATTGAAGGTTAATTTCGAAAATGTCGACGAATTACAATTATCAAATTTCAAATCAATTTAATTGCATGTTATCTATTAATTATTAATTTGACTCGTTAATCCTAATTTATTTTAAATTTAAAAATATTTATTGTTCATACAATTGTTCATTCATTTGATTTTCTAAATTAAATTTGTCGTTTAAAAACTAAATGACTTAAACCGCATATTATGAATTCAATACAATTTACTTTAAAAGTTAAAGGCATCAAATTATCAGTAATCTTGTGTAACGAACTGTTTTTAATTCTTTATTATATTGCGTTAGAAGGCCCAAAAACAAATATAATGCTGTAGTTAATCGCACTGCGAGAAATTCCAAAATTAATTACACAATTCTGTCTTTTCGTTGAAACAAAGCGAATGTTATATAACGCTGTTCACGTTATATTACTCTGCAAATTCCGCAGTTCGAGATTTTGATATGCTACGCGACAATGCAAGAAAAATAAGAAAAATCAAATAAATTGAAAAACTAAAAATAAAGTTATCGTAATATAATGATAGGTTACCTCAAGGCTGCTTGAGTTCAATATTTTATACCCATTGTAGATAATAACAATAGGTAATTTTTTTAAATTTGTTTGTTATTATTACGTATGTAGGTGCTCTCAGAGTAATCATAATTATTATTCAATTTTAAATCAAATTTTAGTTGAAGTTTTCATGTTTATAGACAGTTTCGGTGCATCTTGTAAATAAATATTTTTTCAAATAATTTTTTAATTTCTAACAGTTTCTATAATATGATTTTATTTTATTTTTACATAAATATAATAAAGAGACAAATATGAATATTGTTTTATATAATATCAAATGGGATATACGGGATATTGCGAGTTCACTGTGTGCATTCAAACCTATACAAGTAGAAAACTGTTTTTGCTAGATAGCCAATATTATTTAATTCAATAGAATATCTATTTCCATATTAATAGATAAATGGAGTATTTATTATAATAGTAATACTGTAACATAAAACCATCATAAAAAAATGTTATTAATGCAAAGAATAAATTTATTATACGTAAAAGATGAGAACGTTATTTTAACAATTTGCAAAACTGACACAAAAGTGAGAAAAGCAGTTAGATCAGGAGAGGCGTAAGTTGGTAAAACCTGGTTAGAACACTTTATCCGGCTTTAATCAAGGCATTCGGCGCTTCGTTTGGCCTTTAATTTAGTAAATTATAGGACTTCTCAATTTTATTTTATTTTTATTGTTGTATCGATATTATGAGATATACATATTTTCAGCTTTTAAAATGAACACATTTTTTTTGTTTCAACTTTAATCCACGTCCAACCACAAAGTATTTTAAAAAAACAACTTCAATTTTTGTATTCCCTATATCTTTATGCATTTCCTTCGGCAGAAAGTTTTTGAATTCTGATCAAAACTTAATATAACTCAAATTTAATTAAAATGAAAATATAATTTTCTGTGTTTCTAAATCTTTAGTTCCAATGCTTATGAAACTTTTCATATCTAGAAATATGCATACGAATTGCAGTTTTCTTATTTTATTAGTATATTATTATGTTTTATTACAATCATGTAGTACAATGTATGAAAGTTTTTAAGAACTGATCTAACTAGTATACAAAACTTTTCCATAAATATGTGTAAACACTAAACATATGTATATTATAAATTTCTAAGAGGTACCGCAATATTTTAAACGCTAAACTTAGTTGGAAAAAATTATGTGAGCTAGACCACTTCGTTTCTTTAGATATGTGTGCATCTTTGCACAGTACTGAAAACTGACTGCAGATCTGAAAAATCTCCGTGAAATTGGTCTCCCATCTTCATCATTTTAGTCTAAAATAATATGAAATTGTTAGATCATCGTTAGGTCTTGTAAGGTTACCCGATTTTAACGTTAGGTAATATATTATATTACCCAACTAATATTTGAATCAATATCTGATTTAAAATAATATCAAATTAATAACGATTTAAATGCATCCAATACTCAGTAGGCAATTTCCTGCCGATTTTTAGTTTTTTACATCGGAAAAATGTATAATGAAAAGCTAACATACCAAGAAAATTTTCCAAAAATATTATGATTTTTGTTTTAACTAGAAACGACCTAAAGTTAAACCTGGGTCACTTTTCAAGATCTAACGACGACTTAACCATTCGATATTTTTTTATACGAAAATAGTGACGATGAGGCTAACCTCACGGAGGTTTCTGAAAATGAATTCTGGACGTGCGCTGTTGCAATTAGAAGTAGTGACAGAAAAATAACTTCTTACGGCGGTATAATGTAGTGTTTAGATAATTTAAAGTATTTATTAAATTTTAAATTAAAGAACACTTTTGTAAATACTTGAACATGTTTAATAACTGTCTAATAGCGAATATTAGATATTTCTATCCCGATATGACTATAATAATAATTATAAACGATTGATATACAATTTAAGATTTGGTATTTATATTTTGATTAAGTATTATGACTGGGTTGTAAGCACAATAAATATATAAAACTTTTAAGTTAGTAGTATTTTTAAGAAATTTAATAATACTTTGAAGACGCACAGTTTTTATTAATGCACGAGATGGCTGTAGTAGTCGAAATAAATGGTTTGCAATGGTCAATGCGGAACCTAGCTGCTTGATATTCTATCCGTAGTCGCAGCTAGTGCGACCAACCCTCAACTCTAATTGCCTACCACCCCTGTACTAAAGTGCTATTTCACGGCCTGCATGCGAAACCATTTAATTGAAGTTTAAATTAAGTTTTTACTTAAAAAAAACTTTAATAAATGTGTTGACTAAAGAATTTTTCGAGTTTAGGTATTTAAAGATTTTACAGAAGAATAATTTATTACGATTATGATAAAATAAAACTTTATATTCAATTAAAAATATATAATTAGTTTAAAAATTGTTCAACAACAGTTTAGGTTTTTACAGTCAAATTTTATGAAAAATGAATCAAGTTCAATATATTATATTTTATTTATTTTTAAGAAAATCTATTGATTTGCAAGTTTGCAACAAGTTCAAAAAATGGTAATTAAATTAAATTACCGAGAGTTACATTATTCATTAACTTCGATGAAAATATGTTTTTATAAAATACGAATATTTTTAATAATATTTTTAATAATATTATTATAAATTAAATAAATTGTGAAAATAACAAACCTAGTAAACTTCAAGAAAAGTATTTTCTTGATAAATTTTCATTGTGTTTTTTTAACATTATTACAATTCACAGAACTATATAATTTTTTTCTAATTAGGCTTCATAGAAATATTTCCAATATTAATCTGAAAAAACAAAATATAATAATATAATAGGCAATATTTATTAAATATAATAAAATTTCTCTCTTGTTATTTATAGTAATATCATGATTAATTTTGAGACAGAGAATTTGAATTATTATATTTAATAAAAAATTAATGATGGTAATATTCAAAAAATAATATAAAAGCATCTCTGCATGTGTCTAACGCTACAAACATCGGCCAGTTGCACTATAAAATGAAATCTATAAGTTATAAATTTCAAATTACAAGGAGTCCATTACGAGTATTAGAATTAATACCTACTGCCCCAACTACTAATGATTATGCAATTATTTTTCGGTATAACTATTGACATTAGTCTAAAAAACTACACTGATACGAAGACTACGATATCAGCTGATTACACTAATAGTTTTGAGAATATTAGTATGTCAAATTACTGGTAACTTATAATTTATACATTATTATTCTAAAATACTTACTTTACTTTACTTATTTATTAGGTACAGAAAATATTTCATAAAATTTAAATTTCAATATAACAAGTTAGATACACATAAATAAAATTAATTTTATTTTTCGGCTTTCAGAGAAGGTTACATGAAATCTGAAATAAATAATCATGTTTTACGTTTATTTCGGTTTCCATGTATCTAAATACTTATAAATAATACATTTTTTGATAACCTTCGCTGAAAGCTCAAAAATAAAATTGATTTTTATTAATGTTTAAATAACACTTGTTATATTGAAGTTTAAGTTTTATTATATTTCACAAGTTAAGAATTTATATACCTATTTAGAAAATATTAAGTGCATCTTTGATATTATATTATTTTAACGACATTTTTAAATCGAATAGGAAGCAATACTTAAAAATTACCAGATAATTGAAGGGATTTTAATGAGAAATAGTAACAATTAATTGTAACATGGCATCTATGTATAATATGCTTGTATTAAAATTTTATTAATAATATTAGTAATATTTTAATTCTAGTTGAATTATTTTATATTCAATTCCTCAAATAGTTTAATAACAACGATTAATCAAGTTTTAAAGGACTAATATGTAAAAAAATATTAGTATTGTGAATATAAACTTTAATAAAATTATAAATTCAATACTTAAAATCGTAATTAACATATAAAGAGATGGTTTAGTATAATTACTACAGTTGATATATACAGCATATTATTATTACAGCAATCCTCTATATATTTTCATTATATTAAGTTAGTAATTTACATGAAAATGACGTAGTATACGTATGTACGCGTATGTATGCGCTACCCTGCTAGGTATACATATATTGTGAGCTTAATAAATAAACCAATATTTTACTTTACATTAAGTTATTACATAAATTTCAAATAGAGAAAATCTTTTTCTTTTAATTTAAATTTTATATTTATTTTATGTAAATTCCAAACGATATAATTTATTTTTAAATGCAGGCTTTATGATACCGCTGAAAGCACGTGGATTTCTAATATTTCAACGTTAATAAAAAAAGCATTTTAGATAAATTTTCATTACATCAATGGATATTTTTAAATTAGTTCTAGTTTGACTAAATTGCCAAACTTCGATATCTATTTAATCGTATTTTATATATTCTTAAGAATCGATTTTTACATTAGAAACAAAATGAAAAAATAAACTAATTCTAGTTTACAGTACTATTGTAAATTAAACCTAAATATTACAATTCAATGTACTATGTATATGCAGAGCAAACCCAAATATACACCACATACGACGTCGTGCAATCTTGGTAAAATAGCAAGATCGTTTTTCAGTAGTGTTTGTCTAAATAATTTCAAGTTTATTTTAACAAAGCAGATTACTTAACAATTTTTTTTTAAATTTGAAAACAATTTAAAAATGGCGAATTCTCAAAAGTTGAATTAATGTTTTCTTAGTAAAAAAATTTTTTTGCGTCAGTTTAGTATTGATTATTATTAGTTCCATCTGTATAGCTCGTGTACCTTATCGGTAGTTTTACCTTTTTTTATACTGACCAATGGAAAGGACTACCGGCTGTTAACTTTGTTTCTGATACCGGCTACCTAAACACAATCGTGTTCTACAATCTTTTTAAAAATTTTATTTTCAATATTCATTGCATTACAAAAGACCTAATTTATGAGATTTAATGTTGAAAGTAATGTACCGGACTTGTACACTTTTTGTATTGTGCAACTTAAAATTGGCGCTAATCTAGTAATATTCCAACGTGCGAACAGCGCTGCAAGTTTGAAGTGGAGCAACTTTCAAAAATATACGTACAATACTTTTTGGACAAATAGGCTCACATATGTAAGTTGTCAATATAAGCTTGAATTTTTCTGGTTTTCGTGTGAACACCAAGACTAAAAGAATAACAAACCCTCGAATTAGTGTGATTGTCGTGAAATATTTTCTTTTGATATCAAAAACACTATTATTATCCATTATGATACTAAACAGCACGTCACGACGCAACGCATTAAATTATATCCCAAATATTGTTTTTAATAAAAAAAACAGTGTCATGCACGTATTTGTATGCACGTAAAATGTATTTAAGCCTGACTAACTACCTATATCAAATGTGTTCTAATTTTGTGTAGTAGGTACTCATATACACTTAAATTTTTCGAAAAAATATTAATTTCAAATCTTTTTTTTTACATTTTCGAGATCACCGTGTTCAGAAACTTAAATATTTGAAGAAACAAAATCTGTTCGGTCTGTCTGTCGTTAGATTTTGACTCTCTCTTTATTCCTGAACCGTCTAACCGTCTAGGGTTTACGGTAGAAAGGTAAAAATAATAAGGTTTTTGTCGCGTTTTCTCCATCAGGAATGCCACTATAAGAAAATAACACAAGAGTTTTAAAAACGATTTTGTCTTGTGATAGGTTATTTTAAAGACCTTGAAAAGCTTTATCAAGAATTGGTGAAATTAATCTTCCATCTGTCATCTGCCAAAAATTACAAGATGTCAAAGTTACAATTTCAAGAGTGAATCACTCATGAAGTACTGAAGGGATCTCAACCATATTTGGTATGTAGAAACATTGCCCCCAGGACTTGACAGCATATTATGGAACCATTTGATAAAAATCAGGAATTCAACATGAAAACAAAAAGTTACTTTTATTGCAAAATCTTGAAAAATCAAATTTTTTTGAACGTGTCTGGTGGGTTCTAATGGTGAAAATAACATTTTGGCAAAAAAGTCTTTGCCAGTGCTATCACAGTAAAAAAAATGAAAATTTCATCGTATCTCCGGAAATGTTTAACAGATTGAGATAAAATTTTGTGTGCTGATAGAGCTCTTAAAATATAAGTATTGGTGAGGAAACAATTGAACCAAACGTAAAAGCAGGAAAATTGCATAAAATATTAACTAAAATCTTAATTTATCTATTTTTTATGAAAATTTGTTAGAAAACTTGTAAAAATATGACATTAAAGAATATTCGAGAATTTTAATAATTAATCTGACAGTCATCAGTAATTAAATAATTAATTATTATTTATTGAAAATTCATATAAATGAATATATCATCGTATCTTTGGATAAAATTTGATGTGCTGATGATTGGAGGTATTGCGGCAGAAGTGACGATATTTTTTAACTACTAAAGATTCATAATCATAATTTACTGTAGTACTTAGTATTTGTGGTATGTATACGTATAATAACAATTAAATAATACTACATTTTATTTTTCTAATGATATTTTAATTTTTAAAGTACATTTAAAAGACAATTATTAATTGTTATGTTAATTTTATCACAAAAACAAATATTACTTTTTACCATTACATGTTTGACAACCATTATTAGAATGATGATGATGGTGATGATGGTATCCATATCCTCCGTTTCCACCATTTCCTCCGCAAGTGTTTCCACCACAGTTTCCTGGTTTATTTCCACCTCCAAGGTTTCCTCCATTACCAGTACCACTGCCAGAACCACCTCCAATTCCTCCACCCCAACCTTGTCCAACTCCTCCACCTCCTCCCCCTCCACCTCCTCCTCCACCACCTCCACTTCCCAGTCCATTACCAAGCCCTAAACCACCTCCCCAACCTTGTCCACTACCCCATCCTTGCCCTGCACCACCTCCTTGTCCTCCACCCCATCCTTGGCCGCCTCCCCCTCCTCCTCCTTGTCCTCCACCGCTTCCAATTCCTTGTCCACCTCCCCAACCTTGACCACCTCCAGCTCCTTGACCTCCACTCACACCACCTCCACTGTTATATGAGTACGCCGTTTCAGCAGTTTCAAATAAATCTTGAGATTGTTCATTATTTTCTTTAGCAATATTACTTAAATGTTGACCTTGTTTATCAATGTTAACCACAGGATTAGCATTAACTAAAATCGTTGCTGTTGCAATCCATGCAGGAAAGATCTAAAAGTTTTAAACAAACAATTGCAAAATATTTGAAATAAATAATGTCACTTACTAGCCACATTTTAATTTTGCTAGAATATAATTTTACTTTATAGGATAAACAATGTACCTAACACTGATGTTTACAACTGCATGCAAAGTACTTGCGAGATTTTAAAATCTTTATATTTATGTATAATGTTAGGTATTACGTCATATAATATTAGTTAGGTACTTTGGTTTTACCTAATGCATTAAATATAATAAGTGTCTAAGTACAGCCTTATAATTATACATCATTTGTACAAAAAGAAACTTGCAATTTGTAAGTTTTGCGGAAATATGTATAACACACTTCTAGTTATAAATAATTATAAGTGATAATAGCAACCTTTAGCTTAAGTATCTTAATCAAATTAAATAAATTATTGATTCTATTCTGATAATAATTCTCTCTCTATGTAGCTTCCGATCAGAAAATAGTGTTTTTTAATTGATGTCTGTAACCTTTAAAGGTTATTCTGCTTAATATTAGTTATACTTATATAAGTATAGAAAAAAGTACGCAACTGGAAATATATAAGTACATTTACCGGGAAATGTGTACAGCTTCCACAAGAGTTGGTAAGTGTGCGTTGAATAATATAAGTTACCTTTAAAAAATATAAGAATAATACATACGTAGAAAATCAAAATTCAAAAAATTTAAAAAAGCAACATTATCACAAAACAGGTCTGGATTAAGAATATTTGAAATTATGAAAAATTAATACGTTATTTCATGGTTGCTACCAATCATCGGTCACATTTAATGAATAAAATTGAACAAAATTGAAAAATAAGAAAAGTATTCGAACTAAACAAACAAGAATTCAAAAATATTTACTAAAATGTACAAAATTGACTTACCATAACCTCACAAAATTATTAAATCTGAACGTTGTCATGTGTAGAAATCAACAATTTAAAATAATTTGAACTAAGAAATTCTGAACTAGCACTGCTAGCTTGAAATCTGAAGGCACTGTCACCTATATTTGATTTCTAAAAACTTTGAAAAAATTCAAAATTACTGTGAATGTACACATGTGAACATGTACTTTGACAAGAATAACTGAATGACTGCATTGTTATTGTTAACTAACATAACTTATTAAAATATTTGTGTTATACAGGGTGATAGTCGAACATAGAAAAATAACATGTAAGCACTTATTTATGCAAATTCCTTCTTCTTTAATTATTTTAGAGTAAAATGAAAGATACAAATATATTGTAGAAATATAAACTACTAATGATAAAAGCATTAGATTTCATCTAGTTTTTATTAAAAAGTCAAAAACTGCTTTTTAAATTGTTAACACTTTCTTTTATCGGACTGGCTATGTAAGTTTCCAAGAAAATTCTTTTTGAAAATACAAATTAAATTGAATTTATTACATGGCCAGTCCGGTAAATGAAAATTTTAACAATTTCAAAAGCAATTTTTCACTTTTTAGTAAAAGCTAGATGAAATCTAATTCTCTTATCAATCGTAGTTTATATTTATGCATTATTTTTGTCATTTTCATTTTTTCTCTAAAATAATTATAGGAAAGTAAGAATTTGCATAAATAAGCTTTTACATGTTAATTTGCTATGTCGGCTAACCAATTCAGCGCCCGGTATATTGTAATACTAGTTGATATATGTGCAGATATTTCTAATTATTTTGGAAAAAGTACCCTATGTATGTACATTTACCATTAGCGTCGGCGTAAGTGGAAATTTACCGGTAAATGTCCACTTTTACCGGTATACGTACTTTTGAATAGTAAAGAGTCATTCACAATTAGTCTGTAACAATAAGGAGAACGAAAACGGAAACAGTAAAAAGTTAAAATGCATCATGTATTTAGTTGGCTCCATTCACAATAAAGGGAAGCAGGAACAGAAACGATTTAATTTTTACTGCTGTGGTTTTCTGCATGCGCAAACTGTGAAAAGGCGTGTTTTATTTAACTTTAATTTGACATATTTTAAATTAAATCTTTAATTTTATAAAATTTGAAAAAAAATAAAATAAAAAAACAAAATTAAAAAAAAATTAAAAGCAAATCCTTGGAATATAAAAGATTAGCTACCGACCTATGTTTCCTGTTTTGATTGTTGAACGGTAGAATCTATTGCAAATTGTTATTATCACGCATTCAACTAAATATTCCTCTGTATCCGACAAGGAATTCAAGATTGTTTTGGACTGCCTATCATGCCTCAAACTATGGTTTGCATAGTCCAATAACGAGAATGTGTCGACTGGCCAAAGATTTGAATGATCTTGACGACTTCGACCTTTTTGACCAACTGTATAATAGGTTTAAGAAAAACATAATGTGGAATTTAAATATTAAACTGTAATGTACGTTTAATGTTATTTAAAATGGTTTATACGTTTAATAAATAATAAAATAATAAAAAATAAAATAATAAAAGTAATTTCGTTCCTGCTCCCGTTTGCCGTTTCTGTGCTCGTTACTGTTACAGACTACTTGTGTATGAGCTTTAACTATTTAGGAATAGGAAAGTTTCTTTCATCCAACACCTCGGAAAGTATCACATTATATTTAGTTTTAACTTATGGAAAATGATAGGTACGTTGCGGTCGATTCAGTTTTGTGTTAAATAAACATGATATTGCTAGTCACAACTACGGTAATGGAATATTACTTACTAATTTATTTCATTACCGTTACTGAAACCTCTCGACATAAAATACATTAATTAGTCGGGTCAGATCACACCGATCTCTTTCCTCTGGGATAAAGCATGAACCTCTAATTATGATGATGGATAATGATAAAGCTTCTAACTGAACTGAAAACGGTATCAGTAATTTTTGAATTACTAAAAGTGGCCACATGTCAAAACCATAGGTTTTTAAGAAATAGCTAAAAAATATTTCCTTTTTTTAGGTAACACAGAGAGTTACACAAAGTTTATAAAATGAGTTAAGAAAATTAGTTTAAGTTGCATCTGTTGATCGATCAATAAAGTTATCAAGATTTTGATGAATAATCTTAATGATTTTGCAATTAAATTGATGAATAAAGAACTAAAAAATTAAATTTTTTGGGTTGTGTAACTTTTGTCATACCATATGATAGATTTGAATATTAATAATATAAAATAATTTCGTTGAATATTTAAGTATAAAATGATCTATCAATAGTTAAGTTTGTACAACACACAATTCGAAAAACGCTTACCTAACTATCAAATAAAAGTTGTGAATTTTAAAACAGAATTACTAAATTACCAATAGTTTCGATCTTATCCACGATTTTACTAGTGGCATTATAATTATATCCGAAATCTTAAAAACGACCCTAACCGTTAAATGCCTTCTAGTAAGCTATGTATGTGGGTACTTCTACAAAACTCGGGTAACTAACAACTGATTTTGAATTGCATGCTTTTTATCTCAAATTATGTTCCTTTATAACTATTTTGATAGACCATGAGTTGGTTATACTGTGTGTAAAAAGAACAGTCACTTTATAAAGTACGAGAGTTGTATGATAAGTACCTGGCTTTGACAAGAAAAACTATTTTGAAGTGTAAAATTTGGTTTTCAACGTAAACATCTTTTAGCTCGATACACTTAGTCCAACGCAAATCTATCTTTTGTATCCCCTCTAAAAAATACGATTGTTGAAACCCTTCAAAATCAGTGTTTGCTTCAGCAATAACCTCATAGTTTCTTTCCGCCGAGCCGAGGAAGCAATTCGTATCTTAACTCATGGAATTTTGCCATGGCGAACACGCAAGTATATACGCAGTGTTTTTCTTATTCGAAGAGAATTTTGTTCTTCGCCAAATGCGGAGGTTTTTCTTTTACAGCATAGTTGAAGCGGCTCAATAAATTGGCCGGATACTCTCAATTAATTGTTTTGTATTTTTGTCTGCCAAAATGCTTGTACGACCAAGTTTTAATTCAGATGTCCAAAATTTAATTATTGATAACGAAGGTGCAGAGTTCCCATTTCATTTTAATCTTTTAATTTTTTTTCAAATAGTAAAAAAAAGAAGAAAAAAAATAATTTTTTTTCCATTATTGTAAAATTACAAAAGTTGTTCTATTTAAATAAATTATTCACAAACAAAACAACGCAGCAACTTGACCGTTGGACAGTATTGCTGAAGAATATTATATTTACGAAAAAAATTATTTTTAAAATTATACTAGCGTTATTTCTTGCCTAGGCCAGGTTATGGTACTTATCATAAAACCCTCGTATTTTAGGAGAAATTGAGGTTTTTGTCAAAAATGGCTCCAAGGGACTGACGAAGCATAACAATTTTATAAAAAAATGAAATATTTTATTACTTATTCAATTTTATTTATGTATTTAATAATAAATACGGGCAGGCCCAATATAAATATTTATAAACCTCATACAAAAACAAGCATACCCCCACAATGCAAACAATTTTAATCAACCGACGCTTAGCAGCTTCTCTTCTTTTGCAAAATTGCTGCTCTTGTTAATTTATTGCTTTTTTTTGCTACATATTGTTCTATATAACAATCAATACCATATTGTAATAGAAGAATGAAATTGATACTTTTGCTATCAAGGGACAGACTATTTTCTTGAAAAACTAACTATAACTTTTGATAAAAACGAAATATTGTTTATCTAATATTTCATACAATTTACGTTACACAAAGAACATTGCAATAAAGGATGATCTACAACAACAACCAATAAATTACATCAAAACTACTCGCCAAGGGACTGATATGTTGACCGTTACAACACGTATTCTTTACGGAATCATACCAATAAACTCAAAAAGGACTACTCGCAAATACATACGTTTAGCGTTAACTTCAAGTGATTGGTTTATGTTAAACAAATCCTTAAGTTTTCAACCTTATCAATCTATTATTTCAATTTAATTCTCAATAATTGTTATTATGGCCTTATAGTACTTGTTTTTGTGTATCATTTATCAGTAAGAAATATTAAATATACTAGATAGTTGTCTAAATTACATATGAACACATCAAGTTAGAAGTGCCCATGTATAGAAGTCAACTTTAGGTCAAACACATAATGTAGGTTAACTATAATTTTAAATATTTTGAATTTTTGAAATTCAAAATTTTAAACTGTTCTTGGATATTCATGTTTTAGAATTTAATAAACTGAGAATAAAAAAGTAGCTTACAACTTGTATCGTTAATTAAATAAATTGCATGCGTACTTTCCCATAACGAACATATTTTAATGAAAGTTATGCACCGCATTACCAAGTAGAAATTGGTAAAGTTAAATTGCGAAAATAATTTCATCGAAAACTTGATTTACTGCAAAAGTTATTAATTCGAGAAAAAATGTTAAGCTGCGAACTTATTAGAAATATTCTCCTGAATCAAAGAAAATAAAGTAAGTGTGAATGGATCAGGTCATTATTCTTCCTACGATTTGATAAAAGAAATCCTATCGGATATGTCAAACTGAATTAAGGGACAACAAAACGCACACCGACACGTTCATCTCTGTGAGTAATGAAGAGATCGAATTGTTCGGTATTTGATGACAAGTGGTTATCCTGGTTCATGTTTAATAAACAATTAATAATATAAATATAATTTAAGAGCTATTTTATGAATACATAAATAATCATAAATTTCAAATGGACTGCTTTTGGTTTTTATCCATATTATGATAATATTATGCTAATCGAAAGAATTTAAAAGTAGGTAGTAGTGTAAAAATCAGTAGAGTTATGGTTAGAATTGAGTTGACAAAACGTAGGATAAATCAGTATTTGCCAACTGCTGCGTACAAAAAAAAGGTCTTGAAAGATTGTGAAATAAACGAGATTTTGCTGTATACAAACGTGACCTATCGGGATGGTTTGGACATCCTGAAAGATCGAAGAAGAATTTCATTACAAAACAAATATACTAAAGAATGTTAGTTGATTAAAATAAAGTGAGATATTTGTTTAATAATATAATAAATTTCAATTCTTATAGTGAGGTAATTATTATTCGATCAGGACGGCTTGATGAAATACGCTAAAAACACTCGTGAGTATACTAACAATATAACTTAATTCGCAACTTAGATAGTAACTTACTATAATGATATTAAAACATTACTGAATAATATTTCATTCCAAATCTACAAACGCCGCGCCGTACCGTATAAGTATACTTTTTTTTCTATTTCGACATTATATATATTTAGCTTGATATTAATAATATTACCAAAAGAAATGTTATTTCAAAAAATTTAATATAGCTTGCAAACAGCAATGAACGTTTTAAAAATATCAATTCTTATATGGAATTCTAAAAGATTTCATCTTATCTTCTAAATGTGCAATATAAATTTTATGTCTTTCTTGTATTATCTCGACAAAAATAATACGATTTCAGTTTTTAGTCGTAATTTGAAATTCGTTCACACGAGGCTTACCGCAAATTGGTGAAGGTATTCCAGGCTGGTAGTACAAATCCTAAGTATAGGTACTGTAATATCCTGCTTTTTAATGAAAACGCTTGTGACTCTTATTGCAATAATAATATTTATTAATTTATGCTTTTGTAGTCTAAAATAAGAAAAATACTCACTCTGTAGGTTTTAATTAAAAATTGAGATTAAATTTAATCTATTTGTCAAGCTATCTAATACTACAGAATAAATCTAAATTACCCTGGTTACTAAAAACTTTAACAATTGATTAAAAATGTTTTACATATATTTAATAAATAAAGCATTATTATTTATTTTACAACTATTGGAGTTGCAACTATGTTGCGTATATTCTTCTGCATGTACCTTCTCCTACCGGAGGTTTGCAATCATCAATAGCTATTTGTACTATCCAATAAAGTACCCATTCTCCGAAGCACCTCAACGTTAGTGACGTGATCCGCCCATGAGCTACGACGCAGCATTCTCCGATATATCCACATCTCAAACGCGTTTACTCTTCTACACGAGACTTCTGTAAGCCTCAGCACCACACAATAGGACAGGAAAGATGCAGCATTTCAAAATTCGCTTTCTTAGGTCTATATTCAAGTCGCGATTAGATAATAGACTTCGCAATTTTTCAAAACCATTTCTTGCTTGTTCTATTCGACATGTTATCTCCTGGTGCTGTTCCCAGTGTTTATATAGATTACAACTCAAATATTTATATTGCAACTCTTTGAATTGTCTCATTTTCCAATGTCAATCTCGCTTGGATATTTTCCGTCTTTCTGATAATCATGTATTTGGTTTTCTTGATGTTGACCGTTAGTCCATATTCCTTACTGACTTTATTAACCATGTTTACCAAGATTGGTAGGTCTTCTGCACTTTCTGCCTCACTGAACCTTTCAGACATCCATTCTTCCTTTGCTCTTTTTATTTTTCTTTTTATTTCACGATCTATCTATTTATATTTCTGATTATCTTTTATTTTTTATTGCCTTCTTTGATCCATCAATTCCAGAATCTCTTTTTTCATGCAGTTTTTGCCTCGTTGAAGTTCTTTTTGCAGCTTTCATTTATTACCAGCTTCATTTCTCCCGACGCATTATTAAATTATTGGCATTTTCCAATCGCCTTCCCGTCAATTTCCGAACAACTTCTGAAGTTTCTGGTTGATTTAGTTTTTTAATATCAATTATATCTATGCGTCGGTTTGAGTAAATTTTTTTGAATTGATTATTGAATTTTCCTATTACGGGATTGTGGTCTGAATTTTCATGTTTTAACAGATTTTATGCATTTTTTAAATTGTTTATTTATCATTATGAAATCTATTTGATTTCCTATCAAGTTTAGTGCGTTGTCTACCGGGGCCTTCCACGTATACAGTCAAAGTGGTGGCAATTTAAAAAACGTATTTGATATAATAAAATCTTCCTTTTCACAAAATTGAATTAGACGGTCTTCTCTGTCGTTCCGTCTTCCCAGTCCATATTTTTCTACTCAATTGTTTAATTTTCCTCTTCCAATTTCTGCATTAAAGTCACCTATTATGACGCATACTTCTCGTTATTTTATTAGTTTTAAAACTGCTTTCATTTGTTCGTAAAACTCTTCCAGGGTTCGTTCATCTTTATCTGCACTTTATCTGCAGATACTATCACTGCCACTCCGTTTCGGTGGTTCGGATCGTCATTTCTAGAGTAGTAAACTACTCCTTCATTAGTATTACATTTTCCGCTACCTGGCCATCGCATCGCCCAGTATATCAATATGAAGTCTGTGCATTTTTTTCATGGTGTTTTACAGTTTTCCTGCTGTAAACATACTAAGTACATTCCATGTTGCAATTCTTTTGGCTGAACGGGAGATTCTTCGCACCCCTGCCCCATTGAAGGGGCGCCCGTACTCGGGGTCATTGTTAAATTTTCCAGCCATGAAGATTTTACCTGGAAATAATAGTGTAGTAGTTTTTCGTTGCCATCTGCTCCGCTGTGCAAACCGTTTTCATGGTTACCATTGCGCCGTTTGCTGTCCGAACCATAACCATTTTAGACATTGTCATCTGCCTGTGGTCGATATTGAAAAGTCAGCTGCCACTTTTCAACCTTTGAGTTTGGGGATAGTCCCCTAGATGATTTACTTCTTCAATTAACGGTATTCATCTCACCGGTCTGTTGGTCCGCGGGAGGTATTTTATTTCTCTCCTACCACCCATATATGTTCATAATCGACTGAACTGGAAATTATAAAAGCAATAAATTATAAATTCTTATATCATCCAATTATACAATAATTTTATCCATCTATTATCAATTATTAATGGATCCAATTTTATTTCAATTTTCTATTTCCTTCCAAATCCAAAGTTTCAAAAATCTTAAACTATTGTTCAAATTTCGGAAAATCACCTAATATATAATATAAAACCAATAAATTTGCTCACTCAAATTAAATTTTTATTGCACAAAATTAAATCAAAATCTCAAACACTTTTACACTTTTTCTAGACCTTCCCGCTAAAGCGTCCGCTCACCTTAACGGACCAATTTGGAAGCTCTCATATCACTTTCTTTTCCACCAACTTAAACATTATTGGCTCGAAAAGACGCACCAAATTTAAAATCCCATTTTATTTGCATGAAATCATTTACAAACCAAATCCAAATACAACATTAAAATCCATATTTAAAAAATAATCCAAAAGTTACAAAAATTAATATTAATTCTCAAAAATGTATTTAACACAAAATTTTACATTATTCAAAATTTTTTTAAATTTTTTAAAACTACAGAACACTATACATATTATACGTCTTAACAAAAACTTCAAAACTAAAAGCTCTAACACTTCTTTCCAACTCTTTCGCGTATGGAAATACAAACACGCACTTGTTTTTAAATTTATAATTTGTAATAATTTCGTAATTTACCTACAGTCAACAATAATGTATCGTCCGGAAAAACTAGACTTTAGGATGGGTAAAATTACTAGGTATATCAGTTTGTTCATAGCATTCCTACTACCTATATAATTGTGTTCAAAAGGTTACCATAGTATCACGTTCTAAAATTGTTAAATTGATGTTGATATTTATTGACAACATATCGTCCTAGCATTAAAATAACTTAATAAATTTTTGAACTAATTAAATTAAATCATACGTAACTTCAAAGTTTATCCTTACATCAGTAAGTTCGTAAACATATTCCAAAATAAAACTTTCTATTCAAACAATTTTCTTAGATATTTGTAAACATCAAACTATGTACAGGGAACCATCTAGTTTTTTGCAAGTTTATTCTCGCTCTATAAGAAACTTCTGCAAAGAGTGTTTAAAAAATTATACGATGCCGAAATTTTTCAAAAAAGCCGCTATGTCATTAATTTTGTCCACGGGTAATTCATTTTGTACATAATTATTTTTGCTACTAGAAATCAAAGTTAAAATTATGTTATAGAGATAAAAAGTTCAAATAAAATGTTTCATGTTTTCACAAACTTATGGAGTTTCCTTATAGTTTACCACTAATCAAATAAATACACGCTATATATCTACTAAATTAAAAAAAATTTTAATTATTTGTGTTCAACGGTTTGGCTTCCAAGTGGCCAATTTATTATTGATTACAATAAATAAAATAAAAAGAATAAAAATTTAAAAGTTAGCTGTAAGTAGATACGTTTCGGATTTTTAAAAATATTTTAATATACCATCATCATAAGGAAATATTTAGACAAGATTAATGAACTTATGGCAGGGTTGAAATGAATGAACCGAAAGTTAGAAAATAATAATTAACGTTAATAACTTGCAGACGTTTACTTAAAACTTGAGATAATATTTTTAAGACATATTTATCTTAAACTTAGCTTAACCTCATATCGATACCTATAACAACACTAGCATTATTGACCCCTGAAGTTCATACCGCATACTAATGCATAAAAGTTTAGATTACATTAACGATTGATTATAAAATTAAAATATTTTATTTCCTCACTAGGGTAGATAAATGCATTGTTTAAATATTTTATTGCAAATGAATGCACCTATGAACAATTTTACATTTTGCCAAAAGTAAAGAAGCTAAATAAGATACCTACACTGAAAGAAATTAATGGGTACGCGTAACAATAAAGTCCTTGTTCAAAAAAATATTGTTAATTTTAGCATAATTTATTGTAAAATTGACTAAGACTATAATTTCGTAGTTGTTACTCTAACCATATTCAATTTGTTAGAAATGGAATGAAAAAATATTGTTTTTATTAACACAAATGCTGTTAATGTAACTATTTTCATTTTGTTAAAATATCCATAACAAATAGTGTTCTTATTAAGACAAAATATTGTTAACAAAACCATAATGCAACGTAAATCTTTACTAATGTTGTTGTTTCTGAAACCATATTAATATTGTTAACTAATATGACGCGATTTTATTCTAATATTAGATTACTAATTCGCAAGTTTGCATTTTTAATTGTATCTTGTGCACAAAGTTCCACCTATAAGTTACACGTTTAACAGTTTAGCGTGCATATTATTTAATCTTGATCTTGTGTTGTGCGTCGTTTATTACAGTAGTGCTAAATTTCTTGTAGTATAATATTGTAATATTTAATATTACTTTTACGTAGTTAGAAAATTTTAGTTCTGAAAAATGGAAATCAAGGAAGTTAAAAGTAGATAATTCTCGAAGAATGGGGCGGGGCACCTCATCTTATCCAAAGTTATCAAGGTAAATTTTTTTATTTATTCTAATCCGTAAAAGGAACCTCCTTGCACTTTCAATACCAGTCCCTATTGAACATAATAATAATTGAACACCTTATGTGTTGTTTAATTCATTACTGTAGTAATATGGGGCAAAATGTAAACTTTATCTTATTTTTAATTTTAGACAATGGAGTAGATGATGTTGAAGCATTTGCATGTTCAACAGATGATTTAATCAAGGAACGCATCCCTACAATTGGAGATCGAACTAAATTTTTCAAAAATTATACGTGGTTCATTCAACATTGTTCCTGATACGTTGGAAAGTATGGTACAATATCTGGACGTATCCTCCCAATCTTCTAGAATAACACAATAACAGCGTCTGTAGAAGCACCTTCGTTACTCGAATTATTTTTTCAAATTTGTATTTTTATATTTTTATGTTTATTGTAAGTTTTTAATAAACCCAAAAACTAACAACACCGTTTTCATTGCAGTGACAATAAACCATTGTTAAATTAAAGACCCTAAATAATTACTTTCCATGGTTATTATAGCTATATCATATAGTTTATAAAACAATATTAGATATAGTTAATAGAACTATATTAACTATGTTAAAATAACATAAACGGTAGTGATGCGTCAATCATATAATGCAGCAAAACTCATATTGTACCATCAAACATAAAATATTGGTGTGCCTATAGCGACAATTTATTATTGTTACATCAACTAAATTTTTTTTTCAGTGTACTATAAGTGTGTTCACGATAAGAGGTAACAGTAAATAAATCTTTTATCTTACTAGATATAAAAGAAAGTTTAGATAGTTTTTTATTCAGCTTGAAGTTTTCCATCGGAAACCGCGGAGGAACATGTTTTTGGACTTCAAACTCAACCGGAAGTAAACATGAATTTTTTTTTCAAATGGCAACATGTCTTTTTTTAATATTTTTGTAATCTGCAGTTCTTTCTCTATACATACATATAAAATTATCATAGGGTTATATAAGAAAATTTTCGAGAAATAAGCAAGATAAATTTATTAATTATTTTAATTTATTTAGTGTGCTAGGAAAACAAAACAACATCACAGTACAGAAAACACAACCTATCTGATAAATTAGTTAAAAATGCCACCATTTTGTTCAAGAAATGATACTATAGTATCATTTTGTTTTTATAGCACACTAAATAAATTAAATAAATATGAATATCAATTACGAGCTAAAGGGTACTAATAAATCTTATTATATGGATTTCGCAATCCTATACAATTAAATGTTGTAAAAAAAAAATTATTAATGATTGAAAATGCTTACTGTTCATTAATCCGAAAAAATATGCAAATTAAGTGAATTAGTTTGCGACACGTATGCATAGGTGTTTCGAATTTCGGATTCTCATCAGGCAAACCTGGAAAAAATTACTAACGCGCACAGTATTCAATTCAATATGATAGCAAAAAATATAAAAATTCAAATTTATTTGACATTTCTTTAAAATAAAAACACAATCCTACCTAACTTGATTCCAAAATGAATAAAAATAAAGAAAATTTTTTTTTTTTGAAAATGTTTAACCGAGCAAATAAAAAAATAATGAAGGCGGACCTAATTGTGAATAAGCTATCCCAAAATGGGATTCGAGTATTTTATTTAAAATACTATGCAATGAAATGCAATATTATGAAAAAATTATTATTAATTATAATTATTAGCTCTTGAAAATACAATAAATATGAATATCAATTACGAGCTAAAGGGTACTAATAAATCTTATTATATGGATTTCGCAATCCTATACAATTAAATGTTGTAAAAAAAAAATTATTAATGATTGAAAATGCTTACTGTTCATTAATCCGAAAAAATATGCAAATTAAGTGAATTAGTTTGCGACACGTATGCATAGGTGTTTCGAATTTCGGATTCTCCTCAGGCAAACCTGGAAAAAATTACTAACGCGCACAGTATTCAATTCAATATGATAGCAAAAAATATAAAAATTCAAATTTATTTGACATTTCTTTAAATTTTCAATCATTAATAATTTTTTTTTTACAACATTTAATTGTATAGGATTGCGATATCCATATAATAAGATTTATTAGTACCCTTTAGCTCGTAATTGATATTCATATTTATTGTATTTTCAAGAGCTAATAATTATAATTAATAAATAAATTAAATAATTCATAAATTAATCTTGTAATTTTCTCGAAAATTTTCTTATGTAACCCTATGGTAACTTTATGTCTGTATAGAGAAAAAATTGCAGATTACGAAAATGTTAAAAAAAAGACATGTTGCCGTTTGAAAAAAAAATTCATGTTTACTTCCGGTAAAAAAGTTTAAAGTACAAAAAAATTTACTTCCGCAGTTTCCGATGGTAAATTTTGAGCTGACTAAAAAACTATTTAAACTTTTTTTTTCTAGTAAGATATAACAATTATTCATTGTTACCTCTTATCGTGAACATACTGTATAATATAATACACTCGCTGCAAAACATATGAGCAAAAAAAGCTACATAATGGTGCAAATTGTTTAAGAACTCGAATAAATTTACAATAAGTATATTAATATGAAGACTAATTAGAAAACGAATAAATAAAAATAAATAAAATTGTAGTAGTAGGTACGCCGAAAGTAAAAATTGAATTTTCAAAAGAAATATTATCTCATATACAGAACAAATGTATTATATTTGGTAAATTTTCAAAAACTAAAATGTTGAAACTCCATCGTCATTAATTCAAGTTATTGTGTATTTCAAGCAAATATTCACAACATTCTTCAATCGGCAGGACACTTTGCATTGAGAGTAATAATTATGGACAAAGAAAAACTAAATTCTGTGTCCTTTTTATATGGATTATTTAATTATTACAAATACTACTAGATTTATGAAATTATAAATATATTAATAAATATAAAAAGATATAATAAATATTATAAATTAAAAATTATTAGCTCTTGAAAATAATATAAATTATAATTATCAAATTGAGCTATAGGACAAAATAAAACCATATTTAGAACGAGCTAATTGTTATGGTTTTTGTTTTTCAATTCATATTAAACTTGAAAAACGAAATGTCATTTTCCGAAAGCTCGTTCTAAATATGGTTTTATTTTGTCCTATAGCTCAATTTGATAATTATAATTTATAATAAATATTATATTCTCAACAAAAAAAAACTATTTAGTGATGCAAATAACACTAAAATTCGAAAAGAACGTTAGAAGTTACTTGGTCCTATGTACATACGAATATTTAGGGAATTCTTTTATAAAAATAGTTTTAATACTATTTTATGTTGAGTCACACTTAATTTTTTGCATTAGGATGTAATTAAGAAAAAAAAGTATCATTATAGCCTCACACCACATAATTTTATCAAAGATTGGAAAAATAACAGAAGAAATAAATCTAATGAGTTGTCGTCTATGGGAGATAAATGGTCATCGGAAACAAATTAACGACCTCGGATGTTGACCCAATGGATTTTAACTAAACTTCTCACTCCTAACAATTACATTCCAGTTAAATAATGAAGCAAACTTTAACCCAAATTTATTTGAAAAGCCTGCTATCAACAAAAAGCGATATGTTACAAACTTGTTTTAGTTAAAATTTTAAATTACTTTTGACTGAAAAATTTAATTATCAAGAACTCTCAAAGAACAAAAGCCTTTAGAAAGTTTAAACTTTTTTTTAAATTATATACTTCAGAACATAGTTTAAAATATGTTAACAACATAACATTTCCAAAGTTATATTAATAATAATTTAATTTACTTAAGATATTAATTCAGGAGTAGTATGAAAATTGATATAAAAAAATAAAAATATTTGTATAGGCTGAGATAAATTTCACCCCAAAACTTTTTTAAAATATTACTATTTTACATTTCGCATTATGATCAATTTGTAGAAAAGCAAACGTTGTTATCGAGTTCTTCTTATTAAATGGATAGCCGTAGTTAACCCTGTCAACTCAACTCTTGTGCTAGAACGCCCCTGATAAAATAAATACGCGGTCACGTCCGATACGTCGGAGATATTGCATTCCATAAAATCAATTCTGTTGTTTTGTTAGTATACACCATCTGAATATAACAAAAGTTAGAAGCAATTTAAAAACTTTACTACTATTTGTTATAATAGAATCTAAAGTGTTTTCTAAAAGCCACACAAAATATTTCATTAATTACCAAATATTAATAAATTAAGTTTCACTTCGTTAAGATGTAGGTTATTTAATTTGATAGAAAATTCCAACAAATTACGAAAATTATAAAACAAATAATTTTCTTACTATAAAAAAGATACGAGTGAGACCATATTATTGTTGAATAATAATTGGATTGGCGTCGCAACCTAGTAATAGAAAACCCACTGCTACTGAGAAGTCATGTCTCCGATTAGAAAGCTAGCTGGCGAAACGAAGATAGAGAAGAAAGAAAAATTTTATTTTTTCCAACGTTCCACTATATACTATTGTGTAGAATGAGAAATAATTAATAACACTATTAATAATAGTTGATAAATATCTGATTGTAAAACTTTGAAGTTCATTTCCTAGTCGGAAATTTATAATATGTATAACAATAATTATTCATTTTAAGTATGTACCTATCTATATATTATAGAATCGTACAATAGTAAGGTCTGTAGGAAAGATATAACCTCTTGATCAAAATTAAACTTAGGATTTTAACAAAATTATCTGCTTTTGATAATATTCAACTAATATTGCAATAATGTAACAGTTTAAATCTAAAATTCGATATGCGTTTTGTGACGTGGGATCCTACATTATTTTGCTCCACAGGGTAAATACGAGTAAACGCTTACCAAAATTACCGACATTAAACAAAATGCGACTCTTACAACTTTAGTTAAAAACGATAGAAATAGCTTAAGTAAATTAGTTTTTAATAATTAATTTAATCTCAATAATTATGTAGTTTTTTTTTTTATAGCCAAATCTCACTTCTTTTTATGCCTTTTTTGGTTTATAGAGTCTGCTTGACTTCGAATTTCTTATCATCCTACTTAATATATTCTTAAATTCTTATTTACTTCATTAAATTAAATACAGAGTTCTTATCAATATTAGAATTTAATTAAATATTATTTTAGGCAAACTTATTTATTATTTTAATATTATCGGAAGCAATATACCACAAGAGCTTTGATTTATCTGGATAATTTTTAATTTCAACGAATACGTGATTATCAATTTAAGGAGAGAAAACTTGGTTGACAAAATCACGAGCGCGATCTCGCTAACGTTCGATCGCGCTCGTGATTTTGTCTAACCAACAGTTTTCTCGAGCCAAATTTTAAAAGCACGTATGAGTGTTCAGAAATTAAAAATTATCAGGATATAAATCAAAGCTAGAGTTGTATTTGATAAGATAATTCCGCGAATAGTGCATAAAATACGCATAAATCTATTTAAACTTAAAACTTCACTTTGGTTGTCATTTCAAAAAAGGTAAACAAAAAAATATCCGCTAAATTTATCCACTTGCATTTCTCTTCCTTCTTTAGTACAATTTTTATCCACTAGCAAACTTTGACGTTTGACGTTTCTTATGCATTGCTTTATACATGAGTAGAATTATCATTGGAATTACATTTTTAACTTTTTCTGATTCTTCTTTCAACCATTTACAACAAGGCCGCCAACTAAACTTAAAGTGGTAAATATAGTGGCCTGGTGTACACAATTTTTACCTGTCGTTTATCTCGCTCTTACCTAACTGATGGAAAGCTTAACATTAGGTATATCATACTTTTGGCAAAACGAAAACTCAATTATATGTTCCGGCATTATGTTTAGTAATGCACAAAAACTTTAGATTGGATGTACTTATTTCTACAAAATAATAAACTTTTTGTTTTAAAATTGAAACTACTAGAAGAAAAATGTAAAGTTGTGAATATTTGCTAATCAGATAATTGCGTAAAATATACGTATACTTTAGTAGTAAGGGCCAATTTCATAATAAAAGTTAACAGGGCTTTTAAATTTAAAAGGCGACTTAAAACAAAACTGATGAGTTTTATTGGTCTGTTTTGTTAAAAACTGAAATTAGCCCTTAGTAGTACCTATATAGTCCGGGAGCCGTTGGCCTTTTTGACAAACAATTAATACCCGGCTAATTTTTTGTAAGAGGCTTCATTTTACCGAGACGCCCAACTTTTTCCTCTGCGAAAATTATGGAAACAGGTAGCTAACAAAGTGCGCAGGTGTAAAACATGTTAATTTGGTGATTAATAAAAATTGATTAATACCAGTTATTATTACTATTGCTGAACTGGTTGTGGTTCCATGCCCACTTGCACTGAAGCTCCAAGCTTATTGTACTCCGCGTTCCAGGTTTTACTCCATCAGCTTTGTTTCCTCAATAAAGTTGAGTATACAGCTGATGGGTGCTTGAATTATTTCCTCAGTTGTCGGATATGGCCAGCCGAGGTGTCGTAGCCTCAGCGAGACTAGAACTGGACACACACACAGCAAGTTAATACCAGTTAATTTTTTATCTAAATATTGAGATTATTTTATAAATAATTGAAAACAACATTTGTCCTATAATAAAAATGGTGTAATCAAGAGTGTCCCTCCCCCCTCCAACATGTAGCAATTACTCAGTAATAAAAAATGATTAATACCCGGATAATTTTTTTACTATAGATTGGTAAAAATTAGCTTAATTAAATGGCAACAACTTTTGTTTTTGAGAAAATTATCGAAGCAGGTAGCTAACAGAGTGAGCAGGTCCAACCATATAGATTTGGTGATTATAAAAAATTGATTAATACCAGTTAATTTTTGAACTAAATGTTGAGATTATTTTATAAATAATTCGAAACAACATTTGTTTTACAAATAAATTGGTAGGTTTTCCTAGTCCTAAACTGGAAAGTTGTCGATCCCACGAAAATACTTTTTTCATTAATACCTGTAGGACACTAAAGCTACATGATATATTAGCATATTCTCTACACAAATCAATGTCCTACAAAAAAATTGGTAGTTATCGCTAGTACTACAAAGAATATGATAAAAGGACCCCCTCATGGACCAGCTTAATATTTGAAATATTGTGCTGAAATTGTAGGGGAATTTTTATTCCATCCTATAGTAACTTTTGAGACAAAATGAGACTTATCAAAAAATATATTTGTTTTTTATGCTGCTTTAGCATTGTTCCAATTTACATATTTTTTGTAAGACTAACAATAATTACCTATTTTTTTGTAGGACATTGATTGATTTCTGTAGGGAATATGCTAATATATCATGTTGTTTTAATGTTATACAGGTATTAATGAAAACAGTATTTTCGTGGAATCGACAACTTTCCAGTGTAGGACTAGGAAAGCCTACCAATTTATTTGTAGGACAATGTGGCCATTTAATTATGCTAATTTTTACCAATCTATAGTAAAAAAATTAGCCGGGTATTAATCATTTTCTATTACCGAGTAATTGCTACATGTTTGAGAGAGGGGACACTTTTGATTTTACCATTTTTTGTAGGACAAATGTTGTTTCCAATTATTTATAAAATAATCTCAACATTTAGATAAAATATTAACTGGTATTAATAAATTTTTCTTAATCACCAAATCAACATGTTTCACACCTGCGCACTCTGTTAGCTCCCTGCTTAATTACGAAAAATTAGCCGGGTATTAATTGTTTGCCAAAAAGGCCCACGGCTCCCGGACTATTAGGTATTATACAATTATAATATTTTACTATGAATTATATAATATTATTTTATAAAATATACTTTAATACCGTCCGTCCCTGGCACTAAAGTAAACTACTTGTTTTCACGGTTATTTTAAATTTTCAAAAATAGTATCTAGTACTTTTATGAATTTTGGCAATAAATTACATATTATGTGCCACATTTTGTACAATATCGGTAATTGAACTAAAGCAGTATAGTGCCATCCGCCATCCAATAACTTGAAAATAATTGTGTAATTTTGTTGTGCAAATTTTATATAGATATTTAAACATTAGCTTTAGGTTATACCTACCTATATTTCTTATTGAACTAGATTTAGTACCGCTTTTTAATTTTTTTGTATTCTAAAACTACAAATGAGATTTTCAAAGATGAGATTGAATACTTAGAACGCCTTCTTTAGATGTATTCTTCAAAGGGTAAATATTTCGAAAATTTTGTGTACACTTCTTTGGAATTCCCAAAAATATCCCTGAAATGCCATGGAAATTGCTGGAATTCTTGGAAATCGTTAGAATTTTTTGGAAGTCGTTAAAATTCTTGAAAATCTCTGCAATTCCGAATATTGTATACAAAAATTTTACTGGATATTTACCCCTTGATATTCTCTATTATCACGCTTTTTAACAGATGATGTGTTTGAATTTGTGGTGGAAGGCTTAATGTGACGGTATAAATTCAATATGGCGCTAATTTACTGGTATAAAATTGATCATAACTACTCTCGATGTTGTCTTATGAGAATTTTGTATACTAAACTTTTGTTAACCTTAAAAATGTAAATAAAAAAGGTTTTACCATTAAACTGTTATAGCCAATAAAACTGCATGTCATACACTTTTGATTTACAATTTATTTTATTTATTAAACATTATTTATTTCAATATCTAGTACTTTTAAGTTTCATACTGTACCAAAAACTTATAGAAACTAAAATAATTTATTTTCATAGTAATATATTATATAGTATACTATATAATAGGTATATACCTACTTAATTTGTACATTGAAAATACGTATGTAGTATGTAATGTATTGTGTATTCCACCTAGTAATTTAATTTCGTTGATCAAAATTCTATGAAATAACATTATGCCACTGGACTACAACACTATAGTCTGTTTTTCTAACACAAAAACAATCAAGTAGCAATTTATTATTAGGTGCTTGACTATCCCACTATGGTTTTCCATATTTTTCTTGCATAATAATATGCACCAGTAGTACTGCATTATTGGTCTGATCTTTTAGGTAGTACCTACATTTTCGTCAAATAAATTTATATTATATAATGTAAAAAATGTTTTAAAATAACTTAACTTAATATAAAACTTAACTTGCGCTTATTAAAACATTTTATGCTATAAATAATTTTATCAAATTAAAAATAAATAAAATCATAACTTTAATTTTACTGGAGATGACGCTTGTTTAACCCAAATAAATAAAATTCCTTTTAAATTTCACACTTCTTGCAACGAGTTTAAATGTTTTCTTAACTTGATAAAATTATTCTGTTTTTTAACTTGTTCTTATTAAAATATTCATATTTTTACGTTATTTATGCTATAAAAAATATATTATACTAAACTTGTACTTGAACTTGAATTTCAGGCCTCGTCATAATTCTAATAATTGCATTTTCTAATTGCAACAAACAATTGTATGTTAATTTTGTTAATATTGTTAAGTATTTGTTAATGCAAATAATCAGTTGTCTGAGCTACATATTATGTACCTCCATTCAATTCAGAGCACATTCAGCTTATATGACGAGACTTGAAGTTCCGTGATAACTACTATACTTGTCATTGCGAATGTTTATTGACGTTTAGTATTTCATTTTTTAAATACTGTGGTTCAATAATATAGTATAATTAACTTTGGGTTCCTGCCTAGTCAATATTTAATTTGTAGTTGTATTACTCTTCGCAAAACACCGAATAAAAAAGTTTTCTTTGAATTGCAGTGACGAATGAACCCTGTTTGTTGAATCTTTTAAAAGCAAAAGACTGTGGGTATTTTTTCAATCAAAATTATGAATGCTAATAAAGTAATAAACGTTTGGAATAATATAACTTTTGCTAGCCGGGACAATAACGTTTAGTGGCAAACTATTATCCTACAGCTCTTTCCAATCGTAAGAAATAGAAAGATTTTTGAAGGACTGGGAAAATAGTGTCCCACATACGCAGTAACAAACACAAGATATAAACTAATCTCAATTTACTTGCATTTGCAATTCCATTTCTAATTCAATTTTATCATATGGAATATTCAATTTAATACGTTATATTATAGAAGACTTCCTTTCACTCATAGAAACACAAATGTAGTACTTATTTCTATTTTTAGGCTTCTATACAACGTATAGGAAGAAGCCTTCTGATCTGGCCCCGTGTCTATCCGCATGTTTCAATTTTAAGAACTATTCCAGTATAGTTTTAGGCTTCCATACATAGTATAGCAAGAGGCATTATTTAAACTATAGGCATAGTTCTCAAATTTGAAACATGCGGATGGACGGGCGGACACGTACTTCTGTTTTTTATACTATTGGTGTATTGTGTTTATTGTTATAGTATGAAAAACATAGGTACGTCTTAATTACCATAGAGAACTGTTATTTACTTTTCTCATCTTTTAATGTTCTTATATACTAAAATTTTTAAGTCGGTACTTTATCGGATTATCGAATTCGCTATTTTAATGCAGGCTTTATTTAGAATTTTTCTGTATCTACCTTATATTCTAATCTATATTTTTCAAGTTTAACTAGGAAGATAGAAGTATAGAAGCCTAAGAACTACGGTCATCCGTACAGATCCGTACAGATTATGCAGTACAGATCAACTACATAGTTGGTACTCAAAGTGTGATTAACAAGAAGATTCCTAAAAACTTTCGAAAATTTGAAATATACAAAGAAACCCATTCAAAAAGACTTCAATTACCGTTGCCAAACATATGAGAAATCTTAATAGTCATTAACAATAACGATCAATTAACATAATAATAGGCTATTAACCGATATTGTTGACACACCACATATTTTTAAATTATCATTAAAAGTTTTAACATAACTAACAGGCATTGCCGGTTAAGATGGTAAAAAGTACCTTTAGACCAAATGAATTATGTGTAAAAAAGCACCATTTAAATGCAAATTTTAATCCCCTACTCCTAATATTATGAAAGGAATAAGAGATTTTTTGGTTTTTAATTCATAACTTTTTCATAGTCGAAGGAAAATTTTGAAAAATATCGTGAAGGTTATAAATAATAAAATATAATATTTTCTTGCCATTTTCATAATTTTTTTAAAAAATATAATTATAAAAAATATATTTTATGTCCGATTTTACATTGAAGTTATTAAATGTTCACTTTTATTTTCTCATAGCTAAACTATCTTGTTATAGTTATTGTCAGGGCTTGGAAGTTACACGGAAAAAAATAATAAGAGAGTATTATGCTACTATTGCTGTATTAAATACTACAATTTGTAGAACTTTAGGCCCCAGATGTACTTTTTAGGATAATTTAAGACAGGATTTTAGCAACTCTTTTGTATTAAAGATTGTTATAAAATGTAGTGAAACTTTGCCTACAAATTTATAGCAAACCTTATCAAACTATAATATAGTTTTTTATAGAAATTGTAGCAGTATTTAGCAAAATTTGTAAGACATTTTATTACGTTATTGTATTTACTAGAATTGTGTAACATTTGCTAATATTTAACATTACAATATGTCTCAAACAACTTTAGTAATGTAGATTACTACTAAAATCCACTAAAATTTATACAAGATTTTCTTCTAAAATAAGCTACTACAAATATGAAAACCAATTTACAGTTAACTTCACGAAAATCTGCTACAAAGTATTAAAATATTTCTAATTAATGTATTATTTTTTAATATATAATCATTTTCTTACAAAAATTCTTTAGATATTACAAATCTATTTCTTTCCGTGTATAGCAGTAAAAAATCAAACTTTGAACTCTTTTATTTACTGTGCACTTCAAAACATCAAAATTAGCGCCACAAACGGCACCAAATTATGAAAAATATGCGAAATAAAATTGTTGTTCGGTTTTTTACCTTTTATAAATGAATATCTTAAATATTTATTTAATAATTGCAGATCATTCAAATTTAAAAATTTTTAAAAACATCCATTTATAAAAATAAAAAAAAAACCAATTGACAATTTTATTTTGCATATATTTTTCATTATTTGGTGCTGTTTGTGGCGCTAATTTTGGTGCTTTGAAGTGCTTATTAAATAAAAGAGCTCAAATTTTGCTTTTTTAGTGCTATAACTTCCGAGCCTTAGTTATTGTCTAAGAAGTTTTTGAGATTTTTTGAAAATAAGCACCATATTAAAAAAAGAAAACCTAAAGTTTTGAATTTTTGCTTAAATATCATTATCTGTACATTTTTTGTAATATTCTGAACAAATGTTAAATAAATCCATAACATACTTTCGTTGATATTATAATATTATTACTTATACCGGGTGTTCATTTAAAAACTAGAAAACCTAACACTATATGAAAAAATGTTTCAGATAAAAGTTATATAATGGCGGAAAAGAAAGAATATGGAGCAATTCATTTTGCACTTGGTAAACCTTTTCAAGGTCATTTTAGGTCGTCTTTAATTTTTTAAATGACACCCTATTTTTTTAGCAGATTCAAATTTTGCATAAATCGTTATACGAAGTTTACCCGACTATTGTAAGTCTGACCTTAAAGGCCAATTGTAAAACAGAAAATCGGAATTAAATAACCAGAGTTAACTTTGACTTTGAGCACTTGATTGCATCAAGTTGATGCCATCAACAGTAGTGTTAATAGAGAATTAACTCTTACCCCATGGGCTTTATACAACTGGTTCTAAATCATCCAACTATTAAACAACTTAAGTTTATTAAAATGTTTTTGTTTTGTTTTCTATGCATCGTATTCAAAGAGTTTAGGTAAAATAAAATAATTTCAATAAAAACTATTTTTTGAAAGCAGAATCTGAATCTGCTAAAAGAATTAAGGTGTCATATAAAAATTTAAGTTTTACCAAGAAATGAGATAAAGTTGTAATAAAATGATTCTTCCTGCCTTCGCGGATAAACAGAGTTTTTCTCGACACGCTGGAAAAGATGAACCAGCTTTTAATTTATGCAGAAGCTCCAGATGTTACGACCAACTGCATAAGAGTCGATGGCGATGGCGTGGGTTCCGTAAAAGAAATCCAAAAACTGTAGAAAGTTTGCGGCCGACAAACCGATAGCCTCAACTGAGATGGAAAAAATCATAGCTACTTACCATAATATTATCCTTAGTGGAGAAACATAGAAAGAACAAGTAAGTAGTCTACACCAACAGTAAAAAATATAATTTAATTATTAAATAATCGAAAATAATCTCTTGTTAAAAATTCAACGTTGTTGGAAAAGTGATATTTAAGAGGACTACTAAGCAGAGAACCCTGGTTTGGGCCCGAGTGGAGCAAAAACTTTATTCTAACCGCCCTCCCTCGGTAGGCAATAGCAAACCACCGAGGTAATCTCCCTTGAAAATCCTTCATAAAATCAATTGATTAGCCAAACCCCATCCTGAGTTGCAGCTGTAGGTATTTGAAAAATAACTGATTTAGAACTCTTATGACCGCCCCTGACTAGAATCACCAAAAATATTGTAATCTCGATAGGCTATTTTACTCACCGTAATACTTCCCCGTAAGTCAGATAAATATAATTTTCCAACGAAAGTTGCTTTTTACGCCGAATCTGGATCTGCTAAAAAAATAAGGTATTATTTAAAAATTCAAAGTTGACCTTAAAATAACCTTGAAAAGGTCTACTAAGTGTAAAACGAATTGCACCATATCGACGCGGAGCCTGCAATATCTCCTACTACTAAAATACAATTGTTCAGGAGAAGCAAAAAACTGTAAATCACATACATTTATCACTGTAGTAAAGTGATTTTGTAATACCTCGTTTTTCGAAGTTTAGGATTTTTTTTTAATAAAGAAATTTTGCATGAACATGCGTATTCACCTGACGATTCCGAAAATGTAAATAACTCAATTTGACAAAAATGTTGGTTAGGAGATATTGCAGGCTCCGCGTCGATATTCTTTTCCTTCGCCATAAACAACTTTTATTCGAAACACTGCACTTATTACATGTAGCATTTGGTTTTTAAGATATTTCGTAATGCAAGTTTTCAAATGAACACCCTGTATAAGTAATAATGTATTACAGTAGCACTCCTCTATAACGAGTCCCGGTTATAACGAAAAATCTGCTACCGGCAATTTAGTTTTACAATTATTTTGTTGTTACTGCAAAAAATATTTTTCAAGTTGTAGCTATTTCGTATCATAAAATTCTACATTTTATACGGGTTCCTCATTGCTTTGAAATATTATGCTTATCTTTGTTGGTAAGTTCACGTCCTTAAAATTACTCACATGTGCTAACAACTAAAAACAACTGATTAAACAACTGTCATTTTTATGGAAGCGTTGAACAATAATTATCGACGAAGTTTGTCAAACATCGTCGATAGACTGTTCAGAAAGCCATTCGTAACTTAATGGCTTTTTATTATTAATACTGTTATTAATGATTTAAAATTTAATAAACATAATTTTTTGAATAAAGGGGTATACCTATGTCAGAAAAAAAAAATTTACCTTATATATGTTGTGTTTGTTGGGAAAGTGTATAATATACTACTTACATATGGCAGATGAAAATATTACATCATTACCCATCGTAAACCGGCAATCACTTGAAATGGACAATGACATCAATGGCCAGCAGACATGTCCGGCAATTGACGACAAATACCATACCTACACATATTTCTGCACAATAATTTTCACACTCAAAAGAGCTTCATTGATATAACAATTTGTAATTTTGTGGTAAAAAAATATTAATTAATAATCAAGGAACAGCCGATGTTCGACAATCCGACTTTTTAAAATGGTAGCAATCATCAATCACAAAAGGCATAAACTATCTTTATCTTTGAGTACTATATACTATGCAGTGCGTAGGCGATCACCTAGTATTAATACTACTAATACTAATAAAATACTAAGATCGTGAAAATTTTAGATCTCTAACTCAAGAGGGTTTCGAGAAAATCAAAAAATAATAAGAAAGAGAAAAACATTTTTTACTCTAGAACGGCTTAATCGATTTTGATAAAATTTTAGTATGTTATAGGGGTATATAAAAGTCACCTCAGGACTATTTTTTTTTTAATATAGAAAAAAATAAAAATATTTTTTTTTAAATATTATGTTGTCATTTGAGCAAAATTATAAAATAATTTTTTTTAGAAGCTTCATACCCTTTTATATAACATATATTTTTTTTAATTCATTGGAAGTGGTGCGCTATACTAAAAAAAAATAAAAACTGGATATTACCAAGAATTTTCAGTTTTTTTCATGGTAATAATTGATCATTATTTTATAATCATTACAATCAATATTTTTAAAATTTAAGTTAACATAAATTTAATTTATTATTGATTAAGCATGTAAAAAAATTTTCTAATGTAAATTGTTAATCTCGATTAATTCAAAAACCAAACAATGAGAGTTTTCGCCCATTCATATCGAATTTTCTTCATTTGTTAAAAGCGGTTATTTGCTGGTTTTATTGATACAAAACCTAATTAAATCTTTTCTGGATAGTTTTTAGGAGATGGTACAAAATCACCTAATTCTGCCAGTTGCTATCTCAACTGTGCTGACGTATGAAAACAATTTTTTAAGATTAATTGGTTTAAATAGCTATCTTAACGTAAAGTTGTACTTTGCTTTAGTCCAGTGCCCTTTTTTCAACCAATTTTTTTTGTTTCAATAGTTTTTGAGTAACCGTCTTAATCAGTGTAAGACGAATCCAGATTCGTCACACGTTATGTCACTAGCAATTGTGCGATAAGCGTACTTTTTGTTTGAACATATTATTATTATATAGGGTGCTGAATGACTTAACCGAACATAGGAAATTAACATGTAAAAACTTATTTATGCAAATTCCTACTTCCCTAATTATTTTAGTGAAAAAATTAAAAGACACAAAAATAATGCAGAAATAATATAAACTACGAATGATAAGAGTATTAGATTTCATCTAACTTTTACATAAAAGGTCAAAAAATGCTTTTGAAATTATTAAAAGTTTTGTTTATCGAACTGGCCATGAAAGTTTCCATGGTAATTATTTTGGAAAATTTAAATTAAATTGAATTTACTACATGGCCAGTGCGATAAATGCAAATTTTAACAATTTCCAAAGCATTTTTGACTTTTTAAGTAAAACTTAGATGAAATCTAATGGTCTTATCATTTGCAGTTTATATTTCTGCATTATTTTTGTGTCTTTCATTTTTTCTCTAAAATAATTAGGGAAGCAGGAATTAGCATAAATAAGTTTTTACATGTTAATTTCCTATGTTCGGCTAACTCATTCAACACCCGGTATATTATAATAGGGTTTGGTTATTTTGGCCAACTTTGTATAGCCGTCACAACAGGCATTGCTAATTTTTCGGAAGTTTTCAAAAAATTTCGCTATTAAATTATTATTTCAAACTTTAAATCCGATGCTGGAGCTGAAGATATAAATTAACATATTTTATTATATAATTTTTAAATATTGTTGACCTTTTATTTTATCCTTTTTTGAAATTGTTGATATTAAGGTCTTTTTAACAATTAAATTGTCTGACGTTTCGTGTCGTTTATTGGCACATTTTCAAAGCTACAAGTTAATAAATTAAAAAATTTTTTAAAAAATTAAAAGATTTTATAAAGGTTTTAAAAACTTACATTGACAGATTGTCAATATGATGTTTTTGTTTTAATATAACATTAAAACATTTGACTAAAAATGATGAATTATATAAAAACTTTCTAAAATCTCTTAAATCCTATAAAATTGAACATAATAAATTAAATTAAACTAAAATTTGACCATAAGTCATGGCATCGTTTTCATGATATCTAGGATGTGTTTGTATCCACCATGAAAATATTGAACATCCCTTTTATCATTCATCGCTTTATTGTTCATATGAATGTTGATTGCTTCTTTTATTTTACGTTTTTTGTCTATCTTTTCCCTAGCTAGTACTGTAATATCTTTACGGTTTATGGAATGAGAGTTGTTAGTCATGTGTTTCAATAAAGCGGTGTAAGCGTTCTCATCTTCTTTATTAAAGAAAACGTGTGCTTTATTCACATCTCTAATATGTTCCTTTATGCGAACACCTAACTTTCTAGAACTCTCACCTACGTAAACAGAATCACAATCCTGACAAGGGACAAGATAGACCAAACCACTCTCGTCCTCTATGGGAGTAAGATCTTTCGTTTTAGAGAAGAATTTGAAAGTTTTATTAGGGCATTTTAGACCAAACTTTATGTTAGGTATTGGTTTGAAGATTGACATTATTTTATCAGATAGGCCTTTAATGTATGTTAAACTGTAGAAATTTTGAAAAATGGGGGGTTCTGGTATAGACGTAGTAGGTTTTATATTTTTTGAAGAATTGGTTTCTTTGTTTTTAAAGAATGAGTTTATGATAGAATTTGGAAAATTGTTAGCTGAAAGAATAAGATTTATATTTTTATAATTTTCGGATTGAAATTTTGGATGAGATAGGGAGAGAACTTTATTAACAAAATTTTGTGCTACATTAAAAATCTGGTGTTTTGGATGGCTGGAGAAAAAATTTAATAAACGTCCGGAGTACGTAGGTTTATGATACCAAGAGGTTATAAGTTTTCCATCAAAATCATCTCTATGAACGCGGATGTCAAGAAAAGGAATACTTTTATTAATTTCTATTTCCATTGTAAATTGAAGATCTTTATGGAAACTATTAAAATGATCAAGGATGTGGGGTAAGCAGTCTTTACCAATAATGAAAAAGAGATCGTCAACATACTTTTTAATCAATCTGATACCATTTGAATGATTGGCATTAAAAGTGGAAACTCTATCATCAAGGAGGATATTCATGCAAATGTTTGCTAAATCAACGGATATACTACCACCCATAGGAACACCTTTCTTTTGATGATAAGATTTTCCATTTGCTAAAAAATAACTATTATAGGTTATAAGCCTAAGTGCTTGTATTAAGGTGTCATTGGGCATTTTAGTATCAGTTGTAAGTATTTGAGAGATTCTGTCTTCTATATGGTTGATGACCATATCAATATCCTCCTTGATGATAGAGTTTCCACTTTTAATGCCAATCATTCAAATGGTATCAGATTGATTAAAAAGTATGTTGACGATCTCTTTTTCATTATTGGTAAAGACTGCTTACCCCACATCCTTGATCATTTTAATAGTTTCCATAAAGATCTTCAATTTACAATGGAAATAGAAATTAATAAAAGTATTCCTTTTCTTGACATCCGCGTTCATAGAGATGATTTTGATGGAAAACTTATAACCTCTTGGTATCATAAACCTACGTACTCCGGACGTTTATTAAATTTTTTCTCCAGCCATCCAAAACACCAGATTTTTAATGTAGCACAAAATTTTGTTAATAAAGTTCTCTCCCTATCTCATCCAAAATTTCAATCCGAAAATTATAAAAATATAAATCTTATTCTTTCAGCTAACAATTTTCCAAATTCTATCATAAACTCATTCTTTAAAAACAAAGAAACCAATTCTTCAAAAAATATAAAACCTACTACGTCTATACCAGAACCCCCCATTTTTCAAAATTTCTACAGTTTAACATACATTAAAGGCCTATCTGATAAAATAATGTCAATCTTCAAACCAATACCTAACATAAAGTTTGGTCTAAAATGCCCTAATAAAACTTTCAAATTCTTCTCTAAAACGAAAGATCTTACTCCCATAGAGGACGAGAGTGGTTTGGTCTATCTTGTCCCTTGTCAGGATTGTGATTCTGTTTACGTAGGTGAGAGTTCTAGAAAGTTAGGTGTTCGCATAAAGGAACATATTAGAGATGTGAATAAAGCACACGTTTTCTTTAATAAAGAAGATGAGAACGCTTACACCGCTTTATTGAAACACATGACTAACAACTCTCATTCCATAAACCGTAAAGATATTACAGTACTAGCTAGGGAAAAGATAGACAAAAAACGTAAAATAAAAGAAGCAATCAACATTCATATGAACAATAAAGCGATGAATGATAAAAGGGATGTTCAATATTTTCATGGTGGATACAAACACATCCTAGATATCATGAAAACGATGCCATGACTTATGGTCAAATTTTAGTTTAATTTAATTTATTATGTTCAATTTTATAGGATTTAAGAGATTTTAGAAAGTTTTTATATAATTCATCATTTTTAGTCAAATGTTTTAATGTTATATTAAAACAAAAACATCATATTGACAATCTGTCAATGTAAGTTTTTAAAACCTTTATAAAATCTTTTAATTTTTTAAAAAATTTTTTAATTTATTAACTTGTAGCTTTGAAAATGTGCCAATAAACGACACGAAACGTCAGACAATTTAATTGTTAAAAAGACCTTAATATCAACAATTTCAAAAAAAGGATATTTTATTATTTTTCCCTTATTTAGAATACTAAACTACAACTTTTCCGCACTATAATATATTGCGTTTTCGAAATTAAAAAATTGTGTTTTTCGACCCACCCTATTACAAATGTTCATTTAAAATAATATACTCGAATCAAGAAATTATGGCTAGTGAAATAAAGTGTAATGTATCCAGTGTAAAACGGTTTTTTGAAAAAAGATAATTAAACAAAAAGAATTGGTGGAAAAAAGCACTGAAATAAAGCGAAATACAAACATTACATTAAAACAGTTATTTAAAACTCGATATGAATAGGCGAAAGCTCTCATTTTTTGTTGTTTTGAATTAATCAAGATTAATAATTTAAGCTTGAAAATTCTTTTACATGTTTAATCAATTAATTAAAGTTATATTAACTTAAATTTTAAAAATATTGATTGTAATTATAAAAATAATGATCAATTTATTATTACAAAAAAAACTGAAAATTTTAAGTAAAATCCAGTTTTTATTTTTTTTGAGTATGGCGCACCACTTTGAATGAATTTAAAACAATATAGGTTATATAAAATGATATGAAGCTTCTAAAAAAAATTATTTTATAATTTTGTTCAAATCACAACATATTTAGTATTTTATTAGTACTAACATATGCCCAAAGTTGCGATTAAATATTTTCCAGGGGCAGTTTCACCATGCGTATCCTCCTATGCTCTTTAAAATATAAATTTTAAAACAATTTTTTTCAAATATTTTTTGTTTGTAATCATCAGTACTACATAATTTATACTTTTGCGCATAAAAAATATAAAAAAGACTAGAATTGAATGAAGGCTCTTAATATCTTATACTATTTTGTTATAAAAAGTTAAAACAAACTAGGTTTTTACTAAAAAAACATTGCCATGGTTGTTTTTAAAAAATGTTTATATGTTTCGATAATAACTATAAAAATATAAGTGAACCAATACTTATAATCGGTATAATATTTATTATATTTTTAAAAACATACAAATAATATTTTGCGAGTCGCAAAGCACCAGCAACAGCGCTTGAAAATGTGAACATTGCTTACAAAATATTTGTCGTGCATAAATAAATAAACTTTTTCTGTATTAAATGTTGGTGTTTTGGTGACTACCTATGTATTTAATCTTCCGTTCTGAAAGGCTACTCTAATTTTGAATTAATTTTGTATAGTTCATATATTAACAACATGACGCACGCTATGAATTGACGGTGAAACCGATCTAGCTTGGGCTTTAGATCACAACAGTGTATTCGACGCAACGTGGATTTGAACGTCGCATCGGTTACCCGCTTCCCAGTCGGCTGGTGAAGGCTTTATGACATACTGCTAGCTTACTCGTAAACACTTACTAGATTACCATTCTAAACTATGGATAATCATTGTCGTTATTCACCCTTCTAAATTATTCATTAAGTATAACAATTTCTTACTGCAATTTTTCTATAGTTATGCAAGACGCGCATTGAGCACAAAATTTATAATAGTACAACATACTAATAAATTCAAAGTTATTTTGAAAGGTTGAGTAACATATTTATTGCTTCAAACCATATGGTATTACTGTTTTCTCTTGAAATCAGCCATATACTTACATCTATTGATAACAATCTTGATAGAAAAAGCAAGTTTTAGTGAGTGATTAATAAGTAACCGTATTTTCAACAATTTATCATAGTTTGATAATATAGCATATTCTCATTATTATTGATATGAAAATTACAAAGAATTTTCAAGTTCTGAGTAGTGTGGGAAATTATTCACCCGTTACTACATAACGAATTTTATAGAGGTGAGATAAGTATAACATATTTATGGTTTTGTTACATATTGATTTCGGAGTGATTATAATGATTATTACAAATTTTAACTCATGCTTTTAATATTAATTTCCCGATGTTAAATCATTTAAGTGCGTGGAAATACTGGGCTTTATTTTTGCTCGCACCCTCTGTGAGTAGCAGCTTGTAGTGGTTGTTTGTTGAGTTTACAACCTCGATGTAATCTAATTGTTATTTTTCGTTGCGATTGTTCATTCAGTTCAGTCGTCTCAATGTTAAATCTGATATTTGCATTTCAAATGTAGAATTAACATAATATGCAATTTAACTTTTTATTAATTTGTTTATTATGTGTCTCAAAATTTAGAATTTTAAATAGGTACCTTCATCTCATGTCAATTTTGTTTTCTTGATGTGTTTTCACCAACAGTAACCTGCACTGATCCAAAGTCACTATCAGTACTTTGAGTATATTAAATGTTTCACATCCTAAGTAAGCGATTCCTAATTTGTGGAACGCATTCACTAAGAGGGCGCGATAACACTAAATCGGCTCGATCATATTATCTAAATAAAACTAATAGAAATCTAAAGAAAACCGAAATAAACAAACATTATGACATATAAAAAAAATGAAATACACAAAAATACAAAAAACATATTGTATAATAGGGGTGCGCGGTGCAATGAAAATTATGTTTCAAAATTGGGTAGCAAATACTAAATGGTTGAGAAACACTGTCCTAATTAGCTTATTTTGTGCAACCAACACACAATAAATAAATTATAGACAGTGACAAATTTTCATAAAAAGTGCACCAACCAAAATATTGCGACATCCTTCAATAATAGTAATATAAAGTTAGATACATAGTATGTCTCGGTATGTTCACCATAAAATCCAAAGACGTTTTACCCTCTAGGCTAAAAAGGCTAAAGCCTAATGCGCCAAATTCTAACAGGCGCCAGAAATTTAAAGCACTCCAGGAATTTTAGGCGCGTTTTAGGCGCAGATAGCGATCTGCTATCTTGAAAAGCCCGATAAGTTTAAAAATCCCGTAATTTAAAGTACCACATGTTCAAAAACTAATTAAACATGACTATTTTAGTAAATAAACATAGGTAATGGATACACACAAACGGAGAAAGGGGAGCGCCGACTGATTTTTAGCCTAAGGCGTTTTAAAGCCTAAAAACGTCCCTGATTAAAATCAACTACTAAGTTAACATCCCGTTAGATAACATGTCATTAAACACAATGTGAAATATTAAGTTAGCAGAACACAATTATAATATATTATTAGGTCTGTTCCAACAAGCAGTTATCTCCAGTACTCTGACTATACTCATGCTCTTTAGTTATAATTTTTACGAAAATGATCTTTAATACTCAAAAATTTAATTAAAGAGCCTGCGTATAGTCCTTAGAACTGGAGATAACTGCTTGTTGCAACAGACCTATTGTCAAGAGAAATGCTAAACGAACATTATCATTAGAAATATTACACTACAGAACATTAAAAATATAAATATACCTACCAGTTTAGTTAGTTCAGTTTATGTCAGTAAAAGAAACTATTTCGAGCTGTATTTTTTTGAATAAATTCAAAATTCATCATTGGTTTCTATTTTTTTCATTTTCATGTTTTATTAATTATAACTGTTAGGTTGTACGTGTGCAACTCCATGTAAGGAACTTCTGACATGTCAGTCGGAACACTAAACATACCAGAAAACCAACTTTTAACTTAATTTGAATATTGCGTAAAATCTAAGCCAGATTTTGTACTTATATAAACCAGATTTAATACATACTACGTAGTTTGCATGTTAAACATTATTCTAATGAGTAATGAATTTTTTTCTGATTCTATGTTATAGGATTTTAAAATGCTAGCGATTAGTAAAGTTTTTGTAGCATTTTGAAATTTCTTCAAATCTTCACAGCTTTCAATTTATTTTTAAACGTACCTATACGTTTAAATTAAAAACAAAAATTTTAATTGCAGTATCCTATTGAACTGAACATTCTCAAAAACAATACTTCTTCGCTTTCTTACAGATTACAAATTCTTAATTGTATTCTGTAAAGAAAGCGAGAAAATATTATGTCTAGGTACACACAGAAAAACATATACTTGAATTCAAGTGTATAATTTACTCGGCATTATTTACTCGTGTGAACTCATTTTTTAGTTTCATTGATAAAACGAATTACTTGCTGGGAGTAATAAGATTACTTAGAATATAGTGTTGATTCAATCTACAAAAAAGTTGAACTAAGAATTGAAATATATTTAACTTAATATGAACACTTTTATTTGATTTAAACATTTTGAAAATTTAAAATCAAGTGAAATGGTGTTGTTCTAAACATTTCATGTGTTTAGATTAAGCATTACAAACGGTTAATTCTTGAATATTGTCATTATTTTCAAGTCAACTCTACGTAAAGTTAACTGGAATAATAATATGGTTGCATTGTGCTATTTTTAACTTCTATAAAGGTGCATACTTGTGGAGGCGGGGGGCTATATTGCTGTATAGACAAACATTACGCCATTACAGTTTTATAATTTACAAAGAGAAGTTTTCTTCAATTTTGGTGTTAATAATTTGTGAATTCTTTATGTACTTGTCATACTAAAGTTATTACAAACTTGGAATTTACATCATTTCGTGAAGAGGTAGGTACCTACAACCTATATACTTACAATTTTGACGCGGCCATGGCGCGGCTTAATTAATGTAAATTAATCAGTTTAAAAATCCTAACTGTTACTTTCTTGTGCTCTATTAGTTATCTTTACAATAATAATTATTATTACAAGAAGTACCTACAAATAACATTTTAAAATAGGCTCCCTTGACTTTTGACCTTGATTACAAGCTGTTTAGTGTGGTTTTCTAGTTACATAAAACACTTTGCATTTTTAATGTTGCTCGAAGTCGAGAAGTAGAATTTTTTACGTTGCTAATACCGCATTAACTACTTATAATTTTTAAATTGGTAAGTTTTAATTATTTAAATAAACATGTAACCTGCAATTTCATAATCTGACCATTTATTGTATTATAATTTACAGATTCTAAAACTGCAATTTATTAAAGAGATGCTGACATTATTAAATAAACAACATTGGAAGTATAGTAAACAAGATACTTATTGATGGAATAATAATTATTTATGGTAAGGTATAATCGAAATAATTTTGTTTATTTTTGTATTATTAAATGTAAATGATTTCAGGATTCTGGAGATATGGAAATACATAAGGTACTAGATATGCAGTTACAACAAAAATTCAGCTTTAATAAGAAATCAACCTTTTCAACATTATACTATGAGGCGAAAACATCCGTTAAAAATATTAAAAGAGAAATTTTCTAATAGATATTTATAATTAAATGAGTTTCAATTTTATTTTAATAATACCACCACCACCAAACAGCGCTACAACCCAGGGTGGGTTTTGGCTAACCACTTCATTTTATGAAGGGTTTTCAAGGCAAATTACCTCGGCGGTTTGCCATTCCCCGCCGAGGGAGGACGGTTAGAATAAAGTTCTTGCTCTACTCGGGCTCGAACCACGATTCTCTACTTAGTAGCCGACGCACTTAAGCATCAGACCGTAACCGAGTTTCAATTTTATTTTAATAATACCTTCTTCAAATCCATTCCAAATTTTATTAAATTCTATAGATACTTTCCTCGATTATTATTTTATTTTAGGAACTAGTTTTGACTGTTCGTCTTTTTCAACATGTTCCGTCAATTAATACATTTTAATACATCAATGTATTAATTGACACAACATGTTGAAAATGAGGAACAGTCAAAACCAGTTTATAAAATAAAATAATATATAAGGAGAGTGTAGTAAAATTTAATTTAATCCCAAATTAAGTTAATTCAATTATTAGATAAATTTACTTTAAGTAATTTCTTATTTAATTTCACTTTCAAATTATGTTTATCGAAATAATATATAATCGGGTTGAATTCGTATATATTCGTAAGAACTCGATTCATTTCTAGATGTAACTCTTAAAATTACTTGGATATAGTATCAAATAATAAACATAACTTTTAAATTTACTTGAATATGACCCACGTTAGGTGTTGTTTCTACTATATCAACTTAACTGAAGTAACTCAATGCTTGAATTTACAAGTATTTTATTTACTTACTAGGACCGTACGATAAGATCACGTATATATAACCGTTTCATAGAGTTAACTGAAGTATATTACACTTCTCTGAACCATTTTTTTTCTGTGTGTAGAACAGGTATACGTATGTCGATAAAAAATTGGCTTGAATACTTGAAAAGTTTTTAATTGGTTCGGTATCATACGTATCTAATTAGAAATTAACTGCTACATGGCAAGTGCTGATGAAATTCTATTGTGAATTCTACAACACGTCGATTTAATTGTGGTAAATTTGAATATAAAATCTGGTTCTATTGAAGGTGGCCTTTGTGTGTACTACAGTCGTGTTTAGAATTTTTATTTTGTAAATAACTGTCGCATCTTTAAAACATCTAATTAAAGCAAGCTGTCTCTCTTGCTTGCTTAAAATTTATTAAACTTAATACAATGTAAAAGAAAAGCTAGTATTAAGTTCATTTTTTAATATTTAATCAATAGAAACTTTTTGGATAATCAAAAGAAATTTTCATTATACTCGTTGTGTGGATATATCCAAGTAACATCACATTACAAGATCTAATTTTCAGTTTTAATAAAATAGTGATTCGATATTCTGTACGCTACCTATATCTATTGGTGATGCTGTATCACGCTTTGTTGACATTGACATTTATTTCCCGGTAAAAAACATTAGTATGCATAACATACGCATTCTACCTTTTGTATCTCGAACAAAAATAACAGTCATTTACCCAGTAACTGAAAATGTAATACATTACTTTGCAAAGTACTACCTACTACTAAAAGTGATGTGGTGATTTTCATTTAATAGTACAACATATTAAATCCAGTAAAACTGATAACTTTTGGCACATACACACATCTGTGTTTTTAACTAAAACGAATTCTTTTACTCAAAATAAATTAAAATCTTATATATAACGGTAATATTACAGTCAAAGCGTTGTGATTCGCAATACTGAAAGATTTATTTTTAGGACCACTTTTTGTTAATTTTCTTTTAAGTCAACCTTTGTAATCTAAAATAATTCATCTTCAACATGTAAAGAATGCCTTTACGAACCATATTATTTAGGTATATAATAAATATCTAAAGATATATTTACAATATTTTATATAAATATTTCAGCTAAAACAGCTATTACATATTAGACGATTCCATATGGTTGATTTTAGTACTAATTTATATGAATCAGCAATATGCGAAATAGATGAATTTTCTAAAAAAAAATTTTTCTGTGTAGTTCTATAGGTATAGTAATAGCGGAAAATATATTCGTCCATAGAAAATTCATGTTCAAATCTGTTTTATCTTTTCAATCTTAATTATTGTCTTACTCCTACAATGCCCTTTTTCTTAGGGAAAACAATGTTTTATCTTGTATATTATAAAATACAAATATAGGAAAAATAATTTAAATACCATCGCGCTTTTGTTGTTTTCTTTTGTTATTAACATTAACATCAGTTATGGAAAAAATATCACAATGACAAAAGACATCGTGAAAGATTTAATTTTTAAACTTTTGCAAAAGAAATACTATTTTATGCAAATATTCCATTTAGTATCGCATTTCAAAATTTGCTATATTTGTATTTTTTGTAAATTTTTGTAAACTAGCAATTTATGTACTTGTTGATTTTCCCATCGCTTTAATAGTTTTCTTAATCAGTTCAGGGTTAATGTTTCTATAGGTTAGCAGTCGATCCCTATTCTGTCTAAATTGATTAGTTAAAATTGCTTTTGTAGCGGTATTTCCGTCGAAATCAGTTATAAAATAATAGTAGCACATCAATACACAGTAAAAATTGATATTTTTTTAATAAATTCAAACACGCACTGTTATAGCAACATTTATTAACGCATTTAGTAATGTAAAAGTAACCAAGGTTAATTTAATTTTAACTTACTTTATTACTTTTAAACTCTCACACATTATTGCAAATTATTAATTCGGAAAGCAGAACTGGAAAACTCATTATTTCAATCATTTGAATTATGAGGTAACGTATAATTAATAAAATTGTAAATTGTGAGCAATTTGTGTTGAAAATGGTGACGATACCTGTGTTAATTTTTTGTTTTACTAGGTTTTACCATTTTAGTAAGAGTTTTTGATAATAACGAATAAAGTAATTATTATGTTGCAGTGTGCAAATTTGCAGTTTTGCAATTAAAATAATTAACATCAGGCTAGGTTACTCAGATGCCCCTAATCATAGCCTCCCAGAATATTGAATAGCAATTTAGATCTCATTCGGTAATTTCAATTTAACAGGGAAAAATATAAAGATTGCCAAGTCCATTCTGATATTGAATTTCTAATACAATTACGGCAATCAAAAGTTCCTCGGTTTTAAAAGAATCTATTGAACGATGGTTATAATAAGTTCAAATTATTATAATAAGCTAAATTATATTAGATTGACGCTAAAGAATCGTTTCGGAAATATCCCGATTACTTAAAATTTTAAATTTTTATGAGAACTCATCTCTGTATTAAATTAGGTACATTTGGCTTATTGCTAACATTTTAAAGTAAACTCATTTCATTAATTACAAACAAACTGTGTAATGAGCAAATTGCGTGTAAATCTGTTCTGAGTACTCTAACTTTAAAATTATGTCGCAACTGAAATTAATTAAAGAACTTCCTTCGGTTGAACTTCCAACTTGGTGTGTATAAATTTTCTTTAAGTGCGCACTCAAAAAATAAATAATGTACTACGCCTCCGTGTACACTAATTTTATTTAAAGCTTCAGATTTAATGAAAAAATGCTTAATTAGACAAATTTACGTTTATCAAGTATGCATAAAAAGTATTACACTCTTTATGGCTACATTTAGAAATTTATGGGCAAAGTTGAAGCAAGGTGCTACGATTCGATACATAGTACCTTAGATTTAGAAATTTCAACTTACAGGGGAATCCCATCACTAAGGCCCAAGTGTATAAAATAAATCAAACTTAATTCGATCAATAAGTACTAGTACCTATGTACATAATTTGTCCAAGTCATGAAAATTTTTTTAAAAATTTAATATTTTATAACAGCACTTAATTTATAACTTTTAGCTTTGCAAATGGATCAATCAAAAACGACGTAGGAGAATACAATATTATTAAAATGACCTTAAACTCAACTATTTTTAATCTAATATAAATTAAAAGGTCAACGATTATTTACTACTTATACATATACGTAAAAAAAGGTTTCCAATACTTTTGTAATAGTTGTTTTTTAAATGATTAAAAACACTTCAGGTAGGAATCCCATTAACAAAACTTAGAAAAAATACACTTTGTCTTTTGGACAGAAGAGTATTTTTCTCAGCATTTGTATATTCACCTGTAAAATAAATTAATTTTCTCATTTGAATTATATGTATCTCATTTTTTTGAGAAGAGACTTCACGTGGTTATAGTGAGAATAGGGTATTAATATAAGTATACAATAATATGAGTAGATAAAGTACGTAACAGTTTGCGAGAAATTGAGAATGGAACTTTGAACTACTATTCAAATGTCTGCAAGTTTAACTTTAAAAACATACAACTGTTGATCTGGAATTATCATTTTTAACTTTAGCGTTTTTTTAGTATAAGGTCGATCGTCGATCCGTGTTTGTTTATTGTAGGCACTAGAAAAAATTTTATCGTTCGAACCTTAAGTTAAATTAATTTTACTAAAATAAATCAAGAAAAAAAACAAGCAAAATAACAAGTAATTTTGTTAATTTTCAAATTGATTCGGGTACGGTTTAAGCTAGACGACGCGACGTGGTAAATTGACCCTTGATTAGTTTTTTAATATCTGAGGTAATTTCTCTATAGTTGTTATTAAGCGACGATAGGAAGATGATGGGAGGAATTCTAATTGTTGGTTTTGGTTGAGTTTGAGTTGTTGAAGAAGGGTTTTCACTGACCACATTGTTCAGGTTGATAAGTGAATAGAATTTATTTTGTCTAAGTAGATGTTGTATTGACCATTGGTAGCGTTTTTGTGGGTCTATTGGAGGTGATCGGTCATCTACTTTCCGCTTTTTGCTAGTATCAGATATGTCTTCTTGTTCTTCGAATTCCATTGTGGCACTTAAGTGCCAACATTTATTTTTAGACTCCAATTAATAATTGTGTTATTTTGTAAAATTGGATTAAAAATTAAATATTTTATCATTTATTTGTGTCCAAACGTCCCGTAAGGTACACTGATAACGGAGCGCTCGCTATGTAGACGTGTTCACTATACAAACTCGATCGCGAATTGTTAGCAAGTTAAACATAAAAAGATATTCACTCTTAATTTTTCGTAAACGGCTGCATATCTAACATTTATTCAGTCTAAGTATTCTGAATATCTGCCGTTTCTTTGTTAAAAACGCTTTTTGTACATTTCAGCATGGCTGCTTAAATCAGATTAAATAAATACTTAGGTAATGTAACAATAGCCTCCGACTTTGTTTTTTTGTTGATAATGGCAATCATTAACCCATAAGTAGTTACGCTGTGCCCTTTAACCGGCTTAATAATCGTTTCTTTATTATTTTAATAACGATTATTATTAGTTCAAGCCAAAAAATAAAGGTAAACGACCGAACCGAGATTAGTTTACTTGGCGGCTAATTATTGCGTACAGGTTAATGCTAGGTTTGTCAAGTTTAGCTGAACATCGTGTAGTAACTAAAATGATTGATGTTAAAATTAAAAAATCTATACGGCTTCTCTAGGGAATAATAAATTAGCTTAGCTTATTATTATAATATGTCAGGTTTTACAACAATTTATTGATTTATCGTTTATGTTACAATAAAGAATTAGGAAATTATAATCTTATCGTTTAAAATAAAGAATACTTTTGAATAAAAAATGATACTGGTCCATATTTATGTCTTCACAAGATTAGTTTAATTATTGAATTTGCAGATTACGCATTTGTTTTTCAATATCTAGTTATTCCTACCCAAATATTTACTTTGATGAAAACAATTATTCTTGTAACAATTATTTTTCTACAAAATCAACAAAAATTTAAAACTGAGGTTTGAAAATGTTAATTATAATACTCTAAAATTATTTTTGTTTAGTTTTCTTGTTTAATCATACTTTTACTTTCCCATTTACGTAGTAAAGGAAAGTATTGTAATCGAGTAAAACAAATTTTTGAACTAGCATTTTTTCCATAGTCTATGAGTCCGTACAAATCGTTTGAGACAAAGTTTGCAATGATGTCCGGGTGTGTGTGTGTGTGTGTGCGCGCGATTTTTTCGTTCACGATTTTTTCAAAATGCGTGAACCGATTTTATTCAAATTTCATATACTGGTTTGTAACAGCAATCTCGAGAGCTGATTAGATTTTGGTTGAAATCCATACGTTATTTTTTATTTATTAAATTTTAATTATTTTTTTATTTTAATTTTAATTATTATTATTATTAATTTAGTAATAAATGGGAAAGTTATGTGTTGTCACATCAGATTTTATATATTTTATATATCTGGCAACTGTGATTGTTACTGTGGAATTTATAAAATGAATTTTAAACCAACCGTTGTAGTTTGACAGTACGAAGGAAAATCTCTACAACATTTTTTTGATGTTAGGTATTTAACTGCATTTATCTGCCATCATTCACCGTAGTCTCTTTAGACTAGTACTGCTGGTAATTTGTATTTGCGCGCCAAACTATTGACTCAGCTGTGATATGCAAACAGAAATAATAAGGAAACATTTTGTGTCGGTCAAAAAATATGAAAGTGTTGAAGTTCAGCCTAAAATCCTAATTGAAAGCCTAGAAGAAATATGTGGAATATATTTCACAACATGTTTACCAAAATGGTAACCGCTTTAAAACAACCGAAGACTTGAAACCCAGTGTTCAGGAAATCTGGAGAGAATATAACATAATTTAGTTTTTTCAATGCCTGATTGCTTAATTGTTGTTATTCTTAAGCATGGAGATCATTAGTGATTATTAAAATTGTGTAAAATAATAATATTACTAAAAATTATTGCGTGAAGGTATTTCAATCTCCTGCGCTCTGGAAACATTCAGCTTAGTTTTAGCTTTAAATTGATTACAATGTGAGTGTTTTATGTTCATTTCTTGAGATTTCAAAACGACCTTAAATCATCTAAGTGCAATAAGGTATAAATCAAATTTATTGAAAATCGAGGGTTAGTTGGTTTTGAAATTAACGAACTGTATTATTATTAATTATTATAATAATTATATATTATAATTTATGGAAGTACAAACTAAGTTTTGTATTTGAATAGAAGCTAAATAGCTTGTAATTAATAGGAATACAGTCAACAAATAATATAGACCACTCTGTTCACTTTAAAAACAATGTACTTTAATTCTTTAGCACCTCCTTCCGACCCACCATGCCCCACGAGGTAATCTTTGATATTGATTTTCAATACATTTGTTTTAATGCACACAGATTGCCTTTTAAGCTTAAGCTTGCACAAAATAATATTTTAAATAATCACTCTTCATATATCACGTATAAATAGCGTAGGTAGTACTAACAATTTAATTTTAAACCATGACCTAACTGGAATTATAAGTCCGCTTTCCGTTAATGGTTAGCATAGTAGTAACACGCTCTTGCGGTTAAATCGGCGCTTGATAACGAAGAGAGATTTAATTAAAACTGTTGGATATCTTCTCTCTGCTTTTCACATTAAGCGGTTTATGCCAGACTACATCTGCTTGCCTACTTTTCGTTTTATTGTTTACCTTTGCCTACCTCGCGCTACAAGTCATCTTGATTCAATCCCTAAATTGCATTTGTAGCCATGGTTTCCTATTAAAGACTAAAGTAAGAAGAGATAAAAGCAGTCTAAAGCCTTTTATAAAAGATTATGATTATCAGTGGCCATAGCTATAATATGACAAACTACGAGCTATAAATTTTAATAAGTCTGAGTTTTAAATCTAGCTTCAAAGTTAGTTTTTACATTTTTTGCCTTTGTATTAATATTAATTATAATAAAACGAATTTTCACTCTATTTATTTGTCGAAATTGTTAACGTTAAATCCCCCTATAGGCTTATTGATATAATATTTAGAATGTTTTCGTTCAAACACTCTGATATTGTTTTTAATTAATATAAATTCGTAAGCTTGCACGAAAAGAGGATAATTCACAATTTTAGGAAAATCGAGCTAAGTCAACAGCAAGCATTAACATACCAAGCTCTAGCTTATGACTAAAGGCGTAAGTCATTCACTGCATATAAACTAGTTGACAACTTTGTGTATTTTTAAATATCAAAGGATTTTTACATTGTCTGGTAGGTAAAACCCAAGGAGGGTATATTTCGAACATTATTAAAAACGGTTAATGTTAATCGGTTTTCTAGAATTTCATATTATATTAAATTGCATTGTTTAAAAATTTATATTCTTAAAACACAATTCAATGTTTAAACAGCTATTTATAAATGACTTACCTATCCCTTTATTATTGCTTTGTTTGCAAATATATTTAATAGTATTTAATTCTTCAAGATTTCTAGCTTACAATTATTGGAAATGGAATTAACAACCTAATGTATCGTAAGTGTCGATCGTTAATCTCGTTTATAAATTCAAAGCTGTTTTTAAATTTATATAGAGATAACACGTTTAAATTAGGTAACCATTAAATAATATTTTATTGCTTCGATTTTTCCAAATATCGATTATACAACAAATATTATTAAATGTAGGTATTTATTAACAAAAATTTATTTTACACACTTGATTAACCAATAGAGGCTGTCAACAAGTGATTCATTACTCTTCATTTATCTTTTCAAATTTAGTTTTTTAGTAAAGTTAAAGAATTTTCTAAGTAAACCAAATAATTCAATAATGCTACAATGCATAAACTGGATCAGCCAATAAAAGTAGATATACTATCTTTAAATCGTTCCAAGATTATATTATAAACGATTTCAGAAAACGTTCTGTAACGGTATGACTCAACGATTTCTTGTTTATTGCCCCAGTACCGAATTTTCTACTCTAAAATAGATAAAACGTTGTACACCATTAGTGCAACAAGGTTAAGCTTCTTGTGTAAGTAACTCGTGTAAGCTTCTATAGCAACAATCAGTAATCTGCTTTTTCCAATTCGTGACAAAATACTCTAATAGCGCGTCATCATTAATACTTAAATAAAATTTAATCAATCGGTGAAAGATCTAATTATATTCGTAAAATCTGTTATTTTCTAAAGAAAACAAAAGACTTTTCCTGAATTTTCTTTAAATATTTTAAGTTAATTTTATGCATAGGTTTTGTTAAATTAGTTAATTAACAGTAGCGTATTTCTTCAATTAATGAAAACACTTGAAATAACTATTAACAATAACTTTCTATGTATAAGGGTTTCTTTATTGAACACGATTCATTTGAAATTTAAAAATCCAAAACTCTTGTAAATTTGTTACCGTAATTGGCAGAAATGTTAATTTAACGAGTGACAATTAAACTGTAAATCTGTACTAAATTTTAATGAACGTCATATTTCAGCATTGACTCTTGTTTTACTTTCAGTGACAACCAGAAATACCAAATTTATGTATTGAATATAAATGACGCTTAATAATCTCACTAATTCCAGTTTGTTTGATTAAAATTTGATAATAAATATTATTATGTCCATGCAAAATTATATAATTTAATATTTTATACTTCAATGCGTCTTATTTTGAAAAATATACTTATAGGTATTGAGATGAAATCCTGAAGTATTTTTATATGCAACCAACATTAATCATTTCACGTTCTAGTACCTACTGATAAATAACCTTTCAGTAATATGTTTTCTGTTTAGCTTTATTTTATTATTTTGCGAACACTTTTCTATATTTATCAACATCATTGAATTACTACAGCTTTTAAAATGTACTGCAATAATTTTTGGTTTAAATATTTATAATACTAATTATTTCTCATATTTAAAATATTAAATTAACGTAATTTATTGATCACCTATATCAGCTCTATAGTGTTCTTCTCAGAGTAATACTGAAGTAACTGAAAATACATACACAGTACAACATTATTGCATGAAATCTTTCATACAACATATAAATGGACCTTTCTAGACATATACATTTGTACTAGAATATTATTTATACCACAACAGAAATTTATTTGTTTTAACTAACTTGAAATATATTCTATTTAAATTAATTGAAGTGTCATGGTTATCATTGTGAGCTTACCTTGGATACCATTACCAGTTCAACTGAAATAGACTTGAAAAGAACTTATGTTGGGTTTTCATAATAAAGATTTAAAATCCCATCCACGAATAAAATTATTATTATTATTAAAGAATGAAACGCCAATGTGTTTTAATTGTTGTAACTATGATTATAATTTTAATCGTAGGTTAAATTTTAAAATGCCTTTGTAAAACTCACCACTAGTAAGCGTAAATTACCGAACTATCACTAAATTATCACAGTCTTGTAAGGTACATTTTCAAGAATGGGCGGGGGTGGTTCTTAAAGAGTGTTTGCGCTTAAAACAAATCTGACCTTGAAATTGCTCCAGCACGTCAGCTTTTTTAAAATTGGTCAAAAATTGACTATTTAAACCATTTTTATGATTTTTTAGGCAACAAAATTTTTTTGTTTCAATTTTCCGCAATTGCATGGCATATACAATTTTGAATTCAAGAGTTTTAGTCGTGGCTCGCGGCAGACGAATGAATTTGATAATGGAATAAAACGCAGACTATTAAAAAATGACCAAATTTTGTATTCATTTATTTATATATTTATTTATTTATTTATTATTATTTTCTATATTTATTTAAGTTTATACGATTTTGAATAAAATATCGGAAAATGACGCCTCTCAGACTCCAAACACTGAATACCTAACCCTTTTTTTGAAGTGCACTCTTTGAAGCTTTGCGATTTCGGCGATTTGGATTGGAATATTGTGTTTGAAGACTTCCAGGGTTCTGAGATGATTGTTATAAACCAATGATTTTAGGTATCCCCACAATGAAAAATTGCAAGGAGCCAAATCAGGAGAGCGCGTTGGCCAGTTCAAACCATCTTTCAGGGAGATGATGATGAAGATGATTTCGATAAAAAATATAGCGAAACTGTATTTTATTTAAAGCGCAAATTTTCCGCCCTTGTTGGGACACCATTTATATAGTAAAATACATTAAAATGTTTAATATTTTAAGAACGCGATCTCATTGATAAAGATAGACATAATATTTCGATGCAATATCTGTAGCTTAGTCGAAAAAGGGCCTCAGTACAAACTGGAAATAAACCGTTTTTTTAAATATTTTTTTAAATAATCCCAGAAGTGAATAAATCTTATAAAATAACCCCAACAAAATTTTATTAAATTCCAAAAAGCAAGTAGAAATATAAAACACAAAAGTAAGTCTTACGCAAACTATAATGTTTGTTGAATAAAACCAACATATTACGTACAGTGGGGCCCCCGCTTATTGGAATCACGGTTAATGTTATCATTCGGGTATTGTTATCACTTTTGCGAGGAACGGGCCGTCGTATATAATTACAAACAAAAGAAATCGCTTATGGTAATAATCAAAATTCGTTTAATATTATAAAATTATTCTTAAGATGATTTTATCTTAGGATAAATTGCCAAGCATTATTTTTATATTGTGCATTAACCACTTTAGTCCAGTCAATTTGGATCAATTTTCAGCAAATAAAAACATTAATCGGTAAAGATCTGAATTTTGGTATACATATTTATTACGCTTCCTATTAAACATACTAAAAGTTTCCGTCGAAATCTGTTGCGCTTGAGCCGCCATCTTGAAAAAAAAGGTACACTTCTTCAGTTTTTTGTCTGTATCTCGGCAACTTGCGCTGATACAAAAAAAAAGTTTAACTAAAAATTGTAGCTTATTAAATATCCTTCAAAAAAGTTGCTATATATATTTTTTTGTATCTCTAATACTTTAGGTGTAATTCGACGTTGCATACAGAAGGTCTTTTTGCAGCTTTGTCGTTTCAATGCAGTTAATTTATTTTTTCATGGTGGTAAATCCTTTACCTTTAACACTGACTATTTCTCTATAAGAAAGATATGCATCGCATAAAGTTTCGTTACTAGTAAGTATGAACATCGTGCAAAATGCATCTCCCTTCTAAAGTAAAGTAAAGCCAAAGTATATAGGAGATACAAAAAAATGTATATTAACTTTTTTGAAGAAAATTAAATAAGCTACAATTTTTACCTAAACTTTTTTTTTGCATCAGCACAAGTTGCCGAGATATAGCCAAAAAACTGAAACAGACTTTTAGTATGTTTAACAGGAAGCCGTAATAAACATATGTACTAAAATACAGATCTTTACCGATTAATGTTTTACTTTTATCTAATTTTACTGGACCACTGAAAATTTCGGAATGAATGACTCAAAAAAGGCATGATTTGACCACTTGAAGTTTTGCGGTGTGGTGTACAGATGAGGTCGTCAGATTTTCATACGAATTTTCAGTAGGAACTCTTTATAAACAATTTACTCCTCACAGCAGAGGCAAACAACTCTAGATGAGCTTTTTTAATTTGGTTCTTTTCTTATTAATTAATTATTGTACCTACTTACTAATAAATAACTAATAAATTTTTATTTCCTTTTTTGTTATCAATCGGTTATTGTTATCAAAAACCCCAAGACCCGATATGATCACATTAAGCGGGTTCCACTGTAGTTAGCAATTGAAATATTAATTCCTATTCAAACGTATGTATATATGCAGGTATATATATCAAAGTTAGTTTTGTTTTAATTCTAGTTTTAAATATATTAGATCTACAATGACCTAAACCACAACTTCTATTTAGCTCCAGAATATCTATTATATAAAATTAGAAGTTGATATAAAGATTGCAAGGTGAATGGTTTATCATCGATAAAGATACGATATAAGAAAAACATTATTTCTAACATTACCAAAAGTTTGAGATATGTTTAAAGCGAAAAAGCTACTCCAAAAAATTTTAAACATTTGCCAAATTGTTCAAGTTCTCAAAACTAAAGAATTATATTTTGCAGTGCTTGAGCTTTTTTTATGGATTTATTAAACTAAAATTTTAAGTGTTTGTCGTGCATTTTAAGAATTATTTTTCAAATTGTAACTCACCGCCGCTGTTTCTTTTTTAATAATTGATTTACATATTATAGAAAATATTGTAATTTTATTAAGTGCCCAGTTATTATTGGAGCAACTATAATATTTATGTTTTTCATTTTATATCGAAACAGGCTTTCAGTTTATAAACGTTTTGACTCCCCTCTGGAATATTTACTACAATCGTTTAATCGCGATCTCGTGGTATTCGAATATAAGAACTAACAGAGATGTCAAGGGACACCTCGACTCAATTAAGACAAAATTTATTATTTTCTCTATTTAAGACTATTTTTTTACTATTCTTTACTTAACTATTTTATACGTTTATTTCTATAAATAAATTTACAGTTTTTGATAAACCAAAAAGCATAATACTCATTCTACGTGGTAGATATAATAATGTGAAAGTTAATATTTGCATAGATAAAGGTAAAACAGTTGTTGATAATGTCAAAGTTTTAACATTTTCTAAATGTTCTGGAAAACGCGCCATGCATATAAACAAATTCTGATTTCCTACTTGGTTTTTGTAAACAGAAAATATTAATACCAATAATTCAAAATACAATAGAAAATACAAATAGTTATTAAATATAATATGATGAAAATATAAGAATTTGGAAAATAAACTTAATAACAGACAGATAAATTAAGAAAGGGATAATTCTAAAATATTATATGGTTTCAAAGATATGTATTGTATAAATGTGATATACTTCTTTGAACAAAGGCTCGAGTAGGGTGTTTGTTTCTTTTGGCTAAACTAACGTAAACTTTTATTATAAATTTCTACTTTGTCTTAACAATTGTTTAAAACTTTAGTAAAACAATAAAGTTTGAACATAATTAGTTTAGTTAGCTAAATAAGTCAAATTGGAAAAAGTTAAGTACACAACGTACACAAACAGTAGATATAGTTATACTAGGTATTGTTAAACCTTGCATTGCAGGATACTATTTACAGCTTTGTAAATGCTATAAGTATACAACTTCTTAAACGGAAAATTTGTAGCTTCTAATGTTATTTCCGTTTTTAAAGTACGTACATCTCGACTAACCAAACAATTTCTATTTCTTCTATTTGTAAAATTTTAATTTTATACTGTTGTCGTCGTCGTATACGATAAGATTCCCGGATTCGAATCATATACTGTAGGAAAACTTATGACGAAAATTAAAATTATTAAACAATAAATAAATTAAATAACAATTTTCTTGTTATTACTGTAATAAACGTAACTAGGTAAATTGTTAATTTTCTAATTTTAATTTTAGTATATTACATAACAATATTATTTATAATAATATTAAACATAATAACATAAAAAAAACATATAACATAACATAACAAAATTATTAACAATAGACATAACTAAATAAATTACTAAATTAGAACTAAATTAGAAATTTTATGCATCTAAAACTGAACTATTTTTTTGTAAAGTTCAAAATAATAGAATTAAATGCATGAAGAATGCATTACATACACAGATAACGCATTAATTTAAGAAGTCAAAGCGGTTTTTTTAAGTTGCACTTGTTTAAAATTTTATATTAAATCATATTGTGAAATTGTCGCTAGATGAATTGCTTCTTTACACAGGGGCATTTGTGTTCACACCAATTTATGTTGCTGTTATAATATAAACACCAAAGAATAAGAAAGAACTATGCAAGAACGGTTTAAACTTTTCACACAAATCCTATAAAGACCGGAAGATGCTAAGAGGGCGTTAAGGGAGCTGCATTTATCAACGTCGGTTGCATCTGACAAGCTACGGCCTTTTCCTTGTGCTTACATTTCCTTCCTTCAACTTTTAACTACTGCTAGAAATAAAACTGCAAGTTTCATCTTAAAATTTACTACTTATCGATAATTAATTTTTTTAATTAAATTTCAAGTTTTTTTCTTCTACTTTTCACTGTAATTAATTAAGTAAACTTACTTACTTACTACGTTAATTAACATCGTTTATAACGAGTTTCTAGTTTCACTCGACTCCAGAACAAATTATTATTTCATAAATAATAATTTCTTTTTGTAACAAGGTGGTTGGATCAATAAAATGCAGTGAACTAATTATTAAAGCTATAATTTGTTCATGGATCATTCATTTAGTGCAATATTATTATTTTATTCATCTGTAGTAGTATTTTCGGTAATTAAATCTTCAAAACGATAGTTATTCACTAATTCAAAATAATATAATGAGTTTTAAAAAATGCAGTTTAATCCAGTCACCCTGTAGATATAATTAATTTATTTCTTCACATCTACCAAATTCTCGTTTATATTTTATTAAAAGTTTTAAGGTAATTTATTATAACTTTATTAAAACATAAAAGTTTTTCAACCATATCAATTAAGCACGTCTGAAGCTGCATATACAGGATGTTGACAAAAACAAACAAAACGATATTAGCCAAAAGCAAACCCAAAAACAATTTATTTTTGTTAGTATTAGGGCAATTTAGAAATTAATTTAAAAAGTGTACTTGCATGCAGAGTTGTGACCAGCATTAAACCGGTATTTAGGATAAATGCAAAATTATGACATATAATATTATTTATGATATCTATTGATATGGCTGTAATTTTAATTATATAATTCATATTACATGATTTACATAAATGTGTACGTGTGTTAATTAGCATTTTAGTGATAAGGTTCCAAATAATTTCATTTCTGAATACCCTACATAATTTAGTTATCCATTTACTTTATTTCTGTATTATTCTACATTACATTTCCAAATAATGTATACTACAAACAACATTACACACAGCCGTATTATAAGTTAATATTTTGTGAAATTATATATACATAACATTAAACAAAATGTTAAATATTATAATTCTAAAAATGAAGTGAAGAAAATATAACACGTAGTGTTGCATTTTACAAATACATACTATATACCACATACCACAAATCCACTTGAAATTTTTTGTTTTGGGTTCAATATACAAACAAAATAAAATTAAAATACAAGGCAAACTCCAACACAGCTACAATAAATCTATCTACCTTTGCAATTACAAATCTATCTGGTATTACGTCACAATCAGCTAACTCATTAGTAGTTCTAATCATCCTATTCTGTGTGCACTGCCGACCATTATTAGTTTGATAGATGCAACACATAAAATATAGGTAGTCCTCGACGACTAAGATGAAAACTTAAAAGAAAAATCTAGACATTTTATGAAATGGCTTAATATCTTGAACATCTTGAACATCTAATATCTTTAACATGCTGTTAAAATGGTTTCTCCTTTTAGTCAGTTTATTTCTATATTTATATTATATATAATTTAAAATACAGATATTCAATAAACCTAACCTAAGGACAAATCTACGGAAAGCCTAGTCTCGAAGTTTTTAGTGATACATTCAGTAATATACCGTCATGCCATAAGTTCTGCCCCATACGATTAGTGAATTGTTTAAGGTACTAAAAAAAAAATCATTTTTATGAAGACCATTTTATTGCTAAAATGTTCTATATTCTATATTACGATTTATTTAAAATGAGCTCCTTGGGTCTTCACATAATGCCTTTAAACGCCACTGCCACTCATCTATGACAGCACGCATCATTTTCATCGGCATTGAGACAGCTATATTCATTAAATTGCGTTTTAGCAGCTCGATATTTTTATGGAGCTTACTTCAGACCATATCTTCGAGTATAGACCACAATTGGTAATCCAGTTTGATGATCCACTTATGTGTCGGTTTCGCTTGGTGTCGAATTTTGTAATTATAGGGACACTGATAATTTTAAAACAATTCGTTTTACAGGCGACAAATTTTTTACTGTGAACGAAATATTTAAAAAGTTGAATCACAGGGTATATACTTACAGCTCTTAAAAGGATTTTAAGAAAAAATTTAAAATTATAATTATTGTTTTATTAAAATCATTAAATGTAATTAAATTAATCATTAAAATTTGAATATCTTTAACGCCCCATTTCGTATTTGTTGCTTGCACTTAAAACATCAACTAAATACACGGTAGCTACCCACAAAGTGAACCCTTTTAAACCAACCATAAACAACCTCTAAATTCCATATTTGGAATTTAAAACCAGCGGTATTTTAATTGGGAACGAACTTATGGCATGACAGTACAATAGTGTATCAGCGGTATGGCGTAAAACCTACATTGGCCGACTGGGAAGTTGGTAACCGTGGTTCAAACCCTGGTCGCATTAAATACCCTGCTGTGATCTAAAGCCCAAAATAGATCTGTGGGCTGTGGAGGAAGGCAACGATAAATGACCCCATTTATTAAATTTCCTAGTGCGTCATCTAGCACCTTAATAAATTCTAAAATTTCAATAATTCATCATTCAAATTATATTCGAATTATTAAATTCCATCATATTTGAGTTTATACAGCATCGTAATTGATGAATGGACACTTTTTCGAAAAGCTATATAGTTAATTTAAAATTCTTGTAACCAAAACCTTTATGCATAATATTTTTATTTAGATAGTAAAGAAATTAGTTCATCTGATTTGTAAAAAATGGTGTGCAATGCGTATTCTAGGATACTATCAACGTGTAACTTATTGGTGAAGTATTAAAGCTTCGAAAATACATATACATTCTAAGAAAAGATTACGCTAAGATATGGACAGAACTCATCAGATATATTGATTTTCTATATGTTAACCAATTTATTTAACACTTGAATACTAAACTATAGCAATTGCTTTTTATATTTCCAAGTTTCTATATGCGTTAACATATTAGGCTTTTTGAATAAACAGGAAATTCGGTATTTAAGAAATAAATCGAAAATTTTTTGATTTTATAGTTATTACACCAACATTTTTATAAAAGTCAAATATATATTTTATTGTGTATTGCCATAATGACGACTTTCTCACGCAAAATTATTTAATACGTTGTACTAATAAAAAATGTTATTAAACGTTCGCTCATTATTATCAGTATTATATAACAAAATTTCTTATTTTTGTTGCTATATTATGCTAAAATTTATTTATATGTTATTATATTAGACCATAAAATAAAGAGTAGAGAGATGAAGGATAATTTGAATATTAGTTATTATCATTGTTTCTGTTCGAAGAGAAATACGAAAGGATATAAGAACATACCGAACGAAAACGACACAAAACGCGATTGAAGATAACAATTTAAAAATACTAAGATCGCAGTTGTCTAACGGCAAAACCTAAATAATAAAAATTAAAAACCCGCAGCGGCGGGTGGATCGTATCGGTCAAGACACAAATTCTTAAAACTAAGGAGACTTTTATAGAAAACTATACACGTCGACTACATCTGGACCAGAGCTAAGGCAATATACCATCTTAAATATGGAATCAGAAGAAATCCCATCAATAACACATGCAAAATTAAGAAATAGCCTAAAACAATTAAAAAACAGGAAATGCCCCTGGAGAAGATAGAGTTACAGCGAAAATCTTGAAAATGGGACGAAAAACTTGGGTTTCTCAATCTAGATACAATTAAATAAATGTTTAGAAGAGGTACAAATTCCGTCAGAATAGTGCAACGCTGAGGTGATACTGATTTTTAAAAAAGGAGACAACAGATATGGAAAACTACCGACCTCTTATAGTTTGCTAACACAAATATATAAACTCCTCACAAAAATCATATAACAAATCCCTTGGAAAGGAAATTTGACTTTTATCAACCGTGGAATAAACAGGATTTAGCAAAACTTTTAGCACAACGGACCATATTCAAGCAATTATTAATATAATAATAATAATTAAAACTATATAATTTTAATGAATTATTACTAATTAATACATTATACATTACACACTTATAAATTATAATACATTATTTAGAATCAAAATTAGTGGAATTGCTTATATGTTAGAACAAAATTATTAAAACTTTTTCATTTATACCTAAATCCTAATGTAAATAATAATTGTTAGTAATGAGTAGTTTTGATTTATTAAATATTGTTCAGAACTGCTTAATAAAATTGATTATTTATTTATTTATTTATTTTTCACATAATGTTTTGGATTAAATTGTTTGTAAAAGTTATTAAAATATATTTAAATTATAATAACGCCTGGATACAATTTATCACCTCTTTCAAGTTTGCTTCAGGCAAGTTTACATATTTTTTTATCGCATTTTAATTTTCTCAACCACTTACCGCATCATTTATGTCATTTATAATATACCTACGTATTATGTAAAAATATATAAGAATTAAAATTTTTATTTTGAAAATGTTTACGAAACACTTTAGTTGCAGAGATGCAATCATTTCAGTTTTTTAATATGGAAGTGAGGCATACTATAATAATATGTTTTATATTATGCATGTTTTTAAATGTATACCTTCTTACTCTATTTATATAACTGTAATAATTAGCATTGATTTATAAATTTAAATTAGGGCGAAGCAGTTTAACAACTACTTTGGTATGTTATTTTACACACAACTAGAGGTTTAACGCTACAGAAGCCAGGATGCAGCAGGAAGATATTCGATTAAGTGGAATAATAACGGGGTGAATGTTTGGTCGAGATAGCTTAGACCACAGACGGGTAGCGAATGTGGTATTAAACGCACATGCAGGGAAAAAGCTGTATTTATCATTTTGATATATTTTTATTTATCTCGCAAAAATTTACTAGAGCATACATATTGTTCGTTTAAAATATTTTAACTTTTTCTTTATTTTAAATTGCGGAAAAATTTATTAACTAAAGTACTATTGTTTGCAAGCGTTTATAAATAATCAAGATGAAAGATAAAAAGATAGTATCAAGAAGGAAAAGCTTTTTTGAAGATAAATTTCAGGTTTAACTTTTTTGAATCTCTGTTTGCTTTGTGTTTGTTGATATTGATCGTGCATTACAATATAATTTACTTTTAAGATATATAAACGGACAAATTAAGTAATTTTTATTATAATGGTAATTATGTATTTACTTCATTTTATAAATAATTTTCCAACAACTAATTGGATATTCATTGCATTAAATAATAAATTAACAGAATTTATAATCAGGTTAGGTTTTTATGAAATATTTAAAAAATACATTTGAAGGAAACAATGCTCTCTGAAGCAATCTATAATATGTAACTTTTTAATAAAAGAATAATTTAAATTATAACATTATGTAATTCAAAAAGATCTAATGTTGTGCAAAAATTTATTTTTCATGTATTTTGGATTCTCTTGTTGTAAAACTCAAACTCCCGAAACCCACTTTCTGGGTGCAAGCACTTCTGTTGCTTGTGATATGAAATCTTTAACAAGGTACATCTATACTTTATATTTAATAGTTATTTATGTATCAAGGGCATTATGACGATGTTTATGTCGAAGGCAACCAATTTAAAAGGCCTGAGAGTTTTTAAGTTGCTCGAAAGCATAAACATAGGGTAATGCCAGTGATGCATACAACGTTTTATATTACACTGCATTTCAATTTGAGAAAATTTAAAAAATTTATAAATTTTGAATTTGATTTTGCTAAATTTCCTAGTTTGCGGTGACTTGTATTATATACAATTGCGAATGAGAGGGCATAATAAGCGGGCATTATCATTTATACACCCTAGGCCTAAGGCATTATAAGCTTACTTAATATATTTCGTTGTCAAGGTATAAAAAACAAATAATGATTCAGTGTAATATAAAATATATTATATTATATTTGAAATTCAGAATCCTAATTTTTAAATTTATCTGCACAAGTGCAATTGCCGAGAAAATAACTTGAAAAAAATTAAGAGATGCCATTTATAAATAAGTATTTATTATCTTTTTATATTATTTTCTTATCAATTTTTCTAAACTTGTTGTTCTAACAAATATATCTTTAAAACCTGATAACAAATTAATTTTAAATGCCATTTTTAATAATTAATCATATTGCATATTAATATGCTTGATGTGCTATAATGCCAGCATTGATGAAACTTTGTATATGGTAGCTACTAGCTCAAATCCGGTGATCTGTTTGGCTTACAAACATAATACATAAACTAGTTAGTACCATATTATAAATTAAAATTTCTATATTTGGGCTAAATCCCTTTTGATTCTAGCAGTATTAAAACACGGTTAAACATCAGCCTCAAAGAGATATTGCAACTTCTAATGGTAAAAATACGAATTAAACTACATAGAATTTAAAGCTTAATAATTGTACATGAATTATAACCGTATCATCATTAATTATTATTAAGGCCGTAATAAAAAATTCAGTTATGTACTAGGGGAGACGGGGGCTAGTTGTTGCAATTTTCACTTATCATTTTTTTCACGCCTGCACAGATCCTTTAATAAAATTTTGAAAAAGCCACCTTATAGTCTAAAATGTCCTTTGTACATCTGTAATTTTTAATTAGTAGAAAATGCAAAGTTTGCAGGTGTACAATTGTTTTCTTCAAGCAATCCAAAGTGTCGGGACAAGTTGTTACACCTGGTGGGGCAAGTTGTTACTGATGGGTTAGGTAAGGTACAAACTCAATAAAGTTCAATATTTGTATTTTAATAGCTTTAAGTTAATCAGTATCCGACATACAATGAATACACATATAGAAATCGTCATCACTGCCGCAAGAAACATGTGCCTACTTTTTACAGCTAGTGCACTGAATCCAATCAGCATTTCTTGAGGTAGAATAAAAAAATTAGTATTAGCTGCTCCGAATGGTACCTGCTGACCATTATTGTAAAAGAGTAAGAAAGCTTACACACAGTGTGGGTGAGTCAACCTATTATATATTACAGTAGCAACATGCCCAACAAGCACTGAAACAACTAGCCCCAATGTCACAAAAAAGGTTATGTTGTTGCCCTTGCAAGCAGTAGTTTAATTATTTAGAAATCTACTATTGCAAACAAAAGAGTAATGTTTCGGCTTTGAAATGCTATAAATAGTTTGAGCACATCACTTACCGTTTCACGGTAATATGCCTCAGAGTGAAAACAAACGTTTGATACATTCGTCCGTGAAAAATAAATTTTCATTATTACTGGGAACTGCATGATTAAGAAGTTTTATATTTCATCCATAAATAGTACATGAATAGGGAAATATTCAGTTGTAATTGTGGTTCAGTTACCAGCAGGCTAATTAAGTTATTGCATTTGTAACAACTAGCCCCTGTAACAACTAGCCCCCCTCTCCCCTACTGTACTATTATTTCCAGGAACTAAACTGTAACTTTAAATCTTTGAAAAATTACTTAAAATTTAAATTAAATTTAAATGAAGCAAAATCAAAGAAAATTTAGCCATATACTTTTTAAAGCACTTAGGGCCAATCCAACCAGACAAGAAAAATCGAATTTTAGACAAAACTTTGATCGAAATAACAAATTTAGCATGTGCTACCAAGGTAATTTAACAAGTTTTGCCTAAAACTCGATTGGCCCTTATAGTATAAAATATTAATACAAATTTATCTAATTATGATTTTTATGTCATATATTTATTATATTTTTTACTTATTTATTTTTATATTTAATATTTATATTTCGTGTTTAATTTATTTACTTGTTAATTCTTATTAATTGCCTACATTATAAATAATCATAATAATAAAAACAAAAGTTTATTAAACATTTATTAATAGAAATCATATTTATTTTTAAGCTTTCAGCGGAGGTTACTATCGCTATCGTCAGAAAAATTATTGTTTATAAATAATTACATGTATTGTCACTTGATGCGATCTATAATCAAATAAATAAAATTTTTTCTTAGCCATGAAATATGATCGTGAGTTGAGAACAACCTATAGTGAGTTTCCGACAAAGTAGAAAAAAATTTAACTCCAATGTGTGGAAGTGGATAGAAAGTTAGCTACAACTACATAAATGGCTGTAGATGTTGCTTAAACCGTGTATATCAGTTTGCTATTCATTGTGGTATTCTCTCTTTGAATGCAGATCATTTCACGAAGAAGTCTATTCTTGTAATAAATTAGTAACTGATTTAATTATTTGGCGTTCTTAAATCTGCAACATCTTCATCGATTAGTAGTTGGTATACTTACCTAATATCTTATTCGGATTAGAAGACAAACTTTTCCATATTTTCCAAACTTTTCCATTTTTCCACTAGCGCTCTGCGTCGCAAATGCAAAAATTGCGTATATGTCAAACAAAGACACTTTTATTCCAAATGAAACATACTACTTTTTCTCTAACCAAAAATTAAATACAAAATTCATCATCACGATTAACGGTTAAAACTTGTATTGTAAAGCTGCCTTCTCACAAGGCTCTTGTGAGAAGAATCATTTGCAACACCCGGAAATAATAACAATAAAATATAATAAATTAACCTTCTATCGCAAGAATTTTTTTTAAATTGATTTCACTCAAAATCCCCGTAGTTAATTACTACTTGAATATATGTATTCAAATTATTGAATATTGAATAATATTCAATTATATTTTCTAATATAATTATAAGGAAAACATAAATTGAAAAATTTATTCAGGCAAAATACATTTTGTGCAAATATAAAAGTTCTAAGTTTTTTCATTTTGAATGTTTTTCTTTAATTATTTTACCGCTTAAGGCATTTTGTACTTTAGACAATTAAATTTTAAATAATAAATATAATGTAGGTATGCTGACCATATAGTTACAAAGAAAAATTTATATTCAGTTGTTTTTATATTAGTGTTCAAAAGCAACGCAAATAGTACCATACTATTTGATGCTATAGCAACACAATACACAAATAGTACCATACTATTTGATGTTAATACGGTAATATCAACTGATACAAACATTTAACAGTAGCACTCATTTCATTAGAACCATTATCACGAATACGTAGAAGTTATTTTGATAGTTGAAGTTATTTTGGAAAATGTTTAATATTTAACAACAACTTTAATTGCAGATGTTCCTGAATTTTTAACATCATTTTTAATGTCTTTCTTCTTTTTCTTATTCCATGTGTCATGCTCGGTCCCCCGAACGTCGACGAAGATGACGTACCAGGAAATTTTTATTTGTCGAGTGTTTTTTAGATCACAGCAGGGTAGTCGGCGCAACCAGACTTTCATCCGCAGTTTACCGTTTCGTAGCCCATCGATTTATGCTTTACACCACACTGCTGGGGTAAAAGTCTTGGAATTATTGTTAATTCCGAGAGTAATAACCCATTTCTTTCTTTTAATCAGTACTTTGTAAATTTAAAAGTAACTATATACTTATATTATATTATAAATTATAAGGTTATAATAATGTTCAAGTAAAAAAATGACCATAAACTGTTTTCAAAGAAATAAAAATAAGAAGAAACTAATGCATTGAACCGTCTATTCCGGGTTCTCTGGGTGAGTATTACCTGCGTGACCTGCATGAATGGATTAACGTGATTCTCTAAAAATTGCGATAACTCGAAAACGGTGCAAGATGACGAAAATCCGAGCAAAAAAATTCCCCTTGCCACAAAGTAAACCCCCACCGATTTCGTGCGGCCAGGTGCACAAAAAATTTCGAGTCGAAATTCCAAAAAAAAATCGTAACTCGAATGGATTAACGAGATTCCCAAAAAATTGCGACAACTCGAAAAACAAAAAAACAATTGTTTGCAACGGGCGACGAAAATAAAACAAAAGTGTAAAAATAGTGCAAAAAGTGGAAACAGATACCGACGTACCTGTATCCGGTGCAACGAAAAATTAAAAATCGTATTTTTTGGAAAACGAAAGAAATTTTTCCAAACGAATTTTTGTCTACGCGTTCCCCTCTACTTCCTTAACCGCCACCTTTTTTTTCGTGCAATACTCGTAGAAACAACTCCGGCCCGAGGGCGTTAGCCCGAGAACACTCGTCATAGTCCAGCTAGACTATATGATTTGAAGACAACGAAAGAAGTGTTTGTTTCTACTGTATAATTCTCTCTAGATTCAATGCATTTTGTAAATAAATATTAAATATTAAATAATAAATAAATTTTTGTCTCCAAACTGTCATTTGACTCTTGCGGCACAAAATCTGGAAGATTTTTATCTGAAGATGAAGTATCTACAACTAGCTTAAGTCGGCCGGCCCGGCTAACCTGTTACTAGCAATAACAGGGCCTGGGCCATCTAACCCGAGAATGCGGGAGGGATGACTCCCTTATTATTTCAAAACAAATACTTACAAATTAAGCGCTAGTCGGGCGGCTATTATGTATAAAAATTTCCATATCCGAGATAACTCGGGCAAAATTTAAGGGGTTAACACACTGAATCGCGAAAATTATTTTCTATCAAAATGTAAAAGAGTTACAGTATAATTTAAAGAATAAGCAGAAACTTTTTACAGTGCTCTATTTTTATATTTTAAATAACTTACCTAATTTATTAATTTCAACGCCACAAACTAGATAGTACAATGCGGTTTCGCAACCCTTCAAGTAAATAATCTATAATGTCGCAAAAATAAAATCTATCTAAATATTATGAAATATTAAACCGAATCATTTCACCCGCTAGGTGATCTCACCCAGAACTAGTCTTGGGAAAAATATCGATATTGATATCGATATATTGATAAACGATATTAAAACTTTTTGATATCGATATATCGATATTTCGATATATCGATATTTTGATATTTTGATATATCGATATTTCAATATATCGATATTTTGATATATCGATATTTCGATACTTTCTTGATATCGATATTCGATATTAGAATTTCAATATAATTTGTTCAACTTTAACTAACAATAATAACGATCAAAAGAAATTTGAACAAAAAACCATAATAAATTCACTATGAAACAAATTATTAATAGCTATAATTGCATTTAAATATTTGCGATAATTTGAAATCCGGACAGACTGCTGTCTTGGTAACATGATCTGATCAGTAATAATATCAGTTGAATATGCAGTTGCAAAAAATTATACGTTATGATATGATATTATGATATCGATATATCGATATTTTCGATATTTTCGATATTTTCGATATTTTCGATATTTTCGATATATCGATATTATCGATACTTTTTGATATCGATATTCGATATTGGAATTTCAATATCGCCCAGCACTACCCAGAACTACATAGGGTAAAAGTACCAATAATCAGCCAGTTAAGAAAATGGTACCAGTAGTCAGCCAGTTAGCCGTTAATCATTATAATCCATTTTTTATCCTTATTTATCCTAAATGATGGCTGACATTTGGAGCTGGCTGTAAATAAAATAAATTAAATTTCTCTTAATATTCAAGTAGCGCTTATATGCATCCGGAAGCACAATCTTCCAGAGGCTACATTTTGGTGACGTAGCCTTCTGAAATATTTATTTTTTATTTTTTATGAAATCTCCGATTAATTCTAAAATTATGTGATATTCTATACTATTGACATTCTGCTTGGAAACAGAAAATTTTATAATGGCTCTTTCAAATGGTAATAATATGAAGCAGTTTTATAAGAAAGGAAAATGAAATAGAATACAACCCCTCCGGATTTTCTTTGATCTGAATTCAGTATTAACAAGCTGAATAATTTCTACTATTTGATTAGAATTACTCATTGTACTTGTATTGCTCTTTTTATCTAACCGAAATCCAAATATGCCGTAATTTACTTTTGGTTTCTAATCATTATTTAATTTTATAACATTTAATAATAATTTATATACTATTAAATATTTAGTTTCTTTATACAAAGTAATAATAGTAAAATAACAGCTAAATTACAATAACTAATACAATTTAAGTTGTACATCAAGTAGTACGCTTAGTACTTTCCGCATTACCAAGAGTGATCATTTATAACACCACATTAACCTCTATAATACCTCTTGACATTTTATAATGAGGCTTCAACTTACCCAAGAATCCTTCTAGCAAAATATTTTTGCTTGTCTGAGTTTGTTATATTATGTACATATCTAAATATAGAAAAATAAATGCAGTATATTTTTCAATTTTAAAATATTATGTAGCATTTCATTATATTTTTATTGATTACATTCATCAAGATATTATTATTAAGATTTTTTTTTCATTTCATTTCATTTAAATCACTTGTTTCAAAATGATTTTAAATAATTAAAAGGGATAATTCTAAGAATGTTGTTCGACAACATTTGTTCAATGCAGCATTTATACGAACAAATATTTATTTTATGTGGAATTTTATACGGCATAGTACATTTATTTACGGTATTTTAAATTATCCACAATGCCATACATTGCAAAAATTATAAGGTCTCGTACAATGGTAATTTATTCATTACTATATTCTGGTTATATTCCGTCAGGAATGACACCCAAATTCATTCATTCATACTATCTATAGAAAAAATTCCTTTACTTTATAAACTTCTGTTTTCTTAACTACAATTTTTGGTTATCGAAAGGATAATTTTAATAAGCGAAATTACTCAAAGATGCCATCTCTTGAGATCCGGCGTAATTGTCGAGTTCCGGCCATTTCGGGGGAACAGTTGATCCCCGGTAATACAATCAAGTTAAAATATGAAATGCCGACTTGGGCAAGTCGAGATTAATTGTTTCGTTATTTTTCCTTTCTATTCTTCCAAGACGACAAGAACGAACCGTCGATTATCTGATCGAAATTATTACGATATTAAATGCTGGTCAACGACTGACGTTTAGTTAGTCGAACACCTCCCCCCCCTCCCCCCGGTCTACTAAAATTCGTTACTCAACCGTTATCCCCAATTAAAGTTACGTTGCTAACATCCGGCTCGCAAAAGTCAGGAATAATTGTTCTGGTATTCAAGCCTTTTTGAGAAACCTCATGAATAAGCCTTTTCTCCCCCAAGCCCCACCCCCTCCTCACTAAATTAAAAAAAAATTCAAACTTATTCAAAGATCTACCCTGGTTACCCACTAGTAGTCCAGTTAATTTAGATCAATTTTCGGCAAATAAAAACGTTTAATCGGTAAAGATCTGAATTTTGATATACATATTTATTACGGCTTCCTGTTAAACATACTAAAAGTCCCCGTTGAAATCTGTTGCGCTCGACCCGCCATCTTAGAAATAAGGTACAGTATTTCAGTTTTTTGGCTGTATCTCGGCAACTTGTGTTGATACAAAAAACAAGTTTAAGTAAAAATTGTAGTTTATTGAATATCCTTCAAAATAGTTTATATATTTTTTTTGTATATCTAATACTTTAGCTGTAATCTGACGTTGCTACGGAAGGTGTTTTTGCAGCTTTGTCGTTTCAATGCAGTCAATTTATTTTTTCAAGGTGGTAAATCCTTTACCTTTAAGACTGACTATTTCTCCAGTACAAAGAGGTATAAGAAAGATATGCGTCGCATAACGTTTTGTCACTATAGTAAGCATGAATCTCGTGCATAATACATATCCCTTCGGAAGTGTCTAAAGCTAAGGTATTGGAGATACAAATTTTGAAGAAAATTTAATAAAGCACAAATTGCCGAGATATAGACAAAAAACTGAAAAAGTGTACCGTTTTTTCAAGATGGCGGCTTGAGCGCAACACATTTCGACGGGGACTTTTAGTGTGTGCACCAAAATTCAGATCTTTACCGATTAATGTTTTATTTTTATCTAATTTTACTGGACTATAGTAGGTAACAATAGTAAAAAGCACAAACAAAATTGCAGAATCAATTTTAAAGATCCGATATACCGTCGGCTGAAAATTTATTTGTCGTAAACCACAATTTTTACTTTTTTGCTTTTTTGGGATTTTTGAGAGTTTTGGGACCTACTCTTTTTATTACACGAATTACTGTATAATCCATGGTTTGAGTTTTATATTACAAACATACAAACAGCATTTCGTATAAAATAATTATTATTATTGCTAGAAGATGTTGGAAAACTTGATGAACATCAAGTGATTTGCACAGATTTTGTAAGTTTAATCATAATGTAGTGTAATTTCACAATCTTATAGACTTTTATGTAAACTTATAATTAATAAAATTTATGAAAAATATTCAAAACAGACTATTGATTTTATATTTGTTAAAAAGAATTTCTTATATTCTTTCTAACTTTAATGCAAAATGTAAAGTTTATATAACGTATTGCTCCCTGTACGCAGAAAGCAATTTTACGGAACAAGTAACAGAACAACATCACAAAGTTACATTTAAGGTGTGACTAAATAATTTTTAAATTGTTTCTAAAGCTATCAATTTTAAAAATTATGTGCTATCGATTAAATTGTTTGCATTTGAACAATTTGTGATTTGCAACCACATTAAGCCTATTAAAAAATATTGCATCAAAAAATTATAACAATAAAGGAAACAGCTGAACAATTTATTTGCAGTTGAAATATATTTCAAATAAATGACTCTGGTGATTTAATTTAACGGTAACATGTAGCTGAAAACAAATTGAAATGCATCATTACTTCTGTATTTGACAAACTTTAACACAATGTGATGAAGTACAAAATATTTTTTAATTTTGCTATTAAATTTTATATACAATTTTGCATACATTTGTTTTGTATACAATAATTAGGTTGCGTAATTTTTACAGTAGATTCACAAAACAATTTTAAAAATTGTTTGATCTAAGTTTACTTTATTATTAAGGTTAAATTTAATTTTAGAAACTTTTTTATTTACCCAATTCTCTTTAACGGTAAACTTGGGTAAATACAGCAATCAATCACATTTGCTTTATCTGTTTTTGTAAAGAATCTTCTCGAGTGTAAAATCACCAATTACCTAACTATATTTTGGCAAAAATATTTCTTAACTAATGAAAACTTCTGTTAATTTTGTATTACAATGATATTGCACAAATTCAATTAACAATATTTTGTATTATTTATATTTATATAATTTTTAACATCAGCTTTTTTTATTATCGATTATTTTGTGTGAATCTCATGGGTATTAATATTAAAAAAATACTACTGTAATAGCTTTTAACTTTAAATGAGTCCTTTTGCATATGATTTTTAATGATCGAAAAAACGTTTTCCGCCAAATGTACATGTGTACTTATGCTTGAACTTAACAATATCTCATATACTTTTTCTCTCATTTTTAACTGTCAAAGTTTGGATAAACAATAAATTATTCAAACCCTAAAAAAGTTCAGTGCAAGTGCAATATTTATTGACCAACTACTAAGAAGCAATTACCAGTATTGCTTAAAAATAATTGCATTCTAGCTAGGTATTCAAACATCAATTAGAAATGTAAATTTCAAAAGTCTTGAACTTTCATGAGATGTAGTTCCGTACTTAATTTCCGGTTTATTCGGAAACGTTTCAAATTAACGCAGGGTTAGCAAATAAACAAAAGTCTCTGTAACGAGGTCTAACTCGAAATTCTTAATTGACAATGTGGTTTAATTTTGCCTTCCAAAATAAATTTACTTTTATGCAAGAATTTTAAAATTGTATTAAAGATACTTAATAATTCTTTCGCACAATGAACGTTAGGTAAAGCAAATCTATAATATTTTAAATAATTTATTTTATTATTCTTAGTAAATAATAAAATATAATAAAATTTTCTGGTTTCTTCTGATGTGGGTAAACTAAATAATCAAATATTTTACTGATATGGACAAATAATAATTATTATAAAAATGTGAATGCGTTTTATACAAATTTTAATTATTAGGCCATATTATATTAGCCATATAAATGTATACTATATAAAGTAGAACTGCAGAAAATTATCTACAAGAAAATATTGGAATTCTTAATCCAAAGTGAGTTAAAGTAGCAATTGGTTTAATATGTTACCTGAGGGGAGAAAAACAAAAATGCAAAGAACTAACATATCAAAGTAGTAAACTGCTTTGAAGAGCTAACGTTTCTCATTCATACACTGAAAATAATACAGTGCTTAATATTAACGAACAGCGATTTTTAACTGAAATTTGCTGTGACAAGGAATCTTTTCTTTGATAAAAAGATATGCTAAGTAAGATTTTAGATACTGAATTCGTAGATACGTTAAGATATCGAATTGGCATTCTTATATACAAAGAAAATTGTTTCATTGACTAATCTAGAATATTCCTGCATATAAAGCAGTTTTCGTCTATCCGATAAAATGTCTTCTTTGCATTAAGGAATTCGAACATTAAAAAGTTATGATTCATGTAAGAAATTTATTCGTTATTGTAATTTACACTGTTATGAAATAATGATCTACATGTTGGATCCATTACGAAGAATCGTAGTTTTAACGTTTGTATTACGTGGATTAATTGGATAAAATTACATAATATAACGACAGCAAACTTTAATACAACGAATTTGTACGGTACAAGAATTGCTGATGACATAAAAACTGCAATTTTGCAAATATGCAACTTCATATCGTAGTTTAGATAAAAATTTATTCTGTTAACAGCGTTTTTAGTGTAATAACGTGCTTATTGGAATTGCAAATTCTTAATCAAAAGTAAGAACTTATAAATAATTGTTTTATTTATTTAAACTTAATTTTCTAATTACTCTTTAATTTAATTTCAGGAAATAGTATGTATAGATAGGTGGATTTCCAACTAAAATTGGTAAGGATTTTCTCCAAGAGGTCTTTTATGTTTCATATAAAAATGGCTTTTTTTTTAGAAGTACTATCTTTTCAACAAAGAGGACGAATATATTACATTATATTGTAATTTAAAAATTTCATTTAATGTGGCTGTTGGCAAACATTAAACATCGTCAAAATACACCAAAAATAATTTCAAAAACATAAGACTTAAACAAAATTTGGTATACAAATTTTGAATAATAATAATACAGGTCTAGGGGTGAGTTTCTTTTAAAACAAATCCTTCAATTATTTCATAAAACTTTGCTTAAATTATTTTAGTTTTTCTATAAGTGTTTAAAATGTACATTTTTAGAACGAAAAGATAATGCAGAAGTGTGCATTGGGGCGTTAAATTTCGATATTCTATCAACTGAATAGTTTGATAATTCTTGGAAAGCCTGTATAGCCAATATTGGCTTAAAGATCTAAAGAATTCGGAGACCGCTACTGTAATTATGAAGAAAATTGAAAAAAATTTGAAAATTGAAAATCTATGAAACCCCAATAGAACGGGTATGTTTCTCTAGATGTATCTTAAATAATACCTGATTATTAAAACCTTTAACTTACAGATCAGGTAACATGGATTTTATTGCTGAATTCAATAATAATATGAGAACGGTTTATTGAACACTTGGTACAATTCTAGCAACAAGAGGATAGATAAAGTGACTTACTTCATATTGAAGAAATTTTTATATTTTTTGCAATATACCTAAGATATCAATTTTTTTAAGATCTGTAAGTATAGATCTACTTTAAAATAATTTTTGTGTTTAATTTAAATTTTTCTAATTAATCTTCAAAATTTTTATACTAGCTTCATATCTAAACTCGAAAGATTGATTAATTTATTAATTAACATTTTGTATTTTTATACGAAATAAAACTAAATATGAAGCTAGTGTAAAAAGTAAATAGTTTTAATAAGTTTAAACTTTACTTTTTATAATTTTTAAGTTTAAATGAAATATGGTTAAATATTTTGATTATCATGATTATTATTGTTTATATAGTACATAGGTATTTAATTTGTTATAAAATAAAATTGTTTCTTAATTAATAAACATATTATAAAGTATATTGAACATTCTTTTTTTATACGTTGCATTAATTACTACCATACGTATAACTACGAAATGTTTACGTTAAACAAAAACCAATACTTATTGAATCAATGAAATGTAGTTGTCAGTTAAGGAATGGTCATCTTTTTCACAAAAACACAAATCCATATGACAACAAATAACATTCTTGAGTCAACGAATGCCAATTCTTTCGACCATAGACGCTATTCCTTGCGTTGACGAAACCGTTTTTGAAATATGAGCATGTATAAGATATTAATTTCAAAGAATTTATTTTCTTTAATACCAATACGTATGCATTACTTAAAGAACACCTTTTCTTTAACATGAAGAAATCGTGCGTTGGATCAATTTTAAGGAACTATTTCTTTATAACTACAACCGTGTGCTTTATATTTATGCTCTGATTTGGTTCAGTGTATGCATTACCAAGTAAGTAAGTTTTATATTATAAATTAATGGGTTTAATTAATTAGTTAGAGAAAAAAATAATGTGAAAAGTATAATAAGGAAAGTCTGGTAATTATAGGCAGGTAACTTCATTTGTAAAAAGTAGGAATATCAGAGTGAATAAGAACAATATTTAGTTAAACAGTAGAAAATCTTGAAGATATCGATCGGGTATGAGTCAGGTAAGTAAAAACTATTATATTTAAACTGTAATTGGCACTTTGCAAATTTATTTTGATGTAAAATGGTTTATCCGTAAAGTAATTAAAACTAAACTTCTTAAAATTAGCTTTGTTAATAATAATCACAGTAGCTCATCCAATATCCTATATAATAATAATATACTTAGTATTAACTTTCTATATCAAATATGTTAACTTATCTTCAGCGTAAACCTTAAAAAATTTATTTAAGTGAATGTTATTATTAAATAAATCATAAGCCCTACATAACATAAAGTAAAATTAAAAGTAGAAGCTAATAGAATGAGTGGCACTTTTATATCTAATTTTGAAAAAAAAAATTTTGATAATCTTGTTACTCCAATAAAACAAACTTTGTTTACTCTAAACAAAATGTTAACCATTTATTAGGTAATATAAATTGTTTATCCAATACCTGCAAGTAAAATAACTTTTACATTGACATTTTCAAAATGTCAATGTAAAATTATATAATGTAATTTCAAATTTTATTTGATTTTGAAATTTTAATATTACTTGCAGGTTTTGGATAAAATGTTATATGCGACTCTTGAGTAAAGATATTTGTATCCACTTACGGAAGATAAGTTTTTCGTTCGTGGATAAAATGTATCTTTACTCACTAGTCCCATAAATTACTATTGCACACATCAACACAATAAAAATATGTTTTCAATCAAATTTAAATCAATTTTTGAATTCACTGAGCATCAGTTGTCAAACATCAATCAATAATTTACGTTTTAATTATTTGCAAATATAATAAATCGTTAATGTCCACTTATCCTGAGATATAAGTTCTATCAGTAATAAAATTGAATTATTGAATCTAAAGCTTAATTATTCTCACTTTAAATATACGTATCCAAAAGGCAATTGCTATATTTGCTTTAATATCTAGGACTACTTAATATAGCAAGTTAGATAGATTGAAATAGCTAAAGATTAGGAAAGTTCAAAGCAGTTTAAGGCGACAAACAAGTAGATCAAGATTGCAAGTCCTCAATTTTAACCCTAGGCGGTTTGAATCTGTGGCCACTTTGCTTGTATTGTATTACTAAAGTCGATAATAATTTTATCGTATTGTGCATTAATTAAAAATAATGTGCAATGGGTTTTACTTGTTAACAATTTCGCAATTGAATGCTTGGGTATTTACTAATTGCTTTAGATTTATCAGCGTGTACCTATAATTTAGTTTAATCAAACCTTATTAATTGAGAAATATCATTTCCCCTCTGATTTAAATTAATTGATTTAGAATGAATTACAGTATTTGTAAACTAAATCGGGAAAGTCCAAAACTAGAAGTATTATAAGTCCAAGCTTTAACATGTTGTGCCAAACAAAACGATGTAAGCAATATATGATTAAAAATTTTATTTTAGTAAACCTTTACCATTATTTTTACTAACAAGAACGATAGTGATAATATTTTACTGGCCGAGGCTCGAAAATTACTCATTACTGGACATACAGCTATATTCGGTGAGCTTTTTAAAACTGTAAGCATAGTAACGAATAATTTTGCGAATCGAGTAATAACTAATAAGTATACTAGAATACTATTTTATCATTAAAAAGCAAAAGAAATTAAATATTATACTAAAAATAAAACAATACCTTTTAAAAATTGCTATGTTATATTATAATAATATATTCTAAATAATGGCAATAAGGGTGCAATTTTAATTCTGTTAACCTTCCAGTGAATATGTAGGGCCTAGCAGGCCCGAGTGAACATTTAAATGAATTTAAAAAAAGAGCCGTTTAAATAAATTTCACCATATCATTAGTAGCTCATAGCTGTCTAAAATATGACAAGACATTGACATGGATTTAAAAGCTTAAAAAAGTTGAATGGATTGACAATAAAAGGGCTTCGGGCCTAGTAGGCCCGACGTATGCACTGGCGTTACTATTTAATATTAAAAATGATAATCTGTTTTCAATCAAATTATAAGTTTTTAAAAAAATTTTTTTCAGCTTGTATATCAATTTCTGTAATCATTATTCGCAAAATAATAACAAAACTGCGATAATTTCCATGTAATTCAACAATATTTATCAAAAGTATCTTTAAAATTCTTACAAGTCACCGTAATACAATATATGCAACTTCAATGACTTCAGCTAATTGCAAGATTCAGGTGACTTTGAATTTTATAATATTTCGTAATAATGTCCTTGATTTATTTCAACAATTCTGTTTTTTCTTTAATATTTTATTATTATAAAGTTGAATGTATACAAAAATTATCTTATTTTTCTGAAGTATCCCAAAATTCGTCGATTTAAAGCTACGGGCCTGACAGGCCCTACGTGTGTGATTTTTATTGACGTATGCACTTGTAGGGTTAAAACTCCGAGAATCTTGGCCTTTTCTCAGGTCAATTTAAAACGGCAATAAAATGCACCAGATGATAAAATTAAAGGCCTTCATAAAAACTTAGTTTGATAATTAAATTATGTATTTATTTTAAAATATTGATATTAAGAGTACAATTTGATAGCTAGAGGTGACATACATTTGAAAATTGATCTGCAATGAAAGCACTTTACAAGTTGATTTTATATTCGACGGGACTATAGATTCCTTCGCTTTCTCACCGAGAAGAAGTTCAGAAAGTATTGTTTTCTCTGTTTTGCAATAACAACAGTTTTGAATAGAGTACAGTAAAATACGCTAAGTGTTCGTTAGCTCTTATAACATTTTGACAAAAACTATCGCATTCGTGATTACACAGTGACGTAACTAAGATTTTGGGAGCTAAAACCATAAAAAGCAATTAAAATACCTTCTGTAAATAATCAGTTTTTATACCTTTTATAAAATACATAATTTAGCCCCCCTAAACTCTTACAAAGTGAAATTCTGGTTATAAGGCAATGGTAAATAAATCTTAAATTATATTTGGCACAAAACTTCGGCATGTAAATTCAAACTCTAAACCATAAAACAGAAAAGAATTGTTAAATTCCCAAACAACCTAATCAATATATAAGTTCAATAAATTTATATGGAACACCAAGATTACAGGAACTAATTAACCTTTAGAATAAAATGTGTTTTATAGCCTTATAATATATTATTAGGTATAGTATAATAATATAACCATACTTGTTACTTTCTATTATTTTCATATGCATAATATTTAAAACTGAAATTAATTAAATTATAAGCAGAATAACAGAAATATTTATAAAAATGAGTAATTTACATTATCCTACAGCAAAACTATGTTTATATCGGCTACTAGGCGCAGGAGATTTGGTGAAGCTGTTTGCTTATGCGGACAATACCTAGATGTTTCTGATTTTCTAGTATTCCGGAATTTAGACATTTGAGAATTATTTTTACCTATTACCTAATACTATGAAACTGTGAGTTTCATTGCATGCTGAGACAGTCGAAACACGACAATAATTTCAGATCAACGCGACTGCTGGTCAGAAACTAATTGGTTTCTTCCCTAGTTTTTTTTTATAACTCAGTTATAAATCTATCGTTTTAACCGTCAACTTATCTGACAGTGACAGTTCTTATATTTTATGAAGGTTAGGTTAGTTAATGATACTCTCAGATTCATTGCAGGTAATATGTAAAATAGTGTGTATGGCACGGGATGAAACACGATGTCAGACCAGAGTGTTGCCAGCTCTTGCTTTCGTTCGGGCAGGCAATCCTCACCCTGGTCTGAAATTGTTTTGTTTCATCCCTAGCCAAACAATATACTATTACGTATTTAATAAAATCTAATTTCCATAATATAACTAATATTTTTTTTGCTTAATCACCCTATATAACTACTTAACTACTGTAAATATAAATCATATTGAGCAAGAGAGCAAATTTCATTAAATAATAATAATTAATACATAGCTAAAATTGGTTGTATTTGATACCAATTACAAAGCCACAAGTTTATTACATATTATGTATTCTATGTAAAATTAATTTGTGACAACATAGTTTAAAGTTACGTTAGATATCTCGAATACTAAATTTTCAGTTAAACATAATCTTAAACTAATTTTCGTTTCTTAATGGAGTTAAAATTGTTTAAAACTTATTTAAATGAAATTTTAATAATAATAAATAGTAAATTGGGTTAACAAAATTTGTAAATTATAAATTTTGAAAAGTTATAGATTATTTCTGCTTACCAAATTTACAAAATTCTTATATCTACTTTTAAAATTGACAGCCTTTGTAAAATATTGTAAGAGAAGGTTGTGTTAAAGGTTTACTGCGGTAAATGTCGAGAATAGCTATATAATCGTCGACTCAATAATCACAAAGTTAGCAAAAATGTTTAAATAAATTTATACAACACAAATCTCTAGGTTTCCTTCCTCACAATAAACTTCTTAGTAGTTCTACATAAAATTGGTCCGAAAATTATAAAATCTTTGCTATAAATTTTTCTGACTAAATAAGTTTATGAAACTAAAAAGTATTAAATTTATAGAATTTATAGAATTAATAGAATGTAGGTATGTATATTGAAAAGCGTGTGTGCGATCCTTTATGGTGAAAACGTAGATAAGCTTGTCTTACTGAAAATAGTGAATAGTGGATAAATAGTATAGAATAAATTCAGCAGAAGTAGAGTGAGAGTGATTCAAAAGCACAGGGTGTTGAATCAGAGGTGAAAACCCAATCAAGTGAGTAAATTGATCGAATTTGTAAAGATAGGAAAGTTAGGTTATACAAGACGAAGGTTTCCGAGGTGTTGAACCGAACCGAGTCCTGAACGCGGAGAGTATAAACTGCACTGTTGTATAGGCAACACAACAAGCACATTAAAGAAGGGAGAAACCATTCAAGACAGCATAAAAGCGAGAAACCATTCAAGACAACATAAGAGTGAAAAACCATTCAAGACAACATAAGAGTGAGAAACCATTTGCAGTGGATAAAAGAGGAATTTTCGAATTTTAGTGCGAAGGAGATTTGAGATTACAGTAAGCATATTTGAATCTATTTTATAAGTGAAATTGAAGGTGTAAAACTGCAATAAAAGTTTGGAGAAGATATCTGGCGGTGTTCTGGGAGACAGGAGAGGAGATAGGAGACATTAGAAGGTACCGTAATAGAGTTAATCTGGATTCTAATAAAAGTTCTTTTAGTGAATAAATTGAGGTTATCAAGCGGAAATTTCCGAGGAGTTGATCCGAATGACCGTTTGAACGCGTACATTAAGTAAGAGAATAGGCAACACAACATACAGCGGTGAATCAGAAGTTGAAATATATAACCCAACAAGCGGAAATTATTGACAACACAACCAAGCTGGAACTAAATGAGTGACAAGAAAGACTCAGGAATAGAAAAGGTGAAAGACAGAGAACGCCAAAGATCAAACAGCGCGGGGAATTTGGACGATTACATTAAAAGGAGAAGAATAGACGATATCATAAGTGGAGGAGAAAGTCCTGGTAACATTTTCAAAAGGAGTAAGAAAATAAACAGGTCACCCACTAGAAACAACGTCAACAATACACCGTTTCCCTCCGAGATGGATGAAATACGGAAGTTTATGGAAGACATAAGCAGAGAACTAAAGCAGGTGAGAATCGAAAATAGCGACGTTAAGCAGGAAATAAGAGAAAACATAAAGAAAATTAACGACCAGATGGAAATGCAATCAAAAGACATAATACTGCTGAGAGAGGAGCTAAACCAAACCAAGGCAGACTGGAAAAATGAACGAGAAATTACCAATGCAAAGATTGAGAAATTGGAAGGCAAGATAAATGAAACTGAGAGTAAAATGGAGATGCTAGAAAGAGGAAAGAGAAGAAATAAAATTGTAATCACAGGATCAAACCTGATGGCAGGAAGAGATAAATCATTGGAAGAAAAGATTGAAGACTTTATAAAGCAAAATCTAGACGTAGAAACAAAATTAATAACAGCATACAAGGTCGGCGGGGAAAGAATAGTAGCCGAAGTTAACAACTGGGAGTCAAAGGTTGAAGTTATGAAGAATAAATATAAGTTAAGACAACTGACAAGCAAGAAGATTTATATAGAAAGCGATTTGACAATCACAGAGAGGAAAATACAGGCCGAAATAAGAAGACAAGCAGAAGATTTGAGAAAGTCGGGAAAGGAAGTAAAGATAGGTTACCAGAAGATGATCTGTGATGGAAAGCTGGTGAGGTGGAACAAAGAAAATGGTTGTCTCCAAGAGGCATCAAAAAACTAGCAAATTTAGCAAATCGAGAGAAACATGAGACGGACCGGCGAGAAAAAGGAATGGCGAGTATTATTATGAAAGAGAAATATAGAGAAAAAGTGAAAAGGAAAAAGAAGAGAAAAGATAGAATATGGAGAATAGGCACCTGGAACGTTCGGACAATGTTGAAGAAGGGGAAAATGTTTGAAACAGCAAAAGAACTAGATAGGTATAAAGTTAAAATAGCAGCAGTCCAAGAAACGAGATGGAGTGGTAGTGGAGAGATAGTCGTGGGGGAGTACACATTTCTATATTCTGGAGAAGAGAAGCAGGGCGCAAACGGAGTGGGATTCTTTGTGAGAAATGACTTAAAACTGAATGTATTACAATTTAAACCAATGAGCGGAAGGATCGCACTCCTAAGAATAAAGATAAAACCTGTAAATATGAGTATAATATGCGTATATGCACCAACCGAAGAAAAAATCGACGAAACCAAAGAAAAATTTTACAGCGAACTAGAAGAGACCATTGAAGCTGTAGCTAAGCATGATACGTTGATGATCCTGGGCGACTTCAATGCCCAAATAGGAAAAGAAGACTACCTCTCCGAAGTGGCAGGCAAATTCACGATACACAATGAAACTAATGATAACGGACACCGATTGTGCAACATAGCAACAGCTTTAAATATGAGTATAAGCAGTACAAAGTTTAATCACAAGCGGATCCATAAGATAACGTGGATGAGACCGGGCGCAGACAGCGACTCTGATGGAAATCAGATAGACCATGTGTGTATAACAAGAAAAAGAGAAACATCAATTAGAGATGTGAGAACATACCGCGGAGCAAACATAGATTCCGATCATTACCTAGTAATCGCAAAAATAATACACATGGGTATATACAAGAAAAGAACTAAAGATAATGCAAAATTAGCCCTTGAAAAATTTGCTAATATAGAAATCAAAGAAAAATATGCAGAAGAAACAAACAGAGCAATCGAAAATAAAGAAATAGAACAAAATATGAACAATGAATGGAAGAGTATCAGAACAGTGATGCAGACAGCGGCTGAAAATACAGTGGGACTCAAAAAACGACACAATAACAAGAAATGGTTTGATGAAGAGTGCGAGGAAAAATCGGAAAGTAAGCGAGAGGCAAGATTGTTATGGATGAAAACAAAGAGCGTAGAAGACAAGAACATGTATAAAGAAAAAAGAAAAGAAGCATGCAAGAAATACAAAGAAAAAAAAGACAAATGGATGAGCGATATGATGAATGAAATAGAAGAAGATTGTAACAGAAACAACATCAGGAGATTCTACCTTGGAACCCAGCAGCAAAAAAGAAAATGCAGCGTAAAGAATAGAACCATGAAAGATGAAAGCGGAATGCAGGCTAACAGCGAAGAAGAAATAAAAGAGATTTGGAAGAGACATTTTCAAAAGCTGCTGAATCAAGATGACGAAGATAATACTGTTGAAGAAGTGTATCATAGAACGGATGAAGATGCAACGATAGAACCAACATTTTCCGAGGTAGAGGCATTATTAAAAACAGTGAAAAATGGAAAGGCTGCGGGAAGAGATGGGATCTATGGAGAAATGTTGAAGAACGCAGGTAAAAAAATGCACCAAAGAATATTCGGATTAATTCTGGAAATATGGAGAAAGGAGGAAATGCCGAGCGAGTGGAAGACAGGCAAAATAGTACCAATTCACAAGAAAGGAGATATTGAGGAATGCCGGAATTATAGAGGAATAACGCTGCTGCAAGTAACTTACAAGATTCTGTCTACACTAATATATAAAAGAATAAGAGCAATGATTGATGACAGAACTGGAGAATACCAGCATGGCTTTAGGGAGGAACGATCGACAGTGGATGCACTCCACGTAATGAAACAAATTACAGAAAAAGCATACGAACACAACATAGAGCTGCATCTCCTGTTTGTCGACTTTCAGCAGGCGTTCGACTCTGTTAAACGTGAAAAGCTGAACGAAGCGATGGTCCAGCTAAACATACCCCAAAAAATGAGAAGACTGATACAAGTGACGATGAGAGGTTCGAGCGCGACAGTAAAGGTTGGAATAAGCGAAACAGACGAGTTTGCAATTAATAGCGGTGTAAGACAAGGTGATGCACTGTCAGCGGTTTTGTTCATCTTGATGATCGAGACTGTAGTAAGAAGATTAGGTCCTAGAGCAACAATAGCAACGAAGGAGTGGCAATTAATGGCTTATGCAGACGATATAGTAATTATAGCAAGATCAAAGCAAAAAATGATACATATATTTCAAGAACTAGAAAGCCACGCGAGGGAAATGGGGCTGAGAATTAACGAAGCTAAGACAAAATATATGGATTTTGGAAAAAAAGATACACGACACCAAGAACTAAAAATTGTGAACTACTCGTTTGAAGAGGTGGATAAATTTAAATACTTAGGGGTGCAATTAAACAGAAACAATGAAAGATCACCAGAAATAAATGAAAAGATACAAGCTGGATGGAGAGCATTTCACGCAAACAAAAAGATATTGAAGAGCAAGAATATATCAATTCGAACGAAAATACGTGTATACAAGACGTTTGTGAGAACGGTGGTCACTTATGCTGCAGAGGTATTAAACTTGACTAAAGGTGAGGAAGAGAAACTAAGAGTGTTTGAGAGAAAAATATTTAGAACCATGGCAGGACCAAAAAAGATTGGTGAAGAGGAATACCGTATCAGAACAAATGCCGAGATAGCCGAAATACAAGAAAACGAAGACATTGTGAAATACGTAAAATCACAGCGAGTTAGATGGCTTGGCCACGTAACAAGAAAAGAGCCAAACAGCGTTTTAAGACAGATCATGAACTGGAGACCGGGGGAAACAAAAAGTCGCGGAAGAACAAGATCTAGATGGCTGGATGAAGTACTATAGGACCTCAAAGATATGGACGTGACAGAATGGAGAAAAAAGTGCGAAGACAGAGTGCTATGGAGACAGATAGCGAATGCGACTAAAACACACGCTAAAATTTAGATCAAGGAAGAAGAGAAAATGAGGAGTGATTCACCTCAACAGATGAATCGTAAAGACTTCATTAAATTGAAGTAGGCATATTCCCCAGGGAATGAATACCTTGTTATTATTATGTATATTAGGGTGGGCCAAAAAAAACTTTTAATTTTTTTTTCTTTAGCTACCATGAAAATATCGTTCAAGATGACGAAAAAAATTCTGGCAAAGTTTGAGCTCTTAATATTAATATTTACAGGTGGCTAATCGTGATTTTTGGTTTCCCATTTAAATAATACGGGAAATTTAATTTTTTTATTTGGAATTTTAATGCGCTTTAACAAATTATCGTCTAATAAAATTTAAAACTCATGCTTGTAGGAAATTAAACGATCTACAAAAAAGGTCTTAAATGATTTTTTGCTAAATCGACTAATTTACAAGTTATTCGAGGTTTAAGTTGAACCTCAAATGCTAAATGATGATTTTCACAATTATTGATACTCGATCACAAAATAATGGCTCAAAAACATAAAACATCATATTTTACGTAAATTTTATCGATTGTTCTTTGGTAAAACAATAAAATTTTTAGGAAATATCAATAACACTTAAAAAATTAATCATTCCCTAAAAAAATAATAAATGTCCTATTTACAGTTGACAAGTCGACTAAGCAAAAAATCATTTCAGACCTTTTTTGTAGATCGTTTAATTCCCTACAAGTATGATTTTTAAATTTTATTATACGATAATTCGTTCAAGCGCATTAAAATTTCAAATAAAAAAATTAAATTTCCCGTGTTATTTAAATGAGATATCAAAAATCACGATTAGCCGCCTCTTAATATTAATATTAAGAGCTCAAACTTTACCAGAATTTTTTTTATCATCTTGGACGACATTTTTATGGTAGTTAAAGAAAAGAAAATTAAAAGTTTTTTTTTGTCCACCCTAATCTATATAATAACCAATAGTAAGTCAGAATTTCACGTCAGTTTTATTCTTTTTAGGGAAATTTTTTTATTTCATTATAACTCAAAAACAGTAATATTTTTTAATATTTCTAAAGATTAGTATTTATGTTAGAACCATACGATGGCGGTACTAATTAAGTACGCCTCTGTATTGAGTATTATACGCTACACAACTTCAATATACAGAGTGGTCTAATAGCATACAGTCGAAGTGGTTACCAACCGAAGAGAATGGATACTATTACGTATATAAAGAAGAAAGATGAATATCATATTAGTAAAATTAGTGTAAATCATTGTCAGCATTATTAACATAAGTAAAGTAATTGACCACCCAATTCTAATAATTTAGTACTACATAATTTTAGTAAAATTTCTCATCTATTTTAGCGCATTAAAGAGACCAAAAAAAAGTTCGACGTTATCAAAGGCAAAATGCCCATAATATTTCGTATTTTTGGTATAACGAAACATGAAACAAATCATAAAAAAATAAGAGCGGCGGTGGCTATGATGGTTTTCAAATTTTTTTTTAAGGTTTCCATGGCAGAGAATTTTAAAAGGTGACTAATACTTTCGTACAAGGCTGTATATATAGACTTCAAGCTTCAAGTTTGTATGCATTTATTTATTATTGCTTCAGAATTTCGCCAGCGAATCACCGCTTGTGCAGAGCAAACCATAATGATAAATTAATTAGTAATTCATACAGATAAAAACTCGTTGAAGCAATTAAAAAACTACAGAGAACTTTTTGAAAATGATACTCGATGACTGCATAATATGAGGAATAACATTTTTGCTAGCATTCAAAAGTGTGTTCAGAGTAGTACTGGTGTTGAAATTAAAAAAAGATACAAAGTGTTTCAAATGTAGCTATTATTATTTAATATACTCACGCAAAAAAATTTTGCTTTAATATCCAAAAAATTGCGGGTTAAATTAAAAGTTTTACTTTTAAAAATGCGTCGAAAGCAATCTCATTTATTTTAAAAGTACCATGGTTTTTAATTGATAAAATAAAAGTAAATTGCTTTTACTTTAATGGTATAATATTTAAATTATTTTAAATACATACAATTTTACTTTAAAAGCAAATACTTTTGATTTGAATATTAAAGCAAAAGCGTTTACTTTCAACTTAAATTTTTTTATTTTTGTTTTAAAATCACTATGCGTTTTGTTTAAATGTATAATTTTTAATTCAAAAACATAATATTTTATTTTTCTTCAAATATTTATTTACAAATATTATCTATTATAATTTATAATATACGAAATAATATTCGAAAATTATAAACAAAATTTTGAACCTTCACATTCAATGGATGTACTTGCAAAAGATGTACTTTCAGCTTTTCTTTTTTTCTGCTTATGCCTTTTATTTATGTATCTAAAATAGAGTGTCCCACTTTGCCTTTTGTTTTTACATCCTTCCGTGTAATAGTAATCCTTAAAAAAATTATGAAAATATTAGAATAGAGTAAAATAATATAAGATAATTCCGGACGAGATGGGCATACAAAGTTAGATGACCATATTTCTGTTATTTCTTACAATGCCAGATTCGATATCACCCAAATTCATACCACCCAACTCTACCGGATGTACTCTAAAAAATCAGAATTTTAAACTTACAAAATTTTCATCCGGGAAATTTGTACAAATTTGCGTACTTATATTTATAAAACCTCTTTTACTTAAAATGTTCTCATGACTGGTTAAGAAGTCGATTACAATTCTGCTTATTTTTAATCTGTCTTCGGTGCTTAATTTTTTCTTCGATAATAATAGTTTTCCCGAATGATCCCCATTAAGTATTTTTTTCACATCCTAAAATTAACTATCCAAATAAGTAATTCAGCCATAATAATTCAGCCTAAAACCTCATGACGTATCACCAAGGGGGAGGGGGGGTAAAAAAATGGCATAAAAAACCTCACGTGATTAAAGGACGGCCCCTTACCAGTAGGTAAGTAGTAGATAATAATATGTTGGTTTCAAAATAACATTATACTAATGATTTATTTTCAATAGCACTAAATAAACGGTGTAAACTTCACCTTCATTTTTCGCCCACTACTACGGGAGCTATTCGAGAAAAGTTTTTAGCCATGCACTATTCTGTTCCTATTTTCATAAAATACCTTAGTTGGTATTAAATCAATATACTACTAATTTTCTTTTGAGATTGAAAAATATGTAAAGACGTAATAATGAACTTACCAACTTATGTTTAGTATCGATAAGACTTTAATTAACAGTTTAATTAACGTAAGTCATTGTAACTAAATTAAGTTAGTATTGAGCATTTTTACGAGTATGTACATATAAAATATTACATTATTTTAATTACACTGATGAGCATCAAATTAAATAGCTATAATTTCATAAAAGTGAATAACTGCAGCTGCTAACGTCAAATTATTTAATTATAACTGCGGAGCAATAATGTTTTTTTACATTGATGTTGATGCAATTTCAATTAATTAAAGCTTTATCCTTAATTTTCATTTTGCGCTGAAAAAATTTATTACGGTTTTTATTCAAAATTTTACTTATAAAATATAAAAATAGGAACATATTAATTTAAAATTTTCTAAAGAAAAAGTCTTGATAATTCACTATCAATTTTTAAAAAACCGACAATTTATTCAATATGTGGAAACCGTAAAAGCTGCAAAAAATGAGTTATGCAAATTTATACATGAAACAGGTGCATAGACCCTATTTAAACGTCAAATGCAGAGAAACAAAATTGTGTAAGCTAAATGCAGAATATAAAAACATTGTAAAACTTTTAAATAAGATTGCAGATAGCTAGCCGAAAATCAAGTAAATGTAAATTAGTTTTGTAAGTAAGAATAATGAAATGATAATTTAATCGAGAAGTTTTAATAAGTGGAGAAAGATACATTTTATGAAATATTTAATGCATTACTAAAATAACAGTAAAGTAAAATGAAAAAATGTAAAATTTTGAATATATCCTTTAGCACTTTTATGACTTAAGCTCGGGACAAAATCTTTTAACGTCAGATTGAACGTGTACTACCCAAAAATGCTATATAAAGCAAAGTAATATAAATGGACTAATATATTTTACTTTTATTAAGAATTATATACCCTTGTGAATTGCTTACTTTTGTCTTAATATATTTTTAAGGTTCTATTTTATTACACTAATGACATATTCAAAATACATTACTTAATTTATTTATTTTAAAATAATTCCTTAACTTTTAGTAAACTAGTAAATATAATGGATAGCATTTTTACCTACCTATCCTACTATTACAATGAAACCAAAGGAAATCGACCACAATGATATTATTTAAATAATTGGATGTATTCCAAATAATAACTTCAAAAAGTGTGACTTTATTTCATCTAATGATGCTACACATATTGTTCTAGGTCGATTTTTGGAACATAAGATAAACCATTTATAACACAAGTAACAAGTCTAGACTAATACTTCACGGATTGGAACCTTCTCTTATCAAACTACCAACACGTACTTACCATTATAAACCACCATGAATTACCTGTAAGCAATTACTATTGAGAGGCTAAGCAAAGAATTTAATAGTGAAACCTCTATACTTATCTCAACGTAAATGATGGACAAACTATGAAACAAATAATTTTAAAATAATTAAATAGGTTTGTTTTACGAAATTAAATGAGTCAGGTATTTGCAAAGCCGGAAAAGTCAAATTTTTCAAAAATCAAACTGAGATATACGTTTTGGTCCTCATGGTCTGTTCTACCATTTAAACAAAAATTTGTGGTAATAATAACAAAGAATCCTGCTTAAAACAGGGGTTGAAAACTGACATTTGTTTCAAAATCTGACTTGTCCAAAGCGTTTCTTTTGTAATACGGGACATGTCCATTTATATTGACACCAACCTATTACATAGCGTAATACAATCACCTGGCTAACCATAAGTATTTTTAAATTGTTATGGATAATTATTTTAAACTGCACTTTAATCAGTGTAATAACGTCCAAGTGTCTAATGTGAGAATTTTTATTATAAAATTTAGAAATATTTTCTTAAATAATCTTTAACAATAAATTTATTCTTCAATATACATATTTAAAATTTGTTATTATAATGGAACCAGGGACGTTTTTATGTTTTAAGACGCCTTATATTACGCTAAACATCAATCGGCGCCCCCCTCCACCTCGGCTGTGTGTATCGATTACTTATGCTTATTTCCTAAAATACATGTTTAACATTTCGAACATGTGGCAATATAATTTAATAGGATTTTTAATCTTTCTTCTCGGGCTTCTCGGGATAGCAGATCGCGGCGGCGTCTAAAATTCTTAGAATCCTTCAAATTTCTGGCGCTTCTTAGAGTTTAGAGACTTAGACTTAGCCTATAGGGTAAAACATCCCTGAATGGAACACCAAAACGTAAAGAAGAAAGACGTGGAAATGCTATTCAATATTCATTTTGGAACGGAATGATCATCTTTGCCAGCGCTCAAGTTTTATAAAGACATTCTTAATGAAAATGAAGAAGATAACTGCGAAGATGAAGAGAATGATTTTTTGGAAGAGGCTACTCTCGTTTAGAGCCATGTCCTAAATTTTTAATTTTTTTAAAATTTGTAATATAACTTTGATGTACATAATATATATGTACCTCATAGATATTATTTTATTCCTTTTATTTTGTAAAACTTTAAAAAAATTTAATAATTTTTTTTAATAAATAGCTAAGAATTTCTGTATTTAATAAAATTATGCCGTTATGCAGTTGAAAATAATATTATTTTTACCATCAGTTCATATTCCAACTGTATTTACGTTTCAAATCCGGACTTGTCCAATGTTTTGTTGCAAATCCGGCCAAGTGCATTATATATTTTGGTATAACTCAAAAAATAATAAAGAATTTGTAATATTTTTTCATTAGTTATTATTTAATAATTATTCCTAGTATATTTTTACAAAAAAAATTTTTTTTAACCATTAGAATTTAATTGACAGTTTTCTGCGTTTTTCTCAAATTTACTCTTAAGTGACACGTCCGGTTTTGCATATACCCGACTCAAATATATTCTTTATTTCTAAGTACTTCTTCGATAAATTATTGAAATTCTTGTTTCAATGTTTATTTTGACGACATGTTTCGTGTAAAAGCTTACACATTTTTAAGTCTGTCAAGTCAAAATTTTATTTCAAATTTGCAAAAATATTTAAACCAATTATTACAATTTAATTTTAAAGGTAACTATTTAAAGGTAACTATATTAATATGTATTTTTAACAGTCTTGAAAATGTGTAAGCTTTTACAGGAAATATGTCAAAATAAACATTGAAACAAGAATTTCATTAATTTATCAAAGAAGTACTTAAAAATAAAGAAATTTCAAATAATTAAATTCCAAATTCACAAATAAACACATTAAACTGCTATTTAATAGCTCTACAGCTATTGTATTTTTCTGTAAAAATACACATTTGAGTTTTAAGGCTCCCAGATGTTGAAATGCCACTAAATAAAATTTAAAAATTGAGAAAATTTAAGTGTAATTACAATAATAATTAATTAATATATTTTGTAATTAACTTGAGACTTTAGCGACTGGTGATTATAATAAATTATTATCAGCATAAAATATAATAACCTGGTTAAACTTCCCAATCCGGAGTGCCTGATTTCTACCTTCCTCTCGGTATTTGAATAAAATTTAACCAAATTAATTAAATATATAAACTAATTGGATTCTAATGCTACATATAAGAAGCGGAACCCGGCCATGTCCTAAAATGGCGATTGTAGCGACCGGATCCAAACAGCGAGTCATATTGAATCTGATCTTTAGGAAGCTTTGTTGTTAGCTTGAAACTGTTACGTTTTTTAATAATAAAAATATTAAAAAACTAATTAATACACTAGTGCTGAGTTTAACTTTTTTTTAATGTTTAAATAGGTATAGATACAAAAGATAAATAAAACATATTTCGGTTTTCAAACTTACACATATTATTATAATTTCCAAATGTAGCATCGTTACATTTTGCAAAACAATAATGTGACAAATTCACAAAATTAATTATTCAGTTCCTGCGTTTACATAAATTTACAATGAAAAGATTGCTTTAAAAGGTGACAATGACGTTTATACATTATTTAAAAAATCTCGTTAAATAAAACAAGAACCCCTTATTGGCGCACTTTAGACGTTGACTTATAAAAACGCTGATCTGGCGATAAGCTAAATTGGGTAGGTCTGACGTTCGCTACGGTTGACGGTTTAAGAATTCCCCAACGAGTTACCACTTTTTAAGATAGTGTAAACTAAAAGCACTGATTGATGATTGTTTGAAACATGTTTAATAATTCTATTCTATGTTTAAAGCTTAATACAAGCCCAGTGTATATGTAGATACTTCACTGGTATTTACTATTCTATGAGTGCTTTCAACTTGCCTTCACAGTTTACAATAAAAAATTCAATGTAAAAAAAGAGAATTTATATTATATCTACTATAATAAATTTATTTCCATATTTGAAATTCGCAAATACGTTTTCTTTGTTTTTTTTTATTTATATCTCATGAGACAAAAAATCTATACAAATATAATAAGCTTTGTTTAGCACAATAATGATATCATTCAAACAGCAGCAATCTACATACAAGCTAATGAAGCTTAAGCTTTGGGCCTACAATGTAACTGTGGCCTCCTGCAGCTCAACCGGGGGCTAGACATGATGTTCAGGTTATTATCATTATTAAATTAAAATTTATCTTGAAATGTGTAAGCGATGTCGATTTTTTAGACCTATGTTATTATTTATTTGTAAAAAGAACATTAAAAACATACACAAGAACTAAGCACAAAGAAATATCTATCTACAATTTTTCTTTTATTTTTAGAAAATTAGTTACTTTGGTAGTTGTAGAAGTAATAATTCAAATAAAACTTTTACGGTGGACCTTATACACTACTATACCTACTAGTATTAAATAATTCTATTAAACTTAGTGGTACCTATCAACAACTCAGTGTTTTCGATATTGTAGTATGAACTGTTAAGTGGAACAAATGCGCCAAGCTAGAAAGCTAGATCAGCTACTGCACACAGCATGATTTCATAGTAAGATGTAGAGATCTTGACTGACTAGATGTACATCGTTTTAATAGCCAGAAGTAATGTAAATAGGTAGACATTTACTTTTTAGTTTGGTTTTTGGTTTTGGGGTGAGAGGGCACATGCCCCTGTGCTCTTTAAAATAATAGTCTTGTACCATATAAGATACAACATTTTTAACCTTACAAGCTGCTGAAAGAACATTGAAAATTAGTAATAATTATGCCCGTCTGTCACTCGTCAGTGGCAGCATTAACTTGGGAGCGGCGCTAGAAAGGGGGCATTTTTTGGTTCAACTAAACCATAAGGTACACGGAAATACTGTATATGAAAATATTCTTTTTTTTATGTAGATTTCGAATATAGTATGACAGACGGTTTTAAGTGCAGCCATCATTGCCGCCAACGCGTTTGAAAATACCGAGCGAGCGAGAGTAATGCGCGGAATAGTATAACCAACAGAGATAAACGTTCGTCTTGCTTACAAACAAGATTTGATTGGTGTAATACAATTTAATAAATGCAATAAATCATTAATTTACTACTGTATGTGCTTAATTTCTTTATTACAATAATTATAACATAAATTATATCAACTGGAAAAGTCTTGCTTTTAAAAAGGCTTTATATTAAAAACGAAATTTCCTACTTTTTCAATATATTTTTACAAAATTAAAATTTTAAATGTATAGAAACAGCTGTAGGGTGGCCAAGCTTGCTTTTGTTTTGTGGTTGGTGTATGCGAATTAAAAGTAGAAAATCTTTGTTTTATGATTTATTTCCTATTCTACACAAGTAAGTTGTTCATCATTCGAGGTAAAATTATCAACTGTCCGTTCCTATCTCGGCTTATCAACACAAGCTGACCGAGAATGGAAATAGTTATTATTATAATTATACCTGCATTCTAGGAGTTTATCACATTTCCCCCCTAGCTTAAAAAGTTAAAACAATGATTTAATCTTTTGAACTTAATTTAAAATAATTATGAATACATAATTAGCGTGTGATAATCATGTTTTACAATTGATTAAAAGATCGGCTATTTCGCCTGTTATGTAAAGGATCTCGAGCCTGTACATGTGGAACTGTAGGAATTTCTGATAATTCTAGTTCATTCTGTGAAGATGGAGATATTGATCTATTATCTCGATTAACATTTCTATTATTAAAAGTTATACAAAGATTAGGAAGATTTCCACAAGTGCAATATTTTCTTCCTTTGCATGGACAATAAATTTTGTAAATAATTCCTATAACTAATAAAATACATATAAAATAAAATAAATAATACATGAAAGATTTCGAACAATTGTTGCTAGAAGTTTGTAAAATTTGATCAGCTAATTCGTCAATTTTCGATAATTTGTAGCTTGTTAAATTTAATTCGTCCAAATGAAGAGATATTACCTTATATCCTTTACTTCATTTTAATTCAGAAATATTAATTTGATTTGTATGACTAATTTCACAACAATTCAAATCTATGTTAAAATTTGGAATGAAATCCATAAAAGTAGTTGAAATAAATTCTTGACTAGGAGTCAATAAGGTTGTACTGATAAAACCTTTACAATCATTATCCAGTTTTATCATACCTGAACCTGTTAAAAGAACATCTACTGGTATTATATTTCTTGCTGCGGCGAAATTATGGTATTGGTTCTTCCTAATTTGGGTAGGTACTGTTTCGCAATAAATAAGCAATAAAATAAATTGCGAAACAGTACCTACCCAAATTAGGAAGAACCAATCTACTGGTATGCTTGAATTTTTACAATTTATTACTAAATTTACGCTACTAATCGGAATAATGTGTATCCATAGATTGTTGGTTTCCAATTGATGAAATATTGGTGAATATAATTCAATTATTCTGGTGTCGTATGAATCCGGCACCCTTTGTACATGGTTAAACAAAGAAATTTCACAATTATTTAAAGTATTTGTTACAAATGTTGGTTTCGTTTGAATACATATTAATTTGCTAATATCGAGTCATTTGCAATTTGAAAATTCTAAATCACTTAAAGTAAAATAATGTTGCTTGGTTTCACTCACTGCCAAATAATTATTGGCTGGTTGAACAAATAAATATTTGTTTTCACTTTTCACTAACACTGGGAGTGGTATAAGATGATGTGCTGAAAATATGCGTTGTTCGACTAATGGTAATGAGATAGCATAAGTTAGTTTCGAGTTGAAATAAAACACTTCTACTAATTTAACAATTTTCATAATAGTGTGTACATTATTAATGTCTAATGGTACAACAAAATCAGTTCCACTTGGTAAATAATTTCGAACCTTTTGCAATTCGTCTAAAATTTGAATAGGATTTATAATTTTTGGATGAAGAATTCCTTTTTGAGCAAATAAAATGGCATTAATTTTTGAATCTAATCCGTTTTGATATTGCTGTGCTAAAAATATTAATAAATTTAAGTGTTCGTCTATAACTTGTCTTGTTTCGACCACCGATAAAGTTTTTGTTTCCGCGTTTACAAATTTTTTGGATTTTTTGTAAATTTTGATTCAATAATTGTTCATTAAAATTTTTAATAGTAGTTTGCACAAAACTAGATTGTTGCTTGATTAAAGAAATTAGAGTTTTTTCATCGTTATTGAAAGAATTAATTTTTTCGTCATAATATTTTGCATCGTCAGCATCCATTGTGTCGAATAAAATTTTTGCTCCTTGGCCAATAATATGTTAATCCATTCGCGTTTCCTTCGCGAGTGATCCTAATGACCAATAATCATGATTAAAATATTTTTGTCAACTTCAATTTGCTGAATATAATAATTTAGTAACTTAACCACAATAATTTTGAGTTGTCATTACATATGTTTTCAAAGTGATAAATTTTTCAAAAACTAAGTTAATATCTAAATAAGTAATTAGCTTCCATTCTTGGTTGCTCAGAACCAAATTTCCAATTTGTTCAAAATATATTCCTGATGTAAAATTAAATTTCGTTTCGTTGTAAACTTCATGAGTGAAGATGAAGGTACAATGAAAAAGAAGAATTGTTATTCTGAAACAAGAGAAAGATATGGCTTCAGACGGTTTGCATGAACAACCCTTTCTTGATTTTTTATTAGAATAGTAAAATTACAATTTGATGGTTTTGAAATAATTTTGTAAGGCCCTAGATAATATTGATCTAATTTTTTAGATCTACCTTTTGCAGTTGCTTGGTTTGTTAGCAAAACTAGGTCTCCAATTTTAAATTCATGTTGAATTAGCTTTTTATCATAATATTTTTTGTAATTTTTCTTACAACGCAGGAGGTTTTTTCTCGCAACTTGATTTGAAGTTTGCAATTTAGTACGTAAATCTATAATGTAGTCGTCATAACTAAAAGAAAATTTAGGATTCTGTGATAAATTAGATGGAAATATAGCTTTCTTCCCGTATATAAGTTCGAAGGGAGTAAAATTTGTTGCAGAATGAGGACTAGTATTGTAAGAGAAATTGCAAAATCTAACCAATCGGGCCAATCCATTATTTGGCCTTTATTTACAAAATGTTTTAAATAATCTGCTAACGTCTTATGTGACCTTTCTAAAGCTCCGTTGGTTTGAGGATGATACGCTGAGGTATTTAATTTTGAAATTTTTAAAAGTTTGCAAGCTCTTTTAAATATTGAGCTCATAAAATTTTATCATTGGTCGGTGATTATGTATTTTGGAATACCGTATTTACAAATAATGCATTTTACAAAGGCGTCGGCAACGGTTACAGCTTCCTGATTTGGTAAGGCTATTGCCGCTGAGAATTTTGATAAATCATCTTGAAAAGTTAATATAAATTTCATGCCACATTCGGATAACGGAAGTGGTCCAACGATATCTAAAAATACCTTTTCGAAAGGTTCGTATGATGTTGTAGTAATTTCCATCGGTATTTTGGTTTTCTTCCGATTGACTTTGTTTATTTGACAACTTTTACAACTTTTGACATATTTTTTGATGTCCTTCCTCATTGAGGACCAATAAAATTTTGCCTTAATTCTTTTAGTTGTGATACTCGTGATACTCTTTTATAATTTGTTGAATTTCATTCGGGTCGGAGACACTGATAGTTTCGTTTTTGCATAGTAGAATTTCTATTTTAGTGTTTCTGAAAAGATAACGTAAAACAATTCTGAAAAATTCATTATCACAATTATTGTAAAATTGTGAAATTGCAATCCTTTCAACTGAGTCTTTGACGAGGTTATCGCGAAGTTCTATGAGCTAGTAAAATAATATTTCCCTATTGCAACAAACTTGAGATGTTTCCGCTGCAAAGAGATAATAAATGTTATAATTTCCTCGATTATAATGAATAATTTTGTTCAGGTCCTTGTTTTCAAAGAAATCACGATTATTTAATTTCTCGTTAAATTTTTTAAAATCGATGTCAGTACACAAATCTTTTGAAGTTATACAAATCAATGAATAGTTTTGATCGATATTGAAAATTGATTCATCGGTTTCCTTAACCTTGCTGTTTTGAATAATATGATTTTGTTGATATTCAATAAAATTGGAATAAGAATTAGTAGGATTTGTTTGCAAAATTTTAATTTCCAAACTTGGTGGAATGCGACTTAAAGCATCTGCGTTCAGATTGTTTTTACCTGCTCTATGAATAATTTCGTAATTGTATTCTTCTAAATATAATCTCATTCGCATTTGTCTCGATCCTAGATCTTTAGAACCAAACAGTGAGGTGAGACATTTATGATCAGTTACCAATTTAAATTTTGTAGAATAAACGTATGGTCGAAAATGCTTGACTGGCCACACGATGGCTAATAGTTCTTTTTCTGTTGTGTTATAATTGAGTTCAGCTTTGTTGAGAGTTCTGCTGGCGTAGATATTGGAAGATCTTTGCCTAACTCGCTTTGAAAAAGAACTACTCAAAGAGCGTAGTTGCTTGCATCAGTTGTAATAATAAATTATTCTTTAAAATTTGGATATTGCAACAGAGGTTCTGATGTAAAAAGATTTTTTAATTTTTTTAAAGAATTTTGTTGTTGACTTGTCCATAAAAATTCAATGCTTTTCTTCAACAATTTCGTTAAAGGTTTTGAAATTTCAGAAAAGTTTGGGATAAATCGTCTATAATAGCCGGCTAAACCTAGAAAGCTTTTAATTGATTTAACGTTTGTGGGTATAGGAAATTCTTTTACCCCTTCAATTTTTCTAGGATCAGGTCGAATACCTTCGTTTGTAATTAAATCACCTAGAAAAGTTACTTCCTTTCTTAAAAATTCACATTTTAAAGGATTACTTTTCAAATTATGTGTTCTAAATCTAGTAAATATGTCATTTAATTTTTTTATATGAGCTAGTAATGATTCAATATCGTCCATGTAAATAAAACAATGTAAACCGTGTAATACACTCAATATAGAATTCATTAATCCTTGAAATGTTGCTGGGGCACCCTTTAACCCAAATGGCATTGATTTAAACTGATAATGTGCATAATTTGTACTGAAAGCTGTTTTATGTGCATCATCAGGATTCATAGCTATCTGATGGAACCCGGACGCGAGATCTAATGTAGAAAAATATTTGCAAGCCTCAAATTGATCAAGTATATCTACGATGTTATGCAGAGGGAAAGCATCCCCAATTGTAATATTATTAAGAGCGCGAAAGTCTACGACCACTCTATACTTTGTTTCACCGGACGCATACAGTTTTTTTGGCACAATAAGTAAAGGTGCATTGTAGAAACTTTTACTACGTTCCACAATATTTTGGGCTTCTAATTCTTTTACTTGACGTTCAATTTCTTCCTTTTGAGAGTGAGATATTCTATAGGGTTTTATATTGATAGGATCGTTGTGTATTGTAGGAATGTTGTGTACGTTTGTATCGGTTCGACTTAGTACGTCGCCAGGCAAATAAAATATGTCGTTAAAATCTTGACATACCAAAATTAAATTGCTCTTTGTTCAATCCTGCTATTGAAACATGACGTTTCTTACTTGGATACGCAACTAGAAACCGTTTGTTTTACTCACTCAAATTATATCTATGGTAACGAGTGGGCGAAAGACTTTTCACCCACTAGTGAGTGAAAAATGCAGGCATTCATTAACCTGCCTACGTTCTTTATAATAATATTAAATTGTTTTAAAACCAAAGCTAACTTTTTTTTAAATTATTTTGCGCGCAAAATGCGCGCTATCGATCTAAAATTTTGCATAAAGCTTCCTACGACAAATCGCTACGGGGGGTTGAGTACGAACAAAGGGGGGTAAATTTTTAGCTCAGTTTTTCGATATCTAACGCCGTTTTCGAGTTATTGCAAATTCAAAATCTCAAATTTAATTATTGATGACACGAATTATAATAAATTGTATTTTCATAAATTTTTTAGATTTATAAGTGCAGGATTGAACAAAACGCTATACATAACTCGTGGAGAAACCCTTTCGCTCACTTATTTGCCTCTGCACACTCGCCTGTCGGCTCGCGTGCAAAATTGGCAAATGCGTGAGCGAATCTTTCGGTTTCTCCACTAGTCATGTAATATACTATTTCTTCAGGATTTGAATCAGCAGTTCGTAATAGAGAGAGATTTAAACGATGCCTACTTGAATTTTGATTATATAAAATATTTCTTTGAGAACTGCTGGAATTTTTGTTATCATTAACAATCCGTGTATATTTATCTATGTTAATCTTTGGAGTATTTATATCCACAGCAACTTTGTTAAGATTAAGAACACTGACCTTAGCTTTGTTATCTGTACAACGAACTAAAGAATTTGCTAAAAAAACAATTGTTTTGGCACCGTAATCTATATTAGCATTTGCAAATTTAAAAAAATCGCTACCTATTATACCTTTAGAAAAAAAGAGAAATTCGTCTTTAACAACTTGGAATGGAAACTTGAGTTTATTATTATGATCGTTATACAAAGTTAACTCACATGAACCTAATGTTTGAACGGACTCGCTTGAAATACCGTTTAATTGTAAAACTTTACTTGAATCTTTGAATCTAAAGAATATTTGGTTTTAGACGACCAACTTTTATAATTGAAGCATATGTACCAGAATCGATAATTAAAGAATTTGGCGTATCGATACACTCTTCGACATTTAAAAAAATAGAATTCAGTGGGTCGGAAAGAGTTAGAATTTTAGTGCATTTGTCGTTTGCTGATTGTTGTTCGTCTATAGATAAGTTATTAACATGATTAGATTCGTTAAAATTAGGTTTAGTTTTTAGGGTAAGTGGTATAACTGCAGATAACTTTGTAATATTAGAAGTTTGTAAAATTGATTTAGACGATTTAGTATAATTAGAATTAAGACGGAGTTTTAATTTTGTGATTTCTAAGATCCGCTCGGAGAAATCTGCAACTCGTTTAAATTTTTCTTTTTGTCTTCCTTAAATTTTCGTTTTCGACATTCGGATATATGATGACCTAAATTTTTGCAAAACGCACAAGTTATGCTTTGCGAAAATTTTGACGGAGTTGGAGTTGATTGAGTAAAATTTACTTGGTTAATATTACCCTTTTTAAATTTAGAAAAATTTCTATAAAAAGTGCATTGCGAAGTTATGTGACTTAACTTGTTACACGTAGAGCAATTTAAAATATTACTTTCGTTTACTTTTTGATATTTGAAAATTTCGCTTTTGCCTTAAACCTCTTTTTCTTCTGAAAATACCAAGATCTTTTAAACCTAAGATAAATACATGTTGGGCTTGAATTTTGAGTAATCTTTCGTGTGCTAATTTGATAATTTGATTTTCTTCGCCTATATTTACGCTATCGATTAATTTTTGCAAAATGGTTTCTACGCTATTTGCATATGACATAACATCTTCATTGAAATTTTGCCTACATGAATGTAATTCTAATTCCCATTGTCCTTGGGAACGTCTATCTGAAAAATCTTCGATCAAATGCGTTTTTAAGTGATCCCAATTATCAAAATAAATAAGTATCAAAAGGTCTGTGCTGAGTTAAATTGTAAGCACGACCACTAAATTTTAATTTTATAAGTTGAACTAACAATTCATTGTCATCGGGCGCACATAATGTTAATGTTGATTCGCATGTATTTATGAATTCTGATAAATTTTCCCGATTTCCCGTGAACGTTTTTAATTGTTTTTCTAAAATTTCAGTTTTTAAATGAGGCATTTTGGAAGAATTGCAGAAGATTGTTTCGAAATTATGTAACAGTTCGTAAAAATGCAATTTTAAAAGTGGAATTGAGTTAGTATCTACATATAGACATGAAATTAATAATGTACTTACAAAACTTTCATCATGATTTAGGAACTTGTAGCTGCTGAAATAGTTGCTGTAGAATTTGGTTGTTGGATGATGCTGGTTAATAATGGTATTGATGAAAATTTATTGTTGTAGTAGAAAATAATTTGTAGATTTTTGGAAAATAATTTTCACTTTATTTTTCCCGTTGATGGTAAACACACCGCACCTGTCACCAAAAGTAGGGTGGCCGAGCTTGCCTTTGTTTTGGGGTTGGTATACGCGAATTAAAAGTAGAAAATCTTTGTTTTATGATTTATTTTCTATTCTACATAAGTAAGTTGTTCATCATTCGAGGTAAAATTATCAACTACCCGTTCCTATCTCGGCATATCAACACAAGCTGACCGAGAATGGAAATAGTTATTATTATTATACCTGCATTCTAGGAGTTCATCACACAGCAACCATGAAGAGTGACTTGAAAATCTTCATTATGTAATTTTTTGTCTTTAAACAAAAAAATTGTACCTACTCGTACTACCTACTGAGCAATTTATAAAAAAAATTTTGATAACAAAATTTTTAATACATATCAGCAGGGCATATCAGTTAATCAAAGTCAATTCCATGTCGTTACTCGAACCAAGGTGTTGAATCTGCAGCATTCAAACAAAGCTAGCTAATCCATTCCGAGAAAACAAAAATAGTTAAATTTTATTGCATTTAGATTTATTTATTTCTTTATATTAATAATTAGTATATTTTTCTTCTATAAAGTCACCAAGATTGTTGTAGAAAGTAGATAAATACTTGCAAACAGTATGTATAAATTAATTAACACAATTAAGGTAAAGAGCGATAGACACATGTACTGCTTTATCGACTTCCAAGCCATCACACCATGACATGTGTTTCTGACTCGTTAGTCTTCATCAGTATCGCATACTTGTTGTAATTTAAGTGTAACACACTTAATTGTGTGCACTTTACGGCTACTGATCCAAAAATTTCATGTGGACGATGTATATGCCGCCACTAATTAGTTGAGCGCTGATATTGCTCGCGAACGCACGTTGGCGCGGTCTTTGTTTTGTGTAGTGGCGGCATATACATCGTCCACATGAAATTTTTGAACCAGTAGCCGTAAAGTGCACACAATTAAGTGACTACAACAAGTATGCGATACTGATGAAGACTAACGAGTCAGAAACACATGTTATGGTGTGATGGCTTGGAAGTCGATAAAGCAGTACATGTGTCTATCGCTCTTTACCTTAATTGTGTTAATTAATTTTGGTTTTGAAAACTATTTATGCACAACTTGCGAGAATTTTATTATCAGTATGTATAACTAACTATCTTTGGTATAAATTACCAGAGTGGAAAACTTTTTATAGTATTTAGTGCAAGTATAAGTAACTAATGATTTTTGAATAAATTCTAGAGATTTTTTACTAATTTTTAACCCTTTGGTAGCGAATTTTTCTGGCCTCTTTTTTAAAGTTTTTTTTATTAAAAATATAACATGTGAAGCCTTTTGAATTGATGTATCATTTGTAATTTTTGAAGTATTGAAAAAAAAATTAAATTTGTAATTTTCGTTTTTATTTTTTTAAGCGATAATGTTATAGAAATTATTTCTGTTTATGGATAAAAAAGTTTTAATATAATGTTTAACAAACAATAAATATCAGAAGAAATCTTATTAAAGCATATAATGCAAAAATTTCACTTTAACACAAAATGTCAAATAATAATTTTGAAGTCATAAAAATTACTATTCTTCTTTGTTGTATATATTGCTGTTATTCTGTTAAATTTTACCTGATATTTTAAATTAAAACTACCTCAGAGACATAAACCGGGGCGAGTTAAAACCCAAAAAACACCTTTATCACTCCAGGAATACTTTTTGATATGAAATTTTTTTTTTATTATTATTTCTACAGTATTTGATAAATAGACTGAGTTGTTGTTGGTCTTAATGGTTAACAGTTCCACTCAGAAGCTGTTTCTAAATTGTAATGTTGCTTCTCGCTCAAGTAATTAGACCCAGAATCTTACCAAAATTGAAATAAAATTAAATTTATCAAAAATAAGCAATCGCAATTTAATCAACTTAACAAATTTTGTTATAATAAGTCATTTTAATAAATTCCCCACAAATGTAAATTTTATTAACATCAAATAAAAAATGTACCAAACGAATATTAAATAAAAAATCAAATCTTACTCGAGTAAGCCACTGTCTATTTCTCCGGAGAGTGAACGTCACTGGTAACACAAAGTTTACTTGTCTTCGCAGATTATCTAATGATAATTGTTCTGTGTAGTTTCTCTGTTGATTCGTTTTCTCTTTGGTGTAATTCTGTGATCATAAATCGTTTCGGCTAATTCCAATTTTTATCCACATTTACAGGTGTACTCAAACTTATCTCCAAATTATTTAAAATTACAGGAATTTCGAATATCTTCTTTGGTTAATAGTTTTTAATTTTCTTCTTATTCCTTGATCAAACATCCCCTTTAATAAAACGGGTTAACTTTTCCAAATCTCCAAAAATTTACAAATTCTCTTCAAAAATTCAACTATTTTTTTTAACTCATCAAAAATTCTTATCCTCTTTCCTTCTATCTTCCTATTGCCAACCTTCTTTATAGGCGGTAAGTTTAAATTTTTATTTACAAACATAACTGGAATAGTTGATCAAATTTCGACTACTCCAATGAAATAAACAAATTCAAATGAACTATCCTTCTAGCACCAAGAACTTGATCGAAAACAACAAAGAGCAACCGAAGCATAAAACTGTTTATTAAACCTTCCATCTTTACATGGACCCTGCTGACCAACGTTTGACCGGGCAACAAAACTGTATTGTCGTCAAAACTAGGACGTTACGCAACAAATTACAATTATCAAGGAGTGTCCACAACAGTGATGTCTAAATATTTCACCCAAAAAACAGGAAAATACTACACATCTGTTTCCATCGGCAAAGAGCCCTTGGCAAACATTTGCGTAGCGAAGTTAACCTCCTTACCCTCATAATAAGGCCTATGGAAAACACAGCAATATATAGATATCATTAAATATTACTTCGTATATATTTCTTAAAGGACCGACTAATAATAAGTGGTAAAATTTGGTCCCAAGAACTCGTTTTTAAGCAATTTTGGTGGTGGGAATACGTTTTCCCGCCGCCCACCAAAGGGTTAATCTGTCTGCTTTTATAAGTTGAAATAAACAAGTTAATTTTCCTGTGACAATTCCTGTACGATTTTCAGTTCTTCCACTTTCAGGTACTCTGATAGAAATCACTTCTGTTTGTTTAAGTCTAATATAAAGACACATACATCAGCATTGGCCAAAAGTATCCACCACCTTTAAAATGTCGTTATTATGAAAATTGTTAAAACATTTTCTGAAAACACATATGGCACTACCTTCCTAGGAAAAAATTGATTTGTTTTAATGTTTTCATAAATCAAAAATACGAAATATAAAAGCATTCCAGCATTGATTAAATCTTCGATATTTTCGGAAACCTTTATGAGCTAATAAAATATGTAGATAGCAAATTTTACCTAGATTATGTAGTAAGTTTGTTTCAATTTAAATGGAATTAAAAAAAGGAATATATTAAATTACTTTGATATAAGAACGTATGAACATTTCCGCTAAAACATAATAATGCTACTGCCAATATGGCTAGCCTGCGATTAAAAACATCACCTTATCTCTATATTACATGTTTTTGTGGCAAAGTTTATACGTTTTATATCAAAATAATTTGATACATTATGATCTTTTTTAATTTTTAAAATTTTTTTAATTCCATATAAATTGAAACAAACATACTAATCATTACAAATATAAAAGTCTCAAACAAAATTTGTCAAAAGCTTATTGTTTTTGAGTTATAAATCAAAATTTTTCGGTTTGTAAAAAAATACTGCTGACTTGGTAAAGTATAAGTTAAAAAAAAAGAAAAATAAAAGGTTGGGGGTGTTTATTATAACCGCAATATATTTGTAACAGTCTTAATTATTTTAGATTTAAAGTTGAATTTCAATGTAAATTACCAGTTTTTTTGAAGAATTTGAATTTTTAATTTTGCGTATAACTCAAAAACGGTACGTTTCTGAAAAATTTTAATTGAGACTTTTTTGTTTGTAGTGATTAGTACTGCATAATCTAGGTAAAGTTACTATCTATTTTAGCTCATAAAGGTTACTGAAAATATCGAGGATTTAATCAAAGCCGTAATGCTTTTATATTTTGTATTTTGTTTGTAGTGATTAGTATTGCATAATCTAGTGCATTAAAACAAAACAGTTCTTTAGTGCTCCAGTGCTCCACTCCAAACCAGTGCCCCGTAGTTTTGGCCAAAGTAGCATTATGCAAGATTGGTCAAAGTCTTCAAACTTGTTTGTGTGGTTAGCAGGCTTTAGAGAATATCTCTGTAAAAATTTTAATTGAATACCCATAAGAGTAATGTTAATTGTAAAATAAAGATAATCTACTGCTTTTAAATTAGTAAAATTTTAGACTTCATCTAACTTAATTGTTTAATTAAAAGTGACTATAATTATAAGAAAGTTTCTCATTTTAACATACTAAACACTTTATATTTTGGTTTTAAGGCATTAATGTTAAAAATGTAAAGATTGAATAAATAAAGAAAGATAAATATTGTCGCATAAGGGGTTTTACCACCCCATAGCTGGGGTTGTGTAGCTAGATGGTGTTGCCCTGTTGGTGTTATTGTTGGCTGGTTGTAGCGTCGTACAATTAAAAACTCATTGTTGTAGAAAAACTAATTATATTAAAAACCCAAGCATGTTACAATTAAACCTAGAACGTTACATAAAAACCTAATACTAACACTTACCCTAATAAACATAAGATCAGGGGGATGAAGGATTGACCCATCTTAGTCGATCGGAAGGATCTTGGCTAAGTGGTTTACCTGGTCACCTCACTCACGAGACTCTCTTTTTACTTCTCATAATCATTATTATCAATCCTTCAATACCCCTTCCTTAATCTAGATCGAACCTCTGGACGATAATTATCGATGCATACCGTCTCAGGGTTCGTTACCCTTTTTGCTCTACTCAATGATTCTCAGTGATAGAGGAAATGTCCCAGACACTTTGGAATGTCAGAGGAAATATCGGATATCGATATTTCCTTTGTATTTGCTACACATAGCTTTAGCTTAAGTTTTTAAATTATTAATTATAATTTTTCATAATTATATTTTGGGTGTGACATCTCCCCCTACCAACAAAACGGCTGACCCAAGTCGTTTCGACCAACAATCCAAGAAAGAATAATTAAAAATATTACACAACAAAATATAAAAAATAAAAATTAGACTAAATTTAATGTGGGCACCTATCTAGAATCCTTTGAGCAAGCTTGTTAATAACGATTAAAATTAAAAAAGTTATTTTGACTATATGTCCTATGTCAAATATACTATAAAAATTAAAAGAAGAACAATATACTGGTCTTATTTAAAAAAAAATAAACATTGTTTCTTAAAATTAATATATTATGCACTTGTTGAAATAGTTCGATTTAGTCCTTAACTCCTAAGTATGTTCTCTTACGCAAAATATTTTATTAATGTTTTTATAATTCACTTTTGTCTTTTCACTTAATTTAGGCACTTTCAATTTTAGTTCATTATACACTTCACAAAGTTTATTTCCACTTTTTAAGCTATGATAGTTACAATTTTACGAAATATTTTTAATTATATATTCAATTCATATTATTCATTTTATATAAGACAACTTCAAATTATTCATATTAGAATGTTTTCCTTTTTAACTGACTTCCAACGTAGTATTGACATTTCTCAAGTTATTAATTCCTGTTTTATTTAATTTTTTTGACTTGTTACTTTAATTTTTTGGTCAGCTTCTGTGTTACCTAGTTTGAACCTTGCTTGATTTGGTATTTGTTTCCAAAATATAGATAATTTTGAATTTCCAAAAACTCATAAAACCTATCCTACCCTTGTTCAGTATTTTGGAAGAAGAGGGCATCGTAGAGTCCACAAGAGTACTATCCAATGGTCTCCCACAAATTCCATACCGGAACGGTGCAGTCAAGTTTGATTAAGTTAAAAAAAAATTCAATAGAAAATCAAATTTTAATTTTGATAAATTTTCGGTACACAATTCAAAGCTTTGACCTACTATATTTCAAGTGTTTTTTTTTTTTTTTTTTTTTTTTTGTTTTTTTTTTTTTTTTGTTTTTTTTTTTATTATGTAACGCTATAATATGTCATTGACTTTTAATCCTGTAACAACTTTTGCTGTTCCTGTTTATTCACTTGAGATTTTTTCAACACTATTTTTATTGTCATTTGCCCAATTTTGACATCGCGAAATTAATAAAATCAGTTAAAATGAAGTTGCTATTTAAAAATGAATGTTTTCGATTTCTTACTCAGCTTAGTGTTGTTGAACTTGTTCATATGTACTTATTTTTACAACTTACAACTTACAACTATTTATTTTACTTAGTTCGCATAAACTTGACCTATTTATTTATCTCATGTGTAACTGACCTATGCAATTGCTTTCTAAGATTTCTTGACCTATTTATTTTATATAATGCATTATTTATTATTGTAGTACCCTTTTGCTTATTTCATTATTTAATTGGTACTTTTTATCTTATAACATTTTAATTGTAGTGGTGCGCACCCTTTTTCTAGTATATACTTTAACTTTTACAATATTATTATTTGAATTAATTGATGTTTAGAAATATTCATAGAAAAAGTGATGATTTGATGTTTAAATAGAGCTCTGTTTAATTACACTTTTTGTACGAATTTTTCGCCACATTCTTGATTTAGGATATCCTATTACTATTATTTTCACTTTTCATTTTTATTTTTATTACACTTTTTATTAATTACTCTGCTTTTTTTATACACACACGTTTTTTTTTTTTTTTAAGCACTCGCGACTTATTCCGATAATTATTCGTTTTCCATATTTAAAGTCAAAGAAGCGCACACTGTTTTTCCAGATTGTAGAGCTTGCAAATCTTCTTCGCTCTGTAGGTTGACCCTATAACGTGTGTTGCAGATTTTGGAGTTTTCTCGTTGACTCTCTTCTTGTTGTATGATGTGGCGGTTTTTACCCGTTGTTGTTGCTTTCTTCCTATACCATTGTATTATTTTTACTGCTATCCAAAAACTTAGTATTGAAACTATTATTCCAAAAACTACGAGGGTAATTGTTAATAATATTTCGTGATGACTTGAAGTCGTTTCTCCTTCAGCATTTGTTACTGGTATGCTGGCTATCATTGGTATGGGTGTTCGAATTTTGTACACAAGATAAATTATTATTATCGTCATGATAATATTCCAAATTAAGAATGTTGAATGGCTGATGTAACCGTATTTATCTGTGAAACTTGCCGTTGTCAATTCGTAATCTTTAATCCAACTAATTATGGTTTCCATTTTTTCTGGTGTGTTTGTCAAATTCAGATGTGGAACCTGTAGTGTCCAATTATGGTTGATGCACTCCGAGAAATTGTTGTAGGTTGGAGGATTATTTGAATTTGGGTGGATAATAAAGGATTTTAAATTTGACCATGTAGCGGGAAGAGTATGAGTAATTTTTATTTCAGGAAGATTAATTTCTTTGCAAGGATATCGTGTTGGAATGAGTATGTCTTTTGAAAGGACTAATTTGCAAGAACAAGGAAGAAATAATTTTAAGGATCCAATAGGTAAATTTTCTTTGAGTAATTTTTGAGATGTATCGGAACATATGATATGGGAATTTGGGTTAGGGTGGATTATTAGGTATTCTTCTTCCGCGATTTCCATAATTAACATTGCTGTGGATTGATGGCAGCTCATTGGACAATGTTTGCTTAAATTTTCTACCGTGTCACCCTTAAACATTTTTATTGCACATAATGGTCCATGAAAGTCATCTGTGGTAAGGTGTGGTATATAGCACAATTTATCTTCATACGCCCTGCATTGATGTAGAGCCATACCAGTTACTGTTCTTATTAATTGCTTTTTTTGATTACCGCTTGATACTGCCAGATACAATGTGTTGTGATTTAAACTGCAAGTTTGCTTATACCATCCAAATGCTGTTGTTACTAATTCATAAAGTTTCCAGGATAAATCGTTTGTAACTATTGGTATCTTTAAATGTATTGAAATTTTAGAATCTGAGAACGTACAATCACAAATTGGAAGCTGATAATAACGTGTAATGTCAATTGTGGGGATGGCCAGTCCTTGATTTGACTTCTGGAGTTCTTGCTCAAGCTTATCCAAATCATCTCGTAACGTGCTCATTTCCAAAATGTTTAACGGAATTTGATTCTGTTTGCATGCTGCCAAAATTGCATTTGTTTTTATTAATCTCGTTAATGAGATAATTCTGCGTAAATTTTCGTATGCTGTATTATGTAGTCGATTTATTACATTATTCGTGACGTAGTCTCGTTCCTGGGCTTTCTGAATTTCACTTTCCACTAAATAGATCTAAGGATGTGAAGTATTTTGCCCCGTGTAGATATGTTAGTATATCGTCGATATTTGACGTATGATAAGCTGATGGCTTAGTCAGGGAATTTAATTTTCGGTAGTCAACACAAAATCTCTTGGTCCCGTCGCGTTTATCTACTAAAATTACTGGAAAACACCAAGGACTTTGGCTACGTCGGATAATGTTGTTTTTTAACATGTCTTTAATTTGTTCATCAATTAACTTTCTTTCAGCTGCGGACACGCGATACGGTTTAGATTTAATTGGGGATGCCCCCTGTACATCAATTTTGTGGGTAGTTAAATTCGTAAACCCTAATTCGCTAGTTTCTTTTGCAAACACGTCGTTAAATTCTAAAAGTAATTTTTCTATTTGAGCTTTTTCGGTATCTGATAATTTTTCGCTTATTTTATGATCCTTTAGCGTTACGCTCGATGTTTTCCGCGGTCTAGTACTTTCGTTTTCACGCATTATATTAGTGAGAAGAAAAATTGAGTTACCTTGTGGTAATTCCACATAACCTAAAGTTGTACCTTCGAATAATTTTATCGGCAGATTTGATTTTGATATTATTTTTATCATATACAAGTTATCTTTGACACGTTGTAACCTACTAACAAGAGCTAATTTATGACTAACTAAAAATTTATTATTTTGTCTAAACTTTCCTAATTCTAATTTTTGAAAATCTATTTTATCGCCCTCTAATTTTAATAAAATTCTAATTGCATTATTTGGTTGTACCCGATAGTCTTTAGTTAATTTTAATTTGAATTCGGTTTGTATTTCTTCGTTTACGTCCTGACATAATTCTTGTAATAATTCGTTATCAGTATAAGATTCGTTTTGCGGTGTAATGTTCAACTTGTTTTCTTGTAGATTATTTTCTTTTCTAAAAAATGTTTGTACCGTATTTAACCATATGACCCATTCATTTTTCTCGAAATATGATTTTGTCGTTTTATTCTTATAAAATTTTGAATTGTTTATTTTTTTATTTAATTTTTGACTAACGCGTTTTTGACTTTGGCTGTTATTTATGCTATTGATATTTTTTTGGTTGATATTCGAACATTGTTCATTTATTAATTTAATTTCTGACGCGAATGTTACTTTTCTATTTGCCTGATTTGACAGTTTCTTTGAAAATTTTTTGACTACGTTTTCATTACTAAATTGAAAAATGATATTTTCGCTATAATAATCAATTAACACCTTATTTTCTTTCAAAAAATTTGTTCCTAATAATAATGGTACTGGTAATTCGTTTACAACAAGAGCTGAAATATAAAAAATTTTATTGCAAATTTCTAATTTTAACTTTGTAGTGCCAATAATTGGCACTTTGTGTCCACCGGCTGTTTTTAATTCTCGTGTTACATGATCCGTATTAATATTTTTTACTAAAAGTTTAGAAACTATATTCTTACTAGAGCCCGTATCAATTACTACTTCGGTTTCTTTATTATTTACAAGAACGTTAATTTTTAATATATTGTCTATTGGCCCTTTTTCATTTAATTGGCATAGGACGGCGGGGTAACGGGCCGACTTTGCCGTCCTTTGTCGTTTTTTGACTGAAAGGTATTGAAAGTGTTTTGACGTCCCGATTGAAAATTTTGTTTTCCTCCACGGCCTCTTCCTCTAAAATTTCCCCTATTTTCGTTCGCATTGCGACCACTGTTCGAATAGGTACTTGAAGGAAAAGTCTGAGGACTTGCATTTTGGTTACTAGTGCTTTGATAATTATAATTTTGTCTTCCCCTACTATGATAGTTATAATTTTGCCTAGGCGGGACGCGGTATTTATTTTGCATTGGATTTGTGTAATTGGTATTATACCAGCAGTCAGTTGTATAATGACCGTCTTTTCTGCAAATGACACAAAATACTCTTCTATAATTTTGAGGTTGTTTACTTTCTACTTTATTTTGGATAGCATGAAAAGCGTTTTTGCTTACAGTAGGTTCGGGTTTAATACCTAACAATGAAGTGAAATGTTGAGCTAAATCACTAGTTTCAATCCTTGCTTCCCAATCACTTAATTTATGAACAATTTTTTCTAATTCTTCGGAATTCATTCCGGAATGTTTTAGTGTAAAATACATTTGAAAATATTTTGTATGTAGACCAGATTCAAAGTAGTCTATAAAATCTTCATTTTTCATGTTGGGATCAAATTCTTCAGCTAAGTTTAATAATTCATAAAAATAGTTCTTAATTCCCTCTAATGGTTGTTGTTTTCGGCTATTTAGTTTTAGTTTAGCTATGCGCTTTCCCGATTCGCCCGCAAATTTATTTGAAAAGTCCTCCTTAATTTGATTCCATGTTTTATCGTTATTACTCGGGTTTTCTTTATATTTTATAAACCAATGGTTAGCAGCGCCTTCCAAAAATGAACCGAAATAATTTATTTTATGGACATCAGACCAACCGTTTGCTATTGCTGTCCTTTCATATGAATTCAAGAAATTTAAAGCGTTTGTCGTTGCCGGGTTGAAAATATTTGGAGATATAAATTTAGGTAAGCGAGGAGTTAATTCCGCGGCGTTCGCGTTTTGAATTGTTGTATTAAGACTTTCCATTTTGTTATTTTTATTAACTGTTATTGATGATTTTGTCTTGGGTTTATGTTTTATTACCGTGTCTATTAAAGCATTAACTGTTAAATTGGGTTTTTCCAAAATTTTATTTTCTTCGGGTTTTGAACAAAGTATTTCTTTAATTGCTACGTCTATTTCACTTGCCGGAATGGTAAAATCAAACAAATTTTCGTTTATTGCCGATTTGGTTGGGCTACGAGTGATTTTTGAACTTCGGTTAAATGGATTCTCTATTTCTCCTTGTTCTAATGTTTTAACTTCTGCAGGTTTAAATTTACTAGAGTTTCCTGCTAGTACCGTACTTAAATTTAACTTATTTTTTTCAGTTGAAGTACTAATTACCTCTACTGAGTCCTCGATATTTATTATGCTTTGATTTGGAGTTGGAGTTTTATTTTCACCTTCATGAGTTTCTAGCAAATTTTCTTCTAAAGAGGCGGTCTTCAAAAGTAATTTATTTTTCGAACGCGTTTGTGGTCCTTCCCAATTATGCTGCATTAAGACCTTCTAATTATTATTTCTCAATTAATTATACCGTCTAGTATGAATTGCTATAAACCTACAAAAATACTCAAGTTACGCGTTTCTTTAATAATTTATTACTTGCGTAATTTGCGCAAAGAAGTCTAGTGAACTTATTTGAACTCCAATATCGTATTTTATTTATATTAATATCTTATTTACCGTCGTATAACATAATCCTATTTACTATATTTTCTCTTATAATTTAACCCAAATTAATACCAGTTATATTTAAAAAACAACTTATTAACCCCTTTAATATTTACCTCCAATTAATTATTAACCTTTTATTTGGAGATTTTATTTATCTTATAGGCAGCCTCACCAATAAGCTCGGACCCAATTTTAGGCTGTGGGTCATAAATAAAACTCACCAAGTTTTGGAATCAAACATCCCTTATTCTTTCATAAGTTTGTAAAAAACTAAACTACGACACAATAAAGTTGCCAAAATTCCATGCTTTATTCTAAAATCAATCAAATATTATCCTAAAATCGAAATATGTGCGAAATTACATATACCTATATTATAGGTATATACCTATTATACCTATTATACCTATTATATTGCGTTTGCTTTGAATTCTTTATGTAACAATTTGTCGACTTACGTAATTTTTTATTGTAAAAGAGTAAATTATATTTCCTGTTAAAATTAATATTATTATTATTCTAAAATTTTCCTTAAAATTACCAAAAAACAATTCCATTAATTCTAAACCCGTTATTTAATTATTATCCTTATTAATTGACTTAGCGTTTATTTTCCTCACGAATTGCTTTAATCATAAAAAAATAATTTTTAATTTTCAAATATTTTAGCTAAAAATTCGGTGATTTTCAGCCATCCAGGACCGGCTTTTAAACCTCCACCATGTCGCATAAGGGGTTTTACCACCCCATAGCTGGGGTTGTGTAGCTAGATGGTGTTGCCCTGTTGGTGTTATTGTTGGCTGGTTGTAGCGTCGTACAATTAAAAACTCATTGTTGTAGAAAAACTAATTATATTAAAAACCCAAGCATGTTACAATTAAACCTAGAACGTTACATAAAAACCTAATACTAACACTTACCCTAATAAACATAAGATCAGGGGGATGAAGGATTGACCCATCTTAGTCGATCGGAAGGATCTTGGCTAAGTGGTTTACCTGGTCACCTCACTCACGAGACTCTCTTTTTACTTCTCATAATCATTATTATCAATCCTTCAATACCCCTTCCTTAATCTAGATCGAACCTCTGGACGATAATTATCGATGCATACCGTCTCAGGGTTCGTTACCCTTTTTGCTCTACTCAATGATTCTCAGTGATAGAGGAAATGTCCCAGACACTTTGGAATGTCAGAGGAAATATCGGATATCGATATTTCCTTTGTATTTGCTACACATAGCTTTAGCTTAAGTTTTTAAATTATTAATTATAATTTTTCATAATTATATTTTGGGTGTGACAATATTACGAATTGCTGTTAACTTACAATTTGTGTAGAACTCGACGTTAAAAACAATAAACCTCATTGAAAATGAAGACATTGCCAACTACAGAGATTGTCTAAAAAAGACAACAACAAAAAGTTTTAATAACATACATGACTGACAGTAAATATGGATTTCACCTCAGATAAACTTTTCACGGAAAACTTAATTCTGTTTAATAATAATTAGTTACCAGTATAACAAGACAACAAGAGGGGTTTTAATGTTTACATGTTATAATAATAAATTTAATTTTTTTATGAAAGTTTGGAGTTTTCCATATTTTAAAAATGATATTAAAATATTACAGACATAATAATATTATTATACTCGAAACTATTAAATTCTTTACAAAAACTTCCAGAAAGCATATTGTATGTATACATACATTTATCTTTATTAGTTTAAATGTAGGATTCAAAGTCGCAGATTGATTCTTGAGTAGTTATTACTGAAGCTTGTATGTATATGCAACAAAATTCCCTAAAATCTGCATTAAAATTGATAAAAAGATAAAATAAAAGCATTATATATTAGGTATGGAAACTAAAACATACATAATGTTTTCATCGAATTTTTATAGGTAAGTACATTTTTTAAATAACTTCTACTTAGATTCATAAAAGTTAATAATTAATTTTTATTTTTCTTCTTATTTCTTAGCTTTCTTGTTAAAATTATATATTTTAACGTTTTGTTTAATTCTATTAAATATCATATTTAACATACTAAGAGCCAATCCCACCAGACAAAATAAATCGAGTTTTTGACAAAACTTAGATTAAAATAATATAATAATAATCATGGTGTGATGGCTGGGAAGTCGAAGAAGCAGTATAAGATGTGTCTATCGCTCTTGATCTTAATTGTGTTAATTAATTTTAGTTTTGAAAACTATTTATGCATAATCTGCGAGAATTTTAATAATAAATTAAGTGTGTTAATTTACTGCATTGATGATGATTATTTGTTAAGGTGCTAGATCAATAGGAATAGATCATAAAAATCAAGCAGTTGTCACCACAGAACATATTAGTTCACCAGTTGCTTTATGATATTTTTTTTATTCAAGATGCATACCTTTTAAAAAGGTATAATATTGTAATATATTTGACATTTGAAAAATAATCACTTTTGTGATGAAAATGAAAGTAAAATACTTAAAGTAAAATAAATGAAACTGACTAATTTTTCCCAATAAAGCAGGACTTTTGAAAGCCGGATTTTTTGCTCCATATATTTTAGCAATATATACAATAATAGGTAGGTTTGTGTCTTTGCTTCAAATTTAAGTACCAACATCTTTTTAAAAGTGCCTAAACTGCACATTTTCTCTGATTGGTTAATGCCATGGCACCAAATTGAAATTTCGCGTAAATTGCTCAAATTCTTGTGTCAAGTTTGCAAGTCAAACCAAGAAAGATAATCTTACTTTTTCTTTTCGATTGATTGGTATGGTAGGTATTACTTTACATAAGCCATTTTATATTTATAACTAAAATGTATTTTATTGAAAACTCAAAGAAAAAATAAATTTTATTAATTGTTTTTATATAAAAAATAGCTTATGTTATGTGGTATTATGCTTTACGTATGTACTGAAAATTTCAACTTTCTACGATTATTCGTTTTTGAGTTGAACTTGACACCAGTTCAGTGCCCATTGATCTAGCACCTTAATTAAAATTTTTTTGATTAATTTTTTATTTATTTTTTTTCAGTATGATGAACGTTGAGAGTGCGTTGAAATTCGCTTAACATGCGTGCAACTTAAGTTTTGGCTCTGAAATATTTTCACAAAACTTCTATAACTTATTCGTGGAAAATTGATTAATGAATTTAATTTTGCTTCATACAATTTGAATTATTATTTTTTATTTAGTATTTATTTATTTTTAGCTTGTTATCTTCGTTCAACTAAAGTTAGAAAAATATAGGTATTTTTTTAACAATTTACATAAATATGAAGTATAAATTGTATTAGTTAGGTATCGCACTAGCAAACGCATAGGCATAGCTGACTAAGGGGATCTGGGATCCTAAATTATGTTTAAAGTTTATTCATTTTTGGTGAAAGTGATTCAGGAAGTAGCGAAAAACTGTACTTTAGCTAATCATAAGGCTGAAAAATTGAATATAAACCAAAAAAAAGTTTGAAATAGGTTACAGTTAGTTCTAAAAAATTAGAAAATATTTGTTGGAGTCAAGCGTGGAAATCTCTATCGACTGATAGAATATCATTATTATCTTTATCATGTATGATTTTCACTTACAATTTGTTAGGTGTTTAATATCATAACTTTGCAAGTGAAAATCAATATCCTCTTTGCCGTTAAAATATTGCTTACTTAGCTTGCTCGGATACCACTTCACAAGTATTGGTTCTAATAAACGATATTATGTGGGATAAAATTTATAAATAATTTCATGATATTCAATTTGGTATACCTACTCGATTTTTTATATATCACAGTGGTCAGTACAGCACAACAGAAAACTTGAAATTTTGGTAATGACATTAAAATAAAGCATTAAAAATAGTAAATCTTATAAATATAGTAAATCGTACAATTTCTCGAAACTTCTTTTTAAAACCTTTATATTAGTTTCACCTTTCTGCTTGATTGCTTGCTTGATTGAAAACGGAAAAACTTAGAACGTCAAATTTGACCCAGTTCGCGTTATCCAATCGAGCTGAAATTTTGCACATGAATTTGTCACCGATGACAATACACTTTGCCAAAAAAAATTTCCGAATTTTTACATTTTCCGGGAAAAAAAGTAAAAAAACTAAATTTTTATGGTTCTATTAAAAAAAATTTTACCTGGATACTATTAAGTACTTATCCGATTAGTACACTACTTAATTAGTGTACCTTTATAGTATTTTGTGTTATAATCCTTATTCAGAGTCAATAATTCCAATCATAGTCATGGGGAAAAAAGACGAAACTGCAACACAACGTCAACGTCTATTACAAAAAGATAAAGAAAAATGGCAACTCAAAAACCTGCAAGAGTCACCAGCGCCTGGTGACGTTTGCGGAAACTTTCCTCGTATAGCTACCGATAGCTACGATGCTAAATAACTGCTGAACCCAATGATTCTTTCATAAAATCGAGTACCTATCGTATATAAAGGATTTATAGTGAAAAACTTGTTTTTACGGGTTCATTTTTTATTAAAGGGGTATTCTAATCTAGAAGCCCGAACTTCAAGCGTCTAACTATAGATTTTTCTATTATTTATTTGTATATATTTTAAGAATTCACAAAAAAATAATATATGTTTCACAAAGTTACACGCCGTTGAAATAGGTGGAAACAAATGCAAGGTTGTTACAAAATCTCAAGTTCTAATTGATCGATTTTCTTGAAATTTGGCATGAATTTTCTTTATATATCCTTTTATGGTGTAACAAATTTTAGTAATTTGTTTTATTTCCTAAGTACGTCCCTGGCTAGAATCTGATTTGGGTGGGGTTGAGTTTGCGTTTGGAAACGCAAGATGGACTTTTTGAATGTAAGTTCGATAGTGAGTGTGGTAGTTTTCGTTTTTGTTATGACATTGTGATTTGCGGTTTACTCGATTTTTCATCTTTTTGTACTTTGGTAAATTGTATTTACCACGGATCTGTTGAGATCAGTTCGTTGAGATCAATTGTCACAGTTATCTGGAGAATATTTCGATTTTTTTTTGGTACATCTAATTTTGTTGTAAAATTATTTTCAATAACTTTATTTTAAGCGAATGCATTTGGTCGAGCATATTTATTGACAAGTATTATTATCTTCGCTCGCAAATTTTCATAACAATAATTTTCAACAAAATGAAGTATTAAATTTTAATAATTAAATTATTTAAAACTTTTGGTGTGAACTACTTGTCTTTTTTTATGTTTCTCTAATAAGATAATATTAAGGCAAGTAGTTACGATCTTTCTTTCGCCAGTTGTGGCTGTCGATTTTATTGGCAGCAAACTTCTTGCAAGGATTATATTTTTTTGGTTATCTGTCACTTTTTTTTGGAACTTATGATCCTCACTTCCGCACCTTATCAGCTAGATACATTTTGGGCATCTACAGTAAATAAAAGCTGGTTGATTTATTCCCAGCGTGTAGAGAAAAATTCTGGATCCCCAACAAGGGAAGAAAAATTTTTCATTGCAATGGTAGGAACCAACAAAACATCAAAATTTCTAAATTTTACTATTTTTTAAAAATTCGGAAAAGTTAAAAATTAGCTGAGAAAATGTATCTCTTTGTTGTTTTTGCGAGAAAAGTTTTTTTTTCATTTTTCTTGGTTCCTACCATAAAAGGATATATAAAGAAAATTCATGCCAAATTTCAAGAAAATCGGTCAATTAGAACTTGAGATTTTGTGACAACCATGAATTTTTTCCCCTCTACTTCAATAGCGTGTAACTTTGTGAGATATATATTATTTTTTAAAAAATTTTTTTTAGTGAATTCTTAAAATCCAATAAATAAATGATAAAAAAATGTATAGTTAAAATATTAAGCGTTTTTGTTTCATCGACCGTCAAAAAAAAACGCTAGAAGTTCGGGTTTCTAGACCAGAATACTCCCTTAAGTTACAGAGTAGTGCAGAAAGATTTCAAATTAATCTTTCAATAATTGTTTTTGAACTTTCAAAATTTGCAATTTTTCTTATCGTCATCATCGAATCAGAAACATAGAGGAACTGCGACTGTCTTTGATTCAGCGTGGAGCACGCTTCAGCATCTCCAGTTGATTGTGGTGTACCCAAATCCCCCGAATCCATAAGAACACGTTACGAAAACGTAGAAGGGGGTAAGTGTGCGGTGTTAACCGGCGTCACCGATTAACACTGCAATATTTAATATATTACCTATGTAATTATTTTTGAAGTTGCTTATTGCCGAAAAGAATAAAAAACTTTTAATTTGTAATCTTCAGGTGTACGAATACTTGTTACTAGTATACATGTTTGTATGTATATATTATATTATTAAATGATTAGCAGGTCTATAAACTTTCACAATTCCTACTAATCCACATTACAATTTAATTTGGTTCTTTCATTGGATGCGGATTATAATTTAAAAAATTATTTAATGCAAATTTTGTATCATCAAATATTACTAAAATAGGTTGCCTACTTGGACGACCCTGATTAATGCAAATACCACTAAATTTTCTAATGCCCTCCTTTGTGTATAATCATTATAATAACTATAAATTTTATTGACCCTTAGACCTAAAATTCATCAATATGCAATAGGTTTCTTAACTTTATTTTAAAAGTTTTAAATATTGATTTCACTTTTAATATTTTTTATTTACAAGAATTTTCGAATGACTTTTATTAGGTCATAACGGACGTACCAGTATTAAATTCCCTACGGTTACGTCAGTTGTCTTCTCATTTTGTTCGTGTCTGGATACATTCACTTGGAGAATTAAATGAAATTTTGGATTGCTTTTATTAATTCAAATATTACTTAATGGTAAATATAGAAAAAGTAATACTTTTATTTTATTGAGGTATATAATAATTATTATATTCTCTTAAGTAGTCAGAAATTTAGCATGTGCACTGTAATTTAAAAAATTTTTGGATTATAATTATATTATGTAATAATATTGTTAACTGCATTTTAAACCATGCAATTTTCACATTATTGCCCCATAAAAATATTACCTTTAACTTATACTCTTAGTATTATTCTCCAACAATAAACCTCAGAGCAATAGTAAAAGTGAGTTTTAAATTTAATAATTTATTACTTACAAGATTATTAAACCAGAATACATACAGTGGCTCAAAAAAGTATTCGAACACTCCTACGTTAGCAATGTAAATTGTACTTTTTGAAGTTATTTTTTGTCCTACAAAAATAGCTATTACAGCAACACTTCTTAGGCATTATTTGTTTTTCTATTTCGTCGCACTGTTTCCGAGTTAGAGACTTAAACAAGACTGTAAATAAAAAAAATATTGTCATTTATATCTCGGAAACGGTTCAAAAAAAGAATGGATAGGAACAAAATTGTAATAAATGAAATTTACAAACAAAATTCCTGTTTTAAGTCACTCTAACTGGAAAACGGCGGGACAAAATAGAAAAAAATGTATCTAGAGGGAACGAAATTTGCAATAAAAACTGTCTAATAAATTTTTCTATAAAAGCCTGATATATGTATGTTAACCTAAGAAACTGTTATTAAAAATTCGTATATTAGAAAACAAAAATACATAATTAATTACGTATTTAAGGTAATGGAATGCTACCTAAGTTATCAGTGTAAATTAGTCCATATACTAGGGCAGATACATTTCTGGGATTTGCGTTTTAATACGCATGTGTGCTGAAAAGTAAAACGCAGTAGTGCAAGAAAAACATATTTTACGTTGCTGAAACAAATATCGAAAAGTTGTACTTCTTTAAGTACAACTTGTATGTATTTGCCAAGACATACGCCATATAGGTATTAAATATTACACAACTTAAATAAGACAACTTAATTTTGACATCGGCTGTCATTCAACAATCAGTTTATGTACTAAACATAACTACTAAACACGATGAAACTATAGTATTATGTAGTAAATCACTTTTAGTAGCTTATGTAAACTTTAATTAAATGAAAACTATTAGTGTTATTATAAAAATTTTAATTAATAAATAATTTAAATTAATATGCATTTGAATTCTTAAAAGTGTTTGACATTTTCAGTTATTTGAAATAAATAGGTATTAAAAATAATTATCGATTTAAGCTAAAACAATTTGATTTTCTAGTTACTACGAAATTACAAACCGCAATAAAATAAATCTGTTCGAGTATCTCTTATTAATCTTAAGGTGTTATTTCAACCGTAGTGGAGAGTCAACCATGGTGGATATAAGAGATTAATGTGTGGCTCTTACATTATATCGTTGAAAAAAGCAAGAATTTATCTTGAGTATTATTTTTTTAGAAATATTTTTGTTGAAATTAACCCACGTTTATTTTATTTTATAAGGATAAAATACGTTTTTGTCATTACAATATTGCTGAAAGGTATTTTTAACCATAAACAAACATACATCTAACTATCTCTGTATGTTTAGTATAATACTTGTAATTAAACAAAAATAGCTTTTAAATATTTCTTTAATTAGAAAAGAATTAGGAAACTGAAAGTTTGGTTTTCTAAAATGGATATCTCATTTGTATTTGTAAAGTTGTAATAAAGTGTTACAAGCAAAACAAAAATTGTTAAGCTCATCGGTTTTGTTCAAGTAACTTGAAAGCTTAAAGCTTATAACTAAATCGTATCATACACGTGGTGCATGAATATAACCTAATTAACTTTCCGAAATGCGAAACAAAAAACTTGGACCGGTATTGAATTGCTATATCATGCTGTATGTAGGTTATAAATAAGGGTGTCCTTATCCTATACTGAAAGCTGTAAAGCTCCTCTTTAACTTGGTATGCTTTGCAGGTATAGAAACATAAGGTTCGGAAAATGTCAAGTTTTATAAAAGACAAGTAAAACCAACACATATAAACATATTTTTACAGAATACTTTTGTATTGGTTTTAAATTTCAGAAATGTAAAACCTACAGAATTTATTACTTATTAAATTTTTTGTTAAAGAAAATACACGTCTTTTTCATTTTTTCATCAATTAACTGAACTTATGTTAATATAGAATCAAGTTTTTTAATTGGAGAATGTTACTGACTATCGGATGACAAAGATAAGAAGTTTAGTTTGTTCCAAGATTTTAACCCGAATTTTCACTCTCTGTGGTTCAACCAGTGATTACACCAGATTTATGTACACTTCTTGCGCTTTCATTTCTAGCATTTTATAGTCTTTTATTTCTTTAATTTCAAGTATTGTCTTTGTTGGCATCTCTTCAAATACTTATAACCTGAATTCTTGTACAATTTGTTTATTTATTTTTATTATATTTTTTATTTATACACATGAGAAAATTTAAAATGAAATTTACATAGTATGTTTACGATGTGTACAAAATTGACATAGTTTTCCAAGAATAACCAAAATTACATTATAATACATATTATAACGTTAACTGGAATGTGTAGTTAAGTGCAATTTTGTTTAATAATAATTATGAGTTTGTTAATTATGATTCCATCTCTTCAATATCTTCCATCACATACATTGATTTGGAATATAACAAAAAAAAATTTTTTTAATTAATTTATGATCTTGACTCTTGGTCAAACTTATGTAAATATAGAATATAGGTAATATTTATTTTATATTTAAATGTGCCATATTATCTGATGAGCCACCCTTTATTGGTGTTTTTAATTTTCTGTAATTGAAACTTTCAAACAAGCCTTTTTTTGAAAATCATGTTGTATTTCCACATATAATAGATAAACCACTTCAATAGATTGCCTCACTTCAATGTAGATTACCTAATAGCGTTAAAAGTTAATCTTATTTTGAGTTATTTTTAATGCTCTTAATATTTATAGCATTATTCATATTGAACTGAAAAAGCTGCGTTAAAATAATTTACCGTATGCTTGTACAAAAACTAAACAAAAAAAACAGCCGATGTATGACAAGTTAAATTTACTATTTAAACTTATTAATTTTTAAAAAACACTAAATTTTTATACGTTATTTATTAATGAAATATATTAAAATTGTACTAACACACTACAATGAATATTATATTTACATAAAGCTGAACTAAGACTGAACTACGACTAAAGTACTACTGAACTACTACTGAACTCGTTTTAACATTTGATTAGATACTTTATAATAATCAATACAATGCAAGTGATAAATGATGATAACATTATTATTAATTTTTAGAAGACGATTTCCGTTTCATGCAGTTTGTATCTTATTATAAATGCATTATCTGAATATTATGTTTTGCACGTTCTTAATGAATCAAACGGAAATTATTATCTAATTACGTACTAAATTTATGAGTACACATAACTTGACAAACCCATTTTTTAAAAACTTTTTGCGATGTGAAATGCTACGCGGAACGGTTATCTAAAATCAAAAATTCAGAAAGATTTAGTAAATATATAAGTTTATCCAGCCATTAACGGAGTCATTTACAGAAAAATTTAATATGGGCAAAATGGCAGCTGTTGGAATATGAATTTTCAAAAAAAATAAAATAAAATTTTTCGTCCATAGCATAGGTATAATAATAAAAAGTATTCATTGATATAAAAAGAAGATTTTGATCTCAAAGAAGTATATAACAATATATGAAATAGATTTGAGCATGCACTAGTTTTTGAAATATCGTACACACTACAAAATATTTTTTTTTTAAATAAAGTTGTCCACCACTGTCTGTACCTTATATTAATTGTTTGTTAATATTTTTTTACAAAAAATTTACAAAATATTTTTTAAATAAGGTTGTCTTGAATAACATAAAAATTGTTGTGCAAAAATATGCATAATCTAGATTTTAAAATAACAGAAACTCGCTTTTTCGACTTCCTTACTAGGTATAATAACCACCCCTTACTAAATTTGACATTTTTCAATAACATGTAATATAAAAAATGACACAATAATAGTAGAGCGATGCCAAATATAAAAACTTTTTATTAAAAAATTCACAATCGTTGCATATTGAAAATGTCAAGAATCTAGGATCTTAAGAAAATAATTGTAATAATAGCAATTAATAATAATAATTGACGCGTATTAATATTCCCTCTCTAATATCCTGTATTTTAGTAAATATACATATAATTGATTACCTATTTTGATTAAATGAACTGTCTAATAACAAATCAAATCAAACAAATCAAACAGTACCAGTTAAAAATAATCGTAACTTGCAGCTTGTTTTATAGATCATTGATGATCACGATCAGTAATGAGAAGATCTCTAAGGGAACTATTCACAAGCGTACTAAGTGGACGAAAGTTCTTTTGCCAGGTTGGCAAATAAAGTTTCATTTAGCAGTATCAGCAAAATTTGTAAATTTGGTTCTGTCAGAACAAAATGTCGTTGATCTTAAAATGTCATAATTAAGAAAAAATATCTCTGTCAATCAGAATTATCCGATATTCGAAAACTTATGGAAAACACTCTTTATCAACAAGAACATTTTAATGAATTGACAGTGGCTAAGGGGAATCGATACCAAATGAAATATAACAAATTCAAGTAGAGGAAACATTAGTCGATGCTGAACGTTGCAATCAGGTAGAAATTGACTTTTTTATCCAAAATTGAATTATTTGACAATACTAATCCTTTAGCTAGACTCAAAATTCCAAATTAAAAATTTAAAAACCTTTTTAAATTGAAGCTATTTTCAAAATGTTGAACAAATTAATTGGCTTGTTTTTAGAAAGCCATACGTTCATAGTGTACTACATTCATTTGGCAGTATACTGCGCTGCAGTAGTAATCATAAAGAAAATGATCAAAATTGAATCACTAACATTTCTAATAATGAAATATCTAAAGAACCTGCTGGGAAAGTTAACCTTTTTTTCACGGCACCTCCCCAAATGCGTCCTCCAACTTCAGCGGACCTGGCTGAAAAGGTCAAATAATTGTTCCAATTTCGTTCCAACTTAAATCAAACAGAGCTACTATAACGCCAATAACTGCAGGCAGTAATTACAAATCTTAAGGAGAATTAATTCTTTATCATACTTTAATTCAGCAAAGTTATACGGAGCACAATCAACGAGTGTGTATACATTTGGTTCATTTCAACCATTCTTCCTATCTATATTAATAACAGTATAAAATTTTTCTTCGATTTCAGAACTCAATATTTTTGACTAATAGCACGCATGCGATGATTAATAAATAATAAAGGAAACATTCTTTTCCACCCGATGTATTGGGGTAAATTTGATGTAAACGGGTAAAGCAAAAATTTTAAAAATATAAATTTACCCTCTCATTATGTGTGAAAAGAAGTAAATCTTAACTTTTAATTATGGGTTTTCAAATTTTTTAACTTTTTGACGTTTTGATACGAACTGTAGCCTGTAGCTTCTTCGTGGTCTTTCTCGTCGAATGGTAGACGGGAAAAGGAGGTTGAACAAATATTTTTATACACAAATTAAAAGGGGAAAGTAATGCAATGAAAGTAAGCCAATTTTTTTGAGAAAGTTTACACATATTTTGCACAGCAATTTTTACATTATTCAAAAAATACTTGCTAATGATACGTCGGATTTAAATTTAAATTGAAATACTTATTGATTATTAAACTAGACTTGTTGAAATTTAATTTGGAATACCATGTCGACCAGTTGACTTAATTTCAGAAATAACGCGTTGGATTTCTGTTTTCAATTATGAAATTCTGTGTGGTTTGTTAATTTTGGAGTTTACGAAAAAACGCAGAGAAAAACTTATATTTCATTGTGCACTTGTATTTCTAACTAAAGAATTTATTTTTAGCTTAAAGTCACAATCTAAAATTTCTCTTTGAGAAAAGCTGAATGGCCAAAAACCGGAATTCGCTATCTTTTTTCGTTTTCGAGTTATGGTCAAAAGTTCGCTTTCTCGACTTTTCGTTAAATGTCGATATCTCGGTTGTTTTTAACGTTATAGAAAAACTATTTACACCTTCTTCAGACACTTTTTTAAGGAGAATAAACTGGGCTAAAGAAATTTTAAATATTTTCATTTGTCTCCGAGTTATAATATAAAGTGGGGTTTTTATAAATAGAAACCATAGATAACTATGACATATTTAAATATAGTTTTTTTATCCTCCTTTTAATGATATATAACATGTAGGGTCTATTATTTCAGTTTTATCTCGTTATATTAAAAAATGTTAAATAAAAATAAAAGAAGATCGAAAAATTAAATTTTAGCTTTGGCTAAATAAAATACTATTATACAAAATCATTATTAACTAATGATTTATTCACAAACAATTGCCTTAAGTTTATTTTTAATATGTATTTTTAGAATCTACTTAAAAAATTTCTATTTAGTTGGTACCTATTTACCTATTATTTCACAAGAGTGTCAAATGCCTTATGAAAACTATGAAAAATATGATAATGATTTATATTATAAAAATAAAAAAAATCGTCAATTTAGTATAATACTAAATTAAACAAAATCCGAGGGGTCTCTTACTGGGCAAAAATTTGTACAATATTACTAATTGTTGGCATTAAAATACGATATTACTATTATTATCTTAAATACCTTTAATTCCATTAATTTCCTGATTATTGCTATTAATGCCACTTTATTCCCATTTAATGCGTGGTATTACCGTATTTACAAAATATTTAGCATATTTACGGGAAAGCGATCGAAACTTTTCTTAGTAAATTAAATTATACTTACATATTTATTTAATTGACTAGTTTCGACTGGTGTCAGTCTTCTTCAACATATTACATCCAAAATTAAAGCTAAAATTAATTATTTAATTAAAGATTATTTTAAAGAATATGTTGAAGAAGCCTGGCACCAGTCGGAACTAGTTCATTAAATAAATATATATAATATAATTGATTGAGAAAAGTGTTATTTAATTTACTAAGAAAAGTTTCAATCGCTCTCCCGTAAATAGCTACAAAAAGTGCTAACCCGCTTTTAGCAATATTTTGTAAATACGGTAATGCCACGCATTAAATGGGAATAAAGTGGCATAAATGGCAATAATCAGGAAATTAATGGAATTAAGGGTAATTAATTAATTACATAGTAATATGTAGGTATAATTTTTAGAAATTAATTTTGCGAAAACTATTAAACCTAGATGATAACACCGCCTAAATTTGTAAAGAAAATACAGAAACTTATGACATAATACCAAAGTTTCGTTATATAATAATAACAAATAATTAAAAACAAGGGAAAAAGTTAAAAAATACCTAACTCATTTGTATGATGCGAATAATGAAAAAATTGACAAATTCAGGATTGTTTTCCCTCAAAAGTGTCGGTTTGATTCGTCTCTGCGTCGACATTATAACTGCTTTTAAACAAACGCACCTTTAGACTAAAAAGTTGAAGATAAAGAAATAAGTAAGAACTATATACAAATTAATATTTATAAGAAACCTTTTTATTAAGAAACAACTTACCTAAAAACAAATTAAAAAAGTCAATGCTACTTATTGCAGTTTTATTACTCAGTATTGCGCACTTATTGCTATGCATTGCCACTTAATACCACAGTTGCCATTTATTTCCGTATATTACTATCTATTGCTTGTTATTTCCATCATATTACCAACAATTTGTACAGTATTGCCATCAGTGAAATGCCCTTCGACAAAATCATAAAATGTATACTAAATAGTCAAACTGATGTCCTTGTTTGCAATGCATAAATTGCATTGCGTATTATGTGAACATTCGATACTCATATTTTTATATCACATATTTTGTAATTTTTATAAAACATTTGATACTGTTGTGAAATAACAAGTGAACATAAACAGGTAGTACTAAATAGAAGTAGGTATAGGAATAGGTACTAAAAAACACCTATTAAAAACAACTGAAGGCAATTGTTTTGTCTTGTCTAGTGTATAGCGTTTTGCTTTGACAAAATATGTATAGTATTTTTTGCAATTCCAGGGGTAAAGTACTTTACCTTTTTTTGGCCTTCGGATAATTTTTGCCCTCGGCTAACGCTTCCTTAAAACAATCCTTTACCCTCAGGCCAAAAAATGGTCACTTTATTCCCTTGGTGAATAATGTACTATTATTTAGACAAAGCCAAAATTTAATTTTTCGAAATTTTATTTTTATTTAACATATTTTAATATAACGGGATAAAACTGAAATAATAGACCCTACATGTTATATATCATTGAAAAGAGGATAAAAAACTATTTAAATATGTCATAGCTATCTACGATTTCTATTTAAAAAAAACCGCTTTATATTATAACTCGGAAACAAATGAAAATATTTAAAAAAATGTTAGCCCAGTTTATTTTCTTTAAAAAAGTGTCTGAATAAGGTGTAAATAGGTTTTCTATAACGTTACAAACAACCGAGATATCGACATTTAACGAAAAGTCGAGAAAGCGAACTTTTGACCATAACTCGAAAACGAAAACAGATAGCGAATTCCGGTTTTGGCCATTCAGCTTTTCTCAAAATAAGAGATCGAGTTTGCGCCATCAATTTTTTGATATCTCCTATAGTTACCGATTTCCCCATAAGAGGGATCGAAATTGAGCCACCCTGTACAAAGGTTAAGACATACTTAATTTTGACCTCCGTAAAGTTAGCTTCCCATGTTCATCATTTTAATATAAAAAAATCGGATCCATTACATAATTTTCCGAATATTAAAAGTAACTCCCAATTTACCTCGGATAGAAAAAACTAATTTACTAAATCTTATCAGACCATCAGCAATAATCGTCAAAAACATATTCAGAAAATCGAAATAATAAGCAAAAGCAAACTAAAAAATATATAACAAATAACTAAAGTTCTATGTACAAAAATTTTTTTTATTTTTGATTTTTTAAATTTATAAAAAAAAATTTTACATTTATAAAAAAAAATTTTTAATTTTAGAAAAAACTGTTATAGAACAAAAGTTGGAGGTAATTTGATACGGATAATTTTTGTCCTAATAAACTTTTAGGGGAGAGGCTTGTAAGTTGACCATGCATACCCGGTACTTTTGAAAAAACTGTCAATGCTACTACCGGCCATTTCAACTGTTATCGTGCTCTTTGACATAGCCTTCAATTTTTATGTGGTTTAGAAGCGAATAGATGCGTCGTGTCGCACTGGCTCCGACTAACATTGTGTGAAAAAATAATAATTTTTTGAAAATATTAATAATTGTGAACAATTTTCGTTGATTTCCTATGGTAAATATTATATGTGCTAAACTCATATTCCATTGAATTATAATAATCCAAAGTGAATACCAAATATATCGTGTTGTTGGGTGTTTGTTTCATAATCGTCGAGAATGTAAAATGACCACAAGGCGAAAAGTTGCAAAAGCGAAAAAGGAATTAGCTGCTAAGCGCAAGGAGGACCTTACTATAAGGACAAGGAAGCCGTTACTATGCCCTAGGAGGCTGAGAAGCGCGAAAAAGCATCAATTTGTGATCATCACAATTATTAATTCATTTTTGATGTTTTTTATTCCTTTTTATTCACTTTTTTCACTTAAAACTCAATAAAACTTTATTAATTTTGTACATCTTTTGATTTCACTTAAGTTTTTTTGACTTTTCAGCAACTTTTTAGGGGGTGGTCAACTTACATGACAAAAATAAATAGAGCCAATTTTAGCTTCTTCGGGAGAATGGTCATATAAGTTTTTTGTTTTTCGAGTTATAATAATCATGGAAAAATCAAAACGTGCAGCTAATTGTACTGCATTTTACTTTAAATTCACTATTCGCTATTTACGTGTACAGCTTAGATTTGAAAAGTTAGTGTTGCGTGGTTCTAAGTGCGTAGTGTAGGTGGTGTAATCCAGTGTAATAACACTTACGGATAGCAAACGAACGATTTTTACATTTTAGTGTGCAATTCATGGTGCAATTTTATTTTACTCAGCTGTCATTACCCCAATAGAATGAAAAAGTAACGAAACATTCGAATTGCAGTGCCAATCTTTTAAAGCAAATAATATAAGCGACAATTTTTGTTATTAACTTTAACATTTAAATAATACATTATTTTTGTAAATTTTATAATTCACCTCCTATTTTATACGTAAAATAGTCTAAATAATATTCTCGTGCATTTCAAATTAGTTTTTTTTTTAATCTTAGTATTTTACAATCTATCTAATAAGATAATAAGTAAAAGGTATGACATATTGAACCAGATGACATAGAAGGAGATTGCCCAATGGCACGCTCCCTTTACATTTTAACACCAGAGAGTATAATGTCAAACTTACAGTAAGTACCATTTCAAAAGTGATGAGGCAAGTCCAGTGGGTCGTGACGCTTTAATCTCTTTATTCAATGGGAAGATAATAAGACCACAGCGAGAGACTTGGGATGGTCACTAACACGATCTTGATATCTGGTGCTGAACGACTTGATACATTCTTCAACTTGGGCACTTTAAGATCACGATGAATCACATGATTTGGTACAAACCAAGGGGCATCTGCAATAGTTCTCAGGGGTTTTGAATGAACCGCTGTATTTTGGCGATGATGGAGTTACTTGCTGCACCCCAAAGCTAGATGCCATAGGTCCAAATTGGCTTTATTATGATTTTATATATGAGCACCTTATTTTCCAAAGATAATTGTGAGTAACGATTCAGTAACCATTGATGTTTTCTGAAGGAATGACCAAGTTGGAGTCTCTTGTTCCAGATATGTTTACCCCACGTCAGTCTTCTGTCCAAACGCACTCCAAGATACCTAACTTCCTCTTGTTGTGGTAATGTATTTCCATTGAGGTTAACAGTAGAACATGTGTCTCTCTTTGTAGTGAATGTTACATGCACCGACTTTTGGACATTGGCTTTACTGCGCCATTTCTTCAACTATTTTTCTAATTTGTCAAGATGCTTTTGTAGGTTTGTGGACTATGTTAGTGCATTAGGATGGGAGGCCAAGATTGCTGTGTAAATTAGGTATAGAAGCGGGCGCAAGACGCTGCCCTGCGAGACTCCAGAGTAGACTGGCAAAAGTGATGATATCTCATCTTGATATTTTACAAAGAAGTGTTTATGTTGTAGGTAAAATTTCAACACCGGATAGACGTTGTGTGGAAGATCTGATTTGATCTTGAATAATAGACCAGTATGCCACACCTTGTCGAAGGCTTGGGTTATATCAAGGAATGCAGCTGAACAGTATGTTTTGGTCTTCAAATCATGCTTGATTTTATTAGCAATTCTGTGAACTTGCTCGATCGTGGAATGTTGATGTTGGAATCCGAATTCATACTCAGAATCACTTGCCGTTCCTCAATCACAAGCATCGGTCTTCTTAAAAACTTACAGAATACTTAGTTTCTACTTAACTTCAAAAAACTTCGAAGTCCTTTTTGGTATTTTTTTCTCTCGCTGATGTACAGGCGTTTAGAGAGAAACAAAAAATATAGCAATTTATTTCTTACAGAATAATTTTACAGTGTATTGATATAAAATAACAACAATAACAGAAAGAACATCAAAGTTTTTTGAAATTAAAGGTAAGAACTAAATATCCTGTAAATTTCAAATTTTTATCTCTTATCAAACACTTTCAAATTGTAGCCTGAAATATGCAAATTCTTAAAATTTTGATGTTTTGCTGATCTTTTAATCCGTGAGAGAAAAAAATCCCAAAAAGGACTTTGAAGTTTTTTGAAGTTAAGCGTAAGAAGTGAAAGAACTAAGTATCCTGTAAATTTCAAAATTTTATCTCTTATCGAACATGGCCAAATTGTAGCCTGAAATATGCAAATTCTTAAAATTTCAAAATTTCAAGCAATGATTTTTTCATAACTAGTTGACTGAACGAGTCGATCTAAATTTTTTTATTCTCTTATGATGATATGTGCACTTTGATATCAGAGAACGATTAGACTTTTATATTCAACAGCTCAGACACTGGAGTCAATTGAAAATTACAAAAAATTAATAAAATACACGTATTTTCAATACCATGTTATTTTTCAGGTAATATGAATTATGTAAATGTTTATATTTTTTTTAGAAACTAACCATCTTTCAGCTTCAAAATGCCACCTTGGTCGACTAGATATCTCTAATAGAAAAATTTTTACAGCTAAAACCGCAAAGCACAAAAGTAATACTTTTCAATTGTTTGATTTTGTGTGGACCGGAAGTGGCGAGTGGTAAAATTAAATCCTTCTGGATTTTGGTCTCTGGAACAATAAAGAATATTTCCACGAAGTTTAAGCAAAATCTAAAGTAGTGCAGCAACAATTTTCTTTTTATTTCAGTGATTTTCTATAGAATGACTATATAATATAAATAGATAGATATTATAATAGATTGATAGCATGTATAGAGAGATATGGATAAACAATGGTTTTACTTTGAACCTGCAAAACTAAATTTTAATTTTGTATCTTTGAACCATGATCAAAATCCAATCTATTTGGTAAATGATCTATATTAACCCACAAAGTTAGATTATCTCACAATTATTATTGTTAAACTGAGCCTAAAAAGTTATACAATTTTAAGTAAAAATGCTTCCTTATTGTTTTACAAGGAAGTAATTACAAATTTTATTATAAATTGGTAGTTAAGTACAAAATATACGTAGGTACTGCATTAAAAGTTGGTATTTCAAAATATATAAAATAATCATATATTTTGAAATACATATATTTCAAATATGTGCATACAACATACCCACTACTTCCGACTTGTACGTTGCCATGATGCAACCCTTATAATTCCAATTTACATTAATATTGCAAAAATTTCAATAAAATTCCAATTTAAATAAATTTGTAAACTAAAATGTGATTATAAGTTTTTAATTTTAAAAACTTAATTTTTATACGTTTTTATCATAGCAACTACTTTGTCGGTTTGATCAAAGTTTTAATTTTTTAAATTTATTTCTTTTTAAATAATAATTTTTTAATTTTAATTTAATTCAAAGATATTACCAACTCATAAACTTAAAATTTCTTCACTCTCACGAAAATCATTACCGATTGCCTACCTTCGATCCAACCTCTCTTATCAAACCTTTAAATATTTTTAATTTGCTAATTTTTTTTAATCATAATTTTTTATTATAAGATATAGCAATAAATAACACTAAAAATCTGTGCAAAGTTCTTAAAATTTCTACTTGTATTTGTAATTTTATGTATGTAGTACCTACCTACATTTTGCTGATAAATCTTTTCAGGTAGTTTTCTTACCGATCTGAAACCTTTGCTTCACCATATTCAATGTGTTGTTATTGCATCTCTCCTGATGCTGCATTTCCAATTTTTTGCAAACATTTTTGTGTTGATATACTTGGCTTTTAACCCTTTGGTGGGCAAATTTTTCTGGCTTGTTTTTTAAAGTTTTTTTATTAAAAATATAACATGTCAAGCCTTTTGAATTAATGTGTCATTTGTAGTTTTAGAAATATTGAAAAAAAATTGAAATTTGGAATTTTCGTTTTTATTTTTTTAAGCTATAATGTTATAGAAATGATTTCTGTTTATTGATAAAAAACTTCTAATATAATGTTTAACAAACAATAATTATCAGAAAAAAACTTATTAAAAACATATAATGCAAGAATTTCACTAAAACTTAAATTCACTTATTAATAATTAACACTAATATTAACACAAAATGTCAAATAATAATTTTTAAATCTTAAGAATTACTATTCTTCTTTGTTGTATATATACAGATATCATTAAATATTACTTCGTACATATTTTCTAAAGGACAGACTAATAATAGGTGGTAAAATGTGGTCCCAAAAACTCGTGTTTAAGCAATTTTGGTGATGGGAATACGTCTTCCCGCCGCCCACCAAAGGGTTAAGCTACTATGTTGTTTGAAAAAAAAATATTTCTATGTTTCAGGTTAGAACCAATTAATGTTTATATAGTATATAAATTACTTAAATACTATACAAGATTTGAAAAAAGAATATCAAATCCTATTGCAAAAATTCCAATTTGCATTCCAACTGTTGTTAAAAGACTATTATGCAATTAATTAGTAAATATGAACATAATTATGTACATATTATATATTATAATAATTTTCAGTAATCAAACATTATGCACTTTCTCCAGTGCTTAACTAAACAGCGAGTTTAGAATACCAGCGCTAGCACATAAATAACAATGTACCTACCTACAAAAAAATTTTGATTTTACTTTCCTTTAGACATTTTGCCATAAAAAACAACAAACGCCCTTAAAAGAAACTTATATCTTATTCCGTTTGCAGCTGTATATCATAATAACGAGTCACATCACGTAATTCATACAAAATCTACTCTATATACATCAAGAAAAGTTTTGCAACTTTGTTGCTTAAAAATTACAATTTTTTTAGATTTTTTACGTGCCTAATTAAAAGAATTAAATATGAAGAAGATAGACGTTTAGTTAAAAATAAAAACTTAAAAAATTACAGATTTTAACCAAACTTGATCATTTTTTTCCTTCAAGTTGTCTACTAAAATAAACTATTGAATAAATGTCTTTTAAGAATTTATAAATATAAGAAAAAATGCTTAAAGTAGTTTTTGTTGGTTACTAAACATCACAGAAAGTAGGTATGTGGTACCGTCCATGGCAAAAAGCGAAACTGACAAAAACAGCCAATAACTTCTTTTAGAAAATATTAGAAAGTCGATTCAGAATTTTAGTTAAACTGCTTTTTTAAAAGAAATAATTTTTTTCAGTTTAACTTATAATACTTGAATGTCTCTCAAATCCTGCGAGTTCTGCAAACCTACTACCACAGTGCTTGGAGGCAATATTAATCGCTGTTTTATTTTAATCTTTTAAGATCACTATTGTTTAAATTCAAAAAACAGCATTTAATTACTTAAAAGAAATAATCAAGCAGTTCAATTATTGGGAGTAAAATAGCCATTTGTGCATTTCAAAATTGTTAAAGTGCATCTACTAAATATTCACTATTATTGTTGACACTCGACAGGTATACACAACATCCGATTTTGTAAAGCCACTTTGTCGAGTCGGTAAATGCATACCATACAGCGTACAGCAAAAACATGTAACTGGAGTTAGATGATTTTCAGATTTTAAGGTATGCAAATATTCGTCAGCAGTGCCGTAGAGAGCTTTATGCAACCGTGTGGGTCAACAAATACCTGGAATGCCATCATTTTATTTCCGAGGTACCTATGGAAGAAAATACTCTACAATGTATTTTATTAATTAATTGCGTTTTCTATTAATAATTATAATTAAAACCGGAATTCATTAATTTAAAATGTTTTAGTTGCAAAATTCATATTTGCACATTATACAGTATTTCAAGTTGAAATTTCCGTAAATTGTCTTGTTATTACTTAATTTGTTAGTTAGAAATGCTGCATGCAATATCTCTTGTGTAGACACAAGCTTTAAGCTTCAACGTGAATATGATAATGCAACATAACGACTGGAGCGCATTGCTTTCCATGAACAATAAGGACACATGGTGTCGTCGTAAAATACACATGTGCTATTTTGTGCATTTGGCGCATTTATGACTTGTTATATTTTAAAAAACGTTCAGCTCTAAACTGTTTAAAATTAAATATCCATTCAAAATTTTATTAAAACTTACATAAAGCGTGGTTATAGAGATTGTAAAGGTAGTCGTAAGCATGGTTAACTACATATATTGGTTATAATGCAGATATTTAATTATATTTTTGTATAGTATTTGTCGTTCAGTGATAAACTAAAACGGAATTAGAAGTCAGACAATTTGAACAAAATTTAGAGAATTCTTCACTCCTACAACAGATACAAAACAATGTTTAAGCGAGACGGATACAGGTTGCTAAACTAAGCTTAGATTTATTTTCTAATATGTGTTTAAACAGAAACAAGACACTTGCTTATTTCCATAATAAAAAATAAACATACAAAAAGTAAATCCTAACTGAACTGAACACACTTAAGGCACAACCGACTCGCTTAAAGCTGAACCGACAAAACAGTGAAATAAACTAAGCTAAGATTTATTTTTAACAATATGGAAGCAAAAGATTTAGTAAGTGCTAAACTTAAACATTCTTCATTTCCATTTAAACATTATAAATACTAAGTTAAAAAATTAATCATAGCTTAGCATCTGGTGCTAGCTCAAGTGTTTCTTTGGGTATCGCGGCACAATGTACTTTTCAAAAATGAACATCCGATCAAATATCCTTATATTACGTAGCTTATTGTACTCGTATACCTTGGTAAATATTATTACTAATTATGCGGCAAGAGGCCGTCTTAATATATTGGTTGTAGGTTAAGAACTTTGATAAGATGTTAAGGAAACTATTCTCGTCAAATTTGAGGGTTTAACTAACTTAAATATTTTGTGAAGGACAATTTACATAAACTTTAGACTGGGTCATAAGTCATAACTTAATCTTCTTTTTTCAGTCTAGGATTAATAATTTACTTTGACAAGTTCAAATTTTAAAAGCAGGTTTTATTGAATTTTTCTTTGATAAATACACTTTTAAAATTTACATCTAAAAATAACAGCGTAAAATTTGCTATTATTAAAACTTTTTAAGACGCTGAAAATTATTTTACATTGTTATAATATGCACAGAATGAATTATTACCTGAAACTTTAAAATTGGTCAAAAATATAGGTATTTCTTATAAGTCAATATTTACGTAAATATTAAATAGATAAGTCTTTTATTAAATTTTACCTAAAACAAATTTTTAGTTTGGAAAAATTTATAACATTCATCGAAAGGTTAAGAGCAAGAATAGTTGACGTAAGAAATGGAAACGGAGTCATAAAAACAGATTACTGCAATTGATCCGGAGCAAATGAACAATGGAATCCTAGGATATTAAGCCAACTGACAAAGACCCATCTGCTCCATTGCTCACTAAAGGTTTCATTTAAAGATGAACCTTTTAATGAAGTAGATCTTTAATTCATGAATAATTACATATTGCTCTAATAGTTACAATTGCGTCGCTTCATTTAAATGCAATTGTGATTGTATTGTGAGCATCAACTTCAAAATTTAGAATGCAAATAATTTAAACTAAACTAAAACAGCCTTTCCGATGAATGTATAAACGAAAATAACCTGAATAGTATAATATGTCGTAGAATACCATACCCAACATTTAACTAAATTCACTGACCGTGTCGCCAACAAACTCTGCACTACATACACCGATCTCGTAAAGTTTGGAACTCCTTAATTCAATAAAAAATTTGAAAAGAGGGATTATTGTTTCCTTAACAATTTTCATTTACTGAAGTGTTTGGTTTGTATAAATTTTGTCAATTGTCTAAACTGTTTTTGATTTCAACTCCTTGCCATTCTAATAATTTCTTTTAAAAGTATGGAGCTGATTTTCTCAAAAACTTTTCTCTTTGAGAGCATATTTTTACATACATTCGTATGCAGAAAAATGTGGTCTATCCAAATTCGTGAAAAAAAATAGTGGTTACCATTTGAATAACACTTCCGATTATATCACGGCTTAAAAATGTTAATGGCAGAAAAAAGGAACATTAAATTTATAAAAATAAGGTATACGTGTCCGAGGATTTTCTGAGAAAATTGTATAAAATTTGTTCCAAACTTTACGAGCTCATTATATTATATGAAATTGGTTGAAATAAAAACAACAAAATTTTGATTACATTAGCACATTTAGCACTTTAGTAGCATTGCATTAATAAAATATTTTATTATTATATCAATAGAGAGAACCGGAACTTTGATGCCCGAGGTATCATTTTCCTGACATGAAAGATGATGCAAACTGATTTTCTAAATCCCGATCTCGACCTTCATATTAAGTGAATCTAATTTTTTTAGAACATTGAATAGATTTTACAAAATTTTACAATTTTTACTGACGTTTGAAGCTTTATTTTAGATTTCAACTTTTAAATTGACAGAATTCAAATTTTATATATAAAAATTACAAGTATTATTTGTTTTATATACAAAAAAAGTCTACATACGGCACGGTTTTAACGAAAAATGTCTTTATTTACATCTGTTTTTTTAATTTGTTGTTTTGGAATTTTTACATTTTATAAAAAAGGGTGTTTATAGGTAATATTGAAACCCAATTTTTTTAAATTTTGATTAATTAAACAATTTAAAAAAATAAAACATAATAAAACTACTAAAATTACTACAAAGAAGTCTACATACGGTATCAAGATAACCACGATACATCTCTTTATCAGCACTTTTGAAAATAATTTTCTATTTGTTTCATGTGCCTTAGAGATTTCTAAGGGCATTTCGTTTTCTTAGCTATCATTTGCTTTCTGTTTTCTATGCGTAACGATCTAAAACCTAAGATGGATAAATAAGTATCAATAGAATTGTGGCAATTAAAAATTAGATATTATTGTAGTGGAATGTCCATGAGCAAAATTGGCAAAATCATAGGAAAATTAAAGTGGAGTGTCCAGACCATCATAAAAAATTACGGAAATACCAGAAGACCAAACACTAAATGCCCGGTTTCTGAAGCTCGAGTTATACAAAGGTTATTAACCGTAATATATCTGCAGATTTTATGTTAAAGTTAACCTTAGATCTCTGGTCAAAGTTGACCTGCGGATGGGCTTGGGTTATCCACTGGTTAACTTTGTGGAACATGCGCAATCGAATTTATTATGACAGTTGAATTGAATTCAGTGCTTATTTCGATTCATGCATTGTTTTTAAATTTCACATTAGTTCCGTATGTTTTTTATTTGTGATTAAACTCTTGTACTATATCAAATAAGACATCCTTGTCGAGAGTCGGTGAAATTTTTACTTCTATTATTCAAATTTATTTTATTTTTACGCACAAAATAATTTATTTTCAAATATTTTCAATAATAATAATAACAAAAATAATATTATATTTCTGTGGTACTTAGGCAGAACCCCATATGTCATAAGCATGATTTTCTGGTGTTTTTTTGAATAAAAGTAAATTTCTTGAATCTGATGCGGTAAAAAGGAAAATTTTTGGCGTAAACCTAATGAAGAGCTGAAAAAGCAAAATTTTAACTCTGTAGTTAAATATGGAAAAGGTAGTTCGATGGTAGTACTTTATTTTAGGGGTATATGGACGTTTCGGGTGTCGGAAAATACAGTTTACAAACTCAATTATAAATAAGTAGGTGTGTATGGACAGTTTAAGAAAAAAATTGGGGAGTGTTTCACTTAATTACATCTTACGAATTGCAAATTCCGACAAGACTAAGATCCTAAACATGCATTTGAAATTGTGAAAGAATGGACACTTGAGAATGTACCCAAACAATTAAATTTGCAACCTCGAAGTCCCAACATGAACCCAGTCGAAAATCTATGGAAACAAAATAAAACCAAAATTCAAAAAAGACGACATAATAAATAAAAATATGTTAAAAAATATAATACAAGATGAGTGGAATAAGGTTGATGCCAATATTACTAAAACTTAATTGAATCCATGCTTAGACATATGAAAACCATTGGGAAAGCTAAAAATCTGATGTGACAACACATAACTTTCCCATTTATTACTAAATTAATAATAATTAAAATTAAAATTAAAAAATTATAATAAAAAAAATAATTTAAAAAAAAATAAAAAAATAATTAAAATTTAATAAATAAAAAAATAAGGTATGGATTTCAACCAAAATCTAATCAGCTCTTGAGATTGCTGATACAAACCAGTATATGAAATTTGAATAAAATCGGTTCACGCGTTTTAAAAAAATCGTGGACGAAAAATTCGCACGCACATACGCATGCACATCCGGACATCATTGCAAAATTTGCCTCAAACGATTTGTACGGACTCATAGACTATGGAAAAAATGCTAGTTCAAAAAATTTTTTTTACTCAATTACAATACTTTCCTTTACTACGTAAATGGGAAAGTAAAATAGTTGAAAAAATATTATGAAAGGTATTGCCCAATGTACAACTTTAAATTCTTTTAACCGTAGGTAGACATTTTTGTAGTAATTTTAGAAGTTTTATTAGGTTTTATTTTTTTTAAATTGTTTAATTAAAAAAATTAATTAAAATTGGGTTTCTATGTTACCTATAAATACCCTTCTTTATAAAATATAAAAATTTCAAAAATAAAATTCCAAAAAGAGTTGTAAAGAAATACATTTTTTGTTAAAACGATGCCTTAATGAAGACTTTTTTGTATGACTGTATACCATGACTGTATATAAACAGATTAAATTATAAAAGTATGTACTTACCTATATATACGTAAATTCATAAATAATGAAATAAAGTAAAATGTTTTGTGACGAAGTGTTAATTGCATCCAATCACAAAAGGTTATTATTGTTTTCTTAATAAAACATGTAATTTTTTCTTTAAATCGAAAAGTTTTGTTTAAATTACAAATTTAATTAACTTAATAATTATTATTCCCGTTGTTCATTGAATAACCCGAAGTTAACTTTAGTTGGCATTTAAACAAAAACAATTTTCGGTTATTGTATCATATAAGTTTTATTATTTAAGGATAATATAATATTGTAACTACAATAGGTATTTCATATAGTATTTTCTATGATTTTATTTGACAGTTATATTACTAACATAATTTTTATTTAAAAAAAAGCAAAAATAAAAACAAAAAGTCTGATGTGAAGACATGGTTTTCTTGCCATTTTGTAACATCTTACCAGAATCTCGTTAATCCATTCATGCGCGTCATAAATAAATGTTTTTTTTGAATGAGTGAATGAATGAAGAATGGGTGCAATTTGCAACATAGACTTTGAAAAATGTGGGCACACTGAACCTGTGCAAAAAAGACCCGTTGTATATACTCGTATGTGTAAATTGTACCTAACAGTGATGATAGTGCTTCTGAATAAGTGTTGCAATTTACCACAGCATGTGTTGCAACATTCCCCGAAGACGGGGTACATTGCAACACAATCACCTTTTATATTAACTTTATAAAATTTGTCCATTATTTTTTTTAAGTTCTTTAACTTTATATACTTATGTTCCTTAAGGACCAATATACATATGTTCACCAATATTCGGTTGTTTTTTTCCATAATAGTTTAAAAAAAAATTAAAATTAAAAAGTGTTGCAACTTGCCCCGGTCTCGCTACAGATATTATAGAAGTGAAACAACATTGTGTTTTGAAAGTATTAAAATTGATCTAGCTCCTGAAATGCTATGCTTTGTGTAATACATACCAGAAAAGATCAATTTTAAGTTTGCAGAATGGAGCAAAAAGAAACAAAAATATTCTTTTAATAATAATATTTACTTAAAATTAACCTGAACAATAATCGTGTTTAAATATTATAAAATTTTAAGGCTTACTATTCTTAAGATATATGAAAGGCAATGTATAAAACCTGACAAATGATTTAGTCAGTTAAAAATTATTGTTCAAGTTGATCCAATATAAAAAAAAACTATAAAAACGTATTGGTAATTTTTTGTATCTAACACTTGATGTATTACAGAGGGACGCCTGCTCGTATTAAACGTTTGGATCATGTCAGACATCGATATTTGGAAATATATAGTAAATAAGTGCCTACACATTTTTACTTCGTATAATTTTACAAACCAGTTAAGTCCAACTTTTTGATTTTTACGTAGAATAGATTTGTAGAATTAGAATTATTTGTAATGATACTCCTTGTAAATCAATTTGTACGAAAACAAGCATTGTTATCGAGTTCCCTGAGGTAAACAGGTAGTGATAGTAGTTAAACATCGTCAACTGAGCTCGTAGTACACAATGATGTCCCTCATAAAATAAACGACCGCCTACAGAGTGTGCCGAAAGTATGCCATTTAAGCACATCAATTTCCCTTTTTCTTGTATAACATTATGATTAACGACTTTAATTATTTAGTTTTGAAGCCAAATAGTTTTGATAAATTAATTATATTACAGTCAATTTCACTTAAAATTTAATGATAAAACCCTTTTTTCGTATAACTGGAGTAATTAACTTTCAATACTTCTCAGTTGGAATTCTTGTTTAGCTTTTAGTTGTTGCTTTAACAATTTGCCATATTTTGGTTTTACTTTTTGTCATACTTTTGTTTCTAATTATTAAAACAGAATCCATGATTTTATTAATTCTGTCCGATATAATGCATTATCTCAAGAACTCCATGGTTATAAATAGCTAAACGTAAAATTTATATAAAGTAGTTTTTATAGTTGGTGGCGTAGTTACCATCGAATTTCCAACAGCTTAGTCAAAGTGAATATTGCGGTGTGTATACGCCACCAAATAATTTAAATATTAATTTGCAAAACATACTTAACGGTTACAGTTTTAAATTAATTAATTTTTATTTGCTACATTGAATTTATTTTTATATAATTCGGAGTTCACCGTTAATTTTAAGCTTTCAATATTAATTTACTAAATGGCAGTAGTTTTTCATTTAGCTTATCAGAACGTTCGACTATACTGTCAGAATTTACGTAATTAACATGAGGGATTGAAAGCAAAATTTGCAATGCATAAGATTTCCAATTCTATTTTAAATTATTATTATCATTATTTAAATAGCCTAGTTCTGCAGTTAAACTATTATGTTTACTTATCTATCAAAATAATATTATTATTAATTTTTTACATTATAAATTACATTATAATGAAGCAAAACATTATTATTTGATTTTTTTATCAGGAAATTTTTTCCAATTACACCTATTTGATTGGAAGTATCTCAATTCAGTAGGTATATCAAATTTTAAAATAAAAATTTGTTTACATTGCTTATTAGCAAAAGATTTGTAGCAGCGAAAAATAATTGAATGTTTACAAACAAGAATTCTATAGTTTTCCGTTTCTGTTAAAAATGAATCTTTATGAATTGCTTTTTTAGTATAGCTATTTTCCGTTTTCTTTACATTGAAAAACTTCAGATTGGTAAATTGTGCTTAGTAGTCGTTTGATCTTTAACAGAGGAAATCATTATTATGTTCGTGAATTATGCTACAAATTCATTTCTGTTACTCAATTATTTTAATCATCAACAGTCAAGAGTTATTGAATCTTTTGTCTAAAACAAATTAATATAATGAATTTGTTGTAATATTTTAAAAGTAGGTTTGTAGGTACTAATACTAATGAATTATAATATGTATGTATTACTACAATCTATTACTACTATAATATGAATATATTATATTCAATAACAAATAAGACCAAGGACAGCCCTTTATTTATTTAAAAGAATCGTAATTTTTTAAGAAAATTCTCTAGTTTTAACTTATTAGTATAAAAATCCCTAAAAAATAAACTTTAAAATTTAAAGAAAAGATTTCTTTTTTTTTTTTCTATACTCGACCATAATATTATGTATAACTATTATTCAGATATTATCAAAATTGGTAAAGGACACCTTTTTTTCTTTGTAAGCATATAATTATACAACTATATAATACGAATATAATAGTATATTTGCGATTTTTTACAACTCAGGCTTTCTGGCATCTTCAGTGACATTTTTTTATTTAACCCTTAATAACTAACGTCAAATAATTGTCACACTTAAACTAGTGTGCGGTCACAGTGACCGCGCATTATTTCTTTCGTTTACTCACGTACAACTTAACTTTTTGTTTTGCAACAGATGTTTTATTTGGTAATCTAGTAAGCTAAAACAAATTAAAATGTAATTAATTTTAAAAGTTTATTAACTTTTAATAACACAAAAGAAATTATTAGCAGATCTGGGCACCTTTATACGACATAACTAAAATTTAATTTTTTTTCTTAATCTAGAACATAGTATTTAAGCAAACTAAATCTTAATATTTTGTAGTACATACTTGAATAATTATAATTAAAATAAAAATAAATTTTAAAAACAACTATATCGCAAAAATCACAGTTTTTGTATGCAATTCGTACACAATTTCGCACTGCACTGCAAACACATTGGTTTGTGAATTAAAATTATATAATAATTAAAAATTCATTTAGTTGTGCTAAGACTTTTACACAGTTGTATGAACAATAATAATGATAATTTATATTTTATAATCTTTAAATGCGACGTTTACTAGAAACATAAAAATTACAGAAACACTATCGTGCGGTCACAGTGACCGCTAGCTGTTTTCTTTTTTTTTTCTATAAATAAAACAAGGAAACTTTCAACCACCCCTGTTTGTCAATATACTAGGAGTGATGTAACTTAAAGGTACTGAAACCCATAATGACTAATTTTCAATGATGCGTAAAATAAACACAAATTAAAACCTGATGGGGTCTCGGTGACCGCACGATAGCGATTAAGGGTTACCCAATTGTTCTCACTTAAATTTCCTTCTTCGATTTTTAAATGCCGTATTTCGCAAACTAATCGATAATCCGCAAAAAAACATTGTCATCTTTCCAATGGTATATAGGAAAAAGGGAAATTAGTAGTCTAAATTTTCTGACAGTTATACTTAAAAATTTCATTAATAAACTGAAACTTAACACAACATAAAGGAGAATTGCTGACACCAAGGCAAAGTCGTTCATAAATACATAAACGCCTTTAAATATAAGCACTGTTCACTCTATAGAGGTAGAATTTTATTACTATATGGAGTTCAATGTGTTTATTTTTGTGTTTACTGCAGTGGATAGTTCACTTTATTGGAGACTACATCACTATATCGAGACTCGACTGTATAAATTCCAAGTATTTATATTCCTTACAGTTTTTGATCGTTTCATTCTCTGTAACCAAATTGTTTGCTTTACCTACACTTTTGCTTTATTAATATTAATTTTAAAACAAAAAATAGATAAATTTGTTTCATTCGTGTTATATTTAAAACATTAAATATTCTTGGAAGTTGGCCATTTTATGTATGTAGTGTAAACTCTTCATTCGTTGTTATGAAATATTTGGAAAATAAAGCCTCGATTTATCCGGATAATTTTTAATTTAAGCAAGTACGCAATTTGTATTAGCAATTTAGTGAAAGAAAAGTTGGTCGACTATAATCACAAAAGTGAGCGATCGATAGCTTGTTCGCTAGATTGATTTAAGCTAATCAAGTTTTCTCGAGCTAAATTTGAGCTGAATTTGAGTAATATCAGTGATTGAAAATTAAAAATTATCGTGATATAGAAATAAAAAGCTAGTAAGTACTATATTTGCTAAGATAACTCCACGAATAATCTATGAAATAAAAAGTATTAATAAAATATTTATTTTGTTACCATTTCATATTAATTTATTAAATATAATATTATATTAACTACAATTAAGATCGTGCATAAATATTAATAAAACTTAACATGAATAAAACTATTGGGAGTATTATTTATTATTATTTGTATATTTAAATGATTTAAATAAATTTATAATTTAAAACTTAACAAAGCAGTTACTTGTTTTATGAGAAAAACAAATAGCCATTTGAATTCTATTTGGGATTAGTTACGGACAGTTGTATATACGCGGAATTAAAGTTTATACTCGTATTTGCATTAGAATACTTACGCATTTCTGCTCATTTTCACTAGTGTTTGATCGCGATTAGTTAAATTCTACGTTGTTTTTAATTTTATTTTTTGTATGTTTGAGATGTCAACATCATAATTAAATCTTTTTTTTTATATACACCATTTACTGTAATACGGATTTAGAGCGGCTTTAGCACAGTACAGAAATACAATTGCACCCCGAACTAGGCAGTTATACATATTAATACAACAGTAGCATCATCTCTAACTTTGAGTGCTGAAAAATACGGTACAGTAAACCCACCTAACTTTACGACACTCCTTCGTATTATCAGGAAGTTTCGATATAATGCTGTTTTGTATAAGAAAATTCCAAAGAAAAACGCCGCACTAGTGGTTCTTATATACCACTTATATTGTGAATACTTACTTTGTCACAGTACAACGTTAAAATTAAATTGTACGTTAGTTAAACTGTTAAACAACCAGCTGTTAACAAGTAGCCATGTTGAATGAACCGACACTTCGTTGGAATGCCAACCCCAATTGCCATGTTTTACTGCTGTTTCCATATTAGATGTTATAATACCGTTTCCACATAAGGATTACGGATTAACGTGATTTGTAATACTATAATTCCGGGTTTTTCTCGGGGTATTTAATAGGTACCTAAAATTAGGTAAGCCACTTGACCACCACTGACAAACTAATTTGTACTGCACGTAGGGAAAAGCAAAGTTAATCGAACCACTTTTATTATATCTTAACAAAACTTTTACTTTAAAATCAGGGTGTGCGATGGTGACGACCCTTTCCCCAGTACTCGTGGGACCAAATATGGAGAACACAATTACTACAAACACGGAAGGGGGTTCCGAAAGGAAGGACCCATCCGGAAAAAGACCTTCGGGGGCTGCCAAGAGAAAATTAAAAAAGCTCAAGGCAGCGCAACAAGACACGGCGGCAGGGACCCAAGGGAAACCTGCCCCAACAAAAGATGGTGGGGAAACCTCGACCGGGGGGCAAAAGCGAAACCGGTCAGACGGTAGTACACCAGTGGGAGTGGGCAGACAAAGGAAGAAGGGTAGGGGCATTGAACCTCCCACTTCCTACAGTTCTGCCCTAACGGATATCCGAATGGCAATAGTGCCAGAAGGGTATCCACAGACCACGTTCAGCGCCGAGCAAAACAACCTCGCAAGAGGGATGTTAGTCAAAGCGCTGGACGCAATGGAGATCGGAGAAACCGCACCACGGTTCTCCGAAGTAAAACCGAAAGGGGGGCTGATGATTGCTTCCTGTTCAGACCAGACCACTAGGGACTGGCTGGTGCGGGTGGTGTCGGAAAGCGAACCCTGGGAGGGGGCTAAACTTGGTGTCTTGGACGCCAAGGATATCCCTAAGCCTGTGAGGGCTATGGCATGGATACCGGGACAGATACAAGAACCGGCAACCATTCTTAAAAAGCTGATGATCCAGAACCCAGGACTCAATACAGAGAACTGGAGAGTCGTGGAGAAGAAGCCGGACAAGAAAGGGGAAACCTAGGTTACCTGCGATGTCTCCTCCTCATGTGTCAAACCCTCTAGCACCTTCCACTAGTGATAGTGGGGGGGAGCGATGAGGGGAGGCAGTGACAAGGGGGAGGAGATGGAGTGCGAATCGGCTCAAACCGGGGCGCAAAGTTCCATCCCACTCCCATCCCTACCTGACAAAGGTAAAGGAGAAACACCGGGTGGGCGTCCCACATAAATTGGGATTACCTTCCGGTGTGTACAAGTAAATATACATACAGCCGAGGCCGCCCTGCAGAGATATATAATAAAACAAAATATTGATGTGGCTCTGATACAAGAACCCTGGTTATACGGGGGACAAGTGAGAGGACTCAATATGACAGGAGAATGGGAACTAATACGCCCAGGTGATAATCAGCCAAGGGTCTGCATTATCGCGAAAAAGAGGTTAAATCTTCTGCCGCTATGGGGACTATGCACCAGAGACCTACTGGCGGCAAAACTTAAACTTGAAGTGGAAGGAGGGCTGAGGGACTTGGTCGTAGCATCAGCATACCTTCCATTTGATCAACCACAACCACCCCCAACAAGGGAGGTTGAAAGACTGGTTGCGGACTGTGAAAGCAGGGGCTCCCAGTTGATCATCAGCTGTGATTCCAATGCACACCACATCGTATGGGGGAGCACGGACACAAACAGCAGAGGTGAGTTCCTTCTGGAATTTATTTTTAGCAATAAGTTAGAAATAGTAAATAGGGGTAACGAACCTACGTTTGTCATAGCGACAAGAAAGGAAGTACTTGACCTGACGATAGCAACACCTATCGCATGTCAATGAATAAGGGCGTGGCATGTCTCTAAGGAGGAGTCACTCTCGGATCACAAATATATTCGATTTAATATCGAAACACCACCTGTGGAGGAGGCGGCGTACAGGAACCCAAGAAACTGTGACTGGGCACTCTTCAGAGAGAGTCTTAAGCAGGGGCTGGGGGAATGTCCGTTAAAACCGTCCAACACAGTGGAGCTGGAAATGATGAACGACAAAGTTACGTCGGCCATCATGACAGCATATGAACTAAGCTGTCCGCTAAAAGAGAAGAGAGCCAAACGCGAGGCCACTTGGTGGAATCGTGAGCTCGAAACTCTCAGGACAGATACACGTAGAGCATTCAACAGGGCAAAAAGAACTGGAGACTGGGAAGCCTATAAGAGCACCCGTCTTAAATATACGTATTCCATACGCAAAGCCAAGGAGGACACCTGGAGGAGGTACTGTGAGGAGGTCGAAAGAACTCCGGAATGTGCCAGACTCCAGAAAGCACTCCAGAAAGCAAACCACGGAAAGGTGGGAACGCTGATAGACTCACAGGGGGGACATACATCCTCGGGGGAGGAGACTCTTGGGCTCCTGCTCAGGACACACTTCCCGGGGTGTATACCGAAACCTGGTATAGATTCCGCCACTCAGAGTTCCCCCAGTATACCGATGTATCGGGCTGGTAGGGAGCACTGGAGAGCGGCGGACAAAATTATAAACAAAACAAGGCTTGCATGGGCGATAAGATCTTTCAAACCGTACAAGTCTCCGGGGGTAGATGGCATCTTTCCTGCCCTGCTTCGAGAGGGACTGGGAGAGCTGTCTGCCTCATTATGTGCTATATTCAGGGCAAGTTTAGCCTTGAATTATGTACCCCAAAGTTGGCGGAAGGTAAGAGTGGTATTTATACCCAAACCAGGGCGTGCAACATATGCCCAGGCAAAGTCCTTCCGTCCAATCAGCCTGATGTCTTTCTTGTTAAAGACATTGGAAAAACTGGTTGATAGGCATATAAGGGATTGTGTCTTGGTAAATTCGCCATTGCACAAATACCAGTTTGCATACCAATCAGGCAAATCGTGTGAGCTAAGTATACATGAGCTTACTCACAGGATTGAGAAGGCTCTCGAGGAGCAAGAAATTGCTCTAAGCACCTTCTTGGATATAGAGGGGGCGTTTGATAATACCTCCTTTGACTCTATAGAGGAAGCCGTTAGGAAACGGGGAATACACCCAACCATAACTGGTTGGATTAGTGCCACCCTAAGAGGAAGAGAAATTAGTGCCAGTCTGGGACATGCGACCGCGGAGGTGTCTGCCGCGCGCGGGTGTCCGCAGGGGGGGGTTCTCTCACCCCTACTGTGGTGCCTGGTGGTGGACAGCCTTCTGTGGGAGCTGGAACAGATAGGAGTTCACGCGCAAGGATTTGCCGACGACATCACTATTTTAGTGATTGGAAAATTCGGGGAAATTGTATCAGCTATGATGCAAAGAGCCCTGAAAACCGTCGAGAGATGGTGTACACGAGAGGGATTCTCGGTAAATCCGGAAAAAACCTCAGTTGTAGCTTTCACGCGACGCAGGAAACTGCAAGACGTGAAAACGTTAAAAATGTGGGGGAAAGAACTACATGTGGTTAAGGAGGTCAAGTATCTGGGTCTAATTTTGGACAACAGGCTGACCTTCACCTCTCAAATACGTAACGTAACAATCAAAGCGACACGGGCTCTGTGGGCCTGTAGATGCATGATTGGTAAAACCTGGGGATTAAAACCGAGGATGGTGCTGTGGCTATACACTAGAGTGGTGGTACCCATAGTGACATACTCGGCCCTGATCTGGTGGCACGCCACCAGAAAAAGGGAAAGTATAACGAGGCTAGGCAAGCTGCAAAGACTTGCATGCCTAGGAATAACGGGGGCATTGAGATCAACGCCCACCGCAGCCATGGAGGTCCTACTGGGGCTGCACCCACTGCATATAGCAGTGGAGGCGGAGGCCCTACTAGCGGCCTACAGGCTAACAATAAACGGATATGGTAAAAGTACCCCAATAAAGGGGCACCATACCATGATCTTCAACTCAATCAAGAGCAATAACATGCTTAGCATGCAATCGGATAGAACCAGCACTGTAAGGGACTTCCGAAAACCATTCAGGGTGATAATACCTAAGAGGGCCAAGGAAAAAACCATACAAGAGCTGGGCAACCGATATGATACCATCTGGTACACAGATGGATCTAAGACAGAGATAAGCACTGGAGCAGGTATGTGTGGAAGAGGAACGGGAGATGCCTTTGGCATTAACCTGGGCCGTCACGCTACAGTGTTCCAGGCAGAAGTAATTGCAATTCTGGCTTGTGTTGCTGAAATGGTGCGGAGGAACTACAATGGTAGACGAATCTGCATCATGACAGATAGCCAAGCAGCTCTGAAGGCTTTGGAGAGAATAGAAATTCACTCCAAGGTCGTTAAACAATGCCGTGATGAACTTGTGAAACTGGCGATCTGCAACAGCATTTCGCTTATGTGGATTCCGGGACACCGAGGCATCAGGGGAAATGAAGAGGCTGATCGCCTGGCCAAAGTGGCTGCTAATACGACCATGATAGGTCCTGAGCCCACCTGCGGGATTGCATATACGACCGCGAAGGAGGGGATCAGGGACATGTTATGGAAACAACACCTTGAGCACTGGGAGGGCCTTCCTGGACTGAGGCAATCGCGGATGTTCATTGGGGGCCCCTCCAGAGAGTCCAAGAGCAAAAATATAATCCAACTGAGCAGGAAACAGTTGAGAAAGATAGTAGGACTTTTTACAGGACACTGCTGTCTTAAGAGACACCTCAATACAATGGGGTTGACTGAAGATCCTACTTGTAGGATGTGTGGTGAAGAGGATGAAACCCCTCACCATATCTTATGTGAATGCCCAGCTCTAGCTGGGAGTAGGCTACGCTACCTTGGCCTTACATACCCGAGGGCCGAGGATATAGCTAAAGCACCCTACAACTGCTTACTCAACTTTGTTGAGGAGACGCAGTTGTTGGAGTAAAACGTGGAACGAGGGGCACAATAAGCTTAAGCTTCAGTGCAGTGGGGTCAGAACCACAACCCGTTTGAAATAATAAATAATAATAATAAAATCAGGTAATTTCCAATAATGTGTTTTAAATCTCTAAATCCGATGCGACAATATAAATATCAAATAAATACATAAATTTGTCGATGTCAAATACATAATTCAGGTTAGAATTTGTAATTTCGTAACTGGATTAGTATGGAAGTTGTGAGAAATATTATACAAAAAATTAATTATTTTTAAAAAAAAATTTAAAAATTATTTTTTTTACAATTATAATCGTATTTTGTTGTTTTAACAATTTAAATCGAAAATATGCTTAATACTACCTACAATTTACATTTTATTTAAAAATCGAATCTTTTTTCAGAAAGCACCCCAACATTTAAACGCTCAGTCCGGTACTGATAATAATTGCACATTATTCATTTTAGAGAAACTTTTAAAGGAAAAACTCCTGATTTTATTCAAGATCTAACAATTAATTTCATAGCAGACATTCATAATATATTATGCAGACGTGATATTTATATAACACATTGTGTTTTTCTTGAACATCCTCTAGAGTTGTTCAATATGTCAAAACTTTTCAACTTGCTTAACCCATTTACGAAGCAGCACATTCTAGTGTGAAGCTATTAAACCGTAATTTGTCCTACGATGACTGATCAGAAACACCTCTTTAAGTTTTGTATTTTATGACTAGCAAAACGGAACTTCGTTATGAATTCGTAAACCATACTTTTGCGCTATATAATAATATTATAAAGTAGAAAAAAGTTATCATGGGATTCAGAAGAATACTTCTTACAATAAAATATGAGGTATAACTCAATTTTGGGTTTGTAAGAAATCATATTAATTTGAAATTATTAATTATAATTTTTTTTTTATTATCACATAAAAGTACAAAGACTAGTGAGTTTTGAAAAGGATGATGTATTTATTAAGAACTTAATTTTGAAATTTTTGTAGTTAATCGCCTGATAATGCAATAAATTGCGAAACCGGTTGCGAATAGTAAATTTTTTATTGCGAAACAGTACCTACCCAAATTAGGAAATTGAAAACCAATACCATAATTTCGCCGCAGCAAGAAATATAAAATATAATTATTAAGCACAATTAATTATAAAATAATTATAAAAACTATATAACATAAAATTTGAAAAACAATAAAATTATGGATGTTAGGTAAAAAATTTAAATTTTAATTTGTTTGGTCTAAATTGGCTTTTGCCTATTATCAAAAAAGTAATACTAACGTTGTTTATTTCGAGGTATGTAAGTTGATCCTACTTCATGTTTTATATTTTTTGCATAGACAATCAGTAAACTTTATTTCACTAGGAAAATAAAAATGTATTGATTGATATACGTCATCAAATCAGTTACGCAAATGAAAATGCAACATATCTCAAAACCGGGGAATCCTCAGAACGTACGGAATATTCTCTATAATAACATAATACGAGATATTACTGTACTGATTTTAATTTCTCAAATCGCGAGAAAATATCTTAACTGCCCTGTCAGAATGATGTTAACGTTAACGTAAAGTTAACAAACGCTCCAATGAAACGCCATGTTTCTTCTGATCTACCAATCCAAAGCTCCCGTTCGTTAACATTACGTTAACATTAACATGATTCTAATAGTGCGATATACAGTGCGAGCTAGTAAAGTTTTTAACAAATTCGATAAAAATTTTAGAGGAATTTTCTCAAAAAATTGTCTGGCACGTCAAACTTATGTCAATGTGTAACTAACTATAATCAATTTAATTTTAAATAAAAATGTAAGTTATGAAATTAAAAACTTATTAATATAACATGTAAAAATTTAAGTTTATATAATATAAATGTACATAATATATTATAAAATTATAATATAAAAATTATTAGGATATTAAAACAGTTTCACTGAGTTATCAGAAATATATCTATTTGACTAACAACGTATAAAACCTAATGAATGAATTGCATATTTGCATAATATCATCTGAATGTGGTTTTTGAAAGTTAATTCAAAGTTGGAACGAATTCCCAGATCATCTATTATTTTAAAGGCACGATTTAGTTCAACATCGTTATTAATGTTGCACATATTCATATTATTTGGTGAATATAAAAATAATTGCGGTTTTTAACGATCAACATTAAAACAGTATATCTCAGCTTAAAATAAAATGTATTAATCGAAATCGTAGCTAATATTCCTGATTGATATTGCGAGCAATTTCCGTTACTTTACGTTCCATTTTAAAGTCGTACAATAAAATCGCCCGAATTTGCTTTTTCCATCTTTAATTTGATAGCCTAAAATAAATAAGAGAATAAATAGTTAAAGCAAACCATTAACATAAATCAGTAGTGCAAAATTTTAAAAAAGTGTAAATTACGTTAAAATATTAGTTAGCTGAAAGTTTATAAGGTGGCCCATTATAAAGTTAGTTTTAAAAATAAATTAAAATTAAATATAAAACAATAAAAAGATTAAATATTCAATCAAATTTCTTTTTATTGTACAACGGTCTGCAGTCGTTGCAGATAAACAGATTTATATGCGGTAGAGCTTTTATTATTCAACCTAATATGAATTTGCAATAGAAATGCAATTGGTTTTTTTGCCGAATAATAGAAATGTAAAGATAATAGAAATATCAGATTTATTTGAAATTTATATTGAAAATTATTTAATCAATAATAATTTATATATTTCAAAACATATTATATTTCTTTTATAACTTTGCTCTATATGTATTTTTTATATTTATTTAAACGTTGACTAATGAAAGTTCTCTTCCGGCTGATATGATAATAAAAATTCTTATATAAAAAATTCTACTATGTATATACTACGTATTAAGCAGAGTTGTCGTCAAGTATCAGTTTTTCCATATTTATTAATTTTTCTACTCATTTTTTTAACATTTAAATTAAAAAATTGTCTTTATAATGTTGTAACTTAACATTTAAACTAATAAGTGCTTTTTGTTAAATGCTATGATTTAATACGTATACACATTTACTATGAAATATAAGTTCTATATGGTTCTATTTACCTTTTAATTAATTAAACAATCATTGTTTAATTAAATTTACAAAAATAAGATTCTTATGCCACAAACAAAATCAATTGTATTGCGTTGAAAGTTGTTTATTTTTAACAACAGTAACTTTCTTTCCATTTCTTTAAATGATTTTTCTTTTTTTCAAAATTTTCATTTTGACTGTTGAGAGAGAAATTAATGTATTTAAACAATATTTAAATTAGAAGGTAAGTTGTCCTAAAAAATTATTAGGCTATTAATTTAAAGCAAGAATTTTCCTAGTTAAATCGTAGCCATTTGAATGTATTTTATAGCCGTATTTATAATCGATACTTAGCTCGATCTTATTTTGAAAACTACTCTAGTGTAAAATTAATCCTTCTAAATGTTTGATTTCAAAGTTGAGTCGTACTTAAGTATTAATCGACAAAACTATCGATTATAAGAACAATCATTAAATTTTCTACTACTTACCAACAACTGTCCTGCATGAACCGATTCATCTGTCACATCGATAAGCATTGCGGTTGAAGAATTTCAATTTACTGGCAGCATTGATATCATTTGGGAAGGTCTTGATAAGAATTATTATGTTATAAAGACTCGGTTTAATATCACCACAATTATGCATTCTACGGGTGTACTAGGTACCTATATATAATATTTAATTCAGGCATGCAATTATGTTGATAAGAAGAATCCGAAGTAGATTTTGTGATATAATTTCGTCAAAAGATCATAGATAGATAGGTACCTCTAATGTATTTTGAAAAATTGCATTAACTATTTAAGAAATAATTTTATTTGCTGTTATTTTTATTATAAATGTATTTATTTTTTTGGGTTTTTTGTAATTACCCCATTTTATCTAATATCGTTAGCAGGTTAATCATTACTAATTTTTGTCGATATCTTTAAACTTGTACCCTGTATTATGTACAATTTTTGATACAAAATTTTAATGTCACTTTTATTAATTTTGCAGTTTTTATGATAATTAAAAATATTAACTGTCTACAAGTTTGAGTGAAATTTACTATTACCGTCTATTACTTTTTCATTTTCCAGCTTTTAGCTTGAACTAGCCCGAAACTGAAGTGATTTTTTAGAGCAACATTACAATAATTCTTTTTGATAAAATGTTTAATTTTAATTCTGCAATTGGACAGAAAACTTCTACAAAAAAGGTTTTAAAAAATTCGATTTGACTGGTTTGTAACATCATAAAAGCATTTCAAACGGTATTTCGTACAGTTAATCATCATCACCCTAATAATAAATTTATTATAAAACCAAGTAACTTCAATTCTGTCCAAAAATAACATTTTGGTACAATTTGGTAAATAAAAGCTGAACACATTAATTTAAAAAACCTTGTCACTATTAAAATTACAACATGCTCAAATAGTTGATTTTGACAATCACGTAATACCATTTTATTCAAAGAAATAAAAAGCTCTTTGCCTATCTTGTACAATTTGCATTTTGGAGTTACAAGGTTTATAATTAGGGTAATGTAATTTCTAAAGCAACATTTTAGAATTATCGAAAATTTATTATTACAATAAAAATTAAGCTTTGTTTAAAGTTTTTAGCAAAAAATGAAGTTATGTTAAATATAATTAACTATTAGCAGCTGTAACTAGTTAGCAGCAACACATCATATTATATTACAATATAGTAGCGATTAATAGCTACAGCTGCTATAGTTCGCTTTTAACCATATTAACATCAGTCTGATGGTAGCGAATTATAAAATTTTGATAGCTAAGTAGCTGTTTGCTAAATAAATGAGGGCTGTTTAAGTAGGCTGTGAATTTTAAATATTTGAATATTCCGACTCCCAGTTTTCATTGGGTGTTCCGGTGTCAACGTGAATTTTTACCCCTAGAAATTTTACTCCCTGTAAAATAATTTTAGTGAGTAAAATATCCTTAGTGAAATTTTACCCCAGGTAAAAATTCTGCGGGGGTAAAATATACCTAGTGAAATTTTACCCCGGGGTAAAATTTCACTTACGGGGCTAAAAATTCACGGTTACACCGGGTCAAATCCTTTCCAACGCACAACCCCATGACAGTTGGGTTGCCGGATAATAGTAAGTTCCAGCGTGAGGGGTCGGTTTTTCACGATAGTTTATTATAGAGCACACTATAAGTTTACATTTGAGAAATATGAATTAGTAAAACACATTCAAAGACTATGTCCGGTTGCACCAAGCGACCGTAAAAACAGTCGATACAAATATCGACGATCAGGCGATTAATCGATGATTTTCCGATTTTTCAAAATACCAGTTGCACCAAAAAAAATATCAGTTGATTTTTGAATCGACTGTTTATTTGAAACTTTAAAATGATAGTAAGTTTTGAGAACTTTTATATTTTATACTAGAATATTTTAATTTGCGTTCAAGATCGGACACATCCGAAGCGATCTCGACGACAACATAATAATGTGGTTATAAAAATAATATATACAAGCAAATACATTAATTAATTTCATTTTAAATTAATGAATATATTAAAATCGCTTGCAAAATAAACTCACAAAATAATTTTTACATTTTTATGGTACGATTCTCAAAAAATTACATTATAGAATGGTATAACATATTTTTGATTTTTAAAAATTTTTTGTAACAATTTGGTAATACTATAATAATGATGGTTGATAAATAATTTGAATTTGTAAGGGTAAAACTTTAGGTTGAAAATGATTTAGGTTGTACGTTAGGTTGAAACATGGTATTCATGTGGAAGTTTTGTGAAACCACGTGATTTGTGTCGAAGATTTTGATAATACTTCATTTGGGCGGAGAACGCGACGCCCAAATAAAAATATTTTTACATGGGAAGAAAGAGGAGAAAGTTCTCCATAGGATATTAGAATATTGAGGAAATCAAGAAATTCTTGGAAAAGGGAAAGCTGAAAGCATCTAAAAATTTTAAGGATTTTGGACCAGCTGGACTTTGAGAAAAAACTGGGGTCCAATTCAAAATGTTTAAGATGTGCAAAAATATAATGCATAAATGTTTTTTATTGTACTACATGATGATGCAAATTTTATCTAAAAAGGTTTAAGTACAGAGGGATAAGAAGGGAAAAAGCAAAGTAACATTGGCCATTTGGAGGAATTTCGGATTCCAAAAACAATGCATGTATTCACGGTACGGTTCACGGTTGTTAAATAAATTAAATAATGGATCACGTCTTGGTCTCATTTGTCTCATTTCTGGAAGAAGTTTTATTATGCGGTCGAGCTCTTCATCAGATGAAGAAGATGAAGACGTGTATCCATAACTAATGATCTATTATTAAAATTCACATTAAAATACAATGAAATCGTAACAGATTAATATAAATCAACTTATAAACAAATGTGTAGATTGCATATTTTTATAAATTAATACAATGCCACTTAAAAATAATATTAAAAAGATTGCTGAATAACTTGAAACTTCGCCATAACAAACAAATAGTAACTAGCAAAATATTGAGGTTATTGCCAAAAACCGTCCGAATTTGCAAATATCGCCCGAAAACGGTCGATTAATTCTGGCGGTAAAATCAATCGATTTATGGACCGTTTTTGGATGGTGCAACACGAAAGCTTTGATTTACGGTCGATCGGTCGATTTAACGGACTGTTTTTGGGTGGTGCAACCGGGCATTAAAGTCGGAGATTCACTTGTAACTGAACGCTCGAGGCGAGCATTGCATTACAAAGCTCGTTTCTTTGGCACTGCGAATGCTCATTTCGAATGCTTGGCTCTCAACCTGTGCTCCAGTTTATGAACACGTCGCGATGGGTACTGACATGTAATGTAACAATATCAAAGGGATTCGCTAATAAACCGACAGTCGAGTGGAGCACAGATGCTTCGCTCGCCGTTCGCTGTTCGTGCTTGCACCGTGTTCGCTTTGCGCTCGTTTATCGGTACTGACTATCGAATGCTCATGTTACATTACATTACATTAGATTACATTACAATGGTCAGTTACAAGTGAATCTCCGCCTTAAGGATGGTTTATGTCAAACGCACGGCACGCAGACGGCTCAAGTTCAAGCATTGAATTTCTATAGCAGCCTTTATGTGCGCATTTATATGAGCCAAATTCTAGAAAAACAAAGAAAATTAAATTTTTTTAAAAGTAAGGGAATGGCTTTAAAAGTTGCTCTTCTTCCCACCACTTCAGTTTCAATAGGTACCTATTGTTTATTATTATTAACATGTGACAATATTGGTAAGAAGTTGAAATTTTTTTATATTAATATTAAATTATTATTAGCTTTATATTTTTTTAGAATATCATTATCCTATGTCCAGGATTGTACAAATCCCTTTGGTGAGAATATTAGGCTTTATAAAACATTTCATTTACAATACCTACATTAATATCGTACTTTGCGCTATAATCTCATATGGGCAGCAGCTTCTGCTACAAATTTTCTCCAACACTGTCGATTATGTACTCTTGGTATTCAGTCACATACACCCATTGCACTCAGATCCCGCCATCGTACCCTAGGTCTGCCTCTCGTTCTATCTTTTCCAGATTTCCATAACGTTACTTTTTGTATTATGGAGTTGTCGCCACAATGTGCCCTAGCCATCTGATTCTTTGCGACACCTCGCTATGTTTTTCCCCTTTGTTTCTACGATTATTTCGTATCTTATCCAAACTCTCTGCTCTTCGTTTTTTTTTTGTTCTTTTGAAGCCTAAAATAGTTCGTAGAATTTCTTTTCTTTTTTATTTTTATCTTTCTTTTTTTTTCTTTCTTTCAAATATCCTCATTTGATACCTCATTTAGAAATGAAAATACTGAGCGCGCAGCTATATAGAAAAGCAGGTTATCTGCTGCGTCAGGTTATCTTAAGCGCGGTTAGTATTTGGATGGGTGCCTGTCTTGTAATTTTTTTTTAATTAGTTAGTATTTGTTTATTATACCGGGTGCCGAATGAGTTAGCCGAACATAGGAAATTAACATGTAAAAACTTATTTAAGCAAATTCCTGCTTCCCTAATTATTTTAGTGAAAAAATGAAAGACACAAAAATAATACAGAAATATAAACTACGAATGATAAAAGCATTAGATTTCATCTAACTTTTACTTAAAAAGTCAAAAAATGCATTTGAAATTGTTAAAATTTTCATTTATCGGTCTGGCCATGAAATAAATTCAATTTAATTTCTATTTTCAAAAATAATTACCATAGAAACTTACATGGCCAGTGCGATAAATGAAAATTTTAATAAGTTCGAAAGCATTTTTTGACCTTTTAAGTAAAAGCTAGATGAAATTTAATGGTCGTATCATTCATAGTTTATATTTTGGCATTATTTTTGTGTCTTTCATTTTTTCTCTAAAATAATTAGGGAAGCAGGAATTTGTATAAATAAGTTTTTACATGTTAATTTCCTATGTTCGGCTAATTCATTCAGCACCCGGTATATTTATATAATAGTATATTTCAAACTTTAGATAATAGTATAATATATCTTTTAAAAATCGCAATAGGTAGAACGGCATTACGTTATTACTAGCAACCACAATCCCATACTGATAATGCCCCTATTTTTCGAATGAAATGACGTATTTTTCATTGAAAATAGTGATGTTTGTAGTTGGTGAATACGGGCATTAGACCAATGTAATTAGATTAACCCTCAATGGCGAAACGGGTTATGTACTTGAATCATGATTTCATCACTTGGAAATCGCGAGTTCGATCGTCACGTCTGTAGGTAAAATTTTTATAATAGCATTTTATAATACAAATGATTTGACATGCAGAAGTGGCAGAAGCAATCAGTAATGAAAACACATTACCAGTCGATTTGTTAAGTATTTAGTAACTAGAGAATGCTTTGAGAAGACATTCGGAAACTCATTACTGAAGTACTGCACTATAACAGTTAAACTATATTTTCTTAGAAGTGGTTGCTCATAGTACTTGAACAGAAACAGGTTATTGCTTAATTTTAGTGCTCTTTCCTCCTGCTAAAACTTGTCCCGATCCTAAAGCTACACTTGAGCGGTTCCGCTTGTAAGTTTCGTAGAAAACAAAAAAGATATTATTTAAACAAAATTACAAAACAAAATTTTCTTGTTGATAACTGCAATGGTTTTTGTTAACTAGCATACTTTATTGCTTAAAACTTAACATTATAATATTGCTTTAAAACTTATTTGATATTCTTCAAAAGTTACGATTTGAGCAATTCGGCAAATACATCATTCTACATTAAAATCAACTTCCGGAGTTAGAAGCCAAGAAAAACCAACTTCCTTTGACTTCAACTTTTCTCTAAATGTAGATATTTTTTCATCTGCAGCTTGACGTGATACGGCACAAAACTTTGGTTTATTTGGCGGAAATATTTCCTCCAAACAAGGTACGCCTTGTAGTCCATCGGTTTGTTTTAATACACTCAATGCGCCAGATTTTTCAATTATAGTAATGTTGTAATACCCATGCAATGCTAATGCTACCATGTGTTGGCAATTTACTTGACTTCTTAGACACGAACAGGACCCTTCTAAGATCCCTTCTCCCAAATTTATAAGTAGCTGCACAACGTAATTTAGAAAAATGACAATAATAATTATAAAAACAAAGCATTACCTCTACATAATATGAGCAGTTTTCCATACTTGCCATAACATTTCTTTTAAGGGTAGCAGGTTTCAGCGAGTGATCAAACTTGACATTGAATACCACTCCAGAAAGAGTACTCTCCTTTTTTAAGCTGAGTTTGAAAATTTTTGAAAAACGCTCCTATCATAAACGCTTTGATAAAGCGCGTTTGGGCCATTGATTACTGAAATTAAACGATTGCATTCAAATGTTTTCTTCTAAATTACTTTAAAAATCATCATGTTGTTTTGTTAAGCATATCAAAACTTCTTGATATGTTTCATGTTTGAGAGGCTATTACTTACTTTAGACAAAATGTTGCTTAATTATACGAATCTACCGAAAACTAAGCAGTTATACTTAAGTTTTTTTTAGGATTTGAAACTATTACCAACATTAGCATCATTCAACTCCGTTAAAAATATATTTCTATTTTATACTTTTTTAAACTTTATTATTTATATTTATACTTTTTTTATATTCTGTATATTTTAGTTCCCGTGAATTACACGGAAGAATATATTTTGAAGAATATTTGATTTGAAGAATATAATCTTCCGTATAATTGGGGGAGGGGGGGATTAAAACAAATAATCGTACCTACCCCAAGCCAATACCGCACTACGACAGTAGCGTGGGGGGGGCCAAAAGCCTCGGGTGGCACTTCTGTGGAGGGCGACTGGGAATGGCTGAGCTGGCTAATCCTGACCTTATTATTAAGTAATCCGTATTAATTTCTTTTCAATAATTATTTTTAATAATATCTAATAAATTGATATTTGAAATACTTTTTTTTTGCTTAATTGCGAAAATAGGGGGCGACAAATTTAGAGTTTGTCCCGGGTACCATAAATCCACGCTACGCCACTGCACTACGAGCAGTGAAACTCTTCTAATCATAAAAATTCCAATAACCAATAATAAACAAATCCAAATCCTCTTCATCTTCATCTTTAACTTTTTTTAGATCTGTTGATCTATTTATTACCCACATATTATCATTAATATCATATCATATTAATATTTTTTATATTATAGATTTTGTAATATACTTGTAATATATTACAATGCAAAACTTGTAATATACAAACTTAAAGAATTTTATTAGTTCTTCAAATTGCATATTATAATTTTTGCTGTATCTCTAAAATCAAGAAAGTTATTGCTAAAAACCGATGATTTTCGGTTCTATTTCTATTTGGCACGAGCTCCAGTATATCACATTGAATACAAAGAATATAAAAATTGAAGAAATAAGACTCATCAAATGAGAGTAAATTGAGTTCAGGATTGGATCGTCAGTATAAGTAGTTTCAACTTCTAGAGTCGCGTCCATACTGAATGATCAATTGAACAGGATCGTGGGGATGGTGGACAGTCAAATAAAACACAGTTTTTTATCGATCGACGTTTCGAGGTCTGTAATGGATCTGTAATGGAATGATACCGTACAAACTAGCAAATTAATAGGGAAAAACTTTTTTATACAAACCAATATAGATCTTTGTGTATGAAAAGACAGAGCTGCTGAAATCTCGTAACGATAATCCCAAACAATTCTTCGATCATAGATATAACTGAAGTATTAAACATGTATAACAAAAAACTATGTAAATATATAAAAACTAACTGTCGAATATAACAATAATAATTCACACTGCTATGTCAAATAATAAAATTGCAACAATTGTTATCATTCAGGTGATGATAACCTGTAAAATGTGAAGTTTAAGGCAGACCCCACACTACAAATCGTTGAAGCAGACAACCCGAAGCAAGTATGGAGCACTCACAACATAATACTCAAGGCAAACGCGGTGCTTAGCTGCATGGCGTCTTCTCTGAAATTGATGCAGTTGCGAGTTTTAATGTGAAACATTTCTGCGATATTTCTTTTTAAGTTATTGGGTTCAAAATCCAATATTCGGACGTTTTCAAACCGGAACTCATGTCCGGTCTCTCGGTGGTGTACCGATAGAGCTGTCTTATTATTAGGGTTAGTTGCATTGGTGTTTGGTACCCCAGATGTAGATTCATCGTCAGCTCTTCTTCTCTCCGGTGACTTCCTTCTGCAATCGTATTCGTGCTGGGCGATTCTACTCTTTAACCATTACTTGGTCTGGCCTACATAGCTTTTATCACATATCCCACATGGAATCTCATAAATGAGTTCAGATAGACGATCTCTCGGTGTCTTATCTTTCAGTTTGGTCCAAAGAACTCTGTTATTCAAAAGGTTGTAAATGCCTAGCTTACAATGGTCTTTCAATAAGAGTTGCATTTGTTCTGTAAGTCCTTTGATGTATGGGAACCTAAAATATTTTCTGTTATCCGTTATGTTATCAGAACCGGATTCAACTATCGAATTAACCTTCATGGTCTTTTGCCACTGTAAATTGATGAACCAAGTGGGATAGTTATTTTCTTTCAGGATGTCTGAGACCTTGTTTTTGGTGTCGATTAAACGTGTGGAATGTGTCACTTTCTTGGCTCTTTTCAGAAGTCCCATTACTCTAAGCCCACTAACTCCAACATCCTACTGAACTATAACTCTTATCACCATAGGCATGTTAAAAGAGGGGTGGTAATGGGACTTCTGAAAAGAGCCAAGGAAGTGACACATTCCACACGTTTAATCGACTTTGCTATATTCTTAAGTTTAACTGGTAGTTTGTTGTATAATGAGTAATGAACCAGAATTTCAAAAAAACCTGACATCCTGGAGCAATTTCAAAGTTAGTTTCTAAAATCTACAAGAATCGCCCCCGCCCATTCTTGAAACTGAAAAATGTTCAATTTTGTAGGATACTGTATAATTTAAACACGTAAATACATACATATTATAATGTAGTACGAAATATTTTCAGTCACAATAAATAACCTATATGTCTTGGTTACATAATAAATAATAATAATTAAAATCTCCTGCTTTTTGATAAATCTAAAAAGTGTTATGGTTTCAGTCGAATGATCTATCTATTTAAGATAGATAATTTCTCCTCCATAATCCCAGTCAAAGCTTTTTTGGGTTGGGAATTGCTACTGCTTGGTGCCCAAAAAATTCAAGTTTTTATCTACTTTAAACCCTAAGGGCCATTATAAGTAACATTTATAAGTAGCATTACAAACTATAAGCCCGTTCTCGGTAAACACATTATTAACCAACGACTTAGATCAGTTTTATCGAGCAAGATTGAATAATTTTCGACAGTCACCATTCCTTTCCTTTGTTATAGTCTTTATCGAATAAAATAAAAAGCATATTACCAAGAATGCTTCCTTAGTGGACATCCGTCTAGTTTGTTCCACTTTCAGATGTGCACGTTAATCCCTCTTTAATTATTTACTCTTTCTGGGTACGGCCATCGAGGTATGATTTCAGTCACGTTAAGGTGTTTTTCTATATTCCATATTTTTCAGCTTTTAGAGTTAATTATTTAGCTCGTTATTGGTTAGATGATTTCGAGTATATTTTATTATATGATAACTTTCTCAAATTTATCAAAATTTTTAGATATTTATATATCATCTAATGGAAAAGATTATTTAATGTTAGTGATATATCAACTAAATTAAATGATGAAACTGTATCTCCGTGTATCTTTTTATAAACAGATAAAAACATCTGAAAAATTCTATGGACTTATACATAGTCTCTGTTTTTAGATGACTTTCACCTTATATTTTACACCGTGTGTCAAAAAAGTAGGTGTCAGTAGTTAAGGGTTAAACAATTTCATTTTTTCCCCATCTTGATAGGACAAATGAGGCGTTTACAACCAGAGTGGCCTAAGTAAAATCATGGATTGCTTTGTGCCTAAACTATAGGCCACTAGTACTCGTTAATTTAAAATGTAAAGTAACGCAAGTGTGGCTTGAGAGCTGCTCTCTACTGTAGTTGTTACCAATTTAATATAGGCCACTATTGAAAATTAATATAAGATGTTTAGGTTACGATAGAAAGAAAAGCAGAAAAAAAGCTGAAAATTAACTTAGGCCACTATGGTTGTAAACGCCTCAAATAAGAGCTGAAATATTTCGGTTTCCGTAAACGTTTAAAATTGGTTTATATTTAAAATAATGGTCTTTTAGTATTTACTACTATGTTACACTGTTTAAAATAATTATGTTAAAATGTGAAAGTGCGAATAGATAAACGAAAAAGAATTAATTTAACAGAGAAAAAAAAGTGACTTGTCTTTTATCTCATAATCTCAATTATGCTAAATAAAAAAGTAGGCAATTTTCCTTTTTTTGTCTAAATTATTAGACAAAGCAAAAGCTTGTTCACAAAGATAGAAACATTATCATTTTGAAAAGTTAAGATGCCTTTCTATTATGTAATACACAGTAATACGTAAGCTTTCAGGAATTTATTCGATCAGTTATGTTTATAAAATCGGCACGTTCTGGGGAATCACAGTCATCATATCTCAGTCATTACATAATATGCAATTAGCAAATTTGCAGTCTCATATCAGTAAACTGACTGCATTTAAAGAGAGAATGTCCAAATAAAAATGGAAATTGTCATCGTTTTAAGTCACACTTGCGAGTTAGGTATCTTCGTTGTTCAACTTGATTCATTTTCATTTTATGTTTCGACTTGTTAGTTACAGTTTTATTTTATAGTTTTGTTAGTCCACAAAATTACAACAGTCGAAAATTAGTCAATTTCTGTGTCTTTTTTATGATAAGCTAGCATCAGGATAAGAAGCTTTCTCCAATTTAAGAATGGATTAAATTTGCTGAAGCTGTTGAGGAGTTATTTTCCAACTTCGCCGACTTGAAAAGTAAATTTAAATATGTAAGTTAAAAATGCTCACTATATATTTTTTATCAAATTATAAAATTCTAAACGCAATTGCAAGCTTGCATTTTATCATCCGGATACTCGAAGTGGATTTTTTCAAACCGATTACTACACGTATACGTCATTCAATGCCTCTCGCCTAAGAAAAGGAAAATATCCAAAACCTCATACAGTGAGTGTACAAAGTATTCGTCACCTCCTATGTTACCCATGTAAATTGCACATTTTGAAACCATTTTTTGACATACAAAAATCGCTTTTACAGCAAAACTTTTTAGACATTTTTTGTTAAAACTTTCATTGTCTTCAGTTTTGTACTTATACATTTTTCAATTTTGACGTCCCGTTTTTGACTGACAGCGACTTAAACAAGACTCTGTAAAATTCAAAAAATATTATCATCTGTATCTCAGAAACGGTGCAATGAAATAGAAAAATGTATAAGTAGTTTTTGTTGAAAATTTTATTCTCTACATTTTTGTTTATATACATTTTTTTATTTTGTCACGCCGTTTCTGAGATACAGATGATAACATTTTTTGTATTTTACAGAGTCTTGTTTAAGTCGCTGTCAGTCAAATCCGGGGCAACTAAATTGAAAAATGTATAGGTACAAAATTGAAGACAATGAAATTTTCAACAAAAATTGTCTAAAAAGTTTAGCTGTTAAAACGATTTTTATATGTCAAAAAACGGTTTCAAAATTTGCAATTTACATGGCTAACATAGGAGGTGACGAATACTTTCTACACTCACTGTAGATTGCAGGGACTGAAACTTCCGAAATTATAGATAATGAATATGAGATTCATTCAATGAATTCAATGAATTTTCTAAATCATTGTTCAGAATCGAAGATATTAAAACCAAAATGTTTGAAACTTACAAATACCGAATAAAAATCAAGGAAATATTTTAACCGAATTTCATCAACTTGTTGGTACTTTTGGACTGGTAATATTCTATAACATTAATAAAATTGTCATCTTTTTAAAAATTTATAAAGCATTTTTAGGCAGATCAAGGATTTGAAATTATGATTCCATGCAAAGGTCACAAACTTTTAGTCACTTTCCTCTGCAAATTTAAGTAACATTTTTGAAGTGAATTTTTGAAATAAATTGTTATTTTTATTTTATTGGTGTTACGCAAGAGTGAGCCAACCCACATTTCAATAGACATATGAGAAAACAGCGTTTAGACTTTAAACTTTTGTTAATAAACAAGTTATGTTAACAATTTTTAATGTCTTATAATTGTGTTAACATATTCTGTTTGCAAACAAAGATTTACAAAAGCATTCGAACGGGCCATTTCTTCAAATTATTGAAATGTTGGTTGGTTCACTCTTGCGTAACATCGTTCTTTTAATAGTCTAGGTTGGACTGGTGCCAAGCTTTCTTCAACATTTTCCGTCAAAAATTAAAATATTAGAAGCACTATAAAATAATTTAAATTTTAAAACATTAATGCCCGGATTCATAAAACCTTTAACAAGCCGTTAAATGTAACTAACCATTGAAAATTAACAAGACTATAGAAATCACATGTTAATTTTAACGGATTGTTAAAAATTTTATGAATCCGGGCATCGGAATTATCGGATAGTGATTTTCAACACATTTTAAAAATGTCCGGATAACTTAAGTTTTTGTGTCAATTTAGGCATGGGCACACAAAGATCCAAGCTTAGATCATATATACATATTATATTACATTGTACAATATACATGTTATATAATAGTATTATGTTATTAGTAGGTATTACAATGACCTAAGGATCCAAGTTACTATAGTTCGTGCCAAGTAGAAATGAACTCGACAATCTTCGTATTTCAGCAATAACTTTCTTAATTTTTCAGATACGGCAAAACTTATAATATGCGAACTTAAAGAATTTTATTAGTTCTTTAAATTGTATATTACAATTTTTGCTGTATCTCTAAAATCAAGAAAGTTATTGCTAAAAAACGATGATTTTCGGTTCTATTTCTATTTGGCACGAGGACTATACTAAAACCCACTTTGTTTTACTTTTAACTTAAACTGTTTACCGCAAAGTTAAATTTAACTAAATAATAAAAAAAAATGGCAGTACCTACTAACAATACAAATCAATGTTAATTTCAAATTAATTTTAACGGCTTTTGTAAAAGTTTTATTAAATGAAACAACTCCTAAATTTTTTTTTTTTTTTTTTTTTTTTTATTTGAAATCCTAGTATTTTACAATCTATCTAATAAGACAATAAGTAAAAGATATGACATATTGAACCGGATGACATAGAAGGAGATTGCCCAATGGCACGCTCCCTTTACATTTTAACACCAGAGAGTGTTATGTCAGGCTTATACGTACTATTTCAAAAGCGATGAGGCAAGTCCAGTGGGTCGTGACGCTTTAATCTCTTTATTCGATGGGAAGATAATAAATCCACAGCGAGAGAGTTGGGATGGTCTCTAACACGATCCTGATATCTGGTGCTGAACGACTTGATACATTCTTCAACTGTGGGCATTTGAAGATCACGATGGATCACATGATTTGGTACAAACCAAGGGGCGTCTACGATAGTTCTCAGGGTTTTTGATTGAAATCGCTGTATTTTGGCGATGTTGGAGTTACTTGCTGCTCCCCAAAGCTGGATGCCATAGGTCCAAATTGGCTTTATTATGATTTTATATATAAGCACCTTATTTTCCAGAGATAATTGTGAGTAACGATTCAGTAACCATTGATGTTTTCTAAATGAATGACCAAGTTGGAGTCTCTTGTTCCAGATATGTTTATTTTTAAATTAGAATTTTTTATTTATTTAATTTGCTTCTGTTAACAACCAGGTAATTAATCAGTTATATCAATAAATTTCATCAACTTTGTTCAATTATAAGTATAAAGTGGTTATAATTTGAATTATTTTTATCAAACGAAAATATCTTACACAGGAGACGTATAAAACTTGGGTTTGCTTGTTAAGAATCTTCCTATATCGAATAAAACGATCGTTTGGTGGAAGGAAATTTGATCATACGTTTGACTGATGGTAAAATACCTATATAAAACCAATATAATATAATACAAAAACCTGTACAATTTTAATGTTATCGGTTATTTTTATTAATTCAATAAATTATTACACGGTATAGAAACACCTATAAAAAGAATTTGTTTGAGATGTTGCTTGAAAAATATTACATTCATATTAATAAAATAATATAATGAAGCACTCCTCAATAATGTTTCTCAATAAAATTAAAATTAATAATAATTTTAAGCACTTAATTGGTTTTAATGTCGTTTAATTTATTTATATTAATATTTTCTTTAATATTTTTTCTGTATTCGACATTTATATTATTTTAAATAGAGAAACTTTAAAATAAATAATTAGTATAGGAAAGTATCATAAAAATACAAATTTTAAGAAATGGAGTCGTAATAATTAGTACCTATCTACGTTAAAAATTATATAATTGTAAAATATTTACAAACACAGGAAAACTACAACTTAACGAGGACTTTAAACTTCAGAAAGTGTATACATTTTAATTACAGAGAAAGTTTTCGGCTTTTAGTATTTACTTACTTACTATACAGCCAGAAAAATTCGATGTACCTAGCTTCTTGGTCAAACAGTCTGCACTGACCAAAATTGCCATAAATAATTTCGAAAGTAAACGAACAGAAAACCGTGAGAAATATGTGATAAATGTGATAAATTTACTTAGTTTTTGATTTTATACTAATTTAAAATTTTTTAAATTTATCCTTCCTCTAAACATGTCAATAAACGTGACATAATGCTAGTTGACACATAATAAGCTGGTCTCAAGATTTTGTCACCTTGCCCTTACATGCATAAGGATATTTAAATTTCCTAAGAGAGATTTACAAGAGTTGCATGACCTCTAAGTGTTAGCAGCCTCACCAACAAGTTTTTAGGCTTGGTTCTCAGAAATCACCTGGTGGTAGAATGTAACTGAGAATTTTGTTTTCGGCTATGTGTCTATTCTTCGCACAGTGGCTATTTTTTTAGAATTATCGCTAAGCAGTCGCACACGCTGAAACTTGGAAAAATTTAGTTTAGCTTTACATATTTAAGTTATTATTGATGATGAGGTTGTTATAATACTTTCGCCTACTAAGAATTGCATTTCTTGTAAAATAATATTATGCATGCTTGTTAAATTGTTGAACTTGACAATATACGGGATGGTTTTAAGTCTTATGTGCACACCCGGAATTACCTAGGTTGCTACGCACCCGAGGTATCCGGATACCCACCTACAGATTCCACCGATTTTTCATTTTCTATGTAGCAGCAACTGGTCTTATGGACATCTGTATGTAGAGCTGAAATTTAGTACACAGCTTTTGCTTGCGGCAAATTTTTATATTCTAATATGGTTTTTCAAAAATTCTGAAAAATGAGAGAAAAATCGGAAAAAAACTAGAAATGATAAAGCGCATACATCTTTGCGTATTGGACATTTTCACCATACAAGATGAAAAGTAACGTAAAAGGCGACCTCCCAGACTTGATACGTAACAGCATAAATTTATTAAGATATTTATGTTTTCTTATGCCCGTTTACTTCACCTCGAGATATCTATCGGATACAAATAAATAATCAAGTAACCAATCAAATTTATTCTTTGTAACTTTAAATTTGTATTTCAAATTTTGAATTTCAAGTTTAATTCGGGAACACCAGCTATTCCGAAATGTAAAACCAAGAGAAAAGAAAGGACCACAGTTACTTATTGGGTCCCGTTTTATAATTAGTACTAATATATTACTACTATAATTTAATATATTATAGTTCTAATATATACTATTATTATATTATATACTACTTATTTATTATTACTAATAAATAACATCTAAAGACAATTTTTTGTTACAGTTTTAGAACAGGTTATTTCAGGATGGAGGCTGATATGTTGGTTTTGAAAAATTGATTTTTTTCAATGATTTATTTTGAAATTACAATGTATGAAGAATATACTGTAGAAATTTCAAACCGCAATTCAGAGTATTAAGAAAGTTATAGTACATAATATTCGAGGGCGTCTTATAGCTTAACTAAACTTGTTACTCTAACTTTTAACGCGATTTTCTCGATACAACATTTTTCCGATCGGCCTAGGCCCAAAAAAAATCTACCAAACCGATTGGGCTAAAATTTAAATATGTTATTTTAAACATCAATGACTATCGCAGGTAGCAGAATTGTTAATTTTTATCAAAAATTTCCTGTTCTTTACCTCAAGTTTCGAAGAAAAAAAATCGCTATTTTTGATTTTCTTATTTTACAAGTCCGTAATTGATTTATTTTTTGTCTAAATCTGCTACCTGCGATAACGACAAGCTTACAGAACAATAGACGCTACCGCCTAGGCCAGTCATATGCCTTTTTTTTAGGTGTGCACTTTTATTGCCATATTAAACACTATATAAATATTATAAAATTAACTTAAAAAATTTTTTTTGTGAAATTAAAGATGTCAATATTAACATATAAAAAATTTGAAATGATTGGATTTTATTTTGTAGTAAAAAAAATTTCTGAAATATCCATGTAAAGAGTGCAATTACACCAGACTGCATCCTTCAGTAATATGTAACAGAAACCTGATCGCATTAATTATTTGGAAAGTCTTTCAAGTAACTTGTAATATTAGTGGAGTTTCATTACAAAACAGACCTCAAGAGGAATGTGTGCGTTGAATTCAGGGGGTGCCTGGAGGCAATGCCCCCCCCCCGTCTTAAAAGACGGAATAGTTGTTGCATCATCACTGCAGTAAGTGATTTGATCTACTGAAATTAACAACTTTGCTATGAACATTCATCATTATTATTATTATTATTATAAATAATTCTATAATAATAATTGGTGTGTCATTCAACGCTTATTGCTCACTGCTTCAACCTTACCAATCCTTGCTGTTTATATTGACTATACACAGCACTAAGACATTTTCACAAAAAATTAATAGAACTACAAATGTGTTGTAAAATTGCAAAATGTTCAGAAGTTCTAAAATATAATAACTAATAAAAGTAATAAAACTTGAAAAGATCTTCAAAAGAATATATTATTTATATGTTATGAATATAAACACATAAACAGTTAATAAAAAATATGGTAATAGAATAAAACACATTGTTTCAATATTACAAGATGTACATATACCTATATATATGTACATCTAGCGTAAATTAATGGATAATATAGTTGCTATTGTATATTGCACCCATAAAATCTTTATCTCTTATCAAATTGAAATTTATACGAGTTTTTCATAACATTAATTTTTCCGTTTGCTAAATTGATGTTGGTTTTCTTATTACCTTTTATGCTTTATTTTTACTGTAATATCATTTCTTTAATCATATCAAACCAAGAAAGCTTGATAAACATTTGGAAATCGTATTACTTTATAAGTGGTTTAATATCTCAGATATAAATTTCTCTTACTAAGTATTAAATTATAATTTAATACATTTGAGATAATTGCTACATAGTACATTAGTTTAATTAAGTAATTTATGTTATATACATTGTACTTACTATACAAAAAGTTAGAACCTCCAAAATTGTCGATAATAAAGTTTCAAAAGCAATAATTTATTCATATTATACCATATATTACATCATATAATATGGACCTACCTACAATATAATATTATTAGTACACACTAACTAAATTTTCCGGTGCGTAATTGTTTAATAGTTATTTACATAAAAGTTATGAAAATGACAAATTACCGCCGAGGAACAATGTTATTCCAATGTCAACAAAGTGAGACCTCTTCCTGACATGTTTTGTATTAAATTTTTCCGAAAATCGTATTAAAAACAATAATACCGTTTAAAATAACGATTTTCGCCATCAATTTTTCATTAAAAGTGAATTTGAAAATCGATAAATTCTCGGGCCGCTCGAAATGGCTACAGCATCCTGACGTCGCGATAATAGTGGGACCACGTTTATTGTAGTGCAGCGGATCATCTTTAAAATCGTTTACTAGCCCAATCATGACGTAGAACTAAGTGAATTATATATCAAAATTTTCGTATTGACCTATTGGACCTAAATTCAAGGTTTAGGAACCTGCCATTGTGAGGGGCAAAAGTTATAAACCAAAAACGAAAAATAATATTAGTTTTATTTAACCAATTAGAGGAACTTTTGAAATCGTTCCGTACTTGAAAATTGCTATAGGTATCAAGATGATTTTAACACTATTATTTATAGTCCGGTCAGTTTAGACATAAAAATAGTGGTCAAATAACAAAAATTGCCGGAGAGCCAAATTTTGGTGGAGAGCTGGGGTTTACCATTACAAATAAAGTTTTAAAAATCTCCATCGATCCTATGTGCGCTACAAAAGTTATTCGGGATCAAATGTCAAAATTTGAGGTTTTTTGGATTTTTCTCGAAAACGGTAAGTTTTATCAAAAAAAAACTCAAACCAAAGTCTCGAGAAACTGCGTATCGTAATTTTTTGCTTTACTTTTATACAATTCGCGAAAGGATATTTAAGGCAGAAATGCACAGACTTATTGCGACTATAGGAGTCACTCGGCAGATTATGAGCTAACGTAGGGCTGCTACAAATAAAAAAAACTGAATAAAATTTTATAAATAATTATAATTTTAAATCCCAATGTTTCGATATATTTCTAATAATTTTCTTGCGGGCCGCACGCACATCGACGGCGGGCCGCGTGTAGAACAAACCTAGAAAAACCATCAGTAAGGCTGATAGCATAAGCATGTGTAGGCATTAGTGCGTAAAGTAATTAAATTTACGAAGTTTGCTTTTTTTACAAAGTAATCATTTCAACACAAAAATGAAAATCAAGAAGTTGTCTTTGCACAGCGTGTATAAAAAAAATTTTAATACCTGTGCTAATATACCTGTGCTACTGCTATTAAATGCAGAACAAACAACAGGAAAGAATAAAAGTTGTAATTTTCTGGAATAAAATTTTTCGTTTCATTTTATTTTAATACAATAATAAGAAGGAGTTGTATAAAGTGGTTTATAAGAATAAGGACATTAATATTTCAACATTTTCATAAAATTTAGTCAATTAGATTATTAAGTAATATTAAAATTTTATGCTTTTACAAATTCGAAAATTAAATTATTCGGTCTTATAATAGCATGTTTCAAAATTAATTTAAATTGCTAAAGATATACGAATAATAATTACAAACATTTCTGAAAGAAAAAAAGAGGAAAAATCACTTGTCTAAAAGTATTGTCAGCATTTTCACAACAACTGCTGAGTATTTATTTAACGATCGGGGTTAAATCTATATCAAGTCTTTCTAAATATTTCTGGAGTTGTTAGTTTCGCAAGCTTGACAATATGTTGTGCACGTTATAAGCGAAATAAAATAATAACCGAGATTTCTTCGAGCTTTTAATTTAATTACTTATATTTCTCAAACAGTTAAACAATATCAATCAAATGAATTCGTTATTCTTTACAGGTATAATATAAATGTAGTTATCTTAGTACCTCCTTTTTATGTGATACCAATAAACACTAATACTAAAGTCGATCCACGATACGAAGAATGTAGGTGGCACATCGAATGCAAAATCAAATTTACAAAATGAAACGTCATTAAAAAATTAAAATCAAATCTGTTAGATGTGTTGCCTAATCTAGAATGGTTATAAGTTTACATCATAATTGTACAAAATGTATTTCACTTTATTTGAATTGTAATGCGTTTTGATAAAATAAATAAATAAATAAATAAATAAATTATAGATTATATAAACTATTTAAAATAACACGAAAAATTAAATGTTATCACGTAAATTTCGCTAGTGTGAAACCGCTTAATTTGAAATCAATTAATTTCATTGGTTAATATTTCGAGGTAATCGGTTTAGTACAAATTCTTACTTGGTTCTTAAGAAAAATCGGCTATAGTCTTGTAACGAATTTTTAAATTTATTAATAGATTTTCTGGCAAATATTTCAAAAACAAACAAGGGCGTTTGCGTGACTGCGAAGAAGTGTGTTGGTAAATAGGACATTTTTTGGGGGAAATTTCCGGATACGATTTTACAGATTGCTTTAAATTTTTGGAAAGTGAATTTTTTTGGGAAAATCTTGTTTACCACGGATTTATGCAAGTCGCAAATACTTTTGATTTGAAGTTTAGAATTTTTCGTCACAACAGGAGAGAATAAGATAAGTTCAATTTTACTCTATCGTTAAAAATTTTTGTGCGACGGACTTCATTGATGATATTGACCACATTTAGCTAGCTAATTTTATCAGTTGAATTATTATATTATCAATTCTCGTATTTAAATCTGAAAACTTGTCTTTTAGATTTGTTATTTCTGTTTATGTTTATTAAATTAATTAATTATTTTTATTCGTCCTTTCATAGTCAAATAAGTGCTAAAAAAGATTGAAAGTTGTAAAATAAGTTTATGAAAGCAATAATAAAATATAATGAAAATTAATATTAGAAGCATGATAAACTCCTTCGAGTATCTAGATTTCAAAGATTATTTATAATTCAATACAATGATATGCATTTACAATGAAACAAAGGTAAAAGGGTAGAAATAACAAAACAGGCACAACACAGACTGCACAATGAGCAATCTATTTGTGTGTGAACCAGTGGTGTGCAAGCTTTTTACAAAAATAATAATTTAAAACAATTTGTAACTAAAGAAAAATGTATTAAACAAATTTTAAAAATTGTCCATTTATCATCTATAAGTTTTTAATCGTTCTAGAATAACTATTATTTTAAATGTTTGTATAACGATTTTTCGTTTACTTCTACTATATTGTAATATATTGCTGAATTCGAAGTTTCGCAATAAAAGGTAATACCAATTAAAAATAATTAACATTTACTTCAATTAGATTTTGCGAAAATTGTGTCAAAACTATTCGAACCCGTTAAAAAGGTTTTATCAGTACACCACTGGCTAAAACCTACAATGAATTGTCAAATAACATCACGAAATTCTCGAAGCATTCAAGGAGTTTCTAAAAGAATTGCACAAAAATCGTTATTTGTTATTATAGAATTCGAAATTAGTCAGATAGTCTCTAGATTTATACAAGCACCTACTATATTATTAGGAAATATGATTAATATGTAAAAACAATATTGTCACTTCTGCCGCAATCATCAGTACACCAAATTTTAACGGAATCTGTTAAACATTTCCGGAGATTTGTTTGGTGTGTACCATGATACTATAACTTTAAAGATATGCTCACTTGGTGAACGCATTTTTGCCGCGCCGCGCATGACGTCACCGAGTGACCCACGCAAATGTGTTGCCTATATTCTACGTTTGTTGCAAATTTGTGCAAATTTATCGTAAAAATGTAATGATTAGATATTTATAATTCAGTAAATAGAAACTAATTTAGACATTAGTTGATAAACCAAAATTTGAAGTTTGGGTCACGGACTGACGTCATCAACATGGCTACAATGTGCGCGTGAGCATATCTTTAAAGTTATAGTATCATGGGTGTGTACTATATTAGTGGTCACTCAAGAAGTGGTCATGTGACCAAATGCTTTTTCCACACAATTCCCAATATTACCATACTTACGGTTTTTTACAAATATCACACGATTTTTTTTGTTTTAAAGAAGAGTTCTTTGTTCTTATCTTCACAAAAAAGGTTCAAAGTGTCAGACTAAATTCAATTGTAAATTTTGGTCGGCGCGGCGACATTTTTACCGTTCGACGCGGAAGATACGTCTTCTAGAAGTGGTCAAACATTTTCACATTTTCATGATAAAATTTACTAAAATTTTAATAAGTCATCTAACAAATTTTCACAAAAACAAGATAAATTAAGATTTCGGTTAATAATTTATGTAATTTTCTTGCTATTGCTATTGACTATTAAAATTTTCTGAAATCTATCAAAACATGAATACTTCTTTTACTATACATATTTAAAAACTAACATGAGACTACCGCAAAAGCAGCTCATTCAGCCTAACATACACTACATTCAGGTGTTTTACCCATCACATGGACTGTATTGTTTTACTGTACTATTGATAGTTTCAAGATTACTCCAAAGACATTTATCATCATCAGGCACAGATTAATCAGCAATAACTATACATCGATTAAAACCTGCCTATACAAGTGTGTGATTGTATGGTCCTAATCAGGCCCAACCAGAGGGGAGATTTGTCCTCGGGGCCCGGAAAAGCTTGGACGAACAATTAAATAAATTTCCCAAATAAAAAAGAATGCAACAAAATGCACAAAAAGCGAATTTTTAAAATTTGAATGAATAAAAAATTAGATAATGGGTTTTAGGTTGCTTTTTTCTTATTAAAAAATATTAGTACACAATAATATTGTGATGAAAATTAGTTGATTACTGCTTTTTTTAAAATTAATTTTACCTATTTTAAATGTTTTGTGAGTAGTTTTGCTTATTAAAAATTCGAAGTTTCATAGTTTTCTTTTTTATTCATGAAATTTTTAAGAGCAGGGGGGCCCCAAAAAGTTTTGCCACAGGGCCCGACCTGGTTAGCGATGGCCCTGGTTCTAATTGGAAAAAATTCAAGACATCGTAGCAAACATAATCGCTAACTGAAAACCACAGTGAGATTGTATGAAAAATGAAAAATCTGATGTGACCATCGCATAACTTTCCGAATTATTAAATGTAACTCCCAATTAATAGTCCGGTCAATTTAGACATAAAAATAGTTGCCAAATAACAAAAATTGCCGGAGAGCCAAATTTTGGTGGATAGCTGGGGTTTACCATTACAAATAAAGTTTTAAAAATCTCCATCGATCCTATGTGTGCTACAAAATTTATTTTGGGTCAAAGATCAAAATTTGTTGTTTTTTTGATTTTGCTCGAAAACGGTAAGTTTTATCTAAAAAAAACCTCAAACCTAAGTTGTAGATCTTAAAATTCTCTAGAAAACTCGTCTTCATGATTTTTTTCCTAAGAGTTACCATTCCTGAGATATCGCGATTCTAAGAGTCACATTATACATGATATATGCACATTATATAAAGCCGCTTTACTCACTGATTCATCATTTCGAGTGAAAATGTTTGACCACTTCTAGATATTGTGGAAAGTTGAAATTTTGCAAACCTGTTGGGTTACTGGCACAACCACCCAGAAAAATTGAAAAAGTTGAAAAAGTTACCCCCGAACCCTTCTGCGAGGGTTGAAAGGTTTTTGCTAAATGCGGTTGCATCGCCGTTATTTGGCGTCGGATTTTGATTTTCTAAAAACTTTTAAGTTGTCGTGACGGCGGCATAATAGAATAGCCAGATGTTTTTCAATGCTACGTGGGTAGAGGGGATTCAGTTCGTTGCTTATTATGTGCATATTATATATAATGAGACTCTTAGAATAGCGATATCTCAGGAATGGTAACTCTTAGGAAAAAAATTATGAAAATTATTTTGGTAGAAAATTTTAAGATCTACAACTTTGATTTGAGTTTTTTTTTGATAAAGTTGACCGTTTTCTAGAAAAATCCAAAAAACCTTAAATTTTGACCTTTGACTCCGAATAACTTTTGTAGCACACATATGATCGATGGGGACTTTTAAAACTTTATTTGTAATGGTAAACCCCAGCTCTCCACCAAAATTTGGCTCTCCGGCAATTTTTGTTATTTTAAATGTCTATATTGACTGGACTATAACCTCGGATAGAAAAAACTAAAGTACTAAATCTCATCAGCAAATAAGCAAAAACCAAAGATGTAAATTAAAAAATATATCTCAGATATCTAAAATTCTATGTACAAAAAAATTTTCCTATCTATGGGCAATTTAGTATTTTTTTAGAAATTCTATAAAAAAAATTTTTTTATTGATTTGTTGTTAAACGAGTTTACGAGTGTAAAATCCAGTGATTGATAATTTGCCATCCACAAGTGCTTCGAATCGAGTGTGTAAGGTAACACTTGAAGAAGTGTGGACATACCCCAAAGCACCAAGAAGAAGAACACGTAAAGAAACAAAGCGAAAAAGAGAAGGTAAGTCATGCAAGTCACTGACAGCGGTGAAAAGTCTCGTTTAGAAGAGATGGAGAAAGAAAAAGAAATAAGAAAGAAAAATTTGGAAGTAAAAGGAATAAAAGAAAGGCGATTAGACATAAAAAGAAAAAACCTGCACTAACAGACAGTTCAAGAGAATCGGATAATGTGCTTGATGATATCTCAAATGATGATTGCAGTGAATAAATAGAAGAACTTGATGAAGGTGCAATCCAGGTGAACAAAATCAAAACTGGAGATTTCGTATTATATTGGTTAAATTTGCAAAGAAATCATCTATAATTCATTATATAGGCGAAATACAAAAGAGTGATTTGTGTGTCATTCTGTCATTACAATTAAATTTTTGCGAAGAAAAGATTGTGGCCATGCATTAGTATTTCCAAAAGAAAGTGATGTTACCGACGTTGATTTAGATCAGCGGTCGGCAACCCGCGGTCCTCCACTTTGCGGTCCGCAGGCTGTTTTATAAACCACCTTTTTTTTCCGCGCTTTGTTTAAAATTTAAATTGTTTAAATTTTGTAATAATTAATAAAATTCAAATATCACGAATATATCCTATCCGCTGTATTCATAAAAATATTTAAGAGAGTGTTGAAACCTATTTTAGTTAAAACGCTGATTAAAGTTCAACAACCAATGAAAACCTTACACGTAAGGCTAATAAACATTTGTGATTGGTGTTTTATGACACATTCCTTAAAATGGGTTTGTGAACCTGTTGTAAAACTCTAAATTTTTTATGAATACAGGGGTATATGTTTGCCAGTAAGGTAAAGTTGGCAAACTACACGAATTATGGCATTTTCTTGAAAAAGTTGGTAAAATGCTAAAAAAAAAAGCTCATTCGTTCCTGAAGTGCGGCCACCTTCGTTTTAATTTACCAAAAGGTTGCCGACCGCTGATTTAGATTACAGATGAAATTGTGGCTAAGGTTCATAAACCAATCCTTACAGGCACTGCAAGGACATCCTCAATAGCCTGCTTCAATTATCCATTTGCTGATAATTGTCAGATAAATAATATGTACTCTTGTCTGTAAATACTAAAACGTTTTTGATTGCTTGATATTTTACTTTTGTTTTTTACTTAGCTCGAACTAAGTGCAGTTGTACCAACCACTTAGTGGGTTAATAATATGAATTTATGATATTATTTACCATATTTTCTTTGATTTGCAGTAACTTTAAAGTATATAATTTGATGTTGTCATTTTCGTTACTTCGTACTTGTCAGTGGTACTTGTAAATCAAAATTTTAGGTTAACTCAAAGATAATATGTCAATTTCGACGTTGGAAATGCTTCAATTGGTAAGCATAAAAGCAAAATTTTATGAACATTCCTGTTGCAATCTTGATTGACAGTGGCGGAACTACAATGCGCGAACCCCGCAATGCGGGGGGCAGGACTATAAGGGACTGAAATGTTAATGTGAAGTGTGTGAGTGAAACGTTAATTTATAAAATGAGTAAAAACGTTCTCGAAACTGATCTTTAAATTTACAATTTTTATCTAAATTTTATCAAAATTTTATTTAAAACATCTGATGCTAATAATGACATATTGGCAATTATTTTTAATGGTTTCGTGAATTGATTTGAATTCTTTCTCAGAGCGTCAAGAATAAGCCAACAAGAATAATATTATATTATTATTATATAAAATATAATTTTTAAATAAAAAAATAATTGTTTTACCTTTTTTTACCAAAGCCATAATTTTAATTTCATTATTCAAATGAAGTTTGTACGACCAAGACACAACATTCGAATCACTCTGTGCAACTATTGATTTTCTTTTAACTCTTTACTGTGCTACCCTCTCTGTTTCGAAAGACGTAGTAGCAATATTAAAATAGATTCAATAAAAGTAGATTTCTAAGAATCCTACTACGCATGCGTTTACTTTTAACGAAAGTTTTAATACAAAGTTTCAAAACTTGATTGTTTGGTAGATAACATATTTTTTAAATTTGTTTTTAAAACTACGCGAAAATGTCAAACCCCAACAATATTGATTATTCGAATTTTAAAGAAGACCCAGAAATTTTGCGGGTGTTACTTCAAAATACAGTCGAAAAAGTTGTATCTGATGGTTGGAGGTAAGAAACAGCAACTACCAATTGAGTGTCAATGCCCTGCCTTTGTTGAATTATATAACGGCACTTTGTGGTGAATATCAATTGCAGTTAATAAGTCGTAGTTTTTCGTTATCAAATGATATCGGCATTGCTATTAATCGCTCCATATATTGGATATTAAAATTGGTGGTTAGGTTGTGACTAGTGCTTTTATGTTTCTATTCAATCATATTGCACCAGTCCCGGCCTAATCACTATTTTTTTTATATAGATATCCTTAGTAATATTTAAAATTATACATATAGGTTTAGAACGTGTAACTGTTATATTTTTGCAGCGATAACTGTGTGGCACCTCGTCTGAAAGAACTTTTGGTAAACTCATGTCTTACCGCAACTGTAAATAATATTATCGATACCATGTGGACTGAACAGAACATAACAAACAAAGTACGAACCATACAAAGAGTGGAGAAAGAAAATCCTACTGATTTTATTGCTTGGTAATCATTTCATAAAGTTTTAAAATATCTATTCAGAATTTCTCTTCTAGGCGACCTACAACAGCTGATACTATTCCAGAAAGAAATTTAAGAGGTGAGGATTTAAGTAGACAAAAACAACAACTACTTAATCAACTTAGAGAAAAAACTGATTCTAAAACAAAATTAAAAGATATTCTTATTACCAAAGAAAATTCATTTAACAAATATTGTACAAAATTATCAGATACTTCTGAATATATAAATAATTTAATACCTACGAAAAGAGATTACAGAAGTAATCCAAAGTAATTACAGAAGAAATACATTATTAAACTATTGCATTAATGGTACATCAGCTTGAAGATTATTTAGAATTCCGTCAAGTTTTTTCATTTTACTATTATTTTTTAAATTATTTTCTTCCAATGTAATCTTTTGTTGCAATAAATTGTCATGCCTGGCTTGTAATTGTGATATACTCGACATGTCTCCATCCCCAGGCAGATTAATTTGAAAATTGTTAGAAAGTTTGTTTTGCAGTTGTTCAATATATTTTTTGTTACTGCAAGCTTCTAGTTTGGCTTTATTTGTATTTAGTCTGGTAATTGCAGTTTTATTTTTTAAATCCTAAAACATTTTTTTTTAAACACGTTCAAAAATCCATAAATGCATTGTACTTACCAAGAGCAGGTTTTCATAATATAATGCTCGATTTTTACTTGCAGTTATATTACCTTGTAGAATTCGTTTCTTAGTTTCAAATTCATGCACCACATTTGATATTTTTTGAAGTTTTGAAATTGCTTGAAAAAAATTAAAAATTAATTACTCAAAATTGGAAAAATTATAATTGAACTATAATAGTATTAATAAAGCTTTATTAAATTATTTATAAGTGTATCTAGTATAATAAAAGTACCTACTAATTATTATTTATAAGTACAAGTTGAAAAACTTTTCGTTACTGAAAGGGAAGTTTTTTACCGAAATATTTGTGATTGTTTTTTCCATGCTGAATTTAATCTTCAATCAATAATTAAGCTAAAAAGTTCCTGTTTTATTAGTTAAAATGGTTATGCACTTTGTTACAAGAAATAAAAACTTTTTTGTATTCTACATGACTTGGCCAACAATTTTCTACCAAATTTTAACTTTTAATCTCTACACGTTTTAACAATAAAAGAAAAGAATTTTGTTTTGCCTACATCTTTTTGTTTATTTGTATGTTACTCTTGAGTACATCAACAACACCAGGTGAAGTCATTGGTGATATCTGGTCGGCCAGCACCATAATGTAATATCAATTTTTGTATGTTAAGTTAAAAGCTACAATTTATAAAAATTGAAATAAAATGAATGCACAGCATTCGAACAATTTCACATTGCCGATTTCCAGCTTCAAATAACGTTAAAACTACGGTGCAACTTACTTTACGTATTCATTTCTTTTCTATACTATTAGAATGGGATTACTAGAATATTTTTTGGTAAAATTCAGTGATTTTCACGGAAAGAATAAAACAAGTTTGTCCAGGTTCTTGTTGGTCACGGTGTGTAGATGTACTATATATATACCGAGTAACCTACCTGACACCCGATCATAAAGAAATAACATGGTAAAATGATTGCTTTTAAATTCCTGCTTCCCATTACAGCGGATGTATGAATAAAAATGATATCAATTTAAAGATTTTTTTTCAACGTATAAAGATATCAAACTTAGAAAAAAAAATCATACTCCTAATTATATAAAATACCAGCACGCTGCTGCTACAGCGTGTGATTTTTAACAACCAAAAGAAAAGCACTGTGATTGGTTGACTTCTTGGACTGGCTAGCTCCTCGTTGCGGACGAGCTCTCCAGATAGTATAAACATAGATTTAAACTTCAAGTCATAAAAAAAATAGCAAGAAGCAAAATAACAAAAATAATAAAATATTGAAATAAATATATAATAATAGTCTCTAATATACGAGGTTTTTAAAATTATCATTATAATTTTATTTTGCAATCAATCAGTAACATTTTAGGCTTCTATACAAAAGTGTAGTAAGAAGCTTTCTGTTCCTTTAATGTTCCTGTTTGTTAAAAGTTTTATGAAATCAGGCATTATTCCTAACTTTTCTACCGATGGTTGATATTTAATCCCCAACCCTAAAATAGTCAACGTAGAGCAGTGTGCTATTCTACCGATTTGGGTAAGGGTAGCTTATGAATTATTAGTAGGAGTATAATGGGGCGATTACATAACCGATCTACCTCTTTTTTACGAACAATTTCGCTAAAATAATTCTAAACTAACACTAATCTACTTGATCAATATATATCTTTAAGCGGAAATCTCTTTTTTAAGGACATCTTCGCTAAAGAAAAATCATAAACTAACACTAACCTACATAACCGATGCATATCTTCGAGCGGAAATCTCTTTCACGAGCGATTTCGTTATTGAAAAATCATAAACTATCACTAACCTACACAACCGAACAACCAATGCATATTTTAAAATCTTTATTTTACAGACAATTTCGCTAAACCTAACTAACTCTCTAAATATCTCTTTTTTACTTTCCCATTTACGTAGTAAAGGATAGTATTGTAATTGAGTAAAACAAAATTTTTGAACTAGCATTTTTTCCATAGTCTATAAGTCCGTACAAATCGTTTGAGACAAATTTTGCAATGATGTCCGGATGTGCGTGTGTGTGTGCGATTTGTTCGTCCACGATTTTTTCAAAACGCGTGAACCGATTTTATTCAAATTTCATATACTGGTTTGTAACAGCAATCTCGAGAGCTGATTAGATTTTGGTTGAAATCCATACGTTATTTTTTTATTTTTTTTTAAATTTTAATTTTAATTATTATTAATTTAGTAATAAATGGGAAAGTCATGTGTTGCACATTAGATTTTATTATTAATTATTATATTTTTTTGTCGGTTTTCTGCGCGGACATCCTGTATAATTATATTTTATAAGGGGAATATATATTGGCACGCCAGAATAGGTATTTTGCACGAAAGGAATTCATACATAAAATAGTATTTCTCGTTTCCGAAAACATCCCATTTTCGAAAAAAATGACTTAACCCCTTTTTCACCCCCAGCAGCGAATTGTTTTCCTACATTGCGTTAGTAAATATCTGCCATCAGTGGCGCAGCCAGGATTTTGTTATGGGGGGGGCTAAAGGATGCGAACGAAGCAAACTGCGTAGAAGGCGCGCGCCGCAGGCGAAACTTTTTCGGAAAAAGGGTCGTGGTCATCTTATTTACGGTATAATTATTGTGTCTGGGGGGGGGGGCTATAGCCCCCTAAGCTCCCCCTTGGCTGCGCCACTGTCTACCATGAAAAATATAATTTGAAGTAAATAAGGAGCTAAGTACCAAAAAATAATTTAATCGTTAAAAACTGTGTAAAACATTACACATTTTATTTAGAAATATTTCCAATTTTTTTTATGACCTTAATCATGATGGTACCTATAAGCAATAATTTAAATTTATTTTTTATGTAAGTCTTTCTGTTTAAGAAAATAAAAAAGAAAAACTTTAATATTCTTAGAAGGTTTTAAGTGCGATTTAAAATGAGCTAAGTGCAATTGTTTTAAAAGGTTTAAAAGAAAAAAATTGTTTTTTTCAAATTTAATTTATGAACATACAAAGATATAAACGAACAATTTCTTCAAAAACTCCACGATTTTCTTCTTTCACATAACGAATAATTTTTTTAAGTATGGAGTAATTGGTACTTATTAGCTCGTTATTTACTGATAAGACACCACAAGCTAGCACATGTATCACCTTACAGTTAAAAATTTAAAGATTTGCCGGTGCATTTTTGCATATCCTGTTATTTACGTTGTAGGCGCTGGCATTTAGAGGAATATAGCCAATTTTTTAGCGGTTTTTTTTTGGCGCTTAGCCCCTTATTTTACTTCAAGTGTTCATTTATGTTTCCAACCTACATCGATTATTATTGCCGATTTTTAACAAACCATTCAAAATAGTACAGAAAGTTAGGCTAAATGTAGAAATTATAGGGTTTCGTTTTCACGTCAGTAAAGCGTGGTACTACCTAAAACTTGAGGAATTTGAACTTGCAACTGATATCAAGATAAAAATTCGCCAATTGGAAATTGGTTGAAATGGACATTTGGGCTGCAATATTTAAACCCCAGAGAAGTAACGACAAAATTTGGTGAAAATTTCATGCAAATTATTATGCCCTCAGATGCGAGACTTTCTAAATATTAAAAGTTTCTGCTCCCCCAAAATTTTGAAAGTGGAATACATCAAATATATTCCGAACCACTAACGCATGCGAGTCTTTCCACAACTAATTTGCTAGAAAATTTTCATACAACTTATCAAGACCTTTCACATTTTTGGACGCTGTGTTGAATAAGTATGCAAATATCTGTTTATGTTAAAATCGATGAGCAGATTTGATTTTATAAAATGCATGTCATCATTTTGCAAATATTTATTAAATATAGGAACTTTTATCCATCCTTTCGATATTAGACATATTAAGAATCGCTATTATATGACTTTCAAGAAGTTAGGTTTAGTTAGTTTTCTACATTGTTTCAGAAAAAAATGATGCCAAAAAGAGGGGATCTGCGCAAAAAGATAGATGGACGTAGGTTATAGTTACTTTTTTATATTTTTGTTTCTTGTTTAGAAATTATACCAAAAACACTTTCATTGTGATTTATGACTAGTGTCAAAAACACCGAAAGTCAAAAACACCGAAAGTAAAAACACGGAAAGTGGAAAACACCGAAAACAAAACATCGAAAAACACTGACCTAGTGTTTGAGTGACGTTGAAACTCCTTTTCACGCGGGATCATTGATTACTTAAGTCTCAATTAAACTTGATTGTTTAGTTAAGTTAATTTTATAAACCTTACATTACATACTAATTCTTCTTTAAAAGCGACGATTATTGTTTGCGATGTAATATAAAAAGTTTTATTACATTTTTGATTAAATTAAATACAGCAAAAGTCAAATATTATGACTAATCGTCATCTTTTTAGTTTTAGTTTTTGACTTTCGATGTTATTGTTTTCGGCGATTTTGATTTTCGATGTATTTCTTTTCGATGTTTTGTCTTCGGTGTTTTAACGTGTAGAATCCAAAAATTATACACTACACCTTAATTTGTCATAAATAATATAAATTCCAAATTTAAAGGAAATCCATTCAACTGTTTTTAAATGTTTTTGAAAACAACAAGGCCAATTTTACAATAGTGTGATAAATCTGGTATAACGTATAACGTTATTCTACGCGTATCAATAATAATAATTATTGTTGGTTACAATGATTACAGGGGTCTGTGTACTTTGCACCTCGGTAGTTCTGCTCTTGGAAAGGAGTATTTAAATAATTTAAAGTAAAACATTACAAATGATAGTTATCCCTCCCCGCTAAGGGTAAAGATTTTCTGACGGAATCCAATCTTACCTATCTGTAAATTCAGTAGACTAATTTATTATTTAATGAAAATTGAAATTAATAAAATCAAATATCAAATTTCAAGCCTCGGATTGGGCCGGCGAATACCGAGTAAAACTGAGTTATGGGTAAAGTTGAGTAGAAAGCAAAATAAAGACATCAAATTATACTTTTTGTTAATGTAAATGTAAACACCCGCGGAAATATAATTTATCGGTGTAGCAAACGTTTAGTATTATACACCCATCAAGTTACTAACTTCAACAACGTTTTTTTTTGCTGTTTCAACCTTTTAACAAACAATTTTGATGTTGTAAACAAAATATGTCGTCCAATTACCCATCAAAACTTCTTCTTCTTCTTCTTCTTCTTCCACTTTTAGGCTAGGATAACTCCTGTTTGCCTTGACATTGGGCTGTCTTCTATCGAAGACCGAGCCGTAGTCACGAAGTCTCTGAGCATATAAATTGCTTTACATCTGATGCAGCTTGCTGGGCTTGTCTCAGATGTAACAAATACTATGTTAAAGTAAGAAAAATCAAACTTTAACATATCAACCGACCGTATTACCTGAATTTTTACCTGGGCCCGTAACCCTGAATTTTTTATTGATGAGGGCAAATCATCAACCCAGGGGGACCGCCGGTTTTACGTGCCCTCCGAAGCACGGAGACGACCATAAGAAATTTTAGACTCCCTCCGGATTTGAACCGGGTACCTTAGTGTCAGAAGTTATTCAGCAAATATCTAGGCTAATGACCGTCTCAACTAAATCAAAACTAAATGTCTGAAATTATAAAATTGAGCAATAAAATTGATTTGAAATTGAAAGATTTAGCCCAAAATGCATAGGAAAGTTTATATTTGGCATGATTGTTCATTTAGGTAAAGTGCAGTTTACGTTATGCGATTGTGCTTACGATTTTGCTTCCAAGTTGCCGTAAGCAAATATTTCGAAGTTCACGTTATACAGTTCGACCTGAAAATGAACTCGCATACGAAATCGTGAATAGAAAACCACCAAAACCAGTCATACAAGAGAAATCGTATGGAAAATCGTAAGCAAAATCGCATAACGTAAACTGCACTTAAGTTATATAATATAATATTCCAAGTTTTCGATCTTGAGGGAGTGCCGCTCGCGCCGCCATTTGGTTTAAACGGGTGGAAATTCGCGTTTTGCTATTATCTCGTTACCGGTGCGAGATACGTATCAAAATTGTAGAGAGTTGGATTCTGCATATTTTTTGTCTTGTATATTTATTTCAAAGTGCAGTTTAGAAATTATGTATAGAAGCGATTTTGTTTACGATTTTGCTTCCAAGTTGCCGTAAGCAAATTTTTCGAAGTTCACGTAATACAGTTCGACCTGAAGATGAACTCGCAAACGAAATCGTGAGTAGAAAACCACCAAAACCAGTCATACAAGAGAAATCGTATGGAAAATCGCAGAACGTAAACTGCACTTAAGGTTAATAATTTTAGAGTTATAACGCATAAAAAATGAGCTTTATCGTCAATTTTAAAGTATTAGTGATCAGTGATGTATTTATTAGGCCTGGATACAATGACCGAGATAAAGGTAAATTATTTTGAAGTATATAAAGAAAGACTTATTCCGAGTTCAGTTTTTCAGAAAATTTTATTTTTGAATAAAATTTCTCGATTTTCATTCTACTTTTTACTCCTTTCTACATTACCATAGAAGAAGACTAAAGGGGCCCATTTTTTAACGTATAGTGTCACCAGAAGGTATACACAACAGAGCATTTAACATTTAATTTAAGATGATTAATGCTTTAATCTTTTCGAGCTTCTTATATCCATTGCTCAAAAAGAAAAGAATAAGATGACAGTGGTCGCTTGATGTGATCGCTAGTTGAAGTTATGAGAAGAAATTCTGGGTTCAAATCTCGAACTCAGCAGAATTTCTTAACTCAGCCCTCTGGTGAACATCAAACTGTGGATCGAAATACTTATAACTTTTATAACTCAATGGAAAAACGGGGTACAATAAGCCTAGAGCTTTAGTGCAAAGTGGGCCTTAAACCACTATCCGTGCAGGGATGATGATAATGATAATAATAATAATAACCCTGGGTTAACTCGAGCTTTTATACGAGCATTATATTCAAAAATTTTCGACAATTAACTACTATTAGTAAATATAAACCATTTTATAGTATTATGTAAGTTTTGATAATATAATAATTTACCCCACCATTTGTAAGCACCTGAAGATATACGACATTCGTATAAAGCATGTTGTGCTAAATAAAAATTAAGAAAAAAAATGTAATCTTTTATTATTGCGAAGTACCTACTTAGTACAAATTATTACAATTATTACTAAACTATATTATTTAAAAGATTTTAGGATTTCTCAATTCATTTGCAGTTTCTTTCTAAAATATTATGTTCTGTTGGCGTAATACAAAATTTATATTTTTATTTCTAGCACTTAATTTTCTTGTTACAGCAGCAAAAAAACTTTGTTGAGTTGATTTTAATTAAGTAACACATTATTTGTTGTTATAGCTATATTTAAAAAATATTTAACCAATTAGGTTCCTATTTCCTCTTTCTCCCTCCTTCTATTTCCCCAAAAAATTTTTCAAATTCATGCAGCTGAAAATCGTTTTTAATTGTCCTGAAAACATTTGTTGTTCACGTTCAGCACATAGTTGGTTCTATTCTGCTCTGTTCAGCGACGGCGCCAGCATTTTTGAAATGGGTGGGCGCAAATTGGGCCCAATATACATATTTGAGGTGGGTAAAAGTTCATAAAATTTATAAATAAACTCAAAAAATACATTATTCAAATAAGCACCTAAAAAATTGGGTGGGCACTCCAATCAAAAAGATGGGCACGTGCCCACCCCTGGCGCCGTCACTGATTCTGTCTAAATTTCAAATTTAAATGATTAATTATTAACAATAATACAAATACAAGGGTTGCCAGAATTTGTTTTTTATAATTTTTTTATTGTCGCACCACCTGTCAACGACGCAATTTTGGTTTATGCGAATTCGCTCTCAATTTCTTTTACTTTTCATGTTACAGAAACACTCCTCATGGCCCATAGAACACACCCAAACATTTTGGTTAAATTTGATTCAGTAGTTCAAGAGTTTATCGGTCGCAAACAAGCACGTCTCTTTCATATTATAAAACCGCCACAAATTTTTTCATAACAAAACTTTAGTGCCAGTCCGTCCCTATTTAAAGAGAGACTTCCCTTTCAAACTGCTTTTGTTTAAAAAATTAAGTCAATTTTTTTAAGTACTTATGACTTTGACGTTTCGTCCTACAACAACTCAATAAATTTAAAGATACGTCTATAAGTTTGATTGTAGTCACAAAATGCGCTAACATGTAAAATTTTTGACGATTAAATGTATGTCAAAGTGAAGTGTCAAAAGTAATTGCGTATTTTATTTTAAATTACTAATTACTTACAATCTCGTCGTAATCGTTCTGCAATTTCGAAATCATTTAGGGCAGTATTTAAATCTGGCAAATTCCGTACCGCGTTTCCTGTGCTTGGATACATAATTTTCAGTAGATGTCGCTATTTGAAATTGTCAAAATGTGCAAATAACTCCCCGATCATGCGCTGTAAACTGTAAGCTTGTCCACTCCATTTATTATTTAACAGCAAGTAACGCCATTACAGTTTGTACAACTTTTCAGTGTTTTCTTGATAAGTTTGTGATTTATTTTCAAGCACCTTAGGTAAGTACACAAATTAAACCCTTATTTATTATTACAAGTTTCAATTGTTATTTTGATCGAGTTCATTTGTTTGCATACAAATTGTTACTAGATTCATTTGCTATGCCGGTATCGCATAAACCCATCATCGTACACCACCACGCTTTTTCATAACCGATTTTTGATTGCAATAATTTAATAAGTTGTTTATTCGATGCCTCCTAATAGAAATAATCACCTAATTGACATATTAAACTGTCGATATCAATTTATGGTCTCGTGGTTCGCTTGCATGCATGCTAGTGTTGTGTTTTCCTAGAACTAAAAATTACGTACGCTTTCCTCTATGGTCGCTAATAGTTGGCATTATTCAGTAAATTTTTGTCCGCTGAATCGTATCAGTTTGGTGAATACAAACATTTTCAGCTACTTCAGTTACTTAGCAACGTGCTTTTGTTATCTATACAAATTGATTTTTCAACTTTTTATCAATCAATAATTTCATTGTTCAAAATTTAAAAATGCCGACAAAATTATTTACAAGGTCGATGACGAAATTGATTAGGTGTATGTGTAACTTAAATATAGATACTGTGGGATTTGTGTGTGTGTGCATATTGTATTATCCCCAATTAATAATATTACTATAATTAGTGAACCATTTGACAATTTTTAGGTTAGTTTATAGCCATTTTGTTAATTAATTGCAGTAATCGAACCTGTATCTTTTTTAAAATTCATATACAGGGTTATGCTAAAATACCATTGTGGATATAATATATTATGATCAAAGTGATAAGTATCATAATATTGCTACACCATTATATCCTAGAACCAATGACCTCTTATGAAAATAATTTATTTGACCAGTCATATTAGAATATTTAGTAGGGCTTGGCAGTTAAATAATTTTATAATTACGACAATCATCCTAATTTGTATCCACCACACACCTTGTAAAAATGGCCAATTGATTGAACGCAACAAGAAATGCAAATTTAAATGAAAAAAATGTAATGGTTACATTAACCTTAATTGATTTTTAAGGATATTAATTTTCCATAAATCGATTTTTTTTCAAGACCAATCTTATTTATAATGGATGAACTCGATAAGCCACGATCAACCTTGAAAACTTATTTACCTTAAAAAACTTAGTATTTCTGACTCATGTCTGACTAATCATGGCTAAGTACTTACCACCTAAATGTACTAACTCAATGACTGCTGTTTTTTATTCATCTTTAAATCATCCCTATGCTATATTATTGTTAAAATCGTTCTTGAAGGACAATTCTTCAAAACGGGATTGATAAGAACTCCACCAAATATCCTCCCAACGAAATGGTCCAAACATTCTTTTTTCAATATGATGGTATTATGTGAACTGCTATACATAACCAGATTGCGATTTTAAAAATAAATGAATAAAAGAATTGACAGTTATTATTCTCTCAGAAGCATTTGGTAGATAAAAGAGTCCTTTGTTTCTTCGCGATACAGTAAAAATATTATAATTTCTTTTGACAAACTTGACATTTAAAATTTTGTTTTATATCAAATTTAATATAGTCTTTCTTCATTAAATTTATTCTAGGTATGCTGATTACTTGTCTGATTTTAAAAATCTGAAAATTTTATTTTCGTATTCTGTAGTTATTATACGCGAATTATTATATTGTATAATAATTTATTAAAACCTTGCTGGAAAGTTTTTTGAACGTTTAATTATTATGTGTTGCAAGTAATTTGTATTTACACAATAATTTTTCAATAATTGTACAGAACGCAGCCTTGACGATCCAAACCCATAAATTATTGTTAATGTTCAAAGTATAGAATTTTTTATCGAACGATTCTTTTTAGAATAACTTGAAATTTATTAAGTATACAGACATACATTTTCCACCAATTGATAAATAGAAATACATTTTGAAATATTTGTATCCAGGGCAAGTTCTATGCTCTATGGTACTCCTCGATATGATGGATCTTCGGGGGTGTCTGGTCTCATTTTAGGCGATTCCTTGGTGTCTTTTTTGCACGCCTTAAACCGACTGTTCAAAAATTAATTGTTTCTAAACAACCAATTAATCTGTAATTTACCTATATTTTCCAACCAATGACAACTCAAGATATACTGTCAAGACGTCACTTGGGAGATATTTCCTTTGTGGCGTCTCTGATTTATCATTGACTGTAGATAATATTTACCAATTGCCGGAAGCATTGCTTCAAACAAATTATAATAATTAATAACTTATTATCGATGGTTATGATTAGATCAGCCACATTGTTTGAAATGAAGTTACGTTAATCTTACTAATTTGTAATAACAAATAACATTGCAGATTTATGGATGGATAGAATTGGCATTAACCAGTCACCATAATTTTTGTTTAATTTTTCAGCATATACAAAAAACAATTCATTATCTGTATAATTTTCAATAGACTTGTCATGAAAACGGAATACTACACGTACCAGTTATTATTATTTGACAAAATTGCTTTTTAATTTAATTAGCGAGAATACTCGATAATTTTATATAAAAACTTTAATTTTGATGCTGACTATTTTTTGATGCTGAATTGTGACGGAATCCGGATTTCAATTTATTAATACGTATTACTTAATAGTTATTTGGTTAACTAGGCTCTAAAGTTGCAGAAAAATATTTTTACTATACCGGTTAAAAAATGGCCCAATGTTAAAATTTCTAATTAAGCGGTTACCTACCCACATTAATTTGAGAGTCAAATTTTGACTTTTGAATTTGATAGTGTTTCTATTTTTAGCTGTAATATAAATTTGAAATAATTTCAGAGTGATTACATATTTCCATTATTATTACTATGGAAAAATTTCAATTTACAGGTTTATTAGATACAATATAATATGTGCGTCTTTTTAAAAAGGAAAACAATAATTTTATCTTCGATATTAACGTTTCTTATAAGAAAGAAATATATGTTTTCGAAAGAATATTGAAATAATTTTAGTCTTAAATTTCATTAATAATAACTTATTGTATGATTTTATATTACATCGTCTAAAATTTGAATTCGATTTTATTCTGTTAAAGCAGTTGGGGTTGTTGAACTCGCCGATCTCAAATTTCTTTAATTAATTTGCAAAAGTGTTGGTTTTGAATAACTACAATTTTATATAAAGATTGTTAATTTAATTAGATATTTTTAACGAGCGACTACTATAATAAGTAATTATACCTGAACTGATGAACTTGAGCGAATATGTTGTGACAATCAAGGTGATTTACAATAAATATTTATCATTTGATGATAAATGTCATTATTTGTTTAAAATTCAAGATTCAAGTCACTTTGCGTATTTCAGTAAAGGAAATAATTTCAATATCGCGATTTTTTCCCACACTTTTAGTAAGGATTACTTCCTAGACATCTCGTAATTTCCGGTAACATAAAATGGTTGGCGATTTCAATTTTGTTAATGCGATGAACCAATTTTCAATCGACTACTTTCGAGTAATAAAAAGTAATTTGAATTTCTTGGCAGATTGTTTGCGAATGATAATAATGTGTTTATAAGATACTGGTTACATAAAATATCTGTATTATTTGTATGAAATAAATTTGGAAATATGATGAATATTTAATAAAATTGAATTTGCTTTGTTAGATTAGATGTGCGATAGGATTTAATTTAATATTGAAAATACTAAAAGGTCGCTCACAGTCGTGTTATATATTAGTACCAGATATCGATAAACATTACAATTAACAAATTCAAAATATAAGTAGAGAATTGCGTGTATTGATGGACATGGGTTTGTAAAAGTAAGCCCTACTATTACCTTTCCGCTCATTTTTATAGAGCGAACAAATACAAAACAGAAAGTTACCAAAGAGTTGTCTGTACACGCAGAGTCCACCCACTAATCATTTTAGTAGTGAATAAATGATGAGCAAGTGCATTAAAAATGTAGGTATTGGGGTTGAGGGTGGTGGGCGCTTTGTGGCGTTGTGATAGTCTTGTTGCTGAGCAACGACTCGTTCGACACGCGATACCATCGTCAACCGATGCCACCGATAAACTGATTACGAAGTGTACCATCAAAGGAACAAGCGAAAAAAGTATCATCTCTTAAATTATGTCCATGCCTGTCGATCGGCTATTATATTCTTAGGGGCTGTCGGTTTGTCGTAAATTTTGACGTATGTGCCACACTTTTTAGAAACATCCTGTATATTTACTTGTCTTCTATTATTATTGTTTTTATCTTACATTCAAATTTACGTCTAAAATGGCGTGCTTTTGACAGCTTCATGTGCCGAAATGTATTTATTACATACCTACACTATATTTGCCCATAACGTGTTTTTTTATTATTTAATTAATTTCGTTCTCTTAAATTGCATGATCGTTTATAATTGAAATTCATAAATTATTATTTTAGTAAATTCCTTTCATTATTAAAATGACCTACTGTTTTGTTACTAAATTGGGATTAGGCTTGTCGCATACTTTATAATATCATATATACTCCACAAGTTGGCTTCGCTGCTGCTACATTAGCAAGGCTTTTGAACTAAATATGAGGTCGTAATTTGTGGGATTTTAATTAACATTTTTGGTGATAAATGAAATGGGGCAGGTATTATTAATTAGAAATATATTTCTTTTAATATTTTGAATATCACGAATACATTAAAAATTATAAAAAAAGACGAAAGGATATGAATTATTAACTATAAGTAGTTGTAGTAAACGACAAAAATTTATATCCAATAATAATTTTTGTCAAACTGGTATTCCCAAGCCGTAATTACCTATATAATTTTCAGTGTATTTTTAATAATATGAGATATCGTAGTTTCATCGATGATTGATTAATATATTATTTTTCTCAATTTTCTACATTTTCAATTTTTTATTTTTAAATAAAAATACTGACTTCTCAAGAGTGTATTTATGGAAAATATTCAAATTGTATTAAAATTTACTGCAGTGTATATTATTTTACTGGACGATAACTGTTGCTTCCATTTGCTTATGGAAAGCGCTAAACAGGACACAATCAGCTCACATTTTTCTTTCTCACAATTCCAATACAGTCTGAAAGCATCTCATGTCGCTTTCTATAATATATTATTATGGTCCAGTGAAACCGACAGCACTGTTGCTTTGGGTATTAAAAAGTAACATCTCCCTTAAGATTATTATCGTATTAAATAGTAGAGGGCGTGGATAGCTATCTTTATTTTTATTAAGGACGTATCAACAGGTATAATACCGTTCGTGTTATATTTTGAAATTATAAAATAAATGAAAGATGCTAATAATTTTGAGAATTCATGGCTTGTGTTTTTCAAGAAGACATCATTCTCGAATGCCATATCTATCCATGAATTTATTAGATTTTTTTTTTGATTTCAAAGAAGTTGGCCCAAGTCCACTCGTAAAATAAATTTACAATGTAAAGACATTTCTTGCCGAAAATAACTTTATAATAAAAAAGTCTGCAACTTGATTAAATTTTTATTAGAATGGACAATTAAATAAACTTTTCCAAATCTATATAATATTGTTTATTAAAATAAATTTGAGTTGGATAGGAATGCTCGGCTTTGCTTATTTGGAAAAACAATGTGTAATATCAATTTATGACTTCTTATGATCTTCTGCAATAAGTAAAAAATGTTTACAATGAAATTGGTGAAAATGTTATGTAGGTTTTTGTAACAGCCCCCACACTTTTTCATATTGATAAAACCATATAAAAGATTGAATAAAGAAAATGAATTTCTTCAAAAATGCCGCGTCACGATGCATTTTACATTGTTCAAAAATTGAAATTATGGTTTTCGCCATTGTATTCGCAAGTAGGTTTTTACATTTGAGTTCCACAAATAAAGTATCAGATACAAAAATAAATGATAATTGAGATTATTTTATGATGTGTGGATTTAAAACATGTAGTATGTATGAAAATGGTAACAAAATGAAAAGTATCCATTGTTCCGAATCATCTATTAACTGTCACATTTTGGTTGATTTTGACCCGCAGCTAACAGAGGTTGCGGCAGTAGTCTTGATTAATGATGAAGCACTTGAAATAGTAGTTTCACGTAAGATTCGCGGGTTTTACTCTCCTTGCATACCTACCACCATAATTCACTCGCCAAAAAATATCTATCTGCTGACTGCTTCTAGAAACTTTTCCTTTCTCCTACACTTTCACTTTTTGAGTGTTTTCATTGGTGGAAGAAAAGCTACTACTAAAAACAGGCTGCAGAGGGTGGGGAAGTAATTGGGAGATTTGGTTTTAGAAAACTGGAACAGTTATAAAAACTAAGTTATAAGTTTATTTTAAAACAATTAATCGTTGTTTCCTATTATCACGCTGGTCACGTACAGCAGGTTTTCCTTTTTTGGTAAAAGTTTATGAAGCAGGTGTTGCTGTATTATTATAAGCTTATTTCCGGGGTTGATTCTTGAATCATACGTTTAGAAACGTATAGGTAGATACATAGTTTTTTGAATTTAGTATATTGCCAGATCTAACGTTTTATATTGTCATGACTCATGAATATACTTAAGTATCTATACGTTCAAACTATAATACGAGAATACATCCCAAATTCTTGTATAATTATAATAGGTATGATGGTTTTGTTTCTTGTTACGGTTGTTTCTAAATCATTACAATAATTTTGACTTTTTATCTTTGATTTATTTCGATCAACACTACAAGTGACAAAACCATCAACACATTTACATAAACTGCACGCTCCTTAGATCCATCTCTTTTTATATTGGAGATGCATGAGTCATAAGTGTGCTATATTATAATACCTCCAACACTGGCTCCTTTTTTAAAACGATCAATGTCTTAAATTTGCTCAAGTGTTGGGGAACATTAATACGAAATCCAAGTAATAAGTAGAATTTAGTTTAAATTTTATCGCTCAAGTGTTGATCTTATTAGGTTAGTTTTTGGTTACAACAGGAAACCGATTTCCCGGTCGGATTAATAGGTCAATTTTATTTCAGTGAATTCTCAAAATATTCTCTAATATAATAAATTGTGGAATCATAAACTCGTTATAGAAACAAACATTTATGTCGAAGGTCTTGATGCAAATTTATTCTTTCCAGTGTAAAGATTGACAAAACTAGATTTTTCCATAGGCGTTAAGGACTTTTTTGTAAATGCATACTAAGTTATATTTAATTTTTGATTAAAAAAAAATTTAAATACTGATTGTCGTTCTTTTGCGCAACACCACACGTCATAATTATTATTACCTTAGTGAATATTTGATAGTGTCTGTATAAATTATAGGATATCATTGGATATTGACATTATTGTATGACTATAATGAGTACTAATTATGAAACATGTACAATCTGAATAAGTTAAAAGTATAGTTGTAAATAAAGGGAATATTTTTTGTATTGATTGAATTGCATGCCGTTTTTAGCTATAATTCTTAGTTCTTAAGTTGCTTGTTATAATATTAATGAGGGAATATGACCATACTATGAGTCCCATATTCGCGTGACTTCAAGTCTGTTAAATATTGGAAATTGAAAAACCACGTCTCCTCGTCGATCAGAAATACCATGTTGAAACCTTCAGATGAACTAGTTGTTCTAACTTTATATTATAATTATACTTTTACTGTAATTTAATAAAGAGGTAATTATAGTCTTTATTAGGAGAATACAACAAAATTCGATAAAACTGAAGAGTAAGGTGATTTGCTTTAATATTTATTGAATTTAAAATTAGCTGAATTATATTTCTAAATTCTTAATAGAAAATTTATTAGAACCTATATTAAAATAAATTATTTGTGTACCAGTTGTAAATTGACCTGTTTCTAATTTAGAAATGGCCGCAATTTTCATATTTTTATAATTATTACGTTCTTATACCTATGATTATGCAAACACCACAATCGATTATTAGATTTTCAAAAATACACTCGTATGTTGATAGTTTGTGGAGTTTATTTTTATTTGGTTCGTTCCACAAAAATACTTGAACGTCATGGAAGTTACCCTTTTCAATTTAAAATTGATTATATTTTCAGGGAAAGGTTGGAAGTTTTACATTCGAAAAATTATTTTTATTTTTTTAAATTCAGGTTTTGCTGTTAACATACATCAAATTATCTACTTTAATATCTTGCTAAATACAAAATCAGACAATGGATTGAAATTTACTAGTTTTTGTAAAATTTCCAAAATTATTTTTCCAATAAATATTATATTTTTTGTATGGAAAGCACGTTAATAACGAAGAATATGATATATGTGTGACAATCTTGATAAATTATATTATCCTAGTTCTTGCTTTTGGTGTAATTTGTTTTATGAATATCAAAATACTAAAAAGTAATTTGGTGAAATTGAATTTTTATGATATTACTAAATAGTTATCCTAAAATAATATGTCAAGGGAGTAATTAAAAATACTTTCGTTTTTATTGGCCATTTACACCTAAACTAATAAATAGTAGAATGCATTGATGGTTAACATTAACCAGTTAATTTCAAATAGTTCGGTTTCCCCAATGAAAGCCACTTTCAGATATTGAAATAACTCTTTGCCTACATTAAATGTAGGTACTTTTGCCAAAATAATATTCTTTTGTTACCAGATAATATTATCGTTCGATTCCAATGGATAATTTAGCAATTAGTTAATGAACACATCGATAGGTATTTGTCCCTATATCTATAGCTATTAAAAAACTTTTGTAACTGTAACTCTTGTTTGTATTTGAAAATGGTCTCTATGACAACTCTCTAACAATCAATTGTGGACACGTAATACACGTACTTGTCGCTTAAGCCAATGGAATTGCTCTTGGGGGAGATCTTCCACAGATAAGTTGATAGTCTAGTGGTCACTGGTCAGTTTGTATGTGTCCATTGACTTGAAAAGTGGTTGCAAATAAGGTTTTTCAATTGAAGAGGTACGAATGTTTTATATGTTCAAGTTTGATTTAACGCGGGCTGCATCACAAATACTAGAATATAAGGCACTCTTCAAATTTGTGTACCTACCTACCTTTCAGTAATTGTGAATTTAATTTATTATTTTTATTTTTAATCCTTTATGTGCCTTAATTTACCGTTTATCTTAACATAATTTGATTTCAATCGAAGTATTTATTATCTCTCGGAACGAGACTCTTTGCGAACATACATGCTCAATTTGATTTGGTGGTGCTCCGGTATTTTCAATTTACTCATTGGTATAATTGATAAATTGTCGAAAGTTTGAATTAGTTTTTTTTTTTACATGAGATTGTGGCGTAAAAGGAACTCAATATTTTCGCGTTTATTTTCATTAGTGTCGTTCGAGCCAATTTGCGCTTTCGAGAAGAAAGTAATGGCTCAACTTTTTCTACCCTTTCTTTTACCTACCTACAGCTAACATGTTGTTTCAGGTCCAGGTTCCGAGCAGCTGAGACGGGAACATCTCGATCCTCGCTGATCTAATCAAGGGTGAGTGAGTGCAATTCCACTTTTCCAGCATTTAGTCAACTAAACAATTTTATTCACTTGATTATCGTCGATATTTATTCTAGTAGATTAGTTTTTCTCTTTGTTATATTATTTTAGTTGACTTTAAAGTTGTTTATTGTTTATTATCTTATCAATTTTATCTACAATTATTCACAATGTCTCAATTGATGATGAATATTATTATATCAAGTGAATTTTTATGAATTAGTAACCTTCCTTAATTTTCTATCATATAATATTCTCTTTGAGTAGGTTGTTGACAAAATCATTAATATAATTTGAGGCACTTACGCCATGCATTAAATTTGTATTTACATAGCAATTTTCTTTTCTACAAAAAGGTAAAATTTCCACTACTTGGTTGAAGTTTCATTTATAATTGATGGTAAACAGATAAAGCAGTTTTCTCATTATAAATCTAAAGATAAATTATTATAGAAGTGGAAAGAACTATCTAATGGTTTCTGGCGTCCTTTTGTGAATTATAGTCGTTAGTATTATATTTTTGGATAAATTATAATGCGGGAGTCAAATGGCAAATTAGATTTTGAATTCTTAGAAAGTCGAAAATTTTAAGCATAATTATTATAATTGACTGTAACTTAATAATTTACTGTAATTTGATAATAGTCAACTTACTCAAGAAATTCTTACCATAATAGAATTTATATTACAATTACTTTACCCATTAAATGTTGATTTTGCACACCAATGGGAGGGTAAGCTAATTTGTTACATTTACAAGCAACAGGGTTCCTTTCAGTACGTTTCACCTAGTAATTAAACGGAAATCTGTTTTCATTAATATAATTAAATATTTTAGGAATATCTTGTAAAAATCATTTTTAGGGGGGGGGACGATTTTATAAGTTATTTGGGGCTATTTTAATTTGTGAAAAATGTTTTAAAAGTCAAATTGAAATACCACATAAACACAATACGAAAACTTTAAACTTGGTAATTGCCAACTACTTCAACAAGTGGTTCATTATTAAGCACCACATAAAATTTGCACAAATATTAGTAAACAATAATTTGACTCGCAAATGGATAATTTTTTTACAATTTGGTTTGCAAGGCGTATTGCGGAAACAAATTATTCATTTTTTCCACTCTTCTTAGCTGAAGGACTAATATTTATTACGTAAGAATTCGATTTCATATTATACTGTTCGTTAAAATGTGCCGTGTACTTCTTAGCTTATAAGTTCATTGGTAGTTGAACAGTGAAATAGAGCACAGGTGTGGTGGTTATAAAAAAAAGTTTTTAACTTATTTTAGTGTGTAGTTTTCTACAATTTTTTGACACATTTGATTAATTTTCAAGTAAGAAGTATGTTATATTTATAATCAACAAGTAACTTTTATAATCACGCACGCTTCTTAGATCCATCTCTTTTATTTCTGTAGGAAATACTCGAGTTATAATGTGCTAAAACGCGTTACCTCCATCATTAGTTTATTTTTATTAAAAAGAATACTTGTCTTAAGATTTACTTAGGGATACAACTAAATTTAGGGATAACACGACATCGTTCTATGCTTCAGCTTGTTTCAATTTGATATAATTCAATTTAGAACCGCATTGGTTAGTAATATAGTGCAATATAAATTTCTTAAATTATTGACCAGCTAGATGATCCAGTTTCACTTCTATATTGCTGACCCTGAATTATTATGAATTCATTAGGTAACTGATTTATGTATTCACGCAATTTATTAATTAATTGGTCTATTATACCAAATGATTCGAATCGCCTCTAGGTTATACCACAGTTATACTGAGCTCTTTGCCAAGGATAATAAACATAAAATGCGAAAAAGTTTAAACTGCGTTAAACAATTAAAAATTTTTCCTTGTTTATTTTGATGGGGATGCAGTAGGATCAAGGCATACGATTCCCGTGAAATAGACTTGCGGGGCTCTTGGCAGTTGAACCCCCTACCCTTCTGTTATTTGTAGATAGAAATCTTGATAGCAAGAACCAACAAGTTTAGATCAATGGTAGTTCCAACCTAAATATATTATGCTAAATTGTTTTGCTTTTCTGTTGGTGTCTATTTCATCTGAACGAACTTTGAAGACAGCCTTTGATTATGATGACTTCTATTCCAACTATTAGAATTCTAATGAATTAGTGATGGGCACTTCATATTCTATTGATTTTAAGTTGTATGTTTTGCATATATAACTGATATTTATAAATACTTTTTTTGCTATGTAGATCATGTAGATACTTAAAATATTCCAATCAAAGTGCATATTATCACTTACTAGTTAGCTATTTCGTGTACTAATTTTCGGGTTTTTAGCCAGGTTAGCCCCTTACTAAAATGAGTTTTTAGTGTTCAAGCAACCAATACGGGATTAGAGTAAAAACGATAAAGTCAAATTTCAAAATGAGAATTACATTCACAAGTTTCCCACTCGTCTGGAAAAGTCGGGGAATTTAAATTTTCAGTCAGAGAAGACTCTTTAATTATTAAACAAAATTAATTTTATAATGAAATTTTTTTTAAATTGTAAAATCTAGTTATTTTTTACCATTTTTATCTCGGATTTATCGAAATGTCATAGTTTTAATTTCAATGTCTAGTGTAGTAGTTTTTCATTTAAATTGATGTAATCTGCACACTCCTTAAATGCATCTCTTTTTATATTGGAAATGCTTGAGTCATAAGTGTGCTATAACATGGTACCTCCATCACTGGCTCTTTTAAAACAAGACATTGTTTTAAGTTTGCTCAAGTGTTGGGGAACATTAATGCCGGTTTCACAATTTTAGATTTCTCTTATTATCTACTACTCTAGATAAGAAAATTTGAATTTTCATGTCTTGTGCTTTTCTCCATCTTGCAAATTGCGAAATTTGTAGCTCCGGTATGATTTTATCTGACTGTTCCAGATATTTTGAAGTTATTGGGTTTATTTTTTAAAAGCTTTTTTTGTTTTCCAACGCAGCAATCTTACTGTTTCATCGGATTCATAGGTTAATTATATTATAATGTATTTTAAAAGTAATTTATATTGCGATAATTTTTATGGAATCGTGCATTCATTATTAAAACAAACATTCAATGTATAATAAATATACTATTGATTTGTTGTCGAAGGTAGGAACGTATACGTGTGAAGGCAATCGCATCACGTATTTCTTGTACCTACGTGAGCGGTTTTCAAATTCATAAACAGCTGTTTTAGTTATTGATGATGTTTTCACTAATGTAACGCTATTATATAGTTAGAAAATCTATTATAATACTATTGCACAAAGCTCAATAACAGTTTAATAGAAATAAATGTGTATAGGATTTGTACCAAGCTCTATCTACTGTTCATAGGATACCTATGAACTAAACTAGAACTAGAACCATAATAATACGGCATGTTAATGTTTAACCTTTTTTTTTTTTTTTTCCGGGCCTACCTAGGAGTAATGAAAAATTACACTTATTTTAATTACCTACTATATTATTATCATCTATTGTAGTGACTGATATTTTTAATAAATTACTTTTATATTATTTTATTAATTAATATTTTTGCAGAATATGGAGATTTATACATTTTTTCTTCGTTAAATTATTTAAAACAGAAACGGCATTGTAAGATTGCATCCAAATACAATTACTGCTCTTGGTTTAAAAAATTAATTACTTGATAATAATTATTACAATAAAAATCAATAATTGATTATCATTTTAATACATCGTTGGTTGTTAGGCGTTATCTAGTGGATTTAATCAGCATGTTTGTTGATATATTCTGGCGATCAATACTTACTTCGGTCTGTCCCGGTTCTGTCTACGAATAGAACTTTATTACTAAATGGAAATGCCTTGTCAAAACTTGGGTTTACTCTCACATTCTAATTAATAAAACTGTTTTTAAAGCATTTGAAATAACACATATTTAATTGATTAAAAGTAATTGATTCTTTGTTATCGGTTATACCCTGCAAATGATATTTCCATTCTATAGAATTTTATTTCAACCATACCTTCGGTGGTCACGATTTTAGGCTAATGACAAAAAGTAATTAATTTTTTTTGCATTGTTACAAGTAAAAACTTAATACAAATCAGTATTACTGGTTTTCAGAAGAAAAAGCAGAAGCATATTAATTTATGGATATTTCCGGTATATCCCGAGTTATGAATGAAGTTTGGAATGAAGGAAAATTGAACAAATTCCTATCTCTACGGTGACCACAGCCTATCCTGACCAAAACTCACTCTCCAAGTAATGACTTGACTTTGGTTTTGGTTTTGTCTGAAATCATAACTTTTACGATCAAATTTTGCAATAGTTTATAAAACTTCTTAATGGCACACTTTACCTGTGATATTCGATCGAGTATGAAAAATAGAGGGATGCAACGGTTGTATAAAAATTAAGTTATAATAATAAAAACATTAACCACAATAACGATATTACAGCTATATTACATCGAGATGAATTTATAGTGGGAAGTTGGAAACCAATTGCATATTTTATTAGGTACATTATTTTCTGCTATAAGGCACCCGCGGCTTCCAAGATAATTGCAAAAAACAAAACACCTACTGAGGTGGATTTTATTAAGTAATTTGTAGTTGGAAGTTCGCAAAGCTTGGAAACAGTCGCTCCTACTTTTCTGGTAGGTAAATATAAAAAAAATTCAAATTGTTAAGAACAAGACAATATAACTTAAAAAAATTATATTTCCGCATTCCGGTATACCTTTAAGCTTCACTGTTTTAGCATAATCTTAAGCAATAAATGAAGACATTTTTACCTTGAAATTTGCATCGATTTATTTTCAAAATTAGCAAACTAAGGTTGTTCTAATTATTGTGTGTATTGCCTTGATACTCGGTACATTATTATACGAATTAGTTAAGTTTTATGTGTAACAAGTGCGTATTTATGTAAATTACATCAATGTTGTCCATATGGGTATGTGGGATTGATTTATTATAATATAAACTAATCGAATTGTTTATATTCTAAGACATAACCAAGTCCTACTTAATATCATTAAAAATATGAATGGCAATATATCGCAAAAGCAATGGATAGTTTTTAATATTTCGCATATTTATTTTTTTAACAACTCACTAAAATTTGGTCGCCATTTAATTTATTATTTGATATATTATATAATTCAATTTTATATCTTATCCAGAATATTCTATTTTCGTGAATTTTTCCCCGCAAGGGTTTTTACATTGACATTATCAGTGGTACGCACTTGGCTAGCTACGTTTATTGGAGGATTTTCCGTGTGAATTTTGAACATCATTTTTGTTGCCGATGATGTTGCCATTTTAAAATGGCCCCATTATTGTCAAGTACCTAAAACTCAACTTCAATTCTAGATAAGAATACGTTACATAAATATATTGTAATGTATATTTTTATATCGTTTACATGCAACAAGTTTCGAAAGATCGAAAGAGCTTTTACATTACGGCGATATTGCGCAAATAAATCTACATCTACTTACTAGGTACTTAATATGTAGGAATTTAATTAATCGATTATTCATTAAATTATTATAATAGCATTTTTTTATGCTATTAACATTAATTTGAATAATATTAAAACCCAAATTGAAGGTTGATTATTTGAACGGGCGTTGATATATTTATGTGCATCTTTGTTGGGAAGATAATACTTGTTGTATTACCTAGAACTAATTCACTCATAGATTATGCTGATGCTAATTCTGTTAAATATGTCACACTAATCGAGAAGAGGGTTAATTTTAAAAATCTTTTATAGTCTGCTTTTTTTACAATTATTTTTCATTATTTAAATTTTTTACACTGCTTGGCATTATTGATAACGAAAATCGAATCTCGAAACTTGGGCATTGCAACCAAGTTTTGTGATGTTTTTCTTTTCTTTTTTAAATTGTATCGATCCAATCGAATTATACTATCACTATTCTATTTTTAACCACGCTAAAAAGGATTTTTCAGAGGGAAATATCAAATTTCTCGATGCTAAAAGGGAAATCTCATTATAACCGATCTCGCTATATACAGTTTGTTTTATACATGAGTGCATATAAAACCAAACTTTGCGGTGTATATGCCAATGATCGTTATAATCAGATATTTCACTATATCTAGTATTTGTAAAAGTAGTATTCAAGAAATTCGATGAAAATGGAGTAGGTGTGGAGACTTATCTATAGAAAATTTGCAATAGTAGGTCTAATAAATTAATCGTTTACATTCGAAAACGTGTGATACTTTCTAGCTTGGATTTTTGAAATTTTCCGAATTTTTCATTATGAAGATTTCTCATGTCTATTGAAAAATACGAACATTTAGGCGGTAATCTAATTAGTAATCTTATTTCCACCTTTAATATAGATTTAAAACAAATCTGGTAACGTGTAAAACAGATACATTCGGTAACAAATTTAGTATTCAATTTTTGCACAAAAGATATTTAGAAAAAATATTTCTTATTAAAATTTAGAATAAGCAAGCACATGACATGTTTATTTTCGCAAGGCAATCCGACAAATTGAAGAATAGCAAATTTTTTCAAGTCCATATTTTGATCGGATGGATATTAGCACATTTGTAAATCAAACATTCTAAAAGAACTGGACAATTCAAGAACAAAATTAATAAAGCAAAAGCCGACTAGATTAGTAAGAAAATTGATAATTCCATAAATCAAAAGTTAATGTTTCAAAAGTTATAAAGAAGTCAAAAAGGGATATTAAAGAAATTATTTTTGATAACCTAAAGTGCCTAGACAGCCTGATGGTTGCGGACACATTCAAAAAAAATCGTCAAAAAATAGTATCCCTAGTAGCAGTCAAGAAAGTAAAAAATTCGATCAAATGATTTTCGACCACTAAATTCAGTGATGGTGATGATATGAATTCTTATATTAATATTATAAATCTGGAATTAAAAGCCTTCGATGACTGGTTTCAAATGAATAAACTCAATGTAGTAAATAAGACTAATTTATTGTATTATTTTAAATGATAAAAGTGCTGGATGTTATGACGGATGGTGCAGCGATGGAACTTATTAGTCAATTTAAATACCTGGATGTGGTTATTGATAATAAATTGACCTTTAAGTGTCACCTGGATTATGTAAGAAGATTGCAAAATAATTCTTTTCTTTTATTGCAGATTAGAAAAGATGTTTCTAGTGCTATAAAGATTTTGCTATATAAATATAAGATCCTATAAATACTTTGCTATAAAAATAATATTGTTGATCTGTTTTGTTTGTGGGCATGTTCTGCAGAGTAGTGGTATGAGAATAATATTGAGAGTGAACAGATTTACACTGAAATTTATATTGCTTAAGGATTTCCAATGGCATAGTGCATCATTGAATAGTAATTAATGCATTAATTTTTGTGTTCGATGTAAAACAGGATAATCCTCGAGTATTTATGCAGGAGCATTTCTTATGTGGAAGATTTCATGGACATCCAATTGTCAATTGTGATTTGAAGTTGAATAAGGCTCAAATCATGATTTTATAACGTGGATTAAAATTATTTAACTTATGCCATCATCTCTTAAGTTGGAAACAAATTTGCTTTTTAAAAGGAAGGTTAAGGATTATGTTGCATTTGGAATTCATTTAGATGTGAGTTACATTTTTTGTAAGAGATTTCAATAATATTGTTTGCATTTAAATTTTTGATATAAACTAGAGAAGAATGCGGGACTACTTTTTCTTGTCCCGTCCCGCAGTGACGCTTCCTCTAGTAAGTCCCGTCCCGCTAAGGGGCCGTCCTTTAATCACGTGAGGTTTTTTATGCCATTTTTTTACCCCCCCCCCCCTTGGTGATACGTCGTGAGGTTTTAGGCTACCCCTACCCCCCCTACCCAACATCACGTGTATTTTTTTTTGAAAAATTTCTATAAGTAGAGACAGCGAGACAGAAGGCCGCGGGCAGCGGAACGACGATTGGCGTCACAAGGTCCAGTGCCGGAAGCCAGCTGAGAGCTAAATATTGTTGTTATGTTGCTTTTTAGGCATAAATTTGCTTTCTCGGGATTTCACGTGGTAGCAAGAAAATATACACGTGATATTCACAGCATCCCCTCTCCCCCATCGTGATCAATCGTGATGTTATTCTATACCCCCTCCCCCCCTGTTAGCACCTCACGTGATTAAAGGACAACCCCTAATCCCGCGGCTCCCGCACGCAACGCTTTTGGGTTCGTGATTGGTTCTTTTCTTTCAACCAGTAGCCAACGAAATTGCAGAACATTTTACGAACGAAAATGAACCTAAAATTGATAGTACAGATTTGGATTTGGAATCATATTGTAATATAGCACTATTAAAAATTGATAAAACAATGCCAGTAATTCAGTTTTGGAAGACACTTGCCAGGAAATTGCCGTGTATTCCCGCGCGGGATTAAATTAGCATTCAGTCTCGCGCGGGACGGGATTTTTCTCGTCCCGCATTCTTCTCAATATAAACCGAACTCAACTGATTTTAATGATTCGAAAGAATATTATTATTATTATTATTGAAGTTAGTGAAGGGGGGGGGGTATTAGTATCTATTTAAAAATTGTATTTCGAAAAGGTATGTACATATATCTGTGGAATAGGGGATTCTTTTGAGTAATCTCCAAACCGGTCTTACGCTGTCGCTTTGCGACCCATATTAATAGACTGCTATCTGCATACATATTATAATGTCAACTCTGTTCATGCACGTTACACTTTGGATATGTATTGTTTTTTTTATATATTTAAATTTTTAATCAGAGAATTGATGAATTACAAGCTGATCAGCTTGAACGTTCATACATAGAAACATGGAAAATGTTCAGGGGAATCCAATGTGCACTAAACTGATCAGCTAAACACGCTGTATAGCAATATATAAACCACCCTGTACATTAATTCGGCTCAGGTAATAATTAGGTATATCTTTTCCAGTTTTTAATACAACTTTTTAAACTCGATGTTATATTTTGAGTATAAATTCGCTATCGTCACCTAAAATCTAAAATTTTGCATGTACAGGTTTGCTGCTTGAATGCTTACGGTTGACCAACTTACGATTTTAACTTTTTTTTTTCTGTTGGTAAAATTTCCAGTGCACAATTCAGTATAAAACAAAATTTGTTACGAAATTCGTAGGTTATCTATAGTGCAACAGTATCTATCAGAACATATTCCCCATATTACTAGTTGGTAAGTTTTCAAGGATTTTTCAGTTGCCTAACTTTTTAGCTAGAACTACTTGTGATTTTCTGTGACATGGGAGTGAAAACTATTCACAAAACTCTGATCGTACTATTTTAAAACTTAAATGCATTTATTAATGTGCAGTAGGTACTTATTTTCAACTTTTTAATACTTGTTTATTGTTGCAGTTAAAAGGATTTCGACATGAAGCGAGAAGCTGATGGTGACATGGGAGCTCCGTTTAAACGTTCTCGTCGTGGAGATGAGGAAGTTCGCATTTTAATACCTAGTAAAGTAAGTATTTTCCTAATCTTGAAAATAAAATTATCATTTTGAGGTTTTGCATATTCGTTCAATTAATTCAAAATCTGTCGACTTATTCAGTAATCAATTCATTTTTCAACTAATGGGTAAACTGCTTTCATGTTTTAATTTAAAACTTTATAATTTTCTTTCCAGTTTATTTTTAAGATTCAAATAAGTATTATTTTCCCAATCTAAAAATGTTTGTTACAGGGAAACTTTTATGAAGATGAATTTTTATTATCATTAAAATTACTGCTTCAAATTGGCAATTTAATTTTTTCTCTTTTGGTATTTTACCATGCATGACATGTCATGACTCGAGGTACATTGTACTTTTTGCTGCTTTGTTTTATAATTTTTGTATGTCAAATATCTTTTAAGTTTTTATGGCAGAACTACTGTCAGGTCGACATGACATCAAGTACAGCAGCTTGTAAATGATAACATTATTTTGCAATGAATTTTTTGCGAAAGTCTTCTATATTATCTAAACGAATGCAATACCTACATAAATTTGTTTTCATAAATTTCATGAAAGTACCTATTTAATTTATCCCACAGAATTTTTTATTTTGAAACAGCGTTAGTAGTTATAAATCAATTATTGTTACAACTTTTTGTTCCAAATTTTAATAATTGTATGAGTTATAAATTAATTATTTATTCCCTTTTAGGTCGCTGGCGCTATTATTGGAAAAGGAGGTCAAAATATTACTAAATTGAGAAGCCAGGTCAGTATTTATTATTTTGTGCTCGAGTTTGCGGATGGTAATTTTTTCCAAACTAAACAATATTGATTAACTTTTATCGTATGGAAAATGTTACAGTATCCATTGTTAATAACAGTATATTTGCTTTTTCGTACCAATAAAACATGGATGGATGGTTCTTCAAAATTTAATAATTCAAATTACTATTTGAAGCGTTTGCAATAATTACGTTATTTTTTTCAACTTACATACATAAAGTTTACCCATATCAAATGTTTACAATTCAAAATAAACCTATGCAATATAAGTAATGAAAAAGGAACAAGGAAACCTTAATAACGATTTCCTACGTAATAATAAACATATTTTGAGAGTCAAATGGGGAACAAATGGCAACAATGTATCTGTATATGAAAATGTATGTTGTAAGTATGTATGTAAGTAACGATGATTATTGTAAACGTTACATGTTTTTTTTAATAAGCCGCATAATCAATATTAATATGCTATACTTTTAATAATCGATAATACTACTAAAGCGAAGATTAATAGCCAAGGATTATAACTGAAGCTTTTTAACGGCAAATTAACTTTTACAATTACATATAACTATTAAGGTGTTAACATCAAGCATCATTCCTAATTGTTACGTTTTCAAGCATTATGTTACCACCAACCATAAATACACACCAACCGAATAGCTTCCTAGTTAATGCACCGATTTTCGTGGTGGCATTTGTATATAGTACATAGGTACATACTTCATCTTCAAATTCGAGCATAAGGAATGTTGGCGTACTAATTAATTCAGGATATTATACAATCCCTCGATAACGCCATTAAGATTACTTTGCTGTTGAATGTTTCGTGTTAATAGTATTAATTTAATTTGATTTAACATAATTTAATTTGACATGTACATAATCGTAGTTTTAAGCTTTTAAGTTTTTCTTTTTTACAGATTCTAGTTAATTTTTTTTCTTTGTTAATTTTTTTTACCATGAACGTTAGTGAGATAAATAGAGCACCCTTATTGATAGCATTTGTCATTGGAAATTTTCAAATTTTATTACACCTTGACTTGCAGGGAGCTTCTCATTGTAAAACAAAGAACTACCAACTCTATAATATATTATGATGCTAAAAAATTTATTAATATTTTGTAAAATATGTCATTGCTTTTTTCTATGTAAATTGCAAGCTTAAAGCAAAACATACAATTTAAAATTTTTTAGAGCATTTCTAACTTTTCTTTTAGTCTCATGAATCTACTCTATTGTTTCTGCAAGTTAAAAATCAACTTGGTGTTGTCCATATGTAATTGGAACTCAATCAGAATGCAATTGCATTCTAACAAGAAACTTCTATTTCGCCTTTTCATTCTTACTCATTCTGTGCATTTCCAATTAACCAATATTGATTGGTGGACGTATGCAACTTTCGGAAGATTTATCGTTCTTCCAAAGGAAATCGTTTCGTCTTTATGAATGTTAAATGCGTTTGTTTTACGTTGATAACTCATAATTTTTTCTAACACATGTTGATAAAAATCACTTCGCATAGATCACCGCTATTAATTTTTCGATAACTTACATATTATTTCATCTTGAATCATTTTAAATTGAATGTATATAGTTCAGAATTGTTACTGTGAGGGTGCTCTATGTTCAGCTTAACCATTTAAAAATTATACGTACAAGGTTTCATAATACTTTTGAGTTCATGTATAATAAAATTGTGTATTTAATAATTTCAAATGGTTAAGTTGATATTATATCCAAATGTAAGTATTAACTCAATATGAGGACCCCTGAGCACATGCAAGTGTTAGTCACTCGCATTAGCCCATGTCTATAATTTTAAGATTGCAGCGTTTGTCAATATACCATTATGTTAACTTATTGTCTTCTGTCCCGGCCCGGCCCACCCGACCACGCGCTCGCTCACCATTGATTGATTGCAACTGAAATTGACTTTGCCATGGCCCACCACACCGACCCACTACAGTACAAAGCCTCGATTACTGTCCCTGACTGTCCGGGTCCTGAACGGTAAAACTAATTCCACTCTTATTTAATTGTGCTCACTCCGGCCCTGGTTGCACTGCGTTTAAATTCACACTTAATCCAACCCCCCGCCGGTTGATAAATAAAATAGTGTTGATTAACAAAGTTATTCCTTAAATTAACGGCGGTGCAACCAGTTCAACGCCGGCTTGTCCCAACAGGGTATTCGCAGTTGTACACCCTTAACCTAGAGCTCTTTTAAAATAAATGCTTTGCCTTAGGTTGAGGAATAATTTTTATTTTAACTTTTTAAACTCAATCAATTAAAATTTTATTTAAACTAATATTGCTAGTCAAAACAAGCATTGTAAATTTTTCCAATATCACTTTTGCATTTTAAATTAATAATTTGTTTTTTTTTTGTTAAGGGTCCTTTTATAATTTAAAATTTATTTTATATATTTTTTTATTACTTGTTAATTTTGTTTTATATCTAACCAGCAAATGATATTTTATTTGTCCAATTTAAAATACAAAAGTGTAACACAATTATCATTTCACTTTCACAATAAAGAACTATATATTTTTTTAAGAACTGCCAGTCAATTACCCTGAATTATGTCCATTACATACATTTAACTTTTTGAAAGAAGGTAGCTTCTCTCTTTCATCATTTTCAACTACTAAATTTTATCACATCTGATCTTCAAATTTGTATCAAATTTTTTTTTTTTTAATTAAAATTGCAGTACGAGTGCATTTTCTAACTATGTTTTGCTTCCAGAATGTTAACTCTATCGTCGGATCTCGATACCATCTGCAATATCGTTAGAGATGTTGTGCCCAATTTGGAAGAGGTAAGTTTCTAAATTTTTTGTTTATTTTTTTTTCGGTCTATTTTTAGTAGGTATGAGATTTCAACGACTGAAATTCGGTCGATAGCTTAGCTAAAATAAACAAATAATTCGACATAATTTATATGCGATGTATCATAATCAAGAAATATGGGATTACATTTAGACACCGTTAAATAAGATACCTAATCAATCATTTCGGTCCTTTTACTTATTTCATGTCATCGAAACCATTATCAATAATAATTTTAAAGAGCTACTGTGTAAGCATTTCATTGCTAACGACATGTTTTCAGAAAAAAATATTTTAAAATTTTGAATCCAATATTGGATTGTTCCGTAGGTGTTCCGTACCTTAACTTCTAAGAATTCATTATTTTCATAACTTTCTAAGAACGGAATATATTTGTATTAATATCGTTGAATTGTTGAAACCAAAAAGTTTACATTAATCAATGATATTGCATAAAATATAATTCAATGCATTTGTAACCTATATATAGTATTTGTTTGAAAAAGTTTTAAGACAATGTAAATATTTAAAATCGAATGTTGAGTTTATGTTCAAAACATCACTTGCGTAAAAATTTACAAATGCGATTTAAAAATTTAAACCCGTAAATATGAAAATTGAAACAAAGCAATATATATTGCATATACCGGATGGAGTTAAATTTTCATTTTATAGAATCAAAAAACTGCATACACCTATTTTTTATTCATCCCACTTTTTAATCATAATTCAGAAATTGTTTATTTTAAGGCCGAGTTCTCACTTGTCTGGAAAACCCGAAGAAGTCTGATTATTTTTCTCTAGTTTTGTCAGGGAAAAGTCAAGGAATTTCTCATTTTTTTAGCGTCATGTCTGGGAATTAACTTTTCAGTTAGGAAAAACAATGTAAATTTAAAATTTTAAAGCTTTTTTTTACCTTTTTTTCTTCCAATTAAAACTAGACATTTTTCAATGTCAAATTATATTCCAATTAGAATGGATACTGTAATCAGCTGTCAATTGCTGCAGCAATGTGATTGGATGATCGTGTTTTATAGATATTGTTTTCTTCATTGTGGTTAATGCCACACCACAGTTGTTCCGTTCGTTGGTTCTATTATATTTTATTACTAGGATTTTTATGCACCTAAAGATATTTACAATTATTACCGAAAAAGTTTTGAATTAAATTATTCTAGAAATAATAGTTTTACATCCAAGACCGACGAAAGTATCACATTCTATACAATTCAACCGAGAGAAAATTATACTTGGCGGTATTATCATGTTGGAAAAACATGTAACCTGAATAAACACGCACCGAAAATTTTGTTTTCTGTTCGCCTTTTTATTTTGGAAAGGTCATGTCTTGAAGCTGCATACTTGGTTCACACCGAAACATTGCCGCTCCAGAAACCGAGTGCGGCAATCTTAGCGAGTGTGAATGTTATTTTACACTCAGATATACGCAGAATATCCAATATTCGCTATATTCGGTTAGCTAATTTTTACTTTTAAATGCAAACAAATGAAATATTTTTAATCGATTCATTGATTAACAAATTTTTTTTATGTTAGAATGGCGGACGTGTCAATGGAGGAGAATTAGATCTTCGCATGATGATTCATCAAAGCCAAGCAGGTTGTGTTATTGGTAAAGGTGGAAGCAAAATCAAGGAAATCAGAGATGTAAGTAATAATTGTAGTAAAATTAACTTAAGGGAGACTTTGTCCTTGGAGTGCCATATTTCAGGTGTTTACGTTTTATTTTTTTAAAAGGAATCGAGTAAAGCTTTTTGAGTGCGGTTTTTTTTTCTTGCTTTTATTCATGATATACAGAACCTTAAAAAAAAAATTTTTTGAAAAAATCGCGGGAGGTAAACGGCTGACATCACTGCCCCGCCCCCTCTTTGTTGATTTGAAACACAAATTCAAAGCATATTATCAATGTGTGACCCTTTGGCCATTGAATGACGGATGGGTTTTTCGTTTAGTACAAATTTCGAAAAATGGCGGCAATTTAAAAAAAAATCGAATTTTTGCGTTTTTTTTCGCATAAAAAGATAAATAATAAATGCAAAAACGTATCTATCGAAAAAACGATCCGTCATTCCGTGAAGACATATTTTCTGAGTAAGCTCTCCAAATTTCAGGTCGATATGTTAATTACAGCGGTCTGGAGAATGCCAGCCATTGTTAAAAACGTGTTTTCGAGAAAAACGCGTTTAAAGTTTTTGTTATTGCCAAAGACGGCAATCTCCACTTCGGACAAACGCGTTTAAAATATCGTAAACGTTCGAAATCCGGGAAACGCGTCGACAGATTTATTTCTACTTACATGTAGATTAAAAATCCGTAATAAAAAAAAATTGATTTTTTGAAAATTTCAAGGACAAAGTCTCCCTTAACGGTTAAAATAATAACACAGCGTATTTGTCAAATGTTTAAAAACATCTGTACATATTCCAAATAAGTGCAGTTTTTTGTTGGAATTTGCTAACGAAACCGTTTCATTTTCGTTTCTGTATAATTATTCACTTCAGTGAATTTGATCGGAAGTTTTAAACCCCTACACTTCTGCACCTGGCCACTCGTCAACTACTTCACCAGGATATTAGCTTTACATAATATGTATATGTATTTTTACATATTGTGGTACATTACATAATAAACGATATCAGTCGTTGACATACTAACCAGTTTTGTGGTTATGAAAAGGCGATTTCGTGATACAGATTTTTATACAATAATTAATCTTGATCTGCGGACACTTGGCATTTTGAAAACTATTATTTTGACTCTTCGTGGGCACGTACATTGGTGTTATTTTCAATAATTATTTTAGAAACGTATTCGGGCACAATTTTAAAATTAGCTTCCATATCATCATAATTGAAGAAGTTAATACTAAATTTTGAACTTCGTGTTTGTACCAGCAAATTTTCTTGAGAAATTTTTTTTTCTGTCTTTCTCGAGGATTTGAGCAAGTAAAGGGGTCTTTCATCAAACTAAGGGCTGCCAACTTGGATTTAAGCAACATTTAAGAGCATCATGTAAACGTAATTGAAAGATTTTTTTTCTTTTCACAACTTCTAGTAGAAAATTTAATATTGTATAAATGCTCTATGTTATTAAGCACAGGAAGTTACTTTCATATTAATTAAATCATTGAAGTTGATAAATATGATTACAACTCACTGTGGTATCATGATCAGCAAAAGGTGTTTATTGAATCGTATAAGTTCATCTTTGTGTACTGTACGTGATTACTGCAAACTGTAAGGGATAAGTGGATTAACTTGTGATTTTCTTGGATAATGTACATTCTGATTAATTTTTTTTGTAACATGTACGTATAGAATTTTTCTCGTCGAAAGTTAGTCCATTTTAAATATTTTTCGTTCTCTCGAAAGTATCTAAAAAGCGTTTTGAGCGAGGAAGTGCTATAATTTTACCATTATCGGTTTGCTAGCTCTATTTTATACACGCCCAATACGCTCTGAAGACTTTCCGCTACTTTTCTAATTCTCACGATTTACTGGGCAAACTGTAAAAGAATTATTGTCTTTTAAGAAGTTCTTACAATAATCAATGAACCGGATATTAAACTCGTTGATTCAAGTTGGCTTAAACTTGAAAAGAAGTTACAAAAATTATTTTGTTCAGTTTTTTTTATTTTGGTTTGATATTTACTTGAATAGAATTGGCATTTGTAATTTCAAACTATGCTTAATAATTAAACTTGCAAGTCTCATTAATTAATTCTAAAATTACTTTTATAAATGAAAATAATACCGACTTTTTGTTGTACATGAGAACTGTGAGTGCGTGACCTTTTTGGTATACGGTCCCGCGAGTGCTGGTGACAGGTGATTCAGGTGAAACGCACGCGCCACCGTCGCGTGTGGAGTCAGGCCGGCGCGCCGAGTTCTAATCAATACAGACTTTGCGAGTATATGCACGCTGCTCATTGTGACACCACGCTTTTAACATACCTTTAAAACCGGTCGGCTTTTCGTACTAAATTTTTCGAAACGATGTTTCGAATTCGCAATGGTCAAAATTGGCCGTTGGGTATGACGAAAAACACGATTAAAATAAAAGTGCCGTATAAAATTGGTAATGTGCTATTGTAAACTATAAATAATGTCAATTAAGTCCAGTTTCATAAAATAGGTTAGGTGCCCATTTTTAAATTCGAATACTGTGGGGCCCAACTACCTGTACTCGATTTTTTTACATCTTTTTAGATCAGTCTTCTTAGTACTTGGAGTTTGCGTGGAAATAACTAAATTAATATTTGATTCTATCAATTACCCAGAGTTGCTATCCGTTCAAAAGGAACTCAAACTACATGTACACATTAATTAATTTTCTTAATCGATTATAACCTTCAACGCTTTAATTAAATGTAATTTACGAGATCGATTATTTTTAAATTTTCATATTTGATTTACCTTCTCGCTTAAATTTACGTGTGTTGTTCAAGATTAATACTAAGTAGCAACGCTGTGTATTATATTGAGAAACCTGGATGGATTTAATTAATGTAACTAATAGCAACTTCGTAATTGGCGTGGACTGTCTTAGAACTCTATTCCAGATTAAGCTAATTTGTTGAAAATTATCTTGTTCTGATTTAATGGAAATTATTCCGACAGTGTTTACTTCTATATCCTTCACAAATTTAAGTTTTATTGTCAACAATTTTTGCGTTTTTAATGCTCAATTTTCCATGCGCATTTGCCCAAAAATTATAATTATATAATTCGTAATTTATTTACAAGACGTATAAACTTATGCCAGAAATTTTAACGAGAATGTTTTGTATTTTCATTCGAATTTAAGTGTAAACCACGGGCAAAATTTTAAATTTACAATGTTACCCTATTATCTTCGCTTTTCTTTATTAGGGTTTCACTTTTTTAAATGTTCTTAATTTTTGTTATTTTATTTTCTTATTGTATTGATGCAAAGTTACACAAACAAACAATACACAACAGCATTATACATATTTTTTTAAGTAGGTACCTACTAATAATAATTTGCTTTTTTAAATAGAAAATCAATAAACATTAAAATTACTGGCATTACTTTCCTATTTAAACATTTTTTACGTTCTTGATTTAGAAAGAATGCTTAAATTAATTTTGTAATTTCGTTGCTTTATAATTGCCTAATTTAAAATTTTTTTATTTTATTTCAGAAAACCGGTGCTCGAATCAAAATATTTTCCAGTTGTGCTCCACAAAGTTCAGATCGTGTAATACAAATTGTTGGCCAACCTATCAAGTGCATCGATACTATTAGAGAAGTTTTGACTTTAATTAAAGCAGTAAGTTGCACTTTGAATTTTATTTTGGTTTGCTTTTTGTTACACATTGTTTTACAGAGTCCAATTAAAGGACCAGTTTCACCTTACGATCCACATAATTTTGATGATTTTTACGCCGAAGAATATGGTGGATATGGAAACTCCCAAGGAGGAGGAGATAATAGAAGAGGAGGTGGCGGCGGCGGCGGTAGTCAAGGAGGAGGTGGTGGTCAAGGCGGAGGAGGACCACCACGTGGCGGACCTCGTGGAGGTGGCGGCGGTGGCGGAGGAGATCGCGATGGAGGACGTTTCAATAACCGCGGCCCTCCACGAGGTGGTCCCTCTATGGGGTAATTTAAATTATTATAAAATTGTAATAAATTTACATAAATTTTTAATTCCTAGTGGTTTTAATGATCATGGTGGAATTGGTGGAGGCAACAATGGTCCTCCACCTCATCGAGGAGGAAGCTTTGGTGGTCCTTCGGGAGGTATGAATGGAGGAAGACCAGGAGGTGGTGGATTTAATCGTGACAACAGTTGGGGTGGTGGAATGAATCATAGTTCCAACTTAATGTCTGGAGGAAATCAAGGACCACCACCTAGGATGGGTGGATTATCCAACAGAGATGATGGTCCTGGGGGTGGCGGCGGCAATGGCGGTAATTCGACCCAAGTTACAATACCCAAAGACGTAAGATAACTTGCTTTCGTTAGTCTACAGGATTTTATTTTTTGTACTTTTGTTTAGCTTGCTGGTGCTATTATTGGAAAAGGCGGCGGTCGCATTCGTAAAATTCGTCAAGATTCTGGTGCCGGAATAACTATAGATGAACCATTGCCAGGTTCAAATGATCGTATCATTACAATAACCGGCTCTCCAAACCAAATCCAAATGGCACAATATCTGCTTCAGCAGAGGTAAGCTATTGATTTTATTTATAAAGATTACTATCTGCATATTATATTACAAAAAATATTACTATGCTTCCATTTAAACAACTTATCCAAAAACAACATCATTGTACAATGCTTTCTATTTAATTATTATTAATCTTAACCCAAAAGAAAATCATTTTTTATTTAAATTTTGTGTTACTTTCTTAGTGGAAAGCTTGCTATGGATAGCATGCAACATCGGGAAGAACCTAGCTATGATGATGATGAGGAACAGTGGCAACTGAATTAAGAAATGTGAAGACACTTAATTTGTTAGTCGTTTTGGTTGCACTTTTTGTTAAACTATGTTTTTAATAAATCTATTAATAATTTTATAAATCTGATACTTATTTTTAACAAACTAATAAATTGCCAAAGCTTTGAACAAATTGAAAATAAAAATTGTATAGCAAAACTATTGAAATAATTTTAATACAGAAAGCATTTTATAAAAGTTGTTTTTGTAAAAATATACATAATTTGCTTTTTAAAAATAATGTTGTATTTTTGTAAGATTAACATGGTGTGTGGTGGTATTTCATCCAAATATTAAGTTTAAAATAAGGGAAACTAATGGTGTGAAGTGCCTTATCTACTAACAAGGTGAAGTTGTGTGGAAGACTAGTGATTTTGTTGTTCTATTTTGAGTAACAAGGAATCACTAATCATCCCACAAAGTTGCCTTTTGCTTCTTCATGAGATCTAACACAACATAAGCTAATCATGGGTAAATGCTTAATCATTTATTTACAAATCGTTATACACAATGTCAAAACATTTACATTTGTTTAATTATTGTTTTAGTGTTCACAATAACACCGAAAGAGGCGGAGGAGGAGGAGGAAATTTTTAAATTTCCTATATCTATTGAAGAAAAGTGGATGCATATACATATTACATTTAAGTTGTGTTTTGCTCATTCAAAAACAATTTGTAGTGTTAGCTCTAAATATTTTTATAATCATAGTACATTCCAACTTTTTTAAATCTTGGGCATTACTTTTTAATTTAGAACATATTCTTCCAGATTGTTAAATATAAAATTGCATCGGCAATAACTGTGTCTATTTTAAATATTTAGTTTTAATTTTACGATATTGATGTATTTTTTTTTTGCTTTTTTCTCCCCAACTAGTTTCCCATTATTGTTAGCCAACTAACAACTAAGTACAAAATAAATCTTGTTCTTTAAGAACATTTAGAAACATCAAAACCAAATATTGTGTTTAAATTTTTGTCAATTTATTATAAAAAATAAAAATGTTGCAACCAATTTTGATATCTTGTTTCTTGCTTCTATAAATGTAAATTGTATAATGTAAATAGAAAGCAGGAATGAAACGTTAAGTGGGTGACTGCAACATATTATTTGTGTCTAATTGCAGTTTTGGGTTTGCAGAGTTTTTGAATCGACCTAGAGGTTTAAGCAGACGATTTTTCTATGTTTAAGTATAATTTGAATCTAAAAGTAATTATTGTAGTGTTGATTGATACAATTAAATCTTAAATGTAACTATATTACATTAATAAAGTACCACAAAATTAAAATTATGTTTCATTATTTTGTGGTTTCCTTAGACAGTTTGCAAGGTATTCCTCCAACATCTTCGTGAAATTATTAACAAAATTCATGAGAACCTAGGTTGCAGGCTACTGAGATAGGACAAATGCAGAACTTATCATAGTGTTACCTCTCCGTTTATAATTAACATCTACAATCAAACTTCCTTATCTCAAAGGACCACTAAAAATGTTTGAATTAGAGAAACTTCGAGTTATGGAGAAAAAAGTACACGTAAATATCTGACAAGCCTATATAATTTTTCAAAAAAAATTCTATTTATATTACACTGAATCATTATTTGTTTTTTATACCTTGACAACGAAATATATTAAGTATGCTATAATAACCTAGAGCGTATAAATCATAATGCCCTCTCAAACGCAATTCCACCGCAAACTAGAAAATTTAGCAAAATCAAATTCAAAATTTATAAAATTTTTTAAATTTTCTCAAATTCAAATGCAGTGTAATATAAAACGTATGCACCACTGGCATTACTCGATGTTTATGTTCTCGAGCAACTTAAAAACTCTCGGGCCTAACGGCCCTCGACCTTTTAAATTGGTTGCCCTCGACATAAACATCGTCATAATGCCCTTGATACATAAATAACTATTATATTTATATATTTATTTGTTTTTTACAACAAAATATATTAAGTAGGCTAGAATGCCTTAAGGCGCGGGCGTATAAATCATAATGCCCGCTTATTATGCCCTCTCATTTGCAATTATATATACAAGTCACCACAAACTAGTAAATTTAGCAAAATCAAATTTTTTAAATTTTCTCAAATTCAAATGCAGTGTAATATAAAACGTATCACCGACGGCTAAGAAGCCAATAGAACGTAAGTGCAAAAAGCATATTATATACTAAGATGCGTTCTATTAGCTCTTTAAATTGTCAATTTTCTTATAAGGTGCATTGCATCTGTCTTATTTAACTCATTTTTATCGGTTAAATTATAAGTTCGAAACACCAAGAAGTGCGTCTTTCATTAGAGAATCAAATAAGACATAAAACGCAAAATTTGAAAATGGTCAGATACGTTCTATTGCTTCTTAGCCGTCGGTATGCATCACTGGCATTATTCGATGTTTATGCTCTCGAGCAACTTAAAAACTCTTGGGCCTAGCTACCCTCGACCTTTGAAATTGGTTGCCCTTGACATAAACATCGGCATAATGCCGTTGATACATAAATAACTATAACAGTGTAAAACATCTACATAATACAATATAGAATATAAATACAAAAAAAACTGAATGCTGATTTTTAAATTTTAGTTAGTTGTGCTGTTAAATTCTAAATACTAGAATCATCATTAGTATTGAGAGTAGATGTATTCAGTGGCATAATTATGCACCAGGAGTCTAAAATTGAAATGATGTCTCATCATTGAGATAATGGACTAGTCATACCATTGATTTGCTATATTACCATATTGGTAGCTAGAACAAGAGAAAAATTCAATGTAGTAATGAAGGTTCTCCCGAACCGCCGGCATTGCTCTAATTAAGTCAGTGCAAGGCAAACACGACTAAAACTATTGCTTTGGAAGGTCTTTTATGATTTCGTTTTGTACTAATTGTCAAATATTTTTTGCTTCTGATGGCGGAATTTTTTTCATTTTTACTATGTTTGCACAGAAATTTAAAAACAATGCTGCATAGTCCATAGTCAATTCAAATAATTGAATTGCTATTGCTATAAAATTGCTATTAGAAAAAATTTGGGTAGGTATTTAAATTGAATTAAGAAACTTTTGGCAGGTGTAGCCCTAACACATTGATTAGAAGAAGGCCAATCCAAGCGAGCAAAGCCTTCGCATTGGTACTCCAAGATACCAGGGTCTCTACATCGAAAACTGAGGTGTCAAAATGATATTTTATTGATTTTTATTTTATTTATTATGTTTCAAAGTTGCGGTTACGTAACACTTTAGTGATTATATAATCGACCATTATACTAGAGTAAAATAAATAAACACAAATCATGGTAAAATTTCAAGCCATAGTGGTTATCAAAATTAACCAGGAACTTCACAATCAACAGTTATGGTTTTAAAGATTTGTGTTCTGTTCAGAGTGTTTAGCAACTCCAAGCTTTCCCTAGCTATGCCATTCTGCACAGGGCAAAAAGAAATAATAAAATGCCAGCATGCTATCGCTCTGCTTAAAACACTCCGATTAGTTGACTTTTTGATAAATAAAATGAATTATTCACGCTATTTTTCGCACATTTAAAGGCGAATTTTGAGCTACAAGGCATTTTTTAACACTTATATACTTACCTATTTAAAGATTAAAATTAAATTATTGAAATAACTCTTCCCCTTAGGTTATATCTTTGGTTTTTTGAATAGTAGGATGCAAAGAGTACTCTACTCCAGTAAAGCAAGAGTTTAGGAATGAATCATGACTCGAAATAGATGTACAACAAAGTGGAAATATCATGGAAACCAGCACTATGGCATCAGGCCTACACTGGCCGATTCGGAATTGGGAGGCCACGGTTCAAACATGGATCTGTGAGTTATAGGGAAGGCAACAAAAAACCATTCCATTAATTATTTCTTTAGTAAGTCATTTTGGCTTCAGCCAAGTTGTTCAACTACCGACTACATAGTAGGGCACCCAAAAGAAGAGTGTAATTATTTGGAAGTAGGTATACAAAATGTTTGGTCTTCCTTCGCCTCTTGGAGAGGGTTAAAATGGCCACTTGACTCTCAAAAGTGCGATATGCTAGTTATAGCACTGAATTGCTATAGAAAAATGTGGCAAGAAGGTTTGGTTAAAATTATCGGTAAGAAGTGCATATCAAAAAAATACATTTATTAATTTTAAAATCTATCACATTTCAGTTCAATTAAGACAATACAGATTTTCAATGCAGATGAACAATAATTTATCTAGATACAGAAATGTATTAAATTATAATAAAAAATTTAAAGCTTAAGGCGAGATTTTAGCAGCTGAAAATATGTTGAAATCGATGCTATTATTAAACCAAATTTTAAAGGTATTGCTGAAATTATAAGTTTCATTTTTTTACTAGACATTGAAAACATGTTATTGTAAAGTACTACGAAGAGATCTTTTCATTTTTTTTGTTAGAAAATAGTTTAAAAAATTCACAAAGTCCATGAAAATAAACAATTTTTAAAATATTACTGCGCAAGCATAAGTAAAAAATTGAAAAATCTGACTTCGTAGTGCTCTCAAGACAACCTTTAACTGCCCGGAAAAAAATTTTCATTGTTATCCGTGCCTTAATAATTGCGTATTTTATGTTAGAAAATGTCTTGTTTTAAAAATTATTTGTGTTATTCTTAATATTTCTCTGTAGTGGTTTACAATAACAAAGTTTTGATGTCTAATAAACAAATAAAAATGATAATTTCAGCAATAACTTTAAAATTTGGTATCATAATAGCATCGATTACAATTTCCTTTCGACTGCTAAAATCCCGCCTTAATGCTTTAATAATAAATATTTTGTTTGTACATAAAAAAATATAATCAATAATCAACAAAACGAATTATATAATACTACATCGCTAACTTTGCTTAAAAGCTTTCTTCACTAAATTTATGAAATTAAATTTAAATATATTACAAAATTAAAAATACATACGATTAATTATTTGAAAACCGTTTTTTTAAAACTTGACAATATATTATTATGCTTTTATTACAAATCTCAGTTAAGTATTCACTAATTTTATAACGATATTTCACAACCACCCAAATACTGATACTAAAAACAAACCTAAATTTTTACGTCAGTCAGTGCTGGGGTTAAATTTAGTAATTAATTTAAAGACGCCTAACAAAATGTAACTTTTTACATGCCAAGTTTTAAAAACCAATCCTCAATAAATTATTGTTTTTATATTTTGTCACTATTTTGACTTTATTCTTAAAATAATTCTTAATAAGTTTGTCAATATAGATGAAAATCTTTGTATGTTTGAAGCTCGATAACTACAATATTCATCAACAATGTACAGTTTCTTACAAAAATGTTCTCGTCTAGTCATGGACGAAAGCAATTAAAAGATTTTCGTTAAATATCAAAGAGTTTCGATTGTTATAAATTATAATCATCTTCAGTATTGCATATCTGGGTATATTAAAAAATTTAACAATAATTTGTGGTAAAAAGCAATTGATACTGATCAAGATAATTGTAATTTCTCCTATTTGTTTTTATTATTTATTTATGATTTATTGTTATTTGTTAACATGCAAAATGATCACAACATTGTTAGAGAAACATATCAACATAATATGAGATTAATCCAGCTGAAATTGACTTGAATTCCTTTTGTATCAATTAAATTTCAAGCAGTGTGGCAACAAACCTCGAATTATTCTAATAAAAATTAAAGAATTACTCTGGTAAAAGTTACAATAACATTTTATGAAGTAACTAACTAACTTGGCTTCTGTCAAGGGGTTAATCATAGAGCAAGTCTGATGTACAAGTTTTCTTAAATTTATGGTATTCTTTAGTAGTAATTACTTGTAATTAACCCCTCGGCTTTCACATACAAATTCAGGTAAATAGATTTCATAAATCCTTTTAAATGCACATTTTTCCACTCATACCCATATCGAGAGAAATTTAAAATTCTGTTTTATAAGTTTGGGCTAATTTTAGATAGATAAGGATTCTACTGTTGGGTTTAAAGCAAGACCCACCCACCCAACAAATTGAATCCTTATATTATTACATTAAATTAATGCTTGTACAATCACCATCAATAAATAAATCAGAACCACCTACACGTGCCACTCGAATATACGAAAATAACATGGAGCTACATGATAGCTCCTAAAATAACTTTTAAAAAAAGAAAACAAGTTTGAATAGAATAAAAGTATTTTCTAAAAAAAGTATTCTCTTTTTTTGCATTCATTTAGCAGTAAAGAATTTGAAAATATGAATTGCAATTCAAAATATTTTTTCTGAACTTCCCTTCTTGTTGCATCAAAGATACCACTACATACCAGGATTTTTTGTAAAAATATAATGAAAACTTTTTGAATTAGTCAAATTTCTACCTACTAAACTAAACCAAGAATGTTAAACATAATACTTTTTATTGTATCAAAAATTAATGTTATCTATTGAATGTTAAGAGACGATAACTACAATAATTTGATTGGCAATCATAATTATTATTAAGTAGGTTCAACTACAGATTACTTTGATTTTAACATCTTTATGTAAGAAGGTATTACTTGTAAGACTTTGTCAATTTTAAAACAAATATCATATAATAATGTATATTTAAAAACAGTTAAATAATATGCAAAATAGCGATCACTTGTTAAAATGAAACAGAAAAATTAGAAAAGTGCTATTGTTTAAAAATCACATATAATGTTTTATATCAAGAATTTTCGTGGTGATATTCCTCTGGATGTTCGTAAATATAAAAAATATAAATTAGGGGTAAGGCCACTATTAAAACTACTATACATACAATTAATGCAATCCAAGATATATCTGCATCTGCACCACTACACGATATTTTAGTCACAACAGTTTCTTCCGGTAACACCGATACAGGTAATAAACTAATATGCTCTTCATCTTTTTCATTAACGATTGGATTTTGATCCACACTATCACAGATTTTTGGCGACGGTTTAATATTACTGTTAAAAATAACTTCATTGACAACTTGAGTTTCACTATCGTTACTTTTACTGTCGCTATTAGAAATTGGTGAACATAACAATTGACTAGAAAGTTTAGATTTTAGTAAATTTGAATCGATTTCTTGTGTCGACGACGTAGATGCTACATTTTCTGTAGGAGAATGTGTTCCACTTCCATGCACTGATGCTAAAGCCATTGAAAATGGCTTAAGAGGCACTTTAATAGTTTTTCTTGCAAAAATTTCATTTTCACTATGAATATTATTCAGCCTTTTTAATTCAAACACCTGAAAATGTTAGCATATTAATCAAAGAATTGAAGATTGACAAACAGAATTCTTACTGGACATTGATAACGAACACATAGTGCTTGCAAGCTGTCATCACCTTTGACGACTATATCTACGGTGGGAACTTCTTTATGTTGAGCTTTTCTAACAAATAATTCAGTGTCCTCATCGCTAGAATTTTTAAACTCCAAGGGTTCATAAGTTATGTCTGGGCGTCCTTTCGACCTAAAATCCTACTTGTTATAACATTTAATTTAACAAACACAATAGACCAACCTCTGACGTTGCTTCATTATTGCCATAAAATAAATAGATTTGGTGGTGAATTTAGAAATTTAATACGTAAATAAATTTTAGCCAGCTGTACAAAATTTGAGACGTCAAACAAATTTAGGTTATGTCAAAGGAGAAAGAATGTTTGTGACATATTTTTCTAACCTATAAATTTTTGAAAAGTTGAAATAAACGTGTTAAATAATCATTATGGACTACTACGAAAGTTACGAAAATCTTGAGGTAAGTTTCTTTTAATAATATTAAATTAAAAGCGTAGATCAAAATTTAGTCGATAGTGCATTGACATTATTATTGTAGGTTACAATTTATTATTATTTACACTTTTAACGTTGATTGAAGCTTTTAATCTTATACGTTTTATTAGTAAAAAGGTAAAATTAATAATGTCGATATCAACAAAACTTCTTAAGGATTTTCAGTTTAATATCGATTGAAACTGTTGCATTTATATTTCATGTTTTAAATAAAGTAGGTACATAAAACAATGTTATTATTTCGAGTTTAGGCAGACCAGTGGCGTTTCTATGATGAGGGTTACGAACAGTGATTCAGTCATTCAGTAAATCACTAGTTATGAACAATAGTATTATTTATTATACATCATGGGGCTAAGGTACTACTTTTCATCCCACAGGTGTTAGCCAAGTGCAAAAATCGCACACGGGATGAAAAGAACTTTAGTCCCAAGGTGAATATACTATTTTTCACAATTTCGCTGCAAATGATAAATTACATTGGTTAATAGCTAAATTTGAGATTTTGAATTTGCAATAACTCGAAAACGGCGCTAGATAAAAACCGAGCAAAAAATTTACCCCCCTTGTCCCCAACCTCCGGCAATTTGTCTCTTTTATCTTACTATCTCTTTTATCTATGAACTACCTAGTAATCACCATTGTGATCTTTTGAATCTGATCTGTTTATTCAAAAATGAAATTTCCAAAATTCAATTGTGCTTTTAAAACCTTCAACAGCCATTTACGTCTGTACCAAAATCTTAAAAAGGAAAGGGGTTTATTTTTAAAATAAAAGAATGTTTCATATAAAAAATCTAAGAAATAAATTTATTATTTTATAGAATGTAAGTCATAAAATTTTGAGTCGAATAAAATTGCAAGTCGAATAAATGGTCAGTCGCACAAATATCAAGTTAAATAAATGTTAGTCGAACAAAATTCCGGTTACGCCGTAAAACAACAAATGGAGTTGATAAACAGGAATGTAAAAAAAACGTACAAAATAAAATGATCATTTATAATTGTAACGCAACACAGTAAAGCATTTTTAAAGGTAGTAATTACAATTATTATTGTCATAATTAGAGAGATCTTAAAATTGAATCATTTCTGATACATTAAGAACTTTTACATTTTGATTTTATATTTTTACAATAGATGTACCCAAGTTTTTACCTTGTAAGGTATCCATAAATGCATCGATTGTGTTTTCAAATCCATCTGTAGTATTTTCTTTATATTTTAATTTTCCTTCATTAATCCATTGCAAATTTTGCTTAATTCCATCTAACCAAGAGTTACGCCAGCGCTCAGCATGTACTCCTTCCATTTTAATATGTTTTATTTTAATGGGAGTTTGAACTTCACAGGCTACAAAAATGTCAAATTTTACGATTCGAATAAATTATTGATTATAATAGTATATTAAGGGGGATTATACACCTGGAAACGCGAAAAAAAGGGAAATTTCGAGAATTTTTTTCAGGGAAACTATTGGAGTTATTGGATCGGGGTTTTATCTAGGTAAAAATATGTACTTTCAAGAATGTTTTCAATTTTTTTTATTAAAAATATTTTAAAAATCACTAAAGTAATTGAGTTGTCTACAGAGTCTCATCAAAAAATCTGCTTTTGCGGTACCCAGTGGCGTTTTGTTAAAAATCTTCTGATATCAAAAACTCAAACAGGATGTTAAAGTAGATACTATTATCTAGTTTTTGTCATAGCCGATTTAAAATATATCAATTTTTAACAAAATGGCAGACGCTTGAATTCAAAGAAGTGATTTTCAAGAAAAAAATCGTTGGTATTTTGCCAATAAAAAATAAACTAAAAGTCGGATCAAAAAAATCCTATGACAAAGACTAGATAATTATATATACAATTTCCAAAAAAAATTCAAGCTGATCGGTTCGGTGGGTTTCAAGATATTTTGGGTACCGTTTGAAATATGTAGTTTTGAATAAAACACATTTGAAAATTTTTCGATGGATAAACCCATGCGCAAACCTATGTACTCTTTGGGCTCTAACTTTGTTATATTTTGGAATTTTTACTTGAAATTTTTACCAGACATGCTTAACATATCAAACAAGTAGTAAATGTAAACATTGCAAAATCGCTTTTTCGGAACCTGCCAGGTGTATAATCCCCCTTAAGCAACTAGTTTCATAAGACACGTTGTTATCGCACGCAATCCGACAATATTCTGCTGAGGTACCCCGGTACCTATTCAGATTTCCTAACCTCTTCATCATGTTGGAGTCTTATAGGAGATATGGTATAAAGAGAATCTGATAAGAGAGTTATTCAAACTCCAACCCGATTTCAGATCTTCTACTTTTTTCATAGTTTGTCTCGTGACACACCAGTCGCTTATTCTAAATAACAATAAATTAAGTGCATACTCTTAAACCAACCTGAAATATTGTCATTATAGTACAAGGCAGTTGCTCCACATACGCATACTCTTCCGAATTTTTTCATTTGGTATATTACGTTGCTGCTAATTTCTCCACCCACCTTAAAATTTCCAAATATTAGAAGAAATTTTTTATAAATGATTATACAGTTACATTATCAAAATAACAATCAACTCCATTTGGTGCATATTCTTGAAGCTTTTTGGCTATATTATCAATTTTATAGTTGATATAATGATCAAATCCTAATTCGCTTGTTAACCATTTTCCTTTTTCATCTGAACCTGTTATTCCAATAACTTGACATTTCTTAATTTTAGCAATCTGACCAACATGATGTCCTACTGCACCCCCAGCTGTTGATATAACTACTACATCATTCTCCTTTGGTTTGCATATTTCGGTGAACCCAAAATATGCAATCAGCCTATGGAGTTAAGTTATACCAAAGATAATAAAACTTAAAGATGCCCAACGCTATACAAATTTATGTGTATCCTAATCTACCCCCTTAAGTAGATGGCGACACTAATTATGTTTTTTAGGTTAGGTTATTTTAATTAGTTTCTTTTAGTTTGTCATGTTTTTTGCAGGTTGTAACCACGTACTTCCATAGACTTCCATGGTTACAACCTACAAAAAACATGACAAACTAAAAAAAACCTAATTAAAATATAACCTAAAAAATATAATTAGTGTCGCCATCTACTTAAGGAAGTTTTATTTAAGTTTTATTATCTTTGGTTATACTATTCGATTTTTTTTGCGCGGTTATCTGAAGGTTTCTCTGCTTACCCCGGAATACCTAACGTTCCTAATCCTAATGATAATGGTATGCCTTTTAGTTCGGGCAATAAAAATGGTTGAAATTGTGAACTGCTCTGGTTCTCATTAACGACCGTTAACGTCCTCCATCCAAAATCTCCTATTACATGTTTACCAACAGAAAATTGTTTGCTTTTGCTGTCGATGATTCTGAAAACTTTGCAGTTGGTACCTAGCTTTTGTTTAATTTAAATAATTATTGTATAATAATATCTTACTTGGCAATTTGTAGTCCGCTGTAAACGTCTCCTACTTTATTCTGTCCTGTTACAACTTGTGACGTAGGTCCAACTTTCAAGTATAACGCTTCCACCAAATATTCTTGAAAATATTACAGTTCGAAATATAAGTTAAAATTTTATATATTGAAATATCTCACCGCCATCTCGTAAAGGTTTTAAATCTTCGTTTACTAATTTGAAATTAGTTTTTTGTGGCAACCCTTTGAAGGGGTTGTTATAAATGTAGGTCTTTGCAAATTGAGTAGATTTTGACATTGTACGTGTTCTAGTACATGCAATAATTGCATAACCTAATTAGGTAAACACATTTTATGAATATAATATAAAATTTTTTAGATAAAATGGTTTATCAAAAACTAATTTTCTTATCATGTTTACTTGTTGTTTTAAATACTGATAACTTATTGCTGTGTAAATATAAAGTAAATAATATTATGTACTATATTGTAATGAGCAATATTAATTATTATCATTGTACTTGTTCAAAGAACAGCTACAAAATTTGAAATTCGAATTTTATTATCTCCTATATGCCAAATGGAATGTAATGTTTACGTTGTAATGGAAATTTAAACATGACGTTATGATTAAAATTATTCTGTGTTGATGAAAAAAATAATATTAATCATACAATCACATGTGCTTTATTATTATATAATTTTTCCATTTACATTATTTGTCTTGGCAAAGCTTTATTTACACTATTCAAATCGTTTAATATAAAATATATAAATATAATAAATAACCTAAAAAAGAAGCGCAATACAAAATATTATTAACAAAAATTAAACAATTTATTATTTTTGTAGTTAATTAAAAACTGTTATAAGTTCTATAAGAAACCATTAAATTTTGATTTAATATTTCTAGAAATTCTTTAAAGAGTAACTCGTGTTTTGAACTGACTTGTTTGATATGTTTCAGTTTATTCTCATTTAACCATTTAAAATTAATGTCCATACTTTCATTCCATCTAAATCTCCAATTTTCTAATTGAAATCCTTGAATACGTACTTCCCTGCAGAGTGGTGCATTTTCGGTCAATTCAGCTGAAAAAAAAATTTTTTCTATAGCAATCTGATAAGTTTGCTTTAATTTCAACAGGATTTCCACTCATTTTTCAAAACAAATATTCATATTTTTTCAGGTTTTCCCTGACTAAAATTGAAGAATTTTTCTAACTTCGAGCCTGGATCAATTTCAGAAATTGTAAAGTTTGATAATCATTTGCGTAATTAAAAATCAAAATTTTTTAAATTTATTTAGTTTTTTAAACTTTCAGAAAAATTTCCTGACAAAATTTGTACAATTTTAAATTCTCTGACTTTTCCAGTTATTCCAGGTTTTCCAGACGAGTGGGAACCCTGTATCAAGAAGTAAATCATATTTAAAAAATATCAACATAATAACTAGCAAATATGATTTACCTATCGGCGTGTTCGATATAATGCAGGTATAACCTTCGATGTAGCCATAAGTACATATCCTTCCGATGGAGTTCATTTGTTTAATTACAGCACAACTTATTTGACCACCTATCTAAAATTTCGTCATATAACCAAGGCACTTAATACAAAATACACTTACCATGTCAAAATAGCAATCGATTCCTTTTGGTGCATAGTTTGAAAGTTTTTTAGAAGTCTTGAGTTTTTCATAATTAATAAAGTGGTCGAATCCAATTTTTTCCACTAACCACTTTCCATTTTCATCGCTGTTAGTTATTCCAATTACTCTACAATCTAACATTTTTGCTATTTGACAAACGTGGCAGCCTATAGCTTTGTGTGCATCCGATATAACCACCGTATCTCCATACTGCGGTTGACAAATTTTCAAAAATCCAAAATATGCAGCATTTCTAAATGAGTTACATTGTATTTTGTGGATGTACAATAAAGTTAACGTACCCGGTCATTCCTATCATTCTAACTAATAGTGAAACTGGAAAATCTTCTATATTGTCTGGAAGAATATAGGGAGCGGGAAATGTGAATCCTGTTGGACTATCTTTTACTATACTGCATTCTCTTATTTTTTGTCGTTCAAATTCCCACACAACAAACTTTCCAGTTGGATATTTTTCTGATTTACTTTCAAGTATTCTGATGGATAATTGAAATTATACCCAATGTACCTACACGACTAAATTTCGAAAACTTACTTAGATACTTGCAGACATAGATTTGATCCAGTTGTGTAAGTCTCGATTATGTTAAATATATTCTTCACTAGAATTTCTAAAAGTCAAAAATTACTAACGTAAATGGTATATTAATGAAAATGTGGTATGAAACCTCGATCTTTCAGTGGCCGCAACTTTTCGTAAAACTCATTTTCCAAGCACAATTTTGAAAATTTCGAAACAATTTGGTGTTTCACTTGATATCTCCTTTTCTCGTTCATGATGTTTCTGGTATAAACGTAAAAAGAATCTACTTTTATTTTGTTTTCCTAAGGTTTGATAGCATATCATTTTTCAAATATAGTTGTACTCATATTAGAAGTAACAAAGAATAACTTACGATTAGTTATATTTGAAGTCGTTAAAATCAATGTGATTAAGCAATGAGCACTTTAGTGTGTTTTGAATAATACTTATATTTTTATTTACCTAATGTATTCTTTTTATTTGTATTTTTCTTATAAAAAAGAGTTTGATGTAAATCAATATAAACTTTGTAATAAATAATAGCCATAATAATGTGACAGAATAAAATACTGAATTGTATGCTTTGGACTCATATTTATCTAAAAATAATTATTTTGATAATATTATGAAGCTTGTATCTATACTTACATAAAATTTAATAATGTGATTTACGATGTGCGTTATTAATAAATTATTTTGCATTGCTGTACATAGTACAAAATATGTATAAACAAAATTTTGTGACCACTTGAAAATTTTCCTTTGTTATGATATTGAAATATTTACTAACAAAAGAGTTTTATTTTAACTAGCTACTAATAGAATTTTCCAAATATTTTATATACAAGTTAATAATTAAAGGTTACCAGCGAATGCCCATTGAAAGTTGAACTGAAAAAAAAATGTTATTTTATTTATTTCGTATACAATAATATTATCTATGTACCTACATAATTATGGTTTAAGTTTCACGTAGTAACTTACGGTCTGACCGATACCCTGACCTAACTAAGTACTCTGCTTTAGTTAACAATTTCGAATTTAGAACTGTTTATATTTGAGAACTTTTACAATGAATCTAGACTAAAATTTAGGTTCATTCACTATTTATTATATATTTATGATCATTTTAATGATTAAGTATAGATAATAAATAATAATTATATAGTATTTAAAAATCAGTGGTTTAGTTTAATCCATTGCGCATACGCCCTACTATTTTTAAAATAAGTTAAAAAGTAAACTTATGCAGACATTTTCACTAGCCCGAATTCAAAAATTGCAACAGTAATAATGTAATAATAGTAAAGCTTGGAACTAATCAAATAAAAAATTTAGAACCAGGGTGTATTGAAAAAGCATCTTAACTTTAATTTTTTCTGCCAATAAATTTTTTTATCATTTTTTGTTTTGGTATTTTTCTTGACAGATTTGGACAGACCATTTTTTTGAATGCAAATGTGTTGACCAGCCAAATTCATTTCAATGGACCTACTATATTGACGAACTAAAGAATAAGATTTGCAATAAAATTAGTTTTTCTCAGTTTTCAAAAAAAACCGTTAAGTTGGTTTCAGTTTTAAAAGTATTGTTTTCAAGGATTCACTCCCTCTCTACATAACTTCAACTTCGCCTCTTACATACTATATATTAGGTTTATTTCAAAACATAAATTTCCTTCTTTCCTCTTGCATAATATTGTGCTAGACTATTATCTTCTTTAATCATTTTTTTTGTTTTGATAACAAATTTTTATTTCTTTATTTCTATATTTTACCGTTACCTAATGCAAATTATGAAAATATCTCATAATTTATGCAACAAGGTGTAGAGGTGCCGCAATATTTTTGGTGTTTTATGTATTCTAGGTATAGTTTGTTTCAATTTAAATGGAATTATTATATAAACTTTGCCCCCAAACAAAAGGTAATGTTTTTAATCGCCGGCCAACTATATTGGCATTATGTTTTTGCGGCAACGTTTATACGTTCTTATATCAAAGTAATTTGATATGACTTTTTTAAATTTTTTTAAGAATTTCATTTAAATTGAAACAAACTATACTATGGTATCGAATCCTAAATGACAGTGCGAATCGGGTTAATAAAAAATTAATTCATTCGAGCAATAATAAAATTAATATGTTATGTAGTAGAACAACACTACTTATACTGCATTAATATTTTATTATATTAAAATTAATTGTTGGGTGCTACTTACTTAATATTTCTAATATCATTATTAAAAATTAAAATATCCGTTAATGGGTTTAAAAGTAGGGGAGGGCGGGGAGAGTTTGGACACTTTTTTATATAAATTTTTATCTTGGGAATGAGTGAGTTTTTAAAAACTGCACTAAGATAAATTTATTAGTTACACATTTAGATTTAAAATCCCTTGGTTAATGTCAGGTAAAACATTATGATTGATGAGTTACTGATATTTAGCTAGAGCTCTTCATGCGTCCGAAGTCTTCCCATTAGTGGGAGACATTGGACACATGGTAGGGTGACTTTAGACAAGGTAGGAAGACTCTGGACGGAACATAAATAATCACTGATTTAAGTAATTTTTTTATTATAGAGATAATTCTGTTAAATCTACATTGAAATATGACATATTTAAAAAGCGTGCTCGAGTGTCCTTCATATGGGTTGGTAGTTGGACGACGATTTCGGCGTACGACACGAAGGCTTCATCCTCTTGAGATTCAGCAAACCTATTCGACTGCATATGTTTTTTAAAAAACTTTACGAGATAGCCGTCCATATTGGTGTCTCGAATTTTCGCTACATAATTTCGCACGTTACTAGTTTTCGAACTGTTGTCATTCCACTCTAAAAGTAAAACAAACATAGTAAAGAACTTGGTTTGTTGTCCTTACTTTACTGACCTCATCTAAATTATAAATGTCTTTTGCTTCAAAATTGTATCGGCGTATCACTTCTTCCAGTTTATCTTGGAACTGCTTCAAGTTATATTGGTTATAATCTTGGATTTCTATGCATAAATCCTGTGAACCAGTCTTTAGCTGCTGCTTTTTTTTCTATCTAAGGCGCTGGCACCTCGATATTATTTCTGGTGGCAAATTCAAAAGCAAGCCGTCTTGTTGCTATTGGTGTCTGCCCATGGAACATATTGCTGGCTGTCAGAAAGTATTGGGTTAAGTCAGATTCCATCTCTTTTGACAGTACTAAACTTTTTTGAAAATCCGCAGTGAACTTTACATTATCAATACCCTGCTCTCGTGCTTTTTTAACATATTTCGCTAAGGTAGATTTTGTAACATCATTCAATTGCGCAACTTTTCTAAGAGTTTCACTATTTAATAACACTTGTTCCACTGCTTTTCTCATAGCTATGGCAGAAAAAGTACGCTCAGTCTTCTTTTTGTAGTATCGTCGCGTTTTTTGTTACCTAAAAAAACAATACAAATTTAAATTATTACCAATAAAATACAATGGGGAAACTTCGGACAACGTGTCCCAAGTCTCCCCAACATGCCTATTTCAATATAAGCCGTCAAATAAACAAACAAACTAACCTACATCTTTATGAATATCATAACATTTGAACAACATAAAGTAATAGATTGCCATATTAACATTGCAAGTTAATTAGATTATTATAAAAAGAGTTATGCTCTTCACCATGGGTATGAAATATTACATCAAAGTTGTAAAAAACACAAATTTTTATTTATTACAAAACAGAATAAAATATATGTACTTCTTTCACTATAGACACTTGAACACTAACATAACTGCTCTTTCTATGCTAGTATAGCCAACTTAAGTTATTTGTGGTGGTAAATTTAAAACTGTCCATTATCTCCCCCTGTCCATAGTCTCCCCGCCCTCGCCTACCTATCTAGCCGGGAATAATCTGTTAGTAGTTTTTACTAATGCTAAACACAAAACAGTGTGGAAACCTGGCGAACTTAAATTTACTTATGGCAAAATCTTCCCTCGTCCAAAATCTGGCCGACTTGAATTAATACTCAAACTTTATACTATGTGAATAATCTTACTAAAACCCGAACAAAAATTTTGGTCCAAAACAATAAATCAGAAAATAAAGATTATGCACATCATATTTGTGAATATGTAGTATTTATTTAAACAATTATATTTACTAAATATTGAAAAATTCTACACTTTTATTATAGCTTTTCCTGTATTGCCACCTTGAAGCAAATCGACAAATGCTTGAAACATATTTTCAAATCCCTCTGTCACTGTCTCCTCATATTTTAATTTTCCTTCAATAATCCACTGTAAATTTTGTTTCATACTTTCGGGAAATCTTTGTGCCCATCTGGTGACCAAAAAACCTTCTATTTTTAATTGTTTTGATACAATAAACATTTGCATCACCGTTGCTAAAAACAAAATTTCAATTAGAAAAATATTTAGATTGGGTACTATCATTGTAAAGCAAACCTTTTGGCATATCTGCAGGATCACTATTGTATGTTGTAATGCAACCACACACTGATATTCTTCCCATAACGTTCATTTTACTTGCCACGATACTACTAATTTCACCTCCAACATTATCAAAATAGCAATCCACACCTTCTTTTGCGTATTCTTCAAGTTTTTCCTGGATGTTATCATTTTTGTAATTAATAAAATGATCAAATCCCAATTCGTTTATTAGCCACTGGCCTTTCTCGTCAGTTCCAGCAATTCCGATAACTTTGCAGCCTTTTATTTTAGCAATTTGTCCAACGTGACTTCCAACCGCCCCGCCTGCTCCAGATACAACTACAGTTTCTCCTTTCTTGGGTTTACAGATATTTAAGAATCCAAAGTACGCAGAAGCTCTGTAAATTTTCGTAATAAATAATTTATATGTATTTACAATAGTAATTAAATCCAAAGTCTATCTTTGCTTTAGTATGGTTTACAATAATTAATTAACATTTTATCTGTTACCCTGGCATTCCTAGGACTCCCAGGGCAAGCGATAACGGCAATTTTCCAAAATCAGGTAATATGATAGGAGCAGTTTGTGCAGTGCCTTCTTCTTTGGGACTTGCATCATAAATGGTATGTGTTCTCCAACCGAAATTACCAAGTACGTGTCTACCAACAGGATATTTTGAAGATTTGCTTGCGGTTATTCTATAAAATAAATATTTTAATAGTACATTTCACCCGAAAGTTTAATTACAGTAGAACTTCGATTATCCGAGTCACGGTTATTGCGTTATCCACTCTTACACGATAACCAACCCGATAAAATTATTTGAGGATAACCATTATTATTAGTCAGTTGATCTGTTTACATTTTTCTATATTTTGCTTATTTTCCAAAAATACCCCCCTGTAAAAATTATGTTATAAATTAGAAACCTTTAGAAGTTTACAACAATCTAAAATTGACAATCTTATAAATTACAAAAATGTAAAATTTTAATTTTCAACCTTAACTCGTATAATAATTAGTTTTACTGTAAATCGTGTAACTTACTTTGCAACTTGAGTTCCAATGAAAACTTCTCCTAATGGTAAATGTGCTTCATAAGCCCGCATGTAAGGATCTACACTAAGGTATACAGCTTCTGCCAAGAACTCTAAATACCGAATATTTATGTATCATTTCAAATATAGACTAAATTTCATAACTACTTACCATTATTTTTCAAAGGAGGTAACTCTTCATCTATGCAAACTAAATCATCGACTTGGGGTAAGCCATTAAAATGTTGACTTAAAATATATTTTTTTCCTGATACCATTTTTATGCTTACTTATTTGCTGTAGGTTATTAATTAACTGAAATACAATATCTAATTATTTAATCGTTTTTATCTTCTAAACATTTTATCGCGTAACGATTGAAGATTTTTATTCAATTCAATAATTATTGTGTAATTTTCAACTTATGTATTACCTTAAGTACACTATTACTTGGCAAAACTTATAAGTATTGAATACAATGAATTATTGTAGAAAGCAAATGAAATGTGAACACATATCAGTATCGAGTTAATAAAAAAATTTTAGGTTAAATTTTAGTACCTAAATTTAAATATTTAGTATCTAGTTAATTAAAATTAACTAGGTAGGTACTAAAATTGTTTCATAAAATTTTTCAAATCTTAACCCTTACTTGCCACACTGGGGTGTAGAATATCCCAAGTCTACTTTTTGTTAATTTTAAGTATGTACACCTGAGAAAAGCAGGTTTATTGCATCATCTGTTGTCACTTGATCACTTTTTCGATATTTCAATTTTTAAATAGTATTTAATTTTATTTTTTTGCCATAATATAACCCATTTCACTACAAAAAATTCAATAGATTATTTGAAATAACACGTTTTATCGCTGGGGTGCGATGCACCCCTGTATGTCTAGTACGTCACTCCATAGAAGTGTGGCAAGTACAGGTTATATATATATAATATATATTATATAATAATACATCGTTCATGGAACATGTATTCCTTTTAAATATATACAACTGTAATTTTACACTTATATTTATATAAAATCGATGGATGAATCTTCTACTTAATTTAGAATTACGCCGCACAGTGATCTAGATTTGAAAACAATGGGACATAAATTTTTTTTTTTAGTTTTGTTATTAATTTTTATATTCACGGGATTTTGGTGTTAGTATAAAAATATCGAAATCTGAAACAACTTTACAAGTTACACAGTAAAAATTTGTTGATTATTTTCAATATTATTTATTAATATTACTAATATTAATAGTGTTATAGTTATGGTTAATAATTATAGTTATAGTTAATATTTATAGTTCCTAGTATAATTACCAGGAAAAAACTAGAAAAATTTAGGGATATTTCTACATTAAATAATCAATTTCTCCGACTATCCACTCATCGTCAAAAGTGGCGATAAAATAAATGTTTGCATTTTGTTGCACCTGATTGCACTTGATATGCCTACTGTATAAACAAACAAAACTGCTGAATAAAATTTTAAGACTCGAAGTAATGCGAATCGATTTGTAGATCTAATTTTGCAACAAGCATGGGTATGTCCATTGAAATTCAACATGTCTTTACAGCGAACGTATTATGAAGCACATTAATGTTTTAAAAACATTAAATTTTTTAAAATACATTAATAGAACGCGATTAAATTAAAACTGTGCCGTTTTAAGGAAAAAGAAGACTTCATTTTCTGATATCTAAAAGGGCATATTTGTTGTATTGCTTTCCTTACTAAGTGACAATCAAAGTACGCTTGGTTCATATAGTCAAAACCTGTCGTCATTTGTTATAAAAAGGAGCAAAAATGTGAATTTCTGTTACTAGAAACCTTCTTTTCTGGTTCTTCATTATTAATATTGCAATATTCGAAGTTTTAAAAAATTGAAAATGTCCCACTTTTTTCAAATCTAAATCACTGTGCGCCGTGTTATTATCATATAATGTACCAAATTTACACTTAGTATTCATGGTTCTTTGAGCACTTGCACATAATCTAGTAGGGTGCTAACCTTGGTACATTGGGCGAATTCAGAGGTGAATTTAAAATGGAAATAGGTATTTATATTAGCAAGTGGAAATATCATTAATTTAATTGGAAGTATAGGTATACACAATTTTTGGTGGAGCTTTCTCCTTCGTATAAAGCACAAAGTTTGTACGTCTGTCATGCACTGTAAAAAAATTCATGATAAATTTCTGCCTTCCAACGGTGACCATTTTCCTGCCACCAATTTTAGGGAAATTTACCCTAAGATGTACTTAATACTCATATTTTCGGAGCAATTTTACTTTCTTTATAGTTAAACATTAAATTACATCATTTTTAAGGTAAATTTATTCTTACTATGTGGATAATTTTCAAGGGTAAAATTACACCAATTTTTACAGTGTGCTGAAATGCTAACGAAATAGAACTTTTGATTGGTGAATCGTCAGGAAGATAGCTTTTATATTGAAGCTTGGGAGCGTTTATGAACATTACATTAACAACATTAGCAAGCGGCTTAGTAATGGTCTGAGTTTTGTGAAGGAAGCAATGGTTAACGAAAGATAAAATTAAATATTATTTTATTCATCGATGTATATGTAATTTAAATTGAGAAAGCATTTCTAAACTTTTACAATAGCTTTTCCAATATTTTTGCCTTCCATCATCTCAATGAACGCCTTGGGCATATTTTCAAATCCTTCGGTAACAGTTTCTACGTATTTGATCTTTTTTTCTTGTATCCATCGTTGAAGTTGATTTATGCCTTCAAATTTTTTGTCTTCAAACAAATATTGTTGGAAGCCTTCCATCACAAGTTGCTTATTAAGCATATGCAATTGTACACTGGATACTGAAACAGAATAATTTAATGAAGTTATACAGAGGAGGATTGATGTTAAATGTCAGTGAATAAAAAACAGAGACTTTACCTTTAGGTGGATTATTAACATCTGTATTGTATGATGAAATAGAACCACAAACTGATATTCTACCATGCATATTCATATACTTCATAACCGTTGTACTTAATTCTCCAGCTACCTAAATAAATAATATTTTATTAGAATTGAAAATATAATGTTAACTACAGCATTTTAAAGACAAATCCATATGAAGTGGGCTAAAATGTCGTTTAATTTGGAATTATTCAAGATTTTAATAAATCATAGTATTTACGTTATCGAAATAACAATCGATTCCATTTTTGGCAGCTTTGGAAAGTTCTTCATCAAAATTTTTGCTTTTATAATTAACACATTCGTCAAATCCAAAATTATCAACTAAGTATTTTCCTTTTTCGTGCGATCCAGTAATACCAATAACTTTACAACCTTTTACTTTAGCAATTTGTCCAACTATACTGCCTACTGCACCCGCTGCACCTGTTATTGCTACAGTTTCTCCAGCTTTAGGTTTGCAAATATCCAAAAATCCAAAATAAGCAGTTACCCTACAAAATCAATATTCAAAATTGTTTGTTCTTATAAATCGAATATCCTACCCTCCTGTGCCTAGTACTCCAAGTGCTAATGATAAAGGAAGGTCGCCAAAATCGGATATTATGTATGGCGATTGACCGGTAGGATCGTTTTTCACTTTTTCCCCTTTACTTATAAAATGTGTTTGCCAATGATATTTTCCGACTACGTACTTGCCTACAGGAAACTCTTCGTTCTTGCTTTCTATTATTCTACAAAAATTTTTATTGACTCTTAAGAAGCTTCTCAAGTTATATACATACGCACTTTGCTACTTGAGCTGCAACCATAGTTGATCCTAAAGGTAGCATATATACATAGGCTCTCATATATGGATCAACACTTAAATACACCGCTTCTGCTAAAAATTCTGTAATCCAAGCAATTATTACGTATTCGTGTCTAATTTTTAAACTTAAAAGTACCTCCTTGTTTTATAGGAGGTAAAGTTTCTTCCGCCATTTTTAGATCGGTTTCTTTGGGCGGGCCATCGAAATATTTGTCTATGATATATTTTTTAGCGACTACCATTTTGTTCAACTGTCGAATATTTTTCATGTCGATGTGTAATTTTAACCAGCTAGACACTTCTGTTATCTTGTGTAAATGGTTTAGATCACGTGGAATTGTTTTCAGTTGTTTAATCGCGAGATATAAATTATTGTGTGATAAAATGAAAGGTCATAAAAATATTCATATAATATAGTATTTCAAGTGCAACCAATATTGTCGACAATTTTTTTCAACTCACCAATGCATTAGTTGCTATGTGAAATAATCAACTTTAACTAAACTAGTATTTATTAATTTAATAAAATGCATTTTTAAGTAGAGAAATAGTAGATTAGACCAGGTACAAATTAAGCCAACGAATCTTACACGAGATTTCGAGTATATTTTTACCCATTATCAAAGCTGCATAAAATAGCAAAGTTGAGAAAGAAAATATTAAAGAGTAAAATGATGAGATATTAAAAAGGTATAATATAGCAGAAAAATACAATACAAATATTAAATGCAACTGAAAGATTTTTGGAAAGTCAGTTTGACTAATTCAGCAATGACGATCCTATTCGAAACATAGAGTGAAAGCTAAAAAAATTAACTAATTCTACTTTTATTATAATATATAATATACTACATGTTTTGGGTTATACTATTCCCATTATCAAGTCATCAAGTGTAAACTAATAAATACAGTAAGTTGTAAGATACTTACATTTTTCGTTATAACCTTCGTTACAACCAATGTTACAACATTCAAAGTTTAATTTAATTTAGCTTTAATATATTGATTTGTTTTTAATATTTTATCTTCTCCTTAAGATATAAAAATAATAATTATATAAAATAAAATATTTTATCTTCTCCAGCACATACGTAATATGGAAATTAACACTTCGTTAACGTCCACTAAAGTAGGCAATCTTTATTTCCTCTTTTATGATGTAATATACCCACACATAATGTAGTATACTAGTAACGAATTTTAATAACAACACGGCAGTATAACATCACTGGACCTAACCTAGACCGCTGCAATGATGCAAGTTGTATGTGTTTTTTTAATACGCAGTGTAGATTGTGTATCACTCGGCTGCGCCTCGTGATATACGATCCACCTCGCCTTTAATAATCAACTTAAACCTCTTGTTAAATAATATACCATTAAAATGTACGTAGCTTCAACTGACTGTATTTTAGTTTAACACTAACTTGATAACATAATTTTTTAACTTTCACTAATAGGATTTAGTTGTTTTCTGAAATGACTAGTAGAAGTAAATTATTAAAATTCGATCCCACTTGAAGTAGTCTCTTTAGAATGTCTAAAATTACTAGTGACAGTATAAAATCATTGTTTTAGTACTTTTATTGTAACACATATTTGAAAAGCTTCGCCACAAAACAGTTACTACTGAACTATCGCACTTATTCATCACGGATTTTAATGTTCGTAACCTATAAAATTGTAAAATGACTTGCACTGCAATTTTTGCAAATGTGCTTATTGCACATTTTTAGCGATAAAACCAAATTCCAAACAAAAATTTATTTAATACTTGTTACGACATACCGTAAATACAGCCTTGGCCAAAATAGTGGGGCACTTTTTAAAACGTCATTATTTTGGAAACAGTTAAATATTTTCTGAAAACAACTACGGCACTGTCTTCCTAGTAAAAAACTGTCTTAGTAAATCAAAAATACGAAGTATAAAGGCGTTACTGCCTTGATTACTGCCCTCATAACTGAAAACGCCGTATCTGATCATATAAACCTATGTAGATACGGCGTTTTCAGTTATGAGGGCAGATTACATCTTCAAAATTTTTGGCCGCTCGTATAAGCTAAAATAAAGAGTAAATTTTACCTAGATTATGTAGTAGGTACTATTCAATACAAACAAATAAGCAGGAAACAACATTTTTCGGAAACGTACCGTTTTTGAATTATACGCAAAATTTAAAACTCAAAGTTATTAAAATTCTTCAAAAAATTGTTAATTTACATGGAAATTCAATTCAAAATCTGAAATAATTAAGATTTTTTCACATACATATATTACGGTTATAACTTATAACGAAAACCCCAAACTTTAAACTTATAATTTGCCAAGTCAGCAGTTTTCTATAAATTACCGAAAAAAAAAAATGAAAAAAATTTCATTATAACTATAAAACGGTACGTTTCGGAAAAATTTTGTTTCCTGCTTATGTGTTTATATTGAATAGTACTACAATAATCTAGGCAAAATTTACTCTCTATTTTAGCTCATACAAGCGGCCGAAAATTTCGATGATGTAATCAAGGCCGTAAAGCCAGTTTTTTACTATTTTGGCCAAGGGTGTATAAGATATTATCCAACATATAGGAATAGAAAGATACTTTGGTGTTCCAGGTTTGGAATCCCGAAGCATTTGAATTTTATTCGTCATATGATCAAATACAATGAACGATGTAAAATAATCAAAGGAGAATCACTAAATGAAGTCTGTGAAAATTTAATTTAATTTAAAAATTTTTAAAATGAAATTTAAAGGGATTACCATCTTGATAATAATTCAATAATCACTTGTAAATTAAGAATCATCTTCAAAACTATTCTTTAATACTACTTTCAATATTTTATGAGTATTAATTTAAACATTCGTTTTAGCTGTTGCCTGGCCAAAACTGGAGCTTAACGTTGCCATAACTAGTGATTTATTGACCAAAACTGATGGTTAAGCAACTTTCCACACATTTTAGTCATATATTCTAATATAGCCGCCAATCAACAATTAAACTATGACTTAATAAATATAAATTACTAGTTAAATTAATAGTATTTCTTTTATTATGTATGCAAATAACGCATTATAATTATTATTCCAACGATTATAATATTTATTTCATTTTAAATAGTCATTTAATCATTTTGAGAATAACCGAGTGTGTTTTTTCTTATTTATCACAAACGTTTATTATCTGACGTAAACACCGAAATAATGCAGGAATTATTGTTTTTTAAAGTAACCTCAACGTTATTAATTTTGGTAATTAACTTTTAATTCATAGCAACAAGTACAAAAATCAGTAAAACAATATTTATGTGTACTGATGCAAAAATTAGTGTATAAATAATATAATTCAATATATTAACACATCAAACTTTTACAACAGCTTTTCCAATATTTTCTCCTGCAAGAAGATCAAGAAATGCTTTGAACATGTTTTCAAATCCATTCGTAACTGTTTCTCTGTATTTCAATTTTCCTTCTTTTATCCACTCGGCGTTTTGATTAATTGCTTCCATCCAACGATTTAACCATCTATTCACTAGAAATCCTTCCATATGTAGCTGTTTAAAAACAAAAGCCGGTTGAATAATAGTTGCTAGAATAAATAAATATTTTATATTACTAAAGAGTAAGCATTGATTTATAGTATAAGTATTTTTTATTTATAACAAATAAGTGTATTTTACCTTTTGGTAGGCTTTTTATATTGCTGTTATAAGAAGTAATTGATCCGCACACCGAAATTCGTCCAAATTCGTTCATATGTTGCAATATCGTACTACTCATTTCTCCTCCAACCTGTAGAAAGCACAGTATGTAATTAAAATAATCCAAGTATTGCAAATAGAAAGCACCTACATTATCAAAATAACAGTCGATTCCTCGAGGAGCTGCTTGAGCCAGTGCTGTACGTAAATCAGCAGTTTTATAATTAATTGCATTGTCAAATCCTAAACTTTTTATCCAATCGCATTTTTCATCGGTTCCCGTAATTCCAATAACATAACATCCTTTTAATTTTGCAATTTGCCCAACGTGGCTTCCTACTGCACCACCAGCTGCCGTTACTACTACAGTTTCTCCAGATTTTGGTTTACATATCTCCAAGAAACCAAATAATGCGGTAACACTAAAATATTAATAAATTAACATAGTGGTGGTTGTAACGGATAGATCTTTTACCCCGGCATTCCCAAAACTCCTAATGCCAATGATATTGGTAGATCACCTATATCTGGTAAAATATAAGGTGCATAATATCGATCTTTTGATCCATTAGAAATAGTATGAGTTCTCCATCCAAATTGCGCAACAACGTATTTACCAACTGGATAGTCTCGATTTTTTGACTGGGTAATTCTACAAAATTTAAGTTTTTGTAAAGAATTATGTAAAATGTAATATTACTCTTATTTACTTGGCTACTTGAGATCCCAACATTGTGCTACCCGGTTCTAGTTGATGAGCATAAGCTCGCATATACGGATCTACACTTAGGTATTCCGCTTCTGCCAGAAATTCTATAAAAAATATTGTTTTAATTTATAATTTATTAAATAGTGAACACACAGTTTTGTTTAGAAGCCAAGAAAAAAATTGTTTTTATGATCACGATAATATTGATTTTTGCTCGAGTCGCAATACAGCGCTTAAAAATGACTTCTGTTGGAGTGCGGGTGTCGGGATTGAAAGATTTAAATGGCATAAAATTAAAGCATATATGGCATATATTCATAATCTCGAGGTAGTCAAAATTTAATACAATTAAAAATTAAATTAATTAAATTGAAAAATTTACACTTCTATTTGCGAAACGAAAGCCTCAATCGAAAAGTTTGTTCTTGATAAGAGATGCGTATATATCTGTAGAACCGATTCCTTCAAAAATCATATTTTTTATTTATTATTAAACACGATAATTAATATTACATACTTAAGGTGGTTGGGTAGAGTTTTCAATCACGTGTGACCCATGGTTTTTTTTAGGTGAAATCAAAAGAATACAGTTTCTTTTATGTGTTAGTAAAATTTCAACCCTCTTTACGGTGTAGTTTTTAAGAAATCATTATTTAAAATTTTTCAAAAATACATTGCAAACATAGGAAAACGCACGCGATAGCACAGATTAGGATGTTGTTTTTGAATATATTCAAAACTTTCACGTGCAACCTATGAAAAAAAACTTACTAATGTAATCTACGATGTATGAAGTATATTCTAGGAAATATTGAAGTAAGTTTACCGTACAATTATTGAGAAATCGCTAATAAAATAATTCCCGCGTTTTCTGAATTTGAAAACGAAACATATATTTGTGGTTCAAGCTGTCATAATTTATGTCAAATTATTAAGGTTATGAATTATCATTAGACAAGGGATTATCTGAGTAGATGGCTTAACTATACATTTTCTAAATTTAATAGCAAACAGCATTTTTATTGGATTTATACATTTATTATTAACATTATCCTCTTTCTACCACATACAAAAATTGCATTAATAATCGAAAAAGCTTGTAATTGACTTTTTGTGCAGCAAAATTTTCAGCGTTATGTTCATATTTTCAACGATCTGTTACTAATGTCAATGTGGGGATAAGTTAGGTTAGGTAGATCAGCTAGTAATTGAATCAAGTAAAGATCTTAACAAATTTTAATTGAATTTTAGATTATTATTATAAGAGCATATGCAATTTGATAAATTATATTTTCAATAAAAATGATTTTTAATATCGATTTTGCAATGTAATAGTTTATTTGAAAATTTGAATATTGGACTACATTTGGACTCAGCCAAACTCTACCGAACCACCTTAATTAAATATGAAATTATTTATTGTTATATTTTCAAGGGAATGTGTACTTCCCCATCATCTATGTGGAAAACTGATTAGGTACTGATTTTTTTATTTATACTATTTTGTCCACGTTGGGTTCGAACCCAACCCCTCCCCTTTTATATGGCCCGGACTGAATTAATAATGCGTGGTTTAAGCAGTGGAATTCGGAATCTGTTGTGAGTAGAGCTGAGAAGCTGGGATTTGGATTATAATGCAATATGGAACCCGATATTTTGTATGTGGCATAATATAATTTATAATATGAATAATATCTTTTGTTTATGCATAAATTGTATGGCGCATACGCGCATACCAAAATCGGGTTCCCTATTGCATATATGTAATTCCAGCTCTAGTTATGAGTCAATTTTTTTTTTTTTATTGATACTGATATGGTCAATAAAATAATAAATACTATCATTGTGGAACTTGCATTTTATTTATACCTACTATTAAAAAAATTACTATCAATTTTTATAACAACTTAATAATTTCTCTTAATAACTTCTGGTATCATGACGGTTCATCACCATTTTTGTCTGGTGTTATTTCAGAAGAATACAGATACTATAATATTTTATTTTTAAGGAAATTATTTACGTATTTAATTTTAAATTATTCTAATTAATTTAATGTCCAATTTTATAAATTTTTAAATGCTCACCTCCTTCTTTAATAAAAGGTAACTCTTCGGTAATTAATTCCAGATCGGTATCGCGAGGCGAATCCTCAAATTGCTTTAAAACAATAAATTTTTTAGCTAGCACCATCGTTATCAGTTAACTTTAGTACGTACAACACTAAACTGAACGAATTCACCGTGTCCACATTTATTGTCAATGAAGTTATCTTCAAGGTTAATAATCAAAGATCGACGGTTATATTAAACGTAGTGTGTCACTTTTAGTTATTAATGTCATTTATATGGGAATTATGTACCTATCATTTAATCGCGCGAACAATGTCGATTTTCTGAAATTTATTTATTTTACTTTGGTTTTATTTAAAATCATCCCTTGACGTGCGTAAACATTTGTTTCTGGCATGGCTTTCAGTTTTGGAAACATTTTCAATTATACATTTTTGTATATACTAAGTGGGCAATGATAATCACCTAACTAGGTCATATCAAGAATAAATTGATTACGAAAGTTTTTTGCCCCTGTGATTATAATAAGTATTTATGCATTTTTAAAGACGATTTTGCAAGTATGATCTTATAGCAAAATTGGAAGACCCAAATATAATTGATAATCAGATTATACTACCAAATCTGATTGAATTCAATTTTTATTTTTTCACATTAACAAAATCGAATATTATGCAAACATTTTGCATTATATTTACTTCAAGGTTAACAATAACTGGTAAATAAATTAAGTACTTTAATATGTCCCTATTAGCGGTATATTAACTTCTATTATTTGTCGCTCATTACCTGACAATAATATTTATCTTGGCGAAGAAAAATTGTTAGCAATCTCACTCCATACATGGATACTTTAAATTATTTAATTACGAACTTTCATTACTAACAAAGCTTAATTACTTTGTGGTAATTATTCATTCAGCGTATAATAAATTATTATTGTTACTGATTTGATAGAATCCAGGTTCGATTCCGGATAAACTATCTAACTAGCCAAACTAGTGCTGCAACCAACAATACACCAAAAATATTGTCTAATCCAGTGTAGTATCAAGTAGTAGGCAGTCGTGAGCCAGAAATTTTTAACCTCATCTACGGCAAATTTGTATGTTATTTGGCCAAAAGAGCACACAGAGGTTTAATTTAAATAGTACGTAACCTACAACTACGAAATTTGCACAAAATGTTAATTGTGAGTTACACATAGATATTTGGGGCAGAAACAAAAATAAATTATTATTAATAAAATAACTAAACGAAACAATAAAAATCTACAAAAGTTAAGAAATATGATTTAATCGGTTCACTAGTCAGCGCCGGTTTAACCATAAAGCGGAACAAGCGGCCGCTTGGGGGCCGGTCTTCCAAGCTCAAAAATGAAAAAAATCGAAGCCAAAAAAAATGTAAGTTAAAATAAAATTAAAAACTTAGATCTCTTAATAAATGTAAAACATTTTAATTAATTTAAAAATCCCTTAGAAAATCGTACCCCACTATTACAATACAGGTTAGAGGGCCCGAAAAAAAAATCCGCTTGGGGCCCCATGACCACTAAAACCGGTCCTGTCACTAGTTTTCATAATTAAGAATTCTAGTAGTGATAATAATAATATTTATTACTGTTAATTAAGCAAGAGCATTACATATTAACGATGAAGCAATATTAAACTTTTACTATTGCTTTTCCAACATTTTGTCCAGCAAAAAGATCGAGAAATGCCTTAAACATATTCTCAAATCCATTTGTAACAGTTTCTCTATATTTTAATTGGTCTTCTTTTATCCATTCAACATTTTGATTGATTGCTTCTTCCCAACGATCGGTCCAACGACTTACAACAAACCCTTCCATACGTAATTGTTTGAATACAAAAGCCGGTTGCACAAGGGTGGCTAAAATTGTATTTCATCAATATTTTGACTTTAGTTGGGTATTTTAATTAAATGTTCTCTTACCTTTAGGCAAATCTTTGGAATCGCTATTATAAGATGCGATGGCCCCACATACTGAAATCCTTCCAAATTGATTCATATGTTGTATTATGGTACTACTCATCTCTCCTCCAACCTAGTACGTACATAATAATAATAATAATAATTTTTATTGTCAGTTTATTTTTAATTTCTCACATTATCAAAATAGCAGTCCACTCCTTTGGTAGCTATTTCTGTCAATGCTGTATCCAGATCAGTAGTTTTATAGTTAATTGCATTATCGAAACCTACACTTTTTATCCATTCGCATTTTTCATCTGCCCCTGTTACACCAATAACATGACAACCTTTTATTTTTGCAATTTGCCCAACAAGACTTCCTACTGCACCACCTGCTGCAGTAACAACTACAGTTTCTCCGGCTTTAGGTTTGCATATTTCCAAGAAACCTAATAGTGCCGTAACTCTGAAATAATTAATAATTATAATTTTAGGAATATGTAGATTAGCTTAAGCAAATTTTTACCCCGGCATTCCTAAAGCTCCCAGTGCTAGTGACTTGGGCAGATCACCGATATCTGGTAGTATATAAGGCGTTGCAAATTTATCTTTTGAACCATCGGATATGGTATGAGTTCTCCAACCAAACTGTCCAACCACATACTTACCAACAGGAAAGTCTTCATGTTTTGATTCGGTTATTCTATCAAATACAATTTTATTGTAGATGCTTATTATGCTACAAATTTGATTTCTTACTTGGCTACTTGAGTTCCGATCATTGTAGCACCTAATTCCAATTGACTGGAGTAAAGACGCATGTATGGATCGACAGTTAAATATTCGGATTCTGCCAGGAATTCTGTAAAATATAACTGTGTAGTAACAAGGTTAACAATGTGGTTAACATTTTATTTAAAAGAAGTACATGTAGACAGTCGTAGAATTTTTTCAGCAGGAAGCATAGCCAAGATTTATGCACATGATTTTAAAGATGTAGGCGCCAGATCACTTCCGCTCGAACCTGGTTTGGGGAAGATTGAAGATACCATAGTTAGATAGTACAATTTTTTGTTTAAATGGAGCTATAGTTCTTATTTGGCAATCAAGTTCTAAACTTATTCTTTTGTTAATTGCAGATTATTAAATTTTGAACAGATCTGTCGACCTTGAGTTTTTAAAGTATTTATGAAGTTATTATTTAGATTCAAATGAAATAGGAAAAAGAGTCAGTTTGTTTTGGGTGACAAAATTGTTTTATGACTTGAATAATGGTTACCTTGAACAACAGACAACATTAAACGACAGAGAGAAATGTAATTTTAATTTAATTAATCAATAATAGACTGGCTTTTAGTAGAAAACCTTTCTTAATTCTATAAGATAATTAAACCACTATTTTCTTATCAACTGTATTATAAAGAATAATAAACTAATAGGTAAACTTGTTTATTGGAAGAACTTATTATTGCGGTGAACTTGTTATTGTTATTAACTTGAACAAACAATTCAAAGTATTTAAAATTGCGTACAAATTTGTTTTTGTAATTATAAATTCAAGGATAAATTGCGGGGGTTTGTTAAGAAAGTTTCACGTTTTAAAACAAATTTGAAATTTTTATAAATTTTGTTCCGCTGTTAAGACCAAGAAAACAATGGGATCTCTATTCCCATATATTATAATTTTCTACAAGGTGTTAAATCACATTTGGGCAATAAATTGGAATCTACAGATTAATTAGCTAATTTTAATCAGATATTTGTTTACTTTTTCATCTTTTCATCATAGTTATTACCTTCAATTCTTGGTTTACATTTTTTTAATGGAATATAAAAAGTTTAATATAATTATTAAATAGTTGCTATTAATTTGTCCTTAGTTAAATAATTGTTAATAAAATAATTTATATACCTTGGTGTCAAGCTCCATTATAGTTACTATTTGTTAGTAAACTATCTTAGCCCACGGCTGTAATGAACACTTTTTACCTAGGTGCGTAATATATTATTATTTGTAATGAGGTTTTATTTTATGAGACTTTATTTAGATGTACTTTATTAATATCTGTCTTTATTAATTATATTATTCCATAATAATAAATAAAGAAAAATACAAGTAAGTGCAGCTAAATAAATATCCTTGGAATAATAATAATAAACTTATAAAAACATCCTCTCTATAGCAAACATATGCTATTATTTAATTGTTATAATCTTATAATAATATTATATCAAAACTCTTACAATTTTCTGTATTTAGAACTATTATTTTTTTAATTTACTAGAAGTAGAAACAAATGGTTATTATTTTAACATTTTAATATAATATTTAATATCAAATTCAATCAGAAAAATTTCTGTTAATTTATTCTAATTAGTTTGTAAACATTTCGACGGTGGAAAGGCAAAAAGTCTTATGTCCATGGCATTCACATGGCGCTTAAGATTTGTTACCAACCCGTAAGTGTAAGTTTTCCGATTGAATTTGATAGTAAATTCTCTGTACTATAAATTAGTAATTTTATTTTTTTGGATTGAACGAGTAACTTTGAAGAAATGGAGGATGAAAGTCGATCAATCGTAAATCTTCAATTATTTTTTATTAATTTTAAATCGGGCTCGAAATCTAAGCTATCGATTGGTGTAACTTTCATACCCTGAAACTGAATACAGTAAAAGCCCTCGTATCCGAAATGAACGGGAGGGACCCATTTCAGTTCGGATAGGCGAATGTTTCGGATAAATGGAAGGTTGAAATATATATGGTATAACCATGACAAATACCATAACAAATCTGCAAACGATAAGAATTTATTCTTATCACAGCAAACTTGATGATTTTATTTAATTATATAAATTTTGTAAAAAGCGTTACACTTACTTGTTACCAAATAACAAAACTATACGAATAGAATATAAATATTTTATTTTGCGAATAATCTCTCTTTCAAATTTAAATTACTATTTATTTTTATGACATTAAGAATGCTGTTGTTTTTATTATAATATAATGTAAGCATTATAATATAACATAGGTAATCAATCCGTCTACCTACACGTGTTCTCCTTTTAGACGCGGCGAGATATAAAGCTCACAAGCATCTTTCGGTTGACGCGATAAATTCTAAGAATTTTCGGATACGAGAGATTCGGATACGAGGGCTTTTACTGTATATTCAAAGTTCCCATCGACTGGACTAAAAGTATCTTCTTTTAATTAAAATAATATTTATTACGCATAAAAATTAATTTAAATATCATAAACCAATAGTATTTTTGCAAATTAAATATTATTAAAGCACTAAATTTTATAAATTAGAGTGAAATTAGATACTAATAACTTTTTTTATTTATATTAACAATTAAAATCATTATCATAAATCAAAAATCATAATTCGTAATTATTTTTCATTAAAGATGTTTTAATTTTAATATTTTCAAAATAGTCAGGATAGCATATGTTTAAAAACTTAATAGCTGCAATTATTATAGAATATTTCCTATCTTTAAATTGTATTATAATAGTTACATATTTGCAAAACCCAATATTGGTTTTGGTAAAAAAAATTAGCTTAGTCATAATTTATAATCATTTTATGAATTTAAAAAGAATATTAATTTATGAGATATCAATTAAAATATAAAAATTCGGTTAGAAAAAAATAATTTACCTCCATCCTTAATGGGGGGCAATTCTTCAGTAAGTAATTGAACATCGGTATCGCAAGGTAAACCTTGAAAATATTTTACAAGAACAAATTTCTTAGCAATCACCATGTTTTACAATTATTTGACTTGACTACGCTACGTGCAGCACAAAACTAAACGAAATCACAGTATGTGTTATTGACCACTTCAAAATATATTATTATTTAAAATCATCCAATTAAGTAAGCTTTCAGTATTTCACTGTTTTAAATAAAAGCGTTACAGATTGATCGGAATTATATAGGTAATAATAAAACTTGACTTTTCTGCAATTAAATACATCTTTTCAAGAAAATTCTAAAAGTGATATCAAATATTATTTTGTTTTTAATATTAAAGACTGTCTCAGAAAAAAATAGGTCCCTTTCAGGTATATGATTTTAGGTCAAATTCAAAGAAATTTTTTCAAATTTCATTACTTTTGGGTTCAATACACGATAGTGTCAGGGCCGGATTATTAATCTACGCGCCCATAGGCAAAATTTTTTAAGCTCCCCCTCCCCCAAAAAATGTTTCTAGAAAATTTCGAGCTTAGACTCAATGTTGTTAAATTTTTGAAATTTATTATACTTAAAATTATCGTCCTACAAATACAATTATATTTATTTTAAAATCAGTTCTTGCGGAGGCATCAATTTTTTGTAAAATTATTTACCTATATTGTGATAGTTTTATACTCCTGAGTTGATTAATATCGAATAAAATATATAATAAAAAGAACATTGTATTCGATAATTATTATGACAAAGTACATTATTACAAAAATTAAATTCTTCTGGATTTCGTGTTTGCAAATTCTATTATAACTTTTCCAAAATCAGCAGTGTTGCTTAGCTCACTATTTATAGACAAAACAGCTAAATTCGGCAAGTCCTTCTTGAGAAATTGAATTTTTTAAATATGTTTTTGTTCTCTTTAAACTTGAAAATGACCTTTCCCCACTTGTATTGGTTAGAAATATTCTTGTTGCAATTTATAAATTGGGAAACATTACGGGAAACAAGGGAGCATTGATACATTTTTTAGAAAAAAGACATTTAAATTAATTTAACAACTTGTACCGAACTCGTTTACATATTGGTACTATCTTGGACTATTTCTGCAACTAAAAATTTTTATTATTATTGAAAATTTAAATATTTGATGGTGTTATAAATTTTTTACGTAACCTTGCAAAATGTCTCTAGCCTTCCTCATATGCGGGAGGTATAATACAATCACTGGGAGGTTTGATACAGTACAGATGTGTATATTAACTGAAGCAATAGAAACAAAATATTTTATTTCCTAGATACTTAGAAGTGTCATTCATAATTTAACAGATATTCGGTGCGATTCTGATTTGACACAACAACCTAGTTGGGGTAACAATTTGGTTATTTTGTTTATGTATAATTGGTTTATGAACCAATTTTGTTATAATTCATGGTTACAATAACAAGTGCATTTCAGTGCTTGTTGGGCTCATTTTGACCATTGTTATACATTCGTGAAAGAAGAAAGACAGCTGATATAAATATATTTGAATTATTTTATTTATAGTTGTAAAAATTTTTATATGAATGGATCCAATTGATGTTAATTTTCACTTAAATTTTGAAAATGTTGAAGATTAGTAAGTAAAATTAAATAATTAAAACAACCCTAACAAGACTTCAGTTTATTAAAGATTTCTAAATCACAAGCTTTAAACGTATAATTAAATGCTTTTGCCACAATAGTTGCAATGTGAATCATGAAATGTGCAATTGCTACAGATATGGCCCCATGTGAAGTTTCAGAAAGTTAACATCTTTACATATCCGGAATCCGGTGTATACCATACCATGGGTGTATACCTAGAATTCAAAGACGTAACGAATGCGTTAAGGGCTTGAAATGCCAACACTCCCTGCAGTTCTAAAAAAAACTTAAGCTAAGCATTGTATTATTCTATTTACAAATTACAAGAAATAACATCTAGATCTCTTTTGAATATTTACAAATTACTAAAATTTCTTAAATTACTAATAAAGTTTGCGGTACAATGGTACTCACTATTATAGTGCGTAAACATTTATTTACAGTGTGTAAACTGTAAATTTATTTAATTTAAATTTTTAAAAAATTTGAATAAGAATTACAAGTTTAACTATAACTGATAAACATGAAAACAATAATATTAAATTTAATTATTCAATTAGGAATCATTTTTGTGATTGCGAAGATGAAAGAATGAAAAAAGATAATAAGAATTCAATTTGATATAGTTGAATTCTTTTCTTCAATTCAATTTCTTCAGAAAATTCCAATTTGAAGTCTTCACAGCATATGGTTTGAAGATTTTATGAATGATTGCGTAAATTGCCATCATCAAAGTTTTTCAAATTATTTAAAAATCTAAAATTATTTTCAATTTTGCTATAGACAGTTACCTTTTTTTAATTCTTCTTTTAATCTGTCTATTATTCCAGATAAGTGTTAATTCTCATTTCAGCTTTCCCATCAAACCCGACTTCCCCATACTTAAATACTTTTGCCAACCAGTCTTTTACAAGTCTTCGTTCGCTTTAAATCGTTTTTATATTCATAAATATTCGACAATTCTTTTCCACGTCTTTGGTAAACGTCTGATCTCTAAATCTGCATTGATTTGCTTTTAATTAACCAAAATTCAGTTAAAATTCCAGTTTCCAATATTCCAAAATTTTGTAGTAACCTATTTGCTTCAGCCTTTTATAAGGTTTTTCAGTTTCATTATGAGCTCAAATAATTTGAGCGCCCCTTTGCTGATCGGCGCCCCTAGGCAATTGCCTAGTTTGCCTATTGGATAATCCGGCCCTGGATAGTGTATCGTGGTTCAATATAGGTTTCCAAGAGTACACAATTTTATTTGTCTTTGAGTGTTCATCGGTGTTAGTTATGGAGTACCAACAAGTAACCAAGTGTAACCGAAATTTTTGCGAACTTGTTAAAAATCCTGAATTGTCGCAAAGACAATTAGCAAAAATTGGCTATATAAACATCTCATATCTTTCCACATTTAATTTGGATGTAAAAAATGGTGGTCCAAAAGTAATTCACACTTGAACTTTTTTTATTTTCTTTAGCATTTTCGCAATTTTCAACGAATTTTCACCATCTTCAGTCTTCAGCTGGTCGTTAAGTTGAACTTTAATGCATATTTACGCCGGGGCGAAATTTGTTTAAATAAATGCCTCAAAAATCGGCTACTACCTTTTCTGGCATTACACAACACCTCACCATTGTTCTGGTCTGATCTGGCTACCTGCTATTAAAGTAATAAATCTAGAATTTTATGATCAAAATTCTATCAAAATTATACCGTAATATGCAAATCCTCCAAACGGTCAAAAAAACAAGAAAACAAACCACGGATATGGTTTAGTTCATAGTTTAAAAAAAAAAATACAAAAAAGCAGCCGATTCAATATCAGTTACTACTGCAAAAAATTCATAAATGGAATTAAACGAAGATTCGAAAATTTTATGGCCCGTTTTAAAAAATTTTATTTTTAAATTTTTTACATGTACCTAATATTATAAAACCAAATATAAATAAAAATAGTATTTTGAAAAAATAATAATTCAAATTCGTTAAATTTAAATTATTAAGTGACCCTTTTTTTCTGGGACAGTCTACTTATATTTTATAAATACCTAATGGTTTTTAATATCTTTGAATTAATAAAACAATAAATTCCAACAACTTTTTTTAACAAAATTATTGACAGAATGACAATTAAAATAAATAAATTATACTTGTCCGATATTGTTCATCATAATTTATAAAAATCACTGTTTGGTATTAGGAGATGATTTTGATGGAAAACTTAAATAATGCAAAAAGATATTATGGAAGTATATTTACTCGTATCTACGGATTATTAGGGGCAGTTCCAAGAGGATACCGGTTGTAATATTTTGAATTTGGATAAAAGTGGAATGTAATTATATTATTTTTTCAATGTACGATATTTACCTTATGTTGCTTATACCGGCAAATAATAGCATATAATTAATAATAATATGTAGATGAGATTAGGAAGGACTAACACATTTTATTTGTAGTTTATATTTCTGTATTATTTTTGTATCTTTTATTTTTTCTTTAAAATAATTAGGGAAGCAGGAATTTGCATAAATAAGTTTTTACATATTAATTTCCTATGTTCGGCTAATGCCCGTATTCACCAACTACAAATAGCACTATTTGTCGAATAAAATGACATTATTACAATGCAAAACAATGCAAAATCTTGTTTTTATTCGACAAATAGTGCTATTTGTTGTTGGCGAATACGAGCATAAGTCAACCAGCACCCTGTATAATAAATCAAAATTTTGGTTTTATATCAATTTTGTAGAGAGCAAATGTATGAAAGAAAGGAATGGCATACCTATTATATATTTTACTTTTTCAATCATTCGTTTTCTTTTAACATCACATTAAACTTTTGAGAAAAAGTACAACAGAATTTGAAAAAATATGAAATAGTTTGTTCATAAGTTTCAGTTAGTACTCATGATTTTTTGAAAGTTTGAAAAACAATTTAAATTATAAGAATAACCTTTTTTATTTTCTTAAATTATTAAAATTTTCGAATTTGATCTAAGTTCGAAAAGTCAGAGAAAATCTTCGATGTTAATTAGAGAATTAGAAAAATTTGGAAATTTATTTTGAAAAATGAGTGAGAACCCTGTTACACAGTAATGATGAACATCATATGTATGTATTATGTCTGTAGGGTAACATATCTGTGGTGGGTAGGAATAAGAGTATAAGTCAAAATTTGAGATATGTGAAAAAAGAGGTTTGAATACTTACTGCTAGATGCAAAATCGACCAATTAATAAAAGTTCAATTAGGTGAGGTCTAATTATATCATTCAAATGTATATTGACTCTGTATTATTTATACTTATTTTATAATTGACGTAAACGGTTGGGAGCAGATTTTCGACTTATACTCTTTTTCCTACCCACTACAGATATTTTTTCGCATTATTAATGATGCATTTAGGATCAAGTGGGGTAAAAATGAAACAAAAGTAAAACTTTAAATTTTTAGGCCATGTAGAAGTGAAAATCTAAATTTATAATATTACTGTTAGATATAGTTTTTTCCGCTTGTTTTATTTGTGCTTCAAAATTTGTAATATCACTTATAGCATAGAAGCTGCCAACAGGTCTTACATATTCTCATACTTGTTTTGTTTTTTTCTTATAAATCAAGAATAAAATAAAGCACTGTGTTTTTAATTTTTAGTGTTGAATGTTTAGCTTTTTTTGGAAGTATATTTGAGAATATCGCGTAAAACTGTCTCTAATACAAATTTTGATTTTTACTTCTAGATGCCTTAAATTAAAAGTTTTATTTTTTGCTTCATTTTTACCCCACTTGACCTTCAATGTAAAGTTCGTCTACTGTAAATACTAAATTAAACACTAAAATGAGTAATAATTTACAAATAATGAATATATATAATTATAAAGTACATAAATAACCTAAACAAGTTTTAAACTTTTACAATAGATTTTCCAATATTTTCTCCAGTTAGGAGATCAAGGAATGCTTGAAACATGTTCTCAAATCCTTCGTAAATTGTTTCTCTGTATTTCAATTTGCCTTCTTTTACCCATTGAAAGTTTTGGTCAATAGCTTCTAACCAACGATCTGCCCAACGAGGTACTATAAATCCTTCCATTTGTATTTGTTTGAACAGAACAGCCGGTTGTAGTAGTGTTGCTAAAACATTTATAATATTTATTTTTAATGGAAATTTTGCTTTTCTTCAGTATGCTCGGTTTTCTTACCATGGGGTAAATTGTTTGTGTCCGTATTATAAGAAGTAATAGATCCACATACCGAAACTCTTCCAAATTCGTTCATATGTTGTATAATTATGCTACTCATCTCTCCACCAACCTGAAAAACATATTACACAGTTGGCAATCAATTTCAACTTTAAAGTATAAAATACCAACGTTATCAAAATAACAGTCAATTCCTCGAGGGGCAGCTTGAACCAATGCCATACGTAGATCGGCAGTTTTATAATTGATCGCATGATCAAATCCTAAACTTTTTATCCAATCACATTTTTCATCAGTTCCCGTAATACCAATAACACTACATCCCTTAATTTTTGCGATTTGTCCAACTAGACTTCCTACTGCGCCTCCAGCTGTTGTTATTACTACAGTTTCACCTGCTTTTGGCTTACATATTTCTAAGAAACCGAAATATGCTGTAACTCTGAAATAATTAATCATCTACACCTAGAGTGACTATGTATACTTAAAAAAAAACTTTTACCCTGGCATTCCTAAAGCACCTAACGCTAATGATATTGGTAAGCTGCCAAAATCCGGAATGATGTATGGTTTCAAAAATTCATTTCCTGAACCATCAGAAATAGTATGTGTCCTCCAACCAAATGGCCCAACAACGTAATTACCTACAGGAAAACCTCTGTGTTTCGATTCGATTATTCTGAAAATCATGTACTATTTTATTATACTTTATAGTTATTTTAAAATTGAAAACTCATTACTTGGTTACTTGAGATCCCATCATAGTATTTCCTAGTTGGAAAGTATGAGCATAACAACGCATATAAGGATCTACGCTTAAGTACAAGGCTTCTGCTAGAAATTCTACAAAATAAAAAATTTTTTAACTTAAGGCTAGGATATTGCGATGCGCTCTTGTATAACCAGCTTGCATTCAAAAACGGCTGAATAGATTTTCTTCAAATTTTGAAATTATATTAACGATAAATTAACGACTGTTGTAAAATAATTTTTTTTTGCAATTTGTCTAATTTAGAATTAATTGTGTTTAAATACCCCATTTGCAATTTTTGTAACAAAAATTAAAATAGATTAAATAATTACTAACAAAGAATTATCAATTAAAAAAAAAAAAAAAATTGGCCAGGTGCAAAAAAAAATAGTAAAGCACCTTGCATTAAAAAACGGCTGAATGGATTTTCTTCAAATTTTGAAATTATATTAACGATAAATTAAGGACTGCCGTAAAATATTTTTTTTTGCAATCTGTGTAATTTAGAATTCATTGTGTTTAAATACCATATTTGTAATTATCAATTAATAACATTTTACTTATATAAATAATGTACACGTCTAAAAGAATTCATAAAAACATTTTTTGAAAATTTATTTCATCTATAACACATTATAAATGAAATTGCATATAATTGTTCAATTAAAATCAGGCGGGAATAATTTGAGATGAAATGAATCATTATAGTTCAGTCATTATCACAAAGATGGGTACGTGTTGTGTTCAATTTAAAGCAAATTTACAGTTGCCTGTTTTATACAGTCGCCCAAATAAATCGAAATGATAATTTGTAACTCATATATATTTTGAGTGACAATGCTAGAAATATTTTAAATGTTCTCCCGTCTTATCTTATCTTATCAACACAAAAATATTTTTTGGTGGGGATTTGCGTTTCGTTTCAAATCTACCACCAATGTTTTAATACCTATGTTTACTTTTTAGATGAATACAAAAATATTTTATTAAATAATATAAATTCGCATAATTTTAATTCGATTAAAATAGCATACAATATAAGTGTAGGTAATAAATGAATGTAATTTTCTATAATCAAAATAAATAATATAATATTATTATAAAAATATTCAAATTTTTATTTTCTTCAGTATTGAATTATTGTACTAACAAAAGAGTAAAACCCTTCAATACACTTCTGAACAATCAGCTTCTTTCTCTTTCGAAAATGGTTAAACATGGTTACACGTACAGCATTAGACATGATTAGACCCAGTGCCGGATTACACTATTACAGATATTAAGGCAGAAAAGGCGGCTGCCTAGGGGCCTCGTTAATTTTAGGAGCCTCGTGAAAACGGAAAAATATATTTATTTTAATTATAAATTTTCATTTTAAAGTTTATCAAGAATCTGTGTTTTAAAGTACATAGTAGTAAATATAAAAATATTAGGGGGGGGGGTCAAGCCGAATCTCACCCACTCTCACATGGGGGTGAAATGGGTCTCGGCAAATATCATGTAATTTTTTTTTATCTTACTAGTCCTAAATAAAAATAATTAAGGGGTAATGTCCACCAAATTTTTATTTTTTTTTTCCAATTTTTTTGTATTGGCTTAAATCATGCTAAAACTATCATAGAATCAAAATCTACAACGCCCAAGTACTGATCTAAACTCAAAATTCGTTTAAATCAATTTTAACCGAACAACTTTTATGCTGCAAAATCACTATCAAAATCAATCGGTGAGCAGTAGAACTGAAAAAGTTTACATCCGATTGACTTGAAATTTTAACTGTAGCTTTTTCATTAGATTATCTAGTGAAGTACATACGATTTTAGCGATTGATTAACAACAAAAAAGTTATAAACAATGAAAGTTGATTTTTTTTGTCGAAAAAAAAATTTTTTTTTCAAATATTTTATTGAGACTGTTTATTTTAATTATTGAGTAGTAAAATTAAAAACTAATTACGCAAGTAATAATTTTCTAGAGGACCCCGAAAATTTAACTACCTAGGGGGCCACAAATGTTTAATCCGACAGATTAGACCCCACGGCTGCTTAAAGGGGTAGGTATTCTAGTTTAGAGGCATGAATTTCGGGCGGTTTTTGAAGCTTTGTACAAACGAAACAAAAAATATTTTTACTATCAATTTTTTTATCATTTATTTATGGATATTTTAAGATTGCATAAAAATTAACCGAGAAAACCCTCAAAATTCACAAAGTTATGAGCTGGCAAAGTGGGAGGTCCAAAAAAAAGGATGTTCTAATGTTCGAATGTACCGATTTATTTGAAATTTGGTGTGAATGTTCTTTATCGATGCCGTTATAGCATGAACCGTGGAAAAGTAAAACAATTTTTTTTTCACGAAATGGCGGCCGTTAAAAATTTTTTTTTTACTTTATCATACAAAATATGAAAAAGTATTGTTATCGTGCAGAAAAAGAAATTTGAGATTGATTTTGATGAATTTAGGCATATTGGGGTTCCAGAAGCGGAAAATCATCATTTCCAAAAAATGTCTGTAATCTGTATGTGTGTGTGTATGTGGTCAAATTTTCCTCAACCTCTACTTCAAAACGTAATAGGAATTTTTTAACAAAATTTCGTATTTAGTATTACTGATATATTGGGACTTAGAACTGATTAGATTTTGGTTAAAATCGGTACACGGAAACGCAAAAAAAATATTTGGCAAATTAAAAAATTATATTTTTCTTTTTCTCAAATTTTAGATTTTTATTAAATTCTTCTCTATAATAATAATATTAAAAAAGTATTAATCAATAACCGTGTAAATATCCAATTTTTGTAATTATTCTTTTTTCAAATGTAAAAAAAACTTTTTTCTTAATTTTCAAATTTTATTTTTTTATTATACAGTAAAACTTCTCTATAACAAGATTTTTGCTATAAACAGTCAGTTTAACATGTAAACAAAAGTCAAAGCACTAAATTTTTACTCGTTATAGCCGATTCTTCGTTATAACCGGACTCGTTATAGAGGGTTCTACTGTATTTTGCACCATAATAATAAGTATGATAAAGTTATGGGCATGGCCACATCCGATTTTTTTACATGTTTTAATTAACAATTCCGAATTTTTTAAAAATAGTAAAATTAAAATATTTGATCTGAGCGTGGTTGAGGCGAAAATATAAAACGTATAGGTATTCTAAAAAATTTGGGTGGGCACTTGGTTGGGCACTCCAGTCAATAGGGATTGGGCATGTGTCCACCCTGTTCCCCCCTCTGGCGCCGTCACTGTGTAATGTATAATTATTTTAATTACTATTATGGTATGGTCGTACGGTCTTCCTAAACCAAAAACAATACACGTCAACACTGTATATCTTGATTATGTATACATTGTACAGTGTTGCGTATTGCTTAATCCTAATCGCATTTTTTACAACGCTGGTCTAATGTGACCTCGTCAATGCTATCGTATTGTTTTTGGCTTTAAACAGACCATAGCTTAAAATTTAAATTTTTACTTTTTCAAATACTATATGTATTATAAGATTATTATAACATAAATTATAATAATAGTGTTGTAAATCAAATACAGTGGCCGTAAAAAGTATTCGTACACCCCTATCTTAACCATGTAAATTGTACATTTTGAAGCCATTCTTTCACACATAAAAGTCGCTTTTACAACAAAACTTTTTAGACATTTTTTGTTAAGAATTTTATTGTCTTCAATTTTGTATCTATACATTTTTCTATTTTGTCGCCCCGTTTCCGACTGACAACAGCTTAAACAAGACTCCGTAAAATACAAAAAATATTATCATCTGTATCTCGGAAACGGTGTGACAAAATAGAAAAATGTATATAAACAAAAATGTAGGGAATAAAATTTGCAACAAAAATTACTTATACATTTTTCTATTTCATTGCACCGTTTTTGAGATACAGGTGACAATATTTTTTGTATTTTACAGAGTCTTGTTTAAGCTGTTGTCAGTCGGAAACGGGGCGACAAAATAGAAAAATGTATAGATACAAAATTGAAGACAATGAAATTCTTAACAAAAAATGTCTAAAAAGTTTTATTGTAAAAGCGACTTTTATGTGTGAAAGAATGGCTTCAAAATGTACTATTTACATGGTTAAGATAGGGGTGTACGAATACTTTTTACGGCCACTGTATATGTGTATTCATCATTTTGAACATAATAATATAGTAATCTTCAATACAACATAATATTATAATAAATTATCGTTGGATAACTGCAAAAGCAAATTGGAATACTTCAGTTTTCTGCATTCGTTATCTTGCAAGGTTAAATCGCATATAAGCACTGTGCATGGTTTTATACGATTGCAAATTTTTTTACAACAGATGCGAAATTATAATATTATACCGAATTTATATTATGCATTTATACATATTTTAAATTAAAAATAATCAGTACGTAAATCCAATTCCTAATTATTATAACTCGTAAACTAATCTTTGAAGTTTATTAGAATTTCCTATGCTTATAGATATAGTTTATAGTTCGAATAAGGTTTCTTCCATTTTATTATAAAACAATTTAAACGATCTTATAATATATTTAATGGAAACAATAAGAATTAGATATTAAAGTAAAGTGCAAAATTCCCACCCTTACGATTGATATAATTTTTAAAAGGCGGAGCTTATATTTCAGCTTAAACGTAGGTTTTAAAAGTAGATTCCTGTAAGTTTGCTATTGAATTACCCATTAATGCAACCAGACTATTTGTGAAGCTTGTTGCCTACCAACGAATTAATTAATTAATTTATTCACCATAGCTTGTAAGCCCCCTCGCGTTCGTGAATTAAAGCTAGATCGACATAACCACTCCTTAAATAACGTTAGGTTTATGATATTTTCAATAAACAAAGTTAATGCTAGCATCTATGGAAAAAAACAGAAGATTTTCTCCCATCCAAACTCATCACAAAAAATTGGCTTGGTCTTCTAACTTCTAATATAATATAACAATGTCCTATTGTAAATATTGCATCTTGTTTGTGAAACCTTGAAAATGTGTTAATGGAAAACCTATTTGAATTTGTTAATCACATATTGACATAATATGAAATTAATATTATATTTTATAAAATTTTTAGTTTATTTAAAACACCACATTCCGGACGAACTTATTTCTTAAAACTTTTTGTTCTCAAATTTTCGATTTTGTTATAATTGATTTTTATTTATGAATATGAAAAATTATAGAATGAAAAACTGAAAAGTGTGTAATCAAAAATTTACCCCCCCCCCCCCCAACGTCTGTCGCTTGCTTATTATAGTGGATATTTTTTTATTTGTTTTTAAAAAAATTGTTTATAAAATATTATTTATTTTGTTGGACATGAAGATAAGTAAAATTTTTATACATTCGTAAGTTCATATTATATTATCAGTTTATGATATGATGTTTATTTATTAATCATAACTTTTTCTTGTGCACACTATTTTTATCTTGAAACAAAGTTATACATTCTTTGGAAATAATTAAGTTTTTCTGTAATTTTTTAATTTGCTGTTTAAACGCCAAACGTTTCTTACCAAGTAAGGCAAACTCTTTAATTATTCAAAGGATGCGATTATATAATATAATCTACAAATTATTACTTACCGCCATCTTTAACAGAAGGCAATTCCTCAGTGATTAATTTAAGATCATTGTCTTGAGGCATGCCTTGGAATTGGTTTACCACAATAAATTTTTTTGCAACCACCATCTTTTCTATGGGTATGTTGTGGAGTACGTGTAAAATCGAACTGATGGAGTTTGACAAGCTATGCAGTTCGCAATTATTTAACTCCGCTAATATTGTCGATTAAATTATCTTCAAGGTTAAAGGAGTAAAACTTTTCAATTTACAAGTAATTTCCCATATTGACTTGTTAACTTGTAGACATAAAAATGCAGGATTTTAAAAAGCCTTCAAATAATGGAATTTTTTTAAATATTCCTGGTTAACATAAATCAAACTTTCTCTAACATTTTGTTATGTAATCGCTCAACGTTACTCTGTTGGCCATTGTGTTACCTCTAACCAATAGGTAGAGAATGCGGCAAAATAATTGGAACTTCCGTGAATTTTTTAATATATCTCATTTTTTTTCTTGAAATATTCCACATTCATAATACTGTATGAGGTGCGAGGGGTAGAAGTTTACGACATTTAGTCTGATCAAAGGTATAGAGCTTGTCAGTGTGGATCCAAGGATAGAAAATAACTATAATTGGATAACTTGGAATCTGAAAAATAAATATAAAAGTATTGACTTAAATGACAAATACTAACAGTTGACCACTAATAATCTATAATTATATTATTTGACCGCATCTTGTATTTCAAACTTTCAGTAATGTAATATATTTTTATTTATCATTAGGTTCACAAATGCATGTTGGAAGATACTCCTAGAAATAATGCTTATCGACAAGCAATTTTTGATAATAAAGATGCATTTCAAGGAAAAACAGTTTTGGATGTAGGCGCTGGAACAGGAATTCTATCTATATTTTGTGCTCAAGCAGGGGCTGCTCGAGTTTATGCCGTGGAAGCAAGCGAAGTTTATAAAATAGCAGAGGAAATTGTTCGAGAAAATCAAGTGGAAAACATTGTACAGGTAATATATCAAATTTACTGCATTACTTTATTCAACTATTTCTCAAACTACTTCTATAATATAGTTACTTAGGTATGGTTGTGACCAGTGATTTTCTATAGTATAGATACCAAGACATACGTCAATGGTGTTCTTTACATATCAACGACAAATTATTTTCGGACATCTCTTTCTACTCTGTCTAGATTTTTAATATTTTCTTCAGTTGTCTCTCTCTACGAACCTCAACCAATACCAGACGGCCATATTAGGAGGCAATATTTTAAATTTTGACAGCTATTTGTTAAAAATTGTTAAAATATGGAAATATTTTTATTATATTATTAAAATAAATTTTTTACAATTATTAATATTGCTTTTATACAGTTTTCAGAAAGAATATAAAGTGGTAAATAAATCAACGCATTATTTAACCTCGAAATTTTTTAAATTTCAAATTCTAATTTAGTACATAGTATCAAGATTTATATTTGTACAAAAATGCTTTTATTTCTGTGCAATTAGTGGATTTTTGATGAGTGGACCTTGCCGACTCCGTTGATTAATAATGTGAAATGAAACTTATTAGTTATTATTTTTATAACAAATTATATTTATAATAAATTTATTTTAACTACATCAAAGATTATAAATATAAATAAATTACAATTATATTATATAGATATCGGTGCAGGTTTTTGATACACTACCAAAATTTTAAATTGGTACTTCTTTATGATTGTTGGTATTTTACACGATTTGTTGAAAGAAAGAAATTGGTATTTCTTTGCGATTTTAAATTCAAAAATGTATAAAATATGTACATAACCTTCAAAAACTTATAATGACAGCTAACAAAAACGTAATTCCACAGTTGTTCCATACTAATACGAGCAAATCGAGGCTACAAAAGAGATAACTGCTATCTAACTAAAGTAGTAGAAAGATATGGGCAGATAAACATATGGCGCGTAGTCCTAAGAACACTGCTCTTTAAGGCAGGTATACGGCTTTTGGTATCTATAATATAGAAAATCACTGGTTGTGACAAACTAAACTCCTTTGAACGTCATCGGTGATTTTAAAATTTACATAATGTGCATAATATTTTCGTAAAATTTGGTGTAGATGATTGTTGAGAAGCTCTTAAATTATTTTATCTAATTGATAGGAAAATCCGTTGTTTCAGGTATCAAAAATCTTTTCCGACTGACTTATTATTATCGAAACAGTTTCTATTACACAATGATTTTCATAGTTTGAATTGCAAAACCTTAACCGACTGCTTGTTGTTTTTTCAACCATCAGGCTTTAAAAACATTCAAAAACACAATTTATTTTATTAAATAAAAGGAAGGAAAGCTAATAGAATATGGTTCAACCAAATTTTACAAAATATTCATTTTAAATCTATGGAATCAGTTTTCAGTTAAATTGAATTTAAATTAGTTAATTTTTTAGGTAATTCACTCGACAATAGAAACCCTAAATTTTCCAGGAGATGAAAAAGTAGATATTATAGTTTCTGAATGGATGGGTCACTTCTTACTTCATGAAGGAATGCTAGATTCTGTTATATTTGCAAGAGATAAATTTCTCAAACCAGAAGGATTATTATTTCCTGAAAATGCTACATTATATTCCACGCCTTGCAGGTAAATAAAACTCTCATTGTTACCAATTTTATTTAGAACACATTGAAGAATATTATTTTAATTATCATTTTTATAGCTTACCGTCTCTAAATGAATACTGGAAAGATGTAAGTGGTGTATCTATGACTACCTTCGGTAAAAAATTAAAAACACAGAGTGCTGAGTCACCAAGAGTTGCAGCTATTAAACCAGACATGGTTTTAGCTGATCCTGAAGTTATAGCATTTTTTGATTTACGTGAAATAACTCTCGAAGATATCGATAAAATTGAATATCGCCATTTGACGGTGGTAGATAAACCAGGATATTATGAAGGCATTTGTCTTTGGTTTAATTGTAGTTTTCCAGCATCTTTAACGGAACCAGTTGTGCTAACAACCGCTCCTGATGAACCCGAAACTCATTGGAAGCAAACCATGATTACTTTACCCACTAGTTTAGAAGTTAGTGAAGGCATGCCAGTAGCATATTGTATATCTATGCAACGTTCACCAGAAAGTCGAAGAAGATATACAATTGAAGTAGAAATGTTAGATCCTGATGATATTGAACATCCAGTGAATTGTTCTTGCTACAAAACTAAATGTATTCTTATGAAAGCAGTTTTGGAAAAATATGAACAACAAGCTTTTGCTACTGAAGTGATGGATATGGGAAATCATGCACAAATTTAAATTTTGTTGTTTAAAACTTTTTAAATAAAAAATATTGGGAATTTTTTAAATTATTGTAGATTATATCCAGAAAGCTACGTTTCTCAAAATGTAGGTCAAGTTCTCAAATTTTTTTAACGTAATATTATACAGGGTGTCCCCGGATACACTTTTCATAATTTCAGTGGTGATAGAGGACACTTTTCTAAGAAAAATATTTAACAAACATTTTTTTCTAAATTAAAACCTTCGAGAGTTAGACCTCCTTGAAGCATTTTTTTAAATTTCAACCTTCGCATGGCCATAGCTCAGAAAATATTGATTTTTCAGTAAAAATTATTAAGTGATTTTTTAAAGAGCGTGAAATAATCTACAAACTAGGTTTTAACCTTTTATTGTCTAAATTCAACAACTTTCGAGTTATGAAAAAAAATAAGTAAAAAAATGTAGAAAATTTTGAACTTTTTTTTTCTTGGTTTTTTTAAAATCGCTGTATCTTCTAAACGAAACATTTTACAAAAAATCTGACGCCCAATTCCGGATAGGAAAATTAACGGAATACAACTTTTGCCTAGTAAAAATTTTTGAAAAACTTATCTATTTCACAGAAAATCAAAAAATAACAAAAAAAGCAGCTAATTTCCTATCCGGAATGGGGCGTCATATTTTTTGTAAAACGTTTCGTTTTGAAGATACAGTGATTTGAAAAAAGCCAAGAAAAAAAAGTTCAAAATTTTCTACATTTTTTTACTTACTTTTTTCATAACTCGAAAGCTGTTGAATTTAGACATTAAAAGGTTCAGACCTAGTTTGTAGATTATTTCACGCTCTTTAAAAAAGCACTTAATAATTTTTACTGAAAAATCAATATTTTCTGAGCTATGGCCATGTGAAGGTGGAAATTTAAAAAAATGCTTTAAGGAGGCCTAACTCTCGAAGGTTTGAATTTATAAAAAAAATTTTGTTAAATATTTTTCTTATAATAGTGTGTCCTCTATCACCACTGAAATTATGTAAAGTGTATCCGGGGAAATGTATCCATTTCATCATGAATAAACTTACGCCAGAACAACACACTTGCAAATTGTGCACATTTATTTTGTAAATCTTTTGTTCGATTTTTTTAAATTTTAAAAATTTTAAAAATTTAAAAAAATATGGAAGAGCTGTGGTTTTAACAAAATGGCGCAACATGTATGTTGCATAATTTCACATAATGTAAAATTGGCCTTCAAAATCGTGTGATTTAACATCTTTTAAATAATAAATAACACTTCCAAGATCTAACACATATGTGCATGGATGTCAGAACGTTAAAACTAGTACAAAAACCACCGTAGTCCGAAGGAGATGTTCGATTAAACATCTATTCTTCCCCTCATTGTGGGACTATATTGCACACCAGTTTGCGATAATTGCATTGGCCAATCTTGTTCAAATGCTGAACCAATTCAAGACGATCTATCGCAACAAGAAGTCATGAACAACACATAAATTGAATAAGAAAAATCTAAAACAAATGTTTGATCCTTATATTTTACGTTTTAGTCTGAGAAAATAAGAAAACTTTTTAAAGATATTTTTTCACCAGAGTTTATCATGAAAAGTATTGCTCAGAAAGAAAAACTTTATAGGATCTTTTCTGTGCAAAATTATCGTACCTTTCTTTTTCAATGAAGATATTGTGCTTGTAAAATCGATAGGAACCGAGAAAATTGCGGAAAACCATTTTGGAGCACCTTTACATAATTACCAAATGTTTGACGTAGCCGCCCCCCGTTCGGACTTTTGAGAAATTATTCAGGACACCAAAATCTATATCAAAATGCACAAAAACTTTAATATATAATTATTTCGTATCAAAACCCCCAATTCAGTGGACTATGTAGGGATATGTGAAGTCTTTGGCTGCACTAAAAAGTGGCCGAAAATTGAACTTCAAAATTGCGCTTTATTCGATTCAGCCACGGCGCCTACATTCCCGAAACACTAATGACAAAATTATCTTTCTTACAGAAGAAAAACTAGGCACAATATAATTTTATAAAAATGACAGTTTTTGAAATTATATTCGAAGTTGATATAATTATATAATTGAAAACATAATCTGTTCTAGCACACAATCGAAGAATTCAGGAAAGTCCAGTCACTAAAAATTATTATTACTAGTATTATTTTAATGAGAAATGTTTTCTTGCTATTATTAGATATTTTAAAAAAATGTGGAAAGTATATTTAGCTTTTACAATCTATATATTTAAATATATAATCATAGTCCAGGCAACGAATGCACAAAAAAAGGTATAGAGGGAAATGTTAGGAACACAATTTTTGACTTCGAAACTTTATTTGGACTAGTTAGAAGATGAACATATCAAAGGTCCCCGCCCGTAGAGGGGGAGAAGGGGGGGTTTGAATGTCCCATTTTTCGGATTTTTGCTTATATCTCGGAAACGGTACGTCCTAGCGACATGACCATTCTATACAAAATGAAAGCTGATTAAATTTGTTACAAGTTTTATTCAGTCAAGTTTTTCGATATCTTGTATAGTTTTGGAAGTATTAAGGTTTAGCCTGGTGACTTGCACGTTTTTCTAAGTATTTATTGGCAATTTTTTTTCTATGGGAAAATGAAATTCAATGGTTTTGGATTTTTGGTATGTTATTATTGACATATATAGGATACAAAAAAAAATTTTTTTCACTTAATTTTACAATGTTTTATTATTATTATTATTATTGGTCAAAATAAAAAGAAGGTACGTAACTGGCCCGGGTGATTTCGGCTCTTGAGGACATCGGAAATAAAAAAATCAAAAAAGGAATTAATCTATAGACTTGTCGTTATCGCTGGAACTAGGATCTTTTTTTTCCATCCCTAACTTTCCATTTTACAGCCCGATTTGTGCCGACAAAATTGCCGACTTACAAAATAAAAGTGATTATTTTCAGGCACAAATTGGGCTGTAAAATGGAAAGTTAGGGATGGAAAAAAAGATCCTAGTTCCAGCGATAACGACAAGTCTATAGATTAATTCTTTTTTTGATTTTTTTATTTCCGATGTCCTCAAGAGCCGAAATCACCCGGGCCAGTTACGTACCTTCTTTTTATTTTGACCAATAATAATAATAATAAAACATCGTAAAATTAAGTCAAAAAAATTTTTTTTTGTTTCCCTTAGATGTCAATAATAAATAACATACTAAAAAACCAAAACCATTGAATTTTATTTTCCCTTAGAAAAAAAATGTCCAATAAAGACGTAGAAAAACGTGCAAGTCACCAGGCTACTACTTTAATGCTTCCAAAACTAAACAAGATATCAAAAAACTTGACCGAATAAAACTTGTAGCAAATTTTATTAGCTTTCATTTTCTATAGAATGGTTTTCTCGCTAGGACGCATATTTTCCGAGATATAAGCAAAAACCGAAAAATGGGACCTTCAAACCGCCGCTACCCCCCTTTCGGCTCAAGGGCTACGGGCCGGGACTTTTGATCTGTTTACCTCCTAACTAGTCCAAACAAAGTAACGATATCAAAAATTGTGTTCGCAACATTTCCCTCTATACTTTTTCGTTGACTGGACTATCAGGATTATCTGTGAATTCAATTTTTTAAGCTTTGATGCAAAATATGAATAAATTGAGAAACAAAGTAAACTAGTGGTAAAACAAAATATTTAAGAATTATTGAGAAGTTATTTCTGTTCAAGCATGCATGACATTATTGGATACTGTGAGGCGATACTGTGTAAAAATACAGTATAAAAATGAGAAGATATTATATTCAGGTGCAATAAGAATGCTTATTAGTTGTTAAACAACATAAAATCAAGTTCTTTTAACGTTTGAAAAAATTATTTTTTTTTATAAATATATAATAAACATGCAGATGTTTTAATCCAAACATAATGGGTAAGGTATTGAATACGAGCTTATTAAAAATCAAGATATTGATAAACATTTAATTTAATAGTTCATTCATTGCAATTTTTTAAATAGATAGGTATGTTTATCACATTGATTCAGTAAGAATAACAATTTCATTGAAAACTTGATGTTGGTCACGTTTGAACTAAATAAATTATTAACTACTACATGCTCACAGTGTGTATAGAAACGCAACGTACCTATAGTTAATTTTAAAATCACTTGAAGCAATATACTAAAATGCAAAAGTTATGTGCTTATTTTTCGACTTCACGTGTGTAAAATATAATGACGATTGGTAGATTTAACATAGATCACTGTATTTTAGTAATAAAAATTTGCACTTAAACTCTTTGTTCCCCATCAAACGTTAATCAGCTTTAGTTTTTTTATTCCATTCTAAAACGAAAAGCTGGATGGTTTTAATTTTTCTGTCTGAAAGGGTAAACGTTAGAAAAAATAGATATTTCTAGCAGCGCTTTGGTTTCACTTTAAAATCTTCTTCTTGAAAAACTCAAGAGTTTTGTTTGCACTTTGGATAAACTGACAATTTTATAATATTCAGTAATTGGTCAACTATTTTGTTTTTGTATAATATACGTAGATTTAAATAAAAAATAATATTATATTTTTCAAGTCTGGCTCTCTCAAAAATTATGGAAGAAGAAAACAAAATTCATTGATGTGTACCTACTACATAGTTGCATGGAAAGCACAATAAAAATTATAAATATATTTTTGATTTAAGCAATATTGTGCTCAGTTGTGAACTATGGCGCTTATGCTGAAAATATATAAAACACAAATTTCATAACTTGAACTGAAACCCTATCATAGTTTAAATCTTGATGAGATAAGTTTCCTAGTTTTACTAGAGTTTTCCTAACTGAAATATTTTAATATATTATGCGATTCATTCCAAAATCAGGGTCTGCATCTGCAAGCTACCGGCCGTCGTTTCGGCTCGCCGTGTTATTTAGGAAACTTCTCTGATCGTAGGTACCGTAGTTTTTATTTCATACTAAATTATCATTTTTACTCAAAACATGCTGTTTACAAATACAAAATTTGCAAAGTTAATTCCGGACACCCTGTATATTGAAAATATGCATTTTACGATTGGGTTAAATTGTAACTTGATTTTAATTTACATTTTACAGCAGTGGGTTGAGCTGAACAATTCGAGGAGTGTTACTATTCACATAACTAATGTATGTTATTTTCTACATGTGGTACTTATAAGGGGTGATGTCATAAAAAAATAATTATTTTCCTTTTCGATAAGTGCAAAAATCATAATAATTTTCAAGTAAAGTTGTAATGGACGATTTTTACTAGTCATAATTTTTTGAATTAATATATAAACAAAACTTTGACAAAAATGCTAGATATCTGTATAATTGATTGGTCTGACAACACAGCTTAAGATTATTTTAAAAATTTTGAAATTTTAAAAAGCATTTTTTATTTGACCAATGATAATAATTAAGCATGGCTATACGACCGCCGCGGCGCGGCATAGTCAGATCATTTATACTCATACCTATAGTCGATACTTCGCCCGATCTCGTACTTGAGTCAGACTTAAGTATGAAATCGACCAATGAAAATAAACAATTTCGTACTTAAGTCGTGCTCAAGTTTTGCTGGAGTCAAGTATCGACTACTCATATTATGTACGGGCATTAGATGGTTGATAAATTAATGTTTATGGATGTAGGTATATTACCTATATAAAATTTTGACATTTTTTTAAAGTTCAATTTATATTTAACTGAATTTTTGTTGAAAATATTATTAATGCCCGTATTCACCAACTACAAATAGCACTATTTGTCGAATAAAAACAAGATTTTGCATTGTAATAATGTCATTTTATTCTACAAATAGTGCTATTTGTAGTTGGTGAATACGGGCATAAGTTATAGAAATTTATTTAGCATTAATCAAAATGAAACTCGTTCATCAAATATGTAATATATTCTCGATAAAAAGGATATAAGGATTCTGGATCATGTATACTGTAAATCACACCAAAAGTGTTTGTCTTTTGAAGTTTGGCTTTGGCTAAAAGATTTGCAAACACTTTTAGTTTGATTTACATGATCCAGAATCTTGTTATCCTTATTATCGACTATTTAGCATTATTTTAATGAGTCGTGCCGACCACAAACACCTAGCATTTTTGACCTTGTTTTACTGACAAAAAGACAAAATATAAAGCCTGTTGTACCGCTTTTCCTTATTTTTAAAACGGTTCTAATTAATATGTTTGACTAAAAGTTCAGTTTAAAATTCCAACAAATAATGTTATTATAGCGAATTATTATAGGATAACACAAAAGATTTTCAATAGGATTCGGACGATTGGTCTCCTGATGGTTCATCCCAGGACGATTCATCCCGGACGATTCGTATATCATCCAAATATAGACAAAAAAACGAAAGTAGTCATAACTAAAATTGCTATTTTTTAATAATAATAATTATACATAATATTAATAGATTAACATAAAAAATATTGCAATGACCCGTGGCTCATTAATTAATTAATTGGATTTAGATAAACATTAATAAAAGAAGTCTCAAGCTATTAAAAAAATCTGATGTGGACACCACATAACTTCCTTGTAATTTTTATAATGATTGTACAAGAATCTCGTTAATCTAGTTATGCGCGTCATGAATTACGACTTTTGGCACGGACAATCGCAACAAAAATAGAAGGTGTACAACTAGATGCTGTAATTGTCTCAAATCCAAAATTTCAACTTTCTACGACCTACCGTATTTGAGTTATGAGACATACAGACAGTGGCGTAGTCAGGAATTTATTTCGGGGGGGGGGGGCACAAGCGCAGCGAGTAATTTTTTAATGGCGCCGCATGCAAAATTTTTTTACGATAATTGAAATTTCTGATTTCGGGGGGTCCCGGGCCCCCACTGGCTACGCCACTGCATACAGACGTCCGTACGTACGCACGTACAGACGTCACAACGAAAATAGTCAAAATGGATTCAGGGAAGGTCAAAACGGGTATTTCCGTCAAAATCTGGAAACCGAAAAAAATCGGGATTACAATGCTTCCGTGTTTTACAAGGAAGTACGATAATGAATGACCAATTGGCGAATTATGTTGACCTCACATATGTAGCTATTAATTAAATTAAAATTTATGTAGGGACGGGTCATTGCAATATATTTTGCAATTTTTATTAATATTAGTTTTTATAATGTATTGCACTGTTAACAGTAGAAGACTGTTAAGAGTCCATACTTACTTTCTTTACAATGCAATGAATGCACAACTTAACGAACCTCTGCATCTAGGTGGTGAACGAAATAAATAATGATCAATTTAAAAAAAAAATATTTTTCAAAGAAACTTAAATTTGAAATGAATTTTAAATTTATTTTCAGTTAAATCAAACAAATGAATTACAAAGATTATATTTTTTAATTTCCGCCTAGCAATGCGCTTGTCCCGTATCTAAACTTTCTGCAAAATCCGCAATATTCCGTAACAGCACTTTAAAACTCAGTTTATGCAAACCTATACAGCAGCAAGTCGTTCTTCTGCTTCTTCTTTAAATTGTTTGTGGTTTTTTTCCGCCTCGCCACCACGTGAAATGGAGGTACGTCCAAATTATCTCCAAGAATTTCTACGCCCCTTTCCAAATTGATTTCCAAATTATTTGTAGCACCTTTGCTTTGTGAAGTGAATTTATTCTTTATTTGCCGAAATGAAATTTATTACAAAGTGAATGGTTCCTGTTTCTTGGAAACCACCACTTAACAACTTGATTGGACTCAAGTCCGTGTTCCAATATGTTGGACCTTTGTTCAAAATTGAACTACCTCGGAACGTGTCCAGAGATCAACCTTCTCGGACCTCGTCCAAGGATTAACTAAATATTTCCAAATTGTTTTTTCAGCCGTTTCCAGGCAATTCAAATGTTTTTTTCAGATTAACATATTTTTATTTACGACACGTTACTCTTGCTAAGATTCTTTTTTTCTTGTTTGAATACGAGGGCGCATCGTAAATGTACCTCACTACATCATCACTAGCCACATGGCTTACCTAACCTTTCAATTGTTTTACTTAACCTCAAAATTATTTGACTTGACAGCTAATGACATCTGCATTAGATTTGGTTAAGTTGCATTTAAATTGTATTACAGAACACCGCATTTTATCATTATTATTTAATCATTATTAATTATTACTTCTATTAATTATTATTATTAAAAAATAATAATTTTAATTAGTTATGACTACTCACGTTGTTTTTTTTGTTATTAGATTTGAATGATAGATGGATCCAGTGGATGAATCCTTTCAGGATGAACAGTATATTGGATAAAACTTTTGCAGGATCATTCGTCTGGGATAAAGAGGCATAGACTCGGCATTTTCCAAATTACTACGTTATTTATTCGTTTTCGACGACTGCAAGCTTTGAATTAAACTGATTTAAAATTGTACAACATGGAATCATAAGAATATTTGTATATTATTTCTTATGCTATCTGATAATGACATCTTGGTTTTAATAATAGTGCCTCTTGGTCAGCTCTGATTTTTAATTGTTTTCGGATTATAAATCCATACATCTACAGCTTTAAATTTGTATAATTTTTATCTTTAACTCAAACGTATTAGTAGTACCTACTCTATTCTGTCGTTCTAAGCCAAAAAGCAGTATCTCCATTTCTTAAAAATTTTATTTATATCGCTTTTGAGGATTATTACAACAATATCTGTGATCCTGCAACACTAAAAACTAGTAAGACTAATAGTTATATGCAATGATTAGTAGTCTTACCGTTGACTATACGAGTTATCAAGACACGCAGCCATATGGAAGAATTGTAAATTCTATGTCTCTCTCACTCGAACGCACTCCGCGCACTATACTGTCCACACGTTCTAACGGAATGGATCGCGAGATTAATAATTGTTAATGAGGATTTACATTGAAAATTAGCGCCATCTAGTTGTCGCGACAATTTAGTATTGCATTAAAACATATATGGCTGCGTGTCTTGATAACTCGTATAGTCAATGGTCTTACTGCTTTTTAGTGTTGCAAGATCACAGATATTGTTGTAATAAATCTCAAAAGCGATATAAATAAAAATTTTAAGAAATGGAGATACTGCTTTTTAGCTTAGGACGGCAGTATTATTTCAGACTTATAAAATTTTTATTTTATCTTGCAGAAGCCTTCACATGCGGGAAAAAAGTGGTATACCTTAATATACTATTTTAAATATTTATACAAGTTGTATAGGATTAGAAATATTGGAGTAAAATATTTTTAAATAGATGCAATGTGCAATATAATATTACATTATACAGTAAAAGCTCGATTACCCGACATCCAATCAACCCCATTAGTAGCATGTAAAAATGACTTGTTCCAGGCTTATAATACAAACATGGCATATTTATTACAACCTTTTGCACAACAACAATACAAGTTAGACATATTATTCTGTGCATTTCATTTAAGTTTATAATAAAAAAATTTATTTTGTAACTGGGTTCAAAATTTGCTAATGCGTTGTTCAAATTATTTAATGCAATATCAATTTAAATATGAGTTTATTTTTTATTACACAAAAACAAGCTCTAAGGGTGATGCTGAATATGAAAATTATAGATAATTGTAGAGAAATCTTTCGATTATGCAAGGTGTTAACATCAGTGACTGTCTCTTATTCAATTTTAAAAACAAGAAGAAGTTTGCTAATAGTTGTGCTACACATTATTACTCTACTCGCCATAGAAATTAATCTTCCAAGGCACAATTGGAATGTATTCAATATGGTGCCAGAACGTTTGTAATCGAATATCAGCGGGAAGATCTTCGAAAGCACAGTTAGTGGTTATTTAATGGAGATGGAATCGTACATCAAGGAGGAATACTTTAGTATATACATGAAGTCCAAGTGAAGGTGTCAATTTTATTTTTGGATGTTTTGCCTTTATTGTTTTTTTTTAATCTATATGTATGTTTTGTGCATTGTTTTTTTGTTTTATAATAATTGATTATTTATTTACTAAAAACAAAATATATGTAATTAAATTTGACATCAATAATTTGATGCGGAGAATCAGCCAAATGGCTAGAAACGGCCAGATTGCATAATATATATATTTTACGTTAACGACTAATTATTTTGAAGACATAAATATGTGCATTGAAGTATAAACTTAACAGAGAGATATCAATTATGATAAGCAATAATTTAATATAAATATTAATTTATCAGATGAATTGATTTCCTACTACCGGAAAGATTAAATTATTTTAATCAAACTGTCAAGAGTCAATACATTATTGTGAGATATAAAGTAATTTTCAGAGTACTAATCAAAATTTAAGTTTGGTATACATAAACTTATATTACATAAAAATTTATAATTAGAAAAGTATAAAATAAGTTATTCCCTGAACTTTGAAAGCTAGCTTTAACTTTGATCATTTCTTCAATTTCTAAAGCATAAACTGACCTGCTTTATATTGTAATATACATAGATATAATTTATTGCGTCCAGGAAATTCCTAAGTATTCATATTTATTACATATTACATTCACTACTTGATATTAAAATATCTATTATTTTAACATATTTATGATATTATATTAAAATTGAGAACTGGTGAGACTGATGATGAATTGAAGAAGAAATGTTGTGAAGGTAAAATAGAAATTGTAGAAAAAATGGTTAAGGTTTTGTGATAGTGACAATTTAAAAATTATTAACTAAGAATGATGGAAAATTCTCGTATAAATAATTTTGAGGGTAAATGTTTTGAAATAAAATGGACATTATATTAAAATCGGAGTAAGAATAAGATCGAGGCAATGAGTTTCAGTTTTTGACAGGATTAATTTAATTGAATTGAGTTATATAATTTTGAATCGTAAATTTTAAAGTATTTGTAAGTATTAGGGTGGGCCAAAAAAAGTTTTTAATTTTCTTTTCTTTAGCTACCATGAAAATATCGTTCAAAATGACGAAAAAAGAATTCTGGTAAATTTTGAGCACTTAAGAGCGCGCTGCCAGAATGGGAGAGGGAAAGACGAAATATGACGTTAAAAAGAAGCCTCTAAACTTTTGTTCAGATTTCAAAAACTAAACGTTGTATTAGTGTGATTTTTTTTATATTCATAAGAAAAGACTATTGAAGGTAATAAACCTATTTTTAGCGTTTTAAATTAATAGTAAATAGGTCAATTTAATTTTTGAAAACGGAAAATTTTGAATTTTTATGACAACCAATTTTTATAAAACTTCGGAATTTCCGCTTGCAGGTCATTATAAGGACAAAACCCTATTTTGAAGTAATTTTATAATCAATTATAGAAAAGCGATACGAAACTTTGCGATGAAAAAATATCTTTAGTGGAGTTTTAAACTATATAAAATCAACTGAAGGAGCAAAGGGTTCAAGGGTTCCCTTATAGATGGTGCAAGTAAATTATTTAACACTCACGTGTTAGTATGATGTATTTGATTCTCTGATAATCGTATTCAGAAAGTGAGATAAGTTTCTTATTTATAAACACCGGATATCGCCAGACCTACATCAACAAAATTCCACCAAGGAAGTCAAAACAATCGCAATCTACATTTTATTTCTTTATTATTTCAATACACTACCTTTTTCAAGCGCATAAAATTAAATTATTATTTTTTGGGAATGATTAAATTAAATTTAAATTATTGTTTATAAATAATTAAAAAAATTAATTATTATTGATATTTCGTAAAAATTTTATAGTTTTACCGAAGAACACTCGATAAACTTTACATAAAATATGATATTTTATGTTTTTGAGCCATTATTTTGTGATCGAGTATAAATAATTGTGAAAATCTCATTTAACATTTGAGGTTCAACTTAAACCTCGAATAACTTTTAAACGAGCCAACTTAGCGAAAAATCATTTCAGTCCTTTTTTGTAGATCGTTTAATTTCCTACAAGTATGAGTTTTAAATTTTATTAGACGATAATTCGTTCAAGCGCATTAAAATTCCAAATAAAAGCAATAAAATTTCCTGTGTTATTTTAATGGGAAATCAAAAATCACGATTAGCCACCTCTAAATGTTAATATTAAGAGCTCAAACTTTACCAGAATTCTTTTTTCGTCATCTTGAACAATATTTTCATGGTAGCTAAAGAAAATAAAATTAAAAGTTTTTTTTGGCCCACCCTAGTAAGTATTGTAAAGTAAGAAGTCAAGTATTGTTAAAAATAAAGCATATATGAATTTAATTGAAAAGTAGATGGAGGAATATACGACAATATAATATATATACATTATGTGACTTGGTCTACGAAAAGGGGCTTTAGGTGTCAAAAAAAACATTTTCTAGTTTTTTGTCGATTCAGATTGAGTTTATTTTTAACAGCTGGTTTCTCCAAAAAAAATTTTTCGAACGTAAGCCCCCTTTTCGTAGACCAAATCACGTATACCAACTTTGTCAAAGCTCTCCCCTTAAGATTTATTTATTTAAATTATTAATTTAAAATTACTCTATAATTACGCTACATTTTTAGAAAACTTATCTGAAATGATTATGTAGTATTAACTTTAGATGAATTAGCCATAATGAAAAATGAAAACAAGATTTTGTTATCAGTTCTGACGAGACCCCATACAGTTAGACGAAACCTAGACCAGCACATAGTAGTTTTATTAAGCAAAGGTTCAGATTCCCGCATAAATATAATTGAATTAAAAATATTTAATTAAATAATCGTTTCATTATGTCAACTGATTTATTTAATGTTTTTGAATATCCAGATGCATTAGAGTGTTCTTGATATATTGCGGGGTAATATCAACAAAAATTTAAAATAATAAATTTGTCTAAATTCCCGAATCCTTATTACAGCACTAGAACAATGAGACTTATAATTCAATTTAATTGAATTTTTCAATGTTTAAACGGCTCTATTCGATGTGCACATTTAGTTTAGTAACTTTGTGTTAATTTTCTGTGTAAAAATTTACACAATATTTTGCTTACGGTTGAACAATAATTATTTTAACACGTTGTTGTGTAAATATGTGATTCCCCGACAAGAATGTAGGTTGCAGGTGGAACAAACGCGACAAAACAGACGTTACCGCGCGTGATTACACCTGATGGATCGAGCACACGTTAAGTACTATACCAGCATCTATTAGAATTAGGTGGTCAACTACTTTATTTATATTAATAATGCTAACAATAATTTGCACATCGTGTGATTTACACATCGTGTGATTTACACATTTATACATATTTCTACTTTATATACATAATAGTATCCATTCTCTTTGGTTGGTAACCACTTCGACTGTATTCTATTAGACCACTCTGTATATTGAAGTTGTGTATTGTATAATTAGTGGCGTAACAAGCAAGTGAGGGACTCGTGTGCGAAATTCTTAACGGGGGCCCTGCTTTTATAAAAGACAAAAAAAAATTTGTATACAGGTCTCGAAAATCCTGAGATTTTCATGCAATTTTAGTGATTTTTAAAGAATTCCTTCCAAACAAGAGCGCATATAGAGACGAGTAACTACCGCCCCCCCTTTAATTTTATTAAATATTTTAAAAGATATATAGATGAGTTTATTTCTTTTTAAATTTTCTGAGATTGTCTAGAATTCCTAAAATATCCTAGAATTTTCTGTGATTCCCCACTTCACAAGATTTTCTATTTCCTATAATTTTTTTTTTTGCTTTTTCCATTTCCTGAGATTTCATTGGCTTTAAAGTTTTCTAGATTTTCTCGAGTTTTCTATATTTACCAAAATTTTCTAGAGTTTCCTAAGATTTTCTTGAAATTTTTACGGATTTCTTGAGATTTCCATTCACTAGTACACACAATTTTTTCGACGACTTTCCCTTAGTTTTGTACTAACTGAAAAACCGAAGGGAAAATCGTGAAATACAAAAATTTAAAGAAATCCAAGCAAAATTTTAGGGAAATCCTATGAAATCTTAGTAAATAAACTTAAGAATGCTATTTTCTTCTCAAGGAAATCTTGGGAAATTTAGGAAATCTTTAGAACTTATCTATTTATCTTTAGAACAATATTACAGGATTCCCACTTTGGAAAATCTGGAAAAGTCATGGAAAATTTAAGATTACCCTAATTTTGTCAGGGAATTTCTTATTTTTAGTGCCAAGTCAAGGAAATTAAATTTTCAGTCGAGGTAAACAATTTAATTTAAAAGGTTTTTTTAAATTTTAAAATAAATTTGTTTTTAAATTTTAATATTAAATTTATTTTATTTAAATATTATTTTTTTTAAGTAAAAATTAATACTTATTTTACTTCCTTGTAAAAAGGATCTAAGCCTGAGATTGAAAAGTAAAATCTAAAATTTGATTTTGACAAAGAAAATTAAAATTTTTTTTAAGTTAAAAAAACCCCAGACCTCCCGGTTTAAAAACCCAAAGGTGTGTGTGTGTACGTTGTGTGATTTACCTTCATATGAAAACTTTTTATTCTCTTAGGACAAATACATCTACACATCGTTTGTATAGAAACAAAACGTTTTAGTGCATAACTATACAGCATATATCTATGCGTCGTGAAAACTCTCACCGGGGGGTATAGTAAAATTCCTGGTACGGAAGTCACAAGTTTAATAGTATGATGGCAATCATTTGTACATAATTGCTGGTGACCTGGGGTATTCTATACCTCCCCAGACTTCAAATAGCATCTAGTTGTGCACCTCCTATTTTTGAGATTTTTATTAAGATTGAAAAGATCACAGTACAACTGGGGGCTCTTTTAGCCGGGAGCCCGCGTGCGTGGCACCCACAGCACCCCGGTAGTTCCGCCACTGCGTATAGTACTCAATACAGAGGCGTACTTAATTAGTACCGCTAACGTATAGTTCTAACAGCATCTCCAGTATGTTACGAATAAGTAAGTATTTTATTGCTTAATGGTTACAAAATAATATAAAATATGTAGCCTATTTGAATTAAACATGCAACGTGCTTAAAATTTAGATTTAAATTAAATTATTAATTTTTAGCATTGTTGACGTGGTGTTCTGTTTAAATATAGCATGGACGATATATGTAAGTAAAATTCAAGTTCCAAGTTCCAAGATAAGAAAAGTATAATTTGGGTAAAAGCGAACGCCATCAGTTTCCAATATAAGGATTACGTAGAATTAGGTAAGTTTCATAAAGTTCGTCTTTGCATGCAGGTAATTTTTTAAATTATTTTACAGTCCAGTTGCAGTCGATAAAAAATGATTCTATTAAGCCATGGGGCGTCAAGATGACGACATTAAACGTTGGCTACGTATATGTATTAAGAATAAATTGTGGGGTTACCAATATTTGGAGTTAAATTCATTTCAATACCATATTTTTCTATCAAGAAACAAGTTGGCTGTATATTTGTAATAACCTTTTGTAATAACTTACATAAATTCGCGTAAAATTTACACTAGAAATAAAGAAACATTAAAAATTTTTATTATAAATGTGTAAATTGTTTACTTTTTATCAATAAGTACAACAATTGATGTAAGTATTTTACATTTTTTTGTGTTAAGATTTTACACGCTGAAAAATTGAACCAAAAAAATATTTCGATATAAAATTTCAGAATAGAATTCCGTGTGGACCTGGATTAACACCAGGAATGTGTTATTTTGTGTAATTTTTAGTACATTTTTTTACAGTGGAGACTAGCAGTGAGAATGATAGATTGCTATGTCAGAATTCTGGGTTCGATCCCCACAACTGGCTGTTTCGACCGTGTCTCTCTTACAAATATTAAGCCATGGGTCTGCAAGGCCTGTATTGCTACAGTATTATATTATTATAATTTATAAATTCCAATTCCAATATAAATGGATTATGGGAAAGCCAAAATTTAAAAATATAATTTCCACAATCTAGCATAACAACTAATATGCATCTCAACATAAAACCAGGGCCTATTTTACCACTAGGCGTATTAGGCACGTGCCTAGGGCCCAATGACTAGAGGGGCCTGAAAAGAGAGAGCATAAAATCGTAAAATAAAAATCAAGTACTGATAAAATAACCCAAAAATTGGGCCTTCGATGCTATTACTTATACTCGAATATAAGGTGCCCGAAAATTTTCTAAAGCCTAGGGCCCAACTCAGTTAAAAATAGGTCCTGCATAAAACCAAAACAAAAAAAAAGTTCCACGGTTCTTGATATATTTAAACAATAATACTAGTACAGTTGATTTACCCTTAAAATCACAATTTAAAGAAATTAAATGCCAACTTCACAAAAGACGTTACAGCGTCTCATTAGATTTAAAATATTTGAGCATCTATTGTACCTATAATTGGTTCCATACATCTTGATTGATTTTAATAATAGTTCCATTGAATCAATCTTAAAATCGTAATTTAAAGTTATGCTCATTATAGTCGATTATGTCAGCTATATGACGATGAGCTCTGAGCTTTTTCGAGGGTGCAATCGACAGTTCTAGTCTTTCTGCATATACCATCGAAAAGAGTTCCGGTCTCTAACTGTACCCAAATAATTATTAACTACTCGTATATTAACTAACTCTAGTTGCCATATTATTAAGGATCTTCTTACATCTCTTTTCTCTCTGACTCTGGGTTTGTACTGTAGCGTTTTTCTGGGTATTCTTGCAGAGGTGAATTCTTTGAAGGCGTTCCTCCCATTTTTGTCTAAGTTGATTATAATGTTTAATAAATATATCGTCCATTCTATTGGTGTTGCACTATAATATTATAACAGATATTATAATTATTTATTGAAACTACGGAATGTTTCTGTTTACCAAACCGCTGAACTAACAAACTCTATGCAGTGCTATATTGAAACTAGGGAATCTAGCATAAGAAATATCATGTACATAATATAGTATGTACCTACTATAGATGTTATATAACTATTGAAGAATACTACATGATTATACAATAATTAAAAATAATGTTTTTACTTTGGTTAAATTATTAATTTATTTACACTTACTACTACAAAAAATATTTATTTGAATATTTTTACACGAAAAAAGTTTTTCCCAAAATTCAAATATTCATTGACATAAAAGTCACTCGATTTAAAAAACTATAAATATGCGCAGACGTATTACTACTTTACACACATTCCTTTACAAGGTAACTTTACTTTACTCAAGGCTACAACAATGTGTCGAACAGCTGATCAGAGAGGGGTGACCCATTCAGCAATGATTCTATCTTAGGTACTGATTACAATATTGGCGATTCCATGAAGCCGCGAATGTATAATCCCCGCATTGCTGCGGGCGCCACGCTGGGTGGTCCTCGGTGTGGCCGACGTCGTGTGTGGCACGGGCCCCGGCTCCCCACCGGAATACTCCTACCCTAACTTTCTGTTTATCACCGGCCCTACCTTGCAGCCTGCGCTTGCCATGTGCTTTCTATCGCTCTAGATTTTTAATCCTAGTTTTTAAAATTAATTAGTTTTTCTTATGTGTAATAAGCTTGCAAATTAATCATTAAAATCGTTGGCTCCTAATTAATGTTAAGAACCCAATTTCGAAAAGAAATTGTTACTAAACACCCACATTGGGCTCAACTGTTTTTATTGAAACACGTAAAATAATGTTCGAAACCGTTATCTTTTTATAATCCACCATAACAAAACAATAATCACAATATAATACGACAAAACACTTGAAAGTTTTACGAATAGTCGTTCGTACCCAATTTGAAAGTAACAATGTCGTAAATGAAGCATTGTTATCTCTTGATTACTTCTGTTGATTGCTTCAACTTGCCACACAATTACATTCCATAACCGAATATTTTACGCTAGCCAGTCGTTTATCAACTCCTAATTAAATTCACTATTATATTTTACTCAATATTCAAACTTTTTTTTTGTATTATAATTATACGCAAAAATATATTTGCTCAAGGAAGCTTTCATAATAAAGTAATTAAGGCGTGGAAGTGCCCACAACCTGTAGAAGAATAACTGGAACTGGCATAGAATGCTGAAATGCACTTGGATAATGTCGTTGATAACCAGAACAACACCGGTCTTTACGTCCATATATTTTTTATATTTTCACCTTAATTCAAATAACACACCTGGTTCTTTTTTATACGCAACTTCTTATATTAGTTTGATCTGCCCACAATAGGTATCAACATAAAATATCTTTTAAGCATTAGTTTCATCATACCAACAGTGAAATTATTTTATTTGAAGATATTTACAGACCAAGTTTTAGATCTATTTTATATTTTATTTAAAAAAAATACCTCGATGCGGCCATCATAATTTAGCGGTAAATGTAGAACAGACTATAGACCACACAGATCGTTATTATGGGTACATTTGGCATTTCATGACTTTCTCGGTAAATATCATATTATTTAATCGCTTATAACTATTACAAAGTTGGTTTTATATTATGGTTATGGTTGAAATGTACATAAACAACTTTCCTGAAGAAATGTAATTTAGGTACCTAGATCCAGTTTTCTTCCTACATGTTTCTATTGAGATTGAGCACGGTGGTCTAAGTGTACATAAATTAAAAAAGCTTAGCGCACAAATGCGCAATCATTTTATTGCCGAATAGTAGGTAACTACGCATTGGTAGGTATAATTAACCAGCAATTGCATTAATTCCGTTGCACGCAAAATGTATAATATATTGGAAATGATGTAGGTACAATATTAATAATTTTCTACTTAAACCTTAAACCACATTAACGACATATCGAACTATAGATGAAATTAAATTGAAATTGGTTCAATTTATTGTTATTATATTTATATCTACGTATATATAATATAATAATTATTGTGTTGATATAATATATTATAACATACCACCGTACATAGCATACCATAGCGAACGAATATAGAAAAGTTGAATTGCAACTTGATGTTGCTAAAAAATGATTTCTTACAAATGTACTATTATGTTTCATTAAATAACTTATCATATTTTTTTGAATAGTAATCCACGACTATAATTTTTTCTATAATGTAAACCATAAATGGTGAAGGACCACCATGAGTGCGGCATCAGACTGATGAAGATTAAAAAACATAATATACATTTCAGCTAACACCACTAATAAATAAAACAAAAACAAAATAACAATAAATTAATATGGTTTAATTGTTCAGTTTGAAGTATTTCCAAATTTTTGAGGTGGGTAGATCTATACAATTTCGCAACGTTTTACATTTTTTTTGATATCAAAGTATACGTCAAGATAGAGGAAATTAATTGTATTTGTATTTTCAATAATATATCAATAGTAATAAATTTGACTAACACTCATAAATAAAAATTTAAATATAGATGTCATAACAGTTTGTACATTTTACAAAAAAAAATACTTAATTATTACTTTCTACAAATTCTTCAAGCATTACTTCTCGATCAAAAATACATAAAACAATCCGAAAAATTAAAATTTTTTGAAAATTTTATAATAAATTCGTCACAAAATGATATTGAAGTTGTCGTTATAGATCAACTAATCATCGAAATTTTTTATGTATTTTTTAAATTTGAATAAATAATAAAGAAGTGCCAACCTGTATAAAACAATTTAATAATTTAAAGCTATATACAGCTTCAAGCGCCTCTTTGGTCGAGTTTGCACTAGTAAAGCTCGTTCACTTCGGTTTTTATTTTCTACAGTATAATTAGTTAGTCCTAGGGAATAAAAATTTACATTTTTGTACAGTTCACAACATCTTTTCACGTTACAGCTTAATAATATTTTGTGTTGGTAATTCGTCAAAATTTTAGGAACTATATTATTGACATAAGGCTGTAATAATAAATTGTATTAATGACTTTGGCAAAATTTTTTCAGTTATTATTAAACATATCACATATGTTTAAATAAAAAGATCAATACTGAAAGGTGAAATGAGGTAGATAATGGTAAAGTAAATATACATAAGGTATCCAATCACGTAACCGCAAATGTTAATATATTGGTAGCTATTAGTGACATCACACCAAATTTTAAACCACAAGAATTACTCAACGAAATAGTTGGATCTTTTATCACATTTGTATCAATGTCTCCCGCACTTTCAGTTGTTTGTATATGCGTCTTTTTATGGAAGCATAATTTGGCCATATTATTTTGAATTTTTGCACAATCGTACTCTTCGTTACCGTCGCATTTACACGTTTTTAATTTTGCTGCCTTCTCTTGCCGTCGTAGGATTGATATTGAGTTTAAACAACGGTGAGTGCACTTTTTTCCATGAAACATTGATTTGCAATATTTATTGTAATATTCCAATGCTGTCGAACACAGGGCATCGGCTGCACAAATCCATTGCGCGACTGTACAAGATACAATCGTTTCGTTTTTGTTAGCTCTCGTCACCTGGGGTCTGCACACTTCTACTCTTGTTTTTGATTCCAAACAATATGCATCGCTACATTTGCACTGAAAACAAAAATTGCACCAGTTAAATTAGAAATAATTATTATATGAATCCCATAAAGGTGATCCACAAAAATTCAGACATCTTTTTTTAAATTTATATTTAAACGCAACAACCAGTGACTTTAGTTAAGACATAATGTTTATGGTTTCAATTTAGAGTTTGCATGGATAGCAAAACTAGTAATTCTTCCAGGAATATTTTGTCCCATTTTTATCGCAATAAATGCTTCAGAAATTCCAACTTTCTGTTTTCCACGAGCTCTAGACAAGACGGCATAATCCGCTTTATTGATTATATCACTAATTCACGAAAATCAAATATGTTTTACCAAGAGAGACTTGGAGTTTCGGGATGATGAACTATAGCAGTCGGTTTATTGTGTTCTTTTTCTGGCTAATACCTACTTATTATTTTGATAATTGTGAAATTAGATTTTAGAGTAGGTAGTGGTGTTGTTTGAAAGAACTTAGTTATTTTAATCCCTTATAATTTAGGATTTTTACTTATAAAACTTATCATTAAGTTCATTTCCACTTTTAGAATTTTTTGAAGATTTGATGATTTTTACAGAAAGAGAAATATTAGTTTGTCCGAGTTTTTGTGGATCGCGTTGTATATTTTAAATTACTTACCATCATTAAAGCTTTCCCTTCTTCGGTGGACGTTAAAGCTATAAGGGCATGCTGACAGATTTCAGGGCAATATGTTGGTTCTGGACCTTGTAATACTGCTGAACACCCTACCATATAGTTTTGCAACGCCATTCCACAACCGACACGATAGGCACATTTAATTCGAGCATCTTCACATGATAATGGTTCTACAAATTCTGCTACTGCACCTACTATCGCCGTTACTGACATCATGACCCACCACATGCCTGAAAAAATTATATTTTAGAAATTATTTTTACCAAACTTTTTTCTTGAAAAATTTCAAGTAGATTTGTGGTATGTACATTTAATTTTTTAATTGATTGAATAATTGAGTTGTCTACGTACTGTATTTCTTAACTTGACTTGTAAAAATTCTTTTGTTTAACGTTTTGTTTGGTTCTGTTAAATGGTACATAATAATATTATACTCGTATGGGTAGGTGTTATAATAATATAATAAATAAGAAGTTGATAGCTGAATAATATTTGCATATTATAAAATGTGTTAAAATCATAACACCCATAGTAATTATAATTGAGTTGTCGATCATTTCCTCTTTGTGTTTAATAACAAATAAAACATTTAATTATAAAGATAAAATTTTTGTTGTTATATCTATAAAAATTAGTTAGGGTAAAGCGCCCACGAGACTTACATCCTACATTTACATAAAAATAATTATCGGTTAATACATAACCATAATTAAAAATTAAATAAGTCATGCTATAATTAAATATTGATTAACTATATGGTAGTTAACAATTATATTATTATTATTATTTAATTCGTACCTGGTAGATTCCTACTATTTACAATTATTGCACTGGAAATTGGCATTCATTTCTTACCATAATTCAATTGATTGTAAATAATGTAAACAAATTTTGATAACGTACGTGACAATAATCACATGTTCATGATCTTGCATAATTAATTATTGCACAAAAATAGTTTTATCAATAAATAATAGCATACAATTTAATATTTTCGGTCAGATATTATTTGTTTTGCATGAAAATGTGATTACCATAAAATTAAGTAAGAATATTACTTGAACAGACAACAACCATACTTTTCTGAATTTACCCAAGACAAATCAAATCCACTGATAGGAAACAGAAGGTTTATTTATCATAAAAATAGTATCCTGTTCCAATATACAGCCTACATTTGACAAACAGTAGGTACTATGGGTCAAAAACTAATATTTTTAAACTTTTTATTTAATTTGATTTCAATAATTATTAACATTATAGTCGTTAAACTTTTGATACGCATTGTGGAAGGAGTATCCATCTTTAAAATAGATCACTCGACTAAAAATTCACTTATTTTACTTTTTGGTAAAATAATCAAGGTAAATTAACATTAATTTTCATATAATATAAGTTTTTCACAAATAAAATTATTGATAAGCCCATGACAAATTTCAATTAAGTGGAATAGAAGTAGTTATTTTACATAAGGTATGAATTTCAGGTTATTACATTTTTTCTATTCTTCAAGTAAAGAACTTTAAGATTAGAAGTAGTTACTTTAAAGTTATTAACTTCTATAATTATTAACTTATTTATTAAGTTAAACTTTTGAATAAATCCGTACCAAAGAGGGCGTTGAAGATGTTTACCAAAATAGGGCGCATGTTATGTAGGTGGCGCAAAATTCCTACTGCCAAATATTAAACAAAATTCAAAGTAAATTACAAAACAATTACTAAATGCGTCTTCATATTAGTAAGTGGCATTACAAAAGTGAGCAATAGCTTTACACTATATGTTACAGACAAAAATGGAAACGAAAACATCACAGAGGAATCCCGATTTTACACATAATTTTTAAATTTTCTTCTATAATCATTTAGTTTTAAATTTGACTTAAAAATGAAACTGATGATTTATATTTAAATCTTTCAATAGAAGTGCAGTTCATCCTAAAACGACTTGAAATTTACGATTATGAAATGTAATACAATATAAATCACTTTTGTCCGTGTTATCAAGTCATTGGTAAATTTCGCTAATCTATAAGTGTCGATAACAGTTTGTTGATAAGTTATCAAGCTTGACTAAACTTAATATATTTGCCAAGTTAGTAATCTCGAAAACAGTAAAGCTTGACAAATGTTGTTATTCAGAGCAAAATTTGGAGAAATTGAAATATGCAAGTAATAACAATTTTTACAGGTATTTTTAATTTTTTAAACATAAACAGAAAGGTTAGAGTGGCGGCACATAACTAAGAATCTTCTCGACAAAAAACGCATAAAACTTCGACTACAGACAGACAAACAGACAGTGTTTATAATGGAGACAGTATAAGTTCACTGAATTCTGGCTAAGATAACAAAAATATGTAATAAAATCTAACTTAATATATAATTAGCTAAAACCACTATAAAATTATTTTGTAACCTGGCAATTTTAATTTTCAATTTCAAAGCCATAAGCTGTATTATTTTCAATAATTGCCACCTTTCATTCGTTTATTTTTCTATTTTTTTAATTATTGGCGAATAGAAACAATTTTGATTGTTCTTGAAATTCTTCATTGTTTTAGTGAAAATTTTAAATTACTACGCAAGATATCTAAAATGGTTCCGGTTATAACAAACCTTAAGAGATTGACTGATTTGGTCCGTAATAACCGAAATACGTTGTATTGGATAAATATTGACGTTCGTCATATGGATCGGTCGCTCTCACAGGACACTTAGATTCGTTTGTTGGACACCATTGTGGTATTTCACGTTTGAAATATGCAATGAACAATTAAATTCCACAAACTCTCAGGGCCGAAAACCATACTCTATAACTTCAAAAAGATGTGTTTGAATGAATACACAAAATATACAAGAGCTACAGTTATTTAAGTGCTTTGTGCTTTCAGAAAATGATATCGCACGATTTAAGTGTCCTGTTGTCAGATAAAAGGAATTTTTCAAATAAAAATTCAAAATCAGAGAAATTAATTAGTAATTTGAGAATTAAATAATACTCGTAGGTGAATGTTGCCAGGCATACTTCGTATTAGATGTTAAATTTTTGTTTACACGTTGTACTTTTTTAGTTTTTGCGATATTCCGGAAATACGTACAACTGACAATGGCGCGCACAATGGATTAAAAAATTTTTCGACCGGTATTTAGGAAATTATTAAACTTTGTTTCAATTTTATTTTACTCATAAAATCATTTATTGGCTATTTAAATATTACCCTGATCGTTTCCGAGCACATCACCTTCTTTAATTATTTCCGATAGCAGCTTTACAAATTCTGCAGCAGAGGTATCTCCGTCAACTTAAACGCGCCTGCTAGTAACATGTTATAATAGTTTTCAAATATGATCACACTTAATTATACATTATTGCCCTTGTATATCATTGAACAACTCATAAGCTTTTACAAAAGTCGCCCGATTATACAACAGTAACACCTTCTTCGGTCAGTCTATCCCTTGTACAGGGTGGCTCAATTTCGATCCTTCTTATGGGGAAATCGGTAACTATAGGAGATATCAAAAAATGGATGGCGCATCCTCGATCTCTTTTTTTGAAAAAATCTGAATGGCCAAAACCGAAATTCGCTATCTTTTTTCGTTTTTGAGTTATGGCCAAAAGTTCGCTTTCTCGGCTTTTCGTTAAATGTGGATATCTCGGTTGTTTGTAACGTTATAGAAAAAATATTTGCATCTTCTTCAGACACTTTTTTAAGGGGAATAAACTGAGCTAAAGAAATTTTAAATATTTTCATTTGTTTCCGAGTTATAATATAAAGTTGTGTTTTTTTAAATGAAAACCCTAGATAGCTATGACATATTTTAATAGAGGTTTTTATCCTCTTTTCAATGATATATAACATGTAGGGTCTATTATTTCAGTTTCATCCCGTTATATTAAAAAATGTTAAATAAAAGACGATCGAAAAATTAAATTTTAGCTTTGACTAAATAAAATACTATACGTATTTTGTCAAAACAAAACGCTATACTGTAGACATTACAAAACAATTGCCTTCAGTTGTTTTTAATATGTGTCTTTTAGTACCTATTCCCTATACCTACTTCTATTTAGTACTACCTGTTTACCTATTATTTCACAATAGTGTCAAATGGCTTATGCAAACTACGAATAATATGATATAAAAAAATATGACTATCGAATGTTCACATACGCAATGCAATTTATGCATTGCAAACAATGGACATCAGTTTGACTATTTAGTATAATGGTAGAATTTATAATTTTGTTTAATTTAGTATTATACTAAATTGTCAATCTTTATTTATTCTTATAACATTATCATATTTACCATAGTTTTCATAAGGAATTTGACACTCTTGTGAAATAATAGGTAAATAGCTACTAAATAGAAATTTTTTAAGTAGGTACTAAAAATACCTATTAAAAATAAACTGGAGGCAATTGTTTGTGAATAAATCATTATTTAATAATGATTTTGTATAGTATTTTATTTAGTCAAAGCCAAAATTTAATTTTTCGATCGTCTTTTATTTTTATTTAATATTTTTTAATATAAAGGGATGAAACTGAAATAATAGACCCTATATGTTATATATCATTGAAAAGAGGATAAAAACCTCTATTTAAATATGTCATAGCTATCTAGGGTTTTCATTTAAAAAAACACAACTTTATATTATAACTCGGAAACAAATGAAAATATTTAAAATTTCTTTAGCTCAGTTTATTCTCCTTAAAAAAGTGTCTCAAGAAGGTATAAATATTTTTTCTATAACGTTGCAAACAACCGAGATATCCACATTTAACGAAAAGCCGAGAAAGCGAACTTTTGGCCATAACTCGAAAACGAAAAAAGATAGCGAATTCCGGTTTTGGCCATTCAGATTTTTTCAAAAAAAGAGATCGAGGATGCGCCATCCATTTTTTGATATCTCCTATAGTTACCGATTTCCCCATAAGAAGGATCGAAATTGAGCCACCCTGTACGTCCCGACGTGGCTTACAAGATCTACAAATTGAAGTTTTATGAGCATTCTGGATTATGATTCTTCGATGTAATCAAGATTTAAAGGTAATTTAAAATTGGAAAATGTTGAAATACAGTGGCAGAAGACGCAACTGTTAATGCAATATTTTTTCCGGATCTCACACGTGCCAATAACAGATTCAATCAAAAATGCTTTTCGAAACTTGACTGAAACTTCAGCTTCATTAACTGCAATTTAGAGGCATTGGTATATGCAGTCGCTATAATATATTATGTAAATAAAATAACATTCTTTTTTTATTATTTCCCAAAAATAGCGAACGAAAATTGTATCAATCTGATAAGGCTATATCTTCGTGTCAATATTGGTACACTTGATATTGGCTCACTGATGTATTAATAATTTGAAAGCAGAATTTCTGAAAGATCAGGACAGGTTGAAAGATCAGGACTGGGTTTTGGGTGCCCCAAAACTCAACGTTATCTCTTATATGGCTGATAGGCCCGCTCATGACTGACCAAAATATCAAATATGACCTTAGTAAAGATTCGTTTAATTTTTTTTATTTGTTATATTATTTTCTGAATTCCTAATTATTTCAATAATTTCACTATCTGTTTTTTTGTAGTAAAACAGCAATATCTATATTTCTAAAAAAAGAATTGCTTAACTTATGAGTTGGGCAAAAACTTTTCTCTTTTCTAAAAATTTTGGAGTAGGGTAAGGTAAGGTAATGTCGTGATATTTTAGAAAAACTGTTGCTAATGGGCTTGAATGATAAATTTTTCTATTCTTGATATCAGGAGGCAATAATACTACAATTAATCTACGTTTTTGTAAAAAATTAAATATATTGAACGAAACACAACTTTGTTATTGTTATTTTTGTTTAAGCAGAAATTTAAGTTAATGTCGTGCTAGGACATTTAATGTCGTGATATGGGTACGGTAATGTCGTGATAGCAATAAATGTGGTGAAAACCATAACTAATAAATTTTAAACGACTAAAATCATTTGTAAAAATGAAAATTTATTTACCATACACTACTTTTATGCATTAAATTAATATGAAATTTTAAATAACAACAAAATAAAAAATAAAAACTAAAAATAAATGATTGCTAAAGAATATTTTGTTCTACGGCTTCACAAATATTACACATGTAAATTTTGAAGATTCAGAGGAACCCCAGTTTCTTTAGCTGCCCGATATAAACTAAAATTATATAAAAATATAAAAAAAATGACTGGCATGATGGTATTGTCGTTCTTTACCATTTTGGACTACCCTATTCTTAGGACCCATATTTTTGCAAAGTTAAATCACTAACAAGAAGAAAAACTCTGCAAGTTAGCATTGTTTACTGCGTGCTATCACCTTCATTTAAAAATGGATAGGTAATGTCGTGATAAAAATAAACAATAATTTAAGCACCGAAATTTAACGAATATGATTTTTCAAAGTTCAAAGTAGCTTAATATAACATTAAATTGTATGCATCTAACAAATTTAAGGTAATAAAAATTATTTTTGTATTAATTAATTATTCAGGTGTAATAAATTAGATTAAAGCTAAGAATTATGCTACTTTATCTAAGAATTCCATAATGCACTCAAAATTCCAGGAAAATTTTCAAAATACCTAAAATATACTACAAACTATAAGCTTTAAAATGCTAAATAGAAAATTAATTTTAATTCAAAATTACCTTAATTACAGCTACAATAAGACAAACAACGATTAAACAGTAAAATATTATTCACTAAAACGTCGCTTTTATTTATTTTACTTATACTGACCGCTTGAAGTTCGAACTTTCTCTTAAAAATTGCATTTCTGGTTAGGCAATAAAAAATGGTATTTTTAGGACTCCTTGATGTACAAAATCCGTTGATAGGCAATGTAGCTACAAACTTTTTAAAAACTATCACGACATTGCCTATGTCACGGAATATCCTTACCTTACCCTATTCGTTTTATTTTAGTTTGTGATCAATCAAGACCATATATTGATAGTCAATCATTACATGGCTTATCATTTATCAACCGTACAAGGGGTGACATAGAGCTTTGAGACACCTTGCATAGTAGATTAGCAAGACTAATTAAATTCAATTTAAATTTTGTTGTTGGTCAACTATTTTTTTAAATTTAATTGTAAGTTTCTCAAACTAGTAATTTATATAATATATATTTGCAAATAGTGAGAAATTCCAATTACAAACTTGATTGACCTCACGCAACCGTTAAAGAAGGTAATTACCGTCACGCATACATAAGAGCAATTGCACGTGACTTCTTGTGAATATTAAGTAATTATTGTGTAATTGTGCAACCAGCTAACATGTTATTAGAAGTATTAAGAGTTTTAAAAAAAGCCATTACTGGTATAAGTAGTATATATAGATGATATTATATTTTTGCATTAGTATATAATATATAATAATATTAATCTTTAATTTATTAAATAAAGTAAAACTTATAGAAATAAAACTTAAAATTCAAGTTTTGACGGGAAGTTTATTTAATATTCTAATTTTCCCGTACGGATCCGATTTCAGTGGTAAAATCGTGAATAGGGTCGAAACATTCATTCGTTCGAGTTTTCTTTTGTAACTTCAAATTTTACTTGTGTACCAGAAAAAAGTTTCTTTTGGAAACTATAATTAATGGTACCAATAATTAAGGATCCTAAAATGAATGCAACTAAATTCATTTTAACCTTTTTGGATATCTGTCAAGAGTTTCGTGTTTATCATGGACTACCTGCAAGTAGTAACAAAAACAAACCCCTGGCAAGTTGAGCTGATTGCAGCTGCTTTGAAGTTTTACTTGGAAATTTAGTTTGATTTTAAATTATTCTTATGAAATAATGATATATTGCAGTATTTCAGACTGATTTTATTATCATATTAATATTGAAATAATCAAAATCAGAGATGTACATGCTATATTCGGCCATTAAATCGCTTTTTTCTTTTTTAATCGTTAAGCAGTTGTAAGAGTCCCAAATATTTTCAATCAAAATTGTTTCATGAAAGCTTCCAATTTAAGTGCGGATGTGTAAATTGCACTTTAGATGGAAGTAAATTGTTAATTACTTCCCAAGGTAATTTTTGAAATTTAAAATTACCACAGGATAACTTTTAAATGTAGAAATAACTTCATGATAATTATTGTAGTATTCGTTATATACTAACTTCAATTTACCATAATTACCTTATCCTATATGAATAAAAATTTACTATTACATTTAAGTGCTGGGTTCGAATATGTAAATGCCGAATCATAAAATTTAATGAAGCCACCACAAATATTTTATTATTTTTAAATAATTCAAAGAACATATTAATTCTTAATTAAATTGCTTTCAGTATAATAAAAAAATTCTAATATTCATCATGCATATTTAAAAATTTTAATTTAATAAATATTGATGGGCGTCTTTCTGGAAGATCTAATTCCCATCCTATTGGACTTTCCATATAAATAAACGTATACATATTAATAATCACGAAAGGCTTTTTCTCGGTAGTGTCTGAGAAGTAAAAAAAAACAACCAATGTCTAACAAATATGTTTAATGGTTGGTGCTATAATCTCGTAATTAAAACACCAAGATCCCATATTGGAGGAATTTGAAGTCAAGTAAGTACCGGTTGAATTTGTTTTACATAAAAAAATTATGATTTTAAATATAATTTAAGTGGAAACATAAAATATAACGTTACCTCTTTGCAATGAACCAACTTTTAATTTCTGAATGATTCTCGCATTTGATGAATTTTATTGCAGCTATCCTACTTATTAAATATTGCTATTCTACCAAATATCTGTACTATTTAAAATATCACAGAAAGAATTGATTTTAAAAATTTCGTCCCGTAATAAACTGTACCCTAATATTAAAATTTTACCTCTATTTACATCACGAAGCAATAAATTTTATTGCACTCTTGTGAAAAAGCAATTATTGTAGTTCAAGATCTTTCTAACTTCATGAATTGTAACAATGCCATAAATTTACATTTACCAAGAAGCTTTTAGGGTAGTGAATATTGAAAATATTTTTTTATTTTTCCTCCAAGTTTTTTTTTTCAGACAACTTCGGTTTTGATATATTTTCGTAATATGGTGATGCGAAACCATCAAGTATACGTTATTCTCAATGCAAACGGAACATAAGTTTGTATTTTGCTTTTATTTACAATCAGTTTATAATCGATACACTGCTGAATTTTAATAAGTTGGGAAGCAGTTTATTATTTACTTTCACCTACCCATCAATCAGAAAGCTATTTTGTTTTACTTCCCAACCTACAGGGTAGGAAGTGATTACTTTCCAACCTGAGATAGAAAAGATTTTAAAAAATTCATGTAATTAAATAAAAGCGAATTTTTAATAAAATAACTTGTCATAATCAATGATTATCAATAAACTATAGTAGCTCTCGGCTGTAATAAAGCATTTTCTACCTCGGCACAAAACAATACAATTTAAATTTGAATCGATTAAAATATAAAATATAGTCTACGTTTTCTTTCAGTTTTTTTTAAAGAATTAATTTTAATGATAATACGGAAACACGGAAAGATTCATGTACTGATTTCTATTTTCTTTTTAAATTTAATGAAGTTATTAATATTCGCAAGGGATTATCCTAAGCATCACATATTTAGAAAAGGAATTGATATTCATGGTGAATATTTAGAAACACATGACACATGTCCTAACCAAATGTATTTCCGCTCATAAAGAAACTGAAAAAATATTAAGTGACTGGCATAGAAATGTTTTCAAAATATAAAATTGAAAATTATTTCTTGTTTATAAAACAGTTCTACAATAAATTTCTATTTTCAGTTGATACACGTTTATAAATACAATAAAGTATTTTTATCAACTATACAGAGCCATTCACACAATGATGGTATATTTTTAGATTGCCTAATAGACCGTTTAGAAAGCAAGTATTACCTATATGCTGCTATTTTCAAAAATAGTTCATTGCACTTGAAATTTTAACTTGACAAAACCAAAATTTGATAAATGAATTCGTTTCACGCTTACCGTTAATTATTAAGATAACCTTTGTCACATTGTTTTCATCTGAAGCAATCAAATTTTATTGGAAGAATTCGATGAAGATTTACACTATACTGTTTTAGCTATCACTTCACAAACAATAATGGTTATGGTTTTCGAAACAATTTACGAATTAAACCGTCGTAAAAACAAAACGATTCGTACGTCTTACTACCTCGAGAACCGCCACGGGATTGAAAGTTAGGATTAAGTTGTGTCGAACAGAGGCTGACAGCAAACGAAGTACCTACTTTCTGCCTCCTTCTGATTCCAAGAGGTCTTCAGGCTATCCCCTTCTGGTATTAAATATTTACAATCTGCTATTTCATTCTTGTTCAACTGGTTATATTCTTCTTTCATATTCTACTTCACATAGTTGCCAGATGCGAAAGAATTAGTGAGCATCTATGAATCTATGATGGCCCAATTCTTTGTTATGGTAAAACTTCCTATATATGCTAATTTTGATCTTATCTTTTTCCAATCGTTGCACAAAATTAAACAATGTAGGAAGTTGTGTTTATGTGCAATCCAATATAAATATTGAATATATATTTAGATATCTTCAATTTCTACAAGGATTATATTCTTTTGATATCCAGACGTACCTATATAATATATTATGAAATAGTAGGTACTTGAAAATCCTAGCATCAAGCAAATTAAATCTTTCAACTTTTGAGATTATAACATAACCGTTATCTCCGTTCTATTATGGATATACATAATATAATATAGTTATTATTCTTATTTCTTATTTATTACCGTAGTAAAATATTTACGTAAATCAATGTCATAATAATGTTTTTATTGATGGGCACTACTTAAACTGGTTTTGAATGTGTAGGAGTTTAATTAATTTTTTTTAATATGTGCATTGTTTATGCACGTTCACGAGTATTTATTTTATTTTATTTAACAGTCATTTATTATTATTTTAATTATTAGTATGTAGACTGTATTGTGTTAAAACAATTCTGTATAATGCATGCAATATAAATTTAATAATATAAATGTGGTATTGCTTTAATGAGCTTTGTCGCTGAACACACGACATACAAAGTCAATATTTCGTTACGGTTAATATTTCAATGCACATACATATATTATTTATATTATATATTTTAGTACTTATGTAAACAAACGTAAGTGCATATCACGGTTAATTACACATCTAGCATCTACCTATAATGAAATAAATTTATTTATTTATTTTTGTATAATTTTAATTATAAAACCAGTTTACAAGCGTCAGCAACGAAGGCTTGGAAAAGGGACTATAATATAATATAGTTTCATTTCATGGTATTTACACCAACATATAACTGGTCAGCTGTAAGTTTGTCCAAAAGAACGGTAGCTCTTATTGACTTAGGTATTTTTTTGGTGTTTATATAAGACGCCTGAAACAGTAGCAGCTAAAAATTATTCCAATTTTCAAGTTCCTCCGTTGATAACATATCTCACTGAAAGGTTTATGTTGTTCGTAAAAACATCGGATTTTTAAATTTGTTTATTTTTGAGTCATTAATGCATTATGTTTATTTTATATTAGACGTTACCTACTTGCTACCTGCTATACTTCTATTGCTTACTGCCATAGATATTCCATGTTTCATAGCAAACAAATCAAAGAATGTTATTTGACTTGAGTTACCGTATCACCACACTTAAATATTGACTCGTGGTGTTTAAACATCAGTAAGCACTTGTAATGTCTTAATTAGAGTCCTGTTTGCTCTCTGTAAATTAATGCTTTATTTTTAGTGAATGCATTCACCATTCACCAAAATGTATTATCAAATCTGTCTCAAAATAAAATATTACATGCTTGCAAATAATTATTAACGTCGGCACCTTGCCCGAATATATGGGATGTCATTTGTTAGAAACACAATGTACAAATTTTCTTTTGTGCTTAAAAATAAAATTTTCTCTTTGACGTACCGAAACTGATGAATAGGTATTTCGAGCAAGCAATAGAGGCGAATTTTGTAGTAGCATGGTGTTAGGATTATTTTCGTGTTATGTCTCAATAAGCACAGCGGTTTCTTTGATCTTTCGATTCGATTCTATATTATGCAATCGATAATTGCTTAAGGTTGTCTCGTAATTACTCCTCGATAATCGCAATCATTGAAGCAACACTATGAAGACCTTAATACCAAGTTACAGTCAAATTAGAGAATTTTGCAGAACCTTCATAATGAGATAATAGCTTTATTGCTGCACTACCTACTTATAGAGATTAAATTTAATTGAAAAGTTGACTTGATAGTACATACTAGTATTAATTAAGCAATTTACATATTAACGTAATCTTTCAGATCAATTTTCAATAATTTCGAGATATAGTACTTTAATATGACTAGATAAGTTAGCAGTCTTTCGTATAACAGGTATATGCATATTATTATATTATACTTCCACTTACCATACAAACTTGATTTAAGTATTTGAACAAAAATTATAATAGCATGGACGATTTCAACTTGTATAACGTAGAAATATAACAAGCAGTGATTAAGTTTTATCAAAAAAGTAAAAAAGAAAAACCTCTTAAACTTTCTTATTGAAATGCCATATTTTAAGACTCCAATCTTTGAGTTTAAGTTACAGTATAATCTCAAAATCCTCCTAATGATGTATAAGTATTGCGTTTACAATAGCTTTCAAAAAAATTTTCTTGGGTCGTCAGCTTTACCCAGCTGTCTACATTTTAACCATTATGTCAGAAAGCTGTTAGATAGCTTTCAAAAACCTTTTGTTAAAATTTGGACGCATTTAGAGTTTCTCTATATGGTGTGTATGCATTGTCTCTTTTGTTAAGTAGACATGAATTTGGATCTTTTTTTCAGAAAATAGTTTAGGTTTCCTTCACAAGCAAAATAGAAACTAGTGTTGTAATTTATTTGTGTTAACTACTGTGTTATTTATAGTTTAATTTAGACAATTACTTCTATTAAAAGTTATTATGTACATTGACACCAACACAGTCTGTATAATAATTCCACATCTGTAAGTAATATTTGGATCAACAAAATTTTTTGTAATTCATTTTTAGATTAAATTTCGTTGAAAAGAGTGAAACGCTATATTATTTTGAAGTTATAATTTTTTACAGACGTACTTTTTATAAAATACATTGTTCAAAAATTATCCTGCCAAATTATTTGCAAAATTCAAATTCCAAATAAATTCCAATTTAATCTTTAAATTCAAATTTTAATTTAATGTTAAATAAATTTTTAATATAAGTGGAAAGGAACGCCAAATCATTACATCAAACTAATTTATTTAACCTTTTGATTTTATTTTAATTTTACATTATCCAATTTATTCAAATTAAAACCACTAATGCAAAATCAACTTAATCTCAATCTCGTTGTTGCCACCTTATCTCGCTTGCGAAGAAAATGAACAAATTCAAAATTATTCACAAAAATCAAATTGAAATCACCATAATATTGATTTTTGGAATGCTCAATTTCGGATTTAATTTATTTTGGTTTTTTTATATCTAAATATTTTATTATTTTTAAAATTTTGTAATTGGTTTTGTATTTGCTCGAGAATGGTCTCTGTTTCTTGCTCTTCATCACTATCTTGTAGTTGAACTTGAATCTTATCACAAACACCATTGCAATTCGTGCAAATAACGGAACACTGTAGTTCAGCTTTTCTGCATTCTCATGCTCCCCGAAATTCTAACTTACATTTGCAAGAAATAAGTTTTAACAGCGTTTCCTGATCAGAGGCCTGAAGTTTGAAGACATGTCCATTTGTGCTTTTCCCTATTGCTCTGCATTTTTTTCAACTCCTAACCACTGCTAGACCTCTGGCAATTGCAGCGATACAATATTAAATTTATTTTTATATGCTGATTTTGGTTGTTCAATTCAATGTCTATAGCCGTACAAAATGAGGAAAAAGCATTTCCAGCTTTTGAGCAATGCTCTCTGGATCAGCATTTTGGTTTTTAAATACCTGGACTACCTCCTTTAAATGTATTTTTTTGGGTCCTTGATACGTTTCATTTTTATTTGATTTAAGAGAGCTAACGTTGTATTGCAGCTATAGAACGCGTGTAAAACCAATATATTAGCTGCAGCTGTTTTATCTATGATACTTTGTGTCGAGTATGTTTGTTGCAACGGTTTTCTTTCTCCGGGTTTAAAAAGCTATTATGTTTGAACGCGTATAACTGTTGCTGAATCAAATGTAGATGAAATGCTGATTGCTATATCGATTATTAGCGTATCTGCAGGTTCCACCTGAGAATAAAACAGAAATTATTCTAGATTTCTAGAGTCCCTTATAATAAAATTGAGGCAGAAGCTGATGACAGCTTCATGATAACAAAAATTCACCAGAACCTCGTATCTATCAGAGACAGCAAAGCGAATGAAAATGCAAATTTTTAACATTAAAATGAAGACATACAATACGTACAAAATTATTATTTATACAACAAAAAACAAACAATTGAAAGTTTTTGTTGTTTTTTTATTGTATTATTTTTATTGTTGTATTGGCATTTCTTCTGTTTACTTTAAAATGTTAATATTTTAACGTTTTGTTTAGTTCTCTTAAAAATTTTATTTCAACAACTGGGAATAACGTTAATATAATAGTTTAGTTAGTTTATTATTACTACTATTCTAACAAACTTTCGTAATATAAATATAGTTACACCGTTATATTGTGTATATCGCAATGCCAATGCAGAAACTCTCATAATATGAAACAAGACCATTCGTGATAGCGAGAAAAGCTATTGTTTATAACATCAACCAACCAACAACTAATCTAACGTATATTTTAGTTCATTTATTAATGGTTCAAATTAGTGTTAAATTCAGACCTTTTTTCTTGGGGGGGGGGGCTAATGAGACTTTTGGGAGACACTTTTTTTAATAATTTTTTTTTAATTCAAATACAAAGAACCAAAAATACATGTTTATGTTAAAATTTGGTTTTACTATTTCAAAATGTAATGTTGCGTTTTATATTTAAAATTATTATTTTAAATTTTTACATGCCTCTACAATTTCCTCCATGGGGGAATTCAACAGTGGTTGTAATGGAATAAAGATGTGTTATATTGTTATATAGCAATTTATTTGAAATAAGCAGTATTCTATAAATTACTTTATGCATAAAGTATGCACACATAAATTCATCAATAACGACAGACTGCACGTCAAAATTATACGATGATGTATGTACAAAATCATTAATATTCTACTTATCGACTTGTTTACTCATATACACACCATGTATAATTCAATTGGCGCATAAGATTTATTGCGATATTTGCAGTTATGTGCAATACAGCAAGCATACTTAAAAATGCATCAAAAGACTATATAAAAGAAATTGTACGCATATAATAGTAAATGACAAATAAAATAGTTAATGTATATTTCCCAATAACATTTTCTTGTATTTCCTATATAATTTTGTTAACAGAATTAATGGTACCGCGCACGGTACCATTCACATATTTCTTGTATCAATTTCTTGTGACAAAAAGGCACCATATTTCGTGAAAAAATGCAGTTTCCCCTAACCCGGTATCTTTAAAAATAAAATAAATAATAAGAAACCTCCTTAACATGTATTAATATAATATATACTTATATATAATGTTATTAAATTATGTACTTATAGTAGATACACATAAGATTTCGCTGCAGGTTAGTAATAAAACACAAAATAATGTACTAACATTCCTTACGTGCTTATAATATAGGGATTTCTACAAAATGTCAATTGATAAATAATTCCATATTAAACAGTTTATAAATAGGTATTAGGTACGTATAGCACACTTTCTAATGCCATGTTCTATTAACTTATTTCAATTTAAAACTAATCGTTAAATGTTAAAACCATTACTTACATATTTATTTAAATGTTTCTTATTTCAGAATGCGTGTAAAAATTAGCCATTTCTCAATTCTTAGGAAATGAAGTAAAGACTTTGATACTATCCTGATAGTCGTTTTATTCAAACGTTCTAGGTATAGGCTATAGGTTAATATAAACCTAAATGAATTTTAATTAATTATTGTACTACTTGTAAAAAAGGAAAAGGTATTATCTTCTATAAGTACATATTACCTATATCCCAGAAATAAGTAGTTTTTAACTAATAATATTATGTAGCATAAATACTATGGAATGAATTTTCTTATAAATAATAAGATACATATGTAGGTAAACAAATTATATACTACTTAGTGAGAAAGATCAGATTTATAATTTTAAATGCATACAATAATTTGTTAGATTAAAGTTTCTCATTTTGGTTGAATGGTTTACCAAAATTTGATTGCTTAAAATGTTGCTTCATGAAATGAAAATTTCGTAGATTTTGGCTTTAGAAAGTGAATAATTAATTTTAGTGATAAAATCAGTTGGATGATTCAATCTATGATGGTTGGGGATACTTTATCCAACTGACGCTCATATTAAATTAAAATTTTGGAATTGAAAAATGTGATGAAAAACAGTTTCGACTGTCGAAACTAAATACTTAGAAATAGCTATAACAATTTAGATAGTTTAGAGATTGAATTGTTTTTTAATAATAATGCCTATTTTTAAATTCGTACTTTGATGATTGGTGAAGAGACTCTGTAGCAAAATTTGTCTACATCTGTAAAAGAAGATTTGCAACTAGTGCACAAGTGAGAATAATAAATCAAGGATTGTTCAACTTTTATTACTTTCCGAACTCCTTAGTAAGGAAAGTATTGTAATCTGAAATTGAAAAACAAAATTGACCCCCACTTTTTTAATAAAATTTTTATGTTTTGAGGTTCCCTTAAATCATTTCCATTATTTTTGAAAAATTTCTGTATGTGTGTATGTGTGTATGTATGTCTGTGAACACGATAGTAGCCAAATGAAGTAACGAAATCACTCCAAATTTTAAATTTATGTTTTTATCTGTTGTGGCACGAAGCCTATTGAAAATGGATGAAATCGAAAGGGGGGAACGGGGGGTTTACTTGTAGCGATAAAAGATAATCCATCATAACTCCGAAACGCAATGAAATAGGTAAAAGTTTATTATGACAAAAATTATTCGTATAAAATTACCTACAACCTTTGTTCTATAAAATTTTTTCTAAAGTAAAAAAAAATTTTTAATTTTATAAAATTAAAAAATTAAAAATTAAAAAATTTTTTTTATAAAATTTCTAAATTGCCTATAAATAAGAACAAAATTTTTTACATAAAATTTTAGTTATTTGTCATAAGTATGTTTTTTTTATTTGTATTTTGGTTTTTGCTTATTATTTCGATTTCCTGAATGTTTTTGACGATTATTGCTGATGCTCTGATAAGATTTAGTAATTTAGTTTTTTCTATCCGAGGTAAATTGGGAGTTATTTTTAATATTCGGAAAGTTATATGATGGCCATTTCCGATTTTTTAATTTGTGAAGATAGATTTGTTTCTTGGGTTTTTTGATAGTTTTATTTTGAGGACCCAAAAAACTCGAAAAAAAAATCTATTTTCACAAATTAAATTAATATTACAGGGTCGTAAAAGAAAATTATTATTTGATAATTTTATACAATTTTTAAAACAAAATGCAATACAGCAACATGAAATAATTATTAATTAAATGAAATTATTGCAAGGTAATATCTATATAGCCAACATCTTATAATACATGAAGTACCTCTTTTGAAGACGTCCCTGACGTACCAAGGAACAGTTATTTTCGAATACAATGTCAAGCTAACAAGTAAATGTAAAATAAAAACTTGTAATTGAATTGAAATGTATTCATGATGTTGAATAAATCTGATCGTCTTGTTTATCATATTTTTAATTGATTAGGAGTCTTATGCAGTTGTTAATGAACCGACTGACGAGGAGAACTCCTCAAGTGTAACTAGAATTTGCACAAGCTTTGACGGATTCAAAAAGCCTGTTTGTTTTTGAAGTGCTACGAGTATGAGCAACAGTTTCTTAGTAAACAGCGTTTAAAAGTTTGTAATTGATTTACTTTAGCTAGTTTATGCAACTATTAATTTATTACTATCCAAAGATCGTTTAGCTGATGAGATGGTAACCTGTCTGCAAGTGCATTGGAAGTTTCCAGATTCGATTCTCTGTAATAATAGCCTGCTTCCAAGTATTTTTATATTTTAGCGAATGTAATAACAACCTGCTATATTCTTTGTAGAACATATTCTCTATATGCCCTTACGCCCTATAAGCGGAAGTGTATGTAGACCTTCTAATTCACTTGTAGATGTGTTAACATTTCAGGCTAAAAAACCTTTAGATTTTTATTGTTTAAACTAGCTGGAGTATTGCATTCAAACTTTTAAACGCTATTTTTGCAGAAACGTTGGTTATAGCGCTTTCAAAACAACAGGTGTTCGCTAATTTTTAGTGCTCTTTTAACCTACCAAAACTGATAATGGATTGGTACGTAGTTCATTATCTGAACCACCCTGGTCATTATTTTATAAACTTAGAAATAACAAGATATATAATTTTCTTATATTGTTTAATGTATGAGGGACAAAGATACAAGATAATGGGTTGTCTTACAGACGAACGGTATGAATTTGGCCAACGTTGTATGTAGATATTTTTGTTTGGTTATTAAGGTAATGATTTATCAGTTGAACGATGAATTATCTTAGTAGAGGGCGTAACTGAATTTAATTGTAAATTAATTAATATGTAAGGGAGATGTACCAGGTATGAGACGGCTCCAGATGTGAGACACTCAAATTTTTCCATATTGCGATGCCAATTTTCCGGCTTTGACAAGTGTCAACATTTTTCCATGTTGGAAGCTAGTTTTTTTTAAGACACCGGAGTCAATTTTTGTATGTGATCCAAACATCGAGTAAACATTTCATCAAAAAAGTTTTATTTGACTTTTTTGTAATTTCTGTTATTACTAGTTGTTCAATGAAAAAATGAGATAACAGTTCATATAAATTCAACATTTTCCTTATATTTTACGATGAAGTAGTCGATTGGACTGATTTATGTTCACACATAAATTTTTCTGCGTTTTGTAAAAATGGCGTCATGTTCCGGGTGTGAGACAGCCGAGAGTACCAGTTATGAGACTGTTGCCAATTCCTTCAAATGCATCGAATGTAATTTTTGAAGTGTGCAAATATGCGTGCCACCTTCTTTACGAGCAAACATTGCGAATTGGACATGAGCCAAAGATGGAGACGAAAAAGATGATGTATAAATTATAGAAAAAAAGTGTCATTTTCTTTCGTAATTTTGGTCACTGAATGCCTTCATGATGATTAAACATTGATATTTTCATTATTCATGGCTGTTTTACTTCATATTTCCCCATATTTAGCAGATTTTACCGGGTGTGTCACACGTGGTGTCAAATTGTTTTTCGGTCAAAAATGCTCACGGAAATGCTCATAACTTTTTTGGGGTTGACGGAATCAATATAATTTCTACAGCAAAAAGTTGCGTATGATTATTAGCTTTCGAATGGTGTATAAGATATTCGGTATATTTGGTTTCTATAAAAAGTTTTGGCTTGAAAACAAAACCCGTCTCATACCTGGTACATCTCCCTTATTTATTTTAAATACTCGTGCTTTTGTTGTGTTATTCGTTTGTTATAATACCAATCTTATACCAATAAATAAATTGAAAATATTTTGTTTTTTCTTTAATAAATATTTTGTAGTTATAACCAAAAAATTATATTATTTGACTTCGACAGGTAGAACGCAAAAAATTATAAGGTAAAAAAATTATAATACCGTCGCCTATTTGACGTCGCCTAATTGTCGTCGCCTAATTGCCCGTCGCCAAAATGCCTAAATGTCTTAAGGTATGTACCTTGAGTATATAATATAATATAATATTGAATAAAATATTAAATAATAATAAAGAGAATATAATATAATATCTAATATAATACGAAATCCTATTAGAATTTGTAATGAATGCTTATCGCCTGATAGTAGGGCCGTATCTGAGGAGGGGTTTTGGGGGTTCAACCCCTCCACCCCCGAAATAATTCGCGAGATAAAATCTTAGAATATAAAATATAATAAAGGACTTTTAAACAATTTTTTTAACAACACAAAGAAGTTTTAAAGAATAAAAATAGAAAATTGCAGTTTATATTAAAAATAAGTTGAATAAAAAATATTTTTTTTATGTTGCGTGTTTCTTTCTAGGGGAAAATATCTTTGTATCGCAATTTTCTAAATTTGGATTAGAGCATTTAACCTTCAAATTTTCAAAAAAAATTGCTTTGGGCGCTTGATCCTTAATCAGCATATAGCAATTTGCGAGATGTTACATACCTAGGCAGATCGTTGATAAATAATAAAAAAAATAGAGGACCAAGATTGGACCCTTGAGAAACACCTGAACTAACAGAGAAGACCGAGGACTTATGACCACGATATTCAACAAATTGCATGCGTTCGAACAAATAGGAGCGGAAGAAATTGATTAGCTGATTAGAGAAGCCAAACGATGACAGCTTCCCAAGTAATCTATGTAAGTCAAGTTGGTCAAATTCTTTCTGGAAGTCTGTGTAAATTGTGTAATTGTGTAATTATAATAATTACACTTAACTATGCAAAAATTGCACTTACGATTGTCGTCTTTATGTATGTGGAACACTCGTAACACTTACTAGCAGTCAAGAATGCCTACGTGCTCACGAACATTTTTGCTCTATCAAAATAATAGAAAATCATATCACATAAGCTTTCGCAGTCATATACAAATGCAAAATTAGTTTTGCATTCAATATTGCCGTCATCGGTACCACATACTAAATTTAATTATATTTAATTTTAATATTAACGCATACTAAATTTAAAAATAATATAAAATTAATATAATAACAACTGCATTTGTTGTCCTAGCATTTCCAGTTAACTTAAGATATTCGTATTTGCCAGGAATAATAGATATAGGAAGCCCAGCGACTAAACTAAAAATTTTCCTAAAACTTTTTCCAATATATAAATTATTATAAAATTACAAATTGAAATATATGAAGACAGAGTAATAATCAATAAAATGTTGAAATATAAATGATAGTTTTTAGTGCTGATGTGGTATAAATTATACAACATAGTAAAGACTGAAGAGTAAAACTAAAACCTGGAAATATAATCTTTTCACTATAGTTTCGATTATTTACAGCTATACCATGTCCACAAAAAACATACAGCAAATTAAATTTTAAATTAAAATCACAGAGATAATAAATATACGCGACTTCGAAATAAATAAACCGAATTCTAATCAAACAAAATTTTACAAAACGTCATTATTGTGGAGATATTATTTCCACAAAATCCTGAAAAACTAAAAAATAATAAATATTTAGGGTTGGGTACAACTCGCCGCGCACGATTCGTCGCGCACGATTCGCCGCCAAGCACGATTCGCCGTGGCACGATTCGCCGAGAGCTTACAGCGCCACATATGAATAATCTTCAGAATTAAACAAGAAGAAAATTATTTGATGTGTTGACCTTTTGTATTTACATGAATACACAGGTCAATTAATATGGTTCTAATTCTATCTTTCATACCTCTTTACCTTCCATGGTTTAGTAAGTTAGGATTAAAATTTATCGTTATAAATTTCCAATTTCTAATTGGTAACGGTATATTGACCAATCGCATTATACCATTTTGAAGAAGAAAAATCCAAACGATTTTAAATGTCCAATCGTCACTTCCTAATTTATTCATCCTCAAGTACTTCAATAGGTAATAAGATGGTGTATTTTTATCGTTGTTTTCTGTATTTTATTCCTTAGCCAATTGGTTTGAAGGGTACTACATGGGCGAAAGAAATCGTAAAGGCAATGGTAGGCAATCTTGACATTAGTCAATGATTTTGAGAATCGGGATATATTAGAATACCTTCGTGGTTTGGCCCACAATTTCGAAATGTTGGAGGCTTAATCTAAATAAAATTGAAAATAATCGAAAACAAAAAGAACTACTATTGTTTTTTCTAACTTTTGAAAAATTTATCTATTTAATCTATTTAATTTGTTTAATATATTTAATTCATTTTTATGGGTTAAAAATCTATCAAAGATTATCAATAGATGGGGTTATTGAACGGATAAAAATCAAAAACTCACGGCGAATCGTGTCGCGGCGAAACGTGCCACGGCGAATCGTGTCGTGGCGAATCGTGCCGCGGCGAATCGTGTCGTGTCGCGGCGAATCGTACCGTTCCCAAATATTTATAAGTTTAATTTGCAATAAAAATATTTCAATGTACTTTTATGAAAATCGCTTGGAATTAGATGTATTTGCAGGTATTTTTGAAAAGGGAATTTTGGAAGGTGGTAGGACGACAAAAAAAGAGAAGTTAATTATTTATTGAAGAATGAAGATGTTTAATGGAAGGGAGTTATTTAAATCAGATTGTTTATTTAATAACAAAAGAATGAATGATTGAATTATTTATTGATTTTAAAAGCTTTTAAAAATGCTAGGCTTTTACTTTTTGATCATACATATGTAAAATAAATTTCCGACCTTGATTTCGCGTTATTAATAAATTTGTTGAGTTTATTGTTTGTTTTAAAGTTGTTAAAGAAAAAAATCTAAATTACAACTTAAAATTTTAGTAAAAACAAACCACATTATCTAGCCTTGCTATTAGAATGTTAAAGTTGAAGTGTCACTTGTTTTAATATTTTTAGTTAAACAAACTACAGCTTAACGTCTGCTAAGAGAAAAATACATATAATTTTTAAAATTTTATTTTATATAATTTATACTATTAATTAAAAAATTAATGAGAGGTTACCACTAGCGGCACGAAGATATAAACCTTCGGGGAAAAGAAACGTAGAGCAGTCGAGAAAAAGATGGGTGCTGGAACAGGCATAATTGCCTATCCCATGAAGCAGTGCCGGATTAAACATTTGTGGGCCCCTAGGCCCACTTATAAATAAGTTTATGGGTAATCCGGCACTGCCATGAAGTGAAGAAGAAGAAGAAAGAGAAGAATTATTAAATTAATTAAATTTTGTCAAAAGTAAATTTTTAATTTTAATATTACAAAAATTAGAAATATATCTTTTGTGTAATTAAGAATGAATAGTAGATACTGTGTTTCTGCCTCATGAGTCATCTTCTGTCTACATGCAAATGGAACGCAAACTGCGCTATCACCCAAAACACTTGACAATGCTAATGTTCTCAAATGTTATTTGCATTCGTTCCGGCGCGTACGTCAGGAAATGGTCAGGAACATGGTCAGGATTATCTTTGTAAACAGGGCCTGTTTTGCCAGTAGGCCTACTACAGTAGGCCCCCGCTCGACCCAACTGTAACTGTTTAAAACAACAGTTTATTTTTTTTATATAATAATGAAAAATGATAATTAAAAATAATTTGAAAAATTATTTTAAAATTGTTTCAAATTTAAGAGAACAATATGGGGAAATTGAAGAAGAGGCAAAAAAATTGCATCCTGATGAGAACACATCGTATAAAGATGAAATTACTAGAATCCGGAAATGAAAAAATTGTTTTGAAGGAAGTTCTTCTAAAGAAATTGGTTTTGTGAGACATGAAAATTTTAAAATAAACACTCTTTTGTAATTTGCGACAAATTAGTCATGGAGCTAAAAAGAAGGCAAGAATCTTACAATTCTGTTATTGATATTTTCAATATATTTTTTATGGATGTTTCCAAAGGGGATTTCGAAAAGAGTCTTAAAAATATTGAAAAATAATACAATCAGGATATCGATCTACATGATCTAGAAAATGAATTAATGCAATTTAAGGAAATGTGTAAATCAAGCAACATATTGTTTAAAATCCTGAAAAAATGTTAGAGTTTTTGATCGAAACTAAGACTGTCTCAACATTTTCCAATGTTGAAATATTACTTCGGATATATTTGTCAATACCAATTAGTAACGCGTCAGGTGAACGATCATTTTCCACTTTAAAAAAGGTAAAATCATACCTTAGAAACTCTTTGAACCAAGATAACTTATCATCTTTGGCCCTTCTTAACGTGGAAAATGAGGTACTAGAAAACATTGATTCTAATGAAATTATAAACCAATTTGCGGAAATAAAAACGCATTGTTTTTCATTCTAATATTTATAATAGTATTATATACCTCTATATTTTATGTTGACAAAATAATATTATAAAATGTAGGATTTTGACAGTACTATTTATTGTTATTGTTTGTTTAATTTCTGACACCAAATTTTTCGCCGGTGCCGCTATAAATGCTTTACTATACTTACGAGGGGGCCCCAGAAGGTATATAAGCCTAGGGCCCACTAGAACCAAAAATAGGCACTGTTTGTAAAGGCACCTATGTAATCTGTACAATGCAAATAATTGGCCCAACTGCTGTACAATGTCCACATTGTCCGGTCTTAAAATTCTTAAAACGTATTTTCAAACTTGAGATTTTAAGACGTGACATCTTCAATCCCAAAAGTGTAAATATGTTCGTAAAAAATGTTTTATGTTTTATAAAAATGTAATGGACAAAGATCTAATTTATAAACTCTCTACTTCTCTACATTTCTTACTTTGACCGAAGATAAGCTGAATGTTATAAATAATGTCTACTGCATTGTTTTCAGTTGTTCAAAATAACTTATTATTAGTTATTAGATAATTGATAAAATTCTTTTTCTTCTTCTTCAAACATCAATGAAATACGTTGATTGAGCACCCTGTTTTCTTAAATTTTACAATGCTTTTAACCGTTTTTAATTCTACATACAATACGATCTTTTGTAAATTTCAATACACTTTGTTTAAAACTGGAATAATAGTAGATATCGATATCGCTTCTTGTGTTTTTATTTGTATGCTTTTTAGACCTTTTTAGATAATATAAGTAGTTACTACCATATCATTAGGCCCCAACATGCTTTATCTATGTTTATCGTTAGAAAGCTTCCTTTCCGTGTTATGAATAATCCACTCGAAAAATTCCGCAGCCATACCTTTCATAATCTCGATTAAAAATCACTCTAAGCTTCAAAGACTTAAAATTATCAGATATAAAATAAAAATTCTTCAATAAAGTTGCGTTGTCATCACGATAAATAAGGTTGTATTGAAAACAATACAGTTACGGAAGCGATGTTATCTACTTTTTTTCATAATTGTAAAGATGGAGAGTTGAAAATCTGACAGCTTTATTCGTCTATTTTATCAACCATTGTTGAAATTTTAATTCTCAAAATTTAATCACGTTAGAAGATTACAGTTTCTCAGAATAAAACCAATTTAATTAGAAATGACGGTAAGAAAAATGTAAAGAATTTATGATAATAATTGTGTTCTAACTATAAATGGAAAACTTCATTATTACCATATTACCAGATCTGGGCACAAAGTAACTTTTGAAATAGAAACACTAATAGTTTACTTATTCGTTCTGATCTAAGCAATTCCTTTTGACAGGGTAACCTTCAGATTTCATCGGGATCCAAAATGGCGGGTATTTTCTAGAAATCATATCAGGTGTATTTCTGAAGAATTTAATAATAAAAAAGTGGTTTGTGTAATATGCGGATGTTTTTACTACCAATCCGTGGTTAAAACCTTAGACATATCTTGGCAGTTTGCAATTAAATTTTCCTATTTTCACAGAAACATAAATTTTAATATCACAACTTAACTTTAAGACAATTTATACACTTCATACATTAAAATACAAGAAAAAGGTTTTAATGAATTTATTTCTAGAATGCTATAAAAATTTAAACAATTGCAAGTTTCTGAAAACGCGTAAATTTTGGGAATCCCCAAATTTTAATTTTTATTTTACGAAATATTCAAATAATTAAATTAATTTTTTTGTGAAGGATGTTGTGAAAAACTAACGATTGTTTCAATTTTTGAAGTAGGTACTTTATAATGTAGTTTATAAATAAAATGACATAAACATGAATTACCAACTCAACATTACACTCTAAATACACAGTATCTGCTTCTATGTAATGGATACCTGCTTAAATTAAAAAATTTAATAATTTAATTAATTTCGGCAAAGAACTTCTAACAAGTTATTCGTGTAGTGTTTGTAATATTATGTTAAAATTTTTATAAGAAGTTTCGCATCAGGAGATGTTGAATAAATTATACATAACTCAGTGCATGAGGTGTAAATTGTTGCTCTAGGTCAGCGGTTCCCAATTAATTTTGGTCACGGAACCCTTAGGTATTGTTAAGAATTTAACAGAACCCCGACCAGGGGGTCTAAGAAATACTCCATATAACAGCAAGTGCTGTGAGATAACTCCACTATATAGGTTTGTTCGTTTGTCATGCACGAAATTACACCAAAAAAGTTAGTGTTGCGTAGTTCTGAGTGCGTAGTGTAGGAGGTGTAATCTGGTGTAGTAACACTGACAGATAACAAACGAACGGTTTTTACATTCATGGTGCAATTTTATTTTACTCAGCTGTCATTACACCAATGCGCAATGGAGTGAAAAAATAACGAAACATTCGAATTGCAGTGACAATTTTTTAAAGCAAATATAAGCGAAAATTTTTTATATTAACTTCAACATTTAAATAATATATATTATACAACAAAAATACTACTGTCGATATCATCGTCCATAAAATTTGCAATACTTTTCGCTTCCATTTTAATTAAAAATTTCTGCAATTGACAACTTTACACTTTACACCACTTCTTAGCACACCGGTTACACCAGCAAAAAGACAGTGTGGGTTGGTGTGACACTTTCGGTGTCGGTGTACCCTCCACCGGACAAACGAACACAATTGGTATTCTTACACCGTGACAAACGAACGCTATTTTCTACACTAATTTTTTGGTGTAGCTTAGTGCATGACAAACGAACAAACCTTATGTAAGAAACCTTGGTCGCATTTTCTTTTTCAGTTTTAAATCGATTTGTCCTGATAATTTCAGTTGGTTGTGGTATTCAACTTTTCTTTCCAATAAATCAATAATTGAATTATATAGATAACTCCGAGTGAGACTTTTACAAAAAAGAATTTTATAATATTTTGCTGCAAAGTACACACCGATCAATGGGAAAAGATTCTTCACCAACGCATGTGATTTCATAATTATAGCAAAATTTGTGATTTTTATTAGAAGTTTGAATGGAATTTGTCATTTTTTGATTATTCTTTAAATTTTCAGATGAGGGAAGTATACTAACATATTATTTTCGGATGTAGCTTCTAGATTTGAATCGATATCTTCATTATTATCTGTGCAATCGCCGTTCTAGGTAGAATATTATTCCTAAAAGGTTAGTATTTCAATAAAAAATGTAATTCTAATTTCAGATTTTCTATAAATATACTAAATTTACATCGTTTTATACCCTGAAGGTTGATTGGAATACTATGCAGTTAACAAATCTTCTAAATTAGTTAAATCTTATGCTACTTCGATATCTTATTCATCTATATTAATTATAAGCAGTCAATCTGTCTTAATGCTAACATTTTTAATCTGGATAAACCAATCAAGTAATTTTAGACATGTGTCTCAGCGATGCTTATTCTGTATAACATATTGTACTTTTATTTTACGTGTCTGTAATTACAGATCATGATGAGGGTCTGTATATATGTACAGTGCCTCATTCATCATGCGGGTCTGCACCTGACCTGTCGAAAATAACTAACATATTCTTAAAACTGTCATTTCATTTTAAAAGTATATTTCAAATTCCATTGTTAGGAACTGAAATTTTCTAGTTAACAAGTTTTATGTTATAACGCTTTTTATACCACATGCTTTACTTTTGGTGTATTATAGAGCGGGTGTCGAGGCGGGTGAATATTGTATATTGGAGATAAAGGAAAATTAATTATAATACGTTCGATTTTGTGTGTATTTTTCTTTCTTGAATATAATACAATTTAATATTTAACGCTAAAAAAAATTATCTTTATTCTTGTTAATTAATAGTACTCCAAAATTATCTGCAGGATGCTACTTTTGTTATATGTATTTAGCTGTTCGTGGAACAGTTTGTTCGTTCTTAGTACGAACAACTAATTTTAAAAATACGTAGGTACATAAAAAATATTTGTGGCTTTGCTTCGTTTACTCCGAAAATGCAGGCTACCTGTAAGTTGATGCTGTGTTTCTTCTATACTAATAAAAATGTAATCGAATTTAAATCAACCGAGTATTGTTAGAAACCAATCTTTTTTTAAATAAACTTTTTATTGCATTCAGGTGTTGTAGTTGTATAAATTAATGTAATAATATTAATTTTCTTGACAGTTCTGTATTATTATTTTTATTAAAAAAACTTGGATGTTTCTTTAGTTATTAGTTGATATACGGCTAGTAACATCTTAATCAGAAAATTTTTAAGATATAAAACAAGTTTGGTAATTAGGAAACATTTTGATTATAGTCTTCCATTAATAGTACGATTGTAGCTCTACCTCATATATAAACATAATACATTTCACTTCTCTTTTTTCCATATTTGTTGTAATTTTCACATATTATGCATGAGATTATTTCAACGTGATAATAACCTGCCAGCTTAGAAATATTTGGAATAATAAAACCAAAAAAATATTTAACATGGCATATAAAAATAGTTGCGGTTCTTGAAACAAATTTTAAATAACTGGTAGAACTATAACCTACGCTGGGTTTAACACGAAGTAGATCCTCTCTATAGATGAAACCAGTCTTTTACAATAAAGACATATCTGTCAGTTTTTATGGGCGGTGCGAGGCGTCCCGCTGCCCTATCCGTTCTAAAATCTGATTTAAGTTTTACCAGAGAACATCAAAATGTTTAAATCGCTATATAGTAATTTAGAGGTAACATTTATAATGCGGAAGGTATAATCGGTTTATTAAAAAACTCTTTTACTAAAATGTATAATGCATGAAATACCTACGTTAGGTACAAAAAATGTACTAGAAAAATGTAGTGTTCTTTTTTTAAATGTGTCACGCTACAACAAAAATTATTGTTTCAACTAAATAAGTACTAACAGACCACACAAATTTATGAAAAACATATTTTATAATAACTTTATGATTATCTAAAAGTTTCAAACTTTCCTGCTAGTCCATATAATCACTGTTATTATACTTTAAAACCGTAGAAGGTGTTTAAAAATAAGCAACAAAAAATTTCGGATAAATGAACAAAATAATGATGGCACCGGCTGTTATTTTATAACCTCTAGAAAGGAGAGACTTGAAAATAATGCGTTAATTAATGTAAATTCTGAGTTAAGTATTTAACTCATTTCTTGAATTAATATTTTTAAATGGCAATAGTCACGAGAAACCAGAAAATAAAAATATCTACTGCCTACTCGGTTATTCGCATAAAAGTTTATGTTGATTTATAAAAAAAACATTAATGATTTTGATCAGAGTTCACTATTTTAAGCATCATAAAACTGTAAACAAAAGACGTAAGTATTATACATAAATATATTATATTATAGTAGATACTACATATTATCGTGAAATTTTCGCTTTAAAAATTCTAACATTACACCTAAAAGGCTTCAGCCAGCTCAAAACGTCGGAAGCATGAAGTCGTCAGGCAAATAAGCAGGTTCCTTATTGTGATACGAAAACCACATCGACTCAAATTCTTCTAAAATAATTCTCCAAATTTCGTCAAAATTCTTCGGACAATTTTTAATTAAATAAAAATCACTTACGTAAATTTAAAACGTTGTTTCAAATCAAAACTATCAATTGAGACTCAAAATTCATACATTTTACGGGAACTCCCGCAAAGATGTCCGTTTACTTCGACGAATCTGGCGAAAACCAAAATTTTTTGTTTCATACCAAATTCAAAATTCAAAAATTATCAAAATTTAATTCAAACACAAATAAATCAAAATCCAGATTTACAAAATAAACTGTAATGCAATTTTCAGTTCTAATTTACAATTATTTACCGAAATCGATTTTTATAGTTAATTTTAAGAAATATTAAGGGTATTCACACTCTCTGGTAAATGCCGAGGTAAACCTTACACCGTGGTAAATATATACTAAACTTGGGTACATTTACCTCAGTGTAAAACCACGGCATTTACCAGAGAGTGTGAATACCCTTAATAATTTTAAGTTTTAAAATCAAATTATTTGGAAAACATATAGATTAAATTTTAATATATTTAGTGTTTTGGCAGTGGTCGCCTTAAATATTACTTAAAAGAAAAATTAAAGCGTGAAATTTAAAACTGGAACATATGTTTCGGTCGACAAAGACACTTTTGTGAGAAATTTTAAAATATAATTTAAAAATGGGGTGTAGTTTGTGAACCCAAGAAGAAAGGTTGATTTTTGTTACTATTTTGCTAACTATGAAAATTTGGATGTATTACAATAATCGCTAACTATGTACGATTAATACAAATCTAAATATTTCTCTTCAACATTTTCTCATCAATTAAAAGTGCGTTCAGTGCCGACCATTTAAAAACTATTTCTTCGTGTTACCAGGACTATTTGTTAGGGTAAATTTAAGATTCTATTGTTTTCTGACTGGTAATTTTTGTTTTAATTTTAATTATAATAATTTGTTGTGTTTTTGTTTTATTAATTTTTTATTTTGTAAATCATTTTTGTGTATATATATTTATTGTATGTAATCTTTGTTTTTTAATCTTTATTTTAAATTGATCAAACCACTACCTGTGCATTTTTATTAAAGTCTCTCTAGCCGGGGTAAATAATTAATACAAATTTTTAAAATTTCAAAATTAAAAAACCCTTCTTCGATTTTGATTGATTTCTGATATTATTTTTGTGATATTTCTTTTATTTTTGTTATAAATATTTGAGTTTGTGTTTAAAAATTTATATCGGGTATACTTCTACTATTTTAATGTTTCAGCGAAAAAATTGTAAAAGCACACTATAGCCGTGTTTGACTGGAAGGTTTAGACCCTAAACTAGAAAGTCTAGTTTGATTTTGTAACTATTATACAATCGAAGAATGAAACATTATTATTTATTACTAAAATTTAAAAAACAAATCTTATCTTGTAACGATTCCGATTACAATATCGTATTAAATATATAAATCTAAACTTGTGAGAATTAATAATATTAAAAACTTTCATATAATAAGTCAATTTAAATATTAAGACAGAAATTATATTTGAGCTTTCAGCGACGGTTATTATTATGTTTATAAATAAATTTCTGACAAAACAATATAAATATCGTTTTTATTTCAAATGTAGACGGAGGCATATAAATCTGCAATAATATATATCTACACACATTGAATAGTATTTTATTACTTTATGATTTGTCAACTCTATTTGGTGATACTTCAATAAAGTAAAGATAGCAGAAGATATGCATATTATTTTTTTAGTACGCCCGACATGTTATTTATGTATTTTAAGGTCCACTTTAATGCAAGAGTAATCCTGAAGCAACGATATGTCTTCCCACAGACCTTTCTTTTGGCGACGGATCTCTTTTTCGAAATACTGTCGTCCTTTTTTCTCGAAGCGAAGTTTAGAATTAAAATTACTTTGTTCAGATATTTACAATATTACTAATTTAATAATTATTATTTATGTAGGTATGTTAAATTCACTGCCAGAAAGCCAAAAACCATAATACAGAAAATTTCGGCAATGCATAGCATTGACATACTAGATGAAACCTATATGGGGTTTAGAAGTGAATAAAATTAAAACAATATTAGTACCTAGGTACATGGTATGAATAATGAGAGAAATGTAAGATATCTTAGTTAGATAATTAGATGATAGTTTAATTTGAGTTTGAAAGATAAAACAAATAAATTTTAGAGGAATTTGATACTTGTGATATTCAAAGATAAAGAAGATAATATGGAATAATTGGATAAGAGATCTAAAACTATAATTGGAAATTAATTGGTTTATGATGATATTTTATAAAATATTAAATTAGTTAATTATTCAAGGAACTACAAAGTAATATACGATGCCGGTGCAATTTTGGAACCTAGAAAAATACAGTACATTATAATAGTATGCATATTTAATTTACAGTAAGTTAACTCAATTACATCAGATAATATTGTATTCTAATATTAGTTTCTACATATAATTTAGATGAGCTTCTCCTCATAATACATGTAAATACCTAATAAGTTTATGATGGAACAGTAATTATGCAATTTACTTAAATGTTAAGTAACTCCAAATGTATCTTATTTTAGTTAGTGATTTAATTAATCAAGAATAGCCGTATATTATTTTTTATTAAACTTTATCTAATCATGCGTATCGAAATGAAAATCTATATACAATAATTATTGTTGAATAATCATGTAACATCAATTTCTTCATATATAAGATTCCGTTTGGTTTTACTGCCGATGACGTAGATTGTTTCGCCAGAAACAAGTTACAATTAGGCATTATTATATTTTTTTTATTTGTCTTCGACCACTAAGGCTGTACCGCCTCGAGCGCACAAACTTAACAACTTAATTTCGTTTCGAGATTCAAGTTTTTTGTATTTTTTATGTATAGATATTTCCAGCGTTGCCATTTACTACACTTGTTTATATTTTTTTAATAAGAAATTACCAAATATAGAAATTATTACATTGTATGTAAATTATACATATTTTTATTCACATACCTACATATTATTATATTAGGTAGAGAATATTTTTGAGATAGATACGGAGTAAATATAAAAAATGTTTTTATTTTAACTTTTTGTCCAAAACTCATTTGAAGAGTTCATAATAACATATAATTAACTATTCTTGTGTATAATAATAAAATTATATATAAACTACATAATATATTCTGTATGTATGTTTTTAAATTGAAGCAGCTCTTTGTTCTCATTAATGAAGTTGTTTTAAAATTAATACCGAGGTGTTAAAACACTCTCCCAATTAAAATTCCTTCTTACATCAGGCAATCTACAATCTTGACAAAGCGCCCATTTTTAATGAAGATGTGTCTCATACTAATGGCAGTTTATTAAGATATGGAAAAAGAACAAGGCACTAAAATAACGTGCAGACGTGAACTCATGATTTCAGAAAGTTCAAGATGTAAGATAACTAGTTTTAGTGACATTTTGTATGGAATATAATGATAACACGAGTTTACAAAAGGTTTTTAAGTTTATACTTCTAAGTAATTAGTAGATAAAGCAAATAAGAACTTTTTTGGTACTAATTGAACGGTAATTTTTAAAGAGGTGTAAATTACTATATGAGCTTTTCGTAATTTAGTTTTTAAGTCATAAGTTAATTTAAAATAAACTGGTAAGTATTATGAAACTGCCTGATGGTATAGGTAGGTATAGACTGGGCATGCATGGTAGCGTAAAATAAAGGCAGCGCTCGGTTATTTACATCCCAGCATCAATCGCATATAAATAAGACATTATCTGACCGGTAAGTGTTGTTTATGGCAAGACGTGAGGTGTTTCCGTTTTTTCTTCTACTTCATTTAAATATACATCGTGTACAGTCTTTTCAAAAGTTGTGAATATAGCCGCTTCGAACCATGTAAACTAGTATAAATAATATATTATGTATAACCAGTCACACACCATTATTATAGTATACGGGCAGCACTTTGACAGGATACATTACCTTCTTTAAATGAAATTATTACGTTTATTAGATGCAAGAGCATCTCTGCGAAAGAAAGAATATATGTTGCAGTATAACATATTGTGTAGGTATCTAAATTATTACTATACACTCGTCGGAAAAAATGAGTGAGTTAACGTTTTCACGAATTAAAAAAGAAACTGTTACGGTCTCTTTTACGATCTAACCGTCCATTACGATATTTAAAAATTATGTATTATCTTCTAAAATAAGTTATAGTTAATAGGTTCTACAGTCTTGAATTAAACTCGCACGAATTTAAATGAGTTTTCTGTTTTTTAAATTCATTGAATTCAAACAAGTCTGAAAAAATGCATAGACGTACCTGAAGTTGGTACTACTACCTGACCTCTATTGTGGTCGACTAAAGTTATATTTTTTACAAATCCTATCACGTTCTATATAAAACATTCTTTTTATTCTTAAATTCTCGTTTTTATTTTTAACGGAGGCATTAAATTTTGTTATACAGAACTAAATCGTTGTCCTCTTGACGAAGCACGTAATCCTTATTTTCCTTTATGCAATTACCACACTCGGATACTACTTATATTTCCTCTTTAAATACTTCAACTTATAAGTTATAACTAAATTAAACAAATTGTTAACTAAGGTGAATTAAATTATAATGCTCGTAACTTACTTTTATTTTAAAAATTTGAAAAAGTTTTAAAATTATATCAAACTTAACATCCAAATACAAATTCTTTAATTAATTTACCATAAATTTTAAGTAAAATTGCTACTAATCAATAATAACCAATTAAAGTAACCGTTAATCGAAAACGACTTGAAGAAGAACTTGACGTACATAAATTTAGATGTAGTATGTATATCAATTCATTGGCAATAATTGCTAAGCACTACATGTGCTGGTACTTCGCATAATAATGGAGGCGTTATAATTGGATTTAAGTGTCTTTTAATTTATAATTATTATTTTGTAACAACTGTGAAAACAAGCACACTACCTTAGTTTTAAGTGAATTGCAGTGCCTATATTGGTTTTATAGAAACGTTTTTTATGTTCTGCCACTTTTATTGCGTTAAGAATTTAAAAAATCTTGACTTTATTCATGTAGGTATACACCTACATAAACAATTAAATGTATTATACCATTTTTTATTTTATATTGCACATAATAAAAGCAAATTAAAATCCACAGAACCAATCCATGAGCTAAACAGTATTCGAACGATTTTACCTTTATGATTTACATTTCTATTACTGAAAAATAAAAAATACAAACTAGTGGTTTTGGGTTTCGATGATGAAGAAACGTAATGAACAAAATAGTTACAAACACTACAACAATAATAATTAAAGAAACAAAAATATTTAACATAACATTCTTGTCGAGGTTCCGTATCCGCTCAGCAAACGTTGGCTGGTTTAACTTGGCGGAAACTAAAATGACTTATACTGGGTATAAATATACATAAAGTAATTAAAAGAGCAGTTTGTTTTTCAGTCTTTTGAAAGAAACGTATGAATGAAAAATATAAATTTAATTATTTAATTTGTAAAAATATAGAATAGAATTTCTAAAATATTGGTATCGATAGCTATTTGTTATCGTAGAATTTTCATGTATAAAGGGATATTGTTTAAAACTAAATTTGTTTATTAACAAAATATTTATTTTATTATTTTTGTAAATATTTTTGAATATTTCTCGTCTTCTCACCAACGAGTTAAGGCGGTGTAACCGGGAATATTTACCCCAGTGAAATTTTACCCCCAGGTAAAAATTCCCTAGTGAAATTTTACCCTCTAATCATGTTTTACTGGGAGTAAAATTTTTCTAGAAAATTTTTACCGGGGGGTAAAAAAGTTCAAAATAACCTCAGTGAATTTTTACCCCCTTTAAGAAATTTTATAGGTAAATTAGAGTTTTAATTACTGTTTATATATCAAATTCAATTATATTTTATTCTGAGATGCTAAAATATCTTCCCCAGATTTTGGAAGAATAAAAATAAATAGAATTGGATAATTTATTAGTTAAATAGTAAAAGTAATAGTAATACAGGGTGGTCAAATTTTTGTAAAAAAGATATCTTATCAGTAATTTAAAACATTACTACGACAACGGATCTTAAGAAAAAATGGCGAAAATGAAGTACATGAATCATCTACTGTGGAAGAAATTAATTACATTACGGAAAAATAAAAATTTCGTTTCTGTCCCATAAATAATATTTTGCAAAAACGACTTTGTGAGAAGCTTGGACTTTCATTTTACAAGAATTCCGACTTTGCAAAAGCAAAAAATTCGTTGCTCCATTCGCCTCACACTGTTATAGACGTCAAGGCAAACGGTAACTGTTTTTTTAGATGCATATATCTTTATGCATTACCTGAAGTGAAGATCAGCACATCGGAAGTACGAAAGCTAATTGCTGACTTTATGAAAACTCAAAAACAAAAAGTTGATCTGTTTTCTGGTTTTGAGAATTACATGAATATCACGAAAATGGACAAAAATGCAATTTGGGCAACAGATGTTGAGATGCTTTTCACTGCAGCAATTATAGGAGCCGATATATATTCGTTTACTCAAATTTCAAAAAATCCTGCATGGTTAAGGTTTCCAAGTTTAATGCATCTTTCCGATGAACCTAATTACAAAAATCTGGCAATATATTTGATCCATAAAAATTCAAATCATTTTGAAGTATAGTAGTTTCGGTAAAAAGAAGTGTATCAGACTATAAGAAAATAAAATTTTTAAATAAATGTGTTCAACTTTTAATTTTATTCCATTTTATTCTTCAAATACTGAGGAAGATATTTTAGCATTTCGCAGTAAAATATTATGGAATTTGATACATAAACAGATATAAAATTTTTTATTTACCTATAAAATTTCCTAAGGGGGTAAAAATTCGCTAAGGATTATTTGAGCTTTTTTACCCCCGGTAAATATTCCCTAGGGAAATTTTACCCCGAGTAAAAAATGATTAAGAGGTAAAATTTCCCTAGGGAATTTTTACCTCCGGGGGAAAAATAATAGGGGGTTAAAATTCCCGGCTACAGCGGCAATAACGTGGGCGGAAATACGAAGCTTTTTGACCAAGTATAGCCGAAGGAAAGAACGGACGAAATTTGTATGTCCATGAAATGTTGATTAGTTTGGAAAATAAAAATGATTTTTATTTGAAAGGTTTACTTCATCGATTTTTAAATTGAATTATATGGTTTTAGAAATAGTTTGATTTGGAATAATTAAAATAAGCAGAAGCAGATATTTGGATGATTTGGAAAACAAAGATAAAAATATTTCCATTTATAAAATTTAAGTTTCTTTTAATTACTTATTGAAGATTTTCGTATATAGCTATAGCACAAGTACAACAAGAATTGTTGACAAGTCATAAAATTTGTTGTATAAAACAAAATAGTTTTTCTAAAAATGTGAATATTTTTTTGGTAAAATTGCATAAAGTCGTTTTACTTGCAATTGCAAAAACCAAAATATACCGAAGAATGGAAAATGCAGATCTACTATAGAACAAAATATACAAATCGCTTGTCTAAAATTGGAAAAATAACCATAAACAATATACACATAAATCCAGTAGAGCAATTTCAATAATTTTTATATGGGTATTCATAATGTCAGAAAAGTGTCTCACTTGACGTGGAATCACCCATATAAAAGTAAAGAAGTAAAGTATCTTTATCGATAGAGTGCTGAAACCGTTATAAAATACTTAAAAATGACTATTGTGGAGGCCTCAAGGTTAAAATAATTATACTTGCATAAACTTAGAGATCATTTATGTTTTTTATATAATGGTAATTATAATTATTTTTGCTTAAAAATTAAGCTAAAAAGTGCTTTATTAAAAACTGCGTTAATACCATTAGCGGATACCATTCCAAAGTTTTAGATGTATGATGTATGATTTATAATAATTTTTGTACGAATTATATATTTTTCTAATGTTCAAAAACCACAAATTGTTAAATCAACCAAGTGTTTTGTCTTCAGTCCTGATGACAGTCCAGTCAAGTATACCAGCCTAATGTAACACACTGATGCTATGTCTCGGTTCAAACTTGGTAAAAATTTAAATATAATTTACAATTTCAGTTTCTATACTTTTCTATTTGCGAAACAAATGCTTTGATCAAAATTGTTTCTTCTTTATGAAAGCTTCCTACATATGTATAAAATTGATTAATTTCAAAATCATTATTTTTTTAATTCAATATACTTATAATATTAAACAAAATATAAAATTATTATTAAAAGCTTAAGTTTGTAGCGTAACTTGCTCAAAATTAAACTACCCCTGCCACTTGCCTAACCGTTGATGGACTGTACGTGTTAGCTAGCTGTGTTATTTAAAACGCAGTTCACGAGAGCGTGGGGTTTCGAAAAACATCGTGGGTTCGTAACAAAACGTTCTTCAGTACTCAGATCTAAACTCAGCTAAATGAAAAGTACGATGGAAAAGTGGACGCCAGCTAATACAAATAAAGCTAAAAAGAAATCAAAAGTCGATTTATTGTATTAACACAGATAGTAAATAAAGATGTCGACAAGTTTAATTAATTCACTAATCAAAACAAAACATAAAACATACACATAAGGATCAAGTAAAGCTAGTACGTAATTGAGGAGGAGGAGAAAAATATAATAAAAATACAAAATTGAAGAACTGACATCCACCTGAGGGGTAGATTCAGCCAAGTAAAAAAATACAGTTGAGTATCCCTGAAGAGGATAACCCAACAAAAAGAAGTTATGCTCAGCAAAGATTAATTGCACACCGGATGTCATTATCTCGGGATTATTGACTTACAAAATAGAACCTGGCATACAGCATCATTTAAAACAAGTATATGCATCTCTATGAGACTTACCCTGAATGCAGTACCACCAACTTCACGACTCGGCAATTGTCTTTCCTTCGTCAGGACCTTTCCTATTGGTCCACCATCCAGGAATGAAAGTCTACAAAATAGAGAACACAAAATACTCATTAAAAAAATCAACAGCCTGCCAGTTCCAATACTCATCAACCGAGTAAGTGTGACTGCAAACTCAATTAATCTCTACTGAAACATCTTCATAAAATCAAATCATCTGCTTGAAGTGGTGGCAATCCCATCCCAAATAAAGAAACATAAATCCACGTCCGGGATTGAAAAGTGGTGAAACATCAAAACGAAAATATACGAAGTTTGGTTCTCCAATTAGACATTAATTTCGATCCACCTGGTACTACACAGTCACAAGGATACATCCTCTTGTGAAAAAAATACAACCATCGGGCATCGAAATCCATAATAAAAAATAACCATTCTTTGCATGCTTGATGTTAAGTAATAATATTTTTCAACCCATGTCTTCAGAACAGATGATAGATAAAAAAATAGCGTCATCGCAAAACCAAAAAGACCAATACTGGAACCATATGTGGATAAGAAAAGATTTCCAACATTGATATCCATATTCGATTTACGACTTCAAATTAAAAGATGATAAGAACCAAAACGAATAATTACAAAAAGTACATTTAACCAGTAACCTGGGTGCTAAAAATAATTTGTTAAACAAATTAAATAGAAGGCAAATATCATAATTACCCACTAAACGGCAAAATTAAATTAAATTAAAACATTAAAAACTAAAAATGGACGCCCACCAGATTATACGTCGATCTCTTTCGAAATTCAACGCATAATCGCGCCTATCAAAATTGAACGAAAAATTATCGCAACCAATAGCGATCCAGTGGCGTCGCATGAAAGTAATTGTAACGGACAAAACGTCTTTTGGCACGTTACAAGTTTTCCATGTTTAAGCCCTTGCTACTCTAGTTTACAACTTCAGTCCTATATACACTTACCGCATCATAAAAAGCCGCACCAGGAAAAATCTCATTTTTTCATTTTTAAGAAGCAATAAAACTTCAATTACAAAACTTTTTGGTAATAATCAATTAATAATGACCTGTTCATCACTTTTACTTAGTTTTATGGAAAAAGTAATAGGACAAGAATAGTTTAAATTTATAAATAAAAAACTAGCGAAAACAAAGTTAAACTACATTTTCTAATAACCTAATTTATAATTATTATTTAAAGATATTTTTAATTTATTTCAGTTAGTACTGTAAAACGAGGTAAAACGGATCAAAATTTTAGATTTTTTGTATTTATACTTCTTTGGAAAGAAAAAATTCTGGATAAAATATATGTTAAAGATACATATCTGAGGCACAAATTACTGGAACATTTTTTTGAAAAAACCTATTTGATTTTTTTATTTTTGTTTTCAAAGAGTGATCCCCGTGTGTCGGGGTGAAACGGATCAGGTGTTTAAATGCCGTTATTTTGCTTTTCATCATCCTCGGAGGTGAGATGGATCACAAAAAAATTTTTTTTAAATATTTTGCAAGCGGCTTTTATTAGATAGATTGATAAATAAAATACGTTTTTGGTTATATTCTTATTGATAAAATATAAAAAAACTTAAACTAAGTAATAAAACCAATGCTATGAAAAATATTAGATAATAGGTAAGACATATGTTCTTAAAAGTAAATGTTTCCCTTCTTAGGGGAATTACATGAATTGTTTTTATAATTTGCTCTTGCTTGACCACTACGATATCGTATATCGTCAATTTCAAGATAGGTAATAAAAGTTATTTGTTTTTTTAACGACTACTTCCTTAAACATTTTACTCTAGTCTCTTCGCCTAAAATTTCTTCAGTTTTAACAGCAGTTTTAACGTTCAGATTTAATAATTTTTGTGAGGTTATGGTAAGTCAATTTTGTGAATTTTAGTAAATATTTTTTAATTCTTTTTTGTTTAGTTCGAATATTTTTCTTATTTTTCAATTTTTTTTGAATTTTATTCATTAAATGTGACTGATGATTGGTAACAACCATGAAATAACGTTATATCACATTATGAATTTTTCATAATTTCAAATACTCTTAATCCAGACCTGTTTTGTGATAACCTGTTGTATCGTGATAACGTGGTTGCTTTTTAAATTTTTTGAATTTTGATTTTCTACGTATGTATTATTCTTATATTTTTTGAATTTATACATTATCTAGTTGGGCTGCTCTAACCTTGTTGGATTCATAGCCCACAGAGCAATTTTTAACAAACTTTAGATCCCAGCATCCAGCAGCGTAGTCGACGAAATCAGACATTGAACAGCAGCTTCTCGATCCGTATTTTATCGATTTAAGCTTTTAAAGAATTAAAGCTTTTTAAGAATTAAAGAATAGCTATCTAGGTATTTGGAGCTATCTGACCACAATGATCACAAACCACAAAGTCGATCCTAATCCCGAATGTATTATAGCTATTCTGAAATTTTTAATTAAATCGGAAAATGTGAAATGGTATTTTTTAAAGAGTATTTAGTACTTATGACTTATGAGGTATCTACGAGTATAAGAAGTTGTGCAAAATTGAGTGCGATTACAAAGATTTTGTTTATTTCATCAAAAAATTTTGAGTCTAATGATTTATTAGCTAAACGTTAAACTTAAAAAACATAAACTAATAAATTAAATTACTTCCAGCAGTTATGCTCATTTTTGATCAGTACTGATCAGATTTCTGTTCAAGATGCTCCATTTTTATGTCTGGAAATAACATAATAGTTATTTTTGCAGTTTTATGGATTGTGACCTATAAAATTAATTTGCAATTAAAACAGATACATGTAATAACAAATTTTTACTATACACTTTAGTGTTTCTATTTGAACCAACGACCACATAAATTATATGCGACATAAAGAATAAATTGCATAGCTTCTCTAAAACTCAAAATAAACTATCGATTAAAACGTCAAAATAATGTTTAGAGCTACCGCAAAAGTAATGTTTACTTACCTGTTACCACAATTTATTCTCCACGAATAACTAAAATAAATACAACTGGAGGGGAGGGATTTGTAAAAAATAACCACAATATTGAAAAATACATGGGTATTTAGCAAGGACATTGCATTCTGTTGGATTGGAGAGGACCATGGCCACCCCTTATGACAGCCTTCAATATACAAATTAAAAACAATTCAAAATGACATCTTGCATACGTTTGCGGTAACGACTTGTAACTTATCATAGTGGCATAATGGAGACTAAGAACAGTATCACCAAGCGTTGACTCAGAAAAATCATCAGGCTATTCAACAACTCTCCCCTATATCAACATTTTTGACTTGATCCTTTCTGAAAGAATCCCTTCGTAAATGATCTAATCAATTTAATTATCTAATATACAGTGTGTTCACGATAAGAGGTATCAGTGAATAATTTTTTTATCTTACAAGATTTAAATAGTTTTTTATTCAGCTCAAAATTTTCCATCGGAAGCCGCGGAGGTACATTTTTTAGACTTCAAACTCAACCGGAAGTAAACATGAATTTTTTTTCAAATGGCAACATGTCTTTTTTAAACATTTTTGTAATCTGCAGTTTTTTCTCTATACATACTGCAGTGTTCAAAAATGCTGAACGAATTAAATGCAGATATTTTTAGTTGTCAATTCAAAAATTATATTTCATCAATTTAAATTTCAAAGAAGCTTATGTTATAAATTATGACAATCTCAAATTTGACAATTCACATTTTGAGGTTAAGTAAACAATTGAAACGTAAGGGCAAGCCATGTGTCTAGCGACGGTACGTCGGCAGGGCGTGTGTCTACATACATGTGAATAAACAAAAATAAACAAATCATAGGATGAGTAACATGCAGTAAATAAAAAAAATGTGAATCTGAAAAAAAAATTTAATTGCCTAGAAACGGCCTAAAAAATAATAATTGAAATAGTTAGTTAATCCTTGGACGAGTTCCGAGAAGGTTGATCTCTGGACACGTTCCGAGGTAGTTTGGACAAAAGTCCAAAGCAGTGGAACACAGACTTGAGTCCAAATCAAGTCGTTTAAGTGGTGGGTTCAAAGAAAGTTGAAATTGAATAAATTCAATTTGGATAGTAAAGTACGAGGGAAGTTTGTTTGGATTATTTTGGAAGTGGCGTAGAAATTTATTGAAACCAATTTGGACGTGGCTACATTTTACGTGATTGAAGAAGGAGGTGAATCACAAACCATTTCGTGGCGAACCGGAGGATCAAGTAGGATTACTTCAGTTAGGTTTGCATAAACTGATTATTAAAGTGCTGTTGCGGATTATTGCGAAATTTGCGGAAAGTTAAAAGATACGGGAAAAGCGCATCGTTAGGCGGAAATTTATGTCCTTAATTTTTATAATTTATTTGTTTAATTTAATTGAAAAATAAATATTTAAAATTCAGTTCCAAATTGAAGATTCTTTGAAAACATTTTTTTTTTAAATTGATCATTATTTAAATTCGTTCACAAGTTAGATGCAGAGGTTCGTTAAGTTTCGCATTCATTGCATAAAAAAAGAAAGTAAGTATGGATTCTTAACAGTCTTCCACTGTTAACAGTGCAATACATAAAAACTTATTATAGGCAGGGTTACATAATAAAATTTTCGAGAAAAATGCAATCAAAATTTATTAATTATTTTAATGTATTTAGTGTGCTATGAAAACAAAACAACATCACGGTACAGAAAACACAACCTATCTGATAAATTAGTCAAAATTACCACCATTTTGTTCAAGACATGATACTATAGTATCATTTTGTTTTTAAGCACACTAAATAAATTAAAAATTCATAAATTTATCTTGCATTTTTCTCGGAAATTTTCTTATGTAACCCAATGATAATTTTATATGTCTGTATAGAGAAAAAATTGCAGATTACGAAAATGCTAATAAAAATACATGTTGCCATTTGAAAAATTAAATTCATGTTTACTTCCGGTTGAGTTAGAAGTACAAAAAAATTTACTTCCGCAGTTTCCGATGGTAAATTTTGAGTTGAATAAAAAACAATTTAAACTTTTTTTGTATCTAGTAAGATATAAGAATTATTCACTGTTACCTCTTATCGTGAACCACTGTATTAGATGTACTATATTATGTATCTATATGATCATAAAAAATATAATCACTATGTAGTGCTTTTATTACAATATGTACATGAAGATGGATATCGGTTGATGAATATTGAAATTAAAACTTGAAGCGTTCACAATTGCACATTATACGCTACGGTTTAACCCCTTTCGACAAAAACTCCATCTTTTTAGATTTTTTAACAAATAAATTCATACTCTAACCTGAGGATAGATATAAATTCAAGAAAAAAATACAAATAAATATTTATTGTCTTAAGAACAACGTAATACACTTTAACTTAAAATTTAAAAATATTTTGTAAATTGTAAACTATATCAAAACATTTTCGTATATCTTTACAATTTATTTACTAGGAGTGCATATAAGTACATAATACATATTACTGCAAATCTACATTGAAAACTTTGTTTAAAACAAAATTCCAAAATTTTATGTTTATTTAAATGCACAGTTCTGTAACTGTTAAGGATGTCTGCAATAATATTTATTTATATTATTTTGGTGGTACTAACTCAAACTTCCAAATTCTATTTGGAGCTATTTCGGCTACATAAAGAGCTGATCCATTTGGGCATGCTGCTATAGCGTGAGGATTACCAAAGCCCTAGAAAATATATTAATTACATTAAAAACTTAGATATAGTATTAATAACATATTTAAATATTTTTATTTCTTATTATTATTCTAAAATGTTAAATGAAGTGTGTGCATTTAGCACTTAACTACTAATTGACCACAAAATGACTAAACATCATGTCAATATTAATGGTAACTGGTTAATAATGTTGATTTAGCGTTTATTACTTACTACATACTTTCAAAGACTGTTTGTTGTGTAATAAATATTACGTAGATACTACATAACAACGTGATTTTTAACGTTTTTTTATTCATAATTGACAAAATAATTTAAAATTAATTTTTTTCCAACTTGTCATTAATTTAAAAAATTTTTATTGTCATGTCGTATGGCATGCCAACGGAAAATTAATTGAACTTTGAACAGTCTTCATAATCCAGTTAAAGCAAACATAATACAAATGTTAACTCATCAATTATCAATTTATTACCTCTTCTGGCGCCCAATGATCGATCACCGATTCAGACTGAGGGTCGATGGTAATACCTCGAACCGGCAACAACGAAGACGTAGGACCATTTACAGCGTATACAATATTACCTAAAAATTAAAAATTCAGAAGTTGCATATTAATAAATTATAATAAACTTTATGATAATAGAGGTAATTTGCTTTGATTAAAATGATGCAGAAATCTTTGGTATTGCTAGAATTTACAGTAAATTAATCGCTATTAATATTATTTTATAATAGTTTAAACGGAATGGAATAAAGTCCTTTAATCGAATCGTTCTTCGCTCCATCATATTTATAATTATTAACTTCAACATGTACTAGTATTTAAAATATTTCTTTATTCGTGGTTATTTTAGTCTTTATTTTGTTTTGAAATGTTACTCCTGAACGAAACACTATCAGTTTCTATATGTTAAATTATTTCATAAAATAAAATTTGAATATGAGAAAGATAAATTTTTAAATAATTGGCGGTGGCCGTTATGTGTCCAAGGTTATGCAACATTTCTTACAGAAATGTTTCAACTAAACTATACTCGTAAGTCTGCTACAATAGATTTACACATGGTGGATGTACATCTTGTATCACTATTCACTACAACAAAACATTTATCTCTTCTCTTTCGCTTTCTATGATAGAGATTCTATCAGAGTTTCAGAGTCGACGATAAAGTCTATCATTTACAAAAATACACTCGGTATTATTCATTAATTATTATTATCAGAAATACACACAAGCTTATCATCTGCAAATAATACTTTCGCCCTACTTATTACTTTATTGGTGTAATAAAATAAATATAAAGTACAAAACTCATTGATTAACAATTTTTCCTCGATTTTCATCAATTTAAAAAATGGTTCTGACTGATCAACTTTTTTCCAACCTATTCAAGTTTGGTATATTTTAAAAGTAATGTAGCTTGTACCGCACTGGCTGGTATTTAAGGGGGGGAAACACATGATTCCATTCCATTCTATTTCTTTTCCATTTCATTATTTCCATTATTTCCTAACTATCAAGCTTCTTCAATAGTTCATATTTTGTAGTTTATAATACCTCTTCTTATTTCTCCTATCTTTTCATTCAGTATTCAATTATTTCTTTAAAATATTCAGTTCCAAAAATTCACTAATGTTTTGAATTGTATTGCGTCATAACTCTTTTCCTTGATTATTAGCTTAATACCAATGTTTAACTTTTGTTAACTTCATTATACTGTAGTTATTGTCATCAACTATATATACAATCGACTCAGTCCTTCACAAAATTACAAAAGTGCTAACATATTAATTGAACTGCATATAGTCTCGAAATCGGGCGGTATGGTGAAGCTAATAACTAGATATTGACACTTTCGAGATCATATCTGTGGTACTAAGGCAGAACCCCATAAGTCAAGAAAAGTAAAAGCGATATGGATATGATATTGTCAAACTTATCAAATTATTTTTACTATCCGTAGAAATTTTTCAATACTCTTAATAAATTTGACGAACTTTGTCTTAATATTGATTATATTGATATAAAACTGAATTTCAGTGACTTCGCAAACTTTAAAAAGCGCTTCCTGAAAAATCATGCTTATGACTTATGGGGTTCTGCCTTAGTACCACAGATATACATATCTACTTTTTGTAGATTTACTTTTTTGAATTATAAAATTTTGATTTTCTTATTTAAACATAGTGATTTCTATAATAAAGTGGTGTGAGCTAAAACCCCATTTAGGATATGGGGTTGACATTAATTGGACGTAGTTATGCAGAAACCTATCACGGAGAGAAATCTGTAATCACTAGTTATGAGTAATGTGTTAATAAATTATACATTTAATAAAATTCATAAAATATGAATTATATTCTGATGTTATGCGTAATACTCATACAATATTCTTAAGAGTGCAGTTTGTATGCTTTAGTTATATTCATGGGTTATGAATACGATTTATAAATGTAATAAAGTTATGAATATTGTTTTCATATTTTACAAGTTATCATTTGGGACAATCACACCAGTCAAAAAAATCGAATTTTAGACAAAGCTTCTTAAATTACCTTGGTAACACATGATAAATTTGTTATTTTAATCTAAGTTTTGTCTAAAACTCGATTTTTGTTGTCTGGTATGGGATTGGCCCTTAGTTATAAAATTATAATTATTACTCATGAAATAACGTAAGCACGTGGTAAAACCTATGTTCAGCCTTTCCTAGCTTACGAAATCTGAATCCGATTCTGACAGTACCTAATAGTATGTACTAGGTAGAACAAAAAATGGAACTAATATTAATATGCCGAGGGATGATTCGCAGAAAAAATCTGATATACAAAACGAATGAGGAAAGTTGAGAACACAATGAGGAAAATAGGGGAAATCAAGAGAATCATTAAAGAAGTAATAATATAAAAATCAACGCAAAAGAGGAAATTTGATTTACAAATATGGGTGGGGAATTACTTTTCGTATTATTCCTGTGAATTAGTTATCACTGGGTATAATTAATATTCATAAAATTTATAACTAAAATCATTGGTTATGGTTAATATTCATAAAATTTATACTAAAATGTGCTTAGACCAATATTTATTCTTTAAAATCATAGACTATGAATAACTAATTTTAAGTTATGAACAACGAATTCTATATTATAAAATAAATTGCTAAACGTTCCACAAACGGTTAGTACCTATGTGCATGTGCATTCAACTTGTATCACCAGCCGTGATCAACTGGTAAAAAGGTAAGAAAATTATAATATTATCATATACTTCTGTTTTTGGAGTTTTAATTTTTGTATGTTAATTATTTTCTGCAAGTAAAAATATTATATTTTCTAATACATATACTTCTTATTTCTAGATTTGCGTTGCCATAGTTTAACTGGAGTATTGCAAGGAGTAGTAAAACCTAAAGGCCGGGCCGTAAGAAAATAGACAATAAAATATGGAAAGTTAGAATTGGAGACGCTTGGAAGTCTTTTAGTTCTGAAGTGAACAGTAGCAGATATGTAATACGTACTGTTATAAATAAACGAAAACAATTTTGCATCGAAAAGAAAATTATCTTACAACCATTTCTGATAGTAGTAGGAGATCGTGAAGAAGAAGATAATCTACAGTTTGCTTTGGTAACTGATAGTATTCCGTATTTTTTTGTACAATCATTTTCTACAAGTTTTTGATGCCTATTTTAAAATATTCTTCGTACTAAATCTCCGATATTCATTTGAAAACTAAGAATTCTAGCAGTTTGTACAGTCTTATTTTTATAATATATAATATAGCCTCTGATAAAGTTGTATTTCCCAATTTGAGTGCTTTTATTAACTTTTTAGAGAACTAACTATACAGTCCTTGGCCATTGAATTATGACCATGTGTAAAAATATTTCATTTTTCTAAGTTTTAAATTACAAATTTTACCTGACTACCCAAATTTTTACTACAGTAGATCAGGAATGCATAGTAAAGTACCTGCAGACTTGAATCCCCGAGTATTGCACCCAACCATCAACCCTTAAAGACAAAGAAAAAACATTGCCTAAATCGAACAAAGTAACTATTTATTTGTGTTTAATTAGACTTGCTGTAAATTTTCAAGTAAACCAACGCTAAATTTGATTTGATTTGAAGAATAAAAAAGATATTTGGGAAAATCATGAAGAGATAAACCAAATGATATCACAGTGTATACGGAGTATGTCAGCAAGGGTACGCGCTGTGATTAAAGCAAAAGGTGGAAACACAAAATATTAATGACAATGTGTAAAAGTAGTAAAAGTTGGTGTTCTAGTTTGTTTGTGTCTTTTAATTTTACCTAAAAATCGAAATAACATACATAAACTAGAAATTTTTCAGTGGTCCTAATTCGATGGCCAGGGGCTGTAAGTATATGTAAAACAACATGTAACATTATTATATTTTTTACATTGTTGCTGTTTAAGACCCATATGTTTCTGTTTAAGTTTTGTTTTCATTTATATGTAATATGTTTTATATTTTATATTTTATAATAATATTATTATACTTGCCATTATTATATTATTAGTTATTAGGTAGTAGTTTATAAGTTATTAGTATTATTAGTAAGTTATGTATTAGTACTTAAAAAAAATAAACATTTTTTTAAATTTGAAATATACCTCTTATTAATTTAAAATATATAGTGGAAATACCTTGTGATTAATCCGTATAAGAAAAGAAAAATTAATTCCGAAATTATGATTATTATTCATAATTATTAATCCAATATAATCCAATATTCTGAATAATACTTAATAAACTATATTTTATTTTCACATATTATGATTACCTCCTTAAAATTTTATGCTTAATATAATCAGTGTTCATGAGTATTATTCATAAAAATATGAGTATTAGGCATATATAATGATTACGTGATTAAAATTTTATGCTTAATATAATCAGTGTTCATGAGTATTATTCATAAAAATATGAGTATTATGCATATATAATGAAACTGTTTCATTCATAAATTATGAATTATAATCATGGTAGATGCGATCATGCCTATTCATAAATTATACCGATGGTTTATAAATTTATGAATAGTTAGTAGTAGTTGTTTTTTATGCTTAAATTGCGCATAAGTTATACGTCTTACGAATTATATCTGAAAACATTTCTCTCCTTGTATCAACCCACAAATTTTGAAAAATGAGTTAATTACGAAATAGACTTATTATGAACTATTCTTTGACTTGCAAAATCATCGAAAAAATTCAACAAGCCAATATAGATTTTATGTAGATATTCATTATTTTGCATAAAACTACCAACCCACATAATTTGAGTATTTTTGTACAAAATCGGGAAATAGTATTCTTGGCTAAAAGTTAACTTAAAAATAATTGACTTATGGATATAAAAGCACTTTCGCAACTGTCTTTCGCAGTGTACTATCTAATACAATTTTTAAAATAGAATTTTATTTATTTATTTTCTCAAAAAGTGTTTTATTGGGTTGATAGATTTCTGCATAACTACGTCTAATTATGATTAAAGTACAAGTCAAATAAATTTGCCGGTGCGTCATTGTTTAAAATGGTATGAATCAAGCTAGAAATCACTAGTCAAATAAGTGCTTTTTAAAGTGCATTTTTATTTTAATATATCGTAGTTTCTTTTTTCGCTACAATTTGAAACAATGTAAATGGCACTGACAACGTGTTGCAGGTTATAAACAGCAATGAAAACCTAACCTAACTGCATAAAATATAGCACTACGTGATTCAAAAATATATATTAAAAAATTTATAAGTTCAGACATACTAATTATTCATTGTTATGTTTTTATAATGTACAATATTAGTAACGTACGTCTTTTATTGGTTTCGGTTAGCTAAACATACAAATATTTTTGCATTCATTTAAATGAAGATGAACGACGTCCAAAATTATATTCAGTATGTCATTTCTTAATCAGAATTTTGTGACGTAGCGGCACAGATATTTGAATCGTAGTTTATGAGACTATGCGAAGTAGATCGTACATATACCTACAGTAGGTACTGGGTACACAGTATCTCAAAAAGCCGAGCTGTGAGTAAACAAATTTATCAAAAAACACATTAAATAAAACAATTAGTACGTTCAGGGCCGGTTTTAGTGGTCATGGGGCCCCAGCGGATTTTTTTTCGGGCCTTCTAACGTGCATTGTTATGGTGGGGTACGATTTTCTAAGAGATTTTTAAATTAATTAAAGTGTTTTACATTTATTAAGAGATCTAGGTTCTTAATTTTAATTTTATTTTAACTTCAATTTTTTTGGCTTTGATTTTTTTTATTTTTGAGCTTGAAAAACGGGCCCCTCCGGGGCCCGGGCCCCCAAGCAGCCGCTTCTTCCGCTTTATGGTTATACCGGCGCTGAGTACGTTGTACTATGAACTAAATATGTACTGCTTATTATGTATTCTGAATGATGTCAATGAGGGTTAAATTCTGTTTAAACTTCTCTTGTCTAGAAGCCTTCTCCCTTTTCTAGGTCAAGGAATTCCCTTGACTTAAATAGATCCCCTTTTTTGTTTTGTTATAGTAGAAATAAATTACCGTTCAGTGAAATCGACCTGTAATGAAAACATTTTACTAGTCGATTTTTAAAAGGACTTGAGAATACTTCGCTTTCTCACTCGAGAAGACGTTCGGAAACATCGCTTTCTCTATGTTTTCCGATACAAAATTTTAATTTTGCGGTGTTTATTTTATTTTTTATTAAACGTATTAATTTTTCAGCTTCACACTCTGGAATTTTACGATATCTTATATACTATAGTAGGTACTATAAGGTAAATAGTATATATTTTACGATAAATAGCTAATTATTTTATTTTTTCGCTATTTTTAATTTTACGTGCATTCATATGAATGGAAAAGGAAAATTAAAACCTTTATATCTAAAGGTAGGCGCGATAAAGCATAATATTTCCGTCCTTCGGTGCATAGTAATCCTTTAAAATTGAATATAAGTAATTTGCAGTTTTGTAATTTTTAAATTGTAAATCTTATAATGAGTACATTTCTACAACCGTCATTAGACGATTACATTAGATGTAAAAATTTGAGCCGTTACTCTAAATTCTCTAAAAATTCTCAAGAATTCTTGCTTAGATATACTAACAGCACAACAAATAATTGTTGTCAAGTGTGAATTTTGTATTTTGTGTTCTCTATGTTTTGGAATTTATTAAATTAAATTACTGCAATGATGACGTACTAATGCTATTCGTTTTAAAAAGACTTAACAAAAAAAAGCACTTGCAAAGTAGGCAAAGATTCTTTTTTTAGTGTCAATATTTACCGAGCAATTAAGCTACTGTTTATAATGTATCTTTTCGGTGTCACAATCTAACTTCTGTATGTACCTATGTTTAATTTTATTCAAAATGCCGAACTGATATTTTGTATCTTGAATGAATAGATCCTTTTATCAGATATCGTTTATAGATGCTTAAATCTTCAACTTAGTACTAGCGTTAACTGACGATTATGTGTGTTTTATGTTCCTTGCATGACTCATATTATATAAAATAAAAATTCTCATTTCTTGAAAGACTCTTCGCATATGAATTTAGAAAAAAGAGACTAGTTTCTAACTAAAATTACTATAATCAGCAGCTTCAGCATCGCGGTTTTGTATTTTAATGGCGGTTTTGCACATAACGCAACTAAGTAGTTTTTTTTCTTTTTTGACCTTGACGTTCTGTCAAATTGCCAAACTTATGAAAATGTAGAACCAAATGCTTAAATGCATTCCAGAAGGCCGAGCTAAGAAATTCTGTCAAGTCCGAGATTCAATCCCAGAATTTCCGCTCTGTAACTGAACCGGCGCCAGCGATTACACTAATCCACTGTTAGATATAACAGTAATTGAATTGGTTTGTAGAGCGTCGCACGATGATCCTTATGTTTTAGTATTTTGTATTCAAAATCTATAATTTTCGCCTTTATATAACTTCGACTTTGTAAGTCACTTGATCTTTATTTACTATCTACGTATTTAGTAGCTCTAAATTTACGCTAGCGTAGTTCTATCATAGTTTAGTGTTCTACCAGGTTGATCTGGGTGCTTATGCCTATAACAATCTAATTATATGAAAACTTAGCAAGTGTAAGCGTTCTTTTTCAAAATATCTGTAATTTCGCATAGAAAACTTGGTGGTAGTTCTGTAGCACAAAACAATCTCGCTATTGGAATTACGTGAAAAATATAATATTACAATAATTTTGAAATTAGTTAAACTTTAACATATCAAGACGACTCCATTTGATAAATCAAAAAGGGAAGTTGCTTTCCGTCAGTACATTACACATATTTCAAAATAAAAGGATTACCTATTATAAAATAATATGAATACTAGAAACTCATAGAAATTTTAAACTTACTATTGAAGCAATAAGTTTATTGTGTAAAAATAGATGTATTTTTAAATAAATTACCTAAAGCCGTAACTCCAAAAACTCGTCCCATATCTGGTTGCTGAATAGTAAGTGCTTGATCTCCATAATCTTTATTGCTAAAAAGTCCTGCACGTGGACACGTAACTCTCATATTTTCACGATCAGCAACGCATATGCGATCGATAGACTCAATTAGTGCTAATGCATGTGGAACCAACAACGATAAAAACTCTGAAAGTTTGCAATCTTTAGAATCCCAAAAAAAGTTATTTAACAACTTGAATACCTGGTGGATTAGGAATAACACGTAAAAGTCCTCCAGCTGCATTGTATTTCAATATTCTACTATTGCAATATCCATCGGCTATAAAAATCTCACCTGTTGTGGCTATAGCGATAGACGTTGGTTTACAAAGGTGATGAACTCCAGCTCCTGGTTGAAATGCTTGACCAAAGGTCAATACTGGTTCATCATCACCGGGACGAAACTACAAAAACATAGTATTGCAAAAATAAGATATAATTTTCAAGTCAACTTGCTATTACTTTAAATGCTTGATGTAGGGCTACGTCAGTTACCCAAATATTATCGTGCCTATCAATCGTGAGCCCATGAGGCATGTAAAATAAGTTATCACCCCATTTTTCCAATACGCGACCCGTTTGTGGATCAAGAGTTAGAACTGTGTGTTCTTTAATTGGTCCCAAATGCCTTTGTTGATAGTAATGGCTATCGTTGAATGTGCTAAAAATTAATAAAGCTAGAAACACTCTAAATCCATAATACTATAGATTTATCCATTTTTAATAATGAAAACGTGATATGGATATAAGGGATATAAGTTGCTTTTACAAATTGTTCACTTTCAACATTTATTGTTAATAACAATAGAATGGCTAAATTCGGTCTATAATGAAATAATCATATGAACATTTTTTGCACTTCCTATCTAGGAAGGAAGCGAAAAGTTATAACGATCACACGAATGTCTTTGTCGAGCGTGACCTTTTCTTTGCTTGTTTCTAAGCTCTTTTAATACCAATCACATTGAAAGTAAATTATAGCATGCAGTTAAGAGTTAAACGAAGCCATCAAACATTAATTATTATTATAACAAACAGAGAAATTGTCTCGAGTACAGTCAGAAGTTGTCTTTGGTAAGATAAAAAAAAATATGTGGAAACTCGTAACCGTCATAAAAGTAAAAAAAAAGAAAACCAATATTTTTCTTTGAAGATTTGAAAGTTGTACAAAACTTTGCAATCGTGTTCAAGTATGACGTATTGAAAAATCCAATGAATCAATATTTGCACTTACAATTCATTCCAAACTCTATCACTTCGATGAAAAATAACAGGTTGCAAATCTTTGTTCACGGAAACACCAGAAACTTGTCCCAATTTCAAGTCAACTTCCGGCCAATTTTTGACCGCTCTAGGTACATCCGGTTTGAGTGTAGATTCAGTTAAATAGTTGCGCTTTTCTAATTCATTCTGAAATAATAATATTTGTAAAAGAACATAAAATATGTGTCCACAAATCAACAAGTTCGTTTGGTTGCCTATAATACTTCAAGTTTTACAACAATTACAAATTTCCCGTTACATTTAAAATCTGCAATAGCGAATAACTTTCATATTGTGTTAACAATTAAATATTGTAAGTTAAATACCTTTTGGTGATAAGCCGATCTTAATTCCAACAGTTGTCGGATATCGTTATAGAATTCGGAATCTACATTATTAGGAACATTGCTTACAGCTGCGGCACCAAAAATCACGTCAAAACATAAAAATAATAAGAAGACACCGACGACTACCGTCGCCATTGTTGATATAAGGTTTGAATCGATATACCAGATGAGGGCGCGCATGTTCAAATTTTATTCTTGCGTTATCGTTTTATCAATTTTTTCGATTTCGTGGTCAAGGTTACCATGTTAGTTAGTACAAGGTACATCTTTAAATAAAATGACCTGGGTAATTTCTTTCTTATATTTAATCTAAATTCAAGATAATGAACTAACAAGAATAGGTATACTAATAACTTTTCTTATCATATTTATTAAGAAAATTGATAAATAGTATGTGCTCCCATGAATGGTAATTTTGATTTAAAACAACGTGGAGAAATTACTCAAAATGACCGTCAGGTGTAGATTTCTGCTCCCGACGGTTTATCCACCGCTAGGAATTTTCTTCCCATCCTGGTTGGGTCCAGATATATCCGGTGGCAGTCATCGAACAGTAAGCGTTATAGTAGCGTCCTGGAGCACGACAGAAAGACCAAGCTGGGCAACGACATCGAAACAAACTTTGAAATTCTTCTTTACAGACTTCGTTCCACCAACAAGTTCTCTAGAAGTTAATTAAATGTCAAATTAGCAATGGCAGTCAAATTTTATGCGCTCAAGTATTTTTCGTTATGAGGTTAATACTTTCGTAATCCATAACTTTTCGATATAAAAAGATCGTCATAATATTATACTAATGCAACAAGTAGAGTTTAGTTTCTAATAGCTTATCGAGCAAAAATATTATTTAAATTAATGCTTGTAAAATTCAAAATACTAAAATAACCAAACTTATTTATTAAATTTTCTGCTTTATTAAACAGATTTTTTAAAAGCAACATAATAAAAGAAAGGAATTGCTAAAGAAATAGTCATATCGTGATCTTAACCTCTGTTAAGTATCCATGTATTGACTGATCTGAAAAACTTCTTCTGTCGACTGTACGCCCATCTAGTTTTTGAATGAATAATATTCCAATAAGTAGGAAATACTAAAATGTAAATTATTTTGATTATCTACATGTCACATTTAATATTAGTCATTTATCACCTTATAAAACATCACTTCGTTTGTGGTGTATTAAACATTTATTTATTGATCTAATACAAGAGTTTGCGCTTAAACACTCTCGAGCTTTTAACGTAATATTATCAATAAATCTAAAGTGTTTATTATTGCATACCAGATTTAGCATACTTTTGTATATTTTAAGTGCTAAAATTAAAAAAAAAAAATTGCAGGTGATATTTTTCAAGACAGTCAGTGTAGCAATCGCAATAAGTCAGAAAATGTATCTTTTTTTTGCGAAAATACTCAATGAAGCTTCAAATTTCTTTCTTGAAATTTAGCCAACTTTAAAGATGGCCTGGTTTGATAAAGAAAGTCACGCTACTTAATTAATTAAGAAAGTAAAATCATTTGTTTGTTTATTATTTACTAACAAAATTAATCCATCATGTGACAAATTTTTTAAATTATCTACAACAATTTATCTCAGGTGACGCGACGGTAAAAAAGCTCATTATTTAAGTAAATATTTTTTGTCCAAGATAATATTTTACAAAATTTAAACTTCAATGGTTTTATTTGTGAAAGTAAAATCCTATTTCATATTTTTTTTAAATATCACTATAAGAAATAAATGTTCTCTAAATATTATTATTATATTGCTCATAATATGCAATTGAAAGATCAAATTAGAGATTGTAAGCAATTTAGATTAAAAATTAATACAGACTATGGTAGCTAATACCTTCTATTAGAATTGGTAAGTAATTTCTCAAGTGAATTCGTTAAGTTCTCCATGCAATAAAATTTTACTTATCCAACTTTATTCTTCTAGCCTTCATTAAATTCTAAGGAGCTTTTCTATAATACGAAAAAAGTTCCGCAAAATTGCACTTGCGATTTTATTGCTTCTAGAATTTTTGTATAGAATTATAAAGCATTTTTTTATCATTTTTCTCCTCGTAAAATTATGCTTAAAGCTGGTTGACTTTTAATACCAACATTTTCTTCCAGTTCAGTGCGCGACCAATTTATCTGCGTCAAATAGGGTCAGCGTCCAGTCGGTCGCACTCAATTTTCCTAGTCTGTGGTTAGCAAGATTAAAGATTCTTATGATGAAAATGTTATATTTTAACAAACATGATTTATTAACGTCAACAAGGGTTGGAAGTAGAAGGTTTCCAACAATGTGTGATTGAATTTGTCTCGGACAGAGTGCTTAATTTCATTTTGACACTTAATAAACCTACTATATAGCAAAACAAAATATTATAAAGCATATGGTTTGGTTTTGTATAAAAAATTATGAATAGATATCATAAATAAAGTTCCGAGGAAAATCTTGGAGGCACTAAATGCCTATAATATTTTCGGTAATTGGTTCAAACTCTTTGTTAAACTGTAGGTCCCCTATAAGAACGAGACAACGATGCACGCTGTTCAAAAACTTAAATAATCATACACATTTATTAATACCCACTCTATGATGCGGTCAAATATTAGTACCTATTATTTAATAGGAAGAGAGTTGAGGATGTATGTCCTGGAAGGTGACGGTGGATGGTAGCAGAGTGTATCCGGCGCAACCAGATATAGAACAGCGAAGAGTGAAAAAACTCTAGAGTCTAGCCTGCTGATTAATGCTTTCGCTACACTAATTGCAACAAATATAATATTATCCTAAGGGCCAGTTTTACTAAGGTCGGATAATATGATAATAATGGTATAACATGATACCACCTATAGTATAACCATTGTGACCAATAATCGCTATAGCGGGAATAACGTTTATATCAAGTTTATCTGGCTATTGTAAAACTGCCCCTATGAGTTTTTGTGTTGCTGTTGTATAAAATGATCGTAAGTTTTGGTACAATTACGTTAAAAGTTAGAAAGTTTAGTGATGTTCAGTTAAAACGCTATTATAATTATTGTTGACAAGATTCATTTTTGAATAAAAACTTGAAAACAAAAAAAAATGTGAGAATAAAGTGCGAAAAATAAAAAATTGTCCGACTAAACATCATATCATGCAATACATCCTCTAATAAACTTAGGAAACCTAGGAAATTCAGAAAAATGCTATTAGTATTTTATTGTGGAAGTAGATGAGCTTTTTCTCTTGTTTAGCTTTTTGTGAAAGAAGTCTACTGTACAAGTAAAGAGAAATCTGAAGAAAACCGGAAAAATCCAGAGAAATCCGAAGACATCTATTATGTAAAATCTGGTGTTCAAAAAGTTTCACTTAAAACTCTCGGTGATCTCTGATTTTTAAAACTCACTTTAGATTGGTAAATTTTCTTCATCTCATGCTGTAAATAATTTTATAATATTTTATAATTTCTGTGGCCATAATATGTACTTATTTTAGTAGTACAGTACTAGACTGAGACTCTTAATTTACTTTTTTATACAAAATTTTCAAATTCTTCTTCTAAAATTATAGTTTGGAAATATTCCTTGGTTAATTTTAAAATTCTAATTCCAATAAAATTTTGAAATGAAACCAATTCTGAAATCTACAACGTGGTGATACACACTGAAAGGGCCTTAGGAAAAGGCTAATTAAAAAATTTTGTTGAGCCCAAGATTTGAACCTAGAAAAGCAGCTCTGTAATTCAACTAGCAATCATACCAATCCACTACTGTGATTATAAAGTATACCTACTGAGTATTTCCAACTCTTTCAAAGAAATCCAGTAGTACTTAAATCTAAAAGACCGGCTAAGATTTTTAAATTTCTGTTCCAAAAAAATTTTCAAATTATGAATAGTAATTTGGGAACGCAAATTTTCTAATTTAATTAATTACCATGTCTAAATTTTAAATTCAAATGATTTACAATAAATATTGGAAAACTAAATTAAAAGACAACTCGCCCATGTGCATTGGTATAAAATTTCACTTTTGCGATCCTTTAATTTTTAGTTTTAAGGGGTCATTCTTTAATCACGTGAGGTTTCTTAGGGAACTTTTTTACCCCTCTGCTCTTTCGTGATACTTCATGAGATTTTAGGTTCAACCACCCCCTTTCTTTCCAACATCACGTGTATTTTTTTTGAAAAATATCTTTAAACAGAGACGGAGGGGCAGACGGCTGCGGGCAGCGGGGCGAAAAGCGGTGTCACAAATTCAGTGCCGGAAGCCAGCTGAGAGCTAAATATTGTTGTTATCATGGTTGTTATGTTGTTTTTTAGGCACAAATTTTCTTGCTCGGGATTTCACGTGGTCACACGAAAATATACACGTGATTGTCAAAACATCCTCACTCCCCTCATCGTGATCAATCGTGATGTTATTCTAACCCCCTCCCCATCTGTCAGAATTAAATAGGACACGTTTTAAAGGACACGTGATGAAAGGACAACCCTTTATTGTATTTTAAATTTATCAGTATTGTAAATTCACCATTTCAACTAATTACTTACAATAATGATTCTAATTTTCATCCAAATATCAATTAACTTAATCTCAAATTTTGAAAATGAATTATTCAAAAATTCAAGTTTATTTAAAATTACATTGAATAATATATTTCCAAGTAAATCACTTTTATTTCATTCTCAAAAATATAAAAATTCCGCAGCAAACAGTTTATATTAAATTCAGATTCAAAAGTCAGATTCGTACTGCTGGGAATTGACTCCTACTTTGCTACTACAACGATTTTGTTTACTTATTTGTAGATTTAAATGACCAATAGCTTAAATATATAATTTTTCTATATTCTAGGTTTTAAAGGTCAACTAGAGCTCATGCCAAATAGAAATAGAACCAAAAAGCATCGTTTTTTAGCAATAACTTTCTTGATTTTAGAGATACAGCAAAAATTGTAATATACAATTTAAAGAACTAATAAAATTCTTTAAGTTCGTATATTACGAGTTTTGCCGTATCTCAAAAATTAAGAAAGTTATTGCTGAAATACGATGATTGTCGAGTTCATTTCTACTTGGCACGAGCTATAATAAGGTATTTAATATTTTTCTAATTTCTTGAAATTCAAAAATTCTTTTTACCTTTACATTTTTCAAACAAAATGATTGAAGTAACTTAAATTTGAAAATTTTTCACATTATTCATGATGTAAGATTTTATTTTTTTATTTAAAAATGTTGTTTTCTACAATTCAGGTAGGGAATGTTAAACTTTCAAAACATTAAATGTTTCGGGAGCTATCATTGACGGGATGAAATTTTGAAAAATAAATTTTATATCAACATTGATTATTTCAAATTGATTCAGAAATATTCAGAAAAATAAATTAATAAAGTTAATTTTGCAAGAATAATTATTATACATTTATAGAAATTAATTAATAATAATGAACTTCCATCCAGTCACCAAAAAATACGGTTGAATCGTGAACGTCAGAAAAGTTTGAATGATTACGAGTTGCTGATAATATTTGACATACCATTCGATGCAACAATGACACTTCTAAATAAACAATATAATTTCGGCGTTTTGCTGATGCTTTCTTTCACGTAAAAATTTGTTTTGGCCAAAAGAACTAAAGAAGGGATTCTAGTGTGCTTAAATAATAATTAATCGAATATCGAACCAATCAAACTAAAACCCGGGCAAAGCCGGGTACTACAGCTAGTAATTCTTAATCATATAATAAATTACAAATATTAAATCGATTATCCATTAGGTAGGTATATAATATAACCATGGTTAAAAAATACTAATATTTTAAGTAAATTGCTATTTATTTAGTCAACATCAATACATTACTTTTATACACCGAAACAAAAAAATTACGATTTTATTAATCAAGAAAATTAAAAGGACTTTTAATGAATTAATTTGAGACATTCTAGGCCTGCCATTAAAGCAAATCCAGAAGCGATGCAAAATGCACGTTTCATTCTGCAGGCTCTCCTTTCTTTTTCTCTATTTAAAATTTCAAAAAATGTTATATATAAGATTGTTCCAGCCGAAATTCCTTCAAGAATCACAACTGTAATATATTTTGCAGCTGGCATTGTGTTTGTGTTTAAACTTATTACAACACCCAATAGTATTCCTACGGGACTTGTAATAGCTAAGAAAAGCATGTGAATAATAATCGTTCTCGTTTTGGTTCCAGCCAAATAAATTTCCAATCCAATGCAAAACAAAATTGTAGCCGAATGAATCGACATTGCCACGAAAAGATACCAAATGTTGGTTTCCGAATGTTGTAATCCCATAGCTAAACCTTCAAAAACTGCATGTAGCGACAAGGCTAGTACTATAACTAGACATCTAATTATTTGTTGTTGCGTTTTTTCTTCTCTTTCTATTATTTCATCCAATTCTAGGTTTAATTCTTCTTCGGAATCTGCATCGTGTTCCAAATTGTCAGTTTGTTGATATTCGTCTTTCAGATCGCTTAATTCCGATTTCATTGTAAACGTACCATTTGTATTATTAGAATCATTTACCAAATTTTTATTCTCATTTACGGTAATAATTGCAATACTTTTGGAATCGTCGAATTTCTTTGACTTCTTTTTGCATGGTTCTGGAGGTGCAATAGATATTAACCAATTGCTAACTTCTTCGAGAAAGTATATTAAAAAGAATCCGAAAGAAACCACAAGTTGTGAAATGGGATATTTGGTTTCAATGATGCCAAGTTCTTCCAATTCTTTAACTGCATAATAAACTTCGGGCATCATGTGTAAAAAGCAGGTGGCAAAGAGGATACCTCCTCCAAACGATTGCAATTTGATAATCGAATGATCTAAGAATTGTCGTCTCGATTCGTTAACATTTCTTTTACCATCTTTGATATAAATTCCCAGCCAAGAACATACCTGAATTGGAAGTGTACCGAACGAAAAGCGAATAAGTCCAAAAAGTAATGCAACTAACACTTTTACACCTATTAAATTCATTTTATTTGTAGTGCATTAAGTAAGCTGACCTTTAGTTATTACAAGTTTTTTATAAACGTACTTAGTGGATATAAACACGCAAAAATCTTGTCACGATATTTGAATTAATTATAATACAATTATTATTAACTTATTAATTATTATTGTACGAAAATTTTCAAGTTTAAATTATTTTTAGAATTTCATTGTAACAGTTTTACAATTACGATACACTTAAAACAAACACATGGTTTCGTGGTTATGCTTGGTTTTTTACTTCGCTTATAAAGTTATAATAAAGGAAGTTAACCTTGATTATTTTATGGCGATGAAGTAATGCTAATCTGGAAGACATCTAGCCGACCAACTAGGAATTGATTTTTTTAAAAGTAGAGTTTTCTCCAAACTATTTATAAGTACCTAGGTATAAATATGAAAAAGTTTTCTTGAACATGAAAACTGCATTTTATTGTAAATTTTTCATATTTGGTATTTAATAATTATTTTATTTTAAATCACTTTTTGCAATTATTATTTTTTTTTTTTAAATTATTTAAAAATTGTGATGATATGCGCAACAATATAAAACACAGCTACTTTACGCTGAGTTTGTTACATAAACATAGAAAATAAATTATTGTATAAGTAAGTATATAATATATTATATAAAATACAATTAATTACATTAAGCCAATACAAAAATATTTAGATATTTCTTTAGTAATAATATTTTTAACCAACAATTGATATTGTTTTAATAAAACTTACTCAAGTTACCAGTTTATTTATTTCATCTATTGATTCTAATTCACTTGCACCACGTCATAATTTAAGTTCGTTTAAACTACCAATCAACATCGATTATTATTGATGCATAATTACTATAACTTACTAATATTGGAATTCTGATTATTCAATTTTAGTTTTAAGTTATCCTGTCAAATTCTAAGATTTGAAATTGAGATAATCTCTCAAAATTAATTAGTTCGCTTTCTAGACGAAACATTTAAATATTTCATTAATTTTAACGTGGTGGTAAGTAAATTTGAATGGATTAATTTTTACTGCCATGTAGCTTAAAATTACAAAAGTATAATAATTTTAGTTTTAATTTAAAATTTATAAAAGGGTAAAAGCTAAAATCTACCTAAACTTTTAGATCACTTTTTCAGAACTAGCACATCTTTAAACACACGTTATCCTTGATCGCCTTTTATTCAAAAAGTAACTCGGCCAAGTCATTAACTTTTCCACTTTTTATCAATTTAATAATTAGAAGAATAATACTTTAGGTAAAGCTCCCATTCTGGATCGACAATGTTTACATCAATATTATTGATTGATTGTATTGCTATATAATTTTATGCTTTGATCTAACTACATTTGATATAGGTAATCCACTATTAGTATATAATAAAAGAAAGTAATTCATTAAGATACCTTGAGGCATTCCAGACCGGCCATCATCACAAACCCTCCAATAATAAAAATAGCACGCTTAACTCTACACATTCTTCTTTCTTTTTCTCTACTCAGCACTTCAAAGAAAGTAATGTATAAAATAGTACCTGCAGATAATCCTTCCAAATGCACGACCGCTAACGATTTCGCTTGTGTATGCATATCGGTTGTTAAACTTACTGTTAACCCTATCAGAACTCCAATGGGACTCCCTAAAGATAATATTACGGTATTTATCAATATTATTTTTGGTTTTGAACCTGACAAATAAATTTCTAAACTAATAACAAATAAAATTGTAGCTGAGTGAATAGAAACTGCTGTAAATAAATACCAAATGTTGACCGTAGAATGTTGCAATCCAATGGCAAGCCCTTCAAGCACTGCATGGAATGATAAAGCCAAAATTATAAAAATACCTCTCAACAACTGTTGTTGAGTTGGAACTTTTTTTTCCATCAGCAGCTCTAATTCTTTTTCTTTATCGAGATCTGCTTGATCCGTCAACGACATTTTTCGGGAGTTTCCATTATCTGTTTGAACTCCCTCATCAATCGCCACATCTACACTTAAATCGTCTTCAAAATCTTTAACATCTTTCTCTTTTTTCTCGTCCTCGTCTATAAACATCGATATATTATTTTCGGTATTAATAATTTCTGGTTTTATTTTATTATCTTTATGTATTATCCGCATTGTAGACGAAGTTCGTGAACATCTACTTGATGGTTTTGCCCATGGTTCTTTTGGAATCAAAGTCACTATCCATTGACCGATTTCTTCAATAAAGTAGACTGTAAAAAAGCCCGTAGATACAACAAGTTGCGAATACGGATAATCGCGTTTTAAAACTCCAAAATGTTTTAATTCTTCTACAGAATAATAAACTTCGGGCATCATGTGAAGAAAGCAAGTAGCAAAAAGAACACCTCCTCCAAAGGATTGCACCAAAGCCACACCGTTATCCAACAATGCACGTTTTTCTTCAGCAATTACTTTTTTTCCATTTACTTCTTTTTCAATTTTTAAGCAAGAAAAAATATACATTGGTAGAATACCGGAAACAAATCGTATTATACCAAATAGTAATGCAACCACCACCTTTGTTTGAATTATATCCATTTTAAATTATTTGATGTAAAACTTGATTCGTTTTTAATTTATGCTAATCTATTGTCACGCAAAATAATTTTTAATTCGTAACCCGGTCTGAGAATTCGATAAATCACTCCATTATTTGAAACTAGCGCGGTTCAGACTGCGGAGTATGTAGGTTATAGGTAAACTGACCGTAGAACTTTATTTTACCTATATCTGTCTTAAAATCGACCGATTTTGATGATAATGTTTACAATATTTGAGTAGTTATTAACTTTTATATTTCATAATGATATTACTATATATTCGATAGGTACATCGCTTAAATATTCATTCCAATCGATGGACAAAATAAATTTTATGTTAATTATACCTCGCATTAGTATAAAAAACTTATAAAGTAATGCTGACCTAGGCAAAAAATAAAGTATAAAATGATTTTCGATATAAATCAATTTATACAAAGTAGGTAGAAGATATAAATAATATAGAAACCTTTTGCACCGTCTGAGTCATTTGAATGCAAGCATAAAATTGACAAAAATGCATTTTATTTTGTCTACAAATTTTTGTCTTTTTTATCTTGCATTACAGTAAACTATTGGTTGGTAGGTACCTATAGGGTTCACACATAAGTAGATAATTTTTTGGAAATAATGATTTTTGTCTAAATCTACAAAAATCGCATCTTTTTCATACTACATAATTATGATAGTAATTATTTTTGATACTAGCATCGTAAAGTATCATATATTACGATATGAGATGGGACAATTTACCAACGAGACCGAAGGGTGAGTACCCATTCATCTACATTGGAGACGCAAACAACCACTGAAAAAAAAACTCGTGAAAAATCTTTAACTAAAAAATAACATTGTCAGTAACCTTAATTGAAAATTAATATTTAAAAAGCGAAAATATTTAAAATTTTTAAGTCTTCTGCCAATTGAACTTTGATTCAACTTCGGCTGGTATTAATATTTCAAATTTCAAAAAATGTTAATAAACATTTATAATAAATAATGCAATCACAAAGTTCACTATTGCACAAGTTGAAGATGCTTCACTTGAGAGTGTTCCTAATTATTTCATTATAAATATCTTCAACTTGTTTAATAAATTTATTTCTTCGTTAAATATTTATATAATTTTTTGTTCATATCATATGGGATAAAGTGTACTTTACCGCACTAGTGCGATAAAATAGGCTATTACAATTTACTTTAAATGTTATGAAATTTGTCATTAATTAAAATACTTAATTTGCTTTAAATTTAATTTAGTTTGAACGTTGACGTTCTACCAATAGGCGGATGTGGAAATCGAACCCACGACTAGTCACGTATGTTTTCAACTTCGCCTACATACTTACTGCTCTGCTGAACAACCGAGCTAAATTAATTTTTGAATTTGATTTCGATTTTGTTAAAACTTATTAAATTATAATTAGTGTAGTTAGTCCACATAATTTACGATAATGCTTCTAAGGAAAACTAGGTACGAGTAATATTAAACCACTACATTATTTTCTTAGGCATTTAGAAAATAAATTATAAGGCATACCTTCTCATTATTTTATCCATTTATAACGAAAGCTTTTCAAGCCACGTGCACACGAAAGCTTTAAAAATGAATAAAATTATAAGTTTTGAATTATTGACTACGGTCTTTTTAACCTTTAAAATTCAGTTTTGATAAACCATCAACTTGAAAATGAAGAGGGTAAATCAGTTTTTTAGTAATTCCTAGTTGCATAGTGAAAAGAGTTAATTCTAATTTTTAAGATATTTTTCGGCGAATTTGGATATTTTCAGGTTCGAGTCTGAGGCTGAAATCTTAAAAAAATTCTTTTTCTGATGCAAAATTTTGCACGCTAAGAAAACGCAAAATACCTAATATTATAAAAATATTATTTTTCATTGTGTTTTATTGATCTCGTTTGCCATTGGAGTTACTAAATTACTTTTACAAATTACCTGAAAATTATTACAAAGCTCACCCTAATAATAGATACGTCATCGCCATAGCAACTTTTAAATAACCTATTACCCTTGTCATTCGAAACGTGGCGTTTCTTGAGATTCATTAAATTTTTTCTATTTTTATACCTACACCAGTTTATATAAATTTGCAAAAATGTTTGGAGAAGTTAAACCACCAAAAATGAAGACGAGGACTCGTCCGGATCCACTGTTGCTGGATATTCAGTTACCATGTACTCAACCATATTCATGGGGTCATGTAAGTTGGATGTTTATATAAAATTAAAAATTTAAAACAATAATAAAAATTCAAAATAACTTTAATCAATGAAGTTCCATCATAAATCGTTAATAAATAAGCGAACTTCGGTTAATTTATTTATGTTATATCTAAAATTTACATTCAATTATTATATTCATGAGACCGACATTCTGTTATCTGTAAATTGTGGTTTTCAATGGTTTTACCAATTTTCTAAGTTTATATTATTTAAAATACTGAGTCACAAAACTCATCTATACCTAATATTATAGTAATTAACTTTACCACAAATACAGTAATCGATTAAACAGATAATGTAGGTACAACAAAACACTTTTGTTGTCAGAAAGGGTTCAATTATTTAATCAATAATTTAAATTAGCTTTTAAGTGCGAGAAAGTATTCTATTTATAAAATTAATATTAATAGAAAAATTTAGGGCCAATTTCTTAATAAAAGTTAACAGGGCAAAAAAACAAAACTGATGAGTTTTATTGGTCTGTCTTGTCTTAAGTCGCCTTTTAAATTTTAATGCCCTGTTAACTTTTATTATGAAATTGGCCCTTAATATTACACAAAAGAAGACATAATTACTTCATACTATTTCAGGTAAGGTAACGGATGTAATATTTTTTTACTCCCGCTACATTATACATACATAAGTATGTATTCTTCTTCTTCACATATCTATCCGTTTACCGGATGCTAGCGATCATCTTGGTTGAGCCCACAGATATATTTTGGGCTTTAGATCACAGCAATATATTTGACGCGACCAGGATTTGAACCGCGGTTACCCGCTTCCCAGTCGGCCGGTTTAGGCTTACGCCATACTGCTGGTTATACATATGTATCTATAGTTTGTTTCAATTTAAATGGAATTATTAAAAATATGAAAAAAAGTCATATCAAATTACTTTGATTATAAGAACGCATGAACTTTTCCGCAAAAACATCATAATGCTATTGCCAATATGGCTGGCATGCGATTAAAAACATCACCTTATCTCTATAATTATGTTTTTGTGGCAAATTTTATGCGTTCTTATATGAAAGTAATTTGATTTATGACTTTTTTAAATTTTTTTAAAAATCCATTTAAATTGAAACAAACTATACATATATAGCTGCATTCAAAAAGCACAATATTAGTCAACAGGTTCTGTAACTAAAAAACTCCTAAAACAGAAGTGCTCCAAATTTTAGATTTAGATTTTAGAAATCTATAATAATATCTAAATTATTCAATTATGCAGAATCTAACTGTTTCGCTTCTTTCCTCTGATAATATTATTTAAACAAAAAAAAATTTGTTATTTCTTGAATCTATGACGAAAATACAGATGCAATGCAACGATTTGATGATTTCCGGTAATCTTAATTCTTAATCCATATGTAAAATGTTTAAAAGTATCAATTGATTCTCGTTTAGTTTCATTGTTTCAATTCACAAGTTTCAATTTAATCTCTAGTTAGGTAAGGTAAGCATCTAAGCAAATCGCACTTCAATTGATAACATTTTAAATTAATTTTGTAATTTATTCAAATTTTAAGTTAGTGCTATGTTTTAATATATGTAGTTAAGAATTATTGTTAAGTTGGCAATGCTAAAAGAGATGAAAACCAGAAAAACGTGCTAATAAAGAAATCCAGTTACAAATCAATAAATCTTTTAATTACAATCAATTTAAGACACAACAAAGTGGCGACGAGGTAAAAGAAAAGACGAGCAACCAGTGAGAAAGTGGGTAATGATTAAAAACATTATTTTACAAATAGTATCTCGTGAAAATCGGAAACGTGTACTTGCTCAAATATGGCGACTGAAAGTTTAACACCGTTGATTGCGGCTTTGACGGAGTTGGTTACTTTGCTACAAAGTCGACAACAAGTACCGGAAAATCCAGCTGATAAAATCAAAGATATATTGCGTTCTCAAACCTTGACATTCGAGCCCTATCAAGAAACGGAGGAAGATTTTAATAGTTATTGTGAAAGATTGGATAACTATTTTACAATTAAAGGCTTGGACAGCGCAGATCAGGAATCGGAAAGAGCCAAAGTAATGGTATTAATAAACTGTCTATGTAGCAAATATTACAAGCTATTATCAAACTTAACGGCACCAGATTTACCAGCTTCCAAAAGTTATGTAGAAATTATGGAATTGTTAAAAAAACATTTAGCACCAAAAAGAAACGTGCTCACGGAACAACATAAATTTTTATCAAGACTCCAAGCCCCCGGTGAAACAATTTCTGGTTATGTTGCTTCATTAAAAGAGCTAATAAAAACGTGCGAATTTAAATCAGAGTGCAAAGCACCTGCGTGCACAAAATCTGTTATAAATTTATTAATCAGGGCACAATTTATCCGTGGAATCCAAGATACGGAAATTCGTGAACGCATATTACAGCAAGCCAACATCGAATTCGAAAAAGCACTAGAAATTGCACTATCTATAGAAATGTCAAAAATGCAAACCCGCGATGTTTACAAGAGCACATCAAATTCAATAAACAAAATTGAATCACATAGAATTCAAAATCGAAGAAAATATTCAATTGGTTCTGACGGGTATACAAACAAGAGCAAATTGAATTTGCAAGAATTGGGCCTTGAAAAATGTTGTTTACATTGTGGACGTCATAATCATCCTACACAGAAATGTTTAATCGCAAGGAAATTGTACTGCTCCAGTTGTCGGAAGAAAGGACATTTGTCAAAAGTATGTATTACCACGTTAATTCGAAACAAACAAACAGATGTAAAAAATATCTACGATTACGACAGCGATAACCAAGTGGACGAAGTCCCAAATAAAAGATTTTCGATCAATCGAATCATTGATGTGTTTTCAGAATCCGAAAATTCAGTACACGAACCAAAAATATTTGTTCAGGTAAAGATAAAAAATAAATTATGTAATTTTGAATGCGATACAGGAAGCCCGGTAACCATTATGTCCAAACATGATTTCGACACAATTAATTTAAATATTCCACTCCAGAGAACAGATGTCATATTTCGATCATATACCAAACACTTGATCAAACCTATTGGATATGCTCGAGTACCTGTAGCATATCAAGGTAATAAATTTATGGGGGATCTATACGTTGTTGCTGGCACAGGAAGTGCCATTATCGGAAGACGCTGGGTGCGAAGATTAAAAATAAATGTCCAAGAAATTGATTCAGTTTCAGTTCAACCATTAACAGATGAAATCTTCAGTCAATTCCAAGATGTGTTTTTACCCAAGGTGGGAAAAATTCCCGACTACGAGTGTTCTTTAAAGTTGAAAGAAAATGCACAACCGGTATTTCTGAAACCAAGACCAGTACCTTACGCCCTCAAAGAAGAAGTCGACCGTGAATTAGATCAGCTAGAAAGGGACGGTATCATTGAAAAAATTGATCATTCGGAATGGGGTACCCCATTAGTTATAATTCCAAAATCAAATAGGGAAGTTCGTTTATGTGCAGATTATAGAACCACTGTTAATAATCAACTCCAGGAAAATAGATACCCAATTTCCAGAATCGAAGACATTTTTAACGAAATGCGAAGTGGTAAGTTCTTTTGTACTTTAGATGTTTTTAAAGCGTATTTACACGTTCCAGTGGATGAAGTTAGTGCAAAAATTCAAACGATTTCAACACATCGAGGTACATATTTAGCTAAACGATTATTTTTTGGGATCAAAACAGCACCAAATGAATTTCAAAAAATTATAGATCAAGTCCTACACGATTTGGAAGGGACTACAGCTTATTTTGATGACATAATTGTTCAAGGATCTACAATAGACGAATGTAAAAGTCGCTTGATAAAACTATTAAACCGACTCCGGAAATATAACCTCCATCTCAATCGAGACAAATGTAAATTTTTTGAAAAGAAAATCAAGTATCTTGGTCATGTGATCTCTGAAGATGGGTTACAAAAGGACGAAGAAAAAATTAAAGCAATAGCTAGTTCACCAAGACCAAGAAATGTAGAAGAAGTACAACAATTTTTGGGATTAGTAACGTACTACTCTAAATTCTTACTAAAAGCTTCAACGACGCTGTATCCTTTAAATCAACTATTAGGAAAAGGGTTTAAATTTCAATGGACACCAGAATGCGAAGTAGCATTTCAAAAAATTAAAACAGAAATAGCAAGCGAACGAGTTCTCACACCTTTCACACCAGAATTACCCGTAACGTTAGCAACAGATGCGAGCCCATTTGGACTTTCCGGGGTGTTATCACATATTTTTCCAGACGGCAGCGAGCGTCCAATTGCATTTGCTTCGCGTTCATTAACGACGGCTGAACGCAACTACAGCCAATTAGATAGGGAAGCTACCGCAATCTATTGGTCTTTTACAAAATTTTTTCAATACATATATGGAAGAAAATTTACACTGATTGTTGACAACAAACCTTTAAGTAGTATTTTTAATCCTACAAAGCAACTTCCAAATTTATCAGCAAGTCGAATGTTACGATACGCAAATTATTTATCTGGGTTTGATTATAATATTCAACACAGAAAATCCAGCGAGCATGCAAACGCAGATTATTTTTCCAGAAATCCTTTAAAATTAACTAAAAACGAAGAAAAAGTAATTGATGACGAGCACGTATTAAATGTTAACTCAATACAAGAAATATCAACAGACACAATAACCTTTGCTAAAATAGTTGCTGAAACAAAAAATGATCCAGAATTACAACAATTAATGGAAAATATATCCCGAGGAGTCATTCGAAATCCAGAATTATCAATACAAGAAGGGGTTTTATTTCGGGGCAATCGAGTAATAATTCCTCAAGGTTTACAACCTGCCTTACTTAAAGAACTCCATTCCACTCACATTGGAATTGTAAAAATGAAAGCTCTAGCCCGAAGATACTGCTATTGGAAAAACATCGACGACGACATTGAAAACATCGTTAAGAGTTGTATCGAATGTTGTAATGTAAAAAAGAATCCAACTAAGGCACCACTACATAAATGGGAACCTCCAAATGCAAATTGGCAAATAATTCACATGGATTATGCTGGTCCTTTCCTAGAACACCATTTCTTAATCGTCGTAGATGCAAAATCAAAGTGGCCTGAAATTTATATGATGAAATCAGCACCTACCACGACTAGCACAATAAAATACCTTCGGCAAATTTTTAGTCACCACGGATTGCCAGAAGTCCTCGTGAGCGATAATGCAACTATTTTTAGATCCGATGAATTTTCAAAGTTTTGCAGTAGAAATGGAATCTGTCAACGTTTCATAGCGCCAGGACATCCAGCAACAAATGGGCAAGCAGAAAGGTACTGCCAAACAATAAAATCAAAATTGAAATGTATGAACAACGAACCCGGAGATTTACATGAAAAATTGCATGCATTTTTACTACGGTATCGAGTCACACCATTATCTTGCGGTCAATCGCCATCAGAAATATTATATGGAAGAAATTTACGTACGAAATTGGATTTGATTAAGACACAAACCAAACATAAAAACAATGCAATACAACCAAATTTCGAAAAATATTTCAAAGTTGGAGATCGGGTACAATCACGAAATTATACGGCATCTAGTCTATGGAAATATGGTACCGTGGTAGAACGGTTAGGTCGAATCCATTATTTGGTTGAGTTAGACGGTGGCTACACAATTAAACGCCATTATGACCAATTACGATTGTGCCAAGCAGAAAAACAAGAGGTTCCAAAGCATTTTTACCACAATCCCAATTATCCAGATATAATGAACAAGAGGCCGATGACAACAGCAGTTAATTTACCAACCACTCCGCAACAAACACATGATGCATCCAGCGGGGAGCAAAGGCGTCCAACTCCCAGAACAGAAGAGACATCCGAAGGCGTAAGTGACCCGAAATATACGCAACAAGCCAGGAATGAGGATCAAGACATTCCGATTGTGCGAAGATCGTCCAGGATTAAGAAGCCAGTCCAGCGTTTAACTTACGAATAATTTTTCTTTTTACTTTAATATTACTTTTATTTTTACATTAACTTTTTATTAGTTTCTTATAGCGGCGGAGAATTTTTATGTTTTAATATATGTAGTTAAGAATTATTGTTAAGTTGGCAATGCTAAAAGAGATGAAAACCAGAAAAACGTGCTAATAAAGAAATCCAGTTACAAATCAATAAATCTTTTAATTACAATCAATTTAAGACACAACAGTTAGTAACTAAAATTAATATTTACGACATTCAAAAATTGTCTACCATTTTAGATGGCCAGAGGAGCAGATACTAATCAGCACGTTCAGCTTTTGGAATACAAACAGAAAAAGGAAGGATCTTATGAAAGAGTTACCGAGGAAGCAAAAGAACAATTGAGAAAAGACAATTTTAGCAGCAAATTTGATCGCCATACAGAAATGAAAAGATTTCGAAACGAAATTAAAAAGCGAGTTAATATTAAAATGCAAGAATACGATGATATAATTGATAAAAGAAGAGAAAAGTATTTATAGTATATATTATATAAGTAATAATTTTAATGTAATGCATTTCTTTTTAAGATTAAGAGAACTTTTCGCAGAAGAAGAAAGGGTATATTATAAAGAAACGATAGATACTGCCCAACGAGGTGGAGATACGAGGTCGGAAGAAATGCAGAAACAAATCGAAGCGTTGATTGCTAAACGAGAAGTCGAAAGAGAAAAAGTTGTACAAGAGAAACGTTTACTGCAATATATGTAGCAATTTTGAAACAATCTAAGTTTAATGTTAACAGTTTTAATTTTAAGGAATCGATGCGTAGATTTACGTGCAGAAAGAACTAAAAAAAATCTGATTGAAAGTAAAAATGGCCAGTTGCAACAAATTAGAGAAAATCAAGCACGAAGAGAAGCGGAGAAAGAAATTGATAAATTGTGGTATGATGTAACACTGAAAGACATGCAAGCTAAGGTTAAATTGATTTAAATAGTTATATATTATAATAAATTTATTTTATAAAATTAAATAATTTTAGAAAGACAGAGAGGAGCACGAAGCGATTGAGAAATATATTCGAGAACGAGCAGATATTGCAACGTGGGAAAAGCAACTAAGAGGCAAAGTAATATAACGGATTAACATAATAAACATATATTTACTTCTATTACTTTGTAGGAAATGTTGAAAGAGCAGCAAGATAAACTAATTGAAGAAGATAGAATTGAACTAGATAAGTTACGAGAACAAATGAAAAAGGAAGAAATTGAAGGTGAATACCAAACAAGATACATTTGAATTTTGTATTTTAAACTTAATTTTTAGCCTTATGGTCGAAGGAACGTAAACGACAACAAATTGAAAAGGATCTTAGAGAACAATTAGAAATGCAAGAAAAGTTTTTGGCCCAGCGAAAAAAAGAAGAAGATGCAGTAACAAAAGCATACACTCTTCTAACTCAAATGGAACTCGATAGAGAACGAAGTAAAATTGCTAATACTACTACGGTGATGAAGAAGGAAATGGCTCAGTACCGTTCTTACTTGAACGATCTTCAAATACAGCGCAAAGAAGAAGAAAAACAATTAAATGAATTATTGGAACACTTTAAAAAAGAAATTCAGAAGAAGCAAGACGATGCTCGATGCAAAATTGAACTTGCAAAGAGAAAACTTAGAGAGGTTTGTTCGTTTATGTATTATATTTATTTTATCGATACGATTAATACGTTGCAGCTGTTCCTACTCACCTTTTCTTATTATCTCTCCATTTTAGTAAAATCAATACTTACCAACTGCTTTGATATCAAAATTAAAAAAGTATAATTATTAATAGCAATTTTATCGAATAATCAAAAATGTTAATTGTCGAAAACACCAAATTTTAATAATAGTTGACCGAATTATAATCAAAAATACTTTAAATGTTTGATGTCAGATGTTCTTTTTATAATGGTGCAATATAAAAACCCATTTTACGGTATGACGCATATTATATGCAATCCACATGTTAAAAAACAAAAATCTTCTGGTATTCACAACTTCTTAAATTCTTTGAAAGAAAACTTTCAACTTTTCTAAAATTTTTGAACCAATAATTTACAATCGTATCGCTCATATGGAGACTATAATAACACCGTGCGAACGTGGATTTGTTGAATCCATGTTGAATCCAAAAATTGAAATCTTTGATATATCAGCGAAGTTACTTTCACTTCTGAAGTCTTATCTGTTCGATAGACAACAGTTTGTCAAATACATAATATAATGCCAGCGTGTCTCGGGGTTCTAATATAGGTCCATTGCTATTTGAAAATCCATCGTAGGTATCCTAAGCGAGAATCTAGTTTTGAATGTCTCGATATAATCGCAGGTACATAATAACATCTGTGTTATTATGGCAAAATTGTTTGTCCTAACATCTTAAATAAAGCTTCCTAAGTTTACAAAGTAAATAAAGAGCTGATCATCGTAATAATGAGATATTTTACATAAGCAGTTAAAGAACAAGTATAATGAAGAAATGTTCCATAAACATCATGTGCATCAATACATTAGCATATCAAGTCTCTGCGATTATATCTCGACAAAGATCAGAACTAGAAATTCCACCGCCTATGAATACCTGCTGACAGCAGTATATCTTTCAATAATGTATAATTTACATTTTGTTTTATTTCCTATTATTAGGTATTACTTGTTGTGAAATAACTTTAATGTTATAATTATATTCTTATAGATAATAATGATCTCATCCTCAAATATATTTTGTATTTTGTACTAATTTGGCAACTGCTTCTTAAAAAATTCTTATTTGTTACGTAATTTCATGTGTACTACATGAACAATGTTTAAGAAATGGAAGAGAACCACTGTTTTCGCACTTTCTCACGTATTTTATTATTTTAATTAGATCTATTTAAAGCATTTTATTATTTTCATTTACAGCTTAAACAATAAGTGCTAATTTATGGTATAATTAATTCCTTAGTCGGTGCTCCACTTATGTTTTTTGCATATTACGTTCAAAGAAAATAGCATCAATGAAGTTGCAAAAATTACTAATTGTATGCGTCTTCGTTTTAGGATGTTATGAAAGGAAGAGCAGAGCAGGTCAAATACAAACGTGAACTTGCAGAAGAGCAATTAAAGTTGCAACAAGCAGATAACGAAATGACAAGAATAGCATGTGAGACTAATGCTAAACTTGCAGCCGAAATGGGCAGAGCAGCACACGAGGCCCAGTTGCAATATCAAGATGACCTCTTAAAGCAAATAGAATACAATAAACTCTTACAAGTAAGCCAGTTTTACTTTTAATTTTAAAGTTTTATTTAACGAAATTTATTCAGGAAAGAGAAAGAGAAGAATTAGAAAAGCAATTAGCAATTGGAATTCAAGAAGAAGAAAGGTATCTAAGAATGACAAAGGAATTGTGTGCAAGTGATATGTCTGGCAAAAAGCATCCATTCCGTAGGGTAATTGAAAAACCTGATTGTCATTGCCCACCAATAGAGAAAAAATTTTAAAATATTACTTCCTTTACAGTCTTATATTGAATATCTAATAAAACATTTTTGTATTTCGTAACCGCCATTGAATATATTAATACTCAAAAGTAGTACTATTTAATTAATAAAAATTTCAATTAGGTTTACAATGTGCAATAATTCAATAGACAATTTGAAGACAACATTAGACCCTAATAACCTACAATTACCTCTGTTTTGCAATTATTAATTGTCTGCTACTATTACCCAAGTCCACATTTAGTTGTTATAGCAATCCCGTGTAAAGTGAGTTTCTTCACAAATTTATTATGGGAACAAATCAAAAAATATTTCTCATCAGTTTAATTTTAGTTATTGTGTTCCATCTACAACTACTGCGTCGTTTTATTTATTTCTTCCTAATACCATCTTATTTATACTAATGTAATAAGTGCGTGCACCATCACATTATTTCGTAATTTTTAAACATTTGTACAAACTGGAAGTCGATTTCTTCCACCAACGATTAAAAATCTATTGTTTCAATGATAATGAACTTGTAAGATATTCTTCAAACGAAAAATAAGCATTTATCATTTAAAAACGTTGCGGTTGTTTTCGGCTAATTGAAACGCTGGAATTCACAGATATAACTTTTGCACTTAAGATTTAGCATTTGGTTAATCAAATATGGCCAAATAAGACAAAAATGTCTTGTGGTATACTTATTTGTTGATAAAACTTATAAAATTTGTTAAATTTCAGCTTTAGCCTCAACTATAGCATAAAGCCGGCCGTTTGTTAACCATTTTCTTATTTCAAAATTAACAAAATATTTTAAATCATTGCATTTTCAATTTGTTTTCTTCCCAATGCAAAATTCAAGCACAAAAATTTAACACGGCAATTACATATTTGCTTATTCATATACAACCTAATACTATATTACCATTTTTAATATAGCACTCTGTATGTCCATATTGTTAGATTCGTGCGTATCTTAATCCATTTAATGGTATAGAAGACTTTCAAATTTAAGATGCGAATTTCCGTTATTCTAAATTGTTTGCATTTTCACGTACCTACATGAGAAAGTTATAAGGTCAAACACAAAATAATTTCTATTCATTCAGCTTTATTTAAATTTCAAATTCTGGTCAACTAATTTTAGTAGCGACCTCATGATCTTTAACATGTTTTATATTAAATATGGTATTTATTGCTATTTTGTTCATTTTAATATTATTTGAAGCATACTTATATTTACAGGTAACAATTATAAAGATAAGAATAACAATTTATGTTTAACTAATAAACAATTAAGCGTAATAAATTACATATATGCCGTTTATTAAAATTTATTGTTGTCATACATATATAGTAGTACCTACTGGAAATACATTCTAATATCATTACATCACATGAAAGTGAAATGTAAATGTAATCAATGATCTGAACCCACCAAAAATAGTTGTTCTTCCAGTGTTCCCGTATAAATATTAATAAACATAAACATAATAAACAGTATGCTGAAATATAACATAACGCCAATTCAGATCTAAGTCTTGTACAATATACAGAGGCTACCTAAAGTAAGTTAACAAGTGAAGGAATAGTCAATGCAATTGCAAGGATGTGCAGTTTTATATACATGTAACATAAATGAGTTAAAAGAACACTTTAATGTCATTTCATTTATGATTACACAAATGCATACATTGATAAATAATAGAATAATTCTTCTAATAGAAGAATTAAGCTTAATATTCTTATTTTTGTTAAAAAATTGGAAATTTTTAATATAGATGAATGCGCCATTTTTTAACATTTTCACTTTACATAGGATAAAAACTGTAATATATAGGTACTTTTTTTATAGAGAAAAACAGTATTATTAACATGGAAAAACATAAACATTTAATTTAAGAAGAACGAGCACTAGTGTTGAAAATCTACGGATATGGAAAACCTATTCGTGAAATCGCAAAATTATTTGAAAAATCTTCGACTTTCATATTTAAAGTCATAAATGTTTTCCCCTCACGTATTTGACCACTACTTGAAAATGTTTGTCAAAATGTATCATCGACACAAACAGTTCGATATAGTCGTGGCAGAATGTATGTGAGGCAGAAAACAAACGGAATATACTCATATAAATGCACTAAACCTTCCCTAAAGTCGCTAGAAGAAGGAATAATGATTTGGGGATGCATGTTCTCAGCAGGAGTTGGAAAAATTGTGATTTTAGAAGGAAGAATTAACGCTGCACTATATCTAAATCATTTGAAAAAAGTAATTATAAAAGTAAATGATTAATTTGGAAAGATTTATTGTACAGCAGGATAACGCACCCATTTACAGGCGAAAACTGTCACAGACTTATGTGAAGAGACTCAAATATTAATGTTATGGAGTGGCCACCGCAAAGCACATAGCTTTCATTTCAACTTTAGAAAACCTATGGGCTCTTCTAAAAATGAGAATTGCAAACGAGTTACCACGGAATTTACTAAGTTTAAAATTTTTAATCGAAAAAATATGACTCAAATTTACTCCAAATGAATGTGCAATGTCCACTCATTTATATTCACGATTGGCTAATATGTCTTTAAGAAAGGATGAGCATTATGGTTATTAATATTTAGTTTTGCATTTGTTGACTTATTTTTGGAACGCAAATTTTCATTTGTTTATTATAATTTTGATTTTTTTTATTTATTTTTATTATGAATTATAACTAATTTTAAATTTTTGCTAGTTTATAATAATATAATATATTTTTAAGTTTTGCATTTTATTTTTTGTTTCTAAATTCAATGACGTGATTTAATGAAAATACACCTTGTTGAATTATCTTTGGTAGCCTTGGTATCTTTAGATTAAACAAAGTAAGAAAAAGGGACAGGCTTACCGGAAGCCAACAATATTTTAAATATTTTTTATAATATTTTAGTCAACAGTCCCAGTTAGCAAGGCACTAACATTTCGGTGTGATTTTGCAGATGTCGATAACCTAGTGGTGACGTCGACAATACATAATATTAAATATCATGTTTATCTTTATCTCCACTTTAAAGTGTAACCGCAGTCACGTGAATTTAACGTCTTTTTCTCGTAAATGAAGAATTCGTTCTCGTTACAGTTACCTGTATTAAAATAAGTATTATTGGTAATAATTTATTATCGTTGACCTTTTTTTTAATATTTAAATAATAAAAATTGTTGAGTTTTAGGTCTTTTTATCAATTTAATTGAAATACGTTTCGAGTCCTTTTATTTATGACCCATTTTCAAGGATGTAAAATGACAAATTACTTGACAATATGACATTATTTTGTCAAGTAATTTGTCATTTTACATCCTTGAAAAATTGATAAAAAAGACCTAGAACTCATCAATTTTTATTATTTAAATAAAATAAGTATTTTCTAAATGATAAAAGCCAGCTTTCTTAATACTAAGAAAACGTTATTTAGGCGTTTTTGGTATGTCACTTACATAGTATCTTCGTTATTATTATGTGATATATTATGTAGATGTCGATATTTTGTATATTGTAATACTATAGCAATATATAAATAAAAATAAATAAATAAAATAATAATATTATTAATTAAAAATTATTAGCTCTTGAAAATAATATAAATTATAATTATCAAATTGAGCTATAGGACAAAATAAAACCATATTTAGAACGAGCTTTCGGAAAATGACATTTCCTTTTTCAAAAAAGTACCTATAGCTCAATTTGATAATTATAATTTATAAAATAATAATATAAATAAATAAATAAAAAAACCTTATTATTATTTATTTAATTTCAAACTACATTTGGTTTCTTTTTGAACACGTTCGATGACAAGTACAAGCATAAGCATAATAATTTATTATTATTATTATTAAATTTGTCAATAATTGACGTCTTCTAACGACTGTCAAATGATGCTATAGTATTGTTACCTTACTGGCCGACATGAGTTTCTAAACACGATAGCTAACTCAATACAATTTCCAATCGTTCAAGTTTGTGCTAATCATAATGTTTTTTTAACATTTGAAATAGATTTTCTTCTTCTTAAGTTGCCTATCAGTTCCGGATCTTGGCTATCGTCCTGGCTACTTAAGCTAAAATGACGTACTAAAAAATTTAATTAATGAGATGGTTTCTTGTTGCTTTCCCTACAGCTCAAAGAACAACTTGAGTTTTAGATCATAACAGTAAGGTTGAGGTTGCGCAGTGACCATAATTCGTCAATTTAAGTTTTACAGCACACTGCTCACACATTCAAGCCAGTGAAATGAAATTTCTCCGAAGGGTGGCAGGATACACTAGATTGGACAGAATGAAATATAAGGACATAAGAGATGAACTAAAGGTGAAACTCGTTGTCGATTCCATTGATACCAATCGAAATAATTGGAGAGCCCATTTAGAACGGATGGATGATCAGCGATGGCATGAGTTTACATTTTAATATTATCCTAGAAGAAAGTGAGAAGAAAGGAGAAAGAGAGACCCCGAAAGCGATGGCAATAAGCAATCGGAACAGGCTTAAAGGCCTAATCCCTGATGTGCAGAAGAAGAAAAAGTCCACACTGCTAGTGTTGTAAATAGTGTAGTATATAGTATATGTTACGGTCAATGATGACAATTCGGCCATTAACATCAATGGCCGGACAATAACGTCAATGCCCAGCTTAGTTGGGCATTGACGTCATTCACCGACCAATGACGTCAATGACCATACATTTTGGGCGATGTTGACATTTAAAATGTTATATGTGGTTTTTACATCATTGTCCGGGCAATGACGATAATGCCCAATATAAGGTGGGCAATGATGAAACTACTATCACTCTTTCAGTTTTGGCTGGCGCAACCACAGCAAATCACGAACCCACCGTAAAATGAATTAATTAAATTAAATTAATTTTTCCTTCGGGCCACTTTGACTGACGTAAACACGACATATCACGGATCTACCTTAAAATGATCGTTTGTTTAAATTAAATAAAAATCCCTGTACGGTGTTGATGCCTTGAAAAGAGCCAAGTTGCTGTAATTTACACGAAAAAACGCGTACATGACAGATAATATTGTCCCGGATTGAAGAGCATCGCCATTTTGCTGTTCCTTTATACTGCCGTCCTAACGAAGAAGGTCCTATCTGCAAAATACTGATTCTGAGTTACTTCGACTTTTACGTTCTCAAGTTATATCTCAAGTTCTAATAAACCGATTCATTTGAAATTTGGTGTGAATGTTTTTTATACATTTCTCTATCGCATGAACCACGCTCAGATCAAAATTTTAAATTTTATTATGATTAAAAAATTCTGAATTGTTAACCAAGTACAAAATATTTAGTTAAAAAAATCTATTTCTGCTGTAGTTAGGACTTTCTTTTTTGGTAAATAGGTAAAATACATTGCATAGCATAGATAGCATCAAAAATCTCAAAAACGTAAATTTTGCAGAGAAGGACCTTCTTCCTTAGGACGGCAGTATAGCAATATTATACTATAATATCGTCATTGTCCAATCCATTTTGGCCATTAACGTCATTGACCGGCCAAAGACCTAAATATTACAATCAGATGAAAATATTTTCATCATTGCCCACCTTTAACGGGCGTTGACGTCATTAGCCGGTCAACGACGTTAATAACCAGCGTAAATGGGCATTGACGTCATTACCCGGCCATTGACGTCAATGCCCAATTTATGTCATTGACCGTAACATATACACCTTTGAATTTGGAGCCTTCTGTTCTATTTTTTTAACTTAGGAAAATAGAGCAAATCAATCAAATTTGGTGACTTAACATAATTACTATTTTACTTTATTTACAAACTGGTTGTTTACTACCTGTAGATTTGTCTCTAACTATAACTGGAGGTAAATCATCTTGCATTTTGCATTTTCTCCGAAGCAAAATAAATAATTAATAGTGTAAAAATTTGAAGGTTACGACAGGAGACAAATTATTTTTGTTTTTAATAAATTATTTCAATTCATTTTCAGTGCAAATTTGCTACAGAGCATTAGAAAACTACTGTGCAAATTGTGCAGTATTGTGCATTCACACAGTCAAACAGGTAATCTTTAATATAAAGCTGTATATTTGCTAATTTATAATATGTATGTAATATGTATATTAGTTACTGTGTTGAATGAAATTTAACTTTTTACCCAAAAGTTACGCCGTCGGAACAAAAGGTCTGTTCGTTTGCTTGCACTAACTTGAACCGAGCAGGCAAAGAACCAATCAACGAACGCCTTTGTTTGCACTAACTTGCTCGGTTCAAGTTAGTGCAAGCAAACGAACAGACCTAAAGTAACCCTAGTTTACGGTACGCACATCTCAGTATTGAGTCAAATTATGACACAAATCACTTTTTTCAATTAATTAGCGTAGTCACAATAATTTAAAGTAATGTACTGAAGAGAGTAAATTACTCGAAGTATGAATAATAATTAATTATGAATGAATTATAAATTATCTATGAAGAAGAACTTCTTAACAGCTTAATTCATGGCACACTTTCAAACAATGTAACCTGTCTTATGCCATTTTTAGCATCGAATTGCACTTTGTCATTAAAAAATCAAATTAACCACCTACATAAATTAACTAACTAATTAATAAAATAAAAGGTTTCAAATTTTCCAACAAATTAATAATTTCCACAGGATATAATATTATATAAGATATAAGAAATTCAAATGCACATAAGGATTTAATCGAGTATCGAATAATACTCGAGTATTATTGCGATATTTGCAAAAATTCATTCCACATAATGCAACTTAACATTTAAATATTATTTGACACTTGGGTAAGTTTTTATTTACATTATTTATATTTTGTATGTTGTATATATTTCTTATGCTTATATAGGTACATTGTGAATTCAGACTAACCTTTAAACAAATTTCATTAAATATAATTTAAAATAAAAACATCAACAGTTGGGACTATACTTAGTCTTGTAATACAGTAGAACCCCTCTATAACAAGTCCGGTTATAACGATTTATCGGCTATAACGAGTAAAAGTTTAGTCCATTGACTTTTGCTTACATGCTAAACTGACTGTTTATAGAGAAAATCTGCTTATAACGAGTAAGTATGATATACATACTTACATGATATATAGATATACTTCTATACATAGAAGTATGAGGACAATCAAGCTCTCGTGGGACACACTATACAACTGTAATTCGATCATAATTTATGTAAACTATAATAATATAAGCTCTACATAAACAATAAACTCATAGTTACAATAATTAGCCTATCCAATTCAAGTTCGTATTACATTAGTATTGGCAGATTCAAACGTGTCTTTTTGCTCGTGAGCATTTAATATTACATTCTTAATACATATGTAAAATAGATCATTGATTGATGTTTAATGGCAAACGTTCTTTATTTCAAAACTTGCAATAATTATTAGTTTAAGTTATAAGAATTATTAGTAATGTATTACAAATTATATTTATGTAACTTCAATTACTAGTAAATCACAGTTTTTAGAAAAGTTTCAGATTTGTTAAAATAGTGGGATTATATAAATTGCGGTATGACCTACAAAACTTGTTACTTTCATTATCAAATAAGATTCACACAAATAATAATTGCTTAAGATGTTAAAGTAAGAGGGTTATCCCATAAGAGCGTTTCGACAAAATGTTTCAACAGAAATTAAATCTACTGTCCAAGTTATTTAATATTTAAAAAGTCAACCACTCATAAATTCATAAACTTTTTATTAAATTGCTTTACTTTTTATTATTACATTAACTAGTAATCGCATAAAAAAGTTTTAAGCTGTTTCAATTTTAGAATCTAAAGGGTAACAATAAATTTAGACTTCTTTTATGAATAAATGAATTTTAGTCTGGACTATAATAATAAGTAAGTACTGTAAGTATCAAAACTGGTTTTGATATTTTACATATTTTTAATATGCAAGCAGAATCGTAGGTAAACTAAATTTTTAGTAACTTAACTTACTAGTTATTGTTTCATTATCATCCATGATTACTAAATTAGGTAAAGATTATCGGGATTGGACTATGGTTAATTAAAACAACCTCTTTTTGCTATTAGTCAACGTTTCGAGATTTATTTATCTCTTCATCAGGACTTCAGTAATTGAGGTTAAACCGTTACAAACGACAGGCATAAAGACAAAACAAAACCGTCATCAACAACTAAATCGCATGACACTCAAAAACATTCCAAAAAATTCATACCAAACAAAATTATAAAATTCAATAAACATTCAAACGTGCAATGTAAATATAAGTTTTTTTTACACTGCACGTTTGAATGTTTATTGAATTTTATAATTTTGTTTGGTATGAATTTTTTGGAATGTTTTTGAGTGTCATGCGATTTAGTTGTTGATGACGGTTTTGTTTTGTCTTTATGCCAGTCGTTTGTAACGGTTTAACCTCAATTACTGAAGTCCTGATGAAGAGATAAATAAATCTCGAAACGTTGACTAATAGCAAAAAGAGGTTGTTTTAATTAACCATAGTTCAATCCCGATAATCTTTACCTAATTTAACTTACTAGGTTTTCTGATTGTACAGGAGGTCTCTCGTGAAAGGAGCACAAACGCTAAACCATTAATTAAATATAGTCACATACACAACAATAATTCCTGCAAAAATAAACAATCATTATATTATACACACTATTGTTATATCTTTATCATAATATCTAAGTCTAAAGATATAACATGGCGCAGTCGGTAGGATATTATATATAAAGATATAACACTATAGAACAGTTGTATATTAAGGAATAAAGAAAAATTAGAAAATCTACATTAAATTTATTGTTTGATGAAATGAAAATATGAGAAAACATTGCATGAGAAAAGCAATACATATTACTCCCGGGTAGTACCTATACTTTGGGACTGATTATTTCGAAAATTTTTTGCATCAAAATTATTAGTGTTTTTACATTTTCATAATCAAAAAAATGGCCTTGATTCAAATACGCAAATAAGAAAAATAAGGGTTGCAATAATTTAAAAATACTTTAAAAATACAAAGTACGATAAAAAAAAGTATCAATATAGCAGAAAGAAATAGCATTTAAAAAAAAATTAACGTATGCCAGGATTTTCTGAGAAAATCTCTCTAAAATATTTGACGTTGAGAAGCTGAATTTAAAAAAAAGCAAATTTATTTTAGATTTAGTCGCATATTATTCTTTCTAGTTACATAATATGCGACTGAAGATTAAAAATTATCGTGAAATATGGCCTTATATCAAATTACTAAATTTTTAATTGTTTGTTTTAATATTTAATTTAAATAATAATAAATATTTATTTTTACTTGAGGAAAGTGTACATACTTGCTTTTATTTTAAATATTTATTTATCTCTTTTTCGAATATTTTTAGTAGTACTAAGTAATATATTTCTACGCATTGTATTTTTTCACTTTATTGTTTAAATTCTATTATTTTAACATTTTCTTTAGTTCTGTCAATTATTTTAATTGTGAAACTTAAGTGTGTCACTTGTTCTGTCAAATGGGTGACACCAAGTCACCATGGTCATGGGTTCCTAACGCCAACGCCTACTGTCAAGTGTAGACTAACTTACATAATTTTACCTTTAGCATCTGGTGTACAAATCTAGTGTACAAGTGAAGAGAAATCTAAGAAAATTATAGGAAATCCAAGAAATTTAATGAAATCTTTATTTTTAAATCTTTCTTTAAACTTTAGGAACTCAACTCTCAGCAATAATATATTATAAGCTATTTTTGCTTTTTCAACTTGTTGGAAAAAAAATATTTAGGCATTTCTAAAAGAAATCCGAAGAAACTTTTCGGAAATCTCATAAAAGAGAATCTAGTGTACAAAAATTTGACTTGTGGCTTCTTCGGCTTACAGTATTATTTTTAAAAGTACGCAAATTTAATATGTAAAAGTGGTATTCTATCGGTAATGTCCGTTGTTATTTAAATAACAATTAAAACAAAATATTTTCAAAATATATACGTTGGCATAAACTAATATGTAAATACAAACAACAGTTATTAAATTATTCAATATAATATGTCAGTACTCGTGTTTTACAAGCAGTTTCAATTTGTTCTACTATAGTTATAAATTTTTTAACTTTATTAATTTATCATCCGACTCCCAAATTTTTTTTAAATTTAATTAGTATACTAAATACTATAAAATTGTGGTACAATCGAACATGTATGACGGTCTTAAAACCAGATTTAATCTTAGTTTTAAATTAGTATTTCAAACAATTATTACGTAAATCACTCAACTGATTGTTGACTAAAATTAATAAATTATAAAACTATAATTAAATTTACAGATAGAAAATTTTATATTTCACTTGAAAGATCGTGATGTTTATCAAGAACCGTCCAAACCTTCTCACAAGCTTACGATTTTCAAAACACTATACCTACAATGTATATGCGTATGTATACAGAGCACTTCAACAATTTTTACTTTCTTGAATGTATTTCTTTTCGCTGTAATAAGAAATGATCTTTTATTTTACAGAGAAATAAAACTATTCTCGCAGTATCTACTTATATAATTACTTACTTAGTATATTTAAGTACTTAAATAATTACTATACATAATATTATGTAATTGCAAAAATATTGTTAGAAGTTTTTCTTTCATTGCGATAACGTACCACAGATCATAGTTTAAGTTTGTATTTTAATCAAAATTTAAAATAATTTCTGTACACTTTAACCAGGCTACACTAAAAAAAATAAAACTTTCAAAAAAGCATCAAAAAATATGAAACCCTAGTTTTTTTAAATTGCTGAATAATGATTTTTTTCTTTTTTTAAATTTTGAATTTTCATGTAGAGGAAGGTTTTTATATGAACGAAACTAACACTAAAATCTTCACCTTATAACTAATAAATGGAGGGATCAGAATAGAAGTGAATCAAGTCCATATGAGCTTTTTATAAATTATCGATATTTAAAGTATTTTAATCGTTATTAAAAAATATAAAATAATCAATTTTATCAAAGAATTACATCCAGTGGTTCTTAATACTCAATATGTGATAATAAGAAACATAAAAATTATATATAATAATAAGAAATTTTATTCAGAATAACCATAACTCCAAAAATTACCAATATGGACTTGATTCACTTCTATTTTGACCCCTCCAAATAATGCATATACGAGGGTACTGATAAGCACATATGTTTGATAAGACAGCAACATTTTTTGATATTTTCTTAAAAATTGTTTAAGGAAATCTCTTTTTATTAGTTCAATACAACACTGCTTCCAACCCAATTTCAATTTTTTATCCCTTCAAAATAATATAATTTGTCAAACTCTTCAATATAACTAGTTGTTTAATACAGGTTCAATGATTTCCAATTTCGATGCAAATATTTTACCTATAATCACAACATTGGGTCACCTTTCTATTTAAGAGCAATATTTTAATGTGGTAGGTAATCAATATGCATGATTTATATAGTAACTAATTAAGCTTGTATTTTTTATTGTAGAGTTTTCATTTTTTTCATCTAGTTAACTTCTTGCGCAATCTTCTGATACTCCCACCTTCTGTTTTATTCGGTACGTTATTAAGTTATTATACATATAGTATTAAAAAAAATGAATAAGAAAATTGCAAAATTAAGAAAAAGTTTATTTGAGGGTATACCCATACTTTTCAAACTATACCCTCTACGTGCAGTCACTGTCAAAGACATCTTGTCTTCTATTTCTACGTTTAATTTGAATTAAATTTGTTAAATACAACAGACTTATATTAATCAAAAAACTAGTATTTCCTTAATGAAATAATTATTTTGTGTGACATTTTTCACCTTAACAGAAATTATAGTAAACCTGGAGCTACAAGGAATAACCAACATCAAATCGAAAATTTGTTCTTAGCTGGCTTTCATTTCTTCAATCTAATGATACTTATTATAGTTGTTTGAAGTCTTTTTCAATTAATTTTCTTCTTGTTTCATGCAGGTCACAATACAATATTCAGTTAGGCTTATTATGTGTTCCATATGTACTATTCTAATCTCAATACTTTTTTTTGAAGTTTTCTCTAATTTTGACATATATTTGATTTTCTTTCCTATCTGCCATCAGCTTGTTTTCCCTTTAATAAGCCGTTCAAGCTCTCTCCTATCTTTTGTAATATTCGTATGTCATATTATTATTAGGTTACAAAGACAATTTTTTCCGCTTATTGTGTACCTAAATACACAAGTTATACATGAAGTGCTTCAAAATAATGCACAATTATGCTTAACGCCTCTACGATATGCTTCAAGATTAGTTAAATATCCGCATTATTGTAGAAATTTATAATACCTATACCATTGTTGAAAAAGCGTTTAACATAACTATAGAAACCAGTTGCACGTACTGAATTAATGATTACTTAATTATTGTAAAAGAAATTATATAAATTGTTACTCTCTTTAACCTTGTGGGTGATTTACCAAAAGTATTAGTACAAAAAATTATACAAATTAAATATCACTGATAAATGGTCAAAATAAATCTAAAAGCATCGCAATTTTATCGATTCAAATTTTATTTCTTACAATTTATTCTTCTTAATTTACATTAATTTTTTAAATCAACTGCTAACACCTATAGAATATAATGCATGTAAGAATATATTTGCACGGTGCTTTTACTTTTTTAACAATGTAAATATTTATTTTAATTTACCATCGCGTAAAGAGACAAAATATATTATGTAGGTATAGTACTTACTATAACTTTCATTTTGCATTTGTCGTGCTATAACTGCAAAGCAGCTTCAATGATTAAAATACATATTGACTCATTACCTCAAAAATCCTGTTGAATTATTTTTAAGTTAATACAAGCATAAGTACACACTACCTAATTTAAATGTTCATTGTATAAAAATTTAAACCTGAGAAAATCAGAAGATTACGATTTGCTGCTAGACGTAATTTTCTGTAGCACATAAGAGAAAGTGATGATACCCAAGGACCAGTGAAAGTATAATTCCTTGTTGAGTTACTTATTACAACGCGTGCTATATGCATTTAGTAACAACATTAATTGTATATAAATTCGTTAGACACAGGTACGACAAAACTCGATTGCAAAATAGTTTTGCCAATAAAAGTGAAAGGATCTCTAACACATTTAAAATAAGATGTACTTATACTTATAATACATACAATAATTTAACGAGTAATTATTATTATAATTAATATATCTTATAGTGCAAACATAATTAAATCTTAAAATTATATTTAAAATACTAATTTGTTTTTACACAATTTAATTAAATACAAGTTCTATCTTGATGCTGAAGTAAAGCTTTTCCAGAAAAGCAATTATATAAAAACTACTACAAAAAAAACAAACTACAATTTTTTATTATTTATTGAAATTAATTTACCAAATTAACTTAAATTGCTAATTTAAAGTACAATGCAATAATTGCAATCATATTGCCTTTGGGGGCATCTTTAATGTTTATTAGGCTAATATAGTAATCAAGGTTGTTGTACTTACTAATAAGTGTCTTAAAAATTTCAAAATTTTCAGGACCTTTCTAATGATGTTGCCCTTCAACAAATTTTTTAAATTGAGACAAATCAATAGTTCAATATTGTAATGGATTAATATTATTTATGGCTCATAAAATAAAACATCGTAGTTATTCATCATCTGCCTGTATTTTCACAACAAAAAAATAATTTCTTACTTCAAAATATCGATTTTAGTAAAAAAAATTCTATAGCAAATTATCACTTTCAGAGTAGTAATCAAGACATCAGTTTAAATATCAATAAACTTGTCAATAATCAATAAATTAACAATAAAACAATAAACAAGTGTCATTTCTAAAGGAATAGTTATTTACATAAAAGTTAGGAAAATGACAAATTACTGACGAGGAACAATGTTGAAATACGATGAGGCACTTTGTGCCGACTATTTTAGAGCTCCGAGTAAAGTGAGACATTTTCCTGACATGTTTTGAATTACATTTTTCCGAAAATTGTAAAAAACAACATTTTAAAATACTAATTGAACGACATCTTTAAAATGAGTAAAAATCAAGTTTGTCAATTTGTTGAATCCATAGTTACAAGCAATACAATAATTACAATTACGAATAAATTATTACCGGACTAATCAGGGAAATTCAATTTCCCTGCGCGTACATAAGCAAGGAAATGTTATTTCGATGACGATTTCTGAAAAAAAAAATTAACTTGATAAATTATATTATAGTTCAGTAGTCATGACAGATAAATACGGTAAATAGAAAAGTATTATATAAATAAATCTGAATTTGAAACTTGACTTTTACATATTTGGTATTGTTTTCAACTTCAAACTGGATGCTGCTTGCATAAACGTCGTCGATTTTAAAACAAGTTTCATAAACTTGGTACTTTCTTCTGATTAGTTCAAGTTCTTAAACTAAACTTGTAATAACGAGTTTTATGACCAGAAACGCAAACAAATTCGAAAGATAAGTGCATTTCAAGTTTAATATGCATACAACGCCAAAATTTGCGAATTGCATAATATATACGCTTCTATGCAATTTCAAAACGTTTAACTTGCTTCGACGCCGTCAAAGGTACGTCGACGTTACCAACTAAACCAACTAACTAAAAATTAGTTTTTAACTACTAAAAATTGGTAATAAAAATGCTATTACTCGAGAAAAGTATGATTTTCTGTATTCTTTTTCTAGAACTGCTATAGAAGGCCCATACTGAATCGATGGATAAACGACCAAACGCGTAACAGAAAGCTGCTTTTATTTGAACAATAGGACTCAACTAATCAATTAAAAATAATATAATTAAATAAAATAATGAATAACGCCACTAAACTACAGACGAGTCACAAAAAGTAAAAAACTCTGAATAAATTATATTATAACTCCTAATCTTAATATATTATAAAACTCAAAGTTGGTATGTATGTATGTTTGTCCGTCTCGTCAAAATCTCCCCAAAGGAAAGCCCGAAATTTAACTAGTTATTCAGCTAAGAGTTCTATAAGGTTAACGCCACTATTCCCAGCTCTCTACGTCAATTTTAATATATATAACTCAAAGTTTGTATTTTATAATAATAAATTAAGAAATTAATTATAATAAACGATCCTGTGCAAAAAAGAGTTTCCTGGTCATTCAAATATTAGGAGGTCAGGGACGGATGGGACAACCGGAACACCGGGCGAATGCCCGGTGGGCCGGTGAAGCGTGGGCTAGTTTATTGTTCAAAAAAGCGAAAAATTATAATTGTTATTATTGAATTTTATCTCTTATCTTACAGATAACCGACATCTACTTCTCTACTATTTTTAAGAAAGGCAAAACAGCTACTATAAGTAGTATAAGATGACTTTTTTCAAATTTTTGTTGAAAAAATAGAATTTTTTAAGAATTTAAAAAAAATTGTTGGTGGGTTATTCATTAGTTTTCGAGAAAACGGCAGTTAAAATCAAAAATTTTCATATAAAATCGCATATGCAATTAAATACAATGCAGTTTGATTTGTACAACCTTACTTGAACCCGGGACAATTATGTTTGTCGTGCACCCGTTTTTTTAATTAATTTAATTAATTAATTAATTTAAAAAAATTAAAATAATTTAATTAAATAGATAATGAGGATATTGTTAATCAGCTCGAGCCCAACCAGAGGGGGGGGCTCGGGGATTTGTCCCAGGGGCCCGGGATTTCTCAAGAGCCCGGAGGGATGTAAAAACATTATAGGTATAATAATATTGTGATGTAAGAGGCATTGCCGGAAATTAGTTGATTATTGTGTTTTTTTAAAATTGATTTTACCTATTTTAGATGTTTTGTGTTTAGTTTTTTTTTTTAATAAAAATACAACGTTTAATATTTTTCATTTTTATTTATAAAATTTTTAAGAGCAGGGGGCCCACAAAGTTTTGCCACGGGGCCCAACATGGCTCTCGACGGCTCTGAATCAGCTCTCTAAATCGAGTACTTTGTTTCGAAAATTTTTAATGTAAGTAGTATTACAATTGCAAATAAAATAATCTTGAAGTTTGTTGAGTTTTAAGGTTTTAACTTTTAAGTCATATTAGTTTTAAGGCAATTTTGGGCAAAATGGGCCGGTGTCCCATTCGCCCCTGTAGGAGGTCATGGCGACCGGTAGGCCGCCTGACCTGCTAGTTATTTATAAGTAATAATTACTCAAAATCGTCACAGCCTGGTTCTTATGCGCGTTGACTACTAACCCAAAAACTCCAGTTCGATCCTAAGCAGAGTGAAAACTTTATTCTGAGCGACTTCTTTGGGCGGGCAATGGCAAACGCTGGAGGTATCTGCCAAGAGAACCAAACCATTTTGCACTTTATTAATCAAATTCAATTTACTTAACTATATGTATTTAAAAAAATGATGTAAATATTAAATATTTAATATATGGCACGTGTCAGGTTAAATTTTTATATACTCGACTTTTATATCTAAATTCGGTTTTACTTTATTTACGAAATGACGCTTAATACGAAAAACTGTCTCACTTTCTATCTAGTTACACATATCTAGATATTTCAAAATTTTTTATATTTTTAAACTTTGATATGTTTAACATTGCACATAATAAATATTATGTACTATTATCTTTTTTCTGTTTCGCTTGCAAAGCAATATGTATTGTATAGTGTATTAGACGTAACATTGATTTCCTATGTTGAATTACTGGAGGAATGTAATCCATAAAAGGGCAATTTTCTGTAACATAGATAGGTTTTCAACTTGAGATTATACCATTGCTTAGTTCAATGAAGTTCATAACTTATTACTAGTGCAATTACACAGTAGCGACAGAAGCAGATAAGGAAAATTGTTCTACACACACAAACATCTAACATTAAAAGACTTTCTTCGGTATGAAAAATAATTTATTACGGAAGTAACGAAGTACCAATGATTTATTTTATCATTATTTCAAGTTAAAAATTACACCTTCAAGTAAAGATTATTAGAATAATTAAAAAAGGCAATTATCGAAGATCTTCATGCAATAATTATCCTTGCTAATAATAATAAATTATAGCTTTAAAGTTTAAGATGCAAACACAAAAATTTAAATAGGTGCAAAGCATAATTTTTGTATTTTATTGTGTCAATAAAAGATGAAGTGTCAATAGAAAGTTTCTTATTGTTCACATAGTGCCAACATAATCAGGACGACTTTTAAACATTTATTTATCTCTGCCAGGTCCTGCTGCAGTATTTATACTTCTACTATAATATCTGTGTAGTGCGTATGTAATACCATATAATGTCAAAATATTAAAAAATATCCGGCCCTGCCTTGGATATGCTATAAAGTAGAGCTTTTAAATTTCTTTTCAATTATTACTCTTCGTAATTTACCGAAAGCAGGTTTTTTTAGATATCACAATTTAAAAATAAAAATTATGTCATGTGCGGCACACCTACGTCTTTTCTTTTAAGAGAAATTGAGATTGAACTGTTTTATAACATTAAAAAGATGTTAGAATTATCTGATTTATGTCACTACGGCGTAATATCGATCTGAAAGGTTTGATCTAATTCAATTAAACGATATTATACTCTTCAAGTAGCGATGGAATAGTAAGGTTTATAGCCTCAAGATTCAAGACGTTACCGTTACCGATTCGTTACTTTCATTCGTCTGTAACCTTAAAAGTTTAGCGAAAGTAAATGTCAGCATAATTATAACATTTAACAATTTAATCATCAAATTCGATCACTTATAGTTTATTAATTATTGTATAGGAAAAGATTTAAAGATTATGCAATAATGTGCTTTACGTGTTTCAGTTGGTAAAATCAATTCTGCCAGCTAACAATATTTTTTCAGAAGAAATGTTAACATTGCGATATGAAATTGGTATATGTTTATTTGTACATCCAACTTAATATAATAAAAAAAATATTATTCAAATAATATTGCATTTCTTCAGCGTGTGAGAAATTACAAAATTGAAACTTTGTCAACTGAGAAATTTTAATTTTAAATGAATCCTTGAAAGTGAAAAACAAAAATATTAATATTATACAATTTTTGCAATACCGCAATGCATTTCTTCAAAAAATTGCATAATATAAATGTAACATTTTCTACTTTTTTGTGAAAAATGTAGGATAAACAAACATATAATTATGAATAATTTAATTTTTTTAAATAATATGTATTATTACAAAACATATTGTACAAGTGTATTATATCGTGTAGGTAGTTTTTTTCTAATTATTTCAAGTGCAGATTTTAATAAAGATTATTAAAAGATCAAAACTAACATATTATTTATTATAATAAGTAGTTTACCTACTGGTCTTTGTTTTCTATAGTAAGTATAAGCCGCGCCTAATTTAATTTGGCAATTATTGCAAAATTAAGTAATAGACCAATTAAAAAACAATAAAAAATCATTTAGAATATTAAAATGGTACTACAGCGCGCCTTAATAATAAAATAAAAATAGTTTTCGATTGCTAATTTAATTATATTTTTTTATTCCATGTCCAGTCTTGCAGAAAATCTAAATCTCGAATAATTACTAGATATAGCATAATATTCTAAATTACAATTCAAAATATTGCATTTAAATAATTAATAAAAATTATAGGTAGTAAATGAATAACTGAATAGCAATCAAAAACTGACCGAGCAGTTGTTGCAATTACTGCAATTGTGTTGGAGATCGTTAAGAGGAAAACGACTTTAGGTAAAGATCAATCGAGGTTAGTGTTTCATTGGTACATTCAGATGTATCCTGGTATACGATAGAGTTCCTAATGTCTATTGTAACTTTTATATTTTCGGTATTGAACATAAAGTTTAAAAGTGTTAATATTGAACACAACATACCAATAGCAATCTAATACGTGATGTAAACATGCCTATCATTAAATTTGTTTAACAAATTCATGCATCGTAATGTACATCATCCAAGTCATGTTAATTTAAAAATTTTCAATTTTTACTTTCTAACTGGATAATGAAAAAGTTTACCTGTATAAAACTTGAACCATTGGCTACTACTTTATCTATACTAAAAATTTATGACTAAATTTCTTATTTATATTTACCTTTACATAGTAAACCAAATTTTTATTTGCCATATCTTCAATAAAATCTCTCACATGTAAGAAGATACGAGTGAAAGCAAAAATTGTTTAAATTCTTCTTGTACTAAATATATTTGAATAATTTCTTTTTTATACTGTTAACTGATTAACCGATATACCTACGATGTATGCAAAGTATTGTTTCTCATCAGGTTATTCGTTGTAGTCGATTTATTATTGTGCATAATATAATACTGTAGAGCAGGAAATATATTCATTTAAATAATTAAGTTTATATAACACCAGAACTTCCGTTAATAAATAAAGCAATTTTAAATGTTAAAATTTTGGCAAAATTAGAATTTATACATAATTTATAATGGAAAATATCAGGAATGTTAATCAAGTTTCAAGTTGCATTTCAACAAGTTTTCGGATTTTTCTTATCGGGCGATTCAACCACAAACCACCAAATTAATGTTTCGAAAAAAATAGAGTTTCTACCAATTCAAGCAATAAAAGTAAATTGTAAAGGAAACGTAAATGTCATCAAATACCTTTATGGACAATAAAAATGATTGAATGAGATAAGCTCCAAAGAATTTATAAAAATACCAACTTATATTATATCCCGTATTCTTTTATCACAGCCATTTAAAGCTGCCTTAACAGAATGCATGTTAAGATTTGTTACATACGGTTATACGGACCTACTTAATATAATTCTTTTTGAGCCGATAATGGACTAGGTGATGGATAAAAAAATGTTTTGTTAGAAAACATGTCATTTGTTGGTCATCTAATTTTAATTCAAACTTGAGAAACAATGTACATTTGAAAGTGCACAATGTGGGTTTTTTGTATACGGGCAGCCAATACGTATATAATTTTATTTGCATTTGACACATCTTGTGCCCATTTTAGAATAGCGAAAAAGTGAAAGAGGCTTCAAGTATTCTTAAACACATCATTGGTATTAATTTTTTCAGCCTACTCGAAACTATAATTTAAATCGCCAATTTAATTTTTAAAATAAATTATGGTGATTAAGTCATGAAATCACATTTTTAAGTTTCAAAATGTTTGATTAATTGAATTATAAAATATTATATCTTATTTATGTATGAGAATTAAATTTATAATGTAAATATTAATTGCAGCTTTTAAAATCTTAAACATACTTTTAATTTGTTAAATAAAACGCAATGAAATCCAGCAAAATAGCATTCTCTCTTTTATAAAAATCAATTTTAAGAGTTGGGGATTATCTTAAAAGTCGAAAAACCCATCAATAATTATTACGTTTATACCATGCAGCAACCATGAAACAACTACCTATATGATGCTCCATTGACTTAAAAATCTCATAAACCGTAACAGAGTCAAGGTTAATCTAAACAAATTATTTCTAAGCTTGGTGATCACCTACTGTGCATCTTAATAATGACGTTTTGTTTAAAATATAGTCAACGACCTTTGATGTGCTTTCTTGTATTAGAACATCTAAGCGCTGATCTTTAAATATTATTGGGCAAGCAAATGAAAGCATTGAGTTTGATTAGATAATTTCATGAAATGAAAATTTAAGATGCAAATAATAAACATGCAAATTACTGATGCACTTTAAAGTTGTGTGACAATGAGAAACTTTCATTTTAAAAACTATAAAATTTAGTCAATTAAATGACTTACAAAAGCATTGTAGAAAAGTAAAAGTGTTTAGATTATTAAGATTACTGAATTACTATAACATTACGGATAAGGTATCAGAAAAATTGTAAACTTTTGGTTAACTATTGATATCGAAGAGCCGATTTTATACTCTTAGATTTAAAGTAGTCCAAAAGACTATAAAGCAGCAACCAAACTTTAGGTTTTAATGTAGTTTTCTTGCTTTTCAGCACAGATATTACATCGCTTTAATAGCAATTTTAATCTGTTGGAAAAAGATTTGTTTGTTCAAAATGGTCCTCAATAGTTCCAACATAAGTTATTGCCGTAATTCTTGTACTTAAAGTTTTTAAAATTCGAAAACAAAAAATATTTACAGCATTCAATCTCTGTAAAATCCAGAATCATATTTAATCAATCAGAATGAAACAACGGCAGAATTTACAAGTTTCAACTTATGCAATGCATTATCTAACAAAACAACACTTGCTTTCTTTGTAGAAAGATGTGATTTCCAACTACTTCCTATATGTAGACGTAATATTGGCGCAATGTTAAATGAATATTGTTAATCAATATGCAATAATCAATTTGCTATTATATTCCGGTTTAGCCAATTTGGATGTAATCGTTTGGATGCGAGTCGTTTAGACGTTAACGTTTAAATACCAACTTGCTAACGTTTGCACCAATGCCAGAAAATGAGAGTTACAACATTTGGAATCTTATCACGCTTATTGACCTATGAAGTATCAAGTAAAAATATAACATGAATAAATAATATTAAAAAGATCCTCCAAAAATGACAACTCTAGGTAAATATGTAAATAGTAGTACCCACAAAATTAATAGACTTCTGAAAAAATTCAATTGTTTGAGAAACACCGAAACGACAGATCTAAGAAAGGTACGGGTCTAGAAGGGCAAAATCTCTGTTTTTAAGTAAAATTCGGCTAAAACAATTATGTTATGATGTTGGTGATAACTTACCACTTTGCGTTACTAATTAAAGTTTTACACTAATGGATGTACTTACAGTTTTCACGAACACACCATCATGAACATGAATTTTTTGCTATTAGTATCGCTTTTTTGCATTTTCAAACAGTTCAAACGTTCATCTCTGATGATACTCTGTAATTTGCCAAAAATTGCCAAGATCAGCCAATATTACGCTGGTAATATTTAAATAATAACAGTAATAAATCAAATACTATTAGTACATGTTGATGTAACTGCATTAAAAAATAAAGTCTTAATTTTTAAGTATTTATTTAGCATAGATTTATTTAGATTTAGATTTATTAATTTGTGTTTTTACATACATACAGTATATTTACACTTGTCAAAATAAATTGAAGAAAATTTCAATTCATGCTAATTACATTATCATTTTATTTTACAATGTTTGAAAATTATATTTCATATATTCATCTGCAGAATAAAATGCAGCCGCTTCCAAAACTTTAGACAATTTCTTACGAAACTGGACTGGTGGCAAAGATTTCATATGCACTGGAAGTGCATTATGAAATTTAATGCCATAAAATCCCGTACCCTCTCTTGATCGGGTCAGCCTGTGAAAATCCGGTAAAGCGTCGATTACATTGAGCTAGTTTACAAGCTGATAGTTGGCTATTTTAGAAGCGGACTAGTCGGCTAGTGCGATTGTAATGATTACACGCAAAACGTGTACTACTCGCTCAGTAGCCAACTAGCTAGCGAGTAAAAACCACGTGTACTACCCCGAGGCGGTTTGCCGTTGTGAATATTAGGTACCTACGTTTTAATTAAACTAATATTACGATTTTTAATCGACATTTCTTTTTTTAACTACTGTTAAAATGAAGTGGAACACAAGTAATATTATACAATTTCTTAATGTGTACCAACAGTACCATTTGTTATGGAATATAAAAGATAAAGACTATTGCAACACAAAATTAAAAAATGAAATTTTTCAACGTTTTTATAATGAACTTAATGAAAATCAGTTAATCGGAGAAATGGATGTAAAGCAATTGAAGGCTAGAATCAAATCCATTAAAGATGTGTACAGACAAGAACTACACAAAATTGAAAAAAGCAAGAAAAGTGGAAGTGGTACCGAAGAAGTTTATTCACCAAAGCTTGCTTGGTTTAACGAAGCAAATTATTTGTCAGAGGTTTTGAGTACAAGAAATAGCAAATCAAATTTGGTGAGTAAAAATTTTTAATTTTAATGAATATTTAGGTATTTATAAATTAATAATAATTAACAGATCATTTTATATTTATTATTTAAACTATTATTCCAACTTTCTCCCACTGCCACGGCAGAGGATTTTCTTCTATGAAGTGGGTAGCATATGCTCGTCTGACATCCTCAGCAGCACGTTTGTAATTATTGCTGCCTAAATTATTAATAGGTTGCAAAATGTTTGCATTTTCCCTCCATAGTCCAGGTGTTATATTTCCAGTATTTAAATCCTCTCTATCTACTGCTTGTGAAGGTAAGTAATTTCCTGGAGCAGTCTTTCGTAACCAATTATGAAGACTGCAAGCTGCCCAAATTACTTTATCAGTAGTTTCGGGTTTTAAATCTATTGGTCTTGAAAATATTCTGAATCTCCATGCAAGTATGCCAAAAGCATTCTCAACAACTCTTCTGGCTCGTGAAAGACGATAATTAAATACCTTTTCCATATCACTTAGCCCAGTTTTACTATAAGGTTTCAAAAGATTTGTTCTTAAAGGGAATGCATCATCTCCAATAATAACAGCATGGTCAGGTATTCCAAGAGTATTACTTTCCATTGCAATATTTTTTTTTACATACCTCAATGAATGGTCGAAGGACGAAAGAAATCGCCGATAGCACTTCAGGCAAAAATATCGATATAGTCGATTCGGGAACTCGAAAAAGGTATTGCAGAGACTTAAAAGAATCACCAGTTGCTAGATAACGTAGTGTTACTTCAAGTTTTGTGATTACTGGGATTGCCATTCTCATAACTGTATCTTCTTTTTTGAGCAATCCATCTACCATCTTCAGTAAATCTTCAAAATGGGTACAGTCTAATCTCAAAATATTGCGATAAGCTGAAGCGTCTTCGTCCTTCAACTCTTTCAGTAAACTGCTCGATGCACCATACATCTCGCGTCTCCCTATCCATTGTTTCACCCATATATTTCTTTGCCTTTTCCGCTTTTCTTTTTTTTTTAACTCCTTTTTGATAGCATGAGCTAAAATAATGACACCCGCACGTACAATTTCCGTCGACATTTTGTAAACACTGAAACCATAAACGCCAGCGAGTAGCGAATAAAGTAGACCAGCTTTCAACTTTACTCGCGGATAGTTAACAATCTGCTAGTTGGCTAGTGAACATGATTACACTAGGCGAGTTTACTAGCAGATAGTGAATTTGCCAACTATCAGCTTGTAAACTAGCTCAATGTAATCGACGCTTAAAGGTGGTCCCTCTGACGCGTTGCATAGGTATGTGAGTAAGTCCGATACGACGATTCGTTCTCTTTTACATATAGTAATGCTTGAAGTATGTATACGCATGGCACCGTTAAAATCTTCATTTCAACAAATTGTTGTCTACAATCGTCTCTATAACTTAGACCAGAAATGATTCTTATGACCCTCCTCTGAAGTGCAAAAATTTTATCTACGTGTGCAGAATGACCCCATGCTAAAATCGCGTAAGATAAATTACTGTGAATTAATCCTTAGTATGCTGTTTTCAGAACTTTAGGCGATACTAAGTTTTTTAGTTGTCTCAGAAGATAAATATTTTTTGATAACTTTCCAGCGAGTTTATTTATATGGGGCTCCCATGTTAGTTTTGAGTCCAGTCTGACTCCAAGAAAGTCGACTGTTTCATTTTTGCAGGCGGTCTGTTTAAGAGTAAACACTAAGCTTTGACTCTTGTTTTCGTTTAGGCATATTCTATTTGCAATGAACCACCTTCTCAGATCTTCATGGTTTCGCGTTGCCAGTGCCGTCAAGTCACTTAAGCATTTGCCTTTATTGAAATTTGTAGTATCGTCAACGAATAAGAGAAAGTTTGTGATTGAACAATTCGGTAGATCGTTTATGTATATCAAAAATAGAATTGGTCCCAGTACCGAACCTTGAGGAACTCCCATTGTAATTTTTTTAAAAGAGGAAAGTATATTCTCCAACGAAATACACTGACTCCTGTTTTCCAGATATGATTTCAGCAACAAAAAAGCGCTTTCCGAAAAACCGTATGCTCTTAGTTTATCAAGTAGGATTTTATGCGTTACACAATCAAATGCCTTTGAAAGATCATGGAAATGTGCGTTAAGATATTCGTTTTCTTTATAGGCTGCTGTTATGTTATTACACAACTCAATAATCGCCATGGTGGTCGAGCGATTATTTCTAAACCCAAACTGATTAGCGTGAAACAATTCCTTTGATTCAAAAAAACAATTTATCTGTGTTTTTAGAAGTTTTTCAAACACTTTACCCATAATAGGTAAAATGGATATGGGACGATAATTACTTGGGTCACCCCTATCACCCTTCTTGTATACTGGAACAACTCTCGCTATTTTCAAGGTTTCGGGAAATATACACTTGTTTATACATAAATTCAAAAGATCGGTGAAAGGAACCCAAATCTCATCAATAATAGATTTTATAATTTTTGAGTTACAATTATAAATATCTTTGCTATTACTATTTTTTAGATTACTCACAACATCCCTAACTTCACTATATGATACTTCTTTAAAGCAAAATTGCTCGGATTTTATAGTTCTAACATTCCCTCTTAAATAATCGATTGGATCGATAGTTGACGAAGGTAACCCGCCAGTAATCGACTGTGCAACGTTTGAAAAATATTCATTCAGCTTTTCATGCGAAGGCATATCTTGTGTATTAACAGCCATACCTCGATTTGAGTTAATCAACCTCCACGCAGCAGCCGAACCGTTAACCGCCCCCTCCAAATACCTATCATTGGCCGTTCTTTTGGCCAGCTTTATCTTGTTATTATAATACTTTTAAAATTTTTTTAAAGTTTCTTTAGAAGTTAAACCTCTGATTTGCAAATCCGATAGAAAATGTAATCTTTCTCTAAGCATCTTAAGTTCATCATTGAACCAGACAATGTTGTTCTTTTTATTAAAAAATGAAGATTTATTTCTCTCTTTAAAGCATGTTTCAATACCACTTTTGATTATATCATTAAACCTGGTGAACTTGACATTTGCACTAACGTCCTCGCTATCGACAAAGGACCAATCGGATGCATGCAAACACTCACGAAGGAGTGTCAGACCGCACTGCGTTATTGGGACAAACCTGGCAACCTTTTTCACATCTGCTGACTTGTTATCTGATCTAACATTTACTATCAGACCAAAGTGATCCGATAGACCAAAATTTACTACGTTAACTTCAATCTCGCACAAATTCGAAAACACATTATCAAGACATGAATCATTTCTGGTATTTTGAAAGTTCTTTTGGATTAAACCAAACGAAGTGAAAAGGTTTACTATATCTAAAGACTTACTATCGTAAGTATTAAAGTGAACATTAAAGTCTCCCACAACCACAATGCCATGCCCAACACACCTAAGCAAAACCTGCTCTATTTTATTTAAAAAAGTGCAGAAGTCACCCAAGGGTGATCTGTATAGAACGACAAAGCATACATCGCCCCAGACAAACCCACATACCTCACAATGTAGATCCTCGCATAAGCATTTTAAATTTAACATCCTCACAGAATGGCCCGCTTCAGAAAAAGCACATACTCCCCCATTTAGCATCTGAGTTCTACAATATTGTGTAACTAAGCGGAAACCCTCAATTTTAGTTGCCTCCAGTTCAGTTTCTGACATCCAGTGTTCAGCTAAAAATATATGATAATATATAATATATAATATATATAAATAATATGATAAAATATATGATAAAAGTTAAACATGTACTCATTGAGAAAAGATGATAACTACTGACTAACGCCTTTAATATTGCGAACTGTTTTAAGTACGCCCCCTCGCATTTGCATGTGCATTTATCTTGTATTAAATGCTGATTAATTGTTTTGTCTACAATCTTAACAGTACAATATCGTCACAATATAGTGTCAAAATTTTAGCAATATTACTACAATATTGATTGCCAATATTGACTGTTAATCTTAAGCTAATATTGATACAATATTAATTAATAATGCAATATGTATATCAGTACAATATTGATTAACAATATTACACCAATAAGGTGTATCAATGCTGGTACATTAAATATAGTGTAAATGTTGGTGAAATATTGTGCCAATAATGCCTTCCAATATTTACTGTACGTACAATACCTATATAGTGTAAATTGTGTACTGTACAGTATTCTCAAATATTAAGGACCATTATTGATTGTCAAGTTTCCTATTTTATTTTATTAATTTTATTAATTTTAGAAAATTTAAAATCTAAATAAAAAATTGTTCACATCAGTTACTACTGCTTCAAAGATGACCTGTAAAACAAAAATTCCGATTTTTGTTATAAGCTCTATGGATTGTGCTATTACTTGCAAAACTTGGAAAACAAGAAGAACAGCAAATCAAGTTGGTGGTTTAATGTTTTAATAAAAATAAAATTTCAAATATAATGCAGATTACAGTAAAACCTGTAGCATTCAAGAATAAAATCAAATTTTCTTTATTTTCCCATAAGGAAATGTACCCTAAATGACTTTAACTCATTTTGTTAAGCGCAAAACATGGTGATTATTACCAGGACCCCCATGATGTGCCAAAACAGACCTACTTTAATACTACAATAAGTCTAATGCCCGGTTTCACCAACCTTCGATCAAATGCCTTGACGAAGGTTAGTAAACAGGGCATAAGCAAGTTGTAGTACAGACCGAAACACCTGAACACACCTGATGAGTTTTAAGAAAACGATAATTAAACACAAGAATGGTTTAATGTTTTATTATTTAATAATGATTTTTTGTTATATTTGTCAGTATCGACATAGTACTAAATTTGTTATTTATAATGAAAATATAGGTTATCTGTTATAGTTTGTCACGTGGTCGATCAATATCACATATACGTGTAAAGTTTGTCAATAATATAAATAATGCTTGATATTTACATTAAGTTAATTTAAAATGTACTATGTACTAAGTATAGTAATGTAAAGCATTCAACAAGCTTGATAATTTAATTTGAGTATACGTATGAACATTCATATCCCTAGTTGCAAATATCATTCAAATATAATTTCCCTTTAAATATTTGACCACGAAATGAAATTAGATAACGCCTCAATAAATTGTATAATATAGAAAAATTCACTTATTATTACAAACACGTGAGGACTTCTTCGCATCACAATTCTAAGAACGCGCACCATTTTTACGTGGAAATTATAAAAATAAAAACAAGCACGTTATCTAAATATTACATTTTTTTCGTCTTTTTTTTATTACCAATACATACAACAAGAAAATATTAAGACTAAAAGCAGGTTCCAATAAAAGCAATTATTGAGACAAAGAAGTCGCAGAATATATAATTCAAAAGCTAATAAAAATATAAATTTAAAATTAAAACAATTTTCAAAATTCTGAAAAAAGGATAAACAACAATTTATGTAGCTTTAGAAATACTAATTTATGAATAACTAATAAGTAATAAGTAGAGTCCGGATAAAAAAGCATAAGAATTCTAAAAATAAGTACCAATTTGATAAAAACAAAGCACAAATTTTATTGGTTATCAAAAACATTAGTTTGCTTTCTAAAACAATTGATTATTAAAAATTGTTCCAAATGTTCTGGAGTAAAACCATTCCTTAAAAGATTTTGTAAGCTGAAAAGCTTCTTTCAACGTCGACACTAGTGATTGGTGCAAACTTAAATTTTGCTACAACCGAGGGATCAATTTTCAAATTTAGAATTATTTCGGCAAATATTGTGTTTTTTTAAAAACCTCTTTCAGTGTTTTCAATGGCAATTCGAACTTGTCCTGTAACGTTAGACGTGGTTTTTAAATTTTTCTATTAAATCAAACGATTCAGTTAAAGGCTGCTTTTCTAACCTTACAAACCCTAAACGTCACAAAAATTCTTGATTCTTAAAACATATTACAAACCAGCATTCAGCGACGCCGACGTACCCCATCTTGTTAAAATCGGTAAAAAAAATTTAACATTTGCAAATGAAGTACTATTAGTTTAAAAAATTGCTTTACATAAAGCAACCAATGAATTTAAAAAAAACACTGAAAGTATAAAAATTTAAAAAAAAGCACAAAATTCATAAGAATTCAAAAAATGCACAAAAACCCAAAAACAGCAAAAAAAAGCATATAAAACATGGTGCCAAATGGTCTCTTTTTTAATAAATCGTTTAGATTATTTAAAATTTTTGAGGAAAAGCATTTTAACTACAAAGCCGGACTCTAGTAATAACTATTTTGTTTACCATAACTGGTTATACGTATTATACAAGGGTAGGTAGCCCTCCTCCACTCTCCATAATCTACCTACCTGTAACAGGTTGGCACCGAGAATATTTGTAATGATATCTGGAGTTTGCGCTTGAATGCGCATGTTTAGAAAAATAAAACTCACTAGTGCGTAAAAACTTACTTTTACGCACTAAAGTATTTTACCGTACTTAAATCGAATATCGAAAAGTTGTACTTTTTCAAACAGTAGTAGAAAAATTAATAAATAATGTATCAAGATCATGTGAAAAGAATATTTCTGATAAAGAATATATTATAAAATAAAACTCCGTTTTTCTTGTGTCATAGCCATGGAATTTAAATATGAGTCCCCAATTTATTTACTTATTCGTGATTTATCATAGACAGTAAAAGAAAGTTTACGGAGCAACTCAAAAAAAATTTTCGTTTATTTTTCATGGAGTTTTTTGTTCGTTTTATTTTTAAATTTTAAATTTGTGTCATTTAGTGATTAATTATTATTATTGTGTATGCTATTAAAACAATTTCTAATTTTTTTTAAATAAAATATTCAGAAAATTGTTTTGTTTTTTTGGTGGGTGGTCAAAAGTTCATAACCTTTTAGTAGCCCTACTTTTGTTTCCTATTAACATAGTATTACCGTAGTAATAAATTTTAAATTAATGGCATTGTAAGCTGTTATGATTGTGATTATGATTACTGTTTAAAATTAAATATAAAATAAATTATTATAAAAATGACAAAAATTTTGGTATTTATGAATATGAATGAAAATATATTTATATTTCTTTTATAATATGTAATATGTTTTAATGAATCGGAAACAAACTTCATTGGTTTTGTTACATTTTTGTAAAGCTTTGTAATAGTGATGTTATACAAATATATATAATATTATTGGAGATTGAAAAGTTCAAGCATTAATAGCATACAATTATATTTTTCAAACAAAGAACTTATAATAAATTAATGAGATTATGCTCTAAACTTATTAATGAAATAAAAATGACAAGTAAGTATCGAAAGTGTAAAACTGGTTGATATTTACAGTTACTTGATAAGCATACAAATGCACTTTCGATTGAGACAGGTCTACCGCTCTTGCAATTTATAAAATAGCGATCTGTTCTGGTGCCCCAAAAACAACTTACAGGTAGGTATATTTATCTCCAAATGACCTCAAATAAATAAGCTTGCAGGTGGAGAAGACTAATTTAATAACACGCCATCAAATCATCAGCGAGATATGAAATGTTTAGAGATGGGAAAGTTCCTTTTAAAATAATTTTATTAGCTATTCCATATCGATATGCAAACAAGCGCTATATATTATTTAAAAAAATTTATTATAAAATATTATGAATATATTAATAATAATTAAATGTTGCAACTTGCATATTGTTATAAAAAAACCTCGTGCATATCTCTTGCAGGAAGAAGTAAGCCAACGGCAATTCAACTTTCTATAGTCCCCTTTCTTCCCACACTATAGCGTCTTCCACGACCCTTCTCTTTACTTTTGTAAGATTACAGCAGCTTCGTGGTCTTCTTCAGTCTAAGTGGTGATGATGTCTTTCGTTTTCTATGTTACAGAAATGTTATAACTGGTGACAGTGTGCTTATAGTGGATAAGAAACTCATTCGAAACAATGTGGATTAAATTTGAAGTGAGTTTAGAAATTAAATTATTTTACCGTTTAATTTTATTTTTTAATTTTTATTTTTTAATTGAACCGATTTTAACTGATAATTTTCAAAAGTGTAATTAAGTTTCCCCGGAGATTTAAATATCATGCGGTATCGTTTTCAATCATTGTAATCATAATCATTTTCTAAAGTACACATAGAGTAATCTTGAGAAATTTTCTCAACTAAAACTTGTTTGCTTTCGATTATTCTATTATATTGAACTTATTGTTTTCCAACTTCATTATAGTAACCTCTTTTATTTTAGTTAAAATTTAATTCTAAATGTGGGGAAATATAATTAATTGCAGAATCCGATTTGATCATTTTTTGTTCTTAAAATAAAAAAATAATCCAATTCAGTTAAATAAATTTATGTTTATAAACATAATGAAAAGAATTTCTTAGAAAAACAAAATATATTAGTGGAGATTATTGTTTATTGAAACCAATTTCTACAGCTGTATTTCTGTACATTGGTTATAAAAAGATATGCAGATTACTCGTAATTATTGTTGGTGCACTCATTGTTCTTGATTATAGCGTAAAAATCCTTATTTAAATTGATTTATTTAATTGCAAAAGTGAATTAAGAAGTTCAAGAAATAAAACTATTTCAAAATTTATTGTATCAAGTAGCTTTTATTATAATTAAATTAAAAATATTACGAAATCTATTATTAAAAAAAAAGTATTTCACTACAGTTCACAACAAATTTTTTTTTAATTACATCTGCACATAATTTTTTTTTATTTACATATTATGGAAAGTATTTCTTATTTACTAAATATTAATTTACATATTATATTTACTATTATTTATTAAACAAAATTTAAATATAGCAGAAAATTAAAGGTTATTCAATATAATTATCTTTGAGTAGCATTTGTTATGATATTATAATATTATTATGTTTAATTTTATTTAGTAATTTTTTGGTTAAAAAAATTTACCAATCGGAGGTGCCTTACGGATAGATAGAAAGATAGATACGCATAGCTCATTATTATATTTAATAATAATTAATTATAAACTAGAATCATATAGATCTTATTAATATTGAATTGCATTCTATTAATTAACTGTAGAAAGTTCGTCCGTTATCTACAAAATATTTAAATATGTAAACAGATTGTTAAATGCTTTTAATAATATATCAGTATATGACTAAAAAAATATAAAGTTTTCAAATTTGTGTAAAATTAATGATAATTTATTAAAATTAATGTTATTGCCATTTATTCGATAAAGCTCGGCGTAGAAGTTGTAGTAAACACATGTAACAGGTGTAAAAATATCTAACACAACGCAAGATATTAAAAATTATATTGTAGAAAATAATAATTTTTCGAATTTCAAATTTTAATCCATTAATACAAACAATACAGATGATAAGGTACTCTGCCTCACCTGCTCAAGGTTGACTTACACAATTTAATTCGTAAATGAATTCTGTTCTGCCATTGTTGGTCGAAGTTCTTCTCATAATAGAAAACTTTCGAAGAAAGTTTGTCAAAAGTGTTTATAATATTATACTAGAAAACTATTAATACTATAAAGCAAACTGTAATTAATAATATTAATATTAATAACAATAATAATATAATATAATTAATATTAATATAATAATCATGAAATAGGCCTATATTGCATTACTGGTTTTAAATTTGTATTTTATCATATTTTATAAACTCAAATATTTAAATACATGCAAACTTAAATAATATAATTCGAAATATCCTAAAAAAATTGAAATTAAAGTTTAAGAACAATGAACTTGAAGTTGAAGAGCATGAAAAATGAAGATTTGAACCTTAAAAGAACGTAAAAGTTTATAACAAATTTTATTTGTTTTCTTTTTTCTCAAATTCAAATAGAATTTTATTTCGGTTTTTAAATTATGTATTTGCTTTATATACGAACTTAACTGTCAATTTCTATAGTACAAAAGATCATAAACATTTATGCTGAAAATGTTCTCTTACAATAAAAGTTTCACTTCCTACATCCGTGTTATATCTTAACATCGGTGTAAACATGACACTAATGTCATGAATCAAATTCAAATAATCTCTTACTTCACGCCGAGTCATCGGGTATTTGGCATTAGAAGTCAAGCAGGGTCATAGTGAACCATGTCATATCTTATTAGTATTACATAATATGTATGACATGTAGTATAGAGAATACAATATAAGTATCACAGACAGAAGCTCAAATATAACAGGTTATAAGCCAAGGTCACAAAAGAAATAATTTCTATGTCCCTTGTAAACATAGGTATCTCTAACATTGTGCTATTGTAAATTGCCCTGTATAGGGATAAACCTATCCACTATATAGAAAGTATAAAAACCATCTATCGCATTGAACAGTATGCAAAATATTGTTGTCAGATGCTCGGATGTTTTGCTGTCAAGAAAACAGAAACAACTGTTTTCCTCTAGTATATACATAATATGTATATTACATTATACTGATTAGCCTCCTTAAATGAAAAAGCAACGAGCCGCCACTGGCAAAATACTCCCTGATAGATCAAATGGAAGTTTCAATACAGAATAAAATGTACTGTTCATTATTTGCTAATTTTTTTTTATTAATTTTATTTAAAAAAATAATAATTTTTAATTATTTATAAACTAATTTTCAGGACAAAATAATACAATACACGAAAAGAAAACAGGGTTAAATGACAAAATGTGTATCACTAGGTACAAAAAGAATATATTACATAACAGAAAAAATGTAATATTGGAAGACAAAAACAGTAGATGTAGATATCTTTTATTAAGACTGAAAATCAAACTTTGCTTTTTCATTTCATCGGTGAATTATTTTCATTAATACTATTAAGTTGGTAATATTCTAATCTTAAGGTTCATCATCCGGAACTATTAACTTAAACTGTATCATTTTATTATTTTTTTTATAGCTTAATAATTACGAAATTTCAATTCAATTCAGAGACTTTGGTTAAAAATAAAATTTTGATTAATTATATTTCAAGTTTATAAATTATGTCAATGTCACGGTTTGTATCCATCAATCAGTTACTGTCAGTTAATCTGTACCACGAATTTCACTTTTTCGTCGGACGTCCCGGTCGAGGTGGATTGATTTTAGGGATATTTTTAGCGAGTTAAGCGCCAGCTAAAACGGCCCGTTTGAAACGGTCAGTTTTGTCTAACGAAACCACGGCAAATCACTGATTTACCGTAAAATGAATTAATTAAATTAAATTATTTGGCTCCTCCCACTAATTTATGCGTGCGATTTCATATGTAAAATTTTCAACTTTTATATGATGTTTTTCGAAAACTAGTGGATAATCCGCAAAAAAAATTTTAATATTTAATGGATATAGGAAAAAGTGAAATTCGCAGCACAAATTAACTGACAGTTCCCCATTAATCTTTTTCCATAAACTCAACAAATTTAAATAAAAAAGGTAGACAGCAAAATTTTTCAAATTTGTCATTATCAGATGACTACGTTACCATACCGTAGTCCAAATTGGTACTAAAACAACTCATTTTCGTTTGATTTTGAGAAAAAATATATTTCACTCTCACCCTCAAATTGCACTCAATATATCGCATCCCAGCGATCATTGCTTAGAAAATTGTTCAAATTAAATTTGTTCCAAAAATTTCAATTTTACCTATGGCTTAAGTTTACAGTGGTATTAAGTTTAAAAAATTGATTGATCAACCCACATGCGTTTTGACCTTTTTCTTATTGTCAATGAAGTACTTGCACAAAATTATCACCCGAGGATTTATTTGAAATAAAATTTTAAAAGATAAACTTTTTAACTAATTTTTCTTATAGTAAAGAAGAAAACTTTAAATATAAGCTCAGTAATAAAAAATTTATACTACATACTAAATATGCTAAAGTAATCTTGAATATAGTTTATTATATATGTATTATTATAACTAATAAAACTGGTAGTAATATTTTTTGTGCGGAGCATGTTGTACAATAATTAAACGAACAAATTTTGATAATATTATCAAAATTTGTTCGTTTAATATGTATTATTGTATTTCCTACACATAATAGCTGATGTATAAATTTTGTATTTAAAACTTAATGTAAATAATTATTTCAATTAGCATAATATTACAAACCAAAAACACTCTTTGTCGTATTGTATTCCTAACAGTGCAAATAGAGGCAATTCTAGATGCATTCGGGAACAGGTAGCTTATGAACTAGCTTTCGAAATCTTTGTATTGGCTAATAAATTAAATATTTTTTAATAAGGAAATCAATATTTTATAATTATATAAAACTATTAATGCATATGTCACAGCATAATTTATTTACCAGTATATTTGATAAATATGGCAAACTACTTTATGTAAGAATGGTTATTTCGATGATTTCAAAACTCATATACTGACTGCGTAAATTTAGGCGAAAGAGGAAAATAAATGCACATTTGACGATGTTTGATTCAAGTTAAAATTACATCGATAGCATAACAATAAATTATTGTTCCTTTATATTAATTCCTTTATATTAAGATTAAAATTATAAAATTAGATTCAATTTACTAATAATATACGAAATCCTATTTTAATACAATAAAGAAGAATAACCGGCTAAAAATATATTAATTTGAACTGTTTGAAGATTACCTTATATGGGTTTATTCAGTTTTCATCTTTCAAGTTTTTAAAATGGCATTTTCTTTTGAATTTTGAATAAAATGTTGAAACAACAATTTTACTCTCATTCATCCAATATATCCCAGTATGTCCTAACTCTCCAATAAATAAATATATTTCAAACTGTTTTGCGATCTGCAATTACATAATAAAAATCTTTAATTTAGTTAAGTGCTTAATTTAAAAAAAGATTTAAACTTATTAACAACATCAGACTATTAGAATTCAATTATGTAAATTAGAAAGCACGAAAAAGTAATAACAAATAAGCAATTAATTTTATGTACATCCATTTAAATCACTCACAGTTTTTGGCTACTGATATCCCACGCGTTAAGATTTTATAGAATAGACATTGCCTACTAACTGATGACCCAAAAGTGTAGAAAATTTTAATAACAATCACGTCAAAATCTTTATTGTTTAAAAGTGCTGCCACTAAACACCTACATGTCTATCTTTAATTATGTGTTTAAAATGCATTTTAAAGTAGAACTAAATACTCATAAATTGAAACTAGAAAACTTATATGGCTCAATGTCAAACTAGAATTACAGGTACAATAATTGTACTAGAAACGTATTACTGATGAAATACCACACCATAAATATCAAATTGAAAACTTTCAGAAAAACTTTCTGATTACCTGCCTTTAATACAAATTAGTTATAATCAATATTTATTTTTATTTATACAAGCTTCCAATTTATTAGAATGCATCAAAGCCATTTTTAATAGTAAATTTTTTTATGAATTAAAATAAAATTTTTAAAGCTATTTGAGCCAATAAGAATACTCGAATGTCAAATTTAGAACCAATCCACAGTAATCAAGTTTACGTTATTTTCACGTTTTGGTGGAAATAAAAACAAAAATTCACTAATAATTATTGCAATTAAATGCCAAATAATTAATTAACAATAAATAATTGCATAATATACTATGAGTATACCTTTTATTTTCATATAAAAATACAAAATTTAGAAACAAGTGTAATTTAGTTTTAGTTTTGAAATAGTCACGTAAAATCCATTGCGTGCATTGCTTGTTCACATCGAAAACATTGAAAGAAATTTCGCGTTTTTTTAGAAAATGTTTCATATTTTACAAAAAGTTCTACTTTTTTAAGAAGAATATTCTTGGAGTCTAGACTTGAGACAATGGTGTGTAGAAGATTTTCTTCCTCGATATGTTAACGAATCTTAAATTTAAGGTGGTTGTAATATTTTTTTTAAATTTATTAAATAAAACCTAGGTTTACTTTTTCTTTGTTAACAAATAGAAAGTTTGAAATCAAGATGTACCGTGAAAATTAATCTTTATCGTAAATTATTCATTTAATAATAAGTTTGACACTAAAAGCATAAATTTATCACCGATACTCAAATATTTCAAGAGAAAGTGATTGGTCAGTAACCACTTTATTTTAAAATTACATTTTCCTAAAACATAAATTTATAAAAATAATAATTAGTAAAATTACGATTTTTGATACTTTCAGCTCGTTACCAAAACTAACCTTATAAATAGTCTACCTAATCTGTTTTTAATAGATTAGAAACCTTTGCAAAAATCAGTCATGTCGTCAAATTATTATTTTAAATGGTTTCAAAATTATAGTATTGTTTAAATGAATTACACCAACCACAACGTGGATTTGTAGACGTCGAGTTATATGACTTCATTAGCCGCAGATTATCCATAATAAATAATTATAAATAATTAAAACTATAATATTCTCCAAGATCATTCAAATAATATAATTACGCAATTTATCACCTAGCATTTTTTAAAAATTAGAAATTTTAACAAATATGTACGTTAGTATTTGATAAATTATTTACTTTCAGGCTCTATTATGTTGCATAATAGTAACAACTTTGGCTACGAAGGAAGCCCGTGTCAAAAGAAAAGATGACAAACTTAATCTGGAATACAAAATAAATCATTCCGGATCCAATCATAAAGCTGAACGACGAATATCGAGAGCGCCACAATTTCCGCAATATCCACTATTCTTTCCTATTCAAAGAATTTACAGCCCCAATAGAAAAGAAAGACGAAATCTAGTGGCTCCAAATTATGCCGTTCCTATGGAACCTTTGGTGCAGTATTCTCAACAAGATCCTCTGTATAATGGGCATCCGTTAACTGATACACATAATAATCTTAAAAACGGTGGTGATTTATCGAGAGATCACTCGGAAGTAAATAACGTGTATGGTCATCCACCTATACATCATGTTATCGAAAGGCCTGTTTATATAAAGGAGCCCGAACCTATAATTGAAATTATAATTAGAGAATCCAATGTAACATTACCACCGTTACCGACGTATCCGGTAACTTTGCCACCGCGGAAAAAAGAACAAGTTCAAGTTTTTTATGTAAAATACAAAAAGAATCCCGATGGCTATGGCAAAGATAACGTTATTTATGATAAGCCCATTCCTGCATTAACACCTCACGTGCCAGAGGAACCTAGTTACGAAGAACCACCGGTAACCTACCCAAGTGCAATATTACCCACTTTACCTCCTCCACCAAGTACTACATTACGAGCAATCATTAAACCCGATTCTGAGTCGTATCATGCCGATAAAGGTATACATATTACATTTGGAGGAAAATTAGAAAACGATCAATACAAAAGATCGCACGATGGTATCAAAGAAGGATCAGAAGTTGCGCCTAAACTTTTACAACCTCAAGAAAAACCCCAATCTAGGCAGTTCACATCATTTGATAACAATCATTTTCCACCAAATTTTCCCAATCAAAATTTTCACAACGGCTTTTCTTCAGGTAAATCGGAAAGATTTCCAATAAGTTTTGATCAGCCTCAATTTGGAAAACATTTCAATCATCCTCCCGGACCTCATTCGCATAATTCAAATTCCGGCCCTCCACCAAATTTTAACTACCAACCGTTTTCGTTTCAAAAGCCCGTTAACAGGCCACCTCCACAATTTTCTGATTCACCGAACGTGCCATATAATCAGCCCGTTAATAATAGACAACCAGTATCATATCAACCGTTCGAAACTTTCTGGCAGCAAAACAATAAATTCCCACCACAATCGCCGTCGTTCCAATTCCCACGACCTCATACTCACTTCCCTGTTCCACAGAGACTACCCGAAGAACAGCGACATATTCAAGCAACCCAACAGCAATTTCAAAACAATATAAGAAACGAAGAATTTATTCGTCAGCAACATTCTAACTTTAATAATCCACAACAAAAACCCGAACAAAATCATTTTCAACATTTTTCTCAACAACTTCCTCACCAACAACTAACGCAACAGTTTCACAATATTCCACAACAACAATTTCCGCATCATCCACCTCCACAAATTAACACTCAAACCGAACGAGGAATACCACCTGGAGGTGAATTAATACATTCCTTGAATAAATTTGAGCAGCATATATCAATTCCGGCAAATCCAAATCCATCCCAAAATAAGGAACTTCAACAATCACAATCAATCACCAATCAGCAATATTTAAATTCTAATCAACAACAACAATATAAAAACAATAATAATAATCATCAAAATGTCCACACGTTGAGTACTACAAATCAGCAGTTTGTAAATAATTACCAACAGCAGCAGCAACAACAACAACAACAACAACAACAACATCAACAACAGCCAGAAAAATCTCAACAACAGCATTATTTAATAAATCCATCCCAAAACAAGGAAATACAACAAGCTCAATCAATTACAAATCAGCAATACAACAATAATATTCAGCAACAACCACAGTATCAAATACCTTCTTCAACTGATTTGAAGCATAACCAAGAACTTCTAAAGCAGCACATTGCAAATCAACAAATACAATTGCAATTAAAGAATAAGCAACAGCAAAGTTTTGCGCAAAATGTAAATAATCAAAATCAATTCGTTTATGTTTCGCCGTCTTCGCCGAGACCCACAATAGCGACTACACCTAAGCCTGTTATTATACAAGTTTCGTCAACGCCTAAATCTGAACCTACAACAAAATCTGCAGATGATTTAAATATTGAACTACCCGACGAAGTTCCAGAGGACTTGCGACAACAATTATTATCATCGGGAATTTTGCAAAATGCTCAAATATCAGTTTTAGATTATGATAAAGTAGGAGATATTCCACTTTCTGCTTTACCTCCAGATCAATTAGCAAACTTTTATAATGCAGGAGGTGGTCAACAAATAGCCGCTGCAGCTAGCGAACAAACGTCGAATGTTGTTCAAAAAGACGGCAAAACGGTTGACAAAAAAGCTAGTGACGGAGATTTAGAAATGGAAGCGGAAGAATCTGAAATAAAAGAAGTTAAAATGGAAGCTCCATTAGAAATGAAAGTTGTACGTTACAATCCTGAAACTGAGCAAGGTCAGCAAGTTAAAAATGCTTATGTACAAGAAGGCGCAAAACAAACCGACCCGGTTGCACTTAATGATCAACAGTACAACAGATATCTTCCGGTAAAAGTTAATGGGGCCTCTTTTCCGATACCCAATGTACCTGAACTAACAGGTCGTAACATTACTAGCGTAGTTATATTGGCTCCCGTGGATTATAATTTTAATGAAAAAACACGAAGTGCACGAGATGCTGAAAATAGCAAGAACGATCCTCGATATTCTGCAAGAGTAGCATTAAAAAAATTAATTGACTTGCCTTCGGCTGAAAATTATAACGAATGGTTAGAAAAGGAAAATACGACAATTGCAGATAAGCAAGCAGTTGTTTTATTAGTAACTGGGTAAGTGCAAATTTTATGTTTTCGATAAGTTTTATAAAATTAATTTTTTAGAACTCAATCGACTTCTAATGAAAAGGAAATTTTTATGTACGACATCGCAACTAAAACTGTCAACAAACTGAGTGGGGAACTTTCGTCTGCTTTTGTAGATGCAGCTGAAACTAACTCGAAGCAAAATATTGAAAAAATAACTGGTTTACCGTCGGAATTAGTGGAAACGATAGTTCCTTACCCAAATCGAGAAGGATTGTCCAAATTTCAAGAAAGTGATGACGATTTACTAATTTCCGCTTCTGAATACATAGACTCAAAAATTCCAATAATAGACCCGACCCAAGATGACAATTTTTCGTCTGCTTCTGAACAGTTAGAAAAATTTGTAGATATTTCAGGAATGCCAGTACATCCTAGAGATGACCTACAAGTAGCAGCTAGTAATGAAGATGCTTTAACAAATCACGTCTTAATAAGTTCTGGATACAGCAAAACTGGTTCTAATTTATTAACTCAATAAATACTGCTGTAAAAATGACTAGTAGCTCATAATTTAATTTATATACAGGGTGTGCTTGAGTAGCTTGTAAAGAGACACTGGATTTTTCGAAAAAACTGATAACAGATTTTTCGAAAAATTCACTGCATTGTGTACAAAGTATATTTATAAGAATGTAAAAATAAAGCTTTTAATATTATTTTAATGTATCTTATACTTATTATTTGTGCTATTAGAACCGGTAGTAATAATTTAATAAGTAAGAGGCGAATACCGGTATGTATCTCGGTGAGAAATGTGAAGATGAGCGTTATTGAGGACAAACAGTTTTCACTTTTTGCTTTAAGGTTTATTCAGAAATAACATTTCACTATAAAGATGATTTCTTCTAAATTATTTTAACGACGAAGTTTGATAGAATATCCAATAGGTAAATATTTTAAAAGAAAGTTATAATTATGTGAAGTTTGTTGCATAATTTTTTTGTATTATATTTTTGTGTTGTGATCTATCTTTAAATTTTAAGTAGGTAGTTAATTTAAAATTTTTAATTATAAAATAGGTAAATTATTTACAATTATTCTGCTACATAAGGCTATAATCACATCTAACTGTTCTAGAAATTGGAATAATTAAAACATTTAAATTTTCGAGGATCCCACAGACCAACAGCTCAAACGGGAGCGGAAAGTACTTTAGCATTTATCTGTAATTAATGAACTTCGATTGAGATCGAATCAAATGGAGAAACGTCCAATGATTTAACGAAAGTAAAAGTACTAACGCCAAACCATAATATCGCTGTTTTTAGTCTGTGGGATTCTTTAATCATTATAATCTCCAGATTTTCTTAAACTAACAATTTTGGCATCAATTAATTCACCAAGTTTATTCCGAGAACAAATTCGTACAAAAAATTGTAGTGTAAAGTAGCTTTAGCACTAGCGAAGAAACATTTATTTTTCTCCAAACCAAAAAAAAGATGAATTTTCGTCCACCAGTTGCCAAATTTAAAAATTCAAACAGTAATATGACGTAAAGTCTACACTGACCAATGGAGAAGAAAGATGCAAAGGTTTCACTTTATAAAACTCAGTTGCAGGTGGTACTAATGCACTTTAGTACATACAAAAGATCCTATTTTTTAGTTCTGTGTACAACAATATATTAGTTTCTTCCATTGATAATGCAGTTGTGCTATATAACTAAGTTCAAGAGAAGTTTAGTTGAATTTACATTTAGCGAATTTCTAACAGAAATAGTAGGTAGTAGTTTTAATAACAAATCGGGATAAATGGTATTAAATGTATATTTTAGAAATTGGCTAACTTCAGATCAACTAAACTCCCGTAAACCTTGAAATTGAACACTGAAGGTTTTTAACCTCAGTCTGCAGTTCCAGAGTAAACTGGTCTAACCTAAAGTGTTACTTTTACTGCCTAGAGAATAAAATTACTCTTTAATTATTTTCAATTTTTCAGTATATTCCAATATGTCAACTTTTTGATCCTAGCAAAAACATCCCCGAGGGTCTCCCGAAAATTTAGGATCTAGATCATAGATTAGATCTCTGAGTCTACGCACTTTTTTAAAAATATCCCCAAAGCCAAAATCTAGAATAACAAATCTGGAATAGAAAGAATCCGTTTTTAAGTTAAATTAGACTATAATTATTGAAATCAAATATAAAATAAATTTATGTTTATGATTTAAAGTTGTTTGCTGCTAATAGACAACTGCAGCCGGCTCTTTTCACTAAATCAAATTGTAAACTTATACATGGTAGGATACCACGACATACTCTCAGTCTTGTCAGTTTTCTTTGCAGACGTGTTTTGTATGAGATCGTACCTTTATGTGCCTGATCGGTGATCTTAGTAAGAAGATGTCTTGCAAGATTTATTGTAATTGGCAGTCTTTTGTTGACGTGATGCACCGCTGAGGAGGCACTCACCCAGCCATGGCTCCAAGACAGGAACCTACTGCTTCACGTGGAATGTGAACCACGACAGGGATCTGTCGGAATCTAAATTGAACTTAGACTAACTCAAAATTTGTTTTCCACTCACACAAAGTTTTCCGTTTAGCTCAAGATACGATCCTGGGATCCCCAGTCACCAGGAGAAGCGAGTAGCGTGCAAACCATGTTACCTTACTCGGTCCAATAATAGGTACACATTATTATTATTGGATTTAAGTGATTGCCAGCCATGCTTATATTGCATATTGCACTCACCGTAAAAATGCCTTCTAAACGTAGATGTATAAAATAAACATTAATCCGAAGATTTAGGTTTATTAAATCCAAATTAAATTTGAAAATAAAATAAATAATTCAGAGTTCATAAACCTTTGATATTCTTACATTATGTGGTGCTGCTCACGACAATCAGCGTCACTCGCAAACTAAACTTTACTTATACCTCGAAATCTTCAACTAACCCTAGTACTAACTAGTGTTTTGACAATTGGTAACACTTTGGTAGTACCTATATCTGAAGTTCAAAAATCTTCACAAATTACGTCACCTTTACAGGTGAATTATTAACTCATAACGGATGAGTACAAATAGAATTATGCATTGAAGTGTATCTCCTATAGACTCCATTATATCGGTTATAGGTTAAAATAATCTGATTTCGAAATTGTCGAAGCAAAATATTTGCGATTGATCATTTTGCTTATTCAAATCCAACATAATTTATTAAATCCGTATTTTGAATTACTGAAATGAATTCCACATTCCTGATTTTACCTTTTCTTCCATTCAATGGAATCTATTGGTTAACAGGACTGCCTTGTTGGATTTAAGTGATTTTGTTTTAATGCAGATTGTGATCGTCAACATGGAAAATGTATATTTTCTTCCATCTTTTTTATTTTTAGGTTTACACCACCCTTCACTGGTAGTGCATTTTCGTGGCCTAATATCCCTTTCTTAAATTTGGATATTGATAATCTTGTTGTCGCTTGTCATTGCAAATTGTTGATTCTGAAGCTAGTTTTGTGATTTACAGAACGCGATTTTTGTTCTTCAAAAATCAAATCATCAAATTTCAAATTTACGTTCAAATTTGATCAATCAAAAGAAAAATCAGATTTCCCAAATTTTTCTTCTTCTTTTTTTCTCGCTCGCATAGTTTGTTGCCGTTTGTTTTAAATAAATTTGCAGCCACTTTTTAAGAATAATTCGAAAAAATAAAAAAGGCTTGTAAATGTCTTTCATGGTATTCTGCATACATTGCAAAACCATAGAAATTCTTTGGCTTTTCCTTGATTTTCTTCGGTCCCAAACTTGACTCTTCACGCTGACGCTGGCTGGATCGTTTGATCACAATACATTATTATATTATATTTTTTTTAAGCATTGCTATCAGTGTTGAATACAAACCTTCTCTCCCAGGGGGGACTAATCAAACTTTCGAGGAGGCACTTTTTAAAATTTTTTTGTTAAAATAGTAGGTACAAAGAACCAAAAATACATGTTAATGTTTTTTGATTTTATTTAAAAATGTAATGTTGCGTTTTATATTTAAGATTATTATTTTAAATTTTTACATATGCTTCTACAAATTACCCCGGGGGAAGGGGGCATTTTGTAGTCTCCGGGCAGCCCCCTGAATTCAACGCTGATTGATATATCCACAATATTTAAAAAGTTATTATATAAAAATGTAAAATTTGATAAAATATTTTTTATAGTTTTAATTACAGATTTTTAAAAATTTTTATTTTAGCAGCAAGCTTGTAAATAAAACAAAAAATAAAAAATAAAGGTTCGTAGGAGCTTCTTCGAACCTGTATACTGTAGATAGCTTACCAACTATAATTTCAGATAAAGTTGTACTTAAAATATCCTTGTAATCTTTGCTTTTAGAAAAATGCGAAAGTATTTTTTTTTTAATTTATTGAAATAATCTGCAGAATTTATTATTTTACTGCAAATTAGTTTGTTTACCTCCTGACGCATAGGCAACCAATATTTCCATACCGAAGTTTGCACTTTTAGGTTACCACTGTGTGTACGACAGATGAATGAGAAATGACAGTTGCGTTGTGAATGTAGTCAAATACTTTACTAAACCGAACATCACGCAAAATATTTCGATGAAAAATGTAAAGAGTCGGTAGATAAATCACACAATTTTTAATTTAAAGCAATGTCAGTGATGGAGGGTTCTTTGAGCAAGTGGACAAATGTGATGAAAGGGTGGCAGTATAGGTGGTTTGTGTTGGACGAAAATTCTGGATTACTCTCATATTACACCGTAAGTATAATTTTAAATAACGAGTTGACGTTTAAAGTAATAATATGTTGCAAAAGTATTCAATATAATATATTTTGTGTTAACTCGGCTTTTGTTTACATTATGTAGACGTAAGTAATTTATAGCTTTCTAAAGATACTACGTCCAAATTTGTAATTTAAAATATCTTATAAAATATTTCCAACGCCTTCTAGCAACAATTTGATTTGTAGTTTGTAGATAGCACAAGCAAGATAATAATATACCAACATAATACAATAGTTTGTCTAACCGGAAAATGTTGTTGGTTGCACGTATTTTATGTAGGTAACTACAAACAATTTTCCTCGCAATTTTCCTACTTTGCATATATTACTATTATTAATAAATTAAACGTACAACTGACCTAAAAACAAACTATTTAATAGTATATTATTGCTTGGATAAAAGTTACCTTCAGATATTTTTTATGTTAAATAGCTATTTATTTTTAAATGTTTATTTATACTTCATGTTCCATTTTTTTCTATCATTACGGTTAAAAAGGAAATAAATCTCAATTTTCATTTTGTTAATATACAGAGTGTTTATGATAATATAATAAATAGGTCAATAGGTGAACGTTGGATTTGATATTTACCTATATTGGTATTATGAAAGATGGAAAGGAAAAAAAAATTTTAAAGAAAAATATGTTTTATCTTTTTACTGACATCTGTTGATTATTATTTCTTTTTTTCAATAGGAAGTTAGACTATTTTTTATCGTATGTAGTATTATCTATATATTACGTAGGTCATAAACATTATATAGAAAGTACTACTACAGCTCGTGCCAAATAGAAATAGAACCGAAAATCATCGTTTTTTAGCAATAGCTTTCTTGATTTTAGAGATACAGCAAAAATTGTAATATACAATTTAAAGAACTAATAAAATTCTTTAAGTTCGTATATTACAAGTTTTGCTGTATCTCAAAAATTAAGAAAGTTATTCCTGAAATACGATGATTGTCGAGTTCATTTCTACTTGGCACAAGCTAACCGTTTTGAAACTGTCCAACTGAAATGACATTAGCTCGTGCGTCTCATAGTTTTAAAGCAGTTTCAACTGCTTCAGAAAAAGGACATTAGAACTTTACTGTAAAAACTGTTATAAAACTAAAAAATACCCGTGATTTGCTATAAAATAATGATCCGAATAATAGACCGTACGGTCTATAGTTTATATTTCACTTACAACTACATGATGATTATTAATTTGTTTGTGCTGATTTATACAATGCAGCCAGGCGATTGTACAAGTGCCAGCAAACTCTAAACGGTTTATACAACTTTAGACCACAAAATAAATTATGAAATCTGTCATAGAACTCGGCATATACGGTAAGATCCAAAATATTGTCGATGTTTTGTGATATTCTAATTGACTCGATCCTGGTACTGCATTGTATAGCTCAGTAGTTAAGCTGTGATTTGTTAAAAGCAGAAGTTAGAAGTGCATTACCTAATGGACGATGCTGCGCTTCAATTGCATTACCTAATGGACAATACTGCGCTTCAATTGCATCGTCTATCAAGCCACTTAACAGATATTGCATATGAGCGGTTATGCGGTGCTACTAATGCAGTTGCTTGCAAACCAAGGCTTTAGACATTTTGTATAATTATAAAACACGATTATTTCCATTAGTATACAGATAGCCACAAAAGTATTCGTACAAATATTTAATAAAAAATTGGAAATGTAGATATGGCATAACTTTCCACATTTAATCTGGGTTTATAAATTATTTTTAAAGGTTTTTGATTGATTGATTTTTAAATGAAAAATTGATCTTTAGCAAAATCAATGAGGAATCAGGAAGATCAGGCTAGGTATGGCATTTCAGTAGCGTGACGTCACGATACTAGTGGGACTCGGAGCGCCTACATTTATTAATGGAGCAGATGATGGTTAAAAACGTTCACTAACTCAATCACGAGGGAGAATAACTAAGTAATTTATATGTCAAAATCTTCGTATTGACATATTGGACTTAAATCCAAAGTTTAGGATATCGGTCATTATGAGAGACAGAAGTTATAAGCCAAAAAAGAAAAAAAAAATTTTATTTATCAATTGGAGGAACTGCTGAAATCGTTCGTAGATACTTGAAAATTGCTATACCGGGTGCTGAATGAGTTAGCCGAACATAGGAAATTAACATGTAAAAACTTATTTATGCAAATTCCTGCTTCCCTAATTATTTTAGAGAAAAAATGAAAGACACAAAAATAATGCAGAAATATAAACTACGAATGATAACACCATTAGATTTTATCTAGCGTTTATTTAAAAGATCAAAAAATTCTTTCGAATTTGTTAAAATTTGCATTTATCGCACTGGCCATGTCATAAATTCAATTTAATTTCTATTTGTCAAATATGGTTACCATGAAAACTTACCATGGCCAATGACAATTTTAACAATTTTGAAAGCATTTTTTGACCTATTAAGTAAAAGTTAGATGAAATCTAATGCTATTATCATTCGTAGTTTTTATTTCTGCATTATTTTTGTGTTTTGCATTTTTTCCCTAAAATAATTAGGGAAGCAGGAATTTGCATAAATAAGTTTTCACATGCTAATTTCCTATGTTCGGCTAACTCATTCAGCACCCGGTAGGTACCAAGATGATATTAACACGATTATTTAGCTTGAAATGCCTACTTTCCAACGATATATTAAAATATGTATTAATTAAATTTTAATTAACTCTAATTTAATATATTATATTATGAGCAATGAGAAATTTTTGCAAAATTTTTTCATTCAAAATGGAAAGTCTTTCTTTAAAGTATTCTTATCTATAGCATAATCCGCTTGACTACCCCCTTCCGATCTGTCCGGTCATTATGTTTTATATAAATAAATAAAATAAATGTTTTATATCTCCTGTGTTTATTTATAAAAATAAGTGTATAGTGTAAGCGTATGAAATATTTTCTAGAAAATTCCGCTTTTTGCCACGTGCACAAATTTTTAAAATTTAATGTGACAAACCTGCTATTAAAGAAAAACTTTCCCTTTTGATTAAAAAACACAAATTTCTCACTGCTCATATAATATTAAATTCGAGTTAATTAGAATTTAATTAATTCATATATTATTTTTAATACATACAAATTTTAATGGAAAAGTCGCATAAGTAGATTCCAAATATGCAACAAAATATTCTTATGTAGATCTTTCAGACATCATTTCTGTTCAAATGAATTTTGATGATTTTTTATTGATATTCAAATTTGTTTGCAAATTTAAAAAAAAAGTTTACAAATGAGGTTCAAACCATTGCACCAAGTCCGATTTCAATATTTTGTGGTGGGGGTGTTGGCATGTCCCTAGCACCCCCACTTTGAAAGTGCTGTAACTTTTTTACCTTTTTGGTCAAGTTTTTGGTACAAACGAAAATTTTTGCAGTACAAACAGGTACAAACGATAGCACCAAGTCCGATTTCAATATTTTGAGGTGGGGGTGCCGGGGACATGGAGCTACTAAAATTTAATTTCATAAGTTGCAATATACATATTATAATATGTATAGCTACTATATTATTATGTATGTAGAGAAACACTACCAGGCTTTGTATGGCTAGGCCTTCATAGAATTTCGGCATTGAATAATGTGCATGCAGTAGTTTAATAACAAATTAGGGGTTGGTAGAACACACTTTCAATCAATCCAGTTAGTTATATATAAGGTCAGTTATGTTAAACATTTTATTTGCTTTTAGGGTGGGATTTTCGATTCTCGAAACGAGTCCGCATTAACAGTAAATAAATAATAACAACACACTATAATTATTATGCTTTTATTGAATTAGTTTAATAACATTCGTTTTTAAATTTTAGAATTTTCTTTAATTATATTTTTTACGATGCTCTAATGCTAATGGAACGATTTGAAACCAACCGAGCCGGTTATTGGTGCTTACTAAGAGAGCTTTTACTGTATTATCATAATCAACAATTTTGTGATATTTTAAAAAGTACCCATTACTATGTTTTTGTAATTGTAGAACATATTGCCACAATATATTAGTATAAAAGCTAAACATTAAATACACACAAATTCAAAATCTGGATATAGTCTGTCCGTCTGTCCCACAAACGCTCTAGTGTGACTCATACCTAAAAACTTTCCGAACTATATAAAATATTTATATTTAGTAATTTTTTTACTTGTAAGTAATTACTAAAACTAGTCACCCTCGGGCTCTCGTTGGAAAGAAGATAACTGATTCTAATTTTATTTGTCAAGTAGTGAAGTTTGTGGAACTAGAGGACCTGACATGAGCGTAGGGCTCCCGTGAGCAAAATATATTTACTAAAAAAATTATATTTTCTGTAAAACTGTTGCTGGAAATCGATAAAATTAATAAATTAAAATTTCATTACAAAGTTTTTGTTCGTCAAACGAAGCGTATTAAATAAATTATTATATATAGGGTTAAAAAATAGTGGTAGAAGTATTTTTTACAAAAATCACGTACTGTGTAGTGAAACAAATAAAAATAAATAGTTACCCATGTTGAAAAATGAAAATGTTTATGATTATGTGCACAGTATAAAGAACTAAAAAAATTTTAATAATAAAAAAACTTAAAACGTTTTAAAATTTTAAAATTGAACATAACCAAACGATAACCAAAATCTGTTCCAAGAAAAATATTTATTAATTTTTTCTACCTTCAATGCTTTTACTCGTAGGTATAATCATAATTTAGAAAATATACTTTTATGATACGACAACGATTATAATATATATTCTGCTTTTAATAAGTTTTTGAATAATTTAATGGTCTATAAATGCACTTCAGTATCGTAAATCAATAGTCCAGTTGCAATGAAATGTTAATATCAATATTCCATTAGGCCATTACTTGCCTGGATAATTCAATATACCTACATATTGCTATAATATTTACTATAACTATGCATGTTTAACTGAATCCAACTAATATGATGATTATTTCTATTTGATTAAATAATACTTATAGACGATGCGATGCTTTTGGATAAAAATTAAAATTTGGTATATTAAAAAATGGAACGTCGATAACTTTCTGTGTATTTATTAAATAAAATTAAATACATTGGGTGATGCTGATAATAATATTTATTTTTTGTATTATGACAACAAGATATTATTGTGATGTACAAAATATTTAAATTTTTGTTCACGTGGCATACGTTAGTTTTTACACAAAGTTTTGTTTAACCAAGTTTAACAGAGTAGATACTTAATTTTTCTATGGCACCCTTGACATCATTTTATGAGCTTTTTAATTATTTTAGTAGTTTTTCATTACATCCTTGCTAATTTTGGATATTAAAATGCGAACATTTGGGTTTTAGTTTATCTTTCAAAATGGGAAATACTAATTATTGTGGAAAATTTTGTTTATTATGACCGATTTAAGAATTATCATGCTAGATTAATAATAGATTTTTCCTTTAAACGTCTACAAAGATTGAGTTTATATTATTCAATAACCAAGATTAAACTTGTACTTTTTTGTTCTCGTCCTAAGAAATAAAGTTACTTTTTACTTTTTTTTACTTACTTTTTCTGAAACCGACAGTAAAAGTGATGTTAATTAAATACTCCTGCATTATACCTATTTTATGTAATAATTATAATTAATATATTTTTACGTTTCATGTATTTCATGCATTTTTTCGAACAAATTTATTATTTAATCATCTCTATTATTGTGAGTATAATTTTTGATATTTATTTTCATAATCAAGATGTCACTTTTTTTAAATGAACACAAATTCGTGATATATACTGGATAAAATAAAATACTAAGTACATAATTATTATGTACATGCTAATGTTTCGGTAATATTTAATTTTTGTACCACGAACTTTGGTTTATTTAGTAAGTACCTGGTTACTTATTTACATGAATACTTAAATTCGAAATTTTTTATAGCTATTTTTATTTGAAATTTTGATAAGTAGCAAATCACCGATAACTATCGGCAATGTCTATTTTATACATGTATTTTATGTAATTAAAATAAAATTAGTCTGTTGCGGCTCGTAGTTTGCAAAAAGATGAAGGGTGTAAACGAATTTTACATTAAAAATATTATTTCTAATTACACAATGGTAATAATTATTATTATGTATTTAAAATTGATTGGTTTAGTATTCATTTTTAGAAAGGCGACGCTCTAATAGGGTTAGATACAAAGTATCATAACTCATAAGCTATTTCTCAAGTACCAACATATTTTTATGAAGTAGAGTTTTAATTTACACCTGCCTGTAATTAGACTGCAAGTACACACAACTTGAATATGTCACAATTTCGCTTGAATAAACGTTGCATATAATATGCGTTATTTCTACGTGTAAACACGTTTGAGCGCCTAGGGGTCGCGACAACTAATACAGCATTTTGACACAACTTTGTTTTTGAACTTGTCAAATTGTGTGGAATTCAACGACTACAAATCTTCCTTAAGTCTGATGCAAAATTGTGTGTATAATAATTTATAATTTTATAATTTGTGTGTATAAATCTCACTCAATCATTTCACGTGCAGCATAAGATTAGTAGCAACAACAGACGTTGCTGGACGACCTGCACGAAATTCGTCACTGAGAGTGGTGCGTCCACATTGGTATTCGTAAAACTAGCTATAAAGGTACTCTTGGATGGTGCTTCATTTTCGAATACTAAAATAAGCCGATCGATGAATAGTTTCAGCATAGCAGCTTTAGGCCACATTTAAAATCATAAAAAAGTTCCATTTTTTCGCATGATTTCTTTCTTTAAAATGCTGAGTAAACAAAACTTGTCTACTTAACTGCCCTGTCAGAATCATGTTAAAATGTTAACGTAATGTTAACGAACGGGAGCTTTGGATTGGTAGATCAGCAGAAACATAGCTTTTGATTGGAGCGTTTGTTAATATTACGTTATAACTAGAGTACGGACTTTTAAGCATAAAAAATCGTGAAAAAATAAATTTTAAAAAACCGACTCCAAAAAAAAATGATAAAATTAAAATGCAATAAATAAAATCAACAGAACAAACAAATGCACTACAAAGGATAAAATAATTTTTAAATTTTACATCTGACACAACACATATTATATGAAACACTTAGGTAGCAAAATATTTATATATTTACATGAAATCACTTTCTGAAGTCGGCGCCAAACGCAAAAATTTTTATTTCTAGTTGTATTAAAATTGTATATTGATTAGTGCGTAATTCGTAGAATTAACTTTGGAAGTTGGAATAGTTTTAAGCTTAATGTGTTTGGCACCGACTTCAGAAAGTGATTTCATGTAAATATATAAATATTTTGCTACCTAAGTGTTTCATATAATATGTGTTGTGTCAGATGTAAAATTTAAAAATTATTTTATCCTTTGTAGTGCATTTGTTTGTTCTGTTGATTTTATTTATTGCATTTTAATTTTATCATTTTTTTTGGATTTGGTTTTTTAAAATTTATTTTTTATTTTTTCCTTTTCAGTGATTATAGAACTTAATAAGTGTTGTAAGTTTGAAGCCAATGTGTATTTATTTATTTATATGTCTCTCTGTTATATTATAACCAAAATTTGAAATTTTACCTCTTACCCAAAATATCTCTTACACCTAGGTGTATACATAAAGCTTTATGTAGGAAATCGTTTTTTAACTTATAGATGTTATTTGCGGTACTATGGGCAGGTCCGAGGAAGAATACGGCAGTTTTAAAAACGACTGTATTTCCCGTAATTTAAAGCTTTCGAATTTTTCGTTATGTCGTTATTATATTGAGTTTTTATGCGATTTTAGATTTGTTTGACATAATGTTTGACATAAGAATAATTTGTGTTGACAATGACATCATGTAAATGAATATTTTGCAGCCTATGCGTTTAATCAAATTTGGTAATTTTTTTTTTTTGATCGTGACCAAATTTATATGGGACCACCCCTGTGTTTCCCATTTTTTAACAAAAAAAAGAATCATTGAAATCGGACAACGTGGTAAAGAATTATCGCTGAACATACATAAAAATTTTCAGACGAATTGAGAACCTCTCCTCCTTTTTTTGTTTTTTGAAGTCGGTTAAAAATAGCGCTTAAAATAGCACAAAAAATTGCCATTATATGCATAAATATAAGCAATAAAACCCACTATTTCCAACAACCAGTTTAATTAATGTACAGGGTCGAAAAAAGTTGTTTATATAAATATATGCATTAAATTTTTTTTTTTTTAATAAAATTTATTGGAAAAGTAACACAAGAAAAAAAGTAATAAAGTAATAAAATAATTTCTCTTATAGGTAAAATTAAAATTAAATAATAAAAAAATTAATTGCTAATTGAGGCGTTCTTAAATTTAACTGAGACGCTAGCTATTTGTTCTAATGTATAGGTAATTAAATCCAATATTTTATGTCAATGATTAATCTTTGTTTTGCCAAAAAACTGGAACCTTTGAAATGGTATTTTGAAAGATATTTACCACATCTATAGCTTCTGTTAAAGGAAGATTTATTGTTTCCAGCTACCTAATAGATGAGCTAATTTAGCTATAATGAGCTTTTATAAAGGTGAGTTTGAGTTAGAGCTCCTTTAATTTAATAACTTAGTTTAGTCAACGAATTTCAAACCTATTTATTGCTCTTATCCTTAGGGGTAAACCGGTAAGTGTCTGCCAATTTTAATTCCCTAGTCAAGAAGCACCCTATATTTACCTAACAAAATTTTGTGGCTTATAAAATGGGTTAGGTCAAATCGTCATTAGCTCCCGTCTAAAATAAATGTAGGTATTTATGTATCTACTGCAATTTTTTTTTAATTTATTGAAAATGTGCTAAAATAAGCACTAAAAATACCTAAAAATACATCTAAGCATAAAAGTATCAAAATAAGCATATAAGCATAAAAAAAATTAGCGCCAAATGCCTTATTTTTATCAAATTCATGGACATTTATAACAATTTCACTTCTGCTATCAATATTTATGTATAGCAAATTTGCTAGAAATCCGTATTCTAGTTATAACGTTAACATGATTCTGACAGAGCAGTAAGTATGAACTGTCAACTTAATTATATGTTAAAAATGTCAAATTTTATGAATATGACAGGTAAAGAAAATTGATACCACTATAGAACTACTAGGTTCCGGAAACTTTACCAGCAATCCACGTAATAAAAATTGCTCTTAAAAATAACTCAAGTTTTGTGGAAGATAACATAATAAACTTGATTAAAATGGAAGATACTAAAAGTTTGAAATTTCTATTCTGAACTAATACATTATACTTAATACTTTAACGAAGTTTATATTTACCGTGATACCACTACCAAATATTGTGTTATAAATGATTCAATATTATAATAGGCTGTATTATTTATTAACTACAAATTTTAATTATAAAAGCGATATTTAATTACAATGATAACAATTATATTGTAATACATTATTTTTTAATCTCGTATATATACCAATTATTACAATTATGTAATAATATAATATGTATTATGTTAATTTATTACAGATTTTTTATCGACAAATTATTATTATTCCCTAATTAAAATATTAAAACCTGATGATGATGTACTACATTTACTCTTCATATTTTGGTGACACTTCTAATTTATTATGTTAATAAAGCACAATACATGACAATACTCATTAACCAGTATTTCAGATCAATAGACTTTTCGTTGAAATAGGAATTACTTCATCGAGATAAAAAAATTTAATATTCGCCAGGAAATTATAAATTGAGTTCAATTGATTAAACTTGAAAATTTAGAATATTTACAGAGATAATCTTAATTCTTGAATAACTACAAGATATGAATCACATAAATATTTGTTATTCTCTGGTCGTACGCAGATACTTGGATCGTGGTGACTCATAGTAAAAATTGAAATTTATTCCGTGATTAATATGTATTATGTACGTATATTATGTAATTCCAATTCCAAATTTTAATTCAAAAATTTGTTTTTCTGTCAAAATCGAAAATTGGTGAACATGTAACATATGTATGTTCCAGAACACAATTTAACAATATAGGATTATTCATAAGGAGCAAGTCAAAGTTTGATGATTTGTTGCGAAGGTTAAGAAAAGAATTTGTATATGAACATAATAATATTATGTACTTAGTACCTATTTTATTTTAGCTAATTACAAAAGCTCAAAGTGTTATTAACCTTGTGGTAAGTTCACAATCTAATTAATAACAATTTATTACAATTGCTACTAAGATTAATAGTACTATATACCTAACAGAAATTATTACAAAGACGCATAATTTATTGTCTGATATAGAACTAATACAAAAGATATAAAATCAATTAACGTAGGTAGTTAATTTGACTTATTTAAAAATCAGATTTACCTAAGGATGTTCATATTTTAATGAAAAATTTTATAAAATAATTTACATAATATGACTACCTAACCTCAACATTATTGTTAGTCATTTGAATTTATTTTACATATTACATAGAAAATTTATTTTTACCTGACACTAATTTCGTTAGCGATTATAATGTTATTTCATGCGAATATAGTCGACGTAATGTTTACCTTTCCTACAAGGACTGTTTACAACTTATGATACATCTATAATATTTATTCACATAAATAGTATTTAAGCATTCTTCTTGTGCAAAAATGTTTACAGATTTTTAGTATAAATCGGTTTATCAAATTTTTCTATTTTTTATAATTTTTTAGATGATTTTTATATAATTTTTCCCGCTCTAATCAGTGGTATAATTTATAAGGTTCTTAGATAAATATAATACGAGATCATACAGTAGAACCCCTCTATAACGAGTCCCGTTTATAACGAAAAATCGGCTATAACGAGTAATAGTTTGGTCCCTGGACTTTTGTATACATGCTAAACACTGTTTATAGCCAAAAACTGTTATAACGAGGTCCCTTGAGTTCTCGTTATAGAAGGGTTCTACTGTATTATAAACTGTAATAACTAATAAGTCTCTCTTGAAGCCACACTGTATTAAGTCCATTTAATACTTAAGTTTCTTAAATATTAAATAACAAATATGTCTGAACAAACGGGTTCAAATCCTGGTCGCGTCGAATGCACTGCTCTGTGGGCTATGGAGAGGGCAACGGGAAACCACCCCATTAATTAAATTCCCTAGTAGATCATCTTGGCTTCAGCCATATGATCGCCTACACACTGCGTAGTGTATGGCACTTAAAAAAGATACAATATTTTTGGCCTTATTATTTAATTGTGACATATTATGATATGGCACCGTATTTTTGTCTAGATAATTGAGAGATAGATGCATTTTTATTTTATATTTAAGAATTTCATTTTTTTATCTAAAGAATTTTAAATAGGTACTCACATGATTTCGTAGATTATTATCTACAATTATTATAATATTAATAACAATAACAATAAATTTTAAGTTGTTTCTTGTGCTAATTGCGATATATGTCTATTTTTATCAAATTTGTCAAATATAATGTACATTTGATAGAATTCTGATAAACCATTATTTTATGGTATATAAACTATCTAAATTTATTATAGTTTTGATAAATTGTACAATTGATATTCAATGTCAAAAGTTTTGTTTTGATGTTGGGTATTTAAAATTTAAATTGCTTAAAATGTTTACTAGAAGCCACTGAACTGTTTATATTGCAAACGCACTGTCTGTTAGTATATATTTAAACGTTGACTTGGCCTGAACGAATAATACTTTTATTATTTTGATTCCGATTTTTCACATATTTTAGTGGATAGTGAATAAAATTATAATGTATCATTATACCAAAGGTCGTCAATCTTTGTTGTCAATGGATTTAAATTTTACGGTAATAGAATAAATTTAAAAAAAATAAATGGGGACAAATACCATAATATTCTAGGAATCTCCAAATACATAGATTAATTTTATATATTTATAACAAACAAATGTTTTAACTTTATTTTTATATTAGCGAATAAATTCATCATAAATACGCATTATAATTTACTACATCAAAATATTCGTTTACGATGAGATCGTGTAGTTGTGTGACTTACAAGGAGGGGACTCGTCCTGCGGGTCACGGATTTTAAAGCCCTTTTGGGGGAGAAAAGTACTTCATAATAACAAACTCTTATTACGTTTATTCATATACATATGTAGCTGCTTGGTTGCATTAATTCACAGATAACAGCGATGGTCGCGAGTTAAACTGTACGACTATCACCCGGTCGGTCCCAGGTTTCAATTCCTCCAAGAGTAAATTTTTTCCGTTTTCAAATTGACCGACCGCTGATAGTCGTAGCTATACGAAAAAACGTAATAAATTTTTTTAAAAACTTAGTTTTTTTTTTGAGGTGGGTGTTGCCGCTTGGCCTAGAGTTTGTTATTACTATAAGTACTTTTCTCCCCCAAAAGGGCTTTAAAATACGTGACCCGTAGGACGATTCCCCTCCTTGTTAGTAAAACGAAATATTCATTATTAGCATAGGACCATTTCATAAAAATTTCAGGAAAACTGATGGCAGCTTTTTCTACTTCATAATGTTAATTTTTAGTTTTATGTAAAATTTATTTTTAAAAGACTCTTTTTGTATGCTTATCATATGCCATAAGGCTTTAATTCACAATCGTGCAAGACTTAATACATGTTCGTGCAAAAAATCACGCTCAAAGCTGGTTCAAGTCCCTACGTCTCGTCTGTATGCAAATGAAATGAACGTTTTAATGTTTGCGGGCTGATGAATGCACTATCGTGATTTAAATCTTGCACTATAGTTTATAGTAAATCGAGGCGTCGAAGGATTTCTGATTCTTTGCAGTATTGAAATTCAATCGATTTTATATAATATAAATAAAATCAAATGGAACTTTTATAGAATAATTTATTTTATGGTTGTCTTAAATTGATTGATTTAACCACGTTAGTTCATAAATTTTTACGCCTGTTTACCAAAGACGAAAATTCGGACTGATGTTGCCTCCACATCTCGGCCAATTCTCAAAGCAATTTACTAATGCATGCTGAAATTAATTAAAGTGTAATAAATTAATATTTAATGAAAATATCTATCAAGTTTCAATTATTATATTGATTCCTTATTATTATAGATTAAAAACACATATCGATACATTTTGTAATATTTTATACTGTTTATATTATTGAGATTGAAGAATTTCAAGATTCATAGTTTCATTTTTACTTTTTAGTCGAGAGAAAAAATGATGAGAGGAGTGAGAAGAGGTTGCGTTCGCTTAAAAGGTGCTGTGATTGGTATCGACGACGAAGACGATAGTACCTTTACGATTACTGTAGATCACAAAACATTTCATTTTCAAGCACGAGATGCCGAGGAAAGAGAACAGTGGGTGAGAGCACTGGAGGATACAATTCTTCGACATGCAAACAGAGTAAGCATTAATCTAATCCAATTTAATTATCTTAAAACTTACGGTGGCACCGCATTGTTTTCAGACCAGATGGGATTCAAATAGACCTTCTCCAACTATCAAAGATTTTGACAACAAAGTGTCTGAAGCCGATGCATATCTGCAATTAATGATAGATCAGACTAAGGTATGTCAATAATATAAATTATATTAATAGTTTTATTTGTTGTTTTTGATTTATTTTTGTGTAATTGTAATAATTAGAAATAGCTTTTAAATTATTATTTTATCAAAATTAAATCTCAATATTTATATTTTAACTCTAATGTTTGACGTCAATCGGTTTAATACACAACAACATAACATCAAGGATATAACGTGCTGGAAAAAGATGATACCGAATTTCAGGACTCACCATAACGATCAAAATATAAAAAATCCAAAAACCCAATTAGTACTTGTGTGAAACTACCAACTACATTTGTCTGTAAAAAACGGAAAAACACTATCACTTTAGATTTGAATAATACTATGACAATCGGACAACTGTGTTTTATCAAGTTGGATGTTGTGTAGTGTACGAACAAGAATTGAATTTATTGTTTGTTTATTTTGCTGCTAAAAGAGTCTGTTTATAAAAACATTTTTGTTTGTTTTGATGAATCATACGATATATACTACTTCTAAAATTTGCTACCACTTCTTTTCAACACCTTGTATAGTTTATAAGTACTTACTAATAATTATGTAATAATCATTATTATTGGAAAAATTCCTACATGATATTAATTAAATTTCATAAGCTTACTTACTTACTTGGGTAGAATTAGACATGTTTTATCCAAGACAAAACCTATTTAAATCGAAACTGCATTGAAAATAGAATAATTTGAATACCATCAACCTATTTTACGATTCAATACAACTTGACTCAATTATTGGTGATATACATATTTTTGAAATGAAATCATAGAAGAGGGAATTTAATTTTGTAACATGAATATGTTCGATAAAAAATTCTAACAAAAATGTTCCTTGTACAGTACAGGCTGCTTCAAATTGGAATGTTCTTATGGGAAATTCGGTGGCTAATTAGGATTTATGAGATATGGAAAAATGGATTTCCTTGATTTCTTTTTTGAGAAAAGCTCAATGGTGAAAACCGGAATTCGATATCTTTTTTCATTTTCGAGTTTTTGTAAAATTATAGAAAAAATATTAAATAAACAAAAATTCAAACTATTTATTCGTGCTTGAATTCTACAGCTAACTTAATTTTGGTTATTTTTAGTAATTTGGCTCATTTTCACTATCGCTTCGCTACGATGCTTTCGTATTAAAACTACAAGGTAAAAACTGGCGCGTTTAAATATGGTTGAGTATTTGAATTGGTAACACATTATAAGAACACAAATATTTAATTTGATAATTTAAAATATCTTAAGTAAATAATAGGTAGATTTTTAATAAAACTAAATATAAAATATTGTTATTTGTACCTAAATATACCTATTGTTTGCCAAAGTATGGTATTCTTTATAATAAAAATATTTAAAAGATTAAATAATACGGTAGTTATCATAAATTAAGTATAGTCAAGTGGGGTAATTCCGAACGGGTTTAATTTTTTGGCTCTAAATGTCTAAATGCAAGAGGAACTCAAGTCCTAACTTTCTGCGTTAATGGATTTTCAATATTTAAATTTTTTCATAGAAATATTTCCCTCTGAAATAAATGTAACCTTTTTTCATTTTTGCAAAATCCTGGGGGAATTCCGAACACCCAAGAAAACTGCCTAAAAGATGCATAAACATTCACATAAATCGGTTTAAAAGGTGACCACAAAGGTATTGAATGAAAATCATCGAATTTAATTAATTTTTATTTGTGAAAAATATTATTAAAAAAATTTTTTGAATTTACTTTTTTTTATGTAAAAGTATTTTATAAATACACACAGCTACTATACGCACGTTTGAACGCACCAGTGACTATTGAAAAATGAGCTAGTATTGTAGACAACAACTGACAGAAATTTGGTTTGTCACGAGTCAATACAACTCGAGATAATGACGGTGTTCGGAATTCTCCACTGTTCGGATTTACCCCATTTCACTCTACATATTATATTTGGGGGTTATCTGATTTAAAAAAAAAAATTCAAAACCATAAAATATAATCATGTTGTAGTTTTGTTGTAATACGAGTAGATAAGAAAATTTTGATTTTTATTGAAAATAACACGATAACGAGATTTTTATAACTTGAAATATAGTAATTGTAGCATTGTTTCGAGTTTTGCCGATCAAATTACGAAATAGTAATTTTGTTAAATTTAGTCTGTTTTTGGCCGATGGCGATGTGGTAGAATTGGTTAATCATTTAAATTTTGTTAAACATTCCGAATTTGTACATTCGCTTGTAAAACTATTTGCGTCGACGAAATAATTTGTAAATAAACACACTCACATCGTCTCACTACAACTACTGTCCATTAACTAAATTGAGAAATTACCTCATTTGAAACATTTACATAATTCACTTCCAAGTGATCGCTTCAATACGATCACTTCAAAGCGAACGCTTCAAATCGATGTGAATTTAATCCTACCTAAAAAAATTTAAAAATGTATACAACACAGTTCAACAAAATTTTATTACCTTAGTGATACATATCATTTCTTGTAGATTTTTTGATGCTGAATCCAAATCCGGCCGCAGAGTTGCTCTAGCACGTCAGGATTTTGAGATAATCTAACCTCAAAGTGCTAAAAACACACTTTTTGAAGATATTTGAATTTACGTTACGAGGACAGCCAATTTTTGCTTTCATTTATACCTTAGGGTACGTTTATGTTGGAGCTGCAAGCAGTGATGGTTGCAGTGATTCTCGCGAAGCAGTGATTTGTAATGCATTGATTCTTATAGGACCGTTGAGACCACAGTGGTGGCTTGATGTGATCGCTAGTTGAGTTATGAGCTGGGTTCAAATCCCGGACTCAGCAGAATTTCTTAGCTCAGCCCTCTAGTGAACATCAAACTGTGGATCGAAATACTAATAACTTTTCTTAACATCTTAATGGAAAACGGGGTACAATAAACCTAGAGCTTCAGTACAAAGTGGAAAGTGGGCATTGAACCACTACCCGTGCAGCTAATACGAATATAGGACCGTTTATGTTGAAGCAACACACAAGTCAATGATAATAATAGAGCTAAACAATGTCTTCGCTTTATCAGATATCACAGTTCCAACATAACCGTACCCTTTTTTTTTCGTGAGCGTTGGAAGTGCCGGAAATCGCTAGGCATTTCTTCCGAACACACTCCTGCCTCCATCTGCTTCGCCCTTTCGGGACTTTGTTCTTCAAGTTGGGGATCCGTCTTGGAGCTTGGCCTTGGCGGAGATGATATGCACCAGCATCTTCTCTATAACCGTCCAGTACTCTTCGCTATCCAGCATCAGCTTCACGATGTTCGTTGAGGTCAAGTTCTGCCCCAGCGGCTAATCTGTGGTCCGTCCATTTATTGCAGAAGAAAATGGTATGTTTGGCATCATCGATCTCTCCATAGAAGAGGCAACTGGGGGTATCGGACCTCTTGAAGCGATGCAGGTAGCTCCTGAAACGTCCATGCCAGCTAAGGGCCTGCGTAGTTTTGTAGGTGAGCTCGCCGTCCTTCCTATTTATCCAAGGCTCTAATTCTGGAATTGAGCGGTGAGTCCACCGACCCTTGTCTGACTCTGTCCATGACGACTGCCACCGCTTTTGGATATCCATACACCTGCCTTTGAAGAGGGTCTTGTTTTCAGATCTGTATTTGGCGTCTCGCATCTCCGCCTTGAAGTGAATTGGCAGAAGGGACGCCAAAACAAGAACCGCTTCTGTGGATACCGTTCTGTAAGCTCTGCATATCCTCAAGGCACTCCTCCTCTGGGTGGACTCAAACAGGCGCCTGTACGTCACCCTTCCAAGGGCCGAGACCCATATCGGAGCGGCGTACAGCATGATGGATTCCTCCACGGCACACAGTAATCTTCTCTTTTCTTGACTTGGACCGCTCAAATTAGGCATAATTTTGTTCAATGTTTAGTGATATTTTTGCTGCCCTGGTTGCAACCCTTGTAATATGGGGCTTAAACGATAGGCACCGGTCGATGTCAACGCCCAGCACCCTAACCTGATTCTCGAGTTCTTCCATAATCGTCGGCCATCTCGCCGAATTGAATGCGTTTTTGGCGTCAAGCGTCACCAAAACCGCGTAACGCTTCTTCTTGCTCCTTGTCGGTTTTAACTTCCTGACCACGCTGTTGTTGCGTCGGTGCACACAGGGACAAATAATTAAATTTCGATGACAAAAATATAAAATATGATTTTGGTTGATTTTCTGATCAGAAATGGGGACTACTAAATTGTTTTTCACAAAAATACCTAAAAAGGGTAAGTTGGGTCAGCCCGGGTCAAGATGGTCAAGAAGAGGGCCAAGAAAAACTAATTTTTTTATTAAATAATTTACTTAATTTAAATCAGTGAGTACATAAAACATTTACAATTTTGATTTAAGGTTGTTAAAAATAAAATTGAAGTATATGAGAATCCGTTATAAAGGGATTCTACCACTGCGACTACCTAAAAAGAAAACGCTCTCATTAACAAAGGGGGAAAAAGGGGACTTCTACTTTGCGTGTTTACATTATTTTAAAGATAAATTTTCAAACATTAAAAAAAAAATTGGTGTACTTTTTGGAACTTTTTGTGTAACTCAAGTTAAAGATAGCATTTCAATATTTTTTTAAAGCTATATATATGCTTCTTTGTACAACTTGCTATTATAATACATTATACAATAATAACGTATAGTGAAGTACATACCTGATGCTTCAAAATCCATATTGTAAAACTTATATTTTTAAATTCACCAAAAGAACGATTGCAATGTTACTAGAACAACAATTCAATAGCAAATAACAATAACGGCCGTGCGAGAGAAACTCAACCTTACACGCTCGCTCAAACTGTTTGGCGTTCGATAATTTAAAAAATTTTTATGCCCGATTATGGACTGACTTATGGACAACGTTTAGACGGTATTTGAAATTAGTTTAAAAGAAATACCTAAATCTATTTTTGGCGCCGTAATTTGGTCATTTGTCCCTGTGTGCGGTGGTGGATCTGCCTCTTCGGAAGCCATATTGTCTATCCGAGAGGTCCTCTGTCTTTTCGATCTCTATTTTCAACCTTTGCAGGATCAATCTTTCAAATAGTTTGCCAGCATGGTCCAGTAAGCAGATAGGTCTGTACGAGTTTGGGAGCTTCAGCGGCTTGTCTCCCTTCCTCAACAGTCGTAATTTGGCTTTTTTCCAGTTTTTCGCATAACTTCCTTCTCTCAGGTACCCGTTATATACATCCAGCAGCACCTCTGGTCGGGTCTCTGCCAACTCTTTGATAATGGCCGACGGTACTCCATCCGGCTCCGGCGCTTTGTTTGGCATTTTCTTTGAGGCTGCCCTCAGTTCTGTCTCATCGAAATATGGAATGTCTCCATCCACTGGTTTGGTCTTACTGGTTTGGTGTTCTGGAAAGATGGTCCGGATTATCTCTCTGAGGCGGGCCTCAGTCAGGCCAAGAATAGATGGGCTACCCAGTTTCTTGATGGCTATCCGGTAGGCCATCCCCCAGACATCTTCATTCACTTCTTCTATTAGTTTCTTCCAGTTTGCTTTCTTGCTATCTCTGATTTTCTTGGTCAGGATGTCTCGAAGTGTCTTAAGTTCTTGTTTGGCCTCTTCACACTGGCTTGAAAGTGAGAGTGATTCTCCGCGTCGTCGGTAAGTCAACTTTCTCTCACGTAGGTATGCCTTCCTGGCACCTAGGCAGCGCTTCCTAGCCAAGGCAATCTGTTAACAATGTAAATTGCACATTTTGAAACCTTTCATTTTTTGAAGTTTTCAAAATAATTCATTTTTATTAGAAAATGGTCAAGATTAGTATCAAATTAAAGCCCTTTAAATTCGCTTTAAAAGCTTTATCATACAGCTTCTTAGCACTTATAGAACTGAAGTTATAACAATTTGTATGATTGGGCGTGAGCTAAAAAAGTGTCGTTTTTGCGATTTTTATAATTAAATAACTCAAAAACTATAAAAGTTAGAATTTTTTAAAATCATATTTGAATTCAAGATGTTCAAGGGTATATTTAACCCAAGTTTCAAAGAAATCTGTGATAGTCAATTTGAGTGACTTGTTGGTTTGACATGGAATGACCCTAGCCCTAAAGTGATAAACTGGTACACCCAAAAATTTAAGATTTTTAATCAATGAATTTGTATTGCATTTCTAATTTTTATGTTCTTTTGTTCTAGCACCTAGAAGAACGAATTGATACTATCACAGATAATAACGAGAAAGCCAAATGTCAGCTTATTTTGGATCACGCCAATGTAAGTAGAATTTTTATTAAATAGCTATTTATGTATGTCACTAGTAACGGATATATTAACTTTCCTACGTGTGTCATACAAGATTTTTCGTCATTGCGTTTCGAATAAGACACTAAAAATTTAATTGTAATTTAAATAATATGCGTTATGCATTATGCGACTGCAATTTTGAATTAAAAGTGTTGCTAAGTGGTAAAGTGCACAGTTTAAAACAATAATTTTTAGCCAGTTACATTTTTGTCAAGCACGAATACGTTATTAATTTTAAACTTTAAATAGCTCTTCTTATTGAAATAGCTACTATACCACAATAACAGTTTTACTTTATTAAGGTAAGCAGCAATCATTATTAACTATTTATATTAATATATATTTGTATAATATTTATAATTTAATATTTATAATAATAATAATAGATATCTGTGATCAGCTGCCCAATTTTTGCTACCGGAAAATTCAAAAAAAAAGTATGTATTTAGGTGCGCATAACGTATAACCAATTCGAGAAATGGTGTACAGCAAGAAATAGTTCCAACCATAAACAAAGCAGTTTTAATGGCGTATTTTGAACTCAAATGAAAGACATAAAAGCTACACGCTGTAGACTATTCGATGTTGAGGGCTACAATCCAAATTAACAAAATATAGACATCAAAAAGAACCAGTGTTTTTACGAAGGAAGAAATTACAAAAATTTTTAAAGGAAGCAGATGATGCAGTGTATCACTTCATGGAGGTAATGAATTAAATACTTACATTGATCAAAAAATTTATTTTTATTTTAATTTTATGGTTTTAGGTAGCGCTGAATGGGAATCAGCGATGCATATCGAAAAGACATGACTTCTTGTTATCAGTTGACTTCTCTTCTACTAGAAAATCTTCGTTTAGCGAGTTTACAGAGACCAGATCCTCTGTCGACTTCACAAGGTATCAATTTCAATAATTGTAAAGTGATAATTAATATTTTTAATAATTAAACGTATGATTTTGATTATTGTGTATGATTGAATGTTAGTCGTCTGAGAAGGTAAAAAAAATAGTCTGAAAAAAACTTTTCCGAGCCCATTTTGCGACCATAAAAGTAACAGTCTTGGTTTGGAAAATTTAATAAATGGGAAGTCCGTTAAAAAGGGACTTATTGTCACTCAAATGGCGATCAAAACGAAATTACCTATACCGCAATGAAGAAAAAAATTAATTAGTTCTTCGATTTATCCAAAAAGATACATAAAAAATCATAAAATGTTGAATTTCAAGAGTAGTAAATATAATACAGTAAACTTTCGATTTTTTTTTTCGTAGAAACCAAAAGTGGATCATCTACCTTTTCGCGACAACAATCACCCTCTAAATAGTAATAAATTTATTACTAATATAATTTGTACGAAATAGTAATAAATTTTATTAAATAAAAATTATAAATTGATGGACATGAATCTAACTGACCAGTGCGCGACAAACCAACTTAGCCACCATTCTTGTTTTAATATATGGCGTACTACTTCTATTCTGAAGATCTCCGTGATTGATAGGAACGAAACTATAGTATGGTGAAAATCTAATTAATAAATAATATAGGAAAAGTACACTCATTAATTGTTTATGAATCCTATACAGAAGAAAAATTTTAACAAAAAAAACCGACTTAAAAAAAACAAATTAATATACACTAAAAAGTAAAAAAATAATTGCGTATTCTTCAGCAGTATGGCGTAAAGCCTACACTGACCGACTGGCAAGCGGGTAACCGCGGTTCAAATTCTGGTCGCGTCGAATACACTGCTGTAAAGCCCAAGATAGATCTGTGGGCTGTGGGGAAGGCAACGGGAAACCTCCCCATTAATTAAATTCCCTAGTATGTCATCTTGGCTTTAGCCAAGTTTGATCGCCAACGCCCATTGAAGGCACGGCACCTTAAGAAAAAGAACCTATCGCATTTAAAAGTACTCAAAATATTTGCTTCACTTTTTTAGGTATGGCTATATTTTGGATTCATAACCTTTTATTGTTTCACAAATGTAATAAAATATTCATTATTATATCGGCTTGTATATTATAATAGTATTTCATAATAAGTTATTTTGCAAGAAAGAAGTATGTTAAAAATCTGCCTGAATGTTTTTTTATAGTTATTCACCAATTTAAATTGAAGGTATTCGCCCATGGAATAATTATTATGAAAACAACGGAAGTTATTGTTATAACTATATTAACATTGTGTCAATTGCTTTTCACCGAACAAACAAAATTAGTAATGTCGATGTGATCTCTCCTATAATAATAGGTCTGTTCCAACAAGCAGTTATCTCCAGTTCTCTGACTATACGCATGCTCTTTTGTTAAAATTTTAACGAAAATGATCTTTAATACTCAAAAATTTAGTTAAAGAGCATGCGTATAGTCCTTAAAACTGGAGATAACTGCTTGTTGGAACAGACCTAATATAAGCGGGAACTCTATAATATGAACTGCCTAAACTTTCACATCTTTTTTGTAATTTTCACTAATTACTAGCTTTTATTTCAACCAATCTGCAACAGCGATTTTTAAATTTAAACAGTCTAAACAGCCCTTACGTAACAAAAAAAATTTTAATTCCAATTCGTCAAGAATATTTTAATGTCTTATTGGTTAATTATACAAGACTAAGAAATATTTATTAACAGAAACAACTAGATCTCTTATTACATTTTAATATTAATTTTGTCCGGATGTCGGAAATAGTTTAACGGATCTCACTTGACGAACCTCTGCACTAAGAAACAAAAATTCATTTTAGTTGACAACCTTGGTATACTTGTATGTATAGCCAAAGTAGTATGTTATTAATTATTATTATTTGGTTTTATAAGACTATTCAGGTAAATTTTGAAGTTGTCAAACAACTAGCTCTAATATACAATATTAATATATTATTTACCTTTCATGCATTTTTATTGCTATATTAAAATTAAATTTATTCTAAAATTATTGCTATACTATTTTTATTTTATTTTGCAGATTATGCTACATAATATCAAACATTCCATTGTAGTATTGCAAATTGCAAAGGTAAGTAACTATTAGTGTAGGCACCTATATTTGCTAAAACACGTATTGTAACTTAGTTTCTAATAAACATTATAAAACCGGAGTTTGAAAAATTTAGTATGTTAATCGGTGATTGATGAAATTAAGATTTCATTTTACATACAAATTATTCAAGCTGCACTTAATAGTAATAATAGGCATCAGTTCATAATTTAATGTAACATAACGAAATTAACTAATAATTTGCTTTTATAAACGAAATTTGCATTTTGTGACAAATTTCAAACTGGAAACAGCAGCGCACTATAATTAAATTCCAAAATTAACGATGAAACAAAGACTGGAACTTCTTGCTATTGTAAAGGGTATATTATTGTAATTTTCATGATAAAAGAATATTTCAATTTCTTTTCATTACTTGCTAAAGCTCGATTTAACTTTGTTAACTCAAATTAATATTTGCACGGCGGCCACTAACAATTATTATTTCACTTTTATAATATAATAAAATATGATGGAACTATTAAAATAAATAAGCGCAGATTCTTTAAAACAAAAGTTTCCAACTGGTATTGGATAAATAGATAAAAACTCTCATGATTGAACTAAAATCAAATATATCTCATAGTTTAAACGCACTGATCTATAAAATTGCATTTTATAGAATATAGAATTTGAGCAGAAAAAAATGTTCCTCGATCTGGATTTGAACTCGGGTAAACTGCGCTACCTAGACCATTGGTTTTGATATTATACTATCATTACAGTGGGCAAATCACACTTACTAAATACTGCGCAAACATTTTATAACCAAATAGTACAACTTCGATCATACGGACAGATCTAGTTTTAAGTGATTCCTGATTAGTGAGGTATTTTTCTAGCCTGCACGCTAGGTTATTTGGCTTAGCGCTCGTATTTCCATTAGTACCGAGGCTTTGAATCCAGATCATGAAAATATTTTTCAGCACATCATTTTACTGAATTCATAACCCCGATGGAACATCAATCATCAATGTTAACTGAATCACACTAATCAACAGCTATGACTGTTATAAAAGGCGATCTTATACGATTACTAAGGAATTAATAAGTCCGGTTCAATACTTTTAAATGCGGCAACGTAAGACCGTCTTCAAAAAACTTTCATAATTAATATTAAGCTTTCAAATGTTTCGAAATTAAACCGTAAAAATTACAATTACCTTTTTTTTCTAGAACACAGCACATCCAGTAAACGGAGTTTATCAGCCACGTTCAGATTCGGCTATACTAAGTGGAGGAAATGCTGGTGTGTATTTACGATACTGCAGTATTTTAATTTAACTACAATTTTTTATATTAACTTTTAGATGAGGTAGCACTTCCCGGACAAATAACAGTTCAAGAAGGTGTTGAGCTTGGATCTGAATGCGTTGATAGCTCTAGAAAACATAGCATGGCACTCAGTAAGTTTTGTTTTTTTTATCAAAATAAATATATTATTTTTTTTACCATCTTGAAATTGTTGGAGCTATCAAAGAGTTACTGTGTAGATTTGTTTTCTACCTGATTTTGGTTTGGTATTACATCCTTAATTAACCGTACATATTACAATTGTTTGAAAAATAAATATAAAATAATAACATTTGCTACAAACAGAAAAACCAGGGTTTGACTTACTAATTTAACAATCAATAATGTTGAAACTTGAAATGCAATTAATCTTAAAAAATATAAAGATACATTGTTTGTTTATTAATTATCTCCGCTGTTTTTCGCCCACTGTTGGACATAAGTCTTCCTATCACATTCCTTTTCTTCATAACTGACGTTAATAATAAAAAAGCTAATGGTCAATATTCTGCTTCATTTTAATAATAATAATGAAAATAATCCTTTTATTTGGTGTCATATTGAAAATTGAATACTCGTATAAAAATACAAAAGTAACTAATTCTAAAATAAATAATGAAAATATATTAGTATTTACGAATAACTAACTAAAAGTACGCTCGCTAACCTCTCACATGCGTTCCAAAAGAGGCTGTGGGATGTATCTTCACTTTTCAAAATTTTAAACATTTTCATGCTAAAATTTCTGCCCATGCATTAGCACTGCGGGTTAATTCGTACCTAATGGAAAATAAATTTCTCGGAGTAATCTTCAAAACCGCCAGTAAAATGATAAAAATAAAACCTAGCGGTCCATGTGTGTTGGTGTAAAGCTGTCTACATGTGTGTGTTTCTTATTGGTAAAATAGTGTGAGAGGAATATCTATCATCAGATAGATCTTCACGACCGCAAATCCACTTATAACTATTTTTTGTATAGGTTTTACTATTTTGAATTTACTTTTTGTGTTTTATTTAAATTTATTAGGAATTTATTCGTGATTTATATTAAGAGAACGACACCATGCGAAAGAATATTAAGTTAATTTAATAATACGTGTAGCTAGTTGGTATAGAAAAATTTGTTTTTAAAAAAAAAGTTTGGATTCTTTTGGTGTTCTATTTTGTGAATTATCATTTCACCGCAGTTTTCCGATAAAATAATACAGAATTAAACTCAAAACAACATCAAGTGTACGTAATAGAGCCGCCATGTTGTTGACATTTGGTAATGTCATGAGCCCCATAACGATAAGTTAAATCGCGAATAAAAAGAGCTGCTGCAGATAATGCTCTTTCTGATTCGATAGATGTTGGTGGGATGGTCATTGATGCATTATATAATTTATTGAGATTCTCTGTGCGATGTCCAGTTACTTCAAACATACCTATTCGTTTTTTCTATGATATTTTTAACATCATATACCTACAAATTTTCTGTACTCTCAATTCGTGTTACATTCGAAGGCTTTTTACTACTACTTTTATCTTCTAATATTTCAATTTCAATAACATCAGAATTCCCGAGAAATTTGTTTAAAATCTTGCGATTACGAGAAATTCCGTTTGAGAAACCCTAGGTGCAAGTCCTTTGGTAGTTTGAATCTTAAAATTAGTGCGTTTAAAATATTAATATTTTCTGTGGTATAAGTAAAATTAGATGGGACGGTCATTAGATTAGTAGGTTAGCGAAACAAGTGCTGACTCAAAGTACTCGATCCGAATCCGGAGAGAATCTAAATCTTTCATATGACCGTCTTCGTGCTTCGGAGGGCACGTAAAGCCGGCGGCCCCTCTGGGTTGATCAGAGAAAGAGTCTTTGTTCAGGAGTGGACAGAAACGGCTGAAGAAGAAGGAAAAATAGATATTGTTTGCATTTGATGCAACTCTATTAACTTCGAGTAACTGTAGCTTTGAATATATGGATTACAGGGTTTCACAGTTCATAGTTTCATCAATTCATAACAAAATGTCATAATTCATAACCATCTTGTTTTATAAAAGTTATCTGGAAGCTTCCTTCCCATCATAAGGATAAGAACAAATAAAAAACAAAAAATAATCGCGCCAAACATTGCTGGACTTCCGTTATTGGGGTATTTTCAAAATGGTACATATGGTCGTTCCATATATGCTTAAAAAGTTAAGCATGTTACTTCATTTATTTCAAATTATCAACATAAAACTGAACATGTAATGTATGTCAAACAAATTGAAAGTAAAAATTGGTGGTCCAAAAATAATTGACATCTGAACTTTTTTTATTTTGTTTATTTTCAACGGGCCTCTAAATTAAGTTATGACTTATGATGCACATTTACGTCAAATTTCAAGACATTTGGTTGCGCGGTTCAACCTGTGCGATTGATACTATTTCTTTTCACATCCCAATCCCAACCACACACTGACATACAAACGAATATCCAACTAGTATTTATCAACATCTTATATTTATCTTATAATATCTTCTATTTGATATTTCTTTATCTAAAATTATCATTATTGGGTAAATTAGACCAGGCACGGATACAGGATTTCGTTTAGGGGGGAGGAAATGTTTGGGTGATTTTACCTACTTTTGAAAATTCGTCCTCCGATTTCAAAATTTTGAAATTGGTCACAACTTTGCCCCTTATCTGTATCCTCGCCTGAACTAGACTTAAATCCACTTTAGTAACAAAATTAGTAAAACTTAAAAAAATAGTATTTTTTTACATTTATTTTATGTTAAATTATTGTTTGTTTGAATTCTATTTGTTTTGCCGTGGTGTCATAAAAAGCGTTTATAATAAATATAACTAGGAGACTAGCGTCTAAACTTTTTACTAAAATGTTAAAAAAAAATTAGATAAACGCTAACCATCAACAATAATTTAATCATTCAAAATTGAAATTCAATTTGCGCAGACTGGTGATATTATAATACACCGAAAAATCTTTGCACAATGTTTGTTAGTGCTTGGCTAATTTTTTTAACATTTTAGTAAAAAGTTTAGCTATAGTCTCTTAGTCTTTCCTATTTTATGATCTCTACGAGCGGATCCGCTCATCTTCAGGAGATTATTATCGGAACAGATAAGCGCGGATCCCTTCGAAACATTGTATAGATCATAGATTAAGAAAAAGTTTTTCTTTTCAACCCGCGAGAAAACTTTGCTGTTCAAAAAATAAATATTTTTTATCTGTTACTCATTTATAGAATCTGCAGCTGCCTCGCTTGTTGTTCCTGACATGTCATACTCTAGTTCAGAGGGAGAAGATGACTTTTTCGATGCTAACGACTCTCCTTTTAGTTCTGGAAGTCAAGTACCCACACCAACGTAAGTTTTACATTTTTAATATTTACAAAATATGATATTTAATAGAACTAAACAAAACTTTAAAATAATAGAATTTTAACACTAAACTGAAAAAATACAATACGTAGAAAATCATTATTTTAAAAACATAAAAATGATATTAATAACTACTTGACAGTAGTTAGACAGGTTAGAACTAAAATATTTTAAAAACAAGATAAATGAATATTTGAAATTTCTTATTTTAAGTTCATTTTATTACTACGGAATATAAGTAAACAATACCATAAAAATTATTACTTAATAATCTGTATCCATTCACTTTTTCACTTATCACTTTATCGCAGATCAATCATCATGCAGATCGCCTAGGCCAGCGATTCTCAACCGAAGGGGATCGCAGAAAATTGATTGATTTCTTTCTAAAATTCGTTTTAAATTTTAATTGGAAATTAGTAACCCGAATTTTAAGATTTCCCTTGCTCAAACAATTGAATATAGGATTAAAAACATCAACATTAAGGAAGTCATTAATAAGTATTATTATTATTTATTATTGCTGAACGGGTTGTGGTTTCATGCCCATTTGTACTGAAGCTCGAAGCTTATTGTACCTCGCGTTTCAAGTTATACTCCATCAGCCTTGTTTCCTCAATAAAATTGAGTATGCAGCTGATGGGTGCTTGAATTATTTCCTCGGTTGTTGGATATGACCAACCGAGGTGTCGTAACCTCAACGGGGCTAGAATTGAACACACACACACACAACCCCAATTACATTGAGGTGCCTATTTAGACAGCAGTGTTCTGTAAGTAGCCCTACTGTCTTCCTCAGCTGTAGTCTACTCAGCTAAAGGATTTCAAATTTTCTTTTGTTATTGGAGGGTCCTCCAATGAACATCCGCAATTGTCTCGGTCTCGGAAGATCCCTCCAGTACGCAAGATGTTGTTTCCTGAGTAGTTCCTTTATAGTCCCTTTTTCGGTCAGATATGCTATCCCGCAAGTTGGTACTAGTCCTACCAGATATGGTTTTGCTGCAGCTTTAGCAACGGCATCTGCTTTTTCGTTGCCTTTTATTCCTGAGTGTTCCGGCACCCACCTCAGCGTTAAACTGTTCTGTTGTGCAAGTGCTACTAGCACATTAAGGCAGTGACTTACAATCCTGTACACGCTATATGGCTTTTATAGCTGCCTGGCTATCGGTCATGATACAGATCCGCTTATTTGCATAAGCCTTCCATGTCATTTCCTCTGCACAAGCTATTACAGCAGTTATTTCTGCATGGAACACAATAGCGTGGCAGCCCATTATGCTAAACGCATCTTCCATTCTACGTCCACTGATCGCTGCTCCAGTACTAATTTCCGTTTTGGATCCATTTGTGTACCAAATGGTATCATATCGAGCCCCAAGCTTCTGCTTTGTTCCTTCCGCTCCCCTATCAGGTATGAGAACCTTGAAAGGTTTTTGGAAGATCATAGTATGATGGGCTTCTCTGGGGATCACTCCTCAACGATCGTTGATGGTTAGCCTGGATGCTGCCAGTAGAGTCTCTGTTTCCACCACCAACTGTAGTGGACGAAGCCCTAAGAACGCCTCCATGGCTGCGGTAGGCATTGTTGCCAATGCCCACGTAATCCCTAGACCGGCAAATCTTTACAACTTGTTTAGCATAGTAATACTACCCCTTTGTTTGGCTTGATGCCACCATATGTTACAGTGGGTCATTAATAAGTAAAAAAAGTAAAAGTTGAGTATTCGTATTTTTTTTAATATAAATTTTAAATAAAGTAATTGATAACTATTTTTTATTACTGACATTGTTAGGGTCGCAGAAAATAAACAAGAAAATTTGGGGGTCGCGTCGTAAAAAGGTTGAGAACTTCAGTAGTCTTAGCGGTCTTCATATAATTGATCTGCAAACCAGATCTGCAGATAATCTGATAGGTGAATGGATACTATAAGATCAAAGATTTATCAAAATATATTATTAATCAAAATGAAATTTATTTAAAACGAATTTTTTTTTAATTTTTTTATTTGACAACATAATAATAATAATTATTATACCGGGTGACCGACCTTACACCCAAAAATAGGATAACATTTTTCGTGCGGAGCATGTTATAACTTATAAAATACTAAACAAACGGGACGATAAATATCGGCTATAAACTCGCGCTATTTAATATTTATTAAAAAAATATACAAATAAAACGACAATGTTTCGAAGGAATAATCCGCTTCTTCTTCAAATTCCAAACAAGATACCTTTTTGGATACGTCTAATTTTCTTATGTAGAAAACTAACCGAATACCAATCTTGTTAAAACATACTGGGGGGATCGAAAAAACAAAAGGTTGTAAACGGACAATCAATCAACCAATCTAAATAACATCGGAAATTCGTTATTTTTAAATTTCTGCATCCATTATAACGGATCAAAATGAAAAAGTTACCAATTTAAAGAGATTGTTTTCCGTGTATATAGATATTCATCACTTGATATTTTGTTCTTTAATTATTATTATGTTAAAAACTTAACAATAAAATGAAAAGTAGTGCTTTTAAATAAACTTTAGTCGCCTGGTTTGAATTTGAACGTTAATTAACCGAATCAGGTGCTTCAAGTTCTTTAAAAGCGCTATTTCTTCACTTTATCACTAAGTTTTTAACAATAATTAAAGAACAAAATATCAAATATTGCATATATATATAGACGTGGAAAGAAATCTCTTTAAATTGTTATATTTCTCATTCTTTTCCGTTATAATAGGAAGCAGGAATTTAATTAAAAATAATCAATTTCCCATGTAATTTTCCTAAGATCTGGTGGAAGGTCGGTCACCCAGTATAAAATTATATATAATATAAAAAATAAGATTGTTTTTCGCCTACACATCTGGTTTAAATTATGTAACGTTGATAACCGTCTATTTTTAAAAAGCAAACGTGACTAACGAATTGCTTTTTAATTTTCTATATGATTATTTAATTTTAATATTTTTCATTCCTTCTTCGGGAAATTATCCACACTTACACTCACAATTAATAACATTCGTTACTCTTTTATCATGTAATACACTATTTTACCTTGGGTTAAATTTAAAATTACCTACCTCTAAACCCACCATTTTCTTAATTTTTTCGAAATGGGATTTTTTTAAATTAACTATTTTTAGTTGTTTCAAATAGCGACGACTGAGCATGGGCGATTGTGTTTTCAGCGTGCTATAATATTTTTGGGGTTAATCGTAGTAGTGCGTCGTGACGCCATCGATTCAATGTATATTTCAGTTCCTGTTTATAACCTCACGTTAAGCTGCATGTTGAAAACGTCTGCGGTTCATTTTATGAATTGTTTCTAATTTTATCCTTATTTAATAATATTGAAATGTTGACAGTTTAATTTGTGGTCCACTGTTTTAATCGTAACCGAAAAGAGTTATGTTTATTCTGCTAGTTATTGATCTTGTTCTGCAGTGATTTAAGATTTTCACAGATTGCGAATTCGAGCAGTATAAATACTATTTGTTTATATTAAGTGTTTATATTTTTTCTGTAAGCAATGACGAGAGTAATTTCTTCCCTTCATTGGCCATTTAGGCGTCGTAGTAGGTGAGAAGAATTCAATTATTTAAAAAAAAAATCAGTATGATTGTATAATATGTGTGCAGTGTATGTGCAATGCAATGAATGTTATGTATGGGCAACAATAATATTAATAATAATAATATTTACATCGCTCTATTTTAAATTGCCTTTTTTTATCTTTTTGCGATATTTATCGGAAATTAATTAACATATGAATTTTTAATGCCATTATTTTGTTAATAAGAGATTAAAAAATATTGAAAAACAGTACAAATTCTTTCAGTTTGTTAAAACTGTAATTTGTATCGTCTTCTCATTATTTGTTAAAAATAGCCTCAACTTGAAGAAAACTAACTTATGTAGCTATTGAGTACTGTGAGGGAAGAGGTAAAATATAAAGAAAAGTATATGGATTTTGGGCGGGGGACTAACCAAACCGGGGGTTGCCACTTGACATTGTTATGTTAGGCCAGTAACTATACTTTCTTGTGATGAGAATCTTGGAAGTGTTTTTTTAATTACGACGTTTTTAAATTATAAAAATAATAAAATTAATTTTTTATCTAAAAAACTACTTTATGTTTCTCATGTCGATTTTCAACACCTTTATCCTTTATGTCGAGAAATGTAGTCAAAGTCTAATTAAATTAGATGATGAGATTCTGTCAGAATAATACCTGAGGTATTATTATTCCCTATTCAAATTTAATATAATGATCTATACAACATAGTATATAGTCGTAAGTTATTCCCACATGTAAACAAAGAGATTGATTATATTGTTTTGAACTGTATAACAATGTGCAATTTATATGGAAAAAAATTCAATTTGAAAGAATAAATTGATGTCAAAAATACCAACATAATTTCTATTTATTGGCAGTGGTTTTCAACTCTTCTATCGCGACGTCCTAACTAGTCAATGTCGACGATTTTACATTTTTAATAATTAGTTTTTGAAAAATACTAAAAAGAAATACATTTTTTTCGGTAATTTTTATGGGTCTACTACTTTCCTAAAAAATCTATAACGTCGCCACTCTCTTATAACTCGTTATAAGGAAGAGTACGAATGCCCTTCCGCCCCCAAAACCTTAAAAATCGAAATTTAGAACCAAAATCAAATTTATAAGGTTTCGGAATTTTTACACAATTTATTTTTTACCTATTCTCTCTAATAAACTCCCCAAATTAAATCTTAAAGGATATAAAAAAATTGAGTGTTATGGTATATTTACAAAATTTATTGATTAAATTTAATTTAAATTCAAAATATATTTACTATTTCCTTAAAACAGCGGAAAAAACAAAATATATATAAATTTATTTTTGTTATTACGATACTATTTCTTATTTCTCATGTTTAATAAATTTTTATTTTATTGCCCCCCTCCTATGATAATTGTCTGGATCCGCTACTGAGCCTACGATTACGCAATTATTATATTATTAAAGTCTACTAAATGTTAAAACATTTTTGAACTTTAAAATAAACAGTTTGTAGAAATTTAAAATATAAAATGACAAAAATATGCTTGCTGCAAATCGTGCACGGCGAATTGTACCGCTCCCTAAATTACATAACTTGCATTTATTAAGATCAAACTTTGATATGAAATTCTGGTAAAAAAGGCCAAAAATGTTATCCGATTAAGGTCCAGTAGTGGGATTACGTGTACATCGCTTTGAAGCGATCGCATTGAAGCGTTAGCTTTGAAACGTTAGTATTGAAGCGTTCGTTTTTAAAAGCGAATTATGTACAAATGTCAAAAATTGGGTAATTTCTCAATTTAGTTAAAGAACAGTTGTTGTAGGACTATGTGAGTGATACCTTGCTGATTTACAATTATTATCGCTTTGATTCGAAAAGTTTTCAAGGCGAATATACTAGAAATTCTGAATGTTCAACAGAATTATTTGTTCGGATCTTTGTCGGCAAAAGTCGGAAGAATGCTACAATTATAATTTCAAATTAAAAAGAATCTCGTTTTTGCGTTATTTTCAATATAAATTCAAAATTCTCTTATCTGTTATTACAATTCTACCCTTATTTACATGATACTACAATATTTAATGTATTTTAAAAAGATTGTAATAAATATAAATCGAATAACCTCTAAATATATTTAATTTATGACAGCTACCCAGTGGCTGCTCGTCAAAGCACCCAAGGGAGGCTTAGCCCCATCTGAAATTTTGAACTCTTGAGAATATGCTTTTTGTGCATATATATAGGTATATGTATGATATATAGATATAACTATTAAATTTTGTATTTACAGTAAATAAATAAATCAAATAATAAATAAAAACTTCAAAAAAAAAAACAAAATTTAAAAATTTTAAAGAATTTAATCAAATTTAGTATTTCTGAGGTGAGGTTCACTGTATTATATCATTAGGATTCTCGAATATAACAGCCACAAGCCGCCACTAAGCTTTAAAAATTTTAAAATTTAAAACCACATATTATGCAAAATAGATAACTTAATATTATAATATATTGAAAAGACTAATCCGAGATTATAAATAATTATAAAAATAAAATATTTACATACTACTCGTGTTGTCTCAATTTTGTCATTTAATTTATAAAATTTATTTGTAAAATATAAAATTATTTTAAAGTTTATTTATAATATCTAATAAAATATCTGCAAAATAAAATTATTAAAAGAAATAGAATATTTTTTCGCATAATTAATATAATATGTTTTTTAGAAACTCAGCCTATTTCGAGCAAAGCGCATCTTCATCTTTTTAGAAACGTTAAGTTGCTTTAAAAAAAAATTTAATTAAGCGAAAATGTATTTCATTTAAATATATAAAAACATTAAAAACTTCAATATAATAAGTTAAATGAAATAATATAGTAGAAATTTTATTTGAGCTTTGCAACGGTTATCGCTTTCGTCAGAAATTTATTAATTTATAATAATATAATTTCTATTATATTATTTCATTTAACTTGTTATATTGAAGTTTTTAATGTTTATGTATTTTATTTATTTCAATAATTTTATTATTTTGAATTTTAATCTTACATAGTAGAAAATTATTATTTATTTATTATATAATTATTATTTCACGGATTTGTGTTAATTTATGTTGCTTATTTTAATATCATTGCTCATCAACAGTCGACCATATTTTAAACAAATCTTAAAACTTTACATCCAATAGTAAGATTATCATACAAACGCTTCAATGCGGCAGTGTTTAGCTTATAGTTTCAATGCGAACGCTTCGTTGCGAAACAATCGCAAAATATGTGTACGTAATACCAAACTATTGAAATGCGAACGTAAACTAACTGGAATGAAGTTAGCTGTAGAATTCAGGCGTGAATTTATACTTTGACATATAGCTTCAATGCGAAAATAATTTGACAGGCGATCGTAAAATAAATGAATGTAATACAAAATATTAGAATTCTAACGAAAATTAGCCAAAGTGAAGCTAGCAGTAGAATTGAAGCGTTAGAATCGAAGCGTTCGCTTCAATGCGATGTGCACGTAATCCCACCACAGTATTTCAGTTGCTAGTTAAACTACGTTCAAGGATTAACTTACGTTTATGGCTACCTGTGGTCAGATATTTAAACGGAGTTTAAACTCGGATCGCATAAACCACAACTGAAATACCGGCCCTAACTGTTTCTATAATATATGGTTTGACCCCCCCCCCCATGACATGTTTTTGATTTTATACAAGTATTTTAAGTGTAAATTGCACTGGAAAATTTGAGCCTCATTACTCATTAAAAACATACCTGAAGCGGTTCCAACTCGAAAATTTGGTTTCTATTAAAACTTCTTTATTATATTATATTTATATTATTCTAAAAACATCCTTAAAGCTGTTCTAACTCGAAAATATTTACTTGATTGAATAACACATTCAACAAAACGAATTTATTCGATATGACTGGTTAAAAATTATAGCATAACATTATTCTATAATTTGTAATCTCACGATCGCGAAACTAAGCTTTACTTCTAATTATTTTAATAAAATACCTTACCCATCATTACCTGTGCAAATTAAATAATATAAATCTGTAATAATTATCTTAAGTTGCAATAATTATTATCTTATAAATATTAGAGAAATAATTTGACGTTTAATAATATTACTTGAACACCTTCTGTAGCTCTAGATAAAATATTTTTCAGTCATTATTAATCGGTTGAAAAGATAGTCAATCGAAATTTTCGCTAAATGCTAGACTCACAAAATCTTAAGTGCAAAAAACAATATTTGAACAGATAATTAAATCAATTTATTATAAGAAAAATTTTTGTTGTATAAACTAACGTAAGTTTAAAAGCGCAACTGTCATGTGACAGCTAAATCATTGATGTGTATTTTTTCAACTTTTCATATTGCATTTGCAGTTTTTACATTATTAATTAGCGCATTATTAACCCGTCTTGTTTGGCTAATTGTTCATATAATCTTTTTCAGTGGTGTACGACATTTTTCCAATGAAGAAATTTTGCACACACCTGTTCCCATAACAGCTACCATCATTAATCCCAGAACATCGCCTGGCACACATTTAGAAGACATCGATTATGACTGTATATACATTTTTGTTTTATTTTAACGACTATAATCTTGGATTTCATTAAATTTCAGCATTATATGACAGTGATGACGAAGGTGATGTAGAAATGGAGAGTCAAGGTTCCGTTATAAGACATTTATTGTCGCAAGTTAAAATTGGAATGGATCTTACAAAAGTGGTATTGCCTACTTTTATACTCGAACGAAGGTCTTTGCTGGAAATGTACGCCGATTATTTTGCACATCCGGACCTATTCATTAGGTATGGCAAAGAGCACCATCTCACCTTCAGAATATTGCAAAAATTGAAAGAAGCGCTAGTTTCCACCAATATTGAAACCACTTTGCGCGATAATCTAATAAATAAAGCAATAAATTAGATGTTGCTGGATTTGAGGAAACTAGCAATTATTTAAATTTTTGTAGAATTAAACCTAATTACGAGTCGAAAAAATATTTTTGCTGTTTAATTTTAGCATAGCAGAATTAAAAAGTCCTCGTGAACGAATAATGCAAGTGGTGAAATGGTACCTTTCTTCGTATCATGCTGGTAGAAAAAGTGCAGTAGCCAAAAAACCTTATAATCCTGTTCTGGGCGAAGTATTTAAATGTCATTGGCAAATACCAAAAGCTGCAGATAGTGTAGCAGTCGATAATGAATTAGTTCCCGATGGTCCTATACCATGGGCAAATCGTGATCAGCTAACCTTCATAGCAGAACAAGTGTCTCATCATCCTCCTAGTAAGTTACTTATACAAAAGAAAATAGTTTCATAAATTTTAAACCGTTTCTTTCAGTTTCAGCATTTTATGCAGAACATTATAATAAACGAATTAGTTTTAATGCACATATTTATACGAAATCGAAATTTTTGGGTTTATCTGTGTGCGTTTACAATATTGGAAAAGGTGTAGTTTCAGTATTAGATCATGACGAAGAATATATAGTAACTTTTCCTAACGGTTATGGTAGATCAATTTTAACAATTCCTTGGATTGAATTAGGTGGTAGTGTAACTATTACATGTCCTAAAACTGGATATTACAGTAACGTAGAATTCATAACGAAACCTTTTTATGGAAATAAAAAGCACAGAATTACTGCAGAAGTTTTTGCTCCTGATGACAAGAAGCCGTTTGTTAGTATTTCTGGTGAATGGAATGGTATTATGGAAGCAAAGTGGTCTGACAGGGTAATTCGTATTGAAGGTGTGGACAATTTGGTGTGCATAACTCAAATAATTTTAGGAAAAACCGGAAGAATTTATAAATGTCAATGCTTTATCAATTATTCAAAAACAAATTAAGCCAATTAGTGAACAAGATACGAATGAATCCAGAAGACTCTGGAAAGAAGTTACAAGAGCACTTAAATTTAATGACATCGATAAAGCCACAAATGCCAAGTTTCAGGTAGAACAAAAACAGAGAGATGAGGCCCGAGACCGAAAAGTTAACAATGCCGATTGGGATACTAAGGTAATCATTATATTTGCAGAAACCCATAATTCCATTTAATTTGTTTTTTACAGCTGTTTCGTAAGGAATCTGAAGATAGTTTTCAATATATAAAACCTTTGCGTGGAAGAATATTGTGAACATCGAAAGTCTATTCTTATGATTCCATTAATAATGTGCTTTCTGAATTAATAAGTTACTGCACTTAACTTCTATGAAGCAGTAACTGCAAATTACTACTGTGATATGAATAATATGTACGTAGATTTTATGTATAAGAAATTTTTGTGTTAATTTTTGCTGCGGTGCAGTTATCACGAAAATTTATTTTTATCATAATTGTAAAAAAATGTTAATTAGATTATTTTATTTCATTTAAAGTGTTATATTAGCAAACAAACTACTCACTTTTTTTTTGAGGATCTATTTTTATTTTATTTTATGGTGGAACGAAAGTATTGTTATTTTAGTTTTGTATATTTTAAATAAAATGTAGAAAGGTGGGGTTAGCAGAACAATCATAAATTAACTAATTATAATTGTATAATATGTTGTAACATGTAAAAAGAAATTGATACAAATGTTTCGCATATCGTCCACTGTATTCAATTACGATTAGAAAATAAAAATCTTTCTTATAATATATTCTTCTTGTACGTCATTGAAGTTAGAAATGGAAATGTACTTTTTTCGTTAAGTTAAATGCTAGAAGAGACAATGTGGTTTATGCAACTTCAACACATTGTTTCATTTTATCAAAAAGGATCAAAAGTCAAACTTATTAGTTGAATTTGATTTTCAAAATGAAAACATGCTCATAAAATCCAGAAAGAATATGAGCTTATTTCTTAAACAATTCTCTAAAAGAACTAGGATGAGATCATTTTTTAGATAAGGTAAGTGTCAATTAATTTTACATTATGTATGGTTGATATCACAACCTTCACCATCTTGATCTAATGTCAAAAAACATCCTAAAATGTGCAAGTAAGGGCAGATTGTGTCACGAGTCAGACATTTATATAAATAATTTAACTTTTATTTAAAAAAATTATTATTTATAAATTTAAATGATAAAATGTACAGTATATACAACTACAATAAATTGTTTTACTATTAAAAGAAAATAATTTAAAAATCTTATCATAATTAACACAAATTCCCGATCAGGGGAATTAAAACTACACTCGACTTAGCAGATTTGATAACTGTCCATCGTCCAAATTTATGTTCTGGTCCTACACCTGCTATTAAATATTTACCGTCACTTGTAAATTTTAAGTCATTCACAAAACCGATTAATGAAATTGTGTGAATTTGAGTTAAAGTACGAAAATTTTCACTTGCTTTCCACAATTTAACAGTTCCATCATACGAACCTGATGCTATTAAATCGGTGTTAAGCAAAGATGCGATAGCAGTTATCCAATAAGGTTCCGAATTGGGTGTATCAAATCCGTGAGCTTCTTGCACTGTACACACAGGTTTCTTTTTTAGAACTGACCAAACACACAGTTGCCTAAAAATTCATATGTGTAATATTTTGGACTCTCACTCAAGTTCTTCTCAACTTACCCGTCATCACCTCCAGAAATAAAATTTTCTTCGTTAATTAACTTGACAATATCGATACTCTTGTAGTGCCCATTGAAGAGTAATTGCGATTCTTCAACAATTTTCCATATCCTAATACTGGTATCTGTACCACTAGTTATAGCACGTTCTCGTGATAAAGCATCGATAGAAGTAATTTCATTTTGATGTCCGTATAAAGTTTCCACATAAGACATGACATCTACCGACCAAACTTTAACAGCTTTATCTTTACTGCAAGAGTATAAAGTGTGAGTTTCTCGTCTAAAAACTAAACCAGTTACGCTTTTCCTATGCCCTATTAATGGACCAATATGTTTCAAGGTTTTCGGATCCCATATTTGAATATCTTTACCGCAGTCACCAATTGCCTATAGATTAAAAAATTTTTAGTTAATTGTTAATTTTCACAAGTTAATCGTTTATGTATTTACCATATACTTGTTATCAGATGACATTGCGATGCATAAAATCGAAGAGTCATGTCCTAATATTTTGTTACTCGTGCCACTTTTCTTAACATAAGGTATACAACCTACTTTCCTCTTTGATGAAAGAGACCCTAAATCAAGTAAATTGAAATAATAATGATATAGAAAAAAAGAAAGACTAAACCTTACATTTCACAATGCTGCCTTTCTTACAACCTGAATAAATGTAACCATCAGAAGACACACAAACACTAGTCACAACATGATGTTCTTTACACTTTAAAACCTCAATATTATTCACATCTACACCAGTAAATTGATCAGCAACTGAGAGACGTAATTTTCCAATTTGTTTCAAATAGTCCACCTTGAGACGTTTTGCAACTGCATTTTCATCTGCCTTATCTTCAAGCCGTTCGCGTTCTAAAAATCAATCCTTTTAATTATAAACCTGAAAACAAACAAGCTAAGAAAGCAATAACCTTGTTTTTCAATTTCTTCCAAATATACTTTAGCTAATCGCACTTTTTTCTCTTGTACAGTTTCACATTCATCCTCCGATGGTACCTCTTCTTCGGCCGAAGACACACCCAAGTCCTCTTCGTCGCTAGTTATCTCTTCATCTCGAGATTCCAATTTTCGTTTCGTCCCCTTTTTTTTGCCCTCCTTGTTTTGATTATACTAAAAATTTGTGGTTAATACTACATGCATATAAAATTCAAAATAACTTACTTTAGCTCTAGGATTTGCGCCTTTTTTCTTTTTAATAAAAAAAGGCATATTTGTTAAATTAATTTAAAATTTAATTGTTCATTCAATTATATACAATACAGTTCAAAATTATCGTAAATGTAAAACACGTGTAGTACGTAAAAGTTCATCTAAAGAAACAGACATTTAAAATTTTAGGTTATAGTGTATATTAACTACTTTGTGCTAACTACTACTACATGCTACTACTTCGAATATTTGAACTATTACCAACTTTAATGTACATGAATGACGTTTGGATTGTACGCGAGTGCTTTGAATCAATGGCCATTGATGAATTTCCACAAATAAATAATAAAATTTATTAATTATTTATGGTAAATTAGAGTGAAATAATGCATATGGGTATGGATATTTCCTTAAATTTAAAAATTGATTTAAAAAATAGCAATATTGGTAATATTTTAAATAGTTAAATAGTTGTTCTCAGTTAAACTTCCGGATAACATCCAACCTACCAGAGGTCTCTCGAATCTTGGCCGTGTTCGATTGGGAAGCTTATACGGCGCATTTGGTACCAACTCTCTAGAGTCTAGACCAATCATTATACTCATAAAAGAGCAGACGTTGGTACTAGCCATTTTTTGGTTAGGGAATACTTACTTATTGTTATTATAGTTAATCAATGCTAGGTTAGGTCTGAGAATCTACTAATCTACCCTTACTATTAAGGGAGCCATTATTTAAGTGACCCCTTCCCCACTGGTGATTAGCTCGACCCCTCTCCCCTCTAATCTCACGTGAGATATTGTTAGTTTTACTTAATTTAACCCAGTTCTCTCGCAATTACGTAATATTCGTACGAGTTGATTAGACCCAGGTAATGTCGTTAAACTGGGGGAAATTTCCTCTCTTAGCTTAAACCTATTTGGTAATCGAGAGAGGTCGGTTTGCGCCGACCCCTGATACCTTTGCTTGTTACGCCTCTACGTACTGGAGAAGTAGGTTGCCGTACTTTTGGATGGATTTACTCCTATCCGCTTGGCTCGGAACCACTTTTCAAGGTCGTCGAGGGCGTTTTGTAGGTGGTTTATTATTGGTTGGGGTCTGAATGAACTAGTGTAGTAGGTAGTGTCATCCGCGTAAAAACCTCTTTTGGTCTGTCTTTCACGGAGGAAGGGGAAGTCATTTATGTAGCAAGTGTTGGGACTACGACTAGTACTGAATCTTGTGGGGTCCCGATAGTCATCTTTTTGAAGGAATGTCTGCCATTAAGATATAAGGATAACAGGTGTACCAGTGATGCTGGTAGACCCGCCTGAAACAATTTGTAAAGCAGGTCTTCGTGCCATACTTTATGGAAAGCCTTGGCTATGTCAAGGAAGAAGGCTCCGGTGGCCTGCTTTTTGTTCCAGTGCCAGTGCTCAGTGATATGCTCTGTGAGGCGAAGTTGCGAAGTGTCTGATGTACCCTCAAATGTCCTGCTCGAAATCCGAATTGTTCATTGGGAACAATTTGGACTTCCGCCAGTGCCGTATATTCAGTCTGGTCAGGATGGATGATTAAGGAGGGGAGGAGGCTGATTGGTCGGTATGAGATGAGATTTCTGGGATTTTGGTTGGGCTTTTTAATTATGATAACATCGGCCACTTTTCATTGACTAGGAAAGTGCTTAAGGATGAGGATGGCATTCGTAATGCAGACGAGTGCCATAATTCCCGATCGCGGGAATTCCCATACTGCTAGATTTGTTATGTTATCGGGACCGGGAGACTTTTCTTATTAAATTTCCTCACTATTAGCAAGAAGATTTCTTGATAAGAATTGGGAAGGATTGGGGATTGGGTTTCGGGAGGTGGAAGCATTTATTTATCTTTTCGGTGTAGTCGGGATTTGTGTTGAGAGTATTAGGGCTAAACTGAACTTCAAGGTAAACATAATTGACTTACATCAAAAAAAGTGGAACCAGCATCAACCCTTGTGGAAGGCCATTACTGAATTTTCCCTAGTTGCCCGATCGTTCATTTTAGTGCACAGAAATCAGTTTGACTGTTTTCCTATACATTTTAGAGTTTTAAACAACTTCAATAACAGTCTACTCTTTCACATTGTATATAGTAAGCAGCACTAAAACAACAAGGCCACATTAATTTTTGTTATTCTGGAAAGCAGCTTTCATATTTATGGAAGATCAACGCTAGAGTTTGGTCACAACAATTACGGTTAAAATGGAAAGCAGCTTGCTCTATGAGGATAAAATTATTTAAGATTAAAGATTGGTATTATGAAATTAAACGCAAATTTTCTTTCTTGTACAGATGTTTATCATGTGAGCGGTCGGTAGCTGGGTTCTCGTTAATCCATGCATGCACATTAATGGTAGATATAAGATAATGGATAAAATCCCAGTAAAATACTATTATTTAATTTAAATAGAGTTGTTTTCCAAAACTATTATTTTAGCTTCTGATAAACCTTTTAACATCAATTTGAAGAATTTGCAATCAATGCGCAGTGTTCAAAATGAGTGGTGTACACGTGCCATCTATAATGAAATGTACGCCATGGCAGATGTGCACGTGCTTAGTGTAGAAGCTTTGATATCACGTGTTGATGTTGGTCTAAAAACGTGGCTTCCTCCATTTCTGTTTAAAGTAGTTCTATTGCCTTAATCGTAGTTCATCTAAAACGTGGTATTTGGTATTACAAGAAAATTCAGAGAAATGTATTTTTTGCTTGATGTTTGTAGATTATGCCTTTCATACAAAAATGAATTTTACGATTTATGTTGTGACGATATTATGGAAAAACTGGTTGCGTGTATTTCAGATTTGGTAAATATTTAAATTATATTTTTCAAACAATTTGAATCTCCACATTAACATGCTAAAATCTGCTAGATTAAATATTCAGGAATACAAATTTATAATTTTTTTTTATTTATAATAACTTATCAGCTTGTAACTTTCTAATATTGAACAATAATTTCAGGAATTTGAAGACCACGTACCATCGGTTATATGTGAGCAATGCTTAGAACAAGTGGATTTATACTACGAATTCAGAAACAAATGTTTACGATCAGAATTTATCATAAATAATTATGTCGAAAAATTGCTTGGTGGCAGCAAAAATTCTCAGCTCAGATCTAAATTACAAATTAAATTAGCAAGGAATTTTTCTCCTTCCAAAATTCCAAGCAATGTAAAACTATCTCCTACTTTGTTAGCTGATTCAAGTATGCGTAGAAATTTGAATAAAATTGATTTGGAAGATTCAAAGCTTGAAGAAGTGCATACGGACATTACAGAACGTGTGAAATTAAGGAAACGCTGTCGACCTACAAGAACATTAAGTATCGGAATTGAAAATGAAATTGAAAAGAACACATCCCCCATTGATAGAAGTAATAATGAAAATAAAATTGTTAATATTCCAGTAGGTACAGTACAACAGGTGAATCAAAATAATGTGAGCACAGCTGAACCTAGGCAAGTTTTATTAACAACAGAAAATGTAGAGAAAAGTTTACCTTATGGATTAAATTCATCACTCGACACATCTGTATCAGAAGAAAGCAATGGTAGTGCTGTTAGTTCTATTATTGCTGAATCACCTAGAAGGTCTTTTCTTAATACATCTCACTTTCCTGAAACACAGATATCTATTCAAGATAAGAATTGCCACTTACAAGCATCTTTCAATCAAAACCATGAATTAAAAGAACCTCCTCTGTTAAGTATTAGTTTGAAACGTAAATTATCAAATGAACCAGATAGTTTGAGTTCGAATGTTATACAAGAAGATTGCAATAAATTAAAAGTAAACTTAGATCAAAATCAAACGTGTTCCCAAGAAGTACCTGTAGCTTTAAATGAAGATCAAATATATTCTAAAGAAGTACCAATCAGCTTGAATCAAAATGTAGGATCTAATGTGAATGACAATATTACTTTAATTGATGAAGAGCCACCAGTTTATGAAATCGAGGACGAGGACGATGACGATGATCCTCCTGATGAAATAAATCGTATGATGTTGTTGGAGTCTTTACTTCGCCCAGGACATCATCGATCAAAGTCACGTGTACCTGCACTCAAAATTCCAGTAAAACCAAATTATGCCCAACTGAATGGCAATCAACATATTTCAGTCATGGAACATAACTATTCAGGTAAACAATTTTGAATTGCAATTGTATAACTTCCCAGTTCTTTTGGTACAATTTTATTTAAAGGTTCTATATTTTCTATATTTCTTCTAATTTTAATTCCTTACTTTTGCCTAAGGGGTTGTCCTTTAATCACGTGAGGTGCTAACAGGGGGGGAGGGGGTATAGAATAACATCACGATTGATCACGATGGGGGGGGGGATGCTGTGACAATCACGTGTATATTTTCTTGCTACCACGTGAAATCCCGAGAGAGCAAATTTATGCCTAAAAAGCAACATAACAATATTTAGCTCTCAGCTGGCTTCCGGCACTGGACCTTGTGACGCCAATCGTCGTTCCGCTGCCCGCGGCCTTCTGTCTCGCTGTCTCTACTTATAGAAATTTTTCAAAAAAAAATACACGTGATGTTGGGTAGGGGGGGTAGGGGTAGCCTAAAACCTCACGACGTATCACCAAGGGGGAGGGGGGGTAAAAAAATGGCATAAAAAACCTCACGTGATTAAAGGACGGCCCCTAACAAAACGAAGGGTTAATGTTAAATTAATTTTAAATAACATTAACTACATATAAATAGTATATTGTCTTATTTTGATTAAAAGTGAAACTTTGTTATACACGCAATTATTGCATTTGCGAAGCAGAGCGCCGCAGAGCCAAGCTAATCTTATAATGTAGATACAAACAAACAGACGAATATATTTTTAACTATTATATTATAAGGATAAGAGATTATCAGAAAATATAACCAAGCGTATTCCAACATTTTAAAAATTTACTTAATTCAGTCGCTGATCAAATAACTTATCATGTAAAAAAGTCCAGTCGACAGAAGACATTGAATAAATAGAAAAGACAGCCAAGATTGCTAGTTGAACAGGATCTAAAAACTTGAAACAGAATATGAAGCTAAAATGCTCATAGAAACAAACTCAGACTTGACATGCTGCTGTTGCTTTATGATTTTCACGAAAATTATATTTTATGAAAAATATCACAACAGACTGAAACGCTACGTAGAGTCCGACAGTTACTGTCCAGCAATACAACCAAATCAAAATATTCAAAATGGGGTAATCCACTTTCGTAAACCTCCATTGATTGAGTATAGTATACCCTATTCACATAAGGTATTGTATTTGGATGGTAGAATATGTAAGAGCTATAAAGCACTAACTCAGGTAGAAGCGTTCAGATAGACTTAATGTCTTGCACGGTGGAAGAGCTGGTGGAACGCCTTCGGAAAAGTTAACAAACTTTTAACTTTTACAATACACTGTACAAGAATTCTTGCAAGCGCCAATCAGCGGCGTCGAAAGGCGGTGCTTGTACTTGTCACTTTACTGAAAGTTCAACTACTCGTTAACCATCGTTACACCAACTTTTAAGTTTATGTGAATGGTATAAAAACCTGTGTAACAATCTGGTGGAAGAATTCTACCATCCAAATCCCCATACAACATCCTTTGTCAGTGGTTTTCAAAGTGTGGGGCGCGAGTCACTTGTGTAGTTGAGAAAAAAAATTATTTAGAATTTTTTTTTGTTTGATACCCACCTGTATCTTTAACATGGTAGGATCTCAATACTTTCTCTAAACTCCCTTTCCTTGTTTTGAAAAATTGAAAGCATGGACTTAGACTCCTTCTAAGTCCATGATTGAAAGTTTTGTTTTGTGGAAAAGTACCTTTTCTTTGAAGGGGGCGCTGATAATTTTTTTGGTAGAAAGGAGGCGTGACATAAATATGTTTGTGAACCACTGTCCTATGTGAATGCAGCTTATAACTAAACTGGAATCAATGATGCGATTTACGAATGCGAATTCTAGAAACTTGGCACTTGGTTGTAAGTGAGCATGTAGCTTTTCTTTCTAGCTTGGTATAAATGAATAAAACGCAAAACGGGTAAAGGCGGCTGATAGTAATGGTTTGTGTATCTTTTTCTGTCAATCGAACTATCATAGCCACAATGGAATTACTATGGAGAAGAGAGCAACTATTAATGCCTTCATGTATAGTTGCTTTTCATTTGATAATGCGAAGAATTATACAGTTTTGGCCTTTGAATATGGTAGGGAATTCCCAAATAACATCTATTGCCAAACAATAGACCTTCATATATGGTAGTAATCCCTACTCGATGACGCCTACTATATATACTATATAAATTTTATGTCTTTATACTTATTAATTTATCACGATATCTCGCAAACCCCACTAGTTAAAATTCGAGTTAAATTCCAATCGAATTACTCGCCAATGGAGTTCATGGAATTACTTACCTCACTTGGTGGAACTAGGACCTATCCGAGGTTCCAAGAGGTAGAACTACAACCAATCAGATTGCGTCCAATTTATAGGTTGGAAACTTATAATTACTGACGTTGACCATACAAATGAGCAAGTTTTGAACATTTTCGGTGAGAATGTGTCAACTTATCTAAAGGACCCTTTACACTATGCGATGTATCCGAGGATTTCTCGTACATAAGCAGATATTTTACCGTTTACATTGTACGATTTGTCGTACGGATAGACTCGATCTAAACTCGAAAGCCAACTCATAACAAAATCTTACGCTTAGGAAGGTGTCTATTTTTTACGAGTTTGCATATGATTGCCGTTAACGTGTAAAACCTTCTTTACCGACAATATTTAATTTGACATTTGAAATTTTACTGGATTACTTTTCGGTACGCGACATTTGGGCGCCGCCGATTGGTGGATATTTGGAACGTTTGGAGCCGAACATTTGTGCGCCTGGACGTTTAGTTACCCAGCGTAAACCTTATTTTATTTTCCGATCCGACAGATGTCGCCCAAAAAATAATAGCATCTGATAGATAACGGACTACAGAAATGTCTATGTCTTAAAGGAAAACGAAATCCAATAAATAGCTCTTAAAAGGGGGGTAGAACACCCCCCTTCCCGTATTTTGAATTTTATTTATAGGGCAGATAACGAAAAATAAAAACAGGGTACTTTTTAAAAGAACTTGTGATTAATAGTTGAATTGGTATAAATTACATAAAATAAATTTTCTTGACTGCTTAAAATATCGACATGTCGTATAAAGGGTAATAAATTCGACGCCCAGTAGACAGAGAATAGAACCACAAAATATTTCAAAGTCCATCGCCCGGTGCCTAAAGAAGAATGCACTTGAAGGTTAGAAGTGTGATTATGTTGATCCGAAATTTGAACACTAAACGTAGTCTTTGTAATATGACGCGATTAACTGTAAAATTAATTTGCTGATTAATTAAATAAAATTAATGGAGACTGTTTTTATTCTACACGTGGATTTAACTTCAACATGCACAGACTTACCATTTGTTTTAAGACGGCGACAGTTTCTAATTAAACTTGTCTTTTCTATGATGATTAACAAGGCTAAGCGACATAGCCGGTGTTTGGCCGCAGTCATCTATATGTGGCAATGTCAAGAGTATGAGTTTTAGACCAGTCAATATAGACATTTCAAATAACAAAAATTGCCGGAGAGCCAAATTTTGGTGTAGAGCTGGGGTTTACCATTACAAATAAAGTTTTAAAAGTCCCCATCGATCATATGTGTGCTACAAAAGTTATTCGGAGTCGAAGGTCAAAATTTGAGGTTTTTTTGGATTTTTCTAGAAAACTTTATCAAAAAAACCTCAAACCAAAGTTGTAGTTCTTAAAATTCTCTACAAAAATGGTCTTCATGATTTTTTTCCTAAGAGCTACCATTCCTGAGATATCGCGATTCTAAGAGTCTCATTATACATGATATGGACATAATAAGCAACGAACTGAATCCCCTCTACCCACGTGGCATTGAAAAACATCTGGCTATTCTATTATGCCGCCGTCACGACGACTTTAAAACTTTTTCAACCCTCGCAGAAGGGTTCGGGGGTAACTTTTTCAACTTTTTCCATTTTTCTGGGTGGTTGTGCCAGTAACCCAACAGGTTTGCAAAATTTCAGCTTTCCACGATATCTAGAAGTGGTTAAAAATTTTCACTCGAAATGATGAATCAGTGAGTAAAGCGGCTTTATATAATGTGCATATAGCATGTATAATGTGACTCTTAGAATCGCGATATCTCAGGAATTATAACTCTTAGGAAAAAAAATCATGAAGACCAGTTTTCTAGAGAATTTTAAGATCTACAACTTTGGTTTGAGGTTTTTTTAGATAAAACTTACCGTTTTCGAGAAAAATCAAAAAAACAACAAATTTTGACCTTTGACCCCGAATAACTTTTGTAGCACACATAGGATCGATTGGGATTTTTAAAAGTTTATTTGTAATGGTAAACCCCAGTTCTCCACCAAAATTTGGCTCTCCGGCAATTTTTGTTATTTGACCACTATTTTTATGTCTAAATTGACCGGACTATTTCTGCGGATTCTAAGATTTGAATAATTAATGGAAGAGAATTGGAAAAATCGATTTAAAGGTTGCAGTCAGTGTACACGAAAAGTGTTGTGTAACTACATAGTTACTAAAGACCTAGTACAGTGGAACTCCATGGTGGGCAGCTAGCCAAAATAACTTGGTTTGACCAATTGTTTACTTTAATCCCCATGGGAATCTGAATTGGCGAAACCTTAGCTAGCTGCTTTTTCGTGAACGGGATCGGGCATTTCGCCGTCGCCACTTCGTCGTCGGAAATTTAGTACCTATCTAAATTTTTAAGCATCTGGAGTATTTTTCAAGCGGTGAGGAGCAAACTTTGCATTTTTTAAATCTACAGTACAATGTATAGGTACATTAAAGTTAAAAATTAATGGATTAATTAAATAGTAAAATTCGAATTATTTCTATTGTTCTAGAGCTCATTTATGTTTTACTTACAATAGATAATTTAAATCTTCTTTAAAACTTTTTCTTACATTGTATATTTTTTAAATCAAAAATTCATAAATGTTAATTTAGTATTAAATTCAATTTTAATTTTTTAAATTTTGCACCATACCCACCTGATATGCACAGGTAAATTGCTAAGATTTGTACTATAGAGTGCATCCAGACTGCTGTACCTGCGCAAAACATTTGCAAAGGTTGCAGTTTGTCAGTGGCGTAGCCAGGGAGAGGGCATTTTATACATCTTGTGTAATAAATCCTTTGTCCGGCTTTAAAATTTTTTTTTTAATAATTTGAGGAGTTTTTTTAGTTTTTGAAATATTGAAAAAAAATTGAAATTTGTAATTTTCGTTTTTATTTTTTTAAGCGATAATGTTATAGAAATTATTTCTGTTTATTGATAAAAAAGTTTTAATATAATGTTTAACAAACAATAAATAACAGAAAAAACCTTATTACAAACATATAATGCAAAAATTTCACTAAAACTTAAATTCACTTATTAATAATTAACTCTAATATTAACACAAAATGTCAAATAATAATTTTTAAATCATAAAAATTACTATTCTTCTTTGTTGTATACATACAGATACAACATACAATATATTACTTCGAACTCGTTTTTAAGCAAATTTGGTGGTGGGAATACGTCTTCCCGCCGCCCACCAATGGGTTAAAAAGAAAAATATAGAATAAGAAATTAGGTTAATATTGAACAAACTATATTTTGTGTGAAAAGCTAAAAAACAATGTATGCAACAATCTATCCAAATTAAAGTATTGAAAGGACCTTAATGAAGTGAAAAATGTGGCCCACCAACATTAATCAGTGATCTTATAATGTGTACAATTGTAGCCAATCGGTCTAGAGTTGTATTAAGTTCATGCAAACTTTCTATAATACCAAATAAACTTAATTTGTACAATTTAATTGTACCCACTGGATCTGAAAGGGTTAATGTAAAACGCCAATTCTTCGCTTTCCACAATTTTTGTCTCAAGACTTTTACTTTGTGTAACACCCAATATAATATCATAATATGCACTTAGCTATCTAGTTGATATTCGTACAAAGTTTAAATAACAGTTTCTAAATTTCTGAATTCAGGTCACATTTATTTGCCCAATCAAAAAAGGCTCAAAGTTACAACAGGTCCTACTATTGGCTGTTCTTCAAGTTCTGATGAAATTGGTGAGTTTGTATTTTTATTATTAGAAAGGTGTAAATGGTCTTAATCTTAAAATACTAAATATTTAGGAATTATCAAGTAGGATAAAAATAAACTGTGATTTCTTTCTATAATAAATGTATTCATAATAATATTTCTGTATTATTGTAGATGTGGAAGGACTTAGTGAAAATGAAGAAACTAAATGTCTTGATGAAAATGTAGTCAAAATTATGAAGGAACGAATCAGAAGAAATACACTACGTACTTGCTTTAAAGATTTGATTTGTGTCGTGCCTACCAAGATGCTAGGCACGAGACAATCGAAAGTTGATGTACTAAATGGAAGTGAATATTACATCAAGTTACTTGAAAAAGAAGCATTACAAAGTATGAATAAAGTACAAAATTTGAAAGAAAAAAATTTACAACTGAAAGAACGCTTAAATGAAATAAGGAAACAACGATAGTCAAACTTACATATTTTAGCTTTTTATCTTTTACGGACTAGTCTTTTTATTTTTGTTATCTACATGGTTTTGCAAATGCAACGATTAGCAATTCCTTTAAATTTTTCAATCTAATTTGTTTTTATTTATAAAATCATAATATTTTATTTACATAATCTTTTAATATATTCTTCCATCAAAATGGAATATTTATCGGTATTGAGAATGATTAAATGATTTACACATGCATCATGATACATCAAACAATTTTGTAAATATTATTTAAAGTTAAAATAATAACTATTCGTAAGCTATTCGGAAGAACAGTGGAATAAGGTTTATTCCTTAGTAATAAGGAATATGTAATATATTGTACATAATATTGTGCTCATAAGTTTTAAATTAAAATGCATATTAAATTCTAACTTGATATTTTAATAATTCTTTTATTGTAATTTATTGGAAATGGTTATTACATTTTAAATTATCTTCAAAATTTCTTAATTAACTACACTAAATAATGTAACCTAATGATTTAGATGGCAATTCTTTGCCGTCAGTTAGAGATTCGAGAGCTCAATTAGAGATAATGAGATCTTATAGATCTCTATTATATACATAGTTAACTTGTTGCAATAAAACAAAACTAAATATATGATGGTCCTACACACCGAATGTAAAAGCACTTCCCTACGAAAACAAAACAAAATGTGGATCAGGACAGTCGATGCTGAAATTGTTGATTGTTAGTTTTCTGGGAGAGTGTTTGTTGATAATAATGTCTTAAGAACAACATCTTGCGATAGCACTTAGAAATATGGATATTCAAACCATGGATGATCGCCTTAATGTGGAAATCAGCCACCAGTGGGAGCAGTTATATTTGTATAAATATAACTAATAAAACCAATTGTAACACTTTTCGTGCGGAGCATGTTATCAAAATTAAACAAACGGGGTGATAGGAATATCGGCTATATACTCAAGCTATTTATATTTATTAAAAATATACAAATACAACGACAATGTTTCGAAGGGATAATCCTCTTCTTGTTCAAGTTCCAAACAAGATACCTTTTTGAATACGTCTAATTTTCTTATGTAGAAAACTAGCCGAATACCAACCATGTTAAAACATATACAGGGGGGCTCGAAAAAATAGCAAACAGATCAAAATACATCTACAGAAATTGCGCCTTAGAATTACAGAAATAAATAGATTAAATATCGGTTCCTTATTATCCAATAATAAAACAAAGAACGATAGCCTCACCAAGAGCGGGATTTATAAACTTAGTTGTAACACATGTGATGCCATTTATATCGGGCAAAGTGGAAGATCGATTTATAGACGCGTTAACAAACATCTGGCAGATATAGCCAATAACAGAACAAGTACAGGTTTTTCGTCGCATTGTCTTGAAACAAATCGTGGTTTAGACACCGAGAACATTATGTTATTACATGCAGCATGCAAGGGTCACATGTTGACTTTATTACTAGAAGGTCTCGAAATCAAAAAAGCGTTAATGGGCGGACAACATTTAACCAATTCACAATTGGAACTCCAGGACATCAGCTCACCACTGTTGCTCCAGATTCCATAAGATTGGTTGATTGATTGTCCGCTTACTACCTTTTATTTTTTCGAGCCCCCCTGTATATGTTTTAACATGGTTGGTATTCGGCTAGTTTTCTACATAAGAAAATTAGACGTATTCAAAAAGGTATCTTTTTTGGAACTTCAAGAAGAAGCGGATTATCCCTTCGAAACATTGTCGTTGTATTTGTATATTTTTAATAAATATAAATAGCGTGAGTATATAGCCGATATTCCTATCACCCTGTTTGTTTAATTTGTACAAATAATAGCTGTTTGTTATCAAAATCCGGTGCACCGAGTACGGTGTAACTAGTGAAACCAGTGCTACTCAGAATTCGCTAATGCGCCGGTGCAGTACCACGGTATGCTATCTGCCTAACAAACTTTAGTATCGTATTTTAGCGCCATCTATCCGTCAGGGTCCCCGTTTTTTAGAGGTGGGGGAGACAGCGGCAATTTTAAAATAATTATTATTTCATTTAGAATTTATAATTTCTAACTTGAATCATAAAATTTCATTAAAACTTAAAGTAATGTATTAAATAGCACTAATAAAGTGTATACATATACATTACTATAAGAATTAATGAAATTTTATGATTATAAAGTTACATTGTAATTTTGATGTAATTTTAAAATAAGACATTTCGATTTATTATTAAATTGATTTTATTACTACCTAAATAAACCTAATATAACAATAAATAAGATATAGTATAATTATTTAACATGTGAAATATTATAGTAAAAGTAAAATTATTACTTACAGGTTAGAAAATTAAATTAAAAACTTGTTTTTAAAAATTTAGATAAAACTTTGCAAATAGTTGAAATATACAAATTACATAATAAATAATTAAATCATAAATTACAAATTATAGCTTAAATAACCTATATGAGGAATAAACTTAAAAATCTAAAATTAAGTTAAATAAATCATTAAAAATAGTTTTAAATACAGAGCTTTCAGATAAGTGATCGTCCTTTTACAAAGTGTTTATTCTTCATACAATTTTCACAAGTTAATAATAATATTTATATTTAAATAATCTATAAGTCAATATTAATAACTTAGCATAAATAAAGAACCATAATGTTAAAAACTTCAATAAAGCAAGTTAATTAAACATCGCTGAAAGCTTAAAAATATAATTTCATTTTTATTAGTTTAATTAACTTGCTTTATTGAAGTTTTTAATATTATTTTTCATAAGTTAACAATTTATAATATATTTAAATAAGGAACGAGCGATAAACACCGTGTTTCTGGCTTATTAGCCTTCTCAAGTACCGCATACACATTTATTAACATAATAGTTCTCGATAAAGAAAAAGAAAGAAAAGAAAACATTCACATTTTCTTACTTTTGGTAAAACAGTTTTTGAAACAAATGCTCTAATGTCCGGTAATATATAGTTGCTTCAAAATCTTTTAGATTTTCTAAATTTTCAGTAATCTTTATGTCTTCATTACTGTGGAGTACTGGCTGAACTTCAACTAGATGCAAAAATAATAATTAGTAAATTAATATATGTAGGACATTTATATAATACATGTAAGTAATTACCTGCTGCACAAATTTCTTCAATGAAACTAAAATATCTCCTTCATCGTTTCAACAATTACTGCCTTCTGAACGACCCTTGCTTTAGTTATTTACCAACAAACTCTTGTAAAATGGAGTAAATGCAGCTACTGTTGGATTTGTAAATCTTACTTCCCTCTGTCTTACTTCTCCAGAAAAATTTTCCAAAACATCCTGGTTGAACGTCCTAGGAAACATGCTCTTAAAACCAAAAACTTTCATGTTTGAGTAATGTCAATAAAGCCCTGAAAATTGCAAGATATAAACATTAATTATTTATATTAGAATTATTTATAAATTACTTCTAGCGTAGTAATCCAATTTTTTATAGATGGTGGCGTGTGCTTCCTTATGAGCCCCTCATTCTTGTTTGTATCATCTGTATCGCTTTAGTACTGCCATTGTAATCTTTATCGATAAATAATACTATCGTCTTAAAAATCTAAATATGATCAGATTTGTAGGTGACGCAGGTTCGTAACTTCTTGCCTGGAACTTCGACATGACCAATAATGCTGTCCAACAATTTGTCGAAGAAGTCGATCACTTTTGCAGTTTGTTTTGCTCTTGGTTTCAACTTTAACATTTCACCATTAAACTTGTGTTTACCAATACGAATATAGCAATGTAATATATCACACAATACCAATATAAAATATCACAAAATACACAATCTTACAATAATAACTGCAATTTATAGCTTAATGCTTTGGAAAACAAATTTTGAATCGTTTTAAATACACGTGGTAAGTTCGCAAAAACATGAAACAAAATGGACGGTTGCTTATTAAGTGGTTAATGGTTAGGCAATCATCATGCAATCATGAACAAAGAAAGAGACAAAAGCTAAAAAAAAAGGACAAAAACTGGTAAGAACGCCATCTATCCGTCAGGGTGCCCATTTTTCAAGGACATCGATGATGTATCAGGAAGCTCCATAACAGTTAAACTACCGTGTTCAGGATTGATAATTATGATTAATCGATAAAAAGTAGAAAAAATAGTTGATTTTCAAAATGATTGTTATTTAAAGAATTGTAAATATGGGAGTAGCCAACATATAAATAGTAGAATATTGCTAATTTCAAGTTTTTCCACCTATAAGTTGTTTCTGCACTCGCTACACTACATATTTTGTTGAAGTAAAAAGTGTAGTCCAGAGTACTCCGGGACTACGCGGATTTTCATAACAAACGGGTTGTACTAACTGCACTTTTTGCACTGATGCATACCAAACACTTTTAGAGTACTAAGTGTAGTTCGGGTTGCACTAGGATTGTGATAACAAACAGAGCTAATATGTACCTATATTGTATATGTAAATAAGTAATATGTTCTGTGGTACAAATTAACTCATTTACTTTGATTCTGCTCTTGCTGTAGGTAGGGTAAGGTAAGTGTACCCACACGCAAAAAAATTTTGCTTTAATATCAAAAAAATTGCGGGTTAAATTAAAAGTTTTACTTTTAAAAATGCGTCGAAAGCAATCTCATTTATTTTAAAAGTACCATGGTTTTTAATTGATAAAATAAAAGTAAATTGCTTTTACTTTAATGGTATAATATTTAAATTATTTTAAATACATAAAATTTTACTTTAAAAGCAAATACTTTTGATTTGAATATTAAAACAAAAGCGTTTACTTTCAACTTAAATTTTTTTATTTTTGTTTTAAAATCACTATGCGTTTTGTTTAAATGTATAATTTTTAATTCAAAAACATAATATTTTATTTTTCTTCAAATATTTATTTACAAATATTATCTATTATAATTTATAATATACGAAATTATATTCGAAAATTATAAACAAAATTTTGAACCTTCACATTCAATGGATGTACTTGCAAAAGATGTACTTTCAGCTTTTCTTTTTTCTGCTTGTGCCTACTATTTATGTATCTAAAATAGAGTGTCCCACTTTGCCTTTTGTTTTTACATCCTTCCGTGTAATAGTAATCCTTAAAAAAATTATGAAAATATTAGAATAGAGTAAAATAATATAAGACAATTCCGGACGAGATGGGCATACAAAGTTAGATGACCATATTTCTGTTATTTCTTACAATGCCAGCTTCGATATCACCCAAATTAATACCACCCAACTCTACCGGATGTACTTTAAAAAATCAGAATTTTAAACTTACCAAATTTTCATCCGGGAAATTTGTACAAATTTGCGTACTTATATTTATAAAACCTCTTTTACTTAAAATGTTCTCATGACTGGTTAAGAAGTCGATTACAATTCTGCTTATTTTTAATCTGTCTTCGGTGCTTAATTTTTTCTTCGATAATAATGGTTTTCCCGAATGATCCCCATTAAGTATTTCTTTCACATCCTAAAATTAACTATCCAAATAAGTTATTCACCCATAATTATTTATAATATAATTACAATATTCAGAGATTTATTTTTATTTCCGCTTGCAATCGTAGATTCGACTGAATCAATCAAATTGCCAATGTTTGTAGAATTTGTTAATGTAGTGTTACCACATTCTCCAAACTAAAAAATAATTATTTGTTATTCGTTACTTTACACAAAATTTAATTTTGTAAATTGTACTTACATTCAATTCACCCAAGTAAACGAATGATGAAAAGACGTTACAAATTTTAGCTAACTATACACATTTTGCTGATTCCATGGTGCCAATAGGCGCCTAACATAGGTGTAAGTTAATCCCCCAAGAACTTGCAAGACTTTGTTTACGTTATTTAATAACTTAATAACCATTGCTTTTATTTTTAAATTAATATTTTTAAATACAAAGTACGCCAAATTGATATAAAAGCAATCAACATTAAATCAAATGTATTTTTCATTCGAAATAATTTACCATTGTTTTAATGATAACTTTATATCATTTAAAAGTAGTGACCTTTACTTTTAATATTTGTAATTTCAATTTAAAAGCTATAATACTTGTTTAATCAAAAGCAAATTTTAAAAGTATAAAATCTACATTTCTTTTAATTCAACCAGCTTTTTTTTTGTTTTTAAAGCAATTCTTTTAATTTTCATTTAAAAGTAGAGATTTTTAAACTCAAAACTAAAATTTCTTTGCGTGCATAGTCTCCCAGTTTTGATGGAATTTTACTGTCATTGTAAACAGCACAGATTTTCTTCGAGTTATTGAAAATTTATTCTGTCTGACTGCAGAGTGCATATTTTTAATTATTGTTTAAGAAAACATACATAGAAGTACTTACAATTATACGGTATAATAGTACCATGTGAGAATCCAAATTTACTAGTAGTCGGCCAGTTAATCCAATAGTCAGACATGCCTATATGTCAGTTTTAACAAACTGTATAGTTTTTTCCTCTCATATGCTACAAGGGTTATAGACAAAATAATGAAAGTATTGACAAAGTTAAAAAGGCCATCTAATAAATAGTATTTCTAAGATTTCTTTGGAATTTTTACACTTTCTCGGATTTCGTACACCCATACACAAAACTGAACGTAAACCCCTATGCTAGCAACGTAAATTGTGCCTTTTGAAGACATGTTTTCTCATATACAAATCGCTTCTACAGCAAAACTTATTAAACATTTTTTGTTGAAAATTTCATTCTCTTCATTTTTATTTATATATACATTTTTTTATTTTGTCGCACCATTTTGGAATTCCAGAGACTTAAGAAAAAACTGTAAAATACAAAAAACAATTTTGTCTGTATCTCAAAAACGGTGCAACAAAATAGCAAAATATATAAGTAGTTTTTTCTTGTGAATTGCATTCTCTACATTTTTGTTCATATATACATTTTGCTATTCGTTACACCCTTTTTGAGATACAGATGAAATATTTTTTTTAATTTTACAGAGTCTTTTCTAAATCACTATAACTCTAAAATGGTGCAACAAATAGAAAAATGTATAAAAAACAAAAATGAAGAGAATGAAATTTAAAAAAAAATGTTTAAAAGCGATTTTTATATGAGAAAACATGTCTTCAAAAGGTACAGTTTACATTGCTAGCATAGGAGTGTACGTTCAATTTTGTGTATGGGTGTACAGTACATAATATATCCTAAGATTTCCCATGGTTTTTTAAGATTATATTGAATCTCCTAAGATTTCCCATGGTTTTTTAAGATTATATTGAATCTCCTAAGACCCAGTTCAAAACAAAAATGTTATGATAATAAGTAAAATAATGGGATGTGGCCATCGCATAACTTTCTGAATATTAAAAGTAACTCCCAATTTACCGAGGATAGAAAAAACTAAATTACCAAATCTTATCAGAGTATCAGCAATAATTGTCAAAAACATTCATAAAATCGACATAATAAGCAAAAACCAAAAATACAAATAAAGAAATATATCACAAATAACTAAAATTCTATGTACAAAAAAATTTGCTTATTTATAGGCAATTTTGAAATTTTATAACAATTTAAAATTTTTTTTTATTATTTTAGAAAAACTTTTATAGAACAAAAGTTGTAGGTAATTTAATACGGATAATTTTTGTCATAATAAACTTTTACCTATTTCATTGCGCTTCGAAGTTATGATGAATTTTATGATCGAAGTTATGAATAAATCATAAATAAAAATATCATAAATTCATAAATCCGTGGAACTAAATCACTTATATAGTAAGTACATCATTCTCCATTTTGAAAAATCACACCAAATGCCATTTCAGCTGTATTTTTCAAACCAATGGCGGATTCAGGCAAAGTACATGGAAAGGGGAATTTTTTGGCAACTTTGGCTTTACAGCACTCGACATAACCGAGGAAGGAACGATGACGACGAAGAATGATGGTGGGGATGAAAGGGTAGTCAACGGCAGGGGAACGGTAGAAAGGAAGAAGAGAGACATCTTGCTGAAGCGGTGTTGAACACATGCTTTTAATATTTAATTGTATATGACAGTTTGTAATTGTGATTCAACTTTGTGGGTTTAACACCAATTTAAAGGTAATAATGTTTATATTTGATATATTCTAAAGATACGAGTTTCGTGTAATCAAATTCAATGAACATGATTATTTAAATTATAAATTTTAATAGTTAGAGAACATTTGTTGGGGACGGGCCCTGAGGCCCCAGTAGTAAAAAGACCTATATGGGTCACTGTGGGACTACTAGACAGAGCCAAAAATCAGGAACCTCGAGAGCTTCAGACATCTCAAGATTTGATGAAATAACATTAAAATTTCGGGTATTGTGCGGGAGCAAAGAGTATGTATATATAGAGGGACAGCCATTAACAAATATTTGTCACAAGTTTTTGTTAATGGCTCTGCTACGCCATCTAGTAGACGGTGTGATCTCTACGTTTTAATTTTTAATTTATGGCTGATCCTTTATATACAGGGGGGTATTTTTACAAAAATAAGTTTTTACATGTTAATTTCCTATGTTCAGCTAACTCATTCAGCACCCTGTATATAGAGGACCAAAAATAAAGACGTAGAGATAACCCCCTCCACTAGATGGCGTAGCAGAGCCATCAAGAATACAGTGACTTTATAGAGACAGTGACGACAAGTGATGTCCCATTTTTGATTGGCTATAATGTTTTTGTTAATATCTGGCTTACGACAGAATAAAAATAACTTTTTTAAGTTCATTAGTGCATTTTATTAACATAAGAAATGGAATTCCTTTTAATGTAAAGAATATGCCAATCCAGAGCATATATTTTTTGATTGAATTTGCAACATCCTGGGCCGAATAAGGGGATTTTGCAACATCCTGGGCCGATTTAGGGGCTCGTGTCGTCACTGTCCCTATAAAGTCACTGTAATCAAGAAATACTTGTGACAAGTATTCCCATAAGAGCTGTCCCTCTATATATACATACTCTTTGGCGGGAGCCATTTTGTAATGAAAGGCACGACACGAAACTTGATTCTTTGAATCCACGTGGGAATCTTACTGACTATGTTTTAACAGTTTATGGGAGATTAAGGATGTCAATCTCTTTATATTCTGAATCACACTGTATGTTTTATGTATTACCAAATTATGCAAAATGCAACATATAAACTTAAATGATAAAACCATTATGAATACTGACAATTATGAATATTAACATGTATGTAATTTAACTGACGAAATGACAGAAGTGATATGATAACCTATAAGGAACAAAAGCTAACCACAAGGTTGAATAGACAAATGTAATGACAACTGACAAATTATAAACATCAAAACTTACTGTGTTTAATTATGTGTTCGCTTTGCGTTTCTTTCGATTCATCTGCTTTGCTCAAGTTCATTCTTCGATATGAGAGAAGTGCTACGTCTGGGGATGTAATGTCGGGGTAGGTTCTGTACACAACGTGGGGGTCCTAGTATTAGACGATACGGCATTGCGGGTTTGGTGGCCACCATAATTGCGCTTAGGAGGGCTAGGTTCAGATTAGGAAGTGGGGTTATTCGTGGAAGATTTGATTTGACGTTTTGACATTACAGGGTTAATGGAGTAACCCAAAATATACATCGCATTTAAAAGATTACTACGCAACCAAAGTTTATTAGTTTGTTATAAATTTATGTATTATTATTATTATTTTTAAAATCGTGGACGCCACTGTATACGTAAACAAATAGATTTATTGAAATTTTGAACAAATATAGAATGGAACCTAGTACTTCTAATGTTACCTGTGAAAATAATATTTATTCACAAATATCTTCTAATTTTAAAAATGTAAGATATTATTTTTGATAATTATAATAAAAATCTTGTTAGGTTTCATTAGTTAGGTTAAATAATTCAAAACACGCAGTTAGATAGATATGATCGTAATTTTGTGCGAATTAAATTTATTTTCTATGTTTCCATTTGCCACTGCGAAAAAACTGTTGTTTGCTCTTATTCTTTTGATTCTTCGTACATGTTTCCTTTAATAAATCACATGAGAGCTTAGCAAAACCGATGTGTTTCACACATATTATGCAGAATTCATTTTCAAAATGCATTACACATTGTAATAACCCAATTTTCACAGAAATGGTTGAGTACCTAATAGATAATAATCAGCAATTTCTCTCACGCTGAATTAAATAAAATCTTCTGTACTACTCGTAGAAGGGGCTTCTGAACTCATAGACTTCGTACACTAAATTGCTTTTTTTATCTATGTTTTTTAAATTCTTTGTAAAAAATACTTTTATTCATAATGGCAACAATTAAGTTACATAAATTATAAATAAGTTAATCAAAGAAATCAGAGCATATACTGAACAGAAGCTTGGCAAAATTGTTTCACTGGCACCATATTTTGATTTCTAGGAACTATTTAAAAAAATTAATTTTTTGTAGGACTCAATAAAAGGAACACTGAAATTAAAATACACAGATTCGAAAACAAAAATTTTAGAAGAATCAGTTGAAATGGTAAAAGAAATAACAAAAGCCATGATTGTGGAAGCTGCTATACGATCCGCTAAACAAGCTTCTCTTGAAAATAAATCGATTGTCAGTATCAACCACATTGAAACTATTTTACCTCAATTGGTGAATTGAAATTTATATTTTCTTTATTTAATTGTTTTAATTAATATTTTTATTATTTCAGATTCTGGATTTCCCTTAAACTCGTAAGTTTGCAAAATTGTTCTAAATTATGTAAGCAAATAGAAGTTTTATTAAATATTTTCTTAATTATTGAAGTTATATTTATACTAAACTTGGAAGAATATAGCAGGAGTCGTTAAAGGTTTGACTTTTGGAGATGGGTTAATTGTAAAAACTTTGCCAAAACTAAGTTGGCTCAATTTCAATCTATACACAAGTTTCTATCCAAGTATAAAAACTACAAACATTCTGTTGTTTTTTAAATCATGTTTTGTGTTCCAAAAATATTGAAGTTAACATTTTTTAATCTATCGAATCACCTCTTATTATGTTTTGCTACCTCAGTTAAAAAATTCCAGTTTAGAGAGATTGAGTTATATTTAATACTTATTGTAATCAGTCCAAGGTTTTATGTAAATACGTATTATTCCTATTGAATGCTGCAAGTGAATTTGAAAAAAATAAATGTTACAATTAAAATTTGGCAAATTTCTTATAATAAATATTTTACAGTCCAATGTTTGCCAAGTAAATAATATACAGGATGATCAATTTTAACTTTAAATTAACTTTTCAATCTACCTAAATTATGTATACACACAAAATTAACTTTATATGCATTTTATTAACTTTTTATTAAAAAGTTGAAATTTATAAATAGATAGATAAAACACATTTTTTAATTTATTATAAAATTTTATCCCTGCATTTTTTTTTATTTTAAGAACTTAAAATTAGTTCAAATTTTTGTTTTTCTTAATTTATCTATTTAAAAAATGCCAACATTTCAAAGAGTTGGTTCAACTTCTTAAAATTAGTTCAAACAAATGTTAAGGTAATTAAGCATACTAAATTCATAGCTGTACATATTCATATTACTATTTCTTTAGAACTTAATCTAGAAATAATTAAACTGTAAATTACTAAAACAATTCCATATCACAATCACCGGTGATAAAATCGTCATCATCATAACTTAATAAACTTCGAACAGGTTGGTCACTAACAGACTTTGTAAAAACGATAGGTTTAATGTTATCTGTATCATCTGAACTTTCATGCACATCAGTTACCGGCGACGGTGGTGGATTTGTAACGTCTTGCACTTCAGTTTTACGTAGACTCCTGTTACTTTCTAAATTAGCACACAATTCACTACGATTCAAAAGTTCTGGTAGATTATGCTTATTTATAGAATTTGACCCAGCTGTACAACAAAATTAATAAGTGTTGATGAAATAATGAAACGTTACGGTACTTACTAATTTTAATTTTCTTTTTCATTTCCCTCTGCTTTATTTTACGTTTATTTTTCATAATGTTTTTAAATTTGATTTTGCTCTCGTTAAATATTTCCTTTTGTTGTTCCTCAGTAAGGTTTCCATCAAGCTTTACCAGTTGTAGATACACACCACCAGGAGTTCTGCGCCTTGACTGATTCTAAAAAAATATTAATTGAAATCATGGGAAAAAACGAAAAATTAAAATAAGAATGAATGAGTTTTAATCAAATTTTAATTAAAGTAGTTGTGAAGCTATACTGTGTTCATTTAACATATACAGCTGAGAATAACGTACATGCAGTTTGCATGTGATTTATGGGACGGATCTAGATTGCCTTGTATTTTTACAAATTCAAACGCCAGATGAAAATTATATGCTTACAATGAAAAACTGAAAGTACGGACAGTATATATGGGGTTGTCGTAACATTACGAGCATCCAATCGCAATTGCAGGTGCAATAAACATAATGAAATCACGTGCTGGTCACGCGCTGATCACTATTTACCTTCTAAATAGTAGAGTGGCTACATCGTAACTAGATCACTTTAAAACATAAAATTTATAAGTTGGAAGTAATTCAAATTTTGATTAATAAATAATAAATTATTCTTTGACAATTAATAAATATGTGGATTTGTTAATTTCGGGAATATTAAAAATCGTGAAAATTTAATTAATCGGTATTAATTTTCTTAAATGAAATAAAATTTAGTAGAAAATAATGCTATAACTTACAAAAATAAGCATGCCACCGTTTTCTTCAATTGACTTGGTTTTCTTAAACAGTTCCAAAGCAGCTGCATTTCCAATAACCCTTACAATATTTGCTGAAACATTTACCCACAATTAATATTTGTTCCAATAATGCTATACTAACAAATCACTTACAAATTAACTCATCATTTGTTTCGTATAATTTATTAGCAATGTCATTCGCAACATCTGTTTCGGAATCGTCAACTGTAACGGTAAGATCAAGAATTGTTAATGGTTTTGAATCATCGTGTGAGTTTGTACGATTCGTATGTAAATTGGTATCTTGTCTCTGATCAAACGTTCGCTTGTTTTTACTAACAGTTCTTAATTTATTGTTTACGGGATAAGTTTCCACACTTCTTGAACGATCTACTTGACTAACATCACAATTAACTAAATTTTCTAGTAAGACATCTTCTTGTATACGTGTACTCCATATATCATACTTCTTTTTCGCCATGCTACTTTTAACTTTAGGTTTTAATTTGCATTTCAAACGTTTTGTCTTTGGACCTACACGTAAACCTGTATCACTATCCGATTCAGAAGCACTACTTGTTTCGTATTCGCTTTCATCATCAATGAGTGCTGGAAATCGAGGATTTGAGAGTGCAGAATAGTTTGCAGGTCTTTCTAAAACCACATAGTTGTTCGTGACATCGTTATCGATTATCTGAAAACATTTGTAGCTAATTAAACAATTCTAGGTAAATCTAACCTCGCTATTATAACTTACCTCTCCGTCTTCTAAAGAAATATCACGATCCATTGTAACTGTTGCTGCACTTAAAAATCAACTCAATTTAAGTCAGCACTCGAAATTAAACATTGAAGTTAATATCCGCAAACAAATAAAATTTATATTAAATTTTTACAATTTTTACGATAACCTCTGTCAAAATTACCGTTTTAAGCTTGCTTGTACAGGATGCTACGTAAAATCCTATAAATTACTTTCATGATCATAACGAAACTACATACAAGTAATTAACCAAACTACAACGAATAGTCAACAAAGTAGTATTCCCGCGACTGCGGTAAAAATTTAAATTGAATTAAAAAAATGATTGGAAAAATTTTAAAACATTTCGAACAATTATTTAAAATTTAGATGAAGTGGTTCAAACGAACTACTTTATAAATTTTGAAGTTTGAATAAATTAACCTCACATTTTGTCACCGTGATGTAAGCCTTGAAGATTCAAAGGTCGTTTTTGATGAGACTATTAAATAAATAACATTTTCGGACAATTTTGGTTTCTCTACTTTATAAGATGTCTACTAAAATTGAATTTGCAGTTCAAATGACGTGCGATTCGTGTGTGAAGTCGGTAGAAAAAAGTTTACAAGGCGTAGCAGGAATTGAAAATGTAGATATAAATTTAAAAGCAGGTAGCGTAGTGGTGCAAACTACTCTTTCTACCTCTGATGTTTTAAAACAATTAGAATCGAGTGGACGAAAAGTTGTGGTAAAGGGTCTTGCCGGTAGTTTGGCCGGTGTAGTTATACTCGATACCGGGAGCCCTAATATTCAAGGTGTTGTTAGATTTGTGCAAGTTGATTCAAATACTTGTGTAATTGATGGAACTATTGATGGATTACATCCTGGTAAATATGGATTGTTTGTACACGAAAGTGGTGACATGTCGAAAGGCTGTGAGAGTTTGGGTGATTGTTATATTAAAGATTATTTACACGATGGACCTAATACAAGACAATACGGAAACTTAGGAGCTATCACAGCTGGAAATGATGGCAGGGCAACATTTAAAATGCAAGATGATGTAATTAAGCTAAGGGATGTTATAGGAAGATCACTTGTTGTTACAGAACGACCAGGCGATTCAAATGGTGATATTGGAAAGAGATTAGTATGTGGAATTATTGCTCGTTCATCAGGTTTATTTCAAAATCCTAAAACTATATGTGCTTGTGATGGTATATCTATTTGGGATGAACGTAAAAAACCTAATTCACCTTTGTAATTAAATAATAGTTTAACATTTATTTTTTTATCAATATCTACCATAAAATTTTATAAATACTGGGGCATTACACATTTCATTATAATATGTATTTTATTAAGAATAAATAAAATTAATACGGCATAAGTAAATATTTAACAAATTTAGAAAGGCTACGGACTATTTTGTGCACTTTTGAACTAAGCTTATTTCTATGAATTTTTTAGCGAAATTTTAGTTGTACATTTTTAAATCAAACAAATTATAAATACTTATATTTATACAAATTATAGTCAAACAAGAAAGCATATCTTTAATGCCCATTGGATCACCTATCCTTACAGGTAAATGGTTTCTCTTCACTATGAATGGGGATTTGCATTTAAAAAAAATTATGCACCAATGATATCTATTTCTTAATTTTTGCTCAACTACGCACCAACAACGCCCGAATAAAATATGTTTGAGATCCTACTAGAGACCTGGATGTAATTTAAAATTTACATAATTAGTAATTGTAAAAAACTATAACAAATCATAAAAATTAAATAAAATAAACCATTTTTTGGAAATTAAATTTGCAATAAAAGAAGTTCCGATATTATTTTTTATTATTATCATTATTTTTTTATATGAAAGACATTCCAAGTTTGCGCGTGGACAAAAGAGTAAACAAATTTTGTTATGATGTTGTTGACGTCACAACGCGTTTTTGAGTACCTATATTATGTTTATATCAATTTTTCAAATATATAAAAAGTATTTACGTTAATGGGGGGGGGGGGGAGTGAACCCCCAAAAGAACCCTCCTTATATAGGAGAAAATTGTCTAGTTGAAGCATGGCATTTGAAAATGCTAGCACGACTTGCAAGAACTAAATTGTATAGAAAACAATATCGCATCACGTGCAAGGTATGTAGTTTAAAAACTAATAATTAAACACAATTAAGGAAAAGAGCGATAAACACATGTACTGCTTCTTCGACTTCCTAGCCATCACACCATGACATGTGTTTTTGACTCATTAGTCAGACACATTAGATGTGTACACATTCATTAAGTGATAACAACAAGTATGCGATACTGATGACGACTAATGAGTCAGAAACACATGTCATGGTGCGATGGCTAGGAAGGCGAAGAAGCAGTACACGTGTCTGTCGCTCTTTTCCTTAATTGTGTTTAATTTTTAGTTTTTGAACTAAATAGGTTGTTTAATTTCGTTTATTTTATAAAAATAAAAAGTTTTTTGGGTGCATAACATGGGTGAAGCGGACGCAAAGCAGGTGGGTGGAAAAAGAGTTCAGAGAGGCTCAAAGAACTGAACGCTGCTTATTTTGAAGACAAAAAAGCTAAAAAAAGAAGATCATTGCTTCTTTTAGTAAAAAATACCGTAAGGAAACAAATTAGCACTCCTCTTAATTGGGGAGCGTAAAATGTTAAAATTCGCATTGGGCGTAACATTACCTAATTACGGTACTGCATTGGGCTTATATAAAATTTGAGGAATTTTGGTTGCTTTGCTGAGGAATATTCTACTAAAGCAAACACTGATGACAAAATACAAGTTAGGCCTTTAGAGGGATATAGATGCAAGACGCGACATAATATTACATTCAGATTAAAATTGTGATAATTACATCATCAGATTTGTTGCTTAAATAAACGCAACATCATTATTGCTTATCTACTTTCAAATGCAAAATTTGACAAAATTATATACATTTACTATCCTAAAAAAATATGTTGAGATCCAAAACCGTGCAAAACGCAACATTAATCCTATTGTTATTTTAAATTTCATTTCCTTTATAAATTTTTCTAATTTAAAAGAAAAGGTCAACTGGAAAACCGAGGATACACATACACAGTAGCGCTACACCTCAGAGTGAGTTTTGGCTAACCATTTCATTTCATGAAGGCAGACTACCTCGGTGGTTTGCCATTATCCGCCAAGGGAGGACGGTTAGAATAAAGTTCTTGCTCTACTCGAGCTCGAACTAGGATTCTTTGCTAAGTAGCCAATGCACTTAAGAATCAGACCTAACCGTCTTCTGGAAAACCGAGGATAAGGGCGCAAAATATTAAAGGTTTGTGGCGTTAAACTTGCGTAATACGCCACTAATGAGGAGGAAACCACGGACCCAATTTTTGTTCACCAGATTTCCTTTTATGACATTTTTTTGGATTGTCTCATGATTTGCTTTCGAAAAAGTTGAAAAAGTAAGATTATTTGTAGTTTCTAAGATATCCTTGGACTTCTAAGATTGTCTAAGATTTCCTTAGATTTCCCTTTACTTGTACATCAATTTTCCCCAGCGGTTTCCTCCTCAGTTTTTTATGAATCACGACTAGTGTCGGCGGCTATGATCGACTATGCACACCGTGGGAATCCTGGTATTAGACTCGATGATATTTTCGGGTTGATGGCTATCATGCTTTGTGCTTAGACAATTTGGATTAAATTCTAGTGTAGGTCAATGGGAGAAATTTATTTTTACATTTCAGTACCGTCAAATTAGGTGACTTGAAATGGTTGGATGTCTTGAAACCGCTGCGCAACCCTATATAGATCAGGGTGGTGTACTCTAACGGTGAGAAGTTTTTGCGAATAAAATTTTTTTTTCAGTACCTATTAGCATTAGCAAGTACCTTGTTGCATTAGCTGTGTGAGTGTGACATGCGTGATTATAGAAAAAAAATAAACAATTAAGGTAAGAAATATACAAATTTTTGTACCCTGTTTACTTCTTGTTACACCCCCGAACCTATTGTTCCGATTCATGTCTGATATTTTTTTATTGGTGAGACGAACATTTCTCTCCATGATACCTAACATACAAAAAAATATCTGGATAAAAGAAATACTTTTTCTGATAACATTCATTTATTTGTTATAGTATATGGGTGACTTGAAACTCGTGAAATTATGCCAAATAAATACAGACGCACTGTGGGAAAGAGAAAGTATAACGATTTTTCTAGTTTATATAATTTTTTTATAATTTATATTATTTTTTTAGAATTTATATTGTTTTTTTAGAATTAATTTTGTTTTTTAGAATTAATTTTGTTTTTTGCGTTTGAATAAATCATTTTACAATTTATATTGTTTATTTTTTTTGTTTAAATAATTTTTTTTTGCACTTAACATGCGTTTTTACTTTTTTAAAAACTCTTTAATTTTCAAGTCGCCCTACATGTTTAAAAAATGATATTATAGCGGTTTTTAGAGGCGTGTTTCAAGTCACCCAAACTGACGGGCGACTTGAAACATGTCTTATTTATTTTTTTTAAACTTTTGTTATTGCTTTAGAACTTTTTTGTTATAACAATCGATTTAGCAGATCAATTGGCACATCAGAATAATTTTTTTGTTACTATAGCTATCCAAACTTAACAGATATTGAACAAAGAAGCCTAAAATCGTAGTCAAGTCGCCCAATTTGACGGTACTACAAATCTTGGACTATTTTGGAATTATAAATTCACTGCATATAAAATTTAATTTAATGAAAGTTTTATCTTTTTACTTCGAAGCCTCTTCTACAATATAGAAGACTTAAACCGAACCCGGCTGGATTTAAATTTTTATCATTTAACTCATATCGGAATTTCCCACAAAAATTATTTAAAAATTTTTTTTATCAAATTCTTAGATCATTTCTAATAAATACGAGTAATTACGTATTAGGCAGTATTAATTGCTGAACAGGTTGTGGTTCCATACTCACTTACACTGAAGCAAGTTACCCCGGGCGAGTCCTAATTCATCACCTGATGCTTTGATGAACGTGTGCGATATTTATACTTACACTGTGTTTTATTTGTGATAACTAGAGTCCGGATTTGTAGCTAAAATGCTTTTCCTGAACATTCAAAGCAGCTCAAAAATTTTAAATAATCTAAATGATTTATCAAAAAAGAGACCATTTGGCACCATGTTTTATATACTTTTTTTTGCTTTTTTTATGTTTTTGTGCTTTTTTTTGAATTTTCATGCATTTTGTGCTTTTTTTTTTAATTTTCATTTTTCAGTGCTTTTTTTTTAAATTCATTCGTTGCTTTATTTAAAAATTTTTAAAACTTGATTTTTTTAATTAATATACTTAATTTGCCAATGTAAAATTGTTTTACCGATTTTAACAAGATGAGGGACGTGGTTGAATGCTGCATGGTTTGTATTATGTGTTAAAGAATCAAGAATTTTTGTGGCATTTAGGATTTAAAAACACCACGTCTGACGTTACAGCACAGGTTGGAATTGCCATTAAAAATCACTGAATGAGGTTTTTAAGAAAAAACAATATTTGGCGAAAAAATTCTAAATTTGGAAATAGATCCCTCGGTTGTAGCAAAATTCAAGTTTGCACCAATCACTAGTGTCGATGTTGAAAGAAGCTTTTCAGCTTTAAAATTTTTTTTAAGGAATGGTTTTACTTCAGAACGTTTGGAACAATTTTTAATAATCAATTGGTTTGGAAATCAAATTAATGCTTTTGATAACCAGTAAAATTTGTGCTTTTTTTTATTAAATTAATGCTTTTTTTTATTAAATTGATGCTTTTTTTGGTAATATTTGATGCTTTTTTAAGCACTTTTTTTTAGAATTTTTATGCTTTTTTATCCGGACTCTAGTGATAACTTACAAAAATTTTAGTTCTAAAAAGTGTGTGTGCATTTTTTCTAAAATATTACTAAGTAGGTATATGATTTTATGTGAAACCTACTAAGCAATTATTATTTTTAATGGCATCGAACTTAAAAAGAATTTTGTTTGTATGGCGAAACATGATTACATAATACATACTACTTAAAAATTGTTGATTTTATTTGCATAGATTATTATTTAAATAATTTAATTTTTCCAATAACCCTTAACGGTATTGCCCTTTCTACCGTGTAGGTACCAGTATGATTAAAAGATCTATCGGTGTAAGCGCTTATAATATAAGATATCAACTTAAATATATTCAACTATAAAGGAGTAAATTTTCCTTCATAATTCAGTAGCTTCCTTTAGCTAGTGCGACCATGCTATATATTCTAATTTTTATTACGATCAATTTATCAAAATTTATTGATACTCTGCCTCTTGAGTTTATTCATAATAATTATATGACCGAAGAAGACTTTTCACATGTTTTGGACAATGACCACGAAGATATAGCGTCAAAATACGAAGTGGTATACTTACCGGTAGCGTTTCCAATTCGTGAAGCAGTTGGAGAAGTTGGATTGACGTCAGAAAATGAATTTAACTTTAAAGCATTCGGAAGGTAATTATAATATCTTAGAATAGTAACCAAAAAAATAAACAAAAACCTAAAACCGAAAATATTTTTTAGAACAATTTCGTTAAGGCTTAAAGCGAATCAAAATTTAATATCGTCAGATTTTAAAACTTACTTGCAGTATGGAAATAATCAAACAAAGTTATTACCATACATTAACGAAAATTGTCATTATTTACATCGCGATGAAGAATCTGTGGCGTCAATAAGTATTTGCGAGCCAGATGCCGTGGTAAGATATCTTATTTTGATTTATGAAGTAATTTATTTTTTTGTTAAACGCCAGTTTATAACGGAAGATTGTTCTTTGATCGGAGATTTATGGTTTGTGATTGGTTAAAGACGAAGTTCTCTCTGCCGACCTAAAAACGATTTTTTGTTATATAACTGGGCCCAAGAGAGGTTTAAAAAAAGGAACTCTCGCACATTTCATCAAGATTTTCTGTTCATTGTTATATAGAATAGAAAAAAAAATTATTTGCTTCGCCTTAATTATATGTTATATTATTCAATATAAATAAAAATATCATTGTGGATATAGTATATTGAGCTGCATTACAGTAAAATCATAACTTTTGTTTATAATAATTTAAACTTGTTTCAGCAAGGATTATTATTGTTAGACAACTTAACATTTGAAATACATCCTTTAACATCGGAACTACAATCAATTTTAAAACTCCAAGAACCTTTACTATCGTCATCTTACAAAGAAAAGAGAATTGCTCACATTATAAGAAAAATTCCACAGTTTACTTTAAATAACAGCAACGACAATTTATTAATGAAAAGAGATTTTTTAATAAAGAAGTCATTAAATATTAACGATAATGATATTATTGAAAATTTAAGCAACAAGGCAGCAGATACATTAACTGCTGAAGTAGCTCTATTTTTTGATACAGCTGCTTATGCGATATTTTCTCCATATTTTAATTACGATGACGCTAAATTAAGAAATATGCTGTTGGCTTATATGAATGGGGTAAGATTCTTTTTTTTCGTAAAGTACATATCAAATGTCCAAATCATCTAAGCTTCTTTGCTCTGCTTCAATATTATCATTTTTATTTCTTCCGTTTTTCTTAGTTTTCAGTAAATTACTCAATTCTCTCCTTTATAGTTCTAATAAGTCAGTTCAGTTACATAGAAGCTCTTACATAATAATGTAGTATACTTGATCTCCTTTCTCGTTGATACTTATTACTTCTCAAACAAAAAGATTTTGCTGCTTTTACTGCATTACTGCTCACATATAAACATTTTTTTATAAGATTCAAGCGTTATATCATCACAACAGTCTTGGTACTAATTTAGAATTAGTATTGGTAAGATTGGATATCATGAAAAATCAACCATACGATATGCCGCATTACGATGGAGAACGTTCTCAACTGTTGAATTCGTTTTGCGACTACCAAAAAAATTTGAACGTGGAGGATGATGATAATCCTGATCACTGGGATATGGCACTTTATGTTTCAGGGTAAATTATCACTTTTTAAATTTATCGTATTTTATTTATATTAAAGTGCTTTTACCTTTTAGTCTGGATTTTTTTGCTTACGAAAATGGTCGTAAAAGTGATGTCACAATGGGTTTAGCTACAGTAGGTGGCGTATGCTTTCCAGAATATAATTGCGTAATTGCAGAACTAGGAACAACAAACATATTTGGGAAACCTTTTCCAAGTGCCGGTTTCACAAGTGTTTACATTTTAGCCCACGAAATTGGCCACAAGTAAATATAAATAAAACTATTTGTTATTTAACTTTACTTAATATTTTATAGATAGATTTTGGGATGTTCCTCGTGGGTTTTTTGGGTCAAATAAATAAAACACAATTATATCTTTACTGACTAGTTTCGATTTCTATGTAAATCCTCTTCAAAGTCAAAAAGAAAAATCAAACTTTACAATTTGAAACAATCAAAAATTGTAAAGTTTGATTTTTCTTTTTGACTTTGAAGAGGATTTACATAGAAATCGAAACTAGTCAGTAAAGATATAATTGTGTTTTATTTATTTGACCCAAAAAACCCACGAGGAACATCCCAAAATATATCTATTATATTGGGGGTCACGAAATTGGAATATATTAATATTTTATAACAGTTTAGGGATGCATCACGATAGTATCGGTAATTCTTGTCCTAAAGACGGATATATTATGTCTCCATCCAGAGGTGTTCACGGTGAAACTCAATGGTCAACTTGTAGTGCTGAAGTTATGAAAAAATTACAGTAAATAAGCACAGAGATTCAAAAATTTAGATCATATAATATTGCTAAATTTTTAGTAAAGCCAAGTGTTTGCACGATTCGTCAAACGTTCCACCAACAACATTATTAGATCATTCAAGCTTTCGTGACATTCCTGGACAAATTTTCACTGCTAAACAACAATGTGAAATTTTTTTGCAAGATAAAGATGCTGTTGTATCTTCAGATCAAGTGTTATCTAAGATTTGTTATAGCATAAAATGTAAATCTCCAAACCGCAGCGGCTATTACTATTCAGGACCTGCTTTGGAAGGTACCGACTGTGGAAGAAATATGGTTAGGCGCTATAATTTCTTAAGATGTAAAAAGTTACCTATCTAATAATTTCAGTTTTGCGTTGGTGGAGAATGTATTTTTAAAATAATTCCTAGTGTAGCACCATTAACTTTTGGAGGTTGGGGGCCTTGGAAAACTAAGTCTTGCACATCTGGATGCATTGAAAAATCATATGGGTATCAAATTAGATACAGATTATGTAATAATCCGGCTCCTGTCAACACTGATCGTGGTTGTCAAGGTTCTGGTTATGATGTTGTTGTTTGTAAAGATGATAAGGTAAGTTTCTTTTGAATATTGAACTAATTTCGAATATTTGTTGTACAATTTAAGGTTTGCAAAAAACTTAATAAAAAATCAGCAATTAAATATGCTTCGCAAAAATGTGAAGAGTTTTCAAAATTATTATCCGAATTGGACGTAAATGGTACCGGTTTACAAGCACCGCATGAAAACGGTACTTATACAAATAAAATTTATTGAAAAAGCAGCAATGAAAAGTTTACAATTTTTAGATCGGATATGGATGGCTTGCGCTATTTTTTGTCAAAAGAAGAATTCAGGAATATTTTACACTCCTCGAATAGAATTAAATGATTTAAGTGTCTCTCCATATTTTCCCGATGGTACCTGGTGTCATAGAGATAATAATGGAGAAAACTATTATTGCCGTCGACACCACTGTTTACCAGAAGTAAATATCTTCAAACTGCATTTGAAAAATACATATTTAAAGAATTTTATTATTTTAGAGCTTTACGTTTAATTCTGGAAATAAATTTGCGATTCATGAATTTGGAGATGAAATACCATTTTCTCAAAATGCTCATCCTCGAGGAAAAATTGACGAATTATTGAAACAATATCTTTCGCTCTTTCCAAATGGAAAGCCTATACAAACTTTTTTAAACCCAAATCAAATCGAACCTCCAAATGAAGAAGATTGGGAAACCAAAGACTACATCGAATTGCCAAACATTAAGCATAACGAAATGAATGATAGATTTGTATTTGATTTTAAATAAAACTGTCATTATTTTATCTTAATAAATACATTTTTAAAAAACACGACTATATATTTAGAAAACTTCAAGAAAACTTATTAGGAAAGAAGAAGTAACAATTGGTTGATTTTAAATGGGCCATACTATTATGCTCACCCACAGTCACTTATTCAAACAGCCCCTCGATTATTCGTGTGGCATCAAATGGCAACTCTTCCCAATGCGTTAATCACACATTAGAGTTCGTTCAATGTATTAGAAGGTATCAGACACTTCGTCGCTCAGCGTCATCAGCATTAGCGGTAAAGATGGTAGGTGGAGATTTTGGATAAATTAATTTTAATCCCTTTTACTACCCTTATCGATTGGGGGTATCTTCCTACCGACTTCGATTTCTTAGTCAGCCAAAGCAAAGCAGAAGTAGCAAAATAAGAGCCTTAATCTCCTACATCTGATGAAAGAAGAAATGGCATGGGTAATTTTTAAGGGAATTACTTAACCCGGAAGTGGCGTCGAGCCTGTCTGATAAGGGGTTGTCCTTTAATCACGTGAGGTTCTAACAGGGGGGGGAGGGGTTTAGAATAACATCACGATTGATTACGATGGGGGGGGGAGGGGATGTTGTGACAATCACGTGTATATTTTCTTACGACCACGTGAAATCCCGAGCGAGCAAATTTATGCCTAAAAGCAACATAACAACAATATTTGGCTCTCAGCTGGCTTCTGGCACTGGACCTTGTGACTCCACTTGTCGCCCCGCTGCCCGCGCCCTTCTGTCTTGCCGTCTGTACTTGAAAAAAAATTTCAAAAAAAATACACGTGATGTTGGGTAGGGGGGGGTAGGGGTAGCCGAAAACCTCACGACGTATCACCAAGGGAAGGGGGGGTAAAAAAATTGCATAAAAAACCTCACGTGATTAAAGGACGACCCCTAAGAAGAAAATTAATTGGTTGAAAAAACAAAACAATCAAAATATTTATTAGCTGAGAGAGAATAATGCTGAGGTAAGAAACTCTATTCGTCGTTCATGAAAGATGCCGGGGAGGAAAAAATGCAAGTGAGAGGGGGCGGCTGTTGAAAAAGAAAGCGAGAGAGCTGGATGGAGAGTGGGAGCGGGGAGAAATATAGAAGTGCAATCCGAGGATAGAACTATTGGTTGAGTACAGGCGAGCAAAAATGAATTATATGAATACAGGCGGGCGCGCAGGAGAGAGAATTTTCACCGATAATCTGAAGCGAGCGGGGGCGGGGGGCGTGGCCGAAGGGCACGCCGGGCAAACGACCGCGGGGTCACCAGTTACACGAGCCCAAAATATTCCACACGAAAACACCTATGTGGGCCAAGGAGCTCTGTGGGCAAACATCGCCGTAGCGGTATCTGACCACACAGCTAGATTGGACTTCCTGAAATTTGAGCGGTTAGCGGTATTTTAAACATAGTATACTTAGGAGTTGGTTCAGCTGGCAGGGGAGGGGTTCTCCCTTGAGTTCATGGCATCGGGTCAGAGGAGTCTTATCGGTTTATCTGAAACAAAGAATGGGTTAGTATGTGTCTGGATTAGGTGATATACTTGTCTGTTTGGGCTTGGGCGTCTTCGTCGTATTCCTCTAGTTCGGTTGGCTGTATTCGGCGAGCACTGAATCTATTGCGTCTTGATCCATCCCTGTTCTAATTAGGGAGGTTAAGATCATGGCTAATTCGTTCGCTGTGATCGGAATTTTCGCCGTTTGTGGGGCAGTTGGTGCCTCTTTTCTTGAATGAAGGTTGTTTGTTACCTTCTGCGTGTAGGATTCTTGGGAAGTCCTATTTGATCTGTAGCTGGACTTCAGGTGATCTGTGTTTGTTGCTTCGGTGCCGAATTTTCTTCTGATAATCTTCGGGTATCTGGGGCAGCCTTTGTAGCTGGCTGGGTGCTGCCCTCCGCAGTTGACACATTTTGGTGGGCAACCAGGTGCCTTAGGGCAGCGGAAGACTGCGTGGAATCCAGCGCACTTGACGCATCTGGATTTATGCCTGCAGCTTTTCCGCGAGTGGCCATAGTTTTGGCAATTATGCCACTGTTGAATTCTAATCTTGTTGTGCGGTTTTTCGATCTTGACAGGGTGCATGCTGATCTCTTCAATTTCGTATATGCTGTTGTTCTCCTCCGTATGGGGGAGGGTGGCTACCAATAGTGGAAGGGGCCGGTTGTCTTGATGTCGCGTCATTCTTCGGATCGTGGTGATGTTATAGCCAATTGTTGTCAGGTACTTCGCTATGTACTCTGGTTGAATTCGAGTTGGGATGCCTCTAATGATGATTTTCATCGATGAGTCGTCTTTTAGGTGTCGGAAGATGAACTCGAAGCCTTCCTGTTCGAGGAAGCTTTTTAGCAACTTGTGGTCTTCAGCTGTTGTGGGGGGAGATTGCTAGTCCACCCGCAACTTGTTTAACATGTGTGGACCTGATCTTCATTCTGTCAAGTTCGGTTTCGAGCGTTGCCCATCTTGGTACGTTCTTTATGGTGATCGGTGGGATCTGTTGATTAATGGGTGGCTTGAAGAAACGATGTTCCTTTTGTTGGCGGTTAGATCTGGTGGCGGGCTCGGCCGTTTTTTCTGCTGGATCGATCGTTGGGGGAGGGGGGGTGATTGGCACCCCCTTTTTTTATTTGATTCGGCTGTTTGTGGGACAGGTTCTTCTTGCTGTTGGCTTTTGGTTACTTCTTCCGATGTTCCATTTATATCCTTAAGAGGTTTTCTATGAGCTCGGTATTACTAGGTAAGTTTTCAGGTGAGCATTGTATGCCCATTATTCCCAAAATTTCTAGTTTCTTCTTATCTGCTTGTTCTGCGAGTCGATTCGCGTTTGCTTCGATTTCTTTGAGTCTCTTCTTCGAGTCTTCGAGTTTCTTCTTCGCATCTCTGCATGTTCTACGTAACCGGAGTTCTGCGCCCCTTGGTTTGGGTGGAGACTTCTTGCCTCTTCCTTTCCTACTACCGCAGGTCATGTCTTGGTTGGAGAAAAATAAAATTAGCAGGATAGGCCTAGGCCTGTGAGAAAAACTGTCGGTAGATGGCTACCTTGTGTACGGAGGTCCGTTAGGTAACGGGACTGTGACTGACCACGTGGTTGAAGTCACAAAAAATAAAGGTAAATTCTCAAATTAACCCGTGGTGTCTGCTAAAATAAATGTTTTAGCAGCCACACTTCGGTGTTTAATTTAAAATTAATAAATATTCCAAAAATTGGAATGGGAAGGTAAAAACTTCCACTTTCAATAGGTAAAATAGTTAAAAATTAAATAATTGTTCAAAAACTTATCCTGAGATTTCTTGGCTACTTCTGAATCGGTCTTATCGTGGATCTGTTGATTTGTTGGCTTCAAAATCGAGGTGAAGCCGGAGAATCGTCAGATTTATCGCTCTTAACACGTGTTGATGTTCACTGCGTATGACTGTATGAAGCATCAGTGGCAGATTTATATGGATGCTTACGATGCTGGAGCATCGGGCCCCCGATCATTGAGGGGCCCCCAAGAGCCAAGACCTTACTTATTATTTTATAGAATTCAATTTTGTTTATTATCTTTCATTTTCAAAGAACATAAAAGCAAACGCAAATTATAAAATTTTGTTTAATTTAATTAAATTTTTATAGAGAAGCTTAAGATGATGGAACATTGAATATTAGAGCCCCGATCATTGAGGCCCCCAAACCTTACTCGTTATTTTATAGAATTGAATTTGTTTTCTCTTTTTATGAAAATCAGTTACCTTTGCTTTGTTTTTTAAATTATCTATAAAATAATAATTGATTGATACGTGGTTTAGGTAGTGTAACTCGATATTAACCATATCAATATTTTAGAAAACCCAAAAAATAAACACACACAAGGTTTTGAAGTAAAATACACTGTAAGTATAAAATATTGCAAACGTTTTCATTATACGATGGTATCATCAGGCGATGAACTAGAAAGATAATTAAATAAAATACGTTTAATTGTTGTTTGGGGTGGTGAACAAAAAGTATTTTTGAAAAAATAAGGGAGATTTTAGGAAAGTGATTTAATAAGAGTAGGGGTATAAAGAATAAGCGTTCTTATAGGTCGAACTTAAGGGGGGGGAGTTAATTCTTTTTTGAAGATATAATAATAGAGATGAGTTTTTTTACATCAGATTGATTGTTTATAAAAACAAGAACGATTGCTTCAATTTATTGATTTCCATAGCTTCTAAAAATTCTAGTTTTTTACTTTTTGGCTATACATCTAAAATTTCGTATCCCCCCCTGTTTGCGATTAATGTCTAACTGGTTTCTAATTGATTTTATATTTCTTTTTATGATATTTATGTTTGATAGTAAGAATAAATTTTTTTCTTACCAGTTACATATACCATTATTTTTATACTAGACAAACGTCACCCCCCCCCCATAATATCCTACCAGGGGCCTCTAAAATATAATTAGCATTGGGATCAAAAAAGTCACTATCCGCCACTGGGAAGCATTCTATATTTATCACACAATGTATCCTAACACCTAAAATGTTTGAGGTCAATTCGTCACGAGCTTTTCGTGTAGAGGGATCGATGAACCGAATTACCTCGCATCCATGAAAAACAGGAAAATTAATTTTAAAAAATATACAATAATAATAATAGCCCTAAGTAAGATTGACCCTAACATGGGGGAATTTTCTGAATGATATAAAACTACATAAGTTGATTTTTAAATTGCTTTATTATTTGATTGATATAGAATGTATATAAAAAAAATATTATGTATTAATTTTATTTTGAAATAATATATTCCATCGAAAATTTGATTTTTAAACATTATTTTTTCCATTTTTAAAATTAATTAGAATTTTTCTATTAATTACTTAATAAATCAAGTACTGCTCGCTCGGACAGCAATACCAATTGTTTTACACGGTAGGTACGAGGGGGGCGTCAAACTGAATGACTATTTGTGACAAATGTAAAGTTAACAATGTGTAGGTACAAAAAAAATTTTTTTAAATTAATTTTTTATTTTTATATATTTTTAGCATTTTAAAATTTTTTGAAATTAAATATTTTGAAATATGAATTTTGTACGAATTTTTGAAATTAAAATTTTAAATATAATATATTATCATTTTGTAGTTGGTATTTTGTTGTTTCATGTTTTTATTATTTTTCTTTGTTTGGACTTTACTTAATAATAAATAATAAAAGAATATATTATGCGAGGATGCGTGTCGCCATATTTGAAGGGGGTCTAAGTCTTTGTGACGTAGTGTGACGATGCTAAAATGGGGAAAATGTTTAAAGTTGTGTGACGTAATTTTGTGCATAATCCATCGAACTCGATTTTGATAACTAATAATGAAAAACTAAAAAGATTTAAGCAATCCAATTTTATAGATTATAAAATTTGGTTATATGACTATTATTTCTTGTAATAATAAATAATAATATTATCCGTTTTCTGATACCAAGATAAAACTCAAAATATGAAATTAAAAAAATCGACGTTTAAATTTCAAGTCGACGTACAAAATATTTCGAAGTCGGAGGAGCTCGTATTACATCGATTTTCATTAAACGTCAAGTCGATAGTTAACATTCGAGTTGTCAGACTTGACTGTCAGTTGTGTTTTATGAGTGGTTAGTGTGTATAGAAAATTAAAAGTTTTTAGTACAATAACTGCAGCATTAATTAATTAGTTTGTTGTAATTCATATACTTTGGTGAGTACCTATTTTAATTTATATACAAGATTATTAATTATAGAAGATCAAATTTTTGTATAGGATTGGTTCGATTTTAAAAATTGCCGGATTTCAAAATTGTTTAATCGATAATTTAATTAAAAAGGATTTATAGATATTTTAATTTTATGTAACTTTATTGTTCGTCTGGTAGACCGGTTTATTAAGTGCAGGTGATTAATTGCTATTAAACTTGATCTTTGTTCTTGATGGCCAGTCAGTACACCCTAATAGTTACAACATATTCAAGTTCATTGTGTAAAATTTGTTTGTTCTTATTTTAATTTTTCAGTCATTCATTATTATATTTAGATTGATTAATTTGGCTACCTAACCACCACAAGTGTATATTTATGGATTTTCTTTAGGGTGCGGGTGGGTGGATAATTAAATTTAAGTAAATTTGTTTTCGCATCATAGGTAATATTATGTTTAAATTTTAACATGGTAAAATTAAATCCAACGATTTGGAATTGTGTTGTATTTATTCTATAATTAATAATAATTATTATTGTCACAATTGTTGAACTAATTATTACTTTAATTTTTTTTAAATGACAAGATGATTTTTTTTACATTACCTGCTTATTTATGACGAGCAGTGTACAAGGTTGATTCAAATAAGGAGCATTTTATAATTTGTCCATTATTCTTACTGATTAGTGATTGTACATCAATTTTCCCTAGTTTGTCATAACTGATTTAAGATACTAAATTTTTTAACAATTGTTCAAATAAAAATTATTTATTTTTGTTATTGCTATTTGTTTATTTTTATTAATGATTGTAAATATTAGTTTATTGGTTAAAAGAAGCACATAATATTTTTCACAGAGGTCTCTGTTATCTAAAACCGGTGTAAATAGCAAGGTAACATCAAAACTAGATTGTTTATAAGGACATGCGACACCATCTAAAAATAATGTTTATTTATTACTTCTTGCCTTTCTTTCGGTAGAGGTCTTCTCTCAATTACTGTTTTAATGGACCGTTGCCATGGTAATTTCAAACACATTTACCCAATAATTATTATTATTCATAGCCATTGCATTGATTGTTATCCGAATTGTTTCGTTTCGGTACGACCGTTGCGGTACGGTCGTTTCGACGCGAAGACGGTTTGGTACAAATAATTAACATTAAATTAACTCAAATTTTGGTTAGGCCGAGCCTTGACAACCACAATATTGATACTACACTTATGGACTTGTGCCATGTTTAGAATTTCTTTCTGTATGTATACCATTACGAGTATACTAAATCAATGCGTATTACATAGGCACTTAAGCGCCTGTCTAACACCATCGCAGAATATAAATTTTTTTAACCAATTGAGGTCCCTGTATATTTTGGTGAACTAATAATATACTTTACAATTTAAAAAAAAACACCTTTGAACAATAGCAGGTGCATTTCTAAGTAACTTAAATTTTTTTACTGATACCACTGATATACTATTACAATACCAAAGCAATAATATATTTAGCGATTTCTCATATTATATGATGACTAAAAATAAGAATTACATCCATTACTTTTATTTTCCAAAGTAGTAATATATAAAATCTTTGAAGATATCACTTTTCAAATTTATTAGTAATTTTTAAAGTTATTTAGAATGCATCTGCTATTACCGAATGTTAGTACCGCATTTGCAAGTGCATATGCACTTTTTGGCCGACTAATTTCGCACACTTACTTGCATTCTCAAGGCCAGAATGACCAAAATGGCGAATCTAATTAGATAGTGAATTTTTGAGACCCTAATTGATTCATTAAAAACATCACTGAAGCGGCCCCAACTCAAAAATTGCAGATATACAAAGACAGAACCTTTTTGAGTAAATCAAATAATTAAAAATATTTCTGAATACGCTTTAAGTCAAAAATTACGGATCTAAAAAGACACAGATCTTTGTTTTTAAGTTAAATTCGGCTATAATTAACGAAATTCAATTTAAAATATATATATTAAATGATGCTAACATTTTAATATATTTATTTTAAATGTACGACTAATAGTCGTAGCAACTACTTCATCTGTTTACTTCGATTACACGTACATCGACTTTTATGTGAAACAGCCAAACTTTAAAATCGATTATTTACTAAATCAATCAATGTTGAGGGGCTTGACTTAACTGGTAGATCTCTTTACCAAAGTAATTATTGCCAGAACATTTTTAAATAAGTACTTAATAATAAAATAATCCAAAATAAAATTTTGAAGAATTTTGCAGGAAAAAATAAGATAGAAATTTAATGATCTTGAATTTTATATTAGGATTTCTTGTTCCAATTACATAAATTAATACAAAAATTCACGATGTTTTGAAGGGTAATGAATTTAAATTCAATGCGTGTTCAATTTAGGAAACTGGAATTTAGCAACAACTACAAACAAATATTTCAAATCGAATAGTTAAAAAATTTCTGTCTATTTACTTTAAATCACATAATATATTAGGTACTAATATCTAATAAGTATACAAATTTTATTATATTTGAGAAGTTTTGATTTGGAAGTGAAATTAATCTTAATTTAGAATAAAATTAAAGTGAACCCATATTTTTTAATTTTTTTGGTCTTAATCAATTTTCAGCTCTGTCCTTAATTTGTTTTAAAACATCCCAAGTATGTATTGGCCTAGGCTTTGATTGCAATAGGGAATTCTTTATTGTTGAAGGATGACCGTTGACCGGGCAGACATTTAGTAAAAATACTTAGGATTTTTTAATTCAGTGTGGTATATATCTCTTGGTATTCGAAAATTTTTTATAATTTCTATCGATCTTTTTGATATGGTAATAAGAAAAATAGCCTTTGCCAACAACGCCTTACAGTATAAGTTAACCTAAGTATACTTTGTACGTTTCTACAAATAATTAATTCTTGATTACGTCAATCCTTTGTAATTTTTATTTATAATTGTGAAAAGTAAACCCAATATTTTAAATAGCATGTTTGTATTTGAGGGTCGATGTATATTCAGTACACGCAGGGGATTTTCCAGACCGGGTCGATAAAATCTTCCTTCTCTATACTTGAAACCAATTACAATTTATTATTATTAAAACATACATATTCAGGTCTATTATGTATCCCAAACGTTATTATAAAGGTGACAGTAATGAAATAAAATAAAGGTTTTGACAAATTGGTATGCACTATAAATGGTAAGAAAACCTTTATTATCTAGATCTTGTTAAAATAACGCTTTGTGAAAACGATAGGTAATACCAATTTGCCGAAATCCTTTAATATTATGTCATAACTGTCACCTTTATAATAACGTTTGGGATACATAATAGACCTGAATATCTCATAATATAATGGATTTTAAATCATCAAAATTTACTATATCATCTTCATGTTGTTTATATTATTATAAACGCATTATAGTATGCAACGTTTTTAAGAATGTAATTTATAAACCTTTAACCACAGAAAACCCTTAACCGTCTAGACCCCCCCTCAACCCTTGACATCGCAAGTATAACTTTAGGATCAAAAATCAAATTTTGTGATTCATTAATTTATTAATACGAAACGAAACGAACGTATACACATTAATTTTTATTATTCATGGATAAAAATTTTCAAGAAATATATCGACGACAGGCGTGCAAAACCTCCTAACTTATATAATGTCATTTTACAGGAACGCCAAAAAATCGTCTAGTTTAAAAAGTACTGCTTATTTTTCTTTCATTTAACAAAAGTTTTAATGTAAGTAATGGTCAATAATATAACCGATAATATAAGACGCTTTGTCAGAATGTGTATTAAGCATTATACTATCATATGGTGCTGATATCTCATTTTCGGTATAAGTCGAGTTAGGAGGTTTTGCATGCATGTCGTCGATATTGCACCTCCACTCAAATAGTATCGTAAGTCAAAAAAGCAAACTTTTGAGAAAAAGGTGTTTGAAATTTATTGTAACTTTTTTTTTCCACTTTTCGGGTCTTAATCGAAAACTAACAAAATTAGCGCAATAAGTTTTTTAGTAAGTTACAATGGTTTTTGAAGCTCTACAAAATGTTGTCTAGGTATCCTGAAAATATGAAAAAGAAATTAAAAAATTTTGAGTTGTGACACTATAAGGAAAAAAATCGAAAAATTTACGAGATATTGTTTAATTAAAGCGAATTAACAATATTCAACAGTTCAAAGATTAAACAGAAAATTAGGTAAGTATATTAAATCTCAGAGAACATTTTTAAAATCTTATATGTATAATTAGAATTAACTTCAATATAATTCAAAAACTGTCGAAAAAGTCAGCATAAAAACTTGGAATGTGATTGTTTTGCAGCAACACACACTGTCATATATCGAGACAGATCAGTTTTATAGCAAAAGACAAAACGATTTTTGACCAGCGTTAATCACATATACTGTCATAACTCAACAAACAACACTTTATACGATATTTAGTTATACGACCAGCTGGCACAAATCGAGATGTGACACTGTTTATGTTTGGTATGACATAACTTTCATTTAACATTATAATGACACTAGTGGATAAATATTTAAACCATAAGTATGAAACTATCTGAGATAAGATTTTGAAGTTTTCTGAAACGAATGATACAATAAAAGAAATTTTCCAATTTTTTGAGTTGTGACACTATTTGAGCGGAGGTGCGATGTGTATATTGTCTTAATTGCTTTACCTACCTAAATGAATGAACACTGTTAAATACAGTAGTTTCCGGTTATAAGAAACTCGAGGAACAGACTGATATGGCCTGGTCCGTAATAACCGGAGTATGTTATATTGACGTTTTCACAAATCACAAGATGGACTAGTTGGATGGATTATATACATTACTAAAATTGTAAAGTACAATTTTTTTCGGTAACTTAATTTTGAGTAAGTATATCTGCGAAGGTGTACAACGTTTGCTTTATGTATTGCGAGATGAGAATAAGAAGAATCACTATTATAGGAAGAATGGTATAAAATATCAACTTCCTATAGTAAAAATTTAATTCTTAATTAAAAAACTTTTATTTTATTCTTCTTTATACTACCTAAATTTTATTAACCCTCCGTTCCACGGATGAAGCCTGTCAGGCTTCAATTACATGGTAAACTATACTACTATGTAATTTATTCTACCCGTGGACTGGAGGGTTAATAAAATAGTATTAATTTTGTTATTAAAATAGTTTTATAATAAATTTATTAGTTTTAGTTGATAATGTAAACATGTTGTATCTTAACAATTGGGTCATTTTTAAGGTATAAAATCGCCAATTGTTATGTCATACGACTACTTTATGAAGTCACCGAACTTTAATGTAATTAATTCAATTCTGAAGGAAACGAAGTAAAGTTTTCTTAAACCTTTTACCCTAAAAAGACCATAGCCGACAAGATGCAATCTTAAGGCCCTTCTAAAATTGAAGTACGTCGTCCTTCCCGTGGTTAAGAGCTCACGTTAAACTGTTAAATATTGGCCAGATTAAAATATTCAATTATTTTTATTATGTAAATAATAATGTAGTATCGAGAATAATATTCTAGAATAAAGAACGCATATGGCTACAACTATACTTATTTATTTTTATATTTCTTTAAGATTATACAACAACAGCCTTACTAATAAAATTTCGTTATACACGCGTTGAACAAGTGTATAGTTATACACTGTATAAGGACTGTATAAGGAGTGTATAAATTTTCTACTAATAAACGTTGTATACGTACTGGATAAGCTATAACTGTGTTATGCAATGGTTATACACTCGAAATGTCATTTTTCGTATGTAAGTATGACTTTTTCTGTCACTGTCACTTGAATTTATGTTATTAAAGTCATTTAAGTAAATATATTTAACCTAAAAAATGGAGAAAATGAAAAGGAATCGTTAAACTAGAGTTCTAGTTGTATAAGATTTGTATAAAATGTGTTTTGACACTCATGAAATGAAATGAGACACGATGACTACTTCATCGCTATACACGGTTTATTAGTAACGTTTACTTATACACGATGTATTCAAGCTGTATACAAGCTTTATTAGTACATCTATGAATTGTTATGACAAGCTTATACAGAGTAGAGCTTATACACGGTTTATTAGTAACGTTTTCTTATGCAACCCTGTATAAGCCCTGTATAAAATTTATACAACGTTTATTAGTAAGGCTGCAAATGATTACAAAATTTTACAATACTATTAGCATATATCACGTGGTATATAGTATATACCTATATAATATACTAAAGACAGGTTGTTTATGTTACAATGAAAGTTCGATGCGATTATTTCAGATTTTTTAATTGAAAGATCGAGTGGGTGGATTGATACATTGATAGACAACCTCTAGGAATCGAACTTGAAAAATAATGAAACGTTGACGTAATATGTTCATTAGCATAAAATCAATCAGTTAAAAAAATTGTATAACGAATGGTTTACATTATATTATTAAAAACATCTATTTTTTAACTATAATGTAATACACGTTTTCTTTCTTACTTTAGGAGGTAATAGGTAAATATGTACATAAGTATAATATAAAAAGAAATAATTTTTCGGAACTAGAAACCTTCATCACCTGATGTAGCACTGAAATGACGTGACCGTAAAATTAAAATATCGTCTGATCTTTTAGCAATGTGGTTTCCGAAAACGCACGATTTTCGAAAGTTGTAGTGCATTGGTCGAACGATGACGTGTTTGTATTCTTGCTGTTCATTGGTTAATACATGACACACCATGCACGTGCCTCTTATATTGTTTATCTCGAATATTTTGAGGAACTTACGCATTTGCAATGTTTTGATCAACAAATAACGTATAAATTCAAGGTTTAAAAACAAGTGCATAATAACTAGATTGTTGTGCACGTTTACTCCGTTGTTGACAGCAATAATTTTTACACGTGCCGTACTAAATCGTATATTTAGGAACCACAATATACTCAATTACATAACTAAATTGCTATAAGTAATTTTGAATTTTGTTTTGATAATAATCTGTTCAGTAATTTATTTTAAATTTCAAATGATATCTACAACCTACTTCAAAAACTTGTTCCTTTGATGCTCTCCAGCCCAAAGCCAGTTGATTTCGTAACTGGTATGGGGTGCAGCCGTTTGGCAGTGGGTGACAACATTGCAGGCTGAAAAACCATGCTGCTTTTCTTCTGGAGATCCTTCATTTTTTTAAATCCTTAGTGGCAAGGGGGAAAAATGTTAAGTTTATAATCAATGAAATGTTTCATTGTTATAGCTGCTAATTCTATTTTATTACACTTTCATTGTGTGAAATAGAAAGCAATAAAAAAAGCAGTGTCGGAAAATATTGTACCGTGCAGTTTAAAATTAATTTGCATGATAACCTATATAGTATTACATTAAATAGCAGTTCTTCACATAATCATAATATAATAATATATTAGCAATGGCATCGTTAGTGATTTTAAGGTGTTCACATGCAAAAATAATTATTGTACTAATTACTGACCTATTTCAATATCTTGATATTTAACAACAAACATTTCAAAACATTGTATTGTAAATTTGTGCAATTACCGTAACTATTAGAGAAATCGGGGCCAGTTGGCTACAAGGGTTAATTAACAGTCAAATTATTTTTTTGTGTATTATATTTTGGTTACAGAGTGTGCAGTGATTTTATCGCTTCTGTTTTTTTTTTAAAGTAGTGCCATCTATATTTTTGTAAAGTTTGACAATTTTTGGATTTTTAATTATGAAATTGAATAAATACTTGGAACGCATTTCTTATAATATACTACTTACTCTATAATCACGTTTTACTAAGGTGTTTTGTTGGAATTTGTGGCAGGTGACTTATGTGACGGCAGAAATTTAATATGGCGCTTATTTACTGAAATAATCGATCATGACTACTTTCAGAGTTCTATGAGAATATTATTATACTAGACCATTTTTGTTCACAATAGAACTTTCAATAAAAAACGTTATTGTATTTATATCTTGATATCTCTCATGATTAAAGAGTTATAGCCAACCAAACTGCATGTCATACACTTTTATGTTTTAAAATTATATTTATTAATAAAATACTTGATTTCTTTCAATATCAAGCAGTATTCGCAAAAGTTTCAGAAAATTCTGAAAGACAAAAGTGATTTATTTTCAAACTTACCGTTACCTTACACACTTAATTCTAAAATTTAATCAAAAGTTTAAAAAATATTACACTTTTAATGTGAAATGTTTTTTTCCAGTTAGGTATACATTTTTATTTCAAACTTTGTAAGATTACGGTTTTCCATAAGTAATAAATATGCTTTAAAATTCAAGTTTTCTTTAAAACGATTCTGCCAATATACATAGGTAAACAAAACTTTGAAAACCTAAACTTTAAAACCTAATCGTATACCCGAAAGGGTGCACTTTTGGATATATGGGGTTCAATTATCCTAATTTTGTCTTCTAAGACCAACATAAAGCGTTTAGATACGCCTTGTAGAAAATAATAATATACTGAAAGTGTTTCATGCACAAAATATCTAACGGTAGGAGATATAAAAATACGCAATAACCTTTTTTATATTAACCACAGTAGTAGATTGGTGTGATCGCTGGTTGAGTTACAGAGCGGAAATTCTGGGTTTGCAGGCAGAACAATTTCTTAACTTGCGGATTTAAGAATTGGTTGTATATTTACATAAGTCTGGCCAATTAACAGAACGTCAAGATCAAAAATGAAAATAAAATATATTAAAATTTTTATTGTGAACGAAAAAGGTCTAGTACAAAATTTTCATAGGACAACCACGAAAGTAGTTATATAATCGATATAATAGGTCTGTTCCAACAAGCAGTTATCTCCAGTTTTCTGACTATACGCATGCTCTTTAGTTAAAATTTTAACGAAAATGATCTTTAAAGGCGGAGATTCACTTGTAACTGAACGTTGTAATGTAACGCTCGAGGCGAGCATTACATTACAAAGCTTGTTTCTTTGGCACTGCGAATGCTCATTTCGAATGCTTGGCTCAACCTGTGCTCCAGTATGAACACGTCGCGATGGGTACTGACCAGGGCCGTAGCTAGAGTTGAATTTAAGGTAGGGCAGCGGTGGTTACAAGTAGGGCTGAAGTGTAAATTAAAAGCTAATCAGACCAACACCGGGTAGGGCATTGGGATTTTAAGGTAGGGATTGGGATTTTAAGGTAGGGATTGGGATTTTAAGGTAGGGCATCGGGATTTTAAGGTAGGGCATTGCCCCACAATGCCCCCCCCTAGCTACGGCCCTGGTACTGACATGTAATGTAACAATAAAAGGGATTCGCTAAAAAACCGACAGTCGAGTGGAGCAAGGATGCTTCGCTCGCCTCTCGCTGTTCCTGCTCGCATCTTGTTCGCTTCGCGCTCGTTTATCGGACTGACCGTGGTGTGACCACGGGACTGACTATCGAATGCTCGTGTTACATTACAATAGGTGCCCAGACACACAATCCTGGCACGCGGCTAGGATCGAACGCCAGCACGCGTTCCAGGCGTGTGTGTCTAAAGGTAAGGAAACGCCACTCCACGCGCCACGCTTTGACGTCACAAAATATTTTATTCGTTATTATTTTGAAAACTTTCGGATATACTTAAGTTATTTTGTTATAATAATAAGTAATTATATACTTGAGGTACCTATAGGTAATTTACTCGCACAAATTAAATTATTTTTTCAAAATAATAATAAACAAAATGTTTTGTGACGTCAAGGCGTGGCGCGTGGAGTGGCGTTTTCTTACCTTTAGACACACACGCCTGGAACGCGTGCTAGCGTTCGATCCTATAGCCGCGTGCCCGGATTGTGTGTCTAAAGGCACCTATTACCTTACAACTTTCAGTTACAACTGAATCTCCACCTTAATACTCAAAAATTTAGTTAAAGAGCATGCGTATAGTCCTTAGAACTGGAGATAATTGCTTGTTGGAACAGACCTAATATAATCTCTTAAATGTGTGCCATGTTGGATTTATGCCGTTTCAAAGGTCACCTGCCACAAATTTCAACAAAGCACCTGTAAGGCGCGATTCTAATTAGTAATTTAATTTTATCATTTAAAATTCGACGGCATACATTATGCTTCTGAACTATTGATTATTTAGTTTTAACCGAGTTTTAACTAATTAACCAATACAAGTTCACTTTAACTAAAGTAACTTTAAAATAAATATTATGACATTTACTGTAAGTATAACATGTGGACGCCTACTTTTATGGGAGCTTACTCTATTCGTACAGGTAACTAACCCTGCGCATGGGGTAATCTAGATATTTTTGTATTTTTTTATAGATTCAAATAGTAGGTACGTAGTTTGAATTAGTGGGGCAGTTGAGCTTGTTCATAAGTTAAAACCCCGATCACTACTGAATCACATGTACCGTAGTTTGGAATCAACGTTAATATCAAGTTCCATTTATCGGCAATAGTTTCAAAGTTTTTCTAAACTGATAGAACCAAATCATCAGAAACAAATGTGATCTAAGGGATTATCTTCTAGTGCTAATTTGTGTCAAAAGAATTGTGCTACGCTCCGTTTAGGTAAGAGAAAATCTTGTTCGTTGGGGGGCAGCGACACGGTTCTTCATATATTATCGTGTAGTCTAATTTGTCAGGGCTGACATTATTTAAAAATGTAAAGAATTGTTGATTTTTTTTAAATTTCAACACCGAGTACTTACCACATGATATAATAATTTTCAGGCATTTCATATAAATATAGGATCGTGTCACTGAACTTGTCGCGTTTCGCCAAAATGTACTTTTTGCTTTTTTATTAAGTTGTTAAATTGCACGCTAACGCGTTTAAAAATAAATTTGTTGCCGTTACTATAAATGACACGGTCGATTTTCACTTAACTTGGGTTAAAAAATTAATAATCTTAAATTTTGGCACATATCGGTAAGTAAAGAATAAGTAAAAAATATTGGCAACTTTTATCAATAACTTATTTCAAGTCATCTAAATTTATCAGACTGTAAAATATTTATCGGAAATACATTTTGTGGTAAGATTCATACACAACTCTTTAGAATTAACAAAAATATGTTTACCTTGTTTCTTATTTGAACGAGCGCCAATGTTTTTCTCACACGCTATATGGAAAATTGCTATTATATTTTGCCCATCATATTTAAATTCATTTTAAAATGTGCTTATCATATTTAAATTCTAAATAAATAAAAAAAAATATATATTTTTTAAGCATACCTACCGAAATATACTATCGATTGACGTTACAGTTAGCACAACATCCAAGTCTAGACTTTTCCATTAGTACTTTTCCAGGTTTTGCAATATCCTTTTATTTGGTGCCAAAATTGTATCACAAAGACAATTTTAAAATTGTAGGGGACACCGGGACGGAACAAAATACCGGAACAGAAGGTGATTTCCCACTAAAATTGTTTCAATAGGTTAACATATCATCGGCGATCTGACAATACCTGCTAACTGCTATGTAATTCGTATGTAATTAGAAGGTATTGTCAAATCGCCGACGATATTTAGAATTGTCTTTGAATGACTTTTCGGTTTGGGTAGACTAAGGTCCAGTTTTTCAATTGCGAGTTAACCCAACTTTTCAAGGGTTGTTTATGAATTATGACTACCCTGATTTTGAATCAGAATCTAAAGTTAACCATTGAATTTGGGTTAACTCATGATTGAAAAACTGGGCATTAAATTGTATGTCACTCTGTCTTACATCCCTTAAGCCGCAATCCCACGAGTGGTGCATTTGGCCATTCACCATTAATGGTGTATTCTACCAATGCAGAAATGAATAAAATGTGATACCGATCCCACGAGTGGTGTATTTAGCCAACATCGATGCTGGCTATACCTGGCTATACACTGGCCGGCAATGGTTTTGATAATTTATGGCATTTTCTATGTAAAAACTTGATATGCATTCAAAATAGATTCGTTCCCTATGCATTCACTACAAATTATTTGCAGATAAGATTACACTTGAACATGTTCACTTGTAATAGAAAATAGGGGGTATCCCACGAGTGGTGTATTTGATGAAAGTTGGTAGCTTTTGCACCATTATACCTTCGTGGGATCGCAAAACACATGGCAATTATTAAATATTTTTTATATGCTGGTCGTTTCCAACCAAAGTCGGTAAATTTTAGTCACTTCAAAGGAATGCCAGTAAACCTATAAATTAAAACGGGATAAAAAGAATATTCTTGAATAAATTTTTATGCCGAGTGCAATTTAATTCATCAATTATTTATTAAATAGTTGTAAATTAAATATTGAAAATTTTTGTATAGGTAAATTAAACTCTGATTTAACCCTAATCTTGGCACGCGCTTATTTTTCGGCATCAAATTCTTTCTGTCGGAGATGATATCCTTCGGAGTTTTTCAACCCTACCTGGTAAATGGAATTTTTAAAACTATGTATCTTGTGAGATACATTGCGAACTTTAGGGTTAAACATATTTCATTTCAGTAACAAATGTAAATAAATAATTTTTTCACAATTCCGGGAGTAAAGTACGACTGAATTAGCAAAGTCGAAGGGAAGTTAATTGTAGTTTTTGGTTGATATAGTGACCATATGTCCTGTTTTGAACGGGACTTTTATAGTTTTGATGATTACATAGAAGCAGTTGAAGTTGGTGCTTTTTGAGAGTAAATCCAAATGCTCGTTGACGCTTAAATTTACTCTCAAAAAGCATCAACTTCAGCTGCTTCTTCATAATCATCAAAACTATATTTTTACCATTTTGATGACTTAAATTAAAATAAGAAGAATACCCTGTCCATTGATATACAATAAATTATGAATGAATTAGTTTTTATCTTTGTAATATAATTACTAAGTTATTATTTATAATTATTAGCTCTTGAAAGTACATTAAATATGAATATCAATAACGAGCTAAAGGGTACTAATAAATCTTATTATATTACTAAGCGATTAAAGTTGTTAAAATCAAGTTTTTTCGATTTTCAAAAATTTTTAACTCAAAAACTATTAACTTTGGCTAAATTTCATAATAATAATTATTTTCGTTTTAAAATTGCCCAAAATATGTTTAAAAAATAATTGATCTCTGCAAAAATATTTTTTAAACAATTTATTCGAATTGACCCCAGTCTGCCTAATTTTGACAATGTCCCGTCTGGAGTAAAAATAAAAATGGGCTTATCCATGCAAGAACTTCGCCATCGTTTCAAACGCAAACCATCAAGTATAGGATTATACATTTCATCAATACCACTGCCAGATTTCCTACTTGATTTAAATTTACTCAACAGTGGTTTAAATCTAAATGTTGACATAAGAGATTCCTTCTTCTTTTTCAAATCTTTCACCGAACATTTTACAATTAAAGATTCTTTAATCCTGTGCTATGCATCGTTTACCAAATTTTGGTTTTTGTGGTTTCCATCCGCAGGATTCCAAATAACGGCCTCTTGCTTGTACAATTTTATAAATTCCAAAGTTATTTCATTGGACCACTCCATAATAATAAGCGACGATTATTAATAAAATAAAAGAACAGTTGTATAATAAGCAAAAATGCATTCACACATTTATCGAGTTCCGAACGGTGCATTTTTACAAAAGATTACAAAAGTTGGGATAGTATGATGATTGACAAATAGAATTTATGGTTTCCGTAGAGGGTGTATTAGTTCTACAAGATTTAACTTAGTGACCGTTGTTAATTGCTGGATTAATTTTTTATTTTGCATATTTTTCTATGTACAAAACCTGCACTCTTAATACCAAACTCCAAATAGTTAATAGAATGCAACATCCCTTGCATTCAAAATACTTGCGTGCGTAGGTACTCGTATGTAATATTTTATTCGATTTTAATCACATGGTTATTGTTTTTGGTTGATAGATTGAATAAGATTGGTACTATTTATAAAGATAATAAATTAAAAATCCTAGGGATGAGAATTAAAAATTTGAAAATTGCGTATTATTTCCCTCTTTAAACATTTACCATATTTATTTTTTGTCAATAGCTTTTTCTTTAAGAATCCAATATTTATGTTTTAAACTTTTGTACGATACAAGATACTACATACTACATATTTTTTAATGAATTTATTTATACTAATTATTTTCTGCTTGACGAAGAAACTACTAAAATAAAAGAAACTCAATGGAAATTTGCCTATATCAACAACTCGTGGGATTGCATCCACCAGCCTCACTTGCTAAGTAATAAAAATTTTTTGCCGTTCTTTGACTGGCGTTACATTTACCGACTGTTTTCAAGCAACGGCCAGCCATCAACACTTCTACAACTATAGCGGTCCCACGAAGTGGTAAGTGTCCACATGTGACCAACATTGATCAATGCACCACTCGTGGGATTGCGCCTTTATATATTATATGATTGGCCAGGGTCTGGGCTGATCTCTTAGCGACGCCGGCGTCGTTAGCGAAGTGACAAGGAAATAATGATAAGAAAGGAAAATTTGCGCAGAAACTTAGAAAACTTAAAAAAGATGAGGTATAAAATTAAAATACAGAAATGACATGACAACGTAATATATCTTTCCATCTTAGTATACACCTTAATAAACTTCCCGAATTTTACTCATTTCAGAGCTCCGCTCTGCCCTACAAATATACGACGTCGTTTTGATTATTGAACTGAAAACCTTCACCGTATTTCAATGTCGACTAGTAAAAATAAACTGTGTGTTATTGGCATACATTTTGTCTATTATATTTACTTCTCAATTTTTACAATTCAATTTTATTTTAATATCTTTGAACGCAACATCTATAGCGATTTCCATTTTTCATTTTTAAATAAATTGTTATTTACTGTTGTATAATGCATTTTATAGACAGTGAAAGTACCTATTTTGTAGGTTACTGTTAGTTTTATATTATGCAAGACATTCTGAATTACGATAACTTACTATTTTACTTTAACCTACATTTTAGTGATTGGAACGAACAGATCAGTATGAATATGGAATCCATACTGTGACAAAGAACTAATTAGTTTGAAAAGTTTTATTTTTTATTATGAATGTATTTTATGTTATACCACCTTCTATCTATTCAGTGGAAATTGGAAATAAGCAGACGATTGCTTCCCGATCGCGCTACAACTACACTGCTCCCTTCTATAATAGTATTTACAATTTATCGCTAACATCTTTTTTATTTTATTATGTGGTTACGGAAACGGAACACGTGGTAATAAGGCATAATTTTTACCAAGTCTTAACATCTCAAAGATGCATTTAAAAATTATTTATTCGGTTCAAGTTAATTTCATTCATCTAAATTTAGCATCAATGAAATCTTAAATTTGTTCAAATTATTTTTTCTACTACTGTTTGAAAAAGTTCAACTTTTCGATATTTGGTTGACTTAAGGTAAAATAAATTCTTTCCATACTAGCGCGGAAAAGACATTTTTACGTACCCAGTGCGTTTTTCTTTTTCATCCATGCGCATTCAAGCGCAAACCCCAGAAATGATTATAAATATTCTCTGAGCCTACCTGTTGCAGATAAAACGGCTACATATCTTAGTATATAACCGCTTATTGCACAAAAATAGCATTTGCAAATCAATATTATTCTCACAAGTTATATTATGTAATACTTAGTTTACTAATATTATGTATATTTTTCGTTTCTTATTCAAACAATATCGTATACTGTCCATACTACGTATTTAATGCAAAATAAAGTAAAAACGAATCAAGCGTTCAAAAAAAAACGCAGCCTAAGCGATGTTTTTACAAAAATCCTGGCTTTTAACATGGATAAAGCTGACGGTGTTATAAACTCTCCATAGTTTATAAACTACATATTATTATGAATAAAAATTACACTTTGCTGTTATAATATTATATTAGTACTTTGTATTTGTATCCTTACAGACGGGCATTATATATTTGCAACAAGATTCTTGTTTAGTAAGCAAAAAGTAGGGAACTTACATACTCAATGGGTCAAATATAATATCAATAGATTATAATATAAATTCGGATCGGCTATGTATTATATTTCAGTTTATTGAACCCGAAACTTATACTTTTAATAATATAAATTTTTATTCCTATAAACATTATGCAATTTTGAAATGCTTGTTTTTTAACATGATATTGAATTTGATTTGGATACATAATACACTAAATTATTTAAAACTTCCAACGAGTATGTTGCACGATTATTCCAACTGAGAGAAAACTCACAAGTGAGAGTTAACCTGGAACCTCCATTGTAATTTACACTCTTCGAAATGATTACTAGGTATTATGTTTTTAATAATAATAATTTTTCAATTTTAAGTTTTTGTTTACAGGTAATTTTATCGTTATTATTATTTGTTGTCAATATCCAGGACATTAGAAATTCTGTTTTTTGATAATTATGTCAATTAATATATTGGCCTACATCATTATTTCAGTAATATAACAAACTGCATTTTACAAAATTGCTGCTGCGAAAAGGAAATAGGTAGTACCTACTGTTAATATAATAATTATTACAATCCTCATAATTATAATATAATAAAATTAATAAAAAATATAATATCTTCCTTATGTTGCATCAGATCTTCTTTCCAATATGTCCTTTATGTTCCTACAGTCACAGCGAATCTACAAATTATAAGAAGTAATTAATTATTATTACCTCCTTACTATAAAGACTTATTTACTTCAGTAGAGTAAGTGTAGGTCATAAGGATTGCCAAAAGCAAAAGTGAAGAGCGCAGGAGACTTTTGTAACAATGGGGGGTGGAGGTTAAGCATTAAAACCTAATTTAAGGCTTTTTGAATATCTTAGGCCTTAATAATTTACTTAATTTGATATTGCAAATTTTTGACCTTAAAGGTTAATAGTTTTAGTTCATTTTTCACTGTCTTATGTATATGAGATATGTACACTTAACAATGCCCTACAATAAATTAGGAAAACTTAAGTTGTTATTAAATTTACAAGAAGTAAATTATGCTTCCTTTAATTTACTGACTCATTATTTTTCTCATAAGAAATGAAATAATTTTCATTTAAATTAACCAAATTCTTTCTTTTGTTTTTACAAAATAATTTATAATTAATAATATTATACCTCCTACTTCTTGCAAAACATAAACAAAGAAGGTAAAGGTAAAAACTAGGACGATTTAGCTTAGAATGAATCTCCATATGCCCATTTTAGGTACCACTTGTAAAAGATAAATGCTAAAATCAGGGTTAAAATCTATTATTATTAATATTTTTATGTAGATATCTATGTATGTGTATAATATATAATTATGTATTATAATTTATTATTCTATAGTAACAGTATTACTAATATTTCCTATTTTATAATTTGTTAATTTAAATAATAATTAGACGACAGAATTATTATGCAACAGCTTTTTACAAGTTACAAATTACAAACTTAATATTATTTATTTATTATACATTGGGCAACTTATAGGTCCCAGAGTTATCATTAACATTGATCTATATGACGAACTAATATTAGTTGTAGTAATAGTGCAAAATAATGCATTAATTTAACCTTGGTTGTATTCGCGGGGGAACATTAAATGGTTTGTTTACTTTAATTTAAATATACCGTTTTATTGGGGAGAGGATTTGAATAATTTTATTATTCTACCTTCCATATTTTCTTTCAAATACCTTGTCCGGTTTTTTTTTGTAGTTGATGAACCTTTATATTTCTATTATCTGGAATCACATTTAAGTGTTATCACAACTTATCAAACATCAGGCAATGGCTTACCCACGGGGGAGGAATTACGGGGATAAATTCTTTCCTCCCCCTCCCCAAGGTTTCCATTGCGATTAAAATTTTAACCAGTAACCAATATTGACCAAATAATTGCAATTCCAGTATCTTAAACTTAAAGTAAATTTATTTATTTTTTCATCAAGCTTTCTAAAATCTATTATTTCTAATTTTTTAATTAATTAATTTTTAATGCAAATAATGTTACTTATATTACAAAATTTACCAATTTTAAAAATATAATGCACACACAAATTTTGGTTCAAAGTTAGGTTAAAATGATCTTTAACATGTTTAATTTTTAGTAGCCTACTAAGGATAGTAACATTTTAACTCGACTTATGCATTTGGTAGCAAGCCACTAGTAGCGTGTTAATAGCTACGAGTACTTAGTTGACTATTCATAAGGCTGGTAGAAGTTTTATAATATCTGGATTTAAATAGTCGAATCCAGTATAATGATTGTTGGCACAATGGTTATACTCCCTTCGGAAGGGCGACGAGGAAGCTAGGCACCCGAAAGATAACATTTTATTATAATATTTCTGATTGTTAGTTTCCCAAAGTCTCTTCAAAAGCCAAGCTCTATTTCCGCCAATCAATGGACCTTGCGCATATTTGCTTAAAAATTATGTAAACACTAAACAGTCAAGTCCAAATATTGATTATGTTATTAATATATTTACCAATAAATCGAAAAGGCACTGGGTGTTCTCTGTTGTTCTTAAAACAAATCGAAGCTTTTTTTTAAATTCTTTAAAAATGTATCAAATACCTTTAATATTTATTACTACATCCATATTAAAATTTAAATTAAAATTGCAAATAAATTAAACAGTTTAGTGAATATTACGTCAAAGGTTAATAATGAATTAGTATTCAATCGTATTAGGTACTGAATAATCATTAATAAAATTTAAGTTGTTTTTTTCTAATATAGCATAGTATTTTAATTCACATTTGTTTTTTTAATGCATTGTAATTTATATTGTTTACAAAAAAGAATAAATAAATAGTTGACATTGTACAATTTCCTCACCATTATAATAATAATGCAAATTAAGTTAATTTTTTTTAACTTCCGCGCGTAAAAAAAACTACTTCATTTCTCATTTTTAGCAATTAAAGAGTTACTTGTAATCTTGAGGGATTTAAACAAAAATTTATCTCTCGAGGATAAAATAAAAATTAATAACGTGTTACCATTGTAACAAAAGTAATGTCAAAGTAGAAATAGACGTCATTTTTACCTTAATTGCTTTACAAGATTTGCATGTTATTTGCATTAAATGAAACTCCCTATTTGTGAATAATTATATTATGTATTTTAAAATTTTTGTTTAAAATAAATTTATCACAGGGAGTTCAAAAATAACTATTTGTGCCATTAATCATGAAAAGCATATTTTTCCGTACTATAAGCGTAAAAGTTATTTTATTATTCAACCGAGATAAGAAATCATATTGAAAAATATAGTTTTCGTACATGTTTTACTTGAAAAATTTAATTTTCCGTACTGGTGCGGAAAAAGCAAGCTTATTTTACCTTACTTAAACAAATATCGAAAAGCTGGAATTTTCCAGCTGGTAGTAGAATTCCGTATATTTCTGAAAATTGAGTAAATATTTAATAAATTCATTTTAATTTAGGTATAAAAAATATGTTATTGGTTCTGCTTGAAACATAACTAGAAAAAATATTGATCGATACTCGTGGAAAACTATCTTTTTCCATTCTCGGCCTCGATCGTAAAACTTCGCCTTGAATGGAAAGATGTTAGTTTTCCTACCTTGTATCGAAAATATCTATTTTCTAATCATGTTTCAAAATGTCTTACTTTGTGATATTCAAGTGTGCGGAAAAGTACTACTTTTCCGGACAGTTTTAAAAGTGTGAGGAAAAGTACTACTTTTCCGCACACTTTTAAAAGTATGTGTAGTACTTTTCCTCACACTTTTGTATATCACGAAGTAAGACTTTTTGAAACATGATTAGAAAAATAGTATAATAATTATTATGTTGTAGGTACTCACTTGACGAATTTGTTCAACGGCAATTATACCGCAATTTATACTTTACGGAGCGTAGGACCGTAGGAGCGTGTTTTTCATGGTCATATTCCCTAATACTTAATACATATTACATATGTGCAGAGTTATAAGGGCTAAATATGTACAAATAAACCTTAAACAAAACCATGGTCGTCTATCCTCGATCCACTCTCGGATAGCCTTTTAAGGAAACCAATTCTTATTTAAATTATGAAATGGTACAAAAGAATAACATACCTGAGACGATTAACAGATCCACTGTAGTCTCTTTGTGAATAATACAAACTCGGTTATAATAAATTATATATTAATTATAATTATTAGCTCTTGAAAATACAATTAAATATGAATATCAATAGTGAGCTAAGGATACAAATAAATCTTATTAAATTATTAATGATTGAAAGTGCTTACTGTTCATTAATCCGAAAAATATGCAAATTAAGTGAATTAGTTTGCGACACGTATGCATAGGTGTTTCGAATTTCGGATTCTCATCAGGCAAACCTGGAAAAAATCACTAACGCGCACAGTATTCAATTCAATATGATAGAAAAAAATAAAAATTCAAAATTATTTGACATTTCTTTAAAATAAAAAAACAATCCTACCTAACTTGATTCCAAAATGAATAAAAATAAAAATTTTTGTTTTTTGATATTGTGTAACCGAGCAAATAAAAAAATATATTTTTATTTTTATTTTTTTCTATCATATTGAATTGAATACTGTGCGCGTTAGTAATTTTTTCCAGGTTTGCCTGATGAGAATCCGAAATTCGAAACACCTATGCATACGCGTCGCAAACTAATTCACTTAATTTGCATATTTTTCGGATTAATGAACAGTAAGCACTTTCAATCATTAATAATTTTTACAACATTTAATTGTATAGGATTGCGAAATCCATATAATAAGATTTATTTGTATCCTTAGCTCACTATTGATATTCATATTTAATTATAAATTATATATATTTTATTATAATTTACTATCTACAAGAAATCTGATCAATAAATCTAAAGATCTATGAGCATTTTGTAGGTACTTGATAATATAAGGTACATGTCGTTATAATTATAATATATTGTTATTGTTGTATTTGTTAATAGTTGTTATTGGTACTTGAACACGCGCAATAAATAATATTTATAATTTGGATGTAACCCAAAATTTTGTTTTCTTAAAATTTGATTATTTTTATCATTATTTTGTATATTAATGTACAATTATAATATGTGTATGTACCATGTACTTATATAATTATTAAATTTATTATCATTCAATATTAAACGAAATCTTGGAATCTTATTATGTTTACTATACATTTCATATTTCATTATTTTAAATGGATACCTAAATAACAAAGTGCAATACCAAAATTTTGTGTAATTTTCCGAATGATTTGCAAAAATACAAAATTATAGCAAAAATTAATAACTTTACAATAATATTATAAAAACAAATAACTAATTTTCAAGGTCGTATTTTACAATTTATTATGAGATATAAAAATTAACCGAACCCATGAAAAAATTTCCAGAAACTTACATATAATAGTAGTAAATTTTATCAATAATTATTTTAGGGGTTATTGATGGTAAATTTTTCAATGCAATTCGGCCATTTATATTTAATTGAAAATATTAGCATCGATATATTTCTCGATAACCCTTTATCTCTTATGTAACTGTTTTTTGTCAATTTGTTTTGTTATTGTAGGTAATACGTCAAGTTTTATATTTTTATGTAACCTAAACGATTATACTACTACTTATTGTATTCAAACTTTTTAATTATATCTTTATTTCTATCGGATTACTTATTAATTAAATTTGATAAAAATATAACGTAAACAAAATTATTACAAACATCGATCATGCATCATGCTATTGTTATATATAATTGAACCCCGTGTAGATAGATCATCGTACGTTCATAAACGTATGATTTTGAGATTCGATGATAATCTTTGCTAAAATGTTTTTTATTTGTTACAGATTTCATATCTACGATTTAGAGTGGGATGGTTTATTTATTAATAGTTTCGTAAGAGCCGTTTTATTCAGTCTACATTGGCAGTGACGAGAACAGTGATTAAATTGTGATAACAATACTGAAATTTGTTTTTTTTTATTTAACAATAGACGATAAATCTTGAAATAATAAAAATAGTGTTAAACCCATAAATATGGGAGTAGGGAAATGAGATTTAACAATTTTTTAACGAAGAAGGATAAAAAACGTATAACTATGCAAGGAATTGGACTCGGTATTGGAAAACTTGTAGCAAATTTTAAGGACTTTTATAATGACATTAATGGTGCTACTTTAACCGGTGCAATAGATGTTATTGTTGTTGAGCAACAAGATGGTTCTTATAATTGTTCACCATTTCATGTTAGATTTGGAAAAATTGGTGTGTTAAGGAGTCGAGAAAAAGTGGTAAGTTTATTTTTTTTATTTTCCATCCAATTTCAGTTTTCGGAGTTTTTTCAAAACGCAATAATGTATGTGCCTAAACCTTCAAACGCAAATTCCTTTGTGAAATGATCGTTTAAATTCATATTTTGCAAGATGGCAATAATTATATCCTCATTATGCAGCGTATAGGTGAGCAGCAATCGGTTGAACTTTGTAAATAGGAAAAGCGAGTTTTGATTGAATCGTCACAACTGATTAATCTATTGACTTGCTCATAATTGGTTCAGTCAAATTCTATCTCGAATAAAAATATCTTAAGTAAATATACTCGAAAATTTTCAATGCAAACTTGTTCCGAGATTGCGATGCCAATAACACCCCATCAATGTCAATTGAAGGTTTTTTTGCGAATGTTTTTCTTTGTATAATGGAAATCATATTCTAGGTTTTTTTGCGGTTATTAACTTTTATGTTTTAAATTTGACAAAGGTAACGTTGTACAATATCGTGATCGATTGTTGCATAATCGATCCGTTCATTTGGAACGTCTGTTTCGAAATATTGACCGCTTATTTTCTACACTTGATAATTTTAATTCATATTTGTTTGGAATACCTATGTAAATTATGAAATCAAACTACGGGGGTTTTAACCAAATAGCTATTTTTATCTTTGCTCTTATCACAAATCATAAACAACACAATTAAATTGAAATTTGCTTCCAATTTGTATTATTATGTTGTGCAATGTTCTTTAATTTGTTCGTTAATTATTTGAGTCGACTAACAGCTGAGTAGCTTACATTTCTTATGGACAGATGGTTTAAATTTTAATTTTTTAATTTGTTGTGTAGCGTAGGTTATCCTACGTCAAGCAGTTGGGTCAATTTTTATAAATCCTATGTTAAGCCAAACAAAAATTTGTAAATTAATTGAATATATTTTTGATTGCATGCGGTATAATAATTTAATGATGTTTTAATCGGCAAACTTAATTTTTTATTAGTATAAACATGTTCAGATATTATGACAATAAATGCTTGATAAAAAATTCATAGTCCATAGTACATATTTTATTTGCTCTATATCAGTGTTCCCCAAAAGAGCAGACACATCATACGAATTCCGATAAGCTAATTTTAGTAAAAAATAATACTCTCTACCCAAGTAAATAGTGTTATTAAAAGGTCCGTCATTGAAAAGATAACTAAAACAATCTGTAACTACAATAATAAATTTTAACAACTTGTTATCTCCAGTAAGTTTCCTGTCTATATCAGAATAATACTTTTGTTTTTGATATTTTGTAAAAAATATAATTTGGGGATTTTACACAATAATTGGGTAATATAATATAACTACATTAAAATTAATTACCAATACAATCCAGTTTTATATTTTATTGAATTAAATATTATTTATTTACTGAAACCCAATGTTATACACTGCCTACCTCTATACAGCCACTCTTTCTCCGCACATTTAACGTTCCTTTTCCTTTATTTTAAATTAAATAAAACGAAATTGGTTTACAAATTTCCTTCTTATTTAATCAGGTGGACATCGAAATCAATGGAGAGCCATTAAATATTCACATGAAATTGGGTGAAAGTGGAGAGGCTTTTTTTGTGGAAGAAGTACAAGATTCAGACGTCGACGAAATTCCCGAACATTTAGCCACTTCACCCATACCCATCGAATTTGAAGAATTATATAATTCGCAGGTAATTATTTGACAGCAAAATACGATTTTAAGAAACCTAACGAAAAATGTTGTAGGGTCGTCGTAGAAATAGTTTAGATTTAGGCACTAAACTCAAACTACCAAATTTTGAAAACGAAGTAAACGATTACACTAAACGTAGGCACACAGCGAGTAATGAAAACAAATTCACCGCTCAAGATTTCATCAAGCGGGAGGTAGCGTTAGGAAATATCGAGTTGGGCGAGAATATCACTGAAGATTTAAGTTTATCTTTAACTTCTATAAATTCTAATAAAGTCAGCGGAGATGATGTAATTAAAAAAAACGTAATCTTTGAACAACCTGTTCAAACGAATTCTTTGGAACCTGATATTAAAATTGAAAATAAATCTGAGAGTGCAAATTTGGCTGTGAAAAGTGATGAAGTTATGCTTGATTCTAAAAATGGCAAAAAGAGAAGACGGAAAAAGTCTATGATGAAGAAAAAAAATGCGCAACGAAAGCCTTCCGTTGCCGAACCTGTTGCTGCTCCAGAAACGACTGAATTTTCGACTGATATAATATGTAAAACAAATGATTCTGGAACTGATCGTAGCAGCTTATCGAGTGCTGTATCGGAAGTGGAACTGAAAGAGATAAAGTAAGCTTAAGAAGTTTAATTTTTATGAACATAGTTTTACTACATGAAATTTATTTTATAGAAAGTCTGAAACTGAAATTTTGTCGAGCAACAACCGCAAAGTTTTAGATCCAGATTTCCATTTCTTTAGTGATACCGAATTGACAAGTGGCCCTGGAGATTCTCGTCCTATTTCTCCTACCGCAATTGAAGGGGTGCTCTCTGACACAGAATTTGAAGTCAAAAGTCGTAGAGGTAGGATATTTTTATTTATACCAAAGTTAAAATCGAAGTGATTTATTTCAAACCTACTTGGAGGGTTATAATTGGCCACTTCTTTTTTAATTTTGATTGCTGTTTTTTTAAATTGTAAGATCGACTTAATAATATCTTGAAAAAGAAATTTCATATTTAGAGGGTGACAAAAATTTGGATACACAGAGTTGGGCTTGGGGAGAGTTTCCTAGTTCCAATCAACAACTGGCTTCTTCAAAGGCAGATCCAAGCATAGGAACGAGTACATCTGAAGCAGAACAAATTTCTATGCTTAGTACCGTTTTTTCCTTCATGAAACAACGTCGTCAAAATAGTAATAACGACGGTCTTTACTTGGCCGACCTCAATTCAGTCGATCCCGAAGTTGCCAAGCTGTATTTCACAAATGCTGAAAGAAAAAGTGCAGGTAATTAAAATCTTAACTTTGCTTGATCTTTTCTTTTTTTTTGCATCAAATTGTGACGTGCCGTGATTTTATTTTTCCGAACTTTGCTTCTTTTTTGTTGTATTTGGTGTTATTTTAATATTAAATTCAGATGCCGACATGGATTGTGAATCAGGAAATGGTCCGTCGTTAACTCAGAGTCCAAATAGTGCAGATGAATGTAAATCAATAGCGTCTGACTTTGACGAACATAACAAGTCGTAAGTGTAACATCAAAATTATCTTGCATAACAAATACTTACCTTTTCTTTTATTCCATATCAGAACTCAATCTTATTTGTACGATGTCACTTTATCTTTGTGTGGTTGGGAACCTGAACCATCCGAGGAACGATTCATAAAACATTCTGTGGAATTTTCTGAACTATGCAACAATCCTTCTCTTTTGGAATCCAATAAACTTGTAGTTAAATTTATGGATAAATACTACAATTATAAAGTTGCCGGTCCAATGATCTTTTCGCTAATGATTTATCAAAGACCTTTGCCTCAAGTAAGATACATTTTAAATTTAATCAGAATTACTTTAAATGATTTCTTCTATTTAGTCAACTATCGATCAATTGTGTAGTCTCTACATGGCGGAATCTTCAGAAAAACGACCCAAAGCAGAGTCACGGTATTCTTGGTTTGGTTGGCGTCGTAGCCGTAGCTCCCGCGAAGGAACACCGGCATTGGGAGCCGAAACTAATCTAGATTCTTTGAAACTGGAAGATTCTGATCTCAAAGAAACAATTGTATCGGTGCCTGAAGAAATTCCTAGTCCAAAACTAGAAGGTATTTATAACTTTTGATTTGTGATATTTTGTACAGGTAGTTTGGTCTAATGATAGGCAAAATCCTGATCTAAAGTTTAATTTTTTTATTACTTACTAAATTTATTTTATAATTTTATGATGCAGCAACAGAAGATGGTTACTTTGGTTCACAAAGTTCTGGTAGTGATCATGGTAAAGATGTTTCATCGGTGGAAGACAAACGTCCATTAGCATCTACCAATTCCCAAAAATCTGACAAGTCTGATAAATGCCGCAAAACTCTAAGACTGAGTTCCGATCAAATTGTAAGTTCGTAATCTTAAGTTATTTCAAAATCTAACTTTATTCTTCTATCATTTAGAAAGAACTAAATTTGCGTGATGGTTTGAACGAAGTGGAATTTAGTGTGACAACTGCTTACCAAGGAACAAGTCGTTGCAAGTGTCACATCTATAAGTGGAAATGGGACGATAAAATTGTTATATCCGATATTGATGGAACAATCACAAAGTATGTTTGTTTATTTATTGAATGTTAAAAATATTAAGTTTTATTCAAATTGTTTAGGTCAGACGTTTTGGGTCATATTCTACCCATTGTAGGAAGAGATTGGGCTCAATCGGGTGTTGCTCAGTTGTTTAACAAAATAGAAGACAATGGTTACAAACTATTGTACCTTAGTGCAAGAGCAATTGGTCAAGCACAAACCACACGGGAATATCTTAGATCAATCAAACAAGGAGATTTACATTTACCTGATGGACCTATACTTTTAAATCCCACTTCCCTAATTACTGCTTTCCATAGGTAAAAATGTCATATGCAGGGTACTGTTTCAAGTGGTTTAATATGGGTATAGTGCTTATTTTTAATTCGGTCTGGTTTAGGTATATTACAAGCGAGAGGATTTGATTTTATTTCTTGGCTAGTTAAATTATTTTTATTATAATATAAGCAAAATCCTCATGTTGGGACATTTGAAACATTACTTACTGTATTTAGTTTATACTTTTATTCAATAGTGTTTTTTTATAGAGAAGTAATTGAGAAGAAACCGGAACAATTCAAAATCTCTTGTATGAGTGATATTAGAGCTCTGTTTCCTTTAGATCCAAATCCATTTTACGCCGGTTATGGAAATCGAATTAATGTGAGTACAAGCTTTAGAGTAACATAAAAAATTTTTAATATTATTATTTTAGGATGTGTGGGCATACACAGCTGTTGGAATTCCAATTGTTAGAATTTTCACTATAAATCCTAAAGGTGAACTAAAACACGAACTCACCCAGACTTTCCAATCTAGGTAAGTTGAGCATTTTCTTCTACACTTAGAGTTTCTAATTAAAATTTGGTTTTGGATAAATTGAGAACTTCGCATGAGTAATTTAAAAAATTAATATAGATGCCTAGAAAGTAGTTAGTTAAATGAACTAAAACAAATTATTTTTTTGTAAAACTATTCAGCATCCAAGTGTCTCATATTTTAAAAAATTCTTTTTTAAAATTAATAAAATTAACCCACACTTTTTCTGCAAACTGATTTGAAACATTTAATTTTTTTTATTTGCATGTTTTTGTTTATAAATTTGTTTGGAATGAGTGAGTAACTTATCAAGTTATTAATTTTTGTGCTTAGTTTTGTAGTTTTAGGTTTTGAGTATTTTTATGTTTTTAAGTAGCTTACTTTCATGTTTACAGTTACTCTGGCCAGTCTTTGGTTGTCAATGATGTATTTCCACCTTTACTTGATAAAATAAAAAAAAATGATGTAGATTGTAAAGACGATAATAATGACTTTGTGATAGACTCCATTAATTTGGATTCAGATTGTAATATAATGCTGCAAACGTATGTTTAACTTTTGTATAAACTTACTTGCACGGGACTGTGATTACATTTTTAGATAATTTTATTTTTCTAGTTTAATTTGTACAGTTAATTTATTGCATTATGAATGTGCAACATATGCATTTTATTTATTGTGATTTGTTTGGTTTTCTATGGAATTCATGCATGAAAACGTACGTAATCTTTAAGTTGTGTTCTGAGTATGCAAGTTGGTGTATTTATTGCATGTCTTTGTGTGGGAATTATTGGAAATAGAATGCAAATGTTGCAAAGAATTGTACTTTACAATCTTACAAAGTCTGTTAAAAAATTATTCTGTGCACTCTTCAGAGGCGTTAATAATCATGGTAAGGACTACATTAGTCGTAAGATAAATTGCTTTATATGTTATGGTACTTAGGTTGTAATTTTAATTATTATAAAATGCAAGTAACACTTAACGGGGGCTTTTAATTTTTATAAATGTACATTTAATTAATTTTTTTTTTCTATCCTATAAAACGTTTCTTCTGTTTCAGCTATGACAATATGACTAATTTTGTGGATCAAATGTTTCCGCCTCTGATAGAACCCGCCAACGATTATTCTCAGTTTGCCTATTGGAGGGCCCCTTTACCTCAATTAGATATTAATTTGGACGAGATTAAATAAATAAATTAAGATGCGAGCTTACATTTTGGTTTTAAACCAGATAGCTTTTATATTTTTTGTGTAACGAGTCAACTCTAAATTGTTAAAGGGTTATTTATTAAAAGATATTTTGGACTTATAAAATACATATTGATTAATGGCATAGAGTTAATTGTTGCTTCGCCTTAAGAATTGATAATGTTATGGCATCTTGTTGGATGTAGTACCTACTGCTTTACAGTAATATCTAGTTACCTAATTAACCAATTTTGTGTACGCTATCCATTATAATAGTGTTGCATCAAATATTATAATATGATATAAAAGAAGAACTTGCTGTGTACGCTTTCAAGTTTAATAATATTGCATAATGTGATTTTAGTTATTTAGTTTTGAAATTGTTAGGTATTTTTTCATTTGTTTAAAGGCTGTTGGTATTGTGATATTAGACATACCACTCCATATTCCACAGATTTTAATTTTAAATGTATATGTAAGTTTAAAGAAGTTAGTTTTAACAATAAAATTGTATTAATTAATAGAGACCCCACAGTAAATTATTATTGTATAAGACATTCAATTTTATTTTATTTTTCATTATATTTTAAGTGGTTGTAAAGTATGAAATACGTGTGATTCACTGACCTTCATTAATTTGATTTCTTTTATAATTCTTGGTTACCATAAATCCTGGGAAGACTTACGTTTTCCTAAGACTAACAAAAAATAATCAGATCCTAACTGTAATGAATGTAATTTACTCTATTATAATTTATTATTATGTGATATTTAGTAAGTTGTTTTGGTAATTAATTACTTAATTAGTTTATATTTATTGCTTCTAAAATAAATGAATTCTAGCTTATTAGGCAAGTGCAAAATTACGTTTTATTTTTTTAATGTTATAAGTAGAACATTATTTTTACTGTTTGTTTTTTAAATGTAATGCAGTATTTTAATAAATTTACTTCTTTTATTGAAACACATTAATTTGACTATTTTACTCAGCTGTCATGAGACCAATGGAATGAAAAAACAACGAAACATTCAACCAATAGCAATCGAATTGCAGCGACAATTTTTTTAAGTTTATTTTAAAGCAAATATAAGCGACAATTTCCCCCTGAAGTATAGACTATATTTTTTGCAGTCTTTCTGTGACTGCCCAGCTTTCCTGGGACTTTTTATCATGCATACCATTATATCAGCAGTTTGTCCGCAAATGAATGCAGTTCATTTACGACAACGGGGACTTAAATATTATAATACACTGGACGGGCATAACACTGTTCACTGCATGGGAGGAACTCAATGCGTCACGTCCTTAATGGTATACAACCAGACATAGAAATACATCGGGACTGCGAAAAATACTGTCACGACCATTGTAGACATTATGTATTATGAAAAATGGGTGTGAATGAGTGGTATACCAGGGTGAAACGGATTCATGGAAGAAGCAAAGTCGAAGAAGTTGTTTGCTACAACGAAGGTCAAAAATCTATAACTAGAATAAATTTTAAGTAGGTACTAGTAGTAAATTTTAACATTGTGAAATTTTCTAGATCTCTTTATTTTAATATTCTTTTGTGAATTATACGTATTATACACTGGCTCACAGAATTATTGGCACAGCCCTATGTTAGCAATGTAATTTGTACCTTTTCAAGACTATTTTTAACACATAACAATCAATTTTACAGCAAAACTTTTTTTGTTGCATTTTTATTCATATACATTTTTCTATTTTGTCGACCCGTTTTTGAGATACAGCTGAAATTTTTTTTTGCATTTGACAGAGTTTTGATTACGTCGCTGTCAGTTAGAAATGGAGCGACAAAATGGAAAAATGTATATAAACAAAATTGAAGGCAATGAAATTTGCAACAAAAAAAATGTCTGAAAAGTTTTGCTGTAAAATTGATTGTTATGTGTCAAAATTAGTCTTGAAAAGGCATAAATTACATTGCTGTGCCAAAATAATTCTGAGAGCCAGTGTACATTAAGGTGTCCGTTATTTCCCAAGTTGGTTTTTTTTTGCTGCCGCCCCACGAATTATTAGTTTTTGCCCCAAAAAAAATATCCAACCCAAAAAGCTCTTAATTTTCTAATTAAACCGTGCCGAAATCATGTTACAATTCCCATTTAAATACCATGGGATTTTTGGACTTTTTGCATTTAATTTTTTCTCGGAAATAATTAAGGTTACAGCAATGACCAATGTATATTTATACAGAGAAACAAAAAAGATCTCTTATTATGATTTTTCGATAAATTTACTCCCCCCCAAAGTTATCCAAGATTAAAGTGGTTATTAAATTCCCATTTAAATAACATGGGATTTTTGTACTTTTTGTATTGTGGAAAACATGCCCTACCCAATAAACGAAGTAACTTTTCAACACGATAACGACCCCAAGCATACTGCAAAATCAGTTAAAGCTTGGCTAGATCTTCAAGATTTTTAAATGCTGCACAAAGCCCCGATCTCAACCCGATTGAGAATTTATGGGCACACCTAAATAGTAATATTGTTAACTAATATGATTCACTACCATCAACTTTAAACATTTTACCGGAAAGAGTGCAAGAACAATGGCGGAAAATTCAACCCGATTATTGTAAAAAATTGGTAAGTAGTATGCCAACTCGTTAACTTTTAGTTAAAGGTCTTTAGACAAAATATTAAGCCACATTTGCAATTGCAATGCGGTGCAAAACTGAACCAATGCTTTTTAGAAGACGGAGGAGAGCAGGAAAAGGAGGTAGGAACCTAATTGGTTAAATAATGTTTTCATTAAATAAAAAATATTAAATATCGTAAATGTATAAATCGTTAATGTAAAAAGAGTAATTATTGTGGTTTTTGTTAATACTTAATTAATAGTTTAACTTTTTTATTAATTTTTATCAATCGACTTGCACATTAATTGAATTGCAGTAATATAGTACGGTCATTATGTCCAAATTAACCGTTTGAGGGGGGTCACTGGTATTCTTCATTCAAAAAGTCCACCAAATTTTGCATTTGCGTATATCCACCATTTTGAATTTTATGAAAAATGGGTTTTCTTGAACAACTCGGCCATTTTCAATTTTAAGGAATTTCTTTTATGAAATCAATATTTTTTATTTTATCTCATTTATTTTTAACTTCAGAGTATAAATGAACATAAACAAACTTGTACCCAGTGAACACTTTTACATACAACTTACATCAGAATGATGTCATGCTAGATCACATTTACGTAAAATGTAAGTCATAGGAGAATCATTATTTCACACTTTCTTGCGTCAGATCTGATGTAATAAACATGGCAATAATATGACGTCTATTTGACATCATATGGATCTTGCTTACTGATGTCAATGTGACATAATAATGGTGTAATAATGACGTCAAGTTGTTTTTGTCAATGTTACGTGAATATGACCAAGTAGTTATATAATTTTTACATCAAATGAATATCATAGATTGATATCATGGAATTGTAATTCTTGTGATGTAAATATTATATCAATAGCTTAAATTGTTTTTTACATTCTAGAAAAATTGAAAACTCAGTTTTAAAGATTCGATAAAATCTAATGCAAATCAATTGAATTAGTCTGCTACATTTGAATTCATAGTAATTGAATTTTATCTGTTTGTCTTAGTTTTTATTATAAAATTTTTCTAGGTTTGCCTGATGAGATTTTGAAAATTCCTATGAATTCAAATGTAGCCGACTAAATTCAATTGATTTGCAATGATTTCATCCAATTTTTAAGACAGTAAGTTTTCAGTTTTTCTAGCATTTAAAAAAGAATTTGAAGTATTAAAATAATTTCACATGTTAATAACTACACCTAATAAATATTATATCAAACTATTATTCGAGCCTAAACTATCTATTCTCAGTTAATTTAAAATTTACGTCAAAAGTATGAGAACTTATTAGTATTTACTTATACTTATTTCTAGTCATTTTTCAAGTGCTGAAAAGTTACGGAAAATACTTAAATAAATATTAGCCACTTAATAAATGTTTTAAAAAATTGAACTTTATTAAATAATTAAAAATAATTATAAATAAAATGAACAAAATAATTAAAACATAATATTTTAAGAAAGAAAAATAAAAAGAAATTAAAACATTGCCTGCAACGTCTTGAAAAATGTTTAATTATAATTAGAATAAAATTGAAAAATTAGAATAAAATAACTTATTTCTATTAGTTGCGGCTTCAAACATTATTTTGTGAGTTATTTTGTTTTTGCAACTGGCCGGTTCTTTAGAATCAGGCGCATGTATAGAATTACTCCTAACTTTCAAAAAAATTTATATCTTTGAATATTTATTAGAAACAATGCCTACTTACTGTTTATACTTTCACACATTTAATAAGTTTTTATTGCGCCCTGTAAAATTAGGTAAATGTTAGATAGGAGGTTTTGTCACTTCACTGACGTTATGTAACAGTATGACAGATTTGTTATGTCAGTTTTCCGCAAGAAAAGGACTTATAACTTATGTAATAATGTGACAGGTTTGTTATATCAGTTTTCCGTAAGAAAAGGACTTATAACTTATGTAATAGTGTGACAGATTTGTTATGTCAGTTTTCCGTAAGAAAAAGACTTATAACTTATGTAACAGTATGACAGATTTATTATGTCAGCTTTACGTAAGAAAAATACTTATAACTTATGTAACAGTATGACAGATTTGTTATGTAACTGTACATAATATAATGACTTTAATGTTACGTCATGATATGATGTAAATATTACATATGATGTACGTAACATGTAAGTCATTTAATGACATCACATGACAGTCACATGCTATGTCCATATGATGTCACAATGACATCTAACTACATGACATCATATTGAGATCATGAAAAAAGTCAGTTTTATGTCAAATTTATGTAAAATTGTGTAACAAACCGCCCTAAGGTAATTTAGTTAAAATTAATTATAAATTATAATTTAGCTCGATTCCTAAAAATATTCATTTCAAAATTATTTTCAAAATTATCAACACGATTACAAATATTCAAATATCATGCAGACGTTCAATGTAACAAAACGGCTCAATTATCAGGTCAAAATTTTAACCCAAAAGCCATAAAATTTCTTATCTCGACTTTTATTATTTTTCTATCAGCAGATTTCCGACATACAATATTCAACCATATGGACATTAAATGTACTTTGCAAAATCACTAGCTTGATAAAAATCACAACATAAATATAAATTCATTAGTTAATAAAATTCTTCTCAAAATTAATATCAAATATAATAACCAACGCGAATTATTACAACTTAAATTATGTCACAACTAATTAGATAAAAATACAAAATTACCCCAAAAGTAATATATATTTCAACACTTGAGATAAAATGATTTTCAAACATCTTTTCAAAATTAAAATTGATAAAACCAAGTTCCGTCCACACCAGAGGTAAACTAACACACCCCTCGAATTTCAAATTGTAAAACAGTCAGTTTTCAGAGAGTCGTTCGTGCCGTTTTCAAACAGCCGCCTCCGAGCTGTTTTTAAACTCATTATCATCTAGTTATTTTTCGAGCCGTTATGCTTCTTCTTGGATCAACCCAAAAGAAACATTATTTTATGTGTGTGTATTATTTTTTATTTTTCAAACTTCTAATTCATTTTTTTTAATACATCACGTCGCAAATAAAAATATTGTATGTGCATCAGCATTGAAACAAAGGTAATACAAACTTAATTTTGAAATTATTTTATTTGTATTTTTTTTTAATTGTGTCTTCGAAATAAACAAATTATTATTAAATTTACAAATTTAATTAAAATATTTCTTTTTATTTTTTATATTAGGAAAATTTCATAATTTAATTTTAATTTTCATTGTAATCAACGTACACATTTATTTTGTTTTCTTTAATAAACTGTTAAACGAAAACTTGAGTGTTTTATTTTACTTTGTGCAAAAATAAGAGAATTTGAATTTTGCTTTGATTCCTACGTCATCCAAGTTCGCACGCTTTACCGTAAGTTTTACGAATTTCTTCTTTAAAAAATTCGTTGGTGGCAGCATAAAGGATTCCGGAAAAGGACAACATTGGACAGTTTCGACATCCAAACCTGTCAACTTCGGACTTTCGTAGTAGTAACGTTAGTCAATCGCTACCTATAACGTTACAATCAAAGGCAGGGTGTTACAATACGTTTAGTCGAAGGGACTGGGCGGTACAATTGTATTACATAAATATGATTTACGTGTGACGTCAATTGTAGGTCATGTGTTCACTGGGTAAAGAATTAAATTTTCAACAATTTTGGTCCTTACCTTTCTTTCCTACAGTCAATATTTACGGAATGAGACGTTTCGCCGTTGCCATTTCGCCGTAGCCATTTCGCCGTGGCCGTTTCGCCGTCGCCCATTTCGCCGTGGCCGTTTTGCCGTTGCCGTTTCGCCGTTGCCCATTTCGCCGTCGTTAATTATAAAATATAAATCAAAAGTTACAATTAAGTAAAAAAATATAAAAAATATAACCTAAAAAGAGAAGTACTTATTGCCCCATTTGGTAATTGTGAGCAATACCACGGAGGCATTCCGCTAAGTCATCGTATTCGTCAAAACGGTTAACTATAGGGGAATGTCGTCAGGGTTGGCCACCTCTTTAACTTTTACTCATAACTTCCGTTTAAGAATGAAGTTTGTTAATCTAAGCACACAGCCAGAAAGCCAGAAAGGTCTATGAATAAGAACACTTTCGAGGCAATTGCAAATTGATTGGGTAAAAAATAAAATATATTTTATATATATTTTATTACAATATATTAAAATAATAATTATATTATATATAATTTTATTAATTTATTATTTATAATTTATATTAATTATATTATATATCATATTTTTATATATAAAAATTATTAATTATAAATATTAATTTTTGCAGTCAAAATGTTATAGTTTTGAATTATAGATTAAAATAAAAAAAATGTCGAAACGTCGACGGCGAAATGGGCAACGGCGAAACGGCCACGGCGAAATGTCCTATACCGAATATTTAAGGTCCTACGCCTATGAAAACCGTCAAAAATTTGTTAATGTGTTTTTTATGATGTGTGTTTTGTTTTCGTTTTGTTTTTGAGTTTTGTGTCAAACGTTTAATTTTGTTATCAAATAAAAAAGAAGAAAATGTTTTTTGTAGATAATTTTGAGAGCTACAAATTTTATCTCTTGTATTTTTCTTACAAATTTGTCGGAAATTTTATAACACATTTTTGGGAAATTCTGTAATAAATTTGTGGGAAATATTTTAACAATTTTGTAAGAAATTTTCAAGCAAATTTGTTGGAAATTTTTAAATATTGACTGTAGCAAAAATAAGTAAAGACCAAAATTGTTCAAAATGTAATTCTCTACAAGTTTATTTGTGTTCATTTGTGCACTAAAGTTAAAAATAAATGAGTAATGAGTAATGCAAGCCTTTTTTCAGGCTTAATTTAAATATCGATTTCAGAAAGAAATGCGGAAATCAAAGTTATAGGAAATTGAATTTCCTATAAATGTTGTCTTAACGATTTTTCGTTAAAATTGAAAATGACGGAGTTATTCCAGAAAAACCATTTTTCATAAAATTCAAAATGGCGGACACAAGCAAATGCAGAATTTGCTTTGCCCCGAAGCCCCGAGAGCGAGATCTCTTGTAGATCTTGAGATCTCGGGGCTCGTATATTTTGATATTATTAAAATTTTCGAATGCATTCTTTTATTTTACAAGCCATCTAACGAATTCTTACTAAAAATAGATAAGTTAAGATTTCAGTTAATAAATTTTCTGAAATTTTCTTGCTTTTACGTTTGGCTCAATTGTTTCCTCATCAATACTTGTATTTTAAAAGCTCCATCAGCACACAAAATTGTATCTCAATCGGTTAAACATTTCCGGAGATACGATGACATTTCTATTTTTAAAATTTTTTTTATTGTGGTAGCCCTGGCGAAGATTTCTTTGCCCAATTTTCACCACCAGACATACTTCCAAAAAGTTTGATTGCCATTGACGCAGAAATGCCGAAGAAAATCGAGGAACATGGACTTTTTTCAAGATTTCGCTAAAAACAGTAATCTTTTTTTTTTCATGTTGAATTCCTGATTTTTAACAAATGGTTCCATATGCTGCCAAGTCTTGTGAGGGCAACTTGTAATAGCTAGAACATACCCCTGCCAAAAACCAGCGAACTGGATATGCTTTTTCTTATTATAATTTATAATAAACAATTTTTTTATTAATTTATTTTAACTTTATTTATTAGCCTATTTTTGAATTTGTAATTTTATCAACAAATGCCACATGGATTTTTATTTATATCTTGATTTAAACTTCCTTTCACCCGGCGGCACCTTAAAATTGTCATGCGCATGCGACGTTACCGACAGCTGTATGGTGTCAAACCAATCTTGTTTTATAAACAAGGATCAGCTGGTACAACGCCGACTGACAATTTTGTGGTGCTATTTTTGTGTGCGTTGTGATTGCTTGTGACAAAACGGTAAATATAAATTTTTATTTATTTTGTAAATATTTGAATAATCTTTTGAAAATTGAACCTATAAATTAATACGGTATAACTATATTAATCCTTATTACTGTTTCATCTAATTTGAAGCCCACTCGACGCAGATTCATTAGATTCCATTGTTTCATATACGGCTTACGTTTATTTCATCTTTATTTCATCATAATATTATAGTAATACGGTAAAAAATCTCTATAAATTATTAATAATTATGTATTTGCTGTTTAAAAATTATTTTTAAATTTTTATAAAACCATTACCCAAATTTATTTTATGTAGATGAATCTTTAACAGCTAAACATTTTGAACATTATTGGCATCTCAAACAACCTATTTTCTGATACATGATGATTAACTGTAAATTATTATTTGTGACAAATTTGATTTTAAAATGTAGCTCATTTATAATAAATTAGGTGTTGAAAATGGGGTTTATCTGGAAAGTTTTCCGATATTTTTGCAGTAAGCTTGTTTTATATTCAAAAGTATGGATTTCGTTTTCAACTGTTTTTTTTATCGTTTAAAACAAATAAGTGTTACATTAGAATTTAAAAATCAAGTTTTAAACGGAAGTAGTATGTTCAAGAAACAAAAAGCAAAAAAAAAACAAATTTTTTCGACACATTTAAAAATCTTTGAAGTCTAAAAGGTACGTTTAGATCTGACACTTATATCCAGACATATATGTCAAGTGTCGGACATAAAATAGCTTTGACTGTTTACATTTAAGATAGAAATTGCTTGAAAGAAAAACATGAATATGTGTATACATTTCTTTTTCTTCTTAATTCACAACAAATGTACAAACGGTTTACATTTACCTACCAAAAAATGTCCGACACTTCTTTCATTCTACAAAGATTTCTTGGCGCAAAAGGTTTACGATAAAAATCTCGAAGAAAAAAATTGCAGCCAGTGTAATTATTTTAGAGCATTTAACCCTTCATAGGGCAGATTTCCAAAAATAAAAAACAGGGTATTTTTTAAAGAAACTTGTGATTGTGAAAGAAAAAATAAATTTTCAGACTGATTGAAATATCGACCAGGGTTAGGTAAAGGGTTAAGAATGAAGAAGAAAAATCGTTCAATATGGATTCGAGAGTGGATTTTGAAATGTGAAAAACAAGGTGCTTAAAATATTGGTCCCCTTATATCAAAAAGTCAACATCTTGGTATATGTCTCATTCTTGAACACATACACATATACAAAGGGACATTACTTGAAGAAGTAAAATCATTTATCCGCTGACCAAACTCAACTCAATTCCATCTGTGGTCATAAAAACTTAAGCTAAACCATTGTGAATTAACACATTACCGTCCGAAAAGGAATTATAAATTTATACCTGTACAGGTGACAAAAATTAATTTATCTCAATAAATTATAATTATTTTTTTAAAACTGCATAGGTAGGTACTATACTAATTTTACTAACTTGAGTTCCTACTTGCCAAGTAACTACTCAATATCAATTTTTACTTTAAAATCAGATATAATTCAATTATTACCTGTGCTACCAGTAATTTGCGAAAAGCTTATTTTTAGACTACCAGATGATTAATTTAATTAATTAACAACTTTATTACTAATTAGAAATTAAATTATAAACAAGAATTTGTGAAACCCAACATGAATTCTATAAAAATATAGCGCGACAGTATCATAAAAGTAGACGAGTGGTCAACTCTTGCAATTTCTCTCAAGAACCTCGGAACTTGCAAAAAAGTATCATTTACATGTGAATTTCTATAAAGCAACATATATCGCCAGAAGTTGAAACATATATGTCTGACAGAAATTTTGGGCAGCGTTTACATCTGGTCTTCTATATGTGTCAACACATATCGCCGGAAGTTAAAACATATATGTCCGACAGAAATTTCGCATCGTTTACATTAGCTATAGTTACTGTCCGACATAAAATTCGTGCAATAAGTGTCAGATCTAAACGTAGCTTAATGTAATAAAATTTGCGATTAAAATGTCAATAAGTAAGTCCAAATAAACAGTTATTGTTAAAATGCAAGTTTTAAACAAGCGATTAAAGCAAATATAATAAAAATGAACTTAAAAAATTAAAATTTCAATGATTAAATTGTGTGATATTTAGGCCATGTTCGTTCTGGCACTTTTGCCAACAAACACTTTTATTTAATTAGTTTATTTTAAAAATTTAAAAGAAGAATATACCTAAGCTTATTTCACGATTATTTAATTTTTAAATATCGTTTGTTTTATTTGGCCCCATAAGTATTTAATTTAAATATAATTTGTAAGTAAATATAATTTCTTGTTTTTCATTATTTTTCCTAGATATCATAGAAAGAAAAAAACTACATTGCATTGCAATTTTTTTTAATTTAATTTTTGGATTTACCATTGGTTTATTCAACACCGCTGTCGAGATTAATCACTTTCCACTCTAGTGCGTAAAAGTGGCCCATTGTGTAACTAAAAGCAGTGTAGAAAAACAAGATATCTAGAAAATTATTCTATATGCTACTATATTATTACTATTTATATTAGATTCCTATCCAAGAAAGAAGCAAGTTATAAATTTGATACTTATAGTATCATACTTAAAGTCATGACTTTCTCAAACTTTGAATGAGTTTTCTAAAACAATAAAGTAGCGTTCTCAGCCAATTAACGTGACACAACATAGCATAGCATAGCTTAGCACAGAAGTTAAAATACATTGAAACTTATGTGTGTGTTCAAATTGACAAATGACCAATTTGGCATAACATAACATAACAAAGCATTAACGATTTTAGATATATTATGAATTTACCTATTATACCAACGAATTAATAGGAAGGCGCTGGTAGAAATTGAAAGTAAACGTCAGAAAATAATAATAATTTGTATTGTACCATAATTAGTGCAATTATCGCGAATTTATTATTATATAATTAGTTAATTTAATTATATTAAATAAATCGATAGCATTTTGTTTTGTAGTGCTATGTTAAGTTATGCTATGCTATGCTATGTTGTGGTTAATTGGCTGAGAACGACGCTTTACTGTGCTTGGTGTGATGCACTAGTGTTACCCTAGCCAACCTTTTTTTTGCAAAATTGCTTTATTTCACTAGCCAAATCTTGATATAAATTTTATACTATAACGTTTTTATATTGCATTTGTATCACTCGAGTATCACTATAATAATTATCTTATCTGTCTTTAAGGTGGACAAGAAGCTTTTGAGGATAGTATGCACATTGAATGAAACTCGGCCAGTCACCAATATTAATTATCGAATTTAAAAACTTGATTTAAATTTGATATCATTTTTCAAATTGTTTTATTTATTTTTTGTATTGCATGTTAGAATGCCAAAAAAATATAACCAAAAAATCAATATAATAATATGTCAAATTAAAATCGGTAAGATAACCTTCGTTACTCGGGTACACGGATTTCCATTATAATGTAGGTATCGCAAAATTATTTCTCACAATTTCAGTTTTTAACTTATCTTATTGTTATTTGCATAATACACACAATTAAACTATCACTGTATTTAATAATAATGATTTTATGAAAGCTCTAGAAAATGTAGATTGCTTTCTCGTTTATTATTTTGAATTGTAGTTTTTATTATCTTTCGGTTGGAAATAATTCAAACAAAACAATGATTTAAGCACAATTTACCGACAAAAATAATCTGGACAAATTATTATTTATAATTATTACGCGTCTATAGTTCAAATAATTGAAATAATAACAATAACATCTAGATATTAAATTAAAATTGAGCGCTGAATAACATTTTTATTAATATAATAATATGTATGTTGTAGTATATTATAATATATTAATAAAATGTAATTATAGAGGAAGGTACTGTAAGGTCAAATTTAACCCACACTACATATACTATACGGAACACAGCATTAAAAAAATTATTAAAAACATACATTAATTTTAATTAATTTTGATATTGCGGCCAAGTTCAGGGCCAAATGATACAAAGAGTTTCTATTCTTTTGCAAGTGTCGATTACTTTGCGATCTTCTAAATTTTCTCAAAATCATTTTATTTGGCGTGGGGACCTTGTATATCATCTACTAAATTTTAAGTACATAATTTCCGCCTGTCTATTGTAATATTCTGTTCTATTATGAATCTAATGTCACTGACTTGTTTAAAAAACAATAATTTATTAATTAGTAAGTAGTTCGTTTTTATTCCGTCTTCTCTAGAGAAAGGTTATATGGTTATATCTTTGAGTAACTTTCAAATCTAACGTTGGTTAGGCAATATCAACAAGCGATGTGCACTAAATTTTGAATGTAAGTAAACATATTTAAAGAAACCGTTTTCAAATTAAATTTTTTTACCTCGTGGTGTGGCAATTTTTTGGATTAATCATCAGTGAGTAATTCTTTTGTTTGATCCGTAATGTTTAGTTAATCAATGGCCACGTGTGTGATCTTTACCTCTATTTTAAATTGGAACCTGGAATGGATGGTGACCGGTTTTATCGAAATATTCGGGTTCTACAAAATCAAGAACCCTATTTCTTTTACTTATAGTTGTTATTTGTTAAGGTTTCAACGTCTTTTCATCTGAAAAGGTTTAAAATTCACTGTTTAATGTACATTTTTCGTTCTCTCATTGGTTTGTTCATTTATATTTAACCAATCACAGTTAATTATTCTACATCAATGCTTTCAAGTTAGATATTTGGCGGCGCCACTATTCATATACTGTACGCAAAGCGAAACCAAGCCGTTTTGCTTTCTAACTCATAAAAGAATAATACTGCCGTTTGAAATAAAAACAATTAGAGCAGATTACCAGACTTCTTGTTTTCGCCTTGCTCGCAATTTTTGTTAGGCTTTTTTTTAATTCGCGTAATTAAAAATGAACGCATTTTTATTTTCAGATGATGTTCAATAGCTTGTTCAACTATTTATTTGGTACCCATAATGAAGAGATCCCACAGAAAATAGAAGATATAAGCTTAAGTCTGACTTCAATAGCAACCGAAGATGATTGGGTTTTAATTGAAAATATGAACAAAAAAACCAATTATACTCTAGAGGAATCGTGGTATATAACACCTCCATCATGCTTTCCTTTCAAAGAGCCGATTCTTATGGAAACATCATCATTAGAAAACCTTTTAATTGAGTATCCTAATATATCATTAGGATCAGTTGTGCTGAAGAAGAGGGATCCACATATTAATATCAAATCCACGTTGAAGTCAAAGGATGTTGAACATAGTCAAGTAAATCCTAGCATTGCACCACACAAAAAAGAAACTGACTCTATTACAATAAAACTACAAGAGGTGAAATTTTAAATTACTACCTACTCTAATTTTTTTAACTAATTATTTCTGAACATTTAACAGGGATTGTCACCTACAACTTCTTGTTTATTAAACTTAGGTAAACCTAACAAGGCTCGTGAATTTAGTCAAGATGGACTGCATCAAAAAAGTCCTAATGACAGCAATAATAACAACTGTTAAGTTATTGATCTCATATTAGCACTTTAAATTCTTGGAAGTGTAATTTGTATCTAATAATATTAACAATAATAAAAAATACTCAAAGATTTTGAAGAATACGTGTAAGTTTAATTTTTAACGAGGGAAACATTTATAAAAAAACCCTCTTTTATATTATTTTTATATATACATTTTAAATAGTAGTGCTATAATAACTTTTATATTTGAAGTAATCTTTGAGAATTTAATTATTTTTTTTGTGCATAGCTAGCAAATTGAAAAATGTAAGTGTTAATAATTATTTATAAGATTTTTTTTATTTATCAATAATAATTATGAAAATAATTAATTTTTTTGAGATTATAAAACATTGATAATTGCAATAACGAATTAGAAACTTCAAAATTGTTGACGGCAGCAGGCTGGTTGAAATTTTGGGCTTTTGGGTATTGGGTTTTTTGAATTTGCACTCATGTGTACAAATGAAAATGTCTTGATTAGTGAAGTAAAATTTGGATGTGAATGCACAAAATTGTATACAAATTACTGTTCTGGATAATTCTTAAAGTGCTATAAAGTATTATAGTTTTAAATATCATTTATAAGTTTTTTTATGTATTTTATCTTTTCTTAAATAGAATTTTGATTTACAATAACTAAACTTGAAATATTGAAATGATTTTCAGGTGTCATGTAAATATATAGATGTAAAAAATATCATTTAGGCAATCGTGATAAGGTAGTAAATCTGTCCAAATGACCATAATGATAAGTAATATTGTTTTTAAAGAATTTTTTGTGTACTTGATAAAATAATGGTGGTGATACGAAACTAATCTCTCAATGATAGCATCATAAATTGAACAAACGTTCATAAAATCAAATTGGTAAATTAGCTACCAAAATGATTTTTAAATGATGTGAGAAAATAATTTTTGTTAATTTATAATATTAATTAAGAAAACGTTGTTCAAATTTAGAAAGTGATAAACTAGATTTGAATTATTTGATGAATGTATAATGTATTGTATGTCAATTTTATATGCATGATTAGGTATCAATAATTACAATCTGATTTAAATAATTATTCTAGGTTTTAGTTGTGACAATTAGTGAGAAAAAAATATAAATAAAAAAAAAAGTTTTTATATTATGTAAATAAAATTTCTAAATTTTAATATTTATTTTCTTGGACACGTTTATCTGCATATATCTTAAAAAATGTTGATGATTTAATTTGATAATTAAATTAAAATGGGCGCCCGCTACTTTTTTTAAGGCCCCCCGCTTAATAAAAATATCAACTTTTAAACAAAATTTCCACAATTTTAAATATAAGATGTATTAGGTATTAAATTTTGTTGGCACTGAATTCCAGAACTTGCACAACCACATATTTGACAAATTTGTCTGCACTTTATGTTTTTCTTTTGATTTTACAATAACTTCAAACAAGTGAAAAGCCCGGCTCGGCAATTCAAACGTTGGCTACGCCTCTTTCTTTATTTTTACTTTGTCATACAAAGTATGAAAAAGTATTGTTATTGTGCAGAAAAAAAATTGACATTTTGATGAATTTAGGCATATTGGGGTCCCAGAAGCGGAAAATCATTTCCAAAAAATATATATGTGTGTATGTATGTGGTCAAATTTTGTGTGCGCTCTACCGCAAAAAGTAATAGGAATTTTTTAACAAAATTTTGTATTTAGTACATATATATTGAAACTTAGAACTGATTAGATTTTGGTTAAAATCGGTACACAAAAACGCAAAAAAAAATATTTTATAAAATAAAAAAATAATTTTTTTCTTTTTTTTCAAATTTTATTTTTTTATTAAATTCTTCTCTATAATGATATTAAAAAAGTCTTAATCAATAATCATGTAAATATCTTATTTCTTCATATTTTTGATATTTAAAAGTATGATAAAGTTATGGGCATGGCCACATCCGATTTTTTTGTTTTAACTAGTTTTAAATAAACATAATCGAACAAATTATGTTTGAGATTAAGAGGGAGGGAGGGAATCGAGCCAAATTTCACGACATCTCACCAAGGGGGAAGGGAGTTTAAAAATCGCTTCACGTAATTAATGGACACCCCCTTTTAAATATATTTCGTTGCTTTCTTTTGGATTTAACGATTCTTCTTCTTCGTTTCCCTTATTTCTAAGTAATTTTAATAATGTGGCATACTTAATACAGTTTAGCGTTTACTAGAAACTAGGCAACACCTAGTAGGTGTTGAGGGCTAATAAAATACCAATTACATTTCATGATTGTTTTGTTTTTGTATTTTTGTAAATTTGATAATTTATTTATTTTGAAGAATTTTATTATTTGTAAAATTATGTAGATATTTTCTGATTTTCTCCCCACATAGTTGTTGCAACCTTAACTAGTTGGCGGGTAAACCAAAATTATTTTTTTCCAAAAATAGCACCCAGAAGCGGTTAAAACGAAGTTCGTCTCTGGAATTTATTTGCAATTTTGTTTTAAGATTTCATATTTGAGAATAAATTAATTAGTTTTGGTTTGATTTTTGATATTTTGAAGAGGTATGGTAAACTGCATTTCAAAATTTTGCAAACTGGTAAACTGCACTCCGAACAATTTCCAGGTAAGTTGCACCTCAGAATTCCCTGCAAAATAGTAAACTCAATTCGAAGCAGTTTATTGATGGATTAAAAATTAAAATGATGTTATAGGATTACATTTTTTAATCTCTTAAATATATTAAAATTGTTAGTAAAAAAGAGATATCCGCGCGAAGATATGCATCGGTTATGTAGGTTAGTGTTAGTTTATGATTTTTCTTTAGTGAAATTATTCGTAAAAAATATATCCGCGCAAAGATATACAACGGTTATGTAGGTTAGTGTTAGTTTATGATTTTGCTTTAACGAAATTATCCGTAAAAATGAGATATCCGCGCGAAGATATGCATCGGTTAGGGGACGTCCATTAATTACGTGAGGTGATTTTGGCAAATTTTAAACTCCCTCCTTGGTGAGATGTCGTGAGATTTAGCTCGACTCCCTTTTAATCTCACGTGAGATTTTTTAAAATGTGTATTTTTAGTGTAAATACATCAAACTGTGAATAATTGAATTGGATTTATTTAAAAAAATATAATTTGCTTAATTATTTTTATTTAAAACTACTTCAGAGAAAAAAATTACTTGATATTATCCGAGACCCCCTCTCCCCACGTGGGTGAGATTCGGCTCGACCCCCTTCTCACCTAAACACCTCCGTAATTAATAGACGCCCCCTTATGTAAGATAGTGTTAGTTTATGAATTTTCTTTTTATATTAGGTACTAATTTTATATCTATTATTTTAATTTTTTATTTCTGAATATTTAAGTTAATATTTCTACATGTGTTTGAAACAGTGTAACTTTTTGATATTCGTTTGAGTAAGGTAAAGTAGGTTTTTTCACGCACTAATGCGTTTTACTTTTCCGCACATGCGCATTCAAGTTACAACAATTTAAGTTGAATCATCAACCTGTGTTTAACCACGTTAAACATAATAAAATTTTTGTATCTTATTAAATGTGTAAATTAAAAAACCATACTGTATATATGATGAGTTTACCTATTTAATAGATTTGCAAAATAATATCCTGCAACGAATGCAATTCCAAACCATTAAGTAGGTAAACGTATCAGCATTTTTTATATAATTAGCTTTAAACAGTAATAATAAATATTAACAGATAAGCAAAAATTGTAAATAAAAAGCGGACGATCTACCCAATAAAGGAGTCTAAAACCTAACACGTTTTATTCTACACCACGGCGACTCTCTGAGAATCCAAGCCTAATAATTCGTTGGTGAGGCTGCCAACGCTCAGAAGTCAGCTCATCTCCAAAATCTCGCTCTCGAGATTTTACATGGTCCTTCGAGCCGGATTGTCCTTCAAACTTTGGAGTTCCGTCAAACAAGCCAACGCCTAGAGGTCCATCAGCGACTCAAATCAACACGGTCCATCAGCGACTCATCTCAACACGGTCCATCAGCGACTCATCTCAACAGGGTCCATCAGCGACTCATCTCAACAGGGTCCATCAGCGGCTCATCTCAACACGGTCCATCAGCGACTCATCTCAACACGGTCCATCAGCGACTCATCTCAACACAGTCCATCAGCGGCTCATCTCAACAGGGTCCATCAGCGACTCAAATCAACACGGTCCATCAGCGACTCATCTCAACAGGGTCCATCAGCGGCTCAAATCAACACGGTCCATCAGCGGCTCAAATCAACACGGTCCATCAGCGACTCATAGCAACACGGTCCATCAGCGACGAAATTAATTACCAAGGTTCATCAGCGCCGAAAATAAACAAAATATGAGCAAAACCGAAAAAACTGTAAATGCAGAAGATATTGAAAAAGCCAACAAGCTAGCATCAGAACAAGAAGAAATTGGAAAGAAAATTGTATCAATTCTATCCAACGCCAAAAAAGACAGTCAAAGCAGAAAAACAAAGGAGTACATACAGAAAAGGGAAGAAGCACTACAGGAATTAATTCGACAAGCAAAAAAAAATCATACCGAAATTCAAGGGTTAGAAGTACCACAACATCCATACATAGTTACCAAATATTTAGAAACCATCGAAAGAAAATACGAGGAAGCCATCGAGTATTTAGAAACGTGTTCAATAGCCGAAAATTCAACTACGAAAAAAGAAAACAACGAAATGGAAACGGCCCAAACCTTTCGCTTGAAGAAGCAAAATGTAAAAATAACTCAATTCAACAAAACAATCATAACAGCAAGAAAGAAGCTATCAGAAGACAACACCCGTTTCTTGCAATAGATTATAATATGCAAGTATATTTTGAAATGAACAACCAAGAATTCAAAGAAGCAATCAGGATATCAGAAGTCAACCGTATTTACTCTCCAGTTGCTGTCATGAACTTCGATGCAACACCAAATTGTGTAATAGACCAAATATATAACCGACCAAACCCACTGATGTGCAAAACCACAAAGAAAAATATCACCAACACAATCTGGAAACAATTGTATACGCCAAATGCTTGGTTGATAATAACCCCAAATCCAGTACGGGTTGATGTAATTTGTAAGGATCAACGCCAAGAAAAAATTTTAAACCAAACATGCATAATTCAAATCTCTCAAGAATGTATCGTCAAAACAAAACAGAATGTTTTAACACCATTAAGAATTCAAACAGCACCAATATTAGCTTCATATCACAAACAACTACAAATAGACAACAATACATTCATCAATCAGAATAAAAATCCAACTCAAATGTTAGAACCAGTCCTGACTAATTCGGAAGATATTCAAGATCTACTAAATATGGAAAAGGACATTTCTCAAGACCTAGCCGAACATCATTGGACAAAAATCAAGCATCATTCAATCCTGTCAAACATTACCACCGGACTGGTAATCTTATTAATAACAGGTTGTTGCCTTTTAGGTTACCGTTGTTTCAAAAAACGTTCAACCAAATCATTAACAATCACCAAGGCCAAACAAGGAGACAACCCTACACTACCCGAGATGATCGAGCTGAATCCTTTGTAATCTCTGGCACTTCCCGAGGTGGCAGTATGTTTAACCACGTTAAACATAATAAATTTTTTGTATCTTATTAAATGTGTAAATTAAAAAACCATACTGTATATATGATGAGTTTACCTATTTAATAGATTTGCAAAATAATATCCTGCAACGAATGCAATTCCAAACCATTAAGTAGGTAAACGTATCAGCATTTTTTATATAATTAGCTTTAAACAGTAATAATAAATATTAACAGATAAGCAAAAATTGTAAATAAAAAGCGGACGATCTACCCAATAAAGGAGTCTAAAACCTAACACGTTTTATTCTACACCACGGCGACTCTCTGAGAATCCAAGCCTAATAATTCGTTGGTGAGGCTGCCAACGCTCAGAAGTCAGCTCATCTCCAAAATCTCGGTCCCGAGATTTTACAACCTGTGTGGACGCAAGTGGCCAACAGTAAATAGTTGTTAATTTTGTTTAAATATATTTTGAAAAGTAAGTAAAACTAATTATATTAAATATTTTATTTCTAATTTATTATAAATTTTACCTAATTTTTGTTACAAAATTTATATTTATTTTAGTAGTTTGCTGAAAATGTCTGATTCTGAATGTTCAGATATTGAAGAGTCGATCGAGACGAGTCGAAGAAGCCGATTGTGGAACTATAGTCCTACAAACCACTGTGCCTCCTCAATCACGTCGGCAACTTGCATGAGAAAATGATCCTCAGCATACCGAGGTCGAGGGGGAGAGGGTCTCTCCGAAAATTAATTTGGCTTCTGGAAGTGCAGGTCAACACACATGCACTTGAACGCGTAGTTGGGATCGTTCGTCAAGCGAAAAACGGCACAAGGCACACCAGAAGATATGTCCTGGTTGCGACCTTAGACGCTAAAAATTCCTTCAACACCGTTCGTTGGGAAGAACATCTACAAGGAGCTCGAACGAAAAGAGATTAGTCCATACCTCAGGAAACTGGTATTATCATACTATGAAGACAGATGGATCACCGCCGGCCGGTGAGGCAGAAACGCCCGCGAGAATACGCATGAGCGGCGGAGTTGCCACGCTCAAAATTGAGCAAAGGGATTGATGGTGCTAATCCCAATCTCAGGGTAAAAAAAAATTGGCAATGCCCTGGCTAGCTATTAAATAGAAAAGGTGGTTGGTGAGTTTTAAAACTGGTAAAAATATAATTGAGAGGGTTGAAAGTTTTGCCCTAGGCGCCACGTGGTTAAAAATCAACCTCCCAACGCGTGCTACTACCTAAACCACGAACGGTAGCGTAATTAAACTCAAACAAAAATGAAATTGGTACAAGAAAATACACTTGAATTGGATAACGTGATTTTATTGAATAATAAAATAAATAGCGCCAAATTTCAATTTGATCTAACCCAAAAATAGTAACAAAGTCGCGAATAGCTTTTCTTGCGAAAAGCATAATCAACCCGATATAGCTATATGTGGTTTCACACAAAATTTTACACAATTCACTCCAATTAGGAGGCTAAAACAATATCGTGACTGGTGGTAAATAATGTCGAATCAAAATTGAGGCGCAATAAAATCCATTAACAAAAATTAATAATTAGTAACATAGACGGCACAAAACACTTATCTCAACAGCTGATACGGAGTCCAAGTAGATGGTAAAACGGAATCAATTTGAATTAAGATGGTGGACGTTCTAGATTGTTAACCAATAAGGGTGAATTGATGTCCTCAAAATCGACCTTTTCATACAAAGCGATTTTTCCACTACAATGGCGGTCACCGAAAATGATAAAGGTTTGGTTCAACAGTTAGCAGTTAACTGACGGAAAGTAAGAGGTCGAACGAAGACCCTCTCAGATGTGGTCGAGGGTCAATTTTCATATGGTAATTTTCGTAGTATCAAGCAGATGTACAGTTGAAAAAAAAGAATTCTGAATACAAAATCCTCCAAAGGAGATAAGATTAAATATCTTCGATAACAATCTTCAATTGTAAGTGCAGCGAATGAATCCCGAGAAATCGGAAGGCTAATAACAAAACATAAACCCACTTCCGTAGCACTTTACTAATTCAAAAAAAATCTCTTTCAAAAGACCAAAATTACGAATCGTCAAAACTTGAAAATTTTAACCACGAAAAATGTGTTTCCTAATCATATCAGTCACAGGACCTCCAACATAATTTCATATTTCCAGAAATCCACCAACAATAAACAAAGCAAAATTATCGTAACCCAATTCTGAACCGTTACAGAGTCCCGCAGGGTTCCGTTCTGGGAACGAACCTGTGGAACCTAAGTTACGACGGGGTCTTGCGACTACCCATGCCGACTGGAGTAGAGGTCGTGGGTTTGCGGACGATCTCACCATGGTGACGACGGCGAAAACGGAGGATGAGCTGACAGAGAGATGAAACATGGCAGTGGCAAACATCTGTGCGTGGATAACCACCAGGGGGCTGCTTATTGTGCTCGAGAAGATGGATTTGCGGAAAGAGGAAGCATTGTCCAATCAACCATCCAGGTGGAAAACCAAAATATCAGTCCTACCGAATCGTTCAAAGTATTGGGCATCAAGATCTTTATGGGAGCATATCCGCTTCACGGCCGCAAAAGCTCTTAAAGCGGCGACAGCGATCTTCATCATTGAAATAAGCACCTACAAAATTTGGGTGGGCACTACAATCAACAAGGTAGGCAAGTGTCCACCCTGGCCTACCCCTGGCGCCGTCACTGGCTCCCACTCTGAGCTACGCACTGCGTCGTTGTGCACATGGCAGGTATAAGATGAGATACTAGTGAAAAGGTAAAATAGACGTATAGGCTGATTTCCAGGCTGAAGGAATGGTATTCCAGAAACCATGGTGAAATCATTTATAAGATATCCTAAGTCATGACGGGCCATGGTTGCTTCCGCCATTACTTACACCACCGGTTCAAACGGGCCGAGTCCAGCAGCTGCCCTTATTGCGAAGAGTACGCAACGACAAATAGCGGAAGATCAGCTGCTTTGCAAGCTAACACCGGACAACCTAGTGGTGGTCATGCTGCCCAGTCAGGACAACTGAAATGCAGTGGAGGCTTTTGAGAAGAAGATAATCTCGGCTAAGGAAATCGACCAGCGCCAAGCGCAAATCCAACAAGCAACCTAAACTACAAGAGGAACCACCAAATAGGCTAAAGAGCAAAGTCCCGAAAGGGAGGAAACCAAGTACATGCAAAAGCGCAGCGATCATGGGTTCCCCGCACAAGCATAAGAAATTGAATTGCACGGAAGTTATGCTAACTAGCGAATCCCGGCAGTTCTATGGAGTAGTGCGTTGTTAGTAAATAAATATCTGACACTACCACCCATACTATCTGGGTGGTGTCTTCCAGAAGATTTCCCCACTCATAACGCTTGCAAAAATAATCACAATATTGAAAAATATATAGATACCTATTTGGTATAGTCATTGTTTTAAAACACTATAATACATTGGAAGGGCTCTCATGGCCGCTCTTGAGCAAAGAAATGTAACGTCTTTCTCGGATATTTTCTAACTGGGCAAACGATACAGGAATCAAGATTGGATCCAGTTCAAATTCATGAGGGGGAGGTAATTAAACATTTTACTGTAAAAATTATGATATATTTTGAAAATTTTATGAAATTTAATATTTGAAATTTTCTGCATAAATACGTAAGTGATTTCTCTCAGCATTTCTAAAACATTGTCATCGCTGGGTTTATTAAAGAGCGATTCGTTGTCTCTTGTCCCAAGTTTATAAGGCATTCATTTTTATTCTTGAAAGATCGTCTGCGTTCCAATTCATTTTTCTTATTTTATAAACAATGTCATAGTCAAATTCCTGTGTAATCTTAATCGCCATTTTACTAATTGTTATTTTGTTCTTTTACGCCGAAAAGCCAAGTGAGTGGTCGGTGGTTAGTAGCTATTGTAAATTTTCGTTCGTACGAGTATAGTGCAAATTGTAAAATATCAGGTGGTATATAAATAATTGCAAGTAAACTATATTTATCAATATATTTTAGAAAACTCAAAAAATCACACACACTTTTTAGAACTAAATGTTTTCACAAATAAAATGCACTGTAAATATAATACCTAATGCGGCCTCAAAATTTGTTGCTAGTTAAGGCAATGGTTAAGGTCCTGTAATAGAATATAAGAACATTTTTCATTTCTGAATATTACTTAATATACTAATTTTTTTTAATCTGCTTTAATTTTACGATACCTATTCATCAGAAACAAATTTTATAACCGACTTATTTTTAACATGCTATTATGCATCATAATAATAAGATATAACGTAAAGTTGTTATGTACTTTAATCGAGTAAACACAGATAAAACTTGCCAAACCTTAAAATTTACTCCAATATTAAAATTTATTGGAGTAGATTATGCTTGATCAAATATTGTGTGAAATAATTAAATTGGTTTTAAAAATTCCAAAACCGCCCTTTTAAATAAATATTTATCAATAATTTTCTACATTACCTTTATTATATTATTTATATTAATATGTGAAAACAAAAATGCGGCATAATTTATTTAATTAATGAATTCATTCGCTGTGCTGAAACACTAAAATTAATATCAATTATTTTAAATTACGAGAAGGCAAACTTGTTCGTTGAAATGTCATCCAATAAAAGATTTACATTGATATTTACTGTGACGCTAATTTAACTCAATTTTTCAAAAATTTAAATGTAACCTTCGCGGATATTTTAAATATTTGGGGAAGGGCAATGCTTGACAAATGAAAACATGCGCATCAAGTGGTTAAATTTTGAACCTTGCGTCAGTTAGGCAGTGGTGGTGGTTACAAATGCGAGTCATAATAATTAAATGTTAATTTACTTGTAGATTTTTTTATAAAATAAATTTAATTCTTTTCAATTAAAAATTTTACCAAAACACCACTACAATACGACGACATCAAGTAAAATAAACATGGCGAAACTGAACGACAGGACAAGTTATTCGCAAACGTACAAATTGGTAATAGTGGGCGGTGGAGGTGTAGGAAAATCTGCAATAACTTTACAATTTATACAGGTAAATAGCAAAACAAATGTTTTCAAATTTTTCTCAAATTAGGCCAACTTGTTATTTAATTTTAACTTTTATTAAAAAAATTATGTCAAAGTTTTATTTATAGAACACTGAAATTTATAGGTCTTTATAAGGAGTGAAAATAATAACCTTGTTTTAATACCCACTCGAGCCAATTTTAATTCTAATAATTTAATAATTATAATTAGATAGGTACTTTCCTAATCGTTTCCTGTTATTTTTAGAGTTATTTTGTTACCGACTATGATCCTACGATTGAAGATTCTTACACCAAACAATGTGTTATAGACGACATACCTGCAAAATTGGATAGTAAGTACATTATTTATTATAAATCATAGTATACTGTAGTGCACAGATACTTTTTCGTACGGCTAGAAATGGTGATTTTTTCACTTGTCTTTTATTTACATGAGAAATGCTTTTGTTAGGTCAATTGATTTGTGTCAATCCCACGTACATGCAAACCATAGTTGCTCAAGAGTTTTCAATGACCTCATCTTTAATTTCCACATTTTTTAGTTTTAGACACAGCAGGTCAAGAAGAATTCAGTGCAATGAGAGAGCAGTACATGAGATCGGGGGAAGGTTTTCTATTAGTATTTTCCGTAACAGAGAGACCAAGTTTTGAAGAAATATTTAAATTCCACAGACAAATATTGCGAGTTAAAGATAGAGACGAATTTCCCATGCTCATGGTTGGAAATAAAGTAAGGCGACATTTAATTTTTATCGAAATTATTTAATAAGTTGTTCGTTTTAAGGTTGATTTGGAAAATCAAAGAGCAGTTTGGCAAGAAGAAGCACAAGCTTTGGCAAGACAATTGAAAATACCTTACATGGAATGTAGTGCAAAAATGAGAATGAATGTGGATAACGCTTTTTATGAATTGGTTCGTGTGGTACGTAAATTTCAGCTGTCGGAAAGGCCGCCACTTAAACCAAGTTATAATAAGAAGAATAAGAAAAAATGTTGTATTCTGTAAGGTATTGTTTAGTAACGTTTTACATCACACAAGCCCACTTTATTATTACATATCTTTGTTTATTTTTACAAAAAAAAATAGTTATTTTTATACAGCAGTAATTTATTATTGTTTATATCATTTGAAATGCCTCAGTGTTTACTACATATCTGTGTTTTTATGTTCGTCTATCAAAAATGGTAAAAAGTATATTGGCGATTTATCACATCGCTTTTGTAAATAATTAAAAATTTATAGTTTTAAAAAATACTTTTTACTAATTTTGAACTTGTAATAGGATGTTTAATATAAAATAATTGTAAAAAAATTGGTGGTTGAAAATCAAATGTGAAAACTTTATTTACAATGGATTAGGTATAAACAAACGATCTCTGTAGAACTTAGTTATATCGATTCTGATAACGCAATCGCACCTTTTTGTGATGCACCGCATAACAACATATCGTAATGCCAGCTACAATATTGATTGATTTAAATATGGGATTTTTATAAAATAATCAGAAAGTAATTATGTTTAGTACCGGAGACAATAATGTTTATTCATAACAATTTTTTAGAGCAAGCAGCAGAAATCGTTTGAAAAAAATGTCATCACTAAATATGTTCCTACAATGTGCGAAGGTCAGTTTGACTTGACGACATTACCAGGCTGCTACTCTTGGTAACCAAAATTATCTGACCAATATGTATTATATACGATTGAAATGAGAGAGTAATTCTGAATCTTCTGTTTATTGATAAATACCCAGTAATCGAATGCACACTATGAATGGTAGCATATAAAGTTGAGGTACCTGCTTCAGTGTTTTTAAAAATACTGGTGCCGCAATTACTTCTTAGATATTGAAAACTTAAAGAGTGGACAAACACCAATTTTATTTTTATATATAAATTATATTTTTTAAATATTTGCCACATTTAAACAATATAATCAATATAAATCTGATTGTTTATAGAAAAAATAAGTATTTTGTAAAATTGTTCATTTTGATGACGTAGTATAAGGTATTTTTTTAAGTAATATTTCCAAATGAAACTCGAAATACCTTGTCACTACAATTTTAATTTAAAAACAGCAAATTTATAACGGGCAAGTGTTTTATAAACTTGCTGATTTTTGTATTATTTGATTGTTAGGTGTAAAAGTTAGTACACTGCCAGAAAAGCTTCTTAAGCTTTTCGTGCCATAGGTACTATTAGAAAATACTAATTGTCAATTACATTTTTATTGTACGAATGTGATAGTTTAGCAATGCTTAAATATTTACAATAAACACAAAATACTCGTCTTTGTAAAATCACCAAGTTGAATTGTATGTAAATCGATGCCCGACTAGAAAATATTTCTTTATTTACAAATGGCAGCATTTTTATAGCAAAAAAAATAATTGACAATATTAGTGGTTTTTTATTGATGTACAATAATTTAATGCAAACTTTTGTAAGATCTCTGTGGCTGTTGTTAATTTAAAGGTCTAAAAGTTACTTTAAATATCAGTTAAAGCCTCTTGCAAGCTACAATAAACTACCTAATATATAATTTTTTTTAATGTATACATAATTATACAGGGTGCTGGAAAGGAAAATGTAATTGATACGAATTAAATGAAGAAAAACCACGAGGTGCTTTTAGCTACTACGTTATTAACGCATAATTTTTCAGTACCCAGTATTAAATAATTGTCTTCCTTTTGTTATACTAAATTCACTTTTTTTATAAAATAAATTGAGAAATTTTCACTTGTAATAATAATTAATGAAAAAATTGGTGTGATAATACACGGCTTAATAAGTGTTAATAAGCTAAAACCGATTTTAATTAGTAAACAATTTAATCTGGTGGTGCTATTTGTATTATGAATGTTAAATGTGTCTACTGTGTGCATTTTATCGTTGTTTAACATTAAATTTTTAAATATTAATAAAGTTAATTTACTTTCAATATATTCTTCGTAGTTTTATATCAACCACAGAATAGTATATTCTGTAACGAGTTAGGAATTGGCATATTCTGCACAAGGGGAAAGTTTGTCACCCTCGCCTAATTTTCTATTACTGTATTCTTATTTTTTCCCATTGTGTAATCACATATACTGAGATGATGTTTCATGCGCAACACAAAGAATCCTGTATGGCCTACTTTTAGAAATTTTGATCTTGTATCTATACCAAAGCACTCATATTAAAGAATTCCTTTTAGATAGATTGTCTCGATCTTCACCTCAACAACAATGATTCTTTAGCCACCTTTTAATTTTACAAAATGCTGACAATGAATAAATATTTGAGTCACCATAGTGCTAAATTACAGTGACTTGATTGAAACAGAATATGGGTACCCTACTGCACCGTTTATTGTCGAGGTATGTTAAGATGATGGTATTGACGGCCATAGCCACGACTAATCAACACAATTTGACACCCCTTATCGTCACTGTAGAGATCTTAGGTTCGATACATACTCTAAGCTTATTTTTGTTAACATAATTGTAAAGATTTTAAAAAGTTGCATGTCTGCTATTTTAAAAATCAACCAACATCCATGTTAAGGACCTACACGAGCCCCACCCCCCAACTTGTGAGACCTCAAATTCCAAAAATGTTGAAACGTTGGATAACCCTTCTATTTTAATTGGATTAATTAAATTCATAAATTCATTTATGCCATCAAAACTATAAGTAATTTAATCAAATTTCAACTTGGAAAGTTTTGCTAAATAGACGTTTGGCTCAGGTTTAGTTCCTCTATTAATTTCAGCTCTCTTAGACTGAGAACAAGTTGGTTATTGCTCTTCGTTGGTATTTAAGGTAGCCACCAGTTTAAATTGTCTGACATAAGAAATTTGACCAGAATAAATAAAAATATCAACAATTTCATGGCAAAATTTAACATAAATATAAGATAGAGAACGGAAAAACTTGGGCACAATAATAGAATAATTATTTAGAAATATAAATTTAGTTATAACGCATCTCAAGGGATCGACTGATTTGGTCCATATAATAACCAAAATAAATATTACCGAGTCTGTTATAGCTGAACACCAAAGTGATTAACTTTATTATGCAAACAGGAATATTCATCCAAAAATAATTGCAGTTTAAAGTTGACTATAAAATAATACAAAAATTATAAATTTACAATATTTAACTTACATTATTTAATAACTTAATAATATAAACAAATTCTTAGCAATATTCAACATCTGGTGCTTTAATATGATAGAGACCTGCTAAAGCATCCTGAACGGCTCTAATACAGGAGATATTGGAAGTAAAACCACCGGCTCTTTCTTGAAGAGTTTCTTTTCTTATATGTCTGTAATAACCCATCTGTTTGTAATCGTTATCGGTGGGTGGATGAGGACCTTGGACAACTTGTGGTTGAGGTTTGTAACTATAAAGTGGTCCTTCAACAATTGACGGTAAGCTGTGTAAACTTTGAGAACCAAATCTCACACCGGTAGAAAATTGGGTAACTTTATTGACGGTGGCTTTTAATTCTACTTCTTTAACTTGTTCAAACGAATTAACAATGTTTGTAGCACTAGCATTAGAAAACATAAGTTCATCTATTAAAGCTTCCTTTTGCCGCAACTTTTTAGTTTTCATTTGTATTTCTTCTTGTTTTATATCAGTTCGTCTGGCTACCTCTTGTAGCTTTTCAATTTCAAGAAGTTCTTCCAGTTCATATTCCTCTCTACTTACTTTATTTCTACCTTTCTGAATTTGTTCTTTGTTAGACCTTTTATAATCTTCGATACGCTTGTTTGTGTTAATAATATCAATATTGTGTGTTAAATTATAAACGATAGTTTCGATCTCTTCCAAATAATCATTGAACTCTCTTAACGTTGCAAAATCTTCTTCCTTTTTATTATAATCTTTCAACACTCTTTTACGTATGTCGACTTCCTTTTCCACTGCAGGATCTTCGAACAACTGCACTCGAAAGTTGTTCCGGCGCAACGGTATTTGGCAATCTGGGCAGGATCCGGAACCTTTTAAAAATAGCAAATCGACACAACTCTCACATAAAGCATGTCCACAAACATTCACCATCATTTTTAGCGATGGATTTTGAAATTTTGTTGTCCTGCATCTTGGACAAATTGTATCTTCCATTTTTATTACAGATAATACTAGAACGATTATTATACCAAAAAGTCAATCAAACTATTATGATATTCTCAATTAAAGAAGTAACATTAGTTTAAAACAGTTTAAAAAAATATTAACTTTTCAGATAACCTCTAATTTAACTTGTGCGGGTTTTACCAGTGGCGTAGCAAAAACTAAAAATGTAAAAATGTAAATATTGTAAAAATGCGTACGATTTTTCTCACCTTATCTAAGGTAGGTACTGCGAGTACAACCTTAGTCCTCTATTCTGTAGCTCTAAAGTATCTTCATGACCCTCTAGAGTTTAGACCTATTAAAACAATTTTTTTAATTTTTACCTTCAAACAAAAAATTTTTCACTCGCAGATTTATTTTAATTTGCTCTTATCCTGTAGAATACTTTGGCAGCATTGTAGATCCTAGTGATTTGTCGAATAGTTCTGACCTGTGGTTCTGACAGAAATGTCAAACACAGTCAAATTTTGTCGATGATTCAATCAATTTTGTCCTTTGAAGAATAATCATTTGTCTTTTCTGCTCGTTTGTGAATAAGTGTTTAAATAAAATAAAACTTTTTAATCTACTGATGTAGTTGTACATTTTGTGCTTATAATTATGGGTGACTCGTTAGAGGGAACGGAAAATACTCCCGAACCGCAAAACGTACCCATTGCAGATTTTACGGCTTTTGCAAATTATTTACGCAAAGCCGCTACACTTTTATTACCCGAAGATGACGTGCATTTAGAACCTCCTGCTCTTAACGCGGTTTTAGAGGACAAGAATAATCAAGAATGCATACGAAAGTTTTTGAGCGATTCCCAAGTTTCCATTTTGTATGTACAACGTAGTTCTTCCAAAGGTAATTCAAGATCAAATTGAGTTATGATTTCTTTAAAATTGTATTTGTTTAGAAGATGAAAGCGATCAACCACCGGAAGGTGAAGAAGAGAAGGAACCCATAGCATATTATATTAGTAATGAAGTACATTATACCAGCGGAAAGATGGCCAGCTTGGTAATTTTAAAACGCGGATCTGTAATCGAAGCCGACAAGAGCATTCGAGCTCAAGTTCGAATTATTAATTTTAGCGATGGCTCTCCATACGAAACACTCCATTCCTATATTAGCAAAACTGTTGCTCCTTATTTTAAATCTTACGTAAAGGAATCTGGCAGAGCCGACAGGTAATTGAATTTTTTTTTAAATGTAAATTACTGATGACATCATCAGTTGATACCTGCATTATTTTATCTACAAATACTTTTGAATTTTTTTTTTATATTCCAAAAGATTGATAATATGTATCGTAATATCAGATTTACTTTTATTGTAGATTAGGAAAGATTAATTTTTTTTTGAATTTTTAGAAGCAAATAGAATTGAAATTTGAAAAAAGTTACTTTGCAAAAATTTTGGTTACCATGTTGATTAAATTGTTTTAATTGTTCATTAAGGATTTTTTTGAATAATACACTCACCGAGTTATTGATCTCGAAAGTATTTGACCAGATCTCAAAGAAAGGAAAGTACCTCTTCAAGGTATCACTTTTTGAGATAATCAACAATCAAACGAGTAAATCGTTAACGCCCAGATTCATAGACAAGTATTAGGTGCTAAGTAAGACCAATAAGGTTGAATTTGTTTTTACTTCAACCTTATTTACTCGGTCGATTTTTAATAGTATCATTTTAAGTGTAAGTGTCTCATTGTTTATGAATACGGCTGTAAATTTTTCATTGTACAAAAATTGTTACTATAAAGTTTTACTAAATACAATTATCATTGTATTAAATGTTAGAAAAGTTAATAATTGAAAAATCTTACTGTTTCTTTATTCAAAATTCGAAACACCTGGGACCCATGTGTAGCAAACTAATTCATGTATTTGCATATTTTATTCATAAAAAAACAGTAAGATTTTTCAATTAGGTATAGGGATTTTACACTACCGATGGTGGCGCTAGCGACACCTTCAATATGTCTGCCATAGCAAGTATACCTCGGTAGAATGTTGGTTTAAAAAAGACTGAAAGACTGGTTTTTTTTAGATTAAACTCTGCACTGAATTAAAAAATCTCAGGAAAACTAACTCGAACACTGTTGAAACACGTTAAAGACACTTAGGTATACTTGATGGAGTAGTTACAAAAGCTGCGTGTGGTGGCGTTTGGTTAATGTAAAATCCCTATTAGGGATTTTACATTAACCAAACATTTGATTTTCTAACATGTAATACAATGTATTTAGTAAAATATTTTCACATGTTAATAACTACAGTAGAATCCGCTTAATGTGATCACTTTGGGTCAAGAACATTTTGATAACATTAACCGACTGATAACAATAAGCATATTTAAAAAAATCGAATTTTAGAAGAATTAGGTAAATTTAGCAAGAATAACATAAACTTAAATTAAAATGCATAAAGCAACTGCTATTTAGCAAAATAAAAATAGAAACACGCCATGAAACGGGAAACTTCATTAGTTTTTGTATAGAAATTAAAACGAGTGATGTGTTTTGTAAAGATAAATAAAATTTCAATGACAAATCATAAAAAGAGATTATTGTATAGGAAATTCCTTGAAATTGATAATAATAAGCGGCTTTTTGATCACATTATCCGGTGGTTTTTGTATGTAAACTAATTGAAGCGGCCGATTCCCAGTCAAAATGATCACAATAACCCACTGATAACATTATCCGTAATCACATTAAGCGGATTCTATTGTATTTCATATTATAAAGTTTTACTACATAATCTATTGCCTGATGTACACGTGTACAGTAGTTTAAGCAAGCTGCTAAAATAAATAACTAAATTTAGTTACTTGCAACGTATAGACTACAATATTAGTAATAAGCAAACTGCTAAATTAAATAACTAAATTTAGTTATTAACTAAATTTTTCAATTTATTTTAGCTGCTTGCTTAAGCTACTGTACCCATGTAAATCGGACATTAGATTGAAGAATGCAAAAAATTATTCAGGGGTACTTCAAATTAAATAACGCTCTTTTGACAATCGTCATAATATTTTGTATTATGTTCTTTAACAAATTAAATTATTTTCGTGCGTATATTTAGTACCATGAATTATACATATTATAGAGATGGCGATAAAATGGCACCAACAGTAGAAAAAACGATAGCTGAATTAGAAATGGGATTGTTACACCTACAACAAAACATTGATATTCCTGAAATAACTTTAGTTGTTCATCCTAATGTAGCGTCAGTCATTAAACGTTGTGCCGACGAAAATCGTAAAGCCAAAGTTGTGGATTTTGGCGACAAAGTTGACGACTCTTCTTTTTTAAATCAATTACAAAATGGAGTTAACAGGTGGATAAAAGAAATTCAAAAGGTACAAATTATCTTTCTGTTGTAAATTATAAATTACCTAAACATATTTTTTTCAAGGTCACAAAATTAGATCGTGATCCTTCTTCAGGAACGGCACTTCAAGAAATTAGTTTTTGGCTAAATTTAGAGCGAGCTCTGCATAGAATTCAAGAAAAAAGAGAAAGTGTTGAAGTATCATTAACATTAGATATTTTAAAACACGGTAAACGGTTTTTGGCTACCGTATCGTTTGATACCGATACAGGTTTAAAACAAGCCATTGCGACAGTTAACGATTATAATCCTCTAATGAAAGACTTTCCAATTAATCATTTACTATCCGCAACCGAATTAGAACGTATTCGTGCAGCAGTACAATTGATATTTTCTCATTTGAGAAAAATTCGTAGCACAAAATATCCTATTCAAAGATGCTTACGCTTGGTTGAGGCTATATCAAGAGATTTGGGTTCTCAGTTACTGAAAGTTTTGGGAACACGTAGGCTCATGCATATTCCATATGAAGAATTCGATAAAGTTATGATTCTATGCTCGGAAGTATTCTTAACATGGGAAGATGAATACGAAAAACTTCAAGCTCTACTTAGGTTTACTATAATTATTTTATAATATAAAATTCATGTTTTTTACCAAAAAATTTTACAGAGACATTTTAAAGAAGAAACGTGATGAACACATGAAAATGGTTTGGCGAATTTCTGCACAACATAAAAAACTTCAAACTCGTATGGAGCACATGCGTAAATTCCGTCGACAACACGAACAATTAAGAACCGTTATTGTGCGTGTTTTGAGACCTTCTGCACGTCAAGCAGCAGCAATCATGGAAGCTGAAGACAACGAAAGTTCCAAACAAGATGCTTTTACTTTTGATGCAGCCGATGCAAATGCAATTGAGGTAGTAGAAAAAAATTATTGTTTTCGTGTAATCAAACTAATTTAAAAATTGCTTATAGGAAGTCAACATAGCATACGAAAATGTTAAAGAAGTTGATTGTTTGGATATTTCAAAAGATGGTCAAGATGCTTGGGATGCAGCCGTGCAGCGATACGAGGAACGAATTGATCGTGTTGAAACTCGTATTACAGCTCATTTACGTGATCAATTAGGAACAGCCAAAAATGCAAATGAAATGTTTAGGATTTTTTCTCGCTTTAATGCTCTTTTTGTTCGACCACACATTAGAGGTGCCATTAGGGAATATCAAACTCATTTGATTCAACGAGTTAAGGATGATATCGAAGCTTTACACGAAAAATTTAAGGTAAGTTTAGAAATTCTTAATTTGTAATTTTAGGAATAATTTTGTTTTCCTATGTAGGTGCAATATCCTCAAAGTAATAGTGCTCGAATCAGTAAAGTACGTGATCTTCCACCAGTTTCTGGTTCGATTATTTGGGCTCGTCAGATTGATCATCAGTTGACTACTTATCTTCGTCGCGTGGAAGATGTTTTAGGGAAAGGTTGGGAAAATCATATTGAAGGTCAAAAATTAAAAGCAGATGGTGACAGTTTCCGATTAAAACTGAATACTCAAGAAATATTTGATGAATGGGCAAGAACCGTTCAGCAGCGTCAATTAGGCGTGTCTGGTCGAATTTTTACCATTGAAGCAGTACGCTCGAGAAGTGGACGTGGAAATGTTTTTAAACTGAGGGTTAACTTTCTTCCTGAGATTATTACACTAGCCAAAGAAGTGCGGAACTTGAAATGTTTAGGATTTCGGGTGCCGCTGGCAATTGTGAATAAAGCTCATCAAGCCAATCAGTTATATCCATTTGCAATATCACTAATCGAAAGTGTTCGTACTTATGAAATGACATTGGAAAAAGTGAGTGTTTAATTTTATTATGATAATAATAGCAAGCTAGCAAACGAGATAGATTTTATTTAGACAAATGGTTTCCAACTTAAATTTTAAAAAATATAAAAGTTATATAATATCTATATATTATTTGAATGGCTTTCAATTGATATTGTGATATTTATTTGGAACCCAAAGGTTTGATTATAGGTAGGTGTTGGATAGGTCAACTATTTGGGAATTTTGGTAACACCTTATTTGTAGTTAGTTTAAAACATCAAAGGACAATAAAACTAAATCGGAAGGTTAAAACAATGTAGTAGTGTGATTACCAGTTCTATTAGTAATAATTACTCCATCAGTATAATATCAGTAAGGTGGCTATAACTTTTTAAAGTTATAGTATCATGGTAAACTGGCATAAAATATATACAGGGGTATTTGAGAGCTTAAATTTCCACAAACATTGGAAAAGCCTTAAGCAAATAATAAATATTTAAATTTTTTAATATAATATTTAATTAACCCCCTCCCCCACAAAGTATACTTACATCAATATAATATACCGGGTAACCGGTCGACCATTTGAACATAGGCAATTAACATAGGAAATTGATTTTTCTTTAATTCCTGCTTCCCATCACAACGGATAAGAATGAAAATGGTATTAATTTAAAGAGATTTTTATTCCGCTTCTAAAGATACCTAACACTTAATAATTTGTTTTTCAATTACTGGTAAAAACTCACTAATAAAATGCAAAAAAGAGTTTTAAAAAATAATTTTAGTTGCCTTGATTGAATTTTATTGCAATTGTTTTTGTTTGAAAACTAATAATTTCCAACAAGTTACTATGACAGATTACAATGAACGCAAACACTTATTCTGTGGAAGAAAAAGTTTTTATGGTAAAATTATATTACAGTGGTAATTGTATTACAAAACCAATTGCAATAAAATTCAATAAAGGCAACGAAAATTATTTTTAAAATCTCTTTTTTGCATTTTATTAGTGAGTTTTTATCAGTAATTAAAAAACAAAATATCAAGTGTTGGGTATCTTTAGAAGCGGAATAAAAATCTCTTTAAATTGATTCTATTTTCATTCTTATTTGTTGTGATGGGAAGCAGCAATTACAGAAAAATCAATTTCCTATGTTCATATGGTCGACCGGTCACCCTGTATACAGTACAGTCTCGGTAATCCGAACTAATAGAAACCTGGCCTCATTCGGATTACTAGATAAAGTTAAAAATCGAAATTTTTAGAACAATTTTTATGTTAGAAATAAACAAATCTTAAAATAAATACTACATAAGTACATACATATTCTACTGTGCTTAGAAAAAATAAAATTATTTTTTAGAAAAATAGTTTGTAATTACGATTTGTTTCTTTGCACCCATTTCCTTTTTAATTACCTCTTCTTTAAATTAATCATACAAAATATTTTATGAGATGGGACATAATTTTCACATGCCAATCTTAAACAAACGTTAAAACTATCTACAGCTTTTTGTCGTTAGGGGCTGTCCATTAATTACGTAAGGACGATTTTTGTAATTTTTGACCCCCTCTCACATAAGGGCACGTAAGATTTTGACACCCCCCCCCGGTACATCTTACGTAAGGATTATTAAACAAACATAATGTTGAGCCCCCCTTGCCCCGCTTAGTATATTTATAAAGTATGAATAATAATAATATTTTTATTTCACAAAAAATACAAAAATTTAAATTAAATTTTATGTTTATATAAATAAAAGTTAATAAAAATTAATTAATTGCATAAAAAAGTTAAGTAATACAAAAAATTGATAATCCCTTAATATTCGTGTAAAAAAACTAATTTAATTTAAAAAAAAAGTATTTTACAAAACTTACGTAAGGAATACGTCGGACCCTCCCCTCCCCCACGTAAGGGTCCGTAAGATTTTCGATACCTCCCCCCTCCCCCAAAACCCTTACGTAATTAATGAACGGCCCCTTAGTAGTGTCAGCAGTTTGTAGTGCTTATGTATTGCATTACATACATATCTTTTACCTTATTCTTTTTTCTGTAATCCGAACATTTTTCTATAATCCGAAAATTTTATTAGTTGTGTTCAGATTATGACTATTTGTCACCCATATATGCCCATAGTTGCACAGCACGTCAAACAACACTATACACTATACAACTGTTTGCACAACAGCCTCCGTTGCGCAATTTGTTGGCAGGTCTATGGGGCCTATTATTCTTTTTTCTGTAATCCGAACATTTTTCTATAATCCGAAAATTTTATTAGTTGTGTTTGGATTACTGGATGGTCGGATTAGCGTGTGTTCGGATTGCCGAGACTGTACTGTACTTACATGAAAGATATAAAGATCCAAGCAGAATGATCAGCACTAAGTGTAAAATTGTTTTAATGTTAAAGCATCAAAGAAAAGATTTGAAGAGTACACGGGAATAACGATCAGGGTCCAATGTTGCTGAAAAATAAACTATTAATATCATCTGATAAATCGTAATGGTAGGTATCTCCTAGTAAACACATAATATAAAAATGATTTTAATCCAGCATCAAAACGTTTTTTAAATATTAAAATTTACATAGCCACTTATGCGTAAGTAAATCTTTAAATGCGATTTGTGCGAAATATGAAACTTGTGACTCTGATCATTCTTCCCGTGTACTTTTCATTTGAGTTTTCAATTTTCTAGATTCTCATAGTGGCAAACACCAGCATTATCCTTGGACAAATGTATTATTACAGCTCTTATATCCTGAAATTGAGTAGAGTTTTAGTAATCGAGAATATATTTCAATGTTTACCATCTTACTTACCTTCACGGTATGAATGCCATCGACTCAATCAGTTTTTAGATTGTCTAATGTGAGTTTACATTAGTATTTGCTACAGTTACAACTTGGCATTATATTGTGGTCATAAGTTTTATGGAAGTTGGAAGCTATTTGTGTAGATTAATAATTTATTATCACATAATTTACAATAGTAATAGACATTTTAGGCACTACATTAACATTATTAGGCACTAGCTTAATTTTTATAATACAAAATCAGACTAAAACGCTCAATACAATCTTCAAAATTCTTTTAATGTCTATCAAAACATCATAAACATAATATCTAATTTTATTAATATATCATTAACCATATTAGCTAACGAAAGGAAATAGTATTCAAACTTCTGGAAAGGTAGCTCGATAAAGTTGTTATTTTCCCATGTATCCAATTTGATATTTTGCATGATATAATGTAATGTAACCTATAGCATGCAACCAAAAAGTGAGCCATTGCCTGTACCAAATGAATTTTATTATTTTTATGAACCTACAATCTATAATAGAAGGGAAGTTTTTCGCTAACTACCACAGTTAATTCTAAATTTATTTTTGCTTTAATTTATTTTGACATGCTAAAGTCTACAACTGTAGTTACCAGATAATACGAAGACACCGGAACGTTACAAAGTAAATTTTGTAATGTTCAAAATTACAACAGTGAACTTTGTACCGTTATGCATCTTCCCATGCAGCAGTTATACCTTCGGTTTGATATTGTTACAAGTAACGTTTGCTAATCGAGCACCTAAAATTGAAAATATAAAAAATAGCAATTCTTGAGTTGTAAAAACTATGGAAAATGAAATTCTTTGAAACTGGATGAATAGTTAAACATCATTAATGTAACTAGGAAAATCTTGTTCCTTTCAGAGATGTTTATGCATAGATCGCAATTAATACGATTGATATTAGTCTACTTAAAATAATTATTGATAAGTTAGTTATAGTGAGTTTGGCTAAATACATTGAACTCCAGTTTCTTGGAAATTAACTTTTCGAGGGTGCAAGGGTTACTAACCCTCCTCAACATTATTATTTACCATTTAAAAAAGTACCATTTTACCAAAGTCGATTAGCACACAGGTGGATGAAGTTAATGACGATTTTTGCGCCAGTCTTTATAATAGGTATCTGCTTTTTAAGAAATCCTAAGAAAATATTTTATTTCTTTTATTTTTCAGGTATGCATGGCTCATTTTTTAAAAGGCAAAATATTAGATAATCTTTTTGTAGTGAAATATTTATTACGATCTTTAATAAGTTAATGCAGCATGAAACTTTTACATTTATTTAGCTTATCTATATTTGTTTATGTTTCACATCATAATCGCATATCTATTACATTATGCCCCTGTATTACATTTAATTCTTTTAATCTCATCTAGATTGAAGACAAAGCCAGTATAATTCCATTAGTTGCTGGTATGCGAAAAGAAGTTCAACTATTAATAGCAGAGGGTATTCAGCTTGTTTGGGAAAGTTACAAACTTGATCCATACGTTCAACGTCTTTCTGACACCGTAGTCAGCTTTCAAGAACGCGTTGAAGAACTTGTTGTTATTGGCGAACAATTAGAAGTTGACGTTCGTTCCCTGGAAACTTGTCCTTATTCTGCCAACACTTTTGCTGACATTTTATCAAAAATTCAACATGCAGTCGACGATTTATCTCTAAAACAGTACTCTAATTTGCACATATGGGTGAGTCGTCTAGATGAGGAAGTTGAAAAAAATCTTGCACGTCGTTTGCAAGCAGGAGTTCAGGCATGGACCGATTCATTAAATGGCATCAAAAATGAAGTTGATCATAGTATGGATACCGATGCTCCTGCTCAGCCTACTCACAAACCGGGAGGTGATCCACACATTCAGACTCTTGTTCATGAATTTCGAATTACAAATCAAACTATGTATCTGTATCCAAGTATCGAAGAAGCTCGATTTCAAATTATGCAACAATTATTTGCTTGGCAAGCTATTGTCATGTCTCAGCAACGCTTACAAAGCAGTCGATATCAAGTTGGAGTGGATAAGCCCATTACCGAAACTTATCGTAATATTTTAACTAAGTTTCCTGCTGGGGGCACTCCACTTGAAAGTGCGTACAAGGCAATCGACGAAAAAATAAAAGAGGTATCTTTATTTATTTATTTTTTTAATTTTTATAAATTAATTACTACGTACGGTTTTAGGTTCAAAAATATGTTAAAGAGTGGTTAAATTATCAATCCTTGTGGGATCTTCAAGCCGACAACTTATATGGATGCTTAGGTGAAAACATTGGCAAATGGATGGTCTGTTTAAATGACATTAAGTAAGAAATTTCTTTGCAGTTCACTTTTAGAATTTTTAAAAAATAAATTATTGCAGGAAAACACGTACGACTTTTGACACTTCTGATACCAGACGTCAATTTGGACCAATCGTGATAGATTTTGCAAAAGTACAAAGCAAAGTTTCTTTAAAATACGATTCTTGGCATAAAGAAGTTTTAAGCAAATTTGGAACACTTTTAGGAAACGAAATGTCCACATTCCATACACAAGTTTCCAAATCTCGTTCTGAATTAGAAATGCAAAGTATAGAAGCAGCTAGTACATCAGATGCAGTTAGCTTTATCACTTATGTTCAATCGTTAAAGAGGAGCATGAAGGTTTGTGATTTTTGATCTCGAAAATTTCGTTATACATATTTGCATTTTTAGGCTTGGGAAAGTCAAGTTGATACCTACAAAGAAGGTCAACGAATTCTGGAACGTCAACGTTTCCAATTTCCAACTTCATGGCTTCATGTAGAAAATTTAGAAGGTGAATGGGGTGCATTTAACGAAATTATCAAAAGAAAAGACTCATCTATTCAAACACAGGTTTGATTCTAAAGGTATATTTTATTTCGAACTACATTTTAACTTTTCTTTAGGTTGCAAGTCTTCAACAAAAAATTGTTTCTGAAGATAAAGCTGTGGAAATGCGCACTAATGACTTTTTAGGGGATTGGGAGCGCAGTAAGCCTGTGGAAGGATCGCTCAGACCAGACGAAGCTCTTACAAAACTACAGCTTTTTGAAAGTAAATTTGCAAGATTAAAAGAAGAACGCGACAACGTTGCCAAAGCCAAAGAAGCATTAGAATTGCAAGAACCAGGTTGGCGTTTTTGTATAAATTTGTAATTTTTGTCAATAATGTTTTATTCGAATAGGCGGTATTAGTACCAGCGAGGATCGTATGCAAGTAGTTTTTGAAGAGCTGCAAGATCTACGCGGCGTTTGGTCAGAATTATCTCGAATTTGGACGCAAATAGATGAAACAAGAGAAAAACCATGGTTATCTGTACAGCCTAGAAAATTAAGACAGCAATTAGACACATTGTCGACCCAACTTAAAGAACTTCCAGCTAGGTTAAGACAATATGCTTCTTACGAATATGTAAAGAAACTTTTACAAAATTATACAAAAGTAAACATGATGATTGTCGAACTCAAATCAGATGCTTTAAAAGAGAGGCATTGGAAGCAATTAACAAAACAACTTCGTGTTAATTGGGTATTGTCTGACTTAACTTTGGGTCAAGTTTGGGATGTTAATTTACAAAAGAACGAATCCATAGTTAAAGATATCATTTTGGTAGCACAAGGTGAAATGGCACTCGAAGAATTTTTAAAACAAGTTCGCGAATCTTGGCAAACTTATGAGCTTGACTTGATTAATTATCAAAGTAAATGTAGATTAATTCGTGGTTGGGACGATTTATTCAACAAAGTTAAAGAACACATTAACTCGGTAGCTGCGATGAAATTATCACCCTATTATAAAGTTTTTGAAGAAGAAGCTCTAACATGGGAAGAAAAATTGAACCGAATCAACGCACTTTTTGACGTTTGGATAGACGTACAACGACGTTGGGTTTATCTAGAAGGAATATTTTCTGGAAGTGCAGACATCAAAACCCTGTTACCTGTCGAAACGTCAAGATTTCAAAGCATTAGGTTAGTGAAATATAATAAAATAATCTTATGTATGGAAATAATTCAAAAATGTAATTTTTTTTAAACCCTTCAGTTTGACATTGAAAAAAAATCATCTAAGATCAGAAGATGTATCAAATCAAGTCTCAAAAATAACAAAATTTTGAATTGAATTAGCCATCTTCTGTGCATTTTATGATTAAAATTAAACCAAATATCATTCAATAGCAATTTATGGATAACCCACAAAAGTTCTTCGCACATCTATGTTTCAGAAACTATTCGAACTAGAACATCTATTAGCTTAATTTTGCTAACGCCTATTTTGAGTATGATTTTTGATTTTTATGTTTTTTGACAGATTTTTCGTTGTTGCAGTTCTATGCCCGTATTCACAAACGTCCGTAAAATATTTAACAAGCCGTTTAATTTTGCAAACCAATGAAAATGATTTCTTAGTACAAGCAAATAAATTCCATTGGTGTGTTTAAATAAACGGTTTGTTAAAATTTTTACGGACGTTTGTGAATATGGGCAATAGTCTAATTTTAAGAATTTAGAGGCTTATTTCTAATATTATTTAACTAAAAAGTTTAACAAAAACTTACTTTTTGGGTTATTTCCAAGCAAGTCTTTTAATGACTGGCCAAAACGTTAACCGCTGTATTCATAAAAATATTTAAGAGAGTGTTGAAACCTATTTTAGTTAAAACGCTGATTAAAGTTCAACAACCAATGAAAACCTTACACGTAAGGCTAATAAACATTTGTGATTGGTGTTTTATGACACATTCCTTAAAATGGGTTTGTAAACCTGTTGTAAAACTCTAAATTTTTTATGAATACAGGGGTAAGTTTTTAAATTTAATTTCAGTTCGGAATTTTTGGGCCTAATGAAAAAAGTTAGCAAATCTCCCATGGTGATGGACGTTTTGAATATTCCTGGAGTGCAACGTGCTTTAGAGCGATTAGCTGATCTTTTAGGTAAAATACAGAAAGCTTTAGGAGAATATCTTGAGAGGGAGCGTACATCATTCCCTAGGTTTTATTTTGTTGGTGACGAAGATTTACTCGAAATAATTGGTAATAGCAAAAACGTTGCACGTCTACAAAAACACTTCAAGAAAATGTTTGCTGGTGTCGCAGCGCTTTTATTAAACGAAGATAACACCATTGTTATTGGAATTTCATCCAGAGAAGGAGAAGAAGTACGTTTTATTTCTCCCGTTTCAACTATCGATCATCCCAAAATTAACGAATGGCTTACAATGGTTGAAAAAGAAATGCGTGTCACTTTGGCTTCAAGTTTAGCTCAAGCTGTTCAAGATATAAAACAATTTAAAGATAACATTGATCCTAAATTGTTCTTACAATGGGTCGATAAATATCAAGCTCAAATTGTAGTGTTGGCTGCTCAAATTTTATGGAGTGAAGATGTTGAAGCGGCATTGCAAAAAACTAACAACGAACCACAAAAAGGACCCTTGGAAGTGGTTCTTACTAGTGTCGAAAATACCCTTAATGTTCTGGCAGATTCAGTTCTACAAGAACAACCACCTCTTCGTAGGAAAAAATTGGAACATTTGATTAACGAATTTGTGCATAAACGAACTGTAACTCGTCGGTTACTTACAAATAAAGTATACAGCAACAAAACTTTCGAATGGCTATGCGAAATGAGGTTTTACTTTGATCCTCGACAAACGGAAGTATTGAAACAGTTGACAATTCATATGGCTAATGCTCGTTTTTATTATGGTTTTGAGTATTTAGGAGTGCAAGATCGTCTCGTACAAACTCCACTCACTGATAGATGTTATCTTACCATGACGCAAGCTCTAGAAGCACGTCTGGGTGGTTCTCCATTTGGACCAGCTGGAACTGGAAAAACTGAATCTGTTAAAGCTCTCGGACATCAGTTGGGTCGTTTTGTTTTAGTTTTTAACTGCGATGAAACATTTGATTTCCAAGCAATGGGTAGAATTTTTGTAGGTTTGTGTCAAGTTGGTGCGTGGGGTTGTTTTGATGAATTTAATAGATTAGAAGAAAGAATGTTGTCCGCCGTATCTCAACAAATTCAAACTATTCAAGAGGCTCTTAAGGAAAAGAAGGAAACTATTGCCGAAGGAGGTGCCGATAAAGGTTGGTTGGTGATATTGTTTTTTTATACGTTTTTACTATAATGTTGAGTTTGATTCAAGATATCATTGTGGAGTTGGTCAACAAAAGAGTACGAGTATCACCCGACATGGCTATTTTCATTACCATGAATCCAGGATATGCAGGTCGTTCTAATTTACCAGATAACTTGAAAAAACTTTTCCGTTCTTTGGCCATGACCACACCAGATAGACAACTAATTGCAGAGGTTATGCTATTTTCACAAGGCTTTAGAACGGCTGAAAAATTAGCATGCAAAATTGTACCATTCTTCAAGTAAGTTTACTATATTTAAATTCAATTTTACATTTCATAATCGTTTCTTTTGTAACTTAGATTGTGTGATGAACAACTTTCTAATCAATCTCATTATGATTTTGGTTTGCGTGCATTGAAATCTGTTTTAATTTCTGCCGGCAACGTGAAACGTGATCGTATAATGCGCATAAAAGATGGCAAAACACAGAGAGGCGAAACAAATATTGACGAAGCCAGTATTGCTGAAAATTTACCTGAACAAGAAATTCTAATTCAATCTGTATGTGAAACGATGGTTCCAAAACTTGTTGCCGAAGATATACCGTTACTGTTTTCATTATTAAACGACGTTTTTCCCAATGTTCAATACACAAGAGCTGAAATGAAAGGTAAAATTTGTTTGATGTTGAAATTTGCTGTTTAACTTTTTTCTGTTTCAGAATTGAAAGATCAAATTAAGAAGGTATGTCAGGAAGAATATTTAGTTTGTGGCGAAGGTGAGGAACAAGGATCACCCTGGATGGAAAAGGTAATTTTTTTAAAGCAAATATTAAAGTGAAAATTTTTTATAAAAATTTTTGTATTCTAAATTTTTTTGATTGAAAGCGTTTCACGAAAATTTTAAAATACTAAAGTTTGGGTACAATTTGTGATTTATTTTAATGTAAAATTGTTATAAATTATATGATTTTTAAAAATTCATATTTTTTTAAGTTTTACACTGAAGTTAAAACTATAAATTCGTGCAATTAAATATTTTGAAAATGTTAACTAAAAATTATCAATTATCTTAAGAAAAATTCATTTTTCATGCTCTACAGAAGTCTCTGGTTGGAGAAACTTGGGTTGAAAAGGTATTAATTCTTCAATGAGTGTATTTTAATGGAATGAATGATTTTTGTTGCTTACGTTATGAATGACCATTTAAATAAACAAAAATATTTTTTTAATATTTATATCAACACTTTTCTTTGGATTTAACTTTTTTTAAGAAATTCAACTGAAATGTCCATTACTTATTTATGAGTAAATTACTAAATGATAGTACAATCACTGTAATTGTGGATACTTAAAGTTTGTATATTCGTTTCATCAAAATCTTTCAAACGGAAAGCTCTAGCAAAATGATATAATATTATGTATACAAATGTACACAAAACTGTCTTTTTTTCTTTTCTTCTGTAACTACTCTCTTATTGGTTAAGTTTTTTACTAACCTAAAATTATGTGGCAACCAAATGAGTTCAACACACGGTACATAATATAGTAAGGTAATCCGACGAGAAACGTTTACGTGAAACGTTTTCTTCCCCAAGGATAGAGAATAAGGTACCTATAAGCAAGCGTTGTATAGACAGAGAGCGATGCTTGTCGTAGTAAGATGATCTAAAATGTGCACGTATTATTACATTTAGATACCTTCTTTTGCATCTCTCTCGTTGTACATTAGTAGAGAGTGCAGCGCTGGATTACCTTACTATATTATGTACCGTGGTTCAACACAAGTAAAATTGCACATCAAACGATTTCCACTGTATTCACTTGCTAGGGAGTCAGGGCGGCCGATAGGCTGCCTGATCTGTTGGTATAATTATAATTGTTATTTATATAATTTTAATTGCAGTTTAAACTTTAAATCATTTGTGAAACTCTTCAGATAATTTGTTTGTGTTGTCACTGTAACAGCAATTTTCTTATATTAGTTAATAATACTAAAATATTATTCCATTATTGTTTAATCTTGTCTCGTGCTCGATTCTTCACCTTGAGATATCTATCAGATAACGAATCCGCCCGACAAATTAATTAAGTGACCAATCAGACAACTGCAATTCAAATTTAAAACACTAATCTGTGGCATTGAACTGTGGTTCAATGTTGACTACAATGTTGTGAACTAAAACTTAATTTCACCTCCGGGCTATGCATCTAGCAAGGTTAGCATGCAAGTGCTCAAAGAACCATGAATTACATAGTAATGAAGGATGTAATCCTAAATTAAGAAGAAAAAGAAGACCTTAAACATAAGACCTATAACTTAAATCACCATGGACTATCCCAAAATATCTAAAATTAAAGTTCAATGTGTTAAAAAATATAAAAGGAAAGTTTTTAATTTTGATTACAGTAAAACTCCAATTATCTGAGATAGGGATATATCGACACTTCATAGGTCAATGGGCGTAACCATCATTTTACATTTTTTTCAGTAGGCAATAAAAACTCATACACTTCGTAATGGAAAATAGGCTGAGTTATGCATATTTCTGGGTTCCAAATGTTGTTTCCTCATTTTCTGTCATTGGCGTAACCAGAAATGTGAATTGAATGCATAGAATATGCAAAAAAAAGGCAAAATTGAATAATTATAATAATTTATATAAAATAATAATAATTAAAATAATAAAATAATAATTTTACTATTTGTGTTAATTCAAATTTTGCATATTTTATGCACTCAATTCACATTTCTGGTTACGCCAATGACATAAAATGAGCGTTACAACATTTGGAACCCAGAAATATACATAACTCAATTTTCAAAAATTTGAGGGTTACGCCCCCATTGACCTATGAAGTGTCAATATGAAACGACTAGTATCAGAGACGGCAATATCCACTTTTTAAAATATGGAGTAACTGATGAAAAACTGTTTTGTGTACCTACTTAGTTATATGTACCAACTACTAATGCTCGACAAGAAATCGGTCATAAGATAACTTTCAAGACTGAAAATAAATGGGTCATTACTGAATTTGTTTCCAGTAACTTATACCATATGATCGAGTGTATCAAATACTACAATGTTGCATACTAGACGTTTCATATTATAGACAATAGACAATGTTTCATATTTATATTTTACTCTTCTTCAGGACTACAAAAAGAGAGATGCCTTTAAAACGTTATTGGTGTTAACAAAATTAAAAAAATTACTCTTAAGTTTTTGGTTTCTTTAAAAAAATATTCAAACCAAGTTCAATTTCGGAGAAAATTTTTCATTATATCTAACCATCTGATTACATTAGATTCGTTTTTCTTTCACTAACTGACTAATGACATCATCATCTCATTAGGCAAGTAGATATTCCTAAAAAAATACAAAGCGGAAGAACTTTTTACATTATCATGTTGTATGTATGTATGCAAATATGAAAGAAAAAATTTTTGAATCTCCATACCTCGGAAAAACCTGACAATGATTCTATGAACGCGGAAATACAGATAATTATAGTTTTACTGTATCTGTAGTCAAATTATTATCTATTATGATTTATTTATTTTGAATAAATGGTTTTATAATAAATTCTCTTGAGCATGGGATAATTGATTTATTATTCAATCACTGACTATTTGATAAATTATCATTTATCAATGTGTATTGTTGAAAATTGCATGAATTATATAATAAATTAATATTAATTTGCACATATTTTATATTTTTATTATTGAGTAGTTAGTTCAAGCAGTGGGCTTTCTGAATCTTGATGAAAGGTGGTGGTAATTCAATTACACAGGGCAACAGTGATTCTGCGGTCTGGGGTTTATGAGTCAATTTTGGGTAATTATGGTCTCTTGAATTCAAAAAAATTTTCAGATTTGTCGAATTGACTCCAGTTTTTGAGATAAAGACAACCCTTTTATATTGAAATTAAATTGAAAAAACAATATTTAATATATTCAAAGACCACATAGGGAAAGAGTGATTCTGCGGTGTGAGCTTTATGCGTCGATTTTGGGTAACTATGGTCTCCTGAATTCAAAAAAAATTTCAGATATGTCGAATTGACTCCAGTTTTTGAGATAAAGACAATCCTTTTATATTGAAAATAAAATGAAACTAAAATATTCAAAGACTACATAGTGGGAACAGTGATTTTGAAGTGTGGGGTTTATGAGTCAAATTTGGGTAATTATGGTCTCCTAAATTCAAAAATAAATTCAGATTTGTCGAATTGACTGCAGTTTTTGAGATAAAGACAACTTTTTTATATTAAAAATAAAATGAAACAAAAATATTCAATATATTCAAAGACTACATAGTGGGAACAGTGATTTTGAGGTGTGAAGTTTATAAGTCAATTTTGGGTAATTATGGTCACCTAAATTCAAAAAAAGATTCAGATTTGTCGAATTGACTCCAGTTTTTGAGATAAAGACAACCTTTTTATATTGAAAATAAAATGAAAATTTCTTTTTGAGATGTCCGCGGAGATTCGCTGTCAATGGCTCATTTCTTCATAAAAATTAATAAAAATTTCACAGTATATTCTTCAAATGTCACTTTATTATGTAGTAATTATAGCAATAAATAAATATTAATAGTTTCGTCAAAAAAAATTATCGAAATATGCTGATTTTGCTTAAAATTAACTTTACCCCCCCCCCCCTTAACATGAGAACTAGAGTCAATTTGAACAAAATGACTATGTGCCGAGTACATTATTACATTAGTGTATCCAAATTCACTGCAAAACCCAAGACCGCAGAAAAATGTTTTTATTTTGTTGCCCTGTGTTATTAACGTAATATTAACCTGAAATACTTTTTCTGCTAATTAGGTATTACAACTATATCAAATATCCAACTTAAATCATGGTCTAATGATGGTTGGACCTAGCGGTTCTGGAAAAAGTACGGCATGGAGGGTGTTACTAAAAGCTCTGGAACGTTTTGAAGGCATTGAGGGTGTAGCTCACGTTATCGATCCTAAAGCAATAAGCAAGGAAGCACTTTATGGTGTTTTAGATCCAAATACACGTGAATGGACTGATGGTCTCTTCACTCATATTCTTAGGTAAAAACGTGATTTTATAATCTGAACTTATAACAACATACTTAACATTATTTTAGAAAAATTATTGATAATGTACGCGGTGAAATTAATAAAAGACAATGGATTATATTTGATGGTGATGTGGATCCGGAATGGGTCGAAAATTTAAATTCGGTTCTTGATGATAATAAACTACTTACCTTACCTAATGGTGAAAGATTATCGTTGCCGCCTAACGTTCGAGTTATGTTTGAGGTAAATAACATTTTTGAATATTTTGTTTAAAAAATATCAACTTTTATTTGTTTATTTAGGTACAAGACTTAAAGTATGCCACTCTAGCTACAGTATCTCGTTGCGGTATGGTATGGTTTTCTGAAGATGTCTTATCAACCGATATGATATTTGAAAATTTCTTATTAAGACTAAGACATATCCCATTAGAAGAAGGTGACGATGAAGGTTTTGGAAAAAAAATTGGCGACTCTAAGGAAGATAATTTGTCTCCTACTTTACAAGTAAGGCAATATTCTAAAAAGTAATTTTTATTAATTTATGACACAAATTTGTTAGATTCAAGCCGAAGTTATTAGTATTTTGCAACCATTTTTGGCTCCCGATGGTTTAGTTGTACGTTGTTTGGAATATGCAATGGAGCAAGAACATATAATGGATTTCACACGATTAAGAGCACTAAGTTCATTATTTTCCATGTTAAATCAGAGTGTCAGGTACAATTTATTATACATTTTTAATGTTTCTTATTTTTTAATATTTGCACTTTGATGATGCACAGTTTGTGATTTTATTTTGGTAACTGAATTATTTTAGACATTTTCAAATGCAATTTATTTCAACTTTTCAGAAATGTTCTGCAATACAATCACATACATCCCGATTTTCCAATACCAAGTGAACAATTAGAACGGTACATTCCAAAGTGTTTAATTAACGGATTATTATGGTGTTTTGCTGGTGATTCAAAACTTAAAGTCCGCTCTGACTTGGGTGATTTTATTCGATCGGTAACTACAGTTCCTCTGCCACCAAATAACACTTCCATCATTGATTATGAAATCAGTATAAGGTTAGTAATATATATTTAAGTTTATATAATCCTTTTATACAATTAACTTTTAAATTCCAATTCACCAATTCTACCACATCGGCCAAAACCAGACTAAATATTGTACATAAAATTTGAAGTTTATGTTGGGATGCAAGCGTGGCTCTATCCTAACTCGTGTATCCTAACTAGGAATTGCAGTTGTTTAACACTGTATTTTTAATGTAAAATTAAAATCATTTTGTTACATGTATTTTATCGATCTTATTTAATTTTAGTGGAGAATGGGCTCCTTGGTCCAATAAAGTACCACAAATTGAAGTAGAAACACATAAAGTAGCTGCACCAGATGTTGTTGTACCTACTCTCGATACTGTCAGACACGAAGCTTTATTATATACTTGGTTAGCTGAACACAAACCTCTTGGTAAATATTTTCAAATTTTATTTGTGAACATTTTTTAACAATGTCCCTTTCAGTATTATGTGGTCCGCCCGGTTCTGGTAAAACCATGACATTATTCTCAGCTTTAAGAGCTTTACCTGATATGGAAGTTGTTGGTCTTAACTTTTCTTCAGCTACAACACCCGAATTACTACTCAAAACATTTGATCACTACTGTGAATATCGTAAAACACCCAACGGTGTAATTTTGTCTCCCGTTCAGGTTAGTGAATTGCTGGAAACCCCAAAACAAAATATTTATAATGCTTTGTTAATTTCTAGCTTGGAAAATGGTTAGTCATATTTTGTGACGAAATTAATTTACCTGATATGGATCAGTATGGAACACAACGAGTAATAATGTTTTTGCGACAAATTGTGGAACAGAAAGGTTTCTATCGTGCTTCAGATCAAGCATGGGTTTCTTTAGAACGAATTCAGTTTGTTGGTGCTTGTAATCCACCAACCGATCCTGGTCGTAAACCATTATCACATCGATTCCTTAGGCACGTTCCTGTTATTTATGTTGATTATCCAGGGGAAACATCATTAAAACAGGTATTTGTGTAAATTATCTATTAAATATTTGAAATAATAATTTTGTCTTTTGTAGATTTATGGAACGTTCAGCAGAGCTATGCTTAGGTTAGCGTCAAATTTGCGTGGTTTTGCAGAACCATTAACAAACGCTATGGTGGAATTTTATTTGGTGTCTCAAGACAAATTTACACAAGATATGCAACCACATTATGTTTATTCGCCTCGTGAAATGACTAGATGGGTTCGTGGTATTTGTGAAGCAATGAGGTAAATATTTAGCTGACAAATTATTTTCTAATATTTTACACCAATTGTGTTTTTCAGGCCACTGGATTCTCTTTCGGTTGAAGGTTTAGTACGTTTATGGGCACACGAAGCACTTCGTTTATTCCAAGATCGTTTAGTCGAAGAAAGTGAACGTCGATGGACAAACGAAAATATTGATGCTGTTGCTATGAAGCATTTTCCTTCTGCCAACTGTGATAAAGCACTGGTCAGACCTATTTTGTACAGCAATTGGCTTTCGAAGCACTACATTCCAGTCGAGCGAGAGGAATTAAGAGAATACGTTAAAGCAAGACTAAAAGTGTTTTATGAAGAAGAATTAGATGTACCTCTGGTTCTTTTCGATGAAGTTTTAGATCACGTATTAAGGATCGATCGTATCTTCAGACAACCACAAGGCCATCTCTTACTTATTGGTGTTTCTGGAGCTGGCAAAACAACTTTGTCGAGGTTTGTTGCATGGATGAACGGATTATCAATCTTCCAAATAAAGGTTTGTTTGATTGGTTTGTTTATAAAACTAGAGATTAATTAAATGTGTCTAGGTGCATAACAAATACACGGCTGAAGATTTTGATGAAGATTTGAGATCTGTTTTAAGGCGAAGTGGTTGCAAAGATGAAAAGATTACTTTTATTTTAGACGAATCCAATATGTTAGATTCTAGTTTCCTCGAACGAATGAATACGCTGCTAGCTAACGGAGAAGTTCCTGGATTATTTGAAGGCGACGAATATACAACACTTATGACTCAATGTAAAGAAGGTGCTCAACGTGAAGGTAAATGGTTTTAATAAGCATTTGAAAGGGTTACTTATCATTTTTGTGTGCAGGTTTAATGTTAGATTCGAGCGACGAACTTTACAAGTGGTTCACCGGACAAGTTATGCGTAACTTACACGTTGTATTTACGATGAATCCATCTACCGATGGACTTAAAGATCGAGCTGCTACTTCACCTGCTTTGTTCAACAGATGCGTTCTCAATTGGTTTGGAGATTGGTCGGATGGAGCTTTATTCCAAGTAATGGCTTTGATTAAAATTTAGAAATATAAAGAATCTACTCTTAAATTTTTTAGGTGGGCAAAGAATTTACAAATAAAGTGGATTTGGATAAACCATTATGGAAAGCACCTGATTTCTTCCCAGCTGTATGTAATTTTATTTCGGCAAGTCCAACCCATCGTGAAGCCGTTATTAATTCATGTGTCTATGTACATCAAACTTTACATAAAGCCAATGCTCGTTTAGTGAAAAGAGGTAGCAGGACAATGGCAATCACGCCTCGACATTATTTAGATTTCATTCATCATTTTGTGAAATTACACAACGAAAAACGATCTGATCTAGAAGAACAACAGTTGCATTTAAATGTTGGTCTTAACAAAATTGCTGAAACTGTCGAACAAGTTGAAGAAATGCAAAAGAGTCTTGCGGTTAAATCGAGGGTACGTTTGTAATACAGCAAAATAAGCATCAATAAATGTTTTTTAATTAGGAATTGGAAGCTAAAAATGATGCTGCCAATGCTAAATTACGTCAGATGGTGAAAGATCAACAAGAAGCCGAAAAGAAAAAGGTACAAAGTCAAGAAATTCAACTGCAGTTGTCGGAACAAACTGTTCACATTGATCAAAAACGTAAAGAAGTTATGGCAGATTTAGCATTAGTTGAACCTGCTGTTATTGATGCACAAAATGGTAAGCAGTGTTTCAAGTTCAATCATTTTGATAATGTACAACATCTTTTGTAGCTGTTAAATCGATCAAGAAACAACAATTGGTGGAAATTCGTACCATGGGTAATCCACCTGCCGTTGTGAAACTTGCATTAGAATCGATCTGTTTACTTCTTGGTGAAAGTGCAAGCGATTGGAAATCAATTCGTGCTGTAATTATGCGAGATAACTTTATCAATACCGTGGTTAATAATTTCAGCACTGATGATATCACGTAAGTTTTGAAATTAATTTTAGTTGAAATTTGATAACATTTTTTATACTTAAACTTATAGAGACGAAGTGCGAGAACGAATGAAGAATAAATACATGAACAATCCTGATTACAATTTTGAGAAAGTTAATCATGCTAGTAATGCTTGCGGTCCACTGGTGAAATGGGCTATTGCTCAAATTCAATATGCAGATATGTTGAAAAAGGTAGAACCCCTTCGAGAAGAATTAAACTCCTTAGAATATCAAGCCGACGAAAATAAGAAGCATGGTGAAGAAGTCAAGAATTTAATAACTCAATTGGAACATAGTATAGCAGCGTACAAAGAAGAATATGCTCAATTAATTGCACAAGCTCAAGCAATTAAAACCGATTTGGAAAATGTGCAGGCGAAGGTTGATCGTTCTATTGCATTATTGAAATCTTTAAATATCGAACGTGAACGTTGGGAAGCTACAAGTGAAACGTTTAGGTCACAAATGTCGACAATTATTGGTGATGTTCTTTTGTCTGCTGCTTTTATTGCGTATGGTGGTTATTTTGATCAGCATGTAAGTAACTCTAAATTTTTAATAGAACGGCTTTAAAATGTTTTATATTTTAGTATCGCCAAAATTTGTTCACAACTTGGTGTCAACACTTGACTCAAGCAAATATTCAATATCGACCGGATATTGCTCGCACTGAATATCTTTCAAATCCAGATGAAAGACTTCGCTGGCAAGCCAATGCTCTTCCGACAGATGATCTTTGCACTGAAAATGCTATTATGTTGAAGGTAAGCATATTTTTAATATTGAAAAGCTAGAGAAATCGTAATTTTTAATATTTCAGCGTTTCAATCGCTACCCATTAATCATCGATCCATCTGGACAAGCAACAGAATTTATTATGAACGAATTTAAAGACAAGAAAATTACAAAAACCAGCTTTTTGGATGACTCTTTCCGTAAGAATTTGGAGTCGGCTCTTCGTTTTGGAAATCCATTATTAGTGCAAGATGTAGAGAACTACGATCCCATCTTAAATCCGGTTTTAAACAGAGAATTGAGACGTACTGGTGGGCGTGTTCTCATTACTTTAGGAGATCAGGATATCGATTTGTCACCTTCGTTTGTTATTTTCTTATCAACGAGAGATCCTACCGTCGAATTTCCACCTGATATTTGCTCGAGGGTTACATTCGTTAACTTTACCGTGACCAGAAGTTCTCTACAAAGTCAATGCTTAAACCAAGTACTGAAAGCCGAAAGACCTGACATTGATGAGAAGAGATCAGATTTGTTAAAATTACAAGGTGAGTTGAGCGTTTTATTCAAAACTTTCTTGTTTATTATATGCAAAATTATTATTTTTTAGGAGAATTCCATTTGAGGTTAAGGCAATTGGAAAAATCACTCTTACAAGCTTTGAACGATGCAAAGGGAAAAATTTTGGATGATGACAGTGTCATCACAACACTAGAAACTTTAAAACAAGAAGCTGCTGAAATTGGTAAGAAGGTAGAAGAAACGGACAAAGTAATATCTGAAATTGAAACGGTATCTCAGCAATATTTGCCCTTATCACAGGTAAAATTTGTACCCAAATGCTTTAAGTATAAAAATATTACAGTTTCCTTATAGGCTTGCAGTAATATGTACTTTACTATGGACAGTTTAAATCAAGTCCACTTTTTGTATCAATATTCATTGCAAATGTTCTTGGATATGTTCAGTAGTGTGCTACTTAGTAATCCACACTTGAATAACGTTGCCGATTATCAATCTCGTCTAAAATTCATCACTGCTGATCTATTTTCGGTAAGTTTCAATTTTTTTATTTCAATTTCACTTTTTTATATTGTTTATAATAGGTTTGCTACGAACGAGTTGCTAGAGGCATGTTACATACCGACAGGCTAACATTTGCTCTATTACTTTGTCGCATTCACTTGAAAGGCATACCAACTGAACCCAACTTAGATGAAGAATTTAATTTCTTTTTGCGTGGCAAAGAAGGTGTTGTTAGCATATCAAAGGTTGAGAGCATGGAAATGTTGAATTATGAACAAATGGAAGCTTTAGTTCGATTATCATCAAGGTTTGTATTTTATGAATATTTTTAATTATTATTTATTGAACAGAAAGCAGTATAAATTAATATTTTTCTTGTAGACTGTCACCGTTCAGAAAACTTCCTGAAAATATAAAAGAAATGCCTGAATTTGGTGCTTGGTTGCAACAAGGTACTCCCGAACAAAATGTGCCCAGATTGTGGATGGAAGAAAAACCCCTGAGTCCCATTGCAAGCTCCATGTATCAACTTTTACTGATACAAGCTTTTAGACCCGATCGTGTAATAGCGGCTGCTCAGTTATTTGTTTCTTATGTTTTGGGAGAAAACTTTATGCCAAATGCAGAAAAGGAGCTTGACTTGGCTAATTGTGTTGAAAAAGAGTTACGTGCCAATGTTCCTGCTTTATTATGTTCTGTTCCTGGATTTGATGCTTCAGGACGTGTTGACGATTTGGGCAGTGAACTAAATAAGAAAATTACCAGCATAGCTATTGGATCTGCAGAAGGTTTTAACCAAGCCGATGGAGTTATAAACATGGCATGTAAAACTGGTAAATGGGTGATGCTGAAGAACGTTCACTTAGCCCCACAATGGTTGGTGCAACTAGAGAAAAAACTGCATTCGTTGCAACCTCATGCCGGATTCAGGTTATTCTTAACCATGGAAATCAATCCTAAAGTTCCAGTTAATTTACTCAGAGCAGGTCGCATCTTGGTATTTGAACCACCACCCGGTATAAGAGCCAATTTATTAAGAACTTTCAGCACAGTGCGTGTCAACGAATTCATCCAATTAACATTTTTTTAAATTGATTAATTTTAGGTAACTGCTGGTAGAATGATGAGAGCTCCAAGTGAAAGGGCTCGTTTATATTTCCTTTTGGCGTGGTTCCATGCCATTGTACAAGAACGTCTTCGTTATTGTCCTTTAGGCTGGGCCAAATATTATGAATTTAATGAATCAGATTTAAGAGTTGCATGTGATACTTTAGATACATGGATTGAAGCAACAGCTATGGTAAGCTTTTGCATTTTATTTACAAGAAGGATAACTTGAACTGTGTTTTTATAGGGTCGTACAAATTTACCTCCCGAGAAAGTACCATGGGATGCTTTAGTTACTCTTTTATCCCAATCAATTTATGGTGGTAAAATAGATAACGATTTTGATCAGAGATTATTGCATTCGTTTTTGACAAAATTATTTACTCCACGCAGTTTTGAAACCGATTTTGCTTTAGTAGCAAACATTGATAGTGGTCCTGGAGGTAATCGACACATTATTATGCCAGACGGTACCAGAAGGGATCATTTCTTGAAATGGGTTGAAACTCTCGCCGATCGACAAACACCCGCATGGCTTGGTTTGCCTAACAATGCAGAAAAGGTTTTGTTAACTACTAGAGGAACTGATTTAGTGGGAAAACTTTTAAAAATGCAACAGTTAGAAGATGATGACGAATTGGCATATACAGATGAAGTTTCACCATCTGGGCCTACTCAAATCGACGGTAGGCCTTCGTGGATGAAAACTTTACACAATTCTGCCATCACTTGGCTTCAACTTTTGCCTAAATCATTGAACATACTAAAACGTACAATAGAAAATATTAAAGATCCACTGTACAGATACTTTGAACGAGAAGTTAATTGTGGAGCTAAATTATTGCAAGACGTTGTTCACGATTTAAACGACGTATCCCTCATTTGTCAGGTACCAAACTTTTTCTATATGAAAACATCCACATTCTACATCTTGACAATAATAATTTTTATTTTAGGGAATTAAAAAACAAACAAATTATCACAGAACCATGTTATCCGAATTAGTAAGGGGAATTTTACCTGCTAATTGGAGGCGTTATACCGTTCCTCACGGTTGTACTGTCATACAATGGATCACAGATTTCAGTCAAAGAATTAAACAATTACAGCAAGTATCCCAATTGGTTTCTACTGCAGGTGCTAAGGAATTGCAGAGTTTCCCGGTTTGGCTTGGAGGTTTATTAAATCCTGAAGCATACATTACCGCAACTAGACAATGTGTAGCTCAAGCTAACAGTTGGTCTTTGGAAGAATTACAGTTGGACGTGACTATTACGGACTCCAACGATAGAAATTCTGTACCAAGTGATTGCTTTGCCGTGATAGGTTTGTAGAATTACTAATTTTTAATGACAGTATAGGTCATTTAATTTTTTCAGGAATTAAATTGCAAGGTGCACAGTGTCGCAATAATCAATTACTGTTAACTTCAAGTATAATGTTGGAACTACCTATAACACTGCTAAGATGGGTTAATGTGTCTGGCGAAAATAAAGTATCTGGCAGTCGATTAGCTTTGCCTGTCTATTTGAATTCAACTCGTACAGAATTATTATTTACTGTTGATTTAACCATTGCACCAGGACAAGATCCTCATAGCTTTTACGAACGTGGTGTTGCTTTACTTACATCCACTGCACTAAATTAAATGTAGCAATGTAATCCAATGCTAGCCTAATATTTTTTATATTACTGTAAGTTTTAATTTAATATTTCTATTAGTTTTAAAAAGAATCTTAAATTATTGTATGCTGAGATATGTGTGCACTTTTGAAAGGAGTTAGAAGTTATTTATTTTGTATTTTAATAATTTTAAAGAAATATGTACTAAATGTTTTCTTAAATAAGATTAAAGCTTTAATATCTTAACAAAATATTGTTTAATTAAATAAATTCAAAACTTAAGTATAGTATTAATGTTAATTTGAAATATTTAATGCTACAAAAAAATAAAACTTAAAACAAAATTATTGTCTGTTATAATTAATCTTACCGACAAAGCAAATATCTTCATTTTCTGTTTGTTTAAATGGTTTAAACCGTAGTTTCTCGCCTATAACATAAATCGTCGGTATACAAGCTAAATTGACTAACTACAAAACTCGAGTTTTACAGGAGAGCAGCTTTTAGGTTAACTATCACTTATAAAATCAGACAATTAATGCTAAATTTCAATAATTTTAGCCATAATACAATTAATATAGTTTATTATATTAAAATTTTAATTATTCTTTTATTATTACGTTGTTAATCAACTCAATTAGTCGAGTATCTTTTTTTTGCTATTTATGCAGTTGGTCACTTTTGCTTGTATGCTGACAAAATATCAGAAATATTTGAATTTTTTCTACAAATAATATTATTAGCTTAAAAGATGAGGAATCTGTTACTGAATTTTATAAAGATAAAAATAGTTACAAAGGGGAATCGCCTGAAAAATGTGGTGTACAAGTAGTGAAGAAATTTTATAAATTGATTTTTGAGAAGTGAAGGGAAATAACAGGATTGTATACCCAAAGAAGTTCTAACTTGCATTGTAATTTTTAAATTTTATAGTTTTTTTACTTTTTAATTTTATTATTTTCTTTCATTTAAAATACATTATGACAAATTTTCGTGTATACATATTATGCCATATCTAAATATGAAGAATATTTAGAAAGTCTCTCATCTGCGGGCATAAATTGCATTAAATCTTCAGCAAAACTTTTCGAAACTTCTGTGGGGTTTAAATACTGCAGTCTAAATGTCCATTTCAAATAAGTGAATTCTTATCTTGATATTCAGGTGCAAGTCCAAATTCCTTAAGTTTTTGGTACCAAGCTTGACTGATGTGAAAACGACACCCTATAATTTCTACATTTTGCCAAACTTTCTTTATACTATTTTGAATGGCCTGTTCAAAATCGGCAACAATCGATGTAGGTTGGAAACGTAAATTATACTTTTCATTGCAAATATTTACCAACATTTAAAAACAATTATTGATATATGTATTTTCTAATTTGTTCGATAGGAGACAAAATGCTAAAGAAATATAATGACCATTTTTGAATCCGTGAATTGTAAATAACTGTTTAAAGTACTTCGTACAAGAATTAAAAGTACCGTCCACATAATATAATATACTCTCTACATCCCATAAACACTTCAAATTGCTTTCAGATGAAAATGAGCATCCAGAATTTTTTTAAGAGGTAAGAAGCAATCTACAGTACAATATAATCAGGGTCCAGATTTTGTCGTCCAAGTCATCTTTTTTTCCTAGACGATGCAGATTTGTACATAAATTTCGATCTCAACATTTTGATTGAAATAAACGTCACTTGTTCGGACAGTTTTTCGCAATTTTGGAATATATTTTAATTTCGGTAATTTTTTGGTTTAGGGACACTTTATTATTATTGAAAATAATCCAAATATTAAAAATATCGATATTCATTATTTCATAAATAAAGAGTACCATGAATAAGATATCATCTTACAAGCTCGATTTGATAGAGCGAAGACTGAGCTTGGAACATCTTCATTACACTTTGTACAACCTGTGTCACAACAAAAGTTAAAAACAAAATGATTTTCAGCCGCTACGGAATTTGTTACAGTTTCTGTATGAAAATAAAAAAGTTTCATGAAAATTTCTATAATATTTGACGACATAATATGATTACAAATCGTTGTAACAATGTCCTATCATATACCACTTGGTGCCTGGTGCGCATATCATGAGCGGCACCAATGGCGTACCGAATTTATTTTTGTTTGCATCCGTGTCCATTTTTTCTCCACCAAACTTACATTTTTCCTAGGAAAAACGGGGACACGCCCATATTTAGTTAAAAATTTTCTAAGGTGGTAAAGTTAGTTAAAAATCAATTTTAAAGTTAAATTGTTTAAATAATCATCGAATTATCAACTTTCATAAAATATAAAAAATTTACAACGAAAGTACAATTAATTCAAAAGGTTTAAAATGAGCTGAGACTGGATTTTGAGAGTTCAATAGAACCAGAGATATTAATATTTGAATGGAAGCGTTTGATTGATTTTTTGAAATTTATAAATGTCCATAACTTGCAATATAATTATTATAAAATTCTGAAAAACAATCAATGGTGTTTTTTAATAGTATGGAAGATGTAAAAAAAGCAGGCGTTTTTGAAGATATGAGGTTTCGTAGCTGTCCCGGTTGACGTGGAATTACTCATATACTACATAAATATAAACATACCTTTTATTTTTACAGCTTAAAATTCGATTGAATCTTCAAAACACTGAACTGAACAATTATTTTGCTTTTTAAAATCACAACTTTCTTTGAAAATGCAAACTGTAAATTAGTTGTAGGGGTAGGCGGGTACAATATTACAATTATTGTAATAATATTTACGGACTAGAGTACGGACTTTTAAGCATAAAAAATCATGAAGATAGCGCTTAAAATAGCACAAAAAATTGTCATTATATGCATAAAAATAGGATTTCATCTTAAATATAAGCATTAAAAATCTTTTTTTTTAAATAAAAATTATTTGAAAAGTAACCTAAGTAAAAAGTAATAAAGTAAAAGAAATAGTAATAAACAGTAACATAATAAAACAATTTCTCTACATAATTTTTTTCTAAAAAGTGCAAATATTACATTTTTTCTAAATTTTTCATTAAAAATTTATTGTGACGATCACGTGTTTAAAAATGGAAAAACTGCATTCTATACTTCCACACATCCACACAGGTAATTGAGGCGTTTTTAATTTTCACTATAAGTTTGGTGTTATTTTAAGGTAAATTTCATTATCAAAATTTGCTTTTAAGACACTAACTATTTGCTCTAATGTATAATTAAATCCAATATTTTTTGCCAATACTAAACGTTTTTCGCCAAAAAACTGGAACTTTTGAAATAGTATTTTGAAAGATATTTACCATACATCTATAGCTTCTGTTAAATGAAGATCTATTGCTTCCAGCTACCTAATAGATGATTTAATTTAGCTTAAATGCGCTTTTATAAAAGTGAATTTTAGTTAAAGCTCCTTTTATTTAATAAATAATTATTTAGTTTAGTCGACGAATGCCTACTGTGATTTAAATTTTAAACCTGTTTATTATCTATAAGGGTAGACGTTAGCCAATTTCAATTCCCTAGTCAAGAAGAAGAACACAAGAATTTTGTGACTTATAAAACGAATTAAGTCAAATCGTCTTTAGCTCCCGGTCTAAAATAAATGTAGGTATTTATGTATCTACTGAATTTTTTTTAATTTATTGAAAATGTGCTAAAATAAGCACTAAAAATGCTTAAAAATAAATCTAAGTATAAAAGTATCAAAATAAGCATATAAGCATAAAAAAAATAACGCAAAATACCTTATTTTTATCAAATTCATGGACATTTATAAATTTTTCTTTTGGGTCGGGTACTATTCGGCGCAGCCGTTTCGACGCAACAGTTTTGCCGCAGACGTTTCGACGCAAAACCGATTTGGCGCAAGTACTATTTGGCGTGAATCTCGCTCGGCGCAAGTACAGATCGGCGCAATTACTATTTGGCGCAGACCCGATTCGGCGCGGGTACAGTTACTATATTTTTAATCTTGTTCTAATTCTAATTTGACTTAAAAAAAATTATTTAAAAAAATAAATTTTATTAAAGAAATAAATAAACAAAACAATAATTCTAAAAAACTAATTAAAAAAAAATTATTCGCGCATAGCAAAATTATGCGCTAATCCGCGTAAAAAATCTATGATATCGCGGTTATCAAAATCCTCCACCAGTGTTGCGATTCTTATGTCCGCGTCTCTGTATTTTTTTAGTTTTAATGGTAGAGGATTTCAGCAACAAGTCGCTCATAAGCTACATCTTGCCGCGTTTGATTTTTTTTAACCCATTAATGAATTGCCATGTAGTGGGATGTGTAAATCCTACACAAATTTGTGTGTTTTACACAAATATGTAAAACTCGGGCCGAACTGGACTCGCGCCGAACTGGACTCGCGCCGAACTGTACTCGCGCCGATCTGTAAAGCGCCAATTACACGAAGATAGTGACTTGTACAAGTTAGTAAACCCCAGTACTGGATTTTAGTACTATCTTCGTGTAAACATGTATTCCAGTACTAAATTCCAGTGTTGGTTTTAGTAACAATTCCAGTATAGTGAATAGAATGCAATCCTATTTACTGGGGCAAGTGGCTACCCCCACTTCCACTTTCCTGATAATTAAACTCGTGATTTACGTCTAGCTTACTACACGATACAAAAATCCTGTGCGCGCGCATTATTAAAGATGACGTTATACATTCACACTTCGAATTCATTGGTTAAAGCACTCTAGTAACTTGAGCAAGTTACTATCACCATGTAAACACAACTATCATCTAAATCACTTGCTTTTAGTACTAGATTTTAGTAACTTGTATAAGTTACTATCATCGTGTGCAGCAGCCTTTACCCTTGCCCCCAGCGATTTGTCGTAGCAGTTAGAACTAAGGAATAATTTCTATTGGTTAGTGAAATTTAACGGCCAGTTAAAAGTTTTAAGAAATCAGGCATTAGACTTTCAGGTACCATCATTGACACTTTCGCCGCCAAAGATCCACCTGTACCACCAAAATCAATAACTTTCGCGTTGTACCTACATAATATTTGTAATTTAATAGGTATATTATAATATTACTAACTGGAAAGCCCGTCTTTGGACGGGCAGCTCGACGGTGGATTTTTTTTAACGGAATTAATTACAATATTCCTAGCATAACGCTAACCTAAGATCGACCAGTGTATCTCTATTTTAATGATCCAAATAAAAACAATATTGTTTCTTAATATTGCCAATTTCAATTATTCGTCCTCGCGTTTCATGTAACCCAAGGTACATAACCCAATGAACAAATCGTAGTTATTAATATTAATTTTTTTTATTTGTTAATTAAAAATAAATTATTGTAGCAATTAAAATCTTTAGCATTGCCCAGTACGTTAGTACTTTCTTGTACACAATATATTTCGTGTACACTGCTTGTGAACCTTGAATCAATTCCGCTTGTTCTTTCCCATCAACTATTTTTATCTTCAGATAAATTTTTTTATCCAGAAATTTGATCCGTTTATCCGATTATCCGCTTATCCATTAAGACGTTGATACATCTTCAATTTTGTATCGTATAAATTTTTTTTGTCTTCGGCTGTTTTTAACAAAAAGAATCTGATGTGGACACCACATAACTTCCTTGTAATTTTTATAATGATTGTATAAGAATCTCGTTAATCTATTTGTGCGCGTCATGAATTACGACTTTTGGCACGGACAATCGCAACCAAAAATAGGAGGTGCACAACTAGATGCTATAAGTGTCTCAAATCCAAAATTTCAACTTTCTACGACCTACCGTATTTGAGATATGCGACATACAGACGTCCGTACGTACCCACGTACAGACGTCACAACAAAAATAGTAAAAATGAGAAGGTCAAAACGGATATTTCCGTCAAAATCTGGAAACCGAAAAAATCGGGATTACAATACAAGGAAGTAAAAATGACCCTGTATAATGAGAAGCAGCTTCCAGGCTATATAATTTTTATATAGAACTTGACGACTTGACCGCAGGATCTCTCTTTTAAAGTTCTCAATTAAAAAAAAATCGGGATTACAAGGAAGTAATTAATACTGTGGAACTCCATTGATGTGTAAATCGATTAGTTAGGAACCCCTATTGCAAATTTCAGATAGAAACCGATAGAAATTGTATATGCTTTACGCTTTTTATATATTCCAATATGACCGTATTGGAATCTATATAAAATCATAAAAGCTATCAGAAACTCAAAGAATAAGTTTTATTGGTTTCTATATGAAATCATAATATTTAGCATCTATCTGTATTTCCACATAGAATTTTATCTGCTTTTCTATGGATAATTCTTATAGGCTAGTTTATTTGGAATTCCTCATAGAAATTCTATTGGTTTTTATATGTATAATCCATATAGGCAGGTATTATGTAAATGCATGTAGATTTTGTATTTGTTCAAATCACTGAATATTAAATGTGATTGCTCGAATTTCAACGGTTATTTTTGGTTTACATAAGATTCTATAGATAATACACAATAGGACTCAATTATTTTGTGAAATTCAAAATACACATTTGTATTTGTGATTGTCATTACCATTTTTGGAAGTGCAATGGATTTATAATGGCTTTGTCTTATCTATTCGCATTTCCAAATCTATATGGATTTATATGATTCTATCTGTGCCTTTACCAGGGACGTAGCAAGTCAAAGATATTTACTCTTATCATTTGTAGTTTATATTTCTACATTATTTTTGTTTCTTGCATTTTTTCTCCCACACATAAATTTTTTTCGTTTGAATTTTTGTGTTCTTTACTTTCTTTTCTTTTTTTTTAAATTTATACCATATAAATAAAAAATAACATAAACTTTAAATGGTGTTGAAAGGGCAACTGGGCCCCTTTTCTTCCCGGGCCCTGGTGCGCGGCACCACTAGCACCACCTGTTGCTACGTCCCTGGCCTTTACCTGACTGTTATTGGTATTTGCAGATAAGATTCTATATGTTTTCTATTTGCAATATGCGGTTTCACTAACCAAATACAAAATATATAAAAACATATAGAATTTTTATATGTTTATTTAATGTTTCTATATGATATTTCCAATAGGGACTCGATTGATGTGTAGCACCGTGGTATTGGAAAGGAAATTTTGTTGTAAAATCACATTGCACATACACACAAATAAATATTATTTATTTTATTCTTTAGATAAATCGATATGACAAACAAAAATTTTTTCAAAAAAACGCAGTGGACAAATTGTGCAAAAAAAGTGGCAACTTTTTAATTTGTCCTATGTTTACCAGTGTTTATTGAACATTTTAAAGCCACCTTTTCTCATATAAATATCGATTTTACAGGAAAACTTTATAGAGAAGTTTTGCTTCAAATTTCATGGTCTTTAATTTTGTTTAATTACATTTAAAAAAAAAAATTTTTTAAGCAGAAAATAACATTTTACTGCATTACTACAATGGAAAATTTAGAACTAACGGTGGCGTTATGTGGTGACGCTGATGTTCGCACCCTGCAAATACCACATTTTTCCTGGGAACGGCCCCAATCGGCGCAGCCGTTTCGCCACAACCGTTTTGGAGCGAGTCCGGTTTGGTGCAGGCCCGATTTGGCGCGAGTTCCGTTCGGCGCAAGTACAGTTTGGTGCGAGTACAGTTCGGCACAATTAAAGCTGCTGTACACGATGATAGTAACTTGTACAAGTTACTAAAATCCAGTACCTACTAAAAGCAAGTGATTTAGATGATAGTTGTGTTTACATGGTGATAGTAACTTGCTCAAGTTACTAGAGTACTTTAACCAATGAATTCGAAGTGTGAATGTATAACGTCATCTTTAATAATGCGCGCGCACAGGATTTTTGTATCGTGTAGTAAGCTAGACGTAAATCACGGGTTTAATTATCAGGAAAGTGGAAGTGGGGGTAGCCACTTGCCCCAGTAAATAGGATTGCATTCTATTCACTATACTGGAATTGTTACTAAAAGCAACACTGGAATTTAGTACTGGAATACATGTTTACACAAAGATAGTACTAAAATCCAGTACTGGGTTTTACTAACTTGTACAAGTCACTATCTTCGTGTAATTGGCGCTTAATGGAGGTAAATTTTTTTCTCCGATTTTCGATATCTAGCGCCGTTTTTGAGTTAATGCAAATTTAACATCTCTAATTAAGAGCCCTCGCAGACTGCAGACTTTCTATCTGCCGATAGTTTGGTCGAGTTGCGCTGCTAGTGCGCACACCGAGCCAGCTAAACAGTCCGGTTGGTGATGAGTGCGCAAACTAGCCAACAGTCGGTCGACACTTCTCTAGCGATTTGCTATTTTGTAACCATAGATACACTCAAAGAAATGCATAAGTAAAATTAAACAAAAAGAGAGTTTGATATGGCATCTATCATTAAAAATAGTTATTTTAAACTGTTAAGAATAGTTGAATAGCATTGTTACATTTCATTATTTAAATTTACTAAAAAAATTAAATAAAAAATTAAAAATTTTTAAAAAAACCTTTTATTTAAAATTTAAAAAAGTGCACTTAAAAAGTATAAAATAAAATAATTTTTTAAATAAAAACAAACATATTAAGCTCTTTGAAAACATCTATATAAACGCGTAAGGCTATGACTTTTATACACAAACTGAGCAGTAACATTGAAATGCAAAGCTATAACTTACATACATTATTGTTGTAAAATTATTCTTGAACGTTTAATAACCCCACGCTATTATATCGATGTTTTCAAGGAGCTTAATATGTTTGTTTTTATTTAAAAAATTATTTTATTTTATACTTTTCTAGTGCATTTTTTAAATTTAAAAAAAAAGGCTTTTTTAAAAAAATTTAATTTTTTATTTTTTAATTTATTGTCTTTCAAATTTATTTTAAGTTGTAATTTATTGATTACTAGTGTGCTTAGGTTGTGCGACCTAAAGGCCGCACTGTAACTATTGTTGGATTTCCGTGGAGCAGAGAAGGGGGGTGTTATATAATATTTAACATTGCGTGACGTAATTTATGAACGACCCCAAATTAATTAAGTAGTAACCAATCAGAACACAGTAATTCAAAATAATAACAAATTATAATTTGATTGGTTACTTGATTCAACGTAAAAAAGGATTTCAATTAAATGGAATTGTAAATCAAAAAATTAATCTGTCGACGTTTCCAAAATTTTATATCTTCATTTTCAAGACTGAGGGCCGGTTCCACCAACTCTGATTAAATCGTTGGTTAACTAATCACGGTTAATGCTTAACCATGATTAGTTGATCGACATTAACTTCAAAGCGTTCCACCAAGCATTTTGTATTTATGATTAGTTAATCATGGTTAAATGTTTGGATTTCGTGTATACTCGGTTTTTCCTTGCAAAAGCTCTTCTGGTTAGTTGATAGATAGTCACGTGAAACTTAGGTCTAGTAGGGGTTCAGTGAAAAATACAGAAATATACCTGGAATTTTATAAACTAAACTTGGAAATTATTATTTCAATTTTTTATTTTAAATTAGTAAAGTAAAATGAACATCTAAGATTAGCCCAAAGGTTAATTATGAAAAATTGCAAACCGAATTATTAAATAAACAATTATTATAATAAAAATAAAAATATAACTAGTTTAAATTACTAGTTTACTAGTTTAAATAATTATAAAATATTTTTTTTATACTTTTCGAAAATGTATTTCCAAAAGAGATCATTTTAGTTAGGCTAGGTATGTTCAAAATGTCAACAGTACCTATCGTTTACTATAAATTGAAAGAAATGCGCATGCACCGACCATTAACCGTGTTTAAACTCACCTAAACACCCAAAATCGGGCGATTAGTTTGAAGGCTGTCTAACCATGATTAAACGTCTTTAACCATGATTAAATAGATGGTGGAACACACTTTTACATTTAACCGTGATTAACCCCAACTAATCATGATTAAAGTATTTAACCAGAGTTGGTGGAACCGGCCCTGAAAAAAAATAAAAGCACATATTATCTCCAAATCGGGCAACGAATACTTGTGTTGCTTGAATGTTCAATGCGCATAGACGCATGCGCTTTATCATTTTCAGTTTTTTCCAATTTTTCGCTTATTTTTCAGAATTTTTGAAAAACGAAATTAGAATATAAAAATTCGCCGCAAGTGAAAGCTGTGTACCAAATTTCAGCTCTCTAGGATGTAGGGAAGTTGGTTAAAAATGACTTCAAAAAAGTCCACGCACACGGACGACGGACAACGGACAACGGACAACAAACAATCTTCATAAGTCAAGGAACAAATAATAATAGTTGAAAGAACTATTTAAGTTGTACTGTAACATTTAAAATTGTACCAACACTATTTTTTAATAAAATAATTAAAATAGTAAACTTTATTTTTAGTTAAATAAACAAAAATGTGGTTTAACAAATAACAATTTGATTGTAATTACAGTATATTGCAATTACAATATATTGCAATTTTCAAATTGGAGTAAGTAGGTCGTCACTCGTCAGTATTTAATTATTGGTATAAATGCTGTATTTAAATAACTGCCAATATTATAATAAGTTAAATCCTAGATCAGGGAATAATTTGGCAAAATCTACATCGATCTGAAAATTTTTATTCAATAAACGTGAAAAATTTATTTTACTTTTAATTTATTAAGGAAATCCGTGTGGATGTTTAATAATAATTAAAGGCCCAAGTTCCACTAATGCAGTGCATTTATTGTTATTGCCTTATTGGCTGGCTTCTTCTTAATTCAAACGTTTCTTTCCACTTTTGCTCAACATCGTTCCATGGTTTAAGATTAATTAAGGAGGTTGCGTGCAAAACCGGTTAAATCCATTCTTGTAAAATGTTCAGAAAATCAAAAAGAAAAATTTCCCTTATGGCCCAAAGGAATAATCAAACTGTTCAAACATTGACTTGTTGGGATTATGGCTGCGCATAGAATGTCTGGAATAATTTTTATAAAATGTCAAATGTTTTCACCCAAAAATAAAAAACCAAATGGATATAACCGATTTTGCACGCAAATCAGTAAATAGGATATGAAAATATCAGCTGTTTATATAACGGAATTAATCTGTAATTTATTGGTTTTTAATGTCACCTGTCGGAGAAAAGATAAAAAGTAGAAGAATATACTGTAATAATTTACTCCTATGTATATTGTATACAAGGATATAACCGGTTTTGCAGTAAAATTTGGAATATAACTAGGGTTGCCAACTTTTACTGATAAGAAATAAAGTATCGAATCTTTTAAAAGAGAAATAAAGAGTATTTGTAAGAAAAATAGGTATTTTTTAAATTTTAAGTTTTAAGCTAATAATTTTATAACATCTGTCGTTTGAATCATAAAAAAATAATCATCAGTAATTGATATAGTCGAAATTCTATTCGCAAAAAATAAAGTATATATTTTATTATAAAGTATAGTTGGCAACCCTAGATATAACCGATTTTGCTTCCAACCACCAACTTTGATAGGCTTTTTAAGCAAGTTGTAACCGATTTTGCTCACAAATAACTTCAGAATCGTGTAGGCGGCCCAAAATTTATATAAAAAACATGGTTTACTCTATTTTGGTAAAATATGGATTTAACCGGTTTTGCACGCAACATCCTCAATTGCTCTAAAACATATAAGTAATTTGGTGAAAATCACCCAAGTACCTACAATAAAAAATTTCAAACTCAAACTAAGTTGTAGTTTACCTATAATATTGCGATCTGATGGTTAGAAGTTACAGGACTGATGCTTTGGAGGTTGCTTAATACAATAATTAAAATATTATCTTGCGAAAACGTAATGTTTCCTATAAATAAAATAATAATTCATAAAACAAAAGATGTACTATCACTTCACCTATTAGCCAAATAAAAAAATAAAATAAGAGCACGGGGGCACGTGCTCCCCCCCCCCCCCCAGACGCTTAAAATTAACAAGGAGACAATCCCAAATCTAAGAACATTTTTTGCCCGTCTCGACCTTTTGTGCTCTCCCCCAGAAAAAAATTCCGAATCCGCCCCTGGCCTAGAGGTCTCCAAACTTCTTAGCCTAAGGGCCAGACTAGGCTAGTTCATAAGATTAAGATTATTTTTTTGTTGTGTTTTGACAACTATTTTTAGTCAGTAAATCAAATTTATCTGATTATTATTTTGCATGATTACTTTGTTTGATTTGGTTTATCAAAATGAATTGAAGGGCCAGGCCGGATACCAGGCACGTTATCGCGGGCCGGATCGATGGTGCTCGTGGGTCAGATTTGACCCGCGGGCCTTAATTTGGAGACCCATGGAACATCCCATCAAACTGTTTTATAGGTCGATACCGAATCGTTATAATTTGCGCATTTGCATACATCTTCATACTCAGTGGCGTAACAAGCAGGTAATAATGAAGGGGACCGTGTGCGAAGTTGTTAATAGGGGCTCTGCTTTTATAAAAGACAAAAAAAAACAATTTTGTATACATCAGGACTCGGAATTTCGATGATTTCCATGCAATTCCAATGATTTTCAAAGAATTCCTTCCAAACAAGGGCGTATATAGAGACGAGTAACTACACCCTCTTTTTTAAATTTATTAAAATTTGAAAATTATACTTTAATTCTTATCAAAAATATATAGTTTTTCTATTTTTCAATTTTCTGAAATTTCCTTGATTTTTCTAAGATTTTCTAGAATTTTCTGTGATTCCCCACTTCACAAGATGTTTTGGATATTTTTCTAAGATTTTCTTTGATTTCCAAAAAATTTTTGGGATTTCTTAAAATTTTTCCGGATTTCTTCAAATTTCCAGCTCGTGTTTTACTCAGTGGAAAAATTATGGAGAAATTGTCATATTCAAAACTAAAGGAAATTTGAGGAAATTTAGAATATTATAGACTATCTTATATCGCTTTTCCCATTTTTTGAGATTTCATTGGCTTTAAAATTTTCAGGATTTTTTGAGATATCTCTAAGGTACCTTAGAATTTTCTATTTCCCAGAATTTCCTAAGATTTTCTAGAGTTTTCTGCATTTCTTGATTTCCTATTTGCTAAAATTTTCTAGAGTTCCTTGAGATTATCCCGAGATTATCTTTAGATTTCTATGGATTTTTTGAGATTTTCTATATTTCTACAAATTTTCTAAGAATCGGTTTCTTGAGATGCCTTAAATTTCCCAGAGTTTCTTCAGATTTCCCTTCACTGGTATACTAGTACTACATTTATTCGGCGATTTCCCCTTAGTTTTGTACTAACTGGAAAACCGAAGTGAAAATTGTGATATATACAAAAGTGAAAAGAAATTCAAGCACATTTTAGGGTATCTTAGAAAATACTATGAAATCTTACTAAAACTTAAGAATGCTTGTGAAATTTAGGAAATCTTTAGAATACCATAGAATAGATTAATTCATAAATTTCCAGTCGAGGTAAACAATTTAATTTAAAAATTTTTTTTTAGTTTTAAAATGAATTTGTTATTAAATTTTTAAAATTAAATTTTTTAAATTAATATTACTTAATTTAATTATAAAATAAAAATTTTTTGCCTTTTTATTTTCTGATTTGTCAAAGAAAACCTGGAAATGGCAGGATTTGATTTTGAAAATTTAGTGGGAACATTGAATTATTGATGATAAATGATGCCCACTTTGTTTAGCTCAATAAGAGAAGACTGCCAAAACATTATATTTGATTGCGAATATTAAAAATTAAATACTAATACTTGAGTATCTCATTACATTTCTAATAGTTTTAAATTTTTTTAAAAAGATTGAAAGGGTCACAGTACTGGGGAAACTGGGGGCCCGTTTAGTCGGGGGCCCGCATGCGTCGCACCCACCGCACCCCGGTAGTTCCGCCACTGTTCATACTGATTAAGTAACCGACCAAACTATCGGTCGATAGAAAGTCTGAAGTCTGAGAGGGCTCTTATAGTTATTAACAAATATAATTTATCATTTGCAGCAAAATTGTGAAAAATAGTATATACACCTTGGGACTAGGTTCTTTTCATCCCTATTTTTGCACTCGACTGAGTAGCACCTTAATCCCATGATGAAAAAAAATATACAATTTTTGCTCTAAAAATATGAACAATTGATGAGTTATGATATTTAAATAAATTTATGTTACTTTTACTTAAAAAACATCGGAAAAAAGTCAGCCAAATCGATGTAAAGATCATTTTCCCAGGCTTACCTGATGGCTTTATAACCCGCATTTACAAAATCCAAATCTTCCACTCATATATAAGTAAAGTTAATTTCACCACCTTAAAACCTTAATAATTATTTATGTATAATGCAAATTATAAAGCGAATGCTAATGGTGGGTATAATAATTGACATGTGTATATCCGGTCATCGTGAGAACCCTTAGAAAAGTTGACAATAAAAAACTTTTAACAATCGATTGAACATCTTTTTATTTACGATGTAGTACATATTACAAGCTAGTTTAGTTGTTACACTTGTTGAATTTTTGTTTCCTTCCTGTTTTGTATAGTGATCATTTTAGTCACAAAAAAATTTTCTTGTTTAATTATTGTTCAAAATTCATTAATAAATAATTTTCATTTGCTTATTGGTTATTCATATAAAGGCATATAAAGGGTTTTTCAAAAAGAGCAGGGACGTATTTACTCAAGGGCCAAAAGGGCTATGGCCCGAGGCGGAAGGCTTCCAAGGGCGGCGCAAGCCGTTTCTCGCGCTCAACTTGATGGAGTGCATTTTATAAACGTTACCTACCCTGAGAGAACAAATAAAAATAAATTTTTGTTTTTTTTAATTAATCTATGGGGCGGAAAACCTTTTGGGCTCAGGTTATTTTTTTAAATTTGTGTTCAGTAGACTCTGTAGGGCCGGCCCGTGGTGTGAATATAGTATAAATATTATAGCCGAGCCACTGAGGCCATGGCATCTGGGCGAACGGCAGATTGGGGCGCCAAATACATTATAAGTAAAAAATTAGAATTTTTAGAAGCATTAGAAATAAATAAATTAAAATATTCACCTTTGTTATTAAATAGTCAATCGGATTTAAACAATTCACCTTTATTAAACATTTTTAATAAGTAATTATTCCCCTCCCCTTATTCTATTAGAGCACATATTTTTGTTCACCAACTCCCCTTTCTTGTAATCACTTTCAAACGGAGACGGCAAATTGCGTCCCACGGTCAAGGGTACGGGTAAATTGCGTCCCATCGACTTTCATGGTCAGAATGGTTAAGTAAAATCCTCTTATTCCTTAAGCTGCATAAAGGGGCGATTGTAAGTTCCACCGATCGGTCAAATCCTTTTTAATCTGACATGTAAGTTCCACCGGTCCCTTTTGGGTCACTATTTTCCAACGGGCGATTCTAAGTTCCACCGATCAGTCAAATCCTTTTTAATCCGACATGTAAGTTCCACCGGTCCCTTTTGGGTCACTATTTTTCAACATGTAAGTTCCACCGATCGGTCAATTAAGTCGAAGTGGTCAAGGTTATTGTTAATCTTTTAAGCCTTTTTAAGCTTTTGTTGTGTTGTAGGAGTTGAGTTTTATTCAAGTTATACAAAAATTTTCAGATTTATGATGCAATTTGACTTGGTTTTTGATAAATTATGTAAAGGGACAAAAAGTATTCTGATTTCACAAAATAAAACGGTGCGCAAGCACATCTAACAAAGAAATCACATTTTTATTTAATTTTATAGATACCGGGAGTGTCTCAAAGGTAATTTGTAATCTTGTATTGACGCCATTCTATTAGTTGATAGTTGATAATCGCAGAGAGAAATTAAATAGAGCTCTACATTTTCTTTTTTATAATATTTTTAGTAGTCGGGTTGAGGGGGGGGGGCTTTAATCGCCTCTTATTTTTTGAAATTGACAATTGCAACATTTAATTATTATATAAGGAAAAAAATAATGGATAATAATATATAAATACAAAAAGAGAACGATAAATTATCAAACACTTTCAGAAATATTTGGTGTTCGTGTTTGTTAGTGTTAATATTGTTAGTGCACAAAGGATTCAAATTCTTTATCAATCTGTTATCTTAATTAATAACAATTAAGTGGCATTATACCAATAAAAACTGTTCAGCAAATCTATACACCGACGGATCCAGAATTGTTTTCTGGGTCAAGACGGGCTAAAAGTGTTCTCAGATTCTCAAAAGTGTTCTCAAAACCTGACCATCGGTGGAAGTTACCACTGTCCTTCAAAATATCCCTTCCTTTCTTAAAAGTACCTGCCTCTACTATACCGAACAATATTTAATGGATTCTCTCCAGTGGCGGAACTAGCGTGCGCAGGACCCCGCATTGCGGGGGACCCGTGACCGTAAGGGGCCCAAAATAATGCGACAAATATTTTTTAACGTAACCTTATTTTTATATGATTATAGTTTTCACACGGTAATTGGCGACCATAAACTGAAAAAAACACATTTTGAAGACAAATTTTAGCTGTCAACTCAATGTTATTTATTTGAGTATCTATCCGTTGGCGGCCTTAAACAGTAGGAGTAGAGTAGAATCTATAATAAACTAGTAATAAAGTAATAAAACTACCATTTTAAATGAAAGAAATAAATAGGCTTATTTCTTACATGTCCTTTATCGGCCCGTAAAAATATACCGTCGTCTTGGAAAACCAAAAAATGGAAAAATTAAATAACATCCTAACATCTGGAGATCTTATAAACTTTGGATTAAGATAAATTATAATAGAATAATAGGACCTAGTTATGCAGAAACCTACCAACTCAATAAAACACTTATTGAGAAAATAAAAATAAGTAAAATTTAATTTTAAAAATGGAATTGGGTACACTGCGAAAGACAGTTGTGAAAGTGCTTTTATATCAATAATGCCCGTATTCACCAACTACAAATAGCACTATTTGTCGAATAAAAACAAGATTTTGCATTGTAATAATGTCATTTTATTCGACAAATAGTGCTATTTGTAGTTGGTAAATACGGGAATAAGTCAATTATTTATAAGTTACCTTTTAGCCAAAAATACTATTTCCTGACTTTTTACAAAATACTCAAATTATGTGGGTTGGTAGTTTTTGCAAAATAATAAATATCTACAAAAAATCCATATTAATTTTTTGAATTTTTTCTAGGATTTTGTAAGTTAAAAAATAGTTCATAATAAGTCCATTTTTGTAATTAACTCGTTATTCAAAAATTGTGGGTTGGTAGGTTTCTGCATAACTACGTCCAATTTTAAAATTGTTTTATACAAAAATTAGCTTCTGAATTCGGACCTTTAACTTATTCGTGAGAAGATTTTGTGAAATGAAGTGATTTACTTGGTACAACGACACTTTTTTTTACAAACTAATTAGGTTTTTTTAACCAATTAATGTAATTGATTTAAATATATTTTTGTTTTAATAAAAAAATTTAGCGTCAAGTACAGCCGATATAAAAAATTTGTTTTTTTAATTATTGTTTTTGTAATTTAAAAAAAGTGTGAGACAAAATCAATTATGATTAAGAATTTCCATACTTAATTTTTTTTCTGAAACTTATTTTTTTTAAATTTTGTGTACTACAATTTAAATTTATTTTATTCTTTATTTTTGTATTATCTTTTACTCTTGTTTTTTAATTTTTGTGTTATAAAAAATTAACTAAAATTATATTGTATACTTCTTGCTTTCTTTTATCAAACATACAATTTTATTAGGGGCCCATAAATTGTTCCTGCGGGGGGACCAAATTTTGAAGTTCCGCCACTGATTCTCTCTTAATTTTCTTTCTAATTCATCGCCTGATGATGCCATATAATATGGTGAAAACGGTTGCGAATACTTACAGTGCATTTTACATGTGATAACTTAAAAACATTTTAGTTCTGAAAAGTGTTTAGTGCATTTTTTTGGTTTTCTAAAATATTGATATGGTTAATTGTATTTTATTTATTTATTTATTTATTCAATACAGTAAATACAGTGAATGATAAGTGTGCCGTGAATTTTTCTTAACCTTTTAAGGACGGGCTAGGACAAAAAACGACTATAAAATTTAAACAAATTTTTGGAAGCGCAGATGCCCTTGAGAATTGCATTTGAAAGTAAAATTTATTGTTATTTATATTTATTTATTTATTTATTACCAGCAGGTCAGGCCGCCATGACCTCCTAATATTTGAATGACCTGGAAACTGCTTTTTGCACAGAATCATTTATTATAACTAATTTCCTATTTTATTATTACATACAAACTTTGAGTTTTACCTAAGGTGACCATATTTACAAATCGAAATGGGGGAGTTTCCTAAAAAATATTTTTTTGAAATAACATATAAACATGAAACTGTAATAAAAATGCTGCATGTTGATATAATTGGTTGGTCTTAAAACTCAGCATAAATTTAAAAAAAAAATTTTAAATTAAAAATTTTCTGCATTACCAACAAAAGTAGTGGCAACAGGGTTGACTTGCTTTACATATTATTTGTTTATCAACTCCCGCTCAAACAAGGGTTATGACGTCATAACCCTTTCGATTTTAAATTTCAATAATTTTTTTCTTATACTAAACGCACTCAAAAAATTCTGGAAAAAAAACTGAAGGCTACGTTTGATCTCTACTTTCAAATAAAAAAAAAAAAAATAGGAAACTCCTCCATTCCGGGACAAACACAACTTTCGGCGACAACAATGGGGGGTCGCCGCAGGCAATTTTTTGAAAAAATGAGTTCTGGGCTTCAGACTAACTACTAAATAATGGGATAGTTTCATTAGATTGTTTATTAAAACAATGTATTTATTAATTGTATAATTACAACATAAGTGTTAAAATTAAATTAATATTTTTTTGAAGAATGAATTGATCAAAAAATGAATCACAAGTAACTCAATATATCACGCATTTTGTTCTAATACTTGCCGCATCGATACAATTCCAGGACATTTAAGTGCTTTTCAAAAAGTCTTTGGGACGCTGGGACAAAGTGTAAAAATACGGGACTGTCCCGGGAAATCCGGGATAGTTTTACCTATATATTAAAATTGACGTAGATAGCTGGGAATAGTGGCGTTAATCTTAGAACTCTTAGCTGAATAACCAGTTAAAATTTCAATTCAATCGTGCTTTCTGTTGGTTGGAGAGATTTTGATGGGACGGGATGTATGTATACATACATACATACAAACTTTGAGTTTTATATATTAAGATTTCTACATAATTTTCAAGCCTTTCTACTTCTTTTTGCTCTCACATCGGAATACCTTACTTTATAGTAATGTCTCTCATGTGTCAAACTCTTCAAATTATGTACAAATAATAAATAAATAAATAAATGTAAATACCAATAAATTTGACTTTCAAATGCAATTCTCAAGGTCATCTACGCTTCCAAAAAAATTTGCACTATTTTTTTCGTTTTCGGCGCATCAAATAACGTAGAAAACACAAAAAAAATGTTGTTTTATATTGAACTTTCCATTCCGGACGGGCTGGGACATATATGATTTGATTCATGCACAAATTTTGTTCATAAGAAATGGTCAATTTCACAGAAAAGGTTAATGACTGTAGGGAAGCTGTAGGGTGCCGCCAGACAAATGAATTTGAGAACCACGGAAATAGATAAATATTTCGAATTTCGAATAGATGGTTGGCTGAAATAAATATCAAAACATAAAACTAAAGTCTGAAAACCTAGTATAAGGCTACCAGACGTCCCGATTTGGTCGGGACAGTCCTTACTTTTACACGGTTGTCCCGATTTTTTTAAATGTAAGTAACGACGCCTAAATGTCCCGATTTTCAGAATTTCTAAAAACTAAAAATATTAATTTATTAAAATTTAAATTACAATGCAGTAAAAGCTCTCGTATCCGAAATGAACGGTACCCATTTCCGTTCGGATAAGCGAATGTTTCGGATAAACGGAAAGTTGAAACTAATACCATAACATAGTATAACCACAGATGTACATATATAACCATGACAAATACCATAACAAATCTGCAAACATAGTATCATATTCTTGATTACGATACGAATTTATTCTTATCACAGCAAACTTGATGATTTTATTTAAATATACAAATTTTGTAAAAAGAATTAGGAATTAGGTACACCTTTTTGGCAAAAATTTTATTAGATATACAAATAATGTTTAAAATAATTTTATATTTTAGAAATAAAATTTATAAATAAATAACAAAATTGTCACAAACGTGTTACAAAATAACAAAACTATACGAATAGAATATAAATATTTTATTTTACGAATAATCTCTCTTTCAAATTTAAATTACTATTTATTTTTATGACATTAAGAATGCTATTGTTTTCATTATAGTGTAAACATTATATAACCTAGGTAAATCAATCCGTCTACCTACACGTGTTCTCCTTTGAGTGGCGGCGAGATAAAGCTCACAAGCATCTTTCGGTTGACGCGATAAATTCTAAGAATTTTCGGATACGCGGGATTCGGATACGAGGGCTTTTACTATATTCAACTAATTAATTTACTGTGTAATTGTAAGCACTTTTGCAATTATGCAATTATAATTTGTGACTCGCGCTCGCCTACATTGTAGCTCGCAACCAGGCGCAACTTGATCTGTCTACATCTACACTGGCTCCAGAAATTATAGATAATATACTCCTATATATGTTAACAATGTTAAAAGGACCTTTTAAAGACCTTGTTTTCTCATATTAAAATCAATTTTACAGCAAAATGTTCCAAAACTGTTTTGTTGCAAATTTCATTCCCTTTATTTATGTTTCTATACATTTTTTTAATTTGTCTCTCCGTTTCTGAGTAAAGCGACTTTAAAAACACTATGTAAAATAAAATAAAAAAAAAATGAAATACTTCGCTTTGAAGAAATCATTTAAAAATTATTTTATTAAGATTGTAAAATAAGAAGATTGAATAATGAAAGAACATTGCATTTAAAAAAATTGTAATATTTTTACAATAGGTCGCTTCATCTGTAAATAAGTTAGTATTATTTTCCGAGGATATTCCTAGTATGTTGCGATTCAAGAAATAAATTTTAAGAAAATTTCAATTCGATAGATTTTAATTATTTTCCGCAAAGAGATAGAACTTTTTATTTTAAAACCTTTAATTGAGATTTCTAATTTTTTCAAGTTGGGGTAAGCTGTTGATGAGGGGGTGAGTCGTAGCGCAACGCACAGTGCGCAGTCTAATCTCCCCTTTCTTATCTAAAAAAGCTTCTTGTAGAGTCATTTCATATAAAATCATCGAAAAAAAGAAAAAATTGTTGCTGTACTATTTTAGAATTCGCTTAAAGTTTGTGGAAATTTTCTTTAGGGTTTCAAAGACCAAAATCCAGAAGGATTTAATACTTGAAAAGAACTCCTTACCTATGTAAAAAAGATCTTTGCTTGAAATTCTAAGAATTTGCATACTTCAGGCTACAAGTTGGACGTGTTTGATAAGAGACAAAAATATGAAATTTACAGGATACTTAGTTCTTACCTTTAACTTCTTCTTCTCGTAGATGTGTATTGGCTTTTAAAGAGAAGTTTCACCAGTTCACGAAAAATTTAAGATAGCTATGTGCATCGTTATCAAATGTACACCCTGCATATGAATTTTCATGCGATTAAAAAGAAAAAAAAATAATAATAAAAATAAAGTAAAAAAATTGAATACCAAATTTATTGTTAACTAGTGTATTGTACACCATAAACGATGTTTCACTGTGATTTGCATAAAAAGCAAAACAAAAAGAGTGGAAGTAAAGAGTGGGGCTATTAATTAAATGTAAAATCGGTGCTTTTAATAGCATCTTCTTGAAAATAACAAATTAGCTAAAAGCGTGAACTTTTCATTCAGAATCGACGTCTCACACCTTTGATCAAAATTTTTCAAAAATGTATTTATTTATTAACTTTACGATAGTATCAAATAGGTAGAATTTTATTTTTAAGTAAGTCAAAAAAATATTATCTTTCGATTTACATACATACATATTATGTACATACAGTGGCTCAATAAAGTATTCGTACACCCCTATATTAACAATGCAAATAGAACTTTTTGAAGCCTTTTTTTGACGCATAAAAATCGCTTTTACAGCAAAACTTTTTAAACATTTTTGGTTAAAAATTCCATTGTCTTCAATTTTGTATCTATATATATTTTTTTATTTTGTTACCTCGTTTCCGACTGACAGCAGCTTAAAAGAGTCTGTAAAATACAAAAAATATTGTCAGCTGTATCTCAAAATCGGTGCAACGAAATAGAAAAATGTATAAGTAAATTTTGTTGTAAATTTTATTTCCTACATTTTTGTTCATATAAATTTTTCTATTTTATCATACTGTTTCTGAGATACAGATGATAATATTTTTTGTATTTTACAGTCTTGTTTAAGTCGCTGTCAGTTAAAAACGGAGCGACAAAACAGAAAAATGTATAGATACAATATTGAAGTAAGGCTACCAGACGTCCCGATTTGGTCGGGACAGTCCTTACTTTTACACTGCTGTCCCGATTTTTTTTTCATGTAAGTCGGGACGCCTACATGTCCCGATTTTCAGAATTTCTAAAAACTGAAAATATTAATTTATTAAAATTTTAAAATTTAAATTACAAAATTCAACTAATTAATTTACTAGGTAAATATGTAAGCACTTTTGAACTTATAATTTGTGACTCGCGCTCGCCTACGTTCGTAGCTCGCAAGCAGGCGCAACTTGATCTGTCTACATCTACCAGTGGCTCCAGAAGTATAAATACACTCTATGTTAACAATGTTAAACGGACCTTTCCAAGACCTTTTTTCTCATAATAAAATCGATTGTATAGCAAAATGTTTCCAACAGTTTTTATTGCAAATTTCATTCCCTTTATTTTTGTTTCTATACATTTTTCTATTTTGTTGCACCGTTTCTGAGTAAAGCAATTTTAAAAACACTCGGTAAAAAATTTAATAAAACTCCCATAAGAGCAGTGTTAATTTTATTAAATTTTTTACAGAGTAATGAAATAAAGGTGTAACGGGTTGATTGGGCAGCAATCAAACAACTAGAATTCGTGTGTCGAAGTTAACTCCAAGCTAATGTCAAACAGTTTAACATCTGATTCGGTTTCGTCCTGAAAATGGATGCATATTAGCATCTGAAACGTCGACACACGAATTCTAGTTGTTTGATTGCTGCCCAATCAACCCGTTACACTTTTATTTCATTACCTATAGCTTTGGGCGTGATTTCCTTTACACTGCATTTTTTACAGAGTGTTTTTAAAGTCGCTGTTACTCAGAAACGGTGCGACAAAATAGAAAAATGTAAAGAAACAAAAATAAAGGGAATTAAATTTGCAACAAAAAATCTTTGAAATATTTTGCTATAAAATCGATTTTTATATGAGAAAAAGTGTCTTGAAAAGATGCGATTTACATTGTTAACATATAGGAGTGTATTTATAATTTCTGGAGCCACTGTACATTTTGTACTTGTTTCTAGGTAAATAATAAATAAGTTAGTATATATACTTGACTAGTTAAACAAATTATTAATACAAGAGTGGAGTGAAACGTCAAAATCTGGGAACATTCGGTATTGAAAAAAAAACTGCCCATTTAAAAACCTGAAAATTCGACGCCTGTGACAATTTTGGCAACTTATAACTTTTGATTTAAACGCCGATGACCTTGAAACATCAAAAAATTTCCCCTGCAACGCATTTTTAATTTTTAACCCCACCCCCAGAAATCTTCTCCTATATGTCCCGATTTCATGATTTTAAAATATGGTAACCTTATATTGAAGACAATGAAATTCTTAACTAAAAATGTCTACAAAGTTTTGCTGTAAAAGCGATTGTTATGCGTCAAAAAAAGGCTTCAAAAAGTACTATTTAATACATTGTTAAAATAGGGGTGTACGAATACTTTTTTGAGCCACTGTGGAAAACTTATTTATCAAGTTCTTTTACAATTAGATCTTGGAGAAATTTCAGGTTTGTCTGATGAGAAATGTCCAATGTTCAAGCAAGGTGTAACAAACTATAATCATTTTAATTAAATTATTTTGTTCTGAAAAATGTAAGTTAAGTAATTAAATTTATTAATTTATGTAGAAATTAAAACTTGTAATTCAAAATTGACGTATTGCATATTTTGTTTTGAAAATTGAATAGGAATACAAATTAATAAAATTATTCAAAAAAATTATTTTTAATGATAGAATTATAGCAACAAATGAGACTTTCCCGCCAAAACCGTTCACGCAGGAGGTATCATTGTAGGAGACCTCACAGAAGACAAGCTGAGACAAGTAGTACCCACGTACACGTCTACCGTATGGTAAAAGTAAAACCTCATACACTAGGTTACTATAGTTCAGATACGTACTGAATAACTTTTAAAATAAAATATTTTTTAAATATCTTGTAAAAAATCTAATTTATTAATATTCATTTAATGTTTCGAACAATACTAATTATTATATTAAAATATATAGAAATATTATATTACACTACTCAAACATAATATTATATTATATTATTATTTAGTATACCTATATGGATTCAACCGAAGGATTCTTGTTTTGCATATTTTATTTATTTTTATAAAACAAAAATTAAAATATAAATTCAAATGACTATGACTTATTGGTAAACTTTTAATTGGCGAAAAATAATTACGACCCCGACCTATGTATAATTATCATAATAATTTTCAAACTTAGAAGTTACGTCATAATAATTATATGTTATAGCATAGCTCATCTAAGGCGGCCATAAGAAGGGGGACATGGCCTCCTGAAAACCAGCATTTTACTAATGCTTATACAATTTTTCTGTAAATCTTATTCCTTAAATTTTTTAATTTTAATGTGAAGTAGAAGCTCTTGTAAACTACTTATGCTTCATATTTGGCTAATAACATACTTCCAATTTTAAATTTAGATTTTCTATTGCTTTTCCTATAGAAGTTGGTCACTTTGATCCCCTTCCCCCTCAAAAACACTTTCGTCCAATGGACAATTTGCATGATTTTTAATTTTAGCATATTAATATTCTACATAACAACATATGTAATGTATCTTAATTTTTTTAAATTTGGTTCACAAATAAAGCCAGAAAAAAATATTGAATTTTAAAAGTATATTTGTCTCGCGAAATCGTATTAATAAATATGGCTGATGAAATTTGAGGATTTTGACGTCATCAAAATGGCGATTAGTAACTAAAATTTGGTTACTTCATAACTTCATTACCGGTTGGTACTTACTTGGTAGATACATTAGTGGAAATTATACTGGTGTATTGGCACCAATTGTTGAGGCTCATGTCGTCACATCCTGATTTCAATCACGTGATTTTTTCAAATAAATTATAACATTTTATTAATTTTTTGCGGGCTGACAATACAGAATTTTGATAAATCACTCAAATATTCTAATTATAGGTATATTGAACTATCAATAAATGCTATTTTGAGGTGAATTTGAATTTTATGCAAATTGTCCATTATTGCGAAATTTACATTAGAAGAAACCTTTCGCTCCACCTGTCTTTCAGATTACGCTACGCCACTGCCAAAACTTACATTAATTTATTAAATAATTATTGCTACTCATAATATGATTATGTTTACTTAGGAAGTTAAATAAGCTATTTAAGAACCAAAATTAAAAGTAGGCAGAGGGAAGAATTAATGGTAAACAGTAATCGCGGGTCCGTCAGTGTATTTTATATAAAGAAAGTATAATTTAATTAAAATTATTATTAAATTAAAAATTATTATTTGAATTGAAGGAAATACGACCCTGCTCTGCGCAGGGTAGTTGCCGAAAATACACGGTAGTTTACGAAGAGAGCTGACATAATCCAACAGAACGGTGTAGTTGTTTGTCGTGTAAAGGTCGATTGTCAAGTGTTTAGAAACATAAATGTATTGAACGTTTTTCGTGTGTGTTTGTGTTGTGTACAAATGTATAAGCCTGTAAGGGCACGGTATGGATATGTCTCATTATTATCAATCACGAGGAATAGAATTTATTGAAGTGTAAGTAGTGTTTTTCGCAACGGATTTTCAAGTTTTAAATTGCTCCATGGCCTTGACGAAGTCATTTAAGTAGTCAGTTGATGGAACTACCGCATGCTTTAGTAGGCTACGATTTCTAAACATGATTATTTATTTACTATGTTACAAACTCGCGTTTGGTCAACTTGTAAATACGAAAGGCCCATAATTTTTTGTTTACAAAATGGCTGCTTGGACTCCCTTCGGCAGTTTAAACGCGGTTTCGTTAAAAATCTATTAACTTAAAACGCAAATTAATTACTACGATTGGCTAGATTTATTGACGATTCGATAACGAACTTGCGAAACTACAAAGTAGACTTTAAATCTTCGAGTTTTTGACAGTTAGAATGACGAATTATTATATTTAGATCAACCGGAATCTTGCAGTAAAAACAAAACTACTTGCATATGCTGCCCCTTGCGTTCAATTTATTATAACCATAAAATTAAAATTTTTTATTATTTTTGAAAATTAACGTGTGGTTTATTTAAATCTACGTTTGTCAGTGCAAATCGTTGAAATTTAGATAAGCGGTAGTCGAATTGATAAGTACTAATGTATTTTGAAAATAGATCTTTTTTCAGGTAGTAATAAAATTACATAATGCCCGTAACTATTAACACGCTGACTGCATTCCTCCCACGTCAATCAATGGATTGGCGGCAAATCTTGGGTGTTATTAAAGATGTCATTAATCACGATTTTGTTTTCTTCTGTTAAGGACAGTCTTGTTTTATCGTTTGTTTTGTTTATTAATCGTTCGACTGTTCAATTGTTTCTTATATGAAAATATAATTCTGACCTTCAAATTTTTTGAGATTCGTACAGGTACCTATAATATGTATATTTATCGTAAGATTCCCGACCTAGTTTTGTTCTGAGCAGTGCAGTGGTGTGCTGTAACGGGCTCGCTCAACCCTCTTCCGCTTTAATGTCTTAAAAATTGGCGAGTGTTTTTATGCAAAAAAAAATCTTGAAATTTCCGGCACCGTAATCCAGTTATAATTCTTCGGATTTTTATTAAAAGAATACAATAAGTTGGATCATTTTGAAGCGATAATCCTTCCATAATGCTATTGTTAAAAATAAAAAAACTATTAAAGTAAATTTTCAACTGAATGATATTAGTTTAATTTTATAGGCTATCTCCAGCAGAAAGCAAAGCAGCAGGATATATCAACACAAATGTAACTTTCAGGAAGTCGATTTCAAGTTTTCTTACAAGGAAACAAATATAAAAGGGGGTTGTCGCGTAGTTCGTACTGGTCAACTTTTTTTCACTTGAAACTTTTTTATTGTAGTTATACAATGGTTAAGCTTGTATAGTCGATTTTTGTTAAATTGATTTCATAATCCAGAAACACGGAACTGGTTTAATTTTATCATTAATCGGAAATGGTTTATTCTGACAGAGGTATTCACGTGGGCATTCTTAAATCAAGTTGAAGATTTTTGTATACTGTAACACGTGGGTGCAACATATTTTCATGGTGAGACATGAGCAACAAAGACCGCCTCCCCGTGATCCCGTTTATTGCGGGAAAAAGGAAGGGCTTTCTTTTACTATCGGATATAAGCACAAATTAGGATTAATATTAAATCCTCTTTGCAAAAACTAAAATTATAATTCTAAATCTTTATTAGATCAAAATTGAAAACTAGATAATGTACGTAATTTATCTATTGATTATAATTTTCGAACAGATAAGCAACTATATCAGCGGCGTAACCAGGGCTATTATGGACCTATTCGTTAAAAATTGGAAGCTAATGAACAAGCTTGTTGCCTATCGACTCTCTTCTTTTTTTATTACGGTTCGTTGTAATCTCCCTCCCCCCTCTCCCCAAGAACGTCCAATGGTCACAAATCAAAAATCCCCCTATTTAAAATCGGAGTATAAATTAAAAAATAAGTATAAATTTTAGTATAAAGAGTATAAATTAATAAAATAAAAAAAATATATAAAAATTCGCTCTTACAATTTTCATCAAAATTCAAAATAAATGTTAACCCACTTCCAAACCATAGGTAGAAATTTATAATTTTTATGGGTTGTACAATCTCGAAAATTTATAGGAAAATCTAAAACCACCAAATTCTATTTGTTTATATTTCATTATATTGTGATATTGATGATTAAGTGTTTATCAAACGTTTTTCCAGTTTTATTACTCACTTTTTATGAGATCTTGCTGTTTTAAGTTATTCCTTAAACGTCTTACATTACAAAAAAAAATTAATTAATTAAATAATATCGGCAGCATCAAGAACCCAGGATGGAAACGCATTTCCAGCCAATGATAAGCTTGGCGTCACATGAGAGATTTCTCCCATCTGACGTCACGACAGTGCGGTTACAAGAAGGGTAACTACTCCTTCATTACCCATTAACCCTTTATATGGCAGATTATGAAAAATAAAAACAGAGTATTTTTTGAAAAGAACTTGTGATTGATAGTTGAATTGATATAAATGACATAATATTAATTCTCTTAACTGGCTAAAATATCGACCAGTATCCTATAAAGGGTTGGAAGCCTGGTTCTAGGACACTTCGCTCCGGGACATTTCGCACCCGGACATTTCGTACACGGTATTTTCGCACCCAGGACATTTCGCTACCGGGGACATTTTGCACCCGGACATTTCGCACCCAGACATTTCGCAAATAATTTGAATTATTTTTATTATTTAAAATATTTTCAATATAGCCATCCCTTGGTAGTAGCACCTATTCGAGTTCTTGGTTAACATTTATTAAAAAATAATGAATAATAATATGCAAAAAGGGGTATCATAAACAACAGGGGTCAGGTCCATATTCCAGGTAACAAATTCCACAACATTTTGTTAAAATTTGAAAAATATACATATACATTCTTATCAAAAAGAAATCCCCCTCCTCAGCTAAATTAAAAGGTTTTCTTTGCGTTTTTAAATGGTATAAAGAGCAAAAAAAGAATCGGCAGGATCTGCTCTTGTCTTCATCTGGCGGGAAGTAAACTTGGGCTGCAAATGGGATTTGGGGTTAAAAATCAGAATTTCCCTGACTTTTTATGACTTATATTGTAAATTATTAACTTTCAGAAGAGGGGAACGATTTCGAAGTTACAAGAAAAATTTGATATTTTCAAGCATCACTGACGCGCATGAATGATTTAACGAAATACCCGCTACCGTGATCTATGCTTCGTGAATTGTGAATTGTACTTAGCCATAGTTTTAAAACAAATCTGTTAATTTTGATTTCCAGGAGAGCACAAAATAATTCTGCATATAATTCCGTAGTAAAATTGATCATTAATCTGGGTGTAACTGAGAAAATGAGTCACTTTTTTCCCTTGATATCTAACGTACTATTATTATTTATTATTTTTGTAATTATATGTAACATCCTGAAACGAATGAATACTTGAATTCAGAATCACATCGGTACGTTGTGGATTGCGGAATAGTTGGATAGGGGCGGCAAAATGAAAGTGGTATCCTGGCGCCAACTACCTTTAGTGCGGCAGTGATAATACTTCATCTCTTGTAAATATTAGTTAATTGTCAAGTTTTTTTTGTTGTAAAGATAAGAATTTTATGATGGATAATAGGGTTTGTTATTTTCATTGATATTGCAACAACCATACACATTGTTTGAATTTTAGCGAATATTTATAAAAATAGCTGGGTGTTTCAATTCGAAAATTATTAATTCATTACGTACCTAAATAGTTTCAGCCGCGACTGAAAAATAATCCAATAATTGCGACGACTTGATTTGTCAATATATTTACTTCAATCTGATTCGTCAATTTGAAATAAAGGAGATCCGGCCAGTTTTAGGGGGATCAGTTATGAGATCACTAACCGTCGCGTCGTTTGTAATTTGCATACATATATCGACATGAAAATACATAAGATGAGGGGCCACACGTGTCAAGGAGATGTTGGCTAATAACTGATTATCCATAAATAATGTTCTGCATTGATTTCTTCAAATCACTTCGGTGCATAATTTTTAAATTTTCTTCGCCATAACGTCGATGTGAAACTTATAAAAATGATAGCTCTTAGTATGTACATATTTGATTATTTTTTTGCGTAAATTGATGCTAAAGTTTAGCATTTTTAATTATTGGGACAGCTGTAACTCACGACACGTTTTCTTTAAAGTAGTTGATTTATTCTTCGGGAAGGCAAAGGTGATTCATAGGGGTGCAAATCTACGTCTTGTCGATTTCTCTCCTTTTGTATTTTATCGGGGGATAGAGAACTAAGAAGTTTGAATCAAGTTCATTGCCTACTTCTTTGTACAAATCGCGATGTCTGGTGAATACAATAGAAAGGGACTTTTGGTTTCCAACAGCTGTATCGTTATGGCACGAGCCTTGAAAAGTTACTATCAAAAGTGTTCATTGAAGTTATATTTCTCAACATCTTGCAACTGTACTATTCAAGGTGTTTTCTGTCACAGAATTTATTTTAGTTAAATTATAGCGTGTTACGAATTCTTATTTGAAGCTCTTGCTTGAACTACCTCGCGGTCCGTGGTAGATTTTCTGAAATCAAACTCGAAACGAAAGGATTTACTGTACAGGTACCGGCATTATTTTTTAATATATCACTTTTGTAACAATAGGTTGCGGCAACACCAAAATATTTCATAATGCAAAGGGTGGCGGTCGGGAAATTTTTTCCATTTGGAAGATGCAGTAAAATCTTAACTATGTTCTACAGTTCTATACAAGTCGGCCTGTTCAGAGAAATTGTTTTTGACTGTGTGAACGTCTCGGGTGGTTCCTAGAAGGATCTCTTACCCTCAACTCCACCCTTAAACCTACAATTTTTGAAGTTGTCCACATTTTTATGCAGTTAATTGGTTTTGTTTACATATTTTGGTTACGTAATCTATATTTCCTCATGAAATATTCATTCTTTCCACTTGCCTTTTTACATAGTTTTGTATCCATCCATTCATTCATGATTTTTTTGTATCTGTAGTTTATGCAAATTACATACGTCTTGCCTACGCGTTTTTTTATGTGTATGTTTTAATTTAATGATCTGAAAAACTCGAGAGAGGTAGTTTTAATGCGAAATATTGCATAAAATATTTAAATTCTGTTCACGTAAGAAGGCGTAAATATTTGCTGGGGCTTCTTAGTATTTTCGTGTTTTATTTTGGTATAAAATTACCTGCATATTATTTGACACAACTTCAACTAGACTAAAAATTCATTTTCCCACGAGTTTTATTCAGCATCTCATAGAATAGATTAAAATCCCTCTGCTCGATGCTGAAATTCTTTAATCGGGCAATGGACCGGATTGGGGTGTGGGGCATTTTCTCCCTTGCCAAATGGCAAAGATCATAATCATGATTCTTGTTTATTTTAATGTTTGCATTTCACATTATAGGTTTGTTTAAATAATTTTCATGTAAATTGACCATTTTGTATTTTCGTCAGTGGCGTATTTGATATTTTTCTTTTGTATATTTCACTACTATATAGAAGGTTTACTGATTTTCATATAATGATCGGATTATCCGATTTGCTACAGTCGGATCCTTAATACCACTTCCTTTCTAGATTTTTAATAACTTTCAATTGCGAAAAACCACATCCTACACTATAACATCATAAATATGCCTGACTTACAGGTATTCCTTATTTCTCAGCTAATATTGGTTATTTGGTACCAAAAATTCAATTCCAATAATTTTTTTGTATTAAAGGTATAAAAAATATTGCATCATTTATTTCGTTATCTCAATATATGAGATCCCAATATTTAAAAAAATATTGAACACGTAAAATCTAATTAATAACAGTACTAAATTGCGCAAGCACGTATGAAATTATTAATTATTTGCAGTAAAATTGCTTTCATTGTATTTTATACTATATAAGTGGTATTTCTTGATCGTTTTTCAATAAGCTTTATAACTTGCAATTATGAATTACTACTATGTAATAATCGGTTAATGTAACAGGTTTTAGTGCCACCAACATATCGCAATATTTGTTATATCCATCATCATCTTGGTAGTTGTTTTGTATAATAATTACTAATGTTCAATTGGTAAAATAACACTTAATTGTTTCACACTTGAATTAATCTTTTGCAGATCGCAACCTTGAAGATAGCATTTAGAATTTTGTATTTTTTTGGTTCAAAAATAAGTTGCATACAATTTATGCAAATTTGATTAACTAAATAAAAACTATTGTAAACATTTGATTTAACTTTTATCGCAATTGTCAAATAAAAACAAACCGGATATTTAATCAAAAAGTTCAACATACAAGTTCATTCTCATAAAGTTCATAAAAATATTACAACAATCGATATGGAATGTGAAGTAGGTTTAATTGCTTTTATGTCATTACAGAATTAATAATCAAAATTCCTTTTCTGATATAAAATTCAATTGGTACCAACTAACGGGTCATATTTTAGATTTTTTGGCGAAAATATATTATAAAATTTGATATACCTACGTACTGGCGTTCCCCAGAATTGGGGGAATTCCCCATAATATATACATTCCTAAAAAATTGCAAAATTTCGATAGTAATTTCTTTTAAATTTATATTTTTATAAAAGCGTATAGTTCGCGTGGTATTATAGAGGTTTGCAATGGGGGGGGGGGGGATTTACTTATTTTTTTATTTTACTCAAACTCACCTAATTAGTAATTAGTTGTAGAGGTCTGATTTTTAATAATTCATCATTTTGATTACATATTTTTAATAGTACACGGTATAATGATAGCACATATTGAGGTAATCTTACTGAAGAGTACGTATGCATTCACGTACGAGGGGTCATGCGGGCTTGGCAGGTGTCCCATAGCCCCTTCAGTTAGCAGATGGTAACCCTGGGTTAGATCGATACCATAACTTTTGATATCACTACGAGTTTGTGATTAATTTTTTGTCTATTTCTATTGTTTGCTCCATCAGTTGTCAAATATTACTCGGACAAAATGAAACAAGTAAAAACAAGGTTAAAATTTGTGGTTATTAGGTACGCTTCCTTCTTTTGAAATTTGTTTTCTATTGTCTTCGCTTTTCTTTTGTATATTTGTGCTCTAATTAGGGAATCGGCCAAGGAACTACAGACCACTGATCAAGTTCACTTTTATACTTATATATAAGTCTTGTTTTGATCATAATCATTTTATTACCACTTCAAATTAAAAACTATTTTATTTCCGTTCCCGGCAGTTTATTACGCATTAAATGGTAAATATTTAATACCTACTTGGATAAAGAAATGTTTTATCGAGAACTTTTCTTTTACGTTTTTTACTCCATAACAAGTTGCAGATCAAACTACTCTTTTATTTTTCTAATGAAGGTTAAAATTAATTTTTTAATCAACACCTTGAAAACTCGTTGTGACGAATTTCATTCGTTCCACAAACCACAAATTTTACCAATTTCTCCAAGCTGCTCCATCTTCAATTCTTCATTTGGTGCAGTGTTAACCAGGTGCTGCGTATTCTAAAATTATAAATCATTAACCCTTTCATTATTGTTTCACATTATTATTATTCGCATCAGACGCCACCTTATTTTGTTAAGCATTTTACAATAAAAGTAAAACCACCCCATTTGTTGATGACATTATGCGCGTGACACGGGGGTGTTTTGCAGCTGCTTTGGCAAGCTTCTTGACAATAGGTAAATTACCCTATGCGTGGGGCCAAGCCGCATGTACCTATACATCTGTGCTATATACACACAATTAAAATCGGATATCAAACAACCTTACTGAAAACCCTCATTCGACCTGTCTTTTGTATTATAAAAATAAATTTAAAAAAGCCTAATTTATATCTGGCATAAATTTCAGTTTTAATTAGTTCATTCTGTTATGTTGATATAGTACAAAAGGCATTAATGTAGGCAGACTCGAATTCCGGTAAGCTGATTTTATAGGTTCTCTATATAGTCGGCTCTTCACTTATTTTTTTTTCCTTAAAATGTCAAAAGATCAGAAAAGCAAATAAAAACCATCATTCAAGTGGGCTTCCAACAATATTTTCGTTCTGATGAGTTCCTTTGCAGTAACATTGCCTCTTCAGATAAACATTTTGTATAAATCAGATAACCTATTGTGCCAAAATTATCTTGACTGAACACGTGGACTTCCAGTAAAGCACCACTTCCATCCCTTGTCATGCAGGGCCTATTTTACCATTATGCGCATTAGGCTCGTGCCTAGGGCCCAATGGCCAGAGGGGCCCGAAAAGAGAGAACATGAAATCGTAAAATAAAAATTAAATACTGATAAAATAACCCAAGAATTGGACCTTCAATGATATTTGTTACATTCGAATATAAGGGGCCCGAAAATTTGATAGAGCCTAGGGCCCAACTCTGTTAAAAATAGGTCCTGTTGTCATGTAAGTAACTATTTAATTATTAATAAAAATATTTTATTTAAATTGAGTCTTCAGTCGTGTGATCTATCAAATGTGATGCTTCTTTCACAATATATTGTTGTGGAATCTAGGGGGGGGGGGATTAAAATTGAAATCTTAACCCCAGAACCAAATTACTTCACGTACGAGCAATAAGACTCTTGATATAAAAAAAAAAATCAAACCAAATCTTATCTACATTAACTTCAAATAAATTTTCAATATTAAAAATGGAAACACAAATCGAAAAGAAAATCTTGCCAATACGCGAACGCTATCTTTATTCTTGACACCTTCAACTTTCAATCTTTTATTATCCAAAAATATATCGATCATCCAAACAAATAATCGCATTCAAAATATTTAAACTTGTGGTGCAAAATGAGATAATTTAAATCCAAAAATAATTATTCAAAAATTTCTCATTCAAAATCAATTTTATTCGCCAAAATACAAAATCGCAACTCAAAATGCAAAAATAATAATATAGGAGACGACTTTCTCCTTAACCGCTTGGGGCTGCCGTTTTGGCAAAGAAACACATTTCTCCACCAATACAAAATTATTTACAAACCCAAAATAAAATAAAATTTTTACAAAAAAATTATCAATTAAATATAATTTATTAATTAAAATTTATCAACTGATATCAATTTAAATAGTACAAAACCGGTTTCGGGATTACCGAGAACGATTTTACATCCTCGAATGCATACCTACTGATTTACGATAACTATGTTGTCTCAATTTCAAGAACGAAGTACTACTATCAAATATTTGTTTAAAATTCGTGATAACTCACCTTTTTATGTAATTTTCATGATCGGAGTAGCTCTTTTATAAAGATAATCAATAAATGATAGCATTTATTTAGATAGATAGCCTTTAGGTAGTATGGTTTTTACTTGAAACGTCAAGTGATTTATTGAGCCTGGCCACTTTTCTCAAGATTGATAGATCTTCTTTTTCTTCAGAACTGTATTATAGCAAATCTCTGTACGGCCAGGAGTAGAACTCGGTTTTCCGTTTCCTAGTATTACCAGTGTGGTTATTTGACGTTCACACTGCTGCTTTAAATTTCAAGCAGTAGGTAAGCAGTTAATTTATTATAATTCACGAATAGACAATAATCACTGTTGCAAAGAAGTATGAATCTACTAATGAAATCTAAATGATTCTCGATAAAATATTACTTCGATCTAGACAAAAGGATTTTATTTATTGTATGCTTGAAGTATACGACACCGCAGATAGTATAGTTCTTGGCAAAGCAGGATAAACAAGCCAATTTAATAGTTCTTGCAAAGTGTACACAATGGAAGTTTATTAGAGGCAAACAATGTTACAGTGTTTAATTCTTAGCATAACTTTTTAAATAGAAACCATCAGGTGCATAATGCAACCCTTGGGCGAAGCTTTGTAAGTTCAACACTCCAAGCTAACTGTAGAATAGCTAGTTCAACGTCCAAGGAAGAATGAATTCTGCACCCACGACCCTTCGATAGGCAGGTGCAAGTACCTATGGCATATGTTGTGCCACGTGCCACTGTTCACTTAAACTTTCGTGCTTTGACTATATTTAATAAAAATATCTTCTAGAAGTTTTTCTTTTTCAACCTAGCAACAGTTGGTGATTATGTCAGTTTACCCCTAACTTTAAGGTATATAATTAGTTTTATCTATAGCGAAGAATGACATGTGAGTGAATTTATGAATGAAGGAAAATTAGAAAGTAAAACTTTATGTTACTACTTTTCCTTATAAATGCGATATTTGCTTACCAACAACAACATTTTATCTCCTAAGCTAATCAGCGGAAATAGTGCAAGAGGGGTAATTCGACTATCTACAATTTTATTCAAAAGGAATTTTTGATTTTGAAAAACTAGTTTTTTTTTATATTATTAATTGAATTCGAGTATCAAGAACACGCGAATTGATACTTGAACATCAAATGTTAAAGAATTTGTGGGGGTGTTTTCAATTTTTAAAGTCGGTTTTTGAACTCTCCAAATTTGGACAATGATAAACTAGCTGTAAGAATTTATTTTGTTGTATGTAAATTTTTATTTCTTATAATTGACATTGCTAATAATAGTACCTACTATTTACCATGTGTAATCGAACTTTTGTACAATATTTAACGTAAACGTTAAAATGAAAGTGAGGAAATGAAGATTTGGTTTTATCTTTTAGAACAGAGGTCTCCAAACTTTTCAGCCTAAGGGCCAGACTGATTGCTCCACAAAGCCCCGAGGGCCAAGATCTAGCTACAGTGGCTAACGAAAATATTCGAACCCTTCTATGTTAACAATGTAAATTGCACATTTTGAAACCGTTTTTGACATATAAAATCGTTTTTACAGTAAAACTTTTTAGACATTTTTTGTTAAAAATTTTATTGTCTTCAATTTTGTACCAATACATTTTTCAATTTTGTTGCCCCGTTTTTGGCTGGCAGCGACTTAAACAAGACTGTAAAACAAAAAATATCGTCATCTATGTATATCTCGGAAACGGTGCGACAAAATAGAAAAATGCTTATGAACAAAAATGTAGAGAATCGCGTTGTCAAGAAAAAATTCCTATTAATTTTTTTATTTCGTCGCACCGTTTCCGAGATATAGCTGACAATATTTTTTGTGTTTTAAAGTCTTGCTTAAGTCGCTGTTAGTCAAAAACGGGGCGGCAAAATTGAAAAATGTATAGATACAAAATTGAAAACAATGAAATTTTTAACAAAAAATGCCTAAAAAGTTTTGCTGTAAATGCGCTTTTTGTATGTCAAAAAACAGTTTCAAAATGTGCAATTTACATTGTTAACATAGGAGAGTTCGAATATTTTCGTTAGTCACTGTAGCCCATCAGATTAATTGTTTTTTGACAATTTTTTGTTGTATTTTGACAACTGTAAATAAAATATCCGACTATTATTTTGCTTGATTTGTTTTATCAAAATAAATTAAAGGTCGGGCCGGATATCAGACACATCAGGCCCTCTCACGCGGGCCGGATTGATGTTGCTCGCGGGCCGGATTTGGCCCGCGGGCCGTAGTTTGGAGACCCCTGTTCTAGAAGTTAACATAGTATACAAGGAAACGCAAAAATTAATATTAAGGAATAAATTTTATTTTGATAAATATAATACATCGCTAGGGGTTGTTTTTAACAATGGAAATGTATCGCTTCCGTTTAACTTTGTTTTTAATTCATCACTGATAGCCAATTAAAGCATTTCCTATCACCTCCTTCTAAAATTATCCGAATGGACTTTTCAACTAGCACGTGTAGTATAAGTCGGCCTTCCGTATTTAAAAAAAATACACAAAAAACCCTTATCAGAAATCAAGCTGCTCGAAGAGTTATAATCTTGTAGGGAATAGTGCAAGATTGTTGCGCCATCCCCTGTGAGGAGATATGCTTGGCCTACATGGTTAAGAATTTACTTCCTGTCACGGAGTTTTATTTCCGTTCGCATGAAGGGACTTATTAGGGGTGGGTGACGCTTTCGACAATATATTTCCAAGTAATTTGTCTCGAGTAGCAAATTATCATAAAAATTTTAAAATTGTATATCTGACCACTTGAATTCAAATTGCGTAATTTACGTTTTATCGGCAGTGTGAATTATGATTTGAGAAATTTGATTCCCGATTCATTAATTTTTTTGAGCGAGGAGTACTTAATCTTGGTATTCTATTTCGTGCTACGTAATTGGCACTTTAGATACGCACATGTATGCTACAACAAATTATTATTTTAATTTAAAATTAATATTCTAATACGAAGGGATTGAACAACACGTACACTTTTTGACGCAAGCAAAGCAATTACACAAGGTGACCTTTCGATGTTAGCCGCAATTTGTAAAAGCTGTCACAAGTACTTCTTCAAACTAGAAATTCACCCTATCACTAGTTAAAGACGAAGACCCTTCTGACTTTTTTCCCATAGGTAAGTTCTACGCAGCACTATGGGAATGCCCTATTTTCTATTCATTTAATGTAGGGCGAGCGTAAAGGATTCACAATGCAAATATCTTTACACAAATTTACCTGATGCATGTTCTAGTCTTCTTTGATCTAAATATTAGCAGACAATAGTTAAGGGAGCAGATACGTAATATTTTATTAAGAATGCCATTCAAATTTTGTTAAGCTTTAAATAATAGCCAAATTTAGTAGGTATTCATTTAGACTTATTTTTAAAGTGTCCACACATGTCGGACTCTTCAAACATTTATTAGGAATATATGTTACTTCCTTCCGTCTTCCACACCTGGTCAATATATTTTCCAATAGCTATTGTATCTTGCTTTTAAGTTTTATTGTATTTAACCCTCGATTTCAAAATTGCGTAAAATCAGTCGCCCAGAATTAGGTATTTTACGTGGGAATATATAAACACGTATTTTCTCACTTTTTATGAACTATGGTCATAAAATTTTGTGTGAAATTTAACATCTTTCATTAATTTTTCCTTCCTTTCGACAGTACTAAACAAGAACAGCTATCAGAAACCAGTGGAATTGAAGATTCCGACGATTCAGAAACAACAGATGATGTAAGGATTCGAACAAAAAAACAAATCAATAAGGGCAGATGGAGTAAAGATGAGGTATGTAAAAGTTCAATACAGATTAACTTTGTTGTAGTATTTATGTTAGCAAAATTAGCAACATTTTGTTCTCAAAAAAAAAATATTTTTTTAAACTAAATATAGAGTGGATGGCTTTTTATACGGAGTCATTATTTACCTGGAAATACCTGTTTTCTATGTATAGTTTTATTTATAAAATCATTTCTATGTACATACCATAATTTAATAGTAGTTTTTAAATTTTTTTCTTTCTTTTTTTTTTTTAAACGATACTGATTAGGGTTTCGTTTTGTTTTAGGATTCCAGATTAAAGCAGTTGGTTGAGGAATATAATGAAAGGTGGGATTCAATTGCACAGCATTTTCCCGATAGATCTGACGTCCAATGCCAACAAAGATGGACGAAAGTTGTTAATCCTGAACTAGTCAAAGGTCCTTGGACCAAGGAGGTGAGAATTTTTTTTTCGCGATCAATGCGAAGGTTTTTACCAATTATGTTCGAATTGAGTTTCGTGTTGCCAAATGAATGACTGTTCACGCAACTATAATTTACTTTTCTACCCTTTATTTTATGCAATAATTTATAGAGGCATTGTATAACTACTACGCAGTTCTGTCATGGCTTTGTTCTTCCCCTTCGTAAAAGCGTCGATGCATGGCAAGAAGATGGTAACTCTAGTTCCAAATATCAAAGAAACCCTTTCTGAACGAACCGGTTCCCACAGAGCTCTTCAATACATTTCTCAATAGTGCATTGCCCTTCAACCATTTGTACCATTGATGGTGTAGTTCTTGGTGACGAACAGGTCTTCCGCGTTTTCAGCACACTCGTATACCTTGATTGGTTGTATCCATAATTTTTCATAAAGTTAATTAATTAAAACGACGAAAAAATTGTTAAAAAATAAACAGCTGCAAATTTATTTCTGTATTTTGGAAACTTGCTTAGTCATAATTATTTATGCTTCATTATCAAAATAAATAAATCGCGTCGATAAATTTAAAAAGGGAAACTTAATCGGGCTTACAAGTAATCTGATCGTAGTATCAAATTCTGAATTTGGATGGATGGATTTTTGAAACGGTTCTTTTCCGTACATCTTCGCGTGCAAGATGCAGTTAAAATTCCGTTCCATAAAATTTATTTAAACTAGCATGAAGTTTTCCAAAATTACTTTTTAATGTTAAAATACATTTCTTGTTTTCGCGAACGATGTCGAATGAAATATGAAGTTAATTTAGGTAGCAGCGATGTAAACGAGGGTGGTTTGGTTGGTTACAAAAAATGAGATTTAGCTGCCATTTCGTGATTGTTGCGACCCTGACCGTTGTTCTTCAATATTACAATAAATTATAGCAGCCCGGACTTTCAACGTGAACGAATTTTGTGTGCTTTTTAATCAAAGTAGAATAAGTGGGTCCGGTAATTTCGCGATGGTTTAAATTATTTATTTACAATTTAATAATATGATTTGGATGTAATACTGTTACATTTCACGCTTTTGGGCAAAATTGTAAGCAGGAAGAAACTCATTTTACTCCTTCATTATATGGATGGATGTATTTCTCGGGGGCTATTTAATAACAAATTAAAAATTATTGAAGCTCACTTTTTATTCGCTTTAGCAGATTCACAATTTCTTCTGCACCGCGAAGCTTATAATAAATAATAATTTATTCATCACGTAATTACTTTATGCTAGTACATATTTATAATTGACTGTGTTCGATAAAACGCTTTGAATAATTGATTGATAAATTGAATGGTATTTACCCGTCAATAGACCAAACAAAACATGTGCCAGTGATCAGAATCTACTATCTTCATTTGTAGAATTTATTAATGAAATTTCAAACCTCCAAATCTTCGTATGACACTGTATTTGGCCAAGAATTTTAACTCACTGTCCTTGAAATATATGTGAGAATATTTCGCAGTATAATAAAATAGTAGGTAATTTATCAATTTTGCATAATTCGAAACTTGCCATCTTCTTTCCAGTGCTTAAGAATTTGTAAAATATGCTCGGTATATCTACAGGTGATGGTTAATAATTGTATGTGATTATAGAAGTCATATACGAACAGGTGTAAAGAAATTAATTAGCGGAAGCGTTGTTTTTCTTTACTTCAAATACGAATAGGTGGTAGAAAATTTCATAAAATTTTGATGAAATACTTTTTATGTTCTATTAAATATATTATTAGTTATACACAGTACACTGTCAAGTTCAATTTCTTTGAATAATGTAAGCAGGTGAATAAATAAATTAGTATAATTATTAGCACTAATAATTGTGTTGTGCAAATTTCTTTTAAATTAAAATATAGCATAGGGAAGTATACAATAATATTTAATGGTTGTTTAATATTCATTAAAACATAGCAGTGTCATAATAATGATATTATTAAGTATGTACTATCTTATCGTTTCGTCATATTATGACATCATCTGAACCCGAATGCAGGATAATGACTGGTCGTTTGTCGTTCATTAACCAACTTCATGCGGGGTTCGTAACGAAGATCCAAATTTCGTCAAACAAATTTATGAATAATATTTTTCCCTGAGTATTATGTGTATTTTTTTGGCAATGTTTTAAACAACGATCCATTGGCCAAGAATTAGAAAAAAGAAAAAATTAATTTAATTTAATGTATGCACGGGGACCCTAATTTTTATTTTGTTTTGCCACGAACATAATTATTATGAAACGAGAATAGGCGGCATAATTTCTAAAACACAGCCGAGATGAATTAATTTTCATTACCACAACTTTTCCAACGAGTTACATCGCGGGGCTAAATGTGATTATGCAAAAATTAATCAATACTAGAGAAAGTAACCTATTTTACTTTAAAATGTACCAACCTACTTAAATATCCATTATTTTTTAATTTTACGTAAAATGTAGGGTAGTAATTACTGTGTTTCTGTCGCTTGCCGGTAAAATGGGAAAAGTCTTCTTATAAATTTCAATTCAGTACAATTATTCATATAACAGTAAAAAAAAGTACTATGGCATATTTATGCAAAAAATACATTAAATTTTGTGGTTTATATTCAGTAAAAGAGAAAGCCTTATATATACAGGATTCCCACTCTTTTGGAAAAGTCAAGGAATTTAAAATTATACAAACTTGGTCAGGGTAAGTCAGGAAATTATTGATTTTTAAGCAAAAGTCGGGAAAATTAAGATTTTGAACCAGGTAAAACTTTTTGAAAGTTTGGAAAACAATATAAATTGTAAAACATTTTGAATTTGATCGAGACTCGAAAAGTCTGGGAAAATCTTCAATTTTAGTCAGAGAATTTAGTTTGCAAAAAAACCTGTTATACCTCGCCAATAAAAATATTTTTATAATAGATTGTTACATTCAATTTTTTTATTGTTACTTTCAATTCTTTATTGTAATGTTAAATTGCTTTTTCTAGCAATTTTACCTGCACTATAAAATGCTGAAAATCAGTTTTCATCAATTTTTAATCAAAGGTTAAAAATATGTATAAGTACATTATTGGTAAAAGGGGATAAGTAATACATGTCTTATTTACTTTAAATCTTGATTAGATTTTAGCAGGTAAAATAAGAACAAAAATTTCATTTGTAAATTCAGCAGCATTTTTATTATATTAATCATTAAATAATTAACAGTAAATAGCACTTCAGATTGATTAGAAAACAGTTTTTTGTGCCTTTTGCAAAATTTTGATTTTGGACTTATTGGATAAGCATGGGATAAGTTTCATTCATACCCAGCATACACGTGTATGTAATTTACTTTATTATGTAATTGTAACTGGTTCAAATGGTTTTTTTAGAAGGACGAAGAAGTTGCAGATGGTTGGTTGAAACTGGTTTGTTCAGATAAGATTATACCGTTTTGATTAAAAGAATTGCTGAAAAGAACTTGTTACATTTTAATTTCGAATAATATCTAGTTTAACTTTCAGTTTCGGAAAATTGAAAGTTGCAATTTTTCTTTCTATTTTCACTTTTAGTATCATCCAACTGCGAATACTTCAAAAGTAAGACAATAATTTGAAAGCTTCATTAACTTAATAAAGATGTGACGGAATATGGAAAGTTAAATTAAAATATATTTTCCCACGCTAAATTATTATTCAATTCGTGTCTTTTTAATACAACAAAAACAGTTAATGTACTATCTAATAAGTAAAGTTTGGTCAATGTTTCACGGTTGATGGCGACGGTGCTATACCGTCATGTGGTTCAAGACACCGTAAAATTTTGTGGAACTTACCAGATGTTCCTCGAGTGTCGACGCCAGTGACCTATGAATTAACGTTCTTAATTGATTCTTCCGGTTTGCTTGTGCGATGTACCCTGGGAAAATTGGCTAATTGCACGATTTTAAAAATCTACTAGTTCTTTCCCTCCTTTATTAAAAATTATTTTTTTATAGGAAGATGAAAAGGTCATCGAGTTGGTGAAGAAATATGGACCAAAGAAATGGACACTAATCGCCCGTCATTTAAAAGGTCGAATCGGCAAACAATGTCGCGAAAGATGGCATAATCACTTAAATCCTAATATAAAGAAAACTGCGTGGACGGAAACTGAAGATAATATAATTTACCAAGCACATCGAGAATGGGGAAACCAGTGGGCGAAAATTGCAAAATTGTTACCTGGAAGGTAAAATTTCACAAAATTCCATATTAAAAAAACCAATTTGCGAAAAACTTAGATTAACTTCCACATTTAGCTTTTGCATTGTGATAAAGGCTATTGACTTTATATTTATAAATAGGATAATGCGCCACAGCGCGAGCTATTTTTGTTAAACAAAAGCCCCACTTTTCTAGGTGGCATTTAGGGCCGACTCGAATAATTTACTAGGGTGTCGTTGTTTTTGGATAACTAGGTCTTGATTTATTAATTCGGAAAGGATTAGATAAAATTACACTTGTATTATAAAAGTTCAACTTATTCATTAAAATTTAAAGAGTTATCTCATTCATTGGCATTATAAAAACGTTTTGTTTAAATTTTCCGGAAAAGATAATTTTCTGTTTACTTTTCTGCACAATAAAAAGTTTCCTTATAAATTTTAAATAAAAGTTCAAAGTTTACTCAACAATTTCTATAATTTAAAATTTATAGAACCGACAACGCCATAAAAAACCATTGGAATTCGACGATGAGACGAAAATACGATTCCGATGGTCGAATTCCTGATGGCGAGTCACGTCGAAATAGGAACCGTAAAAGTCAAAATCGATATTCCGAAAATATACCAAAACCACCTTCATGCCATACAGATACCTCATCGGACAATCATTGTCTCAAACAAGAAAGTATTCCAGTAACGTTTGCAGATGTAAGTCGCAAGCTTATTTCGGATTTGTTTTTCTTTAATTGTTACTTGCCTTTTAGGATTATGGTTTTGATTTTTATGATCAAACAAGTAGTCAGTCAAGTGCAGGTGGATTTTCAGTAAATGGAACGACGCCTAGTCCTAGTCCCTTAACTCCTACTCCAACAACATCGGCACAAGTGATATTTAATTCGTTTGAAAGAGTTCAGCCATCTCCACCTCAAAACGCCGAAACAAATAATACAAATCAAATTCCATCATTCCAATATATAAATACCAATATTTATACCTCTCAACCAAGTCCGGTTAAACTTGTACATTTGAACGACGACTTAGGTCTAGAACTAGGAAGTGAATTGAGTCCAATTAAAAAATCAGATTTGAATAATCGGTACACTAAAACAAGTACGTATTACATTTTAATCATTTGTTATTAAAGAAATTTGACGGAAATATATTTAATTGTAGGATTAGTGCCTTCCGAGTTTTCAGCCGAAAGTAACTCTTTAGTACCTGTCACAAATATGCCCACCAGGGCCGTAACTCCGCCTATTTTAAGACGTAATTCCAAAGTTCGGCGAAGAGCTGACGATGAAAATTCGGCAATTGCAGAATTTTTGTCTTCTCGTGGAGAGGTAAACTTAATTATTGCGTTCTCACTACTAGTACGACTTATTGTTTCAATTCTATAGCAGGTTCACATACTTATGGATAGGCATAGAACCTTACTAAATTCACCGGGCAAAGATGGGAATACCCCAATTAAACAGCTACCATTCAGTCCATCGCAATTCTTAAATAGTCCAAATTTGTCGTTTGATGTTACATTATCGTCGACTCCTGTCAAACAGTTACATCAGTTGTCAACGCCGATCAAAGATGAATATGCAAGGGTAATAAATAGTTTTACGATTAAAATTAGATTTGTGTTGATTTTCTGTTTCTTTTCCAAGGAGCGAAATTACAGTCCTTTGAGTACACCAAATGGTTTACCGCATCCAGAACCGACTGCTTCTACTTCTGATGTTGTGACACCAAATAAAGGCGACCGAAGTTCGTTGCTAAACGATGTTACCCGCACTCCTACGCCATTTAAAAAAGCGTTGGCTGATCTTGAGAAAAAGTCTGGTCCTTTGAAGAATCTTCCCGATACTCCTACCCGGTTGGAAGATATTACGGAGATTGTAAAAAAGGAACAAGATCTAAGTATGCAATACGAGACTGATAATAGTATGATGATTTCGGTAAGTTTTGTGTTCAAATATGGTTTAAAATGATTGCGCGAATGACGGATTGTGCTTTTTTGCTTGAACAAAGTGTATTTATGCACTTCTCCGAAATATTTGCTTAGCGATGTAGTGCCTAACATGCTTTATGGGAAATTTAATGTTCATATTGCAATTTTACTAAAAAGTTTCTTCTTGACTTGATTGATCAAATGGATGTAAAATTATAAAATGAGTCTATTTTAAATTATACATAAATTACAATTAAAACCGTTTCTCAGATTCCAAAATTCTAAGTTAGCTTTATCTAAAAGGACAAAAAGCGTAATTTTCGTATTTTTTAGATTATAATAGCTTAAAAATAAATGGTAATAGATGAATAATATCAGCGGAATTACATTTAGAATAAAATAAAAAAATCTATAGAAACGCCAACCAAAATTTTTATTTTGCTTTAATAAAAATATGTCATTCAAGTCTACACTGGCCAACTAGAAAGCAGTAGAGCAAAGTTCAAATCTTTGTTGTGTTGGATCTACTGCTGTGTTCTAATGCTCAATATCAATCTGTGCTCTATGGATTACGACGAAGGCAATGGGAAACTCACTAATTTACTACATTCTTTAGGGCCGGTATTTCAGTTGTGGTTTAAACTAAGATCTGAGTTTAAACTCAGTTCATATTGATATCTGACCAATCAGGTAGCCATAAACGTAGGTTAATCCTTGAACGTAGTTTAACTAGCAACTGAAATACTGGACCTAAGTAACTTATATTGGCTTCAATTAAGTTGATCACCTGCTCACTGAATAGTGTTGACCCTAAAGAAGAAGATACAATTTTTAATATTTGTTACTTCCAACAATTGCTGCACTCTATGGATGTATGGATTGGGTTCCAATTAATCACCTTATTAATCAAAATAAATTTAATTTTAATTTTTGAGTTTAATATAATTATTTAATTTACTTTTACCATTGACACCTATACATGTGTAGCAGCCTCACCTCAGCTTAAATAGTGAGATTTGACAAATTAGTACATAATACATAATATACATATCAGTTCGTCTTCGGTGGCTATTTGGTCTGTATCATTTTATACTTGAAAGATCGCGAGTTCAATCCTCTATCTGGTCAATATGATTTCTATAGATTTTTTGATTCTTAATCTAATTTTGTTCATCTATAGCCATAGACTTAAGTTATTCTAATCTAACAATTACCAAATGCAATTTTTTTATTCCCTTTAGGTTAGGTTACTATGGAGCCAAAAAATCTAAATAATATATTTAAGTGCCAAAATTATTGGTTAGCCTGTGTTGTTTAATATTTATATTTAGAAAACAAAAAAGCAATTTATCGCGCAACATTTAAAATCCCTCGACTTTCTGTTGTAATAATAACCAGTGCGATGATTCCATGTTTTCCTTACAGAACGACAGTGGCTATCAAACTATTAAAAGAAAGAATGGTCCGTTAATAGCAGGAGGAAAAGAAAACATCTTACCCAATAAAAGAGTTCGTAAAGCTTTAGCACCCTCGTGGAGTAATACGTCGTCGTCACAAATTAATTCGTCAGATTTATCGTTTGCAATCGAAACGCCGGTAATGATTTTTTTAATTAGATTGTTTTTAGTAATTTTTTTTATATCTTGGTTGTGCTGAATTAAATTTTTCTTGTAGAGTAAATCTTTGATGGGTGAAGATCTTTTATTTTCTACTCCATCATCCATAATGAAAGATTCGATGGCAGGTGTTGCAGGATTGATGGAAATGACTCAGTCAGGATCCACCAAGGTACTGGATTGGTATCATTTCGCCGATCATATTTTACCACCCTGACATAAACATCCCTAATCATAACTATCCGTACCTGGTAGAATTTCCTTGTAATGAAAGAAGTTGGTCTATCTTTTTGTTTTTCTTCTTATTACTTTCCAAAAGTTTCTTCTAAAACTCAAGTTTTGAAATTATTTGGGCTTGCACGTATTTATTATCTTAATTTATTGGACAAGTTTTTTTTATTTTACGAAAATGTTACTAATCAATATTAATAATTTATTAACAACAAACATTTTTTGTTTGATTTTTGTTTTGTTAAATTTTTAAAATTTAAGAAAAACTTTAATGCACGATAGCACTTTCTAATTTTTATTTATTTATTACTTTTATTATTTTTTTTTCTACAAGTTGCTTCTCTTCTAGTCTTGCTAACTATAAGTTACAGTTTCTTTAACCAAAGTATCCTTTCCCAAATATTTATCAGTCACCAATGAATGCTTTATCATCATGCTGTAATCGCAAGTATTATGTTGTTTGCATTATTTCTTACTATTATTATATTATACTATAGGTTTAGCTCTTTTATTAAGTTAGGGAGGTTACGAAACAATTTTTCAAAAAAAGTGCACTTACTTGGTTCTTTCACATCGGTGCATGTTATGTTGTTATTTGTGTTGTTAAATGGTTGACTACCAGTATTAAATATGGAAGCGTATCGAGTCAAATGTTACCAAAAATTGCTGTTGTTTTTTTATTTAATTTTAATTCTTTTATTATGTAGATAATGCACTGTTTTTAAGTTATTTGTAGTTTTATTGTTGCACTTCAATAATTTATTGTTTTTTTATTAATATTTAAAAGTAGGATTAGCTTTTGTTTTTATTTTACTACGGTGCTCTTTGATGATACACTTAAATGTTGAATTCATTAAAGTGTACACTTAAATGCTAGGCTTGGGGGTTTTGCGGGAGTTTGTTTGGGTAATGTAGCTTTGTATCCTTTTCCTGGCAGCGACTGCATCCAGACACTGCCTCATCCCGAGATCATGGCCAGCGCAGTGCTGCTGTCAAGCGTATCACCTTCGGCGAACCTGAACCACCTCGGCCTCCTAAGGTGAGCCCTGCCTAGCCTTTGCACGATTGTTCTGTAGGTATATTTGAATTTTAATTTATTAACTGCTCTACGTTGCTTCATTTTTGTTTAAATAATTTAGTTTAACAATCTTAGCTAGATGACAGTAAGTTTATTAAATTTTATTGTTTTACATTGTAGTTATAACAATCCAGTATTTAATGTGCTAACAGTTTACCATTAAAAATTATTATCCACTTTTTATTCATTCGTGAAATGTGTTGCCAAGCTTTTGAGTTTAAATTAAAAGTTATTGGATTTGAATGGTTTTATTTAAACTAGAACATCTGTCCTTTGATAACCTATCCGATTTAAATTTAAAAACTTGATGTAGGTTAGTCTCAACGGGAAATTGGGTCAAAATTTAAATGGAAAGTTACAACCTTTTGATAAGAGATAACTTCCTAATAATAAACAATTTTTTATGTCAATCTACTAAATTACAATAATAGCAAAGAAACAGAGATGAAGTAATAATAACCTTACACGTTATTTGTAAATTATTATTTACTGTAATTTTGAAACTTGATTTTATCTATGGTATGACGTGATTGCAGATTTTGTGCTTTAATATACCAATTAAATTAAAAAAATTTAAACTTAAGTTTTATATTTTTATTAGTTCAGTCAAATTAACGTTAATTTAAAAATTATATTTAAAACCGCAGTTGGTGCATAATAAAAGCTAGAATGAATTTTGTGTACAACTTATTTTTTTTTACTTTGTTTATTTTGTTTTGCAATAAAACTATTAATAATTTGACTGAACTAAGAAAAAAACTACAGAATATATGTGTAAGGTTGTATATAATTGTAAGAATAATTCTGAATGTTCTTGAGCACTGGTGTCTGTTGTGTGAAGCAAAATTATGTTTTGTGTTAATATTTGCACACTAACTTGGTTTACACGCTCTTTTTTTTTTAAAACAGCTTGTGGAAATAAAATTTATAATCATGCACATTGTAAAGGACCAAAACTAGACAATCTTTTTTAAGAAGAGTTGAATTGAATCACTTCAAATTTTTATTACAGCTTCCCAAATAAAATAATATTTTGTCGTTTTCTGACAGAAGCTTTACAGATTCCAGTTTGAGAAGCATTAATCTAGGACAATTCAATTTTGATGGTTTTAAAATTTAACCATCAGAATTTAGTTCACCTCCAGTTTCTCCTTTTGAATAATATTGGAACTTGGTTATTTGTTTATGCAAATTTTAAAGTAAATCCTTCAAAATTTTAATACTATTTGTAATTTTTTATTGCAGCAAAGGAGTCAAATCGAATTTACGTTGTTAGAGGATTATAAAAATAGTATTTTGAAAAAGGATCAGAATGTAAATTTATACTACCAATGTAGATTCGGTGTAATCGTTGTTTACTTAATTACTCCTACACTTTCATAATTTAAACTTGGCTAGGAATTTTACTTATTGCAGTAAATTTCATTCAAACCGTTACCTACGTAGCTTTTAGTAAACTTTACTACATTCAATTTCATAAAATATCAATGGTAATTTTATTTTTAGCTTGATGTAAATTGGACGATGGTTGCATGCGGAGGTACTCAAGATCAACTAGAGTTAACAGAAAAAGCACGTCGGTATCTCAAGGTTGCAGGAGGACTTAAACCTAGATCACTCAAGTTTTAAATTTTAAAGAGCGCCCATGTATATATTTTACATTGCGAATCGAATATCCTAATGTTGTAAACATTAGATATTTGATTCAACATACAAATAAATTAGTGCAAAGAACTATTAATGTTTCGTTATAAATAATTTAGAAATAAGTACTTACTCCGACATCACTAATTATGATTTTGTTAACCTTCATTGATACCATTGAATCGAAATCAGTCGTTTTTATTAAAATCTACAAAAGTTGCCTGTGGTTCAAATTTTGTCTTCCGTTAGTTGTGGAAATGTTTCAATGGGCAACGATTGTAGTGTCAGTCACATAATTATTAATTATTCACTACTAGTCTTAATTACAATTTTATAACTTTTAATATAATTTTATCTTGTACAGTCACCTCCTAATGTATTACATGTAGCTAACTTATGTTAAACATAATTTTGTACACTTTGTAAATATTATAAAACTCCATATTTAAATAGTAGATTATTATAATGCGTACAAGTATGAAATTGGTGTGTGTTTCACCGCAACAAAGCTAAATTATTTTTGTAAGTCAGTTTGGTAGTTTAAAAATGATTACACCAATTTATTATTTATAATTTAGATCTTGTAAAATTACTAAGTATTTATATTAAACAATGTTACTGTTTTATATGTTTATTTGCTGTCTACGTTACTTGTAAATATTTAATTTATATGAGTTGCACCTTTTTGTAATATTATCTATAATTAAAAAAAAATTAATTGCATTTTAAATTTTGACTTGTATTGTTTGTTTTGTGAAACTATGTACACTCGTGTTTACTTCAGAGTCGAGAATGATTTTAATGAATTGTATTTTTTGTATGTTTTGTCGTTTGTAACACAACTCACAGAGACACGAGTATGACTGTTTTATTATAGATTAATTTAAATTATTCAGTATTAAGCTGTTACGGTCTGCATTTCAATTACTTAGATAATTTTAACAAGATCACAATTTAAATGCTTTTAGTAGATGTGTGTTAATTTCAAATTTGAAATTATATATAAATAAAGATTTTCTGAGTTTTAATTTTAACTGATCCTATATTGTAGATAGCAGCATATGGGGTCGGTGGTTGTATCGTGGAATTGTGTCCCATTCCTTTATTGTTTCTATTAGACAACATATTTTCGTTAAATATACCTTCCTTTGTATAGTTTATTTTCAATTAAATATTAAAATAAATACTACAGTAGAACCCCTCTATAACGAGTTCGGTTATAATGATTTATCGACTATAACGAGTAAAAGTTTAGTCCCTTGACTTTTGTTTACATGCTAAACTGACTGTTTATAGTGAAAATCTGCTTATAACGAGTAAGTAGGCTCTCTTGAGCTCTCGTTATAGAGAGGTTCTACTGTACTAGAATTTTCGTTCTGGATATTCTTAGTAAAAGAATATTTTATTTCAATAAAATTCTATATTTGTTTGTGCATGATCGTGACTAATAATTAAAAAAAAATAGTTTAAAACAAGAGGGAAATAAAAGAGTTCTTTTTTAAAAAATATTTCAAAACGTAATAGATTTTGCATATTATATTATAACACTTCGACACTTCATAGGTCAATTGGTGTAACCCTAAAAGTTTTGAAAATCGAGTAATGCATATATTTGGGTGAGTTACGACATTTGGAACCCAAATATATGCATACTTCGATTTTCAAAATTTTGAGGGTTACGCCAATTGACAGGGGCAGTTAAGGATGTATAGGAGATACAATCGGAAACAAAAGTAGGATTAATTTGAATATCACGAATATTGGTCTTATGTGAGTAGTAAAATACTTTTTAAATATCAAACAATAAACAAAGTTATAAAAATGCATGAAGAAAGGTTTTTTTCGTTTAAATCGGTTCATTTTCTGAAATTACAAATATTAAATTTGACATAACAAAATTTTTATTAGTGACTATTCCTGCAATCCAACCTACTATCTAAATAAAAATCTGATGTGACAACACATAACTTTCCCATTTATTACTAAAATAATAATTAAAATTAAAAAAAAATAATAAAAATTTAATAAATAAAAAAATAACGTATGGATTCCAACCAAAATCTAATCGGCTCTCTAGATTGCTGTTACAAAGCAGTATATGAAATTTGAATAAAATCGGTTGACGCGTTTTGAAAAAATCATGGACGAAAAAATCCCACACACACGGACATCATTGCAAAATTTGTCTCAAACGATTTGTACGGACTCATAGAGTATGGAAAAAATGCTAGTTCAAAATTTTTTTTTTACTCGATTACAATACTTTCTTTTACTACGTAAATAGGAAAGTAAAAATGTAATCATTTTTATGAGTAAAAATTGATATTTGTTAAAACTAATAAAAACCGAGATATACATAATATTTTTAATACCAACAAGTTTTAAATATGTTTAGGGTTCTTTTAACGTCGAAATCTATTTTATTTGTAACGTGACAACATATCGGTTGTTCAATTACTAATTAATTTCTCGAGAATGGGGTAGTAAACCGTGATGAAATTTTGCTAAAACGTTCTTCTATTTACAAGCTATAACTACAGAAAATTTGAAAAAATTCTTATATTTTGATCATATATTTTAAGTTAATATATTATTCAATAAAATGATTTTTACATTATATAATTTTTTTAGGATTTCTTAAGATTTAGCTTTAGATTTTTATTTAGACAAGTATTTTACTGTTTAACACCTTGTAAGTTTCCCTAAAAGCAGACCCTTAAGCAAAACCATAGATGTGATTTTTTTGAATTTTAACAAAAAGTCAACATCAAATTAAAACTGCGGTGTAGTGAATCGCTTTGAAATTTTTTCTATTACATCGCAAAGTCAATGATGACGTGTACCAATTTTCATCGATATCTTATATTTTGGAGTTTTATTTTTTGTCTCCTGTACATCCTTAAAAATAATGCATTCTACAGTTGTTGATTGTTAAGATCAAATTACCAAAGAGTTTTAAAGAAGTTTTATGAAATTAAGTAAGTAGGTAGGTGAGAGTACATACATAAACAATGTTATATGTACGCTTTAACATAATTTTTGAGAACTTCGTACTTACTACCTTTTTACGTTGATTGCTACACACACAATTACTATTTTACTTGTCTTGATTAGAAAAATGCATATTTTCAAGCAAAAATTTGCATAGAGCCTTTATAACACTATTAGAATGGAATGTTATTCATAAAAAACATTTATTATTATCCATTGAAGACAGTGCCTATTTTCGATTCTAGTGGGCCGTAGGCTCATATACCTTCCGGGGCCCCTTCGTAAGTTTAGTAAAGCATTAATATCGGCACCGGCGAAGAAAAAAACCTACATTTTATATATGTACTAAAAAACGATCTTTTAAGAGAGAAAAACAATACAAAACCAAAATTCCTACTAGAGACTAAAGCGCATTAAATTAAAATATATTTAAATGTTTCTTTTGCGCGTTTTTATTTCCGCAAATTGGTTTATAATTTCATTAGAATGAATGTTTAAATTTGGTATTGACAAATAATGTATCCGAAGTAATATTTCAACATTGGAAAATGTTGAGACAATCTTAGTTTTGATCAAAAACTCTAACATTTTTTCAGGATTTTGAACAATGTTGCTTGGTTTACACATTTCCTTAAATTGCATTAATTCATTTTCTAGAAAATCATGTACATCGATATCCAGATTATAATATTATTCAATATTTTTAAGACTATTCGAAATCCCCTTTGGAGACATCCATACAAAATATACCTATTGAAAATATCATTAACAGAATTTATTGTAAGATTCTTGCCTTCTTTTTAGCTCCATGACTATAATTTGTCACAAATTACAAAAAAGTGTTTATTTAAAAATTTTTCAAATTATTTTTTTAAATATAATTTTTCATTGTTATATAAAAAAATAAACATATAAATTAGGATTATCAATATTGAGCTACAAGACACAAATAAAACACATTTTTTAAACAAGCTTTCGAAAAATGACTTTCTTTTTCAAGTTTAATATTGATAATCCTAATTTATATTCTTTTCAAGAGCTAATAATTTTTATTTAATTAAAAAAATAAATTGTTGTTTTAAACAGTTACAGTTGGGTCGAGTGTGGGGCCCCAGGCACGGGCCTACTGGTAAAACAGGCCCTGATTGAAGAGGGAAAATGTGTGATTAGTTTTTTGTGATTTACTCAAAACTATCAAAAGTGTACTTACTGCTTTAGTCACGACTTTTTGTTATTGGAGTTAAAAGTTTGAAACTAAGAGGAAAGCTTAAATAAATTTTTAAAAGATTTTTGAAATAAATTTCAGACCCATATGGTTCTTACTTTTCAAAAAAAAAAAAAATTATATTTGTTAGAATGAAATGACTCCATGGGTAAAAATATATATTTTTTCAAATATTTATTTATAAATACAATATTCTAAACATTTAAACAACTCAAAAAAACTATTTAACATCAATACGACTTACCAAAATATATTCAAAAACACGCAAATAATTCATCAACAAATAAGCACAGGTAGCAGTTGTCACTTGTTTTAAAAGATTAGCAAAAACTACGAAATTCGCAAAATAATGTGGATACCAGTCCTAAATATGTAATATATATGTGTACCCTTAGATTATCGCGATATTTAGATGGAGTAAAATGCATTCCACTAATTTTGGTAGTTATGAAAAGTCCATGTTCGTTTAAATGACCAAGGTGACCGAAAGGGTTAAAAAGATCTAAACCAGATATTCTTTCTTTTTAGTTATTTATCTGAGCTGTTACGTCCTTGGTTCCGGAAATACTTACCATGGATTGCTTATAAAAGAAAAATATAATAAATTATTATTATTTTAAAAATAAAAATAAATAAGAGCGGCCTCCTGAATGGATAATGAGGAGAGGTATATTAAAAAATTTTCCGGAATTAAAATTGGTGTTTGTGAATTGGTTACCTTTCCTTATTATTATTTTCTTCACAATTTTAAATTCTGAATTTTTTTTATAAAACTCTTTCATTGTAGGTAACAACTATTGATTTTTTTCAAATATGTTTGTTTTTAAAAAAGCAGGTATGTAATAGCAAAATTCAAAATATCAATTTTAAAGAATTTATTTGATAAAAAATTAAGAAGTGCTTAAAAATTGATAAAATAATATGTTATATAAATAATAAAAATGAAACTTGTTTATTTTTAGTAATTTATAGTCATTGCAAAAATTATTTGTAATACTACAAGATAATTTAACTTTGATTTGCAAGTCGAACTGAATTTTTTGAAAATTATTCTGGGCGTTGATTTGAAATTCCATATTCTCTATTCCACAAAACATGTTAAACTATATTACCTTCTTCATAGTACCTCTTGGTTTATTCTATCAATTTAAGAGCTTCCATTGCTACATGGATTCTTTCCAATTCGGTAACAGTTTTAGAAAACTTTTCGTTATTAGTTTGTTGTACTTCGAGTGGAACTTTTGTTAAATAATCTTCACTTTCCATTGCAGAATTGAGTTTATTTTTAGTACTTTCTAAAGATTCAATTTGTTTTTGTAGCTTGGCTAACTCTTTACCAGGATCTATCAAACCTTTTAATAAAAGATTTACTTGACACTTATCGGATACGGTGATAATAATGCAGCCTTGCGGTGCTTGTACATTTACTTCAACAATAGAACAATAACTCAATGTTTTTAAAGCTGGAATGTACTTTTTTACAATTTCTTCGGTGTTGTTGTCACTGCATTTCAAGTAAGCTTCAGTTTTTGTTTTATTTGGTAAGTTATAATCACTTCTAGCAGATCTAATAGCCTTACCAATTTTTTGAATAAATTCAAATTCTATTTCTATTTCTGATTCATTTTTCCAGTTACAAGTTTCCGCTTCCGGATAAGGTGCCACACAAATACTAGGAATTTTTTCTTTATCTGCAGCAGATCTGGGTAATCGTTGGTACAATTCTTCGGTTATGAATGGCATAAAAGGAGAAAGAAGTCTTAATCCTACTTCCAAAGTCCTGTAAAGAGTTATTTGGGCAGCACGAACCTCGACGGGGTTACCAGCAGCAAAAACAGATTTAAGGTATTCCTAAAAATCAATTTTTAGAAAATGTAAAAGAAAAACGCCAAAAGCTTACCAAATAAACGTCGCATAATTCATATAACCAAACTTTATAAATAGCACTTGTAATAAGTGAAAATTCATAATTTTCAAAGCCTTTATTTACATCTGCAACGGCAGTTGCAAGGCGACTCAACATCCACAGATCTACAAGACTTTCTCCATTACTAATATCATTTTTCATGTAAGGCTTAAAATCGTCACTTAAATATGTTAAAGCAAATTTGAAAGCATTCCAAATTTTATTGCAGAAAAATCTATATCCTTGCACTCTCGATATGTCCAAATTGATATCCCGGCCCTGACACATGGAACAAAGTGCAAATCTTAATGCATCAGTACCACACTCGGGAATTCCATCAGGAAAATCGGTCTTTTGACCAGCTTGGGCTTTAGCTATTTCCTTTTCATCAAGATTGCTATCTTTTAATTGCTCATGTAAACCTTCGATTGAAATTCCACGAATTACGTCCATTGGATCTACCACATTTCCTAAAGATTTACTCATTTTACGACCATGTGCATCTCGAATTATAGGATGCAAATATACTTCTCTAAAAAAAAGAAATTTATGATACAGACATTGTAATAAATTATAGAAATTTACTTGAAAGGTAAACGACCGAGCAATTTTTGTCCAAAGAATACCATTCTAGCAACCCAAAAGAAAAGAATATCGTGTCCAGTTTCTAGTAAACTTCCAGGATAAAATGCTTTAAGATCATCTGTTGCATCGGGCCATCCAAATATAGAGAAGGGATATAATCCAGAAGAAAACCAAGTGTCCAAAACATCTTCATCTTGCTTGAGCGTGATTTTACTTTGGGGCACATTAAATTTAGTTGCAGCTTTTTCTAAAGCTTCTTCTGCAGTTCGTCCTGACACCCAGTATTCGTTTGCCGTTTCCTATTAAATTTATTTTGAATAATAACCGCCACGGATACATTTGTAGCATTAGTTAAAAGGAGTCACTTACATTTCCTGCAGGAACACTAGAATCGTTAATAGTAACAAAATATGCTGGAATTCTATGACCCCACCATAATTGTCTCGAAATGCACCAATCTCTGATAGATTCCAACCAGTGAAACCAGATCTTTTTGTGTACATCGGGTGTTAATTTTAATTCTCCAGAACGTACAGCTTCTACTGCATTTTTTGCCATTTCATCACAATTCATATACCACTGTGGTTTAACCATGGGTTCAACTACATCTTTACTGCGACTACAAACTGGTACAACCATGGGATTGTCTTTTGTTTCAATATATAAGCCCAACACCTTAAGTTCTTTTAGAATTTCTTTTCTGGCTTCGAACCTTTTCATACCCTTAAAAAAAACAAAATGAGCAACATTATTTGATGTCAAGTGGTAACTTACAGTAAATCTGCCATAATCTCCTTGAATATTACCAGAATCATCAAAAATTGTAATGAAATTTAATTTATGTCTAACACCAACTTCATAATCGTTTGGATCATGAGCAGGAGTAATTTTAACTGCACCTGTTCCAAATTCCCTTTCCACAAATTCATCAGTCACTATCGGAAGTTTTCTATCACAGAAGGGATGCGATACAAATCTATTATGTAGATGTTTGTAGCGTTTGTCTTCGGGGTGCACAGCAACTGCAGTATCACCCAACATTGTTTCAATACGAGTCGTGGCCACTACTATAAATTCATCAGAACCAATTACTTTGTACGCAAAGGATACCAACACACCAAATTCAACTTTTTCGTTATAACCTGGTATACTTAAAAATTTTCGGCCTGGTAACTCAATTTTGTCAACCTAAAAGAATGAAGAAATTGTCAATATTTAATTCTTAATTTTATGTAAGTACAGTTGTTACGTACAAATCAAATTTAAATAAAAAATAACATATTTAACAATGTACTTACTTCGATATCAGAAATAGCAGATTTCAAAGTGCACGACCAGTTTACCAATCGATTGGAACGATAAATAGTGCCTTCATCATGTAAACGTACAAAGGCTTCTGTTACTGCCTTACAAAGTTTAGGATCCATTGTAAAAGCTGCTCTGTCCCAATCAAATGAAGATCCTAAACTTTTTAATTGATCATAAATACGGTCACCTTTCCTGCAAAAAACATAAAATTATCTAATTATGTTTTAAAATTATTCTTTACTCACTGAGATTTCCATTCCCATACTTTTTCAATAAACTTTTCACGACCTAAATCGTGTCGAGTTTTTTTTTCAGTTTGCCATAATTTCTTTTCTACTACCACTTGAGTGGCAATACCTGCATGGTCACAACCAGGATTCCATAAAGTCATTTTACCTTTCATTCGATTCCTGCAAAATTTTTAATTTAATATATAAAACTTGTGAGTTATCAAAAAATTAAACCATCTTATTAAACAATCCTGAATGGAATTGGTTAAAGCGTGCCCCAAATGAAGGGAACCAGTGACATTTGGTGGAGGAATGATAATTACATAAGTATCTGTAGGATCTGTTGCCGTGATTGAATTACGCTGAAATAAGCACATTTATTGTGTTATAATTTACAAAATATTGTTGTCTTACTCCATACTCGGGTTTAAAGAACCCTTGCTTTTCCCACCATTTATACCAAGCCGCTTCTACGTACTTGGGACTGTAAGCATCTGGTAATGCATTGGAAATATTCTTTTTTTCGCCAGGTGATGTAACATCGCTGTATATTGCAGCCTCCTTAACTTCCTTCTTTTTTTCTTTTTTCTGAAAGAAACGAGATTTAAAAAACTGTCTACTTATATTGTAGGATATTTATCTACTTCGGAAGTTTCCTTTTTGGCTGGTGCAGTAGTTTTCTTGTCCACTTTTTGCTTGAATTTATCCAATTTGGCTTGCTTCTTTGCCTCTTTTTCTAGTTGTTTCGCCGTTTTTGGTGGCTCCAAACTGCCATTTACGGTTGATGATTCGTCTGCCATGTATTATAAATTATTTTCACTAACAATCTGGTATTCAACTTTCACGACGTTCACCCGTCACGAAACATGCACAAAAAAGAAATTGAGGTTATGGTGACGTGACATTGACGGCAATATTTTAATTTACAGAGTAGGCAACACGGCACTCACTAATGAAATATCTACCATCCTGTATAAAATATCATTTCATTTCAAAGAAATAAAACCACAGAATAGAAAATTTACAAATAAAACAAAAATGCTTTTTATGTTGCTATTTAAATTTAAAAAATATCTCTGAGTGAAGTCTTATTTGCATTTGCATGGAAGGCAAACCCTGCTAAATTGTTTGGCATTTCTCCATTCTGTGCTGCATTCTGCATAAACCAACTTTTACCTATGAACATAAATAAGTTCCTGCCTGTGTAACCATGGTACTAGTAAATCTAGAATAGATAATTTACAACTAGTCTACTGTACCATGTGTGAAATTGAAACGTCCTGAAACGTAATCGCAGTCATTTAGATTTCTTGTGTTGAAAGGCCCAGTTACCGCCCGCACAGAAATTACGCTACTGCTCAAACGCATTTATCTAATCATTCTAAATTGAGTGGTTAGTAATATACTATTGATTTGGATGTGAACGCTGCTTTATAACAGATGCTGTTATTATTATTATTATTATTTTATAGTTCGTTTTAACGATTGGTATGTTTGTTTTTTTGATATTGGCAACGATTTTATTTGCATAAAAATGTTTCTCATTTTAGTTTCGGTCGTACTATTTGTCAAAGTTATTAGTGGTTGTAATATGTGAAAATATAAGGATATGCTCGGATGATATTTTAAAATATGAAAAGTACGGGATGTGATTATATTGAATATTAGACAATTAAATTAAATATCTGTGATTAACTGATTGTGGTAATAAGTCGTTTTATCAAGGTCGATTATTGGTTTACACAAATAAATTTGAAGAGGAAAAAGTTTATTTTTCGTTCAAAATGGAGATAAATTCGCCGGCTAACAGCCCACCACCGAGATCAGCTACAAACAGTCCTCCACCTAAATGTGCTATTTGCTTAGGAACATTTACTAACAAGTGTTATTCCAATTCTTGCATGCACCAGTTTTGCTTTAAATGTCTTTTAGAATGGTCAAAGGTAAGTACTTTTTTTTCAAATTTCTCTTGTTTGATAATTAATTTTTTATTTATTTCATTAAGGTAAAACCGGAGTGCCCCTTGTGTAAACAGTCGTTTAAATCGATTATACATAATATCAAGTCCAACGATGAATACGATGAACATATCGTCGAACCTCCTCCACAGTTGGGAGTGCCAAATCTTGGAAATGGAGAATTTCTTTATTTACCACCTGCACCTTCACGACACTTTCAATTTAGAACAACATTTACTGTCGATCCTCGTGGTGAATTTGCTATTCAGCAAATGTTACTTTCGCATCCACTTACCAATACAATGTACAACATGCATGCAGGAAACTATTTGCCAAGACATGGGTGAATATTTAATTTATTAATTGAATTATCTAAATGTAAGGGTGCAACTTCTTACGATACTAATAATTTTATTTTATATTCAGCACTGGAAGATTCAGATTGCGACATCCCCGTAGAGCTAGTTCTGCAACTAGCTTCAGAAGATCGATCTATGATTTGGGTTTGTGGGTTCGAGATTTGGGAGAAACTAATGGACGCACTCGTGATATTAATCCTAACTTTTTTCGGTAAGTAGAATATAAATTAAGAATAATTGTATCATTTTCCCTAAGTTCATTATTTTTGGTTTATGGATTTTAATAATTTTTTAATATCTATTTCGGTGTCATTGTTAACAACTAGCTAGAATACTTGACTGATTCATTCAAAATCTACAACTTTAAAATTGAATCAAATTGTTATCTATAACACTTTATTATGATTTGATATCAAATTCCTACTTAACATAAACTTTGCAATCTTTTTATAAGTTTTATCAGCTTTAATGTAAAGTTTTCCATACATTCTAAATTGATCAGTACCGTTTTGTTTTTTCTAGCTAGCCTTATCTATATTTTATTTGATTATGTAAATTTTTTTTTAAGTGTTATTAAGTTTTATAGATCTTTGAGGGTATATTTTGTAAATGTTCCAACTGTCTTGCAGTAATTTGCAATTTGTATGTATTTTGAGCATTAATTTCTGGAAGCCACCAGCTAACGGAAATTATTAAAACACTTCTAATGCAATCTTAATATGTACAGTGATGTTATAGCTTATACAATGCAGTTTTCTAAACTTTTCTAATATTTTCAGTATTCCGCTCAAACAATATGATTACTGCTGCGTTCTATTTACTGAAAATCTAAGATAATCGAACTTCGGTTGAAGGGAAGCTAGTTAAAAATGAGTAGTTCTATTTACAACTTAGCAATTGAGGGGAAGTTATCTTATCAATCTTATTAGGAAAAGGTTAAACATGCAAAACTTTGTTTCTTTATACTTATATTACGTAAAGATTATACTTAAGACTTGACGTGAATGAAATAGTAGCGCAATTTTGCAATAAGCAAAATTTTCAAATTTAATTTTTTTGTAATTGGCTGAATATGGCGCGCTACTATTTTACTCACATAAAGTGTTAGGTATAATATTTATGTAGTATAGATATAAAGAAAAACAAAGTTTCCTATATTTGACCTTCTCCTAGTTAGTAACTTTGGTTACTATGTTTACATGTCATGTTATGTCAAACTTTATAAGATTAAAATAACTTTAAAATTTTTTAAAGTGAATTTAAGTTAAATTGTAAATAGGATGCAGCATACGTTGACAAATTTCTTATGTCTACATTCATAAGTAATACGATACTTTACTGCTAAAACGACAGTCAAAAACTTACAGAATAAACTCTTTGATCATAGTAGGTTCTTACACCAGATCAATAGCAACTATTGCAATTATTGGCAACTTACACAAAAGTGAATAGTGGGGAGGCCAGTGGACTCTCATGTTGCTTATCATGTGAGAACCTACTTAATTCTTCTTTAGGCGCGCGATTTACAATTGTAGATTAGTAGAGTTACTTAGTATCTCTATAATATAACTTAGTTATATTGGTATAATATAAGAAATACATTGGTTACAAGAAACATGGTCTACCATCGTAGACCACGCGCCTGATAAAATATCAATCGTAGTTTTGCGCTAAATTTAATATTCAATTATGCAAAAATTCTGATTTATTTATGGGAACATGAGCTAACAAGAAATGTTGGAATATATCTTCAATTTGGAGATTCTGAAAATCTTGTACTTATTACATTGTTTCTGTGAATAAATCTGTATTTTTTCGCCATTTACGTTAACATAGCTTTATAGCAGGCCTGGTCATCTCAAATAGATTTGTGAGTCACCTTGAATACTCACATTTTTGCTCGGGTTATACGTAAAACAATCTCTAAACACCCAAAACCAAATATTCACCTCAATTTTCTAAGCAAAGTTGTTATAAATAGCAACCAAATTTAGTTGTTATGGCAGAAAATTCTATGTTAATTTCTGTCATAACAACTAAATTCGTTTGTTATAAATAACGACTTTTTTCAGAAAATTGCACCGATTATAATGTTATATACCTAGGGATTTGAGGGTCACAATTCAAACAAGGGACCATCATAGTGAGTATATCAGATCCTAAGGGGGCTTCCATTAATTACGTGAGGCGATTTTTAGAAAGCCCCCGCCCCCCTGGTGAGATGTGAGATTTGGCTTGACCCGCTCCCCCTCCTAATAATACGTGAGATTTTTTAAAATACGTATTTTGCGTGTAACTTCGTTAATCTGTGCTAGATTGCGTTGGATTTATTAATGTTTAATTATTTTTATTTAACCCGTCGTTGGATTACTTTATTTTCTTAACGTGATTGGTAGACTGTGAGCGCGGCGCTCACACGTTATTTTTATATTATTATAATTGCTCGACTTAGAACGTCCAATCGTACATAGAAATATGTATATTTTTACTCGCAATTAAAAATGTAAATTACATACACAAATATAGATAATTTTGTGCTATTCTCCAACGATATGTTTGCGAAGTATTTGATTGTTGGGTACTAATGCTTTGGTGTAGGTTCAGAAATATCACTATCAGACTCCCAAAAATTGTTCTTTGGTCTCCACCAACTACGAAACCAATTTATTGGCCATGATGAATTGAAAAAAATAGAAACACATGTACCTATGACTGTGATAAAAATATTGCACGGTAAGCACGACGCTCATTTTATCAGAGTTATCAACTTTGTAAGACGATAACTATACTGGAATGACAAATTTGTTTCGGGGATTCTAGGAGCCAAAAAAATATATATAGATATAGACTATAACAATTTGCTGTAAAAGTTGCTCACAGTTCAGGTACTTAAACTGCTTTATTAATTTCAAAAAGCAAAAATCAAAATCTAGAAAACAGAAAACAATTCAATAAGCACTGTATATTTTTTTGACTTCAAGAATCGCCAAAAAAAATTAGGATCTTGATTGCCGATACACTTATTGTGATGGTAAAAAATACCGGTTAAATGCGTTATACATTAGAATAATTTACGGACAAAACGAACAAAACCAATTTGAGTTTTAATTTTTATTAGACGATAATTCGTTCAAACGCATTCAAATTCCAAATAAGAAATATAAAATTTCTCGTGTTATTTAAATAGGAAATCAAAAATCACGATTAGCCACCTCTAAATATTAAGAGCTCAAACTTTACCAGAATTTTTTTTACGTCATCTTGAACGATATTTTCATGGTAGCTAAAGAAAAGAAAATTAAAAGTTATTTTTGGCCCACCCTAATACATATGCTCCGGTATCAGTATCACATTGTTCCTTGAATTAATTCTAATTTAAGTAATGTACAAATTTTTACCATTCTCTAATTTATAATTCCACTCTGTATCTAGCTATAATTACCTTTTTCTTAAAATTACTGAATTATATTCTTCAGTTTTAAATTCAAATTAAATCCTTATTTTTATTAACGTCACTTTTTAATTCAATCAATTACGTTATCTTGGCGTAGAGAACATAATCGAAGTAATTACAAAACTATAGAAATTCAAAAAAATAAAAATTCTCAATATTAAAATATAAAATTTTACAATTATCAACATTCTAAATACAAGGATGATTTCACAGGCTGCACAAAGTTATTTTCTGGGCTGGGGGGATTGACCAGGTCTGATTTAAAGAATAGCGCAAAAATAACGATTATTTAATTATATTACATATTGTGAAAATAGAAATTGCAAAACCTAGATAGCCTAATATATCATTTAAAAAAGGAATCTTTAGAGCATTGTCCAGTGTTGTACTGAGAAATTTAATTTTAAAATATGAGTAACTTAATTTTAAAATTACATTGAAACATTTGTCGATTATTTCAAAAATATAAAATGTATGAAACACGAATAAATCGACATATTAAGGACAGTGCTCTTAATAATTAGTTTAATAACAAAACTCTTTCAAAAATTTAGAATTTTTCATATTATTTGCAATTTAAATTTTAATCTTTTTGATATTCCTGGCTAGAAATAATTTTGTAATTTATGGTAAATTATCTAAACACAATAACAATAAATTATAATTTAGGGAAAATCCTACTGCAAGACACCGGCTTGCTCCTTGGTTAAATAGAGAACTTAACGCATTGTTGCGTGAAAATACTCAACAAGTGATGACTTTAGTGGACATCATCATGGATCATTTAACACGATGGCATATTCGAAGTAGATCATTTAAAATATTACTTCAACCGCATTTAGACACCAAAACCGATCATTTTATACACGAATTTTCTAATTATATGAAGTCTCCTTATGATATGATTACCTACGATCGCCACATTATATACACCGAGAGACCACTTTCGCCCACATTATTTATAGTATCAGATCACGAAGATGATAGTGACGTGACAATTGTTAACACATCTGAACCGGTGACTAGAAATAACAATCCTTTCCAAAGTCCAACGATAGAAGTTATTGAAATAAACTCAGATAGTAGTCACGATTCAGATATTATAATAGGCGAAAATCCTGAACCCGAAATTGTTAACTTAATTGATTCTGATACCAATGATCCATCACCTTCTAGAGTTGATTCTCATAGACATAGCACTAGCGAAGAGAGCCGTAAGCCTATTTTACCTTTAAAAGTGAGACTGAAACGTAAACATCAAACACGTGAAAGCCGATATCAAAATAGACAATGCTGTACGAAAATTCAAGCAAACTTGTCAAGAAGTAGATCTCCTATCACCACGACCACAACTAGCAGCAGTTCTTCGGATAGTTCAGATGTCTCAATTTCATCAGAACCACATAAATATAAAAGGAAGTACAAATATAAATACAAGAAGTCTAAAACAAGGTAAGATTTTAAAAAGTTCTTTCAATTTTTGATTGACCTCTGCTCTTAATTATCTATATTGTCTAATTGCATACAATTTTTTTGAAGTTCATTAATTTATATTTAATTAATATATATTTTTAATAAAATAATACAAATATTTACTGAAAATTTCTTGCCAGATTCACTCATATTTTTGAAAAGAATTTTTGTGGTTTAACAAACCTCTGGTTTGCTTTTGTTTTTAAAATTGTGTGGTTAGCATATCAACATATTTTTGTCCTGAAATCTTAATAGTTTTGAACCAAAGAATACCATTGGTCAAGTGTTTTTTTATTAAAGATATAATTCAAATATATCTCGAGTCTTGTTAGTTTAGATAGCAATTTTAGAAAGCAAACTGACTATTTTTAGAGTAATGAGAATAATCTTTTTTTTTTGTTATTGGGATACTTTTATGGAAATATTATCTCATTATCGTTTTACAGTTGGTTATAATTTTTGAAATTTTACACTTGACAAAGAAAAAAGTTTTTTTTATCTATGGTCTACTAAAAATAAATTAAACTTGTTTTGAAGAAAAACTGTGATAAATAATATATTTTCTACTCATTTTGTTTTTAATGTTGACCTGTAACCTGGAATTTCAAGTTTTATTTAGGTCAGTTTTTACAAAGTTGAATTTTGGAATAATGTTATATTATCTAGAACAGTGGTGTATGGTTATATTGTAAGTTATAATATCAAGCTGCATCCCCATTAACCCGTTCACACACGCATTTTCAATTTTGACCACAAAAATTCTTTCATGATGTTTTCTTGTAAAGCTAATTTTTCTGAACATTTAAAAGAAAAAAAGTTGTGATCCGACCTATAGCATAGGAAATATAGCACTTCCAAAATAATTATGGAGGTGCCATATCTTCTATACTAACCCGAAAAATTCGAGTTTTATTACGTAAAAAGTGAGTTCATACTTCTTTCAGAAAAACCGACACCATAATTATTATTATTAAAGTATTCAGAGAGTAAACAAAACAAAACTGAAATGAGCAGATTTGAAAGTTAGCTACATGTTGACGACTGACATATTTCGAAATCGCGTAAAATCTTCTCAAGTTGATCACAACAAGCCAGCACCTCTTGGGTACATTTATAGTACTATACATACAGTAGAATCCGCTTAATGTGATCACTTTGGACATGTCCATATTTGTGGACATCGGGTACCCAAGGTCATCCGCTCAAGTAACACCGAATTACACTCATTTAAAAGCAATGTCCATAATTATGGACGCAGTGCGTGAACGGGTAAAGACGTCACGGCAAGCGGCACTTTGATCTTGCAACAAATAGCACCCAAATCAATAGTATCACTTGCCGTGCCGTCTTAATGGAGATGCAGCTACGTACCTCAAGGGACTGACTAATTTGATATATAATAACCAAAGTAGGTACATTATTTGACCAATAAGAATAAATAAAAATCATCTAAAACAATACAAACAAAATTTGATATTTAACAAGAATAATCCTGAATATTTGCTAAAATTATTTATTAAAATACAAAAATTGTTTCGAAGGGATTCTACTTCATTTTCAAGTTTACCACAGTTGACTAGTTTTATTAGTTACGTTAAAAAACATCTAGTACCGATGTTGAGGAAACTTACGAAAGTTTCGACTGACATGATACCCATTATTAGTAAATAATAACATCAAAGTAATACCATTTTATTAAATACAGTAAAAGCCCTCGTATCCGAAATGATCAGGACCCATCTCTGTTCGGATAGCGAATGTTTTGGATAAATGGTTGATTGAAATATAAATACCACAACATGAAACGGAAGTCTGTCTACGCGTTGACCTCGCAAGCATCTTTCGGTTGACGCGATAAATTCTAAGAATTTTCGGATACGAGGGCTTTTACAGTAGTAAGTTAATTTCCAAACATTTTTATCAAATATATGGTACTTTTCAAGTGGTAACTTTTATCTGGCCACTACAGTATATCATTAATTTCTTATATTTTTGTTTATTATATTTTATACAAAAAATTGGAAAAGTGGAAAAATAAACCTCATTTTCAAAAATTCATAATTTAAACCTAAGGAGCATTCGACAAAACCCCTAGACAAGATTTCATTTTTTTGGCTCCTATAATCACAAAAAAAATTTGAATCTCGATTACCGATATACTGGATATATAGTGAGCTCTTTAAGCTATAATTGTAATTCGGATTAAGCAACCGTGAGGTCTAAATGCTTAAACCTTTCTCTCAGAGAAAGAGGCTGATTGTCCTGCAGTAGACAGAAAAGGCAAGTCTCAAAACTATGTGTATGTCAGTTGTCTCTCAGTAAGCAGACTAAGGGCCAATTTCATAATAAAAATTAACAGGGCTTTTAAATTTAAAAGGCGACTTAAGACAAAACAGACCAATAAAACTCATCAGTTTTGTTTTAAGCCGCCTTTTAAATTTAAAAGCCCTGTTAACTTTTATTATGAAATTGGCCCTAAATGTTGTTTGCTAAAGGCAAACAATTTGGTTACAATATGGAACTTTGTGCATAGAGAATGATTCACATTCTGCTTTTACTCACATTGGTAGTATCACATAAATACTCTCGATAAGTTTCAAAATTTGATTTTACCCCTTTTGAAGTAATTCCTGACAGTGCAGTTTAAATTTGCTTTATTTAAAAAATTGCTAATCACTGATTTTTAATTTATAGGAACTCAAAGTCTCATAAAGTAAACAAAAAGCTTGCAAGATATATGGATCAATCTGATGATGACACCTCATCAACTTCTTCTGCTTTAAATTCCGATTCCGAAGATAATTTACCGCCATGCAAATTAAGAAGAAGGAAAGGTCCCGAAACTAATAGAAGCTATCAAATACCTCCATCTAGAACACACACTGTTACTACTAAAAATTTACAAAGTTCAAACATGGAAGCTGGTACTTCAACCCAACAAATTGACGACGAAGTAAAACCATCTTGTTCGTTGTGGGATACTTCTGCAGGTTTAAATAATCGAATCGATACTCCGCCACAATTTTGTGCTTCGAGCTCATTACTTGATGGCAGCGGTCGACTTTCTGAATTAGAAAGAAATTTAAGTTTTGATGATTATTTATTTCCAGAATATTCAACACCTAATAATAATAATACGGAATTATACAACAATTCACAACAATATGAGCCTGCACTGTCCAATTTCTCACCTTATAATTCGCCTCGTGTTGGTCCACGCTATTATGATTGTGATTATAGTATTCGAGGAGAAATGTATCCTGTAATGCATAATTCAAATTATGCAAACGAAAACCCTGACGGATTTGTTCAACCTAAGATAGAAGTTCCATCACGTGTTACAGTTACACCACATGAAACGGATACTGCGTCGTCTTCGTACTTTACACATTCTGATAGTCACAATAAGAGGTTACAAAGTGTAATTGTAAAAAAGGAAGATTATTTACTATCCGACAGTTCAGATAATTGAATTAATTGATTTTATATTTTTTCTCAGGTAAAAAACCGTTGATCCACCTGTATTTCTTAAAATGTTTTGTAAATAGTATATTATAGTTAAATAATTATTCTTGACATGATTTAAAATAAGTGCTCAACTAGTTTTGGTTTAAATTCTTTTAAAATACTGTTTTCATAAAGTTGACCACTTAATGTTGCACAGGAAGATTTATAAATATGTAACAATATTTTGAAGACTGTTATCAAATGTAATAAGGAGTTGCTTTTTTTAAACAAACAATAATGTTGAGCTAACAACCGTTGAAATCAGATGGATGTAAATATTTTAATGGTGCAGAAATTAATTTTATCGAATAGAAGACCATTGGTTGAAAATTTGGCAAGTGCCACTAGAACGATAAATTTTTTCGTAAGTTTCAAAGTTTAATGTTTCCAATTATAGGACAATCTCATAGTATGAATAAGAATTATAGTTGCTGGCTATTCACATTATCATTTTTGTAATACTTCAATTAACTTTGATTCTAGCAAAGTTCATTGCATATAGTGGCCATTTTCTTATTTTATGGAATAAAAGATGAATATTTGTGATGACAGTGTTTTGGTATTAATAAACCGAGATTAACAGTTTCGGATGTATTATTTTTAAAATATAGTTTACTATCGTTTCTTGTGCACAAATTTTGTTATTGGAAATTTTAAATCAAAATTTTGGCTAAAATGAAAGTTTCAATTTTAGATCTAAATGAGCATTTTAAATTGTTATAATAAATTTCATGTAATTATTAATTTTTTAGTTGTGTTTGGATAGCAATAACTGCAAAATATTGGTTTGTGCTGAATAATTTTAATTATAGTAAATAATATTTATGTTTATAATGGTTCTTTTGAACTTAATTTACCGAAATTGTAATTTTTTGATTGTTCTAAATTTTGTTCTTTAATATATTTATTTATACATTGTTGGATTTTTAATATTGTAAAGTAAATTCTTTCTTTTGTTTTCAGAAGCAAACACATGAGGAATTTTGTTGGTATTATAAGAATTGGAATGTGGAATACCTACCATTTTTTAGCATTCACTCTCTTTATCCTCCATTCGGAAGGGTTAGAAGAATGAATTTAAAACTTTTTATGTATTTTGACTTGAAAGAATTCAAAACATTCAAATGCTTTCTAAAAAGTTAAAAATAAATAAATTTACATCGATAAATTATTTATTTTAAACAAACAAAAAACTTTACATGGTAAGTATTTACATGATTTAATAAAATTGGAATGAATCCTTAATTAAAACAGCATATTTACTATTACACAATATCTACACTTATTAAATAAATTCAGCAATTTGACAAAACTAATTATTCGCATTTTGAATGCGCTTACTGTAGTACATGTTACATACCAAATTTAACATTATTTTATGTACCACCTTATTGATTTTTGACAGTTAAGTTGGTCAAGTGCAATGCGAAACTTAATTACAATACTAGACATTCTTTTATAAACATTTATAACTTATACTCTTAACGATGAGCGATTATTTACCCAAAACTGATGACCAGAAAACGCTAGTGTGATTATGTACAGGCAAGCAGCAATCCAACAGTTGTAAGCATTCTGAAAAATATTAATCATTTTTTGAAAATAATTTGATTCGTTCCTCTACTCTGAATGTGTGTTTCCAATCTCATTTTGTAATTACCTGAACGTACAAGTTGTCCACATCTACATAAAATTTCTCTAATGACTCGGTTTCGATTTCAGGTAAATCTTCGGCTAGGGCGACGGACTTGGTATAATAAAATATGCCCATCAATGTCTAAAAAGTAAAATAATTCAAGACTTTTGACCAAAACTGCTTAACAATTTTTTTACCAGCTGAATTATGCCCCAAACGCTGATTATCAAACCGCACAAGGATAATTTAGGACCGCACACTGCCATAATTTATCGTTTACTTGATTCGATTTATATCAAAACTTAAAAGCGAATCTCAAACGAACAACTCCTAATTTATCATGTGACAAATTTCTAAAAGACTCACAAGACTTGAAAATCCTGTTAGGGAATTTTGTAGTTTCAAGTTCGACTTCTTGACAGCTGTCAAACTGAGTAATGACTGTAATGACAAAAACGAACTTCAAGTTGTAGGAATGTCAATTTGAGTAATTTTAATTTCGCGATGGTTGATAGATTAGGTAAGAATTTTGATATTTTTCGTTAAAATATCTTTTTATTTTTTCAATTTAATGTTAATTTAGTGTCATACAAGTTATTGTGTTTCAGTTTTAATTGCTTGACAACTTAGGTTAGAATGTACGTCACAAGTACCTAACAAAATTTTATAGTCTATTTAATAATTATTTTGTGGTCTGTTTATTTTAATAACAATTTTGCTTTCCTCTCTGCTTTTTCTTTTTCTTTTATTTTGTTAAAGTGTCTTCATTCTTGAGTAAGTGTGGTGGGGGTGATATCAAAGTATTATTCAGATTTGGTATGATTCATAGTTGTATGTGTGGTGATTTTTAAAATGATTGTTTGCGTAAATTCTTAATAAAGACGTTTTGATAATAAATTATGGCCGTTTTAGTAAATAGTGAAGCAAATGCTCGACGAATATCCATGGTTGAAAGCTGCTTTGGCAGTTCGGGACAGGTAAGTCAATTTGCACACCTGGACTATTATGTTATCGATTTGATTTATATTTTTGCAGCCATTGGGAGTTCCCGGTCGAGTTTTGGTTGGAGAAGGTGTTTTGACAAAAATGTGTAGAAAAAAGCCTAAAGCTCGCCAATTTTTTTTATTTAATGATATATTAGTCTATGGAAATATTGTTATTAATAAGAAAAAGTATAATAAGCAACATATCATTCCATTGGAAGAGGTGAAATTAGAAAGTCTTGATGATGATTTGCGTAAGTCCAATTAAGTTTTTATTGTCACAATGCTTTTAAAATTGTAACTTTTCACTCATGTTAATGTTGTTATGAATGAAGGCAATTTTGTCAACGCTACAAATGATACCTTAATTAAAGTTATTTAATTTTCTTAAATTGAATTAATGACAACCAACTTTCGCTTTTCGATTCGCACTTGTAAGATTGCTCATAAATTGTAGATTGAAGGCTTTTTGAAATTACATTATGTTAATTTATTGAATTGCCTATTTACAATAATTTGTATGCAAATATTTACATTTTCGATAAAGTAACATGAAAATGTTGGTTTGTTGAATCAACATAATTTCAAGTAAAATATGTGTACAGGCAATGTGATTTACTAGGTGGCCAAAAGTTTTTGTATCATATTTCATATAAAATGCATTAAAAAAAGTTACATCAATTAGAATGATCATAAAATATATAAACCTCAATAAAAGTTTTACCTACTTAAAACTCCGCACGTTTTTCAAAAATCAAAGTTGTAGATTAAGAAAATCGAATGATGTTTGCGCTAACTACTACATACTTGAAGTAACTGAAGCACATGGAAGTTCTGTAGAATTGTCTTAAGCCAATTTTTTTAAAGTTTTTTATTTTCGATTTATTTCAAGTTTGTCAATTTATTGTATTTATTGAAAATGTTACCTATTTAAATGTTTTAATTTTATAATAATCATTTATACGCTTATACAAGTATATTGATAACAATTTGGCTACTTCAGTTTATTAAAATTATTTAATATGGACCCTCTTTTCTGAGCAGGATCATTGATAGGTTAAATTCTTGTTTTACGTTATAGATATTTGATATTTCAATTATATTCAATTTTAAAAGAACTCTGCACAAAACTTTGAAGATTCTCAAATCCTATAGTATTACTTTTTGACCCAAGTAATTTTTGTTATTTTATTTTGACTTTAATTTCCTTTGTATTGACTAAGCGAAATTTTGAATTTACAGAATTTCGCAATGGCTGGTTCATAAGAACAACTACTAAATCGTTTGCAGTTTATGCAGCTACCACAACAGAAAAACAAGAGTGGATGGCCCACATTAATAAATGCATCGAAGATTTATTAAGAAAAAGTTTGTCTTGGAAATTTATTCTACTAATAAATTAATGAATAATTTTGCTACTTTTTAGGTGGGAAAAAGGCTGCTGAAGTTCATGCAGCTGTATGGGTACCTGACGGTGAAGCACCATTCTGCATGCACTGCAAAAAGACACAATTTACACTGCTCAACAGAAGAGTAACTATGCATGAGTTATTTTAAAGATGTTTAATTTGAAATTTGTATTTTATAGCATCACTGCCGTAAGTGTGGAGCAGTTGTGTGCGGTCCTTGTTCAAATAAACGCTTTTTGTTACCTAACCAAAGTTCAAAACCTTTACGAGTATGTTTACATTGTTACGATATTCTTACGATGGCAAAGACTCATTCAAATAACGACAGCTTACTTAAAGGTTTGTATAGTAATAATAATGTTGTCGGTTAAATTACTTTTCAAACAATATAATTTTTATAGAAAGGGATCGTTCTGCAAATGCAGACACTTCGGGAGAGGAAGATTCTGACGACGATGAAGATAATGCTAAAGGTCAGCCGGATTTACATGATCTGGTGAGTTAAATTGTAATTTTTCAATAAAATTAGATACAAAAATTTTTATTTGAAGTCATCTTGATAGTTGAAATTATTAATTGCACAAAGAAGATTTAGTTTATCTTGAAATTTATGCATGCATAATTTGATAACAACCTACACAAGTTTTCAAGTAAATCTATTATTTTTCATAGTGTTTTTCTACCATTTATATTCTTAACATTAGAACTTATTTAAAAAATATCTACTTAATTAAGTTGATTATCGAAGAAGGAAATAATTTTGATTTTTAAATTTTTAAGTTGAGATGAAAAAAATAATGAACGCTAATTATTCCATGTTTTATCACAACATTTAAACTGGCCATGATTTGATAAGAAATAATTAGTTTGAATTTCATGTGATTTTTAAAATTAACTTATTATGCCATGAATGGCATTATGAATGCTTCAAATGCTTCAAATATATTTGAGCCAAGAAGACTGGAACTTATATATAAAAAATGCAAAGCAAGTTTAAGAAAAATTTTAACATTTAGGGCCGATATATTCATCTCCTCGTAAAGTGTCTTGTAGTTATCTGTTTAATAAGTTTACAAGTGACTTGTAAAAAATTTGGGTATATTCATATATATTTATGTGTCTTGTAAGTATTGGCAACTTACTAGGCAAAGTTTAACTTTGACTGCATTTTATTAATCTTATTGGTCAAATGAGTCCAAATTTGACCAATAGAAATTAGTAAAATTTATATTTGGTACACTTTTTCAATGAAGAGTAATGTCTTTCAATGCGACGATTTTATTAACTTTTATTTACAAAGAAGAGCAATTCTCAATGAGGAAGAACAATTTTCAGATCAATATTAATTATAAATCAATTTTTATATGCCGATGTATTTTAAATAACTCGGAATTACAAAAAAAAGAACCCAACTCAACCAATTTATAGATTGTGCTTATATTATAACAAAATACCCAAATGAAATCCACATCGATGGTCATATTTTTCAAGAAATCATCTGATTGAACCAATTGTCTATTGTAGCCTCCAAACCACAAAAAACTCACTGGTTATTCCAAAAGAATGGTTTACAATAAGATAATTACCGAGATGAAAATTTACCCGAAAAAGTGTTAGAAAACATAATCTGACTTCAAAGTGAAAATTTTTTCATAACAATAATTATTTAGAGTTGGGTTCTTTTTTTTGTAATTCCGAGTTATTTAAAATACATCGGCATATAAAAATTGATTTATAATTAATATTGATCTGAAAATTGTTCTTCCTCATTGAGAATTGCTCTTCTTTGTAAATAAAAGTTAATAAAATCGTCGCATTGAAAGACATTACTCTTCATTGAAAAAGTGTACCAAATATAAATTTTACTAATTTCTATTGGTCAAATTTGGACTCTATTGACCAATAAGATTAATAAAATTCACTTGTAACGTTTTACTTGGTACTTCTAGTGCCTTGTAACTTATGTTACCCGTAACTCGTATTTACGAGACGGTTGCCGCTATTGGAAGGTGAATATACGTTTACCAACGACCAAGTAACTTGTAACGCTATCGACCACTTTACAAGGAGGTGAATATATCGGCCCTTAATGAATAATTATTACGCCTTTTAAGATATCTTGGAATTATACAAAATTGATGGAGAATAGAAAAACTTTTTGTGCTAAAATGTTTTATGATCATTTTGAAAGCACAAGTTTAGTGTGACTTATCATACATATGACCAGTGTAAAACCCCTTGAACCAACATTTATGTATTTGTTAATTTTACATTTATGAGTTATGCATCGTCCAACAATTTGAAGCATCAACATAATATCTTCTTTAGAATAAAAAATTTACTCAAAATATATTTTAGAATAAATTATTGTACCAATTACTTTGAACCTTTTGTTTCTCTTGTCTTGTGATTTAATGAGGTGATACGATATCGAATGCTTGTTTCTATGTATCAAACTAAAAAAATTGAATTTTTGTCATAAAAATTGGTGAAACTAACATTTGACCTTTTGTTGATAGCATTTTCATTATTTTCTTTCGTCGGCTTGGAGATTAAAATTTCTTGTTTTCATGATTTTGTTGATGTAATTTTCGCAAATTAGTGTTTATTTTAAAAGTAAATACCTTTTTATATTATAATTCTGCAAATAATGATATACATATTATTTGAATATATTTTGAAGCATTATTTCAGTGCTCATCTTAACCCTCAATTCATTCTCCCACTTTTGAATAATTGGCACTCTGGGTCGTCATCTTTTTTGCAGTATTTAAATTTGCCTGCTGTTCAATTCAGTTTGTAAACACTTATTCCATAATTTTAACAAAACGTTTCTCTTATCTGAATTTGAATGCTCTTATTGTTCTCGCGGAATACCGTTACATTTTTGTTTAAAGAATAGCATACAGAAAGCAATATTTTTAATGGAAAACCGAAAAGAGGACCACTACTAACAAACAACTCAAAAAATCAATCAATGTTACTACGTTGTTGAATGGTGCAGTTATTCATTTTGAATTAATTATTCCTTGAAAATAAAACTAACTTGTTGAAATACTGCAAGTGAAACTCTTTGCTTTATAAATTAAACATTATCAGTTTATCACTAACATCTGGGACTTGTTCAAACAATTCGCTTTATTCAACAAATTTTGTAATTCATCAGGAAAGAATTTGTATTCTCCACCTAGACATCCAACAGTTAGGTAGATCATACATACACTTACATACTAGACCACAGCGGTGGTTTGATATGATTGCTAGTTGAAGTTATGAGCGGAGATTCTGGGTTCAAACCTCAAACTCTGCAGAATTTAACTCAACTCTCTGATGAACATCAAGCTGTGGATTGAAATACTTATAACTTTCTTTATAAACTCAATGGAAAAACGGGGTGCAAAGTGGGCTAGAACCACTGACCGTGCAGCGATTTACATTTTTTACTTGCATACTCAAATGAAATTTATAATAATTCTTTAAGGGAACAGTAATAATTGTCTTTGAATAGGTAGAAATACTTATAGAATGAATAACCTAATTTTTTTAAATAATTTTAAAGTAATCATTAAAGAGTTTTAGCGATACTTTTTGTACTTTCTACTTTAATAACCATTAAAATGTTTCGCATTTTTTGTCATTTATTTAGGTGTACTTTCAGTTTCAGAGTCATTGTCTTGGTTATGCTTGTTAATGTGTAAGTTTGCTTAGCGTGAGAAGTGTTTTTTGGCAAATTATTGAGCCTGTTTACAATTTTATTTTTGATTTATTATAGTGTTGTCGATTTTCTCACCCTACCATACACTTGTGACTTTTTCAAGTGTACCCGTTTTTTAAATTATAACTTTTTATTTCTAATAATTTTTGTTGCTTATTTTTAATTAATATAAAACAAATATCGAAAATTTGCATTGCTAATGTATGTATATTTTTGTGTAGCCCAAATTCTATGGGGATAACGAGAGATCTGACGAACAGCACTAAAACTCTTCAAACACCCACATTTTATAATATATTTTACGAGTAAAGTGTAATTAATCAACTTCTATTCGATTGTAAGTAATTATAATAAGGCAGAGGTTGTTAATACAGAAAGGTGAATAGTTTCAATTTTAAAGTTTTATTTATACATTCCAATTATGTAATGGGGATGTTTTATTTTTGTGTAATTTTAGAATAAATTATTTTGCATTATAAAAAGTTAAATTAATTATTAACATTATTAATATTTGCGTTTTTATTTATTATTTACTGTTTTTGTTGTCACGGCTTGATATGTACATACAATCTTGAACTGGATTAGGGTAGAAACCTATTAATAAAATATTTTGACTGCTTTGTTATGCTATATAAGTACTATAATTGAATAATACATTTAGTGGAATGGCAAAGGTGCTTCTTGTGCATTATTGTTAATTATGTTTCTGTTAAAATTTTAAAACAAGATCGCCTCGATTGTTTGTATATATTTTGATGTTAACAAGATTGATATAGATTTCAACATTATATATCGGTGGCGTTGTTTTTCACAGATTACATTTTATTGAAATCTCTTCAAATTGCATTCGACAAACTACTGCCATACGTAATATCTTTGGTTAAAACAATTTTATTTCACAACTATGTATCGGATAAGATGCTTATAATTATTAGTATTGCAATATTTAATTTGTTGTTAATTTGTATGTAATTACAAAAAATTATTTAACTTTAGTGTTAATAGGTTTTAATTCTAATATAAATTATTTTTAATATTGTTTTCATTCAAAATAGGAGTGTGAACGAATCAAGCAATATAGTGAATATGACAATACAGATTTGTCAATTTTTAATTTTCGTTTTTATAAATTTCACTTCAATTATTTAATGCGTTAGATTTTCAAATTCTATGGGTATTTAAATTTTATTAGTTTGACCTATTGAAATGTTTAATAAATTATTATGAAATAATTTAATTGTTGTAGTAACTGTGATATAAAATGGCCTAATCAAAAAAATGTAAATTAAAACGGAATTACATATAAGAACTTTTTACACGCATTCAGTCTTCATGTTGAAAAAATTAATTTTTAATTTAGATTTCTGGAAATTTCTTGCCAAATTGTTGTAAATATAAAAATGTAATCCAAACACTGGCTAAAACTTTATGATAATAAGGATATAGAAACTAACACTGTTATACATCACAAGTAAGAAGTCTAAAACTGCAAGTATAAGCAACAAAAATTCTATATCCATATTTTTTTGTATAATCTTTTTATAGACAATAAATTTTAAACAAATTATTAGAAATAAATAAATAGATTTGAAAATTTGTATTCATACTACCTACGGATTGATATGAGTATTACAGTGAAACTTCCCTAACTCGAACTGCAGTAACTCGAATTATTCTATAAATCAAATTTTTTTTGAAAAAGTATATAGTTTTGTCAGATATTTACATGTAATTTTAGCTTCATAACTCGAAGTTTCTCTAATTCGAACTTTTGTGGTGGTCCCTTGAAATTCGAGTTAGGGAAGTTTGACTGTATTATAATTAATATGTTATATCATTATCCATATGTTTTCTTAAAAGTCAGATATAGAATTAAAATGAATATAATTTATGAATTATGACTCAATTTTCCGAATCTCCCTAGACAAATTTGGAAAAATCCAAAAGAAGATTAAGATATGCTTTAAAGTTCAATTTATTATTTTAGCCTGTAAATTATTCAAGCTTTTATATTGTAAATACGGACTTATGGATTTTTTTGGCAAGATAGATAATAATCTAATATCTAAATTAAAAATTATATGTATACTTGCAGGAATTTTAAATTTTTATATATTTTTTAAAGCAATCAACAGTTTTTATTGTGAGCAAGATTTTAGTTGATTGATCTGTTTTCATTTATAATAAAAATACTATAAATTATTATAAATATAAATAATAAACAATCTTGTATTGAAGTAATAATTTCCTAAAAGTATTTGCTATAAGGTACAATATATTGAAACAGTTGTCACTATAATAAATATGAGATTATATATTTTTTTAGGCTTACATGTATGTATCTAATTTGTACAGTTTTAAAGGTAATCTGTATTTCAAATTGCTATGTAAAATCGGTAAAATTTTGTAAAATATTTAATAAACTACAAAATGTAATTTTTGAATATTTTAATATTTTATTTTATCCTAACAACCTCGGCATGTTTTATTTGTTCTCAAAATTTAAATTGTGATAAATTGAAAAACAAACATTTTGTCTGACACAGGCAAACATTTGTAAGTATGGTCTATCTAAAATAAAATAAAATTATGTGCAATCTCCATACAATGGTATAAATAAATAGTTCTCGAACACTGCATAATAGGTCTGTTCCAACAAGCAGTTATCTTTAGTTCTCGGACTAGACGCATGCTTTTTAGTTAACATTTTAACGAAAATGATCTTTAATACTCAAAAATTTAGTTAAAGAGCATGTGTATAGTCCTAGAACTGGAGATAACTGCTTGTTGCAAGAGAAGTAAAACTCACCTATCAACCGATCAACATCCATATAACGTTACACCCCGGATAAATAATATCTACTTAACCGACTATAGTGAAAGCAAACCTAAGTAGCATAAATAAAATCCTACATTTTAAGACGTTTAAACACATTTTTTTACCCTAAAATTTAGTTTTTCAATCATGAATTTCACAAATACTTTTCAAGCGGACTTTGATTATCTTATAGTGACTGTTTTCCTACGTAAAATTTTACACGATGTATAGGTGATACTCAAAAGTTTTATATGAAAATCGGATGTTTACAATTTGAAATAGGTAAACATTATTTTCCTTAATTTTATAAATAAAGTAAAAAATTTTTTTAATTGTTTAAAAAGACCTAAAACTCAACTATTCTTTATCTATAATTAAAAAATTTTTTTACTCCAGTTCAAAAAAAGTAATTAAATTTTTTACTTATTGATAAGCCAGTAGCACTTTGTAGGCTGGGAAATATCTCGAAAATAATTTATACAAAGGACACAGAATTCCAGAGATTTCCACAGAATTCCAAAGATTTCTAAGAAATTTCAGTGATTCCAAAGAATTTCAGTTTTTCCAAGGAATTCCCAATATGTTCAAAGAATTTTAATAATTTCCAAAAAACTTCCAAACAAGAGTGTATAGTTTGTTTCAATTTAAATGGATTATTAAAAAAATTTAAGTCATCTGTAACAAACCGCCTTCAGGTAATTTAGTTAAAATTAATTATAAATTATAATTTAGCTCGATTCCTAAAAATATTCATTTCAAAATTATTTTAAAAATTATCAACACGATTACAAATATTCAAATATCATGCAGACGTTCAATGTAACAAAGCGGCTCAATTATCAGGTCAAAATTTTAACCCAAAAGCCATAAAATTTCCTATCTTGGCTTTTATTATTTTTCTATCAGCAGATTTCCGACATACAATATTCAACCATATGGACATTAAATGTACTTTGCAAAATTACTAGCTTGATAAAAATCACAACATAAATATAAATTCATTAGTTAATAAAATTCTTCTCAAAATTAATATCAAATATAATAACCAACGCGAATTATTACAACTTAAATTATGTCATAACTAATTAGATAAAAATATAAAATTACCCCAAAAGTAATATACATTTCAACACTTGAGATAAAATGATTTTCAAACATCTTTTCAAAATTAAAATTGATAAAACCAAGTTCCGTCCACACCAGAGGTAAACTAACACACCCCTCGAATTTCAAATTGTAGACAAAAATTTCACATAAAAGAAGGGTCCAGAAAAATTATAATACAGTTCAGACAGTCAGTTTTCAGAGAGTCGTTCGTGCCGTTTTCAAACAGCCGCCTCCGAGCTGTTTTTAAACTCATTACCATGTAGTTATTTTTCGAGCAGTTATGTTTCTTCTTGGATCAACCCAAAAGAAACACTATTTTATGTGTGTATTTTATTTTTAAATTTTCTAAGTTCTAATTCATTTTTTTTTTTTAATACATCACGTCGCAAATAAAAATATTGTATGTGCATCAGCATTGAAACAAAGGTAATACAAACTTAATTTTGAAATTATTTTATTTGTATTTTTTTTTAATTGTGTCTTCGAAATAAGCAAATTATTATGAGTCGAGCTTAAGGTTTACAAATTTAATTAAGATATTCCTTTTTTAATTTTTTTTTTATTATTATTATTTCATTAGGTAAATTTCATAATTTAATTTTAATTTTCATTGTATTCGACATACACATTATTTTGTTTTCTTTAATAAACTGTTAAATGAAAACTCGAGTGTCTTTATTTTACTTGTGCAAAGATAAGAGAATTTGAATTTTGCTTTGATTCCTACGTCATCCAAGTTCGCACGCTTACCGTAAGTTTTACGAATTTCTTCTCTCAAAAAAAATTCGTTGGTGGCAGCAAAAGGATTCCGGAAGAGGACAACATTGGACAGTTTCGACATCCATAACTGTCAACTTCGGACGTCCGTAGTAATAACGTTAGTCAATTGCTACTTATAACGTTAAAAATAAAAGCAAATCGTTACAATTGGTAGCAGTCGATGGGATATTCGTTACAATTGGTAGCAAACAATAGGATAATCGTTACAATTGGTAGCAGCAAGGTGGGATAATCGTTACAATTGGTGGCATCACGGTGGAATTCGGTAAAACAAGAAATGCTTTCACGCAATTCAATCAAACCAAAATTCGAAAATCTTTAAGCACAAATAAAATAAAATCTACTTTTCATAATTTGATCAATTTTATATTAATTTCTCATAAAATTTAACGTAATTTTCAAAATTAAATCATTTTATTTGCTCATCCTAATAGTTAAACAATTTTAGGGTAAAAAAATAAAAAGTTCAAATATAATTTTTTTTGCCTACAGGAATAAACTCGTCTTAATAATTCCTTAATTTAATTTAAAATAAATCTTTTTTTTAGCTAAACTCAAAGTTTTTAATTAATTAACAATTTCAGAATTTTTCTTAAATAATTCTTTTATTAAAAATAAATTATTTTGTTCATCTTTTACAGAGGAAATTAAAAATATTTAATTTCAAAACAAAATAAAATCTGTTGAAACTTTAAATCATCAACGAATTCAATTATTAATAAGCCGACTCGCAACGTTACAATAAATTGTGTAAATTGATACTTTTATTTTACTTTAGCGCATGTTATTTGAATTTCCCCTTATTTTAGTTGCATCTATGTAATTAATTGTTGTTAATAACTTTTTTTTTATTATTATTATTGAATACTAAAAACATTCGCCGATTACCATTTAAACTATTTCCCTTTTAAATATATTAAAATTTAATCATAAAATGTCACGCCCTCGACTACCTGCAAATGATGGACACGAAAGCGACGACGGTAGTTCGGTACACACGGTCGATTTAGGTCCAACACTACCTTACACGTACCCAACTTTAGGCGCCATCGCCACCACAGTTGAAAAGTACAACGGAATTTCAAATCCCACATACTATTTTGAAAATATTGCACAACGTATAACACTTGATAATTGGGACAAAGCCACAGCTTTAAAAATCGTAAAATACAGATTACACGGCGCCGCGTTAAAATTCTTTAAATCAGATCCTGAACTTAACGAATTGGATTATGAACAATTTAAAGCGCGAATCATAAAACAATTCAGCAAATTAAAAATTCCAGGAGAAGCCGCTAGAAATCTACACAGCTGTTATCAAAAACACAACGAAACAGTTTCACAATTTACCATGCGTCTAAAAGTATTAGGAGCAAAAGTATTAGCAGAAGATCTCGAATCAGCAACCGATGAAGAAAAACCGGGTATAAAATTTAAATGCGCTCAAACTGTAATTACTCAATTCAAAGTAGGGCTCAAAAATGAAATTTTAAAAGAAATAGGTGTCTCATTAATGCGGCATACACATTTAACAATTGAAATCGCAGAAGAAATCGCCAAAATGCAAGAAATCAATGATTCCCTGATTAAAACGCGATTAAATCCTATTAACATAACAAACTTCGAAACACAACCACGACGTCTAAATTACTCGGAAACGACTCAATCACAAAACAACAATAATAATAATAATTCGCGACCAAGAAACAATTATCGCTCAAATTATAATAACTTTAATAATTATCCCCAAAATAATAGAAACATCGATCAAAGAAGGACAAATCATCCAACAAATCTTAATCAACCATATCAAAGATTTGATAATTACTCAAATAATACGTACACTAATAATCGCGAAATGAATTCAAGAAATCACGCGTATAATCATCACACATACTTTGATCGCGATAACCGCGGATTTAATGCCAGAAACTTTAATAGCAATAATTACAATTACAATAATTATCAACGTCCAAATTATGATCGTCACCCAGCGCGTAATAATATGAACAATGCAATGGCAAATAATGTGCCAAATAACCAAAAACAAGCTTTAAACCCAGAAGTAACTATACGTCCGTCCCGCGATATAGTTACAAAAACAACGGCAACTCAATAATTAAGATAAATAAAAATATTCGCGTAAATTCAAACAATAACTTCAAATCTTCATATTCAGTTCCTACAATTAATTCAAATACTAAAGAAGCACCCTGTATAGTAGAATTATTATTAAACAAAACTTATTGCAAATTATTATTAGATACTGGATCATGCCTCAGTCTTATTAAATCAAACGTATTAAATTTAAATAAATTAAAACAACCGGACGAAGAAATAGTTTTGTCAGGCATTTCAGGTCAACAACAATCAATTTTAGGGTTGTTAAACGTTACAGGCGGAACCCCTAAACATCCAAATTTATTTCAATTTGATTTTGTAGTGTGCGATATTAGTTTAAACGCAGATGGCATAATAGGTCGAGATATTTTATCCAAATTTAACGCGAATATTAATTATCAGTCTAACGAATTAAAATTTTTAAATGAGACATTTTTAATAACTAATCAGTTAGGCGAAAATTTTAAAAGTTGCATAGATCAAGATACGGGACAACAAAGCAATGAAAATTACGAAACGGCATTAATAAAAACGGATTATGAAAATTTTATAAAACAAAAAAATAAAAACACCTGTAACAAACGCGTGCAAAAATTCAATCAACACAATGAACCATTAGTAACTGTTAATTGTTACGGGATATTGTCTGAAGATGAGGACGACTATGTCGAGTCAATTGAAACCATACCAAGACATAGAGAGGAGATTCGCTGGCGAATTAAACCGATCAAAGGTCAAACAAATGGTCTCAATAGTCACGATACTAGAAAAAACTCATCCTTAGACAGGAAGATGAAAGTTGGGTCACCAACATCAGTCGAAGTGTTTGAAAATCATGAGTCAAGCGCCTTTTTAGCTGAAATTGATAACCCAACCAAGTCCATCAATGACGATACCGATAAAGAAGTCAATGGCCAAGAACTTCTTAATCGTGAAATAGCACAAGGTGTAATCAAAAAAAATTATTATTCGAGTACCGATGTACACGGCATTCGATCGAAGGTAGTAGAACCTTTTTTAGCGGATTATTTTAGATACGATTCCGGGAAAATATTAGAACAAACATGGGAACAAATGATAGATAATAGTAAATATAAACAAGATAATTTTATTAATAAGGCCATGACGGTAATAAAACCTAAGCAAATAGAGCCAATAAAAATTAAAAGTTGTATTGAAGATAAGAAAGAAAATTCAGAAAATTTCCCAGTAGTCGAATGTAACAAAGCAGTACAAACCAAAAATACGGTAAGGGAAGAAAATTCAGAAAATTTCCCAGTAGTCGAATGTAATAAACCAGTCCAAATCAAAAATACGGAAATTGAAAATGTAAAAGTAAATAATAATTGTAAAGTTGACACAGGTAGATATGAAATTCAAACGGCCGATGAACGCCAAGAAGTTCACAAGGCAGATTGTAAAGTTGTCCTCGTTAGTAGTAATTTAAGTGAAGTTATTGATAAGGCCATGACGGTAATGAAACCTAAGCAAATAGGGCCAATGAAAATTAAAAGTTGTATTGAGGATAAAAAAAGAAATTTTTATACCTACCAGAGTTAACGCAATTAACAAATTTAAGAAAGTTGTACTAATCAAAAGTACAGAAAACAAAGAAAATATTATACCCTGCAGAGGTAACGTAGCAGTCGAATATAACAAGGCATTGCAAATCAAAAGCATAAAACATGAAGAAAATTTTATACCCAATAGAGGTAATGTAATTAGCGAAATTAAACAAATTGTAAACAAAAATAGGGAGGTGTTACCAAAAATAAATAATAATAATAATAAAGATAATAAACTCAAATCAATGAAGATTTCTAAGATTAGATTTGCAGTCGACGACTATAAAATCAAAAATCCATTAATCAAACAGCAAAAGAATGTTTTAAAAGGTAAAAAGGTAATCAAAGAAAATGGTAATAAACTTTTTATAGGTAACTTATTAGATATTAGGAGTTTAGTTGTACGCGGTTGGTTAAGAAGTTATGAACGATTTCGATTCAAATTTAAACAAAAAAATATTTTACTTCAAAAAAAAGAAAATCTTATTGATTGAAGAAGATACTAGTAAATTTAGCGAAAATTTAATCATGAATAACTCATTTAGTAATCATAATAAAATAAAAATAGACAATAATTTCAATCTTTAAACAAATTTAATATGCCGACAAAAATAGACTTCAATCAAAAGTTCAATTCACTTATCAACTCTCAAATTATGTTCAAATTAATCAAAAAATTTAATTAACTACAAGAATATGTGGATTTTTTTTTAAATTAACTAAAACCTTTTTTTTACTTGAGCACCAGAAATATCGATTTCTTAGATATTACGAATTATTTAACAATGCAAGCAAATTATATAAACTCAATAGCAAAGAAGATAAATTTCACATACTTAAAATTTAAATATCGTACCCCTCTTTAGAAATTATGTTGTTTTGCAGAATACTTGAGAAAGATCCATAATATGGGATACACTTAAAGATATCAAAAATATTTTTGCCAAACATATGTATTTATTTTCTTTCTTATAAACTATATCTTAAAAAAATTTACACCGTTTAATATCCTAATCAGAATTATACAAAATCAACTGAAACTAAAGGCTTGAAGTTTCATATCTAAATCATGAATTTTTTTAAAATTATTATTAACATAATTACCAAAGCCCAATTAAATTAAATATTTTTTTTTAAGACACTGAACCTTTCTTTTAAATATAACTGCCAAAATAAAAATATTTTCGATTATGCAAAACCTTAATTATTTTCCTTAATAACTCTTGAATAATTATTTTTTATTAGGTACTATTTTGCATAACTTTTTTTTTAATCAAATCTTTTTTTATTAAATTAACCAAATCTTCTTTTTAAACGAAACATCAATTTATTGAATTAAAAATTTAATTGAAACTCATCAAGTATTTAATTTTTTTTTTTAAAATACTTCACATTAAACATTTTTTTTTGAAATTTTAATATTGACTTTTTATCAACATTTTATAAACTTTTTATTTTATTTTTTTTGAATTATCAACAAATTTTAATTAATATAATAAATAACAAATCTTAATTTTGTTTCTGAATTATTCAAATAATTCTTTTTTTTACATAAGAACCTTTTTCTGTTTTGATTATTGTGCAAAAAGCAGAACAATGTTGAAACAAGAGAGTAATCGGAACTCTTTAAATTTTATTAAATCTTTTTTTTGTATGAATTCTTTTTTTTGTTAGTTTTAGTAAGGTTTTATTTAAAGCAAATTTTGTATTGTAAGTAAATTTGCTTAAAATTTTTTTTTTTACTTATATTTTAATTTTAATTTTATTTTGTATAACATGTGTTATTTTGTTTACTCTATTTTATTTTTTTTATTATTATATTTTATTTTAAACTTGTATTAATCAGTGAGTCTAAAGACAAAAACGTAATTTACCAGTGAATATCAATGACAATTTAAAATATAAACAGTGAGCGGATAAAAGTTAAAATTAACATGTGAAATAAGAAACCAAAAATACATAAGAATTCTCGTGAACATTATAAATAAAAGTTGCAATTCTAGTTTTTAACGAAAAGACTTTATGAACAGCTTTCATCAACAGTGACCGGTCTAATAATCGTTCGCTATATAACACGGTATCATTATCGGAAGATGTTTAATCACCAATCAATCAGTGGCATCGACCAAGAAATTTATCCGAAAATGTAATGAACTCCTATACTGTTACATTACAATCAAATTGGAAAAACCATCAAATACATTAGGTGTGAACCAAGCAACATCAATCGTTTCAAAAATTACAACCAAACTCTACCAAATGTGAATAAAAAAATATTCCACACCTCAAATTTCAACAAACTCCAGAAGTCAACAAACTCCAGAAGTCAACAAATTCCAGTAGTCGATAAATTCCAGTAGTCAACAAATTCCAGAAATCAACAAGTTGCTAAGAACATACGACATTAAACTGAAGTCAACTCATGGAGGCAATTTAAAACTATTCATCAAGCAAAATAATTCTTTTGCAAATAATTAAATCAAAATTTAGTTCAGACTCTTTACGAGTACCTATCTCAACTATGGCAAATATAACAACATCTTGATACACCATTGTGTACATTCAGATCATCAACAAAATCTATTGAAACTGCCAACCAAAAACAAGAAGACGAAATTGTAAATCAAAGCAAACAATATCAATTCAAATCTTCAAAAAACTGTAGTAAGAAAAATTCAAAATTCCAATCAACTTCCAACTGTTAAACGTTAAAATAATAAAACTTATTGTGACAATACTTCGAAAACATTACCTTAAAATGTAAAGACAATTTTTTCTTCATAGTGAACATAAACCGGAATAGTGCGTATATTCGAGAATTACAAGGAATCATTAAGGTCCTCAATGAAACTTTTCATGGAAAAGCTGCGAAGCCAAGTGTACCAGAAAACAAACATTTTACTCCTCATTGTGAATCGCGTTTAAATATTTTGTGAACTTTACGTGAATATGAACCATAAATTCAGCTTAAGACTCACTGAACAAAAATTGAAAACAAATGTACAATTTTTTTTTTATATATTGGTTGACCAAAGACAAGAACAATTTTTTTTTTTTACTATTTTATATATTATATAGCTTCAAACTTTTTTTTCATGGTAACTTTAAACCATTTTAAAATTTTGTTTATATATTATTTTTTTTTGATAAATTACAATTTTATTATATGAATTTTATTTATAGTATAAATACTTTTTTTTATCTAACATATTGCTATTAATTAATTTTTTTTATTGTGTTTTTATACATAGGCATATATTTAAATTTTTTTTTGTTTCTTACTGATACGTAACAAATTATTATCATAACCTTCTTATTTTTTTTATATATATTTTTTTTTAACTACTATAGCTATAATTAATTTTTACTATAACTTTTTTTTTAATTCTTTTACTTTATTATTGATTTTTTTTTTTGTAAAAAGGAACGCGTGCATCCGATACACACGTTCTTTTTCAAAGAAGGGGGATATGTAACAAACCGCCTTCAGGTAATTTAGTTAAAATTAATTATAAATTATAATTTAGCTCGATTCCTAAAAATATTCATTTCAAAATTATTTTAAAAATTATCAACACGATTACAAATATTCAAATATCATGCAGACGTTCAATGTAACAAAGCGGCTCAATTATCAGGTCAAAATTTTAACCCAAAAGCCATAAAATTTCCTATCTTGGCTTTTATTATTTTTCTATCAGCAGATTTCCGACATACAATATTCAACCATATGGACATTAAATGTACTTTGCAAAATTACTAGCTTGATAAAAATCACAACATAAATATAAATTCATTAGTTAATAAAATTCTTCTCAAAATTAATATCAAATATAATAACCAACGCGAATTATTACAACTTAAATTATGTCATAACTAATTAGATAAAAATATAAAATTACCCCAAAAGTAATATACATTTCAACACTTGAGATAAAATGATTTTCAAACATCTTTTCAAAATTAAAATTGATAAAACCAAGTTCCGTCCACACCAGAGGTAAACTAACACACCCCTCGAATTTCAAATTGTAGACAAAAATTTCACATAAAAGAAGGGTCCAGAAAAATTATAATACAGTTCAGACAGTCAGTTTTCAGAGAGTCGTTCGTGCCGTTTTCAAACAGCCGCCTCCGAGCTGTTTTTAAACTCATTACCATGTAGTTATTTTTCGAGCAGTTATGTTTCTTCTTGGATCAACCCAAAAGAAACACTATTTTATGTGTGTATTTTATTTTTAAATTTTCTAAGTTCTAATTCATTTTTTTTTTTAATACATCACGTCGCAAATAAAAATATTGTATGTGCATCAGCATTGAAACAAAGGTAATACAAACTTAATTTTGAAATTATTTTATTTGTATTTTTTTTTAATTGTGTCTTCGAAATAAGCAAATTATTATGAGTCGAGCTTAAGGTTTACAAATTTAATTAAGATATTCCTTTTTTAATTTTTTTTTTATTATTATTATTTCATTAGGTAAATTTCATAATTTAATTTTAATTTTCATTGTATTCGACATACACATTATTTTGTTTTCTTTAATAAACTGTTAAATGAAAACTCGAGTGTCTTTATTTTACTTGTGCAAAGATAAGAGAATTTGAATTTTGCTTTGATTCCTACGTCATCCAAGTTCGCACGCTTACCGTAAGTTTTACGAATTTCTTCTCTCAAAAAAAATTCGTTGGTGGCAGCAAAAGGATTCCGGAAGAGGACAACATTGGACAGTTTCGACATCCATAACTGTCAACTTCGGACGTCCGTAGTAATAACGTTAGTCAATTGCTACTTATAACGTTAAAAATAAAAGCAAATCGTTACAATTGGTAGCAGTCGATGGGATATTCGTTACAATTGGTAGCAAACAATAGGATAATCGTTACAATTGGTAGCAGCAAGGTGGGATAATCGTTACACATCAAATTACTTTGATATAAGAACGTATAAACTTTTCAGCAAAAACATAATAATGCTAATGCCAATATGGCTAGCATGCGTTTAAAAACATCACCTTATCTCTAAATTATGTTTTTGCGGCAAAGTTTATACATTTCTTATATCAAAGTAATTTGATACATTATGACTTTTTTAAATTTTTTTAAGAATCCATTTAAATTGAAAGAAACTATGTATACTAACATTTTTCGAGATATTTACCAATTTTCCCCTTGATTGAATTGCTACACCGTAGTCGTGGATTTTCTCTGACTTTATCTCCCTCACAACCATTGAAAAAAATGGTTCATCACATTAACGAAAAACTCATCAGTTTTGTGTCGATGACCAAAATTCGTTATATTGGTAAATAAGTAATATTGATTGATATTGAAAATTGAAACAACGATTTTTTTCATGAATACTACTAAATTTTCATCAATTTTGTTTATCAAAGCACAAATGATGAATTTTTAGTTAATATGATGATTGATGAACCATGTTTTTCAGTGAGGTTCTGAAAACATCTTAAGAAGAAAATACCAAATAACATTGGATCAGCAGTACCTATGGCGTAAAGCTTATACCGGCCGACTGGGAAGCGGGTAACCGCGGTTCAAATCTTGGTCTCGACGTATACACTGCTGTGGTCTAAAGTCCAAGATAGATCTGTGGGCTATGGGGAAGCCAACTGACAAATATCTCATTAATTAAAATTCAAGTACAAGTAATATAAAAGAAACAAGATGGGACCTGGAAAAACTAAATAGTAAAAACACAAGCAAAAAATACATAGAAGAAATAAATGGACAAATACATTCCGGAGAAGAAAGTAACAATATAGAGGAGGAATGGGAGAGAATAAAAAACATAATACAAATAGCAGCAGAAGGAGTAATTGGACATAAAAAGAAGAACAGCAATAAAAAACGGTTTGAGGAAATCCGTGAAGAAGTTGTAAATTTGAAGAAGAAAGCGAGAGAGAAATGATTAAGAACGGGAAAGGAAGAAGATAGAAGAATATACACAGAAAAAATTATAGAAGCTTACACAACATGTAAACATGTAAACCAGAGATATAATCTCTGGTTATATAATAAATGAAATTGAACAAGAGAAGCTAAAAGAAACAATACAAGAACTTTTCGTCAAAAAGATGAAAATGAGAATTTATAAAAGCTTAATAAGACTAACGGTAACATATGCAGCAGAAGTATTATGCATGACTTGCATCAGGGAAGAAGAACGTTTGAGAGGAAGATGTTGGGATTGATTATCGGTCCAAAAAAGAACCGAAGACAACAGATTGAGAGCTAGAAAGAATGATGAGATAGAGGAGGAACTGGAAAATGAAAGATATTGTGAGGTTTGTCAAGGCGCAGAGAATACGATGGCTAGGTCATGTTATGCGAAGAGAAGAGAAGGCTCCAACAGGAGTGGTGATGAAATGGAGACCAGACAAGGAGAGAACGAGAGGAAGGCCGAGAACGATATGGTGGGACGTGGCGATAAAGGATTTGATATGGAGATCGAAAACTGGAGAACGAAATGTGCAGATAGAAAATTGTGAAGAACGATTGTCATCAGGCGAAGAAGCACAAGAAGTTATAGTAAGAGCAGCAACAACGAAGGAGAGTGATCCACCTTGAGAAATGGATTGTGAAGACTCCCAGAAGGAGTGGTTATATTCCGACAGGAATGGAAACCGATATTCATCCAATAAAGTATACTTTTGTTTTCAAAATTCATGAATGCTCTTCAAAATTGTATGTTTGTACCATCAAAATGTTTAGAACATTTTTAATTTTCGGATTCAGGTTATCGTCTTGCCAAATATTTTTATGTAATATTTTTTGATTTCGATCTTTTTTAGTTCGGAAATTGAGATTCTACTATATCTTATAGTACTAACATTTTGTTTATACTCTGTATATATTGAAATTCGATGTAACTCGAGGTCGGCGACGAAAAATGTAACTAGGCCAAGTATCATACCGGCCACGGTATGCTATCTGCCTAACAAACTTTAGTATCGTATTTTAGCGCCATCTATCCGTCAGGGTGCCCGTTTTTTAGAGGTGGGGGAGACAGCGGCAATTTTAAAATATTTATTATTTCATTTAGAATTTATAATTTCTAACTTTATAATCATAAAATTTCATTAAATCTTAAAGTAATGTATTAAATAGCACTAATAAAGTGTATACATATACATTACTATAAGAATTAATGAAATTTTATGATTATAAAGTTACATTGTAATTTTGATGTAATTTTAAAATAAGACATTTCGATTTATTATTAAATTGATTTTATTACTACCTAAATAAACCTAATATAACAATAAATAAGATATAGTATAGTTATTTAACATGTGAAATATTATAGTAAAAGTAAAATTATTACTTACAGGTTAGAAAATTAAATTAAAAACTTGTTTTTAAAAATTTAGATAAAACTTTGCAAATAGTTGAAATATACAAATTACATAATAAATAATTAAATCATAAATTACAAATTATAGCTTAAATAACCTATATGAGGAATAAACTTAAAAATCTAAAATTAAGTTAAATAAATCATTAAAAATAGTTTTAAATACAGAGCTTTCAGATAAGTGATCGTCCTTTTACAAAGTGTTTATTACAAAACAGAGTTTATTTAACCTGATTTTAGCTTTTTAAGTTTATTCTTCATACAATTTTCACAAGTTAATAATAATATTTATATTTAAATAATCTATAAGTCAATATTAATAACTTAGCATAAATAAAGAACCATAATGTTAAAAACTTCAATAAAGCAAGTTAATTAAACATCGCTGAAAGCTTAAAAATATAATTTCATTTTTATTAGTTTAATTAACTTGCTTTATTGAAGTTTTTAATATTATTTTTCACAAGTTAACAATTTATAATATATTTAAATAAGGAATGAGTGATAAACACCGTGTTTCTGGCTTATTAGCCTTCTCAAGTACCGCATACACATTTATTAACATAATAGTTCTCGATAAAGAAAAAGAAAGAAAAGAAAACATTGACATTTTCTTACTTTTGGTAAAACTATTTTTGAAACAAATGCTCTAATGTCCGGTAATATATAGTTGCTTCAAAATCTTTTAGATTTTCTAAATTTTCAGTAATTTTGATGTCTTCATTACTGTGGAGTACTGGCTGAACTTCAACTAGATGCTAAAATAATAATTAGTAAATTAATATATGTAAGACATTTATATAATACATGTAAGTAATTACCTGCTGCACAAATTTCTTCAATGAAACCAAAATATCTCCTTCATCGTTTCAACAATTACTGCCTTCTAAACGACCCTTGCTTTAGTTATTTACCAACAAACTCTTGTAAAATGGAGTAAATGCAGCTACTGTTGGATTTGTAAATCTTACTTCCCTCTGTCTTACTTCTCCAGAAAAATTTTCCAAAACATCCTGGTTGAACGTCCTAGGAAACATGCTCTTAAAACCAAAAACTTTCATGTTTGAGTAATGTCAATAAAGCCCTGAAAATTGCAAGATATAAACATTAATTATTTATATTAGAATTATTTATAAATTACTTCTAGCGTAGTAATCCAATTTTTTATAGATGGTGGCGTGTGCTTCCTTATGAGCCCCTCATTCTTGTTTGTATCACCTGTATCGCTTTAGTACTGCCATTGTAATCTTTATCGATAAATAATACTATCGTCTTAAAAATCTAAATATGATCAGATTTGTAGGTGACGCAGGTTCGTAACTTCTTCCTGGAACTTCGGCATGACCAATAATGCTGTCCAACAATTTGTTGAAGAAGTCGATCACTTTTGCAGTTTGTTTTGCTCTTGGTTTCAACTTTAACATTTCACCATTAAACTTGTGTTTACCAATACGAATATACCAATGTAATATATCACACAATACCAATATAAAATATCACAAAATACACAATCTTACAATAATAACTGCAATTTATAGCTTAATGCTTTGGAAAACAAATTTTGAATCGTTTTAAATACACGTGGTAAGTTCGCAAAAACATGAAACAAAATGGACGGTTGCTTATTAAGTGGTTAATGCACGGTACGCGATCTCATATGAGGCTTCGTGATACATCGGAAAAACGGGCACTGTAAGCGATAGATGGCGTTCTTACCAGTTTTTGTCCTTTTATTTTAGTTTTTGTCTCTTTCTTTGTTCATGAGTGCTTGATGATTGCCTAACCCATTAACCACTTCATAAGCAACCGTCCATTCTGTTTCATGTTTTTGCAAATTTAGAATTTACCACGTGTATTTAAAACGAACGAAGCAATAAGCTATAAATTGCAATTATTGCAAGATTGTGTATTTTGTGATATTTTATATTGGTATTGTGTATTGTGTGATATATTACATTGGTATATTCGTATTAGTTTTGTAACACGAGTGTAATGGTGAAATGTTAAAGTTGAAACCAAGAGCAAAACAAACTGCAAAAGTGATCGACTTCTTCGACAAATTGTTCGTCAGCGTTATTGGTCATGTCGAAGTTGAAGTTCCAGACAAGAAGTTACGAATCTGCGTCACCGACAAATCTGATCATATTGAATTTGGAAGAGAGCTATTAGAATTTTTAAGACGATGATATTATTTATTGATAAAGATGACAATGGCAGTACTAAGCGATACAGATGATACAAACAAGAATGAGGGGCTCATAAGGAAGCACACGCCACCATCCATAAAAACTTGGATTACTACGCTAGAAGTAATTTATAAATAATTCTAATATAAATAATTAATGTATATATCTTGCAATTTTCAGGGCTTTATTGACATTACTCAAACATGAAAGTTTTTGGTTTTAAGAGCATGTTTCCTAGGACGTTCAACCAGGATGTTTTGGAAAATTTTTCTGGAGAAGTAAGACAGAGGGAATAAGTAAGATTTACAAATCCAACAGTAGCTGCATTTACTCCATTTTACAAGAGTTTGTTGGTAAATAACTAAAGCAAGGGTCGTTCAAAAGGCAGTAATTGTTGAAACGATGAAGGAGATATTTTAGTTTTATTGAAGAAATTTGTGCAGCAGGTAATTACTTACATGTATTATATAAATGTCCTACATATATTAATTTACTAATTATTATTTTTGCATCTAGTTGAAGTTCAGCCAGTACTCCACAGTAATGAAGACATAAAGATTACTGAAAATTTAGAAAATCTAAAAGATTTTGAAGCAACTATATATTACCGGACATTAGAGCATTTGTTTCAAAAACTGTTTTACCAAAAGTAAGAAAATGTGAATGTTTTCTTTTCTTTCTTTTTCTTTATCGAGAACTATTATGTTAATAAATGTGTATGCGGTACTTGAGAATAAGGCTTATAAGCCAGAAACACGGTGTTTATCACTCATTCCTTATTTAAATATATTATAAATTGTTAACTTGTGAAAAATAATATTGAAAACTTCAATAAAGCAAGTTAATTAAACTAATAAAAATGAAATTATATTTTTAAGCTTTCAGCGACGTTTAATTAACTTGCTTTATTGAAGTTTTTAACATTATGATTATTTATTTATGCCAAGTTATTAATATTGACTTATAGATTATTTAAATATAAATATTATTATTAACTTGTGAAAATTGTATGTAGAATAAACTTAAAAAGCTAAAATCAGGTTAAATAAACTCTGTTTTGTAATAAACACTTTGTAAAAGGACGATCACTTATCTGAAAGCTCAGTATTTAAAACTATTTTTAATGATTTATTTAACTTGATTTTATTTATTCTTTATATAGGTTATTTAAGCTATAATTTGTAATTTATGATTTAATTATTTATTATGTAATTTTCATATTTCAACTATTTGCAAAGTTTTATCTAAATTTTTAAAAACAATAAGTTTTTAATTTAATTTTCTAACATGTAAGTAATAATTTTACTTTTACTATAATATTTCACATGTTAAATAACTATACTATATCTTATTTATTGTTATATTAGGTTTATTTAGGTAGTAATAAAATCAATTTAATAATAAATCAGAATGTCTTATTTTAAAATTACATCAAAATTACAATGTGACTTTATAATCATAAAATTTCATTAATTCTTATAGTAATGTATATGTATACACTTTATTAGTGGTATTTAATACATTACTTGAAGATTTAATGAAATTTTATGATTATAAAGTTAGAAATTATAAATTCTAAATGAAATAATAAATATTTTAAAATTGCCGCTGTCTCCCCCACCTCTAAAAAACGGGCGCTGTGGCGGATAGATGGAGCTGAAATACGATACTAAAGTTTGTATTGAAGTTAGCATACCGTGGGTTAATGGTTAGGCAATCATCATGAACAAAGAAAGAGACAAAAGCTAAAAAAAAGGACAAAAACTGGTAAGAACGCCATCTATCCGTCAGGGTGCCCATTTTTCAAGGCCATACGAGATGATTCAGGAAACTCCATTTAAGATTACGTACCGTGATACCGGCTTTTATTATTTCATGTGATGTAATGAATGTGCATTAATTTATTATTTATTTAGAAAAAATGGATTAACTTAATTAATTTAGTTGGCGATAAGAAAGAGATTCGTTAATAAGTGTTGGCCACGTGTCGAATTACTTTAATTAATAATTGCGTCTTTTTGATAAATCAGAAAAATGTGGTTAGAAGAGGCAGAAGAACTTTTTAAGGGTTACCTTCCTTTTTATGTGCTAATTGTTTTGCCTATGTTTATTATAATGTCCCCCATTAATCCCGTATCGGCTTCATATGAATTTCCTGTATATAGAATGCAACATTTTGATTTGCAAGGCGATTCTCACGGTAATGCACAATAATAATTTATTCTAGCACGCAATTTTATTTTTAATTTAATTATTTAAGGATGTCGAAGTGCTTCTGTAAATCTTGAAGCGAGGTCGTTGTTAAGTTGGACAACGTCTAGGCATTGCGTGATGGTCGATGTCAAAGATCTCACAATTGAGCATTTTAGAAATATTCGTACAAAAGCAGGTGCTTTGTTAATTGTATTTCCAGAAGACGTATCGTTATTAACGTTGGAAGAAAAACAGGTATTTAGCGTTACGTGGTTACAATTTTTAAAAATTAATTTTCTTCATTAATTTTAGAATTTAATATTGTTGGAAGATGAAATGTTATCTCAGGAGGTTACTATTCCTGTATATTTTATTATGGCAACTCCAGAAATGGAGAAGATTTTGATAGAAATTTCAAATAGTGTCTCGGTTGACGATAAAGCTAAATCAGCTGCAGAAACTTTGTTTAGTTCTGTTGCTGCAAACGGATACCAGATTGTAATAAATCCACGTAATCCTACTGCACGACAGGATATACAAATTGCCAGCATTCAAGGCAATCTTGTTGGAGCTTCTCACGATCCTAAAGCACCCACTATTGCTGTTGTTGCTCATTATGATAGTTTTGGAGTCGCTCCTGTAAGTTTTACCAAAAATGTTTGATTTACAATTTTACAAATTTTGTTGTTATAGGACTTATCATTTGGAGCGGATTCTAATGGTTCAGGTGTGGTAGTATTGTTAGAACTAATGAGACTATTTTCACTTTTATATTCCGATTCAAAAACTCATGCAAAATACAACATTATATTTTTGTTGAGTGGTGGTGGTAAATTTAATTATCAAGGCAGCAAGAAATGGTTGGACGATCAAATGGATTCTTTAGATGGTTCACTTATACAGGTAATAAACAATAAAATAAACTATTTTATGCTATCATTCGGAAACAATTTTGAACATGTGCAAGTGTTTCTAAAATATTACTTTTAGGATGCAGCATATGTAATGTGCTTAGATACATTAGCATCTAGCAATTCACTGTACATGCACGTGTCAAAACCACCAAAAGAAGGTTCCCCGACATCGGTATTCTTTAAAGAATTAAAATCTTCTTCAAATCATTACTCTGGGTTAGGTGTCGATGGAATACATAAAAAAATTAATTTGGCTGACGATTTATTAGCATGGGAACACGAAAAGTTTAGTATTGCTAGATTTCCCGCTTTCACGTTATCATCTTTAAAGAGTCATAAAGACGTTCGCAGAGCAACGGTTGTTGACGTAAATAAAAATTTAGATATGGAGCAGTTGATAAAAAATACACAAATTATAGCCGAAGCTTTGGTTAGTCAGGTATATAACGTATCTGGAAATGAAATGTTTGGTGGGACTTGGGTAAGTTTTAAAATCTTACGTTTGGTTTGAATTATTAATAAATGCAATGTTCACAGAAAGTAGAGCAAGAGCATTTGGAGTCATGGATGAATATTTTGAGTTCTTATCCACGTTCGGCACAGCTACTAAGCAATAAAGATAATGCAATTGTTCATTTTTTGAAAGATTCCTTTACAAAGTATCTTCGTGATGTACGTATTAGCTATACAAGTCCCGATAAGCGGGATCCTGATTTTATGTTTTACGATGTTACCAAGTCGAATATAAATATTTATAGGTAAGAACTTTTTCGTGCTTTTGAAAATTGTTGATTTTCTTTTCTTTTCAGTGTTAAACCAGCCATTTTTGATCTCATCTTGACCTTAATTATCGTAGCTTATTTAGGTACCGTGTACGTAGTCATACAAAATTTTTCAGGATTTTATCAATTGGCTTGTAGCATAACTAGCAGAAAATCTAAAGTTAACTAAGTGATTTTAGTGTACTGCCAAATTTTATTATAAATTATAAGAATTTTTAAGGTCAGGTTTACAGTTGAAATGTGAAAATTTTAGGTGTACAGAAAATATTATTTTGTTGTGTTGGAAATGAAACCTACATACATTGCCAGAAAAATGTAGTTTGATTTTTTTCAGTAATTGAATTGTAATTATCTAATAATTAATTACATTTTTGTTATAATATTTCCAGTGTTTTATTTTTAAAAGTCGAATCTTTGCAGCAATTTTGGACCACCGACGGGATACATTATGTTGATGTCACATAACATTTTTTGATATAAAACGTAATAAAAAGAAAAAATTAGAAGCAAACAAATTTTGTTTTGTAAATTAATTAACCCCCCTATAACCTAGGCCTGGATCCGCGATTGTCTTTGCTCTTCAATGACTAAGCCCTTTGACGCTGCGTAGAACAAAAAGATCACTCATTTCACACTGAAGAATTCTGGTGTACAAGTGAGTGAGGGAAAATCCAACAAAATTTGAAGAAATCTAAAAAAGTTGTGAGAAGGGAGGGAGTTTCAAATTTCCTTAATAAATTATTAAATCTAATATACCGGGTGCTGAATGAGTTAGCCGAACATAGGAAATTAACATGTAAAAACTTATTTATGCAAATTCCTGCTTCCCTAATTATTTTAGAGAAAGAATAAAAGACTCAAAGATAATGCAGAAATAAAAACTGCGAATGATAATAGCATTAAATTTTATCTAACTTTTACTTAAAAGGTCAAAAAATGCTTTCAAAATTGTTAAAATTTTCATTTATCGCACTGGCCATGGTATAAGTTTCCATGGTAATTATATTTGAAAATAGAAATTAAATTGAATTTATTACATGGCCAGTGCGATAAATAAAAATTTTAACAATTTCGAAAGCATTTTTTGACCTTTTAAATAAAAGCTAAATGAAATCGAATGGTGTTATCATTCATAGTTTATATTTCTGCATAATTTTTGTGTTTTTCATTTTTTCTTTAAAATAATTAGGGAAGCAGGAATTTGCATAAATAAGTTTTTACATGTTAATTTCCTATGTTCGGCTAACTCATTCAGCACCCGGTATATTAGATTTAATAATTTATTAAGGAAATTTGAAACTCCCTCCCTTCTCACAACTTTTTTAGATTTCTTCAAATTTTGTTGGATTTTCCCTCACTCACTTGTACACCAGAATTCTTCAGTGTGAAATGAGTGATCTTTTTGTTCTACGCAGCGTCAAAGGCCTTAGTCATTGAAGAGCAAAGACAATCGCGGATCCAGGCCTAGGTTATAGGGGGGTTAATTAATTTACAAAACAAAATTTGTTTGCTTCTAATTTTTTCTTTTTATTACGTTTTATATCAAAAAATGTTATGTGACATCAACATAATAATGATAACATAATTACCTAAAGACCTAAACCATAAAAAAAATTTAGTTATAAACAACACCAAAATATGTAAAAATTCGAAATAAGCGACTTGACGATGCTTCTAGGGAGGTTTAAGTGTAACCACAATCTTTGTATCTGTTAGCTGTCTACCACTGATGCGCATGAATGTATTAATGAAATATAGATATACATAACTCGAATATCACAGATCTAGAAAGACAGGGGACTAAAGTAGCATTCAGATAGATATTCTTGTCTTGCCTTGCTTAGGTACAAACTGGTAAGAGCCAATTAGACTGAACTATTAATCCTTAAAGATGAAAGAAAATACTTCAATCTGATTGGTTCTTGCCAGTTTCTACCTAAGCAAGGCAAGGCAAGAATCTCTCTCTGAATGCCGTTTTATACAGCGCACTTGGTAAAAATATTCCCAAAGGAGGAATTCTTGAGAAAATCTGGTGTACAAGTAAAGGGAAATTTGAGGAAGTTTTAGGAAATAGAAAATTCGATGAAATTTTAAAAAAGTAGAATAATCTAGTAAATGTAAATCTTAAGAAACTCAAGAAAATCTTAGAAATAAGTAGAAAACCCGAAAAAATTGAAGGAAATAAAATATGTCATTTTTTAAAAATTTTCAGCATTTTCAAAAGGAAATTTTAAGACAATCCAGGAAGAAATCTGGAAAAAATTTTCAAAAACCATTATTTCTTAAATATAACCAAAATATTGAAAACATTATTTAGTAAGAACATTAGTCCTTGACTCGAGCGAATCATTGTGAGGAATTTCGTTAATTTATTCATGTGCGTCAATAGTAGACAGATATGGATAAAATACTTGAAAATTCGTTCTCAAAAAAACAATATTGTGGAAAAATATAACTTTTGTTCCATATTTTGATCTAGTATAATTTAAAATTTCCATTGAAATAGAATAAAACCGTCAAATTATCTCATTTTAGTCAATAAGTTAAAAATTGATTAAAAATCGAGTTTTTTGTTTTCAATAATTATTTAAGTAGTGTAATAAAAAATTATATTACGAATCGATTTTCAAGGTAAACATTAACAGTGCAATTTGATCTTTGAACCCGATATTTTGTTTATCTCAATTTGTTTTCTTTTTTTATGCATTACAGCTAAGTTACATTAACTAGCCTTTAACATTTAAAACGTTAATTTTTGCTCGAAAACGGACCGCCACTGCTATTACATTGTGCTTTTGTTGTTTTATCCGCGTACTTTGAACTACTGTTTCATATCGATTTTTGAAATCAAACTCCTAACCTAATATTTTTACGCTAATTAATTATTGCAAGTTGACAAATTTGCGTGGTGATTGTTACATTTTTATGATCGTTTTGATGTGGATATAAATAGTGTAGATAAACTTCATTGAATAATTCGCTGCATACCGATCTTGCAAAATGGCAGGAAATGGAATCTTCAGCTATGAAACTTATGTGCACGCACTTGCAGGATCTACAGTAAGAAATAAACATTCATTATTGGGAATTTAAAAGTATATACATTATTTTCAATTTTAGGGCAGCGTATTTGCTATGTCGGTTTTTTATCCTCTCGATATAGTAAAGTTTCGTAAGCAAAGTAAGTTGTCGACATTATAATTTGGTAGCAGGTGTTGTTCGAGGATTAATATTAATTTTTTGTAGTTAAAGAACAAGTAGAGGAAGACCACAGTAGTGCATTTGAAACAATATGCAAAATATTTAATGACGAAGGATTGTAAGTAGTTTTGTTATGTATTCACAATAGTTGATTGTCAATGTCCAGTTTTAATTACCCTCTCATAAATTATTAATGTTATTTACAATCGCGATAAAATCGGCTATCATTGAAAATAATTAAAAATAAATACCTACACTTTTTATTTATTGATTGACATCTCGGTTGACATAATTGACTCAAAAATTTATATCAAAAATTAAGAAAAGACCAGTTAATTTTATAATTGAGCTTTATTGTGTATATAAAATCCATTAGAATCACTAGAAAATGCACTACACAGTTTTCAGAACTAAAATTCACAACATTTCAAAAATAAATTAGGTCCAGTTTATCGATTGTGAGTTAAACGGTGAAACCAAGTTCAATAATGGTTAACGTACATTTATTATGACTATCCTAATTGGTTAGATGTCAAAGTTAACCATTAAATTTGATTGAAAAACTGGGCCTCACAATACTGTTTGTATCTGTGCAGGTGGAGACCTATTTAGAATGTAATTTGTGGATTCTCTATTGTAACTCAAAGAATATTTTCTTGCAACATTAAGCAAATATGTTTATCTACTTTCAGTATATTTTGTTTTTGGTTTCTTTTATTTTTGAAAAGTATTTAGTGCAATTATGGGCATGATGCATAAAATACAGACCTAAAAAGTTGCAATGTATGTACCAAAAGTCAATGGATTATTTTATTTATTTCTGAGTGAAGTTTTGAATTGAAGCATAACATTATAATGTAATAACCTAAGAACGTATACTTATTGCACAGATTAAATTAACAATACATATTTTTTTATCATAAGATAAAAATAGCATTCAGCAATGCTATCTTGCATAACTTGAGATGTTTTTATTATAATAAACAAACAAAAACAATCTGTTTATTTTTAAGACTTTGATTTAGTATTGTTTATTAAAATTTATTTTTTCTTTACAATGCTTGCCTTTAGTTATTTTAATTTTATATGTATTCATTGCGTGACTTTGTTTTATAAAACAGTAGGGAGACCAGGGCTACTTGGCACATTTCAGCACTTCATTTCAACAAGATTTTTGTTATATTTTGCTAATAATTGACAAATAGATAAAGTTTGGTAGAAAAAAATCGGAGAGGGAATACATCATTCGTAGTTGTGTGAACTCGAGAATAGGGCCCCAGGTGCACGAATTACAAGAGCACAAAATTAGAACGAGCGAAATAAAAATTTGTAAACTAATTGGTACAAATTCTTTTTCGTTTTCCCGATTTTTTACAAAATTGACAAAATATAAAGAAATATGATTTTTATCTTAATATATAAAACTCAAAGTTTGTATATATGTATGTCCGTCTCATCAAAATCTCCCCAACGGAAAGCACGATTGAATTGAAAATGTAACTGGTTATTCACCTAAGAGTTCTAAGGTTAACGCCACTATTCCCAGCTCTCTAGGTCAATTTTAATATATAAAACTCAAAGTTTGTATGTAATAATAAAATAAGAAATTAATTATAATAAATGACCCTGTGCAAAAAGGAGTTTCCAGGTCATTCAAATATTAGGAGAGGTCATAGGCGGCTTGCCGGCCGCCTGACCTGCTAGTTTTATATAAAACTACAACCGCTATTTTAGTACGTACTTAATTTACCATAAATTTTGATATAAAAAAAAATACATTATAAATTTATCATTTTATACACTTAAACATGTAAAAATGTATTATGTATGATTGCTAAAAGTATTTACAAGTACTATTATTATGGGCACTTTACTAGATATACGTGTAATATAGTCGAATCTTGCTTATAATATGTTTTATCATTTGCAAATTCTGTCTTTATAAACGAGGGTTACATATAACTGAGATACCATATTATAAGATAGGTTAACCAAATAAAGTCAATGTTTTAATAATGCTCATGCTCCCTTAATAGTCCAGTCATTAGGTATTTTCTTATGGAAATAATTCAGAAATGAGATTTTTTTGCTTACACCCTTTATTTTAGTATCAGAAAGAAGACCTTAAGTTTTCTTCTGATTCAAAACCAGAACAAAGTCATTTTTATCAAGAAAGGTCCCAAAAATCTCAAAATCTTAAATTGGTCCATTTTCTGTACATTTTATACTCAAAATAGGTTATATCAAAATTAAAGTAGATAAAATTATGCATGAAAGCATAAAAAATTATTGTTCTAGTTTATCTAATTTTCGAGCGTAGCTGATTGGCATGCGAAGCATAGAGTACCGGAGGCACTTTGATCTTAATCGTCTGGGGATTGAATGTTGGCAATGAAATTTGTTGGAATTACGCTGGCGTGGATATACCCCATCGGTCTGGCTAATTTCCGAGCTGTAGATCTTCAAATAACCCCAATTTTTGTCCAAAAAAGCGTTGTTTTTAGATTTCTACGTAGAGTTTTGTTGTTGTTTATCTAACGCAAAAATGATCTACAGAGAAGTGAAACGAGACTCAATTATCTGCAAATTTGTGAATAGAACAACCTTGCAGCTATATTAGGGCTCTAACTATAACCTTTCTAATTTAATATCTTTTGACCTTTTATGACATTTTATTAAATTTTTGCAAATAGTCAACCCTCCTATAATGCGGTTAATTCGTATTATATGAAAACCGCATTATAAGCCTTGTACAATGTTAATGAAATCCTTACAGATAAATTCAGAGATTTATTGAGGGACAAGGATCTCTGATTGCGAGTGATATTTTAATCAATGCTTTTATGTTATTCAATAGAGGTGCCAAAATGTATTTGTATTTGGTTTTGTGACTTTTGTAAAATTTTGTAACGCACCAATAAATGTGATTTGATTTGGATTTTCTAGAATTTTCTACATTTTCTCGGATTTTCTATTTTCTAGAACTTCTTCAAATTTCCCTTCACTTGTGCACCAAATTTTCTTTATTATACATTTTTATTTTTACAAACGAAACTTGTCGCATTGTAGATTTTTTATTCAATTTTACGAAGAAGTATCAAAATAAAAAATTTTTTTGGATAATAATTTTAAATTCGTCATTTGTTATTTTTAAAAATTATTTTAGTTGTATGAAATCTGTTTGCTTAAAATAGTTAAGTAATATTTAATTTTTTGTAGATCCTCTCTATACGCTGGTATGAAGCCTAATTTAATTAGTTTAGGAACTTCAAATTTTATATACTTTTACACTTTTCATGGATTAAAAGGTTTCTTGAAAACATCTCCTCAAAGTGACTTGGGTGTTGGTATTATAGCCGGAATTGCCAATGTTCTTTTAACTACACCTTTATGGGTTGTAAATAGCAGACTCAAGGTACATTTTATCAGGTATTTTGGAATAAACAAAATTAAATTAAATTGCTGTAGGTGAAGAAACAAGTACCATATACAGGTTTATTGGATGGATTATTGCATATAGCTAGAACAGAAGGACTTGAAGGTTTATGGTCGGGGGTTAGTCCATCATTAATGTTGGTCATTAATCCTGCACTACAATTCGCCGTGTATGAATATTTTAAACGACGAGTATCAACAAAATCTACGTCAACTGTGTTCTTCATTGGTGCAGCTGCAAAGGCAATAGCCACTATTGCCACTTATCCTTTACAGTTAGCTCAAACAAGGCAACGATATGGAAAAGAAGGTAAAATGCCCATAGCAGCTTTATTATTGTCAATTTTGAAAAAAGGAGGTCCTAAAGCTTTATTTCAAGGTTTAGAGGCTAAATTATGGCAAACTGTTTTAACTGCAGCCTTAATGTTTGTTGCATACGAGAAAATATTTCGATTTATTGTTGTTTTGTTGTTGAAAAAACCTCCCTTAAAAAGTTAAGTGTAATTTTATCTATTTACAACTAGAATAAAAATAGCTGGTTGTAAATCCTTGGTTATTAAGGGTTTTTTAATTTATATATAGATAATATTTCGTCACCTCAGAATCAGAGTATTTTATCTCCAATGTTTTGATAAATTGAGTTATTTATGCCATTTTATTTGATGTTAATTTCTCTACAGCGTAATGCAAAAAAATTGCATTGAAATTATATAAAAATATTTCAATGAAGAATAATACTATACAGGATCTGTAAACTGTTGTTCTTTGTACTACAAAATTTAGAAAAATGAAGATAAAATACTGTGATTCTGAGACGATTTTTATATCAATTTTGTAGTTAAGTGATTTACATTTATTTAAAAATACTGACTAACAGAGTGAAATCTTGACTATACCTATTGTTTTTATTGCATTTAAATTACTAGTCATTGAATAATAATTTATTTTGAATAAATTTATTAAATAGTCTACATTACAATTTGTTAACTTTTAAATATTATTTTAGAATCAAAAAAAAATATAAAGATTTAATTTATTAATGAACGAAAACTGCATACACGTGGTAAATATTGACTAGTTCAAAGTTGAATTATAATGTTCCTTAAAAAAATTTGCCAAGTATTAAAATATTATCATTTTATTTGTAATTTAATTGCTAGATTGTATACAATGTATTAATATTTTATTGTTACTTTTACCAAAGATATCTCTAATGAATTAATATTGATGATATGAGTATAAAATAAAATAAATTGCATCATAAGACCTGAATTTCTTGTTTTACAACAAAAAATAATTAAATTGTTAAAAATATTATACATGATACGGTGCTGATAGGAAATTAATATGTAAAAACTTATTTATGCAAATTCCTGCTTCCCTAATTATTTTAGAAAAAAAATTAAAGACACAAAAATAATGCAGAAATATAAACTACGAATGATAACACCATTAGATTTCATCTAGCTTTTAATGAAAAGGTCAAAAAATGCTTTTGAAATGGACGTGTTTCACTATTTTTTAAAATTTTTTTATATGAAAGTTGGAGTCAAAATGAGCATTCAGAATTTTAAAAAAATTTAATTTACCTTAGAGTACGTCTAAGGTAAGAAAAAAATTATTAAAGGAGAGGCCGGTGACGTCATGGGCCTGCAGAAACCAATAAAAACCGTGTTTCCAATTTGAAACAATGTAAATGGCACTGTCAAAGTGTTGCAGGTTATAAACAACAATGAAAACCTAACCTAACTGCATAAAATTATAGTACTACGTGATTCAAAAATATATACATCGGACGGCCATGTTTAAATCTGATTGGTTAGCTGTGGCGGGCAGATTAAATATTTTTTTGAAATTTAAAAATTTTACAACAATGGTTGATTATAGTTGAGATATAGGTCATAAAAATCTACAATGTAGATGAAAACATGTAATCGAAACAATTTTTCTTGCTATTTTTTCATTCGTCATCAATTCCTAATACGGCCCTGTCTGCCGTTGTCTTGCTACGATTTTGTTTATTTAGAATTTTCATCTACATTTTAGATTTTTATGACCTATATCTCAACTATAATCAACCATTGTAGTCTCTAAAGGTCAACTAAAAAGGTTTTTAAAAATTTTTGAATTTCTTGAAATTTAAATATTCTTTTTACCGTTATTTTCAAATTTTTTTTTTAAATTGTACGCTGAGTTTTAAGACCAACCAATTACATCAACATGCAGCATTTTTATTATAGTTTCATGTTTATATAATATTATTTCTAAAAATTATTTAATGAAACTCTCCCATTGTTAGAAATTTAATTAATCAAACTGGACATGTAAGTTTCCATGGTAATTATTTTTGAAAATAGAAATTAAATTGATTTTATTTCATGGCCAGTGCGATAAATTGCTTTCGAAAGCAGTTTTTGACCTTTTAAGTAAAATTTAGATGAAATCTAATGGTGTTATCATTCGAAGTTTATATTTGTGCATTATTTTTGTGTTTTTAATTTTTTCTCTAAAATAATTAGGGAAGCAGGAATTTGCATAAATAAGTTTTTACATGTTGATTTCCTATGTTCGGCTAACTCATTCAGCACCCGGTATAAGTAAAGCAAAAAACCAAATTAGAGGTTGAAATTATAGTTATTTTATATGTAGCTTTTGTGATTTTTCTGGCAGTGAGAAGTTTGTCTGGTACATTTTGTGTGCTTTTAATTTATGTTTCTATAGCATAATATGTTAAAATCCAGTTTGCTCGACTAAACTCGACTACTCGCAAGAGTAGATAAAATAGCATTACAGTATAACAGTGTAAGGGTATATAAAGTACTATATTTTTACTGAAATTACCATTGAAATTGAAGAAGTATGTTTGATTTGCAGTAAAGTAAAATCCTTGTATTTTATTGTAAATATATATTACCCCTTTTCTGGTATACATTATCTACTATAGAAAAAATGTTATATACGACGATAAAATTTAATTATTAGTTTGCGAAAAATAATTCAATAAATAAAAAGGTGAATTAATATTTTTCATTCGTCGATAAATTAAAATTTTATCATCTTTTAAAAAATAACTACTTATTAGTTTGTTCAACGTACATAATATAAGTACCTAGTTGATTATGTTCTTTGTAGTTAATCTATTTTTTAAACTAATGTTTCATTTTAAACATGATTTTTATGATGTTAATTTATAAGGAACATGCAATTGCCCCATGTATTTCTTATGGGCAATTATCTTCGTGCAGGAGTGGATAGGCAGTTAAAAATATATGCGGGAAAATTACATTTTTACATTTTGTTTTTATTCGTTTTTAAAAATATAAATTTATTATTTTGGAGAGAAGGTTTTGTTGAAGTATAGGCTAAAGGCGAAGGATCCATATATTTTTTGTTAGAGTGAAAGAAGAACAGAATTTTTAATATTTCCTGTTTTACATATTACAATAATTATTATGTAAAATTATTTTTATAATTAAAATAATGTACCTGAATTTAGTAAATTCAAAATTAAATAAAACAAAAAATAAAAGAAAATAAAAAATAAAAGAACATTCTTTCTTATTATTAATTTTAAAGCCACCTTTTTCAAATTAAAGTAAACTTTTGAATGAATTTTTAAAAGCATTAAGTACCTTTAACAAAAGTGCGTGCTTTGTAAAACAATATTAACTTTCAAAATTCTCTAACTTATATTTGTACTATAATACAGTTTGTTCCACAAAGTTACTTTCTTTGTGGGCTAAGTATTAGTAAATTGTTAGTATATTATGTAATCTAGTGATGATACTTCTCTATTTGAAGATTTCAAAAAATGAAAACAAACTGAAAATATTGTAAGTGATAGTGTTTTATTGCATAACAAAACTATATTATTTGTTATAATATTTTATATCTAAAAATATTGTTGCTGGGTCCACAAAAGTGGATTCAGTAACAGCCGCCCACCGGGAAATTCCTGATTTCTCTATGAGCCTATCCGCCTCTGACTTGAGGATCCTCTTTGTTTTAGTGCTTTACATTTACGACATGTTAGCACCCTTAATAGTATTATTAGAAACTATTTTAGCATCTCTTTTATGAAGTACATGGACTGATCTTTCTAAAGATTGTATTATAATATGGTGTTTAAAATTTTTAAACCGATACAAGTCGGAGGTATTACGTCTCTCATCACCACCATGCGAATTACGATTGTATAGTGATTTTTATTTTTATAAATTTGTTTACATTAATTGTATGTACAGTGTTGTGTGTTGCGATGAGAGTTTAGTATATTATGTCTCACTTTATAATTGCATGGTATTTAAAATTTTTACAATGGTGGTTTAATGTGACGTCGTCAATGTTCATTGTGTATTGGTTTCGGTTTAAGAATCAGCATATTTATTTTAAATTATATTTTAATATAAAAAAATTACGTAAATTGAAATTTATTTTATTCTAAAACTGTAAGATTTTTTTTAAATCTGGGATTTAATTTATTATTGAGTTTTTATATTTTTACATCTTTAAAAACTATATTCAAATTTCCATCTCTGGTGAATGCTTATGTTTTAATACAATTTAAAAAAGAATCACCCTGTATAATCTATAAGAGGCGATGTCGTTAATAATGCCAAAAATTTGTAAATTTTGTATTACAATTTAATAGTATAATAGTAATAAACTTTTGACTTGAATGAAGTATTTATTCTATTACTACGTGAATTTTAATTCAATTCTTTGAATTTGAATTGAAAAAAGTCTTTGAAGATCTTTATTGCTATATCAGGAAAAATCAAGATTCTGTGATAGTTCGAAGTACAATACCTCTTTTCGAGTGGATTGTTTAGGGATAGATGTAATGCTAGATATTTTCAAACTCAAAGATAAAACTTCCAATTGTAGAACCTGTTCAAATATTGAAAAGCGGTTCAAACAAATGTAACTAAATCCGAATAAAAGCATAATTTCAATACCAGCAGTATGGCGTAAGCTTACACCCGCCCGACTGGGAAGCGAGAGACTATATGGTTCAAATCTTGGTCACGATGATGGTACTGCTGTGATCTAAAGCCCAATATCGATTTGTAGGCTATTGGGAAGGCAAACCACCTCATTATAAGCGGTTGCACGAGTACTCGAGTGTGACTCATTGATATTGCTATGTGAATTAACGCGTACTATTCAGTTGTCTTTGTCATACTTACACAAAATACCTAATAGAAAAGAGACCGAATATAAAATAATATGTCTTCTAACCTCATCAAAGTAAATTGTGTAAACGTTCTTCAATTATGTATCGTATCAGCCATCAGTTGTCAAATTGATTGTTATTTTTTATTATAATATCATTCGGATAGGTTTTAGGTATGAGTCACACTCGAGCTCTCGTGGAATTGACTATATTTTTTATAGTCTCTGGTAAGTCATATTGGCTATTAAATGCCTAAATACTAATAAGTCTTGGGGATTGCGGTTATTAGACCTGCAGAGCTTTTTCATATCATTGTGTCAAATAACCCAATTATTGGATCATAGACGAATTATTGGGTAAATATTGAAGATCATTGCAATATGACCAATTTACAGTCAATATTGATATAATGTACTTGTCGTTATTATAAGACCTGGGGCCCTATTCTCGAGCTTACTCGATTTGATTCGCATACGAACCATTATGTTTCGACCAATCAAGAAGTGCGAATAATTCATTTGTATACGAAAATTTCGTATTTGCGTATACGAATCAAGTCGTATGAACTCAAGAATAGGGCCCCAGCCGTTTATGTAAAGCTTACATCGACTGACTACGAAGCGGTAGACTGCGGATCAAAGCCTGTTCGCGCCGACTACCCTACACTGCTGTGATCTAAAGCCTATGTGCGATCTTTGGGCTTATGGGGAAGGTAATGGGAAATCACTCCATAAATAAAATTCCCTAGTACATCATCTCGGCTTAAATTGTCGGAATGACAGCCATACATTCGAAATCGGATAAGGCACTTGAAGAAGAAGAAAGAATTATTATAGAGTGCTATATTTAAATATTGGTGCAATATTGATTACGTAGGTACTGCACCTTTTGTAACTGTAGTTCAGAAATCGTCAACTGTAATTTAGATTTGCCAGTTGATATTCAGAAATCGTCAGTTGTAATTCAGATTTATCAACTGATATTCAGAAATCGTTAATTATAATTTAGATTTGTCAAATGATATTCAGAAAACGTAAAATGAAAATCAGAAAACGTCAAATGTAATCCATAAAGCATCAAATTTGTGACTCACTATGAGTGAGGTTTAATCCTCAACACCCCCCTGTACTGTCCTTATGCAGTTTGACCCCTTCGGAAAGTGCTCCGTAGAACACCCTGTGTTTATAATTTGATTTTATAATCGGGGGTCGATACCAACATATAGCATTGCGCGAGAAATGCTGTATAAGGTAAAAAATCAAATCAATATTTTCAAGAATGCAACTATATGATACTGATGAGACCTAATAAGGTCGAAACATGTCTATCATTGTTGTGTTCTTGATTATATTGATTTAACTTTGAATAAGTAATGAGTTAAATGGACGATATGCCAGTCGGCCGCTAAGTTATTTGCTGAAATTTGAATTAACATATTGTTGTCACATAATTTATACTATATTTCTTATTTTTTCTATAATATGAACCAATAATTAAAAAAAAATTAAAATATTGTTTATTCGTTTTTATGAAGCCCTTTCATTTAAAAAATTAAATTTCATTTAACGGTTTCTGAATTTCATTTGACGATTTCTGAATATCAACTGACGGTTTCTGAACTACAATTGACGATTTCTGAATATCAACTGACGATTTCTGAATTACAATTGACAAATCTGAATTACAGTTGACGGTTTCTGAATATTATTTGTTGACAAATCTGAATTACAATTAACGATTTCTGAATATCAGTTGACAAATCTGAATTACAATTCACGATTTCTGAATATCAGTTGACAAATCTGAATTACAGTTGACGATTTCTGAATTACTGGTGGAAAAGGTGTAGATATCTCGGTTCAAGGACATTTTAATACGGCAGAATTCGCTATTACTTTATATTGAAATATAAAGAACTACTGTTGTTTTTTCTAACTTTTGAGAAAATTATTTGTTTAATTTGTTTAATTTATTTAATTCATTTTTATGGGTTAAAAATCTATCAAAGATTATCGATAGATAGGGTTACTGAACGGATAAAAATAAAAAATAAAAAACTCCCGGCGAATCGTACCGTTTCCAGAATACTTTGCTACAACTTCACAGAATCACAGAAAGAAAAAGGTATAATTATGCAAATAAATCTTAGAAAGAAAGCGTCGTAACTAAAAAAGTAACAAGAAATATGCATCTTTTCCAGCACTATCGGTGTAAATGCGGTTAATTGTTTCGTTAATATTATGACTTATGACCCTCCATATTAATTAAAAAAGAATAGGTTATTGTCTGGTCAATGATTTTATTCATGACCAGACAACAACCTATTCTCTTTTAATTATACTATTTTGTTACGCTCAGAAATGTACAAAGGGGATTTATGGAATAATCTCCAATCTCAGAGTATTTTTGGCGATGCCTTGGAGTAACAAAAAAGTCAGACCGGCGAGTTCTTTCTAAAATAAACAAAAATAATTGAGACAACTAAATATTTTGCTCTAGGCACCACATGATTAAGTAGCTTAATAAGAACTTAACGACGAAATAACAAATAAGTACAAGAATATACCCTTGAATTGTGTAATACAATATTTTAGTGAGCATAATAAAAAAATTACCTGATATAGTAGCTATTAGGAAGCAAAAACAATATTGTGACTTCTAGTAAATAAAGTTCAACTAAAGTTAAGGCGCAGTAAAAATCATCAATAATAATTAATAACTGTTACGGTCAATGATGACAATTCGGCCATTAACGTCAATGACCATGCATTTTGGGCGATGTTGATATTTAAAATTTCATATGTGGTTTTTACATTATTGTCCTGGCAATGACGTTAAAGCCCAATACAGGTTAGGCAATGACGTCAATGCCCAATCATAGATGTTATTAGAAGGCTTTCTATATTAACATCTATGTGCCCAATACAGGGTGGGCAATGATGATACTATATTATTCTATAAATTCCATCTGAAAGTAATATATTAAATGTGCCTTTGCAATTAATACTAGTTATTAAGGGATTATTACCAACTAAATATTTATCTATAAATATAAATAAAAAACAATTGAAACTAAATATTACTAAATATTAAAAAAAATTTAAAAAAACATTTTAAACGAAACTTTTTCTAGAAATTAAATATAAATTAATAAAGAATGCACTAAAAAGTAAAAAATAATTTTTCAAATAAAAACAAAAAAGCATCCTGAAAACACCAATATAAAAAGCGTGGGGCTATGAATTTCACAATTTAATATCTGCAAGAGCACCACTCCTTTTTGTATCGATGTTTTCAGGTTGCTGAAGCGATTCTAGCAATTTTTTGACCCCCCTGGTGAGATGTTGTGAGATTTTTCTCGACCCTCCCCCCTCTAGTCTCACGTCAGATTGTTTTACTTAATTACTTAAATAACTTAATTTAACCCAGTTCTCTAGCAATTTTACAGATTTTTGCAGATAAAAAAATATTACGTGATATTTGTCGAGACCCCCGCTCTTCCCCACGTGAGATTAGGTGAGATTCTGTGTTTCATTTTAAACATCTATTGCGCATATTGAAAAACCCTTTACAGTTTACACAATAATATATTCTAATCTATTAATTTTTAGTTTATTCAGAAAAATAACAGATAATCAAAAATGATTAATTTAAAAAATTTTATTTTATTATCTTTTAATTTTTATTATTTTTGTTAATAAATGATTGTTTTATAATACAATGAATATAGTATATTATGTCCATAAATATCACTTGCTAGTTGGCTGTCAAAAACCCTACAATGCATGACTTTTTATTTTGTAAAATAAAGTTTAGAAACTAGAAAGAAATAATGATTAGATTACGGGAAAAATAAAAAAAAAATATTTTTTTTAATTTTCATAGTTTTTTATTAAAAATAATGGGCGAAGCAAATTTGCATCCCTATGCTGTAGGGCGTGAATTAATAGTAATATTTAACTTTTATGAAAATTTTTAAAACAGTTTTGATTGCCGTTAAAAGCAAGGAAGTAAAAAATATACATACCTTTAATACACAGCAGGCGTTATTACTTTTCGAAATAGCACAAAATAGCTGGAATTCATAAATTTGTACATCGCACGTTGGTATGGTCATAAATTGGTTGTAATTACATTAATTTTGTGTTTTCATGTTTTCATTAGGTGGCTACAGATTCATATTAGATACAGCGTGCATTTGCGATATAAAATGTTTTCAAAACAAATTTATATAAGCCTAAATGCGGTTGATTCATATATGCATCACCATGCACTGTAGGGTTAAGTTGTCATTTTGCTGTTCTTTGTAGTAGTTATTCCATAATATCGTCATTGTCCAATCCTTTTTGGCCATTAACCGGCCAAAGACGTAAATATTACAATCAGAAGGAAATATTTACATCATTGCCAACGTTAACAGGCGTTGACGTCAATGGCCGGTCAATGACGTTAATGGCCAGCGTAAATGGGCATTGACCGTAACATAACAATTATTAAACATGGAAGGCACAAAACACTTACCTCATGAGCTGATACGAGGATTCTCTGGTATATATGGTAATTATTTGAATTAACTTTAATTAAGACGGTGGATGTTTTCAATTATTGACCATAAAATTTAAAGTTAAGGGTTGAAAGCGGGCTGATCTTCTCAAAAGTGAGATTCATACACAAACAATTCTTCACGGAACTGGTGGACAGCGATATAATAACTGGAGTTCAATATAATATGGCTGATTCAATTCGGGCAGCTGTTTACTAACGGGGAAGTAGGAGGTAAAAAGAAGGGCCTAAAACAATTGGCCGATAGAAAAAAAAAAGATTCCCAAAACTACTTCGTAGATGTTGATGGACACTTTTCTTGTATCGTAATGTTTATGTGCAGGACAAATGGAAATTTGTCGTGACTAAAAAAAAATTACAAACATAATTTGTATTTTAAAATCCAAAATTGGGACTTACAAAAGAATCTGGATAAAATAGTATATCATCATGGGACTATGGTGCTACTTTTCATCCCGCGTGCAAAGGTTTTTGCACGAGGTGTTAGCCGAGTGCAAAAATCGCACACGGGATGGAAAGAACCGTAATTAGACTATCGTTGCATATTTACTAAATTTCATTTCTTCATTGATTTTTTAATGAATTAATTTATTTAGTATTCCTTATAGAAAATCGAGAACTGATTGGAAATTACATTAATTATAAAAAAATCAATTAGGCAGGAATTATAATGTGTTATTCAATGTTGGCCAATGTTCTTACAAATGAAAATAAATGTTGAATTTATTGTCATACTTTTAATAATTTATAATTTTCTATAATTCCAACTTTTAACCAACTATCATATAGTATATCTTGTGTATAATGGGAATGGGTTATAACAATTATTACATCTAGTTTAATGTGGTTACAATTGAATATGTGCAATTAACATTGTTGCAATTAATAATTTTAGCGCTAATAAATTTTACATTAAAATTTTTATAATTTTCGTAATGCGTATTAGTATAGCAACATGAAGTTTATTTTAATGATAAAATTTAAGATTCTAAACTTTCCGCAGGATCTGGTGGTACGGTTAAAGTATTTGGTTCTCGAACTAACGCTACAAGTTTATCCAATTTCATTAATTGCAAAGTAGTTTGATCTAAATGCTGCTGCTTTTTAGGTGGTTTACATGGAATTCGAAGATTGGGCGAAAGTTTCAATAAAGTCGTACAACCTCTGGAAGTAAATATTTAGATGTAGCATTATTCACAATTTGTAACAATTTAGTCACATACTTATCATCTCCACAAATAATTATTGGTAGTTTGTCGTTAAACGCTATTCTAGTTAATTTGTATTTTTTCTTAGATACCACAGCTTGTTCGCATATTGGTTTGTACTTGTTCACGTTTAAATCAAAAACGTATGCCTTTCCTTTTGAAGTTACAGCACCAAAAACGGTCGACGAGTATGGAGCCCAATTAACATCACCTACACTTGCACCTAAATCAAATACGAACAGAGGTTCTCTGAAATTGAAAGATCAAAATAAGACACATAGAAATTCCATTTCCATTTACAATCTGTTGTCTTCCCAAATTTTTATTCTCCAGTCAGCACTGCACGATGCGAAAAAGTCTGGTTTCAATTTATTGAAATCGATTCGATGAACTGACATATTATGTGCTTTATATGTGAGCAAATAAGCCGAACTATAAGCTGCACTACATTTATAAATAAGTCCCTCTTCTGTTCCTACCAAATAAACGTTTGGGTTCGTTGGATGGATTATCATACATGTTGCACATGCTAAAAATTTATTTCGCATAAGTTTACGATAGCAATTTAGATTTTATCAACCTTTTTTCTTAACAAGCGTTCCGTCGGGTCCACGAACTGGAGGTAACTCGAGATATAAGTCTATAATTGTGGTAACCGAAAATTCGTTCTGCATTAAAATCCAATTGTTAACTTTCCCATCAGACGAAACAGAAAAAAAGTTCATTTCTCCATCGGGCATATCCGGAGCCCATTTAACCTAGAAATTTAGTTTAAAAAATTTACACTAAATTGAAAAATTTAGTTCATGTCTTTTACTTCCCACACAGCTCCAGAATGCTTTTGTGTTACCGAATTACTTCTAAACGCTGGCGCTTTGCAAGTAGCTTGTATATTATAAACCATAACATTTCCATCATCTAATCCAATCAGTACCATATACGGACATTTTCTATGAATATCCACACACATCACACCGGCTTCCGTTAAACAGATGTAGTCAGGAAAGGAAGGATTTTTTATTGTGAAAAGGCACACCGCTCCCCCTTTCACAGGTTTCATAAAATCCACTAAAAACCAAATAATGAGATAAGTCAATCTGTGTTCTCTAGTAACTTACAATATCCAAAGCAAACAGCAAATAAATCATAATAATGAGGATTCCATACAAAATCGGTTATGGTATTTTTTTTCGTTTTATCATAAGTAAATTTCCACAAAGGCAATAAAGTACCTTCTTCTTCACGAAATTCGTCTGCCGGATCTTCCCAATACCTGAAATCTAAAATAATATGTTTTGTTTATCATATCTTGAAGCTGTAACTTTTAAAATACCTTTTGCTATTTCCTGATACGAATTTTGATTAATCATTCGTTCAAGTGTTTTCCAACATTCATAAACACGTCCTTGTACAGCTTCGCTGAGTTGTACTCTACCAGCAATTTTCTTAGGTGCTTGAGCTTTAGATACAGGCATCTTGTCTTTTTCTCTTCTCTCTCTTTCTCGTTCCTTTTCGGCTTGCTGTTCTTCATAATCTGCTTGATAACTATCATATATTACCCATTGAAGGACATTTGCGGAATAGTCGGCTTTCGGCGGAGGAATTGTTTGCGTGTCTCGATTCTGTTTCGAAAAATAAATATAAATATAAAATAAAGGTATCGAGAAAAGGTTTTACTCGTGTTGGATTATTGTAAGTTAAAGCAGCACGTTCGCAAAAGTTAAACTGATTAGTTAACTTTTTTCCTGCTGTAGGTCGTGGTTCGCCACCTTCATCTTCACCTTCCTTAGTTTCTTTGCCTTCATCGCCTGCTTCTCCACCTTCTCCTCCTTCACCTTCTTCGCCTTCTTCTTCTTCTTCGGCGGCCCCGTCTTCGGCACGTTCTTCTGCTTGCTGCTCTTCTTCTACGACAGCCTCTTCAATCGATATTCTTTCGGTTTCGACTTCGGGTTCTCCAAGTGTGGCAGCTAAAATGTAATTTTATTAGAAAACAGTTTAGGAGTAATATTACCGCAGGTTTACGATCGTGTCCTTGAGCAATTAGTTGTCTGCGAGCTTCTTCAGACTCTCTATATAAATACGTTCCTTTTTGACTATAAACTAATACAATATTTCCTAGAGTCGGGATTGGAACAAACGATCCCGAACTAAAATCAAATACCACAAGACTATCTGGTTGTTGTACGTTAGTTGTTTGCAGTACTCTTGGAAGAACTTCTTTCAGATCCTGAAACCAACACGGTTATAAAAGTTTCCAACTAGTAATAAATTATTACAAACCGCATCGGGAATATCTAGCTGATCTTTTGGTTTTAGTAATTGACGTGATTTTGCCCATTCTTGAAATTCGTCATCTTCAGTTTTTGAAGTTTTAGCCTTTCTCTGGAATTGTATTGTTTCGTGCAGTGATTAATATAATATCGTGGAATGCTAATGTACTTACTGGCTTTGCTGGGCTGGTAGGTAATGCTTTTTTTGGAGCACTAGTTGGAGGCATTTTTATGTAAAAAAATTAATAATATAAATATCGTTTTAGTAAATAAAAATGTGTATAGTTAAAATATTTAACATGTAATCAATTTGACAGAAAAAAATGTTTGCTTGTTGCTACAGTTACTGAAAATGTCAGGCTTGGGAAAGTTGCAAGTTCAAATCAGCTTTAAATTTTTGTTTTTACTTTTTCTGCAAATGATACTTTGTTTAAAAACAAAATTGTGTGAGTAACGTAAATGATGTGTATGTGCTTATAGGAAGCATAAACTTGTATTTAAATTTGAATTTTCTCGGCGAATACAACATGAACTATATTATTGATTTTCCGAAGGAAAATGATGGCAGTGCTGTTTAGTGACATGGTTGGCTTTCTTAGCACAATAAAAATGTTTTTGTTCTAATTTCTCCTTAAAAATTTTATTAAAAATAATATAGGTGGGATTTTAGTGAAATTAATTATAATCAATGTTTGAATATTTAAATATTTTCCAGTTTAAAGAAATTAATAAATGTGAGGTTTTATGTAATGGAAGATAGTGGAATAGACTCCGGAGACCACAATGGTGATTCAATTAATAAATCTGAGCAAAATAACGAACGACTTTTAGCTGTAACACATTTCATGCGTTTTGTAAATTTATAGATGATAGCTATTGATTTTAGACGAGCGATAGTTCAAGTGCCGATAGTAGTGGTAGATCACCTCCAAGAACTATTTCAACATCATCCACAAGACAATTACAACGTAAGCTGGAATCTCGAATAGAACATGCACGAAGATTGCATCAAGAATATCACACCACTCCAGGTCTTATACCTATACAGAGACTGTCTATTCCAGGGAATAGAGATCATCAGCCACTTGTTCAGTGGGAAAGCGATGACAGGTGGGTTTTCTTTTTTAATTTTGAAACTGCAATTTCACCGATTTGTTTTAAATATTGATTTTATTAAGCCGTGTTTGTTTTATGATAAAAAGGTGTAAGCGTAAACGTTTCTGATAAGTTTCTTTATACCTTACGTACTATGTGCCACTTAAAAAAAAATACATTTTGAACAATAAAAACTATTTTATATTAAAGTGAGCAATTTAACATCTAATTGAATATGTATGGAATTATAATAAGTATGTTTCTACAAAACATATAAAGTAGGTATATTTGACGATATGTGCTTAACGTGCAATTTATTATTTTGCGAAATAAAAATTCCAATAAAAGAGTCGTCCGTTTTATGGTTGCCTAAATTAAATTCGATCGAATCGGGAGCAGATATTTTACTTGACGAAATATTTTTCATATTAAAAGCTCATATTTAACTTTTTTCAGGATTGTGTCTTAAGTATAAATAAAAGCTTGTACTCAAAAAACAAAGTTTTCGTAATTCTGGTTTTATTTGAATTTTTTTGGAAGCAATTAAAATTTGAACGTTACCGTAGTTGGTTGGATGAGCATAACTTCATTAATTAAATTGTATTTGGGTCGAAGAATTCACAAATTAAATTTTGTTTTTTAAATTATCCAGTACGGCAGTAATAAAGTTTATATTTTAAGTAATAAAACGCTAATTGGTACTATTAATTAAAACGTTCTTTTTACTTGTTAAGTATTAGTGAGGATATTTTTAATTTATGCACTTTTTGTTTAGCGAAGAGGACATTGTCAATTTTTTTCCTTTATCTCGAAAAGAATCTCGAGCACATCAAGAACTTACCGATACATTTAGCATTGAAGAAATGAGCATATCTGGAGATGAAGAAGAAGACTTGCACTTGGTGCCCCCGCAACCAGTTTACAGAAGATTTGCATGTTGTTCGTTTCCAGTATGCGTTATACTATAACTTTTGTTATCAATTATATGTTAATAAGGGGCCTTTATAAATCTACTTGTGCCAAATGGTTATTAAAAAGAAAATATCGGATTGATGTTACTACACTATCTACAGTACTTAACAATAAATCATAAGACAAATTTTGATGATTATATATAAATTTAAACTTATAATACAAAATATAAAGGATATCGTAGTTAATGTTTTAAATTTGTAAACCAGAAACCTAAATATTTCTAAAAGTCTTTATTTTATTTTTATACATTTGTTACAGTTAGATTTACTAGAAATGTATAAAATAACTTTCTGACAATTGTTTAAACTATATACAATACTTTAATTTTCATATTTTGTCTTTACTATTTGCCAAAAATTATTAAAAACATCGAAAAAATTTTTTGCAATTTTATTAACTGTTCGTTCTGTTTCCACCATCAAGATTAATATACTATAAATATTACAATACAGTAAGGATACACAAGCAAATACAGATTGCTTGGTGAGTGGTGGATTCAGCTTTTATGAAGCATGAAGCTAAACAACTTAAATTGGATTCCCTAGAAGAAGAGCTTAATAATTGCGCCAAAGTTGCAATGAATGAACTGTTTTTTATCCAAGCAAACATGAGATTACGTAATATATCTCAATAATCGATGTGTATTATTTTAGTTACCTCTGAGCTAGAGAAAATGTTAACATAGGTTTTTTTTCTATTAAATTATTTTATTGTAAATATTTCGAATTTGGATTTGAACGTAGCAAAGTAAAAGAAAGGGGGCATTATTTGTTTTATATATTAAAGGCGTGGACGTCTTCTCGGGTTCTTCCCCTCTATAACAAAATAAACAAATTTTCAGTAATATTTACTGTACTACATTTTCTCAAATAGGGTGAATTTTTGTTTATTAGTTAAAATTTCATTAATTCAATTAACATATTTTTTATGTAGTCTAACTTAACTCAACTTTTAATTGAACCTGTAAATTTATAACCTAACTTGATCTTTAATCAAACTTCTAACCTAACCTTATCTCTAACCTTTTAACCTAACGTTTGAACTAAGCTAAACACAATATTTAACTTAACTTCAAATAGAATTTCTATAACTTGACTTTTAACCTTCAGCCAAATTTGCAAATTATTAATTTTTGTTTCATCAGTTCGAAAGATACAAGTAACACAATATGTTTTACGAAATGAACTATGGATCGTTCAGACAAACCATCCGAGAAAAAAAGAACAACATAAATGTTACTATAAATAAACTACAACCAACGTAATACAATTGATTTTCTTTGACGAATTTCACATAATTATATTAATTAAAGTTTTCTAGACGAAATAATTACATAAATTTTAAAATCATTCATTCAATTTTTTTTTATTAAATAAAAAGCAATTTAATCCTAAATTAAATTTTAGCCCATTCTTTATGAAACAGGGCAACAATAGCATCAAATTTTTTATCTACCGTAAATAAATGATATTTTGCATCTGAGTGGTTGGAGGCATAAACAAAGTTTGCTGGCACTTAAAATTTGGAAAGCTAAATTCGGTAGGTAGGTAAGCACATTTCTAACTTATAACACAGGAACAAGAGAGGACCCAGACAAAGTTTATGGGACCAAATTAATATTTTACCATAAATAATAAATGAACATTATGTTTTTAAGTTGTTTTATTTTTCAAGTTTCAAATTAGCACTTTTAATTGCTTTTTTAGTTTTGAAACAGTCATCACTCATGAGGTAGTTGCTCTTGTTACTTTTCTTGTATTGGACTGTCATCATCGTATTGTTTTGGATTTTGATAGAAATCTTTTACCATATATGAGCCATTTAGAAAATCACTGAGAAATATTTTTCCGAATTTTAGTTCAAAATTAAAGTGATATCCTAGTTAGGGATCAAGTCAAAATCAAAGGATTTGATGTCAAAAAAACGTCAAAAAATTTGAATTTGAATTTTTTTTTAATTTGAAGTAAAAACAAATTTGATGTAGGTACTTATCTAAGATTTACATACTTCAAAAATTATTGTTTTTCTTCAAAATTTCAAAAAATTGTAATTAATAATAATTAACATTATTACAATAATCTACTTTTTTATACAAAACGTCAACGTAATAATTGCAAAGTACCTAATATGGTTGATGGTTGATGCTATTCTAATGAAAAAAGGTTTTAGATCTATTAATTGTCCCAAAATGCAAGAATTATTAAAAAAGGTAAATTATTGTGGGGAAGGCCTCACCCTCAAAAGCACTCTAAAAGCTCAAGTTATTAGGCAAACCTATATTAGATTAAAAGTTGATGTAACGATAGATGTAAGTATATTTTCTTAGAAAAGAGTGAGATGTCATTGGTAAATTTTGTACATACCCTGCTAGTTCTGGGCAACAGTGGAAACATAATTGTCCTTTTAATTTATTTTCTATTATGGAAATGGAGAGCAATAATGGTCGAAGACAAGTGAACCTTGTCAATGGTTGAATGGCATTATTTCAAAGTCTGCCTATAATCTATACGAAAGAAGCAAGAATTAGTGGAACGTTTCGCTACAAAACGTTTAAATGCAGATATTGAACTTTTGGATTTTTCTAATTTATCTTCATTGTGAGAGGTACTAATGGCAGAATCGACAAGGACTGCTAAATACGTCGTCTATGATATTTTAAATTTGGCAATAGTTTTTGGTTTATTTTTAAACAACTTCACATTATTTAAAAAAAAAATCGAAAGTTTTATTTGCATTTTAACAAATGTTGAAATTTTTCCATTAAACGTCCTCTAAGCCGTTTTGTTCGAGTTGGTTTCAATTTGATTTTATATACTTTATGTTTGCGCCACTTTTCAAATCCTTTTCCTGATGCGCTCTGAGCAAGTGCAAAGAGAGATGATAGAGTTCCCATATTGGAATAACCAGCTGAATTTTCTTGCGATATCAATTTTGGGTATTTTTTTCGGTTGTTTTAAATGTTTTTTTGATAAACCAACCAACCTCGCCAGCTGAATAATTATCGTGATATTTTGAGACCATTATAGTGATTATTATTAGTGGCAATCCTGTTGTTATAATTTTCTTTCACCTTATGTTAATTCCTATTTCCTAATATCCGCCAAGAGAGAGGAGAATCGGGAAGAATAATCCGGTAAGCCAGTATATATTATGTACTTAACATCTATCACAATCGAAAAAACCTTAAAACGGTCCACTGTTTATTTCTCATAACATTTTATTTGAGATGAAAATTGACCCAAACACCTTTCATTGTATGTTCTTATATCTAATTTAATAACAATCTGCTGAAGATGCGCGAATCCACGCGAAACATGTTAGGGATTGTAAATCACAAAAATTTCTTTCGGAATCCATTTCAAATTAAGCAGGCTGGGTATACACGTTATGTTCTAGTTCTAGAATTATTTTTCGCTAAAGTATACATAGTAATAAATTATATTATGTTGTTTATGTAAAATGAAGAAACCCGTATTTCACCCTAAAAAACGATCTGACGCTCGATAGCGGTATTTTAAAATAAATATATTTATTAAAAAAGCTACGAATTTCTTCATTTTATATACACATCAACATATTAAATACTTTAGTAAAAACGAATTCTGGAATATGACGTCTACCAAACCTGCATGATTTGAAATGGTTTCCAGTCACCTCTAATTATTATAAGTTTAATTATTGATTAGATGATTTTGGTTGAGTGATGTCCAGTAAAATTAGATAAAAATGAAACATTCATAGGTAAAGATCTGAATTTTGGTACACATGTTTATTACGGCTTCCTGTTAAACATACTAAAAGTCCCCATCGAAATGGGGAAAAAGGTACACTGTTTTAGTTTGTTGTCTATATCTCGGCAACTTGTGTTGATACAAAAAAAAGTTCAGGTAAAAATTGTAGTTTATTAAATTTTCTTCAAAAACGTTAATATTCATTTTTTTGTATCTCCAATACTTTAGTTTTACTTTACTTTAGAAGGGAGATGCATTTTGCACGATTTTCATGCTTACTAGTGACGAAACTTTCTGCGACGCATATCTTTCTTACACCTCTTTATACTGGAGAAATAGTCAGTGTTACTGTTTTACTACCATAAAAAAATTAATTAACTGCATTGAAACGACAAAACTGCAGAAAGACCGTCTGTATGCAACGTCTAAATTGACTGGACATGATCTCAAATCCGTATTTCAATTTTAAAATATTTATGGAACCAACATGAATCATAACATAGCCAATGGTGAATGTATTATTGAGATACAGTCAAAGTCAATTGTTGATTGTGCAGTTTTGCATAATTTTAAATAAACGAAAATTTGTAAAATTTATTTTATTATCCTGATTAATTTTAAGGAATTGTTTGAAAGTTGTGTTTGATGTACATCTGTACATGCGATATAAATTTAAGCCATCACGTTCCCACTTCTGCAATTGATCTAAAATTATCTCGAACTGAAAATTAATTTAATCAGTACAGCAATTTTAAACTATTGAATAATTGATATACAAACTAGAAAATTGATGTACAATAAATATGAGACAGAAAAAGTTTTTCAGAAAAAGTAGTAACATCATAAAAGTTCTTGCATTTATATTAATGCATTACTTTCAATAACTTTTGCATAATAATTGAAGAATGAGCGATAGATACTTTGTGAATAGCCACAATAATGTTTTCTTATAATGTAGATCTTCAGTAGTTGCTGGTTGCTGGTTTATTGGCGTAAACTTGTGACTTACAAAGGCTGTGTCAGACGTGTGAAATTTTGTTTTGCTTTATACTTATACTACGTAAAGATTACACCTAAGACATTACGTGAATATAATAGTAGCGCGCAATATTCCGCAAATTTTGAAAAAATCGAATTTGAAAATTTGAAAACTATTATAGGTTCGAATCCGAACACAGGTAAAACATTTTTTTATTATTATATACATTAGGGTGGTCCTTAGTGTTATGAGTAAAATTTATGTTTTGAAATTCGATGCTCCCACCCACTAAAATTATTCTTTTTGGTGTTTCATCATATCAGAAAAAAAATAGAAGGCATTCAGCAATGTTTCATGGTCGCCCTAGACATTCAAACTTTTGAAAAGTTAAAAAAACATTACAAAAAAAAAGTTTTAATGTCTTGGGCGACCATTAAACATTGCTGGATGGCTTCTATTTTTTTTCTGATGTGATAAAACACCAAAAAGAAAGGAATAATTTTAGAGGGTGGGAGCATCAAATTTAAAAAAAAATTTTACCCATAACACTAAGAACCACCCTAATATACATAGTAGGAGTACCTATTATTTTTTAAAATTTATTTGTATTATTTACGTGTGAGATTGATTATATCTATGGCAATTATCAGTAATTTAGAACGATTGAATATTCGTGTGTGTAGTGTATGTGAGTACGGCTCTGTACAAAGTATATTTATGTAGATTGTATATTTGAATTTAAATAAAGTACGGATTAGGAAGGGCGGACCAGGATTGGACACAGTTAATATCTGAGGGTTGGTATATGGCTGCACGAAGGGGCATATGCCAGGAGCTCAGATGTTAGGGGGGCAGTCATGTCATAGTCTTGAGTGAAGTAGTCCTGGTGGTCGTGGCCTTCCTATCGTAAGTAGTTTAGTAAAATTAGTGTAGTTTAATTTCTTGTGGAGTATATAACAGTGTGCTCTATTGAAAATGGTAATTTTTAATTAATACTACCTATTTATATGTTTTCTTGTTTATTTATTCTTATACAGATACAGGGGCGGGAGTCTTAAAGGTAGGATTGGCTGAATATGGCGCGCTACTATTTCATTCACGTATGAAGTCTTAGGTATAATTTTCACGTAGTATAAATATAAAGTGAAACAAAATTTTACACGTCTGACCTAGCCCTTGTTAGCGTAGCCCCAAAGAAAAGAAGACTGAGGTGGACAATTATTGACATCGCCATTTCTCGAGATAATTTGACCGTCGAATGTTTGTCTCAGTAACTAAATGGTTTCCCTCGAAGCGTGGCAAGCTGCACCGTCTTGTTGAAAATAAACATCGTGCAAGTCATGTTGAGCCTAATGAGGCACCAAAAGCTCGTTTATCATCTCTCTCTAGCACAGACCATTGACAGTAACATTCGCATCTTTTGCGTTCATCCAAATTTCTAAACAATCTATTGTTTAATTTGCCCAAGTTAACTGATAATCCAAGCGTTTTAGCTATAAAATTGACCTCTGTGCTAAATTCGTGCCCTACAAAAATTTTTTTTTTATTATGTTTATTTGGACGTCTTGAATAACACTTGGTAGTTACGCCACGATACACCTGGAGGAATTGGTAAAAATCGCGTCGGAAGGTCGCGGAAACCGCAGAATCGGGACTTTCTCAGTTTTTATGGGCCAAATGGAAACAATACCTATTACAAAAGTTGTAAGTACGTCTGTAAATTTTCTATCTTAATGGTCTTATACATTTTTTTCGTACGCCTAACGGTTTTGGAAATACGACGCGGACTAAGTTAAAAATGCATTTATGTCTAACTCAAGTGTTCAAAATGTTTGGGAAACGTTCGGATTTACACTCTGTAGCACATGCTCTCATGCAAGAAAATTTCCTTTTGGACGAACTGATCTGTAATGGAATGAAGATTATTCTTGCAAATATTCGGTGCTCACAAAACGGAAACTTCCATAGACAATTACAAATATTTAACATTTGCCAAATCTAGAAAACTTTCAACGGCTGTAAAATTATCATGACTTTTTCCTACAACATCTTCAGCAGCTCAACAGCATTTATGTAGAGTGTATTATCGAGTTAACATGGTTGGGAAAAGATATTGATCCTGAGCAGTGGGGCTGGACAAGGAAGAATGATATTTTGCAGCCAGTACCAACGCATTTATCACCAGCACCAGGCATATTGTTAAATTCAATTTTTTGCAACTGTACGAAAGGTTGCGCAGGAAAATGTAGCTGTAAGAAAGTAGGACTGAATTGTTCTATAACTTGTGGTCATTGCCACGGTCGCACCTATAATTGCTGACAAAATATACGACGTAGGTCAGACGTATCAGAATGAAATTAATAACAATGATTTGTCATTATACGACATCGTTTCAGACACCGAAGGAGTCGAAAATATTGACTAATTTAAAATCCATGTTCAAACCATGTAAAAAACAACGCGATAAAGCGTTGTACCTCCTAGGAAGGTGCGAAAATGAATGCATTTTTTGACTTATGCAATGCAAATAAAATGTATAAGACATTCTGGTATAGAATAATGATCACCGAGTTTTATAACAGCAATACTTAATTTAATTATGAGACATTGAAAGCAAGTTAATTGCGAAACATATGTGCCAAAGCAGTTTGGCAGAACTAAATACATTTTTCACTTAGTCTGCGTCGTATCTTCAAAACCGTTAGGCGTTCAAAAAAATGTATAGAACCATTAAGGTAGAGAATTTACAGACGTACAACTTTTATAATAGATGTTGTTCCCATTTGGGCCATAAAAACTGAGTTAATCCCAAATCTGTCGTTTCTGCGACCTTCCGACGCGATTTTCTCGAATTCCTCCTGGTGTATCGTGGCGTAACTACCAAGTATTATTCAAGACAAGACAAAAAACTTTTTTTTCGTAGGGCACGAATTTGGCAGCAAAAGTTTAAAACACCTGGACTATGAACACAAATGTCGAAAAATTGCTACAAAATCTTCCACCAGGTACCTACGATCGGCGAGCTATTGAATCTATTTATGTATCTATCTATCACCACTATCGAAAAACCCCTTTATGTTATTAATATAGATGAGTTTATGTTATATAAATTACCAATAAAAGGTATTAATACCTAATAAAGGTACTAATAAAATCTAAATATTTTAGGTTAGTATTTTGTAGTTTTAGGTAAAAATCAATGCCAATTAAATAACATAACTTTAAAGCCTTATTTTTTTGTCTAAGCTTTTTTTAAATTATCTCCTTACAAATGGCGTATTAAAGCTATATTATACTACAGTAGAACGTCGATAATCCGGACGTCAAAAATCCGGACCGTCGATAATCCGGATTCAATTCCGGTGAAAAAAAAGTTGAAATTAAATTGAATTAAATTAAAAAATTAAAATAAATCGAACAAAAGCGTTTCGACGGGGTCGTTTTTTCATATTCTTTCATTAAAATAGATTACAAATTCATATTAATTAATGGTTTTATTTATGTACTCTAATAATTTAACCACTAAGGTTCGCTTTTACAATAGTCGGTTAAGTTTTATTTATCCGGGTTGTAACGTTATACGGATGTTTATTGGTTTATTGTTTAGTGTGTTTATTGTTGATTGGTTCATAGCTATAGGTTAGTTATACTCATATTTAACCGACTATTGTAAAAGCGGACCTAAAGTGAATTATTCACGGTTTTAGCAAGTTTTCTTTTTGTTCTGAACTCAAATGATCATTTTTTGGTTCTTTTCGATAATCCGGACATTTTGATAATTCGGATAAGGTCCGGTTGCAATTAATCCGGATTATCGACGCTCTACTGTATTTATAAATGTAGATATACTTTATATTAATATATCAACGATATTATGTAGGTATATAGTAAACAATTGGTTATGTAAACATCGCATAGCTTTTCCCATTTAATTTGGGTATATGGTGGTCCAAAAGTAATTAACACTTGAATTCTTTTTATATTTTTTATCATTTCCGCAGTTTTCAACGAATTTTCACCATTTTTAGCTGGCCTCTAAGTTTAACTACGATTAGGGTTGCCAACTTTTACTGATAAGAAATAAAGTATCGAATCTTTTAAAAGAGAAATAAAGAGTATTTGTAAGAAAAATAGGTATTTCTTTAATTTTAAGTTTTAAGCTAATAATTTTATAACATCTGTCGTTTGAATCATAAAAAAATAATCATCAGTAATCGAAATATATCGAAATTCTATTCGCAAAAAATAAAGTATATACTTTATTATAAAGTATAGTTGGCAACCCTAACTACGATGCACATTTATGCCGAATTTCATATGACATTTGGTTGCGTTGTTTAACCTGTGCAACGGATACTATTTCTTTTCATATCCTAACCACACACTGGCATACAGACATACAGACATTCAGACGAACATCCAACTAAAATTCATCAAAAACGTTTTAATATCAAAATTTAGTTCTTTGATTTTTGAGTAAATTACAATACTTTCCCTATCACATACGTACCTATACGTATGTATGGGGAAAGTAAAAATTAGGATATGACAAAAAAAATGAAGAGAAGAAAGATGTAGAAGAGAGGCAAGAATTATATTCATTATTATTATTATTATTTTATTACCATATAATGTTCATTGGCTATAAGTTATGAATATAAAATTATTATTGTTTGTAATATTTTAGGCGATTAGCGCCTCTTTTAGTTTGAAGCAATGGTCTTTAAGAGTAATGTTCAATTGCTAAACTAATATAAACTAAAATAAACTAAATTTATTTTATAATAATTTAAATTAAAATAAATTAAATTAAATTTAAATTAAATTTTAATTCTACTAGTTATTTAGTATAGGAGTACCTTAGTGGAGTACCACTTTTTCTATTCGTTTAGGCTAAACTGGCTCGTGATTGTTTTGAAAAAATGTTGTCTGTTTCATATTATAATATAGAGGTATTTTTAGTCTGTTTCTGGCCGATGTGGTAAAATTGGTTAAACTAAAATCTGATAACCTATTGTTATCAAAAGCTGATAAAAGCAACACCATAATCATAATTGAAAAAGAAGTTATTATAACACCAAAGTTAAATTCATAAAAACGGACACCCAATAAGACCAGTAGTATCTACAATAGAAGTCCCATTTGAAAAAATAACAAAGCACGTCCTCACCATATTTAAAGATCACATCGACTTCCAATCCTCACACACGATAAAAAACTCAAGCGATTTGATTGATAAGATAAAAAACGTAGTAATACCTCGTAATGCTAAGCTTGTATCCTTTGATGTAAGAATCTAATTTGTTTCCTAGAATACCCATCAAAAAATGCAAAGTATACATTAGAGATGTCATCGATGAATCAAAAAAACTTGCACCTATAGAGAAACTAGAACTATATAATATACACCATAGTTGAAACCATTCTTAACTAGAATTATACTTCTTATATATCAACAACTATTACACTCAAGGAGAAGGCCTTGCCATGGGAAATACACTATCTTCCCTTTTTGCAAACATCTTCATATACGTCTTGGAGAAAAAACTACTCCATAAAAAATATAATGAATGTTTTGGCAAATATACCTTATACTGGTATCGATACGTGGATGATGTCATATGCTTGTGGGGTGGCACAGATAGACATCAATTAGATAAATTCCTAAAACACATCAGCAACCTTGATGATGCCATTAACTTCCCAATGGAAACTGAAAAAGATAAAACGCTAAACTTTCTAAATCTTAGCGTGAATAGATCACAGAACCTTCATATATTCAGTACATATAGAAAACCTACCTATACAGACACCACTATCCCATACAACTCCGATCACCCGTGGATCCATAAGATAGCTGGATACAGATCAATGATCCAACATCTAATTAACACCTCAATAGACGACAAGAGCCAAAATATAGAACTAAACACCATTTAAGAACATCGCAAACAACAACGGATACCCTAGCAAATTTATCAACTCACTAACATACAAAATAAAAAAGACAAACACTATCAGAACCAATACCGCTCTACAGCCTAACAACAATAACAATAATATAACCTACCTACCCTTACCATACTACGACAGTATATCCAAGAAAATAGCCAAAAAACTAAAACAGGGTAGCAAACATATAACTATTTCCTACAAAAGTAAAGGATCCATAAAAGAGCTATTTTCTAAACTAAAAGACCCCAAAAAGCGGTGTATATGAGTTCAGTTGTAATAACTGCACAAAAAAGTACATTGGTCAATCGAGACGAAATTTTAAAACCAGATTTAAAGAACATACAGCCCACTGGAGACTGAAGAACACCATCAGAAAATCGAATTTTGCAGATCATGTACTTGATGAAGACCACGGAGTATACGAACTTAAAAATATTACATATCTGTGATAAAGGACTAACTTATTAATAAACAATTGAATTTGATAACCAATCGAGATATGCATTTAACAACCACGTGCTTATCACGATACCGTATTTGTAACACTTCAATATTGAAATTTGTTTATTTGTTTTTGAAGTGTGACTTTTTTTTGAATATTTTCCGACATTTTTAAATAACTTACAACTTTGTATATTTATTCAACACTTGATAATGGGTTATATGAAAAACCTGAAACATATGTAGTGTAATCACTAAAAAATAGAAAAGTAGAATTTGACTACCAATTATTAATTTAAATGACTTCTAAAGATACTTTATGGCTTAAAATTTTTTTCTTTAATAAATTACTGTTAAAAATTCATTCATAAAATGAAGGAATAGAACGTTTAAAAATTTATTATAGTTGCTTTGTTTGAATTTTATTGCCAAACAATGGCAAGGAATGTCAATTAAATTCAAACTAGACGAGTAAAAATTTTTTAAAAGCACTATTTTTGCATTTTATTATTCTACAATACTACAATAATTAAAGAACAAAATTTCAAGTGTTGGGTATTTTTAGACGTGGAAAACAATTTCTTTAAATTGATACTCTTTTCCTTCTTATCCGTTATAATGAAAGCAGAAATTTAAAAATAATTCATTTTTTATGTTATTTCCCTATGATCGGGTGTAAGGTTGGTCATCCGGTATAATATTATTGTTAAATGACCAGCGCGATGCGCTTCTGACATGTTGTAGCAGAAAAAAATATGCGTAGACCTGCATAAATATTGCATCTAAATAATATGCTTTCCTATAAGCTATTTTTTAAATTATATGTAATAAATAATTTTTGAACTTGTTGAATGTTGGTTTATACTTTATAGTTTATTTCCGTGTGATTAATGAGGTTTTTGAGCGTTTTTATAGTTTTCTATTTTGTTTGTAAACTTTTTAAGATAATATGAATATTCTTACTCACACTTAACAACAGTAATGTTGTGAGAGAAAAATTTTGAATTCCTTTTAAATACATATTTTTTGTTTTGGAGAATTTAAATATCAAGATTATTTTCATTATAATTCATGCAATAACCATGCATTTTTATTTTTTTGGATTTTTATATTTTTTATTTTTCTAAATTTAACAAAAAGAAACGAATTATGCCCTGCATTCCAGAAGTCCTCATTTATTATTTCTGGTCCCTATAACACATTAAATACGTGAAATTGTTATAATACAATCAGTGAGCAATATCGATCACCGTAATTTTCGGAAAATGACTTGTAAAATTCGATTATAAATAGTTGCTATCAATTCTTATGATTGAGCTAAACCTTATGAAAGCATAAGTTTCAGGTGTTTGTGAATTTTAGCGACCCAAAAACCGAAAAATTGTATTTTAGTGTTTACTTGTTTAATGGCTTCCTTTAATAAAATGTGTGTTACATTGATTTACAAATTTTATCAGAATTTTTGTGAACGTCTTTCGAATATTTACAATAATAAGCATACATTTAATTAAAATGCACAGGCAATATGTATATTAAATTTATGTATTGGGTCATTCCATGTCAAACCAACAATTCACTCAATTTGACTATCACAGATTTTTTTAAAACTTTGGTTAATTATATTCTCTAACATCCCAAATTCAAATATAGTTTTTAAAAAATTCTAACTCTTATAGTTTTCGAGTTATTTAATTTTAAAAATCGCGAAAACCACATTTTTTTAGCTCGCACTCAACGATACAAAATGTTCTAACTTCAGTTCAATACGTTCTATAGAGTTGTACGATAGCTCATTTAAAAAGTATTTAAAAGGCTTTAGTTTGATACTAATCTTGACTACTTTCTAATAAAAATGATTTTTTTTAACTTTAAAATATGTTTTTAAAATATTTTTTAAGTTAGTGCTTTTTGAAAATTATTGGTGATTTAATGAATGCTTCATATAAATTTCAGAGTATTTTAACGCGTTTAGACACAGAATTAGTCCCAATGAAAGATTAGGATTGACCTGACCAAAATGTAAGTCCTAGGTACTATGTATTATAAAAAAATCACACATATTGTTAATAATTATACAGTTTCTATTTAATCAAATATTTTACATATGGTTTTTAGACGGCATAATAAGAATAAAATGTGATAATGTATCTATTCTAATGCTAGAAAGGACCTACACAATTTAATGAGTAAAACCACCATGGTAAATTTGGGTTTAAACAACCCAGAACCTTAAAGTTTGAGTAACATTATCAAACTTTAGTTACATTTTCGTTAAACTTTGTTGTCAAATGTTTGACGAAAATAATTTAAGCCAAATTACATTATCACATTTTCGTCAAACTTTCGTCAAACTTTGTATCACATAAAGTAGCGCGTGTCATACTTTTGTTCAACTTTTCTGTTCAACTTTTGAATAAGCATGCGCATTGCTGCAAAACTATGCAGTAAGGTTGTTTTTTAACCCATCAAAGATTGTCAATCCACAAAATTAATTATTTTGCCACATTGCTGATCTACAATTTTATTTACCTTACGTGGTTGATATTAAAACACTTTTTACTAATTTTTCCAAACAGTTTATTATTTTTAATAAATTATTTTCGGCGTAGTACGTATTATAGTATATCAATCTAAGGACATAGTTTAATAAAATGTCGATTATTATTAAAAATATACAGATGGGTACTGTATCAAAAAATCTGATGTGGACACCACGTAACTTCCTTGTAATTTTTATAATGATTGTACAAGAATCTTGTTAATCTATTTATGCGCGTCATGAATTACGACTTTTGGCACGGACAATCGCAACCAAAAATAGAAGGTGCACAACTAGTTGCTATAAGTGTCTCAAATCCAAAATTTCAACTTTCTACAACCTACCGTATTTGAGTTATGCAACATACAGACGTCCGTACATACGTATGTACGTACGCACGTACAGACGTCACAACGAAAATAGTCAAAATGGATTCAGGGAAGGTCAAAACGGATATTTCCGTCAAAATCTGAAACCCGAAAAAATCGGAATTACAATACTTCCTTGTTTTACAAGGAAGTAAAAATGGAAGAAAATCGGTAGAAGTTTAAAGTGTTGGGGAAAAAATTACATTTTTATTACTTTTGGCTCAAAATACTAATTTTTCTAAAAGTCTATTAGTATTAATTTTAGTGTTTATAACTAACTCGAAAAGTTTGTTTGCTTTGTTTATCAAGTTTATATTAGTCCAGTCAATGGGGAATTTTGCCTTGCAATAAATCATAAAGTTTTGAAACTTGGCAAAAAGTTTCGTCTTAGGTTCCTGTTTAACCAAAAAAAAGTCGCCATTCCTCCGAGGTCCAGAAGTGTCCGCCATCTTGGATTTTAAGTGACAATGTATGGTTTTTCAATAATATCTTCAAAAATATTAACTTTACAAAAAAATTGTTCGTATAAAAATTGAAGCTCGTCAAATTCTCAATAAGAAAGTTTATATTAAATATTAGCCTAAATGTAACATTTAACCGACAAAATCCATCTGCCTGTCGTGAAATGTTGTGCTGCGTCTGATTATGACTACAGTGTAGCGGATTATCGTCAAAAGCGTTCACTCTCCCAATTACGACGTAGAACTAGACGAATTATATATCAAAATGTTCGTATTGACCTAATGGATCAAAATACGAAGTTTAGGACATCTGAAATTGTGAGAGTTATAAGCCAAAAACTACAAAAAAATTAATTTTATTTAACCAATTGAAAGAACTTTTAAAATCGTTCGTACTTTAAAATTAGTATAGGTATATCAAGATAATTTTTACAATTAAAAATGAATATCAATAGTGAGCTAAAGGGTACCCTTGTACTCTTTAGCTCACTATTGATATTCATTTTTAATTGTATTTTCAAGAGCTAATAATTATAATTAATGATAATTTTTACACTATTATTTAGCTCAAAATGTCTACTTTTCAACAATATATAAAAATATGTGTTAATTAAGTTCTAATTAGCTCTAATTTAATATTATACGAGCAGTGAGAAATTTGAATTGTCGGAATATTTGCAATCAAAGAAGTGCCTAAAGGAAGTAATTGCCAATTACAATTACAAGATGCTAATTTTTAATTTTATTTTTTCATTGCTTATTATGTTGTTATTTATGTGTATTATTTATTTTAAACTACTTAATATTTTCTTTGTAAATTCGTAACTACTTGAAAAAAATTCTAATTTTCAAAAATTCAAAAAAATGTTGAAATTTTTGTTTAATTGGATCAAACTTTATAAAACATTATTACAAGTTTGATACAATACTTGATTTAAAATATATAAAATGCTGTTTTTACTACTGAAACATGTGGTAGAAATCAAAAATTAGAATAAATTGCGCTTAGAGCGGTATAGGGGGTTGCTCATGCGGATTACGCTATTGGTCTTTATGTTTTATTGTTTTTCTGTGTTTATTTATAAAACTAAGTGCATAATGAATATGAAATATTCTCCATAAAATTCCGCTTTTTGTCACTTGCACGAATTTTCAAATTTTAATGAGACAAAAATGCTATTAAAGAAAAACTTGCCATTTTGAATGAAAATATTTTACAAAAATTTCTCACTGCTCGTATAATATTAAATTAGAGTTAATTAGAACTTAATTAATACATATTTATATATATGGTTGAAAAGTAGACATTTCGAGCTAAATAATAGTGTTAAAATCATCTTGGTATACATACAGTAATTTTAAAGTACGAACGATTTCAAAAGTTCTTTCAATTGGTTAAATAAAATTAATTTTTTTTTAGTTTTTGGCTTATAACTTTTGTCTCTCACAATTGCCGATGTCCTAAACTTTGTATTTTGGTCCATTTAGGTCAATACTAACTTTTGGTATACAATTTGTCTAGTTCTACGTCGTAATTGGGTTAGTGAACGCATTTGACGATAATCCGCTATACACTGTAGTCATAATCAGACGCAGTACAACATTTCACAACAGGCAGATGGATTTTGTCGGTTAAATATTACACTTAGGCTAATATTGAATATAAACTTTCTTATTGAGAATTTAATTAGCTTCAATTTTTATACGAACAATTTTTTTGTAAAGTTAATGGTTTTGAAGATATTATTGAAAAACCATAAATTGTCACTTAAAATCCAAGATGGCGGACACTACCGGACCTCGGAGGAATGGCGACTGTTTTTTGGTTAAACAGGGACCTAAGACAAAACTTTTTGCCAAATTTCAAAACTTTATGATTTATTGCAAGCAAACATCATTTTTGGTTCCGTATTGACTGGACTATATAGCCCAGGGGTGGGCAAACTTCTTAGCTGAAGGGCCACATAATAAATTTAAATTGGGAAGAGGGCCGCACAAACAAAAAAAAATTTTCATAATTTACTCAACACAAAAATGATTATGTTTACAATACAATATATTATTAAAAAACATGAGAATAATACATTTTATCACATAAAATTTATAATAATTTTCTTCTATGTATTTGTCGCGGGCCGCACAAAATACCTTGGCGGGCCGTAGTTTGCCCACCCCTGATATAGCCGTTGTGAAAAACAAGAATTAAAAAATTTTTGATTCCAAGTTTTGACATTGAAATGCCTTAGCTTTATTAAAAACGGCATCTGTAATTAAAAAATTCAATTAATTACACACCGATTATTACGGGTAGTTTCAAGAACTACAAATCCAAATGCACCATTTAAAAATTCATAGTATTCATGAAGAAAATCATTGTATTGATTATTTTCTGTTTTCATGTTCTCTGGTAATCCCGTGCGTGAACTTGGTACCCCTTTTTTCAAAATATTAAATTTCTTTTATTCTTCTTGATTGTTCTTCATTTTTGTTCCCAATTGTTCTGATATTTGTTTTTATTTGTTTATAAATTATAAATTAAAGTATAAGAATGCTAAGATAACCAACAGGACTCTTGAGAACAAATTAAGAACAATCCAAAACAATAATGAAAGAAAATCATAATTTCAAAAAAATTAGGTTCTGCTAAATTTCATCTCGCGATTTTCGCGGTTATTATTAGATTTAGAAATTTTATTTTCAAAGAACAGTTAAAAGCAAATGAAGAACAACCGAGAACAATAAAAAAAAAGGTCTAGGACGTTTGAACGCGGCCGGTTAAACGCAGCCGGTTGAACGCGGCCGTTTGAACGCAGAGCCGGTTGAACGCAAGGACGTTTGAACGCAGGAACGTTTGAACGCGAGGACATTTGAACGCGAGAAATTAGATGCAATTGCACACCCCTTGTTATATTTAAATATGGGATGGTATTCTGCATGAACGACTACGGATAGCTGAAACAAAACCGCCTAGAGAACCCTTCTAAAGAAAAATAAGTGGTTACTATGCTCTTACGTAGAGCGAAGGAATCTCAGAGAGAATAATAATATTTAAATATAATAATGAGGGTGGGTGCAATTGGATATAATTTCTCGCGTTCGAACGTCCTGCGTTCAAACGTCCACGTGTTCAAACGTCCTCGCGTTCAAACGTCCCTGCGTTCAACCGGCTCTGCGTTCAAATGGCCACGTTCAACCGGCTGCGTTCAAACGGCCGCGTTCAAATGTCCGGCTCCGAATATTATGGTATTTGCAGTATGCAGGGTCGTCGTAAGGAAAATTACATAATTGCGTACTTTTTTTGCACAATGAACAATTTGCATGATTTTTAATTTTAGCATATAACTATTATACATAACAACAGACATAATGTAATGATTGTATCTTAATTTTTACTCTCCTATTTATTTTAAATTTGGTTCACAAATAAAACCGGAAAAAAATTTTTAAATTTAAATGTATATCTCTCGCGTGAAATTGTATTAATAAAATATGGTGGGCCTAATGTGACATTTTAGGATTTTGACGTCACGAAAATGACAATTAGTAACTAAAATTTGGTTAGCCCATAGATAAGAGATTAGTATAAATAGGCAACTTTTCATTATTTTATCATTTGTTTAGGCTATTCGGTTCCCGTCGTCATGATCTGATTTCAATCACGTGAATTTTTCAAATAAATTATAATATTTCATTAATTATTTGCGGGCTGACAATACAGAATTTTGAATAATCACTCAAATATTCAGATTATACCTATGTATATATTGAACTATCAATAAATGCGATTTTGAGGTGAATTTGAATTTTATGCAAATTGTCCATTGTGTGTAACACAATTTTTCCTCTGTGTTAAAGAAGAAATAACAAATATTATGAAGATTAAAGTTTTTGAATAAAAGGAAGCCAAGTTCCCGCATGTGAATTTGATTTTTAATATGACGAAGTTGGTTCATCGGCACAAAAATTATGAATTTTTGATAAATATGAAAAAAATTGTATTTTCAGTGTATCTGTGCAGAGACGAGTTTTAAGTATTTGCAATTGTGCACTGCAGAAATGTTAACAATTTCTTGTCATAGAAAGTCATCGTATAAGACAGTCAGGGACGTGCCGAACCGACACTTTTGAGAGGGGAACAGTCTTGAAATTGACAACTATTGAGCATTCTTTAGGTTTTCGCTTTTTTTTCAACTGTAGTGAATTACCAACTTTTCACAACTTTTGCCAATTACCGGAGTTTATTGGAGGGGAAGCTCTTACCCCCTTGGGCACGTCCCTAAAGACAGTCTTAACTTAAGATATTTTAAAATTGGAGCATTATAATATGACTTCCATTTTGCTTACCTGACAATGGTGTACTGTAGTATATTACAATAAATTATTTGTATTGGACTTATACATTATGTACTATATTAAAATTGTATGTAGTAGTTCTAAATATATGTTGCAATAAATTCTTTCATTACTTATAATTGTATCGATGTCGCTAACATTGATAATGGATAATATTCACCTATGCTAATTTTATTTACGTTTTATCGTACGCTTAAGTAACCACATTAACGTACTATTATTGTAGTTTTTTTTTACACATAATGAATTATTATTTACTTACGTCATATTATTGCAAATTTGGTATTTAATAGAGTTCCAAAAATTATATTATAAATTGAAGAACAGGATGTGATATTGATAAATGAATGTTTAACACTTGGTGTAACTAGTAGTATCAATTTGAAATCATGCTTTCCGAATGATACACATAGAATAGCGATTCATAATGTAATTTACGCGAACGACCTTCTAATATGATATATTAAAAGGGGGCGCAATTAAAATAATTATGGGAGTAAAACGAAAAATGTCATAAACATGTGACCTTCTATTAATAATTATTACATATTGACAATTGCAGCTAGCGCTGTGCGGTGTGTATCAAAGAATTTAATCAGATGAGGACGTTATATAAAATTGTTTAACATATGATTGTGCGGGTAAGCATGCGCGGGGTCGTTGTTAGATACCCAACAGGAGGCAGTTAGCGGCGCACCGGGGTCGCAGGAGGAACCCCCGCGTAATGTCCGGGAGTGAGCCAGCGGTGACCGCGGGGCGATGCTAGTCAATCTGGACCTATGTCTGTCAAGAGCCTCCATCGCCGGGTATCAGGACCCGGTGGATATGTGCAGCACTTCCACAATCAGTAAGTTTTGGATAACTAATCGTCGGATGTTCCTACGGGTTCATCCCTTAACCATGTCTCCACTCGGTTACATAACACTTGGGTCAATTTCCAAATATTTAAATGAAAAACTAAATATCGACATGTCATCGTCACGCAAATATTATCTAATAACCGAATAATAACTTAGTTGAAATTTACTGTTAGTAATTAATACTTGTTTCGGAAAAATGTTTCTAGTTAAGGTGGACCTAAGCAATATTTAGCTTTTCCGCGATTATTAAATAAGTCTCCTCCACAAAACAGATCAGACCATCGAAATTTAAATACAAAAATTGATCAATATTAATGTGCCGAGTACAGTTTATCGTTCATTTAAACATTAAAATTGATTGATTTGTCGAAATGATCAGCGAAATCGGAAAAATACAAACCAAAAGAAAAGTATCAGGGCGTGACTAACGTGAATGATTTTAAGGTTAACAGTTGCCTTAATATTTTCAAATAAACACACCGTTAGCAATCGAACATACTATTGAGGTTTTTTGAATTTTTAATTTGCTCTGACGAATAATTGTTCTGGTTAAAAGGATTTCTCTACTTTTCTGCTATCGAAAGTTAAAGACAAAGGAGTCCAAGGATAATTTGGTTTCAGAAACATGCGTGCTGGATCAATTGCACGGTCTAGCGATTGAATATTTTTACACAAATTTTGGTAAAGGAAGTAATCTATTTCTTTGCATTGTTGTCAAATTTTTATGTTAACTCGGCATATTTAGGAAAATCGAATCTAGACCTTTGTCCATTTGAAATAGAATATTAAGCACCCTTTAATTTGAAAATTGGTATTTATTTTTAATGCGTACCTACCTACTTTTCAAGGGAGTAAAAGTGCTTTGGGCTATTTAGAAACTTGACTTGAGAGAATTAAAAAAAAAGCAATAATATTTTAATTTCGTTTTAGCTTTGAAATTAACGATTTTTTCAAATTGTTTGTTTCGGAAGCTTGGGAAATATTGGAAAATTTTTAATTATCCGTAACATATTATGAATCTTGGTTTACGACAATAACAACTAATAAATCATGAACATTAAAAATTAGTGGATTAATTTTTAAATCAAAGCTATAGGCAATTCAATCATTATACTGACTATTTTAATTGAATTATGTATTAATGCTACGATTAAGATTATTTTTTATTACTTTTTAATATAAAAATCAATTTGTGTAAAAATTTTAGGATAATATACTTAGGATTATTATATTACCTATAGGTATTTATTGTGCTCGGTTGAGTTTTTCTGATGATAATTAGTAACTCGACAGACAATGTTTAAACGTGAAAAGTACTATACATTTATTATTTAACTTTACCACTTTTTGATAAAGGAAAAACATTGTCATGGAACAATAAGTTTTAGTTTGAATAGAATAGAATAATGCAGTGTAATATGAAAAAAATTATTTTTATTATTTTAATTTTATATGGAAATAATTGGAGTCTAGTGGTTTAAAAGTAATGCCGAGTAGCTAACTGCTGAGAAATTCCGGTTCGCCTCGTGAACCGTGCGAGAGTTACTATTGCTATTGTCGAACTTCCAATTTAGGGGTTAAAAGGTGACTCGGCACATCAATTTTCGTGAAAAATCATAAATGCTAATTTGTTACTAAAGATCGATGATGCAAAATAAGAGACGGAGCGGTATATTCTTATAGTAGGCCTACACTGTCGTAAAGTTAAAAAGGTCAGGCTTAAGGATTGAAACTTGAAAAAAAATTTAAGTTGGGTCTACATTTATGATTAATTGGTAATCTGTTGGCAGAATTGTATTTCGTAATTTCTAGGATAATGTTGATGATCTGAAAAGGAAAACATCGGTATCCATTATACTACCCTTTGAATAATACTGAAATCCACATCGAAGAATAATAAACAATACATGCTTATTTTGTTGTTACTTATTACTTTTATCATAGCATTGGCGTGACTAATCAGAAATTAGGTTTAATAGTAATGTTCAGAAATACCTAAGCAATCAGCATGAGGTTGAAAACTACATAATCTAAATCAATTAAAATTTTAATTATTTGCCAAACTTGATTAGGCTTCCGATGTACACACGCAGTGTATACAGTGGGCTCCTCAAGTTTAGAACAAATTCCATAAAAATTTAAAAAAAAATTCTTACAGAAAATCCTTGGACCCACCAACCTTATCTGTTTAAATGTCACTTTTTCTGCCATTGACCAGTTTTGTTTTTAAATTGTGACGTCATCGTAAAGTTTTTAAATGGCAACTCTTATTTTTTTAGTGATTTGGATAGAACACACTTTTCTGAGTAATGTGAAAACGCTATCACCTTAAAACAGGCAGTTTTTGAGATATCAGTCGCAAAATTTTAAAAATAAATGAAAAATTATTAGAATATATCAATTATTTACCAAGAAGACTCTGGAAAAAATACATGGATTTGACAGTAATTAGAATTTTGTAATCTGTAGTCTAGTGTTTTGGTGATTAATTGTTGTGTAAATTGTATTTAGAATTCATTTTTCTTCATTTAACTGTTTTAAAATGGTTTGTTGCTTGTCTGAATTCTGGGAAAAAACTCGCACTCAAATCTAAGTTTATAGTTTACACAATGATATTGGAATGATGAATTAATTACGTGTACCAACATTTTTATCAGTTTAGCTAAATATTCTACTTGAACTTGAAGAAAATCCCCATTTATCCACTCATCAAGTAGTGGCAAACGACGCATTAAGGAAGTTGCATCCGTATAAAGTGGTTTTGGTTTAAGAATTAAACGAAGATGATCTTGACCGTAGGATGCAGTTTTGTAAAACCATTTTGTATGATTTCGAAGTAATATAATTATTTTTTCTGATGAAATTACTTTTTATCTCGACGGCGCAGTTAACAAGCTAAACTGTAGATATTGATCTCCTATCAACCTTATACTGGAAAATGAAAACTCATAGCCAGTTTCTACAAAAACGTTTTTTTATAGAATTGAATTCAAAGAGTTTCAATGGCGGATGTCATATTGCCAAGAAGTGGGCGAAGGTCACTTTGAACATTTAAATTAATTTTTTTCTTTACCTCATTTGTGTAAAAACCTTCAATTGCCATTCTAATCCAATTAACGCTACGTAAATTAGCACAACATAAATAATAAAAGTTAAAGCAAATTAAAACTTACGTGTGGGTTCAAAATGATAATGAAGAACTTAATACGTTAAGCATAATCAAATTAAGAACTTAATTATCTAATACTTTAACTTTTCTTGATTCTGTTGCTCTGTTCATCTACGTAGCGTTAATTGGATGAAATGGCACTTAATTATTCTTTTCATTTATTGAAGTCGTTGATTAAATAAATTTTTGTAACTTTGGGACCGATTACCTCGCTGTTTTTACATTTTCGTTTTTTAAAACATTTAAAAATAAGGGTTGTGGTTTAAAAAAACTGAAAAACAATACATGGTAAAAGAATGTCAATGGTAAAAAGTGACATTTAAAAACTCAGGTCGAGAAAATTCCTTTAATAAATGATTGAAGAAATGCAACTATGCAATTTATTTTTTTAGCTCATGTAAAATCAGAAAAACTCTAGCAGCGATTGGATAAGAAATTTGGTAGAAATATTTGGTCAAGTGTTAAGCGAAGTATGAAAGATAACGCTGAATAAAGTATGTAAAATGTATATAGCGATGCGATGTAAGAAAGTGCTCGAGTTGACATTTAAATTACATGAGATGGCTGAAATTTATAAAAACGGAAATTTTTACAAAATGTTCTTTACATTGACAAACGGTATGAGTAACTTGACAGAACACCAATTGAAGGTAAAACACTGATTGTGAATAGCTAGGAATGCGTCTAGTGATACTTGAATTTAAGGATAAATGGAATGATTGTCAAGTAAAATTGATTCAAGAGAAGGGTGAAAATTTGTCTTTGTAGTTTCAAACATTGAAACAGTATGTATGTAAAGGCAGATGTATAGTTGAGTGTGAGATATATAGTACTACAAAATATGTTGGATGATTTAAAGCGGGGAGTTTTAGGAAATTGAATGAGGCAGAGTAAAATATCTTAAATTAGGAATATAAGTAACAGGATGTATTTTATCTCTTTCAAGAAATAAAGGGCTTTTGAATGGCACGACTGTTAGTCAAGAGTTTTTCTTGGTTTGTCTTGTCAAGTGGTAAATACTTTCATATGATGTTTTAACCATAATACAAGTTATCTTTTTTTAGATTTTACTTTTGTACAAAGGCGAAATTTAAATGCAAATAGCTTTATGATAAGACATTTGAGTTGTAAATGTAAATTTTGCTGTATCAGTTACATTTTGCACTTGGGTTTGGCTTTTGTTAAAGGTAACATAAATTTGATCAAAAGCTAATAAGTTATAGTTTAGAACTGTACCGACCCTATCGATTATACCCAAACTAACAGGAAGATAAAATTTTAATCAAAATAATTTTCCAAATTCATATTAAACTTTATAAACTCAGTCGAAATGCAGACTTGAAAAATACATTCTTGCTTCCCTTCATCGAGCAGCAAAATGTAGATTTGGGTTTGAAAATTATTGAATAATGATAAAGTGGATACAAAAGAAAAGAAATAAATATAATCGAATTTAAAAAATAATCAAGTTTTATTAATCACCGTCTAAAAACGGGAAGAAAACGGAATTACGAAAGCGTTATATCGACACACGAAGGTGTTAAACCCCTAGTTGATTTATCGTTGCAAGTATATTTTTTATTGCAATTTCAATTATAAGAAAAATATTAGTCGATACAAAAATATTTTCAAACAATTCTATTATATTTAACAGTATAGGTATATTTATAGTTATTTAGGTAAATATTTCTTAATTCTTTGCATAACATGATGGTCTATAATCTATATTAAAATATTTTTCTTTAAATGTATTTCTTTGCTTTTGTACGCAACATTATTTTCAAATCCATTATTCTTGTTCTCGAATTCTGCTCTGCTTTATATCTAAAGCGTTAATATATTTTTGATTAAACTCAAAACATGTAGACGGTATACCTAATTTCTGATTTTTATTTTCATTTTCCATTTTATATTTATTTGACAGTGGTTGGTACCTGCCTATATATTTTTAGGTTTATTACTTTAAAACATGGTGTTTCTGTTTTCGATATATTAGGGCCACATCATAGTTTTTGCCGGATAATGCAAATAGTATGTTTTTGACATTTAATGAATTTGTAGAGCGATTCATACATAATGCAGTAAAATTAGCACGCCAATTGTGTATGCTAAACATATTTTAGGCAAAGATTTTCACTTAAATTTATAACTACTTAAAAATCGATGTTTTCAAATATCTATTACATTCAGTTAGTATAAAATTATTTTGTAGCGTAGTACTAACGTACCGAGATAACCTTTTCAAGTTTTATTTTTGAAATCACGTCCGTTAAGTATTGATATGTCTCAAGCTCTCAAGAATTAATTATATTCTGAATTTGTAATCAAAGTTGGTTTGCAATTTAAATTTATTCTGTCAAATTCAACTACAATTTATAATGAAAATTGTATTTAGGGTATTCCTACACGTTATTTTTGAAATACTTTTTAATTAAAATAAAAGGGCTGAAGGACCTAGTTTTCAATTAATTTTTTGTTTTTCAACCGATGTCAAAATAATGAAAGAAAATAATGCTGTTAAGTAGTGTGTTTTAATGTATGTTTTTTCAACCGAAAACTACTAACGCAGAACTAATTTAAATTTAATTTAATAAAAGCAATTATGTTTATTACTGTAAATAGTAATAAATTTCTGGTTCTGGTTTGGTAATATAGTTAATAAGTGGAAAATTTTACATATAAGATAAATTATTTTACATTAAACATTAAAAATAATTTAACACGACAATATATACTACGATGTATAGTTGCTAACGTTAGTAGTCAAACAACTTATAAATTTAATATTTTTTGCACATCATTAGAATTCAATATCTTTCGGTATTGCTGTAATAGATTTATTCAAATAGGTACTGCGTTTAATCCATTTAACAGCTACTTGTATGAATAAAATTTGATATTCGTCACATATTTCTGAAACGATTTTACATTTTCATTTTAAAATCATTTATGTGTCAAATTTTTTAACTAGCTTGAAAAGCTGCTTTGAATTTGATGTAAACTCGGTATCGAATAGGAAGATAATATACTGTAGGCATATTTTTTTTTATAGTTTATTGATTGCCTAAATATAAAAGCATCAGACATTACCAATAGCCAGTAGGTGTGTGGTGTACAAATTATTACTAGAAATCAATAATTGTTAAGTGTTTTTAAATTAATTTTGTGAAAAAAAAAATAAAATGACAGGTTTTCACCAAAAGAGAAGGAGAAATAAAAGATAAGATTTAGAATACCAATTTGTTTTAGTACTTCAGATTTAACGTTGGATGTCACGTGCTGGTTGTTTTAAGTGAAACAGCTAAGAGCCAAGTTATACAATCTTTACAGATAGGTGCTTTGATATAAGTAAAGTTTTAATAAAATAATGCCAAAATCAATTAGTTATTTACCTCTGGAGATATTTCAAACTATACAATTTCTTGCTATTCTGTGGAGATTATAACGAAATGAAATAATTGACCTATGGAGTCGATACTGTTGTTCGTTGTTGCTAAACTATTTTAGAAGTTGCTTTGTTCAACTTTAATTACGATTACAATATTTGAAATAAATTGATTAATTTTAGAGAAAATTAAATTGAATTTTCTAGGTGTCACCCTATAACTATTATTATATGGTTAGCGTCAAAAGCAATGTAAATAAAAATGTTAGCATCTACAAGGCTAGATAATTAAGTTCCCGGAATCATGTCGCAACGCAGTGAATATCAAAATCTGACAGTTCATCCTTAATAGTTCTTTATTGTTCACGTTAAGATGTTGCCTAACAAGCGTTAGCTAGCTTGGTTATTTAAAACACAGTTCTTAAGAGTTTTGAGTTGGAAACATTTTGTGGATTTGTAACAATGGTATCTTAATAACCTTCAGAGCTTAAATTAAATGCGCTTTAATAAAACTAGTAAGCAGGAGTTGTTCTAATAAAAATTGAAAACAGGTGGAGCTGACAATGTTTATTAAATTCACTAACCAATAAATATTAACACCATCTGGTTATACCTAATAGTTCTTAAGGAACTACTATGCCAACAATAAAAATGTTTACTTTAACAATAAATTATCACATGGTAGAAGCTCAATTTTGATACTTTTTTGGGGTAATAGTAAGAACAGGTTCTACTGTTGGTTAATAAAATTACTTGAAAATCGGTTGTAAGGCGAAAGATAAATGGGATAAAATAAATATTCTATCAGATACATATATTTAAATAATTTTGTAAATAATATGTTATTTAAATTCTTTACACTTAATTTAACCTTTTAAATTGAAATAATGGAAATATCAAGTTTCTTAAATCCGTAGTACTAAAATAACTATTCTTTTTAATTATTGCAATGCAATTTATGTGTAGGTAATTTTTAAAGTGAAATTTCTACTATAAAAAATTAAATAAATTAAGTAAATAAAACGCCAAGCATTTAAAGCTAAAGTATTATTAGAGCCAGTTGTATAAATCTTTGCTCAGAGTTAATCCAAGTTCAATTCAATCTTGATTAACTCTTAATCGAGGTTTTATCCATTGAAAATGATTTTCATGTCTTTCAATAAGCAATACAAATTTTTGAAATAAAAATTGAACTATGTATGTTTCAGGTCCAGTTGTATAAACCTCTGGTACAGAATTAACGTACTCGTTCTGTCTTAAAATGAAAATTAAAATTTAGGCAGGAGAAATCGTAGTTAACGATAATCAGATTAACTTCACCTGATATCTAAATGAAAATATATTGTAAAAATCTTTAGTTTAGCGCAAATGATATTAAACACGAAGTACCTACACTTATTTTAATATTTTCCACTTTATTATATTAAGATACGGTTTGCAGTGAGTTTCAAAGTGTTAAGAGGGACGTTTTCAGAATCTACGAGAGTGAAAATGTACTTTTATTACCTTCAGGAATCTCGACATTTTAATCTTAAATGATATACAGCTATACATGTGTGATATCTTAAAACTTAACATTTCTGCAAATGCCTTCAGTTTCCTGAAATATAATTTGAAAAATCAACACTCGAATACATATTAAAGATCTGTAAGACAAATTAAGCAGCAATGTCCAACTAGCTTTAAAAGAACTTATGGTTTAGACTGATTTTATCTGATAAAAATTTTGAATTTAAATTTTCTTCTGGTAGATTGAAAATTCATAAATACCTTTCATTGAGGTATCACAAGAGGTAAAATACCATTTAAATTATACTGTTGGAGTGGTTAGGGGATTAAAGGATGCATTATTAATGATCTCCGATTTATGACACATAATCTTCCTTGTTACTCTGCAATTAAGCTTAAAGCATATTCGGATATCTTTTTTTGGTTTTAAGATATTAAAACCGGAAAACGTTAAAAAGAACCTGCTGTATCTCATCAATTACGAGTAATATAATTCAATTTTCATTAAATTAAAAATATGGTGTACGAGGTGGCACAGGAGGTAGGTATGTTTTATATGAATACGTGGATGGTGTATCCACTATTTAATGACCGCTACTATATAATCAAAATTTTTAAATTTTTATTCGTGTATTTAAAATATTATCTATTGCTGTCTATTATATTTTGCTCTAACGTCAATAGCTTTTTAATAATATTTTTTAAGGCATTCAAGTGCAAGTAATAATTACGCGATATCTGACCAGGTAGTTGCGTTTCATCCGTTCAGGCATTCGTTTTGTTTGAAATATTAAATTATATAGTTGTAATCGTCATGAACATAATGCTAGTACCTAAATAAGTATAGCTCAAATATCTGCACAGATTTTTTTCAAGGTTAATTATAATTATTCTGGTGTACTAAGAACTTTTAAACCTCAAAAATTCATAAAAACGCTCAAGTGAACTAAGAATTAAATGGGGATAAGAAACTTTTAAAAAAGCACGTCAACCCAAAAAAACACTAAATAAGTATAAAAGTAAGGATAAAAAAGCTTTCTAGAGCTTTAAAGAAAATTTTAAATATGAGATAAGCTGGAAAAATGTTCAATTTTTTTTCTAAAGGTACAAAGTAATTAAAACCAAAACATCATAGCCTCCAAAGCATAACATTTTTTTGTAATTAAAATTTTTTTTTTGAAATTGTTATTTAATTAATGACTCATTTATTCATGTTCGATATATAATTAATTTGGGTTTTTGAAAATTTTTTAATAAAACTCGAAACGTTTAAAATCTTTAAAATATTTAAATAATCAGATTGAAAACAAAAAACAAATATTTTTGATTTAGGTTTTATTTCTGTGTGATATTGTTCGATTAGTTAAATTTTCTTCATAGTTTAAATTTCTTTGATTATTTAGAGTGTTTCTGCTAATAGAATTTCAATTATGTGTAACTTAAGAATTTTGAAAAAGCAAATTTTTACAAACTTTAAAAAAAATATTTTGATGTCTTTCAGATAGATATTCATATCTAAAAGTTCTTTATTTTACAGTCAAATTTGATTGTTTTATTGACATTCAATTATTTATATGTAAATTGTTATTTTTAAATTTTATTTGATAAATCTACCGAAAAGCAATTCCTTTAATTAATTAATGTATGCACGATTGCATGTAACATAAAGCTTATTTATTTATTACCTTATTTATAACGGCCTAAATAAGAACTAAGTATTTTTTAGCTTCGTGTATTGCATTATTCACATAGATCATTAAAAATTAATAGTTCAATAAATTACATTGCATACAAATGAATTAAAAAACAATACATAATAATAATAATAATTATATAATATAAAATTACTTAAAAGCAATTTTCAAGTAATTAGGTAGTAATTTTAGTTCGTCTTTAACACTAGAACTTTTGATATTGATTTTATTTTGTTTTGAACCGTAGGTGCTTAAAATAAAAATTAAATTAAAAAATGAAATAATTGTATGTTCTTTACCCCACTATAAAAAATAGAGGGTAATAAATTAGCCTGAAATACCAAATCGCTTAGATACAACTATCTTAAGTTTCTGATTAGATTAATATAATTTTCTACACTATGGAGTTCGTTTATCCATTCATGCACTTCACATTTTGGTCGATATAAGATACACCAAAAAATCAGTATTAAAGTGAATTTTCATTTATCACTTATTTACAAATTAAAATTTACATTTAGTTGATTTTTCATATAAAGTTGACCTGCCGAACAAGCGAGATTTAGTGTGGAAAATCACGTTTCTTCGTTTTCGGTAAACCACCCTGTAAACATTTTATGTTTAAAATTTATATAACTTTGTGCTTAAAACTATAAATCGATAAACTGAAAACGTACTAAAGAAAAGATTTTTGTTATTAAAAATCCTGTAACGTAAACACGTATTTTTAAATTACACTTCAGCTTATAAAGAAGAGAAAAAACCTACAACGCTACCTTTTTCTGTACAATTGGGAAAAATTAATTTTAAGATTACAATGTAACAGCATGCAGGAAAAGCTTTAACAATTTTTAGGTCGTTACCTAAATACATTTTAAACGTAAAAATTTCGAAATTAGAGAATTGGTTCTGATATTTTATTTTTAAATAATTAATTTAGATTGGAAATGTTTAATTAAAAGCAAGGCTTCTTCAGTTAAATTTTTTAAACGAATTTTGAAGCATGATTAAAATTCGACTGTTTTAATGAGGCTAATTACACAACTCGAACATTCGTTTTCTCTAAGAAATAATTTCGAGATTGTTCATATAAAAATTTATCACAGCATGCAATATTTTAATGTAAACACATTCTAAATTATCATAAATTTTTCTTGTAGAAATGCAAAATAAAGGAAAGTATTTTTTCTATGTACACAGAATGTCGTAGAATGAGTTTCGAGACGGATGTTTTTCGTTTACAAAATTCTTGAAGCGTCAGCATTGAGTAAGGATTGTAGGATTATCCTTTAATTGCTTTGCTGTGTTTAACGCACGTAGTTTGTATTTTTGAGAAAATTTAAAATTTCTAGTTGGGAATTACATAATCCAATCAAAACTATATTACATATTTTTATTACTTTTTACAATTTCGGTATCATCGATATTTTCTCAAATAATATAATCCTTGGCATTCATTTTCTTTTAGTTCTTTTAATTTTTAAATTACTTCAAGTATTTGTAAAATATTTGCACGTTATCTTCCGAAACTTTTTGAATTTAATTTAAAACAATGCAATGGCGTGACATTAATTTGTCAGATTGGCTGTAAATTGAGAAAATAAACATTCAAGATTTAATTGATTGCTGCGACAATTACTTTGTGAAATTTAAATTTTGTGTTGAAAACAAGGACATGAATTCTATTGGAATCGTTAATACTAATTATTGTAACTTGTTTTAGTTGACATCACCGCTTCCTACTAGTGCTGTAAATAACACTTACCTACTCAGAAACGTATTTGGATTTTCTTCTTCGTCCATATACTGTTATTCCTACTTTTCTATTTCTTCGGTTACTCTGCAATTTTTAATTTCGTCGAATTTCTTTAAATGGTAACCTATAAAGTCTGATAATCGAATCCAAAATTTTTGTTGCACAGTCAATCAACGCTAACAGCAATGTAATGAATTTCATTAAAGGCTGATCAATTTTTATTACGAGTTGCAATCACAACGCTTGTGATTTTTAATGGTTTAATCAGTTTTCGACATTGTTTAGAAGAAAAAATACTCACCAATTAATTTCATATTTATAACGCTGAGAGAACAAAATTAAAGATCCAGCGATGGAGTTATGCTCCCTAACAATATGCTCAAGTTAGTTCATAATTAAAATATAGAAGTTTGCATTTTCTGAAGAAAATAAGTAATATAATGAGCACGAAGTTACTCGTATTTGCTTGGGTTAATTGATGCTAATTACTAAAATCTAACATTTTAATTATTGCGTATATTTACATGTTTATGACATTTTTATTACAATTAACATTATTATATTTGTGCAAGCAGCAACTGTAATTAATTTGTTGTCGTTGCGGCATACGATGTTATACACATATTTAAAAACATGTGTATGTACATAACAACAATATGCAATTTGTAATAATTATGTATATATACTAAAGTAAATTTGCGCTTCTATATTATTTATATTCTATTAATAATTTGCGCTAATACCACGGTATGGCTTATAGCCACGAATAAATAAATATTCTTTATAGATTAATTTTTTGCGATCAAAAATTTTTATATTTAATAAACTAATCTGCTAAAGAGTATATTGAGATGATAACATACTTTCTCTATAATTATTTATTTTATGGTTAATAAATCACTAATATTATTTTTGTGATGTAAAAATGGCAAAGTTAAATATTTTTCGTTATTTCAGTGCTTCGATCATGAACCACTGTGAAAGTTTAATAGGTTAATTTTCAGAGGAAATAATTTATACGGAATAATGAAGAAATTTTCGTTTAAGACTTCAAGGATTGGTCCGATTTTAAGTGGTCTGGTGGATTGATGGTTTGAACTGCCACCGTTTTAAGACACAACGTTATTAGTTGACGTGGGTCCAGCTTGACATAGCAAAAAGTAATTTGAAGAAAATGACTCTCAGCAATTTTGAATATTTCCAAGAGAAGTATTATTAGCCATTACACAAAGACACACAATATTATCTAGATCTTTTGTTTAGACAGAATATTGATTTGGCTTACTTCTATCATCAAGAATAGAAGAAAATGCTATCAAAAGTCACCGATTGAGATTGTATATTTAAATCTACAGAAGTTAACGCGAAGTTTTGCGTTTGCCGATATCAATAAATCAAATGATTGATACACAGCTTGCTTAAAACAGAATAAATTTTTTTAGCAATCGTAAAAATTCGCAACAACTCCAAGTTCATTAAAAGTTGGCGAAGATTTATGTAGGTAATATGTGTCAAAATCGACCTACAACCTATTGCTGATGCCATTGTTATTTTAGTATCCAAGTCCCTTAACTTCAGAATATCATTATTACACTTGACATGCATATTAAATTACTGCCTGGAGAATGGATGTAATACAATTATCATTGCGGAATATTGCATACAATTTTGTTTTATAAAATTAATATAAACCAAATAAGTTAAATTAAATTTTAAATCACAATAACTGGGAAAAGTTCAAATTGGCATTTTCAAACTTTAACTGCTTAATTGCAAAACATCTTGAAATTATTCAATCGTTTTACTGAATTGTTAAAATTATTCTTACAAGATTAACTTGAATTCAAAAACTCACCTGCTGCTATATCAGAAATTTATTATTTTCCATTATATATTGTGCTTTGATGGGTTTGGTTTTATTGTTCGATCGTTTTGTGGTAGATAATGGTATTACTAAAATCTTACACATGCTTTCAAAACCATATCTACATAAGAATAACCAGCTTATTTCTGAATTTTCTGCTATAGAGTTAAAAATCTTATACCCGATGAAGACGAGCAGACAAAAACAACTTGTATAATATTTACACTGTAATAATTATTGACCACTTTCATAGAGAAAAAATGTTTCTAGTTGATATAAATCTTGATTCAATAAACACACGCCGCTAGCAAACCTTTTTATTTAAATTTATGTTGACGTATAACTGTTCGTGGGGGTGTAGAAAATTAGTAAAGTGGGTTTTAGATATGTAGTTATCACGGTTACCCTTACAAAAACAAACCCAATTTCAGTAGGGATGTTTGGTTTGATTACGATTAAGTGTAGAGCTATCCATTTCTCAACTTATTCATGTAAATTTTATCTGTTCTGAAAAGGTAAATATTTTGATTACAAGCACAGCATGGTTTTCAAATTAGATTATAATTATAATGAAATAATTAAAAGTTTTGTACATCAAATTATCCCTAATATGATGTTCTACTTTATACAGTTCATTTAATTAAAATGGTAACTACCTATCTAATTACAAGTAAAACATAAAGTTGTTACACTGGGAAAAAATATTGTTCATCTCAGCATAAATTTATTAACAGAACTAAATTTTAAGCTATTACAAGTAATCGGTGTTTGTTGAATATAAACCTTGTTAAGTCAACTAAAATGTTAATTTTTCTTTTTACTAAAAAGGTAATTACTTACCTTTTTAAATAATAATATTAACTCAGAAAATCTCCAATGGTTTACTGCACTGTTTTCACCATAGTGCTACACGATGAAAGCCGTTAAAATAGAATATTGTTTTCATATCGAAGCTTTATTTACCACAAAAAACATATTTGTAGAAACAACAATGAAAATTAATTATTTGAAATAACAAAACAACACAACAAATTGGTATTACTTGCCAATGCAAATTAAAAAAGATATAACTAAGTATTTAAAAAACGAAAATTAACAGAACATTAAAATAATAGATTTTAGTTTTTGTTAAATTTTATATTTTATCATAACTGCGAATTATCACATAATTTATTTGAAATTCGTATTTTAAAGTTAATTTTTATGAATTAAATATTATTTGTTGCTCTAAATAATTTTTAAATGGCAAATTAATTTTAATTTCAATTAACAAGTCATTTCTCTCAGTGTAATAATTTATCAAAGTGAATAATAATATGTAGTATGTATAAATGGTATTATAATGGGAAAATTGTGGTGTAATAATGAAATCCATGTCACTGTGCAGATGATGATAATAATAATGGGAAATAACGAATTTTTGATAACAATTGGACTATTCCTTCTATTGTATTACATTAAATAATTTCATTGTTTAGTGTGATAAGTTATAATGAGAGTAGATATTTTGTCGACTATTGTAGTATATAAACACTATATGTAAATACTAAATGCAGGTGAAGCTTGACATATTTTTCATTAAAGTTAACTTCCTTTTACTTGTGATATAATTTAATTACAATATACTTAAAACCGCTAGACCGAAGTACAAGTCATTATTTAAGTACTGACAAAACATAAACAAAGGCCTACAGCTTAACGTGGAATCCGAACAACGGCATTAATAATTTGGCAGGGACTGGGAATTCCACCTATCACCTTATGGACTGAAGCCCAGGTTTTTCTGGTTTATATTGCAACACGAAAATCTTGCAAATCCTCCGGTTAACACAATGCTGGTCAGTAATTCCGTTGGTTATTACTTTATTAGCAAATGTTTTAATCAGTCTTTAAAAAAGTGATTCTTTTTTCGCGAGCTTTAAAGCGAGTGATTCGCTAAAAGAAATCCTCAAATTAGAAAGAACTTATTAATTTCTTTTATGTTTAAAATTTTAAAATAACAAATTTAAAAAACACATATAGAGCTATCTACTTGTTGGTTTTCAATAATCAAATACAAAATAAAATTTTAAATCAAAATAATCATCCTGTTTCTTCAAATTTCGTCTGGGTCGTAACAGTATCAGCACGGTTGTCGCGTTTATGAAACCAAGGATTCGAAGATGGAATTGGTTCAATTTAAATTAAAATTTTTAATCAAATTAAAAAAGTGAAAAAGGCATCAATACCTTTTTGGAACTAACATGCTTAAATTTCACAAATAAAATATACTGTTAATCAAAATTTCGCAAACGTTCTTATGATACTTTTTCATCCCAATTATTTGTGATAAATCATGAACATTTATGCCCGGTTTCACAAAGGGCATTTAAAATTTAATCTACCATTAAAGGTCGCAAAATACTTAATCATGGATTAAACTTCAGTTAGCCTTTGTGAAACCGGGCATAAAGTAAGTTATGATTCCTTATTCATCGCCCGATGATGCCATAGTATGGTAAATTTTTTAGAACTGTAAATATAGTATGCAGGTATAGGTATTTAGCTGCTATTCTTTCTAAGAAAAACCGTATTTTTCTAAAGAATTCATATAAGAAAGATATATTTTTGTTGATGCTTCTAGACGCATTTGATTGCTGCTTAGCGACAGCCGTATAACTAAGTTATGTTAATTAGCTTACAGTTAATTCAAATAATATATAAATTATAAGCTTATGAAAGTTAATATTAAATTAAAATTAAATTATTAACCAAGTAAGCAAACACAATTAAATACAAATTATTTCCGAAGGGCTTTCACAATAAGTTAAAGGTTTTTAATTTTTAAATAAGTTACATGGAAAACGGGGAACTGCCCATTTTAAATTTGTGTAAACCAGTATACCAAATAGAGTAAAAATGTAACACAGATTTTGCTGGAAGGGCTAGAAAAAGCTGGAAAAAAGGGATAACAAAAAACTTTTAGTTACATGCAATCATCTTCGCACCCACACTGAGAGAAAGAAATTGCTTAATCAAACGATAAACGATTCAACCAACAAATTTTTTGCATTGCGGGTGGCGAATGCAAAACGTGCATTAAACTAATGCAAATAAAATGTTAACTTTTTTGCGTTATTTTAACATGAGAAGTATTTCCTTGAACGTTCTCGTTGTGTTAATTAAATCAAAATTTACTACACTAAAGCTATCAGTTTCTTTAATAGGACGTAGTAAAAGGTTGATTCAACATTCCGCACTTTTTGAACTAACCAAGTAGGTATATTGTATCAACCATTTCTGTGCAATAAATTAAACAATTTATTCTATTGTTTGAATCATTTTAGGTTTTTGATGTTACTTATTGTAGTATATGGGGAATTATGGGTTGGTGGGGCCAGGTGACGCTGAGCAAGAAAAATGGTTGTCGTACAAAATATTATGTGTAATTGTTAGAAAAATATAATTACGTTAATATAAAGCGTAGCATTATTTCTCGAGTAAACATTACACTATAACTTATGATGGTATTAAATCAAGCACTCTAAATTGAATGCGTATATCCAATGTTGAACCATCACAATAGGTGTATTACTGTATTAAAAGTAGTGCATGTTATGAATAAATAAATTTAAACAAATAATCCTCAATTTATTAACTTTTAAACAATTATTCATAACTGTAGTATCCATTTTTCCAGCACTTTGTAAACGCACATTTCATAAACACATCAAGGTTATTATGCATCAAAGATCAAACTGAAATATATGACAATAAACCTGCGCAGTTGCTCGTATATTTTTCAAGCTTCTATTCAACAATTGTATTGTGTTCAGTTTAACTGATTAACATTTCGGTTGCATTGAAATGACATACTAAAATGCTACAACAAGACAAAATAATAGTTTCGTTCAAGAATTTCATTGGTTTTCTTCCAATCTAACTATTTTATTAATTCAACGATAATATCGTATAGAAGCTTATTTGAACCCATTATAAACATTAAATCCACTAATATTTATTTAACAAAACTAATGCATTGAAACAACATTTTTGAATTTATTTTAACAACTAAAAATTGTTTCATTCAACGAAATTTCGTTTAATTCAATAAGAAAAGATTCAACATTTCAGATTCGTTCAATTTACCATCTCTTTTCTCTCAGTGCAGTGTCTAAATGCTTAAAAAAAACAATCACATCATGTACGTATGTATATTAGAAATTAAATAATAGGTAGTAGGTATAATGTGAATAATAAATTGTTTCAAAACATTCTGAACATTCAATTTCTGAACCTAATTGGTTTTTGGATTTGTTATATAATATGTTGTATATTGTATATCTAAACTCTAAAAATCACATCAATATTCAAGAAGGTTTTTATTTTTGATTATTCTTTCTCAAACTGTAAGTCCGAGTGGAAATCATTGAAATATTCATGAATGCAATCTTCACCACAACCTTTGAAATAGCAGTCATGAAATCATCAATGTGTTTGAAAAAGGTCGAAGGACGGTTTAATGAAAGCAATGAAGTCTCGTAAAAATTTCATGCCTAGATTACAAGTGTTGCTGAAATTGGACTGTTCACATCTGCGCCAAAGATTTTTTGAAACAATTTACCGCTTAATTTAAAATATTAATAAAACATTTTATATCATACACTAATGCAATAGGTAGGTACGTGTTTTTTTTGTCTCTCTATTTAAATCCTAATTACGAAATTGTAGCTGAAAAATGTACTCAGTGCGTTTTGCCATCTTGTTAGATTTTAATTTGACATATTATATTATTTTTTAGATTTTCATCCATGATTAGTTAAAATAATATACAAACCTAAATTAAAATTTTTATTAATAATTTTTAATAATAATTAATAATAATTGGTTTAATATTAAACTAAGAGATCAATGAAAAACGCATAATTTATTGCACGTTTAATTTGTGTATAATTCTTTTGCAAATTACTTTTGACCACTTCATATACAATCATAATGTGAGCCATTTTGTAACGCGCAATTGAATGCTGAAAGTGCAATTTTCATACCGGTAGTGGATAAAAATATATCTATTTTATAAAAATCACCTATTGATTTTAATTATATCTCAACGTACTAAATCACTTGTGTCATACCTTATAACATTTTTGTATTATTTTTCGGTCTCAACATAGATAATGAAATAATTTTGTTTTTCTTTTCGAGTAATAATATTCATTACTTCATAGTATTAGGTAATAAACCTTAGAGACGTCAACAACTTACATTAGTTGACCAATTATTGTGAATTGTGATATTAAAATTTTAAATTCCGTTCAATTTAAAATGCAAACAAAATCGTCCTGTTTAAGTTCAATGTAATCAAGATCATTATATTGAGTTGAAGAATTAAATGATATTTGGTATCTATAGAAAAATTAATTCTAAATTTGACCTTGATAGGGTTGTAAAGCTCTTTAATTTCTATTATATAATGTAATAAATTGATACGACCCGTTGCTCCTGTTAATCCTCTCTTATAGGAAACCTTGGGATCAATTGCTTTCGATGGATTCGTCTCACTCAGTTGGGTGCCAAATCTAATGATTATGAATTTTTTTTGCAAATTTAAACTGTTCTTTAGAATTCAGTGAAAAATTATTAATTTGAGAACGATTTATTAATTATACTTGAAATAGTACAAGCTGGACTGAAAGTAAATTGTTATTGTGGCGTAGTGTATGGCGTGTACATAGTACTGCAAAATATAAACTGAAGAAATAAAAGTGAAACAATAATAAAAACAATTTAAAAATTTGTGACCAAAAAAAATTATTTAACAAAATTTGGAAAAACCTTTGGTAATCTTCTTTTTGTCAGCCACTTTCCGTGGATGTACTTATTTCGCACACAAAACTTTTGATAAACTTTGTTCTTTCCTTTGGGTCAGGCAACATTTGACTATTGACGAGCCCACATGACTTGTTTTGTTGGAATTCAAACTCAAAAGCAAAATAGACTATGAATTCTACGCGACTGTTCCTCTAAAATACTTAACTTTGTCATAAATTCGGGATGGTTTGGGGAATAGAAGGGAAGGTAGCCTGCTACAAAAGTCGGAGGTAGCATATTGGCCCAGATATGTGGCCTGAGTGCATGTGAACTTCGGTTTTCCCTCCACATGTAATCCAGAATACCTTCATAGGCATACGTAAAACCGGACATGATTATCAATACTAGTACTTACAAACAAGAACTGTATCGATTAAATTTTTTTTACTTTCAATTATTAAATATGAAAACTAATACGCTTTGCTGAAATTCTAAGGTATCTCTATTAATTTTGTTATTTAAAGTAGTCTTTAAAAACCAATAGTTCTTTCACCAATATTTCTATGCATTTTAAATGAATTTTTCTACATGTCAGGTCTGCAATTCTATATCAACTTTTTTAAATGATAATTATTATTTAATCAGTTTCATGTAATTAATCGTCGGTTAATGTTTTTTAATTACAAAAATATTTGCAAACCAATATCAGGCACATGGTACGAAAAACATTTAAGACTTACTGTCGTTTTTCTTAACTTTGAATTGTGGAATCGGTGAGAGTATCAACCCAAAGCATTTTTTAGTAACCTAATATATTTTATATGCAGTTCTGGTACGGTTCAAAGATTCTCCACTTTCATTAAAAAACATATTAAATAAAAAAATTGAAATTGTGTCAAAGGTTACGGTCAAACTTTATATAATCTATAAATATTCGTGTATCGACCGAAACAGTTCTACTACTCTATGATAATTTATATTTTCTTTTCATTTTTGCTATTGTTTCATTTCTATCGTATAGGAAAAGTTATCTGAGTATCACTGTTGAATTCATTCCATTTTAATGTGAAATAAATATATATAGAACACTTAAAAATTATTATCATAAAAATGATAAAACTGATAAAATAAGCATTTAAACTCACTAAATCAAACTCAAACTTTATGAAAGCTTGTTATAACAAGATTATATTTCACAACAATATTTAAATTTTATTATTTTCATCTCGCTATATTTTGCAGTTGAATTTGAAGACTTGGAATTTCAAATTCATTGTGGAAGTATTTGCGGTTATATTCTACACAAAGCACTTTTGTTAACCTGCAAATAAATAATAATTCTGTACTTCATTACATTAAAAAATATTTTAAAATAATTCTACTTGATTATAATTAAAAATATGTCTGAAGAAATAGATACCACAAATGAAATAATATTTCTACATTAATAATAATTAATGATTCGTTTAAAACATTTTTTCAGTAATTAAATTGAGTGTTTTATAGTTATGTGTGTTTGTTAGGTTGATTTTTAGTAATATTCGTAAAGGTATATTTACAGGACGGTCGACGAATTAAAAAATTCCATGAAGTCCATTATTTGAACCCGGAGTTTCCATTCTGTAACTCCAACAGAAAAGCGATCAATTAAGTAAAAACGAAAGTCGTCAATTTCATTCATCGTCAATGAATTAGGTGACGCTGTTTTAGGTCGTAGGAAAAATAGTGTAATAACTCACTTAAAACTGTCTATCTTTTTTTCATGTGATTCCTGGGAAATATCCACACTTGTTATGTAATATTCTATTTTCTATTAATGTATTATTTATTCTTGCCAATAATAATTTTTCTTTATTAAAATCTGCAGTAAGTCCTTCTGATTTGTAAAATAAAAAAAAAATGTTGAAATAATTTTTCAACATTGCAGCACTTAGACAGGAATTATAAGTAATCTTACGTTTCCATAATAACTTTTAAATTTTTCGACAATTAAAACAATTGTTTTCTTTTGAATCAGCTTCTTGTGTTGACCATTCAATTTTACTAAAATGACCAAAATCTACCAAATTCGATCTACAAGAGGTAAAATTGATGAAATCAACATAATAAAGACTGCATTTGGATTTTCTTCTAAGCTATGTACACAAAATGATTTAATTTAACCACCTTGTCAAATTCTGGTTAAAATTTATGAATTTTCACATCTTGTTGAGCCTTCATATTAATTATATTAATCTCGCACAAATCATTCGGTAAGAGCATGCTGTATTACATCGATCTAGAAAACGGCAAAAATAATTTTCAATTCTCGCGGTTCAGAATTCACGTCAAGCTGTCGGTTTTCTGTAATCATTACATTTTCAACACTACATTAACTACTAACGAGTTGCTATTACCTTTAAGTGTGTTGATTTTTAATTAAATATTTTTTGTTAACTATACAAATTATTTTTTTTAAATCTCATTAGAATTAATTTGTTTGCAGTATTTACATTTCATAATCATTTTAATTGGACTAATAGCAAGCGTTCGTGTTTTATTTAAACCACAACAAGAAATTAATTTGCTAACATTAACTTAAAAACAAAATGATAGCTTATCTACCGAAGACCTACAATTATTATATTACACCACAATAATTTAGTTGAAGAATATAACAAACTAATACAATTACGATTTTTAATAATATTAAAAACAGTTTATTTAAACTTTATTTTATTTAATTATACTAGTACTGTTTTTTAGAAATGAAATTTAGAAGTTTAAACGTTAATTGAATAGGAGTACCACCTATTAACGATTTAAAGCTTATATTTTATTGTTCACTTAAGTTGTAATGGAAACTAAATACTAATTTTGTAATAGCCTATATAATCTGTCGTTTAATCTGTCATGTACAAGAGTCGAAACACGTCCTATTTTGATAAAATGCTTTATTGTTGCGTGTTTTATATTTATTTCCCAATTTGCAAATTTTCAAATATTATAGCTACTACTTCATTAATTTGCTTGATGAAGCACAAAATTATTCAACGGAGAGTGATGAGATAATTTATGAAATTGGATTTTAATAAGGATCACGAGTCTAGACAGATTTAGTCAAGTTTTTTCAACTCATGTGTGGTTGAATTTTTAAATAAATAATTAAAATTTAGTTTTAATCAATAAAGCAATAAATGCTTGTCAATTTTAAATTACATTTTAACGATGTATTAACTGTTTCTTACAATTGTTTAGCGTTGTTTTACATGTTATAGCAACATTTTTAAGCTACAGTTTTTTTATATCTATCAGAAATAATTATTTAATCTCATGGTTTTCCTGAATATTAAGATGGATGGATTATCTAATAGGTTAACAATAATTATTACTTATTTTGTTTTTCGATAGGATATAATTAATTTGAAAAATTAACTTTCAATGCATTAGATTATTTTAAATTTTCCAAGGCTTTTACATACCTTACATTCATCTATTTCTCTCTTCAATTACGATATTTTTTCACACTTTTTTATTTAAAAATATTATTCCTCAATTCGTTACTTTCGAATACCTTAAAATATTTAAAAAAATTTCTCTCATTCGTCTCATTCTTCTTGATGCGTTCCCTTCCATTAATCCCTAATATTTTCTAATTTATTCTATTATACTAATTCTAAAAATGTATTTTTAAACTTCTATGCAATACAATATCATATATTCATAAACAATGTTCATAGTTAAGATAAGTTGGTACATCTACTGAATTGAATTTTATTTTATTTTATTTTCAGTACTAGCTGCTTACATACTATTAGGTAACGTAACTAACTTTTTGTTAGAATTGATTACGTATAAAATAATGATTATTTGACGAGGGTCACGAATATGTTTATTAATTATTCCCGAACTAAAAATGTATTTTTAGACTTCTATGCAATACAATTTTGGTAATATCAAATTTTGAACAGTATCATTTTAATTGAATTGATCAACTAATATGCAAATATTTCCTATTATGTAGATTGTAGATACAGGCAATTTGGTTACTATAATTTGAATAGAAATTTTACATTATAAAGGTACGATGTCAAGGTAACTTTCAGATACACACAGCACCTTTATGGATAATCATAACGGCCCTTATTAATATTGAGACTTTTAGGAACTGCTTATAAATAGAATAATTTGTAAATTTTTGATGAAAACTTTCACAAAAATCAATATAAGTGTAAATGTTGATTGTTTTATTGTATTTCGATGTAATTGATTTTAAGATTTTGAAAATAATTTATGGTAAAACCCAGCTTGGAAGATTTTTTAAATAAATTAATAATTCAACAAAGAAATGCCAAGGTATAAATTCAAAGCAATTTTTTGTAAATAATTAGGTTTATTAAATACAAGCAAGTTATAATCACACACAAAAGTTTCAGTTTTATCAGCATACATAGTACATGCTACATACGAACTGGATACCTTATATATATGAATTACGAAATTGCATGTATTCAGAATAATTAAATAGTCCAAATTGTGGATTGCAGTTGGAACTTCTAATTTTACATTTGACCTACATCTGTAATGTGCATTTCTGAAAACTACAGTAGAAAACTTTTCAATAGGAGTATCTGAAAGCAAATATATTTCTAATCTTTTAAATTTTCATCAGTTCAATAATTGCAAATTTGCACCAACTCAATTGCACACCACAGGATAAATATAGATTTAGAAGAAAGATTAAATTTAAATGAATTTTTTAGATTGTTTGTTGTTTACAAATCGATTTTACTGATAGCATGGCATTACTGTGGCATTACAGTATTAAAACAGGTAAAACGTGTTAATCGGTTACTATAATTAAATGTGAATATTGAATAATTCATTGCATAATAATTGCAAAATATGTAAAGCATAATGTAAATTTAGAGTCCACAAATAATAATTGATTTACAGTCAACCCAGTACAAGACGAACCTTCAAAAGGAAAGGAAAAAATTTAAATACACAGTAGAAGCCACTTTTTCAAAAATCACTTAAATTTTATCTGATGCATAAATAATTATTATACAGTGATAACAATTACATTTGTTCGATATTATTGGTTCGCGTCGGTGGTACAACGATGCAATAAACGATGCAATTACACAATTGTAATATAAATAACTAAATTACCTATATATTAAAATAATAGTTTATTGTATGCTGCAATAATTAAGCTTTGAAATCAGTTTATAAAAATAGTTACTTTGTTTTAATATACATACCTGTAATAATTAGAACAAAATAACGAACAATTCATTCATCGCTTAGTTTCTTCTTTTCATTTTGCCAAAACTGTATGTCGAACAATGGTTTTAAATATAAAAATTATATATTTATCATAGTAAATAAATGATCACCGCTGCAAGATCAGCAAGAGTCGGTCATTAGCCTAGTATGTTAGCTGAATCACTGCTAACACTAAGGTACCCGGTTCGAATCCGGAAAGAATCTAAAATTTCTTATGACCATCTTCGTGCTTCGGAGGGCACGTAAAGCCGGCGGTTTTCCTGGGTTGATGATTTGCCCTCATCTACAGAAAAAAACAGGGTTACGGGCACATCTGAAACCAGCTCAGCAAGCTACCTCATATATGTAAAACAACTAATATGCTCACAGTAATAGTGACTTCGGCTCCTCTTCGATAGAAGACAGCCCAGATGTCAAGACAAACAGGAGCTTATCTTAGCCGAAGTAGAAGAAGAAGAAGAAGCAGCAGCAAGATAGTATTGTTAAACAGTGAAATTCTTCAATTTTTAAGTGAAAATGTACTGTAATATAGGAATACTAGTCAAATTGTGGGTAACTGAATTTTGTATTTATTAAAATTGAAAGTAGGTACTAGATTGATCAAATAAATGCAGTCATTTAAATGTTGTCAAAGTATATGTTGGCAAAAATTGCTAATATGTATAACCGGTATATTATTATACGAGTACATGTAGAAATTCTATTGTAAGAACTTTCATAGAAATTGTAAAAGCGGCATAGGAGTTATAATATTTAGTGCGTTGCATATTATACTTCTGCTCAACCCTCATACTGTATACATAATCCGCTGTACGAATCTCATAACAAAATATTAACAATATTCATCTCTTCATCTTCTCATTTTACATACACCAACGAAGCAATATTAAAATTACCTATCGTTTTAAATTTGACTTACCCCGACGATATCAACCCTTAAAATATTTTGAGTAAATTAACATTCTGTGGTTAAATGACACAACATGTAATTCGAGCTGGCTGAACTAAATATAAAAGCGAGTGGATCATTTGAGATCATCCAAGATGAAAGGTTTCTACGAAGAGTTTTTTTTTAACAGGATTGACGGCGCTAAGTACAGAAAATAGTTGCATAATTATTATAACTAACTTCTAAACTTCTAACTGTTTTTTGTTTAATTAAAAAAAAAAATTTAAGCTGCAATTCTTTTCAACACATTTTTAAACTTTAAAATGGGAGCTTAAAAATTGTCTTAAGTTAAAAGGATACAAAATCTTGAAAAGTCTTTAATCGGATCTCGGTGAGCGATACGTTTTATCTTGAGTGAACTCAATTGAACCATTCGTTTCTAGTTTTTCATTAAAAGTCAAATATCAAATATTAGTTATTGTGTCTATAAAGAGACAGACAAACATGGACAGAATTTCTTTTACTTGCTTTTGTGGTGTGTTGGTGGTTAGAACCACAGAGAAATATCAAGAAAATGGATGAAACATTTTGATAGTTTTGGTGATTTCAATGCGCTGGCGTGCTTACGTAAAAGTGATTACGTTCGTGGTACTACGGTACTCCATATTACAATACTTCAAGGAAATAAGTTATTCCAGACTAATTTTATTTATTGACATGCCAAGTGTGATCATAAAAATACAATGAAGCTTTATTTTTGATTATAATAAATTGAAACTTTAAATTGTGCAATTGTAGGTACATTACTATTATTATGTAAGATTTCCGTAATGTAAGGTGTTTAAACTGGAGTAAGTGCTAGCTTGATTCTCCTTATTATCTTTAATATGCTTACAACCCAAAGCTTTTGTGCTCCATGTTAGCTACACTTAGCTTAACTAAACCATCACTAATGCAACAAAATTAACTCCCACATATGTATAATATAAGCTATTATTAGTCTGTCTATATTGTTGTTTCTTTTCAAAGCGTTTACAATGTTTGTTTGTTGCGCCCGTCAAACTTTTCATTAACTCCTTTAAACTCTTGCAAGTAATCCCGCAAACATTTATTGTCCCATCAAAAGAATTTTAGTGAAATTTTTTAATAAAAGCAACGAATAGGTTTTAAATATTATGAGTCGCTGAAAGTGTTTCACATAGTTGTTATTTCTATATGTATTTTGATGGAATGAATAAAAAATCAAAACGATCCATGTCGATTAATTATGTCCTGAAGGAATACCATTGTAAAAAGTATTGCGTGATTGCTTGTTTATTCCCAAACCGCACAAAATTGTGGTGATGAAGTGATAGAATATCGCATAATATATTATATCATATTTCACGATATTAGAAAGATTTTTTATTTAATACATTTGGATTTATAATGTTTCGTTATTTCATTATCTTTGAGATAGCTACAAGTTATTATCAAGATGTATTTCAGAAAAATAACTTATTTATAAAAGATATTGTTAGATAGGCTGTCATGTTTCAGGCGTTTTGTTTAAATCACACATTTTTATATACCTATTTTAACGCACTGTCATATGTATCTTACAACATTTTTACATTATTTTTATGCCACAACATAAGTAATGGAATAATTTTGTTTTTTTCCGCCATTGAGTAATACTTGTATTACATAAGGGGACGTCCATTAATTACGTGAGGCGATTTTAGCGATTTTAAGACCCCCCCCCTCTGGTGAGATGTCGTGAGATTCTTCTAATCTCACGTGAGATTGTTTGTTTTACCGTCTTAATTTAACCCAATTCTCTCGCAATTTTACAGTTTCTGGCGGAAAAAAAAAGTACGTGATATTTGCTGAGACCCCCCCTCTCCCCTACGTGAGATTCGGTGAGATTCTTCTTGACCCCCTCCTCCCTCTAAACGTCTCACGTAATTAATGGATGTCCCCTAATGTGCTTTATTTTTGTAACATAGGCAATTTTAATGAATAGGCAGTCATTAATCACGGTTTTGAGTAATATTTCATTATTCCTTAGTAACGTAGTAGGTACAAAGTAAAGTCATCAGCTGTGACAAAATTAACAAATTTTGGTACCTAATTCTCTTTTAATGCATTTTGAAGATCGTAGTGATCGTAGTTAAAAAATTAATTAGATGCAAACATTGAAATAGCCTATATACTTATTGTACATAGAAATATAGTATCGGCTAATTGCCTCGTAACTTACAATCCACCTCGCGATTAATCGGCAGTTTATTCTTCTGCCTCTTAAAGAATTGTTCAAATTAAATAAATTTGAATAAAAATATAACAAGAAAAGATTAAAATTAAAATATCTTTTGCACGAAAAGTAATCAATGATGCATATCAATGAAACTGGATACCGTATAAGTGCAGGTGTACGGTGATGTCATACCGACGTGCTGTTAATAATATTTACTACTATAATATATAGTAATAAAAGGTCCCGACGAAAGTATTGAGTGTTCAATTTAGTTAATTGTTCAAATTTTGTAATTAATATGCAAACAGAATAATACGTACAAAAGTAAAGTTGCATAAAATAAAAAAATTCGTTCTCTTCAGTAACATTGTAGATATATTCAATATGTGACAGATACCGTAGGCTCATTGCATCGTAAGAGAAGTGACCAAATATTGTAACAACTAGCAGTTATACCTCACTTACGCGAGACGCTGACAAAACGTTTATTATTTTACCACAGAAACAGACAAAACGTACTTTATATTTTTTCTTAATATATTGAATTATTATTGAAATTGCAAAGTATGCTTGATTTATTGTAAAATAAAAACTGCCAAATAATAATTTAATTTGGAATTGGTATTTCTTATATTCCCTTTCTTTAACATCTGCTGCTATACAATAAAACTGAATTCTACACACGACCATAAAATTTAATTATTGATTCGGAAAAAAATAATTCACTGGCGACATATATATATATTTAAGATTTATAAAATATATGAAGTATAAAACAGAACTATTTTTGCAATTTTCGGGTTATCTTATTAAGTAATTTTTAAAATAACGTATAAAACTTAAACACCACCATTATAAAACTTTATTGTTATCCAAATTTCCTAAATTGAATTAAAAACCAAATATAAGTAATAAATGTTCCAATTAAATTTGCAAATTAACGTAATTTAAAAATTATTTCCGTGATTGAATTAAAATTTTGAAATTATTTATGGCGAATTTACCTTTTTGAGAAAAATTGTATGTTTTATTCGGACTGACTAAAGCTTATCTTGGCTTAATATACTATTATACTATGTTATTTCCCTATGTTCGGGTGTAACGTTTATCACCCCGCATAATGCATATTCCTGATAAATTTGATATAATTTAATAGTGTTTAGTGTATATATTTATACCTGAAATAATTTATATGACACGGTTAAGTTTATATTTATACATAAACCTTCAGTTTCTATATCGATTTTTATGAACCAAAATGTACACTAATTAATTTATTATAAAAAAACATAATCACGCTGACACTAACTACACTATTACTGCTGCGATAATGTATTTTCAAACTTGACTTGGCAATATGGATATATAATATGGCATAATAGGACTGTTATTTGTAATTTTTTTGTGAAACAATGTTTTATTCATCAGCTACTAATGCTGAATACATCTAAGGCACACATTTTTAATATTAAATACGAAAATGTTGAGGAAATATTTTATTGAGAGATTACAATGAAGTTTAATTACATTAATTTAATAATAAAAAAATATATACATACATACTATATATAGTATATTATTTAACTAGAGCTTATAATTGCTTATTGTCGCGAGGTTGATTCGTAGCCGAGGATATACAATCCACGCGAGCGATTAATAGGCAGTGTAAGCTCGAGTTATAATATACTATTTTATTCGCTTCTGAAAAATTAAAAAAGTTTCATAAAAATTGTTCAAATTAAAAGAAATTCAATAAAAAATATAGAAACAAATGATTAAAATTAAAATATCTCTTGAATTAAAAGTAATCAGTCTCGTTTTTATCAAAAAAAATTAGTACAATGCAGGTGTTCAGACACAAGTTTATAAAAGACACTTAATGCAAATTGCATCATTGCAACTATTTCCTCTGGGTCTAGTGATTTCATACTAGCATGTTGATAATAATATCCAATACTACTTTATGCGTGGGTATATTACTCCGTAAGAGAAGAAACTCAAGATTGTAACCTACGTACAGTAGACATTGACGAGAAGCGTTAATTTCTGACGCAAACGTACAGGAACAAATAAAATACTTTAAAATACGTGCTCTTCGTAAATCGTAAATTTACTTTTTCTTATAATAATAACTAATTGACACTTGAAACTAAGTAGTTCGTTTATTATTTTAAACCCAATTATTTTTACAAAACATCTTTACAAATATCGGTAACATTAAAATAAAATTAAATTAATATTTCGCAGTACTACTATATCTGCGAAAAATACATTATTACAGATAATACGTTTTCTTAGTTTGTTCATTCATTTTAATTTGATTTGACGATTTGAAATTTTGGTACTTTGAGTGTATCTGACTAATCATGGTAGCGTTTTTAGTTGTTATATTAGTTTAATTGACGTCAGGCTCTCATCATGTGAATTAATTTCACGAAAGCGGTTAGCCCTAAAATAAATAATTTATGCGAGAAGTGTACCTATATTTCTTCCGGAAATTATCCATAATAATTTAAATAAAACCTTATCAATTATTTTGCCATTCTCACTATCTCCCTAAATTTTGTATTTTTAAATATAATTTAAAATATATTTTATTTGCCCATTTCATCTGCCCAGCTACGCTAGCCGTTTTTGAACAGAAATCGTAGTTATTGAAATAATACAAATATTAATATTTATAATATTTGCACAAGGGCAATTGTTTATACCGGGTGCTGAATGAGTTAGCCGAACATAGGAAATTAACATGTAAAAACTTATTTATGCAAATTTCTGCTTCCCTAATTATTTTAGAGAAAAAATGAACGACACAAAAATAATGCAGAAATATAAACTGCAAATGATAAGACCATTAGATTTCATCTAACTTTTACTTAAAAGGTCAAAAAATGCTTTCAAAATTGTTAAAATTTGCATTTATCGCACTGGCCATGTAATAAATTCAATTTAATTTATATTTTCCAAAATAATTACCATGGAAACTTTCATAGCCAGCCCGATAAACGAAACTTTTAATAATTTCAAAAGCATTTTTTGGCTTTTTAAGTAAAAGTTAGATGAAATCTAATACTCTTATCATTCGTAGTTTATATTTCTGCATTATTTTTGTGTCTTTCATTTTTTCTCTAAAATAATTAGGGAAGCAGGAATTTGCATAAATAAGTTTTTACATGTTAATTTTCTATTTGTTCGGCTAACTCATTCAGCACCCTGTATAATTCTTTTATTTATAATCGTTGCTTTGACAGTTCTGTAACAAAATAAATTTTTAATTTTCATTATAAGAAACAGTGCCACGTGACATAAATTATATAGCCAAACTAATATAACAATACACCTCATCTTCGTACAGTATTAACAGGTTTTGCTATATGTTTTGGTTTGATCTTATATGGTAGAAGCTCAAGTAATTCAGTTTAGAAGCTTTCGAAAATTACTCCATACTAATTTTTGTAAAGACTTGGTAAATCCTCTTCTACGAGAATAATAATAATAATAATAATAATAATATAGTAATGAAGCAGGCAGTCTAAATAGTACAATGCAATTATCCCCTTCTTGTCACAACAGAAGAAATGATATGGTCTCCAATATCAGATGGGTGACCGCTTTAAGAACATCCTTTCGTTCGGTACTAAAACCTTGGGGTCCGAAATACATAATAGGTATTATGTAAAACAAAGATTTATATTCTACTTGTAATATTTGTAATTTAACTTAAGAAAAATGATTATTAAATCTATACCACTCCAATGCATCCAATGTCAATAACAATTCAATGACGAAGCAATGCAAAAATGTTTAAACGGACGCAGTGTGCGATGCTGTCTCGATTACAATGTCTAGATAACAACAAAATAAATATATTTGAACACTTTATATCTATGATATAACAGTATTTTGTAGTATATTTCTGTTATATTGCTCGAAAAACAGTCAAAACAGAAAACCGTGTAGTACAGGGTAGAATGGAAGGTCGATGATCGACAGGGGTCTTCGATATGATAGGCAAACCAGACAAAATAGCGGATTAATGAGAACTCACCGGAGGAATCTGAACAAGTTAGTATCAAAAATAGTTTTAAACATTACTGGTTACAATGATCAAGAAGGAATACTCGACTACATTTACTTACTTTATACAAAGTTATGAAATATATGTAGGTAGTATACAGTACATATACATAATATTAATATTTCACACACAATACCGAGAAATACAGGATTTTTACATTAGGATTAATGCAATGAATTTGACAGAATTAACTAAAAATGATCTTTTTCCTTAAAAATTAATTAAAATTTATTTAGCATAATATTATCATGGCTGGTAAGTAACTAGACTTAATCTAAAATTAGGTATCGATTTGTCAGTTATTAAATTATGTTGGGAACTGAAACTGCTACTTGCCATATTAATAAATTTGCTTCAGCTGTAAGTTTTCCTACGAAACTTTATTACATGCAGAAAAAAGTTTGTTTTTAGAAGAATAATGTGTTAACACCAATAATTTTTTTTCAAGAAATACGAGTGCTCAAGAAATTATGTTAATGGTAATTAAATAATTTTTATTTTTTTGCTTGTACAAGAAAGTCTCACAAACTTGAAGAACTAGATATCTGCATAAATGTACATACATAATACATACATCGTAATCATGTTTGCATAATATCGCTTCCTCAATGTTAAGACAATTTCCTAATAAATTTTATTATTTTAAAAACTTCTAGCGGTGCCGTTAACGCATTATATTTTATAATAATATTATTTTAAGATACATAATTTATTAGTAGGTCAACCATTATTTTTTAGAAATAGAAGTAGGTAGTATTTGTTTTTTGTGCCAGAAATTTAAAAACGTAATAATTAATTTTTTACGCTATCCTACAATAAATTATATTAAATAAAAAAATAAATAAAACATATTTTTGAAAAATTGTTGTTGGTAAATAATGCTGTGTTTTTCAGCCTATCAAACGAAGTTTGTTGTGGTTAGTTTCGTAGAGTTTTTGATTCTGGTAGTTGGTTTTGTTTTTTGTTTTCATATTTTCTTCAAACTTTATGTATGTACCAAGTACTATATAATTTAAGAATATCATTCCCAGATTTTTTCATCTTAATTTCTGTGAAACATAAATTATATGTTATCTTAATTTTTGCATTATTATTGTTTTTGTGATTCGCTACCAATTTATAAAAATACAGCTTTTACAGATATTTGCTTCTTTGTTAATTGTTTATTCTTATTGGACTTCGAGTTTATCTAATAATAATTATTAGATGTGGTCGATTATTAGTTCAACATGTTCAGTTCAACTGCTAAATATGAATTAGAAATTAAAATTAGCATTTTGCATTCGGAATTCGCTAAAAACATGATGGCGGACAAAAGTTGTAATTGTAACTTATTGGACTTGATTGATTTTCGGTTTCTCCAGTTGGACTGAGGAGTGACATTTTGAGGTCAAAATTATGTAAGTCTATTTAAGTTTCTTTACGATCTATACATACTGTCATGTCCTGAAAGTATTTGAATGAATTTAATTTGTTTTTTTTATTTTTTGAATTTTTTTTTTGGAAACAATTTTGGAATTTGCGAGTTTTGCTGTTGTTGTGAGATTAATTGAAGTCAAAGTTTTGTTTTTGTAAATACATCATGCCTGATATCTCGATGCTTAAAAGTTGTTCAATAATTAATTTAAATTTTGAAAATAAAGTAAAAAGATATTTCTAAATTAATAAAATTTCGCATGAGAAGTTAAATGACAATGATGACGGTGGTGTTACGCGACAGATTTTTCCATTTTTGATTTGTAAAAGTCAGGATTGGTTCTATAAAATAAAGTGTCCAAAATAAACTACAACTACCGGTATACAAATAAAAATTTTTGGTTCCACTGAAAAATAGAGGTTGGTAGTGTGGAGCAGGTTTTAAGAAGGTATGAGGTCCGATAAGAGGTTACAAAAAAAAGAAAAGGTGGATGGAAAATTAAGTGATCTATGGCAGAAAGTGCTGGAGAAATTGGATTTTTTAAAATTTGTAAATTAACAGATGGTCAATGTTAATATTTGGGTATACAATCAATCATTACGATTATAAAATGTTGGATGTTTTGTGAGAAAAAATCATATGATTTAAAATAAAGTTGGAAGAAAAGTTATTTGGAAATGGGTATTAAAAATTTGGAATCTTGAGAATGGTATTGGTATTTATTAATGGACCTTTGAAATTCAACCAAGTATTAGATAAATTATGATGAAAATGGATTACAATGGAACCAGATGGAACACATGTGGTACTTCAGGTTTTCTACAGTATTTAAAACAATAGATAGATGTGGTTTTAGAGTAATAGTGAAATTAAAAAGAAAATCTGTGAAAGACTCCAATTATCACCGGTAAGACTGTTAAATTTAAAATTTATTCCGAACACGGACCATTATTTTTTTACTTCATTATATTATGTTATCATCATGTTGCAAATTGGAAATTCGAGATATAGAGTATGTTTTTTAGAAAATTAAATGAGACTCGAAGTTCCAATTGTAATTTCACCTCATTGTTTCAATTTGATTTATAATCAACGATTTAGAAATATTACTTATCGCGAAAAATTTGTCTAAGCTCACTAGATGTCAGGCTGTACTTTATTAATATTGCTTGTTTTTCTTTAAAATTTGATATTAAATCGCAAATTCCTTTTGATGTGTTTTTGTTTCATTTCCGATTATTAGAGAAATAATCTTTTTTTTGAATTTGAGCTAAGCCGTGGTTAAATTATTTACAGGAGTCTCATAAATTTATTTATTTTATATGTTAGGTTGTTGTATAAAAAAAATTTCTCTTAATATTTGATTTGCTTTTTTTGATTATACACTCATAACATAACAATACATTACTATCGAAGAAGTTAAAAATGCATCGGTTTTTTAATACTTTGATGGTTTTAAAATAAGTGGCTTCAATATTGTCATTATCTAAAATATACACTTATAAACACCCCATGATTTTTTTTTATCTAGCTCCATTTCAGTAAAACTCGACCAAATTTAACTTGACTATGAAGTGACATTCACAAGCATGTACAAACCGAAAATCAATTAAATTCGACAAAAAATAACAATTTTAACTATTTCTGGTCACCGCAGTTTTTTAGTGGCTTTTCGATTGAAAAGCACTAATTTTAACTTCGAGTTTGTATTCAGTACCAAATGAAAATGAAGGTTAACTTGGAAAGTAAATCATAATTTATTATTACAACAATTAAAAAATTTACGGGCCTCTGAGGGACACATTAAAATGTCTCTATATCATAAAATTATCTTCAGTTTGGATATTCCCATTCAACTCATTAAATTTTCGGCAGTTTATACAAATTGCAATGTACTATATAATTAACCTATTTAATGATCATTTTAAATAATCAGAGTAAAAATTATATCCAATTGGATAAACATCTGCAGTATTAATTTTAGTTGTCTTCTAGTCGAATTTTTTTTGTCAAAAAATACCTATTTACTGTACACAGGCATTACGATATATCTTGATAACCCTATGATCTTGTCAGATGTTAATTTGACATCCATTTTTTATTTTAGGTTATAATTGACCCAGTTTGGCTGAATATAAATGAACCGATCACGGAGAACTCGGTTAATATATTGCCGTGATTTTATAAAAACTTGAAATATTCTTTTTTTGGTCCATTTGAGTTAAATTATTTTTATCTTTCTAAATATTTTGTTCTAATTCATATTATTATAATTTTCTTGCTTACATTATTTAAAGTTTCATTGCTTTACCAATATTTTTTAAATTAAATTTCAAATTTAAAAATGTACGTATACGAAACTTTATAATTTTCGATGGAACTGTGAATATATGTGAAAATAAGTTGGTTGTCTAGTATAACAAATTATAGTATGTATCCATCAAGTATATAAATGATATACAAATTAATACCAACATTTGAATATTTGATATAATTGTTTAGAACTGAATGATATGATTTGTAAAGTTAGTGTGTCAATATTACATGCCAGTGGCAGATCTTTGATTTATTGTTGCATATAAACAACTATATTGTTATATCACCACTACGGTAAATTAATTGCACCCCAATAACAAATTAGGTAAGAAAACTGAAAGCGACTGTTTAATTTTAATTCAAAGTCTATTATTGTCTTTCGTAGGTCTAGAATCAGAAAATTAGTAATAGGTACAAATGCTAATAAAAAATAGATTAAATATTTATTATTAGATTAAGGAGCAAATAATTATCGAGTAAATATTTTATCACTTATAAAAAGTACTTTGTTAAATTGCCGAAGTAAAGAGGATTAAAAGTTTAAACGAATTAGGTACTGCAGCAAAAAGTTTGCTATACTATTTAGTAAATTAGCAATTTATAATAATTATTTTATCGGTTAGGCTACCTGAGCGGTCGACCCAATTTCGAATCTTGCATAAGAAATTATAGAAATAACGATTTTCTTTCCAAATAAAGAAAAACTAAAAATACTGTTATAAATTATAATTACACGGTGCTATGTAGCACAATATGACTGTACGAGAAACAAGCAGAAATTGGTAGAACTATTTTTTAGTTATCTGAAGTATTGTTGATCCCATTGTAAACACGAATACCTAATATATAAAGAGCATGTAGTAAAAACACAGACTAGGAGAAGGGTAGATGTTTTAAAGCGAGATTTGCACCTTTTTATGTTTGACCTAAAGTTTACATACTCAAAGTATTGTTTAATACTCTGATGGTTGTGATGCGAGATTTTTAAAACTTTTTTTGCAAGCAGGTGTAACTAGACAAATAATTCATGTTTTACTTTGTGTTAAGAGTTTAGATAATTAAATAGTACCTACCTACTATGTAATACGTCCAAAAAGAAGATTTGTTGAACTTCAGTTCCTGAAACAATTAGAAATATAAAAATTTCAAGATGATATAACTCTAGCTTGCGCAATGAAATTCCATTAGGTACTTCACTAGAAATTTTCTGATCGATATTCGGCTACTGTCATTTAGCTATTTCTATCATATAAGCTGTAAAGGTATTTTATTTTGACCACCTACTACAATATAGATGTGTTTTATTAAATTTCCGTTATTTGTAGGTCAAGGATCCAATTTTACGTTCTTTTGTTTTTAAAACGGGTTTGTGGAAACACAAAAATATGATGTTAAGTCGATTTATCTTAATATTAATGGCATTTCCGATTACTTCGGAAGTTATTTTGAAGAAATTATTGTTTTCATTTTATACATTGATATTAAGTATTTTGTTTCTATATATAGTATGTAGGTATGTATCATTTCAATCACAAATTATATTTAGTTCAAGTCTACTTGAAATTATTTTTTTTTTATTATTAAAAATTCCAATACCTAGGTAGTTATTTTTCATTTAGTTTTTAATTTAATCAACCGAATTAATCTATATAAATTTAAAGGTTGATAGAGGATGAAATATTTATGTATGTAATCTATTTTGTTTTGTTGGTGTATACTTCCTGCGATATGAAAAACATTGGCATTTATGTACGTATAATTAATGATAAAATATGTCTTTACAATAAGCAACTGCGAAAGGATATTGGTTTAATTCAGAATTCAGATACATGATATTATGATGCCTGCACCAATTTATTGACAGTTAACAATCAGGTTGAAGCTTTTCATTTCATTATCAGTATATGAAAAATTTTCGATAGCTTCCACAAGAAGCTTCTTCTTGAGATAGGTTTTGATGTATATAGGGTGGGAAAAAATAATTTTTTGATTGAAAACGCGATTCGGCTAGTCGAGTGGTCTGAATAACAGAAGTACTAACCGAGATAGTAGTAGAAACACTAATTGAAGCAAAACCTCAGGCCAAATTTTTTGTTTTCAACTAGAACAATCCACATCAACAACTGAAATCTCGTCAAGAGTGATTGATTTAGAATAAATAAACATATTTTAATTGTATAGCTATATACACTTGGTATGCTACTGTTTGCTTTTTTTTACTTGGTTCTGTATTAAGTGTCACTTGATGATGCATATTAAGCGTTGCTTTAGTTTGTATCACCATCGGTACACAGTGAGACATTTGCAAGACTTTTTCTTAAGTTTTTTTTATAACTTACATTAGACATCAAACCAAGCTTCTATTATCTGAAAAAAATAGAAATCGACTTATACTCAGAAAAATTAAAAAGGTGCTTATTTCTTAACAATAAACTATATAATTATTTTCGTAAGTAGGAACAAATCGATCTATCGCTTCATCCACGTTACTAACTAATCGTACTCTTTTTACTCCAATCGATTTTGCAGTGTAGTGTCCTGTGTGTCACTTTTCTTTGGTTGTACACCGGGCTATATCATATTTTGTATATTTTGAGGGCAAGTTCTCTTACGGGGAATCTGCCTTGTAATCAATTAATTAGTTATCAAGAAGTAACCAATTTAAGTTAAAACCATTAAGGTAGAAAAACCACACTAAAATGTTAAGAACCTGTATTGGTAACTGTATTATGTTGTCCACACGTGTTGATAGAAAAATATTAGGTAATAAACACCTAATAAGAATTATTGTCTTTCTAAAATGCTGAAACTTTCAAAGACCCATTGACATACCTATAAATAGTAAGTAGAACAACTGTCTAGTTAAACAAATGCGATACTTAAAAACAGAATATTATCATATTATATTATCATTATCAGGATTGCATTCTAGCCTAAAAAAGCAATATATTTTAAAATAAGTATGAATAAAAATATAAATCCACATTCGTTTGTGATTCAATCTCTCTCTTATATTATGTCAAATTAAAATCCGACAGAATGACGAAACGGTGTCGATACAGCTACCCAAATAAATTAAATTATAAATTCAAATATGTAGTTCAATTCATTTATGATTCTCTTATTAGATTTTTACAATAATTTACATATACAATAGTGGAGAGCAGCCAAATTTATCCGTATGTGCTTGGAAATAAATATTTACATACTACATAATAATAAACAGGTATTACTTTCTTTTTATATAATATGATTTTGATTAATCGAGTATTATTGCTATTCTATTTTACAATATTTTGCTATTCATAAACCTATACATCCGAATTTATAATGTAGTATGTTAACTTTGAAAAGTCACAAAAGTGTATTTGCATTACAACGAGTGTTTTCCGTTCCACGTAAATCTTTTATTTCATATACGTATAAATTCAAATTTGAAGTAGTAAGTAGTAAGGAAGTGACTGTAATGAATAACCATGGTATGAAATATTGGCCCGTGTAAAGCTACGCCCCAAATTGGGGCCCAGACGACTATTGCCTTGATCCTCTCCGTAGGGAAGACCTAAATGTCATTTTCCGCCCTTCTAACTGGGTCGTAAGCGTCTGATCAATAGGATACTCGCTTCTATTTTACATAATCTACCTTGAGTTAACTTTTCAAGTTTTTTTAACGCATGCAATTAAATTTTGAATATAACTTTGTAAAATGTAAGATTGCATTGCTGCAGGGACTAATATACCCACAATGTAGTACATACAATAGCTTTTCTTCAATATTTATGTAATTTGTATTTATACCAACTTATCTTATGTAATTATTATTGTGTGTTGATTTAAGAAAGAACAATTCTAAATATTTTCTGAAACCTAAGAGATATTCATATCACAAACAACACGTCAACCGATTTGTGGCGGAAGAGATAATATTGTTTAATTATCTAGATTTTATGTTTCACCCACAGCTACTAAGCCAATCTAACAATCTTAAATAGCATGCCATCTTGTGATCTCCCAAATATCAAATACCTACCTCAATAGTTAGCTCTTAAAAATTACATTTTGTTGTGATATATAATATTATAAAATATAAAATAAATTTTTACCTGTATTACTGTTAAATATCTCGGGGACTTTAAGAGGCATTATATACAAGATGTCCGGTGAATTTTAAGAAACCAGGTAATAGTTAAAAAATTAGCAATTTCGTGTTAAGGGGGTAATCCCGCCATTAACGGTTATTTTTTCTCACTTTTTGAATTTTTACCACACCTTTATTAACATTTCAATAGTCCCTTAAAATTTTCGAAACAAAAATTTAAAGTGGAGTTTTAAGTTTTTAAGCTTTAGTAAAATTTTAAAACGGTGCCAAAAATTCAATTTGTGATATTTTTACTATATTTTAGTTTTGGCGATAGCCATGATCTACAAATTAAAATTCCGTTTGAGTTTTTGATTTCGGATGAGTAAAACCTCCGGAATCATGGAAGCCGTCAATTGCCACTTGAGTGTCTGCCGAACGGTGTCAAGTCGATTCAACTCCGTACTGACGTTTGAAAAATTTCTGGAAGACTGCTGAAATGATAATTAATGTGTAGTAAAAATTCAAAGATTGTGATAGGTTTATAAACAAAAGCTCAAAAAGCGAAACAAGATATCCGTCACATGGGATGACCCCCTTAAGCATACACCAGTAGGCTAGAAATCATATTTTGTAAGAAAGAAACGTTTTCTGATTAGAAAAACAACCATCTTGATATTTATTGATTATTTGTAAACTGAAATGTACAACATTAAAAATCAATGTGAAAATTTAATTTAAGGAAATTGTAAAATTATGAAAAAATATTATTAAACCTAATACAACAAAATTTAAATTCACCGCCAATAATTTGCAATAATGATTAATTATTATCTAATGAATAGATAACTTTGGAATTTAACGCATAAAATCTAAAAAAAAATTAAATCATTATTGGTCATAAAATAAATTTTACAATCGCTTAGTGAAAATGTGTCATTTTCTAATTTGCCAAAAAAACATTTGTTGAACAATTGATAAATTTATGCACCGTACAAAATCTCAAAATACAATTTTTGTGAGTTTATGTCTATAAAAACTACATTCTACAATTTTGGGTTAGGTAAATTATGAACCTTAAAATAGTAAGAAATGAATAAAAAATTGACTATTAAGGAATTTTGTAAATTAGCTAAAATTTTTAAAATTAAAGGCAGGTAAAATTTTTTTTGAAATTAAATATTCTTTACAAGTTGCTCTAAATTATAAAGGCTTTGTTTTTCGAACCCCATTTATTTCCGACGAAAGGATTACTTCTGTAGAAGTAATTATTGTTGCAAAAATCGTATCTATGCATGGAAATAATTCTTTGGTTAGGGATAAAGCAGATTGAAAAACTGAGAATGATGAAAATCGTAACACGGTAGTTTGTAGAACTTAAATCTTAATAGACTTGTCATGAAAGGGTGCTCCCCCTTTGAACTTGCTTTGATGATATATGAATTACTTCATTCCTTTGTTTGATTTGTTGTTGTAACTCAAGTTCTCCAGTTTTAAACTTATCGTTTGCGATGATGTAAATGTCGACGTATCGCTCTGAAGATGTACTTGAAGCACGAAAACGGTAAAGCAAATACGATAGATTCGATTTATCCTCGATGGTTTTATTCGTTTGTATCAGAAACTGTTTTCGGTTTTACTAGGTACAATTAATCCAATAAAAGCTGCTTAAGCTAAACAATTTGAAAAGTTTAAAATACTTTTACATGTTTTATGTATTAGTTTTGTAAAACAAATTTATACTAATAAGTTGGACTTGACGCAGACACTACATTAGGTGTTTAATCCACATAAATTTATCTTACATTTCTTAATAAAACTTTTTTAAATTTGTGTAGTTCCAGAACATTACACCCAGTTGGAGTTTCTAAGGGATACTTTAAGTTTAACTTGAATAGCTTTTTATGTTGAAATGAGAGTACTACCAATTGTTACAGTATTTTTTACTGTCATTAGAATCAATAACTTATTTTTTGTAAGGTATAATATTTTCTTGTTAGGATACTTAACCTAGTCAATTAGCTTTTACAGTTTTAATCTATCTTGAAATTTATAGGACTGGCATGTAAACAGATCTTGAAATATATTAAGAGGTACGACGTACGAGTATCTATCCGAAGGGGGCTTTAAAGTTGAAGTATTGTTTAAAAATTTTAACTGATGGCTTAATATTAATTTTTTATTGTACTTTTGAAATTTAAATTGGCTTAAATTGAAATGCACGTTCATTCATCTTGTTCATTCAACTTGTCTACTTCAGATGTGTATGCTTTGCGAGAGCGTTACTTCTGACACTGTGTTGCTAATTGTGACTATCGTTGAAAGTGTTCATTTTTATAAAGCGTTTAACTTGTTTGGAAATGCACTTTTCGGGTTTCAATTACTTCACTGACATTTTTTAATGAAAAGAGGAAACTTTTTCATTTGCCTCTTCATTTTTCTTCTTCTCTTTTCGCAGCTAATAGAGAATCTCGCTGTTGCTTTATTTAAATGATGCGCACATTAAATTGGGATATTTTATTTACTTTATCTGATTACTTGTTTTATCCATTGTATAGGTAATGAAATTTTAGGTAATCAAAATATCAAAAGACAGATCAGAAAATAGTGTGTAAAATAACTGGTACAAGAATAGCCGTATCAAAATAAAGCTGCGACAAAACTCTTTAGGCCGTATTTAACGAAAATGTAGTCTCTAGGTGATTGACCTATATTTTGAAGTTATGGTTTAAAAGCTAAATTCTTAGTAAACTGTAAAAGGCCACATAATAAACAATAAACACTACACGGTATTACCTTCCCAAACGTATAATCGTAAACGTAAAATGCTGGATAATTTTAATTTTTTACAAGGATAACTTAGCCAAAAGCAATTTCTGGTGTGCTTTATGAAAATATGTAAACGTCAGTAAAAGGGAAGTGTAATAATGTTGGGAAATTTTTAACAATGAATGCCGTAGTATGTTCAACTATAAAATACTTGACGTCGTTATATGTATGTGCATTTTTAATTCAAATATGTATGGTTTAATAAATTTAACTTTTTCAATTTCTGTTATAGAATAGATAAATCGGCTAAATCGTATACCAGATAGAACGACTGTAATTTCTGGCAATATTAGTCTATAAATGTAAAACCGAGACATAAAATACAACGGTGCCTGTCCATAATTATTATGATCCTATGAATACTTGCAAGCTTAAAGAACACCAAGTCGTTGATTAAATTTTTGATTATTCCGGAATATATGCTTCTTGCAACATTAAATTTTTTTATTTTACCCATTTGCCATGTTTCAAAGAAACACTTTAGTATACATTTAAATACTTTGGTGGTAGAATTAAAAATTTTGCATTGTAATAAGACCTGGTTTACACTTACGTAGTTGAATCACGTACTTACATATTTGTACGTGCTACGAACATACACAAAGTACCATCTGAATCCAACTAGAAGACATTTTAATTTCAATTAACTTAATATAATATCATTTTTCCGCTTTGTACCTACTATGTAAAAGTAATTTTTTACGCAGGTTGATAAATAAGTAAATCTTATAGATAAAACTCACCACTCTTGAATTTATAGTTTCATTTTGTATCATTTACGACAGCTTTCCACCGTACTAAAATTTTTTGTTTTTGAATATCTGTAATATGTACTTACATAATATGTATATAGCGTGCGTTTCATTTAGGCACTTCGCCACGGTATATATTTCGGTATAGCAGTGTGTGCGTGTGTGACAATTAAACCAATCAACGACCTGGAAGATTACAAAGCATTCCCGACGTAATTATTTAATTTATTTTTAATAGTAATCGCATACCTTATAAGTAAAACATAGTAGAATGACTAGAATATAAGAAAATGAATGCTTTTGTGAGCTTGCTTAAGCATTAAGGCTCCGAAGATGCTAAACTGTAAGCATTGTGGTTGTCCAAGCGCTTAAAGTGTAACAGCACGTGTGAAACGTACAAAATTATTCCAACTCGGTATCTACTATAACAAATTTAATTTTGAAAGAACATGACAATAGATAATAATATATATAAACATACCTACATATATATAATATAAGCACGAATGGTATAAGGAAATAATAGGACAATTAGTTACTTAGTTTGTTTATCAAGAATTTAACATTCAGGTCGTTTGCTAATCTACGAAATTTTTTGGCACAGGTGTTTAGTTTTTACCTTATGATGTTCTGGGATCTCGTCTGGGATTCTTACTTGATCATGAATAAAACTGTTCTTACATTGAAAAACCCGACTAATAAGTTATTGCGAATCAAATCAGAAATAAAATTAAAATTAAATTATTTAATTCAATAGAGAGAGAATTCCATCATAAATAAGATTTTCTTGTAGAAAAGTTTAGATAATGAATATCGTAATGCATAGTTTTAACTATATGATATTAAACTCAAATAATGGTTCCACGCAATAATAGTACACTATTCTGGTATATCGAGATATATTACAATAGATAGATATAATATCCATTATGATGGAAATTCAACGCTGCTCGCTAAATTCATTATAATTATTATGAATTATTATATTTTGTTAAACAAATCATTAAGACGACTTGAAAAAATTACTTAAAAAAGATAAATACTCAATTATCCGAATTGGTAACTCCTGGTCACTAACCGCCGGCAATTGTTTCAGAAGGCCAGTACCTCCAAGAAAAGACAATATTTTAGATTATCAATATTTTGTGTATTTTTTGGGTTTTCTAAAATATTGATATGGTTAATTAATAACAATTAAAAATAACTTTTATTTTAAATAAAATATTTATTTTAGATTTTTGTTGAAATAGTTATTTACATAAAAGTCATGAAAATGACAAATTACTGACGAGGAGAAATGTTGAAGTACGAGGCACTTTGTGCCCAGTATTTTAGATTAAATTTTTCCAAAAATCGTAAGAAATCAAAATTTTAAAACACTAATTCAACAACATTTTTAAAATGAGCAAAAATGAAGTTTGTCAATTTGTTGAATCCATAGTTACAAACAATGCAATTACAATTACTAATTATTACCGGACTAGTCAGAGAAATTCAATTTCCCTGCGCGTACATAAGCAGGGAAATTTTGTTTCGATGACGATTTTTGGAAAAAAAAATTTTTCAAACAAAATGATTGTTTTTATTCAAAGAAAACTGTTTTTACAATTACGTATTATCACAAAAATATGAAAAATGTTGTTAGGGTTGTTCATTAAAACTATAAAAATACTTTAAAAATTAAAAAAAAATTTATTGTTAGTTTGTTGTTTCATGAAACGTTATAAACATACATATAATAAATTCGTGCTATGAATGAATATATTACGTATATTATGTAAAATTTTATTGATATTATATTGAACATTTTTCATTGTAGTTATTATACTTTTTGGTTTAGACTTTAGAAGAAACAAACATATAATTGACATTTGACAATAATTTTAATTAAGACATAATATTATATAAAATACAATATGGTTCATGGGTATACATTTGGGTATACGAACAATATACATACAATGGTTGTCAGTTGGTTTAGTTCTTTAGTTCACACTTATAATAAATTGTCAATTTACTAACAATAGGCATTCGGGGGAGCATGTCAGGAATTTGACAATTGCAATTATTGTCAACTAAACAGATAAACAATAGTCAGTAAAAAATTTACAAATTTTGTATCTTATTCCATGAAACAGCTTTCGCAAATATTTAATTAAATATTGTAATTAATTTATTTAGAAAACCACAAGATCAAAAACGATATGTGACGTAAAACGCCAATACCACGTGTATCTCACAATTCCCATTAGATATAATTTTTAGAAATTTATGAATATTTTACTCTAAATTAATTTTCATTGCCGCTACAGATCAACACCACCTGAAATTCTGACAAATAAAGTAGTTAATTCATTATTTGCATCAATTACAATCCATAATTTTGAAGCATAATAAAAATTTTTAGCGCACATTTAAGTGCTTATTTTGAAGTTTTCAAAGCCACTTTTGTCTGCATATTTTCAATTTTTTTAGTACCTATAAATCCGTACCCCATTGTAAGTAATTCACAAATTACTTTAATTTTTTTAATATATTTTTAATCATACGTGTTTGCACTTCAGTAATATATTTAAATTTAAATATCTTTTCTTGATCTACTTGTGCACACAAAACAAAATGAATATAATAAATTAGAATAATCGTTTAATATTTGAATCCATAATATTATGGTATATTATTATTACAACATAATTTTATTAATACCTATACATAGCTACTAACAATAAGTGATACTTAGAATTGCAACAAAGTTTATCTAAAAATTCTTTATTGGTTCATTTATAATAACATTATACGTGGGTGCTAACTTAAATGGAAGTAGTGTATTGACATTTTGATTGATGGTTAACTTACAAGAGGCGAATTTTTATAATGCATCTGAGCTTTAAAATAAGAAATCAGACATACAAAAGATAAGTCACTTTGCAAACTGAAATAGCGTATGAGGCAAAATAAATATATCCCAAATTTAAGCTCAGACTTAGTTGTTGAAACTAATAATTAGTTTTGATTGAGTTTTCGTAGAAGTAATTTAGTAATAAATGAATCTGACAATTTAGAGTTAGGTCACCTAAATCAAGTTATTAAATAGATGAAATTGTAATTTAAAAATCTTTCGTAATTATCTCTTGATTCTATTATTTACACTTTCCAACTTTCTTCATATATGTATTTGAATAGAGTTACAATCTGGATATACATGAAGTCGCTAATCAAAGTGTTACCAAATGGAACACCAATATTTTTTACATATTATTCAGTCAACCCTGCTATTGCGCGGTTAATTTGTACCTCCTTACATAGAAAAATATATCGTCTAATATTGAATCCACAGGGAAATATGGCAATTGGTTGTTGGTATTCTAACAAAACATCAGTTAAATTCAACATGGCTACTTATAAACAGTTGTTGTTAATTTAATTGATGTACAATGTATTGTTAACAAAGTCATGGGTTGTGTTGATGCTAAAAATATGGTTACTTCTTCACAGTTGTTTATTTAATTGAAGCACAAACTATTTTTTCACCTAGTATTTAGTTAAAGTAAGTAAGTTACAATAGAAATGGTATATAAGAACCATTAGTTAGGCATTTTTCGTTGGAATCTTCTTGTACGAAACAGTATTATATCGAAACCTTTTGACAATAAGGAGTGTCGTAAAACTTTAACCGCCTTATATGAAAATCGCGTTATAAAATCTGTACTATACTCTATAGTATAGTTTACAAAACTTCAGTTACATAAATTTTTTAATTTTTCACCCAATATTAATCCCTTTCGTAAGGATTTCCAAGACGATCTAGGTACTTTCCTTTGAATAAACGGCAAATGTTTTATTTTTAGTTTATGTGATAGGTGTAGAAAGTAAATCATTATCGAACGCGTGCGATACGATAATGACACTTTTCTATACGTGTAACTGTTTGTTTTAAACATTTCTGAATTTAATTTGTTATTTGAATTGACGAATTAACCAATCGACGTCGTATAACGATTTATGGTAACAATGGATATATAACGTTATACCAAATATATATCCAACTATTTTATTATCGGACTTAAATAAACCAATAAACGATTTCTGTGATAATCTAAGTATTATTCTTTGAAAAGCGACGTACTTTTTATTCTTTTTGAGAACGAATTTTATCGCGAATTTCGTTTATCATTAATAATAATTATTATTACTAATATGCATTTTTATATTTTAAAATTTCAAAAACTTTTTAAATAAACCAATCACTTTGTTATACGCTTGACATTTTATTCAATATATTTGTACTGCTTCTACAAGAAGTATATGATAATATGTATTTTATTTATTTTAGAAATCGTGAACGTAATGTCCAAATTAAAACATTTCAATAAAATAATTTGAATGGTAATATTTATGATACCTATAACAAAATGTACGTTTTTAGTTAATTATGTTTAAATATTATTTCCGAATTTTAGTTTCAATAGAATTCAACAAGTATTTGTTGTAATTTAACATTCATCAAAATTTTGAATCTTTTTTAGACTGTTAACGATACATGATACAATGTACAATACAATGATAAACAATACTGTTTAATAAAAAAATAAAATCATTAAATTGGTAAAAAATATGCCGAGCAATATGCAACACGAAATTTTTGCCTAATGAGTAATAAGGGTAAGCATTAATTATTATTTTATAACCGATATTACACATTAGCATGTGGACACATAATCTTTTGAACATATTAACAATAAATAACTGATAATATGTAAAATGTCTGTATTTTAATTTAAAGCTGTGGTTTATTTTTTTTGATTTTTTGATTAGATTTATGAATCGGTGCATATTTATTTATTTATTTATTTATTTATTTATTTATTTATTTATTTATTTATTTATTTATTTAGTTATTTATTTATTTGTAATATAGGGATAAAACAATTGAAATATACAAGTAACAATAAATACAGATACATAAAGTTAACTAGTAGCAGCTAAATTAGGTTCAAGTGCATTTAATTTCCACATAATGCACTCTTTAAACCTGTGATAGGAGCTGTTGACGATGTCGAAACTTTGAAACCTATTCAGCTTATTTGCTGAGCGACACATTCTAGTGATGGGGCTATTTAAACTATAATTCGTACGGTGATGACAGATTTGAAACACATCATCAAGCCTAGTATTACGGCAAGCAACACGAAATTTGAAGCGATCGTGAAGAAAACTGCAACTGATTTCCCCATGTAAGAGGCGATGGACAAAACAGAGCTCGTTTACTGTTCTTCTGTACTCCAGAGATTTGGTCCTACATTGAATTAAGCTCGCTTCATAGGAGAACTCATCCGCTGCTCTGCCAGATTTGTGGTGGTGGTATTTTAAAAACTTGCGTTCGCCACGGTTTATCCTAGAGATATTGACCTGATAGTAGGGTATCACATTTTAAATGTGATAAAATTAAATTTTTTATGTATACATTTCTATGAAAACAGCTACAAATTGGTTCTTCGGAAATAGGCAATCTCGGATCACGAAAAGATATATTGTGTCAACGCACAACAAAAACAAATACGGAAAATTAGATTATTTTTAATTGTTAACTCTGTCATGATTCTAATGAAAACGAGATCAACAATTTTATTAACGTGGTTTTCTAAAAATTTAACCTACTAAACGAAGTTGTATAATTAAAACTGTAAAAACGTTAGTTTCATTAAATTAGATAGGCAATTAAAAATTTTTTTTATTTAAATGACAAACAAAAATTTGTTACGTTTACTTGAACAAATTTAGAAGAAAGCAGACAAAGGAAGTTTTGAACTTATTATAAAGTTTAATGAATTTAAAATTTTTGCGTATAACTGATTTCTTTCAAGATAAAAATGCCGGAACGTGATCTCTATTTTCTAGAAAAAATGCTGACGAATAGGTTTTCATAAGTTCGATAACTTATCAAGTACTAAGCTTGTTTAGATGATTTTCTATAAAGATTACTTTGAAAGTGTCATTATCTATTCAAGTTTTATAGAAAATTTATGAATAAGGTTGGATGTATCGAAATATTTCTTAAATTTGAACTTTCATAATAATATAATAAATATATTTTTTAAAACATCAAGGCTTTAATATTTTCGATGGAGATTAAGAAAATTACTCGAATCCATAGAAAATATTTTCTTTCCCATGCTGTAATTTTCCGTAATATTTACAGTAGCTTAAAAATTTGGCAGGAAGAATTTTTATTTCAATTATCCTTAATATATAATATAGCAAGAAGTTCAAGTGGAAGTCATTACGTTCTGGAAGAGTCTTGATGACTAGCAAAATTTAATGAACTTAGGGGATGCTACTATCGCACATCTTTCTTTAAAATAACGGAAAACGAATATTTTTAATTAACACTACAGTTTTCCGTTTCATACTTACCTATATTATGGGGAGGATTTCCTTTAAAAATGAAAAAGCAATTAAGTTAAAAAAGGATAACCCAGACCCTCAGATGTGCTTTCTACATGGTTAATTTATGAAATTTCAAATTATTCTTGATGTGCCTACACTCTTTAACACCCAGAGGATATATTGCACGTTTTGTGTAGTTATTCCATTCCGTGCATTAACTATGAAATTCGCAAAATTTATAAATATATTATTAGTTTAATGAGGATCTCTTCTAAAGCCATTTATCGAACATTTTCTTATTAGACACTTACCTAAAAAGTAACTAAATGTTCATCCTTGAGACTTCGATAATAGCTGTCACTTTCAAGAAGAGGTTGTTGTGTAAGGAATTGTTAAAGATGACAAACGATCCTAGCAATTATTACACAGTATAACATTTATACATCGAAGCCTCTGCCCCAGATTTATATATAAAATATATAACTGTTATTAGTAGTTATCTACACTACAAAAGAAAGATGGCATACTATAATTATTTCGAAAAAGAAATTTTTTCCCATATATCTTTATTACTTTTGTCGCAAGTTAGTCTTATCGAGTTTTGTAATTTGACAACTACTAAATCTCTTCTTTCAGAAATTTAGTAGAATTTTTACACACAAAAATTGATACTTAGCCGTTTTTCAAAATTTATTTTGCAATAAAAATATACATTTCTAACAGAAAACATTTGAAAATTAAATTTTTTATAATAAACATACAAAATTTACTCTTCGTCTAATTTCGATTAATTGTTTCGTTTTGGATTAACGTCAATGCATATTACCAATTCCAGCTATTTACAACCATTAAACGATGTTTAAAAGAGAGCCTAAATTTATTGGCAAAATAAATTTTACAATTTCAGTTTACTCGTTCGAGCTGATTAAAACTGTGTTTTTAAAATTAAACACATGTTTTGTTTAGAGAACATAAAAATATCGACAATCGCTGTAATAAAGAATTCAAAATACATTTATGGTTTTTCTTTTTCGTTCACTATTGTTGTAAATCAACAAGGTTATGTAGAATTTGCTACAAAGAATTCTAGTAATTACTGAAGTACAAGTGGATTTATATGGTGGAAAAATAAACGTACTGAATCGACTTGACACGGTCCGATCGGCACGGAGCGGTTCAGTGCAGCACCGAGAGCCTCCATTTAATACATGGCTTAGAATAAATGTGTCAAGTCGATATACTGCTTAATTTAACCTTCGGGTAAAGATTATTCGCTCTACACCTGTCCAAATTCAGATGCGAAGTGTTCTCACCACACATCGGAGACCTAGTTCTTAAACTTTTCGCAAAACAACATAAAAAGTTCACTACATCATGTCAATCAATTGTCACAGTTAAAACGTCACTTTTCGTGAACCCAATTGCAATTAAGCGAAAAAGTGGCGACAGAACCTAAAAGACCGACATCTTTTGGTTAATTAAGCTATTTAATTAAATTTAATTAAAATTTCCACTTTTCACGAAAGTAACAGGTTTTATTCGAAGAACTCCCTCTACCACGATCTGTTTGTTCGTTAATTCTACAAAAAGCCAAACATTAGCTATGTTTATAGATGATAGATACATTGTATCTGCTACCGTTTGGAATAGTATACGAGGGAGAGGTAATACGGCTTTGGTTGAAAGTTAATTTTTATTTTTTCCGACGAGCGGAAGTTGTTAATTCAAGAGTGACTAAGACGGGAGTAAATTATTTTTCGTGAATCGATAAATTAAACTTTATCGTTTACAATATGCCGATAAACTTTATTATATAATATGTATATTTAATCAATAAGAGGTACAATATGCTTTTAAAACCAATGTATGTTAAAATGAAATTCGATCTGATGACAAAAGAAGTGCACAGCTTACTTATAAAATGAATAATACATTATCAGTGCAATTCAATTGTTTTTTCAAGTGTTTCATTTATATCGCAAAAAGTAAGTTTGTCAGAAATGAAAATGTCAATTCAAATAAAATTATAGGATTTCCAAAAAGAATCGGTGAATGGTAAAATTCACCAAGTTGTGAAAATGCTATAAAAGGTAGTGGAGCACACAATATTGTCAAAACAAAGACATAAAAGATTTGAAAGAATCAAATTTAAAACAATGGATTTTAGACGCTATGCGATACACTTAAATACTTTAAATAATATATTTTAGGTATAGTGCACATTTTAAAGTATGTAATTTGATGAAATTTTTAAAGAAATTTAATAAGAAGTTAAATACTTACTAGATATTAAAACTTAAATATGGTTTAAATATTATTAAATTTAATTAAGATTGCCTATAATTTAACGCCAAGGCACTAAAGTAACAATTCAATAACTTATTGTAAGTAATCAAAAATCTAATGGCACTAGATTATACTGCAAGCGAACACATTGAAGTCATAAACTCTATTAGTGTGGTTTATTTTATGCAGACTCTCTCTAGCCATTGGGCTAATTGGGCTATAGCCCAGGGGCACCATCAACTCAAAGGCGTGTAAGAACCGAGCAAGGGGGATTTAGGCTAGAAACTCTGCTGTACAAATAATAGGAAATCAAATCAAAAATCATCAAAAAATGTGTATTCTTGACAGCCCTGCTTTATTGTTTATTGTTTATACCGAGGTTTTGGCTTTGATTGGTACATTCAAACCTGTTAATGTTTTAGTAGTCCTGTTTGTCAAACTTTAGTGCTCTGAAGTTGCAGGTACGAATAACATGAAGTTTACCTACATATAAAAATAACCAGATAATAAAATAAGCACAGATATCTGTGAAAAACTTTAAATAATAAATAGGTTAAGTAATCTATTTTTGAGAAACATTCAACGAATGAAATGAAACATTTTGAAAGGTTTACTAAATTTTAAATTACCTTACAAGCAGAATAGCATTAAATTGCTATTAATTCTCGAAGAATATTATTAAGGCAAGTAAGATGTTATTTTTTTTCTCTTTAAAATTAAAAACATTTTTAGTGAAAATTTCCTAACACTAAAACTAAATGATATTATGTATATATTTATATTTTTGTTTGATCCTATACTAAACGAGTTATATTTATCACTTTCTGATTCACATTTCTATATTATCTCAATTTCTTGTTTCAAATCTTGACGTTTGCTTCTGAAGCACTGTTATGATATCTGTCGAACTATTATTGCTTTGTAATGTGACTATCCTTTTTACTAACTAAACTTTTTGTTATGCAGAGACGGAGAGAAAACTTTACTTATCACAAAGGCTAGATCTGCGGAGCAGTATGGATGGAGGTACGAAATCTGTTTTTGTGTACAGCAGAAATAAATGTATTTTGAAGTGCAAATAATCTGAAATTTTATTAAATTTGCATGCCGCATTATTAATTTTAAAATATAAAATTTCAGTTTATTTCAAACGTTTTCCACTACACTTGCTATTTAATTTACAGCTTTTCGCCAGCAGTATTCAAGTCAGTAGAGTAGGTTGTGAAGTTAAAATTTTTATTGTTGCTTTTCAACGTGCGCATCTGTTTTATGGCTTTCTTATTGATGTTGTAATATATTTTTGCGTTATTGATGATGTATATTTGGCACTTTTTCTTTATTTTTTATTGATACTGTTTTACCTATAAACACCAGTTGTCGATCACAACGTTTAATTTTTGTCGTTTACCTGATAAAATTTATTATTGTGCGGTATTGAAACATAATACAATATACTGATTTTTCTATATTATTTATAGTGGGTAGTACATACATAATATAAAATTAAATTATTTTGGACGGTAAAATTAACAGCAAAAATGATTTAAACGCAAACGTCAACTTTCTCTGTTCAGTAGAGAAAAATCTAATAATTTTAACATAAAAGGTAGAATAGCGGGTTTTTTTGATGACTGTCTTTAGATAGTTCTATCTTCTTGTATTATCAGAATCAGAATTGTAAATATGTTCTTTTAGAAGGAATGTTTCTAATGCTAACGAGTTTTTCCTTTAGATAACAGTCATATATTTGATTGATAAAGAATGGCTGAACTCATAGTTTCAGAACTATCTGCTCCACCAAAGTAAAACTTTCGAAAATATCTTATTATTATGATGTTTAATTTGTAAGAAAGTTTAACTTGAAAAAATCACATTACACTGTCGCCAAAGACAGAATTTTTTGAATTGTATATTTTATACAATTAATAATAATCTATCTGCATTAGTTGTTAGGGTGCAGTAAGAAGTAAGGGTATTATAAATCAAACAGGTGAGGTAATTGAAATAATTTGGTAACATTAAAGTAAACGTTTATGTGATCTATGCTTTCCATGTTATAGAAATAAGTAAAGTTGTGTTAAAAGAACTCTAGAACTTCCTGCCGCGTCAGGAAGTTAGTTAGGAAGTATAAAACTTAGCCTACTGATCTGTAATGAAGGAAACATTTGAAAAGAAGATACTCCACAACTTTTAAACAAAAATCTAAATTAAAAAATTTATTTTTAACTTTATTGGGATTGTTTTGAGAGCTTTTAATAAACTGAAATATATTTTTTATGTACTATAAAGAAATGTACCTACCTTAAAAAATTAAAAGCATCAAAAGTTGTAGAATACAATCCAGTTGAAAATTACCTAACTGACTTATTTTTTCTAATTACAAATAGAAGTATGTTGGTGAAGTTTGTTTTTCTTGTTTAATTTTAATTAATTTAACTTTCTCCATCGAATTTTCCTTGTAACCAACCACGTTATAGGCGCTAGGGTTGCTTTTCTATTTTGTTGAACTTGTATAATGTTTCATTACTTTGGCCGTTTCTCTTTGAGATATTCTTTATTTTGTATAGAATTTTGGATAGTTTTACCTATATTAAAATTTTGAATATCTAATTTAAACTGGTCAAATTTACATAAGATTGGTTTACCTCTTTTACTGAAATTTTTTTAGCAATCAAATGCTCGTTAATTAGGGAAATCCTTTTACACTAAAAAGAATCTATTTTATTCAATCAATTTCGTGAAAGATCGAATATGACATAACTTCGTTTTTCTCTAATAACTTGAAAAAGGTAAAAGATAATGAAAACATTGCAAATGCAAAGAGGCCAACATTTTTGCTTTAAACATATTTTATATCCTGCACCGTTTTCGTGTTATTAGATTAAAACTAGGTTAAACTTTCGTGGTTTTTATTGTATTTATTCTTATATAGTAGTTGACTGCATGCATTTAAAAATGCTTAACCAAAAATAAGTTCATGTGCAATAAAATCATTGGTAAAGTAGTTATAAGTTATTTTCTCGTCTAATTCGATACATTAGTGATACACATTCACTAAAAGAATCAAATAGAAACTATACCCAATTTATAAAACTAAATAAAGGGAATAAAAAAGTAGGCATGGATATTGATCTTTAATGTTAAAAATTAAACAATACGAGAATAGGTAACTAGAGCTTTGATTAAGAAGTAAGGGGGTCAAATACGGAATTAGTTAAATTAAATTCGGGAAATACAAGATGAAAGTTTTATTATCATCTGATTTAAAAATTAAACCAATTCGTGCAAGAAAGCGTAACGACATTTATTAAATTGGCTGTTTAAAATTATTATGTAATAATTGTATTAGTACAACTTAACGAAAAGTAATTACGTAAAACTAAAAGAATTAAATTCATTCTTTTTAAAGTTTCGAATGAGTGATTTTATCAATTTTTGGTTTTATTCGGAGGTTAATTTAAATATCTCAATTTATTAAAACGTACACGATTATGCTGAATGTGAATGTCAAGATGATTAAATATCTCGCAATCCTTTCAACCACGATCTGATGTTTAATTACAACCATAATAATCTGGGGAGTAATTTTTGTAGGTTAACAATAATAAATAGTTATTAATTTGTGAACTAAAACAAAAATTGAAAATATTTGCAAAAAGTGTTTTTTTAGCTTTTTTTTTAGATAAAATAAAGAAAAATACAAAATATTTATTTGCACTATTGATGTAGAGCTTTGATATTTTTGTTTTATTGTAGTTAATTAATTATCTATACCTATATATTTTATATATACGATTTAATTTGACACCATTTTTATAGAACACAGTTCATAGAAGCGCGGATTTGGAGACGGAAAGAACCCAGGATGTAGCAAAAGAAACAATCGATATATAGAAGCTCGGGTGAACGGTATGCGCACTGCGCATGTTTTCAAATTTTCATTTTTCTCAATTTAAAAATCTGTTATCTTAAACTTCTCAAGTGCTAAACGTAGTTAGTTATCAAGGAATGTTTAATTATTGCAATTTTTTCACATTTTGATGTACTTACATTTTTTTAAATCATCTATATCTAGACAATTTCGAAAAAAATTAAAAGTGTCAAATGAAATATTCAATTTTGTAAAGATCAATTAATTATATTTTAGCTTTCATAAATAATTTTAAAATTATTCTACATTAAAAATAATTAATTTCATTGACATATTTTAATTTTTATTTAGGTACTAAAGTTTTTACATTAGCATGATTTTTTCTCTTATTTCTCATTTAACACATTTTTATTATATTTTGGCACGATAGTTTCTATTTGAACTATATCAATTAAAGTTTGACAGGCTTTCCTTTTAGGTTTCAGGACTTTACTATTATAAATTTATATTTTTCGCATTTTAAAGTATTATCAAAATTAGAATTTATTGCTGCTACTTGACAAATGTCACTTTAATTTACATTATGACATGGTATCTAATATTACTATTACTTACAGTTTCATAGATTTGTTATATAAAAGACGAAGATATCTCGGATATTACTTGAATAAATTAAAAATTTTACTTACTCAAATTCTATAATAAATTATAAATTGTAACTGCGCGTAATTAGTTTTATTTAATATTCAAAATGCCATTGCGCTGCCAGAAGTAACAACTTCGTTTTCTTCCCTCTTTTTTTAACAAATATTAAATTATACGAATGAAACAGACTCGGTTAGCATTTACCGTACTTCAATTAGTAAAATGCTCTATTATGAGGCACGCGGGTACGATATTTTTCGGATTACGTTTTATCCAGATTTATTTGAAATAAAAATCAATTGTGTGATATGCAGCGATACTGCAGTATTTAGAAATTTAGGAAAATTTTAAATGTGAATTCGGATGATTAAAATTTTTAATTTCAGTTGCATATTTTGTTACTAAATCATATAATATTATGTAGCATGAGTTAATTACTAAAAACGTAATGTTAGGCGAGTTCTTAGCAAATTCGTTTCTCGAAGTATACATATGTAGGTACAGAATCCTTACCGAGTAATACAAAATCTTTGTATACATACGTAAATTGTGAAACTGTTTTCAACCAAATATACATATTTTTATTCTCTATTGTACGATGGTTTTTCAGCAATCGGCAATAGAATTTTAAAAAGTATATATCATAAAGAAATTTTTGATGTTAAAATTCAATTTTTCTGATGTAAAAAATTTTTATAACGAAAATTCAAAATCCATTTCTTCTTATTTTTCAAGTAAAAATTTTATTATTTTTTCAAGTTAACAACGATTTTGTTATGCTTATTCAAATGGTCTTTATAAAATATTTGCATTGAAAGTTGCAGCATCATCAACTTTGAACCGAAATTTTATTAAAATATAGTTTTACTGTTTGAATACAAAAGAATTCCAATTTTATTGTTTAATTATTTTTATAATTTTATAAGTTATACACTTTAATATAGATATTATAATAAATTGTATTGTCTATTAAAAATATTTTTAGTTTGCTTTTCACCTCATGAAAAATGTTGACGTTAATATTGAAAAATTAAAAACTTTTATCATGGCGAAATGGTCAACGGCGATATGACTCAATTAAATTTGTAATTTACAGAGCTACATATCAGTGGTCTCCCCAGTTTTGAAGTTTTGGATGAATTTCGTGTCAAGCGTTAGACCATCGTTTGAGCCTCAATGAGCTTCCATTACTTTCGTTTGAGCCTCAAAGGTTGCGAAGTTATTTGCAAAAAACTACTGGGCGGGGAGGGCTGTAGACATGATGCTCCCCTCCCCCTAGTTTTGAATTTTTGTATGAATTTGATGTCAAACGTTAGAACATCGTTTGAGCTCCAATGGGCTTCCATTATTTTCGTTTGAGCCTCAAAGGTCGCGAAGTTTTCGCGAAAAACTACTGGGGTGGGGGCTGTAGACATGTTTTGCAATTTTCCTTCCCATTTTAGGGAAGTTAAGTTTCGGCAAGCTTTTATTTTTGAAAATATGTGGGCCAACGAAGAAAGATTCGTCTTTGGAATTTAACATTTCCCTACAGGAAATTCCCCAAGAAATTTGTTTTAATGGAAATGCATTTCACATTCAAGAAGGTATTAGTTTCATACCATCTACTGCAGTACACAATATCAAAGCGATTGGACATTACATAAGCTAATGTTGGCGTGAAAATTTAGGCCAGTGGGAACGGTATGATGATTTGCAACTGTTGTCTAAAGTGGTAAAACAGTTAACAGCAGCTATCATATAAATTGTTAATTCCTTATACAGGGTGTCCCAAAACTCAACGTCATCTTTTGGAGGGCTGATAGGCCAGCTCATGACTGACCAGAATATCATAATATGACTTTAGTAAAAAGTCCTTCGTTTTCGAGATATTAGCATTTTTATGGATTTCGTGAAAATCGGCACCTTAAATCAGTTTTCATAATAATAGATAATAATAACTAGATTATAGAGTTGAAAAAATTTGATTTATTAAGTCGCATGCAACATTGATTAGAAAAAAGTAACCTTGGCTAATCTATGGGTATGGCAAAAGTGTCTGACACCTGAAAAGCCGAACAAAGTGGTGGTCCTTATTTTTCCAGACCTGAAAATTGGTCAGATGATACATAACATTGGTTATAGCTTAGGTAGGATAACATCTGGCTGTGATGTGCGATCGCCAAAACCTTGCCAGACTCGTTTAAGGGGTTAGGCTACTCTGACGGGTTGAAAAATAAGCCTTCTTTACGACTTTTTTTTACGCTACAAATAAAGTGACAATAATGAGGTTTTAACAGCTAATTCTACACATCTGAAGGTATACAAAAATATTTTTGAATTTGATTTTATATATACAATGGCGGCGTGGCAATAGATAAGACGAAATTTCCCTTATTTTTGGGAGGTCTGCGGCAAGTAGTAGAACTCAAGCAATTTTCATCCGATTGACTTGAAATTTTAACTAGCTAGATTCTTTAAAGAAGGACACACGATTATTACCATTGTTTAACAATTATTTATTTTATAAACAAATTAAGATCGATTTTTCGGTGAAAATTGAAAACTTTTGTTAGAACTGATGCAATTTTGCAAAAAATTCATATACCTATTTCAATAATCATGTACAATGTAAATAGCACTTTTTGAAGCCTTTTTTTGACACATAACAATTGCTTTTACAAAAAACCTTTAGAGAATCTATCTGAGAAGCTACAGTTAAAATTTCAAGTCAATCGGATGAAAATTGCTTGAGTTCTACTGCTTGCCGCGGACCTTCCAAAATGAAAGGCAATCTTGTCGTATATCTATTGCCATGCCGCCATTGTGTATATAAAATCAAAATAAAAAATATTTTTGTATACCTTAGTGTATACTACCTGTAGTGTAGTGTCAAAAAAAATTGTAAGAAAGGTTTATTGTTCAGCCCGCCAAAGTAGCCTAACCTCTTAATGCACGTCAGAGGTACTTAATTGGGTACGTAATGCTGGAGGTATAAATGGTGATTGAATGTAAGTATTATCGCAATGATTCCAGGTATTGTAAGATAGATTTCAATTCATGGCAGAAATCAAGCGGTGTTTGTGCCCTTCCGAGTCGAAAGAAATCGTAGCGCGCACTGGCACTTCAGTTATTGTAAACATCGTCCAGACGTGTTTCTTTCGTGGAATTGTAAGATTAAGTAAATAAATAAATAAGCTAGATTGCTTTTTTTGGGCATTTCATGATCGACTCTAATGAATGGAAAAGCTTTATAACTGTGAAAAGAAGTGCAATTCAGTTGTACCTAAAATCCATCAACCCATCGTATAATCATTGCCAGACTTGGAATTTCTTAATTAGCATCAATACACAATAGACCAGATTTAATTACTTTCACAAACTGGGAAAATCAGCGCAGAAAAATTTTACTAGCTGCCTTTATTACAAACAATAAACATTTTTCTCTTTCCTTACAACCATTCAGTGTAAAATTGATATATCATTTAAATTACAAGGAAGACTTAATATGAATACAACTTGAATAATTATCGTTTTACATAATTTAGATCAGTTGATTAGTATATGTTACAGAATATGTATTATAAACTAATAATTGGAGAAGTTTCGGTTTCTTTAGTTAAAAAATTCGATTTTTTTACTATTTGTTTTTATATCTTTAAAATGTCTTAAATGTACCTTTTAAGAATTTTTCGAAAATAACAAAATTATTCCAGTATAATGTTGATAGTTAGAAAGGTGCGCGAGATGAAGAATGAATATCTTTGGTTACGTTTAAAAATTATTGTAATTTGACTCCTTAAATACCCAGATGTCGTTTACAGCCTTTATGACCTAATATAAAAGATTTAAAACCTTTTTAACAAAGTCGTAGGGTTGAAAGCGCCAATTTGACATATTTTGTGGAAAGAATTCTCAGATTTCAGAAAAGAATATCAAATTTGAAGTAACACAGTGAGAAAAATTGTTTTTTCCACTTCAATTGAATTTTAAAGAATCTGTTGTTACATATGACAGAAAATTAATATTTTTATTGGAAATCTAAGAAGTTTCCTTATAAAAATCTGTTTTATCCAATTTTTCTAAACAAGTTTTCTACTTAAAAAAAATTAATAAAAAAGTTGAAATTTCTTTTATTCAATAAAAAATAATAACAGGAAATTTTTTTTGTTGAACAAAATCGGCGGGGGCAGACCAGTGAAAATGATATTATTTGGTGGAATAACCCACATAAGTTGAATTTAAGAAAACCTACTAAACTCAAATAAAAAATTTGGAATAGTGTGTTATTTGTCATCACTCAATTTATCTGATAGTATGGTTGGAAGTACAAATTGTATGAATAAAACCAAACAATTAAAAAGAAAATTATTATGAAAACAGAAAGTACACTGGTGGATTTGTTTTTCGTCCAGGCTGTGAGATTTTTAAATAGAATATTTGAATTTTTAGTTAAATAATTTTTAATTAATCATATACATAAGTATAAAGCAAAATTTTGAATAAAATAATGACTATAATATGGTATATTATAGGATGACAGCCTTCTGATGCGTTTAATTTTGCTGCTATGAACCTAATGGCATTCCTAAGAGAAATGCCGAACTGTGTTTGAGGACAAGAAGGCGCTCAGGAAAATTGCAATACAAAATGAAAACAACGAAAATATACAAAGATTTATAAATGCGAGAAGACATACAAGACATACTATAGGATCAAAGAAAAGAAAGTACGTACGAACAGAAAATACTGAGAGATATGGAAGAGAATAGAAAGAAAAATCACCACAAAGAATGTTACAACGAGATAACTCGAACGCGGAATGGGTTTAAACTCAGGTCTAAGACTTGTATTAAAAAAAACAACGGTGATCTTGCCGCGGATATCGAATAAATCATACAAACCTGGAAAAAATATTTCAGCTAATTACTCAATGAGATGAACACCGACAAGCGCCCCACCCCAAAAGTGTATCACACAGCCGATCTACCAACTGACGAACCAACTCTTGAAGAGACAATAGGAGCAGTAAATAAATTGAAAAATGCAAAATCGCCTGGAATCGATAACATACCTGCGGCAATGTTAAAACAGGGAGGTCATATTCTACACCAACGACTACATCTATTGATACCTACTCTTAATATGGAGAGAAGAGAAAGTACCATTTGAATGGTTAGAAAGTGTAATAATACCAATACCCAAAACATGTGATAGATTAAAGTGCTCCAACTATAGAGGGATTTTGTTGGTTAGCACCGCATACAAGGTATTACCGAACATCTTGCTAAGAAGACTAATTCCGTATGCAGAGAATAGCATAGGAGAATACCAGGCGGGTTTCAGACCAAACAGATCCACCACGGACCAACTGTTTATACTTAAGCAACTGCTGGAGAAGAGTTGGGAATTTAACAAAGTTATACACCATTTGTTTATCGACTTCCAGAGAGCATACGACAGCGTATTCAGAGCGGAACTCTGGAATGCCATGGCAGAGATATCGATCCCAAACAAACTTATACGTCTGAACAAAATGTGTGTACATGATTCAAGATGTAGAATAAAAATAGACGGAAAAATGTCAGAATCTTTTGCAGTGGGCACCGGACTGAAACAGGGTGATGCACTGTCACCTCTCCTATTTAACATCATATTAGACAAAGCCATAAAAGCATTTGAAATTGAGATGCAACTGTTGGATGGATCCAGACTTCTACTGGCATATGCGGATGATGTGGATATAGTGGCTTATAGCGTAATAAACATGAAAGAGATATTTCAAAGAGTGGACAGGGAGACAGAGAAAATGGGTCTTGTAATTAACGAAGACAAGACAAAATACATGTGTGTGAATAGACGACCACACAGACAGACTTGGACAATATGTCATCATCGACCAATACAATTTCGAAAGAGTCCAACATTTCAAATACCTGGGGTCAAGTACTTCAATACTTCTCAACAGAGAAGTATGGAGAGCCATTGTAAAGTTAGCCAAGACCCATCCGGGGTTGTAGAGCTACGCAAGAAGAAGTAGAACCTAAAAAGTTTATCTTGGATCCCGAAGGTCCGAAAACTTCTTAGAGAGAACGTTTTCGGTGTCGAATATTGAATGGATTAATTTGATTTCTCAAGCAAAATTAATTATAATTATCCATAATTGGAAGGTGTTCACAGAAAGGGATTACCTTCTATTATTACTATATAAAAAAAATCAAAAATTGTTTGCTTTCTAGTAAATTTTTTGAGTGATTGTATTTGAAGTGGTCGTAGTTTAACGTCTCTCAGCGTAGACAGCACTATGCTCATCACATTTTTTTGCACAAATATGGGTTTGGTACTTTGTCTTGCAAGAGTATTTGGTAACTTTGTTCATTTTAATTCGAAAAGGTATTTAGTGCATTTCTGGGTTATTATCAAATTCCTATATGGCTTTTATTCCGATATGATTGGGTTAATTGAAAATATAAAAACTATAAAAAAAAAAATGCTCTAAATTATATTATTTAATTTTCAATTGTAGTAGTCAGTTAGTGTATAAAACCATAAGTGCTGATGGAAGCAAATTAAAACAATTTGAACTTAACTTAACCAGTCTTTACGGTGACTGTGTAGAATTACTAGGGGCAGTAATCACTGTTTTTCTTAATTTACAAGTGCTTACATACTTTGTACCACGCAAGATGATATAATCAAACTTTGACTCAATATATTCGCATATCTATGATACTACTGGAAAGAGCGTGTACGTATATATTATATAAATAAATGCAGAAACAACGATGAAAAACTAAGGTTATTAGAGATTTAAAGTAAAAAAAAAAATTACAAAGCTAATTTAGTAATTTTAAAGATTGAAGTAGTGGAGATGTAGCTATTGTCATTCTTTATGGGAAAATTTTCTAGTTTTGAAATACCTAATTGTATTTCAAAAAGATTAAATTCATTTAGTTAATTATAATTCAGATTGATAAATTGCAATTAAGATCAGTCAATTACATTTCAGAAAGCATGAGGAGTAGTTTAATTAGCAAATTATGTTACTATTTAGTTTTACCCGATTGTAGATTCATCAGCATATTCTTGACGCTATGTTCTAATTTTGTAGTAAGTTAAAATTCACTTTGGGTAGACATGATGTTCAGATAATACATACCTTGATCTTATAATCCCTGTTCAGTTTTAAATCAGAGTTGGTCAATTATTGTAACTATAGTGACATGTATAAGTTAGAATTATCAATATTGAGCTAAAGGACACAAATAAAACACATTTTTAAACAAGCTTTCGAAAAATGACTTTTTCTTTTTCAAGTTTAATATGAATTTTTTCTTGAAAAAGAAAAAGTCATTTTTCGAAAGCTTGTTTAAAAATGTGTTTTATTTGTGTCCTGCAGCTCAATATTGATAATTCTAACTTATATTATTTTCAAGAGCTAATAATTTTAATTAATATAGTGACATGTGTGTTTGGTATTCTACATTATCGCTAAAATGCTTTTATATTGCATTAGTATCACAATTTTATTAGCGAATGAATGAAGCTTCGCAAAAGAGGTTGGGATAGTGAAAGGAAGAAAAGAAAACTTGACGTTCAGATGATTTAGCCTGAGTGTTAGAAATATTCTATTGTCTTAGTCAGAAAATCAAAAAGTATTGTAGATATAGTCAGGTAGAATTAGTTGTAAGTAGGAATGCAAGTTGCTAATTATATCCGATGCTTTCTGAATATTAATTACCTAATCTAAATTGCAATTATTGATTAATCTTAAATACAATCCAAACTTTCTGAAATAAAGTTTACTAATTTGAATTGCTATTGACTTTTCTAGTTAGTAAAAGTAGGTATTTGTTATTTTAAAATGAATTTATTATATTTCTTAAACTGAAATATCTTAGCCCCTATTTATCTTATCAACTGGCTAAAACCAGTTTGCTTCATAAAATTCAAGAGAATAGTTGGTAGCGAACAAGATAAAAATTTTAAATTAAAATCAGATTTATAAACTCTTCGACATTTTTAAAAGAGAAATAAACACTTAATGTGAAATTTGACCATTTAGGATTCAATTTAGGTGAAAATGTTTAATTGGCAATCTTGTAGGTCGTTTCTTTTTAAACAAATTGCTTTTAGACTCACGTTGATAAGATAAATAGGGGTTAAAATAATTCAGTTCCTGTAAACTCTTTAAATTTAAAAAAATATTGCACTTTGTCAAACAAATACTACAGCATCACAAAAATAAGAAGTAATACAATTTAAATAATGATCTCGCCAATCTACCAAGATTTACGAAGACTAAGGCTGATCGCACGCATAAAGTTAATTTTTTTATATGGTCGAGAAAAAGTTGAAAAAAATTCTATTAAATATATATTGGAAAAATCATCTTGTATACGCCGTATAATAGTAAGCATCAGAAGAACGGTAATGAATGAGATTACAAAAGTACCTAACAATTAGAGAGAGATTCTAACAAAAGCTTTATTTGTAGTTTCCCGAACAATATAATTTGGTGCGACATCTAGAAATAATGTTAACCAATACAATACAAACATCAATTCGGAAAGTATTAGTTATTTATAGAGCACTAAAAAGTTAGCTTTAAATTGATTTTTGAATGTCTTAGTTTACAGAATTTCAGTCATTTTTATAAAATATCTTTCGAGATTGATATCTACTAAATAAAATTATTTTAGTAGACCATCTGGTACCTACCACCTTATATTAAGCCTTGAAATGAAAGTTCTCTTAGGAAAAGTTATTTTGAACTGAAAAACAAATTTATTATTTACCTTCAAGATATTTTTCGTTAGTGCAAGATGGCGCTTTTATTCTTTAATCAATACCTAAATTTAACTATTGTTGAGGCAGTCAGGTTACACATTTCTACATTTAGTAGATGATGCAATTTTTAATTTTAGAAAAATGGAGCTGGTCGATACGTTCGCATTTTCATTCATTTATTAAATACTGCAATATAAGTTTTATTTTTCCAAATTTCATAATGAAAAAAGTTTCTTGTACTGTATACTCTACGTGTAGGTACTATGACTAATTTTAACTTTAACAATTTAACCAAGTTGGTCGTCATTGTTGTTCCTATCAACTATACTATTCCGACGAAACTCACAAAAGTTGAGATGAACTGAAACATGATGATTTGTATCGAAAATCTAAGTTGATATGTGCATTTGTAATCAAAATCTCGAAATAGAATGTAGGAAATTTATCAGGCAGAAAACTACCAAAGACGCGTGATTTTGTAAGATTAAAGGTAAAGGGTGAAGTTTATTGAGCGATGTAGGGGCGGACTATAAAACTTCGTGAAACACCTTGAAATTTGGTTGCCGTTTTCACGCAGAGTTGCTACTAGATAGTGACCTAAAAACATGGTCTTGATACATAACAATAAAGGTTGTCAGGTCAAATTAAACCAAGGCTACGTATTCGTACTATTTAATAGCTTTATTAATAGAGAAACATGAAATTGATTTTTTCCTACTTAATAATTAAGGTATTCTTTCAAGCTTTGTATTATTACCATAGATTAATTTATAATTTAAATTTGTAAACATACATATTAAATTTTATGGATTTATTATAATATAATAATAAAGTGCAATTAATAATACAATGATACAGTGCTTTCCAAACTTTTTAGCACTACGACCCACTTAGCTACCAATTGCGAATGGGAGCTTCTCTAAAAGCTTAAAAAGGCGCAACCTTTACCTTTAACCTGGAAAATTTTGAATTAATGATTAGCTTGGAGATATTACAAAATATCTGTTTTCCCCTAATTGCAATAGATCTTTTTCTATGGAAAAATTTAGTCTGATTAAACCTATAACTCTGTGGCAAGGACCAAAGGATTTCTGCTTAGACATTTCTTCCTCTTTTATTGGTGTTAGTTCTTTTATTAGTAAGTTAAATTAAGGATTGCAAATGCTATACAAACTCACGACTTCCTTTAATTTAAACAAACATATTATAATTACAATTGTTTCGACTTTTATTTTATTTTATTTTTAATTAATATAAGTACACAAACATTATCATGCATTAGCCAAGTTAGCACACTGAACAAATGTCACAAAAATTAAATTAAATAAAATCGGAAAACAAGTTAAGGGGGGCGATACATGTAAAATAAATATAAATCAAATAAATAAATAAATGCATAAATAGTTAAAATAACATCTCAAATGTATGGCCCTAGTATCGCTGACTAGTTGGTATGTCGCTGTAATCATAGAGTTTCTGTGTGTCAAAACTTTAAACACGTTTTTCTCGCAACTACAGTTTTTAAATTGGCCGGCAAGATAACTCAAAAATTTCTCAACCGATTGTTATGAAATTTGGCACACGTTTTCTCTATAGTATTAGTTTCTCGTTGAACCTCAAAAATGCCAAAAAAAATTTCAAAAATTACCATTTTTGACCCAAAAACCATCGAAAAAAGGGGTGAAAAATTAGACTTTTTCTTCTAAAGCGTGCCAATTTACGATTTTTTGACTTTTTTGTTTTTTTATTGGTTCAACTAGAAGATACATGTTTTATGAACACGCTCAAACCAAAATTTTTGATCTCAGATCGCTGTAACAGACGCTAAAAATCCCGCCGATTGATTCCATTTGCCGCTAGGGTCTTAGGAGATTAGTTACTACGGCGGCCATTTTGAAAAAAAAAATAAAAAAAATTTGGAACTTGTATTTTAATATATAATGAATAAACGAACGGAATTTAATAACGATTCATTCATTCTATCCAATTTAAATAAGCCTCTAAAGAACAGTCAAAATTCAGGCGGTTACATGTATCGCCCCCCTTAAAATACCATTGTATAGAGGAATAATTGAATTAAACATTTAATATAAAAAAGAATAAAGAAATGCATGAGCAATCAGCAGTTCTTTTTCCAGGTTCACCTTTGGCACAGCCAATCAAAATATAAATAAGTTTGGATGAATAAATTTTATAGCTTTTTCCAATACATAAATACACTTTCTGAACAAAACACGCTTGCTTTGAATTAAATTAGATTAAAGTTTGGGCTTGGATCTTTAACTCGCGGACTCTTACTGTTTTCGTAGATTTTTATCAATTAACTTCCCTTAATATTTTTTTCAGAAATATTTGCAAATATAATATACCGCAAATTTTGCAAAACATTCATGTTATAGCATCATAAGACAATAAATTAGCGAAAAATCAGTAAAAGAATTAAAAAATAAGATACATCGTTAGTTTTCGCTTCGAGATAAATTCTTTTATTGCAAATTTATCACCTGATGATGCCATAGTAAGGTGAAAACGTTTCTTCTTATTAAATGAGCGTTTACAATGTTGAAAATAAATGGTTCTCTCTTTCTCTCTAACTGGTTTTCGTTAGATCACCCTAGTCAACCCTGGGGCGTTAGAAGTCTTATAGAATTAGTTTTGAGATGGCAATTAGGCATTAGACAATGTGACAAGGCATTCTAAAGCCTAATTACGGATATATAGATATTTTAAAGGGGGCTGCCAAATCTAATAAATATAAGGCGTTGGACAAGAACTTCTATCCACGGTTATTAATTCATGGCTGTCTGATTATGTAAACCACGGCTTGCGGTATTTGCAATATCTAACTAGCAAACGCTTGATATTCAAATATAATGAAAACAATTTAAAAGGCTTATAAAACAAGCTATAAAACCAAATAACTTCATATTAAAAATTCATAAGAAATATCAAGGTAAAGTAGTGCCATCTATAGATAAGACCGAAACACACGGCTCTTACGTTTCTGTTTTTGTTATAAAAAGTATTTACTTCATTGATCTAAATTTGATTGATTAAATCAGACTCGTGAAGTATACGATAAAAACGTACCACTTTCATAGGTTTCATCATAAACGTGGTCGCTGTAAGTTGTTCCGCTCTCGATTTCTGAAATGATCTAAAAATAATTCCACTACTATTTTGGGTTACTTTCTTTTAAACGAAAAATCAAATTAACACTATGTTTTTAAATTCCTATCGGTAAACCATCAAGATTCATCGGTTTTTGTCATCAATTAAAGTATCGAATAACTTTTAACGGAAGATTAAGTCATTCAGCTGTCTGCTCATTTTCAATTGAAATAGAATCTTCCAATGATTACAAAATTTACTGATCTAGTAAACTTACTTGGTAAATTGACAAGCCAGCAAAATTTAACCTTCACGTTAGTTCAGACAGCATTACAGTTTATACTATATAATGAAATAAAAATGTTTCCAAAGTTCTTTAAATATAAAGAAAGTAAGGCACTTAGGTGTTTCATAGCTTACCTTCGGATTGAAACTCATCAGTTTTATTGGAATCGCTGCATTTTATAGAAGTCACCATAATATTATATACTATGTGTAGTTGTATCGAACTGCTCACCTGAAAGTTTTCAAACAATGATTTTATGGCATTTCATATAACTACTAATTAAATTGACAATAATAATTATCGAAATGTATGTAGGTTAAATCTATTATACATAAATTATTTAAAGGTATGCAGGCTTTATTGATATACTTATACTATAGTGTCCTGTGTCCTAGATATGAATATAGTGCATGAAAATCTTTTTTATTTTACACTTATATTATAGTAGAAGCTCGATAACGTGAACACTCGATACTATGAACATCTCGGTCCTGTGAACACCCAATTTCTTCTCAATGTTAATCAATGTTCTTAATTACGAACATTATGCATTATCGTTTTATAATGAATAAATATATGCATAACACTCATAGGCGGGGCACGTGACCCCCCACCCCCCAGATGCTTAAAATTAACAAGAAAACAAGGAGACAATCCCAAATCTGAGAACAATTTTTGCCCGTCTCGACTCTTTGTGCCCCCCTCCATAAAAAAATTCTGGATCTGCCCCTGATTAACACTAGTTTTTCTACACCCCCGTTAGTGTGAAAACTTGCGTTAAGTTGAACATACCTTTGGATTTTTGTGTTCACAGAATCGAGCTTGTACTGTCTACTCAGTAGTACTATTAGGTGTAAAAATTACTTAAAATAATATAATTTGTTTATTATTTTCAATATTGGGGATGTTCTCGTGAAGATTTTGGATCTGCATTTTAATTCTTAATGTATGATTCCTACTTTCACTTCAAGATTTTGCCACAAGCTTGATTGTTTTACAGTAATTATTTATCAAATCCATGTTTTTAGTTAATATTTTTTATTTACAAATAAATAAATAAAAACAAATAAATTAAATTTTAAATATAATAAGCAAAAAATTAATTTTTTTATTATTTTATTAATTTTTCGATTTTATACTGAAAATCAAGATAAATTCCCGTCAGTTAAACGAATCCCTATATCCAAGTTTCAATTGTTTACAAAATTTTTGTGCAATGCATATCCATTATATCGCATTAATATGCAAAGTCATGGTCGAATAGCAATCGATTGTACCCATTATTGTGTAAGCCTATAAAACTTAGGAAAATACAGTTAAGTTAAAATTGAAAGCTTAATTTAATAACAAAAATCTATAACAATGTTACTTTAATAGCAAGGTGTGTGTTCGATAATATTCCAATTAATTAAAAAAATATAAAAATATACATCATCTACATCATAGTTTATTTAGGTTCCCAATCGCGATGTTTTTGAATCAACAGAGGGTTTTTAACTAATTTATGAATATTTCGATCCCAACAGGCCGATATGGAACTTGAATCTACGACTACTTAAAAATATAATTTTTTTCGCCGATAGAAGAAATGTGAAATATACAAAGAGGTTACTAGGTTTCATTGATTTCTGTCGAGCATTGAACTAAAAATAGAGTTAATCATTTGATTCCTTGAACTTCAGGGAATTTTTTTTCTAAAAATTTTTGCAGTTTGTGTATTTATGTTGCGGGTTATCATAATATAATTCAGTAAAAAATGTTACACATATTATAATTTTATTGCTTATACAGATTGTTTTACAAAAAATGTTATGATTTTTTACATGAGCCAGTTGTTCAGCCACTCAGTTTTGCTTAGCCACACTGTTTTGTATGTAAACTGTCTTTCAATAAAAAATTAACCAGTCACAGATACATTGTCCACCGGTTTTGAAAATCTGCTTTCTTTCCCTAACAAAATCGAAATACAAATATTATGTGATTTATAAGCTTTAAAAATTTTAAATATTTAAAAGATTTGGTTGGTGCAGTGAAGGAATTTTGTAAAAAACGAACGGATAGTCGTCTACTCTAGTGCAGAATACCAAATACACCTACTATTTATAACATTAACTTGATTTGGTTGACTTTTTAGTATTCTGAGTCTTAGGGCTCAGTAATTTTAATTATTTAATTAAATTAATTTATAAAAAAAGTAGTTATTTCAATTATTATTTATATTAATTATGCTGTTGTGTTGTTATTCCACGTGGTCTTCACAGTGGCAATCAAAACCTTTTCTTGCGTGAAATACTGAGAATGTTTGTACACAATTTATTTACATAACTTTATATTTACAATTATAACAGATTATATGATTTTCACGTTTTCTATATCTTCACGGTTCTTTACTTCTTTCTCACCCGATTCTCCTTTTACACACTTGCTCTCAGCTCTGCCCTTTTTTCGACCGCTGCGCCTCTCCTCGACAATCTCGCTTGCGACCTCTAGTGAACCTTTGTCGAAACTTCAAACGCGCTAAACTATTTAAATTTGAACCTACGTATCTAAATACAATTTCCCATAACATCCCCCCTGAATCTATTCTTGATTCCTTTCCTTATCTGGGAAATTTCTCACTGCGTCCCCCCTAGATCCTCCTTTGATTCCCATCTTCATTTGATGTTGTTGTGCCGTTGACTTTGAAACGGTTTTCGTTAGTTGGTCTGCGATGTTGTCCTCGCTTCGAATGTATTCCAACTTGATCTTTCCTTCTTGTACACAATCCCTTACATGAAACATTCGCAATTCGATGTGTTTGCTTCGATCAGAAGTCGTATTATTTTCCGCAATCTTCATTGCCCCTTGATTGTCGATTTTTATCACCGATGGTACGTTTGACAATTTTTCTTGACGTATTTCCCTAATTATTTCTGATAGCCAAAGACATTCCTTGGCCGCTTCACTGAGTGCTATGAATTCGGCTTCCATCGTGCTTAACGCAACGCACCTCTGTTTTCGGCAAGACCAATTTATAGCCCCCCCCCCGAGCGTTGTGACTTGACCACTGTATGATTTTCTATCCGTGATGTCGCTTCCCCAATCTGCATCAGTATATGTGATGATTTTTTCATTTTTTCTAGTGAATGTTAGTCGATAATCCTTTGTTCCTTTCAAATACCGTAATATGTGTTTGAAACCAGTCCAATGCCTTTTGGCCGGCTTTGTGCAAAATTGGCTCATATGGGCGACTGCGTATGATATGTCTGGTCGAGTGTTAGTTGCCAAATACATTAAACTCCCGATTCCCTTTTGGTAAAGTGACTTCATTTCTTCGTTCATTATTTCATCGTCTTCACTCAATGCGTATTTCGTTCCCGCACAGAGGGGTGTTTCCGTTTCCTTTGCATCGTTCATGTTGAACTCCGTCAATATTTCTTTCACATAATCTTCCTGATTTAAACTGATCTCGTTTGGAGTTTGCTGGACGTTTATAGACAATATTCTCTTTGCCAAACCCAAATCTTTTATTTTGAACCGTTTCCCAATTGCTGTTTTGAAATTTATGATGTCCTTTCTTTTCCCGTAAATTAAGAGGTCGTCTACATAGGTTGTAACATACAATTTTTTTTTCAATATCGTAATACAAACATGGATCGGCTTTGCTCCGTAACATCCCTTCTTCGGTCATGAACTTGTTTAACGTTTTGTTCCACAATAATCCCGATTGGTGTAGACCGTACAAGCTCTTATTTAACTTCAGCGCGTATTCCTGTTTGTTAAAGCTTTCTTCTAGGTATTCTTCGTAACCTTCTGGAAATTCCAAATAAACTTCATCATCTATTTCAGCGTTCAAATAGGCTGCGTTTACGTCAATATGGTGTATTTCTAATTCCTCTTGAGCGCTTACTGCCGCCATCAGTCTCATAGTCTTTCTTTGTACGACCGGTGCATAAGTTTGATCATAATCTGTTCCCGGTATTTGTTGATTTCCTAGTGCTACCAATCTGGCTTTGTATCTAGCCACTTCGCCCTTTTCGTTTAACTTTCTTTTAAATGCCCACTTGGTTCTTAAGATCCTTCTGTATTTGGGTTTTACCACTATCGTCCAAGTGTTATTTTCTTCGATATTACTGAATTCTTCTTCCGTTGCCTTCAACCATTCTCCTTTTTCTACGCTACGTAGAGCTTCTTTGTATGATCTTGGTTCAGTCGTTAATTTCTCCCCACATACAAAATTTAGCTTCATGTTGTAATCTTTCGTCCAGCTAGGTTTCTTCACTTCTCTCCCACTTCTTGTTCGTCTCATTTCTTTCGTGCCTGATTCTTCTTCGGTTTCAGTGGGTTGCTCGCTTTCTACTTCGCTTTCGGAGGATTGCTCGCTTTCTAGTTCTGTTTCGAAAGGTTGCTCGCTTTTTACTTCACTTTCGGAGGATTGCTCGCTTTCTACTTCGCTTTCTGCTTCTCTTTCGGAAGGTTTGTCTTCGTTTGCCTCTGGTGCCATTGTTGGTTCCATATCATCTTCAATGGATAGCCCCCCCCAGTTTATTTCCTGTCTCCTAGTCATTTGCGGATTCGTGTTTGACGTTTTCAGAGGGAAGACGTTTTCATCGAAAATCACGCTTCTGCCTATAACCACTGTATTTCTTTCTTCGTCCCATAGTTTGTACGCCTTCGCTCTTGCATCATACCCTATAAATATGTACCTTCTACCTTTCGGTTCCCATTTGTGTTTCCTTCTTTCGTTAATGCACCACGCTCGACATCCAAAAATTCGAAGGTGATCAATTTTTGGTTTCCTGTTGTTCCATAATTCATATGGTGTTTTCCCGCCGTTTGAATTCGTCGGTATTCTGTTTTTCAGGTAACATGCCGTTAGGGTGGCTTCAGCCCACATGTCACTATACATGTTGGATTCTTCCATTTCACACCGCACGATATTCATAATCGTTTGATTTAAGCGTTCTGCTACACCGTTTTGTTGTGGCGATCTTGGTGTCGTGAGTTCTCTTGTTATCCCCAACTTTGATAGGTAATCGTTGAATTCGTTGCTGGTGTATTCGCCCCCGTTGTCACTTCTTATGGTTTTTATTTTCTTGTCAAACCTTCTTTCCACTGTTCTTCTGAATTCGTCGAATTTTTTCAAAGCTTCATCTTTCGTCCTCATCATGAATACTTCAGTGTAGCGTGAATAGTCGTCCGTGAAAGTTATTACATATCTATTTCCACCCTTTGACGTGGGAGTTATCGGTCCCATCAAGTCAGTGTGTATTAACTCCAAGACTTCCTTTCTTCGACTTTCGGTTTTCTTTGGGTAACTCTTCTGTTTTATCTTTGACGTTTCACATACGTCGCATTTTGTTTTGTTTTCGTCTTCAACTTTCTCGACCATTTCTCCGCAATCCTTTAACAGCTGTTGCACATATCTTTCGTTGGTATGACCTAATCGTTGGTGCCATAGTTTTTCACTGCCTTTCGTGACGTGATACGAGGTTGGTTTTGTTATGTATTCCTCCTTTATCGTATACAAATTTCCCTCCCGTTTGGCTCTAAATAACAGCTCTTTATCGCTGTCCAAGATTGTGCAACTGTTGTGTTCGAAGGTTACCGTAATTCCTTTATCGCACATTTTTGCTGTTGACAACAAGTTTGCATTAAGTCCTGGTACGCATAGGACATCCTTCAATGTAACCATTCGACCGCCGTTTGTGCTGTGCCATTTTGCTTTTACGTCTCCGTAACCAATTGCCTTCAATGTGGTCCCCCCTGCGTTAATAATTTCATTCGATCTCTCATGGAACGTTGTAAATTTTTCACGATCACCAGTCATGTGATCGGTGGATCCGCTGTCTATTAACCATACCGTTTTATCGTTTTCCATGTCTCTAGCGTGCCCTAAATTACTTTTAATAATGTGTGCTGTACTGTTATTGTAGTATCGGTTGGGTGCATCTCTACTTGTTTGGCAATCCTTTCCGATATGTCCAAATCTGTTGCACCTAAAACACCTTACATTTCTTATGGTATTCATGTGACTTACGTTTAAGCTGTTGTTTCTCGAGCTGATGTTGTTTCTTGTGTTCATTGCTCTGTATTCGGTTTCGTCTTTTCCCACTTCATTTTCCTCTAGGCGTCTTTCTTCTTCTGCTAACCTCATTTTTAGGCTGGCTGGGGTTAAAGCATCGTCGTCGATCTTAATGGTTCTTGTCAAATATTCGTATTCTTTTGGTAGCCCAATTAACATTAGTCCCATCAACACTTTGTTTTCAAAATTAAAACCAGCGCTTTGCACTTTCTTGTAAAGGTTGTTTCTACGGTTTACATATTCTAGTATCTTCTCGTTAGTACTTTTTTCCAAATTTATGAACTCCTTCAACATCAGTACCGCGTGGTAGCTATCGAATTCTGTATGAACCTCTTTTAACCTATTCCATACTTCGTTGGCTGTTTCGCACTCTTCGATACTATCTAGGTTGTCGTCGTCTACGGAAAGATAAATTAGAGACTTACATTTTTCGTCGGTTTTCTTTTGCTCTGGGGTTAACGTGCTGGTGTTGTACCCGATGGCATCCAAACAATCTTTTAATCCAAGTATGCCACGCATTCGCATCGACCATTGCCTATAATTCACGTTGTTCAATTTTTCCACTTTGTCGTCCATCGTCGTTAAAATTTAGTTTATTTCGCCTTTATGTAATTCACTCTTGTTCGATCAATAAATTGTATATTTTTCTGCAGTATTTATTTGCTGGGCTCCATAACCTGTTATTCCACGTGGTCTTCACAGTGGCAATCAAAACCTTTTCTTGCGTGAAATACTGAGAATGTTTGTACACAATTTATTTACATAACTTTATATTTACAATTATAACAGATTATATGATTTTCACGTTTTCTATATCTTCACGGTTCTTTACTTCTTTCTCACCCGATTCTCCTTTTACACACTTGCTCTCAGCTCTGCCCTTTTTTCGACCGCTGCGCCTCTCCTCGACAATCTCGCTTGCGACCTCTAGTGAACCTTTGTCGAAACTTCAAACGCGCTAAACTATTTAAATTTGAACCTACGTATCTAAATACAATTTCCCATAACATGTGTTCCAAAATCCTCAATTGGAATTTTGATATACTTATTTTGATTTTGTAAATGTAATAATTTTTTTGTCAATTTTTTATTTATTTTAAAACATTTGTAAATATTTTGAATTTTTCTGGTTTTTTGCTAACCAGTATACCAGTATAAAAGTGGAAAATTGGAACGGTAAACTAACAATCTCAGCAATATATTGCCCTTCAAATATAAGAATTCTTAAAGAGGATTTTGATGAAGTTTTGTGAAACTCTTGGATGACGTTTTATCGTGGGTGGTGATTACAACGCAAAACACCCTCACTGGGGATTAAGACTAATAAGCCCAAGAGGCAGACAGCTGTACCATTCGATAGCTGCACTTAATCTTCACTTTATATCGACTGGAGAGCCCACTCATTGGCCAACACACCATAACAAAATCCCCGATATGCTCGACTTCAGCATAACAAAAGGAATCTCAACAAATTATTTCTCCATTAAATTTTCTTTGGACCTTTCATCGAATCATACTCCTATAATAATTACCCTAAGCCCTTAACACTTCATAATAGAAAAACGAACAGCATTGCTTCATTAAACCAATGAGTTACTATGAAAAATGAGGAAGATATTGATCTTGCCGTTGAATATTTTACAAGAACCATTCAAGAAGCTACTTGGAACTCGACCCCAGAACTAGCTGAGAGACACTGCTGATAAGGGTGCATGTCCGATGTTTATCAAGGAACTAATTACCAAGAAACGAAAATTACGAAACAAATGGCAGACAATCCTAAATCCTATGGATAAAACCCGTATATAATGGTGCAACCAGAGAATTGAAAAAGTCTCTTACGACCTTAAGAATTGAGAGTTACAACAACATCTTCAAGATCTAACGCCCTCAGAAAACACGGAATACTCATTATGGAAAGCTACCAGAAAACTGACAAGGCCGCAGGTACATATTCCTCCCATTAAAAGAAATAACAGACAGTGGGCAAGAAGTAATAAGGAGAAGGCGGATACCTTTGTCCAACATCTTTCAAAGGGTATTCTCGCCCCTTCCAAGAGAGTGTGACCCCAGTGAAGAAGACTTTATTTATCAATTTCTTAGTGCCCCTTACCAGATGGAATTACCAATCAAGAAAGTAAAGAAAACAGAAGTACTCAACATTATTCGCCATCAAATTTCTTCTAAAAATGCACCAGGATTCGATGTTATAACGGGTAAAATATTACAAGAACTACCGGATTCCGGTATCAGAATGATGACTATGATATTTAATACCATCTTGAGGGTGGGTTATTTTCCCTTACAGTCGAAACTCTCTCAAATTATTATGGTTCAAAAACCATGAAAAAATGAAAATGAAGTCTCATCATATAGACTTATCAGTTTACTTCCGTTACTCTCAAAAGTTCGAAAAGATCTTGCTACAAAAACTTCAACCCCTGTTTGGTGAAAACAAAATTCCACCACACCATCAGTTCGGATTCAGGCAAAAATATTCCACCATCCAACAGGTTCATAGAATTGCGACCAAAATAAGATCTGATCTGGAATCAAAGAGATATTGTTCATCAGTTTTCTTGGACGTCCGTCGGGTCTTTGATAAGGTGTGGCATGATGGTCTCCTCTATAAAATTAAAAAAATTACCACACACCTACTTTCTAATTCTGGATTCATATCTTAAGAATAGGTTTTACTACATATGTAAAACAAAAAAAATACACTTCGTAATTATTTATTATTAAATCTGGTGTACCTCAAAGAAGTGTCCTGGGACCAATTCTATACCTCATATATACAGCAGATATGCCAACCGATGAAAATAGCAGTCTAGCCGTTGCGCAACGGTATTGTCTGTTTTAAGAGAGTAAGCCACTGGGCAAAACTCTTTCATGTCAATTTATATCTACCTAATACTGAATTACTTATTGTTAATTAATTAACAGGTTGTAATAATACTTAGATTCAATTAAAACAAAAATCTTTTATTTGGAGACTCTTCTAATTCTGAACAGATTGGATTATTTTATATATTAGTACTTAAACTTAACTGGTATTAGACCAGAAATCTACGTTTTGTACTAATGCTCAATTCGTTCTCAAAACCTGAAATTCAGTTTTGAAATCTTAAAACCTCAATCAATTTGTTGAGTTGGTATTTTTTGTACTTTTGTTTTAACTATGTACATAAATACACTTCATACCTAGAATCTACCTCTGGTTCCCAAGATACGATAAGATAAGATATAAGATAAGACAAAATTGAACATATTTTTTTAATCCTGTAATGTCGAAACGTAAAATCATATCTCCCACTAATAACCCTACTTGCTAAACTTAACCTAACCTTCGTAAGCGCATTTATTGTGGACACCACACCCGAAGTACTGTATCGTCTAATACCAGGAGCCCTACGTTGTGCACAGAATAAACTACTTCCGACATTATGTTCTCAGTCGTAACACTTCTCTCGTATCGAAGAATGAACTTGAGCAATAGCAAATGAGTCGAAAGAAACACCAAGCTTTTTGTTCTTCTTCTTCTGTTGTTAGGGCTCAGCCGTGTTAATTAATCACAACAGTGCCTTCCTGGGATACAGACGTCCAGCTGTCCTTCCATCTCTTTGAGGTTCTTCCGGGAGGTCTCCTGGTATTAAGCCTTTGTGTCATCGCAATTTTTGCGATTCTAGTATCGTCCATTCTCTTCACATGGTCTCTCCAGTACCTTCTCCTCGCTCTGGCCCATCTGACAACGTCCTGAACCCTGCATCTTTCGCGGGTCATCTTACTTCTCACTCTGTCCCACAGCGTTACTCCTGATATCGTTATCAACGTCCTCATCTCTGTCGATCACATTGACTGTTTCGTTTTTGATGTTGCCGTTTTTGTCTCTGCTGCGTAGGTTATAACCGGCCTTTCGTTCATCACTTATTCCGGTGGCGTCGATCACTTTCTGTTTTAACATTATAGTTAACTTTGTCACTTTGTACGTTATAATGTAAATATTGGTCGGGCAAATCACAATAAGTAATGCTTATATTCTTGTCAAAATATTATAATTTTAGGATATTTACATAAAATTGGTAATACATAACATATACAATGTGATTCAGAATATGAATAAATTTTAATCCTTTAATCTCTCATAAACAGTAGAAACGTAATAAGTAAAATTCCCTAATATTGAACAAAAAAGGATCGAGTCTCACTAGTGCCTTTACAAAATGGCTTCCGCACAATGTTCTCAAGTTTTAATCCTACTTCATCAAATCTAGCAATGCCTGCATTTCTTGTAGGTCCACTTATTGGATTTTATTGGTTAGTTATACAGTGACTCTAGAGAGTCGTATGTAAGTTTTGCTAACTGACCGGTGGGTACGTCTGTTCTCATAATAATTAAAACTTGTAATATAAAATAATCATGGTTATTGAATTCGATTACACGAAACTCATACTTTTTGAATATATATTAATAATAAATATAGGTAATTTACCTCGGGAGTTTCCAAACCACAACAAAAAACATTACAATAAATTAATAATATTATTATTATTATAAAAAAAAAAAGAAATTTTAGTTAGTATTTTACAAAATACTTTCCTGTAGTCTGCTGGGCTTCATAAAATGGTAAGAGGGGGTTCCTTTTTACCGTTCTTTCAGTCGATGATGATCTTCGTCCCCCACCTACGTCCTTCTTGCGTGGTAGTTCATCCCCTGGTAGCGTTCATCTCATTCAATATTTCCAATGAGGTATATGTGTTTGGTGGTAATTTCAAATAATTTGAAATCGTTAATTAAGCGCTAAATATAAATTACGGATATATCATTACAACCCCGAGAAAGAATCAACAAATTTTGTTTAATTGTTGATATAACAAAAATACTGGAGTAAGATTATAAAACTTTCTGAATTATCCTAAGGCAATTTTATATTAGATTTACATTTAAGATTGAAGAATAAAATTACAATTGATAAGTATGATTCCAGAGTGTATAAGGAATGTGTTCCAACTAATCATTTAACTTCATCATTCAAAATGGACTGGACTATTTAATCTTTTGTAGGATACTGGTCGATATTTCAACCAGCGAGAAATTTTATTTATGTTATTTATACCATATTTAACTATTAATTACTAGTTTCTTTAAAAAATAGGTACCCTGTTTTATATTTTCTGTCATCTGCCTTATAAAGGGCAAAGAATCTTAGATCATGGTAAAAAAATGTAGCCGCCATCAGAGGTAATGACCGGATTTGTCGACTGTTGGCTATGATAACATAAGAAGGATACTCCATTTTATGTATTCCATTAAAAATGCAATAAATTTTAATATGGTAGATACATTTCAAATACTACATAATATTTTGTAGATGTTGAAACAATTTTTAACTACAAATACTTATTCAAATTTTTCTGACACGATTTCCTGAGCGTGTACATAAAATAGCTTTATTGTCTGTTCTTCTACCGAAAATGTCTTGTCTGCCATGTTAAGTATATCTGTCAATGCGAATAATTCGAAAATATGATTCAATGATTATAGGTATGAACATACCTCAATGTGTCTAAAATATTCTCTGGGTTGAAATTCACCCGATTTCTTATCCTACTAGCTTTATATAATTTTATGGATTTTAATGTCATATTTTTTGTGATAGATCGGTAGGTGTACGTTACTGTATAATTATTAAAAACTGGAAGATCGCGGAAGTGATTGCTTGAAGCGCAGTTGGTTGCCATCTTTTTATAGGCTGGCAAGGAAGTTGACCAATTGACCTACAGAGAGATAGATTATAAACTTATAGATAACAAAAGCTTCAAATTGAGAATTCTGAAAGAAATGGTTTCAATACTCTTTTAAATGATAATAAAAATTAAAAAAAAACAAATGTAAATTGTTTTTGTTTTATAATAATGTTTTTCATAATAACTGTTGAAAAGATGAAGTTAATTTTACAAATAATTTACTGTCTTAACAGCTAAGAAAATAATCTATTTACTTACTTACTGGAAAACGAAAACTTAACAATAATATCCATCACGACAAAGACTATCGCCATCCATCATTTTCGGCAAAACCTTTACGTAACTACATGCTTTTTTTTAGAAAGTGAATCATAAAACTTGTAAAACAATCTTTCTAACAAAATAATTAATTTTATAGAAGAAAAAAGTGTTAACAAAATAATTAATTGTATAGAAGAAAAAAGTGTCACTGTAAGGTATTTAATTTTAGATTTACATTAAAAATATTGGACTTTATTTATCACATGGTATATTATACTGAAATGTTGTCTTTCAACTAACTAGAGCCCTGAATCACATGCGTTGAATATATTAATTTTAACTTAAACAGATAAAAAAATAATGAATCTGATAAGAAAACCGCGATTTTAAACATTGTAACACGATTAATTATTGTGGTCTTCAATAAACTAGCAAGCTTTTTTTAAATCCAACATATTAGTAATTGATTTACAAATATTATGGACTTGTCAGTGATTTTCCAAGTCCATATAAAGTTAATTATTTTTTATCTCTTCAATTTGTTAAAATATTGTTGAAAGCATTATAATAGGTATTACAATAATTTTATTTATAAATATTAAAAAAGAGCCATAAATACTGCGATAATTTTACCTTTGGTTTTGCAGATTAATCTTAATAAAAATTGAAATGATTATTTTTTTTATATTCGGTGGTTTACTGACCTCTTAAACTAAAAGTTGATTCTCCAACATAGTAAGCAGATAAAAAAATATTGTTGCGACGAAAGGTGTGATTTTATTTATCTTCATGTCGGCGCAGCGGTGTCCTCTCGTTCATAAAATTTCTCATTTTGGAAATGAAGATTTTAATAATAGATGAATTGCTTTGAACTACTAGTTTACCTCTTACTGAAACCTATGATGTTATTGGATTACTTCTGGGAGATTACTGGATATTAATCCAATTCTAAGTATGTAATTCGGTTCTATAATATAAATGAGAAATTTGTTATTAATATATTAATTAATATATTATTATAAATTAGTTATAAATTTTAAAATTCACGGCTGTATAAAAACTTTACACGTCAAAACAGTAATGTTGCCAACAAACAGTTGCCATATCAGACCCAAATTCAAAATTAAACCTATAATTTTTGTTTTGAACCATGCGTAAACCTTGCCGAAATACAAAAACATCTCAATATATGCAGTATTCCAAATATTTTGCTTATAATAGTTATTTTAACAAACTGTAAAATTCTGATAAACCAAATTTAATCATTTACACATAGGTATACTGTGAGTATTCCAATTTATGAAACCCTGCTAGGAAATAAGAATAATAATATGTATCTCTGTTTTCTATAAAGTTAGAGTTGTATATTGGTTATAATATAAAGTTCTCTATTAATCAAAATAGTATAATATCTGTATATTCTAGAAAGTGATATAATTAGAGGTACCTAAGTTGGTATTCGGTCTCTTATATGGTTTTATCAAACGTTATACAACAGAATCGAAAAACATATTTGTGTAAAAAGTTTCTTACAAAAACTACTAGAATGTTTTAGTTAATTCTCTTGTTTATTCGGAAAATAAGTAAAGTAAACAAATTTGCAATTCCGTAGCACCCTAAGTAGATACTATCCATTGTTTTTATATAACGTGGATAACAATTTCGAAATATACATATTATAACATATACATATCAAATAAGTTTACACAAGTATAATATTTACAAATTTGTAGTGCTTACTAGTAATACTATGCTTAAAATTAATTCTTCTCTCTTTTTGTGGAAGGGTCTGTAATTGAATTTTTACTTCCTCGAGGTTTAAATTTACATAGAAAGTGGCAACATGCGATAACCTAATATTACGACAAATTTTTATTTGACGCTTCACTGCTTTTATCATATTGATATTATAACTTCTCCAGTTGACAAAAATGTTTGGATTTTTTACACTGTTCAAAAGATGTTATTCGAATAGGAAACGTATTGAATTATTGTGAAATAATATGATGTTTATCGATTGTTACCAATTTTAAAGTAGGAAACACTCTTTATTCCTTTTCAAAAATTTTCATTATTTCAAACTAATTAATAAATATTCTAATAAGTCGGATTCCACCAAATTCATATTAAAATTAACTTGATAATTGGACAGTTAAAGTTTTTAATTGCAGAAGAGCTGGGATGGCAGATTGACGTTTACAAATAAAAATTCTCTTAGATATTATAATTTTATGGAAGTTCATTGAGGATAGAGCTTACTCATCATAAAGTTTTATGAAGATTTCTGTAGTAAATTGAGGGTTTTTGTAGTGTAGCACACTTGGGATAATACGATATACAAGAATTAGCCGTAGGCACGAGTATGAAAAGATTAAGAAGAAATTTGACTTTTATTCCCTAAGGAATTTTTAAAGTTTAACTGTCTAATTTTAAAACTTTATTATCACTTTTTTGTATTTTTTACGAAAATTTGAATAAAAGCAATCCAATTTTATGTAATCGACTTATAGTGTGGGTATACTACTATATATTGTTGAAATCGATTTACATTTACCTATTTATTACGTCTGTAGATTAAAATGCCTAAAGCTCAAGTTTATTTATTGAGAATTTTAAATTCGCCGAGTGAATTTTTCAGAAATTTTGTATGTAAATTAATTCCAAACTAGTTTTCTCACTGTGAAGTATTTTACCATATTAATGGTAAGCTGACGGGCTAAACTAAGAGAAATTTAAAGTTCATTTTTTTTTATATTCTTGAAATATACTCAAAGAGGCATTGAAATATAAAAAATAATATATTTTTATTATTAGAACTTTTTATTTCTGTCAAATTATTTCTCGAATTATAATTTTTCATCAAGTGTCAAATTATTATTAGCTTATTTTGCAATAATTGTAAACATTCTAACTGTACCTACTCATTATGTCTCTCGAAAAGTTAGGCGTAGTAAAGTTTTACCCAACATTGTAGAAAATTTGGGTTATCTCTAATAAGCATTTTCATCTGACTTGCTAAATATTAAATTATAATTATATTAATAATTTTAATCAAGGGTTTTGCATATTAGTCATGTTATTTCTTACGCTTTGTTTGTAACATCCACAAATATTATGAATAACGCTTAATATTTTGTAGCAAAAAAACTATTACTCACCAAACTGGAGATGTTCTTACTCGCGTCAGCTAACCTTTTAGATTTAACTCGAAAGTTTCGAGAGCGTATGAATTTTGAAAAACATTTCTAGGTTTTTAATATTGTGAGGTTTTGATCAGACAAAATTGATGCTGCAGTGAACGCCAGTTGACACAAGAAATAGTTATATAACTATAAACTACCGCTAGTACTAAGTTAAAGACTTAAGTGATAGTAAACAAAAACCAGTATAAATAAATTTGAGAGAACGAGTGAGAATATAGTTATAAAGCAAATATATACGCGGAAAAAGTACGCGGATCAAAAGGTCGAATGTTATAGACGAACATGTGAAAAGCATAAAAATTAAGAGTTTTAAAAACCCAAGAGTATGCAAGATTCAGTGTGTATGTTGTTGAAACGAAATGAATATTGAAGGATTAGAAAGTGTGGAGAGAGTTAGTAAGGGTGGATTATCTTTTTCAGTTATATGAACTTTTTGCCTATGGATATTATGCATTATCTAAGTAGCACTCCTGGAAAATTTTACATGAGTGCTATTAAACACTTTTAATGTTATCCGCAACGGAAACTAAAATTCAATTAATAACATAAACATTAATTTCAATGATACAGTAACTGAAAAGGTTAATAAATGTAAATAGCAATACATGCTAACACCAAAGGTAAAACACCCGAAAGCAAATTTATTTCCTAATTAGTCGAATGGCAAACCTTCATGTTTACTGATTTACTGTGCAACTACGCTGTTCCTACTAAAACTCAATGATAAACCGCCTCCATCAAGAAGTTGCACTAACTTAACAAGGGATTACTCGCTCTACCACTTTGCAGATACGTGCTTAAGAAATTCTAAAATCTCGTGCTGTTTGTTGTAAGCAAATAAAGGATATTATCTAAGGATAGCTTAGATTTGTAACAAAAATCTTACAAAATATCGTTTTCAGAATTACTCAATTTTCTTCCTTTTTATCAAGATAGATACTTCACTAGAAATTCAAAAGTTTGGATTCTTTAGGTACGGTGATTTTGCTTATGATAATAATTGGTTAGATTATAATACATTTAATTTGTTATTAAAATATTATAACACTCTGTATAATATACGACTTAGTACGTTTATTACATCTCCGTTGTCTGTTTTGTTTGTTTACTAAAAGTTGTGAGGGTTTAATTTTATTAAGTAGGTATTCTCCTGAGTACTAAAAAGGTTCAACAGCCAGTTCACTTACTGTCTACTACTTATCTGCAACATACTAACCGAAAAGTAACCGCAGAATTGATTGCATTTTGTATTAGGCTGTATGCTGAATCAGTAAATTAAGGTCTACTTTGTTTAATTAGCTGTGTGATATTTATTGCCACTATGCTTTGCACAACAAAAGACACCTCACGAAATTGTTTATTAGTCTAGAGAAATCAATTTCCAAACTTATGTATTCAATAAAATCTCACATTAATTTCCTGTTAAAAGAAGCTTAAATAAAAATTCATTCAGATCATTAATAAAAAGCCGAACAAAATGTCGCGTTTGACCTTTATCACAATTTTTTGCCAAGTAAGAGTTGATTTTTGCATTTGCTTTCATTTTATTTGACTTATTTAGTATTACTATATATTTTTTAAATTAAAAAGTAAGTTAAATTAGCCATTATATATAAATTATTTCATTATGTGGTGGTCGTTGGAATATTCTGCAAACTTCACAACTTTTGTTGTATTTGTTTAAAATTAATGGCTCATTCTAGACAAAAACTAAGTTAAATATATTTAAAATGCAAATGACAATTTAAATTTGCTAATTTTAGACGTACAGTTTTAGTAAAATTAGCTGTACTTGATCTATTCACAATAATTAATAAAATTAAACCAACCAAGAAAAGATTAATTTATTAATTAATATGATTCATATTGATTTAATATCAGTATCGGTTGATTTGTATTTTAACCTTTACTTTTTTTGCCACGAATTGAGTAATCGAGTTCGAAATCTAGTAACGCGTTATCGATGTCATCCAGTTCTACGAAACAGTCAAGTGGAAGATCTATTATTTTGTTATTTGATGTTCTCGATATTTTGGTAAAAGCATAAAGTGTAGAAAATTGGTGTAGACGATGTAGATAAAATTTACAAATGTATTATATAAGAATGGAAAAGGTTTATATTGCTTCTACTCAAATTTAAAAACTTAAGAAACATTAATTCTGCATTAAAAGAAATAGGGAAAATCAGAAATCTATAAAAAGTTCTGTAACAAATATGCTAACATCACCTATACACTGAAGTAAATCTTCGGGTATGTCCGTTTTATAAAATTTAGAAATTTGAAAAAAAGGTCACAGCTTATCTGTATACTTATTGTAGTTCTTTATGTTTGTCTTTCTGTGATTTCTATTTCGATAATACGTGTTTTGACGTAATTTTCAATTTAAAAACTATTGCAAAATCCGTGCGAAGCCGGGTACGAAAATTTAAATGTTTTTTTAAGGATCCGACAATAATCATAATATAATTATATGCTTAGTGGACGAAATCGGTCAGAAATCCAGTTTCATTATCTGTAAGAAGTATATCAATCAATCATTCAATCAATCATCAAAATATACTTTTGTCAACGGAATGTGATTTGGCTTCGTGTGTTAGATAAATTTAGATAAAGGAAAGTACCTTATTATTATGAGTTCTATTTGTTTTTATTAAACTATTATTCTAAAAAATTAAACTCATTAGATTCCGAAAAAGTAGGTACATTTTTCATATTTTAAGTTAAAATTATTAATTTTTGGAGCTTTTATATTATATAACCATATCAATATTTTAGAAAACACCAAAAATGCACTAAACACTTTTCAGAACTAAAATGCTTTCAAGTTATCGCAAGCAATACCACAAGAGCTTTGATTTATCAGGATAATTTTTAATTTCAACGAATACGAGATTAGCAATTTATCGACAGAAAACTTGGTTGAGATTGCTCGAGTGGTTTTGCCTGACCAACAGTTTTCTTGAGCCAAATTTTAAAAGCACATATGAGTGTTCAGAAATTAAAAATTATCAGCATAGAAATCAAAGCTATAGTGTTGTATTTGATGAGATAATTCCGCGAATGGTGCATAAATACGTACAAAACTATTTAAACTTAAAAATTCACTTTGGTTGTCATTTCAGAAAAGGTAAACAAAAAAATATCCACAAAATTTATCCACTTGCAGTTCTGTTCCTTCCTAAAAACACTTTTTATCCGCTAGCAAACTTTCAATTCTGACGTTTCTTGTGCATTATTTTATAAAAGAATAGAATTATCACATGTAAAGTACACTATAAGTATAAATTATCGCAAACGTTTTCACCATACTATGGCATCCTCAGGCGATGAAATAGAAAGAAAATAAAGAGAGAATCCATTAAATATTGTTCGGGGTGGTGTGGGCAGGTACTTTGAAAAGGAAGGGATTATTTTGAAAATGATTAAAAAAAGGGAGGGTCAGGTGTATAAAATAAGCGCTCCAATAAGTATAAATAAGGGGGGGGTAATTATTTATTAAAGATGTTTAATAATGGCTTTTCTATAATATCAATAATATCACGTTAGCTACTGATAGTATTATTTAACTGATTTGATCAGTTATCACTTATCAATAAAAATTATTATCATTGTATACAATTTGTGTAATTTTCAAATACGACAATACACTGGAAATTGATTTGTAATGTAAAATGAATAGTCAATTAAATTGCATCCAAACTTTTTTGAATTATGCGGGAAGAGGAAATATTGTACAAGACATCGGCTTAATGGAATCCGGTGTCTTAATGTGAGATTTTCACTCATTAAAATCTTTCTTCAACTTTACAAAGTCGGGTGTATGCATCAGCATCAGTTCCTGCACTTCAACGGAACAGCTTCTTAGGTTTTTACAGAACCTATTTCAGCTAAGTGTTTTCATCTATCGTATCCTTTCGAATCCATTTTCTTCGTTCTGTGCACTTTTATTTGGTTCTTTTCGTGCTCTTGGTGGGTTTATCCTTTTTCCTTGTTTTACCTTTTTTTAAAGGACCTATTTGACTAGAGGCTGCTCTCCTACTTAGATGGGGTTGGCTTTGCATTATCTGCTGCCAGGAAGATTTCCCGATAGTTTACAGTCTATGCCAGAATACTTCCTTGCTTCAAGAGTTGGAAAAGTTATCACCCCCGAGTACGGGGTCTAGAGATGAGTTGATCTTTCCTTTTGTTTTTTCTGCTTTGCAATCTACAACTCAACCGCTACCAGTCTTTGAATGCCTGTGAGATACTTTTGAGTCAGGTCCGTTGGTCTCCAAAATGTCAACTTCCATACGTCGCAAGATATCGCATTCATTAGCTTTTACTGATGTGTAAGAACCTATATCGGTTTCTTCGAGCATTGGGAAGTAACGTGGAAAATTGATTTTTTGTTAAATTCCTGCTTCTTATTATGACGAATAACATTGAGGAAGGTTTCAATTCAACTAGATTTTTCCGCGACTAAAGATACCCCATACTAAATATTTTGTTCTTTAATTATATTGTTCAAAACTCAATAATAAAATGAATATAATAATGTAGTATATTCTATATACCTACACTATATATTCATTTTGTTATTGAGTGAATTGTGAACAATAATTGAAGAGCAAAATATCAAATGTGAAGTATATTTAGAGGTGAAACGAAATCTCTTTAAATTGATACCTTTCTCATTCTTATCCGTTATAAAGGGAAGCAGGAATTTAAAAAAAATCAATTTTTCATATTATTTCCCTAGGTACTGGTCACCCGGTATACATGGTATACACCCGGTATACAACTTATGAAGGTGATGAAACGTAAAAGTTATTAGAATCAATATATTATTATCTATTGGAAAATTTCAATGTAATCTTGATAACTTTTGCATCAATAAATACATGAAATTATTAATCAAGTATGTCATGAATTACTTAATGGAAAACTTCACGTTAGATGCCGAAAATTCTTTGACGCACCGTGATCTTATAAAGTGTATCAACTTTAAATTAAAAAACTTTTAGGGTTAAATCTGTCATTTATTGATAAATTGCTGTGCTTTGTTTTAAATAAATAAAAATATTTTTATATTGATAAAACTAACATGTTGCAAGAAAGTAACGATTTTATTAAGAAAAATGTTTAAAATAAATTAGTTGCTCTGCCGATGTACACATTTTTATAGTTGGTTTTTTATATTATCAGCAGTTGGTACTACCTAAATTCAGGCAAAATGGAACATGTTTTAATTTGGGCAATTCCTCGTCGGATGAACTAGCGCAAATTTTTTTGTATTTCGGTGTTTTACATCAACAATTTTACAGTCGATTAATTAATTAATGATGTTTTATTCATCAAGGAATTCACGTATCCAAACCTTATAGTATAATACTAGCTTAACAGCAGAGACAATTTGAAAATGTTAATTTTTACATTGTGTGAGTCGATGTTTTTCAATAATAAATATAAGGCTCGGATTTCTAGGCATTTGCCTTTTTTGATTCCGTACAGGCTTTATAATTCTTTTTGCAGCAAAATGTATTTTGCGACTTTGCGATCATTTTAAACCGATCTTTAAAATGCCTAAAATGCCTATTTTCTACATTTAGTTCCTTTTTTCGTCTTTTGCGCCTAAATGGCTTTTCTCAATTAATTTTATCCTATAACTTGCCTAAATGAATATTTATTTCAATTATTTTTTAATTTTAACCATGGAATATAATTCAGAAACGGAAATATATTTTGTATTTTACAGAGTCTTGTTTAAGTCGCGGTCAGTCAAGAACTGGATCACAAAATAGAAAAATGTATAGATACACAATTGAAGAGAATGAAATGTATAACAAAAAATGTCCAAAAAGTTTTGTTGCCAAAGCGATTTTTATATGTCAAAATACGGTTTCAAAATGTGCAATTTACAGTGTTAACCATAAGAGTGTCCGGATATGTTCGTTACTCACTGTATTCCATTGCCTATAAAGCTTGTACTGACGAGATGGGGAACATGGAATCGGGGCTGCAGTGCTTTAACATGACAATTTTGAAAATATAAGAAAGGTCATTGATAGTTTTATTGATTTTAATACTGCAGACTGCACAGAGAAAGCACAAGAGGCGTTTAAGGCTTCTAATCTTGAGAAAATTTTAGTCAAGATTATCTTCCTAAGAGCTAAGAAACTAAGAGAGAGCATTGCATACCAATATTAGCAAAATTAAAAATTTGCAACAACAATACTTGAAAGAAGTTCCAGGTAAGATTGTAAAACTTATTTCTGCACAATTGAATGCTTTTTTGGTGAAAAACCTGGGCTACTCGGATTTAATGCAAATTGGCAAAGTATTATCTGGAGATTCAAATACTCTCCCAAATAAAATTGGAAGCTTAGACGCTCCAGATTTTAAATATGTTCCTGTTACTTCTTGTGACGTACAGCGGTCATTTTCTGTGTACAAACAAATTTTAACAGACAACAGAATAAGTTTTACTCCAGAATATTTGGAAAAATCTTTAATTTGTTATGTAAATGTTGAAAGTTAATATTATTGTTAAATTAAAAGTTAAATTGAATAAATTAAATTTTTTGTACAAATTTAATATTTATTTTATATTCTTTATTTTAATAATTTAATTTTTTATTTTGGACTGCCTATTAGTGCCTATAATCTAATTTTTTGATGCCTATTTGCCTGCCTATTTTGAAAGTTTTCAGTGCCTAAAAATCCGGGCCTTAATAATAAACAAAAAATTGTTTTGTTTTCAACAATACGAACGAATACGAATTGTCAAAATTTATGTGGAATATTATTTATAATCACCAAAATATTGAATATTGTACGTGGAGAGTACACTGTAAAAATTGGGTGTAATTTAATCCCCATTTAATAAGAGTAAATTTACACTGTAAAAATCTAGATTTAACATTATCTCCGATATTTACCAGGTTTATAAGAGTAAATTTACCCTAAAAATGGTGCAATTTTATGTTTAAGTATTAACTACACCTTAAGTTGTGTTTGGGACCTACACAAATTTGAAAGTTAACGGTAAAGTGCCGTTTCGAAAATTGCTGCCGCGTGCTATTCCCAGTCTTGAACAATAGCTTTGAATAACATTTTTTGATGATACGAAATGTTGTTGATGTTGAATAAGTAAAACACTTAGTAGTTGCACTTTGACTTTGTTTATTCTTAACTGTAATGGTTGTTACAATTCATAAATAGATTTAAGCCTTTGTTACAAAAGGGAGTAAGCTTCGAAGAACCTTTAGGTGTAGTTCGTACGATAGCTGTCGGAATACTGGTGTTTCGGCGGCAAATATACAGGGGGATGCAAAATATAACATAAATGAAGTTAGCGGCAATTTCAAATAGTACAATACAGATTGCAATTCTAAACAAGTTGTAAATTTTCTCTTAAATTGGTGGCAGAAAAGTGGCTATCGGTGGAAGGAGGAAATTTACCTGGAATTTTTTTCTAGTTTAGCTTATAACAGAAAACTTTCTGTCGATTACAAAAGCGCAATAGTATAGTTGATATTGTTTTATTATTACCTATATCATAAGGACCTGTACTTTAATATTTGTAATAAATATCTTGTCGCCAGTGTTCCAAAAGCCATACACCATTACTGCCCTGTCAGAATCATGTTAATGTTAACGTAATGTTAACGAATGGGAGTTTTTTATTGGTAGATCAGCAGAAACATCGCTTTTGATTGGAGCGTTTGTTAACATTACGTTAACGTTAACATTATTCTGACCGGGCAGTTAGGCTTAGGTACATCTGATACAAATCCGTACATTCGAAAATAATTAAAAAAATTTATGCTCAGTTTCACGGTAGAACTTCAGATATTTTAATTTTTTCTTCAATTTTTGAAAGAGAGAATTATATTATGTATTTTTTTAAAGTTTTAATACACTGAAATTTCTGTTTTCAGTAAGTACTTACCTAACCTACTATATAAAAAAGTTCAACAAACTTTATAACAATGAAAAGGTTTTGTCACACAATAATTTGGCCAAAAAATATCACAAGTAAGTTGCACCAATCTCGAAGAAATTGACCTAGCGTATTATTTTACTGTAGACGTGATTCGTAGGTACAATGTTTTTTATTCTTTGTAAATAAATTACATTCCTCTGCAATAAGCTTCGATTGTTATTTATTGTGACTTCTACGAGATTTTTTTTATTCCATTTTCGAGTTCGTTCTATATTTCTGTTGATTACGTCAAGAAAATTAGACTCTTTTATGCGCTAATATATTGATTCTTATTGAATTATTTATATACACAATGTGGTACCAAATACCTATTCCGATTTGTATTACCTAGAATTGTTTGCAAATATTTTAATTCTTATGAATTTAGAAATTTTATTAATTTTAGAAAAAGTTGAATTTTTAAGTTTGTTTATTGAATATTTTAGGTAAATCATAGTTTTACCCGGGTAAATTTTAAGAATGATTGTGTTTCTTCAGAAGGCATCAGCAATTATTTAATTTTGCATATTTATGTATTCAATTCACATTTTCTGGTTACGCCCAATAATAAATTATTAGATGAGTTACGACATTTGTAACACTGAAATTTATATGTTTAAACTTTCAAAATTTACAAATTTACGCCCGTTGACTTTTTGTGAAGTGAGGAAATAATTTATTTACTTTTAGTTGCTTCTTGAGAAAAATTTAAAATGAAGATAAGTCTATTGACTTTTGAAGTGCCGTATCATCAAATAAAAGAAGTGTAACCCTGACGCTGACAAATTTATTGTTTTATCAATTATCATCATCTTCAGCTTTTTCTGTTCACTTCAGGACAATCAGCGTTTTTCTTAGAGAGATAGGTTAATTCGGATTGGAGAACGCTTCTAACTTTGTTTTTAAGTTGATGGCGGCAATGATTAAAACCAGGGAGACCACCGGCTTTACGTGCCCTCTGAAGCACGAAGACGGTCATATGAGGTATGCTTCTGCTCTTATTTGTTTTCCGATAAGTCACACATTTTAGGTCTAGAATCCTGAAGAAACCGTGACAGACGACGAAACATCGACAATAGATTTACAATTTCATTGTGATATTTGTCCACAGTGGCGGATGGTGACTTTTTGCGGCCCGATGCTAATTATATTTTAGAGGCCTCTGGTAGGATATTATAGGGGGGGGGTGACGTTTGTCTAGTATAAAAATAATGGTATATGTAACAGGTAAGAAAAAAATTTATACATACTTACTATCAAACATAAATATCATAAAAAGAAATGTATAATTTTAAAAGTATAAAAAATAATACTTATATGATAAGAAAAATGTCCAACATTTTGACTAAATCGGGAGTTTATGAGCTCACTTACTCTTATTAAATCACTTTCCTAAAAACTCTCTTATTTTTTCAAAAATACTTTTTTTCACCACCCCAAACAACAATTAAACGGATTTTATTTAATTTTCTTTCTAGTTCATCGCCTGATGACGATACCATAGTATAATGAAAACGTTTTGAAAACGAAAATATTTTATACTTACAGTGCATTTTATTTCTAAAACGTGAGTGTGTGTATTTTTTGGGTTTTCTAAAATATTGATATGGTTAATATCGAGTTACACTACCTAAACCACGTATCAATCAATTATTATTTTATTGATAATTTAAAAAACTAAGCAAAAGCAACTGATTGAAAGAGAAAACAAATTCAATTCTATAAAATAACGAGTAAGGTTTGGGGGCCTCTATGGTCCTCTCAATGATCGGGGGTCTACTATTCAATGTTACACAGCATATTAAGCTTCTTAAAATTTAATTAAATTAAACAAAATTTTATAATTTGCGTTTGCTTTTATGTTCTTTGAAAAAGAAAGATAATAATAATTAATAAACAAAAATGAATTCTATAAAATAATAAGTAAGGTCTTGGCTCTTGGGGGCCCCTCAATGATTGGGGGCCCGATGCTCCAGCATCGTAAGCATCCATATAAATCCGCCACTGTTTGTCCAGTTAACCCATAATCCTATAAATTTCAACGTTGTATTAAAACCAAATGGATATATTAATTTTTTTTTAAATTTTATTAACATATAATTTGAAAATATTGACAATTTAGTTGACCGTAAACTGAAAATTAGTATAATTTTATAGTTGAGGAATTAGGTCATTTTACATAAAATTATAAATTAAATTTAGAAAGTTTTTTTTTAATTTTAATTTTAATTTAATTTTAATTTTATTTTACTTCAAATTTAATTATAAATTGCATTACTGGTCAAATGGATTAACTTCATTAATAAAAAATTATCAATATAGCTGTGGACAAATTTATTTAGAAAAGTCTTCGAAATTTTAGATATTTTAAAACAATACTAGCATAGGATAAAAATTGAGGTATTTCATCTGATTATTACCACATTTTATTTTACTTATTTCGACACATTTAACTCGTGGAGTATTAAAATTTGGATATTATGATCAATTTAAAACTCCTTTAACGAAAAATTCCAAATTAGCTGCACGGGTAGTATGGTTCAATGCCCACTTTGTACTGAAGCTCTAGACTCATTGTACCCCGTTTTCCATTAAGATGTTAAGGAAAGTTATTAGTATTTGGATCCACAGTTTGATGTTCACCAGAGGGCTGAGCTAAGAAATTCTGCCGAGTCCGGGATTTGAACCCAGAATTTCCTCTCATTACTCAACTAGCGATCACATCAAGCCACCACTGTGGTCTTAACGAATAATATTAAGGGTGCAATTTTAAGATAGATTATGACGATTTTCTTTTGTGACGTAATACGAATAATGTTTTGAAGGACATGATATAATTTTTAACATGATTTGATAACAAATATATAAATATTTTTTATTGTATTAATAAGCTTTCAACTTAAAAATCGTACAATTATAAGAATTTCAAACATGTCATATGTTAATAATCTGCATAAAAAGTTTAGAAATAATTAGCTAGTATTGCGACACATTTGTGATGTAAACGATGTTTTGTTTCAAGATAAGTTCAATAATTTCAAAACTCGCGCTTGGTGCTGATGACGCATTGTTTTGCTCGGCGAATGAAACTGAATCTTATGGTACCGAATAGTACCGATAAACAGCGATTGCAATTTCAATCCGAATATGTATAGTTACGCCATCTACTCAGATAATTCCTTGTTTAAATAATAAATCATGACCCTAATACATAGAATATACTAAGTAAATAGGTATATCAAATCATATCTATATAGCATCGATAAGTGATAGAGTATATACGAAATCCGAGGTAAGCGAATGGCAAAACATGAAAATCATGAAATAAGGATTTTGTGCAATAAATTATTGGATAAGAAGACAGCAAGTCTTCCTGCAGTCACCATTGTTGCATCTTCACTAAACCAAAACACATCTGTAAAGCTGAATTTCTGTTCCCATTCAATCAACCCAGAAACCTTGCGTCTCTCCAATTTATATATTGCAAAAACCTTATTTCATTATTCTCCCGTTGTTCCGTTCGTTTACATCGGATTCCGCATACTTCCGTTTACCGATGCTTTGCGTCTGATTTAGACTGAAGTTTCTTAGACTAGGATATCACTTTAATTTTTTACAAATTACGTTTGTTTAACCTTATCTATACTTAATTTTCTATAATTAATATATAATATTACAATATTTATAATCAAATTGTGTTTATAATTTCAATCTGAATTTTTCTGCTCTGCCAACTTACCGCCGATGACTCCTGCGCCGCTCATGGTCACTCAACAGTCAACATGTAATAATTAAATATTGCAATGGGAATATAATTTATATTTTATATTTAGTACAACGATTTTGTAGCAAATTAATTTCTAGTTTATTTATAAGTTAATATATAAGTAGTATGTAAATACTCGTACAATAATTAAGTATACAATCAAGAAGTGCTTGTCTTTCTTTATGCAAAATTACTAAGTAATGACCGGTTTCATAGAAGTAATTCTAAATTTAATATAATAAATATATTATGTAATTAAAATTATTTATAACAATTAAAACAAATGCATTTAATTTCACGTTTTGCCGAAAATACGAGTAAACAATTTGTTTTTAAATCGATGTCTTGTAATAGAGAAAAATATTTTCTCAAGAATAAAATTTTTTTGATTTAGGTTTCTTATTTGGAAATGATAACGGTGTATAAGTAATTGTAAATTATAATAAATTACATTTCAGAAACTTTCAAATCGGGACAACCACGTTTTAAGTTTTGGTTCTATAAAGGACTTACCAATTTCGGGTTTTTGAACAATGGAAAAAATACAATTCGCGCAAAACCAATTTTAAATTTAAATGCAAAAAGTGTACATTTTCTTCGCAACCTGATGACGGCATTATCTGGTTTTTTAACAATACTGCTTTAATTTTTGTCTACCCTGAAATTATGAATCCATAACCTGCAAGTTTTAATTCTATGTAAGTTTTATCTTTCAACCCCGAGTTGCCCACAAAAAGCTTTTAAAGCGTTTGGGCGCTCTGCTATTATAAGTCGTATTTTTTAAAAAGGATTTAAGCTATCACACCACTTTGATTTAATTAAGCTAAAACTATTAAAACGAAATATAGTTTCATTTTTATAGATCTAATTTTTTAATTTGCCTTTTATATGTATGAATATTGTCAGAGTAATAAAATCCAGAAATTTAATATGCTGTGATTTCTCTATGAAACCCAGTTAGCCTGTAATATAATCTGTCTGTAAAACGACGATACATTAATCGAGTTAGTGTAACACCTAAGGCAAATAAGTACCTTTTGATGCAGAGATACACGATAATATCTGTGTATAACAGAAGGTGTCGCCGACAAAAGAAGCTTGCCGCCTCTAGGGGTCGATCAATACACCAGGAGACACTCATATACGATCTAATCATAATAAAATACTCAATATCTGTTTGATGTAACCATAGCCGAGCTAATTAAATTATAATATGGTTGGTAACTTTGAAAAAGTTTGTTTAAAGACGACTTGACAGCTTTTATTATTGTATACAAATATGGGATAAAAAACTGTGGTGGTGGATTTTGCTCTTGAAATTACCATAACTTTGTCACCAACCAGCTGAAACTTATTAAAAGTATTTGTTTGCAGAAAGAATGCACAATAACAAAAAAACTTGAAGAACTGATTTCTAAATCAGAAATCTATCGATTTCTTAAATGTGTTTTCAGAAGCAAAACTAATCTTAACTCTATATAGACAGGTTGGAAATAAAGAAAAATAAAGTCAATACTTTCTAGAGAAGCCATTGTGTTCGATATTTGCTTTATTTACTGAAGTTATACAGAAGTAGAATATGTTATATAATATTTATGACGAATTTAAAAATAGGAATAGAATTTTTAATTTAATGAATTGCAAAATTTTGTGTTCGTTATTTCAACACATTACTGTTAGGTGTATTTATGCTGTACAGAGTAAAATGGAAGTTTTGTAAAATTTTATTTTTAGCGTATACCAGTATCTATAGCAACTCTAAATAGAACTCTTCTCGAAACAATTATATTTTCGTGAAAAAAATATTTATTTTATAAGTTCATAAATAGATATATTTTTAACCATCTCACTTACTTTTGCAGAAATATTAAAAATATATACAATAAACATAAAAGCACAAAATTGAAAGTATCCATCAAATAGTATCAATGTAACCAACAGATCAATTTAACGAATTACTTGTAAATATAGAACGACGAAAACGTAAAGAAGAGAAAAACCATTTAATAAATTAATTTCGGAATGACAGTTTTGGTAATAGTGAAAATTAAAGATCAATTTGCAGGAAGTCAAGAAAGGTAAAATATTACTGCAATTTATTGATATGACTATATATTATGTACATACCTTTATATATCATTGTTATGTTTTAACTTATTTATGATTAAGAATAATAAATGTTCAGATTTTTATAGTTTGTATGCATATCCTAAAACATGTAGTATATATATGTGGATGTAGCAGTTTTCAAAGATATTGATTAAAGATTTCAAACTCGAGAGTTCCATTGTCTTATTGAAATTTTTGTTAGAGTATGATGTCTTGACATACATTTTATACTTACGGATTGAGGTTTAGTGTAGATCAAAAATTACAATTAAAAACATATTTTTCATTTTGTGAAATTAAATTTTACTTTTTGTCTTATAAAATAATAGTCTAATATGAAAATATTCCAATTCAGCTTTTGAAGAACGAAAGCTTCAGTCACATTTCTCTTTAATTAGTTCAATTGAGATAACTCCAGTTCAGATTTTACATTTTTAATATATTCTTTGCACGTACAATAAATTAAAAAAATAAAATAATCTTCTGGGTATAAATTCATAATAAACTACATTTTAAATAATTTTGTGTTCATTTAATGTTGTGAATTGTGTTTGTAATAAATTTTAATATTCATAACATTTAATATTGTGCTATTTCAAGCCAGAAAAAAATTTAAGTTACTTTCATTAGAAAATTTATCAATTACGTAATCGTTACTTTAAATATCAGAAAATTTGCTCAGAAAAAATCAAAAAAATTAATTTTCTTTAAACTTTTAAGTAAAAAATGTAATAAGCTGTTTGTTTACTATAACATATTAAGATGTTTACGGAACTGTACAATTGTTTGCACATTAAATTGCATAGTTTAATATTAGCATAACAAGCAATTACTGATGAAATCTTACAAAAATTTTCAATTTTCATTGTTTGTTAATTTAATTTTTCGCTTTCAAATTTAGAACACTTTATTTGATTTTCAGAATTATTGTATGAAGTACCTACCCTTTAGGGAGATTTTTATTTATTTTAAAATAAAATATTTGGAAAAATAATTGAAATATTGAAGAATTAACATTTTACACGCAAAGAAAACACTATACAAGTATTAATAGATCAACTAGCAATGGTTTTTGAATGTGCTTATAAAGCATCCAATTATCATGTCTTCTCATTCCTAATGCAAATTGCACAGTAATGGTCAACTTGTGGTAGATTTGTTTTTTGCTAGATGGAACTTGAGAGGCACAAAAGGAATAATTTACTTTACGAAGGAAACTGTTTAGAATTTTCCATATTAAAAAAGCAACCTTATTGCATTAGACATAATGCCGATTATTTACAGGTCACAAAATAAATAAAATACATCAGCAATATAATAAATGGATACAAATTACTATACAAAAATTTACATTTAGGCAAAAAATCTGGATGCTTATTTTAAAGATTTTTAAGTATTAAATAAAATTGTTTATGGATATTGTTTTCTGAACTTAGAAATGAAATTCAATAATGTCTCGAAGTAGACCGAATGGAAACCTGCCATTCTTTGCATAAGAACTTAAGATCATCTATCCAAGAAAAAGTGCGCTTGGTACATATGAGAACAAGAATTTGGTGAAGAAGACCAAAACTTAAGAAGAAGTATATATGTGTATTATTATAATTCATGTGTATAAAATTAACAGTTCTTGAAAAGAACGTCTTTTTATGCTCGAAATTTCCCTGACATTTACAAGAAACTATGTACGATGATTGTTCGCCAAATTTAATTTTCCATTATTGTACTCTTCATCTGTACTATACAATCGCTTACTCTCTCATTTGAATAATCAGGAAACCGGCAACCCGCTTAGTACATACTATTCAGAATTACAAATTGATGTTTTTTTTATTATTTTGATTAGAATTGAAGAGAATATATTAATTTCAATTTAAAAAGGGAAATTTTATTCTAAATTTATTTCAATTTTAATTCTGTCGTTATAACTACAGGAATTATTATAAATTTCCATTAAACAATTCAATTTTTAATTAAAATACTAATAAATAATAAAATTTGAAGAAATCTTAATTAAAACGGTTTTAAAAGCAAACGCGATTTAATAATCGCGATTTAAGGAAATATTAATTATATTAAGATGAATTTGTCTGGATTTTAAGATTCAAAGTAGATTTGGATACTTAAATTTAGGAATAGATCATGTATTTTGTTAACTTTTGTGGTATGTAAAAAAAAATAAAAAATTATGACAAGAAAATCCAAAGTTTAGTAGGCAATGGGGGGAGCCTGAGGAGGTGATAGTAGTATTTGATTATTTTGAATTGCTAGAGTGGTGTGTAAATCTTAATAATTTACTGAATGTTGTCGAACATTTTCACTTTCGTTTGTTTTTTTTAATTTTAGATGAAATATTAATTTATAGTCATTATTATAAATGTAATACACAACCAGGCAAATAAACCCTAAAACGAATAAAAAATTCTGTAGATCAAACTTGTCACAGAAAATGTAATTAATTTGAAGTAGTTAGTTATTCTAATTAGCTATTATAGTGTCTGGTACATTACGGTAAATGTTTAGATGGAAATTACCATAGTAACAAAATTATTATTTCAGGTTTGGAGCATTTTCGACACCGGATGGCAATAACTCCAGGTTTGTCTGAATGGCGTAATTTTAGGGGTTCTAGAATAGAAACCGCTTATTGTTATCCTTAGTATTTCGGAATATAATTTACTCAAATGTTACAATTATTGTCCATTAGTTCTACTACAATAATAAATCAGAGTTACTCTAATCGCCGATTGTTGAATTAGGTGTAAAATTTTATTGAAAATTAATTATAATTCAAGAACATCACACTTCGTATTCAGTTAATATAAGTGAAATTTGAACTCTGAACATAATCATGTACCTACTTATGAAGTACCTAGTTAATTATTATCATCATTTATATTTTCTTTTCTCGCAACTACTCCTGTAAAAGAACAAAAGAATAAGAACAAACATTTAATGAACGACTATAAACATTAGACGTATAATTAAATTTATTAACACATTTTCTTTTTTAATTAAAAAACTATAATAAATATTTAAATACTTTTATATTATCTAAAAATATATTAAGAATTTTTCTAGTGAATATTTAGAATTTTTTACGGCGTTAAAATCCGGGCTCTGATGATTATCACACATTATTAAATATAGGCGGCATTCGTAATTCAGCCAGGCACTTATTTAATGATAACATAGATGTCTGCTTTATTAGACTGCTCGTCTTATAAATATCATGCGGATATTTATTTTACTACTGATTTTGGGACGCATGAAATGCTAGTGGAAAGCATGGGAAATCTAATACTTAAAATAGACGAATTTAACCAAATGCTAAAATGTTTTAATTTTAAATTCAATTTGTTTTCAAGTCCTAAAAAAATCTTTTTTAAATATTAAATTTTAGAGTTTGATTCAAAAGACGCTTTTTAAGCTTTTTTAAATTTTATATTTTACAATAAATTAATATATAGGTATGTACTAAAAATTACCATGTAACTACTTTAGAATTGCTTTTTAAATATTTTTCCAAAAACAATCTACTTTCGGAAACATTCCACATCTGTTTATGACAGATCTCGGTAATCTTAAGGATTTAATTATTCCTCAAGAATTTTTCCGGGTCCGCCAGTATAAAGTGAATAAAGTTAAGATTCGTATTTGTCACGCGTGGAAATATTTTCAGCACAACCATACCACTTTAGTTTTATAAAAGAAAGTGGGAAGCTTTGGTAATGAGGAAATTAAGACTTTCATAATGTAGAAAAGAGACAGAAAATTTAAGTTCGTGTTTAGGATTCGATAATGTCAAAAGGTAGCTTTGGTAGGAGTATTGGTTGATTAAAATAATATTTAAGCATAAATATAAATACTTCACATTAAATCGCTAATTTTAAAGTTTTTAATTAGGTTTGATCTTTATTGACATAACAATTTTTCTCAAGAATTTTCTTTATACAGACAAATCTAAGAACGTAATTTTAATTTATAGTAGTATTAATTACAGAAAGAAAATTAAAACAAACAGGTAATTAATTATATCTTTAGAAAACCGCACCAAGTGTCTTAGTGTTATCTTTTCAAAGCTAAGATTTATTGTAGTACATATAAAATAAACGGGGTTTATGGTTAAATTAGAAGCTCTATAGCGTAGTGGTACATTGATTTAGTTAGAAAGTTGAAGAAAACTAAAAATGCCGCTAAAATAAATTATCAAAGCAGTAAAATCTAGAAAACTACCCAAAATTCCGAAAAGCAAATTAGCAAATTCATACAAAGCTGGAATTTAAATATGATTAATTTTGAAAATGTAAAAGTGAATAATAATTACAATATTTGAGATTTTTGTTTTGTTCGAAAGTTCTCAACTTTATTATTAGTTTTTTAAATAAATGTTTTGCAGGTTTTTTCAAATGAAAACTATGTAGTGTTTTTTCAAACTAATTTTTTCAAGCAGAACGCTTTTCATTTGTTAGAATATTAAACATTCATTAGAATTTCAAGTTAATTAATATTATGTAAGAAATGTATCAAATCTTGTAATTAAATTAATATATTATATACTCACCTATGTATTTATTGTACTAGAATATACGTATATATACTCGTATAATACATCTCAGGAAGTCTTTTCCGTGCTGGTCCTTTTTCAATTGGAGAATTACATTTCCTGTCTAATAACTCGTAGATAGAAAAATCAGATGTCAGCAAAATTGTTTTTTTATCAGTTGATATGCACCTTGATGTAAATACAATTCAATTGTTAAAGGCGGTAATACAGCCCCCCAGTTTGTTGTTCCTCATTAAAAAAGGTATTTTACAGTTTGATATGAATTAATTTGTATGAAATAATGCATTCTATTGGCTTGGGTAATATCTGGGTAATAATAGTAATAAGTAATATACCACCCTGGGATAAAAACATTAATTTATTTCAAGATCAACATTGCACGAATAAAATGATTCTTGGATTTCTTTGATTATGCTTCCTTTCAAAAGTGAAAAAAATTATTTGAATAATTTTTTCGTGCGAAATATTGAAAAAGCACGCGGAGTAAATTTTAAACAATTTCCTTTTTTCAATTGTTTATTCAAAAACTATACTACATTAATACCTATCTAAATTTGAATTGTTGTCACTACTATATGGATAAAAAAATGTTTAATTTTACTGTACTATTGAAGAGTATTTTATGTGCTTATTAGTGAATAATATTTTAATTGAAAACTTTTTTACTTCAACAAATTTGTTGATATAAGAGTAAAATATGACACTTTGTTTGTCTTTCTAGAGTAATCACTGACAATTTCTTCCGTCTAGACTAGTGCAAAAAACAAACCATAACCCGCACTTTGACGATCACTTGTCTAGACTAATTTTTAAATTATGATAATGTTCTATTAAATTGAAATTTTACTTCCTTCAAAGCTTGAAAGGTGGTGTCCGTTCAGCTTTAACAATACCAAACTCAGATGTTTTAAAACGGCATATTTGTTGGGTAAATTGCTAATCTACAATAACAGTAATTGAAAGCCAATATAATGTTAGAATTTCAAAAGTTTATATAATCTTCAGATTGAAACAGCTTCAAAATTAAACAAAAAATTATACTTAAAAATTCATAGACGTTTAACTATGGCCACACGAAACAATTTTATTATTTTATTATTCTCCAGAGAACACGAATAACATAATATTGACTTTATTAAAGTGTAATAATTGTTAGTACTTACATGCATTGTGAACTTTGTTAGCATATTACTATTTAGTTTAAAATCTACATGTATAATTTTTTCTGAGTCTGCAATATATTACATGTTCAAATATTGTTCGACAGTGTAAACGAATAATATATCTAAATACTACATAAAAATTATATCAGTTAAAGCTTTATTACACAATATTTTATTGTATTATACAAACAGCGAAGCACGAAATTAGTTATTTTAATTTAAAATTATATTATACATGCTTGCAAAAATACCTCTTCGGCTTATTAAGATATTTTAAATATTTTCAAAGTTAATCGAGCAAAGTTCAAACAAACTTTTTAATTAAAATTGCGAAGTAGGTAAATTCTTTTGGTAAAACCCATTACCCTGTACAAATACAAAATTATTCAGTATTATTTGAATATATAATCGCGCTGAAATTGTAGGGGTAAATACACTTGTAAAAAATCAAGTTATAATAGCAAGACTACCCTTGAATAGTGCGGTGCGTGTAAGTCTGCGCGCTAGTTTTAGTCCGGTTGTACCGGAGTTCTGGTGTCAGTGCATAAGAGACGCGGGCCGACGCTGGCCCATTCATTGTGGCGCGGTATAGTCTCGCACGCCTCGTGGCTGCGCGCCACGCCATCTGGCGTCTCCGAAGAACTGGTTCACAACCTTGTGAAAATCACACAGATACGGACTCGTATGTACCATCGTACTTCTGCACGTTTTTTCCTCTTGTCTTTGCTTTTATCCTCACATTTTTCTCGAGTTTTTAAGTTATGTAAAATTGTCGAAGACTTTTTATAAAAAATAGTAAACGACATTTTTATTAAACAAATCGGTGACGTAAACTTAATCTTTTAATGGTGTTGGTTAAATAATTATGTTGGTATTAGTTGACGAAATGTATTGCCAAAATTAATGATTTTTAATGGAGACGAATTTGCTTTGTACCAATTTATATTTTACATCGTGTTTTGGAACAAATTCCAATATTATGTGATTTATCAATAGCATGTTTCATTAAACGATTAAATTTACTTAATATTTATTGCTATATTAGTTTGCTATAGATAATTTTTTGCAAAAAGATACGATTACAATGATACCAACTTGAATTGGATTTATGTATATCTATACTTACTTACTATAAAAATATTTTTTTATATTGTTCTAAAAATATCGAGCTGGAGTCATTATATACGGTGATTGAAACGCACCCTTAAAATAACAAAATTTAAATTCAATTGTTCTACATTTTACTTTCTAGTAAGGTTCTTCTTCGTAACAGGAACAATCCTACCCTTTTGCAATTTCTTTTAAATTAAACAAACTTGGAATTTTTTTCTGTTTTTTTTATGTGATCGTTAATTTTAACAACGTTGTTTTTAAAAACTAAAATAACCCTAAATCTTTTTAAAAAACTTACATTATAATAATCGGAAACGTTAAGGGCTCAACACAGTTTGTCTTACAATTAAAACTTGAATATCCGTATATTACGTTCGTTTTAGAAATTCTACGTATCAGTAAAATTGTAAAATTAATCTTATAAATTTTGTGAATGGCATCGTCATTTACAGCTAAAGATAATTTAGTAAGTAATCTCTGGTTGAATAATCATGAAAGGACCATCTTCTCCATATAAAGGTTTCAATAAAACCGCAAACGTCTATTAAACGTGGAAGAAACTTTCTCATGTTGATTTCCAATTTTCCAATTACTACGCTACATATCTTTTTTGGATGCTATTCGACTGGGGAAATTTCTCAACTACATAATTCGTGGTAATATATAGGGTTTTTACTACTCGCGTGGGATGTAGTTATTGCACCAGATCGGCATATAAGGGTGGAATATTAAAGTTAACACAGTTTTAAATTCGGCAAATTTCAAAATAAAAGGAATAAATTGAATTTTAATTTTAAAATAAAGTAGTCATTATATTATACTTTGAAATAATTACATTACAAGATGAGAATTTTATCGCACACACTATCATTTAAAATTTTAAATTGAAATAACGTCTAGATTTATATAGAACATGCCTATAAATAAAGCTGTTTTCCATTAAACTGAGTATATACATCTTTGTAAGCCAAACTAATTACCGAGGCCTACATTTAAAAGCTTGAAGGGTAGCCATCATATATCTTTTCGAGTCTTCTTGTAACCCACTAATTGCATTTCTTTCTTTATATTTCTTTGCAAACGACTTCATTCATAAACAGTGCCGTATGCTTACAAATGCATGCTAAGAGCTTTTCAGAGTTATTTGAGTAAACACCTATCTAACCTTAACTACATTCTATTAGCTTTCATAATCTCAAGACTTTTTAGATTAAAAGCCAATTTTATTTAAACCTTCATAATGATTATTATAATAACCTGATGGAGTTTATCGTTGCAAACAAATCTACATTTATTTTTATAAAAAATCAATTTTACTCGCTCTGCATGGCTAATGAAATGTCTTGTTTTATGTAATAATTCCTGTAATTATTCAAATAATTATGGTAGGTACCACCAAAATATATAAATCAATATTTGTCTAATATTTGAATTACCAAAACTCAATCAACGAATATATCTTTATGACTATTAGACTAAGCTCCCCCAAAATATAAATATAACTCTTTCAATAGAATGAGACGACTTATAGAGTTATGTTTATGCAATAAAGAAATGGAAAAAGACAATTTCTTAAAAAATAGAAATTGTTTTATTTACAATCCAAATATAGCTTGGTTAAATACGTAGGGATTTTAGCGAGTTTGTTTTTATGAGTGTCAAGAAACTATCTGGATGCGGTCTTGCATTGCTGGAGTTCTATCTACCTAGAACAAATTTAATGCATTGTGCTGTCTGTCCCAGCTGAAGGGTTGTCAACTCGTCTAATTTTTATTCAACAGTAAAAAACAAAATATTATATAGTGGTAGGAGTTGAAATATTTGCATTGACAGTCAGCCAGTCATTGACTCCCTAGTCTCGTAGAAAAAATTAATTACAGAAGAATAAAAGTTAACCAAGCTGAGTCCCAATAAGAGCTTGTAGAATAATATAATAAATAAGACTATTTCTTTTTTTATATAGCAAATAAACCAAATAATAATGTAAAATTGGGTCGAAAATTATTCATTGAAATTCAACAAAATTAAAGCGTTTTAAAGCTACATAAAGTTTCAATAAATCCCAGTCAACGTACTGAAGTATAAAAATTTCATAACTACCATAAGTACGATAATAAAAGATAAAAAAAAGACTTTTACAGATTGCACGGCAAAGACGTTCTTGAAAAAATGAACAATTGAAAACTTGGATCGTTTGAAAAGTACAAAGTAAAAGCCTCTAATGGAAACCCAAAAATTACTATTAACGAAATGTTTTAAAAATATATAATTTTACATGCATAATAGATAGTAGGTAGTAAGTAGTACATAATATTCTAGAAAATAACACATAACAATTGCAGTTTTTCAGTTTAAAAAGAATAAATTAGTATTGATTTCATAATTAAATTTCAATTTTTACATGTAGATATGTTATCGCCAAAAAAAAATTAAAAATAACACTTTACCAAAGAAAACAACAAAATATTTTCCCATCCAGATGCCACCACAACTATTTTTCATCTAGTTTTAATTTAATTTGATCAAATTATTAAAAACATCAACCTTGAAGTTCTTTTGTACTTTCATTATTTTTCGTATTGAAATGGAGAGTTTTTAAAATTTACATTGCTAGAAAAATATGTTTAAAAGCAAAAGCATGTTCTTAAATATCTGCATTAGTTATAATATCGAAAAATATAAATAGAGTAATATTATTTGATAACGAAACAGTAAATTTCTGAAATAAAAAATTTCTTGCAAGTAATTGTAATCAACGGAAATTCCTTTGTACAAATTTTATTGACCAGATCAATAGCTGAGTGGGAAAATTGTAAGATATGATTTTCACTATTGACTTATTTAATATCAGCTGTGTCCTGAAACGGTTCTGACGACGCATTTGAATCAATATGACGGACCGCCTATGGTGACGTCTTCAAAATCACTAAACTCAAAAGTGAATGAACGACATTATCTTTTATTTTTTGTTCATATAAGGTTACTTATTAATAAAATAATATATTTGTTGCAATATGAATGAGCAGCAAAAGAATTTTCATAACGGAAATTTTACCCCATCAAAATAATTGCTCATTTGATTGGAATTAACCAGGGTCCGATTAACAAACAATTGAAATTCTTCTAGGCTTATTAATAAATACAATAAGACTAACATTTTTTATTTTCTAACTCGGTAATTCCCAAACGAGTTTCTCGCAACCTTACAACCTTAGAAGTAATGTTTTTACGTGAAAAAATTTTTTCATTTGGACCAGGATCATTGGTTGCACAATTTTTGTTTCATAAATAAATTTTAAAATTGTGTTGTATTTTCATGTTACTATATAGTTTTCTACATGGCTTTAATAAAAAGACCGCTCTGTCTGTTATTTATGTTTTTTGTATGTAAAAATATATCTACTTGTAGATTATAATGACCCATTCCTGTACTACAATTCTTCAATTATAATGTAAAATCAATAGTGTAGTAGTTATACAAATCTAAACTCATTTTAATTTCTAAATAACTAGGAAAATTCTGTTATCATGAGTCGATAATTTTTGATTTAATTAAGACTTTTAAATTTTAATTTTACAATTAAAAATTGATTTCGTATGAATTCACATTTATTTAGCCGAACATGTAGTTCGAAGTGAGATTGATACCACTAACTACTTCTTTTAAAAGTAATTTTAACAGTAATTTCACATACCTATATAAAATTTTTATATTTGTAATGAAAAACTTTACAAACCGTACAAATTGAAAATTTTATTGATCAATAGGTACTATTGCATTTAATACTTGAAGAAATTTATCATTAAGACTTTGTTGCTATTAAAAATTGACTAATTTTCCACTATACGGATAACGAATCCGCCCGACAAATTAATCAAGTGACCAATCAGACAACCGCAATTCAAATTACAAATAACAAATCAAAAATTTTATTGGTTACTTAATTAATTTGTCGGATGGTTTCATTATCCGATAGATATCTCAAGGTGAAGAAATCGGGAATTTCTCACGTGATGGTGCTATTATACCGACTAGAGAATTTGCTCATGGTGTAATTGAAAATTCTTAATGTAATAATTTGATATCAAATCCATTAATAAATGCATTTTTTCTAACAAAAACTATTGTAGTTTATCTCTAAAATGTAATAATTGGAAGACCAAATAATTAAACATTAAGAATTTACCATTAAAATTTCATTGACGTACTAAACCAGTTCCATACCCTGTATATTATAATTTTAATCCGTATAATATCTATTTACACGATTATTGGTGTTTTTGAATTGATTTTGTAAAATATAATCTCTCACTGACACCGCATCCTGCTGATGATAAATTAAATTTCCGAAACCGGTCGATAGTTAGCGTTTTTAATTTTTGCAAAACCATAATAAAAGGATTATATAATATGTATTTTTTCTACAATAGTTACACACATTTTAACCTATGAGAGTAATATTATATTAAAAATTAAAAAGTAACAGTAAAAGCTAAATTAATCTCAAGAGAAGCAATGCTCTTATTGCTAACATCAAATGTATTCATTTAAAACATTTATATAAAAAAAAGTGTTTCTCTTTTGTCATTCATTCACGAGAATAATGCGATTTTTCTAGTTTATTAATTTATTTAAATTTTAAATAAATCATTTTAAATTTTAATTTAATAAATCACTGGCAGCACTTTGACATTTTAATTTTAATTATTTTGAAATAATTGTAGGAAGTAAATGTTATGAATTCTGAATTTTTCTAATTACCACTAAACAAGTAGTAAAAATTGCGTACTCTATGATGTGTACAATTCTTGTTTAAATTTATCTAGTTGTATAACAGCGAAGAATATTTTTTAAAAAAACGTCGTGCTAACGTTTGTTTCTAAATGTTTGGCATATTTAATTATAACTAGGATCTGGATTGTTGTTATTATGTAACAATATTAAGCAAAAACATTTTTTGTTATTGATTTAGTAGGAAAAATAGTTTTTCCGTTTTATGGACACATATTGCAATGTATTATTAATACATTATTATTAACCGTTTGACGATGTCAAGCTTGACACCGAGGTGTGTGTACTATATTATTTACAATGAATGAATATGACAAATTAATAGTAAATAATTTATAATTTTATTAAACTTTGCTTTTATTTTATAAAATTTTGTTTTAATAAGTAGGCATTTCAGGTCGGGAAGTGATTACCCGCATCAAGCTAGCGCCGCCACCTTTGCAAAACCAAAAAAAAAAATATGGAGAATTTGTGGCTAATTTGTTGCTAATTAGTTGCCGCAATCGCGAATTTGTTGCTCTCACCGTTCGCGAATTACAACGATTCAAGAGGTGGCGGCGCTAGGTTGACATCAAGCCAGCGCCGCCACCACTAAAATCTTATTAAAAACAAAATATATACATATATGAATTTGTGGGTAATTAGTTGCCGCAATCGAGAATTTGTTGCTCTCACCGTTCGCGAATTACAGCGATTCCAGAGGTGGCGGCGCTAGCTTGACATCAAGCCAGCGTCACATAATAAACCACGAACTGAATCCCCTCTACCCACGTGGCCTTGAAAAACATCTGGCTATTCTATTATGCCGCCGTCACGACGACTTCAAACCTTTCAACCCTCGCAGAGGAGTTCGGGGGTAACTTTTTCAACTTTTTCGATTTTTCTGGGTGGTTGTTCCAGTAACCCAACAGGTTTGCAAAATTTCAGCTTTCCACGACATCTAGAAATGGTCAAACATTTTTACTCGAATTGATGAATCAGTGAGTAAAGCAGCTTTATATAATGTGCATATCATGTATAATGTGACTCTTAGAATGGAGTAATGTAAACTGGGCCAAAAAACTACCTGAAAGTGGTAAACTGGGTCAAAGACAAATATTTCTAAAATTTTAAAAATGGTAAACTGGGCCAAAACCAAATTTCACTAAAATTTTGAAAATACTAAACTTTGCCAAAGGCAGAATTTTTTAAGTAAGCTGAATTTTAAAAAACTCAATGTTATTTTAAGGAATATGGCAGGCTACCCAGTCGAGGTGGATTGACTTCAGGCATGTTTTTAACGAGTTAAGCGCCAGCCAAAACGGCCCGGAGCGCAGCGGAGGGTAGCGTAGGGCCAGTTTTGGCTGGCGCAACCACGGCAAATCTAGGATTCGCCATAACTTGAATGAATTATGTAAGTTTAGTAAGAAAGTAGAAGTGTAGCAAAATGTCCTAGAACCCTATAAACATAAATCTTCCGCTACTTCTATAGGAAATTAAATTAATAAGCTAAAAACAAATAAATCTGCGAGAAAATGTAGATTGGGCGTGAGGCTATAGATCGGTCGGTAGGTTACCTACAGTTAGTTTCTGATACTATTTTTGAAATAATATCAAAAAGAATTCACACCGGCATACCCTGCCTGCATCCATTCTTTTATCTTAAATTTTCCTTTGGCCCAGTTTACTATTTTCTAAATTTGGCCCAATTTACTATTGGCCTAGTTTACAGTCGCCCTTTATAATCGCGATATCTCAGGAAAGGCAACTCTTAGGAAAAAAATCATAAAAACCATTTTTGTAGAAAATTTTAAGATCTACAACTATGGTTTGAGTTTTTTTTTTTGATAAAACTTACAGTTTTTGATAAAAAACCAAAAAACCTCAAATTTTGACCTTTGACCCCAAATAACTTTTGTAGCACACATAGGATCGATGGGAATTTTTAAAACTTTATTTGCAATGGTAACCCCAGCTCTCCACCAAAATTTGGCTCTCCGGCAATTTTTGTTATTTGACCACTATTTTTATGTCCAAATTGATCGGACTATTAATATATCTGTGTTTACTTTTTACTAATTTACTTCAAATATTATAATATTCAATTTATTTTAGTTTTTTTAATTAATATCATTTTTTAAATTAAATTTAAAATTTTAGATTAAATTTATTAAATTTAAAAGATAAAATTAAATTAAGTTGCAAAAATATAGTAGTATTATTGGAGAATCTATCGTGATAATGCCATAGTATAACTTTATTTCAATCTTCATCATGACAGATTCTCTAATAACTACTAATTACTGTGTATATCTTCTCTTCGCCCCCCCCCCGTTTTCTATAATTTCTAGCATGTCTTTCAAATATTTCTGGTTTCACCCTGTTACAAAAGAAAAATTGTTTTTAAAGCGCTTTTTGAATAATTAAAATTATATTTTTAAAAATTTAGTTAAACTTAATATTTTGACGCTCAATTAAATTTACAACTTTGCAATGTATAATGCTGCCTACTAATTAATATTATTATTCAGGGCCGCATATAAGAGAATGGTTGTGGGGTTTCCATAAACCCCCCCCCCCTTAACTAATTATTATAATTAGGTTTTTGGCTCATAAATTTGGAAACGAATTAGCCACAAATTCCCATATACTTTTCTTTTCTTTTTAATAAGCTTTTAGTGGTGGTGACGCTGGCTTGATGTCAAGCTAGCGACGCCACCTCTCAAATGGCTGTAATTCGCGAACGGTGAGAGCAACAAATTCGCGATTGCGGCAACTAATTAGCCACTAATTAGCCACAAATTCCTATATGCATATTTTTTGTTTTGAATAAGTTTTTAGTAGTGGCGAGGCTGGCTTGATGTCAAGCTAGCGCCGCCACCTCTGGAATCGCTGTATTTCGCGAACGTTGAGAGCTACAAATTCGCGATTGCGGCAACTAATTAGCCACAAATTCTCCATATATTTTTTTTTGGTTTTGTAAAGGTGGCGGCGCTAGCTTGATGCGGGTGAAGTGATTACATTCCAAACAGTATAGGTTGGAAAGTAAAACAAAATAACAGGTGAAAATAACTAATAAAGTTTTTCCCACCTTGTTAAAAATCAGAAATGGATCAATTCCTAATAATTGATCGTGAATAAACAATATTATACTACTACTATGTTTAGCATTGCATTTGTGTTATTAACCATTTCATAATTTTCAAAAAATAGTAACCAAACTATTAATTTACTTATACCGTTAGGAAAGCACATCTAAGAAGTTTATTCTATTGATTTATTATAATAATATATTTATAATTTATTTGTAATTGAAATAATATTTTATACATGAAATTGATGTTGAAGTAGTTAATAATTTTATTGCAAGGTTGGATACAAATCAAAACCGTAATTGATTAGATGATAACCACAATCACAGAATTGGGTGAGAATGTGCGTGTTGGTTTGTGTATAGTACGAAGGAATTAACATAATAATTATTGTAAACACCTTTACTATTTCCACACGTGTGAGTTTCTTTAATAGAATAGACATGACTAAAGGAATAGGTGTTTATCGTATAAATTAGACTTTTATTTTTAAAGGACTTTCTATAAATAACAATAAATTGATTTTAACTTGCATGTTAGCAGGATAGTTAAGGCACGATTAAATCACATTAGTGATTAATACTGCTAAACTCATAAATTAACAGAGTTATCAACTGCGGAAATTCATTTTGCTGAGGGGAAAGTAATCGAACGCATTAAAACTGTAATCGAATTGATGAAAGTAAAACATGAAAAATAGCATTTCTAGTAATATAGCAGGGGTTGGTAAGATTTACTCGTTAAGTACAGAGAAAACTATAAATTTTAAAAATTGCAGTTTCTGCTGAGTCCTCAACAAGTTATTATAATTTACTAAAATTGCAAATAAATTGTTATATATTTAGAATTTCTGTAGATTAAATATAATTTTTACGGGTTTGACCTGGATGAAAACTTCACTATTCAACAATTCGGATATTGAATAATACTATTCTTCTCTATAATTTGTTAAAGCAGACGAAAATATTACCGAAACATTAATATTGTGTGTTAATAAATCAGTAAGTGTAGCAGAAAAATAATTGGTAGTAATGTTTGTAAAACGAATTTTAAAGGTATATAAGAATTAGACAAGCGTAAATTTATTCAAATAAAAAAATAATAAAACTGGAACTTAAACAAGCCTAGGTTTTCGACGACCTTTCGTATATTTTCCTTAATTTGCATATATTTTGCATGAGCAGAATAATATTTGCTAATATGGTATGCAAATTTTTTACGTAAATTAATTACTTCTGAATTAATTTTTCTATCACCGACAATTATCACTTCAAACGAAAATTTAAATTTTATAATATGTTTTCATTAATTTTAATATTAAAAATTTTTTCAAGGGGGTGTAAATTAAGTGAACCGCATGCTGCATTCAAATTTATGGTTACCTTGTATTGCTTTTAAATTGATTAATAACATTTATGAAGTTGTAAATTTAAAAAATTAACAGATTAAACAACGGGACTTTACTAATGTTCAGTTACGTGGAAATCGTTGGTTTACCTTTACAATTCAAGTATTAGGCCGTCGGTGCTGGACGGTTTAAGCTGGGGACAGAGAACATACATGGATTACCGTAAACTAGGGTTACTTGGTACCGCTTTTGTCATCTTGCCACATATTAACGCCATTTACATAGGTTTTTGTTAATAAAATTATGGAAAAAACTCGTATAGGTAAAATCTTATAATTACTACGGATTTTCGTTAAGTTAAAAATTATCTGAAAATTAGAATAAGAAATTTTATTTTAAAAATTGGGACGAAGTTACCAATATTATGTATACATCGTGTTATATGATAGGAAACTACGCCAACCATTTTACAGATTTAAAGAAAAACCTTGATGGAGTTTTTTAGATAGAAAATTTTCTTTTTCATGTTATAACTCTTATAAAAAACAGTGTCTTTCAATTTAGGTCATTTCCAAGACTTTCCCTCTGTTTCATACATTCGATTATAGCTTTCTCGTCGGAAAACTTTACCTATTAGATATTGCACTTCCTCATTCAGTATAATGACAATATCTTCTTATGTGATCTCTAAAACTATATGCAAAATCTGTAGAATCTGTATATTTTTCTGTTTTGCTCCAAAGCAAATTTAAAACACTTTCGCGAGCTGGGCCAAAGCTACACCCTAAGGGGTAAAGTAACCCGAGTTTACGTTATCAACTATTTATGAATTGTTTGCTGGTCCTATAACTTATTTTTTAATTTTGACTCTCCGGCTAATAAACTTTAAATAATGTGAAATACACAATTGTTCTACTAACCACATTATTAATATAGCCCAAAAGATTAATAAATATAAGCAAAATTATTTATTTGGTGTGGAATGTTTGTCCAAAATATGTTTTTCAAAAATGTCAAAATGGTTTTGTTTATTGGTAATCGTCATAACGTGATAAGATGTTGTATGTATGTAGTTTTCGGTTTGGCTACATATTTTATGGAACACTGTTTTACGATTCCCTGGGGTTCCATTACCATGTTCATTCTCACAAAAGACTCATGAGGATAAGCATTTATACTTTTATATATCCTAGGAGAATATAACTATAGCTTTAGCTTTATGCTGTTTATTTGTATAAGTGACAACTAAAAGTATTGCAATTAATTTTATAAAAAATCTAAACTTAAAAGTGATTGTCTATAGTTATGGAAGTTTTTGAAATAATATTATTTATCGTATCCTTTGAGGATGTTCAGATGCATTATTCAGCTTTTCTGAAGCAACAAGAAAAATAAGAATATTTATTGTTTCGATATTGAATTATGCAGATCACTTGAAAATTCAAATACTAAATGGAATACACTAAACTTGTGGTTAAGTAAATTTGGTTAAATACCAGTAACATCATCAGATTAAAATGCACATATAATTAGTATATTAATAAGACGGGAATTGCCAGCTATCAGACAGCTTTGAAAAAAATTGTATTTTGTAAATTGAAAACATAAGTAACGCAACGTACTGGCTTTGCGTGACCACTAATTTACTTAATTTACGGAAATTCGGGGTTTAAATCTTGCACTTTGCAGAGTTTCTCAACTTAGTACATAATATGTGATGAATAGAAAGACTATTTGGTCGTAGTGATTGATGCATATATCCTGGTACATTTGTACAATTTGCAAAGTAAAAAAATCAATGTCCACAAACCAAAACAATACCTACAATTATTTTAATAATTACTGCAATTAAAGTTGTTACCAATTAGATTATATTGTAGTTAACACTTCACAATAGCATCTATGTCTTCGTCAAATTTAAAAGAACTTTATTTGAAAATTAGTTATAATATCTACGCCCACTGCCTGATTATTGCTTTTTTCTATTAATATAGATGACTACATAACATTTTATTTGTAAGGGAGAGGCCCATCACAAAATTCGTGAGGAAAACTAATCACATGAAATATATTAAATTATGTTTGTTATTTATAAAATTTAACTTTATAAGAAATTAATTTCTCTAGAACATGTAAATGCGTAGGTGTAATACTGTAGGTGTAAGGTTATGAGGAAAGAAGCATTTTATATTTTATATAAAATGGTCTTTAAATTAAATAATATAATATTAAGTGGTAAAGTGTTTTTCAATATTATAATTATGCTCTTTTAATAAGCATTAATATTATTTAAAAAATATATACATTTTTTGCTTATCTGTAAAATATAAGGCAAAGGAAATGTTTGTAAATACATTATAACTTATTATAGTGAACCTGTGGTCAAAACGGTACCATTTGATATTGTCGATCTTAAGATGGTTGCGTGGCAACATTTTGAAAAAGTTATAAAGTTATTTTGCTACAATACGATGGATTTTTAATTAAGGTCATGATAATAGTAAAATTTTCAAGTTTTTTAACAATTTTTCTGTAATAATATAGCCATTTGCCACGCTAATGGCTGGTCCTTTAGTTATATACTTTTCTGGTTAGCAGATAATCCCATTTTAATATGTAGTATGTTTTGTTGATAAATATTATAGGTTGGTATAAATGAAATAATGATTCAGTTAAATTATTATAAGGATTATTATAGTTCGATAGTACTACTTTGCAAAAAAAAATAAAAGATTAAATTATTTAAATTAGCTAAATGCTATACTATTATAATAACTTGAATCATATGCACAGGCAGATAAGGAGTCAGATTATAAGACTTTGAGTTATTCTGCATATAAGCATTGAGTATATTAGTTTATCAAGAGGCGCAGCTGTATATGTTTTATTGCAATACAAAAGTGTCGTGACAACTAGATGGCGCTACCTAATGATTTCAATTGTGGATCGCGAGATTTCTCACGATCCACAATGGCATCAATCTGTTAGCAAGGTGCAGAGAGCGTACCTCGCGGAGCGTGTTTACTATAATGGGCGTATCGAATAATACGTGCTCAGTTGCGTACGTTACAGGATATGTTTCATATAAATTAATAAAAGATACTAATTACGAAAACTTTAAAAAGGACTTTTTGAAACAAGATGACGATCCCAATCTTATTAATAAAAACTAAATGCTAATTTTATTTCCCCGAACATTTTAAACATTAAAAAATATTGCTAAACAAATTAAATGTGATATTAAGAATTTTCTATTGACAAAAACAAACTTTATTTTACAATGCAGTATAGAACTACGATACACAATGGAAAATTTGTCGACATCATTATCAAAATGAAATTGTTTAGGAATTGTAAATGGGAAAGTGAGAGATTCACTAGTTCAACGTGTTCTGCGCTGAAACCCCATAGAAAAATGAAAATTTTGAATTTTTTTATTTCAAATCTTAATTCAAATCTTCCTGACGACTAGATGGCGCTAAAAAATTATTGCAATTGTAGATCGCGAGATTTCTCACGATCCGCAATGGAATCAATCTGTTATCAACGTACAGAGAGTGCACTTCATTAAGATTGTTTATTATAATGGGTGGCTCGGGTAATACGTGCTCATATGCTAAATGCGCAAATTCAAAAAGATGTAGAGGCATAAGTTTTTTTAAATTTCCAATTAAAGACAATGCGAGATGCCAAATATGGCAAAAGAATTGCGGAAATATTGTAATATATAATATGGATCCTTCGGATTTGAAGGAAAAGATAGTATGTGAAAGACATTTTTCTATCAAAGACATTTATAAAAGTGGATCACGAAAACTTTTGCGAAAAAATGCAATTCCAGCAAAATTTACTGAATCAGGTAAAAGATAATTTAATGATACGAGCAGCATTATAAATAATGTATCATCATTTTTTTTTAAATTTTAATTCTGTGCACAACAATTAAAATATAATAATCAAAAATTTGTCTTCTCCAAATAGAAAATTATGCAGAGGTATAGTTTCTCCGATTCCAAATTTTGAAAAATTAAAATTCAAAAATAGTAACTGTAAGTCGTGTTTTTCTAGAAATTTTATTTATAAAAAAATTAAATAAAAAATTAAAAACACCTATGCTTTTATGTCTCATGCTATTATATTCTAACACTCCTATGTTAACAATGTAAATTCCACATTTGAAACCGTTTTTAGACATATAAAAATCGCTTTTACAGCAAAACTTTTTGGACATGTTTTTTAGATTTTATTGTTTACAATTTTGTGTCTATAAATTTCTCAAAAACGGTGGAACAAAAGAGAAAAATATATATATAAATAAAAATGTAGGAACATTTCTCTGCTTATGTACGCGCAGGGAAATTGAATTTCGCCGTCTAGTAGTCCGGTATTAATTAAGGATGTTAGGAGATACAATCGGAGACATAAGTAGGGTTAATTTGAATTTCACGAATATCGGTCTTATGTGTGTAGTAAAATACTTTTTAAATAAATATAGTTTTTAAAAACGATAAACAATTAAAGTTATAAAAATGCTTTCAGAATGGTTTTTTTCTTTTAAATCTGTTTATTTTTTGAAATTATAAATATTAAAATAATTTAATATAACAAAAATTTTGCGAGTTACTATCCCTGCAATCCAACCTCCTAACAAAATTTCTTTTAATTTCGATTTATACGATTTTCGGAAAAATTTAATACGAATCATGTCAGGAAAATGTCTCACTTTACTTGAAGCTCTAAAATACTCGGCGCAATATGCCTCGTATTTCAGTATTGCTCCTCGTCAGTAATTTGTTATTTTCCTGACTTTTATATAAATAACTATTAATCCAAATACATAACTATGTACAAATGTACATAAGGTGTACACTAATAGTATTTAAGTTGTCATTAATTTTAACAGTTGCCAGAATTAATTTTTGAAAACCTAAATGTGAATTTTTTTCTTTAAAATTCAAATCATATTTAATTTTAAATTCAAGTATTAATTTAATATATCTACTTATTAACAGAAGAAAATGAAAACGATTCCACGTTTTTCATTCCAATATCTCCTACAATAAGGAAGTATAAGAGTCCTCCTACTGATGATCCTGTTCCTTCTACATCTGGCAGTCAGAAAACGTATCCAGGAAATCGAACTGGTATTGCTGGTCCTTTATTTTCTGCTACATCTGGTGACATAGATAGTGAAAGTGATTCCTTAAGCTCTACTGTAAGCAGCACTGTAATAGAAATGCCTACAAATTGCGAATTAAGATTAAGAGACAATTGTAAGAAATTGAAATCGCAAGCGGAACGTCTTCTTAAAAAATCAAAAACAAAAAATGGCAAGATATTCCAGCTAAAACGGAAAGCATTTCGTCAAAATTTAGCCTTGCAGCAATCGCTACACCATAAAAATAAGTCGATTTCTACTTTTGTTAAAATGCTACTTTTCCATAAATCGCAAACGGCTTGGACAACGAATGAGAAGCAAATGGCAATATCATTATTTTATAAATCGCCTAGTAATTATAGGTTTATGCGTCAAAATTTAAAATTTGTTCTACCCTCAGTGCGAACTATACAATCTTGGCTACAAGTAATTCGTTTCCGAACTGGCATGGATACAACTTTGACTAAAAAACTATTTTTAAAAGCAAAGACGATGACTCCCTTTGAAAAAACCTGTGTAGTATCCTTTGATGAAATTTCAGTCAAAAGAAAATTAGATTACAACAGAACAGAAGATTTAATTGAAGGTTTTGAAGATTACGGCCCATTTGGACGCACTGATAAACCTGCAAATTCGGTAACTGTTTTTATGATGCGTGGCATGTTTTCAAATTGGAAAATGCCTGTATGTTATTTTACATCTTGTGGTTCGATGAAAGCTCCCATGTTAAAAATTATTATTAAATATGTATTGGAAAACTTAAAGAAATTAACGTTTGTTCCGAAATTTCTCGTGTGTGATCAGGGTTCGAACAATCGTGCTGCATATAAATTATTAGGAGTAACCAAAGACAATCCAGTAGTAACAATTGCGGACGAAAAAATTTTTACAAGTTTTGATGGACCACATCTACTAAAATCTTTGCGAAATAACTTTTGTAATGAAAGTTTAAAATTTTACATTTCAAATCAACTTGTGCGTTGGCAAGATATTGTTGATACATACAAAGTTGACAATAAAAGTAAAGTTGCAAGATCGATGATTAAAATTACGAGTGTTCATCTAAACCCAACAGCGTTTCAAAAAATGCGAGTTAAATATGCTGCACAAATTTTCTCTAAATCAGTGGCAGCTGCAATTTTAACAGCCCATGCAACAAAGGAATTAACAAGTTCAACTGCACGTGAAACAGCAAACTTTTTGATTACCATAAATGACATTTTTGATGCATTGAACAGTAGAGTAGTGAATGATGCCAATCCTATAAGAAGTGCAATATCAGTTTTCAATGGAAAGCCACTGCAGGTCCTTAAAAATGCGGCACAATTTTTTGACTCTATTAAGGTTTATAGAAATAATAAAGTTGCCAATAACATTTATTGTATAAGTGGTTTTCAATGGACAATTAATTCGATATTAATGTTGTGGGAAGGTTTGCAAAAAGAAAAGTGCAAATTTCTTCTTACAAATTTCCTTAACCAGGATTGCCTAGAAAACTGTTTTTCCGTAATAAGGTCAAGAGGGGGTTATAATCCTACGCCGTCAATAAAGCAAATGCGCATAGCTTTGCAAAATATTATTAATATAAGATTACCCATGGCGGTTGATTCGGGAAATTGTGAGATTGACGAAAATGTGGAAAACCTCGATATAAGTGAGGTACTAAGTCCTAAGGAATCTTCTGACACAAATTATAATACATCAAAGGCATCCATGTCTTCTGCATCAGCTGGGCCAACCGCTGTTGATTTTGAGAATTGCGAGATTGACGAAAACTTGGAGAATCTCGATGAATTGTCAGAGGTGTCTATGATTACATCATTTAAAACAACTGCTCCCGAAATAAATAATTTAGAAATCTGTTCAGTTGCATACGTTGCAGGATATGTTTTATATAAATTAATTAAAGAAACTAATTGTGAACATTGTAAAGAGGACTTTTTGAAACAAAACGACAATCCCAATCTTATTGATAAACAAGAAATGCTAATTTTATATCGAGATTACAGTACAGAAGGAAGCATTAAATTTTTACAAAGACCGAACGCATCTTTGGTTACCTTGGTAAATAACATTTTAAACATATTTAATGCAAGTTTCAGTGCCCATAAGTCAGAATTAAATATTGGTAAACAAATTAAAAGTGATATTAAGAATTTTCTATTGACAAAAACAAACTTTTTTACAATGGAGTGTACAAATATGACACATAAAGAAAAATTTATTGACATCATTATGAAAATGAAATTGTTTAGGAATTGTAAATGGGAAAGTGAAAGATTTACTAGTTCAACGTGTTCAGCGGTGAAACCTCATAGAAAAGTGAAAATTTTGTCACAAAAGTAATATTATTATTGCATTTGGTCTGTATTTTATTTATGTTTATAGTATTTTGTTTAAATGCCTAGAGGTTTTAGTCACTCCCGGTCACATTCGTACACTGATATGTTAACAATGTAAATTCTACCTTTTGAAGACCTTTTTTGACACATAGAAATTACTTTTACAGCAAAACTTATTAGACACTTTTTGTCGCCAATTTCAACCTCTTAATTTTTGTTTATATGCATTTTTTCGTTTTGTCGCATCGTTTCCGTTTTGCAGTGACTTAAAAAAGACTCAGTAAAATTTAAAAAATATTTTCATCTTTACTTCAACATTGGTTGAAAATTAAAATGAATAAACATTTATTATTGTAAATTTCATATCTTATAATTTTGTTCATATACATTTTTCCATTTTGTAGCACCGTTACAGATGAAAATATTTTTTGTATTTAACAGTCTTTTTTAAGTTCCTATAAAACAGAAACGGTGAGACGAAACGGAAAAATGCATATAAACAAAAATTAAGGGGATTACATTTCCAACCAAAAGTGTCTAATAAGTTTTTCTGTAAAAGTAATTTTTATATGTCAAAAAAGATCTTCAAAAGGTAGAATTTACATTATTAACATAGAAGTACACCAATATGACTTAAAATAATTATGTTTGTTGTTTTTTTGATTAATAATATGTTCTTTAAAATTTAATACAACATTGAGCAAGTGCAATTCACAGCTTAATTTGTAATATTAAAATCTTCAATAATAATATATCAAGATATTTTCATAATTTAGTTGTGTCGGAATTTTATTTAAAATTGATGTTATTTGGTTTTTATTTATGTACATTAAATTTCATAAATTGCAAAAGTTTTTCTAAATTTAATGAGTAATTTATATTTAAAAGAAATAATATAAACGTCTACTATTTAAAATGTGCACGTAATCAAAAGGATTTAATTTAATTAGGAATGCACTCTCCGAGTTTGTTATCTTATCATAGTTGCTAGTGTTGTCCGCTGCTTTTAAAAGCACTAGTTGTCGATACGATTAGTTTATGGACATGGGACGGCAGGGGAGTAAAGATAAAAAAGAACAGATTGTTGTTTGAGTGAGAGGGATATACTATTTGCAATTCCTCCATATGCTTGCGTCTCTTTAAGCCTAAAACGGGAATAATTTGATTTCAAATTTTAATTTTGTTAATATTTAGGTACAATTTTAGCGTAATAGCACTTTGGTTCAAATTACAGCTCCATTCTTTGATATAATAGGGGAGTATTTTACCCAATTATTTTGGCAAGTATAACATAACCCGACATTATTTTGGTAATTTTAATTTTCAAACACAGGAAAAGATAAGGTCTTGCTTACAATGTTTTTTTTCAATTTACAATTACAATTTTCGTTTTATAAGAGACAGGAAACTAATTTGACTTCTTACTTCCTAACTTGAAATAGGGCAGTGACAAGGTGTTTTCAAGAAGTCACCTATCCAATTTGATACCTGTTTCACTATCGTAATCTAATGAGAACGTAGAGTGTAGATAATACTCCGTCGCTACCGTAATATTATTCTTCTAAACTATTACTATTGATAATATAATATCATGTTCTATTCTTCATTCCTCTACCAAATAATTTTTTCAAGTTGTGTTTTCGTATCTCATTTTGGAACGCCGCGCCGGAAAGAATTATTAGGTGAACAATTTATTAAATTAACAGATCGACGATGTCATTGCGTTACAACTTTTTTTTAGAAAAGTATTCTCTTTGATAATAAACGGTTTTAGTTAGCTATTTTCTGTCGTATGGTTGCTTTTGGACACTTCGCAATACCGTTTAATTTGGAATGTATTTCACAAAACGATAAACCATCTCATCTGTTGGATTTTAACTTCGTAATTGTTTCAATCTGTTAAAAATGTATCAACCAAAAATATCCGAATTAAAATATTGAACAAAAAATACCACTTTTTGAAAATTGTTAAACTGTTTTTGAGTTAAACGTTCGAACCATTTTTTCTAAAAATTGTTTAACTTTCTGCTGAGACTAATTTTAAAACTTTGATCAAGTTCTTTGTTATAAAGTATGAAATAAATTATTTAAATTGAATTCAATCGAACCAAGTAAACTTTGCCGCTAACGTATTCTTCTAATCTTTATTTATTCTAAGAAGTAAATTATATGTTTGTATATAAATTATTTAATCTTATTTGACCTGTTATATAAATTTATAATTCTGTTAGCATGTAAATATGATCTGAGAATAAAAGAGAATAACCAATTATATAACTATACTTTCTTAAATTATTTGTGTTGTACACCCGTTCTCCTGTCTGTCTATTGAAGTCAGTGGCATCTACAGCAAAATCAATTTCAGATAATATACTATTATGTATTATGCTATACCGGGTGCTGAATGAGTTAGCCGAACATAGGAAATTAACATGTAAAAACTTATTTATACAAAAATTTCTGCTTCCTAATTATTTTAGAGTAAAAATGAAAGACACAAAAATAATGCAGAAATATAAATTACGAATGATAAGACTTTACTTAAAAGGTCTAAAAATGCTTTCAAAATTATTAAAATTTTCGTTTATCGCACTGGCCATGTAATAAATTCAATTTAATCTAAAATTAATTACCATGGAAACTTACATGGCCAGTGCGATAACTGAAAATGTTAACAATTTCTAAAGCATTTATTGACCTTATAAGTAAAAGCTACATGAAATCTAATAATCTTATTATTCGTAATTTATATTTCTGCATTATTTTTGTATCTTTCATTTTTTTTCTAAAATAATTAGGAAAGCAGGAATTTGCATAAATAAGTTTTTACATGTTAATTTCCTATGTTCGGTTAAGTCATTCAGCACCCTGTATAAAGAGAGATCCGTGAGAAGACATGGGTGTATGATATCGGCAGCCCCGGATCTAGGGGGGGTTAAACCGGGGTTAACCGCCTTGGGCGGCAATTCAAGGGACGCTAAATTCATGTTTTGAACATTTTGAAATCTTTGACAATGACAAATTTTTACCCTGATTTGGAAAAATCATAGATCCAGGGTTAGATAACGATACCAGATACTCCAGGGCAATATTATTAGTAGAACTCGAATTAAAATGCACCAAAATACTTGAAAATACGGTCATATATGCACGGAATTTCTCTAAAATATGTATTAAAATTGATAAGAAAAGATAAAATATGTATCGATAGGCAAACTAAAAAATATTTTTTCTTCGAATTTTTATAAGTTTCTTTAATTAGTATTACCTAAATTCTTAAAAGTTAATAATTTTAGTTATAAATTAATAATACTTGAAAAAAATATACAAAGTCACCCATTAATCTTTAATATTATGGTAAATATTTACCAAAATGACTTGAATGACTGAAATTTAAATTTACAAAAATTTAAATTGCTTAAAATTAAATAAAACAATTGCTTAAATTGTCAAATTTAATATTAATTTTTTTATTTTCTTTACTAAAATTCGTCAAAAATTACCAAAAAGGGCCCAAATATGCATCATTTAATCAAATATGCACCAAATGTTGAAAATATGCATTTTGATAAGCAGTTTTTCGGATTCGTTTTGCCTAATTCGTCCAGATTTCAAAACGAATCTGTTGGCATATCAATATTTAAGAAGAAGCAAAAGCATAAAATCCGAGCTTTAGTTATTACATGCAAATAAAATGTTAAGCTGGATTAAGTATTTACTTTATTTATATTAAACAAGTTATGAATTTTTGAGTGTTTGATCTGACGAGAACGGGTATTCCCTGCTTACTTTTGAACATACGGAAATCAAGAATAATAATATATCATAAATATCTGTGTTACCAATGTTGAAATATATTGAAACAATCCAAACGGTTATCATAATAAACGAATTTCGCTATGGATAATCGTATACCTGCTGATTCTAGGTAACACTCTAAATTCAGTATGATTATACTTAAATCGTGTCCTTCCACACTTTGAAATTCACATTGCCATACCAATTTCTCTATGTTTCTTGCTATAAGGAAATAAGGAAACTGATTTAAACGATATAAAACCAAAAATGAGATTTATTGATAAAAACCGTTAATCTGTCTACCTTGAAATACTAAATGAACTTTTACCCAGAAATTATAATTTTGTCATAATAGAAATTATGCAAGATTGAAGTACAATAATAATAATTATTACATTTGTTTATCTAGAATATGATTTACAATTTTCTATACTCAATAATAAATTTATTATTATATAGGTATTTTTTACAATTGATTTTTTTTATTGGCGTTAATACTTGAATACGTAGTTGTATAATAATGTTGTTAGAAATTCACCACACTGCATTTTTTTATAAGTATCTTTACTGAACACTTACCCAACACCGTTAAGATTATCAAGTTGGGGGAGGCTATAATGGGAAAGACAAAGAAATCTAAAATTATTATGCATTATACTCACTTTTCCTTTCTAATCGATTTCCTTGTTTTCTCTGATATTGATATCTTCTTTTTACGTTGTCTATAAGTATAACTAAAGGTATAAACTCTTTAAACGATCACCCGGCATTCGGCATACCACCGTCATTTTTTTGTAGACAACCCACTAATTTTTGAAATAAATTTTGAAGCAATACAATAAATTGTATAATTTTGGCTATTTTAGTGATTATAGTAGTTTTTTTAATATTGAAATTCAACATTATCAAATAATGTCAAGAAATTTTAAAATGTAAGAATCTTAATTACTGGTTTTAAACGTGCGACTGTCTTCTTATGTAACTATAGTGAAAGATAGCTATATTGTAAAATCTTAAAAAAAGAGATAATTTGTGAATCAATTCTATAATATACTATAAAATTTCAGTTCAAAGTAGAGAGAGATCAGTTTGTTTATACCTTAAAAATAATATAATTAAATTTTGTTTTAATAATTTGAAAAGGTAAAAATGTTAAAACTTTATCATAAAAAATTAACGTAAAAATGGCCTTTACTAAATTTTTATACAATGTTTGGTGAGTAGCTTGTAAATGTCTTCTATGCATGGTCTTCTGCACACATTGCAGAACCATAAAAGTTTCTTTGTTTTCTTTTGACTTCCTTCGCTCCCGAAATTTCTTGTTAACACTGAAGCATATCATCGCATTACTTATTATAATATATTAATATAATTATGTATGTGATTTTAATACTGCATTATTTTTTGTCTTACGTACCTACCTCGTATCAAGTTTGCTCAAGACCGTGAAAATACTTTACAGTTGTACGATGACTCCTATTATCAATTTTATTTTGTCTTGACAGTAAAATTTTACTGCTTACAACAAACTGATGCTAAAACATATCCTGCTCTTTTCCTTTTCAAACATTAGCACAAACTTAGTTGTTACTAAAATTTTTACAAACTTCTCAGCATTCAAAGTTTATATTTGCAATATAAAAATATTAATTATTTAGAAACTTCACTTAGTATGGATTACGTTAATCGTTTATACAAAAATGATTTACTACATATCAGTAGTAATTTTTAGATTGCACTATGTCCTCCGTAGCTACAATTTGCTATAATGTCTGAAAACTTTTATTACAGGCATTGTATTAGAAAATTACAAAGTAATTTCTTCAGTGTAGAAGTTGTTCACAAGTGCTGGAAAATGATTTTACAAAAACTTTTCAATTAATCTTTTAAATCAATAAACGATGTTTTTTAACTTAAGTTTTTAGTATTTTTTCATTGAAGTAATACCAAACGAAAGTTTGGTAAAATACTTTAGAGATCAACCTTCGCACCCTTAGGATCGATTAGACTCGAGAATGATTGAGGAGACTCTTCGTATGATGTTTCGATAGATATTTTGCACATGTTGTCTACCGAACTTGTCGACTTATCCGATATAAAAAATATTTTCGGATAATAAAAAAAAAACATTTCAAAAATGTTTATTTATAATAATTTACTTAAAATTTTATTTTGAAATTTTTCATTCAACGATAAATAATTTTGTAGGAGGTTATATATCCAACGGATGGTCAAAATAAAGTGTGATTCCGTTTTAGTCATGCTTTCAATAATAGACTTCGGCATTCAACATTACTCATGTATTGATAAACCAATACTAACCGTTCGTGAGCAGTTTTTGTATTTTGAAAGCCGGTAATTTTTGCTTGGAAAATACCAAAGGCTGGCAAACCATCCGCCAGTGATAATAGATTATAAATCCACGCTAAACGATCTAAAAGATTGTAAAACATTCTGAAAGCATCAAAAAGCATCGTATATTTGAAATTTTAAATTTATTCATACAATTATTTTGCACCAAATTGTCGTTAAAAATTGCCACTAACTTTTCGAACAACCTAATAAAAGTAAACTTTAAAATTTGTATTTAAGAAAGTTGTAGCCTATAGCATAAATTAATTGTGGTCGTCTTTTAAGCTCAAAAGCTTTCCTACTATTAATTTGCTCGTAGATTGTTGATCATTTCTAGCTTAAGGCACTAAATGCGTAGTTTCTTAGATAATTGTATTTTCATTTTCAAAAGAAATTATAAACTTGGGTCCTGATCAAGAAAAACACTTCAACACTTAAAGTAATATTTAAATTTGTACGATATATTCAATAACATCTCTTCATACTTTGTTCAATTTATGCTATTTAAAAATTTGTCGTTAAACTTCTAAGCTTGGAGTTAGCGCTTAGCGGCTTATATAAATACTGTTTAAAAACAGAATAAAGGAGATTGTGGAAAGAACGACATTTATTAAATTTGTGCATGTTGATTTTATAACTGAAATAAAAATAATGCTATGTTTGTTATTTTATCACCATCAATTTTGTACTACTTGCTCTACCACGCACCTGGAGCACGGCTTGACAACGGAAGGTACTGAAACCTTTAGGGTCAAGGCAAGAACACCCATATGAAAGTTGTTAACGAAACCTACGGATTTTATAGCTTAATTTCATGTGGTATGACATACTCGTAATGCCACACATGAATTTATTTCATTGTAATCTCATAAATGACAAAGAAACTGAAAATTAGAACGGCTAGGCATCCTTACGAGTGCTAAGCACAGGTATTTGGTTAGGGATGACAAATACGAATTGCCTACTTAGTTGATATGCTTTATCGGTCTTTCTCATTTGTGGCAAAAATATATTAGGAGTCCGAGTAAAGAACTTTTCAAAAAAAAGTAATATGTAACCATTTCACAACTTTAACGTCAAAAAGGCACGAAGATGTTATGGTATGGTGTAGCAGAGTATCTCGAATTCTCGAAATAAAAAGTTTTCTAGCAAAAAAACAAAAGAGATTAGTAATATTAGTAAAATATTAATTACCTAATTTTTATATTTAAAAGACTTTAATGAGCTTACTTGATGATCAAACTATTATTGAGAATATCCAGTATGCGAAAAGCGTTCCAGGTGGTGAATAGAGATGACGTAAGCTGCAAAGGTGACCTCTTGCGGATCAATATGAACACTTCATGGTCACCCCAGTTGCAAAGTGAACTCTATACGTGGTTTATGATATAACTATTTCATTAATCAGTTCACAAATATAGGTATAATAAATTAACAATATGGAAGACCTATCATATGTATATTGTATATTTAGAACATGAAATCCTGTTACCAACTTTTGTGTTGAATTTGAGAGTTAAATAAATTATAAGTTTCTAATAACATCTTTACTTCACTTTTAAGGGAACTTAAAAGATAAACAATGTATTTCATATTTAAAGCTATGAATATTTACATAAAAGCTTGTTAGAACAAAAAGCGTAATATGTTGGTGTAAAATTGTGTATACACAAGCATTTGAGAATAATAAAAAATTAAACAGATTACCCAAAAGCTGCTGCTGTTGTAAACCTAGTATGTAGATCTTTTTGAAATAATGTAATTGGTTTCAAATCCCTACATAGACAGCCTTAGTTTTATTTAGCTTGAGATATGTACAGAGTGGACAGAAAAGTTTGAGACACAAAACCATTAATTGTTCTTAAATAGACTATATAGATTTGGCCTTATCTAGTAAGCTCTTGTATCAGACTTTGCCCGATTTTTGTACATCGCATGTGTAAGTAAACTAACGAGAATTTGTTCAATTACAAATTAAGGTTTGTGAACATGTTCATTTCAAGCATTGAGTATAAAGACAACAAATGCTAACTTTAGGTACCTGTGTATTAAAATTAAACTTTTTTATACCTACTCTTTTAAATAATTACAATTGATAACATGACAACAAATTGAATATACCCACTCAGTTTACAGGCTGATAGTTTCTAAACAAAATTTCATCACGCTTACATTGTTTTATTTCTATTGATGTTCTATTGAATTCTGCTAACAATATTTTACTAACAATAACAAAAGTATATTATTAATTTGTTTGTTTTCTTTATTCCTCATTTCATTGTTGAAAAATTGGATGCTGTAACTACCTACATATTGTGCCGCACTCGACCATAATATTATTATATATTTCTTATCATAGGAAAATATATAGGATGTTTCTTAAATGTCTGTATTTATAACTTTAAGAATAAGTTTCTTACTAATACATTTTAGAAACCATATAATGTTAATAATTATATAACAGCTATAATATAATATAAGTTGTGACACTTAGAGAACTATTGAACCCAGAAAAGAAAAACGGGTGAAGCAGCTGTGCCGCAATGGCATCAAGAATAGAAATTGAAAATTCTTTCGTTTATTACAGCTTACCTTTTCTCGGTATATTGTTTGATTAATGGAAGTATTCTTTATATATAACAACGATATATTCACTCGGTTTGCATAGTAGAAATAAATACAAACTAAAAATATTGTATGTTATTCTTCCAGAAAAATAGTGACATATATTTTTAAATTCCAGAATATGAAACATCACACAAACACTAATTAACGAATTAACGTGGAATCCTAACCACGGTATAAATAATTTGGTAGCATCCAGGAATTGAAACTATCCGTAATTCTCTTGTTTATCTTCTCATAACAAATAATAATTAATTTGACTTATTGCGAGTATTATAGTGCCTTTGTAAAATGAAAACTAGCGAATACAATACATTTTGAGTGACAATAATATAACAGACAAATTTATCGCTTACAGTATAATAAATGTATTATTGCTAAATTCAACTTGATACTAAAAGCTATCTCTATATAACATTTTTTATTTAGAAAATAGAAGTATCGTTTGTGAATTACAAGATAACATTTTTACTTAAATGTAATTTAAGTTTTTTAGTTTGATCTAAATTGAATTTTATTTCTTGACAAATTATTTTAACTTCTTATTTGTGTTTTTTCAATTTCATCATTTCAACTTTATCATCAATTTCAATTTTAATACTCGTAGTTTATAAAATACGCGCGTATTTTAAAAAATGCATCTACTAGAATAAATTGAACTAATTTCAGTATCAATAATATACTGCAAATATTGATACTTTTAAATATCATCGATAGGCATTTTAATTAAAATTATAAAATTATTCTTCATTAGTACTGCATAAATATGAGTTTCTACAACAGCAGGTTTTGTTCACTTCGAGAAAATGGGTAATGCTGATGCTAAAGCTAATAACTTCAAAATTTGCGTTTGCGGCTGATCCTTGAAAGTGTTGATTTAAATTCGATTAGATTTGAAAATTATGGGTTTTACGCAATTTACGTTTATAATTAAAATTTAATTTCAGAAAGTAATTTAATTTACTTACCCATCATTCTGGCCAGACGATTTTGTTTGTCATAACTTGATGGATGAATATTTAAGAAAACTGAATAAAACCTTTAAGAAACTTTAAAATATAAAGCTCTATTTAACGATTTTTCATAAAATAAATTTTCGGTTTTTTCACTAGCTGTATCTTTTTATTTCAAGTATTTCTAGTCCTAGCCTGTCTAAAGTGGTAAATTAATATCTTTTTAGTGTTTCGATTCTTCACTTTGCGATTTCAATACTATTATTCTAACCTTCTGTTATAGTTTTATTTGAAATTCTTACTGTTCTTAGTTTATTTCTGATATTCTAAAAACAATTTTAAATGTTTATTTTATAGCAAATAAAATATAAAGTTAAAAAGTTCAAACTTTTATCGCACTTTAAAAATTCTGAATGCGTAAAGCTATAATCAAAAATATATAAACTCTAACTTTTGTTAAGTATTCAGGAGAAATTCCTGGTCGGACGCTCTATCTACACTCTCGCTACATAGGGACCCATTACAAAGAAAACGAATTTTGAATAAATAAAATTGAAATTTTGCAATTTTTGCCTTACAATGTACATGGAAGAAGTATAATAAAAGATTAAATTTATCTGCTCAAACTTTTTAAATCAAATCCGATTTTGGAATAACAATTATTGCTAAAAATATTTATTGTTGCAACTGCGCTTTTGTTATCCAAAAATGAATTAAGATTTTAACTGCAACAAGAATTTTAGCTAATCCAATGACACTGTAGTAAATTTGTAGCTGTAAGAATGTCATCACGCTTATAAGTAACTAATTATATTCATATAAAAGTTGTTCTGGAAGATTATGAGCAAAGCTGTGTATAAAATTTTAATCTCCTCAAACTTTACAAATTCAAAGCTTTATAAGCAGTAACAGAAGTCAAACCATTATGGAAAAGCTGTTTTTCAAATCTATTTAGAATTCACTGGCAGAACTACAGAAAGTAAAAAGACTTTTATTCTTCGAAATAGTAATTACACTATTGGTTTACTTGAAGAAATCAGAACTCATAATAGTGGTTTTTCTTATAAAGAATAATCTAGTTTCGTACGAAAGAGTCCTGGGGTTCTTCACAATAGTTTAATTTAAAATTTAATTTACAGTTGTCAACTTTTTTCGTAGAAATGTAGAATACATTGTATATAGAAGAAAACATCGCTATACCTTCATTAAGATTACATTTAGCTATTTAAGATTCTCAAAACTTTTTTAAATTACAGAAAACGTACCAGCTTACGCTAGTTCAATATTTCTATTGTTCAATCATGCTTCTATGCTCCCATAGCTTTCGTTGCATGACCTACACGAAAAGCTCCATTTATAATAATATTACAATACTGTGCTCAACTACTCAGAAGTAGTAGTAAGAAGTAGTCATGGCATGACCGAATAGAAAATATAAACCTAATAAATAATGATAATTTTCCTACACCACAAATTTTGTACAATTGTATAACAAATTTATTTTTATAATCTTTTAATATCGATCGATATTATTTTTTTACGTTTCAACCCTTAATATCGAAGAAAGTAAAGGCAATTAAAAGAGCAGTTTTAGATCGAAATTGAAATAATACATACTGATAATAATTAATAGGTCACAAATTTATTTTAATATTCATAACTTCCCCAAACTTGATTAAAATAATAAAATAAAATAAAAATCTTATTAGTTCACTATTTACACTAGAAAATCAATAATTTTGGTACCATGACCATTTGGAAGAAGAAATGTTGAAATAAGGTTTCCTCGATTTCAAATAGTAGAACAAGTCGACACCCCAAGGAACAAAGCCTTAACTCAAGTTACTTCAATTTTGAGTTGCTGTAATCCTGATAAAAAAAACCTTTTTTTGGTAAAAAGAACGTTACGACCAATAATTCCAGAGATAATCAATGGAAGAAAGTTGTATCTCTTATGTATGCGTGTACTTTTCAAAACTTTAAAATCGCTCTCCTGAAAAATAAGTAAAAATGAGGAAATAAGCAAGAATAGAAAAATAGCACTTTAACAGCAAGGGTACATAGATTTTTATTAAAATTAATGTCGAGATTGCCAAGATGTTTAATTTATCATAAAATAAATAGAGTTAGATAATAATTTAATGAATTTTGTAGTCAGCGATAAAATTTAATTATTTAAGGCAGTAGTCTGCTTTAGAAGCCGAAAAAAAAGCGTTTATTCAGCAATATTTTTAAAGGGAAGGAAATGATTGGGGTCAACGAAATTTTCAAACGATAGTGTATTATATTTAAGCTTTAAAAAAAAATTTTTATTATTAAAAAATATTTAAATTATTCAAAGTTCCAAGGATTTTTCTGGAGCGCCTGGAGTCTGCACTTGTAAATCGGTGCCGGTGATGGAGGTCGTGCGATTCATCTAAAGCAGTCGAACCAAATTTTTTTTAAATTTTTATAAGTTTTTTTTTTCTATATGAACTAAAAAAATACCGAAGAAAGTATAAAATCCCAAATTTTTTCGAAGTTAGAAAAAAAATTCACTTTTTGAAGAAGAAAAATTTTTTCCAACTTTGAAAAATTTTGGGATTTTATACTTTCTTCGGTATTTTTTTAGTTCATATAGAAGAAAAAACTTATAAAAATTTTTAAAAATTTGGTTCGACTGCTTCGGATGAATCGCACGACCTCCATCACCGGCACAGATTTACAAGTGCAGACTCCAGAAAAATCCTTACAACTTTGAAAAATTTCAATATTTTTTAATAATAAAATTTTTTTTTAATGCTTAGATATAATACACTATCGTCTGAAAATTTAGTTTACCCCAATCATTTCCTTCTTTTTAAAAAGAATTTCTGAAAAAAACGCTTTTTTTCCGGCTTCTAAAGCAGACTACTGCCGTAAGTAGAACTCTTGGTGCCGAATTTGTAGATTTGATAAACAAGAAAATAAGTCAGGAAATCACAGACATTGGCGATATTCAAGGTTTTTTTACAATGGCGGAGTTTCTCTATTTTTTACTGTTAAGTAAAGATCAAATGGAGGAGCCCTCAGTTTTTTCAGGTTTTTTTGAGTGCGTCTAGTATGAGAAAAAATTATTGAAATTTTAAATCGTCAGTGTTATGACTTAAAACACTTACTTATTGAGCGGGAATGAATTAACCAATAAGATTTTAGACAATTCGACTATGTTGCCGTACTCTTTTTTACCGAAATGTAGATGCCTACCTGTAACAAGTAATGGCCGCCGCGTATTTTGTTATTTACTGAGGTTTTGATTACAATTTTTTGTATTATTAATATATTAATTTTAAAGTATAATTACAAATAGTAGATACTTAAGTAGTTTTATATATGAAGTGATTATTTGGGCTAAAACATGTAGACTTGATGTAACAATGTAAATCCTTTACCCTAGGCCTAGGGTAACTCTGCTGGATGATAAAATGTTAATTTTTTGATTATATTTTGTTTTATTTTTATCGGTTGTGCTTCAACAAAATGGTCATAAATGGACGAAAGGCAGTGCTTTATTTTATATTTACGAACAATATAATTCTTTCTGTATTTTACATAATAAATATATTTACTACTATATAAACTACTGAAAACCTCAATAGTACTTTTTATTATTTATAATAGCTGTTCATCCACAGTAGAAGAGATTTTAATGCCACGTAAATGGCTTTTCGCCAGAAGAATTCCAAACCATTACAAACCAGCTTCTAATGATTGGGTTGTTAAAAAAAGTGAACCAATTTTGTTAGTTTATAGCAGTGGCTCTCAACCTTTTTGTGGACACGGAACAATTAATTGTAATGTGAAGCGAGTGATATTATCATCCTAATTATCATAATTCTTTTTGGATTTGTCCCAAATTTTTGGAAAATTGATAGTTATAATTTATTGGAGATTCATAAGAAGATAAGTTTAGATATTGAAGAATTAATTATAAATGATTTTCGGCAAAAATTTTATAATAATTGAAATTAATTTCAATGTGTCACGACAAAATTTGATAGCGTTTTCGTATGGTTAATTTATCTTTTATTTTAATCCTCTTATTTTGCGTTAAATGTTTAATATTGAAATTACAATTTTAATTTGAATTTCGATTTTTTTAAATATAAGTAGCCAAAAAATGAAAAAAATTTAAAGAGGTGTCGGGATTTTCCGTTGAAACGAAGTTCCTTTTTAAATAACGGGCATAGTGTAATAATTGAATAACGTTTGAGAGTAATTAATAATATCTTTTTTAAAGTTATGATAATAAAACATTTCATTATTAACCTTACATCACATATTGTATCATATCAGCTACATATGAAAAGCAGGCTGTTGCTTAGCTATTTGTTGGAATATTTTTGTGTTTAAACGTGTTTTATCTTACATTACGTAGATTAGGAAAAATCATTATATTAAGCACCGTGTATCAAATCTGCTGCATTTAAAAATTTTCAAAAAAAATTTTTGTTTTTAATTTGGATTTTTTAATTTAATTTTTTCTTTATATATGCAATATTTCCAACTCAAAAACATTATTTTCATTGCAAAAAAAAAATTGCGCGATATAGGGTTAATTATTATTATTATGCGCTCTAAGTAAAAAGAGATAGCAAACCGCAGGTGTATCTGCAACACGTCATGCATGCATGGTTGTAAAAGTGCTAATGCGGGGTCGTTTAAAAGTGTCGGTCGAATTTTTCCTACACATTTTTTCGGTTGTAAGATTTTATTTCAGTAGATATTATTGGAATATAATATTTAACTGATATTAACAATATGTTAAAATAATAAAAGTTTAACAGTACAGTGAAGAAATACAAAACATAGAAAATCATTATGTAACAGAACAAAAAACATACCAATTACAACTAATGGTTATAATTAATAAAAACTCTAATTTATTACAAATTCACTTTACTGTAAAATTTCTATTATTTTAACGTTTTGTTTAGTTCTGTTAAATTATATAATTTCTTATATGTATTAAGTTCATTTCTATAATATTTTTTGATTGATTAAAAATAAAATTAAAATAATTTTGTTACCTACATTTTACAAAAACTAGTTCTTTAAAAATACCCTAAATGTTATCTCGAGAAAAATATTTGTAGCGTTTATTTATTACTCTACTTTATGCGCTTGACTTTTGTAGTTGAAGCAGGTAGGAATTTTAGGAAAAACACTCGAATCAACTTGCACTTTACAGACGAACAAAATTAGAGCTGTGACATAAACAAACATCACGTTTACCTAAATCAGCTTAGAGTAGCCGAGTCTAAAAATGTACAACTACAAATTTGTTGAAGTGCATCGAAATCACTTCACTTATATTATGTACATAATACATAGGCTGTTCTTGTTACCAAGGCAAAGTTCTTAGGTGGAAGTAGCAGAATTTTTAAGAAAACATGTTAACTAAAGTTTTTGTCTAAATCTAAAGAACTCTTAGGAGGAAACCTTATTTTAAAAGAATTTTTACTACAGTTTTACCTGCAAATGGTTATCGCATTAAAATCATGACCTATACCTAAAACTTTCATTTTCAATTCTAGCAAAGCTCAGAAGAAATGCCTAGGTATCACGCAATATGGGTCTGCATAGAAAAGCAAATGAGAAACGTACAATACTTAGAAATTTTTAATAACTGAGAAAATTAGAATATGCCAAGTGCAAATTTTGGTTGTAACTATATTATTTGTATCGTGGTTTGGATACTCATAATTTATATAATCGTGGAAGTGGGTCGGATTAAAGCTAGTAGTTTGGTTTATTTAAAGCAAATTTTCGAAACCAATAATTGCTTTATTAATAATCAACCCATATCAAGGTTGGAGATCATTAGATTTTTGTTTAATATATTTATAACAGTAATAATATTTATGTAATATTACTCTAGTTTCTAATTAATACATGCCTAATTGGTTTAAAGAAAAAGAATATCATGTATGAAAATGTTTAGAATTTGTGGTTTTAAATTTAAAACAATAGCCCTCGGCGCGTATAATAATGTACGTTCAGTCGTTTATGTATTTAAAAACCCCATTTATGACAAAACCAAACAGTTGAGGAAGATTAACTAACTAACTTACTTGAATGTGGCAGTTTATCACACAGTCCGTTTTTCAACTCGGAATAAAAAAAATTATGAGATATGCGATTATTATTATAACGTGGTTTAAGAAATGGAAAAGAGTATTTTCAACCGCGATCATGTAAATGTGGTTTTAAAATTTATGGAGTTATGTAAAAAATGTAAATAAATTTTGTTAATACTTGATTTAAATATAACAAGAACTTGATTCCTTTGTTTCGTCCCAAATAACTGATATCTCTCAATTGGTAGAAACGGACAGTTTTTAATTATTTTTGACATTTTTCAAGGTTAATCTTTATCGTTTTTTTACCACAATTTACATTTATTTCGGAGTTATCTCAACCCACAAGGAATTTTTTTAAAGCAAAATAAAATCGTAGCTGGCTTGAAAAACCTATTTTCCTCAAACGTCAAAAATTACCTGATGCCATTACTTCATAAATAAAAAATAAAATTTTGCGTTTTTCTGAAAGAGCGTGTTTGCTTCTGTTCTACTTTACAGCCGGCGAGACCGACAAGAGATAATAAAGTAAAAGAAGCACTTTCGCTGCCGCTGACAAACTCCTGTTTTATTTTAAGTAAGTGTCGTCCGTTTAAGAGCAAATAAGAGCAAATGAAGTCCGTACTAATTATCTTTTAGCTTGAAAACATATATCATATTTTATTGCTAGCAAAAGTAAGTTTTGCAGCTAAAGTTTCTTTTCTGTTTCTATTAAAGCAATAGGCATATTTTAAGAAAAAAAGTTATTAGTGTTTTGTTAATTGATTAAAATCAAAGATTTTTCGGTGATAAAGGTCTGAGTTTTATATAATACCTATTATATATGATTGCAAAATTTGTTTTTCATGTATATCGAAAATGTCTTTTTAATGTTTGCCATAAGTACTTTAAAATAAATGAGGCGGTGCTGTATGGCGGAATTTTACAAAGAAATGCAAAAAATATGTAAATAGTAATATGAAAATGTGTCGTGGAATATTTGTTCACAAAATTAATGCATTGGCTACATACGTTTTTTCTTAAATTTCCATATACGTATTTTCTTTGCAAATTAAGGAAATAGAAATTTTGGATGTGGTAGACACATAACTTGTTTTATATGTAGCTAGATGTAGTTCAGGTTCAGATATAGGACAATTCGCGCTCTCTAGGAGTAAATCTGAAAAGTGAGTTAAATGCATAGTGTATTGATCCTAAAATATTTTTATTCCATAAAGCTCCATCTTTCTTTTATATTCTAAAGGTATCAAAATATTTTCATACACTACAAATACCTATTTAGATTTGATAATCAATTTAACTTTTTTATGGTGATTTATCACGATTTACTCTGGCAATTTTCTTTTAATTCAAATGTCTGCTTGATACCAAATAAAATGCAGGATATTCATCAAAGTATTACTACTTATTATATCGAATGAAAAATGTAAACTAATAAATTTTTAATTGTACTTACGAACCACCAAGTCATTTTTCCAATAATGGTAATAGATAATAATAAATTTTTCAAGTGAAATTGCTCCTACCTACTTTAATTATCTATTACAGAATTATGGATGTTGTAATAAAACTGTAGTGCTATAAGTGCAATATTCTTTTTTTACCTCCTATCACATGACATGTTATGTCTACATAAAAGAACACCAAATTTCGGAACGTCTTGTTTCATTTCATTATTATTTACGAACATCAAGCTCCGCATTTCGATACTCTTAAATTACCAAATCCTGCTTCATAAAATGTCTATAAAAGTACTAGCCTTAAAAATTGAAGAACATCACATTAAAAGTTAAAAACAACAACAAAATGTTAAATATTTTTCAATTAAATTTTTAATTTCATGTTAGTCAAAATAATCTGTATTCAAACGTGTTTTGCACAAAGTTATAAGGACTTGATTGGAAGAAATTTTTGTAGTGTGGCTTTTTGAAAATAACCCAAGAATTTGAATATTACGAGTATACATAATAATATTATAAATATACTTGATACAAAAATATCAAGTGCATAAATATTATATATATATACCTACTATATTTTCCAAATTTCTACATTTACATTATTCGTAGGTAACAGTCTCGGGCACGAGGGAAAATACCCGGGCTTGCCCGGGTATTTTCTCGACTACAGTCCGAGACTGTTTACCCGAGTATGGCACGAAAAGGCTCAGGGATGGCAAAAAAGGAGAGATTATGCTCTTAAAAACTTGTTTTCACAATTCCAGGAGTAAAGTAATGCTTTTAAATATACTTTAAAAAAGTACTTATAAAGTAATAGTACTTTCTTTTGCGCCATATGGCTTCTTACGACAATTCGCTGGGAGTTTACTGTAACAGCGGTAAATATTTTGCTCAGTTTTTCGATATCTAGCGCCGTTTTCGAGTTATTGCAATTTCAAAATCTAGGAAAATACTCCGGTGGAATGTCGTTAATCCATTCATGCGCGTCACTGTGGGAAAAATATTAGTCCTGATTCTTGAGTGCAATACTCATTGTTTCAAGCCAGGCTACTAAAGTTTTTTTAAACGCACTTTGAAGAATAATTAAAAACGAAAATATCAATTGTTGGGTATCTTTAGACGTGAAAAATAATAATCTATTTTCCATATGATATTCTATGATCGGGTGCACGGTCGGCCAACCAGTAGTGTAAAGAAAACTATAATGATAATTTTTGTATTATAAGTAAGGTAATTCTAAATTGGTTTAACTTATTTGAAACCTATTTTCATTAATGACGTGTAACTTCTGATGTGTGGGTTTCATCTTATAAAAATGTCGGTGTTCTTTGGCACTTCAGATAATATTCTTTAAACTTAACATTTTACATTTCTTTTTCTTATAACGCTACTTACAAATAATATAAAACTGTGCAAAGAAAATATTAAAAATAAAAAACAAACGAAAAATTTAAAAACTTCAAAGAGATTCGTTTTTGAAATAAAAAATTGCTCTATTTAAATGCATAAAACTTAAAGTGCTTAGATAAACTAAACATAAATTTTTGCCTTATCAAAGGCATTAAATTAAAATAGCAATCCAATTAAATTTTACAAATAATGCAGACGTATGGCAAGTTTAATATCTTTTATGCTAGGGTTACGCACTTTTAGGGAACATAATAAACTGTTTTATGTTTTTGTATTGCAAAAAAAATCATAAGTATTTACTTTTTTAATTGATACTAATCAAAATAATATTTGCTGTTATTTACAGTTTAAACTACGTTGTGGAATATTATAGAACCTTTTACATTATTTTGAGCTCTTTCGGAAATAAGTGGATTTTAAGTATTTTGTTCTGTTTCACTTTGAATGTGGATTTTCGTTAACATTCTTGTAATAAAATTAAATGTGGTTACTTTTGTAAAGTGTGAATTGAACCAAGTGCGATTGATTTATTAGAAAATGCAACGTTTTAGAATAAACCACAACGACTATCGCCATTAAATTTACAACGTTTTCATATTGAAAATTTCATAAAAACAGCGAAAAGGAATATTGTATCTATAGCCACTTCATTCATAAAAAAGTGTGAACATTTAAGTGGTTCGATACTTGATAGCTTTATACAAAATTTTAAAAATCAGCAGCCTATTAATTTATAAAGAATTTTTTTTATTAAGGTAAGTGACAAAGAGAGATAACAGTGTTGTGATTTTTATTGTTCATTTTACTATTGATCCATGGTTGAAATTAATAAAACCTATGTGGTTTGTGGTAACTGCATTGTGGTTACAAGAGTAGGTCATAATTTTTATTTTATTTACATTTAATGTAATAATAGTTGTTAAAAATATTGGTAGCTTTTTTAGTACTGTTTTTTCCAAAGCAAATTATTGACAAAAATAAATTAGGATAATATATTACCCACACTTATTTCGTTCATTGTCAGTTGAGTAATTATGCAACTGAAATAGGGAGAATTGTAAACTTTTAGAATCGTGAAGAGTTATTCTCCCTTTTAACCTATGCTAATGGTTTATAACAAATTATCACAATTTCCTACCAAAATAAGTTCCATTTATAATAATAAAATCTGCTCCCATAAATAACTTTATACACAAACTTTACTTTTTAATTGCAATTGTTATTCCACACATCTACTACATCGAATGGTGATTAATCGTTTACCATTCAATTCATTTATTCAGCTGTCCGCACTGTTACTGATAGACACAATCAGAAAGTAAACCGTTAACTGAATTTTGATTTTTTCAATTTTGTTAAAAAGCAATCATATCTACATATTATTACTCGTATAAACACAAAACAATTTGAAAAATTTTTTTTAAAAGTATAATTATAATATAATATACCGGAATCAACTGATGTTGATAATCAACTCTGGTACTGTAAAAAATGGAGGAACGGAGGGCGACTAACAGTATAAAACTAAAATTAAAAAAATCAATTTCAAAAAAGCATTAAATAATGAAAAATAATTTTGAAATATAATATTTAAAATTTTTCAAGTCTATCCAATTGGTCCAATTAAATTATTTTCTCTTATAAAATATTTAGGAGATTGGTATATTTTTGCAAATAAAACAATTATATTAGAATCATACAACATAACTTTTTGTTAAAGCTGGTTCACACTATGCAATTTCTCATGTGTGACTTTATCGTATGAAAAATCATATCTAAAGTCATAAGCAATGTGCATTGCTTTTTTTTGTTTTTATGCTACTAAATACCAAAAATTGTATAGTGGGAACGTAAAATATTTCTAATATGACAAGTCATACGATAAGTCACATGTGAAATCTTATAGTGTAAACCAGCTTTTATGCTTATGTTTTTGTTGCACTTGCCGTTAGTATAAGTCAATACTCTATTCTTAATAATATTCGGAGTTCTATGCTTATTAATTTAGTCGATTATGCCGTAATATCAATCAAAGTTTATAGGACCAGGCATCATTTTAAAAACATTTCGTTAAAGCTGGTTTACACTATGAGATTTCTCATGTGACTTATCGTATGACTTGTCATATTAGAAATATTTTTAAGTTCACACTATACAATTTTTGGTATTTAGTAACATAAAAACAAAAAAAGCAATGCGAATTTCTTATGATTTAGGTAGGATTTTTCATACGATAAAGTCACACGAGAAATTGCATAGTGTGAACCAGCTTTTAATGATTTTTTGTTTATAATATTTATATAATACGACGGTCGTTTAATTTCTAAGTTTAATGCTTGTATTACTCTACCAAAAAGAGGCAAAATACAAAATCAAGGTGATTATTGAAATCTACAGATAGTTATATTACTGTTCCACATAATCGCCAAATCTTTCGATTACTTGGTAATCGTACGGTTAATTCGTCGATTGTGTACCACGTATCTTCATAAATCATCTCTTTGAGGAGCACTACATTTTCGTCAGTGCTTGCATGCGTTGGTCGCTCTTTATCGTGCAACTGATCTGGACCGTTTACGAACTGCATCGCGCTACCATTTCAAGGTTCAAACACTGTTAACCGTATACACTACACAATTCTTGATGAATTTCCGTCGCCGTTTTATTTTTTCCAGCCAAAAAACAAATTGCATCTCGAAGTTCACATTTGGACGCAGCTTTCAATGGCAGTTCCATGGCAAAACGTTGTAAAACAATTAAATTTCAATCGATTTGATTTCTACCCAAACGAAAATGTTCACAATCGATGAGAGACTAACCTATAAAACATTCACCGTTTTACTTAGTATCATTAAATTTAGAAATCAAACGGCCCTTGTATAGTATAAAAATAATTTTTTTTTTGGGTAAAGTTGGCAAACAAGTGTTTTTAATGTTTTTCAGCTACAATAATTCCAAATTTAAGAAATATCGAATTATGTAAATGTAATGCAGATCTATAGTACCCATAACTAAATATGTACAGTATACACTGAAAAAATTAGGATGAATTTTACATAATGTAAAACATACTGAATTTTACATACATTTTTTGTAAAATTAAGGAATGAAAATGAAGTTTGTAATAATAATAAACACAAATTGTAAAATTACAAAATAAATTGCAAATATTCAATCCAATTTGTATGTTTACCAAATGAAATTAATTCGTTATGTGAATTTAAATTAAACTTTTGCTTTTATACAAATGAAAATGAAAATTACCGGTATAATATAAAATTTTTGCTTCGTAAGAAACATTATTATGCGTCATATAAAAAATAGTTACTGGGATACATTTACAATGCGTTTGTAAAATTACAACCTGCATGTAATTTTGCTATGTAGGAGATTGGCATTAAATAACCCATGATAGATACCGTAATTTTACATAAAATTTTTTTTTCAGTGTACATTGTAATTTCATTTTTTATTTCTTTCATTCTCCATTCTTTGCACTCAAAGTTGAAAATCGTTCAAATGTTTGTTCCATTTTACGGCATTCTATAATATACATTCTAAAATAATGTTTACGGAAAGAATCATAAAAGTACAGGGTGGCTCAATTTCGATCCTTCTTATGGGGAAATCGGTAACTATAGGAGATATCAAAAAATGGATGGCGCATCCTCGATCTCTTTTTTTGAAAAAATCTGAATGGTCAAAACCGAAATTTGCTATCTTTTTTTGTTTTCGAGTTATGGCCAAAAGTTCGCTTTCTCGGCTTTTAGTTAAATGTGGATATCTCGGTTGTTTGTAACGTTATAGAAAAAATATTTACACCTTCTTCAGACACCTTTTTAAGGAGAATAAACTGAGCTAAAGAAATTTTAAATATTTTCATTTGTTTCCGAGTTATAATATAAAGTTGTGTTTTTTTAAATAAAAACCTTAGATAGCTATGACATATTTAAATAGAGTTTTATATCCTCTTTTTAATGATGTATAACATGTAGGGTCTATTATTTCAGTTTCATCCCGTTATATTAAAAAATGTTAAATAAAAATAAAAGACGATCGAAAAATTAAATTTTGGCTTTGCCTAAATAAAATACTATACAAAATCATTATTAAGTAATGATTTATTTACAAACAATTGCCTCCAGTTTATTTTTAATAGGTATTTTTAGTACCTACTTAAAAAATTTCTATTTAGTAGCTATTTACCTATTATTTCACAAGAGTGTCAAATTCCTTATGAAAACTATGGTAAATATGATAATGTTATAAGAATAAAAAAATATTGACAGTTTAGTATAATACTAAATTAAACAAAATTATAAATTCAAACTGTCAAACTGATATCCATTGTTTGCAATGCATAAATTGCATTGCGTATGTGAACATTCGATAGTCATATTTTTTTATATCATATTATTCGTAGTTTGCATAAGCCATTTGACACTATTTTGAAATAATAGGTAAACAGGTAGTACTAAATAGAAATAGGTATAGGGAATAGGTACTAAAAGACACATATTAAAAACAACTGAAGGCAATTGTTTTGTAATGTCTACAGTATAGCGTTTTGTTTTGACAAAATACGTATAGTATTTTATTTAGTCAAAGCTAAAATTTAATTTTTCGATCGTCTTTTATTTTTATTTAACATTTTTTAATATAACGGGATGAAACTGAAATAATAGACCCTACATGTTATATATCATTGAAAAGAGGATAAAAACCTCTATTTAAATATGTCATAGCTATCTAGGGTTTTTATTTAAAAAAACACAACTTTATATTATAACTCGGAAACAAATGAAAATATTTAAAATTTCTTTAGCTCAGTTTATTCTCCTTAAAAAAGTGTCTGAAGAAGGTGTAAATATTTTTTCTATAACGTTACAAACAATCGAGATATCCACATTTAACTAAAAGCCGAGAAAGCGAACTTTTGGCCATAACTCGAAAACGAAAAAAGATAGCGAATTTCGGTTTTGGCCATTCAGATTTTTTCAAAAAAAGAGATCGAGGATGCGCCATCCATTTTTTGATATCTCATATAGTTACCGATTTCCCCATAAGAAGGATCGAAATTGAGCCACCCTGTACACTAAATAGTATTGCATCTATCATTTATTTTTCAAATAGTAGGTACTTGCTGTTTTCTTCGAATACAAAAATATTAGACAAAAATTAAAAAATGTGTGCATCAACATTGTGTTACTGGCAATAACTGAATACTATTAGGAGCATATAAGTAAATTAATTTTAATAAATAACAAATTAATATTTTAAAATGTTAACAATTAGTTATAAATTATATGTGTAGCATCAATTTTTTTAATTTTGCTAAATTAACCTGAGAATTGAAGGAATTTCAGTAGTTTTTGTATATTATTCTTATTTGCTAAACTTTTTTCTAGAGCTATCAGGCAGATCGGCAAAATATTTTGCTCACAAATACAATTGGGAGATTATTCTTTTTTAAATATGAAAATGTTTAAATTTAAAATGTTTTTTAATGTGATAAGATATGTACAAACTAACAAAAAGTACAAAATATTTTACTGAAAAAAACAAAATAATCAGGCCTATTATGTATCACAAACGTTATTATAAAGGTGACAGTTATGACATAACATTAAAGGTTTTCGGCAAATTGGTATTACCTATCGTTTTCACAAACCGTTATCTTAACATAATCTTGATAATAAAGGTTTTCTTAACATTTATAATGCATACCAATTTGCCGAAACCTTTATTTTATTTCATAACAGTCACCTTTATAATAACGTTTGTGATACTTAATAGACCTGATTATTAGTGCGTAGAAAAACGCTATTTTTACGGTTTTTAATGTTAAAATGAATTGGTATTTTGATATATTAGCATATACTAGCTGATAACAGCTAGTAAGGTTAGCACTCTGCTGAAGTGTATTATTCAATTGCTCACAGAACTAACTGTGCTCTTGCACTTGGCATAGTTGGAAATAGCAGAATCAAGTTCTAAATTAACAGGAAGAAGAGAATGGGTTAATTAATGCATAGAAAAGCGCTGTTTGTACGCTTTTATTTTATGTTTGACATCAAGACAATCAAGTTGGATGCTCCAGCAGTAGTCTTTCTTTTTTAGTCTGGATACTAAAAGGCCAGATATGGTTCTTATGATGACGAACTTAACTCTCAGAGTAGATTATTGTCTTCTTTTTAAGAACTACCTCGGTTTTGTAAAGCTTACTTCACAATTTGATTACTTATTATATTTATTTTTTACAAACCAGTGTAGTTAATACAAAACTTTTACTAATTTACTAGTATTAATTTCTATTAATATTGAACATAAGCAACAGGGTGAGATAATCTAAAATAAGTTAGTTTTACTTTATATGTACTATCTCCTTTAATTCATAAACTTCTGATATATAGGTACTTAGAACTCTGAAATTTAAGTAACAAAGTGAAATAAAGTAAGATAAATTCATTTCACCTACAGCTCCATTATTCATAATACATGATCTGATATAGAAATATTTATAACAAGTTACAAAATGAAACAAATTATTTCTTACAACATTCTTTCATTCCTAGACTCCTGATAGTTATAATCTATAGTAGTAAACGAAAAAGGCAAAACTTGATCAATTTTAATTACGTACATTTCGTATTATGTAAATTTATTTTATAGAAATAGTATTAGGATGGAAAGATTATTTTTTCTTGCCATTTTACAGATGCGAGGCTAAAAAAGAAAAATTATCTTTCTATAGGAATATAACATGTTACTTTTTCTCCAAACGATCCAAACAGTTAGGTGAATGGTTTAATCGATCAACTATTTTAAATTTCAGTTGGTAATAATTAAGAGTATTTCGCAACCGTCAACTTCACTAGCGACATTTAATAAATTTTATAAGTAACCTTCGGGTTGGCACCCGAGTTCTTTTGGGACCCCTATATTTGAAAAGAATTTTTACAGTTAAAACAGCTTCGGATGAGCACCTGGGTTTTTTAAGACCTCTGGATAATTATATTCTTAGCGGTTTGCAAAATAGCTTATTTTTATGGTAGCCTAATCAATCTAGAAGCCTAGATCAGAGTTGTTAAAGATCTGGTGTACAAATAGACCTAAGAGGGACATAATGTGGTTGCACATAATTTCTTTTTAAGTACTTATTCCGCTGGTTGGGGCTCAGAATAATATACTCTCTTCTACACTGAAAAAAAACAAGGTGGAAATTACAAAATAAATGCTACATAGGTCAGAAATAAAAACTAATAAAAAAATAAATAATTTTATTATGCTAAATGAAGAAGTACTACATTACCTTAGAGAAAAATTTATATTCAACTTTATACTCTACTCTGGTAACGGTACGTATAACTTGCGGTTAATAATCACAATTTCTTAAACTCTGAAGTTTCTTTCTACTATAGTAATAGATCACATCCTAACATAATTTTATTTTAAATAGAATTTCGGCAAATATAGCCTAATTTTACTTAAAAACAGAGAGGTCCTGTTTATCTAGACCCATCCTTTACTCAGATTTGTTCGTTTCATTTTCTTAATTTTCTTAGATCTGCGTTCCTGGTGAAGTTTTTTAATAGGCTTAGTGGTGATTTTCTTAGATTTGTCGTTTTGGGGAAATGTATTTTTTAATTCTAATAGAAATTCAAATTCGAATAAAATAGTAAACGTAACAAGTACCATAATAACGTACAAATTGAAAACCTTTGCGTGAAACTACCCATATTTATAGACTTTCTCGATGGATACAGCTATTCAGGATTATATATTTATGGTTTTTTGCTTTTCCTTCTCCAAAATTTGCAAACGATCTTCAGAATTGTACGTTTTTATGTACTACTCGTATCTGTAATTTATGCCATCAATATACTTTCTTTAGGTAGGTATGATTTTATTTCTAGGTCTGGGTTATCATAATCTAAGTAGTACGCCGTTTAACTCTGGTTTTTCCTACTTGACGGCGTAACTTTTACTCGCCGATAATTATAATCACTCTTATAAGTTTAACAATTAATAAAATATAGCAGTTTTATTTTTTTATTTTATTATGAAAACTGAAACTGTAAACGAATGAATGATCAGTGAATTCAATATATTGACATACATACTATGTGACGTAGTGAACCTGGGTCAAGTCTCAAGAGGGCACTGAATGCTACCTGAACTCCTCAACGTAGATCTCGTAACACCTCACTTTTATATAAGAACTTGGCCTATTTACCTGGCCGATATTGAAAAATCGATTTTGCAAAGTAGGTAGGTTTTCTTTTCGATTTAATTCCCGCTATCAAAAAACTTTTTTATTTATAAACTACAGTTATTGAATTTCTTCTAATTTAAAATTTATATACTATTATTATTACTAAAGAATTTTCATGTTGAAAACCCAATGATTGATGAGGCGTTTTTACTTTATTTCACATCATTAGTGAAAACGAGAGAAGGAAATCCGACCTTTTTTCATTTCTTTTACTGTTAGGTATTTTTAAGATATATGTGAAGTTTTAGTTTCATTTTAACGATTTTGCAGAACAATTTCATTTTATTAGCTGTGTATAAAGGAAGCTCCTTCTTAATTAAGTTGTAAAAACAAATCAAGATACTTTAATTAAATAGTTACATTTTCAAAACGGTTGTTACAAAACATATTAATTTACACCAGTTGTACTCCCATACTAAAGTTTCTTTTCAATAATAATTATAACATTATAACTATTAATTGATAAAAATTTAACTTTTACAACAAACTTTACTCTACTGTTTGATGTGCATTGCAATATTTAAAAATAGAACAATGAATTAAATTGTTTCTATAATATAGAAGTTTAGAAGTTATATTACTACTCAGTACTACAGATGGAAATTCTATAAAATGCAAGAGAACAAAAAGTCGTTTCTACGAAATTCCGTTACCGCGAAGTTCTCTATTCAAACCTGGAATTTCCGAATAGTAAGAGAAGCCTTTTTAATTTTTTTATTCCTAGAAAGAGCATGAAAACAAAAAACTATATAAAGTTATAACACAAATTATGGTTATTAATTAATGTTACGTATTACACTTGAGATACGAAATATTACATGGTTGTAATAGGAATATTAATCCGTCGCAAAAATATTCGAATGGTTTCTCCCCAATATGATCTTCAATTAATCAAATTCCTAAATTTTTCGCTACTATTTTAGAAGAAGGTTTTCAATATATTTTCAGTGCAGGAGTGAATTATATTTTCAGTAAGGCTAAAAATCTAAGCATTCTAAAAATTCATTCAATCGTTCAATTATTATTTCACACCTCTTCTCTTTTTACCCCTTTCTCTTCACCAATTCTCACCATTAAAACTCAACCTCAACAAGAAATATATATATGTATACTATAATTTACATTAAAATTTAAAAAACAATTAGTATTGCGAGTGTTGTAAATGACGTTCTAATTAAGATAACTTCAATAATTTAAAAACTGGTGTATTTAAATTAAATTCAGTGAATTAAATTCAGAATATGTATAGTTACGCCATCTACTCAGGTAATTTCTCGTCCAAATGATAAATCATAGTCTTAACATAGAATTAACATCGAATGAAGATCTCTCTCGCATAAAAACTACATAATGTTAAAAATATTTAAATTTTACTAATAGAAGAAGGTAAGGGTAGTAAGAGCTACTTCAACTTCCTGAATTAATTTTTAACTTCTGAAACGGTTTTGTTCCAATAGAGCTACTAGCAATATACGTAGATATCTGCTCTACTTCAAAATTTTTTGTTGCTCGCGCGACTGCAATAACAGTTTTATGTTCAATTTTTCCTAACCTAAAAATTTGTTGAGTTAACACTATTATCCTATAATGTTTTTATAGTAAATTATATTATGTCCATCATACGCATAATAAAACAATTGTTTTATTTCTTTAACTTAGCAGGTCAGGCGGTCTGCCGGCCGCCATGACCTCATAATATTTGAATGACCTGGAACTCCTTTTTGCACAGGATCATTTATTATAATTAATTTCTTATTTTATTATTATAAAATTACAAAATCATAAAATTGAAAATTGACGTGGAAAGCTGGGAATAGTGGCGTTAACCTTAGAACTCTTAGCTGAATAACCAGTTAAAATTTCAATTCAATCGTGCTTTTCGTTGGGGAGATTTTGATGGGACGGACATACATACATACATACATACAAACTTTGAGTTTTATATATTAAGATATAACTGAAGTTAAAAAATTAAAAAATTTTATGTATGTACTAGTACATTTTTGAAATGTGTTTCAAATTACTTGTTAGAAGTCACTACAGATTGCAGTGCACAAACTTTAAAATCGCTAATTTTCTTGCATTCTTTAACCTTCAAATATTCATTATAAAGCATGTCTTGTTTGGATTTGATATTTCGTTTATCATGGTAAGTTTTATTTAATCATTATTATTTTAAAATATTTTCTTTACTAATTTTTACTTTTTCAAAAATGTTTGAAAACAGTTTTGAAATATAATTTTCTCTTTTTCATTATTTTTTTTTCATTTTTCTATTCCTATTTTAACTATTTCTTTTTTAAATTTTATTTTATATTTTATCATAATCTAAAATATAAAAATTTGTTTATACTTGTAACCTTTTCAACTATTCTTTAGACCTAACTTGTCAAAAAAAATTTTTAATAATAATTTTCAACAGATGTACGTACATATTTGGTTACTCTGTTTATGACTCCTATCTTCCAACCATCTTTCACTAAATAAGGAATATATTTTCTATCAAAACTTTTTATTTTTAACTTCATAATGTTAGAAGTTTTTATTTTTCATTAGCAACATTATAAAATGGTGGCTTTAAGCGTTTTGCCGTCAACCTAAGACAGACTTCTTCGTTAACTTCAAAATCATCCCTTTTATGTTTAGCTACCTTTCAAGGTAGCAATTTTACAGATTATTATTTTGTCACATTTCTAAGAGAAAGTGACATTTAAAATTACTAGTATATGGTTCGGGTGACTGAAGGTGAGATAAGATGACGAGAAAATTCAATAACTATGTACCTATTTTATTATTAAATTTATTGAAATATTTGATATTTTATAATTTGAACAACTTCAAAATATTTCAGCCATCAATTTTACAAAGAAATTTCTAGTTAGACCCAGTTTTACAATATCTAAGTATTCCTCGATATATCTGTAGGATAATAATTATGCTAAGACTATTATAATCGTTGTAATACTTACCCTTATTGTTTTAATTAGCTAAATTTGAACTTGTGCATAAATAAACTAGGCGAGGATTTATATTCAAAACGAAAGCCATATTTTTGATCTTTCTGTTAAATAATGTTCTTAAATATTTTAAATGAAAATAATACGCTTATATTTCATCATTAGTTTTAATCGACTGATTATTAGATAAATCAAACAGTTTTTTGCAGAAATTTGTCCTTCATGCGATAAGCTCTGCATAGCTCTTTTCTTCATTCTACAAGTGCCGTAGAATGCTTGATTATTTAACCGAAAAAATAAAAATTTCTTAAGAAATAGAAAATATAGGATATTAGTTAATTTCTTTAGACAGCCTTAATGGTGCTTCCACACATTCGCCGAGCAATCTGTGTTCGTGATGTGTAGATGTACCAAATGTTTGGTATTCGGAAGAATGTGGGGACGGTATTCTCGTATTGTTTGGCAAATCTTGCATCCATACATCGCCAAACATTTGTCAGACAATTCAGTATTTATAAAAAAAAATCTAAAATACGCTTTACGAATGTTTAGCAATGTGTGCGTATATGTGCAGTTTATAGTGTACCTACAATATATTATGGACAAACAACAGCTACGTTCGCTCACGAAAGACTTGCAATTCGCCGAATGCATTTAGCGATAAAAGCCTGGCCGTACCTAATACATGTAACACCAGGTGCGATAATCGAAAGTACTAAAAATATTCTTATAGTAAGTAGAAGCCAGTATGGCGATTAATGTCACAATTATTTATTATTGAATTATTAAAATGCTACCAAAGATGAATTTCAAATTAAAGTTAATAACCTACATAAAAAGGGAAACATTTTTGTTTTATACAACTACACGTTTATAATAACGTCAATATGCATAATACAAACTATGGTATATATCCGGTCTCAACATGCACTGAATAATAATAATCATTAGAACTATAAAATCAAAATAATATAAACCATAATGAACAGACTTATTTACTACGAATTGTGGAAATTCTTTTAAATAATTTATTTTTTTTATACTACATTCAGAAAAATAATTTGTTGGTGAAGCAAAGATTTAGCTATACCAACAAATATCTGATTTAGTTAATATTCTAGATTCAATGTAGTGTTTTTACTGCTATAAGAAATTGCTACTAAAAAGAGTATGTAATAATATGCTAGTTGATGCAACTAGTTTTATGTTAGACTAGCAAAATATTCATAATTTCAATTAATTTTTGAAGTTTTTGAATATTTCTGATCATAAAATCACTCTGGTTTGTATCGGTATTAATTATTGTATCATAAATAATTTAATTTATTTACATACTCTTACCTTTATTAATCGTAATTGCCTTTGATCTCTTCAGTTTGATTTTTATGTGTTGTAAATTTAGAATATCTTGGCTAGTTTTCAAAACGTTATAGTTTACGCATAATAAAATTTTCTCTAAATGTAAAACTCCTTTCTTTCCTATGTAAATTCTGTATTTGAAAAAAATATTTATTAGTCAACGAATTTTTATTTTTTGATTTATTAATGACTAAAATGTTTACTTTCCAGTTACAAGCGACTTGTAACTTACATTAGGAAATTTGCAAGTGTATGAACAAAAATCTTTTCTGATAGCTACACTCTGAAGTCATAACAAAATCGTTAGTAACTATAACCTCAACAGTTTTTTGCTGCTACAACAAATTTTATGCTGCCCCAACAAAGTTTTTTTGTTTGGAAATAAAATTTGTTCTGAACATGAAAATTTGTTGTGGCAGCAAAAAACTCTGTTGCGAGGCTATAGATACTAACGACTTGGTTACGACTACAAATCTTTTTTCAGAGTGTAATCAAGTTTACGCCATGAAGATTTATAGAATCCTAATGGTGTGAGTTATTAATAATTATTATTTATTTATTGTGCGCAGTGTTGGATATATTAAAACAATTCAATTTGAAAGTATGATTTATAGAACAAAGCAGTAGTTATGTATCAGATTGTTTTGCTAATCTTGGCTCTGTAAAATACATAATTATCTCTGTGGCAATATGTATATAGAACATATAGCGCATACTTATAAATATCAGTGTATAAGTAATCAAATGCATGAAGAATTTAAAAATCATGTGCATTTGCAGAGAAGGCACTTGAAAAGTGCGGTGCTTTTACCAAAAAACAGAAGTGAAATGAAATCGAAAGAAATTCAAATTTGCCTCACTTTTATTTACATATCGTGCTCAAATCAATTTAACTTTCTTTGGTCGGAAACTAAGTGTGAATTTAAATTCCATAGGGAATGTGTGGTAGATCTGTTATCGTCCACAAAAACAAACATTGAAAAATCAATATGTTTGGAACATTTTATGTGAAGAATTATTTATTGAAAGTAATAAAGGTGTTAGTAAATTGAAAAGAAATTGTTGACTCTTAACAGCGATTTATTATGAGCAAACATTTTAATTATTTTGTAAACAATGGCTTGATTGCAGTTTTGGCGAAGGTATTTAGTATTTCATTACCAAAATGAGATTAAATAAGTTAAAAACTACATAGGTACTTAAATTTTAAGTACCTACACAAAAAATCAATTGTCTTGTGATTAGCTTTTTAAATGGTTATATGGGAAAAGGTTTTTCTAATTAGTGGTAAAAAATAATTGAATCGACACTGTGTATTTCGTATGCATACGAATATAGGTAGTGTAAGAAATCAAGTGATTTTTAAAAGCGATAAAAAAATGTTCAAAACCATAAAAGTTCCTAAGTGATGGATTATAATAAATTTCAATTGCTAACTACAGGCTTGCCAAGCAAGCTGGAAAAGGTACGATAATATATCTTACCTGACAATCATCCTTCAAGTTGCCTTGTATTATATAACTGGGGAGGGAAAAGTTATCCTTTTCAGAATTCAGAGACTTAGTATTCCATAATATTAAATATATACCTACCGGGAGCAAATATTTGGATTAAACATGAAACAGTAAATTTCAAAAGAATATACCGGAAATTTATGTAATTATGTTCAATTTCATTTAAGAAACAAACACAGAAGTAGTACAGAGCATTATTTGTTACCTCATTTAATCAATAAAACTTTGTTTCTCTTTTATTAGCGAAATAAAAGTCTAATAATATCCAAGTACATTATTTATAAATAATAATAACATAAAAATTAAAAGAGCGTGTATCCGGATTTAATATATTGACAATCTTATGAAAGCTACAAGATTGTATTACGCGCAATTTTCTTTGATATAACTGACGGCTTTTCTTTACCATTTCAGTGAAGATAAAATCAATCTAATTAGCTTTAATGTTTTATCTTAAACTTACAACCACGTTAAGTATTGTTTACTAATTGTTCATTTTTAGACATTAAGAACTCTTCTGTTTCTTTACAAATTTATGTTTCCTTTTATAAGCCGTTTATTTCCACAAATAAAAGATGTTCAACCACGAAATCCGAATAGGGGAAAAACAGCAATAATTGAGAAAAACGCCGTTGAATAATTAATAATAAGTTGAATTAATTTTTTTTCGCAATATTCGATCTGATATTTCTTTTCGAAAAGGGTACACGAGGATTTTCTCCTATTATTAAAATTGAAACAAACCAACTAAAAACAAAATCATAAATTCAACTTCATTATTTCTTATTCTTGCACTGCAAAGGGTTTTGATATCTCTTAAAATGATAAATTACATTTAAGCACATAAATAAGTTAAGACTTGAAAGGCATTTTACCGAACGCTAAACACGTCTTCGAACTTTTGTTTCTCATCAGTAACGTTGCAATTAATTGTTTAGTCATAAAATAGACAAGTTTTTAAAATTGCATTAAGCTTTAATCGCTTTAATGTACTTAGACGAGGTGAACGATTTATGTCAACTTTCTATAGATGATGTCCAAGGAAAGTAAGAATGCATGAGTTAGTAGTTTGGTTTAGTTGGTAAATGACAGTCATAAGTAGAAGATATTATTAACAATAATTAAAATAAGAGTGCGGTGTTATAAATTTCGTTTAGAAACAATTCGGATCGACATAATCGACCTTGGTAAAATTACTGCAATTTTAGGTTTTGTTATGATTGCAAACGATTGTTAACAACATAAGTGTCGACTGTTTCCTTTCCAGAAGGTATAAATTTTTGTAACTTTCAAGTTAAAAGTTTACGCGCCTATAATAAGGACGATTATGAAATTAATGTCGTTAAATGTGTAACAATGCAGAGTTGACATTGTTGAATGGGTTAATCTTAAGTTTGATTAATGAAAACATACATCAATAGTTTAAACAATTATCTTTGGTGTTTCAGGGACGGAGGTGACGGTGTCGAGAGACGCGGAACGCGGCGCGTGCCCAGTCTACGGTTAGCGAACGGGCGGGTAGCCGCGGCTCAGTCCGAAGAGGAAATCCGTTCGCCTCCACCGCGCCGGTTGGCCAAGGATGACTCTATCAAGATCAGCATCGAGAACACCAACACGTGCACAGACTCCCTGGTAACTGCACTCGATGACGAGACTTTGCTTATTGCGGATTATCTTTCCAACGATATGAATTATAAAGGCAGCGGCAAGGTCCACTTCGGGGTGGACGATGTGTCGTTATACGGTACCCCAAAAGAGGAGCCCGGGCCCACCCCCTTGGGCTCCGCGGAAGCCGGAAAACAAAGTTTCCTCAAGAATCAGCTGCAAGCCCTTTTTCAACCGACTGACAATAAGCTGGCTATGAAACTTTTTGGATCGAAGAAGGCTCTTATGAAAGAAAGAATACGTCAAAAAGCATCAGGACATTGGGTTATTCATCCTTGCTCCAGCTTCCGGTAAGTGACTTGAATTTTTTAAGTGAATTGGCTAATTTTAAAGTTGCGTCGTTATTAGTTTATATCATTCCTAGTTTACGATTTCTCGTGCTTAAAGCAATTTAACCTGACCAATTAAATTGTTGTATTGTTTGACACATTTTTAAAATAGCCAGCAAAGTGCATAATATTTTGTTATAACACATTCGAGCCATTCTAGATTATCTTAAGCGGCGCAATGATTAGGTATTTAAGACGATAATAACAAATTCCTGGTTCACAATGGTATGCAATAAATATCGCATACTTGAAATTAAAGAGAAATTGAACAAAACAAATATGCACTAAAATCACTACTAAATTACATTACCGATGCATTAATTTAGTAATTATTTCGGTTTAAAATTGTTATTTATATCAACAATATTGCTAATTAGCATATTTATGATCGTTTAATAACAAATTCCAATAGGTATTAAATTCGTTAATTAACAAGCAAATCTGGTTTTATACGCGAATTTTGTGCCATCACTTCTTGGAACTGGAATAATCTGAAATTATTTAAATTTTTATTTAACATTTCATTGTTTATTCATTTCATTCATTCATAAGCAACGACAAAAATCACCTTTAAACTTTACTTAATACGTCAATAATAAACCCACCAACAAACTTTATCTGATAGACTGCCTAAAAGTTGTTCAATAATTTTTCCTCGATTTTCTTTTATTGTTAAAAACTTTTACAAGTTCTGGCGTGAAATTTTATTTTCATATATTTTTAAAGAAATTTTTCTACATTGAAAACATACAAATTCTAGGTCACCAGTTTAAAGCGTTAAGATTATGTTTCAATTTATAATGTTATTGACAAATGACAACAATTGATTATTCGATTTATGCATGCATCTGTGAATAACTTTATAAACGAGAAACGAACAGTTAAAAGTCCGTCTCGTTCTCAGAGAAATACCTGTCGATACCACTTTTCAAACTTTCGTGATGAAACTAAATTTTAATAAATTCATTTTCAAATTGGCCCTATTTAAATTGTCGAACGTACCAGATGTCCAGATAATTGCTTTTAGATATTTTAATAACGACTTTGCTAATAATTTAAGCGTTTATTTTCTACAATTATCATCGAGTGTTACAGAATTTACCACAAAAATACTTTTAATTGTTGCAATTGTGGTGACAGTAATCGGTAATTGTGTAGGACTGGCATTAAATCAAAGATTATTATTTACGTACATACATAATGCGACTTCTACCAACTACCTTGTAGAATCTACACTGCAAAATTTACGGAAACGGTATTTTTTACATTAGTAAATCAAAACATCGAAAGGATATTATTTATCAATATTATTTTTACGATAGATTCAATTATGTATTTAGATCAAACGTCATCAGACTAAAGACTAATATATTATGCAAAAAAACTGCTTTCATTTAAGTGGAAATATTTATGTTATTTTGAAGTTATCCAATTTACTTTCGTTTTATTTATACAACTATTATTTTAAATTTGTCTTTACTGCCTCTTTTTAGTTTTATGGTATATACTAAAATAATTTTTGAACTTGATAATAATAATTGTTATCACTTTCTTCATTTCAAATTTAAAGTGAACCCCGTCACATGCTGATATTTTCCATGTTTAGAAATCTATATTATAGCGATTAAAATTAGTATGCTCAAGAAAGTGCAGAACATAAGTTAAACACTTTTTGAAATTAATAGTGATTCCCATCAACTTCCTAATTTCATTCAATTGTGAAGATCTTTTTCACGAAAAGTTACCTTTATTTTAATTATTCTTCAAATTTATTTAAAACATTTATTTTTTCAAATATAAAATTTTAATTATTGGAAACGAAAATACATAGCTTATTGTAAGAACTTCATAAATCAAACTTTTCGGAATATAAAATTACCACCCACCTACGAAATATTTATTAATTTATTTTATTAACAGATTTTAACTAGTTTCCAGCTAGAAAGCAATAATAAAATTTAAATTTTCTAAACTTTTAAGTCGTAGTTAAACTAACCTGAAATGATTCGAACAATACCAATATTTTGAAAGTTAAATATGAAAACATCGAATTTAACCAAGTATTCGAAATTTTAAGATGCATATTATTCAAACCTTTCTCCTGTGAATTATCAGTTTATTACTATATAGCAAAAATAAAAATGTTTGTTGATTTGATACTTAAACATATTCATTTCATATGTAGATAATGGTCTAATAGTATATTTTTTTATTAGGATGGAAAGAGGGAGAGATAAGCGAACTTACGTGGCAAGAAAGTTATCTTTCCGTCCCAATAAAACATGTTACTTTTTCTCCAAACGATCAAAATCCAAAATTTTATAGGTTAAAAAAAACAAAATATTTATTTATTTATTTGGTTAAAAATAAAATGTTAAGTTGGTAATATTTAAGGATTTTAAGTTATGTAAATGTCAAAGTCAAAGTTTACATCTATTTATTTTTAAATTACGGCCTAAAAATTTACATTTGAAGTGGTATAGATAAACTTAATAATGTTTTAGAAAAGGTAGATACCAAAATTAGTCAATTTTATTAGAATTATGTCGTATTTCTAGATTATGGTTTACCTGCCTTCACATTTTTTTTTTCGAAAAAACGTTACACCGCGTATTTATATTTATGTTGGCAAGGAAAGATTAGACTTTCGTGTTTAAAATCGGTAATGAAACAACTCACTTTCGTTCAGTTTGGTGGAAAAAGTAAAACCATTACTATGTTACTCTTCAGGCAGGTGGAAAAATTGAACATAAAAATATTATGACGGGCAACAAACACTTTTTAAAACATTCGAATAATATTATAGTATATTGTTTTATTAGTAGCTAATGTTTGACCTTTTGTAGCAAAGTGGTAAGATTGACTTACGAGCCCCAAAAAGTAGATTAGCTTGGAATAAATCTAGTTATTATTTCTTTCGAAAACTAACAAAATTCATTTTGAAAATTTAAATAGCAATTTCTTTTACTTGCAAACTCCTGTATAAATCGCTACCTACCGAATTCTTTACATTTTGTTAGTGCATGGTTAGTTACCTTTACTACAAAAATATATTATTATGTCAGAAGTGAAAAAATTATTATAATAAAAATTAAAAATGTGGTTTGACAATGACATAATGACGTTGATTTTTAAATACGTTTGTTTTATTTTATTTGACATTTTATTCATCGGTGAACTACTAACCACAAATGAAATGCGGTTAACAAAATAACGACTGTTGAATAACATTGATTAGTTACCTATACCAATAAATAAACAAAAAAGTTTCTATGTAGAAATAATGTATATTGTATAGGTATACAGCATTCTTTCGCAGAACAGTAGAATAACTTCACTTTTTTGGTCAATTTGATATATCCAAAAAATTAGTTTGGCAATTTAAAAAATTCACTTTTTGTTTCTCAGTGTAGATTCATTATATTAGTTATAATAATACCTAATAATTGTTGATATTTCATAATTTTTTATTTTATGTTACTGAGAACAGGAGGTGTTGTGTAATTATTCCGAAGTAAATATTTTTATTTTGTAGTATACGCGAATATTACAAATAGCACTAATACTTGTTATTTCCAGGAAAACGAAAAATGACAAACTTGCATTATGAAAACTGCTATTTTGATATTTTTTTAATTAAAGTTCTTTTTCAATGAACTCATTTTTATCAAATCAATTTTGTCTTTATTGATTATTCAATAAAATACACGGCACATAATATATGTAGAAAGGTCTCATACAACAATAATACGATAATACTCATAGCTCATATACTGCGTGCAACAAATATTTTTGTCGACCGGGATTTATTCGCACGAGCCATATTACATAATATTAATTAATTTATAAATTGTAAAATTTTATTGCAAATTTTACAAAATTTTGTATGCAGGTAAAATATATCTATGTATTTATAGTTTATGTTTATTAAACTTGATTACTGCATTTTTAAATTATATTATTTGTATTTTCATTTGCTTTTTAATTCTTTTTTATATTAGTGTAGATTTTATCTATAATTTTGTAATTGTTTTATTTCTTCCTACATACATTAATGTTCATACCTGTAGTCGATACTTCGTCCGATCTCGAGTCTGGCTGAAGCACGACAAAATAAACAATTTCGTATTTAAGCCATGCTCGAGTTCGAGTAAGTTTTTGCAAATAAAGTACACTGTAGGTATAAATTTTACACTGTAAAGTTTATTTATCGCCTGATGATGCTATAGCATAGACAAAATGTTTGAAAATGAAATTTACCTAGTATAGCTTATCTATACTATTTTAGTTTAGTGAAATTTTTAAATAGTTTGGTTAATACTAAGTACCTTTTACTTCTTAAATCACAAGTCTATTATGGATATTTTTCTATAGTTATTATAGTTTTCTAAGCAAAAGCAATTAATTTCTGAGAATTGTCATCTGCTGTTGGTGTTTAAATGGAGAATTATGATTGCTGTTTACATTTTTCTTATACTTAACATACCTGTATGGAAACCACCCTAGTAAAATTCTATAAAATTGGATAAAAAAAATATTAATTTATTATAAAATACGTTAATTAATAGGAGAAAATAAGTGGGTGTATTTGCAATGTATACCTACGCGAACGCTTTTTTTATTTCCCGTTCGTTGATTTGTTCAATAATTTACGTTATGTCTACAATTTACATAAATTGAACTCATTTTCATCAAAAAGTTAAAAAGCGTTAAATTTGTGAATTTTGTGCTCGATGAATTTATTGTTTCTATTCACATTATAAATTCTAAAATAAATTTTGTTTGCTAAATTTATATTCTGATTTTGTAAATTAATATAATACTGTACATACATAAATTTAAGTAGCACAGCTAAGTGATGTAGTAGTGGTTACTATCTGTGTTAATGCAGTTAGTGGTTAGAATACTACTGCAAACCAAATATTCGTTGGTTTGCATCTTGCAATTCCTAGTTGAGTGAATGCCGATAAGCTGCAGTATCTATATTTTGCACGAAGTCAATAATAATTTTAAAAACGTTCACTTGAATTGAAAAAGATGTAGTAAATTTACAGAAAAAATACAAGCTTTTTAAATAAAATATTTCTATACATTTATTATACAATTGTCGCTCTAATGTATTTCTTGAATTCGTTGACCGCTTTCACTTGATAATGGTACACTACTCTTATTACACCGAAGTCCTTTTTAGTCAATAATTTTATTTATTATCCTAGACTGGGGTAGTTAATATGCGTTTTGATGTGAAGTTATTTTGTATGTAGGATCATTTAGTTTCCTGGAATTTCTACTTCTTGGTTCATAAAATAATATACAGGGTGACCCAGACCACCCGTATCAGTACTTTTTTTCAAAAACGGTAAGTCGTAGAGAGTTGGGCTAAAAAAATTTATTACAAAAGCCCTAATGACGAATCTAATGGTGATATTATTATTTCCGGGAAAAGTCGGCATCCAGAGTAGTTTGCTCCAGAAATCCAGAATTTTAAATGGCACCATATGTCGAAAGTGGTATCGTTGGAAAGCTCTTTAAAAAATAAGCAAGTTTTGTAGGATACATTTTTTTATTACTTCCACCCCTTTTAAGTTATATTCACTTGAAATTATTAAATTTCAATTTCTTATAACGAACTTAACTTTAAAAGTCAGCACTTGAAATCCAGCTACCGCGTTAGAGCAATGTCACAAGTGTTCAAAATGTCTTCAGTGTTTAATGATCGACAAACATTGCAAATTCTGAGCTTCATATCATCTTTTGTTGTCGGTTTTTCTGTATAAACAATATCTTTGATCCGACCCCAAAGAAAAAATCCAGGGGAGTACAATCTGGCGACCTTGGAGGCCACGCCACTGTGCTTCCCCTGCCAATCCATTTATTGGGAAATAGTTGGTTTATTACATTTCTAGCAACCAATGAAAAATGAGCTGGGCAGCCGTCTTGCTGAAACCACATTATTGCTCGCATTTCCAGAGAAACATTTTCCAATAAATCGATCAAATCATTATTTAAAAACTCGGCATATCGTATCCCATTAAGATTTTCTTCAAAAAAATAAGGACTTATAATTTTTCCTTCAAGCACACCACACCACGTGTTAGCGCTCCAAAGATGTTGGTTATCAATAGTTCGCAGCCAATGGGGATTTGTTTGCGACCAGTAATGCGCATTGTGAATATTGACTTCACCAGTGCTTTTAAAAGTAGCCTCGTCAGTCCATAAAACCGTCCTAGGAAAATGGGGACCTTTGTTAATTAACCAATTACAAAAAATTACTCTACTTTGAAAATCACTCTCATTTAATTCTTGATGCATATGTATGTGGTATGGATGAAAATTATGATCCTTAAAGACTCTGCATACAGAGGATTGGCTAACTCCAGAATCTTTTTCAAGTCTTCTGGTTGAAATATTCGGATCAACAATTACTGCAGCAAGAATATCAGTTGCTCTTTCATCACGTACATGTCGCATAATCTGATTACCGCGATTGTGCATTTCGATTGTTTGTTGGTTGCACCTGGCCTCTGGTACAAATACGTGCTGCCAATCTCCGAAAAACATTGAAAGATTGACGGGCACGTTGAGGATATCTTTCAGCATAAATACGCTCAGAAGCTCTGTAATTTTGCCCACATTCTCCCAAAATCATTAACATATTATCGAAAGCCTCTAAATTCGAAAACGGCATAATTTCACTAATTAAACTAATTAATAATATAAATTTTAACTTCCAAACAAACACTTAATATTAATAATAAACAATAAATAATGATTTGTTTGAACAATGGCAACGGATAATTTTACGACAGAGGGATAAAACAATTGCAATTATTAATTATTGTCTAACCCGATAGCTAGATTTTGAATGCCAATTTTTAAAATAAAGTCAAAATAATCAAAATAATAGCTTAATAACTTAAGTCGAATATAACTTAAAAGGGGTGGGAGTAATAAAAAAAATTTTCCTACAAAACTTGCTTATTTTTTAAGGAGCTTTTCAACGATATCACTTTCGACATATGGTGCCATTTAAAATTCTGGATTTCTGGACTTTCTGGAGCAAACTACTCTGGATGCCGGCTTTTCCCGGAAATAATAATATCACCATTAGATTCGTCATTAGGGCTTTTGTATTAAATCATTTTAGCCCAACTCTCTACGACTTACCGTTTTTGAAAAAAAGTACTGATGTGGGTGGTCTGGGACTGTATAATTTTTGCACTCGTATTTATATTTATTAAATTATTTTAATATTCATATTTTAAAATATAAATATGAGCTGAGGGTAAAAATTACATTATTTTACTTTATATATTAACCTTGTAATAATGATTTCAATTCCTAATTTATCTTGGTTTGCTTATATGATATAATATAAAGAAAAATCGAGTTTCATTAAACAATATTATTATTTCAAATATATTTTTTATTTCTAATAGTTTATAATAAATAGCTTTCTGTTTTATTTTTAAAGAGCTGATCAATATGTTCTACTTTTCCTGAAGGTGATATTATTAGGCTAATATACACTAGTGACTAGTGTAGTACACCACTCCACTGTTTTTTTCTGAGCTATTTTTTAATATGATACAACCTTATATATTGCATTTTTATCGCAAGAAAAGCAATCTTGCTAAAACGGTGAGGTATGTTTTTATTAATTTCATATATCTTAGTTTAAGAACAAAAATTGAAAAAAATTAAAAATCAACTATTTTCTTAAAATTCCCAACTTACAAATCATCAAAAACCGGCCAGTCCTCAAACTCCAACTTGGAGGGGTTAGTTTTCACTTAGTTGTTAGTTAGTTAGAAGTTAGGTTGAAAACCATTATGAACATATCTCTTCGAAAATTTAACTAAGTAGATATTTTATATTCAAAAATTCTCAAACTCGTTATAACCAAAATAATAAATTTAATTTAAAATAACATATATAATCCATAGATTTGCGTTTTGGTTTATGGAAAACTAGAAGTTTGAAAAAGCTTCATTATAAATGAATATACATGTAACGATAGTCTATGTACAAGGCTGTCGAATATTATAATAATGTTCTATGTATAACTTAAATCCCAGGTTAATTAATTCGTGTGATATAGTTTATTTTTTTAATAATTGGATTCTAAACAAACACGTTTACACACGTACGTACGTAGGTCATTTTATTCTATAATCTCTTGGGTTTTATACATTATTCGGATAATGCAATTTTGTTCATATAATAATAAAATTTAAATATTAAACTTCAACTATTACCTACTTTTTAAAATATTACCTTTCCACTTTCTTTTACTGCATGTACTTAACCAATATTTTGTTATTTATGCTATTAATGCACAGTGCATTAACATTGCTTCAATATTAGCTTGTTTTGCTAAGTGGAAATGCACATTATTGCTCTAATCATACCTGCGTAAATTTATTTTATAAATATTTTAATTGCATTAACTAGCCTGTAAAATAGAAAATAGATAATACTACATAATAATTGCAAAACTAATTTTTGAATTAAAAATGTTTTCACAAATCAAGTTTATAGAAGGAATATGTAAGATTGTTACTAAGTTGTATTTTGTTTTGCCATCATATCAAAATTTAATTTTCATGATTTATTTAATAACCTCGTACATCACTGCCAAGAAAGCAAAGTAATCAGTAACTAACGTTTTTGTAAAATCTGACATGTAGCTGCATTGTCATGTCTATTCCCTTTAATTAACATTACGTAAATAATTAGATCCTAACGGTTTTCATTGTATTTCTATCATAAATTTATTGAACTACGCTATGTCTCATGAATTTGTAAGATTTACCAAGTCTGCAATGTCCATTACTTAATCTGACATGCACCTTCCATTTATTTTATTGCAAGGGTGGTTGCTCCTACCGAATATGATGTGGTGTAAAATGTTTGGTAATTTATTATATTTGGTTGGTATACACTCTTAAAATATTAGTATTTATATTTTTCAAATTATAAATAAATAATTTGAGATTATGGGAATCTTATTGTTAAACAAATAATTGTTTCGATTTTGTCACTATTGTTTTGTTGTGTTTAGGACAATTATAGTTCAGCATGATATAATTTTAACATAAATGCTTAAAATTTAGTTTTGTATTAAGTTCCATCGTTCCATCTTAATGATTTCTAATTAACTCCAAAACATTTTTTTTAAATTTTTGTATTCTTAACCAACAGCAATAATTGAAACCTTGGGTTTATACGTTAAGAATTTTCTTTCATCTGTTTTAATTTTTTTTTTAAATTTATACTCGAATAATTATGTATAACATTTAACCGCAATGGTTTTGTTGTAGTACATTGAAATTTATACGCCTGCAATACTTTTTCAATAAAAAAAATTTATTTGTTTCTGTTCCGTCTATAATTTTGTTGTGTGTTTATCCGCATTCATTGGTTATAAATTTTAGTTGAATTAATTAATGGTTGGAAAGAATTTTAAATCTTGTACTTATTTAAATTTTACTATTTCTACTTTATTTTGATATTTGATGATTAATGTGTGGAAAACATTTTAGCATTTAAATTTCATTAAAAATATAGCTTTAAATTCAACCAATTTTTTGGAATAAACTATGGCATACATATAACGTAATATACGGTGGAGCATTTTTTTTTGCCAGATGTTAAAAATGTATTTGACAGCTGATCCAGCTATGTATAGTTTAAAATTGTACTGTTTTACAGTAAAATAAAGGTTTTGAATTTATTTCATAAACGATTTATTGCAAAAGTTAATCCAGAACATTAAAATTAAATTTTATTTTTTAACCATTGCCAGCGTATGTACTACATAGATATCTAAATATATAGATATATTTTACTAGACAAAAGTATTTAAATAACATGAAATTGTACTATAACATTTCATTGAAAATGAATTACGGTTATTTTAGATGACAATGAAAAGTGTAATCATCGTAGCATAAATAGACTTTTTATTACGTATTATATGTACATATGTATATTGTACTATAATACTAGTGTATAGTATTTGAGTATATGTACCTTATATTCCATATATACGTCATAAGTATTAATGGCGTCACAACATTGGAACAGCGTTTTAAAAATTTTAAAAATCGTGAGACTATGTTGCAACTGTCATAAGAACTTGTAATACTGTATACATAAAATAACAATCACCAATATAATCGTATTTCGCATTATAACAAATTGGAATTTAATTTTTATGTAGTGGTGATGTTAGACGTTGTCAAATTTGAATTTATGACGCATATTGGAATTAGGTTTGCATAAACTATAGTACAAAACCTTATAAACGGTTTCCGTACTGTAAAATTAGGATAAATATTAAGAATCAGCGAAAAATTCTATTTATGGAATCTCGTAAATTCCTATGTTTCACAGGTTACTTATTTCTAACTTTTATTAAGCATTATATAGTTTTATAGAAGTAAATATGATTGCGCTGTTCATGGAATAAAATGTAGACTTCTTGAGCGTATGACCTAGTTTTAACTTCGCATAGGAGGAATTTCTCATGCTTAATATGCATAAAAATTTATTCTTTTCTGCTTTACTGGTGGTAATAATAATTACACTAAATTATTAAAATGGTTAGTTGTATAAAAACGATTTAAGATTATACTGAGATTACTCATTGAATAAATTATACGCACTCTAGGTATAGCAATAAAATTTTTTTATTTAAATGGTTATTAGTTGACAATAAATTGAGATTCATTCTAGGTGTATATTAAGAAATTTTATTACTTGGTAACTCTCGAAATGGTTCTAAACTGTAGTCTTGTAGAGTCAGCATGAGAAAAGTTAAGATTACCATAGATTTTAAATGTTTTTAAACTAAACAAAGAATCAATAATCTTTTCCACAAAAATAATATAAAATGTAAACTTTTTAAACCGGGAAAAAAGGGTAGCGTAAGTATTGTTACGGTTGGCTTACATACACTTATTATTATGAAGTTATATAAAGTAGCCAAGTAGTTACTTTGGTTAATTTGTCAAGAGACTTAAAAAAAACTAAAGGTTGATCATTTGAACATTTGAACGAAACATATTAATATTAAAATAAAGACTTGGTAACTTATCAATATTGACAACTATCAAGTAGTTCGCAAATACCGAGAGTTTCTTCTATCACATCATTATAACGATGCTGGTTTCAATTTTAACTTCCTTTTATGCATGGATATCTTACATCATTTATCTTCCAGTTTTAGTGCTATATTAAAAATTTAAAAAGTTATTAAGTAAATAGGGTAATAAATAAGTAATAGTAAATAATTAAGTCTAGAGACATTTATTTTCTTTAATATTTTTTTATTTTTATTATTTTCCGTTAATTATATAAGTACGTTTTTATTTCTAATTTTAAGCATTTGAAAGGTGGATAATTATTGTGCTGGAGTTATTAACAATTTCAACCAATCCAATAAAATATTTGCCCGTACTTACTCCTCATTGGAGGAGTAAACAAATTGCTAAAAATGGAATTGTCAATAGTAGGTAATATTTATAACAATACCTCAGTTTTAGATCGATACGTAACATTGTAAATATGAAGTCGCCGTCGTTACTAGCAATGTTACGGAAAAAGCAGTTTCAATTTCTTAAATGCAATGATGCCTATAAGTAACATTACTTTTTATAAATAATATTAATGCTGCAATAATTTGGTAGACAAATTCAAACATTTTTAAGCGTCAAAATTATGTAAACAATGAAATGTGTCAAGTAACAGGAAGAGGCACTCTTTCCAGTGTAATTATTTGTTTTCCTCTTGTGAATGAAATTATAAATATAAAAATTTATATTTGTTGTTCGACTCATATGGAAATTTATTTTACAAAATATAAAGTTGTTTTATATAATTTGTAAATTAATTCAAGAAGGTTAAGCTAACTTGTCACCAGCACTATATAGAACCGTTGTCATATGCATGATGATCCTGGGTTTAATTAGTGACATATTGAAGTAACAGCAATTTAGCTCAAGTTGTACATATTATATTGTACTGTTACAAATGTGTATGGTTAATATTAAAATTTTGAAATGAAAATTATTGTTTTTCTACATATAGTTTTGAGGTTTGGGAATTCTTGTGATAACAACTGGAGTTTGCCTAATCTTATATTAATAGACCTGCAGGAATTATAACTTTTTGTGTTAATCAAGTATTAATTAATTATTAAACATTAAACTTTTCGATTGTTTAGCGAAGTATGATGTATTTTAACAAGAACGTGCTTATACAGTATTATAATGCCGAGTAAGAAAGCTCAAAGAGATTTGATTTAGTTTGTTAATATATTATCTAACTTAAACCCTTGCACACAAATTTGATTTACCTCCATGTTATAATCAATGAAATTTTTATTTGACACATTTAGAACATTTTCAAAAACATAGATTAACAACTTTCATGGAGTAATTATAAAAATCTATAAAATTTATAGTTGAAAATGCCAACAATTTTCTAAACAATTAAATATATTGCGTTACTATATAAGATAAGACCTTTTTTGCCCGATATATCACTTGAACCAATTATATCATCTTTCTTGCCCATCATTTTTCATTTTTATCAAGTTCTTCTACTTACTTAAATTGTTTATTTATCAATAGCAAATTTGGCGATAACAAAATTGTAATAAAAATCAATATCGTCGTAGTGCTTGTAAAAGTGGTATAATAATAATACTTACATTTTTATATTTAATATTTCTTTTGAAAAATTGATTTAAATTACAATGATATATTCTTGACTTGATCTTCAACATTTTATCTGACCTCGATAACAATGTTATTGTTTTGACTTTCGTAATAATCAAATCTAAAGTCCCTCGCTCAGAAGTTTTCAGAAATTTCTTTGATCCCTTTTTTATTTTTCATTATTTTTTACACATAGTATGTGTAAAAAGTGACATGTAGTTACTGAAGTCTAAGGCATTCGTTTGTTTCGAGTTATTTGTTTTTGTAGACAACAAACAACATTTTGTTTGTTTTTATAAAATACTATGCAAATTATTGCATATAATTATTACTTATTAATAAGTAATCGGCGTACGTAATATCAGCAAAATAAAAGTTATTTGTATGTTAATAGATCAACGGAAAATTATAAAATTATTGTGTTTTATATATTATAAATATGTCAAGCTATTATAATATTTATTGCATATTTAATTTTATTGCCAGCTATAATGAATTATTTATCAGCCATTGTATTACAAAAGTACTAATAAAATGCACAGATTTTTTCAGTTAAACTAACAAAACTGTTCGTTAGATTCATTATGTTTGCGCATACTTTTGAAACGGGAATTTTTTGTTAAATATATAATGAAGAACTCCTTGCTTAACTAAAGCAAACATAATTTATGTGATTCTTACAACTTGAGCGTTAATACTAAGGACACGAAGATACAGGAGCTTCTCGTATTAAGAAACTAATTGTCTAACTTACCTTTTACGGTTAATAGTGTATAAATAAACAATTTGTGTTAAAAAATTTAGATTAACGCTGTCTTTATTTTAGAAAAAAATGTGTTATATTTAATGAAAATTGTATAAGTTACTTAGTACCGAAGAAATTGAACTTGAAAAAATTAATTGTCAAGTTATAAAACATTGTGGTAGAACTTACAGCAGTAAATTTCACTTTTTTAAATGATTAACTCTACCGGTAATTGCAGCATGTATTATTTTATTATTTGTTAAAGTGGGATTACAATGAAATTGAAATATAAATGCAAATAAAAGCTTAATAAAGTATTGAATAATTCTGACGTGGAATAGTTTTACGAGAATATTAGAATAATTCCAGCGTTAATCAGTATTCAGTATTTCTTATGTCTTGTGTTCTTCTTGTGCTTATGTTCATTGTGAATCCCAACTTGGCTGTTTAGATGTTTTAACCAATCTTGAGTAAATATGTTGTGTTACATATTATTAAATATTTCGGCTAACCATTCTATTATGAAAATATGAGATGAATAAATATCCGTAAATCTAGAAAACTACTCGATGAAGTTAAATTACTCTTTCATTACTGTCACATACTAAATCAAATGGTCCATTTAAATATATCAAAGTACTAAATCTGATTTGCTGATGTTTGATCTAGTTAAGTGTGCACTATTTGTACTCTATTTCATTGACCTATTAAGTGCTTATATATATAGTATACTGATGGCTACAGACTTGATTTGGACACAAAATAAATTAGTACCTCCAAGGTAAATTAATATGTATTTACGAGTACAACATGTTACTTGTGTTTTATTTTAACTTGATATTTACGATTACAATATTGAGATATAGCGCTTAGATACTAGGTCCATGTATCTTGTGGGTCAGAAATAGATTAGATTATATTGTTTGACATCAATTTCCTACATGAAATAATTTTAATAGAATCCCGTATGGAATATGTTGTTAACTCGAATATAATTAAAAAGTATTCATGTCCTCGAATAATGTTCATAATACAGGCTCGCTTATAATCAATGCAATCTCTTCTGATGTCCAATTTTTAATATTGTCGAACATGATAACTTTTATTGCAAATTCAAGAAATTATTTCAAGGGTCTACTTCAGTTTTATGCTTTGAACTTGTTTTTCTTAAAAATTCAATTCAGCAGTATTGTGTTACCGTAGGTATTATAAGAAATTACCGAGATTACATAAATTCTATCGAGCAGTCAATTCTGAAAGAGTTTTTATATCCCAGACATATTTCACTATAGTTTTATTAAAACTTCTGTTATACTTATAATATTACTAATAAATAACAGAACCACTTCTAAAATTTTGAAAAGCCATTCTAACGTTGGTATCAAAAATTAAAAAAGAATCTACATGTTACCTAGATACATACTTTTTAAATGGAATTTTCGATTGTGAGATTTTTCAAAATTATTTTTACATTTTTGATTTATCGGATTCGTTTGTTTTGAAATGATAAAGTTTAAATTATTTCAAACTTGAACATTGTGTTCTTATTATAATGTAACGTGTATCCAATTTTATTTAACAAATATGTTTAGGTACCTTTTTAATACTGTGGATCATGTGTTAACAGCTTTTCACGTTTATGTTTTCATTATACATGTATCTGATAATATAATAACAGAATTGCTTACTTAAAGGATATTGAAAATGTTGTTGAAAAACTGGGTTATCTGCTAATAGAAAATAATATCAAAGATTGATTATGAATTATAATATAGTATATATATATATCTATAAAATTTATTATGCAGTCGATAAGTTCTGAAATGTCTGTACAGAATATTTCATAATAGGTACTATAGTAGGTACTACTTTTTTATATCAATAATGTTTAACAAAAATAATTATTAGTAAATAATAAATATTTTCTTTCTGGAGTTGACTAGAATTATTGACGCCGACGATCCTCGCGATACTCTAGTATAAGCGAACATATCATGCAACTTAGAAAGTTCTTTTTCAATTTATATTAAATTAGAATTTTTAAGTTAACTATCCCAGAAAACATATAATTAGAACATCTGGAAAGAGTATCAACAGTACATTATACATAGTAAGAGTACATTTGGATGAAAGATCGTTTGGATTAGGAACTAGGAAATTTAGGAAGATTATAATTTAACTGAACATTCTGTTCCAAATTCTAATTTGAACACTATACTGTTTCCAACTTTTCAAGTTATTATTTTCGCGGCATAGAAATATAGAAAATTTTGGTAAATTTTATCCTTAAAATTATTATCATTCCATTACATCCTGGTTTCAGACTTCTACGCCTGAACTTCAGAACACTACTTATTCTTAATTCAATCTAAATTGAACGATTATAGCGTATGCTGTTCGATTTCCTGATCTGACCCCACTTGAATAGTTTTTCTACGGTTACTTACAGACAATTGCATTATAATTAACGCAGTACCTTGAAAGATCCTTTTACACATTGTAATGTTATATTATTTGAGGTCCCTGTTAATATTAACATTTATTGATTTTATATAAAAGTTATAAAAATAAAACATTCGTTTTATTCATTTTAAATTTGGGTAGTTTTCTACCGAAACGCTATATTTACTTAGCGAATTCTCTCATCGCACGTCCACAAAGTCTCTGGTGAACATAATAAAGTCCGTTACTTCAACATCAATAGGATAATTTAAAAAACAGCATATTTTTGTTGTACGAAAAAGAATGTATTAGGTAATATTATTTTAATGTGATTAATTTCAAAATAATTTTATTAAACATTATTATAGGAGTTGTATAGTTTTAAATAGTTTCAATCAATATTAGTATTCGTTCAAAAACAGCATGAATAATTATTTATAGTTCTCTATATTAATGAACAGACGTGCATTAGAGTAATCCCACAACAACCTGAGCTTTTGAAAGTTATAGGTATATTTTTATAATTAACCATTATGAAATAAAAATCATATAAGTTGATTAACAAAATTTTTAAGTATTAAACGTAATAAAAACTTTGTAATTAAATCGCAACACCAACGTTCGGTAAATCCCATAGGAAGTGTACAACTAACTGAATTTCTAAATCAAACCTAGTTTATTTTGATATTAAAATTCTACTTTGCAATAATATAAGCACCTACATGGCTTTTAGGAATATGCTTAATTAAATATTTTTTTATAAAAAATTATAATTTTATTTTTGATGCGTAGTTACATAACATAACCCACATACTTTGGTTTCATACAGCCCAATGCTTGTCATCATTCAAGATCTTTCTATATATAAATTATTTATTTTGACAGTAAATAATCTAAACATAAATAATTTTACACAATTTAATTAACTCTTTTAACTCTTATTTTCATTAAGTAGGTATATGAAAAGTAATGCATTACAAAAGTACTGACACTAGCCTTTTGTAAAATTTGTAAAAAAAAGGCGGTAAAATTTAGGAAAAGGTATAAAGTTTGATAGAAATTACCGTGAACATAATATTTTTATAATTTTAAAAAAAGGAAAGAATCTTATTGAGCAAATCGTTATGTTTCAAGAAATTAGTAGCATATACCCAAGTTACTACATTGTTTGAGATAAATTCATAATAATAGAAAATCAATCACAAGTAATTTATTTTACAAAATGCAGTTTTAAAGTACAAGCTTACCGATCTCATAAATTTTGATGTTTTCCATTTAAACTTTCTTAAAAAGTAGCCACTTTTTAATAATGTTCTACGGAATAATCGAATAATAAATAAAATAAGTGAAACATTAAAAGTAATCAAATCAGGAAACTTTGGTTTGTTGTTACTGTTTTAATTATTTAGAATTTTATTGAATTAAGCGTGCAATGTTATTTGGTAAAATATGCAAATTAAAATTAATGTATTTTTAAATTTTTCGCTTGCAGTTCTATAATTGATTCTATTACAGGATATAATTTATATTAAGCCTGGCTTCGATCAGTTTCCTTTTCCAACAGTATCCTTGTTGGCCACGCTCATGAGTTCAAAAAATGTATTTGTGCTTTCTTGAGAATTTAATATTTTTTCATTCTTAATTAAATTGAGTACATCGGTATCATAGTAATAATGAGCCCGATATCTTTAGAATCAGCCGTGTAAGTTGAATGTCTTCAACCGGACCTTAAGAATAAGTCATGGCCAAATTATATCGATGTCATTGAAAAAAAGAACTTGCAACAGCACTTGGAATTCTTGAAAATATATTTTATTTGCCGGGTGTCCAGTTTTACATCCAAAAATTTGATCTTGACAAATCATGTGGTGGTCGATATAATCTTGTAGATGTTTTAATTAGAAATACAGTAGTAATTCTTTTAGTATTGTTAAAAATTTTGTTCAATATTTTGTTGTTTAGTTTCAAGTAAAACTGGATGAGTGAGAAATCTTAGTTTGTATTTTAATTTTTGCAGAATTCTGGAAATAAACAACATAATTACTCAATGAAAACTGGATATTTTACCTTGATATTGAGAGAGCTTGTGGAATTCATCTAGATTTAAATATTTTAATACAAGATAGCTGTTAGAAACAGAACTGCAGTGTAGTTATTACTGCTGTATTGTTTAATTAAACAGATAATGATAAAACTTGATTTTAGTTATTTACAAACAATTACAATAATATGCTACATACATGCAAGGTTTAATGACATTGAACTATTAAGATTAAAGGACAATTAACTAGGGCAACATTGACGATTTCTTTCTGTATTATTTTTTTTAAATATCCGATGCAGCTATACAAAAAATTTTAATCAATGAAATACTTGCGGTTTTACAAGTCAAAATATATGTTACACGCTTTCAGGTAACTAGCGGAGAACAAGTTTTTTGGAATTTTAATGTTTTAACTTTATTTAGTATTACATGTACAAATTATTCATGGCCAAGGTTTGAAAATACATAAATTTTAAAATTAATATAAAAATTTCCCAACCGTTTTATAAAGTGCACTATGTTACTAGGTATACCCACTTCGTGGAGAACATATAAATTTAAATCAGGTGCAATAAATTTCCCAAGTCAATTAAAGCCGATGAACTTTTATGGAAATACAAATTCGGTTAAAACTTTTTTAATGAAATTGTTTTCTTTTGGAAAACGTAACTGACTATTTATATTATCTACCAAATTTTAATTAAAATTTAATTTATTAAGTTTTTATTTTTAAGTACCTACCTATTATATTAAAAACAGCAATTATTGAATAATGGATTTTAATTTCTTTACATAATTTTAATAATATATTTCATTTAAAATGTTTCAAGATATGGGTACGGCGGTTTTACTTTTTTTACCAAACAAGGAAAAACCACAGTAGCAAAAAACAATATAAAATCTGAAAACACGAAGTTTGTGTAAAATAACTACTCACTTAATATTTTTATTATATTTTTCAAGATATAATATTACTTACTCGTATTATTTAATATAAGTTTAATATAATATAAGTATTATGTATTATGATGCAAATTTTATTCTATTGATATATTTATGTACATCATAGTATTTCATCCTCATTGGCCAAAAACTCAACGCATTTTAATTTAATAACAATTTTTGTTTGCTGTTTTTTAACGATGCTTGGCATTGTTAATACTCGTCTCATTAAAAAGTGACTGGAGTTATTGATAGCTAATTGACGTTGCCATTTTAGCTTTTCTGAACTATTTCAAACGTAATTGGTAGCGAAACATTATTTATTTATATAATATAATATGTATGTATAAATACATTCACATAATAAACACAATTTGTTTTAATAACAGATATTGCTCCAATAACAGTATAACATAGTATGAAATTTTAATTAATTGTATGTTTTCGTTTTTATAACATAATTAAAATTTTACGTGTATACGTATATCTAATAATTATTATCAAAATGTATCGAAAATTGTACCATGCCAAATCTTTTTTTATTGAAAAAATTAATCAGCGCAATCGTATCCTTAGTTTAAAAATTTTGTATATTTTTTAAAATAAACAACACAAAATTTTATTTAAAAAACTAATCAATGTTATAAATTTCTCTGCTCACTGGCCTGGTATTGCACAGGTATATAGGAAACCATTAAAACTATTTTGATTAGAAATTGGTATGAATGAAACAATGAATTTTTTAATTATCAATGCAATATTCTTGCACAATTGTAATTATATTTTTGTTAAATCTTATTGTGTGATTATTTGAACATTCAAGGATAATAAAACTTTAAAATCGATTAACTTTTAATAAAACCGCAAATAAACATCGTAGGTTATAGACAAGTTGTATAGTACTTTACATAATCACTTCCATATTAAAAAATTTGTAATTAGCTATAATTTTTTTGTTTTAATTTATTTTTGTCGGGAGTTTGTTTGCCTATGTGCAATAGAAGTATTGTAATAACATTTTTAAGTAAATGATTGTAAATGAAGCATTTTGTAAACAATATATATTGAATAAACACCCAAATTTCGAATTTCCCAATTCTTGAAAAATTAATTATCGAAAAAGATGTCATATTATTTAAATAAAATTTTGCAGATTTAACAAAAATTATTTTAGTGTGATATGTCTTATAGCATAGCTGCTGTTTTTGCTAGACAAACAACGATTAGATGTTTAGGAATCGAGAAAACATTCAAACTTTCAAACTTTACTTGTAAAACGAAGCCTGTAAAAATAGCTTGGAGCAATTATTTACCAATTAAACTGAAAATGTTCAAATGGAAATAAATTTGCAGATTATGTAGGTCGATAAAATATTATTACTAAAATATTTAACTTATTCGCGTTATTTTTCTTTATGTATAATTTAGCAGTAAAAATCTTTGATTGCATCTGTCTTTTATTTACATCACTGATGTGATAATAAAATAATTATGCAGGAATGAAGCTAATCGTGGTTGTTAAAAGAATGAATAATAAGTAAATGAATAATTATTTAATTAATATATAGATGTTCACGTCAACACTTCAGAGGAAAATATTTTCGATTAAGAGTTAAATGAGTTTTTTCAAAAAGTTTGAAAGGATTGTTTATATATGTTTTAAATTGCAGATTTAAAAAGTTATTTAAAGCTGAAAGTGATTTGTATGTTTACAATTAATTAGACGTACCAGTGTGTTAACCATCAGAAACTTGAATAAATCAAGTATTTTTTCACTTTAAAGTTATAGATTTGTACTAAAATATACAAAAACAAACTTTGTAGTTAAAAACATAAGTATTTTTAAGTTTTAAAAAAATTACGAAGCAATCACGCAACACAAATGATTAGTAATTATCTCGTGATCTCTTAATTACACTTCTAGATCTTTTATAGCCATGCTGTAGAAGTAAATTTAGTAACCAATTAATTTAAATTAATGAATAATTAATTGACGCAATAAAAACATTTTTACAACTTATTGATAAAATTTAAAGAATGTCGCTTATCTTGAACTAACGATATTCCTAATAATATTTTGAATTGATGTAAAAATTAAAGTTGGCGACTTACGATACAATGGATTGATTGTGTAAATAAAAATTAATAGATCAATAAAATTACTATTTTAATTATAGGACGTTTTAATAATAATACTAGTGTTTTTATTTTAATAATATGTTTAATTGGATCTCTGTCCATGTTATGTTGATCTTCCATATAGTCCGGGAGCTAGCGACATTTTTCATTGTCACATTTTATAAACCTTGGTTTATCTTTTATTTTATTATGTTCATGAAACTTATCAATAAAATGAACTCCTGCCAACTCGTTGGCGGGGCAGCGATTCACAGCGGTCTTCTGATTATGTTAAAAAAAACGGTAAATGTTGAAAATTATAAAAGCTGAAACTTTTTCTAATATTTAATAATATTTCAAAAAGGTATAAAATGACATCCTGCCACTTCTGCTGTGGAACGGTCTACTCCTGCCATAGCCATATTTATGTGAAAATAAAATATCAATTGTTAGAAATATTAAAAGCTGAAATTTTTTTGTCATTTCTGTAATAATTAAAGCAATGAAAAACACATATCCTACCAGCCATTTGGTGGGACCTTGCTTCGGCAGGAGCAAAGTTGTTGAGAGTGAACATCTAATATATTACACAGGGCAACAGTGATTCTGCGGTCTGGGGTTTATGAGTCGATTTTGGGTAATTATGGTCTCCTGAATTCAAAAAAAATTTCAGATTTATCGAATTGACTCCAGTTTTTGAGATAAAGACAACCTCTTTATATTGAAAATAAAATGGAAATTTCTTTTTGAGATGTCCGCGGAGATTCGCTGTCAATGGCTCATTTCTTCATAAAAATTAATAAAAATTTCACAGTATATTCTTCAAATGTCACTTTATTATGTAGTAATTATAGCAATAAATATATATTAATATTTCGTCAAAAAAATTATCGAAATATGCTGATTTTGCTTAAAATTAACTTTACCCCCCCCCCTTAACATGAGAACTAGAGTCAATTTGAACAAAATAACTATGTGACGAGTACATTATTACATTAGTGTATCCAAATTCACTGCAAAACCCAAGACCGCAGAAAAAAGCTTTTGTTTTGTTGTCCTGTGTTATTTGTAATTTCTCCTGTGATAGGTAGATGTTCTGAATCCAGCATTTCATATAATACATACAATTATATGCAATATTTGTTATACTCAAAGTATTAAGTAAGGGAGCTGTACCAGGTATGAGACGGCTCCACTTATATTTTTCCATATTGCGATGCCAATTTTCTGGCTTTGACTAGTGTCAACATATTTTCATGTTGGAAGCTAGTTTTTTTTAAGACACCGGAGTCAATAGTCACAATTTTTGTATGTGATCCAAACATCGAGTAAAAATTTCATGAAAAAAGTTTTATTTGATTATTTTGTAATTGCTGTTATTACTAGTTATTCAACGAAAAAATGAGATTACAGTGCATAGAAATTCATCATTTTCCTTATATTTTACGATGAAGTAGTCGATTGGACTGATTTATGTTCACACATAAATTTTTCTGTGTTTTGTAAAAATGGCGTCATGTTCCGGGTGTGAGACAGCCGAGAGTACCAGTTATGAGACTGTTGCCAATTCTATCAAATTCATCGAATGTAATTTTTGAAGTGTGCAAATATGCGTGCCAGCTTCTTTACGTTCAAACATTGCGAATTGGATATGAGCCGAAGATGAAGACGAAAAATATGATGTATAAATTATAGAAAAAAAGTGTCATTTTCTTTCGTAATTTTGGTCACTGAAGGCCTTCATGATGATTAAACATTGATATTTTCCGTATTCGTGGCTGTTTTATTTCATATTTCCCCATATTTAGCAGATTTTACCGGGTGTCTCATACCTGGTGTCAAATTTTTTTTCGATCAAAAATCAACTCATCACGGAAATGCTCATAACTTTTTTTGGTTTGACGGAATCAATATATTTTCTACAGCAAAAAGTTGCGTATGATCATTAGCTTTCGAATGGTATCTAAGATATTCGGTATATTTGGTTTCTATAAAAAGTTTTGGCTTGAAAACAAAACCCGTCTCATACCTGGTATATCTCCCTTATAATTTGTTATACCGGGTGCTCAATGAGTTAGCCGAACATAATAAATTAACATGTAAAAACTTATATATGCAAATTCCTGCTTACCTAATTATTTTAGAGAGAAAATGAAAGATACAAAATTAATACAGAAATATAAACTACAAGTGAAACTATAAGTTTTCTACTTAAAAAGTCAAAAATTGCTTTTGAAATTGTTAAAATTTTCATTTATCAGGCTGGTCATGTACGTTTCCACGGTTATTGTTTTTTTATAAGTAATAATAACAATTGCACGTTGCTACTAGTTTTGCACTTTACTAAATATTCCATTTTGCATATAATCCGCTATTTATACTGATAATGATAATAAATAATAATTAATATTGTCAGTTTGCATACTTAGTGCTGTGATACTTTACAAAACCTTGTAAACCTTGTGCGTTGAAACAAACGATTTTGTTTCAAGTGATATTACCTTACTATTTCCTAGCTCCTGCCGAAGCCAGGTCCCATCATATAGCTGGCAGGATACGTTTTTTTAATTGCTTTAATTATTACAGAAATGACAAAAAAATTTCAGCTTTTAATATTTCTAACAATTGATATTTTATTTTCACATAAATATGGCTATGGCAGGAGTAGACCGTTCCACAGCAGAAGTGGCAGGATGTCATTTTATACCCTATTGAAATATTATTAAATATTAGAAAAAGTTTCAGCTTTTATAATTTTCAACATTTACCTTTTTTTTTTAACATAATCAGAAGACCGCTGTCGATCGCTGCCCCACTGGTGCCTCGGCAGGAATCAATTTCAGGTTTCTGTAGCTCTAATATGACACAAATAAACTAAAATTAATCTTTATAAAATCTGACAAAATTTTGTGTCGCTAGCTCCCGGACTAATATCAACACAATGAAAGCCATTTTTGTCTGGTGATAGACAAAATATGTTGATTTATAACAGAACTAATTTAAAAATTTTTTTCAAATATTGTTATCGGTAATGTATGTACATATGTTGAACTAGAAAAATAATACTTAATTTCTTAAACCTATGATGCGTATAATACTATATACAGTAGTAATAATAACAACTTGGATTTTTAAATATCTACAGTATTTATAAAAAACGTGCAAGCCACGTTTAAAAATAATAATAGATTTCACATCACGTAATGTTATTATTTTGTAGAAAATTACTGTTATCAACCGTAATGCCATTGCTTCAATTATTAATGATTCTTTATAATAATAACTACGTACTGTAATTCGCTATTCACACATTAATTTCAATTTATTTACTTTTGCCTTGTAATTCCTTAATACTTTCAGATAATTTGATCTTTTCCATCCCATTTATTTTAGAAGTGATGCTATTAGGTAGATTACGGTGTCTTCTTTCATATGATGGAATCAAGTTTTATATATCGACACGAATTGATGGATTGCGGACTAAAATCATTATATTTAAACAAGGCAAATACCTATGAGTTTTCTTTAAAAATAAACAAGAAAAGTTTTATGTTTGAAGAATTGTTAGAAATAAATGTTTCGTTTTTGAAACAGCATTAAACAGGCGTTTTGAAATTTACTAGGCAAACTGTAAATAACGTGATTGTTTTAGTTCCAAAGAAAGCAAGAATTTATAAAAAAAGAAACAATATAATTACACCTGGTTTGAATAACTTGCTCAGCGAAACACTTAAAACTAAATTGAAATATCCGGTTTACGCACAAAACGCTGCAGTCTAAACTGCTTAGTTTTTACTAATACCACATACAATTTATTCACTGCTAGTTACAGAAATTACTATATAGTTTTATAAAAACGAAATATTTACTTGTAATAATAATAATTATTAATTAATTATTGCAAAACGTACAATATCTTGTGCAGATAAAAAAATTAATACTTTGTCGTAAACCATTTTGCAGTGCTAATAAGTTTGCAACCCGATGACATTAGGCCAATAGGTTTTATTAAGCCGGCAATACCAAAAACCTATACGCATTTGGTGGGTTCCACTTCTTATGCATTTGGATTTATTTATATTTGTTGACGAATTTTAGTCTAAGCTATAATATAATTTTTTCTAAACTTAAAATAATGTTTTGGGTCATTATCTTGTTCAAAAATCGATTTTCGCATAAGCATCTCTACACCATATGATGTTTTCACCACTACTCACTATGAACTTACTTTCATCTTTTCACAGAATTTTTCCAATTTTAAAGCTTTCTTCGAAGGATGTTTTATAATAACTAAGTTCTACCATTAAAATTCTTCGCAGTTTTCGTTAAAATCACAAATGATCTCAGTTTCAGTTTTTCTTTTAGTGAACCATACAATATATATAAGAACAATACTTAGGTTATCAAATTAACTAAAGCCAAAGTGACTAGGGAAAATAATTATTGGCGTAGTTTCCAGTTCCGTATTCCTCAGTGTATCATTCACTTAAATGAGAATTTTTTGTTGTTTCTCTAATGATTATTTTATCCGCTATATTGGTAGTTTTTCTTAAATTGGCATTCAGATGCAGCTAATCTACTTATTTTACTTTATTTAATTTTGTATTTTTGTGCGTTGGTGTGCGGAATGGTTTTCTGTTGTATTCGTATCTGTATTTTTGAAAATATTTTAATGAAATTACGCAATACGAGCTTTTTGACGCTGAATATGAAAACTTATAATTTCAAAGTTAAAATCTGTAGGTGGGCTACCCACGTACGATTGAAAAAGATAAAGTTCTTAATTGACTAAATAATCTTGATAATACTTCTCTACTTTTGCAAAAATTGTTTTTAATTTATTTTTAGGATCTACTGTACATATTAAAGATATTCTTGTATAAATTTAAAATCATTTGCGCAATATTACTTTCAAGTGCTACTTTTAATAATGTAAATAATTTAGTTCTGACTTTGCCGTGTGACTTAATTACCTAGACTGTGTAAGCAGTAAAAATTTTTAGCTTTAATTAAACCTGGGATTATATTAAAATCTACTATAAAATGATAAAAACGATGTTAGGCACAAAGAAAAGTGCAATTCGCTGATAAGGTATTAGAAACGAGATTGAATTACTAAAAAGTTGTATAGTAGAAACGACAATTTGATATTTACAGGATAAAGTAAACTCCAGTAGTGACTTTATGATTTAAGGGAAAGGCTAATAAAGTAAGGGTACCAAATCGTAAATCAATCTGTTAGTTTTCAAATCTTAAGAATTGAGCCACACAATAGGTGTATGAGCTGTGATATGAGTCTTATTCTGGAGTAAAGATTATTCTTAAACAAAACTGCATGCTATATCAGAAATTTTACTTTTACGATTATTTTTTGGATTTAACTGATACTATTGAGAATTTGTCACATTAAATTCGCTTGTTTAGAAAGAAATTGATATGTTGAGCTATGAAATCTGTCGTCAGAATATCTAATTTCATCTAGAAATAAGGAACATTTGTGTACATGAATAAGTCGACCACAAAATATCAATTGAATTCAAGCGATTAAATCTTTCAAGACAAAATTAGAGAAAAAAAATACGATAAAATGTATAAAACTGAAATTTTTTTGTCTGGAAATAAAATAATGGCAGCATTAATGAAAGACAACATGTTGGAGCTGTCATTAATTTTGTACGCTGAAAAATACGATATAAAAAAGTTGTCTTCCGAGAGAATCGAACTCGGGATATCCAGTATAACACTTTAGTGTTATAATTAGTTACATTTACAATATTGCTTTCAATTCATCGGTAATTGGTTTCCATAATTGAACATTTTTTTCTAAGAATTAGAGGTGTTCTTTTTTAAATTTTGAAGATATGCGTATAGTTCATCTTAATCAATGAACTTCAACAATTTTATCGAGGGCTGCTTTTAAATAAAACTGTTGATTTTCATAGGTTAAATTATATTATATTAAAGATTATCAAATTTAGGTAAGATAAAAATCTGAACTAATCTAACTCCTGATAAATAAATTTTAATTTAATTCTATAGTTTGATTCAAAATAGGTTGATTCAAACTTACCTAAATCAAGCATAAAATCTAACTTCCTCTCAATTGCTTAGTTGTAAATAGAACTTATTTTTATTTAACTTTACCTCAATTTAGGTTAGATTATGTTAGATTTTCAGTAAATAGAACGCAGCAATGCTCTTTGTCTAAAGACACTCTGTTTCAAAATTTGTGACAAATTCACAAGCTTATACATAATGTTCGTCTTTTAATCATAACATTAATTCTCGACATTTATTGTGAAGTTAATAGTAAATAGAAACATAATTTTTGTACTGTCTCTCAAAATTTACCAAATAACTAAGTTGAACAGACATGAATTATCTCACGTAGACAGAAACATGCTATGAACATTCTTTTAATCAACATCTCGACAATTGGATGAGGAATAAAATATAATAAAATATTACATATTGGCAAGATTTTCATCATCGATCATAGCTAATACTTCAAACTAGTCGATAACAACTCTTCAATCACAATTTCGTTATATAATACTTACCTTATATCGATTTATAATAATCCCAATGTTGTTGAATCGACTATTCTAATGTTACCAACTTTTCATCTCTTACTACTTATTTTTTATCAAAAAGTTTATAAAATAATATATACAAAACGAGAAATTTTCTTTAAAGTCAAAATAGGCTGATGCTGCAAATAATTTGCATCGGCGAGAAGGAACTTAAATAATCTAAATTGAATTGCAATGTTCAGAAAATTTACTTTCCAAATTACAGCTGAAAAACGTGAAGAAAAATTGAAAATTTGTACAGAGACACACAGGCGGAGATCCATACATTCATTCTGACAGAGAGTAATTAATTAACAAAAAATAGGTTTATTACTTTTTCAGAAACATACCTAGAACATACACACATAGAAATTTCAAGATAGGGCCAATTAAATTGGATAAATTCTAAAAAATAATATTTAATTTTGAAAAATATAACTCAGTATTCACTATAATTATTATTATTATTATCATCAATTCTTTATTGTTTAAAATATATTACATCTGCAGTTTAAAAAAGGTTCCGAATTGTGGAAATTGTATGCTCACTTTAATAATTTATTATATTACAGAAAAGATAAATCAAAATTACATTTAATAATTTTTATTTTTTTTGTGGTGAGTACATTTTTGCATTTTACAAGGTTTTCAGAAACTGAAATGTCAGAGCCAATGTCCGAGATACACCAAACTGCTCATAATTCCAAAATATACAATTTATTATGCTATATTGTGTGATATACAAAACGTTTTAAACGTAGAGGTACCATATCATTTGCTGATATCACTATTAACACTAATGAATTTTTACACTAAAATTGTTAGTGTAACGAACATATAAATTGTTATTTTGAACGTGAAAGTTAACATTGAAATTTTGTTTATTCTATTTAAAGAAGCGGTTTCCAACCTTTTTGAGGATATTACTAATAGAAAGAGTTAGATATTAGTAAATTCCTTCAAAAAAGTTCAGTTTAAAAAACCAATTAGCTATTATGGTATATCTTGTTTTTTAATTACGAAAAATAAACTTTTAATTAACGATCATTCAAACACCTGTTTTTAGTAATTTTTTATTAAATCAAGAAGAAGAAGAAGAAGAAGAAGAAGTAAAGGTTAATAAAACAAAATTTTTAAATTTGATATTTTTTAGATTTTATTAATAATTTTGTATTGTAACTGAACGTTGATGCAATCCTTGGGTTTATCCCTCAGAAAATTCTATTTTACCCCTCATAGGGCAATTATCACGGGGTTGCAAACCACTGATCTAAGGGTTACAGTTTTGATTAAATATTTATTAGATGGTGACTGTACCGATAGATTTTGTGACTTGGATATGCCGGTAAATTCTATTTCGATTTCCTTTAAAATTTTGCAAAGTTTTTATTCCTTTTAGCTTCTTTTGGTTTCTGTGCAAAGTCATGTAGCAACCTTAATGTAACGTTTTCGTTGTCAATCATGCAGGTGTCTATTATTTTTTGGTAACATCGCTTCATGTTGGAACAAATGTAATGGTTCTGACCTATTTTTGTGCATGTTTTTGTGACATTCGGTGGTTGATATGGTTGTTTATTGTAATGGATAGAATAATTCCTTGTTATTGGAGAAGTTTGGTGGGAAGGATTGCAATTCTAACTCAACGTCCGAGTTTAGCTATGGAGGGGCAAAGGGTTTACGAACGGGTTTTTAAACAAGTCGAACCACTACGCTTGGTTTTACGTTAGCACCCTGAAATTTTCAAAAAGTGTAAAAATGTAACAATCCTTTATCATTTCCATTGGTATTGTTTTTTTATTGGTATAATGTTGATATGCACCAGTTAGACACATTTAAAATTTAAGTTTCTCTTAAGACTATTTGATCCAATGGGCAAATGAAATTGAAATATATACGTATGTTTATGGGGTTGTCGGGTAGCTAGATGGGAAGTAACTGGAAAAATTTGTATCTAAATCATAAAATCGAAATAAGCCAAAAATGAGAATAAAAAGTAAGAAATATACCCACGTTGTTATTAGTGAAGAGACCTATTGGTAAAACCTATTTATGATAGGTACATCTCATCTATAGTTACTATTAGCAGCAATATTAATTAATATTTTACATCTTAACTTAATTTGTCGTTAATCTAAACTCTAAAGGTTCAACTACCTAGAGCTTACCTACGTTACGATAATTTTGAAAGAGGATTATGGATTTATATAATTTACAAAAAGTCAGCAATTCGGCATAGCCGACGCGTCGCGTCGCAACATATAAACCACAATTTTAACGTAAAACATTTTTATTTACTCTAAAAGTGAAGTTATATCGATTAGTAGAAGTCGTTTTGGGTTTTATTGAGGTGTGAAAAGTGAACGGGTTATCCCTTTATATGATCTGAATCTCCCTGATTTGCAATTCTTTTATGCGTTTGCTTATTCGGGGAAAATTAACCAGATACAACCATTAAAAAAATAGTCTAAGGTCTCTAAATTATAACATTATGCTTTTACCCAGGGTAGTATTAAAAATGTGATATTTTATGGTTTTTAATAAATTTAATGGTACAAAAGTTACAAACGCACTTTTTTTTTAAATTAACCCTGGCTTTTACTATGTTGTTTACACGCTCGGTCATAAAGCTTATTTTTGACCAATATTTTTCGTTAAGTTTCGCTTCGTCACTTGTATAAGTAAATACTTATTATATGTTTCTGTGGGTAGTCTTTTTATAATGTATTGTTGATATAATAAATAATCTATTTTGGAAATCCGTTTATTAGTGTAGAAATAAATATTTATCTCATGTTAAATATCTGTACTACGAGCTTAGTTTTTCAGTAAATTTACAAGTGTTTCGAGATGTAAAACGTAATATTAAGTAAATACAAATAATATAACTGTATGTTACACAAATAATATACTTAAATAAATTAATAATTACTTGAAGTGATTTTATAAACAGAAAAATATAGAATGATCATGTCTTCATAATTTTTAATAATTAAAAAGTTACGTATGTGATTGGTATTTGCAGAAAACCAATGGATTTCAAAGTACACACATAATATACATAGTATACTTACTAGATCAGATGTTATTATTAATCGTCTGTAAATTTCAAAATTAAACAAGAACTTGAATAGCAAGGAAACTAACAGAATCCAAATTAAAAGAAAATATTTGATTTTCATGCAAGATAGCTTAAAACCGAGTATTCTAGATTAGGTATTTCGAATATCGTAGAATAATATCGACTTTACCTACATTGGCTTTGTTTTACACCCACACAATCTAAATTGTTGAAAGTTATTCTAGCAATAGCTTAAATTACTGCTTAAATCAAATCATTTTAGTCAAAGGCAATTATGTAAATTGTTGTGTTGCAACTGGTTAAAGTTAATTTTATATATTATGTCAATATGTTGAGCGAAGAACAAATTAAGAACTTCTTCAACAGAGAATGTAATTAGAACAATGTACAGGAATAAGTGATCTTTCATCTTTGCATTTTTTCTTCTTCTTAATTATATTGTGTTACCACGCGCACACACATATATCAATTGTTTACAGCTTCAACTACGATTTACTCGGAAAGACTTTTCTAGAGCAAAATAATAGATTTTTATAATAAGGATAAAATACTGAATTTTCTAAATCCAGACTTAACTCTGTAACACTTTTAAAGCTTCAAATTTATCAGTGGCTAAATTTCAGGATTTCTGCTTCAGAAAGATGACAAATCTCTTGTTTTAAAATTTAATTATTTTAAGTGAAAAAATTTGTAGGTACTAAACTCGAGAAAAGCTTAATTTGCAATATTAAGATATATTGATTAAAACTGATTGATGGAAGTAACTCCAATAGACAATAATTTAATGTTGAAAACTGACTTGTTTGGACAGACTGTCATAAAATTTTGTGGGGGCAGTGCATCATTATGCAATAAAACTAATGTTTCTATCGCACAAATTGTATAGGGTCATGCAACCTCCCGAAATAACGATTAATCATTTTCAACCTAATGCAGACAGGTGCATCACTTTTTAGTTAGGATTTATAATTTATTCTGTCCTTTTTAGAACAAAACTATCGTCACAACCAGTGTGCAAGTTATGGACGACATCTTTATCCTATAAATTCTATATCAATTTCTTTGTCGACCTATAATTTATCACAGGTTTAAAAACCTGCTAACACATTTCGAAATATTGACTAATCTTTCCTCTTAAAAGATTATTTGTTAAATTTATACATCAACCGTCACAAATTAAACTACAGTTAATCAAAAACGGCAAACCTCAATTAGTTACTCTTAAAACGAAAAATAATTTTGACTAGAACAAAATTGAATTGCATATTTATTGACATTGCAAAATTGGGTAACCTAAATGGAGACAAACAAATTATAAAGTTAACTAAATAGAATGATTTATTTACAAACAAATTGTGAGCGCTAAAAATTAAATTATGGAGCTATATTTCGTAAATTACTATAGGCTTGGTTTTATTGATCAAATTTTCCAGTTAATACGATCAAGTTCGAATTTTAAAAATTTCCTTTTTTGTCGGAACAATAACTATCAGTTATCGAATATCTATATAACTCTTTTAATATTTTAAATCCTAATTTTTGTTTAATCAAGTAAGTGTGGCTAGGTTTTCTTATAGTTGATTAGATTTTCAAACTAATTATTTCGATTGGAGAAACTTAACTTTCTATACCTACCATGCTGCTCTAATTTATTATTTTAAAAAACGAACGTGATGATACAAAGTAACTTCTTGATCTTACAAGTGGAATGAATAAAATTATAATAATTATATTTTTCGCCTTATAAAATTTTATTTTATTGTTAATAAAGCAAAACGAAACTTAAATTGAATTACGGTAGCTGATTGTAACCTTACAATATTCAAAAATGATATTAACTTATTTTATTAGTCTCAACGTGATGTGCATCTCTTCAGGTGATGTATAAATTATTTATTTTTAGTGCTGCAGTAAACCTTATCAAACATTTTTCTAGTTCACAGAGTTATTAATAACTTTAAATCTCAATGTAGGGCATGAAAATTTATATAGCGGGGCAAGTGAGGGGGTAATGTAGGTAATATATCGATCTTGCTAAAAACCAAATAATCGAAAAGTGCTTTTTAATTATTAAACAATAAATGGTTCCTGAAATTTATTGCAATTGAATAATTAAGCATCCAATATTCAACGCTTTCTTTTTAGCTTTGGTGTTTACTTTAGTTTCAGATAATTTAATTTGGTCATGGCTTTATTTTGTTAGCCATGTGATAATCCTTGGGGAACAAAAGGTGCCCGATTGAACAAGAAATATATCTTCGATCTCGATTGATCTCTCTTGAGAAATAAATTCATACGGATTTAACGAGACGTTGTTGTCGATTTTCTTTATGAAAGTTCAAAATTGCCATCAAGCTTAAAGTTTATATTAAATATTTTACATTTAAACAAGGTTTGCTTTACTTAAAATCTTCACGTAAGTGAAATAAATTATTCAACCTTATATTAAAAGCTTCTCGACTTCTAAATCACAACATTTTAATAAAAATTAGTTTAGCATCTAACGATCAAATTTGTGTCGAGAATATAATACAATATAATAATTAAGTATTCCTAATGTAAATTATTACAAAATTAACTCATTGAAATATGCACAGGAAAACTTTTTCAATTTTTAATAGCAAAGTTTAAAAAAGTTTGTCATTCAAATGTACATCTAAAAGAATGAATGGAAGCTAGGAACTTTTAAGTTGGACAACATTTTAAATTTTTAATTCCCCACTGTAGTTTTCACCATTTCATGCCATCGTTTCGGCCGAAAAAATAGCAATGTGCTACAATAACATTACAAATTTATTTACCGCTCCAGTTTTCAAATTGGTTTGATGTTACTTACCTACCTTATGCCATAAAGCTGTGTTTCCTTTTATTTTAATAGGATACTCTTGTATAAGTAATTTATAATAATTCAGAAGTACTAACACTTTGTTACCTGATTGTTTATTCATCTCTAATCAACCAAATTGTAGAAATAATAGCAGTAAATCAACTGCAGCATAAGTTAGCCGTAAGAATTAAGTCGTAGTAATTCTCGCTAATTGCTAAAAATACATTCAGCTCTTTTATATTTTGCATTTTTAAATGTAATTACTTAGAAGTTTAGATAAATAATCACTGGCAATTTTGCAATACGACTTAAACAACTTAAAAAATAATTTTCGTTGAATGAATTAAATTCTGACGTATTTTTATCATTTTATAAATAACATTAGCCAAATTGTTATAAGTAAATTTTTAGGAAAAACAGAACTAATTACGTACTATATATGTAACATAATTGAAAATTAAACTTTTATACCGTAATTAATTGATATTAAATAGCTATTTTACGCGAATATGTACCAAAGTTGTAATATTATTATGGAAAATAATTAAATTAGTATGCTTTTGAATATTTAACGCATGATGGTATACATGTCATAAGTTAGAAAACATTTAATCATGTGTTTTGAATGACACACACTCATAGCAGATTAATATTAACCCTATGGAGTTAATAGGGTCAATTTGTTGTATTAGCTAAATTAAAGTACACGTGATTTCTTAAGAAAGTAAATTATATTGCCCACAATGTGTGTTATGCAAGTGTTTTAATAAATAATTACATTTACTAGTTCAGACTGTTTCAATTCGAAACTAAAAGAAACATATTATTATACGTGGATGTAATATTATTTATGTTTGTAATTTTATTTCCATCACATAATAATAATAATAATTGTGTCACAATTAGTTCGATCTGGCTTCAGAAATAAAAATTAATTTCTATTGCACCCAATAATTTTTTTATTGCAATTTGTCACTTAGAAAAACGCCTAGTATCGTGTAGCTTGAAAATATGTCAGTATCACATAAATCTTCTAGAAAAAGCTTTAACTTATATTAAATGGAATTTTTTCTTTACCTCTTTTAGCTACAAGTACGTACCATTGAGAATTAACCATAAGCCTTGCTCTCGATGTGTAGTGTTTTATTTACCTATGCTTATGGCATTGATAGTTAATAAATAAATTATACCTTTTATATAACAAAATATAAATCGAAAACTTACCAAAAAAATCAAGTGGTATTTGTGGATTTTGTGTTTTAAAAGTAAAATTGAGAAACTGAAGTAGAAAATTTTTCAATAAGCATAAACTTCTCGGTGAAATTACTTCAAATCCCCTTATCCTGATAGACTCTTGATATACAATACAAAGTATTTCAGTTAGCACCGCGTAAAGATAAGGATATAAGGATACAATGCAAAAGCAAGTTTCGTCTAGTGTACAATTCTAGGTCAATATAATCAACTTAACCAAGGTCAAGAACACATTTTGTTGCCCTAAATTCGCGTGTCTCACGTGAACCTTCAATTTATTTTGCTCCTACAAAAAAGCAATCTATTAACGAAGTACCGGTAAGTTTAGTGTCTGGAGAGATTATTATTATTGCAAGGACATTGAAAGATTAAATTTAGTCTGTAACGGTAAAATAAAAACAATGGTAATTAAAATTTCGTATTTTTGTCAATCACTTACCGGTTTAAAAATAAATTATTTTTACTCAGCGTTAAAAAGTTTTTATCTTGTAAAGGTATCGAAAATATTAGTATGCGTATTCATACATCATATATTAGCAAAATAGCTGACCGAGTTAACAATGATGTTGGGATTTCGAGAGCTTTTTAAGAGCTTACAAACGTTTAACATCATAAATTACGCGATAAAATTGAAAGTGATTTGAATAGCAATATGAAGACATTAATTTAACTGTTTTCTTTAATCCTTATTGTTTAAATATAGGTAAATCATTTTTATTGAAATTAATCTTTGTTTAAATGCAGACTATATTCAAAAATTTTACCGACCTCAAATGTTATTAATTTCATCTCTTACGTACAACTTTTCTATTTTCTATTCGGTTTTCTATTGGGGTTAGCACCCTACTAAAATGAATCATTATGATAATTGAAAACAATAATCGTCTTGGCACAAAGTTGGTAAAAGAAAGAATTTAGATTCTAGACATTAGAAAGATTCATATGTACATATAAATAAATGTAAATATTGCAAGAATGTTATGTAAATGTGAAGAGCATCAATTTTATAAAAAATTTTAACCAAAACAGTACAAAAAGTTAATCAAGCGCTTTGTCACTTTACACTGACATGTAAATTGACAATATAATAATGACAATAATTTGAATAAACAAACGAAAAAGTTTATAAATTTATGAAGATAGACGTCTGATTTTAAACCATTTAGGTCTTTTGGCAGCTCGCTTTAATATTCAGTTATGAGAGCTTTGATTGTTCGCGTGATCTTAAATAACTCTAGATTTAGTTAACTTCCAAGAACTTCATGATATACTTGGACTCCAGATGTAATTGTTAATAATAACAAAGAAGCTGTTAGTTGTTCTACTGAATGTAATGAATATTTTAATATTGTAATTTCTATAATCAAGAATTAACCTAATATTGTAACCTACATAATTTCCCGAATGAGGAATCTTTGTTAGAAATATAAATGAAAATGAAAATTTTACAAATAGCATTTGTAATAACAAACTAGAGGTCACCAAACAAAGTTTAATATTGGGGTTAATTATTACAGAAACTTGCAATTGGGCAATGTCTAATTAAAATTATTTTTTCTTTCTCAAAACAAAAAATAACTTTAAATAATTAATTCTTAAACTCAAAATTATTTTATTTTTACAAAATCATATCCCAAAATCAGCTTAATAAAGAAATATATAACTAACTATGTCTATCTTTCAGACTTTAGACCGCGCAGATAAGCAATCTAGTTTTATTTATAAAGAGCACTACCTTTTCCTGATTGGTTCATAAGTTACCAACCTAAAAAAATGGGAAGTTACGAAAGAATGACAGATCAATAAAACCTTCAAGTCACATGATTTTAAAAATCTACTTAGTATTATGATAATGTAATATTGGCATTTTAAGTCACTTCTATGTTATTTTTAAATGCCTAAATAATTCTTCTAATTATATTTTATGTAAATCGATAATTTTAAACTAAAAAATTTCTAGTGGATTTATAAAATAAAATTAATTTCTACTACAAAAAGATAATTTGCTTGAAATTAGTTCTCCAAGCGAAAATAGTATTTGAAATATCGTGGAACATAGGTGCACCAATACCGGTGGCTCTATTCTCAAACTCACTCGACTTGATTCGTATACGAATATACGCTACTTTCGCATACAACAGAAGTATTCGCAACCTTTAATTGGCCGAAACATAATGGCTCGTATTTGAATCTGAGTTAGAGAATAGGGCTCTAGTAATATTAAAATTTAATGTCTAGTGCTGTCTATACATTAGTAATATAGCTCCTTAAATACTCTAACTTGAAATTAAGCTATTATACAAAAAAAAGCTTAAGGGTAGCGCATAAACCTGAGAATATATAATATATTTTAAACTTTTTTATATCTATATACGTCAAGTATTTTAATATGTTGTATAACAACTGGTAATTGTTTAACTCTCAGTTACTTTCCTTAAACTTCGTAAACTTTCCTCAACTTAAATCTCGACGAAATATTTTACTATATATTTTTCATTAATTTGTTAGATTAAGCCATGCGCAAAGCATAAGCTTCTTTCTAGTTTGCATTATGGATCATTTTTTGGAAGTACCTACGTACTTTGTAAAAACTTGATACAAAGTATTTAAGAAAATGAAATCAGGGAACCCAGATTTCTTAGCTTAAAAAGTTAAAATGTTTCAGAAGAAAACATTTTCTTATCAATGAATATTTGCAGTATTAAAACGGTTGTATAATTCGGGAGTTCTTCTGTAATGGAAAACGTTTTGTTGAATAATTCGGATTTTCAATTGACTGCGTTTCTTATCCAATTTATTTTTTTACATTATGCCAAACATCCCCTATAATACATAGTGTTAGAGTAAAAAGTTTGGGAACGGTTTCTTTGAGGAACATGAAGCTGATGAATAAACGAACAAACACGTTATCGATCGTTTACACATTTCATATTAGAAATCGTGGACATCATTTATCATTTTTCCGGTTATTTATCTATAAATCTATCTACCACGTCACTCTTTTATACGAACGCATTTTTAAATATAATATCGAAGTTCTTCTCATGGTTTTGCATTTTCTTTAACATTTTATTAGCTTCGAAAATATGTAGCCAATTATAATCTTTCAGGTGAACTCCGTTGTTCTGTTTTATTTCGTAAAACCACACGTAATTCCGTGGAAATGCTGTTTCGTTACGTTGCGCTCTGGTGGAAATTTTGAAAGGGACTTATGTTGAAATTGGAAGTCGTACATAGTTGTATTAATCTTGCTACTCTTGGTATGTTATGACCAATTGCCTCTACTGCTTCCAGACAAAGATTAAGTGAGATTCTGTGTTGAATGTTAAACGATGTATTGTTAAAATTAAATGATGATACGATTCGTCACGCTACACACTGCACTGAGGTTTTAGTGAAATAAATTATTTCTAAAATTATCTAGTTCTTCTAGACGATAGTTATTCAAGTTATATAACAAACGATTACAGCATTCAAGTATTAGAGCTAAAATGTTTCTAATGTTAAATCATATACTATTAAGCCAGCAAACAGGAAATTTAAATTTACAAGCTTAAACTTGGTTATTGTATGATAAACTCTTAAAATTATTAGTCAACAAAGGCATCAAAATACAATAGCGATAACTACACTTATTAGATATATATAAAATCTTCAACTTTTGATTTAATTTATACTTTTCGTACTAAATTCCATTTATTCTATACCCTACGGTATACCTACTATTAAAAATTGTTTGATGTTACATTAACTATATAAATATTATTGTATTTTATCGTACTATTTAATGAGAGTATATTGTTTTTGCTAATTACAATTTTTTTTAATGAAAACCTTAGGAAGGCTTAAATGTTCTAACAACTTCATACAATGGCTTATTTCCTTCTATAACCCATACGCTGCCATTATTTCCTTTATCTATAACGGTTATTAAGGCTTTGGCTACAGTTTCGGGTCTAAAAACAAAAAATATTATCGGCAAGAGTATAAAAACATCTACAATAGCTTAATCAAATATAATATGCGCTGATAACATGCATAACTTTTTCAACTTTTATTTTTCAATAATGCATGTACCTACTTAAGCTTGAAACGAGAAGTATTCCAAGTTTTTTTGAAGTAAAAAGTTATTCGATAATAAAAATATAAGAATTCTTACGATTGCGATGGAAGCTCTTGAAGTTCTTGAGTCAATAGCTCTCCAATATCGGAAGAAAGACTAGTTATTGCATTTTGACTGGCTTCTTTCAAATGTGGAGTGTTTGTAAAGCCTGGACATAATGTAAGTACTTTAACAGACGTTCTTTTGAAATGATAATTTGTTCCTAAAGATCTATTAAAACCAATTACAAAATGTTTTGTTGCTACATGAATAGGACAGCTGGATAACGTTTGTAGTCCTAAAATTGAAGAGATGTTGATTATAAGTCCACCATTTCCACCTTTATCTTTGCCCATATATTGCATTCCGAGTAAGCTGCCTCGAACTACTGCCGCCTGCATACAAAGTTACGTTTCATTTGCACGTTTCTATTTCTATAATAATTTTAATTACTTACACAGTTAACAGAAATTTCAAATTCCCACTCCTTATCATTCATGACGCCGGCATTATTAATCACAATATCGATACATTTCCAAGTATCGAGGGTAACTTTAAAAATTACTGAAACCTATTTTATAAATTTTATATTGTAACATTTGCGTTTTTATTACATTCTAACTGGTCCGAATGAGTGACATCGGTTTTACAGAAGACTGCTTTATTCTCACCAAATTCATTTGTTATTTGATTAATGGCTTCTTCACCTTTTTTATCATCCGTATCAGCAATTGTGACCCCCTGCGATAATTAAACTGATATTATTGTTTGATCCTTTTCATAGCCACCGAATACTTTAACTTACTCGAAGTCCAATACGAAGAAGTTCTTTTACACAACTTAGACCTATTCCGGAAGCACCACCGGTTACAATCGCCACTCTGTCTTTGATATAAAATGCCATCCTTCGGCTTGGATGCAAATTGTAACGTTAGTGATCGCGGTGAAACATTTTACGTGTATTAATTACCAAGTCGACTTTATAGCAGTTTCTAACTATAACACACAAGCAACTGTCCCCGAATATTAATCGTTTAGACAAAAATAGATGCTACCATGAATAAATTTTTAAGTATGCTAGTTTATTTGCTTTCAAAATATAAATAAAGGCAAAAATTGTAAATAAAAATTACTATTTGTGTTATTTGGCAAAACAATTAGTTTCGTCAACTGTTACAGGTACCCACAATTTTTCAAAACTTTTTATGCAATACTTTGTATTTTTAAATAATACAGAAAAATGTATAAATTGCAACAATTTTAAAATAGTAGATTGGAATTCTCGAGAATACTTTCAATTAAAACTTGGCTGTTCCCGTATTTAGTTTTTTAGGTTGCAGCCTTGCAGCAGGTTGCAAACACCCACAAGCACATAAACTATAAAAAAAAGCAATATGACACTGCTAATTACCCATCAGCTACTTATTTGAAAGTTGTGGTTCGGAACCCACGTTAACTCGGTTATTATTTAATGACAATACTTTGCATGCAAACCACAGACAAGGGGGAGTCGCCTGTACTCGGAAATGATACTACTAAAAAACAGTAGAATTTTAAAATGTAAAATTTACATTTTTCTTCCGAACTTATTTAAAAGATAGATAACTGATGCTTACATTGTATACGTAAAACTAAACTTAAATTTTATGATACAAACACTTAAAAATAACGGATTAGATGTTTCATGATGGCGGTCAGTTTATGGTTTAAGCGCGGCAATTAAAAAAAATATTACTTTGTAAAAACTAGAGATTACTCAAAGATCAATGAAAAATATTGATTTATTATGATTGAATAAGTAAATTGAATGATAAATTAATGAATATAGTAGGTAATTTATTATCATTTTTTATGAAACTTAAAAATCAGTTATAGGTACCTACTGCTCTTCAGTATAATAGCATAATATATACATTTTTTAAATATAAAAATTGATTACGGTCGTAAAACACTTCTTATGCCTATTAAACTAATGAATGTTTACAATTAACTTGATATTGACCAATAGTTGTCAACATAAATATAACCTATGATACATCGCAATCCTATTTTAAGAATTTGCTCCTCAGATGCAAACGTTTAGTACATGTACTCGGTATTTTCAATTAGGAATAAAAACTTTTATTAAAAATCTTTAATTGTATATAATTTTAAAAATAATAAGTTTATCTATATTTTTTTCTTATTGACAAAAACAATTATCATTTTGTACAAATTTTATATACAAATTTAATAGTATGTAGGTATACTTAATAATAATTCAATTACCTAAAAAAAATTTAGTTGTTAAACTAAAGCCTATGAAAATCTTTCTTAAATCGATGAAATATGTTTTAAATAATAATAATAATAAGTTAACACATTCTAAATAGAATATCGCTATCTTCTTTGAGATTTACAAATCCTTTTGTTGGGGTGGATTAATCCCCGTCTTACAAAGTGTTAAGTTACATTGTTTGTATTTTGTCTTCTTTATCTTTTGTTCATCTTCCCCAGTTCGGTTCTTCCTACATGTCTTCACAGTCTCGGGTGGTTCGCGGCCCTCTTCACCACATCTCTCCATCCCTGCATATCGGAGACCCTTTCCACCCTTTCCACCTGGTCCAACCATCTAATTCTCGGTCTTCCCCGCGATCTACAATCTAAAGGTTTCCATAGTGTTATCACTTTTATCGCCGCTGCGTTCTCGGATCTCATGACGTGACCCAACCATCTAATTCGTTGAGACTTCTCATATTTGACAATGTCTTCTCCATCGTTCAATCTTGTGCACTCGTGGTTCATCAAAGTTCTCTGTTCTCCGTCAGCCTCCTTCTTTGGTCCTAATATAGATCTCATTACTCGACGTTCAAAGACTCAGAGTTTCTCTTCCTCGTCTGCAGACACACACATTGTCTCCGACGCGTATGTGACCGCCGGCCTTACCAAAGTCTGATAGATTTTCATCTTTGTTCTTTTTGTTAGCTGTTTACTTGTCAACATAATTTTGTTTGCGTAATAGGCTCTGTTTCCGATGTTTATTCTTCTTTTAATTTATGCGTGTCTTTCTCTTTTTCTGTTTATTAGTACTCTAAGGTAGGTGAGACTTTCTACTTCTTCAAATTCGTACTTATCGATCTTGAATTTTTGTCCTTTGTGGTATTTACTTCTATCACATTTCATGTACTTGGTTTTTCTTTTACTCACCACCAGCCCCATCGTATACGTTTCTCTCTCTATTGCCTCAAACATTTCTCTAATCTTTCTTTGTGATCTGGCGATCAACACTACATCGTCCGCATATATCAGCATTTGTCCTTCTTTGGTTGTTATCTGTCCATTGGAGTTAACTTTTCTGATTATTTTTGCAATCATTATGTTAAAAATGAAATCGCAGTATGAAGCTTATTATTTCGAAAAAATTGCAAAATTTGAGTGCCACTTTTCGCATTACTGGTGGTAACAATAAAATAAAAGCAAAAAAGTACGATTGTTAAAATTTTAGGAAATTTCGAAATAAATAGCTTTTACCTGCAAAATTAAGATCTTTTTTTCTTTTCCAATAAAATAACAATTTGATAAATTGGTTCTTATGCATGAACGAATATTTGGACAGAAATAAATTTCACTCTCACATTATTATAAAATTCGATACCTATATGTTTTTGGATGCTTTTAGGATGTTGAAAAATAAAATATAATTAAGTTAACTTAAACAGGAAAGTTTTAAGGAAATGTAAAAATAATAAAATTTATTTTTAAAAATTATTAAGAAGAAAATGCGAATGAAAATAAATTATTGAATATTTAATCCAAAAGAGAACAGCTCAACATGAAAATCACATAATATATCAAACCAAATTGTTATCAATAATTTTCTCATTTTTACAACCACATGTCTGAAGGGTATACCTACCAAAATAAAAACTAATTTAAAAATAATATTTAAACTTTCAATGAAAAATCGATTACAAGTGCAAACTGCGCTATTTCGTATCTAATGACAAAAGCACAATAATATAGATGGGTGTTTTCGAGTTAATATAATAAATTTTATTTACAATTTCATGATTTTATTTTTCCAAGTAACTTGCCAAAAGTACGATATGATTAATAGGTAATGCTATTTAAAATTAACCTTCTAAGCGAAATTTTGTTTTTAAATTCAAAATTAACAATGGTTTACCTCAATTTAAGATTATTTAAAAAATGTGACATCATACATGAAGAATGATATTTTAAGTATTATGAGAAAAATCATTAATAAATTGTAAAAGTTAAAGTCAGATAATTTCATTTAGCTGTAGATCTCTTTAGCGCCAGATGAAAAAAAAACTCGACATCGGAAACTGAATACTAAGTTTTTTTAAGGCAAAAATCGATACATTTTGAGGTGGTATGTAGGCCTATTTCGAAAACTAAAAAGATTAAACAACCATTGCTTTTTTATTTAATTTAATTTTGACATATTTTGGGTATAGGATATACAGGAAACGATCAATGTAAGATTTTGTAATTTTTTGGACCAATTTTGGTCCCTATTTTCATTTGAATTTGCTGTAGATAACTGAAAGTCATTTTTCTAATACTAAAGTATAGAATTTAAGAAACATAATTTCATTTATTTATTTATTTTTTTTATTTTATTATTTAGTTATTTTCACATAAATTCTCATTTCACTACATAATGACTTGCCTACAAGTATAATAACTTCCAAATTCTTTATTAGTATTATCTTTTTCAAATACTATAATCTTATCTGGTCACAAATCACAAACTTGTCTTGAAAGTGGGTTTTTCAATTAAATTTCTAGTTAAAGTTTTGTCAAATTTATGTATTGTTTTTGCTCCGATTAATAAACACTCTGATGCATTCATACCTTCTACCTTCATAATTCACCAATAAGACTGCAAAATATTGTAACAATGTCTAGCAGTCGTCTAGCAATGTTATGCAATGGTTAAAGCTTTTATGTTCCGTTTGAAATTAATGAAATAATATTACTCCTTATTAGCTTTTATCTTGGTTTTTCTTACATAATATAAATACTTGTATTTCAATTCGAACTTGGTTTTTACTTAAAAATTTTTGTCAATACATTTTCGACGAAATTTAAAAATTTGATTTTTAACTTTTTGAAAAATCGTTATTTTACTTTTAATGCTGGTTCGATGTAGCCGTATCAGCAATGAATCCTTAACTTTGTTTATTGAATGATATGACGTAAAATTGATCTGACGTTTAAAAAAAAAAGTTATAACTGTACCAAAGGTAACCTACATTTCTGTAATGCTTACTTGATTAGACAGTACTACTACTGTCAGTAGCAGAACTTCTGTAGAATAATTTATTCAAAATCAGCCTTTCTTATAAACATAGAGAAATTTGAGACAGATTGGTTCACTAACGTAGAAAGCGCAAGATTTATTCTAATGTGCTTTTTGGCTCTTAATGTTTATTAGTTCGGGCAGAAAAACCTAAAGCTCTCTACTTCATTTTTATTAAATTTTAAGAATGATTTCAATTGGAGGGTAAGAGTGCCGAAAAAGTAGCTTTATGAATATTTGTATTCTGCACCACGCATCTCGCAGCTACGAGTACATTAAAATTATTGCTGTACCGAAAATAGAAATCCGCACAATTCTCTTTCAAAGGAAATCAAATTGCTTCATAGGTCCATTGCTCGAAAACGATGGCAGGCATGAACTCAGTTCGACACCGATTTCAGGAATTTCACGTTTGTTTCAAAAGGTTAACAATTGTTATATACATACATAAAAACTCAACTAATATAATATGTATATACGTAGTCGTCATCGTCAAAGAAATATCGATACTAAGCAATACAGCAAAATTGAATTTCTTTTTAGTTTTTTCTTTTTTCTCAATTGTATGGGAATTTCTTTTAAATTAACAAAAAATATTGAATATTGTGTACCTATTATTCTTTCAGTCGGCAATTTAATAACATTTTGTAATAGAATAAGGCAGTTATTATGTTCGTTGCTTAATCATTATGTCTAAGTTTAACCAATAAAACATAATCAACTTAATAAATTGCACCTATTTGAACTGTCCGAGCTACTTAGTATTAATTAATGAATGTTTAAGGTTTGTGGGTACTTTTGGTAACAAAAAAATTTGATTTACTAATTGACAATAGAGATAAACTTATGAACTTAAAATTCCAAAAATTAAATGAACTTGCTAAGACTAAACTACTCAGATGTGTAAAAAAATTAATTTTCCATAATTTATTAATTGTTACTTACTTTAGTAATAGCATCAGATTTGGTGCTTATAGTGTGTTGAAAAGACACATTGAAATAGAGATTGTCTATTTTCACAGTTATTCTCTTCAAATGTTTTTACCGGCAGCTCTGTTAAAAGGGGTAAAAACCGGAAGTTAGATAAATCGTAAATGCAATTATTATGCATTGGTTGGAACTCTGTTGGAATTTTGCTCGAGTTAGAACTAAATCAACATGTTTGGCTGTTTTTGAAAAAGTTTTTCGATTTTCGTTTTTCGTTACGAAAATCAACAAATTCCAAACAAACCTATCGGGAGTCTGAAAAGGGATGATGTTTTTATAAAAAAAATTAGCTCATTCGATCCATGTTTATTCCGAATATCCATTACGAGCAGAAACATACCTAGTACATAATTAATATTATTATTATTAATGTGTATTTTGAAATTGTACCATTGCTTAACATCTGCATTTACAAAAAATTATTCCAAGTATTTATATCCAATGGATATAGGATATAGATTGGTTAATATGATTATGTTCTAAAACGAAAATACTTTTGGGGTTTTTATATATTTTAGACATTATTTTCTACCGTTAAATTAACTTTTATACAAAAAAATATTAGTTATTAAATAATAATTCTTTGTAATTTCTCTCCTAAGCTTATAAACGAGAAAAGCACCTTATTAAGAATTCTATAAATGATACAGTGGTTAATAAATAAACGTACAAAACTGCTTTGTTACAAATAATGTTTTAGCTATTTTCGAGCTAGCAGGGCACAAATTACTAGATGCAAATACGAAATAATACTGCTATTTGCACAAGTTAAAGTTGTAGTTTGTTGGAATATTAAGTTTATAAAGTGTTAAATTAATATGGGTACCCATTAAATTGAAATAATAAAGGTATACACTTTTTATTATATTATCTATTTTATCTTCCAAAGTGTTAACATTTTACACAATTTAGGTTTTAAGATTGCTGATATTTGGAAAACTTGAAAATTAATTAAGACATTTTTTTGCAGTTTTTATTGGGACCTATGCATGCTGTTGCTGTTAGTCGCAAATCTCATCATTCTACCAGTGGCCATCAGTTTTTTTAACGACGATCTCAGTACGAGATGGATTGCCTTTAATTGTCTTTCCGATACTATATTTCTTATTGATATAGTTGTCAATTTTAGAACAGGTAAATTTTTGATTTTCTCACCACTGAAATTACTATGCCAATTTTGTAATTATCGTTTGGATTTATGATATGTTTACTAACTTGTTTTTTTAATATTTTTAGGTATAATGCAACAAGATAACGCCGAACAAGTTATTTTGGATCCTAAATTAATAGCCCGACATTACTTGAGAACATGGTTTTTCCTAGATCTCATATCGTCCATTCCTTTAGATTACATATTTCTTATATTTAACCAAGTAAGTGTAGTTTAATATTCTAAAAATTTTTAATGCGTTTTACACAGTTTAAAATTTCAGGATTGTAGTATAATACTACTTAAATCTTCCATTTATAGCATTGCATATTATTTTAAAATTCTCTAAATTTAATAAGACACTGTACCTACATATAAAAATTTTCAAGTTATTTGTAAAGGAATCTTTTAGTATTTAATATAAAGTTTATAGTACCTACCTATCATAAAATTCTATTTTTCCAAAAAATACACAATATAATAGTAATATATTCCAAACAATGTCACGAAACTTAAGAAAAGAATTTTTTACTTCTGTTTTTTACTTTTTTTTGAAAATATCTTTTACTAGACATACTATAAAATACTATAATAGATAAGCAAAAATACTTATCAAAGGACACCAAATGTTTCTAAATTATAAAATGCAATATTCTGTTTTAAACTCCGATTTCGCTGCTTTAAGATTTTCAACAATTTTGTAGAAGAAACAAACTTATTGTTTTTGACCTACTTTATCATTTTAAAATTATTTTAAGTTTTATAATCAATTTATGAAAAACGCTGCTTCGTGCAAAAGCTCTGTATTTAAGGTTTAAAACGACAACACAATTCTATCACAAAAAGTTTCTATACCTTGAGGAAAGCTGGAACTTTTGCAAGAAATCGATTCAGATATAAATTTGACAATAAAATAATTTAAATTTTCTATTTCGCCGAATGCATAATTTAATCTCAGATTCATTTCTAAATATTTTATATTTAACATTCACGTTTTTCACACCGCGTATTCTTGCTTTAAATCTTATCTTTTAATATTATTAATGCCTATTATAAAACTTGTGCCTCAAAGAAAAATTATTATTGAATTAACTTTGTTCTTTACATTGAAAATTTTTTAATACTTACGTCAATATATTTATTGAACGTAAACATTGAAATTTATTGTTTGCATTTTAATGTAATGCTCTACCTTTATTGTAATAAAAATGCATATCATTGATATTCAATAACCCAAATTCGTTCTAGATGTTTCGATATAAATTTTATGCCAAGACAATACCGTTGTAAGTCATACACCGAAATAAAACAAAAAATTTAAAAGATATAATATGAAAATTGTATTTCATAAAACTTGTTTTGCCAAACATTTTAGAAAAGCTTTTAAATTCTTCGAGCTTTTCCGTTTCTTTAAGTTCTAACAGTTGCAAATTAAAGTTTGCTTAAAATTTTTTTCCGTCTACGAAATGTAATAACTTCTTGTTAAGTACTACTTTTATATAGATTTGTTGGGCCTAGTAGATCTCATGCGAATTACCAAAAAGTGAAACTTCTGTTCCAGGATTTCGGGGAGAGTTTTCAGATCCTTCATGCAGGTCGTGCTTTACGAATATTACGACTTGCAAAGCTTCTGTCATTGGTGCGACTGCTGCGATTATCACGTTTGGTCCGATATGTCAGTCAATGGGAGGAAGTTTATGTAAGTAAAATTTCCATATATTTTTGGCACAAGCGCGCTCATGCTTTTGTGCGTTGTAAAATGACTATTCAAAAAAATCATGTTATATAAATAAATAAAAGAAATTTTGTATTTGCTTATTCTGTTTAAAAAATTATTTAATTAGTGTCTTACATTATCTATTGTCCAAAATTAAAATGTTTTCGATCAGAAATAAATGCTTTTAGTTTATTTATTTTTTAAATAATAAGAAAAAGATAAATTAAAAATGTAAAGCTTATGTTAGCTTTAAACTACTGCTCAACGCGCTTGGAATGAGCCTAAGTTTGCACATACCGAAATTTGCACTATGCGCTTAAATATTATAAATCAATTTAAATTTAAACAAGAAGCAGCTCAATACATTTTTTATGTTTATTTGTTCAAAATTATTGTCAATTAAAACTTTTATTGTTTATATCGCTGCTTCAGTTACATAATAAACTTAATTTTTCCCTTCAACTGACGTAGGTAGATAATTTAGAAATTTTACTATAAATTTATAATGTCAATGCCTTTTAGAAATCTGTGCTTTCAAACTAGCTTGCCTCTTACGATATCTATACCTGTGATCTTTTTATTTGCACTTTACATTAATTTACTCTAAACTACAAAAACATAACATATTAATAATAAATAAGGAATCAGTTTAGAGATTTCTCTCGAAAATTGTATTAATAAAATGGAAATAGGTAATCCTTAGCTTTGGTTATAAAAAGGGTAAGTTCTGTGACTTGAAAATTTTACTGTAAATTTTGTAATATTTTTTTATGTAAATACAACAATAATCATAATTGGCATCGTAACGTCGTTAATAATTTATTCTCGTTCTGCCATTTTAATAATCATGGGTATAAATAGAAATAGAATAAATATAGGATATTTTAAGAGATAAATTAGCTTTATTATGAATGATGTAGTGAACGGGATTAATATACCTTTCAAAATACTAACTATCTTTCAAGTAGCGGATGAAAAGTTTTTTGTTGTGTAGATCCACATGCAGATAGTGGACACCTACATAACGCAAAATGATGTACATAGTTGAAAATTTTAAAATTAATATTTATTTTTTTAAATTAAAATATTACATTAAAGTCAAACTTTACAGCCGCTACTTGAAACCTGGACCAAAAATTCCATATACCAGTGTAGCAACATAGCTATACAGAAAAGTATGAAGTTGATAGAGGTGTTTGGGTCGCAGATACCCATGTACCAGCACCCTTCTGGGCGGCAGGCAGAGTACGCGCCCGACGGTACCCCAATTCCCCCACCTAGAGACAGGACGACCGAGGTGCTACATCACTCTCTTTCTGTCTGTTTATGTTGTGTTTGGGCTTTATATTGTTTTCATGTATTATTAATACCAAAATCTCATAACGTATATGTTGAGGGCAGTATAAGGCTATTGGAATGTGTGTTTAGCGCGGTAGTTCAGTGTCATTAAAGTTAGAGGCTCGTTCGTAATATGTAATAATGTTGTGCACCTGTATGTATTAAACTCAATTATACCACCACACAAATTTATTTGGACATCATTGCATGATACAGAAAAAAGTTGCAATTTGATAACAAACCCCACTGGTTTGTCAATATTAGCGGAACACGTCGTACATTTTTATTTGCAAAAGCAATACTTGACTACTGTTGGTATTGATGACATTATATTTCATGCTTTTCCAACGAAATACAGTCACGTATTTCGGTGTACATTTTAACGATTTCTGATCGTTGATTGGTTGTTGTGATAATATAGTGCTTTTTCACCTTAGGTAGTTCCATTTTAATAATTCAGAAAAATAAAAAACGTACAATAAATTTTCTGTTACCACATCTTCAGTTTAGCTAATCAATAGCAAGATGGTGAGAAAGGCTGTATCTCTAAACAACAAACACGGGTGTGAATTTACGTATTTATATATTAAAATGTAATATTCAAATACACCAGCATCATCATAACAGGTCCCCAATTCCTGCGGTGCGGTGTAGAGGTGATAAGAGTTATTCCTAGGAAGCCTTTTGGCGTTCTCTAGTATTATAAACATTTTATTTTTATATTTCAAATTCTTCGTACAAGTAAATTAAAGTATACCAATTAATAATTCAAATTCGTGCTGAATATCAAAAAAGCAGAAAGTTATTTAAAAAAAAATCATACTTAATTAACATTTCGAGTACAGATTTCTAGCCATTATGCTGGTAAAATTTAATAGCAGCACAGCAACAAAAGCAATCACGTAAAAAAATGTTATGTTTATTTTTATTTTATTTTTGTTTTATTGTGCAGATTTACGAAATATCCTATATATTTACTATGTAAATCTGTAAGTTAGTGGTAGACGTACTCGACTATAGAAAACTCGATCGTTAGTATGCCTAACATCACATATTGTGCGGTAATGTCCTTTTAACGATATGAAAACATTTAAATAATATTTAGTTTGCATTTAATAGCGTTGGTTAAATTTAAAATTACTATAAGCTAATTATAAGTATTGTAAAATAATAATACTTAAATGTTTTCAACAGTTGATAAAAATTTTCTTTTTGTTCAAAGTTAAAAAGGTATTGATAGAGATTATATCAATTTTCTATCGATTATTGAATAGGTATTCATTAAACAAGGACAACCTTTTGAAAATACAAATGTACACTATATTTGCATGATTAATGTTAAAGGTGGTGTAAATAACAAAAAGTTAATGCATAGAAATAGGCACAATGAATTTTGAAACGAGTTTTTTTGTTTGTTCAAAATTCGCATGTTCAGGTGCACAACAACTTTATTGTTTTGAAATTGAGGTGATGTTCCTGCTCGGATATGCATTGTATACACAATGTAGAATTTTTGGGGTTATCATATGTAGACAATGTATTTTCATTGCGTGCAATTCATCTTTGTGACCGTAAGTTATAAATGTTGAATGTTGTTAGTAAGTTAGAAACATAAAAGAAAGTTTATAAAAAAATTAATAATAATTAACATTGTTTAAATACATTTCGAAAATTTGTGGATTAAATTTTCATTACACATTACTATCAAAACAGCACAAAACGTACTAACTAGTAATCTCATATAATTATATTTTCCATTTTTTTTTGTTTCTTTCTTTACTATAATCATTATAATTTTTATAAACGTATAGTGCATCTTTTCTCGAAAATTCTAAATTTCGTGTCTTTTATTAGTTTTAGTTTTATTTTTTTGAGTTATTGTGACCACTAGACTGTCTTGTATAATTATAGAAAATAGTTCCATAATGTAGTTAAACTCTCTCATTAGTTAATAACACCCAATATTTTGCAGTTTGCACTAACACGATAATGTTAACCATCTGTTAAATAATGTATTTTCGAATTTAAACTTTTCTAACGCAGGCAGTCACCAAATACTTTAACAACTACTAATACCGAAGATAATATATACCGAAAAGTGTATAATTTGGGGGATTTACAGAAAATATTTATGTGAACACTTTGTTAAATGTCTAGAAATTCATTAATTTTAATTTGCACAGCTTAAAATTTGTTGGTCGAATCACTGCCTACTGTGTAAAACGTAAATATATCTATAGTCTCACATTTATGTTTATAGATTTTCACTTTTAGATCGAAATAATACAATTTCTAGCGGAAATTGCTGTAATTCGCTTATACTCTTATTGTAATATTACAGTTTATGTTATTGAGAAACTGCAAACTGTATAATATCTGTGTTTCAAAATGTTTTTATTATTTAGCAGAAACTCATTGATATAATTCAAAACAAATTTCCCATATTAATACATCATCTAAACAATTTTACCAAGGATGAGTTTTCTAAAAACAATTTTTCGTGAAAGCCATTAGGCTTCATTATCGAGCAGATATTTAAATTTAATCAAGCTATAAAGTTAGTTTTTATAGCTCATAATTTTTGTCTCGCCTCTAAATCAACTTGATTAAAAATATTTAAATCTTAAAACATACCTACTTTCCGTCATTTCTAGTAATATAATGTATATATGTTTTTTTTTTCGAATTGCGCCCATGTGTCGGGAACAATTTTAATTTACGGACGTTGAAATCGAGACCAGTTGAAGTGTCGCGATGTAGCTGTACCTGCTAAATAAAAGCTTACTTTTATCTTTGTTTTTCCAATTTTTATCAAAACTGTTGTCGTTAAAATGATAATAAAGTTAATACTTAAACGTCTTCAAATTTTAAACTAGGTAGGTGAAACAAAAACAAGATAAATATAAATTATTCAGATTTCTGGTATTGACCAGCATTCTAAAAAAATTTAAAACTATTGGAGTAAGTACGTTGAAATATCAACATATGACAGAAATTTAAATTAAAAAGTAAATAATGTAGGTTAGCTTCAAATTGCGGTAAAAATAATTATAATTTTTGCCACCACAGCGCCGCGTTTGCGCTGCAATATTCAAATGAAAATTGCGTTGTAAAAGCTTTTGGTCTAGCACGATAGGTACACCAATGAAAACATTGGTTGGTACTAAAAGTGTTGTGGTAACCTACCAACTCAAACCCAGCCATAGAAAGGGAGATTAATTAATTTATTTCTTTATTACTGTTTATTATTTAATATTTAATTATTGCTTACTTGGTGATATTATTGTTATGTTATAACATTTTCTTTAGTAAGTCTGTTTTATTTTTCAGCTTCTGACACTTTTTAACTTCCTGTTTTTCCAATCATGTAATATTTAAATTTTGTGCTTTCTTATCAAAATTATACTTTATTTCTTGGTTTTTTACAATTAATTGTTTAGAATGGCTCTATAATGCGCTACTCGCGGCTTGCTCATTCCAAGCGAAATTTACGATAATATATTGCTATGTTTTTAACTCTAAAATTAGGGTAAATATTGTTTATAAAATTTTCATTTTTCAATATGATTATTTAATTGTAATGTAATTAATTGTGCATTTATAAGATCACAAGTGAATAATAATTATCTATTGAAGAAATATTCGTATGTAAATAGATATACTTGTCAAATGTTTGTGTAGATATTCTTTAGACTATTGACCACAGTATAATATAGTTGAACAGTTGAACTAGTCGAACAAAAACAAATGTAAATGTATTACGTAATATTACCACCTTATTCGCCAATTAAAACAACATTTGAAATATGAATATAAATCCTAAAGTCAGACTAATGCGATGCGCTGAAAAATTTAAGACAATTTGCGCGACCAATACTTTTACTGGTCTCGATTTCAAAACTCGGTTTTATTAAATATGAACAGAGTGAACGAATTTTTTGTGAAAAAGAAATTTATGGGCAACACTCAAAATATATAATTATCCCATTGTATATAGAAACAGTAAAAATTAGTTTTCAACCATTCTATCATTATGACAGCCATTTTTGCAAATACTCGATATTACTGAATAGGTATAATTAATTAACCTTGAGTGTCGTTCATATCTTCATTATTATTTTTAATAGATTCATTGTTTAAACTCAAAATTCTAAGTATTTTCAGTATTAAGCGCCATTTCATCTAATCATCTCATTCGTCTCCATAATTAAAGAGAATATATTATTATAATTCGGGGATGTTAAAAATACACTGTAAAATTCGTCAGCCAACGTATTTTCATAATCTGCAACTTCAACATGAATACTTGATCAAAACGAATTTAAAGTATTACCTACTTGAACATACAAATTTTTAACATCAGTAATTAATAGAGGTCTTAAAATTTTTATTCTATTTAATCCAGTAACATATTTTTGTTTTTCTTTTACTGAATTTTTGACCACTAAAAGATTCAAGATTTTTAGCTTTCAGCATACTATTGTGGGTTTATTTAGCTTGTGTTTCCTATTTACTCGATGAATAGAAAATGCGAATCGATTTCTTTAAATTGAAAAGTGTGATTGTGTCTATCAGATGTAAACGAGATGATTTTTCTAACTTGCAATAAATTGGTAAGAAATATTTCAGGTGAAGGTTAGGCTTTATATAGGTAATTGTGATAATTTTAAAATGTGCGTATTTCGTAATGGTTTTTAATAATAATTATAATATTTAAGTTATGTAAATAAAAATAAATTGTGGTAAATTAATGCTTTCGTTCAATTGAATTATATAATTTTATAACTATTATGTATAGCTTACAAGTTCCTACATATAAATTGCCAGTTTTTGAAAACAACATATTACGACATTTAAATATATTTATTAGCTTCAGTTGTATTATCAAAGTGATTCCATACAGTCTTTGATTTTGACTTGAGATATGTTTGATAAAAATTGTAACGTCGTGGCAAGTTTGAAGGTTTGCAAAAATATGATATTGAAATATATTAATGAGTCTGCTAATTATCAATAAAAGCATTTTTATTATATTATATTATGTTAACACATTATTATTATTATTTTAATAGTGTTTTCTGTATATAATGTACTCATATAGTCGTTTAGTGTAAATAATTTGCTCTGCGTGCTCTGAAATGCCGCTTTCGCACTGCACTAAATCTTACAGAACTTGAATCTTAACTTCTAATTTTCTCTACTAATAATTAAACGTTCTTCTGGTGCCCAGCTGCAAAGCTTTCTCTACTACTATGTGTTCTTCGCTTTTTTCTAGATCTTGCAGAATCTTCAAAAAAAGCGAACGGAAAGAAGGGGGCGCCTCAGTTCGGAGCCCCAAAGATCTAAGACAAGCAGTCTCTTCTTTAAGGTAACCCGCTTAGGGCTGCTGGCTTGCATGACCGATCCGCGGCGCCGCCTCTGCTTCCGCCTGAGTCACTCACTTCAAGAGCCAGATTACCACATCCAAACTTGAGTTATCATTAGCTCCGCTAATGTATCCATTCGCTATTAGCTCTTTATTTATTATTGTAGTTATAGTTGCATGCATCTTGGCAGCATTTTGTTAGTTTACTATTTGATATTATTAAAACAATACCATGTCAAATTCTTTATTGTAATACTATTGCACCCTTAGTGTTGCACAAATTTATTGTTAGCAATGTAAGCATGCTTTTGTTTATATTTCAATGAGAAAGGTAAGTGGTTGAAATACATCTTTAAATTTTTGGAGTAGTATGCTTGTATGTTTTTCGGTTTTACTGATCCGTTCCTATTTCGGAATAGAATATTTTGTTTTGACTATAATAATATATTACCTGAAGGAACATATCGGTCAAAGTGTCTTGCGTTTTAACTAACGTGAAATTTATGTCGTTATGTTTTTTGTTTAAATAACATTAGCAGAAAAATTAATCAAATGCAATGATTGCAATAAAATTTCGATGATAATAATAATGGTGCTTGGTACATGGTTGAAGTACTGTTTGTTTGTCTGATCAATAATTTTATTAACTAAGCTTTTTATTAGGATATAATTTGCTTAAGCATTTTTATTAATAGCACCGCTTTCGCTTCAAAGCAGTAAATAATTGGTTACCAATTTTTGAGCAAAATTTAAGATAGATTTTTGAGAGCTTCTTTTTACATTGGTTATTATTACACCATTTTATATTTTAGTACTAGACATATTTTATTTTGTTTCAGCGTATGTAAAACGTTGCGTATTATATTTGTAATTAACACAAACACACACACACCAAATTTATTATGTTCGTTTAATTCAAATAATAATATAGTATCAGTCAATCTTCTCATGTAATAATATCTTGAATAAAATTATCAATTAGTCAGATTTTAAACGAACATAAAATATCGATGTTCGGCTGAGGATTATCTAATACACGAGAATTTTTCAGTTTTTAAACATGGCAAGTGTTTTCATGCGAATTTTCAACTTAATCTGCATGATGCTTCTCATCGGTCATTGGTCTGGCTGTTTACAATTTCTGGTTCCTATGCTTCAAGGGTTTCCTTCTAATTCGTGGGTCGCCATAAACGAGTTAGAGGTTAGTAAACTTATTTTTTATATAAAAACATGTCCAAAATTTGTGACAGTTTTACTAACTTTACCTTTTCCTTTTCTAGCATGCCTTCTGGTTGGAACAATATTCCTGGGCACTTTTTAAAGCAATGTCGCACATGTTGTGCATTGGTTACGGTCGTTTTCCACCTCAATCCTTAACGGACATGTGGCTCACGATGTTATCTATGATATCTGGAGCGACGTGCTACGCTTTGTTCTTGGGTCACGCTACAAATCTTATTCAAAGCTTGGATTCCTCTAGACGACAATATCGAGAGAAGGTAACTCAGTATTTCATAACAACTGCTCTATTGTAAAATTACATTCTGTGAAATATACTATGTTTACTGACACTCAAACTGGATTTCTAAGAAAAGTATACTGATGTACCTACTCGAAGGAAAATTGCAATAACGAAAAATATTACATTTTCAAATACTCGAAGGAAACTAAAACAAATTGTTTCTTTTTTTGTATATATAAGTAAAAATATTAAACCAGCGGTGTTTTAATGCTTTTCTTAATAACTCAAGTACATTTACGTCACGCTGTTAGGAAAATGGTAAATTACATTGAGTATTTGCACAAGCATACCTCTACGGCTTTTAAACTCAATTGAGGAGGGCATCAGATTTAATTTGTGGTATTGATTTTTCAGGCAACCCCAAACGAATTTATCGGCCTATTAACTAAAAATTTTGCAAAATAAACGATAAAAGCAATTGAAAAATGACCTAATTACATCATATTAAGCAGATTAATCGCATTTGATAATAATGGAAGTAAAATCGTTAATTTCGGTGCAACTCACGTATATGAACATCTTACATTAGTGTAATTGGAACATAAACTTATGGTAAAGCTTTTAAATAAATTTAAGCCAAGTTTGAAACTTTCAAAACTTAATATTTAGGACAAACACTGTTCAATAAGTATATTCAACCATGAAATAGATTTAATCTCGTGTCAGATTTAGAGTGGGTTTCTAACACGTATAGCTTCTGCTATCTACTTTTCTTTGGTATAAATCATAGTTTGTTAATTATTTTGCATTTTGTATAGGTGAAACAAGTGGAGGAATATATGGCGTATAGAAAACTTCCAAGAGAAATGCGGCAAAGAATAACGGAATATTTTGAACATCGCTACCAAGGCAAATTTTTCGACGAAGATTGCATATTGGGAGAACTATCAGAAAAATTACGTGAAGATGTTATTAATTATAATTGCAGATCGTTGGTAGCTTCTGTTCCATTCTTTGCAAATGCCGATTCAAACTTCGTATCGGATGTTGTTACTAAGTTAAAATATGAAGTCTTCCAGCCAGGTAACTTTTTGCACTTGCTACTTAGTACGATAACAATTTGACCTTTAAATAATTTTAGGTGATATTATAATAAAAGAAGGGACGATCGGTTCGAAAATGTACTTTATCCAAGAAGGAATTGTAGATATAGTAATGGCAAATGGTGATGTTGCGACGAGTTTGAGCGATGGTTCTTATTTTGGGGAAATTTGTTTATTAACAAATGCACGACGTGTTGCATCCGTCCGTGCTGAAACTTACTGCAATTTATTTTCATTATCTGTTGATCATTTTAATGCAGTATTAGATCAGTATCCACTAATGCGCCGCACAATGGAATCGGTAGCCGCCGAGAGGTCAGTGCGTTGGTTGGTATAAAGAAACCTAAGAGGTTTTATTGACTTATATTTGTTTCATCGCTTTCTAATGTTTGCTCTCATTTTATTAATTGTCAGTTTAACATAAATCAGCGCAGCAGTATTATATCTAAGTTTAACTATTATTTTTAGTGCAGTGTTGCCTTTCTTTTTTTAAAACTTTTTCCCACTATTAAAACTATCATTTATTTGCGACTCTATAGTATACCACTGTTAATGCAATAAATACTACAACTGAAAGTTTTTAAAGTATTCTTCTAACAAATTGCTTCAAAAATTAAATTAATTGCCAGTCGTCACCACGCCGTTTCTTTTGCGATTGGCAATAAGTCAGCATACAACTTTTTGCATCTAATTTATATTTCCACATGCTTTTTCTATAAAATGCTGACAATTTAACTTAAAATTTAAAAAAATAATTAATTAGTTGATATACTACTTAAAAACTTTTGTTGTTGTATTTCTAATTATGCGAGTAGTATAACACTTCTTCCTTACACACTAACTTAGTATTTTATTTATTGCACAATCAAAGACTCACATAATATACAATTATATACTATAGGTATACTTTAAATAAGAAGATTACTTCTTTTAGCACAATTGTACAGTAATAATAATATGTTTGGTTTTGGTTCTTACGTCTGCCCACAATGACGGGTACATTTTCAATTTTAATCTCTCTTATCACTAATTTTTGTAATCTTCAAAAATCACAACTTTTATTTTAAAATTAGAAAGGTTTCTCTTTGTATTGAGGATTTCAAGAAGGCTATTTTGTAGAATTCCTTTGGAGGGGAGGGTGGCTGAAAAATAAATTAATTAAAATTGAGAGCAATTTGACGAAATATATCATAGAAACACAAAAAATGTCATTGAATATGGATTTTACATAAAATTCAAGTTTACTGCTATAATAATTTATTTTATCTAGAAACTTTCGGCAAGCAAATTTTTATTGCTCAAATTCGACCAAATTACCTGCATAATAAATTTGACAAGTTGTTTTTCCACCAGTTACACAATTTTAAATTTTATTAATTTGAAACATAAAATGTGTGCTGAACGGGCGGCTGAAAACTGTTATTTTTAGTATATCTCGTGATTGCCGAGATGTAGACACGCCATCGTTGAATTTGTAGTGCAAGTACCTAACATAGTAAATCAATTCAAACTCAAATGGTTTTGAATGGAAGTTCTTTTTGCAACTCCAACTTAACTCAAGTTTGGAAATATTTCAACAGGCACTCGAAACGCATAATCTTAAAAACAAAATTTCACATAATTTTTTATTAAAATAAACTCGAAACTGAATAAGTTCTCATCTTGACATATTTTTGTAGAGCCACATTATCACAGTTGGTGGCCCAGTTACAATTTTGTTCGATCTAAAGTCGTTCAAAAATGAAAAGTTTTCAATCTTAATACATAGATTTGACAGTGCTAACATAATATAAATATAACAAAAACTGGAAGTTTCCTCGTTTGAGAATGAAAAATCTAATATTATTTTTGTAAGATTTTATATTTTATAATTTTACAAATCAAGATAATAAAAAAATAAATTATTTATGCGGGTTTGCACCACCTACATTTAAAATTTAAGTTTCTCTTAAATCTTATTTGAATCAATGGGCAAACGAAATTAGTGGCACTAAGTGATTTAAGGATCGCTTAACACTTTAAATATAAGTGGTGCAAACGGACATTAATCATACAGAGTTTCGATCAATATCTACGAAAAAGTTTTTGTTATTATAGTGGGCCGAATTTTCATTTTTATTAATAACTTATTTCGTAAGACTCTTTCGGCATTTAAAAAAAATCTATTTACATATGCGGTATAAAATTAGATAATATAATTTCTAAATTTCTAGTCAAAGGTGATCAAGGAATTTGTTTAAAATAAGGGAAGGTATGTTAATAATTGAGAAAAAAGAAGAAAAAAAGATAACAGGACTATTGTTAGTAATAAATTTAATGTTATCGTTTTCGTGGCTATGCTTTATTTTAATTATTATTCTGTCAGTAGTATAGGGTTATCAAACACTATTTTACGTTCCACCAAACAAAATTTGGTATAAAGGGGTTAAGTCCAAAATTCCCAAAATTTTTTTATTGTTGGGGTTAAATCTATTTTGAATGCTATTTCGATTGATACAAAGAACTTAGCTGAACTTCTTCTCATTCACGAGATATAGAGATGTAAAAATATAAAAATGCACAGAGAGTATAGGGAAATTATAATTTAAACTACGTTTTCTGACTTAACCCCTTTGTACCAAACTGCTGGCCGAGGATTAATAGATTATGAAGAAAATTTTAAAATCAAAAATTGAAAAGATGAAAGAAAAGACTATGTAAATTATCCTAGAAATAAGATTATTACAGTTTAAGTTTTAGGAAGATGCGGATATTATAAGAACATTGAGAATCATCACTTTATCAGACGATAAAATTCTTTTACTTGTGAAATATACAAATAGGTAATAATAATGTGTTTATAATTGGGATAATTGAGACAATAGTCCTGTTATCTTTTTTTCTTCTTTTTTCATGATATCAGGAAATTTTCTACAACAAATTCAAACTGGAACCGGGTGAATTTGTCATGAAGGATCCTAAATATCACACAATCTTAAATTCATCTTTTCCTATGCAACCTATAACGAAAATAGGTTGTATCAAAATTAAAGTAAATATAATTTTGCGTAAAATTTTTAAAAAATTGTTTTTTTTTTTTAATTGTACTTTTCCGCACACTTTTGAATATCACAAAGTAAGACTTTTTGAATCATGATTAGAAAAATAACTTGTAGCTTTGCCAAATATTTGACCTATCAGCAGTCATCAACAATCCTCTGCTATAACGACATACCTTCGAAAACCTTGATATTTTAATAAATAATTCAAATTTAAATCGTCGACTATCTTCGAAACCTCAATTTTTTTAAACTTTAAAATTTGAAATAAAACACGTCATACATGCAAAAGTCATTAATTTATTATTGATATAATATAAATGCATTGTGCGGCAAAGTATGACTTTTCGTCCTGATACCGTCAAGAATTACTATTGCATAAATATGAAATATTTATTACTTACATAGTATTTATATTAAAAAAATTTACAAGCTAAAGTAGTGTTATTAGCTATATTAGTAACTTGAATATTATATGCTATAAAATTATATTTTATTACAAAATTTTGAATTAAATATAATTGCGTTGCAAGTAACTTCGTCATAGCGGAAGAGGAATGCACTTCCAAAAACGTTTCTTAGCCGAAAGATGAATTTGAATGTCAGTTTATAGCCATAAAAATTAAGATTTTGATAATAATCACTTTTGCAACTAATTCCAATGTATTTAAACAAGACAATTATATTCACTCATCACACTTACTGAAAAATAGGAGGCACATATTTTTAACTGATAACTGCAAATACTATAATACTAACTAAGGCCAAATATGTTTTAAATTATTTTTACCTTAAAACCTTTCATAGAGTAAACAACAACGAAATGCTTTATGAAACTAGGTAATTTTTTGTAGTTTAAATCTTTATAAGATGAAATTAGATTAATGACTTCATGGGGTAAAGTGGTGGACCAATTTTGTGTTTCAAAGTAAAACACATTTTTAATGCTTTTATTACTTCATTAAAGTTTAATTAAAGCGCAAAGAATTGCTAATAAAAAGAGGTCAAAACCGATTCGATCCATTTTAATTGTATGTACAAGTAGGCCGTGACCAGGATTAGAACAGTTTCAAGTGGCAAGACGTTCTTTTCAGACAATTCCCAGAAAATCTGTTTTGAAAAATGTATATAGGTGCTTATCCTTTGAATAGAATAAAATGCAAAGAACCCATGGTTCAGAGAAAAATTCAATCATATTAATAACCGCAAGGTTGACGGATTAACTTCAGCTTGAGAAGTTTCTTTTTTATTAAATTAAATTATAGGTACTATTTTTTTTTTCTACATATATTTTATACTAATAAAATTGGGAACATTTCTGGGGACTACTTTGTAGTTGGTAATATAAAATATTCCACAAGTAGGTTTAATTAGGCGAAATGCAAAAAATTATTTCTTTTTTTACCTTGATTTGACGTTTTATGGGGAAACTTTCGTAAATATAGAATTAATCTTAAAATCAAAGCGATGATGATCGGAACCAAGTGAAGAAATTAACTAAAAATAGAAGAGAAATTTCGAGAAAACCAAAGTTAGTATGGCTATAGAATTTTGGGTAAAAATGCTTTGAATAATGCGATATAGAGTTTTAATTAAAATTAAATGCATTGCACAGTACCAAATTTATTGATTGCACTAAATTAGATATTCCTGAAACACCGCCATCATATTATTAAAAAGCGATGCAAATGAATTTATTCAATAAAACACACAATATACTTATATATAGGTACACACACATTTTGTAAATAATTCAATGTTTTTCAATAATTTACAGTTTGCTTGATAATAGTCTAATTTGGGGCTTTTGTTTTAACATTGTGTTGCATTTAGAGCACAAACTGATGAGATTATAAAAAATTAACTTAATTTGTTTTACAGGTTAAATAAAATTGGTAAAAATCCTAATTTAGTAGGACATAAGGAAGAAGACCTGGGCAGCGAAAGTAAAACCATCAATGCAGTGGTGAATGCACTAGCTGCGGAAGCGGATCACGGTAATAGGTCCGACGATTCGTTGTCTAGACTTAACGCTAGCGATCGTAGTTTACAAGAACTAGGAAGGACATTAAAAAGATTAAATCTTCCGAGGCCTAAGTCGGAAAATAATTTTGCGTCACAAGATATTCCTTTACAGCGAAGCAGTGATAACAACGGTCGACCATCCTTCCACAAATCAGACACATTTCATAAAGAATCGACTTTTCAATGACGCCACTCCACGCACTAGTGCTCTGTGCTTACCAATTATTATCTGTGCCAACTGCTAATTCTTACAGTGCTTACTGCTGACAGTTAGCACAGATTACTATCAACTGCAGACTGATACGAAAACTGGGGTGCTAGTGCGTGATGCTTTCTGTATTTCAACTACAAGCAATATGTGCAAAAGACACTACGCTAGAAAATGTGCAATATTATAAATTACGTTAAGTTAGCTTGAAATATTAGGTGCTCAATTAGTTATCTAATTACAATTAATACGGCCCTGATTTTTGATTTAAATTTAAACGATTTAAAATTTTTATATTTTGTGTGTATGACGACGACGACGACGATGTTATACAGGTATTAGTCAATTAGTGGGTGTGCGCGATCCATATTTTTAACTCATCATAATTGCTAATTATTCATTTTCGATCCATTAAAATATCGAGTCTATAGCGTTTTGGTACCGCGGTTGTATATTTTTCTATAATAAAAATTATTTTTAAATACTTCAAAGCCTGAAAGAATATGCAACTGTATCAAAACGATAACCTTTATTGTTATTTTTTTAATATTTTTTTATTTAAACTTCCGTTGTGGATTTACTTAATTATGTGTAGGACGGCCACGGCGATGATGGTTAGTGATAAAGATGGTTTTCGATAGATAGTTGTGAATTTGTGCAATAACAAATTTTTATTTCTACTCTATTTTTGTATAGCTGACTTTAGATATACAAATTTTACAGAAAATAAAGTTACTCTTAAGTTGTATTAATATTAAAAAGTGTGATACGTATAATTGGTTTAAATAATATAAATAACGAATAATTGGGACATTTTAATAAATTGCGAGCGAATGTAAAAATTTAATCAAAAATCAGGTCTACATTAGCACAAAAATAAATTACACCTGACAAAAATTTCAATAAGTTTATAGTACATTCAATAATGAAGCATGAAAATTAATAGTCAAGTAGTTCCAACACATAATAGGCCTAAAGTGAAACAGAAAATAAATAGGAAATAAATCTTTTTCTTACCGTTGTTAACTATGGAACTAGCCAAATAGTTTTGTTTATTTTTAAACATCCTCCTTGCCATTATTTAATTTATTTTTAATAATAATTATTATTTTCATGTTTGATGTAACATTGTATAAATATCTACCTACTTTAATACTTTTCTATTTATTATTTGATAGTACTTGTAGTTTATTTATTGATATTATACTAACGGAAGACGGAAAAATTACGGCGAGTGTTTTCAATTATTTATACTGAATTTTTGTATTTAAACTAAAAAAAAAAATACTAAACTTGAGCATGATTTAACGATATCTTTTGTACATTATGTAAATATGTAAGTCGGTACGGCTAGGTCCTAGTCAGTTAAATGTAAAACGATATGAGAAAAACTCCAGATATTGTAAGCTGTGATCTTACTAAATGAATGTGTTTTTCATTAACGTGGAGTTTAAATTTGAAACAATTTTTGAATGTTATAGTTAAATATTTATTATTATTATTGATCACATTTTTAATTTATTTTTTTTGTTTTACTGTTTAAGTAAATCGAAACTCATGCAATGTGCTTGCAATATTTTCTCTGTAAGACGATATCTACTTAAGTACCTACATATATTATTATCCATCCGAAACGATTACCATTAATTGCCTGTTAAAATCAAAAATTACAATTCGCAATAAATGTTACATTACCTATTTTATTTCCACAAAAACAAAATTTGACCCACGAAAATTTCTAACTAGAATATTACCTGAAATATCAAAATTTGAATATTATTGAATATCTAGTGATATTTAGTTTTTAAAAATGTACAGTAATTTTAAGTGTAGTTGACTGATATCAATATAAACGTATAACTTTAGTTGTGTTACTATTGTGAATAAATAAGTACATATTCAATAAGAAAAGAAATTAATTATTAAATCGTACTTCGTAAAATATTAGCAATAATAAATTATCGAAAACCAAGGCAGAATGTTTAAAGTAAGAATTAAATAAAGGAAACCATTAAAAACGTTAACTTTTTCAAAAATGTCCAAACGATTTTGTCTATACTCCTCCATATTATAATATAACTTAACATAATTGGAATATTATAAAAAAATATTTTCAAAAGTTGTTATTAGTGCACTCATTTTATAGGTGCTTTTTTAACACAGAATAATTTATTTATATTTAGAATAATTGTTGTGTATAGTATAACGAAAATATTAGTTTTTAAATTCCAATTTTTTAAGTTATTATTCCATAATAATATTATATTATACTTAAAAAATATAACTTTAAACTCAATTTAGACTGAACTATATATTTTTTCTACCTTCTTTCTTTTACTATAGAGATATGTACTTAAATTCACATGGTAACAATAATTAACAATAGAAGAAAAAAAACTAATTATAAGTAGTAAATATAAACAATATCAATTATATCATAAATTATGTTAAAACTTAGTTCAACTAATTCTTGCCATAAAGAAACTCTAGCCTAGACTGATGAATTAAAATATATTATGCTTTGTTACATAAAAAAAGTAGGTAGATTAATAGATAAAATTTTAGTTTGAAACGTTATTAAATTATGTAGAAACATTATAATTATTACTATTACTACTACCTACTACTACTATACCGCTGAGCTAAATGAATTTACATAATATTTTACCAAAAGTGCTCATGCTGTTATCAACCTTTAGAGAAAAAATTTGGAAGTGATGTTATCAAAAAAAAAACAACAAACGCAATTGTTAATTCCATTTTTTAAATTAAATTTTCAATTTCACTAATGCCTCATATTTTACATTTTAAGACGAATAATTCATAATGCCATATTTTGCAATGCCACATTATAATATCGTGCTGCTTATGTGTGATACATTCGGTAAAGAAATATGATTTTCAATAAGAAAGAGTAAGCAGCATACGTATTAAAATTTTGGCATTCCAGATTACGAGCAACTCATCACGCTAATTTTCATACTTATCATTCTTTTAAAACATGTAAATAATTGTAGAAAAGTGCCTCTTTTAAATTGCGCATAGCTATATTCTCTTGGTCAACTGTTAGAATAAATTATTTAAGTGTTTTGACTGTTGTTATAATTTGGTTTATAATACTGAATAAAGCTGCATTTTTACAGTTAATTTCTCTTTTTATTTCTAAATATTTGGTCAAGAACTAAGAAAGTCAAAATAATTTTAATTTTTTTACAAGTTTGCAATCATTTGCTCTTTAATAAATAAAATTCTTTTATGCACAATCAATCCATAATGCTATCAATTTTACGCAAGGTGGTTTCCACCACCGTACTTCATAATAGAAACTTGATATTTAATGTAAAATTTTTTACCTTCTGGACGTCGAATATGCTGTATACCATCTGATAAAATCAAATTAAATTTACTTTCGCCTCGCTCCGATGAATTTTAGACCATTCTTTTATTCCCTACTGTATATGATCCTTTACAAATTTTAAACGGGCTCTCCGATTCTTCTTTATATATATTAGGTTTTTTTAAAGGACGTCTACCAAACAGTCCACCTGAATATAGGAAATATAAATTAAGATTGCAGTGCCGATGCCGGTGTGGTAAGAATCGTAGCTAAAACCACCGATATACTTTCACTTGCTTATAATGCTTCATAATAGAAGTAGTTTACAGTTTACAACAAAGAGTTAGATGTAAAATACTCTTTGACAATTTCTTTATTATTCTGCTTACACAGAGGGGTTCTTGAGGTATAGCTATGTAACAAACCAACCCCTAATTTAATTAATAATTAATAAAGGTGAAAGCTATTTCAAAATTAGCTCGATTCGAAAAATATTGAGTTTTAAAATTATTCTTTAAAAACATAAGATTTTAAAAATGTACGAAAGAACCTTCCCACGGCCGAAGTACCAAGAGTACTAAGTTAACATTTGAACTTAAAACAGCATAAACATATTTATATAGACATTAATGTATTTGGTATCTGCATTTTGGGATTATTAATATTCGACTATACGAACTGTTAATATCACTTTGCAAATTCTACATTAACAAAAATTAAACCACATATTTATAAATATTCAAAAGTTGAAACTAATCTTATAAAAATCAGCATTAAATATATCACAAATTAAACATATAATTGCAACTTATTTTATCAACTACTAGTTTGTTAAAAGTATAAAAATCATCCCAAAGTAATGTACAGTTCAACACTTCAGGTAAGATAATCATTATTGAACATCTTCTAAAATTTAAAATTGATAAAACCAAAGTTCGACCACGCTGAGGGTAAATTTTCTACCCCGCGTGTGTTCATCGACAGTAATTTAAAGGTAATATATATTTTCAAATCAAGCTTATAATCTACAGGTACGATCAGAGATCCAACATGAAAATCATTTTGTTTACCGAAAATCATCATCAAAACAACACTTCCCTGCTTATATACACGCAGGGAAATTGAATTTTAAAGACTAGGTAGTCCATGACTAGTCCGGTAATAATTAGTAATTGTAACAAAATAAAAGAGACGTCGTTCTTTTCTATATTACTTATTATTGTTTTGACAGTAACTATGTATGGTAACTATGTAGTCAACAAATTGACAAACTTGATTTTTGCTCATTTTAAAAATGTTGTTCAATTCAAAATTGTATATTTCCAGTCCATTGTTGCGTTTTCGGACGCTTTGGAGCACTTTCACCCAGAAAAACTAATTATTTTGATTGTTGCATCGACTCTGGAGTATAGTAAAAGATCCTTGGTTATGAATCGGCGCCCAAATTCTGCTGGGAAGTTGCAACACGATTTCGTTTTTGGTTGACTGTGAGCAAACGCGGCACCCAACGCGCGCAGAGCTTCTTCATGCCCAAAAACGCATGTCTGATATTGCCCACACGTTCCAAAGACATACCTACAGCCTTAGCTAGCTCGCTTAATTTTGCTTAGGGATTATTCAACATCATATCATGGAGTTTTTCGATGTTTTCTGGTGTGGTGCAAACCACTTATGAATCGTTCCAATCGACGCGACGGTGCAGAGTCCGGGTAATACTTATCCAGTTTGGCTTTGGTTTCGGTTATTGTTTTCCTGAATAAATAATAGAGTTTAATCAAAACTCACTTTTGTCCATATTAAAAATACTCATTGGTTGGTCGCTTCTCAGTGCTGTAACTTATAAATGGGTAATCTTAAATGGTTATAATTTTAACACGCGTCATTTAAAGGATGAATTTTTCAAAAATAGTTCACATTAGTGCATACTAACGTCATTTCTTAGAATTTTCAAGAACTTACCAGACTGCCAGGTATATTGGGCCCAATTTGTGCCCAGTTCTCCAGTTCTTGCCAGTTGGGCAAGTTCTCCTATATAATATCCGAATGTGTATAATTCACAATATTTTTGCAGTGTGTAGGCGATCGCCCGGCCAAGATGACGTTCCAGGAAATTTTATTTAAAGGAGTAGTTTTCCATTATATTCCTCATAGTCCACAGATCTATCTTGGGCTTTAGATCACAGCAGTGTATACTATACGATCAGGATTTGAATCGCGGTTACTCGCTTACCAATCAGCCAGTATACGCTTCACGCCATACTGCTGTATGTGTTCAATAATGTAATATTTAAATATGCAATTTAAAAATAAATAAGAGTAATAACGTACATCCACATACATTCTTAAAAATCACAAGTGTTTTTATAGATTTTCTTATCCGCTTGATATCCTTATTCTGTATCTAGAAAAAAAAAAAAAACAAAGTGGAAACTCGCACCTGGACTTAGCGATGTTTGCAGAAAATGTTTTACTTCCTCATTGATCACCATGCCATCATGAATATTTTCCTCTGTGTTTCGACATCTCTGCGTTCCCCTCTGTTGGTATCTATATGTCTGAAGAGGTATTCTATGTTCTTCCATCCTTTCCAGGTATTCTTCCCACTTTATACAATTTACTATTCTACTTTATTTAAACATGAACTAATTTTTAGTACTCTTTCAACCTACTAAAACTTGTTTCGATCCTCGAGTTACACTTGACAGTTTCTCCTTGTTACTGTACAATTGTGGGAGAGCTGCTTTATAATTGAGTTTGATTATCGAGAGTTTACTGTACTTAAAAATTTGCTATCTAAGGAGTGGAATAGTGACTCTTCGCAAATAAATTTTTTTATATTTTTTATTTCAAATAATAGGTACTATTTATTGTTTGTTAAATTGAGTTCAAACAACATTATAGCACAATATGTTACAGTAACAGTAAGTAATTTTAACTATTCCATTAAAAATTGATTCTTGATTTGGTGTCGTAAAAATGTATAAAATGTGATACAAATTTTCAAAACAACTTTATTCTGAAATTAATTATTGTAAATAAATAACTTAAAATGCCAATGTAGGGTCAAGTGACCTAAAGTTGACCTGCTCTAGTAGTGGACCGCTTTAAACAATTTTTTGCTGAAACAAGTTTTAAATAGAATATTTAATAGAAAACGATAATTCTGCAAAGAGCAATGCATTTAAGGCAAAGAAAGCAAACGGCGATTGTCGTTTCATTGTGGCATTGTTAGTGAAAACTTGGTAGACATAGTAAAATAGCAACAAAAAGTGTTGTGCCTATATTAGAGAGGTGCATTTGATAAACAAATTAGTAATGCATTTTTGAGATTTTAAGTAGTTTAGTTTATAGGTATTTTAGTTAATTATTAGTTGTCTGTAGGTATTCTAAACAGTTGAACTTCCAGTAATCGACATGAGAGGATCTATTACTAGATCATACCCTGAAGGAGTATGATTGGATTGCTAATCATTTAATAGCTATAACAAATTTAGTTACAAAATCGAAATCTGTTGGTTGCTACTGGTGTGCAGTCTGGCTACTAGATTTTACTGTCAGACTTCTAGAGAATTTTAACTATACATTCAAATTCCTAATATTATTTCAATATACATACCCTCGATTGCCAAAAATAAAGTGATATATTATGCAAATTTAAATATATAGCATACACAAATTTGTTTCTTGTAATTAAACATACACACATTGATATATAATACTCATATTTTTAGTTCTACCAAACCGGTCGACTACAGGTATAGTTACCCTACATAAGAGTATGTTGTACACATTAAATTAAAAAAGGTTACACTTATTTCTTTGTATTTTAATCTTCAGTCTTTTAATTAACCATTCTAAGATTATAATGCTATGCATAACATTAAAATTGCAAAACCTATCCGCTCATATCGATTCATAATTAAAGCAGCCAATCCAAATTTCACTGCTGTTTTTAATACTCTTGCATTCCAAAATATTGTTATAAATCTCAACCAAAAAACACCCTCTCGTTCCAACGTCTGAACTTTCCCTGCATTTACCGGCATACCATCATCCACCGGTTTTTGTGTTTTATAGTTTTGCGCAACATTAGGAAATACCACATAATTAAATTCTCTATCAAATTTGTATAAAAACATTTGAAAATCTACAAATGAGTCAATCAGAATAATTTTTGCATTGTTAAGAACAATTATTTACCTGTTACTTCTTTGAAATTCTTCTTTCAAGAAGAATTAAATTTTTATTCAGTACTACTAGGTTAAATTATTTATAATTTATTTCCGTTTTATTAAAATTACTAATATCTATTATGAATTAAATCTATTTATGGTAGCAAATAGTTTTAGTGGTATGTTTTGCTAGATTTGATAAAAAATATCGAAATGTTATCTTACAGCCTAACCGCAAATCGCGATTGAACAAAATGTAACCAGTTGTATTGTTAGCCAGGAGTCTTAAAACGGTTTAGATTAAATTTATGTGAATTGGAAAGTTCAGACACCGCATCCGTTCTTAAGTAACTAGAATTATTATTCGCATTACATTTAAATTCCCGGATATTCAAAATCAACTGCTCGAATTAAATTTAGCTTTTGTTCAAAACTTGTTTTCGAATCTTCGAAGTAGTTTAGATTTGTACTCACCTTGTATATAATATAATATTGTTGACGTAAAAAGTTTGATAATTTTGACAGTTTCATACAAAAACAATTTATTCGAATTAGCGCATTAATACTTTCAAAGGTAATATTATTTTATCGAGAAGGCGTTGAAAGTTTTTGTAATGATGATAATAATAATAATAATATAACCTTCGTTCATGTTAATTTATTATTTGCGATAAACAGCTGATTTTCTATTAGTTGTTTTGATGTTTATAGTGCATAACCGGCATCAAACTTACTATCCTAATTGTGTATTGGTATATAATTGCATTAAATCCTCGTTAATTTTATAGTAGGTACAAATAGGTTTTAACTTTGTGCGATATTTGATGTATTTTTCTATTTTAGATTTTCTTAACTTAAAAATGACTTCTATACAAGAGCGCTTACAAATTAAAAGAGAACCACTCGACAAATGGTCTACACGTGAACAATTATGTTTAGCTTTTGCGGTGGCAAAAAGTGGCGATCAAAATTGGATGTCTGTGAGTCGTATGTTGAAACCGTTTGGAGAACCTAATCGACCGGTAGACTGGTTCCATCAAAAGAATTGTGCTTCTCAGTATGGTTCGTTACTTGAAAATGTGGATATACCAAAGAGGAAAAAGCGGACGTCTGGTTTAGAAACTACAATTGAAACACCTATTGAATGTATTTTAAAAAAATTAACACAAGAGAGAGTTATCGAGCTTGAAAAACTATTGTTAGATGAAAAGTTAGAGTATATGAAGTTACAGGATGAAATGGCTATGTTACAGTCGGGTACTGTTAGTGAAGAGTTATTGGATAAATGGTGTCGAGCAATTGATGACGAAGAAAAACAAAAAGAAGAAGAAAATGTTCGACATACACAATGGCTTAAAGAACGGGAGCAACGTAAACAGGAAATTGAACGTGCTTGGCGACCGTTTGGTAAATTACAGTTTAATTCGCCTCAAAAACGAAAACCTTCTGATAGTGTTGACTCCATAATGGATGTGGAGGTTAACGATGACAATCAACACTTACAAGCAACCGAAACTGCCAAGCCTGCACTTTCACCGCTACTTACAAGTTTGCTAAAATCACCTTCACAAGTACAAGGTGTTGTTACTTCATCAATTTTACACTCCGCTATTACAAGTCAGAAATCTCCATTAAATAGTAACTCGGCAATTGCTAATTTATTGAATGCGACGCCAGATTTAAATGCTGTACCGACTACTATACAACAGCTTGTTAACAATGCAATTTCTCAGGAATCGATTGTCATAGATTCGGTATCTTCAGATTCTATAACAAATGACATGCTACAAGATGCAGTCGATTCATTACCAAATATTAAAGTGGAAGATTTAGAAAGTTCCATGCTTTCTTCTGATGATCCTTTGCCTGAAATTAAAAATGAAGAAGTTGAAGTCATTATATCGGATTTAATCCAAAATACTGACATGGTATCGGATCCCGAACGACATATTCAAATGGACGATAACGAAGATATAATAACCAATTTGGATAACGAATTGCAAGTATTATGTAACGAAGAAAAAGCGGCGGAAGAAGCAGCTAAGGAAAAGATTCAACTGGAAAAATCTTTGGTAAAAATTGATCCGTTTGAATTTGAAGAAGATCCGGAAATTTCCGAATTTTCTAAACCCACCCCAAAGTATCAAGAATTTAGCAATGATCCTGAACCCGTAGTAGAAAAAATTGAGGTGACTCCACAAAAGATTATAGTAGAAGAAGAAAAATCTAAAGAAAAGCTAGAAATAAATTCTGGTTCGGTTGAAATTGTGGAGGTAGTTGCTGTAGGAGAAACTGAAGTTGATAAACAACTCAATAAAACACAAATCCGTGACATTGTACATTCTATTAACACCGAAAATGTAGAAGATGTGATAACAACTGTACCAACAAAGCAAGTTGAGTTGATTGACTCCAGTCCTAACGATCCATTTGATAAACAAGAACCGTCAACATCTTCATCTAATTCTGATGAAAAATCATCAGAAGATAAAAAAAAGGAAACCCAAGTAACTTTGAGAGACACTTTTACTTCAGAATATTCCGAATCATTTTTTGATGATCTCACCATGGAGGTGAATAAATTGGATAAAACTGGGAAAGCAAAACGAGATTATTCACGAACAAAAAAGCGCGAATCAGAGAAAGAATTTGACATTCTCTTGGCCGTCGAAAAGGCAGTTAATTCCGGATTAGCATCAACCAATGATTTACCAGAAGATGGATCATCCGATGATAAAGAATATCAAGATGATAAAAAATCTAAAATTAAAATAGAGACTGATCGCTCTAATAGTCCTTGGACAGAAGAAGAAGAAATATCGACCACACGAAGTAAAAGGCGTTATTCGACACCCGCTACACCTAGTGATTCTGTTCCAAATTCTCCTGCTTCCAGTTCAGCTTGTATAGAAGATGATCGTGAATATAGAAATTGGAAAAAATCCGTCATGTTGTTATATAATCGATTAACTACTCATAAATATGCTTCATTATTTTTAAAACCCATAACAGATGATATGGCACCTGGGTATCACAGTTTGATACATAAACCAATGGACTTGCAAACAATAAGAAAAAATATCGAAAGTGGTATTATTCGAAACACCTTGGAACTGCAAAGAGATTTACTATTAATGTTTTGTAATGCAATTATGTATAATAAAACCAACGAATTTGTTTACAACATGGCAAAACAAATGCAGCAAGAGGCTGTCCAACAGCTTCAGATATTCTTGCAAGCTCAGCAAAGTGATGCACCCCAAAGGCGAGAAACCAGAACCAGCGAACCCAGCAACAAACGAAAACGTACATCGGACGATAATTTACCTAGGAATAAAAAACGAAAAGAAGATTGAATTTGTTTTACTGGAGTGACATATTACATATTTAAAACTAATGAAGATACATATTGTGAGCATACAAAGTGACGTGATTACACTTGTGTCAAATCTGTGTTATAGTTTTAGATCACAAATAAAGCACATGCTGTATTTCTTAAATAAATTGATATTTGGTACAATTTTGGTTTGTGATTTTTAAAATTACGTTTTAATTGATTTTATAATTCAAATTTTTTAAATTTGATTACAAATTGTCAAATATTGATTATTTTTCAGCATACGCAGCTGCATTCGCATTTATATTTAGTGGTTCCATCTTCGGTTTCAACTTTTTTGCAATTGTCTGCAGTACATTTACAGTCACAATCACATTTATTGCAATTGCCACTGGCACAAGTGCAAGTGCAAACACATTCACATGGATAATCTTGACCGTCGATAGTTACGGTTTTCATAGTAGTAAATGTACAAGTGTTTGCTCCATCTACCTTTGCACCACTTTTTCCTAAAACAATGATTAATAATAATTATTTCTTAAATAATTAATTGCTTTATTGATATTTTGAGAAAAACCCGTTTCGTCTGTGGGACATATTCAGGCCTATTATGTATCACAAACGTTATTATAAAGGTGACAGTTATGACATAACATTAAAGGTTTTCGGAAAATTGGTATTCAGGTCTATTGTGTATCACAAACGTTATTATAAAGGTGACAGTTATGAAATAAAATAAAGGTTTCGGCAAATTGCTATGCACTATAAATGTTAAGAAAACCTTTATTATCAAGATCATATTAAAATAATGGTTTGTGAAAACGATAGGTAATACCAATTTGCCGAAAACCTTTAATGTTGTGTCATAACTGTCACCTTTATAATAACGTTTATATTTTGAATTATTAATTTATTAAATTTAATTAACTAATTGTTAATAGAAAATAGTTGAAATATTGACAGTGTGACCGTACTATTAGCATAGCTATTAGAAAATCCATATCATAAATAATATACAATCATGGACTTAGAAGTATACAATTATTTGTCAGTTCCCTGTATGTTGTTTATAAAAATTGTGAGGTTATAAAATTCGAGATCGGAAATGAAAACACCTGTAGATATTTTCGATATTTTCAAACTTTCGTATTACCTATTAATTTAAAAAATTAAAGTTAATACTTATCAAGGAAAATATGCCAATTGTAGTAAAAGTGTAAGTAATTATTTTTAAATAATATAACCCACTTAACCTTTAAATTTGATATTAATTTGTATCTACAATATTAATTATTTTTTTATAAAAGATATACAATAAATTGTGGTAATATTGTTATTGCAATTTAACATTTAATGTAGGGAATTGTAGAAGGAACCATTTGCTGCAATTTTTGATATTTGAATTTACATGTTTCAACATTTGCCCGGGCTTTCAAGGGATATCCTTTCTTAATTATTATGTTATTGCATTATAATATTAATTTATTAATATTATCTATAAATAAGATACGCATTGAGTTCATTTATGTAACACTTAAATTTATTTATGTAAATAATAGGTACTGTTTCGATATGTAAACACCATAATTATTTTAGACCTGGAAACGAGTTACCTCAAGATTGGGCTATAATAGAACTTCAAGGTGATCTAAAGTCACATGCAGAATTGGATTTTGAAGGTCAATTTATTGGCGATATACATTTTACTAAAAGTGGTAATCCTATTTTAATTATTGGCCATCATTTAATGTTTGGGAAAGAAATGGAACTGGATAAACCTTTCGCTTTGCTAGAGAAAAAGAGTTTAGATCGAAATACAGAATACGTTGTAAAATCTATCGTAAAAAGAAAATTGATTTTTAAAACACGTCCAAAACCAATTGTGGGTTAATAGAATTTTTATAAATAAATTATGTAAATAATTTCTGTTTATTAAAATTTGTTATTGAATTTGTCCAATTTTCCAATCCAATTTTATCGCAGTTGATAATATGGAATAGTAAATATATATTTTTGCTATTTATAGTATATTTAACTGGTTCCAGTCCCTGTTTTTAAGAACATATTATCTAACTGGATTGCTTGAAGGGAACTGAACCAAAAACTCATAGATAATCAATATTAACTTTTTGAGTAAATAAAGTATTGATGTAGGAAAAAAACAAAATACATTTCTAAAATAATTATATAAAACTTACCACAACAATCACTCATTTTTTATATTATTATAGATAATAGCTTATAGTCTTTATTAAGATCAAAAGTATTTATTAAGTCTTGAGTAAATAATATTGCTGTATATATAGATATATAATATAATTATTGTTTATCTTACATATACAGATAAAAGTAATCGTTATGAACTAATAATTATAGAGTTTCATAAACCTTATCAAATATTGCAAAACATTAATTAAATTAAATATGAACAGAGGTGGATTAAGCACCTTATTTGTAAATCAGAAATATATTACATATAAATAACTTATCGGTTGAGTACATCGGTTCTATTTAAGCAGTTTGATAATTTTGTTTGACACAGCTTGTGAGTTTGTTAAAATTTAAAAAAAGAAAACAAGATTTGATCTAATTATGAAATAAATATCCAATAAAAATAATAATTTTATCAAGCATAGGCAACGCAACAAATAAATGTTTAGCAATCGGTGGGGATTAAGGTGAAATTTATTTATTCTTATGAAAGCTTTTACAGTAGCATTTATGAAATTTAAAATGATACATAAAGGTATGATAGCTCCTGAAACTTTTAAAAGTAGAAGAAATTTAAAAGAAGTAGATTTTCTTTATCAAGTGCAGAAGCACTAGTTTTCAAAAACATGGAACTCCGTGCCCTTCTTGCAAAGCTATCCTAAAAATCCAATAAATAAACCCAAAAAATAATGCTAGTCTGCAACTCAACATCGATTATTTATCGACTAAAAAAGGGTAGGTCGGTGACATTCCGGCTATGAAACTATAGTGGATCTGCGATACGAACAATGTAGGTGGCGCATGGAATGTAAAATCACATTTACAAATGAAAACGTCATTATAATATTAAAATTGAATGTGTTGTGTGTGTTGCCTAATTTAGAATGTTTATAAGTTTACATCATGGAGTACATCATAATTTTACAAAACGTATTTTCACAAAATGTATTTTAATTTTAATGCTTTTTGGATAAAATAAATAAAGAAACTATTTAAAATAATACGAAAAATTAAAAGTTATCTATCAACAAAACGTAAATTTAGCTACTGCCAAACCGTCTAATTTCTAACCAATTTCATTGGTTAATATTTCGAGGTCATCGGTTTAGTACAAATTCTTACTTGGTTCTTTAAAAACAATGGATCTCTTAAATTTATTTGTATTTTATTATTGACTACCGAGTGCTTTGACTAGATACATAAAACATAAATAAAACAAACTGGAAGATACGCTCTGAACTCTGATAGATTTGTCCTGATCAAAAGTTGACATAGAAAAGCAAGTGACGACATTAATCCATCCAACCAACCATCGAATAGCAAGAATATCTGAAAATACAATGATCGTTGAAATTGTTGAAATAATTTAAATTCGCCCCAAATAATTGTCCAAGTGCCAAAATTCACATTTGGCACTGACATATAATATCTGGACTTATAAAGGTCCCCCAATATCTTAAGGCTTAAGGCCTTATCAAGTCTAAATCTTGTCCAGGCAGCATTCGGTGAATCCCGTCAGTTTGCGTATGAACCAAAAACCTACTTAAGATTTCATAGGCGTAACTGAATGAAATTAAGAAAAGATTGCGTCCACATTTTTATGTACATAAAATTGTTACACCCTGAGCTACGTTGAAAGCGAAAAGTCAGAAAACTGATACTTTGTTATCATAATTTGATAAGACAATATTTTAAAAATCAGGTGAATTTCCAAATAATTTTAAAAATACTACACTGAAAGAAATTTATAGTTAAATTCAACCAGAATCAGGTTCCCGCAACGTAAAAATCAGGTAAAAAAAGGGATTCACAGACAATCAAGTCAGGTCAACTAAATATATCTGGTTAAATGTATCTGGTAAGGTTAGCTTAATAATGTTGAATATATCATATGTTATATAATTGAAACTACCTGAGCTTTTGGTTAAGTAAACACTTAATATAAGGTTAAACGAAACGTATATCACAGTCTGATTTTACCAGAGTGTCTGGTTATCAGAACCACTGTGTAACGTTGGCGCATCTTAACTTTTTAGTAATACTTACTATATATGTGGCCAATTCATGTATCTCCTCTGATTAAATAGATCAGACATTATGATTGCTTTTACCAGATTCTCTGGCTAATTGAACTACCTTGTGTCACTTGATTTAATCAGATGTTATAAGTGCTTCTACTTTACTGTCTGGTTGACTCAACTATTTTGTGTGTTAGATTTAACGAGATGGTATGACTGTGTTTATCATACCATCTAGCAGACTAAACTATATTGTGTATTTCATTAACTAGGTGTGATGATTGTTTCTATCTTATTTTCGGGCTAAATAAATTATTTTGTCTAGCTGATCGAACAAAATCGTCATGTTCCTTGTACCATAATGTTCAGCACATTTGACTATACTGTTATATTTGGTTTAACGAGATGTTATAGCTATTATTTCTTTTGTGTATACACAGAAAAAAAAAGATTAGTGACTTCATCTAAATAATTGAATGAATTTTAGCCATTTAATCAAATTAGATAAATTCATTAAAATGGTTTCATCAGTTTAACTAAATTGGTTATGAAACTTTAAATGAATTTATTTTAATTTTATTAAATGGCGACAATTCATTCAATTTCTTTAGATGAATCACTAAATTTTTTTTCTGTGTGGTTGTCGCAATCCAATCACTTTATTTATTGCAACCTAAATCATGGGCCAGTGTAACAAATGGCAAAGTCAAGATTTCGATGATAGTAAATCTCGAAAATTAATCTGTGTTTTACTGAAATAAAGAGTTCACATCCTGCTTGATTAGTAAAAAATAGGATATACGGAAAAAGTATGTACCTTGTGTCCAAAGCATATAAGTGAAAGATAAATTAATTATATTAAATGAATTTATTATAAAGTTAATACATAAAAAAATACAATAATACAGAAAAAAGTTATTGTTACAGATATATTAGTCAAAAATACATAACATAAACTAACAATTTTTGCCACCTAAAAATGCTAATCTCAATGTTACAAATCGTCTACCATCTGGTGCAATATTATAGTTATTTGGTAACATTTAAATTCTTTGTTTGACTTCGTAACAGTGCACGTGGTCACAAAACCCTAGTGTGAGAAGTTGGTCACATTTAAAAACAATTGTTGACTCTCCAATTATAAAAATATCTTTTATGATACCAAATACAGGTCCATCTTCATTGATATCTATAGTGAGAACATAATTTTTCAAATATTTAGTTCCTCTTGCATTAGCCCAAGCTACTTTAGAAATAAACTCTTTACCTTTTTCTAAGGCGAGACAGTGAAGAATTTCAGTTTCAATAGAAATGTGGGTAGTGATTTTTTTCCCCACGGTAACTGCAGGAATTATTTCATGCTTAAACACTGTTGTGATTTCATAAGCCAACGAGTGGAGACGACTGGATGGTATCCTTTTTTCTGGATCGTCTGCTAGCTCATTGTCAACAATTAAATGACATAATCTTCTTCGGGCGCGGTGATCCAGAAGTCCCGTTTCACCGTATTGTTGAATTGAGGCTCTTCCTGATGGCGTCCGTTTCAGAAGCAACTCGACTTCCTAAAAATTACATGAAACTTGTTAAAATCATGAGAAAACCGTATCCCTATACAAAACGAAAATATTGATTTCAATGAAACCACTAGACTTATTCCACATCACATTATGCATGTTGTTAAACTTTTTATAACAAATCTAGAAATAACATAAATAGTTATTTCAAATGTGAAAGTAAAATACTATCTCAAATTATGGAATTGTATTAACTCGTAGCAAAATTTAGTTATACTCACACTTGGAATCGGCTGATGCCTTCCTTCTGATGATGAAGGCTCACTGGTCTCTATCGCGACAAGGCCAGCGTCGCTACTGCCAGAGTCCAGTGGAACATTTACATAAAATGGTACTTCAGCGTGAAATGCAGATGGATCCGCTTTTTGATGTATCTGAAAATAGAATAGCCATAAGAATTTAAAAAAACCAATGAGGTGAGTAAGTTCCATTGCGATATAATACATCAAGGTTTTATGGAGTTAAATTTTATAATCAACACTGTAGGTCTTCAAAATTCACACAACTTGGCCTATTGAGTAACCCTTACAATAATGTACTTCTATTAACAAATAAAATGAAAGTGTGCATGAAATTGAGTTGAGGCAAAATTTGAACTGAACCTACCTCTTCTGTAACAGCATTCTCGAAAATGGCCCGCCACTCCCGCAAGTTGTATAATAGAATGCTACGGTCCCCAGCATTTGGAATCATCTCCTTCATGATGTCTGGCGTCATGACTGCTAGAGCTTTTATAGTAACATTATTTTCTAAGAAGAAAATATTAAAAAACTTTAATAAATTTTACAAGAAGTAATTTGTCAAGAGCACATGCGTATTTTACTCAATTGTCGTGAGTACTTTTCGTTATTTCTTATTGCATAGGTACTTAATATGATGCGTAAAAAAGCAGATTTATTGCGATGTAGCCAAAAATTAAAATCACAATTACCAAAAATCGTACGTACCTTTAAATATATTAGTGTATTGTTGCAATCCCCACGTTTTAAGGAAGTCTACCACATCAAGATCACTCATATTTCAAATCACAATAAATTAAGTTTTATATAATAACATTTTACAGCAAGTTACCGCAAACCAACCACTTGGAAAAATGGCTGAACTCGATAGTTTTGCATATCAGCAAAGTAGATGTTGGTGGGATGTCTTTTTACCCGACTCTCAGGTTACTTCAATCATAGCAGTTAGATAAATTTCCCTTACATTGTACGATTGAAGTGATTTAGAGTAAATTTAACTATATAAATATTATAAACTTTACCTAACGGTTAGATTGAAAGACAATTGCATTCTGCATGTGCAACCAATCCAATATAATTTAATTTCAATCAATTCTAATTCTAGGGAAAAATAGAAAATGACCCAATGTAGCGAAAAAATTGCAAATTTATTATTTATTACTCCATTATAATATTCACCCTTATAGTAAGTTGAAATAGAGACACATAACATATTATGTCCATCTTTCGTATTAGCTCAAAGAACGTTGTGAATGACATCATTGTTCAGAGAATTACAGAAAGAAAATAGAATTGGCAAGGCCAAAATAAGTGATAAATATGAGTAAAAATAATTTTTACAACATTTGTTTAAAATAATTTAACACTAAACCCAATGCCTGATGCAACTATCACTTTGGTTGCTTCAGCTTTCAACTTGTGGCATTTCAGCTTTTGGTAAAGCAAAGTTAACAAACATGCACTCAAGTTAAGTTACCTCAATGATGTAGTTCGATCAATAAAAATATCTAGTATATTTAGCCATTTAGTGAAGCAAAATTAACAAACATACACTCGATCTAAGTTAACCCAATAGTGTAATTAACTCAATAAAAGTGTCTAGTGTATTTAAATATCAGTAAGAGGTGGAATAGCCAAACCCTCTGGTTAATTTTACAATAACATAGTTCAATTTTCTTTTAGCTAATCTAACTCCTCTATATGGTTAATTTAATAAGAGTAATAGTTTAATCCACTATATACGGTTCTACCATAAAGCTATGGTTAACATAACTATTCAATTTGTTAATACATCTTAATTTTTCAGTTTTTACTACTAACACAGGGTAGAATTAGCCAGATAGCGATTAACTAAAATATAGTTAACCATATTTCTTTCAGTGTACGCTAAATTTATCCTAATGATAAATTCAGAACTATGAAAATTAAAAATATAATTATTTTTTATGTTTTGAAGTCATATACGAAACTTCTGAAGAAATTCTTTAAAATTTGGCAGTATAGATGCACAATGTTACTGTAAAAGATCTAAAACCGGTAAATCCTAGGATTTATACGTTAAACCTAGGATGTTCAATTTTGATGTGGGAAACGTACGAGAAAGTGTTATGTTAATTGAATTTCCAATTATTGTGCCTGATTACGTTCCTGTTTATATAAACATTTCTATTTTTAATATACGCTATAATATAATATGTTTTATTTTTAAATAAACGTATCATTTGTGTTAACATAATAAAAAATTCTTTGTTTCAATATAGATAATTAAATTCGATGTTTTTTTAAAATTACTTAAATTTGATGCCAATTAACATTAACATTCGTAGATTTATCAACACGAACCAGTAAATCTTAAGATTGACCGTTATGAAAGTAGAAGTTTGAAATTGTACCTACTGATAATTCACTTTTTCGTACATTTACCACATCAAAATTGCATATCCTAGGTGTTATGTTTTAATATATGTAGTTAAGAATTATTGTTAAGTTGGCAATGCTAAAAGAGATGCAAACCAGAAAAACGTGCTAATAAAGAAATCCAGTTACAAATCAATTAATCTTTTAATTACAATCAATTTAAGACACAACACTAGGTTTATGCTAAGGTGTAAATCCTAGGATTTACCGGTTTTCGGGCTTTTACAGTGACATAATTATACATAATGTCGTGATATATTCTGTGTAGGGGGGGGGGGGGGTCAGAAAATGTGGAATTTTTAAGAAAATCTTTATTTTGTTGTAAAAATTTGTATATTTTGGTTTTGCCATGGATTTGTTAAACTGTGCGCTAACTTCTGACAAAATCAGGAGAGGACGGACAAAGTTTGAATTTCCGAAATTTTGCTTGGTTATCAAATTATTTTGGTATGTAATTCAAATTAAAAGTGATATTATTTGATAAGTTATTTGATTTAAATGTCGATTCTGAAATTGGTGATTTAAAGAAAAATTTAGGATTTAGATAAGATGATTTTAATTGGAAGTCAATAGAGATTAAATTGGAGATTGGCAAACATTATAGTGAAAGATAGAAGTAATATATTATAAAAAAAGTAGGTATATGATTTATGGTAAAATTTTCTCTGAAACATTTCGATTAAATTTGAAGGAACGACGGAGTGAATTTGATAGAATACCTGGTGCAAGTATCTATTTGTTTAATTTTCCATTTTGAAGTTAATTTATTGAAAATTAAAAATTTTAGTTAGGTAGTTAAAAAGTTAAATAAGTTAACCGGGCAAAATATTAAATATTTGTATTTTTCTGGCGATTGTGGTGGTTTGGAATTTGGACGATGCGATGGAAAAATACATATCAATATAATATTATATAGGTGTGTAGATACAGTAACTGTACCTATGGGATGATGCCGAGCAATGTCCGATTTTTGATTAGTCACAATATTTTTGTATGTAAATCAAAAAAATAAATTTTTTAATGTCGAGGGGAGGGTATTCTGTAGCCAACGTAGAGCTCCTGATAGTATTAGACAATACGGTATGTCGAGGTTCGATGGCCACTATGCAACTATGCTGAGCTTAAGAAGTTTGGAATTAGTTTAGGAATTAGGATTATTGGTGGGAAATTTGATTTTACGATTTGATATTACAATTTACAAATCAAAAATGGTATAATATGTAGCTTTAATATTATATTATGTACACACGTACATATATTATTGATGCTGATGACTTGGATAAACAAATACAACTTATAAGTACTTTTACAAACTCGGGTAATTTGATGTAATCATATGGAATTTGGACAACTATCAAGTATATTTAATAGTTCTTACTGATAAACGATACATAAAAACAAGTACCTACTATAAGGCCACAATAACAATTATTGTGAATTAAATTGAAATAATAGGAAAAATCGTCCTTAACCTACTTGTATAAAATGTCAGTCCCTTGTCATGTCAGAATTACATATTTCTATACATTAGGATGATCATATTTTTCAAACTCTTATGTTAAAATAGTTATTGTTAGTTTGTAAAGCATAAATAGAATTTAAATGTAAAAAAATAAATAGTTAGTTAAAGTAGCGTACTCAACACCGGGCACCAGTCCCTTATCACATAAAAAATTTTAAATTCGTGGTAATTGATAAGGTTGGCAACTTAAGGATCTGTTTAACATAAACCAATCACTTGAAGTTAACGCTAAACATCTGTATTTGCGAGTAGCCCTTTTTGAATTTATTGGTATTGGCATGAATCTGTAAAGAACACGTGATGTGACGGTCAACATCTCAGTCCATTGGTGAGTAATTTTGGTGTAATTTATTGGTAGTTGTTTTAGATCATCGTTTATTCCAATGTTCTTTGTGTAACGTAAATTGTATGAAATATATAGATAAACAATATCTCGCTTTAATCAAAAGTTATAGTTAGTTTTTCAAGAAAATCATCAGTCTCTTGTCGTCAGTCCCTTGATAGTAAAAGTACCAGTTTCATTCTTCTATTACAATATAATATTGATTGCTATAAGACATTATGCGGCCTAAAAAAGCAATAAATTATCAAGAGCAGAAATTTTGCAAAAGAAGAGAGAAGCTGCTAAGGGTCGGTTGATTAAAATTGTTTGCATTGTGCGGGTATGTTTGTTTTTGTATAAGGTTTATACCTATTATATTTTGGGCTTGTCTGTATTTATTAATAAATAAATAAAACTGAATTATTAATAAAATATTTCATTTTTTGATAAAATTGTTGTTTTGTCAATCCCTTGGGGCCATATTTGAGGCCAAAACCTCAATTTCTCCTAAAATACTTTTCAAAGTGACTGTTCGTTTTACATACAGTGTAACCAACCCATGGTCCATCAAAAGAGTTATGAAGGAACATAATTTGATATAAAAAACATGCAATTCAAAATCAGTTGTTAAGTTACCCGAGTTTTGTGGAAGTACATAGAACATTTTTTTTATTTGCAAATTTTATTCATTTACTATTTCATTCTAAAATTGTGACTATTTTGTTAAATGTTAGGTACCTATTTTTTATTTTATAAATTTATTATTAAATACTATAATTTTACATTTAAATTGTTGTTTATCGCGGAGGTAAAACAATACCCTCTTTTTTAAGTTCTTCGGCATAATCTTGTCTGAATTTATGTTGGGGATCGAAGATATCTTCAAGTTCTTTGAATTCTTTGTATTTATTCTTGATCAAAAATTTCACTACTTTTTTACTTTGCTGTTTTTGTACATCGGTACATCTTGCACACTTGGTTTGAAGTGCATCGGGAAGAAGATCTGAAATGTACATATAAGATTATTAACTTGTAAAATTTAATACCAAATATTAAATTATGTCAAATAACTATTTCCGTCCATTAATATTAGTTTAATTATATGTAATTACAGTGTAATTAGGTAAAACTTGTACAGAGGTTTTAATAATTATTTTTATATAAATAATAAATCAATTTATTTTTTAGTCCTGAAGAGGATCACAACAAACGTTGACAATTACACAATAGTTTTATTGAGAAAGATCCAAATTCCCGAAAATATGTGTATAATTAAATTCGGTACGTGACATTTGGGCGCCGCCGTTTGGGCGCCGCCATTTGGGCGCCGGACTTTTAGGCGCCGGATTTTTGGGCGCCGCCGTTTGGGCGCTGGGATTTTTGGGCGCCGGATTTTTAGGCGCTGGACTTTTGGGCGCCGCCATTTGGGCGCCGGAATTTTTAAGTGCAGGATATCATATTTGAGCCCCCCAAAAAGTCTTAAACGTTATTTACGGTATATATTACCATAAATGGCCCTTAAGACTTTTTGCCTTTCCACCGTCGATTTGCTGTAAATATTTGTAATAATAAATTCTGTAATAAATCAGTGTTATAATAAATTAATAATGAAAAAAAAAGTTATAATTCAATCATTTTGTAAGTAAATTGACAAAATTGTTTGCTAGATTAACATGCGACGTTGACGGGTAACAAAAAAAATTATAAAAAAATTTTTGCTTTTGGAGGAATTGAACCCTGGACCGAGCGGTTTACAATTCGGCGCTTGCTTTGCTCTGAACAGTATTTATTAATTATCTTAAATTACAATTTGTTGGCTCATGAGATTGTAATTTAAGATTCATTTCTATTTTATTTTTTGATTAAATGCTTGTTTTATTTGCTCTTCCACCCCACCATGCGGTGGTTGGATATATTTTTCGGTTGGTAAAAAAATTGACTAATCAGATTGTTTCTTTTTTCATCAAAAAATGACACGCTGAAGCAGCAGTAGTAAGCGTGCTGGGATTTTATGTATTAGATTTTATGGGATTTTATTAGGATTAGATAAATAAATCTTAAAATATAAAAAATATCTTAAGAAATTTACGTAAATACGTCAGTCGTGGACCCCACTTAAAGGTTTGTAAGATTTCCCCCCCCCCCCCTAACCCCCAAATCCTTACGAACTTAATAGGCGGCCCCTAATGTGATATAAATAACTTTTGAACCGCTAATTGGTCATGGATTGTTGATACAGAAACAAATAATAAATAAATACAATAAAATAGGTGTCTTTTCAAAGTTACAAATATATAATTTTTATTAATTCATTAAAACATTATGTGCAATTCCTCTAAGATATTCCAATAATGTTCTATCTTGATATGTTTCGACGATTCGTTGTATTTTGGTATCGACAGCTTGATATTTTTGTCTTTTGTGAGGAGGAGCTTCACCACGTGTAAATTGCTCGTGTAATGCGTCTTTTCCTTTTTGGACACTTCGTAGGCCATCAATAAATTTCCATATGGATGGATGATCCACATCTAGTTGGCATTGCAAGCTACGATGAGCTGCTTCGGCAATATTATTGGTCTGATTTTGATGATTCAGCACCCGATTGTAAACATTCCATATGTGCGGAGAAAACAATGGCCTTCGTCTTGTTTGGTTTCGGTTTGGCCTACCAATGTAGTTATCTTCTAACCAGTTTAAAATTGGTATTAACTCATCTGGAAGATGCTGTACTAGTTCCTCAAGTGCAAAATCAATATCATCAATCGGAACGAATGCGATAGCGACTACCATACGAGCTAGGAGGCCAAATTCGGGATCGTTTATATACTGACGGTACAGTCCATTATCAGAAATTTGTTTTTTAAAATTCTTTACAAGGTGAAATAAACAACCATGTAATTGAGCATCCGGAAAAGCCTCAGTAACTGAATTGATTACAGCTAGTTCATAATCTAATGAAATGGTTTGAGGTTCAAATCGCGGTCACATTTCTTTGATTAGGTTGAACAACCTATCATAAGTTTCACGACGCTTATTTGGTAAAAGAGCATATAATATTGGCAGAACAAATCCACCTCTGTTAGCCAAAACAACAAAAATTTGATGAAATAATGGAGGAGCTTGCCGAAATGTTCCATCTATAAAAATGTTTTTCATTTGCTCGTTCCATTCTACGTTGCGTTCTCTTCCAAAAATTATTATTCTCTGTGAGTCGGGCTGTTCTGATCCAGTATCCGCTAACAGAAAGTTTTCAGTTTGTCCAGGAGCAAATTCATAGAGCTTATAACTCTCTGGAATTATTAAACTTTCCAAATTTATTGGAGCTGGCGGAGCGCCAGCGACAATGTTGCGTACACGTTGACAAGATTTTCTTGTCGCATCCGTATTAGGCATTCGTCCTTGGACTGCTACTCCAGTATTTTGTAAAACCTCGTTCCTGATTTGAGCAGGAGTTTCTACGGTTTCTTCCGCACGTCTTTTAATGGCTACCTTTACTTTGGTAACTTCTATTCCTGCCCCATCAGGTTCGTGATTGTGATTGCCTTTCGAGCACACGTATTCATTTTCCAATGTCGTATGGATACGACCACAGCACTTATCCGCTTTTCGATCACATCTCCAAAATTTTTTGGTTTCATCTTTGCTCATTTTATCAAAAACGTACATATATCCCTCCATTATCAACTTCGTTTGGTTTCGACTTGTTTCGGTATTCTGCATGGTTAATTATTAAATAAATTGAATAAATTAAATAAATAAATAGATACTATATTATACCACTTCGAGTACCTATATACCGTTAGATATCGGATTTAGAGTTGCCAACTAATGAGTACAAAAAAAGAGGAAATTTTTTTCAATTTTGATTTCTTTATAAACTTATTGTATCATTTTAAAATGAATTTCCGCAATTTCCAACAAAATAGATTTTTCTTTTAGAAAAATGTTGTCATTACTTCCAACATACCAGGCACGTAACTACGGTGGGGATGATAAAATTCTGTTGTACAGGGATTATTACCTGTAATCCGATTAGGGTTCGGGACGCAATATACCCGTACCTTTTTTTAACCACTTCAAAAGTAGTGACCGTGGGACGCAATCTACTTGCTTCTCCTAAAATTATGTTGGCCCATCCTTGTGCCCTCTCTGAAAAATGAAGAATTTGGAATTCTTAATGGAGAATTCGCCCCCTTGGCCCCTCTAAGTATGCGAAGACCCAGCTTTGGCTCACTCTATAAAACAGGGCTAGTTTCGTGCCTGCAACACAGAATTGTGCTCGGATTCTATTATTCAATTTCATTTTCATGAAAAATGTACAGAGGATTGTCCATGATTATCCACTTTCACATGATTTTTTTTACAGACGATAAAAATAGTGTTGTTAATTTATTACATTTCAAATTTTGAGCGGACCTTTTAAATAATTATTAATTAGCAAAATTTAAAAAAGAGGACATTTATACAGGGTTCGAACTTGTATGGAAAACCTGAAATCCTGGAAAAGTCAGGGAATTTGAAACTTGTCAGGGAAAGTCAGAGAATTTAAAACTTTTAGCGCCAATGTCAGGGAAAACAAAAATTTTGTCAAGGAAATATTTTCAAATAAAATATTTTTAAATTTGAAATACAAAAATTGGAAAAGTCCTCGGGCTGTTGATCGAGGGACTTCAGCGCATTTTTGACGCGGAGATCAGTAGTTTTTATTTTGTTTATTTATTTTAAACTATTAAACTATTCTATGCCGGAATAACTCGATAGCACCAACCTAACGCAAAAATTCCAGCTTTCTACGATGTCTGGATCAAAAGTTTTTAACGTGCCCAAGTGCATTTTTTAAATGCGCTAAAAATTACTGTATTATGTACTAGAATGTCAGGGAAAATTAAAATTTTTGTCAGGAAAAACCTGGAAAAGTCAGGGAATTTACTTTCAAAAATTTAGTGGGAACCCTGTTATATAAATAATAAAAAAGAAAGAAAACAAAAATATTTTGTAAAATAAGAGAACATGTTCTCTTTAAAAGAGACCTGTTGGTAACCCTAATCAGATTAAAGAATTAAGTAGGTACTACTTAAAGAATAATGTACCTATTATTTGAATTATATAATACAACAGCACCCACCACCACTTTTTTACCTCCCCCCAAACGGCGGCGCCCAAAAGTCCAGCGCCCAAACGGCGAGCGCCCAAAAGTCCGGCGCCCAAACGGCAGCGCCCAAACAGCGGCGCCCAAACGACGGCGCCCAAACGGCGGCGCCCAAACGGCGGCGCCCAAATGTCCTGTCCCGAATTAAATTAAATCATGTAATTTTAGAAATCAAAAAATTGATGCCGTGTCTCTGAGTTTTGTCGAATGCTCTTTAGTTTTTGAGTTATGAATTTCTGAAAATAAGGTAGCGGTTTTACTACTTTACTGTTATCAATTATTATTCTTATAAGTTGTCTGGATAGTATAGAAGCTGGGACTAGAAATTCGTAAGTCTGATTTCGATTCCCCTAACAAGTAATATTTTTTATACAACTTGGTATAAATTTGAAAATTATGTAGGCACTTACTTTATTATCAATCCAGTCAATTTAGGTTTTCAACCTAAATTTTAACTTAAAGAAATTGTTCCGATTTTTCTTTTCTAGAATTTGCTTTTAATATTTTTTTTCTGTAAGTAATTTTTGGGTTTTGCTTATTTGCTTATTGCTAAATTTAAAACACAACATAATATTTTTATTCATTACCTATTATTCCCTTTCTTTGAAATTTGCAGAAGGGGTATTCATGAAAACTTATTTATATTTGGTTGTACAATCATTTTTCTACTTAAGTCCAAATTTATGCTTTAACATTTTATTGCGCTTTTTCAATTTATTTCAAAACATATTATTAGTTACATGTAGTATATCATTAATTTATTATATTTTCATTGATTATATATTTCATACTAAAAATGGAGAAGTGGAAAAACTAAACTACTTCCTTATTTTCAAAAATTCATAACTCAAAAATTAAGAAACATTTGACAAAACACCGAGACACAGCTTATTTTTTTTGATTCCTACAATCATGAAAAAATTTGAGATTTCCATTGCTGATATACTGAATATCCCTTGTATGCATTACAATAAAAATATAAGAACAATGAGTTTTCAAAGTTCAGAAATAAAACTAATTCTGTAGAATGTTGAAGAAATTTAAGTTTTTAAAATGAAACCGTTTATCATTGAAAACAATAAATATAATCAAATTCGTATCAATCAAAACTTACCCATTTATTAAGAATAAATGAAGGTACAGAATATTCAAAAATATTAGGTCGGTATCTTTCTTAAATTTATAAATTAATAAATTATTTTACCAAAATATTGTTTTAGCAGTTGATAGAATATAAAAATATAATATCTAAAATGTATACCTCTCATTGTTTGGGCATCCGCTGTACACTTTTTTCCCGTTTTTAAGCAGTTAAAATAATTATTAAATAATCTATCACTGTGGAGAATTTCGTCGACATCGATTTTATCAAACTGGTCGGTATATTTTTCTTCTTGAGACATTACCCAGGTATGAGTTGTAAAAATGATGAACATTAAACAAATCGTTAAGGTTTTCATGATCGCTGTTTGGTATTAATCGATTTTCGCAAAACTTACCTACGCTTTAATTGTTTGTTTCTTTTATATGTACATATAAAAGGAGGGGCTGATTTCGTACTTTGAATACGTATTTTACCTTTAGACATGTCGTTTTACCAATAAAAATGATGTGTTGGTTAAGTATTATACATAATTTTATTGTCAATTGAAAAATGTATTCTGTTAAAGTGACGGCAAGTCTTATTGTTTTACGTAATTATTTTGTTATACTCGAATGTTGTACATGGAAAATGAATTTCTGCTATCATTACAACTATTAGATTGCATTTACATTATAACAGTACCGGCTGGTATGTATGTGGCTAACATATTCAAGTTTTTCTTATCTTTAATGATATTACATAATATAGTGACACAAAAATTATGAATACCTCTATAAGATAAATCGCTTTAGAGACTTTATATGGTAAAAATTCCCATTTGTAACAAGATTCAAAATAAAATAAAAAATTTTGTTATATATTTTCTTAATGTTGTCGATTTTAATATTTTACATTTCTATTCTTTTTTTAAATTTTATTGTCTATTCTGTGCAGTGTACGACTTACTTTGTATATTTTCATCATAGCAGATCAATAATTATGGTAATTCTTCTCTTTCTTTTTTCAATAACTCTTTTACTTAGTTTTAATATATTTATGCCCGATTGCACCAACTTTCCTTAAAGGTGAGGTTTAGTAAAGCTTTCCTTAACGTTAAGGTGGCCCTTAGTGTAGGTTGCATTGCACCACACCTATTTGAGTTTGGTTTAGTAAAGCCTTAAATAAATTTAGCAACATCGCATTTTTTGTAAAGTAACTTTGGTTACACTTTATATTTATAATTAATTTCACAAGGTGTAAATTAATTATTTACCAGGAAAATTAAATAAGTACATTTTCATTATTTGTGAATTTTAATTATTTTTTATTCTGTGATCATGTATAACTTAGAAAATAGGGGTGAATTACATTGTTATTACTTCTAATTTGCGAAAAAATTTACTGCAGTTGTTTACAAATTGAATTAAATAATAATTTATTTTTGTAGAATCAACATTAAAAACATGGAAAATATCAAGCGACACCGGGGACGCAATTATACTGCCGAAGATATAATCCTGCTTATAAATTGTGTAGCTAAATATAAAGGTATTATTGAAAACAAAAAAACCGATGCTATAACTTGGAGAGAAAAGGAAAAGACTTCAGCAGAAATTGTAGAAACTTTAAGGAGGGATCCTGCTTTAGGAGGCCCAAAAAAATTATTTTTTTCGGAATTCTTTTTAGGAGAAAAGAAATAACCAAGTCTATTGGAGTTTTCAGACTATTTTATTGTGTAATTCAATGTAAGAAAAAAAAATTTTTTTAAGAAAAATATTGAAATGCAGCCGATTTACACACACTTTCGATACGCACTCCACAATTAATTGGCGGGAAAGATGGAGCTCATAATTTTGATCTGAATCAAGAAAACCAGAAAGGATTTTAATTTTCATCCATTTTTCTTCTATTTGAACTAAAAAGAATCACGAAAATAAATGTTTAAACAACTTTTTCAGCGAATTAAATAAATTTTTTTTTATTGAGAAACATACTTTTTTTTCCGATTCGATAAAAATTCTAAATTTGACAATTTCTTCGGGAAGAAAATTGTATGAAAATTAAAATCCTTTCTGGTTTTTTGGTTTCAGATCAAAATTATGAGCTCCATCTTTCCCGCCAATTGAAGATAATGATTGTGGAGTGCGTATCGAAAGTATGTGTAAATCCGGCTGCATTTCAATATTTTTCTTTAAAAAAAAGTTTTTGTTATGTTGAATTACACAATAAAATACTCTGAAAACTCCAATATTGGAACATTTCGACCAGGGATAAACTTGGTTATTTCTTTCCTTCTAAAACAAATTCCGAAAAATATGGATTTTTTGGTCCTCCTAAAGCAGGATCCCCCCTTAATGCCAGTAATAATTATACTAGAGCTACCGAATCACTTAAAAAGGTAAAACAACAAAAAAAAAGAGGTGCGCAAAAAAGTTGCTGATACCAAGAAGGTACAAAATACAACCGGGTTAGGGGTTGATGGCAATATGATTAATGTGGACAACAACGATTCTTTGTTGTTGTTCATCATTAACTCCAAGACGGTTGTAGGTTTTACCTACTAGTTTTGAAGGAGATGCAGTTGCATCAACATCATTTAAAAGCGTGGAAGTTGCATCTGTTAATAGCATAAAAGAAAATGAGACCAATACTTTGGAAGAAAATGATAACCGTTTCTTTTCGAAATCGAAATCTTTTTAAAAACGATAAATCATCCTTAGTATGTATATAATTTGCTCTTTCGTACATTTGTCTATCATTTCCAAATCGTCTTCAAACAAGTCATTCTTCATCTGAATATATTTTGGATTTATACTTTTATGAAAAATTGAAAATTAAACTCAACTATATAGAAAAATATGACATGTAGATTATGAATTATGTTCCAACATTTTAATATTATAGGTTAAGCGGCAGTTTAACAAATTTAAGCCTCCGAAATCGGAGGCTTAAATTTGGGTGGTCCTTAAGCGGTTAAGGAACACCTAAATCAGTGGTGCAATCAAAAAAGGTCGTACTTAGCGATTTAGGGTGAAGCTTAAGGTTAAGGAACGTTGGTGCAATCGGGCATTATTTGTTTACTTTTTGTTAAATTTAAATTCTCTCTAATATTTACTTTCTAGCCCCAAATTGGGCGTCAAATTTATTAACGCTATACGTGGAGTACAACAGAATAAGAAGCAAATCAGAAAATTTTTTAGTTATACAAATTTTTGATAAATGTAAGTGATTTTGTTAACGAGAAATTTGAAAGACCGTTGAAAACAACTTCGACAAACTCTGCAACAAACCACTTGTCAGAGATAGTACTCACAATACTCTTGTACCTGTCTGAATGATTACCACCTTGGTGTTAGTTCGAAACTTGACCCTCTCCCCGAGTTTAACAACACCCAAGAGACCCCTGGTGATCTTCGATTACTATAGCATCTACTTAGATCTTTTATCATGACGATATTGTTTTTTCAGTTCCTTCACTTTTTAGCTGTGCCTTGAGATGCCAGACGGCTTCCCCAATTCTTGTTATCTGTCACGTTCTTTATGTTATTAACAAATCATCATATTATAAGAGGTTCTTCGGCGATTTGACCAAGGCTGGAGAAGAGCAAGGTTTACTTTACTTACTGAAGTTTCACGGTTGAAATTCAGCTTAATTGCTTTATTTTTTTGTCACATTTTGTTGGGCAGGTTGACCCAGTCCTCGTCATCTACCTCCCATTTGCAGTGATCTGAATTCGATTTTTTCTCTGTTTCACAACATGCTTTGGTATAAATTGTCGTCTGAGATTTAGAGTATTCTCTAAATTCTCAATCTCTCCCTTGAGAGATCCATTTTAAAAAATTTTAATTTATTGAAATATTTTTATGCAATTTCAATTTAAAAGTTAATAATAATTTTGGCAATTTGTTTGCATAATGCTGTAGAGAAATTAACATAGAATAAAATGATATAAATAACTCAATTTATCAAAAAATTGCAGATAGAACACTCTGATTCTGAATAGAGTTTTATTTAATTTGGTTTGAACTAATATGCCATCACCAAGTTTTAGATTGCTCTAATGACATGCTGATCCATAAATCGATCAGCAGTATTAGTCTATTATTTTATTGAAATGAAAAGATTAATTGTTCTTGCCTAGCTAGTTTTTAGATATGGGGCGAGTAGAAGGGGCCGAAACAACTTGCATAACAAGAAAAGTTATTAGCTTTTCATCGAAACATTTTATATTACCTATTTTTTCTCCGAATGATCCAAATTCAAAAAATAAATTAAAATTTTAATTAAATCAAGCAATATTTTATAATACCAAACAAGCAGAAGGTTACTTGATAATTGGCCAATTATTTAAGTTTAATCCGCAACTGTAAACTTTAATTAATATGACATTGAATAATTTTCTATGGTAGTCCAGTCAGTAGGGGCAAAAAGGTTTTTTCCCTAGGCCTTTGTTATTTAGGTCTGAGCCCCGAGAAAAAATAGAAATTTTTGACTTTGGAGGGGGTTGGCGCAATCCGTCATCTTGGTTGAAAGGTACAAAAAATTGGTTTTTACAAGATAATTCTTCAATTTATTGTTGATTCTACGACCAAACCCTCGAAGAAGAAAAAATTTCCTACATTTTCAAATGAGCATCTTTTGTGTAAATCTGATATACTATATCGAGTTACAGCGGCGCCATCGTGATAATTTTTCCAAAAAAGTAGTCAACTCCTTATTTTTCTTATGTTAAGAAATTCTTTGTGGCTATTCATTACATGATTATGATAACTTTGTAGAATCAAAGTAAACTCATTACCACAGAGGTAGAGTACATACGGCGCGGTTTCTTAAATTGTGGTATACAGGTACAGTAGATCTAATCCACAGATGTTCTAGTTTACTAATTTTAAAGATGGAAATAGTGCTTCTACTTCGCTTCAGTCCGAAGTACGGCTTAGATTCTGCAATATAATGTCCACCATTATATGTTAATATTTTTCTTCCTTTCCGACGGTCCTGGTGGGTTGCCATTGACTCCTTAGTAGTAATAGTCTTTGTTTTCAATTTCATCTCCTAACCCACTGTCTGCACCAAGAATCTGATATTATTTGTCATCCTTGTCGTCACTCTCGATGATAACTTATGGTGCATTTTTGCATAATTCACCATTGCAGAATTCACACACAATAGTGGATTTAGCCAAACCCAGCTGTTCTGCAACCGATTGCTCCACCGCAAAATTCAATAAAGTATATCAGGTACTGGTTGTTATGTCATTGATACTGAGGTGAGTTTATGGTTTAAACTTGAGCCCATTTTCCAATCCCAGTCGCATGGATATTTATGGATTCCATACCAATTTTAAACTTGATGATAGGTCTTAAACGCACGGTACTGTGTAGCGTCCTTCGTAGGTGGCAAAGAAGGAAGATTGAATTTATTGCTTTTTATTGGTTGGTAGCGGACTTCTTTTAAGGTTTCCTCTTCCATGTTACCATCAAACAAAGCAACGAGATATCGTGCTCCAGGGTTTCCAATGTTTTCTGATATACCCAATAGTCGGGTCATAAGCTTTGTATTTTTTATAATATTCCTCAGGAAGAGGTAACACAGTTACATTTTCGTGAAATGAGTGTTAAAACATCTTTCCAGTCTACCAAACAATGCTAGATGAGGTAGTAAAACCATTTAATATCAACCACATTCAGAAACTCGTCTTGGATTTTCAAATAAAATTCGCCACAAAGCGAAACCGACACAAAAGCGAATCCAAGAAAATTGAAAAAGAAAAAAAAAAGAAAACGTGATTTAATAAAGATAGCAGTATCGATACCGATGAAAGTGATGCGTGCTGTAATAGATGACTGGACGCGGCGGCGTTTAAATGCACGGGGCCATTTTGAATAAATCATATATAAAACGAAACTTTAGAGTCTTAGCAATAAAATGGTCTTAATAAAAATGATTTTTTTATTTTTTTATTAAGCAAACAAAACTTTGTTTTTTCTTGGTTGGGTCTGGTACAATTCGCCGGGAACCATTAAGACAGTTTTTATCGTCGAACTTTATATAAAATACAAAATTGATAGTTTTAATCGTTAAACTGTTTGACAACTATTAATCTATTTTAAGTAATAACATACTACTGATTGGTTGAATAATAACCGAACGGACTAATAAAAAGTAGATGGATAAAAAGATAAAAAAACAAGAAATTAATAGTAAACAAAACCTAAAGAATTTAAGTTAGAAACTTGAAAGGTGAATATAAATGTCTCTTTTCTTAAATTACATTTTTTCATAATAATTATTATATTTTATATCTACTAAATGTTAAATATTTTTGAACTATAAAATAAATATTTTGCAAAGATTTAAAAGATAAATCAACAAAATATTCATTTCCAAAACTACATAGTGTAAAAAATGTTAACTTTGGTACAAAAAATGTAAAGAATTTTACTTTCTTCAAGTTTGTAGTAATTATTTTTGTCCTAGAATCAACCACTAAAGAATTATTAAAAAAGAGCAATTAACTTAGATTTTCATAAATAATATGTGTATCAAATCAAAATTGTTTCTAATACCCCATCTTTGGTAGAGCAAAACCATCTTAATTGACTGAACTATAGGTTAAATAAACAAAATTTTTATTAATTTTAGTAACTTTGGTTAGAAAAACATTTTAAGTTGGTCATATTTCAGGATTGTAGGTTATTTAAATGTTAACTTCATGTAAAGGTCATGTAAAGGTAGATAGTATCTTTTGTCAAATTTATTAAAATAATGTCATATTTATTACATTCTCTCGAAAACTAAAATTTAAATACCTATTACCATTGTTTATGGTTTATGTAGATAAACAATGTTACTACTTTACTGCACGTGTTATGTTTACGTTGGTATTGAAAACTTTGACTTTAGTATTTAAAATTGATACTGATGAAACAGTTCACTTGTGTATACATGCATATATATTTTTCTTATTTTAGTACTTCTTACACAGTACAGTACTAAAATAAGAAAAATATATAAAACTTTGTTTAAACAAACCCATTTAATTATACATATATAGTATGGAGAAACAAGTAACGAAAAAACTGAAAGAAGTTTTTTTTAATAGACATCCTGTTGCACCGAGATACAATAAAGTTTGGAACAAATTCGATAATATTTCTTAGCCCAGTTTTTGAAACGCGAGTAACCCAAATGCAAAAGTTAACTTAGATTTCTGAGCAATTAGGGTAGTCATAAACGTAGGTTAACTCTAGAACTTGGTTTAACTCACAATTATGAACTGGACAAAACAAGTGGAGTTTTTTCAGACAATTGTCGGACACGTTAACCTTATTTTTTTAAATGTCACTTTTTTTCAACTCAAAGAGTTGAAAAAGTCGTTCTTATAAGTTTAAATTAACAATCTTGTTCGGTAGAACTGCTACATACATAAATAATTTTGAAAAAACTTACTAGTTATTTTAGACTATAAAAAGGGTGCCGACTAAATCTAGAATTTAATCAATGCCTATAATATTTTATATTTTTGTGTTACTAAATCAATCAAAAAATCAGCTTTCTCTAGGAAAGCGTTGTCATTTTTTCTTTTCAGAAAATTTTTAATAATTTCCATATAATAACAAAATTTTCAGAAGTGGTCTAATTCTTCTGAGCATGGAAGTATTATTATAATATAACACTCGAGGTGTAACTAATTTACGTGTTAATGGTTTAAAAATGCCATTAAACAGAAATTTGCATTGATATTCAAATGTTTAAGTACTTCAATTTAAAAGATAATTAAGTCTTTATTGTAGCAAATCAAAACTATGTTAAATCTATTTATAACAGCATATTATAGTTACTAGAAATATTTCTTTCAATAACTAAATTAATATTTTACCTATTAAAATTTTGCTGTTATAGTAATATTACTTATATGTATGTACATATAATACTATTATTTACAATTTTTGTGTTTTAGCTCTGAAATATCAGTTGCTTTAATAACCCCAATTAGATGTTATATTTAAATTATTATTGAATACATTACACTATATTCAAGTTTATGGATAAAAGTAAACAAATTTTTATAATAAAAACAGAAATCCAAACTACCTTGACTTCATTCACTGCACAGTATGTACCTTGAAATAATAAGTAATAATGTGTGTTTTTTAGTTATTCAGATTCATGTAGAATATATTAATAAGACAGTTACCGTTAAATTATACAACTTTTTATATCATTTTTAAAATTAATTGCTTAATTTCACTCGATATATTCTTAAATTTTCTGAAAAGTATGTTGTTTATTTTCATTAATTAATTAATGTGATAGAAACTATACTTTAACAATGAAGTACTCAATATTTTATACACAACATAATACTTATGTCTTTTTTTAAATTTTTTAACGATGTAATTTGTTACACAATTTTGTTAACACATATCATTCGTACGTAAATTAGATTTAAATCTGATAGCCTTTTTTTAAGTTTGATGTTAAAAACCTGCTTTAAGGTTAAGCTTCGATAGTTGTTTAGAAAAACGCGAATTGTTTTATTCCTTATAAAACGTCATGGGAAATCGGCGCCCATGATTTTCTATTACTTAATAATTTTTATGAATCATCATGTACTGAAATTGGTTTGATAAAGAGCCAATTTTCACACATATTCTGCCCGAAAATAGTCTATGCGGACGATTGATTCACAATCAGTTAGTAATCGACTATAGTTCCTGAATATTTATAAGTTTAGAAACAGTTTATTATACGGTTTTAATTTTTTAAATAACGTAAAAAAAGTTTAACAAAATTATTTATTATTAATTTGTCATATTCACTGATTGTGAATAAAATAGCACTCGGTTATAATAAAACTTTTTTCACCTCGGTACATAATATACTATTATTTCATAATAATATTTGTTTACGTGAAGATCCAAAAATCAAATTAACTAAAAGTAAGATCCTCGGTAAGATCCCTTAAAATGCAATTCCGATCTTACGGCTTTACTCTGCTGCTCTACTGCCTACTACTGCTCCATTCCTTTTTATCTAGAGAAGAGATAAACGTTTTAGGTATTAGTAAACTAAAAAACGGTTAAAAAAAGCACATGACGTCAGAGCGATTTATGCTATCCTTTTTCAAATAACCTTGTTTGTAAACATATTTTGCTTGGGTTGGACTTCGCTTCAGAAGTCTAATTAAGCACCAATATATTTAACAAATGGAAATATAAGATAATCTGCCAAAGTAAACAAAATACACACAAACAAAATGCTTGAACAAGAATGAATTACTGATAGGTAATTAACGTAACTATAAACACAATTATAGGTAGGTATTTTGATTCCAGTGAATTTTACGAATGAATACTTGATAATAATAATTGATTGATATGAATTCTCATCAAAATTAAACGTCAATTTGAACTAAATATCTCGAGACTTTTAATGGAATAATTAAAATAGTTTTCCTATTTAAAAACAAAAGTAAAAAAAAACACACACAGGGATGGACTGGCCAGGTATAGTTGGGGATGAATGGTCGGACATCGTTAAAATAGACCAGCAGCAATGATGTCGGTCGTCAAATACCACTAATAATTAAAATTAATTAAAAAAATTAAAAACTAAAAACGAAATAGTTAAGAAAATGGTTCACCCTGTATAAAGCAATTTCAAAATTATATTTTACTAAAATACTATCATTTTACCAACAAACGACTTTTCTTATTGCCTCATTGATTAATATCTTATACCTAGAATTTAATTTGCCATAAATGCTTTAATGCAATTTCCTGACAATAATTAGTTCGCAACATTAATTTGACCGTTTGGTGACCATTAAATCGTTTTTACTGTAATATAAATGATATTTGTATTTATTTTAGGTATATACCGGATGCTGAATGAGTTAGCCGAACTAAGAAAATTAACTTGTAAAAAATTATTTAAGAAAATTTTTGCTTTCATAATTATTGTAGAGAAAAAATGAAAGACACAAAATTAATGCAGAAATATAATCTGTACGAATGATAAGAGCATTAGACTTTATCAAGCTTTTACTTAAAAAATCAAAAATATGCTTTTGAAATAATTAAAATTTTTATTTATCAAACTGGCATAATAAATTCAATTTAATTTCTATTTTCAAAAATAATCACTTTGGAAACTTATATGGTCAGTATGATAAATGAAACTTTTAACAATTTCAAAAGCATTTTTTGACTTTTTAATTAAAAGCTAGATGAAATTTAATGCTCTTATCATTCGTAGTTTATATTTCTGCATTATTTTTGAGTTTTTCATTTTTGCTCTAAAATAATTAGGGAAGGAGGAATTTGCATAAATAAATTTTTACATGTTAATTTCCTATGTTCCGCTAACTCATTCGGCACCCTGTATTTACCATCATGGTATGAAAACTTTGCCGTTAAAATTTATTTTTGGCGTCGTTCTTATTTTTAAGGATTATTATAATTGATGTGACCTCTTCAAAATCGTTTTTAATAAATGTATGTTCAGGTATACATTCATTAAATTATTTGCATAAATGAGTGATCGTTATCTAATGTTTGTTGTTTTTTAATTTTGTTTATTGAATTTTTTATTTTAAGTAGTACAAATTTTTATTGAAGGACAATCAATATTAAATAATGTAAATTTATGAATAAGTAATTACAACTTTATTGTTTATTTAGGTGTTAATTTGTTTATTTATTATTGTGAGCAATTAGTCACAACATTTTTTTAAATTATTTAAAGATAAATTCATTCTTAAGTAAATGAGTGGAAAATTTATTTATAATAGATAGGTAGGTACCTACATAATAAATTAGTTACGAAGTGGCGCTGTGAGTATGCAAATTACAAAGTGATTCAGTTTAAATGTATCGACTTGGCGTTTTTGTTTAAAATTAAAGCTTGTGTAGCTCTTGCAAACCACCGAAAAAAATTATCAAAGGACAAACACTACTTATGTAACTAGCAGTCGGTGGAAGAACTTCAAATTTTTGGTTCCCCGCAAAAGAATTAATTTCTAGAATGTTTCATTCTTTTCATGACATTTTTAAACCCCCTAGGGCTCTGGACTCTTCTGGAAATTTTGCAATTTTCATATATTATGCCCGGTTTTTATTTATGCATGCAGCTAAAATAATTGATACGTACACGATTGGCCCTAATTTGGTTAATTTTTATCCAACCAGTGCCACTGTGGTCAAATGTTGTGATATTATTAAATTATATTATATCATTATAATTGGCGATTGCTTAAAAACGCATGCTAGGATAAATTAAAGTACCTACCTATATTTCAATTTTCGCAAAATCTCAAAGAGCGCTGACTTCTAAACGAAAGTTTTCCACTACATGAATGCAAAAAAGAAAGAAGATTAAATAGTGGTTATTTTGAACACACAACATGTTGCCATACATGCGGATCATATAAAAAAATTAATTTTTTTTAAATAGCTAAACAACCAGGTCTGACCAGTTAGAATGGAACGACCCTTCAACATTTAAATAGTTTTCTTAGAATAAATTATTACCCACGTTTTTATGAATATTGTGTTGCTTTCTGTTTGTGTTTAGTTTAATTATTATTCATATTATTATTAATAATCGACATATTCTTACAATAGAAAAATATTAACTTAACATATTTTACATTAAATTGACTGCCATTGAAATTGAAATGCCGAATAAAAATTTAAAATTCTATTTTGTATTGTATATGATATTCGGATATTAATGAAAAGATTTTATAAAACTGAAGAAAAAGTGCACCTAACGATTTCTCACATGAACATTAAAAGAAAAACTATTATTTATAAACAGATAAAATATTACAACTCATGTTGGCAATTTTGGAGTGTTTAATAATAATTATAAGAAATAAATCATTGCTCTAAGTCCTTTTTATGGATTTTTGGATTTAAATAAGTAGTAGCCAAAAAAAATGCTGTGTTGTAAATAGATCCCCTATTAAGTAAACTAGATGAAATTACTTATACAAGAAATACACATGTTTTCTATTTGTTGTTTTAATATGTTTATCGTAAAAGTGCTTGAAAAACACAGTATTTACTAAATATGAAAATCATGAAAAACCCTTTTTTAGAATCTTTATTTTTTCGATTTATTATTTACAACACAAAAACACAAATACGAGATAAATGCAGTAAAATAAATGTGCATATTATCAAAAAAGATATTTAAGATTCTAAATTGAGATAAAACTTCAATCTATTCTATTTTATTTTAATATCAATTTTATTATTGATTTTCAATTCTATGTTGAATGAATTTGATTTAATTGAAGATGCGATAGGTTTTACAAATTTTATACCTACTGTAATTTTAAACTATCGATCGTAAATTTTAGCGACATTTCAGTAGACAGTTACTGTTTTTAACCATAATAACTTCTATAATTTATTTTAGTATTTTTCAGTTCTTATGTTTATGTTTAGAACTTGAACCACAAACAAATACATGTTTTTTTTCTTATCTTAGTTACAATTTATTGTATTATTTGTTGTTGAGCAGAACTATTTTTTATATTGTATTATATTGTTTAAATTTATTATTAACTAGTGAAACTCATATTGAATTAAAACTTTAAAAACTGACCATTGCGAAAAGCTTATATGAAGTACTGAAGAAATATTATCATCATTTAGTTTGTGATTTTATTGTCGGTTTCTTTTGTTCATTCTTACATAATTGTATTTTATCCGTAGTAATATATGCATTAACATGTTATTCTTAAAACTGGTTTTTATGTAATTTACGTAATTTCATTTCTGTTAAATAATGTGTACTTTTTTAAAATATCCTCTTTAATATTTAAAGAAGAGAAAGCGATGATTCAGGAACTCTTTCGTCGTAATAGTTACAGTTAGGTATTTGATTAAATAATATGTGACAATAATTGTATGTTGGTATATAAATAATCAGCTTAATGCTGAGAAAGCATAAAGAACATAATTTTTTAGCTCCTTTTTCTTGAATGTGCATTCATTGGTGTGATTATATCAACACTATTATAGATTTCTTCCTGTATTATAGATGTAAATGTGAAGTTGATAAAAAGTTTATAAGTTTATAACTATTTGTTTATTTTACTCAATACTATCATAATTAAAGGAACATAATAAAATCAATTTTTCACAGCAAAATACAAGGATGCAAAGTTTAAAATAATATTGTAAATATAATTAAATTAATTTACTATAACAATACTATTTACAGCGGTGGCAATTTAACGCCTTCCTTTTCAATTTCACTTGCAAATTTCTGTCTGTAGAAATGTTCTGGGTCAAATTGATCTTCAAGTTCCCTGAATACTTTTGGTTTCTCCTCAACTAAAAATCTCAGGACTCTTCTTCCCTGGTTCTTCTGAACTTCAGTACATTTCTCACAATTGGTTTTTAGTGCGTCAGGGAAATATTCTGAAAATAAATGTTATGTTAAATTATTTTCACAATAATTATAATCACAATAATTATAGTCTAGACAAGTATATTATTATTATAGTAAACTACAATAAAAAAAATTAATGGAAAAATCTAAAATTGCGGTAAACTAGTGAATTAATTACTCAAGTACTATTAAATGAACTTAATTTATTATAAAAATAATGTTAAATTATTACCTTAAAACCAAAAATAAGTAATTTACTTAATATGTAATAAAACAAAAATATTACAGTCACATACCTCTTAATTTAGTTCCTTCTTTGGTGCATTTATTCCCAGTTTTGATGCAGTTGATATAATTGTTGAAAAGTCGGTCACTCTTAAGAACTTCCTCCACATCAAAGTTATCATATTCATCAGTATACTTATCGTCTGCTGGTCGACACCAAGCAACATTTAGCAATGCAACAAATAAAGCGAACACAATGAAGTTTCTCATTTTGGTAGGTATAGTTCGGACAATGTACCTTAACTATTTAATTCAAATTTTCAAGTGGTACTCGTTTATATACTTTAAGAAGTTATACCTAATTAGAGAGGGGCAAGGTTCGACTTCTTAAAAAATCAAGAATATCTAGAAAACCCGTAAAATTAAATCACTTGCGCTATAACCAAAATTAAAATTCCATTGATGCGTTATGAATTTTTTTGTTAGAACTTCCATACCGAATTAATTAAAGAATAATAATTAACAATTATAATTTAATGACACACTTAAGGAGGTGTGCATATATTTTTACGACTGTTTGATTACATTATGTTTTCTTTTTCTCATTATTTTATTTAGCTAAGATTAAATTTAAAAATATGCAATTTCCGAGGTAATCGAGGTAAGCAATACTTTTAAGCATACTTAACAACTTAAATAATGTAAAATTTTTAAGATTAGAAATTTATATTTGTGTATTTCAATTTAATATATAAAATTTCACTTTCTGAATTCAGAATCAATTGATTAAAATCAATAGCAATTACTTCCATTACAAAAAATTATAAGCATATTATAGTAAATAATGTGAGAGTAAAAATAATTTATAATTACATTTTATTTTATTTTATTTTCAAAAAAGGTAAGTACCTACATAATAATTCTGTGGTTTCAGAGTAAAAGGTTTTAAATAAATAAATGCATTTACTTATGAGATATACATGATTTTTTTAAAATTTAAATGTAATCTTAAAAATATTGTTTCTCGGGTGCATTGCATAAGTGAATATTATATTAGCTGGAAAGTACAAGTTAATTATTATTACTAATAAATAACATTTGAAAATGATTTTAGGCTACGCATTTAGAATATATTATTTTTTATTGATAAATACCAAGAACTACTCAGCTAGCGGCTAATCATAATAAGCAATAATAAAATAAAAATTGAAAAAACTTATTTAAGCATTTTTACTCTGAAACAATAGAATTGATTATGTTCATTTAAGTAAATATGGTGTTGCTGATGACTCACATTTTGACGAAAACAAAATGTTTTAATTTTAGTTTAAGTTTGGCAGTTGCTTACCTATATAAGTTGTAGTTCCGAACCAACTTAAGAATTTCAGTACCAACTGAAAAACTGAAATAATAATTATTTTATATCGAAGGCAAAGAAGGAAACCAATAATAAAACTTGTGGATTGATATACAGTGTGCTATTAGTAAGGTGGTTTTCCCCACAGCCTCTTAAAATTAATTCATATTAATGTATAAATTTGACTAAAATAAACGAAACCTGAAAATGAAATAATATACATACATTATGACTATAGGCATAAAAATAAACACTGTACATTTTTTAAATTTGACAAAAGGAGTAAAGTGGATTATCAGTAAATATGTTGATTATTTTACTAAATCATAGTATTTATAAAGGGTGAACTATTTCAGTAAAGCATAATGCTATATTAAAAATATTTATGTTGCAGTGCTATACTCTTAAAAATTCGGTTTAAATTTTAATATTTTTAAAAAATCATTCTAATTTTAAATAAAATCAATTGAGTAGTTTGGATGAATGAAAACCTACAAAATGTCTGCAATCTTGTAGATTCCGTTGATATAAGTCGCGTTCGAGCAGTCCTAGAAGTTTTTCTGACTTTAAATTTGTGTGTAAGTATTATGGAGAAGTCTATACATCAACACATCATATTTATTACCGCTTATTTGTGGTTTTTGTATTATTCGAGTGTTTTGTAATTTAATTTTGAATAAACTGTATAAGTGTGTTCCTTTGTGGTTGGTAAACCGTAGGGAACCGTAAGAATTATGGTTAGTTTAACGAATCAGACATGGAAAGATGCGAACAGAGGGACGGACACGAGAGCAGAAACGTAAGGTTTCTTACCACACTTCGCATATATGTACCTAAGCCTAAAATACGAGCCAACTCTTCTTACAGCTATTGTGCCATTAGATTTTAAACATATATTTTGCCAATTATTTTTATACCATAATGACAATATATTATGTAACTCAATAATTCAAAGTAATTTATTTTTAATTTTTTTATGTAACTATGAGTTTGCATTAACGGATTAAATTAAAATTAGGGGACGGACTGTTGTTTTTCCATCCCTGTTTTAGAATTTTATTTTATCTGTAGAATTACAGGGTAATTAAATAAATTAATTAATTAAAATTAATCAATTACTTAATCAGTAGCATACAATGTAACTTCATAAAAATAGAATGATTTAATTGCAGATGAGCAGTTATAAATAATAATAAAAAGTATTAATTCATAAATCCGATATATTTTTTATAGTTGCGGTTTTTTTGTAAATACACACTATCGTGTCATAATTTATAATTATGAGAAAAGTGCATGAGTATTGATTGTGACGTTGGGTGATAAATGCAAAACAAGTTTTTTAACCATCATTAATTTCTTGCAAGAATAAGACGTCGGTCGTGTGAAAAAAACTCATAATAATTATTATTTTTTATTTTTAATTAATTATCTACCTTGAAAGTATTTTTAGTAAATTCACTTAAAGAGTGAAAAACAAAAAATCCGCAAAAAGTAGAGTAATAAGATCAATAGGTAAAAACGGAAATATTAAAGGTGCCCCCCTTCAGACAGTTTAGGAAAAACTGGCAAAAATGGTAATATTTGTTGATCTGAACCTACGAAAAAGCCTTTGAAATAGTTCTTCTTCCTTTTCTGAACACCTTTAATCACCAGTGAATGTTAAATGTCACATTATATTGAGCCAAGTAAAAACTAGTGTTAGTTTTTAAACATTTTGGGGCACCGTGCTTTGCTAATTTTAATATTTTTTATTTTCATTACATTGAAATATAAGCTTTATACTACTTAAAAAACACTATTTTGATAGGATATTCCTTCGTGCTGGGGCACCTCAAAATACTATAGTACAAAAAAGGAATATTACTTATTTCATTTACTTATCCGTAAGCAACTTTTTATTACTATTTCATTGAAAAAAAGCAAACAAAATTTTTTCAATACATTTTCACTCTACCCTCTATAATACACAGCTTAATTTAAAATAAAAACTTTCAGTTCAAATAATCTCAATATAAAGTGGGTCCGATTATACCTGTATTTACAACGACATATAACCATATAAGTCATTGTAAAATCTTAGATCGGAGTACCGTTGTAGGATAAACACCGAAAGGAATAAATACCTCAAAAAAAACCATATCGTTTTGTAGAAACTCACTGAAGCGAACAAATCAATGAGTCAAACAAAAGGCAAAACAATGAACTATTAGTAATTGCATGATGATAGATTACTTCTCTAATAATAATTTAATTATACTTAATTAATTAGAGATTTGTTTCACATATTTGTGTAATTTTAAGTGTATCTATCTTTTCTTCAATTTGAACATCACTTCTAAAAGTAAGTTAGACTAGACTAGAAAGTTAAAAAATAGTCTTAAAAAAAAGAACGTTGTGCGGATTTGACGAATGTCCCGAAATTTTATCTTAGTTTGCGCCCAAATCTGTAATTTCGCAGAGGAATTACTGGAATTTTACCGCGGAATTATTGGAATTCTTATATGTGCTACGGTGCCCAGCTTAGTTGGGCATTGACGTCATGGACCGGCCAATGACGTCAATGACTATGCATTTTGGGCGATGTTGACATTTAAAATTTCATATGTGGATTTTACATCATTGTCCGGGCAATGAAGGTAATGCCCAATACAAGGTGATGAAATGATGAAACTACTATTCTACAGATTCCATATTCTATCACTCTTTCAGTTTTGGCTGGCCCAACCACGGCAAATCACGGACCTACCGTAAACTACTGAATTAATTAAATTAAATTAATTTTTCCTCCGGCCGCTTTGGCTGACGTAAACAACAAATCACGGATCCACCCTAAAATGATCGTTTGTGCAAATTAAATAAAAATTCCTGTACATTTATGAGGTCTTGAAAAGGGCTGAGTTCCTGTCATTTACACGGAAAACTCTTGCACGACAAATAATTGTCTCGGGTTGAAGTGCATCGCCATTTTGCTGTTCCTTATATAGTAATTATTCTATATTATTGTCCAATCCATTTTGATCATTAACGTCGTTGACCGGCCAAAGACGTAAATATTACAATCAGATGAAAATATTTACATCGTTGCCCACCGTTAAGGGGCGTTGACGTCAATGACCGATCAATGACGTTAATGGCTAGCGTAAATAGGCATTGACGTCAATGGCCAGACAATGACGTCAATGCCCAATTTACGTCATTGACGTAATTAATGCCCAATTTACGTCATTGACCGTAACATACTCGAATTGTAGTCTGCCAGATCTTTTGAGAACGTTTATTGAAATGGTTTCATCATATCGTTTTACAATTTGACGTATAAAATCCAACTTGACTAAAAAATTTCTAGAGCTACTCCTATGATCAGTTCAAAAATTTTTAATTACATTTTGAGAGAATCAGTCATAAAAATTTTCTCAGTAAAAAAATTGAAAAAAAAAAAATTAGTAGGTATATAATATGGAATGTATATTAATTTTGATATTTTTACATTAATAATTATTAAATAAATCAAACAAGTGAAAGTCTTATTAAAACAATAAAAATATTTTCCACGATATCAAATGCAAAAGCAAACTTTTTTTGGCTGTTTATGAAGCTGTACAACTCTGAAACTGGTTTTAATAAAAGCAATAAAAAAACTGGGATAAAACAAAACTTTTGTTCCAGTAAGTTATGAATAATATTAATTATGAAGCTACTAACACAAATAAGAAACAGTATTGACAAGGGTAGATGAGATGAAAAAAAAGTTAAAAGTATTAATCTTGTTGCCGTCTCTTTATTACAATATTTATGTAGAAATGTTGTGAAAATATCGGAAGAGGTGCGGAATTTCGAGTTATTATAAATAATAGCTTTTTAAGAAATTGTAAATTGTAAATTTCTTAAATTTCTTCATTCATAAGTAAAATAAAAACAGAACATTTTTAAACTTAAAAGTGGGCGTTAAAGTATTATTTTTTGGCCCTTGGGTATAAAATCTTTTAAGTTTATTATACTTAGTTAGCATTTTTTAAATTTTAAATCTTGTAGTGAGTCTATTTCTAGGACCGCTACTGTAACATAATAAATATGCTTTGTACAGAAAATTGTTATTGAATAGAATTATTTTTCTTTCATATTATTATTTACTACATAAAAATTCATTAATCTTTGTCACGAGTCATAGAAAAAAATGTACACTTCTAATTAAGTAATTATGTGTTGAAAGCGTGCTTGCAAACTGTGGCATGTGACTGGTATTTAATTTTTTTTTGATTTTTGATAAAATGATTCTACGTCCGAACGTCAAAACGCCAAAAGCAAAAACACGGAAAATAATATTAAAATTAATCAGAGAATGCTGAACTAAAACACCAATAATTTTTTTGCTATAATTTAAGATGTAACTTGGGATAATTACTAAATTACACTAATTCATTATTATGTAGGTTTATCAGATTATTATTGATAAAAGTATAAAAATCTTGTATACTATAGAGATCTGACCCGAGACGCTTTAATTGAAAAATTATTTAAATAAAAAACTAGTTATGTTTTTATTCAAAAACAATTTATTAAAAACAAAGTCATAAGTAATCAATAATCCCGCGATGTTTATACATCATTCAAACATTAGAAGATCGAGGCGCTTCGCCGCTCCACGCCGCTACTAAAAACCATTAGTAGCTGATGATTTATTTTCTAATTTTTACATATAATACAAAATTATACTGCTTTATAGTGAACAATGCTAATAATTGTTTTTTGTAAATTTTTGTATAATATTCCAGTTATTAGGTAGTGAAAAATGCTTGATTAGGTTAGGAAAAAGGTTCTAACTTTCCTACAACAGATTCAAACCGGAATAGGGTCCGGTACAGGAATTAGTTATGAAAGTTCCCAAAAATTACAAAATCTTAAATTGGCCGTTTCCTGTAAATTTTCTACACAAAATAGGTTATATCAAAATTGAAGTGGATAAAATTCTGCTTAAAAATGATAAAAACATGGTTATTCTAGCCTATATCAAGTTTCTGAGCTATTGAGCTGCATGGAACTCCGATTTTTAAGGATTTTTGATCAAAACGCGTTGTTTTCCACTTTTTTGCTATTTATTTGATACAAAAATAGTCTGTAGAAAAGTTAAACTTGACTTAATTATCTATAAATCTATGTATAAAATTAGTTTGTAGCTGCAATAGGCTTCGGCAGATTAACAGGTTAATCTGTTCTGGCTTAGAAAACTTAGGGGCTTTTTGCTAATAAAATAAAGTCTAAAATATGATCAGGAACTGTACTTATTATTGAATATTTACTATTTGAATAATGGGTATATGCAATAATATTTTTTAGAAAACATTGTTTTCCTTTTACAAATCCGGTTTCTCAATTAGCAGAATAGAATTACATAGTTTAATGCCGAAGGAAGTAATTATTGAATTGAAGTATCCTTAAAATGTAATTAAAATAAAAAAAAGAGAGATGCATACATTTTTAAGCAATGGCTAAAAATGTATTCAAATTGTAGTGATTATATTGCATCAGATGCAATATCGACGGAATGTGAACTAGTTAATCCATTCGTGCTGCCCGCGGCAGAGGTTTTGTTGTACCGAGTTGGGAAGATAAAATGATAAAATCTTTAATAGGATTTGCTGAAAAACTCTAGCATCGACTTAAAAGTTTGAACAGAACGTTTTAATACTATTTAAATTATTTTTTGATTATAATAATTCTATGCTGGAATTACTTTTTTTTTATAAAAAATACTTATTGAAAAAATTTTCATAAATTATATGAAGAACTTGAAATTCTTGGTCATCCAAGTTCAGATCATTTTATAAACGTTGAAAATTCCAAATTCCAAAAAGCACTATTGGCTTCATCCTCTTTGGCACAAAAATAAAATGTAAAAAGTAAATTCAAAATCCACGTCGTCACCATCCGGTTGCCAGTCGAAAATTAAACTTATTCGAGACCAGTAGCACCAGACTGACACCACGCCACTTGCAAAATACCACGCCACAGCCACTCCATTTTGATGCGCGCATCTTCATTTGCTTACATAGGCTTTACCTATCATGGGATATACTGATTCCACCTGCCACCACGCCACCGCTATATCACTTGCTTACCACTTCAGTGCGCGCCTTGCCTTATATTGAAGTTTTATGTTTATTTATTCTCACAAGTTAAGATTTATATATTTACGTATGAAGAATAAAAGAAATTAGAAATTTCAAACCGAAATTCGAAATATTAAGAAAGTTATAGCACATATTCGAGAGCGTCTTATATAGCTTAACCAAAACCTGTTACTCAAACTTTGAACGCAATTTTCTCTCAAACAACATTTTTCCGATCAGCCCAGGCCAAAAAAAAATCTACCAAACAGATTGGGCTGAAATTTGAACATGTTATTCTAATCATCAATGGCTATCGCAGGTAGCAAAATTGTTAATGTTTATAAAAAAATTTCCTATTTTTTACCCCAAATTTCGAAGAAAAAATCGCAATTTCTGATTTTTTTTCCAGAAGTCCGTAATTAATTTATTTTATTTTAAATGTCTAAATCTGCTACCTGCGATAACGTCAAGCTTACAGAACAGTAATTTTTTTGAATTTTTGTTTAAGATTACCTAGACCGACGCTACCGCCTGGGCCAGTCACATGCCTTTTATTTAGGTGTGCACTTTGGCCATATTGAGCAGTATATATAATAAAATTATCTTAAAACATTTTTTTAAGAAATTAAAGATGTCAATAATAACATAAAAAATTCGAAATGATTGGATTTTATTTTGTAGTAAAATAAATTCCTGAAGTATTCCTGTAAAAAGAGCAATTACACAGACTACATCCTTAAATTATAATAAAAATTAGTCATTTGCTTATTAATTTTAAAAGATTTCTCGTTTAACATCTGCTTATAAGTCGAAAAACTTTGTTCTACCTCAACCGACGTAATGGAAGCAAATTTGTAGATACGGAGTGGTACATTCGTATCAATTTCCTGGACTTTTATACCTAGTGCTCACTCAGAAAATTTCTCAAGTGTATAAAATCCTTGATTTTTGTCGAAGATGTCCTTAAATTTCCCACACTCCCTTGCACTTCCAAAGTTTTTTTCCAAAATTATTTATAATTTTTACCAATTCCACTAAAGGAATTAAGAATGTTTTCCTAATTTTTGATGGATGATGGAACGTATGAAAAGTTAGTTTTAATAATATAACTTAATTGTAGTAATATTTTGACAAATTGGTATTTATGCTTATATATTATGTTTCGAAGAACGAATTATGTCATAGTCATTTACTGTATAAAACGAATTTAGTTAGTACGCCAGATCATGTTAGAATTGCCATATTATCATGAATATTGTTTTAGATTCCTGAAGAAGAAGACAATAAAGATCTTCGAAACGTCGAGTTGAATTGGTTGTTTTATTTACAGAGTACAAAATCCCCATTATAGGTGTATTTATTAATTATATGAATATGGACGTGAGTGAAGAACAGAATTAATTGTAGTCGAATTAATGTATTCTTAAAAATTTCATGACATTCTTTTACTGCTGCCCACAACGATTCTGACAATTCAGAAATAAGTCTTGGAAAATTCTCGAAATTTGTCGCATAATATAGAGCACGTTCACCACCTTGTAAGCACTGGTTCGAGAGAAGAGGTGTATCGGGAAATTTTCCTTTAAAAGCTTTCTAAAATTTTCAAATTTATAAAATGCATCTATTAAAGTCCCAAAGAAACATTTAAAAAAACTGAAATAAACACTAAAATGCGTTTTAAACAAAATCTTGCAAAAATATCAGAAAAGTCACTATCAACATCAGGCCAAATCACTGCAATTTTTAAGAAACGTCAAGATCCAAATGGAATATTTCCTGCTTTTAATTTAGATCAATAATCAAAAAGCTTTGAATCTTGGCTCTAAATAATCGTTTTATCCGATAATTCAATTAAACGTTGATAAGATACTATAAAGGGTAATCAAAATTTAAAAGCAATCATCTTGAAAACAATCAACAGAGCAGATAACAAAAATCTTACTTTATTGGTGTCCCGCATCCACATATTCACGTAAAACCTAACGGCTATGTCCCCAATTTTTCCAATTTTTTTTCAAATTAGAAGAAGGGGAAAACGTATTTGAATTTCTGCACCGATTTAAAACCATAAAATATTTGTTAAGATGTTTGGTGACCTTAAATGACTCACAACCTGATCTACAAGTCCAATATATAGGAAATATTATTGTCAACAAAAAAAAAAGAGAAAACATGTTTTTAAAATATTTGCAAGGAAATATAGTAAGTAAAAAAAATCGTACATTTATTATGTTTTGTTGGCAATATAATATATTTTATACATTGAGCTTGGGTTGTGCAAAGCATTTGATAACTGATTGTAAATATTAAAGTAGCGTTTTTAACAGCAATAAAACATGTAACATGTTATACTTTGGAATCTACATCATAGTAGCTTTATTTTTTATCAAAAAGGTATTATTTTTATTTCCAATATAGTTATTTTTTTTATAACGAATTGATGATGGTCGGTTATTATTTTAGAAGGTTGTTCATCTTTAATGAAAACAGTAATTTTAAATAATTGATGATAGCGAAATAATAATTAGTCATTAAAGTTATCGACGTAACTAAATTAAATATAAGATAGGTATTCTAGAAACCAAAAAGATTAATTTAAAATTAATAACAACAGTATTTGTTTTTCAAATACTGGGTATTTCATTTCTTATGAAATTTGAACGAAATAAATAATAGTAAGTAGGTACATGTACAGATGACATAATGAAAATTACTTTTAATTATTATTACAAGGCTTTCAACCGAATTAGTTAACAAATTTGTTTTACTTTGCTTTATGTAAATTTTAACACAGCATCAATTATAATAAATATTAAATTAAAACTAGCATAATTATAAAAATTTGCGTAAAGTCACTGTCTCTCTTGGTGCAGAGAAGGCATTAAAAACGTGCAGTCTAGTAGTATATAAAACACAAGAGGGAATTCCAACATACATTTTTAGAGATATTTCAGATTTCCCTGGATTTCCTCAGATTTTCGTGGAATATTTTTACTTCTGCCGCGGAAAACTAATCTTTTTTGAAAATCTTCGTGTTTGAAAATAAGTAATCCGGACGTGTAAAAATGGAACGGATCTATGTTTTGTGCAACACCGAGAGCATATTGGATCTCTCATGGTTTGGATGGTTTGGATATAGGAACCAATTCCACTCTATTCATTTTTTACATGTTTCTTAAAATTTATTTTACCATTTTAAAGTTCACTAAAAAAATAAAATAATTTATATGTTAAAAACAGATTTTTACTTTTATAAATAAAGTTTTCCGAAAGTTTAAATATTTTTCTTTTACGCTGTATATATTTTTTATTAATACTACTACTTAAGAAAATAAACACAGAAATATTGGTAACTAATTATTTATTTTTTATATTTTTTAATATATATTTTTAAATAATACAACACGAAGGTAAAAATTATTTTAGTAAAAAAATACTTTAAGAGCCATTATTGAAAAAATAAAGAAAATTGATAACGAAATAAGATTTTTATAATGGAGGTAATTCGATGCCTTGCTTTTTCAACTCATCGGCGTAGTCAACCCTGTATTTGTGTTCAGGATCAAATATATCCTCCAATTCTCTAAAGCTCTGATATTTATTTTTGATCAAATATTGAAGAACTTTTTGACTTTGTCTTGTTTGAACATCTGTACACTTACTGCATTTTGTTTGCAATGCATCGGGAAGAAGTTCTGAAATAAAAATTGACAAATATAATTATTATTAGCTACCCTAAAACCCAGTGCTTATTCTACATTATTTATTAATTGACAAATTAAATTACTTTGTTTATTGATTTTGAAAAATTGAGTACCTAATAATTATCTATATATATTTAAAACAACACCATAAGAAGTAACATTTTAAACTTGATTAATTTATAACGTTTGATTGCAATATTTTTACTTTGGGTCACTGTTGTTATTTATTCTTACATTGAATATTGTTTAGCATACATCGGGATGTATTGAATGAATCATGTAGTAAATAAAAGTCAATATAATACTATTAATAAATTGCTGACAAGAATTATCATGGGAGAAGTTGATGTTACAGCTATTCAAAGCATATTATACTGCCTTAAAATAAACATAGTTCATTATAATGTAATTTATTTAAAATTGCTTAAAATCGAACCAACAACAACGTTTTACCCAATAAAAAATTTTCAATATTAAAAGAAAATTTTTTAAAGTGTTACATACCTCTCAATTTTTGACCATCGGGAGTACATTTGCTTCCAGTTTTCAAACAGTTGACATAGTTTCCTAAAAGACGTTCGCTCTGGAGAATCTCGTCTACATCAATATTATCAAACTGATCGGTGTATTTCTCTTCAGGACGAGCCCAAACTACGGCAACAAAAACAACAATAAAACTGATAAACGTTAAGCTTCTCATTTTGATGCAATGAAACTGGGTCAATATTATATTGTAATTACTTGTAATTGCATGAATTGCATATTTATATAACAAGATTCCTATATCTATTTTCCTTGGTAGGGGTTGTCTTCCCCACTCTCAACATGCGGTTTGCATCATTGAGTAAATAAAATATGCAAGAAAATTCTCATATTAATTATTTTGTAAAATTGAAAAATCTTTTTTAACCTTGATGCATCAACCTACTTTTTTATTCTTTTACAATTATACCTATTTACTACTGTTTATGTGCATTTACTTATATTAGGTAGCACTTAAAATAAATTGATAAATATAACAATTTAAATATTTTACCTTACTCAACAACTTTAGTTCAGGATAAAAATTAAAAAAAAAGCCAAAATGCTAATGGTATTTATAATGCGATTGAAAATATAATATAAGATTACGCTATTTTATCTAATAGTTATTTTGGATAATGAATTCTACTGTATTACAATATGTAATTATTGTTCATGTCATAGCCGCGATGAAACTGGGCAAGGACAAAGAAAACTATAATAATATACTAATTAGAACTGTAATCACATAGTAATGGTATCTTCTGGGACAAATAAGATCAAGTTTAATATTTAATTATTCGCATATAGGTACTTTTAATATAAAATTGTGGAAAGTATTTTATTTTAAGGTACCTGCTGTAGAAATAATCTAATTTTGAAAAGTATGAATAAATTTAAAGAAAAGGTTTACATTTGAACTTTTTTGTAAATATTTTGAATTTCGCTAGTAACTCTCAATTATATGCAAAAAACAAACAAATAAGTTTCAATTTAAAACATTTTATTAAGATTTACTCCAATTCATTAAAAATCAACATTAAATATATATTTTACCAGTATTTCTTTCGTAGATTATTTTATCTAGATATTTTTACCAGTATACATAGATGTTTCCGGGGTGGACCATTTTACATACTTGAATTGTTTTGCTGTGGATTTTTTCCTTAGATAATGTTGTAGATTACTAGTTCTATTGACGTAAACACATCTGCAAAATTTGATTGGATGTTTTTTGATAGATCGATAAAGCCTAATATAAAAAATTTACGTGACAAACAAAGTTTCACTTTCAATCCGTATAAGACAATATACTATTTTATTATTCACATAAGTTTTAGTACTGTGCTGACTTTAAAATTTTTTTATGTTTATAGGTAAATAAAGACTAGTAATGACATAACAACAACAATTTAATATAATTTGTAATGCGACTTTTAATGTGAGCTCTTCGCAAGCTAGAACTTCTTGTAAAAGAAAAGAGAGACAATAGAAGGAATAGTGGTGTGACGTTGCGCCGTGACATATAGCTGGCGTGGTGATTTTGTGATATTGTGGAAAACTTTAGTTAGTCGATAAGGTCATGTTATTATTTGATAGATGCTTGTCTTGCAGAAGACACTTTTTGAGTTTCTGGTGAATACAGAGATTTACCGCTACAGCTACCGGACAGCCAAAACTGGGTATCCAGTCACGAGTTGTATGTTTTGCGTATGTGACATACTATGAACATGGCTATGGTTATTGACAACCGGCATCAAGTATGATCTACTTATATTAATATACTTCATAGTCTGATCCCCGATGTTGAATACCCGATTTCCGTATTATGAAAAACAACTAAAAAGATGACAAGCTAGCACATAAAAAACGCGAAAATAAAATTTCTATCGTTTAAAATTTCAAACTAGAAGATATTTTCTTAACGAGTATTGTTGTATTATATGTATAATACTAAGAAAATACTAGGATTTACCTAAAAGTTTTTGTAATTTTGAAAGTAATCAATTTTAAAGTTTTAATTTTTTTACATAAAAGTCGATGATTTGCCTATTCTGTAAACTGTACGTGTGCTTGACATAAATAGATACAGCAATGTGCTTTAGTGGTAGAAGCCGGCCGCATATTTATTCATTAATTATAGCCGAATTTAATTTAAAAACAAAGATCTACTTGTTTTTCTATTTCCGTAATTTTTAAATTGGAACGGCTTCAGGGATGATTTATTGAGTGAAGAGATTAACTGCCTATTATATCTGCCATATTTGAGTACAATTTATGCCCAAAAATACATTTAGAACATAAAACCAACAAATTACAAATTAAATATGGTTGTTTTGAACTATCAACGTAATTTTTACTTTGTATTTTCTTTTATACTTAGTACATTTTAGATAATAATATTATATTCTTCGTAACTCGCAGAATTAAAGTAATTTTTTTCAATTGTTGTTAATTGATTTTTTAAGTGTAATTAATATAAAAGATAATAATTGAACATAGGAGATGTCAGGATGTTACGTGTAGTTACAATATACTTTTGGTGTGCTGTTTTAAAATTTAAATTTAAACATAAATTTTAGTGTTTGGTTAATAAGTAGGTAGTACTCGTATTATGCTAATGCAGGACGATTCATTAAACGTTTAATTTATTAAACGGTTAATTAAAAATTTTAGGAAAAAACTCAAAAACTCTTAAAAACTTTATTGATGCAGTTACAGATCATTGTGATTTCTACATTAGTTTTAGCCGAGTTCGCCAGTAACTAGATTATTTGCATTTTCAGATCTATTTTTATTTTCACATCGTTTTATTTACTTTCATTAATTTATTGCCACTTCATTTTCATGATAATGTGCGTGGTTTGGTAAGACCACAGGAATAATTTTCTCGACATCATGTCGGCAACAGTATGCTGACTTTGGACATTGTTATTGCTACCTATAATTAACACAATTTGGTTTTATTATAAGGTGACTAATAAATTACCAATTAGTTTCAATTATTGAAAAAAAGATAATAATTTCTTTTAATTATAGTTACTGTAAAATTACAAATTCAGTCATTACGTGCATATTTAAAAAAAATTATTATTCAAGCATTAATTATTATTTATAGTTTTTCGTCAAATTCTAAAAAATAAAATAGTGGAATAATATTGGTTTCAGCTGAAACATTGGTGCATATCAAAAATACAACTTTCTGTAATAATATTCAATTAATTTCATCGGCCAGAGAATAGACTGTGGACGGATATATTGTTGTGATTCTGAAATCTGAAACAACTGCCGGAAAACCCATCTCAGTGCGGTTATCTCAACGCGACCATCTAAACATGGTCATCTCCCCCATAAACCCATTTGTTAGTTTTTGACCAAAAATAAAATCTGTTAAAGCAAAAATTTTTTTTGACGAGTAATAATATAGTATATTACTATATAATATAGTTCATATTATATATATACCTATTGTTAACTGCATTTGTTATATTGAAAGAGAGTTTTAGCGACTATTTTAATGCTGTAAGACTAGTAACAAATAATTTTTTGAGTAGAAGTGAATATACTATTTTATCGGAAAAATACAACAATACCGTTTAAATTGCAATGTACATAATATCGGAAATTCTGCTTAAACTTCTCATATCAAAAATCTCGATTCCTTTTCTAGGCCAATTTCAAACGGCAATTAAAAATCACTAGATGTTAAAAATACGTCCTACATGAAAACTTCTCATTTTGGTTTTGTTATTGTGGAAATAAATAACTATTTAGTAAATTTCAATTTCAGTTTGCTATTAAAACTATATTTTTAATATTTTGAAATATTAATATAGTACAATTTGATAGCTAAAGGTAACTTATTTTTAGAAAATGAAAATTAGAAAATTTTTAGAAACATCACTTGGATTTGATATTTTTGTGGGGTAAGTTGTCTTCTTCAATTTTCAATATTTTAATCATTATTTATACATTCTTATTTCTTCATTATATACGACTGATGATCGGAAATAACCGTGAAGTAAGGACCTTATAATAGTATTATATATTTTTAATTTTTTCAATTATTTATATTTTTAAATATTTTTGTGATAATTATGTATTTTTTTTGATTTTTTGAATTATTGATTTTCTACGTATCGTATTAATCTTAACTTTAATTTTTTAAATTAACATACTTTTATCGGTAAACAGACAAAGCGATGCTTTCCGGATCTCTTCTCGAATGAGAAAACGAAGCATTCTATAGTCACTTAACAAATCGACTGGTAATAGTTTACATTACTGGTCGCTTATGTCGTTTCAACATGTCGAATAATTTGTATTATAAAATGCTATTAAAAGAATTTGGTCCATCTGAGGATCGAACTCACGATTTCCTAGTATATAATTAAGCTTCAAGCACATACCCCATTTCGCCATACTGGGTTGACTTAATTACATTGTTTTAATTCGTCTTATTTGTTTCATGTTTAATTTTTTCACATTTTAAGCAAATCTAAATTAAAATACAAATGTGTAGATATTTTCGTTCGATCGATCTGAATTTTTGCATATGCTTTCCTGCATAAAAAATAAGGGTAATTTTACAAGGTAAAAAGGTAAAATTACGTACTGGGTATTATTACGTTAGTAGTAAGCGTAACTTTACTTTTTTACCTTGTAAAGTTACCCCTATTTTTTACAGTGTACCGATAATTCCCGGGGGTGAATACGAGGTAAAGGGAGCGAAATTTTTGCTCAGTTATTCGATATCTAGCGCCGTTCTTGAGTTATTACTAATTCAAAATATTTTATAATAGGTACTTGTGCAGGATTTTTATTTTTGGTATAATACTAATGCCCGGTTCCAGAAACGATAATTAAGGAATTTAATCATTGGTTAAAAAGTTAATCATTGATTAAGTCCGATTTGAGCTGCAGGAATATAATTTTTAACACAGGTTAAGTTTAACCAATGATTAGCGTAATTAATGATTAAATCTGTTGTTAAGTGGCTATTTGGGTTGCACAAACGATAATTAGATCTTAACACAAGTTAACTACCCAAACTATTTAACAACTGGAAAACCAGTAATTAAGACGATTTAACTACTGATTTAGTACTTATTCTACGTCGCTTTTCGTGTTGAAATTTTTTTTCTCTTGGTTTTAAACGCGTTTTTTAAAGAAATGTCCAACTTATCTGATTTTTTAATTAAAATTTTACTTTAATAATTTTCATAAATATATAATTTAAAATTTTTTTATAAATACATATATAATTTTAAAATTTTTTATAAATATATAATTTAAATTTTATTTTATAAATATAATATAATTTTAATAGTTATTTATGTATCAAGGGCATCAACGCATCTTTTTCGATGCGCGGCCAGTAATCTACTATTATTATTTGGAAATCGACCTGTATTGAAAACTCTTTATAAAGTCTATTTTACTTTGTTTTCTCACCCGCGAAGACATTCGGATAGCATCTTTTCTCTATGCTTTGCCGATAAAATTATTTTATGGCCAAAAACTTATAAATAACATTATTTTCTATGTAGGATTAAAGTGCGAAAAAAAGTTAGTATAATTTAAGATATTTGTATCTAATAGTAGAAAAGTAGTATTTTTGCTTGTACTTTAAAATTAATAAATATATTAATAAATAGTGTTAGAAAATAAATTAAAATTAAAGACTCCCCACAACATTTTTGCGATGTTGACTAGTCGTGCGATCATGCAGCAAATTTTCTGAATATTCAACCTCCAATCATACTAAAGGTTAATTAATAATTATACATACTATATATACACTTAGTACCTAACCTTTAATATCTTAAAATAATAATAATATCTTTGCTGGTTGAATACAAACACAGTGTCATCTTATGCATAATGGATAGAGAGACTGAATAAATAGAAAAAGAGAAATGAATGAAATTCCGTAATCCAATTCCAAATTATTATTTATATTTTAGAAGGTTTGCTCCTCGGTTTAGTCTCTGGTTTGCCTTTCTGTCAAATATAATTTTTGTTCATTTTACAACGTAAGGTTAGTACAAATCTAGGCAAAAAAAAACTGATGGATTAACCAAGTTATACCAATAAATTAAAGAAAATAAAAAAGAAGAGAAAAGAATGCTTTTATTTGTATAAATGAAATTTAATTTAAATTTTTGGATTTTTTCTCTAAATTACAATATTATTGTTATTTTTATTTTATAAATATAAGCGGAGGAGGGGAGGGGGTTCAACATTATTTTTGTTTAATAATCCTGACCTAAAAGGGCCCTTCTTTTTTCACGTGAGATTTTTAGGCCATTTTTTTACAACCCTCCTCTTTGGTGATACGTCTTGAAGTTTTAGGCTACCCCCTTTCCTTCCCAATAGCACGTGCATTTTTTTTTTTAAACTACCTCGGACTTCCCAGGACTACCTCGGACTTTCCGGGACTACCCAAGAGCTGTACACCAAACTACTTATTATCTGATCACATTTTGACCAAAATATAGGTAAATACACCTACATAATAGTAATATTTTTCAATGAACCATCAGTTATGTTATGATAATATTGTCTTTCATTTCAAATCTCTAAACATTTTGGTATTAAATTGTTTCTTAACATGTCCAGATAAGTTTCTGATGAATTTTAGTTGGATATTCGTCTGTATGTATGTACGTCTGTCTGTTTGTATATCTGTATGTCAGTCTGTGCTTAGAATAGGAAAAGAAATAGAATAAATTGCACAGATTAAACCACGCAACCAAGCTTTTTTCTTTAACAATCATTGTTATTTATTTATAAATAATATTGTTAATAAGTTCAACAATGTACCGTGGTCGATTATTATCAGTGCTCTGATTCTCTGCAAGAAAATATTTACCTCACAATTTTCTGTTTTCGAATAATAGCATAATTTGATAAGAAATAAAAAAGAATTGCAGCCTTCTTCAAACCAACTGCAGATCATTAGAACATAGAGGAGTGGTTATTAATTTATGTTTTGTTTGTTGTTTATTGAATAACAAAACTGATTGAAAAGTGCTGGCTAGTCAACGCTTCAAAGATGAAGACCGTTTTGACTAATTTATTCTACCCATCTTATGTGAAATTTTTGAAGATTATAACGTGGAACTTAAAAGTTAAAATTGTAATATACCTATAATTGCAAGTTATTGAAATTGGTGTACCCCTTTGGTGTACCCATAAAACAAAGAAATAAAAATATAAAATACATATCTTAAATTTTCCAAATTAGCAACTTTTGAAGTTTCTTTCTTTTAAAATTATATTTTCATATAATTTTAATTTTTTTAATTATTAAATTAAAGTATCAGCTTAAAAAGAAAATGTGTTTTTAACCATTATGTATCCAACCGGGTACCCGGATACGCACATACAAAATTAACTGAATTAGTGTAATATTATGTTACAAAACTAAAACATTTTTGTACAAAAAACGGAATTAAAAAAAATAATATTAATATTTAATTGTTTATTTATCAAATTCAATTAATACAATAATAGTTTATTATTACATAATAAGGTAAGTTATTATTACATTCCTCAATTTCATAGTTACACACCATATATTATCAAATTTTCACTTTTTGTACAATAATAGAGTACCTACATAAAAATTATAAAATAAATTCATTGTAAAATTACAATTTAGTGATTTTAGTAATTTTTGTCGTATGCTCTTCGCATACGAACTTCTTGCTTTTTTTTGGATTTTTCCACATATCTTTTACATTATCGGTATTTGAATTATTTGCACCAGCACAAATCAAAATTGCAAAGAAAGCATACATTTCTTGTCGCGTTACTTTCTTCCATAAGCATTGCTCGTTTTCAGGATGCTTCTTTTCTTACTATTATAATCTTGATATTATATACGTATAGTTATACAGTACATACAGCTTTTCCTTTCTTGTTTGTACAGCTAACGAAAATATCCACAATTTCCATCGACATAATTATTATTAGATTTAGCTTAAATACCTTTGTTAACAATAAATAAATCAAAATCTATCAAATACATCCAATAATTTCAAGTTAGAGCAGAATTTTACATACAAATACGTACATGGTTACCCGAGTACCCCGGTTGGGCAATGGTGTAAATTTATTTGATGGGGACACATAGGTTAAGAATATTATATAAATTTTATCCGCGTAATATTTTTTTATTTATTGATTAAAAACAATTAATATTTTCTACAACAAAAGAAATGCATATCTTTTCTACTGGTACACACTGGTACCTTAAATTAATTAAAACTTCTGTGAGGTACATTTAAGGTATACCTGCTTGTCATAGTAATCGTTAAAAAAGTTATATGTGTAAATAATTAATTAACATAATATCATTTAAATTTTATGGTTTAAATATCGACTTTTTATGATCAAATAAACTGTTTCGGAGTAGTAGTTAGGTAGAACGAAAATAAGAAATAATGTACTAATTTTTTTTAATTTAGTTAAAAATATACTGGCTGTTTTTCTATTATAAAATAATTAACAGATTCGGTTTTAGCATAGAAACATTTTCAAATTTAGAAATAATTTTTTCTTATATTTATTTTAGGCGTAGTATACCGCATAGCTGTATTTCACCAGTAACCTTGCTGATGTTCCAAAGGCACTATTAAATATATCCAATTTCTTAACTATGAGATATCTTGAGGATAGCAATCTCTTAGATAAAAACGAAGTAACTAATCAGGGAGAAGGTTATTAGCTATTAGAGGCGATCACTGGCTTAGTCGAACAACTGTTAACTCGAATGTTCTCGAGTCAAATTCGGGGAAAGTTGAAAAACTTTCATATGATCATCTCCATGCTTCGGAGGGAAGGTAAAGCCGGCGGTCCCTTTGGAGCTATCAAATATTACAATTAGGGTTACAGGCATTTCACAATCCAGTTTAAGAAGCTGTGGGGTCTAAATGCTTAAGCCTTTCTTGAGAGAAAAAGAGACCTATATTCAAAGTTGAACAAAAAACGGCTAAAAAAAAGAAGAACCAAATTTAGACGATAGAAAATCAAATTCAAAGTAACAAATACCAATTTGATTGATACTCGTAACTTGGTATATTTATCTGATAGATATCTTAAAAATATGTCAAGGTAACGAAATTGGGAATTAATACTGAAAGCGAGTTAATTATTTATAATATGTACTATATCTAAAGCTGCTTGCTAGGCTAACCTTGAATTACCATGTAGGTAAGCCTGCTTTATTATTAATGATGGTAATCATCAATTCGGGAAGTCCGACGACTTGACGTGCCCTCCGAAGCGCGAAGACGACTATTTATAAAAAAAAGTCAGTCTTTTTCTGGATTCGAACATTTAAGAATAAATTTACTGCCGAGAAGTATTCCAATACTTTTTTAATTTTAACATTTTAATATAAATTATTGTTTTATTTATTAAGTAAAATAACAAATGTAACATATTTTAAATAAATAAATTGATATTTGAAATACAAAATACTAATGAATTTTAAAATAAACTTATTTAAATTAAAACTTAAATTTGGCAATGATCGAAATACGAAATACTTTAATATTTTCAAAATTTATTTTTGTTGAATAATAAAAAATCTATTTATAGATATCAATTTATTTGTTATTCTACGATGATTCTGTTTTAAAACAATATCTATTTGTTTAAATCAAAGTAATTCATTTTTAACTAAAACAATTTTTATCGTTCTGTGTTAAAAAAACCAGTCGAAACTACCATCTCAACCGAAGATATTTGAATTTTTATTACATAAACTAGCTGAAGTATTATTTTTCTTAGTTACTATATTAACTGACTGAAAAGTCAGTTACAAAAGGTTATAGTTTGGTTATTCATTAACTCATTATGGAAATTATAAGTAAATATACTTAATATTATATAGCAATTATGAATTTCTAGTTACTCAGTTAATAATTATTATAAAAATTAAAATTATACCAATATCAAGAAAAATACGTTCTGATATTAATAATTATGACTGTATTAATTAAATAACTTGGTACAAATTCGTTTTAATCGACCGAGATATCGTAAGAAGCTTGCATTTTAACAAAATAAATAAAACAAAACGATGCAATCACACTTTTTACTAAAACACAAAAACTAATCAAAAACTAACAATTTTTAAATAAATATACATGTTTTGGTCTACTACACCATCATTCAGTATAAACAATGTACTAATCAGTATAATCCGGGTGTAATCATATCTATATGTTAAGAATCAATCATTACTTATCAATAATAACAACTACTTAATTTTATTTGTATTTTTTATGACCTTAGTGGGTTTATATAGATTGATGGTCTAGTAGACCGAAATATGCAATTTATTTACAAATTGTTTGTTTTTGTGTATTAGTAAAAAGTTAGATTAGATATATCGTTTATTTTATTAATTTTGTTAACTTGGCATACTTACATATCTAATTACATCTCCATTAATTTTCTTATAAACAACAAATAAATTACGTATAATGCGATAGGTAACACAGACATTTTTAGTTGTTAAATTCGGTAGTCTCGTATAATTAATTACTTGAATAATAATTCCATAATATAAAAATTTTTATTACAGCATTATTATGTATCTAAATTAAATTTTTTACTTAAGACTCTTAATACATTTAGGTATTTTACTTGCAACCTGCGTCATTCATACGGTGATGCATATAGATTAATAATGAATACAAGACGTTCAAAGGAGCAAGGCCACTATTTTCTTCTAATAATAATTAATATTATTATGTTTAATTAACTTAAACATCTTTAGGAAATTAATAAATTATATTTTTCACATTATAAATTAAAATAATTTATTTAATAATAAATTTGACATAATAGTGATAAAAAGAACATTGACCTAAACAGGCAAAATTGATGTATTTATTTCCAATATCTCAAAATCAGATATGTAAACAACTAGGTAAGTATATTTAAAATGATTAAGTATTAAAAACAAGGTTTAGATCAAGGTAATCTTTTTAATTAATAAATGGTTTGTAAATGTATTGTCAGGTTAAGACAAGGTAATAATATAATTTTATAAAAATTATCATTTTATTTAAAATTTTTTGATATTATGAAAAGATATTAATAAGGGTCCAAAAATAAACAATCGATAGGCTAAATTTAGCTGATTATTATGTTGTATCTTATGCATAAAAATGCATAGTAACAACAATAATAAAATTAAGCAAATTCAACTGTTCATATGTGGGGCCAAGGCTTACTTGTATTAAGGGAAAGTATCATTTCAAAACTTGTTTCAGATGTAAAACAACAGTGATAAACATAATTATTTACATATATAGAACTGTGAAAAAGTAAAATATCCTTTCAATGCTGTGAATATATTTTTCGTGCAATTTACTGTTGCATTACAAATTGAAAAATTAATTTTTATTTTGATTCGTAAAATGCGTTTAGCTAGCTTTAATTCATGTATTATTTATGTATCTTTCATGTAGTGCATTTTTAAGAGCTTTCATTTGATTATGGCAGTAAGTAAAACGTGAGCTCTAAGCTGGGTTTTCAGCTGAGCAAAGCGAGTAGCAAAATCGTTTGCATAATATAGCAATCCATTCTTAAGTTATTAAGGATGCATAGTCTTGATAGAGTCACCCTGTATATAAACTATAATAACACAAAAGAAAAACCGAAACATTGACATGAAACTTATTTCCAGGTTTATGTGAAAAAGTTCATTGATAATCGCATTGTTTGTATGTTTATATTATTTTTATGTTTTAGAATAAACTAAATGTTACTCTAGGGTCCGACTAATGTCACATATGTATTATGATTTGTATACCCAAAATGCATCAATTGAGAATGAAAAACTGCAATTTTTTCATTGCGATATTGATTGACATCTTAAATTGACAATCTTAAATTCATAGGAAACGTGCCTCCAAATAATTAAGCAAAAAACCTAATAAAGTAGAAGGTTAATGAACAAGCAATTTTTTAAATCCCCTATTCTTTATCTTCACTTTTCAATTTTACAAGGTTGGGTTATGGATAGAATATTATGGTCAATTTGAATTTATTATTGAATTCTTGTTAAAATTAATTATTAGAAAATATTTTTTATCTAATTACGAGACTATTGAATTATTTAAACTAATTGAAGCGAGAAGACTAAGTATACCTACGGTAAAAAACTTGTTTAACGTTTAGTTAAATAAAAAACACGGTTGGTATATCTACCTAAAGACGTCATTAAATAAAAATTATTCCTAGAATAGATATTATGATTTGTATGTACCTACTACCTACGTATTTTAACACATCGATAAACAAATTTAAATTCTATAAATTATAAATTTTATATATGAATAAGTTATTATTGATTACTAATTCGGTTTTCTTAATTTTTCAGAAACTAGATCAATTAAAAGTTATTTCTTAATCCAAATAAAATATGAATTTTTCTCCAAAATACTATAAATTCAAAAATTTTTATTTTCATTGAGAAGTTATTTTTTGTTTGGTATTGTTTTGTATGTTTTGATTATTGATGAAAAACGCTGAAAAAATAAATATATGACGTAAAAAACGGCTATTAAACATAATGCTTCTTTATTATGTCATTACTTTATTTATAGAAAATTATTATTATTATTAATGAAAACGCTTAACACTACAAAGAAAATTAAAAAAAAGGCAGTATAAGTATAAGATAAGCTTGATTAGATTATAATATGTACTTTAATAATGTACTTTAAATCCTTTTTATTGATAATATAATAATGATTTTACTTTTCTAAAAATAATTCCAATGGTTAATTCTGTTTTATTTACAATTTTTTTATTTCTTTTTTTCAGGTTGTATTTTGTCAAGTTTACATAACAAACTGTAGTTATTATAACAATGGCCCACACTTGTAATTATATCACTATTAATAATTATTGTTTAACAATATAGTAAGTTAATATTTTATATTTTAAAATATTGCTTCCAATATAATTATATGTAATAGTCATTTTAACTTCTGAATGCAGTATGTCCTAAAAAGTTGCACTTATTGAAATTTATAGTTAATATTAACAAACAATTATTCTTTTACTGTATATGTAACTTTATTTATACTTTATCTTTTACATGTAACTACTTGTTAATTATTACTGACCTCCAGTATACCTATATACTAAAAATTAATTACAAACAATAAAATGACAAGAAAATGAACACAATACTAAAAGTAATTTTAAAAATGGTATTGTAATTATCATTTTTCTATTGTTATCATTAAAAAAGTGAGAATTAATATTTCATGAGTATTTATTTAATATTTACAATTAAAAATCATAAATTATATGAACAAGTTTTCAAAATAATAAAAACAATTTTTTATTTTGCATTTTAGCAACAAATTCTTCAAGTAGAGTTTTGTCTGGAACCGTCCTCGGTATACTTACCACAGTTATGATGGACGAAAGCACCAGTTCCTTTTAACAAGAAAACTAGCCGAGATACTTTCGGACATATTCTGTGGCTAATTTAATATTTTTGTATATTTCCTTGAAAACTGAAGAAAAATATCGTGTATAATTTAATTTAAACTTGGTGTCCCCAAGGTACCCGTTCTACTCGGCTGATCTATGATAAGTGCTATGAAGCCATAAATAATTAAGCTAATACTAGAAAAAATAAGCCAAAGGACTTATCCTATTGCTTTGCAATAAATTAATGAGCAATATAAGATTTATTATTGGATAGATTCTAAATGTAAATAAAATTTAATTAAAAAGATTATTAATTGTTCAGTGAGTAGGTACCTACCTAATTATTGTGGTTTTAATAGGTTATAACCTAATATAGTAATATTATAATTCTGTAAAATTAAAAACTACAAAGAAAATCATTGAACTCAATAATTACCTATTGCGGTTTAATATAAAGTAATATCAGCAAATTATTAATTTTTTATAATATGATGAAGAAATTATTATGAATTGCTTCAAATATGTTTTACAAATCCCATAGAATAACAATTGAAATTAGGTTCAAATTCCAGAAAATTGCTTTTGTGCGAAAACATTCGATTGTATTTTAAACAAAATAATATTATTTCTAATTTTCGTTACTTAAATTTTATCATTAAGTAATTTTTTATTATTAAAGAAATTTTCTTGTAATTTTACGATTATCGTAAGTTAATAAAACCACTATAAATAAACAAACGATAATATTGTTGCAAAGTTTGATTTGTATCAGAAACTTGGTACTATTTTCAAAATATCTTGAAGTAAGTACATTTACGTTATATATATTTAAATTTGACTATTTATATAATTAATATATTTTTTTACATTTTTTGTCTAAATTATAATAAAACCAATTTTAAAATAATTTGTATTAGGTAATTAAGGTTATTTTTACAATTATCTATGTTGAATTTAGAAAATCAGATCACGGGCGACATTTATTTACAAGGTGTTTATTTAATACTTGAGCTGAATAAAATATAAAAAAACAATAACAATAAAAGGACTACTATAATAATTATTATAGTATAAATGTACTCATAGAACTTTAAAAGTCGCTTCCTGATAATATATTTTACCTTAAAATAGTAGTTTATGTGATCAGTGTAGAAAGTAAGTTATTATTGAACGTAAATACGATAATGACACCTTTCTATAATATGTGTGTGGCATACAAAATTTTATCTTCTAACGTATTGTTCGAAAATTGTTGATTTTTATTTGAGCAATTAAGTCATTTAAGCATATAAATATGTATTTTTTAATTGGTTTACATTTGGCAAGCAATGTCAATAAATATCAGAATTTATTATTTTGTTATTCTTCATTTTTCAATATTACTAATTCGATCAAAGAATGTGTAAAATTTCTATACATACATTCCCTGTTATTATTATATTATTATGTAATTCATAATACTTTTAAGTTGTAAATTCAACAAAAGCAATTGTATTAAAAATCAAATATACCTATGTAATATAAATAAGAATATTGAAACTCAGAGAAAAGTAAAAATAAGAAAACTAAGGTAAGCTCATAAATTACATTCGTAATATTTAATGATTGCTAATGAATTGATCAGCGTTCAAATAGGAAATAAAGAAGTACACATTGCAACCACAACAATAATATTTTCAGAGATGTTTCTAATTATTACATTAATATGAAATGAAGACTGGAGTGACATCTTGCAAATTACATATAAAACAACTATAAAATAATACAGAATACGATAATTAAATATAATTTGAAAATTAATAATATTTCAACTTTAATTTAAGTATAGTGAATAAAAAGAAAACTAATAAGTGACTATATAGGAATAGAACTATAATAGGAATATTTTCGTCGGGGAACGAAATAAACAGAGCAACAACTAATACTCATATTTTTTAGGTATTTAAAGCTGCAGGGACAATGCAAAAATTTATATTTACGCTTGCATTTCTAGCTATTCTCAAGGTTGGAATATGTGAAGATGAAAAATATACAACTAAATTTGATAACATTGATGTGGATTCCATAATTAATAATCCGAGAATACTCAAGAATTACATGAATTGTGTCTTAAATGATGACAAATGTACAGTGGAAGGCAAAGAATTACAAAGTAAGTTAAAATTGAATAAAAATACCTACTGAAATAAATGAAAAGAAATACGTATGTTATTAAAATTCAAAAAATCAATAGTTAAAATAAATAATTTGCCATTACACTTCATAAAATTTGAAACAACAAATATATAAATTTTCTTCATTCGAACCAACTTATTATACACTTCGTATTATATACGAGGTGCCCGTTTTTCGAGCTCCCCCATGGAGATCTCAGTTATTATAATAAGAGACAAGGTTAGTTAAATTAGGACAAAGTTGCGCATTTTCATGCTGAATAATCATCTGAAAGAAAATTTGATGTTTCATTTCAAGCGAGAACCAAAAGAACTAGATATTTTTAACCAGGACATTCTTGAGGAACCTTTTTACAAGGAATCTAAATCTGTCATCGTAAAAAAGACTTTTCTAAGATGCAAAAATCCAATATGGCGCCCATAAGATAAACCAAAGTTGAGGATTGTAATTCTGGCATCAAGAACACCTTTGGAAAATATAATGACAGATTTCGCTTCCTTCTAAAAAAAACTGCCCCAGAACGTCCTGGTTAAAAACGTCTAGTTCTTTTTGATTTCGCTTGAAGAAATAAAAACGACAATTACAAATTTCGGTTTCCTTTCCAATAATTCAAAAACTTAAAATAACATCAAATTGTTTAGCATGAAACTATGTAACTTTTCTCTAAATTAACCGACCTCTTAGTTCTGATAATTACTAAGATTCCCATTGTGGTGCTCGAAAAACAGGCACTCGGTACAGAAAACCTATAGATTTTTGAAGTAAAACAACATATAATTCTGTAGATTATAATAATTATTATAGCTTTCGCAGACGTATTTGAATAAAAATTTTAAACAATTTTATTTAAAAATAGTCAGGGCAAAGTTAAGAAAAGAGTTGTTACCTTCTTAACTATCATTTTTGGAAAAAAAAAACACCTAACTTACAGTTTTCTTTCTCCTACAAAATATGTAGGTATATATTTTTAAAAAACTTGATGGCTTAAAGAAGTGGATTTTAAAAATTTGGAAAATGGACCGTTCCCGAAAATACCGAAAATATTACATTATTGCTGCGGAGGAATTACATGTATTATTAGTTACAAAATAAAAAATTTTGCCGTTATTGTTTACATGGAAATAAAAAAACTCCTACTTGAAAATTCAAGATTCAAGATTACATCCCATGAAATCGTCTATCATCAGCCAAAATAAATTAAAGGTCTATTATTTTTTATCGAAGGTCTACTTTATCAAATACATTATATCTAAAAATTATCCAAATTGATGAGAAACATCGGGAAAGCTTTTCTATGAGTAACTTTTGTATCATGTGTTGCCTAATATATAAATATATTATATAAATTTTTGAAAATGAAAGATTATAGTTTGCTATATTACCTAAGAAAACGATTTTTCTTCTAACATTTTAAATACTTATAATATTGAAACTCAAAGTACTTTTATATAAAACGTAATAAAGCAAACAATTTTTCTGAAAATTTTAGCAGTTTACGTTCAATAAATAATAAATTTGTTATAATATTATTTATATATTTTCAGAAAATATTCCCGATGCTTTACAATCAAATTGTAACAAATGCAGTGAAAAACAAAAGGAATATACAGATAAAATTTTAAAATATATAATCGAAAACGAAGAAGAATATTGGAAAACATTACAAGAAAAGTATGATTCTGATGGTAAATATACAAAGAACTATTTAGCTTCTATTAATCAATAAGACATACAAATAAATGAAAATTAAAAATAGTAATTACCTAGTAAAAATTGCTCAAAATATTAAGTTGAATGGGAAGAAATTTTCTTATTCATTAGGTACTTATTTTTACTAATAATTATTTGTATTGTAATATAAATTGTTTGATGTATGTAATAGAATTGTATTAAGGATAAATATGAATAATATAAATAAATATTTGTAGGTATAAGATACCTACATGTATCAAATTGCGTGTAAAAACTTTGTATAAATCGAGTGATTATTTTTAGTTACAGCGATTATCTCCTATTATTATAGATAATTGTTTAGAAACAATTTGCCAATACAATTTCCTAAAATTGTAATTCTATAGATAAGCCTAATCATTATGTAATCTTGTAAATTTAAATAGTAGAACTAATATTAAATTAAGTTTAAACACAAGGTTTGTGACTACTTGTTTTCTTATATATTTGAATATACGCACCCCTAATATTTATTTGATTCAAAAGTATTCTACATACCTACTAATAAAACAATCACAACCCACCAATGAATTTTTGCAGATGATATTTTTTTTGGTGCATGCAAATATCTAGTCTCCTTTTAAAGTATAACTTTTATTTTGAGTATATTCAGCATTGCATTTAATTTATTTTCCAACTATTCTGTTCACAGAAGTTGTACAACTTCTTATACTATAAACTGCATAATATAATACAGCAATAACATACTTACTTCTTTACAGGCAGTCCACAATATTGTGATTTTGGGACTATTCCTGATAATTTTTTTTCTTTTCCGGTTTACATTTACTGTAGAAATCTGAAAGCAAAAAACCGAGTCAAAAGACAAGGTTTTGACCACTAGAGTATCTTTTAAAAGATTTTTGAAAGATTTTCCCGCATTTTTTTTGTAGTACTAAAATGGCGATAACTTAGTCAAAAATAAATATTAAAAGAAAATTCGTTTTTACAAAATAAAGTTAAACCACCTCATAATAACTTCGTATTATTTGTTTCATAAAATAAGTTTAACTACTGTTAAAGAAATTATTTAAAATGCTCGTTTTCTCATGTCGATGACTACATCTAACCGTCTAACCCCTTAAAGCAGGACTTTTAATTATTTTCCGTGAAACAAAAGTCTTACCGCAAGGCAGAGTATACCTATGTAGAAAAGGGAAAAGCTTTTTTTACAATTTTTCGATATTTTATGTAGTTCAAGAGAAATTTAAGGCGGATCTTTTTCAAATGTTTCCTGTATATTGGTATTAATTCATTGAGGATTATACAAGGTGTCCCCGTAACCATGCAGAACCTTTGAGGTGGTGATAAAGGACACTTTTCTAAGACAAAATTTAAAATAAAATTTTTGTTCAAGTCCAAACCCTTGAGGAGTACCTCCCTTTAAAGCAATTTTTTAAATTTATGATTTCAAACGATCATACCTCCGATATTATTGAGTTTCTAGGCTTAATGGATTAGAACTTTTTTAAAGATCATTCGTTTATCTACAAATTAGCTAATAACTCCTTATTGTCTAGAATCAACGGATTTCGAGTTATAAGTTAATTAAGTGAAAAAATGTTAAAAAAAGGTTTTATTTTTTTTACTTTTCTTGCAAACTCCATATCTCTTAAACGAAACGGTTTAGAACAAATCTGATGGCCTACACCGGATAGGGAATTTAACGGGCTACAACTTTAATTAAAAAATGTTTTTGGGAAACTTACCGTTTTCATAAAAATTCTGAAAATATTGAACAAGGTGTAGGTAAAAAGAAACAAAATTTATTTTAATAAATTTTTCAAAACTGCCTCCCTCATGAATTATCATCATAAATTGACAAAGTAATTAGCGATAATCCAATGCGCTTTATAACAATGACATTAAAACAAATGCTATACCTACCTAAATCAAATTGAAATTTTTAGCAATTTTGTAAATTTATATTTTTTTTACCTCACGTTGCTCATTATTTTCAGAATTTCTTTAAAAACGGTTGATTTGCCAAAAATATTTATTTGACCAAAGCTGTAGCCCGTTAAATTCCCTATCCGGTTTGGGCCATCAGATTTTTTCTAAAACGTTTGGTTCGTTTAAGAGCTACGGGGTTCGCAAAACAAGTAAAAAAAATTCAAAAAATTTCTTCAAAGGGAGGTACTTAGAAAAGTCTCCTTTATCACCACCTCAAAGGTTCTGCACGGTCACGGGGACACCCTGTATAATAATTCATATCTATAGTATAATATAAGCACGAGAAGGATTAATATAATTAGAAGAAAGTAATCAATTAATTTTTATATTTCTTTGGCATATATAAATGGAAGGTCAACTAATTACCAAGAGGTAAGGTAATTATAATAATATCGTATGTAATTTATTAATAAAACGAAAACAGGATACCTTAGACTTTGTATAGACCATCTTAATTTGTATTATAATATTAAAAATAGTATTTTTTTCTTTAACCTTGACTTCTTATGTTTTTGTTAGTAGATCAAACTTTATATCTAAATAAAACATATAACCAATTCTCAAATATTTATAATTTGAGATTTTGCTATCATAGTAGATATTTGTAATAATGTACATCTTGGCTCTTGGCTGAGATCCTTATTGTATACTTAAGTATGTTCATAATATTACTTTTGATATGTATAATAGGAGTATGAATTTTCCCTTTGAAAAAAATATCAAAGTTTTGATGCACTTGAAATCAGCTGGCATCAGGTACAGTTCCCCTTCTCCGTAAACTCGCATCTGCTTATATTTTCGGTTTTGCAACCGAAGTTTTTGATCTTTCATTATAAATCTATGTTCCTAATGACCTGTTCACATGATCAATATTTTAATAATAATTTTGATAAAAATCCGGCTACTTGACGACCTTCAAAAATATTTGTATTGTTTTTCTATTCTTATCACGTCACCTCAACATGTTGATCAACATTTTGATGAAAAACATGATGAAAATGACCCTGGAAACAGGCCAATATATACCTAAAAAAGTATGTTAAAAAACAAAAGCCAGCCTTTATAATATGAATTACTTATGGAATTATTATTTGGTGTAGCCTGTAGGGTTATGTTGTAACTGCTTGATCGATCTGGCATAAATATTTCCTTACATGAAAAACTAATATCTTGATAGTAATGAAAAACTTGAGGTTTCTCCTATTGTTTAATTTTATCTTTTTTTACATCATTTTTACACCATTGCAACACTAGACGCTCCAGACTGAGTGGAGCTCATATCTAACTTACAAGTTAGATATTCACATACGAATTAAATGCCATGAAATGAGGTGTAGGTACTCTCGTCCGGTGCTAGTTTATAGAATATGAGAGTACCTTTTCTGCTATGAAAAATCAGAGCACAAGCAAACAACTTTTAGATACAAATCTAAAATAATTGTTTTTGTTCTTCAAAGTAGAAATAAACAGTCAGTAAATGATAAATTTGAGTGTTGATTTATTTCTTTGTAATAACTTCGAAGAGAAAGTTATTATTTCTTGTTAATTAATATTATTAATATGTATAATCGAGGTAGATATTATTCCATATCAATTTTTTTAGAAAATCCAAAAAATGCACAAACACTTTTCAAAACTAAAAAAATATTTTTAAGTTATCACAAATGAAATACACCGTAAGTATAAAATATCATCCCGATGATGATTCCAAAGTATGGCAAAAACGTTTGCGGTATTTTATACCTACGGTGTATTTTATTTGTGATAACTTAAAAAGCATTTTAGTTCTGAAAAGTGTTTGTGTATTTTTTGGATTTTCTAAAATATCGATATGGTTAATATGGAGTTATACTACTTAAACCACGTATCAACCGACTATTATGGATATTATTCTACATATATACCTTTAACGGGTATAATCAAGTCGTGAACTATAAGTAGGTATGTATATATATATCACGTCATAAAGAAAACTTCATTAGTTTACTATAAACTTTATCACTAAACTAAAGAGTGATGTGAGTATACAGACAAGTTAAACAAAATATTTTGAATAAACGATTCCTTACACACAAAAATGACCTATTACCTAGGGTTGTCAGGTGTCCCGATTTGCGCGACATGTCCCCATTTCCAGCGGTTGTAAACACGTCCTAAAATTCACCCTTGGTCGGGACGCCGAATATCCCGATTTTGAATGAGTCGGTAACTATATATTATTATGGTTTTCAACAAAACTATAATTATATCAAGAAAATATATATTTAGCCTTTTTGTTACGTTTTTAATGACATTTTTAAAAAAATGTTTATGAAGTTCAAGCAACTTGAAAATTGTCATAGGGGAAAAGCACCAATAGTCAGCCAGTTAACCCTCCAGTGTATAGGTATTTACGTAAGCACTGTAGGGTTAATAGTTAACCATTATTAATCCATTTTTTATTCTTATTTATTCTACATGGTGGCTGACATTTGGAGCTGGCTGGAATTAGGTACGTTTACTCTACTTCATAAAAAAAACATCCAGTTATCCAAATAAGTCAAGAATTAAAATTATTGATACCTAATGAAAAGCTAAAAATTATCTTAAAAAAGACTGATAAAAATAAACGTTAATTGATCAAAACCTTGTGGCGTTTTTAAGTTGGCGATTTAAAAACTCAAATCCCGATTAGAGATTTTGCTATTGAGCATTCTGGACCTGGCAATACTACCTACTCTTATGTAGCCTACTCTAGCTTTATTATAGAATAATGAATTATACATATTGCTATAAAGTTAAAATAAACCAAGATATTTACGAATAACCAATTTTGGTTATTTAAGACTTATGCCTGTATTCACAAACGTCAGTAAAATATTTAACTAGCCGTTTAATTGTGCAAACCAATGAAAATGATTTCGTAGTACAAGCAAATAAATTCCATTGGTTTGTTTAAATAAACGGTTCTATAAAATTATTATGACTATTTTCCTGTACCTGTTCTTGGGGACGTACTATTTCTTTTATATTGGGACAGTTATTATTAACGGACAAGTAAATAAATTGTAATAGACCTGATATTGTTTTAATGCAATAATTTGTTGTAATTAATAAAGTATAGGTATATAAATTATATTGTCGTGTTTCAAATATCAAATTTTGATTTTTTATGTAATTACGAAGATTTTGTTTATTTTTGTCATTCTATTTAATTTTATAAATAATTTTGGAATTTTGTGATAACGCGCGAGAATTTTAAAGTTGGCAACAATTTTGAGAAAAGAAGGGGCTTTTTGCCGAAGTTGGCAAAGAGAGCGGACGTCTTCGCAACGCTTTCTTAATTTTTTAGCATTTTGGCCAGTTTTTGGCGTATTTTCTTGTAAATTTGTGCGATTAACTTTGTTTATTGAACGAATAAATTAGTCTTTGATGAGAATTTTTTATTTATTTCGATTGTGAGTTTCATACATGTTTTATGAAAAATTGGGACATTAATTATTAATGATTTGGATTTGGATATTGATTGAATTGTATTTTGGATATCGGAATTATTGGTAATTTGAAAAATTATAAATTAAAATTGATAATTCGTTTGAAGGAACCAACACTGAAGTGATAGCGAAGCCTGGCGGGTTATCGCCACATGAAAATGGTCCGACATTTCCCAATAATAAAATTAAAATAAAATTTCGATCGACGCGACGCAACTAATTTGCAATCTGAGCTAGTCGAGTCGGTGCAAAAATAAAAGTTTGGAAAAGGAAATCGGAAAATTAATTTTTTCCGACGTTACACCACAATATGTAATTTTCATAGATGTTGCTGTGTCTCTGTCAAGAAACGTTTTAAATACACAAAAAGAAAAAATTTTCAAATGCGAGGCAACGGAAATGATGAGTGTATTGGGTATCTTTAGTGTTATCGGCTATACTGGTGTGGTATCCTTCAAATTTTAAACTCATTTGTCCCATTCAAGTCTTTCATCAAAATTATTCCCACCGGACGGCTAACCTGTGCGGGCGGGCGGTTAGTTTATGAGATTAACCTGACTGGTACCGAGTTTCATGCAAATAAAATGAAATTGTTCAGAAAAGGTTAAGTACTACCCAAATGTTAAAGTTAAATATTATGATAAGTGGTTAAATATTGCAATAGGAGTTCATAATGCAGTTCAGTCGAAAAATGCAAGATCGACTAAATGCACATACATATATTCAAATATATTATTAACCCTTATTTGCCACACTTCTATGGAGTAACGTACTTGAAACACTGGGGGGCTTTGCACCCCAGCGATAAAACGTGTTATTTCAAACAATCTATTTAACTTAAAATAAGTTGCCAATTTTTTTATTACTTCTCAAGAGCTAACTTTTTGTAGTGATATGGGTTATATGGCAAAAAAGTAAAATTAAATACTATTAAAAAATTGAAATATCGAGAAAGTGATCAAGTGACAACTTTTTACAAAAAATAACAAAAATAACAGATGATGCTATAAACCCGCTTTTCTCTGGTGTACCTACATACTTAAAATTAACGAAAACTGGGCTTGGGGTATTTTACACCCCAGTGTGGCAAGTAAGGGTTAAAAAGGAAATATATCAACACAAAGAAAGTAGGAAACATAAAAAAGCCATAAAATCACCCAACAGTAACATTAAGCAAACTGATATACCTACTATATAAAGCTGACAAGGGAAATATAATTGCAAGTTAATTTTTTACTAACAGTTAGAACAAAATCCGATAATAATTGTGATTGAAATTTTGGATTTAAGTAAGAAATAAAAATAAGTTATTAAGAGATTATTATTAACATATAACTTCAACTTAGAAAGCTGTCAAACTCTTAAGGTCTGTTTTAATCTGTCCTAACTTTTAAGATCTTGTACTCCAATATGCACCGGCAGCTGGGACAGGTTAATCTTTCGATTAAGCGTCTTTAAAATAAATTAAACCAAGTATGACATAATATTATGATCGTACATCGTGCGTTTGTTATTATGGTATGTTTGGTGATTTAAAAGTTATGCAGAGTGACACTATTTAAAAATTCTTTAATGAAATTAAGATAGCTGATTGCTTAAATTACTAATATAAACATAAAATTTAATAACAATTTGCAAATTTTAGTAAAAAAAGAGCCAAAAATCAAAATAATATGTAATGCGAATATTGTATTGGCTATTAGGATATTATATCCTAATCATTGGTCTCACGCATCTCAATCATTGAATCGTCTCTATGACAATCTGTTAAATTTCCACCAGTTTGACCGATATATTCAGCACTCACTAGTATTACAATACTACACGTGTATTAATGTGCATGGTCTATACTTTAAATTCTTAAGAAATCTAAAATTGTTATGAATAATTAATAGGATGTCCAATGAAAAATAATATTATATTAATCTTGTTCGATTTAAACTTGTATTACAATCATCCTCAAGCAGATTTTTATGAAGTATTTATATTTTTTATCGGTAAATTTTGATTAAGAATGCCTATAGGAAAGGAAATTAAAAAAAAAAACTTTAAATCTTCTCTCCTTTAAATGTGTTATTCATTTTGAACAAAAACTTCCACGAATGTGTAAGTAGATATTGCAAGTCCACCTTGAAAAATCCCATTATTGAAGTTCAAGCTTCAACACACTTTAAAACCTCTTTAGTAGTAATTTATTAACCAGGTGATCAGTAATTTAACAAACGTGAAAAATGTACACCCATCATGTGTTAGTTTACACAATCATTTTTATTGCATGTATAATTAATGTGTCTTCGTTTACAATAAATCAAGAATCTTTAATTGAACCCCAAAATGTGAAGAGGGCGAAACGTGCAGACGACTTATATACAACAGAATATGATAATTTTGATATTGATGGAGTTTTACAAAGTGATAGATTAATGAAATCATATATTAAATGCATTTTGGATAAAGGACCATGCACTAAAGAAGGCCGTACACTTAAAGGTAAATAAAATACATAAGCAAATTATAATAAAATAAAAAATTTGAACTTTGGCTTAAATACATATAATATCGTAGATAATTAAATTTAAATATTTTGGTAGGTATTTGATTTATTCTTTAAATAATTATTTTATTTTATATTATGTTATGGTATTATATATTATTTCACTTTTTACATTTTATTTTACATTTTATTTAATCAAAAATTTTAATAAACAACCACAACAAAATCTAAATTATTTCATAGCTTTCAGTAATGACGTATTTTTTCAGCTGTTTCAATTTAATGTTACCTATATAAATTATTATTACAATACAAGTTAATAATTTATTAGAAAATATATTAAAAATACTAATTATTAAAAACAAAAAATTATAAAAACTCCATTTAATGCAAAATAAAATTTTACCTTGTATTTTTAATTGTTACGTAATTCAATTATTTAATATCTTAAAGTTTTTTAATTTAATTAATAACTGATTTATTTAAAACAAGTTTATTTTTTCTTATTTGTATATTTCTTACATATAACAATCTTTATAAGAAATATAATATAAATTTAACAACAAAGTGTATTACAAATTTAAAAAATAGCTAAAGCAGAAAAGAATTGTTGAGTTGTAGGTCTTTTTAAATAAATTTATTGTCTGACGTTTCGGGGCATTTACAATTGACCCATTTTCAAAGCTGTAAATATTAAATTAAATCAGTTACAATATTAAATTATTAAAAAGTTAGCTTACTTTGACAATTGATTATTGTTTTAAAAATATTATTTATGCAGAACAATAAAAAATTACCTGTAAATCAGCTATCTAATAAATTGGAAATTAAAGCTTTAAAATGGAACAGTTATAAAAAGTTAAAAAAGAGTTTTGAATGTGGGTGTATTCACCATGAAATTATTGGGCATCTCTTTCCCTAGCCAGCATCGTGATATCTATCGTGAGAGTTATTTTTGATGTGTTTACATAAATAAGCTGTATAATATGTGTTTTCGTCTTCTCTAAAGAAAATTTTTATAAATGCTTTTTATATCTGTTTGATTTTAAATTTATAATTTTCAAATTAGTAGATAGTTGATTTACAGGCAATTTTTTATTGTACTGCATAAATAACATTTTTCCAAGCAATAATCAATTGCCAAAGTCAGGTAATTTTTTAAGAATTTCAATAATTTAATATTGTAACTGATTTAATTTCATATTTTTAGCCTTGAAAATGGGTCAATTGTAAATTACCCGAAACGTCAGACAATAAATTTGTTTAAAAAGACGTAAAACTCAACTATTCTTTATCTAATTAATAAATAAAGGTCAACGATAAAAATGATTACTAATTATAAAATATAAGGTTGAATCTTTCGCCTAAAATAACTTTCATTGGACAATAATTTATTGTGAAAAATACATTTATATTGCATACAAAATATGCATTTTAAAATATATGAATACTTAGTTATTTTTTATACAACGACAAACAAACTACAATACAAAATATTAAATATATACAGTAGAAGTCCGTTCAATTGGCATCCAATTAGCCGGCATCAAGATTCCACAAGCAGCATGTAGCAATTTCTTGCTTCTGACGTGTAATAAAAACATGATAATATCTTTAACAACCTATGATTGATTCGCATATATTTTGTGCATTTTATTAAGTTTTCAATACCAATTTATTTTGTAACTTGGTTAAGAGAAAATTTACTTTCGAAATTTATAAACCCGTTATTTAAAAATTTTTGAATTCCGTATTAATTTAAATAAATTTTTATTTTTGTAAATTTTCCGGTATTTTTATGAAAAAATAAACTTCAGTGTTACATCACATCTTTTTGTATTTCCTTCACAAACTGAAACAATACTGTTTAAAAAGTGTGACGTATGTTTATTAATTATTACTGATATCGACATATTAAATATCACTAGATGCTTAGTTTATAAAACAAGACTACTTCCTTCAGCCCAATCAATCGGAAAATTTCAATTATTCAGTGTATTTACTGTCCCCGACCGTGCCGGTTGAACGGACTTCTACTGTAACATCTTATTATAATCGCATTTACCATAAGGTGTAGGGTTAAAAATGTTATAAACGATTTTAAATAACTATAATCGAGTCGAATTATATTTTTCGAGACGATAATTAAATTTTATCATGGTGTTCAAAATCCAATTTTTTCCAACTAAATCAGATGTTAAATAAAAAAGATATTTCATTTTCTAACTTCATAATTTATTATTAACTAAAACTATTCCAATGAAAACATTGGAAATCAATATTTAGAAATCATAATATGTTCTATTTTTGGGGCGATGACTGAAAATAAGAAATATTTAGCAGATATAGATCAGTTTCAAACTGCTTAGTTGCCTAAAATGCAGTTTTCTGCATTTAGTTTATTTATATTTCCCAAAAAGTCCCCTGGTAATGGGTTAAGTTATATTTAACAGTTTATGTTTTACAATAAATCAAACATACTTTGCAATTTCAATATAGTAATTTCAGTAACAATAAAGTAGAAATCGAAAGAATCATTAGGAGATCAATATAAATAATAAAATAATATAATTTCTTTACACTCAGCTCGTATTTAATTATTTATTATAATTGAGATGCGTTTCAACTTCAGACAGTTTGGAGTTAAACTACAATATGTAGTTGAAACCCGTCACAATTAAAATAAATAATTAAATACGAGCTGAGTGCAAAGAATTTATATTATTTTATTTAAAAATATAGTACTTTATCTATCCTTGTTGTTAGAATGCTACTTAGAATGCTGGTCTTTTTTGCCATTGAAATTGCTGTTTTAAATAATATATGATACCACGTAATTGTTACTAAATTTAATAAATATAAATAGTTTAGTTTAATTTAATCGTTATTGAAAATAAAAAGAGGAACTTCCAAAATATTAATTCAACTTATATATCTAAATTAATTTTTTATAATAAAAATGGTGATGCAGTGGTTAAAGAGCAAAAACAATAATTTGTTTTACGTAAATGGATAAATAGACACATTAATTTATAATTTCAAAATAATTATAGTAAATTGATTACTTATATGATTTTTATAAAATTATTTCCAATTGCACAAGGTTACTAATTAAAATTATTTGAAAATATACTTCTAATTTTTTCAAGTTACTAGGTATTCGAGCACTATTATTATCAATTGTTAGTTCAAATCTTCAAATTAACAATTCAACAATTACCTTATTATACGATTTTTTAATTTGCTGAAATCCGAATAAGTAATTGTGCTTTCCACAAATTTTTTTGTGTATTACCGTAAAGGTTTATCTAGGTTTGCCTCTTAAAAAAATATTATAAAACATATATAAATTGATATTTACAGAATTTATAGGACGTCTTGAACTATATGTGTATTGAATACTGGATGATGGCATTGTAAGCCGAAATATAAGCCGATTTTAATTAGTAGCTTTTGTACTATTTTAATCGTTTTATTTTAGTAAATAGAAGACGACATATTGTCTGTCTTATAAATCATTCATTAGTAGTAATAAATTTAAGCTATCTTGCTTTCAGCCATGTTAATTGTATAAACCATTGCAAATTTTCCAATTACCAAAATCTTGAAAATGGAAAAATTTGAAGAAGTAAAAAATTTTAATATAGAATTTTTTTCAGATATAGATTACGTGGTTTTCTTATACTAATTTTTTATTTGATTTTATAAATAATATTAAAAGCTACTTCAAAAAAATAAAACCTACAAATAGTAGGAATAAGTGGAAGATAGAAACTCCTCTCACAATATGTTGCCAATGAGTAGGGGCTACTGCAAATTAGAATCCCAAGCAAAAACATATTGTGAGATGAGTATCTATCTTATGAGAGATCTTCACGAACTAAAATCCACTTATTCCTACAGTTTGTAAGTTTAACTTCATTGAGTTATTATTAATACTGTCGTTTTGAGATTATGCTCAAGTTTGTTTTCTACTTGAACATACTGTTTTCTTAATGTTATGTTAAGGAATAAATGTTTTGCCATTGAAAAAACATAATACTTTTAAATGAATTTTTTGTTAATTTTAATTTTTTTATTTATTTCTTTAATTTTTAATTATTTTAAATAATTAAAATTATTTAAAATAAACTTATAGTCAACGTTATCTTGATAATAACAAGTAAGATGTTTCATGTTCAAATAATGTTATATAAGTTTGTTCATTTTTTATTATTGCTTTTAATACTTATAACTTATTACTAAATGTAATAATGATTTGAATATTTTATTTTATACTTAATCAAATCAGGGAATATTTTATTCTATACTTAATCAAATCAGGTTATCTATTAATAAATTTGCTTTATGATGTGTTTAGAAAATATGATGAAATCAGATTATGCCATTATTTTTGTGTTATTGTTTAGAGAAATTAAAAAAAAATTAAAATTACAGATATGTAATTATCGCAGCAAACCTGGAAGAGACAAGATTAGTTGAAGATAAAGACACGTGGATGGTTGTCCACATTAATGCCCGGTTTCACAAATTTTTTTTAACCTGTGTTAGTTAACATTTGTTAAAGATAATCATTGATTAAATTTTGAATGGGTTGCACAGACTATCTGAAATCTATAATTAGTTAATCTCTGATTATGCGTTCAAATGTTAGGTTGGTACACTTACTTCACCTAAAACGTCAACTTCATAGTACAAAATTGACATAAATATGACAGTTTGTAAATTATTTATTCTGTGATGACTGATAACAGTCAACGCAATGTTAATGAACAAGAAAAAGTAAAGTTAAAAATTTAAAGCAGAAAACTATAAATTGAAAAAAAAGTTATATGAAATAGTAAAACGAATTTAAAATTCTACAATTGTTTATTTTTTCGCATTACAAAACTTGTTTTTCCAAAAAAGCATTTTTATCCTATAGAGGAAAATTCGTCTTTGAGCTCTGATTTCGTGGACCATAGTAGCTCTTTTTCACCCAGAGGAAACAGTTTCTGGAAACCGGAAACTCTTAGTTCCGTCATTTTCTCTCCTGGTACCGTTATATTCTTTCCCTGGACCGACGCGATGAACGTCAACAAACCTGAATTTGTCACCAGCTTTATTTTTAACCATAAAAATGTACAAATGTAATTGTGGATTTGAGTGGGTTTATTTTACTCTTCATCTGAGAAAAAATAATATTTTTGTCTCTGGTGTAGGGTTTATTTGCTTCCTGAAGTGAATTTCCGACCTCAAACTTTAGTCAACAAAGAGCACGTTAGAGAGAAAATGACTCACTTTGTTTCCTCAACCAGCAATATACTATTTAGTACTGGAAACTTATAGCAGAAAAATTTAATTCTAATAAAAATTTAAAAATTCAAATTTTTTCAAAAAAGATCAGCATAAAAAAAGTTAATTTTTATTAAATTAAAATCATTTAAAATTTTTCGTCAATTAGATATGGGAGAGATTTCTTAAAAAAACTTGTTTAAAAACACGACAAGAAAAGAAAAATTCAGTTATGTAAGTACTAAATCATTAGTTATATCGCCTTAATCACTAGATATCCATTTGTTAAATATTTTGGGAAGTTAACTTGTGTTAAGGTCTAATTATCATCTGTACAACCCAAATTGTTACTTAACAACAGATTTAATCATTGATTATACTAATCATTAATTAACTGTGATTTGTGCACCCAAATCTGACTTAATCAGTGATTATCTTACTAATCAATGATTAAATTCTTTAATTATCATGTGTGAAACCTGGCATAATTATCGTCTGTGCAACCCAAATAGTTACTTAACAACAGATTTAATCATTGATTATACAGATTATACTAATCATTGATTAAATATTGTATTGTGATTTATGCAACCCAAATCTGAGTTAATCAATGATTAACTTGCTAATCAATGATTAAATTCCTTAATTATTTTCTGTGAAACCGGGCATAAATGTTTTATTTTAATTTACAATTTCTGTTTTGTTTTAGAGTACATACCAGATGCACTACAAAGCGACTGCATAAAATGTAGTGACGTACAGAAGCGTCAAGGAGGAAAAGTTCTTTCGGTTGTTCTTCAAAATTATCGTAGCGATTGGGACATGATTGTCGAAAAGTATGATCCTGAAGGAATATTTCGAAAAAAATATGGATATGATGATAACGTTGAAGATAACGGAGATGATGAAGGAGATGAAGCATAACTTTGTTAGAAATATTATGTGATATTAAATACCTACTATATTATATCGTTTATAAAATAAATTAACCAATATTTTTTGTTCTAATAGTATTAACAATGTATATAATAATAATTATATCCAAATAATTCTTTTAGTAAAAATCACTATAACGATAAAACATATTAATAAATTATGTTGTACTATACCTACTATAACAAAGTTAGCTTAAAACAGTTAAGAGCATTTTAAAAATCCACTTTAAGTTAACTAAACTTAAAATAAACTATGTTTTATTAATTTCTTTTTCTTTTAAAGCCGGCTTTAAAATCAAAGTATCTTTTAAATGTCATTGCGAATTCCATATATATCAAATTTGGAAAATTAATTAATCTCAATAATATATTTTAGTGACTCATCATATTTAACTTTTTATGTACCTACGTCAAATTGATATTATACCAGTTTTTGAAATGAGTCATATTATTTACGTCTTTTAATTGTTATGTTACGTTTCTAACTTGAATGACTATAATGGAAAATTTTCAAGTTTGATTTCATATTTAGTTTTTAAGAGAATGTAACGATTATAATTAATCCAGTTGTTATGTCGTGAAAAGGCATCTGCGTAGAAAAGACTAGGAAATAAAATTCTATTTTCTTAATCCTCTTTCTCCAATCGAATTGCTTACCTATGAGTTGCACGTCAAGTGAGTTGATTGCCCATTGCCCAAGTCAAATTGTTATTTCTTAAAATTAAATGAAAGTTATAAGTTTCCACATGCACCTATGTATCTGGGAAGTGTACAAAATTTGGAACACTCACACACATTTCAATCAATTGACACAAATTTACGCAAAAATTTTGATTAAGATAAAAAATAGAAAAACATGTCTACAGCCTCCCCCTTCCTCAAAAATATTGCAAATAATTTCGCTACGGTTAAAGCTCAAACGACGGGAATGGATGGTTGTTGAGGTTCAAACAAAACTCAAACGTGTGATACTAATTTAAAATTTAACTCAAAAATTCGATTTAGAAGTTGCCAGAAACATGTATGGAATACACATGTTAAAGTAATCCGAAAATCAATCTCAGATAGATAGGCAATCCTAGATAATTTTATCTCTTAGTATTATAATATTGCCCTCCCTATCATTTTTATGCTAACCCATCCTTAGCTGCATTCTTTAGAATTTCCTTTAGCGGTGGATTGTCTTGATTATAATATGGTAAAATATTCAAGGTAGTTTAATGGTCTTTCGTTTTCTTTATGTTTGAAATCTATAATTGGCTTAAAATTTTTTTTGGAATTTATACGAAAATTTATTTTCACCTAAATTGAGGAAAAGCTTTTCAAATATTGGATTTTTCAAATATTAAATAAAAGTCAAATTATTAGTTCTCAAATACTTCATACAACATTTCTTTGCCTAGTTTTGTATAGAATCCTATGATATTTTACGAATTAAACATAATTTAGTATAAAGTTACAATACATTTACTTTTAAAAGATTAATAAGCTATCAATAATCAAGTGTTGAAAGTGTAATAATATAAGATACTATAATAAGGCATTTAGTAAGAAATTCAAGTTAATACTATTATTCCAATTTTAATTATTCATTAAACACGCCTCTTCTTCGCGTTCGAAAAGTTTTAATTTTTTTAAGTTTTAAATTACCAACTAATAACTACTTACATAAATTAATTTTTTGTACATGCAAGTTTGGAAGAATCATAAAAAAACTAAAATAATATATACTTAAACTAAATCAAAACTTACAAAGTTCTTGTAAGATCAAACCTAAACATATAAGGGGTTAGCATAAAGCGTTTTAAATTGTATTAACTGGTTCCTATTTTAAATACTCACATCAATTCTCCTTCAAAGGTAATATTTATTATATTCCAATTTGTTCTAATAACTGTAAATAATATGATTCATTTTAGATGGATAATTCTACCATTGGAGATGCATTTAAAATTCAACATGATATGCTAGTATTTTCTGGATTATGGCCAATCAAAAATTCAAGTGTATTCTACAAATGTAAAACAATATTCTCTTGGGTTATGCTGATATTGCTTGGCATAACTATGTGGATGCAATTCATCAAAGTTATTAAAGATTTCACTCAGTTATCAGAAATTTTATATATTATGGTTACAATAACAGCTGCAATTATTAAAATGGGATTTTTTACATATCGAAAGAAATATTTTTTACAATTATTGCAGCTGCTAAAAGATCCAATATTTGTTTCATACCCGAATGAGTTCAATCATTATATGGCTACAACAATTAAGTATTCAAGATTAATAGCAAATACGTATCGATATTTAGTGCTTGTTTGCGTTATTTTAATTGGTCTTTTTCCAATTGTGGATAATAAGCCATTACCATTTCCTTTTGATTTTAATCTAAGGGGATATAAAATTCCAATGTACGCATTTCAGTTGAGCGCCGAAGGAGTAGCAGCTTGGAATAATTCTAGCATAGACACTCTTTGTACTAGTTTGATGGGCATTGCTGCTGCACAATTAGATATTTTAGCAGAAAAAATTACTCACATTAAAGATGTAACTTTAGTAAACCACACGCCTGCATCGGAAGCCATTGCGATTAAGAAATTTAAACAATGTGTTGAACACCATCTTGCTATTATGGAGTGAGACATTCAATAATACTTAAAATAATAATAATTATTATTAATATTATCGTCTAACAATATTTTTTAATTATAGGTTAACGAAACTTATTGAAACAGTTTTTACTGTTGGTCTTTTAGCTCAGTTTTTAACAAGCATTATAGTTCTTTGTAACACAGTTTTTCATTTTGTACTGGTAAATAGTTCAATTTCTTGAAATACTATTTTAAAATACAATTTTTCTGCTGTTTCAGATATCAGTATCTTTTCAATTTTTTATGCTAGCAGACTATTTACTAATTTTGATGATTCAACTATTTATGTATTGCTGGTATGGAAATGAAATAATTGGAAAGGTAACATTTAGTTCGATTTAGCCAGGAAAGATTTTACTTTCAATTTTTAACTTTCTGTTACTTTAATTTTTGTAAACTGTCAATATATATCTTAATAATATTATGTTTATGTGTTGAATTTTAGAGTTTATTAATACGGGAAGCATGTTACTCCTTTCGTTGGTATGATTTTGGAAATAAACTCCGTAAATACATTTTTATTACAATGGAGCGATCTAAGAAACCACTTTATATAACAACTTTAAAATTTTCAACTTTATCCTTAACTTCATTTACTGGTGTAAGTTAACAATCGATTTATGTGTGTAAAATTGCATTATGTATTACTTTTTTTGTGTTTTGCAGATATTACAATGGTCTTATTCTTGCTTAGCCCTACTTTTAAAGATGTATTATAAGAAAGAAAAAGTTTGAAAATCTATGTATTCTGTTTTATAGGGTGGTTCAATTTTTGATAGTTTTATTATTATGAGAATAGAAAAGAACTGATGAACTAATAATGCATCAAGTTTTTATGAAAATATTCTTAATATTTTTATATACGATATTATATATTTTTTGGCAAACAATTAATACCCGGCTAATTTTGCGTAATCGACTTTATTTTACCGAGACGCCCAACTTTTTCTTCTGCGAAAATTAAGGAAACAGGTAGCTAACAGAGTGCGCAGGTGTAAAACATGTTGATTTGGTGCTTTAAAAAATTTATTAATACCAGTTAATTTTTTATCTAAATGTTGAGATTATTTTATAAATAATTGGAAACAACAGTTGTCCTACAAAAAAAATGGTATAATCAAGAGTGTCCGCCCCCCCCAGAAACATGTAGCAATTACTCGGTAATTAATAATGATTAATACCCGGCTAATTTTTTTACTATAGATTGGTAGAAATTAGCATAATTAAATGGCCACATTGTCCTACAAATAAATTGGTAGATTTTCCCAGTCCTACACTGGAAAGTTGTCGATCCTACGAAAATACTTTTTTCATTCATTCCAGTAGGACACTAAAAATACATGATATATTAGCATATTTCCTACACAAATCAAAAAAATAGGTAGTGATCGCTAGTCCTACAAAGAATATGTAAATTGGAACAATGCAAAAGCAGCATAAAAAGCAAATATATTTTTTAAGTCTCATGGACTCAAAAGTTACTATAGGATGAAATAAAAATTCTCTTAAAATTTCAGCACGATATTTCAAATATTAAGCTGGTCCATAAGGGGGGTCTTTTTTTCATATTTTTTGTAGTACTACTAGCAATAACTACCAATTTTCTTGTAGGACATTGCTTGATTTGTGTAGAGAATATGCTAATATATCATGTAGCTTTAGAGTCCTACAGGTATTAATGAAAACAGTATTTTGGTGGGATCGACAACTTTCCAGTGTAAGACTGGGAAAACCTACCAATTTATTTGTAGGACAAATATTGTTTCGAATTATTTATAAAATAATCTCAACATTTAGCTCAAAAATTCACTGGAATTAATCAATTTTTTATAATCACCAAATCTACGTGGTTGGCACCTGCTTAAAACAAAAGTTGGGCGTCTCGGCAAAATGAAACTGCTCACGAAGAATTAGCCTGGTATTAATGATTTTGAAGCAAAGGTTTTATACGACAACTTTCGAGTATAGGACTAGGAAAACCTACCAATTTATTTGTAGGACAATGTTGCCATTTAATTATGCTAATTTTTATCAATCTATAGAAAAAAATATTAGCCGGGTATTAATCATTTTTTATTACCGAGTAATTGCTACATGTTTGAGAGGGGGGACACTCTTGATTATACCATGATTTTTGTAGGACAAATGTTGCTTCCCATTATTTATAAAATAATCTCAACATTTAGATAAAAAATTAACTGGTATTCATAACTTTTTCTTAATCACCAAATCAACATGTTTGTCGAAAAGGCCCTCGGCTCCCGGACAACTATAGTTTCACATTATTTTTCCTATTATTTATTCTATTTCTAAAGTTGGCTTTATGTCGGTGAATTAAAACATAAATTTAAATGTTTCTTTTTTGCCTACATCTGATTAGAACAAAATGTGTACCTATATCATCTGTATGTAGAACCATGCATATTCGTTTTTTGAAATTTTGGCAACTTATTTATAAGTAAATAAAAAATTACTAAAATTCCTACAACATGATTTATTCAACAAAATTTAAAATTCAAATTTTTCATTACCTATTTATAATAATAATTATGTAACAAATACTATATTAAAGTAAGAAATTCAAACTTTATCATATCAACCGACCGTATTATAATACTATCTATCTGCATGTATGTTTTTTGACTGGGGATTTTGATTTTGCAATAACCCCACTTTACTCATTGGTAACATATTGTGAAAGGAGTATCTATCATTGGATAGATCTTCAACGGCCGAAATCCACTTATAGCTACTTTTGTAGTTTTACTTTTATATTTAATAATAATTATATAATATTCAACAATTTTATGCAACGCTAATGAAATTGTAGAATTATGGATAAGCAGGGATTACAAACTTTTCTTTGTATATTATTTGGTCGTTGTTTGTTTAAAATGTAATATAAACTTATATTAATGCTTATAAATATTAAAATCTAATGCTAACTGCATACTTAGATAATCTGAGGAACCAATGATCTTATTAGTATTAAGGTAAAATATAGTTACTCAAAAATTTGATCGGACGCGCCTATGTTATAGCTCGTGCCAAGTAGAAATGAACTCGGCAATCATCGTATTTCAGCAATAACTTTCTTAATTTTTGAGATACGGCAAAATTTGTAATATACAAACTTAAAGAATTTTATTAGTTCTTTAAATTGTATATTACAATTTTTGCTATATCTCTAAAATCAAGAAAGTTATTGCTAAAAAACGATGATTTTCGGTTCTATTTCTATTTGGCACGAGCTCTAACAATGTTATAAATTGCAAGTTTTTATCATTATAAAAATCGCGTTTACAGTAATACTTATTCAACTTTTTTTGTTGCAAATTTGATTACCTTCAATTTTATTTATATATAATACATTTTTCTATTTTGTCGCAACGTTTCTGACGGACAGTCGCTTAAGCAAGACACTGTAAAATACAAAAAATTTATCGTCTGTACTCAGAAACAGTGCAACGAAATTAAAAAATGAATAAACACTTTTTCTTGAAAACTTGATTCTCTACATTTTTGTTCATATACATTTTTCTATTTTGTCGCACCGCTTCAGAGATATACATACATACATATACATAGTATATGACAATATTTTTTGTGTTTTACAGTCTTGTTTAAGTCGCTGTCAGTTAGAAGCGATGTGACAAAATAGAAAAATTTATACCTATAAACAAAATTCAAGGCAATGAAATTTGCAACAAAAGGTGGTGTATATATCAATAGTCCTTTGTTTAGTCATGGACAGTTATATGGAGCATTATGAAGATGCCGAGTAAAGAATGGAATACAAATTCAAAGTAAAACCGACATAAAAAAATATTGTATGGAAAGAAATTTTATAACTTGATAATTGTTTATTTATAACTCTATATAACTTTTATACTTATATTTATAACTCTTTCAATACAAACCGAGGGGAAAATGTAACTTTGGCCGACCTAAGAAGCAATGGATTGACCAATGGATTGATTACAAAATGTAACATTGGCCGACCTAAGAAGCAATGGATTGACCAAGGGTGACGTAACGAGTAAAATTAAACCTAAAACGTGCAGAAGAAGAAGAAGATATGCTATCATGAGGCGGAGCTCTCCTAGTTTAAATTAAATAACATACAAAATAATTGAAAATGTTATAGTTCCAGCACCTCCGTGCTTTCCATAGAAAAATAAGCAATAACCAAGTCAACTGAAAGTTTTATAGATTTTCAAAAATAAATTAAGTGTCAAATTAATAGTATAAGATGAATGAGCCAAAACCTATTACGTCACACTTGTATCGCATATTAGCTATTAATTCCTACAGTTTGTAAATTTTGAAGTCAGTTTTCTAAAGGCTTACTAAATTTTGAAGTCGGTTTTTTAAAGGCTTACTGTGTGCAAAGATTATAATAATCGGTATCACAAAATGTTTTCAGATTTTAATAAAAAAATGTTTTTCACAATACTAAAACTAAATACTAAAAAATAGTTTTTGAAATATGAATACTGTACATCGTTAGGGTAGTTTTTACGTATGAGTCACATTCGAACTCTCGTGGAACATACTAATATCTACTAATTTCTTTTGCGGGATACCTTAGATTATTTTTTGTTCTGAATATTTTGGTTTCAAGTTACTGACACAAAGTTAATATTTTTAAAACAAACAGAATTTCAAATCTGAAAAAAGATGCGAATTACTATTTATTTAAATTGTCGTGAAAACTTGGGCTCATACTGCTCAATTGGTTTTGTTATTATTAATAAGGTATCTGAAATAAAAAAAGTACTACCCTATACTTATTTTATAAATTGCACCAAGTAAATGTAAACATTAACATATAAATAAATATAGTAAATGATCTTTTTATTTTTTAATTTTTAAATTAATATACAACATGTTTCATTCGATTGATCGTATATCTTCAAGTCTCTGAAAACTACTCGACCGATATAAAAAATTAACATTTAGTAATTTTTTATTTCTAATAAGTAATTACTAAAACTACTAGTAAGTAAATACTAAAAAATAGTTTTTGAAATATGAATACTGTACATCGTTAGGGTAGTTTTTACGTATGAGTCACATTCGAACTCTCGTGGAACATACTAATATCTACTAATTTCTATGCATAAAAAACTATTCATTATGGATACTTTATTTTATATTATGTAATGCATGGCATTAGGCCTTCTTAAACGATTTTATAATCACCACACGACTTTAATAATAAGAGTTATTTAATAATGTCCACATATTTATTTAAATAACAAATAAACTTATTCAAAAAATGAAAACCAAATTTTCAATACATTTCGCATAATTCTCAAACTCAAAACCCTCTCGGAAGCATAGGTAAGCTTCGGCAAACCTTTCCTAAATACCCAATAAATAAATCCAAACAATAATGCAAGTCTACAACCCTTTTAACGTTGTTTATTTATTACTAAGAAAGGGTAGTGTTACATGGAATTCCAGCTTTGAGACTAAATACATAAAATATAAAAACAGAAAACAAGAAGTAAGTCCCAATCTGCCCTGACGAAAAGTTACCATAGCTTAGTAAGTGACGGCATTACTCCACCCAACTACCCCATTCATCACAAACAAAGGCAAGTAACATGGCAACCTCGAATTGAAGACTTCAGTTTTCAGATATTAACACAAAAACAATATCAAATATCTCTGAGTGAGAAACCCAGCTCAAATGCTGTATGCATATAAATAGAGGCTGTAGCAGATACTGCAGCGCTACTCAAACTGGCAGCAAGACATCAATAAATTATAAAAGGAAATCATTTTATTCAAAAATATAATGTTCCTACATTTTCATTACAAGATTCAAGGGTCCACTTTACCCAAATCGAATGTCACTTTCCTATCTTCTTGTTTAATGACAGGACTCGAATAAGATCACCACAGCATCAAAGCAAAACAAAAGATAATCAAGTAAAAGTTGTTACTTAATAATGGTGTCATCAATTTGTAGCATCGCAGATTGCATCGAAATCAAAACTATCGATGTAAAACACATTATATTGACTATAAAGAAGTCTTCCAAAATGACCCCAGATAGTCTCCAACCTAAACGAAAGATGACGATGATTGAAACTCCTTTAAGTACTACAAAGCATTTCATAACATTTTGGTCCGTTTTTGGTAGCCAACGCTAGCAGATCTCTTCACATGGATCTAGATGTCTACAATAACTCTTCAAATTTTATATCCTCGTTCAGCCTGACAATCACCCACATGTGCGATGTCGGAAACAAAAGACGGAAGCAATATTATCCAAACACAAATCAATTATATCATAGGCGTTATACAAATCTACAGCTGTCACTGCAACACAGAACGAAAAAAAATGTGATAAAATTAGTGAAAAACAGTTTTATTGAGAAATTCCGATGTCACTAATCGGACAGTGAGCTATGCACCAGCGGTTCTCAACCTTTTTACGACGCGACCCCCAAATTCGCTTGCTTATTTTCTGCGACCCCAACAATGTCAGAAATAAAAAATAGTTACAATTATACTTTGTTTAAAATTTATATTTAAAAAAGATACATATCTAAAAAAACACAAATACTCAACTTGTACTTATGCCCACTGTAACATAATTATGGTGGCATCAAGCTAAGAAAAGGGGTAGTATTACTAAACAGCATGCAGGCTAACCATTAACGATCGATAAGGAGTGATCCCCAGAGAAGCCCATTATACCATGATTTTTCAAAAACTTCCAAAAACCTTTCAAGGTTCTCATATCTGATAGGGGAGCGGAAGGCACCAAGCAGGAGCTGTTGGCTGGTACATAAATAGATCCAAAACTTAAATTGTACTGGAGCAGCAATCAGTGGACGTAGAACGGGAGATGCACTTAGCATAATGAGATGCCACGCTACTATGTTCAAGGCAGAAATAACCGCTATAACAGCTTGTGCAGAGGAAATGACATGGAGAGCTTATGCAAATAAGCGGATCTGTATCATGACAGACAGCTATAAAAGCCCTGGGGCGAGTGAAAACACAATACAGGATTAATTATAATACCCAATACAGGATTGTAAGTCACTGCTTGGATGTGCTAGTAGCAAAACAGAACAGCTTAACGCTGAGGTGGATGCCGGAACACTCAGGAATAAAAGGTAACAAAAAAGCAGATGCCTTTGCTTAGGTTGCAGCAAAACGATATCTGGTAAGACCAGAACCAACTTGCGGGATAGCATATCTGACCGCAAAAGGGACTATGAAGGAACTACTAAGGAAACAACATCTTGCGTACTGTTTGGATCTTCCGGGACTGAGGCAATCGATGATGTTTATTGGAGGACCCTCCAATAACAAAAGCAAACTTAAAATCATTTAGCTGAGTAGACCACAGCTGAGAAAGACAATAGGATAGTAATACTTACAGAACACTGCTGTCTGAATTGGCACTTCAATGTAATTGGGGCTGTGTGTGTGTTCAGCTCTAGCCCCGTTGGGGCTACGACTCCTCGGTTGGCCATATCCAACAACCGAAGAAATGATTCAAGCACCCATGCATCAGCTGCATAGTCAATTTTATTGAAGAAACAAAGCTGACGGAGTATAATTTGAATCGCTAGGTACCTACAATAAGCTTCGAGCTGCAGTACAAGTGAGCATGGAACCTCAACCCGTTCAGCAATACTAAATAATAATAATAATACTTATTAATGACTTCCTTGATTTGATGTTTTGTGTCCTGATAATGTTTTTAATCCTATATTCAATGGTTTGAGCAAGGGAAATCCTAAAAATCGGGTTACTAATTTCCAAGTAAAATTCAAAACGAATTTTTAAAAGAAATCATTCTATTTTCTGCGACCCCCTAAAATAGTTTGGCGACCCCGTTTGGGGTCGCGACCCCCAGGTTGAGAATCGCTGCTATACACGAACTATGAACGAACAGAATTCTGACAATATTTTGTTACAATCTCCATATATTAATGATTTAATATAACACCAAATACAGAATCAACTCTGTCTTACACCAAGATTGTCAAAAATTACGTAAAATTTAATAAATCTATAAAAATAGTCTTGCTTATTTCATACAAATTTTCTAATTCGAAAGTTCCATCAACACTAAAAGCTTTTATTATTTAAAGAAAGTTTTTAAAGTCCATATATTTTATGATTTTATAATCGGTTATTATAGATGTTGATGTTTGAATCTATTTCTTTCAAACAAACTACTGCAACCCAATACTTTGTTATGCCAGTATCTATGCCTAACCAATATTATTGTAAATTTAAAATATATTTTATTTAAAAAATTTTATCAACTAAGAAATATGAATTTCGAAAAAAAGATTATATTTTTGAATATAAATAAAATAAAAAGTTTACTAAAATTTTATAGAATTTATAAAATTAAAATTTAATATTTAATATTACAAAGGTTTAATTTTTTCTTTTTGCTCCATGCTCAGTCGTAATGAATTATTCCGCGTAAAACTTTTTATTTTTGAGTTTAGTAAATTAGTAAAGCGATCAGATATTAATTACATACAATTTTATTATTAAAAATTTTAAATTTGGTAAAATGATGTTAATTTTTAACGTCAATAAAAAGTATTTAACACAGCTATAGAATAATAATTATAGTTTCTATCAGAATTAAAGTCAGATTTAGAAATATTGACAACATGCAATAATCAAAATACTACACCGAGAGAAAGAAATTGCTTAATCAAACGATATACGATTCAACCAACAAATTTTTTGCATTGCGTTATTTTAACATGAGAAGTATTTCCTTGAACGTTCTCGTTGTGTTAATTGAATCAAAATTTACTACACTAAAGCTATCAGTTTCTTTAATAGGACGTACTAAAAGGTTGATTCAAAATTCCGCACTTTTTGAACTAACCAAGTAGGTATATTGTATCAACCATTTCGGTACATTAAATTAAACAACTTAATCTATTGTTTGAATCATTTTAGGTTTTTGATGTAATTTATTGTAGTATATGGGGAATTATGGGTTGGTGGGGCGTTGGTCATGTGCCAGGTGACGCTGAGCAAGAAAAATTGTTGTCGTTGTAAAAAAGATTATGTGTAATTGTTAGAAAAATATAATTACGTTAATATAAAGCGTAGCATTATTTCTCGAGTAAACATTACACTAACTTATGATGGTATTAAATGAAGCACTCTAAATTGAATGCGTATATTCAATGTTGAACCATCACAATAGGTGTATTACTGCATTAACAGTAGTGCATTTTATGAATAAATAAATTTAAACAAATAATCCTCAAAGTTATTAACTTTTAAACAATTATTCATAACTGTAGTATCCATTTTTCTAGCACTTTGCAAACGCACATTTCATGAACACATCAAGGTTATTATGCATCAAAGATCAAACTGAAATATATGACAATAAACTTGCGCAGTGCCTCGTATATTTTTCAAGCTTCTATTGAATACTTTTATTGTGTTTAGTTTAGCTGATTACCATTTCAGTTGATCACATTTTGCATTGAAATGACATACTAAAATGCTACAACAAGACAAAATAATAGTTTCGTTCAAGAATTTCATTGGTTTTCTTCCAATCTAATTATTTTATTAATTCAACAATAATATCGTATAGAAGCTTATTTGAACCCACTATAAACATTAAATCAACTAATATTTATTTAACAAAACTAATGCTTTGAAACAACATTTGTTTGAAACAACAAAAAAATTGTTTCATTCAACGAAATTTTGTTTAATTCAATAAGAAAAGATTCAACATTTCAGATTCGTTGAATTTATCATCTCTTTTCTCTCAGTGTAGAAATCCAATTATTTCAGACTGCATATTATCGTATACCTATTAATTATCCATTTGACTAAATAAAAACGTCTGTTGTCGTTGGCTTTGCAAATTCTATCTTCATCTATATGATTTTAACAGGTAGGTACATTTATTTACAATAAAATCATATAGATTTATTTATTATATTCATTAACTATCAAATTTTCTAAATTTATCTATCTTTTCAACCTCTAAATTATCTAAGCTCCTCATTTTTATAAACAAAATTTATTCTTCATTTCTATCATTTCTCTCTTACAAAAACTTTTTTACTTGACACTAACTTTATAATAAGTATCTACCACTTTCAATTTCTTCGTCTCCAGTTCTCTACCCAATCAGCTCTTTACCAAAAATTCTTCACTTCGTTAATTCAAAATATTCTACTTTCAATCATTGACATTTTTTGTTAAGTGCTCATTTCGATTTAATCACTGCACCCATGTTACTTATTCGTAAACACTAACTTAATTAAATAACTTTAAGCATATTAATTTTCTCACTTCATATCCATTTTACAAAATTAATGTTTTCATTACAGTTTACATAATAATTAATATTCGCATTTCCTTTTTGCCCTCTATGATTTTTATCACAACCATTTCAGTTATCTACTATTTAACTTTTATTTTTATCTAGTTTCAAGTTCACAGTAATGAAGTGATCTCACGTGATTATCAACATTTTCAAATCAAGTAATCTATTTCTGCATACACAAAATAATTTTTTTACCTTATAAACAATTGGAATCTAACAAATTTGATTAATTTATAATAATCAACAAGAAAAATTATTTCGGAATCTGATCGTTCGTTATCTTTATTATCACCAAAAAAGTACATGCCAAAATGTTATCTAAAAACTAAGATTTTCTATTTACCTCTTATGTTAAATTAGAGAGTAAATACCGAATAACTATGGCCTCGTGTAAGTATAATTCCATTCACTTTGGGCGAGGAAACAGAATGAACAACTAGGTCAATTCGGCACTATGTATTTAGTTAATTGAATCTTAAAATGGAATAAATACATTTTTTTTGGTAAATAAGGTACAAATCGTTTCAGAGAAGAGAGTGGAATTAGCTGCAAGCGATAAACAACTGATAGCATAAAGTTAGTAAAAATGAAGAGATGAATTCAATAATGGTACAAATAGCTGACTTTTAGAATGAAAATTCAGCTTTCAATTTAGTTAATCACTTTCTAACAAGTTTAGGAACACTGTTGAATATTGAGTTATCAACTGTGTGATAGTAATATTACTTTTAGTTGCACTACTTTTTCTTATTTTTTGCTAGTGTGAAATAATTTATTGAATTATTGTTTTTATATAAAAAGGTATATCGTTATTGTATTGATATAAGTATATAAACAACCCTTAACAATCAATATTTTATATTTATAATAACTCTCGCTGCAGATCACCAAGCTTACAATTATATAATATGAACATGTCCAAATTCGAGTAAGGTTTTTATATTTTCTCCTGTACATAGTTATTTGAAAAACTATACTTGCCAACAACAATGCAAGACAACTTTAGTAATTCAAAGAAACCATAATATAAAAAGAATATACCAATTATTTATTTTTGGATTCAATTCGTCAGAACCAATAATTTGGAAAATTTTTAGAAATATATTGTTAAAAATGATTGATGGGTATTTTGATATAAAAAAGCTATTTTTAATTAATTGTACGTTTATAAAAAAACCTACGATAATAATCACATACATCATATCTATATTAACGATGCTGAATATTTCCTATTCAATTTATTCAATTCTATTCAATTTTACAGAAATTTTGAGTACCTAATTGTAGATTATTACCTACTTTTAAAATTGCAAATTTACAAACAAGAAACACGATTTGTTAAAATTGTGGAAGTTTTTTATTTTATTGAATTTTTTGTAAGATGTAACCTATCCACCTATATAATTTATTCAAATATTTTTGTCATGATCAGATACAGATAAACAGACTACACTGAAAGAAGGTTTAGTGAAATTACATGAATTGATGAAAGAATGTGTTTTCCTCAATTTTTCATGAAAAAAATTACACATAAATTGCATATTATTTAATGTTTACACAGTTTTTGTCAAGATATTATCTTATAACATCTAATTCGTGTATTATGTTCAAGTGATTGCACAAATTTTTTTTTTTAGTGTATAGCATGGTGTATAGCTAGTTCTTTCTGTAGGATATCAATATGCAAATAAAATCTTATGGCATATCAATACTTAATAAAATTATAGGATTGACGGATGAGCGAAGCGAGTCGTTAATATAGACTTGATTTTTTTAAATCCATTTTGTTCCGTTTTTGTATCTACAAAAAAGTACTACTGTAATTATCAGAGATGTCGCGGTTCCTCTTTACATGTATTTTTGAAATAACAAGAAAAGGTTTTCTGTTATTAATATATGTCAATAATTTGAATTGACTGATATGGATAAAGGATTTGAGAAATTAATGTTTTAAATTGTTGGTGTCAAATATGATTGAATAGTTAGTCAATATTACAACTAATAATTTAATAAAACTACCAACTACCTCTCTTTTTATTAAATAAAAAATATATATCCACATAAATTAATTTTCTGTACCTAACAAAAAATTTAACTAAAAATTTATACATTTCCCCAACTGTAGCTATATAGTAAAGCTAATTCGTCGTCTTCCTTTCTTTCCACGATGTTTACGACTAATGTTGCTCAACACTATTATTATATTCATCTATCTCTCTACTTGACATTATTTTGATTATACATTAATAATATCAATGATAAGAGTTATGCTTATCAGACGAATTGGAAGTCGGTGTGTTGTGAGAAGTCGAATTTTGTGCAATAGAAAGTTCGATGAAGGTCCTGTCTCTATCTTAAGTAAAAAGACGTTGAACCGTATTCTGTGTTCCTTTGCAGTCTAGGTTAGCCAAAAATAAAATTCTTTAAATTTTTTATTTATCTACAACTTAATCTTCTAGATTAATTTTCTTGTTTACTCTTTTGTGATTGACATTTTCTATTTGCATTACCATGCTTTTTAACATCAATTTTTTATATTCAATGAATGAAGCAATAATAATTATTGCGAAAGAAACATTTTTCTCACAACTCACATGAATGGCAGAACATGCATTAAAAATATTTTGAATTTAAATTCTTTATTTGGTTTGATCCTCATGCTATATTTAATTAAAATTACATTATTATTTCCTCAGAAATAATTTTCATAATTAATGATTTTTATCAAAAACAAATCAACGGAAGAATGCTCAAATATTATGTATACCTCATAAAATTACTTATACTCTGTTCTCTATTACTTATCATGACAAATATATTTTACCAAATATGACAAGAAGGACATTATAGGTGACGGAGCAGTTTTTAGTTTTGTGTGCCATTCTTCTAGTATTTTCGTCGGCTATTATCAATAAAATATTAAATAATATTATAATAAAATAATAAAACCACCCCATTAATTAAATTCCCAAGTACGTCATCTTGAAGTACCACTTGCCACTTAAAGAAGATTAAATAATTTAATTTTATCATCACCGGCATTTTGTCACATTGATACAATTTCAAAATACGACAATTAAATGGTTTTAGTATTAATAGGAAACCAAAAATTTAAATTTCTTCTAGAATATTGAATTAACTTTTTTTAAAAGCAGTATAGAAGAAATTGACGTGGAAGCATTGCATATCTGAATTATTCAATTGAATGTGTTGCAAAATTATATTAGTTAACCAACGGACATAAAACTTGTAATCAAAAATTTTTTTTTATTAATATTAATTAATTCATGCTGTTAGGAAATTAAAAAAATACCATTGGCGAATTTGCATATTATGTATTATTAGTTTTGTATAATCGAGGATACTAATCCATTATCAACTATTTCTGGTTTATTAAAACCAGTTTCTATAAGCTTACAATTAAATAAACAAACTCCCCTTGATAAAATTTATAATCACAAAAGAGTTTTTGAAGATCGTTACTGATTTAAATTAATATTACCGATGAAACTAATCTACAATTTAAAACTAAATTTATTTAGTTTTCAAGGTTAACGTACCCACTACACTTCCCCGAAATAAAAAATTGATTTGTTAGATATTGGTATAGAATCGGGTACATCTCGAATTTTCATAACATGTTCCACGTTTGTTATATCGATTGAGAGATTTAAATCGGCATAGTAATATTCCAGTAGTGTGTGTAGTGTTTGATAATATTGACAAATAAATTAACTATTGCGTGGTATTACAATCGAATATTAAACATCTTTGAATTTCTGGATGCAAGATTAACAATTTATTAATTTGCTAGTTTTCCAGGGTGAGAATTTAAAATTTTTGTTTGTAGTCGGTTCATTGTTTAAATAATTAAAATTTAAAAAAAACAATAGATAAGCTTAAATAGTATCTAATATATTAAAAACATATTTAAAAAAATTTGCTTACAACGTTATTTCTAAACAGTTTATTAAAATTAAAATGTTTAATTATATACTATATAGTAAACGTACTATGTATGTACATAATAACATAATATATCAAATATACTTAACTTAAAATATTAGAATAAATTGTAAATAATGACGTAAATTGTAATTTCGAGATGTTTATCGTAAATCAAAGTAGTGTTTTACATTTGCATATTTTCCTATTGATATCACATTCATTCAATGTGACGTTGATCAATGAGAAACACAAAATAATTATTAACTTAATTAGTAAATTTCATTTAATTAAATAAATAAATAAATAAAAAAAAATTTAAATGAATTTACATTATTTGCACATAAAATGCATTGTTCATATAACAGAATAATTATTACAAAAGGATTAATTTTAATTAAGGATAAACATAAACATTATTATTGTAATATGGATTGTTTTTTGGTTATCAAAAGAGTTGATTTGACAAAAAATGTATGCAGTGAATTATCATAATTTGTAATAATACTTAAAGATTAAAAACTAATCACATTCAAGCATTTATTTGCAATTATTTAACCTTCAAATTTAATTAATCTGTTAATACACATATCTAATTAAGTATTTAGTTCTTTTTACATTTCTCTAAAAATATGCTAAAAATGCTTTAAATTATGGTAGGGTTTATTAAAGTTTCATATATTAATTATTAGTATCTTCTACATGTTATATAATAATAAATATAACAAGTAACTAAAGATTTATTCAAATTATCTAGCAATGTATGTACATCACAATTAAAAAACTACAGATATAAAAAACTACAAAATACGAGCATTTATTAATGAAAACTTTTAAAAAACCCCGACATTCGGAAAAAATTTTACTATATTGTTTACTTTTATGTTATGTGATATTTGAAATGTAGTACTGCTCATATGAATGGTATTTTATTGAATACAGATTTTATTACTTATATTCTTAACGTTAAGTTTTAAATTAATTTTAATTGTGTGGTCTATTATATAATAATTATTAAAACGGATAGCAACACTTATACTGGAAAAAGTTACTGAAAACGTAATTTCACGTTTTATTTTTTAAAATTTTAACTTTTAAACACAATTATATTTTATTGTTCTCCACCAAGAGCACTTAAATCCGCAATTTTAATTACCTATTTTTTATTAATCAATATTTTTTAAACAAAGCAAATGTTGCATTAAATTAAAAATTTTAACCTTACAAGTGATAGAATTTACGTTATTGGAACAAACCATTATAAAAAAAATCTCATATTATATATGCAATTTAGATTTATGTAGATTATTACAAACCAGAATTTTATTATTATGAATATTATAATGAAATACTTTATCACGATTCTATAATAATTACGTAACGCATTACTTTTTAATATTCATCTTTACTTATGATTTTATTGATTTTGGTTTTTCATTATCATATCAAAAAAACACTTAAGCCACTAACTTTAGAAACGGTGCGGTGGTCGCGAGAAAATAATAAACTAAAATAAACTTTTAATTTCTTCCTCTCTTTAAATTTGCTTTAATTACATAAATATGTTAATCATTTTTATGCTACTTTTTTATTTGGTAGTGGAATTAACTAACTCCATTATGCTATGGATCTCTTAGTGTAGTAATAGATTATTATTTGCAACGGCTGTTATATTATATTTCTTAAATATTCATAAAACTTGAAGTTTGAAGTGTACTAACGAGAAAATCAAGATCTGTAGAGTGCACTCCAGTAACAATTTTTGTTGTAAGAGTTTTAAGGTAATGGCCAAAACAGAAAAAAAGTTAAGTATGTGTTAATGTAAACAATAAAGAAAACAATAACTAAAATTTGAATAGAATATTTAGCATACTTGCTTCATTTGAAAATAAGATGTTGAAAGACCGGTGCAAACATTTATTTTCTTCAGTTTAATTTCTAGTTTTGTATGGGATAGGTAGGTAGGTGGTCACATCATTTTTTAAATGCATCTTATATGTTTGGTTAAAATTTAAATTTGATGATTACAACGTACATATTTATTAACATAAGCATTTAAAACCGAATAGCAATGAAATTAACAATGTACGGATATCATAAATTGGTTACAAAATCTTGTACCTATTCGAATAAAATAATTGACAAAATATTTTGCAATGGTAGTTTGTTTCCTGTCCACAATAATGTTGTCCTTCAGATATAATTAAAAAATTCATCTTTCAATTTTTAATTTTTTCAGATTGCAGTTGCTGCAAGCAACGTATATCAACATTAACAGTTAAGTCGATTGTAAACTTCAAGATCATATGAACCTACTTCACAGCAGTTCTGTGTAGTTTAGTGTTATCGGTGCTGAGAATTTAAATGTGCGAAAACAATGAAAAATTTTAAATTAGTGTTTGCAATTTGGATTGTAAAAATTTCATTCTGCTTAACTGCAGATGTTCCTGGTGGATATTATACCTCAAAATATGATTCATTGGACATCGATGACATTCTCAATCACAAAAGGCTCGTGTACCACTATGCTGCATGTTTATTAAACAGAGGACCTTGTCCTCCTCAAGCACTTGATTTAAAACGTAAGTTTTATCTTCTTAATTTTCGATACCCCATTTGAAACATACCTACTCGTGAATAAGTTAGTATATGTATTTTGTTTATTTTTACATACTAGTTGTAAAAACTTGTTACATAGTACGGTTATCCCATGCAAATTTTAAAACTTGCATTTAAAGTGAGAAATACTTGTAAATGTCGAGGGTTTCGAGAAAAAGTCAAGGTAAACAAAGTTTATATTAAATATATCAACCTCCTTTAATTGCTGCATTATCTAAATCTAAATTTTACGTATTCAACTTTAACTTGGATTACATATTTACATTAGATTTGAAGTATTGTTTTAGCTAAATTATAATAGCCAAGAATTTTATTATTACTTATTAAATTCATATAAAATATTCAATCTAATAAGTTTTCTTTAAGTTTGTGAGCCAACTTAAAAAACTATAAAAAAATTTAATGTTTAAAATTAGCCATCCCATTCAGAGAAATAGATATTGTTATGATAATAATTAGGCTAATGACTTAATAGATTTCAATATTATGGAATAGGTCAAATAAGATTTAATATGTTATTAGTCATCTATTCTCTTCTATTTCATTACTTTTTTATTTTAATTTTATGTTTGTTAATTTTTCTGTGTTAGAACAATATCAGTTCAATTAAGTATTGCACTGGAACTATAAAATTTACATTGTGAGAAAACAATTTTAATAAATTAAAACCATAATAATTATTAAGTAATCTATATCAGGTGTGCAATTCGAAAAATTATCTACCTTCAAATTAGTTAAATTAATATAAATAGGTACATAAATGTATAAATTTAGTTACTTAAAAATAAGCCATCCAAATGACTTTCCGAACCTTGTAGTTAGCACCCTTAAATGTAACAATAAAAATAAATATTTTAATTATGTAAGCGAAGTAGAATAATTAATTTAATATTATTTAAACACACTTCTTTCAGAATAGAATGTGCAAACTTGCAAATTAATATTAACTTTATAAATATTTATAATTTTTTTGCTAGTAGATGTAGGTAATAAAAAGTATTAATTATAATAAAATAAATAATAATAAAATACTGGAAAGCACAATACATATATCAGATAATTTAGAGTTTTTCTAAAAAAAGAAAACTGAAAATGTACCATCCATTTTTTATAAGTATATCTTCAAGCTACAGAGCTTTGTAAAATACCTTACACAACGTCCGAATGGATATCTAAAATTTAGTGTAGGTACAGAAGAATTAACGATTAACCCCCTCATTTGCATCAAAAGCTATTTACTGTACTTCTGAAAGAATAATTTATGGAATTAAAATTTTACGAATGTTAACAACGGTAATTTTTTTTTTAATTTATGTTCATATAATTACAATTATTATTTGAAAATAATCGACCATCTATTGTATAAGTAGTGGAGAACAGTTGAGAAAGTGGTCAAATTAAACAAAATAATTTGTCCGACGTTTCGGGTCTTTTATTGACTCATTTATCAAGGCTTAAAATTTAAAACACATGAAAATATTGAAAAACTTAACTTGTCAAGAGAAAAATTACGGTAGAAGAGCTACCCTTTCCAGGACAACTCTTATTGTAACCACGCTTTTAACAAACAAGTGCACTTTATATTAAAATGTCCCAAAAAGCTGGACTAACCTGCCTAAGTACCTAGTCAATTTAACTTAAAAAAAATTTCAATCTGAGTTAACCGCCCTCTAGGTCATGTCTAGTGTAAAATAAGGCAGGTTAACAAAACAAATTAGAGTAAAGGTTGTCCTGGAACTGGTTGGGTTTCTACCTGCTCCATGTTTTTTTGTTCGTTTAAAGTTTTTCAGTATTTCCATCTGTTTTGTATTTTTAACCTTATTAATGGGTAAACAAAAGACTTGAAAAGTAGGACAATATTTTTTTGTTTCATTTGACCGCTATCTCAACTATTCTCCACTACTTACATAATTATTATGATTATGTACCTATATATAAAATATTTTTCAAAAATTTTGTGAAAATTAATTGAAGAAGCATCAAAATCTAGAAATTTGTCCAAAAAAAATTATAAACTGCATTAAATTTTATTTAAAAATTAAATTAAAATAGCTTATACGTTCACTACAACAGTACAGTATCTAATACAGAAAGAAATTGTACTAAATGTTTATTTAAGCCCAATATAATTATACATGGCTAAAAAAATTGATTTTATATATGGAATGAATAAATGGCCCAACCAAGGATACCAGTTTCTTCACTAGAACCACACATTTCCTCAATTTATTGAAAAATACCTACATCAAGTTGACTTTATGGAATTAACATATCATTGCAAATATTGATAAAAAACATATTCAAATGAAGTAACAATAACATAAAAAAAAATGTAAAAAGAAACACCGAATAAAACTATTGTTCATCATAACCTTCCAATCCAAGGCAAAGGGAACAAAACTAAAATTGTCTAGCCGCTCAGAGTAAAATACCTTTCCATTAAAAAAAATTTTTAAATGTAAAATACTAAAATTGTTGCACATTTAAAAATGTGTCTTAATACAGTTTTATATAAAAAAAAAGTTCTACGTCTTTTAGAATTTATTTTCTTTATACAGATAAATTTTATGAAAAATAAAGGAACTGCAGAATTAAAGAAATTTAATTGGGCCATTCAATAATCCTACAAAAAATATGTTTTTGCAAATGATGAAAATCATGAAATTGATGTTTATTTACCAAATTTACCAAAGAGTTACATTCTCCAAAGTAGGGTAAATGTACCTAATTTCAGCCAGTTCCAAATGTTAGCCACCATGTAGGATAAATAAGGATAGAAAATGGATTATAATGGTTAACTATTAGTGGCTGACTTTTGGTACCATTTTTGTTAACTGGCTGACTATTGAGACTTTTACCCTATGGTTAGACAATATTATTTAGGATAAATTACCTATATTGGCGCTATTTTCTTTCAGAAAATTTAATATATAGAAATATTATATTATATAGAAAAACTTCATTTACTGGTGGAGCAGGTATTGTCTATCTCTATTATTTAGATTTTTTGTCCGTGAAGTAACTGCGAAAATAAACATCAGTATATAGGGATAGTATCAGCTAAAATGACACAGTTCTACTCGTATTGAACTATATAGGTATTGAACCAGCTTATTTATTAATTGAGAAGCTGGTTCAATAGCGTGGCAACCTTCACATAGTATATTACAATTTTATAATATTATAAAATTAATGTTATGCACTTAAATTTTTATTCTTGTTGAATTACTTCAGAAATCTAGCGTCGAACAAAATAAGATTATATAGTGCATAATATAGAATAATTTTAGATACTAATAATATAAATTTAAATATCTTCACAAGTTTGCAGGTTTACCTCAAGGTTTTACTTTGTCTAAACAATAATTAATACATAATTGTATGTTATCGTTTTTTAAAATTTTTTTACATGTAAAAATACTAAGTATTAATTATTAAATCAAAATAACAAAAAGTAAAATACATACATTGTTTTTATGGGTCTTTTCAGAAGTAATTTTGCAATTATTAATATATTTATAGGTTGCTATTACAATAAATTAAAATTATATGAGGTATCATATAATTTAATTTAATTCTTTTAAATTATACTCCATATTAATTTATAAAGGGATCTTTAATGTCATATAAAAAATAAAATAAAATTCTTTTTTTAGGTGTTCTTCCTGAAGCTCTCGCTACTGATTGTGCTCGATGTACAGATAAACAAAAACTTCTTGCGATAGAAACTATAAAGCGACTTCAAACCGAATACCCAAGTACATGGAAAGATTTGAGTGATTTCTATGATTCTTCGGGCGACAAAGTACGGAAATTTTTAGAACCATCAGATAATTCAATTTCTGAAAATGATTTTGAGAATAATATAGCTGGAACACTTAAACCCATAAAACCAACGCCAAACTTGGTAACATCGGAAGTGCCCTTATCATCGTCTACAATGATTAGAAGAATTTCTCAACCAACATTGAATCCGCCTGTTAATGATGGTTTACAATTATTGGGATCGATTACGGAATTGGGTCAACAAGTTCTTAAAGCTGGAACTCAAGTAGCCGATATGTTTATTTCTACTCTTAGAGCGTTTATGGGAAATTAAACTCAAATACAGAATAAATGTATAAATGCACTTACATTATATTAGTAGTCAGTATGGGAATTTCAAAATCACAAGAATTGTTTGCAATTAAAAGTGAAGTTACGTTATCTTCATTATAATTCATGGGATTCTGTCGTTATCTTAATATGTAAGAAATAATATGTGATATATAGTTATGTAATTGTTTTTTCAATTTAATTCAAGAATACAATAATTTATAAAATTAATTATTTATTAATACATACCTAATATTTCATTTTTAATAGTTATCATTAAATTGGATATTATTAAATAATGGACATCATAATAGATGTATTATTAAATAGCTACATAAATAAATTAACTGTGAATTCTACAACTACGGTTACTCTCAAAAGAACTTCTTTGTCAAATAAAAATTGATTTTATAACAAACTTCTTTAGACAATTTTTGTTGCAAATTTTATAGTTTTTAATTTTATTCATATACATTTTTCTATTTTGTCGCACCGTTTCCAAGATATACATTACAATATTTTTGTATTTTACAGAGACTTGTTTAAATTGCTCAGTTCAAAATGTACTACTTGTATTGCTAACAGGTGTGGCCCAGTTCTTTTGAGAGTAATCGTATATTTTATAAAGATTTTTTAGGGTGTTTAATATACTATATTTATTAGATTACTGTAGGGAACCTGGAGTTTTAAATAAAAAAAAAAGTGCTGATGACAGATAGTGACACTTTTCGTATTTCCTTCTATATTAACCTTCCTACTATATTAATAGATTTTAAAATAAATGAAATTGTGTTATATAATATTTTTGCGAAAGTATTACGTACAATAATATAATATTATAATATTGTACGTAAGTTCCAGAGAACTTCTTCATGAATGCCATATATTTGAATTTTTATCAAAAATTGCCTTTGTATGGAAAATTTTTATTTTACTAATTTTAATTTAAATTATTTTCAAGATAAAAATAGAATTTTGAATATTAAAATTAAAAGTGCATTGAAATTTCTGATTAGCTTTACTAATATTTAAATTTAATGTATATTTATATAGTACCTATATAGTACCTATATAATATTTATTATATTTATTAGGGCGTAAAATTGCTTATTAATCGCGAGGTGGACTGTAAGTCACGAGGCAATTAGCCATGAGACTTATTATCCACATGACACATAGTCGCTGATCTAATACTTGAGGTGGTTGTTGATAATAAAATTCAAGATATGTACTATACAAAAGTACATTGGCATTAACAGATGTCAAATGGCTGAATTGCATATCAAAGACAGGAATAGATTAATATGTATTAATAGAAATTGTTGAATTTAAAATTTAATTTTTATTGCTGATAGCGTGTTGATCTTGAAAATAATTAAATTTTCAAGACAATGGAATTTTTGGAATAAAAGTAAAAACCTCACATTATTTGCGAATAAATCAGTAGGAACTTATGATATAATACTTTTAAAAAAAATTTTTCAGTTATAACAGTTTAATTTGGGTATTTTAAAAATTGTTGATAGGTTTCGTTGTATGTATACCTACTTTGTAAGAAACTTAAATGTTTTGATTTTTTGTTCCTATTTATTAATTCTTTTTAAAACTACATGTTAAGTAAACTAAATATTTAAAATAAATTTATGATAGGAGTTATTTTAAATTTTACACGAATATTTGTATGTATTGCGAGCACATTGGTTTAATTACTATAGGTATAATTTATTATAAACTAAAAAATTGTCATAGGTACATAATTGTAAATATTTTAATATTAAATATTTCTTTTGAAATGTAAAATAGACTTTTAATTTAAGAGATAAAATTTATTACAAATTATTAAACTATAATAACATCAATAATATTGAGTTAAAAAACATATATTTTTATTTTTCTCTCTTTGAATTAAAATATATATTTAAAAACTTGTGTGCATTAAACATAACACCTGGTGACTACCAGTTGTTATTTATATTCATGAACATATTCTTTAAAAAAAAATTGCATTAGAGTAATTAGAGCATCTGTTAATCACAAAAAATATACACCCACATTCTTATGCACATCGCATTAAATTGAAAAAAAAGTGTTTCTCTGAGAGAAACTGGGAACAAACTTTTTCCGGCTGAAACGTTTTAAAGTGGGAAGTTAGCTCTGGTGTGACAACTAGGCAGTACTTTTTGAAAGCGATTACTCACATTCTTTCTATAAGTAGTTGTAGCCTTTAGAACAATAAAACATCTTTTGACTTTTAATTTTATATACTGTGATTTATAATAAAATGATTTAAAAATAATTTTATGACTACAAGCACTGGTAAGGGGTACATCAGTGTTAAAACCATGTCAACTTAATACGTTACAATTATTAAACACAAATAGGCACACAGTATCGTCTGTCGTCTAGCAATAATATTGAATCTAAAATATTTGTTCAATATAATATGTTAAATAATATATAACTCAAATCGGTAAATTGCATAGAAAATATTGATAAAGGAATGATATATTAAAATCTCCGCTGACGGATGTCCACCGGACTACTTGTCTTGAAACTCCATACATTTCCAAAGGAACTGCTCTGGTTTGTTATAAAGGTTTCAATAACATTAAAATTTAGTATAAATTTACAAATTTACAAATTGTGCATTTGTAACTTTTGCGTAATTCGAATCACTCAAAACGTGAAGCATCAGGTGTCATCTTCTCAATTGACTTTATTTTGAAGAAAAAAAATGCACGTAGCCTTGACTATAATAATATCTACTAAAGTGCCAGATGGTTTTCTAATATTACGATCTGGAGAGATAGTACAGTCATTTGGTGCTCAAAGAAGAGGTTACCTGGAAAGTTTTCCGGGAGTTCTGAAAATTGGTGATTTTATAGATTTCGACATGCTCTTTCCGAATTTTTACTTTGCCACCTCGTATTTTTGCCGCTTGCACCGCCATATGTGAAAAATGGCTCCTAAAAACTGATTTTTGATAATATCTCCTTTCGGTCTCATGTTACGATGAAAATAGATATGTAATAAATTAAACTAGAGAAAATTTTCTATAATTTATTTAGTAACTTTTTTTTTGTAAAATAAATAGTTTTAGCGTACGAGTGGCTCAAAGTCTACTCCAACACGAGTTTTGGCCAAAAAACTCATTTCCTGCAAAGGACTCTACAAGCTGTAGACTGTAGAGAGCCGGTTTTTAAATTCGTCGTACAATATTTTTTTTAATATTTTAAAATATATAAGTACATAAATCTAGTGTAAAACTTTGAAGTTGATTTTCTCAAAACTACGTTTGGAAAATCGGTGACCGCTGTAATTACCAAACCACTGGATGGATTTGAATAGTATTTATACAGTTTATTGAAAACATAAAAATCTAGTGCCTGAACAAAGGAATTTGTTTTTTAATAAAATTTATAAATTTTATAAACAATGAACTAGCGATTTTTCTCTTGAAAATCTCTTGAAAAGTAAATTATTAGTGGCTTCCATTTTGTTATTTTGCAAGAAAAAGGCAAAGAACTTTAATCGGGCACTAGATTAACTATTAAATTACAGATTATTTTTTATTTTATTGATTTTAGATGAAGGTCACCGTAAAGCACGACTTGTGGGACAGAATCCAACAAATATGGCGATAACTTAGTTAATAAATATTTTTTTAAATTTTTTTTGACAAAATAAAGCTAAAACACAGCTTAATAACTTCGTATTATTTGTTTCATAAAATAAGTTTAACTACTGTCAAAAAAAGATAATTTAAATGCTCATATTGTTTGAAATAGATGTGCTGACGAAGACGATTGTCGAAACTAGTCTACATTAAAATATATAATATATTCTCGAGGAAAGTGTTTTTTATTTTATTTTTATAAATAACCTCGATGGGCTTAATAACAATATAATATTTTTCGTTAATATAATGTATGTACGAAAACCGCTTGTTGATGTAGATGTATTTTGGTTTGTGGCACTAGTACACTGAAATCTATCTGCTATAACTTTTTAAAAAGATTCAAAATTTTAGTGCTTGTTCACAATGTACATAAAACATAAGAAATACATAAAACGTAAGAATTACAAATACAAATAAGACCTTAATCGAATATTGAGGGCCGGTTGTACCAACCTCGTTCAAAGGTCGTTCAAGTTGAACTTCGGTTCAACGCAAAAATCGTGTTGTACCAACCTCAGTTAAGCTTGAACCGCAGTTCAAATCCCCTTTCACGAAAACCAGGTAGAACGGCCGTTCAAGAGAGGTTTAACTAGGTTCAAAGAACAGAAGCATGTGCAAATGTCATTGCTATAAAATAATGACAGTTCAGATCGGTTCATTTCAGATAGTGTGGTTATAAAATATAAAATTTACGAAAGTTGGGATAAATTAAAAACTTTGTTTTTACTTTTTTCAAAATATTTTAAATCAAATTTAATAAAAATACATACGATTAGTAATACATAATTTTTATTTTAAATAATTATTACTCTGTTGCATAAGTTTTAATTTAAGTATGTGCTCTTCTTTCATATATTGCATACGTAATGTGTGCTCTTCCATTTTTGCACCCAGTTATGCATTTATTTTTGCTTCCTGCTCCTCCTTACACTTTCAAATTCAAAAATATAAAAATTAATTTTTAATTTCAATATCACTTAATGACACTTGATAATGCATTTTAGAAGTATTGGGAAAAAAGCAGGAGTACCACTACACCTGAATGTTGTGTAAACTCCGTTTAAGTAAACGCCGTTTGAATCTCCATTGTACAATCCAAGAAACTGTGAACCTAGTTCAAGGTTGAACTGCAGTTCAGTTAAACCGGCGTTCAAGCGAAGTTGGTACAACCGGCCCTTGTGAATCATACTGGAAATATGTTGTTATAATCACCATGGTTATAATATGCAAAAGAACATTCTACGTTCTCCATTACGCTTTTTTTTAATGTTATTTAAATGTTATGTCTTACGTATATTGTGAACAACTACTAAATCAATTGTATTGCGAATTATTCATCTCCAAGTAAAAATTCGTATTTTGAAATACTAATGAACTTCTGCGTAATCAAGTATAATAATTAGTAGATATGAATTTTTTCAAGATATAATTTATACGGAGTGCTGAAAAGGAATGAATTACTTATAGTAACAGAATTGTTTACTCGTCCTTGGTTGCACTAATAAGTTTGAAGAATCATTTTATGTTATAATTGATTGCAGTTCAAACTTGATTATTTTCACTTATATAGCTATTGTTAAGTTAAACTTGGAATTTTTCAAAACTCTTTCCATTCTTGTCGAGTTTAAAATGATTTGAGACTATTTGCTAACATGCAATGCAATACATAATAAATGCTTACCTAGTTTGTTAGGTTTTTATATAAAAAAAGTAAAAATAATAGTGTCATGTATTTCATAACGTTGAGATAGAAGAATTTATTGAAGCTAAGGTTAACTACATATTTAAAAATACTTAATACTATACTTTTTAAGTTAAACATTGCACTAATACCTGAACGAACAAGAAGATTCATGACCTTAATAATTATTTTTATTTCCAAAAATAGCAATTATTGTTATTTTTGGAAAGCACATAAACATAAAGTATTTCTACCTACACAAAGTAAAAAATTTTGGTGTTTTGCAGTAATTTTTACTTCAAATTGAAGATCAAATCAGTCACACTAATTTTGAAGTAAATTTTACTAAATTTGATATAAAATTTACTCTAATTGATATAATTAATACTTATTTAGTCTGATTTTCGCCCAGTGCACAGTGTGTTAAATTTATAATCTAGCTGGGACAAAACCTAAATATTTAAAACCTTAAAACAAACAAAACTTAAATTAGAAAAGCTTCCTCAGTTCTCCCTGTTATGATTTCCATTTTTTAGAATATTTGTGATCGGTCCATTTTCACACAACCCATGTGTTAGTTAGAACTGTATCATGGTTTTCCAATAGCGGTAATCGTGAATGTGTAACTTTAGTGTAATTATGATAATATCTTTATATTTATACAAATTTTAAGCTGCGCCACTATGGATCTAGGTATATATTACTTATTTTTTATTATTAGGACTTTCTATATCCATAATCAGTAACATGGTAAATATATACAGAATTGCACTTGTTGTTAAATAATATGGACAATATTTATTGACCAAAAAGTATTATAATCGGGCAATATCGGATGCGCTACTAATACCTGTTTTATTCTATAAGGTATACAGATTATCGTATTATTTGTTTTACTGCCTAAATTTGTCTATTCTATAAGAAAACTTTGGATTTTGAAAGATCACTTGCATATTCTTTTGGTTTCATCCGACCAGTAATTTTGAGTCTAAAGTCATTTCAACACAAAAGTGTGGGTAGTGGGAGAATTTCCTAAAATTACTGGTTGAACAAAACGCAGATTTTCTCGGATCTGATGCCGAAGAAGCAAGGAAACCCAACTTAGACTCATGTACTTCTCCCAGTAATGATTAAATGCTCCTAAGTTTATTTTGTTTATATTTCATGTTTTGTGATGAAACCCATACCTTTTTCATCTACTTTCTAAAACATTATTTATTACCTATGTTAACAATAATTTTCTGAAAATTTTTCCCGCTAGAAAATCCCAATAATATTTTTAGGTTGGTTATTGCACGGCGGTGGCCATTTTGAAGTGAACCGTTTTAATTTCTGAATTTTTTTCATCAGATTTAGGATTAGTGATCCAAAATACACGGGTTAGAGAAAAAATTTAAATTTTTTATGTCATATAGGTGTTGTCCAGTTAGATTATGAATTTAACACACTGTGCAGTGCCGTATTAAGGGGGGGGGGGGCTAAAGGGGCTGCAGCCTCGGGCTTCCAAATTTCTAGGGGCCTCAAAAAAATGAAGGCAACAAAATTTAAATCACCAAAGCTGTACACCTTTGTTTTATAGAAAAAAACTATAATAAACTATGTATAATAACTATTATTCTTTGAGAAATTTTACATTTGATCTAAGCGCTGTTGACCTTGAAAATTTTCGCTTGCGGCGTATTATGTCAAAATATGCAAGGCCAAGGGGCCTCCAAAAACAGTTAGCCCCGGGCCTCACATGTCTTTAATCCGGTTCTGTTTTGACCGAAGTGGTAGAATTGGTGAATCATTTTAATTATTTTAATTAACAACTTCTAGTCAAATGTCAAACTCTACTTTTTTAAAATTTGACTAGAAGTTATTAATTAAAATATAATATTATTTACTTTAATATTAATGCGAAGTATTATTTTCGTGTGTGTACCAATCAGCTGAACTAACTCTTTGAAAATTGGCAGAGTAATAACCTGAATAAAACAATTAAATGTAAAAAGGTATTTTTTTAAAAAGTGTTTTAGCAAAACTAATTTAAAAGATCGAAATAAATTTTTAAGAAATTGATTAAGTCCACCTTCCTGCAATAATTATTAAAAATCCCTAAAATATGACGTATAATGTACAGAATGAATTTAACATTGCAATGTATGTAAGTAAATCTTTACAATAGTTTTAAGAAAATCAACAACAATTTTACTTGTTAGTAACTAATTGATAATCATAGCAGTGGATTGGAGTGATCGCTGGTTGAGTTACAGAGCGGAAATTCTGAGTTCGAATCTCGGACTTGGGCAGAATTTCTTAGCTCGATCTTCCGGTGTGCATCAACACGTTGTGGATTTAAGAATTGGTTCTATATTTAAATAAGCCTGGCTAATTGACAGTAGAGGTCAAAAATGAATTAAAAAAAAAGAAACTAATGGACCACATTATTTTTACTACTACTTCATAACTATAAGAATACCAAGAAAAAGAGCAATAACAATAATAATAACTAATAAGTAATGTTATTTATGTTAAACACTAAAGAAGTAATCATTAATTTAAGAAAACTGGTGGTTATTATTCGTGTTGAAAATTTCTGACAATTTTTGTTGGTTTTGGTGTCGAAGATCCTCTTTGTGTTACCTAATAAATTCATCAATTTCAGGTTCATTTTCTTGATAGATTGCATTATTATGTAATACGGCTGCTGCTATTATAATCGTTTGGGATTTCTCTAATCCTACTCTCATGTATAATTATGAATTGGAAATTCCGGTTCTAATTTGAGATTCATTATACGATGCTTCTTCGGGTAACCTTGGATGGAGTAAAGAAATCATCATATAATTAGAAACACCGTAGCCATCATCATTACCAAGAAGAAGTGCATCTGAAAATCGGAGAAGCCCAAACTTTCTTTTTATTGGCGATTGATTGAATATTATTGTCTGATCATGAGAAGATCCAAACTAACGAGCGATGATATTATGTGCAACTGAACATCACCAACAACTTGAACATTCCAAGAAAACCATCCTTTTCTGTTGTGATAAATTTAAGCTTGTTTGCCTCCTGGGTGATTTAATTTCCACATGAGTACAATCAATTGCTCCTACACATTTAGGAAATCTTATTATTGTTTCTTCAATTTCCTTGCCGTTGAAGGCATTTTTATACATTATTTGCATAAACCTGCAATTACCTCCGGAATACCTTTAACAACTATTACAATTACACATGCATAAGATTCGCTAACACCTGCGAAGTCTCCGCTACTAAGAGCATATTTGCATTGGAAAAAATCTAAGTGTTAGAAGAAGTTTTGTACGAGCACCAATTGCATTGTTAGAATTTGTAAGAGATTTGATTTTATCCTCCACCTCTCCAAGTAAATAATAAACTATGCATGACTTTGGTCAACTTGAATAACGCTATTATAATTTTAAAAATAATATTTTTCGTAAATATAATCTTTTTCAGCAATACTGTTCAACGGTCAAGTTGCTGCGTTGTCTAGTTTGTGAAAGATCTATTTAAATAGAGCAACTTTGGTAATTTTACAATAATGAAAAAAAAACTTTTCTTCTTTAATTTTACTGTTTGAAAAAAAATTAAAAGATTAAAATGGAGCTCAACGAAGGTGCAGAATCGTTATCAACAATTAAATTTTGGACATCTGAATTAAAACGTGGTCGTACAAGCGTTTTTGATAAAGATCGTGCAGATCGTAGAAATGAGGTTACCACTTCACGTCGATTGGACAAAATGGCAGAAAAAAGGCAAAACAATTAATTGAGAGTATTCTGCACATTTATTGAACCGCTTCAACCATGCTGTAAAAGAAAAACATCCGCATTTGGCGAAGAACAAATTTCTCTTCGATTATAAAAAAAAACGTGTATATACTTGCCTTTTCGCCATGGCAAAATTCCATGAGTTAAGATACGAATTGCTTCCGCAACCACCATATTTGCCAGATATAGCACCCAGTGATCATTTCCTATTTTAAAATATGAAAAAAAGAGGTTATTGCTGAAGCAAACACTGCTTTTGAAGAGTTTCAGCAATCGAATTTTTTAGAGGGGATACAAAAGATAGATTTCCGTTGGACTAAGTGTATCGAGCTAAAAGATGTTTACGTTGAAAACTAAAACCAAATTTTACACATAAAAATATTTTTTCTTGTCAAGGCCAGAAACTTATCATACAACCCTCGTAGTAATTTCTCCTTGTTTGACATTTTTTTTAGAGTTTGTCAAATGTTCATATTTATAATTCATTTCAAAATCACTTTCAGAATCCAAAACATTTATATCCGGTTTCATGTTAAGATGTTAATATTAAAAAATTAACATTTTTATTTTTATTCCATCGCAAGGATTGATTTCGAGCAGGCAACACACCATACAGAAATCACTCTGGCAATGAGCTGGCAATAAACTTAAAAAGACAAATATGCAACACACTATACAAAACTCTCATACTTGAGAGAAGCCGCTGCAAATGAGTGAAAAACCAAAACAGAGATTAAAAAAAGTCCACGTAAATCAGGCAGAAGATGAAAAATAGTCGTCGTTTGAAAGAAGCAAAAAAACGATCAAAGCACCGGAACAAAAACAGGCAGAAATAGAAAGAAGTTAATCTAAAGCTCACTTTACATAGATACGAACAAAGTCAAACAAATGTTTGAAACAATGATGAGCGAAATGAAAAGAATATATCAGAAATTAAGAATGAAATGCTGGAACTAAAGGATGCATTTAAGCGAAAAAAAAAGAAAAGTAACAAAAAGAAAACAACTGGAAACAAGAATAAAAATACTGGAAGACAAAATCGAAAGGGAGATAAAATCGTAACAAAAGAACAACATTGTAATCAAGAGCTTAGCCGATATACAGAAGTTGAATCATGGGCCATGAAAATGGAGATTATGAAGAACAAATTAAGAATGATAATGATCTGACAGAAAAACATAAGATTCAAGGTGAAATAAAAGCGATGGCGAAGAAAAAAGGAGAATGCGAGACAAATTTACATTAAGCTACTATGTATAAGTACAAAATTATAGGTATAAGATAATCAGGAGTAATCCACCTTGAAAAATGGATTGCAAAGATTTCCAACTGAAGTAGGCTTATTCCATAGGAATGAACGCCTTTATTAATTTATTTATACATACAACCTAACTGGAACTTGTGGTGATCAGCACCACAAATGCAGAAATATCTAAATTGTGTTAATTACTTTCATTCTTGTAAACAATAATTCTTACTTGAAGTAGTAGATACTTTAGTAAGATAATAATTTTTTGTTATTAGTGTAATACCAAACTTTCCTCTGATTCATAATGTTAACAGAAAGTAGAACAGAATAATGAAAGTATGCTTAAGATTTGATAGCATAAAAGGCGTCAAATTTTAAGAAATTTAAGTACCAACGAAATTAATATTTACAGGTAACCTACTAGGTAATATTTATGTAACTTGTAGCTTTACTTGTATTTATACGACAAATATTGCAGTGGACCACTCTTCGAATGAAGTAATGGGAATTTTACTTGTCACTTCCATTACCAGTGGAAGTGGAACCAAGACTTTCTTTTCAAATTTTATTATCCTTATAAATAAATGAATAACGAATTGAACCTCAGTCAAATTATCACCATGAAAGTAATCGGTTTTCTTTTTGTTATCACGGCTATAGTTGTAATCAGTGCAGCAAACAAAATAACAACCAAATACGATAATGTAGATGTGGAAACGATTCTAAAAAATGATCGAGTGCTAGGTAACTACATAAAATGTTTGATGGACGAAGGGCCATGTACTGCTGAAGGACGTGATCTAAAGAGTAAGTGTAAAATCAAATTTTATTCCAAAAACTGACATAAAATACTTCTAAACCAGTTTGAATTTATTTTATTTTTATTTTCTGGTGAATTACTTTCTTGTTATAATAATAATTAATACAAGTTCTTTAATGAACTTGTAAACTATTCAAGGTTTCGGGCATTTTTTTTAAACTTGAAAAAGTACATTGCTATTAAACCTTTTTATAGTATGTTGTAAGTAAGATATTTAGAAATAACCTTAAATGTGAATATAACTTGTTAAAATATAATAACTTTATGCTTATCAGTTTTGAATAAATATAAAATTGCATATTTATGTTTTTAAAACTCCCGGACGGGTGCCTAAATACTTGAAATTCTAATAACTAACATTATTTCCCAATTAAAATGATAATATTTTGAAAAGCAGCTATAACCACTGACGTAAGTGTGCATGTAACTGAATACAAATTTGCATGGTTTCGTAAGAAAATAATTTACATTTGAACGACGTTCTGTGTTATAAATGTAACTGTTGCGTAACTTTCTATAACTTTCACTCTTAAACAGTAGTTAACAGCAAGTACCTATAACATTGAAATATTAAAAATGTCTTTTTGCACTTTCAGAAACATTGCCTGGAGCGCTTTCGAGTGGTTGTAACAAGTGTACCGACAAACAGAAGCAAAATATTGAAAAAGTAATTAAACATTTAATGAAAAAGAAGAGTCGTGATTGGGAGCGTCTATCGAAAAAGTACGATCCTGCAGGAGAATTCAAAAATCGTTACGAATCACTATTTAAAGATAGTTGAATTCTTTTCACCGCCATTAATTAGTTATTAATTAACAAATATCAATTTTAAAATTTTTTTATAACGTGATTACAAATTTCAATAATTTCTAACAATAAGTAGCCTGTTAGGTTTAAGAAATCTCACTGTTTTAAATCTGGTCAAATTTGTAAATATGTATGTGTAGTCGTGTAAATACAGTGTATTAGTTATTACTTATTAGTGAGTTACTGTGAAACTGCAATGCCAAAAAATACGATGCTTTTTCTTTAAATTTTAAATATTTTATTAAGAAAGCGTAATTTCCCGGTTCGTTATGTTATATCTACTTTCTATTGGTTCTATTACTTTACTTATTTGATTATGTTCTCGTAATAATAAAATCTTTATAATTTTTGCTGTTGGAGCTTCTATTGTTAAATAAAGTATTGCAGCAAAAATGAACGAAACTGTCATATTTCCCATTGCAAAGCGAATCTGTAACAAAAATGTATTAAAGTTAATAACACCATAACTATATATCTTTTATATGATAACCTACTATGTTAAAATATCCAAACTCCTTGGATGCAGTTGTGACGGCTACATCTCTTAACAATAATTGCAAATGTATTAGATATACACCAAAAACCAATTTACTTAATACTACTAATGGAGGCCAGGAAAGAATATTTTTTAAACCTATCCAATGACCATGGGTAATAGAAATCAGCAATCCAGCATTTCCGATGCTCCAAACTAAACGATGAAAAGAAGCATACAGTCCGGATTCAATGTTATTGTACTTGTGGTAAGGACTGTAAAACATTGTCTTTATTTGAACACACCCAACAAGAAGAATAACTGATAAAATGGTTGTTATTGCTGAAATAACCTAAAACAAAATTTTGAATTTCTCAATCTAAATTTCAATCAATATACACTTTATCTACCAAATTCGCTACACTAAATTAATTACCTTGGACAGGTGAAAAGACTTTTGTTGAAATTTATGGTAAAGGTACCCTAAAAATATCCCAATTAAATAAGGTACTGCTCGCATGTGTGATTTTATATAAATTTCTTGGAAATCTTTATTTCGTTTAATTAACTTAAGGGTAGTTACATAGAAACGCATAATTGCCGAACGTGAATACATAACCGTTATTACAAATGGGATCACAATAAACAGAAAAACCGAAAGCATCAGAGCAACTAACCCAATGTTTGTGTTCTTTTTAATTAATAAAACTAAAAGCAGCCCTAATATAAAGAATTGAAAATCGCATGCAAGAAACCATGATTCTATAATACACTGAAATAAAATATTTGAGTAACTTTTAAAATTATTTTGATATGTAACTTACTATGTGGTCTGAATTAATATAATTATTTACATACAAAAGATTTGTCCACCAATTATTCAGACAATCGTCAACTTCGGGCACGATTACCGAATGCTGTAAAGGTCCTTTGCTAAAATATTTATAAACCGATGCATAATATAAAATAACAAATGCATACAAGGGAGTTAACCTGTAAAAAAAAGGAATAGATTTTCCTAATATTTTCTAACAAGACAAGTAAGGACAAATTCTTGGTTTACAAACTATATTGTTTTTAATACCAACCGAATACTAACCTCATATATCGCAAAAGGATAATTACAAAAGGATTTATGATTTTCTTATTAAACTGATTTAATAAGCAATAAGCATTGAGTAAACCGCTTAACAGAAAAAAGGTATCCACAAATACTTCCACTCTAAATAATGCAATTCCAAAGGGTTTTAAATATTCCTAAAATGTTCAAAATAATTTCAAAACTAAACAAGAATGACAATCGTTGTACCTTTTCCACATAATCAAGATTCATTAAAGGACCCGATATGGTTGTTCCAGCTGTATGTCCTAACACTATCATAAATATTGAAATTACTTTAATTCCATGCAAAATGCTTAATTCGGATTTTTCACGATGTTTCAATAAATTTGGAATATTGCTTTTTAAAGAAAAGGCAATAATCAATTGGATTTTCTTACTTTCATTTTTATCACTTAACACACAATCGTAGATGGTTGATAGTAGAGTAATTATAAAAATCAATATAACAAGAATGCTACAAATTAAATTTTTATTGAAGAATTTATCTGTAAAATTCTTACCAAAACACAAAATCCAGTGGCGTGACAAGAATTTGATCATTTTGAGAATAGCATTGTTCTTTTGGTACTTGAACATGGAAAGTAATATTTTCCTCAAAATATTCATTTGATTTATTTAAGTAACTGTTTAAAGATTCCTCTACATTTTTGGCTGAACATACAGCGGGAACACATAAACCAACGTAAGAAATGTGACGGCTCTGTTTCAACAAGTCTTGAGTTTCCTGAAAAGTTCATCTTTAAATTTATGTAACACAAAATTGAAAAAATAAAATTAAAACTATTGTTTGTCAAGTAGTCCAGTCAGTGGGGAATTTTGCCATGCAATAAATCATAAAGTTTTGAAACTTGGCAAAAAGTTTTATCTTAGGTCCCTGTTTAACCAAAAAAAAGTCGCCATTCCTCCGAGGTCCGGAAGTGTCCGCCATCTTGGATTTTTGTGACAATTTATGGTTTTTTGATAATATCTTCAAAAATATTCACTTTACAAAAAAATTGTTCGTATAAAAATTGAAGCTCGTCAAATTCTCCATAAGAAAGTCTATATTCAATATTAGCCTAAATGTAACATTTAACCGACAAAATCTATCTGCCTGTCGTGAAATGTTGTGCTGCGTCTGATTATGACTACAGTGTAGCGGATTATCGTCAAAAGCGTTCACTATCCCAATTACGTCGTAGAACTAGAGGAATTATATATCAAAATGTTTGTATTGACTTAATGGATCAAAATACGAAGTTTAGGACATCTGAAATTGTGAGAGACAAAAGTTATAAGCCAAAAACTAAAAAAGAATTAATTTTATTTAACCAATTTAAAGAACTTTTGAAATCGTTCGTACTTTAAAATTAGTATGGGTATATCAAGATGATTTTAACACTATTAGTTAGCTCAAAATGTCTACTTTTCAACGATATATAAAAATATGTGTTAATTAAGTTCTAATTAGCTCTAATTTAATATTATACGAGCAGTGAGAAATTTGAATTGTCTCGGAATATTTGCAATCAAAGAAGTGCCTAATGGAAGTAATTGCCAATTAGAATTACAAGATGCCAATTTTTAATTTTATTTTTTCATTCCTTATTATGTTGTTATTTATGTGTATTATTTATTTTAAACTACTTAATATTTTCTTTGTAAATTCGTAACTACTTGAAAAAAATTCTAATTTTCAAAAATTCAAAAAAAATTTTAAATTTTTGTTTAATTGAATCAAACTTTATAAAACATTATTACAAGTTTCATACAATACTTGATTTAAAATATATAAAAAATTTTTTTCCCTACTGAAACATGTGGTAGAAATCAAAAAATAGAATAAATTGCGGTTAGAGCGGTATAGGGGGTTGCTCATGCGGATTACGCTATCGGTCTTTATGTTTTATTGTTCTCCTGTGTTTATTTATAAAAATAAATGCATAATGAATATGAAATATTCTCCATAAAATTCCGCTTTTTGTCACTTGCACAAATTTTCAAATTTTAGTGAGACAAAAACGCTATTAAAGAAAAACTTGCAATTTTTAATGAAAATATTTCACAAAAATTTCTCACTGCTCGTATAATATTAAATTAGAATTAATTTGAACTTAATTAATACATATTTTTATGTGTGGTTGAAAAGTAGACATTTCGAGCTAAATAATAGTGTTAAAATCATCTTGGTATACATACAGTAATTTTAAAGTACGAACGATTTCAAAAGTTCTTTCAATTGGTTAAATAAAATTAATTTTTTTTTAGTTTTTGGCTTCTAACTTTTGTCTCTCACAATTGCCGATGTCCTAAACTTCGTATTTTGGTCCATTAGGTCAATACAAAATTTTGGTATATAATTCGTCTAGTTCTACGTCGTAATTAGGTTAGTGAACGCATTTGACGATAATCCGCTACACTGTAGTCATAATCAGACGCAGTACAACATTTCACAACAGGCAGATGGATTTTGTCGGTTAAATATTACATTTAGGCTAATATTGAATATAAACTTTCTTATTGAGAATTTAACTAGCTTCAATTTTTATACGAACAACTTTATTGTAAAGTTAAAATTTTTGAAGATATTATTAAAAAACCATAAATTGTCACTTAAAATCCAAGATGGCGGACACTTCCGGACCTCGGAGGAATGGCGACTTTTTTTTGGTTAAACAGGGACCTAAGACAAAGCTTTTTGCCAAATTTCAAAACTTTATGATTTATTGCAAGCAAACATCATTTTTGATTCCGTATTGACTGGACTAAAGTGGACTTCATGAAAATTAATTTTTATCCCACAGACAATTGGTTCATTTCGCGATTCCCCACTTGCGTTTTACAGGTTTTACTTACACGTAACTTGGTCCACACGTTGTCATGTAGTAAAATGTTTTTCAATGACGTATCTTGAGGTGCATGATATGTAGGTACATTAGAAGAAAGTGAAACTAAACAGTATTGTGTCAAGTATAGTTCATTTATTGATAAGCATTCATCCCAATTGCCAAACTGGTACATATTTCCATTTAAAATACCTGTGGTATGTTTAGCGGTCGAGTCTAGCACTTAAATAATTGATATCCATAGTAATAATTAATTTTACTTTTAGATTAAAATTTTTTACCTTGATATGCCCAAAATGTAGCGTTTTCCAGTTGTTTTTCATAAAGTTCACTTTGTATAGTACAATTTATATTTTCTGATAACAGAATGCTATTTGGTAATTCGGGAAATAAATAATACTTCTCATATAATCTGTTTAATTCACAAAATGAGGTGTTAATGTACACAAACATTATTAAAAAAAATAACATCTTTATTTTTTACTTGAGAAAATTTCTTGAGTTTGTTTATAAGAAATGACAAAACCAGACTAACAATTTAGAAATTTCTAAGCAATGAAATTATATTAATTTAATTTTTAATTTATTGTTTTTTAAAATTGGTAATAAATGTCTTATTTATATTCTTTTTTAATGGTATTTTTTAGTAATATTAATTTGTTTTAATTGTACAAAATAATGCATCGCTTTTTTTTCTATTTGCGAACAACTGCAGTCATAGTTTCATCCAACAGGCGGATGTGGGATGTAATAATTATTAGTTGAACATTTTCCGTTATAGTTATTACTTTGCTTTTACTGAACTAATTATTATTAGTTAAAGATCAATTTTTCATTAATTAATTTTTTATTTGCAATAATAAATAACTAAATAGAAATACAATAATAAACCAATGAAACATAACAAAACTTTATATTTTTCATGATGGTTTTTACAATAGGTTTGTGGTTTTCTGATAAGTTTTAAGTTGAATTTTAATGCAAACTAATAATTTATATATTTCACAGTAATAAATGTATTTTTAGTTAAAAAAGAACTTTTAGTATCTACTCATCAGTAGTAATAAATTACAAATTTATTTAAAAATTGCACAATAAATTAAATATTGACTTGCGTTAACAAATTTTGTAAACAAATTAAAATTTTTTTATATTATTAAATAACAATTACTTATACATTGCTCGTTTACGAGTACAGCCTTTTGTAGATAGCAAGATAATAATGTAATATAAATTGTAACCTTTCAGTTTCCTTCAAATTGTTCAAAATTAAAATCAGGTTTAACTGAATATTTCCTCACTAATTGTTGCCATACCTCAGGATATCTACTTTGAACAAATCTTGCGACTCTTTGGACACTGGCATAGCGTCGTTGATTACAATTGGCGCAGTCGTTGCCTATAATGTCAGGTAATGACTCTGAAAATAATATTTTTAGTTTCTATTTCGATCCACAAGCTTTATGCTTGCTGCATATAACGTGGCAATACATCTTGTAATATTCTAATTATATTAAAATAGTTGCTTTTAATAACTTGGATGCGACACTTAATTTTGGATAAATGAAATCAAACGAACTAACCTTTTATTTGCTCTCCCAAATGATCGCATGGTGCTTGATCGAGTGCACAAAGAAGCTGTCGTTCTACATAGTTTGAAGGAGATAATCTTTGTTGACAATGTACATCCACAGACAATAATATCAACATTAATAGAAAATAAACCCACTGTATGATATCCATCTTCTACCAAAATAAATGTTTTATCCACTTTTATACTTGTCCTACCTTTCACAAACATGTAGTTAGTTGCATTTTGAATTGTGGTAGACTTTTACATTTATTTAATTTTCTAAATTAGTTTTTGTTATAATAAAATTAGATTATTTCGAAATATTTACTTATTAACTCATCTATTATAGTTCTTCGCGAAGGCTACATAATGGTGACATCAGGAAACTACTCATTTGTCGGCTATTGTTTGTTAACCTTTTCAGAAGCATAATACATGTTTGTTACTACATAAAGTAATTGGAAATGTTATATAAATCATATATATTTACTTAAAAATAAACAATATATTAAATTAATTACTTCAATACTGTTTTGGAAAAGCTAACAAAATATTTTTGGTTTACGCTAGAGTTTTTTCAAGTCCAGTCACATTAATAAATTTAAAAAAAATTAAATACAAAAAAAGAGCAAAAAAATCTTAAAAGTAATTATTAGATTTTTAAAATATTATAACAAGTATGTACTTAAAAATAAATTTCATTTGATAATATGTAATTCGGTGATATATGTTTGTACTAAATACTAAATTGAAATGATTTTTATAATCTAAAATTAAATAATTAGTAAATTAAATCGATTTTTCTTTAAAATCTTTATTACGATAATAATTTATATCACAAATTAATTTGGCAATTTACGAAAATTACAAAAATAAACTTGAATCTGTTTTTTGTGTTTGTATGTAGTCTTGCATGATATCTTTAATTACAGTAATCATATCAATGAAAGAAAGTAAACTTTTTGACATACCTAGATATAAATAGTACCAATAGTAGGTAGGTAGGTACTTAGTGAAAGTATTAGACATTTTTATTTAATAGATGTCTTTCTTTGTTAATTACTTCAACAATCAAATTATAATTTATCTATTATTAACATGGAATTCAAAACAATGGCTCTTTTCAATTTAGAAGTTAGTATTTCGAGATTGCTTTGGTACATAGCGAATACTTTGTATTGAACAATTTATTAATAATTATACAAAATTGTTTCTGGCAGGAGTTCAGCATAGATCCTTGCCAACCACCACTTTGTAATATATTGAATTAATTCGTAAAAAAGTAATAAATAAAAGATTAAAATAGTAGAACGAAAATTGAACTAAACGATTTTAACTGAGCTCATTAAAATAAAATTAATATTTAAAAATTAAATAAAACATCTACTTTAGTTATAAGAAACAAAATAAGTCGGTCTCTGAAAATTTAAATACACCCTAAATTCTCATACCTACAGTCGAATATACATATTACCATGCATATTAGGTGTACATATTTATAACAAGAATATTTCAGTAATTATATGTAGAAATTTAAACATTGCTAGCTGGAAAACCATTAATTTTTTTTCTTCAGGTGCCATACCCTATGCAGTACGTTAACAATCACATAGCTAAAGCGAAGAGATGCCGTACTAAGAAATTTAAATAATAGGGTGGTCTCTCGTTTCTTTTCCCGAGCCTACAGATCTATCTTGGACTTGAGATTTCAGTAGTGTATTCGACGAGACTAAGATTTGAACAACGGTTACCCAATTCCCAGTTGACCGGTGTAGGTCCGACCATATACTGCAGGTCTAATATATATAATAATTAATAATAATTGATTAAATATTTAACAGATTCACTTTATCGAAAACGCTATATGTGGACTAAACTGTCTATTATTTTACGTTTAAACTTATTATTGGACAATTAATTTTCCATTTTATAAAACTTTCTATCTAAATATATCAAAAAATATGCTTTGTCTTCGATCATTTCGGTCAACATTTTATTCAAAATGTTTTTATGATAATTTAATATAATTTCATAATTCCTACTAGACCTAATTTCCATCTAGTTATGAGTATTCAAGTCTTTTTTGTCTAATTTCTCATTAATTTTATTTTTTCAAATTATTAGATAAAATTTATTTTAAAAATTATACTATATTTGCAATAGTGAATTCTAAAATATCGTATTGTTTTCAACGAAGTTCTTTTATGAAAAGAACTGAAGTGAAATTAATCATGAGACTACATTGAGAGAAAGAAATTGCTTAATCAAACGATAAACGATTCAACCAACAAATTTTTTTCATTGCCGGTGGCGAATGCAAATCGTGCATTTAACTAATGCAAATAAAATGTTAACTTTTTTGCGTTATTTTAACATGAGAAGTATTTCCTTGAACGTTCTCGTTGTGTTAATTGAATCAAAATTTACTACACTAAAGCTATCAGTTTCTTTAATAGGACGTAGTAAAAGGTTGATTCAACATTCCGTACTTTTCGAACTAACCAAGTAGGTATATTGTATCAACCATTTCTGTGCATTAAATTAAACAATTTATTCTATTGTTTGAATCATTTTAGGTTTTTGATGTTACTTATTGTATAGTATATTATGGGGAATTATGGGTTGGTCATGTGCCAGGTGACGCTGAGCAAAAAAAATGGTTGTCATTGTAAAAAATATTATGTGTAATTGTTAGAAAAATATAATTACGTTAATATAAAGCGTAGCATTATTTCTCGAGTAAACATTACACTAACTTATGATGGTATTAAATCAAGCACTCTAAATTGAATGCGTATATCCAATGTTGAACCATCACAATAGGTGTATTACTGTATCAACAGTAGTGCATTTTATGAATAAATAAATTTAAACAAATAATCCTCAAAGGTATTAACTTTTAAACAATTATTCATAACTGTAGTATCCATTTTTCTAGCACTTTGCAAACGCACATTTCATGAACACATCAAGGTTATTATGCATCGAAGATCAAACTGAAATATATGACAATAAACTTGCGCAGTGGCTCGCATATTTTTCAAGCTTCTATTCAACAATTTTATTGTGTTCAGTTTAGCTGATTAACATTTCGGTTGCATTGAAATGATATACTAAAATGCTACAACAAGACAAAATAATAGTTTCGTTCAATAATTTCATTGGTTTTCTTCCAATCTAACTATTTTATTAATTCAACGATAATATCGTATAGAAGCTTATTTGAACCCATTATAAACATTAAATCAACTAATATTTATTTAACAAAACTAATGCATTGAAACAACATTTTTGAATTTATTGTAATAACTAAAAATTGTTTCATTCAACGAAATTTCGTTTAATTCAATAAGAAAAGATTCAACATTTCAGATTCGTTCAATTTACCATCTCTTGTCTCTCAGTGTAATGATGTTGTTATCGAACATTTAAGAAGAATCAAATATAATAGTTTTAAATATTACATATTAAATTATAGGTATTAATTATATATAATTATTAAATCATAATTTAATACTAAATGAACTTAAAATAAAAATTTCAAGTAGATTTGTGGTATATAGTATGTATTTATAAAATGTGTTAGCTTTGTTGCTTTTTATTTATTTTTGCATTTTTTTTTCTTTATTATTAAATTATTTGCGTGGCAGTCTGCTATTATAAAGCCGTATCAATAATAATATCTTTCCGGTGTTCAATTTAGCTACCTATTAGTACCGAAAAACAGTATCCATATTATGTTTAGTAATATATTGTACTATGTCTTCCATGACTCATATCAGGTTATGTTTTTTCATTTAGGAATTCATGAGATTTATTAATATTAAGAAATTTCTAATATTAAATAACTGTGCGATAATATACATAAGTTTAACAGAACTCTATTTAATTCCAGAATATTTTAGACCCTAGAATCCCTTAAGCGATTGCTTAGCGATTAGTTGATTTGAAACAATTTGATCTGTGATAGCAATTTTAAGCTTCCTATAATAATAATAATTTATAATTAATTAATTCAGATGTCGATGACTAGCTGTCCATGACTAGGTGGATATTATTACTAAAAAATATCTCTAGCAAATTTGTATTAGTACAACCTTTCTCAAGGAAAACAAACTGTAAATTTTAATTCTCAACGGTTATATTGGAGAACAAGAAATTCTAATTTAAAAATACAACTCTTTGGTGGAAAGCAGCGGTGATAGCGTTTCTTAACAAGAAAACAGCCTGCTTTGAGGGGGACGATTTGAAAAAGATTTTGCTACAAAAATACTATTGCTGCAATTTTAATCTTTGGCGATATTTAATTCGTTAGAGTATAGCTAACGAGGTGAAAACCGCAAACCAAATGTTTGTACACTAGGTTTCCTTTTATGAGATTTCCTTGAAATTCCTTAGATTGCCCCGAATTTCCTAAAATTTCTTTAGATTTCCTAAAATGATTTTCTAAAATTTTCTTGAATTACCTTTTAATTACCATCTTAATTTTTAAATTTTCTAAATTAACTTCGTAAAATTAACGATGAGAATCAAAAACAAACAAAAATTTTATATTCTACCATCTTTTATTTTAGTTTTTAAATTCAACTTAATTTTAATTAACAACAGAAAATTAAACCAAAAAATATACCTATAATTAGCCCGCGTTAAAAATTAAATCAACTCTCTGGAAATTGTTATGGGTTTCGCTTCTTTGAGTAAGGTATTGGTCTATATACTTCTGCAAAAATATCAACAGCTGATATTTCACTATTTAAATACAAAATATGGACACCTATTTTGAATTTACCAGATGGAATTAGTGGAGGAAATTGAGTTTCATCGATAACAAAATTGCATACGGTGTAAGTAATGTCCTATGAATATAATACTTTAAATACAGTGGGCAAAGAAAGGTGATATAATGATATCGAAAACCTTATGAAAGATGCAGTTTGTAAAATTTCCACACATTGTTGCTCCTGTGAGCCCGATAATATTTGCTTCAAAAGCTTGCTGTAAGTTGATCTGAAATCGGATTGGAAATACTCGATACTCATTGCTTAAAAACTTGTATACCTGCACAAGTAACTGAAATAACATGTCTTTGATGAGTATATTAATTATATTGATACTGAGTGAAATTTGCAAATACAAGTGCATTTACCTCTACTTTATCTTTTACATCTTCTTTAAAATTCCAACTCGAATTGTGAGCCGTAGTACTTCGATTGTACTTAAATGCTGTTAGTTCAAAAAAATTATAATAATTTTTGTCACAATGCATTAGTTGTATTCGCATATCTTTCAATTTATAATCATTTTGGTGGAACTAGAAAAATTCTATATACCTATGTACTATAGTATTTATTGGTTTTGATATTATAAAATAAGTACCTACCTTAGATAGAAAACTATCACACAAAACGTATTGAACAAAATGCACCAACACAAATAATACAAAATAAATTTTCATTATAGACAAGTTGACTGTGACTTACGTAAGAGTATATTGAAAGATACTCTTAATTATGATCTGCGTGTATCTATGTAGCAATTTTGAAATCAATATCAAGCATATTTATTATTTGCTGACCATGCTTACGACCATACGAAATACCATCGATAAAATTACTTCCGGTATTTAATTTAACGGCTTCTACAAAAAATAATAACCTATAATGTCCTTCGTGATTGATATTATTTTGATAGATCAAGCAAGAACAGATTGAAAAACCATTTTTATTCAATATTGTCGCAAATTAATATTTATGGAATTTTTAATGGATATGATTTTGTCTTGTCCTCTAAAATGTCTTGTCCTAAATGGAGTCACGAAAGTGTATTCTTAGTTTAGTCTCGATCAGGAAGTGAGTGACGATTTGCAAGGCTGATGAAATCATAAAAGCTATTCAAAAAACTAAAGTGAGAAAATCAGTTAGACCAGATGAAATACCAGCCAAAATTGTAAACCCTTTGGGCGAATGCAGAAAACAACAACTATGTATATCGAATTTTTAACCTAATTCATGACAAAGGAGAGATTCCATATGTAAGAAATGTAGTGACTATAAAACAATAAGCATAATGAGATACGTTCTGAAGATGTTCCTAAGCATCATTTATAAAAGAATATATCCTATAATTAAAGACAACATTGGGAATATACAGTTTGAATTTCTTAGGGGTTTAGGAACAAGAGAAGCTCTGGTTGGTATTCAAATCTTAGTGCTGCGATGCAGAGATGTCAACAAAACGTCTTTATATTCTTTACAGATTTCGAGAAAACCTCTGGTAGAGTCAAGCAGAATAAAATGATAAAAATAATAAAAGCAACGGATATATATAACAAAGACCTCAGATTGATAGCTAATCTACGATATGCAGATGACACTGTACTTTTGGCTGATAGTTTGGAAAAATTAATTTGATCGGATTGTTGAAAAGTGGCCTTGGATTAAATATACAAAAAGTCATTGACCTAGGAGCCCAAGTCGGCAGAATTCCTTCGGTAAAAGCGAGAAAGATTAAATACCTGGGGTTTAAAATCAATAATCAGTGGGATCACTCTTAAGAGATTCGGTGTCGCATACAAATAGCCAGGGCGGCATTTGTATGTATGAAGAATGTAGTACTTTGCAGCTACGAGATAAACTTACATCATGGACATTCGTTGAGGAAACTCGAAGTTTGTGAGATATGGGTGTACAGAAGTATACTCAGAATTAGCTGGATGGACAGAGTGACAAAAATCTCGAGGTCTTAAGGGGAATGGGTGCGGAAGTGGAAATAATTAAAACCATCAAGGCCAGAAAACTTTCTTACCTTGGGCAGTTTATGAGACACCCAGAAACCTATGGAATACTGATTCTTATCATCCAGGGAAAGATACAAGAAAGAAAACACGACTGCCAACACGATTGCCAACGTCCGAATAACGGATACGATACTCGAAGAAGATGATACACTATGCAGTACATAGACAATCAATTTGGCAAAAGCCAAAATATATTACTAAAAAATATAATTAATGAGGTGGTTTACCGTTACCTTTTCCATAGCTCACAAATTGGTATTAGGATTTAAATCACAGCAACCAGGATTAGAACGGTGGTCTCGCGATTCAAAATCGAGCAGTGTCAGCTTTATTACATATTATTAGTACTAAACTTTTAACTGAATTTAATTACTTGTGGTCTGATGGTATAGGCAACAAAGCTTAAACTCTGATTGCTCTGTCTAATAGTTCATACAATAGGTACTTACTAGTTAACTACAATGACCAATGTGGGTGAGGTATGTATTTGCAAAACAACACTAGGTTACTAATACTCTTTTGTTCTTGATTATACATAACTTATGTAAAACAATAATTATTAGTAGTGCTAATAAGTTAATTAAAATAAATAATCGATGTAAAATAATTAGAAATTTATAGACATTGCGTACTTGCTTAGCTTCTTGAGCTGAAATTTGTTTATTTATTTAGTAATCTACGTTTTCCTAAATTGTAGAATAAATTGCTATCTACCAGTGGATACTTATTTACTATGTTTATTAATTAAATACATATTTTACAAAATTTAATAAAATAATTGTTAAAATTGCGAAAAATAACATATACACTAGGGTAGTCCTTAGTGTTATGGGTAAAATTTTTTTATAAATTTGATGCTCCCACCCACTAAAATTATTCCTTTTGGTGTCACATCACATTAGAATAAAATAGAAGCCATCCAGCAATGTTTACTGGTCCCCCAAGACATTAAAACTTTTTTTTTGTAATGTTTTTCTTACTTTTCAAACGTTTGAATGTCTTGGGCGACCAGGAAACATTGCTGAATTCCTTCTATTTTTTTTCTGGTATGATGAAACACCAAAAGGAATAATTTTAGTGGGTGGGAGCATCAAATTTCAAAAAAAAAATTTTAACCATAACACTAAGGACCACCCTAATATACACCACAGGACAAACTAACACTGTCGATCTCTATACTGCAGGAAAAAGTGTAAAATTAAAAAATAAACATAATAAAATTATATTCTCTCCCCTAATAAATACTAAATAGCCTTAGAAATACGGTACAGTAATTGACGTTTGTTGAAAACTGTCACTTTGCCGCTTTAAATCGATAAAGTAGCGTTACTCGTATCTAATAGCAACATGTATTACACGGTTATTATTAAAACAATTGAGGGGCTCAGAAGCCAAGGGGTCCAAGTCGATTTTTTTTCAAAATCGAGTTAAGTGCAGACATTTGCTGACATTTATCAACGAGAAGAAGTTGTACTACTCCATTAAAACTATACAAGTAAAATAACATTGAATTGAAATCCATATTATGGAGATATTTAAATGCAGCAAATGTCTGCACTTAACTCGATTTTGAAAAAAAATCGACTTGGACCCCTTGGCTTCTGAACCCCTCAATTAGCAAACTGAATATTAAAAATAATAGAAATATAGTTGCAACACTCAGGTTTTGCAAATTTGAGGACAAAATTATATTGCAGTTTTTTAAGTTCCTTTTCTTTTCTTGTAGTTTTTGCGCTCTTAATACACAAATTGCTATTTCAGCTTACTGTCACGCTGAACGTTATTAACCGCTATACAGGCAGGTGTCTGACTATTACCTACAATTTAAAAAAAAATAAAATGCATAAGGATTTTTCAAATTTTACATTTGAAAGTAAATGTCAACTTAATTTACCTAACCTTTTTGTAATCATTGAATCTTTAAAAGAATAAATTACTTATATATTGATTGCAAATCGTTATTTATTCTTCATTTGGATTATTAGAATTATTCATGAAGTGACATTAGTCCTCTCATATTTGAACAAGCTTTACTTCAATTTGACTATTTCAATATACCTATATAGAATTTTTAAATTTAGTAAGTGTATCGATTACAATAATGTAGTAATTGTATTCAGCGTCAGGTACTTATTTCTCATTGGTGGAAAAGAATTGATCGTTTTATTCTAGCAACTACATTATTTCCAACAACTTCTATATTTACTTCATTAGTATTTACAATGATTTGATACTAGACCAAATTTTGTTTGACTTTGAATATTATTTATTACGCTTTTTACTTGAAATTAATAGTTTTAAAAGCATGCCTATTGTTTGATCAATAGCTTGTACTGAATGCTGAATTCGGATGCCTATGTACCCATCAAAAATGTCATCGGCTATAACACCCATCGCAGATGCAGTAAGTAATACTTAATTATTTAATAATTAATTTAAAATAGCTGCACATATAAATTTTTTGAATATTTAGAAATTCAGATTTTGAAATTATTAGATGCTTGACGAAGGATTCTCCACTTTTTATGTGCAGTTTTTCTTTAAATTACACAATGTTAAGTTTATTTTTATTATATTTCTACCAAGCGGGTTAAGTAATCTACTATCTTCTGTTTAGAAACCTTCGCTTTGCGATTTTTATTAATAAATTTGTAATTAATTTTTTATACATTATTATCCTCATCCGTTAACTACTTTCTATCTTTAAGTATAATATGTAGTAATAACAGTAAGCTGCTTGGTGCATTCAGTTATAAATTTTTAAAAACTGTAACCATGACACATTGCTAATTATTACGTGTTGTTATTGTATTTGTGTAGGTGTATCAAATAATAATAATAATATTTATTAAATTAATTTGTAAATTTATTGATTTGGGGAGCCCCTCCGTAATTTTGTATAATAGCTATACTACCTTATTGTTACATTTTGAGCATAATATTATATTTTATTCATAGTCTTAACGATTTGGCTTCTGATATTGATAAGCTAATTATTGTTTAAATTTATAACAAAACACAGTACCTACGTACCAACTCAATTATCTAGTGTAATTAAATACTTATCAATTTGACTGTCGATACTACTTGTACGAACGATATAAAATAAGATAAAATCGCTTTATTATTTTCTATTGTGAGTAATCGTTCGCATTGTTCCTTTAATAAAGTTAGTGAGGAAATTAAATAAATTTGAACAGTAAATGATCCTAACAATTTATTTTTAAATTTAAATAATGTCGGAAGACCAACCTAGTACATCACCCAAAAAAAGTGTAACTAATGCAGATGGAACTGCCGTTAGCACGTTTGTGCGGAAATTGGTAAAATTTATAATTTTCATTCATAATTAAAAATTGGTTTTGTATCATTAATATTATGCTTTTTATTGCTTTTAGAAAACCTTGGATGCTAACAGATATGCAACAAAGAAAACAATTGCACAAGGATTATTGGATGTTGCTCTACTAACAGCAAATGCTTCGCAACTCAAATATGTTTTGCAAGTTGGAAAACAGCACGAATTTTATGTTTTAATGCTCAGTCTAATTATAGTCTCAATAGTATTACAGGTTGGTATTAATTTTATTTCTATTGTCGTAGAAATAGTAGCTTAAACGACTCCGATAATAGAATCTTAATTATTATTGTAATAAACATCCTACCTTGGAAACTCTAAAAGTTTATTTTATACTTCTGTTAATTAGGTAGTGGTAGGTGTGCTTAGTCTGACAGGAAATCTATTGAGAGATTGTCGTCTTCACGATGAAGAGTATCACGATTCCGCAAACTTGTTAAATTATTTTACCACAAGTCTCTCGTTTGTTATAACTTTCATTAATCTTATGATTTCCATATTTGATCCAACAATAGCTCGCTACGCCGTTTTCGAAGTTCCAGAGCAATCGATTCCAATAAATTAATTGTAACTTATAGATTGATTTATTGAACTTCTTAAACGCAAAATTAAAGTTGCACTTTTAGTGTGTTTAAAAAAATAATATTAACATTTGCTATAAATAGGGAATTAGCTCTACTTTCTATTCGTTAATGTTGTTGCTTTTAGTAGGCAGTGACGACTTGAAATGTAGTGTGTAATTAGTATTTTGTTTTTGGGGTGACGTTCTCATTGCCCTTCGCCCCCTACGGCAAATCAACTGCTACTGCTTTTTAATAAATTTTCTTTTAGTGACGATTTGCATTAATTGGCACTTCATAAATTAGTCATTGATATTGTAATTATTGAAAATATTACTTAATTGTAATCTAAATTACTCAGTAAATAATATAGCTGTATTATAAATTAGCAGATGACAGCACAATACAGTAAAATATGTTTATTAGTTCCTATATACCGAATACAAAAATTAACGTTTCGTCAACGTCTACTATAAGTTGGCTATAAAACACTTAGTTGTTACAATTTTGAGTTTCTTTTTTTACGGAATAATATACCTACGCATGATGTAGTAGCGGATATTTTTAACAAGTATGACATCAGTAAACTCCGTCCAGGCAGCTGCAATGGTGCAATTATCCCTTAGCCCTTTGTTTCATATAGTAGCAAATTTAACAGACATTTAAATTCCAAAAATTGATATTATAAAGCAGTTTTTCATGTTATAACTAATTTGGAGAACACTAGATAACATATTGAATGCTATATTTTATTGTTAGACAACAATGCTAAGCAGATAATTGCAGATAATTAAAATAGTTTGAATTTAGTTGTGACAAGTCAATAATCGTCCGAAACGTGGTTTACATAAATATTATTTTGTACTAGGATTATTCAATTTAATTATTAATTTTTTATGTTCTAGTTTTTATTTATACAATTTTTAATTGGATTTCATTTACAAAATTAAATTATAATTAATTACAATTAGTGATTCTAGTGATGGTGTTGCATATTAAAAATAGATTTATTTTGCTTGTTTAATTGAAAACTATTGAGCTTGGATTTTTTTCATTATTTTTCCCATTATCTACAATACAAAATGACATTGAAAAGATATTTTTTTTTAAAAAAGAAAAAATCATGAAACGATGGGTTAATGCATTTGCCCGTGTCAGTCACGAGCGCTTCTCATAAGTTACGAATTAATGAGTGCATTAAGGAGTTAAGTTTCTTTAATAAAAGCAGAACTGATTGCTTTTAATTTAAGAGATGTTTTAATTTTAATCTTTTATCCCTGAATTTTTTTATTCAAATTCATTTAATTTCAAAAATTGTTTTGAAACAGGTTTCTCATGTAACTCGAGCTTAAAATTCTTAGTTAAAATAATCTAGTTATTTTAAAACCTGAAGTTAGTTAAAACGGATTGGAAAACTCATTTAAAAGTGCAGAAATTCTTAAATCTACTTTTGCAGTTTTACAATCAATTAGCAAAGCACACCAAATCAAACCAAGATTCTTTCTAAGTTTGATATACATATTAGAAAAAGTTTAAAGTTTTAAAATTAATAACAAAATTTGTTTTTTTTTAAGTGAAATAATAATAATTTGCAGTATGCTAAATTTAATAATTGCAGAGAAAAATAATATATAATTATTTTTTAAAAGCCATAAATATTAGTATACCTAAGTTCGTTTACCTTCAGTTTCGTGTTTCCCTTTTGTGATACCAGATTATTCTACGGTCTGAATTAATTTAATACATATTACTATGTAGGGTATGTTAACCTCTTAAAAAATCAATTTAACCTTTCGCACTCTCAATTAATTTAATTATTCCAGTAAATCGAGAACTATTAAAAGACATAATCCTATTGAAGTCATCAGTTTAATGTTAGAATGTTTCTTTATATATTTTCTTCATTCATAATCTTCATTATAATAAATTAACACTATTATATTTTTAACAGCTGGTGGTCGCTATTCTTTTTGTGATAATTGGAGGCCTTAATATAAACAAACCAAGAGATCACAACGCCGCTATTATATTAAACGACGTAATCCTTATTTTTATTTTTATTATTTCTTTGGATAATATTATAATTTCCGGTTTCGGTATGGAATATTCAAATAACCCCCTTCGACTAATTAATCCAAGAGATTATGAAACTGACACCAAAAACAACGAGATAAAATAATTACTTCTATAATTTGCACGTTTAAGTTAAATTTGTTAATTAAATTGATTAATTTGATAATAATACCTGAATGTTTTATTATACAGGTTAGTGCAGCCTTTTTATCATTAGTCATGACATCTTTAAATATGCACCAAGAAGCAACCGAAAACGAAACACCTAATGTTTTAAACCACATTGCATTGGCATTTGTAACGGGAGCTTTATTTTGCGATGTCATTAAAATGAATTTTGGATTAGATCCCGCAGTTGCTGTTAACACTACTCAAAATTTAGCACTCGGGCAACTTTAATTTTGTGTAGTAAAATGGCCGGTTTGAGCTTTGGTACTTTTACATGATATTATTTTATTTTTTATTACATATTGTTTTTTTATTTTTTTTTTTAAATTTTTTTTTTATTTTTTTATTTGTTTATCATCAAGACCGTCCAAGCCTTTTTATGCGCTCTCTTGGGTACAGCATTGAATATCAACAAAGAAAAGGATCAAGAAAATGCTAATACAGCGAATAATGTTGTATTATTTATGAACATAGTTATTGTAGTTGTTAATATAATTATTAGTTCATTTCATATGAGTGATACACGAACATGTTAATTTATCTAAAAATAAATTTAATTATTTATAAAGCGTAAACTAATAGTTAAAGCTAATAATACGTTAATCCTGCAATAAAATGTCTAATTTTTTTTTAAATTACTTTTTATTGAATATTTTGTTAGGTATAATATACAATAAAAAATATATTTTTCTGTAATAATACTAAATATCTATTTATAAGTAGTAATAAATAACTATTAAGTATAAGAAATATTTATAAAATAATCACTGAATTACAACTTGGACAATTTTTAACTTACAATAATATTAATATATTTCCTAAATATTAGAATAAATTATATAATATGTATTTCTAAATGTTACTACTACGACTCGCAATACCAAAATTCTGTAAATCGGAATACCGGTATTAAGAGGGCTTAAAGGCTGATAGTATCAATAAAAAAATTTTGATTTACTCAGCAGAAAAACTTGATCTGTGCACTTGAAATATAAAAATTCGAATTCTGACTAACATAGTATTCATAATAATTTTCGTTACTGCCGGTAATCTCAGATGGGCTTAGAAGAAATAATTATTTCGTATTTTAATTTTTTCTAAATAACTGACGGTATTGCTAACGCGGTCTGGTATTGCGAGCTATAGTTAATACTTGTAATCTACATATAATATTATACTATAGTTACTATACATTATTTAGCTGATAAGAAGAACAATTTGATTACAAAATTTCAAAATTATTTCAAATTCAAATATAGTATTTTTTATTTGTATTATTTTATTTATACATTTTTTATCGTTGAACAGTATAACTATTACGAATTTTACCGCGTTCAGTGGTTGATCCAGGAGAGTGCGATGGAATCGATCGGTTCCCTTAGCCTTAGAGCTCAAAAAACTTTTTTTACACCAAAAATTTTAAACTTATTAAAAAACATAATATAAATTTATTTTTGTTATTACTACTACTTTTTATTTATCGTGTTTAATAAATTTTTATTTTGTAGCTCCTCTTCTATGGTAATTGTCTGGATCACTACTGACCGCGTCCAACTATGTAACAAAAGTAGCGTAACGTAACTCTTTCTCTTAATTTCGTAACATACATAATTATACTTCTAAGATATACTCTAAAGGTAAGCATTCACTTGTCCGCATCGACCTCACCGCCAGCAACGCCATCATCGCATTTTCAGTTGATTTGTATTATTTTAAATGAGCCAGCATTCGTATTTGTCCGAGGCGGACGGTGACGACGCGACGCGACGGTGCGAACAAGTGAACGCGTACCTTAAGATGCCACGTTCCGTACTTTTGTTAATGGTGTGGACACATTAAAGAAAAATTTTCAACTTATCTTCTGTGTTAACCTAATTTTTACCTAATTTTTATTTTTTGTTTTATATATTTTATATAATAGGTATAGTGTTTTGATGTTATTAATCAGTAATACGGTAGTACGCTAAACGCTATTACACCAAAACTTAAAAGTAATACATTTTAATAATAATTGTATAATATTAAAGAAATATAGTAATATATATATAAAATAAAATATTAATCCTGCAGTCAACGGGTAGAATACATTACATAATACACATATTATACCATACACATGAAACCTCACAAGCTTCACCCATGGACTGGAAGGTTGAAAGATATTATAATATTGAATAGAACACGCATGTACCTACAATTGATTGAAGAACTTTTTGAGTTTATCGCCAATTTTTACATATTTTTTTCTAGTAATAATGTTAACAATTACGCTTATTAAAATTTTATAGATTTTGCACAATGTAAAAGATTCATCAGTAAAATGTCTTAAAATATTGTCGTTAATGCCAAGGTTGTACAAATTTAAATTTCAACAAGTTTTTAAATGAAACTAGTTGTATTTTTTCAATTGAAGCAATTGATCATTAGAAAATTTAATAAATCTAAATCATTGTTATTGTTTTTATGATATAAATCTGATGTATTTCTCAAAATTATAATTTTCATCATGTTAGTGTTCAGTTGTTTATATTCTTATACATTTCATACTTCAGTAATAAAATTAATAATAATTAATGTGGTTTATTTTACTTTATTTAATTTCGAACATCGAAGAAACTTGTTTGGAAACTCTTCGAAAAATAATGTAGTTATGTTTAGCCATAACATCTAGTATATAGTAATACTATTTGAATCAAAAACAATTAAAATAAACCTACTAAACAGTAGAACCATTTTAACCATTTATTTATATTCTTTAATAGTTTAATTTACAGATTTTCTGTTTCAGTTACATTGATATTTCAAATTTAAATAAAACGATGACATTAATTTTGACGTTTATATCATTGACATTGGCAGGCGGTACCATAAAATGGTACCTTATGGCCGCTAAATGATATTATAATCATGTTATTATAATACAGTCAGACATAAAACTAATTATGTTTAAATCCGCTTGTGTGACCATGATACCGCAAAAAGCTTACTATGATATTATATAGAGATGAGATTTGTAGGTTGTAAAAATTACCAATAAAAGTAATAGTCTAATAAGGGTACTAATAAAAACTATTTTAGATTAGTATTTTGTATGTAGTTTTACGTAAGAAACAATACCAATTAAACAAAACTTTAATGGCCTTATATATTATAATCTTGACTTAAAATATTAAAGTAGCTATAACAAGCTATAATATTTTAATAACTTTAATATTTTAAGTTAAGATAATAATATATATGGCCATTAAAGTTTTGTTACCTGATTGGTATTGTTTTTTACCTAAAACTACAAAATACTAACTTAAATAAAATAAAATTTTTTTTGATTTTCTACGTATTGTATTATTCATATTTTTATAAATTTAACCATAAATACATACTACATACCACAAATTTACTTAAAATTTTTTATTTTGGATTCATTTTCTAGTTTTAAGCCTTACGGTCAAAATCGTAGTAAAAATTTTTAATAATCTATTGATACGTGGTTTAAGTAGTGTAATGGCCGGGATTATAAAGGATAGTTAAATATTTACTTGCTAGAATAAAATTTACTCCATAGATTTGAGTATTATAAAAGACTGATAAATTTATATTTATCATTTAATTTAACCTCTCGATTTACTCACGAGAATAAAATTTACTCCGTAGATTTGCGTATTATAAAAGACGGATAAATTTACTAGCTAGGTTAAATCTATGGATAAATTAAACTCCCAATTTCTAAGGATAAATATTTACTTGTCAAGTAAATATTGCAAAATAGACCAATTATGGTTATTTTGCGCTATTATAGTTGTATAGTGGTATTAATTTAACCTATAAATTAAGTGTAGTTGCAAATTTATCCACTATTTCGTCAATCTCTTCTTAATTAGTGACTGATTCTGAATATGAAAACCACGACATCTTTTTTTATTATTAATGATTATATGATTTTTGACAATATTTGTCAAATTTACAGGAGTTTAGTTCTAATAAACCGTTAAATAAATTAAATCGCAAGGTAACTAACTTTAGTATACTTTTGGTTTATAGTCCCCAAAATTTACTCGGTAGATTTTACTTATCAAGTAAATTTACTTCGAGAATAACTAACTAACGATTTAACTGTCCTTTATAATCCCGGCCATAACTCGATATTAACCATATCAATATTTTAGAAAATCCAAAAAATGCACTAAACACTTTTCAGAACTAAAATGTTTTTAAGTTATCACATGTAAAATACACTGTAAGTATTCGCAAACGTTTTCACCATACTATGGCATCATCAGGCGATGAATTAGAAAGAAAATTAAGAGAGAATCCATTAAATATTGTTCGGGATGGTAAGGGCAGGTACTTTTAAGAAAGGAAGGGATATTTTGAAAGTCATTACAAGAAAGGGAGGTTGGTGTATAAAAATATGCGCTTTAATAGGTTCAAATAAGGAGGGGATTAATTACTTATTAAAAATGTATTTTTAATAAAACTTTTTAAATTTTGAATTTTTTCAAAGCTTTTAGAAATCAAACTAAGGGAGCAGTGCCTTCGGATTACCTGGTAATCGGTAGAAAAGTCTAAGGAAAAATAGTCTACGGTAAATTGGTATAGGTAAAACGGTCTACGGAAAAAAAGTCTATGGGTAAAATAGTCTGGGTAAAATAGTCTAGGTAAAAAAGTCTATATTTCCATCCAAGCATTTGGAACAAGCATGCGATGATACAAAATTAAATCAAGATAGGATTGTAGTTCAAACAAATAAAAAAAATCTGCTGTATACGCGAACATGCAGAGAAAACTGAAAGCGCTTTGCGAGGAATATCGGAATGGTACTCGTACTTTGACCGAATTTATTCGTACTTTTGGTCATGCTGCATATTACGTTTAACTAGTGAATTAGGTTTAATAATAAATAATAAATTTTAATAATATAGATGTTTTGTTTTAATCGTGTAATAGTAATTTATGGGACTAGTGAGTAAAGATACATTTTATCCACGAACGGAAAGTTTAGCATACGAGGCAAAGCCGAGTGTGCTATCTTCCGTAAGTGGATACAAATATCTTACTCAAGAGTCGCATATAACATTTTATCCAAAACCTGCAAGTAAAATTAAAATTTCAAAATCAAATAAAATTTGAAATTACATTATATAATTTTACATTGACATTTTACTTGCAGGTATTGGATAAACATATATTTTATCAAGTGCGGATCCACGCCGGAGTGGGGTTGGGGGTGTTGGGGGGGAATTACCCATGAATAGATTAAGTAGATTCTAAAACTCAATTACTCTCCAGAATCAAGGTTTGGATTCGCGCTTGTATTTTCGTGTCAGAATCGTAACAACATCATCATTGCCTATAACCTATATAGTATGTACGCCGTGTAACCGCAACTTTGTATTAAAAAGCTGTTAAAAATAGAATCTTTTCTTGAATTTTGCTCTATCCTAGACCATTTTAACTATACTTTTTTACCTAGACTATTTTACCTATACTTTTTTACCTAGACCATTTTTCCTGGACTATTTTACCTAGACCATTTTACCTAGACTATTTTAGCCGTAGACTTTTTTTCCGTAGACCTTCTTACCTAGACCAATTTACCGTAGACTATTTTTCCTTAGACTTTTCTACCGATTACCATATATTATACATGTTACATATCCGACAAAACAAGATATAAGATTAGTAATTTGACTTCAGTAATGGCAGGGTAATATTCTCGGTAATATCTAATATGACTCATTTCATTGACGGCTAATATGACCCAAGACAATAATGCCCAATATAACGTTGTTTTAATTTTGTTATTTTATTAAGTTTATGAAAAATTATAATTTTAGTTACCTACTTATTGAAATTATAAGTATAAATACTGCTAGATCTCGTAAACTATGTGTTTTAATGCAATTAAAGCTTACGATGTGCCATAATACCCGAACTTCTCTACCAATTGTATTATGACTTACTATTATATACATTATATTATCACAATTAAGATACGGTATTTTGTTCAGATATCACAACACTTGGACAAAATACTATGTTAAAAATTGAAAAGAAAACAACTGCTAACTGACGTTTTGTTGGAATACCAACCTCAATTGCCATATAACCCTGTGATGTCTATGTTAGAAGATATATGATGGTTTTCATATAAAACGGTATAAATTAACAGCGTTATATAAGTTATGTATTATAATCCTTTTTAAACAAATTTATTTGACAATGATCCTGTCGTTGTTGGAAGAGGTTTTTTATATCTGTTAGTGTATGCGTTAATTTTTCATGTAATGTTTTTTCAATTTACTGGATTTCATTAATTTTGTCAACCGAATTTTTTATGTATTAGTTATATAGTTTTGCCAACTGCATTTTCATCCTTGGAAGCCATTCAGTGACAATTCTCAGGCCCCCTAAAGGTCATTTGCCTAACTTATGCTTTGAAGGGTTTAATCTCTGTTAAATAACCCTTTCAAAATTTCATAAACTGAAATTTAGTCATCTTTCTAATTATTGTAGTATATCCCATACATTTATTTTTTAATTTTATTATTACGTAGATTTAAAAAAATGTTTTATAGTCTGGGACAGTGGACAATTTGCATGATTTTTAATTTTACGAGGCATATAACTATTCTACATAAGAATACATGTATGTAATGTGCCTTAAGTTTTTTAAATTTAGTTCACAAGTAAAGCCAGAAAAAAATATTGAAATTTAAATGTATGTATATCTGTCGCGCGAAATCGTATTAATAAATATGGGCGGACCTGATGTAACTTTTGAGGATTTTGACCTCACTGAAATGGCGATTAGTAACTAAAATTTATAAAAAAATGTATTTATCAAATAAATTATAACAATTCATTAAATTGAACTATTAATAAATGTCATTTTGAGGTGAATTTGAATTTTATGCAAATTGTCCATTAGCTTGAAAATCATCAAAAAATCGAGCGCCGCTCAATTTTTTTTTAACTTTTTATTAAGATGTACTGATATACGCCTGAAAGTTACGCCACTGACGCACTGGAGCTTCGTGACATATAAGAGGTCAAAGGTCGCAGATTTTGTTATCTCGCTTCCTATCGCTCCAACATGAATAACGCCTATTACAAAAGTTGAAGATCTCAAGTTTTAATACCCAAAAAAGAATATTTGACCATCATACGCCTAACCGTTCTTGAGATATATGAAGCTGAATATGTATAAAATTGCAAAAATAGCCAAATTCGAGTATGCAAAGTGTACCGCCGCATTTTTCTCCCTTCCTACTGCTCAAACGGTAATGAGACCTATATAATTACATATTGATAAATAAACGCCCTTTCTAAAAAGCGCAGTTTGGTTTTCGTACATCTACCTATTTTCGAGATATGAGACACATAAGATAAGTTTTGATTTAAAAATACTACATCTGTTTGAACGCTATTATCTCGCTCTCTATGGCTCACACGAAAATGAAATAAGCTATTCTTGTTATATCCTAAAATTATGTAACTAAAAGGCTCCATACACTTTTCACACCTTACCGTTTTCGAGATGTGTTGAGAAGTTTACAAAAACATTTATTTCCGCACCGTCTTTGAGATAGATTGCGAGGTGCGTTTTTTTACATAGTTTCCCCCAAGAGGTCTAATACCTGCGATGTAATGTCATATCACGGTCGTAGACTATAGTGTTAGAATGCTAGATCCCCCACTGGGTACATCTGACAGTTTCGACCGTATCTTCCTCACTAGATACTGGCAACATCTTTGTTGTATTCAATGCCTAAATAAACAAAACCTACACCGAAAGGTAAATGCATGATTAAATTTGATTATGTATGTCAGGACGGTTACGATCTGATGCTTAAGTGCGTCGGCTACTAAGCAGAGAATCCTGGTTCGAGCCCGAGTAAAGCAAGAACTTTATTCTAGCCGTCCTCCCTCGGCGGGCAATGGCAAACCTCCAAAGAAAATACCTAGACATTTTTGGCAAAAAAAATGTAAACACTTGTTAAAAAAATTAAAACTAAAATCGGTATCACAGACCAACGCTAGTACACGTATTATAAAAAATATGTTCGTAGTGGAGGGTTAATCTGTGTCTGATGATGATAAATAAATTAGAATAAAAAATTAGAGTAATCTCGAAAGCATCGGTATCACATAAAACTTTGCGGTACATGTGACGGCTACACCGTCTGCTTGAATATGTATGTTCTAGGCTGCAGATTCTACTTCTGCAATAGACTCACGTTATTTTTTGGATAAGTAATATTGTGAAAAGCATTATCTATCTTTTGATAGTTCTCACGATCTAAAACTAATTTTCGTACTTTTTGAAAATTTTAAGAGTAGCCGGCTATTAGAATTAATAACTAGTCTTTATAGTCCAGTAAAATTAGATAAAAATAAAACATTAATCTTCTTCAAAAAAGTTAATATACATTTTTTTGTATCTCCAATACTTGAGCTTTACTTTACTTTAGAAGGCAGATGCATTTTGCACGATGTTCATGCTTACTAGTGACGAAACTTTATGCGTCGCATAGATTTCTTATACCTCTTTATACTGGAGAAATAGTCAGTGTTAAAGATAAAGGATTTACCACCATGAAAAAATAAATTAACTGCATTGAAACGACAAAGCTGCAAAAAGACCTTCTGTATGCAACGTCGAATTACAGCTCAAGTATTAGAGATACAAAAAAATATATAGCGACTTTTTTAAAGGATATTTTATAAAATATAATTTTTACTATAAAATAAGTTTTATAGTTTATATTTTCTCACAAATTAAGAGTTATATATACAGGGTGCTGAATGACTTAGCCGAACATAGGAAATTAACATGTAAAAACTTATTTTTGCAAATTCCTGCTTCCATAATTATTTTAGAGAAAAAATGAAAGATACAAAAGTAATGCAGAAATATAAACTACGAATGATAAGAGATTTTATCTAACTTTTACTTAAAAAGCCAAAATATGCTTTTGAAATTGTTAAAAGTTTCGTTTATCTGACTGGCCATGAAAGTTTCCATGGTAATTATTTTGGAAAATATAAATTAAATTGAATTTATTACATGGCCAATGCGATAATTGCAAATTTTTACAATTTTGAAAGCATTTTTTGACCTTTTAAGTAAAATTTAGATGAAATATAATAGTCTTATCACTTGCAATGTATATATTTCTGCATTATTTTCGACAGGGACGTTTAGTATGTTTAACAATAATCCGTAATAAACATGTATAGCAAAATTCAGATCTTTACCGATTAATGTTTTTATTTTCTGAAAATTGATCTAAATTGACTAGACTATTAGGTTAAGGTTAATCTGGTAACGCCACTGGTTATAATGGTGATAAATTTTCTTAAATTATAGGTGGCTTGTAAAGAATTTAGGTGATGAGGCATGCATATGAAATCGAAGTAGTGTTTTTAAATAATATTTATTATGTTTTTGTGAAACTTGGCTTGTTGTCTTGCTGGAAGCACTGCCTCTGCCTCCCCTGACCAGTGGCGTATTTAGAAAATATTTTGGGGGGCCAGACCCAATGGCGTATTTAGCAATTACGTGCAAGGGGGCTTCGGATCAAAAAGTAAAATCTCAACATTGAAAACTCGAGCAAAGGTAGTCATTTTCTTTTTTGGATTTTGAAGGTCCCGCACTCTAATATAAATTTAAAATGTGAAATAAGTACAAAAATAATGTCATGCTATTTTGCTATTTTTGTGATAAGTAGAAGAAATAAGGATTTAAGAATCCCTCAGAACTTTTAAATATTCAAATAATAAATAATTGTATATTATTTAATTTATTGATTAGTTACAGAGAGTAAATACGCCACTGGACTGACCAAATATTTTCAGAATCTCGTTAATTCATTCATGCGCGTTAATGGCAAACCAAATAAATAAATAAATTAATAAATAATAAACTATTAAATAAAAATATTTTAAAGTTATTTAAATTTTAAAACCTCGTGGTCAACATTACTTTCATCGGGGAGGGCTTCAGGGATACAATCCGAGTCATCCTTGGAAGGCGGCAATTGCTCCTTTGCCCCCCTCTAAATACGCCACTGCCCCTGACTAACCCGACAAATCGTCACGCCATGTGAAAGATTGAATTTTTTATTTAATTAAATTTAGTACAGAATTTCAATCTTTTGGTGAGGGGCCTAAGTTAGGCACTGGTCACAGGCTTATTGTGCCCTTTCGTTACGACACTGAAAATGTTCAATCTTATATTTCTTTTATTAAATTTAAATTTTTTGATTAATCAAGTACTAACGTCATACTTACACCTACTTATTGTCAGTTCATGCTTACGTATTACGATAATTATCATTATCATATTAAAAAAAAATAATACTATTCTAACGAGTTTATCAACTTGTCAAGGTTTGTATAAGTTATTGTAAATTTTACACTCAAAATGCAGGAAGTTTAAAAGTGATTCGAACAGGATTAAACATTGCAGATAAATTTACCAAATAAATAATAATAATATTGAAGAAATAACAATTCGGTTGTCATAGTTACCAGTTACCAGTGTTAAATCGAGCAACATCATCTTGGTTATCGAGAATGCGCAGATGGGAGCAAAATGTTGACTTGAGAATCAGCTGTTTGTCATTCGTTTGCGATCGCGAGTGTTGTGATCCTTATCCGTTTTTGTCGATACATCTATAAATTTTTGATAACAATGCTGTTATCTCGCTTAATTTTTAACTTGAAGTTATAGCAAATAATTAATTTAATGTGTGCGTAAGAGAATACTTAAAATTTGTGTTTTTCTAAGAAAAACAAAGAACATCTAAGATGACCAAGGTAAAAAATTTGCTTTATTATTGTCATAACAATCGAACCACAAAATAAACGATACGAATCTTTTGTTTAGAACTTATGTTTTTGTCCAGATATTTATTTGCGTAACTTGATTTCTCTCTAGACAATATTTATTTTTGTATTAACACCACAAATATTTATAATAATTTCAATGCAATAAGAATAGATTTTATAGTAATATTATTAATGTTTTATTAATGCTTTAGTTTAAATATTTGAAATTAAAACAATTTTTGCATTACAGAATTCTTCTTCCACTCTACGCCAACGTTTCAGATCTCAATATTCTAAAGACGAGTCAACAAACAGTTCTTACAATTATTCTCGAACGGGCGGTAAAGATGCTTACAATGAATTTATATCCACTTCATATTTTTTTGCACTCCTGGGACTTATGATAATAGTTCTTATATCTGCAATAATCATAGAAAAGCAACTGCCAGTCGGCTTAAAGATTGCAGACGAACAGGAACATCCCGATCGATTTATTTCCGAGAGGGCTTATAATATTTTAAAGAATTTAACTGCACTTGGTCCACGTCCCGCTGGTAGTTACGCCAACGAAGTTTTAGCTGTGAGTTTATTAAAAAAAGAAATCGAGGATGTAATAAAAAACGCCAAAGAACAAAATGTGATACAGCTAGATATCCAAAAGACAAGTGGAGCCTTTCAATTAGAATTTTTAGATGGCATGACAAATGTCTACCGAAATATGCAAAATTTGGTTGTAAAAATTGGATCTCGTATTAATTCTCCACATAGTTTACTTTTAAACTGCCATTTCGACACTGTAGCACATAGTCCAGGTAAACTATTTAATCTTTATATAAATAATTGATAGTTTTTGCTGATTTCTAAGTGAAATACAAACATTTCGTAATAAATGATAAAAAACTGATAAAACTTAAATTCAAATGTATTTAGGTCTTCCTATCCTATAGTTGTTTTATAATATTTACCTATAAGTTACATCTTACTTTAGCTCGGTTTACCTTTTTAAAATCCATTGACTCGAGAAAATAATTATTTTTAATTTAATTTTTCAATAGCTTTCCTTAATTGTATGAATCACTGATTTAAATGAAGGTTTATTATTATCACTTGAATGTATAAATATAAAACAATGATTGTGTTAAATTAATCAAAGTGACCTAATAATAAAAGCCTTTAATTTATTTAAATGATTATTGTTTACAAAACTTCTTAAAGTTTTCTAAAACCACTACAAAGATAATATAGATTTGTTAATATTTTTTATAAATATTTTCAGAAATTTACTTTAGTCAAGTGCTTGTATTTTTTATCAAACAAGTTTTAAAATTACCACTTGTTTTATGTTATTTAAACATACATTTACTATCGAGTATGTACTAACTAGATAGATATGAATGGGTAAATTATTACATTATTAATTAGCTGCCTACCATACCTAAACTAAATATTATGCAAATTGGGGTTTTTTAATTTCTTGATTTGGCATTGTTTTAATGATTTTGTAGGTGGCATTTTAAATTAAATTGGTATTATAAATTGATACGTTTTCATCCAAGTAAACCAAAAGATGAGATTTTTACCAATATCTTTCTGTCGTATTGGGTGGGGTTTTACAGATACTTTATTTAACTTATAATTTAAACTTGAATACATTAGTTTTTTGTTATTTGCATGTGATATTTGTAACAATTTTAAAAAAGTTTCATATTAAAATTAAATTACGTACTTAAATAACTTACGTTTTTATTAAATCAAAACTATGTAAATTAATTGATTTAGTTTGCTACGCCATGTGTTTCGAATTTAGGTTTCTCATCTGGCAAACCTGGAATTAATTATTATTATTAGTTAATAATTATTATTAAACTAAGAAACTTATATTTTTTTTTGAATAACTAGGATTCTGCGAATCCAAACTTTAAAGGTTCTTAAAAAGGAAATAGAAGTATATGAGAAGTTTTTGAAATGTTTACAGTACATTATTTGCATAATAAAATACATTCTGGCGAAGTTTGAACTTAATCTTGTTTTTAAGCAAATTTTAAATTTAAAAATTAAACGTCTGATTCCACCTATATTATTATTGTTTTTTAAAGTATAGGTAGATTTATCTAAAATCTTGGTAGCTTTTGTGCTACCTTTTAAAATAGTAATGTAATTTTTTCTGAAACTAAAATCCTGACTTTTTTAAAGTTTGGTATACATATTTGTAAGACTTTCATAAATATTTTTGCGATTTTTGTCTCATTCTGAATATCTAATTCATAAAAGGTGACTAGTTTGGAGACTTACCCAATAACGTCTTTCCATTTAAAATATCAATCAAATTTTTATTTTTTATATTTGGTATTTGCTTCATAATTTTAAATTATTTTTATCTACTATAAACAGCAAAAGGTAAATATCTCAAAAAAATTGTTTACGCATGATATTTCAAATCGTTAGAATTTCTTATAAATTTGGACTTATTATTATCAAAATTTTTTGAAAATCATCAATTCCTTCAATAAAAATTTAAAAAAATAAAAAAAGATTATATATAAAAAATCAAATTGTTCTGACTGCAGTAATTGAAATTTTTTGGAAATCATTTTAGTATTCCTTAAAAATGTACACTAATTTTCAGGGATATTATTAAAATTTAAAAATAAATGAAAAATTTTGTTTGTATATTCTGAATTTCTTGTTGCTTATCTATTTTAACTTGTCAATCTTTCAAACTCACCTTGAAAAGTCCTAGATTTGCTATATTAAAACAATACACTTTTGCTGAGGACTTTTATTAACACCTTCAATGAAGAGTTTCATTTATCAGTCTCTGGTTATTCTTAAGCAAAAGAGATCCTTTGATTAAAGTATTACATAATGTTTGATTTCATATTGTAGGTGCAAGTGACGATGGTGCAGGTTGTGCTGTTATGTTGGAAATTTTACGTGTTATGTCGCAATCAAATCGAATTTTACGTCACAATGTGATTTTTTTGTTTAATGGTGGTGAAGAAAACTTTTTGCCAGCTTCGCATGGTTTTATTACACAACATGAATGGGCTAAAGAAGTAATCATACTACAATTTAGTTATAAAATATTTTAAATACGATTTATTTAGGTAAGAGCTTTTATCAACATAGAAGCTTGTGGGGCAGGTGGCCGAGAGGTACTGTTTCAAGCTGGCCCTAATCATCCTTGGATTTTAGAAACTTATTCGGAGGAAGTGCCTTATCCGTATGCTTCATCAATGGCTCAAGAAATATTTCAAAGTGGTATAATACCTGGCGATACGGATTATCGCATATTTAGGGATTTTGGGAATTTGTCTGGTATTTTATTAAATATCTTATTTAAATCAGTTAAACTACCATTTTTTAATTTTAGGCCTAGATTTTGCTTGGTCGGCAAATGGTTATGTATACCATACCAGATTCGACACAATAGATCAGATTCCTTTAGGAACATTGCAACGTACAGGCGATAATATTTTAGCATTGACTCGAGGAATGGCTCAAGGACACCAGCTATCGAATATAGAGAGCCATCGAGCTGGAAATTTAGTTTATTTTGATTTTTTGGGAGCTTTTGTTGTGCGGTGGCCAATGTTAATTGCCGATTTAATAAATCTTAGCAGTGTGATATTGTCGTTTTACTCAATTTATGAAAGTGCAAAGAAAACATACAGAAGTGATGGTAAATATTTAAAAAAAAAGCGTTTGTCTCTAATTTTATGTTTATTATATTTTTAGTAATTTCCAATGCAAAGTATGTTCAAAAGTTGTTCCAATGTTTGGGTGCAATTTTGGCATCAATATTGGCTTCGTTCTTAGTTGGACTTTTTATTGCATTACTTTTAAATGCGTTAGGGCGCACAATGAGCTGGTATGCACGCCCATTTTGGATAATTTTCTTGTACATCATTCCAACAACTTTTATTGCAATGGTAGTGATATCATTTCATTCAAAATCTACTAACAAAGTAAGTGAAATTCTTTGTAACTGTTATTTTCATTTTCATCTCAAATGCATTTCTAATATGGGTCTAATATGACCAATACTTGCTTATTTTTGATAGGATATCACTTCTTCATCTTGGACGGTGTTTAAGTTATATTATGACGCTTATCAACTTTTCTGGACAATTTTATTGCTAGTCGGTATAATATGTAGAATTCGTTCGAGTTTTGTTCCTCTTTTCTGGGTTATATTTCCTTCTGCTGGTGCCTTAGTTACATCTAAATTTTTCAACTCTTGGAGAGGTAACATCTTGAAAGCTATAAATAATTAATTATAATGAAATTTTAATTCTAGGTGGAAAGTGGCTTTTACTTTTTATATCTTACATGGGTCTGCCTTTTGTGCAATGTGTATATTTTATGTTAAGCGCATTATATCTTTGCATTCCAATAATGGGTAGATCTGGAGCTGGTTTTAATTCTGAAATATTAATTGCAATCTTAGTATGTTTCTTGTACTGCTTGTTATTAAGCTATGTTGTACCTATAATTTTATTGGTACGAAACTCGGCAAGAGTTTTTAGTGTTCTCTTGGGAGTATTTTTGTTAGCTTTGGCTGTGTTAATACTCACCCCTCTCGGTTTTCCTTATTCTGGAGATCCAACTGCTCCTGCACCACAACGATTTATGATAGCTGTAAGTTATTAATTGATACTCCTCGAGTAAAAATTAATTTAATTTTTTTTAAAGCATACAAAGAGAACGTTTCATGATGCAAGTGGTAACGTTTTTAAACAGGATTCTGGTTACTGGTTTGCCGATATGGATATCAACAGTCCTCATAGTGTCGATCGGTATGTTCCTGAAGTGAAAAAAGCAAAACGTGTTGATGAAGATTGTGTAAATCATTTATACTGCGGCTTACCTTACATTGTACCTGTGCAAAACTTTATTTTTGTGACACATTGGTCTGAAGGTCCTATGCCACTTGTGAATAATACCGCAAATATTGAAATTTTAAAACGTGAGAAAATAAGTTATGGTGAAAGAATTACTCTTTCAGTAACAGGTGAGTTACTTTTGTAGAAAATTTTATGATAACATTCATATTTGTATGAATATTTTAGGCCCCCCACATATTAGCATAATGGTTTCACCAGTCTTGGGGGTTACATTAAAAAGTTGGAATATTGTTGAAGGAACCCCGTTAGCTGCAACACCTTTATGGAACAAGAGGCAAACTTATTTTATTTATTACTGCTATGCAGGAGATCCCCAATCCTTAATATTGGCAATGGATTTTCATGTAAATCTGATTGTTATATAAAATTCTTATTTTAATTTAAATAATTTTTTCAGATTCCTGAAGATCATACTGGTCCAATTATTGATATGGCATTATCTGGACATTATCAATTCTTTCCTATATCTGTTGAATTCACAAATATGTTAAGAAAATTCCCTCCTTGGACAGCAATTACATATTGGTCTGCTACCTATACATCTTGGATGTTATAATTTAAGTGTTAAATTTTATAAATTTTATTTTAAAATTAAAGTTGCAGTTACTTAAAAAATTCTAGTCGGAAAATGCAAATGTTCCCAAATTGAAGGGATAACTCTGTCAACTTATAATTTTAAAGAATATACTGTGGTGTTCATTTTAAAAAATTATTATTAAGATTTTATATGTAAGTGTTTTAAAAAGTTAAAAATCTACTTTTATTATATTTGTATTGTTAAATATTATTTAAGGGAACTGATTGTGTTAAAAATTATCTTGTAAATTAGCAGTACACAAAATGTGTCCCACTTGAACATGTCAAGTGGCCCTTTTCTACTATACACATTTTAACAAATCACAAGATGTGTAAATCAAACAAAAAGAAACATTAATCTTTTATTATTATAAAATTATTTTTTGTTTGTGGATCTATTGTGCCAATAGACTGGAATATTTCTTGATAATCATTTGATTGTGCAAATTTTTTTACTTTATTTGTTCAACAACTCTAAAATATATTGATGTTTAAATTATTCAGCTTATTTGCATAATCAAAGGATGAAGTGATAATTTAACAAATTAATATAGTGGAAATTTTAAAATTCTGGAACTTCAAAGTTCCTGTACTAATTTTTCACGTTGCTATATTTTTTATTAATTACTTGCACAATTAAAGAGTTAATATATTAATGGTATGTTACAGTGGCGGCTTGTCGAGGTAAGCAAAGGAGGCAGTACCACACCAAACTAACAAGCCTACTTTCACAAAAAGCTAATTAATATTGTTTAAAAACTTCTCGATTTCGTATATCTGCCTCATCACCTAAATTCCTTACAAGCCGTCGTTGGAATGTTAACAAACATAACATTTGTACATGTTGCATACAACAGCATTAACTTGTAAAATGTTGACAACCTTTGAAGTCCTGTTCTGAACAAGAGTTGGTGTAAGATATTAACACATCACAGCACTGATGTATAACTCAAATACAATCTTGGAAGGTTAATTCACTTAACTATTCATTAAAATTAGAACTACTAATATTTTGTTATTTATTATTTTAAAATTGAAAGCTAGGTTTTGAATTTTTTCAAATTGTAATCAATAAAATATTTTGATTTTTGCATTCCTTGTGATTAGAATGTTTTTTTTATTAAATTGTTCTAAACATTTTCATTGATAATAATTAGAGTAGATAAATTACCTAATACTTACGGATTGATTCATTAGAATGCAATGCATAAATTTGGGAAATTTTAAAATTCTCTGTATATGCACTCAGGAACGTGCCGAACTGACACATTTGAGGGGGGAACAGTCTTAAAATTGCCAACTATTTTGCTTTCCGCATAATACGAATGAGCTTTTTTTTTAAACTTTTTCGCCTTGTTTTTCAAGGGAATGCTACAATTTGTGACGGCTAGTAGTTCTATCAATTTATTGTTCAGTGAATTACCAAAACTTTTTAGTAAACTTTACAACTTTTGCCAATTACCCAAGATTATTGGGGATGAAGCTGTCCCCCCTCCCCATTGGGCACGTCCCTGCATGCACTTTTTTTAAAATTAATCTGAATAAATAATAATTTTGGTAATGATACATACAGTGCCCAAAGCTAATTATTAGAGTAGAAATTTTATATAGATTAAATATTACGTAATTGCTCACATTAGAGTGAAATATAATTAACATAGAACTGATAGAGAAATATAGACTTCATAGTTTTCTGAAAAATTCATAATCATTTTCAATAAAAGTACTGCATCAATTAGGTATTGAAACTCAATTTATAAGCAATTTTTACAATTTGCATGCATATTTAATTACCTTGCTTAATTCAATATATATTCAGCTTTTTTATGAGCGGACTCTAGTGATAATCTTATGTCGATTTTTGAAGTTTTAGACATATCAACTTTTTTTAGTTATTGTTTTACCAAACTACCATTCCTCCAATTTGTATTATTAATAATAAATTAAAATTTATATCTCTATTTTTGTTCAAATTGTATACAGGGTGTATTGTATATGTAACAATTTTCTTTTTAACTTATGTGGTTATTTATTGTATGTTGTTTTTCTTTCTTTGTGTTATGAAATTTTTTCATAAAATTTAGGTCTGTGATTAATTAAATATTATTCTTATGAATTCTTTGAATTTATCATTGTAAAAAAAATTTTCTTTATTTGTAGTAGTTGTATGGAGAAAATCTTGGTTCACATAACAAGTACCTACTTCCTCTGTATAATATCCGCAGGTGTAGTATAGGGAAAATGAAAGCAAAACTTGATTAATAAATAGGAAATTGTTGATCATTTAACTAACGCAATAATTTCGCATAAATATTGATATACCTATTATTATAGTATGTAATTTAAAACAACACTTTGACATTGTGATAACTGACACCACATACATGTTCTTGTGAAAGTATAAAAAAATTACAATTGTTAAAAATATTTTAAGCAACTGTGTTGATTGTTGCAAAAATAATTTTTTACTTTCAAGCATACTGTTAACATTAAAATGACAATTTATGTTTTTTACAATAAAATACGACACTTGTGCATGAAATTTCTTTGTTAAAGTTTGAACAAGTTATATTCAAAAGTCAATAAAGCAATTTGCATTTTATTTTGCTTTTTTTATATAATAATTTTATACTGTATTTAGGTACTGAGTGTTATATGTATGTAGTATATTCGAGTTTCTGAACAGCTTGTATTGTTGTTTTGAGTCTTACATGTGTTTATTATTGCCATTCCATTGCTTTTTGGACCTCTTTCTCTATAATATTCCCATACTTGTTTTGGTCAGCTGTAATCTTGCTTTATTTGAAAATGACTTTATATCAATCTTTTCTTATCAATAATGATTATTAATCATTGACACCCATTCTTTGTTATACTTCAACTTTTATTATACCGGGTGCTGAATGAGTTAGCTGAACGTAGGAAATTATCATGTAAAAGCTTATTTATGCAAATTCCTGCTTCCCTAATTATCTTAAAGAAAAAATGAAAGATACAAAAATAATGCAGAAATATAAACTACGAATTATAAGAGCATGAATTCATCTCAGGGGTTATTCCATATCAAGTGGTCCAACCCTGTGGTTTGACCACTAAAAAAAATTAATTTTTTTTGTATAAACATCCTAAGATCTTGGTAGTACTAAATGATCATTATTTCAATTTTATTGTCTTTTGTTTTTGTGTCAGAGCCATATTTGCTTTGTAATGTGCGGCATATTTTGCAATTATCAAGGTTTAAGGTAACCGAAATATTTCAGCTCTTATTTGTCCTATCAAGATGGGAAAAACAATGAAAGTGTTTAAAAAGAAACAGACTACAATATTCCTTGTTTCATATTTTTACCTAAAAGCAATTATGAAGGGTAAAACTGCAGCCTCAATTTTTATCTAGTTTTTATAAGAAAATGCCATTTTTAAGGGAAGTTTATGCAATAAGAGAGAATATCTCCAAGTTAAATATTTTTTTACAAAGAGATGATAAGTAGTTGAAATTACACACCAAATATTAACCCTAAAATTTACTACCCTTTTCCCTATTGGAAATATCATATAGAAACATATAAAAAAAAACATAAAAATTCTATGTTTTTATATGTTTTGTATTCGGTTAGTGAAACCGCATATTGCAAATAGAAAACATATAGAATCTTATCTGCAAATACCAATAACAGTCAGGTAAAGGCACAGATAGAATCATATAAATCCATATAAAATCTTATCTGCAAATACCAATAACACTCTGGTAAAGGCACAGATAGAATCATATATAACATCTTATTTGGAAATGCGAATAGATAAGACAAAGTCATTATAAATCCATTTATCCATTTCCAAATACGGCAACGACAATCACAAATACAAATGTGTATTTTGAATTTCAAAATAATCGAGTCCTATTGTATAATCTATAGAATCTTATATAAATCAAAAATAACCGTTGAAATTCGACCAATCACATTTAACATTTAGTGATTTGAACAGTCTTGAAAGTTTGTTTTTTCCCAGTGTGTTAGTTTGTTTGCTACACACTTTAGGTTTATGGAAAATTTGAAAAACATATACCGAAAGTTGTACTTTATTTTACAGACGACAGATGACTTAAAACATAACCTTTTACATAAATATAACGAATAACAATTAACATTTTTTTTCGCTTTGCTCTTGAGATTGCACTGCACTATAATGGCCTCCCACACATAAATATTTAATAATGGCCATGTTAACAAAATGGAACCTACATTATCGAGCGGCAATAGAAACAGAAAAGATAATTTCTATTGGTATTTGCAAATACAAAATCTACATGCATTTTCATGATACCAGCTTATATGGATTATACATATAAAAACCAATAGAATTTATATGAGGAATTCCAAATAAACCAGCCTATAAGAATTATCCATATAAAAGCAGATAAAATTCTATGTGGAATTACAGATAGATGCTAAATATTATGATATCATATAGAAACCAATAAAACTTATTCTTTAAGTTTCTGATAGCTTATGATTTCATATAGATTCCAATACGGTCATATAGGAACATAATAAAAGCATATACAATTTTTATCAGTTTCTATCTGAAATTTTCAATAGGGTTCTTCTATAAATTTTCAAAGTTTGAAAATTTAACAAAACGGCGAATATTGGCACTAAATATCGCTGATGGTGGGAGAGCAGATAAAAATCTGAGATTTCATGTCACAACAGTACTATATAATGGAATTACGTAAAAAAAATTTTTGAGTTTTTGCAATTCATAGGAGCGAATGAAGGCAAAGTGAAATATGCCTTAGCCGCGTCCGACGGAAAGTTAAACAAAAAATGTTGACATTTCGTCTAGTTTATTGCACACTTTAAAACATTGAAAATGTATAAAATGACTATTTATAATATAAGTGTTAAGAGTGAGATTGTTAAAAGTGAGGGAATTTTGCAAAACGAGCGAGAGCGAGTTTTTTATAAAGTTCATTAAACCGAATTTGATTTATTTTGCCTCTTAATAATTATTATATAGGAAAGTGGATATTATGCTTATTAGTGGACTCAAATCAAACTAAAATTTTTACATTGTCGACGTTTCGAAGACTTTATGTCTTCATCTTCAAGACTAGAAGAGAAGAAAAAACAAAAAACATTAAAAAACGCAATAATTATACCTAGTAAAATAGATGTCGAGTTTGTTTGAGTAGGTATACATAATAGGTATACCTATATAAAATTAAAAGGCAAAACAGAATTATAAATTATCTGTGTGATAAATTATTATTGTGATTGTAAAACTTAAAACATGTAAAACTGATGAACCGTGTAAATAAGTCAGTATTACTAAAATAATGTCTGACGTAATAATTCAAAGTTAAATCAATATAATCAAGAACACAACAATGATAGACATGTTTCGACCTTATTAGGTCTCATCAGTATCATATATTTACATTCTTGAAAATATTGATTTGATTTTTTACCTTATATAGCATTTTTCGCGCAATGCTATATGTTGGTATCGACCCCCGATTATAAAATCAAATTAAAACACAGGGTGTTCTACGGAGCACTTTCCGAAGGGGTCGAACTGACATGTCATAAGGACAGTACAGGGGGGTGTCGAGGATTGAGCCTCACTCATATCCTTAAAGTTATTATGGCCGTAGCTTATTCTAGCTACTGAGAATTGTAATAATTCAAAGTTAAATCAATATAATCAAGAACCCAACAATGATAGACATGTTTCGTAGAACACCCTGTGTATTAATTTGATTTTATAATCAGGGGTCGATACCAACATATAGCATTGCGCGAAAAATGCTATATAAGGTAAAAAATCAAATCAATATTTTCAAGAATGCAACTATATGATACTGATGAGACCTAATAAAGTCGAAACATGTCTATCATTGTTGTGCTCTTGATTATATTGATTTAATTTTGAATTATTACAATTCTCAGTAGCTAGAATAAGCTACGGCCATAATAACCTTAAGGTTATGAGTGAGGCTCAATCCTCAACACCCCCCTGTACTGTCCTTTTATGACATGTCAGTTCGACCCCTTCGGAAAGTGCTCTGTAGAACACCCTGTGTTTTAAATTGATTTTAATGTCTGACGTTTAAGTAGCAGTGTTTAAGTAACCAATTAAGATTATTAAGATTTTCTTGGAAGGTTGAAATGAAAGCTGCTTGTAGGAAAGTTCTCTTGTAGTAATTCATCTCTGTTGCAAGAATTTCTTCATCTTCTGGTTTGAAACTGTGTGTTACACAGTACTACAAAATCGAACTTTTTTCAGTTTCAAGAATAGGCGGTGGTGATTCTAGTAGATTTTATTGCGCTGAAAACGAATCTAACTTTCAAATTGCTCCAACACGTCAGGGTTTTTGAAATTTTAGCTTAAATGATCAAAAAATGATTATTTTAAACAGTTTTATGATTTTTTTTAGAGAACTTTATTTGTTTGTTTCAATATTCCACAACTGCATCGCATAGTAGTACTACTTAACTTTAACCTTCTAAGGACGGGTAATTTACAGTAAAATTGACCATTTTTTATGAACAAAATTTGTGCATGAATCAATTTGTTTCTCATGTAGCATATTATGCAACATACCATGCTGGGACATATATGTCCCAGAGTCCGTCCGGAACAAAAAGTTCACTGTTCACTATAAAACAAAAATTTTTTTTTGTGTTTTCTTCGTAACTTGATGCGCCGAAGACGACAAAAATAGTGAAAATATTTTTGGAAGCGCAGATGACCTTGAGAATTGCATTTGAAAGTCAAATTGATTGTTATTTATAATTATTTCTTTCTTATTTGTACATAATTTGGAGAGTTTCACACACGAGAAAGTAAGGTATTCCAATGTGAGAGCAAAAATAAGTAGAAGGGCTTGGAAATTATGTACAAATAATAAATAAATAAATATATAAATAACAATAAATTTGACTTTCAAATATAATTGTCAAGGTCATCTGCGCTTCCAAAAATTGGTTCACTATTTTTTACGTCTTTAGCGCATCAAATTACATAGAAAAACATCAGTAGTCGATTTTTGTCCCAGCCCGTCCTTAAAAGGTTGAAATCCACTTTTCTAAATCATTCTAGGATTTTTTCAAGTGAAGATAATATTTTTTTAATAACAATTTTTAAATCAATGCAAAGTCACCCGTTTTGCCGCGCCGAACTTACTTTTTAACAAGTTCTTCAGTATTCTGTCTATACACAGTGGTTCTTGAGGTTTCTAACTAATTAATACTAAAGAACTTGTCAAAAAGTAAGTTCGGCGCGGTAAAACGGTTGATTTTGCATGACTCAACCTTTTGACTTAAAAATTGTACTATATCTTCGCTTTAAAAAAAATGTAGAATGATTTAGAAATATGGATTTTACTGCTAAGCATAGTAGTACTAGGTATGCGATGCAATTGTGGAAAATTGAAACAAAAAAATGACGTTCCATAAAAAATAGCAATATTTTGACCATTTAAAGTAAAATTTCAAAAAAACTTGTCGTGCTGGAACAATTTCAAAATCAGATTTGTTTTCAGTGCAAAAAATCTATTATAATAATCGCCCCCGTCCATTCTTGAAACTGTACCATGTAACACTGTGTTATAAATTGCACTTGATTGCACAAAAACAACTTAAAAGATACTTTCAGCTTGAAATTGATTTAGATATAAACAATTTTCTTAAAATTAAATATGACCAAATTGCAATGTTCAAATTTAAAAATTTCCATTTGAATAAAATTTATTATAAAATTGATCTACTGATTTGAATTTATAAGAAAATACTAATTATTGAAATGAACGTGACTTGCGAATTTGTTGAAGTGTAAATATTGCAATTTGTCAAAACAAGAAAATTGGTAAAATTTTACAAAACTTTTAAATACAGTTAGGGGCGCAGGGTACTACCAGCAAGGCCGGATAAACCATGGGTGCAATGGAGCCGCCGCACCCAGCGCCAAAGTTTGGAAGGCGCAAAATTGTGCGTTTTTAATTTAATTTTTTATACAAAATTAAATTTTGAATAAGAGAAATATCATTAATTATAATTATTAGCTCTTGAAAATACAATTGCTGTGCGTGTTAGTAATTTTTTCAATGTTTGTCTGATCAGAATGCGAAATTCGAAACACCTATGCATACGTGTCGCAAACTAATTCACTTAATTTGCATATTTTTCGGATTAATGAACAGTAAGCACTTTCAATCATTAATAATTTTTTTACAACATTTAATTGTATAGGATTGCGAAATCCATATAATAAGGTTTACTTGTACCCTTTAGCTCACTATTGATATTCATTTTTAAAAGAAATATCTGAACGGCGAGCGCCATATCAAATCAATAATTCACAAAACGCTAAGCGAGAAATCACGAATTGTGATTTAATTAATATTTTGTTTGGTTTAATATTAAAGTAAAATAAAATATGTATAGGTAATGATAATACTGGTCTGTTAATAAAAATTTTTTTTCGAGCCCTGATACCATTCCTGCTAATTCTTATGTAAAATCTGAATTCGAAAAAACTGTGAAAACGGGGTTCATACTGTTTTCCCCTATCATCCACCGTTTTCGGGGGATGCCCTCCCCCATCTATTTTGATCACTTTTCCATAATTTGAAGAAACAAAAACGATTATTTTAGCCTTTACATTTCTTCTGGTAAAAGCTTGAAACTTGAAATTTGCTTGTGGAGTCCCAGGGTTTACCCTTATCTCTTTCATATTGTTGCGGTGCGTTGATTGTTGTGGGTTTTAGAGGTTTCCCTCTGGGTGAGCTCGAAGCTTGGTCGGAGTGGAGGTAAAAGCTAGAGAGATGAAAAGTTAATAGTATTTGTTGCAAGAAAGCTGATTAGGGAGAGGATTTGTCCCCTTGATTTGTAAAAAATTCATTAAAAATGATTGATTTTTCCGGGTTCTTGATCGATTTTTCACTTATTTTCTATATATTCCGGCTTCTAGCCTCCCTATCGTCCTCCTTCAAATAATAAAAATTTTGGTTTTCTTTGATTTTGATTATTCGCGATTTACATTAAACGAACACCACCACGCGAATAACTATTAAGTTAATCTAATATGTGGATATAGAACCTACCTATAGTTGGTATAGAAAGTTTTGTTTAAAAGCAGATGTTTGCATTCTTTTGGTATTTTATTTTGTCAATTATTATTTCACCGCGGTTTTACGATAAAATAATTTATAATTAACTCAAAACACATCAATTGTAGGTAATAGAGCTTCCATGTTATGAAAACGGTAAGGTAAATACCGAATAAGTTAAAGAACAATTGAAAGCACCATTACCTAATCTGCACTCGGCGCTGAAATAGCTTGATCGAGCACTGTACTACAATATCGTTATAATTTTCAAAAATTAAAAACTTATTATTTCATCTATTTGGTGACTTTCTAATTTATCATTTGCACTTGCTAGTTTTTAGCTTAATCTGGTTGTGCTTATTACAATTAAATTTTTATCTGCTTACTTCTTATAATAATTTTCCACTTCACTGTTACTGTTTCATTTTTAATCTTCTTCTCATCAATTTTATTATTTTAAATCATTTTTCATCTTCAAATTAACTTACCCACTTTTTAATTAAAATTAGTCTTTGTTTTTACAAAAATATCATTCTTACAACTTTTATATTTGATTTTACCGAAATAACTGTGCCTATTTACAAAAATTGATCACATAAACTCTTCACACTATACCGACCTAAATAATATTAAAAATTCATGACAATACATTAATAATAAATTCATTAAATTTTTAACAGACGAACACAATAAGGAGGAGGTTATCAATTCGACACATACCTATATTTTTTTTTTAATGGATGACCACGCATAACTTTTTCCAGAATAGTCCGATTTAGATGATTATTTTTTTATTAGATGAGGTATACTTCCAAGGTGGTCCCATTTAAATTTCAAAGAAAAATTCCAACCCTTAAGGGTAGGCAAATTGGGGATGATTGAATATTATCCACTGAATTTTCATCTGTGAGCCGATTTTTTGTAGAAATTTGGCATGTATGACAACTTTAGACTGCTCTACATGGTTATGACTGCCATTGAGCGTGTAAAGCCCGCAACTCACGTTCCAACGCTGCAGTAAGATTCTGCTGGATGTAACGAAATCAAACAATTACAATTTGTGTATTTGTGTAATTATTAATTTAAATTTATTAAAATTTGAAGTCGGTGCCAAGTTGTATTTTTTCTTATATATATTTTTGTACAACTTGGCACCGACTTCAAATTTTTTTTTAATTTTTGCTTTTCAATGTTTGCTTTTGTCGGTTTTATTTATTGTAAAACATTTTCAACTGTTAAGTTTTTCTCTTGAACAATATAATTTTACTTACACTCATCGTTTTCACCTAGCTCTTTATTTATACATTTTATAATAAATTTAAAAAATATGTTGTATTACCTACCTTTTTACCGCTTCTTCAAAATTTTTTATTTTTTAATGGCCGATAAGGAAGCGCCACTTGGGTTACGTAGCTATAGTATATTCCAGTTGAGATGGTTATGGTATATGACCAAAGAAATAACAAATAACGTACCGGTAACGTAAGAATTACAGGTTAATGTCGCAGCCTAGACACGTCATTTTAAAATGACGAAAGTTCCGCTGTAAATCTCACTGAACAGTTAAGAAACTTCATACATCATACATCTTACAGACATAATTTCGAACGTCCTACAGACAAGTATTATTAAATTATTATTATACTTGACAGATGCTAGTGACGTATTATACAGCTTTAAACATAGTCAGGAAGTTCTATTATTACAGTCTAAATCGAATACTCATAAAGAAGATAATATATATAATAATACGAAATAACTATTTATGGTACAAGTGTGTTATATGACAAATAAGTCACGCGAGAAAGTTTAGCCCGCGAGGCCGTTAGGCCGAGAGGGCTATTTTCTTAGTGACTTATTTGTTATTAACACACGCGTGGCATACAAAGTTTTATCCAATATCTCGTAATAATAGTTTAAAATGTAATTAAATGTTTTGACATTTGACGTTTTAAAATGTCAGATTTAAATTATGAAAACTAGTATAAAGTAGGTGTAATAAATAATTAGGCGTAATTATTAAAAATCAGAGTGAATTATAATATTAACCCCACTCATAAGTTACATAAGTCACTAGTGAGTTATATGTTATTTTACTTATTTAAAAAACCATAGTTATACCTCTATTATTGCGAGATATTGGATAAAAAGTTTATTCTCTAGCTAAACCTACCTACTTTTGAGTTATATGTATAATAAGCCATTTTTAAGGATTAGTGTGGAAATAAGTGATTTATTTTCAACAATGGTGTTAAAAGTGGTGTTAAAAATTTGCTATGTTTTTATTTGTTTTAAATTATGAAGAAACTGGCGTTCGATGACATTAGTTGATAAATAATGTAAACCAATAGAAAAATAATATTTGAATAATTTTTGATTATTTTATTAATTACATACATACTACGGTGATATTTAGGGTCTTTGAAAAAAGGTTATAAAAATTTAAATTCAAAAACAGAAACAAAATTATTAATAAACCCTAAACTTGGCAAGCGCTTATTTTTCGGCATAAAATTTTTTCTGTCGGAGATGATACGAGTATCTTTTGGAGTTTTCCAACCCTACCTGGTAAATGGAATTTTTGAAACTATGTATCTTGTGAGATACATTGCCAACTTTACGGTTAATAGAAACGGCAAGGAAAGATGAAGGTAGATGAATGTTGAAGACATGGAGGAAGAAGTAAAGGTGGAAGAAGAACGACAGGAAGAAGCATCAAGAGGGGATGAAGAGAAGGTTTTCCGAGAAACCAAAAAAAGAGGCGGATAAGTTGGAGAAAATGTTCCGTATAATGATGAAAATAAATAAGAAAATAGAGGACAAAGCAGAAGAAACCAATAAGAAATTAGAAGAAACCAATAAGAAAGTGGATGAGAGAGTGAAGGAAGCAAAGCAAGAAATGGGTTTGTTGGTAAAAGGAATCAAAGAGGAGTTTGAGAAAATGGTTAACGAGATGAGAAGTAAAGTGGCCAAGTTGGAAGTAATAGTAACAAGGAGGGTTGAGGAAAACGAAAATAATATGGTGAAGACAAAGGAAGAATTTAAACAGATAATTGAAGATAATGTGGTAATCGTAGGAATAGATTTAGTTCAAGTTAGGAGGGAAGTTAAGTAACAACTCAAACAGTTAATAGAAATGTCAAAGAAAGATGATAGAGAAGATACTGGTAGATGCAGGAATATTTAGGGTCTTTGATAAGGAAAAAGGGTTATAAAAATTAAAATTAAAAAAAACCAAATTATAAATGAAATCAAGGATGTAAAGAAAAGAGGGTAGACAAGAAAATTAATGATTAAACCTGTCAATATAAATGTAAAATTGATTAATAAAATTTTGATAAAATTGTAAATTTCTTAATAATAACAAATAAAGAAACAAAACATAGCAATACATATTATGTATAATATAAAAACGTCAATTTAGATAACAAATCAATCATTTCAAAAAAATGCGGTAGGAGATCAAATTTTGTATTTTTGAAGCAAATTGTTGTCGTTGTTGTCGAGTAGTCAAGACGTGCAAGCTGTATAATATTTATTATGTATTGATGCTATTTGCAAGCAAATTCCTAAACGAGACTGGATTTTCGCTATGTTTAGGAACAGAAACAAAGTACCGAAATTACTTAATGCAGATGCAGTTCCAGATATGGAAATCCAATTATCAGACATCAAAATTTCAAACAAAATTAAAATTAAAAATGTCTTTCATATTATTAAATAGTTAATTTAATTGTATTTTTAAAAAAGTGCATTTTGTATCTTGAAAAAAATTTAGTGGAAATCATGTCATTTTGAAGGTAAAAATGAGTTTTACTTAAATTATAATTTTTAATATTTTTTTATAATATTTTATACATTCTATAACCAGAATTAATTGGAAACTACACTATTATAATTATAAGTAATATGAAGTATGTTAGCGTAAAAACCTTTAATATTCGGTAGAAGGGTATAAAAGATAATCAGAATAATGAATTTTTTTCATTGATTCAGGCAAAATTCTGTGGTTGCATTCAGACATTTTCTTTCTTTAGATACCTATAGAAAATGATTTAATTTTTAAACATTTTTATGTATTTTCTTGTTTCAATTTTACCATAATTTTTTTCAGTTTTTACATGTCAACTGGTGTGTAATTTTTCTATCTAGCACGCATAGAAAGCCGAGTGCCTGTAATATATTTAAGTTAAAATTGTTTGTCTGAAAATAGCCGTTTAAAAAAATTTTGATAATTTTGGTACTTCAATAAAAAATGTACTTTCCTATTATGTTTTGTAATATCTATGACACTTTAATTATAGTAGGTAAAGGTAATCATTGTTATTACTAAAATACTGTTTCTTTTTAATTATTACACGATCAAAGATGACAATAACTATTAGATACGGGTTCTGACTCGATTTTTACAATGAATTTGCATTACTGACTATAAAAAATGCACGAATTTGTCCGGAACTGCCACAAGGCGGGATATTTCCGGGCTAACGCAGGACACATGCACACAAAAATATGTATTTCGGAAAATTATATTTAAATTTATTCTGAAAAGAAATCAATAAATTATTTTCTAACGTCGTTATTCGATTGTTAATAATGTCTATTACTATCCTTCTATACATAGATTTAAACAAAATCCTATTTGTGAGTAATAAGGGTAATTCTGCCATAATAATTATTTTCTCTTAGAAGTAGTTTTATCTTATAAATGAGAAAATACCTGTCGCTAAAGATTTTTCACATAAAAATAAACGTAATTTCCTACTTTATCTACTTTGGTTTTTTTAAGGGAAAAATTAGCGAGGACATAATATTATAAATAGTATTATTATGTACTGAGATAGAAAATGCTTTAATACAGCTATAAATAATTTAGTAAAGTAATAAAGTAAAAACACACAAACAACAAAAAACAACAAAATTTTTGCCGGTTGGAAAGTGCAAGTAAATAATAAACTATTTATTCGCGATCAGTTAGAAATAGGCCATTTCCTGAATTTTAATAAGTTGGGAAGCAGATCATTATTCACTTTCATCTGCCAACCAATTGAAAAGCTATTTTGCTTTACTTTCCAACCTACAGAGCAAGAAGTGATCATTTCCCAAAATGGAAATGTAAATTATTATAGTTACCCTAGTATGTTTTACGTATTGATAGCCGACGCGACGATTTGTTTGTCAATATATAGTAAGTCTTTAATCGAATAAGTAACAAATAATTTTTTTGCTGTTGACCAGTGTTATTTAAAATTTAATTAAAAATAATTTCCTAAATTTTAGTAATATCGATGTTATTTGCTCAAGTTATGTGCATCGTGCAAAAAGCCGATCAGCAAGAAAAGTAATTTCTAAAACTGTAAGAAGTGTTTTTATTTGTTATTTATTCGATTATATTGATCTCGCCAAAAAGGCTACATAAACAAAAATCACAATTATAAATCTAGTTTCATGAATCTGTCATTTTTGTAATTTTCCTAACTTAAATGTTGCTTGAAGTTTGAGTTATTATTATTATTGCATGGGTAGTGGTTCAAGGCTCACTTTGCACTGAAGCTCTAAGCTTATTGTACCCCGTTTATCCATTGAGTTGTTAAGGAAAGTTATAAGTATTTCGATCCACAGTTTGATGTTCACCGGACGGCTGAGCTAAGAAATTCTGCCGAGTCAAGGGTTGGAACCCAGAATTTCCGCTCATAACTTCAAATTGATCACATCAAGCCACCACTGTGGTCTTGAGTTTGAGTTAGAAAAGTTTCACAATATCTTGAAGATTATCTATACTTATCAGGATTTCCCAACCGTTTGGTGACAGCAGACAATTAGATCAAAATATAAATTTATTAGTGGCTCTTTACAAACCAAAATTTATAAACTTGAAAGTTAATTTTCATTAAACTGGATGTTGGAATATAGTGGGATTTTTGGTTCCTACTCAAATAAAATTACTCTATTGATATAATTTACTAACCGGTTTCAACCATTATATTGGTCCTCATCAGAGTCTAAAAAAATAATTAATGTACTACCCATGTGTCACCCTTTTTCTTTTTATAAAATTAAATTCATTTTCAGCCCAATAATTTAGAATTCCTTTTATATAATCTTTTACTGACAGCTGCAATTGCTACTAAACTTCAACGTTCATTCTCTAATTTGGGTTGCTCTCGCAGACCCTTTTTTAGTTTCTTACGAACTTTTTTTGGGCTGTAGACTCGAAGTAGGGTAATGATCTACTATATATGAAAGGGAAACATTAATGGTAAAATTAGAAATAAGTAAGTACTATGTATTTACATTTTTTTCAAGTGATATTATTTAATCTAAAGAAGGTAAACTTCTTCTTGCCAAAGTCTTTCAAGTTAATTGTTTCTTAGGAGATTATCTAGTTAGTATAAAAAAATAATTACAATAAATTGCCAATTCAGTCAGTGAACATGAAATACCTACACGAACAGTATCTATAATTTTTACATTAGATATCTAGCATAAAACTTATACTGGAATTTGTTTGAATTTGTTACTGGAACTGAAAATTAATGCAAACATTTTTGCAATTTCGATTTTAAACGGACATATATAGTATCGTAGTAAAAGTATACATATATTTATAGCAATAAAACATTCACATTTTATGCACGAAAGCAGCAATATCTAAATAATTTTAATCCCTATACGACAATAGCATATCGATTAAAAATCAAACCGTTTCATTTCAGTTCGAAGAAATCATTCGATTTTTTCTCCAAACGACTAAAATAAATATTTGAAATAGTAGACATAAACTTTACAAAAATTTAAGGAATGGTAAGTTGTATCTGGTTACTCTACTTTTCCAGCCGAGGACGGAAAAGTATGTACATTTCTTTACGCCATGTGTTTATGTTTATGTAGGTAAGAAAAACAGCAACTTTGATGTCTGAAATTGGTAGCAAAACAGTTCACTTTTGGTTAGTTTGGAGAAAAAATAATTTTTTTCTATAATTTCTTATTTGAATTTAAAATAATTTATTTAAAATAAAAATAGTTGTAACCGAAACTGCGTGGAAATAAAAACTTTTCAGATTTTCTCATCTAGCGAAATTTCCCTAAAACTAGTTGGATTATATGCCACATAGATAATAAACTTTCTATAGTAGCCTCCGGTGTTAATACTATTACCGTTGATTCTATTACACAGATTAATACAGTACTTAAGTATATTATGATCATGATAATATAATTATACAAATTAATTATAAATCTATACATACCTTACATACCTGAAAATGATACAGCATTATCAAAATTACATTTTTATCACTTGAAATGTAAGCTAAAACAGCAGGCACATCAAAATTACAGGATACTGTTGCTTTTGGCAAACGTAAGTTGGCTGGATGTGACATAGCCGTTATTCAAATACTTTCAGCTATGCCGACATCTTGCCTTCTTGGTTTTCCAATTGAATCAAATCACAATCTAATCAAAAAAATATAAAATTTGGAAACTAACCATTGGCACACCAAAACCCTCGTCAATTAAGATTTGTACTAAAACTGTAAGTACTAATTCATCAATGCGAAAGTTAGTGACAATCACATTAGCACCAATATTATTATTTGAAAAACAAATATAGCATAAGCAAAAGTAGGCAATTGACACAAACCGCACCTTTTCAACTGAGAAAATTGTATGCTGTTTTAACACAATAAGGTAGGTACCATCAAGACTTATAAAAATGTCTTAGTTTAATTATTCTTTCTGAGTCACTTCCTTCAAAGACACGTGCTCAACGTAAACTGCTACTAGTTTTGATGTGTCTTTATGAATTCTATAATGAAAATTATGGTCAACTCCCACCAGTAAACTTAGGACAGTATTAGAATACAAAATTTTAAACAATGGACACCTTTTAAGTTTCAAACAAAAATATTAAATTAAACATTTATACCCACCCTTTGCTTGGAATTTGTACTCCAAGTTTATTTGCTCGTTAATAATACATACATTTATATCAAATTTAGTAATCATTTTAAAATGTTATTATATAATAATTATCGAAAGAGTAACAGAGAAAATTTGCAAATGAAAATTTTATCTTGATTATAATAGTGGGGAAACGTTGTTTTATTATCTTGGGGAAAACTCGGTCGAAACTTATTTGGTGATATTATTGCGTTGGGTATTTTTTATTTAGTTCGGCTTTTTAAACATATTATAGATCATAATTAATCCTAAATATTTCTGTAAAAAAAGCATCATAACGAACTACATATCCCAAACAGTATAATTTTTCTATTATTTAATCTTTAAATAAATATTGAAAATGCTTCGTGGTTAAGACTTGCTAATTGGTAGTCGAAACTCGTACTAAATACCTACCATCTTAATTGTATTTCTACATTGTTTCGTTGTCTATCAATGCTTGGCACATCTTCCTTTGGTGAACGGAAGTTAAAAATACGTGACATAATATTAATTCTTTTATAGTCAAGCATTTTAAGTTATTATTCGTTGCATACAAATAGTGCATTCCCTTTTTAGTTTTTATTCTGCTACCTACGATTTATTCAAACTACATAATTATTATCACCCAATTTAGTGTTTACTATTCTACTTCAAGTTAACACGACTAGTCTTTACACATTAATTTAAATTAATGTGTAACTTAAATAAAAAATATAGCGAAGGTTTTTATTATAATCGTAATTATCACGTACAAATCTACATGTTTATCTAATTCTAGTTTCGCAAATAGTAAGAATGAATTTTAAAATTAAATCTTGAAAGTTTAGTTAATGGACAGTATTAGTTGTGGATATCTTCAATAGGTAGGTTAATGTATTCTTAGGTTATCGTTTAAAACTGTGAGTGTGTGACTAACTAATAAAAATATCTTAAATATTTTTAAATCTATATTTAAAAAAAATGCATAGTTTTAGAATATTCTGACTCAAAATGTCTTAAAGTACCTACACATAATTTTCAGTGAACTACTTCGGTGTTATAAACAAATTAAATATTTAAAATTTGAATTCTTTACTATTTAAGTGTGAATAAATCTTATCTTGTGCAATAGATAATATAACAACTATTTTAATAAAATACATTTGTAGTTTACAATAAATTCTAAATTAATACCAATAACATAAACAACAATAAGTTATAATACATAAACACTAGACTATTCCGATAGATCGAAAAATTGGTACATATATAATTGCCCCCATAGGCATCGACCCTAGTATCACAGCGGAATTTCCTCATTAAATGCACAAGCTGATCCATCTGATTAAGGAACTTTTTGCCTGTATATCTCCTGAGATTACGATTAGAAGACAATCGATCCAAAAGACCCAAGTCTTCGCTTCGCATTGGCACTCCAAGGCGTCAGGGTCTCCACAGAGAAAGCTGAAAAATCGTAATGTTCCTTTAAATAAATCTTATCTTAAATATGAATATTTTATATACATTTTTATATAATTATATTGTAATTATGTAATGTTAATATTATGATCCAAAAATGATTATCCTAATTGGGAAATTTTAATCGATATTCTCTAATTACCACACGTTCGCTGAAGCAATAATAACAATAGACAAATGAAATACCGCTGTATTTTAAGTTGATATTATAGCTATATGGTAACTACTTAATATTCTAATCATCAGTAATCACAAATTTAAACTTCAAGTGCATAATTCTGGAACGATGTACTTTTGGTTATTTACAGAGTAGTACGATTTTAGGAATCAAAATATTGCGAAGAAGTATATTTCTTTTGGTCTAAATATAATAGTGATAGAAAACTTAGCATATGTACCTATCTGTGCTAATCTTCAACCAATTCAATTATTAATTTACTATAATTATAATTCCGTATAACAAAATATCTGTAGCCTAGTGCTGAAAGGGTCAATGTCAAGTTTTTACTGTTTTAAGTTAAATATTGCGTCAAATCTCTTTTATTATTAACTTCTTTGTGGTAAAATGGCCAATGTAAAGCTTAAGTAATAGTACCTAGATGTAACGAATGATTATAGCAGCCAATGCTTCATACAAATCTGTACAACAGTAGTTAACTTGTAAGTCATATTCTTGGAAAGACATTGGCATTTTCAGCACAGAGCCACATATATTGTATAAATATATATTTTTTTAAAGTTTATATTTTGTAATGAGACTTCGTAATATTGTAATTATTAAAATAAATATTAAATTTTATAATAATTTAAACAGTATTACTAATTATTACAACCTTATGTAGAAGTACACAATATAACATCACTGACGTATGTAATTACACAAAAAATTATGCTTGTTTGAACTAACAATACAATTTTAAATGTTTTAAATTTAGCAAACCAAAAAAATATTTATAAACAAAATTATTTTTTTCTGTAAACAAAAAACTGTGTAGTATCTACTAGATGTTTTGTTAAATAATTTGTTAGGCTCATCATTCATCAATATAGGTATACTGGTATGTTAAAATTTTTGAAAATTATAGATACAAAATACAATATACTTAATTCAGATATAAATATAATGTAGATAAACAGGTATCGTTTCTATGACCATTACAATATAGCGCAGGATATTATTAGTTAAATTCATTGAAGATCTCTTTATATATATATATATATCTATCTATACACAAAGCACATACGGATAACACCTTATATTAATTATTTTTAATTAACTAGAGGACATATCGTCGGCTTAGTTAGAAAACCTCGTAAGTCCAGATTGCACAATTTTACAGGGGAAACATAATACGTTTTAAAACAAACAATTGTTAAAGATAAAAGACATTTTTTGATAGCTTAAAACATCAGTTTGTAATTTTTTTACATTTATGAGAATTTCCAGGTCGATAAAGTTTATTTTTTTAAATATTTTAGCGCCAAAATATCATTTTCGACATTTTATGGACTTACGAGGTTTTCTAACTAAGCCAACGATATTTATGTTCTCAGAACAGACATAATTGGACAATATAATTTTTTATATGTATTCACAGATTAGGTAAGTACTCGTATATCTAGTAAAGTATAATAACGATAAAGTGGATTGCACTTGAAATTAATGCTTTTATTGTGTTTTCATAAATAATGATTTACTAAACTTAAATATTAAAGCTACTTTATATTCATAATACTATACGAATTGGTACGAATCCAGCTACTATTTTCAATTTTACCTGAAGAAGTTTTTATCCTAATGGAAACATTTAAAATGTCATAAAGTAAAGGTTTTTTCATTGTTGGATATGATGGACACGGTTTTTGTGTGATTCACATCAATGATCAATAATTATAAACAAAGCTGAAAAACTTTCGACGACCGACGCAAACAAAAAATAATTTCCAAGGAACAAAGGATTGTGTTAATTGCTTTACCTATAGGCAATTGTTTGAGATATAATAAATTAATAGATTTGTATTTTATTTACGTAGTACAACTCGATATAATCAAAATAGTATTTTAGAATCCCCAAAATATGAACTAAATACTTTTTATACTGTACTAAACGAAAATTAAAACTTTTTTGGATATTTTATTATTTTGATTTTGTAAATATTTTAAAATTTACTAGTTTTCCCGCCATATAGTTAGGGTGGCGACGGCTGGGTGGAGAAACGAGGCTTTTGCCATTGTGACGGCCGTCCTACTGTAGAGCCAAAGCAGTTTTTTGAATTTTTGTAGATGTAGAAAATAAAGTGTATTTTATTCTTGTAAGTTGATTTTATTAAATAGAATTAATATTTTAGGACCAGCAGTATGGAGTAAAGCTTTAAGAGTAAAGATTTAAAAAAAAGAAAATTTGGAGAATAAAATATTAATTATAATTGATATGGACGATGAACTATTAAAAAATTAAAACTTAAAAGTGTCTCGAAATTCAATAGATAGCGTTGTATGGTCCACGAGTGATCACCTCAGTTAACTTTCTCATTTAGGCATTTTAATTTATTTATGTAAAATTAATTTGAATTGAGATTTACATTGGAACTATATTCCACATAACACTCAATATCTACTGGATATCCAGTACCAGTTCAGATAACATCTAGTGAATATACATAATATAGCCGACATTTAGTAGACATCTATTTTATGAACGGCACTATCTATTGGATATCCACTAGTTATCCACTGTATTTAGCACCCTAACATAGATATCCTCTGGATATCAGATGATCTAACAAGACATCTAGTGGATATCCAGAAGATAGATTTGTGTTGTCTGGGATACTTATTTAATTTCTTGGATATTGTGGAATTGGATATTTAAAAGCTATAGCCTAACTTTGAGATTTGTAATTTTTTCAGAGGAGCAATCCGGTAAATTTTTCAGAAAACATTAATATTGGACGTATTTGGAAATCGTTGATTTAAACTTGTTGATTTAAGCGACCTTTTGATATCGACTCAACATGGAAATAGCTATAGTGTAGGTGTAGGGGATTATTGAAAATATGGTAACAAAGTTTTCAAAATTTTATTTACAATGTATTATATTTGCGGAGACTTTGCGCCCCTTTTGATATAAAAAATATTTAGCGGAGGTTTAGTGATTCTATTTTTTTTCTATAAGTACAGTGTATTATTACTTGTGTTGCTTTTAAAGATTGTAGCACCTAACAGCAATACTCGAACGTCAACGAAAACGATGCATAAAAGAACTTGATGATTTTCATTGGCTAAATGAGAAAACTTATTTTATAACTTATTTTTCAAGTTATTAAATTTATTACATCAATGGCAACCATCGAGTGGAAGACTGCTTATTAATGCGGTGTATTGTTCCATTGGGATTTACAGCCGAGCTTTCCGCCTTACAAATTCACCCAAGTAATAACTACGTAGGTAGGTAGGTATATGTACTATTTCTGCACTGTAAACATAGTGTTCGTATTTGAAAACTTAAATAATTAGAAAATCGGGATTACAATACTTTCTTTTTCACAAGGAAGTAAAAATCAACCTAGAACTCTTTAAAATTCAGGTAATTCCAACTTCTACCAAAGAAATCAAAATTATTTTATTATAAATTACTTTTACACTGAGAGAAATGAGTTGTTAATTTGAACTTTTGATTTGTTATTTAAAAATTACTTACAGTAACAAATATTTTGTTTTTTTTAACTTATCTTCTTTGGAATTTAGTTTGCATTGACGAGTAATACAAATTCGTTCAGTAACATAATGTTGTTTTGTTGTAAGTAAATAATTATTTTTGTTCTACGTGCAAATAAATTTGTTTATCAACAAGTGAATTTGTAATAGGAAATAAATATTCGACAAAAACACAGTGTTCCATTTTAACTGCTCTCATTAGTTAGAATTAAGTTGAAAACTATACAGCAGTCAATATGGATGTTTTAAATTCGCTAGGGACCGTTCGTTAATTACGTAAAGGTTTAGGGGGAAGTGGGAAGGTATCGAAAATCTTACGGATTCTTACGTGGGGGGAGGGGGGTTAGACGTATTCCTTACGTTAGTTTCTTAAAATACCTTTTTTAAATTAAATTGAAAAATCAAATTTAATTTTTTTTCTTTTTACAACATAAGGTTGGTAATCCCTTAATATCCAGGTAAAAAAATTGTATTATACCATTAAATAAATAATGGAGAAATTTAGTTGGTCGTATATATAAATCATAGAATCGTGTGGTATAGTAGTTATCAAAATACACAGCATCCAACCTCGGCGATCTTTACGAACGATCCTTACGTAAGATGTGGGTTGGGGGGAAGGGGGTTGTCAGAATCTTACCTACCCTTACGTTGGGGGGCGAGGGAGTTAAAAATTCTAAAAATCGTCCTTGCGTAATTTATAGACACTTCACTAGAAAATTAAGGATTTTCTGAGTTATATCCGTATAACAAAATTTGAAGGTAAGTAATAATTATTTTTATCATTAATCGTGATACAACATGTCGAATGTGGCATATGAAATCAACAAATTTAGAAAATAGAATACCTAATAGTGCTTTTCAACTACCTACTAAGTCATCATGAATAATTTTCATCTTTGAAAAAGCTCAGTAATTGTAACACAATGTGTTACATTGTAACAATGTGTTATAATTACTCAAATTACTATGTCATAGAGCAGCGATTCTCAACCTGGGGGTTGCGACCCCAAAAGGGGTCGCCGATCCATTTTAGGAAGTCGTAGAAAGTTGAGCGATTTCATGGTTGTGGTTCCATGTCCACTTGCACTGAAGCTCGAAGCTTATTGTACCCCGCGTTTCAAGTTTAACTCCATCAGCCTTGCTTCCTCAAAAAAATTGAGTATGCAGCTGATGGGTGTGCTTGAGTTTTTCCTCGGGTGTCGGTTGTAACCTCAACGGGGCTAGAACTGAACACACACACAGCAAGTGATGTGGAGTCTCTTCCTCCTTGCCGTACTTTCTGCATGTGGGGTCTTCTACAACCCCAATTACATTGAGATGCTTATTCAGACAGCAGTGCCCTGTAAGTAGTCCTACTGTCGTTCTCAGCTGTAGTCTATTTAGCTTGAGGATTTCAAGTTTTCTTTTGTTATTGGACGGTCCTCCAATGAACAACCGCGATTGCCTCAGTCCCGGAAGATCCCTCCAGTAGGCAAGACGTTGTTTCCTTAGTAGTTCCTTTATAGTCACTTTTGCGGTCAGATATGCTGATCCGCAAGTTGGTTCTGGTCCTACTAGATATCGTTTTGTTGCAGCAAAGTTTTGTTGCGCTTTTTAGCAAGAGCATCTGCTTTTTAATTGCTTTCTATTCCTGAGTGTTCCGGCAGCCACCTTAGCGTTAAGCTGTTCTGTTGTGCAAGTGCAACTATCACATCAAGGTAGTGACTTACAATCCTGGATTGTATTTCCACTCGCTCCAGGGCTTTTATAGCTGCCTGGCTGTCGGCTATGATACAGATCCGCCTATTTGCATAAGCTTTCCATGTCATTTCCTCTGCACAAACTGTTACAGCAGTTATTTCTGCCTGGAACACAGTAGCGTGGCAGCCCATTATGCTAAACGCATCTCCCGTACTACGTCCGCTGATCGTTGCTCCAGTACTAATTTCCGCTTTGGATCCATCTGTGTACCAGATGGTATCATATCAAGCCCCATCTTCTGCTTGGTGCCTTCCGCTCCCCTATCAGGTATGAGAACCTTGAAAGGTTTTTGAAAGTTTTTGGAAGATCATGGTATGATGGACCTCTCTAAGGATCATTCCTCAACGATCGTTGATGGTTAGCCAGTATGCTATCAGTAGAGCCTCTGTTTCCACCACCATGTGTAGTGGAGGAAGCCCTAAAAGCGTCTCCATTACTGCGGTGTACGCGTTGTTGCCATTGCCCCCGTAATCCTATGACAGGCAAGTCTTTGCAACTTGTTTAGCATAGTAATACAACCCCTTTTCATGGCTTGATGCCACCAGATAAGTAAGGGACGCATATGTTACAGTGGGTCATTAAAGTAAAGAAAAGTAAAAATTGAATATTTGTGTTTTTTTAGATCTGTATCTTGTTTTTAATACAAATTTTAGACAAAGTAATTGATAACTATTTTTTATTACTACTGACATTTTTGGGGTCGTAGAAAATAGGCAAGAAAAATTGGGGTTCGCGTCGTAAAATGTTTGAGAACCGCTGTTATAGAGGATCCAGACAATTACCATTAAAATAAAAATGTATTAAATATGAAAAATAAAATAAATAAATAAATAAATAAGAAATAAAATACCTAATATCAAAAATAAATTTATTTTTTGTTTCATAATAAATTAAAAATAAAATATTTTGTGTAAATTTTATAATTTTTACATTTTTTAAATAAAAGTTTTAGTGTAAAAATTTATATTTTATTGAGTTTTAGGGATGCACCACTGCTGTAACACATCGATTACACAGGGCAACAGTGATTCTGCGGTCTGGGGTTTATGAGTCAATTTTGGGTAATTATGGTCTCCCTAATTCAAAAAAAAATTCAGATTTGTCGAATTGACTCCAGTTTTTGAGATAAAGACAACCTTTTTATATTGAAAATAAAATGAAAATTTATTTTTGAGATGTCCTCGGAGATTCGCTGTCAATGGCTCATTTCTTCATAAAAATTAATAAAAATGTCACAGTATATTCTCCAAATGTCACTTTATTATGTAGTAATTATAGCAATAAATATATATTAATAGTTTCGACAAAAAAAATTATTGAAATATTCTGATTTTGCTTAAAATTAACTTTACCTCCCCCCCTTAACATGAGAACTAGAGTCAATTTGAACAAAATAACTATGTGCCGAGTACATTATTACATTGGTGTATCCAAATTCACTGCAAAACCCAAGACCGCAGAAAAAAGATTTTGTTTTGTTGCCCTGTGTTATACATCCGTTTTAACATCAGTCATCAGAGTATGTTTTTGAGATGTTTTCTTTTTATTATTAATAGTTAATAATTATTAAGTTAATCATTTTAGAAAAAACTAGAAAAGTAGGGAACAAAGCGGGACTCCTAAAGATATAGCCCAAATACATTATGAAAACAGTGAAATAGCCATAAAGAGAGTGAAAAATGAAACAAACCAGACTAAATCTGAGAGAATTTTGTTTTTCATGGAATCTTCTTGGTGGTATAAAAAGTCATCATACTGAGTTTTCCTCAACAAGCAACAAAGAAAACCTTAAATTTTTCTATAGGACCATGTGTGGATTCTGATATAATACATACCGGGTGCTGAATGAGTTAGCCGAACATGGGAAATTATCATGTAAAAACTTATTTATGCAAATTGCTGCTTCCCTAATTATTTTAGAGAAAAAATGAAAGATACAAAATTATGCAGAAATATAAACTACGAATGATAACATCATTGAATTTCATCTAGCTTTTACTTAAAAGGTGACAAAATGCTTTCAAAATTGATAAAATTTACATTTATCGCACTGGCCATGTAATAAATTCAATTTAATTTTTATTTTAAAAAATGATTACCATGGCAACTTGCATGGCCAGTCTGATAAATGAAACTTTTAACAATTTCAAAAGCATTTTTTGACCTTTTAAGTAAAAGTTAAATGACATCTAATACTGTGATCATTCGTAGTTTATATTTCTGCATTATTTTTGTGTCCTTCAGTTTTTCTCAAAAATAATTAGGGCAGCAGGAATTTGCATAAATAAGTTTTTACATGTTAATTCTCATTCAGCACCCGGTATAATATTATAATGATATAATTTGAAGAGTTGTTCGACCAAATTTCAAAATATAAAAAATTTGGTAATCAAGTGAATGGATTACATATTATAAATTATAATGATTGTCTATGAACTATCTTCAGTACAGTGGACGGATCTATTTTACCATTTCGTAGTGTATATCTGTACCTTAGAAGCAAAAGAGCCGATCTCCATTTGCATACAATAACGAAAACACAATATCAAAGTAAGAAAAAATATTCAAACTTCAACATATCAAAACGACTGCATTTGATAAATAAGCATCCGTCACGAAATATGGAACTAAGCGAAGAACTAAGCCAATTTTACGAATTTCTTTTTGAAATCTGAATATTCTTAAAACGAGTTTTTTTTGATATAGTACATGTCAAATTTAAAAATTCGAATTTTTATGTTCAGCCCCCTTAATTGTGTTTTACAACAGATTTAAACCGAAACAGAAGAAAATATGTCATGAAACGTCCCAAAAATCACAACATTTGAAATTGATAGTTTTACAATTTTTGATTTTTTACTTTGAATTTGAATTGAAATTTATCGGCCTGATTTGAATCCGCTAGATATCTCAAGGTAAAGAAAACGAGAAAAAGTGATGTAATGGGTAATGGCGATTATTATAGTACAATATCTTCAAAATTAAATACACCTGGACATTGAAATTTTTTATAGAAAATATATACACAGAGGAAGCTAAAAATCATAATATAAACTCTAAACACCACTTTTTGGACATTGCCTTTTATTCTGCCAATATCAAAAACTTCCAAGCGAATACCAATACGAAATTTTAACGAAACAAATTGGACTGACTATACTAAAACTGTTGACGGCACTATACGTTGCATTACAAGATTCTTAAGAATAATAAATTGACATATCAAGAAATTATTTCACTAAGAAAAAAATATTCAATTATGAACTCCGTGCTTTGCAGGGCAAAGATACATTTTTAGCTGTAAACTACAGTTAAAAATGAACCAAAAAGTAATTTAACTACTTTCAAATTACCCAAAGCCAATAACCAAAGAAATACTTAAAACCCGATTACCAAATACTCAAATACCAAATACTTGAGTTTAATTTCTAAAGTAATTCAATTAAAGTGAAGAAAAGAAAAGAACGAAGAATTAAATTGTTGGCTCGTTGGTTTCGTCTTTAAAGTGACTTTTAGTGAAAACTAAAAAGTTTCCTTGAAAATTGCATTCTTGTACGATTGAAAAAGAACTCAAAATTATGAAACACATACACATATTTTAAGGATAAAATAAATATGTTTTGAAGAAATCGATAACATATTTGTACTGAAATTGCTTGTACATACCACTTTTATGAAATATTAAACTTCTTCGTAAAATTAAGTCTCAAAACAAACATAAAAAGATATACTGAAAATAAATTAAGTCATTAATAATCTTTATAGTAGCTTTTCTAACTGCACTCAATTCTACCTGGTTTCGAAATTTTATACAATATCCTCTCTAAGGGATAACAGAATTTAATTAAAATGTATAGCATATAAAGGAATTGTGCCAATACAAAATAGGATTTTGTCATTTTGAAGATAATTTTCTTAAAACTTATCAAGTTTCAACGACAAAATCTTGTCAAAATCTTAATTTGTCTTAAAGTTATTCTTTTATGCCAAATAATAAGCTAACAAGTCAACACTTAATTTAGGATTATATTCCATCAATCAACATTATAAATTTTCGAAAATTGTAAAACGTTATTTTAAATTTCCAAGCAACAATTATTATTGATAGATGAATATAACTGATAACGATAAGATGCCACCTTGTTAACCTTGTCAGACCTTCACCTATTCAATGTATGGTCGATCCATTTCTTCAGCGTAAGCTTGATATATTGTTTCTACAATATGTAGTTTACTCTAAAATAAAATCGGTTGATCATCATTTTTTTCAGAGAAAATTTTGTTATATAAAATCAAAAAGCTAGGAAGTGATTTATGACGATGTTTGAATTATTTTGATTTCCGTAACTCGTGAACAATTTTTATTCATTTTTGGTGGTTTTCATTCGTAATTGTAATAATAGATCCATTGAGATTGATTCTTCGAAATATTTTTAATGAAAATTATAAAAAAATAATCGTCTAAGTAAGGAAGCTGACTTAATGAAGCACCAAAAATTAGATTTTGAATATATTTAGATGCATTATTAATTTGTTTTATGTCTGAAATAGTACATTACATAACAAGTATGCAAAGTGACACATTTCACAAGAGTGTATAGTTTGTAATCGAATGCAGAAATCTAACAAATGCACTAAAAAACTTTCCAACCTGTTCTGTACACTATTTTTGTTTATCATTTATGTTTCACAACATCATCAAATGGGTGTTAGGACAATAACGTAAACTGTAACGAGTAAACTGTGTGTTATTAGCCTTAACGTACAGGTGGATGTTATTGAAAGCTTTCGTGCCTACTTAATCGTGAACTATGTGTTGTTTATATAATTTACTTTTTTTATATAGGTCATCATAAAAATGTTTGCCTAGGTCGCAAATTGAAAATTATAATTTTTGAAATATACTGCGAGAGGCTTCGTATAAAAGAATTAAATGCATAGAAAACATTTTAATTATTAACATATTACAATTATGTTATTTGCTTAAGTAGGTATATTATACATTGTTATCACCCCAATAATTTTTGACACGGATGAAGTTAAACTTCTAACTACGAGTACCACGCTGTAATTGCTATTGATTCGACAGAAATCGATACGTAGACCAACGAAACTCGCTTTAACGATGATACATAATATTGAGTTTATTACCAGTTTAAACAATTATCATAATTATTGTTTAGGCACATTATCACTCGCTTATTAAATGAATTGAGATAATTCTTCAATGAATTCTTTAAATCAATATTGCTGGCGACGTCGGTAAGCGCCAGTCTGTAGACGCATGTCGTCGTTTTCACATCCATTTATGCTATAACCTAAAAATTGTGTTAGTAGTAGAATTTCTTTTCCGGCCAATATTTACACCATCAAAATTACAAATATGAATAAGATGTGTAAATCAAAATTCGTGGCAATAAATTTCTTCTTGCTGTTGTAACAAAAACTAATTTTTTATCATGTAGACTAACGAGTTTACTCTTATGGTGATATTTAGTGGTGCTTAATTAACATTCCCTAAAACTATAACTTTATCTTCAAGACCTCACCATGTTTCCTCAACAATCTACTTCTAGTAAGATCTATTTTTTTAATTACTGCACATAATAATTCCGCGACACGAAACCTCGACAAATTACTTTTTATAGAGCAACATATTAAATTGATTTTTAAATTTGAATTGCTAAGCTTGTTCTGCAAACAATTAACAAATTAATTCCTCAAAATACTAATTAATATTTTTGTTTCAAAATGTTGTTTACTAATTTTATGATTAAAAACATTACTTCACGTATAACTTCTTGTTTCTCAAAAACTTCTTTTGTATATAAGTTAAATTTAAATTATCCAATCAAATCATTTTCTTATTATTTGTTTAATCTAAATATTTCTACGTAACGATTAATAAAATCCGCCAAAACCGCAATAAATTATCGTTAATTTCGCAATTACTAAGTTAGAAACCACAAACTGCGATATTATTGTAATACATATTAATAAAAATAATAATAACCAGCTTTGACAAAGATTAAATTTTATAGAGAAGGTCAAAGCTCAACTTAAAATTTAATTTTCCGCCAAATTTTGCTATTAAGCGATTAGGTATAGAGAAAATAGTTCAATTATATGCTTACTTTAGCATAAAATTTTTTTTTGTATTAGAAACATATTATTCAACATGAATGATTTTTGTTGAACTAATTTTATCTCTTGTACAAAACCTGACGTCTTAACTTTTATTTACAAATTATTAACATTATGTTAAATTAAGGTTGCCAAAGTAAACAAAGGTTTATGAAATAATTTAGGGAATAAATTTTGAATTAAGTTGTTAAATTTGCCCTTTCCTGACAGTAAATATTTTTAATAAATTGTTAATGTCTCTGAAAAGGTTATTGATGTTTTGAAAATTGTATTACGTTAATGAGCATAACGGTTTTGTGATTTTAAAAATATAACTCACTAGATCAGCTAGGATAGCAAAGTAATATTGTTTTAATAAAAATGTCTTTAACCCCAAAGAAAAAATGGCGTAAAAATAAGTTCTTGACTTAGGTAGATAAAATGTAATTTAAAGTTTTTATTTATTTTCTTATAACTTTTCCAAGATTAATTTTTGCAAACCTTAAACAACCGTTCAACCTTTTGTTTTTCACTTACATGAAGATTGTATTTGCGTGCATGAAAGGAGGAAAAATGCTAATTAAGTGCATGAAACTTTAGTGTTACTTGTTGGGGTTTGATTTAATGTAATATTTTCATATAATAAATAACCTGTTGTAAATATTCAAAGTAAAAATATTATGCATTACCTGTAGCCTATTTTGTTATGGACGTTAAAGCACGCCTATTTAAAATTAATGTATTAAAGCCGAGAACCCACTTTTCACTTATCCAATGCGGCGCGACGCGACGCGACCGTCGTGACAGAAAGTACAGCATTGTTAAGCCTTAAATGTAGGCAAGGTTTCATGCATCAAGAATCCACTTGTCTGATTCTATTCCTTACCATTATAACATCAGGCAAGTGAGTTCCTAATGCATTATAACTTACCTCTTACTTTCATTGTTTATAGTTTTGCGATGTTTTACATCTTGTCACATCGCGTCGCGTCGCTTCGTCGCGTTGGGTGGCATAGTACACTCATTAAACAATGCAATGACAATATACAAAATGAAGATGTTTTGGAGTATCTCAATCTTCTCACTATGTAACAGAAACTTTACGATGCGATGCTTTATAATATTATATCCTTGTTCTAAGGATAAATCAATGCAAATCTATCCAAATAAGCACTCAAATCAGAATCCCTTTTATATTATTTTTCATTTTTAAATAAAAAAAAATTGAAATTAACTCTAGTTTCCCTTAATTTAAGCTTGACTCATTCTATTAACTTTCCTTTATATTATTTCCTTTCATAAATTTGATCATACGAACAAAGTCATGTTGGTGGATTATCTAACAATTATTTTAATTTGTTTTGATTCCTAGGGAAATGCAATATTGCTTCTATTGTACGTTACCGAAAATAAAATTTTGTACATGATTATACTCTTTCGTAATTTGACACATTGATTTAATAATAAGTGTCCGCCAAGAAATAATGTCCCCTACGAGATATTGTAAACGACACCTTTGGGTACATGAACAATGAATTGTATAATCACAGTATAGAATAGAGACAAAAGGCCGTGATAAATTTTTTGAATAAAGCGTGCTTGAGCGAACTTTTAGTTTAATTTGCAAAAATTACTATGCAAATTAAAAAAGTAACCAAGAGAGACCTTTAAATTAGATTTTCTACCCGACTTTTTTACAAAATTTTTAATTCTACTTACTATAGGTGCTCATTTAATTCAAATAAGGTGTGAGTAATAGTATATTACATGACTAGTGGAGAAACCGAAAGATTCGCTCACGCATTTGCCAGTTTTGCACGCGAGCCGACAGGCGAGTGTGCAGAAGTAAATAAGTGAGCGAAAGGGTTTCTCCACGAGTTATGTATAGCGTTTTGTTCAATCCTGCACTTATAAATCTAAAAAATTTATGAAAATACAATTTATTATAATTCGTGTCATCAATAATTAAATTTGAGATTTTGAATTTGCAATAACTCGAAAACGGCGTTAGATATCGAAAAACTGAGCTAAAAATTTACCCCCCTTTGCTCGTACTCAACCCCCCGTAGCAATTTGTCGTAGGAAGCTTTATGCAAAATTTTAGATCGATAGCGCGCATTTTGCGCGCAAAATAATTTAAAAAAAAGTTAGCTTTGGTTTTAAAACATTTTAATATTATTATAAAGAACGTAGGCAGGTTAATGAATGACTGCATTTTTCACTCACTAGTGGGTGAAAAGTCTTTCGCCCACTCGTTAGCATAGATATAATTTGAGTGAGTAAAACAAACGGTTTCTAGTTGCGTATCCAAGTAAGAAACAACATGTTTCAATAGCAGGATTGAACAAACTAATTTGATTAAATCAAATACCTACTTGGGAATCAATTATGTGAAGTAAATTTTGTGAAAAAAAATCTCTACCGGCTATATTGTACTACCCATTTGGTAACGCGTTTAGGTCAAAAACGACCATCCTCGGACCCGTGCAGTCAGCTAAAAAATACAATATCAAGAATTTTGGCATTATTACTAACTATTGTTATGTAACAAATACCCATGATTGTCATTAACTTTTCCGAATAAAATATAAGTTAAACTCCTACATAAATCAATCAATCACACATATAAATTTTATGTCAGATTGATGGATTTGCAAGACGCGATCGAAACGCGTCACCCTAAGACGAAGTAAAATATTAAAAGGAGAGTGCAGCCTTCCCTTTTTGATCATACATCTTAATATTTGTAAGTTGATTGCACGTGAATGGTTGAAGTACACCATAAAATTTTTTGTAGGCATTTCTTAAAAATTTATTGTTGTGGTGTTTTTAAGAATAATAATAATATTAAATATTGAAATATAATGGTCTATTTATACAAATTTATTTAAAGAGATTGGTAATCTTATAAATTGATTGCTTTGTTTAAAGAAGCTTTAATATTCTCGTTCTAATTAATTTAAAGGTAACGAAACACTGTCTGTTCGACAGAAATTAAAAATTTACATTCTTGCAAAACCATTCCAAATCCATAATAATTAGTTACTTATTACTAATTAATAGCCATTAATTTATGACATGTTTGTAATACTAAATTTATTATAAAATGCTTTTTTATACCAAAAAAAGTGTCAATACTTCTTCCTAGTGCTGGGTGTCCGACAGCCATTTGAGAAGATTAAATTTACTTTTTGATTTTTGAGAAAATTTTAAAATTACTACCTACCACTAAAACCACCTGTTGCTAACGTCACTCACTTTGGAGTGATGTTGGTCGAAATCAGATGAGCTTCCTAAAATGATTTTCTTAGAATTATAACCATACTTAACTGCAAACTATATTTGATTCGTTTGCTTTGGTCATCTACAATCGCAATGTGATGAAGCAATATTTAATTTACAGTGGACTTTTTGGTTTTTGATCACCAAAAAATTGCACCTTAGCAAAGTATAGGTCTAACCATGGCAGATAGAGCCAGGGAGTGATCTGAATCTGAGTGATTTTCCTGGTACTTATATTTGCAATTCTGTATACAACATTGTATACAACAATACAACATCTTGATTGGTTACTAAAGCTAACTTTTTACCGCTTCTAATTTCGTTAAATAGATTGTAGTTTATAAAACACAAAGTTTGCTTTTCTAAAAGTTATTATTTTGTATTTTTTAGGAAAAGATTTTCCACGTAATAATCAGTATTTTTTAGTGCATAGGTATAGTTACTGGTTACTGCCATCGGTATGCGTATGCTATAATTGTGATATCTGCAAAAGCTGGTTTCGAGATAATTATTAAGGTTTAGAGTTATTCCATATCAAGTGTGCCAACTCTGTGGTTCGACCACTCTACTCGTAAAAAAATTGATTTTTTTTGTATAAACATCCTAACATTTTAGTAGTACTAAATGACCATTATTTCAATTTTATTGTCTTTTGTTTCCGTGTGAGAGCCATATTTGCTTTGCAATGTGCGGCATATTTTGCAATTATAATAAGGGTTTACGGCAACCTAAATATTTCAGCTCTTATTTGTCCTACGAAGATGGAAAAAAAATGAAATTGTTTAAAAATAAACAGACCACAATATTCCTAATTATTATATTTTTACCTAAAAGCTATTCTAAAGGGTAAAACTGCAGCCTCAATTCTTATCTAGTTTTATAAGAAAATGCCATTTTTAAGGGAAGTTTATGCAATAAGGGAAAATATCTCCAAATTAAATATTTTTTTACAAAGAGATGATAAGTAGTTGAAATCACACACCAAATATTAACCATAAGATTTACTCCCTTTTTCTTTGTTTGAAAATTTAACAAAACGGCGACTTTTGGCACTAAATATCGCTGGAGGGGAACCAGATCAAAATCTGAAATTTCATGTCATAACAGAGTACTATATAATGACATTACGTAAAAAAAATTTTGAGTATGAGATTTGACTACAAGCCGAGATATATCAATCACAAAATGTCAAAAAATGTATACGATTCTGTGAACGTAATTGCTTTTTTCAAGGACGGTATTGTTCGGACACAAATGATATGCCTACAGTAGAAGCTCGATAACATGAACACTCGATACTATGAACATCTCGGTCCTGTGAACACCCAATTTCTTCTCAATGTCAATCAATGTTCTTAATTACCAACATTATGCATTATACGTTTTAAAAGGAATAAATATATGCATAATATTAGTTTTTCTACACTCCCGTTAAGTTGAACATACCTTTGGATTTTTGTGTTCACAGAATCGAGCTTGTACTGTATACATATTATATACTAGGGTGGGCCAAAAAAAAACTTTTAATTTTCTTTTCTTTAGCCACCATGAAAATATTGTCCAAGATGACGAAAAAAAAATTCTGGTAAAGTTTGAGCTCTTAATATTAATATAAATAGGTGGCTAATCGTGATTTTTGATTTCCCATTTAAATAACACGGAAAATTTTATTTTTTTTATTTGGAATTTTAATGCGTTTGAAAGAATTGTCGTATAGTAAAATTTTAAACTCATACTTGTAGGGAATTAAACGATCTACAAAAAAGGTCTGGAGTGATTTTTTGCTTAGTCGACTTGTCAAGTGTAAATAGGACATTTACAGTAAAAATTACGAGTAAAAAAAAATTTGAACTATTATTTTTTCCACAGTCTATGAATCCGTACAAATCGTTTGAGACAAATTTTGCAATGATGTCCGGATATGTGTGCGTGTGTGTATGTGGAATTTTTTCGTCCACGATTTTTTCAAAACGCGTGAACCGTTTTTATTCAAATTTCATATACTGGTTTGTAACAGCAATCTAGAGAACTGATTAGATATTGGTTGGAATCCATACGTTATTTTTTTATTTATAAAATTTTTATTATTTTTTTAATTTTAACTATTATTATTATTTTAGTAATAAATGGGAAAGTTATGTGTTGTCACATCAGATTTTTTTTTTTGAATGATTAATTTTTTTAAGTGTTATTGATATTATATATTATATACCCTATTATATACAATACATTGTCCGAACAATACCGTCCTTGAAAAAAGCAATTACATTCACTAAAACATGTACATTTATTAACATTTTGTGATTGTTATATCTCGGTTTGTAGTCAAACCTCAAACTCAAAATACTTTCTGAGAATTGCTATTATATAGTACTGTTATAATATGAAATTTCAAATTTTTATCTGGTCCCCCCTGTGATATTTAGTGCCAAAAATCGCCGTTTTGTTAAATTTCCAAACTTTGAAAATTTTTAGAAGAAAAAGGGAGTAAATCTTAGGGTTAATATTTGGTGTGTGATTTTAACTACTTATAGACTCTTTGTAAAAAAAAATTTAACTTTGAGATATTCTCTCTACATGCATAAAATTTCCTTTAAAAATGGCGTTTTCTTATAAACTAAATAAGAATTGAGGCTGCAATTTTACTCTTTAGGTTTGCCTTTAGGTAAAAATAGGTAATAAGGAGTATTGTAGTCGGTTTCTTTTTAAACAATTTCAATCACAATAACAATGACAAAATGTCAAAATAAATACCGAAAATAGCAATTACGTTCACTGAGACATGTACATTTTTTTACATTTTATGATTGTTATATCTCGGCTTGTAGTCAAATCTCAAACTCAAATATTTTTTGCGTAATATCTTTGGTAATACCATTATATAGTACTGTTATGACATAAAATTTCAGATTTTTATCTGGTCCCCCACCAGCGATATTTAGTGCTAAAAATTGCCGTTTTGTTGAATTTTCTAACTTTGGCATCTTTTAGAAGAAAAGGGGAGTAAATCTTAAGGTTAATATTTGGTGTGTGATTTCAACTACTTACATTTTTTTGTCCTTGATAGGACAAATAAGAGCTAAAATATTTCGGTTTCCGTAAACCCTTATAATTGCAAAATATGCCGCACATTGCAAAGCAAATATGGCCCTCACACGAAAACAAAAGACAATAAAATTGAAATAATGGTCATTTGGTACTACTAATATGTTAGGATGTTTATGCAAAAAAAATTAATTTTTTTTAGAATAGTCGAACCACGGGGTTGGACCACTTGATATGGAATGACCCTTTAGTGTTTTTTTTTGTATGTTAACTATTTGCCCCAAAATTGTAATATTTAAAGTTCTGAGAGATTTATACCACCTGCACCTTTTCTCTATCGGAAGTGAACGTTATCTACTGACACAGGGTATCTACAGTTTAACGAGAAGTGTATATACTTTAATTATTATTAGTTATTACAGTTCAATAATATAGGCATGGAGTACCTACCTACGTAAAAGATATTGCCAGCAACCTGTATAACCCTCTAACTGAAAACGTATAACAGTACTCTTGTGATCAATATCGAATTTTATTAATAAAAAGTAATTTATAAACGATGATGAACTAAAGTGCTAGGGTATTTTGATTTAGTAAACTTATTGACACAACTTTAATTAAAAATGTTATTTACACTTTGTGCAAATCAATTTTTAAAATGTAAATATAATTTTTCACAATAAATAGAATCTCACCTTGAGTAAAACCACAAAACGAGAAAAGCCGCCTCAAAACTGCTATTTGCCGTTTGTGGCGCCAGAATAATATGACGCCTTCGAAAATGATTGCTTAGGGCACTAACCTATAAGTGTACTAAGTGGTAACAGTCTTTCACTGAAAGCCGCTTTTTTCTGCTTTGCGGTTTTAGTACATCTAATAACATCCAATACAACTTCGATAGAACACCAAATCTACATATCGTTCTACCCAAGTTATAGTTACCAGTCGACCACATCAGTATCCAAATTTAGCTAGCCTTTGAATTTAATAAATTTCACCAAACTTTATTTTTAATTTTGCTTCTATTCAATAAACCCATTTCATTAATATTATATTAATTGATAATTCGAGTACCTACTTAGTAAATTTTTAGTCTTAATTTTTTTAATTTAACCTACATGATGATTTTTCGTGCACACAGCATTATACCGGGTGCTGAATGAGTTAGCCGAACATACGAAATTATCATGTAAAAACATATTTATGCAAATTTCTGCTTCCCTAATTATTTTAGACCTTTTAAGTAAAAGCTAGATGAAATCTAATGGTGTTATCATTCGTTGTTTATATTTCTGCATAACTTTTGTGTCTTTCATTTTTTTCTCTAAAATAATTAGGGAAGTAGGAATTTGCATCAATAAGATTTTACATGTTAATTTCCTATGTTCGGCTAACTTATTCAGCACCCGGTATACAACTGTATAAGTATTATTTTTAAACATTTAATGGAATTGCCGTATTTTCAGTTTCATGTTTATAGTTAATACAATTTAAAAGTTTACTGGCTAGTGGCTATAAGTTCATGGTTTTCCGGTCAAAACGGAGTTAACGCTTAAAACCTCTTTGAAAACTTATTACGAACTGATTACAAACCTATTCACATATTATATAATAATTACGTTAAGCTTCAGCGTATTTCTTAACACATCTACTTTGATGTGCTTTTTGTTTAGTTCGAAATAACAAGGAGATTTTTGATGAAATTTTCAAAAAAGGATTTTGTTAATTAAAATAGCATTAAACCAACAAATAAAATTTTAAAAATTAACCAGCTAAATAAACCAGCGAATGGGGCATGTGCAGACCAATATCAAAAATATATTATGCGCTACCTGTACACTCATATATTAGGTTTGTTCCAACAAGCTATTCGATTATCGACGGCAACCAGTAATTTGACCACTTATTGCGCCTGCGTTAGGAACACTAGTAAATTTACAAATAGTAACTTAAAGCTGTGTTGGAACGTTTTCCGAATTGTTTTCGAACCGAGATTAACCTTAAATAATTGACAAGTGTGATCATAGAGAGCGATGCTTACGTCAATATTTAAGGCAGCAATAAATTGTTTTAAAATGTATACGATTTACGTTATGAAGTTTTTCTATGCTTTTTTTTTGCCTTTTTGAGTATTTTGTGCAAATTTTCAATTTTTGTGCTTATTTGAAGCCTGTTTTCAAGAATATTTTTTTGTTTTTAAAGTTAATTTATAATTGTTATTTTAAGAACAAGTCCGATGGTGAATTTTAGTAAAATGGAAAATATGAATAAATTAACAGTTTTACAATTCCCCATGCTTCTTCCTCCATATATGCTAGAACGATTCGGCACATATCATTTATTTGAACTTTTACATATTGAAGTAGTAATATAACTACTTAATACGCACAAAAAATTAATTTTTACAACTTTAATTGGATACCTAAGTAAAACGTTTTCTCATTTCTTAGAATGGCCAGATAACAGCCCGAATTTAAATCCGATTGAAAATCTTTGGGCATTATGAAACGAAAAATTACCGATAAGAATACAAAATCACAATTGCAAAATTTTTTAAAAGTTGTATGGCAGGTGGCAGAAAGTCATTACAGATGAAATTTTACAACATTTCGTTAAATCTATGCCTGCCCGGTTAAAAAACGATTTTAAAAATTAATGCGGGTTTTAGAGGATGCTAATAAAATACCTGTAATGTAAAGACATTAAATAAATTTTTGATTTCATATTTCTATGGTTTGATACACTTTTTAATAAATATTTTTTAATCCTCGTTTCCTGTCACCATCCATTTATTAATATTTTTCTTTTTTGTAGTGTGTACTTAAATATGTATGTACTTTATCATTTCCTACTAAAAATTTCTCGATTTTATTACGAAAATTACAAAATAATTAATGATAGAGGAAGTATTTGGGCTGTACTACTCTCAACTAACATTTGCGCATGGCTATTCAGGTTTCGAACTACTTGATACTTGCTCCTTAGCAAGTATCGTTTGAACCACAAATGAACCAATTCGATCCCTTCAACATAGTTGTTGGAACAGCGGTTTGTTAGTAATCTATGATTGCGAACTGGTAACTTGTGTCTGTTGGAACGACAATTCATTAATGCGCTTGCGTTGTAGTAATATTACTAAAGATACTCGTTGTTGGAACAAACCTAATATGAAAGATGCACGAATAAAACTAGATAAATATACCAAAAATTAAATATTTAAAAAATCGACTACTTATCAAAGAATATTTAACAACATTTGTGATACTAATATGAATACGGCTAATGAAACCGAATCGTAACGTACCGTATTTCAGAATATATGTATGTATAGTTACGCCATCTACTCGGCTAATTCCTGGTTCAAACGATAAATGATGACCTTAATGTCAGAGCCCAGAACTGCATAGAGTCGAACTCCGCGACAAAAACGCAGAAAACAAAAATAATAATGAAAATCATAAAGTCGCGTATCGCAAGTGTGGAGCGTTTTTGTCGTGGTCTTAGCCCAAGGATGTTATTTTAAGACACGTTTCAAAACGTCAGTTACAACATAAAATTGACTAAAAATATATTTTTGTAATAGACAGCTGATAATGTTTTGAACATGATATAATTTTTAACATAATTTGATAACAAATATATATATTTTTAATTGCGTTAACAATAATAATAATTTTTGCATTTTAATGCAATTTGCATGATGCGCTGATTATCTAGCTTAAAATATTATGCGTCAGTTTAATAAATTATTACTAATTTGGGTTAGTGAAAATGACTTAAAACACTACGTTTTTGTACCCACAAAATTTATGACGTCAGTTTGAAATTGGTTTATAGCATTTCATGAACTTCGTTTAACGCCAAATTCAATTAATATTTTATATCTTTTTTATTAACGTGATTTATTATTATATCAACTAACAATTTATTGATATAAAAGCATTGGCTTAAAAATGCACGGGCACTTTTTTTATTTTATTTTTATTTTTTTTAATTTTGAAAGTTTGATTTTAATTTATATTTGAATTACAAATAGTTAGCCAAAACCCATTTTCTGTTCTGTTCTGATTTTTATTCGACGGTGTTTTTGAATAAATATAGAACGGAAAAGGAGCAAATTGTGAACTTTTCACAACTATATGTATTCACAACTATGTATTTGCAACTTACAGCAATATAACCGTAAATAAAATTGTAAAAATTATCACAATATTATATTATGTTACCAATACCTCAGGAACATTCTCCACGGACTGGAAAATATTTGTAGTGTATGTTGAGAACTGTAGCCAATATGTTCTTGCTTATTGTTTCTTGTTTCAGATGTGCCTAGTATCCCCATCCTAGTAAAGTTATTTATCTAATTTGATCGGAATGAGATCTTTCCAAGCATCAAAAATCGTGCTCAAACTGGCCCATTGCCAAAATGCTTTTTGTTATCTTTAAATTTTAATAAATTTCAATAACGCCAATAACAACTTTAAGGTAATACATAATTTACTTTTAGTTTCAAATATTAATATGAATTCGAAAATAAGTATTTAAATTTGTATTCTAATACTTTCAATTTTGTTGCATCTATGGTTTTTCAAGTTTCTCGAACATTAGAGTTTTTAAAAAGCTCACATTTACTTAAGGACACTTTATAACATCTCACTAAAAGCTTACATTAGACAAGAACTTTAGAAAGAGATTGGATTTTACATAAAGTGAAACTTACAAAAATGTTTAAAAAACTGAATATGATAAGTTAGTTCTTTAAGCAATCAATGTGGAAACACTAATATAAACATACCACCTAACTAAGGCTATAAAATATAAATATAATGTTTATAACAGTTATTAATTATTATATCTTGACTATGCAACTAAAGTTAAAATTTCAGAATAAAAGCTTAAGTATTGTGAAGTATTTTTCCCATCCATTTCATCCTCCCTATCTTTATCGGTAATTTCGGATTATTTTAAATCTTATATGCATGAATGTACAAAAAAATTATTAAACATTTTAACATATTAAATTGAATTTTGAATTAAGAATATCAAAATGACGATATAATGTAAGTTACATTATCTAATAGTAAGTTAATAAAAATCTTATACTTGTTCTTAACTTCGGTATTTTAGTTAAAAGTAAATGTACATAATATGTAATGGTGGCTCAATTTCGATGCCCTTTATGGGCAAATCGGTAACTAAAGAAGATATCAAAAAATAGATGGCGCATCCTCGATCTCTATTTTTGAGAAAAGCTGAAAGGCCAAAACCGGAATTCCTTAGCTTTTTTCGTTTTCGAGTTATAGCCAAAAGTTTGCTTCTTCAACTTTTCGTTAATATCGATATCTTAGTTGTTTGTAACGCTATAGAAAAACTATTTACACCTTCTTCAGACACTTTTTTAAGGAGAATAAACTGGGCTAAAGAAATTTTAAATATTTTCATTTGTTTCCGAGTTATAATATAAAGTTGTATTTTTTTAAATGGAAATCATAGATGGCTATGACATATTTAAATAGAGTTTTTTTATCCTTTTTTCAATTATATATATCGTCGTATTAGTTAGAATCCCTCGTAAGTCCAGATTGCACAATTTTACAGGGGAAACATAAAACGTTTTAAAACAAACAGTGATTAAAGGTAATAGAAATTTTTTGATAACTTAAAACATCAGTTTGTAATTTTTTTACATTTCTGAGATTTTCTAGGTCGATAGAGCTCATTTTTTTAAATATTTTAGCGCCAAAATGTAATTTTCAACATTTTATGGACTTACTGGGGTTTCTAACTAACACAACGATATAAGGTCTGTTCCAACAAGCGGTTATCTCCTGTTCTCGGACTATACGCATGCTCTTTATTTACTATTTGTTTACTATAAATATACGGGCATTCGCCCATTAACAAAAATATACAAATTACATGAATACATTACTCAAATACTAAATAAAATAATACAAAACAAAGTATATGCCAGTATAAAAACATCTACAAAAACGGCTGCATCAAATATCAATTTTACACATCTAAGAGAAGCACTAATAAAAATATAACATACAATATACAGCTACAATAAAACAGCTACAGCTACATTCACTAATGACGGTCCTAAATTTTCGCGCTTCTCACAAATTTAATGTAGGCATCAATGCCAGAATTAAATACGTCTACTCCATTCAAATACCGGTTTCCCATCTCTGCATTCTACTAACCGGAGAATTGTAACAATAATTGGTAGAAGCCAAATCCACCAAAAATAATGAACTCTGTCTGGAGTTCTGGACAATCACATTTGCCATTGATAATTTTAAATAAAAGTATTAAGTCGGACATGATCCTTCTATCATACAAGGCAGGCAGGCAAAGGAGATCACGCATAACATCATAATTTCGTTCTTCGACATCCAATCGAAGTCAAAAATGGAATATCGAATTAGTTAAAATTTTAACGAAAATGATTTTTAATACTCAAAAATTTAGTGAAAGAGCATGCATATAGTCCTTAGAACTGGAGATAACTGCTTGTTGGAACAGACCTATAATATGTAGGGTCTATTATTTCAGTTTCAACAAGTTATATTAAAAAATCGGATGGATCCATCACATAACTCCCAATTTACCTCGGATAGAAAAAACTAAATTACTAAATCTTATCAGAGCATCAGCAATAATCGTCAAAAACATTCAGGAAATCGAAATAATAAGCAAAAACCAAAATACAAATAAAAAAAATATTCTTATGACAAATAACTAAAATTTTATGTAAAAAATTTTGTTCTTATTTATAGGCAATTTATAAATTTTATATAAAAAAATTTTTTTTAATTTTTTAAATTTATAAAATTAAAAATTTTTTTTTTACTTTAGAAAAAATTTTATAGAACAAAAGTTGTAGGTAATTTTATACGGATAATTTTTGTCAGAATAAACTTTTACCTATTTCGTTGCGTTTCGGAGTTATGATGGATTATGTTTTATCGCTTCAATTAAACCCCCCGTTCCCCCTTTTCGATTTCATCCATTTTCAATAGGCTTTGTGCCACAACAGATAAAAACATAAATTTAAAATTTGGAGTGATTTCGTTATTTCGTTTGGCTACTATCGTGTTTACAGACATACATACACACATACACTGAGAGAAAGAAATTGCTTAATCAAACGATAAACGATTCAACCAACAAACAAACGTGCATTAAACTAATGCAAATAAAATGTTAACTTTTTTGCGTTATTTTAACATGAGAAGTATTTCCATGAACGTTCTCGTTGTGTTAATTGAATCAAAATTTACTACACTAAAGCTATCAGTTTCTTTAATAGGATGTAGTAAAAGGTTGATTCAACATTCCGCACTTTTCGAACTAACCAAGTAGGTTAGTAATGCACCATTTCTGTGCATTAAATTAAACAATTTATTCTATTGTTTGAATCATTTTAGGTTTTTGATGTTACTTATTGTAGTATATGGGGAATTATGGGTTGGTGGAGCGTTGGTCATGTGCCAGGTGACGCTGAGCAAGAAAAATGGTTGTCGTTGTAAAAAATATTATGTGTAATTGTTAGAAAAATATAATTACGTTAATCTCTAAATTGAAAGCGTATATCCAATGTTGAACCATCACAATAAGTGTATTACTGTATTAACAGTAGTGCATTTTATGAATAAATAAATTTAAACAAGTAATCCTCAAAGGTATTAACTTTAAACAATTATTCATAACTGTAGTATCAATTTTTCTAGCACTTTGCAAATGCACATTTCATGAACACATCAATGTTATTATGCATCAAAGATCAAACTGAAATATATGACAATAAACTTGCGCAGTGGCTCGCATATTTTTCAAGCTTCTATTCAACAATTTTATTGTGTTCAGTTTAACTTATTAACATTTCGGTTGCATTGAAATGACATACTAAAATGCTAGAACAAGACAAAATAATAGTTTTGTTCAAGAATTTCATTGGTTTTCTTCCAATCTAACTATTTTATTAATTCAACGATAATATCGTATAGAAGCTTATTTGAACCCATTATAAACATTAAATCAACTAATATTTATTTAACAAAACTAATGCATTGAAACAACATTTTTGAATTTATTGTAACAACTGCAAATTGTTTCATTCAACGAAATTTCGTTTAATTCAATAAGAAAAGATTCAACATTTCAGATTCGTTTAATTTACCATCTCTTTTCTCTCAGTGTACACACATACACACATACAGACATTTTTCAAAAATAATGGAAATGGTTTAAGGGAACCTCAAAACATAAAAATTTGATAAAAAAATGGGGGGTCAATTTTTTTTTCAATTTCAGATTACAATACTTTCCTTACTAAGGAGTTCAGAAAGTAAAAGTGTTAAATAAAAATAAAAAAAGATCGAAAAATTAAATTTAATAAATATAATAAGTATCAACATAGGTATCATAGAAAAACTAATATTTAAATTAGCAATAAATTAAATTAAATTAAATTACAAAAAATTGTAGTATAAGAAGTTATTTTTCGTTATATACATGCATACAACATAGTAGTGAAGTGAATACAAAAGGAGTAAAATGTGTAAAAAAAATTGCTTGGGTTTTTTTTAATGGAATGGTAATAAAAAGCTGCTTACGGATAAGTAAATGATATAATAAAATATCCATTCCGAACTAAGGTGTTTTGGGGTGCCCAGCACGAAATAATTAAAAAAAAAAGGATAATTTCGTGAATTTATTGTCAACTTTGTAATCTCAATAATCTATCAAACTAGTGTTTTTTAAACAGTATATTTCACACAAACACTCCAACCTAATCCATAAGCAACTTTGGGAAGTCAAACTCGGAAAAACAGTTTGGCGTAAACGCCAGTTTAACATTGCTTTGGCGCAGGTGTGGTTGTGCCTTTGTTTACACTTCTTGAAAAATGCTTAAATAGTAAGTTTATCTTATACTTTATGAGTATGATAGAATTTGAGAGTAAAAGCATTTTTACTCTGTTAAGTATAATTTTATTGTAATTTTATTTCTTTAAGAAAATAATGTCGCATATATCAGAATGGCCTACATTACAACTAATCTGCACAAGGTGACAATGCTTTAATCAAGTTTGCATAATCAGCACAATTTGGCTTTTAAATGTATGTATAAATTTAAAATTTTAAATGCTTGAATTTAAAAGACGCAGAAATATGAACAAAATTTTATGAAGTCGAATGTTAAAACAACTGAAAATTACTAAAAATAATATAAGCTTTGCCCACCTATTTTTTACGCATATTTTCGACTTGAAACTTCTTTTTCAAGTGTCATACACTATGCAGTGTATATAGACGATCAATTGGCTGAAGCCAAGATGACGTTACATTTTGAAGCGCCGAGAGCTTACAGCAACACATATGAGTAATCTTCGGAATTAAACAAAAAGAAAATTATTTGATGTGTTGACCTTTTGTATTTACATGAATACACAGGCCAATTAATATGGTTCAAATTCTATCTTTCATACCTCTTTACTTTCCATGGTTTTGTAAGTTAGGATTAAAATTTATCGTTATAAATTTCCAATTTCTAATTGATAACGGTATATTGACCAATCGCATTATAGCATTTTGAAGAAGAAAAATCCAAACAATTTTAAATGTCCAACCGTCACTTCCTAATTTATTCATCCTCAAGTACTTCAATAGGTAATAAGATGGTGTATTTTTATCGTTGTTTTCTGTATTTTATTCCTTAGCCAATTGGTTGGAAAGGTACTACATGGGCGAAAGAAATCGTAAAGGCAATGGTAGGCAATCTTGACATTAGTCAATGATTTTGAGAATCGGGATATATTAGAATACCTTCGTGGTTTAGCCCACAATTTCGAAATGTTGGAGGCTTAATCTAAATAAAATTGAAAATAAACGAAAACAAAAAGAACTACTATTGTTTTTTCTAACTTTTGAGAAATTTATCTATTTAATCTATTTAATTTGTTTAATATATTTAATTCATTTTTATGGGTTAAAATCTATCAAAGATTATCAATAGATGGGGTTACTGAACGGATAAAAATAAAAAACTTACGGCGAATCGTGTCGCGGCGAATCATGCCGCGGCGAATCGCGCGGCGGCGAACAGTTCCCGGCGAGTCGTGTCGCGGCAAATCGTGCGCGGCGAATCGTACCGTTCCCAATATACATAGACTTGTTACTTTTGCACTGATTTAAATGTCTTGTAAATCATAAAAATTACTATTTTTCTTTGTTGTATATATGCAAATATCATTAAATATTACTTCGTATATATTTTCTAAGGGACAGACTAATAATAGGTGGTAAAATGTGGTCCCAAGAACTCGTTTTTAAGCAATTTTGGTGGTGGGAATACGTCTTCCCGCCGCTCACTAAAGGGTTAAAGCAAATGTTAAAAGCAGTTGTCAATAAACGACATTCTTATAAAATAAATTACAATAAATTTTTCCAAGACCGACAACATATTAAATTGTATTTTTTTATAAGTTTGCTTTTTGAACTTTTTCAACACTTTTTCGAGCAACAGTCAATTTAACAGCTGATAGCTGAATTGTGATTAATTTGGTTGCCATTTTACCATGAATTGACTTTCGTGAGAACAACGCTTACAAATTGTGCTAATTTATTTCGAAAATCGTGATTCAATTTTATTTTAATTTTATGAATTTTACGGTCGACATAATCGTCCATCCGAGCAAGTAATTCGAATAACTATGGATCGTTTTCGCACCACTCAAACTCTAATTATTGATAATACGCATCCTCAGAGGTGTCGTTCAGTGCCCATCAAAGAAGCTGTTGTTGTTGTGGAGAATAGTATTGAGAAAGACAAGAATGAATCAATTTGTCATCGTGCACAGTAATTAGAACAGTATCTATCTACTTTATGGAATATTTTGCGGAAAGAGCTTGGTTTAGGAGCTTTCAAGATCCAGCTTGTGCAAGAATTAAATCCGCATGATCATCGTGTGCGTTTCTTTCAATGAGCGCATAATTGGCGATTGTGTAATTTAACACCTTTATTAGAATATTTTCTGTAAGGATATGTAAAGTCGCTAGTCTGCGCCGATAAACCACAGACGATGGACGCCTTGAAACCCAACATTCGACGCATTATTGCCAATATACGGCCCCAGCTGCTCAAAAAATGGTAGGAAATTGGACCTACAGATTACGCTTTATTCGAGCCATATGCCCGAAATCATATTTAACACTAATAGCATAAAATTATCTTTCCAATAAAACCAATATTTTTTAAAAACAACACTCTTTACTTTAGTTCAATATGATACAATTAAATAAAGTAAAACGGATTAAACCAACTACAATATAATCAGAAACAATACACAGGGGAGAGGCTTGTAAAACTCGTCAACAAGTTAATATTTTTGGATATATAATGATTAATGATACCATTGGAAAGATGACTTCATTAGCTAAAATTTTGCTGCAAACACTTATTACATTACTCGAAATACAAAAAGTTATGACCATTCTCCCGAAGAGGCTAAAATTGGCTCTTTTTATTTTTGACATGTAAGTTGACCACCCACTAAAAAGTTGCTGAAAAGTCAAAAAACTTAACTGAAATGGCCTGATGTTCAAAAGTAATAAAATTTTATTTCATATATTTTTTATATAACGAATAAAAAAACATCAAAAATGAATTAATCGTGATGAACACAAAACACAAAAATAGCAACGAGCTCCTTGCGCTTAGCAGCTAATTCCTTCTTTGCTTTTGCAACTTTTCGCCTTGTCGTCATTTTACATTCTGGACGATTTTCAAACAAACACAAAAACAAACACGCAAAAACACCATATTTTTGGAATTCACTTTGTGTAGCCGAACTTGCTCAAAATTAAACTACATCTGCCACTTGCTTAACCGGAGATGGATTGTACGCTTTAGCTTAGCCTTGTTACTCAAAACGCAGTTCTCGAGAGCGTGGGTGTTTCGAAATACATCGTGAATTCGTAATAGAAGTTCTTCCCAACTCAGATCTAAGCTCAGCGAAATGAAAAATACGATGGTAAAGTGGAGGACAGCTAATACAAATAAAACTAAAAAGAAACCAAGAGTTGATTTATTGTATTAACACAGATAGAAAATAAAGATGTCGATAAGTTTAATTAATTCACTAATCAAAACAAAACATAAAACATACATATAAGGATCAAGTAAAGCTAGTACGTAATTGAGGATTACGAACTAGAAAATAAAATAAAAAATACAAAAGTGAAGAACTGACATCTACCTGAGGGATAGATTCAGTCAAGTAAAAAAATACAGTTGAGAATCCCTGAAGAGGATAACTCAACAAAAAGAAGTTATGCTCAGCAAAGATTAATTGCACACCTGATGTCATTATCTCGGGATTATTGACTTACAAAATAGAACCTGGCATACAGAATCATTTAAAACAAGTATAAGTATGCTTCTTTATGAAACTTACCCTGAATGCAGTACTACCAACTTCACGTTTCGGCAATTGTCTTTCCTTCGTCAGGACCTTTCGAATTCAATAGCATTACTTCATCATTCTATTGGTCTACCATCCAAGAATGAAAATCTACAAAATAAAGAACACAAAATACTCATTAAAAAAAACAACAGCCTGCCAGTTCCAATACTCATCAACCGAGTTAGTGTGACTACAAACTCAATTAATCTCTACTAAAACATCTTCATAAAAATTAAATCATCCACTTGAAGTCAAGGTGTACCATCCCAAATATAAAAAAAAACGTAAATCCACATCTGGGATTGAAATGTGGTGAAACATCAAAAAGATCAATCTTCGAAGTCTGGCTTTCCAACTTGAAATAAATTTCTATCCATTAGGTATCACAATTTTACAAGGAATCATCCTCTTGTGAAAAGGATAAATTCATAATAAAAAAATAACCATTCTTCGGACTATTGATGTTAAATTATAAGAGTATGTTTCAAAACCTAACTCTTCAAACAGATGACCGATAAAGCAATGTCATCGCAAAACCAGAAACAAAATATTGGACCCATATGCGGATAAGAAAAGATTTCCAATATTGATAAAACAATATTGGTAAAAACCAATAACGAATAATTATAACAAACGTTTAACCCATAGCATGGGTGCTAAAAATAATTTGTTAAACAAATTAGTTGGAACAAAAAATATTATAATTAATACCCGCTAAACGGCAAAATTAAATAATATAAACCATTGAAAACTAAAAATGGATGAACACCAGATTATACGTCGATCTTTTTCGAAATTCAACGCATAATGGCGCCTATCAAAAATGAACGAAAAATTATTGCAACCAATAGCGATTCAGTGGTGTCGCTTGAAAAATAATTATAACGGACAAAAACTTCTTTTGGCACGTTACATTTGGATTATTAAAATTCAATAGAATACAAGTTTAGCACATATATTTACCATAGGATATCAACGAAAATTGTCCACTTTATGAGCAAACGGAAAAATCAATATTTTAAAAAAATTATTTTGTTTTCACACAATGTGAATACAAACCACATAAAAATTGAAGGCTATGTCAAAGAGCTCAATAACAGTTGAATTGGCGGTATTATCATTGACAGTTTTTTCTAAAGTATACAGGGTGGTCATCATACATGCATAGCCAACTTACAAGCCTCTCCCCTATAGGTAAACGTTACCAATTTTGTGGGCACAGAGCCCAGCATATTGTGGTAACTTGTTGTTGAATTTATAAATTCAATATATAATTTATATATAATTTATATATATAATAAATATAATTTATTATGTAAATAATCCAAGACAACAATCAATATCTACTGGATATCCAGTTGCAGTCCAGATGATGTATGTATGTCCAGGACTTTCTCTAAATGGCTATTAGATATACGTTGCACAACATCTAGTGAATATATATAGCCGATATCTAGTAGATAACTATTTTATGAACGTCATATCCATTGGATATCCAATGGATATCGATACAATACATCCACTGAATAATCAAGTTTGTGTATATAGCGTATTTAGCAGTCTAACATAGATATCTTCTGGATATCAGATGATCTATCAAGACATCTAGTAGATATCCAGAAGATAGGTTTCTGTTGTCTGGGATATAACATGTCAATGGTCAATGAAGTCCTGAAGTGCTAATTGCTATTTTCTTTGGTGCTCGTCATTTTGTGCATTTTGTGTTTGTCGATTATATTAGTAAATTAGAAGAAATTCAAAAGTTATAAATTTTCCACTGAAACTCGGTTTTCTGCAAATATTGAATTGCTTGCTTGTACATGATATGTGGATAGTACGCCACTCGGCTAATAACATTCTCTTCGCTTCGCGATTTTCACTATCTAAAACTATTTTCCACCCTAATTATATTAAGTATTTACTTTTACATCTTTTTTATAATAAAATTATACATATTGGCATATTACGAGTATAGTTTGTTTCAATTTAAATGGAATTAAAAAAAGGAATGTATTAAATTACTTTGATATAAGAACGTATGAACATTTCCGGTAAAATATAATAATGCTACTGCCAATATGGCTAGCCTGCGATTAAAAACATCACCTTATCTCTATATTACATGTTTTTGTGGCAAAGTTTATACGTTTTATATCAAAATAATTTGATACATTATGATCTTTTTAAATTTTTAAAATTTTTTTAATTCCATTTAAATTGAAACAAACTATACTTAAATGTGTAGGTGCCTATGTGTAGGTGGGAAGAATAATAATTTATGTGTATACTATACTACTGAATTACAGCATAGAGTATATTATAAATAAAATATTTCCCTAGGTGACAGTAAAGATTAAACGTCGCTAGAGAGAAATAAAAGACTATTAGATAAACTCGAGCAATTTACAGTTTAAAAATTACTAATTTCATTTTAATGTTGAAAGTGTCATGGATAATGAAATGACAAAATTATTATCTTTTAAATGCATGTTTTTATAGTATATTTTGTATTTCACATAATATTACACTTTTATCTCTAAAATAACGTCATTTGATTATAGATTATGCGTTCCCTACATGTACATAGTATTTTCAAAGATTCCAAATGCTATTTTGAACGATATCTTTTAAATTAACACTTTTCTTCAGGATTTAAGTTGTTAAAAATTAAAAATAAAACATTTAGCAAAAAATATCTACTTTTATAATTTTAGAATAATTTAATACTTTCGCAAAAAAATTAATTTTTAAGTTGGTTTTTTCCTAAGAACTTCAAACTTACATTCGTGTTTTCGATAAAAGTCAATTACATTTTCATTACTACTTATATGCAATATTTTAGAATCATTTACAAAATCCAAATTAGTTTATATCTTCTAAAATCTACAACACTTTTGTTTCAGAAGAACGGATACCAGGTAATATACCCTATTATATGACTAGAGTCCTGATTATATACAGCGTGAGCGTTATTTATAATGTTGGGAATGAAATAATAATTTAAGGGCTAATTTAATTTTCATAAATTATAATTAATTTAGTCCTAAGGCATAATGTATCCAATGGAATTTGAAAATTAAATACTGTATGTACAGGGTGGCTCAATTTCGATGCCTCTTATGGGGAAATCGGTAACTATAGGAGATATCGAAAAATGGATGGTAAAAACCCGAATTCGATATCTTTTTTCGTTTTCGAGTTATGGCCAAAAGTTCACTTTTTCGACTTTTCGTTAAATCTCTGTTGCTTGTAAAGTTATAGAAAAAATATTTATACTTTCTTCAGACACTTTTTTAAGGGCAATAAAATGGGTTAAAGAGATTTTAAATATCTAACTTAGTTTCAGAGTTATAATATAAAGTTGTGTTTTTTTAAATGGAAACTATAGCTGGCTATGAAATATTTAAATCGAGTTTTTTATCCTCCTTTAGGAAATGTCATTTTCCGAAAGCTCGTTTTAAATATGTGTTTTATTATGTCCTGTAGCTCAATTTGATAATTCTAATGTACTTATTTTAGAATTTTTTTTTACAAACCCCCCCATGAGGAAATCCTGCGCACGGGCCTGCTATAATAATAATATAATATTTTTTCAAGAAGAATGTTTTTCACAAGCGAAACGTTCACGAAATAGAAGATATTAATAAAATACTTTACTTGAAAGTTTAAATTCTATTAAATTGTCTACTTATAAGAATATTGACAAGTAAAGGTGAAGCTTTAGTTCGAATACATCCAAAAATAGTGCAACAATTACTAGAATATATAGTGACATTTCGTTAGTTAATTTAACAAGAGATGTGCTTTATGAAATTGAACAAAATTTAACGGCTTGTTAAAGTTAACAAACCATTAGTTAACGAATGATTAGAGCAGTTTTTATGAAAACGGGCAAGATACACACAAGCAAAGAGCGCGGTCGTAGGCTAGTGTTAGAATTCTAGATTGCTACATCGCAGTCGTGTGTTGGATTCCCGACTGTTTCAACCGTGGCTCCTTCACAAAATTCTGGCAACATCTTTGTTGTATTAAATGCCTAAATTAATAAGCCATGGGTCTACAAGGCCTGTAGTGCTACAGTGGACACACAAGCAAAAAGTTGGAATGGACGAATTATTAGAAGATGATCATGAAGATTGAAGATGAAGGTTGTGAAATTGTAAATGAACCTGTTCCAAAAATAACCGGTACCTAATGAAGCTATTCAAGCATTATGTAAATTTAATTAAATTAAATTAATATTTAAGCAGACCTAACAAGTTTTGATAAATTAAATGTTGTTTCTATGCTGCTGCAATTGTTTATTATTTGTCAAACGGGAGATATTTATCAAAAATTCTCAGGTTTGCTGGAATATTAAATAAACTACTTGATAAAGTAAATATTTCAGCTGTGATTGAAGAAAACAACGAAGATTGAGAAAATTCTATTATTCAAAATTTTTGCTATATACTTCGATTTTTTATTCCTTTCTTTAATGATGATTTATGGAAAATTGACTTAATAATTTGAAAAAATATATTCTTTTTCCATTAATACCAAATTGAACTTTTATATTGGTTATAGTTTTATGGACATTAATAATGATTAGTTATTTTTACCAGTTTTAATTTTGTAATTTGACGATATAATTATTGTTGTTATTTTAAATATGAAAAATTATTTATAATAGGTAGAAATCATCAAAATATGCATAAAAATAATTAAATTAATGCTCAAAACATTTAAAAACTCAAAAATATAAGTTATCGATGAAAATTGGTACACCGGTCATCATTGACTTTGCGATGTAATAAAAAAAATTTCAAATCGATTCACTACACCGTTAAATAGTTCTTGCAGTTTTAATTTGATGTTGACTTTTTGTTAAAATTCAAGAAAATCACATCTATGGTTTTGTTTAAGAGTCTGCTTTTAGGCTAAATCACAAGGTATTAAACAGTAAAATACTTGCCTAAATAAAAATCTAAAGCTAAATCTTAGGAAATCCTAAAAAAATTATGTAATGTTAAAATCATTTTATGAATAACATTTTATTGAATAATATATTAGCTTAAAATATATGATCAACATATAAGAATTTTTTCAAATATTCTGTAGTTATAGCTCGTAAATAGAAGAACGTTTTAGCAAAATTTCATCAGGGTTTACTACCCCGTTCTCGAGAAATTAATTAGTAATTGAACAACCGATATAGAGTTGTCACGTTCAATTCGCTAAAAATAAAATAGATTTCGACGTTAAAAGAACCCTAAACATATTTAAAACTTGTTGGTATTAAAAATATTATGTATATCTCGGTTTTTATTAGTTTTAACAACAAATATCAATTTTTACTAATAAAAATTGTTACATTTTTTATTTAGATAGTAGGTTAGATTGCAGGGATAGTCACTAATAAAAATTTTGTTATGTCAAATTTAATATTTGTAATTTCAGAAAATGAACCGATTTAAACGAAAAAAACCTTTCTTCATGCATTTTTATAACTTTGTTTATCGTTTATGATATTTAAAAAGTATTTTACTACTCACATAAGACCAATATTCGTGATATTCAAATTAATCCTACTTTTGTCTCCGATTGTATCTCCTATACATCCTTAAATAAATGCATTATTTGAGCCAAAAAATGGTTTTTATTTTTTTCTACTATGGCGTACCCTTTTTAAAAATCTGAAAAATTTATGAAGTTTAAGGGTAATAGTATATGAGGCTTGAAAAAAAATAATTTCATAATTTTACAAAAATTATACCATGGTTAAAAAATGAAATTAAAGAAAAAGCAAATTATTTTTCAAGGATCTTATGAAGCTATATAAGTTTTAATTTTTTTCTATCAGCCCCTAAAACATCAAAATTTTAGATCAATCGATTCAGCCATTCCGGAGAAAATAATTTTTTTCCATTTTTTACATATTTTGCTTTTTCTCGAAAACCAATTGAGTTAGCGATCTGAAACTTTCAGGATCTTAGTATTTTATTAGTACCAACATATCCTATGAATATCGTTTAAATATCTTTCCGGGGCCAAATCACCATGCTTATACCCCTAGGGCCTGTATTATTCTGGGAATGGGACCCGACAAGAGACCGTTTTTTTGAATGTTTAAAATGCATTTAAATGAATATTACAAATTATTTCATTATATGCGCTGTTTGTGGCACTCCAAGAATATGTAACATATTCTCGTTTTTGATACATAAAACTCGGTAATAATAACTCTAAAACATAACGTTTGCCTCGGACATCGATTTTCTAATTAGTAGAGAATTACATAGATCCCTTATGTACAACACTAGTTTTTCTATACCCCGTAGTATGAACACTTGCGCTAATTTGAACATATTTCTGGATTTTTTTGTTCACAGAATCGAGCTTCTCTGTATATTGAAAACTACGCTGCATATAGCATTATATACAAAATATAAAAAAACTTTTATAAGCTTTTAGATAGAATATAAATTTTGTTATATTACGATAATATAGTTCTAACAAAATGTCAAAGTATCAAACATTGAATTTCCATGCGTTCGTTTTTGTCATTTTTCGGCCAGCAAAAGTGCAATCAAAATTTTGAAAAAAATTTTTATTGTAAAGAAGATCCTACCGTATAAAACTATTCTCTCAGATTCCTTCGCTCTACGTAAGAGCATAGTTACCACCTCTTATTCTTTAGAAGGGTTCTCTAGGTCTAGGCAAATACCTCGCTGGTTTGCTATTCGAACCGGTGCAGCGCCTGGCCGTGACCGTAAAAAAATATTACACTTTTATTATACAGGGTGCTGAATGAGTTAGCCGAACATAGGAAATTAACTTGTAAAAACTTATTTATAGAATTTCCTGCTTCCCTAATTATTTTATAGAAAAAATGGAAGACACAAAAATATACAGAAATATAAACTATGAATGCTAAAGGCATTAGATTTCATCTAGCTTTTACTTAAAAAGTCAAAAATTGCTTTCAAAATTGTTAAAAGTTTCATTTATCAGACTGGCCATGAAAGTTTCCAAGGTAGGTAATTATTTTTCAAAATAGAAATTAAATTGAATGTATTCCATGACTAGTCCGATAAATCAAAATTTTAACAATTTCAAAAGCATTTTTGAACTTTTTAAGTTAAAGATTGATGAAATCTAATGCTCTTATCATTCGTAGTTTACGTTTCTGCATGATTTTTGTGTCTTTTATTTTTTCTCTAAAACAATTAGGGAAGCAGGAATTTGCGTAAAAAAGTTTTTACATGTCAATTTCCTATGATCGGCTAATGCCCGATTTCTTCACCTTGAGATATCTATCAGATAAGTATAACTATAAGTATAACCAATCAAACAACCGTAAATATTTGAGTTACGGTTGTTTGAATGGTTATACTTATCCGATAGATATCTCAAAGTGAAGAAACCGGGCATAACTCATTCAGCACTCGGTATATGGGCGGCCCTAAATTGTAAGTTAGTAATTTCGTTGAGCCTAATTCTGCTCGGTATTACCTATTGGAGATGCCACTCTAATGAGAACCTCTCAAGTGTTCTCGATCCCTCTCTTTCAAGTCCCTCTCGGGACATGCTTTGGTAGGTTGAAAAGGTACTAAAATTGAGCAAACATCTGTTTTTACTTCCTTGTAATAAAGGAAGTACCTATTGTAATCCCAATTTTTTTCGGTTTTCAGATTTTGACGGAAATATCCGTTTTGACCTTCCCTGAATCCATTTTGACTATTTTCGTTGTGACGTCTGTACGTACGTACGGACGTCTGTATGTCGCATAACTCAAATACGGTAAGTCGTAGATAGTTGAAATTTTGTATTTGAGACTCTTATAGCATCTAGTTGTGCACTTCCTATTTTTGTTTACGATTGTCTGTGCCAAAAGGACATTCATTCATAGCGCGCACAAATGGATTAACAAGATTCTTGTAAGGTGTTACAATAATTTAAAAAATGATAAAGTAGTCATGTGGTGTCCTGGAAAAATCAGATTTTTTAATGTTATGAATATGAGCAATCATTTCTGAGAATATCGTATTTAAAAGTTTTTAATCGCAGTACTTCAGATAGTTTATGCAACAATAATTCAAAGGTTTTCTAGCTGATGAGATGGTAACGGCATAAGCGTGTCCGTAAGTAAGTTTGATTAATCCGAGTTGGTAGAACCGGCAGCGGTATGACAGCTACTCTTGCAGGGGTTAATTCTCGAAATATCTCGTTGTTTAACTAATTTGCTTAAAATACCTTGTGATATATCTATTATGGAAAAATATTCTATAATCTATATTTCTATATCATTTGTACAAACAATATCACGTAGTTAGGGAATTTTTTTGACGTATTCGTATTGGAAAAAGTCAGTCAAATCCGAACCGCAGACGGGGTTGAACCATTGTAACGCTTCGAAAGAGAAAGTACTAATTCAAGCTGAAGTCGATAGTCGACTAATTTAATGTTTCCTTCATTTCCTCCGTAAAATAAAAATGTATTGCCGATTGAAATATAATTAAGTAATTGAAATAATATAGTACACATTATTATTCATTATATGAATATTGCTATACTTTATATGAATTATAATAAATTTTTTATTAGGGACTGTAACTACTTTTTTTTATTAAAAATGATATTCTATGTATGGTTGTTTATAAATACTATAATAAATTAATTTGATGTATATCAGCCGAAATAGCTCAGTTGGGAGAGCGTTAGACTGAAGATCTAAAGGTCCCTGGTTCGATCCCTGGTTTCGGCAGTTTTTTTTATTGTTGCTGGATATCCGTATTTATCTTACATGGTGGCTGACATTTGGAGCTGACTGGAATTAGGTACGTTTACCCTATATGGACTAGAATTGCAAAAGATTATTTATAGTATATTATTAAAATAATTAAAATGATTCACCAATTCTACCACATCGGCCAAAACCAGACTAAATATATTATTATACTTTTCGTAATTATCAAATTAATTAAATCAAGATTTATTTAAACATTATCTTACATATATAACCTACATACATTACATATACAATAAAATTTATATTATAAAACTTAAAAAAGTTTTAATATTTTAAAATTTAACAATGTGTGAGATGCTGAGAGACCACCGAGCCTAATGGCCTGGTGACTCAGTGCGAGCTAGCATCCGAGCTGACCTAGTCAGTTACTGCAGTACAGCTACTCGTACCGTGTACAGGGGGTGGTTTTGGGAGTTCAAACCCCCCCATGGGTTAAGTACTTCTTAATAATTCATACGAGTAACTGGCATGTGTAAGTCGGTCAGTACCTGGCATCTGAGTTACTACAACATATTTTGATTTTAATCGCCCTTCGTCTTCCCTCACCACGCACCACGCCCCAAGCAGCAGCTCGCAAGTGACTCGGACGTCAACTTCCACGGTATTGCAAAATGATAGTATATTGTATAAGTTGTCTCTTTCCTTTGCATCCAATTCCTGACCCAAATCATTCTTTTTTTTATATTACTTTCAGCTCGAAATATTTCAACGCAAAATATTTTTGTAACAGCCTTTATTACGGTATGAACTGTGATCGGTCGTGTATTTTGCGACAACATTGCACGAAACCTAGCAAGCTGCACGCCAGCGGCTCGCACTTGTGTGACCGAGCGAGGTGAGTCGAGCTACTGTCATGCGAGTACATAGGTGCAGTAGCTGTCCACTGTCAGGTCAGCAACTCGTATCGTAGCATAACAAAAAAGTTCAAGTACAGTAGAATCCGCTTAATGTAATCACTTTGGCCTAAGGTCATTTCGATAATATTAGCTGATAATTGATAACCTATAACAATTAGCGAAATTTAAAAAAAGGCGAATTTTAGAAGACTTGGATTAGAACAAAATAGAGGGAAAAAAAAAGAAAAAAAAAGTGGCCGGTTTCCAAAAAAAAATGATCACAATAACCGACTGATAACATTATCCGTGATCTCATTAAGCGGATTCTACTGTATATTGAAATTTATAAGTGTGTTAAAAATGATAAATTACGAGGTTTGCATAACATAGTTTAACGATTTTATGTCTATGGTCTATCTAAAACCAAAACCAATACACGTCATTGGCATTGACGAGGTCACATTAAGCCAGCATTGTCAAAAATGCGATTATTAAGTGAGACATACACTGAACTGTCATCGCAACACACAACACTGTTGCAAAACACACACGTAATTCCGCAAAACTTGAGATGATTTCAATATTTTATTATGGAGTCCGCAAAAATTACGGATGCGTTTATGTGGCGTGTTTTTAATATAACTTCAAAAGAATAATTTGTTGTGGTGAATAAGATTACAGTTGTGTCTCTGTGGATTACGTTTTCGTGTAAAAACATGTGGATATTATGCATTTACTATGTATATTTTTAATTTGCACGAATTCCGCAAATCGCTATTGCATGTAATGAACTGTTAAACTTTTAAGGTTTTTTGGTTCTCTCGTTACTCGTTACTACTGCGATTATTGCCGAAACATTTTTAAATAATACTTAATAAATCGAAAATGAATCCAAAATAAAAATTTCAAGTATAGATTTGTGGTATGTAGTATGCATTTGTAAATAATTTTAAGTAATGGTTAAGAAAAAATACAATACGTAAAATAGTTATTTTCCTAAAAGTCATGAAAATGATGCATAACTGACGAAAAGCAATGTTGAAATACGAAGCACTCTGTGCCGAGTATTTTAAAGCTCCGAGTAAAGTGAGACATTTTCCTGACAAGTATGGTATTAAATTTTACCGAAAATCGTAAAAAATCGAAATTTTAAAACATTAATTGAACAACATTTTTAAGATGAGCAAAAATCAAGTTTGTTAATTTGTTGACTACAAAGTTGCCATAGATAGTTAAGTGTAATAAAGAAAAGAACGACGTCTCTTTTATTTTGTTACAATAATTACTAATTATTATTACCGGACTAGACATTAAAATTCAATTTCCCTGCGCGTATAATATATAAGCAATCAAATCGACATAAAATTATCACTTGATAGGTCAGGATTAAAAATATTTTAAAATAATATGAATAAATATGTTGTAAAAAAATATATAAGTGGAAAATTAAAAGTTAAAAATTCATAATACGATATAAAGTCCCTATTTCACGGTTATTTCCGATCATCAGTCGCATATAAAGAAAAAATTGTAAAATGTAAGAAATAAGAAAAATATTTCAACTAAACAAATAAGAATCTAAAAATAATGATTAAAATATTAAAAATTGACAAAGATGATTTACCAATAACCCCACAAAAATGTCAAATCTGAGCGATACGCGATGTCACGTGTAGTAATGACTCTTTAAAAATAATTTGAATGCTGATCTTTTTAAACTTTGCCAGGGTAAAATCAGAGGGTACTGTCCCCTATATAACATATTATGTTTAGTTCGTTATATTATAATATTTGTTTAGTTCAAATATTTTTCTCAACTTTTACTTAAAATCATAATATATCGACTATCGATTATCATGCACTTTTCATGCTCTAAAATCACCCTTCGTGGTATTATTACATCATGTTATTATTATATAAATGTTTAACAAAATTTTAACCTTTTAAAATTTTAACAGCAAAATTTATCTGATATCGCTACATATCATATTGATATGTCTGGCATGTTATAATTAATTAAAAAAAAAAATAAAAAAATTATTTACTATTACTATTGCGCGTGTATAAAGAGCGCGGTCGTAGGCTGGCAGTTTTAATGCTAGATTGCTATGTAGCAGTCGTGGGTTCGATCTTTCGGCCGTGTTTCTCTCACAAGATATTGGCAACATCTATGAGATTCAATGCCGAAATATTAAGCCATGGGTCTATAAGGCCTGTAGTGCTACAGTAATGTACCATGGCGTATGAGTATATACTTAGGTTGGTATCTAGTATTTTTGCATATTTAATTTCGTGGTCAAGTTTAAAATCTTTAATATTCTTGCTCACATAATGAAGTAAATGGCGCAGATTTTTTAAATTCTTTAAAAAGCTCTCCTGAACATTTTACGAAATGTGACTAATCATCTTCTCTCTATACCCTTTAAATAGTACAAAGTACCTACTATGTAAGTACTTTCTGCGATAAACAGTTTTTGCATTTGCAAGAGAAATCGGAGCGCAGACAACTGATGCTAATTTTGACAAGCAATCAAGATGTTTTGTTTGTGCAATTATTAAATTAACAGCACAAGTTAACAAATATGTTCTACATTGAAAAGATACAAGTGTAATAAAAATATTTAGGATAAAAATAAGCTAACTAGATTTATTAAAAATATGATAAAGTACAAAACGGATTCAAATATATGTGATAAAAGTAAAGTTTTAAAATTAATTTCTCCAAAACAATTTCAGGGGGAAATTCCCCGAAGTCCCTTTTTTTTCTTCGCAAAACAAAACAAAGTTTTAACAGATGCTCGAATACTGCACCTTCCACTTCTAGAATATCTCGTGAGATTGTCTTCTTACTCGTATCTTAGTCCTAAAAAGTGGTAATTATGATTCTTCTCAGTTATTCTAGAAGTTCAAGATGGAGTATTCTAGCATCTGTTATAACTTTGTTTTGTTTTGCGAAAAATAAATAAATTAAAAATGAAATAAATAAAAAAAAAACTTTCCAAAGCATATTCTTCGCAAAAACGAATTTTTCTAAATTTTGATCAGAAAATAAGATTCGATTATATCGTGTGATACATCGATATAATCAGAAAATAAAACGCTTTTCAAAAACGCAAAAATCCAATATGGCGCCTATAACAACAACCAAAGTTGAGTGTTGTAACTCTGGCATCAAGAACACCTTAGGGTCGTATTCACTGACTTATCCCTTAGTTAATGATCTCTTGGGTAAGGACAGGGTACTTGAAGGGATCCATTTAAAAACCCATTCTCTAATTCATCCTTAAGGTAAATTTTTTTACCTAGCATCAGTTGTCGTTAACTAAAGAAGAGGCTGATGTTTTTAATCGTAATAGTACAGTGGTGTATAAAGAGTAATGTGTTCTCATTGGTTCATTTGAAAAAATAACTTATAAAATATTTGACGTCTAACGACAGGAAACAATAAACGCCAATTTGTAATTGAAAAAAATTTAAAGTACGGTAATTTACGCGTCTTCCTAATGCTAATAAATTATTCTTTATTTCTTCTTTATGCAATTCTTCTTCAATTTCTTTCAAATCATCATCTAAAATTTTATAATATAGTAATTATTGTTTTACAACAATTTTCAAAATTTTAACAATTACTACTTCCAGATTGTGCAATTGCTTGATGTTATGCGGTATTCTGCAGGCATAAATAATGTTGATTACAAATGTGGGGTGGTAATTCATTGCTAAATAATTAATTATAATCAATTTATTAATTTTCAATTTAAAGAAATAAGACATGTTAGGGAATCGTTTCATATAAGAGCGTTTTTACACTTTATAATTTTTGCGTATATTATGCGTTTAAAATATGTCTTTTGCATAATTCATCAAGAATATTATTTAATTGAATATTTATTTTGAAAATAAATTCACTTTTCACGTTTCCAGTTCTCATTCACTAATACAAATAACCCTTCAATTTTCTTAATGACACCTACTGACCATCTCTTAGTTAAGAGATCAACTTGGTGTATTTTGACGCTAATTACGGATCCCTTCGAGTTACAGAATGAGCAAATCCTTCTACCTGAAGGGATCCCACACCACTCTGCCAGGTAAAGATCAATCTTGAAGAGCGGTATCTAACTAAAGGATTTTTTATTATTACAGAATAGGTTTTGTCATTAAGTTAAGAGATCCTCTTCGTTAAGATCCCTTAAAAGTTAGAGAATACGACTCTTAGAAAATACCATGCCAGAATTAGATTCTTTATGAAAAAGTGCCTCAATAAGAACGAAAATTACAAATTTACGATGTTTTCCAATAATTCAAAATCTAAAAATGGCACATCAAATTTTCTTTCAGATAATTGTTTTGTATGAAAATGTACAACTTTGCCCTAATTTAACCTACCTCATATCTCTTATAATAACTGAGATCCCCATGGTGCAGCTCGAAAAGCGGGCACTCTGTATATTGAACTATTATAACATATTTTAAGAGATTAGCGGTGAATGTTTTTTGAACGGCCAGTGCGATAAATGAAAATTTTAACAATTTTGAATGCATTTTTTGATCTTTTAAATAAAAGCTAGATGGAATCTAATGGTGTTATCATTCATAGTTTATATTTCTGAATAATTTTTGTGTCTTTCATTTTTTCTTTAAAATAATTAGGGAAGCAGGAATTTGCTTAAATAAGTTTTTACATGTTAATTTCCTATGTTCGGCTAACTCATTCAGCACCCGGTAGGTACATACAGAAATTTTTTGGAAATGATGATTTTCCGCTTCTGGGACCCCAATATGCTTAAATTCATCAAAATCTCAATTGTTTTTTCATACATTTTTCATACATTATATGATAAAGTAATAAAACAATGTTCATTAAATTAATTCACTAAAACTTATTCATTTACACAAAAAATTAATTCATATTGTTATATTTTCTAGACGCTGAATCGATATAATATAAAATAAGATATATGATAAAAAAGATAAAAATAAAGAAATGAAATTCATAATTAAAGATAAAAAATTTCCGATTTCACGGTGCCCGTAAAATCAGCGGGGCCCCTAGGCGGCCGCTTTTTCTGCCTTATGGGTAATCCGGTATTGGCTTCACTAAATAGTTTTTAGAGTTGGATCCCAGAACCCAGAAGTCTCCCAGGTTGGTAGAATAAGGTAAGTAAGCCAAATATTGCCATGCTAAGACATATTATTACTTTATCATACAAAGTATGAAAAAGTATTGTTATCGTGCAGAAAACAAAATTGAGGTTTTGATGAATTTAGGCATATTGGGGTCCCAGAAGCGGAAAATCATCATTTCCAAAAAATATCTGTACATACGTGTGTGTAGGTGTGTGTGTATGTGGTCAAATTTTGTGTGCGCTCTACCGCAAAAAGTAATAGGAATTTTTTAACAAAATTTTGTATTTAGTACATATATATTGAGACTTAGAACTGATTAGATTTTGGTTAAAATCGGTACACGGAAACGCAAAAAAAAATATTTTGTAAACTAAAAAAATAATTTTTTCCTTTTTTTTCCAAATTTTATGTTTTTATTAGATTCTTCTCTATAATGATATTAAAAAAGTCTTAATCAATAATCGTATAAATATCTTATTTTAGTAAATATTCTGTTTTGAAATTAAAAAAGAAAAAATTTGTCTTATTTTTTAAATTTTATTTTTTTATTATGTTCTGCTCCATAATAATAATAAAAAAGTTTTAATCAATAATCGTGTAAATATCCTATTTCTTCATATTTTTGATATTTAAAAGTATGATAAAGTTAATGGGCATGGCCACATCCGATTTGTTTTTTATTAGAATCAATTTTATTTGCAATTGTCTGCAATTTTATTAAACAAGTAATAAACATAATTTATTATATTCGAAATCATAAACAATAATCATAATAAAGCAACTAAAAATATAAATATTTTTATTTTTATTTAAAATGACAAACTGACAATATTTGGAACCTATAACCTTAATATTGCCACAGGCAATATTATAGTAGGCAGTACCTACTGGCAATGAAAGGAACAGATATTTTAACAAAAACAAATTAATAATATACCTAATCTAACAAATTAAAAAAAGAACTAACGTGATACTTATTTAGCAAATTAACATTTTACTGTTTTTTAGGAACAATTTGAGCACTTGAATGTATCCTTCTTCTTCTCTTCTTTTCATACACGTATTGTCCACATGCAAGACCCAATCTCATATTAAGCTTGGCGATCTTCATTTTCATTACATACGAAACAAAACTACATTTCACTACTTTTGAATTTCTTGTTTATTTTCTTTTTTTTTTAACCATTTCACATGGCAATTATACAGGGTGACCTAGACCACCCGTATCAGTACTTTTTTCAAGAACGGTAAGTCGTAGAGAGTTGGGCTAAAAAAATTTATTACAAAAGCCCTAATGACGAATCTAATGGTGATATTATTATTTCCTGGAAAAGTCGGCATCCAGAGTAGTTTGCTCCAGAAAGTTCAGAAATCTAGAATTTTAAATGGCACCATATGTCGAAAGTGATATCGTTGGAAAGCTCCTTAAAAAATAAGCAAGTTTTGTAGGAAAATTTTTTTTTATTACTCCCACCCCTTTTAAGTTAAATTCGACTTTAGTTGTTAAGTTATTATTTTGATAATTTTGACTTTATTTTAAAAATTGGCATTCAAAATCTAGCTATCGGGTTAGGCAATAATTAATAATTGCAATTGTTTTATCCCTCTGTCGTAAAATTATCCGTTGCCATTGTTCAAACTAATCATTATTTATTGTTTATTATTAATATTAATTGTTTGTTTTGAAGTTAAAATTTATATTATTAATTAGTTTAATTAGTGAAATTATGCCGTTTTCGAATTTAGAGGCTTTCGATATGTTAATGATTTTGGGAGAATGTGGACAAAATTACAGAGCTTCTGAGCGTATTTATGCTGAAAGATATCCTTAACGTGCCCGTCAATCTTTCAATGTTTTTCGGAGATTGGCAGCACGTATTTGTACCAGAGGCTAGGTGCAACCAACAAACAATCGCGGTAATCGGATTATGCGACATGTACGTGATGAAAGAGCAACTGATATTCTTGCTGCAGTAATTGTTGATCCGAATATGTCAACCAGAAGACTTGAAAGAGATTCTGGAGTTAGCTAATCCTCTGTATGCAGAGTCTTTAAGGATCATAATTTTCATCCATGCCACGTACATATGCATTAAGAATTAAATGAGAGTGATTTTCAAAGTAAAGTAATTTTTTGTAATTGGTTAATTAACAAAGGCCCCCACTTTCCTAGGACGGTTTTATGGACTGACGAGGCTACTTTTAAAAGCACTGGTGAAGTCAATATTCACAATGCGCATTACTGGTCGCAAACAAATCCCCATTGGCTGCGAACTATTGATAACCAACATCTTTGGAGCGTTAACATTTGGTGTGGTGTGCTTGAAGGAAAAATTATAGGTCCTTATTTTTTTTAAGAAAATCTTAATGGGATACGATATGCCGTGTTTTTAAATAATGATTTGATCGATTTATTGGAAATTGTTTCTCTGAAAATGCGAGCAATAATGTGGTTTCAGCAAGACGGCTGCCCAGCTCATTTTTCATTGGTTGCTAGGAATGCAATAAACCAACTATTTCCCAATAGATGGATTGGCAGGGGATCAAAGATATTGTTTATACAAAAAAACCGACAACGAGAGATGATATGAAGCTCAGAATTTGCAATGCCTGTCAATCATTAAACACTGAAGAAGTACTTAGAGCCACTGATAGTATAACCAGAAGAGCTCAACAGTGTTTAGAAGTAAATGGAAGACATTTTGAACACTTGTGACATTGTTCTAACGCGGTAGCTGGATTTCAAGTGCTGACTTTTAAGGTTAAGTTCGTTATAAGAAATTGAAATTTAATAATTTCAAGTGAATATAACTTAAAAGGAGTGGAAGTAATAAAAAAAAATTTCCTACAAAACTTGCTTAATTTTTAAGGAGCTTTCCAACGATACCACTTTCGGCATATGGAGCCATTTAAAATTCTGGATTTCTGGACTTTCTGGAGCAAACTACTCTGGATGCCGACTTTTCCCGAAAATAATAATATCGCACCATTAGATTCGTTATTAGGGCTTTTGTAATAAATTTTTTCAGACCAACTCTACGACTTACCGTTTTTGAAAAAAAGTACTGATGCGGGTGGTCTGGATTACCCTGTATATAATGAATAAATTGAAAAATAAGAAAAATATTCGATCTAAACAAAAAATAATTTAAAAATAATGATTAGTATGCGCACAATTGAATTATTGATTTTCTACGTATATAGTATTCTTTTTATATTTTTTTGAAATTTAACCATAAATACATACTAAATACATACCACAAATTTATACTTAAAATTTTTAATTTTTGATTCATTTCCCGAAATTAATGGAGCATTAAAATTTAATGAAATAAGAATTACCACCCAATGAATCAATAAAAATCTTTGATTTTAATTTAATTCTCCTCCTAAATTGTAATTCCAGATTAACTATTATTATTAAATAAGTAAATCTCTTGCTAATACAAAGGCTAGAAGGTACGCTTTTCACATTTAATTTTTTATTTTTTAATTAAAACTTTTGTAGTTTATTTTTGTGATAATATTATGTATTATGCAGGTATAACACAGTAGTACATTCCGGGAACAAATCCGTTCCCGCATATCGTGTTTGTTTCGCGATTCTTAAATCTTTATTTTACTCGAGGTAAAGTATCAAAGCGTTAACGTTAGTTATAAATTTATTATAATAGTATGTCGAAGGATCTATAGTAGTAGCTTTGGTATAGTAGTAATAATTATTATAAATCTCTTGGCCTTGTATATCCATTTTGATGTCTAATGTGTAATAAAAAAGAAATAAAAATAAGTGGATTTCCTCAGATTTTATTGCGAAAAATTTGATTACTACTCCCTCCATTAAACTAATTGAGAAATTAATTGGAGAAGTAAAATTTTGCAATCGGAAGAACATTTTACCCTAAAAGTCCTGATTTGCTCCTATATGTTTATTACAATAATATAGTGATTGATTATGCCATAACAATTTTTATTACTTCGAATAATATATTCTATTTTTCAACTTCAAACGTTGAAATTTTGTCAAAATTGGGAATTCTGTTGATTTGATAAACATTAATATTTCTGTTGGATACAAAAAAACTTTTAACTTAAAGCACTGTTTATCAAATGCAATATAAAATTAACTTCTGCTGATGATTTAAAAAGAATAATATAATTTTTAAAATTGATGCCATCTATCAGAGAAGAGAAAATTGTTACTGTTTTGAAAGTGACTGTCGAAAGTTCGAAGAAGGATAAGATGTTATTGTTTAATCAAGGATAAATAAGGCTCATCTAAGTATAATATTTTTTGTTAAATAAACAACACTATTGTAAGCGCTTTTTATTATAAACAATATCGAAATAAATAGTATTATATAAACTTTCGCTATTCCTTGAATGCTAAATACAGATATATTCATATGAAACCTAAAATGGGGGTGTAGCTCAGATGGTAGAGCGCTCGCTTAGCATGCGAGAGGTACCGGGATCGATGCCCGGCACCTCCAACTTTTTTTGCTTAATATAGCTGGTTTAACTCTTTCCAGCTTAGTGGTACATAGAATATGCCACAAATAGTATATATTTTTTGACACAGTTTCTTTACTTAATTATTATTGGCGTACTTAAAATTATTAAACACGAGACACGACGATTTAGAAATGCTGCCCGCAAAAAGTTTTAAAGGAGGAAATTAATTAAAAAGTTAAATTTATTATTTATTTATATTTCATTCTTTTTCAGAATGCTCGGCGCTAGAAGGATGCGAATTTAAAAATATTCCTATATCTCCCATGGGCGGAAAACATCTTAGCAAATCAGCTTCGGAACTTAGCAGCCCAAGGGAAATGCCTGAAATTCGTCCACGTTCTGCAGCGCCTCCTGGAACATCACATTTATCAGTTTATCAGAAGACCCACAGCTTTTTCACACAACTTAAGGTAAGAATTGGTTAAACAATATATATTAATATAATAATAATTATTTCTTTAAGATAAGAACGTTTGCCTATTAACAAAGCTACCTAAGTTTATGTTCAACATTTAGTCTTACAACGCAAAATGCAAAATCATACAATTCAAAATTTTAAACTGTAAATAATATAAATAATTACACAATAATTTATAATACAGGTTCTTGAAATACTAGCGTATAAATTCATTGAGCATCAAGCCTCCGTGGCGCAATTGGCTAGCGCGTTCGGCTGTTAACCGAAAGGTTGGTGGTTCGAGCCCACCCGGGGGCGAAATTTTTTCCCGAACCCCGATCTAAAAAATTAATATTCAAAATACTTATTTTTATAAATATTGCAGTTCAGATTTTTACTAAGTATTTTATTTTTAACAATTTCAGGTCGCATGACTGTTAGAACTTGTACAAAAATTTCTTTGAATATAAAAATGGAAATAATATCTTTGAAACCTAAGAAAAATATTCTGCCATAAATATTCTCAACAATATTTTATTAAATATTGACTTTAATTATTATTATTATTATTATTGCTGAACGGGTTGTGGTTCCATGCCCACTTGCACTGAAGCTCAAAGCTTATTGTACCCCGCGTTCCAAGTTTTACTCCATCAGCTTTATTTTCTCAATAAAGTTTAGTATACAGCTAATGGTGCTTGAGCTACTCCTTCGGTTGTCGGTTATGGCCAACCGAGGTATCGTAGCTTCAGCGGGGCTAGAACTGGACACACACACAGCAAGTGGTGCGAAGTCTCTTCTTCCTCACCACACTTCCTGCATGTGGGATCTTCTACAACCCCAATTATTTTGAGGTGTCTGTTCAGACATCAGTGTCCTGTAAGTAGACCTACTGTCTTCCTAAGCTGTGGTCTACCCAGCTTAAGGATTTCAAGTTTTCTTTTGCCACTGGAGGGCCTTCCTATGAACATCCGCGATTGCCTCAGTCCCGGAAGGTCCCTCCAGTACGCAAGATGTTGTTTCCTTAGTAGTTCCTTTGTAGTCTCTTTTGCGGTCAGATAAGCTATCCCGCAAGTTGGTTCTGGTCCAACTAGATGTCGTTTTGTTGCAGCCTTAGCAAGAGCATCTGCTTTTTCGTTGCCTTTTATTCCTGGGTGTCCCGGCACCCACCTCTGAATTAAACTGTTCTGTTGTGCAAGTGCTACTAGCACATCGAGGCAGTGACTTACAACCCTGGATTGTGTTTCCACTCTCTTAAGAGCTTCTATAGCTGCCTGGCTGTAGGTCATAATACAGATCCGCTTATTTTCATAAGCCCTCTATGTCATTTCCTCTGCACAGGTCGTTACAGCAGTTATTTCTGCCTGGAACACAGTAGCGTGGCAGCCCAGGTTTATTCTAAACGCATCTCCCTTTCTACGTCCACTAATCCCTGCTCCAGTACTAATTTCCGTTTTGGATCCATCTGTATACCAGATGGTGTCAGATCGAACCCCCAGCTCCTGCTTGGTACCTTTCGCTCCCCTGTCAGGTATGAGAACTTTGAAAGGTTTTTGGAAGTTCCTTACAGTGCTAATTCTGTCAGATTGCATGCATAGCATGTTGTTACTCTTGATAGAGTTGAAGATCATGGTGATGGCCTTCTCTGGGGATCACTCCTCCACGATCGTTGATGGATAGCCTGTAAGCTGCCAGTAGAACATCTGTTGGTTTTAATTAACTGTTAGGTAAAAAATATATAATAATGTTAACAGCAGCACTACTAAAAGTAAACTGCCAGTGGTTCCGCCCACTGCAACACAGAATTTCATATACATATTTACGTCGAACACACGTACTGTCAAGAGAATGAACTATTCGCCGATTTTCATAGGCACAATCGTTGTAAGGATATTTTAAACCAGTCAGTGATATTATTACCGAAGATATTATTTAAAAAATGAAATTTTTGACAAGATATTTTTGCAAAAATATGTTTAACAATGTATTTTTGTACAGATTCAATAGTCGCATCACCTAAAATAATATTGAAAATTGAACTAATATCGTAAAACTAATAAACAAATATTTAGTTTATTATAAATAATAAAAATAATAATAATAATTAATTAATACTCCCTGCTCTTTTATATTTTTTAAATTGAATTAACTGATTAATTGACGGTTATTGACATTACCTGTCAAATGAATAGAGTGTACCTAACGATAAGAAACAAATTAGTACTTAATGTAATAATATGAATTTCAAATCTGAATATCAATTTATTAATTTAGAAATTACTTGATCCGCAAGGATTAAGCCATAGATGGCTTGTTCCGACTTCATACTTCAGCTAATTGGTAGCTCCATCGTTTTTCCGGCCGTCCCACATTTCTTCTACCCCATGGGCATGTAGTTCAATATTTTGTTGGGTACTCGTCCGGTGTCCATTCTATGGGTGTGCTGAATGCAGTTTTCTCTGTAGTTCCTTAAATTTCCCGATTTGCAGCTCTGCCGTATATCGATATTTCTCATTAATTATAATATTATTTCTATTAATTATATTGAATATAATAAGCACTTCGTCGATTTAAATAAAAATAATAATCAAATTTCAAAAATATGCGGTAGCAAATAAAATTTTGTATGATACACTAGTAGAAACGTAGCATTATCGTAGGTACTTGCGTGATTATGATACTCGGCTCACGCCTCGTTTTGCAAGTATCAAGTGCGTTCGCTAATCACTTACTTTCTACACTGATTACATAACGACTATTTTTATTATATGTATTTAAAATTTTTTTTCATGTGATTTTAATTAAAAATTTATTTGCTGATACAATTTTTATATTTTATACAAATTTAATTATTTTTGTTTAATATGACGTATCATCAAACCTACAACGAGTACCTATACTCATAAATAATTTTCACACTTAGAATGTCCTTTGTCATTAGAGATGTTCAAATTTTTTTGCGTTTAAGTTTGAGGTACCTACCAATTATAAATTAATTAATGAAATTCAGAACATGTCAAGTGAGAGATAAATCATAATGATTCAAAACAATAATATCTAACCTGGATATAATAATATTATACACATAAATAGTTTGCAGACATTGTTTAACAATTACTTTTGATTTTTCATATAACTTTAATTTAGATTCAATTATTAATTAAAATGTTCAATTTTTTCAATTTTTAACAGAAATTCCTAAACTTGCAATAATGAGTTTTATGACAACAAACACACCACACTGCAAATAAATTCCAAAGATGAGCTGATTTCAATGCAATATGTGTACGCCGTCACATTTAAGCGCGTCCAAGAAACTTCATAAATGGTTTCGTGTAAGTGCCATAATTCATCTAAGGTTCTAAGGCGTAAATGTGCAATATTTATGTATATAGGAATGTATTAGATTTATAATTTATAATTTTTCCAACATGTCAAAAAATTTTAACTTTTGCAGTAACTTTACTCTACAAAAACTTTTTGGCAGTTTATTTCGGATATACAACTAAGAGAGCAAATAATTTAACATGTTAAGAATGTTGCACCCTCTTTTGTTCACATTAATTTTAATTCATTATTGGAATTAATTCGTGTGATTTCAAAATTTTAATTTAATAAACGGTATTTATAAATTAATTTAATTAAGAAAACAAACACAAAAACGGCATAAAGCAGATTAATTAAAGGGGGGGAGATGAATTTAAGAATCTCTGTATTCATATCAAACGAATAATTTTAAAATTCTACTCATTTAATTAACATAACTACTAATCAAAACTAAAAAATTAACTAAGTAGTTAGTAAACAGTAAAAATCTAAAATCTGTTGATTTTTAAATTTTAATTTCAATTAATTTTAAAATTTCATATAAAATATATTAGCACGTAATGTTTTCTATTTTATTAAATATTATTATGGAATATCTAGTTATTAGGAACTTATGTTTAAAAACTAGATATTTTGACTTAAAATTCGTACTTTTAAAATACAATAAAATAGAAATAGGAATAGCTTCATCTACATTTTTTAAGAAAACTCAACGTCATAAATTATCATTTCAACTGATGTGTATAATTTTATTTTATCAATAATAATAATACAAAAACATTGACTCATGATAGATTTCTAATAATTTATTACAAAATAATTACATTACTATTTTATTTATATAAAAACTTAATCATCCAGTAGAAATTGGAATAGCCTCAATCAATAATTTTTTTAAATATTTAAAATATAATTTTATATTGTTTATTTTATATTATCATAATTTTAATGATTATTTTGTAATGATCACCATTCTTAAGAACAAATAATAATTGAGTTTTTGAATAGAATAATATTTTGTAATTTTATAATAAATTATTATAAATTTATCTTGAGACAATGATTTTGTATTACTAATAATTCCTATTTTCTGAACAGGGCCGGATTATCCAATAGGCAAACTAGGCAACTGCCTAGGGGCGCCGATCAGCAAAGGGACGCTTAAATTATTTGAGGTCATAGTGAAACTGAAAAATCTTATAAAAGGCTGAAGCAAATAGGTTACTACAAAATTTTGGATTATTGGAAACTGGAATTTTAACTGAATTTTGGTTAATTAAAGCAACTCAAAGCAGATTTAGAGATCAGACGTTTACCAAGGACTTGGAAAAGAATTGTCGAATATTTATGAATATAAAAAAGATTTAAAGCGAACGAAGACTTGTAAAAGACTGGTTGGCAAAAGTATTTAAGTACGGGGTATGGGGACTTAGCTGGAATTATAAACAGATAAAAAGAAGAATTAAAAAAAGGGTAACTGTCTATAGCAAAATTGAAAATAATTTTAGATTTTTAAATAATTTGAAAAACCTTGATGATGGCAATTTACGCAATCATTCAAAAAATCTTCAAACCATATGCTGTGAAGACTTCAAATTGGAATTTTCTAAAGAGTGCATTTAATTCAAATGATTTATTGAAAATATTGAAGATGAACATGAAAGAAATTTTAACTTTTATTCAAGAAAAAATTGATTTTAATGTTTCCCAATTTAGAAATTGCAACAAGAATATTTTTAACCAATACAAGTGGGGAAAGGTCATTTTCAACTTTAAAGAGAACAAAATCATATTTAAATAATTCAATTTCTCAAGAAGGACTTGACAAATTTAGCTGTTTTGTCTATAAATAGTGAGCTAAGCAACACTGCTGATTTTGAAAAAGTTATAACAGAATTTGCAAACTCGAAATTCAGAAGAACTTAATTTTTGTAATAATGTATTTTGTCATAATAATTATCGAATGCAATGTTCTTTTTATTATATATTTTATTAGATATTAATCAACTCAGGAGTATAAAACTATCACAAAATAGGTAAATAATTTTACAAAAAATTGGTGCCTCCGCGAGAACTGATTTTAAGATAAATATAATAATTGAATTTGTAGGACGATAATTTTAAATTTAATAAATTTCAAAAATTTTAGAACTTTGAGTCTAAGCTCAAAATTTTCTAGAAACATTTTTTTGGGGGAAGGGGGTGCTTAAAAACTTTTGCCTAGGGGCGCATAGATTAATAATCCGGCCCTGTTCCGAAGTGTATGTTAACAAAATTGTAAATTAATCTGTCAAGTTTTTTTTAAGATGATTATATTCTTGTAAATAACTGTCAAGTTATTTATGCCGCTTATTTTAATATAGATAGTAAATAAATAAAATAATGAAATAAATTTGTTGATTTTAGAGCATTCAAGCTATGCACGCAAATTAATTCATTAATTACGTTAACATTTGAAATAAAATAAATTTTTGTTTTCAGAGTAGATGGACTCGTAGCAAAAGTCGTGAACGTAGGCATAAATCACCAAGTCGTCAAGATTCAATAGGTACCGATTACGCGGCAGATTTAAGTAGCGAACACAGTACTCCTAGCACACAAAGTCCACGACACAGACTACATACTTATACAGGTGAATATCCAAATTTCTTACTTGCTTAATATTTCATACTATTTTCAACAACCTTCGATAGCTCAGTTGGTAGAGCGGTGGACTGTAGATTGTATAGTTATTCTGATATCCATAGGTCGCTGGTTCAAATCCGGCTCGAAGGAAATTTTTTTTATTTATTAAAACTTCAAATTTTGTATAAAGTGGACTAGAAATATTTTAATCATATAATGGTGTGATAAAACTTTGGTATATTTCTCAACCGCGTAAATTAAGTAGTACATAATACGAGGCTTAAATTAATGGTTTAAATATAATATAGAAGGTTTGGTGGATATATTCACGATTAAATGGCATGTTTTATAATTCTTTTTCTAAAAATTCATATAGAATTGAGCAATTTAGCGTATTACAAAATTTCCAAAATATATATAATAATTATTTCTTGAATTAAATACCTATTGGCCATAAATATCAATCTTAGTCCGATATCCCGATATGTTTAAATTATAAAATATGTAATAATTATAATTATAATATTCAAACTTCGATTAATATGTATTAGGTGGCTCTAGTGCATAGTTCGCTATCACGAACTATGTAAGTTTATGATCCACCATGATCCACATAAAACCTTTGCCCTTCTTCAATAAGTAACTATTTAGAGCATTCCATCAGGTAGCAGCCCAGAATGATAAATATACGTAGGTATCAATACTGCACCAAATAAATGCTAATAATAAAAATTAGGCTTGAAAATATTTAAATAATAAATAAATTATTATACATATTTGTTTTCACAAATCACACATTTGTGCAGGTGCTGATACAATGGTAATTATATATTGTATTGTGTGGTAATTGGCAATGGATACTATTGCCTTTCCCTGAACCAAACAAAACCGAAATTCTTACTTTAATAGTTTTTTTTATTCCGAACAAACTTTCTGGATGAAAATTGAGAATTGAAAGTATTGACACTCCTAAGGAACAAAGCCGTAACTCATCGGGAGAGTGATTTGAAAGCTTAAAAAATTCCCGAAAGTTTAACTTTACAAAGTACTTCATTTAAAGTTGTTGTTTTAATGTAATATGTAGTACAACTTGGTGCTGCGAAGGACCTCTTCCGCTTGTATACTAGAAGATCAATCTAGGATCAGAGCTAACTCGAGGATTAAAGTAAATGTCTGTTATATGAAATAGGGTCAAGCGTTTATCCTGGGTTAATTTTCGGTGTGTTCTTACCCTATAGAAAGTGGTTGAATTATATAGTTCAAATTTAAAATATGCAGTATTAAACTTTAAAGTTTTGATGTAATTTTTTTGAAACTATTATAATAATAATATAATATTATAAAAATATAATTTTAAGAAAATCTTCGCTTAACATATTATTTACAACAAAATTATTACCATTATTGTAATTAAAGTGGTCAGATGAGAAATTTTTTGTTCGATTTTGATTTTCAGTGCAAATTATCTTTAGCTAAATTTATATTGGTTCACAGACCACGAAGTATAATTTTATAACTTTAATTTATTAAAATCATTGTGAAATAATTTCTGTTCGTTTACTAAAATTATGCATTTTTTATCTGCTGACGAAATGTTGCTATTAACGTTCCGTTTTTACTTTTTATTCTACAGGGCGAATGCTAATTGTTGCTGGTAAAAATCACTTTTATAGGATTGTCTGTAGAAGTCAGGAAAACCAACAGTTATTTTAAAAATAACTCTCTATAATTACTTGACTCTACCTGCAAGTTACTTTTTTCGTTTTATAGTATAGTTATTGATGATAGATTTGCAAAATAAAAAATATGGCGATGAAACTAAGGTAAAAGAGGAAGGGTGAAGCTAAAGTAGAATAACAGAGTTGTCACTTCATATTTTTAGTAAAAATTTGTTGTTTATTTCAAAAGGCCCTAGGGGTATAAGCACGGTGATTCGGCCCCGGAAAGATATTTAAACGATATTCATAGGATATGTTGGTACTAATAAAATACTAAGATCCTAACAGTTTCAGATCGCTAACTCAATTGGTTTTCGAGAAAAAGCAAAATATGTAAAAATTTGAAAAAAATTATTTTCTCCGGAATGGCTGAATCGATTGATCTAAAATTTTGATATGTTATGGGGGCTGCTAGGGGCTCTTAATAAAAAAATTAACACTTATATAGCTTCATAAATTCCTTGAAAAAAAATTTGGTTTTTCTTTAATTTCAGTTTTTAGCCATAGTATAAGTTTTGTAAAATTATGAAATTATTTTTTTTTCAAGCCCCATATATATCGTTTTAACTTCATGAATTTTTCAGATTTTTAAAAAGGGTACGCCACAGTAGAAAAAAATAAAAACCATTTTTTGGTTCATCAAATAATGCATTTATTTAAATGTTTTTGAGCATTAATTTAATTGAAATTTACTTGAATCTATACATAAACACGTTACATCGCGATGCATCGTTCAAATTTGATATTTTTATGCTTTATAGGTAAATCATCTTCGTTAATTTTTAATATTTTATTCATTATTTATAGATTCCTATTAGTTTAGTTTAAATATTTTTCTTATTTTTTCAATTTTTCATTATATACTTCTGATGGGAAATAACCGTGAAATAGGGACTTTATTATATAGTATTATGAATTTCTATCTTGCAATTTTTCACATATAATATTTTTTCAGCATATTATATTCATATTCTGTTAAATATTTTTAATCTTGACCTGTTAAATGATAATTATGTCTTTTTTGATTTTTTGAACTATTGATTTTTTACGTATTGTATTTAACTTAACATTTGCTTAAAAATATTAATTTAATTATTTTTATGTATATTCTAACTATTATAAATAATTTTTTATATTTAAAACAACAACAATAATTATTTCGTCAAATTAGAAAATTAAAACAGTTAAAAATAACTAATCTTCATATAATTAATGTCAATAAATATTTTGAGGAACTTTTTTTTTTTATTACTTAGCTTGATTATTAATATATTTTTATAAATTTATTCTATTAATATAGGTAACCAAACTTCAATATATATTAATAAAAAAAAGAACATAGTTTTTCAAATTTTAAGACAATTTTCAACAAATAAACAATGAAGAAAAGAATAAAAGATACAGAAACAAAATGTATAGCTAAAATTTTGATTAATAGAATTTTTTTAATCTTCATCACTGTCTTCTTTAATCACAACTGAAATATTGTCTGTATCAAATAGTTTATTTAATATTGCAGCAGACCTGAGAAGTTTTGATAAATTAAATGTCGTTTTTATATGCTGCCGCAATTGTTTATTATTTGTCAAACGGGAGATATTTATCAAAAATTCTCAGGTTTGCTGGAATATTCAATAAACTATTTGATAAAGTAAATATTTCAGCTGTGATTGAAGAAGACAGCGATGAAGATTGAGAAAATTATATTAATCAAAATTTTAGCTATATACTTCGTTTTTTTATTCTTTTCTTTATTGTTGATTTAAGGGAAATTGACTTAATAATTTGAAAAAATATGCTCTTTTTCCATTAATACCAAATTGAACTTTTATATTGATTATATTTGTATTGACATTAATAATGATTAGTTATTTTAAACAGTTTTAATTTTGTAATTTGACGATATAATTATTGTTGTTATTTTAAATATGAAAAATTATTTATAATAGGTATAAATCATCAAAATATGCATAAAAATAATTAAATTAATGCTCAAAACATTTAAATAAATGCATTATTTGAGCCAAAAAATAGTTTTTATTTTTTTCTACTATGGCGTACCCGTTTTAAAAATCTGAAAAATTCATGAAGTTTAAGGGTAATATATAAGGCTTGAAAAAAAAATAATTTCATAATTTTACAAAACTTATACCATAGTTAAAAACTGAAATTAAAGAAAAAGCAAATTTTTTTTTAAGGAATTTATGAAGCTATATAGGTGTTAATTTTTTTATTAAGAGCCCCTATCAGCCCCCATAACATATCAAAATTTTAGATCAATCGATTCAGCCATTCCGGAGAAAATAATTTTTTTCAAATTTTTACATATTTTGCTTTTTCTCGAAAACCAATTGAGTTAGCGATCTGAAACTTTCAGGATCTTAGTATTTTATTAGTACCAACATATCCTATGAATATCGTTTAAATATCTTTCCGGGGCCGAATCACCATATGTATATAAACCCCTAGGGCCTTTGTGATCTAAAATATAAAAAATTGCGTTTTTAGCTTGTAAAAGATAGCACAGGTAAGTTGTTTACGTAAATTAGGGTAAAAGTGGGAGAGATACCGTATGAGGAGAAACGCCATTCCTTAGCTAGTTTACGATGTGGGAAAAAGTGTGGGAAAAAATATTCTATATTATCACAAGTGGAAATGTATAAGCTAATGTAACAAAATGGATTTCCACTTATATAGATATCCTTTTCCCACATAGTGAACTTGCAAAGGTATGGCGTCTCTCCCATTTTTACTATAATATATCTACATAATTTGTTAGGGAAAACTCTTCTATGCATGTTATGCAATGAGTCGAACCAAGTGTAGAAGTGAAATAAATTTTATAATTAATTAATAATTACCATTAAAAAAATACTCATTACGAAACTTCAACAACTAAGAAAAACTTTAATGACCTAGAAAGTTTTTCAGATCCTTTAATAAATCTGAAGAAAATTCGAAACTTAAAAAAGTTTAAATTGACGCGGATTTAACGTGGCGCCAAGATTGGCGCCGAGTAGACCTGGCACTGAGTTGTCCTAGTGTCGAGTTGGCGGGTGCCGGATTGGCTAAGCGCCGAGTTGGCTTCGTGCTCCTATCTTATACTTTTTGTCTCTCGGTGTACTGTAAAAACTAAATATAAATAATGTGATTTAATCTAAAACTAAATATAAAATATACAATAGGTATATAAACTAAAATATACATACCTACATAAGTACAACGGATAATTTTTAAAACAATATATTATTATACCGACCTATCCTGTTGAATCTATGTAGTCTGAACCCTTCATGGCTCTCTGATGAGGTCGGTGCGATAGGCTTATAATTTACCATATCTGTATTGAAAACATACAGTAAACGCTTTTCAGAACTAAGTCATCAACAAAATACATTTCTTTTATTCAAAGAATTCGATAGATATATAATTCAAGACCATACTTCATACTTCAATACCGATACTTTTACCATCAGTGCCGTAACTAAGGTATGGCCAATATGGCCCCGGCCATAGGCGCCTTTTGAATGAAGGCGCCAAAATTAAAAAATTCAAATTAAAAATATTGTATTTATTATTCGGCGCCATTTGAATAAAGGCGTCGTTTAAATAAAGGTGCCGAAATTCAAAAATTTAAATTATAAATATTGTATTTAATATAGCCTTCATTTTAATAAAGGTGTCGTTTAAATAAAGGCGCCGAAATTCAAAAGTTCAAATTAAAAATAGGTGATGATTAAATAAAGGAGCCTAATTTGTATTTTCTTGTTGATAAAACTATATAATCAGTTTTTTTAAATTCAATATATTTTAACTGATAGTTAAAAAAAAAGTCTCAAAATTCGCCATTTTGCACCAAATTCAAAAAAAATTTTCCGTGGAAACCCCGGACTCCTCTTTGGGGAGAGAGAATAAACCCCGCCCCCACCCTTTAAATTAAGGCGCAATTTTCGTAGTTGGCCATAGGCGCCAAAAGTTCTAGTTACGACACTGTTTACCATATTTCAGTATTTTCATAGTTAAGAAAGGTGGATTGTCAAAATTTTATTTTCATATTTTTACCGTAAAATGAGCACTGTATAGCTACATATTATAAAGAAAACAATAGACTTTAAACAAAATAATGAATAGAACTTTTCATATGGAAAATTTGAATGCAATTATTTTGTTTCCTGCATGTTTATGAGTGGTATTTTATCCTAATCAGATTCTAAAGATACGTGAGCCAACAACAGGGTGGAAGTGTATAGTAACGAAAATGCCTCAATTACTGCAATGCAATTAAAAATGGTAGAATGTAATGTATAACTATTCTTGTATTAACCATACAAGAAAATTTGCTTTTGATTTGATATTATTTCCTAAAATTCTAAATTAAACAATCTTATCTATTCAAAGCTAATTAACCCATAACATAAATTAGAGCTACCAATTAATCTGAGAAAATATAATTATGTTCATAATTAACAAAATGCCTCATATTATAAATTACTACATTTTATGAACGTTTAAAAATTTTAATTTATTGTTTAACTTGTTTACGCTTAAGGAAATCAAAATATTAGAGTTCACCAAATATTTGATGAAAGTACATCAGTTTTATTTAAAACATATTTCTGATTTTGCGACACAATAAAAACATTAAATTTTAATTTTGGTGCGTTTGAATACTTCTTTTACAAAAGAAATAGTAAGTACTACAATAAATTTTTTAAAGTTAATTTTTAAACGGAACCTTTTATGCGTTTATAACCGACTTTTTATATTCATTTATTTCTCATTCTTTCCAATGAACACGAAAATAAATATTAACTTGAAATATACTGTCTGGTAGATTATATTTTTTATATAACAAATAATATTTCATACAGAGAATAACTGCTTTGGTGATATATTTAATTATATTCAAGTTTATGATTTAGATTTCCAGTTATTATTGTAGTGAAATAATAATTATTGGTATAATAATGAACAATTCAGTGGAAGATCAATTTTAAGCTGGTTATGAATAATTTATACAAACTATTTCTCTGCCTTGTATCATCTCAAGTAGAATATCGATCGAGCTTTTTATAACATGTAGATATTAGTAAAAAAAAACAATAAAATTATCAACCAAAGCATTCTATTTTTTTATCCATTTAAATATGACAAAAATATTATAAATCGATTGTTCGACACATCATGTAAAATATATGCTTATCAATAAATTGCTTTTTAAGTTACAAATAATTATGTCAAGGTTTTCCTCGTCTATGCATCATGAAGAGTAAAGAGAAATTTTATATTAATACTAATAATCTAAAAAATGAAATTGCGTGCTGAATTGGGGTGTGTTATTATCTTTTACAGACTCGCCCCTGAGCAGGGTTTGTGGTGGAGACACATCACATAGCTCTGCTAGTGGTTCGCCGAAACCTAGGGCACCAACACCAGGAGCTGTGGCAGGACTCGATCTGTTGCCCGTAAGAATTTTTTTGTTTTGTTTCGTGTAGAAGATCGTGTCTGGGTTTTGAGACATAATTAATTAAAGCTTATTACAAGTACTTTATATCTTAGAAAATGGAATTCAGTAATGAATAACAAAGGTTAATCTAATTATCCATGAAAAACAATAGTAAACAATGAATTTAATGGCTTCTGGAATGGATTATAAGGCAAGCAAATCGTTTTCTTTATAATATTCAAATTTCTATAATAATTTGTGCATTTATCACTCAATCTATTTCTTTTTCCTCTACATTGTACTTATAAAAGAAAGCCGCATAAAATCTCTTAATAATTCAGTTCAAGTGGAATATTTTGTACATACTTCCGGGTATTACGTAGTTTCAGCAGTATAAAACCATATAATAACATTTTTCTTTTATAAAAGAAAATATTACTTTTTATTTAATTTTCTTGTCAAACTTGAAAATTTAAAAATTTACTATTCTGAGCATCATTTTACTATGCACAGCATGCGGTCTTTATTACTTGCAATACATTTTTTAATAAACCAAACATTTTGAAGTTCAAGTTTACAAACAGTTATAAAGTAGAAATAATAGTATAACATCTAATTAATAGAAAAACTTCTTTAAACTAGAATATTTATTTTATTTATTATTTCTAAAGTTTTTAGAAAAAATTTAATAAATTGTATAGTTCAGTTTGTTATTGATTTCATCACCTGCTACTACCATTACTTGATGGCACAAAGGTGAATAATTTATTAATTTTGATACCCCATACAATCAAACGTTTACTTTCTTTAAATCTTTTTTAATTGAATCGTAGATTGAGTAACAAATTATTTAGAAAACAAACAAACAAGCAGTAAGTTATGTTATTCTAGCTAACATCGAACGATGATGCTACAAGACGACGAGAAACATCTTTACGTCAACATTCGTTTTTCCAGCTGCGGATTTATTTACGCCGAGGACACGGGTTGGTCGCCATGGATAAAAATGGTAATATTTCCTTTAATTTAATTCTTATTATTTGTGTTTAAAATGTTAAAATTAACGACGTCCCATCGATTAAGATAGATTCGCTTGACAATTTATTATTATTAGAAAAATTATTGTTGAATTATGCTCAATTGTAGTTATTGATAGGTTTGGCAAATACTTATTGTGAAAATGCAAAATTACTGCATTATTATTCCACTTTTATGTTTTTATTTATATACTTTATTATTTAGTTCTTAACCTATTAATTTTTAAATTTTAATTTACTTTTAAAATATTTATGGTAGAAACTGCCAAGTTAACTTGTTATTAAAATAATTTATAATTGAGCAATCATTAAAAATATCAAAATATAATTTCATTCATTAAATCAAACCTTATAATGTCAATATTATTTATTTAATGAAACTTTTTTTTCGCATATTTATTTTATTTTATTTAGAAAATATTTTTATCATTTTATACCTATATATTATTTATATAATATTTTATAATTTTATTTTAGGAACTAGCGATCCTTACGTAAAATTTAAGGTTGGAGGAAAATTAATTCATAAATCTAAAACTGTATATAGAGATTTAAATCCAAATTGGGACGAAAGCTTCACAGTTCCTATTGAAGATCCTTTTGTTCCGGTTCAAATAAAAGTTTTCGATTATGATTGGGGTTTGCAGGTATGCACGCTTTAATTTATAATTATTATAAAATCATTTTGAATAAAATCTCTTATAGGATGACTTTATGGGATCAGCTACATTAGATTTAACGACGCTTGATTTAGGAAAAACAAGTGATATTACATTATGTTTACAAGACACATCTAGATCCCTTGCCAAATTAGGAGAGATTATGTTAACTGCCACCCTGTATCCAAAAAGTCAAGAAGATAAAGAACAGGTATTTAATTTAATTTTAACTTAATATTTCATATTACTTAAATACATGAACTTTTATATCGATTTAATTTGTTTTCAGTGGGTAAATAAAAATGTAGTGGTAAAATATTTATCTTAATGATTTAACAGCTACACGTTTTGGCTAATTACCTAAGTAATTAATACTAGGTAATAGCGCATCATAAAATAATGCTTTTTTTATTAAATAATGTCATAATTAATACTAATTATTGTTTTACTTAAAAGAAGGAAGATGATTTAGACAAATGATAGCACAAGAACTATAAGTCTTAATGAAAACAGTAAAATAAATTTTGTATTTCAAAAATTAAACTCTGTTAACTCTTATATATGTAGTGTAGTGTTAGCACTGGAGTGTTTCAGGATCATCATTTATTCTAAAGTATGTAGTAAGTTAATTAACATTCTAAGAGTTTAGCTTATACTTGATATTGAACCTACATATTTTAATTAAGGATAATGAAATTTAAGAAGCCTATTTAAGAGCCATTTTGCCTTAATAAGCTGCATAACATCAAGATTAGGTAACGCAAATACAATCCAATTTAAACCCAACAGCTAATTTTTATTTGGCATAGAAAGTCTTGAATTAGAGCAGAGGTAGTTTTAGACTGTAGGAATAAACATGAAAAGGAATTTCAAGTAAAGGTGTGGTAAAATTATAAAGTAAAAGTGTAATTTTTCAATAATTATAAAGTAAAGTAAGTTTTTATTAAACTTCATAATTTTAATCCATTTATATATTAAAATGTTTCAAAAATGAAATGCAAATGAAATTACCTAGCAAAATAATTTTTGAGATGGAACGTAAGTTATTCTGAAATATTAAAAAAAGTTTTGTTCAATTTCATTAATTAAATGCTTCACGAACACGGATCATAAACATATTTTGCAAACAAGATTTTAAATTAAATGTAATCCGAGGATTACAGCTTAATTAATCTGAAGATTTTAATTTAATTAAGTAATTTTTAAAATATCTATTAGTAAAATGTACCTAACCTTACGAATTTCGATCAAATTTCTAATAAATTAAATATCAATCGAGTTAGTAATGTAATCAGATCTTTTAATAAATTCAGTATTAGATTCATCGGTGATGTTTCTGAATTCTCCTGGGCGGACCTTAAGGCAAAATATTAAATTTCAGGAGTCAATCTTATTTTATTTTATTATACATTGTATCTAAATTATTTTAAATAATTATTTTTTAATTTAAAATTGACTACTCATTCCCACAAGGATTGGAAAATTAATAGAATGAATATAATATTAAAAAAAATTTAATTCGAGTTCGCTAATAGAATCATCAGGTAAAGTGAAATATGCCATTTCTATTTATTTACTCGATTGAGTGAGAGATAATTGATGTCCAAATTTATTACATAATGATAGTATATTCTTATTCTTAAATCATGCAAATTGTCGATTTCCAACGAATTATTACTAGTGCGAATTTAATTGTCTTACGACTTTCAACAGGAGAGGAAAGGGTTTTTGGGTTTTCTTTATTTTAGAATAAAATAACTGTATTAAAAAGGTATACCTATGGAATATGGATTATTTTGATGGTTATGATTTTTCTAAATTACTATTGTTTATTTAAATTGCATACCACCGGAATTATAACAAATATTACAGTATAAAACGTAGAAAGAAGTATTTAAAAATGTAATAGCTGCTGAGCTATCTATCGTAAATATACAACAAAAACAAAACCTTCTCATGTCAGTTTATTATTTTACTTATTCTGGATTCACAATGAACATAAGCGTAAGAAATACATAAAACATAAGAAATATAAAAACAAATGAAAGCTTAATTTCAGTACTATCCGATACTCTATTAAGCTTTTACTTGTATTTATATTTATATTTCTTATGGTTATCTTTTTGTTATTACTTATGTCCATTAGTATGGAATCCACACTTCGTATTATTGATTATGGACTGGCCACAAAAGTCACAAGGCAATGCCCGGTTGGTCGGAACATAATTGGAACCGAATAGCTAACCAGCACCTTATTTTTTAAATGTAACAGTAATAACAAGCCCGCTCGCCTAAGGGCCCAGTGAAAAAAATTCTCAATCCGCCTCTGCTGTTAACATATCAATAATACTAATTGTAAGTGAAATAATAAACTGACATAAAAAACATTGTTTTTGTTGGAAGTGTATATGCATACTTTATAGTAATATTAAATATTTACGTCCGATATATCACAGCATTGCTTATAATTTATAACTCGAGATGCTATAAAGGTTACCTTGCAATATTTAACTTCATTATTATGGATTATGGCAAACCTGACCGACTGCTTTGCCATTTTAGGGAGAGTAATAAATTATAACTTTTTTTGAATAAAGTTTACCTACATTTCACATTATAAGACTACATTTACATATATTTCTATGAAGTCATAATTAGTTAAAAAAGTACATAAAGTTTGTCGTGTAGCACAATTTTATTTTTTATAATGTAACCTGTATAAGAATTCTATCGACGACGTTCACATTGAAAATTGCAACAGAATATTTTATTGCAACAAATATTTTTATATAACAAATTGAATAAATAGGTAATTTTTATTCAAATGTGTATTCATGAAGTTAATCATTGCTGAATTTTTTGTTAAAATGCAAATAATTAACTAAATTAATAATTTTGATTTTTACTAAAATTCAGTTATTTTATTTATTTCTAAAATACAAATGATGAATGATGAAAAACTATCCCAAAGATAATAAAATATAAACCTATATTTTAAAAATTACCATTCAGGATTTAATAAATAATAACATTTTACATTATTTGAATAGTTTTTAGCTATCAGTCACACACGGGCTCTGGTAGGACTTCTAGTCACTGCAACTAATAGTTAAAAGCACAATATTGTAAAATCGGGCATTAAAGGTATTTAAGCTTAACTATTTTCAATTTACAATAGTATTTTGCTAGGTTCTGGTAAAATTTTGTTACTAACTATCAAAAAGCAATAACGCCGGCAGATGCTTTAGTATGTGGTTCAGTATTGTTGAAGATCATTTAAATATAAATTTTCAAACTTATAATAAATTATATATGGAGAACCCCTTGAGGCCAATATTTAGAATAAAAGCAAGTACACTTTCCTCAAGTAATTTATTATATTCTACGTACTAGTTTCGGCAATTGCCTTCATCAGAGTATTCGTCAGTTTTCCACAAAAGATCAACAACGTTTAACTTAAAAATTAACATTAAAATTCCAAAATATATTACAGTAAAAACAGTCAAGTGCTAAAATTTTTTTAAAAATAAACACAAATTCAACTTGAGTTGAGTTAAACGTTGTTGATCTTTTGTGGAAAACTGACGAATACGCTGATGAAGGCAATTGCCGAAACTAGTACGTAGAATATAATAAATTACTTGAGGAAAGTGTACTTGCTTTTATTTTATAATAAATTGGTTTATAATGAGTAAAAGATAAATTCTCTGGTGGCTTTCTATGGGTGGTAGATGTTACAATAATTACATAGGTATTACAATGCAATAAATCTAAGTATGGGCATATGATGAGCGAAAAATGTTCAATTTCTGTACAGAATGATATAGAATTGCCAGATGGACATGTCTGACTAGTTATCTCAATTTCCTCTAAAAATTGACTTATCCACTCAATTTTTAGAGCATTTCAAACCTCAATTTTATAATATAGAATAACGCATTAAAAATGCAAATTTCTATCTAACGAAAGTAATATTCGCACAATTACAGTGCACCTATAAAACGTCAGGGTGCAATTACGGAACTAAAACGGCTAGGATTTGGATTCTACAATTATTCACAATGCATTTTGCCTAGAACATTGGAAATTCAACTGTTCTGACAAATCAACGTTTCAAAATGCATTGTATAATCTCTTACTTAATCTTCTCAAGCTACTGGTTCTATTGTGATTTGTGCTTAATGCTGAACAAATATTTGCGCTTATAGAGTTAGTTTCGTTTTGCTTTCATTGTGGTTTATCTCTCAGAATACATCTCAACACTTGTTGTATTGTACAAACACCTGATGGTAGTAGTTTTATTAAATTATTTTTAAATTATAGTTATAAAATAATGTTAAACATAATTAGATTAATTATTATATTGTTCTGCATTGAACAAAATGCTGCAAAATATCCTACGCAGAATTTGAATTTTTTGGAGAAAAGACTTTTTCTTACTAACATTAATTATTTATTATTTGCAATTATTTATGGCACATTTTCTCTCTTTATTTCTCTCTATATTTAATAATGCCAATTTTCTTCTACATAAAATATTTTTTTTGCCTTGTAGATTTGGTATTAAATTGTGTTTCACTTTTGTTTTTAAAATTCCCTTAATTTATATTTTTTTGGCCAATGGTATTTTATTCCTCACTTTATGTATAGTAAATGTCTAGTACTGTACTGTAAACATTTTATCGAAGGGCTCTAAGTTTTATCTGAAATTTAGTACAATTTAACTCTAATGAATGCAATCTTCTTTCTATTGGTAATAAATTTTATTAATAATCTGGCGTAAATATACAAATAAAATCTAAGAATTTTGTCATTGTTATTGACGATATAATATTTGAGGGGTTGAGAAGCCAAGGGGTCTAAGTAACAAAATACATTTATTGAAAAAGAATCCAGAATCCAGGAGGTCATTCAACTTCAATGATCTCTTAAAAATTGAATACAGTAGAACTCAATTTATGTGCAACTGGGATTGGTTGGGAACTCGATCAAACAGAACCACTGATTCAATATATTTGCGGTTGGTAAAAAAAGTAGTCAAATTAGAGCTTCTTTTTAACTGGAAAAAAAACCTAGTAAAAGAGTGAGTGAGTGAGTGAATTTTGTAGATAATTCTGTTGTATACTAAGACTTATTATTATTATTGTATTACAATTGAATCACCTTATATACCAATTTATCATTTTCCGAGCTCTATATTTCTCATAAAGTACTAGCAACATCTTTGTATACGTTTTACTTTCCCATTTACGTAGTAAAGGAAAGTATTGTAATCGAGTAAAAAAAATTTTTTGAACTAGCATTTTTTCCATAGTCTATGAGTCCGTACAAATCGTTTGAGACAAATTTTGCAATGATGTCCGGATGTGTGTGCGTGTGTGTGGAATTTTTTCGTCCACGATTTTTTCAAAACGCGTGAACCCGATTTTATTCAAATTTCATATACTAGTTTGTAACAGTAATCTAGAGAGCTGATTAGATTTTGGTTGGAATCCATACGTTATTTTTTTATTTACTAAATTTTTATTATTTTTTTTTTAATTTTAATTATTATTATTATTATTATTATTTTAGTAATAAATGGGAAAGTTATGTGTTGTCACATCAGATTTTTTGTATTTATTGCAAGCTACGTATTTGTAGCTTACATTACACTGTAGATAGTTTGTGTTTATGAATACTACAACACACTTGCTGTGAACATATGAGTGTGATATTATGTAAGAATTACATCAGATATGAGATCTGTATCAGAGTTATGAAGTCTGCTGTATATCGGCGGACAGCAGGTTGACTGTATGCAATGGAAGGCAATTTCTAGTTAATCAGAAAAGTGGAATGTATTAAATGAATTGATAAAAAAATTAGCTAAAACTATAAATTTCCAGTAGGTAACAAAGAAAATGCTTAGAGTATGTCATTTTAGGCCAGTCTCCCATATTAGATCGTTTATTGCGAATAATGGCTTGTTATAAACCTATACATAGATTAGCCAAGTCGACAGTAGTGCTTTGGAAAAAGGTTGAATACGTAATTTGAATACGTAGGCGTGTCAGTCCTTTTGTAAAAATAACATCAAAGTAGTAAATTAAAGGAAGAATTTGCCCTTGCTTTTTTAATTTATACCTTTAATGTTATAAGTAGATTGTGCAATAATATACAATCTTTATATTACGAATAAACTATTTTAGTCGATACATTAAAAATAATTTATTGACTATCGTCTACTCTACAGGTAGGAAACTTTTGAAAATTTTAAGGTAGGATTTTTTGGATTTCCTCCGTTTACTAAAGCTTTCCGTTAAAAAACCTGTATTAATTGTCATTTTTAACCATTAATACAACATATTATATTATAAGATAGCAAGCATTTATCCGAAAACATAATGGAATGTGTCGGATACCATTTATAAATTGCTGGTTCTGTCTGATATGCATTGGTTGCATCACAATGAAAATAGTTCTAAATTTATCAATATCAACATTACAAGTAAAAATCAGCTCATACTAAAATTAAATTTTCGATTTTACACATCTGCATTTTGGAGTGAAAGCCGCCAGTATATCTGTTATAATGTTATGTAGTACTACCTACATATGCGGTTTAAAAATAGACAAGAAGACAAGAAAACAATCCCAAATCTGAGAACACTTTTTCCCGTCCGATCCTTGTCCCCTCCCAGAAAAAAATTTTGGAGCCCCCTCTAACTACCTATTGACTTGAACAAGTCTTAATTAACAACACACTATAAGATTTTAATGTTGGTTATCCGTTTAAGCTAGATTTAACATTTCTAAAAATTCAAATTAAATTTAAATAGGTTTGTTATTATTTTAATACAAGATTAATTATATTTTACATTTTGACTATTTTACAATCTCACTAATCCATTCATGCGCATGTGTGTTAGACAGATCACAAAATAGAATCCATAAAAATAACAAAATTTAATTTGCAGAAAATTTAAATTGTTTATAAAAGTAAGACAAATTAGTGTTCTACTAGATAAATAGAACGGAAGACTTTAATGCCGAAGGTTGTCCTACCGCAAGTAAGACGGTTAGCAACCCTAATGGGTGTTGCGATCCCTTTGAGTCAAGCCAAAATGGCATGATTTCTATGAGTGCTGACCTACTTTGAATATAGCTCATAAGGATTTTATACAAATTTAAGTTGCTTTTTAGACAATTTTTCATATTTATAATTATAACAATGACATAAATAAAAAAATTATTTCCAACAATATTTTTAACATACTTATATAGCTACCTACACTTCAATCGTAATAATATTATGTTTACCCAGTGTAATGTAAGTTATCTATTTTCAGGCGTTAGGAATGTAATGTAATTTGAAAAATTTAAATCAATTTAATATTTGATATTTCTAATAGAAAAATAGCGTTTGCATTTAGATTAAAAGTGACTTTTAATCGTTCGGCTACGCTATGTTTCACCTAGAAAATGCAAAAAATCCTTGTCGGAAAACATTTAGTTTTAATCCGTATGAAAGAATAATTATTTACGTTTCATATATACGGGTTATATGGCAGGCAGGTATTTAATAGATACAGTAGAACCCCTCTATAACGAGTCCGGTTATAACGATTTATCGGCTATAACTAGTAAAAGTTTAGTCCCTTGATTTTTGTTTACATGGTAAACTGACTGTTTATAGCGAAAATCTGCTTATGACGAGTAAGTAGGCTGGTCCCTTGAGCTCTCGTTATAGAGGGGTTCTACTGTACTATTAAAAAATTAAAATTTTAAAAAGTAATGAGGAAAAAGTAAAACTTAATCTAAATTGGACCTGTGATAATTAAAACCAACACAGCACTGCAGATCAACTGCTTAAAAATGTCTTTTAAAAAATATGCGTAGGTATTGTCGTTCTCCGAAACATAGTACATACCTATTCACTATTTACGTTTTCAATAAAATAATTTTGGTTCAGTTCTATCCGTCATCACAAAACATGAATAAATACTTTAGAATGCTTCTTTTGTAATAAAAGTTTTACCGCATGTACTAAACAAATAATACAGTTAAAATTCAAATATTTTAAGGTTTAGTTAATTTTTTTTAAATCTCGTATAAAATAAAATAAACTAGATTCATAAACCTACTCCACTTCTCAGGATACTTTGTACCGTCACCGTATAGACCATCAACGTCACTAAAAGTACGATGATGGGGAAACTCGATAATTTTCTATTAATTTATTGCTTTCGGAGATGCAATCTTAAATTGTAATACATTCAATCACAGTTTCTTTGAATAATACTCGGAAAGAATTTTAGTTTGATGTCTACTTTTCAAGGTTATTTATGTTTTGAAGCAATAATAATTATTGACAAGGTCGGTTTTTTGCTGTCAAGACTTCCTTACGCAAACTTTAATAATTTGCACTAGAACAATTTTCAAATAGTATATAAAACTTGTGTAATAAAAGTGGTACTATTATAATTCTTTTTTTTAATTTAAAATTTTTTTTAAATTTTAAAGTTATTGAGTTTTTGGGTGATAATCAAAATTTATCTTTAGTTTATAATTTTAAGATAAATTCACGTTTTTAATAAAATTTTTCTTGTTCATTTTAGATTTTTTCAATAATTATTGCTTTTTGTTTTTTAACAAATATATTCTTGTCTTTAACTACATCTTTTTTTCAGGACACCTCATGTACGTACGTTATATTATTATATCATTAGGTAATTAATTATTATTTAATTTTAATTAACCGTTTAATTATATTATGTTTTAATTAATTTCGGACTACACCACTATGCTACTCAAGATGTGACGTCATAACTCACGTTGCCGTTTTGGCTAGCTACACCTGTGGATTTAAATTGAAATTAATATAAAATTAAATTTTTGTATAATTGTTTGCGCTACCTTGTTAATAAAAATTAGTGAAATACTTCGGTGTTTTACATTTTTATAACATTTTATTTTTATAACAATTTTCATTCTAATAATAAAATTTTGTGTGTGCTAATTTAGCACCCCAAATTTGGCTATAAATAAATAATTTGGTAAATTAGGTAAATCCTATACTTAGTCAATAATATCAGTCTGACTTTAAACATAATTAAATATTTAGAACGTCAATACACGAATTGACAAATTTAATGGACATGTTTTCTAATCTAGATTAGTTATTAATCGATTGGAAAATTGGAATAACATATATGTACAAATATGGATGTATTATGTATGTATGTATGTACATGAAACATGATTAAGACTTCGTATGTACCTTCACCGTTTTGAAAACGAGAAAATCCGAGAATGCGTTTCACTACGTGTAATACCCAAGACTTGAAACATTGGGAAAGTCTTTCAAAGCACTCCGCTTTTTGCGCAAGCATTTTCCTGTAATCGTCGACGGCATGGATTTACCTAATGTTATTTAAGTGATCGTAGTCTATTCGGTTTATAATTAGATCATCGTATACTAAGGAAATCTATTTTAAATTAAATCAGTTGGATATTATTTTTTTTTATACTTAAGTAACAAAATGTGATTATCATCGATACTTTGTATAAACAATATAACAATATCGTGTTAGTTCTTTAAGGTTAATTTCAAATTACTGATACTAATGTGACTTCGTATGAGTATCGCGTATTATTTAAAATATATTAAATAAATTTTGTGTAACGTCTTATCAGTTGAAAGTGTGCCGGAACTTTTGATAAGTAAAATCGTCTTGATCATACTCGTAAGATAATTAAAATAATTTGCGTATATTATGTGAATTTAAAAATAGTTATTTAAATAACAATTGACTTGATAAATCAACTTTCTGGTGAGCTTAAAAATGATTTTGTTGTACAATACTTACCAATACTGTAATAATTTATTAATATATTGATAGGCAGTTGTCATCCCTTCGTTTTGTTCATTATTTATGTTTTGAAAATAATCTGTAAAGTATAGACAAATAGGGCAGTTCGTGTGTGACATTTATTCAAACGCTCTTGATGTTCGCCAAACTTTAATCATTTTTGCCCTTCTTGTTCCGAGTAAGTAAACTTGACAAGGATGCTCTAGAGTTTAGAAATAACGTAAATTTATTTGAAACACAAAATTTTTGTAAATATCACATTTATAATCATCATTCGTACATTGGTAAGATAAAGTGCCTAAATATATTATTCCAATTCTCGAAATTTTAACTCAAAGCATTTCTGAAACTTAGTACACACTATCAGATAGTAGCTTTCCTACTTTTACTTTTACTAAAACAAAAACTTAAGAAAAAATTATTTTTTATTTTGAGGAGTAGAGAAACAAATCTGACTAACCCAGAACTCAACTAAAGAACAAATTTGCAGACATTGACCACCGAAATGCCACAATACTGCAATACTGGTCATCTTAGGCAAAAAGTTTCCCAACGTATGATTTCTATTATTGACGTACGAACCGGGAAAAAACTAAGTTTTTATTATGAAATTGATCAACATATCGGTTTGTTACTGTTTGTCGCTAACTCGTCAGCTCCTTTATTATTATCATTACCTTATTAGGTATTTCTTGATTAATAATTCAATAATTTTTTGTCGTTGTTAGTTATTGTAATCGGGTTCATGCACTACAACAGGTATTATTTGAAAATCAAATCACTCGATTCATGTAATAGCATTTCAAAAACTGGAATCAACTTAGAAACGTAATTTTATATTGGTCAAAAGATATATCTTTTTAGGGTTCAAAAATAGAAAACTTGACATGTTCATCGATATTCCATCACTTTGATATAAAATGTTTACTTACGAACAGGTTAACAAAAAATAACGAAGTGTCCACTGTAAGTTTCACTTTTATATACTTCCTGAACTGATTAATCACCAATTATTACAGAATATTTAAAATTAATATTATTTATTTCCATTCGGCCTTTTCAATATACAAAAAATGTATATCTAATTTACCAATACAATTAATTTTAATGAGAAATTACTTCGTTGTCATTATTAAAAAAATAATTTTTTAAATAATATGTAGTATTTACCTACCTAATTAAAAATAAATATTAAATATTATATATGCAGTAATAATATAATATACATATAATATTATGTTTGGCGAAGGAATAATAAAAGCGAAAGGATGACGATTCCAGTCTTCTAACTTCTTAAATTTACAGAATTAAATGGAGCTGAAGGCATCAAAATTTGTCAATAAATTTGCAATAGTTTATTCAGGAAATGTATTTGCATCTTTTTCTATGAAAGTCATAAATAATTCAAAATTCTATTATTGCAGTATTGGTTTGTTCAAAACTAGTAAATAATTGAATATTGCTAATTGAATTTCCCTTCAGATAGTTTATTCTCTACATTTAGCCTCACCTTTTATTTCTTGATTGTTGTTGCTCATGACAAAGAAGGTGTGTGATAAAAGCTCGACGCTCGTGCTCCACACGACATTTACATTTTAGTAAGCACGTAGTTTTGTTTAACTAAAGCAAAAGTTTATAATACAATACCGACAGCTTTATTATTATTATTGATTATATAAAAATAATATTAAAACGCTTTCGTTCTCTTAATAAACTTTCTTTATGCAGGATAGTGAAGTTCTATAGCGTGTTTTGTGTTACTAAAGGTGTAACATTTGCAAAATGTTAGACGGGAAAACGCATAAAAAGTGCGGAAAAGTTCAGTCATGTTTAAACCGTTTAGGTGGAAAGCTTCAAAGAGAACTATCCTTATCGGTTCACGATATTGTTTGTGCGGAGAAACATTTTTCAAACACTATACATAAATTCGTTCATCATTCATCAACGCCCGATTTGGATAAGTTTACAGGTGATTTGCATCATAAGGGTATTACATCCATCGAAAGGTGAAATTTTTTATTTAAAAGTTTTCGTTTTTATGACATTGTTCATTTAGGAAATGCCAATCGCCAAATTTTATGTTCACTGTTGAAGATCACAGTTCATTAATCGAGGATAAACTTATTCTTCCGAATAAATTACCTGACCTTATTACTGCTAATGCTATATCAACAAATGAAAACGATGAAACTCATAACGAGCAGCATTCAGATAGTTCTTCTCATCACGATTCCCGTCATATTTTAAAATTATTTAAGGATACCAGCGACAAACTTCACAGGGTAAAAAGCATTATTTATTTTCACTTCAGTTTCAGACAATATAAATATTTAATCAGTGTAAATAACTAAAATTCAAATTCTGCGATATCCAAAAAAAAATTATTACTCTACGTCACTCAACTTTGAAATTGATATTTATCTATAAATTTTTAAACTTGAACGTTGGATTGGCTTAAAAATAAAGTTCACACAATATTTTTCGTGCCAAATTTGTAATACAAACTTGCAAACTACAAAACTATTGCCCAAATGACGAAATTTAAAATAATTATAGTAAGTATCATGTATCATAACTACGTACATAGTAGGTACCTGCCACAACCTTTAAATTAAATTTTATTACCAATTTTGAAATTTTATTAAGAGTTTCCTGATGTTTAAACATCCTATACATACAATATACTGGAAAACATAGTGTTTCATGTTTACAATTCAAAACGGAACACTTCATATTTTATTAAAATCACAATCTGAAATTTTCAACAGTTTGGTAACAAATATGAATATTAGATCCATATATTTTTATTTACAATTTAAATTTAAATACCTAGTAAATAATTTTGTTTCAAGTTCAATAGGATTTTAAGATACTTTGAAACCAAAGCATCTCTCAAAATTTAAATACAATATTGTATAACTAACTAATAATCTTTTTCTCCAAATAACGTTAAATTATCAGAACTTGAATTTATTTCCTTCAATACATGAACTTAAAAAGTCATTCTATTGTGAAACCAATTGTTTAATTTAGTACCGCCGGAAGTAAAACCAATACAAATTAAATGTGACGATTATTTTTTAATAATTAATAGGAAAATTATTAAGTTTTTATTTATACATGTTTAATTATTTATTTTTATTTTTTACGTCTGAAAACAAGTGCTATGTTTTATCTGGAGCAAAGTACTTTCTAGTATTTCTCTTATTATTTATTTTATTATTTTTATTTTACATTTTTCATTTTTAGACTGCTGCACTTTAAATAAATATAATAATAAATTTATATTAATTTTATTTACTTATTAAATTTGACGACGAACAAGTTTAAATATTTCGATGCAAAAAAACAAACCAAATTTATATACCAATTCGTGATTTCATCGATGAAACATGACCTATATTTTCATAATTGAATTGTTATTGAAAACAAAAATAATTTACCTTCTTGTTAAAATAAACATGGATTCGATATGTAAACACAGTTCTTATTTATTTTATTTAATAATAACGATGGGAACCTTATATAAGTATTTTACAATCATGATAATTGCAGAAAACATTTTTTAGAATTAAATTCTCAAAATATCACAAATAAAATAGAATGTAAATATAATGTTTAAAACGTTTTTGTTATACTATAACATTTTCACGAATTAAATTGAACATTATTTTTATCTTAGTTTTTGAATTGCAATTGATTTCTGAAATTCTAACTTTTTCGTGTGTATAAAATCTCATGCCAACTATACGTAATATTTTTCTGCTATAGCTTTTTATTTTGTTAATTAATCCTTTGTATTTGTAATACAAAAATTACTATACAGTCTGATATTTTCTGAACCGGCTTTTCTTTTTAGGTTACGTAACTCTACCATTTGATTAATTATTTCCTTTGTAAATTAAGCCAAATTGAAAAGGTAAATTAGTTCAGTAATTAAATATTTTCTATTTACGCAGAAATTGAAAACAAATCATTTAAGTAACAAAATGAAAAGAAAGGTATTAACAATTGAAACTCTCGCAAAACAACTTTTTCCACGATATGTAAAAAACACCTTCAATTTCTTTAATTTTTGCTTAATTTTGACGTGTGGCAGATGTTGTAGTTCCGACGCCCTTATGCTAATTTTTCATTTGACGTCCGTACACAGTTTTCGTTAAATTAGAAGAAACTGTAAAATATACAATTAAAAAATAGCATGAAGTTGTACACATAAACTCGTATATTATATTATGAAAGATCACATTTGCCTAATAATTGAGCTTATTTACGTAATTATGAATAGGTGAAGGTAAAATTGTGCTATAGGAAAACCTATAAAGCCGGGATTCCACGCTAAACGCTAGCACTGGTCAAATTCAATAGAAAATTTAATGCATTTCTGATGTGCTAAATATCGTAGACATTTATCATTATAAAATACTTTATATCGTTCAGGATTTTAGGCTGTCCTCAAATTGCGAAATTTTTTTAGACGACAAAGCTCTACTTTGTTGTCGACTTTGTTCGCACTACCATTACTTGTTCGAACTTCCTTACTAGAATATTGATATTGGATCTATTCAGCTTTTGGATCACCTAGAGGTTACAAATTAAAAGTAAAACTTATTATAACTAATAAAACCAATGGTAACACTTTTCGTGCGGAGCATGTTATCAAATACTAACAAATGGGGTGATAGGAATATCGGCTATTTACTCACGCTATTTATATTTATTAAAAATATACAAATACAACGACAATGTTTCGAAAGGATAATCCGCTTCTTCCTCAAGTTCCAAACAAGATACCTTTTTGAATACGTCTAATTTTCTTATGTAGAAAACTAGCCGAATACCAACTATGTTAAAACATATACCGGGGGGCTCGAAAAAATAAAAGGTTGTAAGCGGACAATCAATCAACCAATCTTATGGAATCTGGAGCAACAGTGGTGAGCTGATGTCCTGGAGTTCCAATTGTGAATTGGTTAAATGTTGTCCGCCCATTAACGCTTTTTTGATTTCGAGACCTTCTAGTAAAGTCAACATGCGACCCTTACATGCTGTATGTAATAACATAATGTTCTCGGTGTCTAAACCATGATTTGTTTCAAGACAATGCGACGAAAAACCTGTACTTGCTCTGTTATTGGCTATATCTGCCAGATGTTCTTTAACGCGTTTATAAATCGATCTTCCACTTTGTCCGATATAAATGGCATCACATGTGTTACAACTAAGTTTGTAAATCCCGCTCTTGGTGAGGCTATCGTTCTTTGTTTTATTTAGCGAATTTAAAAAAGCCAGGAATAAACTTAATTGGCGGGCTGATCCTTTCCATATACAAAATATGTCGTCTACATAGCGGATCCAAAACACCACATAACTCAGGAGCCAATAGTTGGTGGCGAACAAACGATCTTCAAAGTCCTTCATAAAAAGTTCTGCAAAGATGGGAGCAGTGGGTACACCCATTGTACATTGTACACGTATTCTAAAAGGTATCTTGTTTAGAACTTGAGGAAGAAGCGGATTATCCCTTCGAAACATTGTCGTTGTTTTTGTATATTTTTAATAAATATAAATAGCGTGAGTATATAGCCGATATTCCTATCACCCTATTTGTTAGTATTTAAAACTTATTAAATTTTATTAACAGAAAATTATTCGTTTAGAAAAATAATTTAACAATAAATATTCTTTCATTTCATATTATACAACATTTTAATGGCGATAAATAATTTAACTTCTCGTAAGCTTACAAATAGTATAATATAATAAATTAAACAAATTTAACGCTGATTCAGCGAAATAAAATGTGTATATTATTTCAAAAAAATGTATTATTTATATTATTTACTCTAAAAATATTTGCTTGGAGCGAGTTGAACAACTTGTTCTATACATAAATATAGCAATAAAAATTATTCTTAGAATACCAAACACTATGCACTGCACAAACTATCAATTTAGCTACGATGACTTAACTAGGGAATATAATAAACTGGGTAATTCCCCATAGATTTATATTAGACTTTGGATCACAGCAGTGTATCCAAATTGGGAGACCGGTGAAGGCTTTACGCCACACTGCAAGTTTCATATATTACACTGTGTATATTATCATATATTACATATGTGTGTCAAATTAAAATTTAAGTTTAACTCACACGCAAATTCTTCAGTTAAGTTCAAATAAAACACAACCACGTCTGTATAAAAGCAAAAGCTTTCAACGGGTGTATTTTTAAATGATTTCTTACCAGTATGAATTTTTGAATTTCATACAATATACTAACTATACTTGCTTGATATAAATTTAACTGACATGATTGGCTTTTTGTGGTAATTAATTCAAATCAGATTACTAAATTTTTAATGCGTTATTTTTTCATTTTATTATTGAATTTTTAACAATAATAATTACGGAACAAATTCAAATTGGTAACTTTTTCCTTCTTATCCTCTATAATTGGAATATATTATAATAATCCGTTATAATTATAAATTGGAAGCAGGAATTTAAAACCAATCAATTTCCCATGTTATTTTCCTATGATCGGGTGTAAGATCGGTCTCCCGGTATGCATAGATAATTCTTTTTTGCTAGCCTAGAACCTAAATTTTTTTTTCTTATACACATATTTTTTTTGATTTATTTAACACTAAATGTTGATCTTATAATTTTAATTACTATTCGTTTCACTTTACTGAGGATAGGTCTAGCAAATTGCACATATCAATTTAATATTCATACTCGCGAGAAACCATTTGACTCGAGCGGAATAAACATTGAGCGCAATATTTAATATAACCAAGAGCTACCATAAATTTTTTTTATATCTTTTGTTTTTTCTTTTATGCATTGGAATATGTTTTCTTTTTGACAAATATATTCACCTCCATTAAACGACCAAACAAATAGTTTAACCGTCATTTAGAATGAAGTTACGCGGCAGACCTATATGCTAATTAAAGTTAGAAGTCAACTGGTCGCTTAAAATTAACGTATGAAAGTGTATATTTTGCCTATAATATTATCTAATAAATAATTATTTACGATAATTTCACGATTTTTTGAATTCTAAAGATTGAAACTAGAGATGTACACTATCGAAATTATTTAACCATTAATAGCTAACTGTTTAATAACCAAAAACATTTTATAGGTTTCAGAAATTTAGAAATTATTTAAATCTTTTAGTAATGGAATAGTAACTATCAATAATAATTCTAATACAGCTCAACAATAAAATTGTTTGATAGTGCCCATCTCTAGTTCAATAAACAATATTGATTTCGGAAAATAGTTAATTACGTAGTCTATCGTATTCACATAATAAATATCATGTGACAAAAAAAAGCTGAATGACGTAGATACTGATTTTCCACAATGACAGCAAATAAGCACTGAATATGAGGAGTTAAGATTCCAACTCACTTCAATTTCACATTAATTTAATGTTTTTCTTTAATTGAATTTTCAATCATTTAATTATTTTTATATTATAAAATTTAATTTCATTTAAAATTTAATGTGTATTGAGACTTATTTTTAACGTTTTTTCTTCAATAATACATAAATTATATGTATTGTAATTACACAAACTACTAATAATTATTACAATTATTATTAAACTTGTTACTAAAATATTACAAACTATCTAAATTTTATACTTAAACGAAATTTTCTTGTTGAATACCAGAATATTACTCTTGTTTTGAAAATTTTACGAAATTTATTGTTTTACGTCATTCCTGCTTTGTTGCTACAAAAAGGATAACAAAGCATTCGTGCCGCCGAACAAATTTCTACAAATTTTTGATCTAATCGAGGCATTTATATAACAAAAATTTTAAGGCATTTGCGATTCGAATAAAATTTATTTAAAAGTACTATCTACACTTTAAATGTTTTACCTCCAATCAAAAAAAACATATTTTTTTGGAGGTAAAGTAATCGAAAAAAAATTTCAAATTTTTTAAATTTCTATATAAATATATTAAAATGAAATACCCAGTTTTAGCTTTAACCTAGTAAAAGTTGGTATTGTGCTATCATTTTACCTTGACGATAACAGGCAATACATTATTGTTTGCTTTTTGCATTCCTACTTGAAGAATTGTTACAAATAATAGCATTACAATTTACAAATAAATATTAAAAACTAACACAAAATTGTTATCTATGCGAGTATTTAAAAATATATACTTGAAACAAAGCAATATTTGTAGCTGAAATGAACAATTATTATTAGATGAATTATAATAGTTAATCAAACTAATAAATTTATTTTATTCCATCGATTAGTTAAAATTAATAATAGCACATTAGCCAAAATTATAATTTATCTACCTACACCTAGTATATTATGTAGAGATATGAATAATGTACTATTAATCGCTTCGCTAAAAGTGAAATACATGTTTAAGTATTAAAATAATCTACTCTATTTTATAAAAATAGACACAGTATTTTAATGAAAATAAATTATTTTTTGCAGTATTTTCAAAAAAATTCAAAAATCTCAGATATAAATAGGCGACTTAAATCTCAAATTTGGAGTTCAGTAGTAACTATAGTTTTAGTTGAAGGTAGAAACCTTTTAGTCTGTGATCCAGAAATTGGAACTTCCGATCCATATGTTAAGTTTAGGTAAGTATAAATTGTGTTATACTGTAAACCCTAACTAATTTATTTACCTCTTCATTCAGATTAGGTAACGAAAAGTACAAAAGCAAAGTTGTTTGGAGATCTTTAAACCCACGATGGGTTGAACAATTTGATTTACATTTATATGACGATGGTGATCAATTACTCGAAGTAACCGTATGGGATAGAGACAGAGCTAGAGACGATTTTATTGGAAGGTAATTTAAAATTAATATTTTTATTTCATTAAAAAGTAATTTTATCAATTTAAAGTTACTCTGTATGCCTAACGAACGTAAAAGTTATTAAAAGCTTCAACTCAGCTACCAACATCATCATTATAAAATTCATTATTTTTAAGTAGATACTTTACTTGGTTTCAAAATTATTTCAAAGAAACAATTTTCCAATTTAAAAAAAAAAATTAGTGCTTATACCTTTGATATTATTCATGATGCCATCGTATTTGATGTGATAATCGTGCAACAGAATCGATGCTTTCTGACCTATCCAGTACTACCTACTAGGTAATCGATACGTTTAATTGCATCTACTTATTCTAATTAAAAAGTTGCATCTTATTTTCAAAAGCATTGAACTTTTAAGTAATTAAAATTTAATTCAAGTCTAATAAAAATTTTAATATTTAATTTGACTTGAAATTGTGGATTGATGCCAAGAATGTTTGAAATATTTATTTTCCAAAAATAAAATTGAAAATTCATCAGCAAAGTTTTAATAATCATTATTTATTGTTTCAACAACCATAAGTTTGAAACTAATTTGTTTATTTTTTCAATAAAATTTCTTGTTAATGGTAATCCATTACGGAGTATTCGTCAAATAAAAGAACGAATTTTTGGAAATTTTATTTTTTTTATTGTTTTTTATACCTATTTATTTTACTTATTTTATTATTTAAATTTTCAGATGTGTGATAAATCTCGCAGGTTTAGAAAGAGAAAAAACTCATGGCTTTTGGCAAGAACTCGAGGACGGCGCGGGTTCGCTAAATCTTCTTCTTACAATTAGTGGTACAACAGCATCAGAAACAATTTCTGATCTCACTTCACACGAAGATAATCCTCGTGAACGTACAAATCTTTTAGCCCGTTACGTAAGTAAGAATCCTCTAAGGTGTAGATCATTTTTGAACTAAATTTATGCAGGCATGGCAACGCACTTTTCAAAATTTAAAAGATGTTGGACACTTAACAGTTAAGGTACACAGAGCGATCGGGTTGGCAGCTGCCGATCTCGGAGGAAAAAGTGATCCATTTTGTGTAGTCGAATTAGGAAACGCACGATTGCAAACGCAAACAGAATATAAAACATTAACACCATCGTGGCAGAAAATCTTTACTTTTAATATTAGAGATATAAATAATGATTTAGAAATCACAGTATTTGATGAAGATCGTGACCATAAAGTTGAATTCTTAGGAAAAATTTCGATTCCGTTATTGCGTATAAAAAGTGGAGAAAAGAGATGGTATGTTCTCAAGGATAAAAAGTTAAGATGTAGGGCGAAAGGAAATTCACCTCAAATTTTATTAGAACTTAATGTGGTTTGGAATCCAATCAGAGCGTGCATTCGTACATTAAATCCAAAGGAAATCAAATATATGCAACCCGAAGTGAAGTTCAAACGGCAGGTGTTCGTAAAAAATGTATTAAGATTAAAAGTCATAATAATGCATTTTTATGAATTTGGAAAACTCGTCCAGTAAGAAAAATGAATTGAAAATCATTAGAAATACTAAATTTAGCAATTTTCAGGAGTTGTTTTGAATGGGAATCGACGCTTTTAAATTTTATAGCTTTATTATTTTGGTTAATGATTTGTTATTATTTTCAACCTTGGATGGTTCCTGGAGTCGGTTTGTTAGTTTTTATTAAGCAATACTTTGTTAGAACGTTAGCTACTCCTTCCACTATAAGTTGGGACGAAGGTGGTGAATCCGATCTAGACGACGACGAAGAGGACGATAAGGATAAAGTAGAATTGAATTACTTCAATCTTAAATTTTTAAAAAACATCTTTCTTAGGAAGAGAAGAAGAGTTTAAAGGAACGACTGCAAGCCATTCAGGAAGTAACCCAGAGCGTTCAAAATACCATTGGAAAATTAGCTACTTTAGGAGAAGGTGTTAAAAAGTATGTGTTTTTAAGATTACTAAGATGTCTAAACACTTTGTATATGGGTAAAATTTTACAATATTAAGCTTATTAATAATTTCGCATTATTAACACCGTTAAAAAAACATTTTTGTAGTACTTTTAACTTCACCGTTCCGTATCTTTCGTGGATAGCTGTTGCACTATTATTAGGAGGATGTTTGGTACTCTATTTCGTACCAATACGATACCTTCTCATGCTATGGGGTGCAAATAAATTTTTAAGGAGACTTCTTAGACCCCATTCTGTGCCCAATAACGAGGTTCTAGATCTACTATCTCGAGTTCCCGACGATGAGATGTTGGTGAGTGATATTCAATTGAACAATATAAATCTGTTATGAGGAAATGTCTCACGCAAAATATATTCTAGCTGGACTACAGAGATTTCAAGCCATCGATCAGTGCGGAACCATCGGACAGAAGACGCGAACAGAGAAAGAAGACGAAAGCTTCCTAGTGGACACCCAAAGCGGTTTCGAAAGCACGCACCAAGTTTCGAGTGGCTTGGAATAAAAATACCGATTAAAAGTCTGATTTCTTCAGTGTGTTTTTATAATAATTGCTGTTTGTGTACTTTGAAGCAAATTTTCTTAAAATTATTAGTGAGAAGAGTGCCCAATAGTTAAAATACCTTAAAATTAATAAATAAGTAATAAATAATACAATAGAAGTTTGATAAATGTTCGAAATACAATTCAAGTTTGCTGTTATACTTGTTACTTTTTAAAATGTTCTAAAATTTTAAAGTTATTAGATTTGAAATTTACTTATTTACGTACAATTTTAATCAACTTTAACAATCAAATATTAATTAAGCCGCGTAATCCCGGTGTAGGTTTGAATTTTATAACGATTTGTGCAGGGCAATAATTTTCCTTTAGATTGAATTAGTCACAAATCAATGCATTTTCTAATAACTAGTTTAGTTGAAAATTTATTAAAAATATTTAATTAATTACAACAATTTTAGGTTTAACTAGTTTGCTCCATTTTGTTCTTTTTTATTATAGGTTCCTAATATTGCTACAAATTTTATCACAAATAATCTTCCAAAAAAGAATTTTTAGAACTTAGCACTGTGAAATTCTATTGAAGCCGAGGCTGAATCAACAGCAACTAGTGCTGATATTCAAATAAATTTAGAAATAATAATGATTCCCTATCTTCAAAAATTAAATAAAAGGGAGCAGTAACAATTTTTTTTTTATTTTTAAGACGACTTTTAACAAACGTTTTTATAATTTTGTATTAAATTTACGCTTGCCTTATAAAAAGCAAGCACTAAGTTGGATCGTATTGAGTTTAGAGTTAAAGATATCGATTTTTATAAATTTTGTACTTAAATTTAAAACTGAAACGCAAAATTTCAATTTAAAATAGCAAGATCGGAAATTACAGTTACAAAATATTTAGATTTAAAGTTTTACCAATCGACATTAAACTTTCTTAGAAAATAAATTATTTAATAATAAATTGTAAAGCTTTGTGTCTGCTTTAATATATTCAACCAATGGCAAGGCAACTGTACTATGTGTAATCTCGAATGAACCTCGAGTAGCACTCACATATGGATCAGTCTATAGATTAATGATGGTATATTATCTTGCAAGAGCTTGCGAGATCCAATGGAGGGAATTTAAGAATAGATATATATTATTTCTTCAATAGTTATTTTGTTTGGTTTTTGCAAGCTCCTATCACGGATAATATAAGACATCTAATCTTTATGTGAATGTTACTTTATTGTGTGAATGCACATAAATTAAAGAATATTAAAGCTACTGAGCTGAAAGAAAATATTTTTTTTCGTGATATAACCAGTTTAGAAAATTCCAATGTCACCTAATAGCATTGTTGCAGTTTTTGTTAAGGTTTAAAATTTGTAGGATAAGAGTTTCGATATTACTGCCGAAAACACCAAAGCAAATAATTTATAAAATTATTAATAGGTATAAATTATATTAGTAATAATCCGTGTGCATTATTAAGATCCGGCTTGTTGGTGTAGATTTATGAAAGTAATCATGATTAATATCTTGGAAAACTAAGATCGATAAATTATAAAATTTTACAGTATCAGCTTTCAGTAGTTTCAGTCAAACTAACTTCGAACAAATACTTCAACTCTGAAAACGTTCTCTGGTTTGCTTTATTTGATGAATTGTAGATTAATCACTGGCAATGTAAAGAAATAATTTTATGTAGGTATATTGAGCCGGTGTTCTTAATACTACCAGCACATGTTTTGAGAATACATAAATTTGATAATATTTTAGTAAAAACAACCCTTATTGTATATACGAATAAGTAGCTGGTCATTTTGTAATCATTTAAACCATCAACTTTTTTCGGGTTTTTCTAATCACGGATTTTCTAGTTTAATAAAAACTAATAATAACAAAATTCTATTTTAAGTTTAACTTTCGTGACAACTCGTGAACTAAACATAGTTAGTTGGAAATAACTCTTTATGATGAGTACATTCAATAGGCAATATAATTTTGATGTAGTATTAGAATCACTGAACAACTTGAACCCAATAGTAACATCTAATTCTAATATTAATAAATTCTTAAGACTAAAAATGAATCAAGAAATCTACAGAGTGAATTATTATAAAAAGTTAAAGAGAAAAACTTTTTATTTTGTATCCAAAGTGTTATGTCGTTTGAAGGCCAATATCATAATCATTTTGATATAATCGTTTCTTAATACGAAACTGACATTTTTTATGTAGCTAAATGGAAAAATTTTACTTGCAATTGTAATATGAAGAGTCGGAACTTCAATCAATCCTTCTAATTTTGGTTCCGAATATGTATAGTATACATCCGTAGTTAATACCAAAAACAATATTTCCATATACGTCATTATTGCAAGTACAATTTCTACCTAAAGATATTTAGACCCAGATATTTAAAAAATAATATATTTTTGTAAAACCTTGTATACTTCTTCTGGTAGCTTATTTAGAAAATCAGTTACTTCTAACACATAAAAGAAAGGAAATTTCAGAATCATATCCTCAATATATTATAATTATGGATTTATTACTAATCCCTATAAAATTTGTTAAACCATAATTAAGAGTAATACTGGGCAATTAACTAATTAATTTTAAATCGTAAATTTTTAATTATGAAATTGGCCATAATTTAAATTTTAGAAAGAAATTTTATTTTATTGCAAATTTTAAATATTAAAAAAAAGTGAACAAGATTAAATTTTATATAAATATTTTAAATTAAATGTGTTAATTTTGAACGCTGTTAACGCCCAATTATGTATATATGTATACCTATGTATCTTCCATGTTCTTTAAATTTTTTCCGATATTTTTCAAATTTAAAAATTAAACTTGAATGAAAATTTTTTTATTATAATTTTAGTAAAAAGAAAAAGAAAAGTTTTTATGTAATACCGTTTTTGTATAATAATATTATATGGGATTTACTCTGAGAGCTAATAAGGAGTGTCGAGATTTTTCTGGAAACAGGTGCTATAATAGACAGCTTATTATGTTTACAAATTTTAATGGAGAGTTTAATACAGGAAGAAACTGCAATCAACCGTAACATTGCAATTGAATTGCATTAATCTAAATTTCTTTAAAAAAAAACTATTTCGTAATCGCATGAAAACTTCCGTTAACGTGTTTTTTAAAATAAATTTATTAATCCAATAAAAATCCTGTTTTAGGATTAAAGTATTTTCATTAAAAGTTTACTTTTTGATTTTTAAAAATTATTGAAATAAAAAACGAGCCGATGAACTCAAAATTGTTTTGCACTGACTTGCCCGTTTTTTATATCAATTTTTCACTTTCTTAATTGCATTTAATCGAAGAATTTAAAGATTTATTTAAAATAAACATATTATAAAATTCTTTAAAATCCTATTATGTGATCTATGTAACAACAACTGTTATATTAAAATATCTCTTATAGTTTATAATAATTATAGTAAAAATAATTTACAAATCTATTTTTATATTTATATTCATTTACTTACTATTGAATATGTTATTATACTAAATTATGTTATTCTAGTTAGAATAATTTCCAATTTAATCACTTATATGTAATTTGGTTTACTTCTAACACTCAAAGTGTGATGGGCAGAAGTTTGTTGTGTTTTTCTTATCGAATATTTAAAAATTAATCCTGATTTTATAATTTTATAAATGATAAACTAAATTTGTATGTTACAGTTATAACATTTTGTTTTAAGTGAACTCTATGACCTTTTTGATTGTCTGATAAAGTATAGAAAGCACCTATTTAAAATGATAAACTATTATTTCGTAAATTCTTTATAATTCCATATTAAACAATAAAATAGAAAAAAATCAATGAAAATGATTGACCGCAGGTCACCTACATTATGTAAGCTGGTCGGTAGAACCCCTTTTGAGTTCTAGCCTAGAGGTCATAGTTATCGGCTTCCGATGTATATTTATTTCAAATTGATATATCTATTAAACTGACTAATGACTTTAATAATTTAATATGCACAATGTTACATTAGTGTCAAATTTTCTCTCTAAATGTACGCACTTATGTCTTACCGCACGTAGCCTTTGTATATTTTATTAATTTTTGTCAATAATAAAAGTGATATTTGCATAAAAAAAGTAATTTGTAAATTACAATAAATTTTTTATTCATTAAATGTGTATTATTACCGTGTTGTCTCTTGTGCGTAAAGTACTTTTCCTGCAGCTATGGGTTACCTTGATAATATCCATGAACTTCAATAAGATGCAACTTCTCATAATGAATTGACAAATTGATTAAAACATCTCTAGAGTTAGCTACCTACATATTTTTTTTTTTTTATTTAAATTGATTTTTAATCATATAGGTATGTTAAGATTATAGGAGCATATTATTCAGTTTTATGTATAATTAACACAAAAGATAATTTATTCAAAAAGTATGCTTTTTGTAGTATTATATGTGTAGTGTGTTTTTATATTCGTAGAAGTACCTATACTAATTTCTCGATTTTGTAATTGCAAGTATATTTTTTGTAATAATGTAATCCTACTCTCAATAAATATGATATACATACAAATGAATTAAATAACATGATGAGGTATATTAATTTGAATCCTAATAATTCTTTCAATAAAGGATATCTGGATAACCTACTACTGATATACAAGTCAAATTATATTACTTTCGTTCCATCAATATTGATATATTATTATGTATATCTGCGCATAATTTATAAATAATACATACATATGCATATGAATAATCCAATAAAAAGCAAATTTAAATATTTCGGCGTGATATGAAATTCCTTTTCATAAAAATAATACATATTTATTAAGAAATAATATACATTTTCTTAATTGGATGATTTCTAACAAAATTAGCTTTTCACAAAGCTGAGTTCACAAAGAGTCGATCTTCCACAAATCTGGGCGCCGAACATGCAAAACACTGACCGAACCTCGCTGCGGAATGGGAGGGCACATCGAAATCATACAAAGCATGAGCGCGACAGATAAACTGATTCTTCACTTTTCCAAATTTTTAAAAGCAGAACTTGAAAAGCAGCAGAGCAGAGCGTTAGTCTACCATCAAAATATTTCGAGTTCGATAAAAAGGGATGACGTGCGATCATACCTATGTTTGTGAAAAGAAAATAGTCCAGTCAAATGGTAGTTTTTCCGTAACAAAATTGCGGAAGTTTTTCTCTCAGCGCTTCTATATGTTTTTTTGGTTGCTGAATCCAATTTTCAAGTTTGCTGCCTTGTAGGAGGTCGGCTTCACAAAGAAAAACGCAAAAAACATAAAAATGTTGCCACTTTTTTCAGGGTTTTGCTTATACCTCGAAAACTATGCGTTTTTCGAAAATAATTAATCTATATAAAATTAAGATAGATAAAATTTCCTACAAAAAGTGCTAGTCAGCTTTAATGTTTTGACCAGCAGTTTCGGCGCTACAGCACGCTGAAAAACAACGATTTTTTGGCCTTACTGTGGAAACGTCAAAACCGCCCACTCCCACCCCCCTATAACTCGAAAAATTAACATGTTATCAACAAAAACTCTTATATCACGTTATAGTACCTTAAATTTTCTATAAGAGACGTCTCTAATATTTAAGTTTCTCATAAAGGAAAAGGAACAAAGAAAAAATTAAGAAAAATTCCATCTGCGCCCTACAGCCAAAACGGCCTGTCTATCTCTCATCAGCTCTATACTTTTGATGTATTACGCTTAAAAAAGGTTGTTTTGAATGATTTGATGGCTAAGCAAGTTTGATGAAAATATGAACAAATTATATTTACAACTTATTAGGGAGGTAGTATATCACATTGAATACAAAGAATATAAAAATTGAAGAAATCTCTATGTATTAGTAATGTACATGTGCCATCAAATGAGAATACATTGAGTCCAGGATTGGATCATCAGTACGAGTAGGTTCTCTATCTGAAAAAAAAGAAGGCATTTAGTATTAGAACATGGAGACAAAAGACAGAAAAGTTGATTCGTTAAGTATCGATGTTTGAAGAAATACCTAATGTCATATGCCAAGTTATTTCAGTCGTCTCCATTTGGAGACTTGGTTGAAGAACTCGGATGTAGAGTCACAACCACTCATTGCTTGGAGGAATAGCATGTGGTTGGCAAAATTCTTCTCCACTGCACTTCCTGGATGGAAGGACTTGACCTCTCCCTGGTTTAACGAAATATACATTGGCAAGAGTTTGGAGACCCATCATTATGGTCAGAAGGTCAACGTCTTCTCCCACAATTGCGACACTCTTGTGAACCGAAGCCAGTGATTCAGCCGTCCGCACTATTAGTGTGTCTGCATCATCAGTTGCCTGCTTGAAGGCAATTCCACTTTCATTGCATTTGCATGAAAACTTACTTGTGCAACTGTTTGTGTCATGGTGCTGTTAAATTGTATTCCACGGACTGCGTTTTGGTCGACATAGACTTAGTACTCTTCTGCCCGTCTGAGTACCCATCGAACACAATTGTTTCACTTTGATTGTACTTACTTCGTAGATAATGGATATACGAGTCGCAAATTTGATCGAAGGTGTGTCCACTCGACCATACGACTCTGTGTAACAAAAAGCCCCCATCAATCACATAATTTTATACTGTACTGCTGTCCAACAGTGTACTGTCTGAGGGTGCAGATTTGTTCACACTTTATCACAAATTAGACATTCCGGTCGAGACATTATGCACGCGGCACTAATAACCAAGAAATATGGTACAATAATATTATTAAATTAATGTTGAATAATCTAAACATTCGACTAATCCACCACAAAATAACAGCAGATAGGCTGCAAAACACCAGACAGGTGATTCGCAAAAATATTCTTTACAAATAAATAGAATAATAGAAATGAAATGCAGCCGATTTGAACTTTATTTCGTTTGAAAATTTTAACTTTTTTAGCGTCCCGACGCTAACATATTATGGAAGTGAAACCTGGGCACCTACATCCAAAGATGTAAGTAAAATACAAACCAGCAAAATTAAATTCTTAAGAGCAACCAAGGGATGTACAAGAGAGGGCAGACTCAGAAACCACGATATTCGAGAAGAATTAAATGCTAACAAAATACAAGATCAAATTAGGAGCAGCAATAAAAGATGGAACGACCATATACATAGAAAGAATGACAGAAGAAAGGCTGCCACCAGCAGCCCAAAGATATAAACCAACTAGAAGGAGATGCATAGGCCGACCGAGGAAGAGATGGGTACCGGAACAGGCAACATAGCGTAATCCAGGAAGCGAAGAAGAAGAAGAATATTAACTTTTGTCATTATTACCATGGAAACTTTTTCTTTTATTTACGACCCGTAGCGCTGAATAGAGAGATACAGGAAAATTCATTTCGATTCGGCTCACGGATATTCAGACATAAGAAAATAATGCACTGTTGTGGTTTAGGAGAGCGAATTGAATGTGCTTTAACATAGTATAGGGGTTTTTGTTGATAACATGTAAAATTTTCGAATTGTGGAGGATAATGGTGGGTAATTTTGATATTTTCGCAGAAGGACCAAAAAATCGCTGTTTTTCAACGCGCTCCAGCGCTGAAACCAATTGCTGTTGGTTGACTAGCATTTGTTGTAGAAAAATTTATCTACTTTAATTTTATATAGATTGATTATCTTTGAAAAACTCATATTTTTCGAGATATAAGCAAAAAACTGAAAAAGGCGCAAAAATTTGAGGTTTTTGGTGATTTTCGTTGTGAAGTGGACCTCCTACAAGGCAGCAAACTTAAAATTTGGATTCAGCAACCCAAAAAACATATAGAACCGCCGAGAAATACTTCCGCAATTTTGTTACAAAAATGGCAGTTTTAAACACCGATTGACTGGACTAAAACTGCAAACACGAATTCTGCAAGAGCTGGAGCTTGCATCTATATTCTTGCGTGAGAAAACCGTAATATACTGCCGCACAACTTTAGATACAAAAAATATGAATACTTCAAACTGCAAAAGGCACCCGGGTACCCTCCAAGTCACATAAAGGGCAAAACAAAAATATCATATTATCCAATTTAATATATGATGTGTTACAGTCAAGTATATGTTATCATTATTCTCAGTAAAATAGGCTTTTGAATCAAACATACGATGCGTCACACTCAAGTATACCGTATTATCATTCTCAGTAAAGCAGATTTTTGAATTTCAACTATCATACACTACAGTCAAATATATCGAGTTATTGTTTTAACTAAATTACATTTTATTAAATTAATTTTACGGTTTATTTGCTTATACACGAAAGCACCTTGCATTTGAATCAAATAATATTTACTTAACGGAAGAAAATAATTCTCTGTGTGTACTTGTACTAAGAAGTTTTGGTTAAATTTTGATTTGTTATTCTCGTGAGGATTCTGTTCAATCGCTGTAGTGAGCGTTCAAGAGTAAGCATGCTTAGGGACCGGGGGAATCATTTTTTACTATTGCTGACAAAGAGAGCTGGGGGGATGTTGTAAATCTTACACATGATAAAAATATTACAAAATATTGAAAATGTTTTAATTTTTACACGGTATTGTTTATTGACTACACTTTCTACACTTTAATTCGATTGTTTTGTACTTTATTTTGTTATATTATGTAGAATGCAATTTTTATCCAAAATTTGACGTTTAGGTGCAACCGATTCGACGCGAACACAACAACAAAAACATTTTTGTAATTGAAACTACGACAAAACTTGTTCTCAGCAAAGGAACACAACCATTTTGTACGTATAATTTTTTTTAAAAGCAAATAAATTTTATTTAATTTAAGTAATTTATTTTTCGGCAAACAAAAATGTGTTTAATTGATTGTTTATTATTATTTATTTGTTTATATATTTATAAAATGTTTTTTATTATTCAAAGAAAACCGTTTTTACCGTGCACCACGTACATTTTAAGCTCTTTGAGAAGTATACAGTAGTAACAAAAAGGTTCTCATAATAGTTATTTATGTATCAAGGGCATTATGACGATGTTTATGTCGAGGGCAAGCAATTTAAAAGGTCGAGGGCCGTTAGGCCCAAGAGTTTTTAAGTTGCTCGAGAGCATAAACATCGAGTAATGCCAGTGGTGCATACAACGTTTTATATTACACTGCATTTGAATTTGAGAAAATTTAAAAAATTTTATAAATTTTGAATTTGATTTTGCTAAATTTTCTAGTTTGCGGTGGAATTGCGATTGAGAGGGCATAATAAGCGGGCATTATGATTTATACGCCCTAGGTTATTATAGCATACTTATATATTTCGTTGTCAAGGTATAAAAAACAAATAATGATTCAGTGTAATATAATAGTTATTTATGTATCAAGGGCATTATGACGATGTTTATGTCGAGGGCAACCAATTTAAAAGGTCGAGGGCCGTTAGGCCCGAGAGTTTTTAAGTTGCCCTCGACATAAACATCGAGTAATGCCAGTGGTGCATACAACGTTTTATATTACACTGCATTTGAATTTGAGAAAATTTAAAAAATTTTGAATTTGATTTTGCTAAATTTTCTAGTTTGCGGTGGAATTGCGATTGAGAGGGCATAATAAGCGGGCAGTATGATTTATACGCCCTAGGTTATTATAGCATACTTAATATATTTCGTTGTCAAGGTATAAAAAACAAATAATGATTCAGTGTAATATAAACAATTTAATATTACCAAAACTTTTATAATTTGGTGTTAGTGGTATTTAGAGATCCAAGTGGTGGATCCAGGGAAGGGCAATAAATAATAATCTCCCCCTCCCTCCATTAGAACCAAAAAAACATCAATTATTATTATACCAAAAAGTCTCAATTTATCAAAAAAAATATAAATTTATTTTTGTTATTACTTCTACTTTTTATTTTTAATGTTTAATCAATCTTTATTTTGTCGCCCTTCTTATGGTAATTGTCTGGATCCGCTACTGAGAGATCCTTTCTGATTTTTCATTTTTGATTTTCTTTCTGAAAAGAAAAATTGTTTATTGGCATATTTATTGTTTTTTAGAGAACAATATGTACAGCCTCTTTATAAAAGGCAGTATTGTGATTACGATTTTTTTCGGTTTTCAGATTTTGACAGAAATATCCGTTTTGGCCTTCCCTAAATTCATTTTAACTAGTTTCGTTGTGACGCCTGTACGTACGTATGCATGTACACACTAAAAAATTTGTTGTCAATTTAACAACAGTTGTTGGATTATACGGGCCACTATATCTCGAAATTAAAACTAGTACAGCTTTTGTTAGATAAACAATAATAGTTAATGAAATTTGATCTTAAGTGCAGGTGTTTCATAATATTGACCATATGACTTTGTTAAATCAAATTAAATTCAGTTAAATGTTACTAAAATGCCCACCATTTTAACTACTAGATGTAGTGGCCCGTATAATCCAACAATTTGACTAAATCGAGAAAAAAATTTTTACTGTGTACTACGTACGTAAGGACGTCAGTTTATACGGTGAATCGTAGAAAGTTGAAATTTTTTATTTGAGACTTTTATAGTATCTAGTTGTGCACCTTCTAGTTTTGATTGCGATTGTCGGTGCCATAAGGCCACTTTATTTTAAATTTCGTTAAGGCTGTAATTACGTTACACAATTATGGACACAATTTACATATTTCTTTTCAGAAATTTACTGTTTTGCACAAAAACTCTGTAGAAAATTGTATACGAAATTGTCATACAGCCTGTAAGCACTATTTTTTACTTGTCATTTTTACTTGTGCGAAGTAGAAAAGTAACATTAGCTATATCTTTTCTATATGCCAATAATTTAGAAAACCCAAAAGATGCACACTCACTTTTTAAAACTAAAATGCTTTTAAGTTATCACAAATAAAGTAAATGCATTTAAAGCCTATTAGTATAATTATTGCACACGTTTTTCTAAAATATTGATATGAAAATATTCGAAAATATTGATTTTTTAATCAAGGCATATAACAGACGAATAGTTATTAAGCTATTATATTTCGTATTTTTGAGTTTACCAAAACATTAAAACAAGGCAGGATTTTACTATAGGAAGACAGTACCATGGTTATTTTCAAAAAATATTTAACTATTTCTATTTCCATAATAACGACATTTTAAAAGTGACCTAATACTTTTGGCCAAGGCTGTATAATTATTATTATTATGTAATTTTTATAATATGCATTTTGAAAATAATTTTTGTATTAAAATATATCATGGACATGTTTCCCATTTGTAAAAATTCAATCAACGTATCTGTTAACCTTTAAGGCATTAATTTTAATATTAATAACAAACTTTTATATTCGAAAATTAGTTTACCCAATGCAAAACTTTAACATTTTGAGAATCATGGTATACCTACCTGCTAAGGGTAGTTGGAAGGTGATATGCAGCATTGATAGAACACGAAATAACTAAAAGTGAAGCTATTAGTAGCAACATTTGAAGAGGAATGTGATCATGCAACGTCATATTCCTTTCTTTTACCTATTGAAAATAATTCAACATATTCATAGATAAATAATCGATGGATAAGTAAAGGTAAGCGAAATAACTTTTAAATTTTACTATGCTAATTTTCTTTGTGAGTATTTTAAATTTGATTTATTTGTTTTAATTAGTAATAAAAGCAACTTGTAATAATGTTTTTTAAACTTGAATAATTCACATGGCATTTTAGATCAATAACACAAAAAATGATACGAATTAAAAGCAACTTTTTTGGCTATTAACACAAAGTTTAAAACTACATTCATTTTTGATTACCTTGAATAATTAGCTATACTTAAAATATTTTCAAATTTACTTTTAAATACGCAGGCTATTAATATACACGGTTACAAAAACATTTTCAAAGATAAAAGTTTCAAAAGAGAACTTAACCTTAAAAATTTAGAAAATAATTTACAAAATTAGTAAACAAAAGTTCTTAACAATGTTTCATTATTTTAGATGGCCAACCGTCAACCTCCAACAGAGATCGAATGTAAAAACTTTAAATTTCTTATTACAGATATACCTAACGACAGCAATAGTTCTCAATTTATTAAAGTAAGTGTATTATCGGTTATTTCAATTTAAATAATTTTAATTCATTTTTCAAATATCCATCCGATGTTCTCTTGGTTGTCTTGACGTGTCAAATTAAAAAGGGGTCATGGGGGGCAAAATCAATTACCACCCCCCATTCTCAACTGCTATTTTTTAAATTAATTGTTAAATTCAGTTCAAATATGGAAAAACCAAATTATAAATTTATTATGTAATAAATAGATACTAAATTTTTAGATTCTTTTGGAACACAATGTAACAGCTTTAGTACGATTGTGTTCGCGTACCTCATCCACCAATAATTTTGAAAATAAGGATATTTATGTATATGATCTATTGTATGAAGATGGTGGTTGCCCATCTAAAAGTTTAGTTAAGGAATGGTTTGAGTTGTTAAAGGAACATGTCAAGAGAAGAGGATATTCCCGTGTTGCAGTTCAGTGCAGTGCTGGATTTGGTAGAGCACCAGTGATGGTAGCTTTGGCTCTAATGGAATTGGGTCTTCAATTCGAAGATGTTGTTGAATTAATTCGAAGGTACATGACGAATTATTATACTTTTAAAATTAATACTGACATATTTTTTTTAATTACAGTAAACGAAAGGGATCCTTCAATATGTGCCAATTGCGGTTTCTAGAAAAATATAAACGAAAATCGCGGTTAAAATTAAATAACAATGAACAAAAATGTATAATAATTTGAAATATCCACTGTAATAATAATAATAAATTATTATTATTAATTAATTATTTATTTTATTTATTAATTATTATTAATAAATTATTATTATTATAAAAAAGTGATTTTAATTACATTAAATAATTGTTGGTAAACTAAAATTCTTGAGTATTAAAGATATTTTTCCAGTACAAAATACAATAAAATCTTTTTTATTACTGCATGATAAATGATGAAAACTTTCGATATCAAAAGTTGTTTTAAATGCTATCCAAATTTGTCTTAAGTATAAGTATAAGTAATCTGCGATCGACTAAAAGTGAAATTAATCAAAAATTTAAATCAAAGCTGTTTTAATTAAATTATGTATTAAAAAGCTATAAATTAGTATATAATGTGTTTATACAATTTTGATTTGTCAAAGTTTCACTATTTGGTAATAGTTACTCCACCCAGTTCAATGACATTAATTACATTTTTGAATTGTTAATTATACCCAAACTTTTAATTTTGCATTTATTTGTGTGATTTTGCAACTGATAGCCTTGTTATAGTTAAATAAATATGCCAATTTTTGATTGTATATCAATGTAAAAATAAAACTGGTTTGTGGGAAAAAAGAAAAATAAGAAAAGCGGACGTTACACATAAAAGGATATGGGCGACCTTTTAAAGCTTATTCAGATTAAAGGCATTCTACAGAAAATTAATGTTAAGATAAATAACTTGCAACATTCAGTTCGGGATAGTAAAAAACATTATGCCCATAAATGGTTACGCAATCTTATATCACATACTAAATAAAATTGTTGAAAATTTCACTCTCTTATGTGTTTCGGATGACATTGATAATGAAATTACTTTCACTACAACATTTTTTCTTTATGGCCTTGAATGTAAAATTTTTTCACAGGCTTTATAAATTATAGGCAATTTATTTAAATTCATTCCAATTAAAAATGTCAATTTTCTAATAAAATCGATTAAATGGAAATTATTACAAAAGAATCTAAAATAATTAATTTATTTTGATTTTTCTTTCTATTTTCTAATATTTATTTTACCACATTGCAAAAATTCATATTTAAACAACAGAAGCTACAATAAGGTGTAGGTAATAGTTAAATTTCTATTTTAGTTCTACGCATTAGCAACGTAAATGGTAGTAATAGTAAATAAGTAATTTCTCGTGTTGTTAATGTTAAAATATTTGTAATAAATAATTGATAGTATTTGTTAGTTTCAATTTCCATTTTGCTCCGATTCATCTTGGGAATGTAATTCACTACACGCTCTGATTGTACTTTTTCTAACATTTACCATGTTTCACATAAGATGGATTTTGCATGCTATTTTAATTGATCCTTAATGTCGTTAAAATGCTTTGCTTTTTAAAACTACCCGCAAAGATGTATTTTAAAAGTAATTTATGTTGTTCATCGATCCGATTTTTAAAACACGCAGTGGAATTTAATACCCAATCAATTTTTAAACAAACTTTATTTTTATTAACTTTTTTTGTAAGAAATACGAAAGTTAATAACAATTTTGTTCCTGTATCTCCTTATTGCTGCTGTCATCATAGCAATTAATAGTATAGCCTATATGTGATTTCAGCTTTTATTTTAAATACCTACCGAAGTGCCTTGTAGAAAGTAGGTATAAAAATTTGTAGATAAATTACATCGTAAATCTGTAAGTATATCAATCGTTTTACGTTAGATATATTTACCGAAAGAAAAAGAAAATAGCAGAGTTGCACATGCATAATTAAAGGTAGAATCTAGGATATTCATACAACAAATTATATCATTTTTTATCATCTCTATATATGTGTATTTTATGTTACATAGATATAGAAAAATGTACAAAATAACCTAATTCTATTTAAAACTATTGAGTTATAGCTTTTCGAAGTTTCTAATAATTTCCATATCATAATTGACCACCCTGTATTTTAAAACTAACACTACCCGATTTGGTTAGGTATTAGAATTTTTTTCAAGAACAAGACAAAGTATGAATTAATTGTTAAACATATTAATTATTTAAATTAGACTTAAGTGAAGTTCTTGTTCAACATACGGTCTGAAAGCTTAAACATACAATTATAAAAATTCAGGATGTTTATATTTTAATTAAAAATTCCACTCCTTAAAAAATGAAATCTCAATCCACGTAAACATAAATAAAAATTAAAATAAATTTATAATATTTATTATATTATTTAATCACTATTATATTATCTTTAATAAACAACATTTATTATAATATATGTTTGATCCATCGCAAAATTCACTCAATCATGAAGATTAGTTAAATATAATAAACTGTAATTGTGCATATCAAGTAAGTACTAAATAAATATTAATAACATAATATTATTCTAAAATTTGATTCAATTGGGATGACAAGTTCTAATTATTTTCGAAAATTTTGGAATAATTTGTTTTAGATTTAAATCTCATTGACAAAACTGTTAAGCTTCAATTATTTTAAAATTCTCGAATGCTTATCTAAAACTTTTTAATTGTTTTCATTTAGCACACAACCCAAAAAGTTTAATTACAATAAATTTTATTTGATTTACTTTTTATTCATACGTAAGCTATTTATTTAGAGCATAATAAACTGACATTAATTTAACATATCGCACGCGCAACTTGTTTTCTTAAATATCAATAAATCATATTAATTTTAAATTAAGGGCAATTATTGCAAAATAAACCAAAAATTATAGAAGATTTCGAATGTCACAATTTTTAGGCGCACCTTCCGATCCTTTCATTGTGAATCTCTAAAAGAAGGTTTTATAAAAGGAAAAGTTACTTCAGCGAGTGCCAGGATCAAGTTTCATATCGTCTCGATGTGCACCTGATGAAATTTATGACCAAATTTTGACTTGAAAAAGGTAGGTATATACGGTGGTGAGCATCCGCACGTAATTTAATGCATCTTAACAACCTGTAAATTAGAGTAAGCGGATGTATGCCACAAACTGTAATACTTTTCATGGTCAGTACTATCGTAAGGATGTAAAACCACACCTTCACTTTTTACATCAATTTATAATACTTAAACATTTAATGTAATTACCCAAAGTTTATCTTAAACAATAAATTTACATGTTAAGTAATGTAAATTATTGAGTTATAATTAAAATTCATTAATTGGCTTAAGACAACAACTTTCATTTGTATTAACGTAAAAAGTTTTCAGTTCATTAGAAAGTGAAAACAAACCTAATCCATATTAAAATTAACGAAATCTTTGAAATTTTAACTTTAAGAAGAAGAAACTATTTGAAACAGAAAGTAAAAGATACTTGGAAAGAAAGTAAAATTCGAATCCAGATTGCGATTTTTTATTCACTGTTAATTTCAAAGTGAATATCCTATCATTTAAGAACTACAAGTTAAAAAACTAAAATGAAATAGTTGTTCCTCAAGCAAACATTACCTGAAAGAAACGAAAGACAAAACAAAAAAATTATAAAAAGAAAATTAGTTGCTTGTACTCGATTGTAATTTATTAATAATTGTTGATGAAAAAGTTTGTGTTGCATGAGCAACGACCAATTCCTCTGTTTTTCTTTACTTAAATTATATTATGTTTTCATGCACTAAAGACTAAACTCTTGCACCATCAAACTATAACTAATTTTTAAGAGCCATAAAAACTAAAAATTAATAGTGAAATATAAAAATTGCAAATATATAAAAACATGGATAAGTAATAATAAATAATTGTTAAACAGTGCGGTACCTTCTACTTGACTTGACTTCCTGGGAAACGCAGTTTTTTAAGTATTTTATAAATTTCAATCATTTTAGAATTCCAGATTTTTTAAGAAATTTAAAAGCTCAAAGCAGCTGAAAAATTAACAATATGTTAATTTTGAAAAACAAATTTTAACGTCAACAATTAGAACTAATATGTTTCTACGCATTAATCAAGTTTAATTTTTTTGAATTATGAATTTATTAACCTTTAAAGCCACAAACTATGGCTTTATTTTTTTATTTAAATATAATATAAAAGTACTTGCCCAAATCAGAATCGCAGACGACATAATAATTATATAAACAAGGTAAAATTCCAAGAATTTACTTTCAATTCTTTCTTTTTTAATTAGCAAAGTTATTGGATTAATACTAGATTTTATGGTGAAAAGTGTAATGAACTTTTAATTAAAAAAATAAAACGTTTGTACTAGATTTCCTACTAATAACCTTTTCTTTTATTCTTTTTCATTTTTAAACAGGTAGTTGTTACACTTGCTGACCTTCAATGTTGGACACCTAGTTATATAGTTAATTCTGATACAGTGAAAGTAAACCATTTATTCGAACCTTGTTGGCAACTATTTAGACAAAGAGCAGTTTAAGAGCAAATACCAGCCTGATCAAATTCAGTAACATTAACATTGAAGTATAAATCAAATATTACAAAAGACGAAAAGAAAGAAAACTAAATTTCACTAAACGAGTTCCCCAAATGGATATTAAATCTGAAGGTACACTGCTATTATATTGCTTATAATTTCAATTAAGTTAAATTTCATTTATTTAAATTTCTGCTTGCATTTACTTTACATGTTTTAATTACTAAAAAGAAATTTCTCTCTGGTGCGTTAGTTAATATTTAATTAACCTCGCCAAAAACTGTTCTTCTCTTTACATACAATTAACTTATAATAATTAATTAGAGACCACTCGGTTTTTACTTGGTAATATTTTTCTAGAAATCGTTCAACTTCTACTATTCAAATTGAGCCTGCATATGGACGATCATTCCTCACATAGGAAGTTAACAGGAAATAATAATAATATGAAAAATTTGTATGTAAATTTGTATGTAAGACTTTAATAGATATAGCAAAATAATTGGAAATGCAAAGGACCACTCCCATATCCTACAAATGCTAAACATTATTGAGACACCAACTAGGTATGATTCATAAAAGTGCAGACACTTATAGATTAAAATCATTAGCGTTTATAAATAGACATCATTTATTAAGAACCAACAAGGATAGATCAAACCAAATCCGGTCCACCCTGAGTTTAGTTTTGGCCAATGATTATGCATATTTTACGCCTCTTACTTACTTTAATTTTTCTATAATTATCACTATTGAATTTTCTCCATTAAAATATTTTTATTTTAAGTAGGTTTGTAAAAAAGCATTTCTTCAAATCTGTGTTTGTTTTTTCAAACTCAATTTTCTCGAGCGTGTCTGGATATCTTACCCTATTATTCCATTCATATTCGTACTACAGATTTGAGAATTAAAAAAAAATTAAGCAATCAAAATCTATCTTTATTTTTATATTGCTTAACCGCATATTATCCGCATAAGTATATCAATTAGTATTTGAATGTTGGATTTCAAGATGTCATATATTTGTTTAAATTTCCATGTTTTCAAAACATTTAGAAGATTAGGTAGCTCCTCAAAACAAACTATAAAACAAATCTACTATTTGACCACTGATTTACTACGCATTCTAACTTTAAGAGCCAAGCTGACTTACGAGAGATGTATCTTACTTTCTCTTCGTTATAAAAGATTACTAAAATCTATGAAAGATAGATAACTGTTGAACTGATCAAATCTATATCAGAGAACATGTCTTGATGGTTTTAAATTTATTTATATAATAATTATTTAAAAAATGCTTTTTTGCTAAAGCTTTTCCCTGGTCAAATATGATGCGATATTTTAAAAGTAGGAAAGAATCATGAACAGGTAATAAATTTTGATTCTTAATTTCTTGGTGATAATGATCTAAATGAAAAAATTATTGCAATTAAATTAGAAAAACTAATTTTCAGTATATAATTATTATTATTGTTAATTAGTGTAGGTATGTATATACAATAATTTTCAAATTATGAATAAGTGAAGGGAACCACTGTCGCTATATGCAGTTTTATAATTCATAACGCTATCTAAACCTACCACTTGTTCTCATTTTAAATTGCATAATGTAAAAATCTGAGTAAAAATATTTTCTATAGGTACCTTACGATTAAATTTGAAACACTTAACAACACGTAATCAATACCAGCATAAAATTAAATAATCAGCTTTTAGACCGTATCACAGAGCAAATAAATTAATTTTGAACAATTGTGTATAATATGTAACTTAAGCTTTCTAAAATGCATTAAACAAAAAATTTGTTTATTTTAAGATTTTACATAATAAATCTAAGTATCTACCCACTGCACTGTAATATAAGTATTTTAACAATAGTAGGTTGAATGCCTATTATACGACAAGTTGAATATTTTAAGTTGAGCTTTTGACCTCGTCGATTCCACAAAAAATTATTGATAAAATTTACAAAAAGATGTGAACACATAATAAATATTAGTGTTTTAATTAATCTATTTTTTATTTATAAAAAGCGATGAACAATTTAAATAAGAGATGCTCCAAGATATTATCTTCATAAAATGGTAATTAAATCACTGTTAATCACCTAATGAATTTCTTATTTAATCGACTGAAAATTTAAGTACATACGCTTCTTAAAAAAGTGAATGTTGACCTAGTAGGGTAAGTAAATGCAAGTTTATTATTGTACAAATGACATATTTAAAAAAAAACGCAACATTCACTTTGCTTTCAAAAAAATTAATTTATAATTCATCCATAATGTTGACCATAAAAATGTAATATATTTCGTAAGTTATTTTAATGTTCAATAACATTCAATATATTGTTTTATAGTTGTAAATACCTACTATAAAGACAAAATTTCTCTTCAAGTTTTCTTGAATATTAGAAATTAAATTATCGTACTATAGATGTAACCTTAAAAATCTCGTTATGACACACCTAATATATGCAATTTTAAATGTAAATAAGTCATTAATTTATAATACTGCTCATAAAATTTGTCATGTCTGTTATCTGGTCAATTCAAATTTGTTTAATCAATTTGTGTTCTCTAAAATTGTCCAAACGCCGATCATTGATTCGATTCTATTATTACCGCAAGTGAAGAGTAAGGGCAATAAATTCAGAAAGTCAAAATAAATTTAAAATGTTACTTAACGCTAATTTATGAGTGTAAAAGGTTACTATGATATAATAGCATATTATGCATTAAGGTAGAGAAAGGCAGCGTTATTCCCGAGTTGTAAGTCTGAAGCTCGGGGGCTACAAATAGAGGAAATAATGTCATTCTCTTGAATTATATTATACTTTTTAAACATACTCCTTAGAGAATAATAAGTTCCTTCTATAACAATTTCTTTGGTTTATAAATATATATTCAAAAGATTTCCAACTTTATTAATAACAACAATTTAGTAATTAAAGCTATAATTTTCCCATAGGATTCAGAAAGAATTTCTAGCATTGGATTCAAAATTGAAATTATTAGATGTCTGTAAAACATCAGTAGGACAATAATTAGATATCGAAACTGGCCTAATGCTTAACCGTAAAGCAAACGAGACAATTATTTGTTAACGATATTAATGCCTATAAGTTAAATTTAACTGACTGCAGAGCTTCGAATGTATTATAAATTACGTACGTCTGGTTCTAATTATTTATAATAAATAAAAAAAAACTGTTAATAATTTTTTGCTGTCAACCAAGTATACCACAGCGTTGTTGTAACAAATTTTAGTAATTTGTTTTATTTTCTAAGTACGTCCCTGCCTAGAGTCTGATTTGGGGTTTGGTTGAGTTTGCGTTTTGAACGCAGGAGGGCACTTTTTGGAATGTGAGTTCGAGAAGTGAGTGTGTTCACGGTGTTGGTCTTGTCAAAAGATTTGGTAAGTTTTGCTTTTTCTGTAAAACTTGTATTAGGGAGACACCTTCATAGTGGACAAAATTTGCATGTTTTTTTGATACTTTTTGGTAGTTCGATTTTTTTTGGTGCTTATAAAGTTGTTTTCGTTTCCGATCTTTTCATAAATTTAATTTTAATACGGCAAATTTTAATTTGCATCGACGAGCTTATCCATCGATAATATTTTATCTTAGCTCGCAAATTTTCCACAACGTTAAATTTTAATCTAAGTAAAATATTTAATTTTAAATTAATTTACTTTTGGTGTGAACTACTTGTCTTTTTTATGTTTCTCCAATAGGATAATACTAAGGCAAGTAGCTACGATTTTCTTTCACCGGTTGTGGCTGTCGATTTGTCGACAGCAAACTTCTTGCAGAGATCATTTTTTTGTTTATCTGTCACCTTTTTTTGGAACTTATGACCCTAGCTTCCGCATCATCTTCAGCTAGATAACATCAGCGGGCCTCTACAATAAATAAAAGCTGGTTGATTTATTCCCAGCGTGTAGATAGTAAAAATTCTGGATCCCCAACAAGGGAGGAGGAATTTTTTTATCTCACTGGCGCCCAACGTGGGGCCCGATTTTTCGTTAAATCCTGCAGGAATTTGTTGTCCATAGCGGCACGTTTATTGTTGTTGGAAATTTTTGTGTTCTTTTGGAGACGGGGGCGATTCGATTTTCGAGTATTCCTTTAAATTGCAATTTTTGGTAGTTGAACGTTTGAGTTTGATTTTTTATTTTGCGAATTGCAATATTTTCGCTGATAAGGTGTCTCCCGATTTTGTTTTTGTTTTGTGCTATCAGTGCTGATTTGTTTTTTTGGTTTCACTTTTGGTGAATTTTGTGCTGTACTGAATAGCACAAGTATTTATTTTGACGAGACTGATTTTATAATTATCACACTTTCGTATATTAATTTGTGCGGTTACATTTTTATATTTTATTCCATCGAGTTTATTTATCATGTCAGGCTACGTAGAGGCATTAACCCGAGACGAGATAGAGGTAGAACTAAAGTTTCGCGGTTTCGATTTAGCTGTCACACATTTAGCTACTAGAAAGAAAGAACTAAAGAAATTTCGTCGGGATGAAAGTTTTAATTCCAAATTGGCTTTTCACACTTATAAACCGGACGATCCTCATGTCGACTTAAAAACTTGCGCAAAGGCTATTAAAGAGCTTACTGAGGAAGTAGACAATTTAGAAAAAAATTTAGTTCCGACTACCCTACGAGTAGTTACCTACCGATTGGCTCACTATAATAATCGGTTGGATATAATGCAGGGTGCAGGTTTTGGAGACGAACGCGATGCTTTAGTTAAAATCGTTCAAGCGCTTAGGGACCGAATAGAGAAACTCATCGAGTCGGAGGTTAGCTCTGATGATGAGGTTGGGTTAGGTGGATCGCTGGATCCAAATGTTAACAGTCCAGGTTCTCCTTTGAGGAAATCCTCGATTATACCTCCTCCCGTTTCAGCGTCAGCCATCGATCTTGTTGCTGCCCTCTCGGGGTTATTAAAGCAGAGTAAGCCTGAACATGTAGCTGTTTACAAATGGGGACTTCAATTTGATGGAAGTGGGGATTTCCAAACCGTGTTCGAATTTATCGAGAGGGCGAAGGAACTTTCTGTTTCAAGGGGTGTGAAAGAAACTGAATTGTTCGAAAAAGCAGTTGAGTTCTTTTCGGGGGAGGCGCTAGTATGGTATCGCAGCCTAGGTCCCGAAGTGACAACTTGGGAAAAACTCATAGACGAGTTAAAAACTCGATTTTTATCTCTTGATTTTAATCGAGAATATTTAGAACAGGTGCGTACGTACAAACAATTCCCTGGGGAAGCCGTTCGAACGTATATTGAATCTATGTTCAGTAAATTTAGCCGAATTCAACCACCTCCTTCTGAGGATGAGCAGTTGTGGGTTATCAGGAGAAACATGGCGCCACAGATTTCCTTAGCGATGGGTACATCAACTTGTAATACCAAATCAGCTTTTATTCAAGCAGCGCAGGCTGCCGAGCGCTTAGTAAATTGGACTACCCCTAGGGAAGTAGTAGCTACGGTGGAAAATCAACCTACAACTGTAAAACCTAATATTAAGCCTGCAAATAAGTCCTCTCGATGGAGTTCGTGTTGGAATTGCCGAGCGAAGGGCCATTCTTTTAAGGATTGTCCTAAACCTCGCGAAACCTTCTGTTTTAAATGCGGGAGTCCGGGAGTCTCTGTTGTAAACTGTAGGGGTAACCACAAAAAAAAACGCGTCAGGGCCAAGTGGCGTCGCGGCGCGTCACTGAGTAGGGCCATCAAAGCCGACAAGCAGGGATGGGGAGATTGGTTGGGAAAAATCAGCGCCTTTTGCGGAACTACTACCAATTCTTCCGCCTTGCTTACTCATCCTAGGTCAGACCATCGACCTCACGTCCAACTAAGCATAAAGGGGGTGCAACTAACAGCATTGCTAGATTCCGGTGCTAGTGTTTCGATACTAGGCACCGATGGTCATTATCTGATTAACCAACTGGATTTGAGTTTTGCTAAAGGCGATTTGGTCACTTTGCGGTCAGCAGACGGAACTCCGCAAAATATTTTAGGTAGGGTGAAGTTGCCCATTTCGGTTTGTGGAGTTGTCCGTATGCTAGAAGTATTAGTTTGTCGCAGTATTGGTACATGCTTAACTCTAGGGGTTGATTTTTGCAAGTTGTTTGGGGTCACGGTAGATTTTAAACAGAATCAATTTTTTGTTGATAGTTTGGAGTCTATTGATTTTGTAGTTCTAGTGAATTCTCACCTTTTGTTTATTTTTTTGGGTTATTTTATTCTACGGTAGTCTGATTGAGTATCATGATTTTTTTTGACTTATTCAAATAAGTTTATTTTATGTTTTTTTCTTCAGTAGTGGAGGTAGCTGTTTGAACGACGTACTCACACACCGTGGTCAGTCGAAACGTTGAAATAAGCTTCCACCTAGTTGAGTTACCGTCTTGACCCGGGTCAGACATCTTAGGGGGGGGCCGTGTAACAAATTTTAGTAATTTGTTTTATTTTCTAAGTACGTCCCTGCCTAGAGTCTGATTTGGGGTTTGGTTGAGTTTGCGTTTTGAACGCAGGAGGGCACTTTTTGGAATGTGAGTTCGAGAAGTGAGTGTGTTCACGGTGTTGGTCTTGTCAAAAGATTTGGTAAGTTTTGCTTTTTCTGTAAAACTTGTATTAGGGAGACACCTTCATAGTGGACAAAATTTGCATGTTTTTTTGATACTTTTTGGTAGTTCGATTTTTTTTGGTGCTTATAAAGTTGTTTTCGTTTCCGATCTTTTCATAAATTTAATTTTAATACGGCAAATTTTAATTTGCATCGACGAGCTTATCCATCGATAATATTTTATCTTAGCTCGCAAATTTTCCACAACGTTAAATTTTAATCTAAGTAAAATATTTAATTTTAAATTAATTTACTTTTGGTGTGAACTACTTGTCTTTTTTATGTTTCTCCAATAGGATAATACTAAGGCAAGTAGCTACGATTTTCTTTCACCGGTTGTGGCTGTCGATTTGTCGACAGCAAACTTCTTGCAGAGATCATTTTTTTGTTTATCTGTCACCTTTTTTTGGAACTCATGACCCTAGCTTCCGCATCATCTTCAGCTAGATAACATCAGCGGGCCTCTACAATAAATAAAAGCTGGTTGATTTATTCCCAGCGTGTAGATAGTAAAAATTCTGGATCCCCAACAAGGGAGGAGGAATTTTTTTATCTCATTGTCTCAAGTAAATCCATGTGCCATTTTGTTCAGACAGCAGCTGTCTGAATTCCTGCCACAGGTTATACTAACAGGTATATTTCACAGGAATTATATTTCATCAGGAATTTCACAGGTCAAAGTGTTGCTTGAGATTATGGCATGTGAAGTCTGAAGTCCGTAAAGCAATTGAACTAATAAAAATCTGAAAAGCTGCTGGTATAAAATTAACGGAACTGCCTACTTAAGATAGGTTACTGTAATTCAAAGAAAATGCTCTTTAAGAGAACACTGATGATGGGAAAATAATCTGCAAAACCTAAATTACTTCCCAAGCCAACTTGTTCCTGCCAAATTTATCTTCATTGCGTAAACAATTCTGTTTTAAGATTATTAGTCAATTTTTTATTAAAAAGGGAACACATAGCTTTAATTAAATATATATATATATATATATATTGTAGTGCTCTTTCTCTCTGCTCTCTTACTAAAAATAGGTCGTTGGTTCTCGAAAGTAAAATGGTTACATGAAAGACAATAAAAAACTGACAATCTAAACAACGTATTTATTTGCAACCTGAACAAACAAGAACAATTTTATAAAAGCAAGACTTACACGAAATTCGCTAGACAGCACGTGTAACTCGGACACTTTCTTCAAATATCTTCTTACATAAACTTGTCTTGGTATTCGCGTTGCCAAACTTCGTAATCAATGAACTTTCCAAAAGAAAAAACCTCCTTGGCTAAAACACACCTCCACTCCAACTTATCGGTTTGTAACCACACGACTTGCTTCTATAGCTCTCAAATTTCAACTTTATAATACCACTTGCCTCTCGGACTCTATTTGCCACTCCCCAACACGAAAGCCTCTCTGGCTTTCAATTTTCGACTGACTCTTCTCTTATTTATCTTTTTTTTTTATCTCCTTGGTTTTTCTTCCCGTGTTCAATTTTTATTGGTCCTTGCTATTTCCCTTTTTTTTTAAAAAAATCAAGATTAGAATTTTGTTTATGTTCCGCTGCTTGTGCTTGTTCGTGTACTGCCCAGCTGCATTCGTGTAAGTCGCTAAATAACAATAAATAAAAATACACACATTAAAATTTTTACAACAATGAATTAAATTACTGCAACATCAAACTTTAAATAACAAGTTAAATTCAATAATATAATCAAATTATATTTTTAAGCTTTCGACGACTTTCCTTGATAATTCTTTTCACCAGAGGTCCAGGGTAACCGTTATTGAGTAAAGTTTCTTGGGCAATTTTAAGGTCTCTTTCCTGTAGTCGCCATGGGTTAATTTTAATGCTCTATCAACAAGTCCTATAGCTGTGCCAATTGCTTGGCTTCTGTGGTGATGTGAGCTATAGTTAAGGTATCTTCCCGACCAAGTTGTTTTTTGTGTCCATTTATACTTCAGGTGATTTGTTTCATGGATAAGTTGTATGTTAAGAAAAGTTATTTTCTTGTCTTCTTCTTTCTCAATCGTGAACTGAAGACGTGGATGAAATCCGTTGAAGTGATTAACTATAAAAGCTTCGTAGTTCTTTGGTATGGCAGTGATGATGTCGTCAACATAGCGTTTGTAGAACGGAAGTTTAAATGGAAGTTTGGATATCCGGTCTTCTTCCAAAATTTCCATTACCAGATTTGAGATTGTTGCTGATATGGGACTTCCCATGGCGGTACTAAAAATTTGCTGATATATTGTCCCATTATATTGGAAGTATGTTGTCTCCAAACATAGCTTAAGGGCTTCCAGAAATTTTTCTTTAGGGATATTGGTGTGAATTTTGATATCATCCCATTTTCCTTCTACAGTATTAATTGCCAAATCAACTGGAATGTTAGTGAAGAGCGACTTGACGTCTAATGATATTAGTATGTAATCATTAGGTATACTAAATTTCTTTATATCTTCAATGAATGTTCACGAATCTTTGGTGTAATATTCGGAGTTACCTAAAATATTATAGATTATTTTTGATAAATATTTTGATAATTTATAAGTTGGAGATTTGATACTGGCAACTGTAGGTCTAAGTGGTGTTCCAATCTTATGAATTTTGAGTAATCCGTATATTTCAGGTGGAAGTGCGCTGTTTATTTTTAATTTAATGGAGGTAGTTTTATCAATGTATTTGTATTTCTCCCAATTTGATATAAGCTGGTTATTCTTTATTTGTAGATTGTTAGTAGGATCTTTCTTTAAAATTTTATATGTGGTGTTGTCGTTGATTAAAGCGTTCATTTTATCATCGTAGTCTAATTTATCCATTATCCATTATCGTCGAAAGCTTAAAAATATAATTTGATTATATTATTAAATTTAACTTGTTATTTAAAGTTTTATTGTTTAATTAAATATATATTGGAGAGAAATACCTACCATAAAATGACATTTGTATTTACAACTTAAGTATTTAAGTATCATAATTGACAAATTTTTATTGGCACCGCCCAATATTTAGTTGTTAAAAGGTCTTTGCTATTATATTTAATTGTTAATAATCATTTTGATCTAATGATATGATGTTGAAAAGCTAACCAGATTATATTGCACAATTTGTGTTAAAACTTGAAAGACTGGATACATATAAAACTCAAAATTTATATTTCTTTAGTTTCATAAAATTTACAAAATACTAAAATTATATTATCTGCTTTGACCACATAGACAGAAATACGTAACCTTTTATTGCAATATTTTGGAAATATCTGTATTGCCTATATGAGTAATTCCACGTCAAGCGGGACGAATTTTAGTAAAATTTGACCTTCACGTCTCCGATTCAGCTGCAAAGTTTTATATGGGTTCTACATTACTAAAATATGACTTGTAATTTTTATCAGATTTTTATAATAATTATTTTGCAAGTTATGGACAATTAAAAATTTCGAAAAATTGATCGAACGCTCCTATTCAAATATGAATATCTCTGGTTCTATTGAACTTACAAAATCCTGTACAGGTGCTTGCATCGTCACAAAATTGGTTAAATCACCTGATACCCACTGTCTGTACCTTACGGTGTCTCGAAACTCATTCTCGAATAAATCTTGAAACTGCTCTTATAAATTTGATGTACCGGGACAGTTAATACAGTCTTTTAAATGGCAGTCAATTGTTGGTGGATTGCATAACATTCGAGCCAAGCAGTCTTTAAGTTCTGCATTGGCTGTAGTGTGTTGGATGTAAGATAAGCTATTCTTGCACCATCAATCATCAATTTCACATTTTCATGGATGCGGATAAAATTTGTTGTAGCAGCAAAAAGCTCTGTTGAGGCTATAGCCTCTAATGATTTTGTTACGACGACAAATCTTTTTTCAGAGTGCACATACGCAAGCATAACGAGTTCCACTGTTTCGATCAGAGTTCAGCAAACTTCGAAAAACCGATTTTGACTTTCGGGAATTTTTCTGAGAAAATCCTGTATGTTTCCTTCAGATTGGTAAGTAAGAATCTTTTCTGCTTCTGAATTTTCTGTCCATTCTCATTTATGGTCACGTAATTTTTTTCAACAGCCTCCTGTTTTCAATTCGTTGCTCACCGATCAAAGGTAAACAAGGGATACAGATCAAGATACAAATATTCTTTAACATCTAACGAGATATGATAACAACCTTGTAACAATCTCCTATCATAAAACAGAATTTACAAGAGCTTTAAATGAGCTAAGATTGGATTTTGTGAGTTCAATAGAACCAGAGATATTAATATTTGAATGAGAACGTTCGATGGATTTTTTGAAATTTTTAATTGTCCATAACTTGCAAAATAATTATTATAAAAATCTGAAAAAAATTCAGTAGAGTTTTTTAATAGTACGAAAACAATAAAAAAAGAATCAGGCGTTTTTGAAGATATGAGGTTTCGTAGCTGTCCCGGTTGACGTGGAATTACTCATATCTGTTGAAGATTTGCAAGTTTAAAAAATATGTTAGATCTAAGTAATTTAAAATAACAAATACTTTACAAAGAAAAATACAAATTTTTGTACCTGCTAAATTGTGTTAAATGTTAAATCATTTTGTGCGATATATCAACCCATCGTTGTATATTTTATTTTGTGCACTTATTAAACCCAAATTGTTATATTTTTTAATCCAACTGTTAGAAAATAAAAATTATTATACTTGTAAAAATTGCATTAATTATTATTTATGATGAACCTTCCTACGCGTTTACTAAGCAATTATTGTTAAATTAAATTATAATCATATTAAAACGGGTACATTTTAATTATAGTTACATATTCTAGGAAATATAGAAATCGTTCTTATAAAACAATTTATATTTATAATTATTTCTTGATTTTTAAGTTATTTTAAGTTGTAGGAAATAATTAGTCTTTTTGTATTTTAGTACACGGTAATTTTTTCAAGTTAAAATTTAATATTCCAGTACAAAATTCGTAAATTTTATTTACGTAAGGGAAGTACCCACCCAGTGGCGTAGCAACGGTTAATATTACAAATTTTTTTAAATTTTTTAATGAGAAAAACTATTTCTAAGGAGTTTTTCGCAATGGATTGTTACTCTGACTTCATCTTCAGATGATAAAAATTTAAACAGTTAAATAAGTGAATTAGATAGTTGTGATGTCAAGGTCAATACCCAAGGTAAGTTGAGAACTCGAGGTCATTGTTAACTGTTAAGTCTTTATTAAGTTAAGTTGTTAAGTTTTAGTTAAAAAAAATATTAATTCTAAAACTGTAATGAAAATTTAAAAATACGAGGAAATTGAATTTTGGTTTTCCTGTTGGCGATCAAAATATTTATTACGCTATCTTAACCATCTTTACTCCGAAAGTTATTCAAAAATTTTGAAAATCTTATTTTACATAAAAAACCAAATTAATTTCTCAACTGAGAAGCGGCATGTCATAATAAGATAAAACTTGATATAGTAAATAAACTAAGAGAATAATTTTTATTCATATGTATAGTAGGTACTTATAATGTAGTACATATAATAAATTTAGTATATTACCTACTACATATGTATGTAGTATTAAGTTAATTATGAGAACTATGTATATTCGAATAATGTTTGAATTTTTTGAAACATCGATAATATTGTTCTATACAATCTTGACGAGTTTTTGACTTGGGGTTATGACTTTGAGAAAGCTGAGGTATCCTTAAAAACTACCGCATACTGTGAAATTGAAATAGAACAAAATATTAGCGCAATACTTCAAAGAAAAATTAATTGAACATTTAGAACTTCAATTACAAAGAAACTGTCTAGCTTGAAAGAAAACCTTTTAAACTTGAATGTCTCGAAGTGATTGTAGACATAAATTTCTAAACATAATAAAATAAACTTAAATTATCTTAAATAATAATAAACTATAAAATGTTACAATGGACATTTCTTAACTTCTTTATTCATAAATCTTCAAAGAAATTAATTTATTTTCAACAATCCTCAAAAGGCTACTTATCATCGTCCAAATATACCAAATCCAGTTTAAATGCTGCAGGTGCTTAAAAAGTGAAACTTAAAATTCTAGTACGCTTGAGTTAATTCATACCTGAAGAATGTTAAGGGCTATAATGGCCCTTTTAACTTTTATATGGACATATATATTTTATACATATTATAGTGGAAATAAAAGGTGGGTATCAGTTTATGTTAAACTTTCTTTTTGAGATAGGAGTGTTGTTCAAGTGCTATGGCAAGCCAGTGATGTGATGGTAGTGAACTGAATGTCTTCGTGTTAAGTGCTGTTGATAGTAATAACTATTTGGATTATCTTTATCTAAAATGGTTAGTAGTTTACCAATTTTTATATTTCTATACAAGGAGGTGATTGCTATAATCAGAAATGGAATTTTAACCCTGCTATTGCATTAACAAAATTTATATTTCAATTTTTTTAAAACTTTTAATATTAAATACTTTTACAATTTGACAAAATTGCATCAAAAAAGTAACTTGATTTTAGAAATTATTGTCCTCAATTTAATTAATTATATTGATCAAATGCTTTTACTGAACTTTCTAGATTAAGCAGTTCTTTTATAATATTAAGCATTAATGTAATTATTTGGTAAATTTTAAAATATCAACCAAAGTTAAAAAAAATTTAATTATCTAATACCTAGCACAATCGATACTTTAAGAGTAACCAGACCTGCTGATTGTTTCAATTCAATCGACAACACTGAATAAATTTAAATTTCGTTCTAAATTCCAATATAAAAAATTAAATTCTAGTTTTGAAAACAAAGAACTTTCTTCGAAGCAGTTTTTCTCTAAAATAAAATTTTATAATTATTATAAATAAGGAATCCAAAATTATTTAAAGATGCTTTTTTAAGATTGCCGGTTTTGATTCTAGCCCCCTCAATTGTATTGTATTATGCACATACATTAAAATTCATTCTACTAGTCTTGTAGTAGATATTTTAAAATTGGGAAGGTACCCATGTTTTAAGTATTTGCTCAAAGATTTGCACGTACTTACTTTAATTTAAATGTCTACTCTTAATTATTATTACATAATTATCATTAATCTTGTTAAAGAATTAGCCTTAATGATAATTTTAATACCTTTTTAAGTAGGTGTAAAGTAAATGTTTCATTCAAAAACGTTCCAAAATTTGCTCACGATTAATGTTATATATTTAATTATATAATTTATCCTCTAACTAATAGAATGTTTAAATATTTTATTTATTAAATTAATTTGTTCGTTGTGTTAAACTTAAGCTTGCACTTGAGGTTACCTATACATAGAATACAAACTCATAAAGTCGTGTAAGGAAATCAATAAATTATGATCATTTCTCTTTTACTCTAGAAATACCACAAAAGAGAGTTATATAATCTCTCGAAACAATTTTCAAAATTTTAATTAAATCAAATTATTGACCAATATCAAACTAGTGATTTACGAATATAACGTAATATAACTATTTTAGAACAGAAAATTTAAATAATAATAGGATAATAATCAAAATTATAACAGAAGAAATAATGTAGCAGAAGATAGCAACCTTGAAAGAGTACACAACAAACTATTACCTTATATTATAATAATATAGTAAAAGTTACAATTTCTTAACAGAAAAAGAAATTAATAAAAATTAGCAAATGAATAACTTAGTGCTTGTTCACAATGTACGTAAAACGTAAGACGAACATATTAAAAATGTAAATACAAATAATATTTAAAATCTTAATGGAGATCGAATATATTTATGTATTTCTTATATTATCTTATGTACATTGTGAACAAGCACGTACTGTTTTATTTTATTATAATAATATAATATAGATAAATAGATAAACAATGCATAGATTATTTTGTCTACTTCGGTATCTTTTAAAATTCGTAAATGATCGTTTGGTTACGCGAATATATTAAATTAAAATATTTTACAGTGGCTGAAACAAGTAATTTTTCACGCATGAATTTTTATTTTATTTTATTTCAAATGTTTTATAAATACATTAATTTCACAAAAGAGGTAGTAACTCATATAATTCTTTACATCCGTTCTACTACTTATACTGTATTTATCTGTTTTTCACAAAATTATTAGTTTAAGGAAATGTTGATAAATATTTATATAGGAAATCTCATTTGACTTTACCTTTAAAGCAAATATCTAATTATTATGAATCCTAATATCCATGATTAATTATTTCTCGACAACTCATTTGTAGGAGTCTGCAAATATTCAATTTTATAATGATGATTTATTTAATGAGTACAAAACAAAATGTATTTCAAGTATACACATTAATTTAATCAACACCCACCTTCGACTAGACTTCCGACATAAAGAGCTCTGTTGAAATATTTATTCACTACTTGTAAAATAGTAATTAAAAAGAAATTGACTGGCAGATTACCAAATTCACCAAAACTTAGGTGATGTAGGTACATTTGTACTTAAAATTATTTTGATTTCCTTGTAAATTTATTTTTATCCTTATTTACACTTAGTTATTTTAATATTAGGCGAAATACTCCGCTTTCTTTTTCGTTCTCGTGCAATTTTTTTATCTAAATCTCTAACGTCATATTTTCATCTTATTAGTGGTCATCCGACACACCTTTTAGCATACCTATCTTAGTCTGCACTTCTGGTAATCTATTTACTATACCAAATTCTGGTTAATCTATTCAAAAAATTTTATTATCACACTTTTACTGGACATTTCTTTTTTTAAGTTAATTTTTTATATTAAAATATCAATTTATGTTATTTAATTAATTCGTGAAGTTCTTAGAGTATATTAGATTTCACGGTTAAGAGAAATGCAGTTAGTTGGCTCGCTATTTTTTATAACTTAATGGTTTTGTTAAAAGGTGTAAGTGAACTAAAGTAATTTACAGTTTAATATTTTTGACATGTAATTTTTGTAGTTTCATTATTTTATAGTTTTGATACATTTTCACATTAACTAAAATTTCTACTATACCTATGTATCTTCTAAATATATTTCACAGTTCATTAGCGTTTTAAAATTATTGTTTATTATGCTGCTTTAGTTGATTGTAATGTTTAGAAACTTCTCTGCTAGAGGTGTAATGGCTTCCTATTTATTATTATACCTTAGTATGCACCTATTTTAACACCTATCGGCATTTATTATTAATCACTCATTATTAATTGAAAAAAAGATGCAATAACCAAGTAATTATTTTAATAGCAAATAATATGGTAACCATTATTCCCACAGGTTTCGAGAAATCAATTTGTCAGAAACTGTTAATGTATCAGATTCAGATTTATTGAAAAATATTGATTTATAATTTTCATATGTTGAAAATGAATTAATATGACTTTCAAAAAGTTGACAGTGCAGTACAATTAATTTGATGTTTGTTGACATCGTAAGCAAGTTATTTGTCGAGAATCTAGTTGGAAAGAATTTCTAACCAAGTAAAATGAATAATTAATAAAACGAAGAGAAAGTTTTTGCTTTTTGTGGTCAAAGATAATATTACAGTGGTATTAGTTTATCTAGAGTTAGTGATTTTTTTTATGTGAAATTTGTTAACAGCCCAATACCGGCTGAATCTTCAATATAATATGTATAAAGTACTCAACATTATTATGTCCGGATATTTGAAGAAACTACTAATAATTCAGTAAAGTCAGAAGCTAAAGATGGTAATCAAAGAAATTTTGGGGCGAATATCTGTCCAACATTAAACGTACAGCATAATACCTGTTCCTCAAGAATTAAATGCGCCGAAGTAGGCAATATTCCAAATTAAAAAATTAAGAATAAAAATTAAAACTAAGTTTATTGACTTCATATTTCAAATATGTATTATAATAATAAGGTATCATCAGGTTATCAGAGAAAATTTCAACCAGACAACAACAGTAGACGTAAGTTTTATTGAAGAATCAAAGACGTGCGAATCAAGACCGTTGCTTTATTATATCGTCAATTTGTTTTACGGATGAATACACTTTTATGCTAAACAATGAACCCAATGTTCACTGCTCAAATGCTCATTTGGAGAGCCAGATATCATTATTTAGCGCATAACGAATTCCTTTTAGTGGTGTCACCTTAAAAATAAAATTTATATACATAGTACTACATATTATATGATCTGTTTGCATTGACCTAGGCTGTCTTTTCTGAAGTCACTATTGGTCTGTGAGCATATTAATGGTTTTACATCTGGGGTAGCTTGCTGGGCTCGTCTTAGATAGACCCGTAACCCTGGAGTTTTTGTTGATGAGGGAAAGGGGACGGCCGGCTTTAGGTGTCCTCTGAAGCACAAGACGATCATCAAAAATTAGACTCTTTCCGGATTCGAACCGGGTACCTCAGTATCAGCAATTATTCATCTAACATACTAAGATAATAATAATACTACTTAAATAATATTTAGTTACTCCATTATTCTTTCATCTTCAATATTATATCATTTTTATCCGCGTATCAGTTTTTCATGTTGTTTTTAACTTTGGAAACATTTCTTGTTGAAAAGTCCCAAACAAACACATCTAATTATCTATCTTTATAAATGATATTATTATTTAATTTTTAATTTTTTTTTCGTAAATTACAAGATTACCACAAAATTAGATCATTACCTATTCATGAAAATTATACTATTGTCTTGATTATTAATATATTTTTCATAAAAATTATCTGTCAAGGTAGTAATATATTTCCACTTCCGTATTTCGTTTATATTTAAATTTATCAAAGCCCACTTACTATATTGGTACCTACATATTACCAAGTTTCTTAAGGACGTCTACTTTCTGAACAATTAGACTAAATTATATTTGAACTGCAATAGTTGAATCCATTGCATAATTAAACTATGACTAACGTAAGTAATTGTAATGTAAGCAACGGATAGATTTAATAGATTTAACAATAACCAATGTTTTGTCTAAATCGTGCATAAAATAATAACTATAATTTTTTTAAATAAATTAACTTGACAGCTTCGCAATACCTCTGTAATTTCTTTATTTGCCAATAATTACTTATAGGTAGGTACCTACTTAAATATCTGAAAACGTTTTTTCGATAACAACAGAATTAATGACATATCGTGCCCACCTATTTTAGTAATAATAGAAGTAAAGTTAGTAATAAAAATTTAACTAATTTTTATATTTATTTTATTACTTTTCTTCCATAAACGTTTGCGTAATAAGTAGGTATTGCTAGTAAAATTCTCGTTTTAACTTTCTATACTTCCACGTTCAATCTGAAAAGTATAATAATTGGAAATACTTAATTTTAGGCACAAGATCTGTACAAAAGAATCATGAACCAGAACACACAGAAAAGTTAAGATACTTTTCATTGTTTTTTGATAAACGTATTCAAAGTATTGTGTTGAACAGAACTAAAAAATAAGAAAACAGATAAGTGAATGGTAATGTTCTCTGTCACACTTTTTTGAATTTTTATAACTTTATACCTAATATGCAAATAAAAGTATTCGGTAGATGTTTTAGATTGCCTATTTTCAGTAGTATTTAAGGTATATTATGTTCCATCATTAGTCAAAATGTCCAACTATATTTGTGTATTTTTTTTTGAATTTAAACAGGTACCTAAACCAATAATTTAAAAAAAATTAATTAACGAAGTTATACCTACTACCAACCAATACCCTTAAATTGTGCTTACCGTGAATACAAAGGATTACTAACAATTAATTTAACTTTTTTTTCTTCATTATTCTCATACGACGTAAAATTTTCAATTATTAATACTACAGAGTACATTTTCAATATTTGTATAGTATGTACCACTTGATAAAACTTAAAATTTTGGCATACAACCGTATGTTCTTCTCCAAGAACGGAAGGTTTTTGCAATAATATTAATGATTACCTGTGTATTATCACTATTATGTATACCGGGTGCTGAATGAGTTAACCGAATATAGGAAATTAACATGTAAAATCTTATTTAGACAAATTCCTGCTCCCTAATTATTTTAGAGAAAAAATGAAAGACACAAAAATAATGCAGAAAGATAAACTACGAATGATAACAGTGTTAGATTTCATTTAACTTTTACTTAAAAAGTCAAAAAATGCATTTGAAATTGTAGAAAGTTTCATTTATCAGACTGGCCATGCAAGTTTCCATGGTAATTATTTTTGAAAATAGAAATTAAATTCAATTTATTACATTCCCAGTGCGATAAATGAAAATTTTAACAATTTTTTGACCTTTTAAGTAAAAGCTAGATGAAATCCAATGGTGTTATCATTTTTAGTCTATATTTCTGCATAATTTTTGTATCTTTTATTTTTTCTCTAATATAATTAGGGAAGCAGGAATTTTCATAAATAAGTTTTTACATGTTAATTTCCTATGTTCGGCTAACTCATTCAGCACCCGGTATAAAGCACATGAAAATTAACAAACACTTCTAATAACTGCGTACCATACCTAATCTATTGGTTATAATAGTATAGTAAACAGCAAAAAATTTCAAAAACGTAAAATATTTCAAAACACATTTTTTAAAAATTTATTTTCTAAAACATCAAAAAAAACTAAAGACAATGCAATTTTAAAGAGTAAACACATTTCATTTAATTTTTTTTTCGCATTGTCTCATATTTTAATAAAATAAAAAAACATTGTGCTTTATGTGATTATGTTAAATGGTTTAATATGGGAATATAAAATTAAGTAATAATAATACAATAGACATTGAAAGTAAAAATATTTTTAAAGAACTTGTTTAAGACAATATGTAAATATTTATTATACAAACTAATTATTGTTTATCTTAACAATAATTGAAATACCTCATATATTAAACAACAGAAACAATGATATAACACAACTTTTTTAATTTTAAGTCTACTGTCTAGTCACTAATACTTCTTAATGTTTAATATTTTCAAAAACCCCTCAACGTAACTTTTGTTTTATTTACCTTATTATAATATTTAATACATTTTATTACAAAATATTGCTTTTTGCCACCTTATTCATTATATAAGAGTTGGTCATTAGCTTAGTAGGTTAGCCGAACAACTGCTGACTCTAAAGTACTCGGTTCGAATCCGGGGAGAGTCTAAAACTTTCATATGACTGTCTCCGTGCTTCGGAGGGCACGTAAAGCAGGCGGTCCCCCTGAGTTGATGATTGCCGCCATCAACTATTAAAAAAAAACAAGCAACCGTGAAGTCTTAATGCGAAAGCCTTCCTCATCGGAAGAGGCCTACGTCCAGGAGTGGATAAATAGAAAAAAAGACAGGCTGATGAAGATGAAGATTTATTATATAAAAACTTATTAGGCTTAAGCGTCCTTCTCATTCAATTAACGTAACACAACCATTGACTATAGGAGTTATCAAGACACGTAGCCATATGGAAGAATTGTAAATTCTATGTCCCTCTCACTCGAACGCACTTTGCACACTATACTGTCCACACGTTCTAACGGAATGGATCGTGAGATTAATAATTGTTAATGAAGATTTACATTGAAAATTAGCGCCATCTAGTTGTCGCGACAATTTAGTATTGCATTAAAACATATATGGGTGCGTGTCTTAATAACTCCTATAGTCAATGACACAACATAGCATAGGCATAACAAAGCATAACAAAAAGGTACAAAAAATACATTGAAACTTATGTGTGTGATTAAAATAATAAAAAAAAAAATAAATTTGTTATAATTATAATATTTATAATACACAATACAAATAATTATAACGTTCTGACTTTTACTAGCAATTTGCGCCAGCGCCTACCTACTAATTCATTGGTATAAAAAGCAAATTCATAATAAACATACAATAAAAACAACATAACACAAATTTGAAGTTGAGTTAAGTACCTATGTATGTAATTCTAAAACTTCTCATTTTTATCCCATTAAGGGCCAATGCCACCAGACAAAAAAAATCGTGTTTTAGACAAAACTTGTTAAATTACCTATTGTTTTTAAAAAATTTTTTTAAATTAAATTTGTTATTTTAAGCTAAATTTTATCTAAAACCTGATTGTTTTGTCTGGTAGGATTGGCCCTTAAAAAAAGTGGAAATTGTTGAGGTGAGGTGTGATCGATACTTCTCACTGTCGCAGAAAAGAAATGAAATATTATAAAACAAAACAGATTTTTCCTGCATCTGAAGATGCAGATGTTATTTTGCTTGTTAACTTAATGTTAAAATGTAAAAATAAAACAAATGCTTCAAAAAGAATTGCCACCAAGTTGCTTTGCGTAAGCCATTATAAAATAATTTTATTATGAAAGTACAGAATAATTTTTTTTTCAACAGAATAACTCTTTACGTTAATTGTTAACGTTATTTTGATCTGTCAAAATAATTTATTAGCAATTGTTTTTAACAAAGCAAGTGATTTTTTTAGCGTTTGATTAATTTTTAGGATTTTTACAAATAATCCTTGGTTACTCTAACCTCATTTCTTAAAATGTCACTTTTTTACGACATTGATATTTTTGTATTGTTTCTTTTTTTGAGCTGTGACGTCATTGGAAACTTCTTTAATTGCAACTTTTATAAGTATTATACGTTCTTAAAACTTACCGAATGATTATGTCGAAAACTTTCCTCTTCAAAGTCATATTTGGTTTAGATTTTTGTGCTCAGAAAAATTTGTTTTATTCAAATCTGTAAATAAAAATTGAGATTATAGACTGGGAAAGTGTGACGTCAAAATATGGCCGACCTAACAGCTGATGGATACAAACATTGCCTTATTAAAATTATGCCTTATTGTATTTGCTCAGGTCGCCCACATCATTCTAGATGTGAATAGTGCAGTTTTTCCTTTAAGTGCCATCAAAATGCACTTCCGTAAAATGTGCCCACTATTTAAAGGAGTTCTCAGCTTTTTTAAAAACACTAATTTCATCAAAAATTATCACTAAAATGGTTAAAACCATCGTTAAATTGAAACTATATGGTAACTAAACGCAAACAAAGTGAGGTTATCACCACGTTTGTATTCATCAGCTGATTGATCTACCAGATTGTGACGACACGACTTTCCCAGTCTATAATTTCAAAAAATAGCCGATGACGCCACAGTTTGAAAAACAATCTCATTAAAGAATATCAATGGCGTAATAACATTGACTATAGGAGTTATTAAGACACGCAGCCATATGGAAGAATTGTAAATTCTATGTCCCTCTCACTCGAACGCACTCCGCGCACTATAGGGATTTTACATTAACCAAACGCCACCACACGCAGCTTTGGTAACTACTCCATCAAGTATACCTAAGTGTCTTTAACGTGTTTCAACAGTGTTCGAGTTAGTTTTCCTGATATTTTTTAATTCAGTGCAGTGTTTATCTAAAAAAAAACCAGTCTTTCAGTCTTTTTTAAACCAACATTCTACCAAGGTATACTTGCTATGGCAGACATATTGAAGGTGTCGCTAGCGCCACCATCGGTAGTGTAAAATCCCTATACTGTCCACACGTTCTAACGGAATGGATCGCGAGATTAATAATTGTTAATGAGGATTTACATTGAAAATTAGCGCCATCTCGTTGTCGCGACAATTTAGTATTGCATTAAAACATATATGGCTGCGTGTCTTGATAACTCCTATCGTCAACGGTAATAATGATATTTAAAATAATCAGGTTCTAATGTCATTTTCTATGTAATATGTATACTCTTTTAAAATGTTTTATCAAAGCTTTTCCCACTTTTGCTAGCTCATTTATGTTAAATCAGCAATGAACCGGTGAGTCGTGTGCCATTCAGCTTTAAGATACGTTAATACATTATAGATTAAAGTAATAACAAGTAGAATTATACGCCTTTCTAGAGAGAGGTGAATTTGCTGTTGGAAAAATATATCGTATTTACTAACTTAACGTACATAATAATGGAGGTTAAACCTTACGCTCAATTAGTTCAATTTATCAACCTAAGCCATAACATTCCTAAGAGAAATAATTTTTAATGTTTGGAACAAAATTCTTCTATATTCTTTAAAACTTTATAACTTTATATTATATAAATAATAACTTATACGTATATTAAAATCTATAATTTGTGTTTTAATTTCGTTTTTTCTAAATTCTACATTAGGGCCGGTCGTGAATGGATTACCGAAATTCCGATTAAAAACCGTTTGAAGAACGTGCTTAACCACCAGTATTTATAGTAGAATTCAAGCTTATATACAGATTATTTTATCAATTTTGAATTATTTTCAAAGATATAACTTGATTGTATAACATAATAAAAAGTGCGCATATTTGAATTATTTAAATTTCACGAAGAAATTTATTGTAGCATAAAAATTTAAGAACAAAATAATTCCGTTGAAATTGAACATTTTCAGTGATCAATCTTGATTCTTTCTTGATCTTGACGTTCGAGACATAATTCTTCACTTAAATTTTAATGCTACCTTAAAATTCTTTACAAAATCCATCCATTATAGTTTCAGATATAAGGAAACTAATAAAATCTCTTATTTAAATATTTCGGAAGTGTTGTGAATCGATCAAAATGAATTACAATTATAGATTATAAATCTTTGGATTATAGTGTTATTGACCAGACATGTGTGTTATACAAACTGATCTAAAAGGAAATGCGCGTTTTACTTAATCCTTACAATTATGGTGTGCCTACTATAACAAGAGAAAGTCTAAGCTATTCCAACTAGTTATTGCCCTAGATAATTGTTCTGAATTATGATTATCCAACCAAAAACTCATGTTTTAATTTGTTACAAGTACTTTTCAGCCTATTATCAAGTTAGTGATGCGTTTATTGTAAAAGTTATTATAATACAAACGTACTTTTAAGAAATCATTGTGTCAAAAATATTATAGTTAACAAACCTAATTATTTACACTTCGATACCTCTAGCAAATAATAAGTCAGTATTATAATTAAACATTAATTAATGTCTGTTTTTGGAAATTACCTTTAAATTGAATTTTAAAATAAAACTTTTTTTGTTGTAGATTCCACGGGAGTATATTAAGAAATATGCATTTGTTATAGTAACAATATTTCATGTGGTTCAATCAGAAAATACTCGAGTATACGATACAAATGAATGGGTCCCTGTAGATAAAAGCTGTCCTACTTGCGGAGGAAGTCTACGACAACCTCAAGACACTGCTAAACAACCAAATGATAGAGTGCTCAATGTATTTGAAAATGACAAACTGGGTCAGCCAATTGAGAAAGGTTCAAGTTATTTGCCATCAAGACATTTACCTAAACGGCAGCAATTATTTAATCCAAACGCACCAAGGAATATCAGACAACAACTTAATGAAGGCGAAATTGTAAATCGTCAATTTTATAAACCACAATTAAATCAAAATCTTCCTCCCGTTACTAGAGAATATCAAGCACAACTGCCTCAAATTATACAAAATGGAAATCAACAACCGCAACAAATGTTTCCTCCTCAATTACTTCCTCCGCCGGAACAACCGTATTTTTTACAAAACCAACAATTTATACCGCCTCCGTTAATACCAAATCCAGGAAATATTAATTACTTTCAAAGAAATTATAATCACTTTGCGGTTCCCAATCAACCGCAATACAATCTAAAAAATCAATCTCATCCGTACGGATTATTAAACCCAGGAATTGATATTATTAATCAGGAATTGGCACCAGGTCCATTGACAAATCATAACAATTACAATAATCTTGTACAGTTTACAAAGCCAGTTCCGCCTAAACCACAAACTGGAAATGAAAATGTCCAACTATTGTACGTACCAATTGAATCTTTGAATCAAAAACAACAACCACCTCTTCAGAGCACATACGTGGCTTCCGAAGAGTTGCCCAAACAGCAACATCGTTTTCAAACTGCACTCTTAAACGCTCAAAATCAACTTAATGCACAAAACAATAATCAATTTAGTTTTCCACAAATGCAAACCATTCAACAAAATTTACGACCACAAAATCAACAACCAAATCTAGAACGTTTGCAACCGTTAGAAACTTCTCAAAATAATCTACCTCGTCGACCCCAACAACCTTCTCCTACAAATCAAAATGAATCACCATCCGAACACAAACAACACCAATTAGAGAATATTCAAAACGACTTTGCACGCCAAGCTTTAGATGCATTAAAATTGCAATTAGCTTTTGATCAGCGTGAGACCCCACCACAAATTCAAGTTTCTTCGACGACGTTACAAACGCCAACAAGTCAATCTAAAAAACGTAAACCTCATCAACCACCACTCGCCGTATACATGGGTGGTGAAGGCGATGTGAGCGTTTCGGATGTATTAAATTTATTGAAAAATGCAAAGTCAATTTCGGTACAAGATGAAGTAGGACCTAACTCACCTCAAGTTTTTGTGGGGCCAAATAATTTGGATGCTCCCGAAGGCTTTACTAAATTCGACTTACCTTACTTAAATACAGTAGAAAATAATCGAATCGAACGTAAAGTCGAGCAATTACCATTCTTCGTAGCTCCTGCAAATTACAAAGTACCAAGTGGATATTCCAAAATTCCATTACCAGCTCCTCACGTTGGTTCAGTTGTAATTTCTGACAGTGAAAAACTATCTCAGCAGCAAGAAAAACAACAGCCACAATTTAGCTTTGAAAATTCATATAATAACGATTATCAAACGCCAATTTCATATCAAAATAGGCAACCAAATCCAATACGACAAGATAATGTTAACGAAACACCGCGTAGAATACCAGATCAATCAATTTCAAATTCATATAGAAATCCGTTAGCTAACAATCCAAGCCCAATTCAGTATCCTTCAACGATACGTCCAGATCCACTAAGTCAAACCATAAATCAGTACGAACTTGAACAAATTAATAATCAATTTGTTCCACAATTTTTGGAACACAACCAATCCGAATTTCAGTTAACCGATGAAGAAATTGATAAATATGTACAAAATAATGTTAATAATAGAAACACTAACAGAAGTTATCCAAGCTTGTTATCAAATCAACAATACGTTACCGAAATTGTTCAGACAACTACAGAACTACCAAAAATTAACCCTCATCGAGGAAGACCTGCTCATCGTTTACAAGCATCCACCCAAAGCATTGTGGATAAAGATAAATATACCGTATTGGAAGAGTTTTCTATTAACAACGACAAAGCGCAAACAACGACTCAACAAAATTATGTTAAATCTTTGGTTCAACCCTCGCAAACACCAATTAGAGAATTTAGACCTACGGTTATACCAGAAAGTAATCACTTTGATATACAATTTCGACCGGTTGCCGAAAAAGTAGAATATCAACCGCAACCACAAGTACGTCAACCAACCGCTGCGGAACTCATACAATCTAATCCCATTTCAAACCAATACCAAAATGAAAATACATACTATCAATTAACAGACAATGGACAGTATGTACCAATAGAAAATGTGAACCAAAATCTTTACAAGCCGGTACAACAAGAATATCAACAAGAAATTAAGACTGAAAAATCTCCCGATGTCTTTACTACTCCTCCAACATTTAATTTAGTTAATATACCTACAACGGAAAGCGCAACAGAAACCGTGGGGAGAACCACATCTGCAACTAGTAAATTAAGAAGCAGAGGAAAAGTGCATCATGTAACTAATACATACAATGATGCTTTCGAAGATATCGGCGATAACAGCGAAAATTATAAATTACCAGAGGAATTTCCATCTATAAACCCAAATCTACATAATCTTATCAATAATTTACAAGACCAATCTCTTCGTCCATTATTGGTTCCTGCATCTATAGCACCTACAACCGAACACATATCTTATAGTTCTCCAATACAACAACCAAAACAACCAAGCCAATATGAAGAATTAGCTCCAATTCAACATCAACCTTCTCACACAATTGTTTCAACACCTGAAGTGCAATCAACATCAATTTTGCCGATTACTCGTTTTTTGAGTACCACAACTGAAAGTGTACCTATCGAAACGACAACACCTTATAAAAGACAAAGAGGAAGAAGAACAAGAGTAACAACTACAACTTACGCCCCTCCAGCAAGAAACTCACAAAGAACACGAAAACCGTCAAGTCGTACAAGAGCACCCCAAATACGACATCAGTCGGAAGAAGTAGATTATTCTTCATCGAGATTAAGTAATAGTCAACAACGAGAGTACGACAACGACTACACTCCAAAAATTACGAGAAAGCCATCTACTCAGCAAAGATTTAGAAGTAGGGGACGTCCAGTTCAAGAAGTGGAAGTAACTCAAAGAACTACTACCTTAAGCCCAACAGAAAATGAGTATGTAACTCAATCTTCTCTTCTTCAATCGAGAGTTCAATTATCGTCTGCTTCTTATCAGCAACCACAATCGTACATGCAGTTTGAACAACCAATAGAAAGTGTTCAACAAAGCAAAGTAACATATTCGGATGACAATAATAATAATCATCCGATTCAAAGTACAGAAAAGCAATACTACACGTCCGAGTCTCTGTCGTCATCGAATCCATCAGTTAACAATCAGCAGCAATTAAGTGTTGACGTCTTAATAAATCATCCTGTAGCGGAATCGAATATTAAAGAGTTACCTCATACTGATAATATTCAATACGAACAAGTAAACATTCAAAATGAACCCAGTAGTTCAACAGATTTTATTGTCGAAAAGAGCAGCAGTACAACTCGATCACACTTCCGCAGAGGTGGACGAGTTAGAGTTAAACCAAGAACTACAACGCCAATTCCTTCAACTTCCACAAGTTTCGTAATGCCGCAAGTGAAAGATAAAGATGAAGAATTTTATGGCTTCATCAGAACACCAAACTTTATTAAACCAAAACACATTCACGCACAATCAAAATCTTCAACTAACGAACCTAAACTTTATTCCTCAACATACGTTAGCACAACGAGACGACCGTTGATCGCTCCAGTCGAAAATAATGAATCAATTCAATACGAAAATCAGCCAAAGTACTCAAATGATATTCAAATTCATCCCAACAGTTTTGCTTCTTCAACTCCTAACGTAGAATTTGTTGGTAAAATAAAACCAAAATATTTATTGACGACTCCTTTAGTTAACGACGATTCTGTTTCATCGACTACAGAATATCTTCCAGAGAAACGCTATACAGTTCACACCACTCAATCCACTTCTACTCTGAAACCAAAAGCACGTGCTAGAATGCGAATTCCAAACAAAAAACTATACTCCCAAAGAGGGTCATCTCACTTTAAACCACCGACAGGTATTAAAAATAATTCTGAAGATGAAGATGTCGAAGGTGGTAACTATCCTGTGCCATTTTTAAAGGGACAAGATGTAAAAACTGAAAAACCCAAGTTTCAAATAACTATTGATCCCGATGATCAAATTCCTTACTCGTCAATTTATCATCCTCAATTTATAAAATCATTCGACAAGCAAAATCAGGCAGTTATGGAAAGAAAAATTATTGAATCTCAAGAGTCTCAATCTAACGAATACGATGAAAATATAAAAAAAGAAAAAAAATTGACCACCGATACAAATAAATTAGAAGAAAATCCAATAAGCGAGTTTTCAAATGTAAATATTACAAACTCAACCGAAGAAAATAATTCTGTAACTGTAACTACTTTATCTCCTGATACAACAACACTGAGTGAATCTGAAGAAAATGTTGACTTAACAACTACTACGACAACCGAAAAACAGCGCCGACGAGGAACGTGGCGTCTCATTAAACGTCCGTTAGATCCATTGGAAGGATCTGAATCGCAAAATATTGGAAGTGTAATTGCTAATAATTTTGTTCTTGAACCGGAAAAAGGCACAAAAAATAAAGATAAACATGATTTTGTAACTCATCTCAAAGATGAATCATTGTTACAAGAAAACAAAAGAAGTGAAGACCAAACGGAGGGCACGACTATTCCAAGTGTTGATGCCAAAAATTCTATTACAAATGAAACCACTGGCGCATTAAAGCATGAAAATATTTTGCATTCCATATTGAACATGTTTGGACTAGAAAATAATGAAAAGCAAAAGTTATCGTTACAAAATATTGAAGATATCAATCGAGAATTTAACAGTGTTGAAATAACATCGCCAGAAGAAGATTTTACTACACCTCCTTCAGAGACTACTACTTTATCTCTACCACAAAATAACAAATCGCCGGAGGTGGAAATTAAATTACAAAATATTGATCCAACCATGTTATCGGAAACAGAAACTTCCGACGAAAATGAAACGAATAGTTTCGAAAATCTAGCTAATAAAATTCAAATTAAAACTCTCAAATCAGATTTATTAGATGCAAAATTGTTACATCAAACAACAACTCGTGCCGAAACTCAAACACCAAGTTTTGAAGCAATAAAGACCTCGATATCGACGGAAGTCTCTCACGAAACCGAAATTTGTTATCGAGGAAAATGTATCAAGACGAAAGGAATCAAAAAAGCTCATGCACTATAGCGACAATATTGTACGATGTAGTGTAAAATTTGTATATAATTTTTGTATTTAATTTATGGTGTGACTGGAATTTCGAATGCTGCGTGACTGTTACGTTAACATTAAAAATGTTTTAAAATGTGAAATAATTATAAGCATAATTTTTTATTTTGCCTATGTACCTCCATAATTAAAAAAGAATGTAATTTTTAATTTATACGATTTCAGAAAATTTTGTAATAATTAAATTTTATTTTGTTTGATATAAAGTTAAAATAAATTTATTGTTATATAAAGCCTCTACTGTTTACTTCTTTCAAATAAAGACAAATAAAAAAAATTTTAACAAAATAAAGAACAGATAATTTGGCTGCGTAATTTGTAAAATTTTCACTTCGATCTTTGCAGTGAAAGTTAAAATTTATTAATTATTACAATAGGTAGGCAATAAATTAAAACAATTTTTGCCGTCCTAAAATCAAAAAGTTATATCAAGTAATTTACTCGTTTTATTGGCCCTAAAACTTTCACCTGACATAATGTAAATTATTTAAATTATGCTAAAATCACATAAAGCTACATAATAAGTATAAATAAAAGCAAACGCTTTATTTTTTTAGATCTCTTAATTATAAATTACAAACATCTGAAGAGGTTTATTGTTATTGCTGAAAGCTGTTGTAAGAAATAATTTGAATTTTAATGTATTTAATTTGCTTGCTAATTTTTACGTTGTAATTTAATATTAATATTAACATGCTAATTTTGTTATTCTAACCATATTAAGTAATGTTGAAGATTTGAAAATCAAAAAAAACCAGAATGGTATAGTAAAATAAATATAGAAAGGTAAGAAAAAAATACTAATGTATTATTCCGATTATGGATAGTTTTTACATATTACAAAAATAATTATTGGAACAAATTCGTATTAGTTGAATGTGTCTTGGAACACTTCTTAAAGTACAGAAGGAACCGATTGCCTTCCATTACAAATATCTGTTTATGCCGATTTCTTCACCTTGAGAGATATCTATCGGATTATAACCAATCAAACAACCGTAAAAATTTGAATTACGATTAGATATCTCAAAGTGAAGAAAGCGGGTATTCGAATTAAATTACACTGTTTTAAATAAGTTGTTAAAATTAACAATATCTTAACAACAGTAGTTGGATTATACGGGCCACTACTATTTGTGGTTAAAGAAACAACATTATTAGTTGTTAAATGCAAACATGTTATTAGATATCAAATGTCTGCAACGTAAGCAAATATTATAAACTTCAAATGCACTTAAGCCAACTTGATATAGTTAATCAGATAAAATTTTATAATATTATTGGCTAGTACTTCTTGTAATATTTAGCTATATTTTTGGTTAAAAAACAAATTATTTTTGTGCATTTAACGCAATAAATTTACTAAATTTACTACATCTTCTTGTGAAACTTAAAGAAATTAGTAGGTATTGACTATACTAGTTGCTAAAGAAACAAAATAATAAAAGCGAATTAATTAAATTGACTATATCTTATTGCAAACTTAGAAATCATTTTTGTAGTATTGACTAAAGGCTTATGTTTTAATAGCAAATTTATTTTGTTTAATTCACAAAATTAATTATGCAAAGTGATTTTTAGTTATGTATTTTAGAATAATTAAAATATCAAAAAAATAGCTACCGATTTCAAGTATATCCCTTAATATACTTGAAATCAAAGTGTGTATACTAGTTGATATTTTAGTTACTGTAAAATATTTACATAAATAATAATGAATTCGCCTTCACCAAATTTTACTCTTATTGTTCTTTCTCGCTAGATTTCTACAATTTAATTGCAAATCAATTAATGGAATTTCATTCAGATTCCTTCCATAGTCATCTTCTATTTGTAACCAAATTTTTGTCCCTTGCTTTCTTCCAGTGTACCTACCTACATCTACATACAGAAAAAAATTATTAATTTAAAGAAACTGCTGGTATTTAAACAAAACAAATTATTGAAAATATAAAAAGAGCAATAATTACAATTTTAATTACAAAAAATTAGAAAAAGAAATTAAATATTTAAATAATTGATTATACATTTTTTTTGAATTTAACGTTTTTAACTTCAAATTTACATTTTATTATTTTTTGTCTTACCTCTCCGTTGTCTGCCAATACGTCATTAATTATGTTTCCAATGCCAACCCGACAACGCTTTTCTTCATATTGTCTCACTATAATAAAATAAATTCATAAAATAATTATTGCCCTACAGTCTTTCCTACTTTGTGCATTTTTAGGTGAACGGAAAACTAACAAGTTAAAAACACAATCCCAAAAATGTTTATTTGTAAATTTTAAGTCGGCGTCAACGTCACCGCTTTGTTGGTGCCTTTAGCTTCCTGTACACCAATTTCGATTGTCAAAATTATTTGTTAATCCCCACCCGTAAAGTAATAATTGATAAGCTCACGTTTATTTAATGCAGCTAATTAAATATTTTTAAAGTAAATGTTATTTTATAATAAATAACTTACCTTATAATAATATAACTTACCTGCTTCTATATAGTTTCATATGACAAGGATGCGGACACTACATTAGGTATATTCCAGCGAAGTTCCAACTCCGAATCACATTGAATCCGAAAATATAATTGTGATGGTTGTGAATCTCCGTGTACTGAATTAAGCGATAACTGATTATAATTTATTACTATAAGCCCACGATGATCTTAACGCGGTTGAAGAACTAAACTTAATATTATGTGCGACACTAACATATAAACATCATAATTGAAACTTCAGCAAATTTTACTAAATTTAACAACTGCATAACAATGTTTAACAAATTATTAAATAAAATTTACTATAACTGTTGTTAAATTAATGCACACATCATCATGAACATGATGACGCTAATCGAATCTAAATAAAATATTGTATTACAACAGGTACTTTTGTCACATTATCTAATTTAATTGTTAAAAAAACAAGAAAATTTTTAACAAAATCGCAAATGTAGGCGTATGGTTATATTAATTACATTATATGAACAACTTGCTTAATTCGATAGTTAAAATAACTAGTTATGACTTTAACAACTTCGAATTTCTTACAGTGTGCAATTTTTCCAATTTCCGATTAAGAGTTCCCAACAGGGCTTAAAAAGAACGTCCATAAACAATTTTTCTTCAAAAATACCTGCCTCCTTATGCAAGCTTCGTAATTTGTTTCCAGTAATTTCACATGCATCTTCTATCATTAAAATCTGCTGCTCAACTATTTTCAACAAATCATCTGGTTTGGATGCAGCATTTGCGTCGGGAATATTTACTGAATACTTTGAAGCATGTGTAGTTGTGGAAGTGGTTGAAGAAGGACTTTGAATACCATTCTTTTCTGAAGACATAAATATCGGTCAGGTACAACTCGGTGCCGCCGACTCCGCGTTGTTAACTCGGCGCCACGGCAACTCGGTGCCAAAAAATCTGTAATATCTCTCCCATTTTTTCTCGGATTTACATCTTTCTTCACCGATCAATGTATCAATTCTTGTTACATTTTTTACACGTATTAACTAAAAACGACCAAAAATGGAGCTGCACCCCTTATGCTGCAACGTCCTCAATTTAGATTTATTTTTATCATAATTAGAAGTGTATTAGGGGCCGTTCATAAAATACATTACACAAAATTTCGCCGTTTTGGACTCCTCGCCCCGCTTCGTAACATTTTCTGGAACCTGGATAAGGTCACAAAAGCTAGACCCTCTATAAACATTCTGATTAATAATAGCATACAAATATTTATGATTTAAAATATTTATGATTTAAAATATTTATTATATTTTTATAATAAATTTATAAATTAAAAACTATCAATTATATAAAAACTAAAACCAACAAGAATATATTAATTTAAAATTAATGAACTGCGAATGTCACGTTACGTTAGACTTCCTCTTCCCCCTGTCATTCCCCCTATCATGTTAAGCCCCCCTGTTCGCGCGCGTATTTTATTACGTACAATGAATAATTTTGAAAATTTTTTTCTACAAAAGTTTGCTTCCGAGTTTAGACCTATAACTTAACGGAGTAGGACTTTTGGGCGCCGCCGTTTGGACGTCAGGACGTTTGGGCGCCGATGTTTTTGGGCGCCAAGACATTTGGGCGCCTTGACTTTTCGGCGCCGCTATGCTGTATGTGGTCCGCACAACATTTCTAAGGACTATTTCTACAGTCAAATCAGATCAAAGTTAACCCAAGTTTAATTTTGAAATTGAGCATTCTGATTGGTTTAACAGTAAGTTGATCTTGGTTTAACTTTGATTGGTTGTTAAAGTCACACTATACAATAAGTGGCCCTAAAACAAACAAATGTTGCTCATTCCTGCATTACTTTCTCGATTACATTTAGAGAAGAGACACTTAAAACTATAATTTAAAAAATAATTTTTTTATAGTATAACAAACTTACGTACTACCTAGTACATTACGAAATATAAAATTAATATTAAGAAAAAGATTTATTCTTCACTATTTATTAAAAGAAAAGTTTTTATCTTTTTAAAGGGTTTAATCAGTTTCAAAAATGACAGGCTACAAAGTTGGCATTTTTCGGCGTTCCGTTTTTGTTTCTGATTGAGTGTTTAAGTCGTCTGTTTGTCATTTTCTTTGCAAATATTTGTAAAATAATTTTATGAATGCAGGGTTAAAATTTATAAGTTATAGTTCTATATAGTAGATTTATTATTATAATAATTTAATAAATTGGGACGCCCTGAGCCCAAATGTCCAGGCGCCCAAACGGCGGCGCCCAAATGTCCAGGTGTCCAAACGGCGGCGCCCAAATGTCCTAGTTCCCAAATGTCCTGGCGCCCAAGCGTCCGGCGCCCAAACAACCGGCGCCCAAATGTCCTGGCGCCCAAATGTTCACGCGCCCAAACGTCTGGCGCCCAATCGGCGGCGTCCAAATGTCACGTACCGATAACTTAAGTTTCCTCATAAGGATCATAAGATTATAAAATCGAACAATATTTTAAAGAAAGACATATAAGAGACGGCATTTTGGAGACTTGCATCATACTGAGAAAATCTACCGCACGGCCCTGAGATCAGCAACCATTACCAATATTTTTTGTAGACTTGGAACCTAAAGAAAATAACAAAGAAGTATACGGAATCCGAAAGCTGCAACGTAGTAGTTAACGTAAATCTTGAACCAGTACGCCAAACCAGACAAATTCCGCAATGTGCCAGGTGCCAACGACTAGGACACACAAAAAACTATTGCAAACGCCAACCAAGATGTATCAAGTGTAGCGGATTTCACGATAACAAAACATGTAGCATATCGGAACGTAAAGATTTAAAATGTGCACTCTGCAGCGAAAATCACCCTGCCAACCCAGTAAATAAAGGTTGCAAGGTTTACAAAGAATTCCAACAAAAGCCATATCCAGCGGTACGAACCAGAAACCACCCTCAGCAAAATTCAGATACTCCAGCCACTGCGAGAATTTCTACAAATATTCCAACCTTTACAAGGAGTGCTACCGAAGGTGTGTCATATGCTTCAATAATAGAAAAGAAAGAGGCTAACGCAAATAATCCAAAATCCAACCTCGCGGATTTGTCAACTAATAAAGCAGAAGACAGAATTTCTCGACTAGAAAAGTTGATAGAGTCGATGGCTCAACGCAGGAACACGCTGATGAATATCGTGTCCACACTGCTTAGTAAACTAAATGAATGGATCCACACCTAAAAATAGCTGTGTGGAACGCTGATGGTCTTGATAATCATGGACCAGAAGTTCGTACTAGCCATATCAGCGATGTATAGCCCCCTAAGACACGCAATTAAAGAGGAACAATACAAAGAATACTTTGCCACCTTGGGTATCAGATTTCTTACCGGTGGAGACTACAATGCTAAGCACTCAAGATGGGGTCCCGTTTAACAACAACTAAAAGAAGAGAGCTGGTGAAATGCATAGATAAACAAAATCTAGGTGTTCTTTCTACTGGAAAGCCTACCTACTAGCCTACAGATTTAAACAAGATTCCCGATGTAATCGATTTTTGCAGGACGAAAGGAATCTCACAAGATCACCTCTGGGCTGATCAATGATTCGACCTATCATCAGACCACTCACCTACCAGTGTTTCTCGCTAACAAGTGAACAAACTGGAAGCTATTTAAGTTAGAAATCGAAGAAAAAACCAATACAAACGTCAAGCTTAAAACATCAGAAAAAATTGATACAGCAGTAGAAAATCTTGTAAAATCAATACAGCAAGCAGAATGGAATGCGACTCCTGTACCATATGTCCATACAAAAAATCTAAATCAGTCAAAGCAAGTCAAAGAAGTATTCAATATAAAAGAAAATTAAGAAAGATATGGATGACGACAAGAGCCCCTCAAGACAAAGTAAACCTTGGCAGAGCACAGCGAAATCTTAAAAAGCTTTTGAATGACAATAAAAATATAGCTCTCCAAGAATATTTTGAAAATTACCGAAGCCACCGAATACTCTCTGTGGAAGGCAACGGTAAAATTAAAAAGAACGAAAGAAAACATTCCCCTATAAGAAAACCCGATAGAGCGAGGGCAAGAACAGATTCAGAAAAGTGTATTCAAGTTCTTTCCATCTATGATTCTTCAGGAGGAGGAGAATGAGATTACCGAGTTTTTGCAAACACCGTACCAAATGGCACCTCCTATCCAAGCCATAACATTTCGAAAAGTCAAAGCTTTGATTAGAAAAATAAATCCAAAGAAGGCTCCCGAGTATGATCTCATAACTGGCGTAGTCATTAAGCAACTGCCGGATAAAGCATTAATTGCGCTAACCCAAATTTACAATTCAATTTTAAGAACTAGCCACTACCTATCCCAGTGGAAAGTAGAGCAAATTTTAATTTAAACAATGATGGATGAAATTATGGAGCAATTCAATAAAATGATGAAAAAGATGTCTGATAAATTGGACAAAATAATGTTTAATATGAATAAAATTACGGATTGAAGAAGAAGAAGATGTCAACGTAAACTTTGATAAAATAAGTAAAAAATTAGATGATTTTAATGATGAAATGATAAAGATGTGTGAAAATGAAACAGAAGTGGTGTACGATAATAAGCAATTAAAAAACGGAAGATTTGGATGATAATAATAAGGTAAACATTATAGAAGATCTTTACGAAGTGAAAATGATGGAAATTGATGAGGAGCAAGAGCGAAATGAAGATCTAGTTGGCGAGGAAAACAAAAAATCGGAAAACAAAATTTGGTTATTAAGCAAAATTGTGACGAAAATAAAACTGAAAAGTCAAATAGAAATTCAGAAAATGATGCGATAGTAATGGAAAATTACAATGAAAGTGAACTGGAAGAAAAAGAAAATTTGGTAATAAAGGCAAATGAAGTTTTAGAAAATGTTAAAATGTTGAAAAATATTGAAAAGAAAAATGATGAGCTAGAAATAGAAGAGGATGAGGAGCAGGAAAAGAAATAACAAACAAAGCCATTTTGGACAACATCAATGAAGGATCGACATTTTCAGTGCAAAAGAAAATAATGGTAAAATTTAATAGATTTGAAGTTTTAACTATTCATGGAATTACGAACAAGCATTCACCATCACCGATAATATTTTTGTATAAAGCCATCCGGTAGAAATAAATTTTTAATTTCAGATTTTGGATCACAACCTGTCCTTTGTGGCAAACCATCGGTCTTTTACCAAGTTCACCAGCAAATGACAGAGGATCAAAATGTCGTGTTTCAAAATCCTTCTTTTTTTAATTTAATGATTTAATTTTAATTTTATTGTGTGGACCATTTAATGTTTAATTTTGGATTGATTTTATTTTGTAATTTTGAATTTGTTTTATAGATTTTAATTTTAATTCATATAAGAGTGCTTTAAATTTCATTTTGTAAGTAACTTTGTAAATAATCGAAAATTTTGAATTAATGACGTAGCAGAGTCATCAAAAAATACTTGTGACAAGTATACTTATAATTGAAAGGTCCAATGCAAGAAGTTACTAAGTACCTTTTTCTCGTTATGAGATAATCCATTTTAAAGTTTTCAAAACCAAATTTAAATATGGTGAATTATCGTATTGATTTGATTTTTTTTTTTGTAGTGATTCTCTATGACAATAGAGCAGTTCTACGCATTTTAAATTTTCAATATGGCGTGTGGTAAGCTCTTATTTTTTTTCAAAATTTTGACTTAGTAACTTCTTGCGTTAAAATGGTTCAACCATTATGACGACCGTATATTATTTCTTTGTGTATTTCAATAATGTAAATGCAACAGGCCTTGTAGGTGTAGGTGTTTTGTTAGATTATAAAATTTGCTGGTGATGTTCTTAAAATATGCTGATAAGCAAGTTACGACCTTTAAAGTTAAAAATCGGTTACATTAAACTGCCGATGACTTAGAAACTTTTTCCGTTGAAATTACGTACTGTTCAGACTTAGTAACTTCTTGCGTTGAAATGGTCCAACCATTATGATGACCGTATATTTGTTTAAGGCACTTAAAATTTTTTTACAGTCAAACTGATTCAACCACTTGATAGAGCGTGAAACGCTGGATACGCAGGGACCCTTCAATTATAAGTAGAGCCCGGATTCTAAGCTTGTAGCTTATTGCTCTAAATTATAAGCAGAAAATATTCCTTTTAGAATATCTTTTCTTAAAAATTGCAGTGCTTTGACCTAAGATTGATATTGCTTTTTTTGCTTTTTTCTCAAAATTTTGCTTAAAACGCACGTTAGTGCTTATTTGAGCTTCTTTTAATTTTTATTGGGACTTGAAATAATTTTTTTAAGAAATTTAGAAATTAGAATATTTCAGAAAGATTTTAAAAAAAATTTTCCAAATACACCTATTCCTTCCGAACCAGTGTGAGAAACAACATATAGGGTCATTCCATATCAAGTGGTCCAACCCTATGGTTTGACCATTCTAAAAAAAATTGATTTTTTTTGTGTAAACATCCTAACATATTAGTAGTACTAAATGACCATTATTTCAATTTTATTGTCTTTTGTTTTCGTGTGAGAGCCATATTTGCTTTGCAATGTGCGGCATATTTTGCAATGTTAAGAGTTTGCGGCAACCGAAATATTTCAGCTCTTATTTGTCCTATCAAGATGAAAAAAACAGAAATTGTTTAAAAAGAAACAGACTACAATATTCCTTATTGCATATTTTTACCTAAAAGCAATCCTAAAGGGTAAAATTGCAGCCTCAATTCTTATCTAGTTTTCTAAAAAATTATATTTTTAAAGAGAAGTTTATGCATGAAGAGAGAATATCTCAAAGTTAAATTTTTTTTTTACAAAGAGATGATAAGTAGTGTTGAAATCACACACCAAATATTAACCCTAAGATTTACTCCATTTTTCTTCTAAAAATTTTCAAAGTTTGAAAATTTTAACCAAACGGCTAATTTTGGCACTAAATATCGCTGGTGGGGGACCAGATAAAAATCTGAAATTTCTTGTCATAACAGTACTACATAATGGCATTACGCAAAAAAAATTTTAAGTTTTAGATTTGACTACAAGCCGAGATATAGCAATCATACAATGTCAAAGAAATGAATAATTTTATACTATATAAAATCAATTTATATTACAGAATACATAAAAAGGTACGAAAATTGAAATAAAATAGAAGAAGTGTAAGTATTTTTTCATAAAATGTGTAGGTAAATAAGGAACTATTCTTCAACTAGCTGTGATGTTAAAGAGCTTGTTGATTTTCGTTTTTGGATAGGTTTCATCAATCAATTTTTTTTAGATTGGTCAAACCATAGGGTTGGACCACTTGATATGGAATGACCCTATAGCAAAATGTTTCAGACATTTTTTATTGAAAATTTCATTCCCTTCATTTTCGTTTCTATACATATTTCTATTTTGTGGTACCGTTTCTGAGTAACAGTGATTTTAAAAACACTGAAAAAAATTTAATAAAACCCCCATAAGAGCAATGTTGATTTTATTAAATTTTTTACCGAGTATAGAAACAAAAATAAAGGTAATGAAATTTGCAACAAAAAATGTCTGAAACATTATTTAGCTATAAAATCGATTTTTATATGAGAAAAAAGGAAAAGTCTTGGTAAGGTACGATTTACATTGTTAACATAGGAGTGTATTAATAATAATTTCTGGAGCCACTGTATATTTTGCGACAAATTTTGAACATTTTGAAAGATTTGTTTCTGAATTGTCGTCGGCAGCAATAAAAAAAATGTCAAAAAATTTTTAAGAATACAATAATTAATATCATCCATCATAAATATCATTCATCGAAAATTTGAAAAAAAAATTGCCATTAGTGAAATCGGTAAAAATTTTTATTAAAATTTTTTTTATTTAAACATTACCGACAAACGACAATTTTTTAAACTGAAAAATTTGAAAAAATATATGAACATTAATATTTTTAGGCTTCTATACAACGTATAGGAAGAAGCCTTTTGATCTGGCTCCGTGTCTGTCGGTCTGTCTGTCCGCATGATTCAAAAAAAAAACTCGTTAGCGTTTTCCTTATATAAAAAAAATTTGCCGTTGGTATAGACTAGGAGCAGCGTAACATGTAGCGCCGCGGTGTCGAAAAATAAATTAAAATGTTCTACAGTTTATTTTACTTTTCGACACCGCGGCGCTGTTGTTCCATTTATGGATGTCATTTAAGAACTCATACTGGCGAGAAACCGTTCCAATGCGCTGTTTGCGATGTTAAATTTTCTCAAAAGAGCAAATTAAATCTCCATTTACAAACCATACCGGAGAACAGCCGTTGGAATGTTCTTTTTGCGGTTATAAATTTGCTCGAAAAGCTAGTTTGAGTGAACATTTACTAACTCACACCGGCGAAAAGCCGTTCAAATGTTCTACACTTTATTTACGATTTGACCACTACGGGCGCTAGTAGTATTATTTTTCTTGACTCCACCTCCCTGCTCCTAGTCTAATCGCATTAAAAATTCTAATAAAATAAAGCCCAAATAATTTAATCTAGCAAAAAAGTAGATGTATAGAAACCTAAGAACTGTCGCAAAAGCGAGTTCCACCTTGTTATAATTATGAAGCGAATGTTTAATTAATATTTAATAAAACTTACATTTTGATGTTCGATTTTTAGTGCTTTTTTTCAATTTTATATAACTTTCTCTTCTGTTTTTTGAAACATTTTAAAGCGCTTATTTTGAAATTATAAGTAATTCAAAGTTAAATCAATATAATCAAGAATACAACAATGATAGACATGTTTCGACCTTATTAGGTCTCATCAGTATCATATAGTTGCATTCTTGAAAATATTGTTTTGATTTTTTACCTTATATAGCATTTTTCGCGCAATGCTATATGTTGGTATGTTGGTATCTATCATTGTTGTGTTCTTGATTATATTGATTTAACTTTGAATTATTACAATTCTCAGTAGCTAGAATAAGCTGCGGCCATAATAACCTTAAGGTTATGAGTGAGGTTGAATTCTCAACACCCCCCTGTACTGTCCTTATGACATATGTCAGTTCGACCCCTTCGAAAAGTGCTCCGTAGAACACCCTGTGTTTATATTTTAAAATTATAAGTGCTTATAAATCCGGGTTCTACATAAGGGTTGTCCCTCTATTGGGATCCGTCAAATGAGCATATGACATCTGGTTGTAAAAGATGTTACTAGGTTGAGGGAAAATAAACACATACTCCTATGTTAACAATGTAAATTCAAACTTTTGAAGACCTTTTTTGACACATAAAAATTACTTTTACAGCAAAACTTATTAAAAACTTTTTATTGCAAATTTTATCCTCTTAATTTTTGTTTATATTCATTTTTTCGATTTGTTGCACCGTTTCCGTTTTGCAGTGACTTAAAAATATTTTCATCTGTATTTCAAATTTGGTTCAATGAAATAAAAAAAATGATTAAAAATTTATTATTGTAAATTTCATTTCCTATAATTTTGTTCATATACATTTTCCCATTTTGTAGCAGCGTTTAGAAGATTCAGATGAAAATATCTTTTGTATTTTACACAGTCTTTTTTAAGTCACTACAAAACGGAAACGGTGCGACAAATCGGAAAAATGTATATAAACAAAAATTAAGGGATTGAAATTTCTAACAAAAAGTGTGTAATAAGTTTTGCTGTAAAAGTAATTTTTATGTGTCAAAAAAGGTCTTCAAAAGCTTGAATTTACATTGTTAACGTAGGAGTGTACGAATACGACCGTGAGTGACTACGTTTCCACTACTTTCCGATGAAAACGAATCGTTTTGTGCGCCCAAAAAATTTATATAACACTGTGTTTTTCTAAACCTATATTGTCTAAAATTGGGAAACTTTTCTCGATGTCAAATTAAATGAAAATTTTAAATAAAACTGTAATAAATTCATATATACCTAGTAAATAAAGTGTGCCTAGTGCAAAATTGTATTTTTTTTTAAATGAAAGTCAAGAACTTGTATAAGTAAGTAATATAATACTACATTAATCTGTTTCTCGTTTGATAACGAGTGCCCACGCTTGAAAGCAATGTGGAAGGTTTCCAGTCATTTGAGGGGAATACAACTTTTAAACAACTAGATCTGTGGCTCCCCACAGCGGAAAAGTTTTGCGTAATTGTCTACCGATCAACCTTAATGCCCGGTTTCAGAAACAATAATTAAGGAATTTAATCATTGGTTAAAAAGTTAATCATTGATTAAGTCCGATTTGGGTTGCAGGAATATAATTTTTAACACAGGTTAAGTTTAACCAATGATTAGCGTAATCAATGATTAAATCTGTTGTTAAGTGGCTATTTGGGTTGCACAAACGATAATTAGATCTTAACACAGGTTAACTACCCAAACTATTTAACAACTGGAAAACCAGTAATTAAGACGATTTAACTACTGATTTAGTACTTATACTACGTCGCTTTTCGTGTTGAAATTTTTTTTCTGTTGGTTTTAAACGTGTATTTTAAAGAAATGTCCGACTTATCAGATTTTTTAATTAAAATTTTACTTTAATAATTTTCATAAATATATAATTTAAAATTTTTTTATAAATATATAATTTATAAATTTTTTATAAATATATAATTTAAATTTAATTTTATAAATATAAAATAATTTTAAAATTTTTTATAAATATACATCATATAATTTAAAAAAATTATTATGCAGCAGTCAAAGCACCTGCATTGTAGTATAGTTATTGATAACTTTCTTCCACGCTTCTTTCTTTAGGTTAACCGTCGTACGGTCGTACCATCTATTTTTTTATTATTAATTACGTCTCCGTATCTATATAATTAATATAAGTAAATTTAATGCAATATTTCGAAATTAATATAAAATTGAATTTGGCCGAAGAGATTTTCCTTCGCACCTTTCAGCTGTTCGGATTTGTATTTATAACTAAAAATAAAACCATCAAGCTAAAACATAACATGATTTTCAACCTTACTTATGTTATATTTGTTGATGACAATGATGTTGACTGTCATTTAAACGTCAATTTTATACTATGAAGTTGGCGCTACACGTGAAGTAGAAGTACCAACCTAACATTTGAACGTATAATCAGAGATTAACTAATTATAGATTTCAGGTAGTTTCTGCAACCCATTCAAAATTTAACCAATGATTATCTTTAACATATGTTAACTAACACAGGTAAGTCGAACCTTATTGAAACCGGGCATAAGTCTACCATATTTTTAGGCTCCTCCCATTTGACGGATCCCAATATATTAGGTTTGTTCCAACAAGCTATTCGATTATCGACGGCAACCAGTAATTTGACCACTTATTGCGCCTGCGTTAGGAACACTAGTAAATTCACAAATAGTAACTTAAAGCTGTGTTGGAACGTTTTCCGAATTGTTTTCGAACCGAGATTAACCTTAAATAATTGACAAGTGTGATCATAGAGAGCGATGCTTACGTCAATATTTAAGGCAGCAATAAATTGTTTTAAAATGTATACGATTGACGTTATGAAGTTTTTCTATGCTTTTTTTGCCTTTTTGAGTATTTTGTGCAAATTTTCAATTTTTGTGCTTATTTGAAGCCTGTTTTCAGGAATATTTTTTTGTTTTTAAAGTTAATTTATAATTGTTATTTTAAGAACAAGTCCGATGGTGAATTTTAGTAAAATGGAAAATATGAATAAATTAACAGTTTTACAATTCCCCATGCTTCTTCCTCCATATATGCTAGAACGATTCGGCACATATCATTTATTTAAACTTTTACATATTGAAGTAGTAATATACCTACTTTATTATTATTATTATTTCAAACGGGTTGTGGTTCTGACCCCACTGCACTGAAGCTTAAGCTTATTGTGCCCCTCGTTCCACGTTTTACTCCAACAACTGCGTCTCCTCAACAAAGTTGAGTAAGCAGTTGTAGGGTGCTTTAGCTATATCCTCGGCCTTCGGGTATGTAAGGCCAAGGTAGCGTAGCCTACTCCCAGCTAGAGCTGGGCATTCACATAAGATATGGTGAGGGGTTTCATCCTCTTCACCACACATCCTACAAGTAGGATCTTCAATCAACCCCATTGTATTGAGGTGTCTCTTAAGACAGCAGTGTCCTGTAAAAAGTCCTACTATCTTTCTCAACTGTTTCCTGCTCAGTTGGATTATATTTTTGCTCTTGGACTCTCTGGAGGGGCCCCCAATGAACATCCGCGATTGCCTCAGTCCAGGAAGGCCCTCCCAGTGCTCAAGGTGTTGTTTCCATAACATGTCCCTGATCCCCTCCTTCGCGGTCGCATATGCAATCCCGCAGGTGGGCTCAGGACCTATCATGATTGTATTGGCAGCCACTTTGGCCAGGCGATCAGCCTCTTCATTTCCCCTGATGCCTCGGTGTCCCGGAATCCACATAAGCGAGATGCTGTTGCAGATCGCCAGTTTCACTAGTTCATCACGGCATTGTTTAACGACCTTGGAGTGAATTTCTATTCCCTCCAAAGCCTTCAGAGCTGCTTGGCTATCTGTCATGATGCAGATTCGTCTACCATTGTAGTTCCTCCGCACCATTTCAGCAACACAAGCCAGAATTGCAATTACTTCTGCCTGGAACACTGTGGCGTGACGGCCCAGGTTAATGCCAAAGGCATCTCCCGTTCCTCTTCCCCACATACCTGCTCCAGTGCTTATCTCTGTCTTAGATCCATCTGTGTACCAGATGGTATCATATCGGTTGCCCAGCTCTTGTATGGTTTTTTCCTTGCCCCTCTCAGGTATTATCACCCTGAATGGTTTTCGGAAGTCCCTTACAGTGCTGGTTCTATCCGATTGCATGCTAAGCATGTTATTGCTCTTGATTGAGTTGAAGATCATGGTATGGTGCCCCTTTATTGGGGTACTTTTACCATATCCGTTTATTGTTAGTCTGTAGGCCGCTAGTAGGGCCTCCGCCTCCACTGCTATATGCAGTGGGTGCAGCCCCAGTAGGACCTCCATGGCTGCGGTGGGCGTTGATCTCAATGCCCCCGTTATTCCTAGGCATGCAAGTCTTTGCAGCTTGCCTAGCCTCGTTATACTTTCCCTTTTTCTGGTGGCGTGCCACCAGATCAGGGCCGAGTATGTCACTATAGGTACCACCACTCTGGTGTATAGCCACAGCACCATCCTCGGTTTTAATCCCCAGGTTTTACCAATCATGCATCTACAGGCCCACAGAGCCCGTGTCGCTTTGATTGTTACGTTACGTATTTGAGAGGTGAAGGTCAGCCTGTTGTCCAAAATTAGACCCAGATACTTGACCTCCTTAACCACATGTAGTTCTTTCCCCCACATTTTTAACGTTTTCACGTCTTGCAGTTTCCTGCGTCGCGTGAAAGCTACAACTGAGGTTTTTTCCGGATTTACCGATAATCCCTCTCGTGTACACCATCTCTCGACGGTTTTCAGGGCTCTTTGCATCATAGCTGATACAATTTCCCCGAATTTTCCAATCACTAAAATAGTGATGTCGTCGGCAAATCCTTGCGCGTGAACTCCTATCTGTTCCAGCTCCCACAGAAGGCTGTCCACCACCAGGCACCACAGTAGGGGTGAGAGAACCCCCCCCTGCGGACACCCGCGCGCGGCATACACCTCCGCGGTCGCATGTCCCAGACTGGCACTAATTTCTCTTCCTCTTAGGGTGGCACTAATCCAACCAGTTATGGTTGGGTGTATTCCCCGTTTCCTAACGGCTTCCTCTATAGAGTCAAAGGAGGTATTATCAAACGCCCCCTCTATATCCAAGAAGGTGCCTAGAGCAATTTCTTGCTCCTCGAGAGCCTTCTCAATCCTGTGAGTAAGCTCATGTATGCTTAGCTCACACGATTTGCCTGATTGGTATGCAAACTGGTATTTGTGCAATGGCGAATTTACCAATACACGATCCCTTATATGCCTATCAACTAGTTTTTCCAATGTCTTTAACAAGAAAGACATCAGGCTGATTGGACGGAAGGACTTTGCCTGGGCATATGTTGCACGCCCTGGTTTGGGTATAAATACCACTCTTACCTTCCGCCAACTTTGGGGTACATAATTCAAGGCTAAACTTGCCCTGAATATAGCACATAATGAGGCAGACAGCTCTCCCAGTCCCTCCCGAAGCAGGGCAGGAAAGATGCCATCTACCCCCGGAGACTTGTACGGTTTGAAAGATCTTATCGCCCATGCAAGCCTTGTTTTGTTTATAATTTTGTCCGCCGCTCTCCAGTGCTCCCTACCAGCCCGATACATCGGTATACTGGGGGAACTCTGAGCGGCGGAATCTATACCAGGTTTCGGTATACACCCCGGGAAGTGTGTCCTGAGCAGAAGCCCAAGAGTCTCCTCCCCCGAGGATGTATGTCCCCCCTGTGAATCTATCAGCGTTCCCACCTTTCCGTGGTTCGCTTTCTGGAGTGCTTTCTGGAGTCTGGCACATTCCGGAGTTCTTTCGACCTCCTCACAGTACCTCCTCCAGGTGTCCTCCTTGGCTTTGCGTATGGAATACGTATATTTAAGACGGGTGCTCTTATAGGCTTCCCAGTCTCCAGTTCTTTTTGCCCTGTTGAATGCTCTACGTGTATCTGTCCTGAGAGTTTCGAGCTCACGATTCCACCAAGTGGCCTCGCGTTTGGCTCTCTTCTCTTTTAGCGGACAGCTTAGTTCATATGCTGTCATGATGGCCGACGTAACTTTGTCGTTCATCATTTCCAGCTCCACTGTGTTGGACGGTTTTGACGGGCATTCCCCCAGCCCCTGCTTAAGACTCTCCCTGAAGAGTGCCCAGTCGCAGTTTCTTGGGTTTCTGTACGCCGCCTCCTCCACAGGTGGTGTTTCGATATTAAATCGAATATATTTGTGATCCGAGAGTGATTCCTCCTTAGAGACATGCCACTCCCTTATCCATTGACATGCGATAGGTGTTGCTATCGTCAGGTCAAGTACTTCCTTTCTTGTCGCTATGACAAACGTAGGTTCGTTACCCCTATTTACTATTTCTAACTTATTGCTAAAAATATATTCCAAAAGGAACTCACCTCTGCTGTTTGTGTCCGTGCTCCCCCATACGATGTGGTGTGCATTGGAATCACAGCTGATGATCAACTGGGAGCCCCTGCTTTCACAGTCCGCAACCAGTCTTTCAACCTCCCTTGTTGGGGGTGGTTGTGGTTGATCAAATGGAAGGTATGCTGATGCTACGACCAAGTCCCTCAGCCTTCCTTCCACTTCAAGTTTAAGTTTTGCCGCCAGTAGGTCTCTGGTGCATAGTCCCCATAGCGGCAGAAGATTTAACCTCTTTTTCGCGATAATGCAGACCCTTGGCTGATTATCACCTGGGCGTATTAGTTCCCATTCTCCTGTCATATTGAGTCCTCTCACTTGTCCCCCGTATAACCAGGGTTCTTGTATCAGAGCCACATCAATATTTTGTTTTATTATATATCTCTGCAGGGCAGCCGAGGCCGCCCTGCAGTGATGTATATTTACTTGTACACACCGGAAGGTAATCCCAATTTATGTGGGACGCCCACCCGGTGTTTCTCCCTTACCTTTGTCAGGTAGGGATGGGAGTGGGATGGAACTTTGCGCCCCGGTTTGAGCCGGTTCGCACTCCATCTCCTCCCCCTTGTCACTGCCTCCCCTCATCGCTCCCCCCCCACTATCACTAGTGGAAGGTGCTAGAGGGTTTGACACATGAGGAGGAGACATCGCAGGTAACCTAGGTTTCCCCGCTACCGTCTCCGTTTCCACACTTGACTCTCCCTCCTTTTTCCTTCCAAGTTCCTTAAAGGAGACCCTGGAAAGGTTTAGGAAGGGTTTATATTGTAGTTCCTGGATTTTAGTCCAGGACTTTACATCGACCAGCACAATAATTTGCTGGCCTTTCTTATCCGGCTTCTTCTCCACGACTCTCCAGTTCTCTGTATTGAGTCCCGGGTTCTGGATCATTAGCTTTTTAAGAATGGTTGCCGGTTCTTGTATCTGTCCCGGTATCCATGCCATGGCCCTCACAGGCTTAGGGATATCCTTGGCGTCCAAGACACCAAGTTTAGCCCCCTCCCAGGGTTCGCTTTCCGACACCACCCGCACCAGCCAGTCCCTAGTGGTCTGGTCTGAGCAGGAAGCAATCATCAGCCCCCCTTTCGGTTTTACTTCGGAGAACCGTGGTGCGGTTTCTCCGATTTCCATTGCGTCCAGCGCTTTGACTAACATCCCTCTTACGAGGTCGTTTTGCTCGGCGCTGAACGTGGTCTGTGGATACCCTTCTAGCACTATTGCCATTCGGATATCCGTTAGGGCAGAACTGTAGGAAGTGGGAGGTTCAATGCCCCTACCCTTCTTCCTTTGTCTACCCACTCCCACTGGTGTGCTACCATCTGACCGGTTTCGCTTTTGCCCCCCGGTCGAGGTTTCCCCACCATCTTTTGTTGGGGCAGGTTTCCCATGGGTCCCTGCCGCCGTGTCTTGTTGTGCTGCCTTGAGCTTTTTTAATTTTCTCTTGGCAGCCCCCGAAGGTCTTTTTCCGGATGGGTCCTTCCTTTCGGAACCCCCTTCCGTGTTTGTAGTAATTGTGTTCTCCATATTTGGTCCCACGAGTACTGGGGAAAGGGTCGTCACCATCGCACAGCGCCCCATATGCGACAGAAGGCTATATACAACGAGGTTCGCCGTTTGTGTAAGCCTCGAGGTTTCTGCGACTAACAACTGAGCTACCCCTCAGCCTTGCATCCTTTAGGCGTCGCAGAACCATAGGAATCGGGAGATTTTTATAGTGGTATCTGTCCACGCAGTCCAGGCGGTTAAGCCAAGACCCTCGTGCCCCTTGTCACTACTATCCCCACAGAATCGTAGTCTGCGAAGGAGTCGTTGTAGCCCACAAGCGGTTTACGATTTGATCTTTGTGTTTGCCGATTAGTCTGGTTTCCTCTACCACAACCATCTTAACCATTAAGAGGATGGCAAGGGCCGGACACAAAGAGTTTTTAAGTCCCGGCCGGTCCCGACCACCCCCCGTCGGCCGATGAGGGGTTTAGCCTCACCGCCCGCCCTGGAGTACATGCCTCCGGTTTCATTGGAAACACGCTAGCCCCCTCACCACGTCAAGGTTGCAAACACCTGGAGGGGGAATATACCTACTTAATACGCACAAAAAATTAATTTTTACAACTTTAATTGGATACCTAAGTAAAACGTTTTCTCATTTCTTAAAATGGCCAGGTAACAGCCCGAATTTAAATCCGATTGAAAATCTTTGGGCATTATGAAACGAAAAATTACCGATAAGAATACAAAATCACAATTTTGTATTTTGTATGTTGGAACGACATTTCATTAATGCGCTTGCGTTGTAGTAATATTACTAAAGATACTCGTTGTTGGAACAAACCTAATACCTAATACCTAGTAGGTATATTATACATAATCTTTGCTCATAGATAATAGAGAAAGAAACTATCTATATAGAGATAGTAACTATCTCTATCATCTATATATCATCATCTAATATAATCAGTATATTAAATAACATACAATTATTTGTTATTTGAATATTTAAAAGTTCTTGACCCTTCGTTTCATGATTTTTTCTTTTTTGAAAAAAAATGTCATTTTGATGTCATTTTGTATTGTAGATTATAGATTATAAATCCAAGCTCAATAGTTTTCAATTAAACAAGCAAAATAAATCTATTTTTAATATGCAACACCATGAGAATCACTAATTGTAATTAATTATAATTTAATTTTGTAATTGAGATCCAATTAAAAATTGAATAAATAAAAACTAAAACATAAAAAATTAATAATTTAATTGAATAAACCCAGTAAAAAATAATATTTCTATTAACCACGTTTTGAACGATTATAACAACTATATTATTATATAACAACTAAACTCAAACTATTTTAATTATCTGCAATTTTCTGCTTTGCATTGCTGTTTAACAATAAAATATAGCATTCAATATGTTATCTAGTGTGCTCCAAATTAGTTATACCATGAAAAACTGCTTTATAATATCAATTTTTGGAATTTAAATGTCTGTTGCAAATTTGCTACAATATGAAACGAAGGGTTAACGATTTTTAAATCCTGTTTTCGTCTGTCATAAAAATATCAAAATAGCAAAAAAAAAACCAATTTTTAGGACAAATTATTTTTGTTTTCATATTTTAAATTTCTATTAAAGCGCGTGGCCTTGAAAATTTAAAAAAATTGCCTGCGGCGCTTATGCCAGGACTCACTTTGCTTGAGTTTGAAATGTTGTGATTTCACTTTTCGATTTCAGGCCCCCCTACACGTAATTGCTAAATTAGCTCTTTGCTAGTGGCAAAGATTCCATCATGTAAGTAGCTTTATTTGAAAATCAGAATACAGGCAGACAACTGACCCTGTTATTCTATATGGACGCCCATGCATAACTATGACGTTTACGTTGTCAAGGTTGTCTGTGTTTTGCTTTGTTGTTGCTATGCAAATGTTTACCTAACCTAACATACCTAATTTACATAATTATTATCTAGATTATTTGAGATAACTTAAATTATTAGAGTACTTAGTAGATATAATGTCATCAACTTATTGAAAACATTCTACGTGTATAATTCAATATCAACGTAATGGCCAACACAAAAGTTGCTGTTGTAAGTAGTAATTATTTTAAAATATTGTACAAATAAATTTTACACTTTAATGCATAGGTTACAGGGGGAAATAAAGGCATCGGGTTTGCTATTGTAAAGGGCTTATGTGAAAAATATCAAGGACAAGTTTATTTAACTGCAAGGGACGAAGGTCGAGGAAAAGCTGCTGTTGATGATTTAAAGAAGTTGGGATTTAATCCCAACTTTCATCAACTTGATGTAAATAGTCAAGAAAGTATTACTGCATTTGCAAATCATATTATTAAAACTGATGGTGGCATCGATATTCTTGTAAACAACGCAGGAATAGCTTTTAAAGTAAACTTTTTTTTTCAAATTTTCATTAATTCAAAGAATAATTTTAATTCTTATAGAATAATGCCACCGAATCAGTTGGAGTACAAGCTGAAGAAACTATAAAAGCAAATTACTTTGGCACTTTAAATGTATGCAATACTCTATTTCCATTGTTACGTGAACATGCCCAAGTTGTTAACTTATCAAGTTCTCTTGGACACTTATCGAGAATTCCATCACCTGAACTTCGTTCGCAATTAAGCAGTCCAACTTTAACCATTGCAGAACTCAGCACTCTTATGCAAAAATTTGTCGAGTATTTATAACATAAAAATTTCGTTTTCTTTTTATTTCACTGTACATTTTTAGTTCAGCTAAAAGTGGAAATAATGCTGTAGATGGATGGGGAAATTCAACATATGTGGTTTCCAAAGTTGGAGTTAGTGCTCTTACAGTTATTCAACAAAGAACATTTGATGCAGAAGGAAGAGACATTTCAGTTAATTCTGTACATCCTGGATATGTTGATACCGATATGTCCAGTCATCAAGGTTCCTTAACTATTGAACAAGGAGCTTATGCATCTTTATATTTAGCGTTAGAACCACATAACTGTAAAGGAAAATATCTTTGGCATGATGCTACGCTTGTAGATTGGCTTGCACCAACTACACCTGCTTTGGTATAATTTCGAAAAATGTTATGAAATGTATTTCTTAATTATTGCTTTGTCTTCATGTTATCCAAGAGAAATAAAATGTATAATATTTTTATTATTGATTAAAAAATAAGTACATAAGTTTTAAATACCATATTATTTTCCTCTTCAGCCCATTTTGGTCTTGTGTTGCGATATATTTCGGCTTGGGCCGAAATAAGTTGGTCTATAACTAAGATAAATTTGCCTATTGACGGTCTTTAGTAGTTTTGGCCACCAAAGCAAATTATTTTTACTTTATCATAGGTAGCAAAGTGTGGTGTATATCCATTCACACCCCTTTTGCTTTATTTACCCCCTCTTTTTTTATAAACTTTGTCTGAATCCGCTTTGGGGCTGTTCATTAATTACGTAAGGACGATTTTTGTCATTTTTGACCCCCTCCCCCCTCACATAAGGGCACATAAGATTTTGGCACTCCCCCCCCGGTACATCTTACGTAAGGATTATTAAATAAACAAAATGTTGAACCCCCCTTTCCCCGCTTAGTATATTTATAAAATATAAATAACAATAACATTTTTATTATATAAAAAATACAAAAATTTAAATTAAATTTTATGTTTATATAAATAAAAGTTAATAAAGTAACTATTTATGGTACAAGTGTGTTATATGACAAATAAGTCACGCGGAGTTAACGGCCTCGCGGGCTATTTTCTTAGTGACTTATTTGTTATTAACACACGCGTGGCATACAAGATTTTATCCAATATATCTCGTAATAATAGTTTAAAATGTAATTAATTGTTTTGACATTTTTGGACGTTTTAAAATGTCAGATTTAAATTATGAAAACTAGTATAAATTAGGTGTATTAAATAATTAGGCATAATTATTAAAAATGTGAGTGAGTTATAATATTAACCTCACTCATAAGTTACATAAGTCACTAGTGAGTTATATGTTATTTTACTTATTTAAAAAACCATAGTTATATACCTCTATTATTGCGAGATATTGGATAAATTAATTAATTGCATAAAAAAGTTAATACAAAAAATTGATAATCCCTTAATATTGAGGTAAACAAACTGATTTAATTTAAAAAAAAGTATTTTACGAAACTTACGTAAGGAATGCGTCGCACCCTCCCCTCCCCCACATAAGGGTCCGTAAGATTTTCGATACCTCTCCCCCACCCCCAAAACTCTTACGTAATTAATGGACGGCCCCTTTTGGTATTTAGTACTTTCAATTTTGATACTTCAGCAAAGTTGATTCACGAAAACTTCAACTTTTATAATTCAACTTTTTTTTAAAATTGAAATCCTACACCTTTGCCAACTCAATCTCAAAGTATAAACTAGTCTTTAGATGTTCTGCAAAATATTACAATATATTGAGAACTGCTGGCATACACATTGGCTAGCGACATCTAATAGATAGTCGACAAGAGTAACATTTGAATTTGTTTTTAACTGTCATCGAAAGTTTTTACTGGTGTGTTCTTCGTTCTTACACTTTCGATAGAATTAACATGGATCAAGTAATAACTTATAACAAGACATACCAGGAAAGGTATTTAGAATATATGGACGTTTTATCTGGTTATGAGGTCCTCTCGGTAAATGACATAAAAAAGGAATGGTCTCTGTTTATGGATTTGACCGTCGATTCTAGTGGTTGGCAAGCAGTTTGGAAAATTCCGCGTTTAAAATGTGAAGAATTAAAAATAGGATTTCCTACGGTTGTCTTGGCTTATGTTGAAATGGTGGACTATGTCGAAATTGAAGCTACCGTAAAGGTGTTAGCCGTTCAAGGTGACATACACATTCCGGAACGCCACAGTGTGCCTTTAATACAATTGTGGCCAACTAAAGAGCAAGATAAAACTGTAGCTTTAAATTTAGAATCGACTTCTAACACGATCGACATGTACCGCTTCTTTTATTTGAACATCTTTATGCCATGGGATATCCAAGAAGACACTTCCGTAGATTGGTTAAGTAAGCATTTGGAATTACGTTTACATTTATATTTTGATATGAGGAACGGTATCATACCTAAGGCTACTGCTCAACATTTGAAGGGTTTATTGAATGATGCACACCGCTTACATGCGCAGCATCAATTACTTGCAAGTCAAATCGATGACGATAACGCAGATGGCAATAAAGAAAAGGACATGGACACGCTTTTTAATATTTACCTCCAGATATTACAAATTCGTAACGAAGTTGAGATTTTAGAAGATCCAACATTACGAAAAGCATTTTTTAAAAATCAGGTGCAAACGCAATCGACAAATCCAGTCAGAAGAATTCCAGAAAACTTTTTAGTTATGGCTGAAGGAAACGTTGATGACTATACGACGTTTTTAATTAATGCAAAAGGTGATGTTAGAAATGAAAATATTAAGTTTGTATCGAATTTATATTCGGCATTGGAGAGTTCTAATGGCAACGACAAAATTATATTGAATCGTGGTGAACACACACTTGGATCTTCCAATTCGATTTTATGTGATGGTATTTTAAAGGGCTTGTATTCTAAAGAAGAGACAATTATTAACTCAATCAACGATGATATTATGTTGGACTGTAGTAATGATGTTTTGATAGAAAATGTAACTTTGAATGTAAATGCAACTCAATATGGTATAGTTGTTCGTGGTGGCCACTTGACCATTAAAAATTGTAAAATTGTTGGAGAAGGCAAGTCTTCTATTCATCAAGGTATCATCGTTTTAGATGGTAGCAAATTGGAGATGATTGATTGCATCATAAGTGGATTTTACACCACAATTGTTGGAAATTCAGGATCTACCATTAGTTTGACCAATTGTGAAATTTCTAATGCAAACATTGGACTCAAACTTTACGAGAAGTCAAACTTGAAAGTGGAACTATCACGTTTTGCTAATTGTAAAGATTACGGTGTATGCATTGAAACTAACAATGATATGGATAACGGAATGAACCAATTGGGAACTTTTTCGCTACTCCAAGCGTAAGTAATTTTTTAGGTTTTTAATTTTTTTTCATATGGGTTAGACATTGTAGTAATAACTTGGGTAACTTTTTACTGCTAATTTAGTATATAGTATTGGTTTCTATAACTTATTGCATTTAATATGCTCAATGTTCAATTTTTTCTCAAAACATTATAGTGCAAAGAATTACTACCTGTGCAACAAACTATGAAGGACCACATATTTTTATCTTTTTATCGTGGCGGTAGCCGAACTTGTTCAAATTTTTCAAGTTTATACTTTTCTTCTTCCGGACGGAATTTTTTACCATTTCATCTCATTTTTTCATCACAGGCTTCTATCTATCTTTGCTTTTCTTGCTATTCTATTGCCTCTCCAATTCTCAAGTTTCTCACAACCTCATCCCATCACCTTATTTTGGGTCATTTTTTTTCAGACCTCCATGAGCTTTCACTGTGTGATTTCTTTTATTATTATTAATAAGATCTCCTGTCTACACCTTTTCAGAAATTATCAATTGACAAGCAGGTAACCGTGGCCTTCGATCGTGGTGACCTACTTGTCAGTGAATACAGTGGAATTCGACTGATGTGCAACTCGATTTATGCACATCTCGATCGATACCAAGTTGGTACCTGGGTCACACTTTTTACTTTCCCATTTACGTAGTAAAGGAAAGTATTGCAATCGAGTAAAAAACAATTTTTGAACTAGCATTTTTTTCATAGTCTATGAGTCCGTACAAATCGTTTGAGACAAATTTTGCAATGATGTCCGGATGTATGTGTGTGTGTGTGCGATTTTTTCAAAACATGGGAACCGATTTTATTCAAATTTCATATACTGGTTTGTAACAGCAATCTAGAGAGCTGATTAGATTTTGGTTGAAATTCATACGTTATTTTTTTATTTATTAAATTTTAATTATTTTTTTTTATTTAAATTTTAATTATTATTATTAATTTAGTAATAAATGGGAAAGTTATGTGTTGTCACATCAGATTTTTTTTTGGTTGGCACCTTCAGTGATTAGATATGCAGAACTCGTCAATTGTAATTCAGATTTTTCAATTGCTACCTAATCAGAAATCGCAAATCGTCAATTAAAGGGTCCAATGCAAGAAGTTACTAAGTACTTTTTTCGTGTTATAAGATAATCCATTTTAAAATATTCAAAACCAAATTATTGTATTGACCTGATTTTTTTAGTGATTCTCTATGACAAAAGGGCAGTTTTACGAACCTTAAATTTTCAATATGGCTCCTGGTAAACTCCATATTATCTCATATTATCATAATATATCATATTATCTCAAAACTGGCATAAAGTGACATAGTAACTTCTTGAATTTGACCCTTCAATTGCAATTCAGATTTATCAATTGTTATTCAAAAATCGTAAAATGAAATTCAGAAAGAGTAAAATGAAAATCAGAAAGCGTCGATTATAATAGGGAAGCATAATAATTTAATTTGGATTGCTTATAATTTATATAGCTTGAAATTATACCTAAACTTAAACGAAAAAAACCAATGTTTTAATTTATTATTCATATTATAAGAAATAGCACATATATTATTTTACAACAATAATGTTAATCAATTGAGGACCTTGCAGCATAAGGGATGCAGCTCCGTTATTTGCATTAAACAATGCTTGGAGCAGGTCCAATATCTGTAATATCTTGCCTATTTCTTCTCGGATTTACTTCTTTCTTACACCGATCGATGTATCAATTCTTTTTACATTTTTTACACGTATTAACTAAAAAACGACAAAAAACGGAGCTACACCCCTTATGCTGGTGCTTAATTATGCTTAATTTGAAAATTATAACAATCAAGTTTTTAAGAAAAAAACTGTAAATCATAGAATTGATGCTTTTTAGATTACATTTGACACTTTCTGATTTTTATTCGACGGTATCTGAATTGCAGTTGACGTTTTCTGAATATCAATTTGTTTACTTTTTCTAAATTGATGCTGGAAATGGTGTAGATCCGTGATTTTTGCATTTGGTCGTGCGTTGAGGATGTTTTTACCAAGTAAAACCAAGCTCAGACCTAATCGCTGTACTTCGACAACTCCTTAGTTCAAGTACATAGCTAGTGATTTTTTTATTAAAATATCTCTCGTTAACTTAGTCCTGCGTGTCAGTAGCAGGAAAATGACGGATACGGTTTTTTTAATTTGTCGTTTCTCTTCTTATTCACCTGCACTTCTAGATATTTATTGACTTTTTCAAACTTACAAAGCAAACATGTCTGACTTGTGTAAAAACTTATGACAAGTTTTAGATTTTTTTACTAAAACTTATTGCAAAGAAGTACAAAATTTCGATAGTTTATGTACTTAAAACAAAAATGGGCCAGCAGGACTTGTAAGAAAATATACCAATTTAAAGAATTGTCCATTTGTCCATCCCCCGGGGAGGGGCATTGAAAGAGCACCCAGTTTGAATTTTCATGAACAATGAACCTTGATTAATATAAAGAGATCTCTAACATCTGGTAACATTCCAGCTCTGTTGGAGCCACCGGGCTTGTCACATGACGATGGGAAACGTCCGTACGGCATGATTTTGGTAACGTGGGAAAGCACTTGTGTGAGATGCCACGTGCGTGAACACGCTAGTTATGTTAAAGCAACATCTAGGTCAGCAAGAGCCGGCAACATTGACTGCTCAAAATTTAAAAATTAAAAAGTATGCTGGTCTGCGTGACCACTTTGAATTTTTAAACTTTGCGGTGGAGACTCTTGGTGTCTGGAAATAACTTGCTCTTAAATTGGCATAATTTAAATTGAAAACTCCAGTGACTATCGTGCCAAGCCTTTCTTTGTTCAACGTATTAGCCTAGAAATTCAAAGGGGTAATGCGGCCAGCATATTAGGACCTTTTGGAAATCCGGCTGAGTTCTAGGAAATTTTTTATTTGTATTTTTAATTTATTAGTTATCTTAATTTTCATGTTTTGAGATGTTTGAAGAAATCTTGAATTTTTGGTTTATACAGTAGAAGCTCGATAACGTGAACATTCGAATTTATGAACATCGCGGTCCTGTGAACAGCAAATTTTTCTATATAGCTACTTGGTAATGTGAACATTATTAGTTATTACACTCGGTAACATGAACAGTAAAAATTAAAAAACAAAATAAGATAATTATGTTTTTTTGTGAACTTTAATGTTCTTAATTACCAACATTATGCATTATACGTTTTATGAGGAACAAATATATCGACACCCCCAACGAAGAAGGACGTAACTCGAGTTACTAGTAATTTGAGTTATGACTACTGCTGTAATTCTGAGAAAAAAATCTTTGATTTGGTAAAAAAAACGTTACCTTACGACCAATAATTCCAGAAATAATCAGCGAAGAAAAGTTGTATTTCCTATGCATGTATGTACATTTCAAAACTTTAAAATTGCTCTCCTGCAAAATAGGTAAAAATGAGTTACGTCCTTCTTCGTTGGGAGTGTCGATATGATAAATGATAACACTAGTTTTTTTACACCCCCGTTAGTTTGAACATACCTTTGGATTTTTGTGTTTACAGAATCGAGCTTTTACTGTATATTATTAAATCGTTGAATTTCATATATAGTATAAAACTCTTTTTGATTTCAGAATCCCATATGTATCAAGTGAAAATGTCACTGGAGAAAATAACGGAAAAGGTGATGTGGTCATCACGCAAAAATATAAGCTTGAACCCATCGAGGACGTATTTTCAATACTACAACACGATTTAACAATTGTCGGTGATGAAAATTTTGATGAAGAAATGGATTTAAATACAAGCAACGAAGATATTAATAACGATACCATTATACATGTGCCAATCTAAAAATTTAAAGCTTTATTATTTTATTTGTTCTTTTTAATGCATAACTCGGATTTTTGTTAAGTTTTTATATTTCTACAGTAAGAAAGTCAATTTTATTTTCTTCACTAGTTTTGCTAATTAAGAAAATTTACTTTATAAAAAGTGTTTAAAATTTAACAATAAAATTTGTATGAATAAAACTTTCAGTCTTCTTCTTTAATACAATTTTCAACCATTGTTTTCAAATTTGGATTTTCCATTGCTGCAGCTATTCGTTCCTTATCGTTAATTTGTTTATTAACTAGAAATAACCAATATTCATTTTTATGAAAATTAATGTTAAAAATTGATACTTTACTTTCGTCTTCCGTTGAATGTGCACCTTTCTTGATATAAATATCCAGTTTCATTTTATGAGGGATACTTCTCTCCAATTTAATTCTTATACATAAACCTATTAATGTAGCCAAGGAACAATGTGGCACGGTAGGATTAAATTCAATTCGTACTACGCTTACATTTCCTGGAGTACAATTGCCCACCTACAAATAAACGTTGAAGGTTATCTGAGGGAGTATAATTTGATTAACATACAAAAACGCCTTCTTCGTATACTACATTCAGCTCTTCTAAGGTATTTGGTTTTTCGGGATCTTTTATGGTTCGAATGAAATCTAGTAGGTTCAGAAAACAACAATATTAGCTGCCAAAACATGAATAACCTCTTCCTTACCGAACACCGTATCGCGTAATTCATCACCAGATATAGAAACCTCCTGTTGAACTTTAACCTGAATATCTTCTGCTTTTTTGCGAAAAAAAGAAAGAAACATTGTTAATTATTATTTTACCAAAATTTATATTATATGAACAGCTGATCTAACCTTTAAACATGACGTTTTGAAATGTCAAATATCGAGGTTGTGTTTGAAATTGGTTTTAAATAAAACGGCGCCAAAATGAGCGATAAAAATGCTGCTTGTGTGTGCAAGTGCCAAAATAAATGTGAATGCAGTCCGGAAGAAAGTGAAACGGTAAATGTTAAAAATTATGAGACTTTAATTATTATCAATAAAAAATCAAAACTTTTATCAACTATCTCAAGTGCCCAATTACAAGATTACCTACCCAATTTATATTTGTCATTATTATATTGTCTCCTTATTTCCAAGTTGAAATATTCTTGATCACTATTAAGTATTAAGATCTTTTTTTTTATAAATTCCTGTTATAGTGTGAAGAGGAAATGATGAAAGTTCTTGAAACTCGTCGCGTGTCAATTGCTGTAGATGTAAGTTCCGTAAATCAACCATCGAAAAACGAATCACAAGAAAAACAAGTGAGTAATAAATTGTTTATTTATGAATATTGGAATGGATATGAATCTAAAAGTAACTTCTTTAATCTTTCGAGGGTCACAATCTACAGCAGGCGGCGGCAACCCATGACCCGCGGGTCGACCCATTTGATGATTTTAAGTGACCCACTTGAGTCACAAATAAAGTATAAGATAAAAAAAAAATAAATTATAATTAAGATTATTTGAAGACGTGTGGAGTGAAAATATGGAAATATGATGACAAAATGAAAAGTCTCTTTTTCTCTTAAATATATTTCTCCTTTAATATATTTAACCCGCAGCCAAAGAAGTTGCCGACGCCTGGTCTAGAGTCTATATAGATAAAATATGCAACGGGGGCTAAATCTGTTTCGCTGTTTGGTAAACAATAATGTCGGTGCACATTTACTATTAGGTATAGTTTTCTACCAAGAAGGGAATAAAATTGAATGATTTTGTTAAACATTCCCCGGAGTGCGGGGGAACACCGAGCTAATAGGACTTGGAAAGAACTGAAATAAAATAAATAATAAAAATAAATATAAATAAATAATAAAAATATATATAAATAAATAATAAACATAAACATAAATATAAATAAAGCATAAAGACTGTGTTTTGCTATAAAGCTTAATATAATATTGACGGGTAATCGGGATTTTATTCCAAACACACTCAATATTCATTAATACCATCAGTAATTTTTTATATTAATTCCTATGCGGTTTATACTAATAAATTATTGCCGCTATATTATTAAATTTAACAAAAATTATATCCTCTTTAGTTCAAGGACTGTTTAAAACGAGCTGTTAAGTTTGCTTCGGGAGTAATGATTTGGGGCTGCATGTCCGCTAAAGGTGTAGAAGTATGCAGTTTGTAAATGAAACTATATTAAGTCAAGGCGATATATTGGAAAATAACTTGCTCCCAAATATTGAAAAATTGTACCCAGCGGAGACAGCATCAGGCTCTTGTAAATTCTATGCTTACAAAAATTCTGACCTATTTGTCAGTTTTAGTTCAGTGGATATTTTTTAGATACTAAAAAATTTTGTTTTTTTACTCCCACCCATCATAAAATAGCTAGAAATGGTGATTTTAAAATATAAGCAAAAAAATTGCAATTAAAAATATATATTTAGCTAATAAATGGTATATCGAATAATTATTTCGATAGAAATTATGTACAGGTGTTAAGGCTCGTATTATAAAGGAAGTGACTTTTATGGTTCAATTCTGATTACCACCTTTAAAAGTTAATTGTCTTTATACTTTTAAATAATTTAACCAATAAAAATCAATAGTTCTTTTAAGTAATTAAATCTGTAAAATTTAAAAGAATTGCCAGAATCATATTCCATACTTCTTATTCCACTATGACCTAAATGAGCAGTTTGAGCTACTTTTCAGTGTGAAACGCCTTGCATTATTAAACCAGAATCCAATTCATGTGGACCACAAGAAGCAGAAGTAGGTACCGCACCAATGTTTTTAATTCTTGAAATCAATTATTTCCCTTCTAGGTTATGAATAAAGAAGCAAAAAATGTTAAACGTGCATGTAATTCTCCTAATCCAACTAAAAGTTGCGCGGGAAGTCAGGAGAAAGAACTGAATAAACCACAAGAGCCAAGATCACAAAGAACTAGTTCCATTAAATTACTTTCTAAAAAAAGTAGTAGTGTGCATTCGCTTACAGCTGTAAATTCAGATTATTCGGGTGACGAATGGGACCGTTTTGGACTATTTATAGCAGCCGAATGTAAATCTATGAATAAAGAAAACGCCAAAAACTTTAAGACAAAATGTTTAGAGTTAATCTTGGAATATCAATAATTTTTAACACGAACTTGAAGAATCTCAGTTTATTTGAAAGGGGTATTCCCCTCTGGATCTTAAGATAACTTTTTCAATACAAAATACAACTTAGGGAAGGAAACTACAAATAATTTTAAATAGTTATTTACTAAAATAAAATTAAATACACCATTAAATGTAACTGAAAAAAAAAATTAATAAAAAGTTACAATTACCTTCTCTCTCAAATGAATCTACACTCTAACGATAATAATTAAATTGATGTTAGTAAATATATTACTTTTAGTTTCCGTATTCTACAATAATATAGAAGATACTTTATTTACATAATGGTAAAAAGCAAAGCCCTGTATTTTACTTTTTTAAAATAGTAAATTGTTTTTGTGTATTTCTTGCATTTATTCCAATTTTATTATACTTATATTACAAACGAGCATGCTGGTGTGCAAAGAACAAATTTAATGCGCTTCAAATTTTTTAAATTTGGTTATGTCTTACGAAGCCCAAGCTTCCAATTCCCTCATATCATCATCGTCTTCAACTTTTTCTGAAACAAATAACAAATGTTAAACTGCAATCCATTTACTTTCAACATCATAGACTTACTAGCTGGTACTTTCGCCTTAGTAGGTTCAGCTCGGGGTACGTCTGGTAATGTTGTAGATTCGGGCCCAACTTTAAGAAGGTCATTTTCTAGTGATTCTTGTTCTAATTCTTCCAGTTCCTTTTCGAGTTCATCCTCATCGACATCCGTTCCAAATGCTACTGGATTGCTGATAGCATCGGAAATTTCTCTGGCAACATCTTGTTGTTCGGCAATGTCATCCATCATGTCATGTACTTGATCGACATCCCTGAAATTAAAGGAATATATCAGTAACTAGGTCAGTTCATAAACAACACAAAATGTAAATTAATAATGATTTAAAATGCTAGTTAATATTGAGTGACCTTTTTATTTGTAGGAGGTTAATAGTTACTTATTGTTAACTACTCACATATGTTTATGAGCTTCTTTAAGAGCGTCCGCGGCATCCTTCATTGTTGTCAAAACGGCAGTATTCGTATTAGCGCCTTCCAGTGCTTCACGTTGCATCTCAATTGTACTAAGGGTTCCATCGATTTGTTCGAGTTGCTTTGCGTACCTCTTCTTTCGTTTCAAAGCTTGAATAGCTGCCCTTTTATTTTTCGATGCATTTTTCTTCGCAGTATCAATTTCAAGTTCTATTTTTTTTTCTAAAAATTCTTGTTTTTTAATTAACATTTCTTCTGTTTCGCGCAACTTTTGTATCGCTTCTCCCGTAGTCGGGGCTTTGTCCTCTTTTTTGCCCCCGAAAAGTTTACCGAAAAAACTCATTTTACTTATTTATTATTAACAGACAACCAAAACTTTATCACCGATCTCCAAATGAATCAACAAAGGCATACGCAATACTTTACGTACGAGGAACTATGACTAATACGAAAGTCTGATAACTGTCACCTGCCAGGCTGCCATTGACAGTTGGTAAAACTAAAATAATTTAAGAAAACCAACGTTGCCAAATTAACCGGCAAATGAAAAAAAAACAAAAGCTTACAATCTTGTTAATTTATTTTGTAAAAAATTATCGTAAAACTTTAACATGTCTATCATGTCACTATATTTTCCGTAAACACAGGCCTCTTCTAAATGAAGCCATTTAAAATCCTGATGCTCGTCCGATAGTTGAATTTGCGCCGCCGGATTTGTAAGTTCGGCAAGCCAATAAACAACGCGTTTGGGTTTTCCTTTAACCTGATAATTTAAAATTCGTTTTGCATCATCGTAAATTTTTAAATCTGATTTAGAAAGGCCGGATTCTTCCTTTGTTTCTCGCAATGCAGTTACCATTTCGTCGGTTTCGCCAGGATCCACATGACCTTAAGCGTAGAAAACAATAAATTACGATATTTATTTATTTATTTTCCCAGAATTGTATTTACCCTTGGGTGGTGTCCAATGATGTTCGCCATATGATGTTTGAAGTAGGAGGTATTCAATTTTAGTTGCATATTTTCGAAATATTACTAAACCTGCTGCAGTTTTCAATGACATTTTAAAAATCTTGTTAACGTTGCGTTGCCAGATTTAATTTTAATCGCATTAATTTTATATCTACAGTGACGTAGAAAATTGTTTAGTGAAAAACATACGTGTGAATAATTCAGTGGCGGACTACCACCACCCGCTGCAGCCGGGTGATGACATACGCGGGACCCCCCCATTTTGAGATTAGGATAGGTTGTAACGTATTTTGTCGTTTTATTTAATGAAACATTTTGTCATCGGTAGATATTAAGTTAGGTAATTAACAAATTGATGTCCTCCTACTTCAAAAAAAAATCACCAATAAACGTAATAGAATATGGTTTTATTAGGATAGAAGATAAACTTTTCTTGCTAAACGATGAAAATCCAAAATTTAATTTCAAAATTTGAATTTAATATTTTATAAAAATAAACAAAAGTAAGGTGACATGATTTTCAGTCAACTAATTTCAATTTAAGTTTAATTCGCAACTGTCAACTTCATGGTTATAGTAGGTCTGTTTGTTTGCTTACACTAACTTGAACCAATCAACAAACACCTTTATTTGCACTAACTTGCTCAGTTCAAGTTAGTGCAAGCAAACGAAGAGACCTATTGCAGTAGACCAGGTTTTCATTGAAATCTTACTTCTAATTGGACGTAGTTATGTAGAAACCTACCAACCCAATAAAACACTTATTGAGAAAATAAATAAATAAGATTTAATTTTAAAAATCGTATTGGATAGAACACTGCGAAAGACAGTTGTGAAAGTGCTTTTATATTCTTAACGCAATTATTTCTAAGTTATCTTTCAGCCAAAAATACTATTTCCGGATGTTGTACAAAAATACTCAAATTATGTGGGTTGGTAGTTTTATGCATAATAATAAATAGTTACATAAAATCCATTTTAGCTTGTTGAATTTTTTCTAGATTTTTGTCAGTCAAAGAATAGTACCTATTAAGCCCATTTTCGTAATTAACTCATTTTTCGAAAATTGTGGATTGGTAAGTTTCTGCATAATTACGTCCAATTGTTATTTGTAATAATCTGTAATTAAATTCCTTGTTTATTGCACTCAAGTAATTAAAAAAAAAACAACATAAAATCGTAATTTAGTTGTAAAACCCTTTATTGACATTAAAATATTGTGAAACCTATAATCGTAAAAAATTTATAAAGTGAAAATAAATTATTAAACACTAATAATTATTATAATTTATCCTTGGTGGCAACACAGAAATTGATCGTGGGTGTCATATAATAAAAAAGAAACAACTACATGCAACTTGATTCAAAAGCAGGTCTACAAAAGTAACTTTATAATGAGAAAAGTTTAAAAATCTTCATTAGGGCCTAAATTGTAAGTTTTGAACCTAATAAAAAGGCGCCATAATGGAGTGGAAACCACAACTGAATTCTAGTCTGCCACCGACCCTAAGTAATAAAAACAATTAAGAAAATTGATCTACAATAAATGTTTAATTACATATTAAAATGTATCTTCTTTAAGAACGAAATTATCAGCAAGTGACTTAAATTTTGTTATCAGATCATTAACGGATAATTCCCCATGTACAACATTATCTCTAGTACGAACATTTACAGTTTGGCTACTTCTTTCCTTTTCTCCAACAACTGTAAAATATATAAAATAATTCTAAATTCACTTCAAGTTTTTGCATAATTACCCAAAATAAAATTAAATTGTGCCAATTGAGCATTACGTATTTTCTTATTCATAGTATCACCAGGATCTGTGTCAACTTCACACATGAAGCCAGCATCAAAAAGTTGCTTTTTCACATCATGTGCGTAATCATCGAACGTAGGTCCAACAGGAATCACCATTACTTGTCTTGGTGATAACCAAAATGGCCATTTACCAGCACAATTTTCGGTTAAAATTGCAATCATTCGTTCTACGGAGCCCAAAATAGCACGATGGATGATTACAGGTTGTTGTTTATCTCCATTTTCATTTACATACGATAAGTTAAAACGAATAGGTAGTTGAAAATCAAGTTGAATTGTTGCACACTGAAAAGCTCTTTTTAAAGCGTCTCGAATTGTAATATCAATTTTTGGACCATAGAAAGCACCATCTCCTTTGTTTTCTTTCCATTTTTTACCAAAACTATCCAAACCATCTGCTAGAGCCTGAAATAGATTGATTAAATGCAAAATAAAATTTTATAAAATAAACATGCTACCTTTTCAGCGTCATTCCATTTTTTAATATCCCCAAGATATTTTTCTGGTCTGGTGGATAACTCCAAATCAAAAGTAAAATCAAACACTTTATATACATGATTCAAAAAATCTAAACAGCCTTTGATTTCATCTTTAATTTGTTCTACAGTACAAAAGATATGAGCATCATCTTGCTGAAATCTGCGAACTCTTGTTAAACCGGTTAAAGCTCCAGATAATTCGTTTCGATGAAGTACACCAAAGTCGGCAAACCGGATAGGAAGTTCTCTCCATGATCTGATACGGTTATCAAACATCAAACTGCAATCAAGTATTTAAAATTTATCTCACAAAATTATCGAGAATGTTTTACCAATGACCTGGACAATTCATTGGTTTAAGTGCAAAAGTATCCTTTTCAACATCAAAAGAAAACATGTTATCCTAAAACAAATAATGATAAAAAAGAAGTTCGAGTAGCAGTAAAATACTTACAGCATAAAGGTCCCAATGTCCCGAAGTTTTCCAAAGTTTAGAATTGTACATGTTAGGTGTTATAACTTCTTGAAATCCTCTCTTCCTGTATTCCTTCTTCATGAAATCTACCAAGCAATTGTAAATATGAGCGCCACGGGGTTGAAAGAAACACGAACCGGGCGACAATTCATTAAAGAAAAACAATTCCTGTTCTTTTCCAATCTTTCTGTGATCTCTTTTAGCAGCTTCCTCTTGAAATTTCTCCCACTCTTTTAATTGTTTTGGTTCGGGGAAACTGATACCGTAAACTCTTTGCAGAGATTCCGCATCAGCTCTGCCTTCCCAATAACTAGAAGAGTTCTAAAAACAAACTTTTAATACTGTTAAACACAAAGAATATTTCTACATACCTTGACAACTTTAAGAGCTTTAACTTTTCCAGTATGTCGAACATGGGGACCTCGACATAAATCAATTAAAGGACCGCATCGATAAACAGTAGTTTTAGGTTCCGTGACTTTTTCATTTAAAATTCTTACTTTGAAAGGATTATACTTAAACATTTCGAGTAAGTCTGCTTTAGTCATTTCTAAACGTTCAAAAGGTTGTTCTTCTTTTACGATACTTTTAATTAGGGTTTCAACATATGGGAAATCAAGATTGGAAATCTAAACAAAAATTAGAGTTACAAGTGTCCTTAAGTAACGACAAAATTTTCCTCATTGATTAGTGTTGTAACAAATTATCTATTACTATACTACTATATTTTATCTGTTACTACACTACATAAAATTATATCATCAAGAAAATACTCAAAAATTAAATGCAAGTAATACTTACTCCTTTATCGTCCAAGTGCATATCGTAATAAAAACCCGATTCGATTGGTGGTCCATAGCATAAACATCCGCCATAAACTCTTTCTAGTGCTTCACCAAGTATGTGAGCAGACGAATGCCAAAACACTGCTTGTGCTTCGGGATCATCAAACTTCAATAACTCAAGTTTACAATCACCTTCCAACGGCCTATCCAAATCGTACACAATTCCATTTACTTTGGCAATAACTGTGTTCTTGGCGAGTCCTTGACTAAATGCAGATAATATTGAACTGCTTAATTTTAACCTATGCTGTAGTAACTAACCTTATTCCTTTTGCAATATCAAAAGCGGTACTTTTCCATGCAGTAGCTTCTACTTCTTTACCGTCCGGTAATACCACTTTAATAGGAAATTGCTCTTTGGCGGCAAGTTCTTCGTCGTATTGAGCTTTTAATTTATCCCAAAGTTTTAAACGATCATTAATATACTGTGGCCACGGTTTTAATTCACTAACATTGGATTTGTCGTGATTTACATTTCCTTTCTTGTCCTTCATCTTTGAAGCCTTTGGAAAAAAATGTATAATTAATTAAACCAAATAAAATTACAAGGGATGAAAATATAGGCTATAGTTACTGTGCCGATTACGAACCAAGGTTGCATATGTTTGCCGGATAACAGGCACAATAAACTTGCGAGAATGAAAAAGTTTTAACATTTTCTTTATAAAATTGAATAATAAATAATATTAGTAATCATGCCTTTTTATCGTTCGTTAAATTTTGAACACCTTCACAAAGCACGTTTTCACTCATCTTTTACAATATTCTATTCTGCCAAATTTACAGGCCGATTGCATCAGGCAGATTGAAAGATTTGACAATGTTAGCGACATCTGTTGAAATATTCTTTGTTGAAAGCATTGACAGTACACATTATCTGCAGTGGCGTATTTAGGGTGAGAGCTATGAGGAATTTGCCCTCCCTCTCATGGATATGTAAAATCGTTAAATATAAATATTTATTTTGTTTTTTAACATAATTTACGTTTCTTATTAAATTATGCTAGAAACTTTAATTTCTACGAGATTCTACAAGAAAAGATTTCTTGTAAATATTTTTAAAACTTTATTTTAATCTGGCAAAATAACTAGATAGCAATTGTTTTTGAAAAAACAAAGCACCAGTTTTCATAAAACCCCTCTTAATACTAATGTTACATATCTTTAGACGCTGAAAAATTTTTTGATTAATTTATTTTTCATTATAATCCGTTATAATAGGAAGCAGAAATTAAAAAAAAATTCCTATGTTAATTCTCTATTCTCTACACTTTTAAGGACCTTGAAATTGCCAACTATTTTGCTTTCCGCATTAATACGAATAAGCTTAATTTAAGCCTTTTCGTCTTTTTTTCAAAGGAATGCTAGAATTTGTGGGATTTGTGACAATTAGTAGTTTAGTAGTCGATAAATTATCAACTTTTCACAACTTTTACCAAAAATCCAAGATTATTGAGAAGGAAAATGGCATTCTTTCGTTGTGTTTTAGCAATAAATCGCAGATGAAAATGCGGTCTAGTAGGTTTTTTGTGGACAACTTGTGTGGCACTCAAATATCTTGCTTTTACGTGTACTTTTTTGCTTTCAAATGCCACAACAAAAGTTGTCCACAAAAAACCTACTGGACCGCATTTTCATCTGCGATTTATTGCTAAAACACAACGAAAGAATGCCATTTTCTTTCTCAATAATCTTGGATTTTTGGTAAAAGTTGTGAAAAGTTGATAATTTATCGACTACTAAACTACTAATTGTCACAAATGTTTCAGTGAAGCACTTCAGCGGTATTTCGGATGGTCGCAAGTCGGTTTTCACGGATTTTTCCATGATTTTGCCGACATCGGTGTTTATTTGCCGTACTTTAGATACAGGGTCTGTTGTGTCGTTTCGGCCGGCTCTAAAACGCCGAAACCACTTTTTGGTGGTTTTAATCGATACAGCACCATCTCACATAACACAAATAATTTTGGGATGTGTCGTGCGACACACGATACGATTCGAATACGGTGTATAATGAAGCATAATTTTCGTATAATGAAGAATTTCAAAATAGCGCAAATTACGAGGTTAGTGAACTCCATGATGGAGATTGAACTCCATCGAGTGAGTTGCTTGTAAACAAAATGTTAAAATTAAACACATTCTGCAACGTTGGTTATGTAGCTAATGCCATCATCACTTTCAACGTAGCACAACAACATTTCTTCCGTGTCTACTTATCAGATGCAAAATAAAGTGATTAGATAATGAATTAAATCCTGCGGATTGGAGGATGGGTTTCATAAACAATAGGTACCGTCATCTGGGGTAACATTGGCCTCTTTCGGGAAACGTTGGCCTTCCTTTCGGAAATGATAGGTAGCAGTACGAACTTTACTTTTCAGTCGCTATAGTGATAATTCATGCTTTTACCACCGCTACAGCTCTTTCTCAAGTGAACGCTGTAAATAAGGTACGTCATTGTAGGCTGCAAACTTCCATTCGTGGGGAACTTCTAGTAATAGATACTTAAAAATTTCGGAAAGTGTAAATCTAATTCTTATATTATTATAAAAAGAGGCTATAAGCATAGAATTATAATTACTTTGTTTTGGTTTGAAATAGTAGCTACTATTTGTTTTGGGGTAACTTTGGCCCGGGCAAAATTTTTGACTTTTTGATTTAATTATTAGTAGGTAATCTTTTTTGAAATAATTGTTTTATATATTTTTTTCTGTAAACTAACTGAAGTTGTTCCTATTTCCTCTGTCTGTTTTCAGAAGACGATTCTTAGAAACCCAGGAAACGCCTTGGGTCGAGAACTTACGCAAATTTGCATTTTGTTTACTTAATTATTATTTCGGTATATATTTTTATTTTTATGCACTTCTTTCATTCGTATTTCTTGAGAAAAACAAAATAAATGTTTAATTTCTTCCTATTTTGCGTTTTTCCTATTAATTATTATCCTTCTAAAAATTCAATCCCACCACAAATCACAGGCTTTAAACATGTGGGTTAAAGTTACCCCAAGTGCAGGTAACTTTGGCCCTATTTTTCATAAAATTGTTTCGGGGGTTTAAAAGCGTCGAAAAATTGAAATTATGCTATGAAATTGTTTCTCTGTGTATGCTGAAGTAGAAAAAATTTATTGTAAACAATTTTTGCATACCGTTTTTTCTAAAAGTTTGAAAATGTACCGTCAACTGGGATAAAATGTTACCCCAGTTGACGTTAAAGAAATTATAGAACTATCTAATATAAACTCTTCAGTTTCTTTGAACAAACTATTGTGGAAGAAGAAACCGAATAAGAAAAATAAAACAAATGTAAGGTATAGTCATACCAGTAGATGATAACGTAAGGCGATTGCCCAAAAGATCTCAAAAATTCTGTTACTCAGCATGAGTCGATATTTTACATGAAGGATATTGTTCACAGAATGTAATTCGTAAATAAATTTTATTTCTGTTCAAATAGCAATTCAAAAATATAATAATTAAAAAATGTAACAAACGTTGAAATGTACCAGTGCATGATATGCATAAAAGTGTTGAGTCCCAGTAGCTGTTATAGCCTTATAGCTGCTGACCCGGTGTATGACAATTACTTTTGAAGTTAAGGAAATACATATTAAGGACTTAAGTAAGATAAAATCTTATTTTTTTCCTTCTGTTTCGACATGATTCTAGCAACAGATAAAATTCAGTTTTCGGACGGTTATTAAAATTTATTTATTGAATTATAAATTAAATATACAGTGGCTCAAGAAAGAAGAAATTTTCTTTTATAATAATAAGATTAACTAAATAATTGTAACTCAATTATTTGGTAATCAACCACTAAAAACATACAGGGTGACCGGTTGACCATCTGAACATAGGAAATTAACATAGGAAATTGATTTTTCTTTAATTGCTGCTTCCCAATTTAAAGAGATTTTTATTCCGCTTCTAAAGATACCTAACACTTGATTTTTTGTTTTTTAATTACTGGTAAAAACTCAGGGACGTAGCAACAGGTGGTGCTAGTGGTGCCGCGCATCAGGGCCCGGGCCGAAAAGGGGCCCGGTGGCCCTTTCCAACACCATTTAAAGTTTATGCAATCTATATAGAGTAGAAATTAAAAAAAAAAAAGAAAAAAAACAGGAACACAAAAATTCAAAGGTAAAAAAATTATGTTTGGGAAATTTGAAAAATAAAATGTCATAAAGCAGACTTTTTAGCTAGACAATTAAGACTGAAAATGAGACAGCCAGAACTTTAGATCTTAATAAAACAATTTCATTGTTTGCCAATCAAAAGGCAAGAAAAGTAGATTTTTCTGTATAAATAAATTAGGATTAGTTTTGTTTTGTGTTATTATACGTTTGTTACCATTTACTATACCCGGTGCTGACAGAGTTAGCCGAACATAGGTAATTAACATGTATAAACTTATTTACGCAAATTCCTGCTTTCCTAATTATTTTAGAGAAAAAATGAAAGACACAAAAATAATGTAGAAATATAAACTACAAATAAAAAACTATTAGATTTCATCTAGCGTTTACTTAAAGGTCAAAACAATGCTTTTGAAATTGATAAAAAAATTTATTTATCAGATTGACCAGGTAAGTTTCTAAAGTAATGATTATTGAATTTATTACAGGACCAGTCTGATAAATGAAAATTTTAACGAATTTCAAAAACATTTTTTGACCCTTTAAGTAACAATTCGAGCCGAAATCTAATGCTCTTATCATTCATAGTTTATATTTTTTGTGCAATAAAATTGTTATTTTAAATTTTAAAATTTTCGTTTTAAATGATGAAGGGGGCCCGCTGTGACACACTTGCAGCAGGGGCCGGCTTTGACTTGCTACGTCCCTGTAAAAACTCACTAATAAAATGCAAAAAAGAGATTTTAAAAATAATTTTTATTTTCAGTCCAGAGTAGTCGTTCAGCAGTAGTTTTCATTATTTCAGTAGTCTGAATATTTTTTTTATCAGTAGTCAAGAAGACATCAAGTCGTTTTTCAGTCTTTCAGTAGTCTTTCAGCCTCTTTTAGTTAACATTATATTTTTTTAATTCACCAAACGCCTTTAATAAAATAATATTATGTGTTATCGTCAACAATTTTAAGTTATAATATAAACTTACTCTTATAAAATATGTTTAATTTATATTTTAGTGTGTTGGTAATAAACAAAAATTTTTGAGTCGAGCTTATATCCTACAAGTATGATCAGTGATCACTGATCAATAACCGGTCAAATTAATTTTTAATATCCAATATAAAAATTATTTTGTTTTATTGCGTTTTAAATTCATTAGGAAAATCAAAATAATTTAACTTTTTTTTGTAATCAACATACTCGTGATTACATTTACATATTTCTTTTTGTTTAATAAAAATAATAATTGAAATTTTGTGTTGCTATATTTTTTTGTGCAAAATAAGAGAATTTTAATTTTGGTTTAATTCCAACGTCTTCCGAGCTTGCTACGTTTTACTACAAGTTTATGCAAATTTCTTGTTTAATAAAATATTCGCTGGTGGTAGGATACCAAGGATAGCGCAGTTCACGGCTGCATCGGTGATGGTTATTCCCATATATTATCGGTCCAGGGTGTTACAATTGGTGGCAGGGGGGGGGGGATTCGAACCCACGCCTCCGAGGAGGCTGGTGGTAGTGTACCAAGGAATAGTTCACGGATGCATCGGCGGTGGTTGTTTCCATAAATCATCGGTCCAGGGCGTTACATACTAAACAATTAAAATAAAATTATTTTTTCTTTATATTTTACGTTTTAGTATGAGAATTGTGGAAAACAATTTTTTATACCTATGTACATAGTTTTTCAACTTATGGTAAAAAAGTATTGTTCGGAAAAAGAATTTTATAGAAACGGTTTTGTATAGAATTATCGTATATTTTTTTCAATGGAGGTATTTTAGTCGTAAAATTAATAGGAACTAATAAAATTACGAAAAACTATTTTGAAGCACCTTTTACGTTGTTGCCAGTTTTCTGGCGTAGCCGTCCCCCCTTCGGACTTATTAGATATTATTTGCATTATTCGGACATCAACGCATAAACCTAAAAACGCATAAAAACCTAAATATATAATTTATTATTCCATATTAAAAAAATCTAATGTTACAACACATAACTTTCCCATTTATTACTAAATTAATAATAATAATAATTAAAATTAAAATAAAAAAATAACAATAAAAAAAATAATTAAAAAAAAAAATAAAAAAAACTAAAAAATAAAAAAATAATTAAAATTTAATAAATAAAAAAATTACGTATGGATTTCAACCAAAATCTAATCAGCTCTCGAGATTGCTGTTACAAACCAGTATATGAAATTTGAATAAAATCAGTTCACGCGTTTTGAAAAAATCGCGGACGAAAAAATCGCACACACGCGCACACATATCCGGACATCATTGCAAAATTTGTCTCAAACGATTTGTACGGACTTATAGACTATGGAAAAAATGCTAGTTCAAAAACTTTTTTTTACTCGATTACAATACTTTCCTTTACTACGTAAATGGGAAAGTAATATTATGTAGGTGTAGAGTAACTAGTGATTTTCCATATTTCCTAGGGATTCAGAGTACCTATTTATTATTTCGCAATTCCTTATTTTTTACATTCACTGTAACATACATATTATTTAAATAAAAATAAATGGAATAAAATTTACAACAAAAAATTTCGTATAATTATTGCAGTGAAAGGAATTTTTAATATGAGAAAACAGTTTTCATATATAGTACAATTTTAGGTAGATTGATAGCAATAAAGAGCGTCCGCGTAGTTTTGCGAATAACTGTTCAATTAATTCTTATAAAAAATCCCGAATTTTTTAATGCGTAATATATTATGCATTTTTTTAAAAATTATATTTTTTATTTAAGTAATAATTTTTTCTTTTTTTTAGTCAAATTCTACAATTAATTAATTCAATTGCACTACATGTTTCGGGTTATTGAACCCATTGTCAAGTGCTAAAAATACAAAGTTGTAAGAAAATATTCAAAAAAGTCAAACTTCAGAAAAAACAAATTTAAAATTGAACAGTTAGAGAAAAGCGATATCGTGATAAAAAAATAAAAATATAACTATTTCTCACAAAACCAAAGGATCTATAAGAAACCTGCTTTCTAAACTAAAAGACCCAATAGACAAATATCTAAAAAGTCGGGTATATCAATTAAGTTGTAATAATTGCATAAAAAAATATATTGGTCAATCAGAGCGCAATTTTAAGACTAGATTTAAAGAACATATACAACCCACTGGAGACTAAAGAACACCAACAAATCAAATTTTGCAGATCACTTACTCGATGAAGACCATGAAGTACATGAACATAATTTAAGAATCTTGCATATCTGTGAAAAAGTACCTACAATGGATCGCCTTCAAAGTTTGGAAATTAAGAAGATCCTAAAGAAAAATCCAACTGTTCTAATTATTGAACAATTAAACTTAATACACAGTCCTTTTTTAGAAATATGCATTTAGTAACCATCTGTTTATCACTATATCGCTTTTTTCTAACTGTTCAATTTTAAATTTGTTTTTTCTGAAGTTTGACTTTTTTGAATATTTTCTTACAACTTTGTATTTTTAGCACTTGACAATGGGTACAATAACCCGAAACATGTAGTGCAATTGAATTAATAAATTGTAGAATTTGACTAAAAAATTATTACTTAAATAAAAAATATGATTGAGCAATTCTACCACATCGGCCAAAACCAGACTAAATGTATATTTATTTTTGCATTTCATCTTTACTTTCATATCTGTACACATTTTTTAAATAAAGTGTCGCTAATAGAAAGCAATTTATCTCATTGTATAGGGAAAAAAATAGCATTGCATTTAATAATTCTCAAATTTAATAAAAAAGAATTTGATGTAAGTAATAAATCAAATTTATTTTGTAATAAAGGGAATTTTACTGAGATTTCATTAGGTCTTGATATTTTTATAATAAGACATTGATTGCGAATATCTAGCAAATTCTCCCAAGACTTCATTCCACGCAATGAAATTAAAAAAAAAACGTTTCTTTCTTTAATTTTACTATTAACCACAAATTAATAAATTACTTAAATTTTATTTATTCATTGTTCAAAAATACGTGTTCAATACTTTTTAAACATAGTTCGGTTGTAAAAATTAATTTAGTTTAAGAACAGTAGACGTGGTCAAAGATTAAATTATGAAGTAATAGCAGTGCAAATGGATTGCTAATCCATTTTGTGCGAAAAACATGCGCCAGAAATCCATTTTAGCACTTTTCGAGGTATATATAAATTCTAAAAGTTGATTTTGAAATCAGTTGAGAAACAACAGCGTTCTACCAAGTCATAACTAGATAGAAAAGCTCAACACATACTTCAGAAAAATGCAACGCGTTCATTTAAAATGTGCAACTTTCTTGATAATCGCTCTTTTCGCTTTAACGTGGTTCACAGAATCTGCAGACGCATATCGCAAACCACCTTTCAATGGATCTATATTTGGTAAAAGAGGAGCTACAGTAGGTAAGAGTAGTGTCTTTTGTACAAGTAATATTTTATGTTAATTTTTGAGCGTGAAGATAGCATTTGTATTATTTTATAAAATGTAAACTTTGTTTCAGAATATGACAATGCCAACAAAGCTCTTGCAGCTTTATGCGAAATAGCCATTGACACCTGTCAGCCATGGTTTCCTTCACAAGAAAAATGAAAATTGACCTATTAGTGGTACTTCGCTTTAGTCCTTAAATAATTAGAATGAAATAATATGTAGTATCTATTTATTTTGTGTACTGACTATACGTAAATGCATAAAATAAATTCCCAATGAAAACAAAAGTTACTTATATGATTTTTTTACGATCTTTTATATTTTAAAAATAAGCTATTTTCTTCCGAAAATCACGTTATACCATAAGATAATTTTAATTTTAAATTGAAATTCGTTCAACGGATTTGAAATTTTGAATTCTTGAGAATATAGAACGAAGAAGTACCTATTCCAAAAACAAGATTTTAGGTTTGCTTGAATTCCTATTGGATTTTTATGTTTGATGTGGAATTATTTGATGTAAATCGAATAATACTTTAAAAATGTAATATATTGCATTTTAACAATTATTGAAAGCGAGCTTTCGTTAACATTAACTCTATTCCGACAATAGAATAACTAACAACCTATGGTCCAAAAGAAAGTTTCTTTCTCAGGATTCCAGCAGTAGTCATAATCATAACTCAAAATTGACATAACTTATCGAGTTACCGCTTTGTTTTTTTGGGGGGTTGATATTATATAACATCGTACTTGATTTCTAAAGATAAAAAAATTTAAAAAGTTTCCAAAAAGGCAAAAATATTGCAATTTTTCTGAAAAAAACTAAAACTATATTCTCAAAAAAAAAACGGTATCACGTCAAAACACCGAAAAACACTGATTTAGTGTTTGAGTGACGTGGAAACTCCTATTTGCACAGGATCATTGATTACTTAAGTCTCAATTAAACTTGAATGTTTAGTTAAGTTAATTTGATAAACCTACATTACATACTAACTAATTTTTCTTTAAAAAATAAAATATTATGAATATTCATAATCATATTTTAGTTGCCTTGAAGTTTGAAGTTGTAAGCAATGCCAGTTAGATAACCATCCAAGTTACGCTCACCATATGACGGTACTGTAGACTTGATCCTGGCTGCAACGTCGTGGTACTTTTCTTCCTTTGTTTTTTCTTCAGAACATCAATAAAAAAGTTTCCACGTCATAGGAATAGAGTCTTTTTTAAGTCACAATATTTCAGAATCGGCGCGACGAAATATAGAAATGTATATTTCAAAAATAAAAATTGTAGATAATATATTTTTTAACAAAACTAAAACAAAAAAAAACTAAAAATGGTGATTTTTGATGACTGATTTTTTTATTTAAATAATTGATAAAATATATCAATAAAACGCGAATGTAGTGGAACTATCAAGCAAATGACTGATGTTTTCGAATCCGCATTATTATTTCCCTGGTGAGTTATGATTAATGCGCAACATTTTAGAAAGTATATATTCAAAAATTTACTTTTATTCAAACTATACACTTCTATAGTATATTATTGATTCTCTATATATAATAATTGTAGATTTTGATACTAGTATATGATAAATATACAAATGAGTCCACTTGTTTTGCTGTTGGATTGCTTGTTTGTTTTGCTGCTGGGTTCTTAGCAGTTGGATGGTGTGATGGTTTCTGTGCGTTGTTGGCTTAACACGTGCTTTGTGGTTTCAATGCACACGCAGGTAGTGAAACTCAACATTTCTTGATAGTACTTTTTCATTGGTTTATTATAAGAATATAAATTTATTATAAGAATGCAATATCATATTATTTTAAGATCAATAAATATAATAATGGTGCAGGTTGTGAGTCCGGTGGAAAAAAGTTCCCAGTTTGCCATTGTAGTTGAGCTCTAATATCACAAAGGTTTGGATGTTCAAACCTTATAAAATTTTGAAATTTGTAAATAAAATAATTCAAACATGAAAGATATTTGAGACAAGGTTATTGGTAGCCTTTGTTGTAACAATGTTAGCAATGAAGGATTGTAATTAATTAGGAATTCGCTTTCTAAAGTGACCATGTTTTAGTATAAATAAAAAATGTAATCTCTTACTTATAATACTATATTTAAATACGAAAAGTTTTTTTGGTACAAATATACATTCTTTTTTAAAAATGTCAATTTTTGTAAAACCGAATCTAAAATTCTGATGAAATTTAAAATGATAATGAAAAATTTACTTCAGGATGTACCAGATAACTCAATTTTTATTTTGTTTTTAAATCGTTAATAATATTTCTACAAAATTCACACAATAAAATTAAATTAAGAGTAATGAAAGTCTAAGTAACACTTGACGAACAGAGATTTTAATTACTCGTTATAATTTCTTATATTACAATACAAATATTTATAATTATAAATCACAGGTTATCACTTATTGTATCATAGAGATCTAAACAATTGATTGCTAAAACAAAAGCTTATCTGCAAAAAAATATAAATACGTTTAACCCTTTTACATCTGGGTAAATACTAATTAATTATGAAAATTTGTGCAGAGCATCAGCATAACGGCAGAACTATATAAAAAGACAGTAAATAATAATTTTTAGTTTAAACATAATTCCTCTAGAAATTTTGTCGAGTTGTAAAAGAGTTATATTAACACAACCTGTAAATAATAATTTCTACAATAGATAACATGTTAAGAAACAAACAACTTATAATTTTAAATGTTGTCACACCTCATTATCATCAGACAAAAAAAAATTATATTAGCACCTTGTTTAAATCACTGTTTGCTTAATTTGTCCAACTTTTCAAAATTAAACAAAACTGATAATTTAAATTATCCAAAAACAAATTAATTTACCAGAATGTTGAATTTCTATTGAAGTATAAGTAGATTTCAGTCAGTTCTATAACCAAATATTTAAAAACAACAACAAATAGATCATCTATTGTCAAAATATAAAAAGGTATTAACGGAAATATAAAATACCTAAAAACTTTTAAAATGTTGAATAAATGCATTAAAATTTTTAGAAGACGAACATTATTATAGTTGGTAACGACCTGATTCTGAGAGTTGTAAAATATATTTTCTTAAATGTTTAACATAATCAAACATGGTTCCGACTAAAGCAACATCTAATATAGATTGAGGTATCCAGCCTTTTAAGTTAAGATTGAGGACCCACTCAAATTGACACTTGTCAGTTTCACCCAAAATAGGTCTGAATACAAAACAACCAATTCCATTTTCTCCTCTACAAATTGGGTTTTAGCATTTGTATAAGTAATTTTTTTTAAATTCACTTACCTAATGTACTTCTTGTTGTGTTCAATAGAAGGGTGTTCGATTGCGCTATATGCAATAACATAACAATCTTCAACAAAACCCCAGTGCCGAAGATTAACAAAATCTCTACTTGACACACCAACAGTATCTGCAGAAATCTGATATGTAATATCAGTGCTTTCATCGATGGATTGTACTTTGTGAGATTCCAATAAAGCTGGATTCCATTTCGGAATATTTTCTACTTTATAAAACAGTTCATCCAAAAGAAATCTCGGTGCGACATTTATAACTGACTGGAGTTAAAATGAAAGATTAAAATAAAAATAATTATTTAATAAATAATACTATCTTACGGTTAATTTAAAAAGTTTTCCAATATTAGGAACAGACTGAACATAAACTGAGTCGTTTCCTTTAGCTTTTTCGAAACTCCAATTGGTGCTATTAAGATATTTCCAAGAATCCTGAAGTATTTTTTTACCTTTACATTTATAATTGATTTCCTATAACAAAATCAAAAGTTAACACTTAATTTAATATAATATTGAATGTAAAGTAATTAAAAAAAAAAGATTAGAAAGATACCTTTAGAGAACTCATTGTGAATATTATGTATAACTAAAGCTATCTTCAACTAACGTATCAGTCTGAAAAAGGTAATAATATATCTATTCAAAAAGGGACCCCGTTATGAAGTAGGGAAGCTTCCTATTGAATAATTTATAAATTCTAAAAATTTGAGAAACTAAACAAGAAAAGTTAATTTTGTATATTTATTAAATATAATTTTAATTAAAGAAGTAATGTAATCATCCAGTAAAAACTATTTGACAATTATTACAAAACTGCAGAAATATATCTACCAGCAATCTACATAATAAAATTCCAAGCTCAAGAGAAACCAATTTAGAAACAAATTTTTACACCGTTAATCCCTAAAACTATATTAATACTACTTATTTTCATTTTTGTTCAGTCTTTGGTGCTCTTGGGAGGAAATTAAATGAATACTCAAAAGCTGGGTTCTCTATAACCACAGCTAAATTTTAGCAAAAGATACCTTTGGTTTATTCAGTGTCAAACTGCTGTCATTGGTTGACATTTGAAACTTCACAACATTTACGTGAAAATAATCAATATTATGAGATGTTTCCCTATTGCATACCTAAGTTCTATTAATGTAAAGATTATATTAGAATAACCAATAATGATTATACTTTAAAATCATAAATTTGACTTTAATTTCAATGAAAGTGACAGAATGAGTTATTACCTGATCTGTTGTTAATCGTATGGGCGGATATTTTCCTACGGTATGGAAATCTCCCCCATAAATTGAACCTTCTGGTGAACACAATGGTGAATAAAAATTAGCAACACTTTCAGTGTTCATGGAAGGCAAATTTTCTACATAACTTTGAACCAATGGCGTTCTTTCATTGTCTCTGGCATCTAAAAATTATATTCAAAAAATTTTAAATTCAAATTTGTTGAATAAATTGTACTTACTGTAAAAAAATCGCTGGGCATGTAGTTCCTGTGGAATAACTCGGAAATCCAAAAACCAAGCCTCACCCCATGATATAATAAAGGAAGACACAATTAATAGTACGTCAAACACTTGTTGATGTGAGTCAACCCACTGAAAACAATAAATTAATAAATAGATGGTTCATTAAAATTCGTTGTAGTAATTAATTGTATATTGAAGTTTATTTTATTCTTTGAATATTTGAATGACAATGAAATAAAATTAAAGACTGTCCTAGAAAAAATCCGACCACTTTATAACACGTATTAAATCAAAATGGATTAATTTTTTCTTTTTTAATAATAGGTACATGTATTGCATATTTTTTATAACATAGGTACTTCTACATAAAAAAAAATTACATAAGTACAAAAATTTTCGCACTTTTCTATTTAACCCATTCATGATTTTTTTTCCATCGTTAACTTTAAACGAATCTGGAACTTTTTTAATATTTCTTTGCTATTTTTCGTTTTTTTTTATTGTTATTTATTTAGTTAATTTTTGGCTAATTTAAATTTGAGCCCAATATTTTTCTATTGGGCCTATTCCGGGCAGTTTGGTGGATTGCAATATTTCAGTAAATTTTTATTGGGTACATTTACACCGAGAGACTAAATGGTGACCTGACCTATTTGTTTACCTAAGCCCTATCCCATTTACAACTGTTTACACCATGTGGAATTTGGACCATACCTACGCCGGCTTAGTCGACAAATAGGTAGAATTTGGGTGTAATGTTATTATAAATATTATAGAAATCTGTTTTATTTAACCTTATACTTTAGTCGCCAGGGGGTCGTTAAACTGAATTTTGAAATTACGCGTAAAAATGAAGTTTGTCTAATAATAATTAGATTATCTTGTAAAAAATCATCACTCTTTAGTATAATAATGACGCCGGCTGAATATTTTGTTACATATCAGTACATTAGAGCTGCATTGATGGTAGAATACATAGTTCAATAAAAGCACGCGTCTCTTCCACTGTCCAATTTACCCCTTTTCTGCGGGGTACCTTAGACAATCCCAACTCGACTTCCTTTGCGAACTATCGCCTAACTCTTCAATATCGATGGAATAGTTCAAATTCTCCATTGTAATAATAATTATACAAAAAATATTTAAACTTTATTTTGTTTTGACATTAATTTGATGGTGACGTCTTTATTTTATTTTATTTTATAATTTTTAATTATTTTTCTAGTATAACGTCGTCTATTGTATCAAATACAAAACAAATTTGTTGTATTTGGTGTAAAACAGTTTACACCGTCCGGATAGGTCGCTAATCTTAGGTGAGTCCAAGGAAATGGTCGACCTCACCTCACCTAAACATTTGGTCAGATAGGTCGGGTAACAAGGGTTTACATCATCCCACCTAAATTATTTAGTCCGAATTTAAGGTTTGGGTCTCTACCTAAGTTATCGGTGTAAACCAGGCCATTGTATTCTGTGTATAAAATTCAATACTCCTGTTACTGTAGTGACAGGTAGCCAAATCAGGCCAAAATAAAGGTGAGGTATTGTGTAACTTCCCAAAGGGTAGTAACCATGGTACTATGGGAATAAACGTTTCTTAAGCCCTTCTGTTAAATAAATATCTGTATTTAACGAAACTATTGTTATGAAAGATTTGATAGAAAACCCTGTTTTCTAATTGCTGATCAACTGAACCATGTTTTCTTCTCCATCCACGTTTTTTTTTCTATACTTGGGTCTTTTCGAATGTTGGCGAGCACATTTGAATAATGGTTTTTAAAAATTTTAATAATTTCGATAATAATTGTCTGCGATAATTATGGATTTTTTAAATGTTTGGAAATAATTAATTTGCGATGTTTCACTTTTTTACTTTCTATATCCCTAAGCACTGAACTACCGTATAGAACAAAATTAGTATGCCTTTTAACAACTTTTTATGTACACAATACTTCAAAGTTTTTGAAAATATCTTAAAAATTGTACCTGTAGCATAATTTTAAAAGTGGTCGGATTTTTTCTAGGACAGTCTTTAATAGAGTAAATTTATTATGTAATATAAAATTACTTACATCATATTGAAATACTTTTGCAATTAATAGGCAGCATGTTCCCGCAGTGGATAACTAAAAAAATTAATTAAAAATTTTATATCAAGAGTAGTTTCTTCAATGCTCGGTTAAGAATCATGCCCTTCAGGCAAAAACTTAGTTAATCACTTTGGCAATACTACATGCTAAAGTTTAGCTTAAACTCATTTTGATTTTGCATGGTGGGATCAGTTATTAATATTTTATTCTATTCGTAAAAACGATTCAAAGTTTTCAAAATAATTATTATTATTAGTCATACAGGTATTAGTAGTTAAATCATATTATACAGTGAAGTTTATCTAACTCAAATCTCAAAGGACATTCGGATTAGAAAAACTAAAACTTATTTAAGAACAAAAATAGGAGTTTATGTGATCAGTCTAAAAAATAAGTCATTATCTCTTCATTTTGCAATCACACAAGTACGATATTTGAATTGATGTTTCTCATATTGTACCTATATATTATTATTAAAATAATATGATCAAGCAATTTAAATATTTATTTTTCTATTGATTTACATTTCCCAAGTTAACTGTCAGCCTCGTCAATTAGAAAAAAATAAAAGCAGTATACCAAATACTCAGTATACTGAATTAACTTTCAACGCCGGTGTTAAAAAAAATTACTTTCCGCACTAGTGCTTAAAAATGGCCCATTATGTAACTCAAAATCAGTGTAGAAAGTGAGCTATTACGTAACTTCAGCAGATAAATTTTAATACAACACACTTGGTCATTTATATAATTCAATGACAGAGATTTACATCGGCAAGCTGAAGATATTAATTTGTATTTAGCTCTGTGCACCGTTTAACAAAATATAAACGCACATAATTTGCATAATTTTCCGGATTAAAAAGAAATCTTTTACAACAAACTATATTTTAAAATTATTTTTATAACTTGCTAAGGTAAAACAACCTCAGCTTAATTCACAAAAGTCATAAGTTCATTTTAAAACCAAATGCGATAGTAAAAGTACTTCTTTTCTGTCTTGTTACACAAATTACTGTTTCTCAAGTACTTTATCCCATTTACAAAATCAAAGATTTTGGATTTACAATTATTTTAATTAAACTGATGATGTGCTGAGTTAGAATTATGCTAATATAAAAAACTTTTACTTACTGCAATCACAAACCAATGCTTAATGTTAAGCAGTCCATAAAAAAATAGCAGTATAATAAATCTGCATACTGCTAATAGTACAATATCAAACATAGATGTGTGTAAATTGTAATTAATTACTTGTGTTTGTATTGCTGTATGAATATTTTGACCAGTTATCTGAAACAAATAATAAATTTTACATACAAGTATTAAGAGGTGTCAGAATTTCAATGTTTAAAATTTTAAGTTGATCCATGAATCGAGTTTTAAGATGAGTATTTTTTTAGTGAAATACCGCAAAAGCCCATCTTTAAGAGCTGGGATACCCAGCTTTGTCCAAATATTTTGTACTAAGCTTTTCATGATTCCCACGTTATTGTAAAGTTCTCTCAAGCCTAGTTCTACCAACTTAATTCAACGGAACATCAGCTGAACCACATCAGTACAACCATATACATTAAGCTATTAATATGTAAAACTTCGCCAAATTGTAAGAACCAACAAAAACTCCTTGATTTTGTTAAAATTTAAAAAATGTAATACTTAAATTCGTATAAAAAATGTGCTTCCCCCCAAGCCTCATTTACACCTTCCATGAATTTTTTCTGGATCCGTACTTGTTGTAATCCTACATTCCTCTGCGGTTTACCCATTGGAAAAAGTTAATATTTAGAAATTTAAAAAGTGTACGTTTTAAGATGAAAATCAAATTTGAGATAATATACACTCTTAGGCAGAGATAAACAAAAGACAGAAATTGAACAATGAATACAAACTTGTTTTCAACTTGACGATTTCCTAATTTTTATTTACACAGCACCCCGCACCTCCAGTTGATTTATTTCTTATTAGCTACTATGTAATTATTATTCTAAATCTAATTTTAAAAACTTAATACTATTAAAAGTAATTTTTTTATTTCAAAATTACAATTATCAAAACAAAGACAAAATATTATCTATAATTAAAATTGAATTTGCAGATATAAATTTTATTACTATAAAAATTGATCTTTTTATTTAGTTAATAGAAATACCACTACATCTGCGAATAAACCTAGAGAAGTGCCGAACCGACATTTTTGAAGAGGAAACAGTCTTGAAATTGCCAACCATTTTGCTCTCTGCATAAAATACGAATGAGCTTTTTTGTATAGCTTTCTCGCCTTTTTTTCAAAGGAATGCTATAATTTGTGCGATTTGTGATAACTAGTAGTATAGCCAACTGTTCAGTGAATTATCAACTGTTTAGTAAACTTCACAATAGATTTGTTCGTTGGACGTGATTTATCTGCTCCGAGCAGTTCGGAGCAGGTAAAAACGTTCGTTCGCAATCGATCACTTGCTCGAAAAACGTTCGTTGGACAAGTGCACCTTGTTCGGAACTGTTTAGAGCAGATTAAAACTGCTCGGTAGCAATAGCAGGAGTAAATTTGTTCTACCTTTTCTGGCGGCAAATATTTTTGAAATTTGAAATCCTATTTTTTTAAATTAATTAAATTTTGAGTTTTAACAACGAATTTGAATTTAAATATTAAGTAATTAATATAATAAAGTAATTCATTTGAAATAGAAGCTGGTTATGCTATTATTAATTGAATTTTTATTATTATAATTATTATTATAATAAGAATTTTTTTCTAAAATTTCTTAAAAATATCTAAATTGCCTATTATTAATTATTTCCAATATATTATTTTTTATTTGCATTTTTATTATTTCGATTTTCTGAATGTTTTTCACCATTATTGCTCTTCCCTGATGAGATTTAGTATTTTAGTTTTTTCTATCCGACGCAAATTGGAAATTAATTTTAATAATATGGAAAGTTATGTGATGGCCACATTAGATTTTTGTTATTAGTTATTAAAAAATAGAAGATGCAAATGTCATATGCCCCCTTAAATCCGAAGCACGATATTAAGTTAAGACAAAACTAAAAAACAATCCATGAAATTTGGGTTAATAAAAAAAGCAGTTGACTAATTGTGACTTCATTATTATACTGCTGCAATACTAACTGATACGATAGTAATAAATGACTTTTCATCAATTTGTTTGTCATCAGAAAGTTTGTCTAAAGATGACCTTTATGATTTTAACAAAAATATTATATTATGCTATGCTTATATATCTAGTTTAAGCCGATAATTTGTTGATATTATTTGTCTTCCTTGACAGTGTGATAATTATACAAAATTCTTTCATCACATTAAATCATAACACAAGTTAATAAAAGGTTAGAACAATAATGGTAACAAAATTTATTGAGACAAAAGTTTATGAAAAACGTTGCTTGTTTGGTAAAATAATTTATAAGTATACAGTTTTTTAAAAATAGTAATAAAGAAAAAATTGTTGCTATAAAAATGACACAACTGATAATATTATAATCCAAGTATTTTTTATTTTATAATTTGGTTCATAATAATTATTCGATAATAAAAAAAAAACTTACCATAATACAAATAAGCCATAGAAGACCAGTAAATGCCAAATCGAAAGTTACAAATAAACAGAAAAACCGACGAACACTTGACATCCTTCCATCTACAGTTTGACCAGACAATATCTCCGGAGGTATTACATATCCACTATGAATCGATGGTAACGTATTGATACTGTGCGAATGTGCTAAAAATTCAAGAAAAAGCCAAATTTTAATTATTCCAAGTTTTTGTTATAACTATTATCTCGATTGTGTGTCATAACATTATGGTAGATACAATAAATCATAAAATAATAAATCTAATTACAACAGCAAGATAATTTTTTTTAATACAACTTATATAAAAGTTCAAAGGTAGCAAAAAAACACGCACAAAGCATTGCATAAAAGTGTTTAGTGATGTTCATGTTAATCATAACGAATGCTACGGTTACCTCAAGAAAAATAAAATAAAAAATCGTAAGTTATTTCGTTGTTATTACTGCACCAAATTTACCAACATTATTTTTTTCTAATAAATAAAGGAAGCAAAGAAACACTACATGTGGTCACATATTATCAAAAGTTATCTTTTTAACAAACTTTTTGTGACTGCCAATAAATAGTCTAGATACGTTTTCATATTTACATAATATATTTCCATCTTTTACTTACATAATATAAACATTGCAAGTTATATCTCGATAAAAAATTACTATAAACAAAATGAAATTTTAATTGGAATTATAATTGCACCCTAAATAAACTTGATTACTTGATTACAAACTATACGTTATTAATGCAAAAATATTGTAACTTAAAGAGTTAAAAAGAAAATATTGTATAAAAACTTTCGATTAGAATCTGTGGACGGTCCACATAAAATCTATTAAATCAGGCTATAAATTTGGATGTTTCAGGTGAGATTTTTTTTTATTAATTGTGTGGGTGTATCTAAAATGTGAAGATTTCTAATTTTATTGCTAAAATGTTTAAAAAAGATATGTTTTTGTTCATTTTTAAATTTCATGTACTTAACACATTGGAAACCAACCCTATCCTCAAAAGAATATTTGGAAAATTGAGGCAAGATTTTTAAGCTTCTACCACTCTCTTACATCTGTATCTTTAAAGTAGCTTATCGTACTTTCAAGAAGCCTAGTGTTGAACTTGTGCTCGCAATTACAGGAAGTGCAATTCATTTTATTTTATTTTAAGTCTTAACCGACCGAATTATACTGATGATTTGTCATTGCCTTCCAACGAAAGACATTCAGAATCAAGTTCTTACTACATCAGGAATCAAACCAGGTACTCAGTATTAACAGCAAACGTACCTACTTAACCACAATGCTATATTATTAGTTATTACTATGTTACTGTGTCCTTTTTCAAAGCAATTGAATCACAAATAAAATTATTGTAAGAAAAGTGAATCAATTATTTGAACGAGGTATCAATTCATTTCTGCCAGTGCAAAGTTTTATTTAGATTTACTTGTTGTACCTCTGCAATATAATATCCAACACCTTTCCTCGAAACAATGGTAAATCATAGAAATATATAAATTTTTTTTCAAAACTTACAAATATCGGTGTTAGGGGACAAAACATTATGTTGAGAGTTGCTCGACCTTAGTATACTTTCAACTGCAATTCGAATATCTTCATTTGTATATTCCATTATTATCGCCTGTTATATTATGTAGTTAATCTAACAACGCATTCAATAGAAACATAACAATCACATAACTTAACCAATTCAAACTTTGCTTTAATTATTAATGCATCTATTTTTAATTAAACTTTTTTTTATAAAAGATTACTATCAATCGCCATCACACAAATAATGGTAAATTAATAAAAAAGCAAGAATGGAAAATTTAATTAAAAATACAGAACAATAACCTCAAAATTTGGTGTTAATAATCTGAAGTTGGAGAAATTAAATGTTACTAGATTGGTAACGTTTGACAATCAGCTGTTCAGTTGGGTGTTGGTTGTCAAAAATTGCATTACATTGTAGAACAGTTTTACGACGCACTTTAATTTAAAGTTGTTTAATAAATCTACAAATGATAATTAGTGTTACTGTCCAGTGCTTGAACTACATCAGTGTTGGATAAAGAACAACATGAGTGAAAAATCGACGTCGGGACCTCAGGCTCCGCCAATGGTCAAAATTGGTCATTACATCTTGGGCCCCACGTTAGGAGTTGGTACATTCGGCAAAGTGAAAATTGGAGAACATCAAGTGACCAAGCATAAAGTTGCCATTAAAATTTTAAACAGGCAAAAAATTAAGAGTCTGGATGTCGTGGGTAAAATACGGCGCGAAATTCAAAACCTTAAATTGTTCCGACATCCCCACATTATTAAGCTTTATCAAGTTATTAGTACTCCCAGCGATATCTTTATGATTATGGAGTACGTTTCTGGGGGCGAATTGTTTGAATATATTGTTAAGCATGGTAAATTGCAAGAGCACGAAGCGAGGAGATTTTTTCAGCAAATCATTTCGGGTGTCGACTATTGTCATCGCCACATGATTGTGCATCGGGATTTAAAACCGGAAAATTTACTTTTAGATCATAACATGCACGTAAAAATAGCCGATTTTGGATTGTCCAATATGATGATGGACGGAGAATTTTTAAGAACCAGTTGTGGGTCGCCCAATTATGCAGCACCCGAGGTAAAGTCGATTATTTAGCCTTAATATTTTGCTAATTTTTACATATAGGTGATCTCTGGAAAATTATATGCAGGACCCGAAGTTGATATATGGTCATGCGGAGTTATTTTGTATGCATTACTTTGTGGTACTTTACCATTTGATGATGAACATGTACCGACACTATTTCGTAAAATAAAATCGGGAATTTTTCCTATTCCTGAATATTTGAATAAAACTGTTGTTAGCTTGTTATGTCAGATGTTACAAATTGATCCAATGAAGCGGGCTTCCATCGAGGATATTAAAAAACACGAATGGTTTCAAAAAGATTGTCCTGCCTATTTGTTTCCTTCTCCTGTGGAACAGGATGCTTCTGTAATTGACACGGATGCAGTGTTTGAGGTAATTTGGAAATGCTTCAAATTTATTTCTTTTTCACTACACAAATTTATTGTAGGTCTGTGACAAATTTGGTGTTAAAGAAAATGAAGTGCATAATGCATTGCTGAGTGGAGATCCACACGATCAATTGGCGATTGCTTATCATTTAATTATTGACAATAAGCGTATAGCAGATGAAGCAGCAAAAGCAGAAATTAAAGATTTTTATGTGGCTGGAAGCCCACCACCTGTTACCATGAGCCCTAGTCCAAGTCCATGTGAAACCACTAGTCCGATGAAACCTCATCCGGAACGTATAGCACCATTGAGAGATCGTGTTATTGCTTCCAACCATGCTGCTTCCGGCGAAAGAGGACGAGGTGAGAATTTTGTTGATGTAAACAGTTGATAGTCTTTATTGCTTTAATTTTTTATTGGAATATGGGAATGCAGTTAAGAGAGCCAAGTGGCATTTAGGAATTCGTTCTCAAAGTAAGCCAAACGATATAATGATGGAAGTTTATAGAGCTATGAAGGCATTGGATTTTGAATGGAAAGTTGTAAATCCATATCATGTTAAAGTAAGACAAAAAAGTCGTCTTCATGATAAATATGTTAAAATGTCTCTTCAGTTGTATCAGGTAATTTACTGATTCCATTTTAAAATACTCATTATTGATGTATTATTTTTAGGTGGATTATAAAAGTTATTTGTTAGATTTTAAAAGTCTTAGTAATGAAGAAGCTGAAGCTAATTCATCTGCAATGCTGGGGTCAGTGCCTACACCCATTCAGATTGGAACTTTGTCAGTTACCAAACCTAATGCTGGTCATCACACAATGGAATTTTTTGAAATGTGTGCTGCTTTGATTATTCAATTAGCTCGTTAAAGTTAGTTATAAAAAAGGGATGCTTATTATTTTGTATATTTAGATCATTTCTAATTTATCAACTTCAGAAATGGATCAAGTAGAATAGCATTTTAATTATTTGATTAATTTGTTTCAACTAAATATTGCAATTCATGTCAGGTTGTACCTCCTTGAAATGAATTTATATTTTGAAAATTGAGATTGTCCAAATTCCATTTGGACATTTAAAATGATTGATTTCAAATAATAGAATGAAACAATTTGATGTAGTTATCGATGTTTGTTAGATATGAAAATAAATTTTTTTATTAAATTATTTAGTTTTATTATTTGAACACTATTTTAGTGCAATTAGATTAAAAATTATACACTGTTTATATTTTATAACTTCTTGAATCATGAATGTTGCATAGGTCCATTAAGAAAACATTAAAATACAATAATTAATACTAACTATCTGTGCGCACCTGTAGATAGGTTTGGTTTTGAGGGGGCATCTCTTTTTTGTTTACATTTTTGTTTTGATTACTTTTTATCAGCTACATTATCATGTATCAGATCATTATGCACCATTTTATATTTCGAGGGTTGGAGTGCATCCCCCTTTAACCATGTCAGGGGAAATATAGTCAGTATTTCATTAATGGTATGTTCTGACATTCAGTGGCGTATTTAGAAAATGTTTTGGGGGGGGGGGAAGATTTAAAATTTTCAGAATCTCATTAATCCATTCATGTGCGTCGGTTGTAACTAATATATGTAACTAATAATATACATACAATTCTAGCACGCTTGTGCTGCTCCGGCTACCACCTATCATTTTTTGGCGAAAAAAAACATTCTGGTTGGTCGATTTTTTTTACCAGCCAAAAAATATATTAAACTAATATTTGGACTAAACATATATTTGTCCAATATTAATCCAAACCGGGAAATTTGAATTTAAGCAAAAATGAGGAAAGTTTAACCTTCGGCTAGAAAAAATTAAAACTTGGAAAGCATATTTATTTAATTACCTTACTGCTCACAGTGTTTAGCAGCAACTTTCTGTGTTACTTTGAAAGTTAATTATAAAAATAATATTAATTAAAATTATTAGCTCTTGAAAATAATATACACTATCAGACATAAGTATTTGAACACGGCTAATATAACAAAATTTATGAATAAAATCGGGACAAAAATAAAACGAAACTTACTAAATAGCCGTTATATAATACGGAAATATGTTTGCTCTGCTTTTAAGTATTATCAAAGGTATTATACACAAGAAAAAATCTACTGTAGCCCTTTTAGCATATAAACAAAACAAAAATGTATTAATTTTCATGCGACATAAGTATTTGAACGCTGTAAAGATATTTATAAAAAATCGATTAATTATTAAATTATATCAATTAATTGATTTATAATTAAGGGTCGGTACCTTCTTTGTTAGTTTTACATAAATCTATATAAATTAAATCTATAGAAATAGAGGATGGGAATTTAAAGTGGATCGATTTAAAGAAATAAATAAGAAGGCCAAAAACTTAATAACTAAAGACATTAGTTGCATTTGTCTCACTGTTGGGTCACTAGTGCTCAACAGTACTATAAGACATATACAAAATCCAACAATGAAATACCCATTTGTTCGCGCGTAAAAATAAAAGTCACGTTTTATAGTTTAAATGTTGATTTAAAATAAAAACAAATACATTGGATGTTTTATGCCAGATAGAGAAATAGGTACAAACATATTTTAACGAATATTAATCAAACTGAAGTCTATTTCAAAATTAAATGTAGCTTTTTGGCGACTTGTTTGTCGGCAAAGAATTATGATGATGAATTGTGATGCTTAAATTATGATGGTTGTTACGCGCTAACAATGAGTCCAACCTTACCCCATTGTCTCACTGTTGGACAACAGAAAATGTCTCACTGTTGGACACGCTATCACAAGAGCCGTGTTGGTTTATAACTAGTGAAAGACAGTAGTTTAATAAATTATAAAAGCATTAATAAAGACTACATAATTTACACATACCTAGAGAGGAAACACGTTTTACTAAAACGTTTTCAATTTTCGTTGCAAGATAAAATAGTCTGTGGTAAAATTTACTTTTGCTTGTCAGAAATACACTTACTTCCAATATGTACAAACTCGATCAATAATCGCGGCAAATAATGGTTCAAATCCGTGGCACGATGCTTGTCCTTTCCTGTTGAAAGGTGAGGGAATTTGAGAGCACATGAAGTGAGAACCAGGGTTGACAACTTAGGGGGTTTCCCCTAAATTTAGTGTGAAAAAAGTGCGATGGATTTTTTTAGGGGTTTTTTATTTTTATTTATTTTCGTTTATTCCCTTAAAAAAACACGAAAAAGCTAAAAAAGAAAGAAAGATGCTTATTGGCATATTGCGAGGAACAAAATCGTTAATAATATTTAATATTCGATAATTCGATAATATTTTTTTAAGGGTTTTTGACTTGTGCTTTAGGGGGATAAATTTTTGAGAGTTGACAACCCTGGCGAAAACAACGCAATGACCTGTCTCACTGTAGGGCACAGAACCTTACAACTGTAGGGCAGGCTCGCCCAAAGTGTTGAAACTCGCCTTATATTCCTCGGCGCTTCTCACCTCGGAATATAATCTTGGCGCTAGGGCTATAATGACTGTCTTCACAACCTTGGCTTATAATATACTATTTTCCCACTGCTGTTTGTGACCATAAGTGATGGGTACATTCTTAAAACGACCACAATATTAGGTAAACAATATTTTTTGTTTTTTTTTCTAGGAGTTTATACATTGTCGTCTCCTGACTAAAGGCTATTTTATTTTTCTTATCATCTCTTACTGAATTAGTGCATTTCCCAATTGGTCGTCTAAGTCATAATCAAAAGCTTCAATCAAGTTTTAAAGCTGCATCAATTATCTCTTCATTATTGAGTGCATCCAACTTGTTGAGAAACTCAAAACGGTTATCAACTAGTTTGTATGCTTCAAGCCTCTGCCCAAATCAAGATTCAAAATTATCTATGACAGGGAAGGAAACTCTGGATTCGAGATTTTTCTGACGGAGTTAGCTCAATACTTATGGTGTTTGGACACAGTCAAGAGGTGCTAAACGCACGTTTATTTTGCGCTGCGTTTTACTCTCGTACTCAGTACAATCAGCTAACTCAGCAGCTTTCACCTCATATTCTTCAAACCTATCCCGTTTTGTTCTGATGAAACTTTTTAGCGATGTCAGTGCAGATGAAGCTGTAGTCACGTTTAATCTAGTGTTCTGCACAGTTTCACTAGTTTTATTTACTTGTCCTAAAACATCATCCCAAAAGACTGTGTAGAGCCCAGTTTCTATCTTTAACATTTTTTTATACAAACTTCCCAGTGAACACATGACCTACAATTGACGTCACACTTAGATCATATTTATGTAATACAATTTTACATAAATTTGACATAAAACTGACTCTTTTCATGATCTCAATATGATGTCATGTAGTTCGATGTCATTGTGACATCATATGGACATATCATGTGACTGTCATGTGATGCCATTAAATTACTTACATGTTACGTACATCATATGTAATATTTACATCATATCATGACGTAACATTAAAGTCATTATATTACGTACAGTTAACATAACAAATCTGTCATACTGTTACATAAGTTATAAGTCTTTTTCTTACGTAAAGCTGACATAATAAATCTATCATATACTATGAGATACATATTATGTTCTATTTCTTTTTTTAATTTTCTATTTTGTCACACCGTTTCTGAAATACAAATGATCATATTTTTTGTCTTTTACAGAGTCTTATTTAAGTCGGTGTCAGTCAAAAACAGAGCCACAAAATAGAAAAATTTATAGATACAAAATTGAAGTCAATGAAATTCTTCAAAAAATGTCTAAAAAGTTTTGTTGTAAAAGCGACTTTTATGTGCCAAAGAATGGCTTCAAAATGTACAATTTACATGGTTAAGATAGGGGTGTACGAATACTTTTTACGGCCACTGTAGGTAATAGCTACCAAAAATATTTAGTTTTTTAAAATTATTTTCAGTGTAATTTTTAATAACGCGATGTAAGTACATAGTAAAAATAAGAATGTGGAATGCTTTTGCGTTGCAGTTTTTTTATCCGCTACTACCGGTATAGCTGACGCCTGCTGACGCCAATGTGAGTCGCGGTTCTTTTCTGCTGGCAATATTTTGTTGTTCAGGTAATAGTAATAGGTAATAGCGTTTTTACTCTGGTAGCGTATGTGTGATTCTGTAAATGCAAATAATTTCTTGCAAAAGTTTGTGAAAATTATAGTGGGTGAATTTATTATTAAAAAAAAAAATTTTTTTTGACCTGCTGTACCTACATTGTAAGTAAGTATTTTTATTTAAAAGATATTAATTTATTTAGTTATTAATAATAATTACAACCTAACTCAGCATTTCTCAACCTTGCGACCCAATTCTCATTAAAAATTTTCTTTGCGCCTACCACTCTTACAATATTATGTTTTTGAATTTTTCTAATATTTTTGTCTCGATGAAGCTAAAATTTTGGATAAAATAAAGAAATATTTACCATTAGAAAGTGAAGTAGCAGTTACCGAATTTCAACAATTTCTAACCGAATCAGAAGAGAATCATAAAGGATTTGTAAACTTATCTTAATGATTAAATTATTTCAATTGAATTATAAATTTTAGACCAGTAGTCTAGTAAATTAGAATTTTAATAAATAATAGTAAATAATAATTGATAAATATTTTTTTAACATTTATTAAATAAAAATGAAACAAGCAAATGTTTTTTTTATATTTGCAGTTTCTCAATTTTGATTAACACGACAAATAAAAATTAATGATTTATGTAATTTTTTAATTAGAAGAAAATTATTCACCAAGTTGGTGGAACGAATGATGAAGATTATACTAAGAGAGTATTAGAGTTGCTTTTCTCACCCTCATTCGCTTGAACCAACACCTGGGAAGGAAAAAAACCAAATACTGCATTAAATCACTTACCGTAATAGCAATTGTTAAAGGTATGCAATATTTGTTTTTTATACAATTTATTTATTATTATTCATTTATTTCATTTTTGTTCATTATTATTTCAGAGATGATGTTGAACAAATTTTTCAATTGGAATAGCGCTGAATTTGGAAAAATCGGCTGGGTAACCAACGGTCTGGCAACCAACCGGCCAGTTGCAAAAACAAAATAACTCACAAAATAATGTTAGAAGCCGCAACTAATAGAAATAAGTTATTTTATTCTAATTTTTCAATTGTATTCTAATTATAATTAAACATTTTTCAAGACGTTGCAGGCAATGTTTTAATTTCTTTTTATTTTTCTTTCTTAAAATATTATGTTTTAATTATTTTGTTCATTTTATTTATAATTATTTTTAATAATTTATTTCTTTAATTATTTAATAAAGTTCAATTTTTGAAACCATTTATTAAGTGGCTAATATTTATTTAAGTATTTTCCGTAACTTTTCAGCACTTGAAAAATGACTAGAAATAAGTATAAGTAAATACTTTTGACGTAAATTTTAAAATAACAGAGAATAGATAGTTTAGACTCGAATAATAGTTTGATATAATATTTATTAGGTGTAGTTATTAACATGTGAAATTATTTTAATACTTCAAATTATTTCTTACATGCTAGAAAAACTGAACACTTACTGTCTTAAAAATTGGATAAAATCATTGCAAATCAATTGAATTAGTCGGCTACATTTGAATTCATAGGAATTTTCAGAATCTCATCAGGCAAACCTAGAAAAATTTTATAATAAAAACTAAGACGAACAGATAAAATTCAATTACTGTGAATTCAAATGTAGCAGACTAATTCAATTGATTTGCATTAGATTTTATCGAATCTTTAAGACTGTGAGTTTTCAATGTTTCTAGAATGAAAAACAATTTAAGCTATTGATATAATATTTACATCACAAGAATTACAATTCCATGATATCAATCTATGATATTCATTTGATGTAAAAATTATATAACTACTGGGTCATATTCACGTACCATTGACAAAAACAACTTGACGTCATTATTACACCATTATCATGTCACATTGACATCAGTAAGCAAGGTCCATATGATGTCAAATAGACGTCATATTATTGTCATGTTTATTACATCAGATCTGACGCAAGAAAGTGTGAAATAATGATTCTCCTATGACTTACATTTTACGTAAATGTGATCTAGCATGACATCATTCTGATGTAAGTTGTATGTAAAAGTGTTCACTGGGTTGGAGTGTAACACGTGATTTTCCGGAATCTTCTTTGTCCTCTGAAATGATGTTTCTTTTCTTTTTCTATTGCAAGCTTGCAAGCTTTCGTTTGGAACTTCCGATATTGAATTAATCTTTTTGCATCAACCATCAATATTAAAATTAACTTATTTATTTGATCCAGTTCATGTTTGTGACTTTTTTTTTTATTTTAGTCTATTCAAGATTGAAATTAAAAAAAAAAAAATTTTGTGGTGCGGGCTGTAGCAAATACTTTAGACTATAATACATTCAACTTTGTGAAAAAACACGAATCCGAACTCTGACGGCTGGCTGTGAAATGAGTAATGTCAATAAATACGTTTTATAGGTTAAATCCATAGATAAAAGAGAGTTATAGATAGGCAAGTTGCTATACTTGAGGCTTGTCGTTTGAGATTTTTAGCATTTTTTGTTTTTATGTACGATGAGGAGCTGGCCCGACGAAGAACTCCCAACTTGGAGGGCTAGCATTTTCTATTAGGGTTTATTCCATTAGTCGAAGTGTTGTGATGTCATTTTGACATTTTGTTTTAACTTTATATTATTATTATATATTGCCACGACTCGATGAAGAATTTTAAATTCGTGTGTATCTTTTTTATTGATGTGATTGAGAATGGATGTGATTCACTTTGTTTAATTCAAAGAATATCCTACTCATGGATGAATATAAATTTTATTTTTTTGTTAAATTAAACAATCGACTTACAAATTTAAATTTTTGGTTTATAAGTATTAGCAGTTACGCATTAAGATTCCGGCCCGAATATCATTACGCATAAATCGCGAGCACTTTTAAAAAGTTATTGTTATGCAAACCTGGTCTTCTGCCTTTCTTCTGTTTTTAAATGACTTGTGGGCACCTCTGGTTCTCCCACGTTAAAGACAAACTGTCGCTTCCAATTAAAAAAATAAATTTTCTATCCAGATTCCAAAATGGTTGTTACTGATTTTTGATCGAAATATTTTATATTTTAATTTTCTTGATTATAAAATTTGGTTATTAACTTTGAATATTAACTCTGCACGATTTTCCCTCTTTGGGGTTCAATCACTAATTCAAAAAATTAACGACCTTCCTCGTTAGGATCTCGTCAAAAACTAAAGTATTTTTCTTGTTTATCTCTTATCACCCCGTTACCCAGACAATTCCATTCTTTTTTTAATTTATGTGTGTTATCTGATAACGCGATTTTTTTATATTTTAAGTTCATCCGCACGCGCACACTGCTGGCAATACTTTTGTTTTATACACATTTTTGGTTCTAATTTTCGCTTGTTTGTTTAACTAATAAAATTTTGTTTGTTATATTTATATAAATTTCGGATTGTAAAGTTTCCTTGAATTAAAGTTTTACAAATTTTGATTTTAGGACCGTAAATCTCCATACGTGTTTCATCGCAATATAATATTATTATATTATAGAATATTATTATATTACAGAATATTATTATATTATAGAATATTATTATATTATAGAATATTATTATATTATAGAATATTATATATTATAGAATATTATAAGTATTATATAAAATGGTAAACAAAGTTGGCTCAATTTGTGCCGTATACGGTTATAATAACTATAAGCAGCAAAAAGGTGAAAAGAAGTCATCTTTTGAAATACCTGACCTGTAAGTACACAATTTTAAAAGCAAAGATATTTTTCAATTACAATTTGTTTTCAGTTTGAAATCATGGATTATCGCTTGTAAAAGACAAAAATTGGATTTATTGTTGCAATCCAAGGATTCTGACTATTTTTATAAGGCATATGTAGTTTGTTCGGATCATTTTAAATTTAGAATGTTTTCGAAATAAGAATTTGTATAGCCAGGGTTTATTACCTGGGTTTATTCTTACGATGAACCTGTTCGAAGTTACAATTCCAACTGTATTTACGATAAAAAGGAAGATTGGTGATGAAGTCGACCAAGTAAAAGCAAAGAAAATTATGGTGGAGAAAAATCTTAACAAGGAATTTGCAGATGTGGTTAAAGATGTGGATAAGTCAACTTCTTTTCCTTCTACGTCTAATGATATAAATTTAAAAGAGGAAAATAACAGACTCACTTAAATGCTAGAAAAATATAAAAAGAAAGCAAAGTGTAATGCCAGCCTTCTTTGGAAATACAAAAAGCAAAATCAACTTTTACGTAAAAAGTTACTTCAATATCAAAAAGCAATGGTTCAAAATGATTTTACCAAATCGCATTCTAAAATGACTAAAGGTTGCAAATTGCAAACAATTTGTTCAAAGTCAAATTAGATTAGTGGGAAGGAAGGAAAAAGGAAGAAGGTACAGCAATTGCGATAAAGAGTTTGCATTAGCTTTGTTTTATTGTTCAACGAAGTCGTATGTATTTCTTCAACATTATTTTTGCCTGCCAAGTATTGGTACTTTGCGTTCTTGCCTAAATAATATGCACGTTGGAACTGGAATAAATAACACGGTATTGGAATTACTGAAAATGAAGTCAAAAAAACTAAAAACCGAAGAAAAAATTATTTCACTTGTATTTAATGAAATGTCTTTACAGGAGCATTTGAGCTATGATTCTTTCCGAGATACGTTTGAAGGCTTTCAAGATTTTGGCGATGATCGGCCCCATTATTTGTTCAAATTATGTAACCATATGCAATGGTTATTATGATTAAGGGAATATATTTCAATTTTAAACAAGTAATAGATTACCTTTTAAGCAAAGAAGTTTTGTCAGGTGATATCTTCCAAGATATATTTTTAAATATTATTAATAAAATATTTGAAACTGGTTTGGTGGGAAAAGATGTAGTATGCGATTTAGGTACCTACTATAACAACGCAAAATTAAGGAATCTGCTTTCAATAAATTGCAGTCGATAAGCCATACTTGACTTTCAAAGAAGAAAAAATGTACTTCTTTTATGATCCCCCACATTAATGAAATGTTTACGTAACAACCTAAAAAATTATAATATTCAATATAAAAATAAAAAGTTATATGAACTGGATTCTCAGCAGATTCCAAGAATGGTGCCCTAGTTAACTAAACTATGTATAACTCCATCTCCTTTTACCCCAATGAGGGTTTGTTTAGCAGCTCGAGTTTTCAGCCATTCGGTTCATGCTACCATTTTATGCCATGCCACTTTAAATAAATTGCCAGCTAATGCAATACATACTGGTAATTTTATAAAAAATAAAAGGATAAAAAATATAGGAGACCGATTTCTGTCGAATCTAATCATTTGGTTAAATTAGAAGAACTGAAAGAGTATCTCATAAATTTAAAAGTTTTGAATCAAAGGGCTGTTAATCCACCTTACATATAAATGGTTGGATATCGAACATAAATGTTATGAAATTGTTATTTGGGGATTTAAAGGATAATTTCAATTTTAAATGTTTATTTACTCGTCGATTGACCCAAGACTGCATCGAAAACTAATTCTCCATAATCAGGTCAAAAAATGGTAACAATGTTACACCTGATTGTGTGAAATTTCGATGCAGTTTACGGTCAATTATGACCAATCAATTGCTGCAACCATCTGCGGATAGTAATAGTGAAGTTGATGCTTCAAACTTTCTTTTGCAAAAACGGGAAATGACGAGAAATTTTGTTAAATTAGATACCTATACCACTTCAACCGTCCAATAACAATCAACTTGATGTTGATGTTATACCTATATGATGTGACTTCGCTGAAAAAAATTCCGAAGTTTACGTTTTGGCCAGGGTTTGCAGTCAATTACCGCATGCGGAGTGTAGAAACAATTTATGCGATTTAAATAACGATCATGCGCTTGAAAATACTCAAATAGCATTAAAAAAATATACCCAATCTTCAAGACTTTTATTTCCTAACACCTCAGCAAAATTGGTTTCAGAAATTTTAAATAAACTGGTTTTAAATAATATCGATATTTACCTTACAGAATGTGTTAATAATGTCAAGACTAGATTAACATCGAATTGTAAACTTATTGTTAAACAAGAATTGCAAAATTTATGCGACAGTTGAGTTGTGTCGATTTATTTCTTAGCAAATATTTTAATGTTTTTATCAAGGCATATGTAAATAGAATTAATACCTACAAAAAGAACTTAATCCTAAAAAGTAAAAATACAAAATTTAAAAAAATATCTCACATTTAATATATTTGATACATTAATGTATATTATCAAGTATTAATATGTATTAATGTATTAATATGTTGTATTGTAATATATTTTCGAGTTAGAAAATCGTTTTTTTTTCGGATATAAGTTAAAATTTTTGATTTTTATGAAAATCATTTTTTTTGAAATTTGAATTTTTGTTGTAAATAATTTTAACTTTTGTAAATATTTAATTTTGATTATTTTTTAATCTATTTAAATCTAAATATCTATTTGATTTTCTCGTATGTAAGTAATTTATTGTTAATTTTGTAACAATTTTTGTATAATTTTGTAATTTGTGCGCTTTTGGTGCAAATAAATTTAAAATTTTGAAAGACTGAAAGACGGGTTAATGTCTCTTAAGGCTGCGATTCTTCATTTGGACGAAAAAATTTTCAACAGGTGGCGCGATTATCTAGACTTAAAATTGGATGTCTTTCATTGGTTGGAAAAAATGAAAATAAAATTTGATTGGTTTCAAAAGGCGGTTTTTTTTAAATCATTCAAAATATAGTCTAAACAAAACTTCAGTTACAGCACTTATAATACTTGATATTAAAACGATTTCAATGCAGAATATTAAAGGTTACTATATTAACTACACTATGATATATTTTGAATTGTCATTAACGTGATTTTTTTTATATAAAATCGCAAATTAAATGAATCAAAATTTTAATCCGTTATTAAAACAGATTAAAAAATATATCATAGTGTTCGGAAAATTCTCCTCTTTCCGTTAAAAAAAAAATCATAGTTGTATCTATAACCAATTTTGAGCTGTAACTGAAGTTTTGAAACAGTTCTAAAAATCGCACCCTTAATAAGCCTGTCCGTGAGAGTTGACGGACGTGTTTTGCGAGCTTCTTCTAAAATTTTAATTTGCGTTCCTAGTTTGGGATTTTTTGGATTAGATTTTAGAAATAAAAGTTACGATTTACGTGAGTAATTATTTTTGAAAATCGTCCGCAAGTTGGACGAATTTGGATATTTTTGATGGAAAGTTGGATTTGAATATTCAAATTAAATTTGGATCCGTTTTTTTATTTTTTTTTCTTGAAGAAAAATTTGGAAGATTTGGAAATTATAATTGGTTTTACGAAAAATTTTGTTTGTTTAATTTGAAAAGAAAGGTTAACGTCGCATCTGGATGATAAGCCGCGCTGACAATCACTGTTCCATTTGAAGGCACTTGAAGGCTGCCTGGCATCCGAAAGGTGGAAAAGGAACTTAAAAAAATTATGATATAGTCATTTACCTAAAAGTCAGGAAAATGATACACATTCAGTGGCGGATCCAGACTATTAATTTTTAATTTAATAAATAAGAAAAATAAAAAGTATTGGTTGATAATTGCAAAAATAAGTTTATAATATGTTTTTTAATAAATTAAATACCAAAAAAAAAGATAAAAATAAATAAATTTTATTAAAAAATAAAAAATTAAAGTACCTAGGTAGCTTCACGGTTTATAATATAAAATTAAGTTTACGATTGCCACTTTTAGCAAATCTTTCAATGCCGATGTTATCGACATTTAGTTCAACTTCACGGAGCGTATGAAGCAGATCTACTAGATCCTTTTAACCTTTCTTCCGTAGTGCTTCTCAAATATGTTTTTAATCTTTGCAATGAAGAAAAGATCCTTTCTGCAGAGGCCACACTTATGGGAGATGTAAGCAGTATTACAAATAATTTATTTATTAAATAATATATATCTGCGTCTCAATTTTTTAACACTTTGCTTACAGTATTAGATATTTCAGGTATTGCATTTCAGACAGTAATTGTAATTTAGCTCCTGGTCGATCACTAATTACTTTGCCATAATATTTGTAGATGTTAGCTATACTTTCTTCGTACCATACTCATCATTTAAATTCAATTTAATAATATTTCTTGGCATCAAATATGTAAGCTCAAAAGAATTTAATGTGTCTACAGAAAATCTAGATTGCAAATCAAAGATTACTGCATCAAGCATTGGTATATAAATTGATCTTCTGTATAGTATTCTTCGGGGGTGGAATCAAAGAATATTTAAATATTCTTTGGTGGAATGTTCAATGATACATCTATTTCTTTGTACTTTACCTCTTTAATTATACATCCGTGGATGAACTCTTGAAAATATGCATAAATTCAAAAAAACCCAAACTGGAATTAAAGCGCTTTTGTTTTCTTTAAATACTAACAAAGGAGAGCATAGTTACCTAAAAACACCCTTTCAGTGATTAAGGAAAACACTAAAATTTGGGATTTTCCCAAATTGCAACTACACTGTTAAAAATTTATGGAAAATTACAATGATTTTCATTGTAAAATTTACGTTGAAAAACTATGTAAATAAATAACTACAATAACGTTCGTGTAAAATTAGCTAAAGACGCGTTCTCACGAGTCAAGTTTTGTTCACCGATCCACAAAAGTTGAATGAAATCTGAAATCGGTCAATTAAACTTGAATCGTGAGAACGCGCCTTTAGCTAATTGATTCGATTTTTTTACATAATTTTACATTTCATCATGCTAGATGGCGCTACACATCAAATTTTCTTTCAGATAATTGTTCAGCATGAAAATGCGAGTTATATTGTAACTAATTATATTATATTTTTTTAAATTAAACGGATGTTATAAAAATAATATTGTAAGATATTGTAATTCAAACTATAATGTATTAGATAAGTAATTCTTGTCAAGTTGACAAATTGTTTCAAACAACTTACCAACAACTGCTGATTTCAGTTTGTATTTTGCATTCTCAAAGTAAAGTTATGTTCTGAGTAATTTTGAAATTTAAAAAAAAAATCGAATTTCAAAGGCCTAAACATATTTTGCGCAACTTTGCTTTAATTTAAGGTGCTAGATCAATAGGAATAGATCATAAAATCAAGCAGTTGTCACCAGTTGCTTTATGATATTTTTTTTATTCAAGATGCATACCTTATAAAAAGGTATAATTTGTAATATATTTGACATTTGAAATTTGAAAAATAATCACTTTTGTGATGAAAATGAAAGTAAAATACTTAAAGTAAAATAAATGAAAGTGACTAATTTTTGCCAATAAAGCAGGAATTTTGAAAGCCGGATTTTTGCCCCACATATTTTAGCAATACAATAATAGCATTGACTATAGTAGTTATCAAGACACGCAGCCATATATGTTTTAATGCAATACTAAATTGTCGCGACAACTAGATGGCGCTAATTTTCAATGTAAATCCTCATTAACAATTATTAATCTCGCGATCCATTCCGTTAGAACGTGTGGACAGTATAGTGCGCGGAGTGCGTTCGAGTGAGAGGGACATAGAATTTACAATTCTTCCATATGGCTGCGTGTCTTGATAACTACTATAGTCAATGATAATAGCAATGATAATAGGTAGATTTATGTCTTTGCTTCAAATTTAAGTGCCGACATCTTTTTAACAGTGCTTGAACTGCACGTTTTCTCTGATTGGTTAATGCCATGTCACCAATTTGAAATTTCGCGTAAATTGCTCAAATTCTTGTGTCAAGTTTGCATGTCAAACCAAGAAAGATAATTTTACTTTTTCTTTTCGATTGATTAGTATGGTAGGTATTACTTTACATAATCTATTTTATATTTATAACTAAAATGTATTTTATTGAAAACTCAAAGAAAAAATAAATTTTATTAATTTTTTTAAATAAAAAATAGTTTATGTTATGTGGTATTATGTTTTACGTATGTATGTATTGAAAATTTCAACTTTCTACGATTATTCGTTTTTGAGTTGAACGTGTGACACGAGTTCAGCGCCTGTTGATCTAGCACCTTAAACGCCTTGTATCTCTTATAATAACTGAGATCCCCATGGTGGAACTCGAAAAACGGGCACCTTTATAAAAATTTCCACCACAAATCATAAAACATACAAGGGGCAAACCGCCGGGGAAATTTGGTGTACAACTGAAGAGAAATTCAAGGTAATTTTAAGAAATCCTAGACAATCTTAAGAAATTTAGGAAATTAAAGAAAATCATAGCAAATAGAAAATTTTACGAAATCTTAGCAAGAAATCCTATAAAATTTTCTGAAATGTTAGGAAATTTTGCATCTATTCTTTTGTTCTTCCAAAAAACCTAAAATAAATAATAAAAAGTTAATATTAAGTTTTATTTTATTTATTTATTTATTTTATAAATGAAGTTTATTTTATATAATACTATTTTTTAACATTAATTTTATTAATAACTTATGAGAAATTAGCATATAATTCAAAGCAATTTAAGTATGCAATGGCCGCACGATATAAATATTTAAACTGATCCTAAAAATTAAAATAAATTAAAATAGATATAGTTTTTTACGAAAGCGTCCTGAGGCCACAAAGCAAAAAATAAATTTTAAGTGTAAATTGCGACTTACAACCGTCAATTTACACTTCGAAGTCGCAATTGACACTTTGAAGTCGCAATTTACACTTCGAAGTTGCAATTAACGCCTGCCCAATCGGACTTATCAGATACTTTAATGATTTAATCGTACTTTAACTACGATTGCGCAAGCGTTAATTGCGACTTCGAAGTGTCAATTGCGACTTCTATAAGTATAAATTGCGATTTGAAGTGTCAATTGCGACTTCGAAGTGTAAATTGCGACTTCGAATTGTCAATTGCGACTTCGAAGTGTAAATTGACGGTTGCAAGTCGCAATTGACACTTAAAATTAATTTTTTTACTTTGTGGCCTCAGGACGCCTTCGTAGTTTTTAATTTTTAAAACTTACCAAACTTTGTACAAACTGTTGTCTGTTGTGGCGTACTGTGCGAACTGCTAAACATACATCGCACTGATGTTCGAGTTTAATTTTTTCCATTGTAAACGTAAACGCCAGGAATAAACCACACGAAGTTGCACCATCACTAAAGTAAATATTTTTATTTAAACTTTTAAAAATTGCAACGTTCAAAATATTCACTATAGAGGAAAAATATTAAATAAAATCAAATTAAATTTCCATATTAATTTTATATATTATATTTCAAGGATAATATGTAAATTTTATATAATATTATGTGAAATTTATTTAACGATGCAAATAAGGGTTGGCTACTTTGTGGTGAAAAAAGAAGCAATAATACCCTCAGATTACTCTGTTTTAACCAATTACTATTTAGTGGCCAATTACTGTACCGTTTATCATATTAGGAGTTTATTAAGGTTTTTTTTTTGTTACTTTTTTGATTATAATTGCTTTGAAGATGTTCCAATTTAATCAAAAATTTAAAAGTACTTTTTTTTAATTAAAAGTTTCTTTATTTTACGACATTATTAACGTGTGATAATATTTATAGTAAAGAGTTTTAATTTTTACATGTTAAATTAATTTCAAATAATTTAATTTCGCAGCTTCTATTATTTTTTTAAAGAGAAAATTGTTCAATTAAACTGATTTATGTGTTCTATATGCAAGATTTAATTTTATTTGTAAGAATTTTCATCAGACAAACCTGGTTCTATACAGAGCCTGATTAAGTCTATTTGGCGCGCTAAGCTAATACAACTTTGGCGTCTATTTAATTTACATGTTAATAATTTAGAACATAAACCGTGCTTACAAGGTTTTTTATTAAAACTAAGATTTTGCTAAGATACATATAGGTAAGAAAATACTAAATAAATTTATAGCATCTTAAATTACAAAGATACAAAGCTTTCAGTAGCGGCGCCTGAAAATTTAGCAGCTGCTGCATTTCTTTCATCGACAGCAGAAGTATCAAGTTCAAAATTAATTTTCGGGTTAGTGGTTTTCACTTGATTTCCTAAAATATACGAAAAATTTTCATTGTTGAAATATAGAAATATTACATCTCTACACTCTATATCTATTTGTGTTAGCTACATCAAATATTCCTTTTGCGCTTGTCAATGGTTGCTCGAATTCCTGTTTTCCATAGTCGGGGACGTCAATTTGATTTTGTTGCTTGAAAAATGAGTCTAATTTTGGCACTTTCTCTAATAAAACCAGTGACGGCGCCAGGGGTGGGCCAGGGTAGGCACTTGCCCACTCTGTTGATTGGAGTGCCCACCCAAGTTATTTAGGTGCTTATTTCAAAATATATTTTTATGAGTTTCTTTATAAATTTTGTGTGCTCTTGCCCACCTCAAATATACTAGGCTAAATTTGTGCCCACCCATTTCAATAATGCTGGAGCCGTCGCTGAGTAAAACTTGAACTATTTCTTACTTTTTTTTTGAAACTTTCTTCCTATCCCACCCACTAAGTTTTTGTGCGACTATACTTTAAAATTTCCAAAATTGTTATGCAAACTGCATTACATAATGTATTAAAAACATGTATTTCGACCTAAGTAATGTAATATTTCTTTGCATATTTTCATAAATGTATTAATAAAAATAAAAATTTTACCCTTGAATTTAATAATTGTTTTACCACTTGTTATTTAGGAGGCTGGCGCCTTTTCTGCAAAAGGCGCCTTAGGCTTTAGCCTAGTCAGCCTAGTGCATAATATAGCCCTGGTTTTATATTAAAATTAAACTGTATTTGAAAAATAAAAATTTTCAGCAAAAAAAATTTTATTTTTCTATTGTAATTGAATTTTAATTCTATAATTTTTTCAAGTTCTTTTAGAGAATTCCAGGTTTATCTGGATAAGAATCGAAAATTCAAACACGATGTCCGAGCAAGATATAACAAACTGCAACCATTTCAATTAAAATATTTTTGATCTTAATGAAAAGAGTAATAAGTCATAAAATAAAATTTTTTCTATAGCAGAATGTTAAAGCGCGATTTGTTCGGTTAAAAATAGTAGAACAAGTGACAGTGTTGAACAGCAAGAATAGATAAAGGATAAAGTAGTATATTAATAGCAAGGGTACATAAGGTACTTTTTCTAGATATTGCTCTTATACGTAATAGCTCACCTCTATACTGATTTGAGTTAACACGTAAAAATTAAAACTCCTTATTATATATATATTATTTCTAAATATCTTTGCAATATTTACTATTATGTACAAACCAATGTAATTCTGTTGAACTAGTATGCTCTATAAATAAAAGAAAAAGAAATATTCTTTGAATACTTTTTTTTTGTTCATAATAATGAACTAACATTGAATAATGCACTTACTAGCAAGTAACGACAATCGGATGCGTATCATGAGACAGTTTTTCAGTTTCATTCCATAACTTTAGTAACGAAACATTTGAATTTGGTAGTAATTGATCAGCAGGCCAATCTTTTAATTTTATTAAATTAATATCACGTTTTGGGATATCCTGAAAAATTAAAATTTTTGGTTGATGTTATATTTGTAAATGATGCAAGTATGAAAGCAACCAATCGAAATAGTCAATCGTTCTCTTGAATCCTTCTCAATCGTTCTCAAGTGGTATCGATCGAGTCAAGTATCGTGTACAAGTACCAGTAGGAGATACTCAATTTATAAATTATAATTGAATAAATACTTACTTTATTATTTTTATTGTGCAGTTGTAAATTAATTATAGTAATTTCTTCATTACTAATTTTATTTACAAATTTAATTAAGAGATAAGGCACTGGCTGTATTTCGCTTATTTTCAGTGTAGGCCAAAAAACGCAACTTCTCTAGAAATATTTAAGAAATTAATAAAAATGAATAGCATAATAATATATTATAATCAACTAACATTATTCTCTTTGTTGATACTATTTAAAGACACAATGGTAGAAATATCTTTTTCGTCGATCATACGCCAAAAGTCTGAAATCGTATTGGGTAGTGGTTGTTGAGTGGCTATAAATTTATTTGGTGCTTTAAATCCATCCACTTCTACCGCATTTATATAATCAGAATGCTCGTCTGTTGTAGGATAGCGTGATAAATAAACACGGCCATATCCACCTGTAAGAAATTAAAAGTAACCCAAATAAATATTATGTTTTTAGTACTTACTTGTAGTAATATCTTCTACTCTATTTTTTAACTTCCATTCTGGTTTTTGATTCACTTCCAATAATGGTCTCATTGCTTGATCTTGCCAAGCTATTTCACTGATATGATGAAATTGTTTCTCAAGTTTATCTGTTTCTAAAAGACGCAATATATTTTTTTCCGCCTCTTCATCGCAAGTGATACTCGAATCGGGATTTATTAAACATTCTAGAAGAACCAAATGAACCAATTTATATTGTTCTAGATTGTCAACCAGATTTGCTCTTTGTTCTCTTATTTTATGTTGATATTTTAAAACATCTATGACACCCTCATGTGCTGACATTCTCAAACATAAATCACAAAGTATTACGGTTCCTGTACGTCCCACTCCAGCACTAGAAATGTTTAATTAAGCATTCAACTTTATTCGCCTTACTATAATAAATATTCTTTAATATTATTTAAATTAGTTCTTATAGAAAATTTTGGGTATTCCCCCAATAGGTTCATGTTCGTAGGGTATACTTTGTTTGCAGTTACTTTACACTGAGAAAAATGAAAATTTATGGCAAATAAATGGCGATTTATTCTTGCAGTTTATTTAAATTAACGCGGCTATATTCTGTACAAACCTATTTTATTTGACACATAATAATATATCGACATATTTAAAATGCATTTAATGCATCAATGTTCAAATATTTTGCAAAATCCATACGCATTTTTTTTAGAAAATTTAGTTTTTAAATTTTCGATTTTTTAAAATTTCAAATGAATCAAATGAAAATTGTTAAAATTATTAAGCAGGCCCATTTGAAAAATGTAGTTTTGAATAAAACGCTTTTAAACTTTTTCAAATTCACATGCGGTATTGTAGGGAATATTTTTAACGGAAAAGTACACAACCAAAATGTTATTTCAAATTTTCAGCATTTTCCATAGGCGGATTTAGGGGGATTTTGGAGCTAAATGTCAAAGGCACCTGGTAATTTCCACCCTGTATATGCATTTTAAAAAATTTTGTTTTTTAAAATTCGTTTGACATTAGATTATCTCGAAATTTTATGCGGTTTTTGTAAGTATATATCCTGAATTTGTAAACTAAATATGTAAAGAATGTTATACCTGCAATGAACCACAATTGGAGAATTTCCTTGAGAAATTGTTAATAATTTTCTAAATAGTGGTACCAAACTTTGTGAATACATTGGAACTCCATGGTCTGGCCAAGATGTGAAATGTAATTGTTCAATCTATATAAAAAGAATTCTCATTTACCAAGCTAGTACTAATCAAGTTTCTAGTTAAATCTTACTTGTCTTTCTGTATTGTTTGATGATATCAAAAAGGTTCGATATTCATAGTCAGCAGATACTTCTGTCGATTTATATTTTACGGAAATATTTCCATATTGTATTGTTTCGTTAATGTTTGGCCAATATTGTTCGGTTTTTTTCTAAAATATTATTTTTTTTTAGATAGATTTAATAAAATATTATTTCCCTCTCAGGTTTATTTTGATAGAGTTAAAAAAGTTGTATTCTAGGGAAAGTTTTTTTTTGTTATTAGTTCTTTTAATTTATTATAATATACCTAATCTTTGAATTTAGCATAAAGTTTTTGTAGTGGGAATTATGTTTTCATTGATATTAAATTTTAGATTGAATTCTTCATAAAAATTCAAAATCTTTAAAACTCCATAAAAAACTTCCAAAAAACCGGACAAATCGATTCAAATAATTAAACAATTATTCACTTACGTCAAATCTTTTTTTATTTACAAAAACTTCCAAAAATGTTCAAACTTTTAACACAAATTATAAATTTACCTGTCAAAGGTTGTGGCTACAAGCAAAGTTATTAACAATTTTCGTGCCAACTTAAAATTGTTGGCGCGAAAACACGCACAAATTCAAATTGTACAAAATATGTACAAAACATTATTTACAAAATTAATTTTCACGAAAAAATTCAAAAACAAAATCTTTTCCTATTAAAATTTTAAATCAAAATTGTTAATAAATAAAATTCAAATTTACAAAGTCCGTTTTTTGTTGTTTGATAATTTTGTGAATCAAATTAATTTATATTATATACCGGGTGCTGAATGAGTTAGCCGAACATAGGAAATTAACATGTAAAAACTTATTTATGCAAATTCTTGCTTCCCTAATTATTTTACAGAAAAAATAAAAGATACAAAAATAATGCAGAAATAAAAACTACGAATGATAATAGCATTACATTTCATCTAACATTTACTTACAAGGTCAAAAAATGCTTTCGAAATTGTTAAAATTTTCGTTTATCGCACTGGCCATGCAATAAATTCAATTTAATTTTTATTTTCAAACATCATTACCATGGAAACTTACCATGGCCAGTGCGATAAATGAGAATTTTAACAATTTTGAATGCATTTTTTGACCTTGTAAGTAAAAGTTATATAAAATGTAACACTATTATCATTCGTAGTTTTTAATTCTGTATTATTTTTGTGTCTTTCATTTTTTCTCTTAAATAATTAGGGAAGCAGGAATTTGCATAAATAAGTTTTTACATGTTAATTTCCTATGTTCGGCTAACTCATTCAGCACCCGGTATAAGCGATTTTTATTATCTTGTTAGACAGTAGTTAAGTTAGACATAGTTGGATTATAATATTTTAGATAGAGAATAGAGAATGATTTTAGGATTGATAATTTATAATTTGGATTTTGAAAAGATAAAAGTTTGATTGAAACATTTGTATTTTTATGGCTATAAAGGTAGTTTAGAATTTATAATCAAATCGAGAGAGTTTTATTTGAAGATATAGATACCACACATTACCTTTCCTCCTTCAACTACGTTAGCTAACATGACTATATATTTTACGTTATCTTGCCAAATCATTCTCCAGAAATCGTTAAGGGTAGAGACTTTTGGACCTTGTGTAGCAATATAAGCGTTTTTAGATTTGTAACCCTAAAAAAATTAGAACATTAGGTATTTTAATTTTGGACAAATTTAAATGTAAATTCAAATTATTAAAGTTACGGTATACTCTCAATTCATCGCACGACAATTCATCGCTTAAAATAATTTATAGCGAAAATAATAAATAATAATAAATAAGGAAGAAGGAGGGTTCTCCGTTGCAACAATGCAGTTGCAGGGTGGCACAATAACTTTATGTCTATAATCAACGCCGCCCATCCCAGCTTGTTGAAATTTGTTAATGCGATTAATCCTTTATGAGATACTGGTCGATATTTCAACCAACTATAAAAATTGATATTATGTAATTTATACCAAGAAGCAAGAAATACCTTGTTTTTATTTTTCGTAATCTGCTCTATAAAGGACAGAAAGCTTAAACAAGTGAAAAATAGTAAGGGAGATGTACCAGGTATGAGACGGCTCCAGATGTGAGACACTAAAATTTTTCCATATTGCGATGCCAATTTTCCGGCTTTGACTAGTGTCAACATTTTTCCATGTTGGAAGCTAGTTTTTTTTAAGACACCGGAGTCAATTGTCACAATTTTTGTATGTGATCTAACCATAGAGTAAAAATTTCATCAAAAAAGTTTTATTTGATATTTTTGTAATTGCTGTTATTACTAGTTATTCAACGAAAAGATGAGATTACAGTGCGTATAAATTCAGCATTTTTCTTATATTTTACGATGAAGTAGTCGATTGGACTGATTTATGTTCACACATAAAATTTTCTGCTTTTTGTTAAAATGGCGTCATGTTCCGGTTGTGAGACAGCCGAGAGTACCAGTTATGAGACTATAGCCAATTCCATCAAATACATCGAAAGCAATTTTTGAAGTGTGCAAATATGCGTGCCAGCTTTTTTACGTGCAAACATTGCGAATTGGACATGAGCCGAAGATGAAGACGAAAAAGATGATGTATAAATTATAAAAAAAAGTGTCATCTTCTTTCGTAATTTTGGTCCCTGAAGGCCTTCATGATGAATAAACATTAATATTTTCCGTATTCGTTGTTGTTCTACTTCATATTTCCCCATATTTAGCAGATTTTACCGGGTGTCTCATACCTGATGTCAAATTTTTTTTCGGTCAAAAATCAACTCATCACGGAAATGCTCATAACTTTTTTTGGATTGAATGAATCAATATAATTTCTACAGCAAAAAGTTGCGTATCATCATTAGCTTTCGAATGGTATATAAGATATTCGGTATATTTGGTTTCTATAAAAAGTTTTGGCTTGAAAACAAAACCCGTCTCATACCTGGTACATCTTCCTTACAGTTTGTAGCTGGAAATCAGGTAGGTATAACAAAAAAGCTTTAGAGAGACACTGCCAGTAGAATAAAATTTATAGTTGAAGACTATGCTAATAGTAGACGAACTTCAGATTTTCTTCGAGGTATAATCTCATAATTTCCAATTACAAATTTAAATTTAAATCAAAATTTATGTGTATATATTTTGATTATTATAGATATATTTTCTTTGTCATATTAGTTTTTATTAATAAATAAATTTTATTTTTAATTTTTCTACGCGTACGACAATTCGCGATGAATTGACTTAGATTCTAAAGCTACTTACATCTATATAATTAGCATTAATATAATCGGAATATGGATCATCGTTAATTTTTTCAAGTTTAACTCGAGTGTGATCATCTGCAATATAATTTGATTTTATTTATTTCCCAACTAATTATGTTATCAGTTATCACTACTGAAAATTCGCATCCTACTTCGCATAATACTTACAAGCTATTAAGTTATTGTAGCGATTTTTAGATTTGTTTTGCGGCAATGCTCCATAATCCCATGGTTTTGTTTGTCCACGTACAAATAGCTAAAAAAATTTAAGAATTATGAAAATGTTAGGTGTTATTTTTATATCAAACACACTGAATGCTGTTTTTCAAGTTCACCATTAGTAATAGCATCTTTAACATATTTATCAAAATCAGTAATTTTTATTGGCTTTGAAAATTTATTAATAATTTTGTTATCGTTTACTTTGGTTATAGTACTTGAATTATTCTAGAAAAAAAGATAACATAGTCATATTTAAATTAAAAAATAAATAATAATAATTTACCGAAGCATTTCTTGACGGTATTTGTGGTTTAGGAGCAATGCTTTGCTTTTTAGAAATGCTAGGATTTTTTGCTAGTGGAATGACATCTGGACTTCCTCGAACTCTTGCTTTAAAAGCGAGTGCTAAATTAGATAAATTATGTCATGAATTTTCTCAATTTTTATTTTTGTTAATTTTGATTTTGTTTTAATTGTTTTGTAAAGTTTTATATTTATCGCGAGTTGATAAAACTTGCGCCAACTAGTTGAGAAAACTGGGCCTTTTACCAAAGAGTGGCCGACATAGCGGCTGGACAAATTTTATATGTCCGAGATTTTTGCTTTAATTTTATCAATTGAATAAGTGCCTCTTATGTGCAAGAAATTTATTTGATTCAATTTAAAATTATTTGGTATAATTTCGAATAAAATTGATTATTTTAAAAAATTAATAAATGGAAGCATTGGTTAGATTTTTGTGAAGATAAGAAATAATCGAAAAAAAATTGGCATCATAATCTAAAGTAATTTAAATGGTAAAATTTATAATTTTAAAAATTAAAAATGAAAAGAAATTGATTATTTTTTAAATTTAATGTTCCCATTTATAGAAGTTTATTTGAAGTTCGATTTAATTTTACATGTTGAGTAATAATTTTTGACTATTGCATTTTTTTGGAGAATCGACTTTATCAACTAAGTTACAAAATTATTATTTGAATCATAATAATGATTGATTAAGTTAGTAGTTCTGAGAACGTACAAATTATTATTATTATTATTATTATTGTTTTTAATGCAAATACTTACGCATGTGAGGTGCATTACTAATGCATGAACACCATTTTCCGGTTTTACGTTTTCTAAAAACAATTACGCTAAAAATTTTAAATTTATTATAACTGCCATATTACCTAATGTAAATCCAAAACAGAAGAGGCAATAAAACTATAAGAATTAGTGAAAATAAAGCACCATTAGTAAAATCATTTGGAATTATTGTTGTTCCTGAAGTGCTCTCAACGATTTCGTATACTCTATACCTTTTTCTACCTTGATATTCATTATACATCAGAATTGTAATTGTGTACGATGTGTTTGGAATCAATTTTAATTCACTGGTGCTAACATTACTTTGTAATAAATTGTTGCTATTATTACTACCAATAGTAAGTCTTTTATCTATTCGAATTTCTGTAATTAAATTATACTTTGCAATAAACCAAGCATGTAAGAATGTTTCTGAATTTTCCAAATTAGACAAAGCATCCTCAACGTTACCAATTTCAAATTTTGACTCCGATTCTGATAAAACAATATACATGTAGCTAAAACATAAAATTTCGTATTTCTTTTCATAGTTGATTGTTTCTAACATAATTACCTTTTCGAGAACAGACTTAGAGGTTGACGTTGTTTGGCTGAAAATGCGATAGTTATAGTTGTGTTTGAAACACTTTCAACACGTGTGTTTAAGGTAGGAGCTTCTGGAGGACTGTCTATTTCTATAGTTGCTCTACCACCTGCCCTTTCATTAAAGCTTTGAATAAGAACAGTAAGTTTAGACGTATAGCAATCTTGATTATTTATTGAAATCTAAAGAGTTTGCAAAAATTATTAACTTTGTAACAACTTAGAAAATGATAATAAGTTGTGCTCACCACATAATTGTATGTCAATTTTGTGGTTTCTTCGCTAACCATATAATCGGATCTGTTACATTCGTTTTTCATTTTAAGTATTGTAATGCCAAATTTTGTCAGAGGGCCATTGGTAATGTCAGGATGATTCCATTGCAGCGTAAGATTATAATAGTTATCCCAAGAAGCATTTAGTTCTGTAGGTGCATATGAATCTAATGTGAAAATTAAATTTTTGAAATTAATGAATTAACATATAAGTGTATTAAATTTACATTAAGTAGCATTATACTAACTTCTTTGTGCAGTTTTTTCACATTCATGCGTTTCAGGGCCCAAAACTTCAATACCTTCATTACGTGCTTGAACCTAAAATAAATGGTTAGCTAAAATTTAAAAAATGTATTGGCGAGATGTTCCTGTTCTTCCTCTTACTTAGTTGGATATGTTATAACAATATTAATTAAAAGTGAATTCAAATTTGAAAGTAGGATAAGTGATACATGAGATGACTGCGAAAACAAATAAGTAAAAGCATATAATAAAAAAATAAGAGAAGAATAATAGAAAGAATAAATAAAAGCCACATAGAAATAATAAAAATAATCATTATATTAAATAAATATGAAAAACCCGAATGATCATTATTCATTATTTAGAAATGGACGTTCCTTAAATTTAAAATTGATGATAATCGACTGATACGTGGTTTAAGTAGTGTAACTCGATATTAACCATATCAATATTTTAGAAAACCCAAAAAAAGCGAATAATTCATACTTACAGGGTATTTTACATGTGATAAATTAAAAACATTTTAGTTCTGAAAAGTGTTTAGTGCATTTTTTGGGTTTTCTAAAATATTGATATGGTTAAAATGGATGAGTTCGCAATTAATAGATATAATCAACGCTAAATGCAATGTTGTGATTTGTTTAATTTGATATTATATTGATAATCGATAGATATGTAGTTTAAGTAGTGTAACCCGATATTAATCAAATCAATATTTTACTAGCCCAGCAGAGTGGTACTGTGGAGAACGTAACCGACTACGAAGACCGAAGTCGCGGGATCGAATTCCGCATCAGCCTCTGTTGGGTGAGCGTAATAACCATAGCTATCAAAAACGCTTTGATATATAATATAATTCTGATATATTTGATATAATAAATAATATTTTACTTAGGTATACTTTTTTATTCTATTAGAGTGTTTTGCCATTTTCCATTTGACAAGAGAAATCAAACTACTGTTGAATTGATTAAAAAAAGAAGAATCTTGGACAACCATTGAAAAGTTAAATCGTTCGTTGGTTAAATCATGTTTTGAAGAATTCGGATATCCTAATTAACAATAATAAACTAAATAAATTCTGGTAACCGTAGTTCTTAGGCTTCTATAATGCTATCTTTCTCGTTAAACTCGAAAAATATAGATTTGAATATAGATATAGAAAGATCCCAAATAAAGCACGTGTTAAATTATCAGATTTCCGAATAATGGACAATTTGCATAAAATTCAAATTCACCTCAAAATAGCATTTATTGATAGTTCAATATACCTAATAATCAGAATATTTGAGTGATTTATCAAAATTCTGTATTGTCAAGCCGCAAAAAATTAATGAAATGTTATAATTTATTTGAAAAAATCACGTGATTGAAATTAGGATGTGAGGACATGAGCCTCAACAATTGGTGCCAATACACCAGTATAATTTCCACTAAAGTATCTACCAAGTAAGTACCAATCGGTAATGAAGTTATGAAGTAACCAAATTTTAGTTACTAATCGCCATTTCGATGACGTCAAAATCCTCAAATTTAAAATTAAGTCAGCCATATTTATTAATACGATTTCGCGCGACAAATATACATTTAAATTTCAATATTTTTTTCTGGCTTTCTTTGTGAACCAAATTTTAAAAAATTAAGACACATTACATATGTTCTTATGTAGAATAGTTATATGCTAAAATTAAAAATCATGCAAATTGTCTATTATATTTTCTAGATTTTCTAATATAATTTTACTCAATAAGAAGAATTTTAAATAAAAAATCAGATAAAAATCTATGTTGATTATGTCATAGGTTTATGTAACATATAGTACTACTTTACACGTAATACTGACAACATAATACAAAAAAGTACGTGTCTTTACTATACTTTCTATAGAAGCCAAAATGGAGAACAAAGTGTATGGTATAGAAAGATGGACAATAACATTATAAATAATAAAGTAAATTTGAAGAATTTGTCAAGATCAACGAAAGTGAGAGTGTATAGAACAACAATAACACCAACGGTGACATAGTATGGGTGCGAAGTATGGATATTGAGAAAAAAAGACCAAGAATTGTTAAATATTTCGAAAGGAAAAGTTTTGAGAAGGATTTTTGGAGGAAAGTTGATCGATGGAAGATGGGAGAGACGAACCAATCAGGAAACTTGAGACTTATATTAATAAGCAAACATTGTTGGAGTAATAAAAATACAGAGACTTAGAGGGTTAAAACATTTGGAAATAATGGATGTCAAAAGAACTCCCTATAAGATCTGGAAAGCCGAAGTTGAGAGATTAAGAAAAAGAAGAAGACGAATGAACCAATGGAAAATGAGGTGAAGGAAGATTTGAAATAGGTTGACATTGAAAGATGGGAAAGATTGACATGAATAGGAAGCAATGGGCTAGAATAGCCAGCTAAGCCATGGGCCTACTAGGCTTGTAATCCTGATTATATCTATATTAATTAAAATTATTAGCTCTTGAAAATACATTTAAATATGAATAATTGAATATCAATAGTTAGCTAAAAGATACAAATAAATCTTATTATATGGATTTCGCAATGGATTTCCATTTTTTTTTATTCATTTTGGAATCAAGTTAGGTAGGATTGTGTTTTTATTTTAAAGAAATGTCAAATAATTTTGAATTTTTTTTTTTTTTCTATTATATTGAATTGAATACTGTGCGCGTTAGGAATTTTTTCCAGGTTTGCCTGATGAGAATCCGAAATTCGAAACACCTTTGCCATACGTGTTGCAAACTAATTCACTTAATTTGCATATTTTTCTAATTAATGAACAGTAATCACTTTCAATCATTAATAATTTTTTACAACATTTAATTGTATAGGATTGCGAAATCCATATAATAAGATTTATTTGTAACTTTTAGCTCACTATTTATATTCATATAAATGTATACCTATTCTTCCCTTAAGTTATGTCCCAATTAAAATACCGCTGGTTTTAAATCCCATGTATGGAATTTAGGGGTTGTTTATGGGTGGTTTTTAAAGGTACACTTGTGGGTAGTTAACGTGTATTAGTTGATGTTTTAACTGCAAGCAATAAATATGAAATGGGGTGTTAAAGAAATTCAGATTTTAATGATTGATGTATGTAATGATAGAAAACTTTGCCAAAGCAATAATTATAATTTTAAATTTCCAATGTAACCTTACAATTTTTTGAAATCTTTTTAAGAGCTGTGATTTAACATTCTGAATCTTTCGCCCACAGTCAAAAATTTTTCGGCTGTAAAATAAATGTTTTAATGATTATCTGTGTCTCCATGATTAGGGTGTCTGGAATATTTCCAGCGTTTGTGATGATTTGGTGGTACTACTCTTTACGAAGGGGTAGCACAGTTACATTTTCACGAAAAGGGTATTAAAACATCTCTCCAGTCTACCAACCATTGCTAGATGAAGTAGTAAAACCTTTTAATAACACTACATTGAGAAATAAGTCTTGAATTTTCCAACAAAATTCGACACAAAGCAAAGCCGAAATAAAGTGGATCAAATAAAATTTACTAATGAATAATCAAACTGGATTACAAATTGTGGGTTGTACTCGAAGATATGGTCTGAAGTATACACCATAGCTGTCCTTGGGACAGAACTTATGGCACGACTAGGTATATAATAATATATTACCTAATTAATTATTAAAATTTAAGTATCTATTTAATGTTAATTTCAAGGGTTAAATAATTGTGGAGATTAGGATAACCAGGTGAGAGAGCTAGGTTTAGGTAAAACATAAGATTAATTATTTTAAGTTGGTATTAGATTTGTTTGATTTGAGAATAAGTGATTTTTGATATAGAGAAGTCTCATCGTGGTCGATAGTGCAGGTGATTTGTTTCTGGGGGTTATTTTTGTTTTATTAAATTTCACCAAGGAAAATGACATCGCAGTAGATATTTTACATAATTATTAGGTATACATATAATAATGTGTAATATTCTATTTAAATGTAGTACTTACAAATATTCGATACCATCTCTCTCTTTCTAAATTTTTGGATATATCCAAACAATGATCTTTCGGCCATATTTTACAGGTTTCGGCTTCAAAATAAATCTCATTGCATTTCAAAATTTGACTGTCACAATTATACATTGAACAATATTTTACAAAATATTGTTTAAGTTCTCCTGTAGGAGGATATGGTGGAGTAATACGAAGACGTAAAATATCTTTAGATTCTTCATAAATAACAAATTTAACGGCATTTGGTACTATAACAAAAATTACAATAATAATAATTTGGAAATATTTTTATTTCACAATTAAAACCGAAATTTTAAATTAATAGAGTTAATCATATGAAAATAAGAAATTTCACATTTTATTAATAAATAATAATAATAATAATTAATCAAAAATTAAATTAATAAAAAATTGATTATTTTAATGTAAATTTCTGCTTCCCATTATAAGATTATAACAGATAAGGATAAGGATATAAAAAGTATCAATTTAAAAAGATTATTTTTCGCGTCTTAAGATATATGTAATACTTTTTTGTTCTTCAATTATTGTTAATAACTTAATAATAAAATGAAAAACCAGCGCTATCAAACAATATTAGTAGCTTTGTTTGAATTTTATTGCCATTGGTTTTGATCTTGACCCTAACTAGCAATTGGACAAAATAATGATAAAAGTAATGATGAAATATAGGTAATTCGGTTTAGTGGAAACTGGTAAAGGTTGTAGACTCTGTATCTATGCCATCTGCGTAATTCACAACAATTTACGAAAAATAATTAAACCATCTCTTGCCTATAAGCAATTATGTGCAGAACTACTACAACTATTAAGACCGCGAGGGATATTATTGTAAATAGCTTTCAAATAATGTAGCACAACTGGGCATGAATGACATCAAGTCAGTTTTTCTGATGATTGAAGAAAAATAATTAATATTTTAATATTAATAACTTTTTGAAAAAAAATAAAAAATAAAAAATTAGCCGTATTTTTTGCAAACCCTATTTTATTTAAAACTAAAACTAAGAACCGTTTTCGAGTTTTTGAGTTTTTTTTTCGAGTTTGTAAAGATCTTTGTAATATTTAAAATTTTGTCAAATTTTACCTAATTAACAAAAACTCGGTCCAAATGCATCATGAAAAGAGTGAAAAATTTTCTAAACTGATTAGTTTGCTGGGGGGAGGCAAACATTGATGTTCTACAACTGTAAACCATACACTTACCTCCTGGACGAGTATTAAATTGGGTTGGTGATAATTCCCCATTATACAAATTTCCATTTCTTCTACCAACTTTAATATCCATAATATACGTTCTATATGGAAGTAGTCCTGTTATATTAAAGTTTTGTTTTGCAAAATAGTAAGTAGTATTTAATGTTGTGGTCATATTGTTACACCATTTGCTTGTGCAACGTGCCGTAATATAATATTCAATGTTTCCTTTGATCAATGAACAATTTGCTTGCTCTAATGTAATTTGGGCTGTAGTGCTGAAAGATTGTACATTGGCACGAGTTGGAGTTTCAAGTTCATCGGGAGTGTCTGAAATTAATACGAAATAATTATCTGCAATTATTTTTAATAAATAAATTACCTGTTTCTCCTGTTTCACCGATAATAAGAGAAAATTCTCCTACTTCTACTGTAACTCCTGCTATTTCAATAATATATTGAGAAAATGGTATTAAATTATTTAGAGTGATATTTGTTGACTCATGTTGAAGAGTTACTATGTTTTCTATATTATCATTTTGGTCGCATGCCAAATACCTACGATGCTGAAAATAAAATAAAACGGCGATTTATTATCTTGAAATTAAAGTAATAAATATTTTAAAATTATATTTCAGCGACCAGTTCGAAGATATGTTTACCTAGCAGTACGCGCTTCTTCTACTTTACAAACAAGGTTTAAAGAAATTCCTACTCTTACGTTGATTAAAATTGTGTTTAAAATTAAATATAATATTGAAATGATTACAGCATAGTTTAAAACAGAAGCGGTCAAATTTCTAATTTCTTGGGGAGGGGGAGCAGTATTTCTAAAAAATAATCAAAATATTAAAAAATAATTGGTGGTTTTAGTAGTGAAACTCGATATAAACCATATCAATATTTTATAAAACCCAAATAATGCACAAAAGCATTTTTCAGAACTGAAATGTTTTTAAGTTATCGCGCATATCGATGCTCCCAACGAAGAAGTAACTCAGTTTTACGGTTTTAAAAACAACGCAATTTAATGTTGTGTAACAAACCGCCTTAAAGTAATTTAGTTAAAATTAATTATAAATTATAATTTAGCTCGATTCCTAAAAATATTCATTTCAAAATTATTTTAAAAATTATCAACACGATTACAAATATTCAAATATCATGCAGAGGTTCAATGTAACAAAACGGCTCAATTATCAGGTCAAAATTTTAACCCAAAAGCCATAAAATTTCTTATTTCGACTTTTATTATTTTTCTATGAGCAGATTTTCAACATATAATATTCAACCATATGGACATTAAATGTACTTTGCAAAATCACTAGCTTGATAAAAATCACAACATAAATATAAATTCATTAGTTAATAAAATTCTTCTCAAAATTAATATCAAATATAATAACCAACGCGAATTATTACAACTTAAATTATGTCACAACTAATTAGATAAAAATTCAAAATTACCCCAAAAGTAATATACATTTCAACACTTGAGATAAAATGATTTTCAAACATCTTTCCAAAATTAAAATTGATAAAACCAAGTTCCGTCCACACCAGAGGTAAACTAACACACCCCTCGGATTTCAAATTGTAGACAAAAATTTCACATAAAAGAAGGGCCCAGAAAAATTATTATTCAGTTGTTTTTCCGAGTTGTTGAGTTCTTATTGGTATAATCCAAAAGAAACGTTTTATCACCCTTTTTCTTTTTTGTCAATAATTCTAAGTTCAATTTTCAATTGATTGTTCTTAAAAATTTTTATTTAAATCAAATTCAATTAAATTAAATTCCCTTTTTTTTTTAAATCGCAAATAAAAATATTGTGAGTGCATCAGCATCGAAACAAAGGTAATACAAACTTAATTTTGAAATTATTTTTTATTTTTTTTATTGTGTCTTCGAAATAAACAAATTATTACGAGTCGAGCTTAAGGTTTACAGGTTTAATTAAGATATTCCTTTTTATTTTTTTTATTTTTATTATTTCATTAGGTAAATTTCATAATTTAATTTTAATTTTCATTGTATTCAGCGTACACATTATTTTGTTTTCTTTAATAAACTGTTAAATGAAAACTCGAGTGTCTTTATTTTACTTGTGTAAAGATAGGAGAATTTGAATTTTGCTTTGATTCCTACGTCATCCAAGTTCGCACGTTTTACCGTAAGTTTTACGAATTTCTTCTTTAAAAAAAATTCGTTGGTGGCGGCATAAAGGATTCCGGAAGAGGACAACATTGGACAGTTTCGACATCCAAACCTGCCAACTTCGGACGTTCGTAGTAGTAACGTTAGTCAATCGCTACCTATAACGTTACAATTGGATACAATCAAAGGCAGGGTGTTACAGTTGAAATAGTCGCTATAAATCGCAGAATTGCATAATTTGTAAGGAAACATTTTTTGATTTAATATTTAGAGTATATCTTAGTGTACATTGTAATTTTTTTTGAAATCGTGATAATTTATAACAGAGTTTTTTTACTATAGTAAGTCAAAGATTGCTCTTTTGAGTTACTATAGTTTTTGTTAGTGGCGTCGATATAAAAGAAGGGATTGTTTGGAAAGTAGTTAAAAACGGGGTAGGGCTATAAAAATGAACGCTCTAATAGGTACAACTAAGGGGGGGGGTAAATTATTTATTAAAAATGTTCAATAATGGTGAGTATTGTTTAAATCAGATTGACTATGTTATAGGTGACAGGGTGATTGTCTTAATGGTTTGATTTATGATTTATAGATGAAATAAACAAATTGAAACAATCATCCCTGTTAGTAAATAGAAAAACTGCTCAAGTAAAGAGGATTTTGCTAATTAACATGTCCTTAAATTACAATCAAGATAACATTTTTTTTTTAATGAAATGGCACAACTAACTAACAAACTAAAATGTTTGTTGTACGTAGAACTAGGTATTTATGTCACACTATACTCTGTCTAAAACCAAAAATGTAGACCAGACCAGTGTTGTCAACAATGCAATTATAAAGTGAGACATATACTGATTTAACCCTTTCAGACCCGAATTTTTTTGGCAGATGGAAAACATTATTTTTTTAAGTGTTTTTGGGGAGTTTCATAATTTTTTGATTTCTAAATAAGAAAATACAGTTAAGTAAACTTTAGTTGACCTAATATATAAACCATTATAAAACGAATGATAACAGATTTAAACAGGTGACTATTATTCGTAGACCAAGTTTAGTATGATAACAACTAGCAAAAAAAAAAATTATGCATTTATATTGATATTTGGCTGAGTTATTCTTAACTAAAGTTATACTTAAGTATAAGCTGTTTGACAGGGGAATGATTTTATACACTTTTTATTTTAATTAATTTATTATCATAGTTTATGTTACTCATAGAACATTTTTTATATTTTTATTGAATATCTTGTGGTTCTTTCATTAAGAAATGATTGCTATCTAGCATATAAGTTTGTCACCAACTTCAAAAAAAATTAATAAACGTAGGTACACTATAGTGTTCCCTGGGTCTGAAAGGGTTAACATCGCAATACACTCACTGTACATACCAAGACATTGGTATGTGTTTTTGGTTTTAGACAGAGTATAGCATAGTAGACCAGTGCAGATAACATTTTTTAATGAAAAAATTAATAATAGCACGACAATGATGGTAATGAGAAGAAAATGTCGCGAGAATTACAGAAAAAAAATTCAAACCGATCCGAGGTAGGAGGGATGAAGATGAAGGGCACCAGTGACTTGTAGAGGTGGGACATGGTTTTCCACGATTTCCAACGAAAGTTGACCTCCAATTGAAAAAAGTTGTATGGAAATGTTGTAGGCATTAAAAAGATCAACAACTTTTGTATACATCATTTTTCACATAACCTCAAATTTTCCGAGAAAAATCAAAAAACCGTGTATTTTGTTTTTAAGTTTTTTCCTCACAAAAATAATTTTTTTTATGAAATTTAGAGAAGACTTGCCTTGTTGGGTCACAAAGAGGCTGTATTTTTTTTAATAAAAATATTTATTTTTGCATTTTATATTGCTTAAAAATACTCTTATCTTAAAGTGAAAAATCTCATGTTAAAAGTTAATTGTTTTGAACTGAATAGGGGAGATTTGTTTGTTCAAATGTCTATACTTTCAGATGGTGTAAGAAACAATTTGCATTGCTTTGGAAAAATGTGAAAGAAAACGCGAAAAACTGAAAATACTAGATTTTCGAAATCATTAAATTTTAAAGAAATGTGATTATTTTTGCGTATTTTTTGCAACAACACATTCCTCAACGAATTCCAATTACTTTATTTGTTTATAAGTGTAACAAAATATCACTTTTATCAAGATCTTTTTAATATCTACAACATCTTCATACAACTTTTTCCGATTGCAAATCAACCCGTCATCCCTCCTGCCTTGGATCGGTTTGAGTGCTTTTTCCTGCAAGTCTAACGACAGTTTATTCACTTTCCCATCATTGTCATGCTGATACAGTTATTAATTTTTTCCATTTTTAGCTTGTTATTCGGCTAACTGGTCTATAGCTGTAAAATCTTAAGTAGTTCTATTGAAACGTCAATTGGGATTTAAAATGACAAACGGGACCCATTCTTATTAATTTAATACGGAAATAGACAAACTCAAGCTCGATCCGAAATTATGTGATAAGTTCGTAAAACTCATCAGAATCATTGGGCTGACCAATGTTTAATCGCGTAAAATCCAAAAGAAGGAATACAATTTGATAATCTAAATTACAATAAATTGTACAATAAATTATTATTGATACTTCATGAAATATTATAAGTAAGCAACTTTTGTCAAATTAAGATTGGAAAAGCTGTACTATTCTCGTTGATTGGAATAGTTCATGCGGAATTTTATAAGATTTATGCGTTTCATTTTTATTATTTGTTGTCATTTTAAATGTTTCATGTTTGTCTTTGAATTTTGAATATTTTAGAGTTAAGTGCAGTTTACGTTATGCTATTTTGCTTACGATTTTCCATCCGATTTATCTTGTATGACTGGTTTTGGTGGTTTTCTATTCACGATTTCGTTTGCGAGTTCATCTTCAGGTCGAACTGTATAACGTAAACTTCGAAAAATTTGCTTACGGCAACTTGGAAGCAAAATCGTAAGCAAAATCGCATAACGTAAACTGCACTTAAGTTACAAAAAAAACACCTGACGATTAAGAATTTTCGAATATCTTTGGGCTTCGAAGCTAAAAATCTAGTGTGTTTGTATAGATAAAGTTCAATTCAAATATCTGTGCTTCTACGTCACGAAATTCTGATTTTTGAAATTCACCTTGACAGTGACATTTACATTGTTTCGAATTGTGGTAAAAAGTAAAAGCTATATTAAAATATAGAGAAAAATGCATTTTAGAAAGCACTTATTTGACTAGTGATTTCCAGCTTGATTCATACCATTTTAAACAATGACGCACCGGCAAATTTATTTGGGTTGTATTATACAATAATATATTATAAATTAGAATTATCAATATTGAGCTACAGGACACAAATAAAACACGTTTTTAAACAATTTATTTATTTATTTAATTCATATTAAACTTGAAAAAGAAAAAGTCATTTTTCGAAAGCTTGTTTAAAAATGTGTTTTATTTGTGTCCTGTAGCTCAATATTGATAATTCTAATTTATATTATTTTCAAGAGCTAATAATTTTAATTAACAATAATATATTATGTTACTATATTATTATATTATATTAATTTATTTTAGTATTAAAAAATTGATATTATATTTTAAATTCTTTACAGGTACCTACCGTTAAGTTTATTTTGTAATATCTTAGTTTTCCATTTAGTTTTAACGGCTGTTTCCAAGAAATAGTTAAACTTGTAGCGTTGGACGAAATCACTTCTGGAGATTGAACGGTAGAAGGAGCTGAAACCAATAAATTAATTTTTAAATAAACATAAAATAACATTGGGTATTTTATTTTTTGCTGTCCATTTTTTGTCTAAAGTTTCGTCAGTTTTTATTTAATAAACGGCACTGCCCGTGGTATCCAAATTAAGACCCAGATTCGACAATAGCGGAATCACTTGGGTCTGAAAGCGATAGACAGAAGCCCGTATCGATAAAGAACCCAAAATATATGTATATATGTCAATGACGTAAATTGGGCATTATAGAATAATTTTTATAAGGAATAGCAAAATGGCGATGCACTTCAATCCGGGACAATATTATTTGTACTGCACGCATTTTTTCGTGTAAATGACAGCAACTCGGCCCTTTCCAAGGCCTCATAAGCGTACAGGGAGTTTTATTTAATTTAAACAAACGATTATTTTAGGGTGGATCCGTGATATGTCGTGTTTACGTCAGCCAAAGCGGCCCGGAGGAAAATTTAACGTAATTTAATAAATTCATTTTACGGTGGATCCGTACATAATTACATAATAATCGTATAATCAAATAACCAACATTAAAAACTTTATAAAAAAACAAAGTCAAACTTTGTTGTTACTTGGTATGTTGTTACCTTAATGGAGAATATATTATGATCCGTTGATCCGATGAGATGTTGACGACACCAACCAAAGTTGGTTGTATATACATCAATAAGCCTTTGTTTAGTCATGAATACTTATTTATTTTATCAAGATCAAGATTATCAAGATATCGAGCAAAGAATGCAATCAAAATTCAAAGTGGAAGCGACATAACAAAATGTCGTATAGAAAGAACTCTTATAACGTGAAAGATTTTTCACATACGTGGAATTACAAGCGGGCGAAACCGTAAATCGTTCTGGAAAATTAGACCTCGAAGTGGCCAGGTGGGCGGAACCCTCCTAGTATCATAGTTTTTAAACTATGCTAGTATTATCATAAAACATTTTACATTTCTTACCTTCTTCTTTAGTTCTAAAATTGCAGTGTAATATCCAAGTTGGCTTACGTTTATTGGTAATAGTTATGTTATAATCAGTGTCCGGAGCTAAATTTGGTATATTGAATTCATTATTATTTGTCCCAAATAGAACATTAGTCATAAACGTTATTTCATAATTTCGTATTGGACACAATTCAGGATCATTCTGAAAACAAAATAGTTCAATTTACAATAATATAGGAAGTTTGATATATATTTCAATACAAATAGAAAATATTTTTGTGATATTCATGCAATCTAAAACATAACATATTATAATATGAACATGAACATAACTCTTTAACTTACCCGAAATGTTATTACACTTGAATTATTTGTTAATGTTACATTTACATCTTTTTCTTGAATATCTAAAATAAGTAGCTATATTGCTGTCAGTATTAATATGTTTAAAATTATTAAGATTTACCAGAACAAGTTGTATTTACAACTAACTTTGGTACACTAAATGTTCCATTATAAAATTCGTCTTCCGATGTTAGCAGTACTACGCGGATTGTATATGAAGTGTCAGAAGACAATCTTGACAGAGTAACGTTTGGATTTGGGATGTAAATTGGGTATGAATCCGTTTCGTACAAAGTACTGTTATCCTCTGTTAACTAATAACAATCAAAATAAATAATCTTATCTATGCCAACATTAACACTATATAAACAAAAATAATTTATTATTTATCACTTCTTATTTGTGGGTTTACAAGAACTCGGTCGTTAAACGCGCCTTGTTTCAGTAAATTTACACGCATTAAACAAATTGTCACATTTATTTAATCAGATATTTTAGAAGTAACAAATTTTACAATAAAAACTGTGCAGATATGTTTTAAATATGACACGATTGTTCTAAACTGCTACATCACCTACGTCAAGCTAGCACCCCACCTATTTTAGGAATCCGTTAGATTTACAGAATAGGTAAATTCTTTACATAAAGGTGTTCTTTACCAATCCTTTAATATAAACGCATTCCTTTGTAAATCGAGTCCATAAAGATGGATCTTTAAAGGGCAGTCTGTCATTAAAGGATTCTTTATAGTTACGGAATAAGTTCATCTTTTTTAGAAAGGAATCCTTTTAGTTTTAGTAAAGCTACATTTTTTAAAGTTATAATCCTTATAATCTATCAGTCCCGCCAATCATTAACAGATGACCGCCATAACGCTTGACGCTAGTAATCTTCGTTACACCTTTATCACTTTATAACATGCACAATATTGTTATACATTTAAAATAATCATTAATGTTTTATGGATTCATTATTGTATGAATTCATAAAACATTAACAGTTATAAAATAGTAACTTGAAATTAAATTAATTTTTAAGCGATTTTAGTATTCTGATTCTATAGAACGGCATCTATTATTGGTTTCTGAACTATTTTACTTGGCGACCAGGCGGTGTGGCGGCGCTGAAAGCTGATTTTCAATTTTAACATGCGAGTTTCTCTTCTATTGTAAATATTATGTTCTGTGTTTTATACTATGCCGCTTCAATTACTAAGTTCTAGTACTGTTCTATTCTTCAATTTAAGTTTACCATGTATTAATAAAAAATAATAAAGTAACCATGCTAACAATGTAAATTCTCCCTTTTGAAGACTTTTTTGACACATAAAAATTACTTTTACATCAGAAAAACGCATTAGACACTTTTTGTTGCAAATTTGATCCCTTTAATTTTTGTTTTTAAGTATAATTCAAAAAATATTTTCATTATGTATTTCAAAATTGGCAAAACGAAATAAAAAAATTAATAAACACTATTTATTATTGTAAATTTAATTTCCTATAATTTTGTTCATATACATCTTCCCATTTTGTAGCGCCGTTTCAAAGATACAGTTTTCCAATCCAGAATCCAGAAGTCACTGCAAAACGGAAACGATGCGACGAATCGGAAAAATGCATATAAACAAAAATTAAGGAGATGAAATTTGCTATATAAAGTGTCTAATAAGTTTTGCAGTAAAAGTAATTTTTATGTGTCAAAAAAGGTCTTCAAAAGGTAGAATTTACATTGTTAACATAGGAGTAAATGAATATGACCGGGAGTGATTGTATGTTCCAGCATGGTCGGTTGGAAACGCTTCATGGGAAATGAATTGATTCATGTACAATTTTGGTATATAAAAAAAAATCAATTTCAACGTAAATTTCCCATCTAAAAGATTAATAATCACTAGTTAGTGCATTTGCCACCTAATAGTTAAGAATAAACATTATAATATTATATAAATACTTACTTCATACATACCTCATATATAACTTTATACTTGGTAGGTGTACCATCGCCATGGGATGAAAAGTCAGGAATTTGAATCACAATTTGAGTGTTACCGGACTCAATGAGAATTGGAGAATTTGTTAATACTGGATACGGAGCTGAAACGTTTTTATTAATAAAATTTTAAAATATAATTTTGTTTATTAATAATTACGGATCTTGCATTGTGGGCCTTTAAAATTCGAAAAACATTGTTGGTTTACTGTGCAGATACCGGTAATATGACCACACTCTATGTATACACAGAATCCACAATTTTCTTTACATCCATTACCATATTTCAACTTAGGGCAATCTAAAAAGTCATTGTATCATATTTTATAAATTTATGTTGTCTTAAATCAAAATAACAAATATAGAATTTAAATAATACTTACAATCCTGACAAGTTTTTCCTGTGTATCCTGGGGAACACCTGCAAGTACCTTCTGGATTAATCGAAAAATCACAAATAACACTGGCTTCGCAATATTTTCTATTATCACCAAAAATTTGACCGCAGTTTGTACAAGTAGTAGTACCGATAGTTCCTGTTGGACATGTTGGATCTGAAACTATATTAATATATTAACATTTAATTTAAAAAATATAAAAATCACAAATTAAAATGTTTAATAAAATATTTAAAAACAAGGTGGAACTCGGATGACCGTAGTTCTTAGTGCTTGTTCACAATGTACGTAAAACGTAAGACAAACATAAAACTTAAAAATATAAATACAAATAAAAGCTTAATGGAGTATCGAATAATTTTGAAATCTTAAAAAACGCGACGTAGAATGTTCTTTTGCATATAATAAAATAATTCCAGTATTAGTAAATATTCGATTAAAGTCTAATTTGCATTTGTAATTCTTACGTTTTATGTATTTCTTATGTCTTATGTATAGGCCTGCCAGACGTCCGGTATTTCCCGGACAAGTCCTCTTTTTGGCGGCTGACTTTTTGTCCGGTATATATTTCTATGTTTGGAGGAAGATGTCCTCTATTTGACTAACCCGTGGTCCTCTAGAAAAAAAACTCGTTCGTCCTTGAGATAAAATCTTTTTGCTAAAAACTTTCTTCCGAATTTCACGCAAAATTTAAGCGTTTTAACTTTGTCTTTAATATTTTCCCTATTCTTTGAGGGAAAAAGCGAAAGAAAAGCTCATTCAGCACGAAATGCGGCGTGTCCTCTTTGTGGTCAGAAGAAATCTGGTAACGCTACTTATATACATTGTGAACAAGCACATAGGCTTCTATACTTCTATCTTCCTGGTTAAACTTGAAAAATATAGATCAGAATATAAGGTAGATACAGAAAAATTCTAAATAAAGCCTGCATTAAAATAACGAATTCGATAATGCGATAAAGTACCAACTTAAAAATTTTAGTAAATAAGAACATTAAAAGATAAGAAATGAAAATAACAGTTATCTATGGTAATTATAACGTACCTATGTTTTTCATACTATAACAATAAACACAATACTCCAATAGTATAAAAAACAGAAGTATGTGTCCGCCCGCCCGTCCTTCCGCATGTTTCAAATTTAAGAACTATGCTTATAGTTTAAATAAGGCCTCTTGCTATACTTTGTATGGAAGCCTAAAACTATACTGGAATAGTTCTTAAAGTACCAGAACATAAGGCTTCTTGCTATACTTTGTATAGAAGCCTAAAAACGAAAAACCATTTTATTTTATTTTAAATATTTTAAATTACTCATACAATATTACCATATCCACTAACTATAACTTTTGAGATAAATCAAATAATTTTCAAATTTTCAGCGTACAGAAAAACATATTGTGAAAGATAATATGTATAAAATAGCTAATTTACCGAAGCTCTAATCTTAACTTAAGCCCCAAATAGACGTTCAACTTGGTTGACAACTTAGGTTGTCAACCAAATTGAAGGTTTCACTACACACTTTTCAACTTGGTTGATCAACCTAGCCGTCAACATCACTTTTTGCTATCTCGCCTTGTTAAATATTGTATAGTACATTACTTTAATTTGTGAAATTAAAGACTTTATTAAAATTTTAACATGAATGAAGAATTGTCTTTATTACATTACGTTATAATTAATGAGTTATGTCTTAAGTGACGTCGAAGTGGTGAAAAATCCGAAAAAGAGAAAAAGAATTTGGTCACAGGATTGGTATCGAAAACGGAAGCAATTATATTAGCCATAATATTTTAATTTACTTAATGCTTTAATTAAAACTGAATACTGACTAATGTTGACGAATGCATTGATAAACATACCTACACACGTTCAACATAGTCGTCAACATCAGGCTCCACCCACAATAGCTCGAATGCATTTCATTTTCTTCAACATTGGCATCAACTTGTCCTTTCAACCTTCAACTAGCCTACACACGGTAAACTTGGTGATCAACATCGCAAGTTGACAACTTAGGTTGTCAACCAAGTTGAACGTCTGTAGACCGCATTAGCCGCCATCAGCAACTTCAACCAGCATCTTTCAATCTACCGTCCACACATTTTTAAGTTGTTAAATCTTCCGAATCTATATCCAGAATTTTTAATTAATTTTCTACTGCCAATTACTGCACTTCTTGTTTGATAAGATAAAAATCTGACTAATATGCAACAGGGTAGGGTGACCGCTACTGGAGTCTTTCCAATACGATGGCTTTTTATTTCGATATCGTTGATATTATATACATACTATAATATTAGTCGAGTATATCGACGGTATAGAGCACAAAATTGGTAAGTACATTTTTTTTCAAAAATGAGTTAAGTACACAGAGTTTACCGTTTTAACATAAACTTTGATGTGCACAAATGTGGTAAGTATACCACCTACCGTTTAAGGGTTATTAATATAACCCCTATGCTACCAATGTACATTGAACATTTTGAAGCCGCTTTTTCTCGTATAAAAATAGATTTTACAGCAAAACTTTTTAGACATTTATTGTCGCAAATTTCATCATCTTCAATTTTGTTAATATGAATTTTTTTATTTGGTCAAAGCGTTTTTGACTGACAGCGACTTAAAACAAGTATGTAAATTGCAAAAAATATTGTCATCAATATCTCGGAAACGCTTCAAAAAAACTAAAATATTAATAAGCATTTTTTCTTGTAAATTTTGTTCTCTACATTTTTGTACTTATACATTTTTCTATTTCATCGCACCGTTTCCAAGATATAGATGACAATATTTTTTGTGTTTTACAGAGTTGTTTAAGTCACTGTTAATCAAAAACGGCGTGACAAAATAAAAAAAAATTAAGATAAACAAAATTGAAGGAAATGAAATTTGTAACAAAAAATGTCTAAAACGTTTTGCTGTAAAATTGATTTTTATATGAAAAAAAAGGGGAACGGTACGATTCGCCGCGCACGATTCGCCGCGCACGATTCGCCGTGCACGATTCGCCGCGACACGACTCGCCGCGACACGACTCGCCGGGAACTATTCGCCGCCGCACGATTCGCCGCGACACGATTCGCCGTGAGTTTTTTACTTTTATCCGTTCAGTAACCCCATCTATTGATAATCTTTGATAGATTTTTAACCCATAAAAATGAATTAAATATATTAAACAAATTAAATAGATTAAATAGATAAATTTCTCAAAAGTTAGAAAAAACAATAGTAGTTCTTTTTGTTTTCGTTTATTTTCAATTTTATTTAGATTAAGCCTCCAACATTTCGAAATTGTGGGCTAAACCACGAAGGTATTCTAATATATCCCGATTCTCAAAATCATTGACTAATGTCAAAGATTGCCTACCATTGCCTTTACGATTTCTTTCGCCCATGTAGTACCTTTCGAACCAATTGGCTAAGGAATAAAATACAGAAAACAACGATAAAAATACATCATCTTATTACCTATTGAAGTACTCGAGGATGAATAAATTAGGGAGTGACGGTTGGACATTTAAAATTGTTTGGATTTTTCTTCTTCAAAATGGTATAATGCGATTGGTCAATATACCGTTACCAATTAGAAATTGGAAATTTATAACAATAAATTTTAATCCTAACATACAAAACCATGGAAGGTAAAGAGGTATGAAAGATAGAATAGAAGTGCCGGCGGCGAATCGTGCCGCGGCGAATCGTGCGCGGCGAATCGTGCGCGGCGAGTTGTACCCAAACCAAAAAAAGAGGTTTCAAAATGTTCAATTCACATTAGTATCATAGGAGCGTCCAAAAACTTCTGCAAGTCACTGTAATTAATTCAAAATTTAGTAATTAACATTTACTTTAATTGTTCTAACTATAATTATTGCGTTAGGCAATGAAATAGTATACAAGTTTATAGCAATATAAAAGTTATAAGTATGTAAGCTTAAATGGCATAGACATCCAAACTTTAAAATCTCTCTACTGTAAAATTAGTTTTATTGCACATACCACAACTGTGTTCTATGCCGTCGATATGCAAAACCAGACATGTCACTTAAAGAATATTACTATTAAAGAATAATTTTCACAATTATATTTGATACAAATGTCAGTTTTCAACCCCTGTTTTAAGCAGGTTTCTTTGTTTTTATTACCAAATACTTTCGTTTAAATGGTAGAACAGGCCATGAGGAATAACACTTCTCAGATTGATTTTTGTAAAATGTGACTTGTTCGATTTTGCATATACCGAACTCAATGTAATATTAGCCAACCGTATAGTTGATGACTAACATGCTTCCTAAGAGATTGTCTTTCTTCGGAGTTCGGAATGGTAAACTGGACCTAATGCACTTTTAATTAAAATTATGAAAACTGAATCGTAAACTGGGCTAAAGGCAAATTTCAGGTAACCCTGTTACCCTGTATGAATGTTTTTTGGTATAATTTTAAAAAAAATATCGAAAACATACTGTATAACCTCGATCTTTTTGCGCAGATTTATTTGTTTTTAGTATATTTAGTTTAATTTCCTATAGAAATAGTGGTAGATTTTTGTTTATACACAATGAAAAAAAAATTTTTTCGATAGTAAAATTAAAATCTTCGGGTTGACTTCGTAATACAAAACATAAAATTTGTAAATTAATTTGTTTTAAGAAAATGGGACCTTCGAGTCGCTCCACTTATTAAAAACATCAATAAAGTAGCTCCAACTTGAAAATTGCGCGGATCTAGTAAGACAGCTAGGATCTTCGAGCCGCTCCCACTCATTAAAAACAACCCTATTATAGACAGAATTCCAAAATTCTTAGACAATTTCCTTTGTCTTTGGTGCAATTTACCATTTCCAAAATTTTAATAAAATTTGCTTTTGACCCAGTTTATCTTACCCCATTTTAACAATAGTTTTTTTATCAGCAATTTTTTGTTAATTTTTTTTTATTGCTTATTTATTTGCTTCATTTGCGAAGTAAAATCGAAGTACCGTGTAGATTAAAGTTGGTATATCTTGAGAAGTACTTGAAAGTACTCAATAATGTCTGAAGTAGAAATGAGCGGAAACATTTTCTGTCTTCAAAACATGACCTTAAATATCTCCGAAAATCGTGATTTTAGCACTTAGAAATAAGAAAACTTAAAATCCTGACCTGCTTGAGCAATTCTGCGGCCGAATTTGTATTCAATGCCAAGAAATTTGCAAGAAACGATATGTCTCACTCAGGTGGTAAAAAAAGGTACAGGTTGTTTAACTGTGTTATTCATCACAATTGACAATAAACATTCGCCGAGCGGGGGAAGCTGAAAATTAATTCACCCGACAAATTTTGTTTGAGTTTCCAAACTATGTTTATTCCGATTACCCTCACTAGAAGAACCATTACAACTCTCAATTTTTGTCAAGTTTGTTATAATAGTTCACTCATACTCAAATAAATAATATATATCGTCGGCTTACTGCAAAAACAAGATAAGTCCATTTTTGGCATTGTTTTGATAAGTGCGCCTACATACTTAAAAATTGGTTAAAAATGTACTGCGAAAATAAGATAAGTCTCTGACAGGTGTAAATGAGGGATGCATGTGGTCAAAAATAAGATACGTACTCTTTGATGACTATTAACACTTGCTAAAGTCTCGATTATGTCAATAAATTTTATGTTACTTATCTGGTTCTTGCAGTAAGCCGACGATATTAGAATCTACTTACTTTGCGCTGCATTTCTAATTGATGAAATGGACAGCTTCAAATTATTACTTCTAGATGGACTAGCCAGTATTTGAAATGAAGATTGTAATGCATTTCCATCAACATTAAGTACACGAACTTCTAGAATATAATTATTTATTTACATTTGTTATTCTAACAAAAATTAAAGCTCAGTAGGTATCAAAGTTAAAACAAAGATTTTTACGAGCATCCAATCGCAATTGCAGGTGCAATAAACATAATGCAATTACGTGCTGGACACGCGCTGATCACTGTTTACATTAGCTGCTAGTGTTAAATGATTAAAGTATAGCAAACCTACTAGTTTTGCCAACTACTCAGTTGAAATAACCAACTTCACAATTTTCACAACTTTTGCCGATTGCTAGCGAATGTTGGAGGGAGTCTCCCCCCCCCCCTTGGGCACGTCCTCGATTGTCATAAAACGGATAGGCAGTTACTGATTAAGCAGTTGACCGGGAGTTTCGGTATTGCCAGTGGTTCTGGAGTGACCTATGACCATCATTATGGCAATCATCCCTTTTGTATACTCAGCGTAAGTCTATTGTAAAATTTATATTAACTCTGCCTAAATATTGGTATAATTATATTTTTTGTTGTTGTTTAAATAAATTGTTTTACTGAACTCCCAATTAACTATTCTACCAGTTTAAAATCTGAGTCACGCTAAAACTCATCACGAAACCAACTTTGTGACATGTTTACGGGCTTCTACTGTATTTATTGACCTATGCCCGGCACCTCCACCTCACACAGTTTGTAATAAACAATATAAATCAAAAAATGGAATACTATATGTCTTTGTTTTGGCTAGTTAAACTAGTAGGTACCTACTATAGTTTATAATATTATTGAAAATTAAGTTACCTGTTTCGTCGCAAAGTCTAAAATCATCTATAGCCCAAAATTGTTCATGACAGTTATTAGAACAGTGTCTTTCTTCATATAATTGTATGTCTAATTCATTTGTTGGAAGCGACACATTCAATTTTATTTGTTGCCATGCAAATTCCTGTTAAGATACGAAGATTTTAATGTAATTTAAAACATACATATATATTTGGATAAAATGATATATTTACTTTCAGCGGTTGTATGGTGTTCTTGAAAATAATATCATTTGCACTATTGATGAGATTTACTCCACTAATTGTCAAACTGCATTGTGCACACATGGCAACGTAGAAAGAAATGCATAACTTATTGTCCATAATATGAATTCTTTCTCCTACTAGTTGTGATGCTTCATCCACACTACTATTAGTAGTATATGTAAATTCGTCTAGTAAAAACATAATATAATAATAATTTTAATAATTAATAATTTATACAACTCTTTCGCGCACTGGATCATAGATGCACATACATATAAAGCGAACGAGAAGAAAAGCGAAGCAAAGCCAAATGAAGGAAATCTCTAAAATAGTGTTAATCCCGGTAAATCGACAGAAATATATCAGTTCTAACATGTTAAATTAAACATTTAAATATGCCACGGATGTGAGAAAGTTGACGAAAAGCAACTTCAAAAAGTCAAAAAGTATATTTTAATAATTTTAGAATTTATATTTTTTTTAATTAAAATAGATATAAATTTGTAATTAATCAAAATAATCTCTTTACCGGCTTAAAGCCTGTATGACACGACGTTAAATTTGACGTCATATTTACATGTAAATTTTTAAGAAAATATTCAACACCGTTGCATACAGAAAATTTATCGTCAAATTTTATGTTAAATTTTCATTTAAAAAATTTAGAACATGTTCTAAATTTGTTGTTAAAAGTGCGTGTAAATGTGCGTAGTAGAAATTTTCCCGTCTAGAGTCCGCCCAGTTTTGATTGTGAAGTTAACGCACATTTCACATTAACCCTAAACTTTATTTTTACCTGCATAAAATTAAAATTTTACCTGGCAAAAATATGAGCAAATTTACATAAAAATTTTCATGTAAATTTGACGTCAAATTTAACGTCGTGTCATACAGGCTTTAGCAACTAATGCCCGTACTAATAGTCACGGATCAATTCGAGATTCAAGATTAATTCTCGAAATATACGGTCTAAATTCCAGTAATCTCATTGGTAAATCCTAGGATCATCTTGAATCTCGGATTGATCCGCGACTATTAGTACGGGTATTATAGGGTTTTTTGAGGTTATATCAAAAGCCTGGCGTGATGGGGTTAAGTGAACTTATGATTTAGTTTCAGCTACTCTAAAAATACACCATGGTCTGAATCCCAAGCGATGCCGGGGGCGGGAGTACGCATTTTTTGTATGCTGTCTAATTATTGTGATGAGTTAATGTTATAAATTAGAAACTTTGTAACATGTAAAATGTTTTAATATTCTTAAAATACAATTTTTCATAAATTTTGTTGCTTTAAATTTAATTTCTATCCTTTTCTGATTTTGAAGTTCCAAAGTTGGTATGAACAATCAAAAATGCGTCTTATCTATTTTCATTTTTAATAGACGATAGCACAAATTTTAATAACTGTGGTTTTCAATTTAGAATTTAATTAAAAACGAATAGTGTTGGGTTTTTTTTATACCGATTTTACAACATTATTTCATTATTTATACAGGTAATTGTTGGTGAAATTTATTTTTTCTTTATTTTAGTCGCGTTTTTTTAGTTTAAATTTTTGAAACCATTTTGATTCAGCCGTTGAAAACGTGGTGGAGGTTTTTATTTGCACTCAAAAATTTTCTATTCTGAGACGTAAATTAGAAAATTAACATTTGAAGATAACCTCCAGCTTACAATATTTAAGATCTGTTATCCGATTGAGATAAGGTGTCCTTTTTGGAAGTTAAACCTTTTTGTGAACATCCAGGATCTCGTTGGTTATAAAGTTACAAATTTTCCGTCCATCTAGGCAACGTCAATTATAAATATTGGATTTTTGTTGTTGTTGGTTGTAAATTTTACGCGCAGTTGAGGGACACCAATAATTTTACTTCATAATCAATCTACCTTTTGTTTGTAGATAAAAGGGTCACATTATATCGAATGTGGGGGAGGAATTTGTAATACAAATTTGTGTTTTAGAATCAGATCCAACTTTTTATTTGAACAGCCGATGGGCTGCGAAATAAGGAAGGCCTTCTGGAAGTCGTGGTGAAGTCGAGCTGTAGTTTTGCCGTAACACCTGGTTGTTTATTTTGGGTGAGTTATACAGATTTGTGTTATGATTTTTTTTCCACAGGAGAATTAATGTGACTTTGTTTGGTCATTTTTTTAACGTTGTTGTCGATTTAAGTGTCACTCAAGAGCACGTTTAATTCAATTAAAAAGCAACTGGCACCTTCAGTGCCTGCGCTTGTTTTTCTTTCAAGTTTTATTTTGTGAAGGTGATACCTTCAGTATCCCTTGCTATCTTGTACATTTTTTTATTTTAACTTTTCTGAAATTACATTAAATCAAGTTTTTTTTTTCACTCAATTTTGTTTTATTCTAAATAGATTTTAATAGTAATTTCTGGCGCCTGGCAATTTTTTATTCTAGTATCGCTTACTCTAGCCTCTCTCCGTACTGATTAAGCTAGCCGCTGCTTGTACAAGCAGCTTTCAGGGAGAATTAGGGAACAACTTTGTAAATGTAATAAAAATTTAGATCAATTATATTTCTCTCTTTGAAAATTATGAGGAAACATGTAGCTACTTACACTGGTTAAATTTCCAATAAGCTGGTAGATGGGTGCTTCGTACAATTAGATGCTGTATATTGATATATTTCTCTTTCGTATCGGACCAATTTAATAGTGTTACGTTGTTTGATACAGACTTCATTACAATATTATTTTTATTGATTGATATTGAGAAGTGTTTCCACTCATCGATACTTAAAAGTTCACCTGGTGTTGTCTGAAATATAATAAATATTAAAATTATTATACATTATTACCTTTTTTCTTCAAACGTCTGTTTAGACGAAATTTAGAACTTTAGTCCACTCAAAAGGCAAGATTAAACTTTCACTTTTTTGCCTTGGTTTCTTTTACTTTCCATAACGCTTTATAGGCAAGTCATAGAAATTCCCGGTTTTTAACAAATTTACATCAAAATTAGTCAATTCATTATTTTTTTTAAACGCATACAAAAATTAATATACAAAAATATGAATAAGTAGGTCCTGAAAATTTGTATTCGAATTTAGTAAAAATATAATACAGAAAACTATTAAACATATGCATTATAACAATGAAGAAGGAAGTATCCATCTTGAACAGATCAATCAATCGACTGAAGCCATTATTTCACTTTTTGGTTTATCAAAACCTTTAGATTTAGTAAATGAAGAGTCGAGCCAGCCGGGTGGAAAAATGATAACAATCCTTTTAAATTTTTTTTGAAATTTGTAATGGAAATGGTAGAACAGGTTTAGGTAGATTTTAATACAGTAATACCCCGAACTTACGCGATAGGTTGGACTGAGTGATAACCTCTAAGTCGAATTCGCGTAAGTCGAGATAGGTATATTATAATTTCGCATATAAATACGCTTTTCGTTGGAGTCTATATTTTCTGAAATTTGTAACCATTTTACAATTAAACTGAGGCCTTCTGTGAAATTCCCGAACGAAAGACGAATCGACGAGATTTGAAAATCGCGTAGCTCCGGGTTTGCATAAGTCGGATGTGACGGGCTCAGATTGCCTGAAGTCAAAAATTGATAGCGGGAAATGGCTATCCGCTCAGACACACCAAGGAAAAATCAATAAAATTTAATGTTAAATTATAAAAATGTAGGTTGGTGAATATTTCGCAAGCGTACAAAAAAATGAATCTTAAAAGTTGATAATAATTTTGGTTTCCGGACAGTTATAGTACTGAAAATTAAATGAAGGATGAGATGAAGTTTAAAATTAATTTTCAATACCTGTAAATAATATAATTTTTCACATAGATGTTTTTGTAACATTAAAATTCAACACCATAAAATGTTGCCTTATAATTTGACAACCCAATCAGCATAAATAGAAAGTTCACAGCAATGTTTTCATAATAGTCAAATATTTAAAGTAGCAAGCATACAAAATAATCCTTTGTAATCCCGACTCGTAGAGGTGTCGTAAAGTCTAAACACAAAATAGTGTGACGATACCTCCAACGAATCAAATCAAAAGTTGGCAATGTTAGTTAAAAGCTCTTAAAGTTAACTAAAAATAAGTCTGCATGGAGCACTTCAATTTATTACGGTAGTGAAATCAAAATTATTGTCAAGTAAATGAATAATTGAGGTCCCGATAGAACTTAACGGAGTAATGTATCGGTTGCACTGAACTAAATAAAATGGAAAGTTAAGAGTTGATTTCTTAAAATTTTGAAAGTTACTAGGTTGGTTTTAAAAATGCAACAACCTGTAATCACAATAGTTCAAACCAACAAGGTCACTTGATGACGTCGCAACGAAAATTTTTGAGAAGTTCAATTCAAAGTGGACCGATAATTGTTTGTAAAAACCTGATGCAAAATCTCGATTTACATTACACGGGGTTAGCGTAAATCAAGGTATTACTGTATACTACTAATAATACTTAGAGACACTGCTAAGAGTCGCGAGATAAATGCACTTTAAAGATACGTTTGTAATGTTATAAACGTAGTTTATATTTGGCACTTAATGAACGACTTTAAATCAATTGAAATTACCACTAAATGCATACCTATTACTTTGGAAATAATCCACGAGATGGCAACCGATGGCTTTACAGCGTTCGATATAACCAACGGAGGAACCGACACCACAAAAGAGGGAGGAGGGTGAACGGAAAACAGGAAGGGACACCATTTTTTGGAGTGAAAGCGATAACACGTTTTTCTTGTGAAGTGATTAATAATTTCTTTAGTTAAAATTAGCAATTTGTAATTGTGATTCAATTTTGTGGGTTTTAACCAATCGTAAGGTAATAATGTTTATAATTAATATACTCCAAAGATACGAGTTTCGTGTAATCGAATTCAATGAATATGATTATTTAAGTTATAAGGTAAGACGACCTCTATTGACCCTAGTAGCAAAACTCACAGGAGACCTTATGGGTCACTGTGGGACTACTAGACAGCGTCCATTTTAGGAACCTCAAGAGCCTTAGACATTGCAAGAATTGATGAAATAACATTAAAATTTTAGGTATTGTACGGGAGCCATTTTATTAAGAAAGGCACGACACGAAACTTGATTCTTTGGATCCACGAGGGGGATTTTACTGACTATGTTTTAATAGTTTATGGGAGATTAAAGATGTCAATCTCCTTATATTCTGAATCACACTATATATTTTATGTATTACCATTGACTATAGTAGTTATCAAGACACGCAGCCATATGGAAGAATTGTAAATTCTATGTCCCTCTCACTCGAACGCACTCCGCGCACTATACTGTCCACACGTTCTAACGGAATGGATCGCGAGATTAATAATTGTTAATGAGGATTTACATTGAAAATTAGCGCCATCTAGTTGTCGCGACAATTTAGTATTGCATTAAAACATATATGGCTGCGTGTCTTGATAACTACTATAGTCAATGGTATTACCAAATTATGCAAAATGCAACATATAAACTTAAATGATGAAATCATATTATGAATAAACATTAAAATTTACTGTGTTTAATTATGTGTTCGCTTTGCATTTCTTTCGCTTCATTTGCTTTGCTCAAGTTTATTCTTCGATATGAGAGAAGTACTACGTCTGGGATGTAATGTCGGGGTAGGTTCTGTGCACAACGTGGGGGTCCTGGTATTAGACGTTTGGTGGCCATCATAATTGTGCTTAGGAGGGTTCGGTTAAGCTTAGGAAGTGGGGTTATTCGTGAGAGATTTGATTTGACGGTTTGACATTACACGTTGTACTAAATTAATAAAAAATCGGAACAATTTGAAAAGTTTAAGATATATAACATAAAATCGTGTATTGGATTTTCTCGTTATACTGTGTGACAGACCGTTCATCCGAACATTGTCTAATAAGTGTGATTCCCCGTGTGCGATTCTTGCACTCGGCTAACACCTCGTGCAAAAATCTAGCACGCGGGTTGAAAAATAGCACCTTAGTCCCATGATGTGGTTACAACATACTATAGTTCAATTTGAAAACGAAGTATGAGTAATAATTCGATTTTTTAGTAAAAGTTAAATTTCTATGTGTGCTTTTTACGATTTGCTCAAAAGATAGAAGTCTTACAAAAAAATCTGATGTGACAACACATAACTTTCCCATTTATTACTAAATTAATAATAATAATAATTAAAATTAAAATAAAAAAAAAATAAAAAAAAATATAAAAATAATTAAAATTTAATAAATAAAAAAATAACGTATGGATTTCAACCAAAATCTAATCAGCTCTCGAGATTGCTGTTACAAACCAGTATATAAAATTTGAATAAAATCGGTTCACGCGTTTTGAAAAAATCGTGGACGAAAAAATTGCACACACACACCCTCTCTCACGCACATACACACACACATCCGGACATCATTTCAAAATTTGTCTCAAACGATTTGTACGGACTTATGGACTATGGAAAAAATACTAGTTCAAAAATTTTTTTTTACTTGATTACAATACTTTCCTTTACTCTATAATTTTATTGTGTTTTATTTCTGTATGGTAAAAATTAAGCATGTTATGGCTATCTAAGTGTGTTTATAAAAATCGTAATTGTTAATTTACGATACGATAACTACTAACATTTTATAATAAAAGATTTCCAATAGGGATGATAGGATTTTGACAGTAAATAGCGGCCATATTTGAATTGAAATATTTGACATCTACTATCAGTTATTAGCATGGACTTAGAAGGCTATTTTCTTAGACTTCTGTAGACTTCCAAATCCATGGTTATCAGAAAGGTTTGCCATTTTATCATGAACAAGTTCACGTTCCCACAGCGCCAGCGTTTGGAAATCGTCCCAATATTGGATTAATTTCCAGAAGTTTTGTTGCTACTCAAAAAGCTTTTCGTGCAAAACACGATTGTTATTCTGCTTATTCTGAGCTGATATATTGGTTAATAAACATTATCGCTGTTTTTTATAACTGTTTTTTGCGAAGTTAAATAAAGTGGTATACTTACATAATATACTATATAGTTTTATTAAAAATGATTTGTAAATTAAGAAACCTACTTTTCTTGTAACCATCGGTTTTTACATGGATGCGTTTTATTAAAAAATTCATCTTTTGTTACACCTTGTATATTTATTAAATTCAAATATTGGTATTAAAATTTAATTTTAAAAGAGATTAGAAACATTAACAGATAAGCGTACGCCATATTGAGATTTGACGGTTGAATTTTGAAAAAATTAAGTAAATTTTTTTGTGTCCAGTAGTTAACTTGATATATTTGGAAAGAAAAATTATTAGAATTTCCGTACCGCTAATTTTGGGATTTTCATATCAGTTGACTTTGTTCGGAGACCGACAGTTTGGTTTATTTTGGAAGTTGGTTAACCGATTTCGCTTTTGCGGATTTATTTTGCTGTACACGATCAATAAGCTTGGTTTTTTTTTCTGAAGACACGTACAAATCTAAAATTTTCAAATTGGGAAAACATCCAATTAAGATGGTTGGGTAGAGTTTTCATTCACGTGTGACCCATGGTTTTTTTAGGTGAAATCAAAAGAATACAGTTTCTTATATGTGTTAGTAAAATTTCAACCCTCTTTACGGTGTAGTTTTTAAGAAATCATTATTTAAAATTTTTCAAAAATACATTGCAAACATAGGAAAACGCACGCAATAGGACAGATTAGGATGTTGTTTTTGAATATATTCAAAACTTTCACGTGAAACCTATGAAAAAATAGTTACTAATGTAATCTACGATGTATGAAGTATATTCTAGGAAATATTGAAGTAAGTTTACCGTACAATTATTGAGAAATCGCTAATAAAATAATTCCCGCGTTTTCTGAATTTGAAAACGAAACATATATTTGTGGTTCAAGCTGTCATAATTTATGTCAAATTATTAAGGTTATGAATTATCATTAGACAAGGGATTATCTGAGTAGATGGCGTAACTATACATATTCTAAATTTAATTGCAAACAGCATTTTTATTGGATTTATTACATTTATTATTAACATTATCCTCTTTCTACCACATACAAAAATTGCATTAATACTCGAAAAAGCTTGTAATTGACTTTTTGTGCAGCAAAATTTTCAGCGCTATGTTCATATTTTCAACGATCTGTTACTAATGCCAATGTGGGGATAAGTTAGGTTAGGTAGATCAGCTAGTAATTGAATCAAGTAAAGATCTTAACAAATTTGAATTGTTATTTAGATTATTATAATAAGAGAATATGCAATTTGATAAATTATATTTTCAATAAAAATGATTTTTAATATAGATTTTGCAATGTAATAGTTTATTTGTAAATTTGAATATTGGACTACATTTGGACTCGGCCAAACTCTACCGAACCACCTTAACGCCTTTTTTTGATATACACAGAGAAGTTCACGTTCATTAATACCTTTGGTTACCATATTGCTATAATATCGTTCGATTTGAAGCTAACTATAACAGCAGCAGTTGTCGAGATTGGTAGCGCGCCCGTTGTTCCTGCCCTACTATCCAGTGCCGTGCCGGCTTCCGGACCATTTGGGGTGAGCCAAAAATTTAATTTTATTGTTAAAACATCGTGGCACACCTGTTTAGTGTTGTACGTATTCGTCAGCCAAATTGGGATTTTCGTCATCGTTTTGAGATTATTTTTATTTTTAACATCGTAATTAATTTAGTTTTGTTTGCACGAAGCACGACGTTGAACGTGCTTCTAAAGAATTGTTCGCGTTATCAGATCTGACAACGATACCTTTTAATTTACAGCTGCGTCTGACCACTGTTGATACCATAAATAATTTTTAGTAACAATTTATCTTTTTTTACTGTTGCTTTGTTTTTTTTTAGTTATTAAACTATACCTTTGTTACCCAACAACGAGTTTCATTTATTTTTGTGTTACTTTTGTTTTTCGTACTTTCAGGCAAAACACCAACAGCGGCAAAAAGTACGTGGCGCCCTTTTTTTTGAGTCGGAGGTTATACTCCTTTGACCCCCCCTTGCTCTATATAAGCTAGCCGTAGCGTCGCTGGAAAAGTTGTTTAGGTAACCAGTTTTCAACGGTTTCTAAACTGAGCCCGCGCAGTTGGCTTTGCTGCGCTAGAGCCGGGCTCAGGTTACATTCTTGCTGAAAGAAGTAATTTAAAAAAAATTTCTTAATAGAACAATAGCCTTTTTAAATAAATGAAATGTGTAGAAATTCGGTTGTGAATTTAAAATAGCCATTTGAATTTGGGTTAAATTATGTAAAATTTTGAAAGTATCACAAAATTGTTTCATATTAGAAAAAATGTGTTAATATATTTTTTACTTTTCCATTTACGTAGTAAAGGAAAGTTTTGTAATCGAGTAAAAAAAAATGTTTGAACTATAGCATTTTTTCCATAGTCTATGAGTCCGTACAAATCGTTTGAGATAAATTTAGCAATGATGTCCGTATGTGTGTGCGTGTGTGTGCGATTTTTTCGTCCACGATTTTTTCAAAACGCGTGAACCGATTTTATTCAAATTTTATATACTGGTTTGTAACAGCAATCTCGAGAGCTGATTAGATTTTGGTCGAAATCCATACGTTATTTTTTTATTTATTAAAGGGTATCCATGGATAAGATAGTCAAAATGCCCTTATCTTTAAATATTTTAATTTACTTGATAAAAGGGTGCCTTGGGGTGCAAAAATAAGGTTTTCATAATAATTTGCTCCAGATGCTTGCTCCACCTCTTCTGAGGGTCAAAAAATAGGATTCTTCAGTCATTATTTTTTTTCTGACGAACTAGCAAATAAAAAATTTTGAAAATATTTATAGATGTAGTGATTAGAGTCATCTTTCAACACAATTTTTTTTGATCCCCTGAACACTCTATATGCCTCTTAAAACTATTCCAAAAAGTTAAAAATCGATCTTTTTCTTATTTTTTGAAGACCGGCAAAAAAATTTTTTTTGTCATTTTTTAGGTTGTACTTAAATCTAACTTCCTGAATTTTTTCAGATTTTTTGCCAAGGTGCGCCAACCCTAAAAATCATATTTACTGCATTTTTTAACATTCTTGGCTATTTTGGACTTCTTAACGCAACTAAAACTTTTTGTAAAATGTGTATCATGGGTATTTTTCACAGAAAATGAATCTTACTGACATATTATTGAATATTTTTCAACCAAAGACTCAAAATAAACTCGAAAAACTCATTATAGAAGTTAAACAATTAAAAATGTATCACTTTTTTGTTATTTTTGTCCCTTTTTGTTCCTTTATAGAGGCTAGATAATACTCTTGATGGAAATCAAGATCTTTCTTGAACTGGTCAAGTGGTCATTACGTTTTTTGCCTATTTCTCTTTACTCTACCTAATTGAAATATAGTTGTTCTTACATACGAAACTTTGCAAGCCATGATAACGAACAAGGACTACATTTTAGGGAATTTTTTATGAGATTATTAATAAAGATATTGATATAAGCTTTGAAAGGCTTAATAAATATACTCTTGAAATACTTAAAAAAAATTTTTAATATGTTTTATGCACTCTTTATATACAGAAACATTATTTGAATGAAAAGTAGCGTTAGTGTTAAAATCTTGAAAATGGGCCATCTAAAACAAAACAAATCAGAAGTTTTAGGTTCCATATAACACTATAGCAACCGCCTGAACTAAAATTATCATTCTTTTTTAAAACAGCAAAAAAAAATTACAATTTTTCTGTTTTTTTTTCATTTTTTTTATCGCCATTTTATTATTATTTTTGCATGTATATTAAAAATTTTAGTTCAGTCGGTTGCTAGTGATATATTGAACCTAACGCTTTTGATTTTTTTGATTTAGATTACCCAATTTCAAGATTTTAACACCAGCGCAGCCCCACCTACTAATCGAGGCATGACATTTAAATAATATTCCTGTATATAAAAAATGCATAATATATTTCAAAAATTTTTTTTAAGTATTTCAAGAGTGTATTTTTAAAGCCTGACAAACCTCATATCAATATCTTTATTAATAATCTCAATCAAAATTCACAAAGATTGCTTTTTTTAAGCTTCCAAAGTAGAATACTGCTTTAATACAAATTCAGGCTTCTAAGAGCTAATAATAATAATAATAAGCTTTATTTACGGAGAAATAACTCCGTTAGTTAATAAATAACTAATAAATGATCAAGGAACAAAAACGGACAAAAATAACAAAAACGTGATACATTTTTAATTGTTTAACTCATAAGTATAATGAGTTTTTCGATGTTATTTTGACTCTTTGGTTGAAAAATATTGAATAATATGTCAGTAAGATTCATTTTCTGTGCAAAATACCCATGATACACATTTTACAAAATGTTTTAGTTGCGTTAAGAAGTCCAAAATAGCCGAAAATGTTAAAAAATGCAGAAAATATGATTTTTAGGGTTGGCGCACCTTAGCAAAAAATCTGAAAAAATTCAGGAAGTTACATTTAAGTATATCCTAAAAAATGGCGAAAAAATTTTTTTTGCCGGTCTTCAAAAAATAAGAAAACGATCGATTTTTAACTTTTCGGAATATTTTTAGAAGGCATATAGAGTGTTCAGGGGATCAAAAACAATTGTGTTGAAAGGTGACTCTAATCACTATATCTATAAATTTTTTCAAAATTTTTTATTTGCTAGTTCGTCAGAATAAAAATAATGACTGAAGAAACCTATTTTCCGACCCTCAGAAGGGGTGGAGAAAGCATCTGGAGCAAATGATCATAAAAACCTTATTTTTACTCCTCAAGGCACCCTTTTATCAAGTAAATTTAAAAATTTAGAGATAAGGGCATTTTGACTATCTTATCCATGGATACCCTTTGAATTATTTTTTTATTATTTATTTCAGTCCTCACATACAGTGGTAATAAGCATAAGATGGGGGATTTAGCTCCAACCATCTTATGGTTTACAATGTGTTTCTTAACTTATAAGTACGCTTCATAATTAAAATTTTAAATTGTTTAGTGCATTTTTAATTTTGAGAATTTAAAAATTTTCTGACAATATGGCACGTTTCCAAAATAACTGCTTTTTGTATTTCTGGGTACAATTTTGTTGATAGATCCAGCTTTAACAAATGGGTTTTAAATTTGGAGGATACCACACCAGTAGCCGATATCACTATAGGAATTATTACTATTTTATTAAGACCCCATACACTCATCATTTCCATCGCTAGTGCCTCGTACCTATGAATTTTTTCTTTCACGGTGGTTATGACATTTTTTGATAGAGGCACAGCAACGTCAATGATGACTGCATTTTGGTCTCTTTTTCTTATCAAGACAATGTCAGGCCTATTATGACTAATTTCTCTATCCGTCAATATAGTCCTGTCCCAGTAGAGTAGCGAAAAATCGTCTTCAAGTACAGGTTCAGGTACGTAGTCATAATAGGGCCTAAAATTGTAGAGCAAGTTACATTTTTTACCAAGCTGCTGGTGTAATATCTTGCAAACTTGGTTGTGTCGTCTGAGATAGTCAGTAGGAGCCAAGAATGAGCATCCTCCTATAATATGCTCTATGGTTTCATTGAGGACACCACACTTTCGGCAGCGATCTGCAACATCGAGATTCATGATGTGCTTCTTGTAATTGTTAGTGGCAATTACACCATCTTGAATCGCACACATGAATCCTTCAGTTTCAAAGTGTAGTAATCCCCTCTTCAACCATTCTACTGACATTTCTCCATCAATTCCTTCGGAGTCCAAAATTGTCGGATATTTGCCGTGAAGCACCTTATTCTTCCAATTAATATTTAAATTAGATTTTTCTTCACAATTATAATTTTGATTTTTTAAATTTAAACCACTAAAATTTTTATCCAGACGTATAATTTCACGAATTAAAGAAATGTTAATTGAATAAAAATAATCACGCAATAATATTATTTTTTTTTTAATTTTAATTATTATTATTATTAATTTAGTAATAAATGGGAAAGTTATGTGTTGTCACATCATTTACAGTACTTACAGTTGCTATAACCTATTGGAATTCTAATATCTATTTTTAAACAAACTTATTTATGTATTACAAATAGGTTTTGTGAAATGTTTTGTAATATTACATATTATGTAAAATGTAATGTAAGAAAATTACTTTTCTTATCGATCACTTAAATACCTATGTTATCGTCCACAAAGATAGTATATTTAGTTAACAAGAAAAGTAAATTAAAGATAATTTTCTCAGATTTAAAAAACTTTAATACATTTTTAATCATACATAGGGCTAATTATAACATTTTTACCAAATATTAAGGCTTTTACGATTTTATCGAATTTTTTCGAAAAAAGTGATTTTAAATTACTTCGGTTAATTTCAGCGGTTTGGTTTACATTGTGTCTTCGTATATTCGTATGCAACCAGAAAGAAAGTATTGTAAATTAAGTGCAAATTCTTTATCTGGCTGTACATAGTAGTTCTATGGCATTATTATAATTATTGATTATCGTTAATCTTACCTTTATTTCTCTTCTTGAATCCCTGCATAATTTGTTAGGATATTTGTTCAAACTATTAGGAATTTCATTTCTTTTACATTTCCTTATTGCTATTTTAGTACCACTAAAACCACCTAATAAAATCCAATAACAATTTGCCGTATCTGGATCCCTATCATCACACAAAAATATGTGAGCTTCTTGTTCCACCCTGATTGAAAAATTTATTGTGAGTCTATTCTTGATATCGTTTGAAAACTTTTGGACGTGTACAAATACTGTATTTCCGTTTGTATACATTTCTTTAAAATCTAAATTAAAAAATAAAATTATTATTTGAAGATAATATGCATTATAAGAAGTAATAAAAAATTAATATCCTAATACTCGTATCATATTTCTAAACGTGACAATTTCTGTTACTGAAAAATTCTTTTTTTTGTAGGTTACTGTCACGGAACTTGAACCACGAATTTCACTTTTTCTACAGTTCACATTTTTTGTAAGTTTGGAAAGTGAAATTTGTAAATTTCTTTATTTTTTCTTTAGAGAAGCATTGTATTTATCACGGATATATGGGCCATTCCACATCAATCGGAACAGAATAAATCAAAAATTTACCTTGATGCTTACGATTTTTTTATAATTTCTTTTGCTCGTTATGAAAATTTATTAACAAAATAGGCAATAGTTAAAGCCGCAGCCTTACTTTTCACTACCTAGCAGGAGTAGATGGGGTGTGACCGCACCCAAAGTTCAAAAGTGGCTAGCGCCTACTGTATTGCAGTTACAAAAAAATTTCTTTAATATTTTTTATCCGTCGTTGTGTGTAGAGAAAGAAAAAAAATAATATCAAAAGAAAATAATAATTTTTTGTTATTTAAAATAGGTAAATGTTAAAAAGAAACCGAAAAAAGTGCAGAAATGGACTTTTTTTTTTCAAAAAATGCTCTAAAAGTGTCAATTTTCAATAGATTTAGGTAAAATTTTAGGGTAATGAACTTAAAACCATACTAAATGAAGATATTTTATGTGGTTAATAATACGATCCGCTCAAAAAAGTATAATTATTTCTGTTTAGGATGATATTAAAGGCTGGATTTGCTTATTTTTTTTATTTTAACAAGTAAATTTGACCAATATTTTTGTATTCAGGACTGCTAAAAATGTTGGAAAACACTTTGTAATATACTGAATATCTGTAATAAATGAATCGCTAAGCGCAGAAAGGAAAGTACTGACAAATTTGTCGAAATTGAGTTATACATCATGTCATATATTTTCGACATAGTCCGATCGTTTAGTGTAGGAATAAAAGTTCTACCATAAAGCGTTAGTTAGTTATTCGTCAGCAAAATATGCGTTTTTGCAACGTCGCGCCGCCAACATAATTAACAGCAGATGTTTGTGGTTGACAGAAATACTTATTAAAAAATTTTCGTTGTAAATTTGATTTCCTTCATTTTTGTTTATATAAATTTTTTTATTTTGTTGCGCCATTTCAGAGTTACGGTGATTTAAAAAAGACTCTGTAAAATACAAAATTTCATCTGTATCTCAAAAAGGGTGCAACGAATTGGAAAATGTATATGAACAAAAATGTAGGGAATGAAATTCATAAGAAAAAACTACTTATACACTTTTCTATTTCGTTGCACCGGTTTTGAGATACAGACAAAATTTTATTTTGTATTTTACAGAGTTTTTTTTCAAGTTACTGTAACTTTGAAATGGTGCGACACAATAGAAAAATTTATATAAACAAAAATGAAGAAAATAAAATTATCAACAGAAAGTTTCTAATAAGTATTGCTGTAAAAATAATTTTTATATGACAAAACACGCCTTCAAAACCAATAATTTGCATTGCTAACATAGGACTGGATGAATAATATTGTTAGTCACTGTATATAACAAAAAACAATGTTTATTTTGCCTTTGAATGAATGTATTTTATGTCCTATGGAATAAAGTTTTCTTTTACTTAAGTTTTTTCAATTGTTTAAATTAAACAGCATTGTTAAGTGCAGAAAAGTAAGTACTTCAGTATAATAAATATTTTTTTTTTGGGGTAAGATATTGAAACAATTAACTTATTTTTTCACTTTTCCTATATCTAACAGCCATTTCTAAATTTGTGTAAAAAAATTGCGCAACTGAAAAGTTTGGGTACCAAGAACAACCCAATCGGACATTTCTAGCTCAAGATATGATTTGTCAAGTCAAAAAAAGTCGAAAAAATGAAAAAGATACAATATCTCAAAAACTGTTCCATAAAAAAATTTGAACCTTGAGCTTTCGAGTTCAGCGGATAAAAATACATAAGAAAATCCATCTCTGATCAAATGTACATGAAAAAAATTTTATTTTGTAAACTAGTGTTATTATACTAAATAGTCAAACTGATGTCCATTGTTTGCAATGCATAAATTGCATTGCGTATGTGAACATTATTTGATACTCATATTTTTATATCATATTTTTCGTAGTTTTCATAAGCCATTTGACACTGTTGTGAAATAATAGTAAAAATTATAATATACAAATTCAAAGAACTAATAAAATTCTTAAAGTTCGTATAATACAAGTTTTGCTGTATCTCAAAAATCAAGAAAGTTATTGCTGAAAAACGATGATTGTCGATTCTATTTCTACTTGGCACGAGCTCTAAAAGACATCTATTAAAAACAACCGAAGGCAATCGTTTTGTAATGTCTAGTGTATAGTGTTTTGTTTTGACAAAATATGTAAGTATAGTATTTTATTTAGACAAAGCCAAAATTTAATTTTTGGATCTTCTTTTATTTTTATTTAATATTACTTTCCCATTTACGTAGTAAAGGAAGGTATTGTAATCGAGTAAAAAAAAATTTTTGACCTAGCATTTTTTCCATAGTCTATAAGTCCGTACAAATCGTTTGAGACAAATTTTGCAATGATGTCCGGATGTGTGTGCGTATGTGTGTGTGCGTGCGAGTTTTTCGTCCACGATTTTTTCAAAACGCGTGAACCGATTTTACTCAAATTTCATATACTGGTTTGTAACAGCAATCTCGAGAGCTGATTAGATTTTGGTTGAAATCCATACATTATTTTTTTATTTATTAAATTTTAATTATTTTTTTATTTTTTTTTTATTTTTAAAAAATTTTTTTTTAAATTATTTTTTTTATTATTATTTTTTTATTTTAATTTTAATTATTATTATTGTTAATTTAGAAATAAATGGGAAAGTTATGTGTTGTCACATCAGATTTTTTTTATTATAACGGGATGAAACTGAAATAATAGACCCTACATGTTATATATCATTAAAAAGAGGACAAAAAACTCGATTTAAATATGTCATAGCTATCTATGGTTTCCATTTAAAAAACACAACTATATACTATAACTCGGAAACAAATGAAACTATTTAACATTTCTTTAGCCCCGTTTATTCTCCTTAAAAATGTGTCTGAAGAAGGTGTAAATATTTTTTCTATAATGTTACGAACAACCGAGATATCGACATTTAACGAAAAGTTGAGAAAGCGAACTTTTGCTATAACTCGATAGCGAATTTCGGTTTTGGCCATTCTGATTTTCTCAAAAAAAGAAATCGAAGATGCGCCATCCATTTTTTGATATCTCCTATAGTTACCGATTTCCCCATAAGAGGGATCGAAATTGAGCTATCCTGTACTTAACGAATTTACCGGTGGCGTCGCCGAGTTGTCCGTCACCGAGATAACTGTCGCCGAGTTGACGGTCGCCGAGTTGACCGTCGCCGAGTTGACGGTCGCCGAGTTGACCGTCGCCGAGTTGACCGTCGCCGAGTTGTCGCGTACCGGCAACGAATAGCAAAATGTATATAAACAAAAATGTGGAGAATAAAATTCACAAGATAGAACTAAGTACTTATATATTTTTTATTTGGTTGCACCGTTTTTGAGATACAGACAAAATTGTTTTTGTATTTTACACAGTTGTTTTTTAAGTTTGTAACTCTAAAATGGTGCGACAAAATAGATAAATGTATATTAACGTTAATATACAAAATATACATTTGTTACAAAAAATGTTTAATAAGTTTTGCAGTAAAAGCGATTTTTATATGAGAAAACATGTCTTCAAAAGGCACAATTTACATTGCTAGCATAGGGGTGTACGTTCAATTTTGTGTATGGGTGTATATATTTGTGAATTACGCAGGGCTATATTTTATGCAGTTAGGTTAGGATTTCATTGTTGTTTATAACCTACAACACTGTGACAGTGACATTTACCTACATTGTTTGAAATTGTGGTGAAAAGAGAAAGCTACATTAAAACAAAAATGCAGTTTTAAAAGCGCTTATATAATGACTAGTGATTTCCAGCTTGATATACCATTTTAAATAATGACGCATCCGCAAATTTATTTGGGCTGTACTATATTAAAATTTAGTTATACGAGTATGTTGGAATTATTTTTATTTTACCTTCCCATCTTTTATCCGTCACAACGTCCAAGTTTATACTTTGAGAATTTTGTATCTGCCAATCGTTTCTTGTCCAAAATCTGCTACAATGTGTCTTATTATCTATTTTGCAACTGTATTCTTTATGTAAATTAGGTACATATTGTGATCCTAAAAACAAAAGACATTTATTTGTATACTATTTATAATTTATTGTAATAATATATACGTTGCATTTTAAACTTAAAATTAATAAATATTAGATAAAAACGAGGGGCGTTTCACAGGTGGTAATACTATACAAATCGTTGGTAATATGATGGAAATAAGAAACAATATTATAGTAATATACGGAAATAAGCGGTAATTGTGGTAATAAGTAGCAATGCAGAGCAATAAGTACGCAATACTGGGTAATAAAACGGCAATAAGTAGCATTAACTTTATAAATTACTTTTTAAGTAAGGTTTTTCTTAATTAAAGTCTTTTTTTAAATATTAATATGTATATTTATTCATCTTAAATTTTTTAGTGTAAAGCTATGTTTGTTAGAAGCAATAGTCGCAACATAGCAGTTACCGCCAGAGTAGGAACAAACCAAACCAAAATTTTGAGGAGGGAACTAAATTTGCCAACTTTTACAATACAAATGAACTTTTTTTTTAATTTTTCTCTTTTTTTAAAGAAAAGCTATTGTTTTCCAACAATATAAGCAATTTGTGACAATTAATAGTTTTGCCAACTGTTCGGTGAATTTGACAATTTTTATCAATTGCCGAAGATATTGGGGGGCTTCCCTCATCCCCCATGGGCACGTCTCTGGTCCCTGCGCTAGCGGTAACAACAACTGCTATACAGTAAAAGCTCGCATATCCGACCACAGTTGTAGCATATAGAAATTACTCGCTCCAGATTTATACCACAAATAATATGGTATTTTTCAGTGGCGCAGCCAAGATTTTATTATGGGGGGGGGGGCTAAGGTATGCGAGCAAAGCGAGAAAAACATTTTTAGAAAAAGGGGCGTGGTCATCTCATTTTCGAGTATTATAATTATTGAATTACCACTGTTACCTACCTTATTTTGAAGTGGGAGTTAAAGGACGGCATTTTCGAAATAACTCAGGGCGAAATGTTCTGCAGATTTTTTTTTTGGAGTAAGTAAGTCAATTTTGATTATGCGAATAAGACAGTGTATTACACATGTAAACATGGGCACATGTGCGTATATTCAGCGAAAATTCCAGACGCTTAGCTTGTTAACTCAGGTAGCAGGTAACAGGTAGGTAAAAGATTATCATTAAAAAAAAGGAAGAGTATCTTTAGATCTGTTCGTTTACTTGCACTAATTTGAACCGAACAAGCAAAACGAATCAGCGAATGCTTTTATTTGAACTAACTTTCTTGGTTTAAGTTAAGTTAGTGAACAGACTCTTCTGTAAGTTGAACATATTATTCTTGAATATTATTTAAGTTTTTAATACAAATTTGTATTGTAACGTTTATAAACATCAATTTTTTCAAATTTCTAGACTATAGGTACCGGTTCTATATTATCTATTTATTTATATTATTATTTACATTAACTGATATTTTACAATAAACCAGGTAGTAAAAAATATTCGGGAAGAATAATAAAACATTATAAATCATTGTATGATTATTTTTATATTTTAAAATTTTTTTCAAGTTCCGAATACATTTTGCAAATGTTAGTACTCATTTGACTCTAGTGTAGCGCATGAACGACCTTAAATAATCAGAAAGGCGTAAAGCTAGTTATATGCACTATTGCGATTTGCGGAATGCGATTTTTGTTTTTCAACCAATCAAATCACCAAATTTCAAATTTGCGTTCAAATTTGACCAATCAAAATAAAAATTGCATTCCGCAAATCGCAAGTGCATGTAACCACCTTAAAACATGTTCTCCTTTCAAAATTCTTACATGCCTGTACGTATAAAAAACATGCAAATGCCTAAAACTCCGATCCTAGCCATGTTTCTGAATTTGGTTAACAAATTAAAATATTACTTTTTAAAAATTGTGATATAGTAAGTTTACTATCGGCGTATCAGGCGTATCTATTACCGCTACCTTAGAAGAAAATTTCAATTTTGTACAATGTTTGTGGTCCCCACCGTATTTAACAATTGAGCTTTTACTGTACCTGGTTTGCTAGACGCGTTTTTAGTATCCGCAATAAATTTTTTGTATAGGTCCATGATAGGCTAGACATTTTTAAGTTTCAATGAGTTTATCACTTTGTTTATAATAACAATAGTACAGATTACAGTGACTGCAATTATCTACTTTCATTCCTACTTCGTCGCCTGTAAGGTACAAAAATATCGATCGTACGGAAAATAAGGTTATGACAAAAAGTATGGGAAATTAAATTTCCAACAAGTTTGGTTCTTAGCATTTTTAGCGTCAAGTTGAAAATAATCGAGTTATTTAATAAACAAAAATCAACCCTTAAAATCAAGATGGCGGAAAAAATCGATTTTCCCGAGTTTTTTGTTTTAGACTACCAATGACCCCTCCTATTAATTGGAGAAAAAAAAGTGCTTCTTATAATTATTGCAATTTCAAATGTACATACGGACTGGACTATATGGCATCAGCAGGCGACGAATTCATTAATTCATCAAATAGTGTGGTAAATACTTACAGTGTAGTTTACATGTGATAACTTAAAAACATTTTAGTTCTGAAAAGTGTTTAGTGCATTTTGTGGGTTTTTTAAAATATTGATATGGTTAAATGAAATAATTTAAACTTTAATTTCTGATAGAATATGTTGAAAATTACAAATACCAGTCGAAACTAGTCAATTAAATAAATGTAAAATGTAATTGGGGAAAGTGTATAATTAAATTTAAATTACTAAGGAAAGTTTCGATCGCTCTCCCGTAAATAGCTATACAAAAAGTGCCTATACCCACTCCTAGCAATAATCTTGCAATGTCTTGTAAATACGGTCCTCAAATTCAGAGTTTCGTTTGCTTCACGTAAGCTTCTGGCATTTTCTGCATTCGATTAAGTATTAATAATTAATTCAATTGTAGTATCTCCAGCAGCAGAACTCTAGCAATTTTCATCCGATTGACTTGAAATTTTAACTGTAGCTTCTCAAACAGATTCTCTAGAGAAGTACACACGATTATTTCGATTGATTAACAATTTTTTATTTTATAAACAAATTAAGATTGACTTTTGTTAAAACTGATGCCATTTTCCGAAAAATTCAGATATTTTAATAATTATTAATAATAATAATTATAATTAAACAATAATTGACCTTCCACTAAGAAAGAATTTTACAAAAATGTGTTATTTACTTTCCATTGCCAAAGAACTTTGCTGAGCAAATTTTTTACTTTCCATTGTCAGCGAAATTTTCGGGGTAAGCTAGGTGACAGAAGAGTCAAAAAATCAGTTATTGCCAAACGATCCGTCACGAAAGCAAGTCGCGGTTGAAGTTTAAACAGACTTCTCTCTCTTCATTCCGTATACTATTAAAGAGTGTGGTGGCACTTTGAAACACATTACTTCAAATTGCACTATTAACTATTAGCCGCCATTGTTCTCGATCCTGAGCAGGTTGCGATGCTCCCCGTAAGTTCTCGGTTTTGTCTGGTTCACCCATCGGGTTGGAGAAATGCCCTCTCGATCGTCGTCCGTCCATTTTACCCCGTACTATGAGGTTTTCCATTTTGCCTGTTCCTCGGGCAACATGACCAAAATATATAAGATATTGCTGCCGTATTCTGGTGAGTAGTCATTTGGCTATATTTACATAGATCTTGTAGTATGGAGATATTGGTTCTGTGTGCCACGCAGGATATACAGACTTAGTACTTGTTCACAACGTACATAAGACATAAGAAATATGCACATAATACGTAAGAATTACAAATACAAATAAAACCTAAATCGAACATTGAATAATACTGGAGTTATTATCTTATATACAAAAGAATATTGTACGTCGTGTATGTTTAGATTTTAATTACATTTGATGCTATATTAAACTTTTATTTGTAGGTATTTATATTTTTAAGTCTTTAAGGTAGATTCAAATTTGTCTGATGTGATGTGATGTGACGCGTCAGAACGGTATCGGTTCCTAACATTTAGATGTGATGGCTTCCGTTGTGGCGCTTTAGAAAAGATCCCGATTTGCATTAGAACGACAGACGTGAGCGATGTCGAGTCATGTCAGATCAGATAAGTCTGTATCTGCAAGTGTTGTGTTATGATGCGTCAGAGCCGCCAATATTTTGTTTCGGTGACATTTAAACGTCAAGTTGCGTCAAGTTCAAGTTTAAGTTGCGTTTAGGTTAAGTTAACTACATTGATTTAAAATATCGCAAGAAGGCGTCAGAACGCGTCATATAAATGTAAACGAATGTGATGTGACTCGTCAGAACAGTATCGGTTCCTAACATTTAGATGGAGACGTTCATATTAGTGTGTTGTTATGTGATGTAGCTTGACCAATCAATTTGCGTTCTGACCGTCACTTCACATCACATTAGACAAATGTGTGGCAACCTTATCGTGCATTAACGTACACCAGCGCCCGACATGATGACACAGCGGACTTCGTATAACTCGTTCAGTCCACTACGCTTACTGATTTATCGGTGGAAGTACTTCTACAGGGTTTTCCATTAAGGATGCCTAGGTTTTAAAATTGAATAAAGCAAGTTGTATGTGAGATATCTACGAATATTTTTTTTTATTCGAAAGGTCTATCAATGACATTGACGAGAGGTCCAATTTTCCAGGAAAATTCCAGGTTCAGGCTGAATTTGGGCGATGACATGGCTGATATTGGTTTTTAGGGCATCGGTGGTTTGCAGCTTATTGGCATAGACCTGGGACTTAATAAAACCCCACAAGAAAAAGTCTAACGGGGTCAAATCGCACGATCTCGGTGGCCAATTCACGTCGCCTCTGCGTGAGATAACCTTGTCACTAAACCGCTTAAATTTTATGATTTGCATGCGTTCCTCGACGCTGTAACTTGGCATGATGATTTGTCAATTATCATTGAATAAAAACACCAAGTTTGACATATGCAACTTCAAAAACATAGCCGCCTTGATTTGTCGAAATCTAAGCGTCATTAATGGAAAACCCTGTAGTATGCTGAGAGTCGAACGAAGTTTATAACTCTTTGTAACTCGCCGCGTCGCGGCCGCTCGACAACGGGTCCTCCGCTGCCCTGTTACATACAAAAATTGTTGAAAATTAAATCTGTTGTCAAGCGAACAGGTTTGCTTCCAACCTGTTACTCTACGGGTCTTCCGCACTTCGGTAATAGGTTTGTCATCAAACCTATGTTATAAGCGATAATTAAACTCCATTGCCGAGCATCCGCGAAAGAGCTGCTGAGCCCTAAATAGCTTAAAAAGTTTAAAAAATATTTTTTGATGCTCTACTACAGCGTTTCTCAAACTTTTTTTTTGACACGGAGCTCCTATAAAGTGGAATCTAAGATGACGGAGCCCCTAACTACATATCTAGTAGGAAAGGAAATAACGTTAAAAAGTTAAAATGATAACAAAACTAGTACAAATAATACAATTTATGAGTGCGTGGGTAGGTGTGCGCATGACGTGTGTCAGTGGCGGCGGAGCCCCTCTGAAGCTTTCGCGGGTCCCTGGGGCTCGGCGGAGCACATTTTGAGAAACGCTGCTCTACTACATATTCAAAAATTATTCAAATCGGTGGGAGACACCGGAGATCCTTTCCTTGTAAATCTGACTTCTTCTCTAGAGGGACGTGGTTTATGAATTTAGTATGAAGTAGGTTAATGTTATTTGTGGATTTAAAGGTCATATTAATTTTGTGTGATTTTAATATTCTTTCGCTTAACTGTTCGACATAAGGCATAACTGTTAGATTTAGTTAGATACTTCTTTCTTCATGGTGTGAGCAATGTAAAATTTTGTAACACGTTCTATGATAATTTTCTTCACCAGAGGTCCGGAATAACCATTCTTGAATAAAGTTTTGCGAGCAATTTTCAAGATTTTTTGCTATTGTTGCCATGAGCTGGTTTTAAGGATCTATCTATTTTTAAGTCCTATATATAGCTTATGTGATAATGGGAGTTATAGTTTAAGTATCTTTTTGATCAAGTTGATTTTTGAGTACATTTATATTTAAGGCAATTATTTTCCTGGATCAATTGTATGCCCAGAAAAGTTGTCTGGTTATGTTTTTCTTTTTCAATGGTAAACTGAAGACGGGGATAAAAATCATTAAAGTGTTTAACAATTAAATGTTCATAGCGTTTTGGAATAGCTGCGATAATGTCGTCAACATAGCGTTCATAAAAAGGTAGTTTGAATAGTAGATATACGGTCTTCTTCCAGAGTTTCCATTATTAGATTAGAAATTGTATTAAAAATTATCTTAAATCAAATTGAATGACAGAAAGGGCAGAAACAGTGAAAGGAGTGATTTGTAAGAAATTACTTTGAACAACAGCATCACAAATGCAATGTTGAACTACAATACAAGTCCTGAAAGTAACCGAATGCCGTCACGATTAGAGCCTCTGCAAGGAAGAAAATTGCATTAACACCGAAGTATGTATAACTGTAGTGGACCAATGCAAATTATGAAGAACAACCAGATGAAACAAAAATGCTTGATAAATTTGAAGAAAACCAGGAAATATCAGTTGTTAAGAGCCCTCTTTCGTGTCCGCCATATTGAATAATTTTCCATGTAGAATTACGGCGTTATTTCGCATCGAATACAAAAATAACTTTAATAAAATAATTTTTAAATTAATTAATCTATCTGGTAAAGTCCTGAAGAACATAAAAAAATTTTAAAAATTTAAAAAGAGGGCTTTTCTTTAATTTTCTTAAATACAGGGTGACTTTCCCAGCTAGATTGGTTAATTTTAATATGACTTTGTGAAGGAACTTTTTTTGTTTGATGCGAAATTACGCCGTAATTACGAATTTAAATAATTCGTAATTTAGCATTGGATAATGCTTCTCTCTGGTGGTTCATTCCGTAACTATTATCATTTAAAAAATGTTTTTGCGGTTGGTAATCTTTACCAATCCATCCGTTATATACTCAATTCCTTTTGTCATAAAACTAAAATTTATACCTGCTTTGTAGGTAGAAGTGGCCCTAAGTTATATTTTTATATGGTTATCCTTTTACCTAACTAAATATTTTTAAAACTAAAATTTTAGTTACTAAAGTTTTAGTTATATTTATATATGTTTATCCTTTTCTGAACTTTCGTTTCTTTGTCGCTTATAAGCTACCTGATTTTGAAAGAGGGCTCTTAAGACTCCAGCAAACATAATTTCGACGACAAAAGAACCAAATTCATACGAAATTAAAACGTGTGAAGGTTTGATATTATGCAGAAATAGGGCACATCTTCGACCGTTAAAAAGTGCGTTGAGTAAAATTGCAAATAAAAAACCGGAAAGTTTTTAAAAACCAAAAAAGCCAGAAAGTGAAATAAAAAATAAAATGCCACAGAGTGAATAAAAACAGTGACAAGCCAAAAAAAATATTTGTCGTGAAAAAGAAATCAGTAATCCAAACCAAGCCACGGTCTACTCAAATCGATAAAAAAATGTGACAAATTAATTTACAATGAAAAAAGTGATAGATTAAGCATTAGTTAATTAAGATTAAGATTAAGCATAAATTAGGAAGAATTTATAAACAGCAGCCCTGCTAGAAGTAAAAGGCAACCTGTAGGTATATCTTCACGATTACGTGACGAAATAATTAATATTTGTAATGTATGAGTATAATTATTTATTAATGCTTCAAATTTCGTTATTCATATCAAAATAAAGCATTTAAAATAATAAAATCTTTTAAACTAAATATCAAAATTTGAATACTCAAACCTTAATATATCAAAGTTGACTGTATTTTGATAAATCAAAAAAGTGTTGGTGGCTTCAGAAGAATAATCTATCTTTTTTAAGATAGATACTTTTTTCGTCTTGATTGTTGTTGGCAGTTCAACAGAGGAGACAAATCCTGTATTGGGTAATTTTGAAACTCGAGTCCTGTTCTAAGTTAATACAATCTTTGTTTTTGACAAACCATCCGCATCTCATAAGGGGTGGCCTGTATGGTTAGTGCCAAAAAGTTTTGGCTGGGTTTATAAATAAAGTAATCTGTCTTAAAAAAGATGAATTATTCGATTGAAGTCACAAACACTTTTCTGAAATTCATCACCTAATTGCATGGCCAATAATATTTAATATTCATATAGTAAAAAATATTTCTTGTATGTCGTGGGCGAAAACAAACTTTTTTTTAGCATATTCTCGGTTTAAATAACATTGCGATGTGTCACAAAACAATGATTCGAACGTAATACAAATATTACCTTAATATTGCAAGAATGCATGAATTTTGATTAAAATTGTAATGAGTTATTATTGTCATTACCGTAAGTTTTGGTATTTCCATCGCCAATGGGTTGAATCCAAGCAATTCCAGAATTCAAATTTTCCCCGGTTAATACCCAGGTCATATTATAGATTGAATCACCTCGTGGTAATTTTTGTAATACAAGAGTAACATCTGGTGTTGGTATAGATTTAACGATTAAGAAACAGCAAGGAAGGAAAAACCTAAAAAGAAGTAAGAATATTTAAATAAAGTTTAATCGATATCTGAAATTCAATAAGAGATTCAAAATCATAATTAATATAAAAATATTTTAAAATAAAATCATAATATTATAATAGTTTAAAGAACAAAACTTCAACATAATCAAGATAATAATTATTAATAAACCAGAAATTTAAAAGTAGAAAATGAACCCAAAATAAAATTTTAAGTAGATTTGTGGTAAGTATGTAAGTATAGTACCTATGTATTTGTAAAATGTAACAGTTAACAAAACTAAAGCAAAACCTTAAAACAAAAGAATTTTAAGTGTAAAGTTAAGAAATACAGTACGTAAAAAATAAATTATTCAAAAAATCAAAAAAGATAAAAATAATGATCACTTGACAGATCAGGATTAAAAATATTTAAAAAAAAAGATTAATTAATAATATATAAAAAATAAATTTGTTAAAAATTAAAAGTTAAAAATTCGTAATGCGATATAAAGCAAGGTTATTTCTAATCTTCATATAACGAAGAAAATGAAAAAAATATAACAAAAAAAATATTCGAACCAAACCATAATAAGAATCTATAACAAATAATTGAGAATCTATAAAAAATAATGATTAAAGTATTAAAAATTAACAAAAGTGACTTATCAAAAATCCCAAAAAAATAATAAATCTGAGCGATGTTACGTGTAGTAATGACCCATTAAAAATAACTTTAACGAAGATTTTCTTAAACTGCCACTACCAATATTTTTGAAAAAATTCAAAATTATCCCGTTTTTTAACCGTAAGGCGTATAAACTAGAAAATGAATTTTTAACTTTTTAACTTTTAATTTTTCACAAATATATTTTTTATAAGATACTATTAACCCTACATAATTTTTTTGAGTTGGAAATATTGCCTATATAAAGGAAAAAATAATTAAAAAAATCAAAATTAAAAAAAAAATTATTTTTGAAAATTTTTAAATACAGCAGATTTGATACACGGTGCTTTATACGGGGTGTTCATTTTAAAACTTCCAGCAATTAACCCAAGATATGCTTGTGACTACAAATATTTTTGTATGCTATAGTTGGCTATAGTAACTGCAACAGTAACTACATAGTAACTAGCCGTCCTATATATAGGGCATTAGGCATATCTGGGTTAATATCTCAAAAACCACAAGTCAGATGAAGAAATGTTTTGGACAAAAGTTGTATGATAGTGAGAGGGAAAGAATATGGCAGAATTGTTTTATCAATTTAATGATCCTTTCAAGGTCATTTAAAGGTCAATTTTGTTTTTTTAAGTAGCACCTTATATTTTTTTAGCAGATTCATATTTTGCATTAGAAAATAAACAACTTTTGTTGGAAAAATTTTTTTATCCGACATTTGGCTTTTCGAGTAAGATGCGTTGAAACAAAATAAAAACAACATTGTTAATCAAAATTTCATACTTACAAGTTTTAGAAGGCTATTTATAAGTATTAGTAAAAATAGTGGAAAAAATGTTTGTAAACATTGTAAGCATTATGAAAAAGTGTTTTCATAACAAGTTTTCAAAATATTCCCCATTTACATCAGCTAAACAATGATACAGCCTTTGTTGAAACTCGCTTCTAACTTTTTCAAAAGTTTCTATCGAAATAATTTTGCAAGCCATTGTGATTCGAAATTTTAACTTATTTTATTTTTATTTTAAAAATATTAGCTGGTATTGATAAAAATAAATAAAAACTCACTGAAAATCACAAAACTAACAATAGTTGAAGAAACTAAGGTCAATTTATTTGTTTTATGTGACAGTGTTTTGTTTTGATTGTCCTAAAATTATAAGTGAATAATAACAAAAGCAATAACAGCCTTCCAACTTTTAAAAAATTAAATTGCGATTATAATCAGCTGCAGTTTATTAAAATGTTTTTATTTTGTTTCGATGCATTTTGTTCAAAAAATCTAGGTCGAATAAAAAAATTTTTTGAAAAGAAGTTGTTTATTTATTCATACGAAATATGAATCAGCTAAAATAAATAGAAGATGCCATTTAAAAAAATAAAGTTGACCTTAAAATGACCTTGAAAAGATCAATAAATTAAAAAGACAATTATGCCATATTCTTACCCCCTAATTATTATACAACTTTTGTCTGAAACATTTTATCATCTGATTTTTGGTTTTTGAGATAAATTGCTGGAAGTTTTAAAATGAACACCCGGTATAATGATTTTCCTAATGTACGTAATGTAAAGTACAAATAAAAACAAAATCTACTATATACGACGCGACGTTTAAACACGAAAATATTCCAACTAGTGGCTAGCAACAGCCTGTTTTTCATATGTAGCTGATATGATACAAAAAAATACAATAAAATTCTTTTGTACTAAAGCAGTGTTTCCCAAACTTATTTATGTCACGCCTCCCTTCTACCAAAAAAATGATCAGCGCCACCCTTTAAAAAAAAGTACTTGTTATTGGTACTCAAGTATTGAGTTCCAACCGTGTTAAAGATACATGTGGGTATCACACAAAAAAATTTTAAATAACATTTTTTTTCAGCTACACAAGTGGAACACGCCCCCCTTTAAAGGTTTCTGCGCCCCCCACTTTGAAAACCACTGTTCTAAAGTTTTTGTTTAGTTGTGTTAAATGTTACAAAAATTTAAGTTCAAAAAGTAGATTTTCACTCTACGTGCAATCTATCATTAAAGATAGATACTTCTACTTCTTCCGCAATGTACACCCAAGGCGTAACGTGAAATTACTACAAAATCAGTTCCTTAAGCTTGAAAATATATATACACATAGATGTCAAGCCAATTACAAAGACTACGAAGCTTTACTGTTAACCTCACTGTTAAGATAACCCTGAAGACATTTCTCATCATCAGGAACACATTAGCCTGCAGTGATTCATGCCTTGACTGAAACCTCCACATTAAAATAAGTGCCGAAAACTTTCAGAAATATTTAAACATCTCACGTTCACAATTGGTATGCATGTGAAAGAAAGGTTAGCGAGCTACATGTTGTAGTAACCTCAGTGTTTCGCTTTTTTTACCAATAACCTTCTTCTTCTTCTTCTTGTTCTTCCACTTTAGGCTATGATAACTCCTGTTTGCCTTGATCTCGGGCTGTCTTCTATCGATAACAGAGCCGAAGTCACAAGTCTGTGAGCATATTAATTATTGCTTTACAACTGAGACAGCTTGCTGGGCTCGTCTCAGATGTGCCCGTAACCCTGGATTTTTGTTGATGAGAGCAAATCATCAACCCAAGGGGACCGCCGGCTTTACGTGCCCTCCGAAGCACGGAGACGATCATAAGAAATTTTAGACTCTTTCCGGATTTGAACTGAGTACCTTAGTGTCTGCAGTTATTCAGGTAACATACTATGCTAATTACCGTCACCGTATGACCAATAAGCATACATTAATGAAAATATTAATGTATTAAAATTTATTCAAAACTCCACCTATCCAGACAACTATGTTTAATAATTCAAACGAAATTTGATTGAAACAAAATTTGATAAAAGTAAAAAAATGTTTGTTTCTTTGGAAAGACTATTAAGGTGGTAGCTTGGTGTTTGAAAACTCACCGCCGCGCCGCCTGAAATTTTAAAGGAAATGAAAACTCAAACTAAGACAGTATATTTAAAAATAAAAAATATCTTTTTGTCTTTTTTAACTTTTAGAGATCTTTTCATCTGTTTATTATTAACAACAACAACCTAGGTAGTGTTCTGAAGTCACTGTTAGTGCTGGGAGCTAATTAATTGTTTTACATCTGAGATAGTTTGCTCAGATGTATACATGTATCTCTGGATTTTTATTGTTGAAGGCAAATCATCAACCCAGGGGAACCGCCCACTTCACGTGCCTTCCGAAGTACGGAGACAATCATAATTTTTATTGGATTCTTTCCGGATTCAAACCAGCTGGTGCCTTGGTGTCAGCAGTTATTTAGCTAACATACCAGACTAATGATTGAAAAAAATCTAATTAATAATTACGCTATTTTAATAATATATTTCACAGCGCAACAGACCACATAGGGAAAGGGTGATTCTGCGGTGTGAGCTTTATGCGTCGATTTTGGGTAATTATGGTCTCCTGAATTCAAAAAAATTCAGATTTGTCGAATTGACTCCAGTTTTTGAGATACAGACAATCCTTTTATATTGAAAATAAAATTAAACTAAAAGATTCAAACACTACATAGTGGGAACAGTGATTTCTAGGTGTGGGGTTTATGAGTCAATTTTGGGTAATTATGGTCACCTGAATTAAAAAAAAATTCAGATTTGTCGAATTGACTCCAGTTGAAAATTTGAAAATTTAATGTTTGAAGTTCGTTATGTGGACCATTGAGTATTTTGAATTTATTTTTTGAGATTTGAAGTTGGTTTTATGTTTGAATTTGTTTTTGAAATTTTATTTTATAAATAATTTTGTGGAGGAATTTCAAAAATTTGACTTTGTGCATCTTTTCGAGCCAACAATTTTAAGTTACCAAGTTAACTTTTGGTTTTTGCCCGATGACCGTTTAATAACGCGAACGTAAAGCATAAGTCTCAGAAAATTTAAAATTTTGTGTTAAAAGTTTGAAAATTTTCTAAATAAAATTTTGAACGGTTTTTTTGGAATTTTTAATGGATTTTGAATGTTTTTTAAACTAAAAAAAATGGTTAATTAATTAATTGACAAATGATAATTTGGACAAGGAAAATTTCAAAAATTCAAAAATAAAGCTACATCGAAGAAAATAAATAAAAAGCAAAAATAAAAGAAAATTTCGTACAGGTAAAACACAGAGCATATGGCGTTACCGGAGGTATTGTGGTGAAATAAAAAATTCTCGGTTTTCCTAGGGAATGTGAAAAATTACTAATAATTATTCTATACAATTACTAGAACGTTCAAGTAATTATTTAATTATTTAGAATATGGATTAATCATTTCAGATCATGCAAGTGTGGTGGGGTTTATGTTCTAATATTTGTGTTAGCTGAAATATGTTGTTTATACAAAATGGGGAAACCCGTATTTTTTTATTTCAAAAAAAGTCCTGATGTTCGATAGTGGAATTTTAAGATTTGGAAATGGTTAATGTTATTCTCAAAAATTCGGTGTATAGCATAAGAAAATTTCTTGCGAATTCGGTAGGTAATATTTCGTCTTTAGGGGCGAAGAGATTTTTAGAAAATGTCATAATTTACGAAAACATAATTAAATGCATTTCTTTCTGTATATTCTATATTATCAATTAATATAATTCACGGTGTGGATAACACAATATTATAGATAAGTATGTATTATTATGTAGCTATCATAAATAAATTAGGTATGGGTAAAAGATCGCTTGGGTATACATACATATTATATTTTCAATTTCGTTTTATTTTTGTGGATACCGAATTTGAAAATTTATTTAAAACAGTTTCACCGATTTGAAAAAGTTTGTACGGCAGAATATTATTTAACATAAAGCAAAACGTGATTAATTGACGAAAAAGTATATCAAAAAATGTGTACATTATGGCTTATGTATAAAACTTGATATAATGTTGAAAATTACTTACCAACTAATTTTATTCATACTTTTTTAGAACTATGACAGAAACATTACAACTACCTATATCATAAAATTATTTTCAAATGGGAATTTTTAAAATATCTGTTACTCGTACTTCCTTTTTGTTATGATTAGTTGACCACTTACTCGTCACACGTTATCATTATTGATATAAAAATGCTTAAAAAGTTCCCCAGATAAAAATTGCAATATTGTGAAAAAGAAATATTATATAATAAGTATTTAAATAATAATTAATTTTTATTTTCATTGACTAATTTTACATGTTGATTTTCTACCATGCTTTCTAGATCAAATTGACGCATACTTACCATATGCCGAACTGGCATTATAATTTAGTTATTTTTATGAGCAAATCATTAAAAATTGTTATAAAATGAAAACTATTGCTGATTAATTTTAGATTTAGAATAATACAAATATTGATAAATATCTATAGATTTGTAAAGATCGTTTATCATCGTCATAATACTATATTATTATATAGAATAATATAGAAATATAGCATTATAAAATTATAATATTACATTGCTAAGACCGCCTCTTCGAACAAACACTATCTTAACATAAACGAAGCCGCTGGATCTTTTTTAGCCTCATTTTGGATTAGCTTTTTGGGTTTGTTAGGCGCCAAATCTACATAATCAATAATTTGTTTTACTTTGCTCTTTCATTAATAATAATAAATTATTGAATTAAAAAGATTTTATTTGAAAACTTTGGTTTTACTTGAAAAAAAATTAACGAATACCACTGATTCTAAAATTAATTCTATAGGAAAACAGACAAAGCGATACTTTCCAAAACCCGCTCTGGGTTGTAGCGCTACTGTATGAACGTATTAGTCAAGTTTGTTCATATTATTGGAAGTAAGTTATTTGGAACGAAGGTATATTCGTAATCGAAAGAAAATTCAATTTTGTTTTACATTTTCGAAATCACCGTGTTCAGAAACATAAAGTTTTGCAAAACATTTTTTAAAAATTTCTGTGTCGGTCTGTCTGTCGTTCGATTTTGTCTCTCGCTTTATTCCTGAACCGCCCAACCAATCACGACCAACTTTCATATGGTAGTAGGTTATATGGTAGAGAGGTGAAAATAAGGTTATCATTGTAAGATCCAACCTCGTGGTTTTCGATTTTTTTTTTTTAAATTTTCAATGTCTTAAAACGAAGTTTTGAGATGCTCCGATTATTAGGACCAAATACCAACGCATAACTTGAACCTCTGCAGAAAGGAGGATAATAATTTATTTTTGTTGTAGCTGCCACCAATTCTCTTTCTAAGGTACATGTCGCTGGCCCCCGCCAAATAGAATTTTTGATTAAAATTGGTGTCAAACGTTTGAGCTTCGCTTGAGCGTCAATGAGCTTCTATTTTCATCGTTTGAGCCTCAACCGTCGCGGAGCTGTTTGCGAAATTTTTGGGGGGGGGGGGCTGTAGACATGATAGCCCCCCCCAAGTGGAATTTTTGAGTAAAATTGGTGTCAAACGTTAGAGCTTCGTTTGAGCTTCAATGAGCTTCTATTCCCGCCGTTTGAGCCTCAACCGTCGCGGAGTTATTCGCGAAATCTTTGGGGGGGGGGGGGGTTGTAGACATGTTTTTCAATTTTTTGTCTTTTTTAAATTTTTTGCGTAATTTTGGTGTCAATCGATAGAGCTTCGTTTGAGCTTCAATGAGCTTCCATATTCATCATTGTAATTTAATTTTTTTCAAAGCTATAGTTTTTTAAATTTTGTGCACCTCCGAGCAAGTTGCGCTGGAAACCTTTAATTTTAATTTCGTAAACAACTTTTTATTGAATTTGTAAACTAATGTAAATTTACTCCAAAAGTAAATTTTTAAAAAATTATGTTTTATTGGTTAATAAATTTTAGAACTTACAGGGCCCTGTTTCATAATGAAAATTTACTAATATTACAAGTAACTTTAAATACTCTTCAAATCGTTAATCTGAACATCTAGCTGCGTAGTTTCAGGTACTTATTCATGAAACAACATATTCTACAAGCATAGCAGAAAGTTATTCTTCATTATTTTTCAATTATTTTTATATAGAGTTAGTCGTAGACAGTTCTGTAAAAAAATTGGTTTTACCCACAATTCTCTTTACAAAGTCAAATTGTTAGCTGAAATTGATAAATTTATGTTTATGCATGAATTATGTTTGATTACCGTCGTGCGAGCTTCCGCTGTCCGAAGAAATGTCCAAAATTGTTAAAGGGGGGGGGTATGAAATGGGATGTAGATTTTGTACTACTTTCCTTTCAAATCAACAAATTTCTTTCTGAAATCGAGATCTTTATTGAATGTTTATTTAAGATTCAATGAGTTTTTTGTCTCATTTTTTGAGTTGCCAAGACTAATATACACAGTAAACTAAAAAACTATTTTATTCGAATAAATTTATTTAAATCAAAAAAAACATTTAACTGAAGGAATCTAAATTCTTGGTTAACTACAATAAAATATAAAAAAATTTATTTTGATCTAAACAAATTTTTGTTTAAATTTTGTTTGCTTCAAAACAAATTATTCAAACAAAATAGTTTTTTTGATTCAAAGAAGCGCCAAATTCTAAAAGGCGCCAAAAAAGCCTGAAAAGTGTAAAAATCCCGTATTTTAAAATTCCCTTAATTAAACATGTCTCTTTTAGTAAAATAAACATTGGTACTCGATACATACAGCCGGGGGAAGGAGGGCACCGAAAAATAGTTTTTTAGTTTACTGTGTATATTAAAATTGGAGGGGGCGAGTGTATCATAGAAAAATCTTCAAGTCTTGGCAACTCAAAAAATGGAACTAAAATCTCATTGAATCTTAAATAATCCTTAAATAAAGATCTCGATTTCAGAAAGAAATTTGATGATTTGAAAGGAAAGTAGTACAAAATCTACATCTCATTTCATACTCGCCCCCACCCCCTTCAACAATTTTGGACATTTCTTCGGGCAGCTGACGCTCGCAGGACGGTAATCAAACATAATTCATGCTTAAATATAAATTTATAAATTTCAGCTAACAATTCGACTTTGTAAAGAGAATTTTGTGTAAAACCAATTTTTTTACAGAACTGTCTACGACTAACTCTATATAAATCTACTGTAGAGCGATAATAAAATAATAAAACTAGCTCTCAACCCAATCCATTCGCAATAATCAGGTAAAATGAAAATAATGAAACAAACGGGTACTGCACTACTATAATAGTGGTAGTAAATTTAAAATCGCAATGGAAAATGGAATATTAAATATGGAAGCTCATTGAAGCTCAAACGAAGCTTTATCGATTGACACCAAAATTACGCAAAAAATTTAAAAAAGACAAAAAATTGAAAAACATGTCTACAGCCCCCCCCCCCAAAGATTTCGCGAATAACTCCGCGACGGTTGAGGCTCAAACGGCGGGAATGGAAGCTCATTGAAGCTCAAACGAAGCTTTAACGTTTGACACCAATTTTACTCAAAAATTCAACTTGGGGGGGGGGGGGGCTATTATGTCTACAGCCCCCCCCCCCCCCCCCAAAGATTTCGCGAACAGCTCCGCGACGGTTGAGGCTCAAACGATGAAAATAGAAGCTCATTGAGGCTCAAGCGAAGCTCAAACGTTTGACAACAATTTTAGTCAAAAATTCGATTTGGAGGGGGCCAGCGACATATACCTCTCTTTCTACAGTTTTGTTGGTTTGCTTCGTTGTCGATATTTGTAACATTTGTTATTTTTGGTAGCTAACTGCAGTTTTTGTGGTCACCAAATGTCTCCTCCATGATGACGCAGGAAACGGCTAACCGTTTGCGTAGAAAAACTTTTCTGCGTTTATTATTCTCTTGAAAATTATTGGCTTATCTTATACTTTCACTTAAATTTTCAATGATTTGAACCCATCCAAAAAATAGTTAAATTAATGATTTATTAAAACCAAATATTAGAAATTTCAATAATTATACAATAAAGTTATTCACAAAGAAATCTATGAAGTGACTCTTCATTCAAGATCACGAAAGTCTCAATTATGTAAAATATAATCCTACAAACTAATTTCAAAAACCACTTATTCATAAAAAAAGATGAAATTAAATTCCTACGCTCTATAATTTTACAAATCATAATTAGATTAAATAAATCATATCAACAAAATACTTCATAAAATAAAAAACACACAAAATTCTTATTCCTTCAATAACGGAAATTCCTAATGCAAATTCCTATAATGAAAAATTTTTATGGACAACATAATAGAATACTCAAAATCTGGTAATGTACCACCAAAATACAATATAATAAATTCAAAACCACCCAACTTTATAAAGTTTAAAATGCTTGCCGTCAAACTTATCCTTTCAGTGAACTTAAATTGTTTTAAACCGAAGTTTTATTTTAAATACTCTTACAATCTTTAATTATTACTAGGATTGTTCAAAAATCCAATTTAGCAAAACTGGCTTGCTTTCCTCCTCTGGCTTTCTTGGTAACCGGAAAATTTGGTTTAAGTGCCAATTTAATTGAAACCACGAAATTTTATTTATTGGAAAATTAATAAAATTTCCAAAAGAAAATCTCTTTCGCTTTTAAAATTTTCGTTTAAAATTTTATAATAAAACAAACGAACACGATTCCGATTTTTAAATGAATTCTTTAAAATCAAACACAAAATTCAAATTTAATCAAATTGCCACAATTTTATTTGTTGTTTATCTGCAATTTTAAATTAATTGAATTAATTGTTCAATTTAGGTTCAACTTAGGTTGTCAACCAAATTGAAGGTTTCACTAGGTACACACTTTTCAACTTGGTTGATCAACCTAGCCCTCAACATCACTTTTTGCTATCTCGCGTTGTTAAAGATTGTATAGTACATTGCTTTAATTTGTGAAATTAATGCTTTAATTAAAACTGAATACACTGACTAATGTTGACGAATGCATTGATAATATTAGTCCAGTAAAATTAGATAAAAATTAAACATTAATCGGTAAAGATCTGAATTTTGGTACACATGTTTATTACGGCTTCCTGTTAAACACACTAAAAGTCCCTGTCGAAATCTGTTGCGCTCCAGCCGCCATCTTGGAAAAAAGGTTTTTTGTCTATATCTCGGCAACTTGTGCTAATACTAAAAAAAAGTTTTAGTAAAAATTGTAGTTTTTAAATTTTCTTTAAAAAAGTTAATATTAATTTTTTTGTATCTTCAATACTTTAGCTTTACTTTACTTTAGAAGGGAAATGCACTTTGCATGATGTTCATGCTTACTAGTGACAAAACTTTGTGCGACGCATATCTTTCTTATACTTCTTTATACTGGAGAAATAGTGAGTGTTAAAGGTAAAGGATTTACTACCATAAAAAAATAAATTAACTTCATTGAAACGACATAGCTGCAAAAAGACCTTCTGTATGCAACGCCGAATTACAGCTAAAGTATTAGAGATGCAAAAAAATATATAGCGACTTTTTTGAAGGATATTTAATAAACTACAATTTTTACTAAAATTTTTTTTTTGTATCAGCACAAGTTGCCGAGATACAGAAAAAAATCTGAAGAAATTTACCTTTTTTCCAAGATGGCGGCTCAAGCGCAACAGATTTCGACAGGGACATTTAGTATGTTTAACAGGAAGCCGTAATAAACATGTATACCAAATTTCAGATCTTTACCGATTAATGTTTTTATTTGCTGAAAATTGATCTAAATACCTACACACGTTCAACATAGTCGTCAACATCAGGCTCCCCACCCACAATAGCTCGAATGCATTTCATTTTCTTCAACATTGGCATCAACTTGTCCTTTCAACCATCAACTAGCCTACACACGGCCAACATCGCAAGTTGACAACTAAGTGCTCGGCCAGACTGAATAGCGGGCGGGCGACGAGCGAGCCGGCGATTATTTTAAACATCCGACTACGATACAAGTGGCCACATTAAACTTCAGCGAGTAGGCAATTTTCAAGCGTGCAGCGAGCGATTATTAAAAACCAAATCTGTTTGAATTTAGAGCGTGCGATTTTTAATTTTACTATTTAAAAAATCGAATGTACTTATTGACATGCGTACATATTCAAACCTCTCGGGAAAATGTCTCAATTCAAAATACCGGTGATGAAATTCTTCAAATATCTGTATTCTTCGATTGATAGGATGCGTTCCATATTTTGGAGATTTTTTCAAAAATAAATTCCATTGGGTATAGGAACTACTATTCAACAAAATATTTCTTTTGACTTTGGAAAATTACATAATATTATATATTTGCACTATCGACAGTTACAAGTAAACAAGAGAAACTAAACAATTTCGCGATTTATCGCTTTCAGTATGTCGATAAAATCGCTCGCCCGCTCATCGCCCGCCCGCTCTTCAGTGTGGCCGAGCACTTGGGTCGTCAACCAAGTTGAACGTCTGTAGACCGCAATATGCAGACTGGCAGTTCTTATGAATGGAATTTCCCTAATCTACTGTCTGCTACAGATATGACAGTTTTTTATCAATTTTTTAACGTTCGAAACTTTCAAAGTAATATCACTAATTTGTTTATTTCGTTGCGAAATAAAATCGATAATCAAAATTCACTTAATTCAAAAAAACGCGCGATTTCACGCCCCCAAATTTGATATAAAAATTAAAATAACTTTTGATTGGTCGTCATTTCCCACGTTTAGCTTATTTAAAACGTTTATCCAATACCTGCAAGTAAAATAACTTTTACATTGACATTTTTAAACGTCAAAGTGGACTTTTATCCACTAGTGAGCGAAAGTGATTTTTGACGTTTGAAATTGTCAATGTGTCAGCGAAAGTGATTTTTCGATCACTAGTGGATAAAAGTCCACTTTGACGTTTGAAAATGTCAATGTAAAGTTATATAATGTAATTTCAAATTTCATTTGATTTTGAAATTTTAATTTTACTAGCAGGTTTTGGATAAAATGTATCTTTACTCACTAGTCCCATAAATTACTATTATCTACACTAGTGTTCTTTTATGTATGCCAATTAATATAAAACATTTTACATTTATTTTCACCTAAAACGCATTGGAAATTTATTTAAAATTTCCGGGATGTTACATCATCACTATCTGTCAGTCAGGAGTGCCACTACAAGAAAATAACGTAAGATTTTTAAAAATGATTTTGTCTTCTGATAGGTTATTTTAAAGACCTTGAAAAGCTTTATCCAGAATAGGTGAAATTAACTTTATATCTGTCATCTGTAAAAAATTACAAGTTGTCAAAGTTGAAAATTTCAAAAGTGAATAACTTAAGCGATTTGAACCAAATTTTGTATGTAGGAACATTGCCCCTCTAGAACTTGACAGCATATGGAACCATTTTATAAAAATCAGGAATTCAACATGAAAAAAAAGATTACTTTATTTTGCAAAATCTTAAAAAAAGTCCTTGTCTCTCTATTTTCTCGACATTTTTGCGTCAATAGCAATCAAACTTTTTGGACGTATGCCTATAGTGGGCTCTAGTAGTGAAAATAAGGTTTTGGCAGATACAATCTTTGCCAGGGCTACCACATTGAAAAAAAATTTTAAAAATGATAATGTCATCGTACCTCCGGAAATATTTAATAGACTGGGATAGAATTTTGTGTGCTGATAGAGCTTTTAAAATACAAGTATTGGTGAGACAACAATTGAACCAAATGTAAAAGCAAAAAAATTACACAAATTATTAACCGAAATCTTAATTTTTCTATTTTTATTGAATATTTGTTAGATGGCTTGTAAAAATGACACATTCGAAAATTTTAATAATTATTATATGACATGACATTCCTTTCGCAAGTTTGGCAGTAGCTTTTTTCAACGTACATTAAAGAAGAATATACTTTTTTGTAAAGACAAGAACGAAGAACTCTTACGGTACACCCGGAGGATTTCGTGATAACCTAATCGGAAAGTTGCGGAAACCGCGGATTTGCGATTAACTCAGTTTTTATGTCCCAAACGGGCATAACACCTATTTAAAAGTTGTACATCTGTAAATTCTCTACCCAAAGGTCTTATAAATTATTTTTATGGCTAACCGTTTTAGAGATACAAGGCGATGTAAGTGAAAAATGCATTTAGTTCCGTCAAACCTCTTTCGTGCCATAATTTCGAAATTATCTTGCTTTCTTTGTCTCAGAATAAAAATTAAATATTGGTGTTTTAGGGTTCGGTAATTTTTATTCTTTAGCAGAATGTCTTATACTTTTTATTTACATTTATTTACAATCAATAAGTCAAAAAATGCATTCATTTCCATACCACCTTAGAGGTAGAATACTTTACGCGCTTTTGTTTACATGATTTTTCCAGGAGGCAAAATTTATACTGGATCTTAAATTAGTCAACATTTCCGACTCCTTCGGTATGTGAAACGTTATCGTCCAATGAGAAATCCTTGCCATTACTTTCATTCTGATAAGATTCTACATCGTCCATTTCGTCATTCCTAGCAATTATAGGTGCGGAAATCCAACAGGTGCGACCGCGTGGCATAGGCAACAAACTATTGAAGAATTCAATCCCACTTTTCTGCAGTTCTCGTACATTTTTCTAAACGGAACTAAATGCATTTTTTACTTAGTCCGCGTCATAAAATAAGTATGAAACCTTTAAGGTAGAGAATTTACAGATGTACAACTTTTATAATAGGTGTTGTTTTCGTTTAGGTCATAAACACTGAGTTAATCGCAAATTCGCGGTTTCCGCGACCTATCGACGAAGTTTTCACGAAATCCTCCAGGGTATCGCGACGTAACTACTAAACGCCTGAATTATTCGTCCACATGACCTCCGGAAATGTTGAACAGATTTCGTTAAAATAATAAAATTATTGTAAAAGCAACAATCAAGTTTTATTTTTCAAATTTAATAATCTACAATATAATTTAGTACAAAACATACTATAATTTTATATAGTAATTTATATTAAGTTTTCATGAATATTCTACATTTTCTTTTTTTTCGTATTATGAGATAAATTTATTCAATTTTACATGGTTAAAATAAAACTACAAAAATAAAAAATTTCATCAAACTCGGCCAGATTTCCAAAAGTTCCTAAAAAGCTGAGCGTATTACCTCTTGAATTTCCAGGTTAATACGAAGAATAAAGAAAGACTTGGAACGATGGGCACTGGATTTTACAATTAAAATTTTGTCAATCGTTATTAGCCAAATGTTTTCAGTCCGATGAGCAAGTACCATGAGTCTTCCTCGCAAAGTCTAAAAATTCAAAGTGGTCACGCAGACCACTAACTTTTGAGCGGTCAGTGCTGCTGCTCCTGCCGACCGAGATGAGACTTTTGAGGTGACATGGAGCTAACTAATAGATAATAATATAATAATATTGATAATAAGGATAATGCTAAGGGCTATAGTATTATCTTGATTAGTAATTGTTTACAGAAAATTTGAATATAATTTAAAAGTACTTAAGTATGCAATCGCTGCACGATACAAATATTTGAACTGTTCCTAAAATTGAAAATAAATTAAAATATAGTTGATTTGTATTTTGTATTTAAAACTTACCAAGTTTTGTACGAATTGGGCTCTATTGTGACGTACAGTACGAACAGCCAAGCAGACATCGCATTGATGTTCAAGTTTAATTTTTTCAATAAGAAACGTAAATGCTATGAATAATCCGCATGCAGCTGCTCCATCACTAAAAATAATTTTTTTTAATGAAATATTTGCAAAATATTGCAGAAATAAGGGGCCGTCCTTTAATCACGTGAGGGTTTTTATGCCATTTTTTTACCCCCCCCCCCTTTGATGATACGTCGTGAGGTTTTAGGCTACCCCTACCCCCCTACCCAACATCACGCGTATTTTTTTTTGAAAAATTTCTTCAAGTAGAGACGGCGAGACAGAAGGCCGCGGGCAGTAGGACAACGAGTGGCGTCACAAGGTCCAGTACCGGAAGCCAGCTGAGAGCTAAATATTGTTGTTATGTTGCTTTTTAGGCATAAATTTGCTCGCTTAGGATTTCACGGGGTAGCAAGAAAATATACACGTGATTGTCACAGCATTTTCTCCCCCCCATCGTGATCAATCGTAATGTTATTCTAACCCCCTCCCCCCTGTTAGAACCTCACGTGATTAAAGGACAACCCCTAAGATATTTCGAATTTTTTTTTAATTTTATGAATTTTAAATTCCAAGTACACTTAATTTGTATTGACTAATTTATCATACTTACTAACAAGTAACAACAATTGGATTTTTGTTTTCCGACACCTTTCCAACTTCATTAAATAACTTAAGTAAGGATACATCTGAATTTGGTATTAATTCATCAGAAGGCCAACCCTTCAATTTAATTAATTTTATATCTCGTTTTGTGTGATTCTGCAAAATATCAATATTTGATTACATAGTCGATTGACTTATAAATTATAATAAATAAGTTTAATACTTTATTTTTTTTATTGTGTAGTTCTACATTAACTGTTATAATTTCGTCGTTACGAATTTCATTTAAAAACTTAATCAGCAGATAAGGTACTGGTTGTATTTCACTCATTTTAGATGTAGGCCAAAAAACAGAGCTCTTCTGGAAAAAATTTAGGAAATAATAAAAATTAATATTAAATTATAAATCTACCAACATTATCTCTTTTATTGATATCATTTAAGGAGACAATGGTCGAAACATCATTTTCATCGATCATACGCCAAAAATCTGAAATCGTATTGGGCAGTGGTTGTTGGGTGGCTATAAATCTTTTACGAGCTTGAAATCCGTCCACTTCTACTGCATTGATATAATCAGATTGTTCGTCTGTTGCCGGAAAGTGTGATAAAAAAATATGACCATATCCACCTGTGATAATACAAACATATCAATTTTAAACTATAAAATAATTTTATTTATTTATTACTGGCAACGATATCTTCAAATTTGTTTTTTTCCTTCCATTCGGGCTTTTGTTTTACCTCAATTACCGGCCTCATTGCTTGATCTTGCCAAGTAATGTTGCTAATATGTTGAAATTGTTTTTCAAGTGCATCTGTTTCTAAAAGATGCAATATATTTTTTTCCGCCTCTTCATTGCAAGTGATACTAGTATCGGGGTTTAATAAACAATCCAGAAGAACCAAATGAACCAATTTATATTGTTCTAGGTTGTCAACCAGATTTGCTCTTTGTTCTCTTATTTTATGTTGAAGTTTTAAAACATCTACAACACCTTCACGTAGTGCCATTCTCAAACATAAATCAGAAAGTATCACAGTTCCTGTGCGTCCTACTCCAGCACTATAAATGATATTAAAATGTATTATATTAATTAACCATTCTTAAGAGCTCTATTAATCCTGATAAAGATTTATTACAAAATTCAGCCAATGTTTACCCGATTTACAATAATTTTAAAACAGCAATTCAAATTTAGAATTTTTTTAAATATAAATTTGAGAATATTACCTGCAATGTACTACAATTGGAGACTTTTCTTGAGGAATTGATAATAATTTTTTAAATAGTGGTACTAAACTTTGCGAATACATTGGAATTCCATGATCTGGCCAGGAAGTAAAGTGTAATTGTTCAATCTACGGAAAATAAAACTGGCATTTACTACTTTTCTTATAGATTTTTTTAATGTTAAACCTAACTTGTCTCTCTGTATTATTAGATATTGCCAAAAAGGTTCGATGTTTATAATCAGCAAATACTACGGTCGATACATAAGTAACCGAAATATTTCCAAATTGCGACGTTTGGTTTATGTTGGGCCAATACTGTTCGGTTTTTATCTAAAAAATAACTCTTGTTAGATATCGTAATATTTTTTGTTTAAATATATAAAATCTTAACTTGTGAAATATAATAAAATTAAAACTTCAATATAACAAGTTAATTAAATATTAATAAAAATCATTTTAATTTTTAAATTTTCAGCGAAGGTTAACGCCATTAAGATATACCACAATTTACCTTCCCTCCTTCGAATACGTTAGCTAACATCACTATAAATTTTACATTTTCTTGCCAAATCATTCTCCAAAAATCGTTGACTGTAGTTAGTTTTGGACCTTGTGTAGCTATGTAAGCATTTTTAGATTTATAACCCTAAAAATATTGGGATATTACTGTAATTTTATGTAACATCAAATTTCCAAATTATTGAAATTTCTTACATCGATATAATTAGCATTAATATAATCTGAATATAGATCATCGTTTATTTTTTCCAGTTTAACTCGAGTGTGATTATCTATAACATAATTTGAAATAAAATTTAATTTTTGCTACAGATGGAACATCAAAAACGCAATATACTTACAAGCTATTAGATTGTTGTATCGATTTTTGGACTTATTTTGAGGCAAATTTCCATAATCCCAAGGTTTTGTTTGACCACGTGGAAATAACTAAATTATAAAAACGATACGTGATATTATATTATTAAATTAAAATAAATTCAATTCAAAGAAAACAATTAAAATTAATATAAGTATACCGAATGCTGCCTTGCAAGTTCTCCAGTTGTAATTGCATTTTTAACATATTTACTAAAGTCACTCAATCTTATTGGCTTAGAAAATTCATTGCTTATCTTGTCATCTTTGCTTATATTTACATTACTCTATAAAATAATATTAAAAAATTATATTTAAAATGTAATATACATTTACGAACTTACATAAATGATAGGTTCTGCCGGTATTTCTGGTTTGGAAGCAACAATTTCTGAAGTAAAGTTTTGTAATGGAACGACATCTGGATTTCTTTGAACTCTTGCTTCAAAACCGAAAGCTAAATTGAACAGATATGCTGTATTTATATGCATAGAAGTAAAAGTAAATAAATAATTATGATAGTAATAATTTTTATTTACATATTATATTAACCCTCAAAAGGGCGGGGTACAATAAGCTTTAGTGCAAGTGGGAATGGAATCACAACCCGTTAAGCAATTATAAAATAACCTTTAAGGAATAAAAACTTTCCTGCAAAATTTTAATTAAAAAAACTGCAAAATATTGATTTAAAAGTAATTTTGAAATTTTTTGAATCAAAATTTAAAATATCGAAACTTCATGAAAAGGAAACAAAATTATTGATACTAATAGCAAGTAGAAAATTTAAACTCTAGTCCAGGGAAATTAGACTATTCCTAGGAAATAAGTGGCGGAAAGTTGAATTTTTGCAGAAACATTGTTCTTGTGATTCTAAATAAGAACTAAAAGTTCTTTGAAAGTTTTGAAAAATTCTGACTTGACGAATTGAATTACTGTCGAAACAGTTAATTGCACAGAAAAATTATATAAATATTTTTTATAGGCAATTTTGAGAGCTACAAATAAGATCTCTTGTACTTTTTCCATAAATGTAACGGTTAAAATGATAAAATGATATAAAAAAAAAGAAAACCTATTTTTACAACCTTTGACACCGCGTTAGAATTGTTAGCGGCATCGGCACTCGGATCGATTGGGAACTTTCAGTTCTTATTATTTAGAACCACAAAAACGTTTTTGCAAAAATTCAGTATTCCGCCACTTATTTCCTAGAAACGCCTTTTTTGATCTAACTTTCCTCGTTGTTAGGCTTTAATTGATTATTGAAATAATACTAAAAACTACCATTATATTTAATTAAATTGTTATATTTCTTCATCACATTAAAGCATAAACAAAGCATTTGTATTTACCGTTGTCCAAATTATCAAAAAAAGACAAGTTTATTGAACACAAAAAAGGTAATAAAAATTAAATGGTACGTGACATTTGGGCGCCGCCGTCTGAGCGCCGCCGTTTGGGCGCGTGGACATTTGGGCGCCGGACGTTTGGGCGCCAGGACATTTGGGAACTAGGACATTTGGGCGCCTCCGTTTGGGCACCTGGACATTTGGGCGCCGCCGTTTGGGCGCCTGGACATTTGGGCTCAGGATGTCCCAATTTATTAAATTATTATAATTATAAATTTACTATATAGTTACTATAACTTATAAATTTTAACCCTGTATTCATAAAATTATTTTACAAAAATTTGCAAAGAAAATGACAAACAGACGACCTAAACACTCAATCAAAAACAAAAACGGAACACCGAAAAAGGCCAACATTGTAGCCTGTCATTTTTGAGACTGATTAAACCCTTTAAAAAGATAAAAACTTTTCTGTTAATAAATAGTAAAGAATAAATCTTTTTCTTAATATTAATTTTATATTTCGTAATGTACTAGGTACGTAAGTTTGTTATACTATAAAAATATTATCTAATCGAAAAAGTAATGCAGGAATGAGCAACATTTGTTTGTTTTAGGGCCACTTGTATATGACTTTAACAACCAATCAAAGTTAAACCAAGATCAACTTACTGTTAAACCTGTAACGGTTCAGAATTGGGTTACGATAATTTTGCTTTGTTTATTGTTGGTGGATTTCTGGAAATATGAAATTATGTTGGAGGTCCTGTGACTGATATGATTAGGAAACACATTTTTCGTGGTTAAAATTTTCAAGTTTTGACGATTCGTAATTTTGGTCTTTTGAAAGAGATTTTTTTTGAATTAGTAAAGTGCTACGAAAGTGGGTTTATGTTTTGTTATTAGCCTTCCGATTTCTCGGGATTCATTCGCTGCACTTACAATTGAAGATTGTTATCGAAGATATTTAATCTTATCTCCTTTGGAGGATTTTGTATTCAGAATTCTTTTTTGTAAGTACAAAATTTTCGTTTTGAAATGCAAACTATGTTTGTAATTTTTATTTTAGTCAACTGTACATCTGCTTGATACTACGAAAATTACCATATGAAAATTGACCCTCGACCACATCTGAGAGGTAATTTTAGGAATCCTCTAATGTTATTTTTCTCCTTTATCTACGCCAACTATTGTTTTTAGGGTCTTCGTTCGACCTCTTATACTTTCCATCAGTTAACTGCTAACCGAGTTGAACCAAACCTTTATCATTTTCGTGACCGCCATTGTAGTGGAAAAAAAATCGCTTTGTATGAAAAGGTCGATTTTGAGGACATCAATTCACCCTTATTGGTTAACAATCTAGAACGTCCACCATCTTAATTAAAATTGATTCCGTTTTACCATCTACTAGGACTCCGTATCAGATGTTGAGATAAGTGTTTTGTGCCGTCTATGTTACTAATTATTAATTTTTGTTAATGGATTTTATTGCGCCTTAATTTTGATTCGACATTATTTACCACCAGTCACGATATTGTTTTAGCCTCCTAATTGGAGTGAATTGTGTAAAATTTTGTGTGAAACCACATATAGCTATATCGGGTTGATTACGCTTTTCGCAAGAAAAGCTATTCGCGACTTTGTTACTATTTTTGGGTTAGATCAAATTGAAATTTGGCGCTATTTATTTTATTATTCAATAAAATCACGTTATCCAATTCAAGTGTATTTTCTTGTACCAATTTCATTTTTGTTTGAGTTTAATTACGCTACCGTTCGTGGTTTAGGTAGTAGCACGCTTTGAGAGGTTGATTTTCAACCACGTGGCGCCTAGGGCAAAACTTTCAACCCTCTCAATTATTTTTTTATCAGTTTTAGAACTCGCCAACCACCTTTTCTATTTAATAGCTAGCCAGGGCATTGCCAATTTTTTTTTACCCTGAGATTGGGATTAGCACCATCAATCCCTTTGCTCAATTTTGAGCGTGGCAAACCAATCAGAATGCTCAATTTCAAAATTAAACTTGGGTTAACTTTGATCTGATTAGACTGTACAAATAGCCCTTAGAAATGTTGTGCGGACCACATACAGCATAGCGGCGCCGAAAAGTCAAGGCGCCCAAATGTCTTGGCGCCCAAACGTCCTGACGTCCAAATGTCCGGCGTCCAAACGTTCTGGCGCCCAAACGTCCAGCGCCCAAATGTCCTGGCGCCCAAACTTCCGGCGCCCAAAAGTCGTGCTCCGAACATTAAATGCTTTATTGGATAATCTGCCTAAACACGATCCAACCTGATCAGATAGCCTCGAATGACGAAATCACTCAATCGCGTTGGATACTAATATCCACACCATCCGATAATAAATATACCTGATATACCTTCTGCTGAGTGTACCTACTTAAGGCAGTAGTCTGCTTTAGAAGCCAAAAAAAAGCGTTGTTTTCAGAAATTTTTTTAAAGAGAAGGAAATGATTAGGGTAAACGAAATTTTCAGACGATAGTGTATTATATTTAAATTTAAAATAAAAATTTTTATTATTAAAAAATATTGAAATTTTTCAAAGTTGTAAGGATTTTTCTGGAGCGCCTGGGAGTCTGCACTTGTAAATCGGTGCCGCCGAAAAAAATTTTTCTTTTTCAAAAAGTGAATTTTTTTCCTAACTTCGAAAAAATTTGGGATTTTATACTTTCTTCGGTACTTTTTTAGTTCATATAGAAAAAAAACTTATTAAAATTAAAAAAAAAATTGGTTCGACTCAGATGAATCACACGGCCTCCATCACCGGCAGGGATTTACAAGTTAGTACAGACTCCAGGCGTTCCAGAAAAATCCTTACAACTTTGAAAAATTTCAATATTTTTTAATAATAAAAATTTTTATTAAAGACACTATCGTCTGAAAATTTCGTTTACCCCAATCATTTCCTTCCCTTTAAAATGAATTGCTGAAAAAACGCTTTTTTTTCGGCTTCTAAAGCAGACTACTGCCTTAATTAAAAAGCGTACTACGATTATGGGTCTAATATAGGTTAACAAGATTATTGTGTTTTGTTCAATAGACCCATAATTGTACTAATATAATAAATATATATAAGGGAAACTACATGATTTTTGCAATTATACATATAAGAAAGGGTTAAGAATGTTTCGGTAAATTATTAAATTAATATTAGATTAAATTGGATTGAAAATTATTATCTTTGTATGTAGGATCTCACGTTCGCTATTTAAAGTAAAGCCTAGTTCACATCCAAGTAACGTGCGCAGCGGACATACAAGACATAACGTGAGAAAAGTTGAAATGCATGGTTTCAAACGTCATCAGTTACATTTGTACCAATTCGTACAAGACATAGAAGACATAACCGACAAGAAATTTACATTAAATTTGTTAATCAAGCCTACACACTATTCAACTTACTACCAAATCTAATAGAAGACATGTATCAAAGACGCCTGATCAAATTGGATCGTAAGTAAAGCATTTTTGGGAATTATTTTATCACCAGTAAACAGAAAAATGATTTTAAAACTGTTAGAAATCCATAATGGCGACGCTTATCATCCTGTGCTGTATCAAAAAATCATCCTATACATTGAAAATGCACAGAGTAGAAAATAAAAGATAGCCAGTTTACGAATAAAGAATTAATTGGATTAATTAAACTGTCCTATGTGTTTGAAATAAATTTAAAAATAAACATAATACATTTTTTCGTTTTCAGTTATGAGGGCAGTATACTGATAGATACTATATTACATATATAGGTACAAGTTTAATAGGCAAGAAAAATGAAATAGCATCTTATGGTATCTTATAGAAAGCGTTAAAATGTGGCATTAAGGCTCTCTTTAAATTGTCTAATTTATTAATTTAATTACTTACGCATGTTAGGTAAATTAAGGCATGATAACCACTTGCCGGTTTTACGTTTTCTGAAAATATTTGAACTGTAATTTTAAAATTTATTGTATAACTTTCATAATACCTAATGTAAATCCAAATTAGAAGAGGTAACAAAAGTAAAAAAAGTAAACAAAATAATGCGCCGCTAGAAGAATTATTATTTAAAGTTATTGATATTCCCGTAGTGCTGTTAACAATTTCGTAAATTCGATATCTTATTTTATTTTGATATTCATTATACATTATAATTGTAACTGTGTACGATGTATTTTGACTCAATGTTATAGCGGTAGCACCACCATCATTGTTTGACAAACTGTTGCTTTCGTTACTACCAATAGTAAGTTTTTCCATGGGCAGTTCTGTATTTAAATTATATTTTGCAATAAGCCATGGAGGTTCCAATGATCTTAAATTGTCTAATTTGTATAAATCCTCAACGTCATTAAATTCAAATTTTGACTTTGATTCTGATAAAACAATGTACATGAAGCTAGAACAAATTTACATATTTCAAATATTTTCTCTAAAAGATTAATTAAAAAATGTTACCTTTTGGAAAGAAAAAACTGATTGGTTGATAAAACAATTGTTATAGTTGTGTTTGAAACACTTTCAACAAATGGTTCTTCATTTAACGAAGGTGTTTCGGGAGGACTGTCTATATTTAAGTTAGCTGACCGACCTGCCATTATATTAAAACATTGAATTGTGACAATAATTTTCGACGTATAGCAATTTTTATTTTCCATTGAAACCTAAAGAATTGTATTAAATTATTATGTTTTTACTGTAGTTCAAACGTACTTACCACATAATTGTATGTCAACCTTGTTGTTTCTTCTGTAACATTATAATTATACATATAGCATAATATTTTATTTTCTGTAAATATCATAATACTAAATTTTGTCAATGGTCCATTGGTAAAACTTGGATGATTCCAATATAAAGTGAGATTGTAGTAGTTATCCCAAGAATAATCTAATTCTTCAGGTGCAGCCGATACTAAATTGTTAATTTAATTTATTAAAAGAATATCCGAGTGCATTAAATTAATATTAGTGTATACTCACAACCTTCTGTCGTTTCTGAATCCTTAAATGATGACAAACTTAATCCAGAAATATTTGTATTCTTTGCGGAAACCTACAAAAAATAGTTTAAACACTAAAAGATATAAATTTTAATTTTTTCCCATTCTACGAAGTCTAGTGACTTCTCCCTCAAGAGGAGGGGGCTGGCAAAATGCACCTTAACAAATGATGTTATTGCAAACTAAGTTTCCAAGTCATGATTTCTGATTTTTTTCATCTGAAATTTTGTGAAACATAAGGTCTGAGTAAACACCCTAAGACAATTTAACATTGAGGAAGATGTTGAACTCCACATTCGTGAAATTCAGTTGTCTTTACTTCAAAAAGTGTTTCTAAATTAAGTCAGCAGGGTACATTGTTTTTATATTTTACGTTTAAAATGAAGTCATTTTGAAACCCAATCGCGTATCAAATGAACGTAATTACGAAACGCAAAAAGCACTAGGTATTAAAATATGAATCGCTATTCGTTTATAAAACTACTGTGGTACACATATTGCTTGTCATTTTGTTTTATCTCTAATATCAACAATTTATTGTGCTTTAGAAATTAATAAAAATTTTGAAGATTTCATTTTAGGACTGCTTTTCTTTTAAATTAAAAATACAAGTTTTTGCTGTGACACCCTTTAGAATCAAGGAAAAAATTGACTTGGTATAGGTATATTCTTTCTATAAGAACAGAACATAAAAATTTTAATATTTTGTAATTTATTTGTTTGTTTAGTCGACACACGATTCTTATTAATTTTATTAATTGATATACACGATTTGATAGGTTACAATTTTTAGCATTTGATTGTTGACCTGACTTGAGTGTAATAAACACTTCAGAAACATAAATCGGAAAGTTCATTAATCTAAAAGTTGGACCTTTTCAAATAGTAGTAGAAAAAGAAAATACAAATACAATACCTACCTAATGTAACATAAAATTCACAATAAATAAATATTGTCACCTACCTACTAGAGAAGAATGCGGAATCGGAAAAATTCCGCTCCGTCTCGCGCGAGAAGGGATACTAATCCACTCCCACGTGGGACGGAATATCCCGCTGAAAGTATCAGTCTCGCGTTTGATTAACCCTTATGTTAATAACAAATAAAAAATAATAACTTGAATTCACGATTTGCTTGCTTTTGAGTTAAATAACGACGATCCAAGAGCTCAAAACGAAATTTTCATTCTTTTCAGTTTTTTTCATGCGAGTCAACTTTATTCAAACAACAAGAATCATTAAAATCGGTTCATAAACAAAAAAGTTATGCCTGAACATACAATAAAACATAAAAAGATATATACAGACGAACACAGAACCTCCCCCTTTTTTAAAGTCGGTTAGAAATAGAGGAACATAAAGGTAGCCACTGACGTTCCTGCGCCGCAGTACGATTTTTGCAATTGCAGGACTATTCTGTTGGAAATCGGATGCAATTCTGCAGTAATTTAAAAAAATTTAAATAAAATTATTAACTATTACATTAATTATTTAATAATTATAATTATTAATTAGTTTAATTAATTAATTATTACGTAAATTATTAACTTTTGCAGTACGAAAATTGAACTGACTGACCGGCTTGTCTGTGATCCTATCCTGCCAAGTTGGTCGGAGCGCTGCAATATACACGATAAAATTCCGTTCAATTTCGTCGCATCCTGCAGAATCGTACTGCGGTGCAGGAACGTGAGTGGCTACCTTAACATACAGTTAGTCTCATAAGTAGTGGGGCACTCCTATGTTAACAATGTTAATTTCACTTTTTCAAGACCATTTTTGACGCATAACAATCGATTTTACAGCAAAACTTTTTAAACATTTTTTGTTGCAAATTTCATTGCCTACAATTTTATTTCTATACATTTTTCTATTTTGTCGCCTCGTTTCTGACTGACTGTGACTTGAACAAGACTCTGTAAAACACGAAAAATATTTTCATCTATATCTCGGAAATGGTGCAAAAACTAGAAAAATGTATAGGATCAAAAATATAGAGAATGCAGTTTACAAGAAAAAATCACCTATTCGTTTTTTTATTTCGTTGCACTGTTTCCGAGATATAGATGAAAATATTTTTCGTGTTTTACAGAGTCTTATTCAAGTTGCTGTCAGTCAGAAACGAGGCGATAAAATGGAAAAATGTATAGAAAAAAAATTGTTAGCAATGAAATTTTCTACAAAAAATGTCTAAAAAGTGTTGCTGTAAAATCGATTTTTATGTGTCAAAAATGGTCTTGAAAAGGTGAAATTAACATTGTTAACATATGAGTGCCCCACTACTTATGAGACTAACTGTACATTATAATTTTATTTACGATACAAGCATCGTAACGTACCTTTACAATATGAAATGGGAAAATTAACCAAAAAGGCCGAAGAGTGAGAAGAGAATATCGTATTATTACGTTACAATGCGAATAACGTACAACGTTTTATCCCCTTAAAAAACTAATTAGTAATTTGGGTAGGTATTAGATAGGTACTAAGCTACGATATAAATAATAAAAAAATTCCATCACGTAAATTTTCTGAGAAAATTATGTTTGTAATTTTTCTTACTATTACCGCGTATTACTAGCGCGAACTTGCAATTTCTGTGATAACAGTACATGCTAGTAGTACTGGTGTCGTTGAAATATTCATCTACCCTCATTAGTCATTGTGTCAAGGTGGGACGCAAACATGATGGCAGACTACTGGTGGATGTTGCAAAGAGATGAACCGGATAGAAAGCATAAGAGAAAAAGATTGAACAAAACTTTGAAGGAAGTAGAATAAGATTTAAGATACCATAAGTCTTTTTGATTTACTTAGCCTGTTTAGCATTATTTTTAACAAATACTGTTGGTTTTTTAAGTAAAAATTTAATTTTAAATTCATTAATTTTAGTTATTTCATGAAAATTGTTAAAAAATATCAATCGTCAATAAAAATAAATCTCGATGTGCTAGAAATAAAAACAAAGCTGTATTTTACTTTAACATACCTAGATATTTAAAAAAATAACATAATTATTGGAAGGGGCAAAAAAGCTAAATTTTGCAGACCTGTATATATCGATGGTATAGAACACCTAAGTGGTAAGTACATTTTTTTTCAAAAATGAGATAAGTACTCATTAATAAGGCCCGGATTTTTAGGCACTGAAAATTTTCAAAATAGGCAAGCAAATAGGCATACAAAAATTAGATTATAGGCACTAATAGGCAGTCCAAAATAAAAAATTAAATTATTAAAATAAAGAATGTAAAATAAATATTAAATTTGTACAAAAAATTTAATTTATTCAATTTAACAATAATATTAACTTTCAACATTTGCATAACAAATTAAAGCATTTTCCAAATATTCTGGAATCAAATTCTTCTGTTGTCCGTTAAAATTTGTTTGTACGCAGAAAATGACCGCTCTACGTCACAAAAAGTAACAGAAGCATATTTAAAATCTGGAGCCATCTAAGGTTCCAATTTTATTTGGGAGACTATTTGAATCTCCAGATAATACTTTGCTAATTTGCATTAAATCCGAGTAGCCCAGATTTTTCACCAAAAGAGCATCCAATCGTGCAGAAATAAGTTTTACAATCTTACCCGCAGCTTCTTTCAATTGTTGTGTAATAATTTAAAAATTATTTTAAAAATTGTAAAAATTGTAATATTGGTATTAGTTTCTTAGCTCTTAGGAAGATAATCTTTACTAAATTTTTTTCTAGATTAGAAGCCTTAAACGCCTCTTGTGCTTTCTCTATGCACTCTGCAGTATTAAAATCAATAAAACTATCAATGACTTTTCTTACATTTTCGAAATTTTTATGGTAAAACACTGCAGCCCAGATCCATGTGCCTCATCTCGTCAGCACAAGCTTTGGAGGTAATGGAATACAGTGAGTAACGAACATATCCGGACACTCCTATGTTAACAATGTAAATTGCACATTTTGAAACCGTATTTTGACCTATAAAAATCGGCTTTACAGCAAAACCTTTTGGACATTTTTTGTTAAAAATTTCATTGTCTTAGCAATTTTGTACCTATACATTTTTTTATTTTGTCACCCCGTTCTTAACTGACAGCGACTTAAGCAAGACTCTGTAAAATACAAAATATATTTCCGTTTCTGAATTATATTCCATGGTTAAAATTAAAAAATAATTGAAATAAATATTCATTTAGGTAAGTTATAGGATAAAATCAATTGAAAAAAGCCATTTAGGCGCAATTTACGAAAAAAGGCACTAAATGTAGAAAATAGGCATTTTAGGCATTTTAAAGAGCGGTTTAAAATGATCGCAAAGTCGCAAAATACAATTTGATGCAAAGAGAATTTAAAACCTGTACGGAATCAAAAAAGGCAAATGCCTAGAAATTCGGGCCTTAGTTATAATATTAACTTTTTAGAAAGAGCGTTTATGTATATAGTTATTTATGTATCAAGGGCATTATGACGATGTTTATGTCGAGGGCAACCAATTTAAAAGGTCGAGGGCCGTTAGGCCCGAGAGTTTTTAAGTTGCTCGAGAGCATAAACATCGAGTAATGCCAGTGGTGCATACAACGTTTTATATTACACTGCATTTGAATTTGAGAAAATTTAAAAAATTTTATAAATTTTGAATTTGATTTTGCTAAATTTTCTAGTTTGCGGTGGAATTGCGATTGAGAGGGTATAATAAGTGGACATTATGATTTATACGCCCTAGGTTATTATAGCATACTTAATATATTTCGTTGTCAAGGTATAAAAAACAAATAATGATTCAGTGTAATATAAAAAACATAATTCTATAGGTGTCATTGCCGTTTGAGCAATAAAAAGGGAGAAAAATACGGCGACACGTTGCATACTCGAATTTGGCTATTTTTGCATTGTTACACATATTCAGCTTGATATTGTCACAAGTGGAAATGTATAAACTATAAATAAAAGTATAATTAATATAATGAAATAGATTTCCACTTGAAGCTCCCTCGTATGTAAAGTTGACAATGTATTATTGTAGTAATAATTAATAAGAAGAAGGGGAAGCATCAAGCGGTGCAACATAATTATAATAGTTGGTCGTAAGTCGTCAAGAGGCGATAAAGTGACTCAGAAGAGGTCAAGATATGACCGCTTGATGGTTCACTCTCAACGGGTGTAGGGTAAGACTTAGTTTTAAGCATGTAAATAGTTAATAGTATTAATTCATATTTTTATATAATAAATAGTTTATTTTGATGCACCTGTGCTTCACAATAAATTAATTCAATACCAAATTAACCCTAGTCAATTTAGCTAAACAAGAGAGAAGCTGCTAAGCGTCGTTTGATTAAAATTTTTATAAATAATTATATTGGGCCTGCCCGTATTTATTATTAAATAAATAAATAAAATTGAATAAGTAATAAAATATTTCATTTTTTGATAAAATTGTTATGTTTCGTCAGTCCCTTGAAGCCATATTTGACAAATACCTCAATTTCTCCTAAAATACTTTATAAAGTGACTGTTCCTTTTACACACAGTATAACAAACCCATGGTCCATCAAAATAGTTATAAAGGAACATAATTTGAGATAAAAAACATGCAATTCAAAATCAGTTGTTAAGTTACCCGAGTTTTGTAGAAGTACCCTCATATAAAAAATAATTTAAAAAAATATACAAAATATTGGATATGCATGGCGCAGTAATTTTTAAAGATGTTTTTCGTAAAACCATGGGGTGAAGTCAATCACGCTTTTGTTATAGGTAATACTCATCGGGCTTACGTATTTACCATTTTTTATTTTTGTTCTAGACATGCAACGTGTTAACAAAGTTATAAAAAAAGTACGATGAGAGATATACACTGCGGGCGTTATGTATTGTTGGGCAATGTGACATGTATCAATAAATAAATTGAATGAAACACATTTTTATTTTGACATTTTTCTTAAAAGAGCTAAGCTAAATTTTCTATTACTAGGCTTTTCCGCTGACAGCTAATATTGAACTATGATAATATTGTGATTTTATTAACGTTGTTATCGGTGGTAATCACATATGAAGATTCAAGAAACAGTCGCTTAGGGTAGTTTTGTTTTGTCCTTAATATATATTTATCTAATACCATTTCATAATGTCAAACTTTATGACATTTAAAAAAATATCGTAATGGCTTATTTTAGCGCACTAGTACGGCAAAGTAAGCACTTTACCCCACAGTGAAACTAACCAAAAATTATAAATATTTAACGAAGAAATTAATTTTATTACACAAGTTGGAGGTACTTAATAATGAACACTCTCCACAAGTGAGGAATTTTCAACTTGTGAAAAGTGTTCTTTATTATTTCATTATTTAGTATAAACGTTAATTATACATTTTTTGCAATTTGAAATATTAAGAGCAGCCGAAGTTGAATCAACGCAACTAATATTGGCAGAAGACTTTTGAACATTTAAAATATTTTCATTTTTCCCCATAATTTTAGTTGCAATCTTTTTTTTCAATCGAAGATTCTATGTAACCAATGACCAGTGTAGTCTTGCGGATTGCTAAAACCAAGAAAAGTAGCAATATCTTTTGGTGTGCGTCCGAATTTATACCTACAGATTGCGATGTACATTTGCCATTTTTGTAATATGTGAGAAAACGATCGTGAGTTATAGATTTTGGACAAAGATGAGCATATTTTTATAAAAATATCTAGGCAGTCACATCCAATAATATTTCCTTTTGTAATTACAAATTGTTTTATAATTTTAGTTTTCATATTCGACAACGTAATTTTAATAAAAATAAAGCTAATTTGACGGAGCCCCTATATTTTTTTAACACATTGTTGAAAAGTAAAGAAGTAGATGTCGGTTATCTGTTAGATAAGAGAAAAAATTCAATAATAATAATTATAATTTTTTGTTTCTTTGAACAATAATCCTGCCCACGCTTCACCAGCCCACCGGGCATTTGCCCGGTGTTCCGGTTGTCCCATCCGTCCCTGGTTAAAACTTTTTTTTAAATGTTTGTTTAATATTTAAGAACATTTTTTTTTAAACAAATAGTATAAAATAAATCAAACTTTTCTTTTCCAATTTTTCCAATCTTGCATTCTTCTCTACTACCTACCAAAATCTATTTAATATAATATTTTAATAGTAATATTAACTAATAACTATCTTTACATTGCAACTAATAAACAACTTGAGTACAAATAATAATAATTAGTAGTATTAATAATAATTAAATGATATTTACTTACATATAGTCCATAGTAAGTTCTTTGTCTTAAGTCTAATATATCTATGCAATGATATTTCTCCCATATTTTACAGTTAATAGGTTCGAAAGTTTCACTCATGGTGTTGCGTAGACCAGTGTAGCTATTAATATACGAATATGATACCACATAATTTTCAAGTATTCCTGTAGGAGGATATGGTGGAGTAACCCGAAGGCGAAACATTTTATTTGATTTTTCATATATGTCAAATTTAACGACATTTGGCACTGTAACCAGAATTATTATTTATAATAAGAGTATTCATTTCAAGTTGTACTTTTGTCGTAAATGTCGTAGATTTCGTTTTTATAAATTTCGTAGAATTAATTAATTAGTTTATTTACACTGTATTTATATTTCAAAATAGTGTATGTGTATTGTCTAGACCCGTAACCGGGGTTTCAATTCCCCAAGTTAAGCCGGGCCCAACGCTATAAAACCGAAAGCCCGGTTGCACGTTAGAAAACTCGAGGAAGGTTCGTTCGTCCGACAGTGCCGGTAGTCCAGGAGCTTTAGCATTTTACTCCGGAAAAATTCAGACCAAGCTGAAAATTTGTGTACACGTACCTTTTAGCTTTCCAAATAACTTCTGAAAAGTCCCACGAGTTCATTGCATGGCTAAACTTTTGACAGCTAAAAAACGGTGAAAAAATTTACCTTTTTTAGGTTTTTTGCCAATATCTTCGTTCCTGTCGATCTTGCCGCTATGCAGTATACTTATAGGAAAGAAAGAATGAAAAAGTCTTTACAAAAAAGGTCATATAATGTTTATTAATAGAATCAGTCATTTCCACGGAAAAAGGTGCGAAACATTGGATTGAGTTTTGTTGTTTCGAGCCGCAGCGTGGTGCGTTCTGTGTGGCGGCGCCGACAGCAGCTGCGCCTCCCCTCTGACGTCTGTGACGGGTTTATACCTGCTTTTCTATTCTTGATGGTGGGGTAAGCTGAATGCACAGTCCAAAACCAGGGTTGCCAACTTAGGAGTTTTCCCCCTAAATTTAATGGTTTTAATCTCATAATCCTTTCCCTGACATCCAACAAATTATGTCCATCGCAACGGGCATAACTGGCTACAAGAAAATCAACTGCCACAATGTTTAGAAGATCGGCACAGCTGTGATGGAGAAGAAGATTGGTCGAAATTTCAAAGATATTAAATCCTCCTGCGCTGACAGAATACTTTCGCTCTTAACAGTCAGTAGTAACGTCAAAGTTCGTAATACAACAGTACCTATCGATTCTTTATTGCTGTTCCAAAGAATCAGTGCCATGAAAAGATCGGATGCAGAGCTCCGTATTTACATTAAACATGAATTGGTTCCTTTCCCTCTATCAATGTTTGTTCTTGGAGACCTGCGCCAAGGAAAAATATCTGCTTTGTTTGACTTCTTCGAGCTATCATTAGCTGAACTTGATTTTACAACAGTCACCTATAAAATCTTGCATCGAGTCGTGTGGCATCAGAATGAATCTTTTGATTCAATTTGTGCAAACTATGTTAGCTATGTACAAAGGTACTACGGATCAAACGCTGTTGTAGTCTTCGACGGATACAACAACAGCACCAACAGCGTAAAAGCCATGGAACAACGTCGTCGTGCAGCAAAATCTTCATCTCTCGACACCTACTTCGCCGAGACGATGAATGTCACAGTAAGCCAGGAAGAATTCCTTTCTAACAGTAACAACAAGAGCAGATTGATTTCAATGTTGTCTGTCAAGTTCGAGGCAAACAATTTTGTCGTTAAACAGGCGCAAGATGATGTTGACGTTTTAATCATTGAAACAGCGCTGGAATGTTCACGCACAAGTAAAACAGTCGTCGTCGGGGAAGATGTAGACCTTTTGGTAATTTTGGTTGGTCGCGCTCCGATTGATGAAGAGATCTTCTTTCTCAAGCCAGGCAGAGGAAAAGTTGAGTGAAAGTTCTACTCTTCTCGGAGTTTCAACAAATACGAAGACATCAAAGATAATCTCCTCTTCCTACACGCTTTCACTGGATGTGACACCACATCTGCTTTTTTTCACAAAGGGAAAACTGCAGCTTTGAAACTCTTAAAGAAACGTCAAGACTTACGTACTGCAGCTCAAACTTTCAACCACAGTGAAGCTTCTCGAGAGTCAGTTTCTTCGGATGGAATACGCATCTTCCTAGCTGTCTATGGCGGGCGCTCCGGTTAACCAAAATGACTTAGATGAGTACCGTTACCAGTGCTTTATGAAAGCTGTAGGTAGAAACAAGTCGGTATGTTACTCCCCACAGTCGATGCGGCTAAAGAGTATCTGTATCGTGTCTACTATCAGGTGCAGAAATGGTTGGGAAACGAGCTGAACCCTCAAGATTGGGGATGGGTATTGAAGAACGGTTTGTTGGAGCCAATAAAAACCTCACAACCTCCTTCCGCGGATTGTCTTCTGAATATGATTTTCTTTAATTGTTCGAAAGGCTGTGGCGCTTTGTGCGGCTGTCGAAAGTTAGGAATCTAATGTTCAACAGTTTGTGACAACTGTCGTGGGAATTTTGGGAACATTGCCTGAATGCTGCACCAGTCGAGGACCATAACATCGAAAGAACAATTGACATCGACGATCCAGAAACAACCACTCTTGCTGATTCTGAATAGGAAAATAATAAGCTATTTGTATTATTTTATTTGTAAAATATAATTATATAACTAATCTATAATCTGAATAAAGAAATAATAACTTTTTTCACTGAAATAAACCATTCTTCACCATCTTCCATTTTCACCGTTTTTTAGCTGTCAAAAGTTTAGCCATGCCCTGGACTCGTGGGACTTTTCAGAGGTTATTTGGGAAGCTAAAAGGTACGTATACACAAATTTTCAGCTTGGTCTGATTTTTTCCGAAGTCTAAAGTCTTTTGGTCTAAAGTTCCTGGACTACGGTGGTGGCAGCAACAACAAATAAAATTTTTCTGAAAACGGCGCACTCCCCAAGTTGCAAGATTTTCTGAGCACGGGCTGAAAGGATCAACGCCCAAATGTCTACGTACTATTACATTCTTATGCATTGTTAATTTTGATTTGGATTATGGTAATTTGGCAAATTTATTTGTAATTGAAATTGTCGTGTAAATTTGATTCTAATAAAATAATTGAACCCGCTTTTGAAGGATCGTTCTTCCGACACGATAAGCTAGCTGGTGAAACAAAAGTTGAGAAGAAAGTTAGAAAAACTAACGTTCCACAATAGTACATTTTCCAATTACGTACATTTTCCGTAACATATAAAAATCAATTACCTGCTGAATGAGTTTTAAATGTAGCCCTCAGTTGATTTTCGTTATACACTTTTCCATTTTTTCTACCAACTTTAACATCCATGATATACATTGAATACGGAAGTAATCTTGTTAGCATTACCTTCTTTTGTGCAAAATCGTAAAAAGTATTTAATGTTATTCTTTCATTTAAACACCATTTGTTCGTGCAATTTGCAGAAATAAAATATTCAATTTGTCCTTTCACAAATGAACATTTCGCTTGCTCGAATGTCAATTCAGCTGTTATATTGGAAGGTTGTACATTAATATCAGTTGGAAGTTCATATTGATCGGGAACATCTGTAAATTATTATTAAATATTAAATATCTGTAATTGTTCTTAAAAATTGCTTAATAAATTACCGGTTTCTTTTGTGGAAAATCGAATTCTAGAAAATTTCCCTTCTGCTACTGTTTCAGCTGCTATTTCAATAATATATTCAGAAAACGGTATTAAATTATTCAATGTGATATTTGTTGACCGATGTTGAAGAGTTTCTATGTTTGATATATTAATATCGTTTTCTTTGCATGCTAAGTATCTATGATGCTAAAAGTAAATAAAATCAAATATAATAATAATATAATAATAATAACATCGCATGCTTGTAGTACCAAAATAAAATAAATATAAAAGTAAATAATGATAATTCCAAAAATTTGAGTCCAAAAGCAAGAAATACATAGTTGGAAAACTGGATGTATTATCTGAACCACCAAAGAAAGCTCTGGTCAATACCTAAAAACTATCCGAACCATATGAAATATTTATATCTAAAAAATTCTTTTTTATTAGTAGGTATCTACTTACTATACTGCGAGAAAAGAGATGGTAAATTGAATGAATATGAAATGTTGTATCTTTTCTTATTGAGTTAAATGAAATTTCGCTGAATGAAACACTTTTTAGTTGTTACAATAAATTCAAAAATGTTGTTTCAATACATTAGTTTTGTTAAATAAATATTAATTCATTTAATATAATATAATGGGTTCAAATAAGCTTCTATACGATATTATCGTTGAATTAATAAAATAGTTAGATTGGAAGAAAACCAATGAAATTCTTGAACGAAACTATTATTTTGTCTTGTTGTAGCATTTTAGCATGTCATTTCAATGCAAAATTTGATCAACCGTAATGTTAATCAGTTAAACTGAAAACAATAAAAGTGTTGAATAGAAGCTTGAAAAATATACGAGCCACTGCGCAAGTTTATTGTCATATATTTCAGTTTGATCTTTGATGCATAATAACCTTGATGTGTTCATGAAATGTGTGTTTGCAATGTGCAAGAAAAATGGATACTACAGTTATGAATAATTGTTTAAAAGTTTAATACCTTTGAAGATTATTTGTTTAAATTTATTTATTCATAAAATGCACTACTGTTAATACAGTAATACACCTATTGTGATGGTTCAACATTGGATATACGCATTCAATTTAGAGTGCTTGATTTAATACTATCATAAGTTCGTGTAATGTTTACTCGAGAAATAATACTACGCTTTATATTAACGTAATTATATTTTCTAACAATTACACATAATATTTTTTACAACGACAACCATTTTTCTTGCTCAGCGTCACCTGGCACATGACCAACGCCCCACCAACCCATAATTCCCCATATACTACAATAAATTACATCAAAAACCTAAAATGATTCAAACAATAGATTAAATTGTTTAATTTAATGCACCGAAATGGTTGATACAATATACCTACTTGGTTAGTTCGAAAAGTGTGGAATGTTGAATCAACCTTTTAGTACGTCCTATTAAAAAAACTGATAGCTTTAGTGTAGTAAATTGTGATTCAATTAACACAACGAGAACGTTCAAGGAAATACTTTTCATGTTAAAATAACGCAAAAAAGTTAACATTTTATTTGCATTAGTTTAATGCACGTTTTGCATTCGCCACCCGCAATGCAAAAAATTTGTTGGTTGAATCGTTTATCGATTGATCAAGCAATTTCTTTCTTTAGTAGTAGTATACTGTAGTATACTTAGTAATTATTTATGCGAAAGAAAACCTACTAAATATAAAGATTTTGAAGCGTTCGGATAGATTTCGGGTGTTGACTAGTGCTTTTCTTTGGTGGTTCAGATTATAGATATTTTTTGCTAAATAAAACAAAAAAAAGTCGTCGACCAGTTTTTGTTCATTATAACACAATCATCAGGATACAGTGTCAGAGTATAAAATTTTATAAATATAATCTCTTACTAGATATATAAAATATTCTAAAACGAGAAAAAAACAAAATAAATCGTAACTTCTTGGTTTACAGAGAAAAAGAGAACCTAAACCCAAATTAAATTTTCTTGATTTAATAAAGTTATGGTATGTAGTTGAGAGCGTAAAATATAAATATATAAACGTAAATTTATTTAGAGTTTTTTTTATTATTGTTAGTACAACTATTTACTCTAATGCTAAAGCCACACTTGCGTTAAGCATCACATTAGACGCAGGCGTGGCCCTAACATAAACGATATAATATAAGAAAATAATAAAAGTTGAGGTCCAGGAACCAGACCAACTATTTCATATCAATATTTTAGAAAATCCAAAAAATGCACTAAACACTTTTCAGAAGTAAAATGTTTTTAAGTTATCACATGTAAAACACTGTAAGACTGTTAGTATAAATTATTCACAAACATTAAACGCAAATGATAAACCTAGTTCATCGCCTGATGATGCCATAGTAAGGTGAAAACGTTTTCGAATAATTTATACTTACAGTGTATTTTACATGTGCTAACTTAAAAACATTTTAGTTCTTAATAGTGTTTAGTAGGGCTGGGACTTTTTATCGATTAGGTAATCGATAAATATCGATATTTCAATAGTTTTGATATTTCTAACTTAGGTTATTTTCTTAAGTTTTCTGAACTTCTCATTGGTCAAAAAAGAAGTTGGGGTTTATTATTTATATAATTATCCGAGTATCGATATATCAAAACTTCGATTATTATCAACAAATATCAATTAATCGAGGTTATCGATTAATCGTAGTTATCGATAGTTTTCGGATTATCGACTTTCGATATCGATTTTTGAATATCGCCCAGCCCTAGTGTTTAGTGCATTTTTGCGGTTTTATAAAATACTGATATGGTTAATATCGAGTTACACTATTTAAACCACGTTTCAATCGACCATCTATTGGCATAATGCAACTTTGATTATTTTTAACACTCCTCCTCATTGGACAAATTGATTGATAATGGTTTAGTTAGCATATCAACAACCATTTCTTCCGTTGCACAATATACGAATTTGATTATTCCTTTATCGACATGATCCTTTACAAAATATACATGTACTACATCTATGTGCTTCAAACGGTTTGATAGAAAAATTAACCAGTTCTTAGTACAAATCCATTTCTCAACGTCATTGCTACACTGTGCGCGACGCGTTCACACGTTATTTTTATATCATTATAAATGCTCGATTAACTTAGAACATAATCATACATACATAGAAATATTTATATTTTTACCTTTTATTAAAAATATAAATAAAACTTTGTATGTATATTTTATGTACATATATTAATTCCCAAAAAAGCGTACGCCGCGCCGTCTTCTGGTCAATTATGGCCCTAGTTGGGTGAGAAACCGTGCATGCTTAAATACATTCTATGTAAGAAATGTTAGAATACTAATTTAATTTCTCGATTTATTATTTTAATAATTTCAATAATTATAAGATTATTGAGTTTTAATATTTTAAATTGGTAATCCGATAATCAAAAGAAAATCTATATCAGAAAAAATGCATTGTAAAGATTGCATGAAATATAAAAACAAAGTTAAAATTATTCGCCTTTTTACAATTATGAGTTCAGTTATTATCCAATGTGGTTACCAAAATATTAATCTTGGCATTTTTCGTGGTAAATCTTTATCAAAAGGAGGAAAACTTTTTTTCTAGTACAGTAAAACCTCTCAAGCTCGACATAAACGGGACCCATTTCCTGTCGACGAAGCGAACGTGTCGACGAAACGGTAGAAATAAATATCAAAACATGTAACTGAAATCTGCAAACACAATATCATGTTCTTCTTGATTACGATAAGAATTTATTTGCACTTACATACTTACCCAGCAAACTTGATGATTTAATTTAAAAGTACAAATATACAAATGAACAGCGCAAATCATGTTTTATTAAGATTTTTTATTTGTGATGAATTTTGATTTCACAATAGTAAAAGTGGCAAAATTGTGACTTTATGCGTTACAAAATTACAAAACTATACGAATAGAATATAAATATTTTATTTTTATTAATTTCGCAATAAAATTCAAATTTAAATTACCCTTTATTTTAGCATTGAGAATGTTGTTATTTTACTACTATCATGTAAGCATTATATAACGTAGGTAATCACTAATCAATCTGTCTGCCCACGTGCTGAACTCCGAGTCGTGGCGAGATAAGCTCACAACTTGTGAGTCATAAGCTCATAATTATTTTTCCAGCAACAACAAAAATTCTCAGATTTGTCGAGCTTAAGGGGGTCGAGCTAGAGAAGTTTTACTGTATTTTGGTTTGGTTCCCATGGCATTCCGTCGCTGTGAAAAATACAAAAATGAAAATTAATATTTAAATTTACACTACTTTCTCATATTACATTATATTAACACTATACATAATATCGTGGGATGACTGCCAAAGGTTGGTAACTCACACAACAACTTTATGAAGTTATCGCAATTATAAAGTTTGATATCAGTAGAGTACGGATTTCTAGCAAATTTGCTATACATAAATAATGATAGCAGAAGTGTAATTGTTATAAATGTCCATGAATTTGATAAAAATAAGGCATTTGGCGTTTTATTTTTTATGCTTATTTGATTATTTTGATTCGTTCATGCTTAGATTTATTTTTAAGCATTTTTATCACAAAAAATATTGGATTCAATTATACATTAGAGCAAATAGTTAGTACCTTAAAAGCAAATTTTGATAATAAAATTTACCTTAAAATAACACCAAACTTCATAGTGAAAATTAAAAACGCCTAAATTACCAGTGTGGATGTTTGGAGGTATAGAATGCAGTTTTTCCATTTTTAAACACGTGATCGTCACAATAAATTTTTAATAAAAAATTTAGAAAAAATGTAATAATTGCATTTTTTAGAAAAAAATTATGTAGAGAAATTGTTTTATTATGTTACTGTTTTTTACTATTTCTTTTACTTTATTATGTTTCTCTTGTGTCATTTTTCAAATAAATTTTATTAAAAAAAAAGATTTTTAATGCTTATTTTTAAGATGGAATCCTATTTTTATGCATATAATGACAATGTTTTGTGCTATTTTTACGATTTTTTATGCTTAAAAGTCCGTACTCTAAATATCAGTATCAAATATCAGTATTAAGAACAATTTGATAATTTTATATATTAGATATATTATCTATATATTATATTGAATTATCAAATTGTTGTTATTATTAATATTTGATACTGATATCAAACTTTATAGTTGCGATAACTACATAATGTAGTTGTGTGAGTTACCAACCTTTGGCAGTAACCATATATAGTAATATAACTTGCATTAGACAAAAAAATACAAACCAATTTTTTTTTAAATGGCTTTTCACCACTAAAAAAGGTGAAACATAATTTTAACACTTTTTTAAAAACCATAAGAATGCTTACATTTGATTCACCCAATTTATGCACTAAATCACCGCCTAGGCGGCGGCACCATAGCTGTGCAACTAGCGTATAGGACTACTACTTCTCGAACGAGATGTTTGTGGAGTATTTATTGTTATGTACTAATGCTAAGTGGAGATTCAGAAATATCACTATCAGATTCACTTTCACGTAATACATAACCGAGGCTTCGAGGCTATGTCGGAGACATAGCCGTTAGGTTTTACGTGAATACGTCGTCCAAGGATACTCGTTTTCGCCCAGGTCTACAGATCGGATAACATCGATGTGAAAACATGAAAACAACTTCCAAGTTTTCGCAGAATTTCGAGAATACGTAATTTATCATCATCATTTAGCTGCCATTTAAAATATGGCGCGTAATATTTTTCCGCTATATTGAGTTCTCCTTAGTTTTGTGCAAACACTGTTACCACCCTAAGTATCAATTTTCAATATAATTATTGTGAACCCTTCCTGAATAATTTTTTCGGCTTTAATTTAAGTTCAAAGTTTCTACAAATTTTATTATATTGTAAAACGGCTCTAATGGAAAAATTAATTTTGAATTTACTGCCAAAAACTGATCCATTTATTAGAAAATTTTTTAGAGCAAACTTGTTTATTAATGGAACAACGGAGTAATTAAGGTGAAAGTTATTCTTTAGGTGCACAAAAACAGGATGAACTGCACTTCAGTGACTTCAAAACAAATCTGTCAGTTCGGTTTAGTTTCTTCATTTTATGAACTTAAAATGTTTATAATATATAAATATATTTAGTGCAATATTAATTCGAAACATGCGTAAAGAAAGTCAACGGATATAAGGAGAAAAAAAGAAACAAAGTGGGGTAGACGAAGAGTGTGCGAACTATACAAAACAGAAAAGGAAAGCAAGAGAGATATGGCTAAAGACAGGGAAGGATAAAGACCTAAAGAAATTCAATGAGAAGAGAAAATTATCTAGAAACCTCTTTGAAAGGAAGAAAACCACATGGTTGAACGAAAGACTGGATGAGATAGAGAGCAATAACAGAATGACACAAGAGCTTAAAAGAGCTTAAAAATAAAAGACAAATTAATGTGAGAACAGTAAGAGTCCAGACGGTGGAGTGGCGGATGAAGCTGAAAGTGTACTGGAGGTGTGGAAGAATCGTTTCCAAAACTTATTGAATGGAGACACTGAAAGACAACAAGAGAATGTATTTCTGGAAAGGGATGAAAGAGATGAAATTATACAGAAACCATCCCATGAAGAAGTAATAGCAGCAATGACAGCAATCAAAAATGGAAAGGCACCCGGACGAGATAAATAAATGTACGGTGAACTGTGGAAAAATGGAGGACAGCAGCTGAAGACTAGAGTATGTAAGTTAATTATAAAAATATGGAAATTGGAAGAATTACCTGATGAATGGAGAATAGGTAGAATAGTCCCAATATTTAAGAAAGGATATGTTGAAGATTTCAAGAACTATACAGGAGGATAATGTTGCTGCCCGTTGTTTATAAAATATTGTCCACATTAATTCTAAAAAGACTCAGGATCTATACGGAACACATAATAGGCGATTATCAATATGGTTTTAGACAAGGAAGATCGCCAGTAGATGCCATCCATATAATAAAACAATTGAAGCAAAAATGCCATGAACATAGCATTGGTTTGCACCTTCGTTTCGTAGACTTTAAACAAGCCTTTGATACAGTAAACATCAGAGCAAAACTGTATGAAGTAATGATCGAGCTAAAAATACCCCAAAAGCTAATAAGATTAGTACATGCAACATTGAAAGGAACCAGCGCAACAGTCTTAAGTAGAGAGGGAGAAACGCAACGTTTTGATATAAATACAGGAGTTAGACAGGGCGACGCGCTATCAGTGTCAGTGTGGTGAAAAAGATGAATTGCGAGGGAACACTAGCTACTAAGGAGAGCCGACTGATAGCGTATGCTGACGATGTTGTGATCATGGCAAGATCAAAAAGAACGTTAGAAGAAATATTTAGAAAAATGAATAATCTTTGAAATAATCATTAATTAATTAATTAATTAATTTTAGCTTTAAGTTTTGATGGAATACATTGAAGAAGACTGACACCAGTCGAAACTAGTCAATTAAATAAATATGTATAATATAATTGATTGAGAAAAATGTATAATTTAGTTTACTAAGAAAAGTTTCGATTGCTCTCCCGTAAATAGCTACAAAAAGTGCCTACCCGCTCCTAGCAATATTTTGTAAATACGGTAATACCACGCATTAAATGGGAATAAAGTGGCATTAACGGCAATAATCAGGAAATAAATGGAATTAAGGGTAATTAAGATAATAATAGTAATATCGTATTTTATTGCCGACAATTAACAATATTGTACACATTTTTGCCCAGTGAGGGACCTCTCGGATCATCCATTAGTTTTTGAAAAAACGGCATTTAAAGATCGAAAATTTTACATATAAAATTCCATATTATATAAATTAGTAGGAGGAGCCAAATTAATTTAATTAATTTATTCATTTTACGGTGGATCCGTGATTTGCCGTAGTTGCGCCTGCCAAAACTGATCCTTCGCAGCTCTCCGCTGCGCTCTGGGCCGTTTTGGCTGGCGCTTAACTCGCTAAAAACATCCCTGAACTCAATCCACCTCGACTGGGAGGGAAAACTAGTTCAGAGTACACGTACCGTTAACAGAAACCCGATATTTGCAATTTCTATCTACTCCCATGTTAAACATATGAAAAATTTCGATTTTCAAATGCCGTTTTCTCGAAAATCAATGGATAACCCAAGAACAAAAATTGTTTTAGTATACTTAAAAAATTGTCTTCTTTCCAGTATGTATAGGAAAAATGAAATTCGTGGAGTCAATTCCCTGACAGTAAGGTAACCGTTTCTTTTAAAAGAACACATAATATTAGCACATGATTTGCACAATATTATTAACTATTTGATTTTTAATTTTGAGAAAGTGAGGATGCTTGCTTGATACACGTCACAAACAGTTCAAATTATTATTTGGTAAACTAGATTAACTTAAGCATGTTATGTAACTCGTCACGATATACTTGATGTCAATTTGTTAATATGAAGTTCTGAAGAAGCTAAGAGATGTGGTGAAACGTTGATGTAATAAAAAAACCTACTTAGTTTTATTTCCATGTTGACAAAACCCACCATCTATGTAGTATATAAATATAATATTACCTTATAATTTATTATATAATGTCTTATTTCTCCATTTGGTTGTTGCGGTTTATCCCAAGAAATAGTTAAACTAGTAGCGTTGGACGCAAGCAATTTTGTCGACAAAATAGATGAAGGAACTGAAAAAAATTATTTTATTTTAACATAAATAATAAATAAACGGGCGATTGTAAGTTCCACCGATCGGTCAAATCCTTTTTAATCCGACATGTAAGTTCCACCGGTCCCTTTTGGGTCACTATTTTCCAACATGTAAGTTCCACCGATCGGTCAATTAAGTCGAGGTGGTCAAGGTTATTGTTAATCTTTTAAGCCTTTTATTTTATTATTCAAGTTATACAAAAATCTTCAGATTTATGATGCAATTTGACTTGGTTTTTGATAAACTATGTAAAGGGACAAAAAGTATTCTGATTTCACAAAATAAAACGGTGCGCAAGCACATCTAACAAAGAAATCACATTTTTATTTAATTTTATAGGTACCGGGAGTGTCTTAAAGGTAAATTTGTAATCTTGTATTGACGCCATGCTATTAGTTGATAATCGCAGAGAGAAATTAATTATTATAATATTTTTATAATATTATAATATTTTTAGTAGTTGGCGGGAGGGGGGGGGGGCTTTAATCGCCTCTTATTTTTTGAAATTGACAATTGCAACATTTAATTATTATATAAGGAAAAAAAAATATTTGGTGTTCGTGTTTGTTAGTGATAATATTGTTAGCGCACAAAGGATTCAAATTCTTTAACAATCTGTTTTATTAATTAATATCAATTAAGTGGCATTATACCAATAAAAACTGTTCAGCAAATTTATACACCGGCGGATCCAGAATTGTTGACAAGGGTCAAGACGGGCTAAAAGTGTTCTCAGATTTGGGATTATTTCCTTGTTTTCTTGTTATTTTTAAGTGTCTGGGAAAGGCACGTGCCCCCGTGCCCCTCACCCCCCCCCCCCTAAATAACGTCAAGAGGTAAGTGGAGTTGTAAAGAAAAAAGCAGTTGAAGATGTTTCGGAAAAACCTTCAAAGTTTTTCCATGCTGCTTTAAGAAGTCTTCCTGCTGTTAATATTACAGAACCTGACGTGGTGCGTATATTAAAACCTTTAATTTGAAGGGAATGCATATAATACAAGGCGACAAATACAACTGCCTGTACCAACGTCAATTTTTGATGTGCAGTCCGCTTTAGATGCCATAAATGTTTTGACGTGGTCTGAAGAAAAATATTTAATGCTGAACGATAGTAATAGTAATTTGATTATATTTTCATGCATATCTAACTTACGGTTTCAATTTTTCGATTGAAAATTTCTTTATGGATGGCACTTTCAATTACTGTACAGAAAAATAATATATCAAACTTAACAGCATTCACATAAGAAAACAGAGTAATTCTGATACCTACTATAAGAAAACATAAACGTTCATTTGTATCAAGTATCTCTAACCGCTTCGGTGAGATAAATGTGGATGAATCTTAACTGAAGGGGGGGGGGTTCAGTATAACATTTTTAAATTTCACTTTAGATTAACCCTTCGTTTGATATTGTAGCAAATTTGCAACAGACATTTAAATTCCAAAAATTGATATTATAAAGCAGTTTTTCATGGTATAACTAATTTGGAGCACACTAGATAACATATTGAATGCTATATTTTATTGTTAGACAGTAATGCTAAGCATAAAATTGCAGATAATTAAAATACTTTGTGTTTAGTTGTGACCAGTGAATAATCGTTCAAAACGTGGTTTACAGAAATATTATTTTTTACTGGGTTTATTCAATTTAATTATTAATTTTTTATGTTGTAGTTTTTATTTATTCAATTTTTAATTGGATTTCAATTACAAAATTAAATTATAATTAATTACTATTAGTGATTCTCATGGTGTTGTATATTTAAAATAGATTTATTTTGCTTGTTTAATTGAAAACTATTGAGATTGGATTTTTTTAATTATTTTTCACATAATCTACAATACAAAATGACATCAAAAAGATTTTTTTCAAAAGGATTAATCAGTTATCTGTATACTTTTATTTAAAAAGAATTAATAAAGAAATCAGAGTTTGAATATGTAAAAAAAATTATGCTTTTCAAATGTTTCAAAAAAAATCATTTCTTGCAGTTTAAATTATCGTTGCAGCAATGCGATAAGGATTATAAGAGGCTTACGGGTCTTAAACCAGTAATACTTTAAGTTACCATCGGTGGAACTTACATGTTTTGACCGGGTACCTTTTTGGCCATCGGTTGAACTTACATGTTTACCTTCGGCAGATTAGCAAAAAAAAAGCTTAAAACCTGACCATCGGTGGAGGTTACCACTGTCCAAATAAACATTGTTTAGAAAACAGAAAAAATTTTGTGTGAAAATTGCTGAAAAACGGTCAGTAGCAAGTGTTGTTTCGTATAATTATTTTCTCCTTTCAGTACGTTAAATTGCTTTATTTTATCAAAATTACATGCACGTGATGCACACAATTTGACTGTGCAATCAATACTAAAAATGGTAACATAGGAACGAAACGGTAATTACTAGATCAAACATAATTGGAATAATTTTAAGTAAAAACATTAAAGTGGCGTTAACATGCCGCCGGCCTTGACTAATCAATGATTTAAACATAAAAAATATATGAATTACACAAACATAAAGTAATACAGTTAAGTAAAATCAAACATAATAAATAAATCAACTATTTGATTTAAAATGATAATAATTGTTGAGTTTTAGGTCTTTTAATCAATTAAATTGACCGACGTTTCGAGTCCTTTTTACATATGACCCATTTTCAAGGCTAAAAAATTATACAATGAAATCAAACTATTTTGCTCCATTGGTAATATGCACACTTTTGTCACTGCACGTTTAATGATTGTTCCGTTGGAACACTTCACACTAACTACACGTACAATAATGTCGGTGCCAGGATGGATCTCTATGATTCTTTCTATCTTCCTACATGCTGGTGGTAAACCATCTTCTTTGATTAATACTAACATATCAATTTTTATATGTAGTCGAGTATTTAGTTTCCATTTGGTGCGCTGTAGTTCACACAGGTACTCCTTGGACCATTTTGACCAAAAATGTCTGATTATTGCTTGAAGATGTTGATACCGATTTATACGGCATAGTTGCACATCTCTAACATCTAGATCAGGTATTGTAAGTAAATGCCATTCAATTAAGAAATGAGCAGGTGTAAGGACACCAAGGTCGTTTGGATCAGTCGTCAATGAGGTTAAAGGTAGGGAATTGAGGATGGATTCAATTTGAATTATGAGTGTCGAAAAGTCTTCGTAAGTCAGTGGTGTTGATGAAACAACCCGTTTTAAATGATGTTTGACGCTTTTTCCGCCGGCTTCCCACAATCTCCCAAAGTGTGGTGATCTTGGTGGAATGAAATGCCATATTATACCGTCACAAGCTACAGCATTGACTATTGCAGTAGCGTTGTTGGTTAAAAATTCACCTAATTTAATTAATTCATTTTTTGCACCAATGAAATTGGTACCAATATCACTAAACATATTTAGAGGCCTTCCTCGTCGAGCTATGAATCGTCGTAATGCAGATAAGAAGCAATCGGTACTTAAATCGGTGACTAATTCTAAATTTAAAGCCTTTGCCGAAAAACACACAAATAAAGAAATGTAGCATTTTGAAATCTTACTGCCGCGGCCGCGGCCCTGTCTGTCTTTGATAATAAATGGACCTGCGTAATCAACACCGGTTGAATGAAATGGTGGCATGATAAGAGTTCATTCAGTCGGTAATGCGCCCATCATTGGGGTAACTAAAGTTGGGTTAAATCTAAAACATTTAATACAATTTTTGACAATTTGTTTTGTTAGTTCCTTACCACCGATAGGCCAAAATGTCAATTTTACTCCACCATGTAATAGTTTTTCGTGTTCATTTATAGTTATTAGTTTTGTCAGATGGTGATTTTTTGGCAATAATATTGGGTGCTTTTATCATATTTATAAGTGGATAAATGCAGTCTTCCTCCTACTCTTATTAGCCCCCTTTGGTCGATGAAAGGTGCAAGAATGAGGATGTTGCTTTTTGCATGTAGTGCCTTTCCTTTAATTAAGTCATGTAATTCATTAGGAAATCCAGACAATTGTGCAACTTTGATTAATCTTGTTAATAAATCTTGTAATTCATGAATTTCTGGTTGGATGTGATAAGTTGGCCATTCTTCTTTATCCCTTTCTAGCCAGTGTGTCCATGCCACTATAAATGTGAAGAAATTAACTGACTTGGATATACTCCGCGTGAATTAAGTCTGCTGAGTTATCACCCAACTTGACGTAATGCCGGTTATTAACTTCGGTCCGAGTTTGAATTTCGGCAATACGATTGTCAACATAAGTTTTCCATTTGTTACTGGGAGCCTTTAGCCAACATAAAACAATTTTTGAATCACACCAATAATATTCTTTGTTAATCTTTAAATTTAAAATTTGTTTGAATTTATTTGTTCGTTATGCTAGTTGAGAATACTGAATTTTTAAATCGTGATTCTTTTGAAATCTCTTTTCCAATGCCTTTAATCTAGATTCAGCTATCGACATTCAATCGCCTGTCTGATTTACGTTTGTTTTGAACGGAATTTGAAATATGAACTTTCCATCTACAATGTCGCGAGTTGTAGTTCGTTTGAAAAACGATTGACAATAATTTTCTTCTTCGGTGAATTATGAGTTTAAATTATTGAATTCGTCAATCTGCCAGATTTCTCCACTTCCTTGTGCAGTTCATTTAATGTTAAAAATGCGGATGTTTGCTTGTTTTGACTGGCTTGGGGAGCATTCAATCTGTCCGATACCACCCATCCTCACTTCGTTTTTTGTAGCATCGGTAGGGATGGTTGTTTTATCTGCCCTACACACAACAGATAATAAAATGTATCTGCACCTATAAGCATATCAATGGACGTTGATACGTTGATTGTGGGATCAGCTAGTATAATATTTGGTGGTATTCTAATTAGTTCGAACTTGCATGACCGAGATGGCAATTGATCGGCTATTTGAGGAATTACTAAACACGTAAGGTTTACTTCATTATTGTTGGTTCTAGATTTGATTTTAACTTCTGTTTTGTGTGAGATGCTTGAGATGCCTTGATTAATTCCTGTAACGTTTATGTCGATTGGTTCTTTTATTAAACCCAGTTTGGTACAGATATTCGCGGTGATAAAGTTGGATTGTGAAGCAGAATCCAATAAGACTCTGATTTCTTGCCAATGCCTTTCTTTATCTGCGACACGCACTCTTGATGTTGATAACATTACTTGTGAGCCTACCACATGGGATTAGGGTTGCCAACTATACTTTATAATAAAGTATATACTTTATTTTTTGCGAATAGAATTTCGATATATATCGATTCCTGATGATTATTTTTTTATGATTCAAACGACAGATGTTATAAAATTATTAGCTTAAAACCTAAAATTAAAAAAATACCTGTTTTTCTTACAAATACTCTTTATTTCTCTTTTAAAAGATTTCATACTTTATTTCTTATCAGTAGCGGCTGACTTTCATTAGATTTTGATGATTGAACAACATCTTCTAAACATGCAGTGACTGTAACATTTTGATTATTGTTAGTCGATTGTGGATTCCAACTATTTACATGCAATAGAGTATGATGTTTTTTGTTGCATATTTTGCACACATTTTGTGACCTGCAATTTTTTGCAAAATGCCGTTTGCGCAAGCAATTTCCACGTAGTTAATGTTTCCTTGCTTTGTTACTTCGTGTTATAACATTTATAAAACGCCTCACAAAAAAACTATAAAATGGCTTTCGTTACCAAAGGTGCATGAAATATTTAATGTATTGAATGTTTTAGTTACGCGGTTGATTGAATTATTATTTGAATGTATTTTAAGTTTATCATAAGGTTTTGCTTTAGTGATCATTTCACAAAGTGAGTGAACAGAGAGTTCGATGTCGAGCGTCAAACCGCAACCATTATTTATTAAAAATACTTCGGTAAACGTATAGTATATCTTACATTATTTTTATGTCAGCAATCTCTCAACATATGGTCCTTCGAACGCGGACGTATGTATCAACATTAGCAACAATCTCACGTTTATGTTTATGTCAGCAATCTCTCAACACATCTAATTTGCGCAACTCTATATTAAAGAACCACAAATCCCAAAATTTAACGTGATCAAAAACAGAAAAACGAATTAATCACTTTTAACAATTAAGTTTACAGAATATATATAGAAATTATACTTAAAAATTGTTTCATTATTGCATAAGCAATCAAATCAGATAATGCGTTGCCGAGTTGCGAATGCTTCTATCTATTGTGGCACAAAGCCTATTGAAAATGGATTAAATCGAATGGGGGAACGGGGGGTTTACTTGAAGCGATAAAACATAATTCATCATAACTTCGAAACGCAATGAAATAGTTCAAGTTTATTTTGACAAAAATTATCCGTACTAAATTACCTATAACTTTTGTTCTATAAATTTTTTTCTAAATTAATAAAAAAATAAAATTGCCTATAAATAAGCAAATTTTTTTATACATAAAATTTTAGTTATTTATTTGTGTATTTTTTAATTTGTATTTTTGGTTTTTGCTTATTTTGAGTATTTCGATTTTTTGAATGTTTTTGACGATTATTGCTGATGCTCTGGTAATATTTAGTAATTTAGTTTTTTCTATCCGAGGTAAATTGGGAGCTACTTGTAATGTACGAAAAGTTATGCGAAGGCCACATCCGATTTTGTTGATTTGTGAACTGAAACCAATTCTCATCCGAATTTAGTCCAGTAATATTAGAAAATATAATAGTATATTGTTTTATTAGGATGGAAAGATTAACTTTTCCTGCGTAGCGAGTTCTGAGGGGTTGCATGGCATGCGAGTTGCATGGCAGGATGCCTATTCGTATTCGTATTAGCTGCACGGGTAGTGGTTTAATGCCTACTTTGTACTGAAGCTCTTGGCTTATTGTACCCCGTTTTCCATTAAGATGTTAAGGAAAGCTATTAGTTAGTATTTCGATCCACAGTTTGATGTTCACCAGAGAGCTGAGCTAAGAAATTCTACCGAGTCCGGGATTTGAACCCAGAATTTCCGCTCATAACTTAACTAGTTATCACATCAAGCCACCACTGTGGTCTTATTTCAAGCTAAATAATAGTGTTAAAATTATCTTGGTACACCTATATCAATTTTCAAGTACGAACAATTTTAAAAGTTTCTTCAATTGCTTAAATAAAATTAATTTTTTTTTTTCGTTGTTGGCTTATAACTTTGGTCCCTCACAATTGCCGCTGCCCTAAACTTTGTATTTAGGTCCAATAGATCAATACGAACATTTTGATATATAATTTGTTTAGTTTAGTATGATCGTCATAGTTAATCCAATGTACCTGACAGTCTGATAAGTCCCTGAAAATTCTAAGAAATGATGTTGGTATGCACTAATGTGAACCATTTTTTACAAGATTCATCCTTTAAATGACGCGTCTTAAAATTATAGCCATTGAAGATTACCCATTTGCAAGTTACAGCACTGAGAAGCGACCAACCAATGAGTATTTGTTAATATGGAAAAAAGTGAGTTTTGAGTTTTGATTAAACTCAATTATTTTCTCAGGAAAACGATAATCGAGACCAAAGCTAAACTGGATAAGTATTACCCGGACTCTGCACCGTCGATTGGAACCATTCATAAGTAGTTTACTATTTTCGATTTGGACTTACGAGCACCGATGATGCTGAACGTTCTGGAAGCTCGAATTAGGTCACTACGCCAGAAAACATCGAAAAACTCCATGATATGATGTTGAATAATCCCAAAGCAAAATTAAGGGAGCTAGCTAAGGCTGTAGGCATGTCTATGGAACGTGTGGGCAAAATCATACATGCATTTTTAAGCATTAAGAAGCTCTGCGCGTGTTGGGTGCCGCGTTAGCTCACATGCGCCTGCTCATTTATCGTTAGTTTGACATGCAAAAATTGCACGAAATCGGATTTGAACTGATTCCTCAACCACCGTATTCGCTAGACCTGGCCTCCAGCGACTGCAACCTGTTTCCAAACTAGAAGAGATAACTGAGACCTATTTTGAGCTACTTCCAATCGACTACTATTTGAACGATATAAAAAAGTCAGAAAATCGTCGAACTCGTTGTATCGACCTACAAAGAGAGTATGTTGAGAAATAAAACCGAATTTCGCCAAAAAAGTGTTTCCGTGTATCATTATTCAGGGACTTATCAGACTGCCTAGTACTCTAGTCATAATCAAATGCGGCACCACATTGCACGACAGGCGGATGGCTTTTGTCGATTAAATATTGCATTGATGCTAATATAGAATATATACTTTCTTATTGAGAATTTAACGCGCTTTAATTTTATACGAACTATTTTTTCGTAAAGTTAATATTTTTGAAGATATTATTGAAAACCCATAAATTGTCACTTAAAATCCAAGATGGAGGACACTTCCGGAACTCGGAGGAATGGCGACTTTTTGTGGTTAAACAGGGACCTAAGGTGAAACTTTTGGCCAAGTTTCAAAACTTTATGATTTATTGCAAAGCAAAACTCCCCATTGACTGGACTAAATAGACATCTCAAGGATCCTATTTTCGCAAATTTTGCACACAAAATATCATCGATCCAATCAGAGTTAATGTAAAATGTAATTAAAGTACAATTTAAATTTCTTACCTCCTTCTTTAGTTTTAAAATGATAGTTTATTTCACCTTGCCTTGTCGTTATATTTAACGTATATTCAGTGTAAGGCAGTAAATCTTGTATATCGAATTGATTGTCCAACTCTTTTACTTGTTTCCATCCATTACGATTATAGCAACGTATTTTGTAATATTTGAGTGGACATAGTTTGGGATTATTCTAGAAGCAAAATAGTTTACTTTACATTTGAGTCCACTAAATGCAAAAGTGTGCATATGCAGAAATTTCGAAAATGAGTTATTGATGGCGTTGTATTCGTTAATCGAATGCGCATCTTTTAAATATCAGTATATGCTTTTAATTACTATTTAGAAATCAGTAGATGAATTCTAAGTAGGAGAACATTAAATTAATCCTAATGCTTCAGTTGCAAAACTGTTCAATAAACATGGTTCAGTTGAAAAATTGTGTGTATGCAATTTTTATACTAAAATTCTACGGTTTATAATCTAAATATTGATAAAAAAATTATCATTGTGACTTCAAAATGCAATACAATACAAGGCAAACAAAATATATTTGGAAGAATCTTTCATACTTTTCCTCATAACAGTTTTGTGTAAATATCTCAAAACAACTTGAATACGCACTTTTGCATCTAGTGGACTCATTTGTACATTATATATTGATTACATATTTAAGTGGGAAGTTGAATATCTCATTTAGCAGAGACTGGACTGACTAAAAACATAAATTTTAAACTTACACGAAATGTTGCAAATGCACTAATATTTGTTGTTGTAAATATTTCAGGTATATCTTCTTCTTGAATATCTAAAATAAGCAAGTAAGTTACTGTTGCTTATTATTACCTTTAAAGTTATTTAATATTTATTACCAGTACAAGTCGTATTTCCAATAATCTTAGGAACAGCCTCTCCAATATAAGATTCGTTTTCTGGTGTTATTAGCACTACACGTATTTCATAAGAACTATCAGATTGCAAATTATCAAGAAGAATATTTTCTGTAGAGTTATAATCGTATGATCTCGTTTCGTTCGAAGGATTCGTGTTATCTGTTAACTAATAGAAAATTAATATTGAATAAATTGTTGAGAAAGCGGTCATAAAAAACAAATAAAATTGCCTAACGTTTCGGGATCTTTATTATCCCATTTTCAAGACTACCAAACAAAAACAAACAATTAAAAATTAAAAATTAAAAAATATTTACAAATTGAAAATGAAAACACAAAAAGAAATATACCGGGTGCTGAATGAGTTAGCCGAACATAGGAAATTAACATGTAAAAACTTATTTATGTAAATTCCTGCTTCGCTAACTGTTTTAAAGAAAAAATGAAAGACAAAAATAATGCAGAAATATAAACTAAGAATGATAACACCATTAGATTTCATCTAGCTTTTACTTAAAAGGTCAAAAATTGCTTCCGAAATTGTTAAAATATTCATTTTTCGCAATAGCCATATAATAAATTCAATTTAATTTCTATTTTCAAAAATAATTACCCTGGAAACTTGCATGGCCAGTCTGATAAATGAAACTTCTAACTATTTCGAAAGCATTTTTTGACCTTTTAAGTAAAAACTAGAAAAAATCTAATCATTTTATCATTATCATTCGTAGTTTATATTTCTGCATTATTTTTGTGTCTTTCATTTTTTCTCTAAAATAATTAGGGAAGCAGGAATTTGCATAAAAAAGTTTCTACGATGATATGGATTGCTGACTATCAAAACTGACGAGTGTCAAATTAGTTTGAGCCATAATTTCACCTTAGGGCACTATTTAAAATAAAAACGTTATTGAATTCAAAAGACAGGGGACCTTAACTTTACTGGTGAGTGTTATCTCAACTGTATAGGAATTCTATTCATTTTGAATAAATTATTAATTATTTTAATTTTGATTTTGTTCTGACAGCCTGATTAGTTTGAGTTATCTAGCAAAATTTGATTTATTTAACTTTTAATTTATAATAGGTACACGTTATATACGTGTGCCATTCCTTTAAGGAAATGTTAAATGCTTAAACAACTAATAGAATTATGGACACGTATTCTATAAATTAACCCAACGAATGCATTACAAGTAATACACCAAATATCAACAATTTAACCCAAACAACACCCATAACTTATAAATCACAAAACACTTTATATTCGCAAACAAACACAACACAAAACAAACATAATGGAGATACATCTTTTGCTAATGTGGTTAAACGCCAATCAAATATAACTTATCCAAGAAAAGACCAAGCATTAATAATTATACTGAATGCAATTGAAGGATTAAAAATAAAAGATTACATCACTGAAATAGGAAAACTAACTCCACCTAAAAATATATTAGCTGCATCACGAATCTCAAACAATCGTATTTGTATATATTTAAACAACAAATTACATGTAGATAAACTATTAGAAGAAAATCAATCCATACACCTAAATGGCAATGAAATAAATATACGCAGATTAATCACCTCATCGAAGAAACTAATTATATCTGGTATTCCACCCATAATAACAAATGATATCCTCGAATCTACCTTAAACAACCTTAGATTGAAGACAGTCTCACCTATCTACTTTATGAATGCAGGAATAAACGATCCTGAGTTTAATCATATTATCTGTTTTAGGAGATTTGTCTATATTATTCCCGATAATGATTTTTATATCCCAGAAGCAATTAACATTAACTTTGAAGAAGATAATTATAAAGTATATCTAAGTATAGACGAATTACAATGTTTCAAATGTGGCCAAACAAACCATGTATCTTCTAAATGTTCATTACATAAACCCGAAATTACAATTGTAGATGTACATCAGCAAGAAAACTTCAATCCTATCAAAAATACAGATCCAGCTGCTGATATTCCACTTGATTCTAATAAACAAATTATAGAAGATCCAATTGAAATAATCGCATCTCAACCTTTATCTAATACCAACTTACAAGAAAACTCTCCTTCAGAAATGGGAATTGAAAATATCAAACAAAACCTAAAAAGAACTCTTTCCGGATCACAATTAAGTGAATCAACCATTTTAGAAAAGACAGAATATGTAATTGCTCCAGTGACAAATACAGAAAATCAAGGTACACAAAACGAAGAGATTCTTAAAATTGAAAATCTACCAGAAAAAAATAAACCCACAAAAACTAAAAACCAAGTAAAAAAAAATCAAATTAATACAGAAAAATACATGGAAAACTGAATTAGAAGAAATCTATCCGTTATTGGAATATAAACCCGACACACTAAGGTCCGGTTTTTCAATTGTGAGTTAACCCAAGTTCTAGGGTTAACCTACGTTTATGACTACCCTGATTGGTCAGAATTCATAGTTAACCATCGGATTTAAGTTAACGTACGATTGAAAAACTGAGCCTAAATATTGATCAATTGAACCAGATCCTATTTGAAGTTCCTCAATCGAAAACACCCATAGAAGCATTAAATAATATTACAGCTTTAGACTTGGAATCTATCATAGACACACTAAAAGATATATCTACACAAACTAAGCATCGTGCTCTTAAAATACGCTTAACTAAAACACAAAACAACATTTACCAAGCACTGAATTGCATCGATGACCAGGTTATAATATCACCCGACATAATAGTGCAATCAGATAACATAACAACAAATCACTAATTTATTAACATAATTTTAAATACTTATCTCTAACTAATACTCATATACATAATCGCATTTAATTTAAAATTTTATTTTTTAGCATTTATTTCATGAACATAATTCAATGGAACTTAAATAGTTTTAACAAACGTTTTGATGACATTAAACGTTTGCTTGCCGATTCGAATCCTGTAGCACTATGCATCCATGAAACTAATTTTAAACCTACCCATAATCCTAAACTACGAAATTTTAAATTATATAGAAATGACAGACAAACCAACCACGCTAGTGCGGGGGCGTCGCGACTTTTATAAATGAATTATTACATTCTGAACAAATTCCATTAATTACAAATTTAGAATCACTAGCTATCACTTTATACACACCCCAAAAAATTACAATTTGCAACGTATACTTACCAAACAGTCAAGCTGTCGAAATGAACGATATTACAAGGCTAATCTCCCAATTACCTTCACCTTTTATTTTACTTGGAGACTTTAACGCTCATAATAGCCTTTGGGGAGAAAACCAAATATGTAGCAGAGGACGATTAATTGAAAATATTTTAAACGACTATAATCTTAATATTTTAAATGATGGTCAATATAGACATTTTAATTTTTCTACAAATAATATGTCAGCAATCGATCTAACTATAACTCAACCTCAACTCGAACCTTACTTAGAATGGACTGTACTCCCTGAACTGTACAACAGCGACCATTTTCCTATTTATATTAGAAAATTATCTAACCAACCACACGACTCGAACAGTGTCCCACCTAAATGGAACATTGACAAGGCAAACTGGACTTCATACAAAGCAGAAATTTTAAATAACAACTTTACTTTTACTGAAAATTTAGACATTGACACTATTGTTAAATTACTTACTGACCAAATAATATCAGCCGCAACCAAAAGCATCCCAAAGAAAGGTATAATACAGTACAAGTTCCAAGTTCCATGGTGGAACAAAGATGTAGAAATAGCCATCAAAGAAAAAAAATCTGCATTATATAGATATAAAAAGTATCGATCGTTAGAAAATCTCGTAAAATTTAAGAGACTTCGAGCTATTGCCAATAGAACTATTAAAACAGCTAAACATCTATCATGGATAAACTACATCAAAAGCATAAATACATCGACATCTCCAAAAGAAATGTGAAACAAAATCAAAGCAATTAAAGGAATTGAAAATAACTTTCTTATTGCCGCCCTAAAAAATGCTTCAAATAAATTAATAACAACACAAAATGACATAACAAATATTTTGGGAAAACATTACCATGATAAATTTAGCACAAAAAAATACAATCCAATATTTTTGAAAAATATACAACATTCCAATTTAGAAAACCTACGAATAAATTCTGATAATATAGAATCTTATAACGCACCAATAAACCTAAACGAACTAATACCGATACTATCTAAATGTAAAAGCACAAGTCCAGGCCCAGATGATATTCATAATCTATTTATAAAGAACCTTCCTCTATCTGCTCAAGAAACAATAATTAAACTGTTTAACCTTATATGGGAAAAACATGTCTTTCCCAATCAATGGCGTGAATCCATTATTCTCCCCATCCTGAAACCTGGAAAATGCCGCACTGATGTAGACAGTTATCGACCGACATCCCTTACAAGTTGCCTCTGCAAACTAATGGAAAAAATTGTAAACGAACGCTTGATGACGACTTTAGAATCCGAAAAACTTCTCGAACCATACCAAGGTGGCTTCAGAAAAAACCGTTCAACAATCGATAATATAATAAATTTAGAATGTGACATATTAAACAGTTTTGCTAAAGGCGAAAAACTATTAGCAAATTTTTAGACATCGAATGCGCGTATGACAGAACATTTAAAGACCTTATCCTCAAAATTTTGGTTGATTTTAATATCAAAGGAAATATCACCAAATTCATCAAAAATATATTAACAGATAGAAAATTTCGAATACGTTTAGGAACTAAATTATCAGACCAATACCACCAAGAAAATGGAATAGCTCAAGGATCAGTATTAAGTGTAACACAATTTCTAATCTCCATCAATCAAATAGTTAAATATATCAAATACCCAGTAAAAGTTGCACTTTATGCTGACGACCTCACTATTTACTGCAGCCATAAGGATATTACATATTTAGAAAACAATCTAACAAACGCTTTAAAAAAATTAGAAGATTGCTGCTTAAATACGGGATACAATTTTTCTGCAAAAAAAAGTAAATGTATACTATTTAAAAAATCAAAAATACCACTACTCCTTCCCATTTTCAAACATAACAACCAAAAACTACAATATGCACAAGAAGTACAATATTCAGGAGTACTGTTTGATGAAAGACTCACGTGGATTCCACATATCAAACAATTGAAAACAAAGTGTTATCAAACATTAAATATTTTAAAAGCTCTATCACACTATAAATGGGGCTGCAAAAAAAAGGCTTTTATATATTTTTAAAACAATTACCAGATCAAAACTAGATTAGTCCAGTATCGTATATTATAGAGCAAATAAAAACATTTTGAAATCTCTCGAAACAGTATACAACCAAGGACTTCGAACAGCTACTGGATGAGTACTAAAAACTACACCATTGGAAAGTCTTTACAATATATCGGGCAAACTACCTCCAAAATTTAGAAGAGAACAGACCATTTTAAATTATTACGCAAAATATTTAAATATTATATAATAAATATTATTTATATCGATCCACTCCAAAATTAAAAAAACCTTTACCGATCACAATAAATGAACTCCTTAACAAATACAATTTAGACATTAATACCTTAAAAGATCAAGAAAATAAAAAAAATATAATAAAAACCAAAATACTGGCAAAATGGGAAGATCAATGGCAAGAAAATGTAGAACAATTAAGTAGGAGAGAAGAAATTGTTATTGACCGACTTCGGGTTGGCCATACTATGCTTACCCACAGTTATTTATTTAAAAAAGAACAACCTCCAAACTGTCTCTGTGCCAACGTTCTAAACATTAACCACTGTTATGTTTGTTATAAGGAGGCAGTAATATGAAATAGAATTGAAATTTATCTTACCAAGTTTCTGTAGTTGAAGTAGTAGCACTATTATCATTTATATCACAAACCGGTATTTAGGATAAGGAAGCAAAGGATAAGTATTAAAATAACTGTAGTAGTTCGCACGGTCACCATTCCCGCCGTAGTTTGCAATTGGCAATACTGAGTTTCTTACTAACACTATCCATACGCATGTTCAACATTACACATAAAGCGTTCATACACAACAACCACATACTAAGATACTGTCCAAAATATCAGGCCGCTAGACATTTTGCCGAATTGCCTGATAGCTTAGAAGAAATCCTACTAAACACAAAATGTAACATACAAAAATTACTAAATTTTCTAAAATCGTCCGGCTTATTCAACAAAATTTAAAATTCAATGTTATCTAGTTTTTTTTTTTTTTATAATTATTCTATAATTAATATTGTGTTTAATAAAAAATTATGTTAATAATATTAAGAAGTGCTAATAACACATTGTTGATGCACATTTTTTGTTTGCTCAATCTTTATTTTGTATTTATTTCTGACAATAAAAAAAAAAAAGTTTCTACATTTTAATTTCCCATGTTCGGCTAAGTCAATCAGTATCCTGTATATATGAGGCATTCCACGCCAAATCGGACATCATTTTGCTTTTGCATCTCAGATCTTTTTGAAATTTTGTTTTCTTTTAGTACAATTGAGACTAGAAATTACGTTACTTTTTTTTTTAAATGCTCCTAACTCCGCGAATAATTTACCAAATGGCACGTTTTTTTTGAAAATGTTTTTTGTAAAATGTACTTTTTACAAAAAATATCGAAAAATATTTTAAAACAATATTATTACTATTAGATTTTCTAGTTTTCAATATAAATCGCCATTTTTAACAATGTTTGTACTAATCGATTTTCTTTAAAATTTTTTGTAAAAAACTGTTATCCATTTAACAAATTTTTAGCCTAGTCTCATCATGGGCAAACGATGGGTTCTATTCTTTTTTTTAATTTTTAATTGTTGAGATTATATAAGTTTAAAAAAAATTACGTTACTTATTCTTGAAATGTTCATAAGTCCGCAAATAATTGACCGAATGGAGCGTTTTTTTTTGAAAATGTTTTCAGTAAAGAAAAACGCCAAATATAGACTGGGAAAGTGTGACGTCAAAATATGGCCGACCTAACAGCTGATGGATAAAAACATTGCTGGGTGCATGCGTTATTTTAAATTTTTTCGTGATTTTACAATGTTTAAATACAAAATTATGCCTTATTGCATTTGTAGGGTGGCCGAGTTTTCCTTTTATTTTGGGGTTGGTGTACGCGAATTAAAAGGAGAAAATCTTTGTTTTATGATTTATTTTCTATTCTACATAAGTAAGTTGTTCATCATTCGAGGTAAAATTATCAACTGTCCGTTCCTATCTCGGCTTATCAACACAAGCTGTCGGAAAATAGAAATAGTTACTCTTATTATTATACCTGTATTCTAGGAGTTCATCACATTTCCCCCTTAGATTAAAAAGTTAAAACAATGATTTAATCTTTTGAACTTAATTTAAAATAATAATGAATACATAATTAGTATGTGTGATAAACATTTTTTTACAATTGATTAAAAGATTCGGCTATTTCGCCTGTTATGTAAAAGTTCTCGAGCCTGTACATGTGGAACTGTAGGAATTTCTGATAATTCTAGTTCATCCTGTGAAGATGGAGATATTGACCTGTTATCTCGATTGACATTTCTATTATTAAAAGTTATACAAAGATTAGGAAGATTTCCACAAGTGCAAGATTTCCTTCCTTTGCATCGACAATAAATTTTGTAAATAATTCTTATAACTAATAAAATACATATAAAATAAACAAAATAATACATGAAAGATTTCGAGCGATTGTTGCTAGAAGTTTGTAAAATTTGATCAGCTAATTCGTCAATTTTCGACAATTTGTAACTTGCTAAATTTAATTCGTCCAAATGAAGAGATGTTACCTTATATCCTTTACTTAATTTTAATTCAGAAATATTAATTTGATTTTTATGATTAATTTCACAACAATCCAAATCTATATTAAAATTTGGAATGAAATCCATAAAAGTAGTTGAAATAAATTCTTGACTTGGAGTCAATAAGGTTGTACTGGTAAAACCTTTACAATCATTATCCAGTTTTATCATACCTGAACCTGTTAAAAGAACATCTACTGGTATGCTTGAATTTTTACAATTTATTACTAAATTTTCGCTACCAATCGGAATAATGTATATCCATCGATTGTTGATTTTCAATTGATAAAATATTGGTGAATATAATTCAATTATTCTGGTGTCGCATGAATCCGGCACCCTTTGTACATGGTTAAACAAAGAAATTTCACAATTATTTAAAGTATTGGTTACTAATGTTGGTTTCGTTTGAATACATATTAATTTGCTAATATCGAGTCTTTTGCAATTTGAAAATTCTAAATCACTTAAAGTAAAATAATGTTGCTTGGTTTCACTCACTGCCAAATAATTATTGGCTGGTTGAACAAATAAATATTTGTTTTCACTTTTCACTAACACTGGGAGTGGTATAAGATGATGTGCTGAAAATATGCGTTGTTCGACCAATGGTAATGAGATAGCATAAGTTAGTTTCGAGTTGAAATAAAACACTTCTACTAATTTAACAATTTTCAGAATAGTGTGTACATTATTAATGTCTAATGGTACAACAAAATCAGTTCCACTTGGTAAATAATTTCGCACCTTTTGCAATTCGTCTAAAATTTGAATAGGATTTATAATTTTTGGCTGAAGAATTCCCTTTTGAGCAAATAGAATGGCATTAATTATTGAATCTAATTCGTTTTGATATTGCTGTGCTAAAAATATTAATAAATTTAAGTGTTCGTCTATAACTTGTCTTGTTTCGACCACCGATAAAGTTTTTGTTTCCGCGTTTACAAATTTTTCGATTTTTTCTAAATTTTGATTCAATAATTGTTCATTATTATTAAGTGAAGTAATAGTTTTGTTAAAATTTTTAATAATAGTTGGCACAATACTAGATTGTTGCTTGATTAAAGAAATTAAGATTTTTTCATCGTTATTGAAAGAATTCATTTTTTCGTCATAATATTTTGCATCGTCAGCATCCATTGTGCCGAATAAAATTTTTGCTCCTTGGCCAATAATATTAATCCATCCGCGTTTCCTTCGCGAGTGATCCTTATGACCAATAATCATGCTTAAAATATTTTTGTCAACTTCAATCTGCTGAATACAATAATTTAGTAATTTAAGTTGCTTTTCGCACATAGTAAAATTAATAAAAAAATTGCTATAACCAAAGTTGGGATGACCACAATAATTTTGAGTTGTCATTACATATGTTTTCAAAGTGATAAATTTTTCAAAAACTAAGTTAATATCTAAATAAGTAATTAGTTTCCATTCTTGATTGCTCAGAACCAAATTTCCAACTTGTTCAAAATATATTCCTGGTGTAAAATTGAATTTTGTTTCATTTTAAACTTTATGAGTGAAGATGAAGGTACAATGGAAAAGAAGAATTGTTATTCTGAAACAAGAGAAAGATATGGCTTCAGACGGTTTGTATGAACAATTCTTTTTTGATTTTTTATTAGAATGGTAAAATTACAATTTGATGGTTTTGAAATAATTTTGTAAGGCCCTAGATAATATTGATCTAATGTTTTAGATCTACCTTTTGCAGTTGCTTCGTTTTTTAGCAAAACTAGGTCTCCAATTTTAAATTCATGTTGAATTAGTTTTTTAACATAATATTTTTTGTAATTTTCCTTACAACGTAAGAGGTTTTTTCGCGCAACTTGATTTGAAGTTTGCAATTTAGTACGTAAATCTATAATGTAGTCGTCATAACTATAAGAAAATTTAGGATTATGTGATAAATTAGATGGAAATATAGCTTTCTTCCCGTATATAAGTTCGAAGGGAGTAAAATTTGTTGCAGAATGAGGACTAGTATTGTAAGAGAACATTGCAAAATCTAACCAATCGGGCCAATCCGTTTGGTCTTTATTTACAAAATGCTATAAATAATCAGCTAACGTCTTATGTGACCTTTCTAAAGCTCCGTTGGTTTGAGGATGATACGCTGAGGTATTTAATTTTGAAAATTTTAAAAGTTTGCAAGCTCTTTTAAATATTGAGCTCATAAAATTTGATCCTTGGTCGGTGATTATATATTTTGGAATACCGTATTTACAAATAATGCATTTTACAAAGGCGTCGGCTACGGTTACAGCTTCCTGATTTGGTAAGGCTATTGCCGCTGAGAATTTTGATAAATCATCTTGAAAAGTTAATATAAATTTCATGCCACATTCGGATAACGGAAGTGGTCCAACGATATCTAAAAGTACCTTTTCGAAAGGTTCATATGATGTGGTAATTTCCATAGGTATTTTGGTTTTCTTCCGATTGACTTTGTTTATTTAACAACTTTTACAACTTTTGACATATTTTTTGATGTCCTTCCTCATCGAGGACCAATAAAATTTTGCCTTCATTCTTTTAGTTGTTCTGGAAATTCCCGAGTGACCGCCGATAAGAGTATCGTGATACTCTTTTATAATTTGTTGAATTTCATTCGGGTCGGAGACACTGATAGTTTCGTTTTTGCATAGTAGAATTTCTATTTTAGTGTTTCTGAAAAGGTAACGTAAAACAATTCTGAAAAATTCATTATCACGTTTATTGTAAATTTGTGAAATTGCAATCCTTTCAACTGAGTCTTTGACGAGGTTATCGCGAAGTTCTATGAGCTTGTAAAATAATATTTTCCTATTGCAACGAACTTGAGATGTTTCCGCTGCAAAGAGATAATAAATGTTATAATTTCCTCGATTATAATGAATAATTTTGTTCAGATCCTTGTTTTCAAAGAAATCACGATTATTTAATTTCTCGTTATATTTTTTAAAATCGATGTCAGTACATAAATTTTTTCAAGTTATACAAATCAATGAATAGTTTTGATCGATATTAAAAATTGATTCATCGGTTTCCTTAACCTTGCTGTTTTGAATAATATGATTTTGTTGATATTCAATAAAATTGGAATAAGAATTAGTAGGATTTGTTTGTAAAATTTTAATTTCCAAACTTGGTAGAATGCGACTTAAAGCATCTGCGTTCAGATTGCTTTTACCTGCTCTATGAATAATTTCGTAATTGTATTCTTCTAAATATAATCTCATTCGCATTTGTCTCGACCCTAGATCTTTAGAACCAAAAAGTGAGGTGAGACATTTATGATCAGTTACCAATTTAAATTTTGTAGAATAAACGTATGGTCGAAAATGCTAGACTGCGCACACAATGGCTAATAGTTCCTTTTCTGTTGTATTATAATTGATTTCAGCTTTGTTGAGGGTTCTGCTGCAGTAAGATATTGGAAGATCTTTGCCTAACTCGCCTTGAGAAAGAACTGCTCCAAGAGCGTAGTTGCTTGCATCAGTTGTAATAATAAATTCTTCCTTAAAATTTGGATATTGCAACAGAGGTTCTGATGTAAGAAGATATTTTAATTTTTCGAAAGAATTTTGTTGTTGACTTGTCCATAAAAATTCAATGCTTTTCTTCAACAATTTCGTTAAAGGTTTTGAAATTTCAGAAAAGTTTGGGATAAATCGTCTATAATAGCCGGCTAAACCTAGAAAGCTTTTAATTGATTTAACGTTTGTGGGTATAGGAAATTCTTTTACCCCTTCAATTTTTCTAGGATCAGGTCGAATACCTTCGTTTGTAATTAAATGACCTAGAAAAGTTACTTCCTTTCTTAAAAATTCACATTTTAAGGGATTAAGTTTCAAATTATGTCTTCTAAATCTAGTAAATATGTCATTTAATTTTTTTATATGAGCCAGTAATGATTCAGCGTATACTACAATATCGTCCATGTAAATAAAACAATGTAAATCGTGTAATCCACTCAATATAGAGTTCATTAATCTTTGAAATGTTGCTGGGGCACTCTTTAACCCAAATGGCATTGATTTAAATTGATAATGTGCATAATTTGTACTGAAAGCAGTTTTATGTGCATCCTCAGGATTCATAGCTATCTGATGGAACCCGGACGAAAGATCTAATGTAGAAAAATATTTGCAACCCCCTAATTGATCAAGTATATCTACGATGTTATGCAGAGGGAATGCATCCCCAATTGTAATATTATTAAGGGCACGAAAGTCCACAACCACTCTATACTTTGTTTCACCGGACGCATCCAGTTTTTTTGGCACAATAAGTAAAGGTGCATTGTAGGGACTTGTACTACGTTCCACAATATTTTGGGCTTCTAATTCCTTTACTTGACGTTCAAGTTCTTCCTTTTGAGAGTGAGGAATTCTATAGGGTTTTCTATTGATAAGATCGTTGTGTACTGTAGGAATTTTGTGTACGATTGTATCGGTTCGACTTAGTACGTCGCCAGGCAAATAAAATATGTCGTTAAAATCTTGCAATACCGAAATTAAATTGCTCTTTTCTTCAGGATTTAAATGATCAGTTCGTAATAGTGACTCTAATAGTTTTAAACGATGACTACCTGAATTTTGATTATATAAAATATTTCTTTGAGAACTGCTGGAATTTTTGTTATCATTAATATTCCGCGTATATTTCTCTATGTTAATCTCTGGAGTACTTATTTATATCCACAGAAACTTAGTTGAGATTAAGAACACTGACCTTATCTTTGTTATCTGTACAACGAACTAAAGAATTTGCTAGAAAAACGTTGGATGAAATTTCTTTAGATGCAATAATTCCATCGAAAATTTCGTTCGGATTTGAATTTAAAATATTTACTTCAATAATAACTTCGGAACGAGGTGGTAATTTAATAATGTCGCTTTTACAATGAATTGGAATAGCTTCATCATTGATAACAATTGTTTTGGTACCGTAATCTATATTAGCATTTGCGAATTTTAAAAAATCGCTACCTATTATACCTTTAGAAAAAATTGGAAATTCGTCTTTAACAACTTGGAATGGAAACTTGAGTTTATTATTATGATCGTTATACAAAGTTAACTCACATGAACCTAATGTTTGAACGGATTCGCTTGAAATACCGTTTAATTGTAAAACTTTACTTGAATCTAATAGAATATTTGGTTTTAGACTACCAACTTTTATAATTGAAACATCTGCACCAGAATCGATAATAAAAGAATTTGGCGTATCGATACACTCTTCGACATTTAAAAAAATAGAATTCAGTGGGTCGGAAAGAGTTAGAATTTTAGTGCATTTGTCGTTTGCTGATTGTTATTCGTCTATAGATAAGTTATTAACATGATTAGATTCGTTAAAATTAGGTTTAGTTTTTAGGGTAGGTGGTATAACTGCAGATAAAATTGTAATATTGGAAGTTTGTAAAATTGATTTTGACGATTTAGAATAATTAGAATTGAGGCTGAATTTTAATTTTGTGATTTCTGAGATCCGCTCGGAGAAATCTGCGACTCGTTTAAATTTTTGTTTTTGTCTTCGTTAAATTTTCGTTTTCGACATTCGGATATATGATGACCTAAATTTTTGCAATTCGCACAAGTTATGCTTCGCGAAAATTTTGACGGAGTTGAGTTGATTAAGTAAAATTTACTTGGTTAATATTACCCTCTTTAAATTTAGAAAAATTTCTATAAAAAGTGCATTGCGAAGTTATGTGACCTAACTTGTTACACGTAGAGCATTTTAAAATATTACTTTCGTTTACTTTTTAATATTTGAAAATTTCGGTTTTGCTTAAAAGCTCTTTTTCGTCTGAAAATGCCAAGCTAATAGCTTCTTCAAAAGTTGTAGGATTTCGCGCTTTTACGACAGTGGCTATTGGATCTTTTAAACCTAAGATAAATACATGTTGGGCTTGAGTTTTGAGTAATCTTTCGTGTGCTAATTTGATAATTTGATTTTCTTCGCCTATAATTACGCTATCGATTAATTTTTGCAAAATGGTTTCTACTCTATTTGCATATGACATAACATCTTCATTGAAATTTTGCCTACATGAATGCAATTCCAATTCCCATTGTCCTTGGGAACGTCTATCCGAAAAAAACTTCAAGCAAATGCGTTTTTAATTGATTCCAAGTCTCAAAAGTTCTTTGCTGGGTTAAATTGTAAGCACGACCACTTAATTTTAATTTAATAACTCTTTGTCATCGGGCGCACATAATGTTAATGTCGATTCGCATCTATTTATGAATTCTGATGAATTTTCCCGATTTCCCGTGAACGTTTTTAATTGTTTTTTTTTAAATTTCTATTTTTAAATTAGGCATTTTGAAAGAATTGCAAAAGATTGCTTCGAAGTTATTTAACAGCTCGTAAAAATGCAATTTTAGAAGTGGAATTGAGTTAATATGTATAGACATAAAATTAATAATGTACTTACAAAATTTTCATCATGATTTAGGAACTTGTAGCTGCTGAAATAGTTGCAGTAGAATTTGGTTGATGGATGATGCTGGTTGATAATGGTATTGATGAATTGATGATGCGTAGAAATTTATTGTTGTAGTAGAAAATAATTTGTAGATTTTTGAAAAATAATTTTCTCTTTATTTTTCCCGCTGATGGTAAACACACCGCACCTGTCACCAAATGTAGGGTGGCCGAGTTTGCCTTTTATTTTGGGGTTGGTGTACGCGAATTAAAAGTAGAAAATCTTTGTTTTATGATTTATTTTCTAAGTATAGAAATTCTCATCCAATATGAACAATATAAATCAGGATTTCAGGTGCAGTGGAAAAATCAAATAAATTCTTCGAAATGTCGACACGACAGATCCCTGTTGTTTGATTTATTTTCTATTCTACATAAGTAAGTTGTTCATCATTCGAGGTAAAATTATCAACTGTCCGTTCCTATCTCGGCTTATCAACACAAGCTGTCCGAGAATAGAAATAGTTACTCTTATTATTATACCTGTATTCTAGGAGTTCATCACACATTTGCCCAGGTCGCCCACATAATTCTAGACGTGAATAGTGCAGTTTTTCCTGAAGTTTTTCCTCCACACCGACATGAAACTCCGTCTCTATAAAACAATAATCCGCCCCATACTACTCTACGCTTCCCCAGTATGGAGCAAAACAGCCGAATCCAACACCGATGTCCTACAACGACTCCAAAACAAATTCCTCCGACTAATCACCGGCGCGGACACTACCACACCTATATTCGATTTACACGAACTCGCGAACACAAAACCAATCCGGTCAAAAATCAACGACGCGGCATACAAATTTTACACAGAAACCACAAACAACAACCCCGCGACCGCGAATATTTCAAAACTTAGAAAATTCAACGCTCCGTTTAAAATAAAAAAATTCCCAAAAATTCATTAAGAGGTTGTTTTCCAAATTCATTAATTAGCATTCAAAATTCATTCATAACAACTTTGTAACCAGACCACGCCGACCGCGAACCAAAGTGACGAGTGATCGCCACGGAGGCTCGTGATTGGCCAATCGGGATTTGTAAATAAATTGTAAATACTGTTAACTAGTTTTATTTGTTTACTTTTCCTAGTTAATTTCTAAAATTTTAATCATTCCATTGGGTTTTTGTACTCGTTTTTACCCTCTAAAATTGATAATTTTATTAACTAACCATTAATGTATTCATTTCATAATTGTCTGATAAATTGTAAATTAGAAGCAATAGGCACTGACATGTAATTACCATTAACCATAAACTTGTTAAATGACTTGTAAATAATATTAAGAACAATATAAGAGTTTAAAACAAACAAAATGACTATAAAGTCACTGTAGATGACTGTAGATAGTTAATCTTAATATATAAAACTCAAAGTTATATATATATATCGAAACGAACTAAATCCGACGTTTAGTTCCATTTTCTATTCATTCAATTTAATTAGTAAGCATCTCTAATATACCTACTGTGAAATGTATAAAAAGAATTTATTACCAAAAACTCATATAATATTATAATAGAAAATATACGATTATATATGGTGTTCAAAATTTTACGCTTGTGGATTTAGTTCCCTTTAACTCTTTAACAGTCAAATATTGGTCATCAACTTGAAAAGAAAGAAAACTGTGTAATTTTAACTATAAGCAAGGAAGAACTATCTACAAAGCTTATAGCTAATAGAATAGGACGTAGCCATGTTACAGTAATTAAAATTTAAAAAAAATCAAGTAATTGGTTCTTTAAAATAGATAAAAATGGGCTGGTTTAAAAAACAGTAAAAAAAGTAAAATTGGAGTTCCATTAGGTATATGGTAAAAACTGAATTGAGTAATAAATTTGTACGACGTAAGTTGCAAACCTTTTACATTAAAGTAAAAATTTTATTTATTCACCAATTTATTTCATTGTAGGTCGCACTAATATTTAAAGCCCGTCGCCCTCGAAGGTGAAGACTTTCCAGATTTCGGGAAGATATTTGGAATCACAAGTTAAGGCCGGATACATACATACATGTAAATGTGAAAAAAAATGATATTAAATTTAACAGTGTTTTTACTTCTAGTGACTTTTTTATCAGTCATCTGGTTACTTCTTTATTTGCCTAGGGCAAAAACGGCAGTTTTTACTGCCTTACGGTAAAAAAGTGCCACTTTACACCCCGATTTGCGGGTATAAAGTGGCACTTTTTTAAGTGCACCCGCAAATCGGGGTTATGAGAACTTGACCCCCGGAATTGCAAAGATTATATTTCTTATCCTTACGTTCATTGTGAATCTATACTGACTATTAGATTACTTACTAAGTATACATTATTAAAATTTGAGGATTTTTTACCTTATATATAATTTTAAACTTGTTAGGTGTACGTAATCCATAGTATGAAAAGTTGGTAACTTGAATGATAATTTGAGTGTCACCGTAGTCGGCCACGATTGGGGTATTTCTTAATATTGGAAGAAGAGCTAAAATGTATTTATTAATTTATTATATTTTAAAATGTGTGATTCATTAATAATTACGCTTATTGCATTGTTCGCCAGAAAAATTATGCCTGCATTTATTATTGGGGCATTTACCGTTAATAGTATTGCATGGAGTAGACTCGCATGATCCACAGTTTTCTTTACAATCCTGACCATAATGACCGACAGGGCAAGCTAAAAAGTCATATCATGTTTATTTTATTATAATAATGAACAAAAGTCTAATTTAGATAATACTTACACTGATGACAATTTTCTCCTAAAAATCCTGGGGAACATCTACATATACCTTTTTCATTAATTGAGAAATCGCAGACTATGCTTGCTTCGCAAAACGGATTACTAACACTAAAAATGTCACTGCATCTTGTACAAGTAGTAGTACCAATAGAACCAATAGGACAGTTTGGATCTGGATCTATATAAAATTCATTTTTAAAACAAAAAATTGAAACATCTTATGTGACAATGACAATACATAACATGATTTTTTAATTACTGTAGGTTCAAGAAATACCTAAAATTACTTAAGGGGGTATTCTAGTCTAGAGGCATGATTTTCGGGCGGTTTTTGAAGCTCTGTACAAACGAAACAAACCATATTTTTACTATCCATTTTTTTATCATTTGTATATTCATATTTCAGTCGCTTAGATGCAAAAGCCGACATGTCAAAACTTTTTTAGAAAGGAGATTAATTCTATTCTAGCAATTAATTCTTAAAGGCTTCTGACTACCCCAGATTTTATCAATTGATTTTTATAATTTGATCTATGGGTAGGAAACTATGCTAAAAAAATCATTGCTTAATTCGGTTAGATAAAGATTTTGTGAGTTTTTCTGCATTATCTAGTTTTATATTTCACTGGACTTGTCGGGTTTTGCATTTAAGCGACTGATTTTAAGATTACATAAAAAATTAACCAAAAAAAAAAATCTAAATTCACAAAGTTATGAGCTGGCAAAGTGAGAAGTCCAAAAAAATCAGGGTGTCCTGGCGTGCACGATATCTCAAGTTCTAATGAACAGATTTATTTGAAATTTGGTGTGAATGTTTTTTATAGATGCCGCTATAGCATGAACTATGGAAAAGTAAAACAAAACTTTTTTCACAAAATGGCGGCCGTTTGAAGAAAAAATATTTTTTGTATGTTTTTTTGACAAATCCGAATTTTTTTAAAATAGTAAAATTCAAAATTTTGACTTGAGCGTAGTTTATGCAATAGAGGAATGTATCAAGAACATTCACACCAAATTTCAAATACATCGGTTCATTGGAACTTGAGATATTGTGCACGCCAGTTTTTTTTGGATCTCCCACTTTGCCAGCTCATAACTTTGTGAATTTTGAGCTTTTTTTTGGTTAATTTTTTGTGTAATCTTAAAATATCAATAAACAATTGATAAAAAATGGATAGTAAAAATATCTTTTGTTTCGTTTGTACAGAGTTTCAAAAACCGCCATACTTTTTGTTGGAAATTTCATTCTCTAATGTCCGTATTAATAGTCACGGATTAATCCGAGATTCAAGATAATCCTAGATTTTACCAATGAGATTGCTTGCATTTCAAAATTCCAGTGATCTCATTGGTAAATCTTGAATCTCGGATTAATCCGTGACTATTAATACGGGCATTAATGTTTGTTTATATCCATTTTGTCGATTTGTCGCACCGTTTCCGTTTTGCATCGACTTAAAAAAGACTGTAAAATTCAAAAGACATTTACATCTGTATTTCAAAATTGGTACAACGAAATTTTGACGCCGCAAAATATTCCATTTCCATGCCCACTTGCACTGACACTCAAAGCTTGCACCCCGCGTTTCATGTTTTACTCCATCAGCTTTGTTTCTTGAATAAAATTAAGTACACAGTTGATGGGTTATTGAGTTATTTCTCCGGTTTTCGGATATGGCCAACCGAGGTGTTGTAGCCTCAACAGGGCTAGGGATGGACACACACATATTAGCAAGTGGTGTGGAGGTCTATTCCTCCACACCGCACTTTGTGCATCCTATACAACTCCAATTTCATTGAAGTGCCTATTCAGACAGCAGTGTCCTGTAAGTAGTCTTACCGTCTTCCTCAGCTGTGGTCTATTCAGCTAGAGAATTTCCAATTTTATTTTGTTATTGAAGGGCCCACCAATTAACATCTTCGATTGCCTCAGTCCCGAAAGGTCCCTCCCGTACGCAAAATGTTGTATCCTTAGTAGTTCCTTTAGAGCCTCTTTTGCGGTCCGATATGCTTATTTCCAACATAAATAACACGCATAAGCTAACAACAAATACAGAAAATACACTACCACACCAAGAAACCTTTAGCTTCAAGGAAGTATCTCTAATAGATGTAAGAAATGCGGTCAACAAGCTAAAAAACAAAAATTGTGAAGATATACAGGTTGTCCCCGGATACATTTTACACAATTTCAGTGGTGATAGAGGACACTATTTTAAGAAAAATATTTAACAAAAATTTTTTTCTAAATTCAAACCTTTGAGAGTTAGACCTCCTTAAAGCATTTTTTTAAATTTCCACCTTCACATGGTCATAGCTCAGAAAATATTGATTTTTCAGTAAAAATTATTATGTACATTTTTAAAGACATTAACATTACATGAAATAATCTACAAACTAGGTTTCAACCTTTTATTGTCTAAATTCAACGGCTTTCGAGTTATGAAAAAAGTAAGTACAAAAATGTAGAAAATTTTAAACTTTTTTTTTTCTTGGTTATTTTCAAATTGCTGTATATTCTAAACAAAACATTTTAAAATCTGACGCCCCATTCCGGATAGGAAATTTAACGGACTACAACTTTTGTCTAGCAAAAAGCTTTCATTTTTTTTGTATCTCCAATGCTTTAGCTTTACTTTAGACACTTTAGAAGCGATATTCATTATGCACGATGTTCATGCTCACTATAGTGACGAAACTTTATGCGACACATATCCTTCTTATACCTCTTTGTGCTGGAGAAATGATCAGTGTTAAAGGTAGAGGATTTACCACCTTGAAAAAATAAATTGACAGCATTGAAACGTCAAAGCTGCAAAAAGACTTTCTGTATGCAACATCAGATTACAGCTAAAGTATTAGAGATACACAGGAAAATATATTATATAAACTTTTTTTAAGGATATTTAAAAAACTACAATTTGTACTTAAACTTTTTTTTGTATCAGCACAAGTTGCCGAGATTCAGACAAGCGTAAGAAATTTCGACGCGGACTGTTTAACAGAAAGCCGTAATAAACATGTATACCCAAATTCAGATCTTTACCGATTAATGTTTTTATTTGCCGAACATTGATCTAAATTGACTGGACTATACGTTAATTGGCTGAGAACTAATTTTACTATTAACCCATTAAGGACCAAGCGCCTAGTACGTTGGAATTTTTTGATGAAATTTTCAGGAATGCCTTATTATAGCAACAAAATTATATTTTCGTTAAAAAAAATAATTTTTTTAAATTTTAAAAATTTTCGTGTTTTGGAAATTTTTTCTAAAGGACCAGGTGAACCGAACGACAGATGAGAGAAATTTTAAAATATATTTATTTGTATTGCTAAAATACCAAACCTCATGATATTACATATATATATAATATATATAATATATTATTTAAATATTTTTTAAATTCTTTTTATTAATTAAAATTATTAGCTCTTGAAAATACAATTAAATATGATTATCAATAGTGAGCTAAAGGATACAAATTTAGCTCACTATTGATAATCATATTTATTTAAATTCTTTTTATGAAATGTAAAAGTTGACAGTTGTGGCAACACAACATCGGGACGAAATGGGTTAAAACATTATTAAGGATGATCTATTAGGTACATTATCTGTGAAGTAAACGAAACGTTTTTAAGTTGAATTTTTTTACTATGTGCTTATATGTGGAGGGGTCAGAATAGAAGTGAATTAAGTCCATATGAGCTTTTTAAAAATTATCGATATTTAAAGTATTTTAATCGTTATTAAAAAATATAAAATAATCAATTTTATTAAAGAATTACATCCAGTGGTTCTTAATACTCAATATGTGATAATAAGAAACATAAAAATTATACTCGTATATAATAATAAGAAATTTTATTCAAAATAACCGTAACTCCAATAATTCCCAATATGGACTTGATTCACTTCTATTCTGACCCCTCCATGTATTAATAAAAATTATAATAATAATAATAAATTATAATAATAATTAAAAGAAAAGTATCTACTTACATTGCATGCCACTTGTTGGTAAGACTAGATTTTCCATTTTGAAATTTTTAAACGAACCATCTACTATTTGTAAAGCAGATGAATCTAATTTACTTGTTGTAACATCTAACACTCGAATTTCTGTAAAACAATAATTAATTTGTGATTTCAATTTCTAGAACTTTTCACAAGACGTTAAATTTAACTAACCAATGTAAATTAACTTGTAGTACTAACAAACCAATAGTAGAAATGAACTATTAATTTTAACAATTTGTTGAAAGTTTTATGAAACCGGTCATTAGTCTATTAAAAATTAAAGTCTAAAGTCAATTTCCTCCAATGATGCTGCGACTTTCAGCTACTATAAATTTAAAGGTAACTGAGATTTCTGTATGAAAATCACATAGTAGTGCAATTTAATATATTAGATTGCTTGATTTACAAAAAAAATATTTAATTTTAATAGTAGATTACTGGCCGAGCCTCAAAAATTATCCGTTACTGGGCGCGCAGCTAAATTGAAAAGCTGCAAGCCCAGTAACGAATCATTTTTCGAGTAGAGGTGAGTATACTATTTTATCGGAAAACAAACATATTAGCAATTATACAAAAAATTAAAAATATCGTATATTACAACATTAAACACCATATAAAAGATTAAATGTTAAGACAACGCCCATAGCGTAGGAGTAACCCGATTCCGTCCGATCTGAAAAGTCGGGTTATGCTAAGCATTTGGTGCATGGATGGATGACCAGTCTTGTACAGTTTTTTTCCTTTAATTATTTGATGATTCTTTTTATACAACCCTTCTTTGCCGCACGAAGTGCATTAGGCATTACATTAAGTTTACGAAAATAATAGAAAATTGTATTATGTGTAAATATTTAACTTTCAACGATTTTTGGCAAAATACGTGGCAGTGAGAGTTGGCCACGCATTCGGGCGGCCATGCATTCGGTAAAAAATTATATTGGTAACAAATAAGACGAATTAAAACAATGTAATTAGGTCAACTCAGTATGGCGTAATGTATTGAGGGCTGTATCATAATTATATCACGTCGGTCAAATTTTTTTAATAGCATTTTATAATAAAAATAATTCGACATGTTGAAGTGACATAGGCGACCAGTAATGAAAACCATTACCAGTCGATTTTTCATTACTGGTCGATTTGTTAGGTGACTAGAGAATGCTTCGCTTTCTCACCTTAGAGGAGGTTCGGAAAGCATCGCTTTGACTATGTTTTCCGATAAAATATTATACATTTGCGGCAGCCAGAAGTTGCAGCGATATTATAGAAATAGTAAATTTGAATATGCGACCCCGTGGTACAATTTTAAAATATTAAAAACCTATCACAAAAATGCACCTCGCGTGAGTAAATCCATTTTTTTGTACCAAAAGACTCCTTTTGTGTTTTCCCATTAATCAAATAAAACAATAAAATAAGTCCCCTCCTTGTTAGTTTAATAATTTATGTTTTTTCTTTAATTTAATATTATATTAAATTTTCAATCTTATTTTATTTTTCTAACATTATATTTTTCAAGGTTTTCATAAGCCATTTTACACTCTTGTTAAATAATTGGTAAATAAGTACTAAATAGAAATCAGTATAGGAGTAGGTACAAAAATATCTATTAAAAACAACTGAAGACAAAATTGTTTTATATTATTTCATAAATGATTTTGTATAGTATTTTGTATTGACAAAGCCAACATTTAATTTTATGACCTTCTTTTATTTTTATTTAACATTTCTTAATATAACGGGATGAAACTGAAATAATAGTCCCCACATGTTATAGGGTAAATGTGGGATATATGGCATACCTAAGGAAAAAAAATCACCTAGATGTTGTTTCAAGTATCAATATAATTTTTTCTGTTCTAATGGATATTTTAATATTATGTTTACCACTTATAAATATAATTTCAGATAAATATATAAATATAATTATCAAGTTTTGGGTTAGTAATCCTTGTTTAAAAAAAGAAGAAGAAATGGCCGTATAACCCCCACTAGTAGGTTTTATGTTCCAGCATAAGAGTATATATGCCTATTTTTTAATTCCATAAGGTATTTATGGCATAGAATTTGAACCTGTCTTGAATCAATATGAAATGAATTGGTATATTAATTTTCTAATACTTAATAATTATTGAATAGTAATATTAAATAGAAAAATTAAAATATAATATAAAAATATAAAATATAATAAAAAAATGTAATATAAAATGAATAGTGATAATAAAATACTAATAATCATTACAAATCACTTAAGATATTCTTCTTTTAACAACACTTTTTCATTTTTCGTTTCTTCCTCAGGTATTACAGCGACAAGCGTACATTGTGCAAGTTTCATGCAACCATCCATAACAATCAATGCACTTTAACTTTAACCCCTTTAAGTATTACGGGCCATATATCCCACATAAGCTACTGCCATAAATCCTGCTTGCTGTAGGATATACGCCCCACCATATAATTTTCAGCACATATAATTTATCACGTATTTTAACGTCTAGAATGCAAGGTTATGTATCTTACTGATCAATTGCATCAAAAATATTTACTAAAAATACATTGAACATCATAAATACCTTAGTTGATTTGTAGAAATTTAAGAATTATAAGCAAAAACAGTGCAATTACCTTTAATAATTATTTAACTCAAGATTATCGCAAAAAACTACCTATAATTGAATTATATTAACTTGGACTTATGTCCCACATCAAACACTGATTATTGTAAAATGCAATTAGTGCATACCTACCAGCACTTTTCGTAATGAGTCGTCTATCCTACAGGGGCATAAAACCCATATTTACCATACTGATGGGTGCTGACAGAGTTAGCTGAACATAGGAAATTAACATGTAAAAACTTATTTATGCAAATTCCAGCTTTCCTAATTATTTTAGAGAAAAAATGAAAGACACAAAAATAATACAGAATATAAACTGCAAATGATAAGACCATTGGATTTCATACAACTTTTAGTTAAAATGTCAAAATATTCTTTCGAAATTGTTAAAATTTGCATTTATCGCACTGGCCATGTAATAAATTCAATTTAATTTATATTTTCCAAAATAATTACCATGCAAATTTTCACTGCCAGTCCGATAAACAAAACTTTTTACAATTTCAAAAGAATTTTTGGATTTTTAAGTAAAAGACAGATGAAAATCATTCGTAGTTTATATTTCTGAATATAAATTATGTTTAGGTCTTGTTAGCACACACTAGAATTCGGATTTAAGTAAACTGGCAACAACTGAAGAGGGAACAGAAACAGCGTATCCCTTGTGGCTACCAGACCTCACCTTAAGCTCGGTACATTTGAGTTTGAAGTCTGGGGGTAATTTGGAAGACAAATTAGAAGAGATAAACCCAGTAACCTGTTCGGGGGTGGTACTGAGGTTCAGCTTAGAAACATGGGTTGTAACAAGGGGGTCATAAGGAGTGAGCGAGTTATCAGAAAGTCTTGAACCGAGGACGGCACCCCATGACCTACGGGAACCGCGACTATTAGAAGATCGCTATTTAGCAAGAGAAGGAAGATATGGAGAAACCGCGCCGATGGGCAAATCGCAACACTTCCTATATTTTGCAGCACAACTAGGATGGTACGGTACATCGCATTTACCACAGGAAACACCCAAATTCGCGGCAACAACGGACCTGCACCTACAAACTCTATTAGTCGGCATAATAAATGCAAATCAAAAATCAAAAACGTAAAGAGCGAGCGAGGGGTAAGGACAAACACAATGGTCACACGCTTCACACTCCAGAGCCCTTTAGAGTAAGTAACAAAATACAGGTACAGGTGTGGGCTACAGAAAGGTAATACAGTAGAGAAACAGTGTAAGATATAGGATTTTTTTGAAGATATTGTTTTATTTTTCTTGAATTCAAAAATACATTACAGTCTGTCCATAGGACGTTAGGTAACATTGCTTGACATTATTAAAAAGTGACACAGTGGAGGGCCAACCTATTGGTAGGCCTTCCTTTAGGTTATTTTACATTAAAATATAGGCAAATATAAATGAGGACTTGAAGTAAATAACGGGCTAAGCGCTAAAAAAAATTGTTTTCAGTTAAATTAGGTTTAAGTGAAAGGCGTTAGCACCATGTCACTTTAAAGGCATCAAAAAAATTTAAAAATCTTTGGCGCTTAGCCCGTTATTTACTTCATGTCCTCAAATACTGGCAAATATACGTCGGCATACAAGCAAAATTGACTAACTACAAAACTCGAATTTTACAGGAGAGCAGCTTTTAGGTTAAATATCGCTTATAAAATCAGACAATTAATGCTAAATTTCAATAATTTTAATAATAATACAATTGATATAGTTCATTATATTAAAATTTTAATTATTCTTTTGTTATTATATCGTAAATCAACTCAATTAGTCAAGTATCTTTTTTCGCCATTTATGTAGTTGGTCACTTTTGCTTGTATGCCGACGTATGACGAATACACTTTAGTCAACAATTCAAGAACTTAAACGCGATGGGACAAGTCCATGGGATCATATCTTGTAACAAATTTTTGTAATTTGTTTAATTGCTGAGTGCGCCCCTGCCTAGAGTCTGATTGGGGGGAATCGCAGTTTGGGTTTTGTAACGCAAGAGCGCAATTTCCGGGACTTTTAATTTGACTTTGATGTGAACTTTCGTAAGTGTGAGAGTGTTTTCCGTGTGCTCGTCGAATTTGAGTAAGTTCTTTTGCATTTTTGTATTGAAACTTCGTGGGGAGACACCTAATTTTGACGATGTTCTTTTACTCGTTCAATCTGCGGTTTTGAGCTAATTCAACAATTAGCGTTTTTATGCTCGTTCTTAGTTTTGTTTCTCCGAAGGATAATAATTGAGACGAGTAGCTGCGACTTTTTGGTGTTTGGTTGCAACTGCCGCTTGACAGCACACTTCTTGCAGAGATTATTTTATGGTTTTTTGTAACCTATTTTCGGAACTTACTTCCCTCGCTTTCCGCACTATCTACAGCTAGATTAACATCTATAGGGCATCTACAGTAAAATAAAGCTGGTTGATCGTTTCCCAGCGTGTAGAGGAAAATTTTGGAGGCCCCATGAGGGGAAGAGGAATTGTTTGTTTTCCGGCTTGGGTTATTGTTGGTGCTATCAGTTATCAGCTATCACCTTGGGTGGATTTATGTGCTGCACTGACGGGCACAACTCGTATGCGGGTCGGAGATTGGGAATTTGATTGGTCCTCGAAGGGGTGAAAGAAATTTTCGTTACAACCTCTTCAGTCTCTTTACCTGAAGTTCAATCAGTAGGTTACACACTAATGGGTTGGGATGGCCTGCAAATCTCATGTGATATTTTTTGCTCATAGAAGAAATTACTTCCTTTACACTACTAATACAAAGGTCAGTACTAATGACGTTAATTGGGACATACCAGGGAGCGCCACATGATACTATGCAAAACTTTGGATTGGAAGCGCTGAATTTTTGCAATATTGGATTCACTGGCAGAACCCCACAGCTGAATACCATATGTCCATTACGGGTTTAATGATTGCGGTATATAACAATAGTTTGTTTTCTATTGATAAAGGTAAGTTACGGCCCACAAGCCAGTACATCTATCGATACTCGATTCCCAGTTGGAGGCGCTTATTCTCAAAGTTCTGCGCACAAAAGCAACCACTCCTGGCCGCAAAAAAACAAGAGCGAAGAAATCGGGAAGTCGAAGACACACCCAATCGATTCCAGCACACCGCCAAGCCGAAAAACCAGAGAAAAACTGCGAAAAACTGCAATGGAATTGATTGGCTGTAAGAAGTTTATCTGCAAGTATCCTTCTCGTGAAAATCATTATATTTTATTTTATGTAAACAAACATTTCTTTAGATTTCTTAAAAATGTTGTAGTTCTTAAGAGTTGGTGAAATGTTTGTAATGTAGATTGTACACAAAATACAACTAATTGGCGTGAAGATCATTTCAATCAATGTGATTTTGTGAACGAGACAAAACAACGGTTAATTGTTGGAGTTGTGCCAGTAGCTTTTCTTGTAGAAATTTCAAATGTTCTAAGTAATTCCAATTGTTTAGCAGACATTGCTGATGAACAATTTATGGAACGGAAAAATTTGCCTATTTTAGACGATTCGGTTTCTTTAAATTATTCTTGTAATGGACCTAGCTCTTTGTCGACAGCTTCATGTTCATATTGTTATTTTTTTTAAATTTATTTATTAACTTATATAATAGTATATTATACATCATGGGACTAAGGTGCTGCTTTTCATCCCGCGAGCAAAGGTTTTTGCACGAGGTGTTAGCCGAGTGCAAAAATCGCACACGGGATGAAAAGAACCTTAGTCCCAAAGTGTATATACTATTTTGCACAATTTTGCTGAAAATGCTGAATTACATTGGTTAATAACTAAATTCGAGATTTTGAAATTGCTCGAAAACGGCGCTAAATATCGAAAACCCGAGCAAAAAATTTATCTCCATTACAGTAGCCCCCCAGCGATTTGTCGTAAGAAGCCATATGCAAAATTTCAGATCAACAGCGCGCAATAATGGCACGGGAAAAAAAGTATTACTTTAGTCCCGCAAAGGCGGGAGTAAATACTCCCGGAATTGTGAAAAAAAATTTTATTAATATATTCGTTGTACATTTTCTGTTTGACTATGAATTTTTATTGCAACCAACCTTAGTCAGATTTAGCAAATAATTATTTTAAATTCTTAAGTAATTTATTTAATAATTTTCTATAATTACCTGTTTATTATAGAAAATTTATAAATAAATTTTTAAAGAATTTGAAATTTTAAGGAAATTTTAAGTAATCACATGTATATGTTACTGTAAAAGCTCGAAATCCGGTAAATCCTAGGATTTACGCGTCAAACCTAGGATTTACCAATTTGATGTGGTAAATGTCCGAAATAATAAATTATTAGTTCAATTTCGGACTTTTACCAAGCTACAACGGTAAATCTTAGGATTTACTGGTTCCTATTGGTAAATGTACGAATACCATGTTAATTGAATTTTCAATTGTGCTTTATTAAGTTCCTGTTTATATAAACGTCAATTTTAATTATACAGGGTGGTGCAAATCTGAATGATTTATTTCTCAATTTCAGTCTTCAGATCAATCAGGGTCTTTGGACGATGTTTGAACACTTCGGCCTTAAGGTAACCCCATCACAGATAATCAAAAGGTTTCGTAATCTTTAGGAATACCCGATACAGGGGCCTTTACAAAAAAATGGAGATCTTCAAAATGCCTTCCCACCCAGGCAAATCCAATACACAGCGAGAAACACCCAAAGCGAAGTAACCAAGGTGCAAAACTTGGTGAAAAGCAGATAAGAAAAGAAAGCCTCGACGTCGAAGAGACAGACAACAGGTTGAACAGGAAGAGCTGAGCCTACTCAAGATAATTTTGTAAATTTGAAAACCGACAAGCTCGCAAAGGATTGGAGGAGCAGGCAAATAAAATGAAAATGGTATCAAACAAAAAATTTCCTCCTGCAACACTCGGACAAACAGTTAAAGTGAAAATAACGGAGGTAGATCGATCTAAAACAGACCCAAGAACTCTCTTGGCTGCTATAATGGATATTCAAAACGATGAATTTTATCATCTTGGAACAAGTGTAGGAACTCTTACACAATTATTTACTAGGAATCAATTTACCATTTGTAAAGAAAATTTTATTAATACCTTGGATGTTCCGGCCAATGAAATAAGTGTAAGAGGAGCAGTGCGACAATTGTCTTTATCTGGAGGACAGGGGTTCCAAAGATGCAACTGCACTAAGAAATGTTGGACCAAGAGATGTTTGTGTAGATCATCCGGCAAATTATGCAATTCTAAATGTCATGGAAGTTCATCATGTACCAACAAGTAAATTGAAATTATGTATACTTACCCAATATTTTAAAATGTTTTACTATATTGTATAAATAATTATAATATACAATATTTTTCTGTTTTTAAATAAACGTTTCAGTTGGGTTAATATAAAAATCTCTTTGTTTCAATCGTTTTATGTGTTCTTTTACAGCACAAATACTAAAGCAAAAACCTTTAAATGCAATTCAATTTGATGCTTTCTTTTAATTATTTATTTCACATTTTGTGTCATTAAACATAAAATTCGTACTTTTACCAACAGGAACCAGTAAATCCTAAGATTTACCGTTGTAGCCTGGTAAAAGTCCGAAATTGAACTGATAATTCACTATTTCGGACATTTACCAACCTCAAATTGGTAAATCCTAGGTTTAACGCGTAAATCCTAGGATTTACCGGATTTCGGGCTTTTACAGTAACATATACACTATACACCTAGGTTTTTTTAAAGTTATGCAGATTTTTATAGCAATAATGTGGGAGTTACAGGGGTATTCTAGTCTAGAGGCATGAAGTTTCCGACGGTTTTTTAAGCTCTGTACAAACGAAACAATAAATATTTTACTATCCATTTTTTATCATTTGTTTAGTGATATTTTAAGATAACATAAAAAATTAACCGAAAAATAAACTCAAAATTCACAAAGTTATGAGCTGGCAAAGTAGCTAAAAAATAACTGGCGTGCACGATATCTCAAGTTCTAATGAACTGATTTATTTTAAATTTGGTGTGAACGTTCTTTATACATTCCTCTATCGTATGAACTACGCTCTTATCAAAATTTTTAATTTTACTATTTTTAAAAATTCGGAATTGTTAATTTAAGCATGCCAAAAACAAATTTTTTTCCAACTGCCTCCATTTTGTGAAAAAAATTTTTTTTTCTTTCTCAAGGTTCATGCTATAGCGGCATCTATAAAGAACATCCACACAACATTGCAAATAAATCGGTTCATTAGAACTTGAGATATCTTGCACGCCAGGACACCCTTTTTTTGGACTTCCCACTTTGCCAGCTCATAACTTTGTGAAATTTGAGTTTTTTCTTTCGGTTAATTTTTTATGTAATCTTAAAATATCAATAAACAAATGATGAAAATTGGATAGTAAAATATTTTTAGTTTCGTTTCTATAGAGCTTCAAAAACCGCTTGAAATTCATGCCACTAGACTAGAATACCCCCTTTAAAGTGGACTGCGAAAGAAATTATTTCATTTTTAAATATTTTTCAAAATTATCCGTGTTTATGGGACGTTACTTCAAAAGATTATTGAAATAAAAATTTTAAAAAGAATTGAATGAGGTGAAGCTCGTTAGGAATTTCCAAAAAATTAAAAAATTTTTGAATTGAGATATTGACTTAGTGCTTGTTTACAATGTACGTTAAACGTAAGACGAACACCCATTACCGCATTACAAAGCCATATATGGCTCTTAAAGTTCCGAATTTTTTTTGTTTTACAAAACCAACTTCTAATCGTAATTGTATATTCTGTTGGTGTAATGCAAAGTATTTTTTTCTATAAAAGTCTATAAAAGTGCAAACTGTGAAACTATGCAAGGTTATCTCCATAGCGTGTTCTACTGTTGAGGTGCAATTAAATTAGTGCTACATTTTTAAGTGAAAAAAACATATAAAATAGTAAGTAAAAATTCAATAATTTAAAATAGGCTCTTGGTATATTCAAGAACATGAAATTGTTGTAGTATCAATGTTTTTATTATTTGCTTTGGTTTTTGAGCTTTATTTTGAAATTGTCATATTTGGCTTCGTATGCGTTCCAATCAGGATTCTCCTTTGAAACAAAGTAATTTTTGTGAATTTTTTATGAGATTATTAATAAAGATATTGATATAAGGTTTGTAAAGCTTAATAAATATACTCTTGAAATACACACTTAGAAAAAAAGTTTTTAAATATATTTTATGCATTTTTTATATACAGAAACATTATTTAAATGTAATGCTTCGCTGGTGTTAAAATCTTGAAAATGGGGGCCATCTAAAACAAAACAAATCAGAAGTTTTAGGTTCCATATAACACAAGCAATTGCTTGAACTAAAATTATCTTAAAATTTTAATTTTAACTATATTTTTTTGCAAAAACAGCGAAAAAAAACTACAATTTTTCTTTTTTTTTTCTTTTTTTTTATCGTCGTTTTATAATTTTTGCATGTACTTATATTAAAAATTCTAGTTCAGTCGGTTTCTAGTGTTATATTGAAACTAAAGCTTTTGATTTTTATTTTTGTTTTAAATTACACAATTCACGATTTTAACACCATAACAGCCCCACTCAAATCGAGACATGACATTTAAATAATGTTTCTGTATATTATAAAATATATACAAAAATTATTTTAAGTATTTCAACAGTTTATTTTTAAAGCCTGACAAACCTTCATATCAATATCTTTATTAATAATTTCATTAAAAAAATTCACAAAGATTGCTTCTTTTTTGAGCTTCCATAGTAGCATCCTGCCTTAACACTATCGGTTAAATATCGCTTTGCATGCATTTAATTCAAGTTTACTATTTGTTCTTCACAGAAATGGATCCCTCCGGTTTCTATGGTACTTCTAAGAATGTCAATCCTATTTCTGGCGATGGTTTCCTGAGTGACGACGATCTGGTTACAGACTCTGACTCCTAGCACGTACCTTACTCTCTCCGTGCTCGTCAGAAAAAAAAAGTTATCATTCCCGATTCGGATTCCGATAACTCTGACGATGATGATGTGATCTTGCAAACATTGCAGGCATCTAATATATCTAAAGCAAATCAATCCAGAAAAGAGCAGGTCATTTGGAACAATAAAAGAATGGAAAATTTCGATGAAAAAAACTTCAAATTCAAAGGAAATTCTTATCTACCAGACACAATACAACAGTTAGATACACCTCCTGAAATTTTTAAGTTCTTCTTCACGGATGATCTTATTGATATGATTGTTGAACAGTCTAATATAAAATCTCTTCAAGTTAACGCCAACAAGCCAGCAAATATAACAAGGGAAGAAGTTGAACAATTTATTGGAATAGTTATTTTCATGTCTTGTGTGAAGTTACCATCAACGAGGATGTATTGGTCGAAATATGTAGACATATATTTTATGGCTTCGTATGCGGTAAGGGGTTAATATAATAATCTTTAATTATAAAATCGTTAATATAAAAAAATTCACAAAAATTACTGTTTCAAAGTAGAATCATGTCTTAATTTAGGTATTTTAACAGGCCAATGCACGGTGGGACGAAAACACGAAAAAGTGGCCAAAAATAAAATTTTGACTTTAATGACTTAAAATTAACATAAAAAATACGGGAAAATTAATTAAAAAAATTTTAATTGGCAGGGGTGGCTTAGAAGGGTGTTTTTTAAACGAGGGGTTATTAAAATATGATTTTACTTTTAATAACTTAAAATTGGCATAAATAATATGGAAAAATTAATTAAAAAATTCAAAATTTGAGCAGACAAAATTTACATGATGTGTTTAAGAAATGTTTAATGTATTTTTTGTATATTTTTTGAAAGCATTATCTGGTGGAAGATTTTTTGTAAGTCCACACCAAGTTGGAGAATTGCATGAGATTTTCAATTGAACAGCTCTCGGAATTAAGCTATGTATTTAATTAATGCACTATTTTATTGTCTTAGAATTTTTTTTATTCAAAAGTACATACTTTAAGACATCTTTTCTATTAAATATTAATTTGAACCCTAAACTGAAATCCCCACAATAACTCGTTAAAACTTAATGTCGCACGGAGCGAAATGCTATTCAAATCAGGGATCAATGAAGGGCGATGTTTACATTTCGCTCTAACAAGCAGAAATATTTTTCAATTCAGTTGAAATTCTGGGAAAAGGTGCACCGATGTTTCATCTAAAGATGTACTGAACCTTGTTGCAAAACTGTTAAATTGACAAAAATGTATTTTTGGCCACTTTTCCGAGCGTTCGACCCACTGTGCAATGACCTAATCTGTGATGGAAATTATTATTATTAGTGTTAAAACAAAATTTAATTACCATTTTCTGCACAAAGTCTAAAATCATCTAAAGCCCAAAATTGGTCATCACAATTATTATTATCAAAACATTGTGTTTCTAAATATAACCAAACTTCTGACATTGTGGGAAGTGAAAAATTCCATTTTACATATTGCCACTTGAATTCCTAATAACATATGAAAGTATAAATAAAATAATATTACTGATTAAACTGATATGTATGTTTACGTTTAGTGATTTTACAGTTTTCGTTAAAATTATGTCACTCCCAGTGCTATGCAGTGCACTGATATTCAAAGAGCATTTTGAACACATAGCAATATATAACGAAATGCAGAATTTATTGTCTTGGATTTTAATTGTTGGCCCCAATTGTTCCTTCACGGTATTTGTAGTCCAGGTGAATTCATCTAATAAAAACATATTTATTCAGAAAAATAATAAAACAGCACAATACCCAAAAACTATATCATATGTAAACAGAGGCTTTTTTTTTCCGCCCCTACTTACCTCTGAAATTCGATACCTCAGTTTTTCAAATTATAGCAATGATTAATAAAAAAAAAATTGTAAAAATTACTAAATTTAAATTGTAATATTGAAACGCTATTGGAATATTTTAAATTATTATTCATAACGTTACAATAACATAACGATCAAGGTCCGCACAGCGCCGTATTTACGATTTTAAGACTCCTGGGCTGAATCTGTGGTGCGGGTCCTACCGGTTTTTTTGAGAAAGAGAAATTTTTTAAATAAACCTTTTTGGGCAAATGCAAGATAAAATAAATAAAGGAATGTATAAACTAGCAAATTTTAGTTATCTACGTATTCAAATGCAGTCTATACTTTCCAAACAATCAGACTTAAATGAAATTGTCAATTAATTTTACTGTCTGATTGGTTTGGCCCTACACTTGACCACTTTACACTAATAAAACTACTTATTATATCTTCATACCTAACTTGTCTTAAAATATCACTTACATGGAGGTTCGAAGCCCGTTTTTGATCAACTTTAATTTTTAAAATGATTTTTTCCCACTGCTGTTTGTGACCATAAGTGATGGGTACATTCTTAATTTGTATGCCTCAAGCCTCTGCCCAAATCAAAATTCAAAATTATCTATGACAGGGAAGGAAACTCTGGGTTCGAAATTTTTCTGACGGAGTTAGCTCAACACTTCTGGTGCTTGGCCACAGTCAAGAGTACAATCACAGTACAATCAGCTAACTCAGCAGCTTTCACCTCATATTCTTCAAACCTCTCCCGTTTTGTTCTGATGAAACTTTTTAGCGATGTCAGTGCAGAGGAAGTTGTAGTCACGTTTAATCTAGTGTTCTGCACAGTTTCACTAGTTTTATTTGCTTCTCCTAAAACATCATCCCAAAAGACTGTGTAGAGCCCAGTTTCTATCTTTAACATTTTGTTATACAAACTTGGAGTGTAACACATGATTTTCCGGAATTTTCTTTGTCCTCTGAAATGATGTTTCTTTTCTTTTTCTATTGTAAGCTTACAAGCTCTCGTTTGGAACTTCCGATATTGAATTCATCTTTTAGCATCAACCATCAATATTAAAATTAACTTATTTACTTGGTCCAGTTCATGTTTCTGACTTTGTTTATTTTAGTCTATTCAAGATTAAAATTAAAAAACATATTTTTGTGGTGCGGGTCCCTTTGTGACGCGGGCCCCTAGGCTGTAGCCTACTAGGTAGCCTGCGCTTAAATGCGGCGCTGGCGGTCTGCAAACACTTTTAAAAACTTACACCGTATACTTTTTATAAGGTAAATTTTGGCTATAAGCCTAACGTTAAATTACGTTCCTCAAACTCACTATTATCTAAGAAGATTTTGTTTATAAAATGCAAAATATCAATCATCAACTAGGGCACTTTACACAATCATAGTTATTAACTAACATTTTGTTGCTTCCTATGTTAATTGGCGCCAAAATGCGCCAAAAGTCCCTATATGGTCGTTCAAATCATCATTATTAAATTGGGTCATTCCATATCACGCCATATCAAGTGGTCGCTCGACCATTCTCAAAAGAAGGGATTTTTTTTTGTGTAAACATCCTAACACATTATTAGTAGTAGGTACTAAATGACGATTATTTCAATTTTATTGTGGCTTTTGTTTGCGTGTGAACGCCATATTTGCTTTGCAATGTGCGGCATATTTTGCAAATTTAAGGGTTTATGGCAACCGAAATATTGCAGCTCTTATTTGTTCTATCAAGATGGGGAAAAAATGAAATTGTTTAAAAGGAAACAGACTACAATATTGCTCATTACATATTTTAACTTGAAAACAATCCTAAAGGGTAAAATTGCAGCCTCAATTCTGTGGTCGGCACAGTGGCGTAGCCAGAGGGGCCTGGCCTCCTCCCGCAATTATTAATTTCTGTTAATAAACCCTTTATTCGGCTTTAAAAAAAAATTTTTTTAATGGTTTGGGGGGCTGCCCCCCTGAACTAAATTTCCTGCTACGCCACTGGGTCGGCATTTAAAAGGTCATAAGTACATAGGGAAACAATGTATACTTATGACCTTTTAAGTGCCGACCACAAAATTCTTATCTGCTTTTTTAAGAAAATGCCATTTTTGAAGAGAAGTTTATGCATAAAGGAAAGACATCTCAAAATTAAATTATTTTTAGCCAGTGCCGTAACCGGGATGGGACAACTCGGCGCCGCCAACTCGGCGCCGACCGACTCGGCGTAGCTAACTCGGAGCCAAACCAACTCGGCGCCATGCCAACTCGGCGCCGGGAAACATCATAAGCAGTTATATAACATTTTACCTTTAATGAGTAACCTGCACTATCCTTACGTTCACGAAATTTTATAGTAGTACAATAGAAAACAAATCTAACCATTCCTGGTTGGTTTTATGTGGTTTTTATACAAATATATACCTCCAAACATCTAAGTAGCTTTTGTTTACCGTCATCCGAAATCCGAATTGCGCGTCACCAGTATTCACACGTAGAAGGTGTTTGAGATAGTGACGTAACACGACGGAATGTTGGTGAGCGAGTATTTTGTTATTTTTGTTGTATTTGTGGAATATCGTCGAGATCGGAAGAAAGAAAACAAATTTAAGCATCATAACTGAATTGTTTGTTGATCAAGTTTACTCTATACTAGATCCAATTTTATTTGTCTCGCCATCTTTTGCGACTGCGCGCAAGCAGGTAGCAACATACCCTTGTTACGGACCTGATGGAAGAACTGCCAAGCCAACTGGCGCCGAGTTGGCAGCGCCAAGTTGGTGGCGCCGAGTCTGCGGCGCCGAATTGTACTTGACCGTTCTTAGCTTCAATTGCTATATTACAAAATAAAATACCAGGTTCATCCTACTATTGTAAAATTGGCCCTTATACATAATATTCATATTTTACAGAGTAGTAATTAATATTAGTAATAAAGTTCAATGGTATAGTTCAATCAAAACCATCTTTTTATCAGAGTAAGAACAAAATACTGTATCATTTTTCAGAAGCAATAAAAACTTGGAAGAAAAAATATCCAATAGATTAGACGCAGGGGTCAGCAACGCTGTGACCGCGGGCGCACGTGCGCCCGCAGCGGCTTTATGATGCGCCCTCCGTGAAAACACGTTGTTTTCAGCCGACTTCGGAAAAAGTTGGCAACTTGTTAGTGGAAGAGGCAAAATTGGCAATTTTCACTTAACAGTTGGCAAAACTAACTATAGTTGTTACAAATCGCAAATTGTGGCATTCCCTTGAAAAAAACGCAAAGAATCTGAAAAAAAAAGCTCATTCGTTGTCAACCATTCATGCGCCCTTCATGAGTAAATTATTTTAGAATGAGCCCTTAGACTGGATAAGGTTGCCGACTCCTGGATTAAAGCATAGACCAACGCGTTACGGCAAAGGCGGGAGCGGAAGCAAAAATTAATTACACTGATAAACAAAAATCAACTTTATGTTGTGACATGGATAGAATAAGATATATGTTATACTATGTAAAATTTCACCAAAAAGCCGAAAAGGACCTAGGATTTTCTCTATCACCCACAGATTTTTTGCTACGAAGTGTTGTGCGTTATACAGAAATATATCAATATCGGTATGTTCTTAATGTTGCATTTACCTCAAAATATTATTGCAGATGTTTTACGGCTATAGTTGGTTTCTGGGGCATCATGGATTAATGTCCAGCATGTTACATCTCATTTCTCTGTACCCACTAAAAGTATCTAATTTAGTCACAACATCGTTGTAATTTTCAGCTTTGACATTTCTAAGAAAATAGGTCACAACTGTTTTAAAAGCTCTTCATACTCAGTTTAACTTCATTCAGCAAGTTGTCAAATTCACGATATGCTTATGTCATTACTTCTCGTGTTTGTGGTTCCACAAATATGCCCTCTTTAATTTTTGTCTCACGGAAATTTCTAGTGCTTCAACAACATTTTTCATTAATGCCCTGTATTAGTAAGGGAAAAGTAACAATCTGTGGCATGGTCTTTCGGGTCTCTCCAAAGCGTATTTTACGTTTTGTACCTTTCAATGAAGCAGTTAGCAATGTTACACAAGTTTTACCACATATGTAAGGGGTCCATGATTTGATCTTCTACTTTAACTCTGAAAGAAAGTTCGTATAAGCTTTTCGTACAAGAGTACAACTTCATACGCCGACAAATGCCTACTAATGCTCAATATCTGATTTGGTGCGTACTTCTTGCAAGTAATAGACAGGAATGACCTTGTCTTAACATACACGTATATTCGTCACTGCATATACACTACACAAAGTAGCGCAATATGCAGATGTCGCATATTTGCAAGATGTAAATGCTTGTTATTAAAGATTGGTGGGCAAATTCTGTTTTCAAATTTGTATTTAAGGTGCCGAAAGACACCAGAAACACCTAAAAACTTTCTTGTCACAAAATGTGTGTTTATCAGTGTTACTTAAGGCGGGATTTTAGCAGTCGAAAGGAAATTGTAGCCGATGCTATTATGATACCAAATTTTAAAGTTATTCCTGAAATTATCATTTTTATTTGTTTATTAGACATCAAAAATATGTTATTGTAAACCACTACGGGGAAATATTAAGAATAACGCAAATAATTTTTAAAACAAGACATTTTCAAACATAAAATACGCAATTATTAAGGCACGGATAACAATGAAAATTTTTTTCCGGGCAGTTAAAGGTTGTCTTGAAAGCAGTACCAAGTCAGATTTTTCAAATTTTTACTTATGCTTGCGCAGTAATATTTTAAAAATTGCTTATTTTCATGAACTTTGTGAATTTTTTTAACTGTTTTCTAACAAAAAAATGCAAATATCTCTTCGTAGTACTTTACAATAACATCTTTTCAATGTCTAGTAAAAAACTGAAACTTATAATTTCTGCAATAACTTTAAAATTTGGTTTAATAATAGCATCGATTTCAACATATTTTCAACTGCTAAAATCTCGCCTTAAGCTGTCGTAACTATGTTTTGGTGTTTATAGTTTTATTGTTTTTATCACAAGATATTCTTTCGTATACTGCGGTTTTGAATAATATTCAGCTTATTATCTAATCACACAAAACTAAAACTTATAGTTAAAATACAAATAAATATTATAGCAGTTTCACTACCGTTTTCGCAGTATCGCGTTGATCTGTGGGATGCTTAAGAATTATTAATATTCAACATTTTTACTTACAAGTATGAAATTTCCAATAAGCTGATTCTTTGGTACTTCTTACGAGCAAATGATGTACATCAATGTAGTCGTTTTCATTATCAGTGTAATTTAGAAGAGTGATATTGTTTGTACTTAATTTCAAAGCAACATTATTTTTATTAATTGCGATTGTAAAGTGTTTCCATGAATTGATAGTGAAAATTTCGTACTGCGATGTCTGAAAAATAATACATAAATACATAATAATACATAAAAATAATAAATACATAAATAATATACAGTACTGTAAAAATGAAAAGCAACACTTTTAAGGGGTAACGACACTGAAAGTTAAAAAAGAGCACCCATTTTTTTGCATTACTTAACTATTAGTTTAATATCTTAAAGTTTATAGTGTTAAAATTTCATATTGATATTCCGAATATTTTCGGAACTATAAGCATTTAAAGCGCAATAAGAAGTAATAAATTACTCAAGTTTATGATACTAGAGCATTACAACAACTGTCGGCAAAAGATAATGAACTATAAAGTGCATCTTGATTACTTTTAAAAATTCAAAATATATTCGTGTAAAAATTTAAAAATTTAAATTTTCTATTTCTATTTAGAGCGAGGTTTTCATCTGAGTTTAGATTTAAGGCATCTGCATAATTTAGCTATTCTGTTAGATTGTAACAATGTAAAGTAATCGATAAACGAACGAATAAACGAAAACGAATTATGAACGTGTGTGAACTTAGTCCCGCACTTTTTATAAAAATAATTTTTGAAAGTTGTTCCAGGTTGTTCCGGGTTTGTTCTATATTGTTCCAAAGTATTTTTTTTAAATTTAAAAAAATAACGCGAAAAATCGGCAAAAACCGTTTTTCGAGTTGGCCACGCACTTTGAAAATAATTAACTTTTGAAAGTTGTTCCAGGTTGTTCTAGGTTTGCTTTATATTGTTCCAGAAAATTAATTTCATATTTTCAAAAATGAAGCCGTGGGAGAGAGAGCAACATTTATAGCCAGCCCCGCACTTTCAAAAGAATTAATTTTTGAAAGTTGTTCCAGGTTGTTCTAGGTTTGTTCTATATTGTTCCAGAAAATCATTTTAATATATTCAAAAATAAAGTCGCGGGAGAAAGAGCAACATTTATGGCCAGCCCCGCACTTTTGAAAAAATCAATTTTTGAAAGTTGTTCTAGGTTGTTCTATGTTTGTTCTATATTGTTCCAAAATATTTTTTCAATAACTCAAATATTAATGCGAAAAATCGCGAAAAACCGTTTTTCCAATTATAGCAAAATTTTTCTAATTTAATAAAATAAGAATTAAGTAATTTAACCCTGCTCACCGCGACTGCTTGATCAGGTAAATTCCGCCCCCTTATAAGGGGGCTTTTAAAATTCTTATGAAAAGAATTTTCTTGCCAAAGATTATTTAAAAAAAAGTTTTGGGCGTTAATGGGTTAATTACGTGAAAATGGTTTTACTATTTATTTGTGCTGTTTTATTTATGTTTCTGTGCAAGTATTTTTTATTATATTTAATGGAAAAATTTTCTGAAACAAATTCCCAAATTATAGAATCTTAAATAATTTCAAAGATTTGAAGTTACAAAATGTCCACATAAAATGTATTCTTATCAGCGGCGGAACTACCGGGATGCGGTGGGTGCGACGCATGCGAGCGCCCGGCTGAAAGGGCCCCCAGTTGTACTGTAACCGTTTCAATTTTAATAAAAATCTGAGTCTGAGGAGGTATAGAATTCCCCCAGGTCACCTGCAATTATGTTCAAATGATTGCCATGCTATTAAACTTGTGACTTTCGTACTAGAAATTTTCACCCTCTGTGAGATTTTTCACGACGCATAGATATATGCTGTATAAATATGCACTAAAACTTTTTTTTTGTATACAAATGATGTTGTGTATAGATGTATTTGTTCTAAGAGAATAAAAAGTTTTCATATGAAGGTAAATCACACAACGTACACACACACCTTTGGGTTTGCAAACCGGGGGGTATGAAATACCCCCCAGTTTTTCATTTTTTTTGTCAAAATCAAATTTTGGTAAATAGGAAATCGGGAGAAGTGCAGAAAACTCTAGAAAATTTTAAAGTCAATGAAATCTCAGAAAATCGAGAAAGCAAAAATAAGAAAGTCTATAATATTCTAAATTTCCTCAAATTTGTCTCTTGTTTGGAAGAATTTTTTGGAAATCACTGGAATTGCATGGAAATCGTTGGAATTTCGAGTCCCGTATACAAATATTTGTGTCTTTTATAAAAGCAGGGCCCCCGTTAACAACTTCGCACACGGGTCCCTCACCTCCTTGTTACGCCACTGATTCTTATTATTAAACTTAAGTTGATATTTCTCGTGATATACGAGTATTAGGTATCTACTATAAATACACACATATTATTGTATTAACGTGAGGTCGTGTATTTAATTCTATATTTACCAATGTAGAATAAGATATTATATAAAATTGAAAAAACAACTTGTTTGCAAAAATGCTTGAACTTGTAAAAATATATTTTTTTATATAAATAATTTAGAAAACCAGAAAAATTTTGTAAAAAAGTTGCAAAAAAAATTGTATTTTTTATTGAAAATTAGTTTTCAAAGAATAAAAGAAAAATGTTTGGGTTTTCAGTGCCATAAGGATTCATAATACCATGATAAGACCGCATTTCGATACCTCCTACGTAAACTATCGTATCCTCAAAATCGTAATTTTACAGGAGAGCATTTTAAAGTTGGTAATGTGTGTGCTCTTAAATGGACATGTCAATGTATATTGTTGAAATTTAAAAATGAATCGGTATAATTTTTGTAACTTTAGCTTTTGTAACATTAAGATTAGGGATAGTATACAGTCAATTTCTACAAAAAAGTAAAAATGGGGATTTTGTGGGTTACGATAGTTTCGTAGGAGGTGTCGATTTTGAGTATTGTTTGTCTATTTTGTTTATGGGCAATATTATGAGCATATTGAGCAGATTGCAGAAACTGCAGAATAAGGGTATGAGGGTAATATTGAGAGCGAATAGACTTACACCGAGATTTGTTTTGCCTGAGGGTTTGCAATGGCATAGTGTGTATCAATGTATTAATTTTTGAGTTCAAGCTGAAACATGGGTTGCTTCCTAGCTATATCTAGCTATATCTGCACGAGTATTGTTTATGTGGGAGATGTTTATAACTACCCCGTCCAGTGCGTAATATGTGTGACTTTAGGTTGAATTTGTTCAGAAACAATAGGGCTCAAAACATGATTCTCTATTGCGGATTAACCCTTAATAACTAACGTCTAATAATTGTCACACTATAACTATCGTGCGGTCACAGTGACCGCGCTTTATTTCTTTCGTTAACTCACGTACAACTTAACTTTCTGCTTTTTTTGTGTCAGATGTTTTATTTGGTATTCTAGTAAGCCAGAAAAAATTAAAAAATAATTCATTTTAAAATTTTATTAACTTTTAAGAACAGAAAATGAAATTATTAGCATTTGCACACCTTTATACGGCATAACTTAAATTTAATGTTTTTACTTAATCTTAAACATATTTAAGCAAACTAAATGGTAATATTTTGAAGTATATAGTTCAATAATTATAATTAAAAAACAAAAATTTTAAAAAAGAATCTACATCACAAAAACCACAACACCTGAAAATCACAGTTTTTGTATGCAATTCGTACGCAATTTCGCACTGCACGGCAAACTTACTGGATTGTGATTTGAAATTATATTAATAATTAAAAATTCATTTAGTTGTGCTAAAACTTTTACACAGTTATATGAACATTAACAATGATAATTTATATTTTATAATCTTTAAATGCGACGTTTACTAGAAACATAAAAGTTACAGTAACACTATCGTGCGGTCACAGTGACCGCTAGCTGTTTTCTTTTTTTTCTATAAATAAAACAAGGCAACTTTAGACCACCCCTGTTTGTCAATATACTAGGAGTGATGTAACTTAATGGTACTGAAACCAATAATAACTAATTTTAAACGATGCGTAAAATAAACACAAATTAAAACCTGATGCGGTCTCAGTGACAGCACGCTAGCGATTAAGGGTTAAGATTGTTTAACGGTATGCCGTCGTCTCTTAAGTTGGAGACAAATTTGATAAAGTTTAAGAGGAAGGTTAAAGATTATGTTGCATTGGAATTTATTTAGGTATTTTAATTAAATTTTTTGTATAATGAATTTGTGTGTACATATTTGTGATTGTACCTAATGAAATATGGTAAAATATTACTAAATAAAGTTGTTATTATTATTACCTACTAATTTAATTAATCCTCAATGGGTCATAATATCAATCAATTTAGATAGTTTATATGATAACTAATAAATAAATAACTAATAAAAGATAATTTTATATAATACTACTATATTGAATTGTAGCTGAAGAAAACCTACTTACGAAAATTTTGTACGTAACCCTAAAGTTGGCAATGTATACATACTCGCAAAAGTAGGTTAAAAGCTTGATTTTTACTTTTCAATGTTATTTTTCATTTATTTCAAAAATTTTTTCAATGATTTCATTATTGAATTACTTATTATTAATTTATTAATTACTTTAGATATACAAAAATTAAAATTTTTATTTTAATGTTGAGAAAAATATCTTAATTAAATTAGTCAAGAAAAAACCCACAGCAAAAATAGGTTAAAATATTATTTAATATCTACAATGACCACCTTTTCTCTCCGACATGTGTGCAATTCGGGATGGTAATGATCTGATATACTTCTGACACTCTTCAAGAGGAATTTGATACCAAATTTCGGAAATGTAAGTTCGTAGGTCGTTCAAATTCTTGGTGCTTTCTCTGATATACGACATTTTAATAAATACCATAGGTTTTCAATTGGTGAAAGATCTGGACTTTGTGGGAGCCAAGTTAAAATGTTGATATTTACGTTTTTTTAGTAATTTATAACTATTTTGGCTTTATTTATTAGTGCATTATCTTGTTGGAGTACAAAATTGTTTTATTAAATGATTTTGAAGTAGGTTTCGCAAACTTAAAACATAAAACTTCTGATGCATTACGCCACATGTCAGTCGCTTAAATGCAAAACCCGACAAGTCCAGTGAAATAGAAAAGTAGATAATGCAGAAAATCTCATAAAATTTTTATCCAACAGAATTAAACTACAATTTTTTTTAGCATAGTTTCCTACCCATAGATAAAAATATAAAAATCCATTGATATAATCTGGAGCAGTCAGAAGCCTTTAAAAATTAATTATTAGAATGGACATGTCGGGTTTTGCATCTAAAATCGTAAATATTTATTTAAAAAACGCTAATTCCTACAGATTAATAGTTTTATTTTTCATTAATACATAGTATCTACATATCTAAATCTACCATTTCTTCTTCACAGTTTCCTTCTTCTGCAATTAGCTGTGATCCTTCCAATACATTTTGAAAAACATGTCTAAAATATTTAACTCCTCTTGCTTTTCCCATTCACTTCCATAATGATTTTGTAGAAGTTTTGCAATACTTTGCTTCTTATCCTTGTTGATAGGTACCCCAATTTCTAATATTTTTGGGGTCATTTGAGAAAAATGTTTTCCCCTTTTGAATAAGCCTTTGGGTGTACATAAATCACTTTTATAAGTTGCTTCACCTCGTACAAGTGGAGCTCCGCTTTTTCCTTTAATAATTATTAGTCGTTTTGAAGGTTGAAACTTGAAGTGCCAATAACCGGGTTGCTTCAAAACTTTTTGAGTTTCACTTCTCCAATCTTTAATTTCCACATCACTTCCAAGTTTGTGAACAGTTGCAAACTTTTTAATTATATTAATGTACTCATCAGGATGAACTACCACGGTATGTTTTTTATAAATCTTTTCTATTTGTCCAAAAACACGATCAGGGGGAATATAGGAATGGCCTACAACTGGAAATATTACCTCAATTTTTTCAATCTGCGCTGGAGCTTCACACTGTAACCAATAGTTTAACATGGCAATGATGGTGGAGTTCTTATTTTGTGCTCCGCATCCATCACAAACAAGACGAATAACTTTAGTATTTTCCGCAAAATAAAATTTTGAAAGAGTATGATGTAACGAAGATGCAATTTCATTGGAACTTCTCTGGTGGTCCAATTCTGTCCAAACATACGAATTAACATTAGCTGCATTCAATTTACTTTTTGATGTTCCACACACTATGGCTAAATGGTAGAAGTTAATTTGCATTCTGAAGTATGCAGATTGATCCGGGAGTTTCGGGAGAGACAAATTCTTTTGACAGTCAAAGGAAAATGTGACCATTTCTTCTTTCTCTTCTTGAAGAAGTTTATAAAAAGCTCCAGCTCTTAATTTGTGTAGCCGTTGTTGTGCTATTAAATTGGCTTTTTAGGTCTCGTCTATTTCTTTTTTTATTAGAAATGTAAATTGCAAGCACGTAGAACACAAGTCCGTTTTTGGTGTGCCAAAACCAACGTCAAAATTTTTTTTTAAGTAATCTCTAAAAAAACATTCTTTTACTTGTAATTCCTCGTTATTATTGGTCATTTTGTCGTTATAGATTTTCCACAGTTTAGAGATACTTAATTCGGAAGGCAAATAAATTTTGTTGAATGCTTTTGACCGGCAATAATGCGATTCCGTATATTTTAGAGATTCAATAAACTGTTTAATAGATTGCCTTTTATGTTCGTTTTTATGTCCAATTCTATCTCCGCCTCTGTTTTCAACAGGCATAAGCGAATTATTCTTATACTTTTTCATGATATTTAAAATTCTATCTTTTTTAATGCCTAAAATACCTTGGAATGCTTGTCTGCATACAGAAACCACCAAGCCATCACTTCTCTTAACTGTCTAGCTTATAACACAAGATTTGGGCTTGTTTTTTCCATTTTCTGTTGGTCTTCTATGTCTCTTTGGAATATTTGCGTCACAGTGACGTAAGATAAACATATCTTGTCCTCTCTTTTCTGTATTTTTGTAAAATGCAGCATGAAATTCTTGGACATGTTTCATGGAAAGAAGAGATGTACATTGAAATGGTTGATATGGTTTCCCAGTATGACCGCAAATGGGATATACAGGCATGAAGCATACCTAAAAATATTGTTTTAAAAATTAAGTTATCTAATTAATAATAGTATAGATCATACTTTTCACGCTTAGCCTTCGCTCGCTTAGTTTCTAATACAGATCTTTTTCGGGATTTATTACGTTCACATTGATTAATTTTAATTAGATTTTCTGTGGAATCCATCTTAAAATATTTACTTTACGGATACTAATAAAATTCACTAATTATTCACACACAATTACTTTAGAATTAACAACAATGTCAAAGCACACTACTCAACTAATAAAACCGTTGAAAATTCAAAGCTCACGCGTTATCAAAATGTTGAGATTTTATTGGTGCATTGGAAATGTCGGGGTTTGCATATAAACCAGACAGGAACTTGTCGGTTTTTGCATCTAAGATAATATTTTAATTTGATATAACCCTGCAGTTGTCGGGATTTGCTCTATAATTTTTTAAGAGTGTGTAGGTTTTAGCATTCTTAATTTTTTGATAAATTAATCTCATTTCTGAAAAAGTTGTGACATGTCGGCTTTTGCATCTAAGCGACTGATGTATATTCTGCCAGTATTATATTTTAGCCTAATTATCGATTCGTCGGTCCAGAGGCTTTAATACATGTTCCTCATAGAATTGCATCCTTTTAGTTAAATTTATTTTGTTTATAATGGTATTTTTCGTGCAACTTGACCGTGCTTTTTATCTTCAAAAAGCCGATGTCATATTGTATCAGTATAGATACATTAATTTGGGACTCAATTTTAACTTTAGCACGCATTTTTGGGACAAATAAAATTGGATTATTATTGGAAATCCTCTGAATTTTCTTATCTTACTTTTCTTTAGTAATTTTTGACCGGGCTCGACGTTTTTTCGGTGCTACTCTGCCTTCTATTCGAAAAGCATTTATGCATATCGTTGGCAAATTAGCTTTAAATTTGCTATTGAAATTGGCAGCTGTTTTTTAGCATCAAAATGCTACTTAGGAACTTAATAACCAATTATCGTTCTTCCATAGTTAGATATTTGAATTTTCCCACTTTACAAAAATTCTTATTAAAATAATAATAGTTTATAGTAAAAGTTGCAAAGTTATGATTCTTCAATAAAACTATACTTACCCTTCAACAATGCAACTGATTCTTATTAAAAATTGTTTGATTTGATGATAAGGTACAATTTAGTTAAGATAATTTGTCGTTATAATTTGCACTTTACTATAGTAACTGATAATAAAACGCAAGTTTAACCTATTTTTGCTACGTCGAATATGTAGGTGTGATAAACGTTATACGATATCTATGCATTTTCTTATATTTGATAACTAATTTTTTTACAATTTTCTATATTAAATATTTTGATTTAGTAAAACATTATTCAAAAATATCATTTATTATTAGAAATATATGAATAAATGTTTTAAATAACATTTTTTAACCCAATACTTTTGCGAGTATGTATCTCACAAGATACATGAGTCCACCAAATGCAAAAGTGTGTATATGCAAAAATTTCGAAAATGAGTTATTGGTGGCGTTGTATTCGTTAATCGAATGTGCATCTTTTAAATATCAGTATATGCTTTTAATTACTATTTAGAAATCAGTAGATAAATTCTAAGTAGGAGAACATTAAGTTAATCCTAATGCTTCAGTTGCAAAACTGTTCAATAAACTTGGTCCAGTTGAAAAACTGTGTGTATGCAATCTTTATACTAAAATTCTATGGTTAATAATCTAAATATTGGTAAAAAAATTATCATTGTGACTTCAAAATGCAATACAATACAAGACAAAGAAAATATACTGGATGAATCTTTCATACTTTTCCTCATAGCAGTTTTGTGTAAATATCTCAAAACAACTTGAATGTCATATACACACTTTTGCATCTAGTGGACTCACATAGTAGTTTCAAAAATTCCATTTACCAGGTAGTGTTGAAAAACTCCAAAAGATATCATCTCCGACAGAAAGAATTTTATGCCGAAAAATAAGCGCTTGCCAAGTTTAGGATTAAGTAATTATTATGAATAAATTATTAATTTAATTTTCTTACCGTCATGTTTTGTCTGTATTTGAAGCATGATTTAGATTTGTTCTCCCAATAATAATTAATCTCATTTTGTAAACATTTTCTTATTGCAGCTTGCTTAGCATTTAATAAGATCCAATAACATTTCGAATACATTGGATTTTCGCTTGTACATAAAAATATGTCGACTTGTGTTTTAACTCGTATTGAAAAATTTATTGTAAGCTTATTGTTGTGATTACTATCAAATGTAACGACATGGACAGGTTGTTCACCTCTTGTGAAAGTTACTTGAAACTCTAAAATAAAAATTAAAATAATTTAAGCTTAAAATAAATATTATACTGCACTATTGCAATAAAATTTTTTTATGGGTTTACTGTACTCTCATAAGTAGTGGGGCACTCCTATGTTAACAATGTTAATTTCACTTTTTCAAGACCATTTTTGACGCATAACAATTGATTTTACAGCAAAACTTTTTAGACATTTTTTGTTGCAAATTTCATTGCCTACAATTTTATTTCTATACATTTTTCTATTTTATCGCCTCCTTTCTGACTGACAGCGCCTTGAACAAGACTCTGTAAAACACGAAAAATATTTTCATCTATATCTCGGAAATGGTGCAAAAAAATATAAAAATGTATATGATCAAAAATATAGAGAATGCAGTTTACAAGAAAAAAATCACCTATTCGTTTTTTTATTTCGTTGCACTGTTTCCGAGATATAGATGAAAATATTTTTCGTGTTTTACAGAGTCTTGTTTAAGTCGCTGTCAGTCAGAAACGAGACGACAAAATGGAAAAACGTATTGAGCGAAAATTGTTGGCAATGAAATTTTCTAGAAAAAATGTCTAAAAACTGTTGCTGTAAAATCGATTGTTATGTGTCAAAAATGGTCTTGAAAAAGTGAAATTATCATTATTAACATAGGAGTGCCCCACTACTTATGAGACTAACTGTATACAGTACAGTCTCGGTAATTCGAGCACACGCTAATCCGAACACACGCGCTAATCCTATCTCCAGTCATCCGAACAAAAGAAGAAAAACTCAGTACTCTGCAAAAATAGTTATAATCCGAACTCAACTAAGTTGTGATTATAACAATTTATGCGAACTACTAAGTTTTTTTTTCGTTTTCGGATTACTGGATATTTGGTCGGATTAGGGTGTGTTCGGATTAGCGTGTGTTCGGATTATCGAAACTTTGTACTGTGTTGTGGTTTATGGTATTTACAGAAACTTGACGAAATTTTATGAAAAAAACGCTGTTTGTGAATTCACAAACGCCACATGTAGATCTGTACGGTTTATGTGTAATAAATTAGGGAGTAGACGGTCACTTTAATATTTTAGTTCCGTCATATTTTTTCGGGAATTTACACAATTCAATAAAACTACTGTATACTAGTCTACGTTGTACTCTTCCTTCTTCTTCCTCTTAAATTAGGACTACGTCCTTTAATTACCATGGGATGTACCAAATTTACACTTGGCATCTGTAGTCCTTTGAGCACTTCGCGCATATTCTAGTAGGTTGCTAACCTTGCTTGGTGCATAGCCCATAGGTAAAAATTAGGTTTTAGATCACAATTTCCGCGCAAAAAAACATACAATTTCAAATATTCACAACATTTACACAAAACTATTTACAAAATTCAAATTTAAAATTCCCAAATAAAATTAAATCTCAAAAATTAACTGAAAAATATAAACCGTTCATAAAATAAATTTAAATTTAAATCATCTAAAGTTTTATAACTAAATCGGATGTGTTCATGGCCATAACTTTATCATACTTTTAACCCTTTAACGCTCTTTGATAAAAAGAATTACCAGTTCGAAATCTTACTTTTTCAGGTATAATAGTACATTATGCACCAAGAGAATAAAGTGACCATTTTTTGGCTTGAGGGTTAAGGATTGTTTGCACGAGGCGTTAGCCGAGAGCAAAAATTACCCGAAGGCCAAAAGTCATTTTATTCCCAAGGTGCATATACTGTTTTTTGCAATTCCGGGAGGTAAAGTACTTCGCGAATTATGAAACTTAAAGCAAAAATTTAACGCATTTTTTAATAATTTCAAGTGATTGAGCACGTGCTCAATCACATTGCTCAATAGTACTAGAAAGTAGGAGTCGGCACTAGTAATATTACTAACTACTACTAAAAAGTACTAGAACCGTTTATTTGTATTTGTGCCTTTGAATTAGCAAGACGTGCCACGACCGGGAACCTCGAAATTGCCGAAACAGCGAAGATGGCGTTGGTAGAACTTTTGCCGACAAAATTGAGGAAGCTGTATCAAAAACAGTACGACAATTTTGTGCAGTGGTCTAATAAAAATGAATTGGACGATTGTTTCACCGAAGAAATTTCAACAAGCTATCCGCTTTTATGAAACGAAAGAACGATGAGTATGTGCCGAAAAAATCGCGTGTTCTAATCTCTGACCACTTGGCAACATTTTTTAAAAGATGCGCCTCGCCAGAATTTTTCAGTGGCTAAAGTAAATAATTTTTATTTATTTTTCTGTTTAATCACTAATTTATTTAATATTGTAGGTCGCACTAATATTTGTTTAGCGAGGGCGTGCCGGACCGAGGAATTGGTAAATTTGTGCATATAGCAGATGTGAATTGAAGCCCGTCGCCTTCAAAGGTGAAGCCTCGCCGGATTTAGCAAAATTGTTTGGAATTACAAATTACGGCCAGATTCACATAAATGAAAAACGAATATTTACAAAAATAGGATATTTACATGATTATTGATTAATACTTTTTTAATATTATTCTAGAGCAGAATTTAATAAAAAACTAAAATTTGAAAGAAAGAGAAAAATTTAAAGTCAGTATATGTACTAAATACAAAATTTTGTTAAAAAATTCCTGTTACTTTTTGAGGTAGAGCGCACACAAAATTTGACCACACACATACAGACACACCTACAGACATTTTATGGAAATGATGATTTTCCGCTTCTGGGACCCCAATATGCCTAAATTCATCTAAATCTCAATTTTTTTCGGCACGATAACAATACTTTTTCATACTTCGTATGATAAAGTAAAAAAGAATTTTGAAACACGACAATATATACATAGACGGGAGAGTAATAGAGAAAGTTGGAGAGTACGTATAGGTACCTACACTGAGAGAAAAGAGTTGGTAAATTGAACGAATCTGAAATGTTGAATCTTTTCTTATTGAATTAAACGAAATTTCGTTGAATGAAAGAATTTTTAGTTGTTACAAGAAATTCAAAAATGTTTTTTCAATATTTTTGTTAAATAAATATTAGTTGATTTAATGTTTAAAATAGGTTCAAATAAGCTTATACGATATTATCGCTGTATTAATAAATTAGTTAGATTGGAAGAAAACGAATGAAATACTGAACGAAACTATTATATTTTGTCTTGTTGTAGCATTTTAGTATATGTCATTTCATTGCAAAATTTGATTAAACCGAGAATTTTAATCCGTAACTGAACACAAAACAAGCTTGAAAAATATACGAGCCACTGCGCAAGTTTATTCTTGTGGGTGTATGCAGTTGCAGCAAATACTATAGTATTTGGTTGCAGTTTCATACATTTAACCTTGTATTCATGTGCGTTTGAAAAGAGCAAAAAAAATGGATACTAGAGTTATGAATTATTTAAAAGTTGCTACCTTTGAGGATTATTTGTTTAAATTTATTTATTCATAAAATGCACTACTGTTAATAACCCAGTAATACACCTATTGTGATGGTTCAACATTGAATACGCATTCAATTTGCATAATGATGCATGATGATTTAATACCATCATAAGTGTAATGTTTACTCGAGAAATAATATTATTATTATTTATATTAACGTAATTATATTTTTTTAACAATTACACATAATATTTTTTACAACGACAACCATTTTTCTTGCTCAGCGTCACCTGGCACATGACCAACGCCCCACCAACCCATAACTCCCCGATTTACCAACTCCCCATATACTACAATAAGTTACATCAAAAACCTAAAATTATTCTAACAATAGAATAAATTGTTTAATTTAATGTACAGAAATGTTCGATACAATATACCTACTTGGTTAGTTCGAAAAGTGCGGAATGTTGAATGAACGTTTTTATATGTGCTTTTAACGTAACCGGCAGCTTTGACGTAGTAAATTTTGATTCAATTAACAAAACGAGAACGTTCAATGAAATACTCATCATGTTAAAATAACGCAAAAAAGTTAACATTTTATTTACACTAGTTTAATGTACGTTTTCAAAAATTTGTTGATTGAATCAAGCAGTTTTTTCTCTCAGTGTGGGTCATACTATCAGGCCCAAAATAAAAAGATCAATATTCGCTTTTTATTTTTGGTTGGAAAATCATGAAGGAATAAAAGCGAAGTTGGATGCTGTCTATGGGGACCCTTCACTGAATAATTCTCATGGACTTTTCTTAGAAAGGAAGGACGATCACGGGACAGTTCTACAGTGAATTGTTAGAGAGATTCAATAAGAAAATGAAAGAGATACGGCCCCATATTTGGCTGAGAAAAATGTGCTGTCTCAACACGATAACGCACCAGCACATTCGTCCGAAATTATCGGGGCCAAATTGCATGAACTGCGATATGAATTACTGCCGCACTCACCGTACTGGACCGACCTGACTTCCTACGATTTCTTTTTGTTCCCCAATATGAAAACATTGCTTGGAGAATCAACTGAAACATGGCAGAAACGCATTTTGAAGAGTTTGAGAAATCGTATTTTTTGGAAGAGTAAACATTGTAAACAGAAACATTGTAAAAGTGTATAGACCTAAAAAAAAGATTTTGTTGAAAAATAAATTTTAAAAAATGCGAAGAAATTGCGCCTTCATTCCTAACACGGGTATACTTATTCATCAACCCTCGTACATATAAAACAGAAAATAGTTGCAGATTCGCAAGAACCCAAGAAGGTTACATTCACAGTGCATCATCAAAATAACAAAAAGGAACAGTAGAACACTAGAAACGAGTTGCGTTTTGAAGTAAAATGTATGAACTGTTTCAGCATTCTGCAATGATTTTATTATAAGTATAGTATTTATCAATTCCATATTTACCTTCCCATCTGCGATCTGTTACAACATCCAAGTTAATCAAATAAGAGGATTGTATCTTCCAATTCTCGCTTGTCCATTTAGATGTACATGTATCATATTTTGTCATTTTACAATTAAGTTCTTCAGAGTAAGTAGGTACATATGTTGATACTAAAAAAAATAATGTTTTTTATTTCAATATTATAATTTATAATAAATCAACATTTTAAAAAAATTATGAGAAACTCGTTCTTAATCTTTATCTAATCTACAAATTGTTTTAATTTTACATATGGGGGCATTCCACGCCAAATCGGACACTATTTTACTTTTGCATCTCGGATTTTTTTGAAAAATTTTTTTCCTTTAGTACTAGTTGAGACTAGCCTCCATTACTTTTTTCAATTTTTTTTATCATGTCATTCAAGAGATATAGATTTTTAGAAAATTACGTTACTTTTTTTTGAAATGCTCATAACTTCGCGAATAATTGACCAAATGGCACGTTTTTTTTGAAAATGTTTCTTGTGATATGTACTTTCTAAAAAAAATACTACACATTATAATATTTTATATAACACAAAATTTGTAGTACATCCCTACAGTAAGATGTGTTACAAAATCCTACACATCGTATTACTTTATCAAACTTATGGACAAATTTTGCAAAAATGCAAAAGCGAGGGAACACAATAATAACTTTGTATGTACAGACGCGTAGGTGTATCGTCCAGCTAACTTATCATTTTATATGCCCCATAGACCTGCAAACAAATTACGCAAACATGTTGTTTGCACAAACATGTTGTAATAAGGTCACCCATATATGCCCATAGTTGCACAGCACGTCAAACAACACTATACACTATACAACTGTTTGCACAACAGCCTCCGTTGCGCAATTTGTTGGCAGGTCTATGGGGCCTATTATGTAACTTTTTTATGGTCTATTCTATGGCATAATTAGTCGACTTTAGGTTGTGATTGTTGTTCTATTTTATTTAAAATGGATGAATATGTAACCAATAAATTAGTGGAGTGGAATTTGGAAGGTCTTTAAGAAGGTTTTGCAAGTAGGTACATACCCAGTGAACACATGACCTACAGTTGACGTCACACGTAGATCATATTTATGTAATACAATTTTACATAAATTTGACATAAAACTTACTCTTTTCATGATCTCAATATGATGTCATGTAGTTAGATGTCATTGTGACATCATATGGACATAGCATATGACTGTCATGTGATGTCATTAAATGACTTACATGTTACGTACATCATATGTAATATTTATATCATATCATGACGTAATATTAAAGTCATTATATTACGTACAGTTAACATAACAAATCTGTCATACTGTTACATATTACGTTACATAATTACATTAAACATGGTTACACGTACAGCATTAGATATGATTAGAACCAGTGCCGGATTACACTATTACAGATATTAAGGCAGAAAAGGCGGCTGCCTAGGGGCCTCGTTAATTTTAGGAGCCTCGTGAAAACGGAAAAATATATTTATTTTAATTATAAATTTTCTTTTTAAAGATTATCAAGAATCTGTGTTTTAAAGTAGTAGTAAATATAAAAATATTAGGGGGGGGTCAAGTCGAATCTCACCCAATCTCACATGGGGGTGAAGGGGGTCTCGACAAATATCATGTAATTTTTTTATCTTACTAGTCCTAAATAAAAATAATTAAAGGGTAATATCCACCAAATTTTTATTTTTTTTTCCAATTTTTTTGTATTGGCTTAAATCATGTTAAAACTATCCTAGAATAAAAATCTACAACGCCCAAGTACTGATCTAAACTCAAAATTCGTTTAAATCAATTTTTACCGAACAACTTTTATGCTGCAAAATCACAATCAAAATCAATCGGCGAGCAGTAGAACTGAAAAAGTTTACATCCGATTGACTTGAAATTTTAACTGTAGCTTCTTCATTAGATTATCTAGTGAAGTACATACGATTTTAGCGATTGATTAACAACAAAAAAAGTTATAAACAATTAAAGTCGATTTTTTTTGTCGAAAAAAAAATTTTTTTTTCAAACCGTCGCCATTTTGCGAAAACAAATTCTAAAAATATAATCATGTGTACTTCACTAGTGACACTCATGTAGATAACGAAAAAAAATTTTTTTTGTTATCGGTGGAGTTGGGCACGACTTCTACTGCTCGCCGCGAAAGAACTTTTTAAAAATGCGGTTCACGGCAATCGCTGCACAGCCGCCATTTTGTAAAAAAAAATAACAATAAAAAATTTTTTTCTATTCTCAAAGAGTTGCTTAATCCAATGATATATTATTTATATACCTTTCATCTCAAATGTCCTTTAAAAAAAATCATGAAAAAAGCCTTGTTTTTTTGAGCATTTGGTGGATATTACCCCTTAAGCAAATTATGTTTTTTTAAATAAATCCAACGCAATCAACCACAGATTAACATATTTTCACTAAAAATACGTAATTTAAAAAATCTCACGTAAGATTAGAAGGGGGGGAAGGGGGTCGAGCCAAATCTCACGACATCTCACCAAGGAGGGAGGGGAATCTAAAAATCGCCAAAATCACTTCACGTAATTAATGGACGCCCCCTAAGGTTTAGTGAATTAATTTAATAAACTTTGTTTTATTTTTTAAAATTAGTTGGTTATTATTGAGACTGTTTATTTTAATTATTGAGTAGTAAAATTAAAGACTAATTACGCAAGTAATAATTTTCTAGAGGGCCCCGAAAATTTAACTACCTAGGGAGCCACAAATGTTTAATCCGACATAGATTAGACCCCACGGCTGCTTAAAGGGGTAGGTATTCTAGTTTAGAGGCATGAATTTCGGGCGGTTTTTGAAGCTCTGTACAAACGAAACAAAAAATATTTTTACTATCAATTTTGTTATCATTTATTTATTGATATTTTAAGATTACATAAAAAATTAACCAAAAAAACCCTCAAAATTCACAAAGTTATGAGCTGGCAAAGTGGGAGGTCCGAAAAAAAGGGTGTTCTAATGTTCTAATGTACCGATTTATTTGAAATTTGGTGTGAATGTTCTTTATCGATGCCGTTATAGCATGAACCGTGGAAAAGTAAAACAATTTTTTCTCACAAAATGGCGGCCGTTAAAAAAATTTTTTTTTACTTTATCATACAAAGTATGAAAAAGTATTGTTATCGTGCAGAAAAAGAAATTTGAGATTGATTTTGATGAATTTAGGCATATTGGGGTCCCAGAAGCGGAAAATCATAATTTCCAAAAAATGTCTGTAATCTGTATGTGTGTGTGTATGTGGTCAAATTTACCTCAACCTCTACTTCAAAAAGTAATAGGAATTTTTTAACAAAATTCGTATTTAGTATTACTGATATATTGGGACTTAGAACTGATTAGATTTTGGTTAAAATCGGTACACGGAAACGCAAAAAAAAATATTTGGCAAATTAAAAAAATTATTTTTTTCATTTTCTCAAATTTTAGTTTTTTATTAAATTCTCCTCTATAATAATAATAATATTATAAAAGTATTAATCAATAATAGTGTAAATATCCTATTTTTGTAATTATTCTTTTTTCAAATGTATAAAAAAAACTTTTTTCTTAATTTTCAAATTTTATTTTTTTATTGTACAGTAGAACTTCTCTATAACAAGATTTTTGCTATAAACAGTCAGTTTAACATGTAAACAAAAGTCAAAGGACTAAATTTTTACTCGTTATAGCCGATTCTTCGTTATAACCGGATTCGTTATAGAGGGGTTCTACTGTATTTTGCTCCATAATAATAAGTATGATAAACTTATGGGCATGGCCACATCCGATTTTTTTTACATGTTTTACTTAACAATTCCGAATTTTTGAATAATAGTAAAATTAAAAATTTTGATCTGAGCGTGGTTGAGGCGATAGAGGAATATATAAAAAACATTCACACCAAATTTCAAATAAATAAGTTCATTAGAACTTGAGATATCATGCACACCAGTTTTTTTTGGACCTCCCACTTTTCCAGCTGATAACTTTCTGAATTTTAAGTTTTTTTGTCGGTTTAGTTGTTATGTAATCTAAATTATATAAATAAACAAATGATAAAAAATTGTATAGTAAAACTATTTTTTTTTCGTTTGTACAGAGCTTCAAAAACCGCCCGAAATTTATGCTTCTAGACAGAATACCCCCTTAAACCAGATAGGAAATTGTGTGCGGTTAGTTACAGCAAAAACTACTTTGGATAACATCTTAACTGTGAGACATTTTCCCTACATGTTTTGTATTCAATTTTTCCGAAAATTGCAAAACATCGACATTTTAAAACACTAAGAACAACATTTATAAATAAACTCATTATTGAAATAAGCACCTAAAATATAAAACGCATAGATATTCTAAAAAATTTGGGTGGGCACTTGGTTGGGCACTCCAGTCCAGGGACTGGACATGTGTCCACCCTGGTCCCCCCTCTGGCGCCATCACTGCGTAATGTATAAGGAATGTCGTAAAGGTTGGGACGGGTTTAGTTTTTGGTGTGTAGTTTTGAAACGGATGGGAATAATGTTAACTTCGGTAAGCCAATAAAAAGGTATCATCATTAGTTACAACTTTGCTGTAGAAAGTTAATTGATATCGCAAAAGAGTCAAAAGTTATATCTATTTTAATGAAGGCAACTTTTTTAGCAGAAAAAAAATTTGCCGTATAGGTTGGGACACTATCAAAAATCTGAAAAATAAGGTAAATGATGAAGTAAAACTGCATGGTATTCTGATTACAATATTTATTGTAACTTACAAAGAAACAATTTAAGTAAAAAATATGATTCCACTTAGTCTGATTCACAGTTTGCACAAGTGAAGAAATTGCAGCGCATATTAGCGCATTTCAAGTGTACAACACGTTTGCTCGTGTTGCACTCAAACGAATTTGAACGACTGAGTTTAAGTGGCATTGTTCTCATGCAAATTATTCAAAAATTGACATCTTTATCATAATCTGTATCGTCATGTGATAATGAAGATGAACTTGGGGCTTGTTTCAGGTTCAGCTGCAAGAACTAGCTGATTCTCACCATCTACCGCCTATATAAAGTCGGAGTCGACGATTATATCAGGGTTGAATGGTGAAATGCCCGTTGCTTTAAACCCAGCTTAGATATTACGGGGAGTAAAGCACCAAGTCCAATGTATTTCTTACCAAGCTGGTAATGTGACGAATTTCAATACATTTGTTGGCGTTTGCTTTCTGCAAAACATTGAACTGGTTCTTGTAATAGGCCTTTGCAGGGCATTAATCAAATATTATAAAAATATCATTTAAATGGCATTGCAGTGTCTTGGAATAGAAAAAAGTGGTGTCCCAACCTATACGACATGAGTGTCCCAACCTTTACAAAATAGCCATTTTGTAAAAAGTCTAAAAATTACTTTCTGCGACACCACATTTAAATTGTTCTTTCACACAATGAAAATACAGTAAATACAAGACACATTGAACATAGTTACTAGAAATAATTGATTTAAATTTTGTAAAATTTCAGCACGTAGAAACTACCTTAAAGCTGTTTTTTTAAAGAAAATTTATGGCTTGCTTGGCATACACACAATGAACACAAAATTTTTGTTCTAATGCAAATGAAAAGTTAGGTTATAACCAAACTTTACTGCGACAGTCATAAAATAGGTATCATCACTACCAACAACGCAGATATTCAGCTGTCCCAACCTATACGACACTCCCTTAATTATTTTAATTACTACTATGGTATGGTCGTACGGTCTGCCTAAACCAAAAACAATACACGTCAACACTGTATATCTTGATATGTATACATTGTACAGTGTTGGGTATTGCTTAATCGCATTTTTTACAACGCTGCAGCGTTCAACATACTGCTTTTATCAATTACAAATAGAATAAATAAAAAGAAAATATTATTTTTAATATCAACATTTATTAATATAATGTTTTTTACAGAAAATATATAAAACTTACACAGTTAAAAATATTAATAATGACTTAAATAAAAATTATTATTATTATACAATAATATAATTCTAAATTAGTTAATTATAGATCCTCTTCACTATCCGAAAAATCTGGTGAGGCACCAAGTTCAGCATAGGGCTCAGCTGAAATTAACATATTTATCGTTTCTGAGCAAAATAATGACTTATATACACGTTAATCAGGTATTTTTTGCAAGTTGGTAGAGGCAGTATTGTGACTGCAGGAGAGTATTCAGGGCAACATTTTTCAACACCTAAATACAAGGCGAAGTGGCGCATTTAGCAATTACGTTTAGGGGGGAGGGGCTCAAATTGAAAAGTCTATTAACAACATTTTAAAATTGTGCGAAGCGAGTTATCAATTTAAAATATGAAATTCAGAAATAATTTCTCCTAATAATTCTATTTTTTCTGCTATTTTGCTACCTTTATAATAGAAGAAATGAGGATTTAAGAATCTCTCAGAATTTTTAAATATTCAAATAACAAATAATTGTATATTATTTAATAAATTGATTAGTTTCAAAGGGGGGCTTGGCCCCCTGAGCCCCTCTGTAAATATACCACTGATAGGGCGCATTTTTGGCGCGGTACATCAAGATGTTATTTCTGCAACAAATACCACGTTTATATTCAGTCGTTACTGCCCTGTCAGAATCATGTTAATGTTAACGTAATGTTAACAAATGAGAGCTTTGGATTGGTAGATCAGCAGAAACATGGCTTTTGATTGGAGCGTTTTGTTTTTAAGCGATTAATTACAAAATGGCAGCTGTATAGCGTTTTTGCGATGCAAAAGGTTATTGCACCTATTATATTTTTTCGTGCAGTGCCAGCGCCAGCGTGTGAATCCTTTCCGGACAGACTCAATGCTATTAACCACGCTAAAGGTGGCTATATCGAACAATAACATATTTTTCTTAAAATTTAAAATGCTTTTTCGATATACTGAAGTTTTTAAATAAAAAAACATAAAAATTACAAAATTACAGCATTTTTAAATAGTAACACTTCGAGCGCCGACCCCTGTATATAAAACAGCTTACAACAGTAAGATTTTTTGAATACTTTTTGAATTTCAATTTTGGCCGCATAAATCGGTCAAATCAACCTATGTGGCGCTGGTCTAATGTGACCTCGTCAATGCTATATCGTATTGTTTTTGGCTTTAAACAGACCATAGCTTAAAATTTAAATTTTTACTTTTTCAAATACTATTATTTTTATTATTATTATTATAACATAAATTATAATAATAGTGTTGTAAATCAAATATATGTGTAATCATCATTTTGAACATAATAATATAGTAATCTTCAATACAACATAATATTATAATAAATTATCGTTGGATAACTGCGAAAGCAAATTGGAATACTTCAGTTTTCTGCATTCGTTATCTTGCAAGGTTAAATCGCAGATATGCACTGTGCATGGTTTTATACGATTGCAAAATTTTTTACAACAGATGCGAAATTATAATATTATACCGAATTTATATTATGCATTTATACATATTTTAAATTAAAAATAATCAGTACGTAAATGCAATTCCTAATTATTATAACTTGTAAACTAATCTTTGAAGTTTATTCGAATTTCCTATGCTTATAGTTATAGTTTATATTATAGTTTATAGTAGTTCGAATAAGGTTTCTTCCATTTTATTATAAAACAATTTAAACGATCTTATAATATATTTAATGGAAACAATAAGAATTAGATATTAAAGTAAAGTGCATAATTCCCACCCTTACGATTGATAGAATTTTTAAAAGGCTTATATTTCAGCTTAAACGTAGGTTTTAAAAGTAGATTCCTGTAAGTTTGCTATTGAACTACGCATTAAAGCAACCAGACTATTTGTGAAGCTTGTTACCTACCAACGAATTAATTAATTAATTTATACACCATAGCTTGTAAGCCCCCTCGCGTTCGTGAATTAAAGCTAGATCGACGAAACCACACCTTAAGGAGCTCGCTTTTGGAGCCAAAATATTAACGGGGGGAGGGGGGATAGCGTTACTTTAGCCCCCCCCCCCCCCCACTTTAAATTTGGATTTGTGAAAAAACTATAATGGTACTAGCTTTAATATTTGGGTGCTAACCGGTGCTAGCTCCATAGATTCGGGAGCTAGCTTATAGGCCAAAACTTTTAACTGGGGGAGTCCAAAGTAACGGACCATTGCGATAATACGGAACTGTGCTTAGATCAACTTTTTATGTTTACAAGTTGTTAGGTGATGTTAGGATTTTTATGTTGTTCAATTCGGTATAATATAATCATGGAAAAATCAAAACGTGCAGCTAATAATTATTGTACTGCATTTTACTTCAAATTCACTATTCGCTATTGGCTATTTACTTGTATAGGTTAGATTTGATGCGCACGTGTCACTAAGTCCTTGTAAACAAAACCCAGTATCTAGTACCTACTGAATTTCGTTTAAACGGTCAATACCCACCGTTCACGATATCGTAGTTTAAACTTCGTTCACAAAAGTTACCAACAATTGAAAAACGCACAAATCGAATATGAACTGAGTGAAAACCTGGCCCTAAGCAGAGAACCCTGGTTCGAGCCAAAGTGAAGTAAGAACTTTATTTTAACCGTTCTCCCTCGGCGGGTAATGTCAAACCTCTGAAATAATCTGCCTCTGAAATCTTTCATAAAATGAAGTGATTAACCAAAACCCATCTTGAGCTGAACGTTACTATGTGTAGGTGACATAGACTTTTGTTTTATGTTGAATATTGAGCTTCAATCTGGGCCCACCCAGAACTATTTAAAAAAATATTTTTAAAAATCCGAACAAAGGGTTTATTACACAACATTTATAAATGAATCATTTCAAATATCGAATTAATAATTTCGGGGGGGATTCCCTCATCCCCCCTAGCTACACCACTGGCTTGAATATTTGATGAATTAAAAGAAGTAAACAGTTGATTTTCTTTGGATAAGTATGTTGTAGAAGAAGTCTCTCTTTTGATTAATATATATTATGACAAAAAATTCATCTTTTATTTTTTTAAATTAAAATTTCGGCAGTGTCTGCGAGTAATATAATATTATGAAATATTTATTATTATGAAAATAAATTTAATATTCTAGAAAAGCCCTAAAATAAATAATTTATGCGAGAAGTATACATTTCTTTCTGAAAGTTTTTATAATATTTTACATTTTTGATTTTAATGAAAAAATATTGAAATGAAATATTTCAATTATGTAATTTCCTTGGGTCATATATTTAGTATAATTACCACGAGTTTGTAGTTGATAATCAGGCACAATCCAAGCTATTCCGGAATTCAGATTATCTCCACTCAATATCCAGGTAACATTATAAATATTAGTGCGCCTAAATTTTTGTAACACAATAGTTACATCTGAAGCAGGTGAAGGTTCAACTATTATAAAATACCATTGCAAAATCAACCTGAAACAAAAATGAGAATATTAATTTATAAAGATATTGCTAAATATAATAAAACAGTAGTATCCGCTTAATGTGATCACTTTGGGCCAAGAACATTTTGATAACATTAACCAATTGATAACAATAAGCAAATTTTAGAAAAAACCGAATTTTAGAAGGATTAGGTAAATTTAGCAAGAGCTAAACTTAAATTAAAATGCATAAAGTAAAGTGCACATTTAGCAAAATAAAAATAGAAACACGCCATAAAACGGAAAACTTCATTAGTTTTTGTTTAGAAATTATGGTGTACAAGTATGAAATGCGGATTTTTTTTCGAAAAAAACACGTTAACTGTGGAAGAATGGCAAGCAGTGGTTTATTCAAAGTATGCTCCATTGCTAGTTACACATTTTTTCTATCTTTCGGACAATTTGTGGATACCACGTCAGTAAAATTCTTCCTCTTTTACCCCGAATCATTCATAGAGCCATTTTTGCACATCTTCGTATGAACCAAAGCACTGCTTAGCAAGTGCGTGACCCTTCGATGCAAACAAGTGGTAATCGGAAGAAGCCAAGTTTGGTGAGTAAGCCGCATAGGATAGTACCTCTCAGTTGAGTGCTTCCAACGTGTTGTGAACTGGTTTTGCCGTATGTGATGGAGCATTGTCATGGAGAAAAATGACCTTATGGTGCTTTTTTAGATATTATGGTAGTTTTTTAAACAGGAAACGGTTCAAATTCATCACTTATTGTTGCTAGTGTTTGGTATCAACCTTTTCACCTGGCATTCACAGCTCATTCATCGTCTTCGTCTAACAATGCTTGCAATTCTGCATCTTTATAATTTTTTGGCCATCGCCACTTTTGAAATGCAGAAACCATCGTTCACAGGTATCTTGCCATGGAGCATGTTCCCCATAAGCTTTTTGAAGCAATCGATATGATTCAAGAGCAGTTTTCTTCAAATATCATTTATGCGCTTTTGATCCTTGTTGATGGCACAACCAAATGACATATATGCCAAATCTTTATATCATACGAGGCACTCTGACGTGCCGAGTATTTTAAAGCTCCGAGTCAAGTGAGATATTTTCCTGACAAGTATGGTATTAAATTTTACCGAAAATCGTACAAAATCGAAATTTTAAAACATTAATAATAATTGAACATTTTTAAAATGAGCAAAAATCAAGTTTGTCAATTTGTTGACTACATAGTAGGGTGGTCCTTAGTGTTATGGATAAATTTTTTTTTTTAAATTTGATGCTCCCACCCACTAAAATTATTCCTTTTAGTATTACATCAATATCAGAAAAAATAGAAGCAATCGAGCAATGCTTCAAGGTCGCCCAAAACATTAAAACTTTTGTGTTTTAATGTTATCTGTTTTAACTTCTTAAAAGTTTTAATGCCTGGGCGACCACGAAACATTACTCGATTGCTTCTATTTTTTTCTGATATTGATTGAACACCAAAAGGAATAATTTTAGTAGGTGGGAGCATAAAATTTAAAAAAAAAATTTATCCATAACAATAAGGACCAACCTAATGTCCAAGTTAAGTTACTCCCTCAAAATTTATATGTTCCGATCCCAATTTAAACTCACTTCCTCAGAGGAAAATGGACTTCAGGAAATGTGTAAATTTACAGTGACTTTATACCTTTAGTCTGAGTTTACTGCAGTTTAAATAGTAAGTGTGCATATATTATGATGTATGGGCAAAAATGCTTGGGCGACCTCTAAATATTATTTAATTGTGCTCAAATTTTAGGATAAGTCTAATATCCTATAAAGGAACATTTTTAAAGGTATGGGAGCAAAACTTTTACAACTTTTCAAAATAAGGACCACCCTACTACATAGTTACCATATAGATAGTTACTGTCAAAACAATAATAAGTAATAAAGAAAAAAACGACGTCTCTTTTATTTTGTTACTATTACTAATTATTACAGACTAGTCATTAAAATTCAATTTTCCTAAGCAGGGAAGTGTTGTTTTGATGACAATTTTTGGCAAAAATAATTATATAAAATTTCAATGCCAAATCAGAAAAAGATACTTAGAAAAAGAGATTATTGTGCAGGAAATTCCTTGAAAGTGATAATAACCAGCGGCTTTTTGATCATATTATCCGGTGGTTTTTGTATGTAAACTAATTAAAGCGGCCGATTCCCAGTCAAAATGATCACAATAACCAACTGATAACATTATCCATGATCACATTAAGCGGATTCTACTGTATATAAATAAATATTAAAATATTAAAGTACATATATTTAAATATTATGCTTCATTAGATAATTATCGCCTGAATAGCAAGTTATTCACAACTTCAATAAATATTTTATTATTACTGACTTGGCACAATGGTCGTGTTTCACTATTTTTTTTAATTTTTTTATATGAAAGTAGGAGTCAAAATGAGCATTCAGAATATTTTTCAAATTTTTTTGAGTACGTTTAAGGTAAGAAAAAAATTATTAAAAGAGCGGCCGGTGACGTCATGGGCCAGCTTTTTTAAAAAATAGCTGGGTTTCAGAAACCAATAAAAAACGTGTTGCCAATTTGAAAATTGAAACAACGTAAATGGCACTGTCAAAGTGTTGCAGGTTATAAACAACAATGAAAACCTAACCTAACTGCATAAAATATAGCACTACGTGATTCAAAAATATATACATCTGACGGCCATCTTTAAATCTGATTGGTTAGCTGTGGCGGGCAGGTTAAATATTTTTTTGAAATTCAAAAATTTTTTTTTAATTTTACGCTGAGTTTTAAGACCAACCAATTACATCAACATGCATCATTTTTATTATAGTTTCATGTTTATATATTATTTCTAAAAATTATTTCTAATGAAACTCTTCCATTATAATATGTATTATTGAAAATGAAAAATAGGTAAAAAATAGGAGCCTGGACTAAGGTATTGCATCCCTCATCTTGTGTAACGTAGAAAACAGAAAAATGAAAAAGAGTATAAGAAAATTAAGGGAGACTTTGTCCTTGAAATTTTCAAAAAATCAATTTTTTTTTTTATTACGGATTTTTAATCTACATGTAAGTAGAAATAAATCTGTCGAAGCGTTTCCCGGATTTCGAACGTTTACGATATTTTAAACGCGTTTGTCCGAAGTGGAGATTGCCGTTTTTGGCAATAACAAATATAACAAATAACAAAACTTTAAAAGCGTTTTTCTCGAAAACACGTTTTTAACAATGGCTGGCATTCTCCTGACCGCTGTAATTAACATATCGACCTGAAATTTGGAGAGCATACTCAGAAAATATGTCTTCACGGAATGACGGATCGTTTTTTCGATAAATACAGTTTTGCATTTATTATTTATCTTTTTATGCGAAAGAAAAACGCGAAAATTCGATTTTTTTTTAATTGTTACCATTTTTCGAAATTTGTACTAAACGAAATACCCATCCGTCATTCCATGGCTAAAGGGTCACACATTGATAATATGCTTTGAATTTGTGTTTCAGATCAACAAAGAGGGGGTAGCGATGTCAGCCGTTTACCTCCCGCGATTTGAGGACTTGTTTTCGCGGAGCTGCAACAGCCGCCATTTTGTTTTTTTTTTCAAAAAAATTTTTTTTAAGGTTCTGTATATCATGAATAAAAGCAAGAAAAAACCGCACTCAAAAAGCTTTACTCGTTTCCTTTTAAAAAAATAAAACGTAAACACCTGAAATATGGCACTCCAAGGACAAAGTCTCCCTTAAATCATCGGTGAACTGCCTCCAACAGCACTATGGTAAATTAATGAAAAAACGTTATAATTTTAGGTTATGTTAGAAGCACGTCTTATTATTTAGTAAATTTCAAGATTTCAATAGCTATTTATTTATTAAAAAAAAATTTATTATTTGGGTGCTTCTCTACTAATTGGAAAACCGATGTCCCAGACAAACGTTATATTATATGTTTTTGGGTTATTATTACCGAGTCTTATGTATTAAACATCTGATGTGGCCATCGCATAACTTTCCGAATTATTAAAAATAATTCCCAATTTACCTCGGATAGAAAAAACTAAAGTATCCTGTAAAATACTATCTCATCAGAGCATCAGCAATAATCTTGAAAAATATTCAGATAATCCAAATAATCAGCAAAAACCAAACATATAAATAAAAAATATATATCGCAAATGACTGAAATTCTATGTACAAATTGCCTATTTATATGCAATTTAAATTTCTTTTTAGAAATTTTATAAAATATATTGAAAGAATTTTTTTTTATTATTTTACAAAAAATTTAATAGAACCAAAGTTGTAGGTAATTTTATACTAATAATTTTTGTCATAATAGATTACGTTTTATCAGTTAAAGTAAACTCCCCGTTCCCCCCATACGATTTTATTCATCTTCAATAGGCTTTGTGCCACAACAGATCAAAACTTGAATTTTAAATTTGGGGTGATTTCATTACTTCGTTTGGTTGCTGTAGTGTTCACATATTCACATAATTAATTCATTTTACGGTTGATCCGTGATTTTCGGCTTGAAAATGGCCCGGAACGCAGCGCTTCCGGCCAATCTACCTAGGCTGGAAGATGCAATCTCTCCAGAGAAGCCCGAACTCGGCGAAGTACGAAACATGTGTGACTCATTGCTTGGACAATAATGTAAAAACCACATAAGAAATTTTAAATGGCAACGTCGCCCAAAATGCATGATCAATGGCCGAATTGTTACCATTGACCGTAACATATTATTTAAATACAACCATGATTTTTAATATAAAAAATCATCATTCTAACGTTGTCCTGAAAAAATGTTTTAGAACAGTCCCCTGGTTTAATTTAAAAAAAGCGTCAAATTCATATTTTGTATTATAGTGATCGTTTATTTGGTTAAACAAAAAGCAAATGGTGTAAAGTTCGTCCGGAGACAAAGACGTGCCTTCCCCCCAACATTGGAAAAAGTTGGCAATTTGTTGGTTGACCAGTTGACAATTTTCATTGAACAGTAGTCATGATACTATAACTTTAAAGATATGCTCACTTGGTGAACGCATTTTTGCCGCGCCGCGCATGACGTCACCGAGTGACCCACGCAAATGTGTTGCCTATATTCTACGTTTGTTGCAAATTTGTGCAAATTTATCGTAAAAATGTAATGATTAGATATTTATAATTCAGTAAATAGAAACTAATTTAGACATTTTATAAATGGAATATTTTATTTTGGAATTTAAATTAAAAAAATATAATATATTAATTTGTTCTAAGTATAAATTTATGACATAATATAAAACAGAAAATATTCAATTTAAACAATTTTAAAAATTAATAAAACCATAATATCAGTTAGATATTTTATCATTATTCAAAAAAATCAGAATATGTAAGTGCATAATTTATTATTAATAGTAAATAGTAAATTTTTCAATTTTAATAGAAGAGGATAATTTTTTAAATGACATGATGTAATTTTTAACATGATTTGATAACAAATATATATTTTTATTGCATTAATAATCTTTTACTTCAAAACCATACAATTAATAAGAATTTCAAATATGAATTTGAATTAATATTAAATTCAAAATAAAATAGTAACGCCATCTACTCAAATAATTCATCGTCCAAATGATAAACCAAAATTTGAAGTTTGGGTCACGGACTGACGTCATCAACATGGCTACAATGTGCGCGTGAGCATATCTTTAAAGTTATAGTATCATGAACAGTAGTTGAGAAAACTACTAGATGTAACAATCGCACAGATTATGGCTTTCCCTTGAAAAAAATGGATAGCCTTTTGGTGGAAAGCTTTTCTGTTATTTTGAGTGATTAAATTTCAATAATTTATTCACACGCAATGAGTACTTCATCATTTGTTACCTTTTAATCAATGAATATTTCTAATGATTTAGCACTAGATAACTTTCTTTGCAAAAATAACAGTCTCCTGCCTCATAAAATGACAAGGAATTATTTTATCTTACAAAGGACTGATAGTATGTTGTTTCTTTTAGGTTGTGCTGAACAATATCGCTTATTTTGAAGTTAGCATACTTCAGCAAAATCAAATTCAAAATTTATAAATTTTTTAAATTTGGTCAAATTCAAATGCAGTGTAATATAAAACGTTGTATGCATCAGCACTGGCATTACTCGACATAAACACCGTCATAATGCCCTTCATACATTAATAACTATTTTATACTGAAAATTTAGATCAAATCTTCAAAGCATATTAAAATTGTGTATTATTTATATAACTTGAAAAGATATTTAAATTTCTATTTCATAAATAAAGCTCTTTTTGAGTTACTTACCAACAATTAATTTTATTCATACTTTTAACTGTGGTATTATCATTACAACTATAGAACACCTATAATAGAACGATTTTCAAATAGGAATATCTAAAATATTATATGCTCGTACTTCCTTTTAATGATTAGCTGACCACTACTCGTCATACGTTATCATTACTGATATAAAATTACTTAATAAGTTTCCCATATAAAAAGTACAACAGGGAAAAGAAATAATAATATTATTAACGCGTTCGCGCACCTCGTCCATAATTATGGACATTGCTTTTAAATGCGTGTAATTCGGTGTTACTTGAACGGATGACATTGGGTGCCCGATGTCCATAAATATGAACATACTATAAATGTACCCGAGAGGTGCTGGCATGTTGTGATCAACTTGAGAAGATTTTACGCGATTTCAAAATATGTCAGTCGTCATAATGTAGATAACTTTCAAATCTGTTCATTTCAGCTTTGTTTTATTTACTCTGTAAATACTTGAATAATAATTTATGGTGTCTGTTTTTCTGAAAGAATTCTGAAAGTATTCTAAAGTATGAACTCACTTTTCACGTAATAAAACTCTAATTTTTCGGGTTAGCATCCATATGGCACCTCCATAATTATTTTGGAAGTGCTATATTTTCTATGCTATAGGTCGGATCACAACTTTTTTTTTTAAATGTTTAGAAACATTAGCTTTACAAGAAAACATCATGAAAGAGTTTTTGTGGTCAAAATTAAAAATGCGTGCGTGAACTAGTTAAGGTTGTTTGGTATAATGACTTGCCGGTTTTTAAGCTTGATTATGAAACTTTGGTTAAATTTTCGTTAAACTTTCTTGTCAAACATTTTGCTTCAAAGTTTGATGAAAATTTATGTATGGGTGGGTTTATGTTTGTAATAAGGATATGCGCCCTTACTGCATAGTTTTGCAGCAATACGCATACTTACGCATGCTTATTCAAAAGTTGAACGAAAATATGACATTTGCTACTTTGTGTTTGACGAAAATTTGATAATGTAATTTCGCTTAAATTATTTTTGGTCAAACATTTGATAACAAAGTTTGACGAAAATTTAACCAAAGCTTGATATTGTCACTCAAGCTTTATTTCAGCATACCTAGGGTTAACAGAATTGGGCCAAATATGTATATGCCATTTTCATCAAAATGATTTGTTTAATTTCATTATACCTCTTTCGTAGAATCTAGAATCCCTCTTGTTCTTATCGACAAAGAACTGGAACAAGTGGTTTTCATAGTCTTTGCTTGTGTTGAATTTAATACCACCAAGAAAGATTTTCAGTGCCAAGCAGAGATGGCAATTCGATGGAACAATATCAGGATTATAAGGCGAGTGTATTAAAACATCCCAACCAAGTTCTAACTAAGATGTACCACTTAGAATTAAGCGTTTGGTCCGATCGGAACAGCTCATAGTGTACCCAATTTTACCAAACACACAATATTACCTTCCTTCCAGTCCGGTAGGTTTTTTGTGAACAACTTATGTGGCACCCAAATATTCAGCTTTTTCGTATATCCACCTTCTTTCAAATGTCTATGAACGGTGTCAGTGCTTAGCTGGAGCTCCTCGACGGTAATTCGCGTGGTCGCATCCCGGTCTTCGTAACTTGTTTCCATGATTTTGCAGACATCAATTGTTATTGGTCCTTATCAAGGAATTGGGGTCTGTTGTGCCATTTCGGCCGAATCTGAAACACCAAATTAACTCTTCGATGGTTCGAATCAATACAGCACTATCTCTTACAGCACAAATAATTTTTCAATACAATTTGTATGCGGTGTCGCCTGTTAGGAAGAAGAATTTAGTAAACTCCATGTTTAAACGACAGTCACTTCTTATAACCAAAATGTTGAAACTATGCAAACAACACGTTATTTTTATAGCTAATGCTATCATCTGTCAAATGACATACCGAGTTGCTAAATTTAATTTTATTTGCGTCATCCACAACGCTTGAAACTCCTTTCAGCGAAAAACCGGCAAGTTATTCACATCGAAGTCAGTCAAAATTGGCACACCGTAAAGTTTCTAGTGCTTCCAATTAGGATAATTTCTGAATCGAAAACGAAAAATTATACAATTAATTTCGTCTTAAATGTCTCAGAATATTCTCGAAAACAACAATGCAAAAAAGACCCATTTTATTGGTTGGAATTGGAAATGGTATAAGAAATAAAAATATGGAACACTGCTAGTTATGATTTCTTGCTTCTAAATTCAAATTTAATTACCCTTAACGACACGAAAACCGTAACAACACAAAATTTAAAAAATTTGATGTGGACACCACATAACTTCTTTGTAATTTTTATAATGATTGTACAAGAATCTCGTTAATCTATTTGTGCGCGTCATGAATTACAACTTTTGGCACGGACAATCGCAACCAAAAATAAGAGGTGCACAACTAGTTGCTATAAATGTCTCAAATCCAAAATTTCAACTTTCTACGACCTACCGTATTTGAGTTATGCGACATACAGACGTCCGCGTATATATGTTACTGTAAAAGCCCGAAATCCGGTAAATCCTAGGATTTACGCGTTAAACCTAGGATTTACCAATTTGAGGTTGGTAAATGCCCGAAATAGTGAATTATCAGTTCAATTTCGGACTTTTACCAGGCTACAACTGTAAATCTTAGGATTTACTGGTTCCTGTTGGTAAAAGTACGAATTTTATGTTTAATGACACAAAATGTGAAATAAATAATTAAAAGAAAGCATCAAATTGAATTGCATTTAAAGGTTTTTGCTTTACTATTTGTGCTGTAAAAGAACACATAAAACGATTGAAACAAAGAGATTTTTATATTAACACAACTGAAACGTTTATTTAAAAACAGAAAAATATTGTATATTATAATTATTTATTCAATATAGTAAAAAATTTTAAAATATTGCGTATAAGTATACTTAATTTCAATTTACTTGTTGGTACATGATGAACTTCCACGACATTTAGAATTGCATAATTTGGCGGATGATCTACACAAACATCTCTTGGTCTAACATTTCTTAGTGCAGTTGCATCTTTGTAACCCCTGTCCTCCAGATAAAGACAATTGCACTGCTCCTCTTACACTTATTTCATTGGCCGGAACATCCAAGGTATCAATAAAATTTTCTTTAAAAATGGTAAATTGATTCCTAGTAAATAATTGTGTAAGAGTTCCTACAATTGTTCCAAGCTGATAAAATTCATCGTTTTGAATATCTATTATAGCAGCCAAGAGAGTTCTTGGGTCTGTTTTAGATCGATCTACCTCCGGTATTTTCACTTTAACTGTTTGTCCGAGTGTTGCAGGAGGAAATTTTTTGTTTGATACCATTTTCATTTTATTTGCCTGCTCCTCCAATGCTTTGCGAGCTTGTCGGTTTTCAAATTTACAAAATTATCTTGAGTAGGCTCAGCTCTTCCTGTTCAACCTGTAGTCTGTCTCTTCGACGTTGAGGCTTTCTTTTCTTATCTGCTTTTCTCCAAGTTTTGCACCATAGTTACTTCGCTTTGGGTGTTTCTCGCTGTGTATTGGATTTGCCTGGGTGGGAAGGCATTTTGAAGATCTCCATTTTTTGTAAAGGCCCCTGCATCTGGTATTCCTAAAGATTACGAAACCTTTTGATAATAATCGGTGATGGGGTTACCTTAAGGCCGAAGTGTTCAAACATCGTCCAAAGACCCTGAATGATCTGAAGACTGAAATTGAGGAATAAATCATTCAGATTTGCACCACCCTGTATAAATAAATTTGACGTTTATATAAACAGGAACTTAATAAAGCACAATTGAAAATTCAATTAACATGGTATTCGTACATTTACCAATAGGAACCAGTAAATCCTAAGATTTACCGTTGTAGCTTGGTAAAAGTCCGAAATTGAACTAATAATTCATTATTTCGGACATTTACCACATCAAATTGGTAAATCCTAGGTTTGACGCGTAAATCCTAGGATTTACCGGATTTCGGGCTTTTACAGTAACATATACAGACGTCCGCGTATATACATACGTACGTACTTACGCACGTACAGACGTCACAACGAAAATAGTCGGAATGGATTTAGGGAAGGTCAAAACGGATATTTCCGTCAAAATCTGGAAACCAAAAAAAATCGGGATTCTACTAAAAGGATGAAATTTCAATTGACCAGCAACCAACAATCAATTTTTCCATTTCTAAGTTACGTCTCGAACAAGTTGAAGTAGTCAACAATGAAATTAAATCAAAATAAATTAAAATCAGCTTTTGACACGCAACGAACAGCAAGTTCTTTATTTTTAACCCTCGACCTAAAATTAAAAAAATGGGTGTTATAAGTTCGACCCGTGTATTTGTCAGTCTGTCTGAGGCTTCATAAGTCATAAGCGGAAGTTCGAATATTGATGTGATTTTTTTAAATTATAGTGCAGTTTGTCGAAAAGTTGTTGGCTAGGTACGGTTACCCTAATCTTTCTGATTATCTTCAAAACCTCACTAAAACTGACAAAAGATGATATTCAAGAATATTATATTTGAAACGCTGAAATAATCATAACTAATACAATTGTTTATCTATATCCAGGGGCGGATCCAGAATTTTTTTCTGGGGGGGGGGGGGCTCAAAGGGTCGAGACGGGCAAAATGAGTTCTCAGATTTGAGATTGTCTCCTTGTTTCCTTGTTAATTTCAATCGTCTGGGGGGGGGGACACGTGGCCCCGTGCCCTACTACTATTTCAGAAATTTGATAACCTCTGATAAAAATGTTTACAAACAATAATGTACATATTGTAGTGGTATTTTATGAAAAAATTAATTTTCCACAAAACCTTCTCTACTCCTTGGTTTTGCTTCGGTTAGCTCAGATAATTTAAAAATTATTTTATGTGGCGATAACTTGCCAGGCCACCCTATCTCTTCAACACGCGTTCCCTTGAACGATAATAAAATAATAAAATTCTCACCATAAATATTTCAATTTATTTACTTAAATAAATCAATTCCATCGCACAATGTTATACAAATATTACGCCAAAAACTGGCCAAACGCTCAAAAATTACGAGAGCGTGGCGGAACACGTCCGCTCTCGATACCCACGTCGCCAACTTAAAATATTTCGCGCAATATTACCAAATTCAAAATAATATTTGCAAAATTAAATAAAATTATAAAAATGAACAAAATCTTTGCAATTTAATAAAAAATTCAATCCAAATTGATGTTTGAAACACCACAATATATCTACTGCACTGTTAAAGACTGAAGATCTTTAAAAGTTTATACTTACTTTTCTTATGCAATGAATGCACAGCTTATCGTACCTCAGCTTCCAGATCTTTGTGGAACGAATTAATATAATTGTACAATCTTTTATTTTCAAAGAATCTTAAGAAATTTTTGAATGAATGTTTAGTTATATTTTTAAATCAAATAAACAATTGATTTACAAAATTAAATAGAATTTTCATTTTTGCCAATTGCCCTCTATTTTTAATTATCCGTTTTATCCGCCGCGAGAAACACGTTTAACACTTAGAATGGTAATTATGCAAACCTGTCTTTATCTTCTTCTTTTATTCGACCCAACAGGTCCACTGTAAATTGGTTGTGAATCTTTTACTTCTTCTTCGCGTTACATGGAACTGCTCCCAGCTAATTCCAAATTAATTCCCTTCCACTTCTTCCAAATGTTTTGTCCAAAAATCACACCTAGTTCTCTTTTCAAATTGAATTTCTTATTTTCGTTTCTAAAGATTTATTTTTATTTCACGTTGTGGTTTGCCTCGCTTTTCTGAAGACCACACATAACAACCTTCCTCTCTGAGGTTCTGTCGTCAACGGAACTTATTTTTGTTATTATTCTTCATCAGCCCGTTGTCTAGTAATTTCATTTTTTTTTTTACATTCAATTTTTCAAATCAATGCTTGTTAATGATAACGCGATTCGTTATCTTTATTTCGTTCGTTTGTACATGCACATTTTCCAATTAGATTACAACACCTGAAGTTCTTTAACTTTCAATTGTTTATTTGAACCAATATTATTTCTTTCAAAATTATTTTTTTTTATAAATTTAAATGTTAAGCTTCTTTGAATTTGTATTTTTTTGATTTAATGAAATTAACAACTGCCTAGGTTGAATTGCTTGCATTCTAGACACTGCACTACATATCATGAAGTCGGAACAAGCCATCTATGCGTTCTAATCATCTATCCTTGCGGTAGATGATGATTTAAAAGTAATGAAATAATATTAAAATTTTTTTAAAAAACAAAGACTTTTTAAAGGATAAATAATAATAAAAAAATCCTTTAAAAAGAAAATTAATAATTTCACTAGCATATGCTATAGTGCTATATCTCATTTTCAGTTTTACTTCATACAATATAAATATACTAAATAACTAGTCGGGAAGCTGCAATAAAATCAATAGACTAATTAGGGACGTAGTAAGAGGTAGTGTTACTGGTGCCGCTCACCAGTAAATTCACTTAATCTATAGAGTATAAATTCAAACATTGGAAAGAAAAACAAGCAGAAAACACAAAAATTTAAATATTCGACAATTTATTATGCTAATCGACAGATGCTTGTGACTCACAAGTTGTGAACCTTAGCTTGCCAAGGCTCGGAAGTGAACATGTAGGCAGACAGATAGATTACCTAGGTTATAATTATATCTTTTAAATTTAAATTTGAAAGAAAGATCATTCCGAGATTATAAATAATTATAAAAATAAAATATTTTCATACTACTCGTATGGTTTTGTAATTTTCTAACGCGTGTCGTCTCAATTTTGTTATCTAATTAATAAAATTTATTTGTAAAGAATTTAAAAAATCTAATGGGTAACATTTTTACAAAATAATTCATTTTTAAGAAGAGTATGATATGTTTGCAGAATTCAGTTATATGTTTTCATATTTACTTCAACCTTACATTTATTCGACTATTCGACACATTCTACTGTACGACAGGAAATGGGTCCCATTTTTGTTGAGTAGTAATAGAGCTTTTTGTGCATTTTATTGCAAAAAATTGTTAATAAAGCATCTGATTTAGCTCATGGTTAGGGAATTAATTCAAGTTTCAAAAATCACAGAATTCGTAGAGTGAAAAAGCAATTTGATGAGTTATCATATGATGAAAGACTATCCAACGCCAAAGAAAACTTCTATGTGCTTCGGTGGTTGGACGTTATTATATATCACAATTTGAAAATCGATTCAAAGGCTTAAATAGCATAATTCAAAGATTGAAAGTACATTTTCCTTTGGTCCTAAAGAGATCACTCTGATACTGATTTGGTACTCCTATCTGAGAACCCCATCAAGTTTTATTCCGATGATTTATGGGATTCAATTTCACAAGAAATTCTTATATTCAGACTTGTTTATAAGGATCAGATTAATGCAGACATTTCGTTTTATAACTTGGCAAAATTAGTTGCATTTAAAGAAATCTGTTGTGCTTTCATCTCTTTTCTAACGATAAAAAAATTTGAGAAATAGAATGTCACAGAACAGACTTTCTAGTTTGCCTATTTTATCAATAGAAAATGAGACAGCAAGAACTTGAGATCTTAATAAGACAATTTCGTTTTTGGCCAATCAAAAGGTAGATTTTTCTGTATAATAAAATTAGAATTAGTTTTGTTTTGTTACCATTACTATATATTTTTTGTGCAATAAAATTGTTATTTTAAATTAAGCTTTTTCGTAAAATGATGAAGGGGGCCACCAGGGCCCGGCTTTGAATTGCTACGTCCCTGAGACAAATGTTTGGGTTTCACAAAAGAGATTTAAAATTGAATCCAGGATTATAATTATCAAACAATAATATAAAAACAACGCAATTTAATTGTTTTAACTAAACGTAAAATTTTAATTTTAGAATAAATTCTAAAATATTTTTATGAAACCTACCGTAAGTGTATTATGAGCTTGGTTTGGTTTGGCATAAATTTCTTCCCACGACTGCAGTATTTATATGTAGTATAAAGTAAAACCGAAATTGAGTTTTTTAAAACTTTTAATTTTATTTTTATTGTTAAAAAAGTAGATTATAGTAAAAATCAAAATTAACAATCAATTAAAAATTTTATAAATTCAGAAATTAACACTTATTTATAAGGTAAAGCCCTGCAATATGTAGCTGTGCACTAAGCTCGTTTGCACAAGAAAAATGATAAAATATTTAATGGATGTGACCTAGTTTCATCTTTCGCGGCAAAAGAAGAAATCTTTGTTTAAAGACATTAATCTCAGATTCAGATTACAAGTTTATTAACTTACGAATATTCTAAAAAAAATTTAATTGGAAGGCAAAAGTCATTAAAATGACAGGAATGAAGTATGTAGCCCAGAGTTACTGAAATACCCAGGAATATTGTCAAGTGTAATCTCAAAATTACTACATAAAAAATCTCAGTTACCTATTTATTTAGTTATAATATAATTAAATATTTTTTATTTGGGATTATTTATTATAAATTATTTATAATTTGATTAAAACGAATCTGTCAAGTGGCATTTCTCATTTTATTCCCCATTCTTAAGAATATTCAGGGCCGAATTGAAACCCTTAGCTATTTGAGATATGCGAAATATAATTTTTGGCACTCGGACAAATTTTTTGGGGCTCCTAAGAAAGTTGGGGCTCTAAGCTATAGCTTGTTTAGCTTCTCCTGCACTGAGAATATTCAGTGCTAAGTACTTGAATCTAAATCTGTAATGATACTGCCAAGCAAGTGATGTAACAACTACAAATTTTATTTTAATATTTAACAAAACTAAACAAAACGTTAAAATAACAGAATTTTAATTGTAAAGTGAAGAAATATATACGTAGAAAATTATTATTTAAAAGACCAAAACCCACCTTAATTGCCACTATACTCAGCATCGGTTAATTATATGGAAATGTTATCCCTTGCAACAAAATACCACAAAGGGGTCGAATAACGTAAAACCCTGGAATATAATATTTAGGCATTTGCGTGGGTAACTTTTGTAGACAAAAATCACTTCGATATCTCATCGGGCCTAAAAGATTTTGAACAATGAATTTTATTATAAATCTTATTTTTGTCTATAAATTAAAAACATAATTTCATATTATAATTACTAAATTATATTACAATCTAAATAAATTTACACAAACATCACACATTAATAAAAAAAATTTCCACTATCGTGGTCGCTCTAAATATAACAACATTACAAATTATTAATATGTACAATATAACCTACTTAAATTTAGCTTTATACATTTACTGATCTATGATTAGCTGCTTCACCATTATCTAAACTTCGTTCTTGCTTTTCTGATCCACTCTGCCAACCAGAATCTATCGTTCCATCACTGTGGCAACCTTGACCTTGAACTTCTTCATCCTCGGACAAGCTGACAGTGTTAACGCCCATAATTAAACTAGACATATTTGCATCTAAATTCTTGCAATTTGAAGACTGTAAATTTAAACTTTTTGGAGGGACATTTTTAGAATGTAATAAATTATAATTCTCAGGACTACTAAAATTTGTTGGTATATTATAATTTTGGCCATAGTTATTAAGACTAGATATGGTATTGGTTAAATTACTGAAAGTTGCAGTTGGTGAACTTGTCGTTAGTGTATGAAAATTTTGTCTATAACTTCCTTGGTTAGTTTGTTCTTGTATTATTTCATACTGAGCATCTGGCGCTAAAAACTGATTTAGATCAGTATTTGAAAATGTTCTATGGGGTTGCATTGATTGTATAGTTGCATTGTTATCAGATGCAAAGTTAATACAGAAATCTGAATTAGATAGTGTTGGTGATAATCCGTCATCCGTTATTTCTGTTAATGGCGTTTGCACACTGCTGCATAAACTATTCTGGGAAATATCTTTCGGAAGAAGTTGATTGCACGATTCGTTGCTTAAATCGACAACATCATCTGCATTTGGTAACGGAAAAGGTAATCGACTTCTAGTCGACATTTGTCTACTTCCTAACCTATGTACCAAATATTCTTCATCTTCGGTTACAGTCGAAGAAGAAATATTTTCTTGAAAATGTTGCAGCATTACGTTAGTTACATGTTCTTTATTGTTTAAATTATGTTGTTTGTGCATGTTTTGTATTGGTAGTAATCTAGATTTTTGCATATCCAAGGCTTCGTCGTACAAAGACGAATCTTGTCCATCGTTTTTAACAGATGTATTACAGCAACTACTAACATCTGCAAAATATACTTCCGATTCCGTTGGCTCAGTTTTAATAACAGAACTTTCTTGATTTTGGAATGCCGCGTTTTCAACTCCTTGCAATCTTGGCAAAAAATTACACTGTTGATGGTTATTTGTATTTTGCACTTTTAATACATCCGCCTCTGAATAATTATTTGTCAATTTGTCAATAGGCTCTTCAGAATAAGTATGGCAATTTTGATTAAATGACGTTGGATTGTTCGACCTATTACTAGATGGCTGTATTATAGCTTTCGTTGTTCCATCATTCCTTTTCTTAATTTTTCTTCCAGGCAAAGTATGGGTAACGTGTTCTACACAACTCGATGTATCTGTACTTTCATTGGTTTCATTCGATTGGTGCATTTCGCTTTGCGCCGTGTTTTCGTAGTTTTCTTTATTTGTATGTTGCAAACGACTTCGTCTAACTGACACTTCTTGAAAATGTTGGTTATGCATTTCTTGATTGGCTTGACAATGAGCATTGTGACCATGTGGATGATGATGAAGGTGGTGATATCTAAAATACAATTACAATAAACAAATTTGTAATTCAATGTTGAGTTATTAATTACCTCGATGGAGATTGAAATGGTCGTCTAATTGGTGAATTGGGATTTGAATAAGGAGGTGGGGGCCCCCAAACGTAAACACCTCCAATCGGTCTATTATTAAGAATACTATACGATCCCGTTGAGCTTGACACCGGATCTGACACCGCTTGAATTTGATCGCCTGTTATAATAGGCCTATCACTAAATCCATATTGACTATCTGAACTACTTATTGCACCCTGGTATGTCAGTGAATGGTCCCTAACAATATTTTTTAAATTTATATAACATTCTTAAAGAGAAAATTTAAGTTTTACCTTTGTGTATCAGAAATAGTTTGTTGATTAGCCGTGTTTCTATTCCACGGCAAACGCCTCCAACTCCAGCCTCCTGGTGCTGATGGTTCTCGTTCTCGATTTTCGGTCAGAGGTGGAAGCCCGTCTTCTCCGGGATTGGGAGAATAAAAGTTGCCTATTCTTCCGGAAGTCCAAAATCTGTAATGTAATGAAATCAATAATTTTTCTTATTTATAACATTTTTTGGTGTTACCGTTCTAAGGCGTGTTGTGTATCCCAAGGGTATGCGTGAGGATTTGTAGATAGTGGTGGATAACGGCATTCCTCACAACAACTGCAATACGTAGCAGTTTGTAATGAGGGTCCTCCTCTCATTGAACTTTGATTGCTAGCCGACGTGCCTCCATGTTGTTGATACAATGAACGACAACGTAATTCTAATTGTTCCCAGTACATTTTCTTCTTCTCGTGACTGTGAAATAATATTATTATTTTTTAACAACAAGAATTGTTAAACTAACCTTAATAATTGGTAAACAAGCATACACGAAAATATGCAAACTAATATTCCACTAACTGATAGGCCAAACATTGCACGTAAACAAGAATACAAAGCTCCATGTATTACTTCACAGTCGGGTGTAGAATCAAATACAAATCTCATACCTAAAACATGAAGATGGTAAAAACAAGGTTTTAAAATTTAACAGGCATATTTACTTACCTTCGTCAGTGGAAGCATGGGCTTCGAGCAATACCGAATAGCAAGTGCAAGTACGAGTTTTTTGAGTATACACGCATTCGCGTAATGTCTGCAAACGATTCATGTGGATCACTGTGGTCGTAATTGTTACGAGTACACATGTTAAAGCACAGACTAAGCAACATAAACCACAAACTTTAATCTGAAAATAAAAAAGTAATAAAATAACTGCAGTTTAACAGTCATTCGGTCGCGTTATGTTGCTCTTTTGCAGAAATACATGTAAATGTGTAAATTTTACACATACGCGATCAGTGGAGAATTAAATATTAATTGCAATACTCACCAAGTAACTATAACGATTTTTTCTTCTAGCTAAACTTATCACACATAATCCAGTTAAGATTAACTGTAATTAAAACATAGAGTTTAATAATCTGGTTAGATTAATGTATGTATAATCAAATACCAACCATGGTTGCAGGCACAAAAGTAGGAATGGTTTCAAAATAACCTAAGGTGGATGTGTACGATCGTAGTAAAAAGTATACCGCCAGAAAAAGGGCACCCAATATGGTTGCCAGTCCTCCACAAGCACAGCACCAGAAGACGTACTTTCGAATACCTCCATTATTGTTAGCTGTAAAAGTAAGAAACGTAAAAACAAGTGTAAGTATATCTAGTTTTTACAATTAATTAAGTTTATTGCATTTATAGAATTATAGTTTGTTACACCTTGCTCGAACATTGTGTTTCGAATTTTGAATTATCATCAGATAAACATTGTAGGACAACCCAATTTTAAGATTTCATGCTATTTTATTGAGGTGAAATACGACGCTAGTTTAATCTACACTTTTATTTGAAGAGGTTAGAAGCTCAACGGCCCAAGTGATTTTTTTTAAATCAGCTAATTGTCAGTATTATTTAGGTTACCATTGAACATTTAAATTTCTTAAAAGAAAATGAATCCAAATTACTTTTCCTTAAAAAAAAGTAGTAATTTTATATGACTAGAGAATTATTATATTTAATTATTATCATAATGATTTTGATCTTAATGAAAATGTAAGTTATGAAATTAAAATAATTTTTAATTTAATACTCGTATGTAAAATTTGAAAAATATTGAAATAAATTAATATTATATGTATATTTTATATCTCCCCAGACTCCCTGGTCAGAGATCCCAGAATATAATTAGCAGTATTATTCTGTATCGAGCCTGTCACAGGAAAACTAGGTAGGTACTGATAAAAAAATATTCCTAATTTTATCAAAATTTTATAAATTCTTTGTATTTTAAGCATGAGCATGTTGGATTCCGCTCGACATAATATGCGCAGACTTTGGAAGAATTTTGAATGTTGCAGCTAGCGTCCAATTAAGACATCTCGTAAGAGTAATATCGAAACTTGAGTCTTGGTCTAAGATTTGTAATTTATGTTTTTATTGGGCCTTCTTCATTTATACTGTGCGCAGGGTGCCTATAAGCACCCTGGGAAAAAAAATCCAAAAAGTGGAAGCAAATTAGTTTATTCACGAAAATAAACCCTAATTTTATTCAATTTTAAAAATCATTTTATAATATTTTGAATTAGTATTTTTCGATGATTTTTATTTTCGGTTTTCTTTTTCTATAAGTACATCAATTTCTATACTGGAAAGGACGTCAATTATTTTGTACATATAAAAATGTCAAAACTTTTGAGAACTTTTAAACATTTTTTGCTGAATTTTATCCATATCCATAACTCAAAAGCCGCTGATTTTAGAAAAGAACAGGTTAATAAGATAATTTGAATAAAGATAATTTCACGCTCCTTTTAAATTGCATCTACTTAAATTTACATTAAAAATCCTATAGTCTTTTGAATGTAGAAATTTTATAAGTTGCCTTAAAGAGTGCTATTCCCCAACCAACGTTAGTATTGTCTGATTTAGAGATATGAATTGATAGTCCGTGAGGAAAATATTTATAATAAATTCACAATTTTATTGTTCTCTCCAATTGCTTTTCCGATTTAGCACCGGAGACTTTAAAGGACTTGAAATTTGAAGCAAAAGAACAATGATTTCATATAGATGATAGAATAACAGTGCGATAGAAACATTGATCAGATAGTCTGTAGGTTTGAAATAATTTCTAAACAGTAAGATTCGCTGATGTTAAAAATTGAACCTGCAATCTGAAAAAAACAGTGACAAAATTCTTAGTTGTTTTCTATTTCTCACAAGCAAAACTCATTTTTTGTTATCATAAATTTTTTTTTGGTGTTGGACCCAAATTCTCAAAATTTTTCGAGTTTTCCTTGTCGCCGCGGGACCTATACTGCGGAGGGAATTAATTGCGTATATCAGTTAATATAGCTAAATCAATTTATAATTTGGATAAATTTTCAAAACCTTATTGGTAAAAGACATAAGAAATTTCTTTTCAATAACATTAACAGTACAAGGCATTTATTTATTTATTTAATAGTTAACTGCATTTTTTAATATTCTTAACCGATATAATCCAAAGATATACTTTTATATTATTTAGTATTATAAATTAAAACTTCTTGGTTTTCATTTTTAAGTATTTTAATTAGCTTTTGTAATCTATTTCAACAACATAAATCAATACAGAAGTTATCGTATGCAAAGAATTTGTAAATAATTGTATAATGGAATTGGAGCTATTCATCAAAATGTTTAAGTTTTTACATAAATTAATCTATAGCTTTAATCGTACAGTAAATATTTAACCACTAATAACTACGTCAGGATCTTGAAAAATTTTACCTTGAATTATGTGTTACAAGTTACAGTAACTAGAAAAATAGGATAATACGAAAAACCATAATTGTAATTTCTTACCATGTGCGATTGGAAAATGTGGTAAAGGATGAGGCACGTGGTATTGAACTACTTGCATAACAGGATAACCGTGCATTTTGAATAAAATCCTCTTAATTATTCACTAATCTCAACAATTTTATTTTAATTACTTTTTCATGTGATCACTTTTACTTGGGATATTTATTTAAATATTTATTTAATTTGTCACTAACGGCTTAAATAAATTAAATTGACACTAAATTTAGCATAAATATTGTAAATTGTATAATATGAACATTTCAGAAAACTTTCTGCACTTCATCACAAATTTGCATATCACTTTCCTATTTTTACGAGCTATTAATCTGATTACAAAATTTTAAATAAATTTACTGTTTTATTTACTATTCGATAAACCTACTACATTTTGCATGTCTTCGCATTCAGTTTTCTGAATAAGATTCTATACCAGAGAGCTAGGGTTGTTCATAAAAGGTTCAGGATAGAACTCAAAAAAAATATAAGAAAAACTGTAAAAATTAAAATTATTGCTTTAACAAAACATATACCTCGATATGTACAATATCGAACGTTTCGCCTCGATCAGTTAATCTGTAAATCACACGTCCATAATAAATTATACTACGACAGAAAATTAGGGTTGTCTCTAATAAATTTTTTAATTCGGCTCTGTTGCATTACAAACGTCATGTAGACGCCCGCCGTTGGACGCCGACGCCTTTCACTCTAATAGTCGATATTTCCCTTCTCGCCAAATACCAACTGCGATGACTAGTGATTTTCTTTGTAAATGATACGAAAGTAATATTTTAAATAAATAAAATTAAAATGTACAAGTAAACATTTTTTATTAAAAATAATAAATTTAACTTACATTCTCGATTTCTTGATCTTGTACTCAAGGTGTTGAGGTCGTCTATTCGCGGTCTCGGGGGAGGGCGAGGTGGTAAAGCTGGTGGTAAAGGTGAAACTTCTATTCTATCGTCAGCTTCATGTTTACGATTTGATACCGATTGTTGTATAATTTCTAGATTACTTTGGTTTTCCGATTGTAAATGACAATTGCAGGTAGATGATTGTACTTTTGATGAATGTACAGATGTGGGAGTTGAATGAGGGTGCACATGAACAGCTGGATTGGTTGAATGCGAGTGCGTTGGTACATGTAGAGACAAATTAATCAAATTGTGATGATGGTTATTTTTGTTGTTCAAATGGCAGTGTGAACTACCGCTTTCACATTTAGATGGATCTGAATTTGTTTTATCGTGACATTGACACGCGTTGGCATGATTAAGAAGAGCGTGGTCGTTACTATCGCTAGGTTGATAATGATTTTCTGTAGCTGATTGAGAACCGGGCAAAGGAGAAGACATGTTTACTCTACATTATTCAAATGTGAATACTGTAGTTTTGCTATCTGAAAATAAATTAATAATATTACAAAATTATCGCACACCCATTATTATTTTTCTTTCTTTGTAAATCAACAAAATTTAAGTTTTGGTTACTAAACTAAACTTAAATTATTTTATTATTACTTTCGCACGAAAAATATATCGGAAGGTATATAATTAGTTTTGTAGCAGTTTGAATAAACCGTACATTATATTATAAGAACAGGTAGAAACTTGACATACTTTAACGCCTCTCAATTCTTTTCCAGTGGAAGCATTTTTCATAACACAATGAAGAAATATTTTAAATTTTGTACCTACACAAAATTGGTCTGCAGGAAACATAATTTTAACTTCTTACTAAAAATATATCTTTTGTGAATATATTTACCTATAAAAATATTAATAAAACGAATAATTTTCGGTACAAATGGAAAGCCGTAAGTACCCAATCGAATAAATTGTTATACGTAAAAATATCTTTTATTTTTATACTAAGTTTGCCTCGAGGTGAATATAAAGTTTATAAGTAATGGTTTATAATCGTTAGTATTTTACTATAAGTGCATGAAAATTTAACAAAATGTAAAAATACGAAACAACTTGCAGGCCAAATTAATTTTTTTTATTGCGAAGTGTTAGAAAAAGATAATTAACTGATTACATAATTTTGGTAATAATCCTTAGGCTAAAATTTGAGAACACCTTGAACAATCATCAGTAATTTGTTATAATCGAAAAAAACATTTTCCCACTATTTTTGGCTTTGATGTCTTGTCCATTGACTAGAAGATTAATTCTAGAATCATACGACCATGAATGGTACTTATACTTTTACTTTACAATAATTAATTAGTGAATTCCACCATTTCGTCGATTCGGGGCATCGAAGATGCAAGAGATATTCCTATTTTTTTCCAAAATAAAACTTGTAGATTGCAATGGCACAATGTTTGGTATACAGTCTACCGTAGTAGGTATATTGAACATTTTTTCCATTTAATCAAATACAACATCACGTTTACAATGGAACTTTTCTGTCGAAGATCGTCTGTTGTTGATTATTTAACTCGTAATGTAAAATTTAGCAGAAGAGATTGCGAATCACAGCGGAGACAAAAATACTCATGTTTTGGTTTGGAAATATCTATGTTTATCTTTTGATTATACTCTTGTTGCGCTTTGAACCACGTACGAATAAAATAGAAATAGAAATACTATAGATATTTTTATTTTAAATGTTTTCTTACTTTCAATAATTGAATCAAATCCGACGCATGTTCGATAAATATCCCAATTCCCAAAATAACACTTGTGAAACCTGCTGTAATTTTAGTCCTACTTTGTAATCGTAAAATTAATAAATCAGATTTCACTCATATAATTTTTAAATTTAATCAAACACTACTGATACTACAGCCGAATATTCATTCGTAAATAATAATAAAATAAAGTGAGTTTGGACATGGTTCGAAAGATAAAGTGTGATCTATGGACTAGCAAGGTTAGTTTCCTACTAGAATATTATGCTACTGAAGTGTTCACAAAACCAGGAGTGCCAAGTGTACACTTGATACATTAATTTAATGGTAATAATAATAACAGGAGGAATCCCTAAATTAACTAATTAGTTTTTACGATCTACAAGACATATTTTAAATGACGGCGCCGGGGGTTTTAAAAAGGTAACAAAGTAAAGCAGAAAATCTCAACCTGTAGAGAGGACCTCCCTAGGGGGGCGCGATAACACTAAATTAGGGGTGCAAGCATATTGAATATTATTGTCATGTTCCAAAATCCTACATTGAAATGTTTGATATTATGTGATTTGGGAATTTTTAGTTTTCTTTTTTACTAGAGTTGACATCGACTGGCGGGATAAACATAGTTTTTTGCCAAAGTATGACCGACATGAAGTACGCATAAATTTTGTGTCAGAGATTTTGTTGGAATTTTGATTTTGTATTTGGAATTATAGTGAATTTTGGATGGACAGCTGTTTTATTGGAGCTGTTGATTGAATTTCGTTATTTAAAATGCTTTATTATTATTTGCTTTGCAATAGTTAAATGAACGAAAAATTGGGATTGGTAAACGGACAGGTGATGCCGTTATCAATTCGGTTTAATTTTTAAATTATTAATAATTTAATTTAAAATTAAAAATTTCAAGTTAGCCCAGCAATATTCAAGAATTTGTAATTTTCTAGAGAACTGTTTTTAGAAATTTTGCAAATCAGAAAAATACACTTTAATATACTATCCAATATACAAAAATATTGTATACGAGGGGGGCTCGATAAAAATAATGATTGAAATTGGGTTACAAATACTGCAAGGTAGGTTGAGAAACACTGAAGTAACGCACGATTACTTAGGTGGTTTACCGGTATTACCATTGTTTATCTATTATTTTTAATATAGATATTAATTAATTTCTGTAGAAAATCGATTGGAATAAAATTCTTACTCTGACCGGACTGAAACCGGGAATTGTGGCTTTACTGATACATTTCTTGCTCGACCAATAACGTCTTTAGATACTACCTTTTTAGCCGGTATTAAGAAATCTGAAATAATCCGATAAATGTTAAGGTAACGGAGGTTCGTACATGTACAAAAATGATCTAAAAGTTTCGGCCCAAAATTGCTTTTGTTCGGAAGAGACTAACAGGGAAATCAACATACACTCGGTTGTTATTCACAAATATGGATAGTACCATATTATTATAAATTAACCCTTTCAGACACGAATTATGAAAAAATCGAAATATAATTTTAAACTCAACATGTACATTTGATTGATTTTTAAAGATACTGCACAAAAATATGCCCTAAAGCCTAAACCTATGTCCTCTGGAGAGGACGCTGTGCCTGAAAGAGTTCAAGTTTTTATATTATAATGTTTTCCAATACACCTAGATAGTACATACTTAGTACATAATATGGTTTATAGTTATTAACATGTGAAAATTTTCTAAAAGTTACAATTTTTTACATGTTAGACAATTTAATTTTTAAAAAAACTAACTGTCTAATATAGTAGGTACATCAAAACTATGCAAATTAGATGAATTGTAGTTTGCGACATATAAATTCATATGTATGTTTCGAATTTCGGTTAAGACTAAAGGCTCATACACAATTAGTCTGTAACAGTAACGAGAACAGAAACGGGAACAGTAAAAAGATAAAATACATGTATTCAGGTGGCTCCATTCACAATAAGCGGGAACGGGAACAGAAACGATTTAACTTTTATTGCTATGGTTATGCGCATGCGTAAACTATCAAAAGGTAAAACTGTCAAAACTTTAGCCAATGAAATATCCTTAATAGCTATCCTTACTGTTCCCGTTCTGGTTTATTGTGAATCAATGATTCATTTCGTTCCCGTTCCCGCTCTCGCTTCCGTTCTCGTTACTGTTACAGACTAATTGTGTATGAGCCTTAATTCATTTAATTTTTTTGACTTTTAAACTTTTACAATAGACATCATCCACATATGAACCATTAATAAATTTTTCTGACTCGGGACGGCTAGTATAGTTCTGATGGTAGTCATCTTCTGAGTACTCCGCATTGACTTTCAAATTAACAAAAATAATTTAGTTATTCTTTCTGTTAGTATATCAACAACTTGTAGCATATTTCGGTCTCTTTCTATTGCATTAAAATATTATATATATTTTTGTCGCTGAGATCCTGCCCTTAAGGATCCTGCATTTCTTTTGAACTTCTATCTTTGTTAAAAAATTTCTAGCGGCCTATATCCCATTGTTATAATAAGAAATTAAATAAAAATCGATTTAAATTGTCACAAATTAATTTTTGCATATACCTTTAATAATTTTAGTTCAATTTGAAAGATGTGACGTTTATTTTGGATATATTAAAACGTCTTTGAATTATTTCAACATACTTTGACAGCCAGTATTTCAAGGCAATATTATTCTGTATGGAAGATATGGTCCAAGGTAACGAAACAAACCAAGGGTCTGCAAGGCCCGTAGTGCTAAATTATATATTATGTATATATATATATATTATTCTGTAATAATATCCCGTCTTTTAAAAAAGAAAAGTTGTGAAAAAACAAGTATTGTATTATTATGGTGTTAAGCATATTTTGCTTAACCAACGATTTCGGAACCACGATTCTGGGCTTAGTTGCGTCGGGTGCTCTGCTGTGATCTCAGGATTATAAGAAAGTTTGGTTTTAATATTCAAGATCCTACTGGAAATTTTTCTCACAAAATGGCTTCAATGGTTATATTCTAAAAGTAAATATTGAGGAATGTTGATAGGTAGTATTTAAGAACACTGCAGAATTATATCACATCCCATCTATTACGCTGGTTTTGGTTTATGAAATAATAAAAAGGCTTACAAAAGGTTACAATTTGGATATTGTTGTTTAACTGAATAATAGTTAATTGTGTACCCACGCCAATAACAATTATTAAATTAAAATAGGTTGTGTTTTTACGTCAAACTAATTTTGATTTGTAAAAATATGGCGAAGACCATACATTGCATTATGAATCAATACAGCGCCAATGTTGAATTTGTATAGGTAAAATTACTATAACCTCATTTCAGTTTCCAGTTTAGAATTATACAATTGAACATTCGCCATGGTGAGTTATGGACGTTATGGTCTCGAAGAAATCGTGAGAAAATTTATGTTTACAAATTTGACCAAACACGACAATACCATGTTAGCCTTATATTGTTGAATTTCTTGGGTTCTGCTTTGAAATTTTTACTTTTTACTAAAAGATTCTACCTGCTTTTCAGTAATATTTTCTGGATTGCTATAAAATTGTTCAGTACAGCCTAAGTATTGGCTTACCTGCAGACTTGATTCTTAATCCAAGGTCCATCAAAGAATTTTTTGTTATGTCTAATTATTATTAGTGCCTAATTATATATTAGGAAGTTAGGTATACTAATAATAGAAACTAAAATAAAGATATTGACTTGGAATAAATTAACTGTTAATTCGTATTACAATGTCGAAGTGCTTACTTTGTATGCTTCTTTACTTCCGATAATTTGATCATTCTTGCGGTATTTAATGCAAGTTAATTAGATTTAGAGAAACTTATGTAATTGCCTTATAATAGACGATGATCAGCAGAAGTAAGTTAAAGAAGTACATGTGGATATATTTAAAACATTTATCCAATTTAAGGTCAACGATTGCTGTTAAAAAAAACTTCTGACCAGTAGGTACATATGGGAGCACAAATTATATTAAATTCTTGAGAAAATATAAGAAACTTGCTCGAAGCTATATTAGATGTTTGGATATAGATAGGTATATTGTATAACCACTCGTTGAAGTCTCCGAATTTCAACAATTAATATTTGTTACATTTAGTTTAAAATTAGTAAAACGAATGCATATAGATTGTTAGGTATATTTACTAGTATCATACTCACTTAAAATGTAATTTATGGTAGAAGTTATGAAATAATTTTTGTGGGCAGAGAATGTTCAACAGGTTACTAAACGGCTTAAACAAGAAAATGCAGAACCACTTTTTAATTGTTCTCTTCACATAGTATTAGCAATGAATTACATACTAAAAGATCAGTGTACTGAACAAAACATCATCTTTACAATAACTGTAAACCTTGTTATTTTACATTAACTTAACATCATCACACAAAAAAACTTGATAAACTTTCTGAGGTTAAAATGTTTAATTTGTTTGAATAACACCATCGACCGATTAGATTTTAACTTCACAGACAAGCCACCGACCGATACCGGACAGGTAACTTTGCGAGGAGTCACCTTTCTATCGTATTTTCGAACTGGACCGTTTCTGAAAGAATCGTTAGAGAAAGATACAACTACAAGATGCAACACTTGAGCCGGTAAGAGCAATGAGCGGGCAATAAAAGACCTTGACGTTGCATGCTTTACTATGGAATGTACCCCACCCTTATAATATGCCGTTTTGTACCACGCTCTCCAGCTTATCCTTCTATATTATGCACCAATATACCAAAATTTATTAATTTATTATTATACTAGTATAAATACCTCTAATACGTCGTTGAAAACGCTCTATCCAGTACTATGTGTTAATTTGATTAATTATTATTGTAGATTTAACATTTTAGCATTAAAACAACGGACGTGGTAAAAATTACAATTCACTTTTTATAATTTCCTCCGATTGTACTAATATAATATAGTGGTCTAATCTACCTATGATTTATTACTAATTTAAATACATATTATAAGTTTATCTTTTTGTGTTAATTACTTATCTGCATGGTTGTGGAAACTTCTTTTTATAGTTTAGATTAACATTATTTGCAGTTTTGCCCTTCCAAAGAATTTTGTTTTTGTGACAGACCGATAGATAATATACGTCACCATCTCCTTATAGCTTATACACCGTAATCAACGGTTATCAGCAGTTGGCTTTTGCTAAATAATTAAATAAAATCATTTTAGAGCATGATTATGTTCTCTTGATAATATGTATGTACATGTTTATTAACTACCCAATGCTTTAAAAAGTTCTTCTTTCGGTATTTTTTGAAAAAGTAATAAATAATAAAATTTTCAATTTTTACAATGGCAAGTATAATAATATTGCGTTTACAAATCATGCTACCTATTGAAAAAAGTAAATGATCTCTTGTAATCTTGCAATCATCATTATATAAGTATTATAGAATAGTGCAAAAGCAGAAAGAAAATTATATAAAGAAAATTTTAAAATATTAAAAGCGAAGTATATTAGAATTATATATATTTTAGATTTTTAACCTTTTCTATAAAATGGCCAAAGTTTTAAATTAGATAATGTGAACTTCTTCCGCAATTTTCTTAATAACATATTATATGTAATTTTTTGTTTTATCATGACAAATAATTACCTCTATTACTCTTACCATTAGCGTACTCATCATCATAGTAATATATCGACAAAATTCTGACAATTATTATTATTATTTGAATATAATAGTCTCAATATCCTTAACACATCGGTGATTGGTTAATTTTTTTTGCTAATTTAAAGAAAATGGCTATCGATTTGTATTGTCGCCAAAGAATATAAAGTGAAAAGGGTGAATAAAAACACCTGAAATAAAGATTCCAATCTAGAAGATTGCTGTCTTTTTGACAGCCTTACCTTGGACTGTGCCAATTGTGAGAAACATATTTTGTTATTTTGAAAAAAGTTTTGTTATATTTTAATTTTATTTATGAATTTGGCAGCGAAACCGCTTTCCTGAATGAAGAAAAATTTGGATTCTTTTCTTTGTGTGGGAAGTTTATTTAAGTTATTTCAATAATATTGTTAAAATATAATTTAAAATAAAAAATAAGTAAGTATGTGATGGTATTTGAATAATATGGGAAAAAATTGTACTCGAATTAGGTGTTATATAAAGGATTCAGGATTTTACAATTTACTTCGTATTAAACTAAAAATGTGAAAAAAAGTATTAAAGAAAAATTAAATTAATATATAAAAAAAATTGTAGAACTGATATGGAAAACTCAAAATTACATAATATCGTCGGCATACAAGCAAAATTGACTAACTGCAAAACTCGAGTTTTACCTTTTATAGGAGAGCAGCTTTTAGGTTAAATATATCGCTTATAAAATCAGACAATTAATGCTAAATTTCAATAATTTTAGCCATAATATAATTAATTTAGTTTATTATATTAAAATTTTAATTATTTTATTATTATTATATTCGTTAATCAACTCAATTAGTCAAGTATCTTTTTTTTTGCCATTTGTGCAGTTGGTCACTTTTGCTTGTATGCCGACGATATGTAAAATAGAATAGAAATTCATTTCTTGATTGCACAAATAAAAAATAAAATTGACATAAAATGTAAAAATGAGAAAATTAATATCAACGCATCAACCCCTAATTTAAAAAGATAACATAGCAATACACTATATCGGATGGAACTTATGTAAATTATACTGTGGATTATTTATTACATGCTTCAATTCAAAAATTCAAACACTATGATTTTTGAAGCCCTATCCTAAAAATGCTGCAATCTTTTTAAAAAATAGACTGTAGATCAGTAGTGGGCAACTACCGGCCGGGCGGGACAATATTGATTTTATCTTATACTGAAAAAAATGGTTTATCATTTTTCATCATATTGATGAAAAATTCATCATTTTTACACTCAAGAACAAAATTCATCATATTGATGAAGAAATTCATAAATACATTGATTTTCTTCATAAATACTTGAATTTTTCATCAATATGATGAATTTTTTTCATCGGTGTAAAAATGATGAATTTTATCAATATGATAAACCATTTTTTTCAGTGTACGCTGCCTTAAATTTTTAATTTTCAATTTATTAATTTTTCCAATTGAAAGCAATCCAAAAAATAATTTGAGCTATCCAGACCAGACTATCTTATCTACTTATACATCTTTACAAATTTACAAATACTATTACAAATACTAAATACAAATACTTACTATTACAAATTTTATTCATCCAAAAATGTCCTAATCTTATCCAAAATAACTCGATCAAAAATCATAAAATTCAAAACTTGTCCTCGTGCCATCTTGGTATGTACAAACAGAAAAAATGCACCAAAATGTACAAGATCAAACTGAATCAAAGTATGCCACTAATTTCCTTCTGAACTGACTTGTACTACGAGTATTCTCATGAAAATATTTATATCTATATATTTATTTAAATAAAGTGACCTATACGAAATAAGCTTATATTTATCCAAATTGTCAAGAAAAATTTAATTATCCCGCAAAAGTCTCACAAGTACCCATACGGACATGAAGCAATAACTGTAGCCATTCCAAAAAATTAGCAATGCAATCTGAATACATTCACTTTAAAACAGAAACCGATCTCTTCGCAGATCCACCCAAAATATTTCAAAAATTTTAGAAAAATACTGGATGCGGCTTCTAGAACATAAGGTTTTAATAATCAACTCAATATTATAGCCAGTGGCGTATTTACCCAAGGGCCAAGAGAGGCATGGCCCGGGGCGGAAGGCTTCGGGGGGCGGCGCAAGCCGTCCCTCGCGCTCATTTTGGGGCGCATTTTATAAACATTACCTACACTGAGAGAACAAATAATTTTTATTTTTTTTAATTAATTTATGTGGCGGCAAACCTTTTCGGCCCAGGGCGCCAAATTTCAAAATACGTCACTGATTATACCATATTATCATAGTCTCACACATAATAGGCAATCCTACATAACAGTAATTCTTCTATTAAATTCTAAAGTTCTGATTACTTTTAGTAAGTACCTACCTACTTAATAATGAAGTGATTTAGTATTTTAATTCTATAGTTTAAAAAATAAAGGCTGGGTGCTCCGGTTAATTTTGCCATTGTAAATTAATTCCTGTTTAAATTACCTTAATAACGGAAAATGTTAGCAAATTAATATTAACAGTGCTGAATTTCAATTTAAAAATATTAATTGTGTATCACAATTAAAATGAAAAATAGCATTAATTTAAGAATGTAAAAACAGGAAACGTTCAAGTCATTGTACACTTGGCCTGGAAGTTAATTAACATATAATTATATGCAACTGCTTTTACCTACATTATAATATTACAAGTTATATTTGCATGACCGGATCCAGCAATTTTCTGCGAAGTGATAAGTGGTTAATAAAATCTATTTTTATAAAATGCAGACAAGTGTTTCAATGGCCGATTTACTCTGCAAGTTGCTAATGCTTCAAAACTCCAAACTGCCAAAAATTGGCAGTAGCATTATTATGTTTTAGCGGAAATGTTCATACGTTCTTATATCAAAGTAATTTAATATATTCTTTTTTTAAATTCCAATTATCGTGAATCAAACTATACCTAACTGTCTTATGTACAATTAAATTTGTTGTATTCATATTATATATTAAAATTTAAACAGTTTTCGTGAATGCAATTAATTTAAAACAAAAAATGGCTGGTCGCGGCAACAATGTACTTTAGTGCCGCCAGTAGTTAACATTCCATGGCTAATTCTTTATTATATTAACGTGGTAAAATATATAAACTAATGCATTGTAATTCTAAATCTTCGATTCAATTGATATTTACGCAGATTTCGCTTAATAATAAATTCAAAGCGTTCACTGAGAATCGCACACAGAAGACACGATTCTACCAATTATGTATTTTGCTTTGGTCAACTTTTTTTTTGAAATTTTTTATTTAATTGAATTAATTTTATTAATTCATTACTCCAACATGTCGATTTCATATAACACATGTTTTTTTTCCAATTTGTAGCGTTTTTCTCAAAACATGACGCGATCTTTCCTTTTATAAGTAAAAACATCTTTGAATTTGAAAATTAATAGAAGGGCGAATAAGTCGAAAATATCTTAATCTCTATTTGCATCAGAGCAAGAGACTTTGGCCTATTGAATTATTTAAATTATTCAATTATAAATTTTTATACATTTATATACTTATTGTTAGTCGAAGATCGAACCTTACGCTATAGCTGATTTACTCTGTAAGTTGCTAATGGCTTCAAAACTCGTAATCCTATTATATGATGAGCTTCCACCATCTAGGATTTAATGCATTCCGTCATTTACGCGGAGCCAAATTTGAATATGGTGAAAATCTTCAGGTGAGTTTCAACGAATCCACTTTGTAAATTTTGTATCGTTTTTTTATTTAAACAAAAATTGGTAATACATATTTTAGAAAATATCATTGACCTGACCACCAATTATTTCCATAATTTTTCTCAAACGAAAAATATAATGAAAAATATAATTTTTATTTATTCACATTGGAATCTTTATCTGAACAATTATTATCATTTTAGCAAAATCTCTGTCAAGTATAGGTATATGCCTTAAAATCAAACATCAACTAATACACTATTCCTTTAGGAACAAAAAAATCAGTTAAATTAACCAAAGAATTTAACACTGGCGAAAAACCATTCACCAACATGAAATTAATTTATTTATAACAATGAAAATTTCTGTGGTGGGTAGGAAAAAGAGTATAAGTCAATATTTGCGATATGTGAAAAAAGAGGTTTGAATGCTTACTGCTAATAGATGCAAGATCGACCTATTAATACAAGTTCAATTAAGTGAGGTCTAATTATGCCATTTAAATTTATATTTACTCTGTATTATTTATACTTATTTTATACCTGATGTAAATGTTTGGGAGCAGATTTTCAATGTATACTCTTTTTCCTACCCACCACAGATTTATTCACAATAATTCAAAAACTTGAAGTCATCAGTTTTGGTTTAACAGGTTTAAAATCTGCTTCTTGAGAAAATTCACGACAATATAATACTCTTGTAATTTATCTACTAAATGTACCTGGGTACTTCTACAAAACTCGCGTAACTTGATATGTTCATATGTAATTTAGACAACTATCAAGTATATTTAATATTTCTTACTGATTAATGATACACAAAAACAAGTACTATAAGGCCATAATAACAATTATTGTGAATTAAGGAGTGGTTATGTCGATCTAGCTTTAATTCACGAACGCGAGGGGGCTTACAAGCTATGGTGAATAAATTAATTAATTAATTCGTTGGTAGGCAACAAGCTTCACAAATAGTCTGGTTGCATTAATGGGTAATTCAATAGCAAACTTACAGGAATCTACTTTTAAAACCTACGTTTAAGCTGAAATATAAGCTCCGCCTTTTAAAAATTATATCAATCGTAAGGGTGGGAATTTTGCACTTTACTTTAATATCTAATTCTTATTGTTTCCATTAAATATATTATAAGATCGTTTAAATTGTTTTATAATAAAATGGAAGAAACCTTATTCGAACTATAAACTATATCTATAAGCATAGGAAATTCGAATAAACTTCAAAGATTAGTTTACGAGTTATAATAATTAGGAATTGGATTTACGTACTGATTATTTTTAATTTAAAATATGTATAAATGCATAATATAAATTCGGTATAATATTATAATTTCGCATCTGTTGTAAAAAAATTTGCAATCGTATAAAACCATGCACAGTGCATATCTGCGATTTAACCTTGCAAGATAACGAATGCAGAAAACTGAAATTCCAATTTGCTTTTGCAGTTATCCAACGATAATTTATTATAATACGAGTTATAATATTATGTTGTATTGAAGATTACTATATTATTATGTTCAAAATGATGAATACACATATACAGTGGCCGTAAAAAGTATTCGTACACCCCTATCTTAACCATGTAAATAGTACATTTTGAAGCCATTCTTTCACACATAAAAGTCGCTTTTACAATAAAACTTTTTAGACATTTTTTGTTAAGAATTTCATTGTCTTCAATTTTGTATCTATACATTTTTCTATTTTGTCACCCCGTTTCCGACTGACAACAGCTTAAACAAGACTCTGTAAAATACAAAAAATATTGTCACCTGTATCTCAAAAACGGTGCAACGAAATAGAAAAATGTATAAGTAATTTTTGTTGCAAATTTTATTTCCTACATTTTTGTTTATATACATTTTTCTATTTTGTCACACCGTTTCCGAGATACAGATGATAATATTTTTTGTATTTTACGGAGTCTTGTTTAAGCTGTTGTCAGTCGGAAACGGGGCGACAAAATAGAAAAATGTATAGATACAAAATTGAAGACAATAAAATTCTTAACAAAAAATGTCTAAAAAGTTTTGTAGTAAAAGCGACTTTTATGTGTGAAAGAATGGCTTCAAAATGTACAATTTACATGGTTAAGATAGGGGTGTACGAATACTTTTTACGGCCACTGTATTTGATTTACAACACTATTATTATAATTTATGTTATAATAATCTTATAATACATATAGTATTTGAAAAAGTAAAAATTTAAATTTTAAGCTATGGTCTGTTTAAAGCCAAAAACAATACGATAGCATTGACGAGGTCACATCAGACCAGCGTTGTAAAAAATGCGATTAGGATTAAGCAATACGCAACACTGTACAATGTATACATAATCAAGATATACAGTGTTGACGTGTATTGTTTTTGGTTTAGGAAGACCGTACGACCATACCATAATAGTAATTAAAATAATTATACATTACACAGTGACGGCGCCAGAGGGGGGAGCAGGGTGGACACATGCCCAATCCCTATTGACTGGAGTGCCCAACCAAGTGCCCACCCAAATTTTTTAGAATACCTATACGTTTTATATTTTCGCCTCAACCACGCTCAGATCAAATATTTTAATTTTACTATTTTTAAAAAATTCGGAATTGTTAATTAAAACATGTAAAAAAATCGGATGTGGCCATGCCCATAACTTTATCATACTTATTATTATGGTGCAAAATACAGTAGAACCCCTCTATAACGAGTCCGGTTATAACGAAGAATCGGCTATAGGGACCGAGCGTATTTGCAACTAGCGCCAGTAGTGGTGATAATTTGCATAATTGGCGTGATCATTTCAAATAGTGATATTGCATATTAGATTTTGTTTATTAGTATCACGTGTTTTTAACAATGAAAATCGGTACTCGTGTGAATTGCTGTGTTGTTGGGTGTACAAATAATTATTTAAACACCGAAGGAGCTGTAAATTTTATAGATTACCCGCAAAACCACACGAAAAAAGCGACGTGATCAATGGATAAAAAGTGTTTGCAGGAAAAACAAGTAAGTATATTCCATATTTTCCTCATTTACTGGTACAATTAAAGACATCCTAATTGTTTATTTTAGTGATGAAAGTTTATGGCAACCAACAAAATGGACTCGAAAGCCTAAGATGCCAGAAATTTAAAATATTCTAGGAAGGAAAAACCCTTGAAAAATCTATCGAAAAAAAGGGTGAATAATTGTGCTTTTATTTTCTAAGGCGAGTCAATTTATGATTTTTTGACTTTTTTGTTTTTTTATTGGTTCAATTAGAAGATAGGTACATGTTTTATGAACACGCTCAAACCAAAATTTTTGATCTCAGATCGCTGTAACAGAAGCTAAAATTCCCGCCAATTGATGCCTTTTGCCGCGAGGGTCTAATCAGCCAAGATTAGTTACTCTATTCCCCCCCCCCCCGTTTTCTATGTTTGTTAGATTATGTAGGGTCAAATTCATATCATTGGCTAACAATTCGCGCTACCATATCGTCTGACTGGATCACGAAGCGGTTTAAAACATATATTCGGTTTCTCTATACATTGTGACAAAATGTACTCCAAAAAGAGTGAAATAAAATAAAAATAAAAAATTTTAAAAATCCCTGGCTGTAAAAGCACCTTACTTTAAAAACTACTGTTCCCTTTAAAAAGGAAAAAACAATTTTTTCTTCTTCACTCAACAACATAAACTCTCCGACACTTAACTCGAAAAATTAACTTATCATCCTCCCCCCCCCCCTACTACAAAATTTAAAATTAATTTTGAAGTCAGGGGGAACGGAGATTTGTTCCACTTACGAAACCTGTTTATAAATTCCCTATTAAAAATTCTCCGCTTCCCCTGACTTCAAAATTAATGTTGAAATTTTGTAGTGGCGGGGGGAGGGGGGCGGAGGATGATAAGTTAATTTTTAGAGTTAAGTGTCCGAGAGTTTATGTTGTTGAGTGAAGAAGAAATATAACATTAATTTTTGATTCAAGTATAATAAAAGTAACAGTAAAACTTTATATTAGGTACATAGAAAACGCCAAAACACCAATTTCTAGAAAAAGTAGAAATGTACCAGGTTTGAACGAGCTATCAAGCGAAAAGAAAATAAATTAGAATTAGTAGGACATTGTGGATCTAAAGAACAAGTGAACATTAATTGTGCAGAAGAAACTTAAAGAGATTTTTGTAATCAAGTGAGTTGTCGAATTCATGTCGAAAGAACCATACAGCGAATCAAAACCCATCATATTTTGCACAATATAAGCCACGATTTAATGACTTACCTTGATGACATAGTCCGTATGTGTTGTGCATTAGCTAACTTGCAACCACCAATTTATTCGACAACCTCCCTAAAATCTATAAATATTTCCAAGAGAGCTAAATTTGGTTTATAATTTTTTTAATTTTAATTTGTCATGTAATTATGTTGTATTTTTTTTACAATTTAAATGTAGCATGTTTTGAAAATAATTGCGTTTTAGTGTTAATACTAGATTCATAGCAAAATCATAATAAAATTGAACATTAATGATCTTTAACAATAATAATATATGTTTTGTGGCTATGACCTTCACGCCAAAAATGTTCAAAGTGTCCGCCTTAGGCGCCACTTTACGGTATTCGCTCGGTCCCTATAACGAGTAAAAATTTAGTCCTTTGACTTTTGTTTACATGTTAAACTAACTGTTTATAGCAAAAATCTTGTTATAGAGAAGTTTTACTGTATAATAAAAAAATTAAATTTGAAAATTAAGAAAAAAGTTTTTTTTACATTTGAAAAAAGAATAATTACAAAAATTGGATATTTACACGATTATTGATTAATACTTTTTTAATATTATTATTATAGAGAAGTATTTAATAAAAATCTAAAATTTGAGAAAAAGAAAAATATAATTTTTTTAATTTGCCAAATATTTTTTTTGCGTTTCCGTGTACCGATTTTAACCAAAATCTAATCAGTTCTAAGTCCCAATATATCAGTAATACTAAATACGAAATTTTGTTAAAAAATTCCTATTACGTTTTGAAGTAGAGGTTGAGGTAAATTTGACCACATACACACACACATACAGATTACAGACATTTTTTGGAAATGATGATTTTCCGCTTCTGGAACCCCAATATGCCTAAATTCATCAAAATCAATCTCAAATTTCTTTTTCTGCACGATAACAATACTTTTTCATATTTTGTATGATAAAGTAAAAAAAAAAATTTTTAACGGCCGCCATTTCGTGAAAAAAAAATTGTTTTACTTTTCCACGGTTCATGCTATAACGGCATCGATAAAGAACATTTACACCGAATTTCAAATAAATCGGTACATTCGAACATTAGAACATCCTTTTTTTTGGACCTCCCACTTTGCCAGCTCATAACTTTGTGAATTTTGAGGGTTTTCTCGGTTAATTTTTATGCAATCTTAAAATATCCATAAATAAATGATAAAAAAATATTTTTTGTTTCGTTTGTACAAAGCTTCAAAAACCGCCCGAAATTCATGCCTCTAAACTAGAATACCTACCCCTTTAAGCAGCCGTGGGGTCTAATCTGTCGGATTAAACATTTGTGGCCCCCTAGGTAGTTAAATTTTCGGGGTCCTTTAGAAAATTATTACTTGCGTAATTAGTTTTTAATTTTACTACTCAATAATTAAAATAAACAGTCTCAATAAAATATTTGAAAAAAAAAATTTTTTTTCGACAAAAAAAATCAACTTTAATTGTTTATAACTTTTTTGTTGTTAATCAATCGCTAAAATCGTATGTACTTCACTAGATAATCTAATGAAAAAGCTACAGTTAAAATTTCAAGTCAATCGGATGTAAACTTTTTCAGTTCTACTGCTCACCGATTGATTTTGATAGTGATTTTGCAGCATAAAAGTTGTTCGGTTAAAATTGATTTAAACGAATTTTGAGTTTAGATCAGTACTTGGGCGTTGTACATTTTGATTATATGATAGTTTTAGCATGATTTAAGCCAATACAAAAAAATTGGAAAAAAAAATAAAAATTTGGTGGACATTACCCCTTAATTATTTTTATTTAGGACTAGTAAGATAAAAAAAATTACATGATATTTGCCGAGACCCATTTCACCCCCATGTGAGAGTGGGTGAGATTCGGCTTGACCCCCCCCCCTAATATTTTTATATTTACTACTATGTACTTTAAAACACAGATTCTTGATAAACTTTAAAATGAAAATTTATAATTAAAATAAATATATTTTTCCGTTTTCACGAGGCTCCTAAAATTAACGAGGCCCCTAGGCAGCCGCCTTTTCTGCCTTAATATCTGTAATAGTGTAATCCGGCACTGGGTCTAATCATGTCTAATGCTGTACGTGTAACCATGTTTAACCATTTTCGAAAGAGAAAGAAGCTGATTGTTCAGAAGTGTATTGAAGGGTTTTACTTCTTTGTTAGTACAATAATTCAATACTGAAGAAAATAAAAATTTGAATATTTTTATAATAATATTATATTATTTATTTTGATTATAGAAAATTACATTCATTTATTACCTACACTTATATTGTATGCTATTTTAATCGAATTAAAATTATGCGAATTTATATTATTTAATAAAATATTTTTGTATTCATCTAAAAAGTAAACATAGGTATTAAAACATTGGTGGTAGATTTGAAACGAAACGCAAATCCACACCGCAAAATATTTTTGTGTTGATAAGATAAGATAAGACGGGAGAACATTTAAAATATTTCTAGCGTTGTAACTCAAAATATATATGAGTTACAAATTATCATTTCGATTTATTTGGGCGACTGTATAAAACAGGCAACTGTAAATTTGCTTTAAATTGAACACAACACGTACCCATCTTTGTGATAATGACTGAACTATAATGATTCATTTCATCTCAAATTATTCCCGCCTGATTTTAATTGAACAATTATATGCAATTTCATTTATAATGTGTTATAGATGAAATAAATTTTCAAAAAATGCCTTTATGAATTCTTTTAGACGTGTACATTATTTATATAAGTAAAATGTTATTAATTGATAATTACAAATATGGTATTTAAACACAATGAATTCTAAATTACACAGATTGCAAAAAAAAATATTTTACGACAGTCCTTAATTTATCGTTAATATAATTTCAAAATTTGAAGAAAATCCATTCAGCCGTTTTTTAATGCAAGGTGCTTTACTATTTTTTTTTGCACCTGGCCAATTTTTTTTTTTTTTAATTGATAATTCTTTGTTAGTAATTATTTAATCTATTTTAATTTTTGTTAAAAAAATTGCAAATGGGGTATTTAAACACAATTAATTCTAAATTAGACAAATTGCAAAAAAAAATTATTTTACAACAGTCGTTAATTTATCGTTAATATAATTTCAAAATTTGAAGAAAATCTATTCAGCCGTTTTTGAATGCAAGCTGGTTATACAAGAGCGCATCGCAATATCCTAGCCTTAAATTGAAATAATAGGAAAAATCGTTCTTATTCGTCTAAAATATCAGTCCCTTGTCGTGTACGCATTACATATTTCCACATTAGGATGATCATATTTTTTAAACTATTAGGTTAAAATAGTTATTTTTAGTTTCAATATATTTTAGGATACTGTATAAAATGTAAAAAATCAATAGAATTTAAATGTAAATAAATAAATAACAATATCTTTCTAGTTAAAGTAGCGTACTCAACATCGGGCCTCAGTCTCTTGTCACATATGAAAGTTTAAAATTTGTGGTAATTGATAAGGTTGAAAACCTAAGGATCAGTTTAACATACACTTGCATACACCAATCACTTGAAGTTAATGCTAAACGTATGTATTTGCTAGTAATCCTTTTTGAATTCATTGGTATTGGCATGATTCCGTATAGAACACGTGCTGTGACGGTCAACATATCAGTCCCTTGGCAAGTAGTTTTGGTGTAATTTATTAGTTGTTGTTTTAGATCATCCTTTATTCTAATGTTCTTTGTGTAACGTAAATAGTATGAAATATTATAGATAAACAATATCTCGTTTTAATCAAAAGTTATAGTTAGTTTTTCAAGAAAATCGTCAGTCCGTTGATAGCAAAAGTATCAATTTCAGTCTTCTAGTACAATATGATATTGATTGTTATAGAACAATGTGCAGCCAAAAAAAGCAATAAATTAACAACATCAAAAATTTTGCAAAAGAAGAGAGAAGCTGCTAAGCGTCGGTTGATTAAAATTGTTTGCATTGTGCGGGTTTTTGTATGAGATTTGTTTTTGTATGAGATTTATAAATATTTATATTGGGCCTGCCCGTATTTATTATTGAATAAATAAATAAAATTGAATAAGTAATAAAATATTTCATTTTTTGATAAAATTGTTATGTTTCGTCAGTCCCTTGGAGCCATATTTGACAAAAACCTCAATTTCTCCTAAAATACTTTATAAAGTGACTGTTCCTTTTGCACACAGTATAACCAACCCATGGTCCATCAAAATGGTTATGAAGGAACATAATTTGAGATAAAAAAACATGCAATTCAAAATCAGTTGTTAAGTTACCCGAGTTTTGTAGAAGTACCCACCTACTATGTATAAGGTAAAAACCGGATAGTTGCCTCAGTGGGATACTTGCCCCGGTTTTTATTTTAATACATTAGATTAGGGACGTTAGTGGCGTTAGCGCTTTACTATAATTATTGTGAGTACCCCTCCCGCAGACCTCAGTGTCATGTAAATTGTCAGTATAGACGCACATGTTTTTTCCGTGCGAGCGAAAATCTTCAGCTGCAAAACTTCGGCAGGCGTTGAAACTATATTGGTAAGTAATTTCTATTGAATATTTTTATTACTGATTGTGGATTCAGTCCACTTTTTGTTACTTTACATGCATTAGAGTTTAAATTACACTGTTCATTACGTTATATTGCTGAGTAGTTTTTATTTATTTTGCAAATAAAAGGATAGTCACCCCAGTTACTTTTGCGGATAGTCGCTCTAGGGGCAAGGCCGTATATAAGGGGGTGGTTTTGGAGGTTCAAACCCTCCCCCCATGGGTTAAGGACTTCTTAATAATTACTACATTACAAGAATTAATTTAAAATACGGGCTTATGCCAACTTTCTTTAAAATTCCATAAACCCTTCCTTGACCAATGCCTAACTACGGTCCTGTCTAGGGGCAACTATCCGCAACTATAAAATCTTTCACGAGCAAAGAGAGATTTTTTTCTTTTAGTGTTTTTTCTAACTCATTGTGACTATAACTTATCTTGAATAAAATAAATACTTAACTGTTTCATGCATTCATTCTAGGTGAGCAAAATGCCTTGCAAGTATCAGCGTAAATCAGGCGTGGTGCCGCGCCACATAAGCTGGATAAAAGATAGTTCTCGGTTTTGAAAATGAAAAACGACTGGTGGTTCATATACTAAAGCTAAAAGACGCAAGATTCCCTCCTGAAAAAAGTACCTACAATTCGCCAACTAGCTTACCAGTTTGCCGAAAATTTGGGGTTAAAGCACAACTTTAACAATGAAACCGAAACGGCTGGACCACAATGGTTAAAAAGTTTTCTTGAAAAAAATCCCGAAATAGTTTTGAGACAAGCTGAGGGTATATCAATTGAATGGGCGAAGGGTCTCAACAGAGCAGAAGTTGCAAATTTTTTTAATTTACTCACAACTGTCTTAACTGAGAATGGTTTGCTGGATAAATCGGATAGAATATTTAATATAGATGAAACAGGTGTCCAACTCAATAATGAATCTGGTCAAGTATTAGCCAAGAAAGGTGCTAGAGCCGTTAAATCAGTAACTTTCGGTGAAAAAGGTGAAACAATTACGGTTGTTGCTTGTTGTAACCAGTTCTGATTATCAAGAGAGTAAATAAAAAACCAGAATTCGAAGATGGACTTCCACCTGGTTCCAAAGTTCATACGAATAAGAAATCGGCATGCATTTCCTCAAACCTCTTTTATAAATGGCTAACTAATCATTTCATTCCGTGCAAACCGCCAGGAAAGGTATTATTGATTTTAGACGGTCATTCATCGCACTCAAGTGGCTGTCAATATGCTAGAAACTGCTCGGAACAATGATGTGGTATTACTTTGCTTACTTAGTCACACTACTTCAGCTTTGCAACCATTAGACAGGTCAGTGTTCGGACCATTTAAAAAATATTATTTTGCTGAGACAAACAATTTCATGCGCACCAATCCACAAAAAACACTGAACCGGTACAATTCCGGTCAGCTAATAGCCAAAGCGTGGATTCGAGCAACTAATCCTGCCAATGCAATTAGTGGTTTTCGCAGCAGTGGTATCTACCCAGTCAATCTGAACGCTGTGTGTGACGCTGAATTTACTATATCAGATATTGCATTGGGGGAACATGCTCAAGAACGAACTGTCGTTTCCATATCTGCTATCTTTAAATGAGTCATAAAACCAAAATCTTGAAACACTAGGTATCTAAATTTTTACATCAATCATCTCCTAGTTATACCAAAAATACGTTGAGCATGTCTAAAAGAGCTAAACAATCTGCAGAAATTTTAAATTCCAACAATAAAATTACCCAGAAGAAGAATAAAGAAGAGAAAATAAATAAAACAAAAAAAATAACGGAAACTAAAAATAGGACAGCGAACAATATAGATTTTATGACAGTAAAAGACAAACCAGCTTGTAGCAAGAAAAGCTGTGTGAAGAAAAGAGGGCAACTGCAAAAAAAGAAAAAGACTAAACGATATATCGATATTACCAGCAGTGAAACTGAATCCGATAATACAGATTTTATTAAACTAACCAAAGGGAGAGGTTTAAAGAAGAGAAGAATACAAATTTACTGTTCTGGCTGTGAAAATGAAGAAAATGTTAAAGTCCAAAATCATCCAAAGGAAAAGCCACAGAAGGACTACTAGCCAAAAGGACAAAAGAGGAAAAATCCATACTGAAAAAATATTAAAACTCGAAAATGCGAATTTTAAAATTAAAATACAAATAAAAAAATTTCAATTAATGATTATTGCGTAGAATGTTTTGAAAATTACAATTTTACTAATTCGAAATCAGATTAGATTCAATATGAGATGAGTCAAATGTGGTTGCATGATACTTGTTCAACATTAAAAAACCATTGTATGAGATGTGAAAAGTTGAAAAACCTGGCTTCTAATAAAATAAATAATAATATTTTATTCACAATCGGTTAGAAATCGATACATTCTTGATTTTTAATAATTTGGGAAGCAGTTACTATTTACTATCGCTTGCCAACCAACCAATCAGAAAGCTATTTTGTTTAACTTTCCAACCTACTCCAGGTCGGGAAGTGATCACTTCCTGACCTGCAATGCAATCTAATTTTATTTTAGTTACTTTATAAGTTTAAGTTTAGCCAGAATAATTAAAAATTATTAAAGTATACTAATATAAAAAAATCTGATGTGACAACACATAACTTTCCCATTTATTACTAAAATATTAATAATAATAATTAAAATTAAAATAAAAAATAATAATAAAAAAAATAATTAAAAATGAAATAAAGAAATATTTAAAAAAAATAATTAAAATTTAATAAATAAAAAAATAACGTATGGATTTCAACCAAAATCTAATCAGCTCTCGACATTGCTGTTACAAACCAGTATATGAAATTTGAATAAAATCGGTTCACGCGTTTTGAAAAAATCGTGGACGAAAAAATCGCACACACATTCGGACATGCATCACTGCAAAATTTGTCTCAAACGATTTATACGGACTCATAGACTATGGAAAAAATGCTAGTTCAAAAATTTTTTTTTACTTGATTACAATACTTTCCTTTACTACGTAAATGGGAAAGTAAAATACGAAAAAAATCCGTAAATTTGTTGCTAATATAATATTTGCCAGTTTAACATAGCATACATTTTTTATTTGACTTAAACAGCAATTTGTTTTTAATATTTTATACAAACTTGATAAACTCTTTTTATTTTCAAAAGTCAAATACTTACAATGAAAAGCAGTGTATAAATTAATATAATTTTTAATTATTTTTTGTTTACAAACCGATTGTGAATAAAATCGTATACAAACCTCGGTGCAAAGAGTATGTATACTCTTTATACTATACATACTCTTTGCTCGGTGTCAAGCTGGCAATAACGAAGCATTTTCCACCTCTGCATACTATCTATATATATAAAAATGGATGTATGTATGTATGTATGTATGTATGTTCCTTATAGACTCCTAGACCGCTTGACCAATCTTTATGAAATTTGGTGTATAAGCTAATTACGATGCTGCGAAGAAGATAGGCTACTTTAGAACGGCTTTCAACAAACTTTAATAAAATATGCGGCAAATAGTGCCTATTCATCGTGTTATAGATAATTTAGAGATAATCTGATAATCCGATATCTTTATAATTATCTATATAAGTAAAATAATACTTAGGGTTTAGCAACCTAGAACCTCGAACCTTATAGAGTATACCAGAACAGGACCAACCTAAAGACTTGGATAACCTAATGGAATATACCTAAATGGAACCAACGTAAAGACTTGGATAACATAATAAACTTATATATAAAAATGGATGTATGTATGTATGTATGTATGTATGTTCCTTATAGACTCCTAGACCGCTTGACCAATCTTTATGAAATTTGGTGTATAAGCTAATTACGATGCTGCGAAGAAGATAGGCTACTTTAGAACGGCTTTCAACAAACTTTAATAAAATATGTGGCAAATAGTGCCTATTCATCGTGTTATAGATAATTTAGAGATAATCTGATAATCCGATATCTTTAAAATTATCTATATAAGTAAAATAATACTTAGGGTTTAGCAACCTAGAACCTCGAACCTTATAGAGTATACCAGAACAGGACCAACCTAAAGACTTGGATAACCTAATGGAATATACCTAAATGGAACCAACGTAAAGACTTGGATAACATAATAAACTATAACATAATATATATAAAAATGGATGTATGTATGTATGTATGTATGTATGTTCCTTATAGACTCCTAGACCGCTTGACCAATCTCTATGAAATTTGGTGTATAAGCTAATTACGATGCTGCGAAGAAGATAGGCTACTTTAGAACGGCTTTCAACAAACTTTAATAAAATATGTGGCAAATAGTGCCTATTCATCGTGTTATAGATAATTTAGAGATAATCTGATAATCCGATATCTTTATAATTATCTATATAAGTAAAATAATACTTAGGGTTTAGCAACCTAGAACTTCGAACCTTATAGAGTATACCAGAACAGGACCAACCTAAAGACTTGGATAACCTAATGGAATATACCTAAATGGAACCAACGTAAAGACTTGGATAACATAATAAACTATAACATAATAAACATAACACATCGGATCAACAGATCCATAACTATATATAGATAGACAAAAGAAAAACCAAAATTACTGTTTTGTTGTGTGTACGCATTGCTGAAGTCCGTTCGTATGAAACAAACGAGTAACGGAAAGCAAGATTGGAAAACGTTCGAGTACGTAGACTAATGCAAAGTATTTTATTTTTAAAGAGACCCCGGGCGAAGCCGGGTATCCAGCTATAATTTATATGGCAGAACGTTCGCCGAGTCACTTGGTATATTAATTCTGAGGCGGTACGATGTTCTAGAATTTTACAAATAATTTATATGGTTCAAGTTCTGAGGCGATACGAAGTTCGCCGGGTCAGCTAGTTATTAATAACTTATTATCTAAGTTATTCCTATTTTTGTTATATTTTTATAGTTTTAAAGCATAAAATTTAAAAATATTTTATAGTGTTGATTAGTCCTTAATAAAAGATTGCAGTTAATAATAAATATAAATTTGTTTTTATTTAAAAAATTTATCGTGATGCGTCTATTCCCGCACGAGGCAAGTATCTTCCAAAGCATTTTTAACGTTAGGATTTACAGGATTTACTCAAAACCATCATTAATTATGTTCACAAAAATAGGCTACTTATAATAAATCGAAGACCTATGTTTTGATATACTACATGTCGTATTATTCGGGTTCTGTCAGTCAATTTATAGTACGAATGTCACTGTTTCCTATATACCATTGGAAAGAGGACAAGTTTTTAAGCATAATAAAAAAATTTTTCTTAGATTATCCATTAGTTTTCGAAAAAACGGCATTTAAAGATCGAAAATTTTCCATATAAAATACCATGTTTAATTAGTGGGAGGAGCCATATTAATTTAATTTAATTCAATCATTTTACATTGGATCCGTGATCTGCTGTGGTTGGGCCAGCCAAAACTGGCCCTTCGCAGTTCTACACTACGCTCCGGGCCGTTTTAGCTGGCGCGTAACTCTCAAAAATCGTCCCTGATCTCAATCTGCCGCGACTGGGAGGCTCGACCTCGACTGGGTAGCCCGCACTCGGCGAGGTATAACACGCGTGTGTATATCAAGTATCATTGGTATCATCTTATCGCAAGCAGAGCATGCGCCCTGATCTCTTTCATCTGGCGTTCAGAGTACACGTACCACGTACTTGCAATTTCTATGTGCTCCCATGTAAAGCATATGGAAATTTTCAATTTTCAAATGCCGTTTTCTCGAAAACTAATTGATAATCCAAGAAAGTTTTTTTTAATATGCTTAAAAAATTGTTCTCTTTCCAATGGTATACTGGAAAACTATCCGGCTTTTACCCTAATAGTATGTAATACTCTTAGCTTAAAATACTTCAAAACAGAAATAAATGATAGATCATAGATGTACTTTGTTTGCTAGATGAATTCATATTGCGTTTTATATTGTGGCATCAGAAAATTTGGTCCCATGAAATGTATCTTTCGATGGCCATAAAATTTAAATAAAAATTTTTTTATACTTAAATTTTCGCCTACGACATTTTGTAATATTAACATTTAGCTTTCCATCTGTAGGTACAACCCTATGACCAGGTAACAGCTTCAATTGATCGATTTTGTCTATCGGATCTGATTCTGCACCTGCTAGATGTAGGGTTAAACGATCTAATATATTTTACTAGAATCTAGAATCTTACTTTACCTACTTTTATGATACTTTCAAAAATAATACTAAATAAAAAAAGCAATAAAAAAAATACTTACTATATAATTATGCAAACAAAAAAGGTTTTACTAGTTTTTCTCCACAACTAGTTTTTCTTTCCTGTTGATACACGCAAAAAAATGTTGCTTTAATATCAAAAAAATTGCGGGTTAAATTAAAAGTTTTACTTTTAAAAATGCGTCGAAAGCAATCTCATTTATTTTAAAAGTACCATGGTTTTTAATTGATAAAATAAAAGTAAATTGCTTTTACTTTAATGGTATAATATTTAAATTATTTTAAATACATAAAATTTTACTTTAAAAGCAAATACTTTTGATTTGAATATTAAAACAAAAGCGTTTACTTTCAACTTAAATTTTTTTATTTTTGTTTTAAAATCACTATGCGTTTTGTTTAAATGTATAATTTTTAATTCAAAAACATAATATTTTATTTTTCTTCAAATATTTATTTACAAATATTATCTATTATAATTTATAATATACGAAATAATATTCGAAAATTATAAACAAAATTTTGAACCTTCACATTCAATGGATGTACTTGCAAAAGATGTACTTTCATCAGCTTTTCTTTTTTTCTGCTTATGCCTACTATTTATGTATCTAAAATAGAGTGTCCCACTTTGCCTTTTGTTTTTACATCCTTCCGTGTAATAGTAATCCTTAAAAAAATTATGAAAATATTAGAATAGAGTAAAATAATATAAGATAATTCCGGACGAGATGGGCATACAAAGTTAGATGACAATATTTCTGTTATTTCTTACAATGCCAGCTTCGATATCACCCAAATGTACTCTTTGTACCCAACTCTACCGGATGTACTCTAAAAAATCAGAATTTAAAACTTACCAAATTTTCATCCGGGAAATTTGTACAAATTTGCGTACTTATATTTAAAAAACCTCTTTTACTTAAAATTTTCTCATGACTGGTTAAGAAGTCCATTACAATTCTGCTTATTTTTAATCTGTCTTCGGTGCTTAATTTTTTCTTCGATAATAATAGTTTTCCCGAATGATCCCCATTAAGTATTTCTTTCACATCCTAAAATTAACTATCCAATTAAGTCATTCAGCCATAATTATTTATAATATAATTTACAATATTCAGAGATTTATTTTTATTTCCACTTGCAATCGTAGATTCGACTAAATCAATCAAATTGCCAATGTTTGTAGAATTTGTTAATGTAGTGTTACCACATTCTCCAAACTAAAAAATAATTATTTGTTATTCGTTACTTACACAACATTTAATTTTGTAAATTGTACTTACATTCAATGCACCCAAGTAAACGAATGATGAAAAGACGTTACAAATTTTAGCTAACTATACACATTTTGCTGATTCCATGGTGCCAATAGGCGCCTAACATAGGTGTAAGTTAATCCCCCAAGAACTTGCAAGACTTTGTTTACGTTATTTAATAACTTAATAACCATTGCTTTTATTTTTAAATTAATATTTTAAAATACAAAGTGCGCCAAATTGATATAAAAGCATTCAACATTAAATCAAATGTATTTTTCATACGAAATAATTTACCATTGTTTTAATGATAACTTTATATCATTTAAAAGTAGTGACCTTTACTTTTAAAATTTGTAATTTCAATTTAAAAGCTATAATACGTTTTTAATCAAAGCAAATTTTAAAAGTATAAAATCTACATTTCTTTTATTTCAACCAGCTTTTTTTTGTTTTTAAAGCAATTCTTTTAATTTTCGCTTAAAAGTAGAGATTTTTAAACTCAAAACTAAAATTTCTTTGCGTGTACTATGTTGTAGCCTGTAATATAGAGCCAGAATGCTCATAATCTTATTATTTTTGCAACAGAACAAGCAAATATGGGTTTTGATCAATAAATACAATTTGAGTACCGCTATGTACTTTTTCCAAAGCCGTTGAAACAATTAGAGAATTTGCATTCCACTTTGCCAATCATAGAACCATATTAATAGCAGTTGTATGTTGGACGACAAGTGATTACTTATTCTATAAATGTATTCGTGTTTCTACTATTATGGTTAAAAAATTGGTCTGAGTTTTAAAAAATAAATTAAAATAATAAAATGTTAAAACCCGAAAGTGATTTAAATAAGTATAATATTAATTGTACAATGTGTATTGATATATCTATTCATTTGTATCATTGTATCTAATATAATGTTATGTACCTGCATTAAATACTTGTACCTATTGTAATTTCTTGACAAAAAATAAATTAAAATTATTATTTCTAATCCTATTTTACCTATTTCATTGCGTTTCTAAGTTATGATGGAATACGTTCTCCCCATTCAATTTAATCCATTTTCAATGGGCTTTGTGCCACAACAGATCAAAACTTAAATTTAAAATTTGGAGTGATTTCGTTACTTCGTTTGGTTGCTATCGTGTTCACAGACATACTATACATGCATACGCGCACACACGCATATAGATATTTTTCAAAAATAATAGAAATGGTTTAAGGGAACCTCAAAACAAAAATTTCATAAAAAAATGGGGGTAAATTTTTTTTTCAATTTCAGATTACAATACTTTTCTTACTAAGGAGTTGGGAAAGTAATAAGAAGTTCGGAAAGTAAAAAAATGTAGGTTGAGAATCGTCATTGTAGTTAACGGGGGGGCACAGGGTGAAATTGCAGATTCGCTAGTTTGCATAGTGGTGACGATTTGAAACTATATAATAATGAATTTTCCACCTTCGCGCCTAATATGCTATTATCATACGCGAAGCTGTTTGGACGCTAAACCGTTTGAACGCTGGACGTTTGATCATGAGATAAGTTGACATGTGTAGAAAAAAAACAATATTGATTAAACAAATATGGGTGACTATCGCACTCACATATCATGTGACGAACATCAACCAATTGACAAATTGTATTGACACAATGTCGACCAATGAGTAGCTAATTTAGCGAAAATTTGAAAAACGGAAATCGCCTTAGGAAGACTATCGCGAAGTCTCCCGCGAAACAAGTGCAGGTGAACTTCTTTCACCACAAAATTTTTGAAATTGTGTCCAAACCGAGTTTTTAGATCGCACAGTATTAATCGGAATGCTATTACTAATTTTCTCGTGCTTTCGTGCTTTGGGCAGTTTTTTTAGGTACAAAAATCACTTGTGTAGAGAACGGGAAAATTGTCGAATATATGCCTGTCTCTTGGGATATTGTATATGATTATAATAATATAATGACATTAAAATCAAAAGATAATTTATTTCCGTTAAAAAGTTATCCTTAGTATACCGTAGTATACCTACATATGTATATACATCACATCATGCTCTTCTCTTTCGTAATATCCTAATATCTAATTTTTTAATATAGTATTTTTTCAGTAGTATTGTATTAATATACATTACATATCAAATAAAAATTTTAGTTTGAATTTTTATTATTTACAGTTTGAATAATTTTACCAATGAAATATTTTAATTTAAGATAAACCGGCAGCTGCTCATAAGGAAAATAATTTTGTTTACCTTCATAGATTATCGACTTTTGGTTTGCATAAATATTCTTAGGTAAGTACTTTGTATGAATAAATTTTTAAAAAACCGCAATATTAAAAAAACAGGATTAAAGAATTTTTCAAGTAGTACAAACATTTTACGAGTTATTGTATTGTAAACCAAAAACAATGAAACGTCTGAAATAAAGAAATACATCCCCTCGTAAAGAGAAATGAGAAGGAAAACATTTAATAAAATTAAAATGCGCGGTGAATTTATTGTGTACTTCCATTATTGGTAATTTAATTGTTTCCAATGGCGTAACAAAGATTAATAGCACAATCGGTTATTTATTCTTTCATTCTAACGCTCCTTACACTGGTCGTCCGAATAAAGCAAATTTTAAAATTTGAAAAGTTAATCAAAAACTTGATTTGTAAGATATGTAAAACAGGGAGTTTTGAAAGTATTGTTATGTAATTGTACGTTGCATTGAAAACATATAGAAGAAACCTTCGCGAAAAATGTAATTTGTACGACTATGGTATCTACCCCATGCTTAAATACATAATATTAGACACACATGCAGCTGTTAGTTGTCCCTAGTCTACCGTTACGAACAACCCACCTCCAGCGGGCACCAGTCGTTATATACACGTTCGAATGTATACACTCGCCAACGGTTTTTGTATATTATTCGAAACGCAGTTGCGTAATTAAATGTAGTAATAAAGTGACCATGGCTAACAATAATACTAATTCAAATTATTATTCTAATCCGGCTTTCTGCCAACAAAGTGAATATTATAATAATTATACTCGCGAACGGTGTAAGAGCCCACAATCCGGCTTAAGTCCTCAAAGACATCAATACAATACGCGGCAATCTCCTGTGGGAGCGCAATCACCGGCACGCGTAAATGATATTCCGTTAAAGAGTGTGTGCGAAAGTGTTCCTCTTAGACCTAAACCAGTAACTTACAGTCCAAACCATGATAACTACGAAGAACAAGATTTTTATGAAGAAATGCTTGTCGATGATTCGGGTTTTGTAAAACAAAAAAAAATAGTGGTGGTTTCTGCGTCCGGCAAATTGAACGGAAACGTTGCTACAAGATATTCATCTGTTCCTCAAAGTAGCAAACAAATCTCCAAACCAAAACCAATTCGACAAGAAGAAAATGGCAATAATAGGTATGCAATAATACCTGTCAATGAAGAAGACTTTGATTTACAATCTCAATATCAAAAAAATCGCTATGAATACTTACAAAGACGCGATACAAATCACAATCCAACAACGCATAGCAAAAAGGAAGTTTATAATGAAGAATATGAGTTAGGAAGTCGACGACAACATAGATACGAAGTAATAGAAGTAGACGAAGAAACCGATTTAATGGGAAATAATTACAACAATTATAATAGAAACGATTACCGATATTCGATGATTCCTCAGCATCATACAAATGGCAGATATGGTTACGTCGATGATATTCAAAGTATGCAACCAGAAAATTTTCAGCACCAAAAAATTCAACAGCAGTCACAACAACAATATTACCAATACAACGATAATACAATTTCACACTCACAAAGCCCAACTTCTCCAGTACATATGAGAAAATTACCACAAAATTCGTATGCCACTCAAAAGTTGCACGAGTTATTAACGACGCCAAAAAAATCCACGGTCGTTGGATCACCAAGATATTCTCAAACGCCGCAAAAAGTAACCTCTCCTCATTCACCGAGAAAGACAATTTCTACAATCAGTTCAGATCCATTTATAGTTACACCTAATAAAACTTCCCACAAAATAATTCACGAAAAATCTTCTAAAGCTCAACAAAAACTCAACTATTCGTTATCGTCCCCAAGGAAAATAAATTCCGATAAGAGACACACTGCCATCGTTAATCCAATGTGTTCGACTGCTCAATCAGTTTATAGTGAAACAACATTTTCAAATAAATCGGAATCCTGGATGAATTTAAGTACCAAGAAACAACCGGTTCAAACGACTTTAACAATAGCAGCCACTATGATGTTACTTTGTGGTGGGCTTACTTCGGGTTTATGTTTTTATATGATTTCGGTTATGGGCAAATTATATTATCTAAATTTTGGCATTGTGTCTGGATTTGCTTGTTTTGTCCTTGGCTTATTGGGTTGTCGATCTAGAAACCATTATTATTGGTTACCAAACCGCAATTATATGTCGGGTATGATTTTTATTCTTAATATTAAAGGAATAATTAATTTTTTCTTTTTTCCTTTTTTAGGGTACATCATACTTACTCTTTTTAGTCTTCTGACATCAGCTGGACTATTAGTATTGTTGTTTATGCAACCGAAAAATGGTAGCCCTTTGGCGGATATGACATCCGGTGCCGTGTGTGGAATTTCAGTGCTATCTTTAATTCTTGCAACTGCTGGTGTAATGACTAGTCTTTGTTGTAAAATGCCACCACCTGATAACCGAGTTGAACATTGCGCAAGAGGATTTACTATATAAAATCAACAGGTGCTTGTAAATTAGTTATTTCAGTTATTTTAAATATTTGTTTATTTTATTAATTTTATTTAAAAAAAAGTGTACAAAATTATGACTGTGTCAATAAATCTTAAGAAAAAAATATAATATCCAAAGTCAGAAAATGTTCAAAATTTGTAAAAAGAATTTTAAAAGTAATATATTATTTATAGTAACTTATATTAATTATAATTAAATTTGTTATTGCTATTTTTATGTAATTTTGTATTATTTAAATAAAAACATCAAAGGTAATTATTTTTCATTTGATTTTAATTGTGTTTTTATTATCAATGTCGGTAGTTGCTGAAATGAGATAAAAGCTTATCTATGGTAATTGTTTTTGCTTTCAACTGAAAAAAGCCTTTCGAAAAGACGTAGAAATCTCGATTTCTATTCTTGAAATTTTCAAATTCGAATAGCATAAAAAATAGACATAAATAATAAAATTTAAAGAGTTTCAATCAAATGAGGATAGGCAACTAATTTAACAAACCAAATGCATTTTTCTGAAATTATTCCGTTAGTTCTTCATGTGATATAACCCGAAACCAAATTGTTATACATACAATATCTTCTCAAGTTGTGTTCTATAACAGTACTGTACTTTATACACACGACAAGAGCTGGGGTCTGCCCCCCCCCTTTCTGGAACTAAATTTCTTGTTTTAACATTTTAACGATTTTTGATATTTTACAAGCACATTTTAGTATCTGTAGTAGATCCAAAAATTTAATTTAGTAATTTAAATATTTTTAAATTAAATGGTAATTAGCAATTTCAAATCTTTAGGAAGACGATTTAATGATTTCCGCTTGTTAAGAAAATATGTAATATTTAATTTATTCCAGGTGTAGGTTCACCTATTATTTTAAAAACGTGTTACCTACCTATACAATTTTTAAAATAAATAAAAACAATGCAAACCTCACTGCGCATGAGAATTCAGTAACCACCTATCCAAAGAAGTTGTAGAGACAATAATTGTAATTCAGTGCTATGGTACTGATACCAGAAGAAGAAAGTGAAATGTTATTCATCTATTAATACAGCTTATAAGAAAATGATTTACACATTCACCAAGTAAGTACATGAGTTATGTAACCAATTATATTTGTTCTATAATTAATAAAAAATACAAATTGTTAATACGAAAATATAGCCTTACACCCTTACAGACGGTTTCTATTATTATATATAAAAATATTATAACTTAGAATAAGGAAACAAATAACCAAGTAGATTTTATATAACTTCAATAAATTATTATAAATGTCAACAAATATACAAATCAGCAATCGTAATTATTTTCTTAATTAATAGATAACACAACATCTCTCGGCTTCATTGTGTATCAATAATATTAATAAATTTTGTATTTCCATATATTTATAATAAAAATTCAAATAGTAAAAGAAAAGTATAAGTTTATTTTGAACAGTGTTATTAACAAAATATGGCCTGAACAATAATATCCCTGCATGTCAAGATGACTTGAAAAATACTAATTGTTTTTAATGTTAAAGATGCGTTCCAAATTGAAAAAAAAAAATAATATACATTATCAAAGTATTTACATTATTTTAGTTATTTAACCAAGTCCTGTTAGAATTAATGCATTTTTAATAATGATATTATTTTAAATGAAATTAGAGATTTATTAAGGGGCTAGGCTCATTTACATCTGAAAAGTAATATTTACTATTTTTTTGTTCAAACCTTATCATTTAAAGAAGCTTTATTTAAGAAGTGCCTAATAATTTTTTCATTATAAAATACTATAAACAAATAAAAATGCTGCCTGTACTTTTCACAAGCATCCACTATAAGTATAAGTAGTCCGATAATAATAATTAGTAATATTGTAATTATATTGTTTTTAACTATGGATTCAACAAATTGACAAACTTGATATTTGCTCATTTTAAAAATGTTGTTAAAGTAGTGTTTTAAAATATTGATTTTTTTATGATTTTTGGAAAAATTTAATACAAAACATGTCAGGAAATATCTCAGTTTACTCGGAGCTCTAAAGTACACGGCACAAAGTGCCTATTTGTTCAACATTGCTCCTCGTCAGTAATTTGTCATTTTTATGACTTTTATGAAAATAACTATACAAAGATTAAGATATTATGTAGTAAAGAAAATTTTACTTATTCGAGATAAAATGTTCAGTTCAGTTAAAAGTTTCTTTTTATTTTTTTACAAAATAATTTAATGGTACCTAGCTAATGGAGAAAGTTACAAGTATTTGTAAGTTTAAAAAAATTGATTAACTTCTTAAATATAATACGGTCTGATTAATTTCCCAATACATAATTTTATGAAATAATAAAATGTGTTATAGATATGAATGACTCGGAGATGTTAACTAAAAATATTAAATTTTTAATCTTTTTAATATATTATTACCTATATATTTCTAGAAATATTTACTATAATTGTGTATTTATCAAGAATTTTACAAAATCGTTGATAAGGTTTATGATCATTGCCCTAAATTAAAACTAGTAATATGTATAGCGACTTAATGTACCAAAAGGTAAATGGGCAATCGATGGTAAGTTAGTAATGTTTGTATACAATCAGAGAACACTTGCATAAAAACTCAATCGATTGCCGATTGTATGTCGTTCCAATACCATGTACACTCAATAGCAGAAGAGTACTGCTAGATTTACTTTTTGCTAATGGTGATGCCTATTCATCATAAAGCTTATTCGTTTAGTATTCCAATAGATCATTCTTCGTATACCAATATGTCAGTTGAAAATTTGGTTTTTGATTTTAAAGCAGCAGATTTTTCGTTGATTAATGACCATCTTCAGCAGGTTAAATAGTTGAGTCTGTTTATTTCCTTTAATATCGATCATGAAGTAAATAGCAATAGTATGGGACATTATTAAGTCTTGTGTTCCACTCAAAAGAGAGTGAATACCGAAATATCCACATTGGTTTTCTAAGGAACTAATTCAATTAGGTAATTAAATGTCAATTATATCACCACAAGTTGTATAAACGTAACGGGAATACAGATAATTATTTAAAATTTCGTCAACTTGCCGATTAGACTAAGTACCTTAATTTAATTTTAATTTTAACCAAAGAAGGCATTAAAAATAATCCAAATATCTTTTCGTGGGTTATCTTAAGAACTGTAAAAATATTACAGGTTATTCGAGGTTCTACGTTTCTTGAGAAGAAAGTTGTGAATATTAATCAAGATTGCTTAACAATTTTTGCAGAACAATTTTCTAATAGTGATGGTCAGACTGACACAAAGGATCAGTGCCGGATTACCCATAAGGCAGATTTTAGAGGCCCCGTGAAATTCCGGGCAAATTTCATTTCTTTGTTTTTATCTTTTTATTCTGATTCAGCCTCTAGAAAGTATAAAAATATTAATTAATTAATTTTTTGTGTAAATGTAAATGAATTTTTTGTAAAATGTTCCACGCCGCCCAGACCTCCCGGATTTACACCTTCATTTTATATTATTAAAGGCTAACCTAGAAAAACGCATACTATTAGTACTCTGAGTATATTATTCTGCTTTATATCTGAAAATATGGCTGTAACTCTGATTTTTACTAGTAATCCGGGGGGTCTGGAGGCATGGAATGCCCTCCAGTGCACTATTAGCTCTTTTACAGAGGTTATTCAGTTATCAATGTTTGGAAATATTTTCCATCGAGATAATTAACAAGAAATGCACTGGAGGGAGTTCCACGTCCCCCAGGCCCCCCGGATTTACAACTTCATTTTATGTTATAAAGAGCCAACCTTCAAAAATAGTACCGGATTACGCATAAGGCAGAAAAGGCGGCTGCCTAGGGGCCCCGTGAAAACGGAGAAAAATGTTTTTAATTATAAATTTCATTTCTTTGTATCTTTTTATACTGATTCAGCGTCTAGAAAATATAAAAATATTAATTAATTAATTAATTTTTTGTGTAAATGAATAAGTTTTAGCGAATTAGTTTAATAAACATTGTTTTATTTTTTTAAATTAGTTGCTTATTATTGAAACTGTTTATTTTAATTATTGATTAGTAAAATTAAAGACATATTATGCAAGTAATAATTTTCTAGAGAGCCCCGAAAATTGAACTGCCTAGGGGCCCACAAATCTTTAATCCGGCACTGCAAAGGATTACAACTATAAACTATAACGGTGAAAACCTCATTGATTGTGATGTTTTTAGATATACATAATCATAATCTATATGTATTGAAATGTTATTTCGCAGGATCCAATTTTTATAGACGGATCTTACCCAGAAAAATAGCAGTCATATTGAAAATAGTTATGCCCGGCTAATAAAGATATCCAAATAATCCAAAAATGCAATAAATCTAATTAAATTCGTCAAGTAATCCAAAATTAATAACTTTATTTTCGCTAAATCCAAATTTTAATTTAAATTAATTTCAATATTAATAAAATCGCAATGTCAAATGTGAAAGTAAAACGAATAGATAACTTTACCATATACGCAGACGATATCAATTCTATTCTATGATACCTTCAATATTTTGATAGACAAAAAGCCTTTTTTAGTTGTTTAACCCGCCTGTCGGCGCCAATTCTCACAAAAGTATGGCAAAACAAAAATTTCAAAATAGTACAAACTTTAAATAGAAATAAAATTTTTACAAAAAAAATACAAAATTTCCCAAATTACAAACAAAAATTTCAATGAAGGACTTTGGAACATGACAATATTTAATGAGTTAGCCGAACATAGGAAATTAACATGTAAAACGTTATTTATGCAAATTCCTGTTTCCTAATTACATAGTTTAGAAAAAAATGAAAGACACAGAAATAATGCAGAAATATAAACTACGAATGATAAGAGCATTCGATTTCATTTAGCTTTTACTTTTTTGCTTTTGAAATTATTAAAAATTTTATTTATCGGATTGGCAATGTTCAACTACCTCATTCAGCACCCGGTATAATACTATGTCTAACGGTAAAATTAATAATTTAAACATTTGGGTTTAAGTATCTTAAAACTCTTGAAATTGAAATACAGTAGAAGCTCGATTCTGTGAACACAAAAATCCAAAGGTATGTTCAAACTAACGCAAGTGTTCACACTAACCGGGGTGTAGAAAAATTAGTGTTATCGTATACTTATTTATTCCTTATAAAACGTAAATGCATAATGTTGGTAATTTAGAACATTATAATGTTCACGAAAAAACGTAGTTATCTTATTTTGTTTTAGTTTTTTAAATTTTACTGTTCATGTTACCGAGTGAAATAATAATAACTAATAGTGTTCACGTTACCGAGTAGCTAAAGAAAAATTTGGTGTTCACAGGAGCGCGATGTTCATAAATTCGAATATTCACGTTATCGAGCTTCAACTATAGTTTGTTTGTCTTATACATTTATCCCACATATCTGACTAATTACTATGGCGTTTGCGGAAGTCAGTAATGGAGCCAGATAATAAATTACCATAGAGAGAGAAGGGGTGAAAAACTAAAAATTTATTAAATACGGAAAGTAAAAAATATTAGTAATAACCAAAATAAATTTATATATTTTTTTTAATAAATTAAAAATTTTTACTGTAAAAATTAATGTTTTTTTTAAACTCTAATGGAGGTCAAACGCCCCCATCGCCATCGCCTGGATCCGTCAAAAAATTAATAGAGCAAGTAAGACACTTGACTAAAACGACATATATATCTGTACAAACTAAACAAAAAATATTTTTAATATCCATTTTTTAATCATTTCTTTATTTATATTTTAAGATTACATAAAAAATTTACAAAAAAAAACTCAGAATTCACAAACTTATAAGCTGGCCAAGTGGGAGGTCCAAAAAAGGGTGTCCTGGCGTGCACGATATCTCTAGTTCTAATGAACGCTATAGTATGAACCTTGGAGAAGTAAAAACAAAAATTTTTCACAAAATGGCGGCCGTTTTAAAAAAAGATTTTTAATTTGGCATGTTTTAATTAACAATTCCGAATTTTTTAAAAATAGGTAGTAAAATTTAAATTTTTGATCTGAGCGTGGTTCAGGCGATAGAGGAATGTATAAAGGACATTCATACCAAATTTCGAATAAATCGGATCATGAAAACTTGAGATACCGTGCACGCCAGTTTTTTTTGGACCTCCCACTTTGCCAGCTCATAACTTTGTGAATTTTGAGTTTTTTTTTCGGTTAATTTTTTTATGTAATTTTAAAATATCAATAAACAAATCAAAAACCGCCCGAAAATTCATGCCTCTAGACTAGAATACCCCCTTAACTTTAGATGTCATTTTTTATAACTAAAAGTGATTTTTCGAATTAAATTATTATAATGTTTTTGATAAAAACAAATGATATATAGATAGAAAATATAATATGGATTACCAAAAAGAAAAAAATGATACAAATATTACAGTATTAATAAATTAATAGGTAGCAACAGTAAAACATTAGAAACAAATAGCAATACAAACGTACATTGAAAACAGTTGCGTGTAATATGAATGCAATCACAAACAAACACAAACAATTATTTATATCACCAATAATAACATGAATAAAAATAAGTAAACATTAGGAAATAAATACGTGCAATTTCCCATGTGGTAGTAGAAAAAAAATAAAACATCAAACAAGTTAGACAGTGACTTATTTATTATCAAAAAGGTGCTGGAAAAATGACATTATGATAATATAATAATTAAAATTTTGTAATCTGTGGTCTGTGGTTTATTGAAATTGTTGATTAAATGTATTTTTGTAACTCTGACTCTGATTATCTCAAAACCTTTCAGCATTAAGGCCATAGTGGTTTTACATTTTCACACTTAGAAAATTGTACTCTATTCAAATCCTAAAGAAAAATAAAAGCTGCCATTTAAAAAATCCACGTTAACGTCTTAGTTCAAAAAACAAAACATGATAAAATTATGTCAACAGAAAAAAAACGTGACATAATAAAATAAGATTAATGTTTCCGTCGATTTTCTAAGAAAAATTCCTCAAATATGTCATTGAATTTGTTCCAAATTCCAAAAAAGGAAGCTCGTTTGTTAGCTTCAATATCATGTTCTGAGATGTGCAAAAAATCTCTGTAATAAAAGATAACAAAAAAATTGTTTTATCAATTCATTACAATGTAAAACAATATAGAACCTCAACAATTTTTATTCTTTTGAAATAGGGGGTAAAAACAAGAGCGAAGAAATTTTAACCAAAACGTAAGCAGCGGTTTGCACAGTTACTACAAACCACACTACAAACTAGCAACTAGGTTCGTGCCAAATAGAAATAGAACCGTCAATCATTATAGTTGGTAACATTATTTTTTAAAAGACATACTATTACATTTTCTATGAGTATGCACTATGCATACATATAAGCGAGAGATCTGGATTGCCGCTTAATATATGGTGAATCGAACTAGTAATAGAAACCTCCCATAAGCCAACCAGTTCAGTAGTGACAAATATGAGGTGAAAAGGTGTTTAAAATTCACCATGTCAATTGTTTTTAAAAAGATAACATGTATGCAGTGTTTATATGAACACTGGCGTACCAAAATAAAATTATTTTAGTTATTTTAAAATCTCAATTTAGTTTTTACGCGTATCAATAATACTTGTTTGTTTAAATAACAAACTAACAAACAACAATTAATAACAAATATGAATAATTCAAGTTTTAATAATAAAACAATTTTGACGACTTGTGGCTATGAAAGAAAATGCAAAACTAAAACAATTCGTAACATTTGTAAGAAATTTACGGCGCGCTACTGAGTGACTTAGTGGTCTTTAAATCGTAGGAGATATTTTGGAGGTTCTGTGGTATGGCATATGATGATGCCATACTCCATGATGTATGAACTCTAGACCACAGGAAAAATGCCAATTCAAACCTTTTTTTTAATTGATTACAAAATACTTTATACATATATTTTACTATTAAATACGTTAAGCATCAGTTCAGCTGAATTGTGTTTTTTTAAGACACAAAACATATAAACATAAATCCGGGGACCCTGGGAAATATAAGTTTTAAACAAAAACAGTTTAAAATATTTCTTCGAATAATATCTTTTATCACCACCTGAGATATGTATATTAACGTCACCGTCGCGTCGGGCGTCGAGGCACCAATAAATGAAAAAAAAATTTCAAATGGCGAATCAAAATAATATGTACCTCAAGTAGTTAGAAAATTTACCAAAAACTGTTAGGTTATCGTGTAATCAGTCGTATGGGGTTCAAAAAACAGTGTGTCGAAATAATACACAGAATAAACTTTCAGTATTAACCAATTAATTATTGTTGTAAAGTTCTAATTTACTGCAACACTAAAACAAGAAATTTTCTTTTGCAAGATTATTTGAATAAATTTAATTGTTAAATGCGATGTTATGTATTAGCATATATTTTTTATTCTAATTACTTAACATTTTTAAATGTAAATAAATCTTATTGTATATACCCATAAGTAAGTACTACCAGGTATATTTGTTGAGTGCAGTTGCAAAATTATGCTAATCGAATTTATTGTAAATAATTTTTGCATCAACTTTATACCTTTCAGCAACATTTGAGCAAGTTTAAGTAATTTAAGTTTAAGTAGAAAAAATCCCACAAAATTACGTTCTTAATTGCCATAACAGCCAATAAAAACCTTCGTAATTCGTACGGGTTCAAATGGATAAACACATATTTCATGAATCCAAACTCTTACATAGGTATCGTACTTTTTATGTAATTTTTTACGTGATTGTGCAAAATATAAAAATATATTAGGTGAATGTATAAAAATGTATCAGACAATTAGTTAGGATATCGATAGTTGTAAGGTTTGCTATACATTTTGCAACAATATGACTACTTGTAACTTGTATTACTTACGTGGTTCTTTATGTTTCAATAATTGTATGATATTAGCCCATACTAAATTTTAAGACAATTTAAACATTTTGAATAGTATTTTTGCAACATTAGTTTACTAATTTTGTGTTTTTTTATAGATTTTACAAGATCTGGTTAGAATAAATACCAGTCTAACTGCATTGCCAAGATTGAAAAAACGTGAGACAATTTTTAGAGTGGAGAGCGTTAAATTGAGTGAAACGAACCAGTTGAACAATTTTAACAACAGTACATGTACTCATAAAAACTAAAATCAGAAGAATAAAAGTATATTGGCACGTCTACATTTAGCAGTGTTTATATTTTTATTACCTTTGTCCGATTAATTATATTAAAACAACAACATGCTGATAAATTCTCGTAACGCCTACATTATAATAATTATGTAGCAATGTATAAATATTTATGTGATTAAAATTATGTACTGCATTAAACTTTGTGAAGTGAATAAAACATCATAAAACATCCAATGGAAAACGTATACAAGATTACTGTGTTAACTAATCCAGATCCAAGATGGGCTTATCCATCTGAAAGACGCTATTCTGCTTCAGCGGTTTTAGGCCTTGGTGTAGTTCATCTTGCACTTGCAGGTACCGCGGTACTCCTAGCTTGCCTCGCTTTAGCAGGAAATGAAACAGGAAGTAACGATTTTTTATATTCTGCTAATTCAAGTGAGTTCATCCAACTTATAAATGCATCTAATATGACAGTTCAACGACAGAAAACATTGAATAATCTTTTGAATGGCAATAAAAGTGAAAATGTGAGCATTCAAAATTATAGTGACATAACAAGAATAATGATTGAAAACGAAAATTTTGTGTTGAATATATTATCGACATTAATTCCTTGTGTAATGTGTCTAGGCGCCTTGGTAGCAGGTTTAGCAGGTCTTCTCGCATGGAAACGTTGGTATATAGATCACAACATAATTTGGTTTTTCTCAATGTCAATTTTATCAATCGTTACCTCAACAATATGTCTTGCAATGGAACTTCTTTTCATTTTAATCGAAAACAAATTTATTTCCATTAGCTACAATAATGGTAATTTTCCACCAAATTCCAAATATCTCATTAATATTAATATTTTAATCGCTGCCACTTTAGAATGGATTTGGTCAATCCTATCAGCTAAAATTGCTTACATTGGCATGAAAAGTGCTTATCCTGATGATATAGATATTTCAAATTCATGTAATAAAATTAATAAAAATATTGTAAAGAGTAAAAATACCCCAAAGATAATCACTCCAGATATTCTAAATCACTTTCCTGTTAATGACAAAATTTATAAATATTTTCCCAAAAAGCGCAATAACAACTTACCAAAAGAAGAAAGTAATTCAGAATATCGAGATAGGGTAAATAAATTTTTGTCATCAAATGTAGAAATAAGCAAATAAATATGTAAGGTAAAATTTATACACATTAATTTATAATTTATAAAGAAAATAATATATTAATATATTGTAAAATATAAACTATTTATCTGTTTCGTGTGGTATTTCTTAAGTAGGTAAGTTGGAATGATGTCCTCCCAAAATCGGCACTTCCCTCTTCTCTGTAAATATTTAAAGTGTGTATATTATAATTTATTCTCTCTATCTCTCTCTCTCTCACACAGATTCCTTCGCTTTACGTAAGAGCATAGTGACCACTTCTTTTTTTTTATAAGGGTTCTCTAGGCAGATACCTCGGTAGTTTGCCATTGCTTGCCGAGGGAAGACGGTCAGAATAAAGTTTTTACTCTGCCCGGGATTGAACCGGTGATTTCGGCGTTGCAGTCGGCGCACACAAGCACCAGGCCGTGACAAAAAGTACACACTTTTTGAGAAGGTAAGCAGATAATCTTAGTAGTAATCTATTAATTGTCTTTCAAGGGGAGAAGAAAGACGGTCTGAAATATAGCCTGGACTTCGCATGAAGCCAAGCCCACTGGTTCCTTTCTATGTGTCGTAGATAAGTACATATGTGTTGTCGTGTAAAGCTGAACAAATTAGTTTAAAATTGAAAATAAAATAATGGCAATTAAAATAGTTTTATATCTAACGCGGAAGAAATGTTCGAACAATCATAATGCACCGGTGAAATGTCTGGATGCAATCACAGAACCAATGTAAATAGTTAGGATTATGATCATGCATACCATTATTTACATTGTAGTTTTGCCTGAATATTGGAAATATCCTTTTATTTTGACAATACTTAATCTTCTGAATTAATAATCTTAGAATTTGAACTATGGCTAAAAATTCAATGTGTCTTTGTCCGCTGCCCAATACTGTTTTTAATAAAATTTGCAGCACAATTTTTTTCTTTTAATCCTAAAATTCAACTTGTATTTTGTACAATTGTCTTTGGAAGTGAAAATCCGCCAGTGGTCGAACGAATCGAAATATTATTATGATATCAATACCTATATCATTCGTTTTAAAATGGAAAAGAATAAGAAGTAATTAATGACGTTCTTCTTTTAGTTCAATGTAGCTCATTTACAGAGAAAAATAATTATTACAATATGGACTCTAAAGAACTGTTTTCCTTCCAGAATTCAAAGAAGTTACATCCGCTACTGATTTGTATATACAAATAATAATTGAGGAGTTTCTCTAATTTTTTTATTTAGAAGTAGATATCAAAGATAGCCTTCAGTTCTTCTTTTCAGATTCAGATAATATCACGTATTAATAAAAAAATATCCAGGATTTTCCTAGAATACAACTTCGTGCTAGGCAATAGAACCGTAACGACCCAGTGACGATGACCAGCGCCAAGCATTATGGCGTCATCTATTAAGGGGCCGTCCTTTAATCACGTGAGGTTTTTTATGCAATTTTTTTACTTTCCCCCCCTCTCCCTTGGTGATACGTCGTGAGGTTTTAGGCTACTCCTACCCCCCTACCCAACATTAAGTGTATTTTTTTTAAATTTCTTCAAGTAGAGACGGCGAGACACGCGAGACAGAAAGCCGCAGGCAGCGGAACGACGAGTGGCGTCACAGGGTCCAGTGCCGGAAGCCAGCTGTACTGTACTGTCGTGGACAGTATTATGTAGCATTATCTGTTATTCAACGAGGTTTACACAATGGCAATCAAACTTTTCTTACATAAAATACTGAGAATGTTTATAATACAATTTATTTACAAAACTTAATAATTACAACTATAACAACTTTTATATCTTCCACGTCTTCCCTCTCTATACGATTATTTACTTCTTTCTTACCAGATTCTCTTTTTCGCACTCACTGTCGACACTACTTTTCTTTTTTCGACCGCTGCCTCTTCCATCGAAAACCTCGCTTGCGACCTCTACCGAACCTCTGTCGAATCTTCAACCCGCTAAAATATTTAAATTTGAACCTACGTCTGTAAACTACAATTTCCCATAACATTATCAAGATGTCGAGCAAAGAATGGAATAATAATTCAAAGTAAAAGCGACATAACAAATATCGTATGGAAAGAAGTTTTATGACTTGAAGGATTTTTCATTTATATGAAATTACGAGTGGGAAAAACCGGGCAAAACAGTAAATCGTCCTGAAAAATTGAGTCGCGAAAACGGTCAAAGACGGGATAATAAAGTGATTATAATCAGTAATCACGCATCAACAAGTGCGTAGTTAATACATATCATTGGCAACGAGGAAAAGAGCGAACTCAAGAAAATGGCAAAGTTTCAAGAATTTGACGAAAATATTAATGTTCAAAATATCCAATGTACATTGGTAACATAGGGGTTATATATAAATCTTAACTTGTGAGAAATTAAACAATAAAACTTTAAATAACAAGTTAAATTCAATAATATAATCAAATTATATTTTTAAGCTTTCGACGACTTTTATCGTCTTCTTCAGAAATTTATTTAATATATTAATAACCCTTAAACGGTAGGTGGTATACTTACCACATTTGTGCACATCAAAGTTTATGTTAAAACGGTAAACTCTGTGTACTTAACTCATTTTTGAAAAAAAATGTACTTACCACTTTTGTACTCTATACCGTCGATATCCTTATGTACATTATGTTATTGCACCATTCCTTAACACCAGATAAGTATTGAAACTTATTAGGTAGGTACTCTTATAATTTTTCCTTTCTCACATCTCAACACAATTGATCATTTTTGATTTTAACAAATACGGTTTCTCTATTGCTATATTCTTTTGTCGTTCTGACTGTTTCCATCTTTTCTTTTTTTGGTCAAGCTACTACTGCTTTGTCCATTAACCCAATATGTTGAGATAGAAAATATAAAAACTAGCTATTTAGAAACTATTAACTGCATTACCATATGGGTCTGGCGGTCATAATAGGTTAAAGGAAGGTTTGATCAAATCAAACTTAACTCTGGCTTTCATTCTTAAAACACTCTCCGCCGGACAGATTCCTGTTACAGTGTTTGGTGTGTTTTGATAAGCGAACAAGAAATGTGCCAGTTTTTCCTTTATCTCACTTTCTGATAATAATCGCTCTATAGACATTGGAATTGTTTTTTAGACCATTTGTAACCTTTATACCTGCTAAACCATAAGATTGTAGGTGATATGGATTGATTCCATTTGCTTGACAACATTTAAGAAATTCTTGTGAATTTACTGGCCATTGTCTGAGACTAGTTCCATTAAACCTACAACCGAGATAATTTCTTTTAATGCTATTATTACTTCTTGTGCTGTGGTTCCCTTATTCAAAAAATTTACATCGATCCATTTTAACTTGCTGTCTACCCATATTTAGAAGTTGTAGTTGAACTTAAGAAATAGGTCAATATGCTCTCTTTGAAAATTATTGTTTGCGTTTGGTCATGGTCATAACTAGGCTCCGGATAAATAAGCACAAAAAATCCGGGAAAAAGCGCTTTAAAAAGCACGAAATTTGCCTCTAAAAAGCATAAACTTCTGCAAAAAAAGCATAAAAATTTTTTTTAAAAACGTTAGAAAACAAACAAAAGTAACATTTATTTTTAAAAAGAAAATACAAAAAATTAGATACAGTGGCTCCAGAAATTAATAATACACTCCTATATTAACAATGTTAAACGGACATTTCCATGACTTTTTTATCATATAAAAATCGATTTTATAGCAAATTTCATTCTCTTTATTTTTGTTTCTATACATTTTTCTATTTTATCGCACCGTTTCTGAGTAATAGCGACTTTAAAAACACTCTGTAAAAATTTAGATAAAACTCCCATAAGAGCAATGTTAATTTTATTAAATTTTTTACATAGTGTTTTTAAAGTTGTTATTACTCAGAAACGGTGCGACAAAATAGAAAAATGTATAGAAACAAAAATAAAGAGAATGAAATTTGCAACAACAAATGTTTGAAACATTTTGCTATAAAATCGATTTTTTTAATTGTTAAAAAAATTTTAAATATGAAATAAAAATTCACCGAAAAAAAGCACAAAAAAGCATAAAAATTGATAAAATGCTCAAAAACATGAAAAAAGCAAAATAAGCATAAAAAAGTAGGTGTCAAACGATTTATTTCTCTTTGAATCGCGCTCATTTCTTAAAATTTTTTGAATGCTTGTAACTGCCGCAATAAGCATAAAGCTTAGAATTCCGGTCCCTAGTCATAACTCATAAGCTCTATTATCTCTTACTTCCTGACAGTTACTACATTGTGCTAAGAACGTTTATATATCTTCCTTTATTCCTGGCCACCAATAGGAACGCATTAGCATTTTGTACTTACGACTCCAATGTGTTGCACATAGAATATAATCTAGTAGTACCTACTGACCGACGGATTTCTTTCGATATAACAACCTTATTGCACCAAATTCATCCTTAACTGAGTCAATGTCAGTTAATCCTTTGATAATATTTTGTCCCTTTTGGTTTTGGTACACTTTCGCTTATGCTGAACGAATATAATGTTTTTGAGCTACCTATTGGTGGTTTCTTGTGTTGGTAACCTTGAAGGCAATTACTTTTTCCTTTCCTGTATTCTATTGTATACATGTACTGTATTGTACTGTAAATTATGGAACTTCTGTTGCTGCTAACATTATCGGCAATGCTTCTCTTTCGATTTATGCCTATCCTTTTTCTGCATTTGACATTATCGGTTTGTCTTCGCCATCAATTCTTAAAACTTAAAACTGCTCCTATTCCATATGAGCTGGTATCATATGTTACAAACAATGGTAAGTTGGGATGAAAATCAGGAAAGTTAAATAACAGAAGTTGAATCATTTAAGAATACCTTCATTGATTGCATATTGACCAATTATCAAAACCACAGTTATATCCTTTGTTACTAATTCTAACACATCACTAGGTATCAACAATTGTTTTAATATAGAGATAGATTAAGCATTCCCAGCTCCCACTAAACTTGATAGAATATAATTATATTTGAAAATAAAATTAATAGTAGTAATTTCTAGGTAGATCTAAATATTAAAATGAAAGAACAGAGAAGCTTCCAATTATAATTCTGTCTTGTTATTATCATTTTATAGTAAGTTATACTATAAATAAGTTGAAAAGCATTGTATTGTAAAAGTAGTATTTAACCGAAAATTCATACCTTGTTAACAGACAATAGACAAAAATTCCAAAATTTTTAATTAAACTTTTTTTCAAAATATATCTACTTCAAGGTAAAAAATGAGCCAAATATTTTTCGATTGCTTAGCATGAAATCTCTAAAATGTATCCATGCAGAAGCGTTTACTTCTTGTAAGTGTATTGGTTTGTTTCAGGTATTAAAAATATTCTTTAGTAAATTTCAAAAAAAATTTTAATATAAAACAATATATTTAAAAATATGCATCATTATGTAATAAAGGCACATATTGTATCACTAACTAATACGTTACAGTACTTATTGTCAAATTTACACAATAATCATATTATTTAAAAAAGTTGGTCTTTAATTACCAGTTACCTATTACTAAGAGAGCATTGTGAGATTTAATTCGATTATTTTTCGATGTCCTAAAAATTTAATACCACACATTGAGATCTTAATATACTATGCTACATTATGCAAATATTTAATTTCTATGAGCAACTTTGTATACCACATTACAAAAATATAATTTTATAGCTTACGAGATTTTTTAATTTTCATTGATGACAAAATTCAACTATTTGAAATGAGATGATATTTATATAACTTGATGGTGTAGCAACAATCTGATCATGTACTTTAGCAATATTACTAGAAAATAGTTTATGGAACAGTTCGCTATGCCTATATTACACTATTGATATTGTACTAAAAAAATATCTGAAAGTCCTTTTCAAGTATAAAATATTTAACATTCAAAATTGAACTACTTTTGTACTAATTTTTGTAAAATTGTTAATTTTAAAACGTACTACATAAAATATAACAGCTATAGATGGTTCTAGTAAAATAAAAAATTGTTCAGTTGGAAACATACAACTGTATACAGGCTTTTTCATTTGACTGCGGCGTTAGCTATCTTTTCTAAAGCTTAACAACGATTCAACATTGTTAATCTAACAAACAAAAATAATATAAGAAAAATAAAATGGTAAGAGTGTAGTTTTTGTCCATCAGAAATAAAGTAGTTTACCTTAAAATATTGTAAAAGAACAGCTAAGAACCATCTAACTTAAAAATACCGTTTGTATTAAATTAGTTTGTACGTTTCTACCACTTATAATTTACATAACAAATTATTTACAATCTAACAATACCAAGTAAAGCATTGTTAAAACTTAAGTATTTCAGGTGCTGTTTAAAATATAATGCAAGATATAATCCAAGTAAAAGTAACTCTTCATCTTTAAAGGCACTTACAGTAAGTAAAATAGATGAGTCTGTCAAGCATTAACAGAAATATTTACAGGAACATTGACTGGAATATTAATTGGTTCTTCACTAAAATATTCGTGGCTTAACGCCTCCATGGCATTAATTCGTTTATAAGGATTAAAAATCAACATTTTCTGAAATTTTATTGTCAGCACAAAATCTGAAATTTTGAATTCCATCTTACCTTTAATAAATCATACGAATTATCTGTTAAGTTGGGTATCAGAGTCAGGATATCTATTTTTCTCTTAACTTCAAATGAAGAATACTTAATTGGAACACTGTCTTCCGGCCATTCGTCTTCTCTAGGTTTGCCCATAATTCTAAAAAATTTGGTTACAAAATGCAAACATTATTGTGTCATTAAAAACTTACTGAAAAATTTTGTTTAATTGATCACTCTCTGATGTCCCATTGAATAGTGGTTTCAACATGAACAATTCTGCCATAATGCACCCAATCGACCAAATATCTACCGGTGTTGCATAAGATTGTCCTAAAAGAACTTCAGGGGATCTGTACCATAAGGTAACAACCTAAAATATAATAAGATAAAATGAGATATATTGAATATCATTAATGTAGTCTTTAGAAATAATTAGAAAACATTAAAAAATAAAGAAGAAACATAAACTCAACCTTAATAATATGAGATGTAATACTTAAGATTAGTGTAATGGAGAGGAGATGCACCAGTGAAACTGGTGTACAAGTGAAAGAAAACTAAGGAAATCAAGAGAAATCCTTTCAACTTATTGACCTAAGTCAATGAGCTGTTGTTTGCTTGTTTAGTGACAAAAGTCAGAAGTTAAAAAAAATCAGAGAAAATTCAAGGAAATTTGAGAAAATATCTTAAATGAAAATCCAGTGTACAAATATTTATGTTGCAATTCTCAATTGTAATCATTTAGATATTCAATTCCCAATTCCTTAATTGGAAAAAAAATCATATTGCTAAGATTACTGCTTAGATTAGTAATTTTGAGAAAATTTAAGAATCACACAAAACATAAGATTTGCCTAATGATGGAAAACAGCAGTAAAATTTTCTTCCACGTGTTTTTTAAAACTTCTTAAAGATTTAAAAAATTAATAAATATTTTAATCAATCCTTACCACTGATGTAAGTCTCATTTCAAAATCATAAGTTTTTGCTAAACCAAAATCTGCAAGTTTAATACTGCCATTTTGTGTAACCAATATATTTTGTGGTTTTAAATCTCTGTGTACAATACGGTGACTATGTAAAAAGTCTACGCCTTTTAAAATTTGCTTTGTTAAGTTCTGAAAGAGAGAATTGTAAACATTGTGATGGAACCCAATATTTGGACTTACTCTAATTTTATCATTATTTAACATAGAATTTTTAGTACTTCCACACTTTTCTATAAAAGAACCCAAGTCTTGATCGACGTGTTCAAAAACCAAAAACATAACCAATTCACTCTCCATTCTCTGGCCGTGACAAATATCCAACAATCTCACAATATTGGGGTGTTCATGAGAGTCGAGTTGTTTTAATAATGCAACTTCTCGTAAAGTGCTCATAGGTATTCCATCTTCAGTCAAAGCTACTCTCACTTTTTTTAAGGCAACGTAAGTGCCAGTTTTTCTATTTCTTGCTTTATAAACCATTCCATATGCTCCTGACAATTAAGAAGAAACCAAAACTTATAGTTCGGTTTGGAATCAAGCTAATTTAAAAACTTACCAACTCCAATAATATTTAAATCTTCGTAAACGGTACTACCAGTATTTGAATCGTCTTCCATTTTTTCAGTTTTATCGCCATTTTCCATTTTCTCAATTTTTTGTAAAATTCAATGTCTCATAGAATCTTGTACAAACAGTTGCTGTTCTGTTCAACGTTTAGACTCTGCAAACAAAAATTCCAATTAGAAATATAAATATTTGCCTTGTTTTAATAATACGGCATAATTAAGCAGATCCATAGTACTTAATTTATGCTATGGTACTTAATTTATGCTATGGTATTTACTCAAGTGTTATTAAAACTTCCTTAATCTTTAATGTTTTTATAACATTTTACAGTTTGGAAAACTAAGTATTACCGGAAGTGGAATCAATTTTATATGGATCAAACGCATTTGAGAAGGCAGGAGCTATGTACAATTATATTCTTGATATTACAAGTATCTAATCTTGCAAAATGATATAATCGGCTGTACTAACAAAACAAATTCACCAAAGACTCACACAAAATTTAATATTTTTTAACAACTTTGTTTTATTATTTCAGGTTGAATTGAATTATTTCCTATCTGAAAGATTTACAATGAGAATAAACTGCAGAACCAGAGTGATCTCGAAGAAGTTCACGACTTAACCCTTTTATTTACAATTTAACATATTCAATTCTGCGAAATAATATCTAAATTCAAAAAATATGATTGCTATATTTAGAACATAAACAGGAAGCGCGATTTTATGAATTAATCATAAATTAATTAAAATTGGTTTTTACAAACAAGGCAACTACGGAAATCCTGCATGTTTTGCACCTTATAATGAAATGAAGTGGAATAAGTAGGTAATTTCTCAAAAGTACAATTTACCACAAATATTAAAGTAAGCCTTTATAGAGGACAATCAACTACCTCTGAACTACTCGACATAATTGAATAATTATAATAAAATTTATTACGACGAGCACTTTAAACAGTACCTTGAATCTTCCATAAAAAATGAGTCAAAATCTCAAGTCACAACGATGCATTTACTTGTAACAAATAGCTTTTATTATGGAAAACGTCTTTTTTTTTATTTTGTATGTTTTGAGATATGAAGAAATACTAAATCCCTTGTCCCCTATAACCAGATTTAAACTCAAGTATTAAGTTTGCTAAAAAAGATAAGATAAAATTTTAATAACCTACCACCGGTTAGTAGTATGCAAATACAACAATTTTTTTGCTGTTAAACATAACTACAAATAATTTCATTTCAAGTTTGAATATATAAAGGTTAGTAACTGTTCCAAATACCGGTACCCCATTAAAACTGTCATGTCGTCCCAAAAAATTGCATTTAAATTTTCAGTCTATTGAGCTGAGTCAAAAAGAATGCAATTCTTCGAACACTTTTGTTATAATTTTCTTCAGTTTTAAGCGATGAAGCGGAGAGAGAATATCCAAATTGGATTAATCAAACGCAATAATTTTTTCATCCTCAATGATTATTACCGTACCTAAAGCTATTGCTGTGCTTATTTATCTATTTTTAAGAATAGACAGTACAAATATTTGTCATGTAATTAAAGTTTACTATTCAGTAAAAATTCACCAGAATCCATATAAGTAGGTATGTATTTATTTTAGAGAAATTACGCTCTCGTTTCACAAAAAAATTTATGTGAGAAAAAATATTACCAACATTTTTTAATGTAAGATTGATGGAATTCAAAATACTTAACAAAAATGCAATAAAAATAATCTTTGGTGTGAAAATTTCGAAATCATCTACACAATTAGCAGAAAACTAGGATTCATTGTAAACAAAAATTGTTGAAGATAGGATGTCAAATCTATGATTCCGTTTTCTGTACCACCTTAGCGCTGAATTACAATCAAGATTTAGACTACAGAAAGTAGGAACTATAGGAAGGTATAAAAAAATTTCAAGTGATAGTTTTAAGTATTTTGTTGCTTCTTCACATTATGTCATTTAAATTATTATTATCATCATCATCTAAATTAAATTTTATTAAAGCAGACCAAGATTTTGAAATGTTTTCAGACATTAATGGAAATGTCGAAAAAAGAAATTCGTTTAGTACCTAATTATCAATTTTAGGTCGAGGTAAGTCTAGATCAGTTTTTATATAAATTTTTCACTAAAAGATTGTAAATTATATTTGATATTCAATAAATATTTAAATTTAGCTTAACCACTAAACTAAATAGTTTTTCGGGATACCACCATAGATGATTAATAATTTGGGAATTTGTTTGGCAAATATAAGTGAACTGAATCACAGAAAAATTGCATTTTATTACAGGCAAATCGCCAAATATATATACAGATTGTAAATTAAAAATATGATCGAGTTATGTAAATATGCATAAGGATGTGTACACATTAAGAATCAAATAAATGCCGAATGACAAACGATGAACAATTATTGTTATTTATTGCTCATGATTCAGAGTAAAGGTTGGTTTGTGCAGAACGCCGTCAAGTCGTACGCCGCTCTTCGTATCGTATAGCACAAGACGGAGGATTGCGGTTGCATAAAATCGTTTAATTATGCAATATGTATTTCCGCCTATGAATATGATTTTAGAAGTCTTACTTATAAAGTGTGAGTTATGAAGAATGTTATGAAATATGTTTTTAGAACATTTTTAACAGTTTTCATAATAACGAGATTTCAAAAACAACCATGGCACAGCTTTCCTAGTAAAAAACTGATTTGTTTTAATATTTCAAAAATTAAAAACAAGAAATATAAAAGCATTATGAGCCTCGATATTTTCGGCAACCTTTATAAGCAAAAATAGCTAGTAAACTTTGCCTAGATTATGTAGTACTAATCATTACAAACAAAAAAGAATTTAAAAAAATCGTTTTAATCGCGCACCCTTTTAGAATTATTATAATGAAATCAAAATTTTTTGATTTGTTAAAAAAAACTACTGACTTGACATATTATAAAGAAAGACTTCTTGTGACGTTATCCACTATTATATTGCGGCCGCTATATGACGGTACCGCTTTCTCGAAAGCTTTATAAGGCTCTACCACAGTATAATAAGTTATACAGTAGGGACACACGCATGTTTTTGCGGTTAGATTTTTTTATATGCATGTCTGGGTCTAAGTTAACTATCTACACATGTTAGCAGATGTCTCAACAGCTCAGATGAACTAAACCCAGATTTTAACAGCTTAAAATTTAAATGAAGATAGTGCAAATGCACACTCTTGTAAACAAATAGAACATTTTCAATAATAATTCGATTTAATAAAGAGACTGAAATTTTGCATTTCTTGAAGGTTATTGGTAACCGAGTTCCAAATATATCTTAAGCAGTATGCTCTTTTATGTTTAGCCAATAACAACTCACTCTCTGTTGTTTTCTTACTTAGCTTTGTGTTGTTTTCAATCTATTCTTCCCTTTGTTAATCGTTAAGTTTTCAATCAATCAAAAAATGTGAAAATTGGTATTTAGTTAACCTAGATATCGATATATCGCGCGATAGGGCACATCAGGGATGCTCAGCAACTGAATAGTTTAGAACTTAAACTTCCGATATCACTAATGTAGCTTCATTTCAAGTAATACATATATTAATTCTCTTTTTGTAAAATCTTGGCTTGTTGGCTTGGTTAGCGAATGGCCAGCTACAAGACGACAGCAGCAAGTTTTACAAAATATCAATCCTTGACTTTTAATTAGGTACGGAATACAGCAGCTTAAAAAGGCATTTTAGACATTTAAATGTAGAATATAATAAAATATACCTAGGTAATAGTATTTATTTCATAAATAGAAAAAACAACTTTTAAAAAATAACAAGTGCAATGTCAAAAATACTGCTGCTAAATTTCAAAATGATATCTTCAGCGGTTTCTAATACAGTGGCCAACAAAAAGTATTCGTACACCCTATCTTAACAATGTAAATAGTACTTTTTGAAGCCATTCTTTGACACATAAAAATCGCTTTTACAACAAAACTTTTTAGACATTTCTTGTTAAGAATTTCATTGTCTTCAAGTTTGTATCTATACATTTTTCTATCTTGTCGCCCCGTTCCCGACTGACAACAGCTTAAACAAGACTGTAAAATACAAAAAAAAATGTCACCTGTATCTCAAAATCGGTGCAACGAAATAAAAAAAATGTATTATAAGTAATTTTTGTTGCAAATTTTATTCCCTACATTTTTGTTTATATACATTTTTCTATTTTGTCACACCGTTTCTGAGATACAGATGATAATATTTTTTTGTTTTTTACAGAGTCTTGTTTAAGTCGCTGTCAGTCAAAAACGGGGCGACAAAATAGAAAAATGTATAGATACAAAATTGAAGACAATGAAATTCTTAACAAACAATGTCTACAAAGTTTTGCTGTAGAAGCAATTGTTATGTGTCAAAAAAAGGTTTCAAAAAGTACTATTTACATTGTTAAGATATGGGTGTCCGAATACTTTTTTTTAAAAAAGTGCCGGATTATCCATAAGTCAGAAAAGGCGGCTGCCTAGGGGCCCCGCTTATTTTAGGGGCCCCGTTAAAACAAAACAAAATTTTTTCTTATTATAAATCTTTTATTATAAATGGATATTATCTTACGTTGAACAAGGTGAAACTCGGATGACCGTAGGGCGTAGTTCTTAGGCTTCTATACTTCTATCTTTCTGGTTAAACTTGAAAAATATAGATTAGAATATAAGGTAGATCAGAAAAATTCTAAATAAAGCCTGCATTAAAATAGTGAATTCGATAATCCGATAAAGTACCAACTTAAAAATTTTACTTATAGTATATAAGAACATTAAAAGATGAGAAAAAAAATAACAGTTATCTATGGGAATTATAACGTACCTATGTTTTTCATACTATAACAATAAACACAATACACCAATAGTATAAAAAACAGAAGTACGTGTCCGCCCGTCCGTCCGCATGTTTCAAATTTAAGAACTATGCCTATAGTTTAAATAAGGCCTCTTGCTATACTTTGTATGGAAGCCTAAAACTATACTGGAATAGTTCTCAAAGTTGAAACATGTGGACAGACAGACACGGGGCCAGATCATAAGGCTTCTTCCTATACGTTGTATAGAAGCCTAAAAGGCAAAGTTGGCAATTTTTCCTTGAAAAAGACGCGAAAAAGCTAAAAAAAAGGCAAACTCGTTGGCAATTTCACGACTACTCCTCCCTCAAAAAAGTCGGTTCTAATTTTTTAGAGGGCCCCGAAAATTTAACTGCCTAAGGGCCCACAAATGTTTAATGCGGCACTGGGGAAGAATATACCCGTTATTGTTATATTTCGAAGCATCATTGATTTGAAAGTAGTATTTTTAAAGTTATTTTAAAATGCGAAAATGTATTGCTATTTTTTAAAAGTTGTTTTTTTAAATTGCAATATCTATTGCAAACCTTAAACCTTAAATATGACATAAACCTCAAGGCATACCCAGTAGATCCTATGTATTTTGCAAATGACTTTTTTGTGGGTAAAAACAGGGGATTTCCCCAATGCAATTGTAAGTTTTAGCGCAGTTTCCTTAAATTATTTGTGTTACTTGATAGCAATGGTTATTGATCCCTAATTATTCTGATTAATATTTTAAAATAACTTAGTAATAAAGAAATGGTTAGATATACACTCACATTAGTAAAAAAAATTAAATTGACATTGCCTTCGTTTCTTGATTAGCAATGAGAGGGGTCGAGCATCGAGCTTAACATTGACAATGAACGTGCGTGTAATAGAAATATTATTTACTAGTATTTCGTTAGAAAAATACAAGGACATTAAAAATCACTTTAAAACCCCGGTGATTTAAAAATTAAATGGTAAGAAGTAAGTAGGAGTATTCCCACGTTACGTTTCAGCGATTACGGCACCAAGATGTACATTTGGTCAATGACTTCAATATTAATGTGCACTTGACTGTTCTCTAGATTACTTCGAAATAATTCGTTATCGATACGAACTCAAGAACTGAAATAACATTCTTTGATAATGTAACTTCAACTTTATTTATTCAAGAAATAAATATACTGACAACTTGTGTACCTATATAGGCATTTTCTAGACATATCGACCTTGAAAAATTCGTCTACCTCAATGAACATTTATATAATTAACATCTTATAAATATCTCGTTAAAAGGCAACTTTTAAATTAAACGATTGAACCGTAAAGAACGAATATTATCATCATCCTTTTAAATTTCGATTTTATTTCGAACGAACTTGGTAATTTGAGAACACCGCAAAATATCTAATCAAAAACCAAAACAATGTAACCACCAATTAAAAGGAAAACTCTTATCGTGAAAGAACTCACCACTAAACACTAAAATATTTAAAAATACACGTTCGCACTAAGTTTAAAATTTTAACTTCACATAAAAAAATAAATAATAACCCCACAATTTAGACAGTTGCAATAGGCTACTTTTCCCCTTTGTACGTTACAACAGCGTGGTTGAAGAATGAGAAACAAACCATTCAACAGCTGGTTGAACATGCGTATCTTTGAATTTGTATTTTTCACAGAACCGGAATCGAAATATTTCAGTGCCGTGCTCCTAAAATGCAATGTCGAAACTTTGTGTCGATATAGAATTTGTTTTGTTCGTTTTAATTTCTTGTGCTCTCGATATTTTAATACAGTATAAATTAATTCAAAAAAGAGTTTTCGAAATAATTATTTTACGTAATTTTTATTACTATAATACCTATAATTAAATAATTTTCTATTGAAAGCACATTTTGTGCTATTTTCAAGGATAACTATAGCTTTATAAAATAACATCCTTGAAAATAAAATAGAAAATATGTCGAAATGGATTTTTCTACCGTGAATTTTTAAAATCCACAATAATTTACAATCGGTTATTTAAAAATAACAATAAATTATTATAAAATATGTAACAATATTTTTATGATATTGAGTGAAAATCGGAGAATGAATTATTTAAAATTGTTATTATTTGGTTATTATAAACAATAACAAATGGATGCCATCATAAAATAATTATTGAAGTTAATAGTTATTTTTGGTAATTATTTACAGTGGCTTAAGAAAGTATTCGTACACTTCTATGTTAACAATGTAAATAGTACTTTTTGAATCCTTTTTTGATACATAAAAGTCGCTTTTATAAAAAAAACTTATTGAAGATTTTTTTAAATTTCATTCGCTTTATTTTTGTTTATATAATTACATTTTTCGATTTTGTCAAATCGTCTTCGAGTAACAGTGACTTAAAGAAGACTCTGTAAAATGCAAAAAATATCTTCATCTGTATCTTGGAAACGGTGTGACAAAATAGAAAAATTTATAAGAATATAAATGTTAGGGAATGAAATTTAAAAGGAAAAATACCTATTAATTTTTCTATTTGGTCGCATCGTTTCCGAGGTGCAGATAACATTTTTTAGTATTTTACAGAGTCTTCTTTAAGTCACCGTAACTCGGAAACGGTGTGACAAAATAGAAAAATTAATATAAACAAAAATAAAAAAAATGAAATTTTCAACAAAAAATCTTTAATAAGTTTTTTTATAAAGGCGATTTTTATGTGTCAAAAAAAGGTTTCAAAAATGTATTTATTGTAAATTGTTAACATATGAGTTTACGAATATACATACTTTCTTGAGCCACTGTAAATTGATTTTCTACTATAGGTAATGTTAAGGACAAAAATTATCAGGAACCCATTTACAAATTAAATTATTATTTGACAATACAGTAGAAGCTCGATTCTGTGAACACAAAAATCCAAAGGTATGTTCAAACTAACGCAAGTGTTCACACTAATAAAACGTATAATGCATAATGTTGGTAATTAACCTTTTAAGGACGGTTAATTTACAGTAAAATTGACCATTTTTTATGAACAAAATTTGTACATGAATCAATTTATTTATTTAGTCTGGTTTTGGCCGATGTGGTAGAATTGGTCAATCATATTTTTTATTTAAGTAATAGTTTTTAGTCAAATTCTACAATTTATTAATTGAATTGCACTACATGTTTCGGGTTATTGAACCCATTGTCAAGTGCTAAAAATAAATACAAAGTTGTAAGAAAATATTCAAAAAAGTCAAACTTCAAACTTTTTGCAGACATCTTCACGAATGTCTTAGAGAAAAAACTACTCCATAAAAAATATAATGAATGGTATGGCAAATATATCTTATACTGGTATCGATATGTAGATGATATCATATACTTGTGGGGTGGCACAGATAGACAATTAGATAAATTCCTAAACCACATCAACAACCTTGATGACGCCATTAGCTTCACAATGGAAACTGAAAAAGATAAAACGCTAAACTTCCTTAATCTTAGCGTGAATAGATCACAACAACTTCATACATTCAATGTATACAGAAAACCTACCTACACTGAAACCACTATCCCATACAACTCTGATCACCCTTGGATCCATAAGATATAGCTGGATACAGATCAATGATCCAATACTTAATCAATACCTACCCCAATAAATGACAAGAATCAAAAAATTGAACTAAACACAATCAAGAACATCGCTAACAACAACGGATACCCCAATGGATCTATTAACTCACTATCATACAAAATAAAAAACAAACACTATTATAAACAATACCACCATTGACCATAGTAGTTATCAAGACACGCAGCCATATATGTTTTAATGCAATACTAAATTGTCGCGACAACTAGATGGCGCTAATTTTCAATGTAAATCCTCATTAACAATTATTAATCTCGCGATCCATTCCGTTAGAACGTGTGGACAGTATAGTGCGCGGAGTGCGTTCGAGTGAGAGGGACATAGAATTTACAATTCTTCCATATGGCTGCGTGTCTTGATAACTACTATAGTCAATGATACCACCTTATATAAATCAACAAAAATAGTAATATAACCTACCTACTCCTATAAAATAATAGCCAAAAAATTAAAACAAGGTAGTAAAAATAAAAATATAACTATTTCTTACAAAACCAAAGGATCTATAAGAAACCTGCTTTCTAAACTAAAAGACCCAATAGACAAATATCTAAAAAGTGAGGTATATGAATTAAGTTGTAATAATTGCATAAACAAATATATTGGTCAATCAGGACGCAATTTTAAGACTAGATTTAAAGAACATACAGCCCACTGGAGACTAAAGAACACCAACAAATCAAATTTTGCAGATCACTTACTCGATGAGGACCATGAAGTACATGAACATAATTTAAAAATCTTGTATATCTGTGAAAAAGGACCAACAATCCGCCTTGAAAGTTTGGAAATTAAGAAGATCCTAAAGAAAAATCCAACTGTTCTAATTAATGAACAATTAAACTTAATACACAGTCCTTTTTTAGAAATATGCATTTAGCAACCACGTGTTTATCACGATATCGCTTTTTTCTAACTGTTCAATTTTAAACTTGTTTTTTCTGAAGTTTGACTTTTTTGAATATTTTCTTACAACTTTGTATTTATTTTTAGCACTTGACAATGGGTTCAATAACCCGAAACATGTAGTGCAATTCAATTAATAAATTGTAGAATTTGACTAAAAATTATTACTTAAATAAAAAATATAATTTATTTATTTCTCACGTAGCATTATACAACATTCCATGCTGGGCATATTATGTTCCAGCCCATCCGGAACGGAAAGTTCAATATAAAACAAACATTTTTTGTGTTTCTGCGTAATTTGATGCGCTGAATACGAAGAAAATTTAAAAAAAATTGAGAATTGCATTTGAAAATCAAATTTATTGTTATTTATATTTATTTATTTATTATTTGTACATAATTTGAAGAGTTTCACACACGAGAGACATTATCATAAAGTAAGGTATTCCGATGTGAGAGCAAAAAGAAGTAGAAGTGCTTAAAAATTATGTACAAATAATAAATAAATAAATATAAATAACAATAAATGTGACTTTCAAATGCAATTCTCAAGGCCATCTGAGCTTCCAAAAAAGCTCGAATTACGTAGAAAAACACCAATAGTCAATTTTAGTCACAGCCCGTCCTTAAAAGGTTAAGAACCTTAAAGTTCACGAAAAAACATAGTTATCTTATTTTGTTTTTTAACTTTTACTGTTCAATGTTCATGTTATCGAGTATAATAATTAATAGTGTTCACGTTACCGAGTAGCTATAGAAAAATTTGGTGTTCACGTGAGCGCGATGTTCGTAAATTCGAATGTTCACGTTATCGAGCTTCTACTGTATTTATTTTACAATAAATAAACATTTTGCATTTTGTAGTAAAACTAAAGTATTTAGTACGTTATTATCTACTCTTTCCTGTTAAAATGCTAAAAAAACAGTATTTTAATGCCGCTTGGCGTCTTTTTCAATAACTTTTAGTGCCGTTCGACTAGTGTACCTAGGGAGGGCACATTTTTAGGGGCAGAATTTTGCTTCTTTTTGTACAATTTTTTGTTTTTTTTTACTTTTTATTAAATTTTAATTTTTAATTGTTTTCTATAAAATAATTTTTTTATATATTTATATGTAATAATATTAATATGAAAGGAGGAAGTAGGGGGCGGCAAAAGTTCTAGGTTTGAATTGAAATCTAGTTGAAATTACGAACTACAATAGCAAATAAAATACACAAGTAAAAACGCAATAATCCCAGAAAAATGTGCCATTGAAAGACAGGAACTAAAATCCCGAAAATTTTTCGTCCAAATGTCCAACTCTATGCATGGTATTTATATTTCAACAGTCAACTATTAGGATAACAATTTTCATTAAAGTACAAAGTGAAAGTGAATATTCTAAAATGCAAGTAACCATCGATAAAGCAAATTGAGAAAAGATGTACTCGTAATAATATATTGCTGTGTTTTCTTTCATCATGCCTATCGTATCCCGATGCAGATGTAAAAAATTGTAGCTTTCAGAAAGTGGTTTGCTGTTTTTAATTTTTATTTATTTTATTATAAGATAATTCTTCTTATTATTATAACATTATAAGTAATGGAAATTTTGTGTCGTATGTAGTACATTGGCTCACAGAATTATTGGGATAGCCCAGGGGTCGGCAACCTTTTGAGACGGAAGAGCCAAAAGTTACAATTTACAAAATTTCACAGTTTTTAAAGGGCTACTAAAATTTTTATTTCAATATTATGGTATTTTATCTTGGTTTTATCCCGTTTAAAGTTTTTTTTAATTTTTAATATTTGCGCATGGAACTGGAGAGCCGCATATCTTAACATCAAAAAAGCCGCATGCGGCTTGCGAGCCGCAGGTTGCCGAGCCCTGGAATAGCCTATGTTACCAATCTAATTTGTGCCTTTTCAAGACTATTTTGACACATAACAATCACTTTTACAGCAAAACTTTTCAGACATTTTTTGTAGCAAATTTCATGGCATTCAATTTTGTTTATATACATTTTCCCATTTTGTCGCTTCATTTATAACTGACAGCGACTTAAACAAAACTATGTTAACCCTTTCAGACACAGTGTCCTGTAGAGAGGACATAAGTTTAAGGCAAAATTATGGCTAGTAGTAGCTGTATGGAAAGTGCCAATCAAGTTGATCTGTTCCGAGGACTAGTCAGCTTGACCCCTGAAAGATTGCATTACTTTTGGGACTTATTGTTATCCTTTAATAAATTTATTTTGTCTTATGCGTCGAAACTGAAAGCACATGGTTGTGTTCGAGTTTTTGTGTTTATTTTTCTTTTGGAATTTAATACTATTTCAGTACTTAATATTTTTTCTACTTTGTATAATGTTGTTTGCATTTAATAAAATAAATTTTTTTTCATGGAATCTCCAAATTTTCGATAAATCGTGATCAGAAAATCACCTTGTCCACTACACAGAGGACAGTTAATATCTGAGTACTCGGGAATCTTAGGGTAATCTAACAAACACGAAAAATCTTCGAAAAATTAAACAAGTTCACATGCTGAGTTTGAAAATTTTCCTACAACCCCTTCATAATTCGTGTCTGAAAGGGTTAAATGCAAAAAATAATTTCAGCTGTATCTCAAGAACGGATCGACAAAATAGAAAAATGTATATGAATAAAAATGTAGGGAATGAAATTTACAAGAAATAATTTCTATTTTTCACACCGTTTTTGAGATACAGTTTTTAAAGCCCCCCGCCCCCAAAAATAAATGTTTCTATAAAATTTCGAGATTAGAGATTAGCTCACTATTTATAGACAAACAAAACAGCTAAATTCGTCATGTCCTTCTTAAGAAATTGAATTTCTTAAATATGTTTTTGTTCTCTTTAAAGTTGAAAATGTCCTTTCCCCACTTGTATTGGTTCAAAATATTCTTGTTGCAATCTCTAAATTGGGAAATATTGAAATCATTTTTTTCTCTTGAATAAAAGCTAAAATTTCCTTCATACGGCTAACAACATCTTCAATATTTTCAATAAATTATTTGAATTAAATGCACTCTTCAGAAAATTCCAATTTCAAGTCTTCACAACATATGATTTGAAGATTTTTTTAATGATTGCATAAATTGCCATCAGATTATTTAAAAATCCAAAATTATTTTCAATTTTGCTATAGACAGTTACCCTTTTTTTAATTCTTCTTTTAATCTGTCTGTATATAATTCCAGATAAGTGTTAATTCTCATTTCAGCTTTTCCATCAAACCCGACTTCCCCATATTTAAATACTTTTGCCAAACTGTCTTTTTTAAGTCTTCGTTCGCTTTAAATCGTTTTTATATTCATAAATATTCGACAATTCCTTTCCACGTTCTTGGTAAACGTCTGATTTCTAAATCTGCTTTGATTTTTTGAAAAGATTTGCTGGCTTTGTCACATTTATTCAAAACGTCGGACCAAAATTCAGTTAAAATTGCAGTTTCCAATAATCCAAAATTTTGTAGTAACCCATTTGCTTCAGTCTTTTATAAGGTTTTTCAGTTTTATTATGAGCTAAAATAATTAGAGCGCCCTTTTGATGATCGGCGCCCCTAGGCAGTTGCCTAGTTTGCCTATTGGATAATCCGGCCCTGACTCCATGTAAAATTTCCCCTCTATAGCGAGTACGTTTTTGGCATTGAGGTGGATATAACGAGATTTTGGTTAGTTTCAGATCGGTAATAGCGAGAAATTCCGAGAAATTTCAGAAGTAGATCGAATATCACGAGAGTTTCTGGGAAAAATAAAGACACCTGTAGGTCTCAATTACATACTAGAATTTTATCGGAATTGTATTTTAACTGTTCGGGAGGTTTTGTTGATGGGTACATCTACACATCTCACGATGCTCTTTTTAATAACTTAGTATCATTAGAAAGTGCAATAATTGATAAAATTAAAATTCTGTATTTCTGGGAACAAATCAAAATTACAGACATTTTTCAATAACTTGTTAAACGTTATGTTAGTATGCATTTAACTTTCTTTCTTAACTAATTTAATACATTTATCAACCTATACAAACTTTGATTGTCCAGGACTGTTTATAGCAAAAATCTGTTATAATGGTCCCTTGAGTTCTCGTTATAGAGGGGTTCTACTCAGGGTCGGCGTAACCATGTCTGGCACACTAGGCAAAAAGGTTATATTCGCCGGCCCTCCTCAGAGCCGGCTGTGAGACCCGGAGCAAACAGTTTTTAAAGGCTCCTTGGCTTTGTAGGTTTTAATATGCGCCGCAGGTAAAAATGATTGATTTTTCAAGGTCAACCGCATAGATCAAATGTAAAATTTTTAAAAGGATAATAAATTATTATACATAGTTTATTATAGTTTTTTATAAAACACAGGTATACCTATACATAATATAGGTACAATAACATTTTAAAAACATTTTTTTCTTACTTTAAGTTGCATAAATTCAGCAATTAAACACTAGTCTGCATATACACTCAAAGAAAAAACTTGGTAAAATTAACCAGAAAAAGGATATGAAAATGCGTCAAACACTGAATATGGTATTATCAACTGTAAAAAAATAGTTGATTTTATCTAACCTCTAGTAACATGTATAGTTGGTAGAATTTACCAATGAAATAGTGTATTGAACAAACAAAGTTGTACATTAACAATTTTATAGTTTCTTAACCAATTTTTTGTTACCTAACAAGTAAAATGTTGCTTAACTATTTACATAGTTCTTGTTAGTTGCTAAACCAAAATAATAGTTGGTTAACCATTTTAATTTGCGTCTTACCTATACTTAATAGTTATTTTAACAATTTTCATTGTTAACTTATTTTCATAGCAATTGTAGAAATAATAAAAGTTATTTAAGTTTGAACTTATAATTTATTACAAATACATACACATAAAAGCATTAAGTACATAGGTATATAAGAATAAATTAACAAACGTTAAACATTAATCATTAAACATTAAAAACTAAAATCTTAAAACTAACTAAATTAGCTAACAAAAGAATGGCTTCCAGTTGCATCTGCGAACATATAGATGCTAATACTCATTATCTGAAGAAGCCAAAGGTGAAGTAACATTATGATTAAGCCATAAGCTAGTTCTGCAATAATTTAAATTTAGAGGCTGAAGAACGGAACTGTTTGGAGCTGAATTCTGTAATAAAATCAATTTTAGAACATTGCTAACTTCAAAATATATTTTCGAAATATTAAAAAAAATAATTAACAATAAATTGTAACTTACATTTTCCGATTGCCACTTGGTTAAGAAATTGCGAAACCCAATTTTTAAATTCAGTTTCTTATCCTTAAAGAGTTCATCGAGATCTTTTTTTCTTAAATATTTTAACCGCTCCGCGACGTGATATCTTAACCTGCAATTGACAATAAGTTCAAATATTTTGGGAGATATAGCACATTAATATAACAAATATATTTATTTAAATATATAGATACATATATTAATTATTATTAGTTACTTAAGAATTCTTCAAATAAATACTCAAAACCCCACGTAGTACAACGAAAGCGATGAAAACTGAAATATTTTTTTAAAAAGGTTAAGCTTTACAATGGCTACTATTTGGACATGTGGCATTAGACAAACTGTACCTGATTCTGAAGCAGGTTTCGAAGCAATAAAACATGCCCTTAAAATTTATAAAGATTTACCAATAATTTTTAATGAAAGAACTATTTACAAGGTTATTTACCAACTATTTTGTTTAATTCAACTATGTTCTTGTAGCTTCTGAAAAATTGTAAAAAGTACCAAGATAAAATGTTGCAATACCTATATAGCTCGTTATTTAACTAATAATTGTGGGTTGATATTATCAAACCATTTTGGTACACTACAATTAAGTGTTAAAGAACAACAAACATCAGTAAAAAGAACTATTATCATTGTTAATATACATTCCAAGTTTAACAATTTTGAGTTGATTGAATCTACAATTGTAAATTGATAAAATTAAACAAGCTTTCGTTTAAATATACTAAATTTAATGAAATTGTTGTATGACAATTAAATCTGGTTAATTTAACCGTTCCTTTTTCTCTGAGTGTAATAACAATAAGTATACAAAACATTATGCAGATATAATTTTATTCCTTTTTGCCGCCCCTAAGAAGTTGCCGCCCTAGGCGGTAGCCTGACTCGCCTAATGGGTCCGCCGGCCATGGTTCTACTGTACAATGGCTGTAGAATTATGTGTTATCTCTTTTTCACTGATCTTTTAAAATGCCCACTCTTTTTAATTTTTTTCAATTGAGGTTATATATAAACAGATTTTATAAGGCATAATTTAGGATAACTTTGTGTAACCTTCGTTTGGATATTTTAAGTTATATTATGTTATATACAAAATGGAAATTCCTTGATTTAATAGTCGCCATGACACCCTGTCAATTAATTACCGTAACACAACCGTGCTGGATAGAAAATGTGTCCCGACGTGGACGAAGTTGAAAAGTGCTTTACTGTCATTGGTCATTTGCGAATAATTTCATGTTGTACGCAGACGCGACTTACATCGTGTGACTGTTTCGCGACCTGTGCGAGCCACAGGCAGTTGAACTTAGACCTCTCAATTCAATGTCACGCCTAGCGCCTAGCGCGGAATTAATTATGAAAGTTCAGTAATATTGCGCAATCTCTAGTCGCGATCACGACTCACCAAGTCATACCGACTAAGTAATTATATGTTTTGTTGGAAACTTGTGAATTCGACATCGTAAAGGTGCAGGTGCGAGTGTAGTTTACAACGTCTTATTCCGTGGCTTCCTTACCGTTATCGTTATATCAAGTTACGACACCCAAGGGTGGAACATTCAAATAACGGGAGTCACCGTAGGAACAAAAGTTGTTCTGGGGTTAATAGTTCCCTCATCTCCTTTTGGAGGATACGTACTCAACACCTCAACGAGGCCGAGTTCGAGCAACCAGTAAACCAACCCAGAGAGAGCGTCCGAGCAGGTCCGGCTCCAGTCCATTGGATTTGAGATTGTCGTGAGTACGGAACAATTACTTGGTTACCAACATTTGTATCATCTTGATTACTGTTTTAATTCTGATGCTAATTATTGTTGGAGAACCCATTATTATTGATTACTTTATTCGTGTTACTGACTACTTTATTACAATTGCTTACTTGATCATTATTGATTACTTTATTATTATTATTTATCACTTTATTATTGACACCCATTATTATTGTTTTTTTTTAATTCACGTAAGCCTTAATTTAAATATACAATATAAATATACAAAATATACAATAAGTTCATAAAACTTACTGGATTCTATTGTACCAGCGTGGTGGTGCTGCCTGCCAAATCATTGTATTAATTTTTTTTTGTTTAAACGCCATTAAATTCATCATTGTAATTTATAACCGTTGTTTCTTTGTGTTTTGTTTCATTTCACAGTGTAAGAGGCGTAGCTGCTCCGATCTCTCGGGGTCCGCAATTGTAGGTAAGATCTGGTTCGCGTATTCCGTGGTTGTGCGCGAACTATTTAACCTTGGTAGCAAAATAACTACGGTGGCGCCCTTTTATTCCGATATTGAATTCATTTTGATTTTGAAGGAACCACCCTCCGATTTGTCAATGACTCCCCCCCTCTGAGTATAGTTGGCAACTTATAACCTGCGGAGGGCGCGGTTCGTCTGGTTGTACCATAACATTTGTTCCTGGGAACTACATTTATATTCTATAAGCTTTTTATAAGAGAGTAAACCGGCGTAGTTACAGGCTAACTATAAAATAGTTTCATGTTTATTTTGTAATGTTTTTACGTCTGCGTCAAGTAACAAATTTATCATTTTGCTTAAAGAACTCCAAGAACGTTGAAATTAAAAGTGTTAGAATAAGTATACAACTGTATTAGAATTTTTATACAATACTTTCAAAACAATTTTATAAAAGATTATATAAAACGTTATATAACTGTTATAAAGCTTGTATGATTCCAACGATTCTTTGTTCTATAACACAAGTTGTAAAAGCGTCTAGACAACACCTTTATAGAAACCCGCCATCTATATGATAAAATTGTCATATTAAGATGCTCTAAAATATAAAATTGTTCTTCAAGCCCTAGACGATGGTTATAGAATATTTCCGTTCTTTAAGTGATCAATTTTGCTAGTTGGGCTATACCGATAATTCTGTCGGCCAGTGTATATAAATTATTTTCGTACAGGCAGACGTTATAAATTTAAGCTCACTTATATTTTTTTTTGTTATAAAGACATAGACATTTTTAAAACGGTCCCTTGGGACCGCCATGGCGGTTAACGTGTTAAACAAATCTTGTCATTACGCTTTTCAAATAAATTTTAATTAAGAATTTAATTTTTAGACTGCAATATATAAAATATAAAATCCCAGCACACTGCTGCTCCAGCTACAGCGCCAGCGTGTTATTTTTTGGTTAGAAACACCCGAAGACGCAGATACGCAAGAGAAGAAAAACACAGAGTAGAAATGGAAAAAACAAAGAAAACAGTAAGTAACAGGAATTAGTGAAGATACATCGCCAGTCAAAGATGTAAGATAAAGATGAGACATGATTAACGAGAAGAAAAACTAGGAGAAGAATTGAAAAAAGAAAAAGTAAGAAGAAACGGTAATTAGTGAAAAGATACCGCCCGTCAAAGATATAAAAAGCAAAAAGAGAAGAGAACAAAGAAATTAAATAAGATAATAGAAATAGGGAGAACAAGTTTCTTCAACGAACTACAGTTTTGTACATAAATAAAACCATTAACCATATAAATTTTATACTATCATCACATCAATCGAGTTCTTAACTAATCGAGTTACACATCAATGGAGTTTCACAGTACCTTTTAATTTCTTGATTGAGACCATTAAAAGAGAGATCCACAGGTCAAGCTGTATATCAAAATTAAAAAGCCGGAAAGCTGTTTCTTCTACAGTGTCATTTTTTTTGTTAAGAAAATGTACTATACAAAATGAAGATGTATCAACCAGACAGTGCTAAAGATTTTATTTGCTACAATAATTTATTTTTAACCCTGGAACTTCATACTTATTTTTTGTAACGTGTCCTGCACACTGGGTTTTAGAGACCCCAATATTGTTATGATATTTTAAAGTAAACAACGAATTTAAACAAAATGTTTGTTTAGTACTCTTTAACAATACTGCCTTAGTATGTAGGATATATTAGATAGTAATTTTTCGTCCATTTTGGTCAAATTATTATTAAAAACTTGAAAAATGGGATAAATTGTGTGAAATTATGCTCAACATTTTATTATAGAAAAAGTAAATTTATTAAATGAATTATATATTGACAAAGTTATTGAGAAGGTATACCTTTAACAAAAAAAAATTTAGTTTGCCAAAAAATGTGCTGAATACTCTTAGCCAAGCTTCTCAACTTTGCTGTTGACATCCATAGCACAGCTTATTTTTTTTAATTTTAAATTTTAAAATTTGTTAAAATTATGTTTATAATGAAGTCATAATATCTTTAAAACTCACTTTGATATAAATCAGTAATTATTTGATGGTAAATAAAGCTAATGTTCCATAAAATTAATTTAATATTAGATTTTAAAGTACGTAAACTACACACTGGGGTCTGAGATACACATAAAAATTTATTTTCAATTATTGTAATTCGCTTAATGACTAAAAGGCACCTACGAATATTCACACCTACTCAGATAACTTGGAAATTAATTTACAAGAATGGATTTTTTTTAAATCATTACAGCACATGTGGCATTAATTTATATGACGCTTAGGGTTTCTGAGACCCCAGTGTGCAGTTCCAGGGTTAATAAACCAAGAAAAAAATTCAAATTAATAAGTACTATTTGCTTAGTATGGGATTATGTACCTTGAGTTTTGGCAATATTAGGAAACAATGTTGTTTTTATTTAGATCGTTAAAAGAGAGATACACCGGTTAGGTTAGCGTTAGGAATATTTTAATTAATATCGTTAAAAAAGAGAACCACCATCTAGCTGCCCGTCCGTAATCGCTGGGTATTGATTAGTATGATTCCTAGTAAATTTTTAATTTACTGCTTACTGCTAAACCAGGAAAGCAGGTTCTACAGCTAGTAAAAGCAAAAATAAATAAGATTGCTAGGATTGAAAAAATTAAATTTTTAATAAGCTGGGTTTTTATATCCACTTCAAGTACTAGCTATAACGAATTTCAAGTTATAATTCGGTTTAAAAATGAGAAATTACTAAAAAATATCTAAAATAAAGTAAAAATTTTATTTTGTGATTGTACAGCTTGTAATTTAACGTCAATGTAAGTTATTTAGAATATTAAAGCCAGTCCTGGAAATACGTTAACGGTTTTTCCAGTTTAACTAACAGCTGGTAATGTTATAGACTCCTCACTCCTACATAAACTTCATCGGTCACATAATATTGTGATATGCAGCAAAAGTTTAAAGCAGTGCGAATGGTAGCATACCATGCTATTATTATTATTATTATTTTATAATTCAATTTAATATCTTAAAATTTAAGAAGCAAATCCGAATACGTCCTTTGGATAATTTAAATATTCGGGATATTTTGTAACTTACTAAAAAAAATAATGGGCTCGTCCGGGATTTGAACCCGGGACCTCTCGCACCCGAAGCGAGAATCATACCCCTAGACCAACGAGCCATTTGCAATTTGTACATTTGCTATTGTATATGTTCATAACGCATTTTCTTTGCTAGCAATTAACTTTTAATGTACATATCCTTTAACAAATAATTACAGATAACATCTGATTTATATTTCTGTATAATTTAAAAATAACCTCAAAGTATAAAATTTTAAAAAGCACCATTTAAAGCGTAACAACCTATAACATTATAATCCAATTATTATTTATGCTGCAATTCAGTAAATACTAATAATACGGAATTTTATAAAAAAGCCACATAGTCTCACTTGATTATCTAACTGTATAATTTAATAAATTTACCCATATGGATAACACGACGTAGTCTTTCATTTCTTCTAACCTAACTTTTCATACTATGTTAAATTAAGATCTTACATAAAAATATGATTCAATGTATTGTGAGTAAATATCACCCTACTACATAATTATGTATGTATAATTATGATAATGGTAGTTTATAATTTTTAATGAACATTTAAAGTCTTGGGAATTAATAATGGCTAAAATTAATACCTAATGGATAAATACATCATCACATGAGCGCCGAGTTTTAAAAATTTCAATGGGTGCACGAATAAAATTTTGATTTTATGTGTTAGGTATCTATTAAGATAACTATAAAAATTAAAAAGAGATATTCTGAGAAATTTGTTATTGATTCGATCTCAGAATAGCGCTACAGCCGATTTTTTAAATTTTGGATAGCTTAACTAAACCTCTTCTTAGATAATATAATATAATAGCTGAAAAGCCCGTCCACGGACGGGCAGCTAGACAATGAATCTCTTTTAATTAAAAAGGTACATAACCCAATTACTAAACAAATCCTACTTATTATTTTTAATTCTTTTTCTTTGCTAATTTATTAAAAATAAATTATTGCGTTAGTCATTTCTTGAACACAATATATTTTGTGTACACTGCTTGTGAACCTTAAACTAATTTCCCTTGTTCTTTTTCATCGACTATGTTTTATCCGATTATCCGTTTATTCGATTATCCGCTTATCATTTATCCGGTTATCCATTAACCCTCTGGTACTAACATATTTTTACCGTTTCTAGTTTTCAATTTTTTTAACGCGGTGTTTATATATTTTTATACAACAAATCGATAATATCAAATGTTTATGTATTTTTCTTTATAATAATGTTAATTCTAGTAGGAAAAAGTCATTTGTTGTATAAAATTTTGTTGCTGTAAAAGTATTAAAAATTAATTTTACAGTTAAAAATAGAAGTCGTCTGTCTGTGAGACCGATTGTTAGTATTGCAAGGTTAAGAAGTTGATACATCTTCAATTTTGTATCGTATATTTTCTTCGTCTTCGGCCTTTTTAACCAAAAAAATGACACGCTGTAGGAGAAGCAGATTCCCGGGTTTTTAATTTTTATATATAGTTCCACCGGTGGATCTCTCTTTTAACGGTCTCAATTAAAAAATTAATCCTGCAGAACTCTATTGCTGGTAGGATTTCGATTGATGTGTAGCACCATGATATTGCACCGTAAAAAATTTGTATGTAAATTTACATAGAAAATCATTGGCAACTTTGTGACCTATGATAATCTATCTAAATATACATTAGTATGTAATTTTACATACCCAAGTAATAGAGTACATATAGGACTTGTAAAAATACTAGTAGGATGTAAATTTACATATCCTCACTGTAAAAATTTTGTATGTAAAATTACATAGAAAATTATTGGCAACTTTGTGCCTATGATAATCTATGTAAAATTACATAAGGGTGTAATTTTACATAATGCTTCATGTAATCTATAAAACTCTTTATTAAAAATTTATTGTACAAATTTATATTCGAAAATAAATAATAGTATAATAATACTCAATATTATAATATATTATTATTATATAAAGTATGTAACACCTTAAAGAAGTGGTAAGGTCACTGCTGTAATTTTCTCTCTATCTGTGTAAATGGAGTAGTTACGTTAATGAATTTAGGAATCCTGAAAAATATGTAAATATTAGATATAAATAACTACATAGCATTTGCTTACCAGTAATAGTATGCATGGGGCTGCAAGTATGTATTTCACTGTTTTCAATCTACAAACAATTTTTATTAATTACAAGTTAGTGAAATTATCAATATTTTCTTACCTTTATAAATTTCACAATAAAAATTAATAGCACCCAACACCTTACTTATAAAATTATAAATGCTGTATAGGTTAGCAGCTATCGCGTAGACTTAACGGACGCTGATGGTGCCAAAGGAAACATTAGGAATGTCGGAATTTTTATGTTTAATTGCAAGATAATTCACATATGCCCGTACTAATAGTCACAGATAATCCGCGATTCAAGATTTACTTAAGAGATCATTAGAATTTTTAAATTCAAGCAATCTCATTGGTAAAATCTAGGATTATCTTGAATCTCAGATTAATCCGTGACTATTAATACGGGCAATAGTGGGCTTGTTAATATTTATCAAAACACATAACAAACATGTAATTATACAGATACCATTGTGCTTTCACTAATTTTTTTGTAAATTTACAGAACCGAAATTAATTTTACATTACCTAAACCAGTAAATTTACATTGTGCTATTATTTTTACACAAATTTTGTAATTTTACACGAACATTACTGTAATTATTTATTTACATAGTTTTTCAACGTAAATTTTACAATGAAAATCATTGTAATTTTCCATAAATTTTTAACAGTGTGGTTTGTGGTATAGGATTTATTTATGTACAAAACTATGTATAGTTCGTTGAAGAAGTTTTTTTTATTTATATTATCTTATTTAATTTCTTTGCTTTGTTTTCTTCTCTTTTTACTATCTTCTTATATCATTGACCCCCGTATCTATCTCTTCACTAATTGCCGTTACTTCTTCTTTCTCTTTTTATATTTCTCTTCTCATCAATTTTTTCTTCATCTTCATCTTGTATCTTTGATTGGCGATGTATCTTCACTAATTGCTGTTACTTTCTCTTTCTCTTTGTTTGTCTATTTCTCTTCTTTGTTTTTCTTATCATTAATCAAGTCTGCGTCTTCAAGTTTTTCTAACCAAAAATATGACACGCTGTATCAGTAGCGTTCTGGCTGTTTACCCGACTACCGAAGGAGGGTTATTATAATATATGATTTACTAATTTTTAATTGTTTTTTTTTTTCATTATTTTCTTTTACAAATATTTTTAGTCCTAACTTTACTTTAATATTATTTTCGGTTGGTAAATCAGAGTGTTTCTTTTTTCACCAAAAACTGACACGCTGGAGCAGAAGCAGCAGCGTGCTGAGATTTTATGTATTAGGATTAGATATTACTGTCTGGGCTTGGCCGTTGCCAAAGTATTAGGTCACACCGGTTTTTGGTTAAAAAGTATTAAGTCGGATCGAAATTTTTGCTCGATGTCATACCTTCGACCTTCTAAAAGGTTTTTAATCCAAATTAAACCATATTTTCAAAAAAATGATATTTTCTAGTTTATGACCTAACGTGAATATAACGGTATTTTGAATTTGTATGAAATGAATTCGACAACCTATATCGAAACCTTAGAAGGGCATTTGGAAACATCTGCCATAAAACTTTTTAACGATGATAACACGGAGTACATTTTCAGTGAACACAGATATTTAAGTTTGAGTCTTGATTATTTTTAATAAAAACATTAATTCTAAAATCTAAATGATAGATATATAAGATAATAATAACCGGTGAGATAAATAGGTCAAGGAACTATTCCACTTTAAAAAAGCATTTTTAATATAATATACCTTTGACCAATATCTAAGAGCATTACAGACCTAAAAGAGCAGGAAACTCTGTTTTTAAATTAAATTTGACTATAATTAACGAAACTCAATTTAAAATAAAGTTATGCTACGATATGTTAACTGTTGTAATTTTGTTACCGCACCTACACCATAAATTTAGAAAAATATACAGTAAAGTTGCAAAATGATTAAGTGAAAACTGGTTGATGTAAAATCTTATTGAGAAAGATTTGTGACAGAGATGGCTATATATGGTTATTATTTTTAGCGTGATGTGTTGTATAGTGTTAACTATTAACAATACTGTGTATCTTTTAGTAAAATAACCAATGGGATATTAATCGATTATCGATCAAGTGGATTTATTCGTTTTTGGAAATGTATTTAAACTTTCGAATGCATAAGTTAAAAAAATCTGATGTGACAACACATAACTTTCCCATTTATTACTAAAATAATAATAATAATTAAAATTAAAAAAAAAATAATAAAAATTTAATAAATAAAATCTTTTTACTAAAAGTGAAAATAATAATCAAAAACTACGATAAAATATACACGTTTTGGTTTTTTAATCGCTGGCACTGGTCAAGTGCGAATTATGTAATAGAAAAATTTCACATACGCAGTTTTCCACCGTAACATTTTTGTGCGTAGCTCATTTTTTTTTCTAAACATAAAGTTAAAATACTAAAATAAAGGGACGGGGGGACGGTTGCAAACAGCAGCTTATATTGGAGAACAGTTTTTTTCGCAATAAAGTTTTTAAATTTCCACTTTTCTCTTTTATATTTTCCAAATTTAATTTTTAAATGGTACTTTGAAATTAAAAATAATAACTACATCTCTTTAAATAACCACATATACCTCTTAAAAAATAAAATTTTAAAAAATGTTAAATATTTATCTAAGTAGGTACATGTACATTTAGAATACACTTAAAACAATATACATACAAGTAACAAATATGGAAGTAGTCGTCTGCTTCACGGTGTAAGCCCTAGTCGTGTTCCGATTCCAAATCGGACCATCTCTTCCTTAGACTCCAACGTCTCTTTTTTATGAAATTTCAAAAGCAGCCTCGGAAATAAGGAAGTGTAATTATTAATTAAATAATTTATTACTCAAGAATAAAAGCATTTAGTACTTACTTTATAACAAACTCTTTTGCAGTGATACCAGCTTGATACAGTGATGGTCTAACGTCGACCAGCTTAACTAAGGGTCAGTTGTATAAAGCTTAGATAAGAGTTAACCTAAGATCAACTTACTGTTGATCCAATCAAAGTGCTCAACTTCAAAATTAAACCTGGTTTAGCTCTGATCCGAGGTTGATATTCTGTTATACAACAGGCCCTAACGGTATTTTTGCCTATTCTCTCCGTAAAGCTTCTCACACCTGATTCGTATTTCAGTATGTTTCACTTCTGATACATCGTTCAAGCTCTTCCCACAAATGTTTTATCTGATTCGGATCCGGAAACTGACTAGGCCACTCAAACAGGTAAATTTTGGTCTCATCCATGTATTTTTACATGTTTCAAGTATGTTTTGGATCATTATTTTGCTTAAATATCCATATGCGTTGTGTTTTACCCTTACTGATGTGTGGTAGCGATATGATTCCTCAATATGTGAATACATACGAATCAATAAATATCACTATCAATTTTGTGCAAGGGTCCAACGCCATTCACAGAAAAATCAGCCCCACAAGATGATGTTTTCACGGTCGTGATTTATGGTAGGAACTTTATAGTTGTTAATGTCACATTGTTTTTCTTTTTAGATGTCAAATATACCTACTTATTTTTTAAGACCATTTTTTATTGCCCAGTACCTATACATACATTAAAACACTTATTTTATCTTCATGGTTTTCACTTAAATCACCAACGATTTCAATAGTTGTTAGACAAGGATTTTTAATTGGAATTTAATAATAATTCAAGAATAGCGAAGCGGAGGAAAATGCGCTAAATTTTATAATAGTTCATTGCGTGTGGATTAGGCCTATGTGGGGTTAAAAACAAACAATAAAAAAACGCGCAACTTACTCTATCTTAGGCTGGTGAGAAATGAGGTTTTTGGCTAAAATTTGTGTTGGAGTTGACTTTGCGCTGCTCATACGCTAAAACTATTCATTTTACAAAGAAAAAGTTAATACATAAATTACATCAGGAAATTTTCTCTAGTTTAATTTATGACAAAACTATTTTTATCGTAAAATGAGTTGGAAAAGAGATATTATCAAAAATACGAAGTAGTAAAGTAAAAATTCAGAAAAAGCATGTCGAAATCTATAAAATCACCAATTTTCAAAACACCCGGAAAACTTTCTAGGTAATCATGCAGATAAACATCTGCATGTGCAAAAATATTATCAAATTATTGTTCTATTGTACAGTAGAACCTCTCTATAACGAGTCCCGGTTATAACGAAAAATCGGCTATAACGAGTAAAAGTTTAGTCTCTTGACTTTTGTTTACATGCTAAACTGATTGTTTATAGTGAAAATCTGTTTTTTGGTTCCAAGATAATAAGAAAATAGAAGCAGTAGAAGTCAGCCTATTATAGAGATAGCCTGGAAGAATAATTTTATCTACTTTAATATTGATATTGGGTATAAGGTGTACAGGAAACAAGTTATTAAAGTACAGTAGAACCCCTCTATAACGAGAGCTCAAGGGACCAGCCTACTTACTCGTTATAAACAGATTTTCACTATAAACAATCAGTTTAGCATGTAAACAAAAGTCAAGAGACTAAACTTTTACTCATTATAGCCGATTTTTCGTTTTAACCGGGACTCGTTATAGAGAGGTTCTACTGTTTCAACATATTTTTATTAATAATATTAATAAATTTTAATATATAAAATATTAAACGTTGTTTAAAATAAATATTGATTAGATATTTATAATCAGTTGTGGTAGTCTCGAAGCCGTTGAACAGCTAAAATTTTAAATTTTTTTATAATATTTATAAATTTTATAATAATAAATCTGAATTGTTATCTTTTTTTACTTTTTTATAGCATAAAATATAATTATAATAGCATAAAATAGAGAAAACCAAAAGAAATAAATTTGGAATTAATATTTAAAAAACAAACATGATTTTCGCTGTTCATCTTTTGAGACTTTTTTTTGAGAGAATTAAATTAAGTTATTAAACTTTTTTTAAAACTATATCTACAACGAAAATCTTGAAAATATAAAGTAAAAAATGAGTAACCCATTGAACCAAAACACAGAAAGTAACGAATTGTCACTGTATACCCCCTTGTGGGTTATAATTAAATAATATACTAATAATTAATTCAATAAGGTTCTTTAAAAAAATGTTTTTTTTAAATAAATATTGCACATTTTAACTTCAATAACTTCACCGAGTCAAAAGAGACATGAAAATTATCATTTTCTTGACAGTAGAAAAAAGAATTCAACCCCACCCCTTCCCCGTTTTATTGGCATACATCATAATATTGCAGTAATTTATTATATTAACTGTCGACCCGTATAACTATTATGAATGTATTATAGTGTGAGTTAAAAATGCAATTACAGAAGAGCGTAACATACATACTACATACATCTACAACAGTGCTGGTAAAGAAAGAAATTTTGCAGGTATACTTTCACATGTAAATAATAATTTGTTTTGTTTACTGTTCTACTAAATGTGTATTCTAATGAAAATGATCCTTCTTCTTAAGATTGCAAAAGATTTTTCTTTATGTAGACAAAAGCTACCCTAAAGAAGAAATTATAGATATTATTGAATAAATTTTACAGTTATTGGGACCATCTTTATAAATTAATATATAACCTATTTCTATATCCTATTTTATATCCTCATAGAAATTCTGTCGAACGAATCATTCATTGGATATTTTGCGGAGAAAGTTTGGGTTTTTAAACAATGTCGCTTTTAAATAATAATTATTATTGTATTACGCAACATAAAATTTACTACATATTTTTACATATTATTTAAATTGTATATTTTATACCTAGCGTTATCATGGCCCGTAGTCAACATGCGTTATTAGAAGCATTATAGTATATATGTAGGTATAGAATCTTCTTCACCCCACCAGGTGAAGTATATCAAATACCTCTCTTGTAAACTCAGGTGAAACTACGTCATGGTTGACCCGTTATGAGTTAGTCGGTAGAAGAATGTACAAGAACGTACAAGAATTTATCATCATGAAGAAGTTTATTATGGCAATTTAAGTGTAATAGTTTAAAATGAAGTTAAATTATTTCCAAAATAATATAATAATTTTGTATTGGTGTTTAATTAAATAAATTTGTGTCGCGAGTATCCGGGAATTAAAAATAAAAAAGTATATACCGGTGACCTAAATTGATGTGAAAAGAACTGTTGAAGGTGCAATTCATCTTGTAAATGCCTTTTTTTGTATAAGTTTTTTCGCTTAGTGTGATCTTCTTAAATAGTTGCTTAAGATTACCAAATTATACATTATTATAAAAAAAGCAGTAAAAGTCAATTTGAATCTTTAAAGTACACATTTCAAATTTTTATATTGTCGTGAGACTTTTTGCCAATATTAATAATAGTTATAAAGAAAATGTATTATTTAAACAATTTAATTTTGCGTTTATGAAATTGCACTTTACATATTCAAGTTCAACAAACGAATAATGCATAGAAGAACATAACTGAATGTAAGGAGTAGCTGTAGTGTAAACGTGGAATAAATAATAAATTATAAAAAAGTGATTAAATTATTAATTGGTTTAAAAAAAGTTTTGTTATTCAGAAGCGATAAGCTGAACGGGATATTAATTGGAAATCATTTTGAACTTGATGATAGGGGTGAAAGTAGCATGCAACGTGGAATTTCAATGCGGCTGACCTCATACAGTATGCTTAAGACTATAGGATTTAATTTCCTGTGTTATCTGGGACTCTTGCTTTTGACGCAAGTTTTGCTTATTACAGGTATGTGAATCTTATTTTTTTCCAATCATTTAGGCATCACATTAAAATTGCTCCAATCCTCTCAAGCGAATACCTAAATTTTTGCCACTTTTTAATTATCGTAGAAACAATGCTTCTAAATAGCAATTAATTTGTCCAATAGAAACCATTGTAGATGAAGAGAATTGAAAGATTTTCCAATGCTTCTCATTTTTCTATAGGAAAAATTTCCTTTCAATTTTACAACTGCTCACCTTAAGTAACAGCAATATCTGTAACTGTATAGTCAACTTTGTTTGCATTATTCATTGATAAATATGTAAAGATTATTCGTTCGATAATTAAACTCGAAAAACCGAAAATTCTTCCTTACATAATATATTATATTATATTTTCCAATTAATTGATTTCGCGGCATTGCTGTTTCCAATGCTACTTCATTATTAATACTGACCATGTTTTAGGTCAGAAGCCTTTTAACTTGAAATTGACTCCTTAATTTATTTAAATTAGTAATAAACGGATTTCGCGGGACAAAACTAAAATTTTGTTAACCGTGGCTCAGAATCCACGTTAAGCTAAAAATCATTTTGGCATAATAGCACAATACTATATAATGTATGTTATACATACTCGCTTTGTATGTATATAATAATATATGGCTGTATTATTTATTAAATAAGCTATTATAAATTCTCTAACCTCACTTGATCAACCCATGTAGATAAAATTTTTACTAATTATATTTTACTGGACAAATGACTTTTTTATAGTAATTCTTGTGATTTATCTATTGTAACAAACTTGAGCGTGCTTATAACAAATTAAAAATTATATTTAATAATATGTGATGATAAGCATTATAGAAAACTAACATATAAAGTTATTATGAAAACAAAGCAAACAATATAAATTATAATTTACTTGCAGGATTTTATTTATCATAGTAACTTAACAAGGATTGTTAAGAAATTTTATGGTTTCTAGTTTATTATAACAAGAGAAACTATTCGTGCTTCTTTAAATAATCTAATGCAGTAATATAAAAATACTACACAATTAAAATTAAATAAAATTAATTTCAGTTTATTTAAAATTTTGTAATTGCTAAATTCATGCTGAAGTATCTTTACGTGAACGTGATATCAAATGTCTAATATACTTGTAATAGTTTAAATTTCTTTTTCTTTTGTATATATATGTATCTATTCTTATTAAAAAATTGCCTATTTTTCCTGTACATGTCTAGTTTGCTAAAGATAGAACAAAGGTGTAACTGCAAATAAATTTAAATAAATACTTGTGACGTTATGGTATTGTTATATCGAATTAATTAAAAATGTTATAAACAAGTTGAGAATTCAAAATAAGTAAATACCTATAATAAATTGAAAAACGATAATAATTATATGCAAAATACACATATTTGCGAATAGTCTTTTGCAAATTTAAATCAGAACACTGTGAATCCTGATTGTGTTGAGTAAAATTTTATCGTAGAAACCGCTAAGTATAGGACTGCCTTTTAAATAAAACATTAAAACGGTTTTTAATAAACAAGTTTATCTTTTTAAATTATGAAGACGAATACTACCTGGATTACCTATATACCCGCACTATAACTTATAAGGTCTCAAATGCCACATGTAGTATAAAATGGTTATTAAATTTTCATATATGCTATAGATTATTTGGGATAAATTCAGTAACTGATAAAACTGCTGAGATATTTTTGTCAACCATTTTTGTCGTTTTTTCCATTGTCCAAGATGTGACAAAATCCATACTTTTTTATTCACTTTGGAATGAAAAATGGTGACGACTTAACTTATTCATTTCGAATGGACGATTATCTGTCGCTGACTGATAATTATACTAAAATTCTGTAAGGCCCGGTATTTCAGTTGTGGTTTAAACTACGATCCGAGTTTAACCTCCGTTTATATTGATATTTGACCAATCAGATAGCCATAAACATAAGTTAATCCTTAAACGTAGTTTAACTAGCAACTGAAATACTGGACCTAAGGAAATAAACAAGCCCGCAAGTTTAATTACTGCAAATTTAGTGTTTTTATCGCATACTCGTATGTTAATGAAATCTTGAAGGTTTCAATGAAAAATAGCGTATTTTATTCGGAGAAAATGTACCGTTTGTGGTTTGTCTGTTAAAATATTAATCCTACAAATTCACTACAGAAAATCAGGCATATTATAATACCTACATTTTAACTTAGAAATTTTTGTTTAAAATGTGTAAAAGTTTTTTTTGAAGTTCAATACGAATAATACAAAAATATGATGTGCATCAACAATTGAGTTATTAGAACAAATTTAGAAAACCACGAATATAGATATTAAAAAATTAGAACAATGATAGAATTATTTAAAATTTTATTACATATAAAATTTTATTTATATTTTTTCTTTAATGCCAATTAAAATTTAATTTAATGTTTTGCTTCTTGTAAAATCATTGTTCTATGTTTATTTTTTCATTCAGAGGCAATATTGAATTTGCAGGTTCAAATAATATTTTACTTCTTCAAGATTGTAGAGATGCCTTGAATTATACTATTTGTTACATTTTTACTATTCATACTACATTAATGATCAAAATGTTCTTGTCCAAAAATTAGATAATCAGTATATATCGGGTTAGTGGAACTTATTAAATTAAATTAAAACAACTAGTTTTATCGTCGACGTTTCGGTGACGCAAGGTACACCATCTTCAGGACTATAATTAGATGAACGGGGTTACATACATTTTATGAGGGAACAAGTAACATACCTCAAAATATAATATAGCTTTAAATATGTATATTTGAACAAGGAGGCCCATTACTATAATAAGTTCAGTTTTGTTTTCGTTATTTGGTTTACAATTAATTAATTAATGTGTGAACCGTATAAACAATTCTTGAAAATTTAGTCAGCATGGATCGCTTCACCGGATAGCAAAGCGCGTCTTCTGTACGAATTTTTTTACTAAAACAACAACTTTGTTGTATTTACAACAAATACAACATATTACGTAAGATTCACGTTGAGACGTTGTCTACTACAATATATATTTAACAAATACAAGAAAGTTACAATAATTCTTAAAATACTTTGTTTTTATCTTGTTTGATATTTATAATCCTGGATTAAATTTTAAATCTTTAGCGAAAAGCCTATAGATTCTATTGCAGCTCCCCAGCTAGTAGTACTTTTTATATTATAGGAAATAAAACCAGAATTGAGATTTAGAATACAGAAAACTATGTAGTTAGTGAAATTATTTTTTCTTTTTGAATGGCTTCTTATTTTCTTATTTTTTAAGTTCTATTTTTTTTAATTTTAATTTTATTTAATTTTATTAATTTTTAACTGAAGAAAAAAAATTTTATTATTTGTAAGAATTTTGGTTAGATTAAAAAAACGCGTTAAGATTCGACCTCGAAGCCACAGACAGAAGACTGACAGTCAGAAAACTGATAAACATACGCGTCAAACTTATAACAATATCCCTATTTTTTAGGTCGGTGGTAAAACTAAGGACTGAATTAATTTTGTCAGATCATACAGTTAGGGTTGACGTGATGATCCAGAATTTGTTTTCGCTGAAATATCTTATTTATACAAAATGAGGAGACCCGTATTTTTGTACTCCAGAAAACGGTCTGACGCCTATTGGGATGGTGCACAACTTTGAATTGCGACGGTAGCGCACGAGGTGGCGATTTTAGGCATTTCGGTCGCATATTATAAACATGATGGTGTTACCGCAATTACTATTTTTTGAAATAAAAGTTTAAAAAGAATTATTTTCTTTATTAATATACATTAAAATGACGTACAAAACTCTCTTTATTTAGATTTAAATTTAATTACGTTACCAATTTCAGATTTTACTGTTTAATTTACTATATAATATGCAAATAATTACATAACTAATGATTTATTAATAATAATCGATTATGCTTTTTTTTATATCACAATGGAAACAATGATACGAACTGGATTTGAAGGTATAACTGAGAGTATTGATTTCAATCCTCAAACAATCATAAAAGGAAAGGCATTATCAAAAAAAAGCTGTGATTTAACGGGTGAAAGTATTGCTTTAAACTTTATTAATTTTGAAAATGATCATGATGAGAAAATTAAGAAAAATCGCTGTTAAATTGGTAATTTCAAAGCTTTTGGATTGATTTCTTATTCTTTAACGAAGAACATAGTACTAGATTGTTTTAAATATAAAAATCTAAAGAATTTCTAAAAATATAAAAAAAACTGCAATTTTTTTGAAAAAATTGAAAGTCGTTTTTCTCTAAAAACCCATTCTTTTATTTTCTAAACATTTAATATGTTTTCGGGGGATACTTACATATGTATATGAAGAAATTTAAAACTATATATTTATTTAAGATAGAAGAAAATGAAAGAAAAAGAAGTACATACCTACATAATACACAGCATAAAAATTAACAACTTACTATAAAAATAAATTTTAAAATTTATTAAAAATTGTATTGTACTAATGTAGTTAAAAGATGCTTGATCAAGAAATCATTGAAAAAAATAACGAAAAAAAAATTAGAAAACAACAATATATCTATTATGAAGAATAACAATTAGGAAAAAATAATATAAATACTAATTATTATATTATTATTACGAACTTGGTAACAATGGCGCAATGAGTAGACTTTTATCTTCTAACTATATAGTACATTTTAGATATTTCCGTATTTTTCTTACTAAAGGCCGGTTAAATCCGGTATAACGTTATACCAAAGAGTATGTATATATAGAGGGACAGCTCTTATGGGAATACTTGTCACAAGTATTTCTTGATGGCTCTGCTACGCCATCTAGTGGAGGGGGTTATCTCTACGTCTTTATTTTTGGTCCTCTATATACAGGGTGCTGAATGAGTTAGCTGAACATAGGAAATTAACATGTAAAAACTTATTTTTGTAAAAATACTCCCCTGTATATAAAGGATCAGCCATAAATTTAAAATTAAAACGTAGAGATCACACCGTCTACTAGATGGCGTAGCAGAGCCATTAACAAAAACTTGTGACAAATATTTGTTAATGGCTGTCCCTCTATATATACATACTCTTTGGTTATACCCAGTATAATCATTGTTGCCAACAATCGTTATACTGCGAATAACATTATATCAACCTTTTATACCAATTTTGTTTTTCCGCCAGTTGATAAGTATTTTTCTACTAGTGGTTAGCCAGGAATATGTGCTGTTGTCTGCTGTTGTACATATTACTGCCTTACAAAGTGGGCAGCAAATAGTGTCAAATAAGCAAATTATCTACAGGGATTTTGGAAACGCCTGCTGTAGTTTAAATGATTATCATCAGATGGCGTTTCATATATTTTTTAATTAGTATATTATTTTAGATTTGTATTAGTATATTAGTATACAGCCTTAGTGCTAATGTAGTGTTAGTCGTTTAAATATATCTTACAGAGTAAAACTCCAACTCATAAATAATCTCTCCAGAGATTCAGAGAGTGGAAAGATTATTTACGAGTTGGAGTTGCACTCTTTAAAATGTATTTGTATTAGATCAAGCGATTTAACAATAAACTTTTGAATTATGACAGGAGTTTGATGTTTCCGCAAAGTGTGCTTATATAATACCTACTATTTAATCCAGGGTTTAAAGATTTTCAAATGTATCAAAAACTGTATGAAATAAATAAAAAAACAAACAAATAAATACATAAATAAACAAAGAAACAAACAAACAAACAAACACTTACTTCACGATATATTTATCTTAATGAACCGTTTTCGATTCTACATATTATATGTCATCATCACCACAAATGTACGTACATATCTACAAACACCACAAGTTGAAATCATAAAATTTATTATTTGCACAGCGAGCATTGTATTCGAAATGATGATATTAAATTGTTGCATTACCAGAAGTAATGGAAGAAATTTAAGTTATTAAAAATTATGAAAATCAGAAAATTGCAGAAGAATCTAAGTTTCAATTGTTTGAAAGGCTAAGATAATTTGTATTAAGTATGTGCTTAATGATTGTTAGACTTGATTGCTGATTTGTGACCGATCAATTTTGCGTGATATATATAACGTGATATACCAGGTTTTCCAAAAGTAGAATAAGCAAAGCTACCTTAAAAATCCATTATAGGTTTTATTAAACTTTTGTATACGAGTATAGCTATCTTATTAATACATCCTAAAAATAATATAATTCTAATGAATTAAAATAGGTAGATCGTAGCTGTAACCTACGTGCTTTCAGTTCTTAATTAATTTATAAACTAGAAAATAAAGAAATGATTTCGTTATAAACTTGGAATTCACAGAAAGAAAATGTACCTATTACTTAAACCATACACCATTATAAGATATTTCTTTTAGTTTTTACGTACCTGTATAGTTTTCTATAAGCAGTGATTCGAGCAAAGATTGCAATATTTAATGCTAATTAAAATTATTCTGCTCTAATTAGTGGAAACAGATATAACTGGTGTTAACCATTGCAGCATGAGATTTAAAACCATAAATTTCAAAAACATTCAAAATAACATTTGTACGAACTTTTCATTAAATTGTAAGTTACTATAAATTTATCATCTGATGCAAAAAATATTATAACACTATTATGAAGAAGATAGGTGTACTTTTATGAGTGATGCCGTTTTTGACCATATGACCAAGAAACGGGACTTATTTTATTTATAAAGTTAACTTATAGACTCGAGCGCAATTCAAACAATGCTCGAATTACAGAAAATATTTACAACAAAAAACAGGATTTTGTAAATTACAATAAAATTTAAAAAGCAAATTTTAGCAACCTTTTTCTTATTAACTCCAAAGTACATTAAGCCAATAAAAGTTACAATGAACTAGTATGAACTTATCTTATAATTGAATTAACCAGCATTGGTGCGTTGGTAACTAATAATTGCATTGCCTAATATAGTAATGGCTTACATTATTATCTAGTAATTGCACAAACTGTGATTGAAAAATAGAAACTAATCATTATACCAACAATTTAAAACGCTTTTAACAGTAAATTTTTCACACTGGAAACCTCTTCTTGAAGAGATAGTTATTAAAAAATATATTTTTATAATATAATATAATGTGTTAGAGGTACAAGTATGTTTAACTTTTGTAAAATATGTTTTAAAATAAAAAAATTATTTTTAAAATACAAATAGACATTTTGCAATGCAAAAACCACTACTCAACATTTTTCTTAACATTCCATGATTTGAATATTTTAACGTAGTAGGTACATCAATAAAACAAGAAAATACAGTTACAAATTGACCGCAATTTTATTATTTCGATTAATGATTAATGCTAACGTAAATATTTTCGGTTTTTTTAAATTAATAATAGTTTTAATAAGAATAATGGTGTAACTAGGTATATAGGAATTGCAAGAAATAAATTGAAATTATACATAACTTAAACACTAGATAAAAGGTACAGTAAATATAAAATAATATTGTTTTTTTGAGCAAACCACCATTTTTTCTTACTTCCTCGACTTATTTTCACGAAGATGTTATTAAATATTGTCGAAAATAATTAATTGCATTTAATTTTGTTAAATTCTTGCTAATTTCAATAACCTTAAAAAAGTTCAAACTTGTTATGGTAAAATTACAACAACTTAATTTGAAATTGAATGAACTTGGAAGGTCGTTCTTCTAATAACCGTTGCAAAATAATCAAGTTCAAGTATAATTTACTTAAAAAAAAAGCGTATAAATACGAAACTAATGAATTGCTCTTTAAATTATATCAAATGTGATATCCGATCACAGAAATAAACAACTTTGTCTAAGCCAAGATGGCTTACTAGGGAAAGGTAATATTTATGCAGATATTTTCTGTTGCCATCCGCATAGTTCACAGATTAGTTTTGGACTTTAGATCTCGCGATGATACATGTATAGGGTTGTCCGGTATTTCCCTGGTTCCCTTGGGAAACAGACGTTTTCGAAATGCGTAGCACTCGGTATGTAAAGGGAACACCTGTAGTGTAACATGTAACTGATTTGACTCACCACTCTATGCCAGTATTCATCATGACTGTTTGGTGTGCCGTTAAGGAATGTGAAATTTTTGGCTCATTTTTCTTTGAGGAAGATGGAAACACTGTAACCTTAATTCCGTTCGGTATATAAACACGATCAACAATTTTTTTGAACTGGAACTTTGAAGCCGGAAAATCAACATGGAAAATGTATGGTTTCAACCAGCCAGGGCTAATGCTCATATTGCCAGAGCTTCAATGGCTGCTGTTCAAGCGTTGTTTCCTGATCGGGTCGTTGGTGATGTCCTCTGGCTTCATCGTTTACCTAATCTTTCATTTTGTGATTTTTATTTATGGGGCTATCTTAAAGCACACGTGTACGAAGGAAGGTCACGCATGCTGGAAGAGCTGAAGACAAATCAAACGAAGAAACACTGAGAAGGGTTGAAGCAAATTTCTGAAAACAACCATGAAAATGGTCATAATTTGAGCCTTATAATTTTCTCCACATAAACATTCCAAAACGGCATACTTGCACAGTTATTTTTATTCGCGATTTATCTTGGCGGCTCTATTAAGTTTGATTTTGAATTATTTTATCGTAAACCGACGGTGAAATGATGATTCACAAAATAGCACACTAAAAGAATACAAGCGTTTGGTTTATAAACATAACTTTCTATACCAATAATAATTAACTTAGTAGTTTTCTACGTGGTGGCGTTCGCTTAATGTAAATCACGAATATCAATAAATAATAATTTTTAAATTAAAAATCAATGAAATACTGTTTTATTCTAAACCATCCGTTATTCATGGACAACCCTCGGAGTTGTAAATTTAATATAAGAAAATATGAAACAAAAAAATGTTGTTTTTTTTTTTAATAATTTTTAATAAAATGATAATATTTTAACGTTATTACTTTATTAGTATTAATTGGAGTATAACAAAATAGTATATTATAGTAATTTCGTATTGTATTTTACAATTTTTATTAGACAAATTCGAATTGCTTCGAGGTCGTGGTCTTTGTTAGAAAATGCTGCAAAGTCAATTACACATAATTTAATAATACCTACCTGTTTCTTGACAAAGGGCATGAAGCTGAAATAAATATGGGGTATTGCGGTAATTTTAACGAAAGTACGGTCTCGTAATCTGCTACTAAAACTGAATTACTCAGTTTGGAGTTTGAGAATTTCCGAATTCTCGATTCTTAGTTAGAATCACAATAAAGTGATGCCAGATGGTCAATGTAAATGTGAGAGTAATGCATATAATGTTGCAGTCAAAAAATAAAAGTGGTTTTTATATTGCTTATGAATGTAGTGACTGAATGGGTTTTTCCAAAACTAAAGTCAGTTTTTCCAAAGAGGACATCAGGAAGCAACTATCACTTTAGTATAAATAGAAATCTTTCATTGCAAATGAATTTGTATATCTAGACAGAATGTTTTGTAAAAATAGAAGAAATGGCGAAATAGATTTTGGAATGTAGTTTGAAGTATAACGAAAATAAAATATCTTTGCCGAAAGAGGTAAAGATAACGGTATTTAAATGTATGTTAAAGCCAACTTTATCGTATGGATGTAAAACGTGGGCATATCAGGAGAAACACAAGAGCAAGGTGAAAATGTTTGGAATGAGATTTTTAAGAAATAGTAAATTATATGTTAAAACTCGTATGGACAAAGTTTGTAATGAGTGGGTGATGATTAAGTGCGATTTGAAAGTGAATTCACTTAGGTCAATCTGGAAGAAATGTCGTAGATTTAAATGATGAAGGAAATATAGGATAGCACATTGCATGCGAATTAAATGAAAGGTGTAAGCTTAACGGACTAGCCCTAATGGCATTTGATTTTTTACAAGAATACGACACAGAGTGAAATATATGTTACTAATCCACACAATTGTGTTTTGTTTACACAATTTACTCATGTTGAATCGGAAAGAATGACATAAACAATTTTTGTACATTTTTGTTGTTCGGAAAAACATTTTATTTTTTTTATTTTTTCTTATTTCTAAATTATTAAACTTTGTTAAACTATATTTACATATTAAGACTCATTTATGCAATAATAACTAAGGAATCTATAAATTAATATCCTTAAAAACTAATTTATGAACCACTACTTTTCATAGTATTTTTTTCTAATTTTTGAAGTAGGTATTATGTTTTGTATTTATTAGATATCTATACTACTTCTAATCAGTCTAATTAGAAATGTAATTCCAATAAAAATTTCTAATAATAAAATATTTACAACACATCTTCTATCTATTGGGAGTCTCGTTAATCCATTCGCGCGTCGCTAATTATATGAATCATTACGCAATTACATGCTCAATGGATCTTTTCTTCAAGATTTCAGATTTTTACCACCATATTGATAGCATTATCTAACTTAAGCCGGGTTTATATGGGAAATCTGCCTTTGCGGCCTTTTCGACTTATACTTAGGGGATCGTTTTGGTATCAAATAAAAATAATTCAGCCAAATTTTCAGCTCTTTATCTTAAACGGTTCCCGAGTTTTTCAAGAAAACCTCTTTTTTTAATTTTATTTTTTTTTAAATAGTAAAATTCAAAATTAATGGATGGTTATTTTTTTGCTAATTCTAAGGAGTAAAAGACATGAAAAAATACTGTGGTCATGATTATTAAACAAACAGCCGATTTTCGGCGAAAGAAATAAAATTTAAATCTTATTTTTAAACACCTTTCTGAAAAGTGTCACTCACCAAATTTTATCAGATAATGTCTTTTATACTCCCTTATACTCATGAATTTTTTTGATTTTTTTGAATTGGTGGAACAATATGACAAAAATTAAAAAGTAATTATTTTCTGTAATTTTACATTTAAAGAAACTTATATATTTTTCACATTTCCGGGAGTAAAGTGGTCACTTTACTCCCACATTTGCGGTAGTAAAGTACTATTTTTTTTTATCTAAAATTTTGCTTATATACATTGATTCCTACGACAAATTACTAGACGTTTAAGGTAAACGAGGTGGGGCACGTGGGGAAATTTTTTTTCTCGGTTTTTCGATATCTAGTGCCGTTTTCGAATTATTGTAAATTCAAAATCTCAAATTTAGCTATTAACCTATTTAATTTATCATTTGCAGCGAAATTGTGAAAAATAGTATATAGGGTGCCGAATGAGTTAGCCGAAGATAAGAAATTTATTTATACAAATATCTGCTTTACTAATTATTTTAGAGAAAAAATTTAAAACACAAAAATAATGAAGAAATACAAACTATAAATGAGATTTAATGCTCATACGAATGAGCATTATTTTTCATCAAACTTTTACTTAAAAAGTCAAAAAATGCTTTTGAAATTGCTAGAAGTTTCATATATCAGACTGGCCATGTAAGTTTCCAAGGTAAGTATTTTTGAAAATAGAAATTAAATTGAATTTTTTATTACATGGCTAGTACGATAAATGAAAATTTTAACAATTTCAAAACATTTTTTGATTTTTTAAGTAAAATGTAGATAGAACCCAATGCTCTTATCATTTGTAGATTTTACATATTAATTTCCTATGTTCGGCTAACTCATTCAGCACCCGGTATACACCTCGGGACTAATGTTCTTTTCATCCCGTTTGCGATTTTTGTACTCGGCTAACACCTTGTGCAAAAACCTTTGCACGCGGGATAAAAAGTAGTACCTTAGTCCCGTGATGTATAATATACTATTCTATGGTTAAAAAATAAATAAAAAATTTTTTTACCGAAAATTAATAATTACATTAATTAGAAAACATTTTTAATCGTTTTACTGCAAAGTGATTGCATAAAGACCATTAGAAATTATATAACTTTAAAATAGTTTGAAAAAATTTCTAAGTATTGAAAAGATTAACCTTACTCAGAGCAGGATTTACGATCTATTTTGTATGCAATTATTACATTTAATGTCAACAATTTATGACAATTTTGTTAAACAGTATCGATAATATACTTAATATAATAACTTTTCTGATTGAAATTTTTGCTTCTATTGTTTTAAAACTGAAAAATTATTCCCAATAATACGGAAAAATTATATATAAGTATAGGTACTAGTTATCTTTAAGAGTGAAGCATGGAAACAAGATTTTTTTAAAGTCTCTTTAATCATTTTTCACATACTATATTATTTTAAGCAGGATATGTCTTAATTTTCTATGGTTTTCTCTGTTTTTTCTCTGGTGAGGATATATTTTCAGTAAAAAACAATTTTACTCTTTTTAACCATAGAAAAAATAAAAGTTTGTTTAAATGCAAGATTACAGAAAAACATTACATTTTAATTTTTGTCATATTGTTGCACCACTTCAAAAAAATCGAAAAAATTCACGAGTATAAGAGAGTACAAAAGACATTTTCTGACAAAATTTGGTGAGTGACACTTTTCAGAAAGACGTTAAAAAATAAGATTTAAAATTTATTTCTTACGCCAAAAATCGGCTTTACGTTTAATAATCATGACCAAAGTATTTTTTCATGTCTTTTACTCCTAAGAATTAGCAAAAAAATCACCATCCATTAATTTTGAATTTTACTATTTAAAAAAAAATAAAATCAAAAAAAGAGGTTTTCTTGAAAAACTCGAGAACCTTTTGAGATAAAGAGCTGAAAATTTGGCTGAATTATTTTTATTTGATACCAAAACGATCCCCCGAGTACAATTCGAAAAAGCCGCAAGGGCAGATTTCCCATATAAACCCGGCTATACCCTTTACAGTTTGATATATTGAAAAGTTTGTTTGTATATGGAACCATTATGTTGTTCATTTGCGTGATAATGATACTTTAGTGACAATTTTATCATTTCCTCACAGAAATTATAGGAATTGGGCACAAGTGCATATACCCAAACATCCATAATCTTCACAATACTGGACATACCTTCGTTGAACATACAGCTGCAGTTGTTGCTATAATCTACAACAAATATATTGTTTAGAGTTATATTGACTTCAAATTTTTTCTCAATTATAAAACTTCTTACACCTTGTTATAAGGTTAAAAACCAGAGAAGTTCTAGGGTAAAAGATAATAGTGGAATTTATTTGCTTTAAAAAAATTATACAAACAAAATACATTTTTTATTTTGAACGTCTTTACTATTATGTACAGATCACCGTGCACAGATCGCACTGACAAAATGAAAAATTAAGGTAAATTATCTTTTCGGTAAAACCGTTTTACTCGGAAACTCGACAGCCATTTCTAGCTGTTAAATAGCTGGCAGTTAATTTAGAGCTGAAAATGTTTGTTGAGAGTTGTGTTTAGAAAAGAACAATCCCTGCGTAAGTTTTTATTAGTAAAAACGATTTTATTTTAAATTAAGAAATTTATTGGTTACATACACCTTCGTTAATCACTATGTAAATAATACACTCTTGTTCATTTGAACAGACATTATGTACAATGAAAGTTAATAGAGCTTTATAGACGCATTACACTTTCGTATTTAGAAGCACGTTAATGATTTTTTTTAGTAATAAAGAGAACAAATGTAAATTTTCTTAAATTTACATATTATAAAAATAAAGTATTATAGCTTGACCTAGTGGTAACGACTTAAATTATATTACATAGATATAGCACATCTCTCTTTGCAATGAGAAATACAGGTAGTAGATACATAGTACTAAGTATTTAATAATAATTGTCACTAAAAACTGTTACATAATTAAGTAAATAATCATATCGTTAGTAGTAATTTAAACACTCCAATTTTTATCTCACGTTTGTATAATTATGTATAGGAAGGTGGCCAAAAAGTATATTGTGGAAAAATAAATAATTAACAGTAAATTCAGTGAGAACATCTTGATATTGTAGGTTAGTAATTTCACTTATCACAAACAATTACCTCTTAGAACTTCTTAATGTAGGCTAAAATGTAATATATGTGTTAATTTTTCACATACTTTTAATGAGCCGAAATTTTCGAAACCTACTTTTTGTGCTAACTTAGACTGAAAATTTTATCATAATATAATTGCGATAGATATTTCCGGGGATTTTAGGCTCTTCAAATATGTTTTAGAGTAACCGTAATTTTTGATATACTTAGTTTAAATTATTAGATTAGTTATTTAATTATTTTGATACGGTTTTGAATTTAATTAAATGATAAGTTTTACTTTTTATATGATTAAAAATTAACTGTTCTAAAAATCGTGTGCTTCACATTTTATATTAAAAATTGCTGTACAGTTTTATAGTTCTGTTAAATATAATTTTTTTATAATAGAATTTTAACTGTTTTCAAATTGTTAAAAATGCAAATTTACAATTTTTACGTATAAAGCATTTTAAAACTATGTACCGACTGAAACGTAGATAACTAATGCTCATACCTGAAAATAATGTCAAAATAAATTAACATATAAACTGAAAGCAAACAATGTTGCAAATAAAAAATCTCAAAGGATAATTCCAATTGCTAATATCGAATTAACCAATATGAACATAATATCATTTACAATATACTGTTTATAAGACACGCAATATTAGATAAAGCATATAGTTCGCAATACGTATTAGAGAATGGTTACCTAGGCTCCTTGATTACCTACACTCGCCTAGACTCGGGCTCTACTTCAATTTTTCTATTTGTTCAGCAAACTGTTTATTTCCTACCTGTTATGTAAATCACTATTAAGGATTATAACAAATAATGCATTTTAAAATCTTTAATTGCTTGAATTTAAGCTGCAGAGTGACGAGTTAGATTAATCTAATTTTTAGCACATTCATCTTTAATGAATTGATAATTGATGAAAAATAGAAGACATATTGCTCACATATTTTTTTTAACAGAAAGTTTAAAGCATACACCAGCGGACTAGGAAGTGAAAAACGGTGGTTATAGACTTGGTCGCGCCGTATACGTACCAGTGACACTATTGTGATCTAACTTCTAATATCGATCAGTGTGCTATAGGAAAGCAACTAGAAAAGACCACATTACTATTACATTTTTCTAGTAAGTCATCTTGACTATGGTCAAGTTTGATAGCAATTTTAAGTAATACGGTACTTGAAGAAGCACATAAAATTGGAATTGCGATACTAAGAAATAGCCAAGTATTCATTAAAGTGTGTGTGATTTAATATTTAATGATTGAGTATAATCAACGGAGCTTTCGTTCCATACGGAATATACTTACTTTTTCTTTGCGAAATATTTACGATCCGTTCTTAGAGGTAGAATAAATTCTCTATTGGATCTAATATAAAAATTGATATTATATAGCTGCAAAATAATTAGTCTGTTGCTTTCATCCGACTTATTATTTAACAATTACATTTAAATCCATATATTAATATGACAAAGAAGTAATATAAAGTAAACATTAATTTTAACTAGCTAAAGGAAAAATAACCTTACAATTTAAAAAAAAACGTTAATTTAACGTTGAACCGACGTTAAATTTGTCAAGAAATGAGGTTATTTAAAATATTAGACAGAATATAACATACATACGCGGAGGGCGAGGGGCACGTGTAGGTGTTTAATGGAAAGTAGATATTCATTGTCTATTGTTTAAGTAGTGTAAAAGCTTTTTTTTTATAAAATTATTTAAAATTTATAATATTACAAAAAATAACTGTACAAAAAATATACTTTATTAGGTTAAAATACGAGTTAAATTCCCAAGAGTAAGTTGCACATACATTGTTATGAAAATAATGGATGTTACCTTACATAAAATGTACCAAACAACTTCATTTCATGGTAGTATTATTTTACATATTCATGAAATTTACTTAAAAAGTAGAACACAAATTTGTTACAAACTATTTAATTTTATTAGTAACAATAATTATCAATTAAAATGCGTTAAAAATTTAACTATAAATTGGTTCGAATTTCTCTTTAAATTTTGTTACTAATTGTTTTATTTAATTCATTAACGATTACTAACTACTTTAAAAAAAAATTTTGTTTGTACTTTACCTACATGTATTTTTATACCTCATATAATTTTTCGACAAACACCTATGTATAATTATAATCCCTTGAACCAATGCACCGGAAGAAGTAACTTTTTTCTATTAATAATTTAATTTAAGTTAATGTTGGTGTAATTCCATTACATGCAATTGTTGCGAAAATCCATTGAACCGATGTCTGGCAAGTTAAAGAAAAAATTGTACTGTTAGGTCAATTAAACAGTAGTTTAAAGAACAGTTAATTAAGTAGTATATGGTTTTACTTAGCTTAATTTTATATAACTAACATTGTTAACTTGATAAAAACACTTCTCTAATAATAGAATTTGATTAATGTCTTCTTTTTTATTAAAGGTTTTTATTCTATTAAACGGTTGGGCTGGAATACAGGAGATTTTTCAAAAGTAACGAAATAAGTATTGAGAAATTCGTACTGTTATATTTTGTTATACAATAAATTAAAAAGATAGACATGCATTTTGTCTAGCCGTAATTATTTTTAAATAAGAACACTCCAGCAAACTCATATTAGGCATCATGGATTTGGTTATAATCCAAAATGAAAGTGCTGAATCAGAAATGTAAGGATTTGAAGATTCTTTAACAATGCAATTATTGTTATGATTGTATAATAATAAAAGTAAAATTATGTGTAATTTTTTAACTTTAACCCTTTATAGTCACGTTATGGGATTGCCGAAACGTGGTTTCAATGAGTCATCAGTTTCGTGAATATTGTTACGTTTTAGTTAGGAAGTGAAAGTTGCAGAAGTCAAACCGAATAGAAACTTGAAATTTTATAAAAAATTTCTTTAAGTTGATGAAAATGTGTTTTTATTTTTTTCCTTGAGAAAAACAAGAGGTTGAAAAAGCGTCTTACTAGGTATCTATTATAATTTTGTTTTCTAGCTAAAAGCCTATAGTAAAGAAATGATGATATTTTTCTTCTATTTCGAGAAATATAAAAGGGAGTTAATTTGTAATGTGATACTTTCTGAATAGGGGGTGGGAAGCTTCTGGGAGTTTTCAATGTGGGTCTGTTCCTAAATATGTTTTAAAGGATTTGTATTTGCCAAGAAGGGGAAGTATCTGACTATTTTTCTGATCTTAGGCTATTAACTATACGAGTACTAATATATGAAGTTATTGTGTTATGAACATAAAAGAACAGTTTTAAGCTTCATAGGTTCGCGACCAGCTTAGTTTTCTTGAAAGAACACTAAAATGAAGAAAACAACTATTTTTTTAAAAGTGCTATAGGCAACCATTTCTGAAAAATGGCGTTTAAAAGTTTGAACGCACTACTTTAGCTGGTTTATGCAACTGAAATCGAAACGTCTGCTAGCCGAATTGGCTAGCGTTCGCAAGTCGATTGGAAAAATCAAAGATCCTATATCTGATCCCTTTTTTTTCAAAGCAAAAAAAACGAACAAAACCTTGTCGTAAGTTACTGTGAAATACTTAATTTGGAAACCAATGTTTAGGTCTGAAATTACAGTCTCCTTTTGTTCCTTGCACTTTTGCTTTATATGAGATATTATTGTACTCTTTGCGAATGTGTTTGTTTTTCCGCTATAAAATGATGTCTTCGGTGTAGCATACAATTTGTATTTTTGTGTTATTGACGATCTTGATTTTTATTAGTATTTGAAATAACTAACCAAGAGAAATTAGTAGAAAAAAGTAGTTTAAAAATAAATATTACAAAATCAGCTGTTAATGTTTGGCTCAAATAGAAAAATACATTTATGTATGTACTATACAGGGTACTGAATGAGTTAGCCTAACATAGCAAATTAACATATAAGAACTTATTTATGCAAATTCCTGCTTCCCTAATTATTTTAGAAGAAAAATAAAACATACAAAAAGAGACAGAAATATAAACTATACGAATGATAAGAGCATTATAGATTTCCCTAGCTTTAACTTAAAAAGTCAAAAATTGCTTTTGAAATAATTGTTAAAAGTTTTTATTTATCGGACTGTCCATGTAAGTTTCCAAGGTAATTATTTTTGAAAGTAGAAATTAAATTGAATTTATTCGAGTTCCATACCAATCGAGTCTTGTACATCAATCGAGTTCGTATTCACTTATTAGGAGATTATTGCGGCTGAATTACTTATCAAATGTTTTCCCAAAATACTGCTTGCAAATGGCATTTCGGAATCAAATTTATGAAAAAATTTAACATTGATTGGCAGAAAAATTGATTTGAATCGCGAATAGCACCGCAGTATAGAATATAGCATAGCAGCACCAAATTAATACATATTACTATAGTATTGCAATACTACCAAAATTATTACTTTTTTAGTGTTAATGGTTAAATGCTTTCTTAAAGAGCGTGAAATTATTTAAAACCAATATTCTAATATTTTATTAACCAAATCTTTTTTATTAAATAAAAATTTAAGTTTATCTATTAATTTATTATTTTTTTATTAGAATAAATAAATTGAAAAAATCGGTTTGATTTCTTTTTTTTTTGGAAAACTTGTATTTAATGTTTTATAAAATAATTGACTATTAGCTTTATAAATTTGGAATTCAATAAAAATAAATGTTGGTAATTTTGCGTATTAATTTCATTATTTTTCTTTGTACCTTTTATTTTGTTTTGTACTTAATTTTCGGATTTTCTGTGAAAAAGATTGCATTTTCAAAAAAGGATACTAATTTATAATTAAGACCCGTTAAATATACTGTCCGGAAAAAGGCCGTGATTTAAAAGGTATTCAAAGAAATGCAAAATGTAAGATTTAAAAAAAATTAGATTCAAATTTTATAAAAATATGATAATTTTCATTGAACATTTAAGAACTTTTAACACAGTTCCAGTTTTTCACGTGTTTATGTCCTGAATAAAAAGAGATCGAAGAAACTAAGGTAAATGTATCAAATTAAAAACAGATATTTAACTATTAGTCTAATTTACATGCACAATTAATTTTAGATTACTAATACTTTCAAATTACAAAAACAGTTACAACAATTAAAAATGTGAAAATTTTATTTCGAAACTGATAAATAGGTACCCAGTTTTTCGTTCATAAAATTATTTACATACCTTGATGTATGATACAATATAATAAATTATAAACTTTCTAAAACGTTATCACTGATAATATGGATTTTATTTATTTCATAATAATTGATCATTAAAATAAGGTGTAAGTTGAAAAAAATTGCAAACGTGAAAAACCGAACAAGCAAAATAATTGCAATAAAAAACACACCTGTAAATATTGTAGGTTCCTTCTAAGAGTTACCGTTATAACCGCTATTCGTGCCTTTGGCGGAACACCTATTAATTATTAATAGAAACATATTTTAAAAATATTTGAGGTTTTACTATACGGTTTAATTTTTATTACAGGAATTGAAGATATTTATTCCAATTCGTACGTCTCACCAAATTCTGCCGAAAATAACAATGTCTTGAAATTGTCAGAGTCACCAGTAGCCGTGACATCCGGCCCAAGTGAAATTTATATATCAGAAAGTAAAATTCCGGTGACGTCTGAGAGTGAAATTACGCTGCATTTAACAACAATTACCAGAATAAAAAGATCAGACGACCCAATTTTATCAAAACCTAGCGGAATAGACGAATTACTTTCTTCGAAAAACGTTGCCGAAAGCTTAGATTATAATGATGTCGAATTATCAGGAAGAATTGCAACGCTCATTCAGCCATCGAGAACGATAAGAAATTACGAACAACTTCGTCTACTTCAAACAGGTTTAAATGATGAATTTAATTCGGGGGAAGTTCAAGGGGCTCCACAGGGAAGATCTATTTTACTGTCGGAGCCCCAGGAAATCAACCCTACTGCGACGACAAATCCGAGTTCTGTTACCACCTTCCCGGAACACGGCCAACCCCGTCAGGCTAATCCAGATATTCAAGATATCATAACGGGAATCGTAAAATTACTAAATGGCAACGTTAACGTACAAGCCAACACCGCCCCAGCAATGGGAAGACCTTTGAGACCGTTAAGTACTCGAATTAACAACAGGGGACCTCCTAGAATTAACGAGGTTCCTGTTATACCCGCAGAGTTTGAATTATCTCCACAGTTACCTTTACCGCCATTAGGACAAATGCCGCCCCCTATAAGTTCTCCCAAAGTTCCTACCCCGTATCCCTTTGATATACCACCACAAAATACTTCTCCATTGAAACCTTACGTACCTCTTTTGGAACAGTTACATAATATGCGACCAGGTTATCACCGACCAATAACAATTCCACCTTGGAATCGACCTAGCAGTCCTCTGAGACGTCCTCTAAATCCATACAGACGACCCAAACCACCATTTAAACCTATTCCCATATCTACGCCAGAAATCATGACTGATAAGCCACAAGATCAAGATATTTTGACTTTAGATTTAGGTTCAGAACTACAACCATCTCCTGAAAGCGAAGAAGAAGACATTACAACTGGAGAAACCGTAAACGATGCATATGAAAACTCGACAGGAGCTATGGAACAAATACACCTAGTTACAAACAACGACGAAGAAGAAATATTAAAACAAGAAATATTAAATTACGAAAAGAACAAAGAAAAGAGTTCTTCAAAAATGGAAAAACATACTTCTAAGCCGAGCGAGTCACTTCAAACACAAAATTCTATTTTAGAAACTACCGATACCGTAACGGAATCTACGTATTCTATCGAGGGCATAAAACCATCACAAGTTGCTACAGAAATTACATCTACAATTGATAACTCAATAATTGAGAGTGATTCTAATACAACTATTTATTCGTCCACAAACTCATTACAGAATACGCCCGTTCTAGAGTCGTCAATTCAAGAAACATCCCAAATTTTCAAAGAACAAACTTCAACATTTACTTCTTCGTTACATGAAATAAAACCAACACCAGAATTTCCAATTTCAACATCTTCAATAATTGAAAACTACAAGACAACAAATGTGAGCTCAAATGAAAATAATTCGTCTTCTTTAGGTAATTTTCTTTTAATTAGTGGTTTTTAAAAACCTGTTGATGATATTATTTTTTTACAGAATCGGAATCATCGACTAGTCATAGTTTTCCCTATTTTCCTTATCGACCACGACCTGGTATAGTTTTAGATGATACAGAATTCAAACCGGGAGGAGTTAATAGAGCACCCGTAGTAACTACTAAACCCCTATTAGGTCAGCTTGGTGATATTTTTGATATTACCGTATCTGCAATACAGGGACTCAGTGGAGACAATTCAAATAATCAAGGGAAACCCTACGTTGTGCCAGGTATGTTTAATTTAATAAATTGCACCTAAAATATAATTATTGTATTTGAAATTTTAGTGGATATGGAACACTTACAAACTGGCGATATAATAACGAGTCCTATTGGCGACGAAGGTTTTGTTTCTATCGACGGTAAAAGGACTTATCTTAATTTGTTTGGTGACCCTACAAAAGCACCGCCTATTATTCCGTCTCCGGTTGCAACCAAGGCAATATCCAAAACTGCAACTGGTTTTGCGGTACCACATGTGGAAAAAGAAAAACAACCCGAAAATGTCATCGGAGTTAGCGGCACTAAGCCTACACCAAGAAGACCGATTTATAATCGTCGACCTAGTCAACCACCTGTTAGGTAACTAAACTGATTTTTTATTAAAATTATGTATTTGAGTAAAACCATTATTTTAGAATAGATACATGTATAGTTGGAGACGATTCGACTTGTGATACATCACAACATGAAATATGTAAAACTGAAGCTGGAGTTAGCGCGTGTCACTGCAGTCCAGGACATGCCAGACGAAAACATCGAGATCCTTGCAGAAAAATTGTCTCTATGCTGTTGTCTTTACGTGTGGATCGATTGTACGAGCGACGGGTTGTATGGGTAAACGACTTAAGTGATAAAGGAAGCGAAAGTTACCAACAACTTTCTTACGAAACCGAAAGAGCTGTAAGCGTTAATTAACATTGATATTTGCATTTCTTGATACATTAATTATACTATTTTTAGATGGATTCTGCAATGTCAATGACGCCGTTTAGCGACGAATTCTTAGGCGTTAAAATAAACACCATTTATAAAGGAGAAAGATCTGCCGGTCAAGCTGGCGTTTTCGTAAATGTTACTTTGCAGTTGGAAGCAAACGCTGACACTTCTCGCCCTACTGTACGCGGAGATATTCAAAGACATTTGCTAGGTGTAATACAAAGGAGGAGTAATAATGTTGGTAATAGTGCTTTATGGGTTGATAGTCCTCCGGGGTCGGTATCAAATTTGCAGGGTAAGTTACGAAGTACGAACGGCAAAGAAAAAAACTATATGTAATAATAATTTTAGATTTGGATGAATGTACTTCTCCAGAACTTCACGATTGCCATTCATTTGCAAATTGTATTAACGTATTTGGTGGGTTCAAATGCGAATGTAGGGATGGGTTTAGGGATCCTTGGTTAGACAACAAACATAGAGCAGGACGGAGTTGTGAACAATGTTCTGCTCAACATTGCAATAATAGAGGTGAATGTAAATACCAAAATGGCCAAGAAGTATGCGTGTAAGTTAATTATCAAAATGATAAAGAAAATTCACAAAGTACAATTTTTATTATTACAGTTGCATAGGAAATTACTACGGTTCCCAATGCGAAATAGATGGGGAAATCTTAGGAGTTGCAATTGGTGCAAGTGTAGCAGCTGTAATAATAATCGGATTAACGCTTGTATGTCTCGTAATGTGGAGGTTAGTTTAAGTTAGTTAAGATTTTAATTATTTTTATTACTTTTATTATTCTTTTCATAGTCGTCGATGGAATAGAGAACACAAAAGAGGCGTTACAAGTCCAGTGTTTGGTTACATGGCAAGTGCTGGAAATACAATAAAAACTCCAGTTGTTGGTGGTCCTCCCTACCAGGTGTCTATGGAGGATAGAATAAGATGGGCACAAATTGCAGATGCCATGGCTCAATCAAATCACTATGGGGTAAGACGAGATAACTTATCGTTTCATTTGACAATTATATATTTTAAACTTTAGCCTGAACCTGTGACATCGCCAACGAGACCATCTTCTGCAATGTTTGGCTATCCAAATTTGTCTCTAGCTGGTACCTTACAAAGAGGAGCATTCCATGGAACATTGCCACCAGTACCATTGCCACGATTAGGAATTCAAGCTCAATTTGCTGCCAGAGCGGCCAGCATACAAGGAATGAAGCCGCTGGATAATTCCAGTTCTAGTGAAGAAGAAGATAGGACAGACCTTCTTGGTCGAAGTTTTCAAGTACCCAGACCAAAAAGTAGAAGCAATGCATCTATTGCTGTATGTACCACTGCATCTGTACACTAACATGTTTGTGATTAATGTGAAATGCTACCAAATAAAAAAACTAAAATTACTAATATTATTTACTGTATTTAACAAAAAATAATTAAAAAAGCATATTGTAGAAGAATGGATCTATTTTATAGCGAAATTTTCGCCATGTATTACAATTTAAATCGTTTTAGAATCAAAGTGGAATCTACTATGATGTCGATTATGAACAAAACGATTTCTACAAACAAGGAAGTGGAATACCTATGAATACATATACAATAGGTCGGCCTTACTACAGGAGTTGAAGATTCAAAATTTTATTATTATAGCTTTGTATATAAAAATATATTATTATAATTATTGTAAAAATTTAACTTAAGTTTATAATTTTCTACTGTTTTATCATTTAAGATCAGAATTGTTTAAGACTTATTAGGTTTACATATCGAAAATATGACAAACATAATTTATTTGAACTAATAAAAAATTGTTTTACATGTGATTCTTTAATTTTATAAGTTTAAAGATAGAATATTATTCTGGATCCGAATCCGTGTTCTGCAGCTTCCATTTCGCTTAATGACTTCTCATCTGTAGATAGTCTCCAATTTTCAAAAACAGTCCATTTGTTTAGTACTTTCCCCATCGAAAAACTTGATTAAATCTAAAAATAAAATTAAAACAAAATATATTCAAGTAAAATCAATGCTTATAATAGTTTTGATGATTTTTAAAGAAATATTTTAAATGTGTTTTTGTACAGATAGTTAGTGTAGCGATATAATTTAGTGTTTACCAAACTGAAAAACACTATGATGTAATTCATTTATAGATTTTTACATTGATATGTAATTCATATAGATTCTTAACAGGGGGCAACGAAAAGTATTTAAAGAAAAAAAATGTAAAATACTTAAGTTTTTTAATCAAAATAGTTTTTGTAAATCTGTAGGTTTACGATTTCTAGCAAATATACTTTCATTTGCTTCTATTACAAGAAATATTTTAATAACTGACAATTTGATAAAACATTTACTGTTCATTGTATTTTGCTAATATAATATTTTTGAATATTAATGATTATATTGTTTGACGGCGGTGTGCTGGCCGCAAAAAGCAAAAAAATTGCTTGAAGTTCGACATATTCTAAGGCTAATGATAATGATTTAGGAAATTAAAAACACTTATGCCAGGTTTCCCAAAAATAAGTTAAAATTTAATCTAAATTTATTAAAAAGATTAAAGATTTTCGACAATGTAGGTAACAATGAATATTCTTTGGTGAAAACTCTTAATTATAGATTAAATTTTAACTGGCCTTCGAGAAATTGGAAATTAGACCAAAAACATTTATTGAAATTACAAACTAATACTCTTATCATTATCACAATATTATTTATTTTAGTTCTTACTTTAGTTACATCAAAACTGGTTAATAGCAAGAAACCAACAACCTGGATCATACAATGGAAGAAGCTGATAACAAACTGACAGAAGCAGAAATAGAATGTTTTCAGATACGAAGATCAAGATGAACATCCAAAATAAAGAAATGTTATCACTTAAAAGCGAGGCTATATAAATTATTGTAAAAAAACTGAAAATCTGAACAGGGTTAAACAGTGGACGATGATGGAAGTTGAAATATTTGTATTTTGGTTTATTGTTTAAATTTTTATTTTGCAATATTTGCTAAATATTTATGTTGGCAATTTTAGAGATAGAAGTTAAGTTTTTGATTGAAAGCGTACGCGTTTTATACGCAACTAAGGGGATATAGATGTAACAGTTGTTGATGGTGAAAAATTTCTGATGTGAGAGAAAAATAATAGAAGTTAATAGTCTTGGACATAAAAATTTGACAGTCTGTGAGATTAAATAAAACGTCAAATTATCACACTCAACACGCAATCCAAAACCCAAACAAAAATTACTACATCTAGCAAACATTGGACTTTTGATCATAGCAGTCTAACCGGCACGACCAAGCATTAAACAGCGGTTTCCAGTTCCGTAACTGATCAACTTAAGCTTTACACCACACTGTTATTTAAAATCTATAAAATCTATTATTGTTTAATACCTGAAGCAAAGAAAATAAAATTGAGTTTAATTTAAACAAAAAAAAGTAAATTAAAGATATATTTTTTGTAACAATCTTAAACAAATTATAAGGTAGGTCATAGCAATATATGTCATGCAACGTTATGGCCGACATGGTTTCTCAGTGGAGTTTTGTAGTTGATGTGAGTGTATGTAAAAATAGTTTTTATTGTTGTAACTGATGAAATAGAGTTATCTATTTGTTTAATATTGTACTACAATTTAAAAAATTTTAAAAAGCTAGCCCGGCAAAACAGAAATTTTACAGAGAATTCAGTTAATGGAGAAAAAGAGAAATAACTTATTTAAGTGACGCATTTACATTTCCCATTTAACTTAACTTTAACGAATTTCATCAAAAATTTTAAAAATATATTTACTGCAAAACCAAAGAAAGCCTTTTCTTTAATTTATTTGTCAAAATAAATGTTCAGTATTGCCATCTCTTGGAAACAATTAATTTTAGAAACTGTTATGCATCAAGACTTCGGCATGTTCTATATTACGTACATTGATTATTGACTTCTCAAAAATGCAGATAATGTTTAGAAAATAAAACGTTTAGATAATTAAAATGTATTATATAATTTAGAATTTCTTTTACAAAATCTGTAATGTTCTTGGTACATTTCGAAACGGCCTTAAGAGTTCAGCCTATTATCAAGAGATGGCATATGCATGGAATGTTGTTGAAAATTCTCAAAACTGACGAAATGACCATTTTCATATTAATTTAAATTTTATAATAATATTCGATTTTATTAGCATTCTCTCTAAATTTTTAATTTGAAATACAATTGTGTTTAATTATTTATGGTCAGGGATACATTTAAATGATAATCACTAACTGACACTACGTCGATCAATTTCGAAATTCATTAAAATTTTAAATTCGAGAGGATATCGTTAATATATCCTCTGTGTTTGAATGTGCCAAACATAAAATTCTTGATGAATGTATGTATAAAGTGGCAAATAAAATTAAATTGGAATGTTAATTAAATTGAATTATTCAGATATGAATTTTGGAAAATATAAATTTTACTGTTATTCGTGTAAAAATAATAAATAAAGTTGAAGTGTTTTCCTAATTAAAATTCGAAAGCTTATTCAATATCCTAACATTCAATTTTTTACCTACAATATATTTACTGCTAAATAACTAAACTAAACAGATTTGAATAGCAAATATATATTCAAAATGCTCGAAACAAAAACAAGGAAATGAAAATAATACTCGAATTGAACAAGAAGTTTGGTGACCCTTTTGAAATGCGCATTTGAAATTCAAATTTAATACCCTACTGTCTCTGACAACTTGGCTTTAGAACAAGCAAACAATGTGTTTTCAAGTGCTTCGCCACAAATTTTTATGAAGAGTTCACATATTTCTCAAAGATGTACTCAATTTTCAATTAATATAAGTAAATGATGTTGACACTACCATTGAAAACCGTTAAGAAATATGTCATGAAATAACAAAGCTGCTGGTTCTAAAACGGATGCTTGATTAACCTGTTATACTGTTTACTTTTAAATTTCGTATATAAACACATTTTGAAAATTTCAGACCAGTATTTTCAGTTATTTCAAACTTCCAACCACGAGCTTTATTATGGCGTGGATAGTCATATTTTTATTGCTAAGGCTGTCTCATTTAAGTTTTGGCGCATACTTTGATTACACCGATTTTGACGATCCATTTCAGCTGTTGCTCAATACAAAAAGTGAGTTCAAATATTAGAAAATTTTAATTATTATATTAACTTATATCTTCAGATCAAGTTGCACCTGAGCCAAACTCTCCATGTTCGGGAAATGTGAATAGCATGCCATTGGAGGGTGTTTGTAAGTCACGCACAGAGTGTCAACTAACCGGCGGAACTTCCGCAGGTTTTTGCGGATTATTATCAACCTGTTGCGTGTGTAAGTTATTATTTAAACTTTACCATTAATAATTAAATTATAATCTAAATTAATTTAGATATGGGAAGTTGTGGAAACAAAATATCTGCCAAAATTTCCTACTTTACCAGTTTAAACATTCCAAATTCGCAAACGTGCAGATACCAAGTCAAACCACACAATAGAGGTGTTTGCCAACTAAGGTAACCACAATATTTGTTGCTCTAAATATTTCTTTATATGATTATTTTAGATTAGATATAATTTACATGAATCTGGCACCCCCAGCGCTTGATCAACCAAATACTGGAAGTTGTAGAGAAGAAAAGTTCTTTGTCGAAGGATATCCAAACATTCCAAAAATTTGTGGCGTAAATAACAATCAGCACAGTAAGTATTATCGATAAAATAAAATTAATATTTGTCTAATAATTCTACGTAGTGTATATACCTGTAAATGGAAACGACACTAATCCAGTGACTATTCATATTGATTTACTTTCTCAACCAACTACTACTAGAAGCTGGTTCATTAAAGTCACCCAATTGCAATGTCCCGGTGTAACTATTTTTCCTTATCGGCCACAAATTGAAGCAACATCTAGGGATTTTCCATTATTAGGTGAGTTTTTTGATAACCATGCTTCGATTTTAAATTTATAATCTCTATAAATCTAGCTCCAGAAAATTGTCTTCAGTACTTTACTGACTTAAAAGGTTCCTTTCAAAGTTTTGGATACAATCATCTGAATCCTAATATTTCTGCATATAATATCAACGAAACTTACGCAATCTGTTTTAAGAGACATGCAGGAGCTTGTGGTATAAGGTATTGTTATAATATCAACTTTAATAGTCAAAAAATTTATTTATGTTAAAATTTTAGTTACACCGTCAACCAATTTCAAGTTGGTTCAGCCGCTGCGACAGGAACAACTCCTACCGATTTCTTATATATTCCAGCAGTTCGTCCTGCTGAATCAATTCAAGATGAACGCATTAGTGGACGAAAAGAGCCAAGCATGCATTTTATGTGTAAGTTTGTTTTTAATGTAATGTTTCAATTTTTTGAACAGTCTTATTTGCTTTCAGCGATAACCCCTGGTCCATTTTATGTTTTCTTCCAATCGGACTCGGTCAACAGTGGAAGCAATACTGAAATTGGATTTAATATAAAATATGAAATTGCAACGTCATGTCCATAGCGTATATTTTATTTTCCCCCTAATTTAATAAAAAATATTAATTTATTACAGTTGTATCGTGTAATATGATGTAGGCAGTATTTATTTAAACGTTGTTAATAAAATAAAGTCAAGGTATTTTATTGTATATTTTTGAAAACAGCCACGATATCGAATACCTCGTTTTTATATTTTTATTATTGATAAAAATTTAATCAAATTGTAGATTAAACCTACATGATTTCTAGATTGTTTTTGTACGTAAAATGACATAAATTTTATTGGAAATATATCTATTAATAGAAATTCATTAAAAGTCTAACAACTCATCGAAATAAATTAGGTGCTTACTACGATAACAGTTCATAATGAAGCTGTGTAATTATCGATACCCTATACGCGGTACAGTGCAAATGACCGCTTGCCGGTGATATTGTTAGTGACTATTGCAGCTGATGAAATCAAGCACAATTGACCGAAATTTAATAAAAAGACTATCCCATATCCACTCGTAGCGTAAACGAGTTAAATTTAGAAATTTTATAACAAAAAATTTAACCAAAAGCCAAAATAAAATTTTAATAAAAAAGCGAATTTTAAAATATTGGTTTTCATTTTGTCACAGGTCTAAAACAAAAATGTTCTTTGAAGAGGTACATAATTAATTAGTAAAAGAAACCTGAAATTTTAATTCAGCTAATTGTGTTGTAAGCGACGCGACCTTTTACTCCTGAGTCGCTACCTCTGACCGTCCTAAAGGAAAAGTTATTAAGCCCTTTTTATTCTTGACAGCTTGTCTAGATCCAGGAGGTGGTCTAAATTGTTGAAAAGTTTCTGGTCGCCATGATGCTAGGGAATTCAAACTATCAAATGATTAATTTTAGTGCTTCAAAATCGAACTGAACCACCTACTACTAAATTTGTATACAATTAATCTCTGACATTGATTACCTCTGCCACAAAAGTAATTGCGTCTTTTCAAATACCAGCTCTATCTACCAAAAACCATCTTGAAGGTTTGTAGAAACATACAAGTTTTTCAACGATAATTATTAACGTATACGAGTACACTAAAAAAAATATCTTTGTCTATCTAACATATTTTACTAGTTACGATTGACTTATTTTTTACACAAACTTGCCGACTTTTATCAGTTTTGTTTGCCAAAAACACGAAGATAATGAATTTTCATAAACAGTTCGAAAGCTGAAGGGTTTCGTGCTGATGCAAATAATCATAGCAATATGTATTAATATATTCACCAAGAGTTCATAATTTAAGAAGCCAACACGGTTTCGAAAAACTACCAACATATGGATTGTAACAAAATAATATGTAAAATATTTACTCTCTTATATAAATGGTTCTTCATCAATATGAGTACAATAAAAAAAAGTTCCTCGTTAACTCAAAAATTCACTTCGAACGCCAATTGATGTTTTTATGCAGTTGTATTTTTGCTTCCTTGTAAAAAAGGAAGTATTGTAATTCCGATTAGTAGTACCTCATAAAGGTACATGTCGCTGCCCCCCCCCCAAATCAAATTTTTGATTAAAATTGGTGTCAAACGTTTGAGCTTCGTTTGAGCCTCAATGAGCTTCCATTCCCGTCGTTTGAGCTTCAACGGTCGCGGAGTTATTCGCGAAAACTTTGGGGGGGGGGGGGGTTGTGGACATCGATTGACACCAAAATTACGCAAAAAATTTAAAAAAGACAAAAAATTGAAAAACATGTCTACAGCCCCCCCCCCCCCCAAAGATTTCGCGAATAACTCCGCGACGGTTGAGGCTCAAACGGTGGGAATGGAAGCTCATTGAAGCTCAAACGAAGCTCTAACGTTTGACACCAATTTTACTCAAAAATTCAACTTGGGGTGGCTATCATGTCTACAGCCCCCCCCCCCCCAAAGATTTTGCGAACAGCTCCGCAACGGTTGAGGCTCAAACGATGAAAATAGAAGCTCATTGAGGCTCAAACGAAGCTCAAACGTATGACAACAATTTTAGTCAAAAATTCGACTTGGGGGGGGAGGCAATCATATCCACGGCCCCCCCTCCCAAAAGTTTTCGCGAATAACTCCGCGACCGTTGAAGCTCAAACGACGGGAATGAAAGCTCATTGAGGCTCAAACGAAGCTCAAACGTTTGACACCAATTTTAATCAAAAATTCGATTTGGGGGGGGCCAGCGACATGTACCTCCGTTATGATCTTTTCGTTATGACGTCTGTATGTCGCATAACTCAAATACGGTAGGTCGCAGAAAGTTGAAATTTTATATTTGATACTCTTATAGCATCTAGTTGTGCACCTCCAATTTTTTGTTGCAATTGTCTGTGCCAAAAGAGCATTCATTTATGACTCGCACAAATTAACAAGATTTTTGTAAAATGTTACAATCATTCTAAAAATTAAAAGGAAGTTATGTGGTGTCAACATCAAATTTTTTTCTTGCATTACCTCTAGTTATTATACCATGGCATTACCTTGATATTCTGTATTAGAAGAAGGTGCGGCGCGACGTTTATCACCCTCCTCCTACCAGCCGCCACTGGCAACAGATGTTATAAACTTGGTAGTACTATAAATTAATTGCTGTTATATCTTCAAAATAGTTGCAATAAGGAATTAATAGTAAATTATATAACAAGGGCTTAAAATAGCTTATTAATCGCGATTAATTAATTGGATAATAACATCATGCACGAACGAACAGAAATGTTACTATTTAAGTAAAAATAAAGTAAATTTTTATGGCTAATGAATTTATTTTAACTGAATACATGTTAAATGTATTATAGTATGCCTGATAGTCAGGGCTGGGCAGTATTTGAAATACTTGTATTTGAAATACATTTTGTATTTTGTATTTCAACACATATTTTCAATGTATTTGTATTTTGTATTTCAAATACCCAAAACAAATGTATTTTGTATTTTGTATTTCAAATACAAATTACAAAATACTGTACAAAATACAAAATATTTTAAAATTGATAATATCAAATAGACAGGGCCGTATTCAGTAACAGTAACATAAAAAAAGTTTGTTTGCGATTCTTTTCATTCGACGATGTTACTGAATACGGCCCTGCCGTTGTATTTGTTTTGTTCCCAACCAGGTAGTATTTGAAATTATGTATTTTGTATTTTGTATTTCAAATACCCAAAACAAATGTATTTTGTATTTTGTATTTCAAATACATATTTTCATGTATTTTGCCTACCCCTGCTGATAGTATGTATATATGTATGTATTATATAGTATGTACCGTCAAACGGGGTGAGTTCGGACAGGTTTTGGTATATTTTGAATGACTGCATCTTTTCTGTTACGTTTGTAGGTCCAAGTATTTAACCATGTTGCAATCGAAGCCTAAGCTAGAACTTGAACTAAATACTTTAGCAAAAAATTATCAAAATTAGGAGAAAACAATTTGTGTTTGCAGTCCCGACTCACCCCAAACACTGGGACAACGCTTTAAAATGCCCAGTTTGGCCCGTTTTTCCCGTGTTTGGGGAGAGTAAAGATATATTTTATGACTTAAAAAAAAATACACATCACCTTTACAAAAATGTGCTCCTTTTGGTCCAACAGACCCTATCTAATTAATAACAAACGGGCAATTTTTTAAAAACTTTGAAAAACTTTTGTTATTATATATAAATGTAGATAATCCTCATCCAATGTTAATAAAATTTTAATAAATATTATCAGTTTGTTTGGAAATTAAATTCCTGTTAAGAGTTACCAAAAAAAAAAAACTATTTATGATCATCACGAATTTGTTTAGTGAGTAAAATAGAATTTTGTCAACACTAGTTTTAGGACTCATTTGTGTATATTTTTAGTCTTGAAAATTGAGGAATAAATTCTCTGAAACGTCAACATAAGAAGTTTTAACAAAAATTTAATTTCCAAACAAACTGATATTATTTTGATATTATTAATTTTAATTATTGACGAACACGTACGTGATAAGCACGGATAGAATACAAACATTCACTATAGAGGACATCGGTGAGTAGGTTTTGAAACTTGAAATTAAAAGCTACCGCTATTTATCAGCAAAACATGTTTGTCCCGACTGACCCCCTATGTCCTGACTCACCCCGTTTGACGGTACCACCTCCAACGAGTTCATATTATGAATAACAACGTTCGTTATTATCCAAGTAGGTAAAGAACAAAATTAAATAAAATGAAATGCGGTTTGATAGTAAATAATAGATCTATTTCAAATTTACTGCTGCAATTTGAATATTTTAACATTTAGTTAAGTTTCTTTTTGTTAAAATTTCTAATTTTCCAATACTACCCACTAAAATTTACCACCCAATTACTTGAAAATTACTTTTTAAGCAATTTTAGAGTACCCGTGGTTCAAGTTACTTTGCCAAATAAACCGATGAGTTTTGCAATCGTGGATAAGAGCGAAGGGGAGATACAAGCAATAATGAAATGCAGTAAGCAGTTGTTCTTTTTCCGTCAATAACAGGTGACATGGTGAACAAACATTAGATAAATATAACAGCATCCGTTTTTTTGTTTTTTTTTGTAACTATAAAATTCAAAGCAATAGCAGAAAAATCATTATAAAAGATGTGGGCGGTTTTAATGTCTTTATAATTTATTATGTAAAGGAAACACTTCAACAGTTAAAATTTTACGTTTTAATTTCATTAAAAGCTAAAAGCGAGAAAAACATTTTTCAAATAAATTAGAAATAAATGTAATAGACGTATAAATATTTTTGTTGTATACCAGGACCAGTAAGTATATATTTAATGCTGACACTACATTCACCCTAAGGATAAATTAGCTTCGTAGTTTCTTTTACTGACATCAATCAATTGCCAATGCTCGTTAGAAGTTTTCTCGTTGGCTTATTCTAGGACATCTTCGCATTATATATTAATTGCACGTATTTTTCTTTAGTCGGCAAGAGAAAATACTTTACCTTAATCCCATTACATTTTAAATATTTTTTACTAGGATGTGAAGTATATTGCTTTTTTATTGCGTTATAAAAATTAGTTCGCAATGAATAATAATTTGAGGATGTACCTGGCATACTACTTAATTAATGAATAGATTTTCAATACCCAAATGCTTTCGGCCTTTTTCAAACAAAGTTTGCACGAAAGACTATCTTGACGTGAATAACTTTTTGGTAAATACAGAGTAGTCTTCTAAATTTTGAGCGAGAAATTGCATTCTTATGAGACCGTTGCGTTGTAACTAACGTACAGATCGACAGAAAGAAAAAGATCCGTTGAAATCTCAAAATCGATTCTTGTCACTTACTTTTTGTAACATAAAGAAAATAAAAAAATAGGAACGATGAGAAAATATGTAGTGAAAGAGTGTGCAATAAGTTACAAGCTAAGGCTGAACAATTCGAGTGTGATTTCGATTACGATATATACAGATTGAGTTTCGCTAAAATGTCTTTACAAATAGAAATTTATAGTTAAATAACAATTTAGGAAAAAACAAACCTAAGATGAAGGAGGTCTGTAAGAAGCCCATAATTTCTAGGTTGCTTTTTTATTTTCAACAACAATGTACTATGGTATTTCAATTAAATTCGTACAAATATATCGTATTGATAGGTCCTTCTGATTTCAATTGAAATTTCCTCAGACATCGCAAGAAATGAAGGTATTTTACGTATTCTTATTTATATATGTATGTATTTACTAAAATCACTTTCAATTTCAAACCTGTAGTATATACTACATGTGTGGTACATACTTGCAATAAAATATTGAAAAGTGAGAAAATTTGGAACTCAAGTTTTCTTTCACATACAGAAGAAATAGTTTTTTTTAAGAATATTTGGGTATCAATTTAAGTAGGTATGTACTATGTTCATTTTGTTTGCCGATGATAAACTATAAAAGTTAGATATATAATATGAAAAAAAACTTCATTCACTTACATAACACATAGGTAACATAACACCAACCCTTTAAATGAAATTTTTACACATGGTTATACATGTACTACTCACAATAACATATCAAATTCAGGAATAGATGTGGCAAGTTTGTTAGAAAAATGTTTACACTTCAAGATACGTTAAACCACATTCATTAAAATAATATTCAATTTATAGAGAGGCCAATTACATGTAAATTGACATCAAATGCCCAACATTGGATTTTATTTAGAGAATACTTTTTTAACACAAAACCCTATTAGTTGATTGCACGTGCCAAATAAATATTTCGATTTAGTAATATAAAATGCTAAAATGTATTTTCATATAATTTAATTATCTTCATTTAGAAGATTTCAAAGGGTATCTGAAATGAATTAAACTTACTCAAGTTAAATTATTCCGAAGTTAGAAACATTACCGTAATTATGCAGGAGTTGTTCTTTTATTGGAGTAAATTGATAGCCACGCTAGTTTACGTAATTATTTTTAATTTAAATGTCCCAGATATAAATAATGCTGAATGGCAAATCCTAATAGGTATATAAAATCCCAGCACGCTGCTGCTCATGCTGCTCCTGCTACAGCGAGTCATTTTTTGGTGAAAAAAAGCACTCTGATTGATCGATTTTTTTACCAACCAAAAACTATATTAAACTAAGGTAAGGACTAAAAATATAACCCGATGAAGAAGACCAGAATGGGAGACGCATGTTATTAAAGAAGGGTTTTTAAAAAAATTAGAAAGCTATCGTTTGTACGACATTTAATTCCCATTTGGTATCCAACTACAGAAGGACGAAGAGCGCACGTATTATGGGTGAGATTATACCTAAACCAGTATTTATAAAACAAAATAATTTACAAACAAACATTTTGGGGTAGTTATTAAATTCATTTAGTGCATTCTATCGATATTTCTTTAATTGGCACTAATTATGATGGGTATTGTTTTCGTGTTGTTATTTTTTATTGTTAGATGAACGTTAAATACCATTACTGCAGTAGATACCTGAATTTTTCTACATTTTGAATTGAAACTTTTCAACAATTAATTATTTTATAATAAAATATTGTGTGTATTAAAATCCGATTCTTATTGATATGCTAATTCTAGTAGACCAAGAGTCTCATACAAATTAGTTTATTAAGCTTAGCCAAGGTAAGAGGTGAATTTTAAGGGAAATATTGGTTTTTCCCAATTACACTCTTAACAGTTATATTCCTAACATGTGAAAATTAACAGTTGCGAATATATTTGTTATAAGTCGAGTATCTAAACAAAAAGAACTTTCAATATCTCGGCTCTTGGAACTATCTATAGATTAGTAGCTCATTAGGTCTAAAAGATTTTGGGTAAGTGTAAACTCTTAATCAGAGGCCTAAGCTTGAACTTTTTAACTAATCGAAATCAACTTAAAAATACATATTATTTTAACCGCCAAATTAATCTGAGAATATTTAATCAAATCAACTTTTTCTATATATTTAAACTCCACCTCATAATTTACTGCGTTCTACATGTCAAAGTCAAATAATATAATTATTTAAAATATACCTAAATATTTTCAGTATATTTATTGGTGTTACAACAAACGAATAAAAGCACAAGCATTCAAAATAAATACTAATTAATTACAATTAAATTCAGAATATATATAGTTACGCCATCTACGCAGATAATTCATTGCCCAAATGATAAAGAATAACCTTAATAACCAAACAAATACCTATATACAACAATAGTCAAATTCATAGTTTTTTTTTTGTTACTCATTATTTTGTTACTTTGCCCGTTGTCCCTCTTACGTTAAACGATATAAGGAAATTATATAATATGTATTTTTATTTCTAAGTTGATAAAATAATGACCAGGGCTTTTATTTGGTAGTTCAAATAATATGTAAATTTATTATCAAGTATTATTTTACAAAAATTCAACCAAATCAAACCTAAAAGTTTGCCAGAAGGCAATATCAAACTGAAGTATAATGTGCCAAAAGAACTCTTCTCAAAATAAAGTGTATCAAAGCGTAAACAAAGTAATCGTTAGACAAAAGCTACTTTTGACAAAAGGACTGACTATATAAATGATTATAAAATAATTTTGTTTGAACATCTACGAGTATTTAGAATACATAGATGTTAGAAATAAAATTGAAACTTCAAAAGTACCTGCGATTTTAACGAAATTGTCTAGAAACGTGAAATCGGCAACTTTTCCCTTTCTCCATTGTTATCTGGTTTTGATTAACAAAGCTTGATTAAGCTCTGTAATAAAAATATCTAACAAAAGCCTCGTGTACTTGATACACCTTTCGGTTTAGTCTTTAAAGCTGATATAAAAACCTATCGATCGAACAAACACATTCCGGCGGTATTGGATGCTATGTAAGCATATAACAAAAACAAATGTGACCAGCCGCCTTAGATTGCTTGCACGCCCAATATTAGTTTCAGGGAAATCACTGCAATCCCCTTTTATAGCACTATTTTATTCGCATGTGTACACACTGTACCTACAGGTAATACGAGTTCAAGAAAAACATCGCATCTTATGCATTATAATAAAATATGTAAGTATGTTTGTTTGCTAAAAGTCGAGTATGAGTCGAAGAATATGAGCACACATTAATAAACACACAAATGTAATTACGCACTCTCGGGGTGAGATATAATTTTCAAAAAAGAATTCTCTTTCTTCACAATTCAATTTACAAGAAATAGAGAAACAGATATACTTATCTTTGAGTTTAGATAGCGGAAGAAAAGATAGTGATTGGCAGACAGGAAGAGAACCGTGCAATAGGCTCACACGAACGTATAAAAGACCACTTTCCAATATCCCAACTGTCATTTGACATGTTAAGATTTTTAACAGCTTTTCACCATATAAAATTCAATTTACTACGTAATTTGCATAAAATCGATAAAGCACATACACAAAAATTAATTAAAAGTGGATTATGGAATTTCGGATAAACAAAATAAATATAAAATTACCCGCAAGGTCACACTGGCATGAAAAATTAGAGCATAATCTCAATTTCCTTTCTTAAAATTTCAATGCTTTTTAAAAATTAAACTTTGATTTTAAATTAACATCGCCAAAATTAGACATGAAAGAGAAAAATATTTTTTGCGCGTTAATAGCGTTCTTTTAATGATTTTTATGGAAAAAGAACGAGTAGGAATTTTGTCTGACGTAGATAAACGTCCACTGTATCCAAAGTACACATTGATTGAACGCGTTGTAATCGGGATAACGAATGGCAATATCCGTTCAACAAATCGAATCCAAACATCAGCGCCTAAATTTTGATTTAAAATTTCTTTAATCCACAATGCTCATTGACTAACTCCAACCGTTCGAAAGCAACCGCTTCAAAAATTAGCTCCATAAGATGTATACCTATACAACAATAATTCCCTAATAGTTAATGCTCGAGTATGAAATTCCATTAATCTAAGTTATCGCATTGAACTGGTTGAAGTTACAAAGCAGGTATTAATCTGTTAACAGTTTACAGTTGGAAAGCTGCAATGTCGAAGGTTAATAGTTCTTGCTATCTACAGAGGTAAAATAACGACCAAAGTTGCCAAAATGAATGCTGTAAATCATTTTGTAGCTTTTAGTTCTTATAACATTTCTTGTCGAACAGATCTAAATTGTGAAATCATAGACGCGTAAGTGAAAATTACAGCTGAATAATAATATAATACGTAGGTACTACCTATAGCTATACATAGTATTAGGTACTGGAACTACAAAAGGTGTTATTACACACGAGCTTTTAAAAAATTATGATGAAGTTAGAACTTAATATTTAATTAAAAACATTTGTTATAATAAACGCCAAACATGCATCCGCTTTACATGTTTAATTTCAATCTACAGACGACGTATTATGACTTTGTCAAAGATATTACCTTAGAATAATTTTCATCTATTCCCATAATCACTCAAGTGATGTATATAGCACGCTAAGTTTGAAGTGTATATTAAATCTTGCTTAATAATATCATAGTAATAAGTATGTGTATTATTAATTATTCACATTTATCTTTTTCAATCACACTAATAGCTGTCATATTAATTGTGGCAACAAGGAACAGAAGCGCCATTATTTAAGGTAAATTTCAAGATATATTTCCTTTAATAAAACTTGTTACTCTGTAATGATATGTAACTCGAGTATATTTTTTTAAATTTTGTATTCATGTAATTGTAGATAGGTGTATCCCGGGTGTACCCTTTTGTCAAAATCCTAAATTGTGTATTGTCCGGAGAATCCCGAGGTCATCGAATAACAATTTTGAATTTAAACTCTTATTGTTAGATTAGATACTTTACGTCTGCCACGCAGGATCTTAACAATATGAGTTAAAATTCTTAAATAATTGCTCGTTTAGGTTAAATAAGAACGTGTAATTCAAATACTATAAATCAGTTTTGAGATTTCAAATGCAAGAATGACAAAAAAGGGTAATTGGAGCAATCTATGCTTCATCCGGTTTTATATAATACATTGTTTTAACAAAAGTTAGGAAAATTGTATTCATATTATATGCTTTAAGGCGCCACTATTGTAGCATTTAATGCAGTGTCTTGAATTAGTTAAGTTTCTTCTGTTAATAATAAATATTTTTAAATGATTCAAAAAAAATTAATTAGGTAAATCATTAAACTATTTCGGTAAAAGCTTAAAATTTTAAAAATAAATCGACTTTTTAAGTAATAACCTCTTGAAATATAGCTAACTTTCAGCGCTTTTGTATTAAAATCTATATTAGATATCAAAAAATAAATTCTTTACCGAAATAGAATAAACCTTTATCTGCAGATTAAAAAAAAATTGAAAATTTTTTGTTCATTAATCTAGCTATAAATTTCACGATAAAATGGACCGTTTTATGATTTTTTTCCATGCAATTGCATATATTGCAGGGGTAATGCAAGTTTTATTTCAAATGTATAATCGTTCAGACCAGTTTGAAAACGTAAACATAGTATCGAGTTACCGACGTACTGATTACATTTATAATAATAACTTTTAGCTATCTTACAAAAACTCAAGAACATGATTTATTTATATTTATATAAATTAGAATGTTTCTTCGTAAAGACATTAACCATAAAAAAACAAAAAAACCTTTTTACCAATTTTTATTTTTTATTAAATTTTTAAAAATTTTAATTTAATTTAAAATTAAAAATTTTAAAAAATTATCCCAGGCTAGGCTAGGCAGAAGTGGATAGAAAAGAGCATATAGCAGCACGCAAGTGCTGCCTTAATCTCCTACAACTGATGAGGGTGAAATGGCATGGGTAATTTATTTGATGGAAAATTACTGAAAACCTAGAAAGTGGCATAGGAGCCTGGCTGATGGAAAAAAAGGGGGTATTTGGGAAACCAAATACCGGGTTGAAAATATATTAATAATATATTTGATAATGTATGAAATTAGAAGTTGATCATTAAAGTTGATCATTAGCCTGCTGGACGTCGTTCTTAGTGTGATCTGGGGTGTGTGATGACTGATGGAGGCGGTGGCGGCTGGGTGCCGAGACTGACTAAATTAATTAGATGAATTAATTGAGTTTTATTTAATGTATGATTTTTAGGTCGGGTACAGGCGAGCGAAAAGAGTGACATTTCGTGCGAGTACAGGCGGGCAGATGTATGGGTGATTCTGGATGGATACAGGCGAGCGTAGTGAACTAGATGAGGAAGAAGAGAGAATGATGGGAGCGGAGGGTAGTTGGTCAGCGCAGCGGAGCGGGGCTATTGGCCGTCACCAATTACTTATCCCACACGAAAACACCTATGTGGGCCAGGTGATCCCTCATGTAAAGGGCCGCCGGGGCGGGGCTTTAATGCGAGATCATCTGGATTCCTGTAAGGAAGCTGTTAGTAGTTAAAAATAAAAATTGTACGAGTAAAATTGATAAAGTTAAAAGTGATAATAATAAAGATAGTATACTTATGCGTTTGGTCTGTGGAAGTGATATTTTCCTGGTTCCTGCAAAAAAGGTGGATTAGTAAGCTTAGTTAATTTTTGGTAATACTTAGATCTGGCAGAGCTAGGATGCTCAGGGGTCTCTTGTGTTTTGCGAAATCTTGGATATGGTACTTCCCCAGGTTGGAGACCAGGGGGTTGTTGATGTCTTGAGTTCTGGTGTATAATTTTTCTGTTATTTTCTTGATGAATTCGTTGAGGTATTCTACCTTTGTCTCTTGATGTAGGTATCTTGTTGGCTGGTAAAGAACTCCGTGGGCTTTTCTTAAGCATATATTTTGGACAATCTGTAGGCGGTTCATCTGTCTTTCAGATGCGAATGCCCATGCTGGAGCTGCATATGTGATGATTGGTCTTATTAAGGACTTGTATAACCGAATCTTCGTTTCTGGGTTGATGGCGCTGTGTTTTCCTATCAGTGGGTTGATGAAGTTCATGGCATTTCTTGCTTTGGTGTTGATTTTGTCGATGTGTTTGACCCAGGAGAGCTTCTTATCCAAGGTGACTCCAAGGCATTCGGCCTTTTAATTAGGCCTTAAATTAAAAAATTATCCCATAGATTTTTTGTGTTTAAGATACGAGGACTGAAGAGGCGGAGATAGTACTTTTGGGCAATTATACAGGGTGTCCAGTGACCGTGGAGAACCTTCGAAGTGTTGATAAAGGACACTTTTCTAAGACAAATTTTTAACCTTCAAGCAGGCGCGTGTTCATTTAGAACAGCAGCGGTCGCGTGCGTTACCTTAAAGACCTATTGTAAATTTTAGGGATTCAATGCACCAAATAATTAAACAATCATTTATTATTTATAATTATAACAATTATTTTTCGGTTAAGAAACGAATTTAGTTATAAAACATTACTTAAATCTTATTAATTACAATTAAAATGATAATTTAAAAAAAACACATTTTTTTTGGATTAGGTCGCAACTTGGCAACATAAATCTTACTTATACATAAAATCAAAATTATAAAAATAAAAAAAACCTGACACTAATAAAATATTCAATAATATTGAAGTAATCCATTGACAACCGATGGTCTACAACCCTACAACCCAACCCAAGTCGGTGGGCAAGATATTTCAAAAAGTAGTGCACCAATCCTTTCCAAATTTGGTGTACTTGTTTTAGATATCAAAATCTTGTCCTTAACGAAGAGATTTTTTATTTTAATGTGTATTTTGTATTTTATGGCTTTAATGGGTGAAAAACATTGCATTTATTGTTTAAGAAAATCGATATTTTAACTTTGAACATCTGCCATTTTGTCAAAATTTAATTTTTGGGAAAATTGCTCCGTTAAGGACTAGATAAACTTATGTGTTTACTAGGTCTTTTTGAATTTTTGATTTTGAATAAACTGATTCCGCATAGAATTGCCCACCGCAAAATGCTTTTTAATAATAGGGTCGTGGAACATAGGCTGTAAATAAGTTATTTCTTAATATTTTTGTACAAAAAAAATTATATTGTATTTCTAAAGGGCCGTTTTTAATCTAAAAAATGGTTGTGCAATAATATATATACACACTTTTCCAAAAAAAATAACAAAAAGTCGGATTTTCTTGACCTTCTAAGTGCGCATAACCCTTTAAAGCAATTTTTTGAATTTCTGATTTCAAACGACCATAGCTCCGATACTATTGCTTTTTCAGGTTTAATGAATTAGAATTTTTTTAAAGATCATTCGCTTATCTACAAATTAGGTTATAAGCTCTTATCGTCTAGAATCAACGGATTTCGAGTTATAAATTAAATGAAATAAAAAAATGTTAAAGAAATTAAGGTTTTATTTTTTTTACTTTTCTTGCAAACTCCGTATCTCTCAAACAAAACGTTTTAGAAAAAACTAACGGCTTAACCCAAACAGAGAATTTTACGAGCTATAACTTTGGTCAAATAAATTTTTTTGGGAAACCAACCGTTTTCACAGAAATTCTGAAAATAATAAACAAGGTGTAAGTAAACAAAAAATAAATTTACAAAATTGCTAAAAATCTCAATTTGATTTAAGTAGGTACCTATAGCATCGTTTGAGCAACATTGTTATAAAGCACATTAGTTTATCTTTAATTATTGTGTTAATTTATGAGGGAGGCCAATTTGAAAATTTATGAAAATAAATTTTATAAATTTAATTTTTTTTACCTACACCTTGTTCATTATTTTCAAAATTTCTGTGAAAAGAGCGGGTTACCCAAAACAATTTATTTGGCCAAAGTTGTAGCCCGTAAAATTCCCTATCCGGTTTTAGCCTCTAGTTTTTTTCTAACACGTTTCGTTTAAGAGATACGGAGTTCGCAAGAAAAGCAAAAATAATAAAAACCTGAATTTTTAAAAAAATTTTTTTACTTAATTTAATTTATAACTCGAAATACATTGATTCTAGACGATAAGAGATTCTAACTTAATTTGTAGATAAGCGAATGATCTTTAAAAAAGTTCTAATCCGTTAAGCCTACAAATCAATAATATCGGAGCTATGGTCGTTTGAAATCAGAAATTGCTTTAAAAAGAGGTACCCCCCAAGGGTTTGTACTTGGATAAAAAATTTATTTGAAAATTTGTCTTAGAAAAGTGTCCTTTATCACCACCTCGAAGGTTCTCCACGGTCACGGGAACACTCTGTATTTATAACAAGAACTTCTGAACTAAACACGATTTATGTTGGTTTATTTATAATATTTGAAGGTCTTTTCTAAACCAATTTTTGTAACACTTGCCCGCAAAAGCTGCAAATACTTAAACTTGTTTATAATACCTTCTGTTACGACCAATTACCCACTCCCGCTATGAAAATAGGGCCCCTCTAAGCAATAACATTTTGGGGCCAATTTAGTTTTTCCGAATTAATTCAAAAAACTCAAATATTGTGCTTCACAAACTTTGCGTGGAGTGCCCAGTCAAGTTTCCATAAAACTTTTTTAGGTGCTTATTTCAATAATGTATTTTTTGAGTATATTTCTAAGTTTTATCCGTCCCTGCCTAACCCAAATATATTAGGCCCAATTTGTGCCCACCTATTTCAAAAATGCTGGTACTGTAACTGCATTAGCTAGTGCAATAGCTTTACATGCTCTTCCAGTGCAGGATTTACGTATAAGCTAATCAAGCTATAGCTTAGGGTCTCCACTTTCTTGATGCCCCAAAAAATTGTCCGAGTGCCAAAAATCAAATTTGGCTCTGACATATAATATTTGGACTTATAAAGAGCCCCATATCTAAAAGCTTAGGGCCTTATCAAGTCTAAATCTGGCACTGTGCTCTTCAAATAATAATTTTAATTTTTCTTGCAGTTAAAGGTTTTATATACTTTTTGGTGAAATTTGTCGACTCTGAAGAAGAAGTACCTATTAAGCTTGTAACTTTAACATGCCATAATTAAGAAAGGGGTTGTTAATCCCTTAAATGTTAATTTAGAGAAAAATCCAAAAATACGTAACCTACAGTCTTTTCTCTCCTACAACATATTATACAATATCTTTTTCGAAAAAATTTGATGACGTTAAGGGTGCTTATGCAGGTTTAAAACTGTTTGATAGATGGTCTGCCCCCAAAAATATTAAGTGATCGCTGCGAAAAAATTAGTATTGTGATATTAGTTATATAAATAAAGTATTTTGGCATATGTTTCATTCAAATCAAAAAAACTCTTTCTATATGAAAATTTAAAATTTTGATATTTTACCTTATTTTTGAAGGGCGATTATACTCCCTAAACCCGTGTCTCAGCAGCTAAAAAAATTAAGGACCTCTTATTAAATAAGAGGTCCAAAAAATTCCAAAAATATCTAAAAAAAATTATTCAAATCGGTGAGGGACACTTTTACTTGTCAGTTAACCATTTGAATTTGGGTTAACTCATTATTTGACTCGTGAAAAACTGGGCCTAAACGTACTTTTTCTCGTAATTTTTAAAAGAACGTAAAAAAGAACCATCAGCCAGTTCCTATTTGATAATATGCATTATAGATAATGAGTCGAGTTTATACAAATAATATCTAATCATGAAACTGATATTTTGTTTATAAACTTAGGTGAGATAAGGAACAAATCTCTATCCACAAGAAAGTTCTGCTAGTACACGTCAGTATAATTGTACAACACGTCATCAATTACCTTTATATACGTCTATCTTTTCTTGAACTTTGCCGCTTTCACCAACAATATTTTACAAAACAGCAATAGTAGCGCCTTAATGAAGGAATTCCCAAAAGTAATACAATAATAATTATAATAGTACTACTCATAGCAGATCCTATAGACCGTCTTGGATCGATCTTACCGATTATATTATCCAAATGCAACCTCTCATCTATAGCTGTGTAGCGATTAGATCGCTATATAATTGATGAGTTGAACCATCTAGAGAATGCGACGACTCCATATGTGCAATTCTATCCTTATTACAAAATATGAGTAATCATCAATATAAGTTTTAAAAAGGTGGTGGGGTGTCCTATTTCTCATCTCGTACGAACAGCTATTGCGTATATGCATTATTGTTATCTTGAGATGTTAGATGGAGTTCTAATGTCTGGATGATGTGAAGAATAGAGAATCCAATTTCACTTTTACACTCTTAAATTTGTTGAAATATACATGATACATGTACATATCTAACTTTGTTACTTAAAAAAATACATTAATTACATTGATATTCTAACATGAATTCTAACTGAATTAACATTTATATTGAGTGCTTATTGAATGTGTAATTCAAAATATTAATTTTAATCTTCACCCTCTAAATATGTAGAATTCCATACAATAAGCAAGATACTATAGAGTATAAAGTATTCCCCCAGACCCCGGGTACGAAATGCTTTTTGAACGAATGAAAGAAAGGATCACTTAAACTACAATTTTTGATTCATATGACCAGATATTCGAATCCGCAGCAAATAGGAAAATATGCAACGTTGTAGAAAGAATAAAAATACAAATACCAAAAGCTGATTATACACCAAAGTATATTTAAAGATAATGGGTTATTGGACAAAAAAACTCCAAATTAATCTATTGTCGACGTTTCGCCGTATCTCACGGCTTCCTCAGGACTAAAAAATCTTTATTAATAAAATGCAATCAACAACAATCACATCCTACCTCTAGATTACAAATAAGGAAAGAGGAGGGTACATTGAAGTCAGATTGGTACATGAAGCCCATTGCGTCGGGAAGATTGGTTAATTATGATTCCTATCACTACTTGAAAATAAAAAAGTCAATTGTTTCAGGATTAATCAGCCATTCAGAGTTTCTAACAGAAAATAAAGAGAAAATTAAAAAACTGTTAGCAAAAAATGGATATCCTACATGGTTCGTTAATAAACAATGGATATGGAAATAATTAAAAAGGTGGAAAGACAAAATAGTGAGATAGGAAGTAACAGCGAAGAAAACCAAGAGACAAAGAAAAAATATATAAAATTTCCATACATAAATAAGGGTATCACGGAAGAATTGAGCCGGATACTGAAACCGTACTGCAGATTGGGGGTATACACGGTACTAGATAATAAAAAACTCTATACAAGATTAAAAGATAAGGTGGAAAATAGTAAATGTTCTGAATTAGTGTATAGGATACCCTGTCAAAATTGTGAGAAATGCTACATTGGACAAACATTACAACTGTTGGACGAGAGAAGGAAACAACATGAGAGAGACTGTAGGAAAGCTGTAGGTGGGCGAGGTGGAGACATGGGTGAGAATTCTACTGCATTAGTAGCCCATCATGTAGATACTGGACACAAATTTAACTTTGAAAACATAGACATCTTGGACTTCGAAGATAACAGATTAAAAAGAAATATTAGTGAGATGTACTATATAAAGAAGAACGTGTGTGTCAATTATACTGCCGTCCTAAGGAAGAAGGTTCTATCTGCAAAATACTGATTCTGAGTTATTCGACTTTTACGTATCTTTCAATGATGTCGTCCGTTTTCATATCTCAAGATCTAATAAACCGATTTATTTGAAATTTGGTGTGAATGTTCATTATACATTCCTCTATCGTATGAACTAAGCTCAGATCAAAATTTTTAATTTTACTATGATTAAAAAATTCTGAATTGTTAACCAAGTACAAAATATTTAGTTAAAAAAACCTATTTCTGCTGTAGTTAGGACTTTCTTTTTTGGTAAATAGGTAAAATACATTGCATAGCATAGATAGCATCAAAAATCTCGAAAACGTAAATTTTGCAGATAGGACCTTCTTCCTTAGGACGGCAGTATAGGGAGGATACCCTGAAGTTAAGCCAAAATTTAAAACTTTGACATTTTAATGCGTTGAATGTTGTATTATTGGTTTTATGTTTTGATTTTTTGATACATAGTGTTGATAGACGATTGGAGGGGTAGATGCTTCTGATCTTATTTTTATGTTCATTTTGTTATCAAGAGGTAGGATGTGATTGTTTCTGATTGCATTTTATTAATAAAGATTTTTTAGTCCTGAGGAAGCCGTGAGATACGGCGAAACGTCGACAATAGATTAATTTGGAGTTTTTTTGTCCAATAATCCATTACCTTTAAATATACTGCGATGTTCTTTAATACAACTCTAATGCAACTTAACCAAACCAAATGCAGATGTCATTAGCTGTCAAGTTAAATAATTCTTGTAATTATTGTCATTTAAATGTCAAAGAAACTTAATTTAATAAATTATGACAACGTCAAATTTAACGATGTACAGTTTTGAGGTTAAATAGAACAATTGAAGGTTAGGTAAGCCATGTGGATAGTAATCATGTAGTGAGGTACATTTGCGAGTTATTCGACTTTTACGTATCTTTCAATGATGTCGTCCGTTTCTGATAATAATCTGATAAAAAAACATTTGAATTGCTTGGAAACGGCTGAAAAAACAATTCGAAAATATTTAGTTAATCCTTGGACGAGGTCCGAGAAGGTTGATCTGTGGATACCGACTCCTATGTCGGTTCCACTTGCGCAGACGTTTCGGTATTTATATTTTCCAAAATTTGGAGATTATTTGGACGTACCTCCATTTCACGTGGTGGCGAGTGACAACATAACCACAAACCATTTAAAAGGAACGGAAGGAAGAATTGCTGCTGTTAGGTTTGCATAAACTGAATTTTTAAAGTGCGGTTGCGGAACATTGAGAATTTTACGGAATGTTTAGATACGGGACGAGCGAATTGCTAGGCGGAAATATCAAAACACAATCTTTGTAATTCTTTTGTTTATTTAACTAAAAATAAATTTAAAATTCATTTCAAATTTAAGTTTCTTTAAAAATTATTATTTAAAAAAAATTGATCATTATTTATTTCGTTCAACACTGAGATGCAGAGGTTCGTTAAGTTATGCATTCATTGCATTATAAAGAAAGTAAGTATTGACTCTTAACAGTCTTCCACTGTTAACAGTGCAATACTTTAAATTATGGACGTGAATAATCATAATATACCTACATCAAAGTAATTTTTGCTCCAAATTTTGCAATATCGTATTGGTGTGTGGGATCCTTTATAAAATCAATCACAGAGTATGTCCACAACCTTCGCTCTCTGAAACTGAGGGGTATAAACTTACTAAAGTGGTTTAACGTTATAACGTCCGCAGGATGAATAGTCCGAGGATGAATCGTCCGGGATGAATAGTCCGGGGACGAATCGTCCTAGAATACTAGTAATAAGTATATTATACTAAAAAATAATTTTTAAAATATAAAAATAAAATAAAATAAAATAAAATAAAATAAAATAAAATAAAATAAAATAAAATAAAATAAAATAAAATAAAATAAAATAAAACACCACTATCGTCAAATAATTTTACTACCTATATAAAAAACTGAATCGTCAACACTAATATACATGTTTCGGCTGTTACACCATCATTCAGTATGACTAAATGATTAGATTTTACGAAATCACAGCTATACAAGCAGAATTGAAAATATAAATATTTCATACCGTTCGGATAGTTGTTAAGTATTGACCAGAGATTTTCATTGGTGGTTCAGATAACATATCTTAACATTTAATAATGAATTAATATGCGGTTTTGTAGAGGCGACACGCCATCGCTATTCCTTGAACAGCCGCCATTAATAATAAGCGTATAACAGTCTGAGCAAAGTCTACGTTTCTAGCACCCTATATATGTACGTAATAATATATTTGTTTGACCCTAAACTCCAATTTATAAGTCAAATTTAAAAATTCAATAAAAAATTAGAAGTGACGAAAAGTATTTTGAGCGAAAATGTAGTTTGAGTGGTATTTTGCAGACACTGAAAGATTTTTGTAATTAATGAAACTATATTTATGAAAAATTCACAAATATAATGAATAAAATGATCAAGGACAATAATAAGTCTTTTAATTTTTTTGAAACAAGATCAGATGATTAGGTTTTTATATTTTTAGAGTTTTTTTTTAATTAGAGTATTTCTTATTTTCATAATTAATCTCAAATAATTTAAAATAATAACAAGTATTCGTAGATGGTTACGTATAATCATATTCATAAGTAGGTAATCTACGGTAATCATTAATAATCACAATAATTTAATATTAAGAGATTATTAATAATTCCCAAAATTTTCTAAATAACTTTTCTAAAAAATACAGTTTTTTATTGTTACATTGCCCGGCTAATTTTCAAATTCAAATCCAATATCAACTTTAACATAAAATGGAAAAATCAAATTTAAGTTATAACTTGCTCATTTGTCGCCGTATCAAACTTAATTTTATATTCCTTTGAATAATTTTTAGATATTTCTAATTTTATCCCCCAAATCAATTTTTTCTAAATTTCTAAATTTCTGATCTCAAAATTTTAAATTAAATTAAATCAAACAGTTACAAAATTAATTATTCAAAGTAAACCAATCTCATCCAAATTATATTCAATTTCATCTAAAAATAAACTATTTGAATGTTTTTAATTCAAACAAATATTATTACTCACTCAGAAAAATTATCAGATTTTATTCTCAAAATTATAAATCTCAAATCAAAATCGCTGATACAAATTTTATCCAACCACTTAAGCATTGCATCTTGGTGTCGAAGACTGGTTTTTCCCGCCAGTTAGCGCGACGTCAACTAGTTCGTGGCAAATTTTTCAAAATTTAAAATTTACAATAAAACAAAAAATTTATCAAAACAAATAAAAAACTCAATTATTTAATGAAAGATTTTGGAACCCTACTATATTATACTATAGGTATGTATATCGAAGACGTCCAATATAACGTGGACTCCGAGAAAGCTTTTCTAGACAAATAACACATCGCTGGTTTGACATTGTCTTCCGAGGCGATACGGCCAGAATAAAATTTATTTGAAATCGAACCAAGCCTCTTTAGTAAGACCATCTCCAACGTACATTATTAAAACAAACTGTGATAGATTAGTTTTAAATAATAAGCTTGTACTACTTAATTGTGTTCACAAAATTAGCAACGATTGTAATCAGTGTAAAAGCCAAAATAGAATAATTCACAATGCATCGTTAAGTAGACAACTGGCCCTCCAGCTTAGAGTATCGGAAACTAGAGAACGAATAGATACAAATTCTAAAATAAATAATTACAATATAAATAAACCAAAACAAAACTACAACCCGGACATGTGATTATCTACAAAACTGTTAATTTTAAAGCGCGAACTATTCACTTACACTGAACTATTAAACTAATTGCTTTCACGTACAATCAAAGATTAATTGAATGCTAGGACGACAATTTATTTTCCACATTTGTTTTGTTCAATTAAAAAAAAGTCAACTTTGTGTCGACAGTTTTTATAATTACTTATCAAGATTAATTAACAAAAACTGTGTTTATATTAATGTCATTATTATTGAGGACTCGTCAGTATCGATCAATACATAAAAATGTAATACAAAATTTATTTATTATAATAAATATAAAGTAATTGTTTACAAAATGATAAAGATAATCGCACCTATTAATTTTTTTCCAATATTTATTATATTTTTATATTTAAGTAAAATTTGCGTAACGCTCTGAAAGCCTGTCTGACATAATCATTCTAAGCTAAATTGTATTAAGAATTTCACTGCGAATCCCGAATAGAATTATGTATTATGTCAATCAACATTTGAAAAATATTTTGCAGTAGTTAGTTCAGTCAAAGAGATGACTTTATAATTTTCCTTGGTGATAACTAATATTAGGAAGTCTGCAATGCACCTGCGGACTAGCCCGACAGGTTCGCAATTTTACTGGTATATTTTCCTATTATAAAATATTTCCAAATTTTATCTATGTAGTTTTATGTCTGTTAATGCCAACAATTACAACATCATGCACCAACATCGTTGTGAGCTATGTTTCCTAGTTTCGTAAATTGCATACCTCTCATGATTAAAATAACAACCCCTAAATTGCTAAAATTCATTGGTAATGTTAGTAACTAATTATGTTGTTGATTAAATCGACCATGCATACTCGCTTTTAATCAAATTCAATATTTTCAAAAGGAGCAATGCAATCAATTTAAAAAGCTATTCAATAAATTATCAATTCACTATTTTTTTATTCATATTTAAATTGCTAACCTTGCAGTTGAAAAACGCGTTTAGCAATATACCAAAAGTATAGGTTTCGGATCGTTTTTAATATGTGATCCGCAACCAATATTCGTGCATCGCTTCTTGAAATAAAAAAAAATTTCAGTAACCAAACTATTCATAAAAATTTTAGCCATTCCTCTATTACATAATACGTCTACCTTCAAAAATGAGAATTCAAAATACAAATTATTTACCTACCCTATCTATTTATTACAAATTTGATAAGTATAAAATTTTGTAGTATATTTTGAATTGTAATACTTTTTTCTATTTTGATGACTATTATAGACTTTCATATATCTATAACAACAAGCATAAATTATTCCAAATATATTATAATACAAAAAAAGAAGAGAGACAAGTAAAAAAATACTTGAGCAGCTTAACTCGTTAATTGTATAGGTACTAATTATTTAGAGTACGCTTATCGTTATATAAAAACGAAATGGGTTCTATTTGATGTACATGTTAACTAACGGTAATGCGGCAGCTTTTAACAGTCGAAAATTAAATGTTGGAAAGTGTTTACGTCTACAATAAATAGAAAGTGCTTACAAAAATTAACAGTTAAGTTTTCGTATGGTAATCAAACTAACAAAAATAAAAAATGTAACACATTAATCTATATTTAAAAATTTTTGGTATTAATAAACGTTCAATGAGTTATTTTTATCAGAAACGGTTCGTGGAAGTGCCGATAGATTGACATAGCGCTGACTGCGGTACGTAGGACTATCGACTGAGTTTTCTCTACTTGTAACCATGGTAACCAGCTTCACTCAGGTTCAAGTACAGTCTAGTACAAAGTCTATTCTAATCGCTTAAACTTGGTGGTCTCACGTCTATTGAGAACTAAGGGTCGAGCACGTGTACCCCGGTTACGTTATATGCAACTTGTGGAATGAGCCAAAGATTTCAAATATAAAATTACACAAAACCAAAGGACGCGTTGCAAATATTGCACAATATTGACCTCCTTCCAACGAAAGGATATAAAATTCTTCTTTATACTTATACATATATTTTTCTTATTGAAATAAATACCCTACTTATATATAAAAATGAAATTTTATATTTCTAGTATTATTAGAATATTTTTTCCAAAAGAATTTGATCTCTCGTGCGCATCATTACTCACAATTGGATAAATTAAATGAAAATGCAAACTTGAAAATTTAGATTCAAATGGAGGAGATAAACTTGTACTTGTATTAATCGAATTGGAAGTTCTTTTGGGATAATCTATATAGTTAAAATTTATCCATAGATAACAATTGCTTTTCAATTATTATTATATAAATTATAAAGCACGTTCGTTACTCCTTATTTTAATCTCCAAATAGAACATTGTAATAAAATTAAGCATAAAACGGCTTTTAATTATTATAGTATGTCACTTGACATTACAATAATTATTATAATACGTACACTTGCAAAAAATCTCCACCTAAATATTTAATTACAAAAAAATAATTGTCAATTTAATAACCGTGAAATGAAACGAGAAATGCTGAAGAATTTCGTGATTCATTAATCTGACATTACTTAATTAATAAAATTGTGCTTTAATTGAAAAAGTTGAAAAACGATTTTCCAAGAGGAAATATTTAACTCGATTATTACTACTTACTACTGTACTTCTATTTAACAAAAATTTACATTAATCATTCATTCAATCTATTTTTGTAATTTTTAAATAAAAATATTTTAATTAAATCTATAGTCATTGTAAGATTGTAACAAAAACGAGTAACAGTCAGAGCTGTTAAAATTATCTGTAGAAACAGAAAATAATATCTCAATAGCAGAATCAAGTTAGTGTCTTATGTTGTTATTGTGAGCTTCACAAATTTAACCCGAGCTTAAAATTATTAAACAACAATATGCAATTTAATTGGTTATAATATTAACCGTACTACGTTAAATGTATATTATAAATAAAACGAAGTTTTGAAATTAAAAGTTTCCTTGAAAGATGCCACAATATCGTAGTTTGAAAGTCCACGTTGTTACTATCGGACTGATCTGACCTATTTTATAATATAAGCTTTTTGGTTTTGTTTGTTTTAATTGATAAAAAATATAATAATGTATTTCATAGCGGTTTTGACCTTATGATTAATGGAAAATATCTTCAAGTTTTTTGCTAATCAAAAATTTAGAGAAGAATTTTGCGAGATAGCTTGCATATATGACCCTGTTATGAAAGTTATAAATGTTAGGTTCCTATTACAATAAATTTCAATTTAATATTTTCTTATTTAATTGAACGATTTACTAAATTTACTCGTTCATCTTCTTAATATTATTTTATCAATAAAATCAATCAACTAATAAATTTATGAAGTATCGCTTAATTGGATAGATGATATTGTATTCTCTTAAGGAGAAAATAGGTCCACTACCTCGAGAGGGTTTAAAATAAAGCAAACAATTACATACATGAAACTACTGTAGAAAACATATTAATTTATACATTTATTATTTAATAATCGGAGAATAAAATATACTTTTTTGCAATAAGTACTATTTCAACAAAAAGCAAACACAAAAGGCAACAATCTGATACATTACATAAAGGCCATCCGTCAGTGTACTATGGCTTCATTGCGACCAGATTGTTCCGAGGTTTGTTCGTATGTGAGTTTTCTGAATGATATAAATTCCAAAACAGTATGATTTGTTATTAATACTTATATATTCTGTATAACAGAACAAAATTATGTCATTACGTTGTTGTTGTAATGTTTTCAAAAACAAGTTAATTTTTAATTTTGAAACAATTGATTAAGTTAGTATTATGCTATAACGCCACTAGCACGCGAATGACCAAACAGATTAATTTGTTTCTAATATTAAAAAATTAAATAACAATAACACAATCATTTACACTGACAGCGAATTTTGACCATATATTATTTATTACATATAAGTTTTACATATTATAACAATATTTATTTTGGTATTCTGTTGCCTATTTTGTTATTTTGTTTACTTCCTTGACCAGAACGTTTGAAGGCTACTGCAATCGGTTACCAATCCTTCGGCTGATGATAACGAATATTTAAATTTTCTGTTTTTGAATCTGCAAAAGAGTATGTTTAATAAATTTTTATGGTATATTCCAAAATTTCAAATTTGCATTTAGGTAAAAACTTTGTAATAAAACAAAATTAAATACTTACAATGTAAGTCAATTATATTTAACTTCTACTTTTTTAAAATGCTAATTTAAAACTACCCTATTGCGCTATCCAAATGCGGTTTATTGTAGAGAAATAGCGCCGAAAACGAGCGAGAATCGCGAAGCGGTCACCTATTCAAGCGTAAACCGCTAATTACATTGTTTGATTCCCATAATCTGAGGAGAAGGACAAACAATTTATTTTCAAATTTGTATTAAAGAACATACCTATGCATTGGTAATATAACTATACCTAATTAATTAAATTTTTTATAGAAATATTGAGAAATTACATTTTTTCAATAAGTGATATTTATGTTGAGTATCCGTGATATACTTCCAGCATAACTCTTTTAAAACAGTGGAAATATTATGTACTCAGTTCATATTCAGAAAAGTCAAAAACATGTTATAATGATGAACGTAAATATGTAGTTCTTCAGTAAAGATACGAACTAAATATTAGTATAATATACTTCGGTTCATAAATTGAATCAATCCCATTGAAATCAAAACTAGATAGGTACCGTGTATTCTACTCTATACCTTATAATGTTATAATCTAGGTTGTACGTCCGTTATGTTGAGTGACCGATATTTGATCGTATTTATCTATATACATGATCAAAATCATTATAGAAGAGACCTTCTATATTCAACAACACTGATTGTTATACAACAAGAAACAATACCTTCTATAATATCATAATATTCACAAATTTACTATAGATAGTATTTGTAAACATCATAATCGGGTAATGAAACTATTAATTACTTTGCATTACTATACCTTATAGATAGATAGATAATACATTATTTCGTAAATAATCATCAGGATATAAGCATGTCATACTTGGTTAATTAAATTTGGCAGGTTATAGTAATATTTTGTATATTAAATTAACACATTCTAAAGGTCCGAAGAGGGTAACATCTAGGGTATAGTGCAGGAAAGGTAAAGAGAGCAATAAAGTTTGAAAATTTTTTACAACTCGAAGTTTAATAATATTTAATGTGATAATTATGTATATCCATATTATTATTATTAGTTCTACTACATATCAAACCTTCTCAAAAATACCGTCATTAGTTTGAGGTGCAAAATTACTAACAATAAAATAGTGAATTACATAATGTCTTGATTAGATTTTTTTAACAGATCTGCGACAGTATTTCTCATTTCTTATTTGGTTCATCAAATATCGTTGTAACACCTAACCAAACCTAGACGAAAGTCTAAAACATGAAAGTATATCAAGTTTCCTCACTTCCAGCTGAACGTAGCAATTGAGAGACCATCGAGAAGAATTATATTAAAACAAATCTATGCCTTGGACAAAAATACCACAAGATATTGCAATAAAAATCAGAGTATGGTATTGTTTCTATCATAATGACATTATCACCATTTAATATTATGAAAATATCATCGCAAAGCTTTTTTTCTGCTATTATTTTAAATCTAAATTCTAAGCTTCTTTTTTGGATATAAAATTTTTTATATAAAACTTTGCATTGTAAAATCACTTAAGATGGTTATTTCCATGCTAATACCATCATGAGGTCTTTCGCACACTGTAAATAGTGACGAAACTACTTACAAACTAGTTTGTGACCAAATTTCGCATACAACGCGATGTTATTAAAATTATAAAATTTCAGTCAGTTCTCACCAATCACCAAAGTTTATTGTATTTTGAAAAAATAACTTACTGAATCTAGTGATGAAGATGAATATTGTTCTTTAGCTATTGATGTTTAAGGCGACGTCAAAAAAAAAGATTTTGGGTTTTTATACTATATGGGTCATTTCATTATTTCAAATATTAATCCCGATGTTACTGATTTTTTATAACTTTTAACAGATTTTATAAAACGAAATCTCTACATGGAATATTATGTACGTAGGTACATTATATATTTCAAATTTTATAAATGATCCTGTAATCCATAAGATGATGTCGTAATCGACAAAAAGTAACTAACATTTAAAATCAGTTTGAATATTGCATAACTATGTTAGATAAAATGAAAACATGCAGAATTCATAGAAACTTTAAGAAAGTCCAGATACTGTTGCAGACACAATTCCGCCTCCACAAAATCTAAAAATATATTCCTACTTCGTTCCAAGTTTTTTTTTGTTATATCCTTTTACGCAAATATTCTAGTACTTGTTTAGATAATCGAACTTAGATAATCTTATAATTTCAAAACATATTTTTTGTAGAGCTAAAAAATAGTCGCTGGATTTAAAAAAATTATTGGTCCGTGAGGTCCAAAACGTTGGCGAACGCTGCGATAGAGGACAATAAAAAGAATAGTTTGATATGTTTATCTAATTTTTTTATAAGCAGAATTACCAACTTTGGAAACTGATCTACTGATTTACTATTTGCTACTCTAGTCATTGGTGTCCTGACGACAAACACAGTGGACAGTGTTTCACGTCAGTAATTACTGACGTGATACAAACCGATTACTACTAATCGACTAAACGAGTGAAAAAAAACCCAAATGCACTTTTACAAATATAATACGCTGCGCTGTAAGTACAAATTAATTAAATTAAAAATATGGTAGAGATCTGTTTAAATATTGTTAAATAAAGTAAAAGAAGATTATTTGTTTGAAATTTGAGAGAATTTTTTTTCAATTAAAGTTATGGTTATGGGTGTATAAAAATACAACCAATAGAAAATAGCTTGTTTTCAGCATCCTTCAAACTGCATTGTAAAATATTGACAAGTTAAATAGGTCTGTTCCAACAAGCAGTTATCTCCAGTTCTCGGACTATACGCATGCTCATTAGTTAAAATTTTAACGAAAATGATCTTTAATACTCAAAAATTTAGTTGAAGAGCATGCGTATAGTCCCAGAACTGGTGATAACTGCTTGTTGGAACATACCTATTGAGTTTCACTAGTTAACACCAGGAATCTATCGACTATATTAAGATATTATTGAAATTGATTTAAAGATTTTGTATAATTATAAAAAAAGCTATCTGTAGCTAATGTACACTAAAAAAACATATTTATTACTAACAATGCTTTTGCGGTTTGCAATAATTTATAACTTTTATAAATTAATAATAGTAACTAAAATACAATAATAATTGCGTGTCTTGAAGACATTAAGCGAAGAACCTATTAGTTATTGTTTATTTCATTAAATACTTTCATCTATATTTATACGAAAACATCTTTTCAATTTATATAGACCATTGACCGATAATTTGGTTTATGAATTTAAAAGAAGCAAACTCTAAATTATCAAGATAGAGACTTAGTTTCAAAGAAGACAATTACATGAACCTTAAGGTAATCAATCACAGTATATCTGTAATAATAAAAATGTGTCGAATCGTTATACTGATCGAAAGATCAGAATTATTATCACCTGGATAAAATAGTAGGTATTAGCTCAAAATGTTATGAATAGTAATCGCGTAATCTACTTGTGAGATTCTTGTTGTTACAGCATTGTTCAAGAAGATATGTTACAGCCATCAAAATCAAGGAATTGAACTAAATAAATGAAAAAAAAACGAAATTTTGCCAATTTAATTGGAGGCTATTGGGTAAATTTAAATTGATAATTTCAATATATTATTTTAAATGCGAGAAAGCTAAAAGCTACTGAGAAGAAATAGAAAACGAAAACTTTTAAACAGCATCGTGAAATAAATTAAAGACAAATTTAGTGCTTTAGATTTAGCACCATCAAAAATACAAAGAAGAGGCATAATTAAAATATTAAGATCTATTATTAAATCGATAACATGAAAGTTTAACAGCGAGAACACATAAAAATATAATAATGATGATAAATGATAAAATTAACAACTGCAGTGGCCCTTTATCAAAAAATTTAACAAGAGTATATAGTAAAATTCACAAGTAATCTACTGATTTGTTTGCGATCCAATAAATCAACAATGTTACCATTGTTTCAAAACGTAACTAAACACTAATTTATGGTAATTTATTGGTAATTGATGATAACAGTATTAAAAACAATCAATGACATTATAGAAAAGTTAGAAAAAACTAACTTTGGTTAGACATTTTTGTTTTCTCTAGACTACCTTCAAGTTGAGAGTAGGTAATATTTGTTATTAAAATTAACTCATTTTGATAATACTAATTTTACTTTTAATAAGTCCGTTTTTAAAAACTTTTAGGTAATATTTTCTTCTGTTTCTATTAATACAGGTTTTAAATACAATTGTTAATGAAAATGAATAGAAGAACCCCAAATTAGTGTAAAAAAATAACATTTGTCAGGTGTCCTCGTCGTGTTCTCTTTTCCTAATACTTTTTCTGCGATTACTTATTTTTTGTATTATATTTTACGTAAACGATTATAACTTCTCGAATTAACAAATTACGTTATTTATCGGAAGAATTTTAATTACTAGAATGTAGTTAGTTGCCTTATACAATTATATAATGAGGCTAAAGCTCGCTCATTCTAATACAAAGAGTGCCATCTGTTAGGTTGAGATACAATTAATGGTAATTTCAATGAGAAAGCACTATGCTATGGAAAGTTCTTACCCACCGTATGTTGTGCTCATGCTTATTGCGGTTAATTATTATGAGTAATGTTTCAGTAGCTATTTAATTAATTTTCTCTTACAATGACGATTCTAATGCACACGGAATTAAAACTTAAAAATTCTTGTTTCAATTCATGAGTAGATATCAGACAGGTAGGTACTTCAAAAAAAAACTGTATTTATATGAACATAAAAGCAGATGAATATATACTACAACTGTCAAACACGTTGCAACTATTTGTGCAGAATTATAATTATTACACACATACTATATTCTATCTACGAGTTGACTACATCTCAATAGGGAAGAAGCTACAAGTGCTGATAATATCCGAACATCGCACCATCTGATTGTAAGAACAAGGAAGGAGTGATTGTTTGTTTTCGAATTTTCTTCTTGACATACTTACCCTCGTATAGCAGGAGATTTATATTAATCCAGAAGTCACGTAAGCTATATTTGAAACATACATGGGATGATTAACTATTCTTCCAGCATACCATATATTAAGATTTTCTTCAAGTTCATTTTCATATAATATTTTTTAAATAATTCTAAAGTATATTTCTGTAGTTTCAAGTTTTATGAATCTGATAAGGGAGAAAAAATTATTTTAGTGATTATACTTACTGTAATTTAAATAAAATGCAAATATAAAGTTAACGTATATAATAGGTAATTATTTGAAACGATCCATCGATATCAGGAAACTTTATACCGAATCAAACTAATCTCGTAAATTCAATGGTTTAACATTACCAGACCCTAAAATCAACAAAAACCGGAACTAAATACAGAAGTTGTTCTTATCTCTTTGGTGGTTAATACATGTTTAAAATTCTCGTGCACGAACAGACACTAACCGTGATTGTACTAAGTTCATTTTAGAACTATTGAAATTTTCTCTCCATTCATCCCATCCAACGCATTGCATACCTTCATCCTAGTGCTATCCTACATCTACTTTCATTTAGCTTGACGTCAATAACAAGAAGGAAAAGCGTACAGGCTAAATGTTAATAAAGAGTAAATCAATTCCAATGCATTGTTGTGCCACCAGAGATACTATGTAAACTTATTAAGCTTTTACGAACAGTTTAGAAATTTCGCTTTTAACACGGATCTATTTTATTTGCATTTTTCATTGAGCGTTATTTTAACAATATCAGATAACATGTAAAAATTTCGATTATATTAGCATCTCTTGTTTTCAATAAATTGCTTACATTACGCTTAACACACTGAATATTTTAAAACTTTTTTTTTTATTATATACCTAACAAAAATTAGTAATATCATAAAAAGATATTAAAAACCTGAAACGAGAATGGATTATCTATAATCTATAGGAATCAGAATAAGTCGGCTCCGTATGACCGACCCTCTCTCATATTCTCCCCGTCTCAAATGTAAATAACAAATTTTTTTGAAAAAAAAAGCTAAAAAAAATTTTATTGGCCTGCAACACATAATTATTTTTCCATCAACTGAAACGATATTACCCCTATAGCAATATGTGCAATAAATTTGCAATAAAGATCTTCTCGTGTATCCATACATAATATTTGATGTAATTCAAAATTTTAACCAATTAAACAGCAATATGTCTACTTTGACCATCAGCTATTAGTAGACATTAGCCCGAGGATAATAAATCAAAACTGATATAATTTTTGGTAAATCCATACTTTTCGTCTGCAACTATATTTTGTACTAACGTAAGTTTAAAAACTTTTAACATCAATTAGAATTTATTAGAAATTATTACAGTATTTATTTTAAAAAAATAAAAAATCGAACTTTCAACAAAAGGACAAAAGCAATATTCTTTGTTTATTATCACAAAATAATATTGCTTCCTTGTTATCATTATGGAATAAAGCGTTAACAACTTCATTATAATTCCATCATATTACATCAACATTTAGATTATAAATAATTTACACAATTTAGCTCGATACTCCCGAATTACATATCAGATAATTAATAGAATCAAGAACAAAGACAATAAATCATAACGAAATCTGTATGCAATTTGATTAATGACTCAAGTCCGTTATGTGTGTTAATTTATCAAATGATATAATAAAATAAATTCTTTTATCGTACTATAATACCTTACAGGATCCGTCATTTAAAGTGCTACCTTGTAAATCCTCAACATCTTTACTGAAATGATATCGTTCAGTCAAAATTTGATGAACCTTCTACAATAATGGCATCTGAATAAAATTGTACCTACTACCTACTATTTAAAAGAGATTAAAATTCTATGGCGTTTAGAACAAATATCTATCAATTTCTTTTTCAATATAATATCCGTAAATGTACCTTGGGATGCATTAATTGAAGATACTACGACTTGATACTCGTATCAAGCCTGTTGCTTTGTTGTTACATCATTGCTCGAATGAAATACGTATATCATTTTTGTCTGTAACATGAAAAGAAAAGATAACGTAATTTTAATTATTTTCTTACGTGATTCCTTCAATACCACCATTCCTTTAGTCCAGCTCTGTTCGGATCTCCCTACCTATGCCGCGGAAGATTCTTTAATTACGGAGGATCCTTCTAGGTTCTTTGATTCACAGTGCCATCTAGAATTTTGACTTGCTATGTTTTCGTCTTTGAGTATTTTAATGTTGGTGTCGTCATAATTTTCTGATTTAATATTTGCATATTAGTGATTACCAATTTTATTTAAAAGAAATCACATGTAGTGGAATTTGAACTCAAAACCTTTATATTTACAAGCAACCGCTAACACCACTACACTAATTTGGTTTTTGATATATCAAGAAGTACTAAGTTACTATACTCTGTTCATTTAGCACATGCAGTAGACAATAACAAATACATGCAGTTTGCACGTGATTTATGAGAAGGAGCTTGACAGAGAGGGACTAATCTAGGTTGCCTTCTATTTTTAGAAATTCAAACGCTGTGTGAAAATTATATGCATCTACTTACAATGAAAAACTGTAAGTACGGACGGTATATAGGGTTGTCTTGACCTTATGAGCATCCAATCACAATTGAATATAAAGCAAGCATGTGGATATCACGCAGCTATCATTGTTTACATCAGCTGCATATGCTAAATGAATAGAGTATACGCATGTGTAGGTACTATAGTCCAGGACAATTAGTAACCGTCGATGTGTTGATATACGGCTGAAAGTTACGCCACCGACGCACTGGGGTTTCGGGACATATAAGAGGTCAAAGGTCGCGGATTTTGCTATCTCGCTTCCTATCGCTCCAACGTAAAAAACACCTATTAGAAAAGTTGAAGATCTCAATTTTTCATACCTAAAAATAATATTTGACGTAAATACGCCTAACCGTTCTCGAGATATGAAGCTGAATATGTGTAAAAATGCAAAATAGGCCAAATTCGAGTATGCAACTTGTATCGCCCCATTTTGCTCCCTACCTACTGCTCAAACGGCAATGACACCTATACAATTATGTTTTTATAAATAAACGCCCTTTCTAAAGAACTTCAACATATGTTTGAACGCTATTATCTCACTCTCTATAGCTCGCACAAAAATGAAACAAGTTATTACTGTTAGATCATGAAATAATTATCTAACTAAAAGGTTCTATACACTTTTCACATACACCTAACCGTTTTCGAGTTACGATGCTGCGAAGTTTGCGGAAACATTCAATTCCACACCACCTTTGAGGTAAAATGCGCGGCACGCTTTTTTTACATGGTTTCTCCAGGAGGCATAATCCATGCGATGTCATATGGTTTATTTGATAAATATGGTCCATCATCTTCATTGGAATTTCAAGCATTTTCCGACGGTTGTTTAACTACAGGAGTGTCCTCCATATCATCATTGTTCTCAATGTCAGAGAACGTTGCGGCAGCATTGAGACACGATTACCCATGGCAATAGCGACAAGCAGTGGAACATTTTAGTCCGACTTTCTTGCACCCACAATTTCCACCGCAACCCTTTGCACATTTACAAAAATGACATTAAGTAATATTCGTTTATCATGTCATCTTCACGGGGACATTCAATTTTATGTGGCCTAAAGACTTCAGAGAGGTGTTCTGCGAATAATTTTGCCTTTTCTGCGTTACTTCTTGCCTATTTACCTTCTTCCTTCCTAATGTTTTTGTTGCTTTCCAAAGTCAATAATCTGTTGATTTTGTTGCAGACAAATTTTGCTAGAAGTTTTGTATGTCAGCATTACTTTTGTTTTCCAGCATATATTGAAGTTCTTTTATTGCTTGGTTGAGCTTAGTTTTGTCCTGCGGTGCTCTGGTTTACCTGCCACACTTTTCTGAGTTTACGTTTTTCAGTGATTTTTTGTTGAATTTCCGTTGGGCAGTTATATGTTGAGTTGATTGCCTTGGTCTCTGGGGTTGAGTTCCAGGCTGCTTGTTGTATACTTTGTGTCAGGTGTTCGGTGGCTTTGTCAATATCCCGATTTGTTTTGAGTCACAATTATCTGCGTCAATTATATTACCGTTCAGATTTTCGACTATCTAAGTGTTACGTTTTGTGACGCAGCTAAGACTTTGTCAACGCCAAGTTCGACTACGCATCCAATCTTCCCTATGAAGAAAATGCAAATTATAATGCAAGGGTGTTTATTTCGGGACAATAAGTACGCCAAATCTCTAGGAGATGCCCTGTTTCACTGGATGAAGTGAATATTTTTGATATATTTGTAGTTCAATTTTTGTATCAAAACATTATTTTAATTTTAAGCTATATTTAGGGTTGATTTTACAAAAGTCGGTCAAATCTGCTATACCAAGTTTATTTGACTATTGTAAAACTGGTCAGAAGAGGATATGAAATGTCTTTTTTCAATACCCCTGTGCCCTTTAACTGCCTATCTCAACATTTCTCGAATTCTTCCGAAATCTCCTACATCTCCCTCATATCTCCCCACATCATATCTCCTTCACATTTCTTGCTCCATACCCACCAAATCTCCCCGGTGAAATTACCCATCGAACTGTCTACCTGAATATTTTAATCTTGTTACAAAACATAAATATGTCATTTAAGATGTACAAGTTTTGCAGGTGTTTAATTTTTGTTTGTTAGATTTTGCTTTCAATGCAATTCATCAGAAATGAAAATAACTGCAAAATAATAATATAATAATAAAATATAATAAAATAATTCAAAAAATTTTACTTGTAAAATCTCTTTGACAATCAATTTTATACAACGTGAAATATTATTCCTTTATTAATTTATTCAATTGCTTGATTTAGTTCTTTTATTGGATAACTTCTTAAAAATAATTTCAATTGTTATACTTACGTTTTCTTCAATGTGAGGCACACCTTTAGTTCTAACCAGTAATTACCAATTAAAATTAGATTTATGTTATTTGTATAGTATTTTTGTTTTATATTCACACCCTTTTTCAAAAACTACATATTTGGTGGGATGAAGTGTAGTAATCCATAAATTTTTGTTTAACCCAGTACGTGGTCTCAAACAGGAAATTGGTACCTTCGCGGGTTGGTAAGGCTGGGTGAGTGGAAGGAGCAAGGCTTTTTCTGATAATTTATCGAAGGTGTGCGGTCGCAATTTTTGGCTCGGCGAAGTGAAATTTGACTTTTGATTAAATTTAATTTAAGTGATTGACATCAGTGCTTGGCAAGTTTGTGGTGCTTCTCGATGGTAAGAAGAATATCGTTAGTTATTATTTTATCGATTGGCATTCAATTTGCTAGGTTTATCTTACCAATAGTATTAAATAAGTTCTGTTCGATATTTAATCTTTTTTCTATTTCTGTGGAGTTCCAAGTGGAAGCCCCTTCAATCCTCTTGGGATTAGTGTTTCGCTTTGGAGTTCCTGGCGCCCATTTTTTTAACATCGTAACGTCGTACCACTTTTTTAAAGAATCAACGATAGCGAACATCGGCTATACCCTCGCTCCGGATTTCTGATTTTGCTAGCCTATACGTACTAAAATCTACGATCAGTTATAGGGCCGTGGTCCAATAATTTTAATTATTGGCACAAAAGGAGCTTAACTTTTCATTGTTGTTTTCTTTTGTCTGGCGTCCAAATCAACAACTGCACTTTTTCAGTTAGGAAAAGACTAGTCAGCAGACACGGATACAGAATTTAGCTCAGAAAATTTGTTCTAAACAAAAATATTGATAAAGTACTTCGGTTTTGAATTTTGATTACCTTAGTGAGGGGCAAGTGAACCCATTGTCCCCCCTCCCAGTATCCGCGCCTGCTAATCGATAGTCACCCTTTAGAACAAAATATTCCGAGACAAGTTACTATTGAGTAGAGATACGGTGCAAATGCTTATAAAAAAAGTATAGTAAAAAGCAATCGTTCAGAAAATAGTTACCTATTTGTGGATCGTGTTCAAAATAATGTTTTAAAGCCGTATAACAGCAGTACTTTTTAATACAAAAATATGAACATTGCTAAGCAACTCTTTTAGTATGTTACTGCACTTTTAGTGTTAGCCTGAAAATGTAAAGTTTAATATTTTTTTTTTAAATTAATCCTGTTTTATTTTCATTGTACGAATATTCAAACAAGTGTTTTAAATTTTGAAATATTTCACATTATTAATGATGTAGTATTTAATTTTTGGTTGGAGAAAAATTAGTACTATTCGACTATATATTATTGCAATGTCTAGATTGCAAGCAATCAAGCCTAGTTGTTAATTTCATTAAATCAAAAAAATACAAATTCAAAGAAACTTAAGATTTAAATTTTAAAAACATTAATCTTAAAAGAAATAATTGGTTAAAATAAACAATTGAAAGTTAAAGAACTTCAGGTGTTGTAATGTAATTGGGAAAAGTGCATGTACGGGCGAATGAAATCAAGATAATGAATCGCATTATCATTAACAAGCATTGATTTGAAAAATTGAATGTAAAAATAGATGAAATTGCTAGATAACGAGCTGATAAAAAATAATAACAAATAATAAAATCAGTTGACGACAGAACCCCAGAGAGGAAGGTCGTTGCGTGTGGTCCTCAGAAAAAGTGAGGAAACCACAAAAGTGAAAATAAAAACAAAATATTTAGAAACGAAAATAACAAATTCAACTTGGAACGAGAACGAGGTGTAATTTTTGGACAAAATATTTAGAAAAAGAGGAAGGAAATTAAGATGAGATTAGCTGGTAGCGGTTCCAATTAACGCGAAAGAGGAGAGTAGAAGATTCGCATCCGATTTAAAGTGGACCATCTGGGTCGAATAAAGAAAAAGAGAAAGACAGGTTTGCATAATCACCATTATAAGTGTTAAACGTGTTACTTGCGGCGAATAAACGGATAGTTAAATATAAAGCGCAATTGGCAAAAATGAAAGATTCAAATCATTAAAAATTTGTAATTCAATTGTTTATTTGATTTTAAACTAAAACGTGACATTCATATAAAATTTCTTTAAGATTCTTTGAAAAATAAAAGATTGAACATTTATATTAATTTGTTCCACAAAGATTTGGAAGCATAATCAGATTAAGTATGAACTTTTAAAGATCATCAGTCTTTAACAGTGCAATATGTCTCATTTGGATTACAAGTGTCTTTGCTTGACGTGCCATTATTGCATACGCTCGCGCTCTACCTCGCAAATACAAAAATTTCGTGTCAAACAAAGTTTCACTTTTAATCCAAATAAGACAATATACTATTTTTACTGTACGCAAATGAAACTGTTTTGGCGAAGCGTAAACCGAAACAACGTAAATTTTTTAATAACCATTTACAATAGTTGACAACATTCGCTTTTTAAATTATACCGTTGTCACAGTTCGTTTGTTCGATTCGTGATTTGTTTTAAAGGTGTAAAACAATGTTAAATACATGCGTTTTTCAGTAGATTATTGCAGTGAATTTCAACCTTTTATCCGAGGCTATACATCTGCGGTCTATCCCCTATTCCTTTTTACAATGTTAGAATATATACAGCAGCTCCAGAAATTATTAATACACTCCTATGTTAACTATGTAAATCGCATCTTTCCAAGACTCTTTTTCTCATATAAAAATCGATTTTTATATGAGAAAAACGGTGTTGGAAAGGTACGATTTACATTGTTAACATAGGAGTGTATTAATAATTTCTGGAGCCACTGTAAGTATGTAGATACCTGCGTATACTCTGAATATCTTCATTTCAGTACTTATGTACGACGGGGCGTGGAGATGAGACTGATTTAAAGTATTTTTAAATAACCATACATTTTTACCACATTTTTTACTTTACCACAAAATGTAGATCAACACTTGATTAATTTTCAATTAATTTGAAATGTTACCGCATTATCATTCTTATTAAAATAAAATTCTCTGTGGTTTTGAATAACACATAAATCCTGCATCCGCAGAAACTTCTTTCACTTCTATACCTATATGGCAAGATTATTGCAGTGATGGACAGGAATGGTAAAGAACATTTTTAAATGTTAGGTATTCAATTATACAAAGTTAAATAATGTTGCTGTAATATGTTACAATGAAGGATTAACTTCGCCGGATTGCTTATGTTTAATGTATAACCACTCAATAGTTTTGGATCTTAACTATGCAATACACATTGTAGTCAGTCCAAACTAACCAGATATTTAACCACTGTCTGAGTTCAGAATTACTTTCTCGTTCAAGTATACATGTTGAGGCCTCATTTACATTTAGCAATGCATAGAGAAACGATGCAGTTACACTTAAATGACATTATGGTATATTCTATGCAAGTAACGTATAATTAAATAATTATCGACGAGACATCTAACATCCTAAATGTCCAATTTATCACTGATACATTTTACAATTTACGTTACTTCTAAAATGTGTTCATGCTCATCGAAATCCACAAGAGTAAGAAATTGTATGGTCATACGAATTACGTACTACGCATTTAGCCTGTAAGTAAAAATCCTTGTTTTGTGGGTTTATTCCATGTTTCACGTCGGAATTTTATATATATGTACGGTATATGACACGTTCTGAATGTGTCTTTACAGGCAGTTTGGTATGAAGAGGCTACAAGCTGATTTACTAGTTAGAAACCCGTCTGCGCCAAGAATTTATCTTATATTATAGTTCCGAGTTAGTATTAAATTGTAGATCCTAGCTTATGTAAGTACATAATTATTTAAACTAGAATGTAATTTTTTATGTAAATGCATTAAATAATGTAGATGTAATGATGATATATTTAAACGATATACGATCGTTCCACGAATGATCTTCGATGAAATGCTAAGTATCCAGTTTATCATGAATTCATTAACTATTATTTATAATTTAACCAAGATTCAAATGGCTATTTCCAACTCTGCAATAAATAAATTATTTCATCCCCTCGGCTCCCCTAGCGCTTTGCCCCGCAAATGCAAAAATTTCGTATCAGACAAAGTTTCACTTTTAATCCGAATAATACAATATACTACTATTATTTTCATAACAAAAATTAAATTTCTTAGGTTTTAAATTATTTTTCTAAAAAGAAATCTTAATATATTGCAAAGATTTGAAGTTAAAAAAAGTTCTCTCGTCGTCAATCAACTTCGCAGATTCTTTATTAGGTAGGATCTTAAGATTGCCCTAAATTCCACTGCCCAAAAACCAAAGTTTTAACAGAAAATAAATTATTTAAGGAAGTATTTTTTAATGGGTAATAACGATAGTACCTATATAGGTTAGATTTTCAATTTGAGTATATCTTTACGCTGAAACAAACAATAGAGAAAAACTTAGAACTTTGATTTTTGAAAAAGTTAACAGAAAGAAACTGTGGAAAATATGATAAAAGCTAGGAAATTAATGGCTTCAATCAATGGCAAATACAGCTTGGGAAAAATAAATTTGTCAACACAATATTATTTGCAGATGCCCAAGAGTACTGATAGCAGCCACAATAGATAATCTACAAAGAGCAATGCACCTCTTGAATGTAATGTCTAGGGAATATAACTGCAAAATATCTACAACAAAGTCGAAGATAAAATAGATCCTCTTAGGTCTAAAATATGTCTAAATGATGTGGGCTGGAGCAAGTTTAGCATTTCAAGTACTTAGGATGCGACTTATGTACTTATGTTTACAGTAGCACTACAGGTCTTGTAGACCAATGGCTTAATGTTTCGGTATTTAATATCTCAAAGATTTGCCAACATCTTGTGAGAGAGACACGGTCAAAACAGCCAGTGGTGAGGATCCAATTCACGATTACGACATAGCAATCTATTTATACTTTTATGTACTTATTTCAACGATATCACAAATAAAGTAACTTATTTCCAAAGAATGTGAGTAACAATTAGTCGAACGCTAGGAAAACGATGTAGACGAGAAACACAAATGAAGTTCTACAAGGTAATGGCGGTTCCAACCCAACTTTACAACTGCGTTACTTAGATAACAAGAACCCAACAAGAAATCTAAGATACAAGCAGCAGAAATAAAGTTCCTGCGAACAGTAAATAGCCTCACATTATTGGACATGAGGCCAAATACAGACATCCGAGAAGAATTTCAGATTTTCTCTGTAGAAGAGCGAGTGATAGACTATAAACGCCAATGGAAGGAGCATGCTGTGCAAAAGATGGAAGACCAGCGGCTGTCAAAACGTGCCATGGATCACTACCAGAAAGAAATGAGAAATATATTAGGACGTCCGGGAAAACGATGGACTGACTGAGAATCGGAACAGGTCTAAGCCTATACCGCGCAGCTGATGACGATCGTCTGTTTATAACTTTGAATAATAATAACTATAATTCGATTCGGACAAAAGCTACCGAACTACTTTGAAGATTTTGAAAATCTAAGTGCATCAAATTTGTACTATTTCTTTTATCCGCATTAACCCATGTTTAATAAGGAAAATTGTTCAGGATTTAAAAACTGATATAAACTTCTTTCCATCCCAAAAAAATTAATAAAATAACCATCCCAAATGCGGAATTATTATTAGAATTGCTTTATTAATTAGATTAAAAATTCAGTTTATCCGTCCAGCCCATGTTGGCTGTAATCTAATTTATACAACTTGTCCACAATGTTCTTTGAGATTTTCAAATTACTGTCAAATAAAAATTAAAGTTGTTCTTTTATATTAGAAAAGTTCGACGATAGGGTTGGTTCAAAATAAAATCTAAATCACGATCGCATAGAAAACATAATTCTAGAAGAAAGTCGAATCTGTAGCCACTATAAAAATTTAATTAAAACATTCTTTTAGAATTTAAAGCGCTGCACAATTCACTTCCATTTTATTCCCTTTGCGACGATGAGCAAACACCGTACTTAATATTATTAAAGCATTTTAATTGCACCTAGTGGAGCCACCACCGACATATTCTCTGCATCACGAACATCAAATGTATCGTACAGATTTAAACGCTTTGCAAGCCATTCCAATTAATTACTATTTAGAAGTTGTAATGAGTAAGTGCTTTTTAATTTGTACCGACATACAATGAATTATGCACGTACTTTTTTTTTAATCATCTGTTTGAAGTTTCACGGTTGAATTTAAAAATTTAATGAAATTTATATATGACAAACTTAAATTTAAATGGAAAATATATTTTGTAAATTAGAGAGCAAGAAGCAACTTGCAAATAATTTAAAGCCCAAATAAGGTACTATATGGAAGTAGCATTGCAAAATAAAAAAAGCGTCGAACAAGTAAAGGTATGCCTTTGGGAAAATATGAAATTTGTTTTATAATATATTATAGTAATTTTGGTATACATCTCCATAGAATTTTGAAATGTTTACAATTTTCCAATCCTATTGTAGACGCTTCTAGGAGATCTATACATGTAAGAAATGTATTTTCGACGTACAATTCTAAAGCGAATCTTCTCTTCCAGAAAAAGCTTAAAACCCGGGATACTTCAAAAAAATATTTTTAAATATACCTACCTACTACACATGTATTATCCTAATTTCCTAAATATTATAAATCGTACTTATATTCTGCTCAAAATTTAAAATTTTTTTAAGATTATGTACATTCATACTCATTTTGTCTTTAGTTTCACGAAACTATTTGGTTTTTAATTATTATCCTATCCTTATTATTTATAGAATAGCTTGATTTTTATGCACAGACAGTAACAAACAAAAGAAAGGAAGAAATATTAAAACAAAATTCTTACCGAACTTAATAATTGACAATTCCTAACAAATTCAAAAGGCTACGTTGAGAATACTTAGTTGCTCTAGTTAAAACGACCTATTTTTAATTGGATTTTAAATAATTGTGAATTAGTTAATGATAATAATTTATTTCCATCTAAAACAGATAATTACGACTTTTAATCAATTAGGGATATAATATGTGCAAAGATTGTTTCAAAATTCTCAAACTTTAGTTTTTCAATACGTAATTGAAACTTGAGTATATAAACACAATATTTCTATGTATGATCAACACCGAAGAAGAAGCAATGGGCAAGACCTCTATGGTGAGTGCTGAAGCTATCACAGAGAAAAAGATGGGTCTAAAGAAAGTTGTAAAATTATTTTCTGTCTCCAAAACTTAAAAATTGCAGAGATTTGTTAGAAGTGAATAACTACCAGATTTAGTAGTAGTAAATAAACTGAGACGGAAACCATTACTAGTTACTACCAGATCTATTGGAGGAAGAGCTGGTTTCATATATATTGTTAATGAAAAGCAAATTACTATATGGCCTGACTAGGTTTGACGTGCGAAGATCAGCCGTCAAGAATTTCGTCATTTCCTTAACCGATATAAAGATAAAATCTCTTTACGGAAGCTAACATGAACTTCTCATGCACGTGCACAGGGTTCCAATAATTGTGAAGCAATGAATTTTTTTTTTAATATTTTGGAGGAGGACTATCGAAAACATAAATTTTCATCAGACAGAGTTTTTAACGTTGACGAGAATTATTTGTGCAATGAGTGCTAGAAGAATACTTGTCCCTCCATGCTTATTTTTCCAAGAATAAACATGACACAAAGTTTGATGTGAGGAGCATCATCCATCTGGGTGGATTCAAACAAATTAATTAACAGATTGGTTCAGGGATTTCATTAAACGCACCAAACCAACAGCAGATTCTTCCATCCTTCCAATACTAGATGGACACAATAATTCGCAAACAAAGAACATGGATGTCATTTACATAGCCAGGACCATTGGCGTAATTTGTTTACTTCCCACACTAGCCAAGACTTTTATAATGCCAGTAAAAAGTTATTGTAACGAAGAGATTCGAATGGTTGCTTTCCATAAACTGAGTTCTTAAGAAATTTCCGAACTATTTGGTAAAGCCTATCTTAAATGCCAGACAGGAAGTATAGCAGTTAATGGTTTCAAGTCACTGGAATATACAGGGTGCTGATTGACTAATTCCCGTATTCACCAACTACAAATAGCACTATTTGTAGAATAAAATGACATATTTTGCATTGAAATACGTCATTTTATTCGACAAATAGTGTTATTTGTAGTTGGTGAATACCGGAATTAGCTCAACATAGGAAATTAACATGTAAAAACTTATTTATGCAAATTCCTGCTTCCCTAATTATTTTAGAGAAAATATGAAAGACACAAAAATAATGCAGAAATATAAACTACGAATGATAACAGCATTAAATTTCATGTAACTTTTACTTAAAAGTCCAAAAATGCTTTTGAAATTGTTAAAAGTTTTATTTATCAGATTGGCCATGCAAGTTTCCATGGTAATTATTTTTGAAAATAGAAATTAAATTGAATTTATTACGTGGCCAGTGCGATAAATGAAAATTTTAACAATTTCGAAACCATTTTTTGACATTTCAACTAAAAGCTAGATGAAATCTAATGGTGTTATCAGTCGTACTTTATATTTCTGCATTATTTTTGTGTCTTTAATTTTTTCTCTAAAATAATTAGGGAAGCAGGAATTTGCATAAATAAGTTGTTACATGTTAATTTACAATGTTCGGCTAAACTCATTCAACACCCGGTATACCTTCAATCGAGAAGTTTTTACTGAAGCAGATTTTATAGCGGTGTTTTCTTCTTCTAAATCAAATTCTCAGGAAAATACAGAATGTTCTGGATGCAGCAATAGCTGTTGTCACTCTTCTTTTAGAAAATCTTCAACACTACCTGCTGACAACTTAGTTCTATATGCTGATAACTTACCGGTTTCGATAGTTTATAAGAAAATATGGAGCGAAAAGCTGGTACAACAGCATCGATTACCGGTTCATCATACAAAACTAATCTAGAGCAATCTATCAGAATAATTACAGAAAGAGGACGCGGTCATAGTACGCGTGGAGGCTCCAATAATACTGCAGGTCCCAGTACTCTACAGAAAAGCAGCTCAGATACTGATGATCAGCCAGTAATTAGTTCTGGAGACTCGGTCATGGCAGTTATAGAGAACTTATTATATTTTTCACTACTGTATAATATTAAAAATTGATAAGTTTGCTTCTCTCACCTCTTGCAAAATTTTAGAGATACTCATTTTGATATTAAAAAATTCACCCTCTGCAAAATAATCGACGATAAAAACAGAATGACGACGGTAAAAGTTCCCATTCCAAAGGGCCGCACCGTCCATAAGGGCGACAGGTCGAGCTACCCCTGTTCGTAAATTCCTAATCTCTTCATGGCTAAATTCCCACGGTGAGCGAGAGTCATATAGTCCGTTTCATCAATCAAATCAAAAACTCAGGTAAATAAAACGACCATTAACAAGAAGTAATTTATTTATTATCATAACATTGGGTAAAATGTGTCGTATTTAAATTACAGCTAAGAGACTAGCTTAAGCCATAAAAGTGAACAAACTCCGTTACCCACCGTAGAAGGCTCATCTTCACAAATTACAATGCCAGGAATCTCTGAAAAAAAAACTTGATGAAAAAGATAAAGATAAAAAATTATCTGTGCATCTGAATGGTGTTATAGTAGAGGACAGATCGATGCTACTCCAAACTGCCTAGCAAGACAACAATAATTATAAAAGTAAATCCTTCAATTCAAGAACATTCCTCTCCGCAATGGTATTATACGGATCTTAACATTTGCATCATTTTATCACATGATTCAACGGTTTACTCCACAAGAATTTGAATGTCGCGTCTTTTCCTCATATTTTATGATAAGACTTCGAATAAGAATCACTGAAACATCAAAACAAAACAAAAAGTAATCAAATAAAGATCTAATAGATAATAGTTATACAGTGTGTTCACGATAAGAGGTAACAGTGAATAATTCTTATATCTTACTAGATACAAAAAAAAGTTTAAATATTATTAAATTCATTATTATTCATCTCAAAATTTACCATCGGAAACTGCGGAAGTAAATTGTTTTGTACTTCAAACTCAACCGGAAGTAAACATAAATTTATTTTTTCAAATGGCAACATGTCTTTTTTTTAGTATTTTCGTAATCTGCAATTTTTTCTCTATACAGACATATAAAATTATCATAGGGTTACATAAAACAATTTTCGAGAAAAAACTATCGTCGAACAAACGCAACAGCGTAAGTTGTTATTGGAATATTGTATCCACAAACACGTGAAATCTATTTTCGTGCTTTGTCATATCAATGCAAAATGACTGGTACTGATTATAAACTACACGTCACCGTCGTTACTATGTTCAGTCGATTGTGTCGCGTCGTCATCTTTCCTGGCATAAACTTTATTACATATTTAATTATTCTTCATTTTTTAAAATTTAGTTCATTAGTAGTATGCCAACCTGATTCTATAGATCTCTTTCTTTTTCATAAGTTACCTAGATCTAGATCGTTAAATATCAAGTAAAGTAAGTACGGTTGCTCGATCATTTCAAAAAGATTTAAATATTTGTATGTAATCAGTCTAACATTAGTACAGTACAATGGGAGAGTTTCATTAGAAATAATATATAAACATGAAACTATAATAAAAATGCTGCATGTTGATGTAATTGGCTGGTACTCCAACCAAAACTCAGCGTACAATTTAAAAAAAATTTTTGAATTTCAAAAAAATATTTAATCTGCCCGCCACAGCTAACCAATCAGATTTAAACATGACATACATATGTCATAAAAACATAAATATTTTATGCAGTTAGGTTAGGTTTTCATTGTTGTTTATAACCTGCAACACTTTGACAGTGCCATTTACATTGTTTCAATATGGCAGCACGTTTTTTATTGGTTTCTGAAACCCCGCTATTTTTTAAAAAAAGAGGCCCGTGACGTCACCGGCCTCTCCTTTAATAATTTTTTTCTTACCTTAGACGTACTCAAAAAAATTTGAAAAATATTCTGAATGCTCATTTTGACTCCTACTTTCATATAATCAAATAAAAAAAAATAGTAAAACTCATCCATTAGATGTGAACCTCGAAATCCAAAAAACAAATGGTTCTTAACCCTCCAGTGAATACGTAGGGCCTAGGAGGCCCGAGTGAACATTTAAATGAATATAAAAAGAGAATCGTTTAAATAAATTTCACCATATCATTAGTAGCTGTCTAAAATATGAAAAGACATCGACATGAGTTTAAAAAACTTGAAAAAGTAGAATGGATTGCCAATAAAAAGGCTTCGGGCCTAGTAGGCCCGACGTATGCACTGGCGTTACTATTTAATATTAAAAATGGTAATCGGTTTCCAATCAAATTATAAGTTTTGTAAAAAAATTTTTTCAGCTCGTATAACAATTTCTGTAATCATTATTCGCAAAATAATAACAAAACTGCCATAATTTCCATGTCATTCAAGTATATTTCTCAAAAGTATCTGTACAATTCTTACAAGTCACCGTAATGCAATATATGCAACTTCAATGACTTCAGCTAATTGCAAGATTTAGGTAACTTTGAATTTTATAATATTTCGTAATAATTTCCTTGATTTATTTCAGCAATTCTGTTTTTTCTTTAATATTTTATTATTATAAAGTTTAATATATACAAAAATTATCTTATTTTCCTGAAATATCCCAACATTTGTCGATTTAAAGCTACGGGCTTGACAGGCTCTACGTATGCACTGGTGTAATTTTTATTGGCGTATGCACTGTAGACCAAAAAGTCTTCCGCTTAAGAACGTCGGGTTTTGGTGGGGGAAGAGAGGAAAGGAGTCAAAACCATGCATTTCCAGTTTTTGTCAAATAACTCAAAAATTATGTGATGTACAGCAAACACCATTCGGTACAAAATTAAAGGCCCTTAAATTTTCTACAAAAATAGTCTTAAACATGTTTTTGGTAAATTCCACAGATTAGAAGATATGTATATCTATATGTATCTAGGTAGTTCAAAATTATCGTTACTGAAATTCTACAATTTTTTTTTCATATGGCTGCCATATGTTTTATTTGACAAGGTGAACGAGTAGTATTTTTTGCATTGCGGAGAGTAAAACATCTTATCTTTTTTTGTTAAAGAAAAAACGGACTACAAAATTTCTCGTTACATTTTCACCTAAATTCTATCTTAAAAGGTGAAAGTTCGCTCTAAATATTTATTTGCTCTTTGTTACCTACTTGTAAAAGAGTGACATATTTACGGCCAAGTTATGTGCAGAAAGGACAAATATTTACAAGTTAGTTTCTTTTTACAATAAGGACATATCTAGGGACGCTATATAAGCCGGAAGAGGGGGGCAATTGATACTATGACCTTTTTTTGATGGAACAGATAGGATACAAAATCAAGCCCCAATCAAAATCATGGAATTTTTGAAAATTTTTAGATGCATATATGACACATTTTTGTATTTTTAAAATCTTGTTCTTGTGAAATCAAGTTAAGTTAATGCAGCGGTTTCACATCATCAACAATTTGGTCAAGTCATTGTAGAGCTTAAGAAAGTAGTCTGGTAACTTACAAGTTTTTTTGTCTTTATTGGGAATTTTTTTTCTATGTGAAAATAAAATTCAATGGTTTTGGTTTTTTAGTATGCTATTATTAACATCCAAAGGATACAAAAAAACACATTTTTGACTTAATTTTACAACGTTTTATTATTATTATTATTGTTGGTCAAAGTAGGCGTCTCAAAATAAATGTATGTAACTGGCCCGGGTGATTTCGGTTCTTGAGGACATCGGAAATAAAAAAACCAAAAAGATTATTAATCTACGGACTTGTCGTTATCACTGGAACTAGGATTATTAAATTTTATCAAACAATAACAAAATGGCCAACTTCTAAAAAAAATTGATTTTGTTCAGGCATAAATCGGGCTGTAAAATGGAAAGTTATAAATGGAAAAGAAAGATCCTAGTTCCAGCGAAAACGACAAGTCTATAGATTAATAATCTTTTTGATTTTTTTATTTCCGATGTCCTCAAGAACCGAAATCACCCGGGCCGGTTACGTACCTTTTTTTTACTTTGACCAATAATAATAATAATAATAAAACGTTGTAAAATTAAATCAAAAAAAATTTTTTTTGTACCCTTTAGATGTCAATAAGAACATACTAAAAACCCAAAACCATTGAATTTTATTTTGCCATAGAAAAAAAAACTCAATAAAGACGTAAAAAAACGTGCAAGTTACCAGACTACTACCTTAAAGCTCCATCTCTCAAGCTGTATGCGCTTCTACCACAGCCGTAGAACCCCTTCACTAGCACCATCTTGTTTGGAGCTCCAGTTCAACAGATAATATATATCAATGAATTTCTTAAACTGCTTGTTTAAGTTTTGAATTAAATTTGATGATTTGGATTAGATTCCAATCTAATATTTTTGACTATTCAAGACGATATGGTTTCACTGCTTTAGCTATAAATCTAAACCAAAGTAATAGAAGTGCACAAACAATAATAAAAGCGCGGTTGTAGGCTATAGCAGTTGGTGCGTTTGATTGCTATGTTGCAACTATATATAATTTAATTAAATTGAATATTGATATTGTAAATGGTAATTTATTGATTTCAAATTGGAGTACTGAAATTAAATTAAGTACTTTTACTTAATTACAGTTTATTCGTTTATTCAGAATCGATGTGTGAAAAATATCGTATCGTGTGACAGATATAATCCAATTAAGGCAATGTTGAATGCATAGATTTTCCAGGGTGTAAAGCAAAGGGTAATATGGTAATATTTAATACATTGGTGTTTTTATCTGAATTTTTTTAAAAATTTGTCTCAGGTTTACATTGTTACAAAACCAATCAGAAAGATGACTTTTTTGGTTACTTCGGATTTTTTCTACTTCGATAGCTTCAAATAAAATGAAAATTTTTATATTTTCTGATGGGTTCATTGGCCTAGTTTACACCGATAACTTAGGTAAAGACCTAAACCTTAAATTCGGCCTAAATAATTTAGGTGGGATGGTGTAAACTCTGCTTGCTCGACCTATCTGACCAAATTTTTAGGTGAGGTAAGGTCGCCCATTTCCTTGGACTCACCTAAGATTAGCGACCCATCCGGACGGTGTAAACTGTTTTATATCAAATACAACAAGTTTTGTATTGATACAATAGACGGCGTTATACTAGAAAAATAATAAAATAAAATAAAGATGTCTCCATCAAATGTAAAAACAAAATAAAATTTAAATATTTTTTAATTATTATTCGTAATTAATATTACGATGGAGAATTTTAACTATTCGATCGAGATTGAAGAGTTAGGCGATCGTTCACAAAAAGAAGTCGAGTTGGGATTACCTAAGGTACCTTGTAGAAAAGGTGTAAATTGGACAATCGAAGAAACGCGTGCTTTTATAGAACTGTGCATTGAAAGGAGAATTCCGAAGCTTATTCATCTTTTCGCTTGATATGTTAATTGTGAAAACGAATCTAAAATGTGATGCGAAGACAAAATTTCACTACACAACATGTTCACCACATTTCGAGATCTTTGTACACGCAGGGTAATATCCCTCCACATTTGCCGTCTTCTTTTAATAATTTGTAGCAACGTCCGATTTCTACTTTGAACTTGGATACGAATATATAAACAAGGAACAAAAAATGTACACCAAAATAACAAAGTGAAAAAATTAGGTCAACCCCATCTTGCTTGATCTTCCTGTGGTAAATGTTCAGTAAGGACTTAAACGCACTGTCCATTTGTTCGTAACCTGTGATTTTATTAACGTTGTTATCGGTGGTAATCACATATGAAGATTCAAGAACCAGTCGCTTAGGGTAGTTTTGTTCCACCGCGAAAATATCGACGTCGTTCATATCGAAGACGTGGTTGCTTCGGTTTAGATGCTCTGATAAACCTGTCTTGTTAGAGTCCCCCCGTGCATCGTATCTGTGCTGCTTCAGTCTTTCGGATAGCAGCTGCTTAGTTTGTCCAATGTAAGATAACCCACATTCACAGTTAATTTTGCAAACCACGTTACTTTTGTATTTTATTGGGAGAGGATCCTTAACGTTGGAGTACACCAAGTTGCCAAGTTTGAAATTATTGTAGAAGGCCAGGCAAATATGACCACTGTGGATAAATTCTTTCAAGATGTCTTTGATTCTCTCAGATAACAACGGGTGAAAAGTCATCTTCTGGTAACGTGGTTTTATCTCGTCAGAATCAACAGATATATTCATCTGGGTTGCCGTTTTTTTAGGATGAAACAAAGTCATGTGAACTAATCTGTGTGGGAATGAGTTTTTAAAAGTTGTTCTTTGAGTTGTAACACACGAGAGGTCCTCATGTCCGGGCTCACCACTGTTTTTATTTGTAGAAATAGGGTGTTTATGACACCCATATTTTGATTGAAGGGGTGTGCAGAGTTGTAATTCAATAATCTGTCGCTAGATGATGGTTTCTTGTAGAGATCAGTGAAAAGCGTACCATCTGATCTCCTGCACACCAACATATCCAAGAATGGGATACTCCTTCGGCTTCCATCTCGAGTGTAAACTTTAATCGGTCGCCAAACTCATTAAGGACATCCAAACATTTCTGAACTTTGCTCGGAGGGATGGCAGTCAAGATGTCATCCACGTATAGCATCAGGAATGGGATCTGAAAGTCAATGCTACCCATTAAATTCATCTGGAGGTCTTGCATGACGAAATTAGCAAAACAGGGCTCGCAGCATCCCCCATTGCAGTCCCAATCTGTTGTGAGTAAAAGTTACCATCAAATTGAACGTAGCTATTATCGAAGATAGTTTCCACAACTTTCATAAAAGTATTCATAGGTATATCGGTAAAATCTGCAATCAGATCCCAATTGTTAGCAAAAGAAGCAATTACAGTCTCCTTGGACACATTAATAAAGAGTGACGTGGAGTCGAACGAAACCAAGACATAACCATCAGGCAGAGTAGAACGGCTTATAATTTCCATATCATTAATTGAGTTTTTAACATTGTAGGGAAAGAATGGCGTTACATTGTTCAAAATGGAGTAGAGAAACCTGGCAAAGGGGATCGACAGAGACTGCACACAACTAATTACCGGTCTCAGAGGGGTACCAGGTTTGTGGGCCTTCGGTAGACCGTAAGCTCGAGGGGGCCGAGCATTATAAATAGTTAATTTCTTCTTAGTAAATCCATCGATACAGCCCACGTCAAACAACCTCCTAACCATATTGTTAAATTTTCTCTGGATGGAAGTGGTAAGATCAACATCCAATTTTTTATAGGTATCGGTGTCCTCAAGAAGTTCAAGCATTTTTCTCTTGTAGTCAAGCTTGTTCAAGATAACAGTAGTGTTACCCTTGTCAGCTCTTAGCACACAAACCTCCGGGTTATCTCTAAGGAACTTTTTTGTGGTAAGGATCTATCTCATGATGTTGGTTTTCCTTTTAATGTCTCCTTTGTTGCAGAAATTCTGTGTAACATTAAGAACTCTACTATGTACATAGTTCGTTTCTTGCTTTTCCCGTAGTTTTTAAACTATAGATAATTGTAGTTAACTTTGGATAGGAAAGTGTGCATTGTCCCTTAATGAAGGGACAATGCTAACTTTGGGACCCAATCGGACAGATCGGCTGTCAAAGTTCTATCATAGTTACTGAATAGCCTTTAGTATGTTGTTCAATATGACACTTTGCAGTACTGACACTTTGTTCTACTGTTTTTACTATTAGCTGCTTAGATCTGGAATTTTAGTATGAATAGATTTTATTTTGAATTTTATTATGTGCCCGTTTTGAAAGTTTTATTTTATTTTATATTTGAATTTGTTGTAAAATTGAGATTTTATTTTGTAAATAATTTTATATAAATATTGTAGAAATTCGAATTTTGCTAACAATTAAGTTGGCACGAAAATGAACTATAAATTTTGCTTTTAGCCAGAGTCGTCGAAGCGGACGGACGCTTTTACGAAAGTCTCCAATTAATGATATAATAATTTATTGAAAATAATAAAATTAGAAAATGATAATATTAATTTGTGAAATAAAGTGTGATTGCGTGAGTAATTTTATTAATATTTAATATTTGGAATTTTTAAAAATAAAAGCTAAAGTTAAGCTTTGGATATTGTTGGTAGTGGTGAATTAAAATTAGAAAATTTGGAAAAGGAAAACTAATTGAAATAAAAAAGAAATTAAATTGGTTTACATAAATTAGCAAATAGAAGTTGCGAGTGAAATCAAGGCGTTGGTTGTAAAGCTTATGTGGATAGCGAAGCTCGTGCAGCCTGCTGGGTGGTATACATATTTTTAATATTCCATTTAAATTTAATTAATTTTAATAACTTAAAAATTGGATTTATAACATTTAAAAGAAAAATCATAGCAATATATATATGTATATTATAATACATTTGGGCCAAATCTCACTCCAAATAAAAATGTTGTGAGAAAAATATAGTGGACTGTATTATGCTTTCGATTGTGATAGATGTTAAGTAAATCATATTATAGTGACTTACCAGATTAGTCCTCCTGATTCTCTTCTTTCTTGGCGGATAGAAATTAACATTCGGTGAAAGGAAAAGTATAACAATAGGATTGTAATAATAATCGCTATAATGATCTCAAAATGTCCCGATAATTATTCAGCTGGTAAGGTTGGTTGGTTGATCACAAAAACATTTAAAATAATTGGGAAAAATATCCAAACTTGGTATCACAACAAAATTTGGCTGGTTATTTCAATATGGCTGATGGTTATCCACTCTTTCGCTTGCTCAGAGCGCATCAGGAAAAGGATTTGAAAAGTGGTGCCAACAAATTATAATAAATTATATTATAAAATTTAGATCATTTGTTACATCTAATTAGAATAAATTATAAAAAATTTATGAGTTTATACAGAAATGACAAACTGATTTAAGATAAAGCAATTGAAAATATAGCTACAAATTATTTAATTCTCAATAATCGGGTCAAGCTGGACTGGAGCACAATGTTTCGTTTCATTCGGTTTTAGTTGATATTTTCAAGTTCTTACCGATTGAATTAATTCCCAATCATGCAGGCTGGCGGCGCTCATGTTCCAGAATTTGTTTTCGCTGAAATATGTCATTTATACAAAATGGAAAAATCTGTAGTTTTTTACCTCAAAAAAGTCTTGTATTTTAAGGTTTCGAAATGTTTCCTCAAAAATTCAGTACAAAAAGGGCTGCCATGCAATTCGATAATTTGGTATTCTTATAAAATATTGTAATTTTTCTAAAAAAAATTGACAAGAAAAACACTTTTGTTTCTAAAATTTTAATGTTTTGGGGAGATACTTCAATATATGAACGATACCTTCCAAATTTCAATATTGATTTATTAATACTTTCGGAAGTATTAAGTTTTGAAATATTACAATTATGTAGCTGTAATATCGAATAGCATCATGATAAATTCCATATAAAATTGTTAAAAAAAACTATCTTCAATTTTGAAAATGTTATATTTTTAAAAGTATTCAATGTTCCATGTAAGAAAAACAAAAATCTACTCAAAAGCTACAAAATTACCAAATTGGTAGTAGTTTTTCTTATATACTACACATTGAATTTTTGAGAAAACTTTAAATGTTCGATTACTTAGTGGTAAATAGAGGTAGTACAGTATAGACAAAGCGGAACTTAATCTGTATAAAAACTTTGTAATGATCGCACAATAAAAGTACTGTAAAAACTGTATCAACACTATGAACACGTTTCTGCGCAGAAATTGTACAATAAATTCGGTTGATGAATTGGATTATATAATAATCTAATTAATTAAACGCTGCTTTGGAAGAAAACCGGCACAACTCGAAATTCACTAGTTTGGATAAAATCGCATTTAAAGAGTTAACCCAATGTGCAACTGAATATCTCTTCACATATTTTACACTTTACGTATGGGACTTTACATATACCCAAGTGGTATTCAGTTGCACTTTGGGTTAACTCTTTAAATGCGATTTTCTTCTAACTAGTGAATTTCGAATTGTACCGGTTTTCTTCCAAAGCAGCCAAATAATCAAACGGTTTTAAGCTCTTTCGGCAAAAATGGCAAACTCCCTACTTGGTTAAATTCTTTAATTTCATAGACTTAGGTCAAAATATTATTATTAATATTATAAAGCGTACCCAAGAGAAATTGTTGGTTATATTATAAGCAGTTGCAGAGGAGTCAAGTATACATATCACAAAGAGATCAGTAGTAATTATTGTATTGTACTAATGAGCTTGCTGATATACTTAATTTGATTGGTTTTTGCAACTCAAATAATTAATTTCCTTGTGAATGCTATTTAAGTATAAAGAAAACTATACAATGCTATAATAATTATTACTTTTCCTTGTTTAACACATAAGTTTAATAAAATTCATATTATGTTAAGATTTTAGATGAGCATAAAATATATAAGTATACCTAAATATTAAACTTTTATTAGCTTTACATTAAAATGATATCTACAATAAAATGAAATTATTTAATACAATGTATTGCTGAAAGCTGGGATAATTTTGTTCCGGAACAAGTTTTTATAAATTTGATAAATGAAAACATAATCTTTGTATTTGGCATGCAAATTGTAAACACTTAAAATAATTTGATAAATGGACCTCTTCTGCAAAAGATTAGAACTAAATTTGAATAAGTTAAACCAACACTCGGTAAAAAATATTGGCAAAATCAAACCCCAAGAAACGGAACAAAAAATTTTCTTTAACTCTTGAAGAGTATAATTAATTGTTTACACACTACTTAAATTACGATTAGGTAAATTAACATTAAGCAAAGGCTCGATGTAAAAGAAGTTTCAACGCACAATTTGCAATTGAGAAAACAAACATTTTGAACATGAAATATTTTGAAGTGAATGTTTTTCTATAACAATAAGTAAAATGGTAAAAGATCCGCTTTATAAATAAGTAAGCGGTATTTGTAGTATTGCCTATATAAAACGACTCCTGTGGGAAATTCAAATATTGTTCGAGAACAAATTTGTAAATATTGGCCTTCTAAAAAATTACAGTAGCTAAATTAAATCACTACTAACATTTAAGAAAAATTTCAGTATACACTTAACCAACTTAATTCTACACAATGCATATAAATTTTTATTAGGACACAACGAAAATAGCAGCTTTTGGATTAAGCGGGCAGGAAAGTAAGTGATTTGCTGGCACTATTGAAAATTACTACTTAGATTTAAAGGTGCTACAATGTAAATGCTAGACGTATCAGTCAAGTATAAACTTTATGGTATCCAAAAGCACCATCTGTTATTTAGGATTGATGTCGTTGGTAATGAAACCTCCTGCCCCCTTAACACTCCATAACTAACACTTAATTAACACCATGGGGTACTTTTATATGAGTCCACGACCCATTCTGATGAACGTTCATTTAACACATCCGTCCGTTTGCAGGAAGAGCTGTTTCATTAATTTTCATGCCTCATACGTCTGTCGGAATTGCTATTGTACCAAATAATCCCATAACTTTCTTGTAAATTGTTATAACCCGATATTTAACACGTTACAGCTTAATATGCTTGATAATTTTGCGCATTTCAATTTATTCTCTCAACTTATTCTAATACATATCGTGTATAAAAGTTATTTATTCCGGTCGAATAAAACTTAATAAATATACAAAAAATCGCTGTTTCGCCAAAACATTAGTACGTATAGTACATATCATAAAGACAACATAATGGTAATAGGTATTACATTAATGCGCTGTGAAGACGTAATTGCAACGAAATTCGTTTTCCCGACAATACTGCTGAAGCGGTACTTCGACTGGAACAATGTGACTAAATAAAAAATTCTTGAGAATATTTTCATCAAATAGTACTAACTTATCAGTGTATTTTAGATCTATTGGAATCAATTCTACTCTTATTTATAAAGTAGGATGCTGTGAACATCTACAATAATTATTATTATTGCACAAGGGAGCTTTTATTTCAAGTAAATTGTGCAGTATGTTGCCTCGAATTTATCAAAATGTTTAAGGGAACTAGATCAGTTTTGAACTAAATGATATTAACACACAAAATTATGTCTTCACAAGCCTTGTCAAATTTATACTATTGAAAACTTGAATTGAGACTATAGATAGCGAAATGATACTTCATTATCATTAATTAAATAGTAAGAATTAATTTGCCGTTCATGCAAGACTTGCGGTTGTGTCTACTAGTACATGAATATAGTGTAGATATGCTTCTTATTATTATTATACTTTCGAATTTGATCATTATGTAATAATAGAAATTTATTCAAGGGATTCATAGTGAAGTTTTAGTTCTTGTTCATTACAATTTTTTGCGCTTCAGCATACCATTAATTAACCTTTCAATGCTAACATATTATTGCCACTAGGGTTGCCAACTTTTACTGATAAGAAATAAAGTATCGAATCTTTTAAATGAGAAATAAAGAGTATTTGTAAGAAAAATACGTATTTTTTTAATTTTCAAGCTAATAATTTTATAACATCTGTCGTTTGAATCATAAAAAAATAATCATCAGTAATCGATATATATCGAAATTCTATTCCCAAAAAATAAAGTATATACTTTATTATAAAGTATAGTTGGCAACCCTAATTGCCACAGTACATCAGTGCCAACGTCGGTCTATGAAACCGAATTTATTTTTTTATTTTTGTTGTTAATTCTAGTAAGAAATAGTCATTTATTTTACAAAATTTTTTTTTTGAATAAGTTATATAAGTATATAGTATGTTACGGTCAATGACGTCAATGCCCATTTATGCTGGCCATTAACGTCATTGACCGGCCATTGACGTCAACGCCCGTTAACGGTGGGCAATGATGCAAATATTAATGTCCAAAATGGATTGGACAATGATGTTATAATAGAAAAAAAAACAGCAAAATGGCGATGCACTTCAGCCCGGGACAATTATTTGTCTTGCACATGTTTTTCCGTGTAAATGACAGCAATTCGGCCAATTTCAAGGCTTCATAAGTCGCTGTCCCAGTGCAAAACCGCTACAACTCAAAATTGTAGATTAAGAGCAAACATTGAGTTGCAATAGTATTGCACTGAAATGGTCAATGATATTTTAAAATTCAAGAGTTAACTAAACACTCTTAACTTTATCAAATGCGAATTTGACTTAATGTATATAGAACTGGAAAGTACCACTTAAAGGAGTATACCTACTCCTTAAAGGAGTATATTAATAAGTCAAAAACGGTAAATTTTGAATTATAGCAGTCTTGCACTGGGACAGCGAAGTGTTTAGTGTTTTTGTGTTTAATTTAAAAGTGTTTTTAATTTAAACAAGCACAAATTCATTTTAGGGCGGATCCGTGATTTGTCGTGTTTGCGTCTGGCAAAGCGGCTCGGAGGAAAAATTAATTTAATTTAATTCATTCATTTTACAGTAGATCCGTGATTTGACGTGGTTGCGCCAGCAAAAACTGACCCTAAGCAGCCCTTCGGGCCGTTTTGGCTGACGCTTACTCGACTGTGAGGCCCGACCTCTCTCCGAAATTGAGTATTCCTTAAAAACTCGGGAGTAATGGGTACGTATGAATCAACTTGAAAAATCCATAATCGTGACAAAATGCAATAGAAAGAAGAGCAAATATATGAATAATTTTCAATACAAGTAAAAGAAATATCGAAAATCAACATTCCAACAGACTAAAATCGGCTATTCATTTGTCAATAATATCTTGGCTAAACATGCAGATCAATAAAATCTTCAGATTTTAATAAATAGGTTTTATTTCCGCATGAAATAAATTTCTTGTGCGATTTTTGGAACAAAGATGTTTAAAAATGTGCTGTTAAACTTTTGAATATGGGTCAATTGCGTAAACTCTAGCGTTCCGTACATAATATCATTTAATATGTCTCGTTTTCAAACGTTTTTCAAATCATTTCTATTATATCTATTATTATTATTATTATTGCTGAACGGGTTGTGGTTCCATGCCCACTTGCTCTGAAGTTCGAAGCTTATTGTACCCCGCGTTCCAAATTTTACTCCATCAGCCTTGTTTCCTCAATTAAATTGAGTATACAGCCGATGTGTGGTTGAGTTATTTCATTAGTTGTTGGATATGGCCAACCGAGCAGTGTCGTAACATCAACGGGGCTAGGGCTGGACACACACAAAGTAAGTGGTGTGGAGTCTCTTCCTCCTCACCGCACTTTCTTCTACAACCCCAATTACATTGAGGTGCCTATTCAGACAGCAGTGTCCTTTAAGTAAACCTACTGTTTTCCTCAGCTGTGGTCTACCCAGCTTGAGGATTTCAAGTTTTCTTTTGTTATTGGACGGTCCTCCAATGAAGCACATTTCTATTGTACTAGCACATTGAGGCAGTAACTTACAACCCTGGATTGTATTTTCACTCTCTTGAGGGCTTTTATAACTGCATGGCTGCCGGTCATGATACAGATCCGCTTATTTACATAAGCCCTCCCACGTCATTGCCTCTGCACAGACTGTTACAGCAGTTATTTCTGCCTGAAACACAGTAGCGTGGCAGCCCAGGTTTATGCTGAACGCATCTCGCCCCCAGCTCCTGCTTGATGCCTTCTGCTCCTCTATTTGGTATGAGAACCTTGAAAGGTTTTTGAAAGTCTCTTACAGTGCTGGTTCTGTCAGATTGCATGCATAGCGTGTTGTTGCTATTTATGGAGTTGAAGATCATGGTATGATGGCCCTCTCTGGGGATCACTTCTCCATTTAATATTAGGTGTGCTAAAAAGTTCCGGGCCCAATTAGACAATAAATGACGTCGAAGTAGATTATCTGATCGCATAATCATATATGAAATTGGAAAAAGGACACTTTTAGCTAAGAAAGAAATGTAAAAGCATTCGATTCGGCTCATGCAGTTGTGAAAAATTGCTGTTTCAAGTAGGAAGTAAATAAAGAAAAAATTCGATATATTTTATAATTTTTTTCAATCAAGGAGAAAACGCCGCGCTGACTCGTGAAAAAATTTGTGCTGTTTATGGTCCAGATGCTCTATCGAAAACAGGATCAAAACAATGATTCGCACGTATTCTTTCTGGAAATTTCGATGTCAAAAATTGTGGAACAAAACCGTCATATAAGCACTGTAGAGACCATTTGAAAATATCTGAATTCAAAAAGAAGCTTGATATTTGATTTATTTTCGATATTTATCAGCGATTTTAATTAAGAATTTTCTGGACCGTAAGAGTAAAAACTGAAAGAGCTTGGCTGGGAAGTTTTGATACATTCACCGTATAGCCTGGGCTTTGCACCATGAGGGCCCTGTTTCATAATGAAAAGTTACTAATATTACAAGTTACAAGTAACTTTAAATACTCTTCAAATCATTAATCTGAACACCTAGCTGCGTGGTTTTCGGCCCTTATTCATGAAATAACCTATTCTACAAGCATAGCCAAAAATAATTCTCAATTATTTTCCAATAGTAATAATATTCAACTTGTACTTTACAACTAATAGTATTAGTACTATTATGAAACGCGACCCAGATATCATTTGTTTCGGTCTCTTCATGGAATAATGGTTTTTCCCGAAAAGTGGCAAAAGGTTTCCGAACAAAATGAAAATGAAGCATATTTGGTTTAAATAAAGAATTTCTAAACATAAAAATTTAGTGCTTGAAAATGAAAACCTATCGAATTTAGCCGGGAACTTTTCAGCACATAATATGTCTCGTTTTCAAACAATTTTCAAATCGTTTCTTTAAATCTATGTATGTATTTAATCTACAGAAATTCAAAAAATACACTACTTACCTACTTATCTAGTATGTATAGTTTGTTTCAATTTAAATGGAATTGAAAAAAGGAATATATTAAATTACTTTGATATAAGAACGTATGAACATTTCCGCTAAAACATAATAATGCTACTGCCAATATGGCTAGCCTGCGATTAAAAACACACCTTATCTCTATATTACATGTTTTTGTGGCAAAGTTTACACGTTTTATATCAAAATAATTTGATACATTATGATCTTTTTTAATTCCATTTAAATTGAAACAAACTATACTTATGTTAAACTATCTATAGCTGTGAGGGTGCGATACAGTGATAGTGCTAGTTCTCAATATACTTATAGTGTATACAATATAACACTGGGAGTGTTGATTTTAAGGGGCCATACCAGTGTGAACGCTGAAAATTTGAGTGATTTTCAGGAATTTTTTTAAATAAAAGTACTACTCAATTAAATGTTTCGGAAAATTAAGAATATATTTAGCTATATTTGACCTATATTACATAATTTTTTCATAGAAAAATATTAAAATTCAAGCGACTTATGGGCTCCCTTCGGAAGCGCAAAAAAAAGTTTCCCAACTACTGCCACGATTCCGGCCGATTGAATAGCTGAAACCGAAAAAAATATGTCGTTAAACTGGAATGTATTTCCTGTACAATGACGTAGGATTTTCGAAAAATATCAAAATTTCACAAAATGGCGTAGTTATGAAAAAAGTCTGTTTTTTTGTCTATAAAATGGTCGTTTATTCAATACAAAATCTTCGATTTTAATTCAATCAAAAATATCCCACGTCATTGTAGAGTAAATATATTCAAGAGTACTCAGTTCAAATTTCAAATCAATAGGATAATTTCTCTTCGAGTTACAATGGCAGCAAATTTGAAAAATGTCATTTCGAGAAATACGCGTTTAAAGATTTAACTATCGATTTTTGCAAGATAAAATGATATTTACCATAAAAACTGCTAATCAGCTATACCTGGCCCATACAATGAACCCTCGTCTTCCTCAAATAATGCCTGCTGAGAGACTGAAGCTTTTCTCCGAGCTGTTCGTCCTTTTTTTGAGGATGCTTCATGACGTAGCTCCGCCTGGTTATTCGGCGGTTATCTCTTTCCATGGCATATTCGTTTGCAATACGACCGATTATGTAATCCATTGCTTGCAGCATTTTTAGAATACCATAAAAAACATCTTTAAATATTGAGACTGCAAGGAAGCGAGTTCGATCGTTTTCAATCCATTATAAAGGTGTTTTGGAGCAAGGCGCCAGATCAAGCCGTTATAACTTTCATTGATATTCTGCGTGTTCCCTCCTTTGCACCGCTCTAGTAATTATTTTTTATTTTTAATATTAATAAAGTAATGTTTAGGGTTGTAAAAGTATCGGTGCTCCGCCTCCAAGCAGATAGGGCATTTTATATCTGCGAACTTTTGCTCTTTAGAAGGCTGCCATTCGGGATGTATTAAAGATATGACCTTGAAATTTTTACAGGATATTTTTGAAAGTATAAAACTGTCAAAACAGGCACACAAAAATAAATCGAAATTTTGAAAGTGTCAGACTGGTAAGGCCCCTTAAGATGCAAGCATTGAAAAGCCTTTACGAAAGTAATGACATCTATAATATTTTTATTAAATTAATCCTGCATCTGGCAGGGTTAAAAAAAGTTAAAAAATTGTTTTTGAAATTTGGACTTTTTATGCAACTATGCATGCATAGTTTATGCAAAACTCGATATTTTTTGTTTAGTGGGGTTTAGCCCTTAAAGTATCTTGTATGTAGCAGCTAAGATATTATCTAGTATCTATATAAGTATCTAAATGTAGGTTGGCCTATTAAAAACTGCAAACCCCTCTGCTTCCTGAACAAAAATCCTAACAATAAAAATACCTTCCTCTATATTTCTATAATTAATTATTAAACATTCAGCTAGCCACAGACCGGCGTACATGTGTGTCATACATGTGCGTCACATCGGTTGAACGTTGATGTTCGACGGTCTGTGGGCAAAAGAGTGACATACATGCGCGATGCACAAGTTTTCAATTTGACTTGAATTCATGTGTGTCACACATCAACGTTCATACATGTATGACGGTCTGTGGACAAACTTCACTCTTTTCTATAAAAATTATTTAATTCAGTGTCTCGCGCCTAATTAAAATTTCTATTACAATACTTTATTTTATTTATCATGCATGCATACGTTTTGAGATTAATAACGATGACGAATTAATAAAGAATGTTTTATTAAATAACTGTACAAGACTGAATATGAATAACACATAACATTGATGAACAAAAATAAGAGCGTCTTTCTTGCATGTAATCTGCTTTACGACTACGACTTCTTTCTTGTTGACATGCGCAATGACAAAAACATTTGCTACTAAACTTGTCAATTTCATGTTCATTTGTTTGAATACTTAATACTCCCACTAATTGAAAGTTTAATTCTAATACATAGGAAAATTTTTAAATTTGAAAACAATAAAACATAAATAAAAATTTCATATCATTTCACCTTCGATCATGCCGAATTGTGACTTCAGGTTTTCGAACTGGCTTTTGCTAATAGGTTTAGTTGTTATGTCGGCCAATTGTTCTTTAGACGGCACAAAAATAACTTTAACTTGCCCGCTTTCGCATTTCTCGCGCACAAAATGGTATTTGATATCAATGTGCTTTGTGCGCTTGTGGTGTTCTGCATTCTTTGCCAATCGTATAGCACTTTGATTGTCCACGCACAAAGTTGTTGGTCCTTCTTCTAATTCACCTACTTCTTGTAGAAGATGACGTATCCAAATCGCTTCTTTTGCTGTGTTTGAGCTTCCGATATATTCGGCTTCGCTTGTGGAGAGGGAAACTGTTTGTTGTCGTTGACTTGACCAAGTAACTGCTCCACCATTTAGATTGAAAATATAACCAGAAGTTGACTTTCTTGTATCTGGGTCGTTGGCGAAATCTGAGTCAGAATAGCCGATTAATTTTGGATATTTTGAATCCGTTGCACCATATTTAATGCCTGTATTTGGGGTACATTTCAAATATCTTATTATTCGTTTTACGGCATTCCAATGCGATGTGTTATGATTGTTCAAAAATCTGCTGACTAATCCTATCGCATATATGATATCAGGCCTGCTTACAATAGCAATAAACATTAAAGCTCCCACTGCTTCTCGATAGTATGGAATTTCATCTGTCTGCGATTGTTCATTGGGATTGGTCAGTATTATGTTTTTGTCTGCTGGTGTATTTGATGACTTTGCGTCAGTCATCCTAAATCTGCGAATGACTTGTTTGATGTAGTTTGCCTGATGAATAAAAATAGTTTTATTTTTACGATCTCGTAAAATTTCAAGTCCAACAAAATAATTCAAGGTATCGCTTACAGTGACCTCAAAACTTTTCTTTAGTTCTTGTAGAATCTTTTTGATCATTTCTCCATTTTTACTCATTATCAAACCGTCATCAACAAAAATTACTATAATAACTTTATTCTTTTCAAATTCACCTTTGTAGACACACCGATCTGCTTCACATTGTTCAAAATTAAGATTTTTCAAAAATTTATTCAGTGTTTGATACCACCTAAGAGACGCTTGCTTGAGACCGTACAGCGCTTTTCTCAATTTGCACACAACACCAGGTTCAATGTTTGTTCCTACTGGCGGCATCATGAAAATTTCCTCTTCCAAATCACCATTTAAAAATGCTGTTTTAATATCGAACTGGGTGATTTCGAAATCATTTGTTGCTGCGATTGCAAGTAGAATTCGTATGGTATCGTACCTTGTCGTGGGTGAGAAAGTCTCTTCATAATCTATACCCTTTATTTGTGTGAATCCTTTCGCGCATAATCTCGCTTTGTAACGTGATATGTTTCCGTTGGGTGTTCGTTTTACTTTGAATACCCATTTGCAATCTATTATGTTTCTGTCGTTTGGCATTGGTACCAATTTCCAAGTGTCGTTTTTGTCTAATGCTTCTAGTTCTTCTTTAATAGATTCTTTCCACTTTTCCGAGTCCTTGCTCTTCATGGCTTCTTCATAGCTTTGTGGGATATCCATTTCTACACAATTTGCTTCAAAATCTTGGAACTTGTTAGGAGCACGTAGTGTTTCACGTCTTCTTAAATTGTATGGAGTTGCCTTGGAGGTTGACGGTTCCATTTCTTCCTTTTCGTGTTGTTCTGGTTCAACTTCTTGTGGAACATTCTCTTCATTATCAAGGCTACTTTCTTCGTTTTCTTCCACACTTGCTTTTGTTGTATTGGTTCTGGAGTTTATCGTTGCTATATCCTCGTTGAAGATTACGTCTCTGGAAATGTTTATCCGTTTGGTTTCGGGGTCTAAAAGTCTGTAATTTGTCGAGTTACCATCATACCCAACCATTATCAGTCTTTTGCTTTTGAAATCCAACTTTGTCCTTTTTTCTTTTGGGATGTGCATGTAAGCATCACTTCCGAAGGTTCTGATGTGATTTAAAGTAGGTTTCTTTCCCGTCCATATTTCGTATGGCGTCATTTCTGTTTTGCTGTTCAACGTTCTATTTAGAATATATACGGCTGTGTTGACAGCCTCGCCCCACAAATTTTTCGGTAAGTCTTTTTGGTATAGCATCGCCCGTGCACACTCAACGATTGTTCGCATTTCTCGTTCCGCTTGTCCATTTTGCTGCGGTGTGTAGGGTGCCGTTCTTTCTAATTCAATTCCTTTTTTGATTAGAAACTGCCGAAAATTTATGTTGATATACTCCGTTCCATTGTCCACATGTAGAGTTTTTACTGAGTAATTAAATTTGTTTTCACATAAGTTTACAAAAGTTTTAAAACATTCTAGCGTGTCAGCTTTATGCTTGATAAGAAATACTACGCGATAACCTGAGCTTTCGTCCTTGAATAGTACGAAGTAATTTGCACCGTTTAAGGTTGATAAAGTCATCGGCCCACACAAGTCTGAGTAAATGACCTCTCCCGGTTTTGAGTTACGTTTTACACTCCCGAATGTGAGTCGGTGTTGTTTTCCGTAAACACATGACTCACAAAATTCGTGTTTAACATTTTTTAAGTCTACGTCCGTAATTAGTCCTTTCGACACCATTTCTTCCACTTTTTTGAAATTGATATGACCAAGTCTGTTGTGCCACATTTTCAACTTATCGATTTCCGTTACAACGTTTCCTTGGTGTGAAATCACTGTCTTAAACTGTAGATGATAAAGATTGTTTGTCTCGCGAACCGCACTTGCCGTAATTTTATCATTTTCGTAAATGTATGCATGTTTGTTCTCTTTCACAATTTTCATTCCTTTACGCGTAATGACACCTTCTGAAAATAAGTTTTTTCTTAGTTGAGGAACATATAACACGTTTGTTATTGTCGCGTCATGCCACTCATCATTCAGCAATTTTCGAATCTTTATTGTTCCTTTTCCTTTAACTTCAAGAGTGTTATTATTTCCTAGAGTGACTAAGCTCTCGTTTTGGTTTTCTTTAAATGTATGGAAATACTCGCGTTTGAAACTCATGTGTCCCGATGCACCACTGTCTAGCGTCCACACGTCATCTCTTGACTCAGTTACATGGACAACATTGTCCTCTGTTGTGAAAGCCGATACATTTCCTTGTGGTCCATTTTCATCTGGTTTGACACATTTTTGGTTGTTTCTTGCTTTCTTTGGGTTGGAACAATCTCTTGCGAAATGCCCTTTCTTCTGGCAGTTGTAGCAAGTGATCTTCTTTTTCCAATTTTTCGAATTTCCATTTGCTGCTGTTTTCAACTTTACTTGTGTTGAAAACGCGTTGTCGACTTGTTCGACTTTGGTTAAATTAGATTCTTCATCTAACAATCTCGCAGTAAGATTTTGTATTGTTTGACGTTCCTCGTTGACTGATAACCAAGCTTGCCTTACTCCTCGAAACTTTTCTGGTAAGGAGCTCAACATCTTAGTCATCACCGCTACGTCACTAACAACGTCACCTGCTTCTCTTACTTGTTTAGCTAGGTTTTCAACTTTGGCAACATGTAAAGCAACGCCATCATTAGGATCCATTCGGTACTGATGAAAACGTTCTTGATGCATCATCTTGTTCATTTCCGACTTTTGCTGGTAGATGGTGTCCAAGCGATCCATGATTTCTTTTGCGCTGTTACAATTTTCCACTAGTGTTATCTGCGCAAGCTCCATTGCCGATGTCAAGGTGAACATAGCTATGGCGTCCGTCCTGTTCCAAAGTTCAAGCTGCTTTTTATCTTCGGAATTTGGCTTTATGGACTCTCCAATTGCGACATCGTAGCAATTTTTTGCACGTAGAGCACACTTCATTTGGAATTTCCATTGCTGGTAGTTCTTCCCATCGAACTTATTTATTGAACCCATTTCAATCTTGTCAGCCATTTTTGCCACGCCTAAAACTGATTCACGACGTTTCACTTAATTTTCTTTTATTAATTTTTTCGCGTTCACTGGGCGCATAACCTTTTGAGATTAATAACGATGACGAATTAATAAAGAATGTTTTATTAAATAACTGTACAAGACTGAATATGAATAACACATAACATTGATGAACAAAAATAAGAGCGTCTTTCTTGCATGTAATCTGCTTTACGACTACGACTTCTTTCTTGTTGACATGCGCAATGACAAAAACATTTGCTACTAAACTTGTCAATTTCATGTTCATTTGTTTGAATACTTAATAATACGCCACTGATAAAAATATGAACTCGTTTTCATCATTCATCGTCGACGCTCAATCTATATGTGTGACACCCAAGCATGCTAGTGTAGGGGCAACAGCACACCATCATACATGCACGACGCACATGTATGACACTCCTGCATGACACACATGTACGCCGGTCTGTGGCTAGCTTTACCTAATATAGTTCATATTTTATGAATTACTCAAAGCCTTACCTTTATTCTATTTTCTTCCGGGGAACGTTCCAGAAGTATCGATGTACAGCTACAAACAATATTTTCAAAAACACTTAGCTTATGTCACTGAATAATAAAATTAATTAATTTTAATGGTAAATTATTGTAATCTTAAGTATACTATATTGTTTTATTATGATAGAAGTATTAACTTTTCTTGCCGAACGAATTTTACAGAAGCGAGGGGAGTGGAACGATCCGAACTATTGGAACTATTTTATTAATATGTAAGTGTGTAGGTTCCCCCAGTAAAACCCTTTAAAAAAGGTTTTTTTTTAATTTCAAAAGAAATTTTTGAATACATTTCATATAATATTCTTATTCCCAAAAAAAGTTAGTCTCTATCATATCTTTGCACTCGGTATATATCGGTGTTACCTAACGCGCGCAGGCTATGAAAGTTAAAAACTTAATGGAATATTTTGTGAAATGTGCAACAGCTTTAATTTTAAAGCTGACTAAAAACTATTTAATATTGTTTTGCTCCTGCTGATAGATACAAATACTACTTCATTTGAGAATAATTTTCAAAATGTAGCTTTTTCCAAGTTACCTACAAAACTTCTGAAAGGATCAACACGAATTATGTGACCCTTATTTGAATCAAGTATCCACAATCGCAACTTTCGGATATGGTAAGGTTCCATTTATACGAGGGTCGTTTAATTTCTTAGTTAACGCTTGCATTACACTACCAAAAAGAAGCCAAAACACGAAAACAAGGTGATTTTGTTACTATTCTACATAATCGCCAAATCTTTCGAGACATTCATTGTCGTAGCACGTGTCACTGCCGAGTCGGTAGTGCGATGCGTCCAATTTTTTGAATAATCAGTTACGATGCCTTCGATTTCCTGTTGAATTGTTCGAATTGAAAACGACTACATTCCTCTCTTACTTGGTAATCATTGAGTTATCTTCATAAATAAGCTTTTTGACGAGCGCAGTTTTCGTTGTGCTTGCATGCGCAGGTCGCACTTCATCGTTCTACTGATTTGGACCATTTACGAATTACATCGTGCTACCATTTTAAGACTCATACACTGTTAACCATATACACTACACAATTTCTGATGAATTTATCAATAATGAATTTAAAATAAAACGTTATAAAACAGTTAAACTACAATCGACTTGATTTCTACCCAAACGAACATGTTCATAATCGAGAGAGACTAACATATAAAAATTTTATCGCTCTACGGTTTCACTGAGCGGAGAGCTAGAATCGTTAAACTTGAAAGTTAAACAACCCTCGTATATCACAGAATTGGTGCAAGTCTGGTTGGTTGAAATTTGGTAACTTTTCACCCCACGACTGCGAGGATAGTCAAAGCTTGCTGGTCAAATGCTGGATCCAATATTGGATTATGAAACGTTCAATCGCCCACTTGACTTCATATAACAAACATTATATAACATACATAACAAATATTATTCCTATTTAGCATTTTGATGGTGCTATACAAGGGGTAAATATCTGAAAAACATTTTGTACACAGGATTCGGAATTCCAATGATTTCCAACATTGGTGACGTTCCCCCTTAAAAATTATATCTAAATTCTTATCAAAAACATATGGATTTACCTCCCCAGCCTCATTTACCTCACCCATGAATTTCTCCCGAACCTGCTCTTGTATAGGTACAACTGAAGAATTTGGGAAACAATTGTATTTCCTTTGATATTCCTTTCTCAAGAATTTCTTAAAATTTAAATTCATTTTTTTGGATTTCCTATTTACTAAAATGTCCTAGAATTTCCTGAGATTATCTTGAAATTCTTAAAATTTCCATGGATTTTTTTAAATTTCTTCGAATAACTTCAGATTTCTCTTCGCTAGTACAGCAGAGTGTTTTGATAATTTCTCCGTAGTTTGTTGCTGGAAAACCGAGGGGAAATCTTATGATTCTCGAAAATCATAAGAATGATCGAGGTAAGTTTTATTTTTTAGCTTTTTCAATTTTCTGAGATTTCCTTGGCTATCCTAAAATAATAGAATTTACTAGAATTTTCCATATTCTAAGTTTGTCCACCAAGAATGTTCGCAAGGGGGGGAGAGCAACAAGGCTATCTAATCCCCTCCTCAAGACTATCAAAAACCAACAAAATGTACTACATTTTTTTAGAATTTCAAAAATATACCAAAGTTCTTATCAAAATATATTTATTTACCCCCTCTTTACTACTCCTCGTTTACCCTTTATGAACTTTGCCTGGATCCTCCTTTGATTTCCAAACTAGTTCCAATCTAGAGAATTTCTGATTTCCAAGGAATTCCAGAGATTTCCAAGGGAATTCCAAATAAGTGTACCTACACAAAATTTTCGAGATATTTACCCCTTTTTGCCATAGGTATAAAAAATTTAATTACTAATGTAACAAATTTTAATAATTTGTTTTATTTTCTGAGTGCGTCCCTGCCTAAAATCTGATTTGGGGGGGGGGGAGCTTGCGTTTTGGAACGCAAGACGGATTTTGGATGTGAACTTCGGTAAGTGTGAAAGTGTTTTCATGTGCTCGTTGAATTTGAGTAAGTTGTTTTCCTTTTTGTTTTGAAACTTCGTGGAGAGACACCTAATTTTGACGATGTTCGATCTGTGGTTTTGAACTGACTGAAAATCCCGTAATTGCTTCCGAATAACCGATTATTATTTTAAATAATTTGCAATGGTAAATTATTTTCTATGGAACCAACTTTATTGCGAGTTGCTATCTATTGATAGCTTTATCTTCGCTCGCAAATTTTTCCAACGTTAAATATTATTAACAACGTTTAATATTTAATTTAATAATTAAATTTATTTAATTATTTTGGTTCGACAATTAGCGTATAGTTGCTCGTTCTTAGTTATGTTTCTCCTAAGGATAATAATTGGGACGAGTAGCTGCGACTTTTTGGTGTTCGGTTGCAACTGTCGCTTGGCAGCATACTTCTTGCAGAAATTATCTTTTTGATTTTTTTGTAACTTTTTTTCGGAACTTACTTCCTTCGCTTTCCGCAATAATTACAGCTAGATTAACATCTTGGGTATCTACAGTAAAAAAAAGCTGGTTGATCGTTTCCCAGCGTGTAGAGGACAATTCTGGAGGCCCCATGAGGGGAAGAGGAATTGTTTGGTTTCCGGCCTGGCTTATCGTTGGTGCTGTCAGTTATCAGCTGTCACCTTGGGTGGATTTTTTGTGCTGAACTGACGGGCACATTTCGTCTGAGGGGTCGGAGATTGAGAATTCGGTTGGTCCTCGAGGGGGGGCGAAGGAAAATTTTCGTTACACTAATTGATGATTTATTATTATCCAAAGTGAAGTTTTTGTTTTTAGTTTTTCAATGATTAACTTTTCTAACATGTAAAAATTTTAAACTTGACCATATTTTCACATGTTAATAACTATAAACCAGATTTATTATTCTTTCAGGTTCAAGTATTAGACAGTTTCTAGTTGTTGAGTGCGAAAATGCACACGCGAGTAGTGAATCGAGATTAAGATTAGGAAACAGCTCTACATATTAAAATCTATCAAGAGTTGATTAATAGTTAGTTAATACTTAAAAGGTTACAAAATATGAAGTAACTATAATGTAAAAAATCATATATTAATAGAGATGAAAATCAAAACTAAAATACTTACCGATGCATTCGTGCTAGGTTTTTCAATTCATAGTAGATATTATTATGTACATTTAGCAGCTATTAGTTATATTTATTATATAAAATTTATAATATCCAGTTATTAACTATTTCTCAGTTTCAAAATACTTCTTGGGCAGGAATTTTCCAAGTAAATTAATTCGTTATATCGAATAATTCCAATTTAGAAATGATTCAAGTCCAAGTTTAAATTATTGTCCTCTTGGTATCTACTTAAATATTTTGGCAAATGAAAAATGTATTCAACATCTGAAAGCTATCTCTTCCAAATAGTGGGTCTAATTAGTCTACTATTGTCACCCAATAGTGAATCAAATCACGATGAACATCTAAGTCAGAAACAACAATGTTATAGTTTCCAAGTACTAGTCATAATATTTAGTTAACAAAACCATTTGTCTATCGTACACTAGGTTGCCTTTCTGGCGGTCTTCCATAAAATTTGCATTTCTTTTTTTAATTTAATTTGGCATACTTGCATATATATTAAATATTTATATAAATTAAATATTAAATAAAACTACCGTATAGTTAACAAAAATGCAAACCGAAACCAAATGTTTTGAAAAATTATTCTTTTTAATCCCCAAACCAAACATAAACGAATGAATAGTGTTCGGTTATATTATCAGAAGACGATCATATTCAAAAGTTTCTCTTCTTTTTTAAATAAATTGTATTCTGTATTGTAGAGGTCGGTTACGGTCTGATGCTTAAGTGCGTTGGCTACTAAGCAGAGAATCGTGGTTCGAGCCCGAGTAGAGCAAGAATTTATTTTAACCGTCCTCCCTCGGCGGGGAATGGCAAACCACCAAGGTAATCTGCCTTGAAAATCCTTCATGAAATGAAGTGGTTAGCCAAAACCCACTGTAGGTTGTAGCGCTGTTTGGTTGGTATTCTTCAGTAAAAATTAAACTTTTCACGTCTAATGAATTTTTTACAATTCGTTAGTACCCAGTGTGGCATCTCGATTTCTTTATTTTTTTTGTAATCTTCTTAATACATTCATATATGTAGGTATAATAGAAAACTTGATAAATGAAGAATGACAAACCAATAATATTGAATGTAATTTATTTCTTCGGTATCCTGTATAATGTTTTACAATAATTGAACATCTAAATTGAAAGTATTGATTACTCTAAACAAACATATGAATAAAAATTGAATGGAATATCCCTTGTAAAGTAAAATACAATTATTGTAATTTTATGAATATAGCCATTAACTAAACAATGAATATAAAGTGGGCAATATTCGATTGATTAAAACAAGACATTTTAGTTACAATCACTGCATTTTAAAAACATACCCAATTTTTGAAATAACGCTAGCAAATTTATAATTACAATGCTATGAAAATGTTACTTCGAGAGAGGAATATAATATTATACATATTAACTCGTCTTATCTCTGGTAAACAGACTGCTTCTTTCATCAATCACCCTTCTTACCTTTATCAGCTGCCCCAAATAGACAGCTACACAAACAAAACTCATCGGTACACAATTGATGCATTTATTGGATAACAGCTTTTGCCTTATATCATTTAGCTATAACTAAAGCAAAATCGTTTACGATGAAAATTCGGTTTATAATTTTTTTCCCGATATTATAACATAATATAACTCTCGCTCTACATAAAATATTTGTATTTCTAAAATTTATATTTAACATTTAAAACGATAACAATCTGCTTCAAATTTATTATTAATTAAAAGTAAATAATATAAAACTAAAATAATTATAAGTCATCTAGATTTTGCGTAATTCGCATCAAAAAAACTGGATTACAACTAACATAATACCAGTTTCTGTGATGCGATATCAAGTCAATGCCGTTGTAAAATCTTCTCCAATATTTCACTTGAATCTCTTTCTTATCTTACGTGTTCGTGCAAGTAAAGCAAATATTCATGTTCATCCGCATGCATGTAAAATGGTCGAATAGATTGATGAAGGTCAGTTTATCAGCTAGTGAAACATAGCAATAGATTTTGAAATATTCACACTTCATCGCCTTTTACATCACGTTCAATACCCACTTATTAGGTTTTATCTCTCGATTTAGTCATGTAAAAATATAGCACCACTTCAAGATTGAAGTGTTTTCTGCTTTAGTCACTGAACAGCGAAGAAGCAACAACGGTAGTAGACTTATATCCGGTCCATGTTGCTCGAAGCGTTCGGTTTCCCACAAGCCCTTATCAGTTCTCCGTCCAGTCGTACTAAAACACCGGGCAGAAGAATGACAAGGGACTGGAAGAAATCGTTCTTTCAAAACACCATCGCCTTTTCCATTTTCTTTTCAAGTTGAAGTAATCACAAATCACACAATACATAAAATATATTTAAAAAATAAAAAATATTGATTTAAATCCAACTTAAAAATAAAGTATAAAGCTGGGTATGTTCCAATTTAGTACACACACCCATATCAGATCGCCGACTTAACTTTTCTGGTCGATTAAGCATTGCACATTATGCATTATGGTAATAGCAAATCAAATTCATACATATTTACAAGGATGGTTTTGAAAGGGTTAGACAGTAAATTCTAAACGAGGAATTTGAATAACCCGAATAGTTTCTATCTCTATTTTTAGTGCTTATTGTTTTAAAGTTTCGAGATTATTGAATTTTAGAACAAGCATCCCTCTCTCTAATTATTTATTTACTATAATAAATCAATTTACAAGCCATTTAGATTATAATAAAGTAAACGTGATTTGCTTGAATTTTATCCAAGCCGAAAAACACTATGTTGTGTTATGTTTTGAAAGTTAGCTTTCCTGAAAAATAAACTATCATTAGGGACGCAAATTTGTTAACTTTTCTTCTCGTTTTTCTTTGCGGTTATTCGTAACCTTTATGAATTCAATAAGTGGTGAATCTAACGCAGGCATACAGACTATGTCAAAATACATCCAAAAATAGTATCTATGGTATACCTATAATATAATTTAGCAAAATCGGAAAAAAATTTAAATCGTACATATGACACGAACACGATTATTGTTCTATTATGTACGGGAATGAATTTTTCAATATTAAACTTTAGTTGCCAAAAGAAGGAAACGTGGAAATCACATTTTAAAAGTATTGGCAATATTATAAAATGAAAAAACAAAAATATGAGAGCCGAGAAGAAGTTGGTTACACTTTTGTAACATAGGAACATGGAAGTCGTAAATTCTACAAATTTTCACCCCCGCAATTAAGGGTAAACAGGTAAACGCTCGTGCAATTATTCAAATTTAAATTAAATTAAAAAGTAAAATCAATTTCAACCCATAATAAATTAACTTCGATAGGAATTGTCGTTTTTGTAAATAGAACAAACGAGCGCATTCAAGTTTCCCAATCGAAATCCTGGCGTTATAAGAATTTAAATTAAAATTTGTCCACGTCAGAGCAAACGCAATTTTTTTTTATTCAACTTATAATATAAGAGAAAGAAGCGAATAAATACAAAATTTCCAGACATTACATTTAACGGTACCAACATCAGCGTCGCTATCACAAAATTAACGGGTAGAGTTAGTTAAGTGCGATATAAAGCTCGCTAGGGGAATGATTCATTAAGAAGTTGCCGGAATGTTTTAACTGTAATATCCGGATAATATGAACGGTGAAAAGCAGCTACTATTTGATCCTGGAGGAATTCAAAAATAATACCAATGTTTTTTATTTTAAATATAACAATTTAAAAGTTTGCATAACTGGAAACATAGAAGTGTATAAAAGGCAAACATTTTTCACCAGAAGTGTCCGCTATATTTTTATATATACGTCTACAGCAATATATAAAATTAAATAAAAATTTGAGAAAAAAATCCAAATAAATTTTATTATATTTCGTATATCTGATTTCAAGCGAAAACTATGCCCTAGAGCTTACCAACACATTTATTTATTGTAAAAGAAAAAACAACCTTAGGTCAGCAAGTCCAATGTAATGTTTAAAACATTCGGCAATTAAAAATGTTGAAAACGTTCAAATTCCATTGATATAACAAAAAAGTGAAATTATTATAGTAACGAGGTTTATATTACAATAATATTTATCTTGAGACATAAATAAAATAATATAGCAAAAATTTAACCTCATTGTGACACTCACAAGTTCAACGGATGTGAACTTTGTCCATTTGTAGTAGCATAATCTACAACTTTAATTAACTATAACAAAATGAGTGATGACCTAACCAACACAAAAGTTATTACAATTTGCATTAAAAATAGATAAATATTACATTATTGAGGAAAGATTTAAAAAAAGTATACAATAGATTGAAATTTTTTAAATATAATTAGAAAATTTTAAGTAAAATTACAAATATGAAACTATGTATTATTATTTGTTATTAGGCAGGAAAACCAAACGGAGCTGCTTATAGGCTCAATTGACAAAACAATTTACAAAATCTAATAGAACGTGAAGTAAATACCACAGCAGTTGTATGATCAAAGGATTCCTAGCATATCGCTTAATTTAACACCGTGAAAATGATTCTAGATGTGAAATTGTTAAATTAAATTTACAAAGTGGTGTTACGTAATAGGGGTATAAAAAGTAAATTTGTTATTTTCAAATGTTTGACGCCATATTTTTACGATGTACGAACAAATTGCATAATTATACTAGAACATATAGTATATTTTTTACAATTTCTTTTTTAATACCATTTTAACTGCAATAATAAATCAAGTCCCGTGGTCCATTGTAATCCACATAGAAAAATTTCTGATTTGATGAGGTTCTAGAAAACTAAACTTTAAGTAATAATTAGTGAATTGACCATGTCGTCAGCTATGCCTCTTTGCCAATTTTATCTTGATATTTTATATTTTTCTAAATACTTTAATTTTTTAAAACTTAATTTATTGATCTTGAACGTCCAATTACTTTCCATCAGGATCGCATTGCCCATTAGGCAAAATGTGGCAATTGCCTCAAGGCAAAAACTCGGAAAGGGGGGAGCAAATCATCTCTACTACAAAATTCTATCTATTTTATTTTGTTAAGAGATATATCAAAAGATTTTTGTACAATATTTTATGTAGTACAGATGTATGTACATGTATCATAAATTATTGTTTAGTTGGCGCTATCTACATAACATTTAATATACATCACTTTCAACATATAAACGGTTTCCGAACGGTAATGGACAAAATATTGATGGTAATTAGGTATGTATTATTTTCTTTAACCCATTAGCGGGCAGACTACGAAAAATAAGAACAGGGTATGTTTTAAAAAGAACTTGTGACTGATAATTGAATTATCAAAATAGAAAAATGTATATAAAGACAAATGAAGGGAATGAAATTTGTAACAAAAATGTCTAATAAGTATTTCCGTAAAAGCGATTTTCTTATGAAAAAGTGTTGAAAAGGTTCAATTTCTAGGTAGTTAACGTAGAAGTGTATGCTCATTTCATTTTTTAACAGAGTGTAAGTATGTAATAATAACATGGGACTTGTGCCAATCATCTTTTGAAGAAGCATTTAAATTTCGTACTGAATTTTTCTGTTGGCTTTTCTTCTCTTTTATTTCATTCCAATTAATTTAGACATAAACTGTCATCGCAACACACAACACTGTATGTACAGTGTTGTGTTGTGATTTTTATAGCACTTCATAATTGTATGGTATTTAAAATTTTGACAACGTGGAAGAAGGAAAGGCACTGGAAAAAGTAAAATTAATAAGAAAAACATAATTAAAATAAAACCAATAAAACAAGATATTATCACACAGACACAGTTTAGCGCCACAATTCTGATTTTGATCGCTCCAAGGGTCCGCCTGTTTATGGTTGGTATGTCTTATGGAATCCCTGGTGCTTTTTAAGTTTGAAGTATTCCTTATAAATAATTTTTCTATATATACGATTATTCTAGTGTCGGTTGGATCCAGCCATTTGATTTCCATAGTATGTGCAGCAAACCAGCATAACCAAAATCAGTAGTTCTTAATAATTATTGACGAGTACCGTTGATTAAAGATAGTACCCAATAGTACGTACACGTGTTTACAAAATTCTCGACTTTTACGGTAACTTTCGAACTAACTTCTAAATTAATTAAACATCACCAAGAAGAATAAGCTTACATTATACTTTTGATTTTATCAGATAATGCCAAATTATATTTACAAAACCCTAAGAAAACTAGCCTACCAGAACAATGGTAAACAATATTCTATATGACCACAGCTGGATCCCAGAACAATGAAAAATCATCTAGGCGATTGTCAATGAATAAAATAAAGATATTCAAAAACATTTGTTTGAAATATAAAAAAAAGACGTGATAAAAAATCTTACAAAATATAAGACAGCCAGAGAGCATGAAAGTAATTTAATCAATCGATGTACAAAAATCTTATCTTAAATGTTGTAAAGCCTCAAGACAGTAGAAGCATTTGAACATACTGAACGAAGCAATAATTTATGTACTTGATGGTAGGGATTATGAATATTAACCCAAAAAATTCATTAGGTATTTGAAATTTCAAGAAGCTAGTGAACCGAAATTAAGAAATTACATACCGTGAATAAAAATCACTTACTTCGATTTTCTTTCTGTTCGAAATTAACAAAATTTAAAGAAATTATTACTATTTATGTATCGATTTATCAGACACACTTTGGTTGTAAAAGCTTTAAGTGCATCTGTAGGGGTTTTATTGAATCAAGGCCACTCAAAAGTTCTTCTAATTGAAGAAAATTAGAGTGCTTGAAAGTAATTACATAACAGACTAACAGAGTACCTCCTTGGCAATTTAACAAATAAAATTAAATTACCTAGCTTACAGGCAGATACAAGTTAAAATTTAAATTGAAAATCTAGCCCTTTCTGTTAAAATCAAATTGAATTTGCTTTTCAAAAGATCTATTATTCAGATATTTGTGAACTACATGTGTCATAAGGTCAGGTGACGATAAAGGAAATATAAATATTCTATTAGTTCGGCTTAGACATATTCAAATTAGTTGTTAGAGGTGTCTGAATATATACTTTTGAAACGTGTTAAATAAAAATGTTTACAATGGTGAACGTATTTGTATTGATATCTTTAAAATAACAAAGAAAAAAAGCTACCCCATCTGTTAGCTTTTGCGGCCTCACCTCCTTGAACTCTGCGTATAACTACAAGATTCGGAGCCCAGCAATTTTTAATAATTTAGGTTTTATTTCAAAAGCCTAAACTCACGGTAACGAGGGTTTATGAATGTGGAAGTTTGATGTTTTTCGACGACAAACATCAGAACTGTTGAAATATCGTGGCGATTAATAATTATTTGTAAACTAAGGACATTTTGCCTTAAATTTATATTAATTGTAATAGGGTCCAGTTACCAAACTACAACTTTCGAATGAGTAGTTATTAGTATTAATAAATCTAAAATACAACTGCTGTGGGGATACATCCGTAAAGTTCAGAAACGTGAGACTATACGGAATAATAAATAATTAAAATTAATCCAAAATGTGACGTTAAACAATAAAGTGAATTAGTAAACACTTTTAGTTTAATTATTTTTGGTCAAAATTACGTTATTCACAAAAATCAGTACCTACATATTATTTGAATGCTACTCGTACAAAGCATTATAAAATAAATTAAGTAATACTAACATTAGTGTATGTTATTAAATTTAAATTAGTGGGTGAAATGTGATGTTAATACTAATAAAATCTGAATTTAGAATAAGCGCCAAGCAACAATTGTTATTGAACCCCTTGTTAAATTAAATGCGATCCTGTTAAGAGAACATGAAGCATAGAAGAGAATAAATCCTTCAAAGCAAAACTTCAAAATTGGGTTAGTTTAGCCAAAAGCTGTTCGGACACTGACAAAGTGATATCTCTGCATAACAAAATTGTTACAATTGATAAAACGTTTCACAAAAATGATGCTGCTCCTGTAGAGCAAATATTTGAATTACCTAAACTATAATTATTATTATTATTATTATGAACCCTAATTTTTTCTACACGAGGTTTTCAGCTTTAGTAATAAATCTTCAAAATGGAAAACTAAATTGGAAATTCCTGTGGATGTTATTAATGATTATATTTTTGTTTGCTTTGTACTTTTTTAGATTTAGCAAATACGATAAAAGATGTATTTGGGGATTAAAAGCAAACATAAATAGAAAAACTGCTTCTTCTTCATTAGGATGATATACTTTCTGGGTTTTATTAAGTTTATCTCAAAGAACTTCTCTAGTCATTAGTTATTCTAACGCGAAATTACAAAACGAAAATATTTTCAAGTTTAATTTCAAATGCACTTCCTAAACATTACTACTTTCATATTTTGATTAGAATTCTACAAACGTTTGCAGACAAATTTAATCATGCTCTGCTTCGCGTAAACTTCTGTCCATTAAACTTGAAAGTTTACAAGAAGTGGAAGTGGTCCATGCACTTCATCAGTGAACTTGCATCTCGAGTTTTCTCGACGTTATTCCACATGTAAGAAGAAACTTTTTCAATTGTTAAATTTACTTGGGAATATCGACTATTCGTTCCTTTTGAAATAAATATTACTAAATTGGACTACTCACATTTTCGAATAGTAAACAAACAAATCCTTTTCATGTGAATTTGAAAATCTGCAACAAAAATTGAAAAATTAATTACATTTAAAAATTAATCGGTTAAATCCTATTTTTAAAATAAGATGGCACCAAAAAGTTCAAAATTTAAAGTTTTTTTTGTATTGTATTATAGAAATGACGAGTACTACACATGCTAGCAGCTGTAAAAGAAATAAATGTGGATGCTACACAAAGCAAAAGCAATAAGAAAACAAACATCTGGAACAAATCAGGAGTTTGTTCTTCTAGAAGTGCTTTATGTTGAAGTAATATTTTGTTATTAATTAATAATTTTACGCAGGTGTAGGACATAATAATTTAAACTATTTAAAAAACCATTGTATGCCTTCCATAATGAACACTACTGAACTGAAGGTTAGTTCTATAGGGTACGTATGAATAGGGTTGATCGGAAAGGTCAAAAACATTAATTTCCATATTACATTTCTTGAAATGTCATGCCCTTTAATATAATATGGACTACCCCTACCGTGGTTCATTCATGGATGTTCGAAGAGTACGAAAAACACCTTAGAGCTAGAAAAACTAGTTTTGTCACATCCAAGATGTAACACAATAACTTTAATTGGATCGATACCGAAATGCTTTAGGAGAGAGCGAAGAAAATAATTTCTTTTCTTTAATATAAAATGTGCCAAGTCCTAATTTAAAAACTAAAATCATTTAATTTTATTTGTGCTATTACAACAATGGTTAGTTAATCAATTCAGGGTCATTATGTAAATATATTTTAATTATTAATTAAAATACAATAAGAAATAAATAACTATATAAAAGAAATACAGTGACTCAATTTTAAATCCGAACAACAGTAATAAACGTAAAAAATATAATTTTTCTAAACTTCCAAATAAATTTAAAAAATTTCTGTTATACTTTAACGAAGAAGCTAAAAAATTTAATAAAAAAACAAAATTCGGTAGGTACAAAAAAATATTAATAGATACAATTTATTGTATATATTAATTCCAATTTGAAATTTGCACAAAGAAGTTGTAATAAATTGGTAAAATCATAATTATTAATTCTTTGTTGGGTTCCCTTTTACTTTTAATGACCATCCTCAAGTACTTTTGAATAAAAGGTCTGATTTGGTCATATAATCTAACCAAATGTTTACTCCATTTAGTAACATCTATTATAATGAGTATACATTTTTTACTAAACGATTGTTTTCGAACTTCCGAATTTTTGGAGCAGTTATAATATAATAAACACTAAGTACTTAAAAAACGGTTGGCGAAGCCAGGTACGTAAGTTAGTACAAATTATACCATCTACTAAGTAGGTATACCCGAGGAAACTGAAATTGTAAGACTGAGATTTTCTAATTGGTAATAATATCGTCTTTCCAATTAAGAAACCAACATCATCACTAGAGTCCGGATTTGTAGCTAAAATGCTTTTCCTGAACATTCAAAGCAGTTCAAAAATTTTAAATAATCTAAACGATTTATCAAAAAAGAGACCATTTGGCACCATGTTTTATATGCTTTTTTTTGCTTTTTTAAGGTTTTTTGGGTTTTTGTGCTTTTTTTGAATTTTCATGCATTTTGTGCTTTTTTTTTAATTTTCGTACTTTCAGTGCTTTTTTTTTTAATTCATTCGTTGCTTTATTTAAAAATATTTAAAACTTGATTTAGTTAATTAGTAAACAAGATGAGTGACGTGGTTGCTGGCTGGTTTGTATTATGTGTTAATGAATCAAGAATTTTTGTGACTTTTAGGATTTGTAAGCGATATTATAAAAAGGTTAGAAAAGCAGCCTTTAACTGAATTGCTTGATTTAATAGAAAAATTTAAAAACACCACGTCTTACGTTACAGCACAGGTTGGAATTGCCATTAAAAAACACCGAATGAGGTTTTTAAGAAAAATCAATATATGGCGAAAAATTTCTAAATTTAGAAATAGATCCCTCGGTTGTAGCAAAATTCAAGTTTGCACCAATCACTAGTGTCGATGTTGAAAGAAGCTTTTTAGCTTTAAAAAAATTTTTAAGGAATGGTTTTACTTCAGAACATTTGGAACAATTTTTAATAATCAATTGGTTTAGAAATCAAATTAATGCTTTTGATAACCAGTAAAATTTGTGCATTTTTGTGTAATATTTGATGCTGTTTTATGCACTTTTTTTTAGAATTTTTATGCTTTTTTATCCGGACTCTAATCATCACAAATATTACAATTAAAATATCAAAACAAATTATTTCCCCAACATACAACTTTTTACATTACCATCAAGCTAAGTTTTTGCTTATCCTCGTCTTTAAATCCAGAATATAATCTTTTATAGCATTCTACAATTTTGTAGGAGATTGTTATTCAAGACAAGTCATATTTTTTAACAAGCTTTTATTTTATTTTTCCGTTGCTAACAAAAACTAAAGAATAAATATTAAGTGTTGGGTATCTTCAGAGGCGCAAACAACTCTTGTTGGTTTGTTTTAAAAAAATAATCAATTAAAATCTCAAAATATTTTTTGGACAGCTGAGCTGCTTCAACTAGTCAAGTCAATCCATAAATGCGTTTCTCCTGTTTCGTATCGTTTTCGTATTTTAGACTTTCAAGTTTCTATATATTATTATGTATTATTAAACTATAATTTAATCAATTTAAATGCATCACCAGTCATTACATTAAAATAGTAAAAAGCGTTTAAGTCTCTAAACAACACGTCATCAGCGAATAAGTATTAATCAATTAATGACATTAAAGATAAGCTTTGGAACTGTAATTGTATATAAAGAGGGGAAACGGAAGAACGTAAAAGCAATTCGTTATCATTATTGGAAGCAATGATATGCAAGGATGCTATAAATCTAATCGAATAGCGCCCAACTCGGAACAATATTTTACTACAAATTTGTGAAATCAAATTGAACTATTTAATAATGCACTTCACGATTTTTCATTAGCACTTCTACGATCAAGTCAAAAAAACAACCGTTCTACAAATTAAATTTTCTCGACGAAAGTATAAGCAACATCGGGGCTGGTTGTTTGTTTGTTTGTTTGTTTGTGAAAAAAAGAATAAAATATTATTTTTCGGGTTACTATTTCTATAAACGTAGTAAGTAAAGTAAATCTGTCATATGCAAGGAGCAGTATTTTCTTCGAACAATGTAAAATGTAATTGGCAGAAAATCACAGACGTCATTAATTTTTCTTAGCACGTGATGTGGGAAACGAAGAAGTAAGAGAGTGATCATTATTATTTGAATAGAGGAAAACCTTGCACGCCCCCAATTCTTATCACAAGTTTTCCTGATCAATGCGATAGGATGACACAATAGTTTCCTGTCCTTTTCTCACCCCTTTGAACAGTCTCTCCTTTGCTAAACGTCATTATCGTTTCAATAACACATCTGCCCCGGGCTTTTCAAACAAATTTTAGTGAATTTCACGAAAAAAAACTTCCATGATAGTACCTACTTTTAATTTTTTTTCAATTTATAAAATTGGTCATTAATTTTAAATTTAGGTACGTAGTACTTGTCACGTAAAAATATTTTGCAAACTTTTTTAATTAGTCTTACAAGGAGCTATGCAAGCACTTATTTCTTTTATACCCTGACTTGAAGAAATAACGATTTATTGAAGCTGATAGTGTGTAATAAACGTGATCACTAATTAAAAATTTTAATGATAAGAACGTCCTGACCAAAATAAAATTAATTTCCAATGTATCAATACCGGGTGGTAATCAATATACCGAAGATTTGAAATAACAATGAAATAACTACATACTGCATTATCATTACGGTGTTTTAATTTGTTTAACTATTTTTTTTTAATTTTATATTGTTTAGGATAGAAATTTTTCAAACGTACATAATATACTACTTGGAAATTTAGATTATCGGTTGCTGCTAATAATTAATCCCTTAATAGCATGTACCACAACATACAACCGAACAATCGGAATTCACCACAAAAAGGTAATTATCAGGAGATTACTGTGTTACTCATCAAACGAAAAAGTGACCTCGACCCATAATTCTTTAGTACACGGTATATAAGACATTGCATTCTGTTCTGAAAAAAAATACTCCCACGAAACAGCTGATGAAAACCTAATGATCTTACTATCAAGCAGACGAGAACTAAATTTTTTTCTGTGTGCAACAACACATACTATATTGTTTTGATGTATCAGCAATGTTTTAAGCACTCACCATGTGCCGCCTGTTGATTACTTTTCTTTCGTAGCATGTTGTATTGAAAAGTATTCATACAGTGACTTCCGTAAGTATTCATACTCGAACTGTAATAAAATTCTGAACAATGTAACTCCTACTCCTAATAATATAATATTGAAAGTTATCAATGCAAATTAACTATGTAGGTACTATATACCTTGAAAATACACAAAAAAAGATTTGTGGAACATTAAGTGTTTATTTTTTACATTAAAAAAATGTTTCATCCAATGTAGTTATAAAAGCAGGCCTCATAAGTATTCATACCCCTACCCCTACATTTGCAATTGCATTAGTTTGGGGAATACGCTAACTTAGTCAGGAATTACATGTATTATAACTACTAAATTTTGGAAATTATGGCTTGTAGTCATCCTTTCATGATCCTTTCAATCTGGTGACAAACGTCTTCGTTATTCATTTTTAAAATTTTAATACTGTACTAGTTTTTTTTTCAATTTCAAAAGTTGGCAATGTATTTCAATTTCTGATCACAAAATTTTAATGTGATTTACATCCAGATTTGGGGAAAGTGTAGCTACTAAGTAATTAGGTGTTTTGTACTAAATCCACTGCTTCACAATATACTAGGTATGAATGATTCGAGTCATTATCATTTTGAAAGTAGTAGTTGGTTTTGGTTCATAACCGGTACGCCGTGGTCTGTAAGACAACTAGCCCTTAAAATTAGCCTGTGTTATTATATTTGCTATTTGAAGGTTGGAGGACATTAATATGTGTTTTTGAAGTTGACATACGCGAAAAAACAAATCAAATAAAATTTAATCGGCGTAATAATAGGCTTTTTTATTTTGCAAATAAATTTATAAAAATATTGAAATTATTTAAACAAAATGATTTAATATTAAATGTTTATATATTAAACTATAATAAAAACCTAAAATATTACAAAATTTTCAAGTTGCATACGTAAACGGTACGCGGGGGTCTCTCTAACTTTCAGGTGTAATAAATTAGTTTTATAATTTACCTACACCGCAACACCGCTCAAATTTTGCAACAACATCCAAAATAATTTAATTTGAAAGTACCGATAACATTACAATTATATTACAAAAGGCGTAAGCGTAACAAAGAATTAAGCATTCAAGGGTGTCTGTCAGACCCACCACCTCAAGAAACCTGTTACGGGTTAATAAACATAACAATTTTCAACGCTTGCCAGTTCATTTTTATGCTTAGGAAGCTAATCGCAAAAATTTAACTAGAAGAATTCGTGAAATACCATATCCAGTGCCGGATTTACATATCTGGGGGCCCTAGGGCACCAAAGAATCGTGGCCCTTATACCCTATGTAGCTTTCTTTTCCTCATTGTATTAGTAAGAAACAAAAACATTAATTATTGCAAATTTGCTAGATAATTTATTTTTACAGAACAGGTATAGTACATATAATTAATAATTGTTGTTTCATCAAAAACGCCATTTTCGTGTTTTTGAATTTAAAAACTCGTTAATAACAGAATTAGTATTTATTTTCTTTAATAACCCTTCTTGAATTGATAATAATACAAAAGAAATTAAATTATTGTTAGCCAAAGAATTTCTTAAGTAAGTTTTGACTAATTTTAAAGTAGAAAATGATCTTTATGTAGATGCATTATTTACTGGGATTGTTAGAAATATGTGAAGGGAGGTACGCTGAGGGGCCCCTGCAGCGTCCGGGGCCCTAGGGCAACTGCCCTTTTTGCCCTAATGTAAATCCGGCACTGACCATTATCATCTAGTAAGGGTTTAACCACTGAAGGACAAATGTTCTTCTTATGGCACTTTAACGCTAAAGGACCCCGCAGGAAATCATAGGAAAATGGCTCTCAATCAAATGTCTTGAAATTGGGGAAAGTTGTAGTTCATATCATGTAGATCAAAAGTGTCCGAAAATTGTCAGTTTCAAATGGCTGTAACTCAAAAACTATCCATCTTAGGACTTTGGGCCTATTGACACTTTTGATCTACATGATATGAACTACCACTTGCCCCAATTTCAAGACATTCGACTGAGAGCCATTTTCTTATGATTTCCTGCGGGGTCCTTTGATTCTCGAACAGTTCCTTCACATTTTTTATGGCCCATTGCAGATTAGCTTCTTTTTTTTGTTTTAGCTTAAGCGGGGAGAAGGAAATCTCATACGAGACACCATCGCCATCTACATTATTTAAAAATAATGTACATCAAGACATTAGCCTAGTATATTATTAATGGTATACTATATGGTGAAATATAATTTATTTGGAATGAAGTTGATATCTCATTTACTTTCAATATCTCATAGGTGATATCGTAATATAAGCAGTAATTTATCTGCAATTCTACTTCCTTCGCTACATTTCCTTTAGCTGAACGAGCATTGATAATAAAATATTTGTATGGCTGTTATCACTGATAGTCTTATCGAATGCTGATCGTAGAGCAATAATATAGCGGTTTTGATTTCCAAGAAATTATAAAAATTATTTATACCTACTATGTCAACTATGTAAAATTAATGTCCCTAAACAAAATTTGTGTCAACGTATGAGATACGAAAATATTTTTGATCTAAAAATTAAATTTACTTGCCAGTAAAAAAAGATGACATACACGAACACAATATTGTGACCTCAAGTCGATATAGGAAGATTTAGTTTGTCCATTATTACAGTTTGCAATGAATTGTTTAAAGAGCCAAAGGATAAAAGGGTCGCTTTTCAATAGACTACACAAAACCGCTATGAAGCATGGGTGGCTTAGATACACCATTCTATTCGTCGACAACTAAATACCACGTATTGTGTAAAAGCGAGAGAAATCCGGAAACAATGGCAAGAATGTGAAGTTTTAGATCAAGCATGTGGGTTCAACGTGCCAAAGTTTGTAAATAGCGTCGCAATGCAAGCCACGAAATGACGACGTCAAAGATGTCGTTTTATGAGGTACCACAGGAAGTACACAATTATAATCCAGCAAATGAACAAAAACGTGGTCAGCAAAAGCCAGGACTGCACACTACAAGATTAGATAATTGAGTAGACCTAGAGAAGTTTATAAATCATACGATAGTTGCAAATTTGTGGGTCAACTTTGCATCATAAAAGGATGCAATTATTAAATTCAACCTTCCTGGTTGTTAGCAAACCAGTAAATTTTAATCTACATTAGTTCACTGCACAACTGTTTCAATTTTAGTCAACCATTTATGTTTATGCAAAAATTTCCAGTTTGACCTAACAATACAATATTACCCTAACTACTGGTTTGCATAGAAATGAGAATGTTTAACCCTGGAACTGCATACTGGAGTTTCAGGAACCCCAAGCATCATGTAAGTAAAAACCACATACAGCACATGTGGCTTATAATATTATAACGCTTGGGGTTACATACAGTGTGCAGTTCCAGGGTTAATGAAGACCGATTTCACTCGATATTTTTTAATTGTTGAGAAATAATCACGGAGATTGCATTAAATCGTAGAAATATTTCTTTTAAGAAATTTACTTCGGAACCTATGGATTTATGGTCAATTTGGAAAATTACTATGAAACTATGAATTTTTCTACATTAAAATTTTATTTTAAATACATTTCAATGTTACATAAAATTCCAATACTAATGGAGAATGGAGAAAATTAAATGTAATTGAAAAGTAGACCCGCTTGCGGTTATACAAATTTTATCTCACAATGCCATCAAGAATTTTATAAATTTTTCCAAATATGTAATTAATTATGATTTTCCAACATTCAAACTTAATCTTTTAAATTTCCAACTATCATCAAAAATCCAAAACCCAATTGTTAAAAATATCCAATTTGGGACAACTCCAAATTCAAAATAATCAATATAACTCACTTAAACTTCGTAAATCAACTCACAAAAAAATCAAATGGTTTATTCACAAAATCGTAAAACTTTCAACAAAAAAACTACGTCTCTACCGCGTAGTACGGCCAGCTTTGGCAAAAAAACTGCATTTATTGCGTCAGTCCGCGCCAGCTCTTACAGAAGTGCGATAAAACGAAAAAATCCAAATTATTTACAAAATTCAAAAATTTGAAATTAACAAAATAACTCAAAATAAATAAATTCAAAAAATCAAATGGAGATTTTGGAACACAACAATATAAATGAGTCGGGTATATGCAAAACTGGATAAGTCACATTTTACAAAAATCAATCTGATGAGATATACAGTGGCTCTCATTATTATTCATACAGTCCTATGCTAGCAATGTGCAAAACGGTGCAACGAAATACAGTCACTCACAAAAATAAGTTTACACTCCTATATTAGCAATGTAAATTGAGACTTTTGAAGACATGTTTTCTCATAAAAATCGCCTCTATAGCAAAACTTTCATACTCTTCATTTTTGTTTATCTACATTTTTCTATTTTGCCGCACCATTATAAAGATACAGAGATTTTAAAAAAACTCTGTAAAATAGAAAAAACAATTTTGTCTGTATCTCAAAAACGGCGCAACAAAATAGAAAAATATATAAGTAGTTTTTTCTTGTGAAATGCATTCCCTATAATTTTGTTCATATAGATTTTTCTATTTGCAAATTTTTTTTTGCATTTTTTTAAAATCACTGTAACTCTGAAATGGTACCACAAAATAGAAAAATTTATATAACTAACAAGGAAGGAAATGAAATTTGTAACAAAAAATTTCTATAAGTATTGCTGTAAAAATAAGTTTTATATGACAAAAATCACGCCTTCAAAACGTAGAATTGACATTGCTAGTATAGGACTGTATGAATAATAATGAGAGCCACTGTACGTTTTGTTCCTCATTGCCTGTTCTACCATATACTATAAACAAAAGTTTTTGATAATAAAAACATAGAATCCTGCTTAAAATAGGGGTTGAAAACTGACATTTGTATCAAATATAATTTATTGTGAAAAATACTCTTTTATACGTTTTTCTCAAATTCACTCTTAAGTGACATGTCCGGTTTTGCATATACATATGTATACTCGACTGAAATATTGATTTACAGAAACGCGATAACTAAGGTGCAATATGCTTGTGGATAAATAGTTCTGTATCTTAGAATTATTGTCATTTCCAATGATGTTATTTTTCAATATTTTCTTTTGTTATCAATCGCGAAATATTACTTAACATAATGAAAATAAATAATTTTGTGAGCCACTGTATTAAGAAAGCACTAATAATTCAAGATGACAAAACAGAGGTGTAACAGTGGAATTGCCAATGGGCTAACCAAGAACACAGGCCCTTAAAGTCGTATTTTTTCCAATTTCTTTCCAGTGTATCTTGAAAGAGTCCACTATAAGTTTAATTTCCAAATTTAGATAAAATGCATTCATAATATAGTTTAAATTTCTGATTTATCGACTAGCAGTCATTTAAAAATTAGCAAAATAAGAACTTAAATATAATATTAATTTGTAAAAACAAGTTGTTTACATTTTATTGTGATTCTGTTGTCACGCCACCTGTTAACTGCATTCCCTCTATTAGAATAGGTCCCCCTTTTATTCAAAATTGCGTGGTCGGAGGTCAGGACCACATTCGAGATTTACTTCCAAATAAATAAAGAGAAACAATGACCTTTTAGGTTCTCTTGAAAATAATGACTTAATAATTTTTCGACGTTTTAAATGGGCAATATTTACCAAAATTTAGAAATATATGAATAGATATTGAAATATTCCCGTTCTCAGGTGCCACTGACTTGCGATAAGCATGAAATTACATTTTACGTGTTGTTTTCCTATCAATGGATAAAAGCCACACCATTGTTATATCTATTCTAAAATCAAACTTTGTGTAGGTTTTAAAGGAAACCATTATTTGTTATATTTCCAAGGCGATTAACACATAATCAGTATTTATCCATTTTTAGTTTCTGAATGTTTTAATTTAAACAAATTTTTGATAGCACCCACATTATGCCTAATAGTTCGTTTAGTAATAAATAATAATTATTCATCGTTTTTGAACTTCAATTTTTGTGGCCGTAAAATGGAAAGTTAATCAATAGTGAAAATCTTTTCTTATACCCATATAGTTTCGAGATTTAGTAATAGGCACGATACACTTATACCGGTATGCTCAGTAAGAAATTAAAACTCGTTTGTTCTGCGCATTGACGTCACGTTGGAGATATTTATTATAATATGCTTAAATTTTAATTATAAATCTTAAGATTATTTTATAAAAATAAAAGGTCAAACAATATCAATTTCAATTATATTATACCTCATTAACATAATAATGTTAATGCTGACGTAAAATAGTGCCAGAAGGATAGAGCTAACCTGCTAGTGAGCATACCGGTAATAAGTGTATCGTTGTAATAGGTACTAATTTTATTTATTTTAGATTGGTAAATACAGTAGAATCCGCTTAATGTTATCAGTCGGTTATTGTGATCATTTTGACTTGGAACCGGCCGCTTTAATTAGTTTACATACAAAAACCACCGAATAATGTGATCAAAAAGCCGCTTATTATTATCACTTTCAAGGAATTGCTCACACAATAATCTCTTTTCTTTTTCAGATTTTTCATTGAAATTTTATATATCTTTACAAAACACGTCGCTCGTTTAAATTTCTATACAAAAAACTAATGAAGTTTCCCGTTTCATGGCGTGTTTCTATTTTTATTTTGCTAAATGTGCACTTTGCTTTATGCATTTTAATTTAACTTTAGTTTATTCTTGCTAAATTTACCTAATTCTTCTTTTTTTTTTTTCGTTTTTTTCTAAAATTTGCTTATTGTTATCAGTCGGTTAATGTTATCAAAATATTCTTGGCCCAAAGTGATCACATTAAGCGGATTCTACTGTATATAAATTTGCCGGCTTTCCCACCAGCAAGTTGTGGTCGCAATTAATAGATCACGTGAAAACCAAGTTTTTTGCCAACAGTGGCCGCCAGAAGCAAAAGGAAAAGTTTTGTCTCCTGATAATATTTGAGATTTTGTTTTTGGATAATAATAATATGATGTTTTATAAAAATTAATTAATTTGATTTGAAGTGAACATTATAATTCTGTTTGATATTGAAATTCGTCCCAAATTTGGATAAGTTTAATTTATTTGGATAAAGTAGGATGATACATTATGTCCGATTATGATATCTATTTTATTTTACACGTGGGAAGAGGCATAAATCTGCAAATCAACTCATTAAAATCGCATCTCATTACTTTATGATTTGTCAACTTAGTTTGGTAACACATTAATTTAATAAGGATACAGGAGAATCAGTATAATAGATTCTTTTTTAAAACTTTTGTTTTACTATTATGTAATTTGATATCGTTTGATGTATGACAGCCCACAGGCGAACTCACCCTAGTAGATGTAACGAATAATTACAGAAGCGAATGTCTCGAACAAATACATTTTTTGTAGTAAAAACTTGTAAATCATATTTGGCTTTTCCAGCATCAAACCACAAATATATTATTAATTTAAAAACCATAGCTCATCCTTAACATTTTTTGATCAAATACCGAGTTATAATTTATTAATCTGAAATATTTATTTCTAAAATTTGTTTTGTTGTATTAAAATCAAAAAAATTTCTACTGTTGCACTCGGCACCCGAGCATCAATATGATTGGCTTAGTTGATTGGAATGTCTCATGTCGCGTATTGCAATGTCTACATTTTATCTATATTATATTCAAGAAAAGCCATAGCAGAAACATACTAGCTATAGAAGCAAAAGCATCAGTTAGACAATTTCAATCCTTCGCGATTGAGTTTTAAGAACAAGAGCCAAGGAGTTTATATTATATACAAAATGGACGAGCAGTGTGAGTTTAGAGCAGTTGATCGTACATTGAAAATTATATTTACTGTTAAAAGTATACTGTTCGATAGATATTGGCTCACCTTATATTGATAAGACACCATTGCACCAAATATAATATGGAACTACCTATAGATTCAATACCATACATAGCAATTTTAAAAAATGAAAAAGAATTTAATTTGAATTAATTGAGTGACTGTAACGCCACTGATAGTAACAATAATTCTCATGAAGCACACCATTTTGCAACGCTAATGAATGATTAAAGTGTAAAGTGTACTTTTTGGTACTGTAGTAGATTAAGAAAAGTTATATATAGTGATAATTCCAAACATTTAAAGAGTTGATGATGTCATAAAGACTATAACAGCAGAAAGTACTTGACGAAGGTAAAGTATGTCTTGTATATAGATACTCTCGAGAAATCATGCGCGTGTGTGTTTACGAAGCCCAAAATTTGACGCAGGAAGATGCGATAGAAATCAGAAACCTGGAATTGAGAACTGATGTGACAAGGAGGTTTGGAGAGCAAGATGAATAAAAAAAGCTATCACCGAGGTATAATAAAAATTATATTTTATAAAAACTTGTGTTTTTATGCATATTGAAACAGATCAATCACATAATAGCCGACACCAATAGACCTATTGCCAATAATAATTATTATTATACTATTAATTGTTAAAACTCAACACTTTGTTTAGGAATTTGAATGTCAAATGTTTGATTACTATTAAATAAATAAAATAATACAAAAAGTCAATGTAACAATTGCATTAAAACCGATTATAACTATAGTCAAAAGTAGTTGCAAATATTTAAAATACTAATTATTAAAGCTTTATAATAAAACGATATTGTACAGACACAATCAATGCGTATCGGTTACAATCAACACACTTATTTTTTATCATTAACACTTGTTTTAATTAAAATTATTGACACTATAAATTCGTATAAATTATTGTACATTGGAATTCAGATATATTGTATCCGTGATCATACTATGTTGTGTAACAAATGCGCAATTTGAACGAACAATAAAAATATAGCGAGTACAACTTGATACTGACGAGTTAATAAATAAATTATAATAGAAATTAAATTTTAATGTAAAAAAAATAAACGAATTAGCTAACCAAAACAATATGACGTTCAACGACTTAAGTTTTGTTTCTGCAGCAGTTTTAATCGGTTCTTCGATCTGTGGCGCATCGAATCGTGTTCGACAGTTCCATAACTTTTGCTTTTAAATCAATATTTCACCAACGTGTCAAAAAGATCACGATTTGAAAAAATGATATGAACTGCTGCAGCAACATAACTGTAAAAATTCGATAGGAAATGATAATATTATTCTCTCACGGGTTTCATAAAACTTTTAACAAGCCGTTCAAGTTAACAGATGATTTCTAGATATGATTTCCATTGGTTTGTTAAATTTAATGACTTGTTAAAAGTTTTATGAAATAGGCCATTGATCTCGTAAATATAAATAATACAGTGGTGTCACACTATTATAAATGGCTGACGTACATGTCTCGCTATAAAACGACCACATTATAACAAAGGTGAATATTAGCGGGCACACACAAATTCTGCATTGATAATATCGTATAAGAATATTTCACACTTAACATACGTACATACCTCCCTTGATATCCAATATATTATTTGATATTGACCCATTAACGTTCAGCAAACCATAGTGAACTCTTAGAAAAAACGTTAAGGTGATTGATCTTAACTCAAAAATGCACACCTCGAGCCCGACTGGCCCAACTGACCAAGGTAAAATGGGTCAATTGAAATGTTCTTTTTTTAAATTCATATAATTGATCACTTGCGCATAAGGTGTACACTGTATCGCAGGGTTGAAAGTACTATATCGATAATAATTACACAATATTATTAGGTTTACCTTATTAGTTTGTATCATTGCAAATATAATTATTAACTAAATATTACTGGCCCGCCCGATGAAGTAATGTATGATTTCTATTAGATAACACTAAAATCTAATCTTACAAATGAAAGTTCTGTAACTTATTTTTACGCTTATCTTGTTCAAACAATTAATTAGTTGTTTTTTCTTCCCATCGAATACTTTAGTGTTTAAATTAATTTTCCACTATGTCGAAAAATGCATCTGTATTTATAAATTAAATTATCGAAAATTTTTAATTTAAAAAGTTTAAAATGACATGTTTATAAAACTTTTGGTTTATCAATTTTACAAACATCCGTCTTAAAGTTCGATCTGATATAATTTATGATGTTAAGTGAAAAGTGTTACATTAAAATTCCTCTCGTTAATTTTTAAATTACTCCTCTTGAAAATTGATGCAACTAATTTATTATACAAGACGATTTGATTAGTTAATGTACTTTGAATAGAAACAAAAACGGGAACGGAGTAAAAATGCAAAGCCCACAAAGTCATTTTAAATAATTTTTATGGGCTCGAAACTTGGAAATTGCCAAAAAATCGTCAACAAAAGAAAATATGATTATTAACAAATACAATTATCAAGTTCCGGTTCCTATATGGTGTTGAACTCGTATTATCGTTCATAAGCATATACACCGGCAAATTTTTCCACACGTGGCTTGTATTAAAATTTATAATGAAGCTTGTCGAAACCTAAATTAGATGTCGATCGGATGGATACATATTGAATATTTTAGTTTCACAAAAGTCGACTAATTTAGTCCGCCTCCCCCATCCAACTCGAGTTGCAGAATTATGCAAATCGTGATACCATTTTACATAAATATTTTGGATAAATTTGAGTGAATAATCGTACAACTTCATCTGAAGAGTTGACGAAATGTCCCAAATGTTCGTGCGTAATAAATCAAACAATACATAACGACATGGACTCCGACTTGCAAATTCTGTTTTCAGGTAGCCAAGCCCAAAAGGGTCTTGTATTGTTTGGGCCACGTTTTCAAAATACAGTTACTACACAGAAATTTTAAAATAGAACTTGGTATCTATTTAGGAGCACGAATATTCAATTAGTTAATTCCTCCAAAATACTTAGGATGAGCAGTTAATAAATTTTGGTTTAGTGCTGTAGTTCAGATTGCAAAGTAGGTAGGTAGGTAGGTAACAAATTTTCATCTAAGACTCTTCCACATTATAATATTATGTAAAGCTACGAAGAAAATGTGAGTATAGCCGGAAACAAATGTCCACAATAATTTAATTCATAGTTCATGCTTATTTTAATGAAGCACAATATCAGATATTGTAGGAGAAAATATTTTAACATTCTATGACCAATTAATTCCGTTAATAAACACTGCTGATGTAGTGACGCAACCAGTTTAATAATTACGATTATTTTAATATTTATTTTACACTCATAACGCGATTAAATTTATTCAAATAGAGACAATAGAAATAAGGTCAACAGGATGAACCTAGAAATTTAAACGAATAATTCCACAAAATAAACTCGCCACTTTTTGAATAAATACGAAATAAAAATTTTCGCGTACCATCATCAAGTTAAAAATAAAAATCACGTTCGCTATAAAAATTAATTAAAACATAATTTGGAAATTAAGTATGATTCGTACAGGAGGAAGTGATTAAAATTAACTAGCGGGAAATTCAATTTAAACTTAACCAATAACGATCGTTAACCAATAATCAATTTAAAGTAAATTGAAATTATTAGCACTTACCCATTAATATAAATTTAAAACGCTTATATCTCCGATGCAATAATTCAATTGGTTCAAAAATGGCGCATAAAATTAAGCTTCCGTTGAAAAACCATGTGGATGCATGATGAAGCGGCACGCAGATTTATGGCACCGAACTGTCTAATCGCGCCTTAAATTTAAAATCAGGAAAGCCAACCACATTCGTTGTAAACAAAGTGCAAATTCAAACACCGGCAATTCTTCAATTCACATTATTTAACAAGAAAACTGGAAAACACAACACTCCGCAACCTCACACTAAAATAACTCGACAAAAATGAGCGGTCGCAAAACTTCCTGTTTATAAGTTTATGCATTCGGTTTGAATGGTCTGGTCCATTTTGTGTCTCCTTTCTACGCTTGTCGCTTTAATGTATCATTGCACTTCAAGAATATGTACAATATGGGTCCCCACTCTCTTTCCGGACCTCTATTAACCAATAACTACACTGTTCGTTTGAAGGTACCGAGTTATTTTTGGATCTTGGAAATTGTTGGAATGTGTAGGGTTCGCACTCGAACAGACTGATAAAAGATCGCATAGAATTTTGATATTGATTTATAATATGCTTAAAACGATTTTTCTATCAGCAATAATTAATATTCAACAAATTTATTACGACGATGCAGAACCGAATTAAACTAATATGTTATTTATTATCCCGAAGGTTCTGCATTAATTTATTATATCTGAATTATATACAGTGGCTCACAAAATTATTCATACACCATATAAAAGTTTGAAAACATTGTAATATTTTCTTCAAATAGGACTCTATTATTTTTATTTAAATTACATTATATTAAATGACCCTTCATACTTGATAACAAAAAGAAAAAATTGATAAAAACCTTCATAAAAAAGTGTAGGTGTAAGAAATATAATATTACATAGCTAAAGCATGTCACAAAATTATTCATACAGTCAAAAGAATCTGCACTATCTTGCACTTTTACACTAAATTAGTATTTTGTATGGTATCCTTTTGCATCAATTACTGCTTGTAATCGCCTTGGCATGGATTCCACTAATTTTGAAGTTGTTACTTCTGAAATTTTCTCCCATTCCTCTAAAATAACAGTTTTTAAAACTTCTTTAGAGGAAATGGACCTTTTTCTGATTTTTCTTTCTAATTCTTCCCATAAATTCTCAATAGAATTGAGGTCTGAGGACTGAGGAGGAGTATGGAGTTGTTTTTTTACATGATACAACAACCATTCCTTCACAATATTAGGAAGTATGCTTGAGGTCATTGTCATGCTGGAATTGATAATTATTTTGTAACCCCAATTTTTCAATGCTAGCTTTTAAATTGTTTTGTAATATATTTAAATATTGAAATTTGTCCATCGTTGTATCAATAAATTGAAGTTTACCAACCCCATCTCCACCCATGCAACCCCAAACCATCACATTACCGCCACCATGTTTAACAGTTGCACATAAGTTTTTTTTGTTTAACTCAGTGTTAGGTTTTCTCCATACCATCTGTCTTCCATCTGATCCAAAAATGTTAAATTTGCTCTCATCACTAAACACTACTGTTTTCCAAAACTCAACACTTTCATTCACGTATTTTTTTGCAAATTCTAGTCTTTTAACTCTATTAATTTTTGATATGTATGGTTTCTTACGTGCTACTCTGCCATTATACCCTTCTTTCCGAAGAACTCTACGAACAGTTTCGGTAGAAATAGGTTTATTAATAATATTTGAAACGTTTTCGGTCAATTTTGGCACACTTGTTTTGGGATTGGTTCTTATTTGCCTCACAATATAATTGTTGTCTTTTGGAGTCAGTATACTCTTTCTTCCTCGCCCAGCTTTATTTATCAGATTACCTTCATTTTTAAATTTGGTAACTATAAATTGAACCGTTGCATGACTTCTGTTAACAATTTTAGCTGTTTCCCTGAATGATTTACCCTGGCAAATCAATTTAAGGATTAATTTTCTTTCTTCCACAGTTGTTTCTTTCCCTTTGCGACCCATTTTTATTGAATGTCGGATTAAAACTGTATATAATGTTGCAAATTATGCTTTATTTTATATCTAAGCTAGGCTACTATAAATAATCATCAAGTAGCTATTAAAAAAACTGCAAAAGTTGCGTTTTTGTACAATATAAAATAAGTCTATTATGAAGTGTATGAATAATTTTGTGACATGCTTTAGCATGCTTTAGCTATGTAATATTATATTTCTTACACCTACACTTTTTTATGAAGGTTTTTATCAATTTTTTCTTTTTGTTATCAAGTATGAAGGGTCATTTAATATATTGTAATTTTAATAAAAATAATAGAATCCTATTTGAAGAAAATATTACAATGTTTTCAAACTTTTATATGGTGTATGAATAATTTTGTGAGCCACTGTACATGTGCAGATAAAAAAAAATTATAATTTCTATTATATTTTATGGCATAGAATAGATACACAATGACAAAAAAATTATTCATAAGTACCCCGACGGTAACTTGTTTCAAATTCAAATATAATAACGAGATAATTTATAATTTTTTTTTGTTATTTATTAAGTATATGACCACGCTTTAACCCTTTATAGGGCAGATTACGAAAAATAAAAACACAGTATTTTTTGAAAAGAACTTGTGATTGATAATTGAATTGGTATTACATAATCTAATTTTCTTAACCAATTGGTTGAAATATCGATCAGTAACCTATAAATGATTAAGCAAAAAATATTAAAATTTTCAAATAAGTTAGATATCACAGATAGGGGAGGGCAATTTCTGTTCGATTTTACTTATTTTCCAGAAAATTTGTTCTAAAACAAAACAAAAATTGTTAAAGTATTACTTCGGTTTTGGTAGGCGCAGAGAAGAGTATTTGAGGACCTTGCAGAATAAGGGATGCAGCTCCGTTATTTGCAATAATTGTCGAGAAATGACAATAACTATTTTCAAACTTGTACTAAACAATGCTTGAAGTAGGTCCAAAATCTGTAATATCTTTACCATTTATTCTCGGATTTACGTCTTTCTTACACCGGTGGATGCCATCAATTCTTTTTACATATTTTACACATATTTTAACTAAAAAACGACCGGAAATGGAGCTGCACACCTTATGCTGCAAGGTCCTCAATTGCACCTATTTATCCATTATAATACGAGTATGTTTATTCTATATATTCCAAAGTATTGATCCCCCAACCTTCGAACCGCTCCCGGACCAGTAATAAGATAAATAATTTTTTCTTTAATAAAAAATTTTAAATTTATTAAAATTTCTTTTTCAGATTATGAGCTGTAATGAATAAAAGGCACTGTACTCGTTTCTTTTCTGTTATATTTAATCTTTCACATTTCACTTCACAGTATAAAGTGAACGGTTATCTACTATCTTTGCTAGGGTACTGGAAAACAAGGAATACCCATACCCCCTGGGTTGCGAAAACCGAAGGTTAGTGTGCGGTAAATCTGCAATATGCTAGTAATAAATTGTAAATCTTTTAAAATTAACATTGCAATTATTGTAATTGCAATTTAGATGATGTTACAATACTATATTGACGGTTATAACCAGGAATCGCTATAAAGAAGTTCCTCTGCACTAAACCTGATTTTTACCTTAGTTTTTCTTAATAAAAATATACGAAGTTTCATATTTTTCTTTAATTTTTTGACAGTAATACTGACACGGAGTCTGTCAGACTCCTATGTAAATATTTATTACTTCTAAATTAGACCCAACATATTTTATAAGTAGGTTTATTTATCCAAAAAAAACACATATTTTTGCAAAACAAACTTATAAAAATAGCCAATTAAAGAAAATATGCTTTTTTCCTACTTTCAAAATATACGTTTACAAAATAGATGATATCTCTATAAAAATTTAAACAATTGTATTTTCCAAATAAGATATTGAACAAAAAGGTTATATCAACAAAATATGTAGAACATATTATATTACATTCTAAAAATTCAAGATAAAAAAATCTGCAAAGGGAAGTGAAAACAGATTAATTTTTACGTGATTTTAACTCTTCTGTTAAAAAAAATAACCCTGTCATAACAGCAGTCTATGCGACATTTGCGCGAACATTGCAGGCATTATTGGTTTGTGACATTTCGGTTTTTGACAATTTGGGTTAACCAATGAAATTCTTAGAAAGTTTAACCCAAATCTTTTGGTTTAATCTGTAACTGAAACAAGGTGGAACTCGGATGACCGTAGTTCTTAGGCTTCTATACTTCTATCTTCCTGGTTAAACTTGAAAAATATAGATTAGAATATAAGGTAGATGCAGAAAAATTCTAAATAAAGCCTGCTTAAAATAGCGAATTCGATAATCCGATAAAGTTCCAATTTAAAAATTTTAGTATATAAGAACATTAAAAGATGAGAAAAGAAAATAACAGTTATCTATGGTAATTATAACGTACCTATGTTTTTCATACTATAACAATAAACACAACACATCAATAGTATGAAAAACAGAAGTACGTGTCCGCCCGTCCGTCCGCATGTTTCAAATTTAAGAACTATGCCTATAGTTTAAATAAGGCCTCTTGCTATACTTTTTATGGAAGCCTAAAACTATACTGGAATAGTTCTTAAAGTTGAAACATGCGGACAGACAGACACGGGGCCAGATCATAAAGCTTCTTCCTATACGTTGTATAGAGCCAGAAAAATTTCTAGTGGAAAGGACACTATGAAATGTATAACACGAAGTCTGTCAGACTGCATGTCAGTGGTTGACGGCTAATACAAGAAATTTTTAAGAGCAGGGGGCCCCCGAAAAGTCTTGCCACGGGGCCCGACGTGGCTCTCAACGGCCCTGGTCATTAGGGAATCATTTTTACATAGTAGGTTGGCTGGTTAAAAAGCGATACTTTTTCGTTTTACAATATTAGTAAATAATAAAAGATTTATATTTTGGAAGAATTCGGTGACTATGCAAAACAAATTTTTTGTGTAGTAATATGATTTAGTATAATGGAAAGGTTTTTTTAAATTGTATTCATACTATTGAAAACACTTCTTAAATGGATTAATTTAATTAAAATTAATTTTGCGTTTTGAAAAATAGAATTCCAATCCTACTGTGGCGCTGTGACTTGTTAATTCGACGAATTCATTAATTCTATAAACATTAAACTTGGAATAAGAAATTTGTTGAATACTTTTTTGAGTGCTTTGTAGGATGAAACCATTGTTTAAATAAATGCTTTTGAATGATTTTGATGTTTTTTTTAAAGAGTTAAAAACCTTTATTTGAACAAAATTAAAGACATTAAAATTTGCAACCAAAAATGTCTAAAAAGTTTTGCTGTAAATTCGATTTTTATAAGAAAAAATCTGATGTGGACACCACATAACTTCCTTGTAATTTTTATAATGATTGTACAAGAATCTCGTTAATCTATTTGTGCGCGTCATGAATTACGACTTTTGGAACGGACAACTGCAGCCAAAAATAGGAGGTGCACAACTAGATGCTATAAGTGTCTCAAATCCAAAATTTCAACTTTATACGACCTACCATATTTGAATTATGTGACATACAGACGTCACAACGAAAATAGTCAAAATGGATTCAGGAAAGGTCAAAACGGATATTTCCGTCAAAATCTGCAAACCGAAAAAAATCGGGATTACAATACTTCCTTGTTTTACAAGGAAGTAAAAAAGCGGCTTCAAAATGTTCAGTTTACATAATTGATAACATAGGAGTGTCCGAGAACCTTTGCGAGTAATTGCCCAGGCATAATCATGTTAATGTTAACGTAATGTTAACGAACGGGAACTTTAAATTGGTAGATCAGCACCATCAGCAGAAACATGGCTTTTGATTGGATCATTTGTTAACATTACGTTAACGTTAATATGATTCTGACAGGGCAATAATTGTATACGTATACTACGTTATAATAATATCTAAATTAGTTTTGACCGTTTGAAGCCCTTTACAAGCTTAGCCACTGGATCGCCGGAGATAATGAAAAATGTTTTCTCTTTGATAGATGCTATTATACGACGAAATACGAAAACTGACGTCGAGACAATTTTAGTTTCTAATTTTTTAAATTTTATTTAATTTTGCCGTTTTATTTACTTACTTGTAAGAAGAATACGCGGACAACGCGACCTGATCTGGTAATTTCTGCCCTGTGCCTGGCTACCGCCCTAGTTACGGCACTGCGTAAAACAGATAAATATAGATTTTCTATCTACTTAATTTGTGTTAACAAATTATAATTTAGCAACAAGGTTGCTGTTCAAATATCTACATAAATTGGAGGTTTATTTATATTGGAAATCTTTTTATCCACCAAATGGTTTCAGTCCAGGTTAGCACAAGATGACCTGTTATACATAAAAACAGGGCTGATTTCCGGGAGTTTTTGACAAAAAATCACCATATCCGACCTGTTCTTGGATTTTAGATAAAATTATTTTAATCTGTCGTCTGTTGGAAGATTTGGAATGAAAAAAAATATTTTTTTAGTATCAATTTGTTCCGAAGAATGTGTTTTTTGTCCATTTTAAACTTTGATTCACAATAGTTGTTTTTTTAATTTTTATTCACAAAAGGATGCTTCCTTGTGAATGCATTTATACCGGGTGGATCAAAAGTAGTTTAAGTTGGACTTCAAGGTTTTACCTTTATTTATTATACCATTTTATTCTATCCGAGATGCGGATTTGTGTTAACTTTCAAGGAAATGATTGAATTATGAAAGTGATTTTCGTGCACTTGGAGATTAATTATTGAATTTGTAGTCACACTTGCTCAATGAGATCTGGAACTGGCAGGCATGTTAATTTTTTAATGGGTATTTTGTGTTCTTTGCTTTGTAAACTTTTATTCCTGGATGATAGACCAATAGAATAATCAAGAATGTTATTGATTTCGAAAGGTCCTGAAGAAGGAACAACACTTGCAGAATTAGTGAAATTGGTGGCACTGCATTCAAGGTAAATCTCATAGAAATGCATATTTATACTTATTTATTAATGATGCTGTATGCCACATTCTATTTTTTGTCAATAATTCCGAGATAACCAACAGTGTAGTATCTATAAGTCTTAAATCGAAATGCCCCGAAGTGATAGACCGCGGCTTAATGCTTGGTCGCGCTGACTACACTGTTGTGATCTGCTTAATAATTAAAATAAACAGTTTCAATAATAAACAACTAATTTTAAAAAATAAAGCAATGTTCTTTATTCAATTAATTCACTTATGCCCGTATTCACAAACGTTCGTAAAATATTTAACGAGCGTTTAATTTTGCAAACCAATGAAAATGATTTCGTAGTACAAGCAAATAAATTCCATTGGTTTGTTTAAATAAACGGTTCGTTAAAATTTTTACGAACGTTTGTAAATATGGGCATAAAACTTATTCATTTACACAAAAAACTCAATAAATTAATTAGTATTTTTATATTTTCATAAGATATGAAAGAAATGAAATTTATAATTATTAAAATAAATTTTTTTCCGTTTTCGCGGGGCCCCTAGGCAGCCCCCTTTTCTGCCTTATAGGTAATCCGGCACTGGTAGTCCTAAATTAAGAAAAATAATTCCGAGATAATACAATTCGGTGTGCAATTGGTCTTCGCTAGGAAATAATTTCAATTAGCCATCCTCTTCAAGGATACTCGACTGTATTTTTTAGATGATGAATCTTTCAGGTGGATTTCAGTGCTTTATAGGCCCCATACACCTGCCAACAAATTACGCAACGGAGGCTGTTGTGCAAACAGTTGCATAGTGTATAGTGTTGTTTGACGTGCTGTGCAACTATGGGCATATATGGGTGACCTTATTACAACATGCTTGTGCAAACAACATGTTTGCGCAATTTGTTTGCAGGTCTATGGGGCCTATAAAATGAGCTAGCTATATGTTGAAGGTTGAAAGGGCAAGTTGAAGCCCATATTGAAAAAAATCAAATGTATTGGATTTTTAGGGGGTGGAGTCTGATGTTAAAACCGAGTTGAAACGTGTGTAGGAGTGTAGGTATGTTGCCTATATGTTAAATTAAAGTAAAGTATACTATACAAAATTTAACAAGTTATTTAGATCTTTTTGGAATTGACATCTCTCTTCGCCACACCTTTGCGTACAGTAACAATAGGTAAACAGGCCCAACCAGAGGGGGTCCTTGGGGTTTTGTCCTCGGGGCCCGGGATCCCTCAAGGAACCCAGAAGGGCCCGGACGAATAACTAAATAAATTTCATAAAAGCATCTTCAAAGTGCAAATAAAACTCTGTTATATCAAACCGAAAATTAATTGATTACTGTTTTTTTTTGTTAATTAATTTTATCTATTTTAGATGTTTTGTGCATAATAGTGTGCATAATAAAAAAATTTACATTTTTCTTTTATATTTATGAAATTTTTAACAGTGGGGGCTTGCGAAGTCTTGCCACGGGCCCGACGCGACGTGGCTCTCGACGGCCTTGGGTTAAAGTGACCATTCGTACTGATTTTACCAGAACAGTACTGATTTTGGAACCTTTGTCCTGGTTAATAATCAAGACAGTTAACCAAGACACAAAAATTTATTAATGTGACAATTTATTGTTCTATTGTTGTATCGAAAGAAAGGTGAAAACCTAAACAAAAATAAAAAAACGTCCTCCGTTTTTCCATGTAGGTACTGGTTTTACATTTCATAAAAATGATCACCTTGCCATAGGTAAGCATACCTACCTCTCCTCATTTACTATGAACGTTCATTCCAGCAAGAAGGACGAAACCTTATTAGGGGAAGAACGAAGAATGCTCCTTTGAGATAAATAATGTAATACATGTGCATCAATATCATTTCTTTTGAGACAATGTCAAAAAAGACGAGAGAAGAATGAATGCTCATATCATAATATTGTAGTCGTTAACGAATAATCATTCACACACTACATAAGTTTACAATTAGTTACCTAAGATTAATTGATTTAAAAGAATATTATACATATTTTTAAATTTGCGTATATACTAATTCAATTATTATTCCAGTCGCAATAAAGCCTACGATTTTTTTAGATATTTTACTTACTTACAAACCATTGAGAATTATACAAATTACAAAGGTATTCCTACGCAATAAAATGTTTCTCACACTTAACAATTTTATTTTTAAATTCGAGTATGCATTTTTATTTGCATTAATCAAGTGGAAGCATTTACTTCAATCAAATTTGAATTAATTCGAATTCAAAATGGGTCGTAAATGCAATATACTAGCTTTGGTATTAGACAACTCGTAAGTTTTTACAGAGAAAAGGGTAAATATGACAGTGAAATAAGTAATTTATTTTTGGCCAAAAGTACAGTAAAAAGTCGCAGATTACACTGAGAGAAAAGAGATGGTAAATTGAACGAATCTGAAATGTTGAACTTTTTCTTATTGAATTAAACGACATTTCGTTGAATGAAACATTTTTTAATTCTTACAAGAAATTCAAAAATGTTGTTTCACTACATTATTTTTGTTAAATAAATATTAGTTGATTTACTGTTTATAATGGGTTCAAATAAGCTTCTATACGATATTATCGTTGAATTAATAAATTAGTTAGATTGGAAGAAAACCAATGAAATTCTTGAACGAAACTATATATATTATTTTGTCTTGTTGTAGCATTTTAGTATGTCATTTCAACGCAAAATTTGATTAAACCAAACAATATTAGAAGCTTGAAAAATATACGAGCCACTACGCAAGTACAAGTTAATTGTCTTGTAGTTTCAGTTTGATCTTTGATGCATAACCTTGTCGTGTTCATGAAATGTGCGTTTGCAATGTGCAAGAAAAATGGATACTACAGTTATTAATTCTTTAAAATTCTTTAAGGATTTTTTGTTTAAATTTATTTAATCATAAAATGCACTACTGTTAATATAGTAATACACCTATTGTGATGGTTCAATATTGAATATACGCATTCAATTTACAGTGCTTGCATGACGATTTAATACCATCATAAGTGTAATGTTTACTCGAGAAATAATACTACGCTTTATATTTACGTAATTATAATTTTGTAACAATTACACATAATATTTTTTACAACCACAACCATATTTCTTGCTCAGCGTCACCTGGCACATGATCAACGCCCCACCAACCCATAATTCCCCATATACTACAATAAGTTACATCAAAAACCTAAAATGATTCAAACAATGGAATAAATTGTTTAATTTAATGCACAGAAATGGTTGATACAGTATACCTACTTGGTTAGTTCGAAAAGTGCGGAATGCTGAATCAATCTTTTAGTATGTTCTATTAATGAAACCGATAGCTTTTGATTCAATTAACAAAACGAAAACGTTCAAGGAAATACTTCTAATGTTAAAATAACGCAAAAAGTTAACATTTTATTTGCATTAGTTTAATGCACGTTTTGCATTCGCTAGCCGCAATGCAAAAAATTTGTTGGTTGTATCGTTTGATCAAGCAGTTTTTATCTCTCAGTGTACTTAAAACCACGGATACAACGGTCGGGTAGCACAAAAGAAATCATTTATAAATCATTTAAGCAAAACGAAACGACTAAAATTTGCTAAAGAATTCATAAACAAAGAGCCTACGTGGTGGAATGATGTAATTTCCTTAGATGAGAGCAATTATAATATGTACAATTCGGATGGCCGAATTATAGTTTGGCGAAAGCCAAATGAAGAGCTAGAAAATAAAAATTTATGCGGAACAGTGATACATAGTAGAATTTTCTGAAGATCTCTGGTTATCCTCTGGTTACCTAATCAAAATTTAAAGTTAACCTTAGGTTAAAGTAAGATGGGTTTCTGAAACCACAAACTACTAGAGGAGAACTAACCTCTTGTCAACTCGTTTGATTGAATTGCCGGTAGATGACGATATAGTAGTTACTTCAAATGAACCAGTTCTTTTTGTAATTTTATTATTTTATGTTGGCAAAAATCTGTTATGTATTAAAATTTTTTGCCGAAAAGTTTAAATATAATATTATTTTTATTATTATTATCAAATATATTTGAAAATAAATTATTTTGTGCGTAAAAATAAAATAGATTTGAATAAAAGAAGTAAACATTTCACCGACTTGGACGTCTTATTTGATATCGTACAAGAGTTTAATCACAAATAAAAGAATAAAAAACAGACGGAACTAATATGAAATTTAAAAACAATACATTCGCACTAAATTCAATTCAACTGTCATAATAAATTCGATTGCGCATGTTCCACAAAGTTAACCAGGATATAACCCGAGCCCATCCGCAGGTCAACTTTGACCAGAGGTCTAAGGTATAATACGGTTAAGCTTAACCTTTGTATAACTCGAGCTTCAGAAACCGGGCATTAGTGTGGGGGTGCATTTCGGCAGTGGGTGTCGGAGAGTTAGTTTTTATTGACGGTATATTGGACAAATATAAATACTATTTGGATATTTTATAAAATAATTTATTGCAAAGTGCTGAATAGTTGGGGATCAAAAATACATTTAAACTATACAAAGACAATGACCCCAATCATCGATCCCGTTTAGTATACAGGAATATCTCTTATACAAGTTAGTGTCCCAAAGTGTTTCATTCCCTTCCTCAATCATCGGACCTAAACTCTATTGAAAATTTATGGGATGAATTAGACGGATAAGGGTCCAATGCAAGAAGTTACTAAGTACTGTTTTCGTGTTATGAAATAATGCATTTTAAAGTACCTATTCGAAACCAAATTAACGTATTGACCTGATTTTTTAGTGATTCTCTATGACAAAAAGGCAGTTTTACGTACTTTAAATTTTTAATATGGTTCCTGGTAAGCTCCATATTATGTGAATAATAATAACGGGGAGAAAGCCCGTTATTTAACGAGAGAAAAAATTACGCGCTAGATTATATATTTTTGAATGGCTACATTAATGTGTTACGTTTAATGTGATGTTTAACGTATAGTCGATCCACGATTTGAACAATGGAATCCAAAACTTTGAGCACCACGATTTTGATGGGATTTTAATCTTGGATCCCATAAACAAGCTTCCATTTGAAAAAGTTCCAAAAACTCAATCGATTTGTCGAGATATATTAATGAGTAGGTAATTCAAGTGTGGTCCCCTTAGGCGGATTTAGGGGGTTGGCACGGGAGCACGTGCCCTCCCCAGACGCTTGAAATTAACAAGGAAACAAGGAGACAATCCCAAATCTGAGAACCCTTTTGCCTGTCTCGACCCTTTGGCCCCCCCCCCAGAAAAAAATTCTGGATCCGCTCCTGGTGGTCATAACTTACACGGTTCAAGTTGGTAAGTGATTTAGTTAAGTTTAAGTTAATCGAAATCATAATTTTAACTAAATTTTACGTGTAAACAGTTCATTCAAGTTGTAAGTATCAAGTTGCCTATTAAGTGAATAAGTTACAAGTAGAATATAATCTTTTCTATTTTTCGATTTAGTAAAGGACCGCGCGCAACTTCTAGTAGGCATGGTCAGCACTGTACTTACCACTATATCGCGTGTAAACATGCATTTTAGATATTATCAACTTAACTACTGCATACTCAGCAGTTATCTATCAGTTAACTATTGCGTTTTCATAATTGATATTCGTTCGGTGTACAAAAATAAGCATAAAATTATATTTAAAAAATATAATATAAAAATTATAAAAATAATGAAAAAAAAAGTTTCCTCTAAAATTTCTTCCAGTAAAATTTGAACAACACAATTTAATTTATGACGTGTCAGTTGAACGTCCATCTTGAATATTGCTACTTACCACATAACAACTTAAATGTGTGTAAACGGACAGTCACTTAAATTTAACTTAAAATTAACTTAACAATTTATAGTTACCAACTTATCAACTTGAACGGTATAAACGGGCCTTTAGGCGTTAGGCGATACTTACTACCGAATTCTGCTATTAATTTTAGCAGTAGCAACTTTGGAAATTTGATATTTTTATGAGATTTTTATACCTTTGTAGTGGATAAACGATTCATTTTGTTAAATTGTAGACTTTTAATTAACGACTTGTTAAAATAAGAGCTGTGAAATTTGTATCGCGAGTTGGGTTCAAATTTTTATGTGGGAAACCTTATTTGTAACTGGCAATACATTATTTATTATTATTACACTATTACTTTTTCATATAAAATGTTGAATTTTTCAACTTGAAAACTACCTTTAATTTCCTGCTATTTATTATAGCAGTTAAATAAAATAATTAACGAAAAAAATCGCTCAAATAAGAGTGAAAAAAAATCGCTCTTCACTAGGGCGAAAAAGTACAAAAATTAAGCGTACACTTGTTTGTGTGCCATGATTAGTGGAAATTAAAGTTTATTTCTCATTATTTAATGTTTGGGTATCTTCAAAACCATATGCGATTTTATGGCTCCAGGGTGCTCACTGCTGTGAGCAGTGATTTTCTATATTATAGATACCAAAAGCCGTATACCTGCCTTAAAGAGCAGTGTTCTTAGGATTACGCGCCATATGTTTATCTACCCATCTCTTTCTACTACTTTAGTTAGATAGCAGTTATCTCTTTTGCAGCCTCGATTTGCTCGTATTAGTATGCAACAACTGTGGAATTACGTTTTTGTTAGCTGTCATTATAAGTTTTTGAAGGTTATGTACATATTTTATACATTTTTGAATTTAAAATCGCAAAGAAATACCAATTTCTATCCGATATATGCACCGATATCTATATAATATAATGTAAATTGTAATTTATTTATATTTATAATCTTTGATGTAGTTAAAATAAATTTATTATTAATATAATTTGTTATAAAAATAATAATAAGTTTCATTTCACATTATTAATCAACGGAGTCGGCAAGGTCCACTCATCAACAATCCACTAATTGCACAGAAATAAAAGCATTTGTACAAATATAAATCTTGATATCTATTTTTTATGTCTACTATGTACTAAATTTATATTAGAAATTTAAAATTCATTTCATTAGAATTTGAAATTTAAAAAATTTCGAGGTTAAATAATGCGTTGATTTATTTACCACTTTATATTCTTTCAGAAAACCCTATAAAAGTAATATTAATAATTGTAAAAAATTTATTTTAATAATATAATAAAAATATTTCCATATTTTAACAAATAGCTGTCAAAATTTAAAATATTGCCACCTAATATGGCCGTCTGGTATTGGTGGAGGTTCGTAGAGAGAGACAACTAAAAATATTGCCACCTAATATGACTGTCTGGTATTGGTGAGGCTCGTAGAAAGAGACAACTGGAAATGTTAAAAATCTAAACAAAGTAGAAAGAGATGTCCGAAAATAATTTGTCGTTGATATGTAAAGAACACAATTGACGTATGTCTTGGTATCTATACTATAGAAAATCACTGGCTGTGAGTATTGGGAATATTTTTATCATTGGTACATTTAACTGGACTATGTATTGCACAGTGAAATATACCTGTAAGTTCGGTCCCGAAAACTCATACAATCATTTAGATTTCTTTGTTTTTTTCCGGAGCCGTTCGCACAGAAGGCCCAACAAGCCTGCTAGTTACGCCAGTTTTTATAACATTATTTAAATGCAGTGTGACCTAAAATTAAAATTTATAGTACAGAAAATTTTAAGAACAAGTTTTTACACCGCATATCGCTGTGATGTATCGTTCCGAAGATACAACGTGTTTAATTAAAACAATTTTTTCAGCAAAAATTAATGTTAATCTATGTTTTTGCATTTCATTTTCTCCGATACATAATTTGCGAAGTTGTTTATAATATTATTACATATATTGCTTGCTTACATCTACATCTATATTATGTAGTACATCATAGTTACTTATTACTACCCATCTAGTAGTTTATACGTTTTACAGTCGAATTTTTATATTGCTTCTTTTTTTTAAATGCTCACTATTAACTTCTGTTACTTGAAGTTTCTCTACACCGCATATCTAGATATCTAGATATAAGCCAACAATTACTACTAATGAATTCGTTTTACACGAATTTTAATTATTTTAATTTTTTTTTCCAATTATTTAAGAATAAGTTTATAGATACGGATACTTATAGATATTTTTTAGAAACCTAGAAAATAGTTTATATTACTCGTCGTAAACTGATTATTAATCTCTCGTGTGAATAATCTTGTCTTTGATGTATCCATCCGTATTTATCTTATCATAATCAAGTGTGAAAATGGTTTTTCGCCAGTATGAATTTCTTCTTGATATTAAATACTTACAATCTGCTAGGTTTACACAGTAAAGTTTTAATCACACAGTAACCACATATGCATACAATAAAAATTGATACGTTGAGCTGTACGCAAATCTTTGTCTCGCAAATTCAAAAAATTTTTGTTAGAAAATCAGCTGCTTTTAATCTGTATAAAATGATTTCATGCTATTATTTTCTTACTATTATTAATAATATATTCTCAGTACTAATCGTGGCTTTGGCACATCACCGAGGTTATTGTTGATAGAAAACAAGCACTAATTCAAAATTAAGAGAAAGAAAAAATTTTTTTATTACATTGTTGTAAATACAGAGAGACTCCCATTCTGGTTTCTAATGAATATAAATGTATAATTAATAAAATCCAATTAAATGGTAAGTATTATGTATATAATCTGGTATTAGGGTATGGTTAAAAACCTTTATTCGTGAAGGGGGTCATGTTCAGCAGTGGACGAAAACGATTGGATCATGAATACGACGATTACAAACATTAATCTGGGAAAATAAAATATGGTTATGTTATACATTATAAAAGATTTTGTTTCTTTTTATGTGCGCAGGTTAATAAATTTTGGAATCCCATGTAAGAAAGAAAAACGATATAGCAGTTATCTTTCAACATAGCTGATATTACCAAACATTAAATAGAGATTCGAAATTGTAATATAAAGGCAATTATTAACATCCGCTAAGTACCTAATTACAAAAAACAATTTAAAAAAGCATTTTTGTCAATTTAACGTAAAAGAAATTAAGTATAGTAGTAATGCCAACTGGTTGCATTTTACTGTTAAAATTTCATATTATCGAAAAGTTACTTTTAAAACAAAAATCCATAAGAAAAAAAGTTTAAGTTGCCTTAAGTAATAAGTGCAAAATATAAATTAAATTGATTTATAATAGCCTTCAAAAGAAATTTGATAATAATAATTGTAATAATAATTTGATGAATATTTAAAATGCGCCGCAGGCGACAATATTGTAAGTTTCAAGGTCAAACCTTGTAAAATGATAATTTATCATACGAGTCATGCAACGATAATTTTCAAAATACAGTGGTTTCATTAAACATAGGTTTCTTTTATTATAACTGATTGAAAACAAAAGTGAAATATAATAGTGTATTGTCTTCTGTATGTTATTTAAAAGTGGTTGTTTCAATCCATATATACACTTTATTTTTCTAAAATTTACCCAAAAAATACTTAGACGCAAAATTTACCGATAAAACCGAAAAAATAAAAGAATATTTGAGAATAAAGGCTACAACTTATGTTTGACATAAAAATGACAGTTTTTGATAGTAAATATGTAAATCATTTTTGTACAAGTGACCCCAGTTCATTCGCACAGAAAACTACAATTTCTAAATCAATTGTTAGACTGAAAATCACAACTGTATTACAGTTCATCTTTCTAACTACATATATATATTTGAGAAATTAAAATTTATAATTTATTATTATAAATGCGACCCATAGCATAGGTACACTGAGTTAAAACAAGGAAATATTTAGTAAGAAATTTCCAATTTATTGAAAGTCTTAAAGTTTATGTATGTTATGCGTATAATGTACTTTATAGTTATATCTAAAGGTAAATGGAGCATAGAACTCAGAGCTTCAAAGTAAAACTTGGAAATTCGAATTGTGCTTATAATTTAACGATTTTGTTCCGTTACATCGAACTGGTAATAAATTAGAATTACAATTGAAATTTTAAAGCTATAGGCTATAATAGGTACGGTGCTATTTTCATTAATTCCATTAATTTAGGTAGATTATACATAAATATTTACGGAAATAAAGCAGTTACACAAAAGTTATGAAATATCAATAATAATCCATTCAAATAAATATAGAAATACATTTTTCCTATTTTCATAACAACGTCAAGTCGAAGCCTAAATTAGTTCATTGACACAATTTAGCTCCAATGAAATATTTCGAAAATTTGTGTTTAATAAAAGTACGTAATCCATAATAGTTTCCATCACCTCAATGGTCTGCTACTAAAATTTTATAAAGTGATTCGCTCGATTGAAAAGAAAAGTTTAATTTTTGAATAATATTACTTTTATTCATCAACTCCCTTAGAAACCAACGGCAATACAACGAATACATACATGTTATAGCATATTATGATTATTCAGTAGTTTACATTAGAGATATTATGAATTACTAACATATTACTCCTAAAAGCCAGTTGTATTTAATAAAGCTCAAGTAAGAATTCACCCCGAGTTAACTTACTGTTTATACAATCAGAGCGGCTCAAAACCGAGTTATAACTGGGTTAACATTAACTCCAAACTTGATACAACTGGCCCTAATAATCTTCGAATGAATGGCTTTGTTGAATCACAAATTTTGATCAAGGGTCTAGACCGAACTTTTGCAAATTTCTATAGGACGCCACTGCATCACATGTTTGAAGGACCAAGCTTCGTCTCCCTTACGCCGTCAAGCCAAACTTTTAATTGTGTCCAATTGATTTTGGAATAGGGATTCCTGAAATAAGATTTACGCAATACGTTTTGGAATTTTACTACGATTTAACTACATACAACTAACAATATTACTTATAATCATGTAACATAAATAATGCTATTTATCTTTTAAATAATGGTAGTTGTACCTATTTGACTCGAAAATTTTCCATCTAATGTATTCTGCTTCTGTTTTATAATTTTGTTACATTTAATCTAATTTTCTTCTCTTATTAATTTTACTTTTTTTTTCTTATCAATACTTCCTCCACTCAAATGTTTACATTAAAGTTAAAACAATTAATATTTGTCACTTACAGAAGTCTATTAAATTTCGTAATATGTATAATTCTGCATTTCTTTTATAGTAAAACATTGATAAGTACCGCAAATCAATAAAAACTGCAGTATCCTTTTAGCGCTTAGTGGACTAGAATTAAAAGTCTTTTAGTACTACATAATACATAAACTTTAATTATCTTTCGAAGTAGTAATTTCAAATAATGACATTTGACTCTCGCGATTGCAATGACGAGATTTTATTTTCCTTATAGACTTACAAACTGTTGCTCTACCCCAAAATTTGGGCCGAAGATACAAATTCTAATAAAAAATCAGGGGCTGGCTTAATAGAAGATGCCGATATTTATGTAGTATATTGTAATAGAAATTAACTTTTCTAGCTATTTTGTCAGCAAACTCAGTGATCAATTTCGAAAAGTTCAGAAGATGTTCAGATGCTTAACGCTTCTTCTCCCGCGATGCCACTATACTTTCTCATACGGGACCATGACAAACGTTTGCATGCGTTGACATTTGTTTAAACATATGACATAGTTTCTTTTGAATAGAATAAAATATAAGCCTGAATCATTCAATAGTGCCGTTGAAGATTGAACAATGAACAATTGTGGATTTATAAAAGGTTCTCAAAATATTACCTAATTAGGTTTACACAACCTTTATAAAAGAAAAATTGTTCAATGGGATAGTTGTTCGGGTGTCCGTCTTAAAGTAATTAATTTTTTAAATTGTGATCTTTATGTTAAATTTAATGTTAAAAAATGTTAAAAAACATAATTATTTCATTTAATTTTTTTGATGTGGTGTTTGTAAAATTTTTCCCAAGTCTTCTTGATACAAACAGTATTAATTTTTACACTTTCTTAATTATTATTGGTAATTTATATTTCAAGTGTCATAAATTAATTATTCATATCGGTGTTACTTTTCAAAACTAAATTGTTTGAATAAATTCCGAGAGATGGACGCAATTACATATGTTACATTCTTTGAGTCCTCCCGCGAGGGCGCCGCGCGCTCCTGCGCTTCTAAATTCTGCACAATCATTATCAAGATCCGGAACCTTATCCGTATCCATTAAAGAGAATTCATTATTTAAGCGAACTTTTAAAAAATCTTTTTGATTGGGACAGCACAAACCAGTAAATTATGCTCATGAAGGTTCGTTTATTCAATGAAGAAGTGGACATTAGAACAGAACCACGTCCATCAACGACATCGACGGTCAAAGTAATTTGGGACCTGGTCCCTGGAAATTACTAATGAAATGTGAATGTGAAAATGTGAAAAATATGAGTTTATTTTAAATAAAAACGGCAATAAACAAATATTGTCTAAGAGTGAAAAATAAGGGTATAAAAAATAATATTAGCGTTAGTAATCATTTTCTTCAAAAATTGGAGATTTCTCTGCGAGATGAGAAAATTTTTTATTAAAATATATTTTTACTAGAAATTTAAGTTCTTCAAAATAAAAAACAAATCTTATTATAACATCTTATTATTTGTCCGCGCTCCAGCAGTACATTATTTTTTATTGCAATTACAAGAATTATTAATATACTATGGATATTTATTTTAACTCAATTTCGGATATTATCTTTTGAAATTATATGAAATGAATATACCATACGTCGCAATCATCTCAATCTAGTAATATCGACAAGTGGTTATTTCAAATTATGCTAGAATATCAAATGTGACGACGAAAATCATAATTTCATTTGTCCTCAGCTTCTGATTGTATTAACGATATGCAACTTTAACATCAGTTGTTATTAGTAAAATTAGCAAAATAGTATCTTGTGTAAGCTTATAGAATAAGTAATTAAGAAATTGGTTATAAATTTACATGTTATGGCTAACCAATTAACAAGAAGTTTTTGAATAAACGTCATCATTTATCCTATAGTATACATAGCTTAAAGTCACCTGTATCTTGCACTTTGTTGACAATAAAAAAAGAAAACGTTAAACAGATTTCCCTTAAGTCTTAAATTGTTTTCTTAGTAGTTAGAATAACATTTATTTTAGCGCCCGCCATTAACTTGTAAGAAGGGTTGTGTAAGCACAACAACAAGGATAAAGAAGTATAACGCGAAACCCTTGATGTTAGTATACTGCTTATAGCACCAAATTATACTTAACATAAAATTACTTAAGGTGTTCTTAAAAAATTTACAAATAATGAATCTAATTATGCATAATTACGAAGGGAAGTAATAGTCCTTCTTAAAATGTTCAAATTGTTTTTTAGGTTGCCTATGCTAACAAACTAAAAATTGTGTATCGACTGACTTTTATGGTTTTTGAGTAAAAAGGATTGGCAAGGGTGTGGCGATTGGTCTTAAAGAGACACATTTATAGTAAAATTAACCTACAAACTATTCATTCATTCATATACAGAAACTAATCTTTAAAATAATGATCCACTTTATCGTAGTCTAGAACTTGTGTCCTAATTTTCTATTTTCCTTCCACTTTTTCGGAGAATAAATATAGATTATTTAATGCTTAAGTGGCGAGAAGCGATCAAAATGACATGATCTAATTTGTAAATTGTATTATAATTTTGACCTAGAGTATTTTGTTACTGTCGATCTTTACAGTACCTTCGAAGCTTTAAATTATTTTATCAGAAGTTTGTCATTAAAATTTTAGGATTATTCATGAGCAGTCGGCGCCACGCGGCCGCCATGACCTTCTAGTATGTAAATCATAGTGTATACAATCTTATTAATTCGGGCAACAGTTGTGAACTTATCTTGACTCTCCCAAATATACACTATATGTATTTTAAACCAAGATTTTATTAAGATTTAATAAGCATTTCCTTGTTACCATCAAACTAGTCAAGCAGAAACCAAAAAAACTTGTACACAATTAAAGCAAATCTACAAGTTGATTATTATTAATATCTAATAAATAACAGTTTATAGAATGCTTTCCGCTTATGCTTTTAAAATATGTTATTCTTATAATAAATACCAAAAACCACGCATCCAGTTGATTACACTAATTGTTTTGGGAGTATTTAAAATTACTTTTGCTTAAATAAAATATACTATTTAAATATTCTTCGTGATTTGTGAGTACGATTTATTGCAAAATTTAGTTTCGTAATTTTATTGTGATAAAATTGTTTTTCCATTCGTTTCAAAAATTCATTGTCGGACACCAAGATGTTACGTTTAATTAAAATTAATAGAAAATGTTTAAATTTTCCTCAAATAGATTAAAAGCAATAAAAATTTATATTTCTTCTTATGATCTTAGTATACTAGATGTTAGAATTATGCTTTAACACATAATAAACATCTCAACTTTACTTATGATGTTATGTTGTATGTCGACGTAGTAGTACTTAGAAATTTTTCTGCCATAAAATAAACTAAATTTTTAATCTGAATAATTTAAGCCAGGTAACAAAATTTAACATATAGTATTCAAGGAAATGATGAGAGAGATTTCATTTCAAATTTTATCTTCAGTGCATTATAGACTATGATTAATTGAAATTTAATTAAAGCCTTTTGATTGTGTGCAAAACTGACTAATAAATAATAATTGTCTAAGTAATTCTCGCAATACGCAATATTCTTTGACAATGATGTTTAGTTAGCCTTTGTGGTTTTCGTTGGAACGCAGCTTTATTTCATATTTAATATATTAATGGCGGTAGTGTTTTTTTTAAATAAGAATATAAATTGACAATTTCAATTTAAATTGTAGTAAAATTAGTAATTGTTAACAAACAGTAATTGCAGAGTAACTCTACAGCACGAATTAAAAGTATAAAGCAGTTATTGCTAATCGAAATAAAAAATTTCATTATAGAAACAAATATTACATTGCAACCCCACATTTCTAGTCGTCGCCTTCCTATTAAAAACTACTAACCGTCACTATTAATAGCGATTTCAAACAAAGAATGCAACATTAAACTAATTTTTCAATATATTTTTTTTCCTTGAAATGGTGGAACGCTTGTATTCGTTGTTTCAATGGTGCAGTTGGCAGTACTGCAATATCAAATGTATAAGCACTCGAAAAAGTTTAAGAAAAGCTATGTATAAGCATGTTATTATATGCTCAATGATAGGGAACCATATTGTATAGAAAATGTTTTAAGAGTTTAAGTTAGGGTTGTAGTATTGTTTGAGAATGGCCGCCGTTCTTCCTTTGACGCTATTTTCATTTTAATTGTATGCATTTTGTGTTGTAAATTACTTTGAGACATAAAAACCATTATTAATTATGTAAGCATAAAATTAGAATAAGTATAAAATTAAAACTGAATCGATTTGAAATCTTTCTAGAAGTCAGATTTTAATATTAAAATTAAAAAAAAAGAAAATTAGATATGATGACGATTAAAAATTTTAATAGCCCGAAATCAATCCTCCCTCACCATCTGAAAGTAGCTCTTCAAATTCTAACAAAATATTTCATTTTATTCATAAAATATTTTCAAGAAATTTCATATTAAAATTGTAGTTCTAGCATAATTATTCAAATAAAACCTAAAACGGCGTTCTATATTTATTAGTAAGAAATCCCAATTATAGCATCCTTTGTCTGCCAATTTAGTACTCAAAAAGACCATTTACAAGTCTCAAAGACTTTTAAAGCTGGAATCGTGTCCCTTGTAACTTGTAACCCCTCTCTCCTAGGTAAAAAAGATTTAAAATTTTTGATTCAAAATTCCATATCTATAAGCTTTTTGGTTGCACATTTTAGTATGTAAACTTAATAAATTCATTACTGATAATGTTTCTTAAACTCTTACATTCTTTGTGCAATATGCTATATTTAAAAAAATAATTAATTACCAAAATATATCCGATACAACATATTTTTAACAACAGAATTTTCAATATGAAATCTTACTGTGCATTCAAATGAAATAAATCTGCATTAACTGATTTCATTAACATTTTTCATTTAAAACATTTAAAAAAAAAATATCTTAACGAGGATAATAATATTTTTGATCTCAGGATTAATACCATCATCCTTTTTTTAAATTTGTCTTAATATTATACACAAGGGTAAATAAAAAAATTGCGATATAACAAGTTGGGAATTTTAATAAAAAATTAAGTTTTCTAATCAGGATAAAACTGTGATGTACAGAAAATAAAGTTTTTGTTAATCAAATTTTAAGAATGTTCCAAGTTTAAAAAAACCGACACACGCACTACAACATTCAACAAAATTGATTGTAACTCCTCTAAAAGTTTATATCGTACAAATAAACGAAATTTAATTAGTAGAATAAACGTTTGAACAAACCAAATAAAAATTTAATCTAGAAAACCAACTTCTAAATTAACGAGCGCAAGTGCTAATATAGTGTGGTGGTTCATGTTACTGCAATAATACATACAAAACATAGGTAGGTACAAAATTTTCCAAATACTTTATAAGTAATAATTCCCTCTAATACCGTGCAGGTTTAAGAAAAAACTAAAAATATCAAAATGAGAAAAGTGCTCCTGGCAACAATGTTTCATCATTATTCGGTGTACTGGCCCCATTACTCGCCTCAATTACATTCTTTATATAAGTCTTTACTTGCAGTCAAGTAAACACGATTTCTTTTTAAGAGTCCTGCAGTTATTTGTTCCAATTTGGCTCAATTCGGTTCTGTAAAGATTTTCTACCATCTTCAAGACTTGAATAAATTATACTGCTATTGGGAATCACATACGGCTATAGCACACCAATTACTTTCTGAAGTTATAAGGATTTATCTGTTCTAATTTTTTGTATTCGTGCTTTCAAGTGATCTCACCACTAGTGGTCCTTAACCTGCTGGTATTGCCGACTCTTAATTACAACCTCTCCGTTAATATTAGTTATTTGGAGAACCAGGACCAGGACATCGTTAATTACATTTATAGAGTTGTAGTCCAATCATTTGAAGTGTAGTTGTAATCTTAAGGCTTGGTTATTTCCATTGGTAGAAGAAATATAGTATATTACATTACATTGTTCAAAGATATTTAAGTTAATGATCAATCTTCACTTATTCATAAAAAAAATCAGTGAATATACTTCACAATAGACCAATTTCCCAAGCTTTGTTTGAATTAATATAATATATCTATTTGTATTAGAAAGTCTTCTTTGGTGTCCGTTGGTGTCCTATGTTCCATTTGGAACATAGCGAACTTTCTTATGGAAAACTTCTTGATCCATTTTGAAGTGAATCAATTTACCTTTCATTTTGTCCTCTCCTCTTATAGCATCACATACTGTACTTGCTGCTTTAATTACATGTTGCCACACTTCTCTGTTCTAGCGCAATACTCTTTAGTTATCGTCATTCATCGTTCTCAGATCATGCTCTTTTCCCTTTTCTCTTTTTATTCAGCGGTTACTTAGTTAAACTTCTTTTAAAAGAGCTTTTTCTACTTCGCACTACTGTCAAGTACCTAGGTGTAACTCGATACGTTGCGTTGTGCTGGTACTATTTGGTTTGGTAATTATGTGATGCAGAAAATAAAACACATTAAAACCTCCATAATTTTGTAATTTGTTTACGTGATCTAGTTCCATATATTCAGACACCAGACGACTATAATAATAAAATAATAATTATAATCGGAATTTTTCACGAATTTGCGTTCTATCTAATTTAAGCTATTAATCCCTTACAGTCCCTGACGTGCATTTTCATAGAAATATTTACGATAGTTTCACCCCTTTGCTCACAGCATTTAGTAATAATTTAACCAGTTTCCTCAAGAAAACGTCGAGGTGTCTATCGATCCGGCACTTGTAAATATTGCACAAATAAACATAAATTTAAATTTAAAACAGTATTTTCATACTAAAATATACAGTGTGGTAAGAAGAAGGCTGCCTAACCCAAGGTGCAGGTTCCAGTAAAAGAATTATTATTAAAGAATACGGTATTTTCGATTAATATAAAGGAACGACGATACAGTAAAACCTGTCCATGAAAAATAAAACCATGAAAATTGCTGGTGGTTTGAAATTATAAATGTACAAACACAAACATTGTAAAAAGGTAACTGGTTGATTGATATTTTAATTTTGAATTGACCTTCTTTCACGTACTAGTGCGGAAAGTCATTACTTTCACGAACTAAAAGTAAGTTGATGGTCCAAAAATAAATGTCAATTTGTAAGAAATACTAATAGCATATAATGACAGAAACCGATAAAAACGTCAAAAACAATGTTATATCAACAACTTGTCATTGTTTGTAGTAAAAATCTTGTATAAAATACCATGCAGAAGATTTGCTTTACACACTCACTTGATATGCTATTCAATTTGATCTACCGCTCGCCGAGTTATTAGGTAAATTTCATGTTTCGCATCTAAAATACTACTATTTCGCAACGAGTTGTGTAAATATCGTTTCTTATGTTAGTTTAGATTGTTTGGTTCCGTAAAATTAATCTCTATTTTACCAATTTAATTATAAATTTCTATATTTAGTGCAATAATAAAATATTTATTGATTACACAACAGATAGAGCCTTGCTAGCCGCAGATTTCTAAACCACTTTAGTTAAAGTTATTAAATAGTTTGGCGGTTTCACACCATTGAAATCTGTACCTAATACTATATATACGTCTTACTTGTATACCAAAATGTTTTTAGTAGTAAAATATTAAGAGGTTGATAACTTTATTAATTATTATAAAAGGGTGGCACGAAATTTAGAGGATTTGAAAGATATACACAAGTGAATGCTAAAAATAAAGTTGTTAAAATCTCTAATGCTGTTTCAGTGCTAACAGCTTTTTTTAAATGAAAAATATTTCGTCTTTGTTAAAATACTCATACAAATTCGATATAAATCTTAAGTTGAGATAAATAAATCATAAAAGCAAAGAAGAATAAATTTTTTTAGTTGATTGAGTTATATTACTCGGTTATCCGTTTAAAAATGAAATTACACAATTCGGTAATAATGGAAATGTTCAGAATTTGCTTCGTAATAACGTTGTTTAGAATAAATGCCAGGAGTTATACGAACATATACAAATGTATAAGTAATCCTTGTCATATTTTCATCCCCGTATCTGTCCTTTCACTGCTTACACATACGTTTATGTGCATAAGCTTCTCCAAAATATACAATATTGTTTTGTGGTTATTCATGTTTATATAAGCTACGTTATATCTTACATAAGATTGACTTAATATTCCAACATTAATGAACCATCTTCTGATGTGCCTAATTAGTAAATGAAAAATTGGTCTAAACGTTAAATGATTTTGAATATAATTTTACATTTTGTTTTTCATGTAACGCCCGCAAGTGTAAAATTTATCATACATATTAAAATAAGTCAAACACTAAAATGGATTTATGTAAGGTAAATAGCCTTTCTACCCCTTAAATCTTAAATCTAGATTATTTGTGTTGTCAGTATCATACTAAAGCCTACCTAAATATATTTGAATTAGTTGGTAAACATTCCCAAGAATTTAGCACGAAGTAACTTGAATGTATGGTTCGATCGATGATGCAGCATCCATCTGAAAAAAATAAATAGAATAATTAAAAGGGATCGGTCGATATAAAAATGCGGTTAAAAATAATAATATATGGAATAACTTTTTTCTAATATAGAATGTCAAAAAACTTGCTTAAAAGCTGCTGCTTCTCTTTTGTGTACCCTTTTGAACCACAACAGTTCTAAAAAAGCTTTTTGATAAGCCAAAGTTGCCTACCAGCATTCCCTTTAGTAAAAACCACCGAGAAACAGCATCTTTCACTCTCCGCCATTTAATAGTAAATAAAAACTTCGAGCTTGTGAAAAAAAATTTACCCACTAAAATTATATAGAAGAAAACATTTTAAGGTAAAAAGATTTCCTTGGTTCCTGTGATTTATATTCAACAGCATTAACAGCGATTCAAGTTGGTCTGTGGGTATTAAGACAACTATAACATTGATTTTATGAGGATGGAATCAAGCTGGAATTTGCTAAGGAATTAACGCATTTCCTTATTCTGTTTTCGTTTGCCACGGTATTGCCGACATAACTAGAGGCGACACTTATACATTTAAATGTTTTACAGTAATGTGTGTAAATGTGTAAGATAACGTTCTTAGACAATTAAATAATACTGGCAGAAAGATACAAGGATTGTAGGCATTATAGGTACTAGATTGTGTTACAAAGCTACCTATATTTAATATTCATCCCTTAAGCAGAATTTTCCTAACTAAGCTAATTGGATTAAATTATTCTACCGGCACAATTAAATAAGTAAATGAAATTAAAAATTTTATTAAAAATTTTGAATTTTTTGTTTAAAAGGCGGAAAAGTAATTTTTTCCCACCCCGAGGTAATAAATTATCTGTGACCATTTTTATGTATGACTTTATTTATTCAGAAAATCTTCATGGGAGTTAGCATAATATTAAGTTTTGCCAGAGTAATCTTAATTAATTTCACTTTCCAAGTCTCTTAGCCATTCTTCAGCAGAATTTCTGTGTTCGTTCACACAATAAAACCCTTATTTGTTTTTTGATGAAGTTATCATCAATCACGTTTTCAGCAAACCCAAGTCAATCCAGGTTAACAAAATAACACTTAATGTGTTAAATTGTGTTCAAATTTAAATGTTTTTAGAACTATTAAAAATTAATCTATTATAATTTTCTTAAATGCATTACTTTAATTAAAGTAAATTCTAAAACGATTAAATTTGAAACATTCAAAAAATCTATAACTTGAAAAATAATTTTGCTTGTGAAAGACGCAGCAGCATCAGTGAACACGCTTAAGCTATCAGATAATGAAATATCGAGGGTATAGGTACTAAATAATCAATTTGATATATATAGATGATGCTGCTATGTGTATTTAAAACTAATGAAGGTAAAAAACTTTATAATTCAATTTTTGCGTGTTTAGTTAATGCATTACCTAAGTATAAAACTTAATAATTGACCGATAGCTCAGAAAGGCCTTTAACGTCGTTGATATGAAACATGTCTATTATTATATTTTGTATTTTTATTAATTTTGTTATATTTGGATTATACGCTAACCGAGTGTACCTATATTAGGACAGTCGTTAGGCATGGAAAGATAAGGTGGTATAAATAAAACAAAAGTTATTGTCAAAATATAGGTAGATCTATGATCTATGCAAAAAGAGATTCGTAGTAGTACGATCATCATGACGTGTGTGGAAGTTTTGTAAACGTCCTTTTGCAGGGGCTTCTAAACTACGCCGTCGAAAACTATTAAACCGTAATATCCTATGTTGTGGTTTAGAGACCCCTTAGGGGACCCTTGCAAAACTTCCACATAACGCCATCGTGATTGCGCACGGACCGTTAAGGTTATGTTTTAAATGTTCTAATTTTTTGATTATGATTGGCTGATCCATATATGGTTTTCGCCAATGCAGATATGAGGAAATGAATAACGGATAAATCGCAAATAAAATTCAAACTGCTACCACTTGTCGGGAAAGCACCCTTGGTAGTCCCACATAAATTTTACATAATTGTTTAAAAATGTATTTCATCCGATTTAAGAAAGTAAAATATGTAAATAATTATTTGAACTCTGTCAATTGTACTTATTGAAAATTTTACCTATTTAGATATTTTAATTCTAGATAAATCATACATAGGTACATATGTACATAATATGCTCAATACAAAGAAATACTTTGATAATAATGTGTCTACTTCACTTAATTGTATTGAAATTATTATTATAGGTTATTAATTATTTGACATAAAAAAATGTATGCAAGGTTACAAAAATACACAAGCGTAAAGGCATAAAAGGCGCCTAGCAATATCGGCCTTAAAGGTCCACATTCGGGTGTTAAGTTGGAATTATTTACTTCCAATTTTATAGCATTGCCTCTAATTTATATAAATTTGTTTTGTCCTTAATTCTCAAAGTAAAAATTATTTATTTATGAGATAAAATTATTTATCGACTTCTTGAATCTAATAACTGCAAATTAAATTACCAATATTAGATGAATTATACTTATTGAAACTATTAAATTTTATTCCAGGATAATAATTTTTACTAAAGCAATCCTTGTATGTACATTGTTTCTTTTTAAATTTGAAAAAATATCTAAAGTTTAATAAAGTTTTGCTGGAGATCTACCGTAATATTGTTTTCATCGACTGTTTTTGAAAAGATATAGTGTTTGCTATAGGCAATTGTATCCCTGATCAATATCTAATGATAAAATGGAACGTGTATTCAATTTGTTTTCACAGCAGGCTAGCTGTGTATCCTGAAAATGGTTAATTCAAAACATTCTTTATAATTAGTGAGTTTAGGTATTTAGTTAAAAATAAACTTGGCAGATTTCAATTTATTTTAATCGATAATTCGTCACATTACAAAATATCATATTTTTTGTATATTCTCTCTATGTACATATTATATGCACTCGAGAAAGTTTTAATTAACAATCGATATAGATATTAATAATTTTCGATGTAGAATAGGGGCCACCAATTTATCAACTAATGCATTATATTTTATCTTTTTATAAAAGTTGCTTTGTTTATTTTTTCTTCGACTTAAAATACAATGTAACATTAGTTCGAGGTTTACTTGTATTGTAACTAATACCAGCGTCTAATATCTTGAAAGCGATGCCATGTACATCGCTTAAGTACTTCACTTCAGTCATTCAGCGTTCAAAAATATAAAACCAGTAATTCGACTTCGATAACTGTAGAGATTTTAACACACAAGCATGTTAATATCAAAGCCATACTTAACGTAACGAGAGCTTTTCAACATTTTTTTTATAATATTTGTAAAATTCCAATCCAACATACAAATTTATTTCGAAAAGTTTAAAAGCAAATTCGTGTTTTATTTATGGTCTAACTTCTATTGTTGAAAAAATACGAAATTATTAAATTTTCAATAAAGATAGTATCCGAAGTTGTATTTGTAGTGATTTGTTTTGTCCTAATAACTACATAGTACGAGTACAAAGAAACATTAATAATTATATCCAATTGAACCGCAGTATTTTAAGTATCAGTTAAAATTTGAATTTTATCGATACCCCATTGGTTAAACTTAACTTAACTAGGACTTAAATACTGTGGTGCAAGCAGACACTAAAGACTTAGTTTATAATATGCATAGGTTAACCACGAGAAATTTAATCTAAACTTTCTCATATAATATACATATTATGTATGACAGAGGCATTTTGATTTTTAAACATTTTTGTGCGAACATGTGCGAAAATAATTAAGATTTACTGAAAAACGTATAGTGATAATTCTACTCATGTATAAAACAATCCATAAGTAACGTCAAAGTTTGCTAGCGGATAAAATTTGTACTAAGGAAGGAACAGAAATGCAAGTGGATAAACTTAGCGAATATTTTTTTGTTTACCTTTTTTGAAATGACAACCAAAGTGAAGTTTGAAGTTGAAATAGTTTTATGCGTATTTATGCACCATTCGCGTAATTATCTTATCAAATACAACTCGAGCTTAGATTTATATCCTAATAATTTTTAATTTCTGAACACTCATACGTGCTTTTAAAATTTGGCTCGAGAAAACTGTTGGTTAGACAAAATCACTCTTGCAATCTCGCTGACGCTCGATCGCTCTCATTATTTTAGTCAAGCAAGTTTTCTCTCGCTAAATTGCTAATACGTATTCGGACGAAATTTTGTTTTCACTACAATCACGTATTCGTTGAAATTAAAAATTATCCGGATAAATCAAAGCTCTTGTGGTATTGCTTGCGATTATTACAAAAATACGTGATAATTTTGAATATTATATTCAGGTGTGTGATTATAAATTATTATCTCCCACTAAAGTAAATTTAAACCTACGCATAAATTGGTCAAGTTAAATAAAGCGGTAAAAGGAAGAAAGAAAAGAAATAGAAGAAAGAAGAAAAAGGAACTAACAAAATGTTTACGAGTATTAATCAATATTATTTTATATGTAATTGTGTTATAATAAATACCGTTAAATTTTTTTTTATAAACAAATATAAATGTTTCAATCATGTTTCAACTACTAATTCCTACTACAAAAAATATAATAAGAAAATATTAGGTAAATATACTACGAGCTATTACCAGAAAAATGACAAAAAAAATATTTGGTAGTGTAGGTATAAATATTGAATTCTAGATGATAAAATATTATTAGATTGATGATTTGAAGATATGTATTTTACATTAATGAATGAACATCAATGTTGTATTTATATTTTTTATTACGTGGTATAAATGCAACCTATACATATGTATTTATTATTATAGATATTATATTAACATTGTCATTAATTATCATCAGGCAAAGTGATTAAAGGTAAATGCAACGTATGCCTTCAGAGTTTCAAGAGATAACGCTATTTTTATACTGTTGGTGAAAATGTAAAATTAATAGACAGTAATTGAACGGCATAGTATTTAAAAAAGTAGGTTAGTCTTTTTTTTAATTGATTGAGCACCAGTGAAATTATTCTCCGCTTTCCGGCATTGTTTTATCAAAAATATCTTTTTATTCCGTCAAATATATATACCGTACCTTGAATTACAAAAATTTAAAGTAACTCATTTTTAGATAAATAAAATATCTGAAAAATTTCAAAAATATGAGTTAGTGAGTTTTCCGCTAGGCTTTTCAATTCTTTTACATATTTTTTGAAAAAGGAAGAAAAACAGAACACTTACCAACTTTCATTAGAGGTCGTAAGAAATTCTTTTCGTCAAGCTCAACTAGATTAAATTATGCAATCACAACCAATTTTTTTATTAGAAAGAATCTGATGGTTATTTGATCTTAAATCTATTATAAAATACACTTAAAATATAGTATATTTAAGTTTTTGAGTGTTTAATAATTTGAACTTCAAACCCTACTTCTAGTTTTCTTGTTTTATAACAAATGTGAGTTTCTCTTTTTTTTATTTCTACAATCTGACAACCCTACAGGCGAAAAATGTTCAAAGAAATTCTGTGCAAGAAATGACGAGCGAATTTACTGATGGTAATATTTTAAAGAAGTTGTTTGCTTAGGTTCTATTAAATTATATCATAACAAGTTGTGTCATTGTTTTAGTAGTAATAAGTTAGTATAAAAAAATTTGAAATATTGTTCGTTTAAATATCATTTGAATTTTGGTTGTAATAATTTATTGTCATCACACTTTTTTCAATTAAATTGGTAAACCTGTTTAGAAAATTAGATACTGCTTATTAATTTGTTTTATTCGTTTTAATAATACAATAAGGTAATGATTTGAAATGCAATGCAAACAAAACATGAAAGATGAACTATAGGATGATGCTCTTCTATTTGATCTGCAATCTGCATTTGTAAAAGCTGCAATGAGATAATAAATAGAATAGCGTTCATTTTAGTGGTTAATTTTGATTTTGTTTATGAATCGCCGATAGTTTTCGGGTCGTAGAATAGTTATCCTGGAATACTGAAAACTATTATTGTTCTACTGTCATGGTCTTCTAGTTCTCGGGATTTATCCCCCATGGAATATTATCGCGTTATGAATTGAAAGAGATTAGGGTACCAGAAGCAACCTCTCCTAATAATGGAAATGATCTGTAACATCAAGTTGGTGAAGTTTAAGATGAGACCTTACAGAATGACATCAATCAGCTTATTTCAAGTATACCTAGACGAGTTGCTGAGTGCTCAAGATATCAAGGAGGAGGAACTCGTTGTGATAGTCGACGAAAGAGTTGCCATTCTTTTTTTAAGTTTCTAATATTGATCCACGTTTACTGGGTGTTTGTTCGAACGAATTTTAATGATTAAGGTGTAATCATTGTTATCTAATGACAAAATCGATTGCACATCATTATACTGAATTATTGTTTTCAAACTAAGCAGTGCACGTATGATGTTCACAGTTCAATGACTAGAATGATTCAATTTTCTCAATAATGCTTTATCGAAGAACTCCATTACGAAAAGTTATATTTGCATAATGAATGCTTAAAAAGTTTTTGCAACTAATTCAAAAATATTTGGCACTAACTTGTCGTGATTATTAATTAGGTACGATAATTTATACAGAGATTAAGTGGAAATTGTGGTAAATATATAATGGTGCAAGTCACTTATTTGTACAAACGTTTTCAGTTGACTACCACAAATTAGCATTTACAATGCATCCAGCCAAACCACTAAATTTAAAATATGACAGTTGTGAAAATGCATATTCCCAACTTCGCCATTATTGTTTGCCAGTCGAGTAGAAAAAAGACATAATATAATACTTTGTAACATATCCCAAATTAATTAAATACAACTTAATTAATTTAACGCAAAGGAAGAAAAATAAACGGGAGTTATTAGTACACAAGTCACGTTATTAAATTTAGCTGAACTTGTCACAAAATTTTACTTAACTTTTTTGGAAGTGAAAAAATAAAAAAGTTCTTTTTGTCGAACGGGAAACATCGGCAACTCGGCAGAAGTTCATTCCGTTTAAATTAAGAAAAAATGTCTCACACTTTTTGTTAAGTTGATTTTGGATTAAGTTGCAGAAATTACTTTTGAAAACTTGACTTTATCTAAATTAATTTGTGGAACAATACGCCAGCTCGAAAATTTTCCAAGAATAATTATTTTATAAGCAATATCTACTTACTCGGTTAATGAAAGTGATATGTAGTTTTTCGAATGAAAATTCCGAATTGATTTTTGCACACTGCAGATTAGAATAGACACTAATGCCTTATAAATGATGAACCACTTGCTGCTCAAATCGAAGGTCACGTTAGATAAATTGTATTAATTATAATCAATTGCGTAACCTTAAACTTAATGGTGCTGGTTTTCTCGGGTTTACGACAACGTAAAAGATGAGATTGAGAATAATGCGTTATTAATTTAATGTGGTACGACTTTGACAGAAGATAACCCGCGTCGCGACGAAGACTACGTTATGATGGTGTCGTGAGTTACCACGAGATGGACGTGACGCATGACGTCACGCGTTGCCTAGCGACCTGCCCTCCATCGACGAGGAGCGTCATGTCCTGAAAGACCAACAAGAAACCCACTTGCTTACCTGTTCAAGTATGCATGGAGGTTAACAGGGTCTCGGTCTTTAAATTGCTACTATATATTGCTCTCATACATAAACAAGAACTTTGCAACTACCTAAGAAGCAAATTGTAAATACAAAAGCTATATAGAAAATAAACGCAGAAGTTCGCAAACAAGCATAATATACTAAAACTTTTTACATAAATTTCTTCAGTCAATTTTAATATAAACACTGCAAATTTCCTCTTTATATAAAATAATGTCAGGACGAAGGTGCAGACGACCGACGCGACGCGACGCACGGGATGACAAATAATGTGTTGGGATTACTCTCATCACATATTGGCAAGTTCCACCCGGTATAGCAGCCGGAATCTTTATTAACGCAAGTTTGACCCGTAACTCTATGGAACTATTTATTACAAGCACCGTTCGAACCCATTAACTTTTATCTTTTATTTTAAAAGCTCACCCGATGCTATAAATTCAGAAAATTCTGAAAATTTTATGAGATTTAAGGGTCAAATTCGTGCCTAATGCATATTTTAAACATAATACACATTTTAATCGAGAATTCATAAATAACTGTAATATGTTTATTTAAAACTAAATAATACGAAAATAATTATTTCAGCTATTTCTGTTATAAACCAGAATTTAATTTTGACGTTTAATTAAATTTTAATTGTCTTAAAAAGATTGTTTAAATTTTTTCCTGCATTTACAACACATATTTTAAATTCGAATATATTTATTATTGGAAAATTCAATTAGATGGTCAAGTCGTTGGAAAATGCATTGTGATAAACGTATAGGTACACTTCGATAAAGTCTTGGTCGAATACAACTTGGTTAGAGCACTAATAGGGCTTTCGAATCTTCGTACTTTATAATTTCAATTCAAATACTAGTTTCTAAAGTCAAACTCGTTTAAATCAACGAGTGATTTAAAATCTAAAACTTCGAACTATGGACATATACTACGTGCGAATATAATCCAGTATAATAGTTTTATCCAAGTTTTCTAGCTAATCATAACCGTTTGTATATGTATAGCATTCCGCATTTATTTAAAGAAACGAGACCCAGTTATTTCCGCGTTTTAAATGTCAAGATTTTAATACAATTTATAACTTTTATTAAAAGAGGTTTCTTTTAATCTAAATAATAATGTAAACGAAATTTAAACCTCTTTAATTTTCTTCCATTGTAAAGGAATCAAATAAAACGACTACAATATTCTTTTCGTATAACAAAAAGTATCAAATTTTCCTTTTTTCAATTCTATATCTTTATTTATACAATAACTTATTGTATAGCTAAAATAAAATGCCAATGTTGTAAGGTCTATTCACAAGATGAAACATGGGTAATAATTCAATGTTGTGAAGCAAGTATTATTAGAAAGGAAAAAACGAGTTTTATGTCAAATATAATGAAAAAATAGTAAATTATTAATATTAATAGGAAAAAAAGCTTAAAACGCGTTAGGAAATCAATTGACGAATGCATCACGTCAATCTCCCCATGACGCAGACGACTACTACATCCAATTTCCATTACTGCATCATAGTGAGAGTAAACCAGGTTAAAGGGAAGCGAATTATAGCACACTTAGCGTTTATCTCTTCAGTAATAGCACTAATTCTGACTGATGCTTAATTGGATAATGCGCTTCCTTCCATGTCACAAAGACTTGTGTTCATCTATTCTTACGGTAGTAGACAGTATTCTTTTCAATCCAAAACGAGATTATACCTAAACTAATTTTCTAAAAATATTTCTACCTTAATTGATTCTACCAAAGGCTTTTTAATTTAGAAAACGCTATTAGTAGATACTACTCAAAGTGATTAATTTGTTGGAAGAAAACCTTTTTCGGTAAAATACAACAGTTTTAATTTTTAGTTTGTTATTTAACAAATTTATAGAAATTTATATTATTATTTTGCTAACGATTTAAAGGAGCAATAGCATCGTCGAATTGTGTGAAAACGGATTATTTCATTCTACATTCCTAATTCAAGAGGTACTTCTAAAATACCCTCACATGGATTGTTACAATTCGTATCAATTTGCACTTCATTTTCATTGGTTCGGCTTCTCTAAAGGTACTGAAATTTCATACTATATTCTGTCTAATTTCTTTATTCCAAGTAACTTTAAGGGCTATTTTCCCATTATGAAGTGTACTTTGCAATCAAATTTCACCTATGAATTCGGGCCTAAAATTGAATCTTTTATCCCCAAGATTTTATTATAAACATCGAACAACAGGAACGTATAGTGGGATTTTATGTTGAAGCTTAAAATTGCTAGCAGCTGTCGTTCAATGTAGTTCTTTAATTTTGCATCTCCCTGTATGCCATGATTTTAAACCGAAGTTGCAATTAAGAATTTTGTTTTCTGTTCTGTCTAAGTTTTTGTGATGTTTGAATAGCAGTTTATGTTTGATATAAATTAAAAAATTTGTAAACTTTGCATACTTTGTCCCGTAAGTTCTACCAGCATCGGAATTCAGAATCAAACAAGTTTTTTCAATAAAATATAAGATGATGTAGATTATTTTATTATGACACCAAAAGAAGTATAAAACAAACTAGTGTGATATGCTAGTAAATTCTACAATATGACACGCACAATAACAATTAACATAAATCAAGTTAAAGTATTGTCAATAATATGCTCTTCAAGAAATACAATTTGATAATTCTAGAAAATATAATATACCTTTCTCTCTTGTTTGCTTATATTATGTTTTCTACGTATTCATGAAATTACAATTTTATTTTGTTGTTTTAAATGCTGCTTAGTAATGACATCTACAGTGTCGATTAACATACGGCTATTTTTTAATATTGTTATTTGATACAACCGTGTATTGCTTAAAAGCAACATAAATTTGATGATACAAAGTTCGCATTTTTGTGATTAATTTTAAAACAAAAAATGATATTTGATAAGATTATTTATTGATTGAAAATTAATTAAAGTTGATTACAGCAATGTTGTTTAAAGAACATAAAGTAAATGTGAAAGTTATGAACAGTCTTAATAATATTGCTAAAATACATTATATGAAATTAGTGCAATAATGTCAAGTTTTGACATTTACAGAAGCAATATTAGAGCTGGTAATCACTAAAATCTTCGTTAAATTCCCTGATCGTGTGACTTCAATCCTAAGATTTTCATTGGCTTACAGAAATTAATAATCGGAATACTTGTTGAAGGCTGCTTCAATGGCAAATGTGATTATTATAAATGCAATAAACAAACATATCGATAATTGTGAAACTCTATTTCAAAATATTTATTGTTTTTTCTTTTTTGTATTATATTTCATAGTAATTTTGCTAAGTGAAAATGAAATTACATAATTTTCCATTACCTACTATAGATATAGGTACAGGTAAATTCTAAATAAAATTCCCAAAGCATTCTGCAATTTTAGTCTCATTGTTTATACGCATTCATTAGTACTGTTCCAATTTTAACACCGGCTTTGTCAATTAGGAGAAAATATCACAAATACACTAATCAGAAAATAAAACAAATTTAAATCATTTAAACCATCAACATTGGACAACGTTCGAATGAATAAAAACAATTGTAAATCTTTGTTTCTTACTATTTTTCATATAAAATAAAAAATTCAAATGAAAGAAAATTGTGTACAACAAAACACATTTTTTTGTTAAATCATTTGCTGAAATGGATGTTATGTACTATGAGATATGGAGAAAACAGTTTTTTATTTACAGGAAAATTAAAGTCAGCTACATTTAGTTTTTTTTATCAGATTTGTTTATTTTATTTTAGAGAAAAGTCTTTAATGCGATTAAATATTTACATTATATTTTTTTACCGTAAGTATCTTGATCTACTTTAAAAGATTATTGACTCTCGGGTATAAAAAATGTATAACAATTTGAAAGATATCAAGAGGGAGACACAAATTGACAGATAAAGCGATGCCAACTTCACAATAACTTTAGCGCCTATAACTGTTTGTATATGCGAAAGAAAAAGACAATCTTGGGGTTGTGTTATCAAAATACATATATATAAAGAAAATGCGATATGTAAGTTGGTTATTTCACTATCTCATCTTCCATCCGCCTCGTTTCACCTTCGGTGTTTTCTAAAATTGAATTCTATGTTTTCCAAGTTACTACTTTGTCTGTATTGGCGCACTTTTCCTTGTATTTTATTTGTGATAAATATATTGTGTAAATAAATTTTTTGTAACACGAAAATCCATTATAAGATTGAAGAATTTCAGGTAAGAATTGGTATCATGTGAATTTCGCTGACAGTTTTTGACTGAAATTCCATACTAACCGACCGTTTTGCAAATCCTTGGCTTAACTGTACATTCACACATCAAATAAAGATTTAATATATTACAATATTTTAACGTAGAAATAGCTATATCTCTCTTATTATTATTTGTATGTTTATACATTTTAAAACTTAAGATAAAGAAGCGAGCAAAAAAATTATTTTATTGGGTAAGCTTAATTTTTTCAAAGAATACGCTTAATTTTTAATAAAAAAATTTGAATAAAAAGAGCCAGTTAAGCATTTCGTTGTTACATTTTTTAAGTAATTAAAAGAAGGTAGAAGTTTTCAAGTTACTTTAATTACCAATGAAAAATTTTTAATGAATCAAAAATTATTAATAAAGTTCCAGTGGCGGATTAAAAATACAACAACCAGGTTAGTAAGTTGGATTCCAAGTGTGATAAGATTTAGCTTTCTTTTTGGCTAAATGGGACTGAATATTATTTGGCATCGATAAGTAAGACAAGAAATCATCGCAATTAGATTAAAACAAGCACAAATGCAGATGTGTTTACTCTGCCAACTTTGTGAAAAGTTAACTTCTCCAGTCTATGCGCTGCTTTCCAGTTTTATCCTGACTCCACTGCTGACATCTTACTCGCAGCGACGTAACTTACTGAAGATAACTTTTGAGTTAATTTTCATAATTAATTCTAAATTAATTCGGGAAACCGCAAAGATGTAGTGAATACAGTTTTTTAATCATTAGTATACAATTATTGTGAAAGTTGTTAGTTTTTATGATCTAAGGTAACTTTATCTGATCTTCAAGGGTTCATTTTGGATACCATTAGCTGCCATCATAAGTTAGTACTATGTAATGGTTGGATTAATAATTATTTAAAGTTTAAATATTGCATTATACACAGCCTTTGAGACATTCAATGTAGCCTACCGTTTTAGTTTCTCAGTTTTCTGAATTTCAGACACAACCTACTTTATTTTTTAAATGTCACTTTTTTCCGCCATTGCAATTGTTTGATTATGAAATCTTTTTATCTGTGTTGAACTATGTAATTTTTCTTTACAGATTTGTATGGATGGAAAATAGACTAATTTATTCGAATCGACAACTTCAATAAATGAAAACAATTAAGGTGACTGCACTAATGATGAATAATTAAAGAAGGTAGGTAAACAAGAAAATCAAAGTAAATGTTCGAAGTGATCTCTTATCACATCTTGGCAATATCAGTATACACATTTTAGATAATGATTAATCAACAAAATAAATACCGACTTTCGACGAAAAAGTACATAAATACAATTACTGTCAAACCGTTTTATTTTCACAGCCTCTTTGATTAGTTATTGGTTTACTTTAATAACTTTAACATAATATACATACATTTGTGAACCTTGAGTGCATTGAAAATGAGCGAGATAAATTAATAAGAGTTCAACTTAATAAAGGATCGATGACACCATAATAAAACAATTCTAGAAAGAGGTAGGCAACCGAATATATGTAAAAACTTACTAATCTTTATGTTAAGGGCGTGTTCCCAGCGACGAAGAATTGACTCGATATATGTGTCTCTTTTTATTTACTGCAAAGTGCTGGCACCTAGCTTACGATAGAAAAATATTACATTATTGCTATTATGATAACTTAGGTAAGTTAAGTTAGCGATGCGCTTATCTTCAGAATTTCCACAAATGAATTATCTTAGTAGCGTAGGTAGTAGCGTTGACTGACAGAGTTATCAAGACACGCAGCCATATGGAAGAATTGTAAATTCTATGTCCCTCTCACTCGAACGCACTCCACGCACTATACTGTCCAAACGTTCTAACGGAATGGATCGCGAGATTAATAATTGTTAATGAGGATTTACATTGAAAAATAGCGCCATCTAGTTGTCGCGACAATTTAGTATTGCATTAAAACATATATGGCTGCGTGTCTTGATAACTCTGTCAGTCAACGGTAGTAGTACTTAATATACTTTTGTTATCACAATATCATGTTACACGAGTTGAATGCATTTTTATATTATATCTAACGAATTTTTCAATTTAATAAATTTATTATAAATGTCATTTGTCAGTGGCGGATCTCATGTATAATTTCAGTAAAATGAGAAATTTATTACCTTAATATTTTTAGGAAAATGTTACGTAATTTCATTATATTACCACAAATAACGTAAATCATTTTCAATTATAAGATATTTTGAGCTATGGTATTTTAATTTTTGTGAAATTCAAGAGTTACAAAAAAATGGGAATTCTACAATATATACGTGGCTCACAAAAATAACCGTACATCCCTATATTAGCAATGTAAATTGTATCTTTTGAATACATGTTTTCTCATATAAAAATCGCTTCTACAGCAAAACTTCTTAAATATTTTTTGTTCAAAATTTCATTCTCTTCATTTTTGTTTATGTACATTGTTTATTTTGTCGCGCCATTTTAGAGTTACAGAGACTAAAAAAAACTCTGTAAAATACAAAAACAATTTTGTCAAGTCGTGTTTTACGTTACATTCCCTACATTTTTGTTCATATACATTTTGCTATTCGTAGCACCCTTTTTGAGATACAGATGAAATATTTTTTGTATTTTACAGTCTTTTTTAAGTCACTGTAATTTTATTTCAAATATCCCTTAGCTAGGCTTTAATTACGCACAGGTACCTTATTAAAAGTAGCTATCACTTTACCTCAGACAGAAAAAACTAAATTACTAAATCTTATCAGAGCATCAGGAATAATGGTAAAAAACATTCAGAAAATCGAAAAGAGTACCTAAGCAAAAACCAAATATACAAATAAAAAAATATATCACAAATAACTAAAATTTTATGTACAAAAAAATTGCCTATTTATAGACAATTTAGGAATTTCATAAAAAAAATATTTTTATTGTTGATAAATAAAAATAAAATTTTTTATTTTTTATTATTATTTTAGAAAATATTTTATAGAACAAAAGTTGTAGGTAATTTGATACCTACTGATAATTTTAATTATAATAAACTTTTAGCTATTTCATTGCGTTTTGAAGTTATGATGGATTATGTTTTATCACTTCAAGTAAACCTCCGTTCCCCCATTCGATTTCATTCATTTTCAATAGGCTTCGTTCCACAGCAGATCTAACCTTAAATTTAAAATTTGGAGTGATTTCGTTACTTCGTTTGGTTGCTAACGTGTTTACAGACCTACATACGCACACACATACAGGACCTATTTTTACCAGAGTTGGGCACTAAGCTCTATCAAATTTTCGGGCCCCTTATATTCGAATGTAACAAATATCATTGAACGCCCAATTCTTGGGTTGTTTTATCAGTATTTAATTTTCATTTTACAATTTTATGTTCTCTCTTTTTGGGCCCCTCTGGCCATTGGGCCCTAGGCACGAGCCTAATGCGCCTAATGGTAAAATAGGCCCTGCACACATACACACATACCTCAAGGGAACCTCAAAACATACAAATTTGCTTAAAAATGGGGGATCAATTTTTTTTTTCAATTGCAACGAATGCATAAAATATATAAAAAAAATTTATTGTAAGTATTTCAAGAGTATGTATTCTTAAAACCTGTCAAACCTCATTTCAATATCTATATTAATAATCTCATCAGAAATTCACAAAAATTGGTTCTTTTTTGAGCTTCCAAAGTAGAATCCTGTCTAAATTTAATCACAAAGCGAAACTTAAACCGTACATAATGGAACCACTATTGCCGATCTCAATGAATTGGAGTTGGAAGTTTGATTGGGATTATCCAACAATCAAATCAATTTTCGGTGATACGAAAAAAAGCCGTAAAATCTAGAAAATCTGAATTTAATTAATTTTTGGTGGAACGAAGTTTGCCGGATCGGCTAGTTATTAATAAATAAAATCTAATGTGACAACACATAACTTTCCCATTTATTACTAAATTAATAATAATAATAATTAGAAATAAAAAAAAATAATAAAAAAATAATTAAAGTTTAATAAATAAAAAAATAGCGTATGGATTTTAACCAAAATTTAATCAGCTCTCTAGATTGCTGTTACAAACCAGTATATGAAATTTGAATAAAATCGGTTCACACGTTTTGAAAAAATCATGGACGAAAGAATCGCACACACACACACGCACATACGCAAAATTTGTCTCAAACGAATTGTACGGACTCAAAGACTATGGAAAAAATGCTAGTTCAAAAATTTTTTTTTACTCGATTACAATACTTTCCTTTACTACGTATATGGGAAAGTAATAATTTCTACTTTTTTCTTATATTTATATTCAGTGGCGGCCCGTCAGGGGAGCCTTTGAGACTGCGTATCCCCAGAAAAGTCAACTACTAACGAGAAAAAAATGTTTTACTAAAAATCATAATTTCTAACACACTATTCGTATTGAAAAAATTATCTGGTGTTTTAATTTCTTAATTTCATACATAATATTATATTATAGTATTTAAATAATTCTTATCTAAAGAAAAGATACAGAAATTAACACCTGCGGATGAAATTTAATTGTGATGTGATAAGATAACGACGGCTACCAGTGCAAGAAACGCTTTTACTATAGACTCAACTCGATATGCACCTTTATATTTCATTATAAATTATAATATACAAAACTCAATTGACTTCTTGGGAATCTTTAAAATGAGATTTTATAACCATAATACCAACTTGTATAATATTTTTAAAACACGCGCTGTTCTTTTTCTTTTTTTAATTATCTCAGTAGTAATTTATTCAGGTACGCATAATATGTAATAATTCACAATTGCATGTTTCTTGCAACCCAATATGCTGTCCGTACTTACAGTTTTTCATTGTAAGTAGATGCATATAATTTTCATCTGGCGTTTGAATTACAAGGCAACCTAGATTAGTTCCTCTCTGTCAAGCTCCTCCCTATAAATCACGTGCAAACTGCATGAATTTGTTATTGTCAGGTGCATGTGTTATAAATGAAGTATTTAGTATTTACATTATATTAATTTGTATTTAATAAAAAATATTAAAATTTATTTAAAAACCAGCGCCCTCTCTTGAAAAATGGCTGGACTAATTTACAAGATTTTCCTATTCGCACTTATGCAACCTATGTGACGCATATGAGTTTTAATGAAATTTTAATAATAATTTTGCAAATTTTGTACTTCTCCATTTCCGCCTTAATTACAAAAAATTTTTAAAAAATGAAGTAAAGTAAATTGAAGTAAATTGTCGTTTGATCATGTTGACGCTAAATGTTATATAAATTAACCTAGTTAAAAAGGTATAATTTGAAATATCAATTATGTTTTAAAATACTACTTTTTGTGTGCCCTAAAAATAATATTTTTAAATTACATTCTTTAATTAAAATTGCTTTAACCTAAAGCTGCTACCTTATACTTTATATTTCTGCTTCATTTACTATGAAATTCGACTTTGTTTTTCTGTTTTCATGGAAATGGTAGAGCTAGTTTTCTGCCATTCATTTAACATAGCGTTTTCACGCCCTTAATAGAATATTATCACAGTAATATTGTAACAAAATAGGGATACATATCCAAAAATTAGAATTAGAAATAGTGTGAGTTGACTGGAGATACAAATAAAACTTGTGACGACAGGATTGGCATTAAGTCGATTAGACAAAAGCAGTTACGCCTGTTGGGCAAATTGCATCGACAGGGCAGAAAAATATACGTAAATGTACATTACGGTTATATAGAAACGGTAAAAATGTACACCGTCGCCGTTGTTTATTCTGATATTCTTGATAGTTTGATAGCACTCATTTTTGAATATTTTTGCCTGATTACTATGATAAACACCAATTTCATGAAATGTTTTCAATAATTTTGACAATGTCCAGCTCGAATGCTTCCACGAGACCAGTTTTATAGCGCAGAGCTATAAAATAGCGCAGAGCACTGCTAGAAGTCCTAATAGTAACAGGTTATGGGCCTAAGTCAACCATATATTAAAATTTAAAACAAATTAACATACATACAAACGAATATCTCTTTTCTAGGTCTTTGGGAAACATGATTATCTCTAAGTAAATCTTATGCTATTTCTAGAGAGAATTCGGTTCAACAGGAAGAAAAACTACATATTATCTATTAGCACTGAAAAAAATTGAAATTTTTTTAATAGTTTTAAGAATCATCCAGGTCTAATACACATTCATAAATACTAGAGTATTATTATTATGGTAAAATTGTGTCGTGGTATACCAATTCACTTCGATCACTTAGATCGCCTATTATTTTTCTATATATTGGTCTACTATTTGTTATACAAACCTTCACCGTGCTACGATACAAGCAGCTGAAATTTTAGGGTGCAGAGTATATACAAGTCTATTTTTAAGGGGATGTGCTCTCAAGTCGAGAAACCCGGGTTCGAGGGGTATAAATGATTTCCACAGAGAAAAGTTAAATCATATCCAAAGGAAATCGAGCACTTCGACTATTTAAAAATTAATAATGATAAGAACTATATTACATAACCGGTACGTGAATTTCTAGCTTAATTACTTTTAATGTTTTAGATCCGCCGCTGTACCTTATAAGATAATCAACATTCTCTTGTAACACTACATCCTAAAACCTTCGTTTTCTTTGTGGTATTCAAGCCTCTACTCGAGAAGCTGTAGCATCGCAGCTTGGGGTATTAATGTCTCTATTACTGCACTCAATTTTTTATTTCATTTTCAAAAAACTTATTCAATTTCTTCAACTTGCTTGAGGCTAAGACGGCTGATAGTGCTTAAGAAATAAATGTAATTTAGTGAAGAGGTTTTCATTTGAGTTCTCCATAGTTTTATAAACGAATTTTGAATTTTACGTAGATTGTAGTAGCGGGACCGGTCAGGCATAGATCCGAGGTTTTCTTTACCAAATCCTGTTCGTTTTTTAATTTTCCTGAAGTGGTACTACGATGTAAACTGGTGGAGATATGGCTAATTAAATACAAAATAATAACGATGTTTCTTGAGGATTTAACGTAACATAATCGAGTTTGTATTTAGAAGATAAGGACAACGTTTTAAGGATAGTTCCAGAATTTATAGCAGTTTAGGTGAACCGAAGTTCGAAGAATTTTTAAAAGGATTTTTAGAAATATATCGAGATTTTTTACTTTATGTTTGCGATGTGGATAGAAACAACTAGAAATTGCAAAGAAAAAATCTATCATAGGAAAAATTACATAAAGAAAATTCTAAAGAATGTGAAGGCTTTTTTGTGAATAAATTTATGTAAAGTAACGTTTTTCCTGCCGGAATATCCTGCAAATGTGATTTATAATAATTTTATACCAGAGTTGGAAAAAAGAATTAAAAATGTAAAAATTCAAACCGAATTAGTTGTATTAAAATATTGAAAATTGTTTTGATAACGTGAAATGTTTTTTCCCATTTCCACCTCTCATCGACATTGTTAAAATGTAATAAACGGAAAGCACACGCATTACTGTTGAAACTTATAAAAAAGTTGTTAATTAAAGCGTTTTGTATATAAAATAAATGTATTTTAACTATGCATTAACTTTATATGAGGTTACACAACACAAAAGTTAGCCAAAACTTTGACGTTGAAAATGCAAAATAATTTGAATAAACCAAGCACCGTAAATGATTTTTTATGAACAATTTCAAGAGGAATTTCAAAAAAAATTTGTAGTGTTAATTGTTTACAAGGAAATAGACTTCAGTTCATTATCTCTATTACGTTTAGACATTTAGGAAAACGACGATGGGGTAAGTTTTTCTAGTAATATTGAGCACCCTACAGTTGATGGCCATGAATGAATCTTTAAAGTGAGTCATGACTGGTGTATAAAAATTCTCTAATTCCATTTACGCCTTGCACTAATTCCGGTATGTGCAAAATGATTACCTTCATAAATTTTTAGTAGGAGTTAAATAATTTATATCTCTTATAGTATGTAGCTGCAAAGCAACTTCAAGTAATGTTATATTAATTTACTTCCGAAGCAAAAAATACTATGTAAAGAGCAAAATAAGAGAAGGCTTGTTAAACCAGTAGAGAATTATCAGATGAGTAGCAAAAAAAAAGTCTTAACCTAGAGAATTCGTCAAAGTTTCGAAACAAACATTAGTTTCCTTATTTTCTACAGTTACTTAGGAAATTTCAAGATGAAAGTTCTCCAACTGTTTGTCAGTTTCCACCACAACCTAGTCAGTAAATTTACAACCTAAGGTCACTTAAATAGTCGAATTTAGAAGCTGCATGTTCGTGACGTAATCAATTAGAAGGCACGTGAGTCTGCTCTATTATTCACAGGGCATTAGTAAATGAACCATCTGCTTCTGTACCCCCTTCAACATCGGTTTACAATTTCGTGCTAACGTAAAACTAGGAACTAATTCCTTAATTCAACTTTTATATATGTAACACGATTTTACCTCAAGAACACATAATATAAAATGGACTGCACGTTTAATGCCAACATGGAATACAACGTTAAAACCAATAACTGTACATACTAAGTAGATATACTACATTTATTTTGCGGTTCAAGAGGCCACCTATAATGTAGTGCCGTAGAAGAAAAGCTCATATTGGTATTCTGCTCGCATAGTGGAAGGTTCAATTAATTTCATAGCGTAATAATTAATCAACGTAAAATATTAAAAGTATAATTCCACTTGTTAAATAACAAAATTATATACTCCAGTAGGTACAAGCTTAAGTTTGAAATTTGAATATTAAATTAGTGTTAAAAGTTATCAGCAACTTGTTATGCATTTTTAATGTCCCTTCTATCTTTCCACCTTTTCTTTAAATCTCATTTATCCGAACGGAGTCTCTTTCGTTCGAAGTTTATTAATATATTTGTATAATAATAATAATCGGAGTGATTAGCGAAACAAATGTCACTTGATAATTTGGGTGAGCAATAACAACATGAGGGAAGTTAGTGATTAGAAAAGTTAAAATTGTAAATAACAAGCATAATTTATACCGCATATGCCACTAAACGTGTTAAAAGGGGGACGTAAAGCACTTCCTTAGGGTAAAAATTTTACCGTGTAACTTACAAATGACAATTTGGACAGTTTATGCAGATTTAAGTATAACATCGTAAGGTAAATACCAAGGCTATAAAAATAAATTTTACCAAATTCGGGCGAATGATATTTTAAAGATTTACGATATAAAAATAGAAAAATTGGTGCGAGAAAGAGGTAGTATATAAAAAATACAAATGTATGTTAGCAGAAAGAGAAAAATCTTCAAAATCTAATGGGGATTACTGAATCAGGAAGCGGAAAGTCGAAAAGCACAACTTTGAGTACAAATTCTTTGCACGATCGGGACAAACTTTATTCTTTCCACCGATCTTATCAAATGCTTTTATCGACGACGCGATAATATGACAGAACCGCTCACAACCACTAGACGTTTTAAGGCTAACGGTAACGGCGTCGGTTTTCCTCCCCTACACGCATTACGCTGAAATACTTCATTCCTTTTTATCTACTTAACTTCCTACGTCGCTTATAATCCTTCCCGCTTTATATTTTTCATCTGCGGACATGGTTAGAATATTCTTTCTTGGTGAAAAATTCGTAAAGGTAAATTTATGTGCAAACAAGATGAATGTCGCTTCATCGAATAATAAATCTCCCTTTTCCATTATGAATAGACTATACAATTGACAGATTTTACTTACTCACAAAGTAAATATAAAATGCTTACTAATAGTAAATAATGCTCTCGAATATTTTTCCAAACCAAAAACTTCGCGTCTTATGAAAATAACCAAAAAAAAATGCTCTAAATAAGTAATTACGTATTAAAATATTCTTTCTAGACTAAATCACATTACTCTGAGTGTTAAAGTGGTTATTACTTAATTTAAGTTTATTTGTGTTTACATCAAATTATTATTCATCAAGTTTATGCAAAACTAACAAGTTTAAATCACCTCCATATTATTTAGAAGGGAATTTAATATTAATTAACTTAGTTTTGCAATTAATAATTTATGATTAGACTACTAAGTAAGTTAAATGCACTATTATACGTATGTAACACTCGCAAGTTGGGATTTTTCTGACAACGCCGACTATTTTTTGGTTTAAACAAAGTTTAGCTATTTTATGGTTTAGCATACTCGGGTAATGGCTTTTCCTAAAGGTTAAACTTTCCAGTTGTGGAAGAGTTACCTATTCATTTAGTTCAGAGTATATTATAAAGCTCGGTTGTGTTTGGAGTTTCGACTAATTGCTAGTTAATTTATTTAAAAAAAATTGGTTAATGTTATCTATTTTATAGACTTAAAATCGGCCTCTTAAACGGCTTGGTTATACATTTTCATAAATTGGTAACAGCCTGACACCTAAACGCTTCTCTTTATGATTTTATGTTGTCATAAATTAAATGTCACATTGTATTAATATCAACGAACGTTAAAGCATTAAACAAAGGACATTTTCGATGTCGCTCGCGTTATTATCTTCTGAAAACGACGAGAACAGAAGGGAGATAATCGTAGTTGCAACCAGTTTGCTAATTCGAAACGCGCCTCTACTTATGCAAAAGTTATCCTTATTGAAAAACTGATGAACCTCAAATTAATTAAACAGCATACTCTGTGTGTAGTTTAAGGCTTTACGTGTTAATAAAGATTTCTTTCGCGATAAAACAGAATTCGGATCAAAAGTTTAAATAAATTACAGGAAATCTTAAATTTGCTACTTTCGAGTAGTCCTAAGTCACTTCAAGGTGCTTACATCGATTTTGCTGCTTTGAAGAAACATTTTATGGTGGTTATATACTTATTATTAATAATATGTTTACGAGACGATTAAAAAGTTATGCAAATAATATTTCAAAACTTATATGGTGCATATGAAATACCATACGTAAATATTCGATATATATGGATATCAAAAAGTCGCTAATATTTGTGTAATATTGAACTGTCAAAACTTATGAATGATTTATTGCTTTTATAAAAGCTTTTGATAATATTGAAAACATATCCTTATTTAAGTTTATGCTAAGCATATTTGTTTTAAAAATTGCTAAAGCAGATGACGCTGTTAAATATAATATTTAATACTCGAGCAACGCATTAATTTTAATTTATTTTAGAATAATCGAAATTTTCCAATCCGAAGGATACATTTATAATAATATGTTGTATTATTAGTAGCTTTCCTTGAGGACCAAAATGTAAATTGTTATGACTGAGAGCGAAGACATTATTCAAATTTCTCAACAGCTTTTCCTCCATGCTTTAAAAAACCTTTATCAGGACTTTAACTAAATCGCTTTTCTACATCACGACTTATTTTTTATGGTACCAAATTTAACACATTTGTTGTTACTAATGTAAGTGGAACGGTAAAAAGAAAAACATAGACAACATTTAAATTAATTTCTGAACGCGTAATTTCTGTTTTATTAAAAGCAATTATTGCGTAATCAATAACGGCGACGATAAAGAGTATAGAAATAGTAATTTTCATCTAAAATTATACTTATTTGAACAGAAATCGAATGGAAATGGTTATAGATAAAACCATAACACGAAGATTTCCATTATAGAGACAATCTAAGGATTTTCGAGATATATCCCTTAATCCAGCTTCTCCAGTTTCTTACATTACCGACTCTATCATTCATGTATTCACCCCATATTCTGCAAATTGTGTCTGTCACGTCATATATTTTGCAATTTGTCATTCTAAAATTCCATTTGCCTTTTGTGTGGTAACCATTTTTTAATATTTTTTCAAAAACCAAACAAAAGTGAATTAAACTTCACCTTATTATAAGACAATAATTAGTGTCAATCATAAAAATTTATTAATTAGTGTAAAATTAAGTCTTTCGTTTCAGGCTAGTCCAAAGTGACGTCTGCATAAATTTAAATCATCTCGGAAATTGAAATTAATTTATAAACGAGCAGTGCAAATTAATTATAACGTAATTTGGAGCGAGTAACTCTTATTGCATTTACTTTCACTAATGTAAATTTACAGTGCAATTAACCTGGTTTTCATGTTTAGTTAGCGAATAGAGATTATTAAAAAAATTGAATCTACCTTATTATGTTCTATGCTATCCTCGAAGTTCTACCTTGGAAAATTTCGGAAATGCTGAAAAAACTTGAATATTAATAAAAATTAAATCAAATAGTAGTATTATTTTAGTAATCAAGTCTATTTGAATGGATCGCTTTGCATTCAAATTACAGCTTTATCTTCAGCTGTACCACTTCGCTTTTGATTTCATTTTGTGCAACATGATTTCAGTGGTTCACATATGAAGCAATATCTCATTTTTATTTACGGTTTATACAGGAAATGTTGGAAAGATTAATATCACTTTGAGTTTGAAGTGATTTAAAATGTACGATACGCAGCGAAGCTGCACTCACATTATTGAAGTTGTATTTAATAATATTGCTTTTAAAAATTTTTAAACGTTATTTAATGTTGTTTTAATGTTTATTTCATATTGAAAATTATGGCGGTAGCCGCAATGAAATTAAATTTTTTTTATATCAAAAGCACCAGTCGTTCTTGAATAAATAATGTATGTATATTTTTCCATGCAGTATAAATAATTAAAATGAGTAATCTTCCGGCCCACAAAGCGATAGTAGAGAGCTTGAAATTCAAATAATTTAAATAAATAAAATCTGATACACATTAATTTACCATTTTAATAAAATACACGAATTTGCAATTTTTATTAAAATCTGCCAAGTTTTTCGAATGTAAATTATTGAATGCGGGCAGGTGAATTTTTGATTTATTTCTTACCAGAAATATATTCCAACTGTTTATGAAAACAATCTTTTATTATGTAAATTTTCAAAAAATTCGTTCCTCATGTAAAAGGTAATGGAGCAAATAAATCAATAGTTTAAGAACTGAAATCTCAAGCGTGCTTTTCAGATTTATGGGTAAGTTTGCATAATTTTTAATATGTTGAATGCCTAATAATATTAAAGTAGTATTAAAAATTTACCTAAATTAGTTGAAATTATTTTTAAGTAATCGAGAGTTATTATAAGTTTAACAGTTGCACTATTTTGAATAAGATACTCCTTTTAATGGTAATCAAGTTAAATTAAATCACATAAGTTGAAATTGATTTGCATGTTAATTTAACTTGGTTAATATCAAAAGAATTCAAATATTTAAACATTTCTCACAACTTGTATTCTCATGTAATTAATTTAAACTGTGGATTTTTAATGTGAATAAATAAGTCTCTAACTAATAGAATTTATAGATTTATCTTAAAAGTACAGGCGCGGTCTGAACACCTAAGATAGCATTAAATTTGCTACATACGCTCGTGCAGAATAGACGACGCATCGCGGTGCATCTTGGAACAAAAATTCTAATAAAAATTAAAGTTTTAAAATTATTAATTTGTATCGCACAAATTAAATATAAATAATAATCATGATAAATTAATATTAAATTATTTTTTTCAACTTACGATTTTGACTAATTTAATATATTTTAATATAATAAAAATCAATTTATATTTTTATTTTTACATAGGTATACATAATCATATAAATTTATATAGAAATAATTATTAAATTATTTCAAAGTTGTAATGAATTATTGTAACAAATTTTATATGAAATATTACAACTTTTGCAGAGCTTTCAAGAGTTTGTTTGTAAAAATAAATCCTTCTCTCATGAGTACTGTGTCCAGAGAGAAATATTTTATGACATACATCTTAAAAACAAAAATTAATATTGAACATGATTTTTACAATATTTTTATTTTTATGGAAACAAATTGATATCATTGTATACCTACTTATAATAGTATAACATAAAATTATTTCTTCTTTATAAATTTTATTTTTTTTTAAATATGTTCAATACTAGCTTAATATGAATATTTAAATATAAAACAAATAAATTAATATATAATTATCTAGCAAGTAGTATTATATAAAAATGAGGAAGTTTTAAACCCGGAATTTCCGTTCTCTATTATTCAATCAGGGGTAACCGGGGGTAACAGTAAGCTACTCTTGAGGTAAAAGTAAAGGTTTGAGAGAATATATTAATTTTTAATTATTATCACAAGGTTAATTGTCTCATTATTTGAATAAAATTTCAGAAACTCATATTACGCTTTTAAAACATTAAAACAAGTAGTTATTAATACACTAAAAATTTATTCTGAATAACAAACTGAAGATTGCAAATAAGCGGCGATTGCAAATTCCACCGGTAGATCAATGAATCATAATTCAATTTGTTCCACTAGAAATCACTGGTAATAGCAGTTTTATTTATTTTTAAAGATAGCCAAAATATGTATAAACAATTTTTGACTAATTTAATAAAAAAGAAAACAAGAAGAAATGTTGTCTGGAGTCATCAATCCATTTTAAGTGACCTACTGATAGAAAGTAAATTCCACTTACTGATTCAATCCCGTGTAAGTTAAATTTATTACACCGTGCATTTCAAACTATAAATTTAACTTCAGATGCATCGTGCAATAAATTATATTCAAATTCGAGGGAGAATTGATCACTCGTACATCGCGAAGGTAACGGCAGTGGCATACAGAATAGTTTTAGCCGGGCGAAATCCTGAAATAATAGAATATGGATTGCCGAAATTATGCAAGCCATGTAAAGTCAATAAATATGTAATACATTAATAATAATTATAGTTAATAAAACTTCAATATTTATGATACAAGGTATTCTATTGTAATCGAGCAGAATAATACAATATTGCAATGATAAATCAAGTTTTCCTCCATTTATCAGTTATAGATTATAGCATAACATATTATATTTTTTTTTTCATATTGTTTGTCGTTTTCTTGTATAACAATATAATATATTTATTTATATTATATTATATTATATTGATATTAATATGAGATTTAAAGATTGCACACTACCACTGGGCATCTTTCTATTCAGTTCTTTAAATTAATTATTCAAGAGGTTCGGTATCACATTTATAATCTCTTGAGGGAAAATTAAAATCAAAAACGGCTAAAATTATATTGCAAAGTAAAGGTGCAGCAATATTCTAGAGAGCACAAATAATGATGCCATTTGAAAAATATAATGATCACATGTAAGAGATTTTGACTGTACAACTTGGTTTATTTAGAACTCAGTTTTTACATAATATAAAAAAGCGCAACAAGCAAATTCCGTCTTCCGTGATAATTATGTAATGATTATATTGAGTTCAAATTTTTTTAGTGAAGCTGACAAGGTACCATTAATCTCTTGTACAGCAAATTGAATAACTTACTTGTTACGTTGAATATAATTTTTTAATTCAAAAAATAATCAAATAATTTCCAATAGGTGAAAAATTATGTAACATCCAACTTACCATTGCACAAAGTCAGTAATCAAAGATGAAATTGTCTTAAAGATTCTTAGATTTCCATTAATATTCAACGTATTAACAGCATATAAAATCAGTTTTTAGTAAATCAAAACGGAATAGATTAAAAATATAATTAATAACCAAAAGCACCCCAGTTTTCATAAATTCACTAAAGAGAACAGAAAATCCGTCTAACTAGACATCACACACGGATCCGTACATCCGCGAAATGTGGTGTACCAAACCACCCTCCGCTTTTATACCTCTGGTGGGGATGGAAACTGAGGGTTGCTAGGCAACTCGGGATCATAATCATATCATACATCCCCACCAAAAAGTGTTAGAGGGGTAAATACTGTTGCAGAGTATTGCTATTATGAGGGGCATATCGGTATGTCATCAACCTTCAAATAATGTTCAGTTTTTACAAATAATATTGAATAGAATAAATTAAATTCACGATATGATGTGCAATTTATTATTATCGAATGAAAAACTTATCTAAAAGTAACAATGCAATCAGTTTAAATAGAAATAAATCAAACAAATTTCCTAATTAAAAATTTCGGTTGCATGCAATTTTTTCTCAAGTCACGTTTTTTGGAGCAACGATAAAAATCTTCAAAACACCGTAAAGCACAAAATTAATTAAAAAATAAGCAGTTTTATTGCAACAATTAATGTTCCACGATGACAAAAATTTTTAATTGTACTGTTAATTTCCTAAACTTAATTAAATACATTTTAGCGTTAAGAAAACATCAATTCCATTAGACGATTATTTACAATAGAAAGTGTTTTACTTGTAACAATGGGATTGAAGATCACCTACACAAATAATGTTGATTAAGGAATTGAATAAAGCCAATAAATAGCACTAACATTATAAATAACAGCAAAATATGAAATGAAAATGAAATAAATGAAATGGAATCTAAAATTAGTAAAGCTTTTCTTATGGAGTACTGTTTGTAATTACAACGAAAGAGACGTAGGAGCTCACCTCCTTCAATTTGCTCTTTCATTATCAATAAAATAAATATTCCACTAATGAAAAGAATTTTACTCCCTCAGATGAGAAACTAAATTGAATGTTCCATATTTTTTATTTTTACGACGAAGGCTTCAGCTATTCGATGACTGAAAACTTTCGATGCTTTATACAGGGCGTCTTATCTGCGTGAACTTTTTATGAAATTATATAATCAATTAATTCGTAACAAAAAACAACTAAAAACTAAAATATAAAAATAATCGACAAGTGCCTTTCAATTTTTATATTTTTATAAAACAAGCTAACACTGCATTGTATTTCTGTATTGGTTATATTACTTTGCTTAGTTATTTAAATTATTTTTGAAACATTTGAAAATTCTCATTTAATTCTATCGATTACTTTCACGAACTCTTAATCTAATTAAATTGTATTTAATTATCGAATCCAATACCATAATATCAGTTTCTAAACAAAGTGCTTGACTCTTATAATTTATTATTCAACATGTTCTATAATATAAAATGTAATAATTATTACTATTGTTTGCGAAATTATTAAATTAAATATTATTAATATTTTTAATTTGAATTTCTGTAATAGTTTTATTTTAGATTAATTAGTTTTTTAATGTTAAATATTGTTAAAAAGTTGATAGATTATTTAACATTAAAAGCTATAATTTTAATTTGAAGGTAAACAGCAAATTTTAAAAGAAGAATAAAACATCAGCATAAATATAATATACCAATACGGTTTTACAAGTATGCAACAAAGTGCATATTTCCCCTGCACGGAATTACCTCGTATTTGGTAAACCAAAAACCAAAGTAAATAGAAGGTATACGAATATGTTTTTTTCAAACAAAAACTAGAATTTTTCTAATTATATGTACATATTAATATGTACCTACATACAAAAATAATTATAAAAAAATAAGATTCTTAGTAGGTACTTGATGGAAGCTTTAATAATATATTAATAAAAAGATTAAAATAAATAGAACTATTTTTCATTATTATAATATTATGTTAACAAAAATTCTGCCTTATTGTTGTAAAATGGGAGATAAAAAGGTACATTTACGAAGTTCTCACACTTTAGTGGCTACAGACTTGGTTCTTGGGACTGTCTCAATAGTCTGATAAATACGAGATGGCCAATTCGTAAAAACTATGTATTTCAACTATTGGGTTTAAAAATGTTAAATATTTCTATTAAAACCCATAAAAACATATTATATACCATACCGTGTACCATGTATATAATACCATTATATACCTCATACTCAACTATTATCAACTTATACATAATAGATATAAATATTAATTGATAATGTAAAAAACAAAAAAAATTAAGAAAAATAAAACTCTATAATTCTATATAATTATGTACTTCTTACTTTATATGTATAATAGATAATATCCACGGTTTTTATGGATGTTTGGTGTGTATTACCTGAATATAATTATTTGCTTTAATGTTTGAAATTCAAATTATATAAGATATTATTATATGGTTAAACATTTTTTGTTGTTAAAAGTTTGTTTAATTAATTTTTAATTTGAAGTTAAATTTGAAGGTATATAATAAAATTTAATGTATATAGTTTGTTTCAATTTAAATTGAATTAAAAAAATTAAAAAAATTGAAAAAGATCATATAATGTATCAAATTATTTTGATATAAAACGTATAAACTTTGCCACAAAAACATGTAATATAGAGATAAGGTGATGTTTTTAATCGCAGGCTAGCCATATTGGCAGTAGCATTATTATGTTTTAGCGGAAATGTTCATATGTTCTTATATCAAAGTAATTTAATATATTCCTTTTTTTAATTCCATTTATCGTGAAACAAACTATACTTAACTTGAATTCCAAACATTAAAAACAAATAATTATTTTTTAATTTAAAGGATTGATAATAATGGTGTGTAAAACACACGCAACACGTAGTTAATCAATAAAAGACAGTAGTTATCATTTATCAACTATTACATAAACGAAAAAGTGCATAATTTATATATTAAGAATTAACTATGTAATACATAATAATTTAATCCTGTTGCATGAGAAATTGTACATATTTTGTACATTTTGTACAGATTGTAGATACATTTGAAGTAAGATTTAAAGAAGTTTTTAAATATTTCCAAATTATTCCGTGATATGCACAGTGGATGCTGATACGTGTTGCTTTACCAAAACAGATTGCTAAATTATTACTAAATTCATTTGTTATTATTATCAACACTATGGAATAGACAATATACATACATAGGAAGTTTGTAATTGTAAAGTTAATAAAATAAAAATAATATGAATATTGTCGATTGCCTAAAAGCGACAAAATCTCTCGAATATATTATGGTAAGCATATAAAAACGATTACTATAAACTAAAAATTTCTTTTTCATGATTATTATCCTCTGGTAAGGACGATCGAGACTTTAAGACTCACAGGAAAGAAATATTTTCGCAAAAATCTGGTAATAATCATGCAAACAACACGTGGAAAATTTTGTGTAAGGATTATCCTTATACTAAGTAACACAGAAAAATTAACTCAGGGAAATCCTTGTAAGGAACATCCCCGTCCTAGTGCTCTTACGTACGAAAACAATTGCAAACAAAAATAATTTACTTAATATTTTTTAAAGTTTGAAAGTATTACAACTTGTTTTAGAAAATGCACGGCCTTGTTTTGATGCTTAAGTAAGAGGTTGAAGTAAAGACACCTTATGTTTCAAATATGTTCACGCCTTAGTACTTAATGACTGGACTATAAATAAAGTTTCTGCGAAAGAGAAAATAAACAATAAAAGTAACATAGTAATAAAAGAATACATCATGAAAAATAAAAATTAATAAATATTATGTTATAGAGTAGTTTCGACTAATTAATTGATTCCTGCTTGTGTGTGATAATTCTTTCAACCTCCATCTAATAATTCATAGTTCGGTATTCTAATAAATCTGATTTTTCTTATATATTTTAAATAAATCATATTACGTTTCCAAACTCCCTTCATTATCAATAGTAAAGGATAAACGAAGTGAAGGTAAATTAATAAAATAGTAAGGAAAACAAGTGAAAGAAATAGGAAGTTGGAAAATGACAGGTTAAAAAAATTAAGAAATGGTTTAAATTTGAAAGAAATAAAAACATGGAAACTAACAAATTTGGTAACAAAAAAGGGATATACCGAGTTTAACGGGGTCATGCCATGGGATGGATATCTTTTTTCGCTTTTTTGGGGATTTTTTATGAACAATTAAAATACACTATCTTTGAATTTTTACCACACATTTTAACAGTTCTTCCGAAAAATTTCAAGCATAAGTACGGAGTTGAATCGATTTTACACCGTTCGGAAAACACATATTATGGAAATAGACAGCTTCCATGATTTCGGAAGATTTGCTCATCCAAAATCAAAAAAATCGAACGGCATTTTGATTTGTTGAAAAATGTGTTGGAAACAAAAATGCTGATAAAAAAAATTGATAAATCTTAAATATAGATATTTTATAATATAAAATATAAATATCTTAAATAAATAAAAAATTCAGACTGCAGATATTAAGAGAAATACTGGATTTTGCGTTTTAACAACTAGATCCACTGCTCATATTATAATGCATTATCCGTTGTAAAATTAAAAATAAGTATCTATATTTTTTCCTCTAAAGTTTAGTATATTATTTGGTTAAAGTATATTATATAGTATATGACAAAAATTTGCTGCATGTTTGCTTTTCTCCAACATAGTCTTGAAAATTCAATCAGCAATGTGTTGTTAAGTGTTGCTGCTGCACTTTTACTGCAATAATATGTGTTACCGAAATCTATTGTCTGTCATAATTGCATACAATTAAATATCATCCCTTACCTTTGTTTAGATATTTATAAAAAGTTTGATAAATATAAAATTACTTAAAATTCAATAAGCAATTACAAATTTCTTTTTGAAAATTTTCGGTCTTGCATAAACTGTAAATTAATTATTATAAATTTATATTTTATATAAAATGTTCAATATTTCATAAAATATAAAATAAAATATTGTATATTTATATACCGGGTGCTGAATGAGTTAGCCGAACATAGGAAAATAACATGTAAAAGCATAATTATGCAAATTCCTACTTTCCTAATTATTTTATAGAAAAAATGACAGACACAAAAATAATGCAGAAATATAAACTGCAAATGATAAGACGATTAGATAAAATGGTCAATAAAATTGACTTAAAAGGTAAAAAATGCTATCGAAATTGTTAAAATTTGCATTTATCGCACTGGCTATGTAATAAATTCAATTTAATTTATATTTTCCAAAATAATTATTATTATTATTTATTTAATAATTAAGAGAGTTGAGGATAATATATCCTATAAACTCTAGAAATAGTATTTGCAACTAGATCATAGCAGTGTATTAGGCGCTACCAGGGCTAGAACTACGGTTTTACGCTCCCTAGTCTGCTCCTGTGTGCTTTACGCCACATGGAAACCATGGAAGCTTTCATGGCCAGTCCGATAAACAAAACTTTTAACAATTTCAAAAGCATTTTTTGGCTTTGTAAGTAAAAGCCAGATGAAATCTAATACTCTTATCATTCGTAGCTTATATTTCTGAATTATATTTGTGTTTTTCATTTTTTTTCGAAAATAATTAGGGAAGCAGGAATTTGCATAAATAAGTTTTTACATCTTAATTTCCTATGTTCGGCTAAGTCATTCAGCACCCTGTATAAAATCGGTAAGTAATAAGTAGTAAAAAGTATGTTATTTTAAACCGGAAATGTGTTTATTATTTTATATTATACTCATGATCAGAAAAGTTATTTGGAATTTTGTTGAGTGAAGTAATATATTTCTTTTAACTAATAATTAATAAAATAATTAAAATTTGTAATTTTGTTTTGCAGTAAGTACTTTTATAGTCGCAACCATTTGAAGCGCTTATATTTTGATTTAAAAATAAGAATTAAATAATTCCTTCTAATTATTTTTTTAAAATATTGTTTACAATTTCACTTTCCGTAATAACCTATCGTTATGTTAAAATAAATTTAAATTTTTATAAAAGCTTATGCGAATAACTTCAGTTTTCAATTAATTTCCAGTGTAAAATATCAGTTTAAAAAAAGTAATGTTTAAAACTTTTTTAATTCATCAATCTATGAAAAACAGACATTGATTTTAAAAAATCCGCAAAATCGTTAAAAAGGAAAAGATTAAAATATCTCGAAAAGAAAAGTTTGTAAAGTGCATTTTCATGACCTAACCATTATTTACAGATCCTAGACGGATTCAATTTTGAACTAGTGCTTTTTTGTAATATAATTTCTAGGATTCACGACAAAAAATTTTATTTCTTAAAAGAAAACTACTCAGTTTATTGCTATTAAATTTTTTATAACTAGTGCTGTGTAGTTAAAATAGACTTTTAAAATACATATAAAAAAAAGTTTGTAATTACAGTATCGTATCTTTTATCAGATCACCGAAATCTCTATATTCTATTAACGTAACATTGTATGTTGGGTTATCAATTTATAACTAAATTATCAAAGCTCGAAGCAAACAATTTTATCTGTTCGAGAACACGCTCTGGTGGGTAGCTAAGAAACTAAGAAGCAGACTAAGGATAATTTCTATGTCACAGTTGGTTTGATACAAAAATGATAGGTTTTTTATTGTCATTTATATAACTAACCAATAATAATTTTATGTTTGCGTAACAAATAATAATTGTTTGGTCTGTTAATAAATCATAATCATCAAATTATTTTTTTGCCAGGCTTTATTACGCAGAAAATTAAAGTTATTAAAGATTTATTATGCCACCCTTTTGTTCTACTTATAAAAAAGTTTTATAAACTTTAATATTAATTTTTAGGGACTAAATAGAAAGAGAAAAACTTTTCGGTAAAAGATACGACGAATATAGCGATAAGTTTTCAATTAGGAAAATAATTATTTTTCGTAAGTGGGAAATTAGACAAAATATATATTTTAAAATTTAACTAAAATATATTGTTTGATACAAAGCTCGCGCGCTTTATTTAAAAAAATTACTAACGTCAAATTTAATCGAATTAATTATTTTAAATCGAAATTCATAATACTCGGTTTAGTAATCTAATAATAATTATTGATTAAATGTCAAAAACTCGATCAGTTATACTGTTCTATCTGAACAAATAATCCATTCAAAATTGTACATTTGATTCAAAAATAAAAAGAAAACTTAATGGCTTCAAAATATTTCAGCAAATTATAATTTTAATATTTATAATTTTTGTAATAAAAAATGTTAATAAAACAAATATTGGATGTAAGTACATTTGAATAATTAATTTTGTTAAATTAGGTATTTATAAATCCATATGTACAAAAAATTATGACCTATAACCGACCAACTCACTTTGTATGTATAACAGTTAATCATGAAGGTGAACAGAGCAGATACGAGCGAATAAACATTTAATTTAAAAGGTCCAAAGTAAATTTTGGTGTCAGGTGTTTTGTACGTAGATAATCTGTAATGTCACTATAAAAGTGTTTTATTATATTTAAACCTCTTGCTAAAAATATCTACAAGTTCAAACTTACAAATTAATCTATAAGAAAAATATTGATATAAAGTTAAAACTTGTAGAAAAATGTTATAAGCGTGTACGGTACTCGAGGGCTTATGTCCTGAAAGTTTATATAGTGTGAAATATTCCGATAATATTATAGTCCGGTCTGAAAGTTTTTTTAAAAAGTATATCGGGGATTAATTAAGAAAAATTGAGAAAAATAAATTTTGCAGCTGGCAGTGGGTGCTACCCTATAAGTTTCACTCCCTTGGGATGTGAATTTTGCCTTGAAAATAAATTTTTTAACTTGTCTGCTAATACTATTTTCGTTCTCTCAACTGTGAAGAAGAATATTAAAAAGAATATTGTAGGTAATAAATTATGTAGTACATATAAAAATGCTTTTTGAGAATTTTTAATTTTTCTACAAGACATGTTACAGTGTTACAGTTATGAAATAATAAGCTACTGCAAGATTTACAATAAATTTTGTAAAAATAAATAATTTCATTCGATCAAAGTGTAACCCTTAAAATATATTTTTAATTTATAATCCGAGACTCACAATTAAACTTAAAAAATGTTGAAATTCTTTTCAAAAATTTCAGGTTTTTAATCAAATTTTTTTATAAGTAAGTTTTCATTGTTGAGATTGTTAAGTTTATTATGAACTTTCTAATTTGAGTTTATTTTGTAAGGTATTTTATTCTAGAAATATAAAATGAAAACTTATTAATTTAATTTAAAGACTGTAAACAGGGTTATATTTTGGCAGGTTCTGACTCTCCAATTAGATTTAGATTATGCATAAATAATTTTGAAAGTAAGATTAATATATGTAATATATAAACAATATTTACCTACCTACAATAAAATTCCAAACAAGAATTGTAACAAACTCACTTTTTTTTCTATTAAAAAATTTATTAAATTTAAAGATTTAATATTTTGTGAAAGCAATTGTTTCACTTTTAAGTCAAGTTCATCTCAGAATTTTGATTTTGATCTTTCATTGTCGTAAAGAACAATTATATGAACTTCTAAAGTCCTTTTCTAGGATTTTCTAGCGAAACATATTAGAAGTCATACATTTTCTCCAAAAAATATACATATTGTTAGGTAGCATTTACTACCAGAAACCGAACTCATAATAAGTATACAACACAAAACCGTTGTTACGGTTTTTTTGGATTAATTTAAATTACTAATTGTCACTTATTATTTTACTAATATTAATTACATAATTCTACTGTATATTAATGCGGGATAAATTATGATATTTATTACCCCTGCGGCATAGCACAGCGTGACATAACCTACATAATGAAAACAATATCTGTAGCATCGGGGTGCATACTATAACGAAATGTTTGCACGATAAATGTCAGAATGAATTTAAAATTTAACTCAAAATATACTAAATTGTTCTACTTAGGCTTTAGATTTAGGTAATTTCTATTTACCTCTGCAAATTTAGTTTTAATTTATAATTCGCTCTGAATACCTACCTTGCCGGAATATTTTTTTCATTTTGAATTGATGTGTAAGGGTATTTCTTATGTAGCTCCTGGATGTTGTTCTTTAATAAAAGACTTATTTTAAAATTATTGTGTGTGCATTCGATTACAATGAAACGTAAAGGATAATATCATTTAAAGGATAAAGGTGGGATGCGTTTGCAATTGTCAATTCGTAGATTAAACATAGATTTCATAAAAGCTAAATATCCTAAAAACTAATATGCAAAACGAAATATCGGAACTGAATGTCACAGTTTGTGAGAGCAATACAAAATTATTATCTACGAATTGACAATTAATATCAGTTAAATTATCTTCTTTGTACTTTCGATAATATCAAAACAGTTTACTCTTTTATTTAAGAAAAATATCTAGGTGCTACCCTTAAGTTAAAAAATATTCGAAAAACGAACAGCAGTTGCAGTTCATAAGTGAGTAGGTCAACCAATCCAAAAGTTGTCTGGTGATATTATATAAAGACGAAAACAGCGTAATGTAATCAAGTCTCTAAGTTTGTTAACACTATTCTTAAGTAATTAAGTTTATGTAAAGAGGGTTAATTTACTTAAGGCGAAGGTAATAAAGGTACAATAAATACGCAACGGACTCGTTGAAGTTATTTTTGCATTAAGGATAATTTTATGACTTTAGTTAATGCACAAAATAATATAATAACATAGATGATTTCCATTTTTAGTTTTAAATCTGATGAAAACTAAATACACATATAATATTTCATACAATAAAAATTCTTCAAATTTAATATAAATCACTGTAACAGAAGTTAACAATGAAATAAACATATTTTTTTAAATAATAAAATTATTTGTGTTTGTAACAAATGATTCCATTATTATAGGTGAGATAAACACGGAAACATTACATCCGAGCACGCGGTGCGTGTGCACACATAATCAGACGACACTAGCACGTGCGTATTACCGTCTGCCCCCTGTGAACTTTAAATATACTTTCTGCCACCCTCATTCAACCCTATGGCACGATACTCGGACGTGCGTAACCCTACATCAAATTTGTCCGCAATACAATAATTAAAAATTCATGCTAGTAAAATATACAAAATGTTTGCACTTCAATTATTTTATAGACCACCATTTCAATCACACATTAGCAATGGAAGAGCATCCCTGAAGGTAACGCGAAAACCACAGCCGAACGAAAAATTATAAGAAAATGACATATTTCTCCTACCACCAGCCATGGCCGTTGTAATTAAATTATTAGGAAAACATTAAATCAACTACTAAAGTTAATACTTAGGAATCTATGAGAAAAGCTTTGCATAATACACATGTATCATCTAGTAGCCATGAACAACATAGCAACCGAGGAATGCAAAAGGAATCTCCGATAATCCGCGCTGGCCCAAGTTACGTCATCAACATTCCATCCCCCACCATTATACATTTATGTAGTATTGGGATGAGATCACCCTCTCAGGAATTTTTGTCATAACTTTATAGAAGTTATCTCCGTAAAGGCTGTGAAACCTTTTGGTTTTATCCTGTATGAACTTACAAAATTAATTATCACCACATCAACCTCTTTCCAGCAATTTTTGGTCGAAAAGAATATTTTATTTGTTTCGAGCTGTATTGTTCAAAAATAAAATTAATTCTTCAGTATACTTGATTACCTTCATACTGCAACTTCAAATGTAGTTTCCAAAGAATTCGGAAAATAAAAACTTCTTTCGAACCTTCTAATTCGTTTTATGCACCGTGGAGTCGATAAAATTTTTTACAGCGAATATTTATTTATTTATACATTACTACAACCCCAAAGCAATTTCCTAACTGATGACAGAATAGTTAAAGTTCCCCAATTCACATTCTCTTACATCACACTAAAAAAAGTACAGTTCGATGCTGTTAAACTATATGTACGAGATAAAACTAAAATAGATGGTTTAGTAATAATTGCAAACGCTAAGTAAAAAGGAAGTATTTTCGTTTAACTATAATGAAATCCGTTGAGAATTTTGGCAGCCAAGTTTATTTATGTAAAATTTCACGATTAACAATTAAGACGCATTTTTTTGCAAAAGGAATGGTAATAAATTATTCAATTAAAATTGAACGCAACGAATCCCGGAATGTATTTCGAAAATTCAAATAACTTTTTTGAAAATAGTTCACAAAATATAGTCGTAATTAGAATAATGGATAGGTTAGATGTATCAAAGCATATATCGTTAGTTTTAATTGGCAGTTGTAGATAAGGTAAGTTGAAATCACCACAAAACAGTGAACAATCTTCGTTTTTTCAACCCATTCTAGTTTTATAAAGGGAGAGACGTACAAATCACAATGGCATTGTTCTCTATCGCCACGATAAAACATCTCATCGCTAGCTTTATTCAAGCTGCAAAATTAAAAATTCCCATCGCACTGTAATGAAAACCCTGTGGTATCAAATACGAAGTAACGTCCAAACACACTTTGATTGTAAAGTTTGGTTTTAAATTTTCTACATTTTTATTTTAATATCCATTCTACCGTATTATAGTCTCGTTAATGACTAAACCAGCTGTGCCGCATCAAATTGCAGCACTATTATTACATTTTTCTAATAATTAAAAAAATCCTTTCAAAAATACTTTCCATAACAGTTTCAGTCATAATAGTTTCGGGCGTACTTCATAATATCGCGTATTTTATTATTAATTTTACTCCGCCAACAATAATAAATATACTTTTTTTTGCTTCGTTATTACGACAATTTAATATCTTAACAATCTTACAATTAGATACGATAAGTGGACCTACATTAGTGGCGTGTAATAATAACTGAACATTAATCGAATTTTTAAAATAAAAATACAAAATATACAAACAAAAGTAAAAAACCCGAAATTCTGGAATTTGGGTTAGCCTTCAAAAAAATTATTATTTTTTTTATTGATTTTGGAATGTCAAATAATTTTGAATTTTTATTTTTTCTATCTTATTGAATTGAATACTGTGCGCGTTAGTAATATTTTCCAGGTTTGCCTGATGAGAATCCGAAATTCGAAACACCTGAGCCCAAGTGTAGTGAACTATTTCACTTAATTTGCATATTTTTATCCGAAAAAACAGTAAGCTTTTTCAATCATTAATTTTTATAACATGTCCTGTAAAGTATTAATTGCATTTAGTAAAATATTTTCACATGCTAATAACTAAACCATATTAAAATTAAAAAATGCCAATGCTCGTTTTCACTTTGAGATCTATATACTACCTATAGGATACGAATCTGTCCCAGAAATTATTCAAGTAACTTATATATCTACTTTAATTTTTATTTTTCTGAATAGTAAGAGTAAAAATATAGCGATTAACATCCGAAATATGATTTTAATCTTGAAAAATTCCCCTTAATTTGCTATAAAATTTTATAAAATATATTTCTCTAAATCTCCAACCATTTCATAATTTTTATTAATATCTATCACACGTTCATTATTATTTTAATAGAATTATTATTTGCAGACATTTATTTTATTAAACTTTTTAGTGATTTAAAGAATATAGTAATCGATGTAGAATACGTTTCATTATCAGCAAGGATTGTTTATTCTGAACAAATGTAGGATGACCCTTGTAAATAAATTAAAATTAAGAATTTATAGTAGAAAGTGTTATAACTAATTAGGATGTCGTTTCATTATGGCGTTATGGTAATAAATATTTCATAGTAGGTACAACTGTAAATTAGTTTGTCAGTTCCTGCATCACATTTACATGTAGTGTAACGGATGATGTACATTATACAATAGCATCTATCTTATCAGAATCCTCAACATATTATGCAAATTTATAAGTTGAAGGTGTCAAGGTAAACTGTTTCAAAATCAAATGTGTTTATTTGTAATTTTCGATAGTTTTACGTGTATAACATTAGAAGCTGCAATAATTAATATTACTAATAAGTAAACAAAGTAACTAACTAACTTTGAGTATATCACTTGTCAGCACTCAAGCAGACAAACCCCTACTCTGCAAAATGTACTACACTGGGAGCTGGTATTAACAATGTTGAACGAGAAATGGTATGAAATCAGCTCTTTCATTGTTTTAGTATATTCTCTATATGTGAGCAATATTGCATAATTCGTCGCATTCGAAGGATTAATAATTGTGGAAGAGCTTTACGTATCCTTTAAACCTAATGATAAACAATTTGATATCAACTGTTGGAATATGTTTTTAAAATTGCTCAACTTTTAAAAGTGGCATAAAACTCATATGTGAAGTGTGACGTATTGATTTCAATTTGTATTAGAAGTTGGCAATATACTAAAAGTGTCAGCGTTTCGTAAGCGCGAATTGATTCCTAAGATTAAAACAAGAAAGCGAGGGAGTTCATGAATGGTTTGCTAGGATTATAAATCCGTATTGCTCTGTTTCAACATATTGTGGAAATAGGGTTTATGAGCCTGAAAGGAGGTGAACATTTTTCGAGTAGCATTGTGGTAACCGATCGATCAGATAAACAAAATTTACAAAATGCCTTCGAAAATTTACAGGAAGGATTCTAAATAAATGAATAAGAAATTGTTTTTTTTTTCAAGATTGTTTTCGTAGCTGGAACCATACGGTTTGTCAGTGAGAATTAACGAAAGATGCATGTAAGGTTAAAGTGATTACGAATGCAAAATTTAAAATTATAACACAATCATGTTTGTTTCGCTATTTCCAAAAATATTTACGTAAAATCTATTAGAGAAATTAAACCAGTAACCAATCAGACAAGAACAATTTAAATTCGTGGTAATAAATCAAAAACTTGATTGATTACTTAGTTAATTTATCTAATAGATCTAAGAGATATTTCGATGTTAAGAAATCGGGCATAATATGAACAGTAATATATTGTCGTGTTACCAAATCATTTTTTATAAAATTTTTAGGATAGTTTATAAATTGTTTGAGTATTGTTAACCTTTCATAGTGTTATAGTTATTTATGGTTTTATTCTTTTTCGCAAGGTTTGCTTTCAAGGGACGAATTCTTCAAATTCGCATTTAAATGTTACCAACATTTGTTGTGTTTCTACTAATCAACTAGGTGAATTTTTACCTCGAGTTGATTTTATCCAGTTCGAACTAATCATTCCTCTAAGTTAGACTGGTATTATATTAGGAGATGTCACCTTTCACCTCGATTTTTCTGCTATAGGTTATTATTTTATCTTCTAATTTTGTATTTCAATTTTTAAACTTTTCTATTGTAAATATTTTAAAATTTTTGTATTTCGATTATTTTTCTCAATTGCCAAATTTTTGATTTTTGTGTCAAAAATTTTTCCAGTCAATTTCATATATATTTTTCATTTTTGTATATTTTTTAACCTTGAAAATGGGTCAATAAAAGAACCCGAAACGTCAGACCACTAAATTTATTTTGTTCTTACTGACCTCAAACTCAACCATAAATAACTACACTCTGAAAAAAGATTTGTCGTCGCAACAAAATCTTAATAACTATAGCCTCAACAGCGTTTTTTTGCTGTTACAACAAATTTTATGCTGTTTGGAATAAAAAGTTTGTTCTGAACTCCAAAAACTTTGTTGTGGCAGCATAAAATTTGTTGTAGCAGCAAAAAACTCTGTTGAGGCTATACATTCTGAAAAAAGATTTGTCGTTGCAACAAAATCTTAGTAACTATAGCCTCAACAGAGTTTTTTGCTACTACAACAAATTTTATGCTGCCACAACAAAGTTTTCTGTGTTCAGAACAAACTTTTTATTCCAAACAATATAAAATTTGTTGTAGCAGCAAAAAAACTCTGTTGAGGCTATAGTTACTAAGATTTTGTTGCGACGACAAATCTTTTTTCAGAGTGTAACATTATTATACATATTATAAAGTATTTTTTTATTTTGAATTTTGATTTGGAGATTTTGAATTAGTTGTTAATATTGGGTTTTGATTTATGTTTAAATTTAAATTTATAAATGAGTTTTATAAATCATTTTTATCATTTATAAATGAGTTTTTGAAAATGACAAATTTTTGAATTTGGTAGGTCTAATGCTGACAAGCAATGTTGGTACAAAAGATAAAAGATTTTACAAAGATAAAATTTCAATACTCGATTGCAACGAGCCAAATAACTTTTTGAGTAAGAGTTTGGAAAAATTCACAGAATAGAGATCTTACTCTTGGATTGTAGTAAATCAACCTATATGTATATCTGTGAGGTGAAATGATATTTGCATTTTGTGACGGTAATTTAAACGTTGTTAAATTAATTCGGTGCAAAAAGATCATAAAGCTATATTTTGACTTGCGGTCAGTGCGTAGCAGTTGGAAATGTCTACTATAATTGAAGTGGAAATACGAACTAGATGTCTTATTGGAGCGGATATTTGAATTTTTTTTATTCTAAGATTTAATAACAATAATAATAAAAAAAATAGCAAATAATTTTTTTCTATAATAAAAATTACTCAATTTAGAATCTAGGGTTGGATTTGCACTTCATTGCAACTTTCGATTGCTTAGTAAATGTTTGGTATGTCTGGACGCAGAGTAAAACTCAGAGTAAAAAAAGTATACATTTGTAAAAAGCGATATAAATAATAATTAAAATGTTAAAAAATTTCACAAAATGACTTACCATGAACACAAAAATATCAAATGTAAGTGATGCCACGTGTGCTACAATGAATTTTGAAAATTGAGGTTTCAAAGAACAACACACTGCTATTTTGAAATATCTAAAATATCTATATATTTTAAAAATAAATAGTTTTTATAAATAATTTAATTTAATTTTTCTTTTCTTTTTTTTTCTTTCATATAATTTTTCAAATTTACCACGCTTTTCACCATAAGAAAAAAACACATTATTAAATACCAAATCTACTTAAGAAATACTTATATTTATACGAGATGTTGTATAATGCCTTCCTAAATAAAAATTCAGTAAAACATAACACAGATTTATTATTTATGCTATAATAAACTAAAACTCATCGATACCTAGCTTTAAATTATTCTTAAGTTCGAAGAAATATTAAGACAGGTAGGTACTATTCAGAGTTAAATATTCACACTCGCCATGAAAAATTAAAAATTTTCTCATATTATAAGTTGCTCAAATACTTAAGTTTCCTTCATTTAATTTTTAAGCAACTGCTGGTAAAAGCAATTGTTTTACAAAAGCATCTTAGTACCTCCCGTTTGATGAAAACAGTATATTTTATTTGGAACAAAAGTATTTTACGAAAAGTCTAAAGTACAAATAGTCCTACTTTTGCTCTTCATAAAGTAAAGCAACAATAGTTGCAATTGCAACTATTCTTGCAATGCAAGTTTTCAAAATTTGAATATTTCTTTTTGAAAAAACTAGAAATGACCTAACGATAAAACCAGCTGACCTTTCGTAACCTATCTATGACCTAACGATTCCATATTAATTTAATGTTTAACATGAAACATGACTTATGTCAATTGATCTTCTAAATTACTTTTAACATTTTAGTCTATCAAAGCCGAAAATCGGACCCGTTCTTGCGGATTTTGTTCTTGTATGTAGATACAAGAACAGTTTTTGGATTTTACGATTTTACTAATTGACTGTATTTATCGATTTGTACTGCCTAGCTTAAAAATACCCCAACAGGGCTTGGGTTTTCAAATAAAGAGATCGGAGACGGTCTTCTGACCAAATGCCTATTTTAATGAGTGCACTAAGCAAAATAAGTGCCAATTTTAACTACTTAGCTTAAGCAGGACTGTGTAGTATTTGTAATCTGCTAGTAAAATTTTGAACTTAATACTTAATATGTTAGCATAGGCAGATTTAGGGGGTGGGCACGGAAGTACGTGCCCCCCCAGACGCTTGAAATTAACAAGGAAACAAGGAGACAATCCCAAATCTGAGAACCCTTTTTGCCCGTCTCAACCTTTTGTGCCCCCCCCAGAAAAAAATTCTGGATCCGCTCCTGTATGTTAGTATCTATTATATTAAATAGCTGACATTATAGCGATACAAGTATTTGAGTCCTTCCTACTATAGAGCAATTATGAGAGGAAATTTTGTTTACCCATCAAGTTCTCCTAGATTAAATTTCTGGGTGCTCTTGTAATCTAGCCACCTTTAATACGAGCCAGAAAACTATTGTCAAATGGATTGCTGGTAACGTACGACGCAACAACGTCGAAGTTCTCCACTTGATAAAATTGTTAATACATATGTATATATTAAAGAAAAAATTTCATTAAGTAATTCCTAAAATTAAAAAGTTCAAAATGTAAAAGCTTTACAAAACGAGCGTGAAACTTCTTTTTCTACCTTTTAAAAGCTTAAAACATAGAACACACTGTTTGTTTAAACTTTTATCAACTTTACTGTATAATAATTAAGTAGGTACATATTAAGTTAAATAAGTAAATTCCTAATTTATAAAAGTTTTATTATAAAAATTAAAATTGAATTACAAAACTATGATTTTAATTTTTTAATTAAAAAATAAATATCAGTTTTAGTTTAGCAATAAATTTGAATATTCGAATAAGAATTTTTAAATGCTTATAGGTATAAGAATAATAATATTAATATTATATATTATATTAAATAATTATAGTTAATATACTTCGGCTAATAACATATAAATGAAAAAACTTCAGGTTATAAATTGGTTAAAAGAAAAGAACCAATAACGAACTTAAAAGTGTTGCATAAAAACGTTGCATATTTTAGCTTATGTTTTTGTTTATACAAGGTAGATTGTATATATATATAATATATATTGAATATAATATATGGAATAATAAAATTAATTTGAATTTTATTGTTTACCTAATATATTTAAATATGCAGTCGAACTCGAATCTCAAGTCACCACCAAAAAAGTTCGAATTACTGAAACTTCGAGTTATGAAGATAAAATTACACGTAAATATCTGACAAACCTATATAATTAAAAAATATTTAAAAAGAAATATCTGATAACCTACATAATTTAAAAAAAATTTGATATACAGAATAATTCGAGGACGTCCATAAATTACGTGAAACGTTTAGGGGGGGCAGGGGGTCGAGCCGAATCTCATCAAATCACGGGTTGGGGAGAGAGGGGTCTCGGCAAATATCACGTAATTTTTTTGTCTTAACTAGTCTTTAATAAAAATAATTAAACAAATTATGTTTTTTTAAATAAATTCAACGCAATCAAGCACAGATTTTGTGCTTTTTACACTTTACACTAAAAAATATGCATTTTAAAAGATCTCACGTGAAATTTGAAGGGGGAGGGGGTCGAACCAAATCTCATGACTCTCGCCAAGGGGTAAGAGAGGGGGTCTAAAAATCGCAAAATTCGCCTTACGTAATTAATTCGCCTTAGGGAAGTTTCACTGTATTTGTGTTTGCATCTCACTGCTACTTCAAAGCATTTTCACTAATATTTACTTTTTAGCCAGTGGATAATATTTTATTTTCAAGTGTGTTCACCAATAAGAATCCATAAAAAGTGAAAATAAGAAATTAATCGTAACAGCAAGGGCATGGGCATTTTAATTCAAAAACCAATTTACTAAAACTGTTATGTTATGCAAACCTCATCATTTGTCATTTTGAATACACACATAAGTTTCAATGTATTTTAACTTCTGTGTTTAGCTATGCTATGATATGTTGTGTTACGTTAATTGGCTGAGAACGACGCTTTAAGCTCGTCGATACACAAAAAAAGAAATATCTACAATGTTATAAACTGTGTTTAAAAAGCTGTTATAAACTAATAAAATGCTTAGGGGTATCTATATTGAGATAACGTACTTAATGGTAGTATATACATAATTTAATATAATTATACGAGTTAGTAATATAATTTAATTCACTTGCAGTTTACAACAAATTATTTCCTTACACTTAATACTCATAATTCATCCACAATGTAGGTACTACTCGTATGATTAGGGGTAGACTGTAGATTGATTGTTTGGTATTTTATTTGTGTTAACTCTCGATACTTTTGTAAGGTAGAACTTATTTTATATTATCCAGGAATAGCAAGAGAAGATAAGAAATATTCTGTCATGACAAGTCAACTATATAATTACCTATTAAAAGTATAAAAATACTAGCATTGCAGTAGTTATTGGGTTGGGTAAATTCTGTCGGTGGCATCTAGTGGCCAACTGCGATTTATACGCCATCTGTTCTTGATAAGCAATGCAATCTACCCAAACGTTACTACAGAGTAATCAAAACACAATTATATGCGATACCTATATTCGTCTTTTGTAGTCCATTAAATAAAAGCGGGTGCAAGAGGAACAGAATATGGCAATCGTAAGGGATGGTTCTTCGAAATATAGTAGGTTATAGGTATGAGACCGTCTACGATATACGCCTACTCAATTATTATGTTATTCTGCTTATATAGTAATTGGTTTTGATTTAGTGAATGGTCAAAAGTGAGCGAAAGTCATGAAGAATATTGCCACTTAACGGAACTTCTATATTCCACTACAAGCGATTACATTTTCAAAGAAGTCGTAGACATAAATAGAATTTAAAATAATTAGAATTTTTAATTAAAACTTGTCGAAAATAATTTGCCTCGACCGTTTTTAATAATTGTGCACTCTATCATCAAAGCTTTTACCGATTTTCCTTACAATTTTTTATAGGTAAACATTGGTTAAGTAATCTACGAATAAAATCACTCACAAAATATAGTCAATGGTTGTTCAAAATCTGTGCTTAATCGAATGGATAACTACAGCAGCCGGCTTTAGTCGGATAATTTGATAAATACGATGATTTATGAATTCCATCTGTATGTTTCATGCCAGGATTTTTATAAAAATCTTAAATTAATAAATTAAGCTACTAAATCTGATAGAATTACAGCATAAATCAATAATTGGTTACGTGACGACAAGTTTCAGTTATTTATAGCCTTGTCGGAAATATAAAAAAAAGTATAGGTAGCATTTTCAAATATTAAAACTAATCTAAATTAGCATTAAACACTCAACACTATTAAAAATTATGTGTGTCATTTTAATATGGAGAATGAGAAGGTGAGCACAAGCATAAATACTAAAAACACCAAAATATAATTTTCGCGACGAACGTTGAAAATGACCATTACGCCATAACTCAAATTAAATATTAATACCTTCATTATGATATCTACCCAGAAGTTAATAGGGTCTAAATAATTGATGGCCGCTTAACACTTGCAGTTTCGGTACTGAAACTACGACCTACAAATCGAAAACTTGTAGTAAAGCTATCATAATAATAATAGGCATAGATATAGCTTTTCTTTCAAACTACAGATATATTTCAAATAATCAATTTTGTTCAGGTTTTCGATTTAATGCTACTTATTCATTAAATAAATAATAGCTATCGTTAAATAGTGACAAAATTATCTTGAGAATATTTTAACTATTTGCATTTTTAAAAAGAACTAACTCTACCTATAGTTTACCTATAGTGTGCAAATTGAAAGTCAGAAACAAATAGACTACAATAAATCAACGCTTCATATTATGCTTCCAATCGAGATAAGTGATGATGGAAGTAAGTTAAAAGAAAGTTGCACTATACAAAGAAAATTAGACTGGTGTCACTATTTCTTTTTAAATGCAGCAGATTTAAAGGTATAGGGTAAACTATTCATAGTTTTTATTGTAATAAGATAAATTCTAGAATACAATTATATTATGTAATAAGCTCAAGCTTAGCTGCTAAAGTATTAATATCGTATAACGATGATAAAGTATTGATCTTATTATCCTGACAATTTCTCCTGGCAAGGTAATGGCAAACCATCCAGGTAATCTGTCAAAACTCATGAGAATTTTTCCCGAAATAGAATGTATGATTAGTATGAATAATTACAGCCCATGTTAAACAGTAGGCCTCCTATTCCATTGTACTGTATGAAAACACTTTGGGATACAATATTAGAAATACACCACAATGTTTGTGGCCTATCTATCTAACAAAAAGTGTCCACATTGGAGTGCTTGAACATAAAATATAATTATAATGTATTTGCAGTTAAAATGGCCATGTTAAAGTTTATAATTTTTTCCTGCAGTGATAAAACAGTTTTTTGGATTTTCAACCAACGTATAGGTTAAAATGGTTTTTTAGGGCATGTTCTCCAATAATCAAACATGAACTTTGTCATTTGTGGAAGGTAGAAAAAAAATTGGCCATATTGCCCATAGAGTGTTGGCATTATGGCCAATGACAATTTTCGTGAAATTCGCATCAAGACAATATGGCCATACTAAATGATGGTATTATTAATCGTAAATTGATATAAACATATATTGGCCATATTGCTCAAAGTGCATTTTGTTAACGGCTTTATGAAATGTAGCATACTACGTCTAAATAATCTAACATTTTAACTACACTATGTTATATTTATGCTATCATTATATAATAAGGAGTACTTAAACTCCTAGATATTTCGATGTGTAAACCGCTATATTCGATGTGTAAATTTAGCTTAGTAACTTTGTGTTAATTTTCTGTGTAAAAATGTACACAATATTCTGCTTACGGTTAAAAATGATTATTTTAACACGTGGTTATGTAAATGGGTGATTCCCCGACAAGAATGTAGGTGGAACAAACGCGACAAAACAGATGTTACCAGAATGAATTAACCGAACATAGGAAATTAACATGTAAAAACTTATTTATGCAAATTCCTGCTTCCCTAATTATTTTAGAGAAAAAATGAAAGATACAAAAGAAATGCAGAAATAAAAGCTACGAATGATAATAGCATTACATTTCATCTAACTTTTACCTACAAGGTCAAAAAATGCTTTCAAAATTGTTAAAATTTTCATTTATCACACTAGCCATGGTAAGTTTCCGTAAGTTTCCATGGTAATGATATTTGAAAATAGAAATTAAATTGAATTTATTGCATGGCCAGTGCGATAAATGAAAATTTTAACAACTTTGAAAGTATTTTTTGACCTTGTAAGTAAAAGTTAGATGAAATGTAATGCTATTATCATTCGTAGCTTTTATTTCTGCATTATTTTTGTATCTTTCATTTTTTCTCTAAAATAATTAGGAAAGCAGGAATTTGCATAAATAAGTTTTTACATGTTAATTTCCTATGTTCGGCTAACTCATTCAGCACCCGGTATAATATACATACACCTCATATTGACATCTGCATGCATGTCGTTGCAAATACCTAATAATTTGTGGAATTTTAATGTTTATGTTATTTAAATTTTAGAAATGTTTGATATCAACCATATCAATATTTTAGAAAACCCAAAAGAATGCCCAAAACACTTTTCAGAACTAAAATGTCTTTAAGTTATCACAAATAAACTACGCTGTAAGTATAAAATATTGCAAATGTTTTCACCAGGTGATGAAATAGACAGAAAATTAAGAGATTAAAAAATTAAAATTAAAATGGAAATTAAAATTAAGAAATCCATTATTTTTGGAAAGGAAAGTGTTGGAAAATGATTTTAAAAATGGGTAAGGGTTTAAAAATAAGCGCTCTAATAGGTTGCAATAAGGGGGGAGTTAATTATATATTAAAGATATTTAATAATGGTGAGTTGTTTAAATCAGAGTTATATATACTACACTTAAACCACGTATCAATTGCATGCAATTGAAAGATTGTAATAAAAATAAAAGAAATGAAAATAAATAAATAAAATAAAATGTAAAAAAAATAAAAGAATATTGACTAATTAGTTTTATCTATATTGCTACTTAGATGTCATTTCGTGTTGAAGGTTTTATCCAATTATTGTGGAAAGTCCCCAAATCCTTATCGGTCCCATTGAATGGATGGGATACGGAAATTTCGATCACAAACAAAAACAAAGTGCTGCACCAAGAGTGGCTTTATACAACATGTGAGTGTTGAATTCGTTGAAGTAATCAGGGACATGCTCAAGGAGAGATGAGGAGGGAGCCTCTAATAATTTGTTTTGTTTTAGCAAGTATCCAATCCATCTTTACTGCATGAGAAATGCGACTGCAGTCATTTTACTTTACGACATTATTTATTACCACGTACACATAACCTCAAAGTTAATAATTAGAAGCTACGCCGAATCAAATACCAGTTAATTTTTGAAAGTGCAATACTAGAAGTTTTTTTGAGAGATAACGAGCAACAGTATGAAACACCTGCCCGAAGCTGTTACTTATTTATTACTTAGGGACAAGTGCTGTTTTCCGTAATAGAATATCCTGTCGCTCTAGTCTCTGATTCCATTCTTGAAATACTATGTATGCAATAGCTACTAGTGTACTTAATTCGTTTTGTTAGAGAGAAATCGTGCTCACATACATTTAACGAATTACTTAAGGTCTGCTGTGGTAGATAAAATAGTCACATAGAAGTAGTTGAAGCAGTTAAGTCTACGTGCACAGAATTAATACTTTTAATGAATATCAGATCGACTTAAAAGAGATTGTGTGCAAAATACTTATGAACAAAGGTGCTTTCTATATCAACAAAGCTTCCAGAAGGTAGTTATGAGTAATTAAAATTGTTGCAAGGAATATAAAATCAGTTAAACTTACTGCTTAAGTAGCTTCCTTAATCAGCTCTTATGATCACAAAAAGTTTAACAATAAAATATGCTATAGTTTCTCGCAATACACAAACTGAGTATAAGAAAAATAAACAAAACATATTAAAGGGTTATTGGTTAGTTTGAGTCAAACCTCCAAAACACGATCGTCTTGGAAATCCAACTACTGCACATAGCGTGCACTAAAAATCATAGTATACAGGTCACGTGTAGTATAACTTGCAGAAGTATTGGTCGACAGGCAGTCATGCACGTGACACAGCCAATACTTGATATCGCGGATACGCCCAATACACCTGTTCTACTACATTTTTATGCTATTTCCACCATTTTATTTATCAATAATATACCAATAGCCACAAAGAAGTAAGTTTAAGACATAGCCACAGTCTCTTAGTAAGACTTTCACGAATAGACCTATTTATCTCTTAGCCGATGTAAGTATTAATTTCGGCGAGAATTTAATCATTTTTGATTAAACGAATTGCTTATTTTATTTTATTTATTAATAATTAATTAGGAAACACGAAAACATTATTTTATGCATTTAACTTAAGTGTATCATCAATAATAAATATAAACAAAGTAGTGGATATAAGATATAAGAATCAGTAGATATAAACAAACATGTTGTGTAGATGTAACCCTGCAGGATTAATTTGACGTAGTTTAGTAACTTTGAACATTAACATCTATTTTATAGATATAGTATAAGTGTTATTTAGTTGCCGAATTCATTTGGCATTAAATTGACGGTTTTTCGGATAAATTTCCAGAAAAACTGCTTTTAAACACATACAATTAAAATTAAGAATTTGATGAAAAGTTTTAATTAAACTTTATACAGATGTGTCGCTGTAACTCAATCGCCAGTCACACCAAACCAATTATGTCACCACGAAACAAATAAAACATTAAAAGTTTAGTCCATATGTTTCGTATTCTCATGTTAATACAAATTCTTGATATTTTTTTATTTACTTACTCTGAGTGTTTTTTGTAAATTTTGCTAATTTATATAATAAAAATAATAATTCTATTCATATACATTCACAATTTTCATAATTGTTTTATATTAGGTCTGTTCCAACTAACAGAGTTATCTCCAGTTCTCTGACTATACGCACGCTCTTTAGTTAAAATTTTAACGAAAATGATCTTTAATACTCAAAAATTTAGTTAAAGAGCATGCGTATAGTTCCAGAATGGAGATAACTGTTTGTTGGTACAGACCTAATAATTTGTGTATCTAATTCGATTAAATTTTTTTAGGAATTTAAATCTTTGCCTTATGCCCGATATCTTCACTTTGAGATATCTATCGCATAAGTATACTAACTATAAGAATAACCAATCAAACAACAGTAATTCAAATTTTTACTGATGTTTGATTAGTTATACTTATAGTTATAATACTTATCCGATAGTTATCTCAAGGTGAAGAAATAGGGCATTAGTGTACTGTTTATACTCGTATATCTAGTTACTATAAACATTTTGAAAAATATTGTCAAGGACATATCCCAGATAGCAGTTTAAGGTTGTCATAAGGGGACATCCACAATGAATTAAGTAATTACGTAAGGTGTTCTTCTTAAAATTGGACACCCTCTCCTCCCTGGTGAGATTTGATAAGGGGGCGTCTGTTAATTACATGAAGTGATTTTAGCGATTTTTAGACCCTCTCTCCCTTTGGTGAGATGTCGTGAGATTTGGCTCAACCTCCCCCTCCTAATCTCACGTGAGATGTTATAAAATGCTTATTTTTAGTGTTAATTCATTAATTTGTACTTGATTGCGTTGGATTTATTTAAAAAAATATAATTTGCTTAATTATTTTTATTTATGACTAGTTAAGACAAAAAAATTACATGATATTTGCCAGACCCCCTCTCTCCCCCACGTGAGATTGGGTGAAATTCGGCTCGATCCCCTCTCCCCTAAACGCCACACGTAATTAATGGACGGCCCCTAACATATGGCCAGACCCCCCCTCCCATGAGATTTACTCTATAACTTTAAATAGGTAATTAAAATTATTTGCTTGATATTCATTTATTTTGCTTCATACCACTAAATACCTATAAGCGTTGATATTGATATCTTCTACCTATGTATTACATATTTTCTGTAAAATAAGAGGAGAAAAGTGTTACTATGCAAATTAGTTGAAGATTGCGACAGAAGAATTCATGTTTCACACAGTTTTCACAGTTAGTTTTTCAATTATTAAGTTATCTAACATGTACTATAAATTTAAACTTTTACATTAAAATAGAAAATGTTATCTAATATACCGGGTGCTGAATAGGTTAGCCGAACATAGGAAATTAACATGTAAAACTTTATTTTGCAAATTCCTGCTTCCCTAATTATTTTAGAGAAAAAATGAAAGTCACAAAAAGAATGCAGAAATATGAACTACGAATGATACGAGAATTAGATTTCATTTAGCTTTTAATGTCGAAAAATGTTTTTGAAATTATTAAAAGTTTCATTTATCGGACTGGCCATGTAATAAATTCAATTTAAATTTCATTTTCAAAATTAATTACATTGGAACCTTACATGGCCAGTCTGATAAATGAAACTTGTAACAGTTTTTAAGTAAAAGCAAGATGAAATTTAATGCTCTTATCATTCGTAGTTTATATTCATATTGTTTATTCAGTATAATAAAAAATTACACAAAACGTCATAAGTGTAAATAAATAAATATTTCCAAACAACAAGAAATAGGAACTCACACAGATACATAATATCACAAACAGGCTTAAAATATACAATTATACAATTATTAAAAAAAACAATTAAAACAAAACAATTAAAACAAAACAATTAAAATAAAACAATTAAAATCATCAAAATCAAACATCAGAAAACAGCGAAAATCACTTCCCCGTCCTCAAAATATGTACTCCAAGTATTCTTGAATCTAGTAGAAAGCGCTTTCAATCAGAATCTCGTTAAGTTTTCCTACAAACATTTTTGAAGGCAAACTTTGAACATCTCTAGGAAGCGCATTAAACAACTTTATGCCCCAATAATACAGGCCCTGTTGGGTAGTCTTCAGTCTGTGGTATCGAGTCGATAAAAAGTTTCTCTGTCTAGTGTTATGGGAATGAACTTCTGAATTTTTTTTCCATTCATCTATATTAGCATGCACAAATTTCAAACAGTTCAGAATGAATAAGCAAGGTAAGTATTTTCTCTTTTATAAAGGAGGATCTGTACGAGTCCTTAGAAGCAAGACCGCACAAAGCTCGTATTGCTCTCTTCTGCATTATAAATGCTCTGCTCGCCCTATTTGACAACCCCCAGAAGATTATTCTATATGAGATGCGGCTATAGAAGTAGGCATAATAACATACCTTAGCCGATTCGAAGCCAGCACAGCGCTTTAAGTTCCGAATACAAAAAACAGCGCTAGATAGCTGCTTACTTAACTCATCAATGTGATGCTTCCACCCAAGCTTATCATCCACATGGACTCCCAAGAATTTTACAACTTCAGACTCGCTGTTCCTGTTAAAAAATTCATAGTTTGAGTCTTGGCTACATTTAAACTTAGCTTGTTGGAGTCCATCCAGCTCTTAATAATCTCCAAAATCAGAGCGATCTCTACTCTTATTTTCTCTCGATCATTACCTTTAATCAGGAAAGATGTATCATCCGCATATATTTATTATTATTAAATAGCGTTACATTCCGAAGAATTGAGCTACCCCTTGGGGTTTACAAAATCCTTTTCTGAGGGGGATTGGTCCTCTTACAATTTAAAGTAATATACTATTCGCTTTTTAAAGATTGCGGTGTTTTTTCGCCTCATTCACTACGTTCCTCCATCTCTCTCTGTCGTGTATCAGTTGTCACCATTCGTTTATACCCATCTTTTTCAGGTCATCCTTCGCGCAGTCCCACCATCTCAATTTGGGTCTACCCTTGAATCTTTTCCCATCTGGTCTTCACGTCGTCAACTCTTTTATCGGTTCAACATCATTACTTCTCATTTCGTGTCCCAGCCATTTAATTCTTTGGGCCTTCATGACTCTAACAATGTCTTCTTCTTCCATTTCGTCTCGTAACTCGAAATTCATTCTCGGTCTGAACTTACCCTCTACTTCTATTCCTCCCAAGATTGTCCTTAGAAATTTTCATTCGAAGATCCTCAACATCTCTTCTTCTCTTTGTGTAGTGCACATGACTTCCGAAGCATAAGTGAGCACAGGTCTTATCCAAGTTTTGTATATTCTGATTTTTGAGATGTTTATTCTTTTATCTTTCAAAATAGTTCTGTTTGCACAATAAGCCTTATTCGCTGCCTGTATTCTTGCCTTCACCTCTGTGCCCCTGTTGTTTCTACTGCTTATTTTGACTCCGAGGTAGTTGATTTTCTCGACTTTCTCAAAATTGTGTTCTCCAATCTTTATCTTGCTTCTGGTCCGCATATATACATGCCCCATAATTAGGCACATTCACCACAAGATCATTCATGTAGATCAAGAACAAAATAAGACCCAGGAGAGATCCCTGGGGAACGCCGTGCGACATAAATTCAGTAGACGAATGCGTGTCACTCCATTTACCTGTCTGTCTGCTGTTGTTCAAGTATGATGCCAATAGCTTATGAGTGTTACCTCGGACTCCATAGTACTTCAATTTATTCAACAATATTCTATGGTTCACAGTGTCAAAAGCTTTGCTGAAGTTGCAGCAGATGACCGATATCATTTCTCCATTATCATGCATGTGCCTCTAGAACGAGATTTATCATATTGTTGATTGCCTAAGTCGTGGATCTATGTTTTCTATATCCATGCTGATGGGCTCCAAATAGATGTCTTGATTCGAAATATCACATTATTCTGATTTTAATAACAGTTTCAAATATCTTTGAAATTACCGGTAGCAGTGCAATAGGCCGATAACTCTCACAAGCGCTTAAGCGTCGTGGTCTCCCGTTCTGAAAATTGGGATGACCTTCGCATGCTTCAACTCGTCAGGAAAGACACCTTCCTTTATACATTTGTTTAGAATCACAGCAAGACCCGGAGATATTCCATCTCGCACAACTTTTAAAATTTTCGTTGTAGTGTTGTACATGTCTTTAGATCTTTTTTATTTCATATTATTTATAATACTATCTATTTCGATTTTGCTAGTGTAGTCAAAGAACACAGATGATTCGTTATTCATAGACATTTTGTTAAAAAACTGGGCCGCATCATCAGCTGACTGGGAGTTGATGCCGGATACTATAGTCTCAGCCATACTTGAAAAATAATTATTAAATTCCTCGGCTGAAAGCTTAGAAACTCCGCTTACCGTGCTTGGCTTCCTGTTAGTTTCCTTCCTTATTATGTCCCACACGGCCCTCTGTTTATTCTCGACATTGTAAAAATATTCAGCGTTTTTTAACTTTTCCTCATCTGTAAGCCGTTGAAGATACATTTTTCTATATGAGCCATATGCCTTATAGGAACTCTTGCATCTCTCCACCGCAGTAACCACACCTAATGCGTCTAATGTTTTTTTTATTTTCTTTACATCATCGGACCAAGTTGCGTTGTTTTTTTCTCTTTTCTCTATTTCCACCCTCTTAGTGATCACTGGAAAGCACATCTTTTGAATTCTTAAAAATTCGCGATGGAAATAAGTGTAAGACTCCGAAGCCGATCTCTCCTTAACCACTTCAGCCCAGAGTATGGACCCAAACGTCTGATTGAAAAGTTGAAAACCCTCCTCAGTAATCCTTGTAATCTTCACTGTCTTATACTGCTCAATTTGCCCATTTCTCCCAGTATGATAAGCCGGGTCGCGTATAATCTGAGCTAGGTGATCTATAACATGCAGATTAGCGGTCTCCAAACAGCACGCATCTATGTTAGAACTAGTAAATATATTATCAATGCAAGTGGCACTTGACCTTGTCAACCTGGAGGCCCGACTGAACGCCGGCTGGAGTCCGTACGAATCAAGCAAATCCACCAATCGCATCTTTTCTTGTCCACTTTTTAAAAAATCAACAGTGTAATCACCCGCCAGGTAGATGTTTTTGTATTTTCCATCATCCCAAACAACCGTCAACGCCTCATCCAAAACTTGCATGAACACCTCAAAATCTCCAGATGGGGATCTGTATACGACAAGTACAATGGCGTTTCTTGATCTAATTTCAACAGCAGCAAGCTCAATATTTTTTTCAACTGATAAGCTTGAAATTTTTTCCATATTTTGATAATCCATGTTATGTTTTATTAGTATGAGCACTCCTCCATGAATAAAATTCTGCCTACAGAATGAACTTCCAATTTTATAATTTGTTATCTTGACATTTTGAATAACATTTCTATCAAGCCAGTGCTCTGTAATGCATTATCACATCTATTTTATCTTGATTCAAATACAGGTCCAATTGGTTTATTTTTGAATTTATCGACTGAATGTTCAGATTCATTAAAGAAAACACATCAATCCGCCTATCCGAGTGCATCTTTTCTTTTACAATTTGAGCTCTTTATCGATAGATTGGAACGAATTGTTCCTTCGAAAGAAACGAAATCTTTTCTCATTAACATCTCTGGGCCAAATAGAAGGCTTCCTCAACTCCTCCAAAATCGACAGATCCGCCCCCACCTTAAATGACAGACTTCGTGCATCCTCACGAATTGGTAATTTTTCTTCTGTGAACTTATTTTTTGGAAACTTTATCTTAAGATGAGATTCAATCTGCGCCTCTCCAGTTCCCAACGCAACCCTGCCAAGGTGCAACCAAGCACGTCTAACTGCACCTGCGAAGTGGACTTTCTACCGGTAAACCTTCGCTATCATTGTTTCCCGTAATTAATGTTGTCTTCATTGCTGTCCTTTTATGGCTCTTCCATTTTTCTACTCCTTTTTGGCTTTTCTGGTGAGCTTCCTGCCTGTTTCGTATTTATTGTTTGTTTTTTATTAACACTTTCAGGTAGGTTGTTGGCCACGACTACATGATTCGAGATTTCGCTATAGAAGCGACAACGTTGCTCAACTGATTTTCCTGTTCGAAGTTCAAATTCTTCTTAAACATTTCTATTATTGTATCCTGATAATTTATATTTCTTTCAAGTTCACTAATTAAACGATTTGCGGACTTTGATTGTACTTCGCACAGTTTTAGCTTACTTTTAAGTTCATTGTTCCCTTCATTGAGTTGGAGGTTAGGTTCTTTTAAGATATCAGTTTCAACATAACATAACATAATTCAGTTTTCAACATAATATTTCTGCATTATTTTTGTGTCTTTCATTTTTTTTCTAAAATAATTAGGGAAGCAGGAATTTGCATAAATAAGTTTTTAAATGTTAATTTCTTATGCTTCAGCACCCGGTATACAGTGTGTTCACGATAAGAGGTAACAGTGAATAATTCTTATATCTTACTAGATAAAAAAAAGGTTTTTTTTTTGAAAAAGGCGAAGCACCGAGATTTTTTTCATAGACTCCCCTCCTTTAAATGAGATTTTGTGAAATTTTACTGGACTCTTCTTCCCCCATTTTGAGTTCACGTAATTAATAAACGTCACCTAAGCTGTTTTAATCTTTTCGCCATCTTGTTGTGGCAAGCGAAAGGGTTTACAGGAGCTGGTCATTTACAAAGCTTGTTGCAATCTATGGTAAAAGCCTTTTATCAAGCTTCTTGTAATGGTTTACTACGCTACGTAAGGTTTGTTATGAAGAGACAACAACTAGCAAACGGGCGTCATTTTATATTGTGTGGCTTGTCTTGTTGTTCGCTTTACACGTGACCAATGATCATAATGGTCAAGCTTTTCTAATTGACTGCACTCTTTTTCATTAGACTTAATTTTACTTTTCCCTAGTATACCCAAGGAATTCGTTACCTACATCATTTAGCTACAACTTGTCGAGTTGTTTCGCTACTACTTAGCTACTTAATATAGGTTTACATGCTTTTAAGATAATAGATAATTGCCCTAGCGGTGGAACTTAAAAAAAATATAAAATCAATGAGCCACCCAACTGGCTACAAAGAAAATATGGATATAGTGAAATAACTATTATAATAATGATTATCCAATATGGTTCATTTAGAAACATATAGAAATATGTGAACAAAAGAGTAATAATCAAAGTGAGACCAATGGGATAGAAAGTGGGCTAGAAGCAGCAAAATACTTTAAGTTCTCTGTAATAAAAAATTCCTCCTCCCTTGTAGGAAATCCAGAATTTTTCTCTACACGCTGGAAAAAGATCAACCATCTTTTTTTCGTGCAAAAGCCCAAGACGTTAATCTAGCTGGATATGGGTCGGCGACGATGGTGAGGATTCCGCCAAAGATAAAAAGCAACCAAAAAGAACTGCAGAAAGTTTGTTGCTAACAGAACGGCAGCCATAACAGAAATAAAAAAAATTATAGCTACTTGCCTTAATATTATCCTATTGGAAAAACATAAAAAAATATGTAGATTACCTCAAAAGTAATCCAAAACCAATTTTGGAAATTGATGGTTAATTTTGTTTGATGCTTAGAAAAACTTACCTTTATTCGTAACGATCCGTTATTGTTTTTGATTATTTCTAGGAACACAATCAACCTTTACTCACTCGAATCAACGTTTTGAAACTAGCGAATTATTGTCCACGCTGCGCTGGGAAATTGTCGACAAGAAAAAACGATCTACCATACGTTGCTACCAGATGTAAGATTTGAGCCGATCTAACAACTTTTTATTCGTAACAGTACGTGATTACATCGGGTATTTGAAACAATTTTATGTTCAAGAAAAATTTTTATTAACATTAATTCTATTGATGGATGCTCCAGGACAACTAGAGCTACCGATAAATAACTGAAATAACATCAATGATAAGAAAAGAGTTAAAAGTCAAAAAAGCTCCTGGATATGACCTCATCAGCGGAAAAATATTAAAAGAATTTCCACAAATTGCTGTAAAATCTATAACAAAATTTTTTAATGCAATCCTAAGAACGGGATACTTTCCAAGACAATGGAAAGTTGCTAAAATTATAATGATACAAAAGCCTGGAAAACCACCTGAAGCGGTGACGTTATACAGACCCATCAGCCTGGTCTTCATTTTGTCCAAATTGTTTGAAAGAATGTTCCTAAAAAGAATTCTATTGATTTCCAAATTGTGAATTTCATATTTTTTGTGTTTAAACATAAAACACTAATAAAATCGTTAAAATTGGAAGCCAGTAAGAATTCAGTTGGTACAATTAATTTGCTTTCAAGTTTAACGACACTTGTTACCTATTTTATGCTTCTTAAAAATAGTGAAATTGTCACTATTGGTAAACCTTCTAATAAATACCAATTTTAATTGTCTTACGAAGTTCTTTCAATTTGAAAAACAATTGAAGTTTAAAAGAATTTTACAAATTTTACAATATTCTATTTACACTTTACAATTTTTACAATTTTCTATTTACATTTAAATTAAATTTTGGTATGTAAGCGTTTGAGAAGCCTATACTGGATGACCTATAGTATCGATTTTTACTGTTTTGTAATGTCTGTTATAGTACAACTGTTTGTTACCTAAGAACTGAATGTGAGGGAAGTTTTGTTTGTTATAAACCTTATAACCAAAATAATTTTATAAGATGTTCTTTCAGGTATTTAAACTTCGATACCAGGGGCGGATTAAGATACATCCGTGTCTCTATCTAGGGTCTAGGCAGATAGAAAATATAAAAGTTATGCCAACTATTAATTGTGCTCTTAGCCAGGATACGAATGAGCTCTTATTTTTAGCTTCTTCGCTATTTTTTAAGAGACCATTTAATTCTTTTTACATTTTATTAGGATATCGGGGGTTATTTTATTAATAATATAATTTATTTTAAAATTATTGGATTTTGCTTGGTACAATGTGTATGTTAATGTGAATTGTAACCGATTTGAATCTTGCGTATACGAATGGACTGTATATATCGAATTGTATTAAAACGCTTGAATGAACTGAATTTAATAATTAGTTTTTAAGTCTTAAATAAAACATAATGTATGCTTGAGCGCATCTAGTTTCACACTGCCTTTTGTCGCTTCCATCCCCACACATATTAGGGGGTGCGTCAGCATTTTTGTAATACGGTATTTAATGGTTGTTCTTACTTAAATACAATAACAAGATATTATACATAAAATATAAACATAAAACATTGCGCCCCGTTTTTCAAGTGCTCCTAAGGCACGTGCCTAGCTGGCCTAATGGGTGATTCGTCTCTATTCATACCTTTTCAAAATTTACAGTTTTATTTTAATATTTCTATCTGTTGGTTTCTTTTTCAGCACAGTATTTTATTCTGTTTTTCGTTTACCTACATTCTTTTCATGGCTTTTGTACTGTTAAGGGCTTCCATCATTTCTTGTTTTGTTCTGGCAGTGATCACGATGCTATCTAATGTCGTTATTTATTATTGATTCTTTGTAACCTATTTTTTTTCTTCACATACCTAATTATAATGGTAAACAAATAAGTGCAACACCCCGTTGACTTTTTTCTTTATTTTAAAGCAATTAATTTCTCAGTTATTCAATTTTATTGTTGCTTTTGTGTTGGCTAGTAGCCTTTTACAAACTTTATCAGTTTCTTTCTAATCGCTGCACGAGCAGTGGTTCAAGCCCACTTTGCACTGAAGCTCTAAGGCTTATTGTACTCCGGTTTTCCATTGAGTTGTTGAGGAAAGTTATAGGTATTTCGATCCACAGCTTGATGATCACCAGAGAGCTGAGTTAAGAAATTCTGCCGAGTCCGATGTTTAAACCCAGAATCTCTACTCATAACTTCAACTAGCGATCACATTAAGCCACTGATGTGGCCTCGTATTCAATTTTACTCATTATTTTGAATAAATCTTCTTTATTTATACGAAGTTAAACGCCCATTAGAATGTATAAATCACATTACGTATATTATGTCAATGTTATTTTCAGTAATCTATTTGATGATAATCGCATCCAATGTCCATCTTTCTTTTCTAAATCTATAATATTGTTGTTATTTTTTGTGTATACTTTTGCTTCTTTTTTCATGTTCTTGCGTATCGTGCACCATTTTTTAGTAAGTATTTAGTAAGAACATTGCTTTAAAACACTATAATAAGTTGGTTTGGTATGGAACCATGGCGCCTCCATAGCACTCCCCCCCCCCCCATAACTCCCCCTATGACCGCCGTTGACGCTGGTCCACATGCCAAACTAAACTAACTTTATGATGCACAAAAGTTATATTTCTTACAAAGTTTAAGTATATCTATTGGGTAGCTCCGTGAGTGATGCCGGGGGTTGGACTTAAGCTTCGAATATTTGCCAATCACTTTCTGTATAGTGTCGATTTTTTGGATTGCTTAATTTCTGCCGATATCTTGATCTGTACGCTTATTGAAAATGCTTTCTACCGATAAGAGTATATTTGGAAAGTTGTGTCGCTAAGAAAAGCTTAATATTTTCTGAATCAGATATCAACAGTGGCGGATGGTGAATTTTTGGGGCCCGATGCTAATTAGATTTTAGAGGCCCCTGGTAGAAATATTATGGGGAGGGGGGGGGGTTGTTTTTGTCTAATATCAAAATAATGGTATGTAATAGATAAAAAATATATTCTGACATATCAAAGAAAGAAATTTGATATCATTTTAAAAGTATAAAAAATATATTGTTACGAAAAATGTCAGACGGAAAATCAATTAGTTCTATTTAGACATTAATTACAATAGTAATTAATTACAACCAAGGGGGATACGAAATTTTACATGTAGAGAAAAAAAGTAAAAATGTAGAATTTTCGAAAAATAATTAACTCCCTACCCTTAATAAATCACTTTCCGAAAAACTCCCTTCTTTTTTCAAAACTACCTGCTGCCACCACCCCGAACAGCATTTAAACGGATTCTCTTTAATTTTTTTCTAGTTTATCGCCTGATGATGCCCTAATATAATGAAAACGTTTGCGATATTTTATATTTACAGTGTATTTTATTTGTGATAACTTTAAAACATTTTAGTTCTAAAAGTGTGTGCTTTTTATTGGTTTTCTAAAATATATACCTATTATAGGTAATATAGAGTTACACCACCTAAACTACATATCAATCGGTTATTTTATAGATTATCTAAAAAACAAAACAAAGGTAACTGAAGCTCATAAAAAGAGAAAACAAACTAAATTCTATAAAATAATGAGTGAGGTCTTGGAGGCCTCTTTGGAGCTATAAATGATCAGGGGGCTAATGTTCCAGCATCTTAAGCATTCCTATAAATTCACCCCTGAAAGTTAAAGTTGTTTTTGCATTGTATATAATTAAATAAGCAAAAATTTATAATTTGCATCTGCTTTTATGTTCTTTGAAAAGTGTAAAAAATAAACAAAATTAAATTTTATAAAAAAACAAGGCCTTGGGGGCCCCTCAATGATCGGGGGCCCGATGCTCCAGCATCGTAAGCATCCATATAAATCCGCCACTGGATATCAAGATGAGCGGCAAACACCTATTGTGATATGTCGAGTCTAAAGAGAAAACAATAAGTTGAACAAAAAGATTTATCTACAAAATGAAAACTAATCTTAGATTAATTATATGACTCGTTAAGTTATAGTCGGAATTACCAATAATTGTTAAACATAAAGCTAAAATTAGAAGTACCTACAACTTTTCCATTTCAAATCCATTGGTACCAACTTGAAGATAATTTTTCTCAGTAGTCCAGATAACCTAATTCCACAGACATTAATATCGGTCCCCAAATATATGCAATTGCACTTAAATCCACCATGACAAAATTAAAAAACAAAAATTGAAAAGTTAAAAAGTAAAAAAACATTATTAAACTATCTATGGTTTTCCATAGATATATAATATAGTGCTCTAATGCTTTGTGCAAATCATGTATAATAGACTTCCTATTTCAACACATCCAGTTATTGGTTTGAATAATAATAAGTCTTTGATATAATAGGTATACATCAATGGAAATAAAATGCATAATATAATATGATTTAATTTGGTAAATTTACGGTAAATATTATTTTTTAATAGTAAATAAACAATTTACATTTCATTTGATTTAAATGTCACATGCAAACATACCAATCTGCATTTGGAAAGTACGCTTAAATAGTTATTTGACAGTAACATGATAACTTTTTATACATACTATATTTAGTAATGACTAAATTCTACATGTTATACTCAAATTTAGTTGATACAATAATTATTATTTACCTACTTCGAAATTCATGCTATTTATCTACTTTGACGCTGTTAATTTCGTTATATTTATACCCAACCAATTTATTCCGCTACATTGTTTAGGGTTTAGAATAAAAATCGTTAAGATTGGTTTAAAAAGGATAAATGTATGGGAACATCCATGTTAATCGCTAAACATCACTTGACTTTTTTGACCATTAAGTAAAGATGTTAAACGATCATGTCGATAAGTTGGCAAACAACGGAAACTCTAAGAACGGAAGGGTACGGTTAGTAACAATGTTAGAGAAATGCGGGCTCAGCGGGATGCGGGAAATACAATTTGTGTGCGGTTTCTTCCGGTTAGCACGACTGTAGAAATATGGGCTCTTGCACCTATCAATACATAGTAAAGTGAAATTGAGAAGGGTGGCCGTTGACTATTACTACATACTATGTTAGAATCTACTGTAAAGCGATCGATGCAGTGCTAATAATTTTTTACTACTACTAGGAAAGTACACAGTTCACCTGGTAAATCTTTATAACAATGTTATTTTACAATATAAAGACTTTACCTTTATAAAAATATTTATACCTGTAATACTACAGAAATTGAAAATTTGTATCTTGGGACTCGCGGGATAATACTCGTAATACATATTATACCTTAGATATTATATTATTTTAGTTTGGTTTTTTCTGAAATTGTCGTTCTAGATTATATTACTTATTCCTTGTGGGGTTGTCAAGTAGTATAGATAGTTAATTAACGTTTTAATTATTTGTTAATAAAATAAATAAATAAATACGTTTATATTGTAGATAAATAAATAATTCATATATAGATAGATATCTAACAGTTCCGTTCTATCAAGTTTACGGGTCTTGGGCAACAGGAATTACATGAGTTTCTCCAATGTTGCATAATTCTCTAGAAAATTCCTTGAAACATTTAGCAAACCCTCTTATAGCCCAGAGCATATTATATTAATTTTTATAGTTATATATTGTTCTTCACAGTTAGCATTACATTCACGTACACAATACATGGTTGGTGATATTATACTTTTAATGAAACCTAAAAACAGGAAGAATATTTATGTTCATTTAAATTATGTTCGGTTAAAAGGAACCTACTAAATATAATTTGTAAATCGCCTAAAATCATGAAAAGTTTTCTGGAATTGCAGAGAAAATAATTATTAAATTTGAGAGAAAATTTTTTTCAGAAGTAATACGATGGCTTCGAATAACTATAAAATTAATGGAAAGATAAAGAAATGATAATAATATAATATAAAAAGTATTGAAAAAAATAATGAAAAAAGAAGTTAATCTGGTGATATTTATCTTTCATTCGTTAATACCTGATGTGGATAGACATGTTAATGTGTTATAATTATTAAAAGTTAAAAATGTCTAAGGTAATTGATCATTATGTTATAGAGCATTTTTATTGAAAGTTTAATTTAAAATTTTTATAAACCTTTTGTTTTTAGAGCTTTAGAGGTTTCTATGATGTAATTCAATAATTAAAGTTTATTATTATTAATAAATACTCTTAATTTGCTTCTCACTGTACTACAACTTTACGTATTTGAATGATGCGTATTTGAACAAAATATTTAAACGAAAGCCGTATAAAATTAAGTCTTGCTACGCGCGACTTAATAAAAATTTCCTTTTAAAATGTTTAACTCACGGAAAATCGAGATATTTTCGAGTTTCAAATTTGCCTACGCCGACGTTGCATCGTGTTTCTGATTCCACGTGAAACTGTGGATTCTATATAATCATTGCCAAGAAACTTTCCATTTAAAATAGTAAACTTACCGAAACAGAAGAATATGTTGAACTAGATAGAATTTTTTACTGTCAAGTTCGTAAAAGTTTCACTGCAGACCTCTTACCAATGGTTTGCAAAATCGTACGTTTGATGTCAATTATTGGAGAAACAAAATATTTGTTTGAATTAATGGGGCGACAAACATAAATATTTGATGTAGATGTACCAATTTGTATTCAATCAATTTTGATTCAATTAATTACGGAATAGATTTAAATTTAATAATGTAATTCAATTTTTAATAAATTGTGGCGAGAGATAATTAATCGGAATAGCATCGTTTATTATTTTGCAAAAAAAATTAATGACTAATTAATTATAAATTAAAAAATGGTGGTAAGCAAGAACGATTATTAGACACCTAACAAGAATTTACTGTTTTCGTAAATTTCTAATCGTTATCTAAAGGCATAAACGATCATGTAATACCTTGAAGAAGCTTGTAATACAAGGAGCAAAGCGACCGCAGAGTGAGGTAGTCATATTCGGAAATTGGTCCATTAATAACTTGGCCGGAGCCCGGGTAATCAGCCGAGTGCTTCATACATCTCTCTCACCTGCATTCAGGTAAGAGAAGCATCCACTTCCTGTTTCTACCGGATATACTGACATATCCCTAAAAATTCAGAAGGAGATCTTAAATTCAAAATATACATAAACAGCACTTAGAAGTTTTCCTTAATGTATTTTCTACCTTACGCTTGACGTTTTAAGTAATTGATTATTTTAGTTAATTACATTAGGAATATCACAAAAATTTCTTTAATTAATATAAAAGAATTATGGCGTCTAGTTAAAAAATACAAAATAAGTTATAAGCCCAATCCAATAAATTTTCTTTAGATGGAAAAATTAAATTTTCGCGTTGTTATGCCTACGCTTTTTCGTTGCAACAAGAAATGCACCATAAAAACGATTTCCAGCTAGATTTTTAATAAAACCTTAATTGATTTAGAGTTTTTCATTTACATAATAATGAAAAGCTTAAACTATTAGTATTCGTTTTTTTAGCACGCATATCATTTAGGACTGAAAATTTTAAATTTCGTTAAAAATTGTATTGTTTGGGTACTCGTTTTTCTTTCACCGAATGACGATCATTATGCTATTGTATTAATATTAAAAGCGGTATAAAAATAATTACGTTTTTGTTTTTATGTAAATTTCTCAAAACGGAATCACACATCAATCATAAAGGAAAATATGAAATAAAAAATACACACACACACACACACACCGAAAATTATTTTCCATAGATAATATCGCAATTTTGAAAGGGAAAATGTGTCACATACCTATTGAACACTACGTTGTTTTAATTTAATTACCGATTTCATCTCTTTTTAATTAAAAAGAGAATTAATAAATTTACAATATTAAAAATTACTTCTTTTTTTTATAGAAGCAACGAAAAGCTTATTTTATTATTTCTTTAGATTATATTTTCAAGATATGTATTTTTTATTTAACAAAAAGTGATAAAAAACAAAGAGCAATCAAATATTCATCAAGAATAAAGAAATCAAAATGTAAGTGAAAAAGTGGCAAGAATAATCTTGAGAAATTTAAAACGCAGTGTAATTGTCTCCCTCATTTTTGTTATCTGTAATCGTAAATAAAAACGTGAAATGATTTTAAGTTCCGATTTAAATAAGGCGTTATCAGTGCCTATTACTTCAAATAATATGTGTTACAAAATTATATTGTACATTCAGATGTCCACACAAACATTTTTGATGAAATTTCGCAATTTGCATTTACAATTTTGTAGGTGGATACAAATCAAACTAAAACTAAGGGTGCGTGCATTAAAGTTGTAATCAAATATTTGTTTCGGTTTGCATTTAAGTGTTGTAAGTAATTTCCTCTGAGACTTAATAAAACAAGTAACAAAATTTGTAATTGCTTTTTTATTGCAACAAGTAGGTTACGTAATTGTGGGTTTAACTAAATTTTGTAAAGCAAAAATAAAATTCTCTTGGATTTACATTTTAGTGACACATGTACAGGGTGTAAAGTTTTACTTGAGACGGTAGTAAAAAAATATATAGCATCATTAAAATATAATAAAAATATAAAATATACACTTTTTGTAATTTACAGAATTTTGTTAAAATTATTACTTTTGTGGATTTTTTAATTTTAAAGATGCTCTGGGTTTTTTTAAACAAAATTTGTGGCCGAACCTACCTATAAGTGCGAAATTTCTACTTTTTTAACTTTATAGTACAATATTTTTTATTTTTGCACTTTAAAAATTAAAGAGTAATTTTCTAGTATATTAACTGTGGTAGGTAAGTAATCATCTTATTAATTTTCCAACGGTTTGTGGTAATTCGAAAATGTGGTAGAAAATTAATAACCGAACGAGTTTGCAACAAGCATTTATTTTTTTTTGGTATAAATTTGTTTAATATCATTTTTACTGCACAACTCGTACATTTCGGTAATATTTTAAATAGCTGTAGTAAAAATAGTACATATGTCAGTCATGTTGTAAGTTCTCAGGTAGCATCTTAGTCGTAAATAATGCTCCATGTTATCCTCCGTGTAGTCCCCTGAGTTCCTTTATTGTGGTAAAAGGATTTGATATCTGATTGAATTCGCCAGGATCTAGCGAGGTTCGTAAATACGACGTGTTGTCTTTACAGCTTTACACGAGTTTTCATCTACAGTTCAATAATACTTTTAAACTTACAATTTTATCACGTAGTGTAAAACTAAATTCCCTAATATAAAATTTAATATTTTTGTTCCATTCGATTCTTGCAAAATAATTTCTTTGTAAAAAATAATTTTCGCATCAGTTTTTCAGATTCACGCCAATAATAAATTTTCAATAAAGCGAAATGAAAGAATTTTTATTTGGCATACAAAAGAAAAGAATATAGGATTTATAAAAAAAAATCGTACGCCCTTGACAAACGGTGTCGGAAAATAAATGTAGCGTTGGAAAGATTAACTAAAATTGTTAGTACCGGTAGTTTTCTACCTGTGTAGATATCAAGAATAAAAACGAGATCATAAAGAAGGGTTCCAAATAATTCATAGCTAGCGGTATACGGTTATGGCTGAACCGGGCCGCCATCCACTAATGGAATATGTTCATACACGACTGTATTTTATTATAATATGCCGCAAAAATGTACCCCTTACGGTTAAGTGCTCGGTGACACGCACAAAAACTGTTATATATGCAATAAACAGGATAAGCGAATGAAAATGATTTTATCTATTGCCACATTATTTTGTGATGTGTACAGATTTTGTTACTGTTCAAATGCGCAGATTTTCTAACGTATTTATAGAAAGTTGTACGTTGATGAATACAAGAGGATAGTATTCATACTCACGTGTCATGAGGAAGCAACACGCTGCTATTATCTGATTGACGCTACAATAAACACCTCGCTATTCTTCGTTCCGCTTCCGTTTTGCTATCTATGTCCGCTGTCAACTATCCCCTACATTTCTCGAATACTAAAGAGAGAAATCGTGTTAACTAAATTTGGAGCAATTCTCTTATCGAGCACTTTTACACTTAATTTACACAAATGTAGAAAATTTATAAAAGAATTATACGTAGGCAGTTACCTATTTGCGACCTTACGATACTCTATTTATTTAAGAGCTTTATTAACGCTTCGTTTGATTTTCACAATTTTGTCTAGCACTAATAATAATTCATAAGTATTTTATTACGCTATTTTTATCGTAGTTACTAGCAGTTTTGTCATATTCTTATTAAAGAATATCGTTACCTATCCCATTCCATAATTTTGCATTTGTACATATTATGTACATAGTAAGTCTATTCTAGTATTGCCCAGTCAATTTAACTTGAAATCCGAGAAATAAAAATTAAAAATTATATAGTTCAGGAAATCGGCCTAAAACGTGTAGTATGCCTTAGAATTCAACATACTAAAAGTCCCCCTATAACCTGGATGGTGGGCTCAACATTTCTTCTCCCATCAGTTTTTGTTATAGTAAACACTTAATCATTGGAGATAAATGATGTAAAGGTGAGGAGTGGAGAAAAGATGTTGGAGATATTTGATATTTATAAAGGTACATGTCGTCCTCATGTCGCGACAGTTGGGGCAGGCTACACTGCATTGAACTCATACTGTCCTACAGCTACATTTTGGTCCACAACCAGTCTTAAACGAACAAAAACTAGTTTCAAATTACTGTTTGCGGAATTAAGTTTAGCGTTTGAACTGGTTCCACAGAAGAGATTGTTTTCCTCCATCCCCACAACTCGGAGCTAGGATATTTCCCAATCAGGCTTGTACATGATGATACACTCTTGGAAAGTGTTGTATAGCTGCATCTCAGTGGGAGAGAACGATGCCAGATCTGGTTTAATTCCTTTTCCAGAGCGCTGAAAACAGGTATATCTGTGTAAGTTGAGAGATTTCAGTTTCTGAGGAGCTCCATACAAGGCGAGGAAAACAGCACAAATAACATTTTTTGAAGCAACTTCAAAGTGCGTATTTTTCTTGAAATAGTTTATAATTAGATAAATTAATATGTGAAATTTTTTTCATATTAGAAAAATTAATAATTGAAAAACTTGCTGTTATTTTGATTTAATTTTCTTAAATTTATTCTGGGTTTGCCAGATGAGCATTCGAAACATATGAATTCACGTGTTGCAAACTAATTCAACTAATTTGCATAATTTTTATTCAGAAAAAAAAAGAAAAATGTTTTGTGCATATTTAATGTATAATATTATAAATATTGTCGTATATCTAAATTTTTAATATTGAAATTTGAATGTTTTGTAAATTTTATATTTTCTTGTAGTACAAGCAAATTTTTATTTTTATTGTAAAATTTTGCAAATTTGTAAAATGTAAAACCTAAATACAGACAATTGTAAAAGTAAATCCGTTCACTCAAAAATATAATGTCCCATAATGATATTAAAATGAAACTTACCCAATAGCACCTTTTCATTACAAGATTCAATGGTTTACTCTACACGAATCGAATGTCGCTTGTCTATCCTCTTGTTTACTGCTAGCGCACGAATAAGAATAGCAAAACATGATCAAACAAAGTTAATTATCAAATAATTACTGTGCCATCAATCTGTAAAATCGCAGATTGCATTGATCATTGACAAATTTTCATAAATGGTACGACCACATCCACTTTAGATGATCACCATTCCACACAAAAGTTGACACTGTTCAAAGCGCCTTCAAGTATCTAGAAGCTTTACACCTAGTATCATATCGGGAAATAAATACGGATTAGTATAATATTTTAAATTAATAATTTAAGAGTAATTGTAAAATAAAATCTAATACCAGTGCAGATGGGTGAATTATATTTCAATTTAACGTTTCCATTTTATGTTGAATTTTATTAATATTTGAATTTGAATTTATAAGAGAAAATAAATGGAAATTATAATTTTAAAATTTGGTTTTCTCAAATACCATTTATATTGAATTAAAATTGGAGTTTTATATACGAGCGAGTTTATTTAAAAATTTAAATTTGTATGTTATTATTAATAGAAATAAATACTTACATTATAATAACATATTTAAACCATTTCAGTCAAATTAATACTTAAACTGGCAATTATAAATTATTTAATTTAAAATTAAATTTTAGATTTATTCAGATATTATTCTATTGCCTAATTCTTAAATATTTATGTATTAGACTAAAATGTTGTCAATTTGTAAACTTCACAGCTGGAACAAAAAGTCACGAACGACTAATACTATGTATTTTATAATTATTTTGTTCATATTTTGTAATGTCATTTTATTTTATTACAATTATTAATACGAGTACTACCATAATTAATAAAACATTTTATCTAAATGCTAAGTTGTTGTTGACTAAATATTAAGTAAATTTGAAGCGGTTAAACAGTTTTTAACTGTAGTTTTTTTTTTTTTATTTGAAATCCTAGTATTTTACAATCTATCTAATAAGACAATAAGTAAAAGATATGACATATTGAACCGGATGACATAGAACGAGATTGCCCAATGGCACGCTCCCTTTACATTTTAACACCAGAGAGTGTTATGTCAGGCTTATAAGTACTATTTCTAAAGCGATGAGGCAAGTCCAGTGGGTCGTGACGCTTTAATCTCTTTATTCGATGGGAAGATAATAAATCCACAGCGAGAGAGTTGGGATGGTCTCTAACACGATCCTGATATCTGGTGCTGAACTACTTGATACATTCTTCAACTGTGGGCATTTGAAGATCACAATGAATCACATGATTTGGTACAAACCAAGGGGCGTCTACGATAGTTCTCAGGGTTTTTGATTGAAATCGCTGTATTTTGGCGATGTTGGAGTTACTTGCTGCTCCCCAAAGCTGGATGCCATAGGTTCAAATTGGCTTTATTATGATTTTATATATGAGCACCTTATTTTCCAGAGATAATTGTGAGTAACGATTCAGTAACCATTGATGTTTTCTAAACGAATGACCAAGTTGGAGTCTCTTGTTCCAGATATGTTTACCCCACGTCAGTCTTCTGTCCAAATGCACTCCAAGATACTTAACTTCTTTTTTTTGTGGTAGAATATTTCCATTGAGGTTAACAGTAGGACATCTGTCTCTCCTTGTAGTGAATGTTACGTGCACCGACTTTTGGACATTGGCTTTAATACGCCATTTCTTCAACCATTTTTTCTAATTTGTCAAGATGCCTTTGTAGGTTTGTAGACGCTGTTAGTGCATTAGGATGGGAGGCCAAGATTGCTGTGTCATCAGCAAACGTCACAATAAAAGTGCTTGGATTGGTTGGTAGATCAGTTGTGTAAATTAGGTATAGAAGCGGACCCAAGACGCTGCCCCGGGGGACTCCAGAGTGGACTGGCAAAAGTGGTGATATCTCATCTTGACATTTTACAAAAAAGTGTCTATGCTGTAGGTAGGATTTCAACAGCGGATAAAAGTTGTGTGGAAGATATGATTTGATTTTGAATAATAGACCAGTATACCGCCACACCTTGTCGAAGGCTTGAGTTATATCAAGAAATGCAGCTGAACAGTACTTTTTGGTCTCCAAATCTTGCTTGATTTTATTAGCAATTCTGTGAACTTGCTCGATAGTGGAATGCTGATGTCGGAATCCGAATTGATAATCAGGAATCACTTGCCGTTCCTCGATCACGGGCATAAGTCTTCTCAAAAACAGTTTTTCAAATATTTTAGACAAAATAGGAAGCAAGCTGATGGGCCTGTACGAGGTAGTTTCCGTTGGTGGTTTTCCCGGTTTGGGTATTAAAATAATTTGAGCCACCTTCCATTGTGCAGGAAAATATCCCAATCTCAAGATGGAATTAAAGATCATGGTTATAAAGTTGATAGCGTTGTCTGGGAGTTCTTGTAGGACTTTTGCAGTTATTAGGTCAAATCCGGGAGATTTCTTTAAGTTTAAGTGCTTTTGATGTAGGTTGAAACCTCACTTTTCTTAAATTTTTTTACGGGTAGTTCCATTTGGAGTGGTGCTTCCAGGAATTCTTCAAGTCTGACATCTTCTTCTGGGACTTCTGCTTGGAACGGTTTGAAAACGTTGGCCAGATGATCTGCGAATGCATTTGCCTTTTCTTTATTGCTTCTTGCCCATTCTAGTGTTGGTGTTTTTATTGGCGGAATTGCTGTTTGTGGTCTTTTCAATTTACTAGTTGCCTTCCACAGTGAATAGTCAGTTGCTTCAGTTGCTGTCAGTCCGTTCAGGTAATTATGAATTTCTTGATTTTTATGATCTTTTAAAAGTTTTTTAAGGTTTTTAGTTGCCTTATTATAATTTGTTCTATCACTGGGAGACCGGGTTTCTTGCCATTTTTTTCTAAGTCTTCTTTTTTCTTGTAATTTGCTTTGAATACGTTTTGGACAAAGGTTTTCAACTTGATGGTTTTGATTTTCTGGGGTTGCTTCCCAGGCTGCTTCTTGTATATTTTTGGTTAAATGTTGTACTGCTTCATCCAGCTCGAATTCCGATTTCAAAGAAACATCTTGCGGTAGTTTGCATTAGAGTAGTCTTCTAAACTTCTTCCAGTCAGTTTGCTTATTACAAAGTTAAGGCAATTTTTCTTTTTATATAATTGACAATATAACCTGGTTTGATAGGTGCTTCTATTTTTTAGAGAAACTTTTACTTTGTCTAATAATTTTGATAATTTTGAAAAAATTTTTAGTTTTACACTAGCCATGTAAAACACAAAATAAAAAGCACCGAAGAAAACCCGATCTACGTTGAATCCTTCAGATACCCTCAATCGATGCAACCAAAAATTCAAAAGCAAATAAAAAAACTTTTGGACAATAAAATTTTATGACCATCAATATCTCCCTACAGCTCACCTGTATGGATTGTTCCAAAGAAAATTGATACAAGCAGTACACACAATATAGAATGGTTATTGATTACCGAAAGATTAATAAAAAAACAATAGAAGATAAATATCCTATACCGCGAATCAAAGAAGCCTTGGGTAATCTAGGCAAATGTGTTTATTTTACAACACTAGATTTAGCACAGGGATTTCACCGAATTGAGATGGACCCCGAATCCAGCAAAAAAACAGCTTTTACCGTTAACGATTTCAAAGGTTAATGGAAGAGATTCTCAAAGAATCTCTCTGTCTGGTTTACATGGATGACGTAATCATTTTTTCAAAATCTCTGCACGAACATTTAATCCACATCAAGAAAATATTCCAACTTTTTAAAGAGGTAAATCTAAAAATTCAATTAGATACATCCGAATTTTTGTGCAAAGAAGTAAATCTATCATAAACGTTTCGAAAAATATAAATCAATTTTAGAAAAGAAAATTCAAAATAAACAAGATCCCTCAGACACAGACACGGTTTTTATTCAAAAAAACAAACCGGGAAAAATGGAACCTGGGCCTAGTACAGTTTACGATTTCAATGAAAGTAACACCGATTAAAACTAATGGATATTTTGGAGGAAATTTAGGAATCGCGACAATTCATTCACACTACCATAAATTTTATATTTTCATAATCACACCCAACTAGAAATTACTTTAAGACAATTAATAGCTAATACCATCATTCTAGAACATAAAATACCACAAAACACCTTTTTATCAAAACGTTACCTTCAATTAAAATCAGAATTAATATCAACCAAAAATTTATTAGAAAAACTTTTAAACCTTAAACAAAAACGCGGATTAATAAATCGGCACTTAAAAGGTCATAAGTATATAGCGAAACAATCAGGCCTATTATGTATCACAAACCTTATTATAAAGGTGACAGTTATGACATAACATTAAATTTTTCGGCAAATTGGTATTACCTATCGTTTTCACAAACTGTTATTTTAACATGATCTTGATAATAAAGGTTTTCTTAACATTTAGAGTGCATACCAATTTGCCGTAACCTTTATTTTATTTCATAACTGTCACCTTTATAATAACGTTTGTGATACATAATAGACCTGAATGTATACTTATGACGTGCCGACCACAGAAATTTCTTAGGAAATACAATAAAATTTATTACTGGTAATCTCTAGATGACGATGATCTACAAAACTTAAATAAAAAATTTAAATTTAATATTTTCTAATCAAGAACAATTAATTAATAAAATATCAGAAATAACTTTATTTGCTGAATATATTACTGCTCGTTATGAACAAGATTTAAAAGAAATAACCAATTTTCAAAACTTACCGCTAAAGCATTCAAATCTTTGTAAAAATCAAATCTTGCGTAAAAAACTACATTTTTTTATTAGTACATATGTAATTAAATAATAATTTATTTAAATTAAATAATAAAAATAAATTATTTTTGAATTAATTATTTGTCAATTTTATAATAATTTTAGAACCTAGTACGTCGAAAGCATAAAAAAAAATAAGAAAAGGAAAAAATAAGAAAAGAATAAGAAAAGAATAAAAAAAAAGATATATCCCTATACCGACCCAAAATGCTTTCGAAAAAATAAGTTTATACTAATCTTGCCTAAAAGAAAATGTCTCTGATGCAATTTTAGATCGATTACATTAAGAAAGCATTTGAAAAACAGCAAAGGTTAATACTATTGTTGCATTCTTCTGTTTTGATAACTTTCAGCTTGTTCGAATGGCGATTCAATTTCCACATAGGTACAATCAATTTCTCCTACACGTTTTGGAAATTTGGCTTTTTTTTTAAATCTAATTGAGTTTCTTCAATTTCTTTCTCTGTCAAAAGATTCCGGAATCACTATCAGAATGAAAAACAGTTACATTTCCATTCATATTGATATTCAAAAATACAATGTTTTATTTTAAGCTTTAAGGTTATTCGGTCACTGCCAAAATTTTTGACTTAATAACTAAAAATTGTCAGTTATTTAGGGATAAAACCAGATTCTTTGTTACCAATCTGCACTGATCCTGATTATACCTATCCATGGGTTAACTATTGTTTGTAAAAGTGAATACAAACTTTAACACCGGGATAAAGTTATAGCTTAGGTTAGTTCTGTGGCTTGGAACTAAAAGGGCTAATGTCATATATCGCAGTTTCGAGAAATATGACTTACAACTTTCTACTTCTAATGTAGGTATCTAATGAGACATTGCCTGCTATAATTATATGTTACACTACGAATACTTTAGCTTACCATTTGTCATTTTGCCATAAACAACTTGACATTAAAAGAGATTTGATGCTGTATCTAACTCAAAACAACAAAATTTTGACTTTGGCCCTTTTATAGTTCAAGGCCATAGAGTTATCCCAAACTTTAACCGACGATTGTAAAATTATATTCATATTTTAAATGAAATTGATAAAAACAATTAAAAAATGAATTCGTGTATACCTTTTGTGAGTATAAAAATATAGTTTATAGCACGTTTACAGCAAAAAAATACAAGTTATAAATAGTAATATAATAGTTATATAAGTTATATCTTATATGAGTATGTCCAGATAAGTTTTAAAGTCTTAAAATGAATTTTCCAAATTTTGAATGAGTGTCTAAAATACATCTTTCTTACAAAATACAGTTTTTCTTTAATGTGCTCTAACATGTATTAGTTAACTAGAATTAGTTTACGATTAACCTCCGATGTACTCTTTAGAAGGGTCTAAAATAATTTTTATTTTTTCAGCATTCCATTCTGCCCCAAAAAATTGAAATTTTAGAAACTTATTTAAATAAGATTTTTGAAGTCCTGCTAAATTATCAAAAAAAACTTTATAATGCTATTAATAATTTTCTCTTACTTCTGGCCACTTTTGGTAAAGTTCTGGTTGTGTATCAACTTTCAAAACTTTATAAAGTGAATTTTGAAGTTCAAATTTTCTTTACAGCCGATATTTATTATCAACTTACCGTATTCTGTAGATAAATTTAAACGAAATTAGTTAAGTACCAACTAATAGTTCAAATTATTAGCATGGCTAATTATTACTGAAATTTCTATTTTAATTATAAGTAAGCTAAATTAAATAATATTTTAATGACATAAATTAATTTAAAAAATGTGTACCCTTAACAGCAAATATGATGAGGAATATCTATAATAAAACGAGCACAACAATAGTTTTGACTTCGTAAACAGCGCGACATTAAAACAATTAAGGAAGAGGCTCGAGATAAGAAATACTGCACCAAGATAATTGAATGAGATAATTAGAAATCTGTCGCCGCCACTCCGCAACAAATGTCCTTTACTTATATATCTGTAGTGATTATAGTCCTTTACAGATGTATCCTTTCTTTTTCTCTTTTATTATTATATACAAAATAACTTTTCCGAATTATGTGAAGTGTGAAATAGTTTTCTTGCGAAAATTTGAAATGTTTACGTGAAGGCAATATTAAAGGAAAGCACTTTCAAGAGGCTTCCTTAATAGTATAATGTTCTTTATTATGCTTGCCAAGTATAACACTATTGCGGAATAGAATTTGTCAACTAATATGTCAAATTTTCTAATTTTCCATAGAATATTATTTTTTGTACAAGAAAATTGAACGTTGTCCTTGAAAAATAAATTTGTCAGTCGGAAGTTTAATTACTTAAACAATCTAGTCACATCAGTTTGATGGAGGCCGAGATAATAAGATGGCTCAGGTGCGAGGCGGTAGCTGAACATGATAAATGGGCGCCGTTGGTAGTAGATGTCACCCTCTGTCTTCCTGGTTTGGGCCTCCGGGGACGGCACTGATTCTACCGCCGCCTCGTCATTGATATTTATTAGACAAATAAATAATAATTTCTTGTAAGATGCATTCTTATTTATATTTACTTATACACCTTTAAATTATACTTTATACAGTAGTAGGTACACTTAAATTTAAAATTTTTTTTATAGAAGGTAATAAATTTAATTTATTTTAGGATACTGCAGCATTAAATACTTGTTAGATAAAGCTAACTTACTAATTGTTTTTTTATCCAACGCAACAAAAAATTTACTACGTAAACAGATAGGAACTGTCAATTACAAGTTGGTGGACATTTATTTACTTTTTTCCATTACTACTAGACCAAAGAGAATCTGCAAAAAATGTAGCGATACTTTACTCTACATCTTCATTTAACATTTTTTAACTTTCTTTCTAATGACTGAACACTACATGTAAACAATGCTTCACTTACATTCTTGGGGCTTACTAAAAGCTGAAATAAAGTGCTAAAATGCTCGTAAAACCACAGGCAGCTTCGTAATTCATTTGTTTCCTATTTTAAATACGTTTTTCAAAAACAGTTAAAAATTTTCAAAGTATAAGTTCAAAGTAATTTTCAATACCTGTAGGTTGGCATATAAAATTGTTGTGATTATTTTGAAGTAAGAATTTATTATAATGCCTGCACGTCTTTTGTGAATATCAGATTGAGTTTCCCAAATACTGCGTTGCAATCAATAATTTCAATTATAAAGAAGTTAGTTATTACTCCTATAATATTCTGTACGTCAATATTTAAAACTTCTGGCTGTATCAAATTATATTTATACTATAATTATATTTAATATATATATTAAGTTTTAATCCCCATACACGATACACCGCCACCGTCTTCCTATCTTTTGCATGCTCGCTACACATCTATTTTCCTACGCGACTCTACTGACCAAAGCGTACAATTTTTCGTTTTGATCAAAAAGCCCATCCAGCATGCAATCTAAATAATTAGGTATCTTAACAAAAAAAAATAATATTTTTGTTTTCGGTTTATAATTTTAATAGTGGAACAGTACAGTAGAGCGTCGATAATCCGGACGTCAAAAATCCGGGCCGTCGATAATCCGGATTCAATTCCGGTGAAAAAAAAAGTTAAAAAAAAAATTTGTCAAACAAATGTCAAAAAAACTTACCGCTACAAAAAAATATATACAGTTAGTCTCATAAGTAGTGGGGCACTCCTATCTTAACAATGTTAATTTCACTTTTTCAAGACCATTTTTGACACATAACAATCAATTTTACAGCAACACTTTTTAGACATTTTTTCTATAAAATTTCATTGCCAACAATTTTCTTACTATACGATTTTCCATTTTGTCGCCTCGTTTCTGACTGACAGCGACTTAAACAAGACTCTGTAAAACACGAAAAATATTTTCATCTATATCTCGGAAACAGTGCAACGAAATAAAAAAACGAACAGGTGATTTTTTCTTGTAAACTGCATTCTCTATATTTTTGATCATATACATTTTTATATTTTTTTGCACCATTTCCGAGATATAGATGAAAATATTTTTCGTGTTTTACAGAATCTTGTTCAAGGCGCTGTCAGTCAGAAAGGAGGCGACAAAATAGAAAAATGTATAGAAATAAAATTGTAGGCAATGAAATTTGCAACAAAAAATGTCTAAAAAGTTTTGCTGTAAAATCAATTGTTATGCGTCAAAAATGGTCTTGAAAAAGTGAAATTAACATTGTTAACATAGGAGTGCCCCACTACTTATGAGACTAACTGTATATATTTTTTCATTAAAATATATTAAAAGTTTCATATTAATTAATAGTTTTATTTATCTACTCCAATTATTTAACCACTAAAGTGAATTATTAACATTTTTATCAAGTTTTCTTTTTTTGGCGAACTAAAACTACCTTTTTTGGTTCTTTTCGATAATCCGGACATTTTGATAATCCGGACAGGGTCCGGTCACAATTAATCCGGATTATCGACGCTCTACTGTACTTGCAATATTTTAAAAGATATATGTATTACACTGAGGAAAAAAACAAAAAATTTTTCCTGCGGTTTTAGTTTTTGTAGTGAATTTTAGATACACTTACCCGGGTGCTGAATGAGTTAGCCGAACATAGAAAATTAACATGTAAAAACTTATTTATGCAAATTCCTGCTTCCCTAATTATTTTAGAGAAAAAACGAAAGACACAAAAATAATGCAGAAATATAAACTACGAATGATAACACCATTAGATTTCATCTAGCTTTTATTTAAAAGGTCAAAAAATGCTTTCGAAATTGTTAAAATTTTCATTTATCGCACTGGCCATGTAATAAATTCAATTTAATTTCTATTTTCAAATATAATTACGATGGAAACTTATGGAAACTTACCATGGCTAGTGCGATAAATGACAATTTTAACAATTTTGAAAGCATTTTTTGAACTTTTAAGTAAAAGTTAGATGAAATCTAATGCTATTCCCGACTAGAAATTTCTTAAGGCCGCAATGAGGTCCTGATCAGGTTTGCCCTTAGAAAGATCCGGTACCTATCAGGCAACCCGATCCGGTGCGGACCATAAGTGTAACGCCAAAAAAAATCCGGACCAAATCAGGCTAACCTACTGGAGCCAAATCAGGATTACATATTAGGGCCGGATCCGGGTGGAATACAGGTCCCACATCAGGCAACCCGATCCGGTGCGGATCTTAAGTGTTACGCCAAATGAAATCCGGACCAAATCAGGCTTCCATATTAGGGCCGGATCCGGGTGGAATACAGGTCCCACGTCAGGCAACCCGATCCGGTGCGGATCTTAAGTGTAACGCCAAACGAAATCCGGACCAAATCGGGCTGACCTACTGGAGCCAAATCAGGTTTCCATATTAGGGCCGGATCCGGGGGGAATACAGGTCCCACGTCAGGCAAACCTGATCCGGTGCGGATCTTAAGTGTAACGCCAAACGAAATCCGGACCAAATCAGGCTTCCATATTAGGGCCGGATCCGGGTGGAATACAGGTCCCACGTCGGGAAACCTGGTCCGGTGCAGATCTGTTCTTGTAACACCAAACTCGGTCAGGACCAAATCGGGCTAATCTAGTGGGGCCAAATCAGGCTTTCATATTAGGGCCGTGTCCGGGAAAACTATAGGTTCCTCATCGGGCAAACACGGTCCGGAGCGGATCTGGTTTGTAACGCCAAATTCGGTCAGGACCAAATCGGGCTGATCTAGTGGGGCCATTTCTGGCTTCCACATTATTATTACCGGACACGTAATTTTAAAATACACAAAATTATTTTAAATAAAAACTTTAAATTTTGTACTTATTATTTATTAAAAAAAAATTAAATTATACAAATCAAGAATTATAGAATAATTGAATAAGCTGCCATTGAATTGTTCTTTTATATTACTTCTATTAATCTTATAAATTTTCTAAATTTCAATTGCTGCTTGTATTGCGTGATTTTCATTTTCAGTCAAAAACACATACACGTGGTTTGTTAATTTCTTGAGTTCTTGTAGAGCTTCCTGATATGTTTCTGAAAAGAAAAACTGATTGATTATATGAAAACAAATTTTTGTTATGATTTACTTACTTGCAATTTCTCTAACTTCGATTGCATAAGATTCTCACGTAATAGGCGGAGATGTTCTCTTCCTGAATAGCAAAATAACTAATTTTATATTGATATTATTGTATTAGTTGGACAATATACTAAGTAAAAATACAAATTAAAAATATTGTAAAGCTTTCGATGGAGTACTAACCTGTTAAGAAAAAAATGGAGGTTGAAAAGCCACCATTACCAGAACCAGAACAACCGTTTCTTTGACCACGTTTTCAAAAAAACCAACTGACGCTTTCTTATTCAAAATTTTTAAACAAAAACACTCAACTACCTAAAAAAATAGTCAACAACTCACGTGACGCTTTCTTATTCAACATTTTTTTAACAAAAACACTCAACTAACCTAAATAAGTAGTCAACTTAGACTGAAAAATTTTTCCGTCTGAACATCTTTCCAGGTTATGTCTCGTGTAAAATAAATTAGGTTGGTACTCTTTTACCGCCCCTCCAGTGCCGGATCAATCTATTTCAGCACCGGGTGCAGATTAGGTAAATGGCGCCTTTAATACAAGTTTTGAGTTTAAGTCTGAATACTAAGGAATTACCACACAGAAAAAAAAGTCCGTCGTTATATTTACGAAATGCGGTTGTTAAACGCAAATTCGTTATATTAACGAAAATATCGTGACTATTACTAATTTTTCGTAAAATCGTAAAATTGTAGTTCGTTAATATTACTACACGCTATTTTTATGGGACAAATTCACTCCCAAATCAACTTTCTTTTTACAAATATTAACTTTTCAGCTCTCTAGTTTACCAGAAGAAATGTAAAAACTAAAATAATCGTTTTCATCCCTCCTAATTATCGAAAAGTGATAAAAATTAATGGGGGAGGGGCATCCCCCAAAACTGGAAGTCATATTCGGATTCGGGAGGTTATTTTACATAAAAATCAACATGATGCAGGAATGGTGTCAGGGCTCGAAAGAAAATTTTTATTTTCAGACCAGTGTTATCATTTAGGGATGTCAATTAATTATGTGAGAGGCGTTTAGAGGAGGAGGAGGTCGAGCCTAATCTCAGGTAGGAGCGAGGGGGGTATTTTGCTATTTATCATGCAAAATCATTTAGAAATGTCATTAAAACGCTCAATTTTAAACTAGAATCAAAACGCAATTTGATTGGTCTAGCTAGTTGTGACGTACTAGATAGTTGTGGTACTGTTTTAAATTTTATATGTTTATATAATGTATGTTGTGTATATAATAGTTTAGTGCTTAATTGTCCGATGTTAATTATAACTAATCGTAAGCAAATACGCAAAATACCAACAGAAAGCGGCTACAAATAATTTGGGCGGCCATCTTGGAGTGGGGAATGAAACTTCTCCATTCTCTTGCTAGTACCTACGTAACGTGACGTAATATGAGTTTCGCGTTTTCGCGGCAAAATTCTTATTTAAATTTACTTTTAAAATTACTCGGATACAGGGTCTCAAAAATAATTTTTTTTTAACGAGCTTATTTATACACTTGATAAAGTTTCCCCTTGCATAATTTTTAAAAAATGTGAAAATACCCAATTAAAAAACAAACAACTCCAACATCAACTTTTATTACTTTTACACATTATGATTAATATTTTGTGTTTCTACTCTTTATTGGCGCAACTAGCTTTAATATTTGAGAGGGGGGCTAGAACTATGACTTTTTTCTTTCCTTAATAAAATTAAAGATAGATAGTTGACACATAAAATAAAAAAACTAAAAACGTAACGGAATTCTCTTTTCCTTTTTCGAAAATTTGTCGATTACGATTTCTATATCAATGGAAATATCCTTTTCTTTACCGTAATCAATTTATTTTGGGGGACTAATTTTAATTTTGAGGGAGCTAAGCCCCCCCTAGTTGCAGCGGTGTAACAACGGGGTGTTATGGGTGTTTAGAAAACACGGGCCCCCGGAACCAACTAGTCACGAAAGGGCCCCTTAATAATATCCTAACTATATATATACTTTTTTTTAAATACAACACATTTTAAATGAATAATAAAAATAAATTATTAATGTTAACAAATACTGATATTGCTTTAAAGCATACCTATAAAAGGGGCCCCTACCTGCCTAAGCATACATAACTTTTTAAAAGTAAATAATTAATCAGACGCATAAATTAATTTACAAAGAATCCTGAACCTAGAGGGCCCTCTGCAAAAAGAACTGCATTAAAGATCTTACTCTTTAACAATTTCTTTACTTGATAGTTAAACTAAATTATTAATATAATCGACGATTAATAATCGCATTAGTTTTATTAAATTGTGAAGTGTTTTCTTTAGGATATTTTTTTTAAATTGCACTAAGCCAAAAACGCGATTTGATTAAAATTTATTCCAACAAAAAATTATTTTAATCAAATATAATACATAAATTATCTAATTGGTTTATATTGTTGAGTTGAACGCAAAAAGATGCACTTGCACTAAATAAATCATAACAATTCAATTATGTTTTTATTTTCGAAAAATTATTTCCGAAGTATAAAATGTATGTGGTTAAAAAAATCTCACGGAGAAGTTCTGAATAGGGAAGCAAACCGTTATGTACATCAAAATTTTAAAACTACTCATTGTACTAAATTCATCGCAATATAAATCCAAATTATTTCCAGATGATTTTTTAAGTAGGTATACTCTTTGAATTTTCTAAAACGGTGATAAATTTTTATGCACTGACAAAGTAGAAATAAGCCTATTTACTCCGTATATCATGCTCCGTATACACCGTGATATCATTCGGTTTATCTCTACATGATTTTCCCAAATATCTTGAATTTTATTCTTCAATAAAATCAAATTTCGCGTTGGTTTACTTGAAAACTTACAACAAGTCTAATTCAAACACAAGTAAAAAATACTCTGTTCGTTTAAGCAATATTTTTGTTTTTGTCTTCAAGGGTTGATGGTAGGGAACCCCCAATGCCTTGGGTTCAAGTCTACAGGTACTTTGCAACTTTATTGCTATGCATTCCTAACCTGCTATAGTAAAAATTTGGGTAGTCAAGTAAAATTTGTAACTTAAAACTTAGAAAAATGAAATATTTTTACACGTGTTCCTAATTCAATGGCCAGGGTTTCACAGTACGACCAGGCATGTATTTTATAAAATCCACAAAATAATTACACTGAGAAAAAAAATCGTTTGTTAGAAAACGAATTATTTTCATTCAAACGATTTTATGCATTGTATATGGGGAAACAACAATGACATTTAAATTAAAACAGTTTTCGTTTTGAAAATTATGTAAATTGTTAGTAGATGTAAACACTTTTAACTTTGGTAAACTACTGATATGGAGGATGTAAGTGGTAGGTAACAAGGATTATACATGTTCATTTTCTTATCAGATATTATTTTACATCCCATGAAACCAAAACTGCTAAATTGCGTCTTTCAACTTGCAACTTCGTATGACTAATATGTACATACAGGGCCATTTCAGGCACACCCGATCCGCCAGCAATCAGGTGTAGCCATGGTTGCCCGATAAGGCTTGCCAGATTAAAACCGGATGAGGGATCATAGACGTGCTCGGGATCAGGGCCATTTCGGGCACACCAGATCTGGCAGCAATCAGGTGTAGCCATGTCTGCCTGATAAGGCTTGCCAGATTAAAACCCGATGAGAGATCATAAAGGTACTCGGGATCAGAGCCATTTCAGGCACACCAGATCTGGCAGCAATCAGGTGTAGCAATGGCTGCCTGATAAGGATTGCCAGATTGAAACCTTATGAAGGAACTCAAAAGTGCTCGGGATCAGGGCCATTTCTGGCACACCAGATCTGGCAGCAATCAGGTGTAGCAATGGCTACCTGATAAGGCTTGCCAGATTAAAACCTGATGAGGGATCACAAAGGTATTCGGGATCAGGGATATTTCAGGCACACCAGATCTGGTAACAATCAGGTGTAGCAATGGCTGCCTGATAAGGTTTGCCAGATTGAAAACTGATGAGGGAACTCAAAGGTGCTCAGGATCAGGGCCATTTCGGGCACACCAGATCTGGCAGCAATCAGGTGTAGCAATGGCTGCCTGATAAGGCTTGCCAGATTAAAACCTGATGAGGGATCATAAAGGTGCTCGGGATCAGGGCCATTTCGGGCACACCAGATCTGGCAGCAATCAGGTGTAGCAATGGACTGCCCCGCTAGGGTTCCCCAGATCTAAACCGGATGAGTGCCACAATAAAATGTTCTAATAAGGCATGCCATGCTAAAACCTGATCTGGCCCTGCAAATGTTAGGGAATGCCCTAACAAATTTCTAGTCGGGTTATCATTCGTAGTTTGTATTTCTGCATTATTTTTGTGTCGTTCATTTTTTCTCTAAAATAATTAGGGAAGCAGGAATTTGCATAAATAAGTTTTTACATATTAATTTTCTATGTTCGGCTAACTCATTCAGCACCCGGTATAATAAAGTACTCGGCACCCCGTTGTTTTGTGCGATTTGACTCTAGTTCTCATGTTAAAGGGGGGAGGGTAACGTTAATTCGATACAAAAACAGCTATTTTCGGTAATTTTTTTGACGACACAGTTAATATATATTAATTCTATAATTACTACATAATAAAGAAACATTTGAAGAATATTCTGTAAAATTTTCATTACTTTTTATGGAAAAATAAACCATTGACAGCGACCAAAACTGTTTTGACCAAGAAATCAGTAGATAATCATAATTGAAAACGCTTTTCCTAACAAATACTTTATGTATTTTTGTTTAATTGATTAATTCTATTTTATTATTAATAACGTTATTACCATTCGATAATAATCGAGATAATAATACATTAATATTGAATATGTTTATTTAATTTTTTTTTTTTCAATATATTTTCAAAATGGGGTTGTTTTTATCTCAAAAACTGGAGTCAATTATACTGACCATAAGTTTTCTTAAATCAGGGGGCGTTTAAGTAAACTATTAGTGGCTTTTGACCCCCCCCCCCCCGTGTATAATAGAAAATAAGAAAATGGTGAACAGCTTTCCCCCAAACGATAAGATACTACTTATAAGAGTTTTCCAAATTTCTATTGAAGCTAAAAGAATGAAAAAATTGATAGACTGATAGACATTGTCATAACTGATGACAATGGACCTTATATTTACTGTTTTAAGCCGTTTAAAGTTTTCTTTGAACCAACTTTGTATATTATTGCAACATATAAAATTGAATAACCATAAATGAAATTAAATAAATGAATGAACCATAAAACGAACCAGGAAAAGACCAAATACATGAGATGCCAGAGAGGAAACACAGAGAAATACTGAACTGAAAGTTGACAACGAGGCGTATGAAGAAGTCCAGGATTTCAGTTACCTGGAAGTCCAGATAAACAATAAAAATGACAGACCACACGAACTGAGAAGATGATTACAACAAGGAAATCGAGCGTACTTCGTGAACAAACTAATTTTAATAAATGGGAACTTAACGATTATGACCTAAGATAAAACTTTACAAGACCCCAATACTTCCTGTGATTAGCTCTGCAGCGGAAACAGTATGCATGAACAGAAGAGAGCAAGAGGAAATGACAATCTTCGAAAAAAATATATTAAGGAGAATATTAGGCTTAGTATTTAACAATAATGGGTGGCAAAGACATAGTGAAAACGATCAAATCAAGCAGAATAACCGTAGGAGAAAAAGATCACACTTAAGAAGGTACGACGAAGTAACAGAAGATTTGGAAAGGATGAAAGTCAGTATATATGGAGAGAAAAAACAGAAAACAGACAATATTGGAGAAGAATCGTACTAGACCCAAGAACCGATGAAAATTTAATTGCAATGTTAAGCAAAAGAGGACTAATTTACGGCAAAAAATGGACATGTAAAGTCTTGCAAGAGAGTAAAATTCTAATTGGAATAATAGTATTATAAATATAATAATGTTGAGTAATTTGTATTATTAGTTTACCTTGAGTAACTTTATCTGCATTTATCTGTCTCTGTTCTTCTGAATTTCTAGTTTGGTACGCGTAATTTATTGTAACTATATGCTACATTGTTTTAAAAATTACGCATAACTGTAAAATCCTAAATTTGAGATTGGTTTAAACGATGAACTTTGGTTCAATTGTTGATTTGCCAGCAAAGCAAATTGTAACCAATGCAACCATCATTGTAATCAGGTAACTAACTTTTCTATTATTTTAATTTTGTTTGACTTCGAAGTATCCGGAATTACGAACATAAGTAATCGCATCTTGTTGGAATAGAGCACCATGAAACATATAATCCTTTTTTTGTTTTCCTAAATTAATTAAACTAATCTTGCTAAAATGCATTTTTACTTCCTTGTATAAAACAAGGAAGTATTGTAATCCCGATTCTTTTCGGTTTCCAGATTTTGACGAAAATCTCCGTTTTGACCTTTCCTGAATCCATTTTGACTATTTTCATGGTGACGTCTGTACATATATATGTACGGACGTCTGTATGTCGCATAACTCAAATACGGTAGGTCGTAGCAAGTTGAAATTTTGGATTTGAGACACTTATATAGCATCTAGTTGTGCACCTTCTATTTTTGGTTGCGATTGTTCGTGCCAAAAGTCGTAATTGATGACGCGCACAAATAGATTAACGAGATTTTTCTACAATCATTATAAAAATTGACATTGCCATCAAATTGTTTTATTTTGTGTTATAAATAATTATTGCTTTATTCTTTGATGTTTTGTTTAATTTGAAATTTATAAAATTGAATTCAAGTTTAGGGTACAGAAATCAAGCTGCGTGTACGATGATTTTAGCCTAAACCACTAGACATATTGAAGCCATATTTAAATAAGAACTTTTCCCCAAAAACTCAGATTGAAAATCCGTACTTTTGCCTATTGAGGCAACAAAAATTGTGCAGACCGAGTCTTCGAGATTCCCTTTTCTCCCAGAAATTTACCGAACATCCTTTTCTATTGTAGTAAAACAAACATATATTAAAAGTACTGCGATTACAAGTTTTACTGGACTGGCTTTAATTATTTGGATAAGTAAAATCAATTATTTAAATTAATTCTGGCCTGCCTATAGTTATGAAATCTTACTAGCGAGAATGTTCGGGAACTGAACAAATGTGTTTTTGTAAGTGTTTAGATTTTGGAAATCTACAAAAACCACTACCGAATTTGATTGAAATTAATAATTTAACTCGGATGGCGATTAGTTCCAAATCAGAATAAGTAATTTTAATGAAAATGTCAGTTTTGAATTCAAGGCTGTCTCTAAAATTTGGATAGCTGATCTATTTTATCAAACATCATCTCATCACTTTGCCAGAAAAATTGCAATCTCTTGAATTATGACGCACATGAACGGATAAAACTGATAAAAACGTAGAAATGAATAGTCTTATCAGTAATGCAATTTTTATTGTCAAATGAGTGTTAAGAAGATTTAAATAAAATGAAATTAAAGTTTTCTGTATTATAACTAATACCTACTATTATGAAAGATTGATAAATTAGTTTTAATCGCTGGTTTAAAAAAAATATGCGTACCTACTAATATATAACTAATATATTGCAAAAAAATAAGGAAAAGTATCGTGGTTACTTTTAAAATCAATTTGAAAGAGAAGTTAATAAGTGAGTCAAATCATATTTTTGAAAGCGAATAAGAAGTCTAAAAGGAATTAGTTTATGGATTGGAGTCACGTGCTTAAAGCGCCTACTTGATATTCCCAAACTGAAAAATGTACATTTGCCTAATGTAATGTTTGTGTATGCAACAGTAAGTGGTGTGTTTGACACCATTTGCGCACGAGTGATCGGCACAATATTTTGCCAAACTTTCTGCACTTTTTGTTTAACAATGAAATTTTACGTTTTAATGGATATGATTTTGATTTATAAATAAATTTAATTGCATAATATAAGTACCAGCACACATAAGTTTACAAAAATATATTGTGCATATTTATCTTTACTTTTAATTGTGATTATCTTAAAAACATTGAATAGATGTAGAAATTTTCTCGCTTATCATTTATCAATTTAAAAATGCGCTTGATTTATCTTTATTGGCAAAAAAGATATAACAAAAATGTAGTATTTATCATTATTCGCAAGTTGATTTTTGTTAACTCAATTTCAAGCTATGCAATTTCGAAAAACAAGCCGTTTTGATCGTCGTATTTTGTTGATCAGACGAACACTGTCAGTTATAAAGGACTATGGGGCACAATAACCCGCCAACATAGCAGATCCTATTAAATATTCACGTCCAGACAGGACCGTGGTCATATTACTCGGACATTTGCAGGTAACACGCCAACCAAGTACGTGATACAAGAAAATGTTAGTACAACTTTTACAAAATTTTATTTAATATCCGATTATCTTTGTAATCTATTTTCCACTTTAAAAATAATTAGAAAATTATAATTAAAATTGAAATTTTTTTAAATGCATCAGCAAATTAGAATTTTCTTTACTTACTTGAAGAACTAAAAATTTATGATATATTAAGAAAAGTAAAGCATCGAAATATTTTTTATTAAACGATTATTTATTATGCAATTTAAAAATATGCCTGTTTTATTAAATGTACGAATACTATCAGACAAGAAACAGGGCGGTTTGTTCACATTATAGAGGTAAACCCTAAGTTAATCTAATCTAATTTTATGAACCTTAGCTAATATCTACCAGTAAACACACAACAACGAGGTGATTTTATAAAGTGGGTGCGGGGTGCATAAATAGGATTAAATTTATTTGAAAAAATTTTCATCTTTTAGAGAAAAATTTTAATAACCAAATACATTATTTTATATACTTAGTAAATTATTAGCAAATATTTTAATTAATAATATTTAGGTGAGCGGGTAAATGAGTATAAGTCAGTACTTAAAAGAAGAATTTAAATAATTTGATGGCAATGTAAGATAATTTGATCTAGGAAACGATAAAATTATTTTTCACAATGAAGTTTGGAAAATTTGAAACATTCGTATAAAATATACATAAATTGTTAGTTTTTGAAAAATAAACTTATTTGTGGTACCACAACTGTTTGAGCTGACAAAATTTTCAAACTGAAACTTATATTAATCTAATCATAATATCTAAAAGTATACATAAATTGAAAACAAAAAGCTAAGTATATATTATAAAACTTTTTTACATTAAGTATTGTTATAATAACAAGAGCTAATCTTCATGAAATTCATGGATATCTTGGAGGCTCTTCTTGAATGTTTTGAGATCTTTTGAGTGATTCATACAAAATTAACTATTGGGAATAAAATTTTAAGAAAAACTATAATAGCCGAAAAACTGACAAAATTCTCCGGTTAACACAATGCCAGCCGGTAGCTCTGTGGTAAAAGGAAGAGCAAGTCGTAGGTTCCCTAAAGAATTGAAGCAAAGATCTTTAGTTAAAATATATTTCCCCAATTATTTATTTTAATTGGTGCTACTGACTTATTAGGTAAAACAATTAAATGGAGAGTGATTAAAAACAGAAAAAATAATCTTTAAGTCAGACAGAATCAAGAATTTATTAACAAAAAAAATAAGTTTATTCTCAACAGAGAAATCACAGTGATGTTTCGTGTAATAAAAGTTCACAACGGTCGAAATCTGGTGAATGATAAAAATACAAAAAAATAAGTTATACACCCAACGCGCATAATTGCTATTTGCAGGTGGTTTTGATTGATTTTATAATTAAAAATTAATTTCATAAAAAAAACATTCATAATATAAATATGATACTAATTATCTCTTCTGCCACAATTAACTCAATTTAGTTTTAAGTGTTTATGTTTAGGTTAACTCGAAATCAAACTAAAGCGACTGATCTTTGTTGATGGTATGACAAATCCTTAATTACATGTATCGGAACGAAATTCCTCCTTAAACGCAAAAAATATTAAATATACGACCTTGTTTGATACTCTCGAGTCTGAATCAAAGTTGATCTTCAATGGATTTCATAATATTGGCAATTGACGTGACTTTCCACCAAGGTAAGACCTGCTCCAGAATGCTGTTATTTCAACGAAACCTCTAACCATACAAAAGTGAAATGAAACAGTTCGGATATCAACAATAAAAAGAGTTTATCTGAGAACCTACAAGTATGGAAATTAGAAGTAAATCTCAATCTATCAAACTAAAAACTGAGTTACCTGATGTTCGGTTCTCCGAAAATGAAAAATAAAGACAACTAAAGAATTTTCAATATAATAAGTATAAGTTGACTCTTAAAAAGTTTGACAGAAAGTGAAGTCTACTTCCTTTTTGCTAGGAAGCCGAGTAACAAAGATATACCGTCAAAAATAATTGTTACAATATTACCGTATCAGTTGGATTAGAATGAAAGTAATACAATTAATATAAGTTGACTTATACTATATGTATATACCCGTCATCATACTGCTTTTTCTATTTTATAATGTTAGAATTCACTGCTGGGGGTTAAAAAGGGGTTAAGTCATTATTTTCGAAAATAGGATTATGTCATTGTGGGAACCTATAAGTAACCTATAATTATTTTACCAATGCCAAGATGAACACTTGTAGGTTCCCAAAATGACATAATCCCATTTCCAAAAAAATGACTTAACCCCTTTTTCACCCCCAGCAGCGAATTATTACTTAGTATTCTACACATATTGTCGTATATCAAATATCTTACATGGTAATATAATTTTTTTTTGTAAAATTGGTAAAAACCAAGGTGGCCGTCAGAACGGTTGGACAAATTTTTGGGTCCGTAACATTTGAACGAAAGTGTCTGTTTTAAGAATAAAGAGTGATCAGTTTTGACGTAAATAATTTGTTTCTGGAGTCTAGATTTTAGGTGGGGGATGGCCAGCGAAAGATCTTTTGCGCACTTAGGCCGGCATATGAGGCCATTGTGCTACCTCCGATGCAACGGTCATTTCCTCAAGTCATTACAATTGCAGGATGAACTTGTGTACGATGACATCCCTTGTAATCATTCAATAATATTAATATTATCTTACTTAATATTATAAAAGCGAATAAACCAATATTTCCCGAAAAGTAAGCAGGTCACACAGTGGCTATTAAAATACTAGCAAGTTTTTGGAAAAAAGAATTAAAAAGTGCTTTTGCAAACTTGCTACGTACGATCGACCACAATACTCCCATTGCCATCTAATTCAAAAAGATTAAAACTATATGAGAAAGTTTCTGCATTATATAATAACAAAACTTGATCAAATTATTAAATATTTCAATAAACAAATTCAAATTAAATGTCCTTGCAAGAAATGTATGTACTAATACGTTTAATTATTGACTTTGAGAGTTGAGAATCTTCTTCAATCCTTGAGCAAACAATAATAATAATAATTCTTTCTTGCACCGAAAAAACCAAGGAGTACATATCCAATAAAATTTTTGTACACAAGACTCGGAATTCCAGATATTTCCAAGAATTTCAACGATTTTCAAGGAATTTCAACGATTTCCAAAAATTCCATAGATTTTCCAGAGATTCTAAAGAATTCCAATGATTTCAAAAAATTCCAAGGAATTCCAAAAATTTTCAAGGAATTCCAGAGATTTCGAAGGAATTCCAAGGATTTCCAAAGAATTCTATGGAATTACAAAGATTTCCAAGGGAATTCCAAACAAGTTTACACAACATTTTCGTAATATTTTGTATCCCTAAAGGTACGGTTTGCTAACTGCACAAGCAGCACCGCATAACCTTGGCTAAATGCTCTTATGCAATATCTGTTTACGTGTGTTGCTAGACGATACAATTGAAGCGCTGCACCTCCCAATTGGTATTGCATTTGCAGTTGACGCCGGCCGTAACTGCTCTGCTGCTACAGCTTCTAGCAAAACGTAACTTTAGAGAAAACTGTCTGTGTGTCTGTTATAAAACTTGCAACACAATTTTTTATTAGTTCTATAAAACTTTTAAACACTTTTTCAAAAAATACACTTCTTAAGGCTAGGATATTGCGATGCGCTCTTGTATAACCAGCTTGCATTCAAAAACGGCTGAATAGATTTTTTTCAAATTTTGAAATTATATTAACGATAAATTAAGGACTGTTGTAAAATAATTTTTTTTTGCAATTTGTCTAATTTAGAATTAATTGTGTTTAAATACCCTATTTGCAATTTTTTTAACAAAAATTAAAATAGATGAAATAATTACTAACAAAGAATTATCAATTAAAAAAAAAAAAAAATTGGCCAGGTGCAAAAAAACATAGTAAAGCACCTTGCATTAAAAAACGGCTGAATGGATTTTCTTCAAATTTTGAAATTATATTAACGATAAATAAAGGACTGTCATAAAATATTTTTTTTTGCAATCTGTGTAATTTAGAATTCATTGTATTTAAATACCATATTTGTAATTATCAATTAATAACATTCTACTTATATAAATAATGTACACGTCTAAAAGAATTCATAAAGACATTTTTTGAAAATTTATTTTATCTATAACACATTATAAATGAAATTGCAAATAATTGTTCAATTAAAATCAGGCGGGAATAATTTGAGATGAAATGAATCATTATAGTTCAGTCATTATCACAAAGATGGGTAAGTGTTGTGTACAATTTAAAGCAAATTTACAGTTGCCTGTTCTATACAGTCGCCCAAATAAATCGAAATGATAATTTGTAACTCATATATATTTTGAGTTACAATGCTAGAAATATTTTAAATGTTCTCCCGTCTTATCTTATCTTATCAACACAATAATATTTTGTGGTGGGGATTTGCGTTTCGTTTCAAATCTACCACCAATGTTTTAATACCTATGTTTACTTTTTAGATGAATACAAAAATATTTTATTAAATAATATAAATTCGCATAATTTTAATTCGATTAAAATAGCATACAATATAAGTGTAGGTAATAAATGAATGTACTTTTCTATAATCAAAATAAATAATATAATATTATTATAAAAATATTCAAATTTTTATTTTCTTCAGTATTGAATTATTGTACTAACAAAGGAGTAAAACCCTTCAATACACTTCTGAACAATCAGCTTATTTCTCTTTCGAAAATGGTTAAACATGGTAACACGTACAGCATTAGACATGATTAGACCCAGTGCCGGATTACACTATTACAGATATTAAGGCAGAAAAGGCGGCTGCCTAGGGGCCTTGTTAATTTTAGGAGCCTCGTGAAAACGGAAAAATATATTTACTTTAATTATAAACTTTCTTCTTAAAGTTTATCAAGAATCTGTGTTTTAAAGTAGTAGTAAATATAAAAATATTAGGGGGGGGGTCAAGCCGAATCTCACCTACTCTCACATGGGGGTAAAGGGGGTCTCGGCAAATATCATGTAATTTTTTTTATCTTACTAGTCCTAAATAAAAATAATTAAGGGGTAATGTCCACCAAATTTTTATTTTTTTTCCAATTTTTTTGTATTGGCTTAAATCATGCCAAAACTATCCTAGAGTCAAAATCTACAACGCCCAAGTACTGATTTAAACTCAAAATTCGTTTAAATCAATTTTTACCGAACAACTTTTATGCTGCCAAATCACCATCAAAATCAATCGGTGAGCAGTAGAACTGAAAAAGTTTACATCCGATTGATTTGAAATTTTAACTGTAGCTTCTTCCTTAGATTATCTAGCGAAGTACATACGATTTTAGCAATTGATTAACAACAAAAAAAGTTATAAACAATTAAAGTCGATTTTTTTTGTCGAAAAAAATTTTTTTTTTCAAATATTTTATTGAGACTGTTTATTTTAATTATTGAGTAGTAAAATTAAAGACTAATTAAGCAAGTAATAATTTTCTAGAGGACCCCGAAAATTTAACTACCTAGGGGGCCACAAATGTTTAATCCGACATAGATTAGACCCCACGGCTGCTTAAAGGGGTAGGTATTCTAGTTTAGAGGCATGAATTTCGGGCGGTTTTTGAAGCTCTGTACAAACGAAACAAAAAATATTTTTACCATCAATTTTGTTATCATTTATTTATTGATATTTTAAGATTGCATAAAAATTAACCGAAAAAACCCTCAAAATTCACAGAGTTATGAGCTGGCAAAGTGGGAGGTCCAAAGAAAAGGGTGTTCTAATGTTCGAATGTACCGATTTATTTGAAATTTGGTGTGAATGTTCTTTATCGATGCCGTTGTAACATGAACCGTGGAAAAGTAAAACAATTTTTTTTTCACGAAATGGCGGCTGTTAAAAAAATTTTTTTTACTTTATCAGACAAAATATGAAAAAGTATTGTTATCGTGCAGAAAAAGAAATTTGAGATTGATTTTAAAGAATTTAGGCATATAGGGGTTCCAGAAGCGGAAAATCATCATTTCCAAAAATTGTCTGTAATCTGTATGTGTGTGTATGTGGTCAAATTTACCTCAACCGCTACTTCAAAACGTAATAGGAATTTTTTAACAAATTACTGATATATTGGGACTTAGAACTGATTAGATTTTGGTTAAAATCGGTACACGGAAACGCAAAAAAAAATATTTGGCAAATTAAAAAAATTATATTTTTCTTTTTCTCAAATTTTAGTTTTTTATTAAATTCTTCTCTATAATAATAATAATATTAAAAAAGTATTAATCAATAATCGTGTAAATATCCTATTTTTGTAATTATTCTTTTTTCAAATGTAAAAAAAACTTTTTTCTTAATTTTCAAATTTTATTTTTTTATTATACAGTAATACTTCTCTATAACAAGATTTTTGCTATAAACAGTCAGTTTAACATGTAAACAAAAGTCAAAGGACTAAATTTTTACTCGTTATAGCCGATTCTTCGTTATAACCGGACTCGTTATAGAGTGGTTCTACTGTATTTTGCTCCATCATAATAAGTATGATAAAGTTATGGGCATGGCCACATCCGATTTTTTTTACATGTTTTAATTAACAATTCCGAATTTTTTAAAAATAGTAAAATTAAAAATTTTAATCTGTGCGTGGTTGAGGCGATAGAGGAATATATAAAAAACATTCACACCAAATTTCAAATAAATCGCTTCATTATAACTTGAGATATCATGCACACCAGTTTTTTTTAGACCTCCCACTTTTCCAGCTAATAACTTTCTGAATTTTGAGTTTTTTTGTCGGTTTAGTTGTTATGTAATCTTAATTATATAAATAAACAAATGATAAAAAAATGTATAGTAAAACTATTTTTCTCGTTTGTACAGATCTTCAAAAACCGCCCGAATTTTATGCTTCTAGACAGAATACCCCCTTAAACCAGGTCCATGTCACTGGCCCCCCCCAAATCGATTTTTAACAAAAAATTGGTGTCAATCGTTAGTGCTTCGTTAGTGCTTGTTTGTGCTTCCATTCCCGAAGTTTGTGCTCCAACGGTCGCGGATCTATTCGCGAAATCTTCTGGGAGGGGCTGTAGACACGATGCCCCCCCCCAAATCGATTTTTAATAAAAAATTGGTTTCAATCGTTAGTGCTTCGTTAGTGCTTGTTTGTGCTTCCATTACCGAAGTTTGTGCCTCAACGGTCGCGAAGCTATTCGCGAAATCTTCTGGGAGGGGCTGTAGACACGATGCCCCCCCCCAAAGCGATTTTTAATAAAAAATTGGTGGCAATCGTTAGTGCTTCGTTAGAGCTTGTTTGTGCTTCCATTTCCAAAGTTTGTGCCTCAACGGTCGCGAAGTTATTCGCCAAGATATGGGCATTTATAGTTTCTGTGAACTCCGAGCAAGTTCCGCGCGAATGCATAGATTTAAAAGGTCTAAAAATTAATAAACAATAAATATGTAGTCATAATATTTATAATGAAGCTTAAATCTATTGTTATAAACAAAATATTTTTTAAATATAATAAAATGGTTACACCTATTTATTGAAACAAGATATTATAATGTTGCAAACGGTCGTCTTGGTGATAAAGGAGTCTGTAAAAATTCTGCTATTCATCAATTTTATGAAAACCATAAAGAGCGCATGTAATTTTATAAATGTAGCATTTGTTATAATTATAAGTAAGTCGCCAATTATCAACGTAAGAAGTAAAAATATTTGTTTCCTTCATCGATGAAGGACTGATTGGGGATTACCTCAAGTAATTCCTATATTTAAAGGTTAGTACATTTTCTTTAAAAGCATTAATTTTAGTATGTAGCGTATATACAAGTGGCTCAAGGCCGTATCTGATGGGGGTTTTCGGGGTTCAACCCCCCCCCCCCCGAAATAAAACGCATGATTAAATTCTAGAATATACAATATAATATATAGGACAATAGTGCATTTTTATTTTTCATTAAAATGCATTCGAAAATAATAGTCCTTTTTTAAATCCATAAAAAAAATTATAAACAATAAAAATAGAAAGAAAGTTACAGTAGATTTCAAAGATGCAAAATTTAACAAACAATAAATATGTAGCTATAATATTTATAATAAACGGTAAAACAATTGCTATAAAGAAAGTATTTTTTATTAATAAAGTGTACGAAAAATATTTTTTAAATATATTAAGAACTGATGATATTTTTATATCAATATATCAATATCGATATATCAACATCAATATATATATATATTTTTATATACTATACACAAGAAATTGACAGTTCATTGCTTTTGTAGTCTGCCTTACAGTTTTAGATGATAGCTGTAGATCATCATAACGATCCCACTGACCCAAACTTACTCGCCAGCAATAGCTAATGTAATGCCCAACTGCTTTGACATTATTTACTAACGTAGGCGGCAAGAAGCTAATTCCTCCCCGGAGGTAATACATGTTTTTACCAAGTTGAATTTCCTGAGGGATTTCTTGTAACGGAATGTTAAAATCTAATGACGAATTTTTTTTTAAATTCCCGCATATTTCCAGGAATATATGGGAACCAAAACGGATGCTTTTTTCGGTAATTTGTCGACAGTGAATACATTGACTACTATTAGAATTTTCTTTAAATAGGTGGTCTAATGCTTTCTGAAGGCATCCAATACGTTCTGTAGGAAAATTAATCGTTATAGTGGAGTATGGAACTATCGTCTCCTTGTTGCATTTAGGACATTTCCTACGCTCTGTCATAGAGGGCTGATTATGGAACAATTCTTTCAATAAATAATAGCATGTGGATGCAGCGTTTAGTTCAACGTGGTTATTTGATAAATATTTCTTGTTGGCTTCTCCAACAACTTTATCCAAAACTAAAGCACGCTTCTTGTAAGTTTGTGCGTTTACTCCATCTCGCATAACATGTGCAACCAGCTCGTATAATGTAGATAATGTTTTTTGAGCATCCACAAAATTTGCATATTCTTTGCTTTCCGCATAAGAACAGCACATGATATGTATCACGCTGTCGAATCCGCATGTATTGATAACAGTGAAATGCATTTTGCCAATTAGAATCGGTTTTAAATCCAACATATTTCCATTTCTCAGTAATCCGATTACTGACGACTTCGTTTTGCTTTGATCGTTGTATAGTAAAACTGTGTAATCTTTATCCAAGTAATTGGGTTTCCTTCTTTTTGCTTCTTTTTCGTTTTTTGTGTTTTCAGCCAGACCACCCCAATTTTCTAATGCGGTTTCACTTTCCAATTCAAAATAATTCGGAACATCATTATCTCTGACTATATCGTCATTAGCCGAAGAGCCATCGTTTGCATCGGCTTTTGTTTTATCGCATTCTATTGCATTAGTTTTTAGTTCCATCGTATTATTGTTTTCACCAAGACCACCCCCATTATCTAATGCGGTTTCACTTTGAAATTCAAAATAATTTGGATCATCATTATCGTTGACTATATTGTCATGAACCGAAGAACTATCGTTTGCATTATCTTCTATTTTATCGCATTCTATTGTACTCGTATTATTTTTTATTTCCATCGTATTATTGTATTTGGATCTCGTAAGTATCATAGATCCAATAATATTTTTTATATGAATCTGTAGAAAATCATCTATTCGTATTGGCAGGGTTTTATGTTGAAAAATGCGATTTTTTAACTGATTAAAAAGACTTTCAGATGTTGCACTGGTTTCGGTAAGATTTCCATATTTAAATATAGGGATCATTACAGCAGACCAACACGGGAGGAGTTTACAAAACTTTAACAATTTTTTTGCAATTGCAGGGTTGTACTGCATATTATCATGATCTCCTTCGTTAGACCTACTTTTTGATTCCCTACAACACAAATCATAAATAGCTTTAATTTCTTCGAAAATATCCAACATAACTTCAATTTCAGTATCACCATCTTCCATTTCAATTATATCACCATTTTCATCGTTCATTTGGCATTCCCATACTTCATTTGTGGTTTCGTGCGTTGCTATTCTGCTTTTTAAATATCTTTTTGCCATTTCACAACTTGTAGGACCCCCATCTTCATCAGCATTATTTCCATCTTCCTCGTGTAAAGCCACCGTGAATATATTATATAACAATTTCTTTATATCCTCAAAATTCGTACTAACTACCAATAAACCAAATGAGCGTAAATAAAAATTTTTAATACGTTTTGTGGTAGACTTGATTTCTGGCCAACTACTAAACAAATGCATTACATGGTTAAAGTCATTCCTAATCATGCATAAAGGTACTTCAACATTTGGTTTGTTTTTAATTAGATCTGAACAAACGTTTAAATATTTGGATAGCTTGGAATATTGTGTAAATGTTTTTACTGTTGCCATCATCAAAGCCAGTGATTGATCAGTTACCACAATTTTAGGCGGTACAATAGCGTTCTTCAACCATTCTGAAAGCCAACAAGCTATCGACATATTATCGTGTTTTTCAGATAACATATGTGCCACGGGGAATTGGCTTTGGTTCATGTGATCCATAACTCCAATTTCATACAAGAATATGGCTGACGTTGTTCTTTCGGTAATTAGGTTTACCTTTTGGACCACACCACCTGTTGCATCGATAGTTATCGTTGGAATTTTGTTTTGTTTTGCATATATTCTATACATATCAATTTCAGTTGGCGACCAATAATGAACAAATAAACGATCATTTCCCATATCGCGAATACATTCATTAAAAGGCGACATTCCTTTCATCTTGGATAAAGCTAAAATAGGATCCGAACTCAATCGATTCTTAGCTAAATGTTTGTATTTCAAACATCTCAAGGCATTTGCGGTCGGTAAATTACTGGATAGTGCATCACCGTAATTTGTATGCTTTTGTACCATTTCATTCAAAATATAAGACGGCGCCTTATTTTCATCAACCAAATATTTCACCAAATCGTCACGTTCGCTTTTAGAAATATTTCTCTTTTTTTGTTGGTTACAATTTCTGAAATTTCCAGCGTATGTGCAGGTCATCATCACAAGGGATTCCAATTCAGGAGCATTTTCCATAGTACATTGAAAAATGCTTTGACAGGACTTGCATTGACCTTTTATACGAAGAAAATTAACACCATGTGGATAAATTTTACAACGTTCATATACTATACAACATGACAATTTCGTTTCCTTGTAGAATTGAGTATGAATTATATCTGTCCAACAGTGGGGTTTCAATATTTCATAATTCCTAGTATTACAATCCCGATCTGATCGTTTATAACAATTATTGGGTAAATAAATATTAGACCACTGCTCCTTCGACAACGATATTTTGAATTTCAAACTGTAATCTTCATTTTCGTTTAGTTCCTCATATTCGTTTGGTTCCTCATGTTTGTTTGGTTTCTCATGTTCGTTTGGTTTCTCATCCAAAGTATCGGAAACTTTCTTAGACGCAGGCTGGAAATTTAACTTTTCCAATATATTATGCCTGTTCGTAATTACATGGCTATATATGTATTTTGCAGTACTAGTAGTATTACCTAATTCTTTCGATATTTCTGTCCAACAAGCATTTGTTGGGCCCCAAATCTTTTTACCTATGGGATCATATATTCTTTCTTTTTTTGCAAGGATTATAAAATGGAGCTGCTCGAAATCAACTGTAGATGGTCTTGGCATTCTGTTTATTCTCTTATAGGTTTGTTGAGATTACGTATTGTACACTAAGAAAAAACAATTATAAGTAATAACAAGGTGTATCAGACTATAAAAATTTGTATAAAAACGTTTTATAAAAATTTGTATACAAATGATGTGACGTCATGAGCCATAAAAAAATTTTACGCTGTGTTCCACTGTAAAATGCAGTTTTTATAAAAACACGATCAGCTGTTATAAACTAACCGAAAAGTAAGGTATACTTCGGGGAGTAAATCACCGGGGAGATTTGGTGTACACGAGGCAAGAAATGTGTGGGAGATGTGCGGATATTTGAGGGAGATATGGGAGATATAGAGATGTGAAGGAGGTGTAAGGGAGATGTGGGATATCGGAACCATATCAAACCCTGGATTCAGGGATTACCAAGAATAGGTACCGTGAACTGGCTGAAAACACAAAACTAGGAAACAAAGGGAGATCACAGCCTTTTCAATCCCAATATTCTGAGTAAATCTCGAAAAAATGCCAAATGAAAAATACTTGAAGAAAGAAAGACTATTTGGATTATCATAATATTGTTAATTTTAATTTTTGTTAAAGTTGGCGTTCATAATATAATTTTTTTACTAATAAATATAAAATCTTACAAATATAAATTTAATAAAACCTATCTTTCAAATCTAGGCATGCGTAGTTATTTAAGTATAAATTAAACAGGTAATTGAAAGGTGTGGGAGATTTGAAGAGGTGGGGGAGATGTGAGGAGATATGGGAGATGTGAGGAAATATGGGGAGGTGTGGGGATATGAAGGAAATGTGGGGAGATGAAGGAAATGTGGGGAGATGTGACGATATATTGGGAGGTTTTAAGGAAAAGGAGATGTGGTGTACATATTTTGGCAGGAGATTTACCCCCCCGGTATACTTCATGCGTAAATTGAAGTTGAATGGGGTGTCAACAGCCAATGGAAAGTCTGCTTTTATCAAAATTCTAGAAACTGTTCTAAAACTCTGGTTTTTATAAAAACGTTTTCGTGACGTCATGAAAATAGAAGCACTATAAAAACACTTTTAAGTGCCTCATTTTTACAAAACAATTGGCCTGTTACACTATCAAAACCGTTTTTATACAAATTTTTAGAAAAATTTGGATGGAATTTTCACAGTGAGACAACGACTTAAGGTAGATACAGAAAAATTCTAAATGAACTAAATGAATCCGATAAAGTACATACTTAAAAATTGTAATAAATAAGAACATTAAAAGATGAGAAATGAAAATAACAGTTATCTATGGTAATTATAACGTACCTATGTTTTTCATACTATAACAATAAACACAATATATCAATAGTATAAAAAAGAGAAGTGCGTGTCCGTCCGCCAGTCCGTCCGCATGTTTCAAATTTAAGAACAATGCCTACAGTTTAAATAAGGCCTCTTGCTATACTTTGCATGGAAGCCTAAAACTATACTGGAATAGTTCTTAAAGTTGAAACATGCAAACGGACGGACACAGTACCAGAACACAAGGCTTCTTGCTATACTTTGTATAGAAGCCTAAAAAACAAAAATGTGATATTATAACATTTGTAGTATTTGAATCTCAATTTATTGAGAATTATGTTGAAAATTGCTACAAATAAAATAATATACTATTAAATATTAAACCTACTTACAATTCCTGTCCACGTGTCGTTTAAGGTTAGATTTCTTCAAGTTTCCAATTCAGTTTGTTTCTTACTGCTACACTACTCGAAATGATACTGATCCTGATGCTGATGCTGATCCTGATGCTGATACTGATGCTGATATTGATGCTAATGCAGATGCTGATACTGATACTGATACTGATACTGATGCTGATGCTGATACTGATACTGATGCTGATACTGATACTGATACTGACACTAAAACTGATACTGATACTGACACCGAAACTGATACTGATACTGAAATCTGGTCCTGAATTGCCAACCTAAATTTTAGTTATAGTTGGCACCGCTAAATTTAAATTCAAATTGTGAGAGCAGGGCCGTCTCTGATAAGAAACTTTAGAAATCCAACCTCAAACTGGATGGCGTGATCAGAAATTTAAAATGAGGTGGCTACTGGTTTGTTGTTGCTATTTTGGCAACAGAAACAAAAATAAAGAAAATGAAATTTGCAACACAAATTGTTTGAAACATTTTGCTATAAAATCGATTTTTATATGAGAAAAAAAAGAATGTTCGAAAGATGCGATTTACATTATTAACATAGGAGTGCATTTCTGTGGTACTAAGGCAGAACCCCTTATGTCAAAGCATGATTTTTCAGGAAGCACTTTTTAAGATTTGCGATGTCACTGAAATTCAGATTTTATATCAATAAGCAATAGTAAGACAAAATTCGTCCAAGTGTTATCTACCATTTTATATATGATTATTGAAAAATTTCTACGGGTAGTAAAAATAATTTGATAAGTTTGATATATCATCCGTTTTTATATTTCTTGACATAATATGGGGTTCTCCCTTAGTACCACAGATTTATAATTTTTGAAGCCTCTGTACTTATATTACAATTATATAACAAAAATGAAGATAATTATATTTTCAACAATATATGTCTAATAAATTTTGCTGTAAAACCGATTTTGATATGAGAACATAGGTCTTCAAAAGGGACGATTTACATTGCTAGCATACGACTGTACGTTTATTTTTGTGAGCTACTGCAGGGCCGTATCTCAGACTGTGATTGGGGGGGGGGGATGAACGATAAAGAAATAACTGGTTCCGTCAGTCCGAATACCTGAGAGGGTCTGGGAACACCTCCAAGAATGAAGCGCCGCAGACAAAAATTTATGAAGTTTTCAAGGTCAAGCAAGTCAAACATATTTTCTCCTATTCAGCGCCGCCTCAGATACGGAGTTTTTCATTGTATAACTGCAATTATCTATACTTTTACCAGTAAATACATGTGCAGAAAGAAATACACCATGTAAAAAAAATATTTTTATATATTTTTTAATATCAACTGTAACTTTCTATTTTTATTGTTTATAATTTATTTTATGGATTTAAAAAAGAACTATTATTTTCGAATGCATTTTAATGAAAAATAAAAATGCACTATTGTCCTATATATTATATTGTATATTCTAGAATTTAATCATGCGTTTTATGTCGGGGGAGGGGGGGGTGAACCCCTAAAACCCCCACCAGATACGGCCACTTGTATATACGCTACATACTAAAATTAATGCTTTTAAAGAAAATGTACTAACCTTTAAATATAGGAATTACTTGAGGTAATCCCCAATCCGTCCTTCATCGATGAAGGAAACAAATATTTTTACTTTTTACGTTGATAATTGGCGGCTTACTTATAATTATAACAAATGCTACATTTATAAAATTACATGCGCTCTTTATGGTTTTCATAAAATTGATGAATAGCAGAATTTTTACAGACTCCTTTATCACCAAGACGACCGTTTGCAACATTATAATATCTTGTTTCAATAAATAGGTGTAACCATTTTATTATATTTAAAAAATATTTTGTTTATAACAATAGATTTAAGCTTCATTATAAATATTATGACTACATATTTATTGTTTATTAATTTTTAGACCTTTTAAATCTATGCATTCGCGCGGAACTTGCTCGGAGTTCACAGAAACTATAAATGCCCATATCTTGGCGAATAACTTCGCGACCGTTGAGGCACAAACTTTGGAAATGGAAGCACAAACAAGCTCTAACGAAGCACTAACGATTGCCACCAATTTTTTATTAAAAATCGCTTTGGGGGGGGGCATCGTGTCTACAGCCCCTCCCAGAAGATTTCGCGAATAGCTTCGCGACCGTTGAGGCACAAACTTCGGTAATGGAAGCACAAACAAGCACTAACGAAGCACTAACGATTGAAACCAATTTTTTATTAAAAATCGATTTGGGGGGGGGCATCGTGTCTACAGCCCCTCCCAGAAGATTTCGCGAATAGATCCGCGACCGTTGGAGCACAAACTTCGGGAATGGAAGCACAAACAAGCACTAACGAAGCACTAACGATTGACACCAATTTTTTGTTAAAAATTGATTTGGGGGGGGCCAGTGACATGGACCTCCTTAAACCAGATAGGAAATTGTGTGCGGTTAGTTACAGCAAAAACTACTCTGGATAACATCTTAACTGTGAGACATTTTCCCGACATGTTTTGTATTAAATTTTTCCGAAAATTGTAAAATTTTCGAAATTTTAAAACACTAATGCCCGTATTCACCAACTACAAATAGCACTATTTGTCGAATAAAATGACATTATTACAATGCAAAACAATGCAAAATCTTGTTTTTATTCGACAAATAGTGCTATTTGTAGTTGGTGAATACGAGCATAAGAACAACATTTATAAATAAACTCATTATTGAAATAAGCACCTAAAATATAAAACGTATAGGTATTCTAAAAAATTTGGGTGGGCACTTGGTTGGGCACTCCAGTCGATAGGGACTGGACATGTGTCCACCCTGTTCTCTCCTCTGGCGCCGTCACTGTGTAATGTATAATTATTTTAATTATTATTATGGTATGGTCGTACGGTCTTCCTAAACCAAAAACAATACACGTCAACACTGTATATCTTGATTATGTATGCATTGTACAGTGTTGCGTATTGCTTAATCCAAATCGCATTTTTTACAACGCTGGTCTAATGTGACCTCGTCAATGCCGTGGTCAATGCTATCGTATTGTTTTTGGTTTTAAACAGACCATAGCTTAAAATTTAAATTTTTACTTTTTCAAATACTATGTATTATAAGATTATTATAACATAAATTATAATAATAGTGTTGTAAATCAAATACAGTGGCCGTAAAAAGTATTCGTACACCCCTATCTTAACCATGTAAATTGTACATTTTGAAGCCATTCTTTGACACATAAAAGTCGCTTTTACAACAAACCTTTTTAGACATTTTTTGTTAAGAATTTCATTGTCTTTAATTTTGTATCTATACATTTTTCTATTTTGTCGCCCCGTTTCCGACTGACAACAGCTTAAACAAGACTCCGTAAAATACAAAAAATATTATCATCTGTATCTCGGAAACGGTGTGACAAAATAGAAAAATGTATATAAACAAAAATGTAGGGAATAAAATTTGCAACAAAAATTACTTATACATTTTTCTATTTCGTTGCACCGTTTTTGAGATACAGGTGACAATATTTTTTGTATTTTACAGAGTCTTGTTTGAGCTGTTGTCAGTCGGAAACGGAGCGACAAAATAGAAAAATGTATAGATACAAAATTGAAGACAATGAAATTCTTAACAAAAAATGTCTAAAAAGTTTTATTGTAAAAGCGATTTTTATGTGTCAAAGAATGGCTTCAAAATGTACTCTGTACATGGTTAAGATAGGGATTTACGAATACTTTTTACGGCCACTGTATATGTGTATTCATCATTTTGAACATAATAATATACAACATAATATTATAATAAATTATCGTTGGATAACTGCAAAAGCAAATTGGAATACTTCAGTTTTCTGCATTCGTTATCTTGGCAAGGTTAAATCGCAGATATGCACTGTGCATGGTTTTATACGATTGCAAATTTTTTTACCACAGATGCGAAATTATAATATACCGAATTTATATTATGCATTTATACATATTTTAAATTAAAAATAATTAGTACGTAAATCCAATTCCTAATTATTATAACTTGTAAACTAATCTTTGAAGTTTATTCGAATTTCCTATGCTTATAGTTATAGTTTATAGTTCGAATAAGGTTTCTTCCATTTTATTATAAAACAATTTAAACGATCTTATAATATATTTAATGGAAACAATAAGAATTAGATATTAAAGTAAAGTGCAAAATTCCCACCCTTACGATTGATATAATTTTTAAAAGGCGGAGCTTATATTTCAGCTTAAACGTAGGTTTTAAAAGTAGATTCCTGTAAGTTTGCTATTGAACTACCCATTAACGCTACCAGACTATTTGTGAAGCTTGTTGCCTACCAACGAATTAATTAATTAATTTATACACCATAGCTTGTAAGCCCCCTCGCGTTCGTGAATTAAAGCTAGATCGACGAAACCACACCTTAAAATTTTTTATTTTGTATACAAATACAAATATAAAATAAAAATTAAAAATGTATGCATCAACATTGTGTATTAGCATTTAACTTCATACTAGGAACAGAAGAAATATTTGCTAGACTAATTTTTAAATTTATTTTAAAATAATTTCCAAAAATAAATGATATTTGAGAAAACCAAAATTTTAAAATTACATGATTTCCATTTATAATAAATTTCAACATAAAATGGAAATATTAACTTGCAAGATAACTCGCCCATCTGCGCAGGTATCAAACTTTATTTTGTAACACTTAGAATATTAATAATTTCAAAAACGTAATATTACAAATTTTAATTATGCAAACCAATTAAACTATGTTTTCAATCTTTCAATCAAATTTATCTTCCTTTTTTCAAGAATTTAATTTCAAACATATTTATAATCCAAAATCAACTCTCATTTAAAAATTTACCAATTTTATTCAAGATTCATTCCCCGGTGTAGTTATAAAAATACTGTAAGTAAAATTTTCGTATAACTTAATATATTTGTGATAAGATATAAATTCAGTGTTTTACAACGGTTTTACAATAACTTTTTATGATAATTCATGTATTGTAGTTGTCCGTTTTTAATCTGAAACCTATGAACTACACCTCCTTTCGTACGCTATTGGTTATATTATCTATGTTATCACGCTACACATGTAGAAACTGTAAAAGAAATTTTTGTTTATAGTAATTTTTGATTAATTTCGTTTCAACTAGGTACGTACATAACTAAGTGCATACAATATGAAGTACTAAATTTACTAATATTATTTTAAATGAAACCTAATATTTTCATGTAAACTTGATATGAAACGCATGTTATCATTTTGAATGAAAAATAATCATAATAAATAAATTGCATAATAAATAAAGTTCATAAAACCTTATAATTATAATCATCTTAGAAAAGTATTTTAAAAACCACAACTAACAAAGCGTTACTTGATTCATCTATCTAACTAAAGGAAACGGTGTAAATTTAATTTCCAGTTGCGAAATAATACAAACACCATATAAAACAAATATAACTGGAAAACTCAAGTTGAAGACTCAAGCTCCAGCTTTAGAAAACTTTTTTACTTTCCGTTGAAAACTGGAAGGAACCCTACTTAAAATAATAGTTCTATATAGCATTCTCTAAATAAAAATCTCAAAATACTTCGTGTTTCTAAATTTCAAACTGACAATTAAGCCGTCAATCTTATTCGTATATAAATGATAATTAAACACTTACCATTTGCAGATAAGGTCTATCTTGTTTTTCGTCGTGTTTCATGGTTGCACTTTCGTCTATCCTTATAAAAAGTATTAAAATTTGATAAAAAATTTACATCAAAGTCATGCAACCGAACAAAAAGGTGTTGTCAATTAACAGGAAAATCAATCCTTATCGCCAAAACAGATGACTTTCTTCAATAATTGTATACGTATGAAATTATCTAATCTATATTCAATTCTATAACTTTACTACCTAACGGTAACTTGCCGGGTGTTAACAGTTCGCAATAATTGTTATTAAACATAAAATTTTCAATTTACTGTAAATCAAATGACGGAAGAATCAATATTATATCCAGTAATACTTAAGCATTTGTTTTATTAATTTGTAAAAAACTTGATTAATTTTCAGCGTATTCCATACATGGGGCGCATCGGTGGTACCGTTCCAGTTACTCCTGAAACATTGATTAGAATCGAAGGTGGTCTTCTGGAAGCTACTTCTAGGTAGATATTAAAGTATTTATTCTATTTTAATCTGTTTTACGTTAACTGGATATAATTATTGTAGATTCAATATAAATTTTCAATGCGGCCCTGAGCCACGAAACAATATTGCGCTACAAATATATGCGCAACTTTTGGAGGGAACAATTTGCTTAAATTCCTTACGTTATGGAATATGGGACGAAGAGCAAAGGATATCCATTATACCAATAAATATAGAAGAAGTATTTGAAATCATCGTACTGTTTCAATGTGACCACTATAAGGTAAGATTTTATGAATAAATGCCTTCCATATTAATTTTTTTTATTCATAATGTTAAGATCATCATCAACGATCAAGTTTTCGAATTTCCCCAAAAAATTCCTTATAACAAAATTGGTTACCTATGCATCAACGGCGATGTTTCTATTATTAAGATTTCTTATGTGTCAACTGCTGAAATTAAATCAGCACGGCGTGGAATTGAAAATTCATCATTTTCGACAAGTAGTCAGTCACCCAATTTTGAAGAAACCTTGAACGATAATTTTACTGAATTACCAGCTAACTCAACACCAGTGAGTATATAGCTTATTAATTAGGTTTTATCATGGTTTGGTTACTTTCTATATTTTAGTCAACTTCATGGGTTTCCAACAGAACTTTATTTAAATGTTGTATAACCTTTGTACTTATGATTGTTGTTAGTATTTGTTATGCTGTTGCTGATAATTCAAGGAGGAATACTATTCATGTAAAACCCATACCACTACCACAAACACAACAACTATAGAATGGGTCGTATGAATAAATAAAATAGAAGTAAAACCTAATATTATTTATAAATGTGCAAAAAAACTAAGTAAATGTATTAGGCTAGAAATTTGTTTCAATTTTGGTTTTATCGCTTTTCAATGGTCGAAGTAGTAACCCCAGGACAGAAAAAGTAGGTATTTGAATAGGTTTGTGCTTATACAGGGTGTCTCCGGATAGACTTTACATAATTTCAGTGGTGATGGAGGACACTATTCTAAGAAAAATATTCAACAAAAATTTTTTTCTAAATTCAAACCTTTGAGAGTTAGGCCTTCTTAAAGCATTTTTTTTAATTTCCACCTTCACATGGCCATAGCTCAGAAAATATTGATTTTTTCTAAAAACAAAAAAAAAGTTCAAAATTTTCTACATTTTTTTACTTACTGTTTTTCATAACTCGAAATCCGTTGAATTTAGACATTAAAAGGTTAAAACCTAGTTTGTAGATTATTTCACGCTCTTTAAAAAAGCACTTAATAATTTTTACTGAAAAATCAATATTTTCAGAGCTATGGCCATGTGCAGGTGAAAATTAAAAAAAATGCTTTAAGGAGGCCTAACTCTCGAAGGTTTGAATTTAGAAAAAACATTTTGTTAAATATTTTTCTTAGAATAGTGTTCTCTATCACCACTGAAATTATGTAAAGTCTATCCGGGGACACCCTGTATATCTCTTAAATCTATTTTGTAAATTTTGTTTTGAATTTTTGAATTCGAAAAGAGGGTGTGAGTTACAATCTTAGTTTTTCAAGTTTTAATCAGATACTTTCTTGTAGTTGAGTTAAAAAAAATGATCCTCAATTAAATAATTTAATTAATTTATTTATTTTTGTCGACTATAATACGAGTATAATAAGTTAATAATAATGATCTACAAAAATAAAGAAATTAAATTATTATAATAATATACAAAGTCCACGATGTAGCATAATATGTACACTGAGAGAAAGAAATTGCTTAATCAAACGATAAACGATTCAACCAACAAATTTTTTGCATGGCGGGTGGCGAATGCAAATCGTGCATTAAACTAATGCAAATAAAATGTTAACTTTTTTGCGTTATTTTAACATGAGAAGTATTTCCTTGAACGTTCTCGTTGTGTTAATTGAATCAAAATTTACTACACTAAAGCTATCAGTTTCTTTAATAGGACGTAGTAAAAGGTTGATTCAACATTCCGCACTTTTCGAACTAACCAAGTAGGTATATTGAATCAACCATTTCTGTGCATTAAATTAAACAATTTAATCTTTTGTTTGAATCATTTTAGGTTTTCGATGTTACTTATTGTAGTATATGGGGAATTATGGGTTGGTGGGGCGTTGGTCATGTGCCAGGTGACTCTAAGCAAGAAAAATGGTTGTCGTTGTAAAAAATATTATGTGTAATTGTTAGAAAAATATAATTACGTTAATATAAAGCGTAGCATTATTTCTCGAGAAAACATTACACTAACTTATGATGGTATTAAATCAAGCACTCTAAATTGAAACCATATATCCAATGTTGAACCATCACAATAGGTGTATAACTGTATTAACAGTAGTGCATTTTATGAATAAATAAATTTAAACAAATAATCCTTAAAGGTATTAACTTTTAAAGAATTAATAGCTGTAGTATCCATTTTTCTTGCACATTGTAATCGCACATTTCATGAACACAACAAGGTTATGCATCAAAGATCAAACTGAAATAATATAAGAAAATAAACTTGCACAGTGGCTCGTATATTTTTCTAGCTTCTATTCAACACTTTTATTGTGTTCAGTTTAGCTGATTAACATTTCGGTTGATCAAATTTTGCATTGAAATGACATACTAAAATGCTACAACAAGACAAAATAATAGTTTCGTTCAAAAATTTCATTGGTTTTCTTCCAATCTAACAATTTTATTAATTCAACGATAATATCGTATAGAAGCTTATTTGAACCCGTTATAAACATTAAATCAACTAATATTTATTTAACAAAACTAATGTATTGAAACAACATTTAAGAATTTATTGTAACAACTAAAAATTGTTTCATTCAACGAAATTTCGTTTAATTCAATAAGAAAAGATTTAACATTTTAGATTCGTTCAATTTACCATCTCTTTTCTCTCAGTCTATGTTTGCTGCCATATTGAAGTATAATGACGCTTAAAGGTATGTTATACATTAGAACAAATTTTAAAAAATTTTAAGTTTCCAAGTTTTTTTGTCTTTGTCTTACCACAATATGCGGATATAATATATCGTACTCATTTTGTTGTACAGGGTTGTCACGTTATCTAACACCTCATAGTGATATAGCTGGGTTTTTTAAAATTCAATTTTGGGCTTAATTTTAATGGCACAAAAAAATTAAAAACACCAATCTCATTCTTTCACGCAAACTTCCAGAAAAACAATTTTAAAAATGCATAGAAAATTTGTATGGATAGTGAGGCAACTGACTTGATAACGCACACTTGCGATTGTGGATGGAAATTTGTTTGAAAATTTATTTAAAAGATTTGCATTATTCGTATGTATTAATGATATATTTATAGAAGAATAATTATAAAATTAGTATTTGAATTTTAAAGTAATTTGAATTGATATTATGGAGTAATTACTTAGATTCGTGTTATGGATAGTGATTATTAATTTGTGGATTGTGGAAATTTGGAAAGTTTATCTGGAAGAAATTTAAATTGTAGAATAAATTTGATTGTATTAAAATATTTAAACTCGCTCCTGAGGGATTAATAAAATCCAACGTTCCACAATATATGTATAGTAATGAATACAAGGTTTAAATATTAAGGCGCTACTATTGCTGTTCTGTAAAATATTGTTGGTGAAAGCGGCAAAGTTCAAGAAAAGATAGACGTATATAAAGGTAATTGATGACGTGTTGTACAATTATACTGACGTGTACTAGCAGAACTTTCTTGTGGATAGAGATTTGTTCCTTATCTCACCTAAGTTTATAAACAAAATATCAGTTTCATGATTAGATATTTTTTGTATAAACTCGACTCATTTTCTATAATACATATTATAAAATAGGAGTTGGCTGATGGTTCTTTTTTAAGTTCTTTTAAAAATTACGAAAAAAAGAACGTTTAGGCCCAGTTTTTCACGAGTCAAATCATGAGTTAACTCAAATTCAAATGGTTAACTGACAAGTAAAAGTGTCCCTCACCGATTTGAATAATTTTTTTTAGATATTTTTGGATTTTTTTGGACCTCTTATTTAATAAGAGGTCCTTAATTTTTTTAGCTGCTGAGACACGGGTTTAGGGAGTCTAATCGCCCTTCAAAAATAAGGTAAAATATCAAAATTTTAAATTTTCACATAGAAAGAGTTTTTTTGATTTGAATGAAACATATGCCAATATATTTTTTTTCGAAAAAGATATTGTATAATATGTTGTAGGAGAGAAAAGACTGTAGAGGTTACATATTTTTGGATTTTTCTCTAAATTAACATTTAAGGGATTAACAACCCCTTTCTTAACTATGCCATGTTAAAGTTAAAAGCTTAATAGGTAGTTCTTCTTCAGAGTCGACAAATTTCACCAAAAAGTATATAAAATCTTTAAGTGCAAAAAAAATTAAAACTATTATTAGAAGAGCACAGTGCCGGATTTAGACTTGATAAGGCCCTAAGCTTTTAGATATGGGGCTCTCTATAAGTCCAAATATTATATGTCAGTGCCAAATTTGATTTTTTGCACTCTGACAATTTTTTGGGGCATCAAGAAAGTGGAGACCCTAAGCTATAGCTTGATTAGCTTATACGTAAATCCTGCACTGGAAGAGCATTACTTAAGAAAAAAGCCAGCAATATTAGGTATAAAGCTATAGCACTAGCTTATGCAGTTACAGTACCAGAATTTTTGAAATAGGTGGGCACAAATTGGGCCTAATATATTTGGGTTAGCCAGAGACGGATAAAATTTAGAAATATACTCAAAAAAAACACGTTATTGAAATAAGCACCTATAAAATTTGGATGGAAACTTGACTGGGCACTCCACGTAAAGTTTGTGAAGCACAATATTTGAGTTTTTTGAATTAATTCGGAAGAACTAAATTGGCCCCAAAATGTGATTGCTTAGAGGGGCCCTATTTTCATAGCGGGAGTGGGTAATTGGTCGTAACAGAAGGTATTATAAACAAGTTTAAGTATTTGCAGCTTTTGCGGGCAAGTGTTACTAAAATTGGTTTAGAAAAGACCTTCAAATATTATAAAACCAACATAAATCGTGTTTAGTTCAGAAGTTCTTGTTATAAATACAGAATGTTCCTGTGACCGTGGAGAACCTTCGAGGTGGTGATAAAGGACACTTCTCTAAGACAAATTTTCAAATAAAATTTTTGTCCAAGTACAAACCTTTGTGGGGTACCTCCCTTTAAAGCAAATTTTTGAATTTCTGATTTCAAACGACCATAGCTCCGATATTATTGATTTGTAGGCTTAACGGATTAGAACTTTTTTAAAGATCATTCGCTTATCTACAAATTAAGTTATAACCTCTTATCGTCTAGAATCAATGTATTTCGAGTTATAAATTAAATTAAGTAAAAAATTTTTTTTAAATTCAGGTTTTTATTTTTTTTACTTTTCTTGCGAACTCCGTATCTCTTAAACGTAACGTGTTAGAAAAAAACTAGAGGCTTAAACCGGATAGGGAATTTTACGGGCTACAACTTTGGCCAAATAAATTGTTTTGGGTAACCAGCCCTTTTTACAGAAATTTTGAAAATAATGAACAAGGTGTAGGTAAAAAAAATAAATTTATAAAATTTATTTTAATAAATTTTCAAATTGGCTTCCCTCATAAATTATTATCATAAATTAACAAAATAATTAACGATAAACTAATGTGCATTATAACAATGTTGCTCAAACGATGCTATATGTACCTACCTAAATCAAATTGAGATTTTTAGCAATTTTGTAAATATATTTTTTGTTTACCTACACCTTGTTTATTATTTTCAGAATTTCTGTGAAAACGATTGGTTTCCCAAAAAATTTATTTGACCAAAGTTATAGCTCGTAAAATTTTCTGTCCGGGTTAAGCCGTTAGTTTTTTCTAAAACGTTTTGTTTAAGAAAAGTAAAAAAAATATAACCTGAATTTCTTTAACATTTTTTTATTTCATTTAATTTATAACTCGAAATCCGTTGATTCTAGACGATAAAAGGTTATAACCTAATTTGTAGATAAGCGAATGATCTTTACAAAAATTCTAATCCATTAAACCTAAAAAAGCAATAGTATCGGAGCTATGGTCGTTTGAAATCAGAAATTCAAAAAATTGCTTTAAAGGGAGAGGTACCCTCCAAGGGTTTGGACTTCGACAAAAATTTTATTTAACCTTTAAGCAGGCGCGCGGCGTCGAATCGACCGCACTTGATACATTTTTGTTTATAATTAGCCATACCTCGCGATTTGCATATTGCACAAATTGCATTTGTTTCGATCGCGCCGTAGGCGTAGACGTGGAAAAGACTACACGCGCCTGTTGTCTAACTGGTTACCCGGGACCGCCGTTTGTGAAAAAATGTTTCTTCCTTGAAAGAAAACTAAACTTTGGTTACTAAATACTATCATATTTTGATTTTATTAGTGTCAGTTTTTTTTATTTTTATAATTTTGATTTTATGTAATTATAAGTAAGATTTATGTTGCCAAGTTGCGACCTAATCCAAAAAAAATGTGTTTTTTTAAAATTATTTTAATTGTAATTAATAAGATTTAAGTAATGTTTTATAACTAAATTCGTTTCTTAACCGAAAAATAATTGTTATAATTTATTATAAAAAATAAATGATTGTTTAATTATTTGGTGCATTGAATCCCTAAAATTTACAATAGGTCTTTAAGGTTACGCGCGCGACCGCTGCTGTTCTAAATGAACACGCGCCTGCTTGAAGGTTAAAAATGTGTCTTAGAAAAGTGTCCTTTATCAACATTTCGAAGGTTCTCCACGGTCACGGGACACCCTGTATAATTGCCCAAAAGTACTATATCCGCCTCTTCAGTCCTCGTACCTTAAACACAAAAAATCTATGGGATAATTTTAACAATTTTTAATTTTAAATTAAATAAAATTTCTTTACATTTGCGAAGAAACATTCTAATTTATATAAATATAGATAAATCATGTTCTTGAGTTTTTGTAAGATAGCTAAAAGTTATTATTATAAATGTAATCAGTACGTCGGTAACTCGATACTATGTTTACGTTTTCAAACTAGTCTGAATGATTATACATTTGAAATAAAACTTGCATTACCCCTGCAATATATGCAATTGCATGGAAAAAATTCATAAAACGGTACATTTTATCGTAAAACTTATAGCTCGATTAATGACCAAAAAATTTTCAATTTTTTTTTAATCTGCAGGTTAAGGTTTATTCTATTTTGGTAAAGAATTTATTTTTTGATATCTAATATAGATTTTAATACAGAAGTGCTGAAAGTTAGCTATATTTCAAGAGGTTATTACTTAAAAAATCGATTTATTTTTAAAATTTTAAGCTTTTACCGAAATAGTTTAATGATTTACCTAATTAATTTTTTTTGAATCATTTAAAAATATTTATTATTAACAGAAGAAACTTAACTAATTCAAGACACTGCATTAAATGCTACAATAGTGGCGCCTTAATATTCTAAAATGTAGATTATTACCTTTTTCAGTATTATGAATGAATATAATTTATTATTATATAATAATATGTTTTATGATATGATATGATTTTTATTGTACCTTATTTGTCCAAAGTACTGAGCTGCAACCACGACTTATATGAAGCCGAATATAAAGCGCAAATCAATTTTAACTTAAGTAATAAGCTCACCAGAGGGGTTAACCTGGACAGTGGCGTTTCGAGCATGGGGAAAGAGATTTTCTAAGCAAAGGAAATTATAACCTCTGCTACTAGTTTATAGGGTTTATACTGTTGAAAAATAGCACGACATCGTTTTAATATATTTTTGAAAAATAATTCTTTAAGGATATTATATTACGAAATTAAAATGATAATATGATGGTATTTTATTGTTAAATGATATTTTTTTAAATGCATAAATATAATTAAAAAAAGTACAACGACGATAAAAAATTTGAGCAAATGTTTATTACAAAGAAATAACTTTTTATTGCGGTAAGGAATGTATTTTAAAATTATCTAACATATAAAAGAAAGCAGTAAAAGAAAATTAAAATATTGTATGTTGTGTAATTTTATTAAGCAGTTGTAAGCAAAGCGTTGTTTTACACTTTATTATTGTATTATGTAGAAGAAGCTGCATTAGAAAGGTTAGAAAACTAAAATCGAGTTGGTTGAGACGAGTAACTTTTTTAGTTGATACGGGACAAGGGAGATATATGTGCACGAGAGTGTGTAACTTCACCCTAGAGGCCTTAATCGGGCTCATTTTTAACCCTCAACCCTCTACCTTTATCCTTCTTATAAACTCGAATATACACTCCAAAGAATCTGACGTATGTGTACGAGCTCTGAAATTTTATATCAAGTCTATTTTACGTTTCAGCTTTCATAAAAATAGGCCATTGTTCCACTTTAATTAAAATTTTATAACAAGATAATTTATCTACCTAAGGAAAGAAATTTAAAAATGTATTTTTTTTTAAATAATAAAACTAAATTTTTTAAATTCATTCGGGCAAAATTATTATTTAGAGTAAATATGTTGTAAATTTATTAATTTTGTTTAATAAACTTGGTATATAATCGAGTTATAAAGTCTGCTAATATTTAACTTCTAAAATGTGAAACATTAAATTATTATATTAAAATGTATGCAAGTTTAGCTGTTAATAAGGTCTGTAGAATAATTGAAACCAAATTTGAGCTTTGCCCTGTATCTTACATATTAAACTTGTCGGGAAAACGATAAACTTCCAGCAAAAGCAGTATTAATTAAATCTGTTATAGTAATTTATTGCAGCCCGGCGCTAATTTTCAACTCATAAACATTTTTATTAACAAAGAAGTGGGGTCGGAATTATAAACCTTGAAGACTTTACGCCAATCACAACATTAAACTGAAAATGATCGTTGTGCGCTCTTAATTAAAGGTATAAAGTTAAATACACGATCAGTTTACCTGTAATTTACTTGCAACGCATTAAGTACATCTAGAATTAACAGGTTAATTCGTTAGATATTGACTATAATTTACAAGAGTGTGGCACGCAACTCTCATAATAAACTGTAATTGTCTCTTCGCGTAAAAGGCTTTATGATGTAGCAAGAAAACCTGACATGGACATTAAAGGATTATATAACAACTCAAAAGCAACGCACAACTTTGTTATAAACCAATAAAAAAGCACCACCATTTTTAAATCTGAATAAGTCAAAAAAGCTTTTCCTTATTTTTTGCTTCGATGTAAAAAAAACCCATTTATATTTCTTATTTTGATAAAGCGATTCCCATTCCAGAAACTTGCGCCAACTATCGATTAATTAGTTAGTTATATTACGTGTATGCCACCTTTAAGTTTTTAATTATCTACATAGAAAAAAACTAATGGAAACAATCAACATTTTTAATAAATACTAACAATAAGACTAATAGTTTTTTCAAAAGCACCTAAAAGTTAATTTTCTTCTTTCTTATTTGTTTCGTTCTTGTTTTGAAGGTAGTGCATCTCAAGAGGCCAAGATACTAAAATATTAAGAGATCCCTTATATATGCAACATCGGTACAGGATATAAAACTACCTGCTATTGGCCATATCTTAGTATTACACCGCACGTGGACCAATCCGCCGGGAAAAACAATTTCTATATTTCTCGTCCTTTTCTTACCCTCGTAAAACGGCTTTCTCAAATATGTTTGTGGTTATTCGGCTAGATTTTCTTTATTCGTAAGAATACCTGTTTGTTTCGTAACAATATTCTTTTCTAATTTTGACGATTTCGGCAATTTAAATTTTCGGATTATTATGTGCAATGCATGCTTACCAGAAGCTGCATAGCACCTTTTTACACTACGAAGGAAACTATCGTAATAGTTTGTAAACTATGCAGACTTTATAGCATTATTTATGTGGAATTCGTAGGATTTCTAGGGATAGCGTATTTTACAATACAAAAGCATGTACTATTATTATTATTATTATTATTACTATTATTATGCTAGCACACTACCTAATATACCTACGAAGTGTAAAAATTAATTAGCCTATCTAAGAATGAAGTTAGTGTAGCGTGTAGATTGCTGTAGAATAAGCAATGTAGAATAAGAGATAGTGGGTAAATTTATAAATTGTTTAGTTAATTTTTTTTAAATAAGTTTAATTTAATTCAATTTATATCAAAATCAAACCTAATCGAGAAAATTACATTAATAGTTTTAACTAAAGATATAGACTATTTTTAAAGTTGTGCCAATGATCTTTACAGGGCATAGATAATAACATGAAACAGTTAGCCACAACAGTTAGAACTCAAACCGTTATCTTTTCAGACAGTAAACCATAAAGGAGATGGTACTAATATGGACCTAGCACTTAATATGGATCACCTCAATAACAAAAGATCTATTTGCTCCCTCTATCCAAAAACCGCAAAACGAATGTTGTGACTTGTGCTTCGAGATTACCCCTAGAGATTTCCATATTCAGATGTAAAATAATTTCCGGTAATTATAAGCAAGAAAAGGAAGAGCAAAATAAAGAATTGTCTGAATGCAAAACTTAACATTTAACTTACAGTTATAGTTAAATGAAAACAAAGTATTTATAAATAGTGAGTAGTAGCTTGAAAAGATTAAATTTCAAAATAACAGAATATATGAAGGCAATTAAGAAGATTTGAATAAATTGTTGTTTAAAGAGTTTGGTTGTCTAGAAAAGGGTGACTGTTGTTCGTTCTGACCCATTCAGCGGTGATTAATTTCGCCAAGGTTTTCGTTCAATTTTACGACATTATGATAATTTACGAAACACTTGAGAAACATATTGCCACTCTTTCTGAAGTTTTCAAGCGCCTAAAGGCAGCAGGTTTACGTATCAATGCAGATAAATGAAAGAATCTAGGTGCTCCGATAAATCTAATGCGAGATGTATCCAACGTTTCAAAACATCAAAAACCACTACAGAACCTTTTGAAAAAAAGAAAATTAATTAATTTAGTCAGTTTTTATAGGAGTTTTCATCCCAATTAATCTATAATTTCGTCTCCCATAACTGCATAAAATAGATATAAGAAAAGAACACAGAATTACTTGACCCTCTCACAAACTGAAAATCTATTGAAAAAATCAAAAGGTTAATTTCTACTTTTTCATTAAAATATCCCAAGTTTTCCAAGCAAATGTTTCTTTAAACTAACTCTAGCCTACTGTGGTTACGGATTACTTTGCTTAGCAATGGCTAAATCGCTTTAATGAATCTTCTGGACGTTTAGCTTACTGATCCCTCAAATTAGCTTAACTTTGATGTTTGCAATCGTCCAGAAAAATAAAACTTAAAATTAAAATTAAAAATATTGTTAAAAACCTTGAGTGCGCTAATAGTTCCATTTACAAACTGCTAACTTCCTACACCTTTAGTGGACATGCAGCCCCAAATCATTACGCCCGAAGCAAACTTGACAGTTTGTTTTAAACAGTCTTTATGGAAAGCCTTTTTTCAGTTATTATTATTATTTTATAGTATGTAGGTAATTCTTTTGATCGTATTTTCTAATTTAATTTAATTTATTTTTAAATAGAGAGATTTAAATTAAGATTAAATATCAATAAAACCATTATTCTCATAACTGTGTTACCGATTGTCTAATAAAATTTTTAAAATTTATTTATTACAAGTTAAGATTTATATATTTAAAATTTATTTCTGTTAATTTTCAAAAAGTAAAATTTTCGAAAATTCAATTTAGAAATTTTTCACTTCATAGCAAATAAATTTAAGTTGACGGTAGTTCCACGCTTCCTTATATTAACCAATAAAAACATTGCAAGCGGTACCAGCTACTTAGATACTCTCTCAATGAAACAAACTTCCCGAAGACGTATAAGATAGGAGTTAAATCTGCTTTAATTATTTTCTTCAAATTCACACAAAATCACAATCCTTTATGATAAGAAAATAACATAGATTTCAGACATAAACACAATAAAAGTTAAAATTATTTAAAAAAACAAAAAAGCCCTTAATGCATTTGCTTGTGTCAGACAAGAGCGCGCCATACTGGCAGTTTTTTACGAAATCGAGTGGCACACGGGCGACCATTATATTTACTCACCAAATTTTCTTTTGACGATTTAGATTACTAATTTTCGTTTAGGAAACCAGTACATAATAAATATTTAAAAAAATTCAATTCAATCAAATCAAAAATAATTTTAATTAATTTGCAATTAATGTGTGCATTAGGGGGTTAAACTAAAAATAATAAGAAATTGATTTTCAGAAGTTTTGTTAGTTTTAAATCTCATAAAATGAAAATTTTAGATTCATTTTTTACTTGGACTTCGATTTGCGTCGTCCCGATTTAAAACTGCAAAATCGAATCTCGTAAATTAAATAAATCTTATGGAAACAAAATAGATAAATCTAAGAAATATTTAAAAATATACTTTAACGTCTTAACAAAGATAGTATACAAAGTAAGGGTTGAGCTTGAAGTCACTAATAAAACATAAACATGTGTATCTGGTGACAAGTTAAATATTTAGCACCCCGAAAGGAAAAGAAAACATACTTTAATTTTTTTTACAATTTTGATATTATACCCTCCCTTCTTTGATATTTTTCGAAATTTATAGTATTGTTTTTACGATAAGACAATTTCCCAACAAGTCTAAAATAACAAAGAAAAACACAGCACACTTTGCAAAATTTAATAAAACGTGACTTTTTGTTTCAGAAATCCAATTGTTAAGAAAGATAATACACTGAGAGAAAAAACGACATCAACAACAAAATATTATTTGATCTAACATATGAATCAGTTGATTAAACAAACATTTTATTTTGTACTGCAAAAAATTTAGTTATAATAGCAAAAAAAACTTTGTTGGTATACCATTTCCTACTAATACTATTAATTTTTTTTCTCAATGTACAAATTAATTTTGGACCACATTGTAAGCATAATCAGGGTGACCCGTCAAAATAACCCCTACAAAATAGCCCCGACAAATTATTCCCGACATATTAGCCTGAGATATAATAGCCCGTGCCAAAATAATCCCCGACATAACAGCCTGAGACATAATAGCCCATGTCAAAATAGCTCTGCGACATAGTAGCTCCGACATAATAGCCCTACGATGTAATAGCCCGTGCTAAAAATAGCGCTGCGACATAGTAGCCCCGACATAATAGCCTAAGACATAATAGCCCGGGCTAAAATAGCCCTATGACATAATAGCTCGTGCCAAAATAGCCCTAGAACATAATAGCCTATGCTAAAATAGCCCTACGACATAGTAGCCCCGATATAAGAGCCTGAGAAATATTAACTTATCATCCTTCGCCCCCCCCCACTACAAAATTTAAACATTCATTTTGAAGTCAGGGGAAACGGAGATTTGTTCCACTTACGAAATCTGGTTATAAATTCAGTATTAAAAATTCTCCGTGTCCCCTGACTATTGATTTTTTGACCCCCCCCCCTTCTAATCTCACGTGAGATTGTTTGCCTTACCTACTTAATTTAACCCAGTTCTCTCGCAATTTTACAGTTTCTTGCAAAAAAAAATTACTTGATATTTTCCGAGACCCCCCGCATGAGATTGCCTGAGATTAACAGATTGATTAATGGCCCCTTTTTTCATCGAGCTATTTTATCGGAGCTATTTTGTCATCGGACTATTTGGTCAGAGCTATTTCATCACTGAGCTACTTTGTCGGAGCTATTTTGTCATCGGGCTATTTTGTCAGAGCTATTTTGTCATCAGGCTATTTGGTCGGAGCTGTTTTATCACTGGGCTATTTTGTCGGAGCTATTTTGCCATCGGGCTATTTTGCCGAAGCTATTTTGACGAGGCTGTTGTGTCGGGGCTGTTTTGGCTGGGGCTGTTTTGACGAGTTGCCCATAATCAGCTATGTGTTTGAAAATTTATATCTTCATTTTAATCTTTTACGGAAAACTAGACAAAGGTGAACTCTATTTCACTTTGTAAATCTATTCCTATTTGTTCTGTACATACTATATCTATTGAATTTTGGATTTTCGAGATTTTACGGACATTCGGATTTACCAATGCAAACATTAGATCTTGTTGTACATAATATTAGATTTAAGGGCAGGGTATAATTCACCAAAATCAATAAATGGCACAACTAACTATTTTGGATTACTTTTATTAACCATTGTCTATTCTGTTGAATAATTTTAAATGGCATTAACATAGTTATTGAAAGATGATTGCTCTTCGGGTGGAAAAGTTTTCTTGGTGCAATAAATAATCGTAAAATATACTACTTAAAATGTAGATCTTATTAAATTGACGTAAGTAATTAAAATTAATTACGAATACTTTTAATATTACTTTGGAAGATTCCGAGGTGCTACATAGAAAATTAGCAACTTTAAGCACAAGATATGTGATTAAACTTAAAATAAATTCACATAGGTAACCCTTTTAGTTCAGCTTCCATAACATGCTGCAGTAGATAAGCAGAGTTGGCTTTAAATTGCAGTACGACGGTAGGTTGCTCCACAAATTTTATTTGTGTTTCTGAAAAGAAAAAAAATTGAATTGCCTACTTAAAGCAGAAAATGTCTCTACTTGCATGGAGATGGTTGGTCGAAACTTAATCAAAATCAGCAATCATGTAAACTGTAAAGGCAACAAGGATACTTTTTAGTTATAAACACTTATTTTTTACGACTTACAACTTGCCGACTTATTTATTGCAAATACAATAGATGCTAATTATATATTAACTGTTAAGTATTTATATTATCATTGTGGAATACGAGTTTCTATACCAACTCATATCTGATGCAATCTTAGGATACACAACTCGTCCTATGAATTCGTTCTGACTGATTTGTAATATTAAAAAATTTAATTTTAGTGTCAATATTTTGACTAAAATGTTTTTAAGTTATCACAAATAAAATTGTTTATCGCCTGATGATGCCATAGCATGGTGAAAACGTTTGGGATATTATAAACTTACAGTGTAAAGAGACGGTCATTAGCTTAGTTGGTTAGCCGAACAACTGCTGACTCTAAGGTACTCAATTCGATTCCGGGAACTTTCATATGACCGTCTCCGTGCTTCGGAGGACGCGTAAAACCGACGGTCCCCCTGGGTTGATGATTACCGCCATCAACTATTAAAACAGGGTTACAGATATTCCCAAATCCAGATTAAGCGACCGTGGGGTCTAAATGCTAAAGCCTTTCTCTCGGAGAAAGAAGCTGCTTATCCTGCAGTGGACAGAAAAGGCTGAAGAGAAGTATTTTATTTATGATAACTTAAAAACATTTAAAACTAAAACAAGTGTTTGTACATTTTTTGGGTTTTCTGAAATATTGATATGATTATAAATTTTTGCAATATCGTTTAAAATACAAATCATTTCAACTAAGTAAATAACATTTTGTACTTTGAAACCAAATTTTTGAAAACTCAAAAATACATAATCTCAGCTACAACCATTGCTTGTTATTTTTAAAATTAAAATTGTTCCTAAGTTTGTTTGCGCTAAAACCGGAAGTAATTATAAAGTAAAACACTTCTAAAATGTAAAGCAAGCTCTCTCCGTGAGGTAACAAACGCACAGATGTGTTTAAAAGGGTTATATGACTTTTCTTTGGTTGAGTGGCTAAAAGATCATCCCGGACATAGTGGTGAACTAGATAACATGGTGAACAATAATGTTCTTAAAAATTTTGCAGTTAAATTATGCAGAACGTCAATAAAAAGCCGAAAAATGTTGTTTTAAAATTGCGTTAATTTATACATTCATTATTTTAAAACATAATAAATTATGAGCAGCACCCTCATCCAGCGGCTTAAAAGTTTGAGCGTAACGTATTAAAAAATAACATATTGCATTTTTGTAGAAAGAAATTATTGCTTTACGTATAAGTATTCAATTAAACTAAAAGATTTAATGAGAAGAAGAACACATAATTCATTTCTGCATAGGTAGGTGCACAGACCAAAGTAATCTTTCAAATGCGCTAAATAATTCATGCCGAAAAATGTTAAAATGCAGACAGCGTATTAGAAAAGCGCGGTAGAATGAATGAACCCAAAGTTTGTGTCTAAAGAGAACTATGTATAAAACAAAGGAAGTGTATTATTGATAAAAATGAGCGTCGCAAATTGTTTTATACGAGTGCTCGGCGACAGCGTTGCCTCTTGTGGCGTTTGGGGCCATCTTATCATAAATAATGCAAAAGTCGGTCGCTCGAGCTAACTTAGGACCGAATGTCGATCTCAAATTGATATACTTAGTCAGCTATACGAAATATGTGTACACTATTATAATTTATGTCTCTTCGGAGAGGTGTGTATACTTGTTTTATGACCTGTACAGGCATAAACTTAAAAAGATTATATTATACCAACATTTCTTATCGCATCAGTTATTGAATTTAGTTGGCAAATAATGCCATAACTTAGACGGCAGTGCAAATTTGTAACGAAGCGTGTAACATATCCCCTGATATTCCAAAATTCATTACGTTAACATTTACAAAGTGTGTTGATACCAGAACAAACGGACGAATTGACATAGTCGAACTTAATGTAGGGCCATTCATAATCTCGTATATTGCGCTAACTTTACCGCTTTGGATTCAAAAGTTCTCATGGGGCACCCTGTATATTAATTTGTAAAAAATAAAACCCGTAATACTATTTCCAAGAGAAAGTTATTTACATATTTACTCTCTGGCTAACTAAATAATCTGGAACAGTGAATTTTAATAGCAGGTAAGCCGTAATTTTAACGAACAAATTTACTGCATATCTATAAACAACAAAATATTGAGTTGACTTTATGGTTTCACCTAGAACAGGAGTAAGGGTGGTAAACTAGTTAAAGATTTAGCACACCGCTTACATGCTTACATTATTAAAACGCTGCACTCGGGTGCTGTTTTCAAGGCAGTGCATAAACATGTCCAACAAATCGTTTATACTCCTTCCTTCGCTTCTAATACAATGAGTGGGGTTCATAAATTGATTCAAATTAAGCGATATTTAATTATATCCACCCTTAACTTAGTCTTACTTGATTGCTTTACACTTTCTCGCAAACTTCCTGTAGGACAGCTACACGTGCTGCTTATTTTATGCAATCTTGTAAAAACTCTTTAAATTAATCTCAATAATGCTTACTGATGCAATAAAAATGATTTTAATTTAATGTGCAAAAGATTGACTGAAAGTATAATAATTTTACCTCTTAAAACACATTTTCATAAAAATTTTAGAAGACAAAAAGTCTTGTTGTTAATGGAATCTTTAACTTTCAGTAGTTTTTTCCAATTTCCTTATTTTTTTATCTGATGTCAATCAATATCAATCAGGTGGATTGTCTTGTTAACTCATCATCTCTATTGACTGCAACAGCGCATTATGTCATGAAAGTTTATCAATATGCGTTTAAATAGCTTTAGTGTAAATACGGGAGATCTGGTTATTTAAAAATTGCACACCATTAGTGATTAATCTTATTTAGAGTGTATTCAATTCTAGCTTTACACCAGCTCTTTTCTGTAGCAAAAGCTGAAAAACATTGATATTATGAATTACACCAGTTTTGTTTGTCTATATCTATAGGGTGAACTAGACATAATATTGAACAACAATATTCTATTCTTTCATTTCATCTAAAAATTTCACCGACTTCGACAAGGATGCCTTATTTGGTATCGTACAAGAGTTTAATCACATAATAGAGAATGAAAAAACAGACGAAACTAATATAAAATAAAAAAATGATACAGGGACCGAAATAAGCACTAAATTCAATAGGGTTGGGACACGATGTGGAAAATCACTGTAAAACCACTTTTATTACAGAGATTATTCACTAAAAACAATAATACGGTTTAAAATAACGTTTTTGGCAATAGCATGGCCAAATGGCTATAGCATCTTGACGTCACGATAATAGCGGGACCACGTTTATTGTAGTGCAGCGGATCAACTTTAAAATGGTTTACTAACCCAATCATGACGTAGAACTAAGTGAATTATATATCAAAATTTTCGTATTGGCCTATTGGACTTAAATTCAATGTTTACGACACCTGCCATTGTGAGGGTCAAAAGTTATAAGCCAAAAACAAAAAATAAAATTAGTTTTATTTAACCAATTGAAGGAACTTTTGAAATCGTTTCGTACTTGAAAATTGCTGTAGGTACCAAGATGATTTTAACACTATTATTTAGTTTGAAATGCCTACTTTCCAAAGATATATAAAAATATGTATTAATTAAATTCTAATTAACTCTAATTTAATATTATACGAGCAGTGAAAAATTTGTGTGAAATTTTTTCATTCAAAATGGAAAGTTTTTCTTTAATAGCATTCTTGTAACACTAAAATTTGAAAATTCGTACACGTGACAACAAGCGGAATTTTATGGAGAATATTTCATACGCTTACACTATACACTTATTTTTATAAATAAATACAGGAGAATAATAAAACAATAACATTTTACAACCATTGCGCATGTTCCACAAAGTTAACCAGGATATAACTCGTGCCGATCCGCAGGTTAACTTTCGCTATAGAAACTCAAAATCTGCAGTTATATTACGGTTAAGTTTAACCTTATTTGTATAACTCGAGCTTCAGAAACCGGGTATTAATGTTTATGTTTGTTGAATTTGAAAAAGTTACACCTTGCTCAAATCAAATCCACTTTTATAATGATTTCCCATCTTCACGACGAACTGCAATATAATAGTTATTTATGTATCAAGGGCATTATGACGATGTTTATGTCAACGGCAACCAATTTAAAAGGTCGAGGGCCGTCAAGCCCGAGAGTTTTTAAGTTGCTCGAGAGCATAAACATCGAGTAATGCCAGTGGTGCATACAACGTTTTATATTACACTGCATTTTAATTTGAGAAAATTTAAAAAAATTTATAAAAATTTATAAATTTTGAATTTGATTTTGCTAAATTTTCTAGTTTGCGGTGGAATTGCGATTGAGAGGACATAATAAGCGGGCATTTATGATTTATACGCCCTAGGTTATTATAGCATACTTAATATATTTCGTTGTCAAGGTATAAAAAACAAATAATGATTCAGTGTAATATAAAAATATTTTTACAACAATGAATAAATTGACAAATAAATAAATGGCAAGAACTTGTAACAAAATATGCAAATAGTGTTTTTTTTCAGTATTTTAATGTAATATTTTTTAAAATGTATTATTGTATTGTTTTTCAGTAGGAATGCTGCATTCTATTCTTTGCTAGAATCTAACATGAAGACAATCAAGATTTTCAAGCTTCTTTTTAAAAATATAGTTATTTCGCAAAGAAGAGACATAAAACACTATTTGTGTTATTTTCCATAGTAATTTTAGGACATCTTCTTAGTCTAAAAGATGTGATGTTTCACCGAGGCTTTAATATTTTATACGTAGTAAGTAAGAAAATGTAAAAACTTTTCCATAGAGAAAAAGTAAAGAATCCATTATAATCTGTTTCATGAGCTTTTATTTTTGTGAATGCTTATTTTTAACTTACACTTACAAGGAGAGGACCCCTACTCGACATCACCGATTTCGTCCGGATTTATAGTGTATGGAAGGCTTGACTGGAATTGCAAGTGACACAAATTGTAGCTCCAGATGGCCAAGCGTTTAGGAAATAAAATTATTTTTGGGGAGAGTTAATATATACATAAGTCATTTAAGCTATAAAATTTCCAAGTAATACCTAGCACAGTGGTAGGCAGTCGGACTCAAAGTGCAAGGGTCCTAGGTTCGATTCACCATACTGGTAACTGTTTTTTTCTTATGGCTTCTATTCAAGTTTAATATATTAAATTATTATTATATGTATATAATATTGAAATATATTTAAATTTATATTTTGTTAGATTTTGTAAGATTTGTTGTATAAAACAAATAAAAATATAATAAATATAAAAAAAATAAGTATAAAAATATAAATAAATGCAATATATTACGTATTACGGTTTATATCGCAAAAATTGAAAAGAAGCCATAAGAAAAAAAAGTTTCCCGTATGGTGAGTCAAACCTAGGACCCTTGCATTTCGAGTCCAACTGCCTACCGCTGTGCTAGCTAGTACTTGGAAATTTTATAACGTAAATGACTTATGTATATATTAAATCTCTAAAAAAAAATTTTATTTCCTAAACGCTTGGCTATTTGAAGCTATAATTTGTACAAGTTTTAAACAAAACTTGCAATTCTAGTCAAGCCTTCCGTACACTATAAATCCAGACGAAATCGGTGATGTCGAGTAAGGGTCCCCTCCTTGTTAGAGAAATTTCATAGGTTATTTTAATCGATTATAATGTTTTTATAACAATTTGATAATTTTGGTTAAAATAAACAATATTTTAGTTTAAAGCAAATATTGTCAATTGTTCTTTTAAACAATCAGAAAATGTTAGGTAGCAACGATATCAGGTATCAGGTAACGATATATCAGGTAAACAAAAAAATTGTTTAATCTATTCGGAAAAAGTATATTAACAATTTTATTAAATTGTTATTTAGAAATTTAGTTAAATCAAAAAATGTTTTTGATACGACTCAGCGTTAACTATAGTTAATTTAAATATTTTAAAAGTGTTGATAAACAAAACTGGAATGAACAATGAAAATTGTTAATTCTAGAAAGGAAATAGTGCAGCTACAATAGCGGGTAAACCATTATTTTAATTAGATGTTACTTTATTCAATAAACTTGGTAGGATTTTCTGCAAACTAACGGTTTTAATGGTAGTATGACAACGCCCGACTTTATGCAGTTGCTGTGTATGCAGGGCCGGATTATTAATGTATGCGCCCCTAGGCAAACGTTTTTAAGCGTCCCCCCCCTCCCCCAAAAATAAATGTTTCTAGAAAATTTCGAGCTTAGACTCAATGTTTCTATATTTTTGAAATTTATTAAACTTAAAATTATCGTCCTACGTACAAATACAATTATATTTATCTTAAAATCAGTTCTTGCAGAGGCACCAATTTTTTGTAAAATTATTTACCTATTTTGTGATAGTTTTATACTCCTGAGTTGATTCGTATCTGATAAAAATTATAAAAAGAACGTTGAATTCGATAATTATTATGACAAAATATATTATTACAAATATTAAATTCTTATTCTGGATTTCGTGTTTGCAAATTCTGTTACATCTTTTTCCAAATCAGCAGTGTTGCTTAGCTCACTATTTATAGACAAACAAAACAGCTAAATTCGTCAAGTCCTTCTTGAGAAATTGAATTTCTTAAATATGTTTTTGTTCTCTTTAAAGTTGAAAATGATCTTTTCCCACTTGTATTGGTTAAAAATATTCTTGTTGCAATTTCTAAATTGGGAAATATTGAAATCATTCTTTTCTCTTGAATAAATGTTAAAATTTCTTTCAGATTGCTAACAACATCTTGGAAAAAGTCTGATCTCTAAATCTGCTTTGATTTTTTGAAAAGATTTGCTGGCTTTGTCACATTTATTCAAAATGTCGGACCAAAATTCAGTTCAAATTCCAGTTTCCAATAATCCAAAATTTTGTAGTAACCTATTTGCTTCAGTCTTTTATAAGGTTTTTCAGTTTTATTATGAGCTAAAATAATTTGAGCGCCCCTTTGCTGATCGGCGCCCCTAGGCAGTTGCCTAGTTTGCCTATTGGTTAATCCGGCCCTGTGTGTATGAGTTATTTTATTTATAACAGAAACGTTTAGAGTGGCTACTAGGTGAAGTGAAAGTTTAATCTTTTGTTTTATGAATTATTTTATTAATTAAGTATAAAAGTAAAACTAAAAGCTATAAGTGGATTTCGGCCGTTGAAGATCTATCTAATGATAGATACTCCTTTCACAATATGTTACCAATGAGTAACATAATCTTCAACGGCCGAAATCCACTTATAGCTACTTTTGTAGTTTTACTTTTATATTTATTATAATACGGTCGGTTGATATGTTAAAGTTTGATTTTTCATACTTTAACATAGTATTTGTTACATTTTATTAATTATTATTTTTTTTAAAGGAAACAGTACGTTTTCGCAAGATAATACTTTAATTATTGTATTAAACAAGCTCCAAAGCATCATTCCTGTAACTTCTAACCATCAGATCACAATATTATAGGTAAACTACAACTTAGTTTAAGTTTGAAATTTTTTATTGTACTTGGGTGATTTTCACAAAATTACTTATATGTTTTAGAGCCATTAATCTTAAACCATGGAACGATGTTGAGCAAAAGTGGAAGGAAACGTTTGAATTAAAAAGAAGCCAGCCAATAAGGCAATAACAATAAATGCACTGGATTAGTGGAACTTGGGTCTTTAATTAATCATCCACGCGGATTTCCTTAGTGAGTTAAAAATAAAATAAACTTTTCATGTTTATTAAATAAAAATTTTCAGATCGAAGTAGATTTTGCCAAATTATTCCCTGATCCAGGTTTTAATTTATTAAAATATTGGAAGTCGTTTAAAGACAGCATTTATACAAATAATTAATACTGACGACATACTCCAAATTGAAAATCGCTACTATATACTGTAATTACAATCAAATTGTTATTTGTTAAACCACATTTTTGTTTATTTACTAAAAATAAAGTTTTAATTGTTCCTATTTTAATTGTAGTATTTTATTAAAAAATAGTGTTGGTACAATTTTAAATGATACAGTACAACTTAAGTAGTTCTTTTAACTATTATTTGTCCCTTGACTTATAAAGATTCTTTGTAACCTATCCAACAGTTAGATAACTATTTTTTTTAACTATTATTTAGGAAATTTAAATAATGAAATGTAACAATGCTATTCAACTATTCTTAACAGTTTAAAATAACTATTTTTAATGATAACGCCATATCAAACTCTCTTTTTGTTTAATTTTACCTATGAATTTCTTTGAGTGTAACAATTTCGTACTACCTTTAAAACTTTTCTATTTGTAGTAAATGCAAAACAAAGATTTTAACAAAACAATTTATATTCACCAAAACAAAATTCTCACTACGGCAACTTAGCGCTAAATTAAAATGTTTTGTTACATTGTAAATTTTAAATTAACCTAAATTTTTATCAGTCTAAGGCAGGCCTTATCAAAAAACAGCAATATTATGTTGTGTTTTCTGAAACAAATAGTAATGGCACAGAAAGAACAAATAAATATCGTAGCTACCTCCCAATTTATGTTGATAAAACATAAAACGATTGTTGAGCTCAGAATTGATAACACATTCTTTTATCATAAAACACATTGTAAACTTACTTCACGAAATAATACGGTAATAATGCAACTATCGACTACTATATTATAATAGTAGAGTATGTTAAAACCATTTGGCTTGCAGAGCAAGCAGAAAAATAGATAGATGGCAGACAGCACTTCAAGAAATTACCACTTAATAAATTAATTCTTTTTGTTTTTCTTAATTTAGAACTATATGTACGTCTATCATAAAAATCCTTCATGGTTAGTGGTCACCCAAAATCGACCATGAACTGTAGCGCTATCCTGTGAACGAATAAATGAAAATAACAAGTTGCGTGCTTATTTTAAGAAGAAGAATAAGAAGAAGAGCAAACACAACTTCTTAGTAGATTGCCCGCCTTTGTCTTGGCATTTATCGTAGGTTTGTATTCTTCTTTGGAGCACTAGAAGTGTTTGCGGAAAATTGCTTCCCAAAACAAAAATTTATTCTGCGAATAGCTTTTTTTTATTAAGCTCAGACTGTTTTTAAATGATTTATATTTTATTTTTAATACGCAATTCTTGCTCCAAACTTCGGCTTCAGGTATTGGATATTGATGTTGAATGGCCGGACAATGACGTTATGTCTAGTCGTTTTTGCTGCCATTAACGTCATTATTCGGTCTTTGACGTGATTGCCCGTTCACAATGATGAAAATATGTTTTTTCAATTGTAATTGTAATATTTACATTCATGGCCGGTTAATTACGTTATTGGCCAAAAGTCAATGGACAATGTTATCATAATTTAGTGGATAGGAAACAAAACCAAATAATATGTCAATAATATGCTGCTTTTTAAAAATTAAAATTTAAAAAGTTTTTCAATTTTGTCAAATTTTCGTTAGATGACTTTAGAAACTTGTTTTTCCAATAATTCTTGACATAGTATAGTAATGTTCTCCTGGCGTTCGGAATTGACAATTGATGCATATTCCAGAAACGTTAACTTCTTTACAAACATTAAAAAAAATGGGTTATCATATTGATGAAATATTCATAATTTTTACACCGATGAACAAAATTCATCATATTGATGAAAAATTTATAGTATTTATGAACAAAATCAATGTATTTATGAATTTCTTCAGCAATATGATGAATTTTGTTCATGAGTGTAAAAATGATGTATTTTTCATCAATATATATTGAACAGATAACATTATAATAGCACTACATATGTATCTGCAAACGTTTCTTTCATTTCAATTACTGCTAATTGCACATTATCTTTCATTTTACCATCTGAAGTGTTATTCTTTATATTTTTAGACCTTTCTCCCTTTTTGTCCCCCTTTTTTTGGTCCCTCTAATTTGCCACCTTGACGTTATAGGTCGGACATTTATGTCAATGCCCAGTTAAGCAGTAGTTAAAGAGTAGTTCTAATGTAATTTGTAGTGTACTTTTCTTGAGTTAGGTACTTAGTTAAACTACTAATTTATTTAACTTAATTTTAACACCATCTGAGGTAAAAACTTTTGGCATACGTAATAGCATACATGGTATTATGTTTAATAAAATGAAAAAATTAAGATTTGCTTAACACTATTATAATATCAGAAGTTTATAATATTGAGTCATTACAGCTTTTTATTAAAATAAATGTTAGAAAAGATAGTAATATCAGATTTAAATAAAATTTATTTTAAAAAAATTGTATTATCACTAACGGTTTTTTTCCATCAAATTTTGACAATAGCTTTAAATTATGTTTTGTCAAAAACTTCACAATAATCTGTCAATTTAAAATTTTTTAAATTTAAGAATTCTTAGAATTAGTAACAGCAAATATAAAATATTAAATTAGACTAAAGGGTAAGACATTTATCGCATCCATTATATCTCTTAATTATAATAGTAGCAGTCACAGTTTTGCCGAGTTGAGGTTTCTTTAAGTCTGTTAATTTTCGGATTTCTTATATTGTAGAGCACAACTTATGTTTGTATATACAACGACAATTTTACAACTTTCTAATAGCTTCTTACAAACACATTTAAACCATCTTACAAAATACACGACTAATCTTTGATTATAAAGCGTACTATATAATCTGTTAAAACGCTTTAAGAAAAGTGATGGAGAGAAGATGCTTAAATGCTCTATAGCTACTTATTTATAGGAAGTTATGTGTGCGTTCAAGAATGTATAATACCAATACTTTAACACCACGTAATACCAACAGCCGATTATTACTTTACTATTCAACATAATTTTCTTTTCGTCATAGACTTGAGGGTAATTTTAGCATAAATGACTAAATACATCCCCATCACTCAAATGTGCAACTAAATCTTAACAATATTTTTGGTTTATCTATGCTTTTCGGAAAACACTCCAACTGAAGAATGAAAAGAATTCAAGATCACGGTTGCTCGAGTGAAGTTGTTTGAAGAATTACTAGTTTTACATCAAAATGTATTAAACCAAAAAAATCAAGAATTGAATGAAGAATGCAAAAATATAAGTAGAGATGATTGCAGTCAATTTAACAGATAAGTTGGTGATTACTTCCAATAGATTTTCAAATCGCTTAAATGTTATCGGCCGATCGATGCTTGCTATTGCCTTTTTAATGTATATAAATGTTGGAATATTAAGTAAACGCGAGAAATACGACATCACTTTACCTTGATAAAAGAACCATACATACTTGTTAAAATAGAATTGATTTTCACCACTAAAAAACCCTTATTTTTTAGTATTACAAGAAATAGTTTTCACAATTTAAAATTTTATTCTGTTCCATCTATTTCGATTTAGTTTTTTTAGTTTAATTTTTCAATGCAATTTATGTGCAAAGTTTTTGATGCATTTATATTTTTATATCTTTATCCTTTCTTTAGATATTTTTGAAAACTCTTCACACGTATAATGCTTGGTAAATATTTTTACAAATAATTGCAATTCCATGAAATCATTTTCTATACAAATAAACTACAAGTATCTGATAAACACAAAGAACTCTTTAATCTTAGCATAGCCAACGGCTTTCCTAATAAAATCCGACTTTCAAATGTCATATCTGAAAGAAATAGGTTGTCTTTTAAATAAACAAAAACACTGCTGTTATAATGCTCCAACTATTTTGACATCTTTTGTTTGATTATTGATTTAAAGCTCTAAAAAATAATGCCCAGTAAAAAATAATAAAACTTGCAATATTGCTATAACTTCAAAAATTTAATTCAGAAGATTGAAAAGATATATTAATTAAAACATTTACATAATAGAAAAAATATGTTATTGAAATTTAAACAAAGACATAAAAACAAAAAGAACAATTAATCGGAACAATGAAAATATAACATGAATATGATGTGCAGTACAAAGAAAGACAATAATTGTAAAAGAGGACGCAATCTCTTGCTTGTATATAAGAAGAGATCTCAATTAAAAGATGGCCAGCCGGGGGATGTCAGCAATTATGGAAACAAGAAAATAATTATGAAAAGAGCACCCGGTTTTATATAAGGCCCCTTGACAAACAATAATAATTTGCACAAGAATAGAGGTACATGAACTATGAAGAAACGAACTTTATTCTATTATTTTTAGCATAAAATAGCAGGTGAAGCGTTAATTTAATAAATACGTTTTCAACAACGCCTTTAGCGTAAGTATAGTAATGATAATTATTTATCATCATCTACAATCACACTTATTATCGCTAACTTAGCAGTCATAGCAAAGTGCTGGAAATGCATAGCGTAGACAAGTTTCCATTTAATAATAACGAAAATTTAGTTTTTTAATTTTACCATACAAAATATTTTGATGTGGGTGTACTTGGAATAACGTAAAGAAACGTAAAAACGTATTTTTTTATACTAAGTATGTAACACCAGTTTTCTTTTTCTTCTTTTTATATTAAAAGATAAATAATATTGTGTTATTTCTTTGTTTTAGATTTTATGGCTATTTGGTTTCTATTTAAGAAGGCAGTTCTTTTAACAATTTTATTTGGAATTTCCTTTTGTGAAAAGGATTTTCTAGAGGTAACAATAATTTTAATGTATATATAGTATATACGACAATTTCAAGCTGATTTATATGCTTTATTCTGTTTAAATACAGTTAGATATTATAGTTTTTAGATAATAGATTTTTGGATATACTTACTGCATAGTATCCATTCACTTTCCTTTACAATAACTATTGTTTCTTGATTTTCTAGTTTTGCACGCATGCATTAACTTTAAAGAAGCAACGTGCGTTGTACTAATTAGAATTAAGGTAAGTGACCCAAATTCAGACAGTGTCCTAAATTCAGACATTTCTGTTTTTTTTTCTGTTAAAATAAGAAACTTACAATATCCATATATTTGTTAACAATTTAACATTGATTCTTTCAAAAAAAATTTTTTTTTTTGATTTTACCAACACCCTAGCAGTAAATACATAAGCTTGTTTATAATGGTGTTTGAAACTTAGGTTATGTGTTTATCTACAAAAAATTTCTAATAAGAAGCAGATTTTAACTATCAGTTTCTGTACCATAAAACACCACTAATTGAGAAATTTGAATAACCTTTGGTTGCAGTTGAATATAAAGGCTTAAATTTTCAATTTTACAAAGTTTATTTCGGGTCTCTGTCGGAATTAGGTTTACTGATATGTCTGAATTTGGAACTCACTGTCGGAATTAGGTGATTTTGGGATGGTTATAATAAATTTATAAATTAAATGAATTTATCCGAGTTTTGTGAGAAATAACTGGTTAGATCTTCTTAGAAACAATTTGAAATTCAAGAAAATCTAAACCTATCAACGTCACTGAATAACTATTAATTATATTGAATAAAATATAACGTGAATTCCTTAAGGTGTCTGAATTTGGGTCCCTTACCTTAACAGTATATTATGAAAATCGTCCACGTTAAACCCAAACAAAGTAAACTTCAAGCAACCCTTTTTGTTTCATTTTAATGTAGAGACCACCTTTAATTAGTCTTTCATAGTGGTTGCAAACGATGCCAAATAATATCAATTTAATATATTATAAATGTTTATAAATGGAAAACAAATTAATTTGAAAGCAGCAAAGAAAGAAACTCTCGTAATATTAAATTTATTTAAAATGACATTTGGAACAGAAGGACAAAATAATTATAAGATCAGAGTATTGCATAAAAAGTTGCACACCGTGACAAACATATTATCGAAATGGTACATGAACAAATTTGAAATAACATATAGATAATTTTGGAAAGATATGTCTTCTTTAGATATTTTATTTGTCCTACATTTTCTGAATTTAAACTAATAGTTTTTGCTATTAAAACGTCGTTATCAGTCAGTTAACGTGACACATTCAGGTCTATTATGTATCACAAACGTTATTATAAAGGTGACAGTTATGAAATAAAATAAAGGATTCGGCAAATTAGTATGCACTATAAATGTTAAGAAAACCTTTACTATCAAGATCATGTTAAAATAACGGTTTGTGAAAACGATAGGTAAATACCAATTTGCCGAAAACTTTTAATGTTATCTCATAACTGTCACCTTTATAATAACGTTTGTGATACATAATAGACCTGAATATAACATAGCATAACTTAACACAACAGTTAAAATACATTGAAACATATGGGTGTATTCAAAACAAAAATTGACAAGTGTCATTTTGAACATACACATATGTTTCAATGTATTTTAACTGTTGTGTTAAGTTATGCTATACTATGTTGTGTCACGTTAATTGGCTGAGAACGACGCTTTAAACCAAACAAGCTGTATCATGTTCGTTTAGATTACAGTAGTGAATATACGTAAACGAACAAACTAATTTTGATAAAAAGCAAAAATAATAAAGTCAAAATACCATATTATAGAAGAAGCCAAATTTAAAATTTCAAAAAGCAAAAATTGAAAATGTTACCTAAAATTGAACACTGAGTAGCCAGTTTGAATTACTTGGCAATAATACTTACAAATAGGAATAGTAACAAAGTGAAAAGTGTATAAGTTAAAAGTACTAATTTTATTTATTACACAGGGCAACAAAACAAAAACTTTTTTCTGCGGTCTTGGGTTTTGCAGGGAATTTTGAAACACTTATGTAATAATGTACTCGGTACATAGTTATTTTGTTCAAATTGACTCTAGTTCTCATGTTAAGGGGGGGGGGGGTAAAGTTAATTTTAAGCAAAATCAGCATATTTTTTGACGAAACTATTATTATATATTTATTGCTATAATTACTACATAATAAAGTGACATTTGAAGAATATACTGTGAAATTTTTATTAATTTTTATGAAGAAATGAGCCATTGACAGCGAATCTCCGCGGACATCTCAAAAAGAAATTTTCATTTTATTTTCAATATAAAAAGGTTGTCTTTATCTCAAAAACTGGAGTCAATTCGACAAATCTAAAAATTTTTTTGAATTCAGGTGACCATAATTACCCAAAATTGAGTCATAACCCCACACCTCAAAATCAGTGTTCCTACTATGTAGTCTTTGAATATTTTAGTTTCATTTTATTTTTAGAATAAAAGGGTTGTCTTTATCTCAAAAACTGTAGTCAATTCGACAAATCTGAATTTTTTTTTTGAATTCAGGAGACCATAATTACCCAAATTTGACTCATAAACCCCACACCTCAAAATCACTGTTCCCACTATGTAGTTTTTGAATATTTTAGTTTCATTTTAATTTCAATATAAACTCAGACAACACAAAACCTATCTTCTGGATATCCAGTAGATGTCTTGATAGATCATCTGATATCCAGAGGATATCTATGTTAGACTGCTAAATACGGTGGATATCTAGTGGATATCTAGGTGTCACAAACTTGATTATCCAGTGGATGTATTGTATCGATATCCAGTGGATATCCGATGGATATGACTTTCATAAAATAGTTATCTACTAAATATCGGCTATATATATTCACTAGATGTTGTGCAACGTATATCTAATAGACATCCAGAGAAAGTCCTAGACATACATACATCATCCGGACTGCAACTGGATATCCAGTAGATATTGAGTGTTGTCTGGGAAAGGGTTGTCTTTATCTCAAAAACTGGAGTCAATTCGACAAATCTGAAATTCTTTTTGAACCCCAGACCGCAGAATCACTGTTGCCCTGTGTTATCAATTAAATAAATGTTTTAAGAAAAATTGTTTTTTCATTTGATTGAATTGTAAAGAATGTAAACAAATGTGGTACAAATGTTGAAAAAAACAATAAATTAATCCAAATACAATTTTTATTAAATTGAAACACTTTCCAGTCGATCAATAAATAGCAAATAATGCATTTATTATTTTCATAGATCAATTTTGTTTGATTATTTTGATCATAAAAATGTCACAACCACTAGAGAAAGTAAAAAATATGTGAAGTTAATTTTTATTGATTAAAGGTAATCAGAAGCAAAACTACAATTTTAGTACATTTTTCATCTTGTTGGAAACGTTAGAGGCGCATAGAGAAGTTCGCTCACTCGACATAATTAAATTCTATATCAATTCATCAAATTTTACGATTCGGAACACGACAAGCCATTTACCGGGACCATAACACAAATATTATTCCACTTTTTAAAGTAAATCTTTCGTTTATTAAATCAATGCGAACAATAGGCTAATGTGCTCGAGTTTCGAAGCGAACTTAGTCGGAAATTAAAGTGTTTCATCACATCGAGACGGTTGGTGATAATGAATAAGCGAAGTGAATACTAAATTTTTGATGTGAGTTGAATCGCTTGTACCAAACTCAGCATTGCTCTTTCTTTTCTTATACAACATACCAAAAGAAAATGTTCCTACAGATTTAATTTCATTCTGCAGTACAATGGAATGAAAATTGTTACTATCAATCATAAAAATGCAAAAATACAATATTAAATTTTTTTTGTATGGCATGAAGACTATTGAATAAAAATTATTGAGTTAGTCAAAATGTACAATCATTTTATTACGAGAACAAGTCCATTGGAACGGTAATTTTTGAAATTTGATCTGCTATATACTTACATTTCATCCTTTAGGATTTGAAAGAAAGAATTAGAATTAAAATGCGGACTAGATAATGTAATAGGGATCTATTTAGTAGTTATTACTAATCATCGATTGCATTTATTCAAAAAAAGAACAAAAAAGCATTGCTTGGAAAAAGAACTTGGCTAATAGAAATTAACTTTAAAAAAAGTTATATTATGCTTGAAGTTTATGTTCTTATAAATTTCGTAACGAACATGTTAGGTATTCCCCAAACTTAAGTATAAATGTTTTTTTTTTCCAGTTTTTCAGTACAAATAGAAAAAAGTAGTTTTACAAGGTAAGATATGCTTGCTTTTACAAATATTTAACGTGAGTGGTATAAGAATCGTTTAGTATTAATACCCCTAGTCCGCAAGAAGTAATAACTCTCGTCCTTACGTGGAACGTTCGATATCCTAAAGTTGTGGTGATGTATCGGTTTAGGGTGATCGTAAACCAACAGCCACAGCTGTATAAATGTTATGAGCATTTTCAAATACATCAAACTTATTTAAAAGTATCTTTTCCTATAAAATTACATAAGAGAGATAAAATGTTTCATTTAGTGCGATAGTAAAAGTATTCAAATATAGAACACCCCAAATTTTAATTCATTAACCCTTCGCCGTTAGTAAGTACGACCATTTCGATTTTCATGTCCATACGTCACGTTCGAGTTCTATATAATTTTTATTTAAAAATTGTTCGATCGAATTTGAGTTTGTATATTTGTATTTGAATATGCAGAAGTCAATTTTATATTCCGAGTGGAAAAGAAAATTAATTTTTAAAAGTTGAAGCAACTTTTAGTAAGTGTAATCAAAGTTTTGTATTAAATTTAGCATTAGTTATGTAAAAATAATACGAAACAAGAAACATCTGTTCCTAAAAATTCAGAATATTAATTCTAATAACCGGCGCGTTTAAATATGGATCATAAACCGTCAGGACACAAGCTCTCCCGCTAGCGGCCCAGCTTTTTATTTTCCTATTACGAACGGCTAAATTATTGTTTTACTTAAGACTCGCCTGTTTAATAATTGATAAGATTACACGAAGCAGGCAGCTTCGTGCTTTAAAAAATAAACAAGTTATAGACGGAGAACTTTATTATTTTCCACATTGTAGAAAGTTTCAATACTTGTGGTGTACGTGGAAATTTTAAATATAAATTAAAATCATATATATGTATCTACATATATGCGAAAAGCAGCAAAGTTTTTAAATTCGTTTTTGCATTACACGTATCTATAAAAAAATCAATAAATGTTGTATTATATTTTGCAATAAAGCATAAATTTACAATTTTTATAAAGCCTTTCAAATTCAAATTTTTATTGGCTTTCTCCATATTTAATGTGGTAATTATTGAAAGAACTGTCACGTTTTTTGAAAAATTTTATATGATTCCTATTTATAATATAGTCACTGATGGTTCACGTTTTACACCTATAGAAAACCAACTGTGTGATTAATTATTATTTAAACCCCACGAAACCTAAAAGTAAAATTATAAATTGAATTTTTATCAATCCCTCGAGGTGTCGATTTTATAGATAAATTTATATTATTTATCTGGTGTTTTTCAAATAATATTTCTTTTTTTTTTATTTTTAGAATATCAAAACAAGAAGTGACGATCCTCCAGAATTGACAGATTTTTTAAACAGTCTTTTAAAAGAAAAAAATGAATTTAAAGAAATTCGGGATGTTGCAAAACGTATGGGCAAGGATGGTTCATTTAATTTTGATGACAATTCAATGACCGATGCGGAAAACATAGAAGATGTAAGCATTATAACTGTTCGTATTTTGTTCATCTACCAAACAGTTTTTTAGGAATCTTTTACTAACCCTAATGAATTACCAAAAAAGAGAGCTTCCCAAAATTCTGTATCATTTAACGAAGATTACGTTGATCATTCTTTAAAAAAAAACATTAACACCCGAGACGTTAATCGTCCAATTAACGACGTCTATCCTTACTCAGATTACGATTTTAATAACGAAAATTTCTCTCCGAACGAAAAAAATTTTAATAGGCGAAGAAAGAGAAGCAATATGTTAAGACTTCGAAGAGGTTTCGATCTAAATGATTATAATTCCGAAAATGATTTTGGTTTAAGTAGCATAATGGTTCTTCCAAGAAGTAGAAATGGTATTCGAAGAGTGCAAGGAAGTAGATACGAAGCAACTCGGCATCCAAAACATAACTTACTCAAAAATTTATTCAAAAATAAAAAGTTTAATAAATATAAAGACAAAAAAATGTCACCAAATATTTTACCTAAAACGAAATCGATAAGCAAACGCTTATCTAATAAAAATGTAGAAAACTATTATCGTCAATTGCAAGAATTGTCGCAGACAAATTTATACAAGCAAGGTAACATCCAATCACGAAGACGCGATATAACTTTAAATAGTAACAAAAAGAAATTGAATAAAAATGGTAACTCTGTTTATAACATGAAAGCTTATGAACGAACTGTATCGGATCCAGAAGAGAGACGTGACTTTGAACTCATACACAAAGCATTTCACGATAAGAAACCGTTTCAGAGTCTCCACCAGAACCCCAGTCATTCTATTAATATTCCACAAGTTTATTCGCTAGGCCAATCTGTACCGCAAAATGATTTTTTTAAGTCAAAAGTCAACGAACAATGCTGTATTATACCAGGAAATTTACATTGTAAACCCGACGAACAAATGGCGATAGTGTACCAAGCAAGACCTGATTTAAGAAAACCTCCTAAACAAATTTGTCCAAATGCAAAGAAAACTGAACTAGAAGATGTGGACGAACCAACATCGGCAATAGAACAGCACGAACTCTCAACGAAGGCTTATACGGACGAACTGGAAGCTACAAAATCTCAATTAACTAAAGAATTTAATAAAGTAATCGATTTGTTTGGTTCAACTAAGGCTGCAAACTTTTTTGCTGTGCAAGAATCCGAAAACATGATACACTGTAAAACTCCTAATAACAATAAGCCAAGCAAAGGCAACGTTCGTACGGTGGACAGCTCTTCTCCAGAAGTCGATAATACTATTCAAAAATCCATCAACGAAAACAATGTCGAACCAGTTGAACACGATCAAATGATAACACCAAATCAAGAAATTGATGTGTATAAAAGACAGGAAAATATGGAAAAATTTAACAATGAGCTAAAAAATGAGAATCGCCCGCATTCTACGTATAGCAACCTCATTGACATTATTAACGATTCCGATTTGGAAGACCAAACTAAAGCTACAGAAAAAAAGTTTCAAGGCAGAAAATTGCAGTATTTCAAAGAAGCAGTAAAAGTATCCACACCTAATTTGCCTTCCAGTATTACAGAAAATAATTTTTTTGGAGTTTTAGACTACGAAAATGGTAGACGTAGCGATGAATCTATAAACAAAATTAGAGTAAAACGATCATTAACCGATTTATTAGGAATGTCAAACGATGAAGATTATGCTGAAGACATTCTGGAAGATTATAATGGATCGCAAAATTTTGAAGAAAACTCCGACAGTGATCAAAATCAAGAATCAACTAATTTGGTTCTTCGAGTAACTAACAGTCAAAACAATGGAAATTCTAATGAGGAACATAATAGCTATAAGAGATCTGAAGACGATTACGAAGAAGAAGGTGATCCCGATTCTGCAAAAGAAGTAGTCAAGTATAATAAAAAAAATAATCAGCACAAGTTTATTGGCAACTTAAACAATGTAAGAAATGAGGAACCCGAAGCAGTCGGCGAAAACTATCTTAATCCTTGTCGAGAAAGTTCACGAAAAAATGATATCAGTGTTAATAGAAACACAAAAATATACACCGGAGTAAAGATTAATCGAATCCAGAAAAGCAGGATCGATGATAAGTACCAAGCAAATCATTGTGATTGTGCCAATTGTAAGAGTAATAGCTGTAACCCATCGAAAGGCTTCAAAAGTGGTGGTGACATAAATAAAAAGTGTAAAAATAAAAAATGTAGATGTCATAATATAAAATCTACAGAAATATCAAGGGAAGTTCGGGAACAAGCAATTTCGAATGGAACTAATGGATGTATGGGTAACTCGACAACATCTACGTCTACGTGTTCGACTACAATAACCACGACAACTACAACTACAACTACTACAACGACGACAACACCGGCACCAACATTTCATTCAAAAATGACTGTCGCTCCTCAAGATATTGGAAATTTAACAATCGAAGCTCCAAAAGAGGAAGCTAACGAAGATCAAGTAAAATTCGAATTTAAAAATTCAAATAATACAAATGCGTCAAATTTATGCGATTCGACCGCAAATTTGGACTCAAAAGATATTAATGAAATGGGTGCAAATGATGACAAAAATTATTTCAAGGAGCCGCCAATAGGCCTTCAAAAATTGATTCGATCTAGCGGACCAAGTAAAGATACTTTCAAAATAAAAACACATGAAAGGGACAGTAATGCAAAACTTGTAGAGGTTTTAGATGGTGAATTTGATTCGAACTATGCCCACCATGCAGTAGTATTACGAAAAAAACCAAAAAATAAATATACTATAGATAGAATAAATTCATCGAAACCAAAATTGGATGAAATTTACACTCATTTGCACAATAAACATAACGAAAATGACTTTAAAAAAGTTTTTGATACTGTTGAACATGAAGTGCCATCGGATTTTGAGACCGTTGGCAATATAAAAAGAGTTAGTGCGTATTCTAACAACCAAAAAACTAATCGTGATAAGTTGAAAAAGAGAGATTATAAATCATTTTATTTAAAAAACCGTAATCACTTTCAAGTTAACAACTTAAATAATAATAGAGCATACAAAAACTTATACGAGAAAAGAAGGATTAACTACATGGACGACTCTGTAAACGAAAATAATTTACTAAATTCTGTGAAAAATTTTGATGATGTAGTGGAAGGTAACGAAAATCAAGTTAAAATTTACAAAAGGGCATTAAATAATATGGACAATTATCCGTCGTTACCATCAGGTGATGAAGAAGTAGATGAATTGCATTATATCAAGAAGATTACGGATGCCTTAAACAATGCACCGTTTGAAAATTATTCAAAATTATTTAAGAAATATTTGAAAAAACCCAACGAAAGCCTACTAGAAAGGAAGAATATGAAAAGCGAAATAAAACAAAAATCGCTTGTCTCGCCCATAAAATCATACGAGGATGGCGATAAAATGAATATGATAAATTATTACGATCAAAATAATGAATATCCAAATAATGTTCAAAATTTACCAAGACTTCGAAGACATTTCTTAGGTAAAAAAACTAAAGGGAACCAAAATGAAAATGACAATTTGATTAAACAACAAAAGAATATGGAGATTTTGCATAATCTCAAGAAAAAAAACTCTCCTTGTTCGATGACGTCAACGCCAAATCCAAACGATGGTTTATTGAAGGAATATAAAGGTCTAAATCCGAATATGGGGATAAAATCGCCTTCGAATCCAGGAGTAAGTACAACATACATATTACTTATTTTGTTTTCCGTTTTATAAAATAATAATTTTAATTTAAAACCATAGCTGTACACATTTTAGAATCACCAAAATTGCACTAAAATCCGTTCATAAAATCAGGCTGGTCGAAATATTACTAAATTTTTAAATTATATTTTTCTTTAGTTTGCTTTAAACAGGGTCCTGAAGTAGTGACTGCAACTCTTTTTATTTTTAACACATAAATTATATTTATTAATTTTTCTGCTCCTAAATAAACTGACAATTTACATCTAATTGGATATTAAGTATTTATAGATAATAGGTTTCTGCTTTGCTCCAATCCGTAAAAATAGGTGTGTTTAGTGTACTTTTTGGTGATTCCAAAATTCAGTTATGATTACTATCAAGTTTCATTAGATGAACAAAGGAATTACATTTTAAAGTTTAATAAGTAAAGACACTTTTCTAAAATAAAAGATATTAAAGCAGTCAAATTCTATATTAAAGAACAAAATCTGAAGCTGTATGTAATTTTCAGATGTTTGGTCCTAAGAATAGAGAAGAAAGAAAATAGTTCTAGGATAATAATAAAATGAAATCAACGACGGTATTTTGGTTTCGCAATCGCAGAATTAATTTTTAGTAAAAAAATAACCAAATTTTGTACTTTGTAAAAAATCTAAATTAATTTAATAAAAGATAGTAAAATGAACAATAGTGTCCTTACTTATTAAACGTACTAAAATTAATTATTCGTATAAAAACATTAACTGATTGACAAAAACGTTATCTAGGCATGTGCTCTTGAAGGGGGAGCCGAAGGAAAACAAGCCGAAAATTTTGGTCAAATGAGAGAAGCCATGAATGGAGAGTTAGCGTCTCAAGTAGTGGATTCCGCTTTTAAAAGATTACCAAAGTATCAAAAATTAAACTATAGATTTTCGGGTGGTTTACAGAAGACTTTTAATACTAAAAGTCAAATGGTAAATACTTAAATTATTATTGAAGTTATAATCAGAATCTTCAAGTATTGTATGTGTTTATAGAAAGGTTTGGACGAATTTAGAAATAGCGAAACTAAAGATGATATACAGCATACCGAAGAACTTTTATGTCAAATAATGGACGTACTAAATAGGATCATTTTGGATCAAGTGTACAGACGTACTTGTAAACATATTCCACCAGATTTGCGCCACTACTTATCCATCATTACGAAACCGACCAGAGAAGAAGAAAATTCGAGAGAAGAAGCAAAAATTTCGGACGAAGGATATCCTTTGCCCTTGGTCAAATCGGTAAAGATGAAAGAAAAACCCATGACCTCTGACCAAGGAGAATTTCTATTTAATACCGGTCTGGAAAAAACGCAACAACAGAAAGATGAAGAACAAATTAAGCACAAAATTATAATGATAAATAAGTTACTGGAAAAATATGAGCACATGAGCGTAGAATGTAAAATTAAAGTCGAAGGTATTGAGTTGTACCTGAAGAAGCACCTGTGTATGTTAAAAAATATTTTAAAACATATTGAAAAAGGAAAGCCTCTATCTACAAACTTTAAGTCACCTGCGAAGCTAAAACGTAAAAATTATTACGATACTTCTTTTGATGAATCTCAACCGGTAAAGACTCAGCAAGAATTGATAAACGAGCAACTAAGTAGTATAGGGTTGGGAAAATCTCCAGATTTGCAGCCGCATGTTAATATTAATAATCTTATACAGCAAAACATGAATAGGATGATGCACACCAAAAAAACGAATGAAAACAGTTTGAAGCCAAGCTATTCTAATGGAAATATATTGGAATTGCCTATGGAACGTAGTAAATATATTAGCGAAAGTAAACGGAGTCTTGAAGAAGCTCATAGAAGTGACGGCAGTCCCGTTTCTGATAGTTATAAAAAATTAGCTATGGCAGCAGAAGCAGTTCGTCAAAAACGAGAAACTGTAGAAAGGTTAGGAAAACTATTTGGAAAAATTAAGAAAAGGTCACTAATAAACGAAAACTACGAAACGATCAAATCGTTAAATGAACAAAAAGATGATGGCAGTTAAGGATTTGAAACACCCAGTGGCTATAGTTTTGACAAATGACAAAAATTATGTGTTAATATCCCAAAAATTTAATTTTTAATATATTTCTTAAGTATAATATACAATTTTGTGCGTAAATATATTTATTATATATAACTATGATTAGAGATTTCAATTTATTGTAGTTGGGTAGTCTCTTGCTAAGTTTGTATCTAGCGGAAATTGAAATTATCGAGAATGACTTGCTACTCTTAGTCACGCCTGTTTCCAAATCCTTTATAATTGCATCACGATCGTATACTCACGGGATAGAGACACATATTCCTGCAATTTCTTATAGTATTATAGCAAACACAGATTCCTTTAGGAAAAATGCCGTTTATAAAATAACAAATAGGTAAGTGAGCAAAAAAACTAATAATAATTGCGATTTCTTGATGCGATATTAGCATACTACATTTTAAGGCTATGTAATTTACTGTGGAAATCAATGGATAACACGGATTACCAGAGAAGCACTATAAGTTTTAGCTATGTGGGTATGTAAAATAATTCCATCCAAAGTAAATTTTACTTTGTCGTTTCAGTTTTGAACACTTTTTGGCAGCTGCAAGTTGGATCAAGCCGTAATCGTAAAAATAAAAATATTAGATACAAATTTTAATATTCATCTCGACAGAGATTTCCTCCTAGTATGTGCATCTACTTCACGATGATAATTTTAATAAAAGGTTATGTTTATTTACAATTTAAATTTGAATTTAGGTAGTAAACGTTTAAAAGTTTAAATACAAAAAGTAATCGATGTTCGTTTAAGGTTCATGTTTATATAAAGCTTGTTTTCAGTTATCTCATTTGTGGTGCTTTTGCACCGCAAATAGTATTTCGTATAACAAGGATCGCAGGCGCTTTTCGAAAACTGTGCAATGGTAAAGGACAGCGTTAAGTAGTTGAGAAACAGTGCCGCAGGTGTACATAAACACTGCTACATTCAGTGGTATTATTTTTAGAATATAAACCAAAGTAGATAATTCCACCTTGTCTAAAAAATCCTCATCCGTTTTCTATTAAAAAGTTTTAATTTCTAATAAAGTGAAATAACTTCCATATAAAAATAATAAGAAGACAATTAAGCGATAACTTACTTAAAACTTGTAACATTTATAAATTCTACGTTTACGTCATTTCAATTAAAACACAAGTTGGTAAGAACTTACAAATTTATTGTTATTTCGAGTAGTATTTAACTTTATTGATAAATTATTATATATTTAGGGCTAGGTAACTAACTTCAAATTTATGTTTAGCAAGAGTCGTATTTCAAATTTATATAAAAATATTTACTTACTTACTTCCATAATCCTTTACGAAAATTATTTAAGCAATTACAATATCAATAATTTATGTCTAATGGATATTTCCAACGACACACTGAGTTTTCTATATTCATTATTCAGTTGTATATTATGTATAATCTAAAACTATGTTGGTAGTTTTAGATTAAAAACTGGTTTTAATCTAAAAAACAGACTAATTTTCTTAGACTCGGACTTCTCGCTTCTCGTCTCTTTTTGTCATATTTTCTTCGGTCTTATCCGAATTTTCAATTGCTTCCCGCTCATCACCGTGTAATTGAGATTGAATTAAATTATTTTCTTTTTTAGTTTTAATTTGTTGAAATTTTCGTTTATTTCTTGATTGCTCCTTTTTCGTTTTTTTGTTTGTCTATTTTAGCATCTTTACTTATTTTTTTCAACATCAATGTGTTATCCTTTATGTTGTATTATGACTCAACTTTAATTATTTTTCTAAATTATTTAAAAATTTTTCAATATAAATGGGAATGCAGATATACAAGATAAATCATCCACATGCGAACGGTATCTAACTTTTCAAAGATACCTTTTTTTACTATTAAATACCGCAAATTTACCATTCAACCTAATTAATTCTTCAACTTCCAAACTTTATTTCTAAATCAATCTCCAATTATTATTATTAATACTCCAAGAAATTTCTTTCAAAAAATAATCTTATTTGACCAAAATATGGGACGATTTAGTATTCCAAAAATATGTGAATTTAAAAACTTACTAACTCAAAAATCAATGGAATTTGTTCACAAATATAAAATACTACTAAATACCTGCTTTTGTCTAAAACCACACGTACAAATAGGTACTACTAAAAGCATAAATACTATACATACATAATTTTAATAGAAAGAAAGAAATATGTATTTTTTCCTTGAAAACTTGAACCTTGTAACTATGTGAAAGGTAATTTGCCAATACAAATAATACATTAAGTATGTATCGTTAGTTCATGTAATAAGTACTTCATGTATCAAAAAGTTATTTTTTCAAAATAATATGAACTATTTTATTTACATACTATAATATGTGTATGTTAGTGCACTAAAACTCTTGAATGAACAGCAGTTTTAAGATTGTATAATTTAAATGGTAGATAGTATACGATTCGAGTCGAGATTACAGTGAATAAAAGTGACAAAAAATATATCAAGGACAATAATTGATAGTAAAGTATTAATCATAATTCCATGTTGTAATAATAATAATTTATTATTTACGCTTGAAAATGTTATTCCATCACATTGTTCTTCTTTTAATATGTAAGTAGTAAATATAAAATTATTTTAATTAGTTAGAATTGTTAACGAGAAATCATTTTTTAGCATCTTCGCTTGCACTTGATTATCCACTAGTTAAAACTTCATTGGGAACTGTTCAAGGATATTATAAAGAATCTTATGATAATCTAAAATATTCAGCATTTGAAGGAATTCCTTACGCTCAATCACCAACGGGTAATCTCAGATTTAAAGAACCTCTCGAAGTAGAACCATGGAAAGAAATTTTTAATGCCAATCAAGCACGTACATGTTTACAGGGATACGTGATACCTGAGTTCGGTTTAGGCGACGAAGATTGTTTACGGTTAAATGTTTATGTACCTAAAGAAAACCCATCGATTGATGATAATTTGGATGTTATTGTTCATATTCATGGCGGAGCGTTTATGTTAGGAAGTCCAGCCATTGCAGGGCCAGGATTTTTTATGGATAGAAATGTAGTCTACGTAAGTATTAATTACCGCGTTGGACCATTTGGATTTTTGAGTACAGAAGATGATGTCGTACCTGGTAATATGGGTTTAAAAGATCAAGTGTTAGCTCTTAAATGGGTTCAAAAATACATTAGACAGTTTGGAGGAAATCCTCAATCAATTACTCTAACGGGAGTATCTGCAGGTGGCGTGTCTGTTCATTTTCATTATTTCTCTAAATTATCGCAAGGATTATTTCATCGTGCTATATCCCATAGTGGGACCGTTTTAGCACCATGGGCACTGCAAGAAAATGCTTTGGCTACAACTAAAAGGTTAGCAGCAACATTGGGATGTGATAATGCTAGTAATAAAATACTTATTGATTGTATGAAAGAAAAACGTGCAGAAGAAATTATTGATAATTTAAAACAATTCTTTCCTAATTATGGAATGTTACCTCTTGCAATTTTTGCTCCAGTTATAGAGAAACCATCCACTAGTGCATTTTTAATAGATCATCCTTTAAATTTATTACAAACTGGAAATTTTAATGATTTGCCGTGGATTTCATCGGTAGCAGAAGTGGAAGGGAGCATAACAAAACTGATGATCGGTTCCGAAATATTTAATTTGGACGATAAATGGAACAAACATGCTGATATTTTACTAGATTATAATTATACCGCGTGCGGTTCTGATAAGTCACAAATTGCCCAAAAAATTAAACAGCAGTATTTTGGAACACAAAACATTAGTTTTGATAATTACAGAACTTTAATACAGCTAATGGGAGATAGATATTTTGTGCACAGTCATGAAAAAAGTTCAAGAATCCAGGCAAGCTTTTCAAAGTCGAGAGTATTTGCATATACCAATACTTATAAAAGCACATATATGCAAGCATTTCGCACAGAAGCTGATAAAATATTTTCTTATGGCGTGGGTCATGGAGAAGATTGTTATCTCACGTATGCTGTAACTTTTCACGATGCATTTGCAATTAAATCTGGGCAATTAAATGAAAGAGATATTTTAATGAAGGATTTGCTTTTGGACATGATTATTTCTTTTATTAAAAATGATGTGCCACAAATTGGAAGTGTTAAATTAGAGCCTGTAGATAATTCAAAAGATTTTGTACATCTTCAAATTGCAGATACTGATAACATTAAAATACAAAAGGTAAAAGAATTAACTCCTACAGAATTTTGGGATTCCTTGCCAATTAGAGAAAATGAAAAATTTTTTAAAATAAAATGTAATAAAAATTTGGAAACAATCTATAAAACTGAATTATAAATCATTTTTAAATGTCTCACTAGTGCGTTAGCTTGCTTTTAGTACATATTTCAAGTTGGTCTACTGTAAAATATTAAGTCTCAAATTAATGTTTATAGGTATTCTCAAATAAAATTTTTTTTATATTGCTGAGATATTTTTGTGTAAAATTATCATTCGTATTATGTATTTTAATTCAGTTTATTCTATATAAAAGTAAACTTTGCCTGCATTCATTCCATTCACTATGAAATGAGTTAGAACTTCGATTATTTTGAAAGTGGTATATTATAATAAGTCACTTTGTTTTTAAATCGAGATATTTAAGGGTTTACGTTTTAACATGTTTAAAAATCTTGATGCCAACTTTCGGGAAGATTTACTTGTATTTGTTATCTCATGATTAGGGTTCGGATTTTCAGGCATTTGCATGTTTTTTTTGCGTACACGCATGTGAAAAATTTTAAAAGGGAACCTGTTTTACGTTTTTCTGAGTCGCTTTATATAGTTTTTATTTTGCCTATAAATGCATATTTTGAGTTTAAGTGCATATTTGGCGGTTTATAGCCTATAAATGCATATTGGCTTATATTGGCATATATTTTACAAATTTATCAAATTAAATAATAAAATTTTTTGTATTTGCAAGGAATTGAAACGATTTAAGTGTTTTTTATTTTGTAACAACTGTTGCAGCATTCAATTAACTTGCGCATACGTCAGACACCTTTAAACAATTACATTAATATTTGTTCCGTCCTGTATTAACTATACCGGGTGCTATAAGTTTTCAAGGTAATTATTTTTGAAAATATAAATTAAATTGAATTTATTACATGGCCAGTCCGATAACTGAAAATTTTAACAATTTCAAAAGTATTTTTTGACTTTTTAAGTAAAAACTAGATCATTTATACAATCATATTATTCGAAGTTTATATTTCTGCATTATTTTTATGTTTTTAATTTTTTCTCTAAAACAATTAGAAAAGCAGGAATTTGCATAAATAAGTTTTTACATGTTAATCTTCTATGTTCGGCTAAACTCATTCAGCACCCTGTATATTATTAAAGTTTTTAAATTATGTAAGGACGCTAGAGTTAATTAACATTTTCAAATTTACCGGCCAAGAATAATAGAAAACAAATTAAAAGTATGTTCAAAATCCGAAATGAGCCTCATCCTCAAAAAGTTTCGCTTCAAAGACGTCGTATTTCTAAATATCTATTGAATTTTATTTTACATTTGTGCATTAAAAATGCCCAGAGCTAAAGAAAGTTAGGTGCAAATTTAAAAAATCACAAGAATAAAAAATAAAACAATAGTTTATTAATAGTATTTTATTTCTAAGGATGTACTCTCACTGTAAACACAGTTCAACACCAACTAATCTTATAAAAAAATACTTAATTCATTTTTTGCACTAATTGCAGAGCAGCTTTTTGAGGTAAAATAAAAAATTTTAGCGCATATTTAAGTGCTTATTTTGAAGTTTTTTGAGCATACTTACTTATAATGATGATTATCAGCATGGTTTTTGAGAGGATAGATCAGCAGTGGATGCACTACACATGATGAAGCCAATAATGGAGAAGGCTATACGAAATTATGCAAGAAATAAACCCACCAGTAAAACTGATAAAATTGATTCATGTGATGATAAAAAGATCAAGCAGCGCAGTCAAGATATGAATAAATGAAACAAACAACTATGAAATTAATAGTGAACTTTAATCTTGTGATGGAGAATATTATAAGAAAGTCAAACTACGGGAAAACGATACAATCGGAGGAATGCCATATACTAGCACGAATTTACATTTGGTTATGCGGTTCAACTTTGTGAACCAACTAAAACAAGAGCCTGATGGTATATTGAGGCTGAACATGGATTGCAAACTAAGTAAGACAAGAAACAGAGGAAGATTCGAAGTGAATTGAATTGATATTAGTTGTAGAAGAGTTTGGTACCATGGGAATGAGAGAATGAAGAAGAAAATGCAAAAACAGAAATATATGAAAAATTGTAATAAGCGAAGCCAGAACAACCACAAAATTATAAGTTAATGGAAAAACCAAAATCTAGATTTTCAAGTGATCTAGATAGATCACTCCTATGTATACTTCTATGTATAGAACGTAAAGACTTCCAGCAGGAAGTAAGCATATTTTATGGGAATGAATGCCTTTATTATTACGAACAAGTCAGAAAATTGAATTATGAGTTTTCTAATTAGTTCTAATTACCTTGGAAAACAGATTTCAGAATATCTAAAATTTTTACGAAAGTTATGCACATCTATTAGACTTTTTTGTCTTAATTTTTAACTTTTGTAAAAATTAAATTGTTTCATATTATATATATATATATGAAGCACTACAGGCCTAGAAGGCCCATGGCTTGGTTGGCAATTTTCGCCCATCTCTTCCTATCCATCGCTACCTCATTCCATCTCTCTACTTGCAACATGTGTAGATCTTCCTTCACTTCTTGTTTCAATTGCGTCCGTGGTCTGCCTTTTCTTTTTTTTCTACCCATTTCGGCGTTCCAAACTTTATTCGGGATTCGTTCTCTGTCCATTCTTAGTATATGTCCCAGCCATCTAATTCTTTGGGCTTTCAGCACTCCAATGATATTTGCGCTATCGTATAGTTTGTACACTTCGTGGTTGGTTTTTCTCTTCCATCTTCCATTAACGTATGTTCCACCAAATATTCTTCTGAGGATCTTCCTTTCCCAAACATTCAATCTCAACATGTCTTGTTTTTTAAGTGTCCAAACGCCACAGGCATAAGTCACCACTGGACGTATCATTGTTTTGTACACCCTTATTAGCTTTGTTGTTCTTGAAAACATTTTTCCCGACAGTATCGTCTTCAACGCACAAGCACTTTTGTTTCCTGCAGCAATTCTCGCAGTTATTTCTCTGCTGGCGTCTGGTTTTCTACCCACTGCGGTGCCCATCAGGTATGTAAACGATTCTACCTCCTCGAACTTGTATTCTTCGGTTTGGCTTACTTTAACATGTAGATATCTTTCACCTCCAAATGGCTCATCACTCCACACCATGTATTTCGTTTTTTGTTCGTTCACTTCTAAACCTAGCTTCCGCGCCGATAATATGATCTTTGCCATGACATTTTGCAATTCTTCTTTTGTTCTCGCCAGTATTGTTATGTCGTCAGCAAAGGCCAAACACTGATGCCGATTGTGCAATATGGTTACCTGTCTTTGTAGTCTATGTTTGTGTCTATTTTCTTCAGTTTTTGTTTCTAGCATAATTTTCCTACATTTCTCTCGTTCTTTAACCTCATGTTCACACTCTGAGTCATACCATTCTTTTTTCCTATGTTTTGGTTTTGTCAATTCCTGTGATATTGCTTCCTTGATTAGTTTAGTGATTGTCTTCGATTTTTCTTCTACTGTTTGGTTTGTTTTTACTTTTCTTGCCATTTCTTCTGTTGTTTTCCTGTAATTCTCTCGTGTTGTTTTCTCCTGAAAGTTTACTTTTCTTGATTTGTTGGTTTTCATATTTTGCTGGCCTACATTTGTTGGTAAACTTTGCCTAAATTTTGTTCCCACCATGAAGTGGTCTGAGTCGATATTGGTACCTCTGTAGGTTCTAACGTTTGTTGTTCTTGCTTCGTCTCTTTGTTGTATCAAAACATGGTCTATTTGGTTCAATGTTCTTCCGTCTGGTGATATCCATGTTCCTTTGTGGATATCTTTGCGTTGGTAGTGCGTGTACTCATTATCTTCATATTATGTTCTACTGCAAAGTCGATCAGAAACCACCATTTTCATTTGATACTTCGTGTAAACTATATTTTCCAATTGTTGGCTAAAAAGGTTTTTTAAATCTTTTTATATACATAAATTAGCTTCTATTTTATAATTTAACCAATTCGCTTTCCGATAACAGCTAACTTTAAAACCCAATCTGTCAAAATATATTTATGTATTATGTACTACGTAAGAGAGATCTCGAAAATTCGTTTACAAATTGTATCTAGCATAGAATTGTATGAAAAATTCTACAAAATTTCGAAGAATGAAGGGTACAACGTTTACGACAAAAACATCATGTGAAATGCATATTCCTAATATCTTTCGAAGTACATCACTACCTATATTATAAAGTTTTATTTACACATTTCTGGCTAACCCAACCAGAGCCTGTATGCTGTTCAGTTTTGTTTTTGCATATAAAATTATATAAACCCAAGTAAATTGTCAGTAAACGCAAAATCTGCTTTATTAAACAAGAATGATGTAAAACTTCTAGGTACGCCATATAAAAGTAAAATCTTATTTGGAGAATTTGCTTCCATAGATAAGAAACCTCTATCAACAAACCAAATTATAGGTTTTCTTCAGCAATATTATGGTCATAAAACATTAAAATTGTATGTGATTCGTAACCGTTTGGCATAAATAGGCAATTAATATGTGAAGCGAACATGTTGGTCACCGATATCGTCCGTGACTTGATGTTGATATATTATGCGGCGTTCGATGTGGTAGACAATGTGTTAAGAAGAAATTAATTAAATTTTACAAACAGTGCGCTGGCACTATAGGTAGGTACCTAACTATTTGATGATAAATTATTAAAGTTTTTCAATTTATAAGTATCTATTGGTTTAGAAACATTTAATAAGAATTTTCTCATTGCTTTATATTATATCTACAAACTCCTATAATAGAGAAATAAGACAAAGCCAAGGAAATGAAGGCTGGCATATCTCAACATTACCGCAGGAAGCATATTGTGCTTTGGCTAAACAATGTTAGCAGCGACCGCCATCTACATTTCATTAGAAAAGTTACACAAAGCGTTATGCCAATATTCTGCAGACGAGCTTTTTATTTTTAGGTTTCAATATAATGAATCGTATCTGTAAAGCACACAAATGGTATTATATTGTTGCGTATTTCTCAGCTACCTACCTCTTCATCTAAGAAAAATAAAAAAATTTATAATTGAATAGAAAAAAATTTCTAACGTAATAAACTTCTTCGGCATGGAAGGTAGTAAATTAAAATTTTTAAACTTTTTAAAATTATATTTTATCATTAATTACTATTTTCTATTTATTTATTCAATGTATTCGTTAATTTGTTTATTAAAAGTAAAAGGTAAAGTTGTACTTACGCGTAGCGTATATTAAATATGTTAATTCACTATATTCCAGCTGAAAATTGTATCACTTTCATCGAAAAAAATTCTAAAAAAATCAGAAAGAATTTCGTTCTGGTCTATTAAAAGTAAGATACATCGCGTATTAACAATATTTAGCAATACTGGATGGGTGATTCTCCAGGAAACATGTCTTAAGAAAATCAACTTCTCACTGATTGTGGATGATTTAGTCTGGTCTCTGAGTGTGGAGAGTATGTTACTTACCTAACCTCTCGTTAGTCTTCTAATGAGTCTGTTCATCCATTTATACATAATATACCATTGCTTATTTATAGAAATCCTGTTTTGATTAATAACTTAAAAGGTATACCTAAATCTATACCGAAGGATCGGGTGTGGTATAATTATTTATGTACAATTATTTGTAACGAGGTAGATTTTAACTTAAATAACTTGGTGTGGTAATATATATTATAAAAAGGAAAATTATTTTAGGCTTTTAAGTCCACATTAAAATTTTAAAACGTTTAGCTAAAAACTTGGTTAAAACGAACGGTAAGAAAGACAGCAATATCAAAGTTTGTAAAGTTTAATGTAAATAATTTTCAGAAAGCTGGAAGATATAAACAATAATAATATACAGACTAGCTTTTAAGTTAACGGTTATAATTAGTTTTGTAATCAATGTATGTAACAGCACACCTGAGTTAGTGAAACTACACTGTTAATTTTGAAAGAAAATGTTTACGAAGAAAACGTTTCCTAATAATTACACTTAGCCTTTTTACATAATTAAAATTTCGTTTTAGCATATTATGCTTGTTAAAACTTCTTGTGTAAATTTAGAATTGAATTTAAAATTTATATTTTTTGTAAGATTTATTGTAAAGAAATATTAAAATAACAGTGTAGTTGTAAAAAGCGTCACAAATCTTGCCAGTTGCTCAGTAAATCAATGTACTAATTAGTGGGAGTAAGTGGTTATTTTTAATTGCAAATAGTGATAGCAATTAACATGGAGAATGGCGGTGGTATTATTATGTAAATGCCTCTGGCCCGCACCTGGGCCTCATGATCTATCGGTTGTAGAAATCTTACGATGCGCTTCTCCTGTTTTGTCTTTAACTAAATATTTAATTAACTCGATTATTATTTATCTTTTCTTCAGAACTTTCATAATGGAATAATTAAATTATAGTTCAGGAAAATTAATTTGATGCGTACCTACCTGCCAACTCGTTAACGGTACACGGTATTTTATACGTGGTACTTCTCAAGAGTGAATTGCTCGTTATATGAAGGATGTTTCATAAATATTATAAGAGCACTTTGCGCCGCAGGCTCTTTTTTTTAATTTAACATATAAACAAATTATACAGTAGTACACATAAATTTATTAGAATAACAAACTATTATTATTGAAAGTATTTTTACAAATAATTTATTAAATTGAGTCGGGTATATGCAAAACCGGACAAGTCACATTTTACAAAAATGAATCTGAGATATACGTTTTGTTCCTTGTGGCCTGTTCTACCATTTAAATAAGTGTTTTTGGTAATAAAAACAAAGAATCCTACTTAAAATAGGGGTTGAAAACTGACTTTTGTATCAAATATAATGGTGAACTATATTCTTTTATGCGTTTATCTCAAAATCCCGCTAAGTGACATGTCCGGTTTTGCATATACCCCCCTCAATTACATTATGTTTTTCAGTTGGAAAACCTTTAATAAATTGTCGCCTCAGAATCAGAGTACTCCTATTCCATTTTTCTATATTTTACAGTACAGCAGTTTAAAAATTCGCTAGTATTGCTGTTTTTTTCTTCATTCGAATATTTCTATACAATTTAAATTTAAAAAGTTAATAATAAAAATTTTGGAAATTTTTTGCATTATTTGCTGTAGAGAAATTAACACAGAATGAAATGGCATCAATTTATCTAAAGTGATATTAAACTCAAATTTACCTAAAAAATCACAGCAATGCAATGAGTTGGTGTGATGTCAAAAAAATACCTGAAAATCTAATAAATAATATATTTCCTCAACCATAGTATAGTTATTAACGTGAAAATATTGTAAAAGTATAAATTTTTTAGATGTTAGAAAAATTAATAATTGAAAAACTTACTGAAAATCGAATCATATGAATTCACTTGTCGAAAAATAATTTAAACACAGGTTAGGTATGTCAGTAAACCGACCCTCTGAAATAGTCGGTCTGAAACGATTTTATACAATAATTTGAAATACACGGAAAATTTTAGAACAGTCAGTTTTTTAACTTCAGGAAATCTAAGCTCCAAATGAAGATTCAAAACAATATTTTGACACCAGAGATAGCCGACAGTTTTCGAAAGCTGGTCTGAGATTGTCGACTAAATACTATAAAAAGCAAGAAACAAAGCCAATGATTCTAGCAGATATTTCAGACACGATAAAAATTAGACTAATTAGATAAATTAGTAAATCGAAGATAGTACAACGATCAAAAACTCAAATTTTTCATGTTTTTTGAAACTTTTTGAAATTTTTTTATTTTTTAAATTTGGAGCAAAATGGCGAATTTTGAGATTTACTTGCAGTTAAAATTTATTAAATTTAAGAAAAATTACAGTTAACTGATTATAAATTTTCATTGATTCAATTCTAGTGTCTTCTTTTGATATTATCACTACCAGTCTCACTATACTTTCCTGTTTCTCGTTATTTTCTGCTTCGCTTTATAAACAAAGTACTTTAGCACTTTCAAGAACAGCTTTATTTTTGTCTTTACCCTGATGTAGTTTCAGTTCAGCAACAGTATCATTCTTTTTAAACCAATTGCCTATTGGTGCCAATTGCATTTGTCTGCTTTTCTGTTTTTATTGTTTTGTATACTCACAGTCATACTTTTTCTTTCTTGTAGCCAACTTTTATTTCAGAATAAAATATAAGTTCCGTTGATTTGTTCATTTTCGGCAATTTAAATATTTTTTATCACAGTTTAGCCAATAAAAAAAATACAAATTAGGCACCTTTATTTAATCGGCGCCTATTTTTACACCTTTTGATTTTTTAACTTCAAATTTTGTAAAAGTTAAATCTTGATTCTTATGGATAGCGCCTATATTGAATAAAAGTTTTAATTTAAAACTATGGCACCTATAGTTACGGCTCTGTGTCATACCGTGTTAAAATTGCTAATAAAAATCATAACTGGAAATTCAGACCATGAAGGTGCTATGGTATATAGTTTGAAACAATCCGATAAAATAATAGTTTTATCTGATTTTCACTGCTATAAATCATATCCGTTTTCAAAGCACGTATTTTCAGGAATAGACCCCCACCACATAAAATAAAGAAAAAAATCAATTTCGGTATAGAAAATTATATTTGATTTAATACTTTTAAGCCCTATAATAATAATTAAGCATAAAATAAATTGTTTGTAGTGCCTATCTAGTATTTAAATATTAATTTATTGATGAAAGTCGCATTTTTGCTCGAAAATATCTTAATTAATCAAACTTTTCCATTAATCATAAGTCCACTCTTTCAAGGGAATTAAAGCATTATGAATTAATATCAAACCTATCGATTAAATACATAGAATTGTATTTGTTTTCTTAATATTAGTAATAATTTTTAATAGAAATTTGATTTAAAGAAATATTACCAAAAATGCGGAATTGAAGTACTAACATAAGTTTGATGTTCTTCATTTGCAACTCAATCAAGCGGTTAGCAGGATAATAAATTTAAAAGAAATTGCAAAATGAGCTTGAAACTAATAAATTGTATTCTTTTAAACGTGCATACAAATGGACAGAATTAAATTAAAACATAATTAGAGCTTCACAAATTCTGCATAACTCTAAACTGACAGTTTTTAGTCAATAACACAAGAAAATATAAGCGGCTTAGAACACATTTAAGCAAATTGACTGTTGTTCAAAGTTTTGTTGTTGCCGCCTATTTGACAAAGGATCTGATTTTAAGAGAACTTGATTGACAGTTCTACCACCGCTTGGTGGTAGAGGTACCTAACGTATATTGTAATTAATCTTGTTTAGGCAATCGATTTTCACGAAGCTCCTCTAGTTTTTACCACCAGCTTAACGTTACGGATAATAACAGTAACAATACAAGATTAACACTAAAATTATGACATTCATTCGAAGTTGTTGGATAGTTTATTATCTCATAACTTGAACAGATAATTTATTTAGTATTATTTTTGATTACAATTCATTAGGTTTAATTTTCTTGCTTCTATGCGAGGTCGCGCTGGCTACACTGCTGCGATATAAAAAATACAGAAAAAAAATGTTTCAATAGAGGATTAACAAATTATGAAAACTTCAAAGAAATGCTTATGTTGTTGGGTCAGGAAAGAAGGCTAGTGATGATAGCTTAGGGAAGTAAAGAAGTAATAACAATGAAAAACTTATATATTTTAAATTACAGCAATAAATTGTTGAGTAATATATGTATTATAATAGTAATATAGCTAACACATATTAAGTATTGTGGATTGTTTTGGAGATATAATAATATTATTTTATATAGTTTCCAATTTATATCGAATTAATATTATATTTTAATATTAAATTAATAATAAATTATATTTGGCTCGTACGAAAAAGAAATAGAAATTATTTTTTAGGTTTGGTACCTACTCCTATTGCAGTATATTATGTATAATACAAAATATAACACTGTTATATCGGTTGTATTATAACATTTTATGGCTTATGACTCTTAGAATCAAGAGATTAATTATTTTTATCTAATTCTATTTTAAAAACAAACATATTTAAGTTAGAGAAGGTAAAATCTTGTTTAATGCGTCCGCTACTGGTGTACTACGAACAAAGCTATACTAAAGTGTCGACTGGTCAAGCTTTCGTTGTGTAATTTATCACCATGTGACCGCTTGACGCGTTTCGGTCAACCCGTCCCCTTCAGGCAGCTATACATTTGAAATATAATGCCAAACGCATAGTTATATGAGTAACCCATTTAATGAAATGCCTATTAATAATATGAGATTAATGAATGACGTATCCTAATAGTTTAGTAGTTAACAGTTACCCTTATTCATACGAAGTTAATCTGATTAATTTCGCAAATGAATAAAATTATGAGTAGGTAATCCTGAAGAACAACAACATACTTTCTACAATATTTATAAAACAAATTTTTTAGACATTACTAATATACTTTCATATAATTATATTGTTTTCACAATATAATGCTTTCCTAAAAAGAAATTATTTTACCAAAATATATTATCTATACTATTTGACGTCACATGCAAAAGCATTTATGAAAACTCATTTTAGCGTCGACTGATATGTATGCAAATAAACCCATACATAACCAATGATGCAAATTCAGAGAAAGTGTAATGAAATCATTTGGCATTGAAATAATTAAATAATCAAACCCTCACAATTATAGATACATATACATACATTTGCTTGTTTTGAATATATAATTTTTTTTGGTAGAAACAAACCCTGCTTTATTTGTAATTAAATTACAGTTTATAATTGCGTGAACAATCTAAAATATTGGTATCAACAGAATTATTAGTACTACACGTGTGTATATGCAATAAATTCTTATAGCCTTACGATGATAATGTTAGTAAGTTGTTAAAAATTAAACTAAATTTATAATAAATATTAGTAAAATAATTTACCTAATAAATAAATAGGCTATCTCAGAGACGGCCACTTGTCTAGTAGTTAGAGCGATCAACTACTGATGTTGAAGTACTCTGTTTGAATCACAGGAAAAACTTAACTTTCTGTGATATCACAGTGTGCAGTCAAGAAACATTGAGGTCTAAATACTGTAAATTTTTTTGTTTCTCTTAGATAAAAGAAGAAAATATATTTACTTATAGCTATTGTAAATTTTCAGAACTTAATTAACATTTCTGATGAAGTTTGATTATTAAGTTATATACTATAATATTTAATCGCAATATTCTCATTGTTTACTAAACTAGCCTAAAGATTCTAGCTAATTACTTGTTACCATGAAGACTGCAGCTTAACCGCGCTAGAATACCGACATACTATAAAGTGGAAATTATATTAAACGATTTGAACAATTCGGTGACTGGTTAATATTCTTGCAACAGTTATAATTATTTGAACAATGCTATTACGATAAAAAGTATGTATATTATTAATATTCCACAAACGATCACGTACCTACACATTCTTATGAAATACCAAAAACAATGCTTGTTATTTTCCTTAGTCTTAGAAATACAATTCTATTTGCAAATACAAAGTCGAGCAATTAAAAGTATAAAGATAAAATTTTCTGCGTATTTAGTATAATAATTACATATTAGTACTTCTATAAGTACATAATTATTATGTCAAAGGCTTAATAAACAAACTTAAAGTACTAGTATACATTATGTTAAATGGAGGTATATTATTAAAATTATGAGACAAAATAGTTGTAATTAGAATTTTCAACATGGAGATTGTTTGGTATGTCAATTCCAATGAGGTAATTAATAATACTCAGTAATTGATAAATTAAGGCATTGCATTGTGGCCATTGATTATTGTTGTGCTAGTCATGTACCCGTTAACTAAATATTATATAATAAGCACTTGTCTAGTTATTGATGCTCTATATCACAGCATAATCTAGAATATTGTATATAGGCTATAGCAGTGGCGATTCGTGGATTGCATAGTGGCGGTGTTAAACTTGTTTCAGCATTCGGAACAATGATGCAGTAGGAATGTAACATGTATGAGAATTAATAGCCCACTAAAGAAAACATTTTTGATTTTAGAATTTATGTTCTAAAGAATTAAACATTTTTAAATAAGGTGACCATGCTACCTTTATAAAAAAAATTGTTTCTCTTTTAGCCCTACTAACTGCTCACCTCAACTCAAAAATTCCTACCACCTCCACATTTTTGGAAGAAGAGAAAGTTAAAATACATTGACATTGTATTGAATATATATTTAAGTTTGTATTTATTTATATCAACTAGCAGGTCAGACGGCCTATCGGCCACCTTGACCTTCTAGTCTTTGAATGATGTGGAAACGCATTTTTACGCTAGATACTTTTTTTCAATAAAGTATGTTTTATATTATTATTTAATATATTTTAATTAAATTTTGCTGTCAGGAAAGGTTAGTATATACGAACAACCAATCAGAAGCTTTAAAAAATTAATAGTGTGATTTGATGTTTACTTTTTATTTTTAGTAAATTTTTGTGGTTGGTAAAAAAGTTTAGCAATTTATTAGGGATATGTTACAGATGGGGATTATATTTTATTTTTAATTTATTTATTTTATATTACTAGGAAATCGAAGAAGCAGTACATGTGTCTATCATTTTTTTCCTTAATTGTGTTTAATTTTTAGTTTTTAAACTCCACTTTACACGTGATGCGAGATTATTTTCTATCATATTATTTATTATTTGTATTGAATTTGCATTAATTATAAAAAATAATCTCAATAAACTGAAGTGAGCAAATTGTTGTCAATGTATTTGTAATGAGCGATTAGATGAACGATTGATTTGATTGATGAACGATAAGTGATTTTTATACAATTAAACCATCTAAATACATATAATTTTCAATAAATACAATAAATTGACAAACTTCAAATAAATATTTGACATAAAAAAATTACAAAACATGATTAGAATAATACAGAAGCGTATAGTGCCTGGCAAAATAAGTTTTTAAGAATTATGGTTACTTAAACCACTGTTAATGACACAGGTATTTTTTTATTTTCAGAATTTCTTTTATATTAATATTATATTTTAAAAATTTGTAATTTATTTTTTGCTTCTTTAACTTACAAGGTCTGGGTCAGACGTGTAAAATTTTGCTTTTCTTTATACTTATAATATACTACATGAAGATTATACCCAAGACATTACGTGAATGAAATAGTAGCGGGTCATTTTTTGAAAACATCGAATTTGAAAATCATATATAGGTTCGAATCCGAACACAAGTAAAATTTTTTTTTTTTATTAGTTATTGTACCTATAATACGAGTATTATTTTGTTAAATTCATTTGTATTATTTTACGTGTAAAATTAATCAAATCTATGTCAATTACCTATATGAGTATTTGAAAGAGAGACAATTGAAAATTTGTAGTCTTTACTTACTGAAAATAGTAATTTTTAATTAATGCAACGTACGTAATAATATGTTCTTGTTTATTTATTCTTAATCGGAGGAGTGGGTTAAAGGTAGGTTTGTAACTTTGTTTTTAAATAACTGTTCTTTAACATAAAATGTACTTTTGATCGGATTTGAACCTACATATATAATAGTTTTCAAATTTTTAGATTCGATTTTTTTTAAATTAGCTGAATATGGCGCGCTACTATTTCATTCACGTAATGCCTTAGGTATAATCTTCACGTAGTATAAGGATAAAGCAAAACAATATTTCTCACGTCTGACCCAGCTCTTATTAGTGCTTGGTATTGTTATAATATGCTTATATGCAATTTCAAATTATAGGTTTCTGAGTTACTGAGCTTTGCCGACATTTTTTTCAAGTCAACATAATTAAATCACATAGCAATAATATTGCTTTTATTAAAATTTTTAATAATCTGTCGCTATCACATTTACCGTTCAGTTGTAGGTATGTACATAATACTATCTGTATTAGGAAATAGTACTATTAAAATTACAAGAAACAGGATTTCTTTCGTAATATTTATGTATTTACAATTTCGTCAACTTCTTAGATTTTTAAAATTTTAAATTAATTAATTATTTTCAAATATTTCTGATAAAATTAAATGTAGATTTAATAAATTACACTGTCAGTTTAACTATTTTATTTATATTATTAGATTCCTACACATAGCAAATTAATAAGCATACAAAATAAACATTATTAATTAATCACACTTAATTTAATTTAAAATATAATATAGAAACATTGTTTAATTATTTAATTAATTAAATTTTCAATATTAATCGGCTTTTGTTTCCTTTAATATTGCTTCGATTTCAGCACGATCTGAAAAATACGATAAGGAAATTTAAAAAAATGTAATTCAAAACTAAAAGTATTCTTACTTCCGCAGGTTTTTGTGCATTCCTCGTAGGTTTCAAAATTATTGTCGTTACCTTCACATCCACCAAAGTTAAATTTCTCGCAAGAACCTTTTTCTACGTCGTAGCTCCAACGTGTAAAGCTAGCGCGACATGTGCCTATTTGTCTAGGTAAAACACATGCAGATGCTATTAAATAATATTTAATTGCAAAAAATTTATAAATTGAAAAAATATTTATTTATTACATACCAGTTTTTACCTCAGCGTTTTCGACAAATAAAACGCAACAAGCAATAATAATGGTTATCCATATAATGAAAGATTGACGATGCATTTTGATTTTAAAATTAAAAGCACCTGGACGACAATAAAATAATCAATTACTGTCGAAGTATGTGCTACGTATGGTAACTTGTACTATACAGTCGCTAGTTTATATGGGGATATGGGTACCTACTAACGATAAGCACACAACGTTATTGTAAAAAGTGGGTAAATACTCAGTGGTGTGCTATGGTGAGTCCGTAACAGTTTCTGAAAGCCGTTTGTTATACTTCTTTCAATTTTGCAAACTCATTGTTAAAAAACTTTTAATATATGTAATATATTTATGAAGTTTTCTATTGGTCCTTACATTTAAAAAAAATTTTCTTCGTTAATATTTATTTTCATTGCCGATACAATGTAACAGGCAGATTTTTAATTTTGCCTGAAAATTTGAAAAATGAGATTGAGAAGTAAACCGCAGACTAAAATCTTCTCCTTTTGTTTTCAATTCCTGTAATTCATTGACAATTCTCTTACAATTCCTGTAATTAATTTTTTTGCAATTCCTAGATCTTCTACGTCAAAATTTTTCTGCGGTTTACCCCCGGAGATGAGAGTTCGTTTATAAAATTTGCAACACTCTAGCACACCACTGGTGATGATACCCGCATGTAATTATAGTAAACTTTTATTAATCAGGTTCTTAAGTAATTGCCAGTGTACTGTTACAACGAATCAATCGATATTTTTACCAAAGGTTAAATGTTATTTATGTAATAAGTCCATCGTGATATGCTAATCTAAATATTTTTACTATCATTATTACTCGACTAATATGTAGACAAAAAAATCTTATTTTGCATCATATTTTATCACAAGTTAATTTATGATCAGAGGAAGGATATTTTTTGTAATCACTTCAAGTATATCAATAGTAAAATAACCGATTGTTTGTATGCCATAAAATAATTATATTAAAGTAATATCTAGTTTAAGAAAAATTACGTTGCCAAAGCTCACCCCGCAAGAGAACAGTAAAACTAGCGATTATGTGTTGTCTTGTTCCAAATAGCAATTTTGATATTTTGATAATTTTTTGTGTAAATTTTGTAAATATTTGTTAATTTTTTATTCTTGTAAAAATTCGAATTATACTTGTTTTTCCCGCCTACCAATTAAGGATGTATAGGAGATACAATCGGAGACAAAAGTAGGATTAATTTGAATATCACGAATATTGGTTTATGTGTGTAGTAAAATACTTTTTAAATATCATAAACGATAAACAAAGTTATAAAAATGCATGAAGAAAGGTTTTTTTCGTTTAAATCGGTTCATTTTCTGAAATTACAAATATTAAATTTGACATAACAAAATTTTTATTAGTGACTATCCCTGCAATCCAACCTACTATCTAAATAAAAAATGTAATAATTTTTATGAGTAAAACTTGATATTTGTTGTTAAAACTAATAAAAACCGAGATATACATAATATTTTTAACACCAAAAAGTTTTAAATATGTTTAGGGTTCTTTTAACGTCGAAATCTATTTTATTTTTAGCGAATTGAACGTGACAACTCTATATCGGTTGTTCAATTACTAATTAATTTCTCGAGAACGGGGTAGTAAACCGTGATGAAATTTTGCTAAAATCTTCTTCTATTTATAAGCTATAACTACAGAAAATTTGAAAAAATTCTTATATTTTGATCATATATTTTAAGCTAATATATTATTCAATAAAATGTTTTTCATAAAATGATTTTTACATTATATAATTTTTTTAGAATTTCTTAAGATTTAGCTTTAGATTTTTATTTACGCAAGTATTTTACTGTTTAACACCTTGTGATTTTCCCTAAAAACAGACTCTTAAGCAAAACGATAGATGTGATTTTCTTGAATTTTAACAAAAAGTCAACATCAAATTAAAACTGCAAGAACTATTGAACGGTTTAGTGAATCTATTTGAAATTTTTTTTATTACATCTCAAAGTCAATGATGACATGTGTACCAATTTTCATCGATATCTTATATTTTTGAGTTTTATTTTTTGTCTCCTATACATCCTTAAGTAGGTATTGCGCGAACAACCTGAAAGAATAAAGCGTTTGCCTTTTGAAAGCTGTTTTGGTTATTTAGTATGTTATTATTGACATCTAACGGATACAAAATAAATTATTTTTCACTTAATTTTACAACGTTTTATTATTATTATTGGTCAAAGTAGGCATCTCAATTAAAAAGTATGTAATTGGCCCGGGTGATTTCGGCTCTTAAAGACATCGGAAATAAAAAAATCAAAAATATTGTTAATCTGTAGACTTGTCGTTATCGCTGGAACTAAGATTATTAAATTTTATCAGAAAATAACAAAATGGCCGACTTCTAAAATAAAATTGATTATTTTCAGGCACAGATCGGGCTGTAAAATGGAAAGTTAGGGATGGAAAAACAAAGATCCTAGTTCCAGCGATAACCACAAGTCTATAGATTAATCCTTTTTTGATTTTTTCATTTCCGATGTCCTCAAGAAGACGTTACGTACCTTCTTTTTACTTTAACCAATAATGATAATAATAAATCATTGTAAAATTAAGTAAAAAAAATGTTTTTTTGTATACTTTAGATATCAATAGTAACATACTAAAAAACCAAAACCATTGAATTTTTTTTTTCAAATTTACTATTTCCAAAGTTTCTATTTGACGGAAACCTTATGAGTTTACATGTCTCTGTTTTGGTCTCTCTTCCGCTCCATACACTTTTATCAAACTAATGAAACCAGTTGTACAATGGTTACGCTCTATGTGTTAACTATTTAGACGATTTTTTAATCTTAAGCAGTTCGAAGGAGGAATGTTACAAGGATTTATAATTAATACAGAAAAATGCGTGCTCACACCTAACACCAGGTTCAAATTTTTTGGATTTATATTTGACCATGAAATTAGAATTACCACCAGAAAAACGAACAAAACTACTCATGTAGATCGAATACTTTAAATTTCAAAAATTAAATTAAACTTTTTGCTCAATTTATAGGCCTACTCACATCGGCATGCCCAAAGATAAAATACGGGTTCCTCTATACTAAATCGTTCGAACGATCAAAATTTCTGGCTCTAAAGAAAAGTCAAGGTGATTATAAAAAAACCATGACTTTACCTAAAGAGCTTTCACATGACCTGAAATGGTGGCATAAAACATTATTACGTCATACAATAATTTAAAAAACGACAAATTCGTTCTAGAAATTTGCACAGATGCGAGTCGGTCTGGGTGCGGAGCCTATTCGGAAGGCGAAAGCACACACGGCAGGTGAACGGATTCAGACCAAAATAAGCATATTAATTTCCTGGAGCTCCATGCAATTTATCTGGGTCTTAAGTGTTTTGCAAAAAACTTAACAAATGTCAATATTCTAATAAGAACGGACAACACCACAGCTCTAGCATACATAAATAAAATGGGTGGTATTCAACACCCAAATATGAATATGCTAGCGAGAAAAATCTGGCAGTCAGTGGTGCAAAAAAAGAAATCTAAAGCTCGAGTAGAAACGTTCAAGCCGACCAAGCCTCACGCCTACTGCGACCCGAAACAGAGTGGATGTTAAACAAGAAGGATTTTTCTAAAATTATCAGAAAATTTTGAACCCCTGAAATAGACCTCTTCGCGTCAATAGATAATTACAAATGTAACAGATATGTTCCTTGGTTCTGTGACCTGGGAGCTGAAACTGTGGACGCAATTACTATTAACTGGGAAAGCTATAATTTTTATGCATTTCCTCCGTTCTCCCTAATTCTACGAATAGTACAAAACATTTGTAACGATAAGGCTACAGGGATCGTTGTGGTTCCCCAGCGGCAATCGCAATGTTGGTATCCACTCTTCCTAAAACGGTTTCGGACGAACCCATTTTTATAGGACTAAAACCTGATCTTTTGTTTTGCCCTTACAGCAACAACCAACATCCTTTATCGAAGGAGCTTATCCTGGTTGCCGCCAAATTATCGGGGAAGCTCTCCCACAATGTTGAACTCCTTATCCGATGCAACCCTCAAACTATATAACACAACATTCAAATTATGGTTGAAGTTTTGTAAGGAAAAAAGGATTCTCCTTTTCAACAGTGAGGTTTCTCAAATAGTCTTATTCTTCCAAACATTATTGGAATCGACTAAAAACACATATGGCTCTTTCAACTGGCATAGAGCAGCTTTACCGTTAATAATGTCCGGAAACATCGGGGAAGACCCTCACCTTAAAAGGTACCTAAAAGTGTATTTAGATTGAGGCCTCCTAAACCAAGATATGAAACGACCTGGGATTCACAAAATGTTATAACGTACTTACAAAATAATCCAGGTACATCATTGAAAGAATTATCATACAAACTCGGAACCCTAATGGCACTAGCGACAGGCTACAGGAAAAATACTGATTCCAGACTTGATCAAAAGCTCAGCTCCGAACAAAAAACAACCATCCCTTTTCCCTTAAGAAAAATCCCTCAGATGTGTGTTGCATCTTTAGTCAAAAATTATTTAAACTTAACGATCGATCTGAGACCATCAAATTGTGACCACCTGTTTTTGACTCACAAGAAACCTCATGACCCTGCGTCAAAACAGTCATTAAGCCGATGGATAAAAGATACTCTTCTGACAGCTGGCGTGGATGAAACACTCTTCAAGGCGCACTCCACCAGACATGCCTAAACTTCGGCAGCACTAAGAAGGGTGTTTCCATCATAGACGTTATCAGAAAATCAGCAGGTTCGAGCAAAGGATCATCAACGTTTGCTAAGTTCTACAATAGACCATTAACAGAACCAGATACCTACCTCCAAACTATCTTCGGGACGAATCCCCAATGATGGCTACCTTCAGTCTGGTTTGGCATGCTAACAATTTTGTTACTTAATTAATAATTTAGAATTCTTATCGTATTATTATCATAATCAAAAGTTAGTTTAAGCATTATTCTTGCTTAAATAATACTAAAGATTTTATCATATTATCTTAATCACAAGTTACTTTTAGGATTGTCCATGTTCAACAAAACTATTAAATAAATAAATTTCGTATAGGCTAAAAGCCGGATAGTTGCCCCACTTTTCAAAAAAGCTTTATTATAAAAAAATATGTACTTCATAAGAATTAAGCAACATGTATATCAAAACATAGGTCTTTGATTTATTATAGTAGCCTATTTTGTATGATTATGAGTAAATCCTGCTTTATTTGACCTCTCAAAAAAGGGATAGTTGCCTACTCTAGCGGATAGTTGCCTAACGTTAAAAAGGCTTCGGAATTAGTAAAATTGTAATTTTCAAAACATTCTACGCAATAATCATTAACTGAATTTTTTTTATTTGTATTTTTTATTATTAAATTATCATTTTTAATATTTAATATTTGTTCAGTGTCTTTTATCAATTTTTCGTCTTTTGTCCTTTTGGTTGGTAATCCTACGGTGGCTTTTCCTTTGGATGACTTTGGACTTATAACATTTTCTTCATTTTCACTGTCAGAACTGTAAATTTGTATTCTTCTCTAGTAACTAAAGGTAACTGGGGCGACTATCCTTTTAGATACGGTTCTTCCCCTTTTTGTTTGCAAAGTAAAGTATTCAGCAATAAAACGTAATAAACAGTGTAATTTAAACTCTAATGCATGCAAAGAAACCAAAAGTGGACTGAAACTACAATTAGTAATAAAAAATATTTAATAGAAATTACTTGTCAATATAATTTCAACGCCTGTATAAGTTTCGCAGCGGAAGATTTTCGCTCGTACGGACAAAACGTGTGGGTCTGGACTGTTTACATGACACTGAGGTCTGCGGGAGGGGTACTTACAATTATAGTAAAACGTTAACGCCACTAACGTCCCTAACATAGTGTATTAAAAACCGGGGCAAGTATCCAACTGAGACAAGTATCCGAATTTTACCCTATAAATAAACATGCATATCCATAACCTTACAAGGACAACTCGAATGATTCCATGGCAACTCTTCTTTAAACAACTACTAGGTAAACATATCTTCGGACTGGTCGCTGAAATATAATTACGATCGAACTTCAGGTAAGTTCTTTTGATCGTTTAATTTTATCATCATTTTAAAATAAAAACTTTATATAAATTGTATTGTTAGAACCAGGAAATGTAATTTATTACATGCGCATACCATCAGCCAATGCAAAAGACTTGTAAAGATTATGCAAGTACTTTGAAATACAATTAAGTACTAGTTATTTTTGTTAGTATTGTTACCCTGTTGATTGGAATGCCCACCCAAAACTTTTAGGTGCTTATGACAATAATGTGTTTTTTTGAGTGTATTTATAAATTTTGTGTGCTTCTGCCCACCTCAAATATATTGGGCTCAATTTGTGCCCACCCATTTAAAAGCTGCTGGCGCCGTCGCTGTTAGTATTGTGATTCAATGATTCAACCATTGTAAGATAAACTATTTTTAAAAATCACATTTTTTAAACGATAATAATTTACGTTTTCATAATGTAATAATTATGTGCCTTTCCGAAAGTGTTTGCAGTGTAATTTAAATACCTAATCGTAATATGCGTTCCCAATTTAAGAGCTTGTAAAAGTATAAGATGTACTTGTGTATAGGAAAAACTAGCTGAAATGTGTTCTGTATTATTTAAGGGCGTGTTCCCAGCGACGAAGAATTGACTCGATATATGTGTCTCTTTTTATTTACTGCAAAGTGCTGGCACCTAGCTTACGATAGAAAAATATTACATTATTGCTATTATGATAACTTAGGTAAGTTAAGTTAGCGATGCGCTTATCTTCAGAATTTCCACAAATGAATTATCTTAGTAGCGTAGGTAGTAGTACTTAATATACTTTTGTTATCACAATATCATGTTACACGAGTTGAATGCATTTTTATATTATATCTAACGAATTTTTCAATTTAATAAATTTATTATAAATGTCATTTGTCAGTGGCGGATCTCATGTATAATTTCAGTAAAATGAGAAATTTATTACCTTAATATTTTTAGGAAAATGTTACGTAATTTCATTATATTACCACAAATAACGTAAATCATTTTCAATTATAAGATATTTTGAGCTATGGTATTTTAATTTTTGTGAAATTCAAGAGTTACAAAAAAATGGGAATTCTACAATATATACGTGGCTCACAAAAATAACCGTACATCCCTATATTAGCAATGTAAATTGTGTCTTTTGAATACATGTTTTCTCATATAAAAATCGCTTCTACAGCAAAACTTCTTAAATATTTTTTGTTCAAAATTTCATTCTCTTCATTTTTGTTTATGTACATTTTTTATTTTGTCGCGCCATTTTAGAGTTACAGAGACTAAAAAAAACTCTGTAAAATACAAAAACAATTTTGTCAAGTCGTGTTTTACGTTACATTCCCTACATTTTTGTTCATATACATTTTGCTATTCGTAGCACCCTTTTTGAGATACAGATGAAATATTTTTTGTATTTTACAGTCTTTTTTAAGTCACTGTAATTTTATTTCAAATATCCCTTAGCTAGGCTTTAATTACGCACAGGTACCTTATTAAAAGTAGCTATCACTTTACCTCAGACAGAAAAAACTAAATTACTAAATCTTATCAGAGCATCAGGAATAATGGTAAAAAACATTCAGAAAATCGAAAAGAGTACCTAAGCAAAAACCAAATATACAAATAAAAAAATATATCACAAATAACTAAAATTTTATGTACAAAAAAATTGCCTATTTATAGACAATTTAGGAATTTCATAAAAAAAATATTTTTATTGTTGATAAATAAAAATAAAATTTTTTATTTTTTATTATTATTTTAGAAAATATTTTATAGAACAAAAGTTGTAGGTAATTTGATACCTACTGATAATTTTAATTATAATAAACTTTTAGCTATTTCATTGCATTTTGAAGTTATGATGGATTATGTTTTATCACTTCAAGTAAACCTCCGTTCCCCCATTCGATTTCATTCATTTTCAATAGGCTTCGTTCCACAGCAGATCTAACCTTAAATTTAAAATTTGGAGTGATTTCGTTACTCCGTTTGGTTGCTAACGTGTTTACAGACCTACATACGCACACACATACAGGACCTATTTTTACCAGAGTTGGGCACTAAGCTCTATCAAATTTTCGGGCCCCTTATATTCGAATGTAACAAATATCATTGAACGCCCAATTCTTGGGTTGTTTTATCAGTATTTAATTTTCATTTTACAATTTTATGTTCTCTCTTTTTGGGCCCCTCTGGCCATTGGGCCCTAGGCACGAGCCTAATGCGCCTAATGGTAAAATAGGCCCTGCACACATACACACATACCTCAAGGGAACCTCAAAACATACAAATTTGCTTAAAAATGGGGGATCAATTTTTTTTTTCAATTGCAACGAATGCATAAAATATATAAAAAAAATTTATTGTAAGTATTTCAAGAGTATGTATTCTTAAAACCTGTCAAACCTCATTTCAATATCTATTGAAATATTAATAATAATATTTATAATAATATTAATAATATTAATAATCTCATCAGAAATTCACAAAAATTGGTTCTTTTTTGAGCTTCCAAAGTAGAATCCTGTCTAAATTTAATCACAAAGCGAAACTTAAACCGTACATAATGGAACCACTATTGCCGATCTCAATGAATTGGAGTTGGAAGTTTGATTGGGATTATCCAACAATCAAATCAATTTTCGGTGATACGAAAAAAAGCCGTAAAATCTAGAAAATCTGAATTTAATTAATTTTTGGTGGAACGAAGTTTGCCGGATCGGCTAGTTATTAATAAATAAAATCTAATGTGACAACACATAACTTTCCCATTTATTACTAAATTAATAATAATAATAATTAGAAATAAAAAAAAATAATAAAAAAATAATTAAAGTTTAATAAATAAAAAAATAGCGTATGGATTTTAACCAAAATTTAATCAGCTCTCTAGATTGCTGTTACAAACCAGTATATGAAATTTGAATAAAATCGGTTCACACGTTTTGAAAAAATCATGGACGAAAGAATCGCACACACACACACGCACATACGCAAAATTTGTCTCAAACGAATTGTACGGACTCAAAGACTATGGAAAAAATGCTAGTTCAAAAATTTTTTTTTACTCGATTACAATACTTTCCTTTACTACGTATATGGGAAAGTAATAATTTCTACTTTTTTCTTATATTTATATTCAGTGGCGGCCCGTCAGGGGAGCCTTTGAGACTGCGTATCCCCAGAAAAGTCAACTACTAACGAGAAAAAAATGTTTTACTAAAAATCATAATTTCTAACACACTATTCGTATTGAAAAAATTATCTGGTGTTTTAATTTCTTAATTTCATACATAATATTATATTATAGTATTTAAATAATTCTTATCTAAAGAAAAGATACAGAAATTAACACCTGCGGATGAAATTTAATTGTGATGTGATAAGATAACGACGGCTACCAGTGCAAGAAACGCTTTTACTATAGACTCAACTCGATATGCACCTTTATATTTCATTATAAATTATAATATACAAAACTCAATTGACTTCTTGGGAATCTTTAAAATGAGATTTTATAACCATAATACCAACTTGTATAATATTTTTAAAACACGCGCTGTTCTTTTTCTTTTTTTAATTATCTCAGTAGTAATTTATTCAGGTACGCATAATATGTAATAATTCACAATTGCATGTTTCTTGCAACCCAATATGCTGTCCGTACTTACAGTTTTTCATTGTAAGTAGATGCATATAATTTTCATCTGGCGTTTGAATTACAAGGCAACCTAGATTAGTTCCTCTCTGTCAAGCTCCTCCCTATAAATCACGTGCAAACTGCATGAATTTGTTATTGTCAGGTGCATGTGTTATAAATGAAGTATTTAGTATTTACATTATATTAATTTGTATTTAATAAAAAATATTAAAATTTATTTAAAAACCAGCGCCCTCTCTTGAAAAATGGCTGGACTAATTTACAAGATTTTCCTATTCGCACTTATGCAACCTATGTGACGCATATGAGTTTTAATGAAATTTTAATAATAATTTTGCAAATTTTGTACTTCTCCATTTCCGCCTTAATTACAAAAAATTTTTAAAAAATGAAGTAAAGTAAATTGAAGTAAATTGTCGTTTGATCATGTTGACGCTAAATGTTATATAAATTAACCTAGTTAAAAAGGTATAATTTGAAATATCAATTATGTTTTAAAATACTACTTTTTGTGTGCCCTAAAAATAATATTTTTAAATTACATTCTTTAATTAAAATTGCTTTAACCTAAAGCTGCTACCTTATACTTTATATTTCTGCTTCATTTACTATGAAATTCGACTTTGTTTTTCTGTTTTCATGGAAATGGTAGAGCTAGTTTTCTGCCATTCATTTAACATAGCGTTTTCACGCCCTTAAGTTTTAAACACATAACCACGGTATGCTAACTTCAATACAAACTTTAGTATCGTATTTCAGCGCCATCTATCCGCCACAGCGCCCGTTTTTTAGAGGTGGGGGAGACAGCGGCAATTTTAAAATATTTATTATTTCATTTAGAATTTATAATTTCTAACTTTATAATCATAAAATTTCATTAAATCTTAAAGTAATGTATTAAATAGCACTAATAAAGTGTATACATATACATTACTATAAGAATCAATGAAATTTTATGATTATAAAGTTACATTGTAATTTTGATGTAATTTTAAAATAAGACATTCCGATTTATTATTAAATTGATTTTATTACTACCTAAATAAACCTAATATAACAATAAATAAGATATAGTATAGTTATTTAACATGTGAAATATTATAGTAAAAGTAAAATTATTACTTACAAGTTAGAAAATTAAATGAAAAACTTATTGTTTTTAAAAATTTAGATAAAACTTTGCAAATAGTTGAAATATGAAAATTACATAATAAATAATTAAATCATAAATTACAAATTATAGCTTAAATAACCTATATGAAGAATAAATTTAAAAATCTAAAATCAAGTTAAATAAATCATTAAAAATAGTTTTAAATACTGAGCTTTCAGATAAGTGATCGTCCTTTTACAAAGTGTTTATTACAAAACAGAGTTTATTTAACCTGATTTTAGCTTTTTAAGTTTATTCTTCATACAATTTTCACAACTTAATAATATTTATATTTAAATAATCTATAAGTCAATATTAATAACTTGGCATAATTAATGAACCATAATGTTAAAAACTTCAATAAAGCAAGTTAATTAAACGTTGCTGAAAGCTTAAAAATATAATTTCATTTTTATTAGTTTAATTAACTTGCTTTATTAAAGCTTTTAATATTATTTTTCACAAGTTAACAATTTATAATATATTTAAATAAGGAATGAGTGATAAACACCGTGTTTCTGGCTTATAAGCCTTATTCTCAAGTACCGCATACACATTTATTAACATAATAGTTCTCGATAAAGAAAAAGAAAGAAAAGAAAACATTCACATTTTCTTACTTTTGGTAAAACTGTTTTTGAAACAAATGCTCTAATGTCCGGTAATATATAGTTGCTTCAAAATCTTTAAGATTTTCTAAATTTTCAGTAATCTTGATGTCTTCATTACTGTGGAGTACTGGCTGAACTTCAACTAGATGCTAAAATAATAATTAGGAAATTAATATATGTAGGACATTTATATAATATATGTAAGTAATTACCTGCTGCACAAATTTCTTCAATGAAACTAAAATATCTCCTTCATCGTTTCAACAATTACTGCCTGCTGAACGACCCTTGCTTTAGTTATTTACCAACAAACTCTTGTAAAATGGAGTAAATGCAGCTACTGTTGGATTTGTAAATCTTACTTCCCTCTGTCTTACTTCTCCAGAAAAATTTTCCAAAACATCCTGGTTGAACGTCCTAGGAAACATGCTCTTAAAACCAAAAACTTTCCTGTTTGAGTAATGTCAATAAAGCCCTGAAAATTGCAAGATATATACATTAATTATTTATATTAGAATTATTTATAAATTACTTCTGGCGTAGTAATCCAAGTTTTTATGGATGGTGGCGTGTGCTTCCTTATGAGCCCCTCATTCTTGTTTGTATCATCTGTATCGCTTAGTACTGCCATTGTCATCTTTATCAATAAATAATACCATCGTCTTAAAAATTCTAATAGCTCTCTTCCAAATTCAATATGATCAGATTTGTCGGTGACGCAGGTTCGTAACTTCTTGTCTGGAACTTCAACTTCGACATGTAATAGGTATATCACACAATACCAATATAAAATATCACAAAATACACAATCTTGCAATAATAACTGCAATTTATAGCTTATTGCTTTGGAAAATAAATTTTAAATCGTTTTAAATACACGTGGTAAATTCTAAATTTCCAAAAACATGAAACAAAATGGACGGTTGCTTATAAAGTAGTTATTGGTTAGGCAATCATCATGCAATCATGAACAAAGAAAGAGACAAAAACTAAAAAAAAAGGACAAAAACGGGTAAGAACGCCATCTATCGCTTACAGTGCCCGTTTTTCCGATGTATCACGAATCCCCATTTGAGATCGCGTACCGTGCACATAACTGTAAAACAAGGAGATATCCAGATATCTGTAGTTAGATAAGTTATTCAAAATAAGTTAAACCGGTTATTCAGGAAACTCTTCCAACTTTCATATTCCTGTAGGAATATTGAAGATTAAGCTATACATAAAATGTTAGCTTTACGTTGAAAGGTGGCGCTGGTAATCACTACAGTGATTTGATAGAGATCCCGAAATGAATATTAATTTACTATTATAGGAGGAGTTAATAATATAATTAAATTAAAGATAAAAATAACACTGTCACTTTAATAATTAAATGAAGTTTCAATTGCTTTAACTACCAAATCGAACCAAATTAAATCGTGTCGTAATGAAATATAACTTAATTGATTTAAATTATTTTTGTAATAATAATAATAATAATAATATTATATTATGCTAGATGGTGACCCTAAAACTGAAAAATAAATTAACTAAACCCATTTCCTGACCCTGCTGCTTGTCCAGATAGGTACCGAACATTTTACTGTTGAGCAATGTTCATTGCAATCATTATATGTCCTAAAGTTATTGCCGTTTTTACCACATCCACTATAGCTGAATTCTTCGCAAACCATATTTGTTGGATTATAGTGCCAACGTCTGAAAGACTCTTTACAAGTTCCTGTAACTTCCGGCAATCTACATACATTCCCTATAAAGCTTAAGAAATAATTATTTTAGCAAACTATCAAACTTTTCTAAATAAAATTTAAAGCAAAAAAAGAGGATAATTTTGTAGGTCATTTTTGTTATTATTGTTTGAATAAAACCAAATACTTTACAATTGACAATACGGGAATAGTATATTACGTACCGAGGAGGAAAAATGCTTCATTACAGCACAGCCGAGCGCTGCTATAGTAGCAAACGCTAATTGTTAGAACGAACTCTGATTAATGCGCATGCTCCGCGCTTTTCAGTACTGCACTTTTGTTTGCCGCGTACTAGGTTTTTGTACACTGTGTGCTCTCTCTCGAACTACTACTTTGAAACTACTTTGCAAGTGCATTTTACCGCTCTTTTCTGGTTTTGCTTTGAATCGAAAAGTTTTACTGTCTTATTTGTGTGAAATTATTTCATTTTATATAATAATTATAACAACCAATAGCTATTTTAATTGCTAACTGTTATTTGTTGTATCAGTCGATTTATCATTTTCTGTGTTTGTAGATTCAGTTTTACAGAAAATTTTACTTTATTTACCTGATAATATAAGTATAGTTATGGAGAGGTAATTATTAATAGATTTAATTATTATGTAGCAAATAATTGTAAAGATAATTATTATTTTAGTGTTACGTGCCCACTGCACGAAAACATTTTGTAATGGTTCTACAAGAAATCGAAACATACGGAAAGTGCATTTACTTGAAGTCGAGAACCAAAAGACAAATCATATTTTTTGTCCACTTTGTTTGGATGATTCTAAACATAGTTTTGCAACATATATTTTACTAATGCAGCACATTTCAGATGTCCATCATATTATTATACAACAAGAAAACTTAAGTTTTCCAAATCACGAAGCATTTGAAAGTTGGATGGCACTAGTAGTAGGAAATGTTAATTATGCTAATCAGAAATCAGTAAGCCGTACCGATAAAAAGATCATTTACTACAATTGTAATCGAAGTAATTCATGTGGTAGGTTTTCTCATAGAAAATGGTTTGATTAATTAAATATTGTTGCATTTAAGGGTATCAGAGTATTGCAACGAAGAGAATGATGAAGAAAGGTGGTAGTATTAAGATCAATGGCGTTTGTCCATCTAGAATTATAACTCATTTTAAAAATAATGGTAAAACTTGAATCTTTTTAAATTTGTATTTTTTTAAATAACTACTTATTATAATTATTTCTAGGTCAAGTTGAAGTTAATTTTGTGGAAACTCATGTTGGGCATACTTCAAGTTTTAGAAGTCAACGTTTAACGAATGCACAGAGAGAAGAACTTGCTAATAAATTGAAAGCTGGAATACCGAAAAGAAGAATCATTCAAGATGCAAGAGAAATGAAGGAAACAGAATTGAAAAGAATTAATTTTTTGAACAACAAAGATTTAACTAACTTATGTGCCCAATTTAATATTGATAATAGAAGAGACCCCGACGACATGATAGCTGTATCGCTTAAAGTGGAAGAATGGAATTCTGGTGGCAAATCCCATGCATTTTTGTACAAAAGAATTGGTAATTTTTATTGTATTATTTATATTCTCTGTTTTGGTTGGTTTTTAATTTGAATAATATTATTTTGTATTGGAAAGGGGGCATTGCTCATTGCATTATATTTATTTATCTGGTAAGGGTTTCAATGTTTTATGGTGTGGTGTGGGCTTAGCGGTGTTGGGTACTTATTAGCTATTATATTGGAACCCGTGGTGGTGGTATTTTAGGTCACGATTATCCAAAATTAGAAAAGAACGATTTCGCTTTAGGATTCATGAACAAGTCAATGGAAACCAAGCTTAAAAATTACAGCCGAATTATATGTATGGATGGAACTCATGGAACTAACAATAGAAAATTTGAATTGACAATAATGATGGTGAAAGATAATCAAGATATTGGTTTCCCTGTTGCCTTCTTTATATCCAACGGGTTAAATTTAATATTGTTTTAAATGTTTTTATCTAATATCTTGAATCACTAGACAAGATCAAGTTATACAAGAAGTTTTTTTGCAAGAATTTAAGACACGTATTGGTGAAGAAATAAAACCCGATTATTTGATGAGTGACGACGATCCAAAGTACCACAACGCATGGACAACGGTTATGGGTAACCCTCCAAGAAGACTTTTATGTGCTTGGCACGTCAGAAAAAATTGGACAATTTAAGGGAAAAGAAAAATTAGAGATGAAGAAATAAGACGACGAATGAATACAGATTTAGAGAAGATAATGACTGCAACCAATGAAGAAACTTTTTGAAAATTAAAAAATGAATATTTTAAAAATCTTGAAGATCAAAATGAAATAGTTTTTAGCACTTATTTATAGAGTAACAGTTTAATTTGAATGGCACAATGGTGTTTGATTATTTATTTAACGTTTTAATAATTTCAGACAACACTTTTTCAATGAAGCGAGGATAAAAATGTGGGCATATTGTCATCGCTTGAATGCAGGAATTAATACAAATATGGCTCTCGACAGTTTTAATAAATTTTTAAAGGTTAATTATTAGCTTAATAATAAATTTTGATAAAATTACTAAGTTGAAGCAATTCAATAAATTAAATTGATTTAATAATTTTTCATATGATTCACTTGATAGAAACACACAATCGACTCTGGAAAAACTTTTGGATAAGATCGATGAGGCTGTAGAAAATAAAATGTGGACAACAATTAGTAATGTGGAAAGCCCTTCTTCTAATAATTATAAAGACCGAGAGATTTCAAAAGCACATAAGAAAGCAGAAGCACGCAACTTAAATGAAGACATAGAAGAAATGGAATTTGGAAAATTTAAAGTCAAATCTTCCAAAGGTGATAAGTATTATTTTGTTTTGTATGGTGATGTATGCAACTGTGAGAGTAAGTTATGCAGTGTGTGTTCGATTTGCATGCATAAATATATCTGAATATATCGAGTATACTGTGAAGAATATAATTTGTAAACATGTTCATATGGTTTCTTAGTATGAAAGGAGAATGCTTGTGAAATCTATTGCAGGTCAAGAAATTGATCAACAAAATATATGTATCGGTGAAGTATCAGAAGAAAAATTAAAATTAAATGATGCCACTATGGATTTTATTTCAGAGAAAGTTGAAAATTTAAATAACGATGAACATCATACAGAAAATGTGGTCGCTGTTATGTATAAAGAAATAATGCGACAAAGAATTTCAAACCTATTAGATGAGATGCCAAATAATTTGGAAACTTTAAAATTCCAACATTAAAGAGATATATTGAAGGTAATTGCAGTAAAAAAAGAAAGATGGACAAACAAACTTATTTTCCTAATCAGAAAAAGAAGAGAAGACAACAATAGGTATCCTGTTTTACAATTTATTTAAAGCAATCAATATTTTAAAAATAAGTTGTAATTTAGCTCATTCATTTTGATTATTTATTTAAGTAGTGTTTTAGGATTTAACACTTTTTTGGACATTATTTAATGTCCATAACCATAAATTAACCATAAGCGCGACGCTGGAATAAAGCTTCCCACCGAGTGAACACTATGAACATGTCCTCTAAGATTAAATGGAAATGTAAAAAGATATCGGGTTATTTGGAACGCAATCAAACTAATAAAGTTGTCAGGTCGACGTTTCGGAGGACTTTATTCACTCCATCATCAGGACTAAAATTAAAATTAAAAGGTGAATATGGTAAATATAGGTAAGGAAATCTTATCCAAACAACCAGGATGTTCATTGTTTGATTTATGGCGTTAACGGGCAAAAACATGGCGCAAAATCTATATAAAGTAAACGATAAATTATGATATTGTCGAAAAGTACAATCAATTACATAAAATAGAATTGTTTGATTTTGATTTAGAATATCCGTGCCCATATACCTTGGATATGATATACGATAATTTATAATCAATTTTTTAATTTACTTTTATTTATTTTTAGCATTTACATTGTATTGTAAATACATTCTATTCTATTATTTCATTTCCTCCGGGAGCCTTATCATTCTTCATCCTCTGTATCACTGCCATTACTTCATCGAATGTTGGAACTAAGGTTTCTTGATCATTGTCATTTATGCTTTCTATGTTTTCTTGTTGATAGTTTTGTCTCGTTTTTAATAATTTATAAAAGTGTTTCTTCCATATTTGTTTTATCTTCGACTCATCATGTTCCATTTTTCCTTCTTTATCTATTAGTCCTCTTCGTTTTACTATATGTCTTCGTTTTACTATGTCTTGGTTTTTGGTTTCTTAACAGTTGATAAAATATTCTTGCATTGTTGAATTTGTTCCTAGTGTTGATTTCTTACATTCTCTCCATGATCCATGTGTTCCTCTTCTCTTTATATATAGTGTTGGCTTCTCTTATACTATCTCGTGTATGTAATATACATGTATATGTAATATATAGACGGTTTTTTTGGTAAATATAAGGTATGAGGTAAAGCACAATAATTTGTGCGTCGATGGAAACTATTTTTAGCCTGTAACAAACTCTTACGCAAAAGTTACAATTTTTTTAAAATTTTGAATATGAAAATCTACCCCCCTGACGGTGAGTTTTTGTAAATATAAGGTAGGGTGTAAAGCAGAATAATGTTGTGCGTCGATTGAGACTATTTTCGGCCTGTAACAAACTCTTACGCAAAAGTTACAATTTTTTTAAAATTTTAAATATGAAAATCAACCCCCACGACGAGGCTTTTTTGAAAATATAAGATATGGGGTAAAACAAAATAATGTTGTGTGTCGATTGAGAGTATTTTCACCCTGTAACAAACTCTTACGCAAAAGTTACAATTTTTTTAAAATTGTGAATATGAAAATCAACCCCCCCGACGGGGGGTTTTTGTAAATATAAGATATGGCGTAAAGCAGAATAATTTTGTGCATCGATTGAGACTATTTTCAACCCGTAACAAACTTTTACGCTAAAGTTACAATCTTTTTAAAATTTGTAATGTAATGATGTTAATATTATTATATTTCTTCATAATTTCGTATTTTACTGCATTTGAGGATTAACTAATGGGTAGATTAATATTTAAATAATGTAAAAATATGTATTACGCTTTGATTTAGTGTTTTAATTTAATAAGAATGTTGAAATTTGTGAAATAAAACCTAAGAATTAAAAGTTTGCAGTATTTGGTTGGTCCACTGTAAAAAAGTAAATATCAAATATGAATATGAATATGTTTTCAGGGACGTGCTACTTAGTCCTATTAGATTTCCTTACCTATATTTACCATATTCACCTTTTAATTTTAATTTTAGTTCTGATGATGGAGTGAATAAAGTCGTCCGAAACGTCGACCTGACAACTTTATTAGTTTGATTGCGTTCCAAATAACCCGATATCTTTTTACATTTCTATTTATCACATTGGACGAGATTTTGGTTTATCTAAAATTAAATGGTTTGGAGAGTTGTGACTTGGAGTAATAACAACTCTCCAAACATTTTAATCTTAGAAGACATGAAATCGATATGGATAAAAAAGAAGATCAATATTTAAAAAGAACTTGATGGGAAAATTTTGAAATTCAAAAAGCTATCAAAAATAAAGAAACGATTTTAAATATTCATGAATCTCCAAATTTTCTACCATTATTTAATATTTTTATTTAATTTTCTTAAGAAGGCATCCTTTACTCACTTTTTTAAAATACTTCAAACAATTTTTAAACAAATTCTGTATCTTGAAAATTCAAATTTTCCTTTTAATTTAATATGTACGTACAATTTAATCTAATGTGTAATATCACATTATTTATATTATATGTATTTCTCTAGTCGCATATGACGATATGCGCATTGTCGCATAAAACATGTTATGCAAATAAAAATAAAACTTAGTGTTTATTTAAATAACGAAGAAATAGTACATTCTACAATATATATTTATTAAAAATACTTCGTTAAACGTATATCTTACATTATAATGTACATACTTAAAAAGAATTGGAAAATTCATCCCGCGTGCGAAGGTTTTAGCACGAGGTGTTAGCCGAGTGCAAAAATCGCACACGGGATGGAAAGACTTTAGTCCCAAAGTATATACTATTTTTCACAATTTTGTTGAAAATACTGAATTACATTGGTTAATAACTAAATTTAAGATTTTGAAATTGCAATAACTCGTAAACGGCGCTAGATATCGAAAAACTGAGCACAAAATTTACTCCCGTTACTCCCGTTATCAATAGCGCGGAATAATGGCACGAGAAAAAAGTATTACTTTAGTCCCGCAAAAGCGGGAGTAAAGTGAAAACTTTACTCCAGGAATTGTGAAAACAAATTTATCATTAACAGGACAAATGTAAGATTTAAACAAGAACATTATAAAATTTAGTGTGATTAAATTTGAACAAGTCTTCACATGCATTACTAATGGGTACATTTTCTTCTACATAACTAAATAATTTTGACCTAACTTCACATACATTTTCTGCTAAAAGTGTTTCAAAGTGGTTTTCGTATACCTTTTTAATTTGATATGCTATTCAAGATGGAAGACATGGACTAAGCTGCTCGAAGAGTTCAGGACGTATTTTCCGACACGGCAAACTGAACAACATTTTGCAAAGAGCTTTATCTGGTAAGGAATGATGGGAAGCGCCCTGATGGTGTTACCTTGATTCTATGGGCAAAAGGAAAATGTCTGGTTTGGGATGCTACATGCTCGGTCACATTAGCGGCTTCATATATTTCAATTACTTCCAAAAAAGTATAGCTTCCGCAGCCGAACTGGCTAGCACAAGAAAACAAGCAAGATATGTGGACATAAAACACAACTATTATTTTATCTTTTTGTCGTCGAGATAATGGGTCCCTGGTCTGCTGAATCCAATATCTAAATTTATAACATAGGATCTTGGCTAATTGAACTACCTGGTGATTTTCGATCTTAAAATTACCTTACTCAAAACATTTTTTTAGTACTTAATAATAATTATAATAATAATATTTATTCCATAAATCGCATATTCATGAATTTACGGACGTATGTAAATTGCGCCAGCAGTCAGTATTTTGTCGCCCCTTTTTGATCGGTAGCTTAAAGAAAACTAGTAAATTGCGCCAGCGGTTGGTGAACGTAGCTTTAGTTTTAATACCCAAAGAGTGGTATATTTATTAGTAATTATAATATTATGTAATCGCTACAGTGGCACAGTTTTATGAAGGTATCAAAATAAGTCTACCGTATGGAACTTATGGTGTGTTTGTGGGGGGGGGGGCGAGGGTCACTATAGTCATAAATCAAAAGAAAAGTGTTTTTGGTATAATTTAAAAAAAAAAATATAAAAACGTTACTATAACCTACGTACAGATCTACGTACGCACAGAGCCCATGCATCTTTTTGCCATCTTTTCAAAAACAATGTAGAAAACTAACTAAACCTAACCTCTTAAAAGTCATAATAGCATTGCTTAATATGTCTAATTTAAATCTTCAGCAAAACTTTCCGATACTTCTGCGGGGTTTAAATACTGCAGCCCAAATGTTCATTTCAACCAATTTCCTATAAGCGAATTTTTCTCTTGATATTCAGTTGCAAGTCCAAATTTGTTATGCTTTCGTTACTACGCTTGACTGACGTGAAAACGACACCCTATAATTTCTACATTTTGCCAAAATTTCTGTATAGTATTTTGAATGGCATGTTCACAATCGGCAACAATCGATATAGAAACATAAATTATATTTTTCATGTTAGATATTTCCAACGTTTGAAAACAAGTGATATACATACGTATGTTCTAATTTGTTTGCCAAAAGGTTGTCAAAATGATGTATAACACAATCAAAATCGATACAAAATTAAAAAAGAAAAACTCGATACAAACTAAAAAACCCTTTTACAAAATACAATATAAACCGTAATCACATAATTGGCACATAATCTACGCGTAACGCAGTATGATCAACCAAAATCAAAACTAAACCGAAGCGAAAAATTCGGCAATATCATAAAAACAGCCCCAATAATACTTTATCAAAGTTTCCCGTATTGTCAATTATTGTAAAGTAAATTGATAAAACACATTAATTCCCATTTGGGGGAAGCTCCCCCCATCCCCCCCCCTTAAGCACGTCCCTGATAGCAACCAACTAATTAAAAAATAATAAATTCAATTTAAAAAAATTGAATTTCTGTAGGAGGGTTTATGTGCGCACGCCGCTACAGAAATTAAATTTTTCTTTGCTTAACCACGCTTTAACTAACTCAAATGCGTGCTTCGGGTCGTTGGCATGCTGAAATATAAACTTTCGTGGCATTGTCTCACTATCATATGGTAACATGACATCTTTAGGAATATCTTTATACATAAATTGATCCATTATACAGTTAATACGATGAACTGCTCACATACGAAAACCTGAGAAGCACGACCATAATATCACCAATCCTCCTCCGTGCTTACTGTAGGATAAATATACTTGGGATCCAATTTTTTTCTTTCATGACACCTTACACGAGATATTCCATCACTTCTGAATAGATTAAATTTGGATTTGTCGCTGAATACAACTTTTTTCCACTCATCGACTGTTCAGTTCTTACACTGTTTAGTCTGGCTTTAATATTCTTCTTCGATAACAAGCGTTTCTTTTGCAGGATGACGATTAAATAACTGTCCATCAACTAATCTTCTTTGAATAGTCCTGGAATTTACATTTAAATAATCAGTTTCATTTAAACAGGCCAAATTTTTTGAAGATCACAGAAACGGTGATTGTTTTGAAGCGTTTAAAATACGTCTGTCAGTGTGTTTCGTGGTTTTTCTTGGCTTTCTAAGATTTTTATTGGTGCCACATCTTGCTCTGGTCTTTATGCACTAATTATTCTTGATATAATTGATTTATTCAAGTCCAAATCCTTTGCTATGTCATTTTGTTTCACACCATCATTATTCAAGTTAACAATTTGTTGCTTTAAATCTACCAAAATTGTTTTTTTGTGACCCATCTTTAAAAACACCCTTTTATCAAATAAAATACTTGAATCTATGAAATATTGCAAAAAAACTGATTAAAAATGTATGAAATACAAAAGTTGCTATAATTATGTCCAATGCATAATGCAGCATTAAAAACATTTTTTTAAATATCTCTGTTTTACTTTTTTCTGAATCTTCCTAAACGTAAGATATACTTCAATGGACAATAACAAATCGATTGTAATGGTTAAAGGTTCTCAATGGTTTCAAATTGTATTTTTATTTGAATTTATTATTTTTCAATTAGTTGGTTGCTATAATTATGGCCAATACTGTATATTCTAAATAATCAGTGCTATTCACGACCATGTTAGTAACTGTCAATTTCTGACTATTATATCAATCGTTGTCAATTTTTCCTTGTCAATCTTTGTCAATATTTATAAGTTTTCTTATTCACAATCTAATTTTGACACCACTGTCAAGCTATTTTTCTTGATTGATAAAGTACAACCCAAATAAATTTGCCGGTGCGTCATTGTTTAAAATGGTATGAATCAAGCTGGAAATCACTAGTCAAATAAGTGCTTTTTAAAGTGCATTTTTATTTTAATATATCGTAGTTTCTCTTTTCGCCACAATTTGAAACAATGTAAATGGCACTGTCAAAGTGTTGCAGGTTATAAACAACAATGAAAACCTAACCTAACTGCATAAAATATAGCACTACGTGATTCAAAAATATATATTAAAAAATTTATAAGTTCAGACATACTAATTTTTCATTGTTATGTTTTTATAATGTACAATATTAGTAGCGTACGTCTTTTATTGGTTTCGGTTAACTAGACATACAAATATTTTTGCACTCATTTAAATGAAGATGAACGACGTCCAAAATTCTATTCAGTATGTCATTTCTTAATCAGAATTTCGTGACATAGCGGCACAGATATTTGAATCGTAGTTTAATAGTCAATATTAATGACATGACAACATCGCATTTTGCAATGTTCTGCTTCTTGTTCTACTTCTTTGGGGGAGTATGGCGATTATTTGGAACCGTCGAAACGGTATGGCATAGCGATTTTCGTGAATGTTTACTCAAAAATAATTAGTTAAAAAAAAATTAGCCTGTAACAAATGATTTAAAAAATAATAAAAAATTGAAGTGTTCTAATTGGTATGGCGGGCCCTAAGCCCCACCATAAAAGTATGGCATTTGCTAAAGCAGGGTTTATTATGTATCGACAACCGGAATATGCAAAATTCTTTGTGTAACAAATCGTTTGAAACCCATAATTTTTCCGACAAGTTTCATTAATTACCCTGCGATTACGCCCCGACGACCAGCGCTATGACCATTATTTTTTGTTTATTACTTACCTGATTTGACCACTGAACGGTCGCCATACTTGTAACAAATGACTTCAAATTTTGTGTCAGTATCTCCCGGTCTATTATTAAATTTTCGTGAAACTTTGTATCACACAAAGTAGCGCGTGTCATATTTTTGTTCAACTTTTCCGTTCAACTTTTGAATAAGCAGGCGTAAGCATGCGCATTGCTGCAAAACCATTCAGTAAGGTTGGCTTTTGCATATCCTTACTACAAACATGGCAGTAGGTGATTTGGTCCCTGGTAATTTGGTCCCCGGTAAATTGACCCCGGTAATTTGATCCCCGAGGTAAATTGATCCCCGGTAATTTGATCCCCGGTAATTTGATCCCAGAGGTAAATCGATCCCCGGTAATTTGGTCCCCGGTAATTTCACCCCCGGCAATGTGACTCCCGATGATTTATAATAATTTTATTAATTGCTAAATATGAATAATATAACACAAAGACAAATTATCAAAAATTCAACAAAACAACAATCAAAAATTATGAAGATTACAAGCAATTTCTTTCAAAAAGTCAATTTTACGATCAGGGTTATAATTTTCAATTAACGTGACAATATTTTTGTTAATGTTGTTATAAGTTTTGTTGTTCTTCCATTCGCCGCGATCAAATTGATTTTTTTTCACTTGAGCTAGACTCTCTTCTTTTTCAAAGATTCTATTAATTTCCATATTTTGGGATGCATACAGGCTTCTAAATTATTATTAGTCCGAGGCATATTTCTCAAAGTCCGATTATGCATATTCCATGTCTCTAGAGGAAAAAGTTGCAATTTTTTTTGTGTTTTGTTACGCCTACCTGTAACTTCCGCAATATAATATTTTTCGAAATAATTTAATAATTTCTCGGGAATAGTATCTTTATGGGATAGTTCTTCAAATCCTTCTATTACATCACCAATTGGAAGAAACGCCGGGCGTTTTCGCTATAGAAAAATCATAAACTATCAGTAACCTACATAACCGTTGCATATTTTTGCGTGGATATCTCTTTTTTATGGGTGATTTTGCTAAAAAAAATCAAGAGCTAACACTAACCTACATAACCGATGCATATCTTCGCGCAGATATCTAATTTTTACGGATAATATAACTAATACCAAATTATAAACATGAAGAGGAACAATTTTACAAAATAATGTAAATTTTAAGTAATTCATTACAAAAATGCAGTAGAATAATATAAATCGTAATTGGCGACAAAATTACCAGGGGATGAAATTACCGGGGATCAAATTACCGGGGATCAAATTACCTGGAGGTAAAATCACCGGGGATGAAATTACCGGGGACGAAATTACCAAGGGATTAAAATATCTGGGGGTAAAATCACTGGGGAGCGAAATTACCGGGGACGAAATTACCAGGGGATCAAATTACCGGGATCAAATTACCTGGGATCAAATTACTGGGGGTCAAATTACCGGCTACGTACAAACATAACCCCACCCAAAAATTTTCATCAAACTTTGAAGCAAAATGTTTGACAAGAAAGTTTAATGAAAATTTAACCAAAGTTGGATAATGTCACTCAAGCTTAAGTCTACACCAATTAAGAATATGCTAAATGCATTACAATGGATGAGTGTAAAACAAAGAATTTATTACAATACACTGCATTTCATATAAAAAATTGAGAATAAAACACCGGCATATTATCTAAAACAAAGATTAACTAAAAGACAAGGAATGATGATCAATACGACGTTCCACATATCTTAAGATGAAATGGTCCCAAATTCATTATTTTATAAAGGAATAAATATGTACAACGACAATAAAAAAGAATTATTGAAATAGTGAAAGGGATTGTAAAGAAAATGTTAAGGAAATTGTTAAAAGGAAATTTCCAATTGATTAGAATTTAATTGAATAATTAATAGTTAGAAATTTTGTAAATATTCTTTTCAGTTGATACGAATTATTATCTTATGATAAATAACGAACAATTATTATTATATAATCTATAATATTTTTAAAACTCGAGCAACAGAGAAAATTGGAAAGCGCACTTGAATAGAATGGACGTTAAAAGAATTCCAAAGAAAATACTATCTTACAACTCGAAAGAGTTATTGGACGTCTGAGAAAACGTTGGCGAGACTTGTGAAGTCGGTACAGGCAACAGAGCTTAAAATCCTGAAAGGAAGAAGAAGAAACTTGAGTAGCTCGTTTTTCCTTTTTACACCTTGATGAAGGACATTTGTTTACTAATTTATTATGCAAATATCAGTTACAGTTGAATGATAAGTTTTATAGAAGGTTCATCATATAGGCAAATGTGTCAAAGTCGAAGCACATTTATGCGAGCGAGTATTAATGAAACGAGAAAGAAATACCTGTCAAGTAACACTACTATAACCACTACTAACGGTGGAATACTTAAGTTCCGCAATTTTTTCAATTCTTGAATTGCATCGATTGCATGTCGTTATCAAAGAAAGCAATGTTCTCATTATCAGAATGCACTTGGTCTAAGCGTCCAAGTTTGTGTCTGTTTGTGTCACAAACTGGCAACATCAGCGGTGATAACTGTTAAAAAAATTATTTTGCATGCATATATACTTATTCATATATTATATTATATAATTTTTTGTACTAAAACACGGTATCCGGACGATTCGTCCCCGGACGATTCATCTCGGACGATTCATCTTTGGACTATTCATCCTGCGGACGATTCATCCAGCTGACGGTTCATCCCAGGACGATTCATCTAGGACGATTCATCCCGGACGATTAATCCAATGGAGTGGAAATATATGGATACAAAACAGAAACGAAAGTAGTCATAATTAAAATTGTTAGTTTTTAATAATAATAATAATAATAATAATTAATATTAATAGATTAATTAAAAATATTGCAATGATCTGTGACTCATTAATTAATTGGATTTTGATAATTGTTTTATAAGTTTAAAATATATAATTAAAATTGAATTTGGATAAAAATTAAATAAAGGAAATAATAAAAAGAATAATAAAAAAAATTATTAATTATTAAATTATTAAAAATAAAAAAGTGAATCTCTGTGAAGTGAAAAATACCTCACATAAAAATTAATTAAATTAAAAATTAATGAAACAAAGTTATTGCAATATTTTTTATGATAATCTATTAAAATTATTTATAATTATGTATCATATTGTGTATCAATATTATATATATTAATAATCATTATTAATTATTATTACTAAAAAATAACAATTTTAATAAATTATGACTATTTTCGTTTTATTTTCATATATTTGGATCGTCCGAGAATGAATCGGCCGGGATGAATAGTCCGGGGACGAATCGTCCTAGAATCCTAAAACACGGATGCCGTATATAGATTTTCATACTTTTATATGCGACAAATATTAACATACGATTATATAATACTTCTATAATACTTATCATTCAACGCAGGTACGCATAATAATTATGTAATTATTCGAAATACAAAATAATATGTTTGTAATAAAAAAAAATTGATTTCTATTTGAAAAACAGCGCTCTCTCTAAAAACTAGATGCACAATTTTACAAAATTTTCTAATCCGTACTTGCAACCCGTCTGACCCCATATGAGTTTTAATTAAATTTTAACAATAATTTTGCAAATTTTGTATTTCTTCATTTCCGCCGTAATTATAAAGAATTAAAAAAAATGAAATACTTATAGTAAATTGAAGTAAATTTTCGTTTCATTCTGATGAACCTAATAAATGTTATATAAGTAAAGGAAGATAAAACGGTAAAATTTAGATGCTTTAAAATATGCATCATTTTGGGAGCCCTAAAAATAATATTTCTAAATTAAATTGTTTAATTAAAATTGGTTTACCTTCATTTATATTATGCTTCATTTACCATCAAATTCAAACTGCTTTTTCTACTTTCATCGATATGGTAGAGCAACTTTTCTGCCATTCATTTAGCATAGCGTTTTCACGTCCTTAATTTACTTAAAAATAACAACAACAAAATTTACTGAGATTAAATTCCCATAGAAAAATTTTTTTAGATAAATAATATAGTCAGTTTAATATTTATAAATAACTAATAAATCGAACCAAATTAAATTGTTGTGTACTGAAATACAAATTTTATTTATTTAAATTATTATTGTAACAATATTCAATGCTATAGATGGTGAGCCTCAAACAAAAAATAAATTAACTACCCCCAAGTCCCCCTCCTCCTCCTAGGTTTATAAAATTTACCGAGCAATGTTCATTGCAATCGTTATAAGTCTTAAAGTTGTTGCCGTTTTTACCACATCCACCATATGTGAATTCTTCGCAAACCATATTAATTGGATTATAGCGCCAACGTCTGAAAGAAGCCTTACATCTTCCTTTAACTTCAGGCAATCGACATACATTCCCTATAAAGACATAATAATTATTTTAATTAATATCCTGTATAATTTGGATAATTTTGGAGGTCAGTTTTATGTATTATTATTGTTAGAATAAAACACATCAATTCTCATTTGGGCATATGCTTAACCCTTATGTGCACACCCGGTACCCGGGTGCCCACCAATGGACGTTTTCAAGATTTTCTTTATGTTTAATTTAATATTTTTCAAAGTCTTTCCAGATCGTCGCGATTTGACCTTTTTCCAATCGAATTATGCTATTTGATATTTTTGTATGCACTATTAACAATAAAAATGTAAAATAACAATAAAAATCAACACACCTGACACACCCGGGTACTCCTAATGAAAATACAGTCATACAAAAAAGTCTACATACGGCATCGCTTTTGCGAAAAATGTATTTATTTACATCTTTTTTTTAAATTTTTTGTTTTGGAATTTTTATATTTTATAAGGATGGGTATTTATAGGTAACATTGAAACCCAATTTTATTTAATTTTGATTAATTAAACAATTTTTAAAAAATAAAACATAATAAAACTACTGAAATTAGTACAAAAAAGTCTACATATGGTTCTAGGCATGGATTCAATTAAATTTTTAGTAATATTATCACCGCAATTTTGTTCCAATCTTCTTGTATTTCAACAAATTTTTATTGGTTATGTCGTGCTTTTGAATTTTGGGTTTAATTTTTTCCCATTGATTTTCGACTGGGTTCATGTTGGGACTTCGAGGTGGCAAATTTAATTGTTTGGGTACATTGTCAAGTGTCCATTCACTCATAATTTCAAATGCATGTTTAGGATCTCGGTCTTGTTGAAATTTGCAATTATTCCCAAGATGTAATTAAGTGACACACTTCCCCAATTTTTTTCCTAAAATGTCCATATGCACCTACTTATTCATAATTTTAATTGCCTCAATTTTATTGATATTTATTTACCCATCTTACGTTTTAGATCTGTTACGCATAGAAAACAGAAAGCAAATGATAGCAAAGAAAACGAAATGCCCTTAGAAAACACTAAGACACATGAAGCAAATAGAAAATTATTTTCAAAAGTGCTGATAAAGATATAAATCGTAGTTATCTTTACATCGTATGTAGACTTTTTTGTAGTAATTTTAGTAGTTTTATTATGTTTTATTTTTTAAAAATTGTTTAATTAATCAAAATTTAATATAAAAATTCCAAAACAAAAAATTAAAAAAACAAGGGTAAATAAATACATTTTTCGTTAAAACGATGCCGTATGTAGACTTTTTTGTATGTACATGATTTCAGTAGAATTCTTTTGTTATCCTGCAGTTAAATTATTTATAGAATAAATAATGAATAAAGGATTATCAAATAAATAATCACAAATCATTATGATGTGAAAAAATGTATTTATAGTTGAATCGCTAAGCGCAGAAAGGAAAGTACTGACAAATTTGTCGAAATTGAGTTATACATCATGTCATATATTTTCGACATAGCCCGATCGTTTAGTGCAGGAATAAAAGTTCTACCATAAAGCGTTAGTTAGTTATTCGTCAGCAAAATATGCGTTTTTGCGACGTCGCGTCGCCAACATAATTAACAGCAGATGTTAGTGGTTGAAAGAAATACTTGTTAAAAAATTTTCGTTGTAAATTTCATTTCCTTCATTTTTGTTTATATAAAATTTTCTATTTTGTTGCGCCATTTCAGAGTTACGGTGATTTAAAAAAGACTCTGTAAAATACAAAATTTCATCTGTATCTCAAAAAGGGTGCAACGAATTGGAAAATGTATATGAACAAAAATGTAGGGAATGAAATTCACAAGAAAAAACTGCTTATACACTTTTCTCTTTCGTTGCACCGTTTTTGAGATACAAACAAAATTTTATTTTGTATTTTACAGAGTTTTTTTTAAAGTTACTGTAACTTTTAAATGGTGCGACAAACTAGAAAAATTTATATAAATAAAAATGAAGGAAATAAAATTATAAACAAAAAGTTTCTAATAAGTATTGCTGTAAAAATAATTTTTATATGATAAAACACGCCTTCAAAACCAATAATTTACATTGCTAACATAGGACTGGATGAATAATATTGTTAGTCACTGTATATAACAAAAAACAATGTTTATTTTGCCTTTGAATGAATGTATTTTATGTCCTATAGAATAAAGTTTTCTTTTACTTAAGTTATTTCAATTGTTTAAATTAAACAGCATTATTAATTGCAGAAAGGTAAGTACTTCAATATAATAAATATTTTTTTTTGGGTAAGATATTGATACAATTAACTTATTTTTTCACTTTTCCTATATCTAACAGCCATTTCTAAATTTGTGTAAAAAAATTGCGCAGCTGAAAAGTATGGTTAAAAATTTAAACAGTTTAAATCGATTATCTCAAAATGTAAATTTTGTAGTACTTTCCTTTCTGCACTTAGCGATTCAGTTAGCAAAGAAACAATTGAACATTTATTCAGCGCACTCTTTACATTTTTTCAAAGTCACCGCATGCTTATCGCATACAGGCTTATCAGAAGCAGCCCTGCTTTTTCTAGTTTTTCGACGTCTTTTTATGGTTTTTTTATAACAAATATGATATGACCCTGTTGCTTTTACTCTACCTGTTTGATCTCGCACATGCTGAGGTCCAGGCGGAATTTTGTGAGGCGGCAAAACTCACCTATCAAGAATAGTGTCTATCGCCAACTTGAATGAATGAACGAATGAAAAATGCGATAGAGTACAATGCTGAAAAATATTTATAAGGGGTTAAGGGGTCCGGAAAATCTCATGTCAAGGGAAGGGGTCAAAGAAAATCCCACGTCAACTTTTTAATTTAGAGAATTATTACATCAAATAATATTTTGTATTTTAGTGTAAAAGTGTAAATTTTTTTCGTGTTAGAAAAATTAATAGGTAATTGGGGACCTTATTGTGAAAACTGTGAAACATGAATTCATCTGTAGCAAATGAAATTAATTAATTTGCACAATTTTCACAAAAAAATGTTGTATTACAAAGAAAACATGAATATTAACGCTTAGATATTTAGTGATATGAATCAAAATACATGAACATATCAAACAAATTTAATTATTTAAAAATTATAGAGTAAATCACTTGAGGGAGGAGCGGTGTCCGCCATATCTTACCAAATATTTCCAGGGTGGAGGGGGGGTCCAAATTTTAGGAAAAACACCTCACGAAAGTAACGAACGTCCTCTAAAAGCCGTGAGCGAAATTATGAAAGAGGACTTAAGTAACTGTGTAATGTAGTTCGTCTGTTGCGTGCTTATTTTAAAAGAGAAGCCTTTTGGGTGAACTAACTTAAACTGTACATCTTGGTAAAGTGTTATATAGATTCATAGAAATGTAATTTAACAGACAGATGTCCATAAGACCAGTTGTTGCTGCATAAAAAATGAAAAATCAATGGAATTTATAGGTGGGTACCCGGGTACCTCGGGTGTGTAACAACGTAGGTAATTCAGGGTGTGCACATAAGGGTTAACAGGCCAAACTAATTTTTTTTAATTTTGATCGATAGTTGAGTACTTAGTTACAAAGGGGAAATTATAGATTCGAATCACAGACTTGACATTTTTTGATTCGGCTCTCCGGTAAACATGGAAATGTCCGTGCAGATTAATTGTATTAAAGAAGACAAAAACAACAAAATTAACTGTGCATAAATTTTGATGGTAAAAATTCTTTAGATTAACGGAGTTATTAACATGTTAAGATAAGTAACATATTATTTTGATCTGTCGGTACGGTTTATTATCATTGTCCTTTTTTAATCAATGTGAAGTCATATTTTAAATTTTGCATATTTTGTATTAGTGCAATTTATGTTTACATTACATTTTACCAATATTTCGTAGTTTTTGTTATTGTTTGTTTGGACTCAACCATAAAAACTTCACCATTCTCTTTGTAATTCAGTAGAGGTCATTTTTCTTTACTTACAGTGGCAATAACCTTTCCCGAATTTGAGAACATCAAATGAACATTTTTGAAAATCCAAAACATGATGAAAACAAAAGCCTAATTCTTTGATCCGGAAACAACTACTAAATTTGGCAGATTTTAGCACATTAGTCAAAATCTATGAAATATAGTATATCTGTAACTGGTACAGTGGTACATACAGTAGCGGAAAAAATTCTGGGAACTTTTCAATCTAGCACTTTAATTCTATTATTTTTTCTTTTATTAATTATCAAAAACTGATGAGTCATTAGAAAAAAAGAGAGTCATTTTCTCACCTCTTTGACCTCCCCCTATCACTACAGTCAATGCTATATTTTTGGTTTCAAACCACTCAAGATCAGATCTTGCTGTGCGTTTTGAATCATTATCGTGTTGAAATATCCAATTTTGTGGCATTTCATAGGTTGCTTATAGCAGCAATACTGTTTCCATTATTTTGTGATATTTAATATTATGGCCTATTATGTCTGTAATTTTATGTACCTAGCCTATACCTCAATAATGAAAAGATCCCCAAACCATAATATTTCCAGAACGTTTAACTGTTTAACATAACGAACACCATCACTATGCGGTTTAATATTGCAAATTTAACACCCCCATCAAGCTAACGCCGCTATCTTTGCAAAACCAAAAAAAAATATATGGAGAATTTGTGGATAATTTGTGGCTAATTAGTTGCCGCAATCGCGAATTTGTTGCTCTCACCGTTCGGGAAATAAAGCGATTCCAGAGCAGAGGTGGCGGCGTTAGCTTGACATCAAGACTAGCGTCACATAATAACCCACTAATTGAATCCCCTCTACCCACGTGGCCTTGAAAAACATCTGGCTATTCTATTATGCCGCCGTCACGACGACTTTAAAACTTTTTAGAAAATTAAAACCCGACGCCAACTAACGGCGATGCAACCGCATTTAGCAAAAACCTTTCAACCCTCGCAGAAGGGTTCGGGGGTAACATTTTCAATTTTTCTGGGTGGTTATGCCTGTAACCCAACAGGTTTAAAATTTCAGCTTTCCACGACATCTAGAAGTGGTCAAACATTTTCACTCGAAATGATGAATCAGTGAGTAAAGCAGCTTTATATGTATAATGACCATTTTTGTAGAAAATTTTAAGATCTACAACTTTGGTTTGAGTTTTTTTTGATAAAACTTAGTTTTCGATAAAAATCTAAAAAAACCTCAAATTTTGACCTTTGACCCCGAATAATTTTTGTAGCACACATAGGATCGATGGGAATTTTTAAAACTTTATTTGCAATGGTAAACCCCAGCTTTCCACCAAAATTTGGCTCTCCGGCAATTTTTGTTATTTGACAACTATTTTTATGTCTAAATTGATCGGAATATTAATATTTCTGTGTTTACTTTTTACTAATTCACTTCAAATATTATAATATTCAATTTATTTATTTTTTTTTTTAATTAATTTCATTTTATAAATTAAATTTAAAAGTTAATTAAGTTGCAAGAATATAGTAAAATTATTGGAGAATCTATCGTGATAATGCGATAGTATAACTTTATTTCAATCTTCATCATGACAGATTCTCTAATAACTACTAATTACTATGTATATCTTCACTTCGGCCCCCCGTTTTCTATCATTTCTAGCATGTTTTTCAAATATTTCTGGTGCCGCACCCTGTTACAAAAGCAAAATTGTTTTTAAAGCGCTTTTTGAATAATTAAAATTATATTTAAAAAAATTTAGTTAAACCTAATATTTTGACGCTCAATTAAATTTGCAACTTTGCAATGTATAATGCTGCCTACTAATTAATAATATTATTCAGGGCCGCATATAAGAGAATGGTTTTGGGGGTTAACTAATTATTATAATTAGGTTTTTGGCTCATAAATTTGGAAACGAATTAGCCACAAATTTCCATATACTTTTCTTTTCTTTTTAATAAGCTTTTAGTGGTGGAGACGCTGGCTTGATGTCAAGTTAGCGCCGCCACCTTTGAAATGGCTGTAATTCTCGAACGGTGAGAGCAACAAATTCGCGCTTGCGGCAACTAATTAGCCACAAATTCTCCATATATATTTTTTTGGTTTTGCAAAGGTGGCAGCGCTAGCTTGATGCGGGTAAATTTAACTTTGATTCTTTAGAGTAGAGTAGTTGTTTACCATAAAGTTTAGTTTTTAGCTATTATTTTGAATAGATTGGAACATTTTTTGGTGGTTTTTTTTAAAATTAAAATTAGAATTAGTGAAATATAACTCCCGTGCCCATCCCAAATATAAGACTCATCAGTTATACAATCATAAATAAAAAACAACAAATATCATAAGTTTGTCTTCAGTTTTATACCGTATACAGTATACGATTTAGTAAATCGTAAGTAAAAGAATTAATGTAGGTACCAATTTAAAAAGATTAAAAAGAAAAAACAGAAAAAAAATTTTGTCCGCTACTGTGTAAAGAAATATATCACAACATTCCTGCAATGTATAGCCGTCATTGGTAATCAATTAAATTAAATAATATATTCGATTTCCTACTTTCAAATTCATAGATTTTATACTTCGTACTCAAGTGCATTACTCCAACGAAGTGTCAGTTATAAATAGTACAAGCACAAAAGATTCCAAATTTTACCAAATTCGATCTTGTCGTAATCTGAGTTTTACTAAATACAATTATTATTAGAGCAACAATATTATTCTGTGCTAGTAGCTGATCGTTCTTAAGTGATACTTACCGTTTATTTCACAGCGATTCATGCACTCTTGATATGTCCTAAAGTTGTTTGCATTTTGACCACATCCACCATAAACGAAAAATTCACAATTTTTTTTTTCTGAATTATACCACCATCGTTTTATACCAGCTCTGCAATGTCCTCCAACTTTTGGCAGTTGACATATTTCATCTATAAATAAATATAAAATTATTATAGTATTAAACTATTCAATATCCTAAATTAAGTTTAAACCTGAATGGACTAGTTGTGTAATCCAAACTCAAATCAGTTTTTCTCTATTTTAATACCTATATGTGACTATAATTTTAGCTATGTAGGTATACGGGTGTAAACTAGTAATTATCTCTATGATACTGGGTGGCCATAATAGGCTGGTGCCTATCATTTTTCTGAAAAAGAAAATTAATAACAGGCAAGGACCAGGTGGAAAATGTTGTTGAGGTTCCAACTTTAAGAAAAAAACATTTTAAACACCAAAACACTGGAAATGGTGAAATGGGAATGCAGTTTAGGGGTTGAAAACGGCTTTTTGCGATTCGCGGAGAAACGTGACCTTCTAGCGGAAAACGTACAATTAAAAAGTAGTAGATAATGAAAGAATCTAAAACTTTTGTATTTAATACTTTTTAATATAACCTCAAATTAACCGTCCGATTTTTCAGTATTTAATTTTTTTCTCGCGTATAAATGATTTAATTTACATGAAAATTTCTAAAAGTATGTCCTTTTTGGTGTTGAATAAGCATGATTTTTTCGCAGTTCAGAAGACGACTAGTTTTTGAGTTATGTACATTTTTCGAAAGAAAGTACCCTCATCTTCTACGAACAATTCTGTGGTGGGTAGGAAAAAGAGTATAAGTCAAAATTTGAGATATGTGAAAAAAGCGGTTTGAATGCTTACTGTTAGATGCAAGATCGACCAATTAATAAAAGTTCAATTAGGTGAGGTCTAATTATGTCATTCAAATGTATATTTACTCTGTATTATTTATACTTATTTTATAATTGACGTAAACGGTTGGGAGCACATTTTCGACTTATACTCTTTTTCCTACCCACCACAGAATTGTTTTGATGTTTTTTTAGATTTCGCAGGTCTATTAGTAGTCATTTTAATTGCTAAAATGTCTACTTTAAAATGGTCTATGTGACTTGGTGGTTTACTTATCGTTAAACCGCTTAAAATTGCAAAAAACAGAAAAACAGTTTCTCTGAATCATGATTTTTTCAATAATTTTCGATTTTCCTCATTGTTTTTATAACAAGGAGTAGTTTTTATTAAATTATTTAAAATATAATATTTGAAATATATAATTACAGTGCAAAATTCAATTATTAATATCAGTTTTATTGTTTTTTAAAAATATTGATTTGTTTTGTTTTCAAAAACATACAGGGTGACTGGTCGACTATCTGAACATAGGAATATAACATAGGAAATTGATTTTTCTTTAATTGCTGATTCCCATCACAACGGATAAGAATGAACATGGTATCAATTTAAAGAGATTTTTATTCCGCTTCTAAAGATACCTAACACTTGATATTTTCTTTTTTAGTTACTGGTAAAAACTCACTAATAAAATGCAAAAATGAAATTTTAAAAATAATTTTAGTTGCCTTGATTGAATTTTATTGCAATTGTTTTTGTAATACAACTACCACTGTAATATAATTTTACCATAAAAACTTTTTCTTCCACAGAATAAGTGCGTTTGCGTTCATCGTTAACCAAATTTATTGTAATCTGTCAAAATAACTTGTAGGAAATTATTGGTTTTCAAACAAATTTCAGTTTTACTAACCGGCAACTAACAAATCTACTTTCAAATTAGAAAAACGTCCTCCAACTGAAGGAGCTGCTGTGCAACACTCTTATAGAGTATATTATCAATTGTATAATCTGGGTTTAGTTATTTTGACAACTAGCCCGATAACAAAAGACCAAAGCAATAGAGCTGGACCGAACATGCAGATAGACTCGTGCCCAGATTTTTCTCAGACGGTTCAGAAAAGTGCAGTTTACGTTATGCGATTTTGCTTACGATTTTACGTATGATTTCTCTTGTATGACTGGTTTGGGTAGTTTTCTGTTCACGACTTTGTTTGCAAGTTCATCTTCGGGTCGAATCGTATAACGAGAACTTCAAAATATTTGCTAACGATAACTTGGAGCAAAATCGTAAGCAAAATCGCAGGCAAAATCGCATAACTTAAACTGCATTTTAATTCCCGAAACATCATTAAAAAGCATAAGTCGCAGTTGTGCAAGTGAGTGTAATAATTAAAGATGTGGCTGCCGAAAACACGGCTTTAAATGTACCAATTAATGCAGTAATTGTCTAATTACTTCTAATAGAGACCCAATAATATTTGAAGAAGTTTATTCCCGAATTCTGGAATAAAGTAATATTTAGCGAAGAAAGCAAATTTTACCTATTTGGTCCAGATGGAAAAACTTTTGTGTGGAAAAAACCTAATACAGAGTTGAATAAAGAAAATTTATCCCTGACGATAAAACATAACAGTGGCAATGTAATGTTGTGGGGGTGCATGGCAGCTAGCGGAGTTGGAATTATAAGTTTTATTGAATCTACAATGAATAAGTACACTTATTTGAATATTTTACAATTAAATTTGCATTAAAAAGTGCCGAGAAATTAGGTCTACAGAATAGCTTTTGTTTCCAACATGACAACGACCCTAAACATTTTTCTTATCTCGTCAAGGAAAGGCTCCTCTATAGAGCACCAAGAATGTTGCAAACGCCCCCTCAATCACCCGAGTTAAATCCCATTGAACATCTATGGGAAGAATTGGGAAAAAGAATTAAAAAATCATCGATAACCAGCAAGTCGATGTTGAAAAGTGAATTAAGTAATCAATGGGTTAAAATTCTTACCAAAGTCACTGCAAAATTGGTGCAATCTATGCCAAATCGTTTGCCAGAAGTTAAAGCAAACAGGTACTCCACTAAATATTAATTTTCATGTTAATCAAGCTAAATGATTTATTTTCTTATGATGTACTTTCAATTTTGTGTTGTTATTTTATGCTCTATTTTAAGTTTTTGTGTTTTTATTGTTGTTTTACCACAAAAAATTTTTTTTTTAATATTGATTATCAAATGTAATGATTTCTGTAAATATTGTAATAATGAAAAATTTTAAACAATTAACTTGTGAGAATAAATATATGTCATTAAAACTTCAAATATATTAATTCAACAATACAATATAAATTATATTTTTCAGCTTTCAACGATTGTTATCGCTTTCGTCAGAAATTTATTTATTTATTTAGTCGCTGAAAGCTCAAAAATAAAATGTATGTTATATTATTGAATTTAACTTATACAGTTATATATAAGTTATATATAACTTATATACTTATCACAAGTACTTGTGATAACTTTAAAACAAATTAATTCTAAAAAGTTTGTGCATGTTTTGACGTTTTAGGTTTTTAAAATATATAAAAGAAAATATTTATTTTATCAACGAAAAACATGAAGCGCATGCATTAGATAATAGTAAAAGTTTCCCACGTTTTTCGTTTAAAATCTGACAAGTATTTTCATAGCTCAAAGTTAAATCAATATAATCAAGAACACAACAATGATAGACATGTTTCGACCTTATTAGGTCTCATCAGTATCATATAGTTGTATTCTTGAAAATATTGATTTGATTTTTTACCTTATATATAGCATTTTTCGCGCAATGCCATATGTTGGTATCGACCCCCGATTATAAAATCAAAATATAAACACAGGGTGTTCTACGGAGCACTTTCCGAAGGGGTCGAACTGACATGTCATAAGGACAGTACAGGGGGGTGTTGAGGATTGAACCTCACCAAAGAGTATGTATATATAGAGGGACAGCCATTAACAAATATTTGTCACAAGTTTTTGTTAATGGCTCTGCTACGCCATCTAGTAGACGGTGTGATCTCTACGTTTTAATTTTTAATTTATGGCTGATCCTTTATATACAGGGGGGTATTTTTACAAAAATAAGTTTTTATATGTTAATTTCCTATGTTCAGCTAACTCATTCAGCACCCTGTATATAGAGGACCAAAAATAAAGACGTAGAGATAACCCCCTCCACTAGATGGCGTAGCAGAGTCATCAAGAAATACTTGTGACAAGTATTCCCATAAGAACTGTCCCTCTATATATACATACTCTTTGACCTCACTCATAACCTTAAGGTTATGACATGTCAGTTCGACCCCTTCGGAAAGTGCTCCGTAGAACACCCTGTGTTTATATTTTGATTTTATAATCGGGGGTCGATACCAACATATGGCATTGCGCGAAAAATGCTATATATAAGGTAAAAAATCAAATCAATATTTTCAAGAATACAACTATATGATACTGATGAGACCTAATAAGGTCGAAACATGTCTATCATTGTTGTGTTCTTGATTATATTGATTTAACTTTGAATTATTACAATTCTCAGTAGCTAGAATAAGCTACGGCCATAATAACCTTAAGGTTATGAGTGAGGTTCAATCCTCAACACCCCCCTGTACTGTCCTTATGACATGTCAGTTCGACCCCTTCGGAAAGTGCTCCGTAGAACACCCTGTGTTTATATTTTGATTTTATAATCGGGGGTCGATACCAACATATGGCATTGCGCGAAAAATGCTATATATAAGGTAAAAAATCAAATCAATATTTTCAAGAATACAACTATATGATACTGATGAGACCTAATAAGGTCGAAACATGTCTATCATTGTTGTGTTCTTGATTATATTGATTTAACTTTGAATTATTACAATTCTCAGTAGCTAGAATAAGCTACGGCCATAATAACCTTAAGGTTATGAGTGAGGTTCAATCCTCAACACCCCCCTGTACTGTCCTTATGACATGTCAGTTCGACCCCTTCGGAAAGTGCTCCGTAGAACACCCTGTGTTTATATTTTGATTTTATAATCGGGGGTCGATACCAACATATGGCATTGCGCGAAAAATGCTATATATAAGGTAAAAAATCAAATCAATATTTTCAAGAATACAACTATATGATACTGATGAGACCTAATAAGGTCGAAACATGTCTATCATTGTTGTGTTCTTGATTATATTGATTTAACTTTGAATTATTACAATTCTCAGTAGCTAGAATAAGCTACGGCCATAATAACCTTAAGGTTATGAGTGAGGTTCAATCCTCAACACCCCCCTGTACTGTCCTTATGACATGTCAGTTCGACCCCTTCGGAAAGTGCTCCGTAGAACACCCTGTGTTTATATTTTGATTTTATAATCGGGGGTCGATACCAACATATGGCATTGCGCGAAAAATGCTATATATAAGGTAAAAAATCAAATCAATATTTTCAAGAATACAACTATATGATACTGATGAGACCTAATAAGGTCGAAACATGTCTATCATTGTTGTGTTCTTGATTATATTGATTTAACTTTGAATTATTACAATTCTCAGTAGCTAGAATAAGCTACGGCCATAATAACCTTAAGGTTATGAGTGAGGTTCAATCCTCAACACCCCCCTGTACTGTCCTTATGACATGTCAGTTCGACCCCTTCGGAAAGTGCTCCGTAGAACACCCTGTGTTTATATTTTGATTTTCATAGCTATTAAAAATAATTAAATAATTTAAACGTGTATCCGCCATGGCTAAGCAGGTAGAGTGGAAACTTCGCAATGCGAGGGTAAGGGGTTCGAATCCCAGTCCAGAAGGTAAGTAAAAAAAATTGATTTACTAAATTGAATTTAATATTACATTTTATTACAAATAAAAACCTGAACCACCATTAGAAATAATTCAAGTGAAGAAAATTAATTATCAAAATTGAATTTAATATTTAATGCCTGTATGACACGACGTTAAATAGGACGTCAAATATTTAAGAAAATATTTAACACCGTTGCATACAGAAAATTTATCGTCAAATTTTATGTTAAATTTTCATGTAAAAAATTTAGAACAGGTTCTAAATTTGTCGGTAAAAGTGCGTGTAAATGTGCGTAGTAGACATTTTCCCGTCTCGAGTCCGCCCAGTTTTTAAAATTAACATTGTTCAAACAGAAAATTATTTTTACCTGCATAAAATTAAAATTTTACCTGGCAAAAATATGAGCAAATTTAACGTCGTGTCATACAGGCTTAAGTGATTATTATGAATAAAATGAACATAACGTCATAAAATATATTTCTTTAATTGTTTAAAAAAATTGTATTATTTTTAAAATTTAAAACAAAGCAATTAGTAAGCAATTTTATTTTTTTTCAGCATCAAAATGTTGTTTGAGACGAATCAGGTATCTCCATAATTCGTACAAATTTGTACGTACCTCCTACGAATGAAGATGTACACATTTGTATGTGCATTTCGTGCAAACTATGTACGAATCTTTTACTAACGTGGTACGACCTCTTTCGTACTAGGTACGTGCAATATTTGCACAAAGTGCGTACACATTTGTACGAATAATGGAAGTACCTTATTCGTACAACACTGTGCATAAAGTACGTACTGGGTACGTAAACAGTACGTGCAACTTGCATACCAGTACGTACGTGGTACGTTCGTTTGGAAAAAAATATTCGTCCTGGATATGTCCAAAATACGTTATTGTGCTATCTGGGATATAGCATTACCTATTTTAATTATTTCTTTTCCAAAAATTTTTTATAGCGTAATGTTTATTTATTTTGTTTTTCAAATATTTTTAATCCTATCCTGTCAAGTAGTAATTAATGTCTTTTTGGATTTTAAATAATGCTTTTCTACGTAGTACATTTATTCACTTTTCTGTTCAAATTCTATTATTTTAACGTTTTGAATTTTGATTAGTTCTGTTAAATATTACATTTCCTCGTGTGGTACCGGGTACTGGAAGTCCAGAGACATCTGAGAGTACAGAGGTGCGCGGCTCTCAGAATCACTCACAGAACGGTGTCTGATGAAGCCTCGCTAGTACAACACCACCAGCGGAACTCCAGGTCGGAGTAAGGGCGAAAATCCACTCCGGACAGATAGACGCCAAAGAAAACACTCTCAAAAAATGACAGCGCAGATGGGAATGAGCCGAAGTTGGACATGGGCTATACATACCCTAACATCGAGATATGGGTGGCACGAGAGTATGATGAGATGAACTTTGATCTGATACAAGTTTTCACTGGCCATAGATCTTTCAACTCCTACTTACACAGGTTCGACATACAAGAGTCACCCACATGACAAGAATTTTTTTCTCCCTAACGCCCAAAAAAAATTACAAAAATAAATTAAAAATTTAAACAATGAATCACAATCAATTTACCTTAGATCGAAAACCAAATAAAAAGAAACCAATCGGATTTCAAAAGCAAAATGAAGATACCTTTGGAAATAACAACAAATCCTTAGTGACGAACAAAAGCCGCGTTGACATGGGTAGTGAATCACGACAGTGAGTCACACTTTTGTAGAATACGCGCCGTATAAACTATACTGATTCGTAAAATATAAATCGTGATTTTTCGCCGAGTTAATATTCACAACAGCAATATAAACATCCGTGTAACCTTCGCTACGAATATAAAAATTATCATATCGTGAAAATTAAAATTTGTAAATTCACAAATATGGAACATATGGAAAAACGGGGCTTATTGTTTGAATAATAAGATTATTCATTTTTGTGGGGTTTTCACCCAAAAGAATAGTGAAAAATGATCCGAACGAAGGAAAACGTAATCATCTTTGTCTTCGTTCAAAAGTATTTTCATTCTTACTTGGATCATAATAATCATCGTAGTTGGGATACATTATGTTGGATTGCCCAATCGGTTGGCGATAATCGGCTTTCTAAAACAAAATTTTTTTTTAATAATACAGTAAGGGCCAATCCCACCAGGCAAAAAATGTCGAGTTTTTGACAAAACTTAGATTAAAATAACAAATTTAGCATGTGTTACCAAGATAATATAACAAGTTTTGTCTAAAACTCGATTTTTTTGTCTGGTGGGATTGGCCCTAAATAATAAAAAAATACTTTTATTTGAAAAATTGTTCCATTTTAAATACTTTTAACATTATGCTCGTACTTATTTAAGCAAATATAGAATCATACCATATCATAATGAGAATTCGGTCGCAGCGCTCGAGGTTTATTGACTATATATTCAGAATCAGAGTAATCTATACCAACTTTTTTGATAAATTGAGTCGTTTATGCCATTTTGTTCTATGGTAATTTCTCTACTGCATAATGCAAAGTAAATTCCAAAAGTTTTATTAGTTATTAACTTATTAAATGAAAACGAATTCCGATATAGAAATAAGTTCAGAACACCTAATTAATACCATTCAACAGGCAGCCTGGAAGTCGACCCCAGATACACAAAATAGCGTAGAAGAAAATGACTGTTCAACAGAACTAAAACAAATAATTAACGAAAACAAGAAATTGAGAATAAGGTGACAAATTTCCAGATCACCTCATGATAAATCGAAGCTCAATAAAGCTGATAAAGAGTTCAAAAAGATCCTAAACGATGATAAAAACTTAAACTTAAACTTAAACTTAAATCTTAAACTTCCGGAAGTCGGTATAAGATATTATATCAAGCAATTGCATAATGCTATTTTAAGAACTAAACACTACCCAAGCCATTGGAAGGTAGCCGAAATCATAATTATGCCTAAACCAGGTAAGTCAGTGGAGGATCTAAAATCATATCGCCCAATAAGTTATTACCAATATTGTCCAAACTCTTCGAAAAACTGCTTTTAAGAAGAATTAAACCAATTCTAAAAGAACTCCATGTGTTCCTCCATCACCAGTTTGGATTTAGGCAAGAACACGCAACAGTGAAACAGGTGCATCGCATAGCAACGAAAATCAGTAAATCGAAAAAACAAAGTTCTGCACAGCGGCCTTTCTTGACATAAGTCAAGCTCTTGATAAAGTGGGAATACTGTATAAAATAAGAAGAATCCTTCCTGACAATATAATTATGTATACTTAATATTGAAGTCTTACTTACAAGATAGGTACTTCCGGGTGAAATTTCAGGAAGCTTATTCAACCCTTAAGCCAGTCGAGTTTGGAGTGCCTCTGGGAAGCATACTGGGGCCGGTACTGTACCTGTTTTATACCTCATATCTATCAAGAACAAACTTCTGTATTCAAAAACAGGATATTGGGTTAGCGGACACCAAATAAAACTACAAAGTTACTTTGCCGACGTTTCGAAGGTATAATTAGGCCTTCATCTTCAGGACTGTAAAGAAAGCAAAATATGGAACGTCGGTACAATAAGCAAACAAAAAACAATCTTACCTCCGTAACTAGATGTAAGGTAGTAAAATTGGTAATTCACTTTAAAATTGAATAAAATTTTTAAAAAGATAAAGAACTCATCTGGAAATTGCCAAAATTAGAACGGTCCTAAGATAAAATTGACCAATCAATAAATACAATTTTTGAAAAATAAAATTATTTCCGCAATTGATAATAACGTAAAAGGCAACGGTCAGAGTCATCTAGCAATGACCACTCAAACAGTTGTGTCAGCCAATACAAAATCCATCTATCGGGAGGCAATCGTACAAAAATGTTAGTAAAATAATAGGAAACTGACAATGATCATCATACATTAACCCTTTGGTGGGCGGCGGGAAGAAGTATTCCCACCACCAAAATTGCTTAAAAACGAGTTCTTGGGACCACATTTTACCAACTATTATTAGTCTGTCCTTTAGAAAATATATACGAAGTAATATTTAATGATATCTGTATATATACAACAAAGAGGAATAGGAATTTTTATGATTTAAAAATTATTATTTAACATTTTGTGTTAATATTAGTGTTAATTATTAATAAGTGAATTTAAGTTTTAGTGAAATTTTTGCATTATATGTTTTTAATAAGGTTTTTTCTGATATTTATTGTTTGTTAAACATTATATTAAAACTTTTTTTATCAATAAACGGAAATAATTTCTATAACATTATCGCTTAAAAAAATAAAAACGAAAATTACAAATTTCAATTTTTTTTCAATATTTCAAAAACTACAAATTACAGATCAATTCAAAAGGCTTCACATGTTATATTTTTAATAAAAAAACTTTTAAAAAGAAGCCAGAAAAATTCGCCCACCAAAGGGTTAAGTTGTACCCGTCATTTACGCACATTAGCCTGTTTAGTTCTTTCTCCGAAACGTTTCAAAACAGTGCGAAAACTCTCACCAATTTGGAAAAAATCCGTTTGCTTGTTGAGATTATCATCCAAAGTAGATATATACGCAGCCTCCAAGAATATACGTTTCACTTCACTTCAAAATTGTGTGAGGTATTTATAATATGCTCCGTAATTCCTGTCTTCCTAGAATTATATTTAATGTCGTAGGTATGCTATTTTAACCTATTACTTAAAATTTGTTTAGTTTGTCCCACATATCTCCGACCACAATCACACCTGATGCTGTAAACAACATTCGCCTTATTTCATATTGGGACAGTATCTTTGATTTTTGAATAAAGTATTTTGTCCAACTTAAAATTGTTGTAAAAGGCAAGTTTTAATAAACTCATATGTATTTTTACTTAACATTGTGGACTCGTTAAAGCTTGTTATTGCTTCCGGGTTGATTTGCAGTTGTTGTTTTTCCATTACCAATTTTACTACCTTACATCTAGTTACGGAGGTAAGATTGTTTTTTGTTTGCTTATTGTACCGACGTTCCATATTTTGCTTTCTTCACAGTCCTGAAGATGAAGGCCTAATTATACCTTCGAAACGTCGGCGAAGTAACTTTGTAGTTTTATTTGGTGTCCGCTAACCCAATATCCTGATTTTGAATAACCCTACATCGGACGAGAACTTTTTTCTAAAACTTCTGTATGACTGCTACGTTTGCTGACGATACCGCAATATTGGCGATGCACACTGACTAGAAAAAAGGGGTCCGAAATACTACAACTCAACCTCGAGAGGATCCAAAAATTGTTAGATTAAGGCCAACGGAATCAAGTCAGTCCAAGTGATCTTCACACTGCGCAGAGGGGACTGTCCGCCTGTCAAACTAAATAACATAGATATACCTCAGGCTGAGAAAGTAAAATACTTGGAGATGCACCTTGACTGACGTCTAACGTGGAAGAAACATATCTTCACGAAGAGAAAGTAGTTAAGCCTGAAACTTCGAAAACTGTATTGAATCATCGGCAAGCAGTCTAGAAATTCTAGAAATCCTGGAGCGTTTCTAGTTGAAGATGCTGCGACTGATAGTGGATGCCCCATAGTATAAGCCCAATAAATTAATTCGTTAAGATTTGAAAATGCTAAGTGCATGTCAAAGAGGAAATCAAAAAATATAGATCCAAATATAATTAGACTACGATTAAGTACTCATCCCAACCAACTTGTTCAAAATCTCTTCAAAAACCCGATCGTACGTAGACTCAAGAGGTACACTTCAATATACTACTATACCGGGTGCTGAATGAGTTAAGTGCAGTTTACGTTATGCGATTTTGCTTACGATTTTACATACGATTTCGCTTGTATGACTGGTTTTGGTGGTTTTTTATTCATGACTTCGATTGCGAGTTCATCTTCAGGTCGAACTGTATAACGTGAACTTCGAAAAATTTGCTTACGGCAACTTGGAAGCAAAATCGTAAACAAAATCATAAGCAAATTCGCATAACGTAAACTGCACTTAAGCCGAACATAGAAAATTAACATGTAAAAACTTATTTATGCAAATTCCTGCTTCCCTAATTATTTTAGAGAAAAAATGTCAGCCTTCTATCTGAAAAACGGTTGGGCTTATGAAAAATTTTTTACAACAAAATTTGTTACAAATTTTATGCTCTACAATTTTTATAATAAATGTTAACATCATTGGAGGTATAGAAACTGAGATAATTGCGAAAAACTGAATTTTGTGACCTTTGACCTTGAATAATTTACGGCGCTGACACGAGATTTTATGAGACTTTTGAGACAACTTTTAGAACACCAAAATGAAGGTGTGTACGAGTTTTCAGCTTATTATCTCTCATTCCGAGGTGAAACCCTAATATGACTGCACTATAACTACGAGTACTACTAGATTCGAATAGTATCACAGCTAACCAAATTGTTAATAATATTCGGCTCGATTTGATCGTTTGAATACTTTGTAATAGAAGATTTCGTAATGGCCGGACTTCATCATGTTTTGTTATATTTTGTTTATTATTTTATTATTTTATTTTTGTTTATTATTATATAACTTACAGTCTCAACCAGCTACAGATATGTTTTTAAGATGTTCTACAAAGTGATTTTTTTATGTTGTCCATAATGTTAAGATTTTTCCTTGACGTATTAATACTTTCGCTGCTGATTTAACGGATTGACAATGCCTAATAGAAGTTTTTAAGTATTATTTGTACCAATGGAGGATACAATAAATATTAAAAACTTAATTTATAAAACTGTGGATACTGAAAAATTTGCACAGACTTCATAATTTTGAAACACTTTGATTTTGAACTTTTCATTTTTCTACTCTATTATGAATTAAAATATTATTTAATTTAAGATTTGCGTTATCGTCAAATAGGTTATTCATGTTTCTATTATAACTTTATGAAAAATATTTTAGTTTAGAAGAATAGTACCTACATACTTGTATTGTCTTATTGGGATTAAAAGTGAAATTTTGTTTGATACGCAATTTTTCCAATTGCGAGGCAGAACGCTAGCGGGACCGAGCGGAAGCAAAGAAACAGAAAAGAACATAAAATTTTAAATTTTATGAAGAGATTTAACGCCGATAGAATGAAGCATTTCAAGAGAACAGGGACAAAGAAAACTATATTCCAATGTAGAAAAGCAAAAATATGTTTTAATTCCTTTATTCCGCTCAAATGTTTTACAATGTGTTGTACTACAACACCTGTATTTTTTTAAAAAATACTCAAAGTAGCACAAATTTTTGAGATATATTCAGTAATTCACATATAGTCTATATATATTTTCAAAAAAGGATACTATGAAATAACGTTATAATATTTTGTTTTCTATCTTTTCAAAATTGTTTGTAAAATTTTTAATTAAAAAACATTTAAATCTAATTTTCCGGCAATAACAGTATAAATACTACTGAAAAATATTTTAATCATTGTCATATTATAATATAAAAATAATAAAAATGTTGAAAAAATTTGAAAAACTTACCGTTAATTCACTTATGAAAATGCAGATAAAAATTATTGCACACTTCATCATAATTAATATCCAAAAAAAATCGTGAGTTTATTTACACAGATGCTACGTTTTTATAAATTGAACAATTTTATGGTTATCTTGTAACGGTATTATACTTAATTCTCCAAGAAATTAATCTTTAAATCAAAATTAAATTTATTAGGTTTTAAATCAATTATAAAATACTTAATTTTAAATCTTGTTCCATGAACTACAGCGAATGATAAATTTTCAATATCAATTAAGTCTGCCCACGCTGTAAAACTAAATAAACTAAAAAAAACTTTGATTTCATTTTTAAAATGAAAAAAATAAACTGGTGTGCACATAAATAAACTTAGAATGCCAATTTAAAATAAAATAAAAAGAAACTGCTGTTTGCAAAATTGAAAACATTGATTATTAGGTTTGTTTCAACAAGCAGTTCTCTCCAGCTCTGGGACTATAGGAATGCTCTTTAGTTAAAATTTTAACAAAAATAATCTTTAATACTAAAAAATTTAGTTAAAGAGCATGCATATAGTCCTAGAACTGGAGAGAACTGTGTGATGGAACGAACCTATTGTAATATACTAACAAGGGCTGGGTCAGACGTGTGAAATTTTCTTATGCTTTATACTTATACTACGTGAAAATTATACCTAAGACCATGGTATAAAGATTACACTAAACTAAAGTAATAATACAGTGAAGTATAAAAATTACAGTAGTCATCTTTATACCGTGACCTAAGACATTACGTGAATGAAATAGTAGCGCGCCGTATTCAGCCAATTTTGAAAAAATCGAATTTGAAAATTTGAAAACCATTATAGGTTCGAATCAAATTTTGAATATGGTTTGCTACTATTTCATTCACGTAAAGTCTTAGGGCCGATATATTCACATCCTCATAAAGTGTCTTGTAGTTATCTGTTGGATAAATTTACAAGTTACTTGTAAAAGTTTGTGTATATTATTCATACTCGTATATATTTATGTGTTTCGTAAGTACTAGCAACTTACTAGACAGAGCTAATGTTTTCATCTAGATAGTACAATATGGAGTAAGAGATACCGCTATACTATACAGGATGCCCCGGATACACTTTACATAATTTCAGTGGTAATAGAGAGGACACTATTCTAAGAAAAACATTTAACAAAAATTTTTTTTTAATTTAAACCCTCAAGAGTTAGGCTTCCTTAAAGCAATTTTCTTAATTTCCACTTTCAGATGGTCATAGCTCGGAAAATATTGATTTTTCAGTAAAACTGGTTAAGTGCTTTTTCAAAGAGCATGAAATAATCTACAAACTAGCTTTAGACCTTTTATTGTCTAAATTCAACGGCTTTCGAGTTATGAATTAAAAGTAAGTAAAAAGAATTTTCTTTTTTGGGTTTCTCCAAAGAGGCGCCCATTAATTACGTGAGGCGCTTAGGGGGAGGGGTCGAGCAAAATCTTACCCAATCTCACGTGGGGAGAGGGGGTCTCGGCAAATATGTCATTTTTTTGTCTTAACTAGTCCTAAATAAAAATAAGTACGCAAATTATATTTTTTTAAATAAATCCAACACAATCAAACACAGATTAACGTATTTACACTATAAATACGCATTTAAAAAAATCTCACTTGAGATTAGGGGGGGGGACGAGGTCGAGCCAAATCTCACATCTCACCAAGGGGGATGCCCCAAAATCGCTGTATCTTTTAAACGAAACATTTTACAAAAAATTTGACGCTCCATTCCGAATAAGATTTAACTTAAGATAGTTATAGTTAAGACTATAACTTTTGTTTAGTAAACATTTTTGAAAAACTAATCTAATTAAGTAAAAGTCGAAACCAAAGAAAATTATCTGATTTTTTCAAATAGAACTTTTTAATTAATATGTTCCTTGTTTAAAATCTACTATATATAATAAGTATATTTTGTAATATTAACAAAGAAACGTCAATTATTATTATCATTCGTGTTTTTCAATTATCCGTGCTGAGCATGATCCCAGTCGACCCGGATAATCGAGGTTATACTGTAGTTGGTAATATTACTAGTGCCAACTGCTACTTCCTAGTACTATTGAGCAATGTAATCACGAGAGGCTAAATCACCCACGATTCCAGACAAACTGTGCATGCGCATGTAGTTATGGAAGAAATGTGAACTTGTGCGAATTTCGTAACTAAACCAATTTTTGTTGTTTTGAATTAATTTTAAATTTTTATTAATCAATTTATTATTAACCGAAAATTACAAATTATTTTGTTATTTTGAGTATGTAGGTATATCTGTATCAGTATAAAAATGTAATAGTATAAGCTTAACTACAAACAAAATAAGTACAAATTTTTCAAATTTTTATATTAAATGGTTTTTCACCAGCACACATTCTATAATATAAATGGTTCAGTTCACAGAACAGAGATGTAAAACTAAATTTACTTATATTTTGTCATTTTGGAGGTGAATGGTGGTAACTCACAGTGAGATTTTAAATAAACTTGAGTTCAAGATTTCTTGTCGCACAGAATGTTGCTTAGAATTGTTCAGGAACTTTAGAAAATACGGGATGTTATCCTACTTGTTAGAGCTCTGAACAAATGGAAAATATACTGTTTGGAATACTTGTAAAAGAAATTGAACAAAAATTAGCGCATGCGCAGTTGATATGGAATCGTGGGTGATTAATATTAATATTAATAACTTTGTTTCTTTTGTCATGGGCCCCCGTGAAAATTAAAATTCGAAAGCTAATATGACATTTGCGCGTACGTCTGATAGTTCCAAAATTATACCTATAAATTATATATTAAATTTGATCAATATTTTTAGGGTTACGTATCTAAAAGTGCTTATATTGCTACAAAAATTCCTCAAATAGCTGCAATTAACAACTTTTGGAAATTGATTTGGCAAGATAATGTTAAATATATAGTATTGTTATCCAACGTTACTGAAGGACGAAAGGTAATTTCCACACATTTTAAGCATAAAAATATTTATAATTATTATATGTAATTAAGTAGTAAAACTTCGAAAATTAATAAAAGATTAATTATTATCTATTAATTTGTGAAGTTGTACTATACTTGCTTAACTACATATAGGTAATCATTATTATTAAAATAACTTCGCTTGACGGAAACAATTTCATCATAAAAATATTTGGTTAATATACGAGTGTGTGTTTATAAATGAATACCATTTTATATATTTTAGAAAAACCACAAACAATATTGGCCAAAAATTGAAGAAAACACACAATTTGAAAATATTTTGGTGAAATGTATTTCAATTGAAATATTTGCTGATTACGAACATCGAATATTTTCTATATCATCCGATAAACTAGAAAGAGAAGTAAAATTTATCAAATAATTTACTACAATTCAATACTATATCTAAATTTTTTATAATATCAGGTACAACAATTACACTTTACGTCTTGGTCACATCGTGGAGTTCTCATGTATCCGCAAAGTTTGGAGCCACTATTAAAAATACTATTAAAATTTCCTGAAAGCAATTCTCCAATTGTAATTCATTCCTGGTAACTATAATTTCTTATTTTTACACAATTAATATTTACAACCCAAATAATGTTCTTTAGTGTAGATATACAAGCAATAGAAACTGTAATATTATGCGATATATGTTTTAAAATGGCTGCATCTACAGGAGTTCTGGATATTATAAAACATTACAGAAAAATAAGAGCTCAAAAAGCGAATCTAATTGGTAATTTCGAACAATATAAATTTATTCATTTAGTTCTATTGGAATGCTTAAGAACTCTCGATACGAGCATTATTTGCGATGACAAAGCGAATAACAATATACTGAGCCTTTTAGAAACAAATTTCCTTGAAAATCAATCTTCTATTTTTCAAACGTCAAGTAAAATGAAAATATTTAATATAAGAATATAACACATGAACATGTAAAAAAATATAACATAATACCTTTGAAAATTCAATTTAAAAACCTTATTTTAGTAGATATACACAACCTACTCGTACATACATGTACCTACAATCATCTTTAAGATCTGCGATGATTTCTAATAGATGCAGTAATAATTTAGACCCAAGTTGTTTTTATAGTTTGGAATGCATGCCTAATAAACGAGCTTTTACTGTATTATTTTCACATATCTTACACTTTTTTAATATTAGGTTGTCAAATATCTTCCTTCCGCCTTTTTGCTCTTTATTCAATGCTTTATAAAAAGTGTTACAGTGATCGGATTTAGTTCAAATATGCGCCGTTTTGTTCTATAATCTGTTTCCATCTAGACGGCAACTTCATAATACCCCCCTCGTAGAAGCCCCCCTCCTTATTTGCGAAGAACTCGGACGGCTACTTTTCACAAGCCTCTTTTGAGTTTAACTGTACACCACCAAGGGCGTTCGCCATGGACAGGAACAGGTGGTAATCACTTGGCGCCATGTCCGGGCTATATGGTGGATGCGATAAAACCTCCCATACGAGCTCCCGTATTTTCTGACGAGTCATCAACGAAGTGTGTGGTCTGGCGTTGTCCTGGTGGAACACTACACCCTTCCTGTTCGCCAATTCTGGACGCTTCTGGTCGATCGCCTGCTTCAAGCGGTCCAGTTGTTCGCAGTAGATGGTAGAATTAAGCGTCTGGATTTTTTTTTTCACCGTTTCTGAATCGTCGAAACCATTCCTTCGCGGTTCGAAGTGATAGAGTACCATCCCCCAAAACATCATTAATCTCACGGAACGTTTCTCTAGCGGATTTGCCTTTAACGAAGGAAAACTTTAAAATACTGCGAATTTCGGAGTTAGTGAACTCCATGTTTACACGTCTACAACTGTTGAACGCAATATCAAAACTAATCATGCATAGCGTCGTTTTGTAGGTTATGTCAAGACCTGTCAAATGATGTATAGTATTGCCAGATACGAGCTCTGTAGCGCTTTGTACATAGCCGCGAAATTCAAAAGACAAAAAGGCGGAAGGAAGATATTTGACAACCTAATATTTAATTTAAAAAAAATTATTTTAGTGATGGAGCAACCGCATGCGGTTTATTTACTGCGATTACGTTTGTAATAGAAAAAATTAAACTTGAACATCAATATGATATTTGTTTAGCTGTTCGAACTGTACGTCGCAATAGAGAACAGTTTGTCAGCAAATTGGTAAGTTCTGAAAATCAAAATTTTATAAATTCAATAAGTTTATAAATTTTATTTTATTTAATTTTAGGAACAATTTAAATACTTATATGATGCTATAATTGAGTATTTAGCGGATTTTGGAATATATAGCAACGCCTCTGCATTTCAAGAAATTTAGAAGAAATAATTTAGTTGAAAACTAATTGAATTAAGGAAAAACATATTACATAGATAATAAGCATAGAGACTCAAAAATGCATAATATTAAATAAAATAATAATTAACGCAAATAAATTAATATGCTTCAATTAAAGCGTAACCTGATTGCTTTAACCAACTACTCCAATTTGCTTTTAAAATAAAACATAATATGAAAATGCTTTTCACTATATTTAAATTATTATACACATTGCAAAGTTTTAATCAAAACAAAAAAATTTTAAAAATAAAAAATAAAAGCACAAAAAAAGGACAAAAAATTAAATTGACATGAATTTTATTAAGTAATAGTAGATATCGTATTAGATCTAAATATTAACATAAAATTAAATAAAATTATCTATTATTAACATAAAGTAGTAAGATTATTATGATTTATGCCCGGTTTACCAACCTTCGTCAAGGCATTTGATCAACGTCAAATGGTTTGACGGTCGTTAACTCATGGAAATCTGTTTCATAATTGGTTAAAACAGATTTGTCGTTAATCAAATGCCTTGACAACTTTGACGAAGGTTGGTAAACCGGGAATTAGAGTTACATTTATTTAGAAGTTAGATAATTGCCAATATTATTGGATAAATAATGGTAATTTGTAACAATAAAACATAGTACGTTACCTTCAAACGTTCCAAGTTATGTAATCGCGCCTGGTGAGATTATGTAAGAAAAGATGAAGCTCTTAAGGCGGGTTCACAATTGGTTTGTAATAGTAATTTCCCCAAGGTGACAAGCAATAAGTTGTATTTAATGTGTGTTAATAAATATGATGTATTCTAATAATATTGTGGTCTACACGTGTAATAAATTCTATTAATTCTAGTTTGCTACTTGCTTTTCCCTAGAGAAATGTTTAAAAAAAAAAATTTTTTTTTAATTCGCGAATTCTTTTTAAAAATGAAAAACAGATTTTGTTAGTTAGAGCTGATCAAGAACTTAATTCTTGCCGTCCATTGGAAAATGACCGAGTTAATCTGCGATAAAAACCTTTTATAAAATCAAGAGGTCAGCCAAGACCAATCTTGGATTGTAGGAGCTACTATGTAAATATAATATTAAAATTTTAAAAACAGATTAATTAAACAACAAAGTTTAAATTAATGTTATTATTGCCCCCACAATAAGTGAATTTATAAATGTATTGAACAATTTACTGCTTTTAACGCTTCTTTATCTATTACTTTATTTAATGATGTTTGGTATTACATATACCACTAAACTACAACTAATATTTCTTTCTAACATTGGATATTTTTTCCAAAAAAAAACATTAAGGGTATTCATTTAACGTTGTACTCTGTGGTAAATGTCGTAAATTTGGTTTTCATCGTAGTTTCGTACATTAATACTGCCCTCATGATTGTAAACGCCACCGTATCTACATATAGGTTTGTATGCGCAGATACCGGATACGGCGTTTTCAGTTATAAGGGCAGTATACGTCGGCAATACAAAGCTGCTATGAAAAATTTGAATAAAATTTAAACAATGAATCACGTCAGTACTAAATATGAATTCATTTGTATTTTAATGAATTAATTGCTTACTTTTTAGTGTGTTCCTGGCACACAAGTCTACAAAAATTAAAAAGTACGACATTTACGCACATTCGAATACCCTGTAATAAATAACCTACCCTTATTATTAATTTTTGTTAATTAGCATTTTATGTTTTAATTTTAATATTAATTTCATAGATTAAAAATGTATGTAATTTACATAATAATTATTATTATAACTAAGTGCCTACAATAAAATTGATAATAATATAAACTAATATCATATAATATAAGTTATTGACACAATGTTTAAAGCTTTTCTTTTTCAAAATTTAAAATATTTTAAATTACATTAATCTAAAAGTTCTTTAAATAATAATTGCAAATAATATGTAATAATAAATATAAAATAAACTAACAAAATAATTAACTTGCATTTTTCTAATGATACGTATAATAAAATGGTGGGGTAAATGCTACAGTTATCGGACAGTTAAAAAAAAATTTCGTAGGAAATAATTTATAAATTGCACATCTTTTACCCCCTCGAATGTACCTGAACCTTGTCGTGGTGAGGGGGCTTGCGTGTTTTGAGGAAGCGGTGGGCGTGTACCTGCTAGGATTCGAGCCAGGGACATAAAACTCTCTCGTGCTCGGTCTGTTTTGTCAAGCTGGCTCGGGCCGGGGCTTAAAAACCTCTGTGCTCGGGCGTCTGGCTTGTCAAGGAAACGGGATGACGGCCACTGTAGAGAAACCAGACGAATACAGGTACCTGCGTGTTTGTGCCGTGCGCGGTAACCCGTACGGTGGGATGAAGGGGTCCTGGTGGCTGAGCCAGCTCGGGGGCGGTAGTAGTTCTCCTGAGTCTGGCAACACTCCTCTTTGGCCTGGATTTCCACTCAAACGGGCGGTCAGGACTAGTCCACCCTGATCAATCGGCTGTGCTGTTCCATCAGAGGTTCAGCAGGACGAGTCCTTAGGCAAGGCTGTAGTGTGCAAACACCTCACCTTTCCGGGGGCTATATCCTCCGAGTAGCCCTGGCGTCGATTTTTCGGCGTCCCCAACGTTGCGGGCTCCATGGCGGGTGGGGAATCTGGAGGACGAATACAAAATTCTCTACATGGCAGAATTAAATAAAAACAAAACAGCTGATATCTCAGCAAACAACCAGCAGACGGGTGCGTCTTCGGATACCCCGTCTCAAGCAGCAGATGCGTCCAATCAGGACACACTGCAAGTAACAGTGTCTCCCTCTGTGACAGACCTACCTTCCAAGACTGGGAGGAAAAGGATCTGCGGAGCGGAGATAAAACGTCGTAGGAAAGCCCGCCTGGCAGCATCGAAGTCAGGCGAGAGCACCTCGACAAGTGGTACTGCACACGAGCAGGCTAGGTTGTCCAAACCACCTGCACGTGGAGATGGTGCCAACAAACCCAAGCAGCTGAGAACAGACGCTGCTAAAAAGCGACTCCGATCTCGGGACTCTCTACCTTCACCCTCGAGCAATCAGGGGAAGAGGGTAAAGCCAACTCTCGAGAAAAAGGGTTCAAATCGGGTGGGCAATGTCACCTACAAAGAGGCTGCTGGAAAGCACCTCCGAGTAGCTGTGATAGACCGCTCAAACCCCCTGGGCAAACTCGATGAGTCCCAGGTGGTGATAATAGAAAATAACCTCACCGCTGCACTAGATGCTTTTATAGCAGCAGCGGGTAATGAGGAAAAAGTAGTACCCACCTTCGGCGGGTTCTATCACTCGGGACAGATCCTCCGGATCATCTGTAGTGACCAGAGCTCGCTGGAATGGTTGCAAACAACCATAGCAAACCTACCACCACCATGGCAGGGCGCTAAATTAGATGTAGTCCAGGTGGACAATTTGCCAAGGCTGACCAAGGTCACTCTTTGGATTCCTGGGGAACCGGAGCCCACTGAGATGGTCACACGGCGCCTTGCTGCCCAGAACCCCTGGGCGAAACAGAAGGAATGGTGCGTCTTCCATGACGCGGACAGGGACGAGCCGAAAGGCAAACTCCTTGTCTTTGGCGTCGGTCAGGTAGACAGCGCCGCCATCAAAACAAGAGGGGAGAGGTTGAACTACAAGTTCACCTCTCTCAAAGTTAAGATGCAGAAGTTCGAAGACGACTCTGCATCCAAGGAAACAGAAACAGCCACCTCAACTCCTATGGAGACGGAAGTAATTCCGGAAACGGTGGCTGCTAATGTAGAGAAGTAAGCCCTCCAAGGCAGGCCAAATGGCTTCCTTGGTAGGGTGGAACTTCCTTCAAGCAAACTTGCAGCATTGTCGGGAGGCAGTGGCATTACTATGCCGCCACCTTGACAGCTGCAAGGACACTGTTGCTCTAATACAAGAGCCCTGGTTAGTAAAATCTTCTATACGAGGCTTTACAAAACTAAACGGGACTATGTTCACAGGTAGTTCCACAAATAAAAGCAGGACATGTATCTACATACCTAGCAATATTCAGGCCAACCTTCTGCCGCAGTACAGCGACTGCGACCTAACAGCAGTCCGGACGAGCTGCGACTTAGGGAATGGCCCACAAGATGTCGTCTTGGCGTCCATCTACCTTCCAATCGATTCGCCGGAACTACCACCTTCTCGAAGGATGGTGGATCTGGTGAACTATTGCGAGCAAAAAAAGAAACACCTCATCATTGGGTGCGACTCCAACTCCCATCATCAGGCATGGGGCAGCAGAGATTGCAACAATCGAGGTAAGTCTCTATTAGACTATCTTATTGATACAAATTTAGTAATACTTAATCGCGGGGATGTCCCTACTTTCTACGTATCACCCCACCGTAACTCGGTAATTGATATTACCGTAGCGTCGTTAAGCATTTCTAATTATTTATGTGACTGGCAAGTGCCCGACCAACTGACAATGTCAGATCATAGATGGATCTCCTTTAAATTAAAGGCTAAAGTAATGGAACCCAAACAATACAGGAATCCTAGGAATGCGGACAGGATGGTCTTTCTTGATCACCTGTCGGCATTCATGGATTCTGAGGTGTTGAAGGGATTTTCCAACAAAGAAGATCTAACAACTACTGAGGAGATTGAGACGTATGCCAAGGAGCTGCGAAACTCCCTCATAAACGCATACGAGCTGTCATGTCCGCTAAGAACGGCTGGGCTGCGGGTTCGAGCAACGCCCTGGTGGTGCGAAGAACTCGACCAGCTAAGAAAAGCGACAAGAAAGCTCTATAATAAAGCGCAGAACTCCAAGAAGGACGACGACTGGACAGCGTTTAAGGCGCACCGGTCAGAGTTCAAGAGAGTAATCCGCAAAAAACAACGCGAGTCTTGGAGAGCCTTCTGCGGCGGTGTTGAAACAACCACCGCTGCGGCTAGGTTAAACAAGATTATCGCAAAAGATCCATATCAGCAGCCCGGCAGCCTATGTCGAGAGGATGGGTCATACACAGATACCCTCTCACAAACTGCCGAAATACTGCTACACACACACTTTCCCGACAGTCAGAGAGTCACCGATTTTGATTGGACTGACACAATAAGCCAACCACCGACCGAGGCCAACTGGGAAATTGCAAAGAAGGTTGTGAATAAGACCAAAACGGCATGGGCCATCAAATCCTTTAGCCCCTTCAAATCGCCTGGACCTGACGGGGTACTTCCAGCCCTACTTCAGTGGGGTCTGGAACACCTGCTCAATCATCTGGTGCGAGTGTTCCAGGCGTGCATTGCACACGGATACACACCGAAGGAATGGCGCAAGGTTAAAGTTATTTTTATACCAAAACCAGGCAGAGGCGACTACTCCCTGGCAAAATCTTTTAGACCAATCAGTTTAACTTCGTTTTTCCTGAAAACGTTAGAAAAACTGTGCGACAGAGAGATACGTGATACGATTCTGATGCACAGACCACTACACGTAAACCAGCACGCATATATCCCGGGGAGATCTACTGAGACCGCTCTACACAAGGTGGTAGAGCGCGTTGAAAGGTCACTGGGCCAAAAAGAGTCCACCCTAGGAGCGTTCATTGACATCGAAGGGGCCTTTGACAAAACCACCTTTGAAAGTATAAATGCAGCGCTATGCCAATACGGTGTTCCCACGACCATTGCCAACTGGATCAGTTTTATACTGAAGTGGCGAGCCGTGGAGGTATGTGTCGGTGACATAAAGATCAAAGGTGTTGTGACTAGAGGCTGTCCTCAGGGGGGAGTACTCTCCCCGCTACTGTGGATTATGGTAGTGGACAGCCTTATACGACGCCTTAACGAAAAAGGTTTCTATACCATAGGATACGCAGATGATATGACCATACTGCTTACTGGCAAATTTGAAAACATGCTCTGCAGGCTGATGCAGACAGCTTTCAAAATATTGGAAGAATGGTGCATTGAGCACTCTCTCTCGGTCAATCCGACAAAGACGGAGCTTGTTCTGTTCACCAATAAAAGAAAGTTACCTGGCATGACAATGCCTAACTTAATGGGGACTCCTCTAAAACTGGCGAACGAAGTCAAGTATCTGGGAATAATACTTGACAAGAAGCTAAACTGGGGAAAACACTTGAAAACCAAAATTAACAAGGCAAGAATGGCTTTCTGGCAGTGTCGAAGGGCGATGGGACGGTCATGGGGCCTTTCCCCTAAGATCACCCTCTGGCTTTACACTGCGGTTGTCAGACCTATGCTTTGTTACGGTGCACTTGTCTGGTGGCCCAGAACCAAACAAGTAACAGCAGCGTCCTCCCTACACCGGATTCAGAGACTAATCTGTCTGGCCGTAACGGGAGTGATGCGCACTGCACCCACTACGGCATTGGAGACCCTTCTCTGCCTCCCACCACTTGATCTTCATGTGCAGGAGATGGCGGTTAAGGCTGCTCTTAGGTTACGTAGTTGGGGACTATGGAACCATAGGCGAGGAGCTGTGGGTCATATGCGGATCTTAGAGGACTACTCAATTGGAGTACCTCTGCTGCACCTTGAACCTGACAGAATCTCCCCTAAATATATATTTGACAGGAAATACAATATCCTGTTGAATCCAACAGAAACCAACGACTATGACATATGTCTATTCTCGGATGGTTCCAAAAACAATGTTGGCTCAGGAGCAGGAATTTTCTCTGCTGAACTGGACCTAAACAAAAGCATACCGCTGGGCAGGCACACATCAGTTTTCCAAGCGGAACTTATGGGTATACTGCACTGCGCAAAAACAGTCCAAGATAAACTTATCTACGACAAAAACATTCAGATATCTACAGATAGTAGAGCGGCACTTGTGGCACTGAGGAGTCACAAGGTCACATCAGGTCTGTTGCTAGAATGCATTCAGACGCTAAATGAGATATCTAACTTAAACACCATTTCACTCCTGTGGGTGAAAGGGCATCAAGGCAACGAAGGTAACGTAAAAGCGGACGAGCTGGCAAGAAACGGTTCCAACAGCCTTCCCTGCGGTCCGGAGCCGATGATTGTACCAGCTGTCAAAACTATCGATACCCTCCTAAAACAACACATCCTAAAACTGCACTCCTGCAGATGGGCAAAAGAAACTGAATGCAGACAAGCAAGGGCAGCGATCAAAGCACCCTCTAGTAGGCATTCAAAATATTACTTGAAGCTGTCCAGAGTCAATCTACGGACAATTGCAGGGATTTTAACTGGACACTGCAAACTGAACAAACATCTCAATACAATGGGACTTGTAGATAACCCCAGATGTCGGGGATGCAATACAGCAGACGAAACCGCGGAACATGTGCTCTGTCACTGTCCGTCGCTAGCGTCAATTAGAGGTGCCATGCTAGGGGACTTCTGGCCTAACATGGCCAGAATCAGCGACACTCCGCCTGCCAAGATACTCGAATTTATCCTGGAGACAGGATGGCTTGAGGACTGACAGGACGGGGGGCCGCTGTATTCGGAGGCAGTACAATGGGCCCGTTTTTAGTGGCCTAAGTGCGTGTGGGGATACCTCCCTACCCTCCTACCTAAAATCCAGAATCCAGAATCCAGCACATCTTTTATTATATTTTCATGAATAAATAAAGAAAACGTATTAAATAATATACATTTGATACTGCTGGGTAATTCTTAATAAAACCGAACAAAATTTCGATGACGGCTTCAATATTGACAGATTTCAAACGTACATAAAAGAGGTGCATTTCGTTAGCCCCCTTTCCTATTTCGAATTTTGGATTCAAAATAGTCTAAATTGTTTGTACCTCTATATTCCTTTTCTACCTTTGTATTTACTCGATTTTCACCCTCATAATAGCATCGTAGGTTAAAATAATAATTAACCAGAGATGGCGTAAGTAAATTTAAAGACCTGAGATCTTTTATTGCTGTAAATTTTAGTTTTTCCTTAAAATTATTTCTGTTCAAACTTGTAATTATTTTTAAAAAAATTTACGTAAAGAACTCTGATCCCTTTTTCTTCACTTAAAGGTTTATAGGATTTTCCAAATCAGCCTCCCCTAAAAATACCTACAAACGAGTTATAAATTTTATTAATTAAGCATTAACGGTAATAAAATATTTAGATTATTTTGAATTCAAGATGGAGCAGAGGGGGTTGCCTTTTCGCGAACATTGTTGAATAATAATATATAATAATAATAATATCAATTTAATTATATAAATATTGAGTATGTTTATATCATATATATAACACATACAAAAAAACATTTCACAAAAACCACATAAGAACCGCAAAATTATCAAAGTCCAGATAATAAGTCATAACCTTCAGAAGCAATTAATTTCTTCTCAAACATTATGTTATCATATGTTTTCCATTTTCATTTCCATTTCCATGCAAATACCAAACAAGTTATTTTTGAATATTTTTTAGTACCAACTTACTTCCGCAAAACTTGTGTTGATTTCAATATTTTGCGATTCCGTTGGTCATATCTTGAAATACGCAAAAGAATAATTTGTTGTGAGTAAGTTTCCAGTTTTTTCTCTGTGGATTAAGTTTTCGTGTAAAAACATGAGGGTATGTATGCATTTACTTTGTACTTAATTTTAATTTATATAAATTAACTGTTAAATTTTTGTCGAAATTGCAAATCGCTAGTGCATGTACTTAGCTTATAATATAAAGCTAGTTAAAAGTCGACACAGCACTATGAATAAATTATAAGAATGACAACAAGTATTTTACATATTATATCAACTGACATTTACACTACCCTACATTGATTTATCGGGAACCCGCCTCCCCCCTCCATCCAAAATTATCACAATTCTTATTACTTTATCATAGGAAGTATGAAAAAGTAGTTATTATAATTGTACAGAAAAAAATTGAGATTTTGAAGAATTTTGACATTTTGGGGTCCCAGAAATGGAAAATGATCATTTCCAAAAAATGTCTATATAGGTGTGTGTGGGTGTGTATGTGGTCAAATTTTGTGTGCACTCTATCTCACAAAGTAGTGAGAATTTTTTAACAAAATAATCGTATAAATATCCTATTACTTTATCATACAAAGTATGAAGAAGTATTGTTATCGTGCAGAAAAGAAATTGAGATTTTGACGATTTTGGTCATATTGGGGTCCCAGAAGCGGAAAATAATCATTTCCAAAAAATGTCTGTATACATATGTGTGTGGTCAAATTTTGTGTGCGCTCTACCTCAAAAAGTAACAGAAATTTTTTAACAAACTTTTGTATTTAATATATTGAGACTTAGAACTGATTAGATTTCGGTTATCATTGGTACACGGAAAAGCAAAAAAAAATATTTTGTAAATTAAAAAATAATTTTTTTCTTTTTTTTTTTAATTTAATTTTTTTATTAAATTCTTCTCTATGATTATATTAAAAAAGTATTAATCAGTAATCATGTAAATATCTTATTTTTGTAAATATTCTTTTTTCAAATTTAAAAAAAAAAATTTTTATTTTTAAAATTTTATTTTTTTATTATATTCTGCTTTATCATAATACAAAAGTATGAACCAATAATCATGTAAATATCCTATTGCTTTATATTTTTATTATTTAAAAGTATAATAAAGTTATGGGCATGGCCACATGCCACATCCGATTTTTTATTCTTTTATTTGTGACAGTGGCGTATTTAGAGGGGGCAAAAGGGCAAGTGCCCCTCTCAAGAATGACTCGGATTGTACCCCTAAAGCCCCCCCTGATAAAAATAATGTTTACCACGAAGTTTTAAAATTTAAATAACTTTAAATTATTTTTATGTATTTGTTTATTTATTTACTAGCTGGAAAGCCAGTCCGCGGACGGGTAGCTAGACGGTTGATCTGTCTTTTAACGGTATATTATTTAATTTCTTTTTCCGCTTCTGGGTGATTCCCGTTTTTCTATATTTTCAAAGTAACGCAAAAAGTTGCTGCTAAACAGCTAAACTTGATATGTCGTGTGGCAATTAAAATTTCTTTTTATGATATAAAAATAAATAAGTTTCTCAAATTCTAATTTTCTTTGGCCGAACGTTTTAATTTCCCTCACTTTTGCTCAAAAACAAAAAATGTCCCAGTTTGTTCCGACGAAATTTGTATAATTATTATTCTGTCTTCTATATAGGTATTCTAGAAGAGTGGGAATTTTATTATATGAACTGAAGGGCGTTCACCCCCAGACTACCCGATTTAAACTTTTGACTATAATTTTGACAGCTAACTTTCAAAGTAATGTAAAAGTTGCTACTATACTCTAAACATTTCTCGGTTTTTCTTGGCGAAATATGTAAAATTGTAAATCCCCTCTCTTCTCCGAGTATTCTAAAAGCATGGAAATCCTGCGATATGTACTGGAGGGTGTTCCACACCCCCCAGACCCCCCCGGTTTACAATTTTGACTTTATATTTTTATATTACTTTTATAATTAACTTTCAAAGTAACACAGAAAGTTGCTGCTAAACACTGTGAGCAGTAAGGTAATTAAATAAATATGCTTTCCAAGTTTTAATTTTTTCTATCTGAAAGTTAAACTTTCCTCATTTTTGTTTAAAAATTTAAATTTCCCGGTTTGGATTAATATTGGACAAATATTTTCAGGCTAGAAAAAAAAATCGACCAACCAGAGTGCTTTTTCCAACAAAAAATGACAAGTGGTAGTAGGAGCAGCAGAAGCGTGTGCTGGAATTTTATGTATTATGATTAGTTACAAATGACGCGCACGAATGGATTAACGAGATTCTGAAAAATCTTTAATCTTACCCTCCCAAAGCCATTTTCTAAATACGCCACTGATTTGCGATTTTGATATTGAGATATTTAGGTTTTTATCTTTTTTTTATTTTACCTCCTATTTTTATGATATTAGTACCAAAATTTGTTTCATGGAAAACTACGTCATATAAGCCTTATTTGTTTTGACCTTTTTTGCCTCTTTTGCCCTTTTTCAATTTTACGACATATTTTAACATTTTGGAAAGTTTTTTTTTATTTAAAACAAAAAAATTAAAATTAAAACCATGTACCAACCTAAGAAAAGTACCAAGTCCATGGTATCAGATCTGAAAGTAATTCAATTAAAATAAGGCTTGAATAAAGTACCTAATTCAATTACTCAAAAGTAATTCAATTAAAGTAATTGAAATGAACCTGAAGTATTTGGTATTTGAATTACTTTAATAAAGTATTTGAGTATTTGGTAATTGGGTTTCAGATCTTTATTCGGTAATTGAATTACTTTCTCGGTAATTAAATTACTTTTGAGTAACTGAATTACTTCTTGACTTACTGAATGAAGACATGCTCTATCGGATACAAATTTAAAAAATTTGGTATTAATAAATGCTAATTCCAAAAAAGATATTAACTTTTTTAGAATAGTACTTTTTTTATAATTAAATAATTTTTTAATAAATAATATAATGAATTTTTGATTTTTACTTTAATGTAACTTGGATCTTGAAATACTTGAAGTACTTAAATTACTTTTTGGCTAATTTAATTACCTTTGGTAATTGAATTACTTCGAGTAATTGAATTACTTCTAGTAATTGAATTACTTCTAGTAATTGAATTACTTCTAGTAATTGAATTACTACTTTTTTGTTACATTGAGTAATTGAATTACTTTTTCTTAGTAGAGTAATTTAGTAATTGACATATTGACTTATTTGAAAAATTATTTTTTACATTTTAGTGCATTTTTTGCATCTTTTTAATATTTTCGTTTTAGAAAAAGCTTAGTTTAAAAAGTTTATTTTTTATTTATTTTATTAGTTAATTGATTTTTCTGTCCCTTTCTACATGTTACCATACTCATGAAGGTTTAATTAATATTATGTGTAAATTTCGTAGTTGTAGATTACCTACTATTTAAATTAAACCTCTGTATGCGCTTTATACCACCTTTATCAAAAGAAAATATTTTGATGTACTGATTTACAAATTATTTTTTTAAATAATTCTGACTCCACCACTGTCGGGTTCTACAAGCTTCCGCGCCGCCACTGATTGTTACACATGTTCACATGTTTTTGGAATTTGTTTAATAGTTGCAGGTTATGGTGTAAACATTATGAGTGTCTTTCACGATGAAATAGAAATTGAAGACTTCGATTTTGACGAAGAAGAAGGAATGTACTATTACCCTTGCCCGTGTGGTGATCGATTTTGTATATCAAAAGTAAGTCGTATTTTTAAGGTTATGAGATCACACTGGATTCTTCTAAGTTATGCTGCAATAGGTCAATATTAAAATTATTATGTTAGAATTTCATCGATTTAAGATAATGATAATAAAAATATAGGAACTCAAAATATAATATATTTTGGCCTGAAATCCAAGGAGTTATTTTGTATAATACATTCTTATATATACATACAGGGTGAAGGCAAAGTTTTGAAAGGCTGTTGAAAACTAGAATTTTAATTATGTTTAAAAATTTCAAAAATAATTTGATGTTCGTCAAACAAAACTCAATTTTTTAATAAAACTTTATTTTTAATTTAAGGAAGAATTACTAGCTGGCGAAGAAGTTGCAACTTGTCCGAGTTGTTCTTTACAAATTAAAGTGATATACGACTTGGTAAGTGATTTAAAATAATATTTAAAATTTGAAATGATAATTTGGTTTTCTATAAAGGAGGCATTACAACAGCAGGCTCAGGAGGTAGCGAATATTGGTGATAAATTTCAAAAGTTGCAAGTTTTAAGTTAGTGAGATGGCAGGACGTGGAAGAGGTAGAGGTGGTCGTGGCGGAAGAGGTCGAGGTGGTGGAATGCACAATCGTTCTTTTGGTGAAGAATATGTTAAAATAACTGAACCACCACCCTTATTTCCGCCACGAGCCAGACAGCCAATTCCTTTAACTGTAAGTAAATTTATCAACTTTTTATCTGCTATCTAATAATAATATTTTACAGGAATCCATAGAAATGGATTACTTAATTCTTGTAAAACAGGAACTTATTGATCGAATGCAATCATCGGGAGCTTTTATGCAAGTTAGAGAATCAAAAGATTCCTCTCAACAAAAGATTGATAAATTGTTGGCACAATTACCTTCTGTTAGAGAAAAATTTGATTGGAATTTATTTCCAGCAGAATTAAGACCTAAAGCTGTTCCAAGAAGAAAAAAGTCTATAGATTCTAAAGATGTCGATGTTCTAAAAAAATTTGAACAGTTGGAAAAACTTGAAACCGATAGAGAGAAAAAAGTAGATATTAAAACAGAGGAACGAGAGAGTGATGAAGAAATGGAAGTTAGTTTTGAAAACGAAGAAGCTGATGATGGGACAGATTATGCAAATAATTATTTTGATAATGGTGAAGGTTTCGATGATGAAGATGACAATTTAGATGGTGATGCAGTTTATTGAACATAATTAAGTAAATCAATTTTATTGTAAATTAGTTGAAATTATCTTTTGAATTGTGCAGTGATACAGGCTCTATTTATTTAAGATAAATAAATTTTACAATATTTAAATTGTAAAATTGTTTAAATAGGAAATTTATTATATTAATTAAAAGCAGCAGTGTGTGTGAACCACACATGTGCAAACTAGGGAGCATGAAACTGGTTTTATCTCTGGTGGTGCCGAATACACTGCCGTGATTAAATTGTAATTTGCTATTTATAGAGCTTATAGGATATATTATCTTCAACTTTCTTAGTATTTAATAATAATACAAAGTGATTAAGGAATATTCTCTAGTTCAGACTAGCGAATTTTTGCTAAGAGAAGCAAACAAACTTTCTTCTTCAAGTGCCATACAGTATGCTGTGCGTAGGTGATCACTTGGCTGAAGCCAAGATAATGTACTATGGAATTTAATTAATGGAGTGGTTTCTCGTTGTCTTCTCCAAAGGCTATTTTGGGCTTTAGATCACAGCAGTATATTCAACGCGACCAGGATTTGAACCGCTTCCACATCGGCCTAGTTAGTTCTCTGTCCCTGACAAAATTGTTCGTAATTTTTTCATGATTATAAATATACAATTATGAACAATGGACACAAAACATGGTGTTTTAGACTCTGGTTAAAATCATTGATTTTAGACAATGGGCTGACAATTGCAATATTTATTACATCAACAAACGGTTGCCAACTCTTGAAAGGACCAACCTGGGAAATTTTTAAGAAATGAAGTAGGGAGGGGGTTGAATGAAAATCTCAATCATTTACCTATTAATTTTTAAATTTATATTTACTTTGTTTTCGAGCAGCATCTAATATTTGACGGTTTTTTAACACAAAATCTTAAAAGTTTTCACATGAAAAATCTAAGTTAGTTAATATTTGTAACTCGGCTTTTACTAAAGAAATATTCATTCGGTTTCTTTCCTTGTTCCATCATGCTGAAGTAGCGATGGGTGTGTAAAATTTTAGAAAAACCGGAGAAATTATTGCATCCCTGGAGGTCCGGAGGTTAACCATAATTACCGGAGTCTCCCGGGCAATCCGGGAGGGTTAGGAACCTTACATCAGCTCTTGTGTGTTCTCTACGGATGTGATATTTATTTCCAGAGTTATGGTAATAGAGTTATAAATATGGTAATAGAAAGTCCCTTTCTTTTTCCAAATATCAGAATTTCTTAATAATATAACCGGAGAGAGAGCAGATCAATTTTTTACATGCTCGATAGTGAAAGTAGGCTTTTCAAGCAAAGATTAAATGAAAATCATTAGCTAGTTTTTGCTCAATTTTTAAGCGGGCGTAGAAAAAATAGTATGCATGCTTCAAATGTAAAGTGACTTGTGTTTGGAGGCAAATTGACTTGCACTTTAAATTGCGCCGACGAGCATAGAAGAGTCGATTTCTGCTGCTTTAAATATACAATAATATACTATTTTTTTTTGTAGCACCTTTTCTGAAATACAAATAACAATAGTATTTTCATAATTTCGGGAGCTCCCACTTTTGAGGGAGTAAAATAATAGGTTTGTTCGTGCTAGTTACACTTAAAGCGCCCTTCACACTATGCGATTTATCCTAGGATTTCTCGTACGATTTTTCTTAGGATTTCTCCATAGATGTTAATATAGAATTCTTTTAACTAGGGTTGCCAACTATACTTTATAATAAAGTATATACTTTATTTTTTGCGAATAGAATTTCGATATATATCGATTCCTGATGATTATTTTTTTATGATTCAAACGACAGATGTTATAAAATTATTAGCTTAAAACTTAAAATTAAAAAAATACCTGTTTTTCTTACAAATACTCTTTATTTCTCTTTTAAAAGATTTCATACTTTATTTCTTATCAGTAAAAGTTGGCAACCCTACTTTTAACATCTATGGATTTCTCTCATGAGTTTTACCTTTAGGGGTTATGCTGGTTATCAGTTTACACTATAGGTTTGTTCGTGCTAGTTACACTTTTTACACTTAAAGTGTAAATATTGTAATTTTCACTTTAACTTTTTCCCAAAAGTGTAGGTTTAACGCGAACGCAAAAAGTGTAACTTGAGTGTAACTCCTCCCCTTGAATTCAAATTTGCGTTCGTAGGTTATGTAAATCAAAATTTGGATGTTGATGAGCAATAAAATAATTATAATTTTTACGATTTGCAATCATTTTTATTAACTTTTACATAATTTAAATTTAAAAAAATTAAAAATTTATTTAAAATTTTTTATTTTAATTTAAAAAAATCATAAATTGTTAATAATGAATAGTAAATAAAATATTAAAAACAAAGTACTTGACATAAGACATTTTTAACATTTTATTTTTGGTAACTCTTATTTTTATTTCTTAGATTAGCATTTTTAAATTTCATTTTAAAAATCTAACAGCCAATCAAAATTAAGTGTAAAGTTTACACCTGCTGCAGAGCAGATGAACGAACTAGAATTTGAAACATGCGGACAGACGCAACATTTTAATGCAGACTTTGCATTGAAATTTTCTGTATATATTGAAAAGCCGGTTCGGCGCGAGGACGGTTCGGAGCGAAGACGGTTCGGCGCGAGAATAAAATATTTGAAAAAAAGAAAGAAAAAGAAAAATAATTTGAAACAATTTAAACATTAATAGTTAAATAATATAAATAATAAACTTATTAAAACTAATACACATTATATAAAAAAAATAGGTTAATGTAGTACTGTATTAGGGATGGGATAGGAACAAACATGTACTGCGTTAGGGATTCATTTCGTAATTATACGATAATCCTCGCAGATAGTCGATTATATTTCGGTTTGCATAATCGGTCACTATCGTTTTTATGCGTTTATCCGCATCCTCATATTTTTTTATTTTTTCGATTGTTCGTGGCCTGCTAGTAAGTGTTCATAGAACATATCACGGCCTCTTTGAACTTTCTGCAATGCTTCGATAAATGGGGCGTCAGATTTTGTGTAAAATGTGTCGTTAAAAGGATACGAGGAATAATTAAATCTAGGACACAGATATGGGGTTTTCAAAAAAAATATGTATTATAGTTTTATTAATTAAAATTATTAGCTCTTGAAAATAATATAAATTAAAATTATCAATATTGAGCTACAGGACACAAATAAAACACATTTTTAAACAAGCTTTTAATAGTTTTTAGGAATAGGAAGTTTTAATAAATTTATTATTTATATTATTTATCTATTAATGTTTAAATTGTTTCTAATTATTTTTCTTTCTTTTTTTCAAATATTTTATTCTCGCGCCGAAAAGTCTTCGCGCCGAATCGGCTTGCACCGAACTGTCTTCGCGCCGAACTGTCTTCGCGCCGAACCGTCCTCGCGCCGAAAAGTCCCAACCCGAAACTTAACGAACCTCTGCATCCAAATAATTGTGGAACGAATAAATTTTATTAAGATTTCAAAGAATTTTCAAAAAGGTTTAATGAATGTTTAAATTTGTTTTTCAAAATTAAATAAACAATTGAATTTCACAATTTAAATTCGCAGGACATAAATAAACCAGTTTATGTAAACCTGTCCGTATTCTCTCCTTCTTCGACCCGATGGACCACGATTAAACTTGTCGTGATTCTTCACCTTCCAATCACATGAAAAGGAACTGCGTTCAGTCGGTTCCCAGTAATTTTCTACGCCACGTGTCCAAAATACTTTTCTCCCAAAATTTCACCTCGTTCGGTTTATTCCAAATTAAATTTATTTTTAATGGACAATTTGCATAAAATTCAAATTCACCTCAAAATGGCATTTATTGATAGTTCAATATACCTATAACCAGAATATTTGAGTGATTTATCAAAATTCTTTATTGTCAACCCGCAAAAAATTAATGAAATGCTATAATTTGTTTGAAAAAATCACGTGATTGAAATCAGGATGTTCAACAATTGGTGCCAATACACCAGTATAATTTCCACTACAGTATCTACCAAGTAAGTACCAACCGGTAATGAAGTTATGAAGTAACCAAATTTTAGTTACTAATCGCCATTTTGATGACGTCAAAATCCTCAAATTTCAAATTAATGTAAAGAACTTTTTTCGACCCTGTAGTTCGTGCGAAAAATATCAGTTGTTGTATTATGATTGTCTGTAATTTTCTTTTAGACTCTGATGAGGACCACTATAAAGGTTGAAACCGGTCAGCAAATATATAAATAGAGTAGTTTTATTCGAGTAGGACCCAAAAAACCCACTATTTCCAACAGCCAGTTTAATTTCAAATTAAATCAGCCATAACTTCAAAATGGTTTTGTCAGAATTGACATTGTCATAACTTTGAATATCAAGCTTCTTTGAAATATTAATTTGATTAAACATAATTTTTGAATAAAAAATTTAACAACTGCATTACGTTTGTTTGCTTGCATTTTTAGACACTGCAATATATTCTAAACTATATTTTAAAGTTTAACCAGAAAGCATAGATAAAGCAAAGTTAGAAAGATAGCAATATAGAAGCCTAAGAACTGCGGTCATCCGAGTTCCACCATGTTTTGAGTAAAAATTGAATGCAACGTGTTTGCAGTTTCGTATCATGTGCTTAAAAGTACCGACTTCACCGAGTGTTTGAGAGCATCTGTCTAAGCAGTGACAAATTTCTTTGGAAAAAATCAGTGGCAGATTCAAACACGCTCGAAGATAATTTACCTCAACGATGGCGATGATGAGTAAAAGATCTACGGTGATCATAAATCCTCCATTACTTACTCTAATAATCTTTGTTTACATTGTTACAATAAGTAAGCTCGTGATATAACTACACAATATAAATTTCTGTAAATAAATACCTACCTATATTTCAGCACTAAATTCTTTAATATTTTTTATCAACTTTCCGACGTCGGCTTTTTATTGTATAAAATTGTTTATTTATTTTGTGGTTTTGCTTATCTAATTTTTAATATTTCCGTCATAAATATAGAAGTTACTACTGGTTTGTTCCATAATTCTGTGTGCTACGACTGTAGGTAACAACTAGTGTTTTATTTTTGTGCTTAGAAAAACTTTTTCTTTAACACTAAAACTGCAAAATTTCAATTCTGTCAATGTATACTAAAGGAAAATACATTTTTTAATTAATTTTAGTAAAAATTATTTTAACATTGCGTCTATAAAGTTTGTATAAAAATACTTTTTTACAACTTGCATTAAATCGTACATTGAAATTTTACAATGGCGAACCTATTCGGATTAAATGAAATGATCAACAAATTCTTACACGATAATGAAAGTAAAGCTGTGGATTTTATTTTTAAAATCTTGGAAGAAAAAACTGGAGTAAATCGTAAATATATCCTTTATGGTAAGTATCCAAAATGTACATAAAAGTATTATATAAACTGTCAGCCAACTGCCTAGAGTTTGAATAAATTTTATTGATGGGAGAGCTACCTAAATTTTTTAACTATTGAGAGTTAGTAACTAAAAATTTAGTTACTACGCACCAATGAGAATAAAACTATTGAATTATTCAAATTGTCGGTTTTAGGCTTAGGTTGCCATTCAAATATTAGGTGTTTAAGGTTTTTAAAATAACGGTTTTTATTAATTTTTTATTTATATTATAACACTTCTTGTAGGGCGGTTTAAGTTCTTTCTTATCTATGGGTAAGTTTCACTTAGTTTTTGATTTTTTTTTGCTAAACTGCAGATGTCAAGATGTAAGTTCCAGAACTATTCAATAAGGTACCCGGGAAAAAAAGTACCGACGGTGCTAACTTAAAATATTACTGCTCTGCTTTTATTAAAGCTCTGTGATTGGTCCATATTCCAGTTAACTAATCCAATAATCGGATAATAATTATAGATATACAAATAATATTTATTATTTATTCAATTCACTTAGTTTCGGCATTCATATCTTAATTTTTTTATTTGTCATAATGTACAACAAGTTTCTTTTAACCAAAATTCGATTAATTTTTTTTGCGATGATTGGTAGCAGTACTACAGATAGGAAGTAGGAAGTAAAATTGTAGATTTATATACTAACTGACTATCTAAAATTGCATTCTAGTATTATGTATTAATAACTAAAAGTTAGGTATTAGATTAGTTTTTGTTACTAATAATAATTATTCATTCAATAGTTTTAGTAGATAATTAAAAAGTTATTCGAATAATTACCACCAATCAAAAAAAAATTTGTTTTGGAGGTAAGGTACCTAATCAAAAAAACATTTCAAATTTTTTTTTACATTTTTGAAATCGCCGTGTTCAGAAACGTAAAGATTTAAAAAAATAAAAAAAGTTTTTCTGTGTCAGTCTGTCTGTCGGTCGTCAGTGTTTCTCACTTTATTTCTGAACCGTCCAACTAATCACGACCAAATTTGGTATGGTAGTAGGGTTTACGGTATAAAGGTGAAAATTAGGTTTTCGTAGCGATCTATCAATCAGGAGTATGCCACTACAAGAAAATAACACATGATTTTTTAAAACAATTTTGTCTGGTGATAAAGATTATTTTAAAAACCTTGAAAAGCTTTATCCAGAATATTAGGTGAAAATAATTTTCTATTTGTCATCTGTCAAAAATTAAAAGCTGTCAAATTTTAAACTTCAAGAGTGATTAACTCGTGAAGTACTAAAGGGATCTCAACCAAATTTGGTATGTAGGAACATAACCCCCCCCCCATGACTTGACAGCATATGGAACCATTTGAGAAAAATCAGGAATTCAACATGAAACAAAAATATTATTTTTTTTGTGAAATCTTGAAAAAGTCTTTGTCCCTCGATTTTCTTTGGCATTTCTGCGTCTATGGCAATCTAACTTTGTGGACGTATGTCTGGTGGGCTCTAGTGATGAAAATAAAGTTTTGGCAGAGAAATATTTGCCAGGGCTGCCACAATAAAAAAAATTTAAATGTCATCGTTTCTCCGGAAATGTTTAACAGATTGGGATAAAATTTTATATGCTGATACAGCTTTTAAAATACAAGTATTGGTGAGAAAGCAATTGTACCAAATGTAAAAGCAAGAAAATTACATAAATTATTAACCGAAATCTTAATTTATCTACTTTTTGTGAAAATCATTACCTAAAATTATCAAAATATTTAAACAATAAAATACCGATTTACGTATATTTCATAGCAAGGTTAAAAAAGCTAATACATAAATTTATTCAGATAAAATAGTATCTACCTATGACCTATGAGTATTATCAGAAATATATTTATTATTTCAAAAATATTGTTTAAATATAAATTGCTAGTCATTATGAACTCGTAATAATTGATATAAAAGTTTTAATGTTTTGTTTATTAAACATTTTTTGTCAAGTTCATTTCATAGTCATATCGCCGTTGTCAACAGTAATTCTAAAATGACAAATATAACAATGAATCCGTAATTTCTCTTTTGAGAATGGTGAGTTTATAGAAGCATGTAATTTAATGTAGCATAAGAATTCTATAGATTCCATTAATATGGTTGGATGTAAATTGCTTTTATCCCACCAATATAATTTCCATATTACATTAAATTACCTTAATTGCTTTCATAAACTCAAGACAAGCTTGGATGCAAAGTACAATAAAACAACAAATATTGCTAATTTTTATTTTAGGAATTATAGGATTTGTGGTATTTTGGCTGGTAATGGGTTTTGCTGGACAATTAGTAACAAATTTAATTGGAACTATTTATCCTGCATATTCTTCAATTCATGCGATCGAATCTAAAGGAACCCACGACGACACAAAATGGTTAACATACTGGATCGTATACTCTGTATTTTCCTTTGTAGAATATTTTACTGCTATTATTCTAGGATGGTTTCCTCTTTACTGGTTAGCTAAAGTAAAAAGATTTTGAAATATTTCATACTTCAAATTTTGTATTGACATTTTGAATTTTGTATAGTGCATACTATTATTATGGTTAATGTTGCCAATTGAGCTTAATGGGTCTATGATATTATACTACAATGTAATTAAACCGTACTTTTTTAAATACGAGCACATTGTTGAAAAAGTATCTGGTACGAATGATGAAAGTATCCAATTAGTGTCTACGATTATTAAATTCTTATTATTTTAGGAATTCAACTCGCCGAAGAAGTAGAAAATAAACATGAAGCAAATAAAGAAGAAGCAAAACCAGAAGAAGAAAAAAAGAAGGAATGATAATTTAAAAAACTAATACTATAACTAAAAATTGATAATTGTTTTAAACATAATTATTTTTTTTTGAAAAATAAAAGCTTTAAAAATATGTATTCTAACATTTTGTTTATAAAAAAAATTTGAATAACTAATAAAATGAGACTCCTCAAGTTTTCGGAAATCACAAACGAAATGTTTTTGAAAACATGTTATCCAACCATTTTAAACTTTTATTATTTACGTATACAATATGATAAATAATGATTATTATAAATAACTATTAACTTATTTTTTAAACAACTATTCCTATTAATCTATTATGTTTATTAAACCAATTTGGAATACCTACAAATATTTTTTTTCTAGGAACTTGTAAAATTTTGGTAACCATACAATAAAGCATTTTGTGTAAATTTTATAGGGTAGGTATAATGGTCCAAAATATTCATAAAAATAGATTATTTAATGAGTTTCAAAGACTGTTGAATAAATTTTATTTAAAAATAAAAATGTTAAATTGACTGATAAACATACTCATCTGCAGAAGTATCAAATTTGATTTCGTCGTTACTTTAATTTTACCATTTAAATTGATTTTAATCAGTATTCCAATCTTTCAATTAATTTTGTTTGTTTTTTTTACATATTTAAATATTTATTTAAAATTATCCAATTTTATTCAAAATCATACTAAATAATTTTAAATTGAATTTTAAAATTGAAAGTTTTATCAACTAAACGAGATTTTAATAAACCTTTTATGTTTCGAGCACTTACAGAATTAAACGTGATTTGTTGTAGCAAAAATATGGATATAATGTACTACTTAAATCGCTAAGTGCAGAAAGGAAACTGTTTACATTTTTAAGCATAGTTTTCAGCTGCACAATTTTTTTACACATATTTAGAAATGGCTTTTAGCTATAGGAAAAGTGAAAAAATTAGTTAATTGTATCAATATCTTGCCCAGAAAAAATATCTATTTTATTGAAGTACGTACTTATACCTCTCTGCACTTAATAATGCTGTTTAATTTAAACAATTGAAAAAACTTAAGTAAAAGAAAACTTTATTCTATACGACATAAAATACATTCATTCAAAGGCAAAATAAACATTGTTTGGCTCACAATATTATTCATCTAGTTCTATGTTAGCAATGTAAATTATAGGTTTTGAAGGCGTGTTTTGTCATATAAAAATTATTTTTGCAGCAATACTTATTAGAAATTTTTTGTGGAAAATTGTATTTCCTTCATTTTTGTTCATATAAATTTTTCTATTTTGTCGCACCATTTAAGAGTTACACTGACTTTAAAAAAAAATCTGTAAAATACAAAATAAAAATTTGTCTGTATCTCAAAAACGGTGCAACGAAATAGAAAAATGTATAGGTAAGTAGTTTCTTCTTGTGAATCTCATTCCCTAAATTTTTGTTTCTATACATTTCCTATTCGTTGCACTCTTTTGGAGATACAGATAAATTTTTATATTTTACAGTCTTTTTTAAATCACCATAACTCTGAAATGGCGTAACAAAATAGAAAAATTTATTTAAACAAAAATGAAGGAAATAAAATTTACAACGAAAAGTTTTTAATTATTTTTTTTTAGTATTTCTGTCAACCACAAACATCTACTGTTAATTATGTAGGCGACGCCGACGCGAAGTTTAGTGCAGAATTGAAAGTATTGCATCAGATGTTCCCTTTCTGCACCTAACGCATATTTTACTGACGAATATCGAATTTTTACTGACAACGATTATCTTCTTATGGTAGAACTTTTATTCCTGCACTAAACGATCGGGCTATGTCAAAAATATATCGAAGCATCCATGGCAAAACGACGTAAGCGACATAAAATCAAAAATTCCGATATTGGGGTCATTTTAAGAAGGAGAATGTGCACTATCCACTGATCAAATTGGCTTAGGCGACAAAAAATCATGTTAACCACAAATGCATTTTAAAGTTGTATAAGCGCCAATTCCCCTTTTTAATTACCGTACCATAATAGCCATAAACAACAGTTTAGTTTACTTATTTGTTTCTCTAAATATAACAACGACACACAAATGACTTTTTTTTTGAGGCGCCTCCGGAGATTCGCTGTCACGGACTTATTTATTGATATTTTCAATCGAAAATTATTTCAAAGATATATTAAAGATATTTCAGATGTTATGCTATAACGTGTAGGTATATGAAATAAATAAACCAACATTATTCATAATAAATATGAATATCAATAACGAGCTAAAGGGTACTAATAAATCTTATTATATGGATTTTGCAATCCTATAAAATTAAATGTTGTAAAAAAATTATAAATGATTGAAAGTGCTTACTGTTCATTAATCCGAAAAATATGCAAAATAAGTGAATTAGTTTGCGACACGTATGCATAGGTGTTTCGAATTTCGGATTCTCATCAGGCAAACCTGGAAAAAAATTACTAACGCGCACAGTATTCAACTCAATATGATAGAAAAAAATATAAAAATTCAAAATTATTTGACATTTCTTTAAAATAAAAACACAATCCTACCTAACTTGATTCCAAAATGAATAAAAATAAAGAAATTTTTTTGAAAATGTTTTATTTTGCATATTTTTCGGATTAATGAACAGTAAGCACTTTCAATCATTTATAATTTTTTTACAACATTTAATTGTATAGGATTGCGAAATCCATGTAATAAGATTTATTAGTACCCTTTAGCTCGTTATTGATATTCATATTTATTGTATTTTCAAGAGCTAATAATTATAATTAATCATTATTCATATCTCCAAAATAAATCATGAAAATATGAAAACCCCCCCTAATGGTTTTGAATATAATTAAAGATTTAGAAGATAAGTAAAAATTGGACAAATAGAAAATTACAATTCATTTAACTGGTGGATTTTTGGTAGTAACAATTAAAAATACAAACCACGGTAAAATTTGAAAAACATTTCTTGTGGTTATCTTAAAAGTTAACATTGCCATTTTATATTAAAATTTACTAAACAATTTAATTTCAAAGTAAGCCGGAATTATTTAAAGAAGACTTTTATTAAATTACATCTCAATATAATATTATGTTTTAAACAAGTCACGCACATTATAAATTTTAGTTCAGAGAAGTTGCGAGAAATGTATAGTTAAAACAGCGCAATTCTAAGAAAAAAAATTATGGTACTAATTTGATAAGAAAATGATGACATTTTTCGTGGGTCAGCACACCCGGATTACACACTACTTTCTTTTAATGTACTGTTTAAATGTATCTATTGTATATAGTTTAGTAAAATGTACTTCTAATTTATGCAGTGCCGCACTCTTCAGATCAATCCAATAATATCCAATCCAAATAACGCATCTCTAAACTGTGCTTTTGAATTTTACAAAAAAGAAACTTCGAGCCCCCACCTGTACCTACATGTTGTATATATCGTTCTGTGATAATAAGTTACATAGATAATATCGATTAATTGATCAGTACGCAACTTTAACTGTCTCAAACAACTGAATCATTTGGACTAGAACCTAGTTTGTAATTTTTAATACAAGTCAAAATCAAAATTTTAGTTGTACTTTAAACGCTAAGTCGTAAACAATTTTTATATTTTATTAAATCCAAATGTTGATCAAAGGGTAAGTTTTCTTTTTCTTGTTCCCATATTGTTGCAATTAATTTCTTAACTTGATTGTATAACTCATTTACTCCATTAAAAATACTTGCGTTATTTATGCAATTCATTGTGAAATTCTTTTTAATGACGATGTAGGCAGGCGCATTTCTTAAATTTCGATTGTCACTGTTATCATGAATTGTAAAAAGTAAATATATATCTAAAGAACTCCAGTATTTGAATTAAAGCAACATAAGTTATACCATGTATAGTACCTGTGTTTTTTTCCATGAATCCATGGTCAGTTCACAAAGTTATCATAATATTAAAATTTGATAATATTTGCCTTACGTTTGTACTGGTCATAAATTGGTAAATAATATAACAGTGCTACAATACAATTTTTAAAAATTGTTGTCAATCCAATAAAATTTTGATATCCAAATAGGTTTTTTTATTTTACTGGTATGGTATGTTAACCATGCTTGGTTAACAATAAAATTTTGTTGTTCCTTGAATTATACTTTCAAATTAAATATTTCAAAATTATTTTACCATTACTTAAATAAATTGCAATTTAATACAATTTATTCCATTCCTTATCCAAATTATAATTTTCTCTATCTTCCAATCAACACCTGTTTTGACTTTCATTATATGAAGAATAAAATTTTTCTTCACAAAAACAAAATTTACAAATTATTATCTACACCTTCCCGTAAAACTGTTTTTAAAATTTTGAAATCTACTAAGCCAGTGAAATTAGATCAATTTTCTTGTCGAAAATTGGAAAACTGGAAAAACATTTTAAAAACATTAATCGGTAAAGATCTGAATTTTGGTACACATGTTTATTGCGGCTTCCTGTTAAACATACTAAAAGTCCCCGTCGAAATCTGTTGCGCTCGAGCCGCCATCTTGGAAAAAAGGTACACTTTTTCAGTTTTCTGTCTATATCTCGGAAACTTGTGCCGATACAAAAAAAAGTTTAAGTAAAAATTGTAGTTTATTAAATATCTTTTAAAAAAGTTTCTATATATTTTTTTGTATCTCTAATACGGAATACGTTTCATTCCTAAATATTACAAAAACTACAAATTAGACACCACAATATTTTGCATAATATTTTTTATGAAATAGAAAATAAATTTTATTTATTAATTGTAATTTATTATTTTTAGCTTGTTTATGTTATTGGCGTTATGGTGCCATATGACTTACTATTCTTCAGTAAGTGCTTGTGTATTTGTAAAAGCGGATTTTTTATGGTACTGCTCCAATCAGCAATTGAGAAGAATTCCGATATCGACAATACAAAATAAATCCGCAAATCGTTTAGATTTCGCCTACAATGATATAGCATTATCATCGAGCGATATGGATGACTTATTGAATTTAGAATACAGACTCAACGTTACAGAAATTATATTCGACTATAACAATATAACAGAATTGCCAAAAAACTTAGATGAAGTCTTTCCAAATCTTGAAATAATATATTTTAGAAACAATAAAATTACAAACGTAAAAAATCAATTCAATAAATTGGATAATCTAAAAAAACTTTATTTGGATAACAATCCAATCAAAATGATTTTACGTAGTGGTTTTAGGAGACTTACAAATTTGGAAAAACTGTCGTTAATCAATACGAATTTTACATCCATACAACGATTATCTTCTTTATCGCTAAGAAATCCAAATTTAACGATTGTTGAAAGTGAACAAAATTGAGAATTCTGATGAATCTAAACGCTATAATGCCTATAATGGCATCGGCAGTTTTTGAACAATTTAGTTCTACTTGATGTAACTACTTTATGAAGAAATACTGTTGTTATAATTTTAAAACTGAATCTTGCAATCGAGTTATTGAGAATTGTACCTACATTTCAAAAAGTATTATAGTTTATTTAAATTATAGTAGGGCGGTTTTCAATCTCTGGGCTACGAGGTCATTTTGGTGGGTCATGACTTTTTAGTAGATTTTATAAGAAAATAGGCTACATTTCGTTTACAAATAAAATAAAATAAAATAAAATTAGAATTTGCATTTTAAAATGTAAGTTATAAGTTTGGGAAAACATGAAACAAATACGAAGGAAAATGTGAAAAATTTCTGTAAGTACCCTTACTATAATAAGTGATATTGATATTTTTACGGCAAAAGTGTAACAAGCGAGCAAAAGTGCACATAAAATATTATATTCTCTTTTCTCCCGCACTATTATATTTTAACATTCAATGAAATAAAACTTATTAAAACTCAATTTAAATTGTTATTTTTGTAACAATTGGGCAGAAGAAACGTCATTAGAGATGGAATAGATCTGATCTTTTAAGACTCATACCATAGTTTGATCAGCGGCGGTGATATCAATAAGCGAATATATTTAAATAATATACGCAATTCAAAATTAATTACTTGGTATTTTAGGGGCCCGTTTTGTATATTTGCTTACGGGCCCCAGCTACTCTTGCACCGCCAGACCGCCACAGAGTTCGATACCATAGTATCACAATGGAAATTTTTTATGTCTATTAAATTATTATTAAGTATTGTATAATTTATAAAATTTTAATTAAATTTATTAAGATAATAATTATTACTTACTCTGAGTAAGCTACTTTAAAATGCAAATTAGCGAAAAAGTCTCATAAGTATGGTTTGTTTCAATTTAAATGGAATTAAAAAAAGGAATATATTAAATTAGTTTGATGTATGAACGTATGAACATTTCCGCTAAAACATAATAATGCTACTGCCAATATGGCTAGCCTGCGATTAAAAACATCACCTTATCTCTATATTACATGTTTTTGTGGCAAAGTTTATACGTTTTATACCAAAATAATTTGATACATTATGATCCTTTTTAATTTTTTAAATTTTTTTAATTCCATTTAAATTGAAACAAACTTTAGGTACTTTAACGTAAGAAATTATGTTGTAAAAATTACCTTCCTCAATTTAAACAGATGTGTATGTAAGTTGTAAGATATTGTTCCTTATTGCTGTGTGCAATTAATGTCTTAGTTTTTAAATCATTTATGTGTTTATTTTGTGCTTTTATTAAATATTTAAAATACCAGCAATTTTATTTTACACTGGTTCACAGAATTATTGGCACAGCCCTATGTTATCAATGTAATTTGTGCCTTCTGAAGACTATTTTTGACACATAACAATCAATTTTACAGCAAAACCTTTCAGCCAATTTTTATTGCCTTCAATTTTGTTTAACCGGGTGTTCATTTTAAAACTTCCAGCAATTAATATCTCAAAAACCAAATGTCAGATGAAAAAATATTTCGGACAAAAGTTGAATGATAGCGAAAGGGAAAGAATACGGCATAATTTTTTTTAATGTATTGACCTTTTCAAGGTCATTTAAAGGTCAACTTTGTTTTTTTAAATGGCACCTTATATTATTTTTAGCAAATTCATATTTTGCATAAGAAAATATTAAACAACTTTTGTATGAAAGTTTTTTTATCCGACATTTCGAGTAAGATACGTTGAAACAAAATAAAAACATAATTAACATTGTTAGTGCTTGTTCACAATGTACATAAGACGTAAGAATTTCAAATACAAATAAGACCTTAACAGAATATTGAAAAATAATGGAGCTATTTTGGTATATGCAAAAAAACATTCTACGTCGCGTACTTTAAGATTTTAATATTATTCAATACTCCATTAAGCTTTTATTTGTATTTATATTTTTGAGTCTTATGTTCGTCTTACGTTTTACGTACATTGTGAACAAGCACTTAACCAAAATTAATATTTACAAGTTTTAGAAGGCTAATTTATTAGTATAAACAGTAGAAAAAGTGTTTGTAAACAAGTGTTACCATAACAAGTTTTCAAAATATTCCCCATTTAGAGTTTAACAATGATACAGCCTTTAATGAAACTCGCTTCTAACTTTTTCAAAAGTTTTTTTCGTAATATTTTTGCAAGCCACTGTGATTCGAAATTTTAACTCTTTAATATTAGCTGGTATTGATAAAAATAAATTAAAATTAAAACTCTCTGAAAATCTTGAAGAAACTAATGTCAATTTGTTTGTTTTATGTGACAGTGCGTTTTGTTTTGATTGTCATAAATTGTAAGTTGAATAATAACAAAAGTAATAACAGCCTTCTAACTTTTAAAAAATTAAATTTCGATTATAATCAGCTGCAATTTATTAAAATGTTTTTCTTTTTTTCAACGCATTTTACTCGAAAAGTCTAGGTTGAATAAAAAAATTTTTTGAACAAAAGTTGTTTATTTATTCATGCAAAATATGAATCTGCTAAAAAAATATAAAGTGCCATTTAAAAAAATAAAATTTACCTTCAAATGACCTTGAAAGTCAATAAATTAAAAAAACAATTATTCCATATTCTTTTTCGCCTTGCTATCATATAACTTTTGTCCAAAATATTTCTTTATCTAACTTTTGTTTTTTGAGATATTAACAGCCGGAAGTTTTAAACTGAACACCCGGTATACATTTTTTTATTTTGCCGCACAATTTCTAATTGACAAAAACGGTGCGGAAAACTATAAAACTAAATACGATTTTTTTTCATGTATATTTCATTCCCTACATTTTTATTCATATACATACATTTTTCTATTTTGTCGACCCGTTTTTGAGATAGGTAGTACAGCTGAAATTATTTTTTGCATTTTACAGAGTTTTGTTTAAGTCGCTGTCAGTTAGAAATGAAGCAACAAAATGGGAAAATGTATATAAACAAATTATAAGTATTTCAAAACAATTCTGGCAGATTATAACCGCTTGCAAATCAGTCTGGCGAATTTTTGAAATTGTATAAATTATCGATTTTTGAAGTTAATTTTTACAATTTCAAAAATTTGCCAGACTGATTTGCGAGCGGTTATAATCTGCTAGAATTGTTTTAAAATACTTATAATAGTATAAAAAAGATGAAAATAAAGTATTAGCTTTAATAAAATAACTTCAACATCATTGTTAACTTTACAAGACGCAGAGCGTCGTAACGCCATGCCTTAGCGACCGCAAAGCCAAAGTCAGAATCGCTATTTCGTTTTCAGCACCAACTTAAACTAACGAATAAATATTATTCCAAGTTTTATAAAATTACTTCAAAAAAATGCATGTGATCTCCAGGGCTATAATAAGATATATGTAGGTAAATAAACAGAATCATTTTTAAAATTTACATTTTTAAAGCGGCGTTCAAATAAAGATTCATGCCTTTTATTTTGACTAAAAGATGTCAGCTTCGTAAATTATCGATAAAAATAGGATCACTGCAACATATTTTAGCACTTTATCTATGTAGGCCACCAGATGTCAGTAAAATGTTATCGATAAGCTTAAATCATTGCTTAGGTACTCTATTCCATATTCCATCTACATATGCTCTATTCGATATCGTTTAGGTATGGTTACAGAATAGGAATTTGGGTCGTCGAATACTGTCATCGTTAACGTATTCAATTCGATCGCCTACGTATCGATGATGGAAAAGATTTCGATGGAAGTTAGTGAATAAGGGTGTAATATTGTTGGAACCCCAAGGGATGAGTTTTAATGATCCGTGAAAACTAGAAATTAGGAATATAGTTGTTCTACATTAAAATATTTTACAGTAGAATCTACTAAAGGGGGAAACCTCTTTTACACGGCCGAAAAATACGGGATATTCATGAATTTTTTTCTGAGGCAGAATTACTCAAAACGCTTTGCAATTTTTATGGTAATTTAATACATATTTTAAAAGTATACAGGAATTTTTTCAAAAAAAATGAAACACTTTTACTGTGTAAACGTATGCCGCGTTTACAATGTATCGCCTATGGAGTGTCTTCATTGTGTACAGTGTAGCGTCCTTAATTGTGGTCTGAAACAAAAAAAGCAAAATTTTTTTTTAACTTTATGATAGTAGCTTCTATGTAACAAAGATATTTATCAAAGAAAAGGTCGTAATGACATTTTTTTCATAGTTTGAAATTAAAATGTTTTTTTTTCATTAAAAAATCGACTTTAAAATACGAAAACAAATATTAAAAAATTTTTTTTTCAAAAAACAATTGTTGTCAAATAGAAGAGAATTTAATTATCTTTAAAATGAGCCGTCACAAAGGCCGATCGGTTCAGTACAGCTTTCTCAATCGTGTACACAAAGTCGAAAAAAGGTGTTTCGAGTAAAACGCGTTTAAAGTTTTTAGCACCTAATCATAATTAATTAAAATTAAAATAAAAAAACCTAATTAAAATCACATACATTCGTGGTATCGACTTGAAATTTTCAGGGAATATTCTTGAATAGTTTTACAATCGAATAAAATTATTTCCAAAAAATCGATTTTTTCGATCCGATAAAGGAGGTTTCTCCCTTAATGTGATCACGGATAATGTTATCAGTCGGTTATTGTGATCATTTTGACTGGGAACCGGCCGCTTTAATTAGTTTATATACAAAAACAACCTGATAATGTGAGCCGCTTATTATTATCACTTTCAAGGAATTTCCTACACAATATAATCTCTTTTTCTAAGTACCTATCTTTTTCTGATTTGTCATTGAAATTTTATATACTATCTATACCAAAAACTTCCCGTTTCCCGTTTCATAGAGTGTTTCTATTTTTATTTTGCTAAATGTGCACTTTGCTTTATGCATTTTAGTTTAAGTTTAGTTTTTTCTTGTTAAATTTACCTAATTCTTCTAAAATTTGTTTTTTTAAAATTTAAAAAACTTCTCATATCGTTCAATATATTTTTTGTTGGCAATCTATTAAATTGGTGTTAAATTGACAGAAATCTGTTTTAATTTTCAATTTTTATAAATTTTTTCATATTTAGATTTTTCAAATAAGAGCCAAAAGTTTTTTAAAGGCCCTAGGGGTATAAGCATGGTGATTTGGCCCCGGAAAGATATTTAAACTATATTCATAGGATATGTTGGTACTAATAAAATACTAAGATCCTGAAAGTTTCACATCGCTAACTCTATTGATTTTCGAGAAAAAGCAAAATATGTAAAAAATGGAAAAAAATTATTTTCTCCGGAATGGCTGAATCGATTGATCTAAAATTTTGATATGTTTTGGGGGCTGATAGGGGCTCTTAAGAAAAAAATTAACACTTATATAGCTTCATAAGATCCTTGAAAAAAAATTTGTTTTTTCTTTAATTTCATTTTTTAACCATGGTATAATTTTTGTAAAATTATGAAATTTTTTTTTTCAAGTCCCATATATATCATTTTAACTTCATAAATTTTTCAGATTTTTAAAAAGGGTACGCCACAGTAGAAAAAAATAAAAACCATTTTTTGGTTCAAATAATGCATTTATTTAAATGTTTTGAGCATTAATTTAATTGAAATTTACTTGAATCTATACTTAAAATTTTTTATTTTAGGTTTATTTTTTAGTTTATCGTCTTATGGTTAAAACACGTGGTAATTTTAATTTTTTTCAAAATATTAAGAAATCAACATGGGTGGCAGTGCCTTCTGATTTCAACCTGGCAGCGTCAGTTTAAAAAAATCTCCATTCAAATTATTTTTATAAGATCCATTTTCCATTACTACACCTGACATCGTTTAGATTTGATATTTTTATGCGTTATTGGTAAATCATCTTCGTCAATTTTTATTATTTTATTCATTATTTATAGATTCCCATTAGTTTAGTTTGAATATTTTTCTTATTTTATCAATTTTTCATTATCTACGACTGATGGGAAATAACCGTGAAATATGGACTTTATTATAACGTATTATGAATTTCTATCTTGTAATTTTTTACATATATATTTTTTTAGCTTATTATATTCATATTCTGTTAAATATTTTTAATCCTGACCTGTTAAGTGATAATTATGTCTTTTTTGATTTTTTGAACGTATTGTATTTAACTTAACATTTACTTAAAAATATTAATTTAATTATTTTTATGTATATTCTAACTATTATAAATAATTTTTTATATTTAAATCAACAATAATTATTTCGTCAAATAAAAAAATTAAAACAGTTAAAAATAACTAATCACTAATAATTAATGTCGATAAATATTTTGAGGTACGTTTTTTTTATTACTCAGCTTGATTATTAATATATTTTAATAAATTTATTCTATTAATATAGGTAACCAAACTTCAATATCCATTAATGAAAAAAAGAACATATTTTTTCAAATTATTAAGTAAATTTTCAATAAATACACAATAAAGAGAAGAATAAAAGATACAGGAACGAAATGTATAGCTAAAATTTTATTAATAAAATTTTTTCAATCTTCATCATTGTCTTCTTCAATCACAACTGAAAAATTGTCTTTATCACATAGTTTATTTAATATTGCAGCAGACTTGAGAAGTTTTGATAAATTAAATGTTGTTTCTATGCTGCCGTAATTGTTTATTATTTGTCAAACTGGAAATTTTTATCAAAAATTCTCAGGTTTGCTGGAATATTAAATAAACTATTTGATAAAGTAAATATTTCAACTGTGATTGAAGAAAACAGCGATGAAGATGCGAAAATTCTGTTAATCAAAATTTTTGCTATATACTTCGTTATTTTATTCTTTTCTTTATTGTTGATTTATGAAAAATTGACTTGGCAATTTAAAAACATAATATGTTCTTTTTCCATTAATACCAAATTGAACTTTTATATTGTTTATATTTTTATTGAAATTAATAATGATTAGTTATTTTTAACAGTTTTAATTTTGTAATTTGACGATATAATTATTGTTGTTATTTTAAATATGAAAAATTATTTATAATAGGTAGAAATCATCAAAATATGCATAAAAATAATTAAGTTAATGTTCAAAACATTTAAATAAAAGCATTATTTGAGCCAAAAAATGGTTTTTATTTTTTTCTACTATGGCGTACCCTTTTTAAAAATCTGAAAAATTCATGAAGTTTAAGGGTAATATATGAGGCTTAAAAAAAAATAATTTCATAATTTTACAAAAATTATACCATAGTTAAAAAATAAAATTAAAGAAAAAACAAATTTTTTTTCAAGGATCTTATGAAGCTATATAAGTGTTAATTTTTTTCTTAAGAGCCCCTATCAGCCCCCAAAACATATCAAAATTTTAGATCAATCGATTCAGCCATTCCGGAGAAAATAATTTGTTTCTATTTTTTATATATTTTGCTTTTTCTCGAAAACCAATTGAGTTAGCGATCTGAAACTTTCAGGATCTTAGTATTTTATTAGTACCAACATATTCTATGAATATCGTTTAAATATCTTTCCGGGGCCGAATCACCATGCTTATACCCTTAGGGCCTTTAAGTTCTATTTTATAGCCTTATGGTCGGAAGGAAGCTTCCAGCTATATCTTAACAATATAAATAGCACTTTCTGAAGCCTTTTTTTGACACATAACAATTGCTTTTACAGCAAAACTTTGTAGACATTTTTTGTTAAAAATTTCATTGTCTTCAATTTTGTATCGTGTATCTATACATTTTTCTATTTTGTCGCCCCGTTTTTCACTGACAGCGACTTAAACAAGACTTTGTAAAAGACAAAAAATATTATCATCTGTATCTCAGAAACGGTGTGACAAAATAGAAAATTGTATATAAACAAAAATGTAGGGTATAAAATTTGCAACAAAAATTATTTATACACTTTTTTCTATTTCGTTGCACCGATTTTGAGACAGAGGTGACAATATTTTTTGTATTTTACAGAGTCTTTTTTAAGCTGTTGTCAGTCGAAAACGCAGCGACAAAATAAAAAAATGTATAGATACAAAAATGAAAACAATGAAATTCTTAACAAAAAATGTCTAAAAAGTTTTGTTGTAAAAGCGATTTTTATGTGTCAAAGAATGGCTTCAAAAAGTACTATTTACATTGTTAAGATAGGGGTGTACGAATACTTTTTTTGGACACTGTAAGTTATAATCAGTGCCGTAACTTAAACTTTTGGCGCCTGTGGCCAACTACGAAAAATGCGCCTTAACGAAAAGGGTGGGGGCAGAGTTTATTCTCTCTCCTCAAAGAGGGGTCCGGGGTTTCCCCGGAAATTTTTTTTGAATTTGTTGCAAAATGGCGAATTTTGAGACATATTCTCAGTTAAAATGTATTAAATTTAAAAAAACTGATTATATAGTTTTACCAACAAGAAAATATAAATTAGGCACCTTTATTTATCGCCTATTTTTAATTTGAACTTTTGAATTTCGTCGCCTTTATTTAAACAGCACCTTTATTCAAATGGCACCTTTATTCAAATGGCACCTCTGGCGCATACCTATATTAAATACAATATTTATAATTTAAATTTTTGAATTGCGGCGCCTTTATTTAAACGGCATCTTTATTCAAATGGCGCCTGTATTAAATACAATATTTTTAATTTTCAAATTTTAATTTGAATTTTTTAATTTTGGCGCTTTCATTCAAAAGGCGCCTATGTGCATAATGAGTTTCCATTAAATATGGCATATTGGCCATACCCTAGTTACGGCACTGGTTATAATATAACATTTCGTTTTAGTAATTTTCATTAATATTACCAAAAAATTAAACTTTTAAAAATTAATTATGAACGTAAATTAAATGGGAAAAGTTATGTGAGGTTTACATACCTGCACAGAGGCGTATTATGCAAGTTTGGCGCCACAAGCCTTTTGAGACCTATCCTCGGTTTTTCAGTTGACCTTTTTTTAAATTTGGAAAATTTATAAAGAAAATGAAACTTAGTTTTAATAATACGATTAATGATTAGGTAATTACAACTCCTAAAGTTAAATTTTGTGTCACAAGCTCGGGCTTCGTGAGCTTTTGCAATAATACGACACTGCGACCTGCAGACTTATTTATCGCGACACTATACACTAATCGAGTCGTCTAATTTATTATGCTAATTGCTAATGTCTGATTTTTATGATGTTAAATGCTGCAATACCTACTTAAAATTTGAATGAGAATTTTGTCTGGGCCTGATGTTAGTTTTTATTTAGTTATTTTTCTAATATCTGATTTTTATGAGTTTCCATTAAATATGTTTCAATAGCATTTGACATGGCACAACAAATTAGACATAAGAAAGGACAAAACTGGTAATGTGACATAATTAGTTATTACAATTTTGTAAAAATATTTTCGATAAAAAAATGCGTCGAGAGTTCATGCCCTTGAACCACCCCGGCACGATCCTGATAATAATAAATAAGCTTTATTTAGAGTTTTTTCGGTTTCAATTTACAATGAATTTTGTTAACTACAAAACAACTTTAAACAAACTCTTACCTATGTTTTTGATTAACAAAAAATTCAGATTAAAATTATTTTTAACGTATTATCGATAAAATAGCTATCTATGTTATTAAATTGATCTACTTAAGATTACTTTGTTACATCCGGCATGATCCATAGGTTTAAAACTGTAGAAAAGTTTATAGATTGAATTGCCGAATTTGCATTTTCCCAGCTGGAAGAATGTATTTTCTTTATGATGGATAAATTTTAAATTTTATTAGTTCTTGTACATTTTGGCGGTAAACCGAATGGCGCCCTTCTACCATTTTAGTTCGATCACGTGACCATAGTTGCGTTGAGTTACGTTTGAGGTATGTTTAAAGAACTTTGTAGTCGGTTTGTTAGATATTTAGTTAATAATTTAGTGAAATAGTTTGTTATTAAGGAATTTATTAAATTTCTAAATTTTTTTGTGCTTGAATGGAAAATAAGTCTGTAAGAGTTTATAAGTTTAGATTGTTATTTTTGATATTTTGCTCAGATGTCAATAGACTACATTTGTGAAGCTTTTGAAATGGCGTCTATCCACATGGCGATTAAATTTTATTCTTTGTGTTTTTCGCAACAAGTTTCAACAAATTCTATGTATTACAATTTACCGGCAATTTTTGCATCAATCCGCTATCGCTCTTTACAATTTATCCCCGATTCACTACTTAATTCGTTTACGTTCTTTGTATGACGAATTTGCGAGGTTGCCATGTTTTAATAACATTTTCCGTGTCCCTTCGTTATTTTTTTTCAATTTTGTGTTTAATTTGTGCTATTTAACCGTTATTTGTGTGCTTCTTTCGACAAAAACAATACTCTCCTTCGATTTTTCGTGTTTGTCTAATGGAATTGTGAACTTTAATGTTTACCTAGCAATACCAATTTTTGTTTACGTATTTTTCTTTTTTCAGCAAATATTGTATATAGATATCTGTACATACTGTAAAGATGAGTTCGTCTACTCGAACCACCTCTAAAGGTGGAAAAACCAAAGGCGACACTAATAAAATAAAACATGACAAATCCGACACAGGTAAGAAATAATGCTATTTTTTAGTTATCGTTTGGGTATATTTATAATTCATTTTGATTACGTTAGGTAAGGGTTCGGGAGACAAACAGCATAGTGGTGGTGGAGAAAATTCTCGCTCTAAAAGTGATGATCCAACCATCAAAGATAAAGTTCGACAAGTCATTGAAATGACACGACGATCGGAAGAAGAAGTTTGTCTTGCTCTTCATGAGTGTGATTACGACACCGAATCTGCTATCAATTTGCTGTTTGAAAATTTATCAGAGGTAATTCGATTTGAACTTCTAATTTATGCATTTTGAAATTCAAAGTTATCTTCGAAAGAAATTTCATTCAAGTGAAATTGATACCACAATGTGATAATGATAAGGTGCGTCGTTATTGCAGTATCAGGATGTGGTATATCACTGATCAGTTGTATACATTTCAGCTTAAGAAATGCAGATAAAGAGACATTTTTGTAGTCTAGACAACATAATTTCTAACCGAGGATGAAATGAAATTAGTTAGAATACACAATTTTATAACAGAATTTTATTTTAAGGGTACCTGGGAGACCTCAAGCAAGAAGAAAAAGAATCGTCAGGCATCTACTAGTAAGGCAGAAACAGGAGAAGCACCTCCAGCTAGCGAATGGAATGAAGAAGGTCAACCTAGTGAAAAAGAAAAACCCCGCAATAAAAATGGAGGTGGACCACCACGGCTTCATGGCAGACACAATGACAGCAGAGGCTGTAGGTTTTGTAAATTTTGTCTCTTAATACCTCTTGACAATTACTTTTCCACAGGGAGGGGCCGAGAGAATAAAGAAAATGAACGTAATTTAGAAGGAGGCAGCCAACAAGATCGGAAAGACAGGCGTGGTCGTCCCGGTGTGCACCCACGTGGCGGCGTCGGTAGAGGGCGAGGCGGAGGGCGAGCTGGTTCTCGTTATCCACCTCGTAGCAATAGAAGTAATTTCTCCAATGCTCGTCCTATTGAAACGTGGGACAATGCCACACAATGGGAGAGCACTACGATTACCAACAGCGCTCATCCTGCTTATACGGCTGGTATGCATGTTTTTTTTTTTTCGATTCAATTTTGTTGCTTACTAAATTTGCTATTGTTTTAGGAGAAAGTTACGACGATTTTCCACAAACTGATGACTGGTCAACGGAGGAATACACCGGTAGTTTAGCGGATACCAAAGTTTTTACCCCTAGTTCAGCGATACCACCTTTAGCTGAGTCGGGCGTTGAAGCGTTGCCTGAAACTCAGCCTATACTACCATTGGAAACTGTAAATTTTGTGTTGATGATTGTTTAATTGATTAAAATAATTATAATGTTTTAGATGCCCTCTATGCATACCGGTACCTTGAATGCTGCACAGGCGCAATACTTGAATCAGTTAACTCAACAGTCAAGTGAAAATATGAAAGTCGCTCAGCAGTATACAAACAATCATTTATCTCAGACTTATGGCAGTGCGACATCTCAAAATTATAATAGTGGGCAGACGTTTGTCAATACCAATACGGCATCTCAACCGTACACTAATAGTGCCCAGTCGTATAATGCTTCTGGTGCAACAGCTTATGGCAATAACACCTATTCCAATAATAGCTACAGTAATGCAACTGAAAACTCTTCGGGTACGCAACATCAGCCGGTGCGAACAAAAACGCAACGCGCTCGGGTCCCACCCCCTTCTAAGGTAAGAAATTTATAACTTGAAAAAAATTGAACAGATAAAAATGTTGTAATAACTGTAGATACCAGCTACTGCAGTTGAAATGCCAGGCGAGTTGAATAGCAGTATTGGCTTTTTGGATGTGCAATTTGGTGCAATGGAATTTTTATCGGATACACCTTCCTTTGATGCTTCTGATAACAAGTTTAGTTCATCCAGCGATACAAATTTGACTAGTTCCAATCAAACTCCTAGTACAAATCTTGATCTCAATCAATCGAATCAAAGCACTATTGACACTTATTCATCGACCAAAACTAACCCACCAAGCAGTATTAGTACAGCATTATCTCAAAATGTAAGAGTGTATTTTGAAAATTGCAATGTTACTAATCGAAATGTTTTTTTTTTTAGTTGCCAAGCACGGATAACATTCCTCAGGCAAGTGAGCATCTAGCATCTGGAACATATAGTTCAACACCTAGGAATTCAACTGTAGCTGTTAATGCTACACCGACTGCAGCTCCTTCTGGCCTAGATATAAATAAACAAACCGAATCGCATTCTTACACGCAGCCTTCTACATATAGTTCGTATCAACCAAAAACTACGACCTATCAAGCACAAAATTACAATTCATCGAACTACAACTCGACTCCGGTTAGTTTTTATTTTATATAGTTATATATATTTTTTCGAACTCCAATTTGCGGAATTGTCATACATCGTACATAAGTACCACTTTTTAATGCTACATGTAATAACTGATTCTGTTATAATGCAAATTATATTTCAGCAGAATTTTTTGGACTGGAAAATTTAAAATTAATTGATCCTTAACTCCTCCAGTCAACAGATAGAACAACTTAAATATATTTACTGCGTTTTATTTACTGAAAATGTAAGATAATCTAACCTAAATTGAAGCGAAGTTTTAGGTAAAAATGCGGTCTATTAACAACTTTGCATTTGAGGGGAAGTTAGATTTTATACTTATTTCGTGCATTATTTAAGGTAACCTTAGTTCCTAACATTTTGCTGCATTCTATTTACCGAAAATCTAAGATAATCTAACATAAGTAGAGGGGGTAATCTAGGTTCACTTTGACTGATTTGAAATTAATTTTATAAAATTTGACAAAATTTAACATATGTAAACTTAGTAATCAAAGTTAGGAAATAAGGTTGATCTTGAGTTACCTTACATATTACATGAAATAAGCAAAAAGTTAACTTCCCTTCAAATGCTAAGTTATAAATAAATAGAACGCATTTTTACCTAACTTCACTTCAACTTAGGTTAGATTATCTTCGATTTTTGGTAAATAGAACGCAGTAATTATACCATTTAATAACAATTTAATTGACAATTCCCCTGACTGAAAAGTTAAGTGGTTCAAGCAAGGGGTAAATATTTCGAAAAAAAATATGTACAACGACGCCGAATTTCAATCTATTCCAAGGAATTCCATTGATTTTTAAGGAAATTCTAAACAAGTTCCGGTAGTTACATGCACTGGTGATTTGCGGAATGCGATTTTTGTTTTTCAACAAAATAAATTTCAAATTTGACCAATCAAAACAAATTGCAAGTGCATGTAACTAGCTTTACACAAAATTGCCAAGATACCTTCACCTTGACAATTACTAAGATTACATTGGGTTAAAGTTATAGCTACCTTTTTCAGAACAGCAACCAGCTCAACTCATCTGTAGATTTTATTATTTTAGCTCAATAACCTTTAAGCAAGCTTGTACATATTTTAAACTTGATTTTGTGAAATTTTATTTGCAGACAACTTCAAACAACTATGTGAGTAATACGCAGTCGTACAATGTGCAAAACAGCAACAGTACTTATCAAAATTCGTATTCTGGCTCAAGTTCCTACCAAAACAATGCCACTGCATTTCCTGCTATTACGCAATCTAATTCTTATCCCTCGAATAGCAGTCAGTATCACCAACAAGCAAATCAGTCTGTGTACGGTGCTAATACAAGTAAGTTGCAATAATATAAAGAAATTCTATACAATCATAAAGGCAAATTCTTTGCAGCAGGTCTTAACAGTAGTTCAAATTATGGATCTGCTCCTAGTGGAAATCAGTATAGCAGTTACAATGCTAGCAGTAATAAAATTAAGGAATCGAGTTACGATACCAGTACTGCAGTTGTTAGCAGTAGCACTACAGCAACCAGTAGTGCAAATACCACAACGTTAACTGCAAGTTCAACTTCTAGTGCTAAATCTACTACTACGACATTAGGTAAAATTTATTTTATAAAATTTTTGCCATGTAAACTTACAAAATAAAATTCTAGCCAAAAATAGTAGCAATGCGATGAACATACCACCAGCTGCAGCACCCGTAATGAGTACCCAATACATTATGAGTCAAGTTCCATACTTTCAGCAACCTGTTTATTCGTTTGAAGAAATGCAATTGTTGCACCAACAAAGGCTACCACATGTGGTATGATAAGTTTTTATCTTATTATTAATAATAAACTAAGTTACTTTTTAATTTAGCCTACCGGGTATTACGACATGAGTTATCAAACTCCCACGACGTTAACAGCCGTTCGCGATGGCACATTAACAAACGTGGCTTACTCGATATCCGATGGTAGATTTACCAGAGGAGACAATAACACATCGCCTGTACCATCCACTGTATCTCAACAAACGAGTACGCTTACGCAAGGACACCAAGCACAGCCCATGTTGGCAGCACAAACTGCAGCAGCACCTTTCTTTTATGCTGCTGCTCCATACAACCCCATGCAAACTTACCAATTTGGTGCAGTTTATCCTGTAAGTATCATTTCTTTTTTTATATCATGAGATATATTTGTTGTAAGCCTAAATTCTAATCCACATTATAGAACTTTTAAGGGTTGCTTAAATTGCAATTAACATTCTAAATTATCTGATTTGTTGTTTGAGGCATTTGTTGTTTTAAAACAAAAGTTTGACATATCGGATGAATCGTTTAGTTTGGTCTTATAAACGATTTCAATATGTATGTGTCTTATGTTGCTGTGAATTGGTTCGTATTATCAAATATTTTGTATGTTTAAGATGGTGCATGGTGTAACAAAATTATTATCGAATTTACGATATGTTAAAGTTCTGTGCTTGACAGCTTTTCAATAATCTGTTTTTGAGTTATTGGAAAAAAATTGTTTTTAACGTTATTGTAGGCTTAAATGCTGTATATCTTAATTGATACATTTAAAACAATTTTTATTGCATGTGTAATAGGTGACTGATAGAGTTATCGCATTCCAGCAACTACCAACAGTCACTAATGCCCATGGATCAACCAATAGCCAGTATCCTAAACCAAACACCTACGGCTCAGCTTATGCTTCTGCATACGATCAAATTTCACAATCGCAAGATTATAGTAAAACAGGTTATGTCAGTAATGCTCAAGGTCAAAGCAAAGCAACCGGTGCTAATGCGTCATCTGGTACTACAGGAAATGATCTGAATGCACTATATGGAAAATCACATGCAGCTCTTGGAAAAGTAAATGTAAGTTTTTTTACTGATTCTAAAACTGTTTTATTAAAATTTTGCATGATGAAAACGATGACGAGTCTGAGGTTGGTAGAAGTTCAATATGTGTGAACGCTAACAAGTTATTTGTTGTGTTTAATCAATATTATTACTGAAACTGAATCATAAGATTGATATGGCAACCTGATTAATTAAAAAAAACTTGTGTGATTTATATTTTGACTTTCACATCATAACAGTTTTTGTTTTATTTGTTTTAGTCTTACGAAAAACAAGGTTTTCATTCGGGTACGCCACCGCCTTTTGCTGGACCCAATCACGGAATACAAAGCACAGGGTTGGCACCTAGCGGTGCTAACTATGGTACTCAAATGTTTATTCCCACCATGCCCCCTCATCAGCAACATCATTCAACGCCCTTAATACATCAACAATTACATCAGGTATGAACAAAAAATATATAAACGAAAATCCCAACATTTAAATGCGAACATAATGCTTGGTAGGTTTTTGAAAGTAAAACAAATTAGATTTTATTAAAATTTTTACGCTTCTATTGGCTGCAATTGCATGAATTTCACTTTTTATATAACGGCACACTGTAGATTAAAAATATTATTTTTCTTATCTATTTGTGCTATTTCACCTCAAATACCGTTGAGGATGAGAACGTGCTAATTTATACATCGTTTTGTTATTACCTTTTTGAATTTCATCAAAATGGATTTTTCAACTTTCTGTATTAGTGAAAATCAACAAAATGTTTTGTTTTTCAGAAATCATTATTTAAAATATTTATTTTCGCATTTCATTGTAAACAATTTTTGCTCACATCAAAAACTTTTTCAAGTTAAACAAATTTGAAATAATTACATTTATTTTTATTTTATCAACATTGTATGATATAGCCAACATTAGCGCATGCCAATCAAGTTCCGGGACGAGATTTTGTGTAATTGTAGCGACAACAGATATTAATAAAACGTTAAAATATTATTAATAGATAAATACCCAACATCTGGGCCCCTCAACCTTACGTTTTGTTTTTAATTTTTTAATTAATTTTTAAATAAAATTTAGCAACATTACAATTTTTATTACGCAAAAAACTGGTATTACAGTGGTATTGGGTTATAACGTACCTCAAGGAACCGTTTGATTTGGTCTGTAATAACCAAAGTATATGTTGTACAGTGTAATATAGCTGGATACCCTGCTACTAAAAATAAAATACTTTGCCTTTGTCTGAAGTATTTTAATTTAAGCCCTTGAACTTCGTTCAGCAGCATTCTTAAACTAGAAACCTCCATTGGAGGTTGGATAGGTTAACAATTGCACTTTTCCACCATTACATCACATTCCAGGTGTTTCATTTTTCCATTTAAGAGCTCCACTACATTGGCACTCAGAATTCATTATACCTATGGTTATACATGGATTTGTTTTATAATTATTAATTTCTACTTTATACTCTATTGTTGCACGAATTTTTATTGACGTTTCCATATCTCTTTTCGAACTCGAGGTGTATTTGTTTCATAACAAGCTGCTCTATGAAGCTCATTATTTTTCTGCTGATATTTTTTTAGCTGAAAGGTGAATTTGCTAGTAATTAGTATTAGCAACTTGACATGCAAGCCAAAATTATTTTCATAGATTTTAGTTGCTGTTTGCGTGTTGCATTACTATACTTACCTCGCACGTTGCTGTTTAACTGGTTTTTTGCTCTTGGAAGCCACAATTTGTCCTGTCCGAAAGCATTTTATTAATGAATCAGCGTGCAGTGTTTGTCTGATAGAGTAGTGCATACTCAAACGTTTTCCAGGTTTGCTTCTCGTTGCTAGTTTGTTTGTGAAGCTGATAATGTCCCTTTTTTGCGTGCTTGAGGTGCGTCCCGGTGAACCGAGAATCAAAATGCATTTGTTTGACATTTGATTTGGTTTAATTCAATTTAAATATCTAGGTAGTAACAGACTCAAGTTTCAGTAACTTAGTATATTTTGCTTAATTGATCTTATGATCGATCCCTCAATAGCAATAATTGGGTATTTTTGAAATTCGTTACATTTCGAAAGTTCGAGTTTAATTTATATAGTAAACATTTATTACCAACTAACAATTTAACCCACATATAATTTTTCTATTATCGCGCCACACCTGTTGACGACATTTTGCGATTTGTATTTTTAAATGTATTCCTGCACAAAAACCTTCCCCAAGTTCTACTGAGTAAGTGTGCAAAGTTTGGTTGAAATCGATCAAAGGATCTAAGAGTGCATAAGAGACAAACAAACTGATTTTTATACCGGGTGACCGGTCGACCATCTGAACATAGGCAATTAACATAGGAAATTGATTTTTCTTTAATTCCTGCTTCCCATCACAACGGATAAGAATGAAAATGGTATCAATTTAAAGAGATTTTTATTCCGCTTCTAAAGATACCTAACACTTGATAATTTGTTTTTCAATTACTGGTAAAAACTCACTAATAAAATGCAAAAAAGAGATTTAAAAAATAATTTTAGTTGCCTTGATTGAATTTTATTGCAATTGTTTTTGTTTGAAAACCAATAATTTCCAACAAGTTACATTGACAGATTACAATAAATTTGGTTAACAATGAACGCAAACGCTTATTCTTTGAAAGAAAAAGTTTTTATGGTAAAATTATATTACAGTGGTAGTTGTATTACAAAAACAATATTGCAATAAAATTCAATCAAGGCAACTAAAATTATTTTTAAATAATTACCGAGCACTCGGCCGAGAACACTGTCTCGCCACTGTACTCGTTAGGTGTAATCAAGGCATAAGGTTTGTCAAATATCCAAAATTGCAAGAAAACAATCCGCTTTACACTAAAAAGATTATCAAATATGGAAAATTTGAAAAAAAATTTCTGAAAAATTCTTATATGGGTACGATGTGGTGTTGGTTCAACATATGTGGTAAAAAAGGCAATATGGACAAATAAGTACATAGACATTTTAAAAAATGTGTTGATTCCGTATGCCTACGAAAATTTATTGGTACAGTCAAACTTCCTATAACACGATTAATTCGTACCAGATTATATGGAAACTATAATCAATATTAGATTGTATATATTTCCCTATAAGGCAATACGAATTAATCACATTATAGGAGGGTTGACTGTAACATGGATTTATCAACAAGACTGACCCAAAACACAAGAACACCAAAAAATGGTTACTAACAAATCGATGACAGTTTTGGATTGACCATCCTGCAGTCTCAATTTAAATCCTAATGAGAATCTGTGGCATACGAAGGAATATTGAGGTTGACGAGGAAAAAGTTACTAATGAAGTTCAACTTTTTCAACAAGCAGTCTTAATTTGGGAATCAATTTCGTAGATACCATTCAAAAGTTAATACAATTGTTGCTATATAAATTGGAGGCAGTTAAATAATTTTTTTAAATCACCAACCTATCGTTCTTAATTAGGTGAACCCTTACAAATAACGCTAATTATGACTGTTAGAAAGTTTACAGGTAATTTTTATGAATGAACCAAATTGTTCACTCATATTTAAGTTAGTGTTCAGGGAGTATTAAGGAAACCCTACCAAAATAATTGCTTAGGATTGTTAACATAAACAAGTTTTTATTTCTTAATTATGTCATCACGGCTGTAACTTGTTTATATACCATGCTGTTTTTGCAGTTTTTTCAAAGAAAAATAACTTTTCAATTTAAAAATTAAATCAATTTGGGTAAAAATCAGCTGGCTTGAAACGTTCGGAAGAGAGATTGAAGAGCTATAAGAACTCACAAAAAGAAAAAACTAAACATACCGATGACTTTCAGGTAAGCTCGAAAGGTAAACAGCAAAACTGAAATTCAGTGGAGCGACATGAAGTAACCAGGATTGAAATGGGTTGTTTATTTATGTTTATAGCAAACTGAGGATGTAAAGGGTCATTACTATAATCGCGCAAAGTCTCATCCCAAAATTTTATTGACATTTACTGGTGTTTCCTCATAAGGTAATATGTAATTAATATAGTTTATGAGCTATTTCGTGTTACACAATATTAAGAGTGTGATAAACGCAAGTGACATACAAGTAAATTTTGAAGGGTGTAAGAGGGAGAGACAGGTATGTTTTATCAGCCTTACTAATAAAAATTCGTTATACACGCGTTGAACAAGTGTATAGTTATACACTGTATAAGCACTGTATAAGGGGTATATACATTTTCTACTAATAAACGTTGTATACGTACTGCATAAGCTATAACTGTGTTATACTATGGTTATACACTCGAAATGTCATTTTTCGTATGTAAGTGTGACTTTTTCTGTCACTGTCATTTGAATTTATGTTATTAAAGTCATTTAAGTAAATATATTTAACCTAAAAAATGGAGAAAATGACAAGGAATCGTTAAACTAGAGTTCTAGTTGTATAAGATTTGTATAAAATGTGTTTTGACACTAATGAAAACCTTGACTACCTCATCGCTATACACGGTTTATTAGTAACGTTTACTTATACACCATGTATACAAGCTGTATACAAGCTTTATAAGTACATCTATGAATAGTTATGACAAGCTTATACAGAGTAGAGCTTATACACGGTTTATTAGTAACGTTTTCTTATGCAACCCTGTATAAGCCCTGTATAAAATTTATACAACGTTTATTAGTAAGGCTGTCTGTGTTTTACTGGCAGTCACTGGTGTCACTAGGATTAGTAATTAAAATATGCATCTGTATTTTACAAATTACATCCTGGGTCGCGTTTCATAATAGGACTAATACTATTAGTCGGAAAGTACAAGTTGAATATTATTACTATTGAAAAATAATGAAGAATAATTTTTGGCTATGCTTGTAGAATAGGTTATTTTATTAATAAGTACCAAAAACCACGCAGCTAGGTGTTCAAATTTTACTCAGTTGTTATTGAAACATAATCATCATCAATTCCGTCACGGCTTAGGTCGTTGATCTGTTTCTGCCCATCTCTTCCTCAGGCTTCCTACGTCTATGCGTCCTTGGGGTTAGTAGTTGTATGCTTTCAGAGATAACCTGGAGTTTGTCATTCTCTGGAGGTATTCTTCCCATTTTGTTGGATTGCCTACTATTTTGTCCTTTAAGTTTTAGATTTGTAGGTCATCTCTTATTATTATCTTTTCTTATTCTGTCCGGTCTTGTGGCGTCTTTTATTCCTCTTGAACCTCGTTTCAGTGGCTTGTATATTCAATTCTTTTTTTGTTGTGACTAGGGTTACCAACCCTCCCGGATTGCCCAGGAGACTCCGGTAATAATGGTTAACCTCCCAGGATGCAATAATTTTTCGGGTTTTTCTAAAATTATACGCATCCGCCGCTATGAATATTTCTTTAGTAAAAGCAGAGTTACAAATACTAACAAACTTCGATTTTTCATGTAAAAACTTTTATGATTTTGTGGTAAAAATCCGTCAAATATTAGATGCTGCTCGAAAGCAAAGTAAATATAAATTTAAAAATGAATTAATTATTAAGATTTTCTTTCAACCCCCGCCCCCTATTTGATTTCTTAAAATTCTTCCGAGTTGGTCTTTTCGAGAGTTGGCTACCCTGGTTGTGACCCATACTTCACATCCGTATAGTAATGTTGGTACAGCGGTTGTCTTGTGTAATATTCTAATTGGGTTTCTGTTCTGTTAGTACTCTTCTGATGGTGCCAGATATGTATTAGAAGCGGTTTAGCTTGTATGTATGTCCATATTAGTATCATAGCTGATGTTGCACCCTAGGTATTTAAAGTGTAACTTGTTCAATTGGTTCGTTTTTGATCATAATTTTAAATCTAATTGTGTCTTTTCCCAAAAAGGCCATCACGTTGGTCGTATTGGTAAATATTTTGCAATTGAAATCTGCTATCTTATAAAATGTGTAAAATACGTTTTGCATTATATTATAATATATATGAATATTGTAGCACTACAGGCCTTATAGACCCATGACTTGTTTATTTATGCATTTAATACAACAAAGATGTTGCCAGCATCTTGTGAGAGGCATGGTCGAAACAGCCAGATGTACCTAGTCGGGAATCAAACCCACGTCTGCGATATAGCAATCTAGCATTCTAACACTAGCCTACGACCGCGCTCACGCGTTTTGCATTAAAATTCATATTAGTTTGGTAATACAAAATCGGTGCAATTCTGATTTGACATAATCTGGTTATGTATCAATATAGTTATGAAAGTCATGATGAAAGTATAATTATAACCTTGTTTTATTTATTTGAAGAAAAATAAGCAGTACATTTTATATTTATGTACCCTAGTCTTTTAAAATAAAAAATAACGCTATTTTGGAATCGAAATTATCGTTATCCACACGCATAATTGTTTTAAACTTAATTTGAACTACTTACACCATGCGTTACATAAGGGAGAGACTCGAGTTACGGCAAACGTAACTTTAGGAACTAGTTATAGTTATGGAACTTTTGGAAAGTGATCAAGTTAGGGTAGTCATAATTTTTTTGCAGTTACGGCAGGAGCGTATAAAATGTAATATAATATTATGCCTATTTTAAATGAGATTGTACTGAGATACTCATGTACTCAGTTAAATGGGTGTTCTTTTTAAGGGGGATTATACACCTGGAAACGCAAAAAAAGAGAAATTTCGAGAATTTTTTTCAGGAAAACTATTGGAGTTATCGGATCGGAGTTTTTTCTAGGTAAAAATATACACTTTTAAAAATGTTTTCAATTTTTTTTATTAAAAATATTTTTAAAAACACTGAAGTAATTGAGTTGTCTATGGAGTGCCATTAAAAAATTTGCTTGTGCGGTACCCAGTGGCGTTTTGTTAAAAATCATCTGACATCAAAAATTTAAAAAGGATATTAAAATAGATACTATTATCTAGTCTTTGTCATAGCCGTTTTAAAAAATATCAATTTTTAACAAAATGGCAGACGCTTGAATTCAAAGAAGTGATTTTTAAGGAAAAAATTATTGGTATTTTGCCAATAAAAAACAAACTAAAAGTCGGAACACAAAAATCCTATGACAAAGACTAGATAATTATATATACAATACCCAAAAAAAATTTCAAGCATCGGTTTGGTGGTTTTTGAGATATTTTGGGTACCGTTTGAAATATGTAGTTTTGAGTAAAACACATTTGAAAATTTTTCGAAGGATAAACCCATGTACTTTTTGGGCTCTAACTCTAAATTTTTACCAGACATGCTTAATATATCAAACTAGAAGAAAATGTAAACTTTGCAAAATCGCTTTTTCGGAACCTGCCAGGTGTATAATCCCCCTTAACGTTTTGCTGCAGGTACCGTGCCGTGCCGAACTGAGCTTTAACTGAGAAAATTACCTCCCTCCCTAACCCAACTGATCTTGCTGTTTCAAAGTGTTACAACCAGTGGCTGGAGAAAATAGCCCGGATTGGTTGATTTAAAAAGGTTAACGTAATCTTCAGGTACTTTTTTTAAATCATCAACGTCTTCTTTTCAGGTAATATTTGTGTTGTTCTTTTTACCTCATGTTGTTCGCACTTTAACTCAGTTAATCTCTGTTCGGCTCAGTTTACTTCGTTTCAGTTGCATAACTGAGATGGAAATAAAATAAGTAAAAAGAATACGCCTAATAGTAACTCAAAAGAGCAATTTTATGACTTACTATAGTAAAAAAAACTCTGTTATAAATTATCACGATTTCAGAATAAAATTTAATGTATACTGAAATATACTCTAAAATTTAAATCAAAAACTGTATCTTTACTAATTATGCAATTCTGCGATTTATAGTAAATATTTGAACATTGAATTTCTTATGGCACTACTAGGTAGAAGCGGGATTATCACCACCTCATTTTTTTAAAATGATTAACATTAAAAAATTAACAGCCTTACTAATAAAAATTCGTTATACACGCGTTGAACAAGTGTATAGTTTACACTGTATCAGCACTGTATAAGGGGTATATAAATTTTCTACTAATACAGAGTAGAGCTTATACACGGTTTATTAGTAACATTTACTTATACACCAACAGCCTTACTAATAAACCCTGTATAAGCTCTACTCTGTATAAGCTTGTCATAACTATTCATAGATGTACTAATAAAGCTTGTATACAGCTTGAATACATCGTGTATAAGTAAACGTTACTAATAAACCGTGTATAGCGATGAAGTAGTCATGGTTTTCATGAGTGTCAAAACACATTTTATACAAATCTTATACAACTAGAACTCTAGTTTAACGATTCCTTTTCATTTTCTCCATTTTTTAGGTTAAATATATTTACTTAAATGACTTTAAGAACATAAATTCAAATGACAGTGACAGAAAAAGTCTTACATACGAAAAATGACATTTCTAGTGTATAACCATTGCATAACACAGTTATAGCTTATCCAGTACGTATACTGGATTGTATACTGAGCTTGTGTTATACTATACTTTATTATATTATTTCATTTAATATTAATACTTTTATAATGAAAAAATGGGGTTCAAAATTATTTCACCCTTTATTGACGGTGTAGGTACCCGGGTACCTCTATAAGTTTTATATGAAAATAGCTAAGAATTGTAGTAATAAAATGAAAATTAAATTGTTCTTTACATTATTTTATTTAGAAATAAAGCCAAAGTAGATAAAAAATAGAAATTATACTGGAATAAATAAATTAATCTGCTCGTTGGGTACATACCAGTGACTCACAAAACATTTCCGATATTAACATGTTACCCAACGTAAATTGAACATTTTGAAACCGTTTTTTGTTATAAAAATTGATTTTAGAACAAACCTTTTTTGTTTAAATTTAAAAAAATTTGAAAAAAAAATTAAAGGCAATGAAATTTGCAACAAAAAATGTTGAAACGAAGTAATCCTTTCGGTTACTCCAGAGGAGGCAGTCATTCAAACCAAGTGCGATTGATACTCGATTTATGTACACAGCCTTACTAATAAAAATTCGTTATACACGCGTTGAACAAGTGTATAGTTATACACTGTATAAGCACTGTATAAGGAGTATATAAATATTCTACTAATAAACGTTGTATACGTACTGCATAAGCTATAACTGTGTTATACTATGGTTATACACTCGAAATGTCATTTTTCGTATGTAAGTGTGACTTTTTCTGTCACTGTCATTTGAATTTATATTATTAAAGTCATTTAAGTAAATATATTTAACCTAAAAAAATGGAGAAAATGGCAAGGAATCGTTAAACTAGAGTTCTAGTTGTATATGATTTGTATAAAATGTGTTTTGACACTAATGAAAACCTTGACTACCTCATCGCTATACACGGTTTATTAGTAACGTTTACTTATACACTTACAGCCTTACTAATAAAAATTCGTTATACACGCGTTGAACAAGTGTATAGTTATACACTGTATAAGCACTGTATAAGGAGTATATAAATATTCTACTAATAAACGTTGTATACGTACTGCATAAGCTATAACTGTGTTATACTATGATTATACACTCGAAATGTCATTTTTCGTATGTAAGTGTGACTTTTTCTGTCACTGTCATTTGAATTTATGTTATTAAAGTCATTTAAGTAAATTTAACCTAAAAAATGGAGAAAATGACAAGGAATCGTTAAACTAGAGTTCTAGTTGTATAAGATTTGTATAAAATGTGTTTTGACACTCATGAAAACCTTGACTACCTCATCGCTATACACGGTTTATTAGTAACGTTTACTTATACACCATGTATACAAGCTGTATACAAGCTTTATAAGTACATCTATGAATAGTTATGACAAGCTTATACAGAGTAGAACTTATACACGGTTTATTAGTAACGTTTCCTTATGCAACCCTGTATAAGCCCTGTATAAAATTTATACAACGTTTATTAGTAAGGCTGCATGTATACAAGCTTTATAAGTACATCTATGAGTAGTTATGACAAGCTTATACAGAGTAGAGCTTATACACGGTTTATTAGTAACGTTTTCTTATGCAACCCTGTATAAGCCCTGTATAAAATTTATACAACGTTTATTAGTAAGGCTGATATAATGTATAAGTTTTTATATAAACTACGATTCAAATATCTGTGCCGCTACGTCACGAAATTCTGATTAAGAAATGACATACTGAATATAATTTTGGACGTCGTTCATTTTCATTTAAATAAGTGCAAATATAAAAGACGTACTTTACTAATATTGTACATTATAAAAACATAACAATGAAAAATTAGTATGTCTGAACATATAAATTTTTTAATATATATTTTTGAACCACGTAGCGCTATATTTTATGCAGTTAGGTTAGGTTTTCATTGTTGTTTATAACCTGCAACACTTTAACAGTGCCATTTACATTGTTTCAAATTGTGGCGAAAAGAGAAACTACGATATATTAAAATAAAAATGCACTTTAAAAAGCACTTATTTGACTAGTGATTTCCAGCTTGATTCATACCATTTTAAACAATGACGCACCGGCAAATTTATTTGGGTTGTACTTTAATAATAATTAATATTACTGAGATAACACTGAAAACACAAACATAATTCCTGACCTAGAGAAAAATTTGCAGTTTAGTAATTTGTCAACTTCTTATTATGCTTTAGTTTACATGTGCTACAAATTATAAAACTTATTTATATTTCAATATTGAATTTTCATTGTTACGACTATTAATTGTTGAAATTTACAAAATAGAAAAATGTTTATAATAAGTGAAAACACTTGTAATTTGTTGTAATCCATGATATAACATGGATACAGTATGGATATAACTCTGCTTGGAGCGTATGAGAGCATGCAATGTGCTAAGGTACTCGGGTACCTATGCCGTCATTAGAAGGTGTTTTATTTCTCAGTCACATAAAGGTTAAAACAAGTTCAAACCAAATTTTTCACAAAATGGAAAGAAATGAAAGGGCAATGTTGTAGAAATGTCATGCTGTCATTGTGCCTTTCAAGGATTAACCTATTATAACTACAACGTCGAGAACGCAATGTTGTATTACTGCAATGGTATACATTAGTATAGAATAAAGTTTCTTACTAGGAGCCTTGAACCTAGCAAGCAAAGAACCAATCAGTGAACGCTTTTATTTGCACTGACTTGATTGGTTCAAATTAGTGCAAGTGTTGTAGTATAGCTTATAAGCCATCTCGCGTTCGTCAATTAAAGCGAAATCCAAGTAGGCTAACCTTAAGCAAAGAGTATGTATATATAGAGGACCAGTCATGCATTAAAAATTGAAATGTAGAGATCCCACCGTCCACCAGAGGGCGTAGCAAAGCCATCTATCGCCCGGGAACAATAGCTGCTAAATAAAAAAGTTAGTAAAGCCATCTATCGTCCGAAAACATTTTTATATTGAAACATTAGTAAAGCCATCTATCGTCCGAGAACATTTTTGCATTGAATACCTAGCAAAGAAAATGTTAGCAACTAAAGTAGCGTTCTCAGCCAATTAACGTGACACAACATAGCATAGCATAGCTGACCACAGTTAAAATACATTGAAACTTTATGATCGACTAGGTATATTTTTTATTGTCGTTATTAAAAAACTTAGCGTTCATAAATCGTAACATTTTAAGAAAATTTCACATCACATTTAATATTAAAGATAGGCATAATAGACTAAAATCCGTTCTCTAATTATAAGATTCAATTTATGCAGCATTTCAATAATAATACATCATTGAATAATCACGGGTGACATAGGAAATAACATTATTGAATTAATTGATTCCTATTAAAAATGAAGCTATGTGGGAAAGAACCCAGGTACGGGACTAGGTAGGATTAGACCCTGAAAAGATTAACTAAAATTGCTGGCACTAAAGTAAGTATAGAAAAAAGATAAGAATTTGTTAAGTGTGTACCTACTGGACAATACAATGAGATTATTGTAATAGGTGAACGGTGCTAACAGTAAATAATAATTTAAACTTATTTAAATTTCAAACCTCGTGGTGAACATAATTTTTAAAAGAAATCGGTCGATGTTTTGTCATCGATGTCAGACGTATCGATACGTCGAAACTATCGATGGTTGCCTTACGATGTTATCATTGTTGATAACATGTTGCAGTGGCGTATTTACGCGGAGGGCCCGAGCCCCCTCTATAGCTAATCATACAATTATTTGTTATTTGAATATTTAAAAGTACTGAACGATTTTCAAATCTTGATTTCTTTTGTCATAAAAATACCAAAATAGCAAAAAAAAACAATTTTTATGACAAATTATCTTTGTCGCTTTGCTAGAGTTTTAAATGTTGTGATTTTACTTTTTGATTCCAGCCCCCCCCCCTACACATAATTTCTGAATACGCCACTGACATGTTGTAAAAATAATAAATATTTAACAATTTAAATACATGATGGTTGGTAATTAAAGCAATTATTTTTGGTAGTATATTAATGTATGTTATGTTCTGGTTTACAATATAACAATTACAGAGTAATAATCAGATTCCATCATGTCGTACACAAAATGTAATTATGCTGACTGCAATATTATTATGCGTAAATCTAATAGAAAATTTTACAAATTTCCTGTGAATGATGAGGAGAGATGCAAACAATGGATTGCTGCGTCAGGAAACATAAAGCTTTTGGAGTTTTCAGACGATCAATTGAAATACATGAAATTGTGCGAAAATCATTTCGCAGAAAACTGTTTTGTGAATCAAACACATCACAAGCTAATACCATCAGCTATTCCTCGTCAATATAATGCTGGAACAGAGATGATCGCTAGAAGCAATGTCATTCAAAGCGTTCAAGATGTTCAAGATGATATTTGTTCCATTGACAATTTAAGAAAAAGAACTTATTCGGAAACGCTGTGGGATGATGATACCGAAGAAAATCTTCAAGTAACCCCAGTTTCGCGTACATATTCTCATCGCGATAAAACGCAAAAACTTCTTGAGTTTTTTTCAGGTAATAATACTAATAATATTAGTACAAAACCTGTTACAACCGTAGAAACTATATCAGATGAATATCCATTTTTAAATATTCTCGATTTTCCTGTAAGAAATGAAAGTATTGATACACCCGATGAAATATTAAACTTAAAAAACCAATTAGAAATAAAAACAAAACAATTAAAAATAAAAACAAAACAATTGACTGCGTGCAAACAATCTAATAAACGACTTCAGAAAAGATTACGAACGTACGCAGAAAGAGATGTTGTTAAAGATGTATTGTCACCTTTACCAACAACCGTGAAAACTTTCGTGAACATGCAGTTGAATAAAACGAAACGTGTGAAGCAGTGGACTGTAGATGAGAGAAAAATGGCGATGAAGATTTTTTTTAAATCGCCGGCGTGCTATACGTATTTAAGAAAAAAATTGGAATTCAAATTACCGGGGATTTCAACTGTTCGAGAGTGGTTAGGAGTGGCAAAATTGAAGACTGGTTTCGATAATGATTTCTTAACAAGTTTGAAATCAAAAGTCGAACACATGGAAGATCGCGAAAAGCAATGCGTGTTGTTGTTTGATGAAATGTCTATAAAAAGTTATATAACGTATGCTTCAGATTTAGACTTGATAGAAGGTTATGAAGATTTGGGTGAAAACATTGGTAGGACAAAGAATTTGGGTAAAACTGTTTTAACGTTTATGGTGCGCGGCCTTTTTGTAAATTGGAAAATGCCAGTAGCTTACTTTGTTTCTTCGACTAGTATTCACGGTGAAAATTTATCAAAACTTTTATTAGAAACGCTAGATATTTTATTCGAAATTGGATTGAATATAAAAGCGACTGTTTGTGATCAAGGATCAAACAATAGGTTATTATACACAAAATTAAATGTGACATCTTCTAATCCTCATTTCATCTATAAAGAAAAAAAAATTATTGCTCTTTTTGATTCTCCTCACCTACTAAAAAGTGTTAGAAATAATTTGTTACGTAAGGATATACTTGTAGACGGTAAAACTGTTTCTTGGAAATATATTCAAGATGTGTTCAAAATTAACGCAATGGGTCGATTATCTACAGCTCTAAACAAGATCAAAGATAAACATATAAATCCGAATAATTTTCAAAAAATGAATGTGGCATTGGCAGCTCAAATTTTTAGTCGATCATGTAGTTCGGCAATTTTAACTTGCATTGGTACGAAGCAGTTACCGAATGAAGCTCGCTACACGGCCGAATTTTTACTAAAAATGAACGATATGTTTGACAACTTGAATTCAAAATCCAAATACCATCCGAATCCGAATCAATGTGCATTATCTGTGGAAGTTCCCATGGTAGAAAATAATCTGCGACAAGCAATTGCATTTATAGAAAGTTGGAAAATTGAAAAAAATCAGCCGTATTGCTTTGAAGGGTTAATTCAAACTATAAATGGAACTCTCATTTTGTGGGACGAAGTTAAAGCTTCCAAAATGTTTTTGCTAACTAACAGATTAAATCAAGACCCCCTTGAAAATTTGTTTGCAAAAATTCGTCAAAAAAGGGGTTTCGATTACAACCCCTCGTTAAATAATTTTCGATTTGCTCTTCAATCAATTATGCAATCGTCTTTAGAAATGTCAACCGAGAAGGCAAATTGTGAAAACGATGACGATGTATATATTTTTGAAACATCTTTAATTCATGACAGTAGTACACCATTAGATGAAATGAATGAAAACGACACGAGATTGACGGAATTCAACCTCTCTTCTTCTTCACCACCAGCACCATCAATCAATAGTACCGATGATAGTACTACCACTTTAGAAACGTGTTCAGTTAACTATTTTGCTGGATATGTTGCGCAACGCACATTGAAAAAATTTCAATGTGAAGGATGTACAAAGGAATTCATTAAAAACGACCAAGAAAAATTAGTGGACGATAATGAATTATTGATTTTAAATAGAGATTATTCGGGAAATAAGGAAGAAATCAAGTATTTAAATCGACCCACAGAGACACTATTTCAAATTGTAAAATCCACTTTAGAAATATATGAAAACTTTGTATCTGTGGCTCCACATGCAATAAATATAAAACATTCCATTTTGGTAGAATTGCGAAAAAACGAAACCATAAATAATTTCTTAAATAATACTAATTGCGGTGAACATAGAATGTTTTTGATAAATAAGCTATTAATTACAAAGTTATATAATTGTAATAAATTAATAAATAATGAAAGCAAAACAGAAAAGCAAAAAGTGGTACACAAGAAAAGAATTTTAAAGCATGAATAATAATGCATAATACAATGTCAAGAACAAGAACAATCTCAATGCTTATTTATACTTTTTAATCCATATACCTAAATTTATTGATGGACCTGATTATTTAAAATAAATATAAAATAAATAAATATTTGTAAGAAAACTATAAAATTTGAAATTGTGTGTTTTTAATATATAAGTTTCACTTTCAAAAAGTCGTGGAAAAATGTAATTCTTTACTGAGCAGATTATCATAATCGTTACAAACAAAGACAACCTTCTAGGTATGGTCAGGTAAGGTGTAAGGTCCAGGCATAGGTCCAGGTACCAAAAGGTACAGTTGGTGTAGGCATTATAGTTTGCAGTAACCTGTAATGATAGAATAGTAATCTATATATCCCGATCCTTACACTTTATATAATGCTAATATTGGCCGCTGAGGTCGTTACAAATCGACGAAAAATCGAAAATTACCTGTGACAAGTATACCCATAAGAGCTGTCCCTCTATATATACATACTCTTTGCCTTAAGCTATGCTAAAGCTTTGCTCCAGCCGAGCATCAACATTGAGTAACGAACATAAGATGGAAGAGAATCTCATCTTACTAAATATTGAAACTTGTTTGTAAAAATTTTTGATTTTATATACATTTTTGTGGGAATTAGTGACATTTATTTCAGTAAACTATACTGTAATTTAAAGTAAACAACACTGAAAAAATGATGGTTTATAGTATAAATCAAAATAAAAATTTTATTGTGAAATCCTTGCTCGAACTATCATTGTCTTGATGCTGTTACAACCGATTATGACACAATGAATTTCGATGTAAGCACTCATAATCCTAATAACAGTACATACTGTAATATAAAAAATATTTTACTTGATTTTGTTTACTTTTTGCTATAAATTAAAGTTAAATAATTGCTGCATTTTATTTACAATTCAACTTAGATACACTTCAAGCTAGCAAAGGTATTTAACTTTAATTCAATCAATTTTTAAATTAATTCTCTAATCTTATAAAATTTGACCTAAAATGGCTTGATCAACTAAGATTGATCTCTATCTAACATAAAATCTAACTTTTCCGCAATTACTATGTTGCAAATAGAATGCGTTTTAATCAAACTTTCCCATAACTTAGTATAAATTTTCAGTAAATAGAATGCAGCAATTGTACACACATATTCATGGTTCTTCTATTTTGCACAATGATTGCAAAATTTATGCACAATGATTGCAAAATTTATGCACAATGCTTTATATTGTCTAACCATCAAATCAGGTTCTTGTACAAATTAAATGTTATTTTTTTTTATATCAAAACATTAATTTACACATTATCTTATGAGCATGTTCTTTTTGGTTATTCAGGTTTTGTTTTGCTTGTAGATGGAAGTACGGCATCAAGGCCGGCGTATGGTAAGTTCCTTACCGACACCGTGCTTTTCATTGTTTTTGTTGCACATTTACGCTTGAATTTTTTTTTATCTTATTGCTTTTTGTTAGCTGATATGTGTTATGTTTGTGCTTGATTTTCTTTTGATGAAATTGTGAAAGTTTTAATAGCTTGCAATTATAAACTTTAAAATTTATATTCAATTTATTAAAATTCAAATAACCATGAGAAGCTATAAAAAGTTGAGAAAAATGTACTAACCTTTGTCTAAATTTGTATAGAACTCAAATTATTTAAAATACTATTTTAAGTATTGAATTTGTTAGTTAATACAGTAGAAGCTCGATTATGTGAACTAATACAAAACAGAAGTGTTCATATCATCGAAATTAATATTTTCATTTATATTAAAATCACTACATTAGTATATTTTGTAATTTGCTTCTGTACTTTCTTTTCCACCAAACTTTTGCAATGCTTTTTCGTATTTTTGTAATACTAGCAAGTCCTATTGAAAATATTTTTTTTACTCAAAATAATAACATTAAATATAATCTTATATTCTGATCTTATTTCTGTTTTACATGATCGCCACTTATAACATCGTTTTATTAGTATAAATTGCTTACTGTTATATGATCACTGAAAATCCTAATATTTTCTACTAACAAAATGTTATGCACTGATACTGTTCACTAAATTGAAATTGTATTTTTTCATTATGGAACTCTGGAAGGATTCACGTAATGAAGTGTTTACATAACCGAACTTCTACTGTGTAATATGAAGGCTTGAAGTAAATAATAAGCTAATTGCCAAATAATTTTTTTTTTTTGAAAAATGGTCTTTACTCGAACGATAACAATGTGTATAAACGTTTAAGTGCCACTGTGCTTAGAAGTTATTCTAGTTTTATTTTTACAATGGATATTTTTATCTTCCCCATACCACTAAGATAGTGGATCTCACTTCTGTAATCAATTTGTTTTGTATATGTGCTTCCCCTATTATGGCATATTTCTTGAAATATAAAAGCCCAAAAATGGAGTTTTCAAGATATAAGCATTAAAGAGTGGAAAAAAATTAGAGTTTCAGCTAACGTCAGTTTGGAACAGAACTATAGCATGATAAGAAGCCGTACCTTACCATATCCGACATAACGTAATAATTCGCAATATCGCATATTTTAAATCCCTTTTAAAGTACAACTGTAAGCACATTATAAGTGTAATTCACATTAAGTAAATGATTATTGCTTGTTGTACTACATGTTACATACATACATGCTATTCGATGCAATAACATTATGCCACGTTTATATTACACACAAACAACTCTATCTCTTTCATACCTGTAAGTGGGTTTAATATCACAAAGGTATGGCTTATCATGCTATATTCCTGTTGCAAACTGCCGTTAATTGAAAACAACTCTCATTTTTCCACTCTTTAATGCCTTATATCCCGGAAACCGTTCATTTTTGGGCTTGGTGCCTATTATCAGCATGTTATGAATTACAATATCCTACTTTTTTGTTAAATTTGACTGGAACCCATAAGACCATTTTGCTTGGCACTTAATTTATTATTTACTACGAACCTTCATTAGAACATAATAGTTCATGCGTTTCCGCTTTTCTGTATACCTTAAATTGAGTTCTATTAAAATTTGATCAACTTATACTTGAATGAGTTTTAAATAAGATATTTTTTTACAATAACTAAAGGTAATAACTAGAGCCCGGATTCTAGGCAATAGGGAACCCGATATCTGGTATGCGGCATACAATTTATGCATAAACACAAGATATTATACATATTATAAATAATTATATGCCGCATACTAAATATCGGGTTCCCTTGCCTAGAATCCAGGCTCTAGTAATAATTCATAAAGATTGTTTTCTGGAAATCTGCAAATTCTGGATCTTTAATAATCGACAAATTACAACAACTACTTGCATATTCAAATATACCTAAAATTTAGCTTTGGTTATTAGAATACAATTTTGAAAAATACCAGACACTTTTTCAAGTAACTTAAAAACTATTATATATTTGGAAAAATACGCCCATAATTTTGGCAACTATAAATTATTAATCGAAAGACTATCAAATGATATATTTTCCATTGAAATCAAAGCACTTTGCCCACAGTGTGCACGTGCGCTAAGGAAGAACACTTATGCCAGTCCAGTGTATCACTGGAATTTTTAAATTCAAGCAATCTCATTGGTAAAATCTAGGATTATCTTGAATCTCGGATTAATCCGTGACTATTAATACGGGCATTTGAAATTTAATGGTAATATTTTATAAGTTATTTGGAAATGATTCTGCTGTTTTTGTTTAAAAGCTGTTTCACACTATGCGATTTCTCATGTGACTTGATCACACAATAAATCCTACCTAAAATCATAAGCAATGCTCATATCACAATACCAACTGTTTTTATATTTAAAATAGATTGAGATAATAGAAACCGTTTTATTCTAAAAATCGAGCTTATTATTTAGCTATAACTTCTATAATACCAAAAGTCATATAGTGTGAAGGTAAAATCATATTATGAGAAGTCATATTATGACAAATCACATAGTGTGAACACTCCATTCTTAAATTAATAATTAACTTGCATAATAATTAAATTTGAAAGTAAACGTCCTTATTATTATTATGATTCTCACAATTTCATATTGCTTGGGGGTTAATTTTTCTGGCTTTGATAAATGTTTTTCATACTGAAATAATATTTATTAAAAATTTTAATTTTGCAGGATTCAAATAACACTAGTGGTCAACGTTCACAAGCATCCAGCCAAGCAAAATCTGGAACTAAACAAGGTTACCCCAACTCCTATTGGAATCAAGCTTAACTCTTTTAAACCATCGAGAATTTTCTTGAAGAGAGGTAACACTGAACCACTGATTCTGTTAGTTTTGTTTAATAATAAACATACTTTTATTGTATTGTGTAGTAACAGTAAATTATTTTTCATTATTATATATATGTATATTTATTTGAATCGGTGGTTTACTTGTGTTTTTAGATTCTATACAAAATGATTTAAAGGCAATGTATATTTTGATGACTTTTTGTCTATTTTATTTTGTATAAAATCCATTTAATTTTTATTTAAAGTGGAATTCCATTTAAGTCTGTACAATTATAATTATTGATCTTCCACAGATTTATTCACTCGACAAACGTAACTCAAACCAACAACAATATTTTTTCTCCTGCATTTTGTTTAGTGGTCTTTTTATTGAAAGTGCAATTTTACTTGAGTTAAGGTGAACTGTGGAACGATGTAATAAAATTATTTTTAGCATTTTTGTTAACTTTAAACTGTTAATATATATTTAATAACCAATCAAAATTTTGTTTTAATTTTACTATATTTTACGTTGTGGGAGTAAATACAATTTTCTTTTGTATTTAATAGCCTTTAAGGGGTCATTCTTAATTTCATTTTTTTAATTATGTGGTGGGATTTAATCGCGTAGTGATCTATAAGCGAATGTTTTGAGTCAATTCGCATGTGTTTGAACGAAGAAAAATTGACGAAAACGAATTGCGCAAATATGTTAATGATTTTTTTTTTAATAAATAATGTAAATATTGCTTTAAATTAAATTTTCTTACTGAAACACTTGTATCTAGGTCTTTGCCTTGCATTAAGCATTAGTAAATGATTAGTATTTGTTAGGTAAATTGGACGTACCTAAAACATTATGGTCGTAACTTGACTGACTTTGTGATTTATCTTGGTATTCATTGCGAATGGATGTCTGGTGGGTCACAATTTTGATCTTTTTATTTTGAATTATGTAAATCTAGGTTTATTATAAAACTAAATTATCTTTGTGTACCTATTGCTATGTATAAATAAAATAATCACTTTGTGTAGGAATTACAGTTGTATAAGTGTAGTTTTGTTTTGTATTTGCCAGAAAACTTACATTTAAAAAATACATGATATTGATTAAAAATTAACCTCTTTGATTAATTTAACCCTTTACTGCTCAAAGCATGATCAATTTTCTGAGCAAGTCAAATTTTTCTGAAGGAGATGACTTTTTTAATCAAGTTACAAATAATTATTTTGTAATAATTATTGTTAATTAAAGTGTAATAAAAATAATCACTTTTATTAAAACTTTGTTTGGTAACCAGTTTCTTCATTTACGTTGCTTGAATCCTTGAATACTATTTCCTGGAATTGAGTGTTTTCTATTCCTTCAACTGTAACCTGGGAAGTGTGTGTGCTTCCATGTCAAGACAATTATACTGCTTTTAGTATTGAAAAACTTTAATTTATATCATATGAGATATTACAGTTTGACCCGCTATATCCTGGATTATAAATCACTTTCATTTTTTGCAAAGACACTTGTATTAAATTCGAAATTATGCTTTGTGTAAAATTGGCAATCTCATAGAAGTGTTGTAAGGTTAGCAAGAATACAAAAAGAACTTTGATCATTATAATATGAAGGTAATATATTATATCGACGGCTTAGTTAGAATCCCTCGTAAGTTCAAATTGCACAATTTTGCAGGGGAAACAAAAAACGTTTTTTTACTTTTTTTAGCAACAAAATGACATTTTCGACATATTATGGACTTATTTTTAACTAAGCCGACGATATTGAACTGCAATTATACAAAAAAAACTGAAATGGGCGTTTCTCTGTAAACTGGACAACTCGTTGTTCAGGCTAATACATAAAAAAGTATAGATTATTATTGATTTCGTAGTTAACTTGAGAAGATAATTACCTAATCTACCTGTGCACTACGTACAGTGTTCATTTAAATTAACTTTATTATATTGAAAACACTTTTATAATGTTGAAAAACAGTCCTCTGGCGTGTTACCAAAGCAATACGGTTGCTTTAGATTAAAATTAATTATAACAATAACTAGGAATCAATTGAATCGGTCATTTCAAAAACAGCATAAGTCAGTATTTTTTCAAAATTGCTTTTTTTGTCAAAATTTTATCTTTGAGGGTAGTCACACATTATGTGTAAAAATTATGTTAGTAACATTACGCTAACTATCAAAAATGATGATGTTTACAACCGTTCATTGCAAAAACAATAGTACGAGTTACTGACTTATGCGGTTTTTGCAATGAATCTTTGATGGCGAGATGCATTTTACTTACTTAGTTTATTGTTAATCTTGTGCATGTTTGTGTATTTATGTTTTCAAAATTTGATTTCGAAACATTTTTCATTTTAATAAAATATTATTGTAAAATAACCGAGTTTTTAATCAACTTATTGATCAATGAATCCCATTCCCTGCAAAAACAGCATAAGTCACAAAATGTAATTTGTCAATTTTTATATGTTTAATTAATTTTAAGGTAGTAATTTTTAAGTAACTAACAAATTAAAGGTGTAAAAAGACAAATTAACAAAAAACACCTTTTAAAAATGTTGATGTTTTTGTGTAAAGTGGTTTTATTTGATTCCTGTAAAATTTTAATTCTATGACTTATGCTGTTTTTGAAATGACCAATTCAATTACATTATTTGATTATTTGAACAATATTATATGATTGTTAATTAGACCTGTTTATTTTTCTATTAATATATTATGCTGCCTTGTTAAGCAAAACCACCGTATAATTATTCGCCGCCTAAAATCAGTTAGAATCATGATGCCAGCTATAAGAATAGGATTCTAACTCTAACTGATTTAAGGCGGCGCATGATTGTACGGCAGTTTTGCTTAGCAGGGTAGTATGTTTATCAAGTAAAAAGTAAATTAAAGTTTGTTTCCGGGTTTTGTATTAAATTACGCGGCACGTTGTCTACAGCTTAAAATATTGCGTCGGTGCATGTAACAACACACAAATGACCTGAAGTTAAACGGTTAAGCTGCACGAGATTCTCTCTGTGGAACCCTCCTTGCAACCTGACCGTCAACAGTCCTCTGGCAAGATTTATTTTTATTTATATATTATATATTTTCTTATAATAGATTAAATATTCCCTGTGTAGAGGGAATAACATAACTTAATTATATTGTACCTTCCAATGAAATCAAATTAAACAGTCCCCTAGCACCATAACAGAGCAGTGGACTGTTTCCGCCTCCAGAACACTGTCTGTATATATTATGTCGATCATTGTTTCAGATATACAAGTCTTTTGAGTATGGCGCCATGGGAGAAAAAACTCTCTAAGGAATAGATTTTACAAAGAAAAAGAGAAGCTGAGCGAAAGCGAAATGAGCATAACAAAAATGATCCACAGAAAAGGGAAGAAGTTAGAGAACTTTCACTTCTGATGAAAATAAAAAAACAACTTAATTTTGCTATTAAAACGGTTTTTTTTATTAAAAACAGTTTATTAAAATAGTCCCCTGTATAGATTTTTCAGAAAATGCTCAATATTTTCTAAAGTAATGGAAATATTTTTGGTTCATCTGTTGTTTATTATTTACCAAGTAGCTATATATTCCCTAAATAAGATTTTTTAATTCCATTTAAATTGAAACAAACTATACTGTTAAAAATTTCTGGAAAAACCTGCATAACGTGTTAGGACAGACTACTACCACTACTACATAATGCAATTTTAGCATTTTCATAAAAATGGCTTAAAAAATAAAACCGTTTTTAGTAAAAATGTAAAAATTCTGTTTTTGCCATTTCAAAAAACCGGAGTCTCTATTATGGAATACAGGTATGCCCAATATGGAATACAACATAAATCATATACAGTATTGGCCATAATTATAGCAACCAATAATTAAAATTTAATAAATTCAATTTAAAAAAAAATTGAAACCATTTAGGACCTTGAACCATTACAATCGATTTTTTATTATCCATTGAAGTATATCCTACATTTTGGAAGATTTATAGAAAAAAGTAAAACAGAGATATTTAAAAAAATGTTTTTAATGCTGCATTATGCATTGGACATAATTATAGCAACTTTTAAAATTATTTATAAATTATCAAAAAAATATTAAAAGCATAAAAGAAAAACACATTATATTAATACTTTGTATAATATCCCTTTGCCCTGATAACTTGAGAATACCATTTTGGCATGGATTCAATAAATTTATTGATAGTATCACTTGAAATATTAACCCAACTATTTTGAAGTGCTGTATGCAGTTCATTCAATTTTTTTTAGTTTTTCTCGTGTACTTTCTAATCTAGGACTTCCCAGAAGTTTTCTATTGGTTTTAAATCCGGTGACTCTAAGGGCCAAGGCAAAATTTTAAATTTTTCTTTGCTTAACCACGCTTTAACTGACTCACAGGCGTCGTGCTTCGGGTCGTTGGTATGCTGAAATATAAACTTTCGTGGTATTATCTCACTAGCATATGGTAACATGACATCTTTAAGAATATCTTTATACATAAATTGATCTATTATACAGTTAATACGATGAACTGCTCACATACCAAAATCTGAGAAGCACGACCATAATATTACTGTTGGGGAAATATACTTGGGATCCAATTTTTTTCTTTCAGGACGCCTTACACGAGCTATTCCATCACTTCTGAATAGATTAAATATGGATTCGTCGCCGAATACAACTTTTTTCCACTCATCGACTGTTCAGCTCTTACACTGTTTGGTCTGGCCTTACTATTCTTCTTCGATAACAAAGGTTTCTTTGCAGGATGACGACTAAATAACTTTCCATCAACTAATCTTCTTTGAATACACCTTGAATTTACATTTAAATAATCAGTTTCATTCAAACAGGCCAAAATTTTTGAAGATGACAGAAACGGTGGTTGTTTTGAAGCGTTTAAAATACGTCTGTCAGTTAGTTTCGTGGTTTTTCTTGGCTTTCCTAAGCTTTTTATTGGTGTTACATCTTGCTCTGATCTATATGCACTAATTATTCTTGATGCATTTGATTTATTCAAACCCAAATCATTTGCTATGTCACTTTGTTTCACACCATCATTATACAAGTTAACAATTCGTTGCCTTAAATCTACCGAAATTGTTTTTCCGTGACCCATCTCTAAAAACCCCGTTATGAAATAAAATACTTGCATCTATGAAATACTGCAAGAAACTGATTAAAAATGCATGAAATACAAAAGTTGGTATAATTATGTCTAATGCATAATGCAGCATTAAAAACATTTTTTTAAATATCTCTGTTTTACTTTTTTCTATAAATCTTCCAAAATGTAGGATATACTTCAATGGATAATAACAAATCGATTGTAATGGTTAAAGGTCCTAAATGGTTTCAAAATTTTTTTTAAATTGAATTTATTATTTTTCAATTAGTTGGTTGCTATAATTATGGCCAATACTGTAACTACCATCCAGTCAGTGTTAGATTTTGAAATGTTTTAATTAAAAAAAAAACAGATACACACAAATTATAGTGACCACCAAGTAACCACTATCACTATGGAATATAATATTCATATTCCATATTAGGAACTAACCTCACTTTAAGAATAATGGCTTTTTATTGAAAGCCAGGTTATATTTTAACATAATTTTAACATAGGTAACTCTTAAGTGTCGGTTGTTCTCAACCAATTAACGCTACATAATTTAGACGTCATCGCAATTAATAAAAAAATTGTATTTCTTCTTTAAAACTTCGATTTTATCTAATTTTATAATTAGTAAATAAAACAAATAAAAATTTACTTTAAAAGGTCAAATACACCAATAAAAATGAGGTTTTAAAGAAGAAATGTCATATTTTTCCACATGAATGGTACGTCACGCGAGGTTAATAATCATATTAATTATCGATGTACGATGTACAACTCGATTGGTGTGGAACCTGATTGACTGCCATGTTTTATTAAGTTGATAAAATAAAAAGTTAACCAATCAGAGCATTCTATAGTTTGGTAAAAAAATATATTAAATAATCTAAACGTGGTTACAGAGAGATAGAAAGATCTTGTTTTGTACATAATTTAATTTAAATATTTAATTTATTATTTTTATTCACTGCATTTTTGGGTTTTTATAAATTTTTTAAAGCTCTTGTAAATTAGTTCAGAATTTAAGTAAAAATTGAATAAATCATTTTAAAAACCTTATCTGTAGTAGGGGAGCTAGTGAAATTTTTCGGCACTGACGATTTTCCCAGTTTGTGAAAGTAATTAAATCTAGTCTATTATTGATGCTAATCAAGAAATTGCGAGTCTGGCAAGGATTATCTGATGGGTGGGTGGGCTTGAGTTACAATTGAATTGCACTTATTTTCCCAATTACTTACAAATCCTTTCCATTTACTATTAGAGTCGATCATAAAATGCACACAAAAATACATCTGGCTGATGTTCATAATAACTAAAGCCTTGCCAGACTCTCCTGAAGTTTTTTTTAAATTTTTTTTGCTGATGAGAATTACAGTAATGCTTAACAGCAATTTTTGCGAAACTCAAATTGCACGTCAACGATAACGACGACAACCAAAACGGAAACAGTGATGAAAACAAGTTTTACGAAGGAAGATGATGAAAATTATGAATAAATAGTACTTATAGAATATAAATATTGATAATATTCAAGGTCAAATCAAAATTCGTATTTCTTAATATATATAACATAGTTCCACTTAGTATAATGCTGTCATCTTCAATATAAGTATTTAATTATGATAAGATAGAGAAAATGGTACAATTTAATTCGTCCATATTTATAAACGTACCGAATTGAGTACCTCTGAGAGCCTCCGAGGTGCATTAAATGAGTCTGTCAACGCTTTGGCGTTCGCACATCACAACCAGATGTTATCCTAAGCTACCGTTTTAATGTTAAGTATCATCTGACCAATTTTCATGTCTGGAAAACCAAGGGACACCATTTTGTTCGGTTGTTCAGGTGCCAGACGCCTTTGCCATACCTATAGATCAGCCAGATCAGTTTTTCTAATCAATTTGCATGCGACTTGACAGTAAAACGATTTTCATTACTGCTAAACATTTTCCAACTCAACCCACCGGAAACCCCTCTACAAAATACATGTGATCTACTTAGAATTAGTCACTGAATAATCGTATCCACGTTTGGTGACTGGGAAAATCATTACCGGAAAATTTCACTAGCTTTCAAAAAGTTGCCAAATTTCATTTCGTGATCGACGATAACGCTTGTCGTCGTCTTCTAGCGTATCTATTTCACTTATAATGTTTTCATGAAATTTACAAAATAATTCTTTTTTCAGTTACTAGAAAAGTATAACCGCGCCTATTCATCGGAATTTTTAGCTATGTACTTACAATTCCAATTTCTATCGACGGTATAACTTCTTTAATTCTTGGTTGAAATTAATGCATTTAAAATATACGTAGGTAGTAATTCCTTTGCACTATAGAGTAAAAATTAATATTTTTTTATTACAAAAATGTTTCAACTGCTACTCCGAATAAAGCATTTGAAACATATAAATCTTTTCTAACATGTTTACCGTCAGAAGTAAAAAGGTGACATGAAGGGAAGACGAAAATTCACTCGGCCTACTCTTTGGCGACGCCGCTGTATTGATTTCCATTTCAACTGACACTTTTTGTAGTAAATTTTATTTTAAACATTTTTTAATTTTGGTCCAAGAAACTGAAATATTTAGGTGTCAAATTTTTATTAATTTTGAATACAAATTTTTATACCGGGTTAGAATACCATTGTGTAAATTTAAAATTTTTGTATGTGAATTGTCCGTGTTTACATTTGTATTGTATAATTTTTGGGTGTACGGTAACGTTGTTAAAGATGGTGGTCATTTATCATTAAAATTATTACCATCTGATTTCCATAAAATAATAAACTTTGTTAATGTTTCGGGAATGCTTCATCATTTAATTTTTTAACTTTTGTAAATATGTGCGATGTGTGTTCGGATTTTCTGCAGTTGCTAATTTCATGTAAGCTCTTGGATTTGTTTTCTTTTAGGTTGTTATTTAAAGTTTAAAGAGTTCACAAAAGTCGTTTTAATAAATGTAACTGTCCTAAATTCTGATCCAGTTTTTAAGTTTACCTTTGATTTTATTTAAATCTTGGGTGCAATATTAAATTTCGTTGGTTTTACTTAACTTTATCTTTATTGTAATACAGGTGAAGGAAGCATATGCAGAGATTCTAATGAACAGCTAGTATTAAGTAAACACGATATAAATACCGTTTTAGGATATGTACAAACATGGCCTTCGAGGTAAAACAATTTTATTTTTCTTTAATAGATTTGGTTTATTTTGTATTTTCTTTTCTTCCAGACAATGCATGTGTTGTTATCGAGATCCAAAAAATTTCGATCGTTTCAGTTGTATCACGCAAAGCATTATATATTTAACAGTTTGTCATTTAAAAGAATTCGGAGAAAAGCCTATAAAGAACGATGAGGATAAGTCAAAATGCGATGATAAAGAAAAAATCAAAGAAATCGATGATAACTTGGAGGAGTTGCAAGATAAAGACAAATTGTACATCTTAACTTCAAAAATTTTTCTACTAAATTTTCCTTTGTATGTGGCTTTTAAGCATACCTCAACAAATAAGTTGGATGATTTAACGCAACAGGAGATGCAAAATTTGAATGCATTTTGTGACCTTCACGATTCTGAAATTCCAATTTACCTTCTACGTAATGTCACCTTTTTCTGTAAAATTGGTGGTGTTCATGCAATGACTGCTTGTTTTACAAATTTATTACCCGAAGAGTTGCCAGTATCCACTGCACATGCCATGATTTCGATAGGTGAGGGGACTTATTTAAATATATTTATGTAGATTTCAAATCTACTTGAAAAGTTCATTTAAATGATAAGCAAAGAATGTTATTATTTTATCAGGCTGCAAAAAGGACATTTTCTTGCCTTACTTTTATTCAGCTTGCACTGTCTTTTATGTTCAATTACACATTGACGCTACTAATTGCTTATAATTCAAAATTTTATTACAGAAGGTACCTACTGTGTAAATTCATGTAGTTTTTCATAAAACAGGTTGCCAATAATATTTACCAAATGAGCTACATAAAGTCTATAATTTTTTTAAAATAATTACTGCTAATTTTATACCACTTAATATTATTTTTTCAGTGTGTAATTTAAAGTTGTGGACTAATTTTAAAAGTACATCCACTTTGCTAGTACCTTTAAGGTCATGTGTGCTTCGATATATGTGCAAATTGTCTGATCAGGAATTGAGAACCCCGACAATTAAAGGCATGGCAGGTAAGTTTTTATTTTATTTCCTAATGTAAAATATTGACAATCATTTTTATAGATTTTATGTGGAATGTAATTAAAGATCCAATGGAATCGGCAATGACTTTTGATGTGGAAGGCATAGATTTAGCTTTCAAGTATTTTACATCGAGCACCCTTACAATGCGGTTAGCTGGTATTACTCAAATAAACAATCAGATTGGTGTATTAGCTGAATTGTGTGTTGGAGAAACTTTATCTGATGCAGAATCAGCTCCAAGATTAATGGCCGATTGGTTAATAAGTAATAATATCATTGTACATTTATTTGGCCCAAACTTACATGTTGAAGTAATAAAGCAGAGCCATGTAATATTAAACTTTCTGGCAATGGAAGGAAGAATTACTTGTGAACACGTTGATACCATTTGGGCAGCTGCACAATTAAAGCATTGTTCTAAAACTGTGTACGATTTACTACCAGGACTTGTTAAACATTTGCCTGCTGCACCTGCTTTACATCTGTATAGTCTACTATTTAAGATGGATCCAAAAGATCACACTGAACAGGTATGCTAAGATTTCTTGTACTTGATTGTTCTTATAATTGACTTACTTTTAGACGTTATTTTTGGCTTCCGCATTGATTAAATTTATATGGACACGAGGTGTGACCGGTACCGAAACTGGATTAATTAGTTTGGCTGCTTCAGCTGCAGGCATTGCATTGCATAAGTGCCCCACATCGTCGGAGAATAGCGTTAGTATGGATCCTAGCAACTCCGAAGAGGAGCATGTAAGTTATCATAATCTAGTTAAAATTTCTCTAAATGTGTATTTTTGAAAATTAGGGTGATAGTTCTGTACAATCAGACAGTCATAAATCGGAAAGTGAAGATATAGAAGGAGTGGAAATCGAAGAAGAAATGGAAGATCAACCGATTGCAGGTAGTCAAGATGCTAGTCCTTGCAAATTGCAACGAAAAAACCTGTCCACCAGCAGTGTCAAAACGCCTTGCGACGGTAGTAGCACCGATATGGATTTAGATGGTAATTTTATTTAATAAGTTGACCATATAATTATTTATTATTTTAGATCCCCTAAAAGAGGAAGCCTGTAGAAATAATCCATTAGTATCTCATGCAAGAAGTGCTAAGCGGCAGATGTAAATAAATTTTTAGCATAATTTCAATATAAATTGCTTATTGTCATTTTATAGGGCTCATATTCGTAAGAAGTTGTGCTTAAATGATTTGCATGAGGGTGTTGAAACCATCATTACTAGCAGTTCTCACGATGAAGCTGAATTAGATGAACCTACTTGCCGGTTTAGAAAAAGAAGACGAATGTTAAGAAAAACCAGAAGTAAAAGTTTTCAAGGTAAAAAACGAATTTACTTTATTTCTAGGGTTGTTTAGATCACGAAAGTACCTCATTAACTTAACCTAAGAAGATCTTCTGTAAACGTTATATTTCTACTGTTCTGCTCTTATATTTGGCAAGACTTTGTCAAGTACATTAATTATTGGAAAACATCGACAAAGCGATACTTTCTGAATGTTTTCTCGGGTGAGAAAGCGAAGCATTTGCTTGCCATTTAACAAATTGACTGGTAATGTCTTTCTGTCACTTCTCCATGTCAAATCATTTGTATTATAAAATGCCATTACAAAATTTGACCAACGTGAGGTTCGAACTTCTGATCTCCAAGTGACATAATTATGATTCAAGCACATAACACATTTCGCCATACATGATATTGTTTTAATTTGTCTTATTTGTTTCGGATGTAATTTTAAGCAAATCTAACCTAAAATACGAATTTTGACGTTTACGAGTAGATTATTTTTGCGCGCGATCGATCTGAATTTTTGGGAGAAAGTTACTTTCAATGTGGCTGGGACATTGCTTTAATATTCGTATTAGCTGCACGGGTAGTGGTTCAATGCCCACTTTGTACTGAAGCTCTAGGCTTATTGTACCCCGTTTTCCATTAAGGTGTTAAGGAAAGTTATTAGTATTTCGATCCACATTTTGATGTTCACCAGAGGGCTGAGCTAAGAAATTCTGCTGAGTCCGGGATTTGAACCCAGAATTTCCGCTCATAACTCAACTAGCGATCACACCAAGCCACCACTGTGGTCTTGCTTTAATATTAATCCTCTGACATAATATTTAATATTGTTTTAAACGATATTTTTTATTTTTGGTATAAAAACTAATATTTTTGTTTTCCGATAAAAAAGTACGCTCATCTCTACTAGAAAAATTATTCGTTACTGGGCTTACAGCTTTAAAAAGCTGGCTTACATTTGCTTTTCAATATAGCTGCGCGCCCAGTAACGGATAATTTTCGCGGCTCGGCCAGTAATATACTATTTATGTGGCTTACTTTTTTGATTTATTAGTTTTTTCTGTAGGTGTGGATTCACAATGAATCTAAGCATAAGAAATATAAATATGCAAAGAAAAAAAGCTTAATAAAGTATCGAATAATGTTGAAATCTTAGTTGCACGATGTATAATCGTTTTTCTTTTTTCCCGAATATCAGAATTACTCATGCATTATTCAATTTTCATGCTATAAATTACTATAACACCAGTGATTATTTCATGTTTGTCTAATATATGCTTTTTTTTCAATAATTCAATTCTATCAGAGTTATCTTTTACCAATATTGTCCAGGTGAATTACTGGGACAATAGCAATGATTTTTTTGCAAGAATATCCTAGCCTCTTGTTCTAGATTTCTAAGAGGTTTGTTTTATACGATTAGAGCTCTTCAATATTTCTTCAATTCTCCCGAATATTTGGTTTTTTTCTTTCATCTTGATATAACCAAAAGCATCTAAATGCATTTTTGTTAAGCGAAACTTTTTTAGGCAAAAAACGAAAGCAGCAAATAACAATACCAGATATCGAAGGACTCAGTGAACCTGATGCTGATAGTGACCATGAATTGAAAGGTGGCCCTTTAAAAGAAACCACTTTAATGCTGCCAAGTGAAGTCGACAGCCTTGTTAAAGCGTGAGTTGTCATATTTAACCCTTTTACCTTTACACTTTAATATTTTATATCCAGTGGCTTAAAAAGATCTATCTATGTGGAAGAAAGTTCATCTTGCAGCGAAATGAGTAAGGAAATGCCAGTGATTGATGGTCACGAACATGATCATACTTGTCCTAATACGTTTCTAGCAATCCATCCTAGGGCAGCTGAGTAAGTTGTGAACAACTGCAATTATTGCAATATTCATATTGATTTTATTTTAGTCATATTCTGGATTTGTTAAGTGGGGAAGAAGCTGAAGTCGAGGGCGATGCAGACGGCAGTTATTCTTCAAGAATGAGTACTAAATCTGAAAAAAATATGGCCGATTTTGATGGCGAAGATTCTGTTTGTGAAGAAGAATTAGCTCAATTAGCCGAACATGTAAATAATTCTTGTTTTAAGTTTGCTAGTTGTATTTGTTAAATATTTCAGGCTCAACTTAATCTTCACGCTTTGGCAAATCAATCATCTCCAGAAAAATCTCCAGCTCGACTTGATCCCAGATTATCTGCTTGTTTTAAAGTGGAAAGTGTTTGCCAACCAGGTAACACGTTACTTTGGGATCTATTACAAGACAATAAAATCGTGAGTATTTTATCATAATAAATGAAGTAACAACTCAAAATTTTACTTTTTAAGAACAACTTGGGGGAAGGATTAGCATTGGAAGCTGAAAAAACATTGTGCAATTTACTTTGCTTCAATACGGATAGATTAATTAGAATGAAATTTATCGAGGGATGCCTACATAATTTGGCCAATAATACGTAAATTTGATTTGTTTTCACAAAATTTTTGTTACATTATTAACCTTCTTTTAGATCTGTCGTCATTTCTTTAAGATTGCTGCCGAAATTATTAACCTCGTTTCAACAATTTCGTACCGTCGACATGCATCATATTACTCATTGGGCCGAACGTCAACATCACATGATGGCTCATTTTTTTAATAATTTAAAAGCTTACGCTGCTGATCCCTCCAAAGCTTTACCCCTGTACTCTCATCAGATGCAAGTGCAAGTTAGGTTACATTTTCTTTCTGCCGTTTTTTCACCTCTTGGTTCACCACACATATTTAAGTAGGTTTTATCGTACTGTTAAATAATTAAATAAGTCTATGAATTTTTTAGGTTAAATTTAGAGCAAGTTGATACGTTATGGGAATGTTTGGCTCATGATCCAGAATGTTCCGACGAACTATTTAGTTGGTTGTTATCTCAAGCTAAAAGTAACGATTTACATGCTTTAGGCATTGAAGCACTTAAACATTTATACTTAACTCATTTACCTAGTTTAAATCCCGAGAATTTCAGCATGACTTGTTTGAGTTTGTTTCAACAATTATGTAATTTAGCTAGAATTGCTACTGTCAATATGGACACTAACGGGCAAGATGGATATGTCGTTGGAATGGATCACATGTGGAAAATTGCATTGCGTGCTAACAATACCGGTAAGTTTCAAATTTTTGAATGAATTGTTTTATTATTTAAGTATTTTTAATCAGACGTGAGTATGGCTGCGATTCAGTACTTAAATAGTTATTACATGGGTCAAAACTTACAACACGAAGGACAGTTTGTATGGCAATGTATGACTCATTTAGATGCATCCACTCAAGATTTAATCAATGCAAAAAATTCTGGTGCAGAAGACGTTCCACTGTTGTACATACAGAGAGCTCTCTTATTGCTCAAGACTCATTTAGAAACCTTCAGAAGAAGGTACGCTTATCATTTGAGAAAATGGGCATTGGAAGGAAAAGCTGTTGGTAGTCATGCTGCGTTAGGCGATCGTTCGTCTTCTCTTATCAGGTTGATAATTCAACCAGCCAATATGTCGGAAAGATGTGTTTTAGATCTTCTAAACTCTGATTACGTTGCTGATTTAAGAGCTGAAGTTGTAACATGGTGGGAAAAAATATCACAGGTAGTTAAACTAAAGCAGGTTTTAGTTTATCTGAAAAATTTTGAAATATTTTTAGCTAAAAAATTCCGAAAGTAATTCTACCTCCACCAATACAGTTCAAGAAGGTTTGGTGAGAATTATAACTCAAGGCCAAGAATTGACACCTGATTGTGATGAAAAAAGTCTCTCGGAAATGGGATTTAAAGATAATCAGATGGTGTACATTTCTGTGGGTGCAGCTCGTGGCTTAAAAAAACGTGATTGCATTGATTCGCCGTCATTACAACCTGCACCTGTTCGAGATTCCGTTCCACCTTTGTTATTGTTGAGGAAAAATTATTTTGAACAATTATTTAGTTTGATGCATATTTTGAGTGCAATGAAAACTCCTGTAAAGGGTGGGGTAAGTATTTAGTTTTTATATTAAACAATATTTAAAAAGCTGACAGTTATTTTGACAATTAGACTTCTTCTGGTAGCACTGAAGATTTTTGCTTCACTTAAGAGGGTATTATTGTCTAGAATATTGTCTAGGGGTTTTCACTCATAATAAGACATGTTTCAACTAACAACACAAATTTTTATGAAATACTTTATTGAAATCTATGTAAGTTATGCGCTGTTATGCAGGTCGTAGCGTGAAACGCTCGTGCAATCGGGGCGCACAGATTGTGGCGGTTCCAGTCGTCCGAAACAGACAAGCAAATTTTTTTTTTTAATTTATATGAATGTAGTTATCGTCTGAACTAGAACTAAGTAAGTATGAAAGTTTTTATCGGAATCGCTGCTGTTTAAAAATTAAGGTTTAATTTTTCCGAAAAATTGTCAACTAAAACATGAGAGCAGGGCTAAAATATTAAAGCTATCGATATCATTCTAGTTCAGACGATAACTGCATTCATATAGATTTTAAAAAAATGTGTTTTTCTGTTTCAGACGACTAGAACCGCCCACAACCTGTGCGCTCGATTGGACGAGCGTCTCCACGCTTACAACCTGCATAACTTATATTGATTTCAATAAAGTATTTCATAAAAATTTGTGTTGTTAGTTAAAACATGTCTTATTATGCGTGAAAACCCCCCACACTGTAGGTTTGATTGTTTTCACAAAATTAATTCCTAAAAATTTCTTAAAAATAAAGTCTTCTAAACGATCATACCCCCTTAAGTGAAGCAAAAATCTTCAGTGCTACCAAAAGATGTCTAATTGTCAAAACATATGTCAGCTTTTTAAATATTATGACAAATTGTACAATTTAACTCATACGAGAAATCCTGTGATAAATTGCATAGTATAAATGTCACTTTACTTTGCTTGGTTACTTTAGTTTCATATCTAATCAACAAGTTATCTGGAAATTTAACTGGAGTAATTTCTGAAAAGTTTTAATGTATTTTAAATAAATAAGTATAAGAAACACTTTGTGAGTGTTTTAAATGTTTCATTAACAGGTTGACTGCCATGGCGCACCGATGTCTATTATATATAATATATGAACAGACACCGGTGTCTGCCGTGGCAGTCAACCTGTCAATTAATTTATAAAGCTTAAAATAATACATAAATTAATTTTTAAGCATGAAATACCTCACACGAAAGCTCAAGTTTTAAGCAGAAGGGTATGGGAAATTTTGAGTCTTCTACCAACCAATCCAAAATTGTTGAGCGGTTTTCAACAGTTAGATATTCCATTGACTGAATTATTAGATCCAGCTAGCCCTCAAAAATTGATGTATTCCATCTACATTGTTGAATCTTTAACTGTTAAATCGAATTCTGATAAAGGAGACGATGGGAAAGATCCATGGAATCGTAAATTTATATTACAAGGTGGACTCAGGCACCTATTTGATATTTTTATGTCAGGTTTGTTAGAATTGAACATTTCTAAATAGTTTGATGTTTAATAAATTGACATTTCTAGGTATTTTACAAAGATCTGGTAATGAAGGAAGTGACTGGCAACAAGATTGTTTGGCATCACTACTTAAGCTCTTATGTCAACTCGGAGTTGATTCTCTTCCAAATGAAAGTAGATCATCACGAAATGAAAAAATTGTAATACCTAGTTTAAACGAAGTTTTGCTTATGATGATGGATGTAAAAACTACCATGCCCCGCTTAACAAGTATTTTAGAGGAGGCTTCGTTACCCAGAGATCCTAATCACTATAAAACTGGATTTTGGGGAAGAGCCCAAGTAATTTGCAACTTTTTATTGTGACTAAGTAAAATTTAAATAATATTTTTAGGTGGTTCATTATGCACTTGCTTTGCTTGTATCTTGGTTACACTGTAACGAAGAAGCTAAACAAGGTCTATTTGAAACGCCAAACTTCTCTGTTTGGTTGCAACGATTGGTAACAAATTAATTTTTTTTTTAATTGTTCAGATCTTTTAATTTTAATCTGTGCAGGTGCTAGAAGATCCCGAACCGTCGGTTAGAAGAGAAATTTGTTCAGCACTTTACAGGTTGTGTTTGGGTGTTTCGGCAAGAAACGAAAATCCTGATAGTAATTTAGTAGCACCCATGTTGTCGCGCTTGTTAAGTTATTTGAATTTGGCAGAAAATATGAGGCCACAAAAACTTGAAGTTATTCAAGTACCTGAGGATGGCAAAGAGCCATATGGACCTGCTTGCCGTGATTACTTTTGGTTAGTTGCCCGTTTAGTGGATAGTTTACCCGATGAAATTGTTAAAGAAAGTTTAGAGGATCCTCAAAATTGTGTGGTTGATATTAATAGCTTATCAATTACAATTTCTCAATCAATTTTAACCCGAGAATATTTAGAAACACGGTATAGGACACTAGACGATGACGGATTGATTGGTTTACTGAATGTTTTAACAAATTTACTTAAACATCGACCACCTTTTCAAACTAATAAGCTAGGCCAGGATTTATTACGTGAGGTAATATCGATTGTTAAGTTAATAATTTGATTTTTAAGAAACTGTAATTTCAGACTTTCAATTTTTTGTTTGAACTTCCCAGTTCAAAGAAGCGCCACGTTCCGAAATGTAAAACAGCGCGTTCCAGGACTGCTGCTTATGACCTTTTAGTAGAATTAGTTAAATATGCGCCAATGAATTATGCAATTTTGCACATTAAATTGTTGCAACAACATCAACCGGGTCCAAATTCTCCATATCCATGGGATTATTGGCCTCACGAAGATGGGCGTTCTGATTGTGGTTATGTTGGCTTAACGAATTTAGGAGCCACTTGTTATATGGCCTCCTGCATGCAGCATCTTTATATGATGCCGCAGGCAAGAGCTTCAATTCTTTCAGCAAATACTGAACATGCAAAACATGAGCCTACCTTAAAGGAACTACAAAGAATGTTTGCATATTTACTGGTAAATTTTCCCAATCTGTCAAAATTTCTTTTTTATGTTAAATTTCAACTGTTGTTGTAGGAAAGTGAACGAAAAGCTTATAATCCTAGAAGTTTTTGTAAAGTATATACGATGGATCATCAACCATTAAACACGGCAGAACAAAAAGATATGGCTGAATTTTTTATCGACCTAGTCAGTAAATTAGAAGAAATGACCTCGACATTAAAAAAGGTCATTAAGACACTCTTTTGTGGTGTTATTAGCAATAATGTTGTTTCTTTGGTAAGTCAAATTTTTTCTATTTTATATGTTGATACCAACAAGGGGAAGCTATGAATTTTCACTTACGGATTTGATTTATTTTAATTATATGTGTAGGACCGTAATTAAGGTTTCAATGGGTGAATCTTTTAAAGCTGGTTTTAAAGAAAAATATTTTCAGAATATAATGTACATAGACTAGTGCTAGGCGATGTTCATTGATGTAATCGAAACATCGATGTTTGCTTTGCGATGTTATCGATGCCAGGGCCGGCATCTTTTAGATTTGCCGTATGGTGCCCGATCGCATAAATTATGGCATTCTCTAGAAAAAACGCGAAAAAGCTAAAAAAAAAAAAGCTCACTGGCATATTCCGAGGAACAAAATCGTTGGCAATTTCACGTAAAATTATTTACTGTTTTGTAATTTGCGGTGTGATGCTCGAAAAAAAAATTACAAATAACTGTTTTAAGTGTTTCATGATGTTTTTTTCTTGATTTAAACTAATATACAATAACATCGACATCGAACATCGATGTTTTCAACCGATGTTTTCAACCGATGTTATCGATGGCATCGATGTCCAGGTTAGACATCGAACCTCGATGTTCTTCTATCGATGTCCCAGCACTAACATAGACTGACTAAATCGGTCCACCCTTTGAGATTATGTTAAGATGCTTGAAATGCTACAGCTTGACACTAGCTTAAGTGGTCTGCTCATTTTGGGGTGGTCTTATATTATCATGTAATACCTCTTGGAGGGACTGGCTTGTTATATACCTCATATTTTATCAATTTTAGAATAGAATTGAGATGAGATATTTAAAAAGGATTTTAGGATGCCTTGAAGGAGTCATTTTTTGTTTCACTAGTGGAGATGCTTATGTTGTGACAATGCTAATTGCTTTTATTGCAATTATACAAAAATATTTAAAAAGCAATTTCTATAGGTTGTCCTGTAGTTTAAAAATATTTTCTTTAAAGCTCTGTTATTTCAATTTAGTTTAAAAATAACGAAATTGATTTGAAATCAGATGAATGTAAAAGTTATTTGCAAACACGTTCTTCTGTATTTGTGAACATTTTTAACTTTCCTTGTTATTTTAGGACTGTGATCATGTTAGTCGTACCTTAGAAGAATTTTATACCGTTCGCTGCCAAGTAGCGGATATGCGAAATTTATACGAATCATTAGATGAAGTTACTGTTAAAGATACATTGGAAGGGGATAATATGTATACCTGTTCGCAATGTGGTAAAAAAGTTAGAGCCGAAAAACGGTAATTCACTTTTTATTCTTAATGTGATTAAGGTTTAATTTTATAATTTTAGAGCTTGTTTTAAGAAATTACCTCAAATTTTATGTTTTAATACTATGAGATACACTTTTAATATGATAACAATGCTGAAAGAAAAAGTTAATACTCACTTTTCGTTTCCATTGAGGTTAAATATGTCAGGCTACGTTGAAAAGCAATTGATGCCTCAACAATGCCAAGGTAATTTATTTCAACTTTTGTACAATTTTTTTTCAATTTTCATTTATAGAAGAAAAAGAACAATGTAGCGAACCTGAAGAGGAAAAAATGTACGAATATGATTTAATAGGAGTTACAGTTCACACTGGAACTGCCGACGGTGGTCATTATTATAGTTTCATTAAAGATAGAACTGCCGGAGCTCGAGACAAATGGTTTCTTTTTAACGATGCAGAAGTTAAGCCATTTGATCCAAATCAAATTGCAGCCGAGTGTTTTGGAGGAGAAATGACTGTTGGGTCCTAGAAATAATTAGAAAACATTTTAAACTGATCTTTTTATATTTTAGAGTAAAACATACGATAGTGTTACGGATAAATTTATGGACTTTAGTTTCGAAAAAACCAACAGTGCTTATATGCTCTTTTACGAGCGATGTCCATTACCGGCTAAAGTGGAAGGTGCCGAGTGCCCATCTACAACGTTAGACACTGATTTTAACGTTTCACCTAATTCACCAGTGTCCAATATTACTTTTGAACTTAGTAAAGAGTTAGAAGATTGGATTTGGCAAGATAATATGCATTTTATTCAGGACAAAAATATTTTTGAGCACACCTATTTTAAGTAAGTGGAAAATTTATGTATTTCAAATTACATTTTTGTTTTATTTTTCAGTTTTATATGGCAATTTTGTGGTTACATTCCTCAGACAATTATGCCCTTGCAGCCTGACATAACGCAAAAAGCGGCACAATTATCCACTTCTTTCTTTATTGAGACTTTTATTCATGCTAAAGAAAAGGTAATTCATGCAGTGATTTGAAAGGACAACTTGCAAACATTTTTATTTTTTCAGCCAACAATGGTGCAATGGGTTGAGTTAGTAACAAAACAATTTAATGCTTGCCCTGAAGCATGTGTTTGGTTCTTAGAACATATGGTAGAAGATACTTGGTGGCCTATGCAAGTTCTATTAAAGTGTCCAAATCAAATGGTTCGTCAGATGTTTCAAAGATTGTGCATACATGTTATACAAAGACTCAAGTATGTTTTTCACTTTATTTTTTTTTTTTTAATTTTTAAATTTTTTCAGGCCCACGCATTCTAGTCTCTACCTTGCAATAGATGATGAAGCAAAAAATGAAAACAATAGTGAATCGAGCAACAGTAGTAGTGGTTGTAATGCAGTGGGGGTTAATCCTGAAAATGTAGGAAATGCGTCGTGTGTTACAAAATTTGTAAAAACGTTGCTGTCATTGGTTTGTATTTACTGCTTTAGTAGTTAAAAAATACAATAAGATTTTTAATTCAGATGGAACATGGTGCTAAAGCTCATTTAAAACATCTTACTGAGTATTTTGGATTTTTATATGAATTCAGCAAAATGGGCGAAGAAGAATCAAAATTCTTATTAACTGCTGGGGCAATAAACACCATGGCTCACTTTTACTTGGGCCATAAAGCTGTTGATTTTGTAAGTTTGATTAAATGTTTTACTGCTTTATAAACGTGAACTCTTACAGGTTGATGTGAGTGAAGGTGAAGAAGAGGAAGAAATTGTAGCAATGCCTACCGAAAAATACAAACCTGCTTCCTTGGACAAAATGGTTACATTAATTGCTAGTTTGGTTGAAAAAAGCAGAGATAGTAATTTAAAGCTTATACTTAGCACCAAGGATTATAATTCTATTGCTGGAGGAAAAGTATGTAATTGTGTTATCTTTCTATATTCTGTTTTTCTAGCGGGTTTAGATCAATCTGATTAGTTCAAATTTTAGTATGGATAAAACAAGATAGAGATTTCCTTGCTTACATTTTGAACACTATTATTTATTTTTAAATTATCACTTTATACTAGAAACCGTTCAATTTGTATAGTGTGTACAAATCTTTTAATTAAGTTGAAATTCTATCTTTGACATCTAAGGATCCAAATCATTTTGCTGCTCTTTTTTTGTAAAATTTTCTATTGGATACCTTTCTTCAATTTTATTTTGATTTCTTTTTTGATATGCTCGTGTTTTATAAATCTACTAGATAAATTACTTTTAACTGTGTATTTTACTGTTTTGTTAGGCAGGGCGCTCACTGAAGTGGTGAGCAGGTGATGTGGCAGGTAGAATCGGTAGAGCCCATGATAGGTAAAGTATATATAAACAAATGGAGTGGCGGTGACGTGGTGTCAGTCTGGTGCCACTAGTCAACAAGTTTAATTTTCCACTGGCAACCGGGTGGTGACGACGTGGATTTTGCATTTACAACTGAGTATTTCTGTTTTTATAAAAAGAGCTTATTGAAGAACTGTCATAAATTATATGAAAAATTTGAAATTCTTGATCGTCCAAGTTGAGATCATTTTATAAACATTGAAAATTCCAAAAAAACACTATTGGGTTCATCCTCTCTGGCAAAAAAATAAAAACCAGAAATACTCAGTTGTAAATGCAAAATGCAAAATCCACGTCGTCACCAACTGGTTGCCAGTCGAAAATTAAACTTGTTTGAGACTAGTGTCACCAGACTGACACCATGCTACTTGCAAAATACCACGCCACCGCCACACCATTTTGATGCGCGCATTTTCATTTGTTTACATGGGCTTTACCTATCATGGGCTTTACCGATTCCACCTACCACTTGGTTAACACTTCACTTGCTCACCACTTCAGTGCGCGCCTCGCCTTAGATGTAGGTTGTAATCGGTATGATGGCCTGTATTGTTGTCACTTGCTTATATTTTTTTAAATTTTCTACTTTATTAATTTGACAATGGAAGTAAATGTCTGCTTTTTGTGTTTTAAAATCTTCTACTATTTTCTTTTTGTTGATCCTTATTTTATTTTTCACAATATACATATTGTTTCTTTTCTTTTTTTTTATGTTACAGTAATTTAATAAAATAAATTGCAACTTTTTCGTGTTAATTTAATAATTTGTAAGGCGTTTCACAGACATACTAAGCTGGAAAATAAGGTTATTAACATTATCAAATAAATTTAAGTTTATAGACCACCCCTCTCGTGCTTACCCTACCGCATAAATAATTTGTACTCATTTCGTCTAGTGCACTCATTTATGTAGACAACAGTGTTTGTAAACAGGCGTTTCTGGAGGAAGTTTAAATCTTAAGTTAAATTTATTTATGAGGGCTAGATGTGAAACTAATTTTTATCGTAAGCCTGCTATTATAGCTCGTGCCAAGTAGAAATGAACTCAACAATCATCGTATTTCATCAATAACTTTCTTAATTTTTGAGATACGGCAAAACTTGTAATATACGAACTTAAAGAATTTTATTAGTTCTTTAAATTGTATATTACAATTTTTGCTGTATCTCTAAAATCAAGAAAGTTATTGCTAAAAAACAATGATTTTCGGTTCTATTTCTATTTGGCACGAGCTCTAATCGAAGATCTTCTTGTTTTAAACCTACTTATTATTCAAGTTGCTTAGTTTTAATTGATTTTAATATCAATTTTCAAGAATTCATGAGTATATTTTTGTTATTGTTGGAATAACTGCCATATATCACGGTAGTTCTTTGTAAGAGTTTGGTTGTTTTTTTTACATGATTCTCCATTCTTGTGGTATGTCTTCGTCATTTAGGCATCTTTCTTACATAAATATTATCATATCTGACCACATATTTGTGGTTTATTCTGGATATATTTTTCCTAGCTATCTTATTGATTTGTATATTGAAATACGTCACTATCGCATATAAAAGAAGTTTTCAAACTCTTTGATTGGTCGAAATATAATAATTCGTATACGAATCAAATCATGTTCGAAAATAGGCCTCTTGGTCTTGTGAACTTTTTTTAATTGCTTCTTGAACCTGTTTGACTTGCAGGTATACTTGATTTGTGTGCAGAGTTTGTTGCCACTGTAATTTATTGTTCTTTCTTGTAGTAACTATTTCAAGTGCCGCTACAAATTTTGTTTTCAACTTAGATTCTGGTTTTTTACGACCTATCGATTTGCTTCAAAATTGATTAATCTTGAGTTTTCTGCCTTGAGTTGAGTGAGGAACCAAAAATGAAAAAATAGGATTTACAAAGCATAATATAGATGTTCATTATGGGAAAAAATACAAATGAACAAACGGCGCAATTGCGAAGATTGGACTAGGTTTATAGGTTATATTAAAGAGACTTTCCATCTTGAAGCTAAACGTAATAATTAATTTAGCAAGATTATACAAAACTTGTTTCTATATGATAAAAGCTTTTATGTAATGCCTAATTTTCTAACTTGAATTTTAAAGGCAAAATTAATTTTTATAAAAAACGAAAAATTTTATAATTTTTGCAAATTGGGTATAAGTATCTCACAAGGGGGAGTGGTAAATTTACAAGTAAGGTGGAGAGGAATAAAAAAATATTGCATAACTTTTTAACAATATCGGTTTTATAAAGATGATCAAATTAATCTTTTCCGGTAAAATGCTTTCTGTTGCTGGCACAATCTGTGTTCTTGAAATTCCTTTTTAAAAAAACCATTACAAAAATTTCTTGTAAAAGAATATTTATTCTCGCACAGGTGCGAGAATGTAGATATTCTGTATTTAAAAATAGAATCATAATGCTCATATTCGATGTTAGTCGTATAGAAAATAAAATTTTTGCAGGGTTTTCCATTTTTGTATCAACAAATTAAAGATAATATTAATTTACAACAAACAAAAAATTTAATTCATTCGTTATGTCGTGGTAACGAAAGGTTGGCTACTCAAGTTATTGGGATGATATCACAAGCAATTAGTCGACATTCAGAGGTATTTCTAACTAAATTGTTAAAATAAAATTATTTTTAATTCATTTTTTAGTCTTGCCAACCATTTTTTAAATTATTTACATTGTTGACGGAATGTGGTAATCAAGGAAGTGGTGGTCCTTCAGGATTACCTTGTTTTACTCAATTGGTGCTACAGAGAGTATGGGAAGCTGCAGAATGTTGTCCATATACTGCTTTGGATTGGCTATCTCTTCAAGTAACCAGAAGTCGAATTATTCATCAATGGGTACTTTCCTGTATGGATTCTTGGCTTGAACATTTTCTTATCTCTCATGCGAATCAAAGGGTTCGTAATGGTAAAATTGTTAATTGACTTGCATTTATCAAAAACTAATTTTGTGCTTTTTAAGCTGCTGGATATCTTTTAGTTTCTTTAGTTCCGAGTACACAATTTAGGCAAGGATTTAGAGCATCACATAGACTGCACAGAGAACCTCATCTATCGAGCGACGCACAAGCAATTTTGCATCAAATTTATACTGCATTATTAAGATTACTATCAACTGCTAAACATTATACCGATATAGGACAACATGGAACTATGAAACTCAATACTTATTTTGCGCTGCTAATGTATTGTTGTGTGTCACGTTCCGAAAAACTGATGGTTTGTCAATTCGTTTTAAAATTGCCGCAAATATGAACATTTTCTTTTGCTTATAGTTTGGTCAATACTTATTGCAACTGTGGCATTTATTTCATCCAAAATTATCTGAACCATCAATTCCTGCACATCACAATAAACAAGCTCTACTTGCATTCTGGAATCACGTGTGCACAGATTGTCCTGAAAACGTACAATTGATGCTTCAAAACGGTCACATCACAAAAAATATTGCATTTAATTATATCCTGTAAGTTTTAATATTTGTGCAGTTTATTTTGTGCTTAATCTTATTTTTTTGTAGAGCTGATCATGACGATCAAGAAATTGTTTTATTTAATCGAGCCATGTTACCTGCCTATTACGGTTTACTTAGAATGATGTGCCAACAGTCAAGAACTTTTACCAGGCATTTAGCACAGCATCAAAATTTACAATGGGCTTTTAAAAATATTACTCCTCATCCGACTCAATATCCAATTGTATGTTTTTTATTAATCGAAGTTATCATTTTTAGTGAGAAGTTTTGATTGCAGGCAGTAGAAGAATTATTTAAATTAATGCAATTGTTTGTTACTAAACATCCAGATGCAACTGAAGCCGAACAGAGAGAAATTTGCAGTTTTAGAAGATCCACATTGACTGCATACTTACAGGTAATCCAACCGTTTTTCTACTTGGATACATTGTAATTTGAGACTAATAAGTGTTTTATTTTTATAGTGTTTAGATGGTCGTACTAGCTGGGGTACTTTAATATCAGCTTTCCGAATTTTGGTAGATTGCAATGATGATAGATTGTACATCGTATACAATGGAGGTTTGCAGATTGTTTTCGAGGTTGGTATTGTAATAATGTTCAGGCCTTTTGGTTATCCTAGAAGTTTCAAATAATAGCATTAAATACATTAAAGTAATATGTACAATTTCACTGGTTGTCAAGCATTTTTTGGGTATCAGGCTTTTTCGCGCCATCTATTGAGACGAGTTGGCACTTGGGCTTTCAAATGAGAAATGTTAACCCTAAAGTTGGCAATGTTTGTATCTCACAAGATACATAGTTTCAAAAATTCTATTTATCAGGTAACAGGTAGGGTTGAAAAACTTCGAAAGATATCATCTCTGACAGAAAGAATTTTATGCCGAAAAATAAGCGCTTGCCAAGTTTAGGGTTAAGAAAAGAGTACAATTTGGTTTCATTCAAAATTTAATTCGCATAAAATTAGTGTAATTTTATGGAAATAGGTGCCTTTAGACACACAATCCTGGCACGCGGGTAGGATCGAACGCCAGCATGCGTGCCAGGCGTGTGTGTCTAAAGGTAAGGAAACCACTCACCACGCTTTGACGTCACAAAATATTTTGTTTTTTGAAAACTTTCGTATATACTTAAGTTATTTTGTTATAATAATAAGTAATTATATACTTGAGGTATCTATAGGTACTTTACTCGCACAAATTAAATTATTTTTTCAAAATAATAATGAACAAAATATTTTGTGACGTCAAGGCGTGGCGCGTGGAGTGGCGTTTCCTTACCTTTAGACACACGCCTGGCACGCGTGCTGGCGTTCGATCCTACCCGCGTGCTAGGACCTAATGGATCGCGAGATTAATAATTGTTAATGAGGATTTACATTGAAAAATAGCGCCAATACTGCATTCAGTTAAATTCAATTTAGTTGTTATAAACAGTGACAGTTGTCAAGAGCATGCATTTAAGCACTTTTAAATAATATCAGTACCAACTCGGCTCGCTAGTCGCGTCACTTATGCAATATTCCCTCAATTTGGCGAAGTTGTACGTATTATTAGTTTAATGTATTTAAAATTAAATATATATTGTAGTAGGTATGTACTCTTTCTTCGCTATTAAAACATAAGGTTTATTTTTATTTTTATCAGCATAACGTGTTTCATGTGACCTAGCACATATCGTCAGATGCGACTAAAGAAAATATAATAGAAATTAATATAACATATCATATCAGATTAAATGGTACGTACTTATTAATCAAAAAGGACAGGGTTCCCACTTATATGGAAAACCTGGAATACCTAGAAAAGTCAGGGAATTCAAAACTTCTCAGGGAAAGTCATGGAAAGTCAAGGAATTTACAATTTTTAGGGCCAATGTCAGGGAAAGCAAAAATTTTATCAAGAAAATATTTTCAAATAAAATATTTTTAAATTTGACAGAATTTTTTTTTCATTTTAAAATTTTTTGTTTTTGCCATTGTTTGGTATTACGATACTAAAATGTCAGAGAATATTAAAATTTTTGTCAAGAAATTTTTTTTGAAAAATTTAGTGGGAACCCTGAAGGAGAAGTCGAATGTTTAAAATATCTTCTTTTTTCAATTTCAATATTTAATAAACTCAATTTAATTGCATTCATATTAAAAAATCTTTAATCGAAAATTAAAATCATTTCCAACCTCTCACAAATTCTTAGGTGGCTCTCAATCAAAATTTTTTACTGTTGGGGAAATCCCTAGTCTATGCCAATAAGTCAACAACAATTGGCGACCTTGGCGTCAACGTTGTTTGCGTCATTGACGAGATTGAAGCAAGGACTCGCAACCATATGGAAGAATTCCATATATTCCGGAAGATGTCCGGAAGTATTTACTATTTTAAAAAAATATCTAAATTTCTGAAGAAAATAAAGGTTTGGTAGAAAACATTACCATTTTAATTTGAAATCTAAACTTCACGCCAAAACGCTCGCTTGTGTCATTTGTTGTCGCGACAATTTAGTATTGCATTAAAACATATATGGTTGCGTGTCTTTATAACTCTGTCAGTCAACGATTGAAGTCAACTTATGTACCTGAGTCACACAAAATTATTGCTGCTTTTCTAATCTTTTTATCAAATCATTTACAAATCCAAAATGACAATTACTGCCGATTTCACAATCGATAGTCAAAACCTAAGGTTAACTTGCAGGTTAACTTGAACTTTGAGATGTGGCACAGTTTCACAACCGTTGGTCTGCTTACCGACAGTTGACCATAGGTTTAGGAATGTTGCCAGCTCTATCTCGTTCTTATTTGTCTGTTATTTGACATATTTAAAACTTTTGAGTTTGATAAATAATTGTCAACTGAATATTCGAAGTTTGTACTGTTGTATACTACTTGTATACAATATGTTATTATGTTTATTCCGAATCACAAATTAATAACCTTAAAAAATTGACAGTTGACAGTTAACCTCGAGTTAACCCAAGGAACTTCTGTGGGTTAAAGATACCAGCACTTAACCTAAGGTTAACCATAGGTTAAGTTATGGTTAGCACTAAACTTCAGGTTAACCAGACATTGTGAAACCGGCCGTTAATGAAAGCTAAATTTGCTTTCAATTCTGGATTTTTAACACATAATACACAGCAGCGTTCAGCCACGTCTCCTCTCTTGTTAAAATCGATTTAAAAAATTAAACTTTTGACAATAAAACATTAATTAAAAAAATCAAATTTTTAAATATATTTTCAAATGAAGCAACGAATGAGCTTTTAAAAAAAAAGCACAAAAAGAAGACAAAAACCCAAAAATAAACAAAAAAATTGGCTATGTAAGCATTGCATAACTTTCCCCATTAAATTTGGGTATAAAAATTATCGTTCAACCTCTTCTTTCCGGGTACCATTCGACGAGAAAGACCGCGAGGAAGCTACAGTTCGCATCAAAAAGTTGAAAAATTTGAAAACTCATTAAATTAAAGGTGCAGATTTACTTCTTTGTACACATAATTAGAGGGTAAATTTTCGTCTGCCAGCCTCTTGCCGGGTACCATTCGACGCGGAAAACCTCAAGGAAGCGACAGGTCGCATCTGCGTAGCTCAAAAATCGCGCTGCGAAAAAAACCCGAAAACCTGTCAAAATTTCATAAACGTCAAACTTTAATTAATTTCCGAAAATTTTTGGAATTGAGTTGCGACGCGACTCGCATTCCGTCTAACTCGATATACGTGCTTTAGAAAGAGATGCGACACGGTATGATTAAATAATTTAGGTATAACAAATGGTGGTCCAAAAGTAATTGACACTTGAACCTTTTTTATTTTCTTTATCATTTCCGCAATTTTGTTGCGTGGTTTAACCTGTGCAATTGATACTATTTCTTTTCATGTCCTAACCACACACAGACATACATACAGACTAACATCCAACTAAAATTCATCAAAAGGATATCAGGACACGATAAGAAACATTTTAATACCAAAATTTCGATTTTTGATTTTTGAGTGGATTACAATACTTTCCCTTATACATACGTATACGTATGGGGAAAGTAAAAACAGCATATAAAACATGGTACCAAATAGGCCTTTTTTTGATGAATCCCTTAGATTATTTAAAATTTTTGAGCTACTTAGAATTTTCAGGAATATCATTTTAGCTACAAATTCGGATTCTAGTTAAAAGGAAAACAATCTTAAGACTAAGCTATTTAAGCATTTAATACTTCTAAGATGTTGCTAGCACCTTGCTACAGTCAGAAAAATTGTACTTGATACTAGAATTTGAGTCTGAATCAACTCATATTTTCTGTAATAACTCAAAAATGCTAAAATGTATCAAATTTTTTTTCATCATTTCATGCTGAACACTTGTTTTATTCAACATTTTTGCCTTTTTTTATTTTAATTTATTAGAGACCAACTGAGTTGCATCATATTTGAGCTCTCATGAATTTTACTATAATTTATAGCAGTGATCGCCAACTCGTCGATCGCAAGCTACCAGTAGCTCACAAAGGCTAGTAATTCTAGTAGCTCAGAACATATTTTAAAAATACAAAGGCCTAAAAATAAATAGTTATAATAGACAAAACTAATAATTTGTAAAATAAATCTTGTTTGTCGAATATATCTGTGCATTATTTGATTTAGGTTGGCTTACGGCTTGGTTCTAGGTAGCTCACTGATTATTCCAAAATTATCAAAGTAGCTCAACATTCAAAAGGTTGGCGACCACTGATCTATAGCACCATATCTCCACTCATTCATTTATTCAGTATAACTTCAATTACTACCAAACTGATATTTTGCATGGATCTAGGTTCTTTATTGTATCCAAAAGGAGAAAACTAAATATTTAATTAATTTTTACTGAACTTTTACTATTTTTCTTGCTTGGAATTGAAATTGTACTTTTATATGGCGGATATAGATGCAGTTAATTAAGCTGCAAAAAAATATAAGATGTATTACTTAAAATTTTCTAAAGATTCTAAAATCCTAGTAAAAATAATTTATTACTTTCTGGGAGGTCTGAACAAGCGTAAAATTTGATGTAAAAATAATAATTTTTTTCAGTCCTTCCAAAACTTACACGTAATGCTGCACGAAGCAACTGCATGTCACGTATCTGGAGATTTGATCGAAATTTTGTCCATCCTGTTAGACTTATTAAGATGTGTTAGGATATATCGTGATACGAAGGACTCACGAGGTATTTTATACGCCTGCAAAGATTGGGTTGAAGTAGCACGCAAATTAGCATCTTTGCTTAATACTTATAATCCGCCTGAAATGCGAATGTTGTGCATAGGTAAAACTAAAGTGAGATTTTGATGTCATTCTTAAATTTTATTTGTTGACAGAAATTCTGAAAGAGTTTATTTTGATAATGCCGGCCGATGTTATGACAGTTTTAGTACCGTTGCTCTCTCATTGTCATTCGGCATTTCAAGACAGTCAGGATGTAGCAGTACCGCTAGGTCCATATTTTCCAAGAAGAGGTCATCCTTTGCCACCTTCTGCAGGGAAAGGAATTGCACGACCACTTAGGCCTATGGTCCAAATGACTGTGCCTCACAATCAGTTGGAATGTAGTAGAGTAAGAAAGAAAATAATATTTTTATGGTTATTTCTAATCTAACTTTTTTGTTGTAGGGTATTGATCCAGAATACGATGAGGCGTTGGATAAGTTTTTTAGACCTTACCACGAATTCATTGATATGTTGTGTCGTCTGGCGGTAAATTCGGAAACTCTTTCGGAAATGGTTGTAACTCTTAGTGCTTTAGTGGGTTTTGAAGGTGTTCCATTACATTCCACATTTTTTCCCAAATTTTGGTTAGATGTTTTAAGGATTCAGGTAAAATTCCAATGCATATTAAAATAACATTTTTTAATTTTAGCTTTCCATTTCAGCAAGTTGATCGTAAATATGCTAATATGCTTACTTCATCCAATTACTTTGTGGATTACATTGATGCAGTGCTATTAGATGAGCGTTCTTCTCTTACGGTTGATGTGATATATCAATTTTTAACAACGTTTTTTCCCAAGGTTGAAATTTTTTAAAACTTGTGCTTGAAAATTTTAACAAAAGTTGTGTTTATTTCAGGTTTCTGCTCACGTACTTTCTGAACAAACTTTAAATATGATTGAAAATACGGTGGTAGGTTTAAATGAACAAGTGAATTCTGTTGATCTCAAAAAGACGGCTAGGCGTTTGGCAGGTGATTTGCGTGCGTTAGTTTTAGTTTACAATAGCCCGGAAGCATCACCACCAGTATTACTTAGTCCAACACTTCAAAAGCTTAAAGTGAGGGTGCAAAGCGAAATTACCTTAATACATCCACCGACTCAAGGTAAAATCTATTTTAGCATTTTTGTGTAAAAGTTTAAAATAACGAACATATGAGTCCACTAAATGCAAAAGTGTGTATATGCAAAAATTTCGAAAATGAGTTATTGATGGCGTTGTATTCGTTAATCGAATGCGCATTGTTTAAATACCAGTATATGCTTTTAATTACTATTTAAAAATCAGTAGATAAATTCTAAGTAGAAGAACATTAAATTAATCTTTCATAAATCCTTAATGCTTCAGTTGCAAAACTGTTCAATAAACATGGTTCAGTTGAAAAACTGTGTGTATGCAATCTTTATACTAAAATTCTACGGTTAATAATCTAAATATTGGTAAAAAAAATTATCATTGTGACTTCAAAATGCAATACAATACAAGACAAACAAAATATACTGGAAGAATCTTTCATACTTTTCCTCATACAACAGTTTTGTGTAAATATCTCAAAACAACTTGAATGTCATATACACACTTTTGCATCTAGTGGACTCCTATATTATACTTACATACATAGAACTACCTTTGAATTAAATGGAAGGTGGGTTAATATTACCAATTTATTATTTCAAAGTTGAATAAGTAATTATCAATTTTATCATTATTTTAATTAAGTATTGGCGATTTACATTAAGCAAACTCCACCGCGCGGAAAAATATTCAATTAACTCAATACGTAATTTAATCTTTAAATAGTGTTAACGATATGACATACTGCAGCGGTCTATAAGATTACACGCGTTGGAAAATTGATCCTACTACTGAAAACCTACTTGAAGGTTAAACATACAAATTAAACATTCAAAACAACATCAAGTTACGTTTTAGGTACGCCATATTGTTGACATTTGGCAGCGCCACCAACGGTAAGGTAATTGTATTTTATCAAATACATTTCACTTTTTTTTAATTTTTGAAAGGTACCAATCCTAATTTAAAATTTCTAGATGCTGTTTCCATATATTCATATTTTTACAGATTGGATTTAGAAAAGTGGGTAGTATGAAGTGGGGTAAATCCGAACAGTGGGGAATTCCGAACACCGTCATTATCTCGAGTTGTATTGACACGTGACAAACCAAATTTCTGTCAGTTGTTGTTTACAATACTAGCTCATTTTTCAATGAGCGTTCAAACGTGCGTATAGTAGCTGTGTGGAACGTATGACAATTTTTGTATTCCCAAAGTTTTATTCGGCTCTCAAAATATTGTGTTTCTGGCTAACTAATCGTTACAATTATAAGGTGTATATAATGTATAGGGAAGGTTTAATGATGCTCTCAGAAACTGAAGAGATTTTTCATTTTCCACCACTTAGTCGTGAAATACAAAACATGTGCGTAAAGTGGTGTTAATGGGGAGATTCCGAACATACTATATTATCTATGGTAAAGACTGTCCTAGAAAAATCCGACCATTTTATATTACGTATTAAATCAAAATGGATTAATTTTTTTTTGAATAATATATTATTGCTTATTTATAAAATGCTTCTACATAAAAAAAATAAATTCAAAAATTTTTTTTTTATAATATTTTTCATAAATAAACATTAATTAAATTCGATGATTTTTATTCAATACCTTTGTGGTCACCTTTCAAACCGATTTATGTGAATGTTTATGCATCTAGTAGCAGTTTTCTTAGGTGTTCGGAATTCCCCCACGATTTTGCAAAAATTAGAAAAGGAAAAATTTTTTCAGAGGGAAATATTTCTATGAAAAAATTTAAATATTGAAAATCCATTAATTCAGAAAGTCAGGACTTGAGTTCCTCTTGCATTTAGAGCCAAAAAATATTCGAAAATATAAATTTTTCACACCGCTATGAGCAAAAAATAAAACCCGTTCGGAATTACCCCACTTGATTTATAGATTGCAGGAAAATGAATTGTTTTATTTATAAAATGGGAAATAATTTATATAAAAATCTCAAAGAACCTATGAAAATAACAAGTACCTACCTGGCAATCTGATAAGTCCCTGAAAATTCTAAGAAATGATGTTGGTATGTACTAATGTGAACCATTTTTTACAAGATTCATCCTTTAAATGACGCGTCTTAAAATTATAGCCATTGAAGATTACCCATTTGCAAGTTACAGCACTGAGAAGCGACCAACCAATGAGTATTTTTTAATATAGAAAAAAGTGAGTTTTGAGTTTTGATTAAACTCAATTATTTTCTCAGGAAAACGATAATCGAGAGCAAAGCCAAACTGGATAAGTATTACCCGGACTCTGCACCGTCGATTGGAACGATTCATAAGTGGTTTACTATTTTCGTTTTGGACTTACGAGCATCGATGATCCTGAACGTTCTGGAAGCTCGAATTAGGTCACTACGCCAGAAAACATCGAAAAAAGCCATGATATGATGTGGAATAATCGCAAAGCAAAATTAAGGGAGCTAGCTAAGGCTGTGGGCATGTCTATGGAACGTGTGGGCAAAATCATACATGCATTTTTGAGAATGAAGAAGGTCTGCGCGTGTTGGGTGCCGCGTTAGCTCACATGCGCCTGCTCATTCATCGTTAGTTTGACGAAATCGGGTTTGAACTGATTTCTCAACCACCGTATTCGCTAGATCTGGCCTCCAGCGACTGCAACCTGTTTCCAAACTTGAAGGGATAGATCGCCGGTAAGCGTATTTACTGAAATGAAGAGTTGATAGCTGAAACTAAGATCTATTTTGAGCTACTTCCAATCGACTACTATTTGAACGATATAAAAAAGTCAAAAAATCGTCGAACTCATTGTATCGACCTACAAAGAGAGTATGTTGAGAAATAAAACTGAATTTTGCCAAAAAAATGTTTCCGTGTATTATTATTCAGGGACTTATCAGACTGCCTAGTATACTATAAAACAATTAACAAAAAATTTGATTGGGGGTGTTCATATCACACAAGTTGACAAAATTTATAAATTGCAACATTGACAAAAAGTACAAAGTGACATGAAAACATCTATTCTTTTTACAAAATTTCGCAAATAATTAAAATTTTGATTTGACAGAGAGGGACTAATCTAGGTTTCCTTGTATTTTGAAATGAAACACTGAAAATGAAAAACTGTAAGTAAGAACAATATAAGGGATTGTCTTGACATTACGAGCATCCAATCGCAATAATTACAGGTGCAATAAACATAATGCAATCACGTGCTGGACACGCACTGATCACTGTTTACATTAGCTGCATGTGTTAAATGAATACAGTCATGCACGCCCTGTTTTTAAAAATTTCATTTTTTTTACACTTCTGAACACCTTTCCATTATAAATCTGTTGTCACACAATTATCGCTCATTTTCTGGATTAACACAATAGTCTAGTGATTTTGTGGTTTTATCTGGAAAGTTTTCTGGTAGATTTGATGTCTGGCATTTTGATAGATATTAAGGTGCTCTTTTCGAATTTCCACTTTGCTACCTTGTATCTTTGCCGCTTACGCCGCCATATTGGAAAAATGACACTAAAAAAAAATATTTACGACAATATTTCTTTTCCGGCTCATTGTATAATGAAAATAGTTGAATCGGTGAGATTAAGAACAGTATAAGTCCAAAATATGATATTTTCATCTGTCATAGAAGTTTTGTTTTTATTACGAAGCTGCATCAAATGATTAGAAAAACAATATTAAAATCATCATCTTAAAAGACTTGCCAGAGTGTATAGTACATTATTGCGAGAGCAAGAACAGTATAAATCCAGGATTTGTACTGTTCTTATTATTGGAACGATCCAGTGACTTTTGGACTTATACTGTTCTTAATCTCACCGATTCAGTTATATTATATCAAATGAAACTAGTGGAAATTTTCTAATTTACGTCTGTACTATTTTTTTTATAAAATTAATAGTTTTGGCATACGAGACATATTATTCCTGCACTCGTTCAGTGGCTGTGATACAACATTAGGTTTCTTCAATAAAAAATAATTAAATGTATCAAGTACTCCAGAGGAATTTGTTCAGGTATTCAAAAGCCAAGATGCTAACCTATAAATCATGGCTGAAGCTCGGAAACGCTTCCTCCTCACATTATACGACTACAGTGACGCGAAAAGTCTATTGTTGAACAATTTTAGACATTGATGCTTTACAAAATCAGCATATCAAAATAAATTTAATATTGTATCTCTGCCAATGACAGAAGCAGCTGCACGTCAACGTTCGTTTCGGACGTATCACCAAGTCCAACATTGGTGTGTAGTTGAAGAGAATGCATAGCAATTAGGAAAATTAAGAACGGACTAATTCATGTCATTACATTCCAGCCCTTTGCTTTGGAAACGCCGTTAAAATGTATTTCTTGCTAATGTAAGAAAGGATGTCAAGGAGCATGTGGATGCAAAAAGGCTTGGATAAAATGGTCCGCTATTTGAACGAATTGCAATGGTGCTTGTGATAATATTCAAGTTCAACGACAAGATAGTGATGAAGAGGTAGAAACAGAAACCATTCTCGAGCAACCTTATGACAAAATCAAGGCAGAAGTTGTAATATAGAAGAGATTTCTATCTGTGAAGTTTTGCTCGATTTTCACGACGAAATACGCCAGAACCTGGTCCATTAAGGACAGCAAAGCGAATGAAAATGCACTAATTACCTTATTATTAATGCATTAGGGTACGTTTATGTTGGAGCTGTAAGCAGCGATTGTTGCAAAGCAGTGATTTGTAATGCATTGATACATGATACTTATAGGACTGTTTATGTTGAAGCAGCACGTAAGTCAATGTTAATTCATAGAACAGCGATGAGAACGAAACAATTTAATTAATAATTAATAAGTGTGCCCTTACACATGGATTAGGTCTCCCCAGCAGGGGATACTACAAGAACATTTAATTTTATATGAATAATTAATATCTAGGTAATTATTGTAATCTAATATTTGTAGAGATTTATATTTTATGCTTACCTGGCTACGGAAATCAAGCATAAACTATATTTTTCATAAACTAGCCGATCTGGAATAGGAAGATAGATCTGCTTTTGTTCAAATATTAGTGAGCTAATACTTAGTTTGATATTAGTAATATTAAGACAAAGATAGGGCTGTACATTAATAATTTGATGTTGTTTTTATGTTCAGATATGTACAGAATCCGATTTTAGTAAAGAGCAAAACTCAAACACAGAAATAATCTGTTATATTACTTCTGTGGTACTAAGGCAGAACCCCATAAGTCAAGAAAAGTAAAGGCGATATGATATGTCAAACTTATCAAATTATTTTTACAACCCGTAGAAATTTTTCAATAATCTTTATATAGGATGGTAGATAATACTTTGACGAACTTTGTCTTATTATTGCTTATTGATATAAAATCTGAATTTCAGTGACTTCGCAAACTTTAAAAAGCGCTTCCTGAAAAATCATGTTTATGACATATGGGGTTCTGCCTTAGTACCACAGACTTATAACTTCTACTACATCAGCACTAAAACCATCAATTATATAATTTGATGTTACATAAATTAATACGATGTGGAGAAGAACATTTGATTTAAAACTAATACTGGCGCGGAAAAGATTTCTTATTTATTCAAAGATGCCATCTGATCTAACGATTGTGTGACAATGTGGGCTTTTACGTCATACTACTTACTGGTCATACAAACAGCCTAGCAACCTCAAAAGAGCAGCATTTATTTAAAAGCAGAATGTCACACATAAATTAATTAATTGAGAAAAATTTCGAAAACAGACTTATAAGGGCGGTGAACTTACGATATTTATAGTTAGATTACTAAAGTTTTCACGAATCAAGTTTAGTTGACTAATTATAGTTAATTATCAAAAGTTTAATGCTTTCTAAGTGAGAATCTTTATTTCAATAGAGTTAACTCTATTGTTTCAATAGAAAATCATTAAACTTTTGTTAATCAACTTAAATCAATCGACCAAACTATTTGTTTATACTTAAGTGAAATGTAAAATGAAAACCAACTAAAACTCTGTAAAACCGTAGTTAATAATTTTTCAGGAAAATAGAGATGTCTGCTTTTTTTTATTTTTATTATAAAAACAATTATTAATATCCAAATATGCTCTTACCACAGTTCTAATAGTAACTTCAGTATACCACTGAGGTTATTGCTGATATTCATTTGACCATAGATAAGAGATAAGATTTGACCTAGTTTTTATCAATAAAGGCTTATACACAATTTGTCTGTAACAGTAAAGCCTAGTTCACATCCAAGTAACGTACGTAGCGGACTTACAAGACATAACGTGAGCAAAGTTGAAATGCATGGTTTCAAACGTCATCAGTTACATACAGACATGGAAGACATAACAAAAAGTTGGGTCAACTTCAACTTCTACGTTATGTTTTCTATGTTTGACCAATGAGATGTGTTCATTTTACTAGGCAACACCCCCGTTGTTTCTTTAACAAATTTTCAATTTTAAGGTTACACTTCGGACATATAAATAATTTAAATTAAATTAAATTAAACATTTGGTTAAATAATACTGGTCAACAGCAAAAAAAATATCCTAAATAAAAATCAAGTAATACATATTAATTTTGATCTGCTAAACACGAAAATAATTTTTAAATTTTTGCGTGGTTTTTGGTATACTTATTCATGAAATAACCTATTCTACAAGCATAGCCAAAAATCATTCTTCATTATTTTTCAATAGTAAATAATATTCAACTTGTACTATCCGAAGTATTAGTATAGGTACCTACTATTATAAAACGCGATCCTGGTCATAAATACCAATTGGGCACTTGCCGCATTCCTCTGTATTGTTGGTTTTATGAGAAGATTTGGTCGACTGCAAATACGTTTGCGCGCGATTCACGTTTCTATGTTTTCTACGTTAATGTGAATAGCAAATGATTTTGCTATGTTTTCTACGCTATGTCTTGTATGTCCGCTACGTACTTAAAGCCTACGTACGTAGGCTTAAAGCCTAGTTCACATCCAAGTAACGTACTTAGCGGACATACAAGACATAACGTAGAAAACATAACAAAATCATTTGCTATTCACATTAACGTAGAAAACATAGAAACGTGAATCGCGCGCACACGTATTTGCAGTCGATCAAATCTTCTCATAAAACCAACAATACAGAGGAATGCGGCAAGTGCCCAATTGGTTTTTATGACCAGGGTCGCGTTTTATAATAGTAGGTACTAATACTTCGGTAGTACAAGTTGAATATTATTTACTATTGAAAAATAATGAAGAACTATTTTTGGCTAAGCTTGTAGAATAGGTTATTTCATGAATAAGTACCAAAAACCACGCAATAATTTAAAAATTATTTTCGTGTTCAGCAGATCAAAATTAATATGTAGGTAATTACTTGATTTTATTTAGGATATTTTTTTTGCTGTTGACCAGTATTATTTTATCTAATGTTTAATTTAATTTAATTTAAATTATTTAAATGTCCGAAGTGTTACCTTAAAATTGAAAATTTGTTAAAGAAACAACGGGGGTGTTGCCTAGTAAAATGAACACATCTCATTGGTCAAACATAGAAAACATAATGTAGAAGTTGAAGTTGACCCAACTTTTTGTTATGTCTTCTATGTCTTGTAAGAATTGGTACGAATGTAACTGATGACGTTTGAAACCATGCATTTCAACTTTTCTCACGTTATGTCTTGTATGTCCGCTACGTACATTACTTGGATGTGAACTAGGCTTAACGTGAACAGTAAAAAGTTAAAATACATATTATACAGGGTGACCCAGACCACCCGTATCAGTACTTTTTTTTAAAAACGGTAAGTCGTAGAGAGTTGAGATAAAAAAAATTATTACAAAAGCCCTAATGACGAATCTAATGGTGATATTATTATTTCCGGGAAAAGTCGACATCCAGAGTAGTTTACTCCAGAAAGTCCAGAAATCCAGAATTTTAAATGGCACCATATGTCGAAAGTGGTATCGTTGGAAACCTCCTTAAAAAATAAGCAAGTTTTGTAGGAAAATTTTTTTTATTACTCCCACTCCTTTTAAGTTATATTCGACTTAAGTTATTAAGTTATTATTTTGATTATTTTGACTTTATTTTAAAAATTGGCATTCAAATGCCATTTGAAAAAATGCCATCTATCGGGTTAGACAATAATTAATAATTGCAATTGTTTTATCCCTCTGTCGTAAAATTATCTGTTGCCATTGTTCAAACTAATCATTATTTATTGTTTATTATTAATATTAAGAGTCAATCCCACCAGACAAAAAATATCGAGTTTTTGACAAAAACAAAAAATGGCATATAATTTAATAACTTGAAGTTCCTACCTTCAAACTAACAACTTGAAATCTTAAAATTCTTTACTTTAAAATCAGATATAATTTAATTTACTGTGGTACCTGTCATTTGCAAAAAGCCAAATTTTAGGTTTCCGGATGGTAATGTGTTAATGAACTAGAACTAGAGGGTATTACAACTTTTAAAAATCCCTGCTGAAAAATTACAATTTCTTCAAGTTTATTAATATAAACATCAAACTAGAATAGGACAAAAGGAGGAAACTAATAGATAATTTTCTTGTTTATAGTACTCTTGGTTCCCATTTGAGATGCCTACTGCATATGATTTATTTCTGTTCCATTAATTTCCTTTAAGCAGGATCCTATATGTTTCTGATTATTGTTTATTTTTAAATTTTATCAGAGTCAGATGTTTGTGGAATTTTCTAAAAAAGTTGTTAATTATAATTGATTATAAGTATAACAACCGAATTTAGTTATAGCAGAAAATAACATAGAATTTTCTGTCATAAGAATTAAATTCAGTTGTTATAATTAACAACATTTTTTTAGAAAATTACACCGATATCTGATTATTATTGATGTTATTCCAGTTTTACAAAACCTTCTGCCCAGATACTCAAAATCGTTTACTTGTCGAAAAAGTACTTTATTTTACAGCAAGCATTCTATTTACTGACCAATACCCGATCATCATACTCTTTCAAAACATTTTTCTATTCACATGCATAATTCACTTTCTCCATACATTTCTCAATTACTTATTGAAGTGCATATACCTAAATAAAGTAATAATTGACTTTTTAATTGCAGAAGAGAAAAAATGTGATACAGTTACAAAAATGGATGTTGCCAAAAGTAATAGTGATAGTGTAGCTAGTACGTCGAAGGTGAGTGAAGATTTGCCTGAAACGAACACAGTAGATAAACCACAAACGTCTTCAAATACTGAAGATAAAAATGAAAGTGACTCGGAAACTCAACAAACAACTAGCAGTGATGATAGTGTAGAGGAAAAGAAGCCACAAGTAATTAGTTATTTAGATAATTTAAAGTTATTAAGTTGTGCGATCGATGAGCTTTTAACGATAATTGAAAAAAAAGTTTAAATTAAATTGTGTAATTTAATATTTATTTACAAAAGACCAATTTTTATTATCTATGCATTCTTCTTATTGTATATATTCGGTTTGTGATCTTATAGCTGCAACATTTAAAGGTAGTCAGCATTGTTTTGAATGTTAAACATCGTTTTGGATTGTGGATTATTAATATCATTTAATAATTAAGTTATATTTTCTATATTCTATTACTTTAGTTGCTGGTACTGATTGATACGTTGCGGAAACAGGGTTTTGCTATTGTAATTTCTTTTATCGATGTATTACATTTCTAATTGAAATATTTACATATTTATGTGTATGTGTATTTTTATTATACATACATATGTAATATATAAATAAATTTATATTTAGTCATTATTAGTTATAAGCAAAGTTTTCTATTGTATTAAATGTTTCCTGGAAATGAACAAAATTCCGTAGTGTGATTAACATAATTGATTTCTTGAAGACTGTTAATAAACTTTCTTTTATATTATGATGAATGTATTTAAATCAATATACCTAATATTACTTAATTTATTTTAATAAAATTTTATATGATTTTTTTTTTATTATAAATAATTAGCATTCTCTTGTCACAAACATAGCGTGTATTTATTGTATTTTTTGGTAGGTATCTACTTTTTTTTTTGAAGAGAGAAATTATATTATTATGATTTTGTATTTAATTTAATTTTAATTTTGATGCCATCCAACTATGTTTGAATATTGTTTCTTTCAGGCTGCTGTGTTTATAAACGAATAATTTAAATAGTTTTAACAATGAAAAAAAATTAGAAAAGCTGTACAGGGTAAGTGTGCTAGATTTATTTGGTTAAACGTTAAACGAAACTAATTTTTTGCATTTTCTCCAGTCATCTGAATAGAATCGATAATTCTTACATCCACAAGTTTTACCAAACCTATTTTTCTTTGCTCTGTAATTTAACTAACGTTTACACATGAAGTGGTTGTGGGTCAAAAAACAAGTTAAATAATCTAAACTATTGATCCAAAAAGAGACCATTTGACACCATGTTTTATATGCTTTTTTTTGGAGATTTTATACTTTTTTTTGAATTTTTATGCATTTTGTGCTTTTTTTTAAATTTTCATACTTTCATTGCTTTTTTTTTAAATTCATTCGTTGCTTTATTTAAAAATATTTAAAACTTGATTTTTTTAATTAATACTTCATTTGCAAATGTAAGATTGTTTTACCGATTTTAACAAGATGGGGGACGTGGTTGAATGCTGGTTTGTATTATGTATTAAAGAATCAATAATTTTTGTCACATTTAGGATTTGTAAGCGATATTATAAATGGTGAGAAAAGCAGCCTTTAAATTTAAAAACACCACGTCTGACGTTACAGAGCTGGTTGGAATTGCCATTAAAAATCACTGAATGAGGTTTTTAAGAAAAAACAATATTTGGCGAAATAATTCTAAATTTGGAAATAGATCCTTCGGTTGTAGCAAAATTCAAGTTTGCACCAATCACTAGTGTCGATGCTAAAAGTAGCTTTTCAGCTTACAAAATTTTTTAAGGAATGATTTTACTTCAGAACATTTGGAACAATTTTTAATATTCAATTGTTTTTGAAATCAAATTAATTCTTTTGATAACCAGTAAAATTTGTGCTTTTTTTTTATTAAATTGATGCTTTTTTCAGTAATATTTGATGTCTTTTTAAGCACTTTTTTTAGAATTTTTATGCTTTTTTATCTGGACTCTAGTTATAAGTTAGGATATACACCAGGGAAACATGTTGCTTAGCAAAGACCTTGTTATGCAAGTTTTATGAAGCTTATTGACTGTTGCATTCAATATGAAATATGCTAGATATTACATATATGTAGGTATTAGCTGTTCAATGTAAATGAAAAATCATTTTCTTAATTTAGCAGTTGTTTTTATTTTGGCGGCAGGTGCACTCACTATAATGTTATTTTTATTAATAATATTATATTAATTTAATAAAAGATGCACTTCCCGAACTCTTCATAAAACTGCAAGTAGAGAACGCCAAAAATTCGGAGAATTATTTACACTGCTCTCATAATTACTTCGTGAATCTGAAAATAGAAATTAAATTTTATATAAATTATGACGAAGAAAAATTAATTACTTGTACATGTGGGGGAGTTGTTAATACAAACATTACTGTATTCGCAACATCTTCTGATTTCAAATGTGGCATGGTAAATATTGGATGTTCAGAATTTTTTGGAATAGGTTTATTGGTATTTCTACGAATCATTGCATCAAACACTTCCGTTTTTACAACTCCTGGGCTAATACTCTGCAAAAAAAATTTAAATATTAGAATTCTAATTATTTTATTTAGAACATAGAAATTTGAAATTCTTACCGAAATCTTAATTTTACTTTTGAATAAATTTAATTCGTTTCTCAGTGTTTCGGTTAATGCTGTAACGGCGTGCTTTGATGCTGGATATACATTCATATCTGGATTGGTGGTAACGTAATGACCAAGAATGCTGTTAATATGAATAATATGCCCATCAACATTATTAGCTCTCATATCTTTTACTGCTTCTCTAGTTGCTATACATAAACCAAGCACATTGGTATCAAAAACTTCTTTTCAAAGTGCTGTATCACCGTCTATAAGATTTGTTTGTCTTAAAACACCTGCATTATTAACAAGTATATGAATAGGGCCCACATTTTCTTTAGTCCAATTAAAAAGAGCTAGTATATCATTTTCTTTCGATATATCAGCTTGAAACGGGTGCATTTTTCCTTTTTTATCTTTTGTTTGAGTTTTCAAATTATCCAATTTTTCTTTTCGGCGAGCTACACCAACTACCTGCAATCAATACAAACTGACATTTTGAAATTTTACCATAAGTCCTACCTTAACACCCGCATCAACAAGATGTTTTGCAATTTCATATCCAATACCTGAGCTTGCACCAGTAACAATTGCAACTTTTCCTACCCAACGTTCCATGTTCCTATAATTTAACGATGTTATTTTAGAGACCTATTAACCTATTATAGTAGAGATTATTATAGTAAATTATTATCAATTATCCAATTTTATCTAAAACGCATCTAATATAATGCACCATATAAGTACTTATATCTACCGAATCCATTCAACCTTTAGAACGTTATCACAGTGTGCTACACCTTTTATTATCTATTAGTAAATATTACTACATAGTTTTTTTCTTCTTTTTTTTTACTTTGACCCAGTTGTTCTTTTACAAGGTTGAGGAGAAAAAAAATTTAAAAATCAAGCAATAACTTTTAAATAATTTACTCGGAAACATAGTGAATAAATTCTAAGAACTAGAGGTGGAAGAGTTTTTGTTGGAAGGAAATTATACTAAATGCTTGACTCTTTTGCCGTATTCGGCAACCTGCGGCTCTTTTGATGTCAAGATGCGGCTCTCCTGTTCCTATTATATTGCAAAAAAAGCTTCAAACTCAGGATAAAATACCATAATATTGAAATAAAAATGTTAGTGGCGCTTTAAAAACTGGGAAATTTTGTAAATTGTAACTTTTGGCTTTTCCGTTCTCAAAAGGTTGCTGTGCTGACCCCTGCACTAGAGTATGATATATATTAAATATTATACTATTATTTAATTTTTTACTAGAATGTATGTAGATTTTAATACAGATGAATATATTTTGCGGCAGACTGTTATGATTTCTTTTTAACATTGAAACATAAAATGGAAATGGTTATATTTTTATAAAACGACAATAAATTGAAATATTAATAATTATTATTTATTAATGATTTCATCACATAATATATGGTACGGATACGAGTACGATTGATACTGTTGTTGAACATAATTATTATTATTATTGCTTAATAAGTATTTGTTTTTGATAAGTTAACAAGTTAGTGTAAATCTTATATCAATTAAGTAGGTTACTGTTGGAATTTTCTAATTGATTCTAATTTATTGACAAGTTTTAAAACGAATATGGAACGTTGGATCGAAAAAGTAGCTATCGTTACTGGTGCAAGTTCGGGAATTGGATATTCTATTGCAGAAAAACTAGTTGATGCTGGTGTTACAGTAAAATAAATCAATTTTAGGGTAAAAAACTCAATTTTTGATACACATTTATTTTTTTAGGTTATAGCCGTAGCTCGCCGAAAAGAAAAACTGGACGAATTAAAAATAAATGTATCCAATAAAAAAGGGAAAATTTACACTTATTCAGCTGATGTGACCAACGAACAAAGCATTGTGGATTTATTTAAGTGGGTTAAAGAAAATGTTGGACCTGTTCATATATTAATTAACAATGCAGGAGTTACTAGAAAAACAAATCTCTGCAGTGGAAGTACACAGCTTTGGAGAGATATCTTTGAAACTAACGTTATTGGTTTATGTATTGCTACTCGTGAAGCAATACAAGATATGAGAGCCAATAATGTTAACGGCCATATTATTCATATTAATAGTGTCTCGGGTCATAAAGTTGTATTTTTTCCCAATGTAAATGTTTACCCAGCATCGAAGTATGCAGTTACTGCTTTAACGGAAACCCTAAGAAATGAGTTAAATCTAAATAAAGAAAAAATTAAAATTAGTGTAAGGGAAATGATATTGAACTAAGTTTCATAATTATAATTGAAAAAACATTGTAGAGCATCAGCCCAGGATACGTAAAAACAGATATCATTAAAGTTGGATGTGAAGCTAGTGGAAAGGTCTTTTCTAAAGAAATGGAAAACTCTTTTCAAGATATGGCTAGTTTGAATGCAGAAGATGTTGCAAGCGCGGTTATATTTGTTCTATCTACGCCTTCACATGTCCAGGTAATAATATATATCGTAACTCATAGTAGGTACCTATTATTTGTTATTTTTATGATATTTTTAGATACACGAATTAACAATTAAAGCTATTGGAGAACAATTTTAGAAGCACATGCGTTGATTGCGATATTATGAGGAAGAATCTAAATAAGATAATTAATCATACTTTATTTGTTAGGTTAATTTAATTATAAAAATGATGTTATGATAATATTAAAATTAGTTTTTTCCTAAATCTGTCTTTTTGAAACAAAATTTGTAGGAGAGAATGGCCGAATTCCGTGCACTTCCGTACATTCCGATCTAAGCTTCATCAGTTACGTTCATTGCCTTTTCTTTAATATAAATTAATTGTTTGGAAATATGTAAATTTCAAACAAAAAAATGGTCAGGAACTGGAAGAAGAAGTCAGACAAAACAAATTGCGTGCATACGTGCTGTGATTGAATTCCGAAATCTACTGTCAAGGAAGAGGCTTACTGTTGGAAGGAGGGTATAAAGCGTCATCCGCAATATATAGGTCGAGGTGGTAAAAAGATGTAACCAGAGGTTTAGAAGAGATGGCCTGGCACAATCAGCGGAAAAGACCAGCCTAATCTTTGAAAATTAAAGGTAGGTACAACTATCAATCAGAGCCAGAAGAACACGGTTTACAAAATAACCACTAAGAAACTGAAAAGGAATTCAACCCACGGTATGACCACAAAGAGAATGACAAATATCTGAGTTACGCTCTTCCTAACCCATGGGCCTAGACCGTCGAGGTCTCCAATTAATATTTCGGATGAAGACATCTCCCCTCTCCCTTTCAACATCAAAGAATTATAGCAAATTAATGATGAAGATCAACAAGGCCCCAGGGTTCGGACCAAGTCCCACCAATAAAAACAAAAAAAAACGAATATCCAAGAAAATATTAAACTATATGACCATTGACAGAAGAAATGTGGGACTGCCGGAAAAGCGGTTGAAAAACCAATTAGCTGAAGTACGAAAAAAGGTAAAATATAAGATGTTTTTGAGTCAAATTTTGATATTATAGTGCGATATTAGAACCGTTAAGTTATATGAGCCAAGTAGTGATCATTTAGGCACAACAAATTGCGGATGCAATTTTTAAGTACCACATCGAACTCAAAATACGATTTGATCAATACCTACCTGCTCTGTTATATTCCCTTAGGTCAGCTGTGAAGATACAGTTTAACCCATTGACGCCCGTTGTAGTTTTTCGTTGGGAAGCCGTAGATAGGGACGTGCTTACGGGGGGGGGGGGCAGGTTCCCCCACCATTGGAAAAAAGTTAGCAATTTTGTGGTTTTTAAGGAAAAGCTGGTAATTTACATTGAACAGTTGGCAAAACTACTAGTTGATACAAATCGCCAAAATTATGGCAGTCCCTTGAAAAAAAAAACGCAAAAAAGCTAAAAAAATCTCATTGGTATAATTCGGAGAGCAAAATCGTTGGCAATTTCACGATTACTTTTCACGATTATTGCAGAAAAAAGATGGGCTGGGCTGGCTTCCAAAACTTTCAATGTACCCAGCACCACTTTGTGTCGAAGAGAAAGTTAAAAGTTATGGGGGAAGTGGCCCACGCTCTCATGCAGCTTGATCTATTTCCAAATTTAGAATTATTTCGCCAAATATTGTTTTATTTTAAAACCTCATTCAGTGTTTTTTAATGGCAATTCCAGCCAGTCCTGTAACGTGTTAGAGGTGGTGTTTTTAAATTTTTCTATTAAATCAAGCGATGCAGTTAAAGGCTGCTTTTCTAACCTTTTTATAATATCGCTTACAAATCCTAAATGTCACAAAAATTCTTGATTCTTTAACACATAATACAAACCAGCATTCAGCCACGTCCCCCATCTTGTTAAAATCGGTAAAATAATTTAACATTTGCAAATGCAGTATTAATTAAAAAAATCAAGTTTTAAATATTTTTAAATAAAGCAACGAATGAATTTAAAAAAAAGCACTGAAAGTTTAAAAATTAAAAAAAAAGCACAAAATGCATAAAAATTCAAAAAAAGCACAAAAACCCAAAAAAACTCAAAAAAAAGCAAATAAAACATGGTACCAAATGGTCTCTTTTTTGATAAATCATTGACATTCTTTAAAATTTTTGAGCTGCTTTGAATTTTCAGGAAAAGCATTTTAGCTACAAATCCGGACTCGATGTATAACGTTGTAATGTCAAAACGTCAAATCAAATCTCCCACGAATAACCCCACCTTTTAATCTTAATCTAACCCTCCTAAGCGCAATTATGATCGTCTAATGTCTGTACCCCCACGTTGTGCACAGAACCTACCCCGACATTACATCCCAGCAGACGTAGTACTTCTCTCATATCGAAGAATAAACTTGAGCAAAGCAAATGAATCGAAAGAAACGCAAAGCGAACACATAATAATTAAACTGTGTTTAATTATTAAACACAGTAAATTTTGATGTTTATAATTTGTCAGTTGTCATTACATTTGTCTATTCAACCTTGTGGTTAGCTTTTGTTACCTTGTAGGTTATTAGGTTATCATGTCAATTCTGCACTGAAAAAGAAATGTAGTTGATGGAACAATAATAAATTGTCGCTATAGGCACACCAATATTATATGTTTCAAGTCTCGTGTCGTGCCTTTCATAATAAAATGGCTACCGCACAAGAATTCTAATCTTATTTCATCAAATCTTGCAATGTCTAGAGCTCTTGAGGTTTTGCAATGGACTCTGTCTAGTAGTCCCACAGTGACCCATGAGGTCTCCTGTGAGTTTTGCTACTGGGGTCAGCAAGCTCGTCTCTAACTCGTTCTCATAATGATTAAAATTTATAATATAAACAAATATGTTCATTGAATTCGATTACACCAACCAACCAACCACAAAATTGAATAACCACTACAAACTGTTATATACAATTAAATATTAAAAGCAAATGTTCAAACATCTTCATCAAGATGTCTCCCTTTCTACCGTTCACTCTCCCGTTGACTACCCCTTTTTCCCCACCATCATTCTTCATCGTCATCGTTCCTCTCTCGGTTATGTCGAGCGCTGTAAAGCCATAGGTTGCCATCTCGTGCATTATTTCCAAAGTAGTAGGTATGCATTTGGTGGTAATTTCAAATGATTTAAAATCGTTCATTAAGCGCCAAATATAAACTACGTTTATAACATTACAACGTGTCATCCACATTATTAGCCCTCATATCTTTTACTGCTTCTCTTGTTGCTATGCACAAACCCAGCACGTTGGTATTAAAAACTTCCTTCCAAAGTGCGGTGTCATCTTCAACAAGACTTGTTTGTCTTAGCACACTCGCATTATTAACGATTATATATATGAACAGGACCGAGGTTTTCCTTAGCCCAATTAAAAAGAGTCAATATATCATTTTCTTTCGATATCCGTGTTAGTTAGAATTTTACAAGGCAAACATAAAACATTTTAAAACAAACACTGATTAAAGGTAAAAGAAATTTTTTGATAGCTTAAAACATCAGTTTGTAATTTGCTTACATTTATGAGATTTTCTAGGTCGATAGAGCTCATTTTTTTAAATATTTTAGCGCCAAAATGTCATTTTCGACATTTTATGGACTTACGAGGGTTTCTAACTAACACGACGATATATCAGCTTGAAATGGGTGTATTTGTGCATTATTATGTATATTTCATTGTTTTTTATGATTTAATTTTTGTAATTAATTAGTAGATATCTGTTTTGTTAGCTTTTAATCTATTTAACATTTAACATTTATTTATTGCTGCTTTTATATATACAAATATATTTACGCAGGTCAAATTCATGTAGATACAAGTAGTCAAAACTTACAATAGACCGCCATCTTGGCCACATTTTATAAATTCCTCAGTGGAATAAAAACATTTTTTAATTAATATTTCCAAAACAGCCTTCCTAAATCCATCTGGAGGCAGTTTTCTCACTTTTTCTGGGAGAGTATTGAAAAATTTAATCGCGTGAAACTCTGTAGCTTCCCTGGAGCGTGAAAGACGATGAAAGTCTGTCACAATATTATGGTGACCTCTTGTATCGTACTTATGTGCAAATGTCTTGTATGAAGGCTCATTCTGTTTAAGGTAAGTTAATGCATGAAGTATATAAAGACATGGCAAAGTCAATATTTTCAATTCAATGAATTTATCTTTACATTCATCCCTGAAGCCCAAACCAGAGATGATTCTTATAACCCTTCTTTGTAGTTTAAAAAGTTGGTGACAGTGAGTTGAGTGACCCCAAACCAAAATTCCATACGATAGAATGCTTTGTATTAGTCCAAAGTAGGCGATTCTTAGCACTTTCGCCGTAACAATATTTTTGAGTTGCCGTATGGCATATATATTTTTTGATACTTTTTTACAAAAGATTATTAAGATTATTTTCCCATGTTAGTTTGGCATCAAAAGTAATGCCAAGAAATTTAACCGGTTCATTTATTTGGGGAATGCTCCTAAGTGAAAATATTAATCTTTGTTGTTTTTCTACATTGAGGCACAACCTGTTAGCATTGAACCATCCAAGTAGTTCGTCACCTCTGATGGAAGCTATTGCATTAAGAGTGTCCAGGCTATTGCCTCTCTCAAAGCTTGTAGTGTCGTCTACGAATATGACAAAATTGGTATTTGAGCAGTTTGGTAGGTCGTTAATGTACAATATGAAAAGAACCGGGGCCAGAACCGACCCTTGAGGTACACCAATACTAATACATTTAGCATCTGACTGCTTGTCGTTAACTGTAACATATTGTATCCTATTCTCTAAGTAAGATTTTAAAAGCGCCACAGCATCTTTGTCAAAGCCGTAAATTTCTAGCTTGTGTAATAACAATTCGTGTGGTACACAGTCGAATGCCTTGGTTAGGTCATAAAAGTGCGCATCAAGGTATTCTCGGTTTTCAAAAGCACTGGACACCTCTCTGCAAAAACCGCTTACCGCTAGGGTAGTAGATAGACCATTCCTGGATCCAAATTGACATGGATGGTTTATAATTTATCAGTAAAGTAATATATTGGTTAGGTACCTAATATCCACTGAGTCTCGATATTTGCAGAAGGACCGAGCAATTTTGTCAAGTTCATTATTCGAACTCGAAATTTCCCGTTTAGATTTAATATCTCATAAAAATATATTATTTTTGAAATTTCAAAAAATATTATAGATATTATTTTGTTAGTGCCCCTGGGAAAAAATTGCGACATTCCTTTTCAATTTTTGTTTATTTTTATATTTGTTCTAACTGTAAACAAATTAAGTACTATACCTACTTCAATTGTAATATAATATTCTGATATGTAATAGTATAGTATGTATGAATACGTATAGTACAATTTAGATTATATTAGAAATATAGTTACATAATATTTGCGTTGATAAAAAATTTTAAGTGGCTATCCTTGAAATTATATTTTCAATATTTCCATTAAATCTCAGCAGATAAAAAAAGCATACTAGAATGTGGTCCCATGAATTTGTATAGTATCGTAAGTATTTTGTTAATTAGTATGGATATTGCGTTTGGTTCAGTTTATCACGTTAAATATGATAACATTTTATACGCACATAAAAGGAGAGAATTGCCAATAACAAGGCACATGAAAATAGGAATGCATTAATTATTTCAGTTTCCACTTCAAATATTTTCCGATTTACCAAACTATGTTACATTTTTTTTATATTAATTGGTTATAGTAAATTTTAGTTAGTTTTAGTTAATACAAAAAGTTATTAATAATCTTTTAGTCATTTATAATTTATGTATCCTACGATGTGATACATAAAACATTCAGCATAAAAATTTCTATGCCTTAAATCAACGCAAGAAGAATATTTATCTGAAGGAATACCTAAAAGCTTGTGGTTGATCAAGTAATAATACGTAAATATGGAATTCTTCTTCAGTAACGTTCATGACGTAACGTTCATGAAGATTATGTAAAAATAATTACTTATTATTATTACTCATTAATATATTCAGATACTTGATGAATCACAAGTTTTTAGGTTTTGCTTCAGATAACTGTTCTTCTTGCGTCGATTTAACGCATAGAAATCGACATTTTCATTACATTAATGTCATGAACGTTACATTTTTATCGGAACACGAAACGTGGCAATGTATTTGAATATGACCCAAATAGGTGTTTGAGGTGGTAACTTTAGAAAGGAACACACGGTATTCGGTATATATCATATCAAAAGTGTTAAGAGGAGCAATCCATTTATAGACACCCGGAAATAAGTCATTTTTTGGGAATTTGTTTACTGATGTAAAAATAATTACATCATTTTAAAGTTTTAACATCATTTTAGTATAGCATTAAAGTGTAGAAAAAAAATTTTTTTTAAATATTTTTTAATAAAATGACGGCTCTGTAGAGTGTTCTTTCAGACATCTGGTGCATATGGCATCGAAGAGTGCTGCATTTATCATTCCTTTTCTATTGATCCGAAACAAAGGAACACATTTTTTTTCGATTATTGACATGTTCAGGGAAAGGATAAGCCTAAAAAATTATAAAGAAGTATAAAATCAAAAACTAAGTAGACTGTTTAACTAAATATTCAAATTTTCGACTATTATTTCGACAGTTTTTACCCCAAAACAACTATTTATTTACGTAATATCTTTAAAAATTTAGGTTTATTCTGCCGATAATAATTTAGACAGAAGCCTCCTAAAATTTGAGCCAGATCAATCAATAACTTTTTGAGTTACAGCACGAGCAGTTTTTGAAACAATACGCTTGAAAGAACAGTTTACAGAGCTGTCATTTTGTTTAAGGGTGCGATTTTTAGAACTGCTTCAAAACTTCAGTTACAGCTCAAAATTGTTTATAGATACAAATTTGATTTTTTTTTAACGGAAAGAGGAGAATTTTCCGAACACTATGATATATTTTTTAATCTGTTTTGATAACGGATTAAAATTTTGATTAATTTAATTTGCGATTTTATATAAAAAAAGCACATTAATTACAATTCAAAATATATCATAGTGTAGTTAACATAGTAACCTTTAATATTCTGAATTGAAATCGTTTTAATATCAAGTATTATAAGTGCTGTAACTGAAGTTTTGCTTAGACTATATTTTGAATGATTTAAAAAAAACCGCCTTTTAAAACCAATCAAATTTTCTTTTCATTTTTTCCTACCAATGAAAGACATCCAATTTTAAGTCTAGATAATCGCGCCACCTGTTGAAAATTTTTTCGTCCAAATGAAAAATCGCAGCCTTAAAGATATTTTTAAAAAATGTCTTTTCTACGCTTTAAAACTATAATAAAATGATATTGAAACTTTTAAATGATGTGATTATTTTCTCATCTGTAAAAAAATTACCGAAAAATGACTTTTATTTCCGGGCGTCTAAATGGATTGCTCCCCTTAAATAATCAAATGTAGATAATATTATATACCAGTACTTTATTAGTTTTATTTAACATTAATTTGATAATTCGCTTTTTCTAAAAATAACAGTTGGTTGATAACGTTTTAATAATAATTATCTCAAAAAGTTAATCGGCGCTATATTTGAGATTGTCTATATTTTTTAATACTGCATATGAATTTCAACGATAACGATGGCTGGTTCTATGGAACGTTGGATTGGAAAAGTTGCGATTGTTACTGGAGCAAGTGCTGGAATAGGATATGCAATTTCAGAAAAATTAGTAGATGAAGGAGTAACGGTAACTTGTTTTCTATTTATTATTTTCTAATATTTTTATTCGTATATATAATGTACCTATACAAATTATGTGTGTATGTGTAAATCGTTTATCGTAAATAAATAGTCTGTTAACATTAATCCAGTTCGACCTGTTTTTTATAGGTGCTAAAATTTTTCGAATTCATGGTATTAATTAAAAAGCCCTTAAATCTCTATTCTTAAGTCAAAAATGTTCATAATTATTATTTTATTCTATATAATTAAGTCTTATTTTCCCATTCAAATTATCCTGAGATATATTTTTTGATTTTCAACGTGTTGGATGAAATATTTCACTTTACTTATATATAATTAAGATTCTCCAAAATTAGGTTGTTGCCGTTGCTCGTCGAAAAGCGAAACTAGAAGAACTTGCAGAAAATTTAAAATCAAGAAAAGGAAAAATCTTGACATTTGAAGCCGATGTCAGTGTAGAGCAAGATATATTAAATCTTTTTAAATGGGTTAAAGAAAATGTCGGAGCAGTTCATATTCTCATAAATAATGCCGGTTGTGTAAGACTCACAAATTTAACTGAGGGAAATACACAAATGTGGAGAGAAGTTCTTGATGTTCAAGTAATTGGTTTATGTATAGCTACACGTGAAGCGGTACAAGATATGAGAGCCAATAAAGTGGATGGACATATCGTTCATATTAACAGTACAGATGGTCATAAAATTATAAATTTTCCCAATGTAAATGTCTTTGCGGCTTCCAAATACGCAGTGACTGCTTTAACGGAAACTTTAAGAAATGAATTCAATCTTTTTAAGGATAAAATAAAAGTCAGTGTAAGTAGCTATATGAGTTTTTATAAATTGATATTTAAAAATTCTTTCCATAGAGCGTTAGTCCAGGATTTGTAAATACAGATATAATGAAATCTGGATGTGAAGCTAGTGGTAAACCTAGTGGTACTGAATTTTTACCAGACGACATGTTAAGTAATCCCGTATTAAATCCTGAAGATGTTGCAAATGCTGTAATATTTGTATTGTCAACTCCACCTCATGTGCAGGTAGTTCTATAACTTTTATATTATTCAGCTATAGATAACTCTATATATTATATACAAATACTTTTTTTTCTACCATAATAATTTTATTTTAGGTCCATGAGTTAATAATACAAGCTGTTGGTGAGCCATATTAGCAACTTATGTATTCTGTAGATAAGATAATTAAAATAAAAGTTTTTTCTATGGATCGAATATTATTTGTAAAAACTAAATAAAAATTACAAGGCTTGACAGTTGTAAGTAGTTTCAGCTTTTTAAGATGTAGTAAATATAGTACAGCAGATTGTCATATCTACAACAAGTGTCAATAATTATTATTGTAACAAGAAACCTAGCAAATCAGCTATTCATAATCATTTTATACAAAACTTATGTTGTCCAGTAGCATTCATCATACTTCCAAACTATCCTACCAAACTATCATTTAGATTTCACGTCATCTTATGTATACCTTGATTCCATGGGCAAAAGAAAAATCTCTGGTTCATATATCTAAATTACCTCCTTCCAAAAAAGTAGCTTCCGCAGCCGAACTAGCTAGCACAAGAAATACGCAAGATATATGGATATAAAACACAACCATTATTTTACCCTTTTGCCGTCGAGACAATGGGTCCCTAGTCTGCTGAAACCAATATCTTAATTGATAACATTGGATCTCGGCTAATTAAACTAACTGGTGATTGTCGATCTAAAAATTACCTTACTCAAAGAAATTTCTTTAGTAATAAGAATTATAACAATAATATTTATTCCACAAAACGCATATAAGTACATGGATTTACAGGTGAAAATGATGTACCTATACACAATCAAAATCGATACAAAATTAAAATAAAAAAACTCGATACAAACTAAAAAACCAGTTAAAAAAATAAAATATAAACCATAATCACTTAATCGGCACATAATCAAGAAAAAAACCCAACCAAAACTAAACCGTAGAAAAAAATTCGGCAATATCATGCATTTCACGCCAGTAGAGGCGCTGTAAACATCTGTCGCCTACTGTCGCCTACAGTTACTAGATAGATACAGTACCGCAAAGTTGGGCCATATTGGGGCCCTAATTTATGCGAGAAATTTAAAAAAAGTTGCAAAATTGTAACTGGGGGGTTATAATTTTTCAATAATGTCAAGTTAAAACAATACATTTCGTCTTATGTATGTGTTTTCCTGCATATTTTTGTTTATTTTTATTTTTAATTTTAATAATTTTAGGGAATTCTGGCGAGCCGCCACTGATTTAACCGTAAAAATTGTAAAAATTACAACAAATGTCGTTTGACATTTCAGAATGACGCCATTTTGGGGCCCTAATTAACGTTCTCTCTCTAACTCACTGGCCCATAGGTTTGCGGTCCTGTATCTATCTAGTGACTGTATACTGTCGTCAATAATTTATCAAAGTTTTCCGTATTGTCAATTGTAAAGTATTTGGTTATATTAGTGGAACAGCTCAAAGATTTACTTTAATTTTATTACGAAAAAATTTTTTTAGATAGGATATTATTGCACAGGATATTTTTGAACGGGTAATATAGTCATAGATTCATAATAATATGGTGTTTCAAGTTAAATATGAAGCACATATTTTATTTTTGATGACATATTTTGATGACATTGATGACAATGACATATTGAATCACTAAAGCAAGTAATACACATTTAATATATCTACAGATCTTGTGAACCCAAGCACTTGCTTGGATGTATCACATAATAGGAGACCTACTGTTCAACGTGAACTCCAATCTACGAAAGTGAAACACTGGATTAGCCTATCTATTTGTTGAGTTATCTTAAAACTGGTAAACATTGATTTTTATTTAAACAACTTATTGCACTACCCATTGATAATTGTTTATTACATATTGACATTATTTATAAATAATGCAAACTATTATTTTGTCTATCTAGCAGAAGAAATCATAATGCTATTAGAACGGCTCTCCTACTGGCTTGATCATCAATTCATGAATCTGAAATAGATACAGTATTAAATTTTATTATTATTAATTAATTCTGGTTGCAATAACACATTTCAAAAAAAATTATTTTTATTGCGGTTTGAACCTGCGATGCGCATTTGTTAACGATTGATTAAGGCGTTTCTAATGCTTCTACACATAAACTGATAAACTGTGTTATAGGACATGCTACTGTTATCTACTTCAAATTACAAAAGTTGAAAGTAATTATATAAATGAATGTTTCATTATTCATTTACTGTGTCCCGGAAACAACTTAAAACTGTGTTCCTTGTTTTTCTCGCCGAAAAAAAACCTAATCTCATCTAGCTGAAAAAGGAAGTGATCAACCTGCTAGGGCCAAATACATTACCTTCTTCACAATAGACACAGTCTTAAATTTAAAAAAAATCCAGACAAAAACAATAATTAATCAGTACAAACCTGCACATGAGGTGGTGTAGATAAAACAAAAATAATTGCACTTGCTATGTCTTCTGGCTGCAAGGTTGGGTAATTCAAATATTCTTGTATTATTTCGGGTGCTAAAGTTTTTTTAAGTTCTTGAAACATATTTTGTACGCCTTCAGTATTTACAAATCCAGGGCTAATACTCTACAAAAAAACATTTTAATAAACAATATTTAAAAATTAGCTTTAAGTACAGTCATGTAGAAGAGAATCGCGTTCAAGAACGAGTGATATGTTCTTTCTATCACTGATGGTGTAAAATACTATTATACTCACGCTAACTTTAATTTTATCTTTAAACAAATTAAATTCGTTTTTCAACGTTTCTGTTAACGCTGTTACCGCAAATTTGGAAGCCGGAATAACACCTACATCTGGAAAATTAAATACAAAGTGTCCATCAACACTGTTAATATGAATTATATGTCCATCGACATTATTGGTTCGCATATCTTTTACAGCTTCTCGAGTTGCAATACATAATCCAATAACTTGAACATCAAAAATTTGTCTCCATTTTTTTGAATCGCCTTCGGTAAGATTTGTTTGTGCGTAAACTGCTGCATTATTAACAAGAATGTGCACAGGTCCCACATTTTCTTTAACCCATTTAAAAAGCTCAAAAATATCTTCCTCTTTACCCATATCTGCTTTATATGTAAAAAGTTTCCCTTTTCTACCCAGCAATTTTTTTGATGCTTCATCAAGTTTTTCTTGTCCACGAGCAACGGCAACTACCTGTAAGTATTTTTTGGTAACAGTTTGGTTTTGTAAAAAACATTATAATCACATTAACACCCTCATTCACTAATTGTTCTGTTATTGCATATCCAATTCCCATACTTCCTCCAGTTACAATAGCAACTTTTCCAATCCAACGTTCCATTGAACAAGCCATCCTATTAAGAAACTAAATAATATTGAAATTAAGCAAGTAAATTTGTTATGAATATTTATTTTATTTAAAATTTCTTATTTATAGCATACCAATCCTTTTGATAAGAAGCAATTAAAGAAATTAAAGATTTTTTATAAATAAATCGTCTCAATTAATTCACATGACTTTTATGTAATCAATACTCGTGTATAAACATCAGTATAATCACAAATAATTTAAAAAAGTAGTTATTAATAATAACTAAAATATTTTAAGGCTGCATTACATGTAACAATTTTGTTATGTAATACTATCTAAACGTGAGGTCTAAGCAGAAAGAACATGCTGTTCTCATTATTTTGGAAATTTGGACATATTTTTCTCAACCAGATTGAAAAAATGCAGAATATACGTGTGAAGCTAGTAGTTACATGCACTTGCGATTTCCGGAATGCGATTTATGTTTTTCAACAAATCAAATCACCAAATTTAAATTTGCGTTCAAATTTGACCAATCAAAACAAATTGAAACAATGATTTCAGGTTTAGTGAGAAGCAAAATCAAACAACTATAGCTTGTCAATCGACGTTTCGGAACTGTTTGGTTTCATTGAATTTTTATAATCGAACGATTACAACACTCATGTCAGTAATTAGCATTTCACTAGATGGCGATCAACACCTTTGCCTCATGAGAAAGTGTGGTCACACCAACATAAGCATTATCAACGAGAAAATTTCTTGAGATAAACATTTTAATATTTTAAACAGAGTGATTTATTTATATTTTAGTAATTGTTTTAATTGTAATGTTTTTGCATGTTCTACAAGTCATTTTTGTGATTTCGTTGAATGTGACCATTTTACTACCACCGGTTCCCTTCTCATTTTGCTTAATGTCAAACAGCACTTCATCTATGCTTGTTTTCGGTGAGTGTTGTAATATTTATTTGTGTTTTCGGTACTCATTTGCCTTTTTTCCCAAGTCCTGAAGATGGAATAATATATGTTCCGAAAAGTCGAATGACAAACTATAGTTGTTTGATTTTGCTTCCCACTAAACCTGAAATCATTGTTTCAATATACGAAGTTGGGTGAGATTTGGTTTACCAATCAAAACAAAATTCGCATTCCGCAAATCGCAAGTGCACGTTGCGTTGATCCGGTATAACAATGTATCATAAATTGGTAAGAATAATCTTTATCAATTTTTGACGATCGTCAGGTTTTCGGTACCTTTGTTTTTTTATTCAAATTGTAACATTTTAGCATTGATCGCCTTCATCTTCAAGAATTTGTATAACGTTAAGTTATAAAAAATCCTTTAATATGCATTATTATAAATTTTTAGAATGAAAATATATGCCGATATATCTAGATAAAATAAGACCGCATTCGTTTTGGAAGTTTATTTTGCTTTTTGACTCTTTAAACCAAATTGAAAGACATATCGGAAAAAGTAGGTAAGTAGGTGATATCTTTAAATTTTTGAATAAGTTTCCGACTGAAATTTGGATGTTTTTTCTCTGCAAGTGAGTACAAAAGTTGGTTATATTTCGTCGAGCTGGTCCTGTCTTGATATTCTCAGTGGAAAAAGTACACTGAAAAAATTAGGATGAATTTTACATAATGCTTACTATAATATCATACTGAATTTTACATAAACTGTTTGTAAAAGTAAGGAATGAAAATCAAGTTCGTAATAACAAAAAAAATTGTCTTCTTCTTCACATCAGGGATTAGGCCTTTAGGCCTGTTCCGACTTCTCATTGCCATGGCTTTCGAGGTCTTCCCTGGTCTCTCTTTCCTTTGGGACGATATTGAAACGCAAGTTTTGGCCATCGCTGATCATCCATGCGTTCTAAGTGGGCTCTCCAATTATTTAATTATCGATGGAATCAACAACTGGTGTCACCTTCAATTCGTTTCTTATGTCCGTATTTCTCATTCTATCCAATCTAGTGTACCCTGCTACCCATTGGAGAAATTTCGTTTCACTGGCTTGAATGTTGATAGTGTTGATAGTATTATCGGTCCAGAGCCGCTTATAATGATTAATCCACTCATTTTGTTCAATGATATTAAATCTTGATTTTTCTCTTTCTTCGTTATTCAATGTCCGAAGCAACTTATAAGCAAAATCTTGTCTTCGCCAAACGTCACTTTTAACGTTGCTTATAAATAATCTATCCCAGCTATATCTCGGTGTGCTTGACGTATAAGTGCTTTTGCTACCGATCTTTTCGCTTTATAGTTTGTTTCATTTTTTATTGTTCTGTTTTGCAGATATTTGAGATCTGCTCGTTGTTTCTCTATTATAGCACTTTTGTATTTCCTCATTCTATATGCTAAAACGTCGTTTTCTATTATTTAACTCTTGTTCTACCAATACTTCGTAAACCACTAGCTTTATGATTATTTTTATATTTTCCCATTCAATTTCAATATTTTCTTCCGTTGGGATATTTTGGAGTGTATGTGCTATTCTTGTTTGGTAAAGGAATTTTATGCATTGATCTTGAAGTAAATGGATTTTATATTGTCTTCTCACGGGATCCGCCTCTGTCTTTTTATGCTTTTTTCATCTATTTAACAACAGAACCTCGGCTACTACCAGGTAATGATCAGTATACCTATATCACTTCCTCTACATACCTTAGTATCTGTAACCAGTGGGGCAAGTTTTTCGTTAGCTATCACATAATCGATCGATCTATGACCTCTCGCTGTCCATGTAAACTTGTGAATATCTTTCTTTCTGAAGAAGGTGTTTATAATTTTTAGCTTATTGAAGGTGCTGAATTCACACGGAGCGGTCGCCATTTTCATTCGTGCTTATCTCGCCCTCTGTTTCGATCACATTAGGTATATGTTGATTACCCACCCTTGCATTTAGATCCCCACAGATTAAAATGTAGTAATTTTTATTAGTTTGGTCCAGTTGCCGCTGAAGTAGGTCATAAAATTGTTCGGAGTCGTCCACCCTTCCTTCCTCCGGCGTATATACCCCGAATGGTGACCCGTCAAAATAACCCCGACAAAATAGCCCCGACAAATTATCCCCGACATAATAGCCTGAAACATAATAGCCCGTGCTAAAATAGCTCTGCGACATAGTAGCCCCGACATAATAGCCTAAGACATAATAGCCCTAGGACATAACAGCCATGCTAAAATAGCCCTACGACATAGTAGCCCTGATATAAGAGCTTGAGAAATATTAACTTATCTTCCTCCGCCCCCCCCCCCACTACAAAATTTAAACATTAATTTTGAAGTCAGGGGAAACGGAGATTTGTTCCACTTACGAAACCTGTTTATAAATTCAGTATTAAAAATTCTCCGTTTCTCCTGACTAGTGATTTTTTGACCCCATTTCCTCTGGTAAGATTTAACACGACCCCCCCTTCTAATCTCACGTGAGATTGTTTGCCTTACCTACTTAATTTAACCCAGTTCTCTCGAAATTTTACAGTTTCTTGCAAAAAAAAATTTTGTGATATTTTCCGAGACCCCCCGCGTGAGATTGGCTGAGATTCTGCTTAACCCCCCCTTAAACGCCTCACGTATTTAATGGTCGTCCCCTTAGGTATTTAATTAACGGCCCCTTTTCTCATCGGGCTATTTTGTCGGAGCTATTTTGTCATCGGACTATTTGGTCAGAGCTGTTTTATCACTGGGCTATTTTGTCGGAGCTATTTTGCCATCGGGCTATTTTACCGAAGCTGTTTTGACGGGGCTGTTGTGTGTGGGGCTGTTTTAACGGGGTACCACTCCGAATATTGTCATGTAGCCCCTCGTAATATGGAATTTTAACTCGCCCGTTTACCTATTGCACCTCCTGATTATGGACCTTCTGCAGATGATGCAGAATTGGAAGGAGATGAACTAGATAAGGAATGCGCTAGAAAATTGCAAAGCTTGCAGGTAATGATAAATCAAAATTACATAATAATATGATGTAGATAATTATTTTTATATTTGATGAAATTTAAGGTTTCAGAAGATGATGTTAAAAGGATTGCTGAAAATAACGTTGGTCAATTTGGAAATCCTCTTTATGAAATGGAGAGAAAGGACCGATTAACGGCTTCTGTGTTTGGCCGCATTGTTTGCAAAAAACCGTCGACAAGTTGTTACAACATTGTTAAAGATGTGTTGTATTGCAAAATAGGCAACGCCGATATGGAGTACGGAAAAGTTCATGAGCAAGTAGCTTTTGATCAGTTTGTTGCCGATAAAAAAGAGGAAGGTATAGATTTAGAAGTTAAGCTAAGTGGTTTGTTTGTCCATCCAAAATATGGATTTTTTGGAGCCAGTCCTGATGGTGAGCAGACTTGCACTTTATTTTATTTTTAGATTACGCATATATAATTATTTCTTGCTTTTAGGATTAATTGGAGATGACTCGATAGCGGAGGTAAAATGTGTCCCTTCACTTATAAGGAAGAAATTGACGTTGGGGGAAGCTGCAACTAAACAAAAAAGCTTCTTTTTGGAAAGGCGAGGTATAAATCAGTCGCTTAAATGCAAAATCCGACAAGTCCAGTGAAATATAAAACTAGATAATGCAGAAAAACTCACAAAATCTTTATCTAACCGAGTTAAGCAATGATTTGTTTTAGCATAGTTTCGTAGCCATAGATCAAAATATAAAAATCAATTGATAAAATCTGGGGTAGTCAGAAGCCTTTAAGAATTAAGTGCTAGAATAGAATTAATCTCCTTTCTAAAAAAGTTTCGACATGTCGGCTTTTGCATCTAAGCGACTGAAATGTAAAATTAAAAGAATCTCACAAACACTTCTACCAGGTTCGGCAATGTTTGCCAATATTAATAATCTATGAAAAGAATTTACTTTCTTTGATAGAAAATTATCTCGCAATACTTGCAAAGTGTAGTTTAAAAACTACATAAAAATTAAACACAATCAATGGAAAAAAATGAGCGATAGACACAAGTATTACTGCTTCTTCGACTTCCTAGCTATCACACTATGACATGTGTTTCTGACTCAGTCGTCATCAGAATCATTAGTACATGTGTCTATCGCTCTTTCCCTTAATTGTGTTTAATTTTTATCTTCTTGTTTTTCTAGGTACAAGGCCAGTTAAATATATGCAACCGAGAGTATTGCTACTTTATAGTATTTAATGGAAAAGAAAATAAATTATTATTTGTTGAAGTAATTAAACGAGATAAGGACTTTTGGAAGAATAAAATTAATCCTAAACAGAATTCCAAGAAGACGTAAATGTAAAGAACCTCTTTCAATTCTGAAAGCTGTGGAAGACAATAAAGAGAATTTGAAAAAAAGAAAAAGAAAAGAATTTGTTTGTTTTACTCTATAAACATTTTTTTTATTTTATCATACGAAGTATGAAAAAATATTGCAATCGTGCAGAAAAAAATTGAGATTTTGATGAACTTACACATTTTGGGGAAGGCAAGAGGAAACCACCCCATTAATTAAATTCCCTAATACGTCATCTTGGCTTCAGCTAAGCGATCGCCTACGCACTGCATAGTGTATTGCTCTCGAAGAAGAAGACATTTTAGGGTCCCAGAAGTGGAAAAATCATCATTTCCAAAAAACGTCTGTACGGGTGTGTGTATGTGATCAAATTTTGTGTGCGCTCTACCACAAAAAGTAATAGGAATTGTTTAACAAAATTTCGTATTTTGTACATAAATAGTGAGACTTGAGAGAGAGATATTGAGAAATAAATATTGCGGTACACGGAAACGCAAATAAAATAATATATATATATATATATATTGGCGAGTGGTTTACAGACTTTTCTGAATCTCGCATCTTGCTTTCCAAACGTATCTGTTAGTCCAGTCCCCGTCTTCTAGGCCTCTGGCTTCCATCACCTCTTTCACTTCCTGAGCCCAGGTTCTTGCTGGTCTGCCCCGTTTTCTTCTGAAACTTGGAGTACATTTCCATATTCTTTTTGGCCATCGAGATATGTCCATTCGCTGCAAATGGCCGAACCACCTTAGCCTCAAAATAATTATTTTGAAAATTAAAAACTAATTTTTTTTTATTTTTTAAATTTTATTTTTTTATTATATTCTGCTGTATAATAATATTTTAAATTTGTTAATAAATAATCGTGTAAATATCCTAATTTTTTTTATTTTGATTTTACAAAACAATATTGGCGAATTACCGACCTTACCGTTGCGTTGGTGGCGCTGCCAAATGTCAACAATATGGCGTATCTAAAACGTAACTTGATGTTGTTTTGAACGGAACCGGACAAATAGACACCTTATTCATTATTTTCAGAATTTCTCTAAAAACGGTTGTAAAGTAAATAAATCAAATTCAAGTTTCAAAATTAAATTACGAATAGAAGTTATTGTATAGTCCATGTAGCCTCATGTAGTCCAGTAAAATTAGATAAAAATAAAACATTAATTGGTAAAGATCTGAATTTTGGTACAAATGTTTATTACGGCTTCCTGTTAAACATACTAAAAGTCCCCGTTGAAATGTGTTGCGCTCGAGCCGCCATATTGGAAAAACAGTACACTTTTTCAGTTTTTTGTCTATATCTCGGCAATTTGTGCTGATACAAAAAAAAAGTTTAGATAAAAATTGTAGTTTATTAAATTTTCTTCAAAAAAGTTAATATACATTTTTTTGTATCTCCAATACTTTAGCTTTAGAAACTTCAGAAGGGATATGCATTATGCACGATGTTCATGCTTACTATAGTGACGAAACTTTATGCGACGCATATCTTTCTTATACCTCTTTGTACTGGAGAAATAGTCAGTATTAAAGGTAAAGGATTTACCACATTAAAAAAATAAATTGACTGCATTGAAACGACAAAGCTGCAAAAACACCTTCTGTAGCAACGTCGGATTACAGCTAAAGTATTAGAGATACAAATATATATAAACTATTTTGAAGGATATTCAATAACCTACAACTTTTACTTAAACTTTTGTTTGTATCAGCACAAGTTGCCGAGATACAGGCAAAAAACTGAAATAGTGTACCTTATTTCCAAGATGGCGGCTCTAGCGCAACAGATTTCAACGGGGACTTTTAGTATGTTTAACAGGAAGCCGTAATAAATATGTATACCAAAATTCAGATCTTTACCGATTAATGTTTTTATTTGCCGAAAATTGATCTAAATTGACTGGACTAATGTAGTTTTCTAATCATATAACTAAGATCTTGTTCATCTTCCGCTAGCACAACCTGATCATCTGCAAAAAAAGAGTAAAAAAGAGTATGTCGTCTCTTACTCGCAGTCCCATATTTTTGCACTTCTTCATCGATGCTTGTAGGATTTCGTTAAATTTAAAATTTTTAAGAATAAAGAAAATAAAAAGAAATGTATAGACCGGTTTTTATAACGTTCGACGTCTTTTCAGATTCCTCCTCACCCTGGGCTGAAGAGTGTTTTAGGCACCTAATACAACAAAGATGTTGCCAGCATCTTGTGAGGGAGACACGGTCGAGATAGTCAGATGTACTTAGTCGGGGATCGAACCCACGACTACGGCATAGCAATCTAGCATTCTAACACTAGCCTACGACCGCGCTCACTTTCTAAAAAAAAATAATTTCTAATAAATTAATTTAAAAAAATATATAAAATGCATGATCTTTTTAAAAGTAATAAAAAAAATAAATAATGTACTACTTATATATTTATACCCTTAAAAGGGTAAGAGTTAAAAAAAATTTAATATAAAAAAAAGATTTGGCGCCTAAACGGCGGCGCCTTTTCAGCGGCGCCTGTTCAGAGGTGCCTATCTGTCCTAGACCGGTTTTGAATGTTTAATTTGAATATTTAACCTTCAAGTAGGTTTTTAGTAGTAAAATCAATTTTTCAACGCGTGTAATCTTGTTGACCGCTGCGGTATATCATACCGTTAACACTATTTAAAGGTTTAATTACGTATTAAGTTAATTTAATATTTTTCCTCGTGGTAGCGTTTGCTTAATGTAAATCGCCAATAAAAAAAAAATTTTAACAAAATTTCGTATTTTGTACATCAATATTGAGACTTGAGAGAGAGAGAGAGATATTAAGAGTTAAATATTGAGATAGCTAGTAGCGTAGCATGGGGGTTGCAGGGAGTGCAATTGCCTCAGAAGTACACGGAAACGCAATAAAAATAATTATTTTGAAAATTAAAAAATAATTTTTTTCTTATTTTTTAAATTTTATTTTTTTATTTTATTCTGCTGTATCCTAATTTTCTTTATGTTATTTTTACAAAACAAATTTAAAAATTTTTTTTTTTATTTTTTAAGTTTTATTATATTCTTCTCCACAATAATAATAAAATATTATTAATCAATAATCGTGTAAATACTCTGTTTTTTTATTTTTTTTTATTTAAAGGCATGATAAAGTTATGGGCTTAGCCACATCCGATTTTTTTTATTATTTTTAATAAATCTTTTTTTTAAATGTTGTTAGTTGTTTTTATTTTTATTCGTTTTTAGTAGTTAATTATTCTTTATTGTTATTATTATTCTAAAAAAAACTGCGTGTATAATGTGAACAAAAATTTATGTAAGTTAAAAGTACATTGAAATTTTTAATTATTCTTTTTTTTTATAAAATAAATTTTATTCAAATCCGTTACATTAATTACATTGTTATGATAAACAAAATTAGTTTCCTGGGATTCAGCATAGCTTTTCAACAGATAATTTGTTTTAGAATCATTTACATTGTTGTTGAGTAATATAGTATGTAGTGTTAAAGGAAAAAGGATTAGCAAAAAACCTTTATCAAAATTTATCTTAAAACCGAGGAAAGAAGAGAAAAATTTACAAATTATTTACATTAGGTACTATAGTTCGCGGTTGTTTGTCAAATCTCTGATTAGGTCGAATTCTGAGTCCATGCATCGGAGATGAAATTTTTCAGATAGTTTCTTAATAAACTCTGCAATTGTCTGATATCCGGTAGTCAGATGAAAATGTTGAGTAGAATACAGCCAAGGCAGATCATTGATTAATTTGAGGTTTTTGTTTTGTATTATTTGTAGTTTCTTGATATGGATGTTAGCTGCTCTTGACCATACGGAACACCCATCATAATTGGGAGAACGATAGATTTGTATATCAAGTTTTTGTTGGTATGTGATAACTTTGAATTTGTAGCCAAAAGTGGGTAAAGGCTTCTTCCACATTTGAGCGCCTTGTTTCTTGCCTTTTCAATGTGAGGTCCAAATGTCAAGTTTTTGTCCAATGTGACACCCAGATACGTTGCAGTGTTTGAGAAAGGAACTTCTAAGTTGTTTATTTTGAAACTAGCATTAGGTTGTCGTTTCGGTGATTTATTGAACGGAAAGATTATAGCTTGAGTCTTTTCATCATTTAATTTGATTTTCCATTTGTGTAGGTATTTTTTACAGCATTTATATCCGCTTTGAAGTTTTTTGACAATGGTCTTTGTCAATTTGTCGTCGGTAATAAGACCTGTGTCGTCCGCATAAAACATTGTATCACAATTTCTAGGTTTATTGAAATCGTATATAAATAAAGAGTAAAGCATCAGTGGTGACCTTGAAGTAGACCAGCCACGATATCTTTGACATCAGAATAGGATCCATTTATTGAAACTAGAAATTTACGATCTGATATGAATGATTTTATTACTTTGATATAGGTATTTTGGAATATTGACCAAATTTATTTTGTATAGCAAACCGTGATGCCAAACGGAATCAAAAGCTTTTTCTATATCCAACAGTATTAATTCAGTAGATCTTCGGGATCTCTTATTGGTTTTCACTTTGTTCACAACGTGTAGTATTTGATGGACCGTTGAGTGTTGTGGTCGGAAGCCAAACTGCTGATTTGGAATGATGTTGTTTTCATATACGAATGACGCCAGTTTTTTGTATATTATACGTTCTAGTATTTTACCAAGACAGCTAAGAAGACTGATGGGTCTGTAATTTTTGGTTAACGTATGATCTTTTCCTGGTTTAGGTATGGGAAGAATTTTAGCCGTTTTGAATATTGTTGGGAAGTAGCCTGTTCTGATGCAGGCATTAAAAATATTGCAAATAACTTTTAAGGTTATTCTGGGAAGCGCTTTCAACAGTATATTCTCTATACCATCCAGACCAGGAGCTTTTGTTATTTTTAGCTTCTTTATAATGATCTTAAGTTCTGCTATTGTTATGAATGTTTCGTAGTCTTCGCTGTTTTGATTTTTCAATTGAATGTTTAAAATTAGCGGTTAAAGAATGTGATGTTTCAAATGCGTTAGCAATTGCATTTGCTTTATCTGAATCGGTGAATAGAGTTCTTCCATTTTCTAGTAACTTTCCTATTTTACCTCTATATTTGCCTCGTATATCTTTTGTAATTTTCCAAAACTTTTTGTTACCGTCTTCAAGCTTACTAAGCCTTTTTGACCAGTTTTTGTTGCGATCGTTAATTACATTTTCTTTTATAAAGCTGTTATTTAAATTGATCATGGTTTTAAGTATAATTTTTTGCTGTCGATCCGTGCATCTCTGCCATTTTCTTTTAAATGCGTTTCTGATACGGATGAAATCTCTTGTTGTGTTTGAGATCTCTAGAAGCCTGTTTTTTGGTCTTGAATATGGTACTGCTTTTGATTTTGCTTCTAGTATAGCTTTTGAAAGTAAGTCAATGGCTGTTTCAATTTTTTCGGGTGTATATATATTGCACTGTTAACAGTGGAAGACTGTTAAGAATCCATACTTACTTTCTTTATGATGCAATGAATGCATAACTTAACAAACCTCTGCATCTCAGTGTTGAACGAAATAAATAATGATCAAATATTTTTAAATAATAATTTTCAAAGAAACTTAAATTTGAAATGAATTTTAAATTTATATTTAGTTAAATAAACAAAAGAATTACAAGGATTGTGTTTTGATATTTCCGCCTAGCAATTCGCTCGTCCCGTATCTAAACTTTCCGTAAAATTCTCAATGTTCCGCAACCGCACTTTAAATATTCAGTTTATGCAAACCTAACAGCAGCAATTCTTCCTTCCGTTTCTTTTAAATGGTCTGTGGTTATCTGGTCACTCGCCACCACGTGAAATAGAGGTACGACCAAATAATCTCCAAATTTTTCTTTCTTCTTCGAAATTATCGTAGCACTTGATCTTTTTAAATGAAATTTGTTCTTGATTTGCCGAAATGAAATTTATGCACTTAGTGAATGGTTCCGGATTCTTGGAACCACCACTTAACGACTTGATTGGACTCAAGTCCGTGTTCCAATATGTTGGACCTTTGTCCAAAATTGAACTACCTCGGAACGTATCCAGAGATCAACCTTCTCGGACCTCGTCCAAGGATTAACTAAATATTTTCGAATTGTTTTTTCAACCGTTTCCAAGCAATTCAAATGTTTTTTTCAGATTCACATATTTTTATTTACAACGCGTTACTCTTGCTAAGATTCTTTTTTTTCTTGTTTGAATACCAGGGCGCATCGCAAATATACCTCACTACATGATTACTAGCCACATGGTTTTCTAACTTTCAATTGTTCTATTTAACCTCAAAATTGTACATCGTTAAATTTGACGTTGTCATAATTTATTAAATTAAATTTCTTTGACATTTAAATCACGACATAATTATTTGACTTGACAACTAATGACATCTGCATTTGGTTTGGTTAAGTTGCATTAAAGTTGTATCTGTTGTATTAAAGAACACCGCAATATATATATGTAGTCGTATTAAGAATAGGAGAGGATCCTATTACGTGATTTAAGTATGACTTAAACTTCTTCCAATCTGCGCGTTTATAGTCTGGAATTTCCTGACGAGTTTTCACGATTGTGTCGGCCGGCGTCAATAAAACATGAGATTGGAGCGTGATCAGATGTTAATTGGTCAGTGTGAGTGTGTAGAGCTGAGATTTATAATGATGAATTCGATATTAAAATATCTATTGTGGATGGGTTTGCACCCGAGTGTGAAAAGTGTGTTGGAGAATTTGGGTGGTATATAAACCAATGCGATCTCAGTTGCAAATTAAATAGTATTGTATTGTTCCAAGCTCTATTTCTAGCATTAAAGTCGCCAAACATAAAAAATTCTTTATTGGGAGGTGTTTAGCTTTTTTATATCAGACTCGAAAGTGCTTAAGTACTTTGGGCTATATACTGAAGTTAGTATAACATCTTGACCGTTTATATTGATCGAGATAGAAATGTTTTCAATATTTTTGGTTGTGTATACGGGTAACAGTGAATGTTGGATAAATTTTTGGATGCCAATCGCCGCCACTCCTCCGTCACGAGTACCATCTCGGTCATTTCTATAAATGGAGTATTCGTTTATGTAAAATATATGATGTTGTTGTAGAAACGTTTCGTTGAGCATAAAAATATCGATGTTTTCTTGTTCTAGAAATAATTGTAGTTGCCAAATAGAAGAAATATTTGTAATTCTTTGAGCATTACAATGCATTAAATTGAGTTTCTTGTTAGATTGCATATTTGAGAAGAGACATTACAACTTGAAGTTGACCAAGTTTTGAAGTGCATTTATTTAATTGATCTACTGCATTAACGAATATATTAAAAAGTTCGTCAATAGATAGCAGCTCTTGATTAGTATTACCTGTGGGATTCCTGAGATGGCTTGAGTATAATTGATTTATACGGTCTTGATTAGGAGGAGTAAAAGATAGATTATTAGTCGGATTTAATACAGGGAAATCTTTGCGGTTTATATTAAATATAGTGGTGTTGTTGTTTCGCTGCGGTATTTGATTTCTTACAATATTTCGGTGATTAACACTGTTTCTGATTTCCAAATATGCGCTACGACTTGGACAATTTGGGTCATTTGCTTTGTGATTAGAATTAGGAAGTTTTTTAGAAATACTTACAATTAAAGCAACTGAATTTAATTGTTGGGTCTTTCGTTCGGTCTTTAAATTGACAGTTTTCGGCATCGTGTGTGCTACTTGCACACAATAAACAGACTTTATTTCTATGACAATTTTCAGCACCAGGCCCAAACATGGAGCAGTTTCTACATTGTGTAGGTCCTTTATATTTGGGAGAGTTGGTTTCCAGCTAATGATCATGTGATTTAACGATTTCACATTTTTTAAATGGTTTATAGTGATTCCATCTTTCTTAAATTGTAATAGATACAATACGTTGTTTTCGTTTTTATATTTAGAATTCATTTCTGAAATTAGAAAGGGATTTATATTGTATTTTACCTGCAATTCCTTTTTTATATCTTCAATGTCAGTTTTCTCATCTTTTGGTTGATGGGTGTAATATTGTATGCGTTACTGTTCATTAATTCAATACATTTGGTATCTTCGATTTGGTCGTTGAAGATAATTTTTATACCATCCAATTTTGATTTTAAATAGTTACATGTTGTTGAATCTGTGACTACTATTGGTGGAGGTTTAATTATCTTCATTTTGCTGCTACTACCCTTAGCTGTGGAGTTTGGACTGTTTTTGTTAGGATTAGATCCATCAGTTGACATAGAATCTTCTTCGTCATCATTTATCTGTGCCAGCAGGGCAAATTTGTTAAAAATTTCCCGGCGAATTTCCCGGCGTAAATTGGTTGGTAGACATTTTGGCATAATTTAAGTTATCACTTGAAGCGGCTTTGAAGGTTAACGCAGCCGGTGTGGCTACATTATGTTTAGCCTTAGGTTTTCTTAACAATTGTTTTCAGATTTGGTCGTATGATGATCGCTACTACTTAAAATCACTAAAATTATTTTAAAATAACTCGTTACTATTTATTTAATTATCAATTTCCTCAGAGCGAGAAATACTACGTTTGTTTATTGTAAATGGAGCCACGCGAACTCTTTAATTATTCAAAATCTTTTTAAAACATGAAAAATGATAATTATAGTCCGACGAGAGCTCGAGTGTGACTCATACCTAAAAACTATCCAAATGATATGATAGATATATCATATAGATATATTTTTTGATCACTTTTAGTAAATAACGGCAGTAGTTAAGGAGTACTTGACTGTATTATCAGTAAAAGATAGTATCGGCAGTAAGTGGCAGTGTCAGCTGTACCAAGCAGTAAATGGCAGTATTAGGTAGTATCTAGCAGTATTAGGTAGTAAAAAGCAGTTCTAGGCAGTAAGTTACAGTACCTATTTGGCAGTAAGAGGCAATATTATTATACAATGAAGGATAGTATTAAAAAGAAAGGTTACGGTCTGATGCTTAAGTGTGTTTACTACTAAGCAGAAATCCCTGGTTCGAGTCTGAGTGGAGTAAAAACTTTATTCTAGCCGGCCGCTGTCGCATGTCTTCTTCAGTTATTAAGTTTGCGATAGGGCTTTGGTGTACTTTGGAAACTAAATCTGTTATGGTACGGAGACAAAGAACGTGGATCCAAACAATGAATTGCCTTCTCAATAATTAAATAAATATCCAACAAATAGTTGACAAATTTAAAAATTTCACAGCAATTTCAAATTTCGTGATAAATGACTCGAGAGCCAAACAGACGGCAAAAGAACCACGCCGTCGACACACTTAAAACCAATATGTTTTCTCTTGAACACAAATCGCACAACACATCAGTAATAATAAAAGAATTTTTTACTTACCCAACCACTCCAATGAGTTTACAAATGGTAATACGTGTGGCAACAATTTAAATTTACTTGACCACGATCCTATTATATAATATGATCTTAGATCTTATTTACGCATCTGCCAACGAAATCAGATAACTGGGAACGAGTGTAGCTGCTGTTCGCTTTCGTGGATTTTTACGTGATTGTACGGCGATTAACTTCCGTTGAGATGTTACTAAAATGGGCGTCAGGAACCCCAAAATAAAGACACTAAATATTTATCGTTTCAAGAAGTCTTTAATTGAAATTCCACAGTATAAATAAAATTTATTTATTATAAAAATGAAATATTTGTAATACGCGTCACAAAATTATAAAACTACACGAGAAGAATGTAAATATTTTTTCCTAGGCTCATTGTGAATCGGTAAATTAAAAATTGACGAGAAAATTCTCAAAATAGTCGGATAGATAAGCGTCGAATAACAGGGTGTCTACTTATACGAAGATTTTAGCACTATGATTATTATTTTTATTGTTAATGTCTTAAACTAAGAAAAAAATATTTGCAATTCGCAAGTTTTAATAGCAAATTATTACTATACATTGGTACTTGTACATAAATAATAATAATTATTATCATTGGTAAGTCCCAATTAACGCTACTTAAAATAATTTTAAAAAATGAGATTTCATCTTTAAGACCTCGTTTTCATCGATGTTTTTGACTTGAAGAGATTTTTATTTATTTTGTTTAATAACTTAATGAAAATGAAATTTCAAAAAAATATCATGTTTTTAATTAATTGACGTCTAAATTATGTAACGTTAATTAGATGAGAACGACGCTTTTCTCTTTACAAATTTAATTATTAATTTTTTACTCAAAAGTCAAAACTATTATTTTATTCACATTGTAGTCATAATAAGGTATACTTTTAGAGTATTTTAAAATTTAATAAATTATCTTGTACGTAGAAATTAAGATTTTGAATAATTTATTTATCTTCAATAATAATTATATATTTTATACATATAATTAATAACTGCAACTTATTAGTGTGCAAAAAAAATTATAACGATAATTGAGCTGAAAGACAAGGTTATATAATAGCGTACAATTTAAATTCCACTCATCAGATTAATATTTAAGTCCTTGAGTTTGTATACAGTGCAGGATACAACGCTGGTTTTTAAAAAAACTCAAGTAAAATTTTATTCTATTAATAGTAATTCAAAAACATTGACTTGCGATAAATTCAAATTAAAAACTCAATTATCAGGTGAAAATTTGAATAACCTCACTGAATAAATTTTGGAAATATAATTTATATAAATATTACTTGTACATAATTTTAATGATTGGTAAAGATCAAGTTTATTAAAAATAATAACAAATAAGCTGTTAGGCATTGAAAAAGCCAAATTTTGTATTAATCTCCCGAGGGATTATTCTTTTCACATGTATTATTTGTAATAATGTTAATTATTATAGTTAAGTAGTACCACTTCGCAAATTAATAAATAAATATCTTTTAATTTTTTGATTTTAATTAACACGGCATGTTTCACACGACGAATTGTGTATCTTCAAGTGTCTACAGAAGGATTATTATAAATATAATACAACTCATTATAAAATTTGAAATTTAAATTGGTTTTGATCAATTTTTTGAAATTAAGTTTAAAATGAAATTTGGAAATTGTGTTTTGAAGTTGAAGTATAGATGTCAATATAGATGTATTGATTGTAAAAAAATAAAAAGAGGGAGTGTGATTTTGTTTAGCAGCTTTTTGAATTTGGTATGATTTCCAAATTATTCTTTTTAAGTATTTTTCTTTTGTTTTGTTGTAATTAATTTTATGTTTTTTTTCTTCAGTTTTATGTGTTTGGCTACTTGGGAGATGGAGTTTTCTAGGTGAGGCTAAGCTTATATTTCCTTTACTATCAGCATATTTTTGAGAGTATATTATTAAAATCAAACAATAATTATTATTTAAAAAATCCAACATAATTAATTATTATAGTTTTAAAACAAAAAATAAGATTAAAGATAACCAAATTTAGCAAAATCTAAAATAACATCTCTCATTCTTACGTTATATTGCTCTCGAATTGCTGTTAGAAACTTTTCTTTAATAGTTTCCATATCTATATCATTATTTAGATCGGGAATATCTTCAACTTCTCTTGTCGTTATATCAAGAACCGAGACTGCCATAAATAATCCAAAAACACTGAAGCGTTTTAAATGTTTTTCTAAAATTTCAAATGGAAAGAGTTGTTGAGGATCGCTTCCTAGTTCAATCAAAAATGTTGAGAAGCTATTATAATATTCTCGAATCAGTATATCGTATTTCTCGTCACGCAACTTCTTATCGGTGCTCGAAAAAATTAAATAGCTCAAGTCACATGCGGGCGATCCTAATCCTGATAATTGCCAATCCAAAAAACATATTTTTGTAGGTTGAGATGGTTTTTCGTTATCCTAAAAGAAATAACCATCAATACGAATATAAATAAACTGAAAAATTAGTCTATTGATATGTGATTTAGGTAGTGTAACTTATTTAATTTAGTAGTGTAATTTTCACCATATCAATATTTTAGAAAATCCAAAAAATATACAAACACTTTTTAGAATTAAAATGTTTTTAAGTTATCACAAATAAAATTCACTGCAAGTATAAAATACGTATATAATAAAATAGTCTCCCGATGATGCCGTAGTATGATGAAAACGTTTACAAGATTTTATACTTACAATGTATTTTATTTGTGATAACTTAAAAACATTTTAGTTTTAAAAAGTGTTCACGCATTTTTTGGATTTTCTAATATATTGATATGGTTAAACTAAAAAAATGTTACCTCAGACTTATACAGAATGTTATTTATCCAACAGTCTCCATGTGTTATAACGCCGTATTTACCAGCAGCTTCAGGTTTTAGAATATCTTGAACTGTTGGCAGCATCACAGATATAAATTTTTCAAAACTTTCATATGCAATTTTATTTTCAACCGGATCTAGTGTATTCAAAGCTCGTTGGCCTTGTAATCGAAAAGCTTCTTCCATATCGGCACTGTTGGATTGATCTATAAAAGAAATGACTTCCAAATTTGAAAACAATTTTTTATATAAATCGGGTTTCTGATCACGAAAAGCAAAACTTAGAGCATGCAGCTTTCCATATTCTTTAATTGCCAACAGGATGTGATTATAATCATAAGGCTCACGTCGATCCCAAAGTTCAAAACCCAATTCTTTCATATTTTCCATCACAATCACTTCGTTGTTTTCGTCCATCAGTGAAGCGTGATATATAGCGTAGGAAGTAAATGGATTTAAAATCCCTTTCGAATGTTGAAATTTTTTAAACTCAGTCAATACTGTTTCATAAATATATATTTCTCGTTCGTAAAATTTAGAAATAGGAGCCATCGATCGCATAAGACCTCCCCTGGGTGCACTTTTTACAATAAAATTATAAACTTTATCATTGTTATTATTACTTCTTACTGTAACTTTTGCTATTATTCCAAGGTAATTATCTCCCCTGACGCTACCAGGTACAACATCAATCGTATACTTTTCTAAACCAAAACTTTTAATTAATTTTTCTAAAATGTTTTCCGTGTCTTTTGAAAGAAGTTCTAAGTTTGGTTGATCCATTTTTCAAAAATAATTTTATGTAACTAACAACACTTTTGAAGGTATCAATTGAAACAGCACTTATCTACAAGTAAATAATGTATACGAAATTCGTCAGAAGGTCGAACGTTCCCTCTCTTTATTTATTTATTTACTGCATAACTCTTATTGTTAATGATGTAATTGGAATTGGAATCATTATTGTAATTCACAAATTAGTGGTTTAAAGCGGTGTCCCAATTATTCTTTAAGACGGCCGGCACTTGAATCTTGCAACAAAGATCAAGAGTATCGCAACAAATATCAACTGTGTCTTAACAACATCAACAATACTTACAACATAATAAATCATAATTAAGCATTAAAATCAGGTGGTCTTTTTTAAATAAGCCACAAATGAAAAATTACTTTTACTAATTTTTTATTAGCCAATTAATTAATAGATTAATAAATATTAAATAAATATTGATAAATATTATGTGTTTGCTTTTCGACTTTCACTGTATTTTACTTTAAACTTGACAGTTTTCTTTTTAAATATGTAGTACTAAAAATTATAAAATACGATTATCTAAAAAATTAGTTAATCAATTAATTTGACTATAAAAATTTTCACTTTTGTTCTTCAGTTATTTTCGTTATTACTATAATAAATATTATTGTATTATTTTATTGATATTATGATACTTAATGGTATACAAATATTTACAGATATTATAATACTTAAATTTAATATAAACAATAATAATTGTTATTATTTATCAGTCATTAGGTTTAATATTTAATAAACAATGCCTATATTATTTGAATGTCGGAGACATTCTTTTTGATAATATATAATATTGAATTACATATTTTATACTTATTCGTTTTTAATTTTAGGTCCGACTGTATTATAATAACATGATTACAATATCATTTAGCGGCCATAAAGTACCATTTTATGGTACTAGTCCGTTTTACTTTATTAATTAATAATTATTTATTAATAAAGTAAAACGGCCGCCTGTCAATGTCAATGATATAAACGTCAAAATTAATGTCATCGTTTTATTTAAATTTGAAATATTAATGTAACTGAAACAGAAAATCTGTAAATTAAACTATTAAAGAAACAATTCTTTAGCTGTTGACGCTATTTTAGCAATTTCTTCAATTATTTATTACACCAAGAAATTAATAAATTTAACTTGAAACAATTTCACACAATTTTAAAACAAATTATTACAATTTTTAGATGTCAAAGTGAATTTTCTAATATTATGTCAAAATATAAAAGAAAATCTTCTACGGTGCAGTCGAACATAAAACTATGTATGTCATTTACACCTAATTAGACTTTTATTATGTACTCATCAGTGGCGGCTTGTCCTAAAGGGCACAGGGGCACGTGCCCTCCCAGCCCTAAACCAAAAACAAGCACTATCTTAAAATAATTATTTAAAAAATATTTTTTATATTTTATGTTTACATTATTTTGTAGTTTTTTTCGTCATAATTATAGTATATTACGTACCGAGGTGGAAAATGCTTCATTACAGCCGAGCGCTAAGTTAGTTGACTTCGGCGCTTCGCGCCTCAGTCGCGACGCTGGAATGAAGCTTGACACCGAGGTATGTATACTATTTTATTCACAATCAGTTTGTAAACAACAAATAATTAAAAATTGTATTAAATTATACCTTGTTTTTCATTTGATTTCACTTTTGAAAATAAAAATAGTTTATCAAGTTAGTATAAAATATTAAAAACAAATTGCTGTTTATGTCAAACAAAAAATTTGTGTTGACAACTGGCAAATATTATACTAGTAACAAATTTATAGATTTGTTTCGTGTTTTTTATATTAGTGCTTAAATAATTTTTAATTATTCTGGCTAAACTTAAACTAATAAAGTAAGGGCCGATCTTTTCATATTTAAGTTATACTTCAAGTAGTTACTTGTCGTTTATTTTACTTGAGCTTTTTAATGGTCGAGTAAGACAGTTGGGTCTTTTCATCGAATTTTATGCAACGATTAACTACTTGAAGTATAGTACGGTTGGTATTACATTTAAAACTAAAAATTTAGCGTCATTTGAACTAGTAGATCAGATTAACTTAAACTTAAATATGAAACCTGACAGGTGAAGTGTTATTTTAATTTGGCCAAGTTGTAAGGTAACTTGAAAACTATCCAAAAGATATAAAATATTCATATTTAGTGATTTTTCTTACTAATAAGTAATTACTAAAAGTAGTAGTAAGTAATTACTAAAATATAATTTTTAAAATATAAATATTTTATATGGTTTGGATGGTTCTAGAAATGTTTCTAGAAACTGCAATTCGATACCATGGAAGCCAAGATGGAAGCAGCTGAGAAAAAGAGGACTGCTAAGTTAAAGAAAGTTAAAGATTTAAAAAAAAACGTACACCTAAGATTAGCCCAAAGGTTAATAATGAAAAATTGCAAACCGAATTATTAAATAATCAATCATTATTAAAATAAATTTACTATAGTTTAAATAATTATAAAAATATTTTTGTAGAAAAAACGTCGAAAATATTCAAAATCGTCGTCTATTTCATGATTATTAATTCTTGAATTTAACACTCGCGGTCTACTATAATTTATATCTATATCTGCTGAAGATAGAATATTATTGTAAACATGATTATTGTAAATAATAACAAATGATCGCTTTTAAAACCACTTTTTCAAACACATAACACGCTTTTTTTCTTCGTTCAGACCCAATCCGTATGTATTGGGCATTAACAGTGATTAAACTTTTCTAGCCAGCCAAAATTGGTTAATTAGTTTGAGGACTGGTTAACTTGCTTTAACCACGATTAAACATTTGGTGGAACACTTCATTTTATTTAACCGTGATAAATTTCAACTAACCGACATTAAAGTATTTAATCAGAGCTGGTGGAACCAGCACAAATCTATTAAATATTATGTTCAAAATTCAAAATTTATTCAAAAATGAAAATATTAAAACCGTCATTATGATTTAAAATTTTAGTAAACATAATCACAAGTTCGTTTTTTGTCCGCTAAGTTTATCATGCTAATAAATATTTACAGGCCTGTTGAAGGTGCTAATAACTTTACTAGCCAGTAAGCTGATTTATTAGGCTACTAAATTTTACTAGTAGTTGAAAAGACCGAAAAGTAGCTTACTTGTCGATTAGAACTTACTTGGGGTTTACTTGAAAATGAAAAGATCGGCCCTAACTAAAATAAAATTAGATTATAATTTAGCTTGTACTAAACTTGTACATAAATTTATTGTACTTGACACTTGACATAACTTTAACTAATTTGAAGCATATTTTTTGTTAGTGTCTTTTCTAGCCACAATGCGACATTAGGTCGCATTAGGGGTAGGTTGGAAAGTAAAACGAAATAGCTTTCTGATTGGTTGGCAAGTGAAAGTAAATAATAAACTGCTTCCCAACTTATTAAAAATCAAGAATGTATCGATTACTAACCGATTGTGAATAAACAATATTAATAGTATCATTAATAATATTCAAAATTTAAAACAAAATAGAACTATAAAACATTATCTAAAGTACTATAAGCGCCACGCAAGTCGCTGCCCAAACATCGGTTAACGCTAGTACGCGAAGGCAGTCAAGGTATTTCCCTCTCCTGCTAATTTTCAAGTCTACCGACCGGTTAAAAACGCGTCACGTTTGCTGTGGCCGGTTCTTACACAGAAATCCGTGACAGAAACTTTTACCTATGCTTTTCCACCAGTTGGGTACATAACGCAGGTTGAGTATGTTGTGTCTCAATAATTATTTCTAATTCTTTGTTTTGGGCTTAATTAATTTACAATTTGTGTTTTAACTTTTAAAATGTATCATGTATTTAATATAAATTCTATGCAGTACCTTTTTTATAGTAGAAATAATTTAAAACACGAAGAAAAATTGGTTATTAAAAGAAAAAAAGGTGTAGACCAACCCGCACTTAAAAATACATTTGCCGCAATGTAAATGGACAATTTGCATAAAATTCAAATTCACCTCAAAATGGCATTTATTGATAGTTCAATATACCTATAATCAGAATATTTGAGTGTTTTATCAAAATTCTGTATTGTCAGTCCGCAAAAAATTAATGAAATGTTATAATTTATTTGAAAAAATCACTTGATTGAAATCAGGATGTGACGACATGAGCCTCAACAATTGGTGCCAATACACCAGTATAATTTCCACTAAAGTATCTAGCAAGTAAGTACCAACCGGTAATGAAGTTATGAAGTAACCAAATTTTAGTTACTAATCGCCATTTTGATGACGTCAAAATCCTCAAATTTCAAATTAAGTCAGCCATATTTATTAATACGATTTCGCGCGACAAATATACATTTAAATTTCAATATTTTTTTCTGGCTTTATTTGTAAACCAAATTTAAAAAAATTAAGACACATTACATATGTTGTTAAGTAGAATATTAATATACTAAAATTAAAAATCATGCAAATTGTCCATTGTATTATATTGAATTGTAATGATGTTAAAAATAATTATTGTCTAATAAAGATCAATTACAAAAAAGCAAAATTAAATTTCTCATGAGTTTCTTATCGTCCATCGCGTCGTGTAGGCAGAGGTATACCATATTATGCATCATACTATCATATTTTATTACTTATTAGTAGTTATTAGATGACAATATTGTTTATGTACAATCAGAGTCGTACTAAAATATTATAGCGTCTTGGGCTAGGAACATCAAGTAGTATAGTCTTATAAAATACTTTATTATAGATTTTTATTATAATAACTGTATAAATTACCGTAATTATTAATTACTGTATATATATTTTTATTTTTAAATTTTGTGCCCTCCTTTAGAAAAACATCACGAGCCGCCACTGGTACTCTTGACATAAATAGCTATTATTAAAAATTTTTGATTTATTGTGCATTTAAACTGTTTTTTTAAAATGTCAATTTGACATTAATTCTGCAAATTAATAATTTATATGTGTATTTTAAATAATAGAGAGCAGTGTACAAGTAACTTATGCACAACTTAGAAAGTTTCTGGCGTTTCTTATGTACTATTACTTATACCTAGTGATTTTATAGGCCCATTAATAGTAGGGACAATAAGAAGCAGTTATACAGAACGTAAGTCATAAAGTCCCGTTGACATGGGTAGTGAATAACGATCGTGATCCACATTTGTGAATTTACAAATTTTAATTTTCACGATATGATAATTTTTATATTCGTGGCGAAGGTTACACGGATGTTTATATTGCTGTTGTGAACATTAACTCGGCGAAAAATCACAATTTATATTTTACGAATCAGTAGTTTACACAGCGCGTATTCTGCAAAAGTGTGACTCACTGTCGTGATTCACTACCCATGTCAACGGAGCTTTAGTCAATTATTGAAAAAAAAATACAGTTGCTGTTATTATGGATTTATTATTGCATACTATTACATTACAACTAATTTTTGTAACCACACAAAACAAAGATTTATCTCAACTTTCTAGATCAATTGTTTGCTGATCTTCGTCGTTGCAAAGACGTACGGGTTGCTTTCCAAATTCCAATAACTCCTATGAATTATACGCAATTATAGTATATTATATAATATTCTATAATTAGTTATGTATACTATTTTTCCTACGACCATATAAGATTGCGACACCTAGTCGGACGCAAAAGTAATCAACAGTAATCAGTAAGCTACGCAATTCTTTAGCTACGCATACTTTAAGCATACTTAATCGTGTGTTATGTGTCGCTTTCTTAAGACCAGTTGTTTAAAGCTCAGATAAAATCTAGAAGTAACTCTGGGAATTCCGTGAGTTAACTCTGATCCAAGATTGATCTTCTGTTATACTACTGACCCTTAGAGAGTCGTAGGAAAAATATATCACTGCAATATCGTCCCCTCTATGGAAAACTAGTGAATCTGCACTTTTACTCTGTCCCTCCTCCCCCCCCTGTTAAATACAATATCTATTCTCCACCTAAAAATTTTTTTTTACTTTTATGGTTGCTTGTACCTGTTAGGAAACTCATTATGCATCATGTTTGAGGGTAATTTTGATTTCTGTGGTCCATTAATATTTAATAATGAAATATATAATCTGAATGCAGAGCCGGCATTATTTCACTTTCGCTAGTTTTTTTTTATAGTGGTGACGATATGTAAGCTAATTTATATACATATAAATAATCGTAATCGTTTCAAAACACTCACTTCTGATTCCTGAAGTGCTTTAAGATTTTCTTTCATTTTACGATTGAAAAATCCTGCCTATGAAATAAGAATAAATTAATTTGATTGTTGATATTAATTTGATTAAATTAAATTATATAAAAGATAAGGACAGAAATAAATTATAATAATGTACAGTGCGTAACGAAAATATCCGGACACTCCAATGTTAACAATGTAAATGGGATATTTTGAAACCGTTTTTTGACATATAAAAACCGCTTTTACAGCAAAACCTTTTAAACATTTTTTGTTAAAAATTTCATTATCTTCAATTTTATATCTATATATTTTTCTATCGCTTCGGTTTTGACTGACAGCGCCTTAAACAAGACTGTAAAACACAACAAAAATTATCATCTGTATCTCAGAAACGGTCGGTGTGATTAAATAGAAATATGTATATATAAACAAAAATGTAGGAAATAAAATTTGAAACCAAAACTACTTATACATTTTTCTATTTCCTTGCACCTATTTTGAGATACAGGTCACAATATATTTTGAATTTTTCAGAGTCTTGTTTAAGTCGCTGTCAGTCAAAAACGGGGCAACAAAATAGAAAAATGTATAGATACAAAATTGAAGACAATGATATTTTTAACAAAAAATGTTTAAAAAGATTTCCTGTAAAAGCGATTTTTATATATCAAAAAACGGTTTCAAAATGTCCAATTTACATTGTTAACATAGGAGTGTCCGAATATTTTCGTTACTCACTGTAGGTCCTTTTATTTTTTAAATTCTGAATTTTATTTTTTTTTTCAATTCGAACTAATAATAATAAAAGTTAATAAATATGATTTATTTTGATTGCAAATATAAAGTTTTTATTCTCAAAACAATATACCAATATGATTGATGATATTACATGTATTTATAAGATTGTGCATACAATTGTATCACACTTATATATTTCATTGTAATCAAATTCGTCATAATACTAGATACTTATACCGTTTTCCCCTTGTTAGGCTCCGTGGTTAGGCTATTACTTATATTTAAATTTGTATGTTTATTATATGGTATGTTTATTATAATGATATAATTATAATCTCCAAATTAAACAAATTCTATATTTCTGCTGAGTTCATAATTGAGAAAGTTTAATTTATTATTATATTAGATATATAAAAAGTCGAACAAAGTTCTAACGAGAATAAGTAATGTTATTGCGAACTTGTTACAACATCTAACATATTATTATTTAATAACTTGTTTTTAAAATATAAGTATAAAATAAAATTAGAAAAATACCCTTGAAAACATCGAATTAACTAAAAGTGCGCGGCTGTCAATTTAATGCAGAATTGTTTCCCCACGTTTTTAGTCAATTTAATATTTTCATTGAGTTGTTTTAGAATAAATATATATAGTAAAAGCCTTTTCCAATGAAGCGTACCTATCTAATGACTGGACAAGTAGTGTATAATAATAATAACAATACAGTTTCAATTTCGATTTATGTAAACGTAAATAGTTATTTAAAAATTGACTCACCTTGATTAGCCCAAGAGTGAGTAAGCCCCACAGTGCAATACCAACAATAATAGCTACTATTATAATCCAGTACTCAACCGTAGCTTCCGGTATTTCTTTAATAAATACACTAGATATCCGTACTTCGTCGGGTCTGCACAATAACAAATAATATTTTAGTTATTTAACAAAATAAAGATATAATATATCTAACAACCAAATCAAAATACGTACCTTGAACCATTTTGAACGAAATTTGTTGGACTTTTAATAACCACGTTTCCTTCCGTTGATAAAGCAATGATATCTTTAGTTCCCAATTGATCTATAAATAATTAAAATCTATAATTAAAGTAAACTCAAATATAAATCAAAATGGTAACTTACCAGCAAATGCTGATATATTTAATCGTATATTGAGTTGAATTTTAGCCACATTTTGTTTATTAGTAAATGGACCAATATTGCATTCAACTTTTAAACAGAAAATATTTGCATCATCAGAACAAATTATATTAAAAATTCTGTTCGATGCATATCCAAATTCGGTATCAGTTTCATTATTGTCAATTGGATTATCTACAGATCGTTTAACGATGCTTGAATTATTTGTATCTTCAATTAGAAATTGCTCTGCAGTTTTTTCAAACTCATATGACAGATATTCGGCATTGCTTGTACAATATATTGGCTGATTACCATGCATACCATTGGGTGTGTAAAACTGTGCAAATGTTACCAGCTCGGATTTTAATATACCAGAAGGTATCGACATTGTTAAAATTACTTCTTCAATTGGACTTATGCCATATTTCTCTATCTAAAAGTATTGCTTTAGATAGAAAACCACAAATTTCACAATAAATATCGTGCATATACCTGAAATGTATGCGTAAAGATTAGAATAACATCTTTAGTTGAATTATCAAACAAGTAACTTTGTTGAGCAGCTTTCCTAAAATTTAAAATTAAAATATTAATAGAAGAAAACCATGAAATAGCTTTTCAGTCTTTGGTTATTCTTAACTAAAGGTTTACTGTTAAAGATAACCGGAGATCAAAAAACTGCTAGTATTCTTAGTACCCTGTAATTAATATATCGGCATTTCTAGATACTTTCAAAGTATCGACAAAATAGTCTTTGTTAAGATTTTGGCTACTTGTTTCTAAAGTTGTCTTGAAATCCAATGTATCTCCATATTTAATGGTATCTATATTTCTCATGTCCAGTGTTATTTTTATGGTTCTCTATAAGTAGAGAATCAATTAATATTATATTTTCATTAAAATATTAATAGGTGCATCATACGTTTTCGTTCTGCATAATACTTCCAATATTACAAATAATTATGGATTCAGCTTGGTCGGAACAAAAATTAGGTATTCTTCTGATATATGCCGATTTTGGCAATTCAATCTTAATTTTAGTTTGATAGGCATTTTCTGCGGAATTATGAATGGTGAATATGACATCTACATCTTCTGTAGATCCTAGCACGTAATTATTATTTCTAAAATAACAATACAATAAAAAGATTTAACTAATAAAAATTTGGTCAAACGCCTCACTGAATATTCAAAAAATTTGTAAACAGACTCAAATTTGTTGTACAGAAATTATCATCTCCACAACCTAACGCAAATGGAATAACAATAGATTTTTTCTTTGCTGATAAATACGGATTTAACATTGGACAGGTTTTGCAAAACGTATCACTAGCATTGGTGCTTCCCCTGGATACAATAATTGTATTTAGTTCATCTGGTTGTAAAATCAAGTCTGATGATATGGTCACCGTTATGGAATCGTTTCTATTATTATTTTCATTCTAAAATTAATTTTTAAGATCGTTGGTTTAAATATTAACTACAACACCATACCTGTAAGTTAATAGTAATATTTTGGCATGATAATGTGTTATGCTTCAAAGTTATAATTTTTGAAACCGGAATGTTTGGAGCTAGGAAAGCTCTACGATGCAATTTGTCTACGGTAATATTTCTGGCTATACCTTAAAATTTATATTATAAAACTAAATTTGTATATTAAAACATATTATACGGAATATTACTTATTTCAGGCGGTGCGCTATTGCCGGTATACCAAAAACAAGCTGTTACTACAAATTCCTTCGAATTGGTATCCAAATTTGAAGTTACAGATGTCAATGATTGTTCTATATTAATTATTGGTTTACTTCTTAATATAATCACATGACCTGATAGGTATGCTCCAATGGCTAAATCTACAAAATTCAAAATTAATATAGTCGAAAAATAATTTTGTATCTACCTTTATAAGAGTTGGCATCGACGTCTGTTGGTTTTGATATGCTAATTCCAAAACCTTTTATGGTGGGCACAAAACTTGTTCCAATAAGTTTTTGGGAAAGTATAGTTAAACCAACCTCAGTTCCTCTATAAATATAGACACTTCCACTTCCGTCATTTTCATATGGGGCTCCTACAGCCACACCTTAAGAAAAATATAAATATGCTGGTTTTGAAAATATTTATCAAAAAAGATGAGACGAAACATACTTGCATATCCATCATTGCTAAAATCTCCTAAAAACATTAAAGATGCTCCAAATTGACCTCCAATATTTTCGCTTGCTATAATGGAATTTCTTCCTGGGATTTTAAATTTACCCTAAAAATTAAAAATATTCAGTTAGTTATGGGATATTAAAATACTTTTGTTTATATACCTGTAAACTTCCCAAAAATATATATATTCTACCTTGATTATACGTATTACTAGCATAGAAGGGTGCTCCCACGATTAGATCATCCAAACCGTCACGATTTATATCACCAGATGTAAGAGCTCCTCCAAAATATTCTCCTACTTGTTGTCCTTCTTCGAATGTTTTCACTTCTGTTTTATTAGATCTGGTTAGAAACTTAAATACCTGCACCTAAAAGTATTCCCAGAGATATGAGAGTATAACAGAGATATTAATAACTATATAGTAATTTTTGTTGTAACAAATTTTATGCTGCCACATCAAATTTTCAGCTGCCATGAAAAAGATTTTTTGTATTCAGAAAAAAGATTAGTTAATTTAACAAATATTTTTATTCTGAACAGAAAAACTTTGTTATGGCAACAAAGAATTTGTTGTAGCAGCAAAAAATTCTGTTGATGCTATAGCTACTAAAATTATGTTAGGGCGACAAACCCTTTTTCACAATGTAATTTGTATGTAAGTAGAAAATTGATACCTGTCCTTTATATCTATCTCTGGGAGCTCCAGAAGCGTACAATAGCTCAGTTTTGCTGAAATAGTACCCAGATGTTGTTGAATATCCTGAAAATTTAAATAAATTCAAATAACTTTAACTAATATAACTTGTACTATTTGTTCTTTTCATACCAGAAAATTCATACGAAACTTCTTCCGCTGGTTTTTCTCTTTCTGCAACGACAGTTAAAAATGATCTCTCTCCAGTTGCTGTTCGCGTCAATGAATTAAAAGGTGCTTTAGGATTTCGTACAATTATGGTAGTACCGTGCCAATCTTTTAATCCTGGTGCCCCCAGCAGCAATTCCTATTGGTTTTATTTCGATTAATGAAAATTAAGTAGTTAAAGAAAACCTCTAGAGTTTGTTAATATAATGCAGTTAAATAATCCTCGAAATAGTTGAACACTTGCCTGTGCATTTGTAATATGAGCGAAAGTTCCGGCTTGTCCTTCTGCATAATAATATATTATATTATTATCATTTTTTTCGTTAAGATTTGTTTTAGGATCACTTTTAATAAAATCGTAATCTAAAAAATGTTATTAAAAGTTATACATTTTTATTTCTTATGTAGAAAAATTATATATTACGTGTGCTCTTTAATAATGGAATAAATTTTTCCGAGTTACTTTCATTTGCGCGAGACCGGAAGCAAACACCTTGCATTAAATACTTCCATTGAACCATTAACTCTAAACGTTTCCAACGATGGCCACATATCTAATAATTAAAAATAATTTTACAAAATTTTCTGTAAGTTAAAATTATTAAGTATAACTACCACAAGTAGACCCGATTCTGGATGAATATCCATTGTTCCTCCTATCCAAGAACCACTTAATAATTCCTTAGATATATCCAAATTTTGACTGCCTTGATAAATGGAATCTGCAACCAAAAAGTTATTTACAGTATCCTTTAACATTTTTTAATGTTTTAATTTAATATAATACTAACTTACGTGCATTAACATCAATCAAACTGCAGGGTCCAAAGATATTACACCTATAAACTACGCCAGGTTCAGTAATATTTTCATAATTGGAAATATTGCCTCTAGGAACTCCGATTTGTACCCTAAACAAAATTATAAAAATTTACTGCATTAACACAATTTACACGTAAGTAATTCACCATGTCATATCAGAATTGCTGTACATTATTATGGAGTAACCAAAATAAGTAGATCTGCCATTGGAACTTCTAGATGGATCAGTATGCACTATGACATGATTAGTATCGATATTAAACCCAGACGTGAGTTTAAAATTTAAAAAGACGGTTAAAAATAAAATAAAGTACATCTTACGGTTTAGCCAACTGCTAGCAGTTTAAACGTGAAATCAAAAATTTGCTACATAATATTGCATTTTTTGTCAATAAATAATTACCTGCTTCCTGTGGTCAAAATTTGTTTTTATATCTAAAGGAAAAGTATTACAAGAAATTACCTCAACTAACGAGATAAAGAAGTTAAATATAGTACTGCATCTATGAAAAATATTTAAATTGAGAAAAATCAGTTTTTCTAAATCGCAGAATCGCAACTGTTTATAAAATATTTCCTTTTATAAACTGAAAATTTACTAGAGAAATTTTAAGAAATTATGAAGGCTGGCACCACAGAGAATCTTTTTAGATAACCCCAGTTATTTTTCTTAAATATTCTTAATCAAATCCAATAAGATAAAAAAAATTTTAAAATTAAACAATATGAACATTTTTATACGTATCAGGGGGGTAAGTATAAATTATATCATCTATATATATATAATTTAATTTATATGTTGATATCGGAATTTTACTCATAAAAATTCACTATTTTAAATATGTTTATGAAAAGTTTTTAGTTATTTCCAACCTGAACTTATTTCTCTTTAATTATTTTGTTTCCATGATGGTTGCACTGAACCTGATATAATTTTTTTCTGATTACGATTATCTGTCTAACATAAGATTAATCTAAGTCTGATCAATTGAAACGGACATCCGGATTTCAAAATGTATTTATATACCTACTCATGGGCGCCCGAAGGAATTAAACTCAGTGGGGGCAACTACATATATTTACTTATGTTGTTTCTTCGTCTGTAAAAATTGTTTTTATTCTTCCATTCAATTTCCCAGGGGAGCAAAGCCAGCCCCCCTCCCTTCGGGCACCCATTTACCTACTAAAATCAAGTTAAATTTTAGAAAAACAGTAGGATCCGCTTAATGTGATCACGGATAATATTATCAGTCGGTTATTGTGATCATCTTGACTGGGAACCGGCCGCTTTAATTAGTTTACATACAAAAACCACAGGATAATGTGATCAAAAAGCCGCTTATTATTATCATTTTCAATGAATTTCCTACACAATAATCTCTCTTTCTAAGCATCTTTTTCTGATTTGTCATTGAAATTTTATATATCTTTACGAAACACGTCAATCGTTTTAATTTCTATACAATAACTAATGAAGTTCCCGTTTCATGGCCTATTTCTATTTTTATTTTACTAAATGTGCACTTTGATTTTAATTTTAGTTTAGTTTATTCTTTCTAAATTTACCTAATTCTTCTAAAATTCGAATTTTTCTAAAATTTGCTTATTGTTATCAAAATGTTCTTGGTCCAAAGTGATCACATTAAGCGGATTCCACTGTATTTAGAAAATAATAAATTTTTTTTCTATTTCTTATGTTTATTTGATATCTTTTTTTTTATTCTTTCTTCTTCTTCTTTTTTTTATTTTCTTTTTTTCTTTACTTAATATTATTTGTAATTTACTAAATGAAAAATATAAATTTTTTTTTTTAATAACTCCCAGATACAGCAATCTATCAAAATCGATAATAAGCTTAATTTAAAGACAATACATGACATGTACAGAGTGCTCCTGTGAGCAATCTGCGTATTCCAAAATGAACCTAAAGTTCTTCTGTTAATGAAGTATGTACATATATGTGTAACATTCTTTACAATAAATGAATATAATGTTTGTAGTTCAAAATCTATTAATGAGATCAGCAGGTCTAAATTTTTTAAGTCTGCGCACTTCATCACTAGGGACTAATAGTTGATTGGCAAGCACATTAGGGTGCACTGTAAGTCTATCATGATAATTTGTACTAAATCTTTTGATTTCTTCCCTAACCGAAGCAATAGGGATATTATGTTGTATGACAGTATTGGGCACGTACCAGGGTGCATCAACGATCACCCGTAATACTTTATTTTGAAATCGCTGAATAATGTCGATATTGGATGCAGCAGCTGATCCCCACAGTTGAATACAGTAGGTCCAAATTGGTTTGATTATGGCTTTGTATAGTAGAAGCTTGTTTTCAAGGGAGAGTTGTGACTTTCGACCAACAATCCAATACATTTGACTGAATTTAATACCAAGTTGTTTCCGATTAGTGTTTACGCCACGTTAGTCTTCTATCAAGATGGATTCCAAGATACTTAGCATCTGAGGCTTGTGGCAATATGCAACTATTTAGTTTGACAGGCGGGCAAGTATCTTTTCTCATAGTGAAGGTCACATGCACTAACTTGGTTTCATTAGCCTTGATGCGCCATTTCTCAAGCCAGTTTTTAATGGATCTTCATGTGATGACATTATTGCAGTATCGTCTGCAAATGTGGCTACAGTTGTGAATTTTGATGTCGGCAGATCAGATGTATATAGTAAATACATAAGAGGGCCTAGAATGCTACCTTATGGTACTCCAGACTGGATAGAGTGTAGGTCAGTCATTTCGTTTCGTTGTTTAACAAAGAAGTGTCTGTTGCTTAGATATGATTTGAGGATCTGGTAAAAATGGTGTGGAAGATTCTTTTTCAGTTTATAAAACAAACCCTCGTGCCATACTTTGTCGAAAGCTTGACTTATATCGAGAAAAGCTGCTGAACAAAACCGTTTTGTTTCAAGATCTCTGTTAATTCTTTGGACCACTCTATGTACTTGCTCTATGGTTCCGTGGTGATTCCGAAACGCAAACTGATGGACGGGAATTAGCTTTCGTTCCTCTATTACAGGCTTTAATCGCTGGAGTAAGAGTTTTTCAAATACTTTCGATAATACGGGGAGCAAGCTTATTGGTCTGTAGGATTTAACATCTTCGACCTTTTTTCCTGGTTTTGGGATCATAACAATTTGAGCGACCTTCCAATGGCTTGGGAAATGATTTATTCGAATAATAGCGTTAAGAATGGAAGTTATGACTTGAATGCACTTATTGTTTGCTTCTTGCAGTATTTTTCCAGTGATCAGATCAAATTCCGGAGCTTTATTTAGATTTATTTCTTTAATGACTCTTCTGACTTCACTCATTCTAAATTTTTGAACTGGCAGATCCACTTGGAAAGGATCCTCCAGATATTCTCGTATTTCCTCGTAAGCCTCATTAGACGAAAAATTTGGTTGAAAAGTGTTAGATAGGTGTTTAGCAAACACATTTGCTTTGTCTTTGTCGGTTTTAACCCATCTATTATTTTCATCCTTAATTGGTGGAATTGATTGTTGTGGCCTTTTTAGTTTTCTGGTGGCTTTCCACAGGGAGTACTCAGTTGCTTCCGTTGGGCTCAGGCTTTCCTTGATTCCTCGATTTTTGTTTTCTGTTAGCATTTCTTTCAATTCGCTGCCAGCCTTGTTTAATTTGGCTTTATCCCCAGGATATCTTGTTTGTTGCCAGATCGACCGTAGTGTTCGTTTGTGTTCGTATTAATAATAATAATTTTATTAACTAGAATAAAGTAAAAATATCAAAAATTGAAATTTTGGTACCGTTTTAACATTGTACTTGAATTTGAATTTAAAAAGTTAATAATAAAAATTTCAGCAATTTCGTTGCATTATGCTGTAGAGAAATTAACATAGAATGAAATGGCATAAATACCTCAATTTATCAAAAAATTGGAGATAGAATACTCTGATTCTGAAGCGACATTTATTAAAACTCAAGGATTTATTTTTTGCAGATATATTTTTAATTAACAATGCCAATTTAAGTTTAATACAATGTTTTGTATTTTCGTATTAAAAAAAATATATAGATAGTGTATTAATGATGTTCATAGATCCAAAATATATCCAAAAACAACAACTTGTAGTTTTAATTATGATTAAAATATCCAGTCGGCACAAAAAAATTGGCTTAAAAATTAAAATTGGCTAGAAAATTTTTAAATACAATGAAACGACCTCGAGGACGAGTAAACTACGAATTACAAGATCCATGCCCATGGAAAATATTATAATGTTGCCAATGTTAAATTTATGATGTGCAAATATTAAATTTAAGTAAAATTTGTAATATTTATAACTACAAGCATAAGTGACATAAAAAATATACATAGTTTTGCTATTTAAAATTAATATTATTAATTAATAATTCTTAATAATCATGACGTACTTTTTTGACTCAAGTTCAAATTACTTAAGTTCATTTATTTAACTATTTTTTGTTAACTAAACGAAGTAAAACGAAATAAGAAAATAAAAATTAATATAATACACATACACCCACAACATTTTTAAGGACAAAAAACATAAATAAAGAAATTTTTGACAAAAAATTTTTTAACCTCTAATCCTTTAACCTGCATAAATGGATTGTATATAATTAATTAATCGGAAAGAACAAAATATTTTGATTTCCGCTTAATTTGGATTTTCTGAAAGGTTAAAATCGTTGTGGTAATTTGCATTTCCTTTAAAATTAAGTATTAAATACATATTTTTCCTAACTTTAAATAAAGAATTCTATTTTATTAATTTACAAAATAGTATTCAGATCAAATAACTGTTTCGACAAATATATACATTTGTGACTTGTTTGTAGTAATTGTCAGATTCCCCCAGCTCCGGTTGTCCGTGAATCTTACAAACATTTGATTTAGCATCATTATTTAACATTAATAACTGTATTATACCGCTGCCATACGCGGTTTTCCGGTTCTCATCAAGCACCAAAATTTTAGCGATCAAGGGCATCAACTTCATCTATGTAATAGCAATTTGTTCTATCTCGAAACAGTTATAACATAACATAACAGTTTTTAAATTAAAATAACAAAATTTCAAGTATAACAAAAATTCCGAATTAAATATTAAAATTTTCGAAGAGCTTCCACGCAGCTCATGTTCTGCTCACTTCGTAAGCTCCTTCAGACTCAAACTCGTAGTTCAACGTTTACAAACGGCCCTAGATAAACCCTATAAACATATATAACACATTATTTAAAACGTCCTTTAAAACTTACAATGGAAAAACTAAAGATGTTGAGCACCGACATCCCCTGGAACAGCACATCCATGTGCTTGAGAAAAACCTGAACAGGGGACTTTGATAGATCCCTTACAACAAACGAGTTTCCAATACATCAAGCAGAGCTATAACTGCAATAGACCACTTGCTCAATCGGAAAAGTTAACTAAGTAAGTAAATGAACAACTTGACACTGGTGAAGACATGTGTTGCACCAACCTGAGTGGTGCAAAAAATCCAATCGCAAGTTTCAAATAAAAGGTTGAAGGAGGACTCCAAGTTAGAATCCATTAAAAAGTTTATCAGAAGTGCAGCAGAGAGCTACGACGTCAAAAGCACTTTTAAAAACCCAATAATCCTGAAACTGAGCATTTAAAGCAATATAACAATAATTTATTATTTTAATAAAATTTTCATGAATAAGTACAAAATTTGATCTTCATCCAATTTAACCAAAAAGAGTTTCGTGTATTATATTCAAAATATAAATATTATAGTGCAAGAGAAAAGACACTTCAATAATCAATATACACAAAATGTATTGTCATGTTTCAAATCAAAAAAAATATAAAAAAATTGAAAAAATATAAAAGCATAATAAAAATTTATTGTATAAAAGAGGACAATTATCTAATATCATGGTAGTCGGTAATATCAAAATTACGTGATTTAATAATTAAATTGTAAAGATCATTTATGAAGGAACAATTTAAAAAGTAGAACGTAAGTGACATTATAACAAACTACACATAAGATTTTGAGTGCGGACGTGCCTTAAGTGCGATAAAAGGGGAAAAACAGGAAAATCGTGTGTGAAAGTTGGTAAGAAGAAAGATAAAGAAATTTTGGAAAAAGATAGTGAAGAATGGATTTTTTTCTGATTTGGAAATAAAAATTTGTAATGGAGAATAAATAGATATTTGGATAAATAAAAGTTAAATGACCATTGAAATATAATTTTAAATAAGATTGGGTGTTTGGAAGATAATCGAATAAGTATTAGTTAGATTGGTTTAAGGAAAATTATAAGAGATAGGTGGATGAAAGTTAATCGCACAACATCCTGGATATGTTCAAGAATTGGATATTAAAACTAGTGCAATTCAATGGTGATCAATCGTTTATTTAATTACCAAAGGCAAAAACAGGAAGTTGAATGGTTGTTGAATGAGATTGGTACATTCGAAAAGTAAGAAGACTGAGTCACATTGGATGATATTGTTATGAGGTCAGAGTTTTTTTTTATTTATAAACATTTGGGACATAAAATTTTGTTAAAACTAATATTTTGTATTACCGATAGACAATTGATTTAATTTAATCATTAATGCGCACACTTGTTTATGTTACATTATTACACATTACACGTTACACATTAAATTTTGATTTATGTTGTTCTTTGGAAATTGTAAAATTAGTTGGATGCTGAAAGAATTGCAAGGTAAATTTATGTTTACAATCTCCAAAGCAACTTATCTACGTTCAGGTCCGGATTGTGGACAAAAACTTTTATTTTGTTCTGGAATAAATAATCATAATTGTTCAAAAATTAGTTCATTTAAATTATCATTACATTTCACTGAACCGACTGCTGAGATTAAAGAGGTTGTTCTCCGATTGACAGGCTATGGTAGGTTGCAGGTTAATTTGATATTTAAAATAAATATAAAATATCATTGCAGTATATTTTAATAATACGTAAGAATAAAAGTTTTTACATAAAGCAACTATATAATTTTACATGATTTAATAAGTGGTTTTTTAACTATGATAACCATAATTTGCTATTTGCAATGTACTAAGTTAGGGGACGTCCATTAATTACGTGAAGCGATTTTGGCGGTCGTGAGATTTGGTTCGACCTCTCTCCTCCTTTAATCTTACGCGAGATTGTTTGTTTTACTTAATTTAACCCAGTTTTCTTGCAATTTTACAATTTCTTACGGAAAAAAATTACATGTTATTTGCCGAAACCTCCCTCTCCCCACGTGAGATTAAGTGAGATTCTGCTCGACCCCCCTCCTTAAGTGCTTCACGTAATTAATGAATGTCCCCTAACATGCGTGAACTTCGTCCCGCATTTTTGTAAAAATAATTTTTGAAAGTTGTTTCAGGTTTTTCTAAGTTTGTTTGAAAATATATTTTTGCAAATTAAAAAATTAATGCAAAAAATAGCGATAATTTGTTTTTCGGGTAAGTCCCACACTTACAATATTAATATATTTTCTTGTTATTTTAGGTTGTTCTAGGTTTGTTCCAGAATATTATTTTTATAAATCCCAAAGTGTAGTCGTGACAGAGAAAGCATAAAATTGACCAATAGACAGAGGCGGAACTACTGAGGTGCGGTGGGTGCGATGCACGTGGGCCCCTGCTAAAAGGGCCCCCAGTTGTACTGTGACCTTTTCAATCTTAATAAAATTTACAAAAATAGGAGGTGCACAACTAGATGCTATTTGAAGTCTTCCTTACCAAGAATTTTACTATATTCTGACCCAGACCCCCCGGCGAGAGTTTTCACGATGCATAGATATGTATATATGCTGTATAAATATGCACTAAAACTTTTTGTTTCTAAACAAATGATATGTAGATGTATTTGTTCTAAGAGAATAAAAAGTTTTCATATGAAGGTAAATCATACAACGTACACACACACACATATCTTTGGGTTTTCAAACAGGGGGGTCTGGGGGTTATGGAATACCCTCCAGTACACTAGTAATTATAATTAAAAGATTTTCCGTTTCAGGAATTTAACTTTCTAAAAGGTCTTACAATTACGATGTTCTGAGAGGTGCTCAACACCCCCCAGACCCCCCGGTGCAAATTTTTACGGTGCATGATGTGTAAATATGCATTAATAAGACTTTTTGTTTATAAAACTGGGGGTATGAAGTGTGTACAAATGACGTATAAACGTACTTGTTCTGACAGAGTGAAAAATTGTTATTGTAAAAATAAATCACAAAACGTATACACACACTTTTGGGCTTTCAAACCGCGGGGTCTGGGCGGTATGGAATACCCTCCAGTGCAACAGAAATTTTATTTGTTGAAAAAACAAATTAAACTTAAGGGGGGCGATACATGTAAAATAAATAAAACTAAAATAAATAAATAAATGCATAAATAGTTAAAATAACATCTCAAATGTATGGCCCTAGCATCGCTGACTAGTTGGTATGCCGAAATCATAGAGTTTCTGTGTGTCAAAACTTTAAACGCGTTTTTCTCGCAACTCCATTTTTTAAATTGGCGGGCAAGATAACTCAAGCAGTTCTCAACCGATTGTTATGAAATTTGGCATACGTTTTCTCTATAGTATTAGTTTCTAGTTGAACCTCAAAAATGCCAAAAACAATTTCAAAAATTACCATTTTTGACCCAAAAACTTTCGAAAAAAGGTTGAAAAATTGCACTTTTTTTTTTAAGGCGTGCCAATTTACGATATTTCGACTTTTTTGTTATTTTATTGGTTCAACTAGAAGATACATGTTTTATGAACACGCTCAAACCAAAATTTTTGATCTCAGATCGCTGTAACAGAAGCTAAAAGTCCCGGCAATTAATGTCTTTTGCCGCTAGGGTCTTAGGAGATTAGTTATACTAAAACGGCCATTTTGAAAGTATAAAATAATCACATTCCTTTTTACAAGGAATTAAAAATTTTAAATTAAAAAAAATTAATATTCAAATAAAATAAAATGCATCTAAAATCTAGGGAATTTTAAAGTCAATGAAATCTCAGAAAATGGAAAAATCAAAAATAATAGATTTATTCAAATTTCTATTTAGTTTTTCATATGACAATTTCTCCATCATTTTATCACTTATTAGTAAACAAAGAACGGGAAATTTTAAGAAATCCTAGAAAATTATAGTAAATCTATAAAAATGTCACTAATTTTACATTTAAGAAATGTAGAAAATTAGAGAAAATAGAAAATTCTAGAAAATCTTAGAAAAATATCCAAAAAATCTTGTAAAGTAGGGAATCACAGAAAATTCTAGAATATTTTAGCAAATTTAGATAATCTCAGATAATTTAAAATAAAAAAACTCTTCTATTTATTTTTTTAAATATTTAATAAAATAAAATAGGGCAGTTACTCGTTTCTATATCCGCTCTTGTTTGGAAGAAATTCTTTGGAAATCACTGGAATTGCATGGAAATCATCGGAATTTCGAGTCCTATATACAAATTTCTTTTTGTCTTTTATAAAAGCAGGGCCCCCGTTAACAACTTCGCACACGGGTCTCTCACCTGCTTGTTACGCCACTGCCAATAGAATATTTCAGTTGGTTCGAGTTCCAGGCTTCTTTGATATTGTGCCAAAATAGTTTGTCACAGAATGCATAGATATCGAAAAACACTCAAAAATCCGTTTTTCTTGTTATCACATAACTGCAAGAGTGTCTATAAGCGAGATAAAGGAAAAGGTGAGCGGAAATAAGAGGTCCGTATTTGGACTAGTAATATTTTCAAATTTCAAATTTTTTTTTAGTGTTTCAACCAATCAGCTATATGTAAACGACTATCCGTTTAATTTTTAATTATTTAAATATGAAATAATTTAATTTATTTGCGTTTCTCACTTGTTTCATTTAAATTAAAAATAGCAAGATTTTTTGATATTGAAAATAATTTTGCAAAAGAAATCGATCATTATTGAACTAGGCTGACGCCTCGTTCTGTAAATATCTCACACGTTCGATAATAATTTTTTGTAAATAAAATAAACTTGATTATTGCTTATTGAAATACTATTTGAAAACATTTGCATTTTAATAGTTAAGTTTTAAGGAAATATAAATTACCACAAACATTTTAACCTCTTGGAAAATCCAAATTAAGAGGAAATCAAAGTAAATAAAAGTACCTACATTAGTTTATTTAATATTAATTTATACATTATGGCTATATATTCAAAACAATTGAGTTTGTTTTCTTTGAAAGAAAATCCTATGGGCGCCCATGATATATTTTCATAATTAAGTCACTTTCTACATCAGTTTTGATGTGCCAATTACCAAATGCGTTGAATTTATTACACCATTTAAAATTCGTATTGAAACTTAACAAAATCTAATATCACTCCTCGAATTCGGGCAAAATATTTTTGTAAATTTTTGGCTTCGTATTGCAACTTTTCAGAAAAATTTTCCAATTCCGATACGTTATGAATATCGGGAATCTCATCCACTTCGCTTGTCATCAAAAACAATACCATTACAGACATGCTTAATCCGTAAACAGAGTATTTCTTCAAATGTTGGAGCAAAACATCGTAAGGAAATAATTTATCAGGATCACTTCCCAATTTTCGCAAAAAATCGCAGAAACTCTTGTAGTAAACTTTTATTAAATCGGCATAATGCTTTTGCCTAAATTCATGATCAGTGCATGTAAATATAAAGTAGGATAAGTCAAGTGCTGGAGATCCCAATCTTGACAGCTGCCAATCCAATAAACACAAATCTGTTGGTGTTTGTGGACATTTAGCATCCTAAAATATAATTTTTAAACATTGATAAAATATTCATATGGGCATGGAATGGCAATGAACATCAAATGTTCATTTTACTATAGTAGAAGGCTAGTAATTAAAATTACCCAATAAACTAATAATATTGCAATTAAAAGCAAATTACTAGAATTATTTATAATTCTTAAGTTTATTACGACGTATTCGTTAATTTTATGTTGATTTCATTGGATAAATAAAAACTATTAAATAACACATCGTTACCGTCACGATAATCTATTAAATGATAAACAAATTAACAGCAAATTGCTAACATTCTTGTAACATGACAATAAATTATTTAGATTAAAAAAAAAGCAATTTAAAATATTTTATAGAGACTACTTACCGAATACTTGAACAACATATTATTCACCCAACAATCTCCATGTCCAATAACAGAATAGTCTTGAATGGAATCCGATTTAACAGAAGATTGAACAGATTCTTTTACTTTTTCATAAAATGTCTTAAATTTTTCATGAGCAATCTTATGCACAATTGGATCTAAAGCTTGAAGTGCTCGTTCGGCTTGTGCTTGTACAGCTTTGTAGAATTCGTCACTAGTATCCATTGAAAAAAATACATCTTTTGAATTTTTTGCCAATTCTTGAAACAAATCTGGTTTTTGATCTCTTAGTGCAAAAGATAAAGCATGTAACCTTCCATATTCTTCCAAAACGAGTTTTACGTGGTGGTAGTCTAACACTTGTTGGCGATCACGTAACTCGTATCCCAAAGTTTTCATATCCTCCATGATTAACGCTTCTTGGCATTCTTCCATGGTTGAAGAATAATATTTTGCAAAAGCTTTGAAAGGATTCATTACCCCTCTCTCTTCTTGTAATTTGCAAAATTCGGGTAAAACCTTGCTATAAATGTAAATTTCACGACGATAAACTTCTCTTATGGGAGCTATTTTTCTAAAATTTCCTTCCCTGGGTGCACTTTTGCAGATTAAATTTAAACTCGTGCTTTTTCCGTCGTGATTTTTTCCATTAATTTGAACTTTTGCAATTATTCCTAAATAGTTATCACCCTTAATTGATCCAGCTGAAATATTCATAGTATAATCGCTGATGTTCAGTTCGATCATCAATTTTTTGACCAAACATTGTACTTCTTTTGAAACAAGTTGTTCCTGGCACTGCAAACCATTTTCATTTTTACAATTTTCACTATTGTTATTGCACGTATCCGTCATTTTTTTGTAGTCGATATTGCAGTAATGAATCGTATGAACGCTAATGAAAAATATAACACTGAAGCCTCTCTTATACCTGACTATTTTATCCACTCCAATATTATTTATCATAAATACACAGTAGGTACTTGAAGTAAAATGGCAACTAGGAATTTGAATTATTATTTACGTCATGTAATTACAAGCAATACAATTGTAGGCAAATTTGGTGATTTGCAATATATTTTAATAATTTGTAGGTACTACTTTAAGAAATTAAGTAATTAGACTGCTAAAACTCAACATCAAAAGAAATGGAATTACCTACAGAATTTTGATAAATTAAAATATATACCTACAATTATGCAATAAGTTAAATTCGCTACTACTTATTTTCAAAAAAATATGATTAATTACTGATAATGGTTTGTATTGTCTAATATGTACCATGAAATATAGCTTTGCAGGTACCTATACTTAAAATTAATTAAACGCGAATAATTCTCCGTTAAACAATACCTACCTGCTATTAAACTTATCAACAATTTTTGAACAAAAGTAAAATATTACATAGGTAAACTATAAATTTTCTTATTGTTATGTTGATTCTCAAAATATTAATAAGTTTTGAAGAAATAATAAAATTTTAACAATGCTAAATTAATAATAATTATAATAATTTGATTTTTTATTTTGCTTTTATACTTCCTACTTTTGTTTAATTTATTAATAATCCAAAGCAGCCAAATAAAAAAGTTTGTTGAAATTGTAGACTTGGCAAATAAAATACAATTTTAATTGATCAACGTTCAAAATCGTCGGATAAGCATGGTATAATGTTATCATAGAAAGCTCGTATAAATCAGGTGCTGTTTTGGATACCCCCATTTCACATGGTCTTATGCGGTTGACTTATAAATAAGAAAGATTAATGAAAACAGTTACCTTATAACGTTGATGTAGCAAGGAATGCAGATCACACTTCACAACTTACCATCTGATCTGTTAGAAAGACACCTGTGATGCTTAGTGGTAAATAATGCGCTTTGCTTCTTAAACAGAAGCATAGAGACCTATTATAGGCTCTCTTGGCAAATTACCTCGATGGTATGCCATTGCCGTCATTCAATTTATATATTCGGAAAAAGGGGGTGCGCTTTCTCAGAGCTTCTATCTGAGTACGGAGGTAAACACAGACAGAAAATATGGGATATAGAATTACTTTAAACTACAATATTAACAAAAGTAATAATTAGAAATACCTCTTTAATTACACTTAACAACAAATAATATAAACAACACTATACTATTTTCTTTCATTTTCTATTTCTGCGTCCATCACTTCATCAGTGTTATCTTCACCACCATTTGAAGGTATTTCTTGGAATTGCTCTACACCCTATAAAATCATAATAAATTAAATGTGTAATCTGTAAAAAATAAAATGCAACAAAAAAGTAATATTTGAAAAAATCTTACGTCCAACTCCTTTAATGCCTTTAGTTCTTGCTTAATTTTACGTTTGAAAAAGCCGGCCTACAAAAAAAAATTTAATAAAAATTTATTTTTAAAATGGGAGAAAAGACATAATAAAACTATAATTACGATGAATAGGGTGCAATTTGAAATTATAAAATTAAAAAGGTTGGGGCTAAGAACGGAAGCAGAGAATAATCTTATTTTTCTAATATCATAGTTTTAAAAAAACCAAAAATCACGCTTTTATGACGCTCTAAAACGTACTAAAAACTAAATTTAGTTATTTTTAAAAATAATTAAATTTAACCCTTTCGGACACCTTGTAGTCAATTGATAATTGGTGACAGAAAGGGTTAATAAACTAATTCAAAAAGCGTGGAGCGCGTTTTGGTTATGTGTTTTTTAATTAATTTAGACAAAGCGCTCCACGCTTTTTTAATTAGTTTATTAACCCTTTCAGTCACCAATTATCAATTGACTACAAAGTGTCCGAAAGGGTTAAATTTAATTTTTTTTTAGTTTTTAGTGCGTTTTAGAGCGTCATTAAAGCGTGATTTTAGGTTTTTTTAAAACTATAATATTTTATTTTATACTTTTCAGTCTTAAAATAACTTCAACATAATTATTACTGATTCAGAAAATATTTAAGGTTCGCTTAGTTATTTATCTTTTTTTAAACCTTGAATAGTAGTGTTTATAGGAGATCGTTACATAGCTAACCATGCATTGTCATCTAAACTATAACGTGTATGCAAAATTTCAGCTCAATCGGAAAACGGAAAGTGGGTTAAATTAAGCTTCCAAGATTTTCTTACATAGTTACAAGTGAAGCTAATAAAAGCGTAATAATAATAAAAACAGTATAAAAAATTCACTTTTCAATTCATGAAAATTTATTAAAAACATTTCTGAATGTTAAACCAAACTATAACTTGAAATTAAACAATTTATAAATGTACTCACCTTAGTTAAGCCCAATATAAGTAGACAAAGCAATAGAAGACCAACAATAACAGCAATAATTATAATCCATGATTCAATTGTGGTTTCTGGATTTTCTAATATAAACACACTTAATATCCGCACTTCGTCCTCTCTATTACAATAAAATAAAGCTTATTTTAGTAAAGCACACAATTTTTTGTCTTCATACTATAAGTAGCTTGAAATGACTAAAAATTGATTATCACAAAACTAAAATAAATCACTTGCCTCAGCCCGGTCTGTTCAAAATTCATCGGACTTTTGATGACAACTCGTCCTTCAGTTGACAATGCAATAATATCTTTCTTGCCTAATAGTTCTGTACAAAATTCATAAGTTGATAAAAGTTCTGGTTTAAAAATGTAATGCAACTTACCAGATAAGACCATCACATCTAAACGTATTCTGAGTTGTATTTTGGCTAAATTTTGTTTTGCGGTAAATGACGAAATATTGCACGTAATTTTTGAGCAAGTAATATTCTCATTTGAACAATTAATGTTAAATACTCGGTTGCTTGCATATCCAAAATCGGTCATGGTTTTGTTATCTGACAATACATTTTCTTTTTCAGTATTTTGCATTGCATTATCTATAGATCGTTTCCTTACAGGAATTTTATCGTCTTTGTTTTCGTAATTGCTCATATTTTTGGTATCTTCCGAAATGTCAAAATCAAATCCTGTATTTTCTTGTAAATCATCTAATAAATATTTGTCGTCGCTTTTACAATTTATAGGTTGACTTCCATGTACTCCAACGGGTTGATAAAATTGGGCAAATGTAATCCATTCGGTTGTTAATATACGAGACGGTACGGAAATTGTTAAAACCACTTCTTCTATTGGACTAGGACCATATTTTTCTATCTAAATATAATTATTTATATTACATATACATTTTAATAACAATGAATTTCCGTTTAAAAATAGATACCTTGAAAACATGGGTAAAATTGGGAGTTCTATTTGTCGAATTATCAAATAAGTAACTTTGTTGAGTCGAAAGTCTAAAAAAAATTACGTAAATAACATAATAATTTTAATGCAATTCAATTATCAAAATATTTGAAACCGATCTTTTTGTTCTGTGTTGCTCAAACACTTACCCCGTAATTGCTATATCTGCTTCTCGTGATATTATCAAAGATTTAACAAACCGATTATTCAAAGTATTTTCACTGGTTGTTGTTAAAGTTATATTAAAATGTAAAACATCTCCATATGTAACGGTATCAACTTTTCTCATATCCAAAACTATAGTTACAGTTCTCTACGAAAATACATATTATAAATGTTATATTCTTTAAAATGATCAAAGTTTTGTACATACAGTTTCATTTTTGATAAGCGGATTTCCAACGTTACAGATAACGGCAGTCGAAAAATTTCGATCGGAACAAAAGTTAGGTATTCTTCTAAAATAAACCGAATGTGGCAATTCTATAATGGCTAGAGCCTGGTAAGCATTTTCTTGCGAGTTATGAATGGTTAATTCAAAACTTAGATCTTCAGTGGAACCCAATAAATACGTATCTTTCCTAAAATTGACAAAAAGTAAATAGAAATTTTTAAAACTGCGAATATCGCTTACTGTATGTTTATAAATTTCGACCGAAGGCTCAACTTCGTTGTACATACATTATCGTCTCCACAACCCAATGCAAAAGAAAAATCAATTGTTTGCCCTTTGGTGGACAAATATGGATTTGAGATGGGGCAGTCTTTGCAAAATGTGTCTAATTTGCTCAAATCTTCATGATGAGTAGCGTAGATAAGCTTTTTTGTATCAGGATCTAAAATAAGTTCTGGTGTGACGGTCACCGTTATTGGATCATTTCGATTATTGATTTCTTTCTGAAATATTAATAATTGTTTAAGCAATAATAATTATTAAAGTCTACAATGTAATAATAATTGTACACGTACCTTTATGAGAACAGTAATATTGTTACAATAAGTAAAGTCAAGTCTCAGAGTTATATTTTCTATCAATTGAATACTGTCATTTAAATAAGCTCTAAGAAACAATTCATCCACAGAAATTTTTCTGGTGATGTCTGAAAATTTATATTGTAACTTAAGCAATAATAATTATTATTCGAATTTTAAAATTACTTATGGCTAGCGGTGCTTTATAACCAGTGTACCAAAAACAAGACCTTATATCAAACTGTTCTGAGGTGTAATCCAAATTGGGTGTTAAAGGTACTAACGACTGTTGGATTGTAATAACTGGTTTACTTCTTAATATAATCGCGTGTTTGGATAGATATGCTCCAATGGCTACATCTAAAACCAACAATTATTAACTTTTATAACTTGGTATAAGTTTATTTGTTGATAAACCAATTCTTCAGTTTAACGTGGAATCCGAATCACAGCAAAAATAATTTAGAAGCCACTTGAAGTAAAGCTTGTGACCCTACGCCTTGCTCTACGATTCAATGCCACGTTTATATTATCTGTAGATCTACACTATATTTATTTACACTACTGTAATAATATAAAAATTTTAACTGTAACTCTACCATTGTAAAAGTTCTTATCGACATCGGTTGGTTTTGATAAACTAATTCCAAAACCTTTTATACTGGGGGAAAAACTACTTCCCAAAATTTTTTGAGCAGGTATAGCCTTTAAGCCAATTGTATTTCCTCTATAAATATAAACAGCTCCAATATTATCATTTTCGTAAGGAGCCCCTACAGCAACACCTGTAAAAATTCGCTAATAAAATTTTTTTTATTTTAAGAGATGTGAGACTTACTCGTGTATCCATCGTTGGTAAAATTGCCCAAAAACATTAAAGATGCTCCAAATTGACCTCCCGGAAATTCACCCACTATAATTGGATTTAATTGGGGAGTTTCAAATTTACCCTTTCATAAAAAAAAATTAATTAAATTTTCAAATATGCTACAGCAGTGTCATTTGTATACCTTTAATGCTCCTAAGAATATGTAAATTCGGCCTTGGTTATATGTGTTACCGGCGTAGTATGGTGCTCCCACAATTAAGTCATCTAATCCGTCTTGATTTATATCGCCTGCAGTGAGAGATCCACCAAAATATTCTCCAATCTGCTGACCTTTTACCAAAGTTCTTACTTGTAACGCTTCATCTGTTGCTCTTGCAAAATTATATACGAGAACCTGAAAGAAATTCATGAAAATAAATCTTTCTGATTTCTACCAACAAGATCAAGGTTTATTGGTAAACATTTAATATTCGTACCTGTCCTTTATAATCCGTTCTAGGCGATGCAGAAGCATATAAGAGTTCGTTTTTGTTAAAAAAATATCCCGACGTAGCAGAATATCCTGTTGGTCAAGAAAATCCAAAGTAAAGTTTTATTAAATAAGCCATCCTTATTATTAACATACCAAACAGTTCAAAAGCAATAATTTCAGTTGTTCGCATTGAATTTGCAATATTAACTTGAGAAAAATCACTAAAAGCCGTTGAACGTTGACGCCTTCTATGGTTCCCACTCTGAGGTTGCACTAATCTACTAGCAGATGGTAAATTATTGATACCATCTGTATAAATAAGTGTTGTCCCAGCCCAGTTTAAAACTCCAGGAGCTCCCAATAACAGTTCATGTTGTTCCTATTACTTTTATTTTCAAAAATATTCCGAAAAGCTAGTAATATTTTTGTACTTACGTGTGAATTTGAAAAATGTGCGCAAATTCCGGCTTGTCCATTCGCATAATAAAAAACTTGCTGTTTTATAGGGCCATAAAAGTTATTTCCTAAAAATTTACTTGTAAATATTATGTACTACATGAAAATATGAGAAAACAAAATTTTCGAAAACTTTGAATGATATTTCACATAAATTTTTAATTATTTAATTTAATGAATAACTGAAATAAAAAGAATTATTTTGCTCACCTGAACTTTTTAACGGAATCAATTTCGTGTTAATTGATTCATTTACATGTGACCAATAGCAAACTCCTTCCATGAAATACACAGTTTTATATTCAGCGCCTCTCCAACGATGTCCACAAATCTGAAATTTTAGAAATTTCAGTTCTTGTTAACCTTCTTATATGCGAGGGTCGTTTAATTTCTAAGTTTAACGATACTAGCTCTCCGCTCAGTGAAACGGTAGAGCGATGAAATTTTTATATGTTAGTCTCTCATCAATTGTGGGTAGAAATAAAATCGATTGAAGTTTAACTGTTTTACAACGTTTTACCATGGAACTGCATTGAAAGTTGCGTCCAAATGTGAACTTCACGATGTGATTCGTTTTTTAGCTGAAAAAGATAAAACGGCAACGGAAATTCATTAAGAATTGTATAGTGATACGGTTAACAGTTTTGAGCCTTAAAATGGTAGCGCGATGTAATTCGTAAACGGTCCAGATCAGTTGCACGATGAAGAGCGATCTGAGTATGCAAGCACTAACAAAAACGTTGTGCTCGTCAAAGAACTGAATTATGAAGATCCGTGGTACTCAATCGACGAATTATTCCTACGATTGCCATGTAGAGAGGAATGTAGTCGTTTTCAATTCGAACAATTTAATTCAACAGAGGAAATCGAAGGCACCGTAACTGATTATTTAAAAAATTAGACGCATCGCACTACCGACTTGGCATTGATATGTTGATTTTTGCTATGACAAATGTCCCAAAAGATTTGGCGATTATGTGTAACAGTAATAAAATTGTCTGTAGATTTCAAAAATCACCTTGTTTTTGTATTTTGGCCTCTTTTTAGTAGTGTAATACGAGTGTTAAACTTAGAAATTAAGCAACCCTCGTAGCTATATTATCGGAAAATTAAAAATAATTAATTACCACAACTCTGCCCGATTTTAGATTTATGTCCATTGCACCACCTAACCAAGCACCACCAAATAGTTCTTTTGAAGAATCTTTTTCATATATTTGAAAATTAGTAGCTAAAACCAACATAATTAGTACGATTTTTAATTTAATATATTGTACTGACAATTTTCGAGGCTAATTGCGATACATGGACCAAAAATGCTGCACCTATAAATGACTCCAGGCTCTCTAATTTTAAAATTAGACACATTACCTCTTGGGCTTCCGATCTGAACCCTACGAAAAATTGTCCAAATTAACTACCTATCTTAACAAAATATTTGTAGCTTACCATGTTTTATTATTATAAGCATCGCTATATAAAATCACCGAATAACCGAAATAACTAGATCTAAAATAATCGCTAAACTCATCTGTAAAAACTATTGCATGATTTAAATCGATGTTAAAACTACGAATAGGTGCAATATTTAAAAATATTATACAAATTATAAAGAAAATCATAATTTTAAATTTTAGCTCAATTACCGCAATTTTAACAATGAATCAAGCAAGTTCTAGAGACACATTTGTTTGTTGGTCAACCAATACCTACTTCCTGCAGTCATAATCAGTTCATTCTTAGAGGAAATGAATAAAAAGATATCACGGAAAATATACCTTAACGTGATAATAGCAACTAAATATCTATATTTTATTGTTAACCAAAATTTAAAAAAAAATAAAAATGTGCAATTTTTTAAGAAATCGTAAAAACTATTTTTCCAATCGAGTAAATCTACAATATTTTAGATAGTCGAACAATTTAAAATAATTTATTTCAATTAAAGGTGCCAGGATATGTTACCTATGAATCATTTCCTTTAATATATGTGAATTATCGAAACGGTATTTTACAACAAAATATATATTTTGATAACACAGTATCAGTAAAATGTGTATGGTATATCCGAGAAGTATCATATAGGGAAAAATTATCTTAAAATAATAATTAATCTTCGGAATTAAATTTTAAATTTCATATCGCCTACATTAATCCTTGTATACCCAACCAAATAAATGTACACTATTGGCCAATCGGGGTACTCGGGTAATTATGTACGAATTTGTATGTAAACTTCTGCTCTAACTTGAAATTATTGGATGTGTTTGAAGGATTTTGATTTATTTATTATTAACGAGGTATTTAAAGCTAAATACGATAATAACTATTTATATCTTGACTTGCAGAACTAAAATGTTATTATGTTATCACAAATAAAATCTGTATGAATGATTCTATTATAACTGTGATTATTATTAATGTCCTGTACTAATTGCTCTTACTGGTCTTTTTTTACAAAATATTTTTTTGTATCAATAGGTACGATCCTCATCAAGATATTTCATCACTTTTTTTTCACTTAATATAACTTGCAGTCCAGAGAAAACTTACAGTATATCACTCAACTGTCAGTACCGTGTCATACCCACTCTTAGATTTTACCTATCTTAAACTTAATTAACTATTGATTTTTTTCTTGTATATTATAAAATTTTTTACTTATTTTTTTCCTAAATTACTCGGTAATGGACAATTTGCATAAAATTCAAATTTACCTCAAAATGGCATTTATTGATAGTTCAATATACCTATAATCAGAATATTTGAGTGATTATTCAAAATTTTGTATTATCAGCCGGCAAAAAATTAATGAATTGTTATAATTTATTTGAAAAATTCACGTGATTGAAATCAGGACATGACGACACGAGCCTCAAAAATTATATACATGTGTGCCAATACACCAGAATAATTTCCACTAAAGCATCTAGTGTTTGTAAAATAACGAAGAGTTGCCTATGAAGCAGCCCCCTGGCACTCCATGTTACAGAAATTTGCGTAATGTGACGTAACATATAATTGTGACGTAATTAAATATGAGGAAGATTTAAAATTAATTTTATCATAAATTTCAGACATTGTTATTATGTTGTAATTAACAACCTTTCTTAGAAAATTACATCGATTAAACACTAGTTGAACACAATTTATTATACAATTATCAAGTTTTATTTATTAATAAGTTAAATTATCAACACAACCATCGAACAGCTGTTAGCTGACATGTTGCAACATCTCTATCTATCTCTCTTTACTATGAGCAACACACTTGAACTAAACTACTAACGCCATCCTAAAGAACTAAAATTTGTGTGACAACTTATGACCGCTTTTTATGTTTTCTCCCATTGAAGTGCTAGGGGGCTGCTATGAAGTAACCAAATTTTAGTTACTAATCGCCATTTTAGTGACGTCAAAATCTTCAAAAGTTGCATTTAAGGGATTTCACCACCTTGGCGTTCGGAAAAAATAGGTATAAAAAGTAAATTTTTTTCTAACGCAGCTATTAAGTATATAAATTAATTTTTATTTTACACATATACTGTCATGTTTCAAATGTTAAATTTTGAATTTTTTGAATTTATTTTATTAGTTTGAAATGAATTTGTTTATTTTTGTTAATTTTTATAATTAAGTTTAATTTTGTAAATAATCTTTTTAAATTTTTGTAATTATGCGCGAAGCATAGAAGGTTACTAGGATTTTTGGAAGAGAAGGGGCTTTTTCCCGGCGTGAAGATTGAGAGCGGACGTGTTCCGTTGCGCTCTTATAAATCGTTATGATTTTATTTGAAATTGTGCGATTTGATTTGTTTATTCAACTAATAAAGAAGTTGTTTTGGTGAGAATTTTTAACGATTTTGATTCTTCGATTTTTTATCAAAGTTGATAATAATTTGGACATTAATTGTTTATTGGATTTGATTTTTTAGATATTAATTAATTAATTTAAATTTTTAATATTAGAATTAAATATTATAATTTGGAAAATTACAAATTAAAATTTATAATAAAGAAAGTGAAATTTGTATGAGACAAGCAGCTGCATCGATAAACGACACTCTCAGTTATCATGCCATTTTATATTTGATTACTGCAAAAATTTATTTAAAAGTTGCATTTGGATTTAATGGGATTTAATTTTATGGATTGCTTTTTGGGAAAATTGATTTATTTTTGGAAAAGTAAAATTTTGTCGATTCCACTACATTTTTTTGGCGCCCAACGTGTGGCATTAAAAAGCATGAAAATCGTTTTTTTTACAACCTGGAGCACTCAAAATTGATTGGAAAGTTAAATTTATTAAAAATCGAATTGGAAATTGTTTTTGTGGATAATTTTTGGTATGTTTTGGGCATTCAAATAGCATTGTATATATGGAAAAATGGAAGGACGAGATAAAAAAAAAGACAGAAATTGATCAATTTGATCGGTTGTTCAGAGCTATTGAAGAGCAAACAAAAAATTTTACAAAAGAACTTAAAAGCTTGGAAATGCAATAAAAGAGAAAGGAAGTTTAATAAAACAACTTATAAATGATACAAAAGGACTCAAGGATGATGTTAACAGTTTGACAGAAGAAATGAGGCAAAATTTTCAAGGCATGCGTGAAGAATAAAAAATAACAAATGATGTTGCGAATAATTTAAATTTGGAAAATGAAGATTTGATTATAAATGAAATGGAAATTGTTAATAATTTGGTTGATTTGAAAAATAGAAATTGGGATTTGAATGACAAAGGTTTGGATACTGAAAAAAACAATGAAAATTTGAAAAATTGAACTGATAAAAACTCAATTGATTTGGAGGAGAAAGAGATTTTGGTTTTAAGGGATGAAAATGATATTTTGGACGTTAAAAATAAAATTTTGGATCATAAAATTAGTAATTTGGAAATGGATGATAAAAACAAAGATTCGAGTTGTGGAAAAGATGGAGATGGTACAGAAAATAAAAATGAACTGGAACTAATTAATTTGAAGAAGGCAAGAATGAAGATTTATGGATTCAAGGATGGACAGGCAGTACTTATTCGAGCAAAAATCTGGAGAAGAAAGTGGAATTTTAACATTATAATTTCAGTAAAGTTTTATGGAAAGAAGCCTCCGTTTTCACTCGAGATTGTCGTAAGGAAGTTCGTGAGATCGAAATTGCACTGGAAATTATTTGATGGATTGATTTTTGGAATTTAAAAATAAATTGGTGCTATTCAAAGGCACATAGGAACCGACTATCTGATTGTCTCTTGTTCACCGGCAATTTGAGCTTAGACTGGGAAAATTTAGAGAGTGGAAAAGGTTTTTTGGGAATATTGTAATTTTTTTCAATAAAATACCACTACAATACATAGTAGTTTTATGAATAATTTGACTTAAAAATGAATAAAAAATATTAAGAATTGATGGAGATATGAGCCATCAAGTAAGACCCTCTTTTGAAATTCCTTGTTGATGGTGGAAGTATTTTCTCTGTCAGGCATCGTCGAAAAATTAAAAATTAATTAATTGTTTCTTATACACAAAGGTAATACCTAATATGTAGCCTAGGGAAAATTTTTTTTACATTTTTTTGTAGAAATGACAGCTGTTTGAAAAAAAACTCCGATTTTCATTGAAATTTTGAGTTTTAAAAATTTATAACTAATGAACGCGGCACCCAATTAAAAAAATCCTATGCTACACCTTAGATAATATTGTTAAGAATATGTGGTTCAAATTTTAACAAAATCGGTTGAGTAGATCCTGAGATATTTTGTCCACCAGTTTGAAAAATGTAGTTTTGAGAAAAATGCAAAAGAAAAAACAGTATTACGTTTGCCCCTTAAAACCAAATATTTTTTTAATTGCTATAAATTGTGGAAAAAATTTAAATTTTGAAATGAATAAACGTTTAAAATATTCTTAAAAGTATAAATAATATATCCAGGCAAAAATAAAAAATTCAATTTTTTGAAAACCTCAAGGTGGTGAAACCCCTTAAATTTCAATATTTTTTCTAGCTTTATTTGTGAACCAAATTTTAAAAGATTAAGACACATTACATTATGTTCTTATGTAGAATAGTTATATACTAAAATTAAAAATCATGCAAATTGTCCATTGGATATTATAAAATTCATAACCAAATAATTATAGTTGTTGATGTTTAACTTGGAAACGAACAAAATATATTTAATTATAAAATTGAAACATTTTTAATCAAAAAAATAACGGTTAGAATATAAGATGAAGATGATCCGGGAGGCTTTCAGTGATTTTTTAAGGAAAAATATTATTCAACAAAATGTACGCCGATGGGCACCCGGGTACCCGGTTGGGTACACAAAGGTTAACCGACACGATTATCATGCCATTAAACCGCAGATATGCAGCTTATTTAGGTTTATAATATTGTCGTGTTATCAAATCATTTTTTATAAAAAAATTTTAACCATTTGAAATTTTGATTTGTTTGAAATAATTCTTTTGGGTTTGAATTTAATTTTGAGAAATTTGAATTATTGTAAATATGACATTTTAATTATTTTTATATTTTGTAAATTGTTTGAATATAATTTTGTAAATGAATGATAAAATTTTGAATTTTGTGCGACTTTTTGGTATCAACAAGTTATGTTGGTACGGAAAGACGATATATACCAAATACTATAAATAGATTTATAGTATTATAGTATATATATATATATATATATATCTTATCTATAGTATTTGCCGTGTATATGCTCCCCTCTTCCAAGAGTGTCCGCCAAGGTGAACGGACGTATTTTTGTGGTAAAGTCCTGATATTTTTGATTTGCACCTTTAGTTTGAAATTTTAGGATGTGATTTGAAAATAAAATTGCTATTTGAGTGAGTAATGTTGTGGTTTTATTTAATTTGGAAACCGTCCAAAATTTGGTCGACATTGGAATAAATTCCTTTGAGATTTAGATATGAAGGATTGAAATAAGATTTGGATACATTAATTGGTTTATTATTATTGATTGGAAATTTGGATATAGAATTAAAATTGCTTTTTTGAATGATTTTATTGTTAGAATTGGAAAGCACTGTAAAGTTTGTGTGCAAGCAGCTGGGTTGATAAACGTATACACTTGCAGTTATCGTTCCATTCATTAAATGGAAAATTTAAATTTTAAAAATGAGAATAATTTTTTGGATTGAAGAGTTTACTTAGAAATTAAATTTACATCTAACAGCAACCCACTCCTGAGAAGTTTCGCTCACCGACTTGAAAGCTGGCTGGTAATCCAAAGGTAGCAAAGGAAGTTGGGAATTATAGTTTTTTTCCAACCTTCCATTACAATGGAGCTACAAATGGCAGGATTCAGAGGAATAATTTAGCGACTCAACACTATACCTATGAATACTTAATCAAGATAAAAAATCAGAAATTTATAATATAAATTATTGAAAATAATCATCATCATTGTCGGTGCCGTTAACGGGCCCACCGCCCTCGACTCTAAAGGTGCGTGCGACAGTCCTCTCTTCTGAAACTCGATGACGTACAACATCGATATTAAGTTGCCAAACAATAATCCAGAGTTAATTAGAACCATAAGTTTTTACATTTTAAGTTGGAAGATGCAGGATCGGGTTTATCGATCGACGATTGACCGGGCAGTCAACTGGAGGTGATTTCGGTCCATCGAGGATTACAAGTAACGGTAGGAAATAGCATCGTGATACTTGATTTTCATATACCGGGGACGGTGCGTAAATGAAGAAGGTAGGTACACCTTGTCGGGTACTGTACCTCCCTCACCAGCAATGCTTTCGTCAATCTCACGACAACGTGTGGCTATTCTAGTAACTGATTTTTGATTAAATCGTATGAATTGCAAGCGTTCTTCTTCCGACCTACACCATATGTCTACCAAGTATTTTTGCGATAAGCGCATAAGCAAAATAAATCTGTGATCGGAAAGAATTTTGTGACGATGATATATTGTACTTGAGATTTTTTTATTGCCTGATTTGTTCATTAGATTGACATGCCATCCGTTAGATCCATGAGGAAAAATTAGGGGATATTGAAATACTTCGTAAGCCGGATGTAAATATGAAACTTCATGGAGTCTGCTTTCCCCTGTTTTCCTATTAAGTGTTGTTTGAACATTTATTGTATGAAAGATTCAATAATCTATGATAAATTTTCCCCTGAACTTTCACGACTGAGATACTTGTTTCAAAAGTTTGAAATTAACCCGTTGCGTCGTTTCTAATGCAGATAATGCAAATAAATTATTATACGCTCTAGAATTTTAAAAAAATATATGGGTTAGAGTAAAATTCTGCGTCTACTGAAGGTAACACATGAACGTGATTTTCTCCGGCCCCTCAACACCACTTGGTTCTATCTCTTTCTTCCATATATAAAGGCGCCGATACACCTATACACTGCAATAGAAAGTAGAGATTGTGTTTTTAATTTATGTGGTTGAACGGCTATCAAATCATCACCAAATTTGTCACCTACGCATGTAAATTTCCGGAGGTTAATTTCATAGGTGCAGCCCTTTTGATTTTCCGAACTATAAGTTCACTATGTGTTTGACTGTAGCGTACCACGGTATCTCCGTTTATTAGTCTGTAACAATAACGAGAACAGAAACGGGAACGGGAGTAAGAACGAAATAAATCGTCGGTTCACAATAAATCAGAAGGGGAACAGTAACGATAGCTATTTAGGGACATTTCATTGGCTAAAATTTTTAAAACACGCTTTCTGACAGTTTACGAATGAGAATAATCATAGCAATAAAAGTTAAGTTGTTTCTGTTCCCGTTCCCGCTTATTGTGAGCCTTGACGGTCCCTGTGCACTTCCGGGTGGGTTTGACTATAACGTGTTACGGCATCCCTATGAACTTTCGGGTTGGTTTTGCTGTAACGCGCAACGGCACCCCTATTGACTTCCGGGTGGGCTTTGTTGTAGCGAGCAACGGCATCCCTATGAACTTCAGGATGCAATTCCTGGTATTTGACAGCAGCAATACAAAGCTGTTCTTCTCTCGAAAAAGAAGCTTTCGAAAGCCCACGCTGTTGTTCCGGGGTATTCAATAAAGATAACTATGGCCTTCCCCGTTTTACTTTGACACCCTAAACATAACACAAAATTAAAATTTTATCCCTCAATAAAACTATGAAAAAGCCGGAAAACAAATATTATTCAAAAAATTTCCAGAAATTCTTCAATAAAAATTCAAACTGAATTGAATGCAGATCAAAACTGCAAATAAATTAATTTTAAAATTTACCCTAACAAGGTTAAAGTAAATAAAAATTTATAGCAAAACAACTATGAAAAAGTCGAAAAAAAAATTTTATTCGAAAAATTACTTGGAATTCTTTTTAATAAAATAAACTAAATTCAATTTATAACTGCTATGCAGGCATTACTACTAATCACTGACTTCTTAACTAACTTCTATTCTTTAAGTTATTTACTTAAAGATGATAATTAATTTATTAACTTAAAGTACAGCACTTTAAACTAATAACTTCTATTCCTTAAGTTATTTGCTTGACGATGATAATTAATTTGTTAACAAAGTACAGAACTTGAAACTAATAACTTCTAATCTTTAAGTTATTTACTTGAAGAAGCTGGACAACCTCTTGTTCAAAAAACCATCATTTAGCCACGCTGTGAGGCACAGAAGATAAGAAAAAGTAATAAAAATTTTAAAAAGTAAGTAGTAACAGGACAGTTAAAATCTCAGTTGGGGGACTTTGGTTCGAATCTCAGGAATTTTTCTAGCTTTCACCGAAAATGATCTATTCTGATTTAACAATGATTTTTTTGTTACGTACAACTGGCGCAGTAGTTGAACAGCTCAGTCTAGATACGTTTTGAAGCCGATTTCAAGTACCTCCTGAATGAATATTGAATATGATATATAATATATAAATGAATATTATTACCTATATACTATTCCAACAACCCAAGACTCCAGGGCCGCGATTCTGAACTCGCTCCACTCCAAGCGAGCGCTCCACGAAAGTGAGCGGTTTGATAGCGAGTGGAGTGGTAATTTTGTATTCTCATGTACCGCTCCTCTTGGGTTTTTAAAAGCGGAGCGATAAAATGTGGCAACATTGTATTGTAAATAAAACATTAAACTGTCAAGGCTGCTGTTAAAATCATCCAAAATGGGTGGGCACAATTTGGGTCCAATATATTTGGGGTGAGCAGAAGCACACAAAATTTATAAATAAACTAGCAAAAATACATTATTGAAATAAGCACTTAAAAAATTTTAGTAGGCACTTCACTGGGCACTCCAATCAACAGTGTGGGTACGTGTCCACCCTGGCCCACCCCTGGTGCCGTCACTGAACTTCAAGCTGACAGCTGTTAGTAACTAAAACTGCCGCAAAAGCGAGTGATAACAGCGCAAAGCGAGTGCCTCTCATCGCTCCTCTCGAAACGGGAGCGCTGTAACATTTGGCAAGCGGTTGAGAATACAAATTACTATGATTTTTCGCTCCACTCGCTTTATATGACAGCTATATCGCTCCGCTCATCTAAAAGGGAGGACATCAGAATACCGGCCCAGTACGACTTTGGCAGTCCCGCCCCAAGGGTGAAGAAGGTAAAATTCTCAGACCAGACCTGCTCAGAAGCTGCCACATCAATCCAAGACAAGATTTTTATTTTGTTTATTTTTTCTGAATTTAGATATAAGTGCATTGTCTTGAATGGACGTTAGAAAATACATTTTAAAAAATGTTTTATTTATAAATCTCACATATTTTATTCAATATTTTAAAACATAGTACATATTATTTTGATAAATAAACTTTAATATCAACGTACCAGAGCAAATCCACATAGGTAACATAAAAAATTATATTTTTGTAAATAAAATTCAAAATAATATTATTACCATAACATTTTCAGTTTTACAAAAAAAACAAAAATACTTTTTATTATAAATAAATTTCAGCATAAACAAAATATCACAAAAAAAATAATAAGTGCTTATTTTATCAAATAATACACATGACAGAATTTTCAACATTTTTAGTTTTAAATAGTAATCCTAAGTAAAATTACTGATTTATACAAAACAGTATCTTTAATATTGAAACAAACAAAATTTGAACACAGAATGAGGAAATAATTACAGTTGCCATTTTTCAGATTTTCAATATATTTAATGTAGTGATTATGGATTTTTTGCAACAAAAATTTCCACATTCCATTAAAAATGTTTATCCCCTTAAAAGTACTAAATATTTGAAAATAATTATGCACCGAAAACTCTAATTGTTGTATGTTTGTTATTAAAAATACAAACTTAATAAGTCTAGCAATAACAACGCTTTAATTTAAAAGTATACGAACTTAAACACAAAATATTAATTACATACAAATAATCTGTAATTAAAACATAATTTATTTGTCAGACTATACGTAATCACATTGGCAAAATAATATATCATAATGGGGGTATATTAAAATTAATTAGAATCTGAATCCTGTCCGATACGTTTTCTAATATTGAGTCGAGGTTTCTTACTCCTTCTTCTAAATGTTTCTTCCAGTTGATAATCGTTGTCATCAGAACTATGACCATTTAAATTAGCGCCTATAGAATTACTGGAACGAGCAAGGTGATTTTTTGTGTTGCGTAGCATGTAACCACTACCGCTCGAACACTGGCCACTTTTTAAGCTACTTTCATGTGAAATTGTTGTCTCGTTAGGGCGAATTTTTTTTGGGGGCGTATAATCACAATCACTACTATCGTCAGTACTATCCTCATTAAATAAATACAAACAAGGATCCATATCATTATAGTTATTTAAATTTTGGCACAGCACGTGAGATGAATCCGACACAGAATTATTGTGATCGTTTCTCGTATACTCGTTTCTAATCGCAACCACGTTTCCATTCGAATTGCTACTCGGCATAAACAAACTATCTAAACATAAATCGTGTGTACCATTCAATGGTGTAGGTAAAATGTTAACTAAATTCTCCTCTTCGGAGTTACTCCTGCTCTCCAAACAACCACCATTCAATGAAACTTCTTCATCCGAGTCTTGTTCTACCACTCTAAAAACTGAACCGCTCGATGAAGTAATACCTGTACTTGTACTGGGTGCATCCATAAAACAATTTGCAATGTTGTACACAGAATCGGAGCTACGGCTCAATTTGTTTTTCCTACGTCTCGTTTCAGATCTAAGTAAACGTAATTTGTGTTTAACACTTTCGTCGTTGGAGTGAGGCACCGAATCTGTTAAAGATCCATACTTTCCGCCAGATTTTTTCGTTACGCCGTTATTTTTGTGATGTTTGCTATTCGATTCCATGTTTTTAGATTTTTTAGGTTTTTTACATTTATGATTCCTGCAACAAAAAGACAATAACTACAAACATATTATAAACAATGACGCAAACAAACTTATGTGCATATGTGGAAGACATGCGAAGTGCCATTTTAGCCAACCGTTTCCTTTTTTGAGCAACTAATTGTGAAATTGGATTTAACTTTTGTTTTCTATTAACACTAGCACCGTTTTGGTTAAACATTCCGTTGTGTAATTTTAGTGGCGACATTGATACCTGCAAATTTGATAGTAAGTGAAGATAAAACATAAAAGTGAATATTCAATACTTTCTCTAAATCCGTATCACTATCACTGTCGCAATCACTGTTTCGTGGAGTGGTCTTCCAATTTTCAAGTTCTCCTTGTATTAAGGTATCAAAAAAAGCCATCATTTTACAATCTTCTTGTATAGACTGATCGCTATAATCGTGTGATATTCTCTAAACAAATTAAATGAATAAACCTTTTTTTACTTGAAAAGACCCTCAAGCCCAAAAATTGACTGCTTTACTTCAAACAAAAAGAAAAATATATTTAAAACTGTAAATACATAGTTTTTCTTAAAAATTTTCTCGTCCTAATTTTTGATAACCATTTTAATAATGGAATCAATATAAACCAAGAATATAAGTAAATCTTAAAAGATCTCGTAGTACTGAAGAAAATTCTTAATAAAGCAATCAATTTTTGACTTTTAAAATATTAATTTACCTGATCGGCACGTCCTACCGCATAAATATAATCATCATGTGAATAGATGGATCTAGGAGGTTCAGAGTGTTCTTTTAATAACGAGCCTTGCCAATGGCCTAGTGGTAACGTACTCCACAACTAATACAAACGCAAAAATTTGTTAAAATATTATTGTAATTCACGTTTGTTCAATCTACTCACCTTCACCATTTTTTCAACACCAGACGAGGCGATTAAATTGTTGTGCTTATTGTACCTCACTTGGTTAACTATAGATCTATGGCCTTTGAGAGCAAGATGATTAATTCCCCATATAGCTGTCGGAAACAAAATAAGTAATTGTAATAAATTTTCTACTTTATTAAGAAACTTACAGTCAGTCTTAGGAACTTGCCACATGTAAAGATTAAAATCATCAGACCCACTCAAAACGTATTCATCATTATCACCGGCAAAGCAACATGTTTTCATAGTACAAGAATTAAAATAATGTGGATGGTAAAATTGACATATCGCATCTTCGTTTTGAATTCCAAATAATACGGGTGGAAGACGTCGACGCAAAGCTAGTAAATGTGTGCCGTTGGAATTAAAACAAACGCTTATTCCGCTAACCTCTTTGGCTTTCGAATCATAATGTATAAGTGATCTATCGAAAATATATATTTTATTAGTGAAATTTAAATTGTTTAACTTACTCTTTAGATTTTCTACAATCCCACAACGCAATACCTTCTTTTGCATTGGCAGTCGCTAACAAACGAGAATTAAGTGGATTAAACATCACAGAATGAAATCCACCTTTGTGCTTTGCAATACAATTACGTTCTAGAATAAAATAATCGAAAGGTTATAACCGAATTTTTTTATTCCTTCAGTTTTTTAAATAATATTACCTGCATTTGTAGTTTCTCGAATATCTACCAGAAGAATTCGGCCGTCTTCTCCTGCCGTAGCAATTATATCATTGCTTTGTGGACTTAAACTTAAACCATAAACAGGTTGTTTGTGCATAAACTTAGAAATCATACCACCGCTGCATAATCGATAAATTGATCAATTTTTTTAATAATCAGAATAGACGAAACTTACGTTTTCAAGTCGTGAACAATAAGTTGATCATCGTTTCCTCCGGAAAATATTTTCGAATTTATGGAATCAAAAGCTAAACAAAATACGTTACTAATATGTTCTGTTTGCATTGGAATGGGATTTTTGTGTTTTATAATAGCTTCAGGAAGCGACCATAATAAAACTCTTCTATCATCACCACCTAAAATAAAACAAAAATTATAAAAATATTACACCGATGAATTATAAAAAAAATATCGACATTATCGTGTAACAGTAAATTTTTAATATATTTCTAGCATTTATTCCTTGGTGGTATAATTAAGAGCCAGCTGATAAGAATAAAACCATTTTAACTCAAAATATTTCAAACAAACTTTGTATCGTTGCTTTGTAAGATACCACAGGAGAAATCGCTGGATAAATTAAGAAAAATCTAAGAAAATCCGGGGAAATTCGAGAAAATCCGAAAAAATCTTAAAGCAACCAGGAGGGAATCAGAAGAAAAAAAAGAATTAATATCTCTATTATAAAACGTATTAATATGAACTTCTTCTGAATACAACAATAAAAAATTCCGAGTTTGCATTTCGCTTCTTTAAAAAAATCTAGATGCTTATTTCGACGTTAAAAAATTGAATACCTACCTACTAAATTTCTGAAGGCAAAATATCGACAGCTAAATGCTCCATCATCCGATTCAAGATGAAACAATTATTGATATTGATATTTTTTATATTTTATATTTTATATTTTTTATTATTGATATTGATACTTTTTTTCGTCTAAAGTGTTTTTCTTTAGAGCTAATTTCATTTAAAGATTTTTGAGGTAAAATATTGAAAAATTCATAACTTTTAAGTGTCCTATCAGCTTATAAAACTCGGAAAAAAATTTGAAATTCTAGTATTCTAGGTACTACTCAATGCAGAAAAAGTACTCAAATTAAAACTTGTAGGATCAAAAACTGTTGCGAGTTGGTATAGAATTTCCCTTATTGGTGTATTATTTTTGTATCTACTATACCGTTCAGAAAAGCATACTTCTAGAATTTATTTCGGCTAAAACATAAACCACCCTATTATAAAGCTAGTAAGTGTTGTAAGTGGTACTACCGGTGCTTATTGTTTTACTTCTTCTTCTTCTGCTGCACGTTTTAAGTTTAATTTTACCCGTTACGTCACCCTTGATCAATCCATCGTTTCTTAGGTCTGCCGATGTTACGTTTTCCCTTCGGTTTGTATTGGAAGAGTTGTTTTACTATTATTTATTGTTTATTGTACTACTATTTATTGTTTTACTATTTATTTAAATTTGAAAATATAATTTACTTTAATGATGTTTCATTATTCTCTAAACTGATATTATCAACTACTATTTCAGCAGTATAGATCAGTATAGATACTATTGTCTACCAGATGTGCGCTCGCATATATATTGCATTTTCTTCATTTCGTTCCCGCAACAAATAGGTAGATTATTGTCACAAGTGAAAATGTATATTCTATAAATGAAAGTATAATAAATTAATGTAATTAAATGAATTTCCACTTGAAGATCCCCCATATAATAGATTGATAATATTGTAAATAATCTGGAAGGGGAAGCATCAAGCGGTGCAATTAATTAATGAGTTAAGTCAGTCAGTCGTAAGATAGTCAACGGCAGCTATTAAGTGCATCTGGTAAGGTCAAGATGTGACCTGTGTCCGCTTGGTGGGTTCACCCTCTTCTAAGGGTAATTTAGAGTAAGTCATAGATTTAAGTATGTAAATAATTATCACTGGTACAAAAATACACGTGACATATTTTGCCCGGCATCTCCACCACATGCCTCGAATCTAAATTCGTGAGAGTGGGTTAGTGTAGCTCAAATATTGACGGTCGAATTGTTGGTTGGCGGTCGGTGCATAATTTCAATAAAACAGTTGGTCAAACAACAATAATATAATCTTCTAAAAATGTACACATGGATTCATACAAAATTTTATAAAAGTCTGGCCCTAAGTAGACTAAAGGGAAGACTACCAACATGCCGGGCATAGGTCACTGCGGTAAAAACTCAAATTCTGAAAATACCGGACAACTAACACTCCCTCAGTTATTGCTTACCCTTCTTATGACATTTCTCCCCCTTAATTTTAATACGCTAATATAGTCCAGTCAAATGGTAGTTTTTCCGTAACAGAATTGCGGAAGTTTTTTTCTCAGCGGTTCTATATGTTTTTTTGGGTTGCTGAATCCGAATTTCAAGTTTGCTGCCTTGTAGGAGGTCAGCTTCATAAAGAAAAACGCAAAAAACCTCAAAATGTTGGCACCTTTTTCAGTTTTTTGCTTATATCTCGATAACTACGCGTTTTTCGAAGATAATCAATATATATAAAATTAAGGTAGATAAAATTTCCTACAAAAAGTGCTAGTCAGCTTTAATTTTTTAACCAGCGGTTTTGGCGCTAGAGCGCGCTGAAAAACAAAGATTTTTTGGCCTTACTGTGGAAACGTCAAAACCGCCCACTCCCACTCCCTACAAATCGAAAAATTAACATGTTATCAAAAAAACTCTTATATCACGTGACAGTACCTTAAATTTTCTATAAGAGATGTCTCTAATATTTAATTTTCTCATAAGGGAAAAAGGAACAAAGAGAAAATTAAGAAAAATACCTTCTGCGCTCTACAGCCGAAACGGCCTGTCTATCTCTCATCAGCTCTATATTTTTGATGTATTACGCTTAAAAAAGGTTGTTTTGAATGAATTGATGGCTAAGCATGTTTGATGAAAATATTAACAAATAATATTTACAACATATTAGGTAGGGAGTATATCACATTGAATACAAAGAATATAAAAATTGAAGAAATACATGTGTCATCAAATGAGAGTAAATTGAGTCCAAGATTGGATCATCAGTACAAGTAGGTTCTCTTATCTAGAAGAAAAGAAGGCATTTAGTATTAGAACATGGGTACAAATGACAGAAAAGCTGAATCGTTAAGTATCGATGATTGAAGAAATACCTGATGTCATTTGCCAAGTTATTTCAGTCGTCTCCATTTAGTAGTCGATGGCCCAGCAATGCTTTTCGGGCACTAGAAGGTCCAGGCAAAGGGTCAGGGGTTGTGGATCCAAGTTCCGATCCACTGTTCGACCTGATGGAAAACTCTGAAGGCATGTTGTTGAGCTGCAGCTTCAGTGGAAGGTATGGAAACTGTATTTGCTGATATCTTATAAGCTGATATCACGTATTGCTTATACCTCAGCTTGTTAAGTGTTGTGGTTTGGTGGCTACTACCATAACGTGCAATCAGAAATTTCTCACCGGCAACTGTTATTTACTTTGGATGGGCCCTGGATCAGTGAATTTGATAAAGTATGATTCGAGATCCGGATTTTTGGAGAAGGTCTTGAAAAATTCAATCTTGCCTCTTGCCACAATCTTGTGGTTGAAGAACGCGGATGTAGAGCCACAATCACTCATTGCGTGGACGAATAGTATGTGGTTGGCAAAATTCTTCTCTACTGCACTTCCTGGATGGTAGAGGAATTGAGGGACTTGACCTCTCCCTGGCTTAAAAAAATATACATTGGCGGGAGTTTGGAGACCCATCATTATGATCAGAAGGTCAACGTCTTCTCCCACAATTGCGACACTCTTGTGAACCGAAGCCAGGGATTCTGCCGTCCTTGTTTTTGTCCTTGTTTAGTCTATCCTTGTTTTTCGCATTCGATAGAAAACTTACTTGTGAAACTGTTGGTGTCATGATGCTGCTAAATTGTATTTCCACGGACTGCGTTTTGGTCGACATAGACCTAGTACTCTTCTGCCCATCTGAGTACCCATCGAACACAATTGTTTCACATTGATTGTACTTACTTCGTACATAATGGATATACGAGTCCCAAATTGGATCGAAGGTGTGCCCACTCGACCATACGAATCTGTGCAACAAAAAGCCCCCATCAATCACATATACTGTACTGCTGGCCAACAGTGTACTGTCTGAGGGTGCAGATTTGTTCACACTTCATCACAAATTACACATTCCGGACGAGACATTATGCACGCACTTAACAACAAAAACTTTAAACGGCACTAATAACCAAAAAATATTGTACAATAATAATATTAAATTAATGTTGTATAATATAAACATTAGACTAATCTTAGACTAATCCACCACAAGATAACAGCAGATAAACTGCAAAACACCAGATAGGTGATTCACAAAAATTTTCTTCACAAATAAATAGAATAATAGAAATGAAATGCAGCCGACTTGAACTTTATTTCGCTTGAAAATTTTAACTTTTTTAGCGTCTCGACGCTAACATAATGGAAGTGAAACCTGGGCACCTACATCCAAGGATGTAATTAAAATACAAACCAGCGAAATGAAATTCTTAAGAGCAACCAAGAGATGTACAAGAAAGGACAGACACAGAAACGACGATATTCGAGAAGAATTAAATGCTAACAAAATATAAGATCAAATTAGGAGCAGCAACAAAAGATGGAACGACCATATAGAAAGAATGACAGAAGAAAGGCTGCCATTAGAAGCCCAAAGATATAAACCAACTGGAAGGAGATGGGTGCCGCAACAGGCAACATAGCCCAATCCATGAAGCGAAGAAGAAGAAGAAGAATATTAACTTTTGTCATTATTACCAAGAGACTTTTTCTTTTTATTTACTACCCGTAGCGCTGAATAGAAAGATACAGGCAAATTCATTTCGACTCGGCTTACGGATATTCAGACATAAGAAAATAATGCACTGTCGTGATTTAGAAGAGCGAATTGAATGTACTTTAATGTAGTATAAGGATTTTTGTTGATAACATGTATATTTTTCGAGTTGTGGAGGATAATAGTGGGCAATTTTGATGTTTTCGCAGAAGGACCAAAAAATTGATGTTTTTCAACGCGCTCCAGCGCTGAAACCAATCACTACAAAATCAAAGTTGACTAGCATCTTTTGTAGGAAATTTTATCTACTTTAATTTTATATAGATTGATTATCTTTGAAAAACTCATATTTTTCGAGATATAAGCAAAAAAATAAAAAAGGTGCAAAAATTTTAAGGTTTTTAGTGTTTTTTGTTGTGAAGCCGACCTCCTGCAAGGCAGCAAACTTGAAATTTGGATTTGGCAACCCAAAAAACATATAGAACCCCTGAGAAAAAAAATTTCCGCAATTTTGTTACGAAAACGGCAGTTTTAAACACCGATTGACTGGACTAATATTAATCCTAATTGGTTCTTATTGATTATTGTAACATTGATATTATTGATTTTTGATCATGCTTGATCAACAAGGCAATGTTCTTCTTATGATTTTGCCTCATCATTGATCACATCGGATATTATAGTATATTATACATCATGGGACTAAGGTGCTACTTTTCATCCCGCGTGCAAAAAAATTGCACACGGGATGAAAAGAACCTTAGTCCCAAGGTGTATATACTATTTTTCACAATTTCGCTAAAAATGCTGAATTACATTGGTTAATAACTAAATTTGAGATTTTGAAATTGCTCGAAAACGGCGCTAAATATCCAAAAACCGAGCAAAAAATTTACCCCCGTTACAGTAGTCCTCCAGCGATTTGTCGTAAGAAGCCATATGCAAAATTTCAGATCAATAGCGCGCAATAATGGCGCGGGAAAAGAAGTATTACTTTAGTCCCGCAAAAGTGGGAGTAAAGTGAGCACTTTACTCCCGGAATTGTGAAAAATATGTTTTGTATATTAATTATAATTTTGCTTATATACAGTATGATCAATATTTACGTGACATTATATTGCCGACTCGAACACCTATTTTAGGTATGTCCTTAGGACATCGTACGAAAAATTGTGTATATAGCTCGCTGGAAAGTGTCTTTCATACGATCGGCCGATCGTATGATTTCTGCACTCGGCTGAACCTGATGCATAAACTTACAGACTCATACAAAATTGTAATTTTCCACGCTTGTTTTGTAATGTACTATTGAATAATTCTAAAAATTGAAGTAGGTAAATTCAATCGCAAATAGAAATTCCTCAAGTGATATATATATATATAGGGATTGGCAGATATTAAATTATTAAATAAAATATTTACTTCTCGGAAGTTACCTCCATTTGCAATTTTATCTATTAGTAAATAACAATAATTTCATATCTTATCAACAATTAACCTCAAGGTATAATGTTTTATGATGCACTATTCTAAAATAACGCACGAAATAAATATAAATTGAACTTTAATTTATGTACTAATTTGCCTAATCAAAATTATCAGCAAAACCAAATTGGCCCTAAATGATTATTGGTATAACTATACAATGAGAGCACCTTCTAAAATCTCTTTATTTAGTTTCCCTTGACAGATTGTAATAAGTAAGGTAGTCTCACTCTTGGAGCGAACTTGAAATATTTGGAATCAATACTATGTACTCGACATTTTCATATTGAAAACTTGAAACGTAGAACAAAGAGATTTAAAAAATATTTTGCAGGAATATTGCATAATTTATCGAACAAACAACTAACAAAACAAATTAATTTCGATATTTTCAAACCAGACCTTGTAATGCATAATCAAATTTAAGCAATCGTCGGATATTATCACTTTGTATTACATTTTAAGCACTTTTATCGGTAGAAGTAATTAAATGGTATCCTTGTTTACAACATATAAATTACTTCAATTAGATATTATATTGCTACAAAAACAAATATAGACGCACAACATGATTTCATACATTTAGGCTCAGTTTTTCAATCGTGGGTTAACCCAAATTCAAAGGTTAACTTAGATTTCTGACCAACAGTAGTCATAAAAACATTTTTACTGTTTATTTCATTTTTTCACCCATTCATGCGCGTCATCGAGACTGTTCTCGAAAAGAATCTCGTTCATTCATTCGTGCGCAACCATATCGAGTGCAATACTCCTCTCAAAAGTGTTGGTTCGGCACATCCCTGAATTTAAAGCTATCAAGAATTATAAGCATTTGTCAAAAATAGCTTACAATATTAGATGCGTTTTGGTCCACTTTTTTTTTGTCAGAAATCAGACAAAAGATGCGATTGAGGTGGTATTGAAATAACTCTGTGCATCCGAATTAAGTCATCCGGTTTTGTACAAAATTATGCGAAGTGCAAACTATCCATTTCTATAATGAAGTTCTTCGCACAATTTTTGACGAATTGAAGAGAGGAAACATGAGAAATTGAAATCACCCTACATGAAACGTGAAAAACTTTTTGTTTTTTTTTTAAACATCAAATCCCCCCATAATGCTCCCAGCAATAATGCTGCCTCCAACACACACGGGAATGATATTTTTATAATATATAAAATATGAAATTATATAAAAAATAATTTAACAAAAATTTTTTTTGGTTCGGTCATTCTCCAACCACATACCTATTTGTGTGTTATCCAAAAAATAATATATTCATTTCACGATTGTTTCCTCTGTAACTTCTATAGAAATATGATAATATTTAGGAGTAGCCCAAAGACAGTCTTTGATTTCGTCCAGAGAACATCAATTTTCGGTTTCACAAAAGAGATTTAAAATTAAATTCCTTCATGAGTATAATAATTATCAAACAACAAACAATATAACAACAATGTATTTTTCCACGGTGTACCTGAATGAAATAAAAAAAAATCATGCAATAGAGGGTTAATTTTATATTAACTTTTTGAAACCCACCATTTAAAGTGTGTTCCACGTAATTAGAGGCTACCGACCGTGACACAATCCACCTCGCGATTAATAAGCTAATTTACGCCCTAGTTATATAATCTACTATCATTCAATTGAAAAATATTTAAATGTATATATATTACATGTCTATATAGCGGTTTTTACACCCGTGGAAATATTTTAATAATATTAATTGTTATCCAACCAACACAAACTGGTACCAACTGAAATAGTTCCGTAAAAAATTACGTCCCAATGGCGATGAGAAAAATCGTGCTAAAAACGGTTACTTTCTGAACGAATGGAGAGAAAGTTCTATTCAGAACTATAATAATTCTTTTTGTTTCAGATTATCTATAAATATTATTAAATTGCTAGATAATTGTTGTTGTTTTTATAGCAAGATTATTAAATTGTAGGTTTTCCTAATTCTTTTAGCGACACGACAGTAGCGGCAAGCCATGAATATTGGGAAATATTAAACGAAGCTATTATAGTAAATTATTAATATACATGATCCCGCACCTAAGTCAATTCAAATTAATATTTTGAAAAATTAAACAAATGTAAAACGCGAGAAGTAAAATGATGCAAACAGAAGCGAACTTAGCGTATAGAGCGCCCTGGTCAAAGAGAAAATAATCATGTTTTTCTTTCAATTTCAAATTCAATTCAATTTTTCTCTAATAACTCCTGATAAAGAAGCGCTTTCACCTTCCCCTTTAGACTTGAACTTTTTGTAAGTAATTGTTACAAAATTTACATTAGAAGAATCAGGTTTCCCGTTGCCTTCAGACTATGGGGTTAAAGAGCGACTAGCCTGTGCACAGTTCAAAAAATTGTTCATTGAGCGAAAAATCATAGATTCTTTCTACTCAGCTGCTGGTCTTACAACTAACTGGAAAAAGTAGTGCGTTGATTTGTGTTATTATCACACAAAAGATATAAATTTAAACATAATCACATAATGCTTTTTAGAAAAACATGTTAATATATTATGTATTTTAATAATTCCTAATAAGCTCATTATTTTTAATTGATATATTATTTTGATAATTCAATAACTTGGTTGACAATTGAAATTTTATTCCACGTAAACCTAGTTTTTGTTCAACCATAGACAACTCTCCCCTACTGTAGTTAACTTTAGCTTATTGTCTATTAAGAATACCAGATGGGAGCCCAGTTACAGATCAGCTGTTTTTGACAAATAGGTTTGTATACGTAACGAAAAATGTAAATGAGAAGCTTTCAGATTTCCTATGCTGGCTGACTCCTGTTAATAAAATTATAATTCTACACTCAACATAAACATAATGTAAATCTTTTATAAATACATCTAGCAAAATTGTAAAGCTATCCATGCTTTATTTTTAAATTACATCTCTGCCAAAAAAATTCTTAAACCACCCTTCAGACAGTAAGGCAAAAATGCGTGTTTGGTTTCATAAACATTTTCCTTCCAAAAATGTTACAATAGAAGTTCAAATATGGTAATGAAAGTATTACTAATTTTAACTGGATCCTTTTTATATTACCTACCTAAAAAATTCAAACTAAAATTTGGCATGCAATAATTGAAGATGTTAACTAAAGAAAAGTTGAAAATCAGTCTTTGCACGATCAGTCTGAACTTAAAGAACATAATATAAAAATTCAAGAAACACAAAACTTCGCCCAACTCTGTATACCTTGAAATAAACATAGAAGAATGTAGCACAGGTAGTGCAATACTACATTAAAAATTCTAGATAATTACAATTGCTAAAAAAATAATCACTTACCCGACACCAATAGTTCACCTTCTGTAGAAAATTCAATTGCATTAACACACCCATAATGGGCATTTAGATCTTTCCGAAATAAATTTCTAGCCCTTGCGAATCGTTCTTTAAATAATTTACGTTTTAAATCAACACCATCATTAAATTGTCTATTGATAATATAACCGAGTGGATTCATAGGCGAAATCCTCGACATCATGACAAAATCATAAAATCAACAGTATTAACAACACTAAAAATCTTTGCCCGAATAAATGGAAAACGTCAAGACACTTTCTATGACATGATCAGCTGTGTAGACTTAATACAAATACGTACAGGATGTTGTTCATTGGATATTATCACTCCCTACCACGTCAAATCCAATATCGACGAGATTTTCAGGTATTTTATTTTATTTTTATTTTATTTCACAGCCGCACACTCAAATTCTACGCACACATATTTAATTTAAATAATTATTGTTTCATAACAAATGAAAGAAATAAACAAGAATATTAACCAACTAAAATTTAAAAACCAAGCGGTAAATTTAAAACTGAATTTAATCTGAAAAGTGAAATTACATTTACTTTTAATATAGAAATATATTAAAAATTTTAAATATTCCTTATTACTTCTTACATTATGAATTATTTAGAAAACCAAAATCAGACTCATAATCGCTACCAAACAGGCCTTCAATAATTTGTTAAATTCGATATTCAATTTATGACCCAAGTCGTATTTTAATTAGTTCTAGGTCATACAATCTCAAAAAATTGTAGAAATGAAAACGAAAATGTCATAATATGCAAACCACGATGGGGTGGTTTTTCGAATTTCATTTGATAGAAAAATGTCATAGTATTTTAGTTTTACTATTTTTTCAAAGTAATAACTAACAAATAGGTATAATCAAAAATAACGAATCGTGGCTATCGAATCAAGTTTTCTGTTGTAAATTTCACTTCAATCTCAGGCCCTATTTTTAACTGAGTTGGACTCTAGGCTGTAGCAAATTTTCTGGCCCCTTATATTCGAGAGTGACTAATAGCATCGAAGGCCCAATTTTCGAGTCATTTTATCAGTATTTGATTTTTATTTCACGATTTTATGTTCCCTCTTTTCGGGCCCCTCTGGCCATTGGGCCCTAGGAACGTGCCTAATTCGCCTAATGGTAAAATAGACCCTGTACAATATTGGTAATATGGTAATAGATGTTTTCAGTTTTTCAAACCTTGAGAAGTTTCAAGTAAGTTTAATTTAATTTGTATTATATTATTATAGTAGCGACCAGCAGTCAAGAGGCTTGTGGCAGGAGGCTAATTATAAAGTATAATGTAAGACTGTAACCTCACCTTAATTCTTTTAAATTAAAAAGGAATTAACTTGGATGATGCGATACTATTTCTAGGTGTACGAAAAAGAGAAAGAGAAAAAAGCTAAGTACCTGTTAGATACATAATTAAGGAAGTGCTTTCTTCCTTGCGCTTATTTTATGTATATTTTCAATCACGCGCTAAATCTATAGCGGCATATATTTATGCAAAGTTTGAGTCAATCAATAGACACTGTGAGTAAATCTGTGAAAAAACTCTTTGGAAAAATCTCAAAACTATCAGTAGTTCAATAAAACCTTGTAGCTATATGTGATAGCTAAACCATCTGCATATAATTCTATGCTCAGGGTGTTGCTTCTACGGTAGCCTCACGTTAGTTTTTGGATATGTATTGCGGAAGTGAATAAATTCACTTTTTACTCTATATCAAGGAATGCGCCCAGGGCAATTTCTTGTCCCACGAGTGCCTTCTCTATCCTTAGAGTCAATTCGTGAATACTTAATTCACAGGATTTTCCTGACTGATATGCATACTGGTGTCGATGCAGTGGCGATTTCACCAAGACATCGTCCCTGGTGTGCCTATCATTCAGCTTCTCAAGAGTTTTGAGAAGAAAAGATGTTAAACTAATAGGGCGAAAGCATTTTGCCTGGGCATATTTGACACGCCCTGGCTTGGGTATGAATACCACTTTAACCTTCCGCCACCCATACGGCACATATTTCAGGGCAATACTTGCCCTAAAAATATTGCACAAGGGAGTGGATAACTCCTCAATCCCTTGTTGAAGAAGGGCGGGAAAAATCCCGTCAGGACCCGAAGACTTGTATGGTTTGAAAGATTTCAACGCCCATCCAAGCCTTGTCTTGCTTATGAGTTTCTTTGCAGCCTTCCATCCCCCCTTTCTACCCGACCGAGGTTGGGTGTCCGGGTTCGTCTGGACGGCTACAGAATTTTGCGTTGGTTTACATCCTGGGAAGTGTGTCTGGAGTAACAGCTCCAGAGTTTCCTCCCCGTTGGATGTGAACCCTCCTTGTGGTTTTCGTAGGGAACCAACCTTACCATGGTTGTCCCTCATCAGCGCTCTTTGGAGTCTTGCACATTCTGGAGTTCTTTTGCCTTTCTGATGGCATACATGTATTTCTGACGGGTTTCTTTGTATGATTCCTAGTCCCCAGTCCTTTTGGATTGGTTAAAGAGTCTACGAGTTCCTGTCCTGAGGGAGGTGAGCTCGCGATTCCACCAGGTGGTCTCGCTCTTTGCTACCTTCGTTTTCATTGGACAGTTGGCCTCGTAGACTTTTAATATCGCTGATGTGACTGTGTCATTCATCAGTTCTAATTCTGCTGGAGTTTTCGGCCTTCGTGGACAGTTTTCCAGTTCCTGCTTTAGGTGCTCTCTGAAGAGTCCCCATTTGCATTTCCTTGGATTCCTGTACCCCTTTGCCTCCTCCTTTAGCAGTGTATCTATATCAAATCTTATGTATATGTGGTCCGAGAGTGACTCCTCATTAGAGACGTGCCACCCGCTCACTACACTACACACAAACGGTGTCCCGATTGTTATATCGATAACTTCCTTCCTCGTCTTTATGACGAAGGTAGGATTATTACCTGTGTTCATAATTTCCAGGTTTTCCCTGGAAATGAATTCTAATAAGAAATCTCCTCTACTGTTGGTATCCGAGCTCCCCCACACAATGTGGTGCGAGTTTGCATCACAGCAGAGCACCAATGGACAATTTGATAAAATTCAAATTCACCTCAAAATGGCATTTATTGATAGTTCAATATATCTATAATCAGAATATTTGAGTGATTTATCAAAATTCTGTATTGTCAGCCCACAAAATATTAATGAAATGTTATAATTTATTTGAAAAAATCACGTGATTGAAATCAGGATGTGACGACATGAGCCTCAACAATTGGTGCCAATACACCAGTATAATTTCCACTAAAGTATCTACCAAGTAAGTACCAACCGGTAATGAAGTTATGAAGTAACCAAATTTTAGTTACTAATCGCCATTTTGATGACTTGAAAATCCTCAAATTTCAAATTAAGTCAACCATATTTATTAATATGATTTCGCGCGACAAATATACATTTAAATTTCAATATTTTTTTCTGGCTTTATTTATGAACCAAATTTAAAAAAATTAAGACATATTACATATGTTGTTATGTAGAATATTAATATGCTAAAATTAAAAATCATGCAAATTGTCCATTATAAGTACTAAACAAGAATTCCGTTTTTATTTACTAAATTGTTGAATCAATACATTTTATTTAGTAAACTTTGAATTCTGAATAAAATTTGTTTTCTTTTAATAGTTTTTGTGTGACATGCAACATAATCTCACAAAACAACTGATATCTCATCATCATGCGGACCTAAGATCCGCAGCGCGACCGCTCTTGTTAAAATAAATGGCGCGACTGCCGCAGGGTTAAAGGTAAAAAAATTAATATTATTTTACATGTTAAACATGACATTTATGTTAAATGTTCGTAAACCGGCAAATCACCTTGGTATCTTCATTTGCAGATTTTCAAATAATATCTAAATTTTTAAACAATGGCGGAACTTCCATTTTTTGGCCCTTCCGCAAAAGAATCAGTTTCGATAATGTTTCACTCTTTTCATGAAGCATTTAAGCCCCCATAGCGTTGCAGGATCCCACGCATTGTAGTTTCTCTCCTGTCTTTAGAGCGACTTTTAACCAAATTTAAATTTTATTCAATATTTTTTTCTGGATTTATTTGTGAACCAAAATTAAAAAAATTAAGACATATTACATATGTTGTTATGTAGAATATTAATATGCTAAAATTAAAAATCATGCAAATTGTCCATTGTAATTTACTGCTTTCGCAGTATCTTACTAGGTCTTTGACTTCCTTGGTAGGTGGAGGTCCAAGTTGGTGATATGGAAGGTAAGCTGATGAAACCACCAGGTTCATCGCCCCCCTTTCCATCATAATGTTTATACTTGCCGCTATTAGGTCTCTACTACTAAGTCCCCAAAGCGGAAGTACATTATGTTTCTTTTTGGCTATAATGCATACTCTAGGGTCTTTGTTTACCGGGCTAATTACTTCCCAGTCCCCTGCAATGTTTATCCTCTGGTTTGTCCCCTGTTTAACCAGGGTTCTTGTATTATAGCAATATCAATGTTTTTATTTATTATGTACCTTTGCAGGGCAGCTGAAGCTTCCCTGCAATGGTGCAGATTTATTTTCACAAATCTGAAGGGATTTAGTAATTACCCCTCCTGATTTACCTTCTCCGTGCTGCTGGGAACACCCGGAGACACTCTTTCAATGGGTGGATCAGTTTCAGGGTGCATCTGCTTCCCCTCTTCTGTTTCCACTTCCATTGCTTCATCTTCCCCTTCCTTCTTCTTTTCCAGGGCTTTAAAAATTACCCTGGAAAAGTTCAGGAATGGTTTGTAGTCCAGCTCCTGTAACTGCTTCCAAGAAGCCTCATCCATCAGGATGGTTAGTTGCTGTCCTTTCGGATCTTCCTTTCGGCCCACTACACTCCAGGTACTAGTAATAATCCTTGGGTTTTGGACCGCAAGCCTTTTTAGGATTTTGTCCGGTTCCTCACTAGGTCCCAGAATCCATGTCAGCGTTCTGATGGGTTTGGGGATGTCCTTGGAGTTTAAGACTTCAAGTTTCGCCCCCTCCCGCGGTGTTCCCCCCGCTACTACTTGCACCGCACAGTCCTTAGTAGCCTGGTCGGCACAGGAGGCAACAAGGAGGCCCCCTTTTTATCTCATCTCCGACAACCTCGGAGATAGTCCGCCTATTTCGATGTCATCCATCGCCTTGAGCAGCATCCCTCTATTGAAGTCGCTTTGCTCCGTGCTGAGGACAACACCAGGATACCCTTCAGGCCTAATGGCTATCCGGACATCCGTTAAAGCGGCTTTATAAGAAAGGGTAGGTTTTTTGCCCCTGCTCTTCTTACTAGGTCTCACGACACTAGTTGGTGTACTACCTTCTGACCGGTTACGCTTTTTCAAAAATTTTTACTAGACGAAAGTTGTAGTCCGTTAAATTTCCTATCCGGAATGGGGCGTCAGATTTTTTGTAAAATGCTTCGTTTAGAAGATACAACGATTTGAAAAACAAAAAAAAAAAAAGTTCAAAATTTTCTACATTTTTTTACATACTTTTTTTCATAACTCGAAAGCCGTTGAATTTAGACAATAAAAGGTTAAAACCTAGTTTGTAGATTATTTCATACTCTTTAAAAAAGCTGAAGCTGAAAAGCTGAAAAAAATTTTTACTGAAAAATCAATATTTTCTGAGCTATGGCCATGTGAAGGTGGAAATTAAAAAAAAATGCTTTAAAGAGGCCTAACTCTCAAAGGTTTAAATTTAGAAAAAAAATTTTTGTTAAATATTTTTCTTAGAATAGTGTCCTCTATCACCACTGAAATTATGTAAAGTGTATCCGGGGACACCCTGTATATAGTTTTTTTTATCTAAAGTCAAGTTGCCGTTTTTGACTTATACTCTTTCTACCGCCCACCATAGATTTATACCCTCAACTACCATAATAAATTCATTAGAAAATTTTTTAATTCGTAGACTCAGTAACGTGCTCTTCCCATTAAGTTAAACCATTTTGTATAACCCCCCTCTTATTTTAATTAAATCAATCAATAGTATATTATACATCATGGAACTAGGTGATACTTTTCATCTCATGTGCGAAGGTTTTTACACGAGGTGTTAGCCAAATAAATTAATCAAAACTTCAGTTGTAAAATTTTATTACATCAAAATACTTTTGAAGTGCAATTTGATACAAAAAATGAGATATTTTAATATAAAAAGTACAAATATAATAACTATTCTCCTTGGTTTTATATATTATCTAATGTACATAAGATCTTATAAAATATAAAATAAACTATCAAGTATTTGTATTTAAAATAACCATGACCTGAAGGAAGACATAAAAGGCACTTTTAAAGTAAAACCAATAATTTGAAGAAAGCGAACAATAAACATTCGACTAGTTCAACACTTTATATAAATCTTAATTATTATTTTTAATAAGAAAGCACCAGATAAGACACAAATGACAGCTTCCTATACAATAGTATGAGATTTAAGGCAACGTCAATATTACATTGTACAACACTCAATTAATAAGTACATTATTAACAAAATTAAACAATAATTAGATTATTACATGTAATTTAATATTTTAAGTAGGTAAGCATTTTTTTTTTCTTAAAATTATATTAAGCACGAGCAGAACACCTTAAATTTTAATGCATATCAAATGGACAGAAATGTTTCCTTTCGTTTAAAATTAGATAAAAATTTGGTACAAAACAATTTAACGCCTACCTGAAAACGTTAGTCCTATGCCCTAATATGTAAAATTACAAAATATTTTTTTATCTAGTGGCAATTTTAATTTCTCTTAAGTAATATTATCAGTAATTTCATAAATTACATGACAAAATAAGTAAATTAGCAATAAGTAACTTTGTTTAATTATATGCTTTTCATTCAGCTTTTAATTCATCTTTAGCTCATGTCATCAGTCTTCTGCGCAATTTAGAATCTTAACGAAAGGAAAGTTTTCTACTACCCGTTAAACGGTAAATTATACAATTTAAAGCGTTCTTCTCGTGTTTCTGTAAAAATTGGTGAAAAATATTGTTAAGAAAAATATAACAATTGCTAGAGTAATTACACCAAATAAACCAAATGCAAGACATGTTGATTTGCGATCGCCACGTCGTCCATATCCCAACTGAAAGCAAAAATGTTACTAAATTAATTTCAACTTTCACAATTAATTATAAAGCGGGTGCAGCTTATTTACAAAATTAGCAACAGAAAATTTATTACAGATTAAATTTTAAAAGACATTTCGTTGAAAATGTTCACATAAATGCAGATCGGGTGGGGTCGTTCCACTTTTAGAAGTAAAAAATCAAACTTTTGAATTTTTTTAGAATTTATGCCATCAATGAGGTCAATTATTTAAAATAAAACAACGCACACCGCTCATCAACTGTCGAAAGACATTCCACAATCCACACCATAGCATAAAGCTAGAGATAGGTTTGTAACTCAGCCATTGAAGCAGGTAATAAACTGCGTACTACAATTCCATGTTTTCAATAGATTCTTTCACAAATTTTACATTATTTTCTGTATTTTTTTTTTTTTGATTATTTTAATGAAATATTACAGATGATATTTTATGTACATAGTGTCGTGTTACCAAATGGAATTTTGAGTTGTTCTTTTATGGTAGTTGAATTTTGATTTATGCCAAATGATTTTTTTTAATTTAAATTTTTGTTAAATGATTTTTGTAAATAATTGTAAAGTTTTGATTTTGGAGGGTCTTTTTGGAGTTAACAATTTGAAGGTTGGCACCAAAAGACAAATGACAAGGGCGTCCATTCTCGTCCGTTGGACGGAACGGACATATTTTGCGAGAAGGTCCAAAGATTTTCTGATTTTGCGTCTCTAGTTTGAGATTTTGATTCTGTGAAATAAATTGCGTTTTGAGTACCTAAGTGATTTTACTTGTTTTATTTAATATTGGAAGTCGTTCGAAATTTGGACGACGTTGGATATTTGGAGAGTTAAATTGAGTCTGGATCCGTTGATTGAACTGATAAATTGGAGATTTTGATTTAGAAAATTAATGGTTTTGCGAAGGTTTAAAATTCTTAAATTGGAAAGGAAAAGCAAAATTTGTATGTCCGTGTCGCACCTGTGCTGATAACGTGTACCTCGCAATCCGCCGTTCCATTTCATAAATGCGAGAATTTATTTTGAAAATTAAATTTAATAATTAAAATTGGATCCAAGTTATTTATTTTATGGAATAATTTTTATGGTATTTGGATATTTTTGGAAGTTGAATTGCGCCGCAACGCAGCATCACTAGAACCGACTACTGAGGAGTCTACTACTACTACTGTGGAAAAAATTGTTTTTTCACAAAATACCACTGCAACAGATATGTAACGTTAAATCTAAAAATATCTAACTGCTGGTATGATTGTAGGTCCTAATAATGTGATAAAGGTAGATATTTCGAACTTCTCATTGGCGATTTACATTAAGCAAACGCCACCACGCGGAAAAATATTAAATTAACTTAATACGTAATTTAACCTTTAAATAGTGTTAACGGTATGACAACCCGCAGCGGTCTATAAGATTACACGCGTTGGAAAATTGATTCTACTACTGAAAACCTATTTGAAGGTTAAACATATTCAAATTAAACATTCAAAACAACATCAAGTTACGTTTTAGGTACGCCATATTGTTGACATTTGGAAGCGCCACCAACGGTAAGATAAATCGCCATATTTGTCGATCAAAGTATCAAAGTATCAAAATCAAAGTATAAATATTTCTCTATACTATACAATATCTCTGTCACTAAATATTTTAAATTTTGACCTCATTTTGGCTCTCTAAGGTGCACAGATCGTTTAACTACAAAACACAATAGATTTATATTGTAAGCTATAATTTATTGTTTTACAAATGCACGAGTTAATTATTTCAAAATCTTGAAGAACCTAATAACTCGATTAAAATAAAAAGTAAATAAAGATTAATTACAAAAAAGAAAGCAGAATATGATTGAATAATTAAAATATAAACAAACTAAATATCAAACTAACTAAGTAACTACCAATTAGAAATACAAAATATATTTAAGCGAAGCAAAAGTTCTATCTACAACAATTAGGACTACATACGGGTACAATATACAGCAAAAAACAAAATTTTACTATTCTAATATCTAATAAAATCAAATGTATTTTAATAATATTTATAAGATAAAAATGACTAGTGGGATATTTTCAAAAATGTTAAAATTTATAAAAATATAAACAATAAAATTATGTAAACTAGATCAGTATTTTAGAATAATCAAAACTACACTATACACTTTTTAGAACTAAATTTTTGTTTTTTTTTATATATTTGTTTATATACATTTTTCTATTTTGTCGCACAGTTTCTGAGATAGAGAAAACAAAATTTTTTATATTTTACAGAGTCATGTATATAAACAAAATTGAAAGGAATGAAATTTGTAACAAAGAAAGTACAATAAGTATTGCTGTAAAAGCGATTTTTATATCAAAAAAATCTTCAAAAGGTACAATCTACATTGTTAGGGGACGTCCATTAATTACGTGAGACGTTGATATAGGAAGAATCTCACCGAATCTCACGTGGGGGAGAGGGGGGGTCTCAGCAAATATCACGTAATTTTTTTTTCCGCCACAAACTGTAAAATTGCGAGAGAATTGGGTTAAATTAAGAAGGTAAAACAAACAATCTCACATGAGATTCGGGGAGGAAGGGTCGAAAAATCGCTAAAAAAACATAGGAGTGTACGAATACGACGGTAGCAAAAATGCAGGGTGAAAAGAATTTATACAAAATAAATAGTAATAAGATGAATAATTGATATAAATACTTAAAACTTGGATGAGGATAAGCGGAAATTCGGAAAATCCTATAAAACTCTACTACTATGCATGTAGAGAAAGTAAAAAAATATTACCAATCAGAAAATATTAAATATCTGTGTCTAGATGTGAATATAAAAGTTGGAAACCAAGTGGGATACGTCAAATCGCGCTGCACATCAATCCGTTTGCACACCAATCGAGTTGCACACCAACCTAGTTCTAACCTCAAAAGAAGGCTATATTCACCAGGTTGCCGGATCTCCACATGTTAATATTAATAAATTAGTATTAAATTTGAATTAATACAATTTGTGTAATTTAGTTCTAAAATATTTGTACTGCATATCCTGGTTATTCTAAAATACTGATATTGTTAATAACAAATTTCACTACTTAAACCACGAATCTATTGATTAAATTGTGCAAAATTTAAAAACTCTTGGTAATAAGTAATAGTACTGATTACAATAGAAGCATATTATATAAAGGCTGTTGGCAACCTATTTTTAATAAGAAACGTTTAATACAAAAAAAAAAAGAAAGCACATAAGCAAGAGTACTAGAAAAATTAGCAAACAAATAAATAATTTCAACATGCCAGATTATAACTTGCATGATTTTTGACTTTATACCTGCAGATTTTCTCACTCTGACAATTGACTTGAAACTCGGAAAAACATTACCAAAAATATAATTAAAAATATTACGAATATAACGCCAGTTATGGCATATGCTATATTCCTGTAGCGTATTAATCCATAGTTATCTCCAGTCTATAAAAGAAATTAAATAAATAATATTAAAAATATATTGTCACCCTAAAAAAAACTCAAATTAAAGTCGTTAACATTTAAATATTTTCCATAAGTTAATGGACAGTACTTCAAAAAGGTAGTTATAAAAAATGTAACGTATTTCTTTTTAATCATATTATTATAACATCTTAAAATGTAGGCAAAACTGCTATTTTGCTTGACTATTCAGATCTTTCTGCCGGGCCTGCTTTTTACATAAACTAAAACCTTTTCAATATGTACTTTAGAAATCAATAATAATAATATTAATTTGCGCCTAAATTCTATTATACTAAAAAACACCCCCTTAAAATATTCATTCAGAAAATTTAATATTAGAAAATCATCTATATTCTATAGAATGATTTTACTGATGAAATAATTTTGCTCCCTGACTATGACTTGCCATCATCAGACGATGAATTAGTTTTAATTTATGTTTACTGTAATTTGTACGTTTTAGTTCGAAAAACTGTGTATCTAGTGTATTTTATGGTTATATCGCGTTTCATTACTTGTTTAGCAAATTCTTGGTGATAATCATAATAATATGACAATATAAAAGTTATTAAAATACTATTTGTAATAAGAAACGTGTCAATACAAACAAAAAGAAAGCATAAGCGAAAGTAATAGAAAAATTAGCAAACAAGTTAATAATTTCAACGTGCCAGATTATAACTTGCATGAGTTTTGACTCTGTACCTGCAGATTTTCTCACTGTGTCATTTGATTTGCAACTCGGAAAAAGACTACCAAAAAAATAATTACAAATATCACGAATATAACGCCAAATATAGCGAATGCTATATAGGCTACTTTTCTGTTTCCATATCGTCCACCATAATATCCTCCATTCTATAAAGAAATTTAAATAATATTAAAAATATATTGTCGCCTAATACCCTAAAAAAAATTCAAATTAATAGAAACAGTTTTTTTTAACAAAAAAATACACACGGTCGATAGCATTTGAATATTTTCCAAGTATAATACAATATTTTAAAAAGGTAATTGTAAAAAACTGAACGTCTTTATTTATATTATCTAATAATTTATTGTATTCCTGTTTTTCTAAATTATGTAAAGCATTTTCGATACTCTAGTATCTAACATCCTAAAACATACCCCCTTAAAAAATGTTTTGGAAAAAACAAATTTTAATATAAAAAACACCTTATTTGTTGAAAAATAATTTACGATAATATTTATAATAATTGATGAAATACTAATAATAACAAATTAATTTTTTTCTCACCTTTTATCGCTTTTTATTATTTTTTACAATAATGTTTCACATGGAACAAAAAATTGTAATCAGTTACTCTATTATAATATATTAAAATATTAAATATCAACATTGACGCTTTCTGTAAAAACAAAGTGTAATTTTGTATACTGTAGTGGAAACCTTTATAATTAGAGTGAAATAATAGTATTCATTTTTTTTTATTATGATAAACAACATGTAACACATTTTTTGGGAAAAAAACTTTTATTTATTTGGTTAAAAATAAAATTTTAAGTTGGTAGTATTAAAAGATTTTAGGTTATGTAAATGTCAAAGTTTACATCTTTTTATTTTTAAATACGACTTAAAAATTCATATTTGAAGTAGTATATAAACTTAAAGTACTTTTTAAAAAGGTAGATAAAAAAATTATTCAATTTTATTAAAAAAAGGTAATTTCTAGTTTATTTTTTACCTGTCTTGAGATTTTTTTTAAACGTTATACCACGTGTTTATATTTACGTTGGTAAGAAAAAGTTTGACTTTCATGTTTAAAACCGATAATGAAACAGCTCACTTTTGTTCAGTTTGGAGAAAAACTAAATTATTCATATTAAAATTGTGTATTTCCCGCGAGCGTTGATTAACTTTGCGCCAAATAGCAAAGAAAACGTGGCTTGGTGACCAAATACAGTTTAATACATAATATACAGGTGCTGAATTTTTGAAATTGTAGTGTACACAATTTTACAAAAGACCTTATTCCAGGTGCTGAATGAGTTAGCCGAACATAGGAAATTAACATGTAAAAACTTATTTATGAAATTTCCTGCTTCCCTAATTATTTTAGAGAAAAAATGAAAGACACAAAAATAATGCAGAAATATAAACTACGAATGATAAGGGCATTAGATTTCATCTAGTTTTTACTTAAAAAGTCAAAAAATGATTTTAAAATTGTTAAAAGTTTCATTTATCAGGCTGGCCATGAAAGTTTCCAAGGTAATTATTTTTGAAATTAGAAATTAAATTGAATTTATTCCATGGCCAGTCCGATAAATCAAAATTTTAACAATTTCAAAAGCATTTTTAAACTTTTTAAGTAAAAGCAAAGATAGTAAAACTTAAAGATGCCCAACGCTATACAAATTTATGTGTATCCTAATCTACTCCCTTAAGTAGATGGCGACACTAATTATATTTTTTTAGGTTATATTTTAATTAGGTTTTTTTTAGTTTGTCATGCTTTTTGTAGGTTGTAACCATGTACTTCCATAGACTTCCATGGTTACAACCTACAAAAAACATGACAAACTAAAAAAAAACTAAAAAAAAATATATAATTAGTGTCGCCATCTACTTAAGGGAGTAGATTAGGATACACATAAATTTGTATAGCGTTGGGCATCTTTAAGTTTTATTATCTTTGGTAAAAGCTAGATGAAATCTAATGCTCTTATCATTCATAGTTTATGTTTCTGCATGATTTTAGTGTCTTTCATTTTTTCTCTAAAATAATTAGGGAAGCAGGAATTTGCATAAATAAGTTTTTACATGTTAATTTCCTATGTTCGGCTAACTCATTCAGCACCTGGAATAAGGTCTTTTGTAAAATTGTGTACACTACAATTTCAAAAATTCTAATAAAATTCGATGAAAATTCCAACAATTTTGCACACCTATACATACTAAAATTCCACAGTGACTTACCACTTGGAATATCGCATAAAATATAATCAAAGATTTGGGAAAATAGAAATTTAGTTCATTCTACTTTAAATTGAAGGGAGTAAAATGGATTTATATTATCGTGTTAGCATAAAGAGAATTAAAAACTTTGGAAAGCTAGCGATTTAAATTTTTATAGAATAATAATAAAATAAATTATATAAAATATGAATTACTCGATTACATAATAATATAAGTAATCAAGATTTTCATATTCAACGACTGTGGTTTATATATTTTTTAAATCTTATTTTATATTTTAATAAAAGAAGCCAGTGACGATGTTAGTCTGCGTGGCCGCCGACTTTAATTTAATTTTTTTATCTTAATTTTTGTATTATTCTAAAATACAAAAAAATTAAATTAATTTAAAGTTTTTTCTATTTTTCTTGACAATGGTTTTCAGTATATTATAATATTTTATTCTATGATTAACTATAATTCAATTATTTTTAAAATCGTCCCTGGTAATGCTTGCAATAGTAATATTCAGTAGATTATTATTTTCTTGATTTTCTAATAGTTTCGGGAACTTAAATTAATTTAAAGTTTTTTCTATTTTTCTTGACAATGGTTTTCAGTATTTTATAATATTTTATTCTATGATTAACTATAATTCAATTATTTTTAAAATCGTCCCTGGTAATGCTTGCAATAGTAATATTCAGTAGATTATTATTTTCTTGATTTTCTAATAGTTTCGGGAACTATTAATTATTATAATTATTATAATTATAATTATTAAGATTTTTACATATTTTATCATTAATGACGTTACAGAAATTATAAAAATTTAGTTTTGTAATTTTATGTTAATAATAATTTTTATATTTTTAGACATAATTTTTCCATAAACATGAAGCTAATTTGTTTCACAGTTCCACTGTCCATCCCCTCGATAGTGATATTAGAGTATACTATAGAGTTAATTTCAGAGTGCAAATTTAAATTTGATAAAAAGTATGACCTTCAAATATCAATTCATAAAAGTTAAAAGTTAAACATTAAAAACTATACTTACCGATCGAGACCAAAATGGAGGTTGGTATGTTCTTGGAGTAACGTTAGCCATCGCAATATTGGAAGGTGGTTGTTGTATAAGTGGATCCTGTACATACACACCCACTTGATGTGCAGGTTGTGCTACATATCCAGGTTGGGGTCCATATCCTGGTGGTGCTCCATATCCAACTTGTGGTCCATATCCACTTTGTGGCGGATAACCAGATTGTGGAGGTACAGATTGTCCAGGAGGAGCGGTAGCTGAAGGATAAGGTGGAGGAGGATAACTCATGTTTTTTACTGGTTTCTGAGTTATCAAATTGTTACTTTCGGTTTCGATGGATAGCAAGGATACAGACACGTCCCCTTGAATTCTTATATGAGTTATACTGTTATATGGAATTTGATGAGGAACTTCACAAAGATGTTTTCCACAAATTCCAATCTGAAATTTAAATATTTATTGCATTTTCGCATGTTCCCACCACTTGGCTTGATTATTCAACTAAAATTAAGATCATAACAAATCAAATGTATACCTAAGTGGACTCTAAATCACGGCTTAAGTAATTTAAAAGGGGAGGTTTTAAAGTCACTGCCACTCAGAGTTCAGTTCCGTACTATCACTGCCTATCACCTTAGGTTTAGGGAACTGTAGGTAGATAATTTAGGCCATACCGATTTATTTCAATTATTTTAAAAGTGCTACTTAAATTAATGATAATTTGAGTTTAAAAAAAAGTTCGTGCATACAATACATAATCCAGTGTTATCAGTTTAAGACCTCCATAAAAATGAAACCGTATAATGTAACAACTTTTACAGTACCTACATAAGTTGATTGTTCAAGTTTATTGTACAAATATTAAGACTTTGTTGCGGCGCGCGGCCTAGTAAATACAGGTAGGCAAACTTTTTGCAAAACAAATAATCCAGTGTAAATCAAGTAATAATTCAACAATTAACCTTTTCGATGCGATTTGACAGCGGTTTCTGCATTCCATAAAGTTTTTAAAATCTGGTTGATTGCTCTAAAGTGGCTGTAATCCATAATAATACTTTTCCAAAATTTTCCCTTATTTTTTAATAACTATAAAAACTCTTTTAAATACATAAATCACAACAGAGTGGTCGTTCAAAGCCCAATTAATTCAAATTTGTTGTTTATAGAACAAAATATACAAATTAGACTTAAAAGTTAAAAAAGGCGATGATTAGATTATCCCATAAACTTATGCCATCATACCATTTTATATCTGAGACAAATATACCAAATTATCGCGCGGTGGAAGTAATACCGTTGACTGACAGAGTTATCAAGACACGCAGCCATATATGTTTTAATGCAATACTAAATTGTCGCGACAACTAGATGGCGCTATTTTTCAATGTAAATCCTCATTAACAATTATTAATCTCGCGATCCATTCCGTTAGAACGTGTGGACAGTATAGTGCGCGGAGTGCGTTCGAGTGAGAGGGACATAGAATTTACAATTCTTCCATATGGCTGCGTGTCTTGATAACTCTGTCAGTCAACGGTAATACATATATTTTTAGAGAATCTTTCAGTGTAGCAAAATGTTATGCGGTGAATTAGTTTATTGGTTGCTTACATAGCTAAATAAATTTTCACTTTCAATAATAAACACTAAAGATTATAAAAAGATTTCTCTTTGATAAAAATTGAAAATAAACAAAACCAAAGCAAAAATTTAAATTTTGAATTAGCACTTTAATTATAGAGATTGAGTGGGCAGACCTTGGTTCCCCCACCAATAATGAAAAATCGTGGCTTAAATATTGTCATTTACACTGTTCGTATTTGATCTTCTTTTGTGCAAATTGAAAAAAAAATGAAAAATGTGCTATATTTACTTTTATCACTTTTAATTAACAATTTTGGATTATGTATTAATTTAAGGGTAAATATTCTATTTATAAATTTTGTCCTCATTATTTACCGACATTCCATTTCAAAAACGTCGAGCACGTTTCCTCAAAGCTTAAAATAGTTTTTATTCGCAAATTATTAAACTAATATTGTATTTAAGACGGTTATTGTAATTTAACCATTTTATCATCATTTAAAGAATTCCGGAACTTTGGTTTTACTACTTGATTACTTTAATTTTTACTGAAAGCTAATTAAAATGATTATTATTAAAACACGATAAATTTTTTATTATTTGTCGGTTTAATATCGGTTTACATGAAAATAATTGATAAGTTTAATTCATTATATTTCCCTGTTTTATTGAATTAAAAAAATAATTATGAACTATTTTCCATTACTTTCCGAAAAAGATCTTCTAAACATTTTTATTATGTTTTCATGATCAGGTTTTGAAAAATACAGAAAAAAGTAAATATTCATTTTACTTGATGGTAACTTTTTCATATTTTTAAATAATAAACCAAATTTATAAAATTTAATATATTATATTTTTTACATTAAATGTAAAAAACAAAATAGACTATTTTTAATATAGGTAACCTGAAACTGTTTTTATTTTTAAACCCCAATTTATTAATAATAAATAAATTTTACACGGCGTAGCATTGTTATATTGTTAACTAAAATTTGTCACGTTTTAGAACTCCTACACAGCTGCTGTGGTAGACTATGTTCACGAAGCCAAATCGTCTCTATCAGAAACTTTTGCTATTAATGTACACCATTATATTAATCACATGCGTAATGCTTCAAGACGGGTGAGTAAATTTCAAAATTTCGTTGTATAAAATTTATTTTGCAAGTAAACTTTCCAATAAAAATATTTAATCCAAGCTGCCACAATGGAAAATGATACTAATCAGTAATCACATTATTTATTGAACATAACTAACTCGTGAACCGTAATAGACATAAATAAATTTTAATATACAAGTGTAAATAGGGTGACTGCACCGGTAATGGACAGCACAAGACATTTTCTCCTTTAAAATCATAATACGTAAAACAAAAACTTAATACACCGTAAAATCTGTGGTGGGTAGGAAAAAGAGTATAAGTCGAAAATCTGCTCCCAACCGTTTACGTCAATTATAAAATAAGTATAAATAATAAGAGTAAATATGTAATTAAATATGAATATCAATAGTGAGCTAAAGGATACAAATAAATCTTATTATATGGATTTCGCAATCCTATATAATTAAATGTTGTAAAAAATTATTAATGATTGAAAGTGCTTACTCTTCATTAATCCGAAAAATATGCAAATTAAGTGAATTAGTTTGCGACACGTATGCATAGGTGTTTCGAATTTCGGATTCTCATCAGGCAAACCTGGAAAAAATTACTAACGCGCACAGTATTCAATTCAATATGATAGAAAAAATAAAAATTCAAAATTATTTGACATTTCTTTAAAATAAAAACACAATCCTACCTAAGTTGATTCCAAAATGAATAAAAATAAAGAATTTTTTGAAAATGTTTAACCGAGCAATTAAAAAAATAATGAAAGCGAACCTAATTGTGATTAAGCTATCCCAAAATGGGATGAGAGTATTTTATTTAAAATACTATGCAATAAAATGCATTATTATGAAAAAATTATTAATTATAATTATTAGCTCTTGAAAATACAATTAAATATGAATATCAATAGTGAGCTAAAGGATACAAATAAATCTTATTATATGGATTTCGCAATCCTATACAATTAAATGTTGTAAAAAATTATTAAACAGTAAGTATTATGAACAGTAAGCACTTTCAATCATTAATAATTTTTTACAACATTTAATTGTATAGGATTGCGAAATCCATATAATAAGATTTATTTGTATCCTAAGCTCACTATTGATATTCATATTTAATTGTATTTTCAAGAGCTAATAATTATAATTAATGAGTAAATAGGTATACATTTGAATGGCATAATTAGACCTCACCTAATTGAATTTTTATTAATTGGTTGATCTTGCATCTAGCAGTAAGCATTCAAACCACTTTTTTCACATATCTCAAATTTTGACTTATACTCTTTTTCCTACCCACCACAGAAATTATGTATGGACTAATGATTATTTACAAATAGTTGCAGTGATATTTATCCAAAAAAATTTGCACTAGTGCAAATAGGTGGAAAAATACGTTTTTCTATTACTGTTTAAAAAAATACATTTCGATATTCGTTTGAGTAAGGTAAAATAAGTTTTGTCAGCACAGTGTACGGAAATAACTGTTTATGCAACAAAAGTAATGAAAAGTGACATTTTTCCGTACAAAGCGTGAGGCTTTAGCCGAGATAAAACAAGCGGCATGTACGGAATAATACGGTACGCGACAACTGGGCGAGTCCCACTGGGCGACGTATAACTGGGCGACGTATAACTGGGCGATGGGTAAACCGGGCGACGGTCAACCGGGCGACGGGCAACTGGGCGATGGCTAAACTGGGCGCTGGGTAAACCGGGCGACGGACAACTGGGCGACGTGTAAACTGGGCGATGGACACCTGGACGAAGGACAACCGGGCGACGGGAAACTGGGCGACGGGAAACTGGGCGACGGACAACTGGGCGATGGGTAAACTTTAAGGCGATCAAGCATTTGTTCTCCAAATTATACATAATTTATTCGATATAGAATTTTATTTTTTTTTTGTTTGAGGATTTAGAGGATCTAGATTTGGTTTGTAAGGGGCAAATTCAGTCTTTGAAAGCGACTTCGTGTTTGGAGTTACGCGTCAATTCCGATGGGTTTTTCTTGAGATCAGATGTCGGGATGGATGGAATGGTACTAAGTTCGGGAGCGAATAGAAATTCGAGAAGCTCCGACTTTGATTGTGCTGAAGCAAGAGAGGATAGGAGGGGTGGTTGCGAGCAGGGGGGGGGGGGTATGGATGAGTCGTTGTCGGGGAGGGGGGGGGGTTAGCTCCAGGGGATTAGGAATGGGTGATTGGACTTTGGTTAGGGATTTAGGGGGGGGGAGCCACGATTGGGAGGGCCCTTTTTCAGGAACCCTCGTGATTGGTTGTGATGATAAAGTTGGGGGGGAAGTAGAAGAGAGTGATTTGGTCTCCTGTTGTTTGCCTTTTTTTGGATTTTTTGTTGCTCTTAGATTTGGATTGCGACTGGGGATTTGTGGAATTTTTTACAGCAGGAGGGGGGGTGAGGATTGGGAGTTTAGGGGCCATTAGGGGTGGATCTGTTTCATCATCCTCATGATGAAATTTCATCATGTGTCTGGGAGAGAGGATTTTTGCCTGAGAATTTTTCTCAGGCCAACGAAGTATATTCCCTGAAGCTCTATATGATGCCTTCCCTGCATTTTAGAATTTGTTGAGATTCGGGCCAGCCCCGTTCATCCTCAGCGGATGGGAGGTTCGCTATATTTGCGATGATGGGGATAGACTCCCTGAAGGTTTGGTCGTCTGACTCCGCAGCCAATGCCTGGTAAAAAATTTGAAATTGGATCTTTGATCGAAGCAAGTTCAAATTTTAGTACCTCGGATTAAGTTAAGGTACTTGCCTGGATAATCACTACACTTTTATAACAACTTAACTACACTACGGGACTAGTAGCTGCAAATAAGTGTTCAATAAAGTGTTTAAGTGTTCAATAAAGTGTTTAAGTGCTCAAGAAAGTGTTTAAGTGTTAAGTTAACAACAGCAATACAAAATGGAAAATTTTAATATTGTAACTCAAAGAGGAAACGAAAAATACAATTGGGAGGGATATCTTTATACCAAAGATAAAATGAACAAGGACGGCTCAATTCAATTTTGGCGTTGCGAGTTGAAAAACATAGGATGTACAGGTAGAATTTGGACCAACGTAAATGATAATTCCTTTCATTCTTTACGGAAAGAACATACGTGTAGTACCACGGGAAATGCTACAAATGTGGTATTACAAGCCGTTGCAACAAATGTAAAACACAAGGCAATCACGACAATGGAAACGCCAGCAAATATCAGGACGCAAGCCATTGCAGATATTCCAGTAGCAGTGCATGGAAATCTGCCAAGCACAGATCACATGCGCAGGAACGTCCAAAGAATAAGAAACAGAACTATAAATGCGCCTTCCAATCCAGAATTTCGAGAAGATATAATTATTCCTCAAGAATATTCACAATATGAATATACTCCAACCAATTTTGAGCGCTTTGTTTTGGCGGATTCGGGAGAAATGCAAAATGATCCACAGCGAATTCTTATATTTGGTCGAGAATATCACTCAACATGGACGTTTCAAATGAAAGAATTGTTCATGGACGGAACATTTTTGCTATCACCTCCTCTTTTTTCGCAAATTTTTGTTGTTTTATCGAGAAAAGATGGCGGTGGAGTTTACCCGGTTTTATTTTGTTTGCTGCCCGACAAAACTACTGAAACATATACAAAATTAATGACGATGATACGCGACCTTTGGCCCCAGCTAAATCCAGATAGCATAGCTGTAGATTTTGAACTCGCTATCCATCAAGCTATTCGTACGGTATTTCCTGATGTAGCCATCAATGGCTGTTTATTTCATTTAGTGAAAAATCTTCGAAAACACTTGGCAGCAGTGCAACTTTTAGGAAGATATAATAGTGATCCTACTTTTCAATTAAATGCTAAAATGATAACATCTCTAGCATTTGTTCCCCAAGACGACGTTATACACGCTATAACAAATTTAGAAAATCATTTGCCAGAAGAGCTAGAACCCATTTTGGAATGGTTCACCAACAACTATATTGGACGTCTTCGCAACAATGGGACACGAGCTATCCCAACATTTCCCTCTAATATTTGGTCCGTCTACCACAGAACTCTAAATGGAACCGATAGGACCAATAATTTTGCAGAAGCGTGCCACCGAAAAATACAATTAGGTTTTGGTAGTGGAATTTCTCACCCTAGTTTGTGGAACTTCATTAACAAATTGAAAACAATTCAAAAAAGTTACGACGTTGAATATGAGAGACACGTTGCTGGTCACCAAGTCGCAACAAAAAGAAGACGATACCTGCAAGCTGATGAAAGAATCCTGAATAAGGTAACAAGTTATGATCGAAATAATATAATTGAATACCTTCGTGGCATATCCCATAATTATAATATGGATTGATTTCTTTGATAAAATTTTTATTTGTTTTGTTTTTGTTTTAATTAAAGTTTTAGTTTTTTATTTAGAAAAGATAAATAGAATATTTTTAATAATTTAATAAATGCGCCTATATCGTATCTGGAATTTTGTTCGACAACATTTGTTCGATTAGCAGCTATTTGCTATTTGCAGCTATTGCTTGACTGCTTGACATCGCCTAGTTGTCCGTCGCCCAGTTGCGGGTCGCCCAGTCGACGGTTGTCCAGTTGACCGTCGCCCACTTTACCCGGCGCCCAGTTTACCCATCGCCCAGTTGTCCGTCGCCGGGTTGACCGTCGCCTAGTTTAACAATCGCCCAATTTACCCATCGCCCAGTTGTCCGTCGCCCAGTTATACGTCGCCCAGTTATACGTCGCCCAGTGGGACTCGCCCAGTTGTCCGGGTCCGGAATAATAAGTGTTTCGTACGTTTCATATAATATGAAATATGTTTTCTACTATTGTTTGAATAAAAAAAGAAATTATTCGTTACACTATTACATTGCTTTTGTTTGCAATAAGCGGTAACTTATCCTAGTTTCTCAATAATAATTTCATTCTTGCTGTCGGCAATCCGGTAAATGAAAAATTGTAAAAAAATAATAATAATAATGATGATGATTATATATTTAAGGCTGTTCAGTAGAGATTGAAACAAGCAATGTTTATAATAATTTAGGAATTTATAATATATAGAATTTTATAGAAGTAGTTTTATAGTTCAGACGCAATTTAGAGGTATTTAAAATATAAATTTAATTATTCTTTTATTTTATTCCATTATTTTGAAAGAAAGTAAAAATTTTTGTAAAAAATTATTTTAATTTGCAATTATTATTTTGCATAATAAAAAATGCATTCTTTTATTAAGCTTATGCTGTACAAATTCATTTTTAACAAAAAACATATTTTTATATTTTTTTTAACTACCTACCACAGTTTTCCCGAAATTTTTGGCCCTCTCTGTCCCCCTCTAAAACGTCTCCTTATTTCTTTCAAAAATTAATTTCAAATAAAATTTTTACCAGAACATCACATGACTTAACCCTCTCGGCTTCATAAAAACGTTTTAATTTTTTTAAATCCAAACTATACAGCCTAAACATCCAACAATGAAATATTTTATACACTTTTATATTATAAATTATGATATGGTACATTATAATATTATATTTTATTATTATATTATATAATGTTAATTACTTTAATTCCACAAAGGAATTTACCTAAAACTTATTCTGAATGTATGCAAATTGCGGTAAAGTCAAAAAATATCATAATAATGCATAAATCAAACAACTATCCGAATAAAAAAATAAATTGCTTATATAATATAAAAATTATACTTGCCCACCTGTTAAATGTTTCTGCTCATCGACAGTGAAAAAAGTGGTTAACTTTTCAAAAATGAAGTGTAAAAGAAACGTGTTGACAATAGAAATCTTGCAAGAAGACTGTTGCATATTATGTCGGTTTTATTATGTAATTTTTTTAATTTCTTTTATCAGTATGCCGATATAATAGTGTTTCCTGAATATGGTTTAGTGGATATTTATACAATGTACGCTGCCGCGTACGACGACCATGATTTAGAAGACATCAGTTCCTTCGTACCAGATCCTAAACACAAAATTGTACCGTGCGAAGATAAAGGCTTCAGGTTCTATTCATTAGTAAGTATTTTTTATGTTAAAAAGAGCAAAGGTAAAAAACTCAATAATTTTGAAACAACTTTCTATCGTTTAAAAATTAAAAATGCAATAAATTAGATTCCATTTGTTTGGTAGTTTATTTGTTTAAAAATAAATTACGTCCTTATTAGGAATTGATCCAGTCAGTCTCAATAACTATCGATTTTTAATAAAAATGTAATTGAAATAAAAATTCAAAACTTCAAAAATTCTAAATTCTAAATGATACACTGGTGACCTTTCCAATATGTCAAAGGAAAGTTATGAAGAAATGCTATCGTCTAATGAAAAAACATTAAAATCGGCCGACTAGTTCTGGAGTTATTGCAAAAATTATTTAATAATTTTAATTTCGCGGCCACAGAAAATTATTTAGAATAAAATTGCATTGTTTTATTGGGATTAAAAGATTAACTTTACTTGCCTAGTGAATTTGCTTAACCGTCAACGGTCCAAGTTGGTAATGTTGACATTTAATAAATGTTTATAGGTCAAAAACAATAAAAATATAATATATTCTAGTGACTTTGTGGTTAAATAAATTTGACGCGCGCGAATAGATAAACGAGATCCATGTTATGTTACTAACGGATTAATAAATAGTTATTGAGACTAAGCTAGTTTCGAAATGAAACCACGTAGTATATAACCAAATCCATCTAGTAATAGAAAGACCTTTTAGGCATTAGTCAACATATCGTGTGCAGCCCGCCTTCACCAATTATACACAATTTTTAACTTACCAGAAAAAGCAAACAATCGTGCCACAGGAAATTTATCATTTTACAATACCGACGTCATATTAGATAGATTCGGAACCGTAATTGGAAAGTAAATATACTCGAAACAATGCTAATTCTCGGTTAACCATAAAAATTTGTTTTAGACACCGCAAAATTCATTTATCCGAAGAACCGTTTTTAGAGCCGGGAGACGAACTGGTAACTTTCAAAACAGATTTCAATGTTACTTTTGGAATCTTTACATGTTTTGACATCCTGTTCCAATATCCAGCTTTGGAGATACTAAATAATAAAGAAGTAACTGACATTGTGTTTACGACTGCATGGTTCTCTGAAACACCATTTTTGCAAGGTTTCCCGGCAATGAAATAATTTTTAAAATATATTTAACGATAACGTTACAGCTCTAAGTATACAGCACGGTTATGCTAAAAAGAATGGAGTTAATTTTCTTGCTTCCGGCCTACAGGAACCAAGCACTCAAGATGGGGGCAGTGGAGTGTACTTAGCAGATGGAACAATTGCAGAACTGTTTATATCGTCCAAAAGAATATCAAAAGTGATAGTTCAAGAGGTTCCAATTATAAAGCAGAGAACTCCAGCTGATATGTGTCAGGTAAACAACTCTACCCTGTCTTAATATTATACGTAGGTAATTAATTATTTTAATAGTACACAATTGATGCAGTAATGAAAAAAACCGACCAAAACAAAGATAAAAATTATAACGATAACGGCATCGATGAATTTAAAATAAGTCGTGAAGGTTTGGAAGGATTTACATTTATATCACTTAATATTAAAGGGGTCAACACGTTACGAAGAATGTGTAGCGAAGATAAATCGTTTTGTTGTACGTTTAATGTGACAATTGAACCCTTTAAAAACGAAACAGTCGATTATTTTTACAAGTAAGATTAAATTTATAATATTTTTCAAATTATGCTATTATTAAAATTTCAGAATGGCCATCTACAGTGGTTTAAGTCGTTATGGCAGCGATTACTTTGGAGGAATCCGCGCTTGTGCGTTAATGTCCTGTTCGAATGAAAGTGACAGTTCTTGCGGTCAGAAATTAAGCACATCATTAAACGGAATCATCTTTAAGAGTATTTCAATTGAGGCCATTGTAGATAATGAAAACGACACTTACAACCAACCGGCAACCTTAAAGCACGATTTGACTCCGCTAGAAGAATACGTCTATTGCGAAACGGATATCAATCAAAACAAACAAACCAAAATATCGATGAAAACTTTAGGAGATGAAAGTAAATTGTTAACATTTGGAATATATGGTCGACTTTATAATATCGACACTGCACCCACTGTTGCCCCAACCGAACCCCCGAAAACTTTAAATATAACTTTAATTATTATAATTATGAGCGTCTCATCTATACTTTTAATATTTACAGGAGTAATTTTATATCAATTTTGTACAAAAAAAGATTAATATAATAGGTACCTTAAAGACAGTAGCTTCACAGATTATTAGAATTTCAAATTGCTGCTCATGAACGAAATCGAAATTTTCAAAACTTTTTTGCGTCTGCCAAGTACCGTGCCGTTGTGTATTTATAACTATATTGTGTTCTACGAGTTGAATCGAAATTTGCAAGGCAATGTCGTCCAATACATTAGGACCGCACTGTAGATTACAAATAAATCTGTAAATAAATTAGAATAATGTAAATTAATATATAGTTGGATTTTTAAAAATAACTTCGATGATGACACCAACATGTTATCTAATGGACTGAGCATGATAGACTACATATTATATCCTGCGAATTAAAATTATTTTTTTAAATAATACATTACGATATTTGGTGCAGTCCATTAAATAGTATGTCTACTACCGCAATAGCAATAAGTAAATATTTAGGTCATATGTAGCAGAAATACTTGGCTATTGTGTTTTATTAATTTTTGTTAGTCCTAAAAGTATGTACACGTTAGCTTAGCAACAAATCCACGAAAAATTTACTATACTTGTGCATAAGTTTATTATTTATAAACAATTTCTGCCTATTATCTACCTACGTACAAAACAAATATTTCTATAAATAATGCACGTTTAAGTGCACCTCGAATCTTGACCAACGTGTACACACCTTTAGCATAGTTTAATACTCGTTTACTGTATTCTATTGCATTTTACATTCAAAAATACAAATTTTTGCAAATCAAAAAAGACTGTTAATTTGCAAAATGTATATTTGTATATAACATTCTTCTCAGAAGTATTTTTTTCTAATTTAATAAGATATAAGATTTGATTTTCAATAAAGTGTTTGTAAATAATACATTATAATTTGGTTATATTTTAACAGTATCTTCCTACAATTTAAACGATTACAGCATTTGAAAAACACAAACAGAAATAATTAAAACCCTCACCACATACAATAACGCACATACACCTGACTGTTTTTATTTTTTATTTTCCTTTTTTTTTATTATAAAAGTTCACTGTTCGATGATTTAACAAAACTAAGAGACTAATAACTTGAATTTCAATCAATTTAAATAAGCCTGATATATCAAGTTCATGAATTGACTATAAGCGATAAGAACTTGAATAATCCAGAATTTGCATAAATAAATTTAATAACGATTTCAAAAAAATTACGAAGTAACAGTGATACATATATAAATAACATAATAAGTTTTTAATTTTACGAAAGATGCCCTGTATACCTTGTTTAAAAATTAATATAATTTGTACAATTTTATTAATCGTCTATGATTTTTTATAGAATTTTTTTTAATAATTTTTAGATATTTATTCCAACAAAATTCAAAATTATGCCATGAAGTCGTCATATAATCTTAAGTTATTTTTACTTTTTATACATACATTATTTAGTCAACCTACAGATTAATATTGACTTCCAAATAATTTTCAACACTACACATTTAAAGCATAAAGAAAAACTTGGTGTTAAATATCACGTGATTGAATAAAAACTAACCCATTAAATTTTAACAAATATTTAAGAATAATTATAAACTAAACAAAAACAAGTTCCATGTAAAAACATTAATGCATAAACATGTTACTACATTTTTATCATTTTTTGTGATAATGTAGGTACATTATAATGAGATTACCAATTCTCATCAATACTGTGGAATGTGACAGTTTATCACTGCTATAATTATATTTGAATAGTACAAAATATCTAATGTGACAATTTATCACTGCTATAATAATTATATTTGAATAGTACAAAATATCTAATTTTAAATGAACAAATAATATTTTATAAAAATTTAAAATATTTTTTTTCCGCCGCACACTCCTTTTAGCTATAAGTGTGAAGAAAAATAAGAAACAAAAACTGATCTCTATACTCAAAGTGCTTCTAACGCTTTACGTGATGATACCAAAAATTGATAATCAGGTTAAGACCCGTTTCTTCCAGCCTAAAATCTTAAATCCTAATCTAAAAAATTAAGAACTCTGAGGTGAATATTGTCTAGTAGGTCCTACTAGATAAAAAAAGAATAAAAATTGACAGGTAGGGAAATTATGTTAATTATTATTTTATAATTACTATTTTTTTTAATTATTTTAAATTAAATTATTTTGAAAATTTGATTTCTTAAAAATCAGACTTATAATGCCCATGTCCCACGGTCAAAATTTTCATCTATATTTGAACAAAAATCGTTTAGACCGCAGGACAGATCGTTTTTGAGAGTGGGACAGGAGCATAATAGATAAATTATAAACAAAGTGTTTCGGTGACAACATGCAACTTTATAATAAAAGTAAACGTCGAACTGAAATTTATTCGAATAGTGTTACCATGCTGGGTTATTATGTAATACAACAAAATGCGTTATCAAAATAGATATTTTATGCAATAAATTCCAAAATAATCATGATTTTCGCACCAGACGTGTAATTCGTTGAGTGCGAAAATCAAGAACTTCTCAACGAATTTCATACAATATTTTTTTTCTCCAAACGTCACGAAAGTCAGCTGTATCATTATCGATTTTAAACACGAAAGTCAAACTTTTCCTTACCAACATACATAAAACCACGTGGCGTAGAGTTTTTTCGAAAGTAAAACTGTCGGCGGCAGGAAAAAAATAAATAGAAATGTGATATTATTGTAATAAAAATGAGTAATTTTGGTATCTACCTTTTCTAAAAATTATTTTAAGTTTATTTACCATTTCAAATATAAAATTTTAGAGCGTAATTTAAAAATAAATAGATGTAAACTTTGACTTTGACATTTAAATCCTTAGATATACCAACTTAAAATTTTATTTTTAACCAAATAAATAAAAATTTTGATCTTTTAACCTAAAAATTTTAATAAATGTCACAATTGAAGTTGACAGTTGCGAATTCAATTTAAAAATTACCAACATAAATTGAAAATAGTTGACAGATTAAATCAAAATGTCACCTAACTTTTGTTTATTTTTATTATAATTTGATTAAATTAAACCTGGTTGACCGATTTAAATTATCTACCTTTCGAATTTTTTGCGCGATCGATCTGAATATTTGCATATGCCTTCCTACCGATAATTCACGGGGGGTGTGTATTAAGGAAGGGGGGAGAATTTGTTAATCAGCTTTTTGATATCTAGCGCCGTTCTTGAGTTATTCCTAATTCAAAAAATTTCATAGTGGGTATCGGCAGGAAGATCGAATTTTTTTGCGCGCGATCGATCTGAATATTTGCATATGCCTTCCTACCGATAATTCTATGAGGGGTGTGTACTAAGCGAGGAGGAAGAATTTTTTGCTCAGTTTTTTGATATCTAGCGCCGTTCCCGAGTTATTGCTAATTTTGAAATTTATTTTTGAATTTTGTTCGTTTGGAGAAAAAGTAACATGTTTTATTCGGATGGAAAGGTAACTTTTCCTGCCACGCAAGTTTTCCATTCGCTCGGCTCGTTCCACTCGCCTCGCAAATGAAAAAACTCGCTTGGCAGAAAAAATTAAGCTTTCTATCCTAATAAAACAATATACTATTATAATTTAAAAAAATATTTCAAAAAAATAATTCAAAATTTTGACAGTTTATATATCTATTTACTTTTGTATTAAATCTGTCAGTGTCAAAATAATTAAAATATTACTACACTGGTTACTTGACAAAATAAACAATTTGTAATGTAAATAATTGCTTTCCTAGTGCGAGCAATATTTAGGGTGTTTTCACACGGGGCGTTATAACGCTAGCAATAAAACGCCCCGTGTGAAAACATTCTATGACTAGAAATACGAGGGCGGCCTGATAAATACCCGTGTTCGATAAAAAAGCAATATTTTTTTTAAATCTTTTTTTTATTTTGCAGGTGGTCTTAATTTAGTTCAATACACCTATTCTAACGCATATCCAATTTTTTTATCTCTTCCAAAAAATACAATTTGGTAAACTTTCCAAAATATCCATTTTACATCGAAGTACAACGATAATTACATTGATATACTTTACCACTGAGCCATTTCTTTAGGTTAAAAACAGATAAGAGTTACAAGAGAGAAAATCCAGAGAATAGGGCCGATAAGAAACCAATTGAAAACCTAATTTTTTGCTTTTAGCCATTACAATAATTATGAATTATGATGCGTATTAAAGTGCATTGTCTTAATAAAATGCACATTTTTTCTATGATAAATGTGGGCCCAAAAATCCAATAATTTTATATAATATTGCCCTATTCATTGTCTTTCCATTTCTAAGATAGTCGGTAATAATTGTATCGCGAGAATCCCAAAAAACAGTAGCCATAACAGTGTCGGCCGAAGAAATCACTTTTGTTGTCTTTGGAGCGCTAGATCCAGCTTTTATCCATTTTTTCATGTTTAACCCACAGAAACGAAACGACGTAAATAATCCTTTGTATTACGCTTAAACATATCTAAACTTTGCTCTGAAATAGTTCCACGTGCACATTTTTGATTGATTGTGGGCAAATGCGGCACCCATCAAGCGGATAGCTTTTTCATATACAGGTGCTTGTGTCAAATATTGCTCCTATGTTTTTTTGAGATATCAACAGCCTCAGCGCCTACCTTGCGCAATTTAACTCTGCTGTCTGACAATACGATATAATGAATTGTTTCGACCATTTCTTCCGTACTTTGCTTATTTAGACGTGACCTGGACGATGTTTGTTAAGAACACACCTTTAGACCACATTCATTAATCCAAAATTGGATTGTTGTTATCGGAAGCGAAAGGTCCCCGTAAACAGCATGTAATTCTTCTTTGATTCGTTCGTTTTTCCATCTGAAAACGAGTATGTAACTGATCGATATTCAATTTTATCAATAATTAAAAAATGTAACATGTTGTTCACTTCAAACTGGTGTAACAAAAAAGCTGTTGGACATATCGCAATGATATTTTGATAGGAGTTGTTTAAAAGTTGGCATTCATCATTCAAGGATACCTATTCGCATTTTACATCACCTATAGACGGCGTTGTAAATCAACAAGATGGATGACTTTTGAGGAATAGTTTGAATTTTTACAATGGATATCTTACGTTTTTGAATCAATTTAGTTTACATTAGTTCATTATATAACTGCTGATATATTTAAAATTTAAAAAAGACTTATACAAGGTGCTGAATGACCAAACATGGGAAATTAACACGTAAAAACTTATTTATGCAAATTCCTGCTTCCCTAATTATTTTAGAAAAAAAAATGAAAGATACAAAAATAATGTCGAAATATAAATTACGAATGATAAGATCATTAGATTTCATCTAGCTTTTACTTATAAGATCAAAAAATGCTTTCGAAATTGTTAAAATTTTCATTTATCGCACTGGTCATGTAAGTTTCCAATTCCAATAAATTGAATTTATTACATGGCCAGTGCGATAAATGAAAATTTTAACAATTTCAAAAGCATTTTTTGACCTTATAAGTAAAAGCTAGATGAAATCTAATAATCTTATCATTCGTAATTTCTATTTCTGCATTATTTTGGTATCTTTCATTTTTTGTCTAAAATAATTAGGGAAGCAGGAATTTGCATAAATAAGTTTTTACATGTTAATTTCCTATGTTCGGCTAACTCATTCAGCACCCGGTATAACTTTGTACGTATTCAAAGCTTAAAATATGCCGAACACGATCTATAGTAGTTACTATAGGTGGCGCTTCACATTTTGAAAAAGCCAATAATATTGCGCCTATATAGCGCCATCTCTTATTAAACCCGGGTACTTATCAGCCCCCCCCCCCGTATAAGAAAAATATAGCCAAGATGAGTGACTCTGAAAGCATTCCATCAGACATAGAAGAAGCGGCAAGTAAAGCTATTTCAAACTTGCTGTCGAAAAATTCAAAAGTATTGAATGAATTTGCCTATAAACGCTTTCAAAAATGGTATAAAATTAAAAATGTTAAAAGTGTTTCGGAAATAGCTTTATTAGCTTATTATTCTGAAAAAACACAATGAAAAAAACTTTCCAATTTGTGGAGTCAATACTCGATGTTAAGAATTTCTTTGGAAAAAAATTTTAACATAAGTAAATCGGAGACGGCAAATTGCGACCCACGATCAAGAGTACGGGTAAATTGCGTCCCATCGGCCTTCATGGTCAGAATGGTTAAGTAAAATCCTCTTATTCCTTAAGCTGCATAAAGGTTTACAATATTTTGGGCATTTAATAGTACAGGGTGTTACAACTATTATTAATATTCTAAAATATTTTTCTCTAATTGTTTTTTATAGTTATTCCTTTGGGCCTTGGTGAAAAATTAATTTATTCGCTCTAAAAAAAATCTGAAGCAAAGAAAAACTTTGTTGGGGCACAAAAAACTTGGATTTTTAACTCCACTTAACATATATTTATTTATAACCGACAGAAAAAAGGAATTTTATTTAATTAATAATATAATATAATTAATATGATTTTATATGATTTATTTTTAAATTTATTGCGCGAAATCTAAGAACTTCGTTAAAATGAGTCCCAAAGCTTGCTAATCGCACCTTTTCGACTTTTTCCCGCCCGGGGGGGGGGATATTTTTAATCATTGCAGCTACCTCCCATCAATAAATTAATAAACTAAATTCATATTAAAATACTTAATTCTGAATTCTGAGAAAAAGAGATTCGCGCAAAGATATGGATCGGTTAGGTGTAAGTTAGTGTTAATTTAAGATATTTTTTTAGCAAAATTGTCCGAAGATATGCATCGGTTATGTAGGTTAGTGTTAGTTTATGATTTTTTTAGCGAAATTATCCGTAAAAAAGAGATATCTGCGCGAAGATATGCATCGGTTGTGTAGGTACTAGGTAGTGTTAGTTCATGATTTCCCTTTAGCGAAATAATTTCAATAATTATTGACAATAATTTATTGTCCGTAAAAAAGAGATATCTACGCAATTATATATGCATCAGTTATGTAGGTTTTAGTGATAGTTTATGATTTTTCTTTAATAAAATTGACCGTAAAAAAGAGAGAAAAGTTTTATTTTACATTTCAAAACGCATTACCCCACCTCCATCTCCACGTAAGGACGCCCTTGTGTTATGTTTTGTTTTTGCGTCCTGTTTTCCTGGTACGCCAGGTAAATTGTTGGAATTTGTGTTAGCGATTACCACTAATCTGATTAGGGTTCGGGACGCAATTTACCCTTACCTTTTTTTGCTCACTTCAAAAATAGTGACCGCGGGACGCAATTTACATGCGCCCAAGTAAATTTACCAACCTAATTGCATTTTTGAAAAAGCAAGCTAAAGGCTATCGATCCAAGAAATCAAGAATTTTAACGATAGACGAAATAAAAAGATTTTTGATAAAAGCAGACGACCAAACATATTTAATTATGAGGGTAATTTGAACTGTATGTTTAGCAACTAATAGTTTAACTAAATATTATAAATCTTTCAGCTCATGTTAATCGTTGGAGTATTTGATGCATGCCGCAGAGATGAATTTGGAAACTTTCATTAAAATAAACATACCTAATACCTTTGATTATGTATATTCAGATAAGCAAAGCTTATGCAAGTTTTGGAAACCAATTGTGTAATTAAGAAAATTGGAAGAGATGGCGCTGCCATCGTTAAGTTGCCTTCTATAAATGCAACAGTTAACTTTTTTTATATCCTCATTTTAAATTAGATTTAGTTGATTATAGCTTGGAGGTAGCATAGCCGAGTAGACCCAAGGCACGCCTGTTGTGTGGGAAACACAGGTTCGAGCATTCGTGGGGACAAAAGTTTATGTGCGTTGACATGCCACTTAACACCAAGAGAAGGTACCCGGCACGGCGTTGTCCGCGCCGTGCAGATTAAAGGGGGCCGTGTGACTGCACAAACCTCTTCCGTAGTTTGGATTCCAGGCAAAACTGTATGTCCCGTCCTTACGCCATGACCGACTAGGTGGCGTACTAGCAACGATGCTTATGCCCGGATTCATAGATGATGCCTTACTTATACTTAAAACGCTACTTACGCAAGAGTCCCTTACTACTTGAGTAACAAATATTTGTCAGTGCATTTCATAGATTTCATAATCGCTACTTCGTGAATACTCAGAAAAGTAATACTTGAGCAGGGATATCTGGTAACTTTTATTATTTCGTGTAGTTTCGTGTCAATTTTGTTTATATTTGAACCTAACCTAACAATTTGTGTTACCTATGTTAAAATGTGTTACCTTAAAATTAATTATGTTAATTGAAATGGATGATTTTTATGAATACGTGGAAATGGTAGAAGAAGTTGAACTACGTCCAGATCACCTGTCAAAGCGATATATTCGTGATGGAAACAACTCCATTGAATGTTTATCCGAAAATGAATTTCGTGTTCGATACAGATTTTCTGAACTTTGCGTAATATCAGTTATTTTACCACTGGTAGATCAAGATTTACGCAAAGATAGTAATCGTGACTTACCTATAGAGCCACTGTTAATAACTATTAACAATATGTGTTCAATATAATATTTAGGTACTTATCTATACACAGGCTCACAGAATTATTTTTTTTCATTTTTGAGATACAGCTGAAATTATATTTTGCATTTTATAGTTATATAAAATATAATATTTATATATTAAAATGATTAAATTAAAATTAACCGTCAATCGCGTACTAAATATTACCCAAGTAAGCTAACTTCCTTACTTGGATTTTTCAAAATGTCCCTGCCCCCTACGTATCGATTATTCGTCTATGAAATACGAATTCGATGCTTACTACTTAATACTTGTTACTTGTTACTGGACTATGAATCCGGGCGTTAGGCTAGGTTCGACCAAATACGTTCGACTTGGACGCTTTTGGTACCAATTGGCGCCAACGCTAACGCTTTTAGCGTTCGATCTGGAAATGTTGGCGCTTACAAGCGCAACTGTGACGTCACAGATGATGGGCGTCACGTCACGGATTTTCAAATTTTTCATGCTCACAACGCTTTCATTTGGGCATAGTGCAGCGTAAGCGTGGCGCTGTGGTGTCAAAATTTGAAAGTATTTCTAGCGCGAACAGTAGCAAACCTACATTTTTCTATTTTGCGTCTAAAACAAAGTCATTTTGAAACCCAATCGCGTATCGAAATGGATAATATTTCGAAACGCAATTTTTTGTTTTAAGAGGTTGGTAATTAATAAATTAAAGCAAATTAATGACATTTTATATTGTCAATGTTAAATTAATACACTATTGTGCGGTATTCTAACCTGTAAATTTATAAAAAGAGCAAAACGCTAGTTGTTACCAACCGTCACAAAAATGAACAGAAATTTCAAATTTGCTATTATTTAATAAAATGCACATTTTTAAATTTTTAGAGCGTAAAACCGCAAAATAGAAAAAAATAGTATAGAAAACTCATTTCATAAGGCATTTTATTCCACTTATCCTTTAGAAAACTCCCCGCTACGCGGGTCGTTTTCTAAACGGATTACGTGCGATAAAAACGTGTCTTATGAAACTAGTTTCTTAATATACTATTTTTTAAAAGCTTAAAACAGAGCTGTAGTTTGTCCCCGCTGCTGTTCATCACATACTTAGAGGTGGTACTGGAGGACTGGAAAAAGAGAGTAAGATACATGGGTACCTATACCTATTTACAATAACTATCTTTACACACTAAAAGCCGGAAAGAAATTAAAACCAGAATAGAGAATTGTCGTAAGGTGCTAGGTATAGCCTCAACTCGATATGGAGGAATAGACATATCTCGCTCAAAACCAAGAAACACAGAAAAAACAATGTTGGAATCAAGCTGAACTATGGCTATGAAACATGGACGATCAACGCAGAATAAAAAAGGAAACTTCTAGCAGTTGAGATGGACTATCTTAGAAGAAGCGCTTAGAATGGGGGTTCAGGACAATGCAGTTGATAGAATTGATAGAAGAAGTTTGGTCACTTGCTTAGAATGGCCGATCAAAGATGGCCTAAGCGACTTTTTGAATGGACTCCTCCAGGTAAACGCAAGAGAGGTCGACCAAGAAATCCGTGGAGAGATGGCGCCAAAGAAAGAATGCTGGCTTACCAGGTAGAAGAGGAAGATGCACTTAATCGTGATATTTCGCGTTTGCGAACCGGAAAGCTGCGTATGGCGGTATAATACCTGATATATAAAATATAGTACTAATATAAATAATTTTATATTGGTAGACGGACTACCCTTATTTGTGGGTAAGTACTGCAGCAAGTAAGTACCAATATTATTAATTTATCATGTATTTGGTCAACGAACAAAGGTATCTAATACCGGTAAGACATAATTATTTTATTATTATAATATATTAGTAATATTATAATCCAAAATTAAGTTAGAGAGCTCTTTTTGAAGGCTGACTTCCATACTTAAAAGCTGGATGATATAAAATATCTACTTCCTCCTGAATGGTAGTTTTATTGGATTTCTGCAACGCATGCCTAAATTTAATGTATTTTCTGTTTTTTTTTAAATATTTCATATACTTTTTATAATAATACAACTATGATTCAATACTGTAAACACTTTTGAGCATTACCCATGTAATACCGCATATTTTACCGCATATATTTATAGCGTCTAATTTTAACCGCATAAAAAAATCCACATATAAATCCGGTCTCTACATATCAGTAGTATGTTTGAATAATATAGTCGATTGATACGTGGTTTAAGTAGTGTAACTTGATATTAACCATATCAATACACTTTTCACTTTTCAGACTATTTCTATTTCATCGCCTGATGATGTCATAGTATGGTGAAAACGTTTGCGTTATTTTATACTTGGTGTATTTTATATGTGACAACTTAAAAACATTTTAGTTCTGAAAAATGTTTTGTGCATTTTTTGGTTGTTCTAAAATAGTGATGTTTGAATATATCCAAAATAAAATGCAAGACACACATTATATAGAGCTAAAATACACAAAAGTTATTGGCAAATTATACTGCTGTAGTTTAATTATAATAATAATTCTTCAATACTAAATATCTCATTGATTTTATTATTTGGTAATAATTGATATATTTTATTTGCTATATTTTACTTTATTTTGAAGTCCAGCAGTGTAAAATATATGTAAATAAATAAACAGGTAAAATCTAAGGTGAATATATCGATGCCACGCCACTGTTAATTCGAAATTTTTTAACTTGAAATCTTGAAATGTTGACAAAAATAAGGTCATTGATCGCACACATCATAAATTGGTACTTAACCACATTTTTACAAAAAAAATTTAAAAATTTTTTGAAAAACGAGTAAAAATTAATGAATTTTCATTATTTTCACATTTACGCTTCTCCAAACAAAATTACATTGTACGCCAATGAGAATACATCTACCAAACCAAAGAGTATGTATATATAGAGGGACAGCTCTTATGGGAATACTTGTCACAAGTATTTCTTGATGGCTCTGCTACGCCATCTAGTGGAGGGGGTTATCTCTACGTCTTTATTTTTGGTCCTCTATATACAGGGTGCTGAATGAGTTAGCTGAACATAGGAAATTAACATGTAAAAACTTATTTTTGTAAAAATACCCTCCTGTATATAAAGGATCAGCCATAAATTAAAAATTAAAACGTAGAGATCACACCGTCTACTAGATGGCGTAGCAGAGCCATTAACAAAAACTTGTGACAAATATTTGTTAATGGCTGTCCCTCTATATATACATACTCTTTGACCAAACTTATTTTCGACATTTTCATATTATAATTAATACTGTATTGTTATTATTAATTTAGCAGTCAATTTATTATTGATACAATTTTGTACGAAAAAGTGAAAATTAATTTGTGTGGGGAAAGAAAGATTATCTAAATTTTGAAATTTATAAGATAACGGATGCGATAAATAGTAACTTATAAATGAATAGGTGAGATTATATTAGGTAATATAAAAGTATGCATACCTTTTAGTGTATGGCAAAACGCTACCTAATATTCTCACAAATTTTCCTGGTGTAAAAGCACTTTGAAGTGGGCCAACATATGGTAAAGGCTAATGAAATAAATTAATTTTACATAATAGACAATAAAAATGAAAATGAGGTTATACTTACAGGATTGATAATAGATTTGTCGGGTGCAGTAGTCATAATCAACAGGCGATTAAGTCCATTGCGCAATACAAAAGTTAATCATCATCTTAGTATTATAATAAATTCAAGTTTTCCAGTAGTTTCAATTAAAAACAAAATTTTGTAAACTAACCTTGTTTAGCGACCTTTAAAACAAAATTAGTAGGTGTTGCCGACACACGATGTCTCTAAAAACATGTTTATTAAAAATGTAAAAATATTATTCACACATCAACATCGTCTGTTAAATGTAGTGGTATCGACGTTTACACGAAATATCTAGTTTTCTAAAGAAAAATTTTAATTCCGAATATTTTGAATGTCTATTAATGTCGCAAAACAAAATAGTATATTGTATCATTCGGATTCAAGTTGAACTTTTATTACTGAATAAAATTTGAATTTGGTTAAAAGTCGCTCTAAAGACAGGAGAGAAACTACAATGCGTGGGATCCTGCAACGCTATGGGGGCTTAAATGCTTCAGGAAAAGAGTGAAACATTCTCGAAACTGATTCTTTTGCGGAAGGGCCAAAAGATACCTAAGATACCAAGGTGGTTTGCCGGTTTACGAACATTTTACATAAATGTCATGTTTAACATGTAAAATAATATTAATTTTTTTACTTTTAACCTTGCGGCAGTCGCGCCATTTATTTTAACACGAGCGGTCGCGCTGCGGACTTTAGGTCCGCATGATGATGAGATATCAGTTGTTTTGTGAGATTATGTTGCATGTCACACAAAAACTATTAAAAGAAAACAAATTTTATTCAGAATTTAAAGTTTACTAAATAAACTGTATTGATTCAACAATTTAGTAAGTATAAACGGAATTCTTGTTTAGTACTTATAATTGTTAAACTTCGGTTTCGAGAGAGGTCGAACATGTAACTTTTCTGCGGCAATGCTCTAGACAAACAAATTTCTCACAGGAACCGCAAATAATTGTCGTTTTTATGTTCTTGTGAGAACCACACTTGTGGCAGGAAAGCATACCTACACACACCCATTCGATATAATGATAAATATGTAAACAATTTTAAATTTTATCAACAGTGCAGTGCGGACCTCTGTTCCCCGAGGCGACTGTCGGAGGATTAATTTTACTTTAATTTTTTTTAATAATATTCTATTTTAAAATTTCATTAAAATAATTCTGAAAACACACTATTAGCTCGTTCTTGACCAAAATGTCCGAATTAGATGATAGTAATGAAAGTTTTTTAAATTTAATATAATATAGGTACTATTGTGTTCAAAAAAGTAATGAACAAAAAAAATTCACAGGTGTGTGAAGCTGTTAAAGTGACACATCTTTAAAATCAAAAATATGATTTCCCATATTGTTATTTTTGTCGGCCTTGCGTTACTTTCTAATTGAGTGCTTGAATTATTGTGAAAAGCCGAAAACTTGATAGTAGTTTTTTTGTTTTGAATAAGGTTGTCATAATAGAAATAATAGTATATTACATGACTAGTGGAGAAACCGAAAGATTCGCTCACGCATTTGCCAGTTTGCCAGTGGAGAGGATGATCGTCAAAAGCGTTCACTAACCCAATCACGACGTAGAACCAAACGAGTTATATATCGGTTTTTAGGTATTATTGCTTTCCTGTGTTTATTTATAAAAATAAGTGTATAGTGTAAGCGAACGAAATATTCTCCATAAAATTCCGCTTTTTGTCACGTGTACGAATTTTTTAATTTCAATCTGACAAGAATGTTATTAAAGATATACTTTCCAATTTGAATGAAAAAATTATACAAAAATTTCTCACTGTTTATATAATATTGAATTAAAGGCAATTTAAATTGAATTAATCCATATTTTTATATATCATTGGAAAGTAGACATTTCAAGCTAAATAATAGTGTTAAAATCATTTCGGTAACTATAACAATTTCCAAGCACGGGCGTTATTAAAAGTTCTTTTAATCGATTTAAAAAAAATCATTTTTTTTCAGTTTTTAGATTATAACTTTTGTCCCTCACAATTGCCGATGTCCTAAACTTCGGATTTAGGTCCAATAGGTCAATACGAACATTTTGATATATAATTCGTTTGGTTCTACGTCGTGATTGGGTTACTCCTTAACTAAGCGACTTTTATGGAAGTTCCCGCTCCACTAAGAGGCAAATAAGTGAGCGAAAGGGTTTCTCCACGAGTTATGTATAGCGTTTTGTTCAATCCTGCACTTATAAATCTAAAAAATTTATGAAAGTACAATTTATTATAATTCGTGTCATCAATAATTAAATTTGAGATTTTGAATTTGCAATAACTCGAAAACGGCGCTAGATATCAAAAAACTGAGCTAAAAATTTACCCCCCCTTGCTCGTACTCAATCCTTCGTAGCAATTTGTCGTAGGAAGCTTTATGCAAAATTTTAGATCGATAGCGCGCATTTAATTTAAAAAAAAGTTAGCTTTGGTTTTAAAACATTTCAATATTATTATAAAGAACGTAGGCAGGTTAATGAATGACTGCATTTTTCACTCACTAGTGGGTGAAAAGTCTTTCGCCCACTCGTTACCATAGATATAATTTGAGTGAGTAAAACAAACGGTTTCTAGTTGCGTATCCAAGTAAGAAACGACATGTTTCAATAGCAGGATTGAACAAATATTTTAACCCTTCGTTTCATGATTTTTTCTATTTTGAAAAAAAATATCTTTTCAATGTCATTTTGTATTGTAGATTGTTGGTTGAGTTAAAATTAGACATAAAGATAACAAAAAGTAATTTATTAAACATAACTAAATATAACATAAAAACACATACATATATATATAAACATACAAGTAACTAAAAACTTACACTTGAAGATTTTTTCCATTTTAAACTCTTTATTAAAATAAATAAATTTAACAAATACAAATTGGTTTTGGTTATATAAGTCCGCGCCTATTGTTTGAACCAATTTATCGGACTGTTGTGGTTTATGTTACAGGTTGTGATTTTGGAGATAGTAGAAAGTAAACTTGTCCGGGAGAAAAATAGAGTACAAAAACCCAGCGTCATGAGGTAGATAGATCGAATTTTCTTAATGCCAATTTACATGAGGATATTATGTATGAGCTTGTGTTTAATTCTAAGGCGCGCGGTGGAGTTACGTATATTTGCAATGTCTTTCGTGAGTGGATTTCGCGTGATGGTTTCTGTAAAGAATTGTATCGCTGTGCGTTTTATTTCGGCCCGTAATGTGGGTAATGTGGGTTGTTTGTGTATCTGTGTAGTTCGCAAATTTCCGTAGTCATTGGGGATCCGGTGATTAGTCTGAGACATTTGTTTTGTGTCCTTTGAAGGCAGATTGAGTTGGAATTAGCGGTTTTGCTCCAAACCGGCGAAGCGTAAAGGAGAATTGGGCGGATCATAGAATTGTATAGCTGAAGTTTGGTCTTAAGCGGGAGTTTGTTTTGGTGATGGAGTAGATAAGTTGAAGATAAGTTCTTATGCTACTTATCATAACTTGTGTAGTTAATATGACCGTCGAGCATAACCTACTCCGCCATCTGTTGATGGTTATATCAACACTAAGTCGTGTTAATACATTACTTGTTGAATTATGGTTGTCGCGCCATCTATCGATGGTTTTGTCAGAACCATTTATCCAACATAGATAATGGGAAAAATAATGAAAAAAATCTAAGCTCAACAGTTTTCAATTAAACATGCAAAATAAATCTATTTTTAATATGCAACACCATGAGAATCACTAATTGTAATTAATTATAATTTAATTTTGTAAATGAAATCCAATTAAAAATTGTATAAATAAAAACTAGAACATAAAAAATTAATAATTAAATTGAATAAACCCAGTAAAAAATAATATTTCTGTAAACCACGCTTCGAACGATTATTCACTTGTCACAACTAAATTCAAACTATTTTAATTATCTGCAATTTTCTGCTTAGCATTGCTGTCTAACAATAAATATAGCATTCAATATGTTATCTAGTGTGCTCCAAATTAGTTATACCATGAAAAACTGTTTTATAATATCAATTTTTGGAATTTAAATGTCTGTTGCAAATTTGCTACTATATGAAACGAAGGGTTAAGCTTCCAAATACCAAAAACCAGTTATCAGCATTATACCTGATTGTAGAACCACGCTGCCGAAAACAGAGAATGGTTGCTGTTTGTATTCTGGTTTCCGTACATCATTTAATTTAATCTAAATAAAACCAAAGCAGCTTTAATTCACTTTCAAAATACAATTTGAAGTTTATTTCATCGTATAATCAAAGAACATGTGTATGACAAAAATTTTAAAACCACAACTGACTTTCTAAATGTTAGTACTGCAGTAAAGTATTCTTACTAAAACCTGCAATCAACACATTGAATTGAACTTGGTGTTGTAATACACATCAATTTAATAAAATAAATAATTTAATAAAACTTTTGTTTTAAGGTTTTATTATTATTTAATTTTATATATCTTTTGGTAACCGCCAACTACAGGCGAACTCACTCTGTTACATGTTGTCTGTCAATCTTATCACTACAGACTGCATTTCTGTGATAATCACAATGTCGAAAATAATTTCTTGGCTATCGTATACCTATTTGTAAAAGAAAAATCAATATGTTATTGTCACTTTTAGTTCTATGTTTTTATTTACGTTTATAGTTATCGATAACCTTATAAATTGTTTAACATTAAATTAATTAAATATAAAATTTAAACTAAAAATACAAATATTCATCAAATTTTGGCTAGAATATTATAAGTAGGTATATAGTATAGGTACATAATGAGTAAATATAACATCTATCTACTTAGGTAGGTACATCAATAATCTTTAAATTTTTTTTAATTTACTTCAGTGGCACTCTAATTACATAATATTCGTCAGTCTAATTTTATGTCAATATGAATATCAAATAGATTCCAGTATAAAATGTATAAAAGTTGAAAACAGTATAGAAACAGCTGTGCCAACATAAAATAAAATCTATCACAATAAATTTTATAATGTTGTTTCCAATTATGTTTTCCGACCATTTTCGTTAAGAATGTGTACGCCACTTTTATGTAGATAGTAATATATTTTATTTAAATTAAAAAGACTTCTAATTGTTACAAGTACGTAATTTATATACCGAAAATGAAAATTTTAACCATTTCAAAAGCATTTTTTGACTTTTTAAGTAAAATGTAGATGAAATCTCTGCTCTTATCATTCGTAGTTTATATTTCTGCATTATTTTTGTGTCTCATTTTAACATAAATTAGTTTTTACATGTTAATTTTCTATGTTCGGCTAACTCATTCAGCACCCTGTAGTATAGGTATTTAACTTTACATAACATAACAATATAGTTAAAAAGACTTTGCCTTGATACAAATAATACTAAATAAATTTCAGCTGTGGTTCCATACGGGCCAAATTTCAATTTACGCGTCAGTCACCATTATATATTTAGTTCAAGTCCAAAAATAGGCTAGATCACCACTGATCAATTTTTGAAATATAAAAATTGTACCTTATTTTACTTATTTTATTTCTATCAAAGTCTAGGGTTGTTCGTTATAATTTGTTGACGGAATCTCTTGTACTTGTGTTAGAAAAATCTATGTACAGTGTGTTCACGATAAGAGGTAACAGAGAATAATTCTTATATCTTACTAGATACAAAAAAAAGTTTAAACAGTTTTTTATTTAACTCGAAATTTACCATCGGAAACTGCAAAAGTAAATTTTTTTGTACTTCAAACTCAACCGGAAGTAAACATGAATTTATTTTTTCAAATGGCAGCATGTCTTTTTTTTAACATTTTCGTAATCTGCAATTTTTTCTCTATACAGACATATAAGATTATCATAGGGTTACATAAGAAAATTTTCGAGAAAAATCCAAGATAAATTAATTAATTATTTAATTTATTTAGTGTGCTATGAAAACAAAATGATACTATAGTATCATGTCTTGAACAAAATGTTGGCAATTTTAAAGAATTTAACAGATAGGTTGTGTTTTCTGTACCGTGACGTTGTTTTGTTTTCATAACACACTATATAAATTAAATAATTAATAAATTTATCTTGCATTTTTCTCGATAATTTTCTTATGTAACCCTATGATAATTTTATATGTATGAATAGAGAAGAAACTGCAGATTACAAAAATGTAAAAAGAAAGACATGTTACCATTTGAAAAAAAAAATTCATGTTTACTTTCGGTTGAATTTGAAGTCCAAAAATATGTACCTCCACTGTTTCCGATGGCAAATTTCGAGCTGAATAAAAAACTATTTAAACTTTCTTTTATATCTAGTAAGATAAAAGAATTATTCACTGTTACCTCTTATCGTGAACAGTCTGTATATCATCTGTAAAGTAACTTGATTTAAATCTACTTTAAACTGTTTCCTGAAGCACAATATAATCCATTACTTTGTAATATCGGCAACACTTAGATAAATTCGGATAAATTTAATTAAATTCCAGTTTATGTTTACGGAATTTAAAAAAATTTTAATTTCAAAGCCCAGTTGTTCGGTTCGGACCGTGTTCGGTTACAGGTTAACCCAAACTCTTTGTTACTCTGCAACTGAACAGCTAGTTCTAGTGTTTATTTTATTTTCCTAAATTTTTCTAAATAGTTAAAAAGGTTTTAAATATAATTACTTTGTAATATATTTAAATATAAATAATAATGATTGAATTTTATCGTATTTCAATGGCAGTACAGTATATATTTTTTAGATTGAAAACTATTGGCACCATATTTACTATACATATATTTCCAATTGTTGTGAAAATTAAAAAATGTAATTTTCAAAATGTTACAAGTTACCTAACTACATAATATAAGTATGTATAGAGTACCTAATTAACATTAACTATGGCCACTTGGTCTATTGACTAAATTTTTTAATTTTGGCACTCTAGTAAGAACTTTCGTGAAGAGTTTCGATTGGGGTTTTCTTCTTTTTGGCAATCGATGAAGCAAATATAATCAATACAATGAATAAAATAATAATCGGATAAGCTAAAACTTTCTTTTCGCCAGCCGGTTTTACCTAGAAAAAAAATTATATATTAAAATATTCTGTTACCTTTAGCAACATAATACTTACCGGACGAAAATTTGATGAAGTAGAACTAAATATTTCCTGAATTATTGGAGATGGAATTAACTGTGATGTACCTTGCATTTCTTGTGGAACAAAAGTTGGAGGTAGTGGTGGTGGGTGACCTAAAATGGGCTGGATTGATGGATCGTGAGAAAAATTATTAGCAACCGCTTCATTGTACGAAGGTGGAGGTGTATCGTAATTTTGATCAATATTTATCGATACATTTTGGCTGGCTTCTGTTGTGTAACTTATTTGTTGCACCTTAATGTCACCGCAAACGGCAAAGTGGTTTACATAATTGTAAGTATTTTCTTGAAGAAAGTAATCAAACTGTCTATTGTTGATTAATATCTAAAATATAAATAATATAATTAATTAACCGTATTCTAATTGCAGAAGGAAAAGATTGGCGTGAAATACTTCATAGTGTTTGAAACACCAAGAATAAGATAAAACAGATTTTTAACTTACGTGGGATTTGATATTTTTGTTTTAACAAGCTTTATCTCATCGAATGAAAATTCAAATTCAAAGCCATCACTTACCTGGTATCCATTTGAAATGCATGTAATAGTTAATGTAAAAGGTTCTTCAATTGTAATAGAAATATTAGAAAATTGTTTAGCTTCGTTCCACGTTCCATTTAAGCTTGAATTAAGAGATACAGTGTTTGTGCTTAAATCAACTGTAATTTCCAATGGCACATCAGTTTGTATATCGCCAATGTATTGTAAACTTAAAAGAAATCTAAAACAAACAACATTATAAGGTGAAAATTAAATTTCTTTGCTATAATCGTAATATTTGCAATCTTAGTGAGAACTGTACAATATTGGTGTGGAAAAGTATAATTATGTCATAATGAGCATTTAAATAATTTAATAAAAAATGTAAATAAGGAAATTCCGATAGTTAAACAAATATGAATAGAATTTAAAAATTTAAAATCAAAAAAAACTTAAAGATTTGAATTGGGTAGCTACCGAAAATTTAAAAAATTATTATACCGGGTGTTCATTTTAAAACTTCCAGCAATAAATATCTCAAAAACCAAAAGTCAGATAAAAAAATGTTTCGAACAAAAGTTATATAATAGCGAGGGGGAAAAATATGGCATAATTGTTTTTTCAATTTATTGATTTTTTCAAGGTCATTCAAGGTCAACTTTATTTTTTTAATTAGAACCTTATATTTTTTTAGCAGATTCATATTTTGTATGAATAAATAAACAACTTTTATTCAAAAAATTTTCTTATCGAGTAAAATGCATTGAAACAAAATAAAAACATTTTAATAAACTGCAGCTAATTATAATCGAAATTTAATTTTTTAAAAGTTAGAAGGCTATTGCTTTTATTATTATTCAACTTACAATTTTATGGAAATCCAAACAAAACACTGTCACATAAAACAAATAAATTGGCATTAGTTTCTTCAACTATTGTTAGTTTTGTGATTTTCAGAGACTATTAATTTAATTTATTTTTATCAATACCAGCTAATATTGAAGAGTTAAAATTTCGAATTATAGTAGCTTGCAACATTATTACGAAAAAAATTTTTGAAAAAGTTAGAAAGTTTCAACAAAGGCTGTATCATAGTTTAACTTGTAAATGGGGAACATTTTGAAAACTTGTTATGGTAACACTGGTTTATAAACATATTTTCCACTGTTTATACTACTAAATAGCCTTCTTAGTAAATATTAAATTTTGGTTAACAATGTTAATTATGTTTTTATTTTGTTTCAACGCATCTTACTCGAAAAGTCAAACAAAATTTGTTTATTTGCTTATGCAAAATATGAATTTGTTTAAAAAAATATAAGGTGCCATTTAATAAAACAAAGTTGACCTTTAAATGACCTTGAAAAGGTAAATAAATTTTTTTTAAAAATCATGCTATATTTTTCCCCCTCGCTATCATACAACTTTTGACCGAAACATTTTTTCATCTGACTTTTGGTTTTTGAGATATTAATTGCTGGAAGTTTTAAAATGAACACCCTAGGAAAATAATATAACAGCAATAATGTCAGTACTATATTAAATAATTCGGGATTAATGTAATTTATTCATAAAATAATTATTATTTTACGAAAAATTTTAATAATTCATGAAAACGTGGAAAAATAAATTAATAATTATTGCTTTTTAAATATCGGATAAAATAAAAATTGAACTTCGGGGATTCCCAAAATTTAATTTTAATTTTACGCGAGATTCAGATGGATTACTATTCAAATTTTTGGTAGACAAAGAAATATATCTTGATTGTGGAAAACTAGCGGTTTCTTAAATTTTACTTACCTACTCCCCGTTGCTGGTACAAGAGCATTTAAGGCAATGTTGCTTCCGCAACAAAAATTTGAAGGCACTCGACCATAATATGGTATTTCCTGAATTAAAAAACTGTTTTTAAACAAAAAATTTATCAAAACAATTATTAAAAATCATTAAATTATGTTTTATGCACAGGGTTGAAGAAACTTTGAAGAAATTGAAATCTCGTAATAGTAATAATAATAAGGAAAATTAGGAAATTACATCAGGGAAAATGAAAGACTTGAAAAGAAAAAATATTCTGAAGGCGTTTTTGAAAAACAAAACCAAAAATAAAAACTTTTACCAAAGAGAAGAGAAGCAACTTGAATTAGTACAACCACGACAATATACTAACACAATAGGTATTACACAGAGGGAGGAGGGAGGGAAGAAAAGAACATTTTAAATGATCAAACTTATATTTGTTTTGACTTATTATAATGGCAACAGGTTATTATAGTAAATCATGTTTTTAACTTGTTAAATGACTATGTTTTCACGTTTAAAAAATTTAATTTAATTTCTCTCCCCCCCCCCTATTTTATAAACTGAAATAACGTTCCTGGCAATTTAGGCTCCCCAGATAACATTTTCTTTTGTTGTGGTTTATTTTCTATATAGGGCTTCAGCTTCAGCAGAAACAATCGATTTGTTGAATAGCTAAAGTGACATAATTCTACTTAATTATTTAAATTGCTTCATCCCATCGAACGCAGCCAATGTTACAATAATTTTTGTTTAAATTTTATTTTAAATCTTTATGCACTAGCGGCACATTTTTAGGGGCGGAATTTTTCTCCTTTTTGTACAAAAATATTTTTATGAAATTAAAAAAAAAAACAAATTTTTTTTAATATTTAAAAAAAATAAATTCTTTTTATAAACAAATATTTAAAAAAAATATTAGAGGGGGGGTAGGGAGTGGCAAAGCTCTAGATACGCCAGTGTCTTTATGATTAAATTGAAGTTATTTCAAAATCATACTGTATCAAATCGTGAAATAATTTTATTAAATAGTTTTATTGATAAATCAAAAAAATACATATTATAATGTAGAAACATTTAAAATACGTTAAAAGAGTTAAAGTAATTTCCGGAAAAATCCGGAAACAGAAAATCAAAATAATTAAATATCATATTTTCAAAATTATTCCATAATATACAAATACACTTAAGTAACTATTTCTGCAATATTGCAATTAATATTATTAGAAACTTCACATTCAAATTTGGAAAAATCTCATTATGTAATTTATGATGTACTTTTTTCCAGCTCATAAATCATCCCTTGAAAAAATGAAAAATCTCTACCGAACACCCTAAGCTGTACTACAATTCTATTTAAATACTACTACTAAGTTATCATTTTCGTACTAAAATATTCAATATAAACAAAACCGATGCTAATATCTTATTACATCTTTACAAAAACGTACTTACACCTTATAATAAAATATATTATCTGATTAATATTGCTTTTAATAAAATATATTTGAGGTAAGTGCATATAAAAATACTTACAGGTCTTACAACAATTGAATTCATTTTAGTTTTGAAAATATCTGTCACATAACCTCCTTGAATAATCCCGACTTTGCGTCGCATTGAATATTGATTTTTCTTTTCGGTTTATTGTTTTGGACATGTAAGCTGTGTGGGAGCAATAAATGGAAAAAAATTTAATACAGACTTATTATAAATCTGCAAACGCATAATTTTATATTTATTCGCAGACAATAATTAGTTAAATAATTTATAATACCATTGGTAATCTACAAGATACTTCAACTGACATTTAAATAAAATTTCATTATTATGTAGTGAATGTATAATATATTATATTACAAAGTGGATGTACGATCAGGTTTATTGCCTTGATTAAAAAAATCCAAAGAGTAGTTTTGAAATAAATAAAAGATAACCAAAAGTATTATCAGTAACGTCAATGTTCCCACAATGAAGTTTTCTCGAGCTTTGGTTTGCTAAAAATAACAATTTAAAATTAGTCAATGCATAAAAATATTATTCAGGTCCAGGTTTTCAATCTCCTTGGCTTGATTATTCCCAACTAACGATTTATTTGCATTCATGAAAATAAACCATCGGTTAGGAATAACTAGGGATTGAAAAAATGGGTCTTTATCAGGCTTGCACTTACAATATCGTTATTGTTATCGGTGATACGAGGAATAGAATAAGTAGAACTCATTTCCACATCGGAAGGTTCTCGAGTTTCTGAACGAACAGGAACCAATGGTATAAGTGTTGGATACATAGTTAAAATCTCGTCTTCTTTTTTGAAAAGAATTGGGATGTTAACAGATCCATAATCGCTTCTGATAGCCATTTCATAATCCGGAGGTGGAGTTTCTCCAGTCGGAATTGTTTGTTTCACGGGAAGATACGTGATTGTTTTAATGTTGATATCTCCACATACTGCCATATGTGTTATGTTGTACCATGGAATTTCGTGTACGTATTCATCAATTTTGGTCCCATTGATTGAAACCTAACATGAAAATATTTGGCTAAATTTAACTCCTGAAATCAATGAAAGAAAGCATGAAAACCTTGTAAATGTCGTGGGTGCACTCTATTTCAATTTTAAGATCTGGACGTTTGGCAAAGCATAAACCATAATATTTTTTAATTTTTCCCCATCCGTTCAAAAGTTTGGAAGTTACAACGACTTCGTCGATTTTAAAATCGATTGCAAGGAAAAGTCCAATATCAGAATTTGGTCCTTCGTCACATTTGAAAACAACATTTAGCCTAAAATTAACTTACAGTTTAGTTGAATTTTGGAAATTATGATTATTCTTACCTTTCGGCTTCTTTTAGTACGGTAGAAGAGATTTTTATATGCTCTCCTGGTTGAAAATTTAAAGTGCAGAAGTATGGGGTGTTCTATGAATCAGTAAATGTTTTTTATTAATTCAAAAATTATTGAACTATGAGTTAAAAGAAACAATAGCGATGCATTACCAAAGAATGATAATATGGCTTAATCATACAAACAATATGTTAATAAATATCCTATTTCTAAGTACATAGGTATGCAGGTAGACTCATATTGCAATATGCAGTATTAGCCATGACGTAGAACAATATCTAAACAATGCGAGAGTCCAATCACACCAATTAGTCAACACTCAAATGATGGACATTACCATTCAATTTTGAATAAGTATGAGTACTGTACTATTTAGATATAATTCAGCATTTAAAATTCTCATGGAGAAGAATTATTTTTATTTTATATTTTTAAATATGTTTTTAAAATTAATGAACCAAGTAGACAACATAACAGAATTCAAAAATACTAAGGCCTTGATCAAAAACGTTATTAATTTATATAAAAAATTTTATTTTTACACTTTATTTAGCTAGTTCTTTATTTTGTTTTGTTTTGCAATAATTTAAGAATTTAAAACTTTTTTTCAAAACTGGACAACTATACAATTTCGTTGAAATTGAGAAATATGTATGTACGAGTAGGTATACTATGTACATGGTATCTATATAATTTTTATAAGGGCTATCTAAACGACGTTGAATAAGAACCATGCAAATACAAAATTAAAATTTGTTTTGTAGATGTTGAGTGTTGAAAATCTATGAAAATAAACCTTCAGTTAGAGATAACCAAAAATTGAAAACAAGGACCTCAATTGCTTTTACAAACGAAATATGCTTTTTAAGAATTACATAAATTATATTGAAAAAAGAAATAAAATATATAATAATTTAAACTTAGTTTGTGCAACCGTTATTTTTGTTTTTCTTAAGATCCTTAGTATAATTTTAATTTGTATAATAATAATTTATATATTGAAACATGTATTTTATTATAGTTTTTAACTATTATTTTAATATTTAGTAAAAAGAGACAGCACTGAGATATTGTTTTATTAATTATTATAATAATTTTATTTAATTGGAAAATATTTTATTTTATTATGTAAAAATTTATTTGTTGTATTTTTAAAACTACTTTGCATGTTTAAGTTCTTACAAATCCTGAAATGTTTCTTTTCAAATAATTTATTTATATGAATAATTAATAATAAAAATGGAAATAAATTATTAATCAATAATAATATATTTAATAACTTGTTAAAATATAATACTCACAGGTAAATCCACCACAGTTTCCATGTCTTTTTAGTCGAACTTGCAACTACTATACTGACAAAATAATAATCGGCAAAGAATTGTAAATATGACTTACAGTTAGTCACGCATAAATATTTATTGTGTTAAATATCAGAAAAGTACTATCTTATCGATACCCTGAACTCTGTAATGTAAATTATTTGGCTCAACTTAACCTTTTATGTTTATTAATTTAAATTAAATAATTATATGTTGTATACTTACTAATTATTGTAAGTAGGTAATATTATTTCTTGATAATTAATAATTTTATAATTACACTTGAAAAATTAACCATTAGTTTATTTAAGTACGAACAAATTTCAGATTTGTAAGTACCTGTACCTGTTAATGTACTAGATAGTGTGACAACACCGGTAATAATCACTGCGCCAATAATGGACAACCTATCTTAAGCTAAAATGGAAAATTTAAGGAGGTATTCTAGCCTACACAGAAAAAAGTAATTGGTAAAATCATCTAAAATTGTAGATAATTCATCTAAAGAGTGTGGTTGATTTTCAACCTTCTACTTCAAGTAACTAAATCATCTAATTGTAAGTAGTTGAATTAGACAAGTACAGGTTTAGGTGAATCATCTTATCAATGTAGTCAATTTTTCTAGTAACAATAGATACGATTACTACGTTAAGTAGATGATTGGTGTAATACAAGTAGATATTTCGACTGGCTTAAGTGGGCAATTGATCTCATAAATTAGAAAAATTTTCAAAAAAGATGTAGAGGATGTTAAAATAAATGTAAATACATTAACTACTACTAACTTACTACTAACTAAATCATTCTTTATCGGAGAGAGCTGGTTGTAATATCCTGTCTTAACGGCTTGATCTACCGATTTTACTTCTTCGATCTATTTCTACTAATTTTGGTATTCGCGTATTCTAGCTATCGTCTTAACACTTCTATTACAATGAGTTACACGTTAATTGTATATATCCTTTACTTTTGAAATGCACGTCCGCAGAATATGTAACTTTGATCGATTACCAATCAGTAATACATGGATTTATATTTATATTACATACTTAGGGCCGGTATTTCAGTTGTGGTTTAAACTACGATCCGAGTTTAAACTCCGTTTATATTGATATCAGACCAATCAGGTAGCAATAAACGTAGGTTAATCTTTGAACGTAATTTAACTAGCAACTGAAATACTGGACCTTATAATGCGTTTTTAGTAATGAACTTTGGAATAATTTTGTAGTAGAATTTTGTAAAAAAAATTGACCCTCCTTGGGCAAGATTCGATACGTGGTTATATTATACTCGTATACGAATTAATGACATTTATTTTTATATAATCTTTACCGAAGGAAGTAGTAGAAAGATTATAACTGGCGTTTAGCTAATTGGACTAAAGTTTATACAAGATAAGATTTTCACCATTATTATTTGTAAGATTCAACTAAAAGTTTAGCAAGACCTGCTAATTTGAATAGATATTTCAACTAACTTGATTATCTGAATTACCTGACCTGATCTGAACAAATTATATAAATATTTTAGCTAAAACAGCTATTACATTAGGCGATTCAAACAGATTTATTTAGATGATTTCAATTTTTCCAAATTAGATGATTTACCTAACTGCATATGATTGATTTTACTACTAATTTAGGTAAATTATCTAAAACGTCATCATCTAATGCCAAGTAGATGAATTTTCTACAAAATTTTTTTCTATGTAGAGGCATGAATTTTCAGGCGGTTTTTGAAGCTCTGTACAAACGAAACAAAAAATATTTTTACTGTCCACTTTTTTACCATTTGTTTATTGATATTTTAACATTTCATAAAAAATTAACCGAAAAAAAACTCAAAATTCACAAAGTTATGAAGTGGCAAAGTGGGAATTCTAAAAAAACTGGCGTGCACGATATCTCAAGTTCTAATGAACCGATTAATTTGAAATTTGGTGTGAATGTTCTTTATACATTCCTCTATCGCTTAACTATTAACTAATTCACTACGCTTAAGTCAAAATTTTGAATTTTACTATTTTTAAAAAATTCGGATTTGTTAAAAAAAGGTGCAAAAAATTTTTCCTTTTTTTAAACGGCCGCCATTTTGCTAAAAAAAATTTGTTTTACTTTTCCATAGTTCATGCTATAGCGGTATCTACTTATAAAAAACATTCACACCAAATTTCAAATAAATCGGTTCGGGTTATTCTTGGTTGGAATGTCGGAATTTCTTGTAGATAGGTAACTATCTATTATGAATACTTCTAGATTTAAGAATTGGTTCTATATTTATCATACATCCTGATCAATTGACAAAACGTCAAGGTAAAAATAGTAAAACAAAATATTTTTCAAACTTTAATTTGTGACAATATATTATATAAGGTACAACCAACATAGTAAGTATAACATAGTAAGTAAAAAGTGCAACTGTAGTAATGCACAGTGGGACGAAAACACGAAAAAGTGGCCAAAAATAAAATTTTGACTTTAATGACTTAAAATTAACATATTATTATTATTGCTGAACGGGTTGTGGTTCCATGCCCACTTGCACTGGAGCTCGAAGCTTATTGTACCCCGCGTTCCAGATTTTACTCCATCAGCTTTGTTGCCTCAATAAAGTTGAGTATACAGCTGATGGGTGCTTGAGTTATTTCCTCAGTTGTCGGATATGGCCAGCCGAGGTGTCGTAGCCTCAGCGATGCTAGAACTGGACACACACACAGCAAGTGGTGTGGAGTCTCTTCCTCCTCACCGCACTTCCTACATGTGGGATCTTCTACAACCCCAATTATATTGAGGTGCCTGTTCAGACAGCAGTGTCCTGTAAGTAGACCTACTGTCTTCCTCCGCTGTGGTCTACTCAGCTTGAGGATTTCACATTTTCTTTTGCTACTGGAGGGCCCCCCAATGAACATCCGCGATTGCCTCAGTCCCGGAAGGTCTCTCCAGTACTCAAGATGTTGTTTCCGTAGTAGTTCCTTTATAGTCCCTTTTGCGGTCAGATATGCTATCCCGCAAGTAGGTTCTGGTCCTACTAGATGTCGTTTTCTGCAGCCTTAGCAAAGGCGTCTGCTTTTACGTTGCCTTTTATTCCTGAGTGTCCCGGCACCCACCTCAGTGTTAAGCTGTTCTGTTGCGCAAGTGTTACTAGCACATCGAGGCAGTGACTTACAGCCCTGGATTGTGTTTCCACTCTCTCAAGCGCTTTTATAGCTGCCTGGCTGTCGGTCATGATACAGATCCGCTTATTTTCATAAGCCCTCCTTATCATTTCCTCTGCACAGGCTGTTACAGCAGTTATTTCTACCTGAAACATAGTAGCGTGGCAGCCCACGTTAATTCTAAACGCATCTCCCGTTCTGCGCCCACTAATCCCTGCTCCAGTACTAATTTCCATTTTGGATCCATCTGTGTACCAATCATATCGAGTTCCCAATTCCTGCTTGGTACCTTCCGCTCCCCTATCAGGTATGAGAACCTAGAAGGTTTTTGGAAATTCCTTACAGTACTGGTTCTGTCAGATTGCATGCATAGCATGTTGTTGCTCTTAATCGAGTTGAAGATCATGGTGTGATAGTTCTCTCTGGGGATCACTCCTCCACGATCGTTAATGGTTAGCCTGTATGCTGCCAGTAAAGCCTCCGTTTTGACCACCAAGTGTAGTGAAGGGAGCCCCAAAAGCGCTTCCATGGCTGCGGTAGGCGTTGTTCCCATTGCCACCGAAATCCCTAGACAGGCAAGTCTTTGCAACTTGTTTAGCATTGTAATACTACCCCTCTTCTTGGCTTGATGCCACCAGATAAGGGATGCATATGTTACCGTGGGTATCACAACTTTGGTGTATAGCCAAAGAACCATTTTCGGTTTTAATCCCCATGATTTTCCGATCATTCTCCTACAGGCCTACATTGCCCTAGTCGCTTTGATTGTTGTGTTCTTAATGTGTTGTGTAAAGGTCAGTTTGCTATCTAGAGTTAAACCTAGATATTTGACCTCCCCTACTAGTAGTAGTTTTTTCCCCCATAAGCTAGGCATTCTCACATCACGCAGGTTTCTGCGGTTTGTGAAAGCTACCACAGCGGTCTTATCAGGGTTAACCGACAATCCTTCTTTTATGCACTAATGGCACTTCAGGCCTAATGGCTATCCAGACATCCGTTAAAGCGGCTTTATAAGAAAGGGTAGCTTCTTTGCCCATGCCCTTCTTACTAGGTCTCACGACACTAGTTGGTGTGCTACCTTCTGACCGGTTACGCTTTTGCCCCCTGGTTGAAGTGGTCGCCTCTGCATCCTTTGATGCCATAGGTGCAGGTTCCCCTAAGGCCCCTGCACTACGTTTATTCTCGGTCGCCTCTCGGCGTTACTTTTGCCAACGCCTCCTGGCTGCCCCGGAAAGTTTGGTTCTTGGTAGAGCCCTCCTTTCGGAGTCTCCACCCTCCTCCTTTTCTACATCCTTTGTTTTTGCGGTATCTATAATTGTTCCCACGAGTAAAAGGGAAACAATAAGAAACGGGTAGCAGGTACAACGAGGGTTGCCAGCGCCCCGAGGTTTGGTGATTAGCGACCGAGCTTCCCCTCAGCCTTGCATCCCTTTGGCATACACCTACTGTGGGAATTGGAAGGTTTTTATGGTGGTTTCTCATCCACTTAGCCCGGGCGATTAAGCCAAGGCCCCCGCGCCCCTTGTCACTACTATCTTCCCGAAACAAGTTCCGGAGAAGAGTCGTTACAACCCACAAGCGGATTGCGGTATGGTCTTTTGTGTTTGCCAATTGGTCTGGTTTTTCACCCACAACCGCCATAACCTTAAGAAGACGGCCAAGTCCGGCCCAAAGAGTTTTTAAGTCCCGGCCGGCCCCGAGCCGACTCCCGTCCGAGCGAGCAGGGGGTGATCCCTACTGCTCGTCCAGGAGTATACGCTTGTAACTTCATCAAAACTCGCAAGCCCCCTCACCACGACAAGGTTGCAAACACATGGAGGGAAAAATTAATGAAAAAATTTAAATTGACAGGGGTGGCTTAGAAGGGTGTTTTTTATACGAGGGGTTATTAAAATATGATTTTACTTTTAATGACTTAAAATTGCCGTAAAATTGGCATAAATAACACGGAAAAATAAATTTAAAAAGTTCAAAATTTACAGGGGTGGTTTACAGGGTTGTTTTTTTATACGAGTGGCTATTAAAATATGATTTTACTTTTAATGACTTAAAATTGGCATAAATAGTATGGAAAAATTAATTAAAAAATTCATAATTTACAGGGGTAGTTTAGAGGGGGTTTACATTTTTGAAAAGAATAAAATACTCTGATTTTACTTTTAATGACTTAAAATTTGCCTACATAATACACAAAAACTTTATAAATAAAATAAAAAATAGACAAGGGTGATTTTAGAGGGTGTGTTTATATATATACATCTAGCAAAAAATGTTTTCTTTCGCATACATCATGTTAATAACCTCGATCCAATACAGTAACAGTAAAAACAAGTGAGTTGAATATGGTGCAATACTTACATATCCAGCGCGTCGCCGTCATTTAAAAACGCGAATTACTTAAAAGCGAGCATGAATGAGCCGACAAATTTTACATGATGTGTTTAAGAAATGCCTAATGTATTTTTTGTGTATTTTTTAAAAGCGGTATCTGGTGGAAGATTTTTTGTAAGTCCACACAAAGTTGGAGAATTGCATGAGATTTTCAATTGAACAGCTCCCGGAATTAAGTTATGTATTTAATTAATGCACTATTTTATTGTCTTGTATTTTTTTTTATTCAAAAGTACATACTTCAAGACATCTTTTCTATTAAATATTAATTTGAACCCTAAGCTGTAATCCGCACAATAACTCGTTAAAACTTAATGTCGCACGAAGCGAAATGCTACTCAAATCAGCGATTAATGGATACATCGTTCTAACAAGCAGAAATATTTTTCAATTCACTTGAAATTCTGGGAAAATGTGCACCGATGTTTCATCTAAAGATATACTGAACCTTGTTGCAAAACTGTTAAATTGACAAATATGTATTTTTGGCCACTTTTCCGAGCGTTCGACCCACTGTGTAATGGTGCAAAGATCTACAGGCCCTGACCAAAGGACTATGGGCAAAATACATGGCAGGGTATCTAAAATACAAAAGACAGTATTTACAAAATAATTTTGTAATAATAAAGATAAAGAATCGTGGAAATATAGTTCTTTTAAACAATTTTATTTTAAAAATAATAATTATTACTAATAATTTTGTAATATTTTTTAAATAGTTATTTTAGTTTTTAAATTTTCTTCTTAATATATTTTAAAATTTAATATAGATGTGTACGTAAAATCCATGTATTGCATGTATTCGTGTATTTTGCAGAATATAATTATTATTACCTATATATTATTAGTTGATGTTATCGTACAAAGTTGAAAATTTGTATTAGAAATAAAAAGTATAAAATGAAATTCAAAATACATATTAAAAATTTTAGAATACAAAATTCGAGATACAAAATGTATTTTAAACACGTATTTCATATAAATGTATTGCGAATATTGCTCACCCCTGGTTCTGACATCTGACAATATTTTTATTAATTATTCTTATTGCACAATAAATTGTTGCTAATTCTTTGGATAAATTAGTGGTACATATACTTCATTATAAATTAACGATAGCAATTTCCTGATTTAAATACAATAATGTCATTTCGGCAATATATTTTCCATTGGGAATCAGCGGAGGAAAACGAGATTCGTCAGGTACAAAATTGCATACATGATATGTTACATTCTGAAAATAAAATGATTGGGTTACTTTATTGAAAATTTAAATTATTTTCAAAACCTTTTTAAAATAAATCGCTTTAATGTTGCCACAGTTTAGTATTTCACGAATTCCTATTGCGTTTACATCAAAAAATTTTTTAATATTTTCCTGAACGCGCGCCGGAAAGTGTCGATATTCGTTACTCAGAAACTTATAGCCCTGTATTCGTACCTAAAACAATTTCGAACTGTTAATGAAATATCCAAAAATTTTCAAATCCGTCAAACTTCACCACTGCTTTATCTTCTACGTCAATCTTCAAATTAAAAGTAACATTATGAGCCGTAGTATAGTTCTATTGTATTTAAATGCTTTAACTTCAACCATATTAATGTAATCTTCACTGAAATTCATCAATTGCAAACGAACATCTTTGAGTTTGAATCCATGTTGATGAAACTGAAATTCAGTACATTTAAGTAATTTCTTATAAATATTTTAATAAAATTGTTTATTGTTTCATGCCCCTATCCCACGATCATTGTTTTTATCAAAATTTTAATCAACAAAATCGGTACTCGGCGTCACTATGAGTGTACATTGACTACCGCGGCTTGATTTCAGTTACCAAGAAAGACTTTTACCCGCTTCCCGACTTACCTATGACGATTGAATAATAATATTTTCACACTTCGTCTTCGTCATTGTTTAGCGTATTAGATATTTCTCAAGCTTTTCGCCAGATTGAGATAGAAGAATCAGACAAAGATAAAACGGGATTCAACTGAACATATAGCAAACTACCATTCGACTTATCAAATAACCCAGCAACCTTCCATCAGAGATTCACGCATGTTAACCCTCTCCAAATTTATAAATTGTATGTGTTTAATTTACCTAGATTATAGCATAGTTTTCAAAACAGACAACTTAATTAAACATCTAAACAGAGGTTAACTCTTGTTTTCGGAAAGTTACAAACAGCTCATGTAAAATTGAAACTGTCTAATTGTAATTTTTTATACCAGTCTTATCTCGGTCAAATAGGGTCGTACAGACGCTTTTATAAGGAAATTTTCGAAGCTTGCATTAACCATTGGTGAATTTAACAAAACAAGTGAATGAACTTATTATTATCCCTGAGAAACATACTGCTTTTACCAGCAGGAAACTACAGAAAGCAGAAAGAAACTCTACATTCCAAACTTGAATGCATAAAAAAGACATAAAACAATTTGTTTTACAATGTTTTTTACACTTAAATGTCTTGTAACCTTGACCCACGCGACTGGTCAAGTTGGCTCTATACTATAAGAATATGATTTCGAGGTCATATACCGGGTGACCGGTCGACCATCTGAACATAGGCAATTAACATAGGAAATTGATTTTTCTTTAATTCCTGCTTCCCATCACAACGGATAAGAATGAAAATGGTATCAATTTAAAGAGATTTTTATTCCGCTTCTAAAGATACCTAACACTTGATATTTTGTTTTTCAATTACGGTAAGTGTACCAACGATTTAAAAAACTTCTTAATGACATGTAGTGTAGAGCGTAAATTATAAATGTAAACAATATTATCGAGTTATTATCGGGAATAATAACACAGTTTTATAGCCAACAGCTATACTTACCTACTTATACTTACCCCTTTTGACGATAAACAAAATTCACTACACTTACTTCGAAACTTACATTCAAAAGTCCCTCTTCGTTCAAAACCACAAACTCAATTCCCACCGAATCAGACTCTAGGCAGGGACGTACTCTGGAAATAAAACAAATTGCTAAAATTTGTTACATAATTTATTAATTTAGTTGGCTTTATTGTGGATGATTTTATTTTAGTTGATTTGTAAATTTTAATAGTTTGATGTTGCTTTCGGTTCCGAAAAGTTTTCATGTAACTCTGGTCGCTATTGACTTATTAGCTTGAGGTATAAGATCAATTATTGTATTTTACAGGTGACTGATTTGTTTGTTTATAGTCCTTAAGAAGAACAAAATAAAGTTCGAAATGTCGCCGATGTTCGTCTTCCACAATGGCCTGTATACGCTTTCAGATTATCCAAACACAACCATTCAGCAACCTTACTCGGAATCTTTCCAAAGGTGTTTTTGCCGACAGGCTGAAGAGTACATTTCTTATTTCGATAAGCTACGAAGAACCTAAGAACGCCTTGCGGACGCAACGCCGAATATTCTCTCACCAAACCAGCAGCACCCAAATTTTCTTCATAAATAAATAATTGATTGTAAATTTCCTATTTACATCATTCTTCTTTAAAACGTTAATCACGATCACCAACCCACGAACTTCGATATTGGAAGAGAGCAATTACAGATGTAACAATCTATTCAACAGAGGAAATCACAATGAAATTTTTACCTTATTCATAAAAAAAATGGCATTAGGAGCTTCTCGCAAAAATTGTTTGAGCTGTTTTCGGGACAAAACCTCTGATTTTTTAGGAACGTATTTTTTATTTTTATTCTTCAGAAATGCTTTCACTTCATCGAACATTTTAACATCAGTTTTTCCTTTAAATGTAACATTGACCTTAGTATAGATAATTTTGGCAACAACGTGTTTGGTGAATATTTCTGCGACTACGGATAGAATAAATTAGTCATACGTCAAAAATAACGAGAATCAGAGCAGCATATCAAATCTTCAAAAAACGCTAGCAAAATATTTTCGTCGACACTGTTCACCAAATTTTTTCTTCTCCACTCCTGAAAGTCTTCATAAGCTTTAGTGTAGCTTTAGATTTCGCCGAAACCAAACATTCATGGGCTTTCGCCGCTTGAATTTGCACGTAATTTAACATTTCATCAATTTTATTTATGACAAGACGCGAAAATCAAACTAGCCAATCATGATTTTTACAAACACGGCCCTTAGCAACGTTACCAATCCGATAAATTCAAAAATTTACAATCCAATATTTTATTTCCATTTTTAGAACAATATTGTTTGAATGAGAAGAAAACTATTGATTACAAAACGGGAAATATACTATTCATATTCCCCTAGTTGTAATAATAGCTATTAAAAGTCATTTTTTAAGTAATTTTAAAATTAAATCAAAAATTTAATTATCCACTTAAAAATGTGGTGATTAGTAATAGATTATAGAAAATTAACCAAACTAACTATTGACGATAAATACCCAATAACTATTATACTGACATTTTTGACAAACTGGACAAATGACAGTACTTCACAACGTTAAAGTTGTGGGTTACTGGACTACATGAAATGGATAAAAAGATCGAAAACCAATCGAAATAAATCCAAGCGCTTCAAATTCTGTCAAAAAAAATAACATGAAAATCTTACCTGACATTTAAATCAAATCTCCAAATTTACTCACCAAAAATACTCCCCTCAAATTTTAACAAAACAACAAATAATGGAATTCCGATTCTATAACAACATATTTTAGTTGACAATTTTCATAGCCACAGACTTGAAGAAAAATTTTTTTGTTATTTTTTATGAATAAATGCTACTTATAAATAAATACATTATTTATTCTTCTTCTTCACTTCATGGGATAGGCAGGCAATTATGCCTGTTCCGGCACCCAACTTTTTCTCGGCCATCATACGTCTCTTTTTTCCCAGAGGATTTATATCTTAGTTCCGCTAGTAGTAGCCTCTCAGTGCTCATTCGTTATAGGTGTTGGTTCAATCTTTTGTTGTATTCGACGATTTTATCTTGGAGGTCCTCTCTTGTGCATCTCTTTGTTGCTCTTAGAAATCACATCTCGCTGGCCTGTATTCTACTTTTGTCTATTGATGTAGGGACCCATGAACATTATTTATTACTTTTAAAAAAATAATACATTAAAGGGTTAAATTAGCTGATAGAAAATTTTCACTGCAAACTGACTTGTTTACATTTTACAGTTTATCTTTAAATGTTGGTAGTACAATAACTTGTAATCCCAGTCTCTCCCTACTATTCAAAGGGTGCGTTTTCAAGCCCCTAGCAAGTAAGTGAGTCACTCACTATAACAATTATTCCATTATTTTGTACCAATAAATAATTATTTAACATCATTATTATTACCATTCTTCATTATTAAACAAGCACCTATGACGATTTTTAAAAGTCGACGCCGCTAATGAAAAGGACTTAAAACGAAAGTAAACCATCAAACATAATTTAGAAAATGCAAAATATATTACAGTACCTATATCAACATTATATTATAATACAAAAGTTTAGTGCAATTTAAGACAAGATTGTAATAATCAGTAAATCTATACCTATACATCGATAATAATAAATCACATCCATGTTCTTATAATTAAAACTTAAAGTATACAATTAGTGCTAAATAAAAATGGCACATGTTCACCCTTTAGCCCGCTCTGGAAAAGAATAAAGAAGAATAATAATAAACCATACTCAAAATTTGGTTTCTAAAAATAACTAGTTTTTATATTTTCTATCTCAACTCCTCTTCTTGAAAACATTTAAAAATTTTAAAAAAACTTCGGTCTTAATGGGTTAAAAGCCAATTTCGTAGTAGACAAAATAATAAGTGTTCATAAATACTATTTAATTTTGCTACTCCATAATATAATACTAGTAGGTTTTTATCAATGGCTAAACTTTGGCCCACCTGAACCAGAAACTCTAGTTATATATCTGTATATAAAAATATATTAATTTTTTAGAAATATTCATGTATAATCCAAGTACAAAAAAAAGTAGTACTAATGAACTAATGTTTCTAGTTTTAAAAACTGCACCACTATTTTTAAACAAAAAGTTTTGCATATTGAGCAATTGTCAAATTTAAGTACAATAAAATGATTTACTCAATAAAAAAGACAATTTTTTGTACTTTTAATGCCTGAACATTACAATAAAACTCAACAAAGTAGTTCTAATACCTCGTATACCCAAAGAGGAAGTTTTAAGATAAATGAACAAAGCCTTCTTTGTAAACTGAACCTTTAGCATACGAGGTATATACAGGGTGGCTCAATTTCGATCCCTCTTAAGGGGAAATCAGTAACTATAGAAGATATCAAAAAATGGATGACGCATCCTCGATCTCTTTTTTTGAGAAAAGCTGAATGACCAAAACCGGAATTCGCTATCTTTTTACTTTTTCAAGTTATGGCCAAAAGTTCGCTTTCTCGACTTTTCGTTAAATGTCGATATCTCGGTATGTTTGTAATGTTATTGAAAAGATATTTAGATCTTCTTCAGATACTATTTTAAGGAGAATAAACTAGGCCAAAGAAATTTTAAATACAGTACAGTCTCGGTAATCCGAACACACGCTAATCCGACCATCCAGTAATTCGAACAAAAAAAGAAAAATTCAGTAGTCCGCACAAATAGTCATAATCCGAACACAACTAATAAAATTTTCGGATTATAGAAAAATGTTCGGATTACAGAAAACAAAATAAGGTGAAAGATATGTATGTAATGCAATACATAAAGCACTACAAACTGCTGACACTACTATAAACTCCAAAAAGATGCCGATAGTTTTGTTTAAGATTGGCATGTGAAAATGATGTCACATCTCATAAAATTTTTTGTATGATTAATTTAAAGAGGTAATTAAAAAGGAAATGGTTGCGAAAAAATAAATCGTAATTACAATCTATTTTTCTAAAAAATAATTTTATTTTTTCTAAGCACAGTAGAATATAAATGTATGCAGTATTTATTTTAAAATTTGTTTATCTCTAACATAAAAATTGTTTTAAAAATTTCGATTTTTAACTTTTTCCAGTAATCCGAACTTCTCTGTAATCTGAATGAGGCCAGGTTTCTAATAGTTCGGATTACCGAGACTGTACTGTATTTTCATTTGTTTCCGAGTTATAATATAAAGTTATGTTTTTTTAAATGGAAACCATAGATAGCTATGACATATTTAAATAGAGTTTTTTATCCTCTTTTCAATGATATATAACATGTAGGGTCTATTATTTCAATTTCATTCCGTTATATTAGAAAATGTTAAATAAAAATAAAAGAAGATCGAAAAATTAAATTTTGGCTTTGTCTAAATAAAATACTGTACATATTTTGTCAAAACAAAACACTATACATTACAAAACAATTGCCTTCAGTTGTTTTTAATGGGTGTTTTTTAGTGATGTCCCATTTTTGATTGGCTATAATGTTTTTGTTAATATCTGGCTTACTACAGAATAAAAATAACTTTTTTAAGTTCATTGGTGCATTTTATTAACATAAGAAATGAAATTTATTTTAATGTAAAGAATATGCCAATCCAGAGCATATATTTTTTGATTGAATTTGCAACATCCTGGGCCGAATAAGGGGATTTTGCAACATCCTGGGCAGATTTACCTGTTATTTCACAACAGTGTCAAATGGCTTATGAAAACTACGAAAAATATGATATAAGCAGTGGCGGATTTATATGAATGCTTACGATGCTGGAGCATTGGGCCCCCGATCATTGAGGGACCCCCAAGAGCCAAGACCTTTCAGTTTTGTTTATTATCTATCTTTTTCAAAGAACATAAAAGCAAACGCAAATTATAAAATTTTGTTTAATTTAATTAAATTTTTATAGAGAAGCTTAAGATGCTGGAACATTGAATATTAGATCCCAGATCAATGAGAACTCCATAGATGCCGTCAAACCTTACTCGTTATTTTATAGAATTGAATTTGTTTTCTCTTTTTATGAGAATCAGTTGCTTTTGCTTTGTTTTTTAAATTATCTATAAAATAATAATTGATTGATACGTGGTTTAGGTAGTGTAACTCGATATTAACCATATCAATATTTTAGAAAACCCAAAAAATACACACACACGTTTTTGAAATAAAATGCACTGTAACTATAAAATATTGCAAACGTTTTCATTATACTATGGTATCATCAGGCGATGAACTAGAAAGAAAATTAAATAGAATCCGTTTAATTGTTGTTTGGAGTGGTGAAAACAAGTATTTTTGAAAAAATAAGGGAGTTTTTATATTTTTTATAATTTAATTTATATTTTCCAAAATAATTACCATGGAATCTTTCATGGCCAGTCCGATAAACGCAACTTTTAACAATTTCAAAAGCATTTTTTTGGCTTTTTAAGTAAAAGTTAGATGCAATCTAATACTCTTATCATTCGTAGTTTATATTTCTGCATTATTTTTGTGTCTTTAATTGTTGCTCTAGAATAATTAGGGAAGCAAAAATTTGCATAAATAAATTTTTACATGTTAATTTCCTATGTTCGGCTAAGTCATTCAGCACCCTGTATACCATTATTTTTATACTAGACAAATGTCACCACCACCCCATAATATCCTACTAGGGGCCTCTAAAATATAATTAGCATCGGGCCCCAAAGTCACCATCCGCCACTGGATATAAGAATATGAGTATCGAATGTTCACATACGCAATGCAATTTATGCATTGCAAACAATGGACATCAGTTTGACTATTTAGTATAATTTATGATTTTGTTTAATTTAGTATTATAGTAAATTTCAGTCTTTTTTGATTTTTATAACATTATCATATTTTTCATAGTTTTCGTAAGGCATTTGACACTTTTGTGAAATAATAGGTAAATAGGTACCAAATAGAAATTTTTTAAGTAGGTACTGAAAATACCTATTAAAAATAAACTGGAGCCAATTGTTTGTGAATAAATCATTACTGATTAGTTAATAAAGATTTTGTATAGTATTTTATTTAGTCAAAGCCAAAATTTAATTTTTCGGTCTTCTTTTATTTTTATTTAACATTTTTTAATATAACGGGATGAAACTGAAATAAGAGACCCTACATGTTATATATAATTGAAAAGAGGATAAAAAACTCTATTTAAATATGTCATAGCTATCTTTGGTTTCCATTTAAAAAACACAACTTTATATTATAACTCGGAAACAAACAAAAATATTTAAAATTTATTTAGCCCAGTTTATTCTCCTTAAAATGTTGTATGAAGAAGGTGAAAATATTTTTTCTATAATATTACAACAACCGAGATATGGACATTTAACGAAAAGTCGAGAAAACGAACTTTTGGCCATAACTCGAAAACGTAAAAAGATAGCGAATTCCGGTTTTGGCCATTCAGCTTTTCTCAAAAAAAAACAAAATCGAGGATGCGCCACCCGTTTTTTGATATCTCCTATAGTTACCGATTTCCCCATAAGAGGGATCGAAATTAAGCCACCCTGTACATGTTTCAATTGTCAAATTTTGATTCTCCTTCACAGCCACCCTTTTTATTTACTTTTAACATCCTATTATATTTAAGCAATAACAATTTATACAATTTATGCCAGAGAATTTTTTCAGAAAAGAGACTATCACAATGAATTAATATATCCAAAATTTAAAGCACACAAGAATACACAAGTAAAAAATTCCTGAAATCTCTTTGAGTAAATGTACACTATAATTCGTACTCGATTAACCCCTCGGACAATAAATAAAGCAAATTACATCTGTGATCGCTTTGCAAGACCATTAAAATTTTAATTATCACAGATTACAAAACTAAAGCTGTAGTTTATTGGTATTTATTCTAATTTTTAATTTATTTCAATTTAAGATAAAAAATCTAATGTGACAACATATAACTTTCCCATTTATTACTAAAAATAAAATTAAATAAAACAAAATTATGAATAATAATTAAAATAAAAAAAATGAAATAATAATTAAAATTTAATAAAGGGTATAGCCGGGTTTATATGGGAAATCTGCCCTTGCGGCTTTTTCGACTCATACTTGGGGGATCGTTTTGGTATCAAATAAAAATAATTCAGTCAAATTTTCAGCTCTTTATCTTAAACAGTTCTCAAGTTTTTGAAAAAAACCTCTTTTTTCGATTTTATTTTTTTTTAAATAGTAAAATTCAAAATTAATGGATGGCAATTTTTTTGCTAATTCTTAAGAGTAAAAGACATGAAAAAAACCTTTGATCATGATTATTAAACGAAAAGCCGATTTTTGGCAAAAGAAATAAAATTTAAATCTTATTTTTTAACGCCTTCCTGAAAAGTGTCACTCACCAAATTTTGTCAGAAAATGTGTTTTATACTCTCTTATACTCATGAATTTTTTCGATTTTTTTAAAGTGGTGCAACAATATGACAAAAATTAAAAAGTAATTTTTTTCTGTAATCTTGCATTTAAACAAACTTTTATGTTTTCTATGGTTAAAAAGTGTATAAAATTTTTTTTACTGAAAATATATCCTCGCCAGAGAAAAAAACAGAAAATCATAGAAAATTAAGACACGGTTAAAAAAATCTTGTTTCCATGCTTTACTCTTAAAGATAAATACTACTTATATATAATTTTTCCGTATTATTGGGAATCATTTTTAAGTTTTAAAACAATAGAAACAAAAATTTCAATCAGAAAAGTTATTAAAATATTAAGTATATTATCGATACTGTTTAACAAAATTGTCATAAATTATTGAAATTAAATGTAATAATTCCATACAAAATAGATCGTAAATCCTGCTCTGAGTAAGGTTAGTCTTTACAATACTAAGAAATTTTTTCAACTACTTATATTAAAATTATATAATTTCTAATGGTCTTTATGCAATCACTTTGCAATAAAACGATTAAAAATGTTTTCTACGTACGTTACCTGAATATTAAGGGATTATCAATTTTTTGTATTAACTTTTTTATGCAATTAATTAATTTTTATTAACTTTTATTTATATAAACATAAAATTTAATTTAAATTTTTGTATTTTTTGTATAATAAAAATATTATTGTTATTCATATTTTATAAATATACTAAGCGGGGAAAGGGGGGCTCAACATTATGTTTGTTTAATAATCCTTACGTAAGATGTACCGGGGGGGGGGGGGTCAAAATCTTACGTACCCTTATGTAAGGAGGGGGGGTCAAAAATTACAAAAATCGTCATTACGTAATTAATGGACAGCCCCTAATGTAATTATTAATTTTCGGTAAAAAAAATTCTTTATACATTTTATAACCATAGAATAGTATATTATACATCATGGGACTAAGGTACTACTTTTCATCCCGCGTGCAAAGATTTTTGCACGAGATGTTAGCCGAGTACAAAAAACGCAAACGGGATGAAAAGAACCTTAGTCCCGAGGTGTATACCGGGTGCTGAATAAGTTAGCCGAACATAGGAAATTAACATGTAAATTCTACGAATGATAAGAGCATTGGGTTCTATCTAATTTTACTTAAAAAGTCAAAAAATTGTTGTAAAATTGTTAAAATTTTCATTTATCGTACTAGCCGTGTAATAAAAAATTCAATTTAATTTCTATTTTCAAAAATATTTACCTTGGAAACTTACATAGCCAGTCTAATAAATAAATATTTGTATAAATAAATTTCTTATATTCGGCTAACTCATTCGGCACCCTATATACTATTTTTTACAATTTCTCTGTAAATGATAAATTACATTGGTTAATAGCTAAATTTGAGATTTTGAGTTTACAATAACTCGAAAACGGCATTAGATATCGAAAATCCAAGAAAAAAAATTTCCCTCGTGCCCCACCTCGTTTACCTTAAACGTGTAGTAATTTGTCGTAGGAATCTAAATGCAAAATTTCAGATAAAAAAAATAGTACTTTACTTCCGCAAAAGTGGGAGTAAAGTGATCACTTTACTCTCGGAAATATGAAAAATATGTAAGTTTGTTTAAATGCAAAATTACATTACATACTGTTGTACCACTTCAAAAAAATTCATGAGTATAAGGGAGTATAAAAGACATTTTTTGACAAAATTTCGTGAATGACACTTTTCAGAAAGTCTTTTCGTTTAATAATCATGACCAAAGTTTTTTTTCATGTCTTTTACTCCTAAGAATTAGCAAAAAAAATCACCATCCAATAATTTTAAATTTTACTATTTAAAAAAAAAATAAAATCAAAAATAGAGGTTTTCTTGAAAAACTCGAGAACAGTTTAAGATAAAAAGCTGAAAATTTAGCTTAATTATTTTTATTTGATACCAAAACGATCCCCCAAGTACGAGTCGAAAAGGCCGCAAGGGCAGATTTCCCATATAAACCCGGCTATACCCTTTAAAAAAAAACGAAAGAATTTCATCCAAAATCTAATCAGCTCTCTAGATTGTTGTTACAAACCAGTACCTACATATATGAAATTTGAATAAAATCGGTTCACGCGTATTGAAAAAATCTAGGACGAAAAAATCGCAGACAAGCACACGCACGCACGCACCCTCACACACACATCCGGACATCATAGCAAAACTTGTCTATAACGATTTGTACAGACTCATAGCCTATGGAAAAAATGCTAATTAAAAAAAAGTTTTTTATTCGTTTACAATACTTTACTTTACTACGTAACTAGGAAAGTAAAATAGTCACTTTTCTTTACCTAAGCTTCACTAAATTACAAATACATGTTGTATTTATTTAAGTCTTTTGTATCTGTACAGTAAAATAAAGATAAAAAAAATACCTTAAAAATTCGATGCAATGGATTTTAATTTTGATGATTGGTAAAGTAAATTTTGCTAAAAAGTAAAATAAAAGTAACCAAAACGGTTTTTCTTTCATATACGCAGATTAAAATTTCCAGCGCTAAAATGTTAAACTGTTTTTTTTTTAATTAAAATCTTTAATAAAAGTATCTCTAATTTTTTATTTTTTACATTGACTGGCTAATATGGAAAAAATAAATAAGAAACAAGTTTTCAGTAAATATCAAAACACTCGTATTATCCAATATAAGTTCCATTCCATTTTTATAGAAAGGACTGATTATATATCTTCCGAAATCAAATCACTAAGAAAAAATATCGCCACTTCTGCCGCAATACCTCCAATCATCAGCACACCAAATTTTATATAAATATTTAATAAATAGTAATTATTAAATTACTGATAACTAACTGATTTTACCACTTTTACTTGTAATTAATACATTTTACTTGATAATAGTCATTGACTGTCAAATGAATGTCACGTAATATGATAATTATTAAAATTTTCGAATGCATTGTTATATTTTTATAAGCCATCTAACAAATTTTCACAAAAAATAGATAAATTAAGATTTCAGTTAATATTTTCTGAAATTTTCTTGCTTTTACATTTTGGTCAATTGTTTCCTCACCTGTATTTTAAAAGCTCCATCAGCACACAAAATTTTATCTCAATCGGTTAAACAATTTCAGAAATAAAAAAATTTTCATTTTTTTTATTGTAGTAGCCCTGACAAAGATTTCTCTGCCAAAACCTTATTATCACCACTAAAGCCCACCAGACATACGTCCAAAATGTTTGACTGCCATCGACGCAGAAATGCCGAAGAAAATCGAGGGACAAGAACTTTTTTCAAGATTTCGCAAAAAAGTAATTTTTTTTCATGTTGAATTCCTGATTTTTATCAAATGGTTCCATATGCTGTCAAGTCCTGTGAGGACAATTTTCCTACATTCAAAATTTGGTTGAGATCCCTTGGAGTACTTCAAAAGTTATTCACTCTTGAAGTTTCAACTTTGACAGCTTGTAATTTTTGACAGATGACGAATAGAAAGTTACTTTCACCCAGCCCCCTACAGTGGCGGATCCAGGGGGGGGGGCGATCGCCCCCCCTTAGGTCTTCAAAATACGTTAATTTTTAAACCAAAAAATTCTGATGCGTTACGAGTTCCCAAAACTATTTTGAAATTTGAAAAATATTTCGTATTTTTTAAACTTCTGGCTTTAATTGATTACCTTATAACAAAATAACAAAAATACGGTATTGTATTTTAAATGTTAAATCTATTTTATAAGATAAGAATAAGAGAAATTTAGTACTTTAAGAAACTTAAATCTAAACTTCCGGAAGCCTAATCTGAGGCTTCTAGACAGGTAAATAATATAAGCTTGTTGCAATTTAGAAAAATCCCAAATTTTAGTGTTTTCCTTAATCCCTGAAAGGGTGTTTTTAGGTAACTATGCTCTCCTTTGTTAGTATTTAAAGAAAACAGAAGCGCTTTTATTCCAGTTTGGGTTTTTTGAATTTATGCATATTTTCAAGAGTTCATCCACGGATGTATAATTAAAGAGGTAAGTACAAAGAAATAGATGTAACATTGAACATTCCACCAAAGAATATTTAAATATTCTTTGATTCTACCCCCGAAGAATACTACAGAAGATCAATTTATATACCATTGCTTGATGCAGTAATCTTTGATTTGCAATCTAGATTTTCTGTAGACACATTAAATTCTTTTGAGCTTACATATTTGATGCCAAGAAATATTATTAAATTGAATTTAAATGATGAGTATGGTACGATGAAAGTATAGCTAGCATCTACAAATATTATGGCAAAGTAATTAGTGATCGACAAGGAGCTAAATTACAATTACTGTCTGAAATGCAATGTTGGCAACAGAAGTGGCTCACCGTTTCTGAATCCACAATACCTAATACTGTAAGCAAAGTGTTAAAAAATTGAGACGCAGATATCTATTCTTTAATAAATAAATTATTTGTAATACTGCTTACATATCCCATAAGTGTGGCCTCTGCAGAAAGGAGCTTTTCTTCATTGCGAAGATTAAAAACATATTTAAGAAGCACTATGGAAGAAAGGTTAAGGGATCTAATAGATCTGCTTCATATGCACCGTGAAGTTGAACTAAATGTCGATAACATCATTGAAAGATTTGCTAAAAGTGGCAATCGTAAAATTAATTTTATATTATAAAATGTGAAGCTACCTACTTTAATTTTTTATTTTTTAATAAAATTTATTTATTTTTATCTTTTTTTTTGGTATTTAATTTATTAAAAAACAAATAATAAACTTATTTTTGCTATTATCAACTACTACTTTTTATTTTTCTTATTTATTAAATTTTTATTTTGTCGCCCCCCCTATGGTAATAGTCTGGATCCGCCACTGGCCCCCTACCACTCCATGTTACAGTAAGTGGTGTTATATTGTGAGGTGATGATGAATATGCGGAAGATTTAAAATTAATTTTATCATAAATTTCAGACAGCTTTTTTTAACTATTCTAATACAATATTATTATAGTTACTATGATAATTAAGAAATTACTTCGATTAAACACTCGTTAAACACAATTTATTATACAATTATCTAGTTTAACAACAACTAATAAAAGCTGTTGAGAAAATAAGCTACCAGCGCCACCGAAAGAAACTAAAAGAATCACATACTCATGACGGCTTTTTATATTTTCGCCCATTGAAGTTGTAGGGGGCTGCTTTCACCTATTCTGGATAAAGCTTTTCAAGGTCTTTAAAATAACCTATCACAAGACCAAATTAAGGCTACCAGACGTCCCGATTTGGTCGGGACAGTCCTTACTTTTACACTGCTGTCCCGATTTTTTTTTCATGTAAGTCGGGACGCCTAAAGGTCCCGATTTTTAGAATTTCTAAAAACTGAAAATATTAATTTATTAAAATTTAAACATGTAAATTACAATATTCAACTAATTAATTTACTAGGTAAATGTAAGTACTTTTGCACTTATAGAAGAGTGGAGTGAAATGTCAAAATGTAGGAACATCGGTATTGAAAAAAACTACCCATTTAAAAATCTGAAAATTCGACGCCTATGACAATTTTAGCAATTTATAATTTGATGACCTTGAAACATCAAAAATTTTCCCATTTATAACTTTTATCCCCCTCCCTCAAATTCCCGAATATCCACTCCTATGTGTCCCGATTTCATGATTTGAAAATATGGTAACCTTAGACCAAATTGTTTTTAAAAATCTTGTATTATTTTCTTGCAGTGGCACTCCTGGTTGACAGATCGTGATGAAAACCTTATTTTCACCTTTCTTTTTTATTCCGTTCAGGAATAAAGCAAAAGACAAAATTTAACGACAAACAGATCAACAAAGAAATTTTTTTTATTTTTTGCAAGTCTTGCCGTTTCTGAACCCGGTGATCTCGAAAATGTAAAAAAAGATTTGAAAATTTTTCTCGATTACCTTACCTCCTAAAACAATTTTTTTACTTTATCATACAAAGTATAAAAAAGTATTGTTTTTTTTTGATTAGAGGTAAAACTGTACTTTAATTTAATTTGTTTATTTACATTGCTTTCTATGACAGTCAACAATAATTTGACTGAAAATAATGGGGGAATGCATATGGCATAAATTTACATATCTAATGATGTGCATTTATCTTAGCCCAAATTAATAGACAAAGTTTACTTTCAGACAATGTATACTTTTGCCTACTAAATGATACTTTGCATTTCTGTTGCATAAAAATGCTCAATATGTAAAGAGCAAAAATATAAAATATAAAATATAAATTTTTATGAATATTTATAAATATCTCGATTTGGAATAACTGCATTTCAGAAATCTAAAATTTATTCTAGCTTGCTCCCAATTATTATCACTTATTATTAATAAAATTTTTAAAAATACTATCGACTGGCCTATCCCAATATTTTCTTAAACATTGCCATCATATTCAATAGTATCTTAAATTATAATACCTATATTATTTAAAAATTAAAAACCTCAAATTTTGCTTATTCATAAAAATAAAAAGATCACAACCGACTTGAATATTGTAAGGCACAAAAATTCTTTTTATGACACAATGAATAACCCGATAAAATTAAAATTCAAAAACTTCATAAGTTGAAGAATAAATACTATAGATCAGTCAAAACTTAATACTACCTAACTTTTAAAAACTATTTAGTGCAATACCTTAAGTATTCTGCCAATAATTATTTATAAATTATTGGTATAGAGCTACAATAATTTTTATCCTTGAAGGAATACTTGATGAATTGCAGTACAAATCAATTTGACGATTGTTTGGAATATCCTATTAGAAGCTATTAGTCGTCAGCATAATCACAATGATGAATACTATAGGTACTGTTATAATACTTGTTATGCAGCAAACCTTAACAAAATTGTTACGCTTAACCTAGAACAAAATATAAAATTTATTTTATGAACTGAGAAAGTTTGACACTTACTTACAGGTCGGAAACTTGAACCAACCGCATTAAGTGGAATTGTTGTACCACGTGGTGGCTGCAAACCAGATACATAAGTAGGCTGCATAGGTTGTGGTTGCACAATTGAAGCTCCAGTAGGATACCGTGAACCACTCAATGCTTCATCATAAGTTGGTGGATTAGTTGAAAGGTATGAATTGTTTGGTGGTGGGTAACCGGCTGTTTGTGGAAAGTGAAATCCAGATGTGGGCGGTTGAGGTCCAGAGGATGGTGGGAGAAATTCGGATGGATGCTTTGGTTGGGGTGGGCGATAGCCATTGAATGTAGCTGTGGCATTATCTAACATCTCAAAATCGTCATTTCCATTTGGTCTTGATGCAACTGGCATGGGTAACAAAGGTTCAGCAGTGGATCCCTCACCCGCCGATTCATACGATATCTTAATAATAGACACATCACCGTCGATACTTAAGTGACTGATCTTATCATAATGAATTCTTTGAGGAAATTCACAATACTGCTGACCATTGATTGCCACCTTAAAAAAATATTAATTAAATTTTTTAATTTTGCAATCAATTATTTAATTATTACTTTGTATTTACTCAATTCACACAATATAACGACTTCAAATCTCTCTGTACACTTAATCGGAACTGCAGGTTTTTGTTGTTCTTCGTCCCATATTCCACGATGTAAAGAATTTAAACAAATGCAACCGTCCAATATTCGCACCGATATCTGTAAAGCAATATCATCTTGTGGCGATGTACAAGGACCACATTGCAAATTAATATTAAATCTAAAATAAATCAAGAAATACAAATAAAAAAAGATAACGTGTAAACTTAAAAGTTATACCTATATGAAATTGCTGGAACAGTTCCTGTAATTCGAACCAATTTTTGTGATGTAAATCTCCCTCCACTACCAATCGGGCCCACGTAAGGTATATTCTAAAATTTATAAAAATTAAGCATATTTTAATTTATACTAATAATTATATGATTACGATATAGCACGAAACTTACTGGATCTAAAACAAGGTTATCCATTAAGTACTACGTTTGTTTACAAGAACCAAAATTTAAAAAAAGAAAGGTAAATTTTAAATACTTTATCAAAATTTAAACTGAACAATATGTTAACGTACAAAACTACATATTATTCAATTTTTCAGACATACAGAAATGGCAATTAATTTACTTTAGATCGCATTGAATTTCAAGTGGAAACCCCACTACTTTTAGAACTTACAATCAGGATAGTATCTCATGAATAACATAATCGTTTAGATAGTGAACTATTCGCAAGATTCGTCATCATCAGCGTCATCAGGTTCACAGAAGAGACAATTCGAATGTACAGTACCGGATCTAGGTTAATTGTGCACTTACATTTTAAATCCAGATTAACTTCTATTTTGGAATTAGATCTAAATCTTTTGTTAACGTGAAGGCTGAAAATTACCACATTTAATTTTTTTAATACTTAAAACCAAAAATGTCTTTTTTTCTTTAAAATTGTTTGCATGGTAGCCCAAATTTTGAAGTTCCGGTACTGAGCATTAGTAGTATGTTACATTACACACTTCACCGACGGGTACCTGGTTCCAGTATGTGTGGAACAAGTCTGAGTCGCAATTACGGTCTTACCGAGAGCCACAAACAAAGAGTTACGTGTTGCGTTCAACAAAACCATAAAAAAAAATTTGGAAAATATATAATAATATATTTCAGCATACCAACTTTATTTTATACAAAGTTACAAAAGCTTAGTATAATTTAAGACAAGATTTTTCTAATCCGTAAACCTATAATATTATATTGATTAAGTTCTTTTTAAATATTTGACAATAAAGTAGAAAATGCTGTGTTATATTAATAAACTCTAACAACAATTAACAACAAATCACATCATCACATTACAGCAAAAACAAAAATTTATAATTTTCAAGTAGTGTAAAAATATTCATCTATCTATATTTATTTTCTCTCCCCTGCCCTGCCCCAATCTTATTTACCCTCTCCATGAACTTTGCCTGGATCCGCCCTTGGTAAGAGCATAGTGACCGCCATGGTACTATTATACTAATTTACTATTTACTCATTTACTATTATACAATTCATTGGTGCCATGGTAACCACTACCTTTTTTGCCCATTACCTCGGTGGTTTGCCACTGCTTACCAAAAGCAGTGACAAATAAAATTTTTACTCCGCCCAGGCTGGAGTTGGGTATCTGAAAAATTTTCTGAGGTTCTTAACAAATATATCTAAATGTGCTGTGGCCACCTTTTAGTAGTGTTTTGTTAGAAATTTAATATGTTATATATAAAAATATATCATTTTGTTCGAGATGTTACGAAGTACAAAAATACATTATATTGGTAAATTACTTGTAAAATTAAATAAGTAAAAAATATAAAAAAGCATAATTTGAATTCAACATAAGGTACAATACATAGCAACTACATAGTTTTTAAATTGTAGCTTCAATCGCTGCAACTCATTTAACGATACCACTGATACTCAAACTCTCTATGCCACTATAGTATTATGGTGTACAATTAATAGTAATTTTGCTAGTCTCAAAAACTGCACTAGCATTTTTAAGCAAAACATATTGTATATACTATAAGAAAAGAGTTCCCCCTAACAAAAAAAAACAATTTTATACAATAAGACTGCCAAATATTTAAGATATTTCGGAACTTCCATTTCTTGTTTTCCTATATTTTTGCAAGGGTAAGAAGCATCCTATATTTTATTTAAGCACTCCATTTTAATAAAATGGTACATTGAACCATCTAATACAAAATCTGTTATATAATTATTAAGCAGTAGCATTTTATACAATACAATTTATATAATTATAAGAAGAGAGATAAGATACAATCAAACAAAGTAAATTGGATGTATGGTAACTTATCATGGTCATTGAAATCTTAATTATCACAGATTATAGAATTAAACCTATGATACCCCTGAAAATTATTTTAAATTTAAGATAAAACAATGTTAATTTTTCGTTATCCAAACTTCAAATACAAAAACATAGTGTATAACTCATAGTTATCTGTAGATTAGTATTTTTTAAAACATCTTAAGAATGCAATGTGATAGTTTAATTTAGGGGTAGACTGGCACTATAACTTTGCTGTGAAAAATTATGTTAAAAATTGTTCTTGTATAAAAATTTTAATTTCTATTACAAAAAAAAGTAATTCCGGTTTTTGTATCTACATCTACAGAAAATCTACAGTTTTTCAATTTCAGTATTTCGTTTTCTCATTTATGGTATTTGAATTAACTTTGTATGTATCAATATTAGTTTTTAAAATGGCTAAGAAAGAATAATGAATAAGAAACAATAGTTTCTGATAAATGTCAAGGCACTTGTAGGCACTATGTTGTTGCAACTTGTCCTACTAGCAACTAACTGCACTTTTTAGAAAAAAATACAATATAAAAAATGTAGTTTCATTTTTAAAAAAGCACCATTATCCACAGACATCCTGTTACTAGGAAGATCACTTGAAAAAAGAATCAACTATAAAAAAATGAGTACCTTTTATTGAAACTCAATGTGGAAAAACGGAGTTTCTTCTCAGACAATCAATCAAACATATCATTTCTGTCCTGATGAGGATATAATTTAAATTAGGGTCGAGACACCGCTTATGGCCATTGAATCAGTTATGGTCACATATAGAAAAACAACTTACTGTATTATACAAGAGGAAAATGAAAAGTGACATATTTACAAGATTCTGTATTAACATAGTCGAGTATATGCACCGTTGGACAACACCAACTTACTTTTAAACAATGTGGCCATAACTGGTGAAACTAAAATATTTTGGAATTCAATTTATATATAGATATAAACGCGAAACTACGCTTGTTTGTTAATTTATTTAGGAAATTTTACAATTTTGTTATGTTTGAATGCACGTTATTTATGAAATTTTATGACGATTATGCATGTTGTTTTTTGTTGCGTCTCTGAGTTTTTTGACGATTATGCTGATGAAGGCAAAAGCCGAAACTAGTTCATAAGATATAAATACAAGCTTGAGGAAAGTGTTCTTTTTATTTATATATTCGCCTCAAGGAGATTTTTTGCAATAATCAATTTATTTTCTTTGCATGGTATGCATAATATGAGAATTTTGATGGATACCTTAAAGATATGTCTTTGAATAACGTTTTTGATTTTTACTTAAAAAATTTTTAAATGTGACCATAACTGGTACCTCTACCCTAAGAAATATTTCTGCAAAACTCTTCAACTTTTTAAAACAAAATTTAAGATAATAATTAATTTCAAAAAATATGTATATAAATCAAATTGTAACAAAATATAAAATCTGATTGTAGACTAAAGTACAACCAGTACAACCCAAATAAATTTGCCGGCGCATCATTGTTTAAAATGGTACGAATCAAGCTGGAAATCACTAGTCAATTAAGTGCTTTTTTAAGTGCATTTTTATTTTTATTTTAATATAGTTTCTCTTTTCACCACAATTTGAAACAATGTAAATGTCGCTGTCAAAGTGTTGCAGGTTATAAACAATGAAAACCTAACCTAACTGCATAAAATATAGCACTACGTGATTCAAAAATTTATAAGTTCAGGCATACTAATTTATCATTAAGAGGATTCATTTCACGTTGTACTTTTGTCGTAAATATCGTAGATCCTGTTATTTGTAAATTATGTAGAATTTTTAATGCAGATCTAGTTTACGAAATCTACGCAGTCGTACTTTATGTAGATGTCGTAGTTTCGTTACATTTATACGTTGGCGATACATAGTAACCAAGAAAAATTTGAACAATAAATAATAATGTCAGTAAATGTGAATTAGAATTAATTAGTTAAATATAATCTACCTCAAAACGTCAAAATAATCTACAAAACAATACGAAAGAATTTACAAAACATTGAACGGTGAGTGTGTTCATGTCACATAAGTCTACAAAAATTAAGAGTACGACAATTACGAAATGAAATGAATCCCCTTCGTGTTATGTTTTTATAATGTACGTCTTTCATTGGTTTCGGTTAGCTAGACATACAATTATTTTTGCACTCATTTAAAAATGAAGATGAACGACGTCCAAAATTATATTCAGTATGTCATTTTTTAATCAGAATTATGTGACATAGCGGCACAGATATTTGAATCAAACTTGAAATAATAATTAAGAGTTTTCCTGCCCATTTTTATATAGTAATAATTATTGCAACCTTGATACTTTTTAAAATAAAAAAATTGGTAAAAAATCTACCTCATAAGAATCATAGAATATCTTCTGACTACTAAAATCTTTTCAAAACTATTTTGAAAAAATTAAGTTTGATATCATGATCCAGAAAATATTTACAACAATATCTTCAGATGCTATAAAACTAATTTGTACTATTGAAATAATAATTTTTGGTTTATTCCAGTAAAAAATTAATATTTTTAATTATGACGATAAATTTAGTTCGCAAAATTTAATTATGGAACAAAATAAAAAATTGAGTCAACAATCGAATTAGAAGGTATGCAATGGCAACCAAACCTTAAAACAGTATCGATCTTACATTGCAGTTACGCCGCTTCATAACAAACACAACAATAACACAAATAACAACAATAACGCATAAATATACAAAAAAAATTTCCAGTGCAGCCCAAGCTTTAGTTGAAATTTTGCCAACCTAAAAAAAATAACGTTGGCAGTAATGCTGACGATGGAGATCTTGGAAGTTTTAGTATGTTCTCTTTCAACAATATCAGTACTTCATCTCATTAATAAGAATTGAAAATAAAATAATCTAACCACTCAAGTTCTTTGTCACTTTATTAACTAGTAGTGACAAAGAACTTGAGTGGTTAGATTATTTTATTTTCAATTTTAATTAATTTTAATTTTGGTATGTTGTTCAGTAATGATTGAGGATCATTTAAGCTAAAAGTCCTGGGCTAGTCGAGATTTGCCATACTATAAAACCCTTTCAAGTTTTTAAACGACTTACAAACACAGTTTCTCAAAAAACTGATGTGGCATTCGCTTCAAAAAATTTAAAGACCTCTGCACTAGACCAAATTACATTTAAATTTATTTTGTTTGTTTACACTTCAAGGCCAGTCGACAAGGGTTTTGTTGAAAAAAAAACATTGGGAAAAAGCAAATATAAATATTTGAATCTCATCAGAAAGACCAAGCTAAATGTACATCATTGTGAATACCTCAGTTTGAGATCACTACCTTCCAGTGGTCTAAAAATTTAATTCAGCTTGCCCCTAATTATTACTATGATAGTTTTATTAGAACACATTGTCAACTGGCCTAATACCCCCATAATTTTTAATATTATTATATCATTTGGAAAAAAATTGTTTTTAAAATTGAACATCTCAATTTTCTTTGTTTAAAAAGGTGAAAAAAATTACACTACTGGTCGTGAATTAAAAGGCACAGAGTATTTTTATGACACAATGAGACCACCAAATAAAAATTAAAATTCAAAAACTTTATAAGTTGAGGAATAAATCCTGTAGATCAATGTTAATGTTACCTACCACTTGTGTACCTTAGGAATTAAGTCAATAATTATTTTTATTGTCGTAGCTATCATAATAATTCTTGTTGTTGTAGTAGCTATCATAATTATTGTTATCATTGTAAGAATATTGAGTATTACTTGATGAACTGCTATACAAATCCACTGATCGATTTTTACGAACTTTAGTTTGTACAACAATTACACTAATAATAATTATAACTATGATCATCCCAATAGCTGTGTAGCAAAGCTTCATGGTATTGTCACGCTTAACCTATAACAAGAATATTAAATTTATTTCTTGACTTGGAGAAAGTTTCAAGTTTACTCACAGGTCGAAAATTTGAACCAACTGCATTAAGTGGAATTATTGTACCAGGTGGTGGCTGCAGACCAGATACATAAGTAGGATGCATAGGTTGTGGATGTATGCCGGTAGGTCCAGTAGGATAAGGTGGACCATTCAACGTTTCCTCGTAAGTTGGTGGATCGGCAAAATCAATATTATGATTATTGGGTGGATACGAATTGTTCGGTGGTGGGTAACCAGCTGTTGGTGGCGGATAAAATCCAGATCTTGGAGGTTGAAATCCTGATGGAGGTGGTTGAAATCCAGAGGATGGAGGTGGAAATCCAGACGGCAGTTTAGGTTGAAACTGAGAAGATGGTGGTCGATAGCCAGTAAGTGGAGCTGTGGCATTATCCAATATCTCAAAATCATCATTTTCATCTGCTATCGGTGCAACTGGCATGGGAAACGAAGGTCCAGCAGTTGAGGGTCCACCGGCCGATTCATATGATATCTCAATAATGGATACATCACCGTGAATAGTTAAGTGACTAATCTTATCATAATGAATTCTTTGAGGAAATTCACAATAATGTTGACCGTTGATTGCCACCTTAAAAAACATTAAACATAATTTTTAAGTTTTGCATCCAATTTTGTAGTTTACTACTTTGTATTTATTAAATTCACACAAAATCACGATTTCAAATCTCTCTGTACGCTTAATCGGAACTATGGATTTTCTTAGCTCTTCGTCCCATATTCCACGCTGTAAGGAATTTAAACAAATAAAACCATCTAACAATCGCACTGATATCTGCAAAGCAATATCGTCTTGTGGTGATGTACAAGGACCGCATTGTAAATTTATATTGAATCTAAAATAAAATAAACCAAACAAATCAAATATAAAGATAACTTTAATTTGAAAATTATACTTATGCGAAATTGCTGGAACTCTTCCTTGAATTCTAACCAATTTTTGGGGTGTAAATCTCCCTCCTCCACCTATGGAACCCACGTAGGGTATATCCTAAAATTTATCATAGTTAAGCATGTAATAATTATTACAACGACATAACGTGAAACTTACTGGGTTTAAAATGAGGTTATCCATTAGGTTTGATTATTTCAAGCAAAATCAGAAGAAGAAAATTTAAATTTTATTCTTATATTTAAGGGAATAATATTCTATTCCTAATTAAATTCCTTATAAAAATTTAAACTTTAACAATGCATAAAATCACATAATATTTACTTATAGCTACAAAGCAGACTATTTTTTCTGCTCATAGCTTTTTATATCACAAATTTTCTACTAAAAAACAACTGAAATGTAACGCCTACCAACGGAACTATTTAACCTATTAAACTCCCAGTGCAAAAATTTACTATAAAAAATGCAATGATGTAATCGATGTAATCCAGTTATTTTGATATAATAAAATAGTATATTACATAACAAGGGATTTCACATATGAAAAGCAAGGCACGCACTGAAGTGGTCAGCAAATAATGTGCAGTGGCGTGTTGACCAAGTGGCCAGTGAAATGAAGACGCGCGCATCAAAACGGAGTAGCAATGGCGTAGTATTTTGTATTTTACAGGTGGTGTGGTGTCGGTCTGGTGCACGGATTTAGGATCCGTGGTCTGGTGCCACTCATAGTTATTATACTATTTAATATATACAGGGTGTCCCCGGATAGACTTTACATAATTTCAGTGGTGATAGAGGACACTATTCTAATAAAAATATTAAACAAAAATTTTTTTCTAAATTCAAACCTTCGAGAGTTAGGTCTCCTTAAAGCATTTTTTAATTTCCACCTTCACATGGCCATAGCTCAGAAAATATTGATTTTTCAGTAAAAATTATTAAGTGCTTTTTTAAAGAGCGTGAAATAATCTACAAACTAGGTTTAAACCTTTTATTGTCTAAATTCAACGGATTTCGAGTTATAAAAAAAAGTAAGTAAAAAAATGTAGAAAATTTTGAACTTTGTATTTTTTAGTTTTTTTCAAATTGCTGTATTTTCTAAACGAAACATTTTACAAAAAATCTGACGCCCCATTCCGGATAGAAAATTTAACGGACTACAACTTTTGTCTAGTAAAAATTTTTGAAAAACCAACCGATTTCACAAAATATCAGAAAATAATAAAAAAAGCAGCCACAAAACAAAAAATTAAATACACAAAATTTTAATTTTTATTGAAAAATTATTTTATTAATTAAGTTTAAACTATTACATTATTATATAGAATATAGAATATGGAATCTGTAGAATAGTAGTTTCATCATAGTATAATACTAATAGAATAAGTAGTAGTCTCACTCCTTGTCGGCACGTTTGAAGATGGTGGCCAAAGTGTGAACTAGCGCCGACACGTACGCGCACTAGTATTAGATAGAAGTAGATATAAGAAAAAAATTAAAGTGAACTTTACAAGCAACAGTTGACAAGGATACTGAATAACCGTGAGCTGCTATTGGTTCTTGGCATGCGTGTACGTGCAACGTGAGTTCCAACTTCGACCAAAAAATCACGCGAGTGAAACTACTTATTCTCTATTAGTATTATACTATGATGGTTTCATCATTGCCCACCCTGTATTGGGCATTAACGTCATTGCCTGGATATGTATAGTCATAAAAAGCTGGGCATTGACGTTATTGTCCGGCCATTGATGTTAATGGCCGAATTGTCATCATTGACCATAACATATTACTTTAAATATATGGTATAATAGTACCATGGTGCCACTAATCCCAAACAAGTTTAATTTTCGACTGGCAACCGGGTGGTGACGAAGTGGATTTTGCATTTACAACTGATGCCCATATTCACAAACGTTCGTAAAAATTTTAACGAACCGTTTATTTAAACAAACCAATGGAATTTATTTGCTTGTACTACGAAATCATTTTCATTGGTTTGCAAAATTAAACGACTCGTTAAATATTTTACGAACGTTTGTGAATATGGGCATGAGTGTTTTTATAAAAAAACTTATTGAAAAACTTTCATAAATTATATATGAAAAACTTGAAATTTTTGGTCGTCCAAGTTCAAATCATTTTTATCAACATTAAAAATTTCAAAAATTTTTTATTTTTCTACCAGAGAAGAAGGTTGTTTCTTCTTCTCCAGATTTTTAGCATTTAGGTTAGCAAGTTGTAGAAATACAAGAGCATCTTCAACCTCTGAGGAAGACATTTTTTAAGAATTAACATATGAATCGGGGACACCATTCGTTGTTTGCCACTGCAGTGCGCATTAAATCACTTTCATACCACTTCGCCGCTACTCCATCGCCACGTGAAACGTTTAAAAGTGGTGCGACAAAATAGAAAAATGTATATATAAACAAAAGTGAAGGTAATGAAATTTAATGAAAAAAGTCTAATAAGTATATTGCTGTAAAAGCTACTCGTATTTTTATAACAACAAATGTCTTCAAAAAGTATATACAGTAGAACCCCCATCATTCGACATAAACGGGACCCATTTCTTGTCCAAACATAGAATGTGGCGAATTGGGAAATGAAATAAATATCTTTATATGATATAAACATATCATGTTATTCTTGATTACGATAAGAATTTATTTACACTATGCCTTACCCAGCCAACTTTATGATTTAATTTAAATATACAAATTTTGTAAAAAGAATTGTTTTGCAAAAATGTTATTAGATATTACAACATAATATAAACTTTAAAATAACTTTATATTTTACGAATAAATTTTATAAATTAAATGAAAAAATTGTGACGATACGCGTTACAAAATAACAAAACTATTATACTATTAGAATGTAAATATTTTATTTTTATTAATTTCTAATAACCTCTTTCAAATTTAAATACTCTTTATGCTGTTATTTTGCTATTATCATGTTTCAAGCATTATAACGTAGGTAATCAATCTGTCTGCCTACGTCCTGAACTCCAGTCGTGGCGAGATAAGCTCACAACTTGTGCGTCATCACCTCATAATTATCTGTCCATTAGTATGAGAAATTCTCGGAATTGTCGAATAAGGGGGTGTCGAATAATGGGGGTTCTACTGTAATTTACATTGTTAGCATAGAAGCGTCCGGATTTCATTATGAGTCACTTTAAATGTGTTTATTTATTTTAAAAATAATTATAAGTTTTAAAATACCTTTATGAAACCCACCATAAGTTTATAACGATTAAATAATAAACAATTCAAGTTATTTTGACGTTTTCTATAAAAATTCTGTAGCTTTTCATTAAAATTTTTAATTTTCCGATGTTATTGGGAGGAAAATTATTATAAAAACGATGGTTACGATTTTATATAATTTGATGTAGTAAGTTATACACATTTTGGATACAAAACAAACAATCATAATAAAAGTTAATATCACATAAATTTGTAAATATTCTTAAAATTCATAGTTTATAATAAATATGAAAATATAAGTAGGTCTATTATAAATATATATAAAAATTAATATTTGGGCATTAGCCTTTTGAATATTTGTTACATAAAAAAGTATTCCACAAATTGTACCTTTTACAGCAATATACTTATTAGATATTTTTTGTTGCAAATTTCATTATGTTCATTTTTGTTTGCTGTATACATTTTTTTATTTCATCACAGCGTTTCCGAGTTACAGTGACTTAAAAATTGGTCTATAAAATACAAAAAATATTGTCATCGGTATTTCAAAACAGTTGTGACAAAATAGAAAAATGTATGTAAACAAAAATGTAAGGAATAAAATTTAGAAAAAAAATGTTGATTTGCTTTTCTACTTCACGTTGTACCGTTTCTGAGATGCAGGTGTTAATAGTTTTTGTATTTTACAGTCTTTTTTAAGTCACTGTAACTCGGAAACGGTGCGACGAAATAGGAAAATATATATAAATAAGAATGAAGAGATTGAAATTTGCAACAAAAAATGGCCAATATGTATTGCTGTGAAAACAATTTTTATGTGTTAAAAACGTCTTCAACGAGTACAATTTACATTGCTAACATAGAACAAAGCCTAAGACGTATTTGGTGCCTGCCCTTCTAGCTGTACATAAAATTTGACTACATTTTTAGTATACTGTATGTTGGTAAGTATCAAGGCACTTTGTTGTTGTGACTTGGACATGCCACTAACAATTTTTCAACAATAAAACATAAACCTTTTTTTTCCATTTTTAAAAAGAGGGGAGGGGTTAGGTAGAAAACTATGCAGGGGTTACATGAGGGCAGGGAGAGCTAAGCTGTATTTTCGCGAGGGACCGGTTGGTTGTTTGCGGTTACGACTGGTACTTCTCCCACTACTAATTTTAAATGACCGCGAAAATGGAAACTAACCATACTTTTTTAAAAATGAAACAAGTAATATAATTTACTTTTTTGTGAGTATGAAATGTAAATTATGTATCAGAATTCCCAAAAACTTCATTCTAATTAAGATTTTAAAGAGAATTGGATTTTAATACGAATAAAACAATTTAACCGAAGCAGTAGCTTTCCTGGATTTGTTTAATTTTATTTTTATTTTTGCCGATATTTAATTATTAATTTTGCATTTTACCTTTACCTTAGAATTTTTAATTAAAAAAAAATAGTGGTAATTATTAATAAATAATTTTACAGTTCCTTGTCGGAACTATTTTATGCTATTTGTGATTACTACCACGTGAATATCTTTAGGAATTTAATATATTTTTGAAGAGTTAGATACTTTATTTGAAAAGCTATTATTGTACCTACAATTTTTGAATTCACAATCTAGATAAATGGAATAAGTATAACATAAATACAAAGAAATGTGCTCAATAATGTTTTTATCGTAGTTAAAGTACTCAAGAAATATTCAAATTTTAAATGTGGCGGGCACTTCACTACAACCGCTATATGTAACCACTGCCTGACAGCGGTTGCTTCGGTTAGGTAAATATTTGAACGTAAACTACCTCCCCTACAACCGTTTTGTCGCCAAAATAGCAGCGGTTGCAACCGGTTACTTTTGGTACCTCGCGAAAATACAGCTCTAGAGTCAAGCTACGTAATCTCTTATTTATTTTAAATATTTAATTTGCAGGAATGGCTAGTGCCACCATTTGATATAGAATGTTTATAATTATAAAAAATATATACAGTCAAACTTCCCTAACTCAAATCTTAAGGGATCACCAAAGAAATTTGAATTAGAAAAACTTTGAGTTGTGGAGATAAAATTACAAGTAAACATGGTAAAAGCTACATTAGCTATATGAAGGGAGAGAGGGTAAAATTTTCATAATATTGAATATTATTGTTTGTAACAGGTTTGTGCGAAGGGCCTGTTGTTGAGAATAGAATTTTATAAGTTTTCTTATAATTCCTTATAAAATTCTATTCTCGGTAACAGGCCAAGGGTATAAGGAATTCTATTCTCGACAACAAGCTCTTCACACAAAGCTATTAATTGTTATTATATTATTTCGGAAGAAAATTTTGTTTTAAAAATTGAATATCTGAACTTTGCTTGTTCAAAATTTCAGTCACAAATATTTGAAAGGCACATGATACAATGAAAAATCAAATACCAGAAAAACTAAAACCAGTATTTATTGAAACCAAGGACCCCGCACTATTCTTATGGGAAAATGTCTTTCTATAGGTTTGGCTGATTTTTGGATATGTTGTAATTCTCATCATTCTGAACAAATGTCTCAATGGGCAGTTTCCGAGTTACAAATCCTAAAAGGTCTAGATTTAACATGAAAAAAATAAACATTTTCGACTCGATATATGATATTATTATGTGATCGTCAGTCGAATGTAGGTGGGGATATATGAGTGTGTCAACAAAACATAACACAACAATACAAAACAGTATCGATTCATATGACATAATTAAATTGACTAATATATTATAATAATAAAATAATAAATTCGCTATAATTATTACTTATTTATAATACACCATACAAATAATTATTACATTCTGACGTTTGCTTGCAATTTCTACCGGTGTCTACCTATTAATTCGTTGGTACCTAATATAAATAATATAAAATAGAAATAAAATAATATGTAAGACATTTTTCATGTTGAGTCTGAACCTTTTAGGACTTGTAACTCAGAAACCACCCATTACATCAAGTTGTGCCCATTGAGACATTTGTTCAGAATGATGAGATTTACAACATATCCAAAAATCACCCAAATCTACAGAAAGGCATTTTCCCATAAGAATGGTGCGGATTCCGTTAGTGAAATACCTATTTAACTCACAATTGAAAAACTAGACCTTATAGTTATTATAGTTTACGAAATATTTTGAACTATAAAAATTAATATAGCCAAAACAAAAATAAGTATAACAATGGTAATTATGAAAACACGTCTGAAATCATAGAGGGGACGCTCAAGCTGCAACAAGAATATTAAATTAATTTTATGAATTATAGAGATTAGACGTTGACTCACAACAGGTGCAAAATTTGAACTAATTGCATTAAGTGGAATTATTGTACCAGGTGGCGGCTGCAGATCAGTGACAAAAGTAGGCTGTATTGGTGGCTGATGCAAACCAGTGGCAAAAGTAGGCTGCATTGGTTGTGGATGCATAATATGAGCTCCGGTAGGATACGGTGGACCATTCAATGTTTCCTCGTAAGTTGGTGGGGGAGTTTCATTAATATTGTGATTATTGGGTGGATATGAATTATTCGGTAATGGATAGCCTGTTGTTGATGGTGGGTAAAATCCAGATGACGAATTTGGTTGCAATTCAGAGGATGGTAATCGATAGCCGGTGAGAGGAGTTATAACATTATCAAACATCTGAAAATCATCATTTTCATTTGCTATCGGTGCAATTGATCCTTCTCCCACCGATTCATAAGATATCTTGGTAATGGATACATCACCGTCGATACTTAAATGAGTAATTCTATCACAATGAATTCTTTGAGGAAACTCACAATAACGTTGACCGTTGATTGCTACCTTAAAAAATATTATTCGTAATTTTTAAATATATTGCTTTAAATTTTGTGGTTTACTACCCCATATTTACTAAATTCACACAAAATCACTATTTCAAATCTCTCTGTACGCTTAATCGGAACGATAGAATTTCTTAGCTCTTCATCCCATATTCCATTCTGAAAAGAATTTAAACAAATGCAACTGTCCTGTAATCTCACTGATATCTGCAAAGCAACATCGTCTTGCGGTAATATATAAGGACCACATTGCAAATTTATATTAAATCTTAAAAAAAACAAACAATTTATATAAGGCTGTAACGTAAACATGAAAATTCTACTTATTTGAAATTCCTGGTACTCCTCCTTTAATTCTAACCAAGTTTTGGGGTATAAATCTTCCTCCACTGCCTATCGGGCCCACATAGGGTAAGTACTAAATTTTATAAAAATTAAACATGCAATATTTAATTTCTGGCACGAAACTTACTGGCTCTGAAATAAGGTTATCCATTAGGTTTACTAAATTTAGTTTTAAATTACTTACCAGAGCCGTATCAAGGCATTTAACATTTAAGTGCCATATGGGGTCACACCATCAGACGCGAACATCCCTATTGGAAATATCATATAGAAACATATAAAAAAAAACATATAAAAATTCTATATGTTTTTATATGTTTTGTATTCGGTTAGTGAAACCGCATATTGCAAATAGAAAACATATAGAATCTTATCTGCAAATACCAATAATAGTCAGGTAAAGGCACACTGATAAAACTGTATGTAAAATTACAATTACATTACAGTATTGTAACAGTAAAATTACTGTTAAAAATACGTACATTCTGTGTTTACATGAATAATTAGTGAAAAAAGCATTTGAGTTGTAAAATCACATGTAAGAAATGGATTTTACATGATGGAGGAGCAATTTACAGTATGATATGTAAAAAATTTCTTGTAATTTTCCTTATTCATCATAATTTTCCATATTTTTCTGATAATTTACATTTAATTAGTAAAATCACAATACTTTTGTAATTTTACGTTTCTAATACCGTATTTTTCAAGGCTTGGTAACAACGCCCTAGCGCGTTATCTTTGCCGATTCTGCAACTTTAGCTTAATATAGAAAAGTGCATTCATTTTTATAACGTTACGCTAAAAGAAAGGTTGTTTTATTAGTTCAAACTAAAAAATATCAACGATAAAGGAGTAGGTAAGTACAATACAACTTACAACTATATAATTAATAATAATAAATAATGTTTAAGTGTAGTGTTTGTGGTACTCTTTCGAATACAATTAAGCATTATCAAACACATCAAAGCTTTCACAGGAATACTCCTGGTATTACTTTTAAATGCGTACAAATTAACTGTGGCATAGAATTTAAAAATTATAACCGTTTTAAACACCATATATTTCGACAACACTCATCTACTTTTGCTAAAAAGCCCTTAGTAAGTGTTGCGCAATGCAATGCTGCTGAATGCGCATTTAAAAGTAATAATAAAACTGAATTTTGTAAACATGTTTATGAACATATTAAGAGCGGGGTGGAATTGAGATGCCCTTTTTATAAGGATTGTCAATGTAAAACTAAATTTGGGCGAGTCGGTAATTTACAACAACATATATTTAGAAGGCATTCTAATCGTAATTCTGAGACGACCATCAGCCCTGCATGTCATTCTGGTACGGCTACGGGTTCTAATTTGATTGAAAGTGACTATGAGGAAATGGAAATAACTGAAAGTTTAAGCTGTGAAGATAACAAAACAGAAAACTTAACGGAGTTATCATTAAAGTTGTTGAGTTCTCTTTATTTAACATTAGAATCAAAATACTTTTTAACTAACAAATCATTGCAACTTCTTATTGAGGGGATTTTTGACGTTAACAAAATAAATACAAATTTTATTATGCAACAGTTAAAAGAAAGGGATGTAAGTGTTGCGAAGTCAATTATTGAAAATAACTTGTTTCAAAAAACACACAATTCTCATGACGGAGAACTAAGAAGCAAGTATTGCAGGCATAAATATTACAAAAAATTTTTCGATTATGTAAGCCCAGTCGAGATCAAATTAAAAAATCAGTCTAAATTTTATTACATACCAATATTAGAAACAATTACTACTCTTATAAAAAGTAAATTATTTTATAAACAATTCTTTGGTGCAGAAAATTTACAATCACATAACAACTGTTTTTCAGATTTAAACGACGGCCTATGCGTAAAAAACAACAAATTTTTTAATGAAAATGTAAACACAATTAAAATAATCTTGTATCAAGATGCCTTTGAGATATGTAACCCACTGGGATCATCCAAAAAAAAGCATAAAATTGTGGGTATATATATGACATTAGGCAACGTTCCTCCTTGGCAAAGATGTAAAGTTGAGCAAATTCAATTAGTGGCTTTAATGTATGAAAAGGATGTTAAAAAATATGGATTTCCCGATATATTACAGACAGTTATCAATGACTTGAAGAAATTAGAATGCGAAGGTGTAACAATAACTTTGGAAAACAGAATTTTAAACTTAAAGGGTTCCCTATTGGTTGTCGTTGGAGATAATTTAGGTAGTCATCAAATTGGGGGTTTTAATGAAAATTTTAATTTAGCTGGATACTGTTGTCGTTATTGTTACGGTCATAAAATGCATAGCTATAAAGACCTCTGTAAGGTTTATGAACGGCGAACACAAAAATCTTGCATACATGACGTTAATATGGCTCTTGCTACTAATGACGCATACAAAGGTGTTAAGTGTGATTCTGTTTTAAATACTTTAAGTCACTATCATGTGTGTAACTTTGGTCTCCCACCTTGTATTGCACATGATATGTTTGAAGGGGTTGTACAGTGGGATACAATGCTCGCTCTTAACAAATTGGTATCCGAAAAATTAATATCCTATGACGAACTAAATGACAAATTGAAGAACTTGGTTTTTGAGTGTGAAAAAAAGAACTGTTTTCCATTAATTAAAAAAAGCGATAAACTTCCCGGTACAGCATCACAAAATTTTGAGATAATAATTATTTTACCGTTTTTATTTGCAGAAAATTACAATTTAATAGAAAAACCTGTGTGGAAAATGATATTACTTTTAAGAAAAATTGTATTAATTCTTGCAAGTTTAAAACTATCAATTGGTCAGATTGCTTTGCTTAGAAGTTTAGTTCGCGATTATCTTGAACAACGAGAAAATTTATTTCCAAATAATGGTTTAAAACCTAAACATCATTTTATGCTACACTACCCTTTTTTAATAACAGCATTCGGTCCCCTAAGACATGTCTGGACATTAAGATTTGAAAGTAAACATCAATACTTCAAAAATGTAGTTCGGCATTCTACAAATTACAAAAACGTTTTACTTTCTTTAGCTCATAAGCATCAGTTGCTGCAAGCTCTTAATTCTACTCAACTAACTTTGTTTGCTGATAATGTCCAGACCGACGATGCTAAATTAATAAACAAGGATTATTATTCTTCTCAGTTGATTTCCTTTATAGAAAAGAATTACGGAAACACAGATTGTCTTATTTCTTCAAAAGTTGTATATAGGGGTATTTCGTATAAAAAAGACACGATTGTATGTGTTATATATTTTTTGTAAAATAGAGCACATTCTTATTAGCAAAACATTTGAAAATTTGTACTTTGTAGGAATACAGTTAGAAATAGTGTATAATGATAGCACTGGCTTATGTTATGAAATAAATGAAGGCACAATCCCTGAACTAATATTTGTCAACTCAAGGGAGTTAATAAATTACGAGACTATTTTTAAGAAAAAGTTGACTGATGGGAATTATGTTTACGGTTTTAAATCGGCTCCCTATGAAATACTCTAATTTATTTTATTAATAATAATATATGTTTGTTAGAAATAGTTTACTTTTAGGCTCATAGTTATAGTAATTACTCCCGAAATAAAGAAGGGCGTTAGTTAAGATTGGAATCATGCATTTATTCAAAATATGGACAAGAAACCGTAAACGTAAAGCACTGGTAATGGTTCCTGACGGTGAAGACATTTATACCAATTTAATTCTAAGAGGTACTGATTATTTTATATTATTTGGCTTCTTGTTTATTATCTGTTTTATTTAGCTTCTGCTAAGCTTCAAATTGATGGGGTATCATTAGTTTTGGAAAGTGATGGTACTCCAATCGATGCGGAAGATGAGATCTTATTAGCTGTAAAATCCACTACACTAATACTTTTGGAAAATCATGAAACCTGGGTTCAAACTGATGATGTCTCAGAAACTATTTCTTTAGCATCATCGAATGTTTCATTGTCAACTGAAACTATTTGCTCGTGTAATGAAATCTTTCCAAATTCGCCAGAGTTGTTTAATAGCAATACCAACGCCGATCCTCCAAAAGAAGTAATTGTCCAAATGATAAGCGAATTTTCATGGGTGAATTTTGAAATCCCATGGGAAAAAATTCCACAAGATATGGTGGTGCAGTGCCAAGATGGAAAGAGAGAGAAGCAGACTATAACTTACATAGTACATTTAATTATAAATCAAATGAGGCAATTCAAAGAAGCAATACCAAGCAAAGCTTTAAAAATGGTTGCCAATAAACTTGTTAAAAAATTTCCGGATACATTTAAGGACGTAGACGATGACGGTGTTGTTTTGGGTGACGGGTCGTCTACTTTGTTCGCCAAATTACAAGAAAGGGCTTCTTATTTGCGGAGACCGCACAAAAGAACTTCTTCCGAACCTGGGACAACTGCTTCTGCGGCAAAGAAAAAACATAGTGCTATGGCAGGATGCTCACAATGGGCCCCCCAGCTGTATGAAAATGTGGAAAGTTCGACTTTCAAAGACCAAGTTAATAGTATGATGATTCTAAGCACGCCAGGTGAAAATTTTTTTGAACTAATGGATTTAACTTACCCGCAACAAAGAGCTTTTCTAAATAATTTGGATAATCCACCTTCGGTAAAGGAAACGAAGGCCGATTGGCCTATATTATTTAAAAGCGAGGCTATATCTTGGCACTTCCGCAAGCTCACCAGTGTTAATTTGGATACTTTACCATCTCAAATTGAAGAAAAATCTGGCAAATTAGTAAAATTCGCACTTGACAAAAATATTTTTAAGGATGTCGATGTTGAACGATATAACGGCATGGTTGAACGTTCAATCTTATTTTTTGCCTGTTATTTCAAAGAGAAATTAAACACTTTTTGGTTTAAAAATCAGGTGAGAAAATTTAATTGCCCAAAACGTTAGTGCATGTACCTAACTGCTTGATTTTTTTTAGGATGAATCAGAAATTATTCCAATCGGTACAAATTCGCCATGCATAGTTGAAATTGGTAAGTTTTACTCTTCCTGCTATTTAAAAACATTAAATTTATATTTTTATTGTAGAAAAAGATATACCCTTCAAGTTTTTTGTATATATGGAAAAAGAAATAGTAATCAAATGCACAACATTTCTTGAAGCATTAAAATTGTCGTTTGGATTATCCTTTATATTCAATTTGGAATACCCCAAAGAAGTCGCCACAGTTCTCGAAATGATACAAAGGTATTATTTGAAAATACATCCCGATAGTGGAAGCAAATCTAAAAAAATGAAGCACTCTAAAAAAAGAGTTCTTGCCTTAATTAATAGGTTAAGGGATATTTAAATGCAGTGTTTAAATATGTACTGTATATTTTTTGGTTTTTTCTAAGCATTTTTGACCTGTTAGTTCACATGTGGACCTATGTGTGTTCTAGTAAGTCCTTTTTAGATCTAAGTTTTTAAAGTATGCATAAGTTTTTATTTTTCTTAGTAAGTATCAGAATAAAGTTGTTTTATTATACTTTTAGATTGCTTTTGTTAGTTGGTAAATTAATTTGATTTTAATTTTAATTTTTTATTGTAATTATTAAGAGCCTGAAAAGTGTTTAAGTATACCTATAAGTACAGAAAACTATAATTTTGTTTTTTGATGAAAAGTGCCTAAGTTTATTTTTGTTTGTTTTTCGAAGTGTTTTTGACTTGTTAGTTCACGTCTAAGGTTCACATGTATATAAGTGTTCTGTCAAGTCCTTTTTAGATCTAAGTTTTTAAAGTATGCATAAGTTTTTATATTTCTTAATAAGTATCAGAATGAAGTTGTTTTATTATACTTTTAGATTGCTTTTGTTAGTTGGTAAGTTAATTTGATTTTAATTTTAATTTTTTTTTTGTAATTATATTAAGAAGCTGAAAAGTGTTTAAGTCTATTTTTGATTTTTTCAAAGTGTTTTTGACCTGTTGGTTTACTTATAGCCCTAAGTGTCGTCGCAAGTTTACTTTTCGATCTTTAGGTTTTAAATATGCATAAGTTTTTATTGTATACATAAAGTCTAGTAGGTTACAATGCTATTGTGTCGCTAACTTGAACAATTTTATAGTTTGAAATAAAATGTAAAATTTTTTATATACAATTTTGTATTTTTTTTATAAAATTTTTGATAACCATACGGAAAATTACAGGAAAGATCTGTAAATATACAGAGTAATTTTACATGACAATTCATTTAAATTCCACCTGTAAATATACATGGATTTTAAGGTAAATTTCAATGGTGAATTTACATTATTTAATGTGTAAAATTCAGTGATTGTGATTCTACATACATTGTGTAATTTTACTTTTGTATAGTAATTATACATACGCATTGGAAATATACTGTAAATTCCTTGGCCACCCATGACCAGTGATTTTCCCAGTAAATTTACAGAAACAGTTTTATCAGTGCACAGATAGAATCATATAAATCCATATAAAATCTTATCTGCAAATACCAATAACACTCTGGTAAAGGCACAGATAGAATCATATAACATCTTATTTGGAAATGCGAATAGATAAGACAAAGTCATTATAAATCCATTTATCCATTTCCAAATACGGCAACGACAATCACAAATACAAATGTGTATTTTGAATTTCAAAATAATCGAGTCCTATTGTATAATCTACAGAATCTTATGTAAATCAAAAATAACCGTTGAAATTCGACCAATCACATTTAACATTCAGTGATTTGAACAGTCTTGAAAGTTTGTTTTTTCCCAGTGTGTTAGTTTGTTTGCTACACACTTTAGGTTTATGGAAAATTTGAAAAACATACGTCGAAAGTTGTACTTTATTTTACAGTCGACAGATGACTTAAAACATAACCTTTTACATAAATATAACGAATAACAATTAACATTTTTTTTCGCTTTGCTGTTGAGATTGCACTGCACTATAATGGCCTCTCACACATAAATATTTAATAATGCCCATGTTAACAAAATGGAACCTGCATTATCGAGCGGCAATAGAAACAGAAAAGATAATTTCTATTGGTATTTGCAAATACAAAATCTACATGCATTTTCATGATACCAGCTTATATGGATTATACATATAAAAACCAATAGAATTTCTATGATGAATTCCAAATAAACCAGCTTATAAGAATTATCCATATAAAAGCAGATAAAATTCTATGTGGAATTACAGATAGTTGCTAAATATTATGATTTCATATAGAAACCAATAAAACTTATTCTTTGAGTTTCTGCTAGCTTATATGATTTCATATAGATTCCAATACGGTCATATAGGAACATATAAAAGCATATACAATTTTTATCGGTTTCTATCTGAAATTTTCAATAGGGATACCTGTGGTCACATGCTAGAAGGGAATAAGTCAACTTATACCGTTTTTGGTAATTTTGTAGAAAATTTTGAAGCCTTGTTTTGTTAAATAAAAGTCGATTTTACAGCAAAACTTTTTAGACATGTTTTATTGCAAATTTCATTGCCTTCAATAATTTTGATATACATTTCTTTATTTTGTCGCATCGTTTCTGACTGCCAGCGACTTAAATAAGACTCTGTAAAACACAAAAAATATTGTCATCTATATCTCGGAAACGGTGCGACAAAAAGACAAAATAGAAAAATGTATATGAACAAAAATGTAGAGAATCAAGTTTAATCCCGTGCGTCAATGCTCACTAATAATATAAATGTTCAAAACTAAGCTTCTAGGGTCTTCGACTGCATCTCTCACTCTCAGCCACCAAATTGCTTCTTTGGCACTCCTAATTCTCTCATACTGCCATAGTATGGTGAAAACGTGTGCGATATTTTATACGTACAATGTATTTTATTTGTGATAACTTAATATTTTATTTTTTTTTTTAGATTTTCTAAAATATGTATATAGTTAAAATCGAGTTACACTACAGTTGTACTACGGGGTACAATAAGCCTAGAGCTTCAGTACAGAGTAGGCATTGAACCACTACCCGTGCAGTTAATACGAATACGAAATACACTACATAACTCACGTATTAATAATTGATTATCCTAATTCTGCTGGAACATTTTCCCAGCAAAATATTATTTAAATTGATACTTTTTTCATTCTTATCTGTTATAGAAGCAGTTCCGGAGGCCGGAATTTAAAAAAATTTATTTTCCATGCTATTTCCTTATGATTTCCTCTGTTATCTATGGATTGAGTGTAGGGTCGGTTACCCAATATAAATTCACAATACAGCTGAGAATCAAAAATTCTGCCCATCATTTCGAAATACCACGAGTTACCACTGTTTGATAATCAGCATTTTCAATACCAACCGTAACACCACGATACCAACCTAAGTTGTTTTTGTACACCAAAATTCTAACCTCAATTTTTTCAAATTTATTGATGGAACATTTTTATATTTATTAGTATGAAAATTTTCATATTTCAGTAGTTTCGATGGCTGACAAGAATATGTTGGGTGACTCGAATGATAATCGAATAATAGTAAATGATAGTACCGTGGACAACGTAATACATATTTCAGATAAATGCAAGAAGTTACTGTGCATCGAATATCCTGGATATGTTAAAAATATCGATAAAATGATTGAAACTTTAGGCGGCATACAATCTATTGAAATGGTAATGTCAACTAACCTTCTGAACTTCCTATTAATATACAATTTTAGGCCGCCAGTGGTAACAGCAAACATTTAGAATTAAAATTTAGACCGAATGATATATTCTGCAAGTCTTGTATTGGCGATGAAGATTTTAAAACCAAAATTTTAGTAGAAATTACTGTTAAGAAACCTAAGTTAGATTCCAACAATTTTTCCGGTATATCGAACAAAGACGTTAATAACTTGACAACGTTTAAATACGAATTAGTTGGCACCACTTCAATGAACATTAAATTTAAACATCCATGTGATTTTCAATACCTGCCCTTAGTTTCGACAGAAAAATTAGAAACTAAAGAATCAAAAAGTGAATATATTTACCATGACATTATTCCGAAAACTTTGCCAGACATGGATTGGTTAAAGTGAGTCTCGTATTACACAGTCTTGATTCAATTTTAAAGTTTTTAATTTTGCAGATCCAAAGAAAACATGCCCTTTTTTACTATTCCCAAATCATTCGTTAGACATACTACAACAGAAAATAAATTATTTTATAATAGGCACGAATATTATGAGGAAGTTTTTCCAGAATATGCCAAGCAGCTCATTAAAAAAGAATCAGGAAAAGAACAAAGAAATATCGGCTTAATAACACGTACTAGGAAAGCAAGAAAATTTTACTCTACTCTTGTGAACTTTAGAACCAAAAATCTTGTTATTCCTTCCACACCCAAAGAAGATGCAGTGCAAGCTTGTAAGGAAAAAGGTCTGGAAGGATCACTTGAAAAATTGAGAGAGGTATGTCATTTTAACACTGCAGTTTTATATGTACACAGAAAAAAATAATTGGTACAATTATTTAAAATTGTAGATAATAATTAATCTAAAGTCTAAACAGTGTCATTGATTTTCAACCTTCTACTTCAAGTAACTAAATCGTCCAATTGTAAGTAGCTGAATTAAGCAAGTGCAGGTTTAGGTGAATCATCATGAATGTAGTCAATTTTTCTAGTATCAATGGATACAATTACTACTGTAAGTAGATGATTTGTGCAATACAAGTAGACATTTTGACTAATTTAAGTAGGCAATTGGTCTAATAATTTAGAAAAATTTTCTAAAAAGATGTAGAGAATGTTAAAATATATGTAAATGAATTAACTACTGCTAGTAGTTGCTTTATTTACTAGTCTACTGCACAATTCTAGAATCACCTAGAATATAACATTCTTTATCAGAGAGAGCTGGTTGTAATATATCCTGTCTCAACGGTAAGATCTACCGATTTTACTTCTTCGATCTATTTCTTGAAATTTTGGTTTTCGCGAATAATTTTCTTAAGAGCGCATAATTACAATGTGACTGTATCTTGTAGTTGTCTTTTAGAGCAGTAAGCAATTATAGCTATCGTCTTAACACTTCTATTACAATGAGTTACAGTTACACGTTAATTGTATATATCCTTAACTTTTGAAATGAAAGCTAGCAGAATATGTAACTTTGATCGATATATTACCTATAATGCGTTTTTAGTAATAAACTTTGGAATAATTTTGTAGTAGAACTTTATAAAAAGAAATTCACCCCCCTTGGGTAAGATTCGATACGTTGCGCGTCGCTTATCTGAAAAATCTTTTGTCAGCATACTATAGAACTACCCATATTTTAGTTCAAATTAAATACTTTAATATAGCTAATTCGTCTAAGGTTATTACTAGATGATTATGATAATAATTAGAGCTCGGATTATATGCAATAGGACGCCCAATATCGAGTATAAATTGCATGCCACATACTAAATATCGGGTTCCCTATTGCATATAATCCAAGCTCTAATAATAATTATTTCAGATAAATTTTCTAAAAATGTAAATGAATTAGAAAGTAATTTTAAATACAAACACTATTTCGACTAAAAGTTGTACAAGATAATTTTTCACTATTCTTTGTTAGATTTGTATAAAAGTTTAGCAAAAACTGCTAATTCGAATAGACATTTCTGCTAACTTGATTGTTTGAATGACCTGAACAAATGATATAAATATTAATACAGCTTTTTATATAAATACAGCTATTACATTAGGCAATTGAAACAGATTTATTTAGATGATTTCGATAATTCCAAATTAGATGATTTAGCCAATTCCATATGGTTGATTTTAGTACTATTTTAGGTGAATCGTCTAATGCCAAATAAATGAATTTTCAAAAAAAAAAATTTTTCTGTCTAGGTAGAAAACAAATCATTATTAATATTAAAATGTTTTTTTGTAAGGCAAACATAAACTACTTGAAGTAACTCATAATGAAATCAGGATGCTCCTATGTTAACAATGTAAATTGCACATTTTGAAGACATTTTTTTGTCATATTAAAATCGCTTTTACAGCAATACTTATTAAACATTTTTTGTTGCAAATTTCATTGCCTTTACTTTAATTTATATACATTTTTCTATTCTGTCGCACTGTTTCAAAGTTACGGTAACTTAAAAAGACTGTAAAATACAAAAAATATTTTCATCTGTATCTTGGAAACGATACAACGAATTAGAAAAATGAATAAACATTTTTTCTTGTAAATTTCATTCCCTACAGTTTTGTTCATAATGGACATCGCTGTAACTCAGAAACGGTGCGGCAGAATAGAAAAATGTATATAAACAAAAATGAAGGCAATGAAATTTGCAATAAAAAATGTCTAATAAGGATTGTTGTAAAAGCGATTTGTATATGATACAAAATGTCTTCAAAATGTGCAATTCACATTGTTACCATAGGAGCGTCTGTAGGAATATTTGACCATTTGCTTCATTAGGAAACAGTGCTTTTTACTTAATGAAGCATTACCCCGATTACGGCAGCACTTGGCAATAAACCTATAAAGTATTTTAATGTTGCAGCTATTTGAAGAGCGACCGATTTGGCCAAGAACAGCTCTACAGCATAAAACTCAAATTCGCAATGCTCACTTAAAAATACTTTTGCCGGCGGTATCTTTTTATTGTAAGAATGGACCGTGGAGAGCCATGTGGATAAAATTTGGATACGATCCAAGACAAGACCCAAAATCACGGATTTATCAAACATTTGACTTGAGAATCAGTGAAGATGGTTTGAAAACCAAAATTCCTTCACGGTTTGCTTATAATAAACTTCTTAATCAAAATTTAAACTTAACCCCCAATAAATTTACATTAAAAACTGCAAGTTTACAAAGCAATAAAGAAGTGTCTGAAGTAGACGAAAATATGTACATTTTAAAACCAGATGTTCTTCCTATTGCCCGGCAGATGCTATATCAGGTATGATTTACAGTGAATAAAATTACCCATGTATAATACTTGCATTTTTTTAGTACTGCTATATTAATTTAAAAGAAATTCAAGATATGTTGAACAGATTACCGGAAGATCCAAAAAATTTGCATTATGATAATAAAAACGGTTGGTTACCTCGAGCGTTTGAGGAACACTGTCGCGAAATTGCTAACGAATATATAACTGCATTGGTAAAAAAATTATTGTTGGAAGAAAAGAAAGATAAAGAGAAAGACAATGTAGCAACTCCAATGGAAATTGATACCGATGTCCCGGGAACTAGTACATCTAGATGTGATGTTACAATAACCGAACCTTCAATAGTTATTTCTGATGACGATGAAGAAGACGAAGAAGAGGGAGTTAAAAATTGTAGCGAAAGTAAGCTGATCTGTCTATTAGAAAACTTGTTTTAAAAATAATATTGTAGGTGATGACGAATTTCCAGAACCTAATAATATGAGTGAATCAGATGAGGATGAGAATAACATAGATGCAATGGTAAATGACATAGAAAATTTGTTAAATAGAACCGGTGAAGGGGAAACTGATGAGGATGATGATGATGGAAATAAATTAGACAACTTAATGAATCAATTGTGGAAAAAATGTATGTAATTTTAATTCATATTTTCAATAATTTAAAAAAATTAATCTTTTTTTTAGGAATATTGTTTGTGTATAGAAACTTGTTATGGAATTAAACTAAAACTTTCATATTTTATTACATTGGTCAAATTGTGATAGATTAAAAAATAAAAGTAGTATTTCCAAAATGTATAAGAGACAAAAATAGAAAATCAGTTTTGCTGGCATAATTTATTGTTAACGTGGAAAGTTAACAATTAAAGAATTGAACTTTTATAATTTTTTTATGCAAAATAAATTTTTATTTTATTTATTTAAATATTACAACCAGATGAGGACCCCATGCCTCGCCCCACGCAAAACATAAAGCACTCGAGTGAAATACAGAGACAAATCGCATCAGATCTGTAGGGTTAGTTGCATTTTATAATGTTTTCTTAAATAGGTAATAGACTAAAATCTAAATTGCTGTAATTCACCAAAACTAATTTTCAATTATTATAAAGCTGTATAAGATGTAGATTTTCCAAATTTACATCACATTATTGTTGAGATGAGATAAAAAAAAACTGCATAAATATAAAATAAATTTTATTTAAAATATTCAATTGAATGCATAGAGAGAATAATAAAACTTAAACTACCTTTTTCATAGTAATTATTCTAATAATATATAATTTTTAAGTTCCAACAACAATAGCATAATATAAAAATCAGACTTCTTTTTACAATAATTATTAATACCATGTTTGGATAAATAACAATCAACAACTATTGATTGAAATATTAAACAATTCTAGAGAAAATTCAGTCTACAGTTTGGCCCTAAGCAAACTTTTATATTGAACTAAAACTGACATACTAAAATTATTACTTCCTCTCCTATTTGTTATTCTCTGGCAAAAATCATTTTAAAATACTTAATCACTGGAGCTGCTGCTGGAAGAACTAGAATGATGGAGAACCCTAGATAAAGCATAAGCACCAACTCCAGCTGCAGCAATTGGTATACCATACTTGGCAGCCTTCTTTAAGCGTTTCTTCATTTTTTTGTCCGTTTTTTTGTCATACGGTACTCCTTGATTAATCATATATGGTGCTGATGGTTGTCCGTACCCAATTGGTGGTTGTTGTCCGTACCCAATTGGTGGTTGTTGTCCGTACCCAATTGGTGGTTGTTGTCCGTACCCAATTGGTGGTTGTTGTCCACAACCCAATGGTGGTGGTTGTCCATAGCCCATTGATGGTTGTTGTCCATAGCCCATTGGTGGTTGTTGTCCATAGCCCATTGGTGGTTGTGATCCGTAACCCATTGGTGGTGGTTGTCCATAGCTCATTGCTTGTTGTTGAGTTGGATACCCTCCTGGTACTGGCATTGGCATTTTATGTGATGTAGGTAAAGATACAGGTGAAGGCATAGGAATGTTAGGTGAATGTGATGGCATAGGCATTTGATGTGGTGGTAATGGTACATATGTAGGTACCGGCATGCCCATCGGAGGTATCCCCATTGATGATGGTTGAGGCATATTAATTGGTGTTGGTGGCTGATTTAGGAGTGGTTTAGAGGCCGATATGTATTCCTAGAAAAAAAGAAATAATAGAAAAACTATCGAATTAAAACAATAAGAGACACTAAACCTTGTAACACACAAAACTTGATGGAATTAAGATAAGTAATTTTTAAAGAAAAATATTTTCCTTTTTAGCTGGGAACCATTTTTGCATTCTGCTTAGTTTTCTGTTAAATTTTAATCAGTGAAAATGAGTCAGCAATTGGATAATCTTCTGCAAAAAAACTAAAAAGTGAAATGCAAAAAGGGCCAAAAACCTCATATCGTCGGCATACAAGTAAAATTGACTAACTACAAAACTCAAGTTTTACAGGAGAGCAGCTTTTAGGGCCAATTTTATAATAAAAATTAACAGGGCTTTTAAATTTAAAAGGAGACTTAAGACAAAACAGACCAATAAAACTCATCAGTTTTGTTTTAAGTCGCCTTTTAAATTTAAAAGCCCTGTTAGGGCCAATTTCATAATAAAAGTTAACAGGGCATTAGAACTTAAAAGGAGACTTAAAACAAAACTGATGAGTTTTATTGGTTTGTTTTGTCTTTAGTCGCCTTTTAAATTTAAAAACCCTGTTAATTTTTATTATGAAATTGGCCTTTAGAATATTAAAATTTTAATTATTCTTTTATTATTATTTCGTTATTCAACTCAATTAGTTAAGTATCTTATTTTCGCCATTTATGCAGTTGGTCACTTTTACTTGTATGCCTACGATATGAGTGACAAAAAATTTTGTTACGAGAAATATTTCTCCCCAATTTCATCAGAAATGCGAATTGAAAACGTAGTGACTCCTTGTAGATAAATAAAACCATAAAATTGTTATTTATTATTTATTTACTCTTATGCCACACAATATAATTTAAATTCAAAAAAATATTATACAAAAATACCTATCAATTAATAAAAATACTTACTATGCTCAATAATCTTTCAAAAATATACAAGAAAAGGCACCTTCGTTGTTATTTATAAGAAATCTGTAACGAGTGTAATATGCACGATTAAAAAAATTTATATTCATTAGCAATAAAATTACAAAAATTTGCAGACAATTTATTATTTAGCAATCATTTTATATAAGTAATGTGTGTTTGTTTAAAAACGATCCAAACTTAATAAGTCCTGAACAAGCAAATATAAAGTACTTACTTGAACCATTAATATATTACAAAGACACCATGTAAGAACAGAATTTAGTGAAACACGGTTCTACTGCAAAAGATAGCAATTTTTTAAAAAAATTGACATTTTGTTAAATTTAGACGTTAACAGAAGATAATATCCAAAAATGTCTGTGGTTAAATTTTTTAAATTAATGTTTAATGTTTCTTTTGATTTAAAAATATTTAGGATGAATAATTTTTAAATTAACATACAATAAATATTATTAGTATTAATCGTTAAGAAGTATTTCACAATGTAATAAATTATCAACCACGTCATTCTATTATAATATTAAAAATAGATTAGTTAATCTCTTACACTTTATAAACTATGTAACCATTCTAACAGCGTTGGGTAACAACAATAAATTATGTCATTTTAGGCAAAAGTTAAATAAAATATAAATATTTCAAATAGTACTACTACTTACATAGGTACATACCTATTCTTTTTTATAAAATTAACAAGAAAGATAAAAAACATTCAGTTTTACAATAACACAAAACTATTTGCAAAGTTAATTGTGTAAAGCATATTAGCTGGTGCAATTTCTTAAATACCTACAACCAATTATTAATATTTTCTTAGGTATCGTTTATTAAAATTTTAATAAAGTCATCTCGTTAATATTCCTAAAAAGAAAGTTCGTATTACAGATAATTTTGTTTACACTCAGCTATTAAAATACAAACCCTTCTTGGAGTCTGAGGTTTTAATAAATCACCAGCAAACGATTGCAAGAGCGAGCCCACACTACCAAGCCCTCCTAGAGAACCGTCACCACCACCTAGCTGAAATAAGGGTTGCTGTGGATGGGGAGGCGGTGGTGGTGGTTGATATTGTTGTTGTTGTGGTGGTTGACCATGATGAGGCTATAATAGTTATTAAATTTTATAAAAAAAAAGGCGTTAGCATCCCAAACGCACTACAAGTTTCGTTAGCAAAATATAAAATTATTAATGTTTAAGCTTAAAAATTAGAAGAGTGTGAACTAAAAAAGAAACAAAACGATTAATAAAATAATAATTAGTATTTTATAACAATACATACATGCATGTTACTTTATCGTAATATTTTCATACCATCACCACTGTGAGCACAATTTATTGTTACTGAAATACTTTTAAACAATCGTTAAAAAGCTTATAAGCATGCAAAAATAAAATAAAAAAAATTATTGTATGATGAAGATAACACTCACTGTCTGTCCACCACTTCCGGTTAAACTACTTAGAAGATTTTGAGCCATGCCAGAAGACAAAGCGCCAGCTAAGACTGTGCCGGCAGTTTCTAAAAAGTTGTCATAACCAGATTCTTCTTCATATCCGGGCTATGAGTAATAAGTATAATCATTTTACAAAATTGTTTTTCTTATAGTTTATTTAATAAATTAAAAATTCGCCGTTTATAGAGCATATACGCACGATCATACATTTTATTAAAAATTGTAACTTATTTGAGGTAGTTTAAGCATCGGTTTAAGTTAATTGTAGACTAACCAACTAGGTATAAGAATGACAATAAATTCTAGTTTCACTAAATATAAATCTTAATTTAACAAGTCGAAGTTATATTGAATCAAACCTTCCAGTATACCACTGGAAGGAATTTAATGCTAATATAAAATACTTCTCAATTATTTTTATAGTTAAGAACATCTTAGTGTTAATCGGTGCAAAGTATATGAGAGGTGATAAAGAATATGTCTTGTTTTTTATAAAAACCGTGCTAAAATCAAAATAATTTCCCTTTTTATAATCAAAATAATGGTTTTACATGGAACATAATGGTAACCACGAATATTGATGAAATAAAATTATAGTCCCAAGATGTAACAAAATAACTTTTAAAAATTGAGATTCCTATTTGTTAATTAAAATAAGTGAAACAATAACAAAGATAATTAAAAAAACAGAAACGATACCAATAGCCCACATTCTAGCAGGTATTGCAGTCTGATACACCTAAAAATTTTGAAAGAAAAAATTAATGTTTAATAAGGCAAGGATATACAATTTTCAATTCAAAATAGAAAGCATAATAAGCAAAATAATAAAACAGATAAATTTAGTTGTTAAATATGAAATTCTGCCCACCATACGATAAATAAATTTCAATTCTTCAATACTATTGATACAAAAACTGATAAATTAGTATTGAAAGTATTTATAAAATAATATTAGTTTTAAAGTTTGATATTATTTTGGGTGAGTGTAAACTGCCCCATTCCATCAAGATATTATTTAACGTTGGAGCTCAAGTCTTCATTCAATTGGAGTTTTTTATTTTTTATTTGATATTAAATTTTCAATGTGTGTATCTTTAATATTTTAAAGTATCACCAATCACCTTGTTGGTTTATGTTTATATTTGTCTTGGTCAGATTGAATCCCCGAGCAGACCACGACTTCGCTCACTGTCGAAGTTTAGCCGTTGAAGAGCAGGAAAATAAACATTTATTATAAATTTTGTTTAATAAATTCAAATGTATATTTTATATAATAATCCCGAATAATACAAAATACATCAATATTATAAGTTGTTTAATTTACGTAAGCAAATATATTATTTCAGTCTTCTTTTTATGACTCATCTGTTGTTTTATTTTACCCCTACAAGATTTTCTTCCAGAAAACTTTGACAAAATGTTAAAGTAATTACAAAAATCAGCCCAAATCATTTAGTCTTCTCATTTAATTCAGTATTCGAAGCAAAAGAGATAATCACATGAACCCAAAAGTAAAATTGTTTTTCATATTTAACCACTTATGAAAAAATAACTAAAATAATTACATCTAACACCAAAATTATAAAATGTAACCATCTTGTAAGAAGTAAAATAAACACAATATTTATTGTAATACTTTGTAACAGAGCATTGGCGACTTTCCATGTGTGGTAGGTATGACAATTAATTTTGAATTATTGAAAACTATTTAAATTGAAATATAAAGCTGGATCTCAAACTACATCTCTTGTTCTTCGCAAAAATATCAATTTAGACTATTACCTTTGATTATGTATATTCAGATAAGCAAAGCTTATGCAAGTTTTGGAAGCCAATTGTGTAATTAAGAAAATTGGAAGAGATGGCGCTGCCATCGTCAAGTTGGCGATATAATTTTTAAGGCGCTACTATTCCTGTTCTATAAAATATTGTTGGTGAAAGCGGTCAAGTTCAAGAAAAGATAGACGTATATAAAGGTTGTTGATGGCGTGTTGTACAATTATACTGACGTGTACTAGCAGAACTTTCTTGTGGATAGAGATTTGTTCCTTATCTCACCTAAGTTTATAAACAAAATATCAGATTCATGATTAGATATTTTTTGTATAAACTCGACTCATTATTTACTTATATACATATTATTAGGGACCGGAATTCTAAGCTTTATGCTTATTGCGGCAGTTATACAAGCATTCAAAAAATTTTAACAAATGAGCGCGATTCAAAAAAAAACAAATCGTTTGACACCTACTTTTTTCTGCTTTTTTGTGTTTTTTTCAGTGAATTTTTATTCCATATTTAAAATTTTTTTAAAAATTAAAAAAAATCAATTTTATAGCAAAATGTTTCAAAACATTTTTTGTTGAAAATGTCATTCTCTTTATTTTTGTTTCTATACATTTTTCTATTTTGTCGCACCGTTTCTGAGTAACAACGACTTTAAAAACACTATGTAAAAAATTTAATAAAATTAACATTGCCCTTATGGGAGTTTTATCTAAATTTTAACAGAGTGTTTTTAAAGTCACTATTACTCAGAAACGGTGCAACAAAATAGAAAAATGTATAGAAACAAAAATAAAGAGAATGCAATTTGCAACAAAAAATGTTTGAAAAATTTTGTCATAAAATCGATTTTATATGAGAAAAAAGATCATGGAAATGTCCGTTTAACATTGTTAATATAGGAGTGTATTGATAATTTCTGGAGCCACCGTATCTAATTTTTTGTATTTTCTTTTTAAAAATAAATGTTACTTTTGTTTGTTTTCTAACGTTTTTAAAAAAAAATTTTATGCTTTTTTTGCAGAAGTTTATGCTTTTTAGAGGCAAATTTCGTGCTTTTTAAAGCGCTTTTTTCCGGATTTTTTGTGCTTATTTATCCGGAGCCTACATATTATAAAATAATGTACACACACTTTTAGAACTGAAATGTTTTAAAGTTATCACAAATAAAATACACTGTAAATATAAAATATCGCAAACGTTTTCATCATATTATGGCATCATCAGGCGATGAACTATAGAAAAAATTTAAAGAGAATCTGTTTAAATGCTGTTCGGTGTGGTGGCAGCATCAGGTATTTTTGAAAATAGAAGAGGGTTTTTCGGAAAGTGATTTATTAAGAGAACGGAGTTAATTATTTTTCGAAAATTCTACATTTTTACTTTTTGTCTCTACAAAATAATGTATCATTATTTTGATATTAGACAAAAAACAACCCCCCCCTTCCCATAATATTCCTACCAGGGGCCTCTAAAATTTAATTAGCATCAGGCCCCAAAAATTCACTGTTAACAACCCCTTTTTTAACTATGCCATGTTAAAGTTATTGCTTAATAGTTCTTGTTGAGAGTCGACAAATTTCACCAAAAAGTATATAAAATCTTTAACAGCAAGAAAAATTAGAACTATTATTAGATGATCACAGTGCCGCATTTAGACTTGATTCAAGTCCTTCAAATATTATAAAACCAACAGAAATGTGTTTAGTTCAGAAATTCTTGTTATTATTACAGAGTGTCCCCGTGACCGTGGAGAACCTTCGAAGTGGTGATAAAGGGTACTTTTCTAAGATAAATTTTCAAATAAAATTTTTATCCAAGTCCAAACCCTTGCGGGGTACCTCCCTTTAAAGCAAATTTTTAAATTTCTGATTTGAAACGATATTGATTTTTAGGCTTAACGGATTAGAACTTTTTTTAGAGGTAATTCGCTTATCTACAAATTAAGTAATAACCTCTTATCGTCTATAATCAATGTATTTCGAGTTATAAATTAAATTAAGCGACAAATGTTAAAAAAATTCAGGTTTTATATTTTTTACTTTTCTTGCGAACTCCGTATCTCTTAAATGAAACATGTTAGGAAAAACTAGAGTCTTAAACCAGATAGGGAATTTTACGGGCTACAACTTTGGTCAAATAAATTGTTTTGGGAAATCAGCCCTTTTTACAGAAATTTTGAAAATAATTAACAAGGTGTAAGTAAAAAAATAAATTTATAAAATTTCTTTTTAATAAATTTTCAAAATGGCCTCCCTCATAAATTATTATCATAAATTAACAAAATAATTAACGATAAACTAATGTGCTTTATAACAATGTCGCTCAAACGATGCTATAGGTTACCTACCTAAATCAAATTGAGATTTTTAGCAATTTTGTAAATATATTTTTTGTTTACCTACACCTTGTTTATTATGAAATTATTTTGTCAAGTAATTTGTCATTTTACATCCTTGAAAATGGGTCATAAATAAAAGGACTCGAAACGTCGGTTAATTAAATTGATTAAAAGACCTAAAACTCAACAATTTTTATTATTTAAATATTAAGAAAAAGGTCAACGATAATAAATTATTACTAATGTTATGTTTATATGAAGAATGGCAGTCTTCATTTAATACCTATTCATGCTAAAACTTATAAATTTGCTTATTAATTCAAGAATTTTATCAGTTTTTCAATTTAATGAGCAGATTCTTAATTTATTTCTCAAGCAAATTTCTTTGAGTGTACTGAAAAACATCACTGTGAAATAATATAATATGACGTTTAACCGTGTCAATGCATTTTTAGGTTACTTTTCTAGTCGTAAGTTATCGTTTTCCGGAAAAACTAAGAATTTCAAATTTTGCCGCAATGTAGCAGCGCGACACCTAGCCGTTGCCGGAAAAAGTACAAACAGCAGTATCGCCGCCTGGTGTCAGCCGGCAAACGGGGTGTTACCAATTTTTGTATAGAGTCTGCCTATCTGAATATACATAATCAAAGCTATTACTAAGCTGGCAAGTGATTATCCCGAAATATAATCGGTTACCTTGTTAAATTGCAGGTTTTGTCGATCTACATTGATTGCATCACAAAGTACATAGAATTAAATTTACCCATATCAACGTCACAAGTAAAAACCAGCCCATGTTAAAATTAAATTTGAAATTTTGCACACCTGTTTTTGAAGGCGAAAATCGCTAGTGACGATTTTCTATTAAATATTAAAAGTTGGGCAGTAAGTAGGCAGGTGATTGGCATCTAATTTGGTATGATGTTCCTTGCTAACAGAATCGTCCATTCAGTTGCAAAACAATATAGACTTCTGTATTGACCATACATTGTTGTTATATTACGATAAATTTATTTACTTATGTATTGAATAGATAACTGTTCCTTGCTTTCATAAAATAATAATATTTTAGAAAAAGATGATGATAATAATAATATACAATAATTATTCTAAAGTATTTTTTCTAAATCTAAATACTAAAGTAAATTTGTTGAATAATGTAAAATTCTTTAAAATAATAAAAAATGAGTAAAAAACGCTTGCATAATAATTATCAACAATATTAAAGTTCAAGTCTGGTACGATAAATTTATTATAAATCAAAATAAATTTATTTTCTTTATTATAAATAAATCATTTAAAATACTGTATAAGTATATTTTTTATTAAGTAATAATTCTTAATTTTGTATTGTTCATGCCAAGAATGTTACAAACATTTAATTAAACGCTAGTTTTCGCCAATTTTATAACATCTATTTATGCAAACCCAAAAAAGAAATTGATTTGCTCATTTGAATATCGCGAAAAGTAAAGTCATATTCGGGGATTCCTAAACTCTAATTTTCACTTTTTTCACGCGATATTCAAATCACAAATACTATTCCTTTTTCGACATTACAAAACGCAATTTTCAATATTGTCTAAAACTAACGGATTTTTAAATTTTCGCACATTCTGAAAGTAAATGTAAAAATCCTCAACTCTTAAAATAGAACTTTCTTATTTTTGTTTAGGCACTTCGATTTAGATCATTTTCTTTTTGTATCTTTTACTTATGGTAAGTCGGATAAGAAAAATACGCCTGTTTGTTACTACCCAAAATAAAATTTCTATTTCAACACGACCACATCACAATAACAAGCTTTAAAAATAACGCAAAAACCTTTTTCACTTAATCAAACTCACCCTAAGGTACCATCCTGGTTGCAGCTTAAACACTAAATTATATCTGAACAAAAATATAATGTAAGTCAACTTACCGGTCTTGGTGGACCTCCTCGCCGAGAAGAATCGTAGGGTTCGGATGGCCCATATTCATTTCGAGGAGCTCCATAATTTGCTGAGTAGTCGGGTCCACCCATCGGTGGTGGTGGTGCAGAAGAACCATCCTCCAAAGAAATCAATTTAAGAGTAACATCACCGTCAATCGCCAAAAAATTCACTTGTCTAAATGGTATTCGATGTTCAAATTCACAAAAGTGATTTCCATTTATTGCAATCTACAATTCAAAATTTATTAAAAGAAAAATCCGAGAATTTCACATTCCTTATAATTATTTTGCCACCTTCACAAAACTGCACAATATAATTTAAAAATTGCCACACCAACATAAAAACTATTACATTTGTGCGTAAATAACCTAATTATCTAATTTAAATTAATTACCTTATAACACCGACGATCACATAAAATCAAAATTTCAAAACCTTGATCGAGCGAAATAGGTAAGCTTCCATCACCCTCTTCGTTTCCCCAGGCACCTTCTTGAAGAGAGTTTCTTGCAATGTAATTTTGCAGCAAACGAACGGATAAATGTAAAGCAACGTCCGATGGTGGTGGACCGCAATGTAAATTTATGTTGAACCTACAGATCAATATACTTCAACATCATTTTGAGTTCTTAATAAAATTTACACACCTGTCAGCAGTAGAAGGTGTGTGACCTTGTATTCTAAGGATTCCTCCTTCGCTAAAACCACCCCTCAAAGGGCCCATGTAAGGTACACCCTAAAAAAGTAAGGTTACATTAACAAAATTGCTTATGTGTTTCAAGAAAACTACTTACTGGATTTGTTATGGGCTGCATTTTACTTCAAGAAATCCACTCACTTGCTAAGAATTTGCTTTCAAAGTAATTTTTAATGTGTCTACTATTTGTAGTAAACTGTGAATTAAAGAATATTGAGGTCACTTTTATGTCAGATCAGAGTGTCAGATTCAATTTTTGAATTGCAAATTAAATAAGGCGGAGCTTAATTTATATATAAAATAATCAGCTCCCACTTCCAATTTGGCTCAATATCAAAATAATTATAAATTTTTTTATAAATATGAAGTTTTCAGTTAAATCTCGAATTATTGCAAACCACTTCAAGGAACTAAAATTATATGACGGTATTGGTGATATCATCGTTGCATTATTTTATGATATAATTTGCATAATAATTACCTATTAATAACGCGCATTTTATTAAAAAGGATTGTTTAAATTTGAATTTGACGTAATGAATAAATTATGGTTCTCAATCGTCACACACAATAATAATCACTTTATCGGTTGTTATAGTAACCACTCGCCTGTAAGTTTCTTTGAAAAGTTTGAAACAAAACAAATGACTTGAAACAATGACAAACATTATAGGTATGTAGGTATAAGACATTCAGTCCTCTCGGCATTTTTTTATTTTCTAAAAAAATTAGAAAATATATTACATTATAGCTACTAAAAATAAATTCTAGTTTTGAGATTCGATCTCATTGTCAGGAACAAGAAGTGATTCTGAGTTCTGCTATGATTTGCACACCCACAAAAGCAATAACAAAATAATAGTAAATTACGTGCTGAAGTGGAAAATGCTCTATTACAGCCGGGTGCTAAGATAGTTTACTGAAGCACGAAGATTCACACTAAGGTATGTCGTATGTATTCGATTTCTTCATCTTCAGGACTAAAGAGGAAACAAATTACAAACGTCGGAAAAATACAGCAGTAAAAACTCAATCCTACCTCCATAACAAGATGAAATACAGTAATTTCTTGCTCGGAAAAACAACTATATATAAACTCGGCAAGCATTCACAACTTTCAACAAAGTCAATGTAAAATTAAATGTAAAATTGTAACAGACATAGGAATAATATTTTTGTAATTTGTTTCCTTTTTATTAGTCCTGAGGATGAAGACATAAAAGTTCTTCGAAACGTCGACGAAATAACAATTTTTGTAATCAATTTTATTCACAATCAGTGATTATGACAAATTAATAATTTTGTTAAACTTACTTTTATTTCATAAAAAAAAAACTAATCAAGTAGGTAGCTCAGGTCGGGAAGTGATCACTTGACTGGTAAGTTGAAAAGTAAAACAAAATAGCTTTCCGATTGGTTAGCAAGTGAAAGTAAATAATAAACTATTTCCTATTTCTCAAATTATTAAAATTCAGGAAAGAGTTGATTGTCATCGTGAAAAAGAAACAGTATTGTAATCTTAATTGGTTTCATATTATCGCAGTTTCACTGTTTCGTGTGAATTATACGTACCTACCTGTATGCATTAGTTATTAGCATTTTTGAAATGGGTGGTCACAATATATTTGGGATGGGTACGAGCACACAAAATTTCATTATTGAAATAAGCACCTAAATAACAAAACGTTTCTTCTAAAAAAATTTAGTGAACACTTGGAACTGGTTTTTGGAAAAATTTTGTTCTTTAAAACAAACCCATACAACGTCTGAATGACTTCCACAACAAAAACCACAATGATAATTCAAAAAAGATTAATTTATTTCTCGTATTAGCATCATAATGCATAAAATAAATACAAAATTTTTGACAACGTATTTATTTATATAAAATTGACAAAATCTATATTATTTATAAATAATGTATTTCTAATATTGCTCGACGTATCTAAATCAATATATTAACTATGATACTTAAGAATAATAACACAAATCGCTTATCTTGACTTATTAATAATAGGAGTCCACCTATCATAAAAAATATTATTTAAAACTTATGCTATGGAGGGAATATTTTGTATAAGTGAAAAATGGTAAATATTCTTTTTAAAACAGTTTTATAAAAGGCATTTTCCTGGTAGCAATTAAAAAAAATAAGTCCGCAAGTAGCATAGCAAAAATAGCAGTAGGTAGTTGTTTTTTGAGCACTTAATTTTTAGTCCATGTTTAGCAACGATTTTAATACTTTTCATTCACAAAACAATGTAAACGCTACATTCGTGTTACCATCCCTTCCTTCGAAACTAAATACGTATATTTATCAGAAACAAGAAAGGTAACAACATATTTGGTTAACTGTTCCGTCACTAAACACAGTCGATTGGTATCGCAGGCAAAATTTTATGTATACTAAGGCCGAATTTTAACAAATATTTACATATAAAACATTTTTCTTTCCAGAAAATAAAAACAATTTTGACGCCCAAAAATAATAACTTCGATTTATATTCCGTCCTATCAAATAATCTGCAACTTGTTCAATGTAAATTTCTAAAGGCAACCAATTTATAAACACCACTAGGGCTCATCAAATACAATTTACAAAATATCCAATTAATAATCTCCCAATCAAATTTACACAATTCTATGTACAACAATTTATAAAAATATACAAGGCCTCCGACAAATTACAATATCAAAATTTGTAAAATGCAACAATTGATTCGTATAAGTTAAAAAGATTTGGCGATTTAGTCAGCCCATCATAAAATTGAGCGCCTTTACGAAAGACAAAACGCTTGCATTAAACAAGTCACAGTTAAGTTATCTTATAAGCTAACAAGTTTAGGTGGCCCACAAGTATCCGGTGAAGTAATATCTGCATGAGAGGTGGGAATATTACGTTGTTGGGTACTACAGGAAGGTATGAGTGGTGCCGAAACAGGTGTCAAACCGGTACCGCCAACCATTAAAGAATCGAAATTGAATTGGATACCCGTCGAGGGTGTAGTTATTGCTATACCCGCAAGTTCCATCACATTACTTTTAGAACCCAAACAAGATGCATTCGAAACGTTCAAAGAACTTGGTCTGTTTGGTTTTGCAATTGGCACTGTACTGAGCATTACTCGTTTTGCTGGATTAGGCAATGAGAAAATATCGCTGTCCACTATCGATTCACCTATATATTCTGTTTTTACACGATCTGAGTTTTTGTCATTAAATTGTGGTATAACGTAGGGTTTTACATCTGGAGGGCTGGGAGGACGTCCTCCTTGTATTCTGCAACACTGAGAAGTACGATGTGATTCTAATAAAAATTCTAGTTCTTCTTTTACGCTCTGAAGTTCTTGTAATTCGTTTTGAAATGCTTGCTTCTTCTGTTCTAATCCTTCCGTTTCCTATAACAAAATTAATCGTTTAGCAATTTTGAATTGAGGTAAAAAATTTGATATTCAACTTACGAGAAGTAAAGAATTAGTGTGGTCTACTCGACGTTTACGACATCGAGCAGCGGCCATTTTATTACGTTCACGTCTTACTCGTCTGCGCTCTTCTTCTTCTGGTGACAAGCTTAGGTCTCTAACTGGTTTCCTACCTCCCATATTTCTTCTCGTATGCTCCGATCCGTTTATTCCGTTTTTTGGAGTAACAGGTGGTGTGGGTCGAGAATCTAAGTCTAACGAAGAGTGTGGTGGAGAAGTGTTCCACAAAGAAGTGTTTTTTGAATATAAATCTACTTCGGAAGCCGGAATATATTGATTGTTTCCTATAAAAAATTAATAAGGTTAATTTACAGAGAATTTAATTAGCAATAATTGTTTCGTACCTATAGAATGCACCAGCGGTGGGACAAATCCAGCTTCGCTTTCGTGGCTTTCGGGTTTAGTTTGCAGTTCTATGAAAGTCTGTTCGATATTTCTTAAAGTTGTCGGAGTGAGTGTTGGTGTTGTTCTTGTTGGCACACCCGAGTTCAAGCCTTCTAGCGTTATAAACTGTAACAAAAAATTTTATGTTAGTTTTATTTACCTACTTTAAATTAAATAATAAATCGACAGTACACAAAAAAGTTCTTTCCCACCTTACAACGCGGTTATAATTGAGATTTTTTTGTATAAAACATTGATAAGCTTATCTTAACATGGTATAGATATGATAAACAAAATCCGCGGCTATTTGATATTTAAAACCAATTTCAAAGGAAAAAGTGCAGATAAGAACAAGTTTATAATTTTTTAGCTGCTTTATCGCTAATTTTTTTTATAATATTTACACAAGTAAATTCAGACTTGTGAAATTACATATTTACAATTTTCGGCTAAGGTTCGACATTGGAAAATGTTCTAGAGAAAGTTTGAATTGGAGGTACATTGTTTGTTTGATTAAGGTTGTTTGCCCTGATCCCTTCCCACTTTTCATTTATAATCATTTATTATATTGATAAATTTTTATATTTCTAGAAAATCTTACGATTTAAATAAGTTTATATTAATTAGCAATTATTTAGACTAAATTTTAATATAAATAATTAAAGGAATAAGTGAATCGATTGTATACATTTTGTATTTCACTAGAATGTATGGCGTGACTTTCAAAAAGGCAGTGTATTTTATTTTATATATAAATTAACATTATCATTTTTTTTTAATTAGGTAGTTCTTTAAATAATTTTATCGACTAGGAGTACTCACTATATTATTATTATTATTATTATTTATCGTCCTACCCTGATTGTAATTCCTCGAATTGTTTATATAATATTATAGGAATGTAATAAAATAAACAATTCATACTAATCATTTTAAAAACTACCTTTACTATTAAAAGTATTATGTTTCAATTGAAGATAAGGAAATATAAAACGAAAATATGTCAATATCCTTAAAATACTCCCTTTTATAAATAATGCAAGTTATTAAATCAGGAAAAATACTGAAATATTGTTAAAATTCAGTGGTATATAAAATCGGTATAGCGCTAAAGTACTCCCAAGACGTGGATTTATTGGGAAAAAGATTTCCAATTCAATATCTAGATTAGGGGTTTCCAAACTACAGTCCGAGGCTCCGAGGGCCAACACCGATCCGCCAGGATTTATTTAAGTAAAAATAAACAATTAAGTAAATCATACAAAATAACGATCAGATGCGAGTGGGAACCGCTGGGGAAATTTGGTGCACAAGTAAAAGGAAATCTAAGAAATTCATGGAAATCGGAAGAAATCCAAGGATATCAGAGAGAATCTTATAAAAAATAGAAAATTTGAGGTAGTTAGAAAATCTTAGGGATACTACAGAAGACCTTTGGTTTTTTTATTTTTTTTTTTGAAAGAAAATCTTGAAGCAATCGAGGGAAATCCAAGGAAACCTCATAACAGGGAAATCTGGTATACAAAAATTTGGTTTGCGGTTCCAATAAATTTTCAATTTATTACAATGCGACATCTAAACATACTATACAAGTCTTATTATATTTTCGGCAACAGTTCATAATTTGAATTTTCGAAAATTTTATAGAAAAAAATCTACTTTGTACACGCCCCCCCCCCCTAATCCTGTCTGGATTCCTGTAGGAAATTATGGTCTAGATATTGCAAGGTGCAATAAAATACTATAATTGGCAGCACTTTCGAGATGCTATAATAAATTATACCTACATATTTAGAATAAAAAATTATATAAAATTCCTAGTGACATTTTCAGTGCGGAGCATTATTGTAAATTAAAAATTACAATCAATTTTCAAAAAAATTCCAATTCAGTTACTGCTATTTTTTGTTTCTTTAACCGTGTAAATTTTGAAATAATTAAAATAAAAATATGTGATGAAATAAAATAATAAAAGGAATGCGATTTTGAAAGTAGGTAAACTAGATTTCAATTTTATGAGATACTAACGGATATAATCAAGTACCTATACTAAAATAATACTATTATATTATTAAATTAATGGAGAAAATTTAAACTGAGTCTAAAAATTAATTAAAATACCGAACGGAATGTCTAGTGCATTCTGGTATGTTCCGAAAATGTAAATACCTACCAATATTAAAATTTGTTTGCATTTCAACTTAAAAATTATAATTACTATACCTATTTTATATTAAGAATTTAGTAAAGCTATTCAATTTTAATTTGCGAATGTGTAAGTACCTTCCCATTTAAAAAAAAATTTATATAAATAAAATAGAAATTTTTACATGAACTTCAAGCAATGGTTGTCCTTATCGTCAGATGTTTTTATTTACCTATAGTTTTTAACCATTAAATTCAAGTTACATTTTATGTTTTGATTTAATACGATAATAATATAATAAGTAGTCAGTATATTTATGAGTTCATCTACCTTGAAAAATATAAGACTGATCCTATTTATTTCTAAAATTTCGAAAATTTAAATTTGGTTATTTGCAATTTTGATTTTTTCACTTTCATTATCATTAAATGCATTTTTATGAATCTCATTCAAATTTTCACGACCAATAAATACTATTATTTAATAATATTGGGTTGAATACAACATTTGGCAGCAAATTTTAAAACAACTGCCTGCGGCCTGACTGCATTCAAGCAGTAAGGGCCGGTAATTTCTAGGTCAACTACTGCTTCCAAATTAAAATATCTAGTTTCAAATATTCTAAAATCAAAATAGCCTAAAACCAAATTAATACAAAAAAAGTAATAAATATTAGCATAATTAATTTAGTCATTGCGCATTTCATCAAAAATAAAGACCAGTCACAACTAAAAATAAACATTTAAATAAATCAAAATAAGTAATTGCTTCAATGAAATCCGTTTGGTAAAATAAATCGAAAAACGTAGTGAGAGGTATTCCTATTTGCGATTAAAATTGACGTATTAATTAGCAATTAGCACAAAACAACAACGTATAAAATTAAAATTTTTGAAAATTAACAATTCCAATTAGAATAACAAATAATATATGTTTTATTTTGTCAAGTTCCAATGGCAAGTTTATTTTCGGCAGATTTTTTATCAAACATGAAACCTTGTTGAAACCAAATTTTGAATCGCGATTGATGATCTTCACTTAACTGGCAGATTTCCAGAAGAAAAAAACAGCAGGTGATTTCGATAATGAAATAAATTGGCACGACATTACAACGAATTTTCGTTGCACAAAATTAAACAAGACCAATTTTGTAAATTGTACCAGAATTTGTACATTAAACAATTTATCAAGAGATACACTCGAGTTCATTAAATCTCATTAGCCTTAAAACATGCATTTTGCCAGATGTTAAGTGTTGCATCACAAGAAATAATTTTATAACGCATCTTTTAATTTGTAAAACCTCTCTTCTCTCTTGACATTTCAAGAGAGTCCGCTATTATATTGCAAGCTGGCAAAGACCAGTATAGATATTATAGTAGGTACTCGAAAGTGTGTTTGCACAATTTTCTTTTTCTTGACCGGTTAAACGAACTCGCAACTTATACCAAAGATAAAACATTTTTCAAATTGATTATTTATTGAAAGTGGTCGAAGTAACCTCAGCCCATTTCCGCTATTAAACACTTCAGGGACAATTAAACACACACCTGAGAATTTAACTCTCAACAATGGGGAGAGCTAATATTGCCAAGTTAGTAGCAGGATTTTGTTTATAACTACATATTTGGTACCTGTTGATAAAATAACTCCTGTGCAAGAAAACTGGCAATTTCCTTTTGATCCATAAGCGCCATTTTGTGTTACGTCACTCGAAAAAAACAATAGCACTACTTCGAGTATTTACCAATTTACGGAAAAAAAATTTAAAAATTAAAAGAGATATTCGAATATCGTTATTATCGATTCGTTCGTTCGTAATGACGACGCCGTGCAACTTTTTACCGAGGCAGAGAGCACAGCGTGTCTAAGAATGATTTTGCCAAGAGGGAATTTTGGTTTGTCGCCCACTGTTGCTGTTTTTAGCTCGAGGTAACCAACAGTTCGCACAATCTGCGATATATATATTTATATCGGTCTTATTTTGTTTTTAATGTTTGCTTTATTTTCTATTGTGAACTTCACACAAATTTTATTCGAGCATACCTCGCCACAAAAATTCATTGCATCCCAACGATGCGGTAAGTTTTAAAAATACCTTGTTTTCGATTTTCCAACTTGGATCCAAAGGGCAATATCGGTATATCGGTCTATTGCGAAAAATTGAATATACTTGGGAGTTCCACTCGCCCACGATAAGGAAACGATACCGACATGCTCGAGTTGCGAAGTACTAGACCGTATCGTCAAACCAATCAATTTTAAAATATCTTCAAGAAAAAGAAACACAAAAGCAATCTAAAATTCTAGGAAAGAAAAAAATCTTTATTGTGTTAATTTGCTCATCAAAAGCGTGCCATTATGTTTAAAACGGAAGCTGGTGGTAATTAAAGCGGCGCCATCATCGTGGAACTCACAGATAGAAGTCGACAAAAAAATTGTAATTTACTGCGACAAGATTATTTTTGCATTATCTCTTTAGTTATGAACAATCAAATGGCTAATTAATCTTCTTAGTGATTAGCTATACTACTATTATAAAAAAAAGTAACAGGACTTTTTGCAGTTTGCTCTTCAAATCACTAAGGTTGTTGACAACATAAAAATACTTCTGAATTAACGATTCCTGGTATGAACGATTGATATCTTATAATGGTTTTGTGGGTAGTAAATTATATGGAAATTTTATCAAGTTGACACCAAGTTTTAGCCGACGGTATTTCGGGAATTATGGCTCCAGACTAGCAAAGTAGGCGTCGGTGGTATATTTTAATCACTTTTCTTTTGCAATTTCTTTTTAAAACCACATTTTTACCTTGCTACTTTATTGATAAACCAGAATTAATCAGACGATCTCCGTAATCCAAAAACGTAAAATTGGTCTCATCGTTAGTGGAGTTTCGGACAACTTCATTCAAGATTTATCAATGAAGCTGCTCTTCCATAAACCAGTTCCACTTTCTAGCAAAATAAAAAATTAACGAGTAGAAAAACAACACATCATGCTAAAACTATCTCGACGAGTATCGATGATGACGTAAGATGACCAAGACTTTTCAATAAATTTACCACTACACTATTGGCATAGTTTCTTCAACAGCCTTGATGGTGACCTTCCAATAACTAGCCGACCAAGTAAACGGCGTCTGATTGAACAAAATTCAAATCCAACTCCAAAATTTTTATCAATGAAATTTTAGCGTGTAATGAAAACATGACTCAGTGGAAGCTTTATTATTATTAATTGTTGCCAAATTTATTTTAATATTTAAACAGAATTGGCACCTATTTTGAGCTTATTAAAAAAAATTATCGAGAATTCGCAGTATTAATTCCCAAAAACGATTTCGCAGTGAAATATGTATGTATTGTACGAGTTTTGACTGGCAGAAAAAATTATATAGTTCAAGAAGTGGATAGGTCGATTTATTTGAAGCAGCCGGTGTGAGTCATTCATGAATCGGAAATACTTCGAATTCCTCGGCAAACACCTTCGCTGTGGAAAGGGGTAATGTAACGGCGAAACATTACAGATTTTGAGTTGAAAAAATTAATTAGCACCAAATATTTGCAAGATGAGTCAGTTAATAAATTATTGCATTGATTTTGGTAATCTCATATTTGACCATGCGACCGATAAAAAATGTTTACAAAAAGTAGGTTAATGGATTATTTGATAGAAATGCGCGATTTTTAAGAATTAATATTTTGCATCAAGTAACAAAAGTATTTTCGAAATGTCGTGGTCAATGACATTATAATATTTTCTATTATTAGCAATTCTCTTCACGTAAAAACCTTTGGCAATTCAATTATAAAGTTGCCGATATTCGATGTAAGTTTCGTGATACGAAAATAATAATAATATTGAGTAAAATAATTATAATGAGAGAACAAAACATAATGGCATAACACCATTTTGATAATTCCACTGAAAATATATCAGAATAATTTTTTGTGAAATTCTCTAGCCGAATGCAACTCGCGGAGTATTGTATTATGATAATGCATTTTGGGTTATTAGCGGAATTTCTAGAGATAAAACATAACGTTTCCTTTAAAATGCCAAACAAAGCATTAAATTAACTTGTTATTGAAGATGTTTAAATAACATATACATTCCAAAAAACATTCTTGAAGGTAAGCAACACTTCATTGTTATTATTAAAAATGATAGGTAATAATGGTAATAGAAGGAAATTAGAAATGAACTTAAAATAAGAAATTTTAAGATTAATTTGTGATATTCAGCGATACTTTCGTGATACTAAATAAAACAATTAAAAATTTAGTAATGCAATATAAGGCCCTATTTAACGATTATTTTCCATCTTCAGTTAGATATAACTAGGAAAAATAAAAAAATCACATATTTTACTCAAAATACATATTATAATATTATGTAGGACAACCCAAATATTCAATTATATATATCGCAACCTTCACCTATCATAGAAAAATAATTATGTACGTCAATGTGAAATGGAAAATACGCATCTAGATAAGAAAAATAGATAAAAAAAATAAGTTACACAGGATGTCCACACCATAATATTGCATCCGATAGATAAAATACATTTGTAGAAATATAAAATTAAATTATCTTTTGTTGCAAATAAGAAAAAACCCTGTTTATTATATTTTAATGTGGACTAACCTTGAATTGAATCTAAAAAAGGTAATTTTTAATTGTGCTAAGATAAAAGAAACACTAGTTCGGGTAATTTCTTCCAACAAGGAGCATACAGGGTCATTTTATAATTGTACATAATTTTATAGGCAACAAAATCTATTATTCTAATTTGTAGGAATTTACTTTGTTTTGAAGTGAAACAATTCGCTTAATACCATTACAAGATGTCCCAAGGTTGACAATGACAATCTTTTTGCGAAATACATATTAAAAACGCCATTAGGAAAACAATGAAGGTTAAAATTAAAAAAAAAACTAGCGTTTTGTTTAGTCCATTAACTGAAAGACGGCCAGACAAGAAGTTTAATGAAATAGGAAATAGATTTTGTATACACTAATCCGTACTTCCTTTTAATCCTTCAAGTTTAACAAAAGTACAATGCTTTCTATTGCCATCGTAAAATTGGTTTTTCTAGTTGTAGTCTAGTCGATTTTTGAAATGATAAAATAGAAATCCAAGGTTGTGCACAACCATAGGTTCAAAATCAAACAACTTTTTTTTTATGTTGTATACTACGTAAATAAATAGAATTAACTTACAAAAAGAATATAGCGAAGGATGTTCCGGAAAGTTTTAGGATTATGATACAAGATACAAGTGTATTATATTATAGCAAAATTTATAATCTGTGGCAGTACTTAATGTCAGGAACGCCACGAATAAGTAACCGTAGGGTATGTGCTTCCCCGAATTATGAAAACTTACGTGCAATTAAACACGTAAACTCGATTGCAAAAGTAGAATTTTCTAATAAAATTTTAAATCCGGTTAAAAAATATACTACTCGACTTGAAATCTGAATTTATAAAACTTTCTAGAAACGAGTCGATCCAAATTCTGAGAAAACTAAATTTGCCAGCTTTCCAACTCGAATTTTCAAGATCACTTAAAAATATTAAAAAATCATGGTAAAACATATCGTCCTTGAAACACTGGAACGCAACGTTGGTTCAATACGACAGGAAACTGTGGTTAAATTGTTCAAATATTCTTGTATCCGGAATATGGTTTGGTTATGTTGTAATAAACATACGAAAGAGGTCGATTTTCTACCAACGGATAAAAACTTACTATTTCGTAAGATTGCATAACGTTTGTGTGTTTTTCTTGGAAAATAGGGAATATAAATTTATTATTAATAATGTAATTCAAGAACCGACAGGTAGGAGCTACCGACACGAAAAGTTTCACGATCCAATCAATTCCAGGCAGTTTCTACTTGGTAACTTAGAATGAATGGAAGTTTTCGATTCTAATTACCCACGAAAATTTTTGGATGCCTATTTCAATATCAAACACAAGTTATAAAAAAAATTCCATCCAACTACGCGTTCGAGTAGAAATTCAATAAAACAAAATGATTGGCCACTTATTTTCAAATTAAGAAATTAGAAGTTATAAAATGCGACACACATTAAAGTTCAAGTTAACCCAAACAAAAATCTCGATTTCATTACCACGACCAGATAAAATGATATAACAATTAGTTCTCCTAGCTAGACAATGCTGTTGAAAATAAATAAACAACTCGAAAACCTTGTCATAAAAAGTGTCGTGACGTAGCCGGCTATCACGAAAATTTCAAGCAAACATTTTTAGTTGATAGTCAAACAGAAATCAAATAAAAATATTTACAAAACTTACCTCCTCCTACTTTTTTTTTAAATTAGATTGGCAAAATGAAAACAAAATCTGTCAAAGTGTTGTCAACGTGCTGGAACAGTCACGGTTAGATCCTTTCACTTTTTTTTTAGCAAAACAAAAACGCACACGCGTGAAAAACGCACACGAGCGTCGTGACGCGCACCAACGCAATGTTGTTAGCGCACTAAACTATTATACCAAGTTATCGTTGGAAATTGTTGGAATTGTTCTCGTCGCTAGTGATAATTCACATGACCGTGACGTCACCGACCTTCCCAAGTATTTCATCGACTCCTGTCGACGATGTTAGTCGTGTCTGTTTTGCCTTTATTATTTTGTGTCGAAGGAGTATAAAAGATTGCATAATGTTGCAAAAACGTACCGCCAAACAACTCTAAACTCAACACGTTGAAACGTGTTCCAACTCGATGACGACCTTGACAATCGACAAATTTACAAGAACACGGAGGATCCTACCTACTGTTAGTTTCTGCGACCAATATAAACTTTTATTTTGATATTCAAAAAAAGACACAAGTCCAAAAATAACGTTTTGAAGATATGAAAAAAATAACAGGTAAACAAAAACAAAGCTATGGAATTTCCCGGTAATATTTCTTTCAACTCCACAAGTCAAACGACAATAATACAATAAGATCCGCATTCAAAATGGAACGATGTCCATATATTATTGTTCCACTTGGAAATTCCCTTTATATTATAGAAAGGTCAATAACTTCGTAACAAGAGTTTCTTAAATTTGTTGAAACTTTTAATAAACGTGAAAACGGTTGAAATTTGTTTAAACAATTTTGTTTCGTGACGTCTAGGTAGTCACAGAATTTCTAAAACGTCTTTGTGTAAAGTAGATCGAAGGTTATATAGCATTATCGAAATGTAAACGTTTTCGGTATTTTCAAGATATCACAAAGTAAAGTTTGGTAGGGTTTCCGAATTGTTGATTTTGGTTATCTTTAACCAGATATATATAGGTAAAAAATAAATTTAAAGATTTTGTTTCCTATAATATAATGTCAACTTTTTTTATTTATTTTTATCGCTATCTATAGCCGGCCTGTACGGTAATTAAGTTTTATTTACCAAAGTTTGTATTGTTTAAACAAACGAAGAGATAACTTTTATTATTACAATAATTCGAAAAACAACCGTTTTATTTAAATCGATGAGTCATAACATATTAAACCGAACGACGTGCGTCGTTATCGGAAGCTAGAAAAGTTGAAAAGAAGAGCAATCTTCGGCCTTGTTACCGATTACGAAAACAAGACAAAAGTGTGCGCGAACACACGTCGAAATTCGCGGTTACACGCTTTTAAACGCATAGTATTTTCTAGCACTTGGCTGACGCATACTTCACGATGACGTCATGGGCATTCCAAAATCTCCCGCGACAGGTGAGGAGAGGTGAAAGGCGGAGAAACGGAACTGAGAATAGAGAAACTGTTCTTATTGTATAATATCGACCGGTTTTTAGCTTTTAACGCTATATTTAATAAATATCTTTATTGTTAATGGTCAAGCATTTATTTTTAATGTATCGCATTATATAATATAAAAACGATTTAACATTGGATATTTTATCAACAAACACTTTTGTCTTGGTGATAACGCCGACCCCGACAGATGCATTATATTAAGCGTCTGTAGCACAGTCTGCGAACAATCAACAGTTAGATATCGAGGAGAACCAAATAAAATTTAAAAACATTTAAACGCGAACAATTGGGTGATAAAATATTAATGGAGACATAATCCTCGCACTTATATTATAATTTGTGTTCTTGGTGAGCCACCACTTTTATGATCGTTTCAAGAATTATTTACAGGTTTCGCCTTGTGCATCAAACTATGTGTAGGTACCAAAATAGGGTGTAATTTTCGGTAACAAATCTTCATAAAATTGTTCGATTGATCGGCGAACAGCAACGTCCCCACTACGGAGAGAGAACTACCTGTTTTGAAGAGCATTCGCGGATGATTCAAGAGGGTGAAAATGCATTGCATGTGTGAGAAAATTGTCACCTGTTTTCCAAGGTTCGTTAACGCTCAATTGATTGGATTTTAAGCTTAAGCAGTAAATCGTGTAGAATCATGCCATTGTTAATCCTTTTTGATGAGAAACCCTATCATGGAAGAGCAATGACTTGGCAGTATGTATAAAAACGCACATAATGGACTCGTGCGGTGAAAACGATTATAAAGAAAAACTCCTTTAAATTTTCGCATAAAATCTTAATAGGGTTATTTTAATGCAGTATAATCTCGTTGCAGCTGAGGAGCATGACAATGAAAGTACGCTTGTTCAAATAAATGTCATCCATTTGTCAAACCTCGTGATCAAGTTTATGTCTTCTTAAAAAGTCACTTTAGACCGTAAACATTCTTGTAGATAATTGTATCCACGATTATGTTCGGTAATACATTTCGTTATGGCAGGTATTTGGTCGAAATAGATTACAAGCCATTTTAACATGTCGTTATAACGTTTTAAATTTAGATTTACTGCTAAGAATACTTTTAAGACACTAACACATATAAGTAGAATATTGAATTTATATAATTTTAACGGCCAAAGGAACAAAATGCACCCGACAACCAATATCATTAATCAAAACATAAAATTTTACAATAATTGCATTGTTGGTATTTTCAATTACATGGCTACGAAAGAAATTCGGTATGAAAATAAAATATTTGAATTAAAAATGCAATACATATTGATTTAGTAAATTTTTTACTATATGTGCTGCAATTGATTGATGTAAGCATTTAAAAAATTACACAATTTCTCTCTTAAGAGTCCCCTATAATTAACATTAAAGTACAAAGTACATATAAACTATCTCAATTCTCAAACAATGCTTAATTACTTAATATTTTAACTACACCAAGTCAGTAATTATGAAAAAACATCCAACGACAACTAAAAATAACCATTACATTTTCAGGTGGAGCTATTGTTCTTATTTACTTCGAGATAAGTCCAATTTAAAACGCCTACGAGTAAATTTAATTTATTATTGCCTTCCATACACAAAAGAAAATGGTAACAATAAAATTCTTGGAATTGTCCAAAAGTTTTATAACTATTTAATGCTACTTTTATTAACTATTTCCTGTGCAGAAAAAAATTTGCTACGAATTAACCTTTTTAATGTGCAATAACACATCTTGCTGTATAATTTTAGAATTGCACATTTTTTTCCTTTCGCACAATGGAGATTAATTATTAACAAAATATAAACATCGATAAAGATCCGATAAGAAACTATGGAATAACGTGCCATAAAAATAAGACCAGGCGCCATACTATGTACAGCACGTACCTATGTTTAAGTGATAAACGCAAAAATTTAAATAAAGATGACTCGTTCCATTGTTTAATAAAAAAAACAAAATTATTTTAGACCGATAATAGCCACCTGGCCGAAATGAAAATATAGCAACAAATCTACACGTGCTTTTTACTAAACATTGATTATTCATCAAGTTAATCGAAAGAAACTAGGCAGATTTGATAAACGAATTATTTCATTCTGCATTTGTCATGTTTACCATTTCTTCTTCAATAGTAATCGCAGTAGCGCGCCGATAAAAAAATCAGTGAATCAGTGCTTATCGAGCGGTTCATTCAAATTATCAGAATTGGCAATAAAATACCCAGAATCCCAATTCCATTTCGTATCATCCCAAATTATCAGATCATTGTAGTATGCTTTTGGTATTTCCAAATTTAAGAACCAAGTCAATACTCTTCCCATTGTATATAGGTATACTAATAATTTGAAAATAATATATTATAGAAACATGTAACGTAATATTATATTGGTTAATGATAATTTCCAAAATTCGCCGAACGAACCATTATTTAAATTTCAATGACAATCAATTGGCATCAATTCAAGATTTAATTTGCTCTGTAACTTGAAATTCAATATTTTAAGGTTATTCCGAGTTGGACTTGAACGCTAAATTTCAAAAATGTCGTTACGCTTAAACAAAATTTTGTAACAATATTGAATTTTTTCAATTTTTGATACATTTTGGACAACAAAATATTTTTAAATCTAATATTATGTACTCAACGATAATTATGCATACGGAGTCGATGGTATAAAATAAAACAGTGAGTTCACTATATGCCAAATTAATAATCAAATTAATTGACAAATATACTATATTGAGACATGACTAAAAATAAATTTAAAATTCGTTATGCATATTTTCGAAATTCAAAAAACTCGCTATGCTATATTGGTTCTCGATTGTTTACGAATAATTAATAGGTTTTGCATCACATTTACATTAATGTAGCTAAACAGCCGAGTCATTTTTAAGTTCAAATAATTTCGAAACTTTGCACTTAATATGAAAATTAATAAAAAAAGACTTACCATTTTTGGATTATCAAATGTGTCGTAATAATTATATAAGTAATCACAATCCTGGGAATCGTCTAACCCAAAATTTAGATAGGGCACAAGTTGAGACATAAGTTGGCTGTAACTTCTTAAGAGTGAAAATCGTTTTCAATTACTTGAAAACCGCACGATTAGAAACATAAGACGTTGGACGCACAACTGTTTTCTTAAGATCGCAAAACTTGCTATATAATCGTGCAAGGCTGCCCGTTCTCTGTCTTTGTTTGACAAACCTGTATGCATAGTATAAACTCCGCTAGTCGGTAATCAGTGACGTATTTATTAATGATGGAGGGGACCGCGAATATAGAAAGCTGTTCCCCGAACCCATTTTTTGATTTTACGTATCAGCTATCGTATCTTTATTTCTTTTAATTTATATTTCAAGGAAGTGGAAGTAGGAAACTATAAGAAGTGTTTTAAACGGAAGTATTTGGGATTTTCCGATATCATGCGTTCTTGAAGAACCAAAGACGTCTCCGGTTACTTACGTTTAGTAAAATAAAATTTTTCGCAGGGATTCCTTGTTTACTAAACATTAGGTACTTAATTATTCAATTCAAAATTTGTTGTGCCAAATTTTGAATTCGACCTTCGGTGTAATGTACGGCGAAATAAATTACCTTTAAAATTATTTGACCGCTAAAATTCTTTTATGAGGGGACTTGGCTCTTCGGAGGCGGTCATATTGGTTCTCAAAAAGAGGGAGGAAATAATTGTCAATATAACTTTTAATATCTACAGGCATCAAAATGGATTATTTTTATTTAGAAAAAAAGAAAAGACAAAATTCGTTAAAACATTAGATATTATCAGTAAACAAAATTTGGACTTACATATCTCTGAACCCAGAAATTTCTTTAAATTTTAAGAATCAAAAATGGATTACAACAAAATTATAATGTTAATTATGTATATTAATGTTTCAATTGAAAAGGTATAAACTAAAAACATGCAAGAAATAAAAACAATCAGGAAATGAGTGAAAAACTGAACGGGAATAAAAGCATTTCCTGTTGGTAATTTGGAAATACTAATAATCAAATAGGACAGAATGGAGAATAATTTGCTTCAATTTCGGTTCAAAACAAAGAAAAAATGATATACAGTAGAATCCGCTTAATGTGATCACGGATAATGTTATCAGTCGGTTATTGTGATCATTTTTTTTGGGAATCGGCCGCTTTTTCGTTTGTTTTTTCTTCTATTTTGTTCTAATCCAAGTCTTCTAAAATTAGCTTTTTTCTACATTTCGCTTATTGTTATTAGTTATCACTTAATATTATTAAAATGTTCTTGACCCAAAGTGATCACATTAAGCGGATTCTACTGTACTATGATATAGTGTTTGATAAAGGAAAAGTTACGTTTCGACATAAGCTTTTCTTCTTATTTTATATAAAAGTATGCTAAATATAATAAATTGAATTTTATTTTAGTTTTTCTTGCATAAATTAAGGCGAATAAGAGAGTTATAATAAAATACTTATGGCACAAGTTTAATGATACCTAATAGAGACAAGAACGTAATTGTTAAGGAAGATCAAATGGAAATTGCCACCGAAGAGGAAATAATAAAAAATAAAGAGAATATAGCGAAAAACGAAGAAACAGAAAGACAAGACAATATGGAGCCGAATAGAAGAGAAAGATAAGAAAGATGAAATGTTAACGACAACATTGCTATACTGAATTTTATTTACAAGTCGAAATATTTTAGATATGATTGGAAATAGGAAAATAGGCAAATAGGAATTTGATTGTTTTGATGAAAATTTGGAGAACTTTCGAAAGGAATCCATAGTAATGGACCTTCAAAACAAACCGGAAACATGATAGATCGAAATGATTGAATTCTTTATTTTGGAATTACGATACGAGTTGGATGCATTTCATTGTCAACCCCCGGTTACACACACAACTCAAGACGGTATACTAAATTGAATTCGTTTTAAGTCGCGTATGACTAATCGTTTGATGCAATGAGATCCATCATCGCATAAAATTTGGTTATCTTTGTCATGCGCATACAAGCAACAACTATTGTTTCGATGCATCATACACGACTTAAAACGAATTCGACTGTACATGTCGTGATCCAAAATCTCCCTTGATTTTTTGATTATTTTTGGTATTTAATTTTAATTTTCTCGTTTTCCCGCCCACTAGTTGGCGTTGCGACAGCTAGGTAGGGAAGCGAAGCTTTTCGCCAAAAAATGGCCGCCCGAAGCGATTCAACAGAAAGTCGTCTCCCGAGATTTTTGATTTGAGTTTGGTTTGAAATTCAAAGGCATCGTTTGTTAAATTTTATGTCGTCGCAAGGCGATTTATCTGTTGGTTTTACTTTTCTAGTTATATTGGAAATTATTAAAATATAATTTTGGAATGACTTAAATTTTGGATTTTCAATGGAATTATATTTTAAAGTTGGCTTTCTCAATTAGGTACCATTAGAATTATTTTAGATTTGAATTGTTTAATTTTTGGACATTGAAGAGTCTCGTTGCTCGAATCGTACAGTAATTTGATTCTGGGATTAAGTATTTTTAATTTATTTTCACTCTTCACCCCCCCCCCCAATACATTTACCTAAATAAATTTCTTTAGAAAATATAATTAAATTAATAGTAATATAATATTAACTAATAGGTACCTATAGTGATGCTTTTAAACATATTATATCTTTTATCATAGAATAACCAGTATCTAAATAAATTTTTGTCTAGGACACAAGAAAAGCTGGTTTCCTTTTCAAATTACAAAATGTATTATTTTTCCACTAAATTAACAATAATTATGAAACTTTTTAACAATAAAGAATGAAAAGTGGGCACTGTTTCTGACTTATCTGTCGTCCTCAGTATCGTATACAGAATTAAAAAATTCTTAATCATGCAGTATAGCACCTACGGCTGTAGTTTTCATATAAATGGAATGCAAACTACGCTATGCACATGAATTTATAATTATCTGGTCCAACGATCAGCAACCTGGTCCAAAAGAAAATTTTGTTAGTTTGCAGAAAAGTTGTGAAATTTTGAAAAAGGTATGCATTTACAGAAGTTTCTATTCTGTTACATTATGTCCGCAGGCTTCAAAAGTGTGAATTTAGTGGTCGATGAGATCCAAAAGGTTGGCGACCACAGATCTGGTCGACTTCTCGGTAGAGCGGATAGTTCGTGAGCATATTGGATTGGCAATGTCAAGTGATTTGTACGATAGCATAATTTGCGATCTACTTACATGAAGACTGCAGCTGTAAGTAGGTACAGTATTGCATACACCGAAAAAAAAATTGATGAAAATTTATATTTTTGTGCCGATGAACAAAACACTAACAAGAACTCTTGTTGTTTGTAACTCTTCTTTATTTTATAATATGAAATACATAATATGCGTTTTATTGCCGTGTGATGAGCTAAAAATACGAGCATCAGAACGATATACTTCACGTTAGATTTAAAAAACTCCTTATTTCAGGTAAGTATTGTTTAGGCATACCTACTTACTAATTTGGACACAATAGGATTTTCCCTTTAATAGCAATATTGCAACAAGTAGGAAAAGAAACAGATTACTGAACTAATAGACAAATTTAAGCACTGTTGGGTAATAAAATATGAGTTCTTGCAATTTTATACAAAATTGACGTTTTTTTTTATCTAAATAGATAAGTAATTTTATTACCACAAGAACAAATTACTTTATGGTGGGTATAACAATTCCACCATAATCGAAATTAATAAATGTTCCTGTCAAAAATGTAAAAAAATAACATCACGTCATACTCGATATCGTCGATACAATTGGTTGAAATTGGATATTAATTGTCACCAGTTAAATTTGTGGCATATTATTTAACTAATACCTCAATATTTGAATAAAAATTAATTGACATATCATTTCAAGACATCGTATTTTTATATTATTTGCAATAATAAATTGATGAATCACTCGTCGTATAAAAACCTAATGACCTATTAAAGCTTTAGAACAATATTTAATTAGATCAAATCCAAGCCGAGAAAAAAGTACTCAAATAATAATATATTATGACTCATTTATTCTTATTTTCTTTATCAAAATTTAAATCAACAGCGATATAAATGTATAATGTGTTCGTAAAAGTGGTAACTTTACCTTTCATCATTTCTACAGGTTAATTTTTGAAATTGATACAAATAAATAGCAAAAAAATTTGTATACGCTTGTCTACAGCTATAAGTTCTTGCGTTTTTAACTGACAGAGAACGTGCGGAAACGATGATAAAATATTATTTGATGATTAGGGGACGTCCATAAATTACGTGAAGCGTTTTTCTTAAAATTTAGACCCCCCCCCCCTTGGTGAGATGTGACGGAACCCCTCCCCCCCTCTCTATCTTCTCACGTGAGATTTACTCTATAAATTTTTAATAATTAAATTTATTTGATATGTTCATGTATTTTGCTTCAAACCACTAAATACCTAAGCGTTGATATACTTCTATATACTTACTACATTTTTTCTCTGTGAAATACGAGGAGAAAAATAATACTAAGTAAGTTGTATGTAAATAATTTAAATTTTTACGTTAAAATACAAAATGTTATCTATTATAATAATGTATATTCTCTAAATTAAAAGGTTGACGTGAGATTTTCATTGACCCCCCCCCTTAAATGAGATTTGGTGAGATTTTGCCGGACCCCTCCCCCCATTTTTGCCTCACGTAATTAATGGACGTCCCCATACATGTAAGTTAATGATTGATTACGTTTATTCAAGCATTTATGTACATGTTGATTTGGAATGAAATCGATAATCAGTTAACAAAAGTAAATAAGATTGTGCATAATACCTATCATGTATCTACTTCAGTATAAAAAAAATAGCAGCATAAAGGTGTAACATCACAATTCAACGAAAAACATTTCTTAATAGAGCACATTATCTATCATTTATGTTGGAATACCCAAAATGATAATAGATATATTATATTAATATAATATTATAAAGGCTTTCGCTACTTCGAGTGATTAATTTTATCAATGGAAAATATTATCGTATGTGGAATTAACCCCGTATCAATTATATAAACGTTTGGAAATAGCGGTAAACTATTCTGTACAGGTGTGTATAGATAAATTTATTTTCTGGGAAAATCCCAAGTGGGGAAAAAAAGCCATACATTTGGCCAATAAATACCCTTTATTTTATATACTATGCGGCCATCGACATTATTATATCTTCTAAACAGTAGTACTATTTAATTATCAAATTAAATACAGGCAAATTATAAAAAAAAAACTTCCGAATTTACCAATTCATCCGGTTTAGGTTTACCAGAAAACCACTAAAATGAAGATAGGCTGTTCAATTTCATTGATAACACCTAATTTAGTTTTTAAACTGCGTATCAATTTGAAAATGAAATTTATGTAAAATAAATAAATGAATGCCACTTTGCACCATGGGTAAACAAAGTAAGCGGTAATTACCGAAAAAAATGATGCAAACGGACAGAAGATCGGCAATCGCAAAATATATTTATTAATATTTCTCCATCAGAGTGCCGAAGATACTCTACTCAATTCAAAAAAAATATTTTAATCTAATCGTTATAATGTATACTATTAATTTTATTTTGTTGAGCAAATTGGAACTATTTAAAATAATGTCAAAAAACAAATGATAAAATAGAGTCCATAATAAATTTAACATCATATAGGAGTAATTAACTTGAGAATTTTAAGTATCTAATCGTTCAATGGTAAACGTCAAGTGAGGGTTCAAATACCGCCATGACCGTTGACCCTGCCTGTATTTAAACTGACCCTGTTCGGGACAGCTGGAGGAGCTAAATACGATTCTTCATTATTAACGTAACCGAGTGTCATCTTGAAGTGTCAAAATATGTGGGCGTGCATCACACGTGCGAGAACAACTTATTTAAACCAAACCGCAGTTGCCCCTACAAAACCTACAATATATTAGCGGTTTTAGTTTTAAAACATAATATCGACGATTGCGAAAAGTTATACCAGAAATTTTTCCAAACAATAAGTTAGTAAGTGATGATGATGGTTTAACGTAACTTCCGAATCAAAGTTTGCAGTGAGTTTCCTCCTATCCTTGTCATATGATTGATAAGTACAAAATCACAAGGTTTTTGGATTGCACAATCTGAATTGTTGATATAGAGCATGGATATGTGGTTTCTTACCAAGACCATAACATTAAAATAGATAAATAACTATTGTCAAAAAAATATGACCTTCACAACAAGGCGTGGTTCCATTTTTTTACTTGAATTGTTTTAAAAGTAATTAACTTTAGCTAAAATATATTAAAAATGAATTTAAATTAACCCAGACGTACTAGTATCCTTGTAATTACGTCTACTATAAATTAACAGTTTTATTTAAAAAGATATGAGTATGTCAGGGTTAAATGCATAAAAGACAATAATCTTGAGTTCCTTTTGTTTAAATATAATTTTTAAAGTGAGTTTCAATAGAGAATAGAGTATTGTGTTGACAAATTCCTCGGACATTATATTTCTAGAAAACATTGTTAAAATCAAAAAATTTACAAATAGTTGTCCATGAAATTTTCTATGTAATTTTAATTGATCAGTTGACAGTAGTTATTAAGTAGGTCATAGCCATAGGTTAATTTTCCATTTTTTGATTCTAAAAAACCAGATCCCATTTAAAATGTTCCCACTTTTAAATGATCTAGCTTTTCTAAAGAGCTAAAAGGAAAGATCAACGACAACTGCTTTCTGTTGCTTGAAGCTTCATTTACCTCTAGGTAGATCCCCCGCAGTTTATTGCCATTATTTCATTGGTATTATGATATCTACATTTTTTGTCATGTATTTATATTTTTTACATTTTTTTAGTCCTATTATGTATTATGTTAAAAAAATTGTCCAAAACATTTCAATCCATCGCCAACACTACCTACCAATTTTCAGAAGTTGATTTGAAAACACACAAATAAATTAAATTCCTAACTTTTTAGCAATTCAGTTTTTTCTAAATATTGACAAATTGCAGTTTTAGAAAGCTTATTATACATTGGAGAATTTAAAATATTCAAAGTTTATCGATATGGATTCATTGCACACCTGGCCAAGTGCATCATCGTCGAAGGAATGCAGCTGTAAAAAATGTTTTATACAAGTGAAGAAAAAAATGTAAAAATGTTCTTAACAAGGCCACAAAGGTTCCCACGCATCCACACGATTCAAAGCAAAAATTGCATCAATATTAAAATCCTTAACATGGCAAATTGAAGAATGTTTCCAGTATAAAACACAATGAAGCAATATTACATAGAATTTTAATAAGATTCGAAGGAAACTGTCGTCGATACTCAGATGATATATACGGCGATTCAAGTAATCAATCAAACGCAGGGTAAAAAAAAAACTAGAAATATTCCGTTCGTATCTAAATGTAACTTTGCGGCATTTATCAATCCCTAAAGAAGTTTGTTTCTTTCTCCCCTAGCACACAGGAATTAGTGCGAAAATCTCAAGAAGGATACTTGAATATTCACAAGTGGACGAAAATTTAAATTTCCCTTTCCATCCGGCCATCCCCACGTATACCTATAAATTTTGTCGAAAGTTGTGTAGTTATACTTCCATCATCCATTAACCTTATGAATATAGATTGGTAAAATTGCTTGTTAAATTCAAAATTGAATAAAGCAGAGTTCAACAATAATTTTCATCTATAAACTTACAAACTGATGATGTATAATTATTAAAAAAAAAGGATGTGGAGGTTGATGATTATTTACAATATTACATTTTAGAGTTGTTTACGTATTTCTTGTTTATAAAGTATGTAGGTATGTTCACTTATACATTGAAATTCTTAAGCAGTTAACAATAATATTTAGGTTATCCTCAAATCGAATCTCGAGATACGAACACGTGCGATAACGTTCCTACTTGATTTTTCAAAAAGTGGCAAACAAAGTATAATATTATACTCCATTTTTTGAGTAAGTCTTAATTCGCAATATACTTTGTTACAAAATACTTGGGGTAACCTCGAAGCACTTTCGCTGTCAGTTGGACAATAAACTCGCTACACTTATTGATTTTTCCATAGCCAAGGTCACCATCTAATATACAATTCGCAACTAACTACTTATGCTAGTGAGGGTGGAAACAGGAAACGTAGTCATTAGATGGCATGCAATAATTCTGAAAATTAATGCTAAATTACAATGTAAAATGCATTTTCACATCTGCTCAAGTGAAATGAAAAGAGAAATAGATTTAATAAAATTCTCCCAAGAATCTTCCATCGTTAATTTCACAAATTATTCCAAGTTATAAAACTTAAAAAAGTTATTTCTAAGTTTTATAATATCTACGAGTAAGGCAAGCTGATTGATTTCTACTCTAAATTTGAAAATAATTGCTCCAAGTTCGTGACTGGATTTTCGAAGAAATTACTTGCATTAACGAATAGGTAGGCAAGAATCCAAATTGCTAAATTAAAAAACAGTGAAAATACTATTAATTTTCCGATAGGGGGTTAGTTGACACAAACAAATTGTTGTGAATTATCGATAGTTTGGAACATTTAAAATTAAGTTAATGCAAAATAACAGTACAGAACTGATAGGGGAAGTGTTTTGGAATATGGATTATGAAATTGGTGAAATTTCATCAAGTTAATTTCATTTAAACATGAAAAAAACCAGAAACAATATGCCTGCGTCAACTAACCCCATTCCAGCAAAACCAAGATAAAAAGATGCACAGAAGTATGTGGATGATAAGTTTAGAAGAATTTAAATACATTTTCACTAGAAAATACAACCGAAATATAAAAAAAATAAAAATTTACTCTGGCAATTTATCTTTTCGACGATCATATCGTTACATTCTTTAATACGTTAATGATGTACTTTAACATTAATTGCCTAAAATACAACGTGGAGATACTGAACACGAAAATGGTTATATTGCGAGAAAAGCTTGCATTTAAATGTTTTATGGACGGCGCCGTCTGGCTTTTCGAGAGACGCCGTTTTAAATCATTTAACATTTTACATTAGCTTTGTCGCACATGAAGTACATTACTTAATTGCTTACTTTGACAAATCCTTCTTTGTTCATAACCTAAATGTTTCGTTCACCAAATAAAACAGTGTAAACTGAACATTTACTCGCGTGGTTCCCAAAAATAACGAAAATATAATTGTATGTATCTTGCAAGTGGAACCAAAACAAAACCAATAAAAAGCGTGAAATATCGAATAAAAAACATAGCACGTGTTCTGTTAAACCGGTCCCCTTTAAAATATAAATTTTCGTTTCCCTTACGACCCCTTTGGAATTACATATATCGCAGATATCAACAAACCCCTGACCCCCCTTACAACCCTGCAGACTTTTAGGCGCCTAACTCAATGGTTCCACTGACTGACCACCCCCACGTCTGTACTATTCAACCCTAGAAATATTTCTGTAAGATCGATAAAGAGCAAGGGTGCATATTAAGTTATAAAAAGTGGCAATTTCAATTTTTATTATTATTTATTCACAAAACAGCAATGTTGCCCTTTTAAATATGGCTTATAAATTGCACTGTTACACTGATCACGTTTGCCGATAACATGTAGTCACCTCGTCTACAATTAAATAAAAAAAAAAATCTATGTTAACACAATTTATTATTGTAAATAAAAAAATCTGTTTTGACTATCGTTGGTAAAACAATTTCCACAGAAACCAAAATATTTTTAAATATTTCTTGCTTTGTAGTTCCAATCAAAATTAACTTTAACCGGCACTACATAAGGAATCATTAAATCACTAAATTTAACCAAGATTCAAGATTGTGTAACTTATTCTTTAATTGTTCAATGAACAAATAAAACATTCATTAGAATTACTTATGCATTAATTTCATAATTTATAGATGCCAATTAAAAGATTACCCAATAACAAGCAGAATTATGCGAAAAGATAAACATTTTTTGCCTGCTTGATATACTATCGTGGATGTTAATGCATAATACCATTTGGCGTTGAGCAAAATCTATCTGTACTTGACCTGCATCTACATATTAATATTACCTATATATTTATTATCAGTTTCAATTGCACATGCAATATTTTGTAGATAGTAGTAATAATAAAAATATTATAACATAATATCAGAGTATTTTTTCTGGAGGGGGGTGGGGTGATTTCTCTCCGTAGAAAGAAACAAACGAATTTTAAATTTAAACAAAACAAAATGCGACACGCCTTCCAAAAGAGAAACCATAATTAAAAATTAATTAGGCATTTCTTATCTCTGGTTATCTTGCTTATCTGCATAATAATCGTTTCTTAACAAATTTAATCTTAATTAAATAAAAATTGCGAAATTGATGCCAATTTGCAAAAACAAGAGAGCAACTTTACACATCGTAAAAGTTTAATTTAACGAAAGTGGTCACCATAAAAGGCGAAGTTTGGCCAACTTGACTAAGTTGTTGCAAATGAAAACAAACTAATAAATTGATAAGTAAGCCAAGGATTTAAGTAAATAAATGAAGTCTTAACTTACAGTTGTAGGTGTGAAGGGTTGTATTCCGTTGCCGGTGGCCGATAAAAAATCGGAATTGGACAAATCCGTACCGGACATTTGCGAATTTTGACTGTCGCTAGAAAATTCTGAATTCGTCGAAAGGCCATCACTGTATTCGAACTTCATTTTAGTTTTGAAAATTTACAAAAAATAGTTATTTCACCAATTAATTAAACACGCGGTGATGTTTACTACGGATTAAATACAACGCGAATTGCAACAGCGCGGAGTTAACCTTCAACTATCGCAAACAGCTGCGAATAAGAGCACAAAATTAATAAAATTCGGGCAGTGCATTAACTGCCACTTGTTGTGGCACATAAGAAAAGTAGCTTCCCGCTGTAATAACAAAAATACGTATTCTATTATTATTTGGACTAGTTAGGATGACTCACGAAGGAAAACCCTTCCAAGAACCACCGACTACTGTGATATCACGAACGAAAATACACTCGTGACTAAAGAAAAAAGCAGCAAACCTAAATAATGCATCACGGAGACGCACGAAGTAGGTGCGTTTAAGCGCGAACGAATTGTATCTGTGCGCTGGTCAAGGGGTTCAATGTTTTCGTGGAAAAGATGACTCATCGTTGCGTAGGTTGCTTGAACGTTCATATTATTCAAAAAAGATACAGGGCGCCCGCGGTCCTTCATGGCGACCTGTAGGTTATACCGGAAGTTAAAAAAATACCGCACTTGCTGTATCAAGTCTGCGATGCGATAACTGAATGACTCACATTTTAAAATTTGACTTTAATTAATTTTTATTATTATAATTAATTAGCAATGACTAGAAGTTATCTACTTTAAATTGTAAACTGACACGAACTAGATAATTATTATTTAATTAATTCTACCAGTGCGATTTTGTTTTACGAATTATTTTATCCGTTATTATTATGGTCGTCATTGTCGCATCCCTAAATTTTTTTTGAACTAATTTCAAAAGTGTGAATAATTACGTAATATATTTAATAACATATTAATTATACAGTATTAAGTAGTTATCAAAAATAAAATGTATTATAGTATACTAACAACTGACAACTCGATGCTATTATTACATTATGAATATAGTCGAATTTGCAGTAGCGGACTGAACTTTCAAATTCAAATTATTTAGAAAAAACGCTATAGACAAAATTTTGTTTTATTTTATTTTGTAAATTTTTAAACGAACACACAAATTTGTATTATTTGTAAGAATTTTGGGACCTAGGCAGACAGACAAATTTGAAAAACCCGATTTTTAGGATATTCTACAACCTATTATAATCTACAACCTTTTCCAGTATGACTTGATTGACTTGGAGTAAATGAAAACAAATCTAGAGCAAATGAAAACAGACTTGAAACAAGTGAAAAGAAATTTGGAACTGACATTCGGAACAAAATGAAAACAGCTTTGAAAACATGAAAACAAATTTGGAGCGAATGAAACCAAATACTCCACAAGAAATAAAAATTGTGACTCAAACACATTCATTTTTATTTTTATGAAATCTCAATAATACCCTCCTGCCGCAATGATGCACCATAGCACAACACCCATGACAACAACGTTCCACAAGCATGGTATGCATATCGAAGAAGATGCTCCTGCGGAAGCTCATGAAATGCGCTTCAATTCACCACCTCAATGTCTTCTTCTGGTGTAAACTGGAGTAATTGGAGTAACGAGTTCTACCCGAATTTTAGTATTTGAGCACCGACGTGGTTCTTACAGAGCGGATGATTGCAAGTGTGGTTGCAGCGTTTAATCGAAATATGTCGTACTGAAGGAATTCAACACCCCGATTTTGCACTTCAGGGGCTGCTGCAGAAGCATCTTCTTGGATATGCAAACCATGTGAAAGGTGTTATGGTGCATCATTATGAGGATATTATTGAGATTTCATAGAGAAAAAAATGAATATTTACTATTTAGTACTTACTACCTACTATTTAAATTTATATCATCATTATTTCAAAATTATATTTAGGAGTTTCCGATATCACTTCCAAAAATAAAAAGGTAATATTAAAAAAAAGAGAGCCCTCGCTATTAATTCCAATTGTTAAAAAATGATAATATTGAGTTGTTAAGAAATCGAGAAAAAATTTAAGTTTTTATTACAATGATAAAAACATAAACACAAAGAAAGTAATAATATCGTATGCAAATGCACGCAACAGTTTGGAACACGTGCATTTAATGATGTAAATAAAGCAAACCAAATTGCACTGTCACCATAGATAGAAAGGTAAAAATAGAACATTTTTAAACTTTAACCTTCTTTGTTTAGGAAAATTATTTTTCTAAAAGTATGTTAAATAAAAATGAAAACTCGGCTTGACGAATACTATATCTATTTCTTACTCCAACTCACAAAAACAATTCGATCTTTATTGGTTTACTAATCAGAACAATGCAATATTTTAAAAACCCCAAAAACAGCACACATACTACTTTTTAGAACTAAATTTTTTTAAGTTATCACAAATAAAATATTAATACCGTAAATGATGTGTTAAATATCGCAAACATTTTTTGTGATATCATCTTTCATCAGGCGAAAAAGTAGAAAGGAATATAGAGAGAATTCGTTTAAATATCATTCGGGGTGGTGGAAACTAGGGCCGTCTTCTCCATTGGCCACTCTGGGTAACTATCCAGGGCCCCGCGATCCATGGGGCCCCCAATCTCTTATGGTAGTTTTAATAACATTTTTACAGAGGCTACCTCTTTTGCCTGTTATTACTAAAATAGTTGTGTGTCGTATCATAGTCATAGGGGCAGTGGCGTATTTAGAAAATGCTTTGGGGGGGGGGCAGATCAAACATCTTTAGAATCTTGTTAAACCATTCGTGCGCGTCTGAGGTAACCGAAGGAATAAATAAATATTAAACAAATATTTAAATAATAAAAATTGTTGAGATTTATGTCTTTTTACGAATTTAATTGACCGACAAAACTTTTTTAAACCATCACAAAGACACATTAATTATTACTAGATCTGACAAAGGTAATAACACTATTGCCCTAAACAAATCCGATTATTTTAACAAGCTTGACAAACTTTTTTCCAATAAAAGCACATACACTAATGTAAAAAAATGTCCTATTTTTTCTTTAAAGTCCAAAGCCAACGACATTTCATCTTTTTAGAAAAAGGAGGCTATATAACTCGACCACAGTCTCTATATTGGAGAAAGAACACCGAAATTTGCCCAAAAGCTTATGGGTTACCTAAAATACATAAAGACGGACACCCCCTTAGACCAATTATTTCAGACCTTAATGAACATCTCCGACCTTTATCAAAATTTATTTCTCCATTTCTAAAACCCTTTTATACTGACAATCCCTACGATGTAAAAAACGCCATGGAAATGAAAGAGCTACTATCCAACTATATGCTTAATTCTGACGACATACTTATTTCTCTTGACGTTTCTTCACTCTTCACTAACGTTCCAGTCGATTTGGTCATCAACTGTTAATTTTAAAAAAATTTTTAAATAAGGAATTTTTTTTTTGCTAATTCTTGCTAACTATAATGCATTTGTTTTTTAGTACAACTTCATTATTTGTCATTTACATGTAAAATTTTTTTAAAGATTTTTTAATTAATTGATTTCATTGTATTATTTTTAGTCTTGAAAATAGGTCATTAATAAAAGACTCGAAACGTCGGTCAATTAAATTGATAAAAAAGACCTAAATCTCAAAAATTTTTATTATTTAAATATTAAAAAAAGGTCAACGATAATAAATTATTACTAATTAAACAAATAATTAAAAATAATATAAAGTTATTTAAATTTTAAAATCTTGTGGTTAACATTATTTTTATCAGAGAGGGCTTCAGGAATACAATCTGAATCATCCTTGGAGGGGGCAATTGCCCTTTTCCCCACCTTTAAACACGCCACTGCATAGGGGCCCCATTATCCAAAAGTGCCCAGGGCCTCTAATAGGTTGAAGATGGCCCTGGTGGGAACAGGTATTTTTGAAAAGGTGGATTTTTTTTGGAAAGTGATTTAATAGCGTAGGGGTGTAAAATATAAGCACTTCTATAGGTTAAACTAAGAGAGGGAGTTTAACCTATAGGAGTGCTTGTTATTATTAACCCTTTATAAGGCAGATTGCGAAAAATAAAAACTGGGTATTTTTGAAAAGAACTTGTGATTGATAGTTGAATTGGTATAAATAATAATAATAATAATACAGGTTTTCTTAACATTTATAGTGCATACCAATTTGCCGAAACCTTTATTTTATTTCATAACTGTCACCTTTATAATAACGTTTGTGATACATAATAGACCTGAATATCAATTTTCTAAACTGGTTGAAATATCGACCCCATAATGCAAGGCAGTGGCGGAGCCAAGGCGGGAGCTATAGCTTCCCCTCCAGGCACAATAATTATAGACCATTTTTGACACATAACAATCGATTTTACAGCAACACTTTTTAGACATTTTTTGTAGAAAATTTCATTGCCAACAATTTTCTTTCTATACGTTTTTCCATTTTGTCGCCTCGTTTCTGACTGACAGCGACTTAAACAAAGACTCTGTAAAACACGAAACATATTTTCATCTATATCTCGGAAACAGTGCAACGAAATAAAAAAACGAATAGGTGATGTTTTCTTGTAAACTGCATTCTCTATATTTTTGATCATATACATTTTTATATTTTTTGCACCATTTCCGAGATATAGATGAAAATATTTTTCATGTTTTACAGAGTCTTATTCAAGGCGCTGTCAGTCAGAAAGGAGGTGACAAAATAGAAAAATGTATAGAAATAAAATTGTAGGCAATGAAATTTTCAACAAAAAATGTCTAAAAAGTTTTGCTGTAAAATCAATTATTATGCATCACAAATGGTCTTGAAAAAGTGAAATTAACATTGTTAACATAGGAGTGCCCCACTACTTATGAGACTAACTGTATGTGCTTATTATGTTTGGTTACTGGACGGGCGGCTGTACTGGGCGTCACCAAGGTTTTAGCAAACGGCGTTTTTTTTTACCCGAGTCTGTCCTCAACCAGACTATCCTCACATCCCCAATCTAAATTAGGGTTAGACAAGCCATAGCCAGGCTTGGCTATCCCCCTTCCTCCGAAACGTGGACTGTTGGATAATTTAATAGTTCAATGGAGCTAAGTAAAAACGTCATCAAAAAGAAAAATAAAGTGAAAAATGGCTATCTCCCTTACGAAAACAACAACTACCTATAGCATTTTTTATACGCTGTGATTATTTTACATCTAACTTTTATTTGACTGGTATTATTTTAATTTATTTCGATATTTGAATCTTAGTTAATTATATACTTGTCATTTTATCATTGTTAATACCTTTTTTTATGTTTAGTTTATCATGTTGTATCAAAACATAAAAGGGAAACAGGAAAAAAAACCTATAGCATTGCGGTTATCACATAACAGTGACGGATCTAGACAACTATTATAAAGGGAGAGAAAAAAATAAAATTGCATTAAATAAGAAAATAAAATTTTAAAAAAGTGTTAATAACAACTTTTATTAAATACTTAAATTTTACTTAACGAATAGAATGCGAAAAACGTTTTCAGATGTAAAAATTCAACTGCAAAGTATATAATATACCGGGTGCTGAATGAGTTAGCCAAACATAGGAAATTAACATGTAAAAACTCAATTATGCAAATTCCTGCTTCCCTAATTATTTTAGAGCAAAAATGAAAGATACAAAAATAATGCAGAAATATAAACTACAAAAGATTTCATCTAGCTTTTACTTAAAGTCAAAAAAGGCTTTTGAAATTGTTAAATTTTTCATTTATCAGACTGGTCATGAAATAAATTCAATTTAATTTGTATTCTTGGAAACTTACATGACCAGTCTGATAAATGAAACTTTTAATAATTTCAAAAGCATTTTTTGACTTTTTAAGTAAAAGCTAGATGAAATCTAATGCTCTTATCATTCGTAGTTTATATTTCTGCATTATTTTTGTGTCTTTCATTTTTTCTCTAAAATAGTTAGTTCTCAAAGTTTCTCCAACCACTGCGCATTGTGTAGGCTATCAGCTGAGATATCCAGTATGATACAAAAAAAGCACAATATACAGTAAAACCTCGATTATCCAGGTCGACTGGGATCGTGCTCAGCACGGATAATAGAAAAACATGGATAATAATAATTGATGTTTTTTGTTAATATTACAAAATATTCTTATTATATGGTAGATTTCAAACAAGGAACATATTAATTAAAAAGTTCTATTTGAAAAAATCAGATTATTTGTTTGTTTTTGACTTTACTTAAATTAAGTAAAATTGGTAAGCAGAAAATTTAGACGAATTGACACTTTAAGTACATTTGTACAAAACAATATATTCAGCCAAATTTCATATTATGTATAACACAGAAAGATACACTAAAGGTAGGCGTTCACTTATTCGCACCGTCGTCACCGTCCGCATCGGACGAATTTTCGTGTTAGGGTGAGCCTGTGTAGAACGATACGATGTAATGAACGCTGGCTCATTTAAAATAATGCAGAGCAACTGAAAATGGGATGACGGCGTTGCTGGCGGTGAGGTCGATGCGAACAAGTGAACGCTTACCTTAAAAACGCCGCACGGATAATCCGCGCATGATTATCGATGTTTAACACGCCCACAGATAAACCGCTTCACGGATAATCGGGGTTCTACTGTACTTGACTTATCAATATTATGGAAAAACACATTTTCAAAATAGATTCTTGCAAAAACAGCTGAAAAATAGGTCGTAAAATTTTAACAAGTTTCATTTCAGGTCATAATCTGCACGTTCACTAAAAATAAACCAAATCGGTGATGTGGAGATCAGGTATCGTCTCCTTGTCAGTATGAATATAATAAATTAATAAAATAATATTATAATTTAATTTAAACAAAATTGTTTTCAATTACACAAAAATACACACAAAAAATATGGCAAATTTTACAAAAAACTAATGAGGTAATTGTCATATTCTGTTTAATATGTAATAACTAAATATTAAGATAAATAATTAAACTATGTACAATTATATAATATCGAAATTAGGAATAACTTGAGATTCTAATCTACAATGTATGTTGATACAAATTAAATTCATTTCACTAAAATATGTTATGGCTAAATAATACATGACTTGTACTATTCATTGCTGGTTCAATTTTTATTTCATATCAGGAGTTATAAACTTCACATGGTAATTTTATAACTAAACAGTTTCTAATTCGTGTTGATTTACTTCTTCACACATTGCATTAAATTCTGCTGCCCAGTTATTTAATTTTTCTTCCTGAAAACATAAGATTATTTTTATTAAAAACACTTGAAAAAAACAATAATTAAAATAGTATATTTTAAGCAATTCCGACTTACTTCAGATTTAGTTCTCACATCGCGCTTCTTTCGTTTTTGTTTATCATTTTCAACTATTTTTTCTTCAGCTTGAAACGATGGTATTCTCACTCGTCTCAGACGTTTACGTGTATAACTTTTTCGGTCCGGTATCTATAACAAGTAAATTAACAATTTATTGTTTAAATAAAAACAAGGTTTACAATACCTCAATTAGGTCTTCAAACAGTCCCACAGTGGTTTCTTCCTCTTGAGGCTCATCAGCAGGCAAAGCTTCTACTATGGGCTCAATAGAAACAGATACATCTTGATCGACAATTTCACCAACAACAATATGTTGCAGAACAGCTTCTCGTACTTTTTTAAGTTCTGATATGGAATATCTCATAGGACCAACTTTATCCATCTTTTTAGTATTGACTTTAGCTTTCTTCTTCTTATTTTCCTTATCTTCGTCATCAAACCCAAAGCATTTTTCTACTCCATAGTTTTCTACAGATGAATCTAAAGTTAAGTTTTCTTCATCTTTGTCTTTTACAAGAGAAACATTTGTGATGTTATTTAATGGACCTAAAATGTTTCTTTTAGCTCTGTCTTCTCTGTTATTTTCACCTAGTACGGACTTATTTTTGAGAGGACTTAATTGATCATTGTCAAATAAGGTTTGATTCGTAATTTTCTCGGCAGGAGAGTTTGCAATAATAAGACTGCTCGAGTTAAAATAATCAATGATGCTAGTTTGAAGCAAATTTTGATTTGATTTATTCAACTCCTCAGAAGGTTTGGGTGTTTTTGAACCAATAGATCTTTCTAAACGTTCATCTAATACCATTTCTTGATTATAACAAGGTAAAGAATTATTCTTCATTTGTAAAAAATGTGGATTCCTCACTAAACTATTGTTATCATTTCGCCATGGACTTCTTTGCACAATTCGTCTATTACTGTTATCAAAACCAACAAATCCAAGTGTTTCATTTTGCTGAATTTCGTTTTGACTCCGATTTGGTTGTGGTCTTTTAAATAGTCTGGGTGGTGGTAACATTATGTTTGAAAGAATTTTTATTTTATTGCAATCTGTATCTGCTCTCTTGCGTTTTGTCACGTTTGTTCTGTGTACCGGCGTTGAAGTTAAAGATTCAAATTTGTCAGTTAAAGTGGCCGAAGTATTGGGCTCTTCCATTGCAGGGATTCTTTTATCTAAAGAGTAGAAGAAAAATGATATTAACATTTAACAGAAGTAAACAAAATGTTAAAACGAAAGAATTTTAACAAGTCAACATAAGAAATAAAGTACGTAGAAAAATCAATTATTTAAACAATGAAAAAAGCCAAAATTATCACTTGACAGGTTAGGATTAAAAATATTTAAAAAAATGAATTAATAATACAGTCAAAACTCTTCAAATCGAATTCCCATAATGCTTTAAAATTTGTTCGAAAACAAGGCTGTAGCTAGGGGGGGGGTCATTGTAAGCTAAGGATCATCATTTAAACTAGCTAATCTAAAAAAATCGTTTTCAAACGTCAGCACAGTTTGAGACAGCAATTGGCAAAATTAGGAGGTTTAGAACCATCTCTAAGAACTATCCAAAAAAGAAACCAGCAAATAACCGCTTTTAACTAAACAAATGAAGAAAACTCAATATGAATGGTCGAAAACTCTCATTGTTTTTTGAATTAATCATGTTGAGGATGAATATTAAGATTTACTTATTTCTTTAATCTGATCGATTACAATATTTGACACTACTTTTTAAACCTTCTCTTTCGAGGGTTGTTGGGCAAGTGCTCGCATCACAAAACGATACGAAACAAACCACCAGAAAGACGCACATGTGATCACCCATTACTAGGAATTGGCTTAATGTTTTAATCAAATAATTATATTTTGTTAGAAAATGAACCCAAAATAAAAATTTCAAGTAGATTTGTGAAATGTAGTATGTATTTGTAAAATGTAACATTTGAAACAAGAAACAAAGTACTTAAATGTAGCAGATCCTTTGGTAGCAGCAGGTTCCAAACTATTGTACAAAAACAAAAATTTAATTTACAAATCCATTGTACGACTGATTATACATAACATATGGATGCCCGGTATGGTCAGCTGCACATATTCATATTGAAAAACTGCTAGTTATCCAGAACAAAAATTTAAAATTAAATAATTTTCATAGGATTACTGGATACCAACTACGCAGATCATATAAAAAAACTGGAAGAGAGATCCCGACTTTGAAAAAGGTTAATGTATATACTTCTGTTTCGTTTGTTCGGCTATTAAATAAATTTTGATTTCAAGTTTTATGAAAATGTGCCGTCAGAAAATTTGGTAAAATATCCGAAAAAAATTGCTTACCTTGGCTAGGTGTAGAACAAATATTAGATAGATTATTAAAAACTAAATCTTCATTTTCATCACCGAATCCAAAAAATTGATCATCTTCTTTTGCGATGGCAACTTCTACACCTTTTCTAAATGACTCCCGTATGCTGCAGTTCATATTATTTTGGACAATAAGTTTAGTATGCAAATCCAACAACTTTTTTTTTTCGACATTTGTTAATTCCGTGCTTTTGTCGTTAACTTTGTGTGTAGATATTTCATTTTTACTCACATCTTCAAATTGCGAGGATTCCATTAAACGGTTAATTAAATAATTATCTTCTTTCACTAAACTATTTAATTGTGTGCTTGGTGTTTTATGTCTCTCTACATTAACAAGAACTTGACTTGCTTGTGTTTGAGTTAAATTGTGTTTGTTATTTTCAATCATACTTAGATTAGCATTTTTATCAGGTTTCGCACTTTTTGGTTTTGAATTAATTTTTTTCCTTTCCGCTCTTTTAACTGCTCTACTGATGATATGAAAACTAGAATCCGAAGACCACGAATCTTCTTTTGACTGTTTAGTTCCTTTTTTTGAACCCAACTGTAAGCGTTGCTGTTTTCTAACCTTCCCCTTAGCGGGATTCTTCTTTTTTTGGGCCTCCGGAGTATCGTAGATAAATTCAAATGGATCCTTTTCTTTCTTTTCATCTTCATTTAAAGCGCTTTTTAAATATACGGGAACACGATCAGTTTTATCTTCACTTTTACTTTTGTTAATTGAGTTATTATTCAAAGAGGAATCTCTGTAATTTTTAACCTTCCTCTGTCTCAAATTTCTCTTAATATTGGGAGTATCTTCGGAGGTTTTTAAATTTCTCACATCGTTTAACGGTTGCCTTACAATTTTGCTGTTGTTCCGCGGAACTTTCATCGTAAAGTGAGGTTAAGACCCAACTTCACATTAACTAGTTAAAATAAGACGCTTTAAAAACTTCAATTTAGCACCCATATAAATTAAAGTTTATTATAAATAATAAAGTAATATTTAATTAACTTATTAAAGCGTTAAATCAAAATATTAAGAAATGTCAACAAATTCAATTTCGTATTAACTTATCTGACACTAACCAGTACTGGCAACTGTTGAGGTGTATTTTCGCGAGGGACCGGTTGGTTGTTTGCGGTTACGACTGGTACTTCTCCCACTACTAATTTTAAATGACCGCGAAAATGGAAACTAACCATACTTTTTTAGAAATGAAACAAGTAATATAATTTACTTTTTTGTGAGTATGAAATGTAAATTATGTATCATAATTCCCAAAAGCTTCATTCTAATTAAGATTTTAAAGAGAATTGGATTTTAATACGATGTGTACCTACCTAAATTAAAAAATGTTTTAAAACAATTTAACCGAAGCAGTAGCTTTCCTGGATTTGTTTAATTTTATTTTTATCTTCGCCGATATTTAATTATTAATTTTGCATTTTACCTTTACCTTAGAATTTTTAATTTAAAAAAATTAGTGGTAATTATTAATAAATAATTTTACAGTTCCTTGTCGGATGGTAATGTGCAACCTTTTATGCTATTTGTGATTACTACCACGTGTTCTGTGGTGATTATCTTTAGGAATTTAATATATTTTTGAAGAGTTAGATAATTTATTTGAAAAGCTATTATTGTACCTACAATTTTTGAATTCACAATCTAGATAAATGTAATAAGTATAACATAAATACAAAGAAATGTGCTCAATAATGTTTGTATCGTAGTTAAAGTACTCAAGAAATATTCAAATTTTAAATGTGGCGGGCACTTCACTACAACCGCTATATGTAACCACTGCCTGACAGCGGTTGCTTCGGTTAGGTAAATATTTGAACGTAAACTACCTCCCCTACAACCGTTTTGTCGCCAAAATAGCAGCGGTTGCAACCGGTTACTTTTGGTACCTCGCGAAAATACAGCTTTGGTTACGCGGATCTGACAACTTTGAAAAACCAAAATCGATATTTCTTTCTTTCGCAATCAATTTCGCGAACATTACAACAAAACTTGTAAATAACTCGTAAAAGTCACGTCTATTACGAAAATATAAAATTTGTACATGTGATAATTGGGTAAACCGATAAACTTAACGCTCGAGCGAACCATAAATGTCAATACCTCTTCAGTTTGTTATAAAATTTTATATTATCTTATACCAGATGTATTAATTCACAATATAAGTGTAATTTTAAAAATGTATGCTTGACGTATTATTTACTTTTGTGCATGGTATTGGTATTCGCACACTCGATACTTGGAACATGGGTAGTTACGCCGAAGCAACTATGACCGGTTTCATATGCAGACTATGTTCGGAACATAAGAAGTGTGTAATTCATTTCTACAGTGCAAAAGCCCAAAAAATGGGGCTTCTCGATAAACTATCACTGCTGCCTATAACCGTAAGTTAGTAGTTTTTGTTTTAAAAATTTAAATTTCTTATTGAATATTTCAGATCGAAAAGTATGACAATTTGCCCAAAACTATATGCCAAGAATGCGTAGATAAATTAAATTTACAATATAAACTTATTATAAAAATCCGTCAAAATTTCGATATACAAAGACGACATAGGACTTTTCACGTAAGTACTTAAGTGTTACAAGTAATAGGAAGTGGTGAACATAAAATTTGTAATGCAGACTAACGGCAGATGTCCAGTAGAATGTCCTCTTCATGGAATCGATGATTTGAACATTCTTAATAGTACCGAATATCAAGGTACCGATGTATACTTAAGTGGCGGGATTAGTGAATTTTTTGAAGATTAAATTTTTTTTACTGTATGCATAGTTATCTTTTTGTATTTTATAGTTGTTAATTATATTACTTCTTGTACATTAGTGAGTAATATTCGTTTTGTGATTTTGGAAATATCCTTCATTTCATTGGACCATCATCGTGCTTTCTGTATCATTAAATTAAACCATTTATTTATGTGTAATTATATATTTTTTAAAAACTTGCCTTTTGTATATAAAATATTTTAGTAATACAGAGTTAAGATAAAAAGATGTACTTATTGTAGATTAATCCCACCCAATACTAAAATTATCTGAGATCCATTCCCATTTCCAGTGGCAGATCGGGTTGGTCAAAACTTATTGAGAGTTGAAGTCGGTCGAAAGTTAAGAGAATTATAAATAAACCATTCATATAAAATGTATAATAAAAATTTGGAAACAATGATTACAAAATTCATGTTATGATATTTTTGCTTTAGTGTTTTCAAAGTTTAACCCCTGTATTCATAAAAAATGTTGAGATTTACAACAAGTTTACAAACCCTTTTTAAGGAATGTGTCATGAAACACCAATCACAAATGTTTATTCGCCTTACGTGTAAGGTTTTCATTGGTTGTTGAACTTTAATCAGCGTTTTAACTAAAATAGGTTTCAACACTCTCTTAAATATTTTTATGAATACAGAGGTAAATATTTAATATAAAATAAAAAACTTTATGGAACAGGTATTTTCCATCTAAATTTTGTAAAGCTGACCACAGACCGGCGCGTACATGTGTGTCATATATGTACGTCACACTGGTTAAACGTTGATGTTCGCCGGTGTGTGGGCAAAAGAGTGACATACATGTGTGACGCACAAGTTTTCTATTTTACTTGAATTCATGTATGTCAAACATCAACGTTCATACATTTATGCCGGTCTGTGGATCAACCGTCATACATGTATGCTGGTCTGTCGACAAATTTTGCTCTTTTCTGCTATAATTATTTAATTTTACTCGTGTTCATCACTCATTGTCCACAATCAAACTACATGTTTGACACCCAAGCATCCTAGTCTAGGGCAACAGCGCACCATACATGAACGACGCACATGTATGAGACACCTTCATGATACACATGTACGCCGGTCTGTGGCCAGCTTAAGAGCCGATTAGATTTTGGTTAAAATCGGTTTATGGAAACTTAAAAAATATAATTTTTAAAATTTTAAATGAAGTTAAATCGTATTATATTTTTTAATTTTTTTTTAAAAGTATGATAAATAAGTCATGTGGATGGCCGCATCAGATTTTTGAAATTTCTTGATGGTGGTTCCTTTAAGGGGGATTATACACCTGGCAGGTTCCAAATTTTCTTCTAGTTTGATAAATTAAGCATGTCTGGTAAAAATTTCAAAATCTAACCAAGTTAGAGCCCAAAGAGTACATGGGTTTGCGTATGGGTTTATCCTTCGAAAAATTTACAAATGCGTTTTACTCAAAACTACATATTTCAAACGGTACCCAAAATATCTCGAAAACCACTGAACCGATCAGCTTGCAATTTTTTTTGGGTATTGTATATATAATTATCTAGTCTTTGTCATAGGATTTTTTTATTGCGGCTTTTAGTTTGTTTTTTATTGGCAAAATACCAACGATTTTTTCCTTAAAAATCACTTCTTTGAATTCAAGCGTCTGCCATTTTGTTAAAAATTGATATTTTTTAAATCGGCTATGACAAAGACTAGATAATAGTATCTATTTTAATATCCTTTTTGAATTTTTGATGTCAGATAATTTTTAACAAAACCCCACTGGGTACCGCAAAAGCAGATTTTTTAATGGCACTCCATAGACAACTCAATTACTTATGTGATTTTTAAAATATTTTTAATAAAAAAAAATTGAAAACATTTTTGAAAGTGTATATGTTTACCTAAAAAAAACTCCGATCCGATAACTCCAATAGCTTTCCTGAAAAAAATTCTCGAAATTTCCCTTTTTTTGCGTTTCCAGGTGTATAATCCCCCTTAAATAATAAAAGTCCTTAATAAATAAATCAAGACATAAAAAATAATTTTGTACTTTTGTTTCACTTTATTTAAAATATAATAATTAATATACATGTAGAAAAAGCATTGTTTCCTTAAATATCACAATAAATTATGATGCTAGTTGTTATCTTTTTGTATTAATTTTAAAATTTTTATTAATAGTTAACAAAAATAATTCTTATCTATCAAAGTTTTTCCTTTTTGTAAAAATTGCTATCTTGTATATTTAAAAAATGTAACTTTTTAAAAAACAAAGGTGCAATTTTATTTTTTAACCCTAATTAAAGTTTGGTCATGAACACGGTAATTTTTAGATCTAAATTTTTACAATATAGACATAAAAGTAGATGTACTTACTAATTTTATAATTTATTATTATTAATAGTAAAAAGTTTTTTTATATTCGTAACAATTATTTTTGTGCATTAGTTAATTTTCATGACAATAACTGATACACATTACAATTCACAAGCTATCAGTCTCTAAAGTGTAAGATTATGATAAATTTAAATAATTTCATTTTTTATAAATATCGCCATTTAATATTTTAAACTAAGGAATTCGTAAATAATGGAAGCTCGAAAAGTGACCATTTGATAAAACTAGTAACTACATAAATTCAAAAATAGATTATTAGGTCTCTGGAAAATTTGTGGTTGAACGACACATTTTTTGAATAAATAAAATCAAAATTGTGTTTTGTGAAATCCAAATTAATTAATTGTGCAGTTAGATGGTAGAAATGGCCCATTAAAATCTAATAATTCAATGAATTTGGCCATAATATAATGTACAGTAATGAGTATTTGATTGTTCTTGTAAATAACTGATAATTAAATTAATTCTTTTTGCACGACGGCCATAAGTGCAAAAAATAGCGCATGTAACATGGGGGATTAAATGTCTTATTAATTCTTCTTGTATGATTAATGCCCCCTGTTCGTCTTGAGCAAATAAAATTTATGTAAAGCAGTTATCAACTGCTATTATGTTTAGTTTGTCTTTGATAATATTCAAATAATATCACAATTAAATATTATTTAATTCATGCTAAATTTAATCAAAAGTCATTTAAGGAATACAAGATATTTTTGTCAATGTTAGTAGATATGCATAAAAAAATTCTCTTGTTTTCTTTCTTTAGGCTGAGATCAAAATAATCATATTTCATAAATTAATTTATGAAATTATTGAATAAATAAAAAAAAAATTAATTCAGAGAAAAACTTATTTTTAATACACTTGTGTGATTTTAAAAAAACGAGTTCAAAGTTTGTGATAATTTTTTTAACCTCGACGTTCTGTCAATTGACCAAACTTATGTAAATATAGAACCAATCTTGTACACTGGAAAGTCGAACTAAGAAATTCTGTCAACTAGAATTCTGCTCAAAAGTTGGTTCACACTATGTGATTTCTTATTCGATCAGTCATATTAGAAATATTTCACACTATACCATTTTTTGTATTATAGAAGTCATAGTTAAACAATAAGTGCGATTTTTAGAATAAAACGGTTTCTATTTTCTACATTAACTTCTATTTTAAACATAAAAACAATTATGTGATATGATAGGATTTTTCGTACGATAAAGTCGCATAAGTAATCGTCTAGTGTGAACCAGCTTTAACTCAATCAGCAATTACACCAACTCACTGCTGTGATTGAATCTGATTAAAATTTTACAATTGTTATAAAATATTATTCATAGATTAAATTTTAACTCACCTTTGTAAAACCAAGCATTAAGGCCATTGTGTCAATGCTTGGTTAAACTCTGGTTATGCTAATCCATGATTAACTAAATATACCAATTTATAGTTTAAAATCTTTAGTTTGCCTTAACCAAGTTTTAACAACATATTGAAAACGTGTCACTTAATTCTTTAATAAATATGAGAAGTGTTGATTAAATAATTAAATATACAGAGTGAATCAATAATGTAGAAATAAAAAACAATATTATGACTGGATTTGTTGGACATGTATAATTCAAAATATATTTTTACTTTCCTGATCACTCGATATCATTCAACAGTCCAGTTATTACCACCCCAACAACACTGCAGAGGAAAAGTCTCGAGTATTTTCCCTGAGAAATATTTTTTTCCTTCTTGCAGTGATGTTACATGTGAGTATAGACCCGGATTGACCAAGGCCTGTCGGTCTTCTGCACCAATTATACCACCGAGTGCTTGTTATAAAGTAGAAAAAATTTGATTAGGCCATAACTCAATAATTATGTTTTTAATATAACACCCGTATAGCCCTATTTTAACGGAACGATTCTGATAACACCTTTTAATCTCAAAGATTAAGTTGGTAGTTAATAAAAATCAACAATTTTATTTTAAACAATAAAAATAAAACTTGAGAGTTTTATTGGTTAGTTTATAATAAAATTTCAGGCATTCTTGCAACTGCACTCTTGTTGCTTCGATTTTTTTAAAAATTAAATTATATTTTTTGATATATTGAGCAAATATACTAATCTAAAAGGCATACATCACAATATTGATTCATTTCGTATATAAAATTATAATTAGTTGCATTCCCGATCTCAAAATTAAGAGCTAAAATAATTAACAAAACGAAATAAGTTAATAGTAATAATTGTTACCCATTTTGACTGTTTTTGTTGCAAATTATGAGGTTGTAAATGCAGCTTATTTTTTAGTTATCAACAAAATCACTATAATTACAATTTTAAAAATTTGAAATACCCTGTAGTACAATCAAACATCACTATCTTATTCATTTGTTTTTCATTTTCAATGCATAAAAAAAAAATTATTAATGACTAATAAGTATATAAATTATTTCTGTGTTTGTGATGTTTAAAATCTAAACACAAAACATAAATAATTATTTTAAAAAATTTATTGTATAAATAAATGTAATTTATCTGGGTAAAAAGTTAAAAAGTGGATTGATAATTTGTTATTATTGTAAAAATTATCATTAGCGTCGCATAACCAAACTCGTTATTTATAATTGAAACTAATATTTTTCTAAAATTGCACTATCTTCCTGTCGTCCATCCTCGCCACAAAGATGCTATACCAGCTGCCGCACTTGTGACTAAACTACCTGCTATGCTATTCGATTGACTAGCGGTCATTTGTTGAGAAGCTAAGATTGCACTCGAAGGTATATCCATGTTTGTCATACGAGGCACCTTAAATTAAAATTTAAAATTTTACTTCTTATACAATCTTACGTAGTTTATGTTTCTAGTTTATATTTTAATTTACTTATCATTCTATTTCTAATGGTGGCCTCAGTCACAAATTCAATTTTCTGAGAAAGTAGAAATTTAGTACCTAAGGGGCTGTTCACAAATTACGTAACGGCCTTAGGGGGGGGGGGAGGGATTGACAATTAGTTACGGAGGGAGGCGGGGGTGTTTTTCAAAATGTTATGTAACCAAAAAATTTATTTTTTATCAAAAAATTAGATTTTTTTCTATATTAAATTTTTATTAATTTGATAAATTAACCCAAAGAGATCCATTCAGTCAAGAATCATAATAATAGTAATAATCATAATAATATTTATAACAAAAATTGTTTTAACTTTTGTTACGTTATTCTTCTGGGGGAGGGGGGTCTCGCAATTTGTTACGATCTGTTACAAGGAGGGGGGAGGGGGTTAAAAAACGTCAAAAATTGCGTTACGAATTTGTGAACAGCCCCTAACTTCGTAAATTGTAGAACAATATTGTTCACCTGAAAGGGTAAATTACTCAAAAAATTTTTATACATAGGACTCGGAATTCTAACAATTTTTAAGAAATTCCAGTGATTTCCAATGATTCCCAAACAAGTTTTAATCTAAAGCAGTGTTTCCCAAATGTCTCGAAATTGCGGACCCCCAAAATTAGACCCTAGTATCAAGGCACCCCCAGGAACAGTTCCGTTACAAAAATAAAAAATAAAGCCATGGCATACTGTTTCTATGTGATAGCACCGTTGCCAGATCAAACATTAATTCTTAAAATGTCAGAAAAATTTCATTGTTAACGTATGTTTGTCTATTCGCCTATTTTTTTTTCTTTTCATGTCGTGGGTTCGCGGACCCCCAATAAACATGCCCCGGATCCCCAGGGGTCCGCGGACCTCAATTTGTGAAACACTGATCTAAAGAATTTCAATGATTTTCAGGAAATTTCTATAAAAATTCTAGTGATTTCCAAAAACTTCTAAGAAATTCTGATGGAATTCGAAAGATTTCCAAATAAGTTTCAATCTAAAGTATTTCAATGATTTTCAAGGGAATTCCAAACAAGTGTAAACAAAATTTTCGAGATATTTACCCCTTGCTTCCCCAAGTATCCCAGGTTAAGTTTTGCACTAGTGGGTTAATCTTGATCTGTCCTTTCAGAAAATTTAATTTATAGCTTAGATCACTATTGCTTTTATTTATATACTGTTTATAGACCACAATGCCCGTTAACTATTAGGGGGAGGGGGTAAAAAAGTAGTCTAAAAACCCTCATGTGCAGTGGCGTATTATCGCAAAAACCCATGAAGCCCGGGCATGTAGCGCAAAATTTCAGAAGACGCATAATTTAATTTCTAGAGTTGTAATTACCTAATTATTAATAGTCTTAATTATTATTAAGTAAAAATAAGTTTCATTTTCTTTATAAATTTTTCTAATTTAAAAAAAGGTCAACTAGAAAATCGAGGATAGGGACGCAAAATATTATAGGTTTGTGGCGTCACACTTGGTTAATACGCCTCTGCTCATGTGATTAAAGGACTGGAATACAAAAAATAGCAAATGCCAACTTTTGAAGGGCGGGGGAGTAAGCTTTCTTCCAGTTACACCTAATTTAAGAATAGATCAAAAGTAGTCGAAATCTAGACTGCTTCTGTTCTTGTAGTATATACATTATAAAAACCATAATTTAAACTTTTAACTTGGTAAATGTGTATAATAATACTATTGAGTACTTTTTAAATAAATATTATTTTATTAAAATGTCATTAATCCATTCTGGGCGTCAGTAAGCGTTTTCTGTATATCAAAAGAAAATGTAGTACAAACAAAAATAAAGAAAGCACAAACCAGGTACAAAGGATTTAAACCACTTTAGATCAAATATTCGAAATGGGGGGCTGGTGAAATGCCCATTTTAGATATTTCAAAATATCTCAAAAACAAAATGGGTACAAACAAAAATAAAAAAGAATAAATAAACTATTTTGGATCCAAAATTCGAAATGGGGGGCTGGCAAAATGCACCTAATTTTACTGTTATTGACAGCAAACGTCAGGTAAATTTACCTGATCTCTAACAATAGGTTTTCACTAACTTTTATTTAACCAAACAAATGCTGCATTCTATTTACTGAAAATCTAAGATAATCTAATATCTAACCTAAGTTGAAGTAGAGTTAGGTAAAAATGCGTTCTATTTATAATAGCATTTGAGGGAAGTTAGATTTTATGCCTATTTCGTGCATTATCTAACCTTAGTTCCTAACTTTGATTACTAAGTAACATGTTAAATGCCCAGGTTAGCCATATGGTAAGAGCGTAGACTTCCCGGGCGGCCAATTTGAGTTTGAGTCTCACTCGAGAATGTTTGTCGTCGTGAAAACAATATTGTTATTTAATAAGAATAATTTCTTATAATATTAGAGTCTTTTGTGTTATTGGGTGTAAACCTGTTGGAAATGTATATTATTATTATTATTAAATTTTATAAAATTAAATAATGTTAGATTATTTTAGATTTTCGGTAAATTGAATGCAGCAAAAATAACTAAAAAACAAAACAAAGCTATTAAATTCTGAAAATACTTGATAAAATTATGTTACAAAGTTTAAATCACATTTATTAACTTTCTGTAAATTTACTTTATCGTTGGGTTCTTGTAAAAAATATAAGAAGCAACTCGACTTTTAAGTGCATTTTGTATCGGTCTGAACCAGTAAATTGCATTTATCGTCCACGCTGCTTAAAACATACTCTAAAATGATGGTTAAGACTTACAGCTTCCCATTCTGTGAGAGCATCACTATCTTCAGAATCTGAATCTTCACTAATATGTCCGTCATTCGTAAAAGCTTTTTCTAAATTAGCCGTACTCGCAGCACTCACCTCCATTGCTCCCGATCTACAAAATTATAAAAACAATAAAAATATTAATGCAAGTTCCTTTCCACTTACCTTCCCAAATCGGTTACTTCTGGATTTAACAATTGTAGAACATTGTGAACAGTAGCAGTGGCAGATAACTTGGTGACATCTGTATTTTGTACAAAACACAAATACAAGATGTTCCTATTTAAACGACTAATTCGACGATCAAATTGCGCCACTGATTTTGGTGTCATACTAAATTCACTAATGGACATTTTGTTAGGAAATCTTGTGTCCAAATAATAGGAAATCATTATAATATATTGAACGAGGTAAGTGAGTGCTGAGCTTATTCTATGTGCTACGTTATCCTTAACTTCTGTGGAGCTGCTACTGGATGGTACATCATCTCTGTTTTGTGCTGCAACTAATTCAACGTAATTAGAGCAAGAATAAACTAAAAATTGTGGTAATAAACAATATCATAAGTATAATAATTATAATATTATCTGGTACTCAGATTGTAATAAAAATATTAAAGATTTTCACTTACTGTAATCTCGGTAACCAGAATAATCCCCCGAACCGGGTAACAAAGGTGCAACTATGCAATGTTGCAATTCACCCGACCTATCTGCGTATATCCAACGGTTTTCCACAAATGCCGTATGTCTTGCTTCGGCTAATTCCCTTACAATATCGGAAGATTGATTGCTGCTACTAAAAAGTTTAAAATTAAAAGTTACAGTTAAAAAGTTCAATAGATTAATTACCTCTTTGGTTGAATTACGGTAATAGGAAATATAAACTCCAGTTCTTTAATTCTTAACCTAGCAACTTCTTTGAGTTCCCTTATTGCCTTGTCAAGTTTTTTATTTAACTCTTCATTTTGATGGACTTTCCAAGAACAGTTATCCAATAAACTATCGATTCTGCCTTGGCACAAAGGAAATCTTGCATTTCGTTTTGCATTATGGTCAATCAAAATCTTTAATTCGTTTGTCCGTCTAATTTTCTTTAAATGCTTATCGTGAATGGCAGTTTTCAATAATTTGATTCGCTCCTTGGCCTGTCGTATTTGTGAAGTCTGCAGAATAGGAAGATGTAAACAAATGGACTGAAGGTTAACAAACTTTTGACATTTACAAAAACAAAAGATGGTACTCACCAAACAATCCGCTCTTTGTTTTCTTTCAAATAATAGCTTACAGTTATTTTCGCAAATTTTGGCAGCGACTTTTAAATCGTTCAATTTTACTTGTTTATCGAAAAGGCTGAAAGAATAAAATTGAAAAATCTGACGTAATTTATTGTATGAATCAGCTATACCTTTCAGCGTTGTTCGACGATGAATGAACAATAGTTCCGCTATTAATGCACCACACGCAATACAATTTACTTTTTAATTTAAGACATAAACTACACTTGGTACGATTTGGGCTGCTACGGCTGCCACTTTCTAACGAAGAAGAAAAATTAAAATCTTGAGGAACCAAAATACTTTCGTCCGAACTGATAGTCGCCATAACAAAACTATTCTTCGTTCTGAGTTACTTCGAATTTATTTATAACTTGTCAAAAATGAGGTTAAGTTCAATTAAACATACAATTTCTTAATCGTGTTATACAAAACAATCAATATTTTTGCACAATTGTTTAAAAATAAACAAAACACGGAATGTTATTTTTGTTACTGATTATTAAAATAAATAAAAATCAACTTGTTGACGTTGTCAAGAACGTTCGAATGAAGTATGCGTGTTGGACAGCGCGCACTTCAAAATATTAAATAAGACGGGATCCACATGAAAAATTAATTCAAATGCCCCATGCTTAAATAAAAAAATACGCCACTGTTTTACCTAACAGGGTTCCACTAAGCGAGGGTACACGGCACCCATGTTCTGGAACCCCATTGGCGACCTAAAGCCCGAATAAAATTTCACTGCATTTTTTTCTTACCTCTAAAATCAGGGTTTTCAAAATTTCGCTTGGAATAGCACAAGGGCTCGACTAATATATAAGTATTTCCCGAGTACAGATCTGAGTCATTGCTTAGACCGAGGGCTGAAAAAATTAAAAGCCAGAGTTATCTCGAGCTTTTAAGTTAAGCGGTTAATAAAATGTTGTTGAGTTTATCTTGCTACTTAGTTGTAGTCAACTTATTTACTACGAAAAGTAACTTTTGTGATCTAATGAAAGGTAATAAATACAATAAAACTATATTCTATTTAAATAATCGTTTATTTTATACATTAATTCGACTTAATTGTACCACAATCTTTTTTACAAGTCACTATTTGTTGAAAAATATATTTTAAACTTTTCTACAATGATTTTAGTACTTAACGTAAAAAATAAATAATTTTTAAGTAAGTTTATAAGTAAACACATGATGTTTGATATGGACAACTCAATTTTGAATATATATAATAATTATTCAAAATTATTATTGTTTCATTTTAAAAATGCTATCTACACTTTAAAAATTAGCAACGTCAATTTCCTAGGTGTTTACATAAGTACACATTTTCAAATCTTAAAATGATAACGAGCTAAGTCTCTTATTAAAGAAACAAAATGGGCTTTGGTTAAGCAAATTTACATTTTATTAATATACAATTGTACGTCTTTGTGATACTGGTAAATCTTATTATCTGTTAAAAATACAAACTACAAAATTTTGTAAAATTGAGGTAAGTTCAATTATTGCTAGCAATTTTTAAAATTACCAAGTCAAACCACATCAACATTTATTCATCACAGTTTCATCCTTTCTCAATATGGATTTTGAAGTGAAAACATCAAGTGTTGTTCGGTGAACGAGCAGACAACATTTTTAAAATAAAAAATTGAAAAAAACAGTGTCGAGGAAAGTGCAAAATAAAGTGTAATAATTAAATGCGATTTAAGCAGAGTTGTGGATGAACCATTCATGTTACATTAAAAATTGCTAGAAATTACAATAATTTTAATGAATATAAAATTATCTCAGAAAAATAATTAAATACAAAACAAGTCTCTTATTAAAGTACCATCCATGAAAGAAAACAAGAGGTAAACCTGAACCTAACAGCTCGGCTATTACTTACCAAATAAAAATCTTCCTAGTTTTGAGATTTAGTAAAAAACAACAGCTTATGTTTAGGCCAAAAATACACAACCTATTAATTTTCGTAAGTTTTAATTTAAATAGGAAGTTATAAACAATTAAAATTTATATTTTTTCAAGACTGAAATAAATATTATTCAAGTACCTTTTATTGTAAATCCGTCGCTTTTACGTCAACATTCCATCGGAATCCTGGAAACAACTCCAATTTTAGTAAAAACAATTGATTAAAATTTTAAAAATAATTGCATAATTTTAATAATTAAGAGAACGACTGCAAATTATTGGCAGTTTACTTTTATAAAAAAACAGTACTAACCAAAATTTTGGATAACCTTTCTGCAAAACATTTTGTATTTTAAATAATGTGGTTATTATAATATAGGTTCTAGGTGCACCAAGTTCAAATGGGATGAAAACATTTCATAGTACATGCATTTTCGTTTTCAGTTATAATTTATTTTAGAAAACGTTTCATTTAATATTAAGTTTATTAAAACAATGCTATTTAATGCAGCTTCCACCATAGATAAGTCATTTAATTGCAGAACTGACCCTCATCCATACATTTTAACCTCCAGATAGTCGACATCCTACGGTTGGTCAAGTTAAATTTAAAGCTCGACCGAGATCGTAATTGAGGTCACGATGGTCAGTTAACTAGTTGTAATTGTTTTAATGAAAAGCATGCTTCTTATTTTTGACATAATTTGCAAGGAAAATATGAAGTTTTATTTGTGTTTGGTGTAATGGCAAAATGTTAAAAAAAAAGTGGAAGAGATTTAATCAATGTAGCTGCAAGTTTATGCAGAAGAAGGCGGCGATCAAGCTAGCTTCTATTTGCAATTTAGATTTTTGGGGAGAAAAGCAACATTTACAAACTTTTAAAGTTTAGTTGTACAGTAAAAAGCTCCCAACGTACAAAACAAGAACTTTATTCAATGAAGTACAATTTGGTTTGGTCTTATAAATGTAGACCATCTGTAATTTTTATAAAATAATTAAAATTACAATACAATAACAGCAATAATATGAATGATTACACTGTAAACTATACATGACCACAAAAATTATTTATAATGATTTATGAAGTTATGAATTAAAAGTTAAAGTTGATGAATGTGTTTTAACAGAATCTTTAAACTATAAATTTTAAGGGTCGAGAATTTGTCAGTAGTAGAGATCCGTATTAATCAGAAACTCAGGTTTGTCTTTCCCCTCCAATTATATAAAATAAAATAACCCCAATTTCGACTGCGGAATGAAGTTCTTGCTAATCTATAACTTTTTTTTAAAGACAATTTAAGCTTTTTTTATTGTACAACTTTTAAGGTGCTGCACAACTTAATTTTTTATTGAAGGAATAAAAAAAGTTTAACCGAATTTTCTGAGCAGTTTTTAATTATAATCAATTATTTTACAAAAAATATATATTACGCTATGCTTTGGTTTGTATAGGAAGTCATGCAACACCACATCAATTATAAATTGAATTAAAATTTTAGTTTATTTACATGTGGTTTAAAAAATGGATTAATTAAATTTTGTTTAAACAAAAAGTTTCTAATGGACTTTTTCCCAGTAAATTATACTACACAAATATCTACCAAGATAATTTAATCAAACTTACTAATTTTACACTACAATCACACGAAATACGTCCAAGTTGAACCGATCAGATTTAAGTTTACATGCACAAGTAAGTTTGAATAAGAAAAAATTAATTTGAAAATATTTACAATAAAAGTAACATGTCCGTAGGGCTATACATATTCAATTGAAATTTTACATAGAAAACATTAAATAATTATACAGCAAAAAATTATTATATTAAAATGGCGTTGTCAGTTGACTTGCTCATTTTCTGGAAACTGATTTTTGCAGATCCGACAAAAAGTTCCATGTTAATTTTTATCAAATTTCCTAATTCTATTGACTTTTGCAAATTTGTAACACCTAAACAACTTCAAAAGTCTTCTTGAATATTTAGCACGCGATAATAAAACCTAAAAACATGTTTTTGGCTGACCATTTTGCCTATTTTAAAAAATACACAAAATACAAAACAAAGTAGTAGGTACTTGAAAATCAACCTCTAACTTTCTTCTTTTTATAATATCAGAAAGTAGGAATTATTAAGAGGTTGTTAATTTTAAGTACTAAGCAAAATTGCCAAAAAAATGTATTTCCTTCTTGTGCAAACATGCTAAGAAAATTAAGCATTCACATGCTAAAATGTGAAGATTTGATATTAAAATAAAAAACCATAAGATAGATTCATCGATGTTCAAGTTAGTCTTAAGGAATATTTTTTGAAAAAACAATCATTTTCGTATCCTATTGTTTCGTATTTCAATAAACTCTTTTATTTTAGTCCATCAAATTATATACTTGAGACTTAAAAAAGCGAATAATGCAAGCAAAAAATTCTACAATGCACACATTTTCTGTAACCAATTTATTAGCTTGGAAGCAAAATAACAAAACACCTTTGTTCAGCATAAATTTTAAAAAGTGTTAAACAAAGTAAGCAAAATAAAGTAAATAATATTCAAAACTATAAAATTTATTAAAGAGGACAGTAAAATGTAAAAAATGGTTTCGCTTATTGAAAAAAAAACGACCAGACAAAATATTTACTAACCGCGATTTATGATATCTTTGCAATTATGAAATATGTATAAGAGAAACCAAAAAATATATTAAATGTAAAAGTATAATAGTTTAGTTCATGTCGCCACTCAAACTTACTGTATCTGCGTATTTTGGACACAATTCTTTATATATTTCTTCAATAAAAGGTCGCCTAGAAAAAAAAAGACATTAATAACAAAAGAAAAAGAAAAATTAACTTTAAATTCAGCTACTTACTTAGCTTGAAGTCCACCACCAGGAGGTAAACCATCAATGTCTAACGAAATAAGTCTTTGAAGAACCTGAGAGAATTCAACTTCTCCTTCTTGTGTAACCACCTCTGCAAAAAGAAAAGGATAATTAAATAAAACACAATGTTCCATTCAACCTTTTATTATTTACAACTAACAATAATTACAACACACCTGGTGAATGTTAACACAATTACTACAATTGCAAAGACTAGAAAGAGTTTAAGAGTTCCTAACACAAATATTAATACTGATCCCAATACTACCTTCACCCATAAAAAAATAAAGATTAAAAAATAAAACACACAATTAACTACAATTTTTTTAACAACTACAAACCCACTCATAGTGTAAAGTTTAGAGAAGAGTGTAGCGAGTGTAAATTAAAAGAAATACACATTTGGAAGACTAGAATTTTGACTTTTATCTGACCTATTCCTGCCGAATACACAGATAAAAGTCGTTTAGAACACATGTAATAAATGAGCAAAGTAATCAATTTTAATGATGGTAACAAAGAAGTGTATACATGATTGTGATGGTGAAAGAGTAAAACTAATATGAACATATTGTTTTACAAAACAAAATACAAATAAGTCTTTTAATAATTATTAATAAAGCTTGATCAAGGCTTATTTATATTTCTAATTTGTATAAAATTATGGCAGATTAATTTTTTTAAATAAGTAGTACTCTGCTATCTAATCAACTTTTTCCAAATCAAAGCATTAATAATTCCACTTATATCAGTAATATCACTGTGTTTTTAACAATTTGGTATTATGTATTTTATTATTATATACTCTCATTCCATAAATTGTTTTAAATTGACTAATATTTATTTATTATTATTTAATTAATTTAAAAAGAATCGGTTGTTTCAATGACCACTCGGTTTCTAAGCTGGTAAAAAGTGTTCTAAGGTTTTAATTTCTTTAGTCTTTTGATCTCAAAGGCGAGTGTGGTAAAATTTAGGTATACAATTTTGTTATGAACACTTTTTATCAAAATATTTTTGGCAAAATCAGAATAAAAACGATTATAATGCTATGCTTTGAGGTACGATTCACAAAAATTAAAAAATATCATCACAATATTGGCTGTTTCTGCAGTAGTTTTACCATTTTGAAACTGTCCAGCGAACGCACAGGCCAAAATTGAATTTGCGCATGCGTCTGATAGTTTCAAAAAGGATTAAATTGTTGCAAGAACAAAACTATAATAACTACATTTAACAAGAAAAATTATTTCGATAGTCCCTGCTATCTAAACTATCATTTAGGTGGTTATTCTGTAACTGATAAAAGAGCTTTACAAAAGGGATTCCTTTCTGAAAAGATAAACTTATTCTGTAACTATAAAGAATCCTTTAATGAGACTGTCCTTTAAAGATTGATCTTTAGGAACTGGATTTTACAAACATAAAGGAGATATTAAAGAACTCGTTAGATTTACAGAATAAGCAAATTCTTATATACATAAATGTGTCCTTTACCAATCCTTTAACATAAAGGCGTTCCTTTATACAATCAGTGCATAAAGATTGATCTTTAAACGAGAGTCTGTCATAAAAGGAATCTTTATAGTTACAGAATAAATTTATCTTTTCAGAAAGGAATCATTTTTGTAAAGTTTCTTTATGAATTACAGAATAACCACCTAAGACTCAATTTAAAAGGTAAGAGAAAAACAAATGATGCCACAATGAAAAAAATTGATTAATTACTATGGCTACACAAATTAGGCAATACAGCTCACAACCTATAAAATTTTTTAGGCCCAGTTTTTCAATCGTAAGTTAACCCAATTTCAATGGTTAACTAAGAATTCTGACCAATCAGGATAGTCATAAACGTAGGTTAACCATAGAACCCATTAACGCCTGACATACTTGCTTGAGTACACCCATTGGAGTCATGATTTGGTGTTTGTTTTCTACAATTATTACGGAAGTAAATGCTTTAAAAACTGTACTCAAACGACTACAACTGGCGTTAATGGATTAAATAAAGTCAAGTAACTTTTTGAAAGTTGCGAGATCCTTTGATAAAAATAAATTTTTCAACATTTATATGAAAATGTGAAAATAGAGAAACAGAAATATAATGCCCCTACCTATAGTCCTGGGAAAAATATCGATATAGATATCGATAAACGATATTAAAACTTTTTGATATCGATATAATCGATACTTTTTTGATATCGATATTCGATATTGGAATTTCAATATCGCCCAGCACTACCTACCTATAGTATGTATATGCTTGGCTCAAGCAAAACTTGAGCGCGACTTAAGTACAAAATTGTTTATTTTGATTGGTCGAATAATAAGCGAAATTCTCAGCCCCAGAAATAATAGGAAAAAATTTCTTGGGTAATGGGCAGTACTCATTAAACACAATTGGTGATTGGTCGATTTTGTACATAAGTCTGACTCAAGTCCAACATCGAGCGTAGTATCGAATCTAGGTATGAGCATAGGATAGTGAAATAATTGTAGACTTTAAACAGCTACAAACTTCATTTGTTAACTGTATTGTAATGCCAATATTAAAAGTTGATTTATCTATAACAAAAATGTGGCATTTCTTGTTTTTCCCCTTTATTAACGCTTTTGTGATGTATTAATCAGCAGAAACCAAGAAAATGGTAAATTAATTTATTGTGGTGTATAAAACAATACTGCAAATTCTTTTACAACTTATGAAAATGATTTTCAGCTATTCAGAGCTGGACCAAAGGGTACCTCAACTCTCCAGCTATCTAGACTGCAGCTTTTCTGCTCAAGGCACTTATACTAGAGAATTTTAACAATCAATGGTTTGATTACTATAAAATCTGAAAACATCAACTTCAAAATGCTGTAGCTCCGAAACGATGTATTTTTTGATCTAGATAAATTATTGGATTCAATTTGCCTAATATCCTATCATCTGTGTAGTTCTAATACCTTGTATACCCAAAAGGCAAGTTTTGAGATAAATGAACAAAATTTTCTTTGCAAACTAAACATTTTGGCATACGAGGTATTAGAAAGCCTTTTTAATTCTAATCGAAACAAACAAATTTGATAATTATTATCAGCTGAAAACTCACGCTAAGTATATTTATTGAAATAAAATAAAATACAATACAGAAACTCGTTAAACTGATTTTCATATTTTTGAGGCTTATAAGGTATTAGAATTACACAGACGCCATGATTCTACAGTAATGCATTGGTGGTCTTTTTCTAGACACCCTGTACACAAGCATTAACATTTGCCCACGCTGTACATTTTAGAAAAATACTTATTTAACAAAAATTATAGGAAATTTGATAAAGATAATTTTGTGTCATAAGAAACTTTAACCTATTTCATTGCGTATGTTAAGTATGATGGAAGTGTTATGTCTTATCGCTTCACGTAACCCCCCAATCTTTTCAGTTTCATTCATTTTTAATGGATTACGAGCCACACAGCAGACAAAACTTAAATTCAAAATTTGGAGTGGTTAGACTTTAGACGTTATTGTGCTCACAGACACATACATACAGACATTTTCCAAAAATAGTTAAAATGGCTTCAGAGAACTTCAAAATATAGATATTTATCAAAATAATGAGGGGGCTCAAATTGTTCAGATCCTTTCTTTACTAAGGAACTGGAAAATTAATAAAAGCTAAATTACATTTTTAGTACGCTATTTCAGAAGTTGTAGAAAATTTTTTTACACCAAAATAAAGTGGGCATTTTTTAGGTTTCATCTAATAAATACATAATTATTTAAGAGCCTTTTTGAATGATACACTAAATTTATGTTTTCTATTTTATTGCTATTCCCTACACATTTTTATTCACCCAAATATAAAATTGCACCAACATAGTTTAAGGATTTATGAATATTTCAATTAAATAGAAATTAAAAATTATCATTTAAACTGATTTAATTCTTCTTTTAAGTTACTCATCAGGTTTCGAACATCATGTACAATGGAATTGTGTTGAACGTGGAGCTTAACATTAGAAAGTGTAATACACTTGATTTTCAGATTTACTGCACAGAAAATACTTTTCAACCAATAAACAAATTCATAAATGTAATGCGAGCTTTTGCTTTAGTGTATGAAGCAGATTATACATAACTGGTTTGTTATTGCCTTCCGAAAAAAAAGGACAGTAAGACCAAGTTCTTACTTCATCCAGAGTAAAACCAAGTCTCTGCATTAGTAGTCAATATACTAAGGTCCAGTATTTCAGTTGCTAGTTAAACTACGTTCAAGGATTAACCTACGTTTATGGCTACCTGATTGGTCAGATATCAATATGAACTGAGTTTAAACTCTGATCTTAGTGTAAACCACAACTGAAATACAGGCCCTTAGTTATCCATATTTTATCAAATCTGTTAATTAAGTTTAGTGCAATAAATATTTAGATTGAATGACAATTTTTAATTTCATAACATAATGTTATTAAGGGAAATGTATTTTCTTGCCAAATAAAACTCATCTAACAAGCCTTTTAACAAGCCCTTAAATTTAACAAACCAATGGGAAATTATTTCTTAGTACAACCAAGCCAATAGAAATCATTTGTTAAATTTAATGGTTTGTTAAAAGTTTGGCAAATATGGGCATAAGAGTTTTATTTGGCAAGAAATTACCTTTCCCGTAATTAATAAGTAGAATTAATCATGTACCATGTTAATTCAGGTAAATTCAATATTTTGTTAATTTTTGTTACATTCTAAAAATACAGCAAAGCATAAATAATTAGTGTATATAGTGACAGTTGTAGTGTCGAAAAGTGTTCAACGATATTAATAATTCACCTATTAATTAAGTTTATTGACTTATTCAAAACTCTAGTAATTTTTATCCTATATTACTTATTAAAGATTTTTTGTTGAAAATTTCATTCTCTTCATTTTAGGATATATAGATTTTTCTATTCCGTTGCACTGTTTTCGAGTTAACGGCCCTTTACACTATGCGATTCATCATAGGATTTCTCGTATGATTTTACTTAGGATCTAGAAATATACACCTCCCTAATCGTAGGAGTAGGCTAAGATTTTATTATGAGTTGATTATGGGTTCAGATTCGAGTCTTTCCGTACGACAAATCGTACAATGTAAACGGTAAATAGAAAAATAGAAAAATTAATAGGTATTTTTTCTTGTAAATTTCATTCTTTACATTTTTGTTCCTATACATTATTCTATTTTGTCACACCGTTTCCAAGATACAGATAATATTTTTTGCATTTTACAGAGTCTTCTTTAAGTCACTGTAACTTGAAAACGGTGGGACAAAATAGAAAAATCTATACAGCAGAAGCTCGATAACGTGAACATTCGAATTTATGAACATCGCGGTCCTGTGAACACCAAATTTTTCTATAGCTACTCGGTAACGTGAACATTATTAGTTATTTCACTCGGTAATATGAACAGTAAAAGTTAGAAAACAAAAACAAAATAAGATAACTACGTTTTTTCGTGAACTTGAATGTTCTTAATTACCAACATTATGCATTATACGTTTTATAAGAAACAAATTATAAGATAACACTAGGTTTTCTACACCCCCGTTAGTGTGAACACTTGCGTTAGTTTGAACCTTTGGTTTTTGTGTTCACAGAATCGAGCTTCTACTATTGGGAATTTACATTAACTAAACGCCACCATACGTTTAAAATATTAACTACGTTTGGCGGTAGCCCAGTATACCCTTGCATAAGTTTCTTATGGTAGATACGTGAGTTTCTTAGTTAATTTTGTGATATTACACTATTATTAGAGTAATTACACATAAATAAACATGAACATGTGTATGTTTCCAATGCAAAACAAATAATGTTATACCGCCAAGCGAAACCATTTTGCCGAAACGGTGGCGTCCTCATCGGTAGGGTAAAATCCCAATATATCCTAAAATGAAGAGAATGAAATTTTCAACAAAAAATCTTTAATAAGTTTTTAATATAGGATAAAAATTACTCGAGTTTTTAATTAGTCAATTGACTTAATTAATAGGTAAATTATTAATACCGTTCCGACACTACTGTAATAAAATAATTTGGTATATCAGTCAAATAAACCCTTAATAAACTTGCCAACAAAAGTAAATAATTATGTACAAAGAATGAGGACCAATTCCATAATAAAATTTCATTTGAATTTTAAAGTTAATGGTAGAATTCAAGTCGAACAAACCAATAAAAACTATAAATTTTAACTTGATTCTTCCATTAAATTTTAATGTCACATAAAGTTTTATTATAAAATCTGGCCTTGTTAGTTTCTCCTTAATAATTAATTATATACTGCATTAATTTTGAACTCATGTGAGTAAAAAACGTTTAACACGTTAAATACATAATCATTATTTGTTCCATGCGAGTAATACAAATACATGAAACTTAGAGCCATTCGATATTAGACATATAATTATAGCCATTATAGTTAAAAAAATATAAAACAATTTAAATTTATTTCAACATTTTTTTAAAAACTAATTGAACCCCATTTAAAAAATTGTGCAATTATGTAAATGCACTATTCATTCATGTTGAACGTATTTTACTGCAGATAATTTGTTTTTAAAAATTAAAAAACAAAAATAATGTCTCAATTCATCATGAGCAAATAATCTGCAAAATGATAAATTATATAAATGAATTTTTTAACTTTGACAAGAATAGTAATTCAAATAAGATGAGCATAGATGCTATACCGAAAGAATATTTTTATGATTAAGTTATTAATTAGGAAGTTTTGCTATAGTACTTCAACCCTTACTAAAACTTTCACATTGTGCAATTTAAGAATAGAAACAGTTTATTTAAAGCCCACTGGTTTTCAAGTCAATTAGAATTTTTTTAAATTTACCTATCAACATTTTAAAATTTCAATATTAATTTATCACTAAAATATATTTAATTTTAGATTATCAATTTTATGCACCATTTTAAGCGTGAATTGTTTTTAAATTTTGAATTAAAATTTTATTATTTAAGTTAATTTATAAAATTTATTATAGTTTAACATATTATTTCTTAGAGAAAGAAGTTTAATGTAAAATAATCTCACAATTATAAATTAGGTCAGTCAAACATTCTGAAAAAATGACCATTTATGAAAATAATTTTAGACACTTTTGCGAGTCAAGCAATCACTTTAGTCTGGTGAACGAACTTTTTGCTACTATTCCTGAATTGTTACTAAAATAATACATTAGGTTCAGAAATATTTAAGTTATTTACATAATTTTTTAATTTTTTTCCTGCAATTAGTATTTTATTAATTAATTTTCAGTTTGTAATTAGCTATAGTTTGTAGTTATTTTTTGTAATAAATCAGATGCGGTAGCAAAATGTCCTCTGTCGTCCTTTCGCTTTTCATAAAAAAAGGTTTGGACCTATATAAGTTCAAAACTCATTATTGCTTTTTTAAAAATTTTTTTTATTCCATTCGATTTAATTTTTATATTATTGTACCTCATGCCAAATCTAAAAAGAAACAAGTCTACCTATTCATTATTTATAAATTTTAAATATTGAATTAAAAAAAAAAGATAAAAACAGTTAAAAATCTGAAACATTGTAAAACAAGTTGTAATTGTTTAATTTATTATTCAATCAACCCGATACTACCATTGTTTTTCATGTACATAATATTATATGTAAATAAGATCGAACAACCTAACATCCAGACTTGTTTGGTGAGTGCATCATATTTTTGCCGCACTTTAGAGTTTATATGTTTTTGTTTGTTTTTTAAACAATATTAAAACATTTCAAAAAATTAAAAAAAAAAGCTTTTTTAAACAATTAAAACAAGGAGTAATTGTTTGATTCAATCAACCCGATGTTCCTCCGTTTTAATAATTATCTTTGGATGAGAATTGTTTTTACTGCTCTAAAAAAAGTTATTTTTGTGGATTTAAGAAAAGATAAATGATAACTTTCTTCCAATATAAAGGGTATGAAATCACAAATATTCTGCGTGGGGGGGTCTACCATATTATCAAATTAAAGAATTTTATTATTATTTGATTATCAAAGTACATTGCAAAAGTACATTAAAAATCCATATTCAAAGAGGACTCATAATATGAATACTTGAGAAAACTATAAATATAAAATGAATTAAATTGATAAAATATTGATGAGTTACCTATGACTGACACATTAATTTCAAGACATGTTATATAAACTCCTTTGATCTTTCAAGATTGTTTGAATCGATAATTGTATTGGATCTAAGTCTTACAGACTAGGTCCACTGAAAAATCTGCTCGTGTATGGGAGAGAGGGCTATCGATTGTTTGACTGAACTAATTCTCTTTAATTTTCTAAATAATATTATAACATTATTTTTTACCGTGTAGGATAGACATTTTAGTTTTTCTTCAACACGTGAACATTTAGCTAAGGGCTCTCAAATTTCCAATAGGCCAAATTAGAACAAATCAATTTATATGAAGGCAATTGCAGTAATAGATGAAACAATTACTTGTCAATTTTCTATCAATCAAATATGGAGTTATAAAAATATCCAGAGCATAGAGATAAACTCAACTCCAACATTATCCTGGATTCATCACTAAAGTGATTGAGCAAGATGAACACAAAAGGGTAGGAAAAACTATAGACTCGAGTTTTCCATCCTGGTGAGGTAATGGTTCTAGTGGCATTTAGGTTTATATATTACTTGCTATCTAAAATCTGGAATAAATAACTGTTCCCAAAAAAAGAACACTTAAAACTAAGATAAATCCGGTTTTCTGAACGTCTGAGAGCCCTAATTTAAATTTACAACCAAAATACGTATAGTAAATACTAAGATTGTCATAACTGTAATACACATTTTTTTTTAACGTACTCATATATAAATATTGCTTTTAAATTTCCGTACGTCAACACTTATATTACCTGTTTTATCAAAATAAAACAAAATCTCTATAAAATTATTAAGTACATATTATCACTTTGTGACTAGAAACTTTTTTCTATATTGGCATATCAAGGAAAAGTAGTTTAGAGAAAAGTTTTTGTGTAATGAAGAGAATATTATTGAAATTCAACAAGTCTTGCTTTTTAAAAACTATAAAATAATTTGTTCGGGTAGAACACAAAAACCTGACTTTCAACCAAATCCTATCGTATTGACTAGAAATGTTTCATTTTCAAAAATAAGGAACTAAGTTTACTTTTAAACATCATGACAAGTGAAAAAATTAAAACAACCTTTGATGTATCTCTCTATTATAGCATCCAATTCTTGTTCAGCATGGATTGCTTCTTGGGACGGTGTGGGAGCACCAGGGAACACAACTAATACAATGCTCATGTTATCTCGACTTCCCTATAAAGAAAAACGTATATATTTATTATAATCTATATATATTATTATATATTATATAAAATATAATAATTAAATATATTTATTTGAATCAACAAGTTACTATTAAGAACTTGAAATACATTTTTTTGAGTAATTAATTATTAAAATATTCAAGTTTGTATTCCTCTGTTAGTATGCTGATAATGTATTTTGATACATAAATGTTTTGCAGCTGTTTTATAATAATTTATTTACACAAATATTGTGATTCTAATTTTAGTCACCAAATCTGCCAAATAAAAATAAAAAGTGACATAAGCTGCTGTTTATTACAAGAGTCAACGATCATTTGAACGTAGAGACCAAGGTAAAATGTATTTTAAACTACAAAAGTGTAAATCTTCAAAACGAAATTCTGATTTGAAAACAGCAAACATACTTGGAAGAGAAATACATACATCATGTAATAGATATTTTTCTTTATTTTTTGTTTTATTAATTACAGGGTTGCCACAGATATATAAAAATAAGTTGAAATAGTGAACAAATAGTTTTAAAAAATTGAAATTTGAACAAAATAAAGTCTGTAATAGTTGTTGGTGACAGATTTCTTCTATTGTAGATTCTATATGCAATAAATATTTTGCACTCCTTCCCTTTCCGCAAAAAAGACAGTTTTTTTTAAAGAGACAATTATGTATGGGAAAAAGGTTTACAAAAATTATTATACAACATTCAATCATAAATATCTGCAGAACTGAAATTTGGTACAGTTGTAGCTTTGTTACTACATATACTTACTTATAGAGAAAAATGTTAAAACTTTTAATTTTAAATCGAGGTCTAAGCCCTGCTTAATAATTGTTGTTTTTAAGTTATAGGCTAACGGCCGATTTCACAATCGATAGTCAAAACCTAAAGTTGACTTGCAGGTTAAGTTGAACTTTGAGATGTAGCACAGTTTCACAACCTTTGGTCTGCTTACCGGCAGTTGACCATAGGTTTAGAAAGCTTTATCCCGTTCCTATTTGTCTGTTATTTGACATATTTAAAACTTTTGAGTTTGATAAATAATTGTCAACTGAATATTTGAAGTTTGGACTGTTGTATACTACTTGTATACAATATATTATTATGTTTATTCCGAACCACAAATTAATAACCTTAAAAAATTGACAGTTGACAGTTAACCTCGAGTTAACCCAAGGAACTTCTGTGGGTTAAAGATACCAGCACTTAACCTAAGGTTTCATTCAGACCAGCGATTGTGGAACACTTTTTCATAGGTTAAGTTATGGTTAGCACTAAACTGCAGGTTAACCAGACATTCAGGTCTATTATGTATCCCAAAAGTTATTTTAAAGGTGACAGTTATGAAATAAAATAAAGGTTTAGACAAATTGGTATGCACTATAAATGGTAAGAAAATCTTTATTATCTAGATCTTGTTAAAATAACGCTTTGTGAAAACGATAGGTAATACCAATTTGCCGAAATCCTTCAATATTATGTCATAACTGTCACCTTTATAATAACGTTTGGGATACATAATAGACCTGATTGTGAAACCGGCCGTAAGGGTTGAACACACCATAATTAACCATGCACAGTTTTTACAAAAATAAAAAATTGAATTCTGCAACAACTTGGTGAGGCTACGAGCCCAGATAGCAAATACATTAAAAACGCAGTTAATTTTCTCAACGCAATAAAAAATTTATCAAAACTGTGCTACTAAACTACATGCAGAGCTGGAAAAAATACATTTTTATTGTATTTTAACAATTATAAAAATACATAATTTCAAAACTCATCGAAAATACAAGATACAAAATACATTTGTATTTAAAATATATGTAATTGAAATATTGCCCAGCTCTGCCTACATGTTGGTGCACTTATAAACTTAAATTAAAAAAGAAAAGTTTTAACTTCGAGTTAATTGAATGAAAACAAGGCTTTATATTCCAGTTATTATTTTGAGCCAGAGAGTTTTCCATGATTTTCATATTTTATATCTTTTAAGAATCAACCGCTGGCGTTATTATTCTTTTATCCAGAAGCACATGTAATTGTAGAATTTTACACATATGCGACCGATGGAATGTTAAAGGAATTTAATGAATTCGAAATTAAACTGTACAAGTAGCTGCAATATTGTTTAGACGTAAAACTAGTTGAACATCATTATATGCTTAAATTTGTTATATCACTTAATAATTTGTCAAAGTAGGTACCTAACAACGGAAGTAACCATGCGCCAGTTTTGCAATATTAGATACATGATAATAGTATGTATCTATGCTTAAAACTTTTACGTTTGTATTACGGTATTACACATTTGGCTCTGCTGGGTTGATGATTATCAACATCAATTATTAAACAGGGTTATAGGCACATTCCCCAATCTGGTTTAAGCAGCCGTGGAATCTAAATCCTGAACCCCATCTCTCAGAGACCGAGGCTAATTTATTCGAGATGGGGAGAATCCTGAATCTTCGGCACCATAACTCACACATTCAATAGTTTATGCCACGCCACTCTTACAGAATATTTAATGTATTAAACATTAAACAAAGTGTTAAAAATGTATCCATAATTTAATGAAACATTATATTAGCTTAAGGCTGAGCTTTTGCATTATGGTTCTCTTATTTGTTTGGCTGTCAAACAAGTATGTCATTTACATTATGATGATCACTTAAGATGAATCAAAATAAATCCTATTATCCTATAAATTTTTCCAACCTTTCCTGGGGAAATTTTGAATGCATTTCAAATATCGGAAAAAATCCTAAGGTTATTTTTGAGACTTTGGCGGCTGGTACAAACTTAACTGTCAACTGTACAATTTTTTTGTTATAATGATTATCGTCAAAAATTGTATGTTCTATCTAAAAAGCATAGCAGCTACAGTGTTGGCCCTATCTTAACTTTTAAGACATTGATAAAAACCACAAAATTTCCCAATGTCTTATTGCTTTCCCACAGATATCCCTTGATTTAGTTAATTTGCTTGAATTAATAAAATGAAGGAAGTTTCATAAGAATGCAGTAAAAAATTAAAATAATAACCGATTTTTATCATAAAAAAGTCCTAAATAAAATTTCAGTAAAAATTGAATATAATATCTTTCAAATAAAAAAGTGAACGAGTGGCAATCCTGTAATTATTAGAGAAAAGAAAATTTTGAATAATCATAAGAAATCAATTTACCTTATACAAGCAAGTGTCAATAACTTGACTGGTAACTTCTTGAAGATCATTGGTGAGTAAAAGACGCGAATGTATGTACTGACATAAATCTTCGTTGCTCATAACATCCCAAATTCCATCACAAGCTAGAACAAGAAATTCGTCTGAAGTGTCATCACGTTCTCGAACAAATATTTCAGGTTCAGGCGAGACAAGCTGTTCGCAGGGTCCACGTCCTTCGACATTCTTGTACTCATAATCACCAAGTGCTCTACTAACTGCTAAACTTCCGTTAACCCGCTGTATCATAACAGAACCGCCAGCTTTAACGATACGATCACGCTCTGTAGGTAGACCAGGTTTGTGGTCCTGTGTGCTAAATACTGGATTTCCATCACGGCACAAAACGGCCCTCGAATCTCCGCAATTAGCCACGTAAACTAACCGAGGTGAAACAAACGCACACACGGCAGTACTTCCACTTTTGTCCAAACCGGAAGTCATTTCAGGTAACGCGCGCATCTTATTGTCTAATTCTAAAAATCCGTTATGTATTCCCTTCATCACGTCCTCTCTAAACTCTTCGGTTTGCATTATTGCATCCAGGAGATTTTCGGAACAGTGTGCCGACACTCGTGCACCGGCATGACCATCGAAAACCGCAAAATATGACCAGTCCTTGAGGGCACCACCCAAATCGGTCTTCGCCATGTGGGCATCTTCCATTTCGACGCGCCATCCCTGCATGCTGGCAACCCCGTATCGAAGTCCATTACCCTCACCATGTTCTTGAAACTTGTCAGTTTTCGGCTTGTCTAAAAATCCTCCCATTCTGTCAATGCACTTTGCTTATAAACAGCCCGTCAACGGCGCTTCATTATATATCCTACTACTACAAATTATACATTTCTGGAAATAAAAAATTATGTCAGCACAAATTGTCACAAGTCCCAATGCGAGTACTAGGAGACTTACAAAAATTTTGACATAAAATGCTGTTAAACAAAAGTCGACTATCGCTTGTGTTTCACAGACGATTCGATTACTAATAAGGTCATCTACCTAATTCGATATTAAAACTTAAATTGTTTATTTACAAAAAATTATCACAATCAATCACAAATTTTTTTAAAACACACAACAATAAATTCCAATGATGGCGGAATTAAAATAACTTCACGCGTGCGCGCTATTAAAATAGTATCAAAGATGACATAATGTTTATCCAATCACAATTCGCGCATTGCACGTGAATATTTTGCAAGAGACGCGAAGTTATCTGATCTTTGTCTTTCGAGCGCGCGCCATCTGTACGGATTTAAATTTGTCAACGATTTTCCAAGGTTTTATCGCGAGAGGTTATAAATTCAAGTTTTTAGCGGTTAGAGGGTTTGTTGTATACACAAAAATGGGGGTACGTTAATTTTTGTTGTTATTTTGGTTTTTAACTTAATCATGTGAACAATTTTGTGAAATGATTTATTGCGTTTTAGAGAAAAATTCCTGGTAAGGGCAAAGAAAAGCGTCTGAAACGTAAAGAAGAACAATACAGGCTCAAGTTGGCCAAACAGGTGGTGGATAGAGCCAATCAATTAAACGATCCTTTGGCACCATTTGTTGTTTTTCACCGTTATAATAAAAATGATATTGACGCTCTACTGTATACCCAAAGGGTAACACAATTAAGTGATGATATTAAACACTGGATTTTTGATTTAACTAAAAGAAACATGAAAGATAAGTAAGTTGTAACACTTTAACGCATTGTATCCTTATTATAAATGAAACGGTTTAGGTATGAAACTTGTTCATGGGGTTGGGACGATACCAAGAAATATGAGGAATTAACTGAAGAAGAAGCGTGGTATTTAATTGCAAAGTCGAATGATAGTGAAGGAAAATTGTTGGGATTTTCTCATTTTAGATTCGATTTAGACGAAGGAATCGAGGTGTTATATTGGTAATATTAACATTTTTTATTAAAATAATATGTAATTATCTAGATTATTAGTTTGTGAAAATTATTATAATAAATTAAAATTTTAAAATTAACTAGTTATGCAAAGTTCCTTCATTTGCTTTCAATTCAACTTATGAAGTAATGTGAATTTTGTTGTATCTACTTGGTTTATTAATTTTATTTTATTGTTAATATTTTTTACTGATATACTAAAAATTGTTATTTATGTATGACCACACTAAATTGGACGTTTTGATTTTGCATATTAATCCTGATCAAACTTTTTCGTTTTACAATGTTATGGTACAAAAAAGAGTACATTTCTGCCGCAGATGTTTTATTTTTTAAAGAAATTTTAAGTAAACGCATCAAAAGGAGAAGTTTTGTTTCTCCTAAATTTAAAATCATTTTTTAATGTTTATTATTTGTAAATAATTTTAAGAACTAATAATAAATTACACTTAGGATTTCTTGGGCGGATTTGTATCCAATAGATATCTCAAGGTGAAGAAATCAGGCATTAGTGATGCTGGTCACTCTTTTTTTATCGATATTCATTATTAATATCAAAAAGTTATGGCCTGTTCTACGATCAATATTTTTGTAATTTGTTTTATCAAAATTTTGATTAACATGTTGATGTAACGTAGAGATGCAGACTTATTGGGACTAGGAGCCATTCGGGCAGATTATAAGCTCAAGACAGGTTGTTACAAATAAAAACAACCGAATAAAAGTTTAAAAAGAATTCAATTACTTTATATTTTTTAATTAGAATATTTCTATATTTATAATATTCTATATTTTTTTAGCTATGAATTACAGCTAGAGCCAGTTTATCATAGGAAAGGTCTTGGAAAATTCATGATGCAAATTTTAGAATTAATAGCTTTTTCTAACTGTTTCAAAAAAGTTGTTTTAACAGTATTAAAAAATAACGACGACAGTATATTTTTTAAAGCGATTAAGTGAGTAAATTAAATATAAATATGCTTTTGCATATTGATTTAATTTGGTTTTCCAGCTATCAATTAGACGATTCTTCACCAGTTGACGATGAAGAAGATTATTATCCCTACCAAATTCTTAGTAAAGCAAACAAGAAATTATTAGTGAGTGATTAATTTTATTTTATTATAATATTAATTATTAACAAATGACTTATTTTTTATTTAAAATACAAATTAATATTACATAATAAATTGCAGTTTTTATACATTTTTTGTTTATTTATTACATCGAGATTCTTATGATATATCTGAAACTTGTCATAGATTCTTACAAATTTGAAGCAAGTTATACCAGAGATTCTTACGACATACACTAGTTTTTCACTTTTTAGATTTCATCATTGCTGTTTAGAATAAAAATCTTGATTGCGAAAACCCTTTCTTCAAACATGTGTATGAGATTAGAATTTTTGCTTAAATTGAAAACACAGGCTAAGTTTGTAACTAACTCAGTAGGGTTTAATTCTAAACACACTGAATGATTGATGTCTGCGTGCAGAAATTTGTCTATTTTCTACTTTTTATATTTAATAAATTCGTATTGTGTCGCCCCCATATGGTAATTGCATAGTTTAATTAAACTATGGTAATTGTCTGGATTCGTCACTGTCCCGTTTAGGTTGGATAATAGAGAGTTACTGTATTTACATTTTTAAATTTGATTAAAGTGGTAACTGCCTCCTTTTCCTTAAAATCAAATTATGACCCAACATTTCCAAATAGTATCATCGATGTTCACTAATTTTATTTGTTTAACCAAATTGCATCAACACTTGTTTAAAAAATATGTTTAATTTCTGTCGGTGAGCGAGGATAGTCAATTCACACAGGATGCCTCATATGTTTGAATAAAACAAAAAATTAAAGATTATGCTGATTTATTCAGTCACGAAAAGTAAGGAATGGTGAGCTTTTAAATTCCAAAATATCTTTAAACTAAAAATAATCTATAATACAAGTTTTTTGCTGTAGGTACAGGTTTAATATACAGGGTAACTCAACCAAGACGATCCACCTTTCTTCTTTTTAAGTGAGCCGTACCTTCAATGGGTGTTGTCAATCAAACTTGGCTAAAGCCAAGATGACATACTAGGGAATTTAATTAATGGGATGGTTTCCCGTTGCCTTCCCCACAGATATATCTTCTATCTATCTAGGCTTTACGCCATACTGGTTGATCTACCTTTAATAACTCATAAGTAAATTGCGATATGCATCTTCGGCTTTCATTACGTTTTATACCTATATTTTATTATTTATATAATCGAATGTCTACAGGATGCGTCGTTTTTTCGTCCCTTCTCTCTTTTCTCCTATGTCCATAGTGAGCTTGTTAAAGTTGCCTACAGCGAATGGGGATCTACATTCTACAGTTTAACCATAGGTTTAACCCTGGTGTGAATTCACACCACGGGTTTAACGTGGGCTCCGAACCGAAGGAAACATTAGGATGTTGCCAGCATCTTGTGAGGGAGGCACGGCCGGAAAAATTGAACTATAGGTAAGAGAACGGCATATCAATCCAATACTCTAACCGCCACGAACTTACTATAAATACTTTTGATAATTTTATATGTTTTTTTTTAAATTCACTCCACTTCACCTTCCACTCACAACTATTTTTTCACTTTCTTGTAAAATTACTCTAAACGGACTTGTTGGGCTTCAAAATCTGTGTATCGCTTCATGACAGATAAATGAAACAATGGGGGATAATTGCTGTGTTCTATTTACCAAAATCTAAGTTAATCTATCCTAAGTAGAGGGGGAAAAATGGTTTAATGTCAGGGAATTGACTCCACGAATTTCACTTTTTCCTACATACCATTGGAAAGAAGACAATTTTTTAAGTATATTAAAAAAAATTTTCTTGGATTATCCATTAAGTAGGTACTTTTCGAGAAAACGGCATTTACAAATCGAAATTTTCTATATGCTTAACATCGGAGTATAGTAAAGATATTGCAAGTAACGGGTTTTCTGTTGACAGTACCGTATACTTTGATATAGTCTTAGTGATAGCCGTCGGCTTCACAGTCCCTACACCGACGAAGAAAAGGCAGAGGCATTTGCAGAAACTGAAACCCAATTCAGTCCAAACGAAACCCAAGCGGACCTTACTCACGTTGCCCATGTCAACAACGTCGGCAAAACCCATCTCGAAACGCTAGACGACACCTTTATCAAACCCACATCTCCAGAAGAGGTACTCGAAACGTTAAAACAAATCAAATGAAAGAAAGCCCCTGGCTCGGACGAAATCCCAAATGAAGCCCTGAAGTCTCTTCCAGTCTTCCAAAGAAAGCCATACTAGCCATCGTAAGCATCGTTAACGCATCCAGGAAGTCCAATACTATCGGCTTTCAGTCCTCTCCCTGGCTGGCATGGGAAAGCTATTGGAAAAAATCATCCTGACCAGACTTCAAGACGCCATTGAAGAAAACAATTGCATCCAAGATGAACAATTCGGTTTTCGCCCAAGACACTCCACCATACTTCAAGTTTCAATTCGTGGAGCAGATCACCATGGCCTTCAACAAGAATCAATCCTGTCCGTTTTCCTGGACGTATCGAGCCTTTGACAAAGTCTGGCACAACGGCCAAGCCTTTCAAGCTCATCCAGGCAAACATTCTACTCGCCCTCATCAAGCTACTAGCCTCCTACCTAAGGAACCGAATCTTCCAAATAAAGATCAACGGGACGCGCTCATCAAATTCAATTCAAGCCGGGGTACCCCAAGGATCCTCCCTCTCGCCAACCCTCTTCAATCTATACGTTCACGACCTATCAAGAACTTCAATGACTACAGAAGCACTTTACGCCAACGACACCGCCATCTCAGCGACATCAACAAATCCGAAATTAGCTTCCAAAAGAATTCAAGAAGCCCTTGACTCACTGGAGAAATGGTACAAAAAATGGCAAATCGATATCAACGCAGAGAAAAGCGCAAGCCCCTAATGTTTACGAAGAAAAGATCCGAACTGCAAAGCCTTGACATTTTCGGCAAGAACATTCCATGAAAAAAATCGACAAAATATCTCAAAGTCAATAGACAGTCAGCTCTCCTGGACCAAACACATCAGCGAAGTCAATAACATGGCAACGGGACTCATGAAAAAACTAGATCCACTCATCTGGAGGCGCAGCACCATGAACCCAAACCAAACAAAAGTTAAGACTCATCAAAGCGATCATCTGACCAACTATCACTTATGCAGCCCCGGCGTAGGCTTTCGCATCCACCAATCAAATGTAATTACTTCGAACAATTCAAAATCTCTGCTTACGAAAAGCTTGCGATACCTTCTACCTAGTACCAAACAGATGTCTTTATCGCGAATTCAGGATCTAAACTTCATCTTCTGACTTTGTCCGCAAACTAACTGAAAAACTCTATGACAGATGTCAAGACACGGAAAACCCCTTCATTGCAGAATTAGGAAATTACAATCCCGAGGACTTCCCGCTCCACAAACGCCCGAAATGCATATTAGCCCCAGCACACACATAGGTAAAACTTTTCACCTAAATCGTCTAACTTTTGTTCTTTTTCAGATCATTTATCCTCCACTCGACACTCAAACAAGGTCGTAAGTTATCTACAATCCATCCTAACTGCCAGGCTCCAGTTATCTTTTTTTGTTAACCCAGCACTCACCCATCAAATCCAACATCCTGCTCACACCCCACAACCTCATCATTCAAGTTTAGGCTCAATGCCCAACGGGTTCGTAACTCTTTCAATTTACCCAACACGAAAAAATCCAACATCAGATGAAGGAGATAAGGCAGCGTAGCTGCCACATGCTCTACTTTAAGAATTAGCTTTGGCTTTGGTGGTTTCCCAGTCGAGGTGAATTGAGTTCAGGGATGTTTTTAGCAAGTTAAGTGCCAGCCAAAACGTCTCGGAGGGCAGCGGAGAGCTGTTTAGGGCAGGTTAGTTTTGGCTGGCGCAGCCACGGCAAATCACGGATCAACCGTAAAATGAATTAATTAAATTAAATTAATTTAGCTCCTCCCACTAATTTACGCATGCAATTTTATATTATGTAAAATTTCCGATTTTTTAAATGCCATTTTTTCGAAAAACCACTTGGTAATTAATTCAAGAAATGTCTTTTTATAATATATGCTTAAAAAATTGTCCTCTTTCCAATGGTTTATAGAAAAAAATGAAATTTGTGGAGGCAATTCCCCGACAGTCCCCAGATGAACTTTGATTTTGGTAAATAGAACGCAGCAAATATTCTGATAATCCGACCGAAAACTGTTTTTCATTAGAAGCAAACTTTTGCATGGTTAAAATTATTATGGTAAAAATACATTGGAAAGTCATCGAAAATACAAGATACAAAATACATATTTAAAATACATGCCCTGGTTACCTTTAGTTTTTCTCAATGCGAACCGCTACTGGTGATGTTTACAAGATTTACAACATAAAAAGTGAGGTTATAATTTTCGAAAATGTTTATTCTCTGGTAAATTGTTTAGTATTCCGCAGTATTATTGATTATGTATTTAAAACATGGATATAAGAAATTATTATGCAGGTGCTAAACGTTCCGATAAAGAATGAAGAGGAAATAGGAAAATCCACATACAAAATTAGAGTAATATTTGTAGGTAATATTAAAATCAATGATTGTAATCAATACCTGATGAAGTATTTCATCAAGTTGAACGCATTTTATGTAATACCTAATCTCAAGTGCTTTGGTTTAATATTTGCTTGAAGTACCTAAATATACTTATACGATTATATCGAAATATGTGTTTGCGATGTAGTACCAATTGAGTATTCTTTATATTATAGGAAATTGTGAAATGCTTCTGTCATGGCACACCAATTCTTACAGATCATATTCAAATCAATAGCCAACGTATTTTGAAATATTAATTTTTTGATTAATTCATTATAATATAAATGATAATTCTTATATATTTTTCTACATCTGCACAGATATTCATCTCCGAAGGAATAACGTTAGCAAGGGATACTAGTCAATAGCAACTAAATTGATATTATCACCTTTTATTAATTTATTACAATATTTAATTAAAAAGAATTTGATCAAATTGTAAAACATTTATTTGCCTAACTATATATTTATTATAATTTAAAATGAGTTTGGCATAACAATAACCAAAATATAAAATTTTAAATAATTATAATACACATTAAAACAATTCTTCTTTAAATTAAAATTTTTTTTAAATATTTACGTTGCAACCAACTTTCTTAGTAAAATTATACTGGCTTGAAATTTCTCTGGATTAGAATATTTTAAGTATGGTTGACGATGCATATGTGTAGGATCTTGTATTTTATGAATTTGCTCCAACATATTCTGCATTATATCTTCTAATTCTTTTGTACTATGATAGGCAATCAGATTTTTCAATTTACACCAGAGGTTATTATTAGGATTCAAAATATTCAGTGTTAAACAAACCGCAGCAGCGGCTTGTTTGGAATAAACTACAGTTGAAAATTCTGAACTCAACAAGTAGCATTCGAGAACGTAGTATACACAGTTTAGAATTTTCTATAACTTAAGAATTAATTTTTTAATTATTATAGATTAGTTTCTTACCTCTTCTTTTTCCAAGTTTAAATGTTTAAGATAAAAGCTAACGAAAATCGTTACATCAGGCATAATTAATTTATAGTTAAAGAATTTCAATAATTTCCTTTCTAATTTTAAATATTGTCTTTTTGTATAAGCATGATTACTTAATAACAGCATTTTTGACATCTAAAATAAGTAAAAACCTTTACGTGGAAAACATAACACATAATATTTTACCGAGATAGCGTTTATGTTGTCATCTAATTTGGATATGATCCACAACACTACTAAGCACGATAATTGATACATATTTTTTGGAACGCACGTGCTTTTCAAAATTTCATCCCACAAACGAATTGACATAAATAACACATGAATAGGCTGTTCTAAATAATCCTAGAAATTGTTTTGCAATCTCACTCTCTTAATTAATTATTTCGACGTAACTTACTACCACTTGTATTAACCAATTAACTATAGTGGCACGATCATTTTCATTGGCATTTCGGTATTGCAAAAAATTCTTGTATACTACGTACTTCCAATTATTGTTCAGTTGATGGCGAATTATGTCCTCCAAATACTCGGCATTATATAAATCCAAACTCAAGTGTTGATCTGAAGAATTGCATTTTAATACAAGATACGATATGATATTATGAATAATTTACCATGTCTATGAAGTGATTGCAACTTACGTAATAGAGTTACTTTTTTAGCCGGTCTTTTAGTTTCGTCAGGTATTCCTTGTAACAATAGGGTTGACCTAGAAGTGTACACATTTGGTCTAATTGGTGATAATTGACTTGCTTTTCGTTTAAGTGTAAACGATACTTTTGGTACATCTAACTTAATACAATCATCAACAATGGGCTTATTTAAATTAACATTTAGGTTTGAAATTGATGAGATTCGCCTACGACCTGTTATATTTTTTCTTTCTGCAATGCTTATTTTTTTGTCATTTATAACTGTTGATTGAGATTTGCTTCTCACTTTTGGAGCTTGGGTGTTATTGCTTATCGGAAGGATAGTTTGCACTTCTTTTTCTTCTGTTATTGGTTGCCTGATTATTTGATTCACTTTAGTATTGGTATCTAAATCTCCTAATGGCTTTCGATTGTTTGAATGTGAGCTTGTCGATTTTTGATAAGTTGCTTCATTATTTACTTGCATGGTTTTATCACTACAGGAAGTTGACTTACGGAATTTTAATGGTTTTATAATTCCGTTTTCTTTAAGTTTACTCAGTCTAATTACCACAATTAATTGGTTTAAAAAATTTTATGAATTAATTTTTCTTATTCTAGTAGACAATTTTATTAAAATGGCGTTATCTTTATCACAGTCACGTTTGTTTATTGCACGTGTATTAAAAATGCTAGGTATATTTTAAATAATATATTGTCAATGTTATTAATGACAGATTTAATAAAATTTTTGTTTGCGATCGTTTTCCAGCGCTTTTTATTAAATTTTTTATAAGATTTACGTATTTTTTCTTACTTTTCCAAATTGTTGTGTATAATCAAGATACAGAGGGTAACTTATTGATATAAACTTCGCAATTTATCGGTTGCTTCAAGTACGTTAACCTTTACTAGAAGATATTATAGATATTTACAAAAATGCGACTGAATTTGATATATAATCATTAATCAGTAAAATGAAGCGATTCTGATATCGATTAATTTCGAAAATGATCGATTTTAAAGTTTCTAATTCTGTTGACGGTTCGTGTGCTCAACGTAAATAGGTGCAGCACTTGTTTTAGTCGGCGGGGCCGCCCACAGTTGGCTTCTAGCCGTGCTACTATTAACATATATTATAAATTTATTTAAAATAATAATTCATTATTTATAGCAGAATTTAACGTAAAACCAAAGATCCTGTCTTTCTAGATGCGTAATTTTCGAGTTCTGGCGATTTCAAGGATGTTGTTAATATAGTTTGAGTTAATCGAAAATCCCATCTTTCTAGATCCATAATTTTCGAGACGCTTCGGAGATGTTTTTAATGGGTGGAATGGTTTAGAGATTTGCTAGATTTTTCATGTTTTGGTGCAATTTATGCGCAAAAATATTAATATGTATCATATTCAGGGCTGGGCAAAATACATTTTTTTTTAATTTGAAATACAAATACAAAATACATTTGAAAAATGTATTAAAATACATTTGTATTTGAAATACATTGTTTGTGTTTGAAATACATTATTTAACATAATTGTTGTTCCCGTTTAAAAAAACCAATCTCTCGAATTGTAAATCGGAAAGCGAACCCTTTGTTGGAACTTGAAAACCAAAAACGTGCAGATTCGGCGGTAAATTTAAAACATTTTATTTTATAATTTAAAAAAATATTTGAAATACCTGTAATTGAAATACTGCCCAGCCCTGATCATATTATAACAACACGCTATGGGCGAGTCTAACTTTATGGAAACAGCCAATACAGTAAACGCTTTGAAGTGTTTACGATTTTTAGGCCTTTTTTTACCAGAATTTTTGAATGATTCGTAATTTACAATTTACATCATAAACTACTGTATAATTTCGTTAAAAAATGTTTCCATCAGTTTACTTAAAATCAACCTTCAGAGGCATTATCCTCTGTCCAAAATATTTAAACTCTTCAAAGAACGTTGGACTAAAATTTTTAGGGAGTTTTCATTAAAATATTAGGTATTTACCAGACCGTTGAAAATCTCATAATAAATATCGACTAAACGTTTTTTTGTTATAAGCAAATAAACAATTTTTTCAAGCTATGTACTGACTTGACTAATCCTGAAATCCTAGAGGTAGACTACTCCTGTAATCTCTTGTATCTGGTTCGACAGCATCAGCGGATTGCAGATTTCTGATTGGCGAATAGAACACTTGATTTCAAATTTTTGACCAATCAGAAGTAGTAATCCTCACAAGAAAATCTGGAATCCGCTGCTGTCAGAATCTACCTTTAGGATAGAGGTTTTGCAAATTTTGCTGAAATTTATTTTTAAAATCCCAACATCATGGAATGTCGGACGAAATTCTATAATTGTTTAGATGATGGTGGGATTCTGACCCACGAAACAATATTTTGCACATTTATTTCAGTATTAACTTAGTTTTTATCATCTGAAGGTTGAAAATAATAGCAATTTGTTTTGCAAATAGATGCAAAATGTTTTGTTTTATCAAAATTCGTGGCTATAGGCCAAATTGGACAACACGCCAAGCGTATAAAACCAAACTTTTGGATGAATTAAATTAGGCAATAAACATGTATATTTAAAAATTTACGTTAAAAATTCAAGATATTTTTTGGAAGAATAAAATGATAAAGGCTGATATATGAGCTTATGATGGTGTGACCACTTTAGCTGGCATACTATGCTTGGGCCGATGCACAGTGGGCTCGATCTGAGAAAAGGTGGCCAAAAATCAAATTTTGACTTTAATCGCTTAAAATTGACATAAATAACACGGGAAAATTAATTAAAAAATTCAAAATTGACAGGGGTGGTTTAGAGGGGTTATTTTTATACAAGTAGTTATTAAAATATGATTTTACTTTTAATGACTTAAAATTGGTATAAATAACACGGGAAAATTAATTAAAAAATTCAAAATTTACAGGGGTGGTTTAGAGGGGTGTTTAAAAGTTTTTTTAAAAGTTTAAAATATGATTTTACTTTTAATGACTTAATATTGGTCTACATAATACAGAAAACTTTTTGAATAACATAAAATCTAGACACTAATTGAAAATATTAGTGGTTTGAAGTAAACCAATTATAACAATAACGATTATAATATTATAATTGTGAAATAAAGAACAGTTTATGTGTTTGATTGATTTTTATTTAAAAAATTGCCAAAATAATAGGTACATTAAAATAAGACACTCGGTATATATATGAAAAACAGCAACGGTTTACTATTCTACATCTTTTGATAGCAGGGTAGTCCCGGACCCCAGTTGTGTCCCTCTGCGTCGACCCTAAACTAATAAAGTAGCTTGCCCGGCGTCGCGTATTTCTAACCCCCCAAGTACAGAGGCAGAGATGGGCAGAATTTTCTTCCTGATTCTATTATAAAACATCTTTAACTATATACTCCATATTTCAATTTCTTGGCTCCCGCTGGCTATAGATAAATTTTTTGCTAATTTATGGTAAAAATTGTTACAAGAAAAACTATTATGTAGACACATCTTTGACGTGATTTCTAATACACGCGAATAAAAATATTATATGCGTAAATATTCTACATACCTTTTTTAACACCCTCCATGAAAAGTTATTGAGAAAGGGCACTCGAATAAAAAGTTACACGCACTTTTAGTATGGTTTATATTTTGAAGCCGCTACACGTAGTTCTCGTTGTACTGAGAACGGTAACTTTAAAGTGACGTAGCGTCTCAGATACAAAAAATATATTTATTTCCTTTTGGATTAACATGCACCAAAGCCCCCTCTACAAGATTCTATGATAGTAAACTAATTCGGTGACAATTATTTTTTTGATTTTTGGTCACCTTTTTTCAGATCGATCCCACTGTGCGATGCGCTGGGATAATTGTTTGGGCTTCGCCCAGATATTTTCCCGGCGAATGGTCTCTGTAGTCGTGCTCTGTCCGTTGCTTCTTTTTGGGCGTTCATGATAGGAGCTTTGGCCCTAACGTGGGCGCCGAACTCAGGAGTCGCGAATTGCGGTGCTCTCCAGCGCCTTATCACTCATAACGATTGAAACGCAAATCTTGGAAAACATACAGTTGAGCCAACCTCGAGAAAAATCGTATGTTTTCGCTTATGAGAAGTCCTGTGTGAAAACATAGATGTAAAGTGGCTTTAATAGAACGAAGAATTATTTATAACAAACAAATTCAGCAGCACTATAAGCCATGGTTGGTCTTGGCTGACCACTTCACACATATGTTATGAAGGGTTTTCAAGGCAGATTACCTCGGTGGTTTGCCATTGCCTGCCGAGGGAAGACGGTCAGAATAAAGTTTTTACTCCGTCCAGGACCGAACCGGGGATTTTGGCTTAGCAGTCCACGCGCACAAGCGCCAAACAGTGATCTAGATTTGAAAAAAGTGGGACATACATTTTTTTTTTGAGTTTTGTCATTAATTTTTGTATTCACGGGGTTTTGGTGTTTTTAGTATAAAAATATCAAAATCTGAAACAACTTTACAAGTTACACAGTAAAAATTTGTTGATTATTTTCAATATTATTTATTAATATTACTAATATTAATAGTGTTATAGTTATGGTTAATAATTATAGTTATGGTTAATAATTATAGTTCCTAGTATAATTACCAGGAAAAACTAGAAAAATTTAGGGATATTTCTACACTAAATAATCAATTTCTCCGACTATCCACTCATCGTCAAAAGTCGCGATAAAATAAATGTTTGCACTTTGTTGCACCTGATTGCACTTGATATGCCTTCTCTATAAACAAACAAAGCTGCTGAGTAAAATTTTAAGACTCGAAGTAATGCGAATCGATTTGTAGATCTAATTTTGCAACAAGCATGGGTATGTTCATTGAAATTCAGCATGTCTTTACAGCGAACGTATTATGAAGCACATTAATGCTTTAAAAACATTAAATTTTTTATAAATTTTTTAAAATACATTAATAGAACGCGATTAAATTAAAACGGTGCCGTTTTAAGGAAAAAGAAGACTTCATTTTCTGATATCTAAAAGGGCATATTTGTTGTATTGCTTTCCTTACTAAGTGACAATCAAAGTACGCTTGGTTCATAAGTCAAAACCTGTCGTCATTTGTTATAAAAAGGAGCAAAAATGTGAATTTCTGTTACTAGAAACCTTCTTTTCTGGTTCTTCATTATTAATATTGCAGTATTCGAAGTTTCAAAAAATTGAAAATGTCCCACTTTTTTCAAATCTAGATCACTGTGCGCCAGTCCATGACTGTCTTTTTTGGTCATGTTAAAGAATTATCTTAATATATAAAGCCCAAAGTTTGTATGTATGTATGTATGTATGTCCGTCCCATCAAAATCTCCCCAACGGAAAGCACGATTGAATTGAAATTTTAACTGGTTATTCAGCTAAGAGTTCTAAGGTTAACGCCAATATTACCAGCTCTCTATGTCAATTTTCAATTTTTTGAAAAAAAATGGTAAAAATAAATATGACTAATTTTGTGATTTTATTATAATAAAACAAGAAATTAATTATAATAAATGATCCTGTGCCAAAAGGAGTTTCTAGGTCTTTCAAATATTAGGTCATGTAGGCCGCCTGACCTGCTAGTTTTATATAAATTAATTGATCTCAAATTGTAACATACCATTTTTAATACAGAAAACAAACTGAGGGTTCATTACCACTTTTTCCTTTATAGGTAGAAGACGGTTATTAGCTTAGTAAGTTAGCCAAACAACTGCTGACTCTAAGGTACTCGGTTAGAATCCGGGGAGAGTCTAAAGCTTTCAAATGACCGTCTCCGTGCTTCGTAGGGGACGTAAAGCCGGCGGTCCTCTTAGATTGATGATGGTTGCCATCAACTATCAAAAACGGTTACAGGTATTCCCTAATCTGGGTTAAACAGCCTTGGGGTCTTAATGTCAAAACCTTTCTCGAAAAAGAAACAAGCCGGAAGCCGATGGTCAATGGACCGAAAGGCTGAATAATGATGATGATATAGGTATATTTATTGATCTGTAAGACTTCACAATCATTATAATGATAAATAATATAAATAATGAGATAAGTTTATCGAACAAAAATTATTTCTTCGTTAGAACTCTGCGATTGTTTTCAAAAATTTCTAATCTCGTTAGTTACGCCACTGTATCCTGGAAAATGCTTTGGGTTACCGAACTAAGACGAATATAAGCGAGTTGAGTCTTAGCTGCAGAATTTCGTTGATCGTAAAATTTTTGTCAGTCTGTTATCAGCAGCTCAAGTTTGTTTTAGCGGGGTTGTCGGTGCGTCAGTTGGCGTGTTGTGTTTGTTTGAAGAATGGCCGGTGTTACACACGATAGTAATACAAATGGAAATGCATTGGGATCGCCTAGAAAACGGCCTAAATTTAATAACGAAACAAAGGTATCCGTCATATTAGGGGCTCAATGGGGCGACGAAGGCAAAGGAAAAGTGGTCGACATGCTTGCGGCAAATGCGGATATCGTTTGCCGGTGTCAGGTAAGAACAAAGTAATTCTACCGATTTTATTTTGTTTTTAATATAAATGAATAAGTAGAGGTTTTTTTGAACGGTAATAAATTTGAAATTGCTCCCATATTAAAAAATAATTAAAAGTAGGTAGAGTAATACAAAAATTAAAAAGTACCTTGACCGAGCCTCAATTGTTTCGAAAAACGCACATCGAGCGTGCGATATTATTTTTGAAACATCTCGTGATTTGCACTTGCTACATCATAAAGAGTGTAACATTTAATTATAAGTTCGATTACGTCAAGTTTATTATTTGTCGGTGTACCTGTGTATTTTGTGTTTACTTTAATTATTATAATGAACCACCTGAAAATTACGTAAAAATTCAAATTAAAGTCGAGTTCTTATCAAGCCAAGGACATGATTAAGATTTAAGATCCAATTAATATGTCATAATGTTTACATAATACTTATTTCAATGTCGATACTTGTTAATGATTTCGATTGTCACTACAATGTACTTACTATTTGGGTATTGGATATCGATTATAGAATTTGTGGAGCACGTGTTTATAATCGGCATATAAAGTTATACAGAGTGCCATCAAATTAAATGGCACTTAGTCGATAGCAAAAAAACTTCCTTCCTGAGTCAAATAATAATCTATATTTCTATATATATAATCTATATATATATAATCAAATAATAATTTATAATAAATTATATTAGTGAACTTTATTTCTTCTTGCCATTCACAAGTTTTGATGTTCAGCCACCGATTTTGAAATATCAAGGTTTTATTCGGTTTTATTTTATGCTAAATCGATTGTTTACTTTTGGCTCCACGGCGTTAAAGTACTATTTTAGTGATAGTGCTGCTTGTCGCTGATGGAGCAAATGGTTCTTTTTTTTGAGGCTCGCCTGTAATTGGAGTCATTATTTTAATTCTCGCTACGAAAAGTTCAACATTTGCTCCTAAAAATTTTATTCAACAATACAATGTATTCAACAAAATTGCCGTCGGTTATACGTAGTATTTTTTATTTGAAAATTATTTTCTGACAAATTAAGATTATTGTTTCCAAAAATTCATACGTCTACTATAGAAAGTTTTGTTACAAAAATTTTGTCCAAATTTTAAGTTCTTCGGATAAAAATTAGCAGAGATACGGAATCTCCCTGATGCTAAAAAATGTGTTTTAAATTTTACAACTGATCCAACTCGTGGTACTCTGAAAACTACTATAATTCCGTTAATATTGCGAATTTCGAAGACTTAAGTTCAAGTACTTAAATGCAAAAAAATGATTAAATTTTATGAAAATTTTGTGGTACTAACTATGGTGTCATCGGGAAGCGACAAACGAATTACAAATGGAGAAGCAATTTATTATTGTTCTGGCGTAATACGTCCTGGGATATAACCCCGTAAATGACAGGATCGATTAAGCTCAACATCAAATCAATAGTCTCAAATATAGTACAAGTTTATACCTCCGTGATGCAGATGATTAGAATATATTTGACGATTAGATGATTAGAAATAATTGACGACATTCCAAACAGAAAAATTCTAATTATTATGAGAAACTTCAACGCAAAAGTTGAAAAAATAACCATGAGAGGGACAATTGGGAAACACTGCTTAGGAGAAACCAACGAAAAACGGCGATTTCTATATCAGTAATAACTTGACAAATGACGATAGCCAACACCATCATGACACATGGTAGTCACCCGGTGGCAGTTATGTTTCTTATTAAACTTTGAACAGTGAAAATGAACAACAAAATAGCTACAAATACCCAGCTCAGATAAAACATTTTTGTAGAACGTCTGGAATTCGCTGCAAGCAATGATAGATAATCCCACAGAATTTACATCTGTAGAACATAATGTGGAAAGTAACAAAAACCACTAATATGGACATTATCGAAAAGAGATGCCTACAAACAACGTGCAACAAAAACAGCAACGATAGATATCCACTGAAACATGTGAACGCATCAAAGAGAGAAAGAAAAAAGAAAAATAATTCAGCACTGAATCGATAAGAAATAATAGTTCAAAAACACAGTTCTTTTACACGTGATCTTCAACAAGCATGCTGGAAAGACAAAAATTACTATCTCAAAAACTTACACGTGGAGCTGCAGGACTATGCGGAACATAGTAATACCAAAGGGCTGTTCTTGACAATAAAGAGGATCATGTCCAAATTAAAGCCTAAAACGTACAGTCGAACACTATGAAGGATGGGGAAGTAACGTATACTCACAGATGTATTTGACATTCTGAAATATTGCGAGGAACTTTTTAAAAGCGATAAAAATGGAGGAAACGGAAACAACAACATCCCCACCGGAAGAGATTGCATATGCAATAACGAAAGCACCATTAGAATGCGATGGCATCAGAAATATAAAAGATATGAACGAAATCGGTATCAAAGTGTTTCAGATGTTTATCGTTAGATTATGATCTGGTAACTGACCAAGTAACTGCACCGAATCCAAACTTCCCTCCTTTCGTAAGAAAGGCGAAAACAACTATCTAATTGGGCTAATATTTTATGATAATATTTATGATACTACTGCATAATGAACAGATGCTTAAAACGTTATCTAATATGGCAAATAGCCGTCGAACAGGTGAGATTTGTGGAAGGTGAAGGCACTAGAGAATTAAAACTTTAGTATAATATACCACATCAGCTTCATAGATTATATAAGAAGGCTTTGACCGCATTAAATGGGAAAAGTTATGGAAGATCTTGAGGTCGCGACAGTCAAATTGGATCATTGGAAAAAAGAAAGTGAGATGAGACAGGATTGTATAATATCCCAACATCTACAGCGAAGCTATAATTTTTTATTTTTAAATCTCGGATCTCTGCAGCTAGCCGGCTGGTAGTTTGCCACAATAGGAGGGCGACGACTAGAAATGTGAAGTACAATAATTCTACTTATATTGCAATTTTAATATTCACATCGCAAAGAATATTCCATTAAAATAGTGGGGGGTATTATACGCTAATATTCCAGACCTCCCGGTGCGTACTGATGCGATGTATAATAGTTATATTTGTTTTCTCTTTTGGTTTGGAAAACTACATTTCTATGTAGCCAGAATCATTAGTCGAAGCAAGCAGGTGTTTGCTTCCCTGTTCACATAATTATAATTCTCTTGTGTTTAGAAGAAAATCACTGATACGTGCCTTATGTCTACAGACATGCCGACAGAAGCGTATAAAAAATATTACTCAGAATTGGAAATAATAATATATAAATACAGTAGCGCTACAACCCAGAGTGGGTTTTGGCTAACCACTTCATTTTATGAAGGGTTTTTAAGGCAGATTACCTCGGTGGTTTGTCATTGCCCGCCTAGGGAGGACGGCTAGAATAAAGTTTTTGCTCTACTCGGAGTCCAACTGGGATTCTCTGCTTAGCAGCCGACGCACTTAAGCATCAGACCGTACCGTCCTCAATAATAATAATAATGGGACGAGGCGTCCCATCGCTTTTCTCGTACCAGCTGCCACTGTCTACAGCGCTTGAGTCAAGATAAAGAAGATAGAGTGCTAAGGATTGGATTAGGGTTCTCTTTTAAGACAAAATAGATAAAGAATATGATATTGTTCATGGCAACTTGATGTGCCTATATATATATGAGGACATATCAACAAGCAATAGAGTGTGCGAACTGGAGCATGAATTAAAAGCGTTAAGATATATTGTAGGTTTGAACGAAATAAGAACTGATTAAGCGATTATAAAACTAAGGTCGAGTCCTTCTATTGCACCGTGAAATATAAGAGAACTTAACAACAAAAAGTTTGATTCTTAATAAAAAATAAAGTAAAGAACAAAAAACAAAAAAATATAAAAGAAAACAAAAAATCTTCTCTCGTTAAAACGAACCTGTTTTAACCGACTTCCGCTTATAGCGAACTAATCGAAACAAAGCTGATCGCTTAAGGTTTGTTATAACCAGACACAACTGTAGATATTATAAGCGCTCACTACAAGTCATGAAGTAGAAGATGCGATGTTTTAGGAAGATCTAACAGGAAGCTTTCGCTAGCATTGTTTTATTGTTAGCTAGCACTTATTATTGTTAAAAAGTTTAATGTTAAATTAAGTATTCCACAGAATGGAATCAGAAATTACTGATGCCGCAGTCCTACTGAATGCCTTGGAGATAAATAATTGGAAGTAAGAGTACTAGGAGTTTGATGATATAAATGCGAGCATTGGACAAGGACAGTCTTTTGAGCAATTCGATTATAGATATAGACTTTGCCTCGGTCTGCAATCTTCCAAAAAGATACACTTTAGCATTTAACATTATTTATTTTACAACATTATATTGTTATATAAACATCGACAAATAGTGTTGCCCTTGTCACCTTTACACTTTTCCACACATTATTTAGGCCAAAGAGTACTTGTAGTCACCTTTCTAGTAAAACTGCAGATATGTTATAGGGAATGAGTTTTTGAAAATTATTATTAATTTTGAAAAAGAGGATTAAATGTTCGATTTAAAAGTATTTCTCTGCATTTCTTTTTTTCTAAACATGTTTTAACAATTTATTTTTACTAACACATATTCAAACCATCCATTGTCTACTACTGCAGTGCTTCTCAAACTTTTTCATATATTTCAATATAAACCTTACTATAATTCCGTAAAATTTAACTAATTTGTTTGCATTTTTTATAATAGCAAATCATGAATAAGTTTAATGTAACTGGATGATATCTGCATCTGTTCCTGAGATTATTAGAATTTTGATTGTATTTCTGATCCAAAAATAAAATAATTGAAGACGGTTTTGGCAACTCTTACTCCGTACATTGAATAAATTAATCAGTATTCATTCATTAGAATTACATATTATTATGAACCAACAATTTCCATTCAAATGTCTCGGTCGAAACGAGAAAATAAAAAATTGCATATTCTAATTTATTTTCAATTCTGATTCATTTTATCGTTTTGTAAAACGGAAAATATGTAATAAAACATTTTTAATTGCATCTGATTCCGCTTTATATAATTACGACTTAATTATATAACATCAAAGTTTAAAATTGTAAGATTTACTTCTTTGTTATCATCATTAAACAAAGAAAACCATAAAATAAATTGTATCGGAGATATTTTTTAATCATCGTAATTAGTAATTACTATTCATGCATTTTAATAAATCGTAAGCAATTTTACCAAGATAATTTGGAAGGCTATATTTTGATTAATTTCTTGAAAAAACTAAAACGTGCTATAAGTGTAATTCATTCTAATCAAGTTATATAAAAAATAAGGTCCGGTAGGTTATCAGCTATTTGACTGAAAATTTTAAATCATCTTCCTGATGTGCGTACTTTTAAGTTAAACACTAATATTACTTTAAAAAAATGATAATCGTAAATTTCCTAATTACATTTAATTTAAAATAAGCTTGGCTGACAACGGGGTCTATTAATTATTGGAAATTACATTTTCTGCAATATCAAACTTAATAATAATTATTCTTAATTGTACCTACGTAGATGACCTTTCATTATTTTGCTGATATATTCAGTTTTGAGTTCCTGTTTAAAGCGATATACTATTTTGAAATCGTTAATGTTAATGTTGTACATTTTTACAAAGATATTATTTTTTGCTAAGTAGAATATTGGGCAAAAATGTTGAAATAAGTTACCTACATACATCTTCTATACTAGCTTTGGCATTAAGAAAAGTAGTTAAAATTTGAGATATACTATAATATGGGAAATATAGTAGGTATATACTATTTTATACGCTTTGTATAATCAACACACTTAAAATATTGGTAGAATGAAAAAGGACATAATTCCTTAGTCATGCTTGCTTGTCAATTAATAAAAACGAGTCATGAGTTATTTATAAATAAATAAATCAATAGATTGAGCGAAAGTATGCAATAAATGTAACAAACTTTTTGACAGTGCCTTTGGCATTTACATAAGTTTTTAATTGTAACTGTACCTACATAGATGATTGTTTTGCAGCATTTTACAAATTTTAATATCACGACACTTTATCCTGAAGATGATCAATAAAATGATCGAAACTAGCAAATTAAAAGAATTTGTTTTTTATTACAAGGATAGGTATAGTTTTTTTCTACTGATAATATCGACCTCATGAAATTGCAATAATCGAAAATTACATTTATTAAATGAAATCACAATAAAATTAATTTTGATTAATAAATATAATTGGTTAAAAAATTACTTAATATTAATATAAACCCATACCCATACCAATAAGTTAGAATCTTTACGTTACATTAAACTCAATGTTGGCATAAACTTACGATTAGACTGTATGTGAGAAATACACTAACATTGCAGGTATGAAAGTAGTAACATTACTGTAACATCGAAATACGCGACATTTAAACGAAAATTAGAGTTGGGTAATCCCCATAGCTTATTAGTTTTCATTTTACGCGATATTTAACTAGGTATGTAAATGATTTATTTTCTGGGTTTTTCACGGAGAAATTTTAAGGTTGTTGGGAATTAGCAATTATTTAAATTTTTGTACATAACACATTTTGTTTAAAGTTCATAGTTTTTAATGTTTAAACGAATGTTAATGAGCTTTTATGCACCTAAGAAAAAATTAAAAGATAACAAAGAACTTGACAACAATGTAAATAATTATTATATTTGTTGTGACTGAAATTATTGACTAATTAAGCGAATGTTTATACAAAATTAATCTTATTTATAATAAAATATGTATAGCAACCTATGTGCACTAATTCGATTTATGTTTTTACAGGGGGGCAACAATGCTGGTCACACAGTTGTTGCAAACGGAGTAGAATATGATTTTCATCTTCTTCCAAGTGGAATTATTAACCCCAAATGCACATCCGTGATTGGTAAGTGTATGATTTTGCTGTAATGATTAAAAAAATATAATGATTAAAAAAATATTAAAAAATTTCTATCATTCCTAATTTGAGAGACACGACCGTGTGTCGTTCACCTTAATTATGCATGCTCTGAATTAGTACACTGTTTATTCGGAATATACATATAAATGACCTAAAATTCTGTTAAATTCATTCTGATAAATAAAATTACCAAGTTAACGGAATTTCCTCTATATAGCAGAAAATTTTGTAAAATGTTATCTTTCTAAACCGCGATTCAGAAGGTCAATTATTTATGACTATTTTTCCGTAAAAATTAAAAATATAATCGAGAAAACTTCAGTACTTCAGGAGGGTTTCCGATTTTTTTCGAGTTCTTTGTAGCTGCAGGCAGAGTCATTATTTTACAAAATCCAAAATAAAATTTTTGAGCATTTTTCATGGACTTTCCATTCTGATAAGAGAGTTATCATAATTTTTGAAGGAATTTAACAAGAAAGTTTAGTTCATTAGTATAAAATATTAATCTTATATTCCTTACTTACAATTGAAATTTATGTCTTGCATGTCGATTTTCATAACAATTATGTATTATTTTATTTCAAATGCAGATTGTTACCGTACCCTGATACAAAAGATAAAATGATGACATAAATTGATTAAATTTACTACAAAATAATTAAACGACAATTTATAGTCATTGTTTGATAAAATGATAACAAAATCAGCAACATCAAAATTTGGAAGCAAAGCTTTAACATTGACATACATTCGTCCTAAAAATAGTGACATGCTACTACGTGCTGTTGTGTTTCAGCAGGTGGATGTTCGTCATGCCAAAATATTAAGCAATTATTCTTTTCATTTTCTGGACTTTTATCAAAAACATTTTTAGGTTTATAAAAAATACTCAACATTTTGTTTATGTGAACTTTTCTGTATCCATGAAAAAATTGCACTTGGAAATTTTTAACAGTTGCACTTAACATTTGTTGTTAAAAACCTGCATTGTTGGTTGTTGGCACATAGGTCACAAAACAAAATTTCAAAACATTTTCGCAATAGTTTTTTTCAAATATCATCTCGAGTCTTCTTATAGTCATCGTTTGGTTAACAACATTCCCCTTAGCCTTCATTTTAAAAAAAGTTCAAAATTTTCTCCTCTTTTTATTTCTCCTCCTACAACCACCTAATTGATTTGCATTGTTATATCCCAAAAAGTATTAGGAGAAGCTACAATCTGTATTTAGATAGCGAAAGAGATTAATCCCATGATTGAGTTCTAAAAGTGATTTGAATATCGCATGTTGGCAGCTCCCAATTTCGTGATCAGTATCAAAATGTTTTGCGTTTCATGGGTTTTTTTGCAGTAATGTTTTTAAATTCGTCTATTCGCGGAATTGGTTCCGATATTTCATTTTATTTTTATTTGTTTAACAAACACGAATAATTATGCAATTCTTACATATATTATTACAGGCTGTGTCATAGATGTAATGTCAATTAATTAGTTCAATAACTTCTTATCAAGTTTCATCAACACATTGTAAAATTTGAAAAAAACGTGAAATAGATTTTTGCAATAATTAATTATCTTCTATATTTGGGTCCATCATTATTACTAACTAATTTTTTTTAGGCAATGGCGTAGTTGTTCATTTACCTGGCCTTTTTGAAGAACTGGAAAAGAATATCAATAAAGGTTTAAAGGATTGGGAGAGTAGGCTGATTATATCCGATCGCGCCCATTTAGTTTTTGATTTCCATCAACAAGTAGATGGCTTTCAGGAACAAGAAAAAAGTAAAAAGGGAAAAAAGTTGGGTACAACAAAGAAAGGAATTGGGCCAACATATTCGTCCAAAGCCACCAGAAATGGCATCAGAATAGGAGATCTCCTAGGAAGCTTTTCTGAATTTAGCGAAAAGTTTGTGTTTTCTTATTATAAACTAGTTTGGATTTTTGTAATTTATTTTATTTCTTAGGTATTTGGCGTTGGTGGAAATGTATAAACAGATGTTTGACTTGGAGGTTAATACAGAAGACGAATTGGCTACTTATAAAGTATATGCAGAGAAAATTAGACCTTTTGTACGTGAAACTGTAGGATATTTAGATCGTAATATCAGAGAAGGAAAGAAAGTTTTGGTGGAAGGCGCAAATGCTGCTATGTTAGATATTGATTTTGGTAAGCTTTTTTTTCTTATTTAAACTTTTATAATTTAATACTATAACCAATATTTACTTTCTTTATCTTATAAATCAGAGAAAGCAAATGTGTACTTATACCTATTTGTTATTTATATGTCTAATTTATCAGTCAAAAATGTTTTAATTTAAATAAGTATATCAATAAAAAATTACCTTTTTTAAAGCAGGGCCTTAGGATAAATAATAATATATTTATACGATAAAGAAAGTCGTGCATTGGTTACATTAGATGTTTTTTCTATAGTTTACAATTTTAGGTACTTATCCATATGTTACTTCTTCCAATTGCAGTGTAGGAGGTGTATGCACTGGTTTAGGCATCCCACCGACCAGAATTGGAGAAGTGATAGGAGTTGTTAAAGCTTATACAACTAGGGTAGGAGATGGTCCATTCCCCACAGAATTAGTCAACGTAAATGAAAATTTTAAAAGTAACTTTAATTGCTCTTATACATCCACTTTTATTTTAGGATATTGGAGATCATCTACAACAAAAAGGTCACGAAATTGGCGTCACCACAAAAAGAAAGCGAAGATGTGGTTGGCTTGACCTGGTGTTATTGCAATATACCAATATGGTAAATGGTTACAGTGCATTATGCTTAACCAAGTTGGATATCTTGGATTCATTACCGGAAATAAAGTTGGGTGTTGCTTATACAATAGGAGGCAAAAAAATCGAAGATTTTCCTTCGAGTTCCTCAGATTTAGCTTCAGTTGAGGTAGAAAGTTTCTTGGAAATAAACCGACTGGGGTATTAATTTATTACTGGATTTTTAGGTTGAATATATAACATTGCCAGGCTGGGAGACCTGTACTGAAAATGTTCGGTCATTTAGTGACTTACCAAAAAATGCCCAACGCTATGTTGAGAAAATTGAAGAGTTTCTTCAAGTTCCAGGTAAGAGTGCATAATTATGTTCTCTGAATATTTTTTAATAACGGCTTTATTTTTTACTTTCAGTTAAATGGATTGGAGTTGGTAAAGGAAGAGAATCAATAATCACAATCCAGTAAATTTTATCACTTGCGATTTATTAGTTACTGATTAAATATAGCACTAAGTAGAGTGCAAGTTTATGGGGCTTTTTATGTAAAATTGTTTATCAGGTTTTTCAATTCTTGTTTGATTATGTACAAAATTTCGTTTTTAAATCAGTAATTAATATGTAAAACTCTATTGTTTACATTTTTTATTTATAATAATTGCAATTTTAGGCAATCGAAATAATCAAAGCACAGGTACCGGCTTTAAATGTTGCAGCTTAGGTACATTTTAAAGTAATTTTTTTACATTATTTCATGTAAGATATTAGATGATTACAATACAGAACTGCCGATGGGAGTTGATGGTTTTAAACTTTTGTTTTAAATAATATAATTACAATGTTTTATTTACATCATAAAAAAAAAGAAAGAAAAAATATTTGCAAATAAAATAACTCAAAAAGTTATATTTTTTAATTAAATATAATTGTATCTTGTAGATACCATTGTACATTCAACTAACCCATCATCAATTCCAGTATAAGTATTCCAGTTTTTACATAAATAAATAGTATAAAGTGAATATCATTAATTCTAAACAAAAATTTTTCAAGAAAATTGATTAATTCTAAGATTGATGTATTATCAATAAATTGCTATCTTTATTTGTAAATAATTTACCGATCTACACTATTTATTGTACAGTGTTTTATAGCTACAATTAGGTTTTAAGACAATTTAACTGTACAAACATAAAATATTGTTACAAATATAACACCAAATTTACTTGTTGAGTAATTTAAAGTAAAATTTAAAAATCGTTTTTATTTTACATTTGCTTTGTTGATACCAAGCTCTAGTTTAGAGAACACAAATGAATACATTGAACACTTTACTTACTATTGAGAAGAAAAAATACTTTAATATAGTGAACAGTTTCTACAACATAGAAATACTTTATGATATAATATATTAATACCTATATATTATAGGTACCGCAGCTTTTGCTCTTCTTGAAAATGTATAATTACTTACGGACTATCCCTGTTTCTCGAGTAAAATGTCTAGTTTGTGAAGCAACACACAGGACATTGGGTGTACACTTAACAGAAAGTAAGAAATGTGTGAGGAATAGAAATATTTACATTTTTCACAACTGTTATGATATAATATTATATTATAATATGATGATGGATGGGAAGTAGCGATAGAAGTCAAGAGGGAAGCTAAGCTGCAATTTTATTCAAAATTTAGAATGATTTGGTTACTTCGTTTAGATGCTATTATGTTCACAGGCACATACATACAAACATTTTTCAGAAATAGTCGAAATGGATTCAGGGGACCCTGAAACATAAAACTTGGTCAAATAAATGGAGAATTAAATTTTTCAGATACCAATACAAGGATTTGGAAAATGTAAAAAGTGGAGTTTCTATAAAAAAATTGTTTGTCCTGTTTGGCTTAGATTCAGATAGACTGACGATTTAACTGTATAAATTATTATCAAGATGTAAGTCAAAATATTTACAATTGATTAGAAAATTATAATACACCTACATATTAATAATATAAAATTAGTTATTGAGCTTGGTGGACTAAAATCAAACTCAGTTTTTACGAAGTCGACGTTTCGAAGACTTTATGTCTTCATCTTCAACAGCTCGACATCCCCCTTTTTTACTAGGTATAATTATTGCGTTTTAATGTTTTTATTTATTGTAACGTTGCTTCTCTTCTAGTCTTGAAGATGAAGACATAAAGTCTTCGAAACGTCGACTTCGTAAAAACTGAGTTTGATTTTAGTCCACTAAGCTCAATAATTAATTTTATATTATCAAAGTTTGGACGAGAATTTTATTATTATAACTACATATTAATATTTAAAAATTGTGTGTTTGATAATTTCTCGTATTATATTTTTTGTCTTATATAACAGGTTTCAGGTTAAAGTTTTTAAAAATTGAAAAATAAATTTTAGATATTTATATTTTTTAAATTGAAATGCTTTTATAGCTTTTTTAATTGCATAAAAATATTTTTTGAGAAAGATTATCTAGGCATAGGTGCCCCCCAGACGCTTGAAATTAACAAGGAAACTAGGAGACAATCCCAAATCTAAGAAGCCTTTTTGCTCGTCTCGACCTTTTGTGCCCCCCCAGAAAAAAATTCTGGATTTGCCCCTGTCTCTAGGTGTATTTCTAAATAAAAAAACTATTTTGATATGCATCAAATTTTTATAATTAGGTACATTATTTATAATTAAATGGTTTTGTTCTTACGAAGCTAATTTTGGATTTCTAAAAAAAATAATTATTAAATAAATATTGTCGTTCATCTTAAAATTAATTTAATTACATTTTTCCAAGAATTGACTTTTACTCAATAATACTGGTCTACGTTTCGCCAAATTTGATTATTGGCTTGGAATTAGACCGAAGTGGAAATTGATTTATTAAATTAATAAGAATTATGAAAATTTTGTACAATTTTTACTTAATTACACTGTAAAATGTTTGATAGTTTTAAATACAATCAATTTCTCCAAGACTTGTGTATGGATGGAGTAACTGATATAAGCAGATTTTTGACATAAATAAAAAATAAAAACAATATAACATTTCAGACAAACTGGACAAATAAACAAAATTTTATTTTTTTTGTTTAGTATTTTTATTTATAATATGTTACCGTGAAAGTGGATAATGCAGTGAAAGTGTATAATTACTAGAGACTGTAGACGTGCACTAGTCAGACTGCTTAGGAAAAGTAGACAATTTACCTTTAATTCACAAAAAATCTACTTTTACTAGTGAGAGTCTACAATACCTAGTGAATGTATACTTTTCCTACAGGGGGTTTGGAAAAGTAGATTTTTTCTCTTTTTTACACAAAAATATTTTTAATTTACCTATATGTAAATCTATGAAACTAAAGAACGTATTACAACTTCTTTTTCAACATTTGGCTTCTCGACTAACTTATCAAGTCGCGGGAGCTTGACCTTTCAGAAGCGGGTTCAAATATTTGTAAATTTGCCGACAATTTAAACTTTTTTCAAATAAACTTGCCAAATTACCATAATCCATAAATTATATTATTTTTAACGTCTAATTATCCAATCTTCTCATTCATTAATAAATTAATCAACGTACAGACCTATCTAATTTTATTTCAATTTTACAAATCCAAATTTCCAAAAATCTCAAATTATCGTTCAAATTTCGGACGACTTTCGAACGATAATTCGGAAAATCGAAAAGAAATCTCAACTTTGAGACGCAATTTAATTACTTTTACGGGAGTTTCTTCCAAAAACGCCTGACTACCTCGACGGACCAGATTGGAAGGGGCGAGTATCGCTCTCTTTTCTGCCAACTTAAAAATGGTCGGCACGAAAAGACCCACAAAATTTAAAATTTTACATTATTTATAAGAATTATTTATAAAGCAAATTTAAATCTCAAAAAAATATTTCTCATAACAAATCCAATCTTTAAACTTTCAAATATTTTTTTAAATTGAAGATTTTGCAACACGACTATATAAAATATACAAAAATATGCTTGATATATAAAAGTATTTTTCCTACCTTGTATCGAAAATATCTATGCTATGAAAGAGAAAACCTTATTAGGTACAACTTTAAAGCTTTTTTTATATCATCTTTACTTATAAAGAGTAGATAAAAAAATATTGCCGCAATATTCATATACAATATCCCAAGAGACAGGCATATATTCGACAATTTTCCCGCTCTCTACACAAGTGATTTTTGTACCTAAAAAAACTGCCCAAAGCACGAAGTGCTGCGGGCAGTTTTTTAGGTACAAAAATCACGCGTGTAAGGGAGCGGGAAAAATTGTCAGAATATATGCCTGTCTAGCGGGATATTTGACAAGAGAATCGCCAAAACGAAAAAATTGTATTTTAAAAATTTAGAAAGCTTTGACTCAAGTAAAATAATATGTACATAGTAACTAGGACGACGTGACGATAAACAAATTATTATTTTGTCATTGTATTAAAAACTAAAATGTGTTCCCGGTTTGGTGAAGAATTGCTAGCAAATATTGATGAAGAAATAAATAATAGTACACCAATTAATACTGTGCGTTCAAAAAAGTCAGTATGGTCTCAATTTGACAAATTTTGTGCGTCAAGAAACTATGATGTTATCAGTACCGCGTTACCTGTAGAAAATCTAAATGATATATTAAAAGATTGGGGTTTTAATATGAGAAAGAAGGATTGTGCAAATTATAAAGAAGCGGTTGTGAAACAGATGTGGAATTCGGTTGCGAAACAACTGCAGACAATTTATTTTAAAAGGTTTAATATAAAGATTGACCCATTTCAAGACATTGGTTTTGCTAATGCAAGAAGTGCTCGAAATTCAATTAGAAAAAAACTGCAATTATTACCTGAATTTAGAAAACTTAGTTCTGCCGCTTTTAGCGAATCTGAAGTTCAAGAAATTATTAATCTATACGACGAAAATACACCAGATGGGTTAAATAAGAAATTTTACCATATAGCGGCCCATGAATTAGCTTGGCGAGGTGGGGAAGCCGTATTTTGCTTGATCAGTTATTTTTGTGAAGAATTTGACAACAAAGGCGAATTTAAAGGAAGAATTGAATACAATCCTATTGTTTCAAAGACAGCGCAAGGAGGATCAAAAAAACTTACAGATTCTAAATGGCTAATTGTGAATGAGAACAAATCATTGTGCCCAGTAAGGTAAGAATTACAAGTTCTTTATAATAATATATTAAATTAGCTAACAAAATTTATACTAAAACAGATTGCTAAGAAAATTGATTTCGAAAAGAGGTGAAAATGTACATATCCAAAGACTGTTTCTTACCCCTAATCCCAATTGGGAAAAAGGTAATTTATGGTTTAAGAATTCACCAATAGGGAAGAACATTATTGCAAGATGGACTAGAGCTGCAGCGGAATCTATTGGTATTGATACCAAAACTGTCAAAATTTCAAATCATTCACATAGATCGACCACTATTTCGCATTTAGCTAAAGCTGGTATACAAGAGGAATCACTAATTAAAATTACTGGACATTCAAGTAGTACTTCCCTTAAACCATATTTGCAGATGGATGAAGAATACCACAAGAGAATTGTACAAAACATACGAACGGAAGCTGTACTGAAAGATGTTCCTAAACTATTCACAAGCAATGGACTTCTCCAAGAACCAAAGCATTCAAATGTATATAATAATTGTACATTTAATATTTCAAATTAATTTTTATAATATTATGCGAGTTGAATATAATTATGTAAAAATTAATTTTATTAAAGAAACTGTTTACATTTAAAAAACAATATTATTAATAATGCTGCCAAGGGTTGCGGGTAATTGTCATTTTTTGACAATCACCCGGGCCAAATATTCGTTTTTCAAATTTTCACTTAATTTTAATGGGATTGGCTACTTTTCAATTGTTTTTGACAATGTCATTGGTGCATGTCGGTCATGTGACAGGTGCGGGCGATTCTCTGTTTTATCGTTTTTATTATTTTTAATAATATTTGAATATTTTTCAAATTTATAAAAGTAACCCCGACAAATGTAATTAAAAAAAACTGGCCCATGGGGGGATCGAACCCACGACCTTCGCGTTATTAGCACGACGCTCTAACCAACTGAGCTAATGGGCCTGCACAACAAATTTCAAAAATTGGAAATCGTACGAATTAAAGTAGCCATGTGTTTACATTTTAATAAATCTATGATGGCGTGAAAAAAATAATAATAATATAAGTATTATAGTGGAACGCCGAAAAATTTAATTCCCGACTTCCTTTCCTACACTTTAGTTGCCAATTTGCTTTTCCAGTTGTAAGCTAAGACCTCTCAGGAGTGGATTCTTGTTTGCTACGTTGCGGTGCCAATTTAAATTCTCGAAATTTTCCTGAAATTAACCAAAATATATACATATTGATATTCCTGGTTTTGAGATTTTAATTTTTATTTTTAAGTTAAATGTTGTTGGTATTTTGTTTTTAGTTAGTTTAAAATATTTATTAATAAATTAATCGTTACAAAAACATTTGCTAGTCCAATGAGCAATTACACATATCGTGATAACACATATCTCCAGATTTCTTTGGGGTAACCAGATTGGTTTAACAATAATTAATCTTGATTGGTATAAAGAGTCTAAGTTGTCGTATTAAAAATTTAACGAATAGTTTCTTTTGATGGAAAAGTGGGAAAAAACCAGCTTAAGGTAATTCTGGATTTAACAATAACAATAATAACAATGAATATACAATGTGAAAACAGAACAAAGTAGCAAATAACAAATAACAGATAACAGAGAATAGAATATTAGAAACTTAACTGAACGATGATGGATCGATTAACTAATCAATCAATCCGTATGTTGTCGTACCTAATTTATGGAAGGCTAACGGTTTGCAGTCGCGTTCTTCTCAAGGTTCAGGGATATTCCTTCCTATGGTGTAGCAGCTGGTGTTGTGTCGTCTGTGTGATGTGGGAGTTGGATTTGGGCTTGGAAGTTTGGTAGGGTTTGGAACGGGAGTTTGTATTTTCGTATGGTGTGGTTTTTGGTGATGTCTTGTGTAAGGGAGCTGTTTAGTGTTTGGTAAGTGTAGAATTTCTCGGATAACCTCCCAATGTGTTCTCCGAGAAATTCAACTTGCGCGTTGTCGTGTATTGTCGTCAATCGTGTGTACCTGTCTGCCCCCGTGACAAGGCGTAGGCAGCGGTTCTGAATGGTATTTTGGTATTTTGTGGAAGCCTGACGAATACGCCGATGAAGGCATTTGCCGAAACTAGTTCGTAGAATATAATAAATAACTTGAGGAAAGTGTACTTGCTTTTATTCTAAATAAATTTCCCATTTATTAAAAATGAATGACAATCGCGAGTATAATTATATCGCTATCGGGCCAGCTGCTTAGGAAAACAATCAAAATCTCATATTTATAAAATTCAAAATTCACAAAATCAAATTTAAGTAAAAAATTATTTTACACAATAAATTCAAAATCATTTAACTTCAATAAAAAGTTCCACATTACAAATCCAAAATTATAAACTATCAAAAATATCTACCAAAAATAATTGGTAAGGTAAAACTACATGTAGGTATGCATAATAAGGTCCGATTTTAATTTTTTGTTGCGTACCTAGTAATTTTAGTAATATTTTATTTAATTCAACATAATTTATTATAATCAAAAAATGAAAAAATCACTAACTCAATCAAAAATTTATAATTTTTTAATTAAAATTTATAAATTTAATTTTTCAAAATAAATATCAATGGTAAATCATTTTACCATCATTTTATCATTTATCATTTTAATTTCAAAACTAAAATTATTAATTCTTTTTCCAAATATTATATTAAAACTTCTTAAATAATTTGAACCGTATACGTACTAAATTTATTTTCAATTTTAATCAAAATTTATAACACTCGAGTAAAATATCGGCTGACTGACTTTATCACCTCGGTTGAATCACTTACCTAAAATTAAATTCTGAACACGCGCAAATATGAACTATTCAATAATGTGAACAGTAAATTGTGTCCATTGGCTATTCTGTAGTGTGAATTACAAAAACTTCTATAATGTGAACAGTATTAATTTACTTGATGAACGTGCATAAAACTGCATAAACAAGCAAAAAACGTTTATGCACACTTTGGTAAAACTATATTATTTCCATTTGTGTGCAATCAGCTTCAGTTGTGTAATAGAAGTGAGTCTTTGTGGATGTGAATTAATAGCGTTTCAAAATATGGAGGGAAAAGCTGTTTTAGCACACTTAACTTCCAAAAAAGTTCAAACACGTATTACTTCATATTTTAATCAAGTGTAATATCGACTGTAACAATAATAAAGAAAGTTGTATTATTTAACGATTTTTTTTTATATTATTCAGGTTATTATGAATACCTTCAATAGTGTGAACATTTCGCTTATATGAACTAGCTCGAATTTTTCGTGTTCACAGAATCGCGAGTCTACTGTATTATGTTTATATCAATTTTTCAAATATATAAAAAGTGTACCCCAAAACCCCTCCTTACGGACGGGTCTGCTCTAACACCATGTGCTTTATAAACAAATTATAAAATTCAAAAAAAGTAAAAATAATTTTAACTACCACGTTGCAAACATTTTAAAAAACCGCAGTGTTTAAGAGTTTTTTAAAGATTGTTTTTCGCAAATTGGCCAGGTAAATACAATTTAAAAGCATTAATTTTTGTTGGCATACAGTCGGTTTGCAAATCCAGATGTGAAAATCGGGTCAAGTACAATACTACTGCCGCTATAGTTAAAACGTCCTAACTGAAAATTTTTCAATTTTGAATTAGTAGCATATTTTGGTTATCCATACTCATGTATTTAATGCGCATACTTAAAATTTCTAATTTTATCAACATATCCTATGTTGTCCTATGTTATAAGTTATAACTTACAGCAGTTACTCCTTTTTTATTTCACTTTCAAGTCATTTTTCTCAAAAGCATTAAAAATGCCAGTGAGGACGTTTTATATTAATGCTTGAGCCAGCGCTGCTGCATTGACATATCAGGTAGGTATCAGATGTTTTAGGCTTCTATGCATCGTATAGGAAGCAGTGCCGTAGCCAGACTGCCTGAAGGAGGCTGAAATTGTCTAAAAAAATTTAGTTAATCGGACTTATTTTAATGCATAGATATTAAAAAACAGCCTGCGACTAGCGGAAGCGCTCGAAAGTAAACTTACATGCACATCAAAAATTTGAACTTAAAAACAACATAAAACGAAAAATATCGTACTTGAGAGAATTCTGACTGCGTCATTCTAATTTTCTCGTCAATCTGCCTAGGAAACCGCAAAAATTGTTGCTAATTTCAAACTTCCATTTTTTGGGGTCAAAAGTCACCAAAGGTTTTTTTTTCAAAAACCTAAAAATTTTAGATGGCTTTTTTATTAATTAATCCGACGTATTTTAATGTATAGATATTAGAAAAACAAACTGGGAGTGGCGGAAGAGTTCGAAAGTAAACTAAATGCAAATAAAAAATTTAAACTTAAGAAATACATAAATCGAAAAAATCATACTTAAGAGAATTTATTCTGACTGCGTCATTCTAATTTTCTCGTTAATCTGTATAGGAAACCGCAAAAATTGTTGCTAATTACAAACTTTCATTTTTTGAGTCAAAACTTTTGACTCAAAAGTCATTAGAAAAGTCAAATAAAATGTTGGCGCTTTGCGCCTGCACTCTGGAGCCCAGGCTTCCTTTTATTTTAGTCTCATCAGACTAATGTATTAAACATGGAACATGTTTTTGTTACCAAACACCAAACATTTCCCTGCTATAGGGACTGCTTCCAAAAGCGGAGAATTTTTAATACGGAATTTATAAACAGGTTTCGTAAGTGGAACAAATCTCAGTTTCCCCTGACTTCAAAATTAATGTTTAAATTTTGTAGTGGGGGGGGGGGGGAGGATGATAAGTTAATTTTTCGAGTTAAGTGTCGAAGAGTTTATGTTGTTGAGTGAAGAAGAAAAAATTATTTCTTCCTCTTTAAAGGGAACAGTAGTTTTTAAAGTAAGGTGCTTTTACAGCCAGGGATTTTTAAAATTTTTGATTTTTATTTTATTTCACTCTTTTTCGAGTACATTTTGTCAAAAGGTATAGAGAAACCGAATATATGTTTTAAACCGCTTCGCGATCCAGTCAGACGATGTGGTAGCGCGAATTGTTAGCCAATGATATGAATTTGACTCTACATAATCTAACAAACATAGAGAACGGGGGAGGGGGATAGAGTAACTAATCTTGGCTGATTAGACCCTTGCGGCAAAAGGCATCAATTGGCGGGATTTTTAGCTTCTGTTACAGCGATCTGAGATCAAAAATTTTGGTTTGAGCGTGTTCATAAAACATGTACCTATCTTCTAGTTGAACCAATAAAAAAACAAAAAAGTCAAAAAATCATAAATTGGTTCGCCTTAGAAAATAAAAGTACAATTATTCACCCTTTTTTTCGATGGATTTTTCAAGGGTTTTTCCTTCCTAGAATACTTTAAATTTCTGGCGCCTTAGGCTTTCGAGTCCATTTTGTTGGTTGCCATAAACTTTCATCACTAAAATAAACAATTAGGATGTCTTTAATTGTACCAGTAAATGAGGAAAATATGGAATATACTTACTTGTTTTTCCTGCACACACTTTTTATCCATTGATCACGTCGTTTTTTTTTGTGTGGTTTTGCGTGAAATCTATAAAATTTTACAGCTCCTTCGGTGTTTAAATAATTATTTGTACACCCAACAACACAGCAATTCACACGAGTACCGATTTTCATCGTTAAAAACACGTGATACTAATAAACAAAATCTAATATGCAATATCACTATTTGAAATGATCACGCCAATTATGCAAATTATCACCACTACTGGCGCTAGTTGCAAATACGCTCGGTCCCTATATTGTCTTTAGCTCTCTTTTGATTTTTGTCCAAACAGCGTTACCAACCTTAGTATTTATTTTAAATAATAAACAATCTAAACGCTTGCGCCTCCCCAAACTATACTAGAATAGTTTTTAAATTTAATACATTCAGACGGACGCACACGGGACCAGAACATAAGGCTTCTTACTATACTTCGTATACGTAGAAACCTAAAATGTAAATTTCCGTAATTTATCGCGAATGGGTTTTAAAGGGTATTCTGTGGGCAAACACGTGCAACCGATCCAAATCAGGAGCATTCGGACAATCTCTGATCTATCACAAAACCGCTCGGTTTAGTGCTGATTTTTGATGTCCGTTTTTGGGTTCGGTTTTACATGTCGATTTTTAAGGGGTAACGACAGCAAAAACATGTTTCATGTTAAAATTTTTTATTTTAAATTGAATATTTTAGTTTCAAATCATCAGACCAGAAAAAAAGTTGGCCTTGGCCAGCGGCCAGGGCAGGCTCAAAATCTTCTAGGAGGCTTAGCCTGCCCTGGCCTACCCCTGGCTACGGGCCTGATAGGAAGAAGCCTTATGATCTGGCCCCGTGTCTGTCTGTCCGCATGTTTCAACTTTAAGAACTATTCCAGTATAGTTTTAGGCTTCCATACAAAGTATAGCAAGAGGCATTATTTAAACTAAGGCATAGTTCTTAAATTTGAAACATGCGGACGGACGAGCGGACATTCTGTTTTTTATACTATTGGTGTATTGTGTTTATTGTTATAGTATGAAAACATAGATACGTTATAATTACTATAGATAACTGTTATTTTCTTTTCTCATCTTTTAATGTTGTTATATACTAAAATTTTTAAGTTGGTACTTTATCGGATTATCGAATTCGCTATATTTTAATTCAGGCTTTATTTAGAATTTTTCTGTATTTACCTTATATTCTAATCTATATTTTTCAAGTTTAACCAAAAAGATAGAAGTATAGAAGCCTAAGAACTACGGTCATCCGAGTTCCACCTTGTTTAATATCATAACTTGTAATATTTGTCCCAAAATATAAACTTATGTCTAATCCTAGTTATCGGCCAAATAAAAAAATTCGTCCTTCATATGTTGTGCTGTGCTAAATCTGGTGCTGCGGGAGCCAATTGATCAGGAGGGAATCCAGGCAATTATTACAGGGGGGATCTGATTATAAAATAAAAATTTATTAAATATACAAAATAGTAGCAATAGCAAAAATAATTTAATTAATTGTTTTTTAATAAATTAAGAAATTCTTTGATGTAAAAATCAATGTTTTTTGAGCATTAAAAGGGGGTGATCGCCCCTATCGCCCCTCTGCTTCAGGATATAGCAGGTAAGCTCCGGTAATATACTATTATCAACTTATTTATTTATTTCCGAAATTAAAAGCTGGTTATTAAAAAAAAAAAAAAATTAAAGTATATTTTAATAGACCATTTAATAGATGATTTGTTAAATTTTTATTATAAAAAATAAAGAAAACAAAAAGAAAGTATTTTACAAAAGCTAAAAATATACAAGTTTTATAAATATTTAAATTAATTCATCTAATTATTTACTTACAGCCATAATAGATTCTGCATAATATTATATACAGGGGCAGGTTTAATAATTGTTAACTTGAATCACTAAAAAATGTTTTTTGAAAATTCATTAATAAATGTGTATTATTAAAGTCTGTAGAATAAGATGAATCGATGCAATTTTGTAATATAGGAATTCGTAAAGCTTGAGAAATTGTGTTACTATTGCAGCTACTAGAAGAAATTTCTTCTTGAGGAATTATCACCGTCGAGGAACTTGAATTTTCAATACAATTTGAGGCAAGCAGCGACTTTTGTTCGCTTTCTAAATGCCCCTTTTCTCTTCTTTCACGTGCCCTTCTGTTTTGAAACCATATTTTTACCTATTAAAATAAAAAAAAAGTAATTAAAAAACAAATAATATAATATTAAAAGTATTCAACTTACTCGAATGTCTGCTAACTGTAAACTTCTCGATAACTTTGTAACTTCAGAACTACTGAGATACGGTGTTTTCCGAAATTTGTCTTCCAAAATTGATAACTGTTGGGTGGTGAATGGTATTCGTGGGTGTCTGCCCAGCTGTCGTTTTTGTGGACCTTCCCTCTTTTGATTTCCTGAAAATATTGTAATATTTAACAAAATAATCAATAAAAATTTTCGAACTTTTGACAAAATTTTGTGATTATTTAATTAATTAATTGGATATCGGTTCACTTACTTGGAATTTTTGGCGGGCAATATCGAGTACACTGAAGCCAAGATAATGGAATCATGGTGTTTTCTAAAACTCGCGATACATTTTCCGAACTTCCCGCTCTATTCAAAATATGATCTATGCTGAAGTCAAACTTTGAATGCACTTGCTCATCGTCCGTGTCTTTTTGTTTAGGAGAAGAACTCATCACTAATGTTCGAAGAAGACTAAAAAATGTATCAAATATTATTCAACCCCAAGTGGTATTACAGTACAAAGTTGCACTATTGAAAATTGAAAAACCACTGTAACAATGTTACTGATCACCCTTACTTTATACCTTCCCCACTATATACAGAGGATTTAGATCCCATCTTAGTGTAATTATGCGTAAAATGGTAGCTCTAACATGACCACAGATGAGTTAATTTAATCTATTAAATACATCAACTATTAACGAACAAAACTTTTTTTTTACTAAATACTTTTTATCACTTTCCGATCAGATAATTTATAACGAAGTTTGAATATGATTATAATATTGAAATTGGGTATCTATAATAGGTATAGTATTACCAAAAATTGGATAAGATCTAATAAAACCGCAGTAAAAAAAAAACGACAAGAATGCTAAAAGTACACAAGTACAAGTAGTGTAGTAATATAGTAATTGTTTAAATAGTTCTAATATAATTTAACCATATTTTGTCGATAAATCTTATCTGTTAACCCATCACTTCCATTAATACCTAAGAGAAATATTTTGATCTTTACTAAGCTAAAAACGCATGCCTCGTTATAAGTTTCCGTAACCCTTGTCATAATCTGGTTTTGTTCAAAACAATTTTTCCACATTATTGGGTCCGCTTCATTCTTTGGTTGGTTAAATTTTTAACTTGTTTTCATATTTGAGGTATAATAATTAAATTGGCTTTTCGATTTTCTTACGGATTTAACCTTTTTTGTGTTTGTTTAAGCTACACTTTTTGTTAAAAAATCAATATAATATAATTGTTTATCTGAGATTATACAGATGGAATAATAGGCGATTGTTAAAATTATTATTGGAAAAGAAGAGTCTTTTTGTTAAATATTTTAAAATAATACATATTATAATTATATCTAATTCTATAATAGGATCTATAATGTAGATACTTAGTGGTAGCATACTATAGCAATGACAATTATAATTAATATGTAGAAGAAATACTACATGACTATAATATTAAAACTAATCAACTATAGCTTTTTTTATTTACAGTTTCAGTTTACAGGCTTTACTTTGTAAATGTCTTAATTCATTATTATTTTATTGCTTGTTTAATGTGAATTTTATATTCAATAAAATGTTCTTGCTTATCTAATATGTCATAGTTGATATTTCTTTTGAGTATGAAATCAAAATTCGGAAGCAATAGGTTTTGACGTTTACCGGTGACCCTCTTTGATTTTAATTATCGTGTTCAAGCAATCGTATTTAATTTTGTGTTACAGCCCCAACTTGGCTGGTGGTCTGATTCTCATGTAAACTCATCTAGCCACTGTTTCTATAATACATTGTGTAACAAGAAAGCCGCTTTTCCCTATTTAAATATTAATTTATTGTGAAACCGATATCCCTGTGTCCGCTTGCGATTCCAACGTACTTACCGCTATTCATGTTCTTCTTCCATGTAAAATACTAAAATCATCTTATATACATCTGTTTGATAATATTGTAAAGCGAACCGGCTGCGCCAATCTACCATATTGTCTTTAGAAATTACAACTTAAATTTGAAATCTTAAATTTTGCCTGGAATGGTTTGTGTTTTTGCATGGCGGTTTATTTAATAGTAATTAGCACAAAGACGAGTGCTGCTGGTAAGCAAACAAGTACTTTGTTAGTTATTATCTCTCTCATGTGGTGCTTAACCGAAAAGAGCAACAAAACAACTGTCTGCATAAACTTAATGCTATTCTTGTTCACAATATAATCTGTAAGCTATACCATGGCAAACAATTACTGCATGATCTGCTTAGGTAATAGCAGGGTATAAGTTAACGTAATTTGAAACCTCGGGGGGTGTTGTGTAATCGCAGCGCCCTTTAATATAGCAGCTTCTGTTTGCAAACTGTAAAAGATAGCCGACATGGGCTCGTGCCTTTTTACACAAACATTGCTTAATAGTTACCATTCCGTCCTAATCCTTTAATTTTACATTTTTCTAAACTTGCAGTGCTTTCAGGATTTTTCAATTTGAAGTAAGTAGCTAAGGTTTAACATTAAGTTCGCTCTAACGTTAGCAAATTACCACAGAATGCAAGACTCACAAAATTAAATGGCAATGTGTTCTTGTGCAAACAAAAAGTATCAAACCAAAATGTAAAGTAAAATTAAGTTTAAAAATTTCGAATTGCCCAATTTGTTTTCTTTTTCTGAAATATTTATCGCATTTGTTCGGGATATGTAAATTTAAACAGGGCGCTATTCAGAATTATGCCCAATTTATTATTAAGGTATCCTTTGCGCTATGCACATACCTTTTACCAATCTGTTCTATTCGTTAATTTCATTTAACTTGTTTTTAACTTTTTGTTTGCTTTGCTATATCATTTATTAAATTACTTTTTTAAGAAGTTTCATTACGTTATTTGAATTGTTCTTATAATACATTCTCAGCTTTCTGGAGAATTCAAATTTTCTCATTTGGTACTATTTTTTGTATTTTAAAATTAAAAATTTTATCACCTATAACAGTGAAATAATATAAGTCATTACTCAACTTGTATTTAACATGATCAGCTGTAATATAGAAGGTTGCATTAAATTTACATCCAGCAAAATGAAATTTGGCACGCAGCTATAAAAATTTTACAGTGGCATATTTAAATGCCGAAAATACTAAAGCATTTAAATCTTGAAATTCTTTCTTCAAGTTGAATAAATAATTCGCACCCGTGCCCGCGCGAATAGACTACTTAAAAGGTACAGTTCGGTAATCTAAAAATGATTTAATTATTAAGATCTACGATACCTAAAACGGTTTCATTCTGCCAAAGAGCTATAAATTCCAAAAAAGCAGAATAAAAAAAATTAGAAGCAAAGATACAAGTAATACAAAGTGCGTATCACGAATTTGAAGCAAATGTTAATTAACGTGCAAACGTCTTTATTTACATTTAAATGTAATTAAATTATTTTAGGCTGCGCTTGTTTGCTGATTATTATAGCAGCTGCTAAAATAATTTGATGTACCATCAAATAAACAATTTGTCGAATATGTTAGCAAATTGTTTGTACATAATAACCTAAAGTGGTTTTTAACGAGAACGTTTGTCGAGATCACAATCCCGATTGACAAGTTACTTCTGCGCCTGAAAGGACAACAAATCCTAGTTTTCCAACAATAAACTAACTACTAAAGCATTCTGTTTATCTGATCTAAATTACACTGTTAATTTACTACCTCGCTTCAGTGAACCTAAACCAGTTTAGCATAATATACTAGCTTGCACACGACAATTATACTTTATCCTAATTTAGGATAAAATTTGTTACGACTCGATTGAAGCATTAGCTCAGTTTCAATGTCAGTTTCGGCTCATCAGTTTGTATTTTTAATTTTTGAAAAGAAAATGCAATACTAATAACTGAACATTTTGGAAACCACTCTAATACTAAACGGTGGTTGTAGATAAAAATCAAGATAATATGATAATAAGAACAAGGGTGTTTTATGGATTGGTGAACAAACAACTCAAAATATTTATTGTTGCATTGTAATGTATTGATGTGGTTGCTGTGTAACCAAACAACTGCCACTTGAGTCTATTTAATTGAATTATTCATTGACGATGGTATTAAAGTTATACGAGTACCATAAAAAAAATTTAATTAATATGACAAGAGATGCTACCAGGCTTTAAATAATTTTATTTTTATTTGTTACATTGGTATTTTCAAGAGTCCGGTCGTGAAGTACAATACTTAACATAATATTTCAATCTGAATTGCTAAATTTATTATTTAGGTAATATCAATAAACGGTTAATACCATATTTTTGTTTCTAAAAAGAAGGAAACAATGCAAATATAGTTTCATGAAGTTCTCTTAAAATTGGACGAGAAGTGGTTTTTCATTTAGGCAGTTGACCAAATTTTATTTTATTTATATATTATTATAGTATAGGTACCTACCTATACTCTGTAGTTGTGTAGCATTTTGTATAATATTATGCTAAATTAACCACTGTTGAATTTTTAATTTGAATACATGTTATGATTATTATGCTTGAATCTTTAGGTACCTATCTACTTCACTTTATCCAATTTTGAACAGCAACTTGAGAAATTCTACTGATGTAGCTGGTGTAGCTGCATATACTATAACTAGCTGGAAAGCCCGTCTGCGGACGGGCATCTATAGACGATGAATCTCTTTTTTAGCGGTATAATATTGAAACATTTAATTTTGTTTTCCGCTACTGGGTGATTCCCCTTTTTCTATATTTTCAAAGTACCTAACTCAAAAAGTTGCTGCTAAACTTGATGTGCCATCGGGCAATTAACATTTTTTTTATAATAATATAAAATTAAATAAGTTTCTCAAATTCTAATTTTCTTTAGCCAAACGTTTTAATTTCCCTCACTTTTGCTCAAAAACAAAAAATTTCCCAGCCTTTTATGACGAAATTTGTAAAATTATAAATTTCCTATGATCTCCAAGTAAAAGTGGAAATCCTGCGATATGCACTGGAGGGTTTACAATTTGACTTTATATTTTTATAATTAACTTCCAAAGTAACACAGATAGTTGCTTATGCCAAAACCTGCCATGTTTTAATTCTTTCTAGCCGAAGGTTAAATTTCACTCATTTTTGCTTAAAAATTCAAATTTCCCGGTTTGGATTAATATAAGTAAGTAATATAATTATAATATATTTTTCGGTTGGTATAACAAATCGACCAATCAGAGTGTTTCTTTTTAACCAAAAAATGACACGCTGTAGCAGGAGCAGCGTGTTGGGATTTTATATATTAGGATTTTCTATGTTCAGTTAACTCATTTAGTTTTGATTACTATGATTATTTAATTTTAATTGTTTTTTTTATAACGTAATTATTCATTATTTTCTTTCTGAAATATTTTTAATCCCAACTTTATAGGTTAATATATTTTTCGGTTGGTTAAAAAAGTCGACCAATTAGAGTGTTTCTTTTTTCACAAAAAATTGCCACGCTTGAGCAGAAGCTGGAGCAGCGTGTTGGAATTTTATGTATTGGGATGTTCAGTTAACTCATTCAGTTTTGATTACTATGATTGCTAAATTTTAATTGTTTCTTCTTATACCGGAATTATTCATTATTTCATTTTTAAAATATTTTTAGTCTTAATCTTAGTTTAATATATTTCTCGGTTGGTAAAAAAAATCGACCAACCAGAGTTCCTTTTTTCACCAAAAAATGACACGCTGGAGCAGGAGCAGCAGCGTGCTGGGATTTTATATATTAGGATAACTGACTTGAACGCGAATGTTACAACCAAGATTATTTTGCAAACAACTGTTTCAAATATGAAAATTCTTATTGGATATGCGATTATTTTCCAGTGATATTTTCTTTTGGCGATAATGTTTTTTTATAAAATTATAATTTTCAAATTTCATTTTAATTCAAAGATTTGAGTTTTTAATTTTCATTATTTATTATTTATTTATATATATATATTTATTTATTAATTTAATTAATTTGTATAATAATTTACATTATTTATTATTTTCATTAAAATTACCGTCTTTATTAAATTTTCTTTTCAGGTTTTCAGTTCAGTTTCAGACACAATACCATGTCTGAGGATAGTCCCTAATATTGGATACTTTTTTAATTCAATTTCTTTTGACGAAAGGAACAATTTGTAATAATTATTGTTTTCGTACTTAAAATGTGCTATTACCTCAATGAAACACGTGATGCATACTAAACTACTTATTCCATCCTTCAACAACATAAAAAATAGGTAAAAGTAAAAAATGACAATTCTTCAAATGAAAAAAACAGGTTCCTAAAATTGGATACTTTATTCAAAATCTTTAAATATATAAATCTTAACTTGTGAGAAATTAAACAATAAAACTATAAATAACAAGTTAAATTCAATAATATAATTAAATAAATTTCTGACGAAGACGATAAAAGTCGTTGAAAGCTTAAAAATATAATTTGATTATATTATTGAATTTAACTTGTTATTTATAGTTTTATTGTTTATTCAAAATCAGGAACCTACTTTTTTAAGAAAATATCACACACGTAAGCTTTCTTTTTGTCACTACCAGTATAATCTTCATGCGACCATCTGAAGCAAATTGAACACTGTATCCAGTTTTCTCCATGTTGGTCCTCTGAATAATGTCCAGTGCAGAAGATACACTCTGCATCACTCTATACAAAATTAGGCAACTTTCATGTTCAAGATGGTGCGATTAAAACATAAAAATGCTTGACAAAAATGTTCGATTCAAATATTATTTTAGCTTATTCTAGTACATAGTACGTCCATAACAAATTTCACTCTAAAGAAATTTCAGTTTTGAGTTTAAAAATCTCTACTTTTAAACGAGAATTAAAAGAATTGCTTTAAAAACAAAAAAAAAATGCTAGTTGAATTAAAAGAAATGTAGATTTTATACTTTTAAAATTTGCTTTTGATTAAAAAAGTATTATAGCTTTTAAATTGAAATTACAAATTTTAAAAGTAAAGGTCACTACTTTTAAATGATATAAAGTTATCATTAAAACAATGGTAAATTATTTCGTATGAAAAATACATTTGATTTAATGTTGAATGCTTTTATATCAATTTGGCGTACTTTGTATTTAAAAATAAAAGCAATGGTTATTAAGTTATTAAATGACGTAAACAAAGTCTTGCAAGTTCTTGGGGATTAACTTACACCTATGTTAGGCGCCTATTGGCACCATGGAATCAGCAAAATGTGTATAGTTAGCTAAAATTTGTAACGTCTTTTCATCATTCGTTTACTTGGGTGCATTGAATGTAAGTACAATTTACAAAATTAAATTTTGTGTAAGTAACGAATAACAAATAATTATTTTTTAGTTTGGAGAATGTGGTAACACTACATTAACAAATTCTACAAACATTGGCAATTTGATTGATTCAGTCGAATCTACGATTGCAAGTGGAAATAAAAATAAATCTCTGAATATTGTAATTATATTATAAATAATTATGGGTGAATTACTTATTTGCATAGTTAATTTTAGGATGTGAAAGAAATACTTAATGGGGATCATTCGGGAAAACTATTATTATCGAAGAAAAAATTAAGCACCGAAGACAGATTAAAAATAAGCAGAATTGTAATCGACTTCTTAACCAGTCATGAGAAAATTTTAAGTAAAAGAGGTTTTTTAAATATAAGTACGCAAATTTGTACAAATTTCCCGGATGAAAATTTGGTAAGTTTAAAATTCTGATTTTTTAGAGTACATCCGGTAGAGTTGGGTGGTATTAATTTGGGTGATATCGAAGCTGGCATTGTAAGAAATAACAGAAATATGGTCATCTAACTTTGTATGCCCATCTCGTCCGGAATTATCTTATATTATTTTACTCTATTCTAATATTTTCATAATATTTTTAAGGATTACTATTACACGGAAGGATGTAAAAACAAAAGGCAAAGTGGGACACCCTATTTTAGATACATAAATAGTAGGCATAAGCAGAAAACAAGAAAAGCTGAAAGTACATCTTTTGCAAGTACATCTATTGAATGTGAAGGTTCAAAATTTTGTTTATAATTTTCGAATATTATTTCGTATATTATAAATTATAATAGATAATATTTGTAAATAAATATTTGAAGAAAAATAAAATATTATGTTTTAGAATTAAAAATTATACATTTAAACAAAACGCATAGTGATTTTAAAACAAAAATAAAAATATTTAAGTTGAAAGTAAACACTTTTGTTTTAATATTCAAATCAAAAGTATTTGCTTTTAAAGTAAAATTTTATGTATTTAAAATAATTTAAATATTATACCATTAAAGTAAAAGCAATTTACTTTTATTTTATCAATTAAAAACCATGGTACTTTTAAAATAAATGAGATTGCTTTCGACGCATTTTTAAAAGTAAAACTTTTAATTTAACCCGCAATTTTTTTGATATTAAAGCAACATTTTTTTGCGTGTAGTTACCTTTTTATAACAGTTTTCAGCCCCCGCTACAAAAACCTAGGTATCACAAATAAACATTTAATTATGGTAACACCGAATAGTGATAGTAAATAACTGAACCATACATATTATATTATATGGCTTACACCGGGTTATTTTTTGTTAAAAACTATTAGTTTTGTGTACTCAATTGCAGAAAACTGAGATAATGCAGTATCTAAAATTAGGCAACTATCCAATATTAGGCAACTTTTCTCTATTATTATTTATGAATTTATGTATATTATTATTAATATTATTAAACGCAAGTTGAAAAAAAATTTATTATTATTCGGTACTTAGTTATTTGGATAAAGCGGATATTTTTAAGGACGTATATATGCCAAAAAGATTAAAATAACAATTTTTAAGTATAGACGGTTTATTGTAAGGAATTGATAAGTCAGAATAGAACAATTTCCTACAAAAATATTTTTTGGTTTTAAGTTTAAACATTTTAAAACTATCGTTTTGTGTTTTGTATTTAATTTTTTTTTCAGCTTTTTATAATAACTATATAGACATCAGATTCCAAAATAGACTTCACTTCACACTGAGAAAAATAATTTGTATTCGATAACATATTTATCAATATTTAACAATATTATCTTCTGTATAGTATTAGTAACAACTGCCATGTTTATAATAGCTAAATCTTCTAGATTTATACAATAACCAATGTTTTTGTAAGTTTTGATAAGGTAAATCAATATAAACAATACTACCTTGTACTTTGTATTAGTATACAATATCGATAAAAAATGTAAAATAAATAATAACAAAATAATTAAAGTGTATTACGTCACAGTTTTAAAAAAGTGTTAATTTAAGATAATTATGTCTTAAAAAATAGTCCATATAGTCGACTATATTTTTATGTTATTTTGTCCATATTTTATAATGTAATTTATATATCTAAATGTTATGTTAAAATTTTTACTATTTTGAGTAGAGATTTTATTACAATTAATACGAAATACTACTATAAGTAATAAAGCATTTTATCTAAATGTTAAGTTGTTGTTGACTAAATATTTAGTAAATTTGAAACTGTTACGCAGTTTTATACTGCAGTTAAAGCAGAACGTGCCGATTTTATAAACATAACTGATCGAATAAATTCCTGAAAGCTTACGTATTACTGTGTATTACATCATAATAGAAAGTCATCTTAACTTTTCAAAATGTTAATGCTTCTATTTTTGTGAACAAGCTTTTGCTTTGTCTAATAATTTAGACAAAAAAAAGAAATTGTCTACTTTTTCATTTAGCATAATTGAGATTATGAGATAAAAGACAAGTCACCTTTTTTTTCTCCGTTAAATTAACACTTTTTTGTTTGTCTATTCGCACTTTCACATTTTAACATAATTATTTTAAACAGTGTACAGATCTAAGAACATCTTTCCACCGTTGAACTAATTTTCTACGCAAACCAATTTTAGGTACATATACTTACTAATAATGGACAATTTGCATAATTATTAATTTTAGCATATTAATATTCTACATAACAACATATGTAATGTGTCTTAATTTTTTTAAATTTGGTTCACAAATAAAGCCAGAAAAAAATATTGAAATTTAAATGTATATTTGTCGCGCGAAATCGTATTAATAAATATGGCTGACTTAATTTGAAATTTGAGGATTTTCACGTCATCAAAATGGCGATTAGTAACTAAAATTTGGTTACTTCATAACTTCATCACCGGTTGGTACTTACTTGGTAGATACTTTAGTGGAAATTATACTGGTGTATTGGCACCAATTGTTGAGGCTCATGTCGTCACATCCTGATTTCAATCACGTGATTTTTTCAAATAAATTATAACATTTCATTAATTTTTTGCGGGCTGACAATACAGAATTTTGATAAATCACTCAAATATTCTGATTATAGGTATATTGAACTATCAATAAATGCCATTTTGAGGTGAATTTGAATTTTATGCAAATTGTCCATTGTACAAAAGCACATTCCTGCACATTATGCTTCGTAATCAATTTTATTTTCTGAAAAGCAATAAATGTGAATTACCGACAAAAAATGTCTCAAGTTTTTAGACGAACTTCTGCACATCACTTATTTTTATTATCATTTTTGGTAGATATACAGAAAATCCTTTCAGGACTATAAGACTGTTTTTAAGGTGAATACGCCTATAAAATCGGTAACATATTCAAAAATTTAAAAAAAATATGTAACCAAAAATGTGTATGTGTGTGTACAAAAAGTATACCCTACATCAGTGGTTCCCAACCTTTTCAATATACTGTTACCCCTGTGACCTGTTAGGAAAATTGAAATTACCCCCACTACTCCCACCCCCTTAAATATTATTATTAATACAAACCATACAAGCAAATATAAATATCTTTACTTCTATCCCCGCGGGGGTAATTACCCCCAGGTTGAAAACCACTGCCCTACGTGTTCAAAAATTTAAAAAAACTATATACTTAACCAAAAATTTCAAAACATGTTGACTTGTTGATTTGTTTTCTTAAGCCTGTTTGAGACAATGTCTAATTTTTTGTATTTTTCACACGAAAATTTTCTAAAATGGTAGTTAACCAATAAGGATACCAACACGCGCTTTCCGTTGGTTAGTTACCATTTACTGCTATATTTGATACAAAATTTGACATTGAATCCTGTTTGATATAGTTTGGGCAAATTTTTTAGAAAATTTTCGTGTGAAAAATACAAAAAGTTAGACATCGTCTCAAATGAGCTTTATATAGAAAAATTTCCGAATTGGCACACAAACTTATCGGATTACCTTCAGTTATAATTTTGAATTGGTAATCGTTTTCAATCATTTAATCAATTACAGACACAATTACATAATAGTATTATGCAAACTCTGAAATAGAAATTTCACAAAATATTGGCGTGGCGATAATTTATTATTAACTCTAATAAACTCGTAAATATTAATTTAATAAAATTTATTATAAGTAAAAACAAGAAAAAAAGAAAATTCCATTAAAACGTCTCCTCATTATTAAGATTGTTTTTAAAAATTTCTATTTCTGCAGATTTTTCTTTAAGGCAGTGTTCTAGTCTAGAACTATGGATTTTACGTGTTTTGTCAAGCTCGATAGAATTGAAACAAACAATATTTTAGCATTCATTTTTTTTGTATGTATTAGTGGGTGATCTACTGACTTACTATAAGTAGGAGTGTTTATATAGTATTTAGTTTATTTATTTTCTGCCAGGTTTGAAGCTGTTTTGCCCCAGTGTGCGCCGGTCGAAACTGCTCTGCTGTTACGGTTTCTGGCAAAAACGAGGTACAATTGCAGCGCAGTACTTCCCATTAGGTATTGGGAATTTACATTAACTTAACGCCACCATACGTCTAAAATATTAACTACGTTCGGCGGTAGCCCAGTGTACCCTTGCATAAGTTTCTTATGGTAGATACGTGTGTTTCTTAGTTAATTTTGTGATATTACACTATTATTAGAGTAATTACACATAAATAAACATGAACATGTATATGTTTCCAATGTACAACAAATAATGTTATACCGCCAGGCGAAGCCATTTTGCCGAAACGGTGGCGCCCTCATCGGTAGGGTAAAATCCCAATTGCAATCGCAGTTGACGTGGCCGTAACTACTCTGCTGCTACAGTTTCTAGCAAAACGTACTTTAAGAAAACAAATCGAGAAGTCAAAAACTATATGAATATAGAGGCGGAATAATTTGTGAATGAAATGAAAATGCAGCTAAATGAGGATGATAAGTTTCGTATTGTCAAAATTCTACGAAAGCTTGGAAGTTGTTTTCATGTTTTCACATCGATGTTTTCCGATCTGTAGATCTGGGCGAAAACGAGTATCCTTGGCTGACGTATTCACGTAAAACCTAACGGCTATGTCTCCGAACATAGCCTCGAAGCCTAGGCTTCAATTTTTAACATTTAGTATTTATATGCAGTTTCATTATTTTTAATTCATAGAAAACAAAGAAAATGTCATATCAATCATACGTTTGAAAAGTTCAACTATATCTTATGTAAATTTCATTCATTTAATAATGGACCGTCAGAAGACGACAATATATTTTCACTTTCACTAACAACTTAACACATGTTAAGTGAACACATGTGTGCATTTAGGAAAATTTAGAGAAATACCATAAGGTTATAATTATATAATTTATAAGTAGAGATGAAATTTTTAGGTTTTTACCTTTTCCTTATTCACCCTGCTATTTACATTTTATTATAACTATTTGTTAAATGGAAAAATATGTTAAGCTGAGCCATATAGTTATTTTTATCTTTTTTACCTGTTTTTATAAAATTGGCTAAAAAGTACCTAGTTTTGAATTTTTGCAATCTATTTTAGAATTTTCAAAACATTTTTCTGATTTTAAGATTGGAGGGCGTATTTATAATTTGGCAACTGTTTTTTGACATATAAAAATCGATTTTACAGCCAAAATGTTTGAAAATTTTTTGTTAAAAATTGCATTGTCTTTAATTTTGAACCTATAAATTTCCTATTTTGTCACCCCGTTTTTGACTCACAGCGACATAAACAAGACTGTAAATTACAAAAAATATTATCATCTGTACTTATCTCAGAAATGCTGTGCTAAAATGGAAAAATGTATATAAACAAAAATGTAGGGAATGGACAATTTGCATAAAATTCAAATTTACTTTAAAATGGCATTTATTGATAGTTCAATATACCTATAATCAGAATATTTGAGTGATTTATCAAAATTCTGGATTGTCAGCCCGCAAAAAATTAATGAAATGTTATAATTTATTTGAAAAAATCACGTGATTGAAATCAGGATGTGACGACATGAGCCTCAACAATTGGTGCCAATACTCCAGTATAATTTCTACTAAAGTATCTACCAAGTAAGTACCAACCGGTAATGAAGTTATGAAATAACCAAATTTTAGTTACTAATCTCCATTTTGATGACGTCAAAATCCTCAAATTTCAAATTAAGTCAGCCATATTTATTAGTACGATTTCGCGCGACAAATATTCATTTAAATTTCAATATTTTTTTCTGGCTTTATTTGTGAACCAAATTTAAAAAAATTAAGACACATTACATATGTTGTTATGTAGAATATTAATATGCTAAAATTAAAAATCATGCAAATTGTCCATTAAATTTGCAACAAAAACTACCTACTTATATAAATTTTTCTATTTCGTTGCACCGATTTTGAGATACAAACAAGTGACAATATCTTCTGTATTTTACAGTCTTGTTTATGTTGCCGTCAGTTAAAAACGGGGGGCGACAAAATAGAAAAATATATAGGTACAAAATTGAAGACAATGAAATTTTTAACAAAAAATGTAATGTCTAAAAAGTTTTGCTGTAAAAGCGATTTTTATGTAAAAAAACATTTTCAAAATGTGCAATTTACATAATTACATAGTCTAACTAACATCTTGCGATGCAAAGAGGTAATTTTCAATGTATAAAAAATCATTGTAACCGAGAAAAGACAAAACCTCGATAATGAAAATATTGAAAAGTCCATTAAAATTTTGGTACCTAATTAGTCCTTTTTTTGCCTAAAACTGCAAAATACTAACCTAAAATAGCTTTCATTAGTACCTTTTTAGTTACCTTTTTTTGAATTTATTTAAACTAAAAATCTCAACTCTATAGTTATTTATTTATAGATAGAGATATATTATAGATATTTAATCTATAGAATTGTCGTTCTACATAGTTGGAACTAGGATCATATTGTTCTATCCCTAACTTTCCATTTTATAGAACTTGATTTGTGCCAGAAAAATTCACCTTTATTTTAAAACTCGGTCATTTAATTTAAATTTAAAAAATTTAATTAAAATTAATTTAAAAAATCCCCTTTTCAATTTTCACGCCTGGTTATAAAAAGTATCACTTTTACCTCTTGTTGGATAAATAGCTATTTTGAAATTCAAAAATTAATTTTAAGTTTTACGCTGTGTTTTAACCCTACAGTGCATACGTCAATAAAAATCACACCAGTGCATACGTAATTACGTAGGGCTTGTCAGGCCCGTAGCTTTAAATCGACGAATGTTGGGATATTTCAGGAAAATATAAGATAATTTTTGTATGTATTAAACTTTATATTATAATTATAAAATATTAAAGAAAAAACAGAATTGTTGAAATAAATCAAGGAAATTATTACGAAATATAATAAAATTCAGAGTCACCTGAATCTTGCAATTAGCTGAAGTCGTTGAAGTTGCATATATTGCATTACGGTGATTTACTTTACGGTTACATTACTTGTATAATAGTAACGCCAGTGCATACGTCGGGTCTACTAGGCCCGAAGCCCTTTCATTAACAATCCATTCAACTTTTTCAAGTTTTTTAAACCCATGTTGATGTCTTTTCATAATTTAGACAGCTTCTAATGATATGGTGAAATTTATTTAAACGGTTCTTTTTTTTATATTCATTTAAATGTTCACTCGGGCCTGCTAGGCCCTACGTATTCACTGGAGGGTTAAGACCTACTAATTATAACAACATGCAGCATTTTTATTGCAGTTTCATGTTTATAGCATCGTTCTCAGCTAATTAACGCTATATATACGTAATTTATACGTCAATTAATAAAAAAGTGATATGTCTTATGTAAAACTATGATTTTATTGATGTATATTTGACGTAAATTAGTTAAATAAAAATTCACGTATTAACCCTTATGTGCACACCCGGAATTACCTACGTTGTTACACACCCGAGGTACCCAAGTACCCACCTATAAATTCCACTGATTTTTCATTTTTTATGCAGCAACAAATGATCTTATGGACATCTGTATGTTATTAAATTAGATTCTTATGAATCTATATAGCGGGTGCTGAATGAGTTAGCCGAACATAGGAAATTAACATGTAAAAACTTATTTATGCAAATTCCTGCTTCCCTAATTTTAGAGAAAAAATGAAAGACACAAAAATAATGCAGAAATATAAACTACGAATGATAACACCATTAGATTTTTTTATCTAGCTTTTATTTAAAAGGTTAAAAAATGCTTTCGAAATTGTTAAAATTTTCATTTATCGTACTGGCCATGTAATAAATTCAATTTAATTTCTATTTTCAAATATAATTACCATGGGAAACTTATGAAAACTTACCATGGCCAGTGCGATAAATGACAATTTTAACAATATTGAAAGCATTTTTTGACCTTTTAAGTAAAAGTTAGATGAAATCTAATGCTATTATCATTTGTAGTTTTTATTTCTGCATTATTTTTGTGTCGTTCATTTTTTCTCTAAAATAATTAGGGAAGCAGGAATTCGCATAAATAAGTTTTTACATGTTAATTTCCTATGTTCGGATAACTCATTCAGCACCCGGTATAACACTTTACCAAGGTGTACAGTTTAAATTAGTTCATCCAAAAGGCTTCTCTTTTAAAATAATCACGCAAACGACTTAGGTCCTATTTTATAATTTTGCTTACGCGTAAGCAGGGTAAGCCACGGCTTACACTGCAGATATTTTATTAGAGGACGTTCATTAATTGCGTGAGATATTTTTCATAAAATTTGGACCGCCCTCCCAGGAAAGATTTGGTAAGATATGGCGGACACCCTTCCTCTCTCAAGTGATTTACTCTATAATTTTTAAATAATTAAATTTGTTTGATATGTTCATGTATTTTGATTCATATCACTAAATATCTAAGCATTAATATTGATGTTTTCTTTGTAATACTACATTTTTTGTGAAATAAAAAGCGAAAAATAATGCTGTGCAAATTAACCCTTTCAGTCACGCTTTAATTCTACCGAAGGAAAAATTTTGCTATTTGCACCATTGCTTAATTGAATTTTTTGAAAATTTTTGATGAAAATTGCAATGCCTTAGCTACCTTCCCGGGGGAGTTATGGTATGTGATCAAATAACTACACTTTTTTGTGAAAATTGTAAACAAACTGATAAACTTACAAAAATATATTTTTTTATTACTACATTCGAACAATTAAACATTTCTCTTTATGTTCTTGAAGTTTTCAAACTGATATCGCAATAGTAGCAGTTTTAATAAATGTTTTTACAGCGCTAGCGATTAAGGGTTAATAGTATCTATTTTAAAAGTTTTAAAACACATTAATATTATTTTGGGTTTGTTCCAACAAACAGTTCTCTCCAGTTCTCGGACTAAAGATTTTAACAAAAATGATATTTAATGGACAAAAATTTAGTTAAAAAGCATGCGCATAGTCCTAGAACTAGAGAGAACTGGAACAAATCATAAATTAACCCCAAAATTGTAAGGAAAAACACTGCAATATGTTGGCATATAACGTGGCCTACAGTTGCGTTGGACCTTTATTTGAAGTTGAACTTTATGTAGCTATAAGGCCGTAACTATATATTTGCTTAAGGTGCTGCGGTATAAAGGGGCGCCAAAACAAGGAGGACGTCGAAGGCGCTTTTTCAAATTTATATCTGGCACATACCTAAATAGTTGCCAGCGTGTTGCTAGCTACGGCCCTGCTCTTAGGAGACAGCAGGCAGTTTCAAAACAAGTTCTTTATAGTGCTATTATAGAATTCATCGGTAATGTAGTATCATTATTCATTACTTAATAATGCATCTTTATTCTTGTTAAAACAAGCGGTTTAGTGTTTAGTGAACCGTTAAACAATTTTAAGCTGTATAAATTTAATGTTATGCCTACCTTTCAATCTTCTAGCGTGAAATGGCTTGACCGTAAAGCTTATCGAAGGATTTTAGAAAAAAGGTTTTTTTTTTAATTTATTGGAATTGTTTGCTGCAATTGAAATTCGATTATCCGTATTAACTTAAAAAAATACCCTAACATCTTTGATTTTATATACATACCTACAGCATTCTAGTATAATATTAATACATAATATCTAATAATTATTATACCGAATATTATACAATATAGTGCAATAATAATATAATATTGTTGTTTTATTTTAATAGGACAAATTCCAGAAATATCAATTTACACTTCAGCAGCATAACAGTAATATTTTTTAATAAAAATATTTTTATTACTTAATTAGAATTATATTTTTAATAGGTACTAACTGGGTAGTTATTTTATTGATTTTAGTTAACAGGTAATAGATATGTCAATATTACCTTCAAGGTAAAGTGTTGACCGTGGAAAAATCATTTCTTGTGCAGTAAGTTTTTTTTAAATTACTTTTGTTGCTACAACATTATCATTAAAATAATTATTTTTAACCTACAATATTAGTAACGTGAATGAACATCATATAGATAGAAAGTGAACAGTAAGAGGAAATAAAAGTCTAAATTAAACGAAAGTTGCTTAGCGAGTCAGTTTGGTGTTGTGCTTATTCGAATCCCCATTTCATCAGGCAGATCGTTAATTTATTTGATCAAGTTCAATTTGGTTTTGAAAATGGCAGAAAATATTTTAATTCCATTAAAAGGTGGTCAAAATATGCCGGCTCTTGGTTTTGGAACATTTCAGGTATTTAAATTATGCTTCTTATACAAAAAATTTATAAACGAAATTTTCGATAAATTTAAATTTAGAATCACAATATTATTACATCTATTATAAACAATACTCGTAACACAAAGTTTTTATATAAGTTTTCTTTACTCTGTATATTCTATATTGTTTAAACAGTTATTCGGTATAAATTTAAAAATTGAACTTTTTCATAATTTATTAAAAATACATTAAAATAGAAATTATTGTTTGGTTAACTTTCTATTCCAAAAATACGACAACTTTCTTAGTTTCTCAGGTTCAAGGTCAATAAAATTAAATACTAAAGGTACCTATGCAATTTTGATAAAAAAAGATTACTATAAAGGAAACCACAGTTCGCGGTTAAATAACAAAAATATATACATTTTTTAGGCTAACGACCAACTGTTGGAGGAAGCCGTCGAATCAGCATTAGAAGCCGGATATCGCCATATAGATACCGCATCAGCTTATCAAAATGAGGCAGTTATTGGAAAAGTTATCAACCGTTGGATAACTGAGGGAAAACTTCAAAGTAAATTTTATAATACATTTTGGTAAACCAAATGTTTCTAACACTGCATTCTGTTTAGGAAACGATCTCTTCTTAGTTTCAAAGTTACCGCCAAGTGGTATGAGACCGGAACACGTATCACACTTTTTACAAGCATCTTTAAAAAATCTTCAAGTCGATTTTCTGGATGTTTACTTGGTACACGTACCGTTCGCTTTTAACTTTAAAGAAGACGATTTGCATCCTGCCACCCCGGAAGGAGTAATGGATATTGATTTCGGCACCGATCATTTAGCTATTTGGAAGGTTTGTGAAGAAGAAATATTGAAAGCGGAAGTGTGAAAATCAAATATTTAAATTTTTAGGAAATGGAAGCTCAAGTCGATGGAGGGTATGCAAAATCGATTGGACTATCAAATTTTAATATATCACAAATAACAAAAATATTAGATAACGCAAGAGTTCCACCCGCAAATTTACAAGTTGAATTGCATGCTTATTTTCAACAAAAAGAACTTGTCAAATTTTGTGCAGCGCATGACATTGTCGTAACGGCTTATGCTCCATTAGGTTCTCCAGGTTCACAAACATTTATATCTGGGTAAATATTAATACCTTCTTTCAAAATATTGCTTTCATAGCTTATGTTTTTTAGAAAAAGTCTTCCAAATATATTGGGAAATGAAATTGTCAAAGAAATTGCAACTAAACACAATAAAACAGCAGCTCAAGTGTTGCTACGGCATATTGTACAGAAAGGAATAGTTGTTATTCCAAAAAGTACCACATCTAAGAGAATACAAGAAAATATCGATATTTTTGATTTTTCCCTCAATAAGGAAGAAGTTGAAAAACTTAACGGACTTGATGAAGGATCTAATGGAAGAATTTTTGATTTTGGTTTCTTTCCAGGGTAAGTCTCCAAAATGAAATGTATGAAAATTTTTTAATGTACATTTTTTTTAGAATCAAGGAACATCCAGAATATCCATTTTAAAGATAGAGATTATTTATAAATATATTATTTGGAGTTTTAGTATTATAATGTTTGCTGTGCTAATAGCCAAATAAGTTAGGAGTATAAAATAAAAGAAAATACTAATTTCTATATAAAGTGGTTTTAAAATAGTTGGTCAAAAATATATATTCCCAATTTTTGCGTACTGCTTAATGCGATAGATGGCTTCTTTACGCTCTCTTGTGGATATATAGTTATCTCTACAGCATAATTTGCAGAAATCGATAACAGCGTAAAATTTTTGTTTCAATTTTTAACGTCTGGCTGGTAATAATTGTCAGTAAATGCATTCTCTTTACTTGAACTTTTCAATCTGTTAATTTTTTGCCGCACTCCATTTCGAGAAAACGAGTTTACCTACACTCTGTAATTAGTTTTTATATTTGGAAGCCATACCAAATTATAACTCAGTAAATGCTTGTTACTAACTTGCAGTTGTGAAAAAACCATAATTTCTTTTGACAACGTTTTTATCATTCTTCACCAAATGTTGCCAGAAAATTAGAAAAAAGTATGAAATAACTTAGCTAGGCAACTGCATTTACTGGCGTGTCTAAATAGGTTGCTGATTTTCGAAAATTAATAAACAAGTTTAAAAAAAGATAAATTAATTTTTTAATTTTGAAAATCATACTAAATGGAATAAAGTAAATAATGTAAATAGATAAATAGAAATGGTTTCATTACAATAAAATAAAAGAAAGAAATACAATCTTAAGGTGATCTTCAACATTGTCAAACCCAATGCCAATTAAAACACAAATAGATAATCCAAGTGTGGTTTTTGTAAAATTTGAACTTTCCAAATACTTTTATAGGTGAAAAACCATTTCACTAAATAATTCTACCTCGACCCTGTGAGTAATATTACCTATACGCTAAGCAGATCTAATTCTGTTAAAAAAGGAAACTTTTTTTTTATTAAAAAAGTTTCTTAAAAAGAGAGATTTACACATGAGTTTTGTATGACAAAGTTTTGCTGAAAAAATGAGATCTGTGCGTAGGTTATAAATAACTTAAGAACTACTGTTTTTAATTAATCAGCTTAAAAATAGAGATTTGTGTAGCATTACGTTACTTTGGTTTTCTGAAATATCTACCTTTGGTGTTTCTGAACCTGTATATTCTATTTCTGTCCCGACTATATAGAATATTTTATGATTCTTTTTCTTTATGTGCCATACACTATGCAGCGCGTAAGCGATCACTTGGCTGAAACCAAGGTGATGTACTAGGGAATTTAATTAATGGGGTGGTTTCTGGTTGCCTTCCCATAGTCCACAAATTTAAACACAACAATTTTAAAGACATCAAATCGTCCATTTCGTCGTAAATATTTATTCGGTATAAAATAATATCATAATTTCTTCTTCCTTTTCTTCTCCACTTTTTGCATTAGGCTTTGAGGCATATTTTTTTTTCTTTTGGATTGTAAACCTTATTTGTGCTGGTATTCTGTCTTCTTTCATTTTGTCCAGGTGTTGCAACCATTTGCTTTTATTTTCTTTCAGTTTATCGTAGATACTGAAGATTCCCAGCTCTTCTCTTATATCGGTGTTTCTAAAGCAAGTCTTGTCCTTGTTTCCTTGTCGGGTATTTGTCACCCAAGATCACTTCCGTACCTCAGTATTGGCACCGCCATAGGCTTGTAAAATTTTAACTAAATTTTATTAAATCCAAATTTAAATTTAAATTAGATTTCAATTATCATGATGATTTAATAACAGCCATCATCATAATTTTTGCTTTATAAATGCTGATTTTGATCTGTTTGCAATCAGTCACCATGTTTTTCTATTTGCGCATTCTTTTCAATTCTTGACTTCCATCTCATTTAAGTCTTTCATTACAGGTCGTAGCAGTCCTTTAGTATATATATAGTATCCCAATTTTTATTTAATATTTTGTTGTTAGCATAAAAAGCTGTATTTCCCGCTAGTAACTTTTCCTTTACTTCGCCATTTCTGCTATTTCTGTTGTTAAGCTTTACTTTCCAATCTTAATCACAATATACCGGGTGTTGAATGAGTTAAGGCCGGTATTTTAGTTGTAGTTTAAACTAAAATTAGAGTTTAAACTCAGTTCATATTGATATCTGACCAACCAGGTAGCCATAAACGTTGGTTAATCCTTGAACGTAGTTTAACTAACAACTGAAATACTGGACCTTAGCCGAACATAGGAAATTAACATGTAAAAACTTATTGATGCAAATTCTTGCTTCTCTAATTATTTTAAAGAAAAAATGAAAGATACAAAAATAATGCAGAAATATAAACTACGAATGATAAGACCATTAGATTTCATCTAGCTTTTACTTAAAAGGTCAAAAAATGCTTTTGAAATTGTCATTTAGGTATCGCACTGGTCTTGTAATAAATTCATTTTAATTTCTATTTTCAAAAATAATTAGGTATCATGGAAACTTACATGGCCAGTCTGATAAATGAAACTTTCAACAATTTCAAAAGCATTTTTTAACTTTTTAAGTAAAAGCTAAATGCATTTACAAATTTCTGCATTATTTTTGTATCTTTTATTTTTTCTCTAAAATAGTTAAGGAAGCAGGAATTTGCCTATATAAGTTTTTACATTGTTGAAGAAGTAACACATGATTATATTTAGGTTTTAGTGTGCGTTGAATACTTCCCTGTGCTTGCCATACGGCTCCTAGCAACGAAAAGATAACATACCGAATAACGGCATTTAAGGCGTCAAATTATTTTGGTAAAGAAGATTTAGAAGTGCAAGTGCGCTAAGGGCAGAAATTGTAAGCACAGGGTTGTTGTTTTAATATTATATTTATTGTTAATTCGTATTATTATTACTTGTAGAAATTTTCAACCTTCGTTTCATTAATAAAATAATTGCTGAACGTGTTCGAAATATTCCCGCCCTCCCTGCAGCTTAACAGCACCTCTAACATACATGTTAAGCCATTCAGCACCCTGTAATTAATTTGGGTATTTAAAATTGGTAATATAAACATGTTGAATTCAATAATTCAAGTATAGTGAAATAAAATTTGATACCGGTGCAAAAGGGCAAGTTATCTTTAAATTTAATGTTTCCATTTTATCTTACAATTTGATTAATTTTATGCATGATTTTATATGGATTCGGTCACCCGAATAATATTATTATAAAACTTCAAAAATTAGTATCTCCGAATTTAATAAGTACCTAATAATAAATCAAAATTAAAATTTAGAAGACATATAGGTTGAAGGAAAGCACAGGAAAAATTTGATATACAAGTAAAAAGAAATCAAATCCAAGGAAATCATAGAAAAGTTTTGTATTTTTACATTTTTAAAGTTAAAATCACAAAAAAAATTACCACTTATGATGTCCGATTTCAGAAACGATAATTAAGGAATTTAATCATTGATTAAGTCCGATTTGGGTTGCAGAAATATAATTTTTAACACAGGTTAAGTTTAATCAATGATTAGATTAATAAATGATTAAATCTGTTGTTAAGTGATCAATTGGGTTGCACAAACGATAATTAGACCTGGTTGGGTTAACCAGTTAACCAGGGTTAAAAATATTTAACAACTGGAAAAGTATTAGTATCTCGACTAAGGCGATTTAACTATTGATTTTAGTACTTATAACGTCCGTCGTGTTGAATTTTGTTTTTGCTCTCGTGTTTTACAACGTGTTTTTTATAAAAATGTTCGACTTATCTGATTCTGATATTTCAATAAGCAGTGATGAAGAGGAAGATCAAGTTGCCAGAGTTATTCCTAACAGAAGGGACCCTTTTGTATTATATGGCGATAAGGAATTTAAATTGCGTTACAGGTTTAGATTATTATTTTTATTTAATAATAATAAATAATTTTTTTTCTTTTTACAAATAAAAAAGATTTTCCAAAGAAAACGTTATCCATATAAAGAACTAGCAGGGAAACATGGAACCAATAACTCATCGCAATAAAGCTCTCTCCGGGATGCTGCAGCTTCTACTCACATTAAGATTTTTTGCAACGGGGTCGTTTCAACAGCTTTTGGGAGACAATATTAAAGTGAGTAGAAGCACTGCATGCATAGTTATTTAAAAAGTTTTGAATTTAATTGCAGCTTTAAAGCCTCAACAGGATGAAATTGCAAATATAAAAACAGAATTTTATAACATTAGACTGGGGGCGATAACGCTGAACAGTTTAGAAACAGAAAAGGATATTTCTCACTAAATATTCAAGCTGTATGCAATACAAAATTAAAAATTCCCAACATTATTTCGAGGTGGCCTGGGTCAGTTCACGACTCAACCATTTTTAACGATTCACCCTTGTATGCAGATTTGGAAGCTGGGGACTACGGATTAAATACTTGGATACTTGGTGATAATGGATATGCCTGCAAGCCATACTTACTGACACCCTTGCTTCATCCTGCCACATCCTCCGAAGAAGCTTACAATCGTAGCCATATTTCAACACGAAATACTGTTGAGAGGGCTTTCGGAGTTTTAATGAGACGTTTCTCTTGTCTTCACACTGGCTTGCGTAACAAATTGGATACAGCAGTCGTCGTTGTCATATAGCATGTGCTGTACTGCAGAACATTGATGTAGACCTGCGTGAAGATCATTTTGACGTTATAGTTAACATAGACGATGCAGAAACAGATTTGCCACCTGATCCTCAAAATGTACGAAATGCAAAGTGCAAATGCAAGAAGTGCACGTACTGCTTTAATTCTAAATCGTTTTTAAGTAAAATTATTTAAGTAATTAAAATGGTTCAAAATTTAAATATTCTTTATTAGGTATCATTTAAGGGGTTTTGGTGGTCTAGAATTTTCAAAAAATCGAAATTTTTTTTTTAATAATTGGAAAGTATTGTCTTTTGAGAATATAATACTGTTAAATTTTTGTAAGGATATTCAAGGTATTTTAGGTTCTACAACCCATTTAAATTTATTGTCTTTGATGTTAAATATCTATACTTAAAACTTTACGCTCATTTATTACAAAACTACGTTTTTCTGTATGGTGTTGTAGAAAAAAAGAAAACTATACGGCCGAATCATCTGTAATTTTAATATGTTATCCATAACACCATTGGCTATGGCCGGTACTAGAATCAATATTTTATATCAAAAATTTCGTATTTTTTACATTCAAAAACTGATGAAAAAAAGCCTGTTTTTAGAATTTCAACTTCAAATGCGCGTCATTCTGTTAATTTTAATTTTTTTTGTTTTTTCTAGTACCGGCCATAACTGCACTCATACTGATTAATACTTTTTTTGAATTTTACTTTTCTGATAAATAGAAAAGTCAAAATCAACAACACCGTCCAAATCCATGTTTTTGAGAGAGTGTTAATTAAAAATTATTTACAATTTAAAAAAATTGTTTATGTATGCCAAATGAGTGTTATAATATATCTAAAATGTTTAAATATTGATATTCATCATTTTAACCTTAAAAAAAATCCTAAAAATACCTCAAATTTTAGAGCGCTAGACCAGAGAAACCCCTTAATTGAGAATTAATTAATCGAAGTTGCTTTCTTCAGTACGACAACTCCAGTCTTGCCGATTTCAACTTGGTTACGTAATATTCGTAACGAATTGCTTCTAAAGTCAACTTTTTTTTCTTAAGTTCTTACATTGTCGGGAGCTACGACTTGTATTTGCATTTGAAACTTGCGTAGGATTTAGTGTTTCTTATTTGCTCTGGTTCAGGTTCTTCTTGAATTTCGATCTCTTCTTTTGAAGAAGGGTTTCAAGTAGTATGGTATTGCATGTCCCTGTGAAGTTCTCAGTGTTCCAGCTCCTAAATGACTACATGTTATGAATCATATGAGACTCTTTCTAAAACAAATAATTTAAATTACAAATTAATGTATAAAATTTGCAAGAGATCATACATGTTAGTGTGCAAGTCCTTTCGTTTGCAACCTTTTTAAATTGTTGTAGAGCATCCTTAATTGCTCAGCAGTTCTTTCCCCAGTTGATGCACTTGAATTATAATCATTGGCCAAATTCTCCCACGATAGCTTTTTTTGATTTACCGTCGTTCGATCAGTTCTTTTGTTATTTATAACGTCATACGTCACCATATCTATAATTAACATAAGTAAATTAAATGCAACATAACTTTGGCTAACCACTTCATTTTATGAAGTGGTTTTCAAGCCAGATTACCTCGGTGGTTTGCCATTGCCCGCTGAGGAAAGACGGCTAAAATAAAGTTCTTGTTCTACTCGGGCTCGAACCAGGATTTTCTGCTTAGTAGCCGACGCACTTAAGCATCAGACCGTAACCGTCCTCCTAACTCTATAACATTATTCTAATATTATTATTATTATTCAATATTAAAAGAGTTGAGGATTTATCCTATAAACTCTAAATTACAAAAATTTTGACACAGTGCATTTAAATATAAAAACAAAATGCCAAATATACAAAAAACAAACACAATAACAAACAAATAAAAAATAGATAGAATTAAAATTAAAATCAATTCCATCATGACAGATTCAAAAGATTTAACCAGTTCTTGAAAGAATCCACAGATGGAGCCGCCACTACGTCGTCAGTACAGTGACTGTAGTCGTCAGTACAGTCACTAGATAGATACAGTACCGCAAACCTATGAGCCAATGAGTTGGAGAGAGAACGTTAATTAGGGCCCCAAAATGGCGTCATTCGGAAATGTCAAACGATATTTTTTGTAATTTTTACAATTTTTACGGTTCCCTAAAATTATTAAAATTAAAAATAAAAATAAACAAAAATATGCAGGAAAACACGACGAAATGCATTGTTTTAACTTGACATTATTGAAAAAGTTAAACTCTAGTTACAATTTTGCAACTTTTTTTTTAATTTCCCGCATAAATTAGGGCCCCAATATGGCCGAACTATGCGGTACTGTATCCCGTATCTATCTAGTGACTGTAGTCGTCAGGAAGATCATTCCAGATGCCGAAGACTCGATTCGATAAGAAATGTTCCCTGGCTCTGCTCTTGAACCTCTCGCGAAGCAACTTCAGATATCTAATGGAAATAAGTGGTTAAGTGTTCGAAACGTAATTATCAAGTCAAATTATTAAGAAAACAATTTTTTTCAAAAATTTGAAAAAAGCTTTTTCTCAGAAAATATCGACATTTTAAAAGTAATATTTGCTATTTATGTTTGTATTAGCAGTTTAAACAAAAAATATTAATTAACAAAAAATTTAAATAAACATTTTAGCGTCAAATTCATCATTAGCTTTATTAAGCACTGAAAATGTATGTAAAATAAATAAATTTGTTGGTATAAAAACCAGAATTGTGTAATTAAATTAATTATATTTATTTAAAACTTTTGAATTTTTTGCTATTATGGTTTATTGCCATAACAAAAACATAATAACAAATCTAGAAATAAATTATACTCCTATTTGTTAATCGCGTCCATATCATTAATAATATCAATTCAACTAGTGGGAAATATTGGATCAAAATATATTTATATATTGGATCAGAAATAAATCTTTGCATACAGCCTGTATGGTATACCTTCCAGAACAAACAGCAAACGGTCACTGGAGGATGTTCCATACTCCCAGACCCCCAGGATTTACACGAGCGTTTTGTGTCGATTAGGATCAGTTTTAAGTAGCAGCCTAGAGGTATTGGTTTGCTGTTAAAACGTTTATTTTTTGAACTTAAGTTTAGATAAGCGCAAATTAAGCTTTTATTGTAAAACTAGCTGAAAATTCTGCATATTTTTTTATTTGTTCCAAAATGTTTCTCTTACGTTCCTGTTTGTTATTCATTCTTTCATTCAAAACAAATAAATTTTATAGTCACACAATATAATATATTATATTTATCACAAATATTTGGATATTGTTCAATGCGATAGCAGCGATGTGACCAATCTAATTAAACTTTAGTTAATTAGCTGCTTTGCACAGGAGGTTTCATGACAGCTCATTTTATCAAATAAAATAGAGAGTGCCATTTGCCATGCGAGATGGTTATTTCAAAATATAATATTAAAATAAAAAGTAAACTTACAATTTACCAACAGATCTTTTACAAATTGAACATACAGGTACATTTTGAAATTTGAGGTGGTACAATATTTTCTTTTTTCGTTTTCATGACAGCTTCGCTAAACCTATTACAATTTCTTTACATATACCAACTTATTATTATATGGTATAATATCAGAATATAGAAAGAAAAGGTCATGGTCAAATTATAAATAAATTGATATGTTTATTTAAACTTAATAATAAAATTTGAATATTCAAATTTGAATATATTATCAAAGCCGACTGAATTTTATTAAATCAAAAAAGTGTTTGTGCTTCAGTCGAATGATCTATCTTTTTTAAGAGAGATGCTTCCTTCATAAACCCTTCATAAAATATTGAAATGTTCATGATGAACCATATTGGAAGTTATCAGGTCACTTTAGTATTAAAAGAAAATAAATTAATATTTAGAAAAAAAAAATGAAAATGAAAAAGTACTGTTCAGAACTAAACGTTCTGAAACATTATATTCGAGCCATTATAAATTATTGTTAACCAACAAACAGTTTTTCTTATATGTCAAAGATTATCTCATTATCAGAAGTTTAACCTTTTAATTATGTACCTATATATTAGTCATTTTTGCATACATGAATTAAAAATTAAAATGATAATTATTTTAATATTTCATTAATTCAAGACTATAAATTTATAAACTAACAATGCGAAAATCGATTAATTGAGTTTTGCAATAATATTGCAATATCAGCTAGGTAATTTTTTAATTGAGTGATAATAAAAAATTAATACCTTGGTTTGTTTACGTGTCAGTGAGTGACCATGAATATTTTGTTTTAAAAAACGTTATCCACGTTATTAAAAGAATTAAACTTGGATTAAATAACCTCTTCGATAATAAATTGGAGTTGGGCATTCACGACGTGTAGAAAAATACATTCGAATGTAAATGATTAAGATGGTGAAACCCTACATAAATATGAGTTGAATTAATGTAATGTTAGTTTCTGTTACACAGCTGAACCATGAAAGTGTTAATTGGAATTTGTTTGGTGCTTTGCTCGCCTATAATAAGGGCGAACCAATTTGCTGAGTTGCAAGGTGGTTATAAAATGCCAGTTTTGGGTTTAGGAACTTGGCAAGTATGTATAACTATTTCAAAAGCTATTTTATTATGCTTATAAAATACTCTTAAGAGACCACAAATATATTATTATTTATAGAACCATTTCAATGCATTCGATTGTTTTGACATTCTGCACAGTCCTGCTACTAAATGCATTAACAATGATCTTTCTTTAAACTGCTCTTATTCGCATCGCATCGTTTTGAAGACTTTTAGAGATGATTATTTGGTCATTTTGAATTTTTAAATTAAACTTGAACAATTGATTCGTTTAAAAATTAATTAAAACCGCTATTGTGAATACCGAAGCCATAAAACATTAAATATATTTAGGCAATACCTATACCGGAAATTTGTGAAACTTTTCAATTATTTTTTCTATAGTTTTGCAATTAACTCATGGTCATTGATTCTGTAACATAATATTGAATAAAAACGAAATAAACCAGAAATTTTTATCAGGATAATATATTGTATTAATATAAAATGTTTTGAGATGGTTTTATGCAAAGAAAAATAAATAATTTTTGGCATTAGCAATGCTAAAAAAAAGTTATTGTGTTTATCCACAAACATCTTCCATGCTGACAATGTATTCGTTACTTAAATTCTGCAGGCTAAAGATGACGTACTGGATAAAGCCGTAGATTTTGCTTTGGAATCAGGTTATCGTCACATAGACACCGCAACAGTATACGAAAACGAAGAAGTTATTGGAAAAGTTCTCAATCGTTGGCTCACATCAGGAAAAGTTTCCAGTAATACTTTGATAGAGTAACATAATTTTGAATATCTATAATTATAATTCTCTTTAGGAAACGATTTATTTATAACAACTAAGCTTCCCAATGTTGCTATGCATCCTGAACATGTGTTGAAATTTATAAAAGAATCTTTAGTAAAACTGCAACTAGATTACGTCGATATGTATTTAATACACGGTCCATTTGGATTGAATTATAAAGAAGGAGTACTTCGTCCAACTACTTCAAAAGGAACTCCCGATATCGATGTTACCACAGATCTCTCAGCTATTTGGAAAGTAAGAACAATTACTATGTTTTTGTGGTTTTAGATATTATTTATTAAACTTACAGGTAATGGAAGAACTTGTGGGTGCTGGATTTACAAAATCTATAGGAGTGTCAAATTTTAATGAAACACAAATAACACGAATTTTAAATAATGCTACAATAGCTCCAGCAAATTTACAAGTGGAATTACACGCTTATTTACAACAAAAGGATCTTGTAAACTTTTGTAAGAGTAAGAACATTGTAGTGACGGCATATTCACCTTTGGGTTCTCCAGCCTTCAATAGGTTTTAAAATGCGTTAACGTTTAGCTTCTTTTTTAAATATATTTATTTTTAGCGAACGCTCTCCTCCTGTACTGAACGATCCGATAGTGGGCGAAATAGCCGGCAAACATAACAAAACAGCGGCTCAAGTATTACTACGACATTGCGTACAAAGAGGATTAGTTTGTATTCCCAAAAGTACAACTCCTTCGAGAATACAAGAAAACATCAACATTTTCGATTTTGAATTAAATGATAAAGACATGGAACAACTAAATGGTTTAGATAAAGGTCCAAGCGGAAGAATTCTTGATTTTCCTCAATATAAAGGGTATAAATCAGCAATATTTCTGATTTTACTTTACTAATTTGAATTTTTTAGGCATCATCCCGAATATCCATTCTAACTATTTGTCATCAAAATATTATAAATTATATTGAATATTTTAAGTAGGTACCATAAAAAAAAGATTGTTAATGTAATCAGTTTAACCTTTGCAGGTTATTAACCTACTACCATTTCAATGGTATTTCATTAGCATATAGTAAACTTGTCGATATTTCAAATCTGTGATATACCGAATTATTAATTAAATAAATACAGTTTGAAAGCCGAAATTAATTTTATTTATTTTACTAGAAGGTTTAGAGTTTTTATAAACAACTATGATAGTACACAATGCGTTAAACCATTAAAGTAAATTATAATTTGTTTGTGCTGAAGGTTTCCTATGTATTTGAATAAAAGTGAAAAAATTAATTACAACTGGAAGTATACAATTAGTTATTTATATACTTTCATAAAATTCTTCAGATGGGTTTAACGGATTTATACTTTAGGCACTGACGTTTTTGCCGCCCCTAAGTATAAATTATGTATATTATAAGAAAAAATATAGTAGTAGGTATATTATAAACAAAATTTTAAAAAATTTTCTACCTCCCAAAATTCTGCAGCTACAGGCAGGTGCCTCCTGTGCCTAATGGGAAATCCACCACTGAATAAAGCATACTTTGGAAGACACGTCATAATATTCTGTATATATCATGTCGGAAGTTTTAGAAATGAAACAGGAGTAAGTAGAGTCATGTGGGGCAACTGTACGCAAGTTTTACTAAATTGCTTCCAGAATAAAAGTTTTAGTTGATTGTAAAAAAAACAACGTTTATTCTAATGTAATAAACCTTTCTCAGCAACAAAAAAATATAAAATTTGAATTCTAATAATAATTGTTATTTTTATTGAAACTTTTAATCAGCAAGGGAAATGCGTACACTTTACCCGCCTCGGAGGGAAAGTGTCCGCACGCCGGCGGTTAAGTGTACACACCGATGTCAAAGTGTAGGCACGTCGAAAACTAAAGGTCGTTACTCATGTATATCAACACAGCATAGGAACTCCGACTGATGACCATCACAATTCACAAGCCAATTTTATCTTTATCTTTATCTATGTAAGCCCGCCTACCTATCAGCATCAGTACATAACCTACAAGGCACGTTGCGTTTCCATTTAAACACATATAAAGAAATGCGATAATATTGTGATATTCAGTTGCTGTGCTGATCAAATGTGGTCAAATGCGAACAAAATTCGGCAGGTTCCGACTAGTTATCAACCGCGTCATTCGCACAATCTTTACTGCGTACACTTACACGCTGCGTACGGTTACCCCACATGACTCTATAATATACTTACTATAAGTAAGTAAGTAAATAATTTATTATTTATATAGCAGAAGTAAACATATATTTGAAATTTTATAGAAAACTGGAAACAAATATGTACCAAGAAAAGAAAAAAGGTATAAACACAATAGGCACCATTTAACAGAACCGAAATAAAGAAATAATAATAACCGTGAAGCAGGGCCTTATATTGCATAATGTATTTTTAACTTTCAATTTTTTACAAATACAGTAAAACCCCTCTATAACGAGAACTCAAGGGACCAGCCTACTTACTCGTTATAACAGATTTTCGTTATAAACAGTCAGAATAGTACGTATGTATACAAAAGGCAAGGGACCAAACGTTTACTCGTTATAGCCGATTTTTTGTTATAACCGGGACTCGTTATAGAGGAGTTCTACTGTATATTTTTTAGAGCATATTATATTTATTCATATTTCTTTCAATATTTTTAATCCTGACCTATCAAGTGGTAATTATGTATTTCTTGATTTTTTTAAGCTTTTCGTTACTCCATACCACATATTTCATACCACAAATCTACTTGAAATTTAATTTTGGGTTAATTTTCTACAACAACTACCAATCATGGCTGAAACAAGATCATGCTCAGAGCCGTATTAAGGGGGGGCTAAAGGGGCTGCAGCCCCAGGCCTCCAAATTTCTAAGGGCCTCAAAAAAATTTAAGCAACAAAATTTAAATCACCAAAGTTGTATATCTGTGTTTTATAGAAAAAAAAACTATAATAAACTATATAAAATAACTATTAATCTTACAAAAATTTTACATTTCAGCTAAGCGCTGTTGACCTTGAAAAATCAAAATATTTCGCCTGCGGCGTATTTTGTTAAAATATGCAAGGCCAACGGGCCTCCATAAGCAATTAGCCGCGGTCCTCACCTATCCATAATCCGGCTCTGATCATGCTAATAGGAAGAATGGATCAAGCTTATTGTAAAAAAAGGAGCACCCATTCAAGATGATAACATTAAAAGAATAAAAAATAAATACAATTAATTTAAATTTGGACAATTGAGAATGCTTTTAAACAATAGTTAAAACTCAAAATTAAGCTGGAAAATCATAGCAATATATTGTCGTGTTCCAACATCTTCCATTATTAATTTTATTTTTAGTTTTGTAAATTTCTGATTTTTCCGCCAACTAGGTGACGTTACGCCAACAATGAAGAGAATCCAGCCTTATTTTTATAGAAGGCATTTTCGACTGATAAGTCGAAATTTTAAAACCAAATTTTTATTTTTTTTACAATTCAGACCTACATATTTCAGATATAAATTTATTTTTATAGAAACTCTACCAGGGCTGATTACAGAACTTGAATCAATGACATAATTTAGTTTGACATAATATACTTTGCAAGAAAATCTCATAGGTATTCAAGTCTAAATTACTGCATGATAAAATTAATATTAGTACAAAATGAAATTATTGTATATCAATAGATCAGGTAATTGTTACCCAAACTTCAGTAGAACATTCTTGAGCAAATGTTATCAACATGATAAGTTTTGCTACTAAATATCGCATAATTTAAGCAAATGTTGAGTGATAACAATTGAAAATGACGAGTCAACCTAATTGTCTCTTTTCAAAATTTTTAAAAGACAATCACGGTTTAAATATTCATATGTCTAAGTAAGTGACATCCCAATATATACCTCAACAATCTTCGCAAAAAAATCAAGTCTCGTGTGCAACAATCAAGTGATCAAACACTTCTTCAACTCAAAAATTTTCAAGAGCAGTTACAAGAATTTAAAAGAAATATTGCTGTTTTGAGGAGAATTCCCCGTAGTGCACGAGTTCCTGTAGCCCGTAAACTAACAGAGATTGTTAAAAGATGCGCATCCGAAAACACCCAAGAAGCATGGGAAAATCTCTTTACCTTTTTCTGCAGGTTTTTACATGTAAATGAAATTGCAAAGAAAAAAAGAAAAAATCACTAGCGGAACAAATTAAAGAAAATATTCAAAATTCAAACATCCTTAATTAATACCTTGGGTGTTAGACAAACTGCAGATGTGGCTTTTCCAGCCTTTATTTCTTCTAATTATTTATAGTATTGAGACCTTAATTGGTTATATTCTTAGTCCATCCTTACCGGATTTTGAGGTCTCTCAATTAAAAGAATTAGTACCATCTTTAAATTTTTCTCAAGCCAAGTGGGATCTTCCAATTTCCAAACAAATGTTTTCAAGTTTATTAAATAATGCGACAGACATTGATCGTGCACGCATATTCTAGACAAAGTTTCTCTTAGAATTTGTGTAAGCCTTAGAGTTGGAGCTAAGATGTGTCAAGACTACATTTGTGTATGCGATAAAGCAGTCGATCGCTGTGGCCACCATGGTCTCTCATGTTCTCAAAGCGCAGGCAGGTTATCAAGACACGCAGCCCTAAACGAAATAATTAGACGATCTCTTACCACTTCAAACTTCCCCAGTATTTTAGAGCCCATAGGGATTTCACGTGACGACGGAAAGAGACCCGATGGGAAGAGACTCATACCGTGGCGACAGGGGCGAGCTTTGGTATGGGATGCGACATGCGTAGATACCACGGCTCCAAGTCATCTGCAGTGACGACGCTACGGGGGTGGCAGACGGGGCGGTCGCCCCGGCTGAAAAAGCGTTCGCCCCGGCTGAAAAAGCGTTCGCCCCGGCAAGAATTCACTAAACATATTAGAAAATTTACAAGCGCTCACGATAATAAATTAAATTGTTTAAATTGAAAAACCAATTCTATTTATATAAAAAAAATAAGCAGAATTGTCAAAATTCACTGGCTACTAACTGTTACATATCAACATATCATTAGGTTACAATGTGGTATCGAGTATCCCATTTTGCAAGTATCCCATTATCTAGCATCATGTTTTGCAACATGAGAACACGACTGCTGTACTTGCGATTCCAATTTCTTCTAGCAAACTAAATTTTAGTAGCGTTTAATCAGCATTTTTATAAGATTATTATTTATTACTTATTAGTCATTCTTCTTTGCTGGTGCTGCCTGAAACTCAGTTGCGTTTATGTCCTCATAATTTATTGTAACATTTTAAATTTTCAAAATTTTAAATTTGTTGTCGAGTGTATTATAGGTTCTGGGCTAAATAAACTTAAATTTTTTTGAAGTACTACATTAGGTAGGTAACTACTTTATTTCTTTTTATGAAATTTTGCATTAACAAAAAAAATTTGAATTTATTTAGGTAAGAACCGAATGAAAAAATACCCGAAAAACATTTAAAAGTTATAAACTTATATTTTTTAAACCAAAGTGTGTGCTTTATAAACCATATTTGTTCGAAATTCATAATGAGTTCTAAAAGAAAAATTTTTGACTATTTTGGCCATGCTTCTAGTCCAAAGAAATCTAAATCCGAAGAGATCATTTCAATAGACAGTGTTAGTGTGTGCAGTAACAGCGATTCTGAAGAAGAATCTATAGAAGTGGAAAACTTTTCAACTTTTTGTGCCAAAGTTTCATCTCTACCTGACAGCTTTCAAATAGTTCCAGGAGCTAGCGATATTTCTCAAACTCTTAGTGAAGGTCCATCACAGCCGACATTAAACCTGTATCCAGGTACTCGTTTTGGAAAAGACATTAGGAGATTTAATGAATCATGGTACGAACTCTTCAAGTGGCTTGAATATAGTATAACTGAAGATACCGCCTACTGCTTCTCATGTAGATTTTTTTCCAAAAACAAAAAGGGACCTTTTAAAAGTGTTGGTTTTAAGAATTGGAAGAAAGCGTTAAGTGCCGAAGGATTAAAACAGCATGATAATTCGGAAGATCATAAAATGTCTTGCGTTTCGTGGATCAACCACGAGCGTGGTGGCCCATCAGTCGCCGCTCAAATTAGCAATGCACATGCAAAAGCAGTAAGTGAAAACAGACATTATATATCCGTAGTTGTAGACGTTTTAAGATACCTCGCTGTTCAAGGACTAGCTTTAAGGGGAAATGACGAAGGTGAATCTAGCTTAAACAAGGGAAATTTTCTAGAATTGTTAAACCTAATTTCAAAATCCGATGAAATTGTTAAAAAACGTTTGGAATCAGGTCCCCAAAATGCCAAATATACGCATAGTTCCATTCAGAATGAGTTAATGTATATAATGGCTACCCTAGTTAATAAAAAAATTACTCAAGAATTGGAGGAAACCCAAGTATTCGCAATAATGGCTGATGAAACTAAGGACATATCAAAAAAAGAGCAATTATCTATCGTTGTAAGATACGTTTTTCGGGGTGAGGTGAAAGAAAGATTTCTCGGTTTCACAGCTCTACAATCTCTAAATGCGGAATCCCTTTTTAAATACATAAAGGAAACCTTAATTAAACACCAGATTGACTTAAAGAATTGCGTAGCGCAAACATATGATGGGGCTAGTGTGATGAGTGGTCGAGTTAGTGGCGTACAAACTCGGTTAAAGAAAGAAGTTCCGAAAGCTATGTATGTACATTGCATGAACCACAGATTACACCTAGTACTTTTTGATACTTGCAAAAATGTTGGATATGTTCGTGATTTTATTTCGACTTTAGAAGGTCTATACGTGTTTATGTCAGGATCTAACATTCATATACAATTCCTGGATTTGCAAAAAGACATGGGTGATTCGGTAGTTGAATTGAAACGTCATTGTCCTACACGATGGACCAGTCATCTGCACGCTTGTTTAGCGGTCAAGAAAACTCTTAGTCCCTTTATTGTTTTGCTAATGCGATTTGCAAATGATCATCAAAGTCAACATAGGTGCGAAGCAAAAGGACTTTTAATTAAAATAGATTTTTCCTTCGTTTATCTTCTTTGTTTATTTACACAACTATTAATGAATACCAAAGGAATATCGGATTATTTACAATCTAAAGAAGCTGACATGGGAAAAGCTATCCTTTTGGTAAACAGTTTGGTTGACGATTTAAAAGCGAAGAAGACCGATAACTTTCACAATGATATCCTTAATGAAACAAAGAATTTATGTAATGAAAACGGATTGAAAATGTCTGAAAAAAGAAAAAGAGAAATCCCCGAAAAGCTCGCAAGGTTTATTATTACCGAAAAAATACCGTCCGCATCTGATGATTTTAGTGAAAGTGGCTTAAGAACAGGTGTATTTTTAGTTGTGTTAGACAGAATTATTGCTGAGTTAGAAAAACGATTTTGTGAAAACTCCATTATTAAAGGTATGAGTGCATTAGTTCCAGGATCGGAGAGTTTTTTAAATTATAATGTGGTTCTCCCTCTGGCCCAATTTTATGAGCTTGACATTTCAGCTCTAAAAGCTGAAATGCAGATCTTACCAAAAACGATCAAACGATACGAGGATGAAGGAACAAAAGTGACTGATTTTATCGACTTTCTTAATTTATTAATAAAATTTAAATTAGCGTTTCAAGAATCTTATAGACTCGCTGTAATAACTGTGACCATCCCCGTGTCTAGTGCATCGTGTGAAAGAACATTTTCATGTTTAAAACGTTTGAAAAGTTTGGCGCGGAACAGGATGCTAGATGCACGGTTGTCCCATCTAGCAACCCTAGCGATTGAAAAAGAGGAAACTCGCCTTTTGGACGTTTCGGAAGTAGTTAATTCTTTTGCGAAAGCGCATGAGAATAGGAGGATTATTCTGCAGTAGTATAAGTATTAAAAAATCATTTATAAATTTATTAGTATTCTTATAAAATTATTGTACGTGTGAGCCTTCAAGTAGGTAGTAACTACGTACTTTGTGTAAGAAATTTCAATAAAATATATTTTTGGTACTATAGTCAAATGTAAATAGAAACATTTTGAAAATATAGCCGTCTATCAAATTCTTCTAGAAATTACGCACTTTTAACTATTATTTATCCTTTCTATATTATCTAAACTAATATGCTAGTTATTCATTCAGATATTTTTTACTAAAATGTAACACAATTACAAAAGTAAGTATACAAAATTGATAGATTTTACATTACAAAAATATGTTTAAACATTTTTGAAGTTAATTTAAAAGCTGTTGACCTTGAATTTTACAAAAAAATCGCCTGCGGCGCTTCGGGCTACGCCCGCTCCTCCGCCCCCCATGACAACTTGTTAATTTCACTCCGCCCCGGCATAGAATTTATGCTGGCGTCGTCACTGGTCATCTGTATATATTTCAAGTCAGATGGCAGGCTCGGCAGCCGCAAAAGCTGAAAATTTTAAACCTACAAAATATGGTACGATTCTAGAACACTATGATTTTTCAGCTTTTGCTGTCGAGACTGGGTCACTAAAATCGGTCGACTGCTAACTGATGTATCAGGAGGCAGTCGCGCAAAATGTTCCTTGGAACAAAGAATTAGTTTATGCATACAACGAGGTAATTCTGCATCGGTGCTCGGTACGATGCCCTCAGTAGAGGTTATGGACGAATTCTTTCATATTCGCAATCATAAAAATGATTCTTAGTGTTGAATAATTAAATTTAATATTATTGTTTTCGTGTTTATCTTGTCTTGAAGTTTTATTTATTGTTATATTTATAATTAAAATAAAATTTATATTTGACTTACAAAATGTATCTTATACATCAATCTGTTTTTCGATTCCTTCTTGAAACTATTATTAAACCAAGATAAAGTATATCAACTCTTCAACTTCAAAGAAGTCAGATCACACGATAACTGAAAGCTGGTTAGATAAATTTTGTTGATCCAATATGCAGATATAAGCAAAAAAATTACCACTGTAACTTTTTAACGTAAACTTAAAGGTACAATATATGAATTCAGTGTAAAATCCATTTAAAATGTGGTTGACTGATTCTACCAATAAATAGGCAGTAAAAATACGTCGATCGTATTGAATTATCTATAAAACGTATTATGTATCCTAGAAAATAATCTGGAATTGTAAGTAATGTGAATTGCTGGCAACTTTGGCACTCCTAATAACTTGATCATAAAATCCCAATTCGAGCTACTCCAACATTTACATTAAATCAATTATTAGATTTAATTTAATCCAACATTCGAATTTATTGTTAAATTAATTTTTCAAGATGGTTGTTGACTTAGTCGGCGAACAAAAAACATCAACTGATATTTCTAAGCTTTTCAGATACAGGTAATACTAATATCCGCAAACGCGTAATTCATGATTTACACAATTCGGTGATCACAACTCAATACATTAGAACGATCAAAAAAATCAAAATTCTTTCTACGTTTTCAAGTTTTTAAAGTAATACCATTGACTATACGAGTTATCAAGACACGCAGCCATATATGTTTTAATGCAATACTAAATTGTCGCGACAACTAGATGGTGCTAATTTTCAATGTAAATCCTCATTAACAATTATTAATCTCGCGATCCATTCCCTTAGAACGTGTGGACAGTATAGTGCGCGGAGTGCGTTCGAGTGAGAGGGACATAGAATTTACAATTCTTCCATATGGCTGCGTGTCTTGATAACTCGTATAGTCAATGGTAATACTGAAAGATAGTAAATTTTTCATAAAAATTTCAAGTTTAGGTTGGCTTTATGCAGGTAACATTTTACAAAATTTGTCGTTTTTTTTCTATAGATTTTTATTTCAACAAATACATCTTATTGAGGTTGAGTTGGTTGCTTGATTGAATAGACCTGATTTCCGGTATTAATCCTTATTAGAAGAATTTTGCATTCGTGGCAAAATATAAGGAAAAAAATGCAAAATAATAGTATATTACGTACTGAGGTGGAAAATGCTTCATTACAGCCGAGCGCTAATATAAGCGTAACTATAATATAAGGTAACTATAAGCGCGACGCTGGAATGAAGCTTGACACCGAGGTATGTATACTATTTTATTCACAATCAGTTTGTAAACAATAAATAATTAACAATTGTATTAAATTATACATTGTTTTTCATTTGATTTCACTTTTTAAAGTAAAAATAGTTTATCAAGTTAGTATAAAATATTAAAAACAAATTGCTGTTTATGTCAAACAAAAAATTTGTGTTGGCAACTGGCAAATATTATATTAGTAACAAATTTATAGATTTGTTTCGTGTTTTTTATATTAGTGCTTAAATAATTTTTAATTATTCTGGCTAAACTTAAACTTATAAAGTAACTAAAATAAAATTAGATTATAATTTAGCTTGTACTAAACTTGTACATAAATTTATTGTACTTGACACTTGACATAACTTTAACTAATTTGACGCATATTTTTTGTTAGTGTCTTTTCTAGCCACAATGCGACATTACAGGTAGGAAAGTGATCACTTCCCAACCTGGGGTAGGTTGGAAAGTAAAACAAAATAGCTTTCTGATTGGTTGGCAAGTGAAAGTAAATAATAAACTGCTTCCCAACTTATTAAAAATTAGGAATGTATCGATTACTAACCGATTGTGAATAAAATTATTTAGTTCACCTCCTGGCCAAGTTTCCAGAGTTGGCTTTTCATTTAGAGGGGTAAAATTAGATAATCTATAAAAGCAAGCAAGCTAGCTTTTCCAGGCAATTTTCTACACTTGCCAGTTAATCTAGCTTATTACCTTGTTATTATATCTACTAATAATTTTACTAAAATTTTAATTACTAAAGTTCTCAAAATTTGGGGTATTCTAGAAACATTAAATTTTAATTATTTGTTTTGAACTTTGCAGATAATATTATTTAATGGAAAGCTTTTGAGGCCTTCAAAAGATCTTATGTTTTAAATTTACATAAGTAATTAAAAGGTAAGGCAGACATATTACGATTAAAAGGTGTTACAAAGTTAATTTTAAGGAAAAAATTTTACATTACTTTAAGAAGAACAAACGTAGAACTTTTTTTCAAACATTTTGTGGCGTGTCAACGAGCCGCTAAAAACCACTTTAGCTCCGAATAGAACATGTATTTTCAACGGTAAAAATTGATTACCTATAGTATTTAAAGCATCGCATCGTTATCCACATGCTAGGCAACTTAAATTTCTGTTATTCTCAGAAGTTATCTACTACCATCATTTTTTTTCTTTGATCTGCCGTATCAGCTACAAACTGGCTAAAAAAATTTGAATTCATGGTTATTCCCACATAAATTCTTATTATATTGCCAAATTTTTTCAAAAGCAGTTTGAAGTTTATTTAGATGCTATCGAACTATAAAATATTGTATGATAACTTGCTCAAGTTTTGATAAAGGGTAAAATTAAACATGTTGTTAAGCCAACTAAAGAAGTTTACCTTGTTCTCAACCACAAATATAAAGATTGTATTAATTACATAATAAAACAGTATGCAATTTACATAGCTTAAATCCATTAATATCAGTTAATAATAATACGAATAATTAAATTCAAAATGCTTATTATTCATAAAATTAATGCAAATAAAAATTATTTTCAAGTTCGCATACGATATAAGCAATGAAAGTTTTCCATCTACTACACAACAACAAATAAATTCTCGCACCAGCTATAATTTTGTAAAATTATAATTTATAATAAGTTTTCAGAAGTCTTGGGTAAAACCACTAAAAATTTTTTATGTATCTATGCAAACAACAAACTAATATTGACAAGAATGATTATTTGCTTTGTGCTAGTAATACGAAAATATGTTCTCCCTCTCTGTCTGGTGATATTTAAAAATCCATTTTTTAATTAAGGAATATTTTTCTTAGAAACCAGAAAAGCTGTTGAACAAAGAAAAGTATACAAACAAATATATTGGTGTTAGTCAAAAACTGAAAAATACAAATCAATTAAAATTTAAAACATTAAATTTGAATCATAACTTTAAGTTAAACTTGCAGACCACGGCTTATCAATTTAAATACTGGATTTTCTTCATGTCAACAACTTGTCCTGACAAAAATATATTTATTTAAACATCACCACGTATTGACGTGTATAGAAATATAAATGGTACATCTACGACTATTTAAGAATATAAATGAGAGGTAAAATTAATGTACAAGTTAGTTTCGTTTGTTAAGTCTAACTATGAATGCTGTTATTGGTATATGTTTAGTGCTTTGCGCCCCTATAATAGCTTCGACCCAATTTGCGGAGCTACGAAATGGTGATAAAATTCCAGTTTTGGGATTGGGAACATGGAAAGTATGTCAATTTTTATTATCAAATTTAATTAAATTTAAAAAGGTTTTCAACAATAAATTGATGATTTAACAGAAAGCTATTATATTTTTTTTACAATATTGGAACGAATTGATAATAATTATTTTTAGGGTGATCCCGATCTTCTGGCAAGAACTTATAACGCCGCACTAGAAGCAGGATATCGCCATATAGACACTGCTAGTTTATATGAAAATGAAGTCGATATTGGAAAAGTTGTTAAAGAATGGATATCTTCTGGAAAGCTTGACAGTAAGTAATAGAAAATATTTAAAAAAAAATCCTATGAAAATATTATTGCAGGAAAGGATTTGTTCGTGTTAACCAAACTTCCCAGTGTTGGTATGCATCCAGAATTGGTATCGAAATTCCTAAAGGAATCCTTGAAGAAATTGCAACTCGACTATGTAGATATGTATTTAGTTCACACTCCTTTCGGATACAACTATAAAGAAGGTACATTACGTCCAACAACTCCAGAAGGCTTACCCGACATTGATGTCAATACAAATATTACAGCAATCTGGAAGGTATGACCATTTTTACTTGAACTTACACCCATTTTTATTTTAACAATTTTAGGCAATGGAAGACCAAGTCAATGCTGGATTGACTAAGAACATAGGCTTATCAAACTTTAACGCTTCGCAAATATCAAGAATTTTAGAGAAAGCTACAATTCTCCCATCAAATTTACAAATTGAAATTCATGCCGATTTTCCCCAAAAGGATATGGTTGAATTTTGTAAAAAAAATGGCATTGTGGTAACAGCCTACGCACCATTAGGATCCCCCAGTTCAGATAGGTACATAATTATATAACTCTATTTTCTAACTTGACTTTGAAAGTAAAAATATTTTAGTCCCGATGTTCCAACTCTACTGAATAATCCCATAGTTAATGAAATTGCTCGAAAATATAAGAAAACCGCAGGGCAAGTCCTTCTTCGTCACTGCACCCAAAAAGGCTTGGCGTGTATCCCTAAAAGCACGAATCCAGTGCGAATCCAACAAAACATTAACATATTCGATTTTGAACTAACCAGTCAAGAATGCGAACAACTGAACGGACTTGATCGAGGTTCAAGTGCAAGAATTTATAAATTTGAAGATTTTGAAGGGTAGGTTAATTTTGTAAGATACAGCTGTGTTTTTAAACCTTTATTTTTTAGAACACACCCCGAATATCCATTCCAATAAATATCGAGGTGCGAAGGAATATTTTTCTTTTTCCTTTTATATAGTCTAAGTTTGTAATTTTTATACACTTAAAATTTTCTGACATCAATAAAATTTTTTATAAGTGTTTAGAGTCTTAATTTTATGCTGGTTAATATTGTATTTTACATACAATTATTTTCTAGATTATTTCCTGGTTCTCTTAAGAAAATGTCGCGAATAAAACTTTTATTATATGAATTATAATATTTTAAAACTATATCATAAATTACGAATAAGTTTTCAGTAAATATATTAAATTAATATAATTTTTGTTTACTAGTTATTCAAAGATATAAACAAAACACATATAAATAAAAATTAATTTTTTTAAGGTAGGTAACTGTACAATTAATAGTACTACAGTATAATTAGACTAAAAAACACCCAAACCGGGAAATCCAAAAAATAAACGGTTTAATTGCCACTAAATGTTCATTACTCGTTCCTCTATAAGTACTAAAAAGTCTCCCGTTCTAGAGCGACAGGTTTGGGTGGGGCGAGGGGGGTAAGGAGTCAAAACCATACGTTTCTACAGTTTTTGTCAAATATCTCGAAAATGATGGAAGATACCGAAAATACCATTGCATACAAAATTAAAGGCCGTGAAATTTTCTACAAAAATGTTTCTATAAATTTTTTTGGTAAACTCTATAGATTAGGAGATATGGGAGGGAGGACAGTTTTGATAATTTTCTTACTTACTTTTTGTTTTTACTGTAATTTTAAATTAATTTTAGAATTTTGTAATAACTGATGGAAGTGATGGAGAAGAAAAGTAATATTAACCCTGTAATGCACATTTAAAATGGAATCTCGTTAACCTATACATGCGCGTCACAAACTATGACCAAAATCTGTTTCGAATAGGATTTTCGTAAATATTATTACATAGTGACTTTCTCCTGACAATTACGAAGACAACGAAAAAAAGATCAGCCAAATCGGTAGAGTCGTTCTCAAGTGATGAGCGTACATACATTTTTTACGTTTCATTTTTATATATATAGATTTGTATGTCCATATGTAATTTTAATTAAATGTATTAAAATGCTTTTTACAAATGCCAGTCTGTAACTTACAAAGATTTTTTTCACATAAATATATTAATCCTGGAAAAAAGTATTCAAGAAAGGCAAAAATTCATTAAAACTTTCCTCCTCCATATCTTCTAATCTGTATCTAGAAAATTTTTCTAGAAAATTTAACGGCCTTTAATTTTGTACAGGACGGGATTTGCTCTATCTAAAGTTATTTTCGAGATATTTGACAAACACTGTGGAAATGTATGGTTTTAACTATTTACCCCCCTCACCCCACCCAAACCCGTTGCTCTTAAGCGGGAGACTTTTTAGTACTTATAGAGCAACTGATAATTAACATTTTATGACAATCCAACCTCTTATTTTTTGGATTTCCGGGTTCACATCTAATTATACTGTACTATTAGTAAAAATAAAATTATTTTTGAATATATAGTAAGGTAAGGGACCCAAATTCAGACACCTTAAGAAATTCACGTTACATTTTATTCAATATAATTAGTAGTTATTCAGTGACGTTGATCGGTTTTGATTTTCTTGAATTACTAATTGTTTCTAAGAAGATCTAACCAGTTATTTATCACAAAGCTCTGATAAATTTAGTTAATTTATTAATTTATTATAACCATCCCAAAATCACCTAAATCCGACTGTGAGTACCAAATTCAGACATATCAGTGAACCTAATTCCGACAGAGACCCGAAATAAGATATTTGAGCAACATTATTTCGATAAAAACTTTGTGAAATTGAAAATTTAAGCCTTTATATTCAACTGCAACAAAAGTTTATTCAAATTTCTCAATTAATGGTGTTTTATGGTATACAGAAACTAATAGTTAAAATCTGCTTCTTATTAGAAATTTTTTGTAGATAAACATATAACCTACGTTTCAAACACCATTATAAACAAGCTTATGTATTTACTGCTAGGGTGTTGATAAAATGAAAAACAAAATTTGACTGAAAGAATCCATGTTAAATTGTATTAACAGGTGTCTTAACAAATATATAGATATTTGATATTGTAAGTTTCTTATTTTAACAAAAAAAAACAGAAATGTCTGAATTTAAGACACAGTCTGAATTTGGGTCACATACCTTACAAAGGTTCGTATACCGGGTGCTGAATGAGTTAGCCGAACATAGGAAATTAACATGTAAAACTTATTTATGCAAATTCCTGCTACCCTAATCATTTTAGAGAAAAAATTAAATACACAAAAATAATGCAGAAATATAAACTACAAATGATAAAAGCATTAGATCTCATCTAGATTTTACTTAAGGTGCTAGATCAATAGGTATAGATCATAAAATCAAGCAGTTGTCACCATTTGCTTTATGATATTTTTTTTATTCAAGATGCATACCTTTTAAAAAGGTATAATATTGTAATATTTTTATCATTTGAAATTTGAAAAATAATCACTGTTGTAATGAAAATGAAAGTAAAATACTTCAAGTATAAAATAAATGAAACTGACTAATTTTTGCCAATAAAGCAGAAATTTTGAAAGCCGGATTTTTTTGCCCCATATATTTTAGCAATACAATAATAGGTAGGTTTGTGTCTTTGCTTCAAATTTAAGTGCCGACATCTTTTTAAGAGTGCTTAAACTGCACGTTTTCTCTAATTAGTTAATGCCATGGCACCAATTTGAAATTTCGCGTAAATTGTTCAAATTCTTGTGTCAAGTTTGCAAGGCAAACTAAGAAAGATAATCTTACCTTTTCTTTGCGATTGATTAGTATGGTAGGTATTACTTTACATAAGCTAATTTATATTTATAATTAAAATGTATTTTATTGAAAACTCAAAGAAAAAATAAATTTTATTAATTTTTTTAAAATAAAAAATAGCTTATGTGGTATTATGTTTTACGTGTGTACTGAAAATTTCAACTTTTTACGATTATTCGTTTTTCAGTTCAGCGCCTATTGATCTAGCACCTTAAAAGTCAAGAAATGCTTTTAAAATTATTTAAAGATTCATTCATCAGACTGGCCATGTAAGTTTCCATGGTAATTATTTTTTCTCATTGCGGTATGTTAGGTCGTACATTTTTATTGTCATTTGAGTGACGATAAGTCTCTTTTTGCCGGACTCCGTATTTACAAAATTTTCAAGGCCGGGACTGTTACTTTCCCGGCCGCAAAATGAGTCCGGAAAAAACTTTCGCGGACTCATTTTGTGGCCGAGAAAGTAGCAGTCCAGGGTTCAGAAATTTACTTTCACAGACAACCAAGATGCAATCATATACAACAATCAAAATAATATGTTATTTTATACGTTTTTTTCTTCTTATATTGGTTTTTGTGTGGGGAATGTCGATTAAATTGTACGATCCCTGGTTTCAAACATTTTCGAGCAGAACAGAAGTCAACGCTTCTCTTCGACATGCATCGCTGATTTCCACAATCAAAGCTATCTAAAACAATAATATTTCAATTAAAATGTTTTGATCAATGTAATTCGTTACCTGGATTCTAGCTAAAATAGTCTAAGGAAAAATAGTATACGGTAAATTGGTCTAGGTAAAATAGTCTAACTAAAATGGTCTAAGTAAAATAGCCTAGATAAAAAAGTATAGGTAAAACAGTCTACGGCAAAATTCAAAGAAAGATTCCATTTTTAATAACTTCTTAATAAAAAGTTACGCTTACACGTCACAGATACTACTATAAAAAAAAATCTGATGTGACAACACATAACTTTCCCATTTATTACTAAAATAATAATATAATTAAATTGTATATTTTTCGGATTAATGAACAGTAAGCACTTTCAATCATTAATAATTTTTTACAACATTTAATTGTATAGGATAGCGAAATCCATATAATAAGATTTATTTGTATCCTTGAGCTCACTATTGATAATCATATATAACTGTATTTTCAAGAGCTAATAATTTTAATTAATAAAATAATAATAATAATTAAAATTAAAATTAAAAAAAAATAATAAAAATTTAATAAATAAAAAAAACGTATGGATTCCAACCAAAATCTAATCAGCTCTCTAGACGGCTGTTACAAACCAGTATATGAAATTTGAATAAAATCGGTTGACGCGTTTTGAAAAAATCGTGAACGAAAAAATCCCACACTCACACACACGCACACACATCCGGACATCATTGCAAAATTTGTCTCAAACAATTTGTACGGACTCATAAACTATGGAAAAAATGCTAGTTCAAAATTTTTTTTTACTCGATTACAATACTTTCCTTTACTACGTAAATGGGAAAGTAATATACTATAGGCAATGATGATGCAGTTACGATTCTGACACAAAAATACAATTGAGTTTTGGAATCTACTTAATCTATTCATGAGTAATCCCCCCTCCGGCGTAGATCTGCACTTGGTAAAATATACGTTTACATGTTTAAAACAAAAAATCTATATTATTAATATTTATTATTAAACTTAAATTCACTAGTTAAACCTAATAGTATGACCAACAGCCCCAATAAATTCGATCATAGTACCGAGTACCATCTCAATATTCCTCGCAAAGCGCTTTCAGTTTTCTCTGCATGTCCTCGTACACAGCAGATTTTGTTTGTTTGTTCGAACTCCAATCCTATGTTGGTTTAATTTTGTTTCATCACATGCTTGTTCCAATCCCTTCTAAATCTTTGGATGTAAATATTGACTTTTTTTACTTACAAGGAGGGGATCCCTACTCGACATCACCGATTTCGTCCGAATTTATAGTGTATGGAAGGCTTGACTAGAATTGTAAGTGACACAAATTGTAGCTCCAGATGGCTAAGTGTTTAGGAAATACATTTTTTTTTAGAGATTTTAATATATACATAAGTCATTTACGTTATAAAATTTCCAAGTACCAAGTTACCGCTAGCACAGCGGTAGGCAGTCAGACTCGAAATGCAAGGGTTCTAGGTTCGACTCACCGTAAGGGAAACTTTTTTTTCCTATGGCTTTATTTTTACGATATGAACCGTAATACGTAATGTATTGTATTTATTTATATTTTTATATTTATTTTTTTATATTTATTATATATTTGTTTGTTTTATACAACAAATCTTACAAAATCTAAAAAAAAATATAAATTTAATATATTTCAATATTATAAAAATATAAATAAATACAATACATTATTACGGTTCATATCGTAAAAATTGAATAGAAGCCATAGGAAAAAAAAAAGTTTTTAGTATGGTGAGTCGAACCTAGGACCCTTGCACTTCGAGTCCGACTGCCTACCACTGTGCTTGGCATTACTTGGAAAAATATATATTAACTCTCCCCAAAAAAAGTTTTATTTCCTAAACGCTTGGCCATCTGGAGCTACAACTTGTGCCACTTGCAATTCTAGTCGAGCCTTCCACACACTATAAATCCGGACGAAATCGGTGATGTCGAGTAGGGGTCCTCTCCTTGTTAGACTATTTTACCTAGACCATTTTACTTGGACTATTTTACCTAGACCATTTTACTTAAACCAATTTACCGTAGACTATTTTGCCTTATGCCCGATTTTTTCACCTTGAGATATCTATCGGATAAGTATAACCAATCAAACAAGCGTAAAAATTTAAATTACGGTGGTTTGATTCGTTATACTTATAGTTATACTTATCCGATAGATATCTCAAAGTGAAGAAATCGAGCATTAGACTTTTCTACCGATTACCCGTTACCTTCATGAAGATCAGATACGTCGTATCATCTACTTCCTTTAAAAATTTTGTAATTTCTCCCTTCGTGAGAACTTTTTGATTTCAATATATTTTTAAAGTTGAATTGTAGCCCTCAACATCGAAGAAAGAGTCCACGGCGTGGTTCTTTTACGTCTTTGATTTGAGTTCAAAATACGTCATCAAAACTAATTTGTTTATAGCTTTAACTCTTTTTTCTGTACACCATTTCTCGAATTGGTTATACGCACTTTTATACTTTTTTTTTGATTCATACAATTCTTCAATATTGGAATTTTCCGATGAATCACTCATTTTGTCACCGAGATCTAAAACATAAAATTATAAATATTGTATATTCCTATAAATTAAAATTAATAAGTAGGTATACTTAAATAGTTTATAATGATTGCTGCTTACCTTAATAAAATAAAACTGTTATTGTGGTACAGTCTTCATGCTAATATAAATTGTTTTAAACAACTGTGCACTCTACAGCTTAGCGAGGCTTTTAATTTACAATTACAGTTGCACACACCTTCTAATGTATACGCATATTTAAATTACAATTCAATGTTTAGTATCATATTTGAAACGCAAAGAGGAAAAATCTTGTATGACACACGTAGGATAGTTAATATTTAAGTGCGCGGCACTTTTTTGTCTAGGCTGCCCCTCGTACAAAAATCTATCGCCTAATACTGAAATATTCAACTTTTCGTTACTAGTAGCATAAATAGCTATTATGTATCTATGCAAACAACAAATTAATATTGACAAGAATGATTATTTGCTTTGTGTTAATACTACGAAAATATAAAATATGTCTTCCTTCTCTGTCTGGTGATATTTAAAAATTAATTATTTAATTAAGGAACATTTTTCTTAGAAACAAGAAAAGCTGTTGAACAAAGAAACGTATACAAACAAATATATTGGTGTTGGTCATAAGCTGAAAAATACAAATCAATTAAAATTTTAATCATTAAATTTGAATCATAGCGTTAAGTCAAACTATCAATTTAAATACTGGATTTTCTTGATGTCAACAACTTCTCCGGGCAAAAATATATTTATCTAAACATCACTACGTATTGACGTGTAGGGAAATATAAATGGTACAACTATGACTATTTAAGAATATAAATGAGAGTTAAATTAATGTACAAGTTAGTTTCGCTTGTGTCTAACTATGAATGCTGTTATTGGAATATGTTTGGTGCTTTGCGCCCCTATAATAGCTTCGACCCAATTTGCGGAGCTACGAAGTGGTGATAAAATTCCTGTTTTGGGATTGGGAACATATAAAGTATGTCAATTTTTGTTATTCAATTTAATTAAATTTAAAAAGGTTTTTAACAATAAATTAATTATCTAACAGAAAGCTATTATTTACTATTACGGATTGATAATAAGTAATTATTTTTAGGGTGATCCCGATGTTCTGGCAAGAACTTACAACGCTGCACTTGAAGCAGGATATCGCTATATAGACACTGCCAGTTTATATGAAAATGAAGCCGATATTGGAAAAGTTGTTAAAGAATGGATATCTTCTGGAAAGCTTGACAGTAAGTAATAGAAAATATTTAAGAAATATTCCAATGAAAATATTATTGCAGGAAAAGATTTGTTCGTGTTAACCAAACTTCCCAGTGTTGGTATGCATCCAGAATTGGTATCGAAATTCTTAAAGGAATCCTTGAAGAAATTGCAACTCGACTATGTTGATATGTATTTAGTTCACTTTCCTTTCGGATACAACTATAAAGAAGGTACATTACGCCCAACAACTCCAGAAGGCTTACCCGACATTGATGTCAATACAAATATTACAGCAATTTGGAAGGTATGACAATTTTTACTTGAACTTACATCCCATTTTCATTTTAACAACTTTAGGAAATGGAAAATCAAGTCACTGCTGGATTGACTAGAAATATCGGTTTATCAAACTTTAACGCTTCCCAAATATCAAGAATTTTAGAGAAGGCTACAATACTGCCATCAAATTTACAAATTGAAATACATGCCGATTTTCCCCAACACGATATGGTTAAATTCTGTAAAAAGAATGGTATTGTGGTAACAGCGTACGCACCATTGGGATCTCCCAGATCAGATAGGTACATAATTATATAACTCAATTTTCTAATTTGATTTTGAAACCCAAAAAAATATTTTAGTCCTGATGTTCCAACTCTACTGAATAATCCCGTAGTTAATGAAATTGCTCGAAAATATAATAAAACTGCAGGGCAAGTACTTCTTCGTCACTGCACCCAAAAAGGCTTGGTGTGTATTCCTAAAAGCACGAATCCAGTACGAATCCAACAAAACATTAACATATTCGATTTTGAACTAACCAGTCAAGAATGCGAACAACTGAACGGACTTGATCGAGGTTCAGGTGCAAAAATTTATAAATCTCTAGATTTTGCAGGGTAGGTTAATTATTTACGATATAGCTAAGTTTCTAAACTTTTTTTTTTTAGAACACATCCCGAATATCCATTCCAATAAATATCGTGGTGCGAGGGAATATTTTCTTTTTTCCTTTTATAGTCTAAGTTGTCAAAATTTGTAATTTTTATACACTTGCAATTTTCCAACATCAATAAAATTCTTTATAAATGTTTAGAGTCTTAATTTTATGCTGTTTAACCCAACATAGTAAAATATTGTATTTTACATAATATACAATTATTTTCTAGTTTATTTCCTTGTTGTCTTAAAAAAAGGTCGCGAATAAAATTTTTATTGTATGAATTATTATTAAAGTAAGTTTAGTTAGTATATTGTATTGTGTTTATATTACACTAGTATTGTATATTTATGGTTGTGTTTATAGTACGTGAATTTTGAGAATTTGCCTGTTCTTTGAATAAACACAGTTCAAACCTAAAATAAAAAATTTATTGTACAAAAAAAAAATCATCTAATAAATTTTTACAGGCTATGGAGGCAAACATATTTGAATACTTTTGATTACTCGAATGTAAGATTATAATAGGTGTATAAAAACTATATCATAAATTACTAAGAAGTTTTCAGTAAATATATTAAATTTATATAATTTTTGTTTACTATTAATACTCAAGGATATAAACACATTATAAATAAAAATAAATTTTTTTAAGGTAACTGTACAATTAAAAATAAAATTATTTTTGAGTATTGCACTCAAGAATGGGAGCTAGTCGGGAGTTTTTTGCGAATATTGTCCCCACGTTGACGCGCATGAATAGATTAACGAAATTCCATCAGAGTAACGGCGCTAGATATCGAAAAACTGAGCAAAAAATTTACCACCATTACAAAAACCCCCCAGAGATTTGTCGTAAGAAGCCATATACAAATTTTCAGATTAATAGCGGGCAATAATGGCGCAAAAAAGTATTACTTATACTTAAGTATTTTTTTATAAGTATATTTAAAACTTTACGCCTAGAATGTAATAACTATGAATCCATGATTTTTTCATTTCTAACTGATATGCAAACTGTGCCGTGTAATGAATATTATACACATTCATTTTAGTCACTTTAGTCATATTAGTGGTAGATAACATGGGCGCCGGCAGGATTATTTTCAGGGAGGTGCATCTGCATCTACACATCTAGAAATTTATTTCTTAATCTTTTACCATGTGTTTTCTTTTATGGCAGGGGAGTGCAAGTGCATCCCCTTGCACCCTGCTGCCGGCGCCAATGGTAGATAACTTAATATTCACAAATAACAAGTCAATTAAATAGTCAAGTTGGTATTATTCTAAAAAGTTTTACTTTATTACATAATTATGCATCTACCAATAACTTCTATTTTTTTAATATCATAAATATTCATAAATACTGAAAACAAATAGTTTTTAACGTATATTTAGAATAAAGCAAAGTCAAGGTTAGAAAACAACATAATAAAAATATTTATATATTAATTTTTAATCAAATCTTCGCCTGAACAAATATTCAAATATGGAAAATTGATACTTATTCATTACTTTTAACAAAATTAACATGATAAGCACGCCGTGAGAAATGCTTAAGTTAGATAAACACCTGATCACTTTGAAAAGTAAACAATTCCTATATATTTGTGTAAAGTATATGAAGGAGAAACTGAAAAAAGTGTTTAGGTCAATAACTGACCATGGAAAGAGAACCTTTCAAATAAAAGTTAACTACGTCGTTTCTTCTATAGCTTGAATAGGTACAAATAGAATATAATATTGTGGTCAACAAGAATATATAAGATTTCAGAAAATATAATAACCAGTTTAGTGTTGTTTTTCACTTAGGAATATTAGAAGATGATTTCCAATTCCGTATTGTATTTTTTAATATTTTTAACTTCTGTGGTTTTTGCCCTTGAAAAAGATGTAACTTTACATAGTGGATTAAAAATGCCTATTCTGGGCTATGGAACATTTCAAGTATGTTAATTTATAATATTTTATGATTTACAACTTTTAAAATAAATTATTGTAATGTTTTTAGGCTAATGATAATAAATTGGAAGAAGCTCTTGAAAATGCATTGGATGCAGGCTATCGTCATATAGACACGGCTTCCATCTATTATAACGAAGAAGCTATTGGAAGAGTTCTCAATCGTTACTTAACCAATGGAAAACTTAAAAGTAAGTATCCTGATTGAATTTCTAATTTATCTAATTGAGCAAAATTTTGTTTCAAGGATCCGATCTTTTCTTGGTAACAAAACTTCCTGGTGTTGGAATGCATCCTCAACGTGTATCTCAATTTTTAAAAGAATCCTTGGCCAAACTTCAAGTCGATTACGTTGATTTATATTTAATACATTCTCCAGATGGTTTAAATTATAAAGAAGGCACGTATTTTCCTAGAACACCGGAAGGAGACCTTGATGTTGATTACAATACAGATCATCTAGGCATTTGGAAGGTAAACGTTAATACAATTTATTAAAATTTTATTAACTCTTTCGCATTTTAGGCAATGGAAGATCAAGTTACTGCAGGTTTAACAAAGACAATAGGATTATCAAATTATGAGATCGATCTAATAGATAAAATATTGAACAATTGCACTATACAGCCAGATAATAACCAAATTCAGTTGCATGCTTACTTCCAGCAAAATGAACTTGTCGATTACTGCAAAAAGCATAATATCAGCGTAACTGCTTATTCGCCACTGGGAGCACCAGGATTAGCTCACTTTAAACCAGGGTAATTAATTATCTTTTTTTTTAAATAAAATGTACATTTGTATTGTTTTAGTTCAAAAGTGGCTAATGTATTAAGCGATCCAATAGTAAACAAAATCGCAAAAAAACATAACAAAAGTCCAGCTCAGATTCTGTTACGACATATTATTCAAAAAGGAATAGTAGCTATTCCAAAAAGTACGACAAAATCGCGCATTATAGAAAACATCAGTATATTTGATTTTGAACTAGATGATCAAGATATGGAAGAATTAAATGGCCTTGATAAGGGACCAGATGGTACCATCATTCTCAATGGTTTTCCTTAGCAAGTTGATTTATCGTGTTTTAAATAAGCAGTTTGATGATTTCTCAGAAATAAATAATTTGAAAAGATAAAATCAGAATTTTGTAATTTTGTAACAAAATCAATATAACAAAGGTTAGCGCAGTACATTTTGTTTCCTTATATCTTTCTTATCTATGCCGAACTGTTGATTGTTATTATCTTTAATATGTTTATTTTGATAAATCTACTTTTATGGCAACAAATATGAGTGTGGCATCTGTAAAATTTGCATGGCTGCAATGAACTAAATCCAAAAATTTAGAACTGAAACAAAAGTAACAATACAAAATTATGTTAATTAAAATATCTTTTATTCATTTATACTTAGTAACACCACAATTCAAGGTAGATTTTGGTTGACCACTACATTTTTTAAACGGTTATCATGGTGATTACCTCGGTGGTTTGCCATTGCCTATCGCGGAAGGACACTAATTCCGCTTCAGTTAAATTAAATGAAAAATCAAATTGATATTTTTCTTAAGGAGCTGCTAATGTTTGCTGATAAATTTTAGTTTATTATTCAAAAGACAATTCAAAGTTTCCTAAAACTTTTCTAAAAAATACTTTTCAAATTTTTAATTTGTGCTAAAGTTAAGGATACTTTACGTTTTATGCTTTTCTCTTATATTTTTTATAATTCTAAGAGAGAACATGATAATATGCACAATATAAACTGCATTTAATACTTTTTCCTATGATAATCATATGATGTAAAGTGCCTTTTAGGATATATTATACATATTAAAATAATATTTTAGTTGTTGTTCATTTTGCGTTTGCTCTTCTTAGATTGACAAACATTATATGGTGATATGATGAACTTATAGCTAAAGGCAATATGACTTACTAGGGAATATAATTATTAACCCTTCCTTTCATATTCTATGCTATGTTGCAAATTTGCAACAGACATTTAAATTCAAAAAATTGATATTATAAAGCAGTTTTTCATGGTATAACTAATTTGGAGCACACTAGATAATATATTGAATGCTATATTTTATTGTTAGACAGCAATGCTAAGCATAAAATTGCAGATAATTAAAATAGTTTGTGTTTAGTTGTGACCAGTGAATAATCGTTCAAAACGTGGTTTACAGAAATATTATTTTTTACTGGGTTTATTCAATTTAATTATTAATTTTTTATGTTATAGTTTTTATTTATTCAATTTTTAATTGGATTTCAATTACAAAATTAAATTATAATTAATTACCATTAGTGATTCTCATGGTGTTGCATATTTAAAATAGATTTATTTTGCTTGTTTAATTGAAAACTATTAAGCTTGGATTTTTTCATTATTTTTCTCATAATCTACAATACAAAATGACATCGAAAAGATTTTGTTTTCAAAAAAGAAAAAATCATGAAACGAAGGGTTAATACGGTATTCTCCATTTGCCTTTCCTATAGCTCACACATGAAATTTGCATGTATGATCTCTAAATTTTCAACCAAAATTGTTGATTCTTAGTGCTTGTTTACATAAGACGTACATTAAGATAAGCATAAAACCAAAACGTAATTTTTACATAAGCCACATAAATGTTCACAATGAATATAAACAAAGTTTTAAACTGCGTCTGCGTTGTTAACAAAAAATACTTATAAATTTTAAATTCAAACAATTGAAAATAAAATCTGATCACATTAATTATTTTGACACTAGTCCACTAGTGCATGAAACTGATGAAACCATTACATCTAGTAAAATTTGTGTTTGAAGTTGGTAGTGTTTGGTTATAAGTTGAATTAAATTGGCATTAATTCTTTGACAATGAAAGTTTAAAAGTTTATTTCTGTTTATTTCATTTTATGAGAAAAATGTAGCTAGGTATTTACACAACACAGTTAAAATAATCCAAAAGCGTAAAAAATATATAAAGTTGAAATCATTCCAATCTTATAATATACGAACATAATAACATAAGAACTACGTAAACATAAAAGTTACAGGCCCATTGTGAACACTTACGGTGGTTTGCTACTAGTTCAACTATACCTCTTACGTACATTGTGAACAAACACTTAATCGTGAATATATTTATTATGTTAAATTCACTTTGAGAGTCACAAAAGCAAAATTTATATAATATACTCAGTTTATTTTTTAAAATAATATACATTAAGAAGTTTAATTAATTACAAATAATAGTAATGAGCATACATTGTCGACAATGACCGAACACATTCTAATTAGTTTGTTTTGCTTTACTAAAAATTAAAAATGTATAATTGGAAACTTTTGTTTTAGTATTTGTTTCTAACTTATTTAACACTTTCGTAGCTTCCTTTTCTTCATTTAAATTTACAGAAACAGCTTTCAAAAAAGGATTAGTCACTGGTTCGCGAATGACAGAAACTTCTTCGTCTTTTGCAGGTGTATTTTTTAAGAACCCACTTTTGATTAAAGAAGTCTTATCTGGTGTAGTTGAATTTTCAAAAGTTTTAATTTTATCTTGGATTAACGAGCTGGTCTTGTGCTTTTTTGAAAAACTTGACGTTCTAATAAATTGTCTCAAATCATTAATGTTAATTGTGTTATCAAATTCTTGAAAATACATATCAGATGACTCTAAGATTTTTTAGAAATTTATAAAAGTGATTATAAAGTAATAAGCAAAATTTCTTACCACTGTCATTTTCGTTTTTATATAAAAATTCAGTTTCTTTACAAATACGTCCACTGTTAGGTATTGATGCTAATTCCGTCATCTAAAATTTGAAAATATTACCAGTCAAATTTAGTAAATTGCGTTGTAATAAAACAAAGATGTTCAAATAACCTACATTGTTAATTTTGCAATGATCTGATCTTTATGTTGTGCCTTTATTAGAGTTAATCACGATAACAGCAATTGTAGGTTTAATACCTTTACGAATACACCAATAAATTAGCTCTTTCTATTTTAAATATTTAAAGTACAATGTAGATAGTTACTTATCAGCAGTGGTGTGCTCTAAATATTTTTCCAGTGTTGTCTCATATTTAGAACCACATTTTCACTTAGATATTATAAATGATGTAATTGGGATTAAAGGGTTAGCCTAGTTACTTGTCTGTCATAAAAACCAAACTAATTAAAAATTCTTTTTGTACCCTTTACATCCAGGGCTGGCGCAACAATGTCTGCCACATTAGGCAAAAGCATTGTTTATCTATATAGATAGATAGATATATAGATATAGATAAACACTGGCAAAAGGTTACATTCGACGTACCTCCCATTACCAACCTCCTATCGACCCCATAAAGCCTAACGTGAACACAACCCATTCAAAGTTTTTAGTCTTTTTAAATTGATAGTACCATTTTAAATGTTGTCTTTGACTAATTTAATTTATTCCTCTTTTGCCGCTTCAAAAAAGTCTCCTGGCTCGCCGAGTGAATCTACCGGTCCTGTTTACTGGTTACAGTACAGTACACATTACTAAAAGCAATTTTGGGCCCGCTAGGGATATGGAAAACGATAAAGCGGTATGGTTAATAGACAGCGGATCCACCGATCACATGATTGGCAATCGTGAAAAATTTCATGAGAGATCAAATGGAATTATCAACGCAGGAGGGACCACATTGAAGTCAATTGGTTACAGAGACTTAAAAGCAAAGTGGCACGACACAAACGGCGGCGGCGGTCGAATGGTTACATTGAAGTGTAGCAGTGTATTGTGTAAGTGTATTGAGTAGCAGGGCTTAGTGCAAACTTCTTATCAACAGCAAAAATGTGAGATAAAGGAATTGTGGTAACCTTCGAACACAGTAGTTGCACGATTTTGGACAATGATAAAGAGCTGCTATTCAGAGCTAAACGGGGGGAAATTTGTATACGATAAAGGAAGAATTTATAACAAAACTAACCTCGTATCATGTCACAAAAGGTCTATGGTACCAACGATTAGGTCGCGTCAACGAAAGATATGTACAACGGTTATTAAAGGTTTGAGGAGAAATGGTCGAAAAAGTGTAAGATAAAAACAAAGCAAAATGCGACATACGTGAAACATCAAAGATAAAACAGAAAAGTTATCAGAAGAAAACCGAAAGTCGAAGAAAGGAAGTCTTGGAATTAATACACATCGACATGATGGGACCAATAACTCCCACGTTAAAGGGTAAAAACAGATATGTAATAACTTTCACGGACGACTATTCATGGTACACCAAAGTATTCATGATGATGAGGACGAAAGATGAAGCCTTGCAAAAATTTGATGAATTCAGAAGAACAGTGGAAAGAAGGTTTGACAAGAAAATAAAAACCATAAGAAGTGACAACAGGGGCGAATACACTAGCAAAGAGTAACGGAATTACCTCTCTGTGCGGGAACTAAATGCGCATTGAGTGAAGATGACGAAATAATGAGCGAAGAAAATGAAGACAGTTTACCAGAAAAGAGTCGGGAGCTTGATGTACTTGGCAACGAATACCTAACCAGACATACGCAGTGACCCAAATGAGCCAATTTTGTACGTAGCCAACCAAAGGGCATTGGAATGGATTCAAACAAATATTACGGTATTTGAAAGGAACAAAGGATTATCGATTAAGATTTACAAGAAAAAATCACCACATATACTGATGCAGATTGGGGAAGCGACATCACGGATAGAAAATCATACAATGGTCAAGTCACAATGCTCGCGGGGGGAGGGCAATAAATTAGTATTGCCGAAAACAGAGGTGCGTTGCGTTAAGCACAATGGACACCGAATTCATAGCACTAAACGAAGCCGCAAAGGATGTCTTTGGTTATCAGAAATAATTAGAGAAATACGGCAAGAAAAATAATTGTTAAACGTACCATCGGTGATAAAAATCAATAATCAGGGGGCAATGAAGATCGCAGAAAATAATACAACTTCCGATCGAAGCACACATCGAATTGCGAATGTTCCACGTAAGGGATTGCGTACAAGAAGGAAAGATGAAGATGGACTACTTTTGAAGCGAGGACAACATTGCAGACCAACTGATAAAAACTGTTTCGAAGTCAACGGTACAACAACATCAAACGAAGATGGGAATCGGGAGAGCATCCAGGGGAGACGCAATGAGAAATTTCTCGGATCAGGAAAGCAATCAAGAATAGATTCAGGGGGGGGATGTTATGGGAAATTGTGGTTCACGGACGTTGGTTTCAAATTTAAATATTTTGCGAGGATTCAAGATTCGAAAGAGGTTCGCCGCCAGAGGTCGAGCGAGGTTTTGATTGAAGAGGCAGCAGTTGAAAAGAGGAGTTTAGAGTGAGTGAAAAAAATGGAATCAGGAAATATAAAGGAGTAAAACATTCTCAGTATTTTCGCATAAAAAGTTTGGTTGCCACTGTGCAAACCTCGTGGTTTAACAGATTTATCTATTTATTTTATTTTCACATTTATATAAAATAAGCAGAATTTTATATTTGAAAATAAAATTTTGGTTTTGGATCCGTATAAATTTTGAACATAAAAATACACAAGATATAATATATTTTATGTAATATATACTTACTGCCCTGTCAGAATTACGTTAATGTTAACGTAATGTTAACGAACGGGAGCTTTGGATTGGTAGATCAGCAGAAACATGGCTTTTGATTGGAGCGTTTGTTAACATTACGTTAACGTTAACATGATTCTGACAGGGCAGTAAGTGTTAAAAGTTTTGTTTGCTGGTACAGGAATATCTCTAACATATAATAGAACTCGCTACTTTTCTAGTAAACTTATTTATTGAGAATTACGTTGAAAATTACTACAAAATAACAAATAAAAATAATATACAATTAAATATTAAATCTACTTACAATTCCCGCCCGCGCTTCGTTTACTGTGGTTACTGGTTAGATTTCTTCAAGTTTCCAATTCAGTTTGACTACTAGTCTTTCTCCTAAAAATCCTCTGAGGTAGGTAATGGTTCTGAATTGCCAACCCAAATTTCAGTTTGTTGTTACCACCGCCAATTAAATTGTCAAAGCAGGACCGTCTTCTGACAAGAATCCAACCTCAAACTAGATGGCGTGAACAGAAATTTAAAGTGAGGTGGCTAATGGCTTGCTGCTATTTCGGCAACATAATATAGGCTACGACGGGGGAAAATTGATATTTAGAAAATCAGTAAAATGGCAAACCTCTAAAAATAACTTTTAAAAATCTACAGCCTTACTAATAAACGTTGTATAAATTTTATACAGGGCTTATACAGGGTTGCATAAGAAAACGTTACTAATAAACCGTGTATAAGCTCTACTCTGTATAAGCTTGTCATAACTATTCATAGATGTACCTATAAAGCTTGTATACAGCCTGTATACATGGTGTATAAGTAAAAACGTTACTAATAAACCGTGTATAGCGATGAGGTAGTCAAGGTTTTCATGAGTGTCAAAACACATTTTATACAAATCTTATACAACTAGAACTCTAGTTTAACGATTCCTTGTCATTTTTTCCATTTTTTAGGTTAAATATATTTACTTAAATGACTTTAATGACATAAATTCAAATGACAGTGACAGAAAAAGTCACAAAAATGACATTTCGAGTGTATAACCATAGTATAACACAGTTATAGCTTATGCAGTTTGTATACAATGTTTATTAGTAGAAAATTTATATACCCCTTATACAGTGCTTATACAGTGTATAACTATACACTTGTTCAACGCGTGTATAACGAATTTTTATTAGTAAGGCTGCTAGTATTTTTAAGTTCTTTCACTTGTGAATAAATAAAGACGTAGTTTGCGAAAAAAATATTTCTTAATCATATTAATTGAATATAGAGTATTCTTGACTTGTCAACCATATTGAAATTTGTAGTTTCAAGATATTCACTTTCAAAGTTAGCATTTTTTTTTGCTTGCAAATGCAATCCAGTCAAAAGAGGATGCTATATTTTTCTGAAATTTTGAGAGAGCATACCTAAAACAAGTATCTTTTAATTCATGCAAAATTTAAAAATTCGTACTTTAGAAAATTGCAGTAAAAAATACAAGGCTTTCCTTGTTAAGATGGCAGAGGTACGACAAGTATGATTTTGTTTATTTTCGTTTTAATTACTTATAGAATTTTTTATTATTAAAGAAATTAAAAGCCATTTTCGATAAAAAGGGCTTTCAAAAAATTTGAAACAGAAGTAGCCAATAAATTAATGTTAGTTGACGGATGAGAAAAAATTGCGGAAGAAGATAAAGAAGAAGTGAAATTGTGGTTGAAATTTTATTGGTTTTTAATAAAATATATAACATATTTAAAGTTGGAACTATTAAAGAAAACTCGATTGAATTGATAATCAACCACCACATGGTTACCGGTAAGTATCAATAATTTTTAATTTTTCCATTTTAACAATTTTATGGTAACAAAATTTTAAACTTTTTAATAAGAATTGTAATATTTATATTTCTGGAATATCATTTTTAGAAAATTTTTGAATTTAGTAAATTAAATCTACCTGGTGCTGAATGAGTTAGCCGAACATAGGAAATTAACATGTAAAAACTTATTTATGCAAATTCCTGCTTCCCTAATTATTTTAAAGAAAAAATGAAAAACACAAAAATTATGCAGAAATATAAACTGAATGATAACACCATTAGATTTCATCTAGCTTCTATTTAAAAGGTCAAAAAATGCTTTCAAAATTGTTAAAATTTTCATTTATCGCACTGGCCATGTAATAAATTCAATTTAAATTTCTATTTTTAAATATAATTACCATGGAAACTTATGGAAACTTATACCATGGCCAGTGCGATAAATGAAAATTTTAACAATTTTGAAAGCATTTTTTGAGTTTTTAAGTAAAAGTTAGATGAAATTTAATGCTATTATCATTCGTAGTTTTTATTTCTGCATTATTTTTGTGTCTTTCATTTTTTCTCTAAAATAATTAGGGAAGCAGGAATTTGCATAAATAAGTTTTTACATGTTAATTTCCTATGTTCGGCTAACTCATTCAGCACCCGGTATAGTATGTATGTGTACTTGAATACAATATATCGAAATATCGATATTTACGACAAGAGCTACTAATCGCGAATTTAAACTTTAAGGGGTTAGGCCCACCTGGAGATTTCAAAAAATCGATTTTTTAAAAATCACGTTTTCTTGAAGTATACAATGTCAGAAATATACGGCTTTAAGTACATGTAAGTTACATGTACGGAAAGTTACGTAAAATACAATTTTAAAAACAAATTCAAAGAATTTTAAACCTTTTATTATTTTTTATTTTTTAAAATTTTTATTAATTTGAAAAAAGGATCAGGAGCTTCGTTACAGATCTTACAAGGTATAAAAGTAAGCAGTGACATCAATACCCACCAACATGTCAAAAAACAAGTCACTGAAGGCATACAGGTAGCAGAACAACGCGTACAAGAGAGCACCCGAGACGGAAGAATGCATCGTCATCGTCGGCTCAAATTGATTTTTCCGCTGCGACAATTTGAAAAAAAGATACAGTATATCGGTCTAGAGTAGATGACTATGTGCAAATACATTAAACTACTAATACGTACAACTTCGCCAAATTGAGGGAATATTCATAAGTGGTGCCACCTACCAGCCGAGTTGGTACTGATATTACTTAAATGCGTCTCTGTTTATAACTAAATTGAATTTGACTAAAAGCACTAAACAAATAATTTTATGCGAATTAAATTTTATGAAATGTCAAATAAAGTTGGTGCAATGTCATTTTTAGATAGAAGTTTTTTAAATTTGTACTAAAAACTGAAAACATTAAATTACAAAAAGTTTTCCACAGTAATTAAAACTGCACTTTTAATTTTTCTTAGCATTCTTTTTCTAAAGTTGCGATTTTAAAGCTCATTTCAAAATGTCATTTACAACGGAAAATTGGAATTTTAATGAAAACAAATTGTACCTTACCGAGAAATGCCGCGCCGATTGCAATTAAATTCATAATATAGATAGCTACTCCGTCTACTCGGATAATTTCTCATCAAAATGATACATGATGGCCTTAACCAAATCCTTAACTTTTATCATTTGAAAGCCCAAGTTCCAACTCGTATGGTAGATGGCGCGAAAGAGCCTGATACCCAAAAAATGATTGAAAACCCGCGAAGTTGTACGTATTAATAGTTTAATGTATTTGCTATGTGTAAATTATAAAATTATCTTTTTACTTTAGTGTAAACTGCACGACAAACTTCTATCGCGTTTATCTCAAAACTACATTTTCAAATCGGTGAGTAAGATATTTCGGAAACCTGTGCACCGTTCTATCTCAAATTTTGTGTGCCCTTTTTAAACATTCTAATCTTGCCTTTAATCGAAGATTTTGGTTTTTCAATGCGTATTTTTTATTTTTATGAACCAAAACCTACGTTTTTTTTAACAAAAATTGAAAATTTGATTTTGAATGGCTGCCGTATTGTCCAATTTGAGTTTTTCTAAAATCCTTCGATTAGAGATAAGATAAACTAATAGAATATCAAACATTTTTTGAATTTTTGATTTCAGATAACCTGGTTCCGAATAAAGCTGCTCACCGCAAAACGTGTTTTTAAAACAAGCTTGTTGAAAATGCTCTTTAAGTTTGTTGTTTATTAATATTTTGTAACAAAAAAATTACCAAGCACTCACTAAATAAAGCTGATTAAAATACCTATACTATTGTACAAATATATACATACACTTCTCCACAAAAAAATTGCAAATATTACTTATTTTTTATACGTCCTAGGTGCGGGACTAACCCCTTAAAGGAACTCATTATGACTTATAGAGAAGAATGATTTCAGCATATCCAAAGAATGGATAGCGGGTGAGTAGGTAGTAGGTAACCAAGAAAATGTTGAACCACATGTCCATGGGTAGAAAAAATGTGGGACGGCCGAAAAAACGGTGGTACGACTAATTAGCTGAAGTATGAAGTCGGAACAAGTCATCTATGGCATGGCATAATCATTGCAGTTGATGATGAAAAATTTTACAATTCATATTATAAATAAATTCTTATAACAAGAAATATAATTTCTCCTAGTTTTAATTATTTATTCTGATTTTTGTCTAACCCTAGTGCTTGATGGAGCAATATGCACATTCGAATTTTGTGAAAACACCAAATTTGAGTGTGTTTTGAATGCGTCATTGTTGTTGACTGTAATTTGTTTCTTCAGGACATTTACTGATCCTTGAATGAAGGACCTTTCTCCGTTTTATTGAGACACTGCAGTATTTTAAAAATTTTCAATTTTACTAAAATTTACAATTTTTTCATAACTTGCCATTTTTTTAAATTTTAAAATATGTCAGTAGGAATTCACCAAAAATTTATTATAAATGAATTCTTATTTTTCGAATCTTTTATAGACCCTTTTATATGATTTAGCCCAAGGGTTAATTCTTATCAAAGGTTTTAACTTAGTCTTGTGGGTAAATTTACTGTAGAACTTTGCAATAGACAAATGCGGTTAATCCATAAAAAATTGACCAAAATATCCTTCTATTTTGATATCGTGGAAAAACACCGTTTACTGCTTCCTGAAGTAGCCACAGTATCTAAAACGATAAGTGATAAATTCATTATTACATCATAAAATGACATTGCATTTTAGTTAATAAAATTTAACCAACGAATACTCATACATTATCATTAGACCATTTGTAATAAAAATATTATTGAAACAATTTAATGACAAAAAAAAGAGGGAGTTTATAATGTTATATTTCCGTGTCTTTCATCTCAATTAATTATAGCGAAAAATCGTGTGTGCCTAAAATATTTTATTTAACAAAATTAAATTTTAAATGTACGGCACACAAAAGCACACGTCGAATAAAATACAATAAAATTTTAATTTTTAGAATTATCGAAAATGACGATGCTAATTTCTATCGATAAAACAGTTTTTGGCCCAAAAAAATTTTATTTGTCGAAGTAAAATTTTATGATTAACGGCACAAAACGGCACAAGTTGAGTAGAATCCAATACAATTTTAAATTTTTGAATTATCGAAAATGGTGGGGCTAACTTCTATCGATAAAATAGTTTCTGGCCCAAAAAAATTTTATTTATCAAAATAAAATTTTATAGTTTACGGCACAAACGGCACAAGTTAAGTACAATCCAATACAATTTTGATTTTTAGAATTATCGAAAATGGCGGGGCTAACTTCTACCCCAAAATAAGCAATCTCTATAAAATCAAAAAAAAAATAAAAAAAATTTTAAAAAAATACGGCACAACGTAGTACACATCGGGCACAATCCGGCAAAATATTCAGTTTTCAAATTTTCAAAAATGGCGGAACTAACTTCACGCACATCTTATTATGTAGCTCAAATGGCTCCACGTCTTTACGCCTAAAAACACTTACGACTAAGTCAGTACGCCTAAGTCTTTACGCCTAAAGAATTTTACAACTAAGGTATTTTACGCCTAACATCATGTACGCCTAAAACTTTTACACCTAACTAACTTACGCCTAAGACATCAACGCCTAATGCATTTATGCCTAAAATAGAGATTATTTATAGTATATTTCTGTTTATTTAAAAAGATTACAACATATTTACCAGCAAAAAAATAAAATTAAATATAAAATTTACACAAAATAAAATAAAAAAGGCTTAAGTTAGTTAGGTGTAAAAGTTTTAGGCGTACATGTGTTAGGCGTAAAATACCTTAGTCGTAAAATTCTTTAGGCGTAAAGACTTAGGCGTACTGACTTAGTCGTAAGTGTTTTAGGTGTAGTTGTTTTAGGCGTAATGACGTGATACCAGCTCAAATCAGTGCAGAACGTAGAAGTGTAGAGAAGTCTATATCTAGGGAAGAACTAAAAATGGTACTAACTTTGGTACTTACCTCCTCTTTCAACTATTTTTGGATTTATCTACCACTTCAAATATGCGTGCTTTGTAGACCGTAATTCAAACAAGGTGGAACTCGGATGACCGCAGTTCTAATGATTCCATACAGCTACCATTCTAGTTTAAATGTAAAGGAAATCGACTTAATTAATTAATCCGGATTAAGCGCAATTCATTTCTACCCCTTAGGTAGATAATCATTAAAAAATTAAAAACCAAAAAAATATATTTGTTTCATTGTAACTGTATTCTGTTATCTGTTATCTGAGATGAAGGTTTTTCGCACATAATAGTCGCTCAAATATACTCGGGGGGTGATCCTTAAGTGGCTAAATGCAGATAATGTTAAATTCATCTCATGCTGAAGGTTGAAGGTATTGTTGATGGAGTTTATAGTGCATAAACTTACCTTAATACAGCACTGAATATTTCTCCGCTTTATTGTTTTTAGTTCTCTTTTGCTTTTTGTCTAAACATTGTATCTGATATACCTGATAAACCTTGGTATCTATTTTAAATAATAATCAGTGTGAGCGCCTCCGATAATTATCCGTTACTTTTCTACATTCTACATATACAGGGTGTCCGTTTTTCGAGCTCCGCCATGAAGATTTCAGCTATTATAAGAAATACGAGGTTCGAGGTAGGTTAAATTAGGGCAAAGTTGCGCATTTTCATGCTGAACAATTATCTGAAAGAAAATTTGATGTGTCATTTTTAGTTTTTGCATTATTGGAAAAATACGGAAATTTGTTAATTGTAACAACTATTGACATTGATATAACATATAAACTTTAACTATAACCAAAATACCGAGTGACTGACCTTACACATCCAATTATAGGAAAATAACATGGATATAACATTATTTTTTAATTCTTACATCCCATTACAACGGATAAGAATGAGAAAGGTATCGATATAAAGAAAATAAAGAAAACAAGGTGGAACTCGGATGACCGTAGTTCTTAGGCTTCTATACTTCTATCTTCCTGGTTAAACTTGAAAAATATAGATTAGAATATAAGATAGATACAGAAAAATTCTAAATAAAGCCTGCATTAAAATAGTGAATTTGATAATCCGATAAAGTACAAACTTAAAAATTTTTAAAATAACGGTAAAAAGAATATTTGAATTTAAAGAAATTCAAAAATTTTTAAAACCTTTTTAGTTGACCTTTAGAGACTACAATAATACAATTTTTTCATTCGTCATCAATTCCTAATACGGCCCTGTCTGCCGTTGTCTTGCTACGATTTTGTTTATTTAAAAATTTTAGTATATTAGAACATTAAAAGATGAGAAAAGAAAATAACAGTTATCTATGGTAACTATGGTTTAAATGGAAACGCGACGTGCCTTGTAGGTTATGTACTGATGCTGTTAGGTAGGCGGGCTTATATTTAAATACATATAAGAAATAAAATTTGCTTGTGAATTGTGATGGTCAGTCGGCGTTCCTATGCTGTGTTGATACATGAGTAAAACGACCTTTAGTTTTCGACGTGCCATGGACGTGCCTACACTTTGACATCGTTGTGTACACTTAACCGACGGCGTGCGGACACTTTTCCTCCGAGGCGGGTTAAATGTACGCATTTCCCTTGCCGATTAAAAGTTTCAATAAAAATAACAATTATTATTAGAATTCAAATTTTATATTTTTTTGTTGTTGCGAAAGGTTTATTACATTAGAATAAACGTTGTTTTTTTTACAATCAACTAAAACTCTTATTTTGGAAGCAATTTAGTAAAAATTGCGTACAGTTGCCCCACATGACTCTATGCCTATAGTTTAAATAATGCCTCTTGCTATACTTTGTATGGAAGCCTAAAACTATACTGGAATAATTCTTAAAGTTGAAACATGCGGACAGACAGACACGGGGCCAGATCATAAGGCTTCTTCCTATACGTTGTATAGAAGCCTAAATAGAAAAAATAGCGCTTTTAAATAAACTTTAGGTAGTAGATTGACTTGAATTTAATTTCCAACCAATAATGGCTAAGAATGTCAATAAATAATAAAACAATATACAATATTTGTATTTACAAAGAGATGTCAAACCAACTAACTATCTATCATGATACTGCAGTATGAATATAAATCTATTGGTTTTAAACAAACATGGCACGACATACAATAATTTTCAAATATGTTTAAAAAATAGAAAGAATCGGATATGTCTATCTATAGTATAATTATTATTATAATGACAGGACTTAAAATTCGTGCAATTGCAATTCGTGCTTTACAGAATTACAAAAAAAATTGGAAACAACAAAAAATAATGTATGTATGTAGTACCTACCCTCTACCCTACCTACATGATGTTTGAAAACACCATATTGTAATTTTATTAATAGAGAAAAATCAGACAATTAAATTTTGAAATTTTTTTCTGAAAAGTCGTTTCCGCGAAAAGAAAAATATGTAATTTTTTATCAGTATCATTTTCATTCTGATTATTTGAAATTTTAAATGCAGATATTTTAAAAAATACATAACTCGCGAATAGGGATAGAGTTAAAATAAAAACAAAAATTAAGAAATAATTATGAAAACTTCTTTCAATAGGTGCCTACTACCTAGTATATCAACACAAAAAATGGCAAAAGTATATCATCCATAATACTTCATTTTCATCCAATTAAAGCTATTATAATACGTATAAAATAATTTAAAAAATTACATTTATTCTTTAAAATCCCATTTTCATCAATCTATTTAACTTAAAATAAATTTTTAATTATTTCATTAACTAGTTTACGTCAAATACATCGATAAAAACGAAATTTTAAATAAGAAATGTGAATTTTTGTTATTAATTGACGACAAATTACGTTGCGTTAATTGAACGAGAATGGTACTTAAGAATTGAACAGTTGACAGGGAATGCCCAATACTACTTATTGCTTATAAAAATTCTGAGTACAATTTTATGTGAAATAATTTTCTGTAAAAATGCACAGTAATATGATGATAAATCTGGTAAATACCTATCTACTATTTCATTCATGAGGTTACTTTCCTAATTGAAATTTCTGAGAGGAGTGGGTTTTTTACCGTTTAATAAATTTCAGTGATTTAAACTTGCAAATCATCAAAACACTTTACGGTTTTTACTAAGCACATACAAACATAAATCAATAAGTTACAAAGCATATTATAACACCTAATTCATTACGTACAACATGCACAATTTGAAAAAAATTCCGCGAAGAATGACTAGCTTGAAGTTGCATAAAACAAGTTATAAACAAGGTCAAAATTTTGAATAAATCCGTTAGCTTGATAAGTTAACGATCTACAGTTGTCGATAACAAGAATACAAAAATTATAGAAATTGTTTAATATTATTCCAGACAATCCAGTTTAAAAATTGGTGCATTATTGATTATTGTATTAATTATTTACTATATTTCAAATATTGCATAATATATAATTCCATATCAAGATAGCGGCACCGTACATATTACTCACGTGTTTGTTAGCTTATAAATACAGAATTGGAAACATTCGCGTCATTTTATCGTTCAACTTCGAAGTGTGTGTGTTTACATACTAAACGGTACATAATATTCAGTATTATTTAATTGCATTTAATTTGTGCGTCAAAAATTAACATGGCTAGCAAAATACTAATTGATTTACCCAATGGATTAAAGATGCCAGCCGTTGGTTACGGAACATTTGAGGTAAATATTTATTTGAATTTAGTGTTTTTTATGTTTTATTAACTTTATATTAGTAAATACGCGGGAATATATTGTTTTTAACTTGGCAACTAAATTATAGGTTTGTGTATCTCCATGACCTTGACATTCTAAATTGTTTATAAAAACTTGGTATAAACATACAATAGATTTTATATGCTTTATAGAATACATCTTATATTATAATATACAATTTACCTTACAATTCATAATTTTTTGATTTTTGTTGATGAAGAAATGTATCAAGTTTTTACTTTAAGGTCAACTTCAAACTTTCCAAAGATAGATTTTTATATTTTACATGTTCTTTTTTATTTTTTATTTTTAAAACTGCAGTTGCACTTGATACTTGTTCAGACGTTGAATGGTTCCGAAAAATTTAAATGATGTCATAAATGCAGGCGCAACCTTGGAAAAACCCATTATGATCGAATAGTTTACTGGCTGCTTTTTTCATTAGCCGAGTAAAAATAGCTTAAACTGTATCACGAAATGTGTGGTTACTAAAGTTGATAAAAAGCCTTAATTATGATTTTAATTACAATATGAAATAATAATTATATAATATGCTATAGATGTGAATCCAAAAGACAATTAATTGGGTTAAAGCTATTAAGATAAACAATGTCGATGTGATGGTTACAGACATAAAAAAAATAAAAATGTTATTAATGTACATAGGTACTTTAATTTTTAATTTATAATCTTACAGATTAAACCCTTCCCTGATTAACTAGAGATAAATTTGATATACATACATGAGATTTTACATTGTTTTGTAGTATATAGAGTAACATAAATTATTATTGTTACTATATTATGCTATATTATAGCATAGTATAATAAATATACAGTAGCGTCTCATTCAACCGGTATCAAGATTCCACAAGCGGCACATAAAAATGCCTCGCTCCAGACTTATAATAAAACTATAGAAGTATTTTTAATAATTAATCATCTTATGCCCATATTCACCAACTACAAATAGCACTATTTGTCGAATAAAATGACATTATTACAATGCAAAACAATGCAAAATCTTGTTTTTATTCGACAAATAGCGCTATTTGTAGTTGGTGAATACGGGCATTAATAATAGATTTCGTATAAAATATTTTATTCATTTTATTAAGTTTTTAATATCAATTTATTTTGTAACTTTACTTATTTACTTTCGAAATTTATAAATAAATTGTTCAAATAATTTAATTGTGTCAATACATGTTTTTACATTTTCGTAAAATTTTGGGTATTTCTATACCTACTATAATCATCGTGCTATAATCATTATTATAAACCGAACTAACGATATCGACTTATTAAATATCACTGACTGCTTATTAAACCAGCATATTTCTTACATTCCAATCACACGGAAAATTTCAATCACTCGGTACGTTTACGGTCTTCACTGTGTCGGTTGAAAGGGAATTTATTGTATTATGCTATGCTATATAATATATGTCTTATGTACCATGCAACTCTTCGCAGAAATATATATGTATAATAGTCTAGGAATTAGAACTAAAATAATCGATATAAGTATCATATTCTGACCATCGGCACTTTAGGGAAACATGCAGGACTGCATTTAAAATCATCAATTTATGAAACACTAGCAAATAAAAATTATGTTTTAAAAAGGCTTTACCGTATGACCGCGGTTTAGACTCGATTATAATAATTTTGTACAAAAACAAATGAAGATTGTTAGTTTTACGATGTACTATATTGAGGAGCATATAGGTTTTTGTATTATTTTCCTAAGTTACCAATATTATTCTCTATTACAGCGACGTTCAACATATATCAAAACAGGGCACACTGAACAAGATGCTAATATTGTCAAACAATCACATGTATGTATGTATGTACATTTTGTACAACATATCTCTTAAATGTATGTTCACATTTTTACTACCGATTTCGATTTCTGTGGAACTTGAATTCTATACAGTCAACCTTCCCATATAAGGCGGTTAATTTGTACTTGATTATATGGAAACTACAATCAATTCGGACGGCATATGTTTCCATATAAGGCGGTGGTAATTAACCACGTTATAGGAGGGTTGACTGGTTGAATAATAACATAGTAACTAACAGCACTTCATATTTCATATACGATACATGTATTTGTTTTAATTACATCATTTTTTGCTGAAATATTTGAAACTCATAACTTTTTCAATTTAATTTATAAAACATATCATTTTGAGATGAAGGGGGTAAGGAGGTTCCTTACCAAGAAGGTAAGAACTGTTAAATTACAAGTTATACTGTTGATGTTAAAAAAATTTAATTATGTAAATAAAAAACCTAGCCTCACTCGATCAATAATCGGAATAATAAACTAATGGACTACTAACAATGTGCGCAATGAAAAACTTTAATCGTTGAATTGCGATCGTTGAAGAAAATAAATGAAATTAAGGGAAATAACTCTTTAGCATATGGAGAAGATAGGGTAGGCTCGAACATGGGGCACTTCGGATAAATGTAATTTATCCTTAAAGTGGCTGGTTAAGTTAAAAAAACAATTTTTTTAATTATTCTAGTGATTTTGGTTAGATAGGTTATGTAAATGTCAACGTCAATGTTTACATCCATTAATTTTCAATTACGGTCTACAAAATACATATTTTATTTGAAGTGATAGATAAATTTAAAGATTTGTTTAGAAAAGGTTGATGTCAAAATTCGTTAAATTTCTTGAAATAATTTCATATCTTTTAGTTTATTTTTTACCTTCCGCCGTAAGGTAAAATTTGAATATTAGTTTACGCTACGTGTTATATTTGTGTTGATATGGAACGTTTTGACTTGCGTGTTTAAAATTGGTATTGAAACAACTCACAACAGTATAAAACCTAATAACAATATTAAAATAGAATTATCAGAATTAGTGATAAATTGTGTCAATATTATTTACTATAGTTATAATTTTTTATGCTTTTATAACTTGATGTGTTATAATTAGGTGCAGTAATTTTCCCCGAATTTTCCTTTTAAAAATAATTATATTATGGTTCCACATAAAAGTAAACATAAATTAATTGTATAACTTTTAAACTTCTATTTTTGAATTTATGTAGTATATTATACGAAATACGAATTACTGCAATTGCATTACTGAAAATACCTCCTAACAGTTTGTTGAGCACGTCACAAAAAAAAATGTATTTGAATTTTATTACTCGATAAACAACAAGACCTTCAGTTCCTTCAAGCTACCATGATTTGTATCAGCATATTATTTGAATCAAATGCCGCCGTTTTAATAATAATATTTAACGACCCAACCTTATCATTGTTATGAAAAACTTTTATTTTATTAATAATCCTAATTGTTTATGTGGGAAATTCAAAAAAGGCTTAAATATCTAGAAATGTAAATTATGATCTCAAAATTTATATCTTGAAAATGTAAGTTATGTTCTCAAAATTCTTTATTTTGTGCAATTAAAATGGAATTACGGAAACACGTAAGCATTGCAATACTATATCAGCAAAGCGGAAACACAAACACCCATATCTCGGTATAATTCTTATCATAAAGTTTTTTTTTCTTTTTACCATTTTGTAAATTAAATAATTATCTATTTATTTTTAAAAGTATAACCACATTTCCATAATTATTTATCAATTTTGTATTTCAAAGTAAAATTCCGTTATTTATTTAATATCATTACATATATTTAAAAATAATAAATAAGATCTTTATTGTGTCTTTTAGGCTTTAGACGATGTATTGACAAAAGCCTTAAACGAAGCTTTCGAAGCAGGATATCGTCACATCGACACAGCAACGCTTTATAACAACGAGACAGCCATAGGAAAGGTCATCAACGATTGGCTTACGTCTGGAAAAATGAAACGTAATAAATCGACTTTTTATAAATTTCATATTTCTATAACTTCTTTCTTTACAGGAGAAGAGCTTTTCTTGACCACAAAATTACCTCCAATTGGAATGCGTCCGTCAGATGTTCCAAAATTCTTAAAAGCTTCTTTGGAAATGCTTCAAGTGGATTATCTTGATTTATACCTAATTCACTGTCCATTTGGAGTAAATAATGTAGATGGAAGTATGATTCCTTTATTACCTGACGGAACTTGCAATTTTGATATGAACACAGATCTTGTCGCAATTTGGAAAGTAAGTTGTAGCCATTACCACATTATGAAAAATTGTTATAAAATACTTTTTATCTTCAGGCAATGGAAGCACTAGTAGATGCTGGCTTAGTAAAATCGATTGGAGTTTCTAATTACAACACCAAACAAATGCAATTAATTTTGGACAATGCAAGAATAAAACCTGCAAATAACCAATTTGAATTTCACGGTTATTACCAACCCAACGATATAATTGAATTTTGTAAGAAAAATAATATTTCTATGACATCATACTCCACACTAGCATGTCCCGGTTATGCGGCTTTTATGGCCAGATTTGGAAAGATTGTGGATGTTCCCGATTTAATGGATAATCCAGTCGTAAAAGCGATTGCCCAAAAACATGGAAAAACTGCAGCACAAATTTTGCTTCGAAATGTTTTGCAAAAAGGAATTGCTGTTATACCCAAAAGTGTTACACCTGAACGTATTCGCTCTAACATGGATGTTTTTAATTTCACATTAGATGCCGATGATGTTAAAAAACTTGAAGGTCTTAACCAAGGCCGAAAGGCCAAAATTGTCGATTTTACGTTATTCCCAGGGTAAGAAACTTTTAATTTATATTTCGTATGTGTCGTGAAACTTTTATCGCAAATTTCCTAAAAATTCAAACTAATTTGCATAAATTCATTTAGTGTTTTGTATAATTTAAATTTATGGTAATAATTTAGTCACCTAAACGATATTCATAACCCTTTTGTCCTTGTAGACGATAACCTTCATGTTCCCTACCTAAGTTCGTAAACCGTGCGATCATGATACATCCTGGTTACCAAATTAAAATCGCATTGACTAATATTCGATTTTTTACTTCCTTACATTTATATTCATCACATTTATGTCAAATTGATCTTCAGAGAATAATAATTTTTTTTTATTTCAGAGTTGAAAAGCATCCACAATATCCATTGTCAGTATTATAACTTTTGTTACACATCATATAATATTATGTACTACATCAAATTGAATAAAACATGCACTGTAAACTTCTACATAAAATGCTGTTTTTCTTAAAGCATCCTTACAACGTTTAATAAATACTAAAAATTGGGTTTTTCATTAACTTTCACCTCCTTACAGTCGAAAAATGTTTCATGTTTTTGTTTGGGCTTATGATTATGACAACTCTTGCTTTAGATCTTCAAAACAGAAGATTTAATAGATAAACTTCTCAACTTTAGTTAGGCCATTTTTGAATCAATATCCTCATGATGCTGATCCAAGACGAGCGGTAAATTTAAATTGAAGATAGCACAATAGGCTAGATTTTGAGACATATATTGCCTTTTTGGGATAAGGTGGCAATAAAAAAATTACAAAAAGTATTTTTTATTACTTACAGATTTAAAGGCATTTATAGACACTCTAAATATTTTATTTGTATATTCATAATTATTGAAGAACAGTTAATCAATAAGTGAAGTAATTTTTTCTGTTTTTTAAAAACAAAAATATTCTTATTGATCAACAATTTAAATAATGTAAACTGTATAACAGTTATTTATCTTAAAATCCCTTATATATTTAAAATTAGCATAAATTGATATGTCTATATATATGTACATCAACTGTTTTCGATGTAAATTGGTGTCATAGATATAATAATTATCAATTTTAGCTATTTATATAAAATTCGAGAGCTTGGTACACATAAATGAATATAAGTAGGCATAGGATTTTAAAGAAAAACCATTTTTATTTTCATAAAGATTTGTTCAATAAATTTTAAATTAAAGCTGATTTCACAAACTAATCAAAATTATATTTGGTGAAAAGTTAATTAATATAATTAATTGGCGCGGTTTGTTAAAAGTTGCTTACAGGTCGGTTATTTCTTTAAGTACGAACGGGACAGAAGGTTCGTGATGATGGATTTAGGTTGGGAATCGTTTGCAATTTTAGTTATTACAATAATATTGGGTTTGTGATTTAATTTAATAGCAATGACAGTCATTGTGTAAATTATTGAACAAATCTCGAAGAAAGTTAGAAACAAACTTTAAGAAGATATGTATGTACACATTACACCTATAATTTTTCTATGCTACTTATAAAAAAATTGATCTTCTAACTTTTGATAAAAAAGCAGTTTCAATTATTGCGCATTAACATTGTGTATTATAATAATTATTACAATGACAAAATTAATTGCACACTTAAAATGGAAATCATAATAACGTACAACGTCAAAATTGATATAAAATGTGGAAGATAATAAACTTAACTCTTAACTTTTTTAAATATTGCACCATAAATTCACCAAAAATAGGTTTTTCCAATCATTGCAACCAAAAATGTAATTTTATTGCTTTTTAAATAAATGGTAAAATAGCCAATTTCTTTTATTGGAAAATCTGTAAACGTTGGACTATCCTTGTAAATCTTTTCTTTTTCAGTGACCTGCAGCTTAGTTCGTTGTCGATGGTTAAATTCTTTTATATTTTTTAAATTTTTGTTAGAATAACCTGTTTTTGGCAAACTACTATAATATTATGGTAAATTTTACTTACTAATCGTTACGTTAATTTTATTGAAAACCATTGACGTGTGCCTAATGTACAGTAAAGGGGACGGCTCCACAGATTTATACTTCGTATTTTAATATATAGGCATGATGGCTGAAAATGTTTGTCTTTTTAAAATGATTTTTTTTATTATTCATGCATTTGAATTAAAATAAATAAAAAAGTTGTACGTTTTGGACCGCCCCGCCAAGATAGATTTCCATATTGTGCGTAAAATGTTATTTACATTTTGATTCTTCTACTTCAACTTACTACATTTTGTAAACATTGGTAATAGCGCTACTGGATATCAATATCTATATAACATCTATATTCCAAAGCGAATTGGCTATAAATTTTGAATCCAAAAGAAACTTTAATTTTCTTTCGTTTGAAACAATCGGCCAGCCCCAGCCTGTGATTATTACTAATCGAAATTTAAAACAAGAAATTTTCCTAAAAAAAAACAGCGAAACATTTTAATTAACCTTTGTTGCAAAATTAATTACCAATGCTTTGACGTTGTAGCACAGGCTATATTCATTTAACAAGAGAGTTGATAATACAATTTTCCTGGAAACTTAGCGTTACATTTTAATAAGTAGTAACTAAGATGAATTTGAAAATTGTTCAAGATTTAATATGATATGTGGAATTTTGTATCAAAATAAGTATTATGTCTTCGTTTGTGTGAAAGCGATTTGTTTTACTATCAAGTTTTTAAAATCAATACCAATGGATTAAAAAATAATTATTAAAATGGTAATATAGTTTTCATGAAGTAATTGATGGGCTTTTTATAAAATTCCAAATTCAGAAAAATTGACAAGAAACAAGATCAAGCTTATCGTAGTACAAGTCCTCCAACTTCAATCATTAGTTGCCTGCAGGATTACTTTATAATTTAGATGTAAATAAAGTATGTTTTAAGGGTAAAAGACCATTGCCAAAGTAATTCTAGTTTAGAAGTTTAAAACCAACTTGTTGCAAAGTTAGTTTATATTAAGCCGTATGCAGGTAGGGAATTGCATTTGTATTTCATTAATTAGTATGTGCAATGTATGTACAATTTTCCACCTATCGTTTGTATAGTCTCGATGAAAAACTAAAATGCTTCGAGAGAGAATCATAGCTACAAAATGGGTTAATAATTTATCAATTGGCGGATTTACATCGAAACTAATACACCAAAAGCTTCAGGCCTTTGCTGTATCTAACAGAAGTTCCGTTATTACAAATAATAACTAGTCGAAGGTTTCCACGTGAAAAATATTTGTAGTACTTCGACCTTGGACTTTCTAACTTTGGAACTGTAACCTTATACCCGCACTCTGAATAATTTATCCTGGTTGTAAAATTTCAGGCCGCTGTGACTTACATTGTAGATTTGCATTATAAACATCTAACAAACAATGCGATTAATTACCAAAATGTCAGTTTGTTTCCGACCACCCTGACCTTTTACTCGGGATTGAAAGGTTATTCGGTTTTAGCTAGTACTTACAGAATTGATATCCAAATTTTGATTGCGTCCCCAATCTTTTGCTTATTTTCTTAATTTTTTTCTTGGATTGAGAGCTTGATGACCACTGAATAATTTCAAGATAAACTTTTTTCATCGTCGACATCGGTAATCGGTAATCGGTGGTTGTAAAAAGTGTGTTGAGCAGATTTTAACAATTTCTTACAGCCTTTACTTATGTGAACGCTTCCATCTACTTTTACAAAATACAAATGCAATACCATCTCTAAATGGAGCTTAACTCCTGCTAAGAACTAATGACCTCAGCGTAATGCGCAACATATTGGTTAACACAATCAGCACAACTGAAATAGGATAAAAATTAGTTATATTTATTTTCTTGAATCTGAATGATATATTATGATATTCCGAAAAAAAGATACATTATTTTGGTACAAGAAATGTAGTGAAGTGAAAACTATTAATGAAATTCTGCAGGAAGAAACGCAGCAATTTAAAATTTCGTAGTTTCGCGAATGTACATATTATTTACAAACTTCCTTCAACAAAATCTAGAAACTTTTTAATTAACAAGAAAATTAACGTTCTTATTATGAATGTCATTTCGTATTCAAAGGCTTCAAAACGAAATTACTAAAATTTGATACAGTGCAACCTCGATAATGCGGAGTTTCGAATAATTCTTAGCGTAAGGTTTGCAAAATTTTCGAATTTAGATTATCGAGACTGCACGTACCCACAAGAGTTGTTTTCAGTTTAAGTTACCTAAAAATATTTTGAATAAAGATATGGATATCGATTAATGACGGATTCAGGTTATATTACGAATTTATACCAAGTTGGTCACGCCTTTTTATAAAATTAATCAATCACGATTGGAGTCAAATTTTAATTCAAAAATTCCTAAAGCAACTTAAACTGAAAGTAACTATATGAGGAAAAACAACATCAAGGTTTCGAACGAAAATAGAAAAACAGGTAAACAGTGGTACAAATAATCACACTTTGTGGGAAATATAAAACAAATGACATAACTGTATATAAAAACGGTGTATATATACTATAATATATAATATTATGTTCGAATTAAGTTATTAATAGTTATAACGATAACATCTAAAAATATTTTAAAGTTTGATTCTATTCCAATCCAGGAATATTTCTTATCTAGCACAATTCCATCGCAGCGCAATAATAATAATTCATATAGTTAATTGGTACTTATTTTAGTCCTAGAAATTTCAGGAATCGACTAGGAAGAGAGAAATTTCGTCAAAATACCGTATGCTAACTAGAAAATTAACTTTTTACAAAAAATAAATGGAAACAATATAGTCGAGGTTTGACTTTGCTGAAACAAAGTTATTTACAATTATTAAATATCTTTAAACGCTACTTTCTCTATCGATATATTCATGTTCGTGTTCATTTGTATCACTTAATTTTATCTGATTTTTACTAAACGATGATGGCAGAAATGGAACATTAATTGAAGGCTGTGTACTGTATCGAATAGTTGGTCTGTCTTTATCTAAGGAAGAATTCCAATTTTGTTGATTTGGTCCCGAAAAAAGACGTTTATCAATAATTGCATTGTGGTTGCTGCTGCCACTGCAAACGTTTTCGCTTGTATCGTTATGCCGTGTGTTGCTATCTTTATTACTAATTTGCCGATAACTGTGATATCTGAATTCGTTTTTCTCGATATTATTGTTTTCTAAACTGGAAAAACAATGTTTAAGTTGTTTTAATTGATTATTGAAATGAAACTTTCGATCGTTTTTCACCTGTGGCACGTTGGAGGAAATGTTACATAAATTCGGAGTGCTAAATGAGCATGAATTGTGCTGAACAAGATCTTTGGCATTTTTCCTACTACCTGTGGCATTTATTATATCACTTAAACTATGATTATCTTTGACGTACGATTTCATAGATTCTCTAATTAGTATTCGCGCACTTCTTTCACTAGTATTTGATACACTTCCGTTTTCACTATTCTTACAACTCATATTCTTAAACATCATACTAATTTCACTATAAGATGGTGGAAGGTCGGACGTTTTTCTTCCAAATATGTCTTCGTATGCTGGCGGTAGAAAATCCATCGATGTTGGTGATATGCCCTTACTGGTTGCATCCGATTCCAGAAAACTGGGATTACTGCCCGTTTGCAATCTTTGAGCTCTTATTAAATTTGCACTAAGTTCCATAAAATCGATACCGGTGTGATCGGCTTGTAATTGCGTAAAAACGTTACGATCTACCACCAACATCCTTCCGTAAGGAAGAAGAATTATAGTGGGTGTAGCGGATCCCTCTGCAGTGCTCCCTGAAAAATAATAAAATTATTGATATTATTTTTTATTGTCAGTTTGTTTGTAATATAAAAATTTTATGTTGCAAGACCGCGCGCGCATCTCGTTTTTAAATTTTTGATCGTAAAATTCAATACAGTACTAACGAAATTTATAAATAATACTATAAATATCTGCCAATAAAACAGTTGAAGTAACGGCTGTTAGCAAATCGAATTGGCTTAAAATAAAGTCTTCAAACCTAAGTATAATTAAGACGGGCGTGTATTAATGCCACATTAGCAATTACGTTACGTACTGCCAAGATTGAAGCTGCTCTGTGCATTGTATTGCGTTTTAGTGTTGTTAATTAACAGCACTAGAAAAATAAAAGTCTTTTATGATACTTACATTATTAGTACTTATTTTTAGCATTGCTTATTTTAAAACCCGCATATTTTAATATATTTTTGCTAAGCACAAAAACATACATATCTATATATATGCTTAATATGAACGAACATGCAAATTTTTAAACACTCTGAAAAAGAAGAAATTGTAAAAGTACTGTGCATGACATTTACAATTTCTAATAAGTTTTATGCTTTATACAAACGAAGCTTTTGATTTATTTTAGAAAAGCCACAAAATTTACATAGGAAAAGGTTATTAATCCTTAGTGCTAAAAAATAATAATCTCACTTTATTAATCTTTACGTAATAAAATTCGGCATGCAATTTTATTTTATCGTGTACGTGCTAAGGGGGCACCCCACGCAACCTTAAAAAAATAATTTAGTACCGATAGTTTGTTAATAATAATTGTATGAAATCCCCTTAGCAGTTTTAAAGCAAATAAATTAAAAAGTATATATTATTTTTATTTCTTCTAGTTACTCGTTAAATAGCGATGAGAAAAAGAGAGGTTCAGTAGTAAACTCCAAAAACAGAATATAAAATTATTATTAAATTTTAAATATATACCGGGTGCTGAATGAGTTAGCCGAACATTGAAAATTAACATGTAAAAACTTATTTATGCAAATTCCTGCTTCCCTAATTATTTTAGAGAAAAAATGAAAAGCAAAAATAATGCAGAAATATAAACTACGAATGATAAGAGCATTAGATTTCATCTAGCTTTTACTTTAAAAGTCAATAAATTCTTTTGAAATATTATTAAAATTTTCATTTATGGAATTGGCTATATAATAAATTCAATTTAATTTCTATTTTCAAAAATTATGACCTTGGTCTGATAAATGAAACTTTTAACAATTTCAAAAGAATTTTTTGACTTTTTAAGTAAAAGCTAGATGAAATCTAATGCTCTTATCATTCGTAGTTTATATTTCTGCATTATACATATTTGTATCTTTCATTTTTTTTACTAAAATAATTAGGGAAACGGGAATTTGCACATATAAGTTTTTACATGTTAATTTCCTATGTTCGGCTTACTCATTCAGCACCCTGTATAACCTGTAGTGGGTAAAATTGAAACAAAACACTTCTGATTTTAAAGCTCTTAAAAAATCTAAAAAATTTCAGTTTTAATGTTACTATTATTTGCTGTACTTTTGAAAATTCACTTGTTACTCCGGCTAAACTCAATCGAAATAAACTATAACTTCCATGAGACTCTGATTAAATATTATTCTAACAAAAATTCAATTTTTACGGATTAAGAAATTCACAATGAAGTCGCTACGTAATAAGTATGTAATTCTTATGGTTGGTTTCTCCTAGTTTTACTTTGCATACATTGAACATTTATCATGTAAGATAATATTTATATGTAGGAACATAAAACAATTATTCTATTTTACATAATTATCCCACACGGGTAACACGCAAACAAATTGGTATTGTGTTAGCAAAATTTGTATCAAAAATTTCTAGGTGAATTATGATCACGTAAAATATAGATTAATAAAATAAAATCCTATTTATAAAGTAAAGTGCTTTTTCAACGACGAAAGGCAACAATGATTTCAGGAAAAGAGGAATGCTTTTTCAAAAGGTACTCAAAAGTTGTAGTAGGTAATTAATTATAAATTTTCATGATGATGTATACATAAACTGTGTAATAAATAATTTAAATTAATACCGGTACGCTAGCTAGGCAATAAATTAATATAACTGAAAATAATTGTATGGTAATGGAAGATAATTAATTATTTTTTTGAATTATTTCGATGAATACAGAAACTTTTTTCTTTTTTTTTCAGTTATATTATTTCTTAAAGCAAAATTGAATTTTCTGTTGTTAGTAAACGTCTGAAATATGATCACAAGGGTGTCATTCTTTAAACCCCGTTTTACGTTCGTTCTTCTTATAAGACATTATCGTTATTTTATCAAAAATTAATCTCGCCCTAGAGCGCTCTATAAGCCTGAAAATAGTATCATATGATATTCGAGCACAAAATACTTATATAAAAGTAGGCAAGTGAAGCATCCAAGCAGACAAAATCATAATCACAAAATGCCAGCATATATACTGAAATTTGATGTCCTTAATGCATATATTATATAGTTATCGTTTAACGTAGAAATCTTCTTGTTTCTTATCTTACAATAACTATAATTTAATACAACAAAATGGGTTTAAAAATTTGCTTCTGCGAAATATAGAAGTCTCAATCAAAATTTTGCAGAGCATCCCTTATTATATTATGTAACCTGCCTTACACCCCAATACCTAGTAAATCAGTTTTTTTAATATTCCTTCTAAGCCATTGTAACGGATAAGAATGAAAATGTTATAAATCGAAAGAATTTTTTTCGGGCGTCTGGGGATACCATTAAATGCTGTTCAAAATGCAAACATAAAATAAGTATTTTTTTAAAGTTACTTATCTTGAGAAATAATTGCCTGCAAATCACTTTGTTACAGCAGCAGTATCATAATATTATTTCTGTATGCTCGAAATTAGCATTGCTCTTGCGCCTGATAGTTTAAAAACGCTTCAAACTGCTGCACAAACTTTGATAAATAATAACTATTAGTATGTATATCTGAAGATGTTTTAAGAAATAATGCAAACCGCTATACACCTTAATTTTTGTATTAATTTTTTATTCATAATCAATATTTCTAGTTTGAACAATTAATTAGATTGCAAAATAAATTTAGAATTGTTTTCAAGTTTTGTTCGAGTTTGTCATCAAAATAAGCCGACTTAATTAAAATAAAATTTTATCTATTATGTAATGAACTTCATCGTCTATATTATTAAAGTTTTTATATTATTTTGATGTGCATCATAACCAGTTTTTTAATTAAAATTTTCTTTAACTATAACGAAAATTGTAAAAATTAATTAATGGTTATTATTTATTCAAGATCAAGTTGATTGCTCGAACTTTTAAATCGTTCGTTGCTTAAGATTTTGTTATAATTATGGTTTGCTCTTCATTACCAATAACAAATTATTTTGCTCTTTAAGCAAATTTTGAATTTAGCAGTGTCACAAATTTAGTGCCTATTAAATTTATAAGGAATTATTAATAACCAAAATAGAGCTTGGCAGAACATTAACTTGTATTTTAATTTAAAAAATTATTTTTGAACACAAATAGTAATCCTATGTTGTTCTCTATTCTTTCGTCCCAGAAGTATATAGAAATCAAAGCGGATTCTCCAACAGGGAGGAATAACACAATCACAAGAGAATATTGTAATGGGAGTTGGTTTATTTTAATGTATACCTATGTAACAACTTTTAGAAGAAATTTACTTTTATGACCACTAACCAACGATGCTTTCCAAAAGTCTTCTGGCTGATGAAATTGCAATAATATATTATAATACTTGTCTAGCGATTCTGAAATTAAATTATGACCTACATACATCACGAACATTTACAAATTGCATGTGACAGATGCACATTCCTCATTGTTTTTAAAATGCTGTATAAAATAAAATTCAAAGATTCAAGAAAAACTATATTGTTTTTAAAATATTCTTTTCAGGCTGCCATTGCTAAAAATTGAATTTTATTAACATCGATCACTGATTTTAGTTTCATCATCTAATTTGATGTTGGTTGCAACTTAATTTGCTGATCAAATTGATAATATGTTTTACACTACATTAGCTTTGTTTCTGCAGCAGTTTGAAACATATTGAAACTCAAAACTCATCTTTCACTCATATTGAAACTGTCAGACGCGCATGTTAGGCCGCTAACTCCGTATTTTAACGCCAATATGGCGTAGAAATTATCAGATGTGCTATAACTAAATAATTCATCCGTTTTGTTATTCTGGTTTGATTTATGATTATTGAGTACGGAAATGACGATGAGGCAACCTCCTTCCAACCACTGCAGGCAGTGAAAAGTCAAACTACATCATTTACTTTAAGTAAAAGAATGTGACCAAGTATCGGGAATAAATTTTAGGTAGATGTCATTCAGCACGATCGTAGGCTGGTAGTTAGAGTATTGAACCATGCCTTAGTCGCGGGTTTGCTTCTCGATGAAGCACATTAGAATTATTTTCGAACGTGTCCCCTTGATAAGGTTCCGATAACATATTTGAGATAAAAAAATGCCTATATTACTTTCCTGTAATTAAAGTGTACACTTCCCGCGGTTTGAAGTCCACGTTAAACTGTAGATCCTGTGTCTGCTAGACAGGAGAACATGCTGTATAAACTCGAAGAATAAATATATATCATAATAATATACTCATCATTTTATTATTTTCAGCGATGTTTTATTAAATATAACCTAGTTGCAAATATCTTTCAATTTGGAAATTCACATCTCAGTAGACACATATTTTCTTTTTGTTTGACAATCACCCTTCAATATTCAATGATGGATTCTTTTCGAATCATTCTCTTTAGACTACAGTATTTTTTATAAAAAAATTTAATTTACTTTATCGGTAGGAATATTGTGTCACATTTTGAGGCTAATTGAATAGTCGCGATCACTTGTGATAGGCAGGATTTACCAATTCATTAACGAAATTAATGTTTGCTTTACTTACTTCGTTAAAAATCTACTTTTTTATTGACCGTTGATGAAACAGCATTTGCCTTACAATCATTAAGCGAAACGGTATTAGACAAAACTGCAGAGTTAAAAACAGCTTCTCTTGTAGTTTAAAGCGGAAATAGCTTTATATAATTGAAAAAATTGTTTGGTGATTGTTATGTCATCTGTCCTGCTGGCCGTTTATCCTTGGATGCCTAAAATATTTAGTATAGCACACCAAAGCAATGTTATATAAAGCAGAGCACAAAACACTTTTAAGCATAATACGAAAAAAGACACAACATGTTATCTGTTAAGCAGTTTTTTTTATGTACAATCAAAACCACAAAAACCAACTGAATGCATTTATGAATTACCTCGTGGTGACTTTTACGACTACTACTACGCCTATTTTGCTTTGATACAAGAACGTAATCTTGAAGTTCTTCATCCCTCACTGCAATAATTGAACAGATTAAAATTTTGTTAAAAATTAATTAGTATTTACAACGTCATAAATTAACTGTGAAAACGTGAAGCACACTTAATTAATTTTCATTTGCAGTCGGAGATTGACCAGAAAATGCAAATATGTAAAAAAATATTCAATATCCGCAGATGTTCCGTTATATAAAGAGAAAACACATTTGAGTAGGAAATTGAAACAGAAAATAGATTTTACAAAGTTGAGTTTAGATTGAAATTTTACTGACATATTCTCGCCACGACCTATTTTATTTGGTGTTGTACTTGCTAGAAAATGCAGTTGTTACTCAATTTTTATACATACAATTCAATCGAATGTATTGTACGAATTAAATTCCTGCATCACTTTTTAATTACTAGAGAGCTCAAAACATTTTTGGCTCCATACTATGTCATGCTTAAAGGCATATTAAGAATGCTGTGTAATTTTGTCAAAGCACATTAATTTCTATATTCCGTTGAAATATTTTCACGGTTATTATTACACAATAAAGTGTGCTGCGCAGGGTTGACATATGTTTTGTTTTCTGGATTTTCTTTTTATAGTCGAAAAACTCATACGCAGAAAATTTTTTAAATATCGGCGCTAGTTTTTATTATATCCCAAGTATGCTTACATCAGTTAGAATAGCAGTGCAGCATCTAGAAGACGTCAAAAATATAAAGAAATGAAAAAGAGAAAATTCCAATTATGTTTTTGTGTATATGTGGACAACTGTTGCCATAAAGACTTTATTAAATTCCAAAACTTGTGATGAAATTTACGGTGTCAACACAATACAATGGTATTAACGTTTTCTTCAATACTTTTTTGTTCCCTGATACTCGATATAATAAAACTCGTCAACCCGCATAATTGCCACTCCAATGACCACAGTTGCTAACTACTGTGCTAGCATCATTTCGACACTCAAAATATAGGTTAAATAAATTATTTCGAAATTATCTCTAATGAGAAGATAAATTTGCCAAATTCGCTTAGACACCTGTCTGCTCGAGACGATACATATAGAAGGCTAATCATACGGGAGGTTGACTTACGAATGCGAAAAGAGACAATTTGTGAACAACCGCTATAAATAGCTAATAAGCATCAAAAGTTCCGACATCAACGATGTAGTTTCCGTCGATATTACACCGCAAAACAATAATAATAATAATTGGAATAATATAAAATATCTGTCGGATGTCGGAAACTACCGCGATGATGTCCAAACTGTTATTCATGATGGCTCTGTGCACAAGTGATAACGTCGAATAAACTTTTTGAAACGGTTTAGTATGATACCAAGTATTCAGTGGATCTGCTCGAAAGTCGTGTTATTATGGGCCCATTAAGTTTTGTTAATTATTTTCATAATAGAGCTTTATAATTTTGACCATTGCTTATTTAAAAAATTTTAATTAAAACCAAGCCAACCATCTTAATTTAATTAGAAGGTAAAGATTGCTTTACGTCAGCTAACTTCATTTTACGAGCGAATTAGTTTCTGATGAATAATTTAAAGATAATTTTGAAATTTCCTAAATAAATTTGAAAAGAATGAATATTTTTGTAATTAAGATTTTCAATTATTTATTTTATTTTGTTTATTAGGTTTTAATTGTGTCAATATCCAATAGCTTATTCTAATTAAATAATCAAAACCTGACTAACGAAATTGTCTAGTATAGTTGCAAATTAGATCCCCCCCCCCCCCCCCCCGGAGCCAAAATGAAATAAATATAGAAAATGGAACATATATGTATCTTTGTTGCGATAAGTAAGTAACATAAAAATTAATTTTTGTGCTATAATAATTAAAATAGTCATAACATTAGCGTGTGTTCTTTCCAATCCACTGTCTAAAGCGGCTATAATATTGTTCCTGGTAGTTGTTTCGATCTAAAATTTCATTGGTCAAGAATTGCTACGAATGGAATTGCCTTTGCAATATTTAATAATAATTTTGACAATAATTTTGGTATTTCTATAATGCTTGAACACCAATGTTAAAACAGGTGTCAGTTTTAGGTATTCCGCTCAAACACAAAGCTTTGTTAGTAAATGTCTACTTGCAAGCAGTCTCGACACTTTAAGTTTTATTTTGCCTTTGTGGTAATAATTACAAAGGTTTGGTGACATCTTGAAACAAAATGTTAATTAATATTACAGATAAGTAAATAGTTTAATTTAGAATTGTTTGTTCTGAATAATTATTGAATTTCCTGAATAATGGCTTCTTTCTTTCCGTTTGATTTCTTTTTCATCAAATTATTATTTTTTTATTGACGTCAAATTATATCCAAGGGGTGCGCATCGAAATTTAGATATATTTATGTGATGACTTTTTAATTAGGTACAATTTGGAATACATTTTAAAATGGGTCATCTGACATTTTATTGGATTTTTAAACACCAAGTGGTTTGCATACAATAGTTTTAGTTGATTATATTAATGATCATTGATTTCAGATGCAATCTTGGGTAATGAATTTGATTTAATTGTATTCTTTCTTTCGTTCGTAAAGGATTTCTACTTGATTTGTTATCGATTCCTATGAGAATTGAACCTGCTCGTTACAAAATTTATTATTAATTTTTAAAGACTCTAATAATCCGATAAACTACTTAAATTATTTACTATATAAAAGAAAAATTGAAAAGAAACTGAAAATAAATAAATAGATTGCATTAGTGATGGCTATCGACAACAACAAAGAAAATTATTCCAATGACAGTAATAGAAGACATAGTTCTCGATCAAAAGAATGCAGAAGGCGATCTCGATCTAGAGATCAGGAAAAACGTAAATATAATACTTCTGATCGCAAACATAAAAATGATTCTCAACGTCGTAAAACTTCTTTATATTGGGATGTTCCACCTCCAGGTTATGAAAACATCACACCGTTACAATACAAAGCTATGCAAGCTGCTGGTCAAATTCCTGCCAATATAATTGCTGATATACCGCAAGCAGCTGTGCCAGTAGTTGGATCAACTATAACTCGTCAAGCCAGACGACTATATGTTGGAGGTATTCCGTTTGGAGTCGAAGAAGAAGATATCATTGAATTTTTCAACAAACAAATGCATCTTAATGGATTAGCACAAACTGACGGAAATCCGGTTCTGGCTTGTCAAATTAATCGTGAAAAAAATTTTGCTTTTATAGAATTCAGGTCCACCGACGAAACTACATCGGGTATGGCTTTTGATGGAATTAATTTTATAGGACAAACTTTAAAAATACGAAGACCGCACGATTATCAACCTATACCTGGAATGTCTCATATCACGTCGTCTGTTGTAACAGATTCTCCTCACAAAATCTTCGTTGGCGGTTTACCAAATTATTTAGACGAAGAACAAGTGAAAAAATTGCTGACAACATTTGGTCAACTGCGAGCCTTTAATTTGGTTCAAGATTCATTAACAGGATATAGTAAGTGTTATGCATTTGCCGAGTACAGCGACGTTAGTATGACCGATCAGGCTATTGCAGGTTTAAATGGAATGCAATTTGGCGATAAGAAGTTAATTGTTCAGCTTGCGAGCTTGGGTGCAAGGCATGCAACTGAAATATCTGGTATTCAGATACCGGGATTAAGTCTGGTTGGTGCATCAGGACCACCTACAGAAGTACTTTGTCTCTTGAATATGGTTATTCCTGACGAATTGAAAGATGACGAAGAGTATGAAGATATTTTTGAAGATATTAAAGAAGAATCTACCAAGTTCGGTGTGATCAAGAGTATTGAAATACCTCGGCCAATCGACGGCATTGATGTTCCCAGTTGTGGAAAGGTATTTATCGAATTTGATTCAGTTTTAGATTGCCAGAAAGCTCAACAAGCATTAAGTGGGCGTAAATTTAGTGACAGAGTGGTTGTTACCTCTTACTTTGATCCCGATAAATATCATAATCGTGAATTTTAACATACCTACGCTAAGATGATTTTTCTAATTGAAAATAATTTTATTTTGCTAGTATTGTAGGAGTTTTAAGATGAAATAATAATCTTGTGATGTTGGATTTCTTTTATTTTAATTTTAAAACGATGACAACTGATTGATGACGAAAAATTTGCTTACGTGCTTTTAGTTTTAGTCTCCGATCAACTTGATGACACTGTTGGCATCTGCTATTATGTATCTACAGAAAACTTATCTGCATACATCTATAGCGAAACATAGTAATACTATTGAAGATTATTACTGCTCAAGCAATAGATCATTTTTGGTTGATAACAATCTAAGCTTCAAGCAAACATTTTTTGAAAATGAATAAGTAAAGTTGGCCGTGTTTATAGGCGTTTAAATTTACAATTAGATACTTTGCCCTGTATAAAATAGAGCTTTCATTATAAATTCAAAAACTAGAGAAAAATAGGAATTAAAAATTTATTTTTTAAAGATTTCCTGTTTTAATTCTTTCAATAAACATCTAAAATTATATTTTTTTTATTAGTTTAATTTAAATTATTGCAATTTTCTATTTTTCACATCCCCATTCCAATTTTTTGACATTGGTATATTTCAGAAATAAATTAATTTAATGAGAAATTGCTGGAGCCAAATTGATGTATCAAAATGAATTTAATAATCACTTCGGTATGACAAAGAAAAGAAGTATAAATAATTTATAATGGAAAATGCTTTTTTATCTAATTACCTTTTAAAATTTCTTGCATAAATCCGTTTATTTAATTTTATTGTAATGACATTTAGGTTCGAGCTAACAAGGTATAAAAACTTTACTTTTAATGAGGACAAAACGAAATTAAATTTTCACCTTCAGTTTTATTTTCATAACTTTTGTTATTTATGATTGGTTAAAATAAGCTTCATTACAAAAGAATCATATAATTATTTATCTTTTCCTTCATATAAAAATATCACAAATTCTAATAAATAGGTTTATTCAGAAAAATAAATAATGTATCAAGAATTTAAATAAGTATCTATCCTGGTAAATTTGTTTGTAAATATTATTTTCATAATAAGTTCAAGTTGCAACCTTCTTGTAAGTCATCCAATTTTAATTGAAGGAAGTGTTTAACGTTTTTGACTTGAAAAATTTGTTAACTAGAAATTTATAAATGAGCAACCAACTTTTTGAATTGTTTTGGCAAGTATCAGCAAAGTATGCATTAGTGGAAAATATTTAGAAACAAAATATCTTTCTGGTCTTTCTAAGTAAAGAATTTTATTACATTTAAGTATATATAATTGTAAAAATAGTAATACAATTATTCAAATCTTATTTCCCGGTACTTTCCTGCTCAAATTTATCTCTATTTCGGAATTTCTGATGTCACTCTCTATTGGGAAGTTCGAATTTTTAACTATTTTTCTCTATCTTCGCTTTTCAGCTTTCCAGGTGGTCTAAAAGTGGGCAATCATTTTTTAACAACTTTCTGTCACCATAAATGAAAATAGTACCGCCTCTCTTGATCTTGAAAATACCACCAAAGATTAAAGTTTCTATTATTTCGGATTGGGTCAGCATTAATGAAATTGTAGGGTCAACGGTATAGTTATTGGACACTATACATATAGTTATTGGACACTATACGTATTGTTATTAGACACTAGTACGTTCAACCTGAAAAATACTATTAAAAGATGATGCAATTTTAACCCTTTTATTTTATAACTGATCTTTAAACTAACTTTTAATTTACTTCCTGATCTACACTATAATCATTTTGATTTTTAGATTTTTTAAATCTGAATAATTTTGAAGACCAACAAGCTTTTCAGCGGTTAAATTAAAAAAACAAAGAAAAGGCGCTCTCTATGAGAAAGAGATTTGTAAAACTGTCACGCCAAATTGTAAGATTTACATATTATTTGCATACGTAAGTTATTCTTTTCAAAAATAATCGAGGACGAACATAGCAACGGAAACACAATATGATAGATAACAATTTACGAGACTATTAAACAAAGTCATTGCTGTCCAATCAAGTTGACGTAATGCTGACGGTCATCAGCATGAAATAAAAAGCAAATTGCTTGGGTGTCTAAATGCAGAAGTTCTTAAACCTTTATCTTTTAATTGTCCATTAAGTAGAGCGCTCCAAGAGTACCAGTAGAGCGGTGGCCACCAGTTATTTTTTCGGTTTCCTTTTATTTTTACCTGCAGATGTATGTTATTACGCTTACGCAAAAACCATAAAATAAATTAATGCTAAACATTTTTGGGCAACTTTTTAAATACTGAGCGAACAGAAAGTTGGGTACTACTGGTCTAAATTTATCTCATAAACCTTTTGAAACTTTTATAACCAACAACGACTACTAAAATCAATTCAAGTTAATTGATACTAGGATTCCAAGATTTTTGAAGAATTTTGATTGTTATTATTACAATAAAATTGATATAAACTGAAGAAATTTTAATTTAGATGTAAACATGTTATGTTCATTTTTACCCCAATTTCAAATGTTTCGAAAAGCTTTTATATTAATTGCACTGCGGGTGTAATAAAATTTATTGTTATTATATAATCTAGTTTTATTAAAACGACCACTAAACCCTTTTAATTTCAGTAAAAAATTACGTTTTTATTTGATTACATAATATTTTAAGTTCTAAGTACTGAAGAAAATCGAAGATAGGGGAAGTGGTACTAACTGAAACAGAGTAGGTACTAAGTAGGACAAACTTGTTAAAATTTAAATTAGCGGCTTAAATCCTATTCCATTTGTAAATTATATAAGGAAAGTCATGACGTGACAGCAAGTACGTGTAACAGTTTTGATTATAAAGGTAAAAAAAATTGACTGCATGTTTTTAGTGCAACTTTTAACAGATTGGTGGTAATATATTAAGAGTTGTCTCAGTTTGTACCATCATTGGTACTAAATGTGATATTTGTTACCTTTATTTAAACTATTTTTGTATATTGTGTTAAAATATAAATATTGTAGGTACCTATTTGCTATTTTAATTGATTACTTCTGAATTTGTTATGATTACATAAATAAGCTTTTTAAACTAAATATACAAAGTATATTATTATGTTTTTGTCTCACTTTGTACTACCCTCCCCTTCTGTTAAAATAAATATAGAGATTATTAAACAAAGCATTATCTTTTATATAGTATATTAATAGTATTCTTAATAGTATATTAAGAAACTAGTGTCAAAATCGTCGTTTTTACTGCACGCAATTCGTTTAGAAAGCGACCTACGATTAGTGCGATAAAACGTCTTATATAGGTACTACGAGTTTTGTAGTTTCACTGACGTTTAGTTACCAACATCTAAAAAAAAACAAAAAATAATGTCAACTTAGATACGTGATTGGGTTTCAAAATGACTTTGTTTTACAAAATATAAAAATGGATTGTTGATCATCGAGTTTACGTTCGATTGAAAATTATATACAATGACAATATTAAGCTGATAATATTCTACAAAAAAATAATTTGATTAAATGAAGATATTATCTATAATATGCTATTTCAAAAAAATCAGTGTATAAGATCACATTGCTTTAAAATGTTATTACTCTTCTAGCGTAATAGAACAATTCCGTAATCGATTTTATGTAAAATAAAACGATTTTTTATAAATTGTGTCAATATTGCAATTTTTAACAACATTTAAATGCATAGAGATTGCGCTGTATAAATAATGAAAAAGCAGGATATCTAAATTATTGTCGGGTTGCTCATCAATTCTGTCTAATGAACGTCGATTAAAAGTATTTGAAATGGCTTTTTTTACAAATAATCCTTTTCCTGTTAAATCTACATTGAAAATACCCTTATACGAAATTAAACGCAAGATAATTTAAAATCAATAAGAGCCTTGTAGTTTTTTCTGGGAGATGAAAGGTTTTGTAGCAAAATTTATTTTAGTGTTACATCAGCCGGATTAGGCTAAATTGTAAGATTCTATTGTCGGAATAAAATCAAATACTTTGCTTCCTTCGTTTATAAAATAGAAAATTCGATAGAAAAAAATTATTTGCAACGAAATAAAAAGTAATTTAAATTTGTTTTTCTAACTTGACCCACCCAAATGCAAATTTGCACAAATAAACCTATTTTAATTTTACTACGCTCTTTAAAAGTTATAGGTAGTTTTAAATATAAAATATTGTTTTGATGTTCTGTTCTTTTAATGCTTAAAATAAAATTTATAATTTATGTGATAAATTAGAATTTAAATAAATTATTTTGTTAATAGTTAATGTAATCAAATGGGAATAATAAAAGTTAGTTTGAAATTGTTTATATAGCTGATGAAATACATAACCAAGGATAAATAAATCTGAAATAGCATTTAAAGCAAATTAGAACGATTATCGTTATTGAATACACGGTGATTTAATGATTAATAATTTCTTAATTATTTGTAGAATCAGTTTATCTGTGATCCAAGGTTTTTCTGAAACCAAAAAATATATTCTTTCTGACTGTGTGTAAATATAATTAAACGGATTTCATATAAAAGCGAATCACTCAATATACAAATCAAAAAATATTCATGGATTATTAAAGTATTAAAGTAGTAAGATAACAATTTTTTTTATATTATACTCTCTGTTTTGGTAAACAGCAGCAATACCTACGGACCAATTCCTACGAAGGGAATATTATTATAAAAGTGTAATAATTTTATAATATAAATAGGTACCTATTATATATTATACGATATTATAATAGTATTAGAGTAGTCTTGATACAGTGAACAGCGAAAAAAATATAAATATTAATATTTATATAATTTATAAATTCCGAATTTATTTATTTTTCTTTTCTCTTTTTTGAGCTACAGACAAATCCCCCTTTTTTTTAACAAAACGAAAAAAATTTAGATTTAATATTGGAAAACAAACATGATTTTTGCTGTTTATACTTTCTAGACTCCACTGCATTATAATATTATGCTATTATTCTCAAAACGTAAAACAAACGACTTTCTGCTATTCAATTGTTAAGCTTACCAATATGTTTTTTATGAAAACAATTGTTTTAGTGACTGAAATACTTTAGCGCCGCCGGCCGCCTTTTTGCTGAACGTTCGGTGCCGCTCTTTAATGCATTATATCATTCCTTTTATAGAAACCCAAATAATTGTATTTAAATTTTGGATTTTATAATATTATATTCATTTCAAACTGTTTTATTAGAAAAAAAACACGCATTAAGGTAGTAGTCTTTATTGGGAATTTTTTTTCTATGTGAAAATAAATTTCAATGGTTTTGGTTTTTTAGTATGTTATTATTGACATCTAAAGAATACAAAAATATTTTTTTTACTTAATTTTACAATGTTTTATTATTATTATTGGTCAAAGTAAAAAAAAAAGGTACGTAACTGGCCCGGGTGATTTCGGCTCTTCAGAACATCGGAAATAAAACTATCAAAACAGGGATTAATCTATAGACTTGTCGTTATCGCTAGAACTAGGATGTTTTTTTTCCATCCCTAACTTTCCATTTTGCAGCCCGATTTGTGCCTGAAAATAATCAATTTTAATTTATAAGTCGGCCATTTTGTCATTTTCTGATACAATTTAATAATCGATAAGTCTATAGATAAATAATATTTTTGATTTTTTTATTTCCGATGTCAGCAAGAGCCGAAATCACCCGGGCCACTTACGTAGGTACCTTTTTTTAGAAACGCAAATTTGACAAATAATAATAATAATAATAAAACATTGTAAAATTAACTCAAAAAATATTTTTTTTTGTATCCTTTAGCTGTCAATAATAACATACTAAAAAATCAAAACCCTTGAATTTTATTTTCACATAGAAAAAAAATTCCTCATAAAGATGTAAAGAAACGTGTGAGTTACCAGACTACTACCTTAAGAGTAATAGAAGCCTAAGCCACAAATTAAATTTTCCGAGAAAAAAGTAATTAATACTAACCAATTATTATTAACTGAACTAGATGATCAATATCACCTTATATGTATAATCTGATATCCCGGATTACGTTCAATAATTTATTGTTCAATGTTAAATATATATTTTCTGAGAAAATTTAAATTGTGGATTAGATCTAGTTTGTTTTGTCTAGTTTGAATAATCAGGGTAAGTAATAGTTATTATGTAACCTAGTGATTACTAATATTGTACATAATACTTATTATACTGGAAAATATAAGCTGTTTGATTGAATGAATCAGATGTTTAATTAGATGGATAGAATTGATTCATTTTATTAATTACCAAAAGCAGTCGAACAAACATAATAATAATAATAAAACAAAAAATTACAGATTTAATAAAAATCATGACAGATGATTTTTCGCAAATAAAAAACAAGATTAACTTTTGCAGCATGTTTCGAGAAAATGCTCTTCAGGCTCTATAAAATATTTTCTTGTTGTATATAGGCTAAAAATTTTAATCGTGCTATTAAATTTTAATTGGAGTTTTCTTACAGAGGTTCATTATTTTTTACCTTTTCAACTTGAAATTTAAATTATTGTTAATTTGAACAATTTGTGCATGTAATACTAAACGTAAGTAATTTATTAATTTTAAATAGTTTACTTTTTCTACGTCTGCCTGCGGAGCTTTTGAATTTTTAATAAATGAATTCTGTTGCAATATGGAAATCTACAAAAATAAAAACTTGATAAAGCCGAATTGATTAATTTTTGCATATATATTAAATAACTTTTAATTATTACATGTTATTACTACTTTCATTTACATTTTTATTAATCTTGTATTGTTTTTGTTGAAACTAATAACTATACAAAAACTTGATTATATTCAATTGTTAAACTTACAGTTTTACTTTTGACAAACCAATTGTTTTTCTTTAGTGCCGATAACGGCTGGCACTAATGTATTTAGCACTAGGTACTAAGTGCCGACCATCTCCGGTAGTAAAAAATATGTTAATTAGATTTTTGATTCCCCTGTGACGACGTTCGTTATTAAATAATTCACGTTAAGACACAATTTCTAAACGCGTTCGACAAAACGTTACTTTTCACACGATTTTTGATGCGTCATAAGCAACTTTGCGCACTATATCTATTAAATATATATTTTATTATGACGTATAGTTTCATAATAATTATTATTATGCAAAATCTTGAACTGAAAATTGCAATTTAATAATAAAATTAACAAAAATTAAATTAGAATTATTGTAGCGACGTATACTTAAAAATTTAATAAGCAAAATAAGTGCATAATTGTTCATTTGGGAACTCATATTTAATAACACAAAGTTTCAGCTACACACAAATTGACCCATATATACTCTACACTACCTAAATCCTAGGAGGTTGAACTATTCTAAGTAGGTCACCCTATATAAGTAGCTAAAATGGCTAATATAAATTTCACATTAAATTCTACGTATAAAGCAATTTTTAGATAAATGTATTTGCCCCAACTTTTCAGTTTTCGATCCATTAATCATGTAATCTTTTTGTATACATACACAAATATTTTAAGAATTAATAACAAGTAATTAAAAGAACATTAGTAAGTTTCTTAAAGTAGTACTAATGCAAAAAGTTTTTAACAGAAGTAGAAATGATAAGAAACGCAATTTTGGAAAATTTCTTCATGTATAAAAAAATATAAATTTGTAATTAATTGTTACGTAGAACAATTAAAAACGTAGACTTAACGTAAATTTTGCATCTTTCGTCAATCGCCGAAAGTTTTCTCAAATTTCATTTCCAACCAAATACAAGAGAGTTTAATCCACTTATAAGAAGCTAACAGTTAACTAACACAATCGAATTAAAAAATTAAAAACTTTGTTTTAGGGAATGCGGAATGTAAATAAGCAATTACTGATGTTTGAAATTTGTCAAATAATTAGGAATGCATGTTATTATGTTTATTCTATACCTACGTTAGATAGATTCCAACGTTACAAAAAAATTTATTAACAACAAATGCCATTGTTAGGCATTGTTACACCCATTACAGCATAATATGGTAGTGTTATCGGAATGAAAAATGTGCGTTACAAAAAAACAAACCAAATGAAAAATATTTCATCATTAATTATTTTCATTTTTGTATTTTATTTTCTGCTTTTACTTTAAATGTTATTCTTGATGTACCTTTGTGTTTTATAGTTTTCACAAACTTTTGGTTGATGGAAATTTTACAGCAATTAGGTTGTTAAACAATGTAAAACTGTAGTTATAAATTATATACCGCTTTTAGTGGTTACCCTTTGTGTGTTTTATAATAAAACAGCTTTTGTTTGTACTATACAATACATACAATGTTACATGAAAATAAAATAATAGTTATTTATTTAGTACGCATTATTAAAATTCTTTGAGAATATTAAGACGTCTTCTCCTATTCATTGTTACATTTTCCAAAAGTGAAAAAGAATACTTTACCGCTATCTGGAGGTATATCTTCCATTGGACAGCAACGACAAATTTTACGTTTACAAAACGCTCTCACAGCTGGTGCACCCCAAAAACAAAATAGTACTATGATAGCTAATACAACTACCATTACTATTAGGGTTGGTAATCCTTGATTCATGGACGGTACGTACACCCCCGAAGGATATCCCGTCGAAGGTGACTGCCCGTTGGACCCATTCATCTCTGAAAATAAAATAATCTTATTGTATTAATTGCTCTTAATTCAATTCAATAAAAATTTATTTCTTCTTTTAATCAAGTTTGGTTTCTTGCAAAACTTTTTTAAACATTTTATAGAAACAATCCAAGAGTGGTACTGAATTTTTGATATGAACGATATAAATTTAGAAGTAGTGAAAGTTTTTGGCAGCTGCTTGTTTGTTTGCCAATTTACTGTTACCTTTTAATTTATTAAATAAAAAAACTAAAACAAATATTTCGTTGCTCTCTTGTTCTTTAAGAAAATATATATCTATTCTATTATATGCCTTTTGTTTTAGAACTGGGAAGTTCATGTTAAAGAAAGTATTCGAAGAATTATTAAGCAATTAAAAAAATTAAAAGATATCTTTAAATTATAGACGAATTTTACTTAAAAACAGAGATTTCTGACCTTCTAGTTTTTAACAAGTGGGTTGGTTCGTTTATATTATATTTACTTTAATTTTTCTTATTTTACTACAACTAGCGTACTTATAATAACTTATAAATTTTAAATATAAATGTTTTTTATGGGCGGGGCTAACCATATGCAAACAGCCAATACAGTATTTGCATTATATTTTTACAGTTATTGACCCTTTTTACCAAACTTTGTGAATGATCCATAAACTTTCATGTTTATATTTGTAATTTACGCCCTTCTATAATTTCATTACAAAATTTTAAAAATCCGGGTCCGAGTTATCGTGCTTTTCCCTTAGAATAAATTGATAAATTTATAAAAAATAAATTAGCTGGATCCAAAAATACCTGTAGATATAGATAGAGCAATATAAATATTTCAAATGATAATATTTGGGTGCAAGTAATCGTTAATAAACCCGACTCAACGTCAAAAATAGAAGGGACGCCGCCGTTAGAAAGATATTATCTAATAATTAATAGAATACAGATATTACCGCGTATACCTAAAGGATTACATGTTAATTTCCCCTTTACACAAAGTTATTATATTAAATTCTCATTATTGTACATTTCAATTTATTGTCATATTTGTAGGTATTCAAAGTAATCTTACGAAAAGTATTGTTGGTAATATTTCAAAAATTAAATAATTTACTTTATTAATTATTGCTTATTATAAAATTTGAATAGTATAAGCACTTAAAAATAATATGATTATTTTCGTATGTTATGTAATTTCATAAAATTTGGATTTACTTGTAGGTACCTACAAGTACAATATTACAATATATTTCAAATATTTTTTAGAATAGAAATGTTTACTTAATAATCTTAAAATGGAATATCTACCTACTTTACATAAAATCGATAACTGTCAAGTCATATCTTATTCACAAAAGTAAAAAGGTGGCATCTACATCTAAAGCTCAAGAGGTTTAAGTAAGTAATTTAATTTTTTTAATAGTATAATATGCTTACAAGAAGATTCAAAGCTTTACCATAATCTAATTAATTATAGATTCAATTTTTGCTAAAAAAGGATTAAAACTTAATAGGAAGATAAATCTATATAATATGTACATAATATAAATTATAAAACAGCAGATTTTAGCTTAAGCTGCTAAATTACACTATTATATCCAGCTAGCTGCTCATCATGAACCAAAACCACTAATTTTTTGTATTATCAAACTGACGTTTAAATTTAAATGTCAGCAGGTTGTCGCTAAATATAATTTGGTATAAGCTAAAAAAACTAACGCATCGAATTAGAACCAACGAAGAACAGCAGGGTTTCCGACGAGCATGTACTACGCTAGTATTTATAATTATATGTTAATTGAACGTCAAATTGTTTTAGTTCTGTCCAATTTAGTAATAAACTATTCTACCTCTCCTCAGGTACATCAAAAATTTTGCATTGTTTCTTATTTTTGCAATATCTCTGAAAGCGTCTTTTTTGCTTTTGATTTCTTAACATAGATAATATTTTGTATCCATTATAATTCAATCGTATTTAAATAGAGCAATTATGTAACAGTGCCACAAAACATCTACATTTTAATCATCCTACATGAAATAGTATATTTATACATACGGGACTAAGGTGCTATTTTTCATTCCAAGTGCGAAGGTTTTTGTCCGAAGCGTCATCGTCAGTCGGTGGTCACTTTACTCCCGAAATTGTGAAAAATAATAAATTAGTTTTAATAAGCGCCATCTAGGTGACAATTTTAAGAAATTTAAATTAAAATCTCCTGTGCGTGATTCAAAATAATTAGGTATTAATTAATTTAAACAATGCAATATTATAGTCTTCATCATTTAGTAGTTTGTCGTAAACTCCTGGATCTAGCGCCTTCAAGAAGCAGCGACTCGCACCTCTCGTCAGTCAGCCATTTCATTCGCCCTTTTTACATCCCGTGATCTAACGAGAACTGCTTTTCGCGTTCAGCTAAGTCGCTACTTTCTTAGCCCTGTTCTTCTAGCTTTTATTCAAAATTAATTAATCACAATTAAATTACCAATAAGTATGTTACCTATAGACAAAGTCTTTCTGACAAATGAAGACTATTTCCACCGCTTGTTACTCATGTCAGACTGAAAATAATCGCAGGAGATCCTTACAATCTACTGAAGCTAAAAATTCAAGTTTACTCAGTAACAGAAGCCTCATAATGACCAATTACGTCCAGATTAGTTCGATGCTAATCTAAAAAAGAAATAGACTGAAGTAGTAGAAGTCACTGAAGAGACCATGTTGAAAGAATGAGTGAGAAACAATTTGCTTAAATAGTACAGACGGCAAAAATAAACGGAATTAAATTGGTTTAACTATGATACTTTGTAGTTTACTTTTATCAGCAGTCTATTTTTGTAATAATCTAACATTTGCATTTGCAATTAATGTGATTTAAAAATTTATAAAAAAAATTTATTGGAAAGCATACAGAAAGCAAACTTTCAGAACGTTTTCTCTAATGAGAAAGAGAAACATTCTCTAGTCTCTTTAAAAATCGACTAGTAACGTAAAATCGACTTGTAAAGTGTTTTCAATACAGATTGATTTCCAGATCATAAAAGTATGTCAGCTCTACATGTAACAGGTTTGTATGGTTTTATTGTTAGTATTTTACTTTAGTTTTACTAATTTCTAGCATTTTTGGTATAAAGTATAGACGATCGATTATTTAGTTTGTTGTATTATGTTACATCTAGTTAATCCCGTGTAGTTGTCGACGCATATAAATAAGCAAAACTTTTCTCTTTACATTAATTTGGTGCAATCTTCTAATATTTATACAACCTGTTACAATATTTTCAATTCTCAATTTTCCGATAAAATAGTATACCTACTTACCTCTACCCGAAAAATTATTCTTTACGAGGGTTACACATGTAAAAAGTTCGCTAATGATCGTTTGTCAATATAGCTGTGCGTCCAGTAACGAGTAATATTAGAGTCCCGGCCAGTAATGGACTATTATATGGCACATACATATTCATAATTTCACATAATTTTCGATGATTTTACATAATAATTTGCATAATTTAGGTTTGGCGATATGAAAAAAGAATTTTTAGAACCCGATTTCACCAGTTTTCATTAAACATTTATTAATTGATATTCTGAATTTCAGAAAACCGAAACAATAACAGAAAACTGATTTTCCTAATTTAGTATGGAGAATTTTATACTTTTATATATTTATACTTTATTTTACATTTGTTTTTTTATGATTTACTATTTATATTATTCTTTTATTATTTTATACTTGTATTTATAGTGTATTTTATTTGTGATAACATAAAAGCATTTTAGTTCCTAATTCACTGCCTGGTGATGCCAAAGTTTGATGAAAATGTTTGTGATATTTTATATTTATAGTGTATGTTATTTGTGATAACTTAAAAAACTTTTAGTTCTAAAAAGTCTGTTGCATTTTTGGGGTTTTCTAAAATATTGATATGATTTATATAGAGTATCTATATTGCGGTTTACCTTTTTTAAATAAAAATATCCCTGTTACAGAATATTCTATATAAAAACAAAATAGATAAACTTGATAGAAAGAAAGATATAGAAAGTTAAAAAAATTTAAGTTAAAAATACACAATTTAATAAATTTAAATTAAAATATTTTTTTATTTTTTTTAAATTAATTTTATTTTTAAAAACACTGATAAAAATACAAATATAGTATTAAGAATTGAAATAAAAACTGAAAAAATGGTACCCGAATTTTCATTCGGGACTTATTACTGATTAGTGTTAAATGAATGTAAATTATTGAATGAAAAACTTTCTAATTACCAACTAATTTTTTGAAATTTATTTTTTAAAGATATTTTCTATATCTGGTTCAGCGCATTGGTTAATATGAAACATGGTAAATTTCGTACACCGGATTGGTCGAAGACAAGCGCAGTGCGCCCTAACAAAAGAAAATTAATTTATTTTATACTTTTTGACAACTTGAACTCCCGTGTGTATGTCCGTGATTCGCTTACGTAAGTTGTCCATTATATAAATTTTTGTTCATAATAATTATATAAAATAACATCAATATATTACATATAAGTAATTTAATCAAAAGTTTTCCCAGTGCAGTGTAACATTAACTTTGAATATTATGTTGATAAATCTTAATTAAGCATAATTTAGAAGTCAAACAAACAGGCGTGCACAGATTTCAGTAAAAATTACATCTAAATTACCAACGATATATTCACTAATACGAAGGGTATAACTCTCCGACTGGAACAGCATTGTATTCGACAATTCAAAGCAACATTTTTTGTTTTCTCTTTTTCTGGATATATTTTTGTTAAAAGGTTTTTTAAATATAGAAACATTTTTGCTACATCTGGTTTGACAATCAAAATATTGTTGTATTTCTTATTTCCTTATTTCTGATGATTTTATTTCTGTTGGATTTTTTAAGTTTATTATATAAACCTGTATAATACGAGTATATTGACAGCAGTTTTGAGATTGTGTTTCACAGTAATTGTATTTATTCACATAAAAGGAATAAGATTACGGAAGACGTTACAAAATAGGATTAATTCCTTAATTCCAAGTAAAATAGCACTTCGTCTATTGTACGTTCTACGAGAGAAGACATCTCATGATACTGTAAGTTAGAAACTCTGCGACTCGACAGAAGTATTTTATTTATGTTGTGATTATCAGAGCAACTGTGTAAACCACGGGTAATTTCTACTTAATTTTAAACCACTTTTAATAAAACTTTCCTAATTGATTGTATTATATTATTACTTTAAATATTATGATTCATTCTTTGTTACTGTAATGGCCACCCATCCAGCTAAATATGCATATCGTTTATTTTGTAAATATCTCTAAATTGTTTTAAAAATAAATTTAAATATTTAGATGAAACGTAAACTAAAAATTGAATGTTTGTACTAATCTCTAAAGAAAATAGAGTTTGAGAATAGCGCAGTATAATGACCCAATGACCGATTAATCCAATAAACTTCTTATTGTTTAAAATTTGTAGTATATTGACGGATGAGATCCATCAAATCGAACATGTGTCAATTTTTGGTTGATTATATGTTTATCGTAAAGCTTTCTGATATTTTTTTGTATTCCCTGATCACCGCATCTTTTTTATTTCTTCCTATCTAGCAATTTTTTATTAAATCGTTCGGTGAACCCAAATCGCACTGATGTAACCTTACGTTAGCGATAAACTGTCGGTAATTTAACATTGATAAACCGGCCTTTAGTGATGAGCGGTTGTGATAAATATCAAATGTACGAAATAATGCAACATTATCATTATTTAATGGAATTGCAATATACATACAAATTTATGCATTTGCATGAACTATGTAAATAGTTTGTCTAGCATATATACGCAAATAGATACCTTTAGTATATTACACCTAACATCTACATAATTTAATATATTATAAAATATGGAATTTAGTGAATCCATACGAAACGAATTTTATGTCGACGTTGAATGAAGTTTGCTTAGTGGCTACTTAATTTGTGTCTTATTTTCTTGGAATTTTCACCAAAATGTATTATGTGCCAAAATATAAACTTAATAAAACAGTACATAAATATGCTCTCCACTTATTTCACTTTTATCATAAAAAAGTTATTAAAAATTTGTGTTTACATATTTATGATTCGGGCATACGCACGTTGAAATAAATAATGTAGTTAAGTGGTGTTTCAATATTTGCAAGTGTTTTTAAAATTACCGTTTATGTAAACTATTGTTACATAAACATTGATTTTACTGTTCGTTTATGTCAAATTTATTTTATAATAATACTAGCAGGTCAAGGGGTATATCGGTTGCCCTAAGCTAGTGTGTGTGTGTGGTGTGGTAATTAATTTCGGCGCAGGATGAAAGAGACTTTCTATTTATCTATTTTGTTTTTATACAGAATGTTCTGCTACAGGAACATTTTTATTTAAAAAAAAGTCAACCACAAATGCTATTTCCCTTTCATGGCTCTTATAGTGAAACGGAGTTAGAATATCGTTAAATCTTAGTGCTCCACTTGTTTTGGATTTATCGTAACCCTCCACTTTTCGAAATGTAATCTATAAACAAACATTTAATTGAAATATTATAGTGACAATAACTTCAATGCACATATTGAATTTAATACATATTTTAAGAACCTCTGGTTTATATAATATGGATCATTTGAAGTAAGAATGCATCGAACATATAGAACAAAAGACTAAATTCCTTTTTCTTGTTCTTCTTCTTTCAATAGCTTTGACTTTTTGCCAATTGGTCGTACTTATAGATAGATACAAAATTACAATTGCAGAGAGCATTCCGGTCCATTGGAGGGTAAAACTAAAAAATTCCATGAAATCCGATATTCAAATCTGAAATTATCATAATCAACCCACCGGTTTGTGTGATCCAAAAAATGTTTTAAAAAGCTTACGAGCTCAAATGGCAAAGATAGCGTTTAGTAAATTCAAAAACAAAGTATTATGATAAAGTGCTCCTGTTTGAAAAAATCAATACTTCCACCTGCTAAATATTACTCTTCCTTTAAAAATAAATCGATTGTATAAATAACATATGATAGTTTTCATTCTTAAAAAGCGGTAAACAATGTTCTGAAGCTTTTAATTTTATTTTAACGTTCTTGAGATGCTTATTAGCTTATTTCATTTTTGGCACTAATACAACTAACCAAGGTTAATTCTTAATTAATTCAAAGAACGTTCAGAGGTTTTAACTGGTGGCTAATTATTATTTTTAGCCAATTCAACGCTTATTATTGATCAATGATTTTCCTGCCCAGCTTTTTTGTTGATTGCCAGCATTTCAATAATTTATTGTTCGACATAAATTAATTCCTTTATTTACCAGCATATGACATGTGTAGCAGCATTGGGTGGTATATTTCAATAAATTTAACAGGTTGCTACGCCCAATGCCGCTTGACTTTTGGGTAATGAACAAAAGTTAGTTTTTACTTTATGTTAAATAATGAATGCAATGAATAATTTGCCGTAAGTATAAGCTGGAATTTTATATTGCTGCTATTGTAAGTTTCTCCCAATATTTTTTGTTGGTCGTAAGTTAAAGTTCTTTACTTTGGAATTAAAGTAGTTTCTTGCAAAGCTTTGAGACTTTTACGATGGGAGAATTAAATTTTTATACGTAAGACGTAGCATAATTTGTCGAGACTATAATTTATTAATGCAATATGATCCATGCTCTTCTAACAGATTACATATACAGCAGAAATCCAGCTGGAGAAAATCAATTTTCATGAAAATGTAACTATTAATAATTTAATGAAAACCACTGTACTTGTACAAGGAGGCTATTATCTTGATTTATGCTTACATCTATTAGCTAAGATACGCGGAAACTGTATTAATAGTTTGCAAATACAAGCATTGACAAAATTTTATTCCGAAACTTACAAATATTGAAAGAGCTAAGCTTTATTGTTGATAAAATAACCATGTATCTTTTAGCGAAAACATTGTAAAAATGAAAATTATATTAGTATTGTGATAACACGTAGTAAAATCTTGAAAATTTTATGATTTCAATTTGCAATAAATGCCACAATACATTTTCTTCAAAATTTATAGTTATTTCCATGTCCTTTTTTTCTATTATTGTTTGTACTTTGTTTAATATCTTTGTTACACGTAATGAATTGTAAGTGCTACAACATAATAAATTACTTTTCTTTTAAATATACTAAACGACTGTTTTATTTTGATAAATAAAAATAAAATTAAAATATCATTAATCACCTAAAAAATAACTCAGCGCCGTTTTTAACAGTCACATGTAGCTTAAAATTAAAATTAATGATATTGTACGTTATGCAATGTGGAGTAAATACCTAATTCTAAATTATTCTGTGTTTTATTTTAATTGTTTTGTCTTGTCAAAACTTTGCTATATGCACAGTATGAAAAACCAGAGTGCACAAAGCTATAGCTTTTCTCTGGAACTTCAGTTTCAGGCTTCATATCAAGCATGCAAGTCATGCGGTTTTTATCACCAGCTGCGTCTGCAACAGATTTTTCTATGCCAGTATTAGAAAATAGTTTTTGTGGGTGCTCGGCGATCACCAAAGGCGCGTTGAAGGCTTTCGATAGATTGTTTGGCACTAGATAGTCGCTTAAAATCGTCAAAAATTATCGCTTGAAATTATTTTTGGCTCGCACTTATTTTCAAAGATTGCTAACCTTTCAACGCGTCTGAAAATGACGTCATCTTATTATTTTGCAGTTGTTCTCGAAACTTTTGTAATTCCCTTTCGATGTAATGATTTCAAAATCTGTATAGCTGTTGCGAAAAAAGGCTTTAAAAAAAAAACAGATCAAACTACAGTCGATAGTCAAGCCAAATCCAGAATCTTTTATACAAATACACTTGGTTTCATCGTGTGAAAGATTTTGATATATTCAACCCTCAAGACCGAATTACAAGTCAATAGTTCTGTCTTAACGTTGTAATTGGAAATATAACCTCACTTGTCACTGAAGTAATTCACATAACTTATAAATTAAACTGTCGAGAAATGTTCGGTATCTTCCATAGCGCGCGTGATAAATTTTGACGTCCAACTCAAAATCAGCCCGCAAGATCAAATTACAAAGTCGTCAAGAAGTTCTGATTTAACGTTATAATAATTGGTTATGCAATACAATCCGAATAATCTGTCAGTCTGAGTTCGGATTATTGAATTTTCGGATCCACAAACTTCTTTTAAGAAAAGTATAAAAGCCCATGTTAATTCAGTTTGATGATTTCATACCTGGGTGCTCGTACGTACACAGTACATCCTTTCCCGAGTGTTGAGTACCCGCCCAGTCTTGTGGTGAATTTTGTTAAGTCGCGAAAGCACTAATAAATACTGTTTAGGTGCTTTTGGAGTTTAATGTAAGTCATTGCGGTACCAATTCCATCAAAAACACTCTAGAAAAGTATATGTAATTTCTCCGGACTACGTATACAGTTGCAGTTAATCAGATGATATAAAGACCTTCTGACTTGGTACTGACAAAACTTGACTTCACGTTCACCTTATGGAATAAGCAACAATTTGTTTTCCCTAAAATGTTAATCGCGGTAAGTTTTCTATTAGATTACTGTCAGTTAATTTGTACTCAAAATTTAACATTTGCTATATACCATTAGAAAGAAGACATTTTTTTAAGAAATTTATAACGAATACGATTTTGCTGATTATCTATTAGTTTTCGAGAAAACGGCATTTGAAAATGGAAACTTTCCATGTGTTTAACGCGGGAGTACATAGGAATCGCAAGTCACGAGAGTTCTGTTGACGGTACGTGTGCCCTGGTATAGTCTTAATGATAGCCGTCATTCGTCGACTAACCCACCCAGACCGTCGTGGTCTCACCACCTCAAAGCGTAAATACACCAAATCAACGTCAAAACAACGATCACCAGACGAAGAAGATTAAAGTGCCTCCGGCACTAAACGCTTCAGAAGCCAACAAGCTACGCTACGCATTCGTCGACTCAGCCCACCCAGACCGCCGTGGTTTTTCCACTTGAAAGCGTAATTTCAAAAATTCAATGCCAAAACAACGAACATCAGACGAAGAAAATTAAAGTGCCTCCGGCACTAAACGCTTCACAAGCCAATCAGCTACGCTACGCATTCGTCGAGTTGGAGCCTCGACAAGGTGGAATTTTTTCAGGGATGCTTATAATGAATAAAGGTAGTTCAAAGTTTATTTAGTTGATTTGATTCGTTGAAAAACAAAAATTGCATTCCGTAAATGCTATTTTAATGCGCTTCTATATGTAAAATTTTCGATTTTTAAATGCTATTATCACGAAAAGTAATGGATAATCCGTAAACAAAATGCTTAAAAAATTGTCTTCTTTCCAATGGTATGCAGAAAAAAGTAAAATTTCGATTACAGACTCCCTGAGAGTTTTTACTACTGTAAAAATTGTTAAAAATAATAGTCGAGATAGATTTAAAATTACATTTAAAAAATAATTAATGAACCGAAAACCTTAATCGATTTACTTTGCTTATCGATAAAGCTCACATAATCGCCGAACCAAAATCGGTTCAAATATAAAATTATGATTAAAAACAGGTATACACGACGTTGTACATTATTACGAATATACATATATTTTTCTTGTAAAAATTCTTTCCAACTTCACTTTTATTAAAAATTTAAGATTTTACGATAAAAAATGTTTTAACCGACTCAATTTTGTAAACCTTCCATCTTCAAATTCTTTTAAATTTATCTGCAGCTAAGAAAGAAATTCTCGTAATTCTATTAAGTGCTATTGTTTTTAGTTTGTTTTTATCTCTCCTGTAAAATTTTCTTGTTTAAAATTAAGATGTTTTCTCATAAAAGGCAAGAAAACGAGTTTCATTAGACGACTCTTTTAATTGCCACAAACAGTCATTAAAATTATAAATGATAAATTCAATCTGAACTGGGAGGTGGATTAATTTCAGTATCATTCAGAGAATAATAATTGTTTCGGTAAGTGATTCAGTTGGTTAGTTTTAACTTTACAGTAAATGTGTTAATTTGGTAAATTTTTAACATTTAAAATTTTTTCAGCATTGTTGCTAAATTTCACATCTGCCATTAGTTGTCATGTTCTAAGAAGCTAATTTTAAGGAAGAAGAACAGTTAAAGATAACACGCAGTTTGAACAATTTCAAACCGGGGGTCTGGGAGGTATGGAACACCACCAAGCCCTAGCTATACCGGGTGCTAAATGATTTATGCAAATTCCTGCTTCCCTAATTATTTTAGAGAAAAAATGAAAGACACAATAATAATGCATAAATATAAACTACGAATGATAAAAGCATTAGATTTCATCTAACTTTACTTAAAAAGTCAAAAAATGCTTTTGAAATTGCTAAAATTTTCATTTATCAGACTGGCCATGAAATAAATTCAATTTAATTTCTATTTTAATTTCTATTAGCATGGAAACTTACATGGCCAATGCGATAAATGAAAATTTTAATAATTTTGAAAGAATTTTTTCACCTTTCAAGTAAAAGCTAGATGAAATCTAATGGTCTTATCATTCATAGTTTATATTTCTGCATTATTTTTGTGTCTTTGATTTTTTCTCTAAAATAATTAGGGAAGTTGGAATTTGCATAAATAAGTTTTTACATGTTAATTTCCTATGTTCGGCTAACTCATTCAGCACCCGGTATATCTACTATGTAGTAAAATGATAAATAATAATAGAATTTTAGAAAATGTATTCATTATAATGTTTTAATTAGTTTCATCCAATTTTTGGATTTTTTAAGTGTAGCGACTCGACTGTATGCTTACAGCCGTACAGCTGAAACAGTGAAAATACAATTTGGTGATATAATCATAGTGTTGAAATATTTAGAAAGATAGAATTATTATTTACAATATTACAAATTTTAATTATCCAAATTAATATTATCAATATTCCAAATCTTCTAATTAAAACTTTATCTCTTTAATTTCTAAAATTCCAATCCAAATTTTCAATTACTCAGAATAAATTAATCTTATCAAAACAAAATTGCCAACTTTTATTCAAAATTATATTTGCATAGTTATTATAAACTCAAATAATCAAAATTATTCACTTAAAATCAATCACCTTTTATTCTCAAAACTATTTTCAGAATAAAATCGCGTAAAAAATCTCGTCTAATCGCTTAGACTGGACAAGCTTGGTTTCTTTAGCAAGTTAGCGCAAAGTCCACTAACTCGTGGCAAATTAAAATACTTCCAAATCCTAGATGGTGTGCAATTTTAAATAAAATATTATTCACAAAATACGTATCTAATTTACAAAAATAATATTAATTATTTATTGGAAGATTTTGTTGCACGACAATATAATTATTGCACTATTTATTACTGCACACTATACAGTGTAACCCGCAATTTAAATGCGCTTTCAAGCAAAGGTTATAACCATTAGAGAATATTTTATAAAATTAAAAGAAAAATCTCGGAAAGTAATATTCAGAAAATGGAAATTTCCAACTAATACGCCTTGATGAAAGGTCTTTGAGGTTCATAATACTGATTATACAAAGGTTTTCTTAAAGTCACTTATTTATCGTACATGAATGAAAAGAGTTTGATAATATCAGATTTATAAATATATGAACGAATTTTGAATTAACCGGATATCCATTCGGATATCTTTATATCTAATCTTTCAAATAAGTTCAGTTTACTGTAATTTTATTCGAAAATTCATTACATTTTACAACGATTTTCAAATTTAATATCGTTTTTAGTAGTTCTATTTGATTTACATAGTAAATTTCGAGCGGTAAACTGTGTTATTTTAGGTGGTACAATATAAAATTTATAACTAGATTTTCTTAGCACGAAAATACATTTTTATTGTTAATAAAACACATTTGATAAGTATTTTGCATACTAATTATGCATTAAATCAACTTCAGGCTGGTGGGTACTTGGAAAAACTCAAAGTTTTAACTTGGGTTCAAGAAAATAAACGATAACTGCTAAAAAGTTGCTATTGAGTTCACAGTTACAACTAATTTATAAGTTTAGCTTACAGCTTGGACATTCTTGTAGAAACTTTGCAGCTTATCATACCTTAAAAAATTAAGTTTTAAAGTTTTCACGTATATAACGAAAAAACAACTAAAAAGTTGCTAAATCTGACAATATTTTCTGTAACGTAGTACCCGACAGAAATTATTAGGTAATTTTAAATTTGATGTGAGTTGAGATGTTCGGGCAACCACACTAATGTATGGTTTGCTGTGATTCGCGGTTACAGTGCAGACCGATTTAATTTATATAACTTTGTTTTGCCAAGTTACGATATACATATAGTTGAGAAATCGTACATATTAGTTCATTCAATTAACCCTACAGTGCACACCATTTCTAATTTTTTAATCTAACTGATCTCTTTTGGACCTATGAGGCCTAAGGGTTACGAAATACACAGGTCTTCTATTAAACAGATACATATAAACAATGTTAGTTAGATCAAAAGCAAAACCTTTTTAGAAAATATACTACGTAAATAAGTATTGCAAAGTAGACTAGTACTTACAGTCAATCTGTCAGCGTTCAGCGTTTACACACATAATTGATTATTTTTAGTAAAATATGACACAACTCTTTCAAAGTTGGCACTAATCTTATTATCTTAAAGAATATTTATGACTATCGGGGTAATAAAAGTAAAACGTAATTCCAATCACAGTAGTGCAATGACTCGATGATTGAGAAGCAGAGTGGAAATTCTGAACTCGAATAAATTGCAGATTTCAGGAAATTTCTTAGTTTGGCCTTCCGATGTACCAACATGCTGTGAATTTAAAACTTTGGTTCGGAATTTACATAGTAGTAAGTCTAGCCAATTGACAAAACGTCAAGTTAAAAAAACTTGGAGCCGGTAAATACCGGAAATTTTTGTCATTATGTGGTCATTGCTTTCGGGGTGAGATAAATTGGAACAAAAAGAAATATAGCTACCTCATAATCACGTACATGTAGTTTGGTAGTGGCGAGAAAGTTGAACTGCAGACCGAATGGTCATGAGTTCTGCTAGTTTGTAATTTGTTAGTTTGGGTTTATCTGCAAATACCATAGCTACTTAAATTATATCAAACTATAATTGCTATAATCCAAAACTAAAATTAAAAAACTATGTTTTGCATTTACAATTGAAATTTAATTAAAGAAAATTAATATTAATATTGAGGATTCGGTCTTTGTATTTTATTCTAAATAAGTAATATTTTAAACGTAAAAATCAATCAGCCTTTATGATAACTCCCATAATCCCCATTATATGAAGAATATAATGGTTCTAACAATTTTGTTCGAACCGAGAACAAAAGTTAAAATTATAGTTGGACGGTAAACATAAACACTTGAACACTTGAATAAGTGAATCATTATTTTCTTAATTTAATTTACTGTACTATAGATATTGTCGTGGAACGTTGGATTAACAACCCAACTTCCTTTTCGCACTATGGTTCGCCAGCTAGCTTTCTAGTCGGAGAGCGATGAAGACCTTCCCGTAGTGGGTTTCACTGATCGAGTTAATTGCGATGCCAATTTAAATTTCCAATAAACCAAAAATAAATCGTCCATAAAAGAAATCCAAATTTCCAATGTTATTAAACTTTTAAATAAATTTTTACCCGTAGAACCCACAAATGCGTTCATCCACCTTGACGGACCGGCTTGGAAGGGGCGAATCCGCAAATCTCACGTCTTTTCGTACCAACATTAATTTGCTAGCACGAAAAAAACACCCCAAAATTCAAAATTTTACAAAATTATTTACAACAGATTTGGTAACACGACAATATACTGTGGAACCGAACGCTGTCACATAGGCTAGCGGTTAGAATACTAGATTGCTATATCACATGCGTAAGGTCGATTTCCGACCAAGTACACCAGACTATTTCGACCGTATCTCTTTCACAAGAAGCTGGCAACATCTTTGAAGTATTAAATGCTTAAATAGTTTTCAGACCTGGCCACTCAAAGTTTGTTTCTATGTTCATAGAGCTTGTAAAGTTATTTAGTTCATATCCGAAAGTGATAAACCCGATTCCCGCCCAGTGCTAGTGGTAACCAGACAAGTAAATCTTTAGATTTGAAAATTATTTGCTTAATTGCGAACAATATAAAGCAATATCAAATTACCAAAGAAAATTATCAAGGTAATTTACCTGTTTTCTCTAATATTGTTATTCAAGACAAAATTGTGCATCCTAATACAAAGGAAAGTGTGTACGAAACAAACTGGTTAACGCTTATTTTGGATTTAACTATCGACAAGAACGTGTCGCACGTTTTATGAATTACAATTATATTCCTGCTAATAAAAGCACTTAAATTGAACAAAGCACCAAAATTCAGTTTTTAATAGAACAATAACGAGTATCATTTGGAATGAGGCGGTCTGCTTATTTCGGATTTAACGTTTTGCAAGCTGGGTGAAAATTATGTTCCCAGTACAATCAATGTAATACTAGAAAATTATTTCGAAATATTCAATTACGTTCGGTTCGCTATAACAATTCACGAAAAGCCACATTTTGTGTGCAGAAATTTATATTTCTAAATGCAGTTACCATAATTTACTATTATTATTAAAAGCTCTTTCGAACCTGTGGACATTTTTAATAAATTTATTTTGACCCATTTTGTTATTTTCTATAGCAACATAGGGCATAATATGTGTTTGTAATCAACATTTTTTTTTCATTTTAGATTTGAAATGAATAAACATTGTTATTACAACCAGAAAATTTTTTGATATTAGCTCTAATTTGATAGGCCCACGGCATCTCATATTGAAACAATTTGTATTTTGTAAATTTAACGAAACGTTTACATATTTGAATTTTAACTATAAGTGAAAATATACACGAGTATATTGTATTCAAAAAACACTTTAAAGATAATTTGGGACAGTGAAAGACTTAAAAAAATTCAAATTAATTAAATAATATCCAAATTTTTCTAATATGTATATTGTTTTTCAAGAACTTTTATGATTTTGACGATCCTTCTGTTTCATTATCAGTTTAAAATGTTATGCAACCGTCGGGCTGATCTAAATTGAATGGTTTCTTATAATAAGTATGATTTTTTACTTCTTTGTTAGGAAAGCTCGTGATAATCGTACAAAGACACCTAAGTGTTCGAGAGGCTGAACTTTAATTAAATTGTTTGCAGAAGTCCACTACACTCCATCCAATTCAAATAATGCGCTGCAAGTGAGTACCTACTTAATAATGAAATCTGTTTTAATAGAGTTCAAGTTTAACGAAAATTGATTTAAATTATTTACGTTCGTTAAGAAAGCAATAAAAATTATCATAATCTCTAATGTTTAAGTGCTGAATCTCGAGAGAGAAGATCCAATATTTTAGTTTCTTGTTTTGTATATTTCAAAAATGTTTAATATTTTAGCTTTCAACTTCTCTTTAAGCAACCGTCCATCTACTAAAACCTTCCTACCTTACGACATCACGTTTTATATTGAGTTAAAAATATTATTATTTAAAAATTTCGATTCATGAAAAATAATGACTTCAAAAAGAGAGATATCCGATGGATTTATCAAAGCGAGAGAGCGAGAAGTGTTTGGTAAGAACCAAAACATAATTAACACGAAGTAAGTTTCCAGTTTGTATATTAAATAATTTAACTCGTTATTATTTGGATATAAATATACGTATACTACATACTAGGAAGTTCCCGTAAAATTATCCTGCGGTTAACAACTGTAGATGATATTATTATTTGCATGTATTGTATAACATGGCATAGAACATAGAGAATAGCTGAAGGACGCGGAAGGTAGTTAAAGCGATATTCTAATTAACGTTGTTTCAGCCACCATATTTGATTCCCTTGACGAGAGTTTCATCATGAAAAACCATCAGTTATCTAACTAAAAGGCTTGCGTTGTTTTAGTTTAAATTAGTTTTTGAGTCGAAAGTTTTGTTTTGCTTTCGTATATTAATTATAATATTACACTTGAGTTGCAATATTGAAAACAAAGAGTTTGTGCGACGATGATAGAGGTTTAGGACAAATTATCAAGATTAAGATTAACATCGGGAAATTCGCTATGGCAAAATGAAGAGCATTTATTTTAATAACAATTTATTTATATTTTCTTCATTTTGTTGACCTACTTATCTACAAACATTGAGGCTTATATTAGTAAGTGGGCCATATCGTGAAAGACCTCGTAAAAAGAAGGGGAAGAGAAATTCCAATTTTTAAGGGTTGGCTGGATCGATGATACGTGTGCACGAACGTGTACAATAGCTCTTGTGATGTATTCTGTACGGTAAATAAATACATTTTTTATAAATTCCGTTTACATTTTTATGATTTTCTTTTGTTGTTTGAATATAAATTTTATTTATAAATATAGATTGCTTAACTCCATTTCAATTTAAATACGTTTCTCTTTCATACTCGCGGATAACTTTTTAAATAGTTGTAAATTTATCTTGATTACTTCATTTCCTTCTTTAATTGTTTTGAACTAACGATTCTTTAAGCCATTTCATATAAAAATTCGTTTAAACTTTAATCCTTATTCATTTCATTTTAAACTTTAAACGAAATGAATTGGAAATCATTAATAAAGAGTTCAAAAATATAAATTGTTGAAGATACCTTAGGTAATCGAAATGTTAAAATAAACTCATTTTAATCCAAAGACATTCCAGAAATAGGAAAATTATAAGGAAAACAATGGAATTGCTACACTTACTTCGAACTTATTGAATCTTATCGGTCAAGCTCAATCAAAGAACTTGATGAAAAAAAAGCAATTTTTTTTATCTGTACAATCCAATTCAAAAATTTTATTATGCAAATGATAATAAAAATGGGATGAAAAATCGAATTATTAAGAGAGGACATTAATTTCATGATTAATCTCTAATTATGATTATGATCCTGATTAATGTCATGACATTCACGTAGAATAAATAATTAACTGCAATGATTAAAACTCCTGAATATGCAATATTCTAATAAAGGTTATTCAAAACAATTAGAAATAATGAGTAAAATACAAATATATTAGACTAAATCAGAACAGCAAATTTTCGTTAATTTCAAAAACACCTTCCGCTTTTCTTTCAGGCATTTTGAAATTTTAATATTTGATTAAAGTTACACTTTTATTTCGCACTTCTATGTATGCTCGATTTTGAGAACTGACTTTTTTTCCAGTGAACTATCACTGGAATAATTCACTAATTGGTTTATTGTTTGTTTATGTCTTAACACTGCATCAGTATTTCTATGTCAGACAATCTGATTAGGTACTTTATTGTGCATCTAAGTAGTCATAGATATATAATCAATTCCGTTTGGTTATCTATCAATTTTTGTAGCATTATGTGGCAGTAGAAAATCTAACCTTCTTGTTTACCTATGAGGTGAGTTACATTCCAGTTTTAGTCATATTATTGCTTTTCGAAAGCTCAGTTGAACTTACTTAATAAGGGTTTATTTGTGTTTTTGACATTATTGTTCCGGATTTACCCCTTTTTGAAGGTGATTTAATAAACCAAATTTCTTTCTTTTTTCATTGTTTTATTAAGTTACCTGGCGCCTGTTATTTTTCCGCAGTTTGCCAAACAATCCACCGAGTAAAATATGTACGGGTCAATAAAGGTCAAAGGGTAGTGTAAGAGTTGCCGTTTGTCACTCAAAGTTTAGTTTAATTTTCGTATTTCTGGAATGTCTCTACCTTTTGATTAAAATATATTTAAATTTAGATGTTGCAACTTTTTAGTTAATTGGATATTTCTATATATTTATTTTTAAATAAAATGGTGTAATAATCAATTTAAAAAGAATATTTTGGTTCATAAAACTTATTTTCCAATTAGTTTAATTCTAAATCCTAAATATCGGCGTTTAAAATTATTTTCCAATTTAGAATACTAATTTAGTATCGAACGACTATTAAGTATAGGTTAATATTATTAGTCTTGGGGTATTTGTACAGCTTGGGCTCTAAAATATAAAAAAACCAATTAGTATAAAAGTGAAATTATTTCTTGCTAATAAATATTTATATAAAAAATTTTAAAACATTTTTCTACGATCTTACAAAATAGTATGTTATTGATTTATTAGTAGTAAATACAAGCAAAAAATGTTAAAATTTTTATATAAAAATGTATAATTTCTCCATATAGAAAGTGTTGGCTTACATTGTACTGCCATTTTTCTGTCGCCACTTCGCCATCGTTGTTTCGCCGTCTTCTTCGTCGAAAATTTAGTATTATTATTTTCAAGAATTCTTTTAAAAGATGAAAAGCAAACTAATTTTTTTTTTAATATACACCACAATATAATAGGTACCTAATTTAAAAATTAAATGATTAATTCAATAATGAAATTCGAATGATGTTTATTGTTGCATCCAGAATAAGTTTACTTATATACTTTGTACAATCAAAAATTTAAATATTTTTTAAAGTATTCTGTATTTTCTTAAGATATCAGGAATTTCAAAAACCAAGGACTACAAAACCCATTGTGTCGAAATCATTTCAATGTTTAATAATAATCTAATACTAACGTATGTAATAGAGTAGTGGGTGTATCACTACTAATTACTACAGTTATCAACAAGTAATTAATCAGTAATTCTGCAAGTTCAACTTGAAGTGAAAAGATCGTTAATAAAATATTGTATAATATGAAATATTTAACTCGAACAAAAATCACAAAAACAAACTTTAAAAGCACCCAGACAGCTATTACACCTGATGATATTATTATCATTTACATAATTGTTGAAAGTTTTTGTTTTTGAAATGCCCCGCAATTGTAATTTTAAATTGTGATATAAAATTATATATTCGTATACGTGATGATAACGTAAACAAGCATCCTGATTTATTTTATTGTCGACATAGTACCGCATACGTTATTATTACATAAGACCCAAAAAATAAAATTGAGTAGGTAATATTCGCTTTTCTTTATGTTCCCTATCTATTTTGCATGTTACTACCGATATCAAATATTCGAACCTATAACACCTGGTGAATAAACGATTCTCGTTTACGTTATTATTACCTACGTATATTTAAAGATTTTCAAACGTAAAAATTATTTTTAACTCGTTTACTTTAGAATATAAGCAAAACTTTGTGTTTGATGGTATTTTAATTATGTACAGGTGGATAGCATTATTTGATCACTTTAATTTTAGACTTTAGAATCGTGTTAAACTTTTAAACTTCACTAATTAAAGTATAAAGTCATTTTATGTTTAACAAAGAAACAACAATTAGGACTGAAATAATTTGAAGGAATTTGTACTTTTAAATAGAATTTTTTAAATCTTTACTTAGGTACTTTATTTAATATTTTGTTTGCTTGTTTCTCTTCTATTTAAGACTCTACAACTCAGTTCTGTGGAGAGCAATGGAACACGGGTTAGGACTGACTACCCAACTCAACATTAAAATACAAATAAAATGTACAATGTACATTCTTGCTTTATTTTTACACTTCTGTTGCGTTGCTAGGCCTTATTTTTTAACATAGTATGTATGCAAGCTCACCCTAACATGGGAAATTATAAAGCAGTGTTTTTAGGATTATTGCATCTGATTGATGCAGATAAGTATTATAAAAATAGTTCCAATCGAAAGAATTTTTCTTCCGTATCTGAAGATACTCAGCACTTGATATTTTTCTGTTTAATTCTTGCTAAAAATTCAAAAATAAAACAAGCATGTTTAAAAAGAAAACAAATCGCCGTGTGAAAAACAATTGCCAATAAATTTATTTCTATAGATCAAAATAAATTTGTGTAGGAATGAACGCGCGTAAACGGTTACTCTGTTGAAGAAAACGATTTCGTAGTAAAATTATATTACAATAGTATAATAGTTCACAAAAAGTTTGCTACTTATTTTTGTTGCAATCCTATTCCGCCCATACAATAGATCTTGAAGGAAAAATAATAAATAGGAATAAGAAGTGGGGAGTAGTTGAGATTACGGTCAAAGACGTTTCGGGTCTTTTTATTGACCCATTATCAAGGCTGAAAATGCAAAACAAATTGAATACAAGTTAGGACAAAAACTGAAGGTAGAAGAGTCACGATTTCCAGAACAACTCTTACTCTAACCACGCTTTAGACTGAGTAGTCAATTCAGACTCAAAAAAATTTAATTTGAGTTAACCGCTCTCCAGGTCATGTCTAGTGTAAAGTAAATGAGGTTGGAACCAATTTATTTTAAATTGAAAAAAGTAAAAAAAAGTCCTAGGTTAGTATTCCATCATAAAACCAAAAAAATTCTTGCACTCCAAAATTGGAGTTTTTTAAATCTCTTGCGTAGTCTTTTATGCGGACACATATTTTCCAGCCGGTCTACAACATCGCAATCCATATATACGGGATTTTATCGATAAGACTACTATGGTGGTCCCCAGAGACTGGATCTTTGCTTTTTCAGGAAAATATCTAGTTTTTGTTGGGACAATTTAACTCTAATCTAATCTCTGGCGTAGATATCAAAATAGCAATTAATTGCTCAGTAAGTCCTCGTACATACGTAACTGAGGCTAAGAAATCTGATTTAAGAACTCGTCGATGTATTTTCCTTATTATTATTAATATTATATAGAATAGAGAAGAAATTGGGAAAAATTTACGAGAGAATGAACCAACAAGCGACAGAAATAGGGCTGCAAATAAACGAGATAAAGACCAAGTACATGCGGAATGGAGGAGGAAATAACAAAAGAATAAACCTGAAAATAGGACATTTTTTTAGTAGCAATCAGTGATTAGTATACCACTAGAATCCCTAAAGACTAATAAATCAAGGAACAATAATGACTTCTTCTTTTCAAACTCCATAGAAAATTGAAGATCAACATGAGAGTAATTAAAATTATCCAGAAGAAAGGAAACATATTTACTACGAATCTACATAATTTTTAATCAGTCTTATGCTGTTGTTGTGCATCTGGTTGAAAAATGTTCGTACAGATCTTGCAAAATCAACAGATATGCTTCCACACATAGGAGCTTTTTCGTTTGCAAATAAGTTTTCCCATTAGCCATAAAATAGTTTTTAACTCTCGGTAAAATACCATCAGGGATGTCCACACAATCTTGTAGCTTTGATGAATAATCAGAAAATAATCAGAATCAGAAATAATCAGAAAGTACATACGAGCTACAAAGAGTCACATTTGCTCCGAATAAAACATGATATTTGGTTTAATCCTAAAATACATTAATTATTACTTTCGGCAGCAAAGTAAAATAATTGCTTTTATAAGAAGTGGATGTGTAAGTTTAATAATTGACTTAATAGTAAATTGAAATAATTCAAGCAAACTTAAAAGTTCTCTAATTAACTAATTTTAGTTGGATTTGCGAAGCAAATGACGATAACTTTCAAACGATTTTATATTTTTATTACTTGGTAAAATATTAATAAGCTGTTGTAATTTACCCAGCATTAGTCTTTGATAAAATAATATAGAAAATAATGAAAATAAATTTGAAATAGAATCATCAATCATTTAATAGCACGAATAACCTTTCATTCCCATCAAATAAAAATTTTAACTTGTACGAAAATTGAAAAGTCTTCCTTGTTTTCCGCGAGCTAAATGATGATTATTATATTTCTTATTTTTAAAGAAACTTTATAAAGACGACATTTTAGGAAAAGTTTATCAAGAGAAATGATACTTGAGCGACACCTTTGCGCTTTTGGATTTAAAAAAATAAGAAATACCATAATATTTTCTAATTTAGAAGCAAAACTGAATTATTATTTTAGGTTTACCGTTTTCATAACTTTACGTTTATTTTGACAGTAAGTGTTCTTGTTATATAATTAATAGTGCACAAAAATAGGATGCGAACGACATTCAAATTAAAGCCAATATTAATGATTTTTCACTTCTCATTATGTTGATGAGAATTGTTTACTATGGTTCTTTATTTTTAATATCAGTTGAGAAATATTGTTTCGGACTATTATTAGTCGATTACTAATTTCTGTTTTAAATTAAAATAAAAGTTTAAAATTAAAGCATAGATACCGTTCGGTGATTGCACAAATAAAATAAAATGTGATTCACCTTAGAGAAAAACAACAAAAATAAAATTTCATTAAAGGCCAAAAATAATCTTAATAAAAACTGGAAAAATTCATCATCGTCGCGTCGTTGGTAAATATTATATTGATTGAACAATCAATCGTAGATTTGATTGAAAGTCTAGCTAGTTTTAATGACAGATAAGATGGATTAGCTCAAAAGTATACCTACCTACATTTTGTAAATAGCAAACTTTGCTAATTAAACATTAGTAATATTTATACAAAGTGAACTAATTACTTCCGAGTGTTTGAAATTCATATACGTTAGGTACTCAAAACATGTCAGTATTTGATGTGTTAACAAACAAACGCAATTAATGTTACCGAAACGAGGACACTCTTACAATTTTATGTAAAGTAATAATTTTCAAAGTGAATGATTTTCGAGTAAAATTGAACTTTGCAGTTTAATATGCTAAATAAGTTTTTCTTTAAATTACACTAGGTATATTATGTAGTTCTTACAATGTAGTCGTCAACGGTATTTAAACTTACATTAGGTTAAAAATAATCCAAAAATATTTTTCTTTGCTTCGTTGCCAAATTACCCTATCTATTACATTTTTATATTACGAATCTTAAATATTATAATCTAGTACGAATTTATTTAATATTATCAAAATAAATTTTAATATTTGATAAAAACGTCTGATACTTATTAACTTTTAATTCTTAAAAATCATACTAAAAGCTTTAAAGTAGATTTAAGATTTTCTGACAAATCTTAATACCTGTTTTCTGAAATATTTAGAATGAAAACTCGGAAAAACCATGATAGATAAATTTGAACTGACATCAACTGACGTTTTTTAACACGAAATATTTTCTTTATAAAAACTTATCTTGATGTTTAGAAGGCATTAACAGCAAAACTAAAAGCTCTTTTTTATTTATTTCAAACGAGAAATCTGTGTCAGAGATGTTGCTTCTAAAAGTTAGTAAAATTTCAAATATTAATTGCAAAAAATAGGCTCGAAAACGATATTTTATTCTACAATCTTATTATATATATGTACATATTTGGATTATGCTGATAAAAAGCCATAGCAATAGCTAAATAAAGTTTGGTTTTGCAAATCTTCAAAGGTAATTCGTTTTATAAAATTGTATGAAAAGTCTTACCTAATAAAACCCTGCTATATTCCTCCAGGTACATTTATATGAAATGAAAGCTTTACGTGATTATTTGTAAATTATTGGGTTTATTTAATATAATTCAATATTTTTCTTTAGTCTTGAGCTTACAAGAGGAATCTTTGTACTAAAATTTTATTCTGGCCAAGTGCTATGAGCAGCCGTTTTCGAAAAATTAAAGGTGGGAATTTTTGCAACAGATTATATCTTTATAGTTTAACAGAAAAGCATTTAAATTTAATCTAAACTTAGATCGATTAAATGTTTAGATAACTTTTGCAGTTTTCTATTTGATAAATACAATAATTATTATTATTGAATTGTAGAGTAAATGGATTGCCGTGTTTGTTGTTTATGTCAACAGTAATTTATACGCCGAGTATCATTCACCAATACAACCAAGAAAATTTTATTACCAGTACCTACATTCAATACGCAACTCAATTTATAACATAATCGCCTACATTCTCGTAAAGTTACTGATGGAAACATAAAATAAGCTAATTCATCTGACGGGATATTAAAAGTCTACGTTTGAAGTTGAACTTCAAGCTTCTTAAAAGTTAAACAATTTCGTTTGCGGTTTATGCTTTGCAGCCTTGATCTTTAAAGAGATATCGTTGGTTTCAAGGAATGCTTTACGTTATTGACAAATAATCATTGCATTATTAAAGCCATTAATAATTATTATCACAATCTTTTTTGAATTTGTTGAAAAAATGTTTATCGATAAAGATTTGAACTTAGGCAGACTAGGGCCTAACTAAATCTAGTACCGCTACACCATCTTCCTCTAAGAACCGTTTCGGTTAAGAGTAATACTCGTAGATAGCACAACAGAATGTGGTGTTCCTTAGGGGTCACCAATTCAGAGTAATATTGTGCTTAATAACTATAGGTACTATTTATTGCCCTAAAATCAAAACCCTCACGTATAGAGCAGTTATTTTAGTATGTGTAGCTCCGAATTTCTATATTATTTGTATATAATTTTAAAACCGTAAACTATTTATTATACAACTGTGTAAACAAACTTTAACATATATGTAACTTTTGAATTGCACCGACAACTTATGTTAGCTAATTAAATTTTACTGTGCAATTCGTGTTGGTAAATCATGATGGTTAAAATTTTATTTTCAATTATTATGTTGCCAGTGTTATTAACATTGTTAGCTAACCTTAGTTATGATTAATCAAGGTTGGTGCAGCCAAAACATAATATGCATCTAACAACGAATTAGCACACTTATTTTATAATAATAAATAGTAATAAATTAAGATGGATATAATGCAAGTTTGGTTTTAAACATAATTATTTTTTTATGATATATAAAATAATATTTTATGAAAACATGTTTGTCACAAATATGGAATATTTATGTTCCGGGTGCCAAATCTTCCTTAATCTCAAACAATTTAGAGAATAATATTTTTTTATGATTTCTGTTTGTCTTGTAACAGATAAGTGTGAAAATTAGATCAAAAATTAATATCCCAAATTTTTTCCCAAGTTCCTATTTATTAAAATTATTTGAAAATATAAAATAATTTCCAAATATTGTCCGAAGTTTTCTATCCATAGAGAGAATAATTACGACGTCAAAAATTTGATTTAACTTGGGTGGCTTAGCCTCTCTCACCTATTTCTGCCTATGTTTCTAGTAGCTTAGAAATATCTTATTTTAAATACATTTGTATTACCTGAACAACTATTCAGTAAGATTTCAGTTTGTTATATTTTAGTAATGATATTTTTGTTTTGCTAGTGGTTAAGCCTTCAAGTTATTACTAGCTTTAGTATGTTCTATGCTATAATATCTTAACTATCAGTAAATTAAATAAATATTGAGAACTTAGAGTCATTGACAATTTATTGCATTTTCCATAAAAGTAAATATTATATAAAATTCAAAGTAAATTACCTTTGAAAAAAGTATCAAAACAATTATCCTGAAAATTAAATGTCATGTATTCGGTGGAGACTCTAGAGGTCAATTCTTGAAAATTTATGTTTTGGAAACGTATGTGCTTTGTGGTTTAAAACAATGGAAATCATGAAAATCAGATAAATGCTATTCTGCGTTTATTTGATTCAAACGCATTGTTACAAACCACATACATAATGGCCTCTACCTAACCAAAATGAGTTATTGGAAAATTCCCCTATTTTATTTTGTTGGGAAATTTCCAATAGTTATAAAAATAAATTGTTTATTTTTGTTGAACTTTTGGACGTTACTCCTTTTTATTTATTGGTTTTCTTTGTTCTACTGGATTCTATTGCCGCTGTACTGGTATAGGCACGCTTTTACACCACTCGAGATTTTATATACTTATTGGGAATTGTGGAAACATATTAAGTTAATCCTAACACTTATATAGTTGGTATAGAAAGTTTTGATTATAAACCGAACGTTTGCATTCTTTTTGTGTTTCATTTTGTGAATTATCATTTCACCGCGGTTTTACGATAAAATAACTCAGAATAAAACTCAAAACAACATCAAGTGTACGTAATAAAGTCGCCATATTGTTGACATTTGGTAGCGTCACGAGCGCCACCAACGGTAAGGTAAATCGCGAATCATGTTTTAATAATTATTATTATTATTTGCTGATTTTATACAGATTCAACCATTAATCGATACTAAGAAATGTTACTACTTTTTTCGGTAAATAAAAAAGGAACTTATGTAAGACAATTTTTGTTTAATTTTAATAATGCCTACACCAACTATCGCGCTTTAAAATAAATTATACTGCAAAAAAGATATGATGTTATGATTTGCATTCTATTTTTTTTATATCCGGAGTAGAAACAACAGTTCAAAATAATTTTCATACACGCGAATAATTAGCTGTTTAAAGTAAGGTCAATTTAGTAGTGGCACTGTTGTAATAGTCAATTTTTTATATTTTATGCAGTTATCACGATCGTTACACTTAAAATTTTTAATTTTCATTACTGATAAAAACCTGCAGTTGTTATTTTTCCCAAATCCCAGCAGACTTCAATTTTAATCAATCGTATGAGTTTTCCTACCTTATTTGTGTGTCCATAAACCAAGCCGTCCTCTATACATATAAGTGAAATTAAAAAATAAAATTTCAATAATTCAAACTATACAAGTTCAAGTTGAAAGACTAGGAAACGCCTCGTAAAAATTTTTCCTTCCCACACTTCAACATGTTAAGAAATTTAAATTGAATGTAACAAAAACATTGAGCGAAAAATATAAAATAAGAATTCAAATAAATATGTACATGCATCAGGATAAACCACGTGAATATTATAAGAAAATTCAAAGAATGCACACATACTTTTTTAGAACTATGTTTTTTAGTTTTTAATTAATTATATTACTTACAGTATATTTTATTTGTGAAAACTTAAAAACTTTTAGCTATAAAAAATGAGTGCAGTTTTACTACCTAAACAATATATCCATCGATTACTAACCTGCTAATTGCAAGCTTATAGGTAAACATCTAATGAAAAATATTTTCTTCGGATAGCAGATTTTTAAATGAACTGAATGGCATTTCCATTTGTGATATCTCTTCAACTATTAAAAATGATAATAAAAATAATATAATTAAGTAAATCGTGAAACGTCTCTTGTAAGCATATGCAGATTAAGTCCCCGATTTCAGAATGTAAATTAAAGCTCGTTTAACTACTTCTATACTGAATAGCTATTTAAAATTTCACTGTGCTGAAAATTAAATTTTTAAATAGTTTTGCAACTAATATTTAATACCGTATTAAATATTAAAACTGTTTAATTAAATTTTAAATGTTTTGCTTCATTTGGAATTAATTTTAGTTTTACATTCTCGGCTAACTCTAATGTAGAGCAACCCAGAAAAGGTGGGTTTATTATGTATTTTCTGTTGTGTTTTTTCTTGGAAGTAAGGTACAGTCAACCTTCTTATATAGCGGTTATTTTGTACCGCCTTATATGGAAACCATATACCGTCTAATATAGAACCGCAGGGAAATATGGCAATTGGGGTTGGTATTTTTAACGTTGTATTTGTCAAATTAATTTTTTTAATTATAACTGTTAAATTAAAATAATTGAAATTTGATTGATATTAATTAAATTTTAACATCAGCGTTAATTTAAGTTCGGTGTGTATTCTTGTTATTGAAGAAATATTGAAGAAATCACGATGTGGTACAGCAAAGAAATAACCGACGATATGTTAAAGTTCTTTCGTGATACACCGACACACGCAATGTGCGCTTGCTTTGATTTTTATTTTTTTGTATATTTGCAAACATATAGTAATATCATGAGCAAGTTTTACGGTAGGTACTAGGTAATCAATAATTATTTGCTTAAATATACGTTTTAGCTAAATCCAAAATAAATTAATATTTTGCTTAAATTAAGTATTAACAATGTGAAATAATGAACTACTTTGCCTGAAAGGTTGCTGCTTTAATTATAGAATAATACGAGATCTTGAAATTGTGATGACTAAGTTAATTTTTGTGAAAATTGTCGGTAACATTATTTAAAGTTATTTAAATTTATAAGAAAGTAATTAAAATAAAACATTTTCTCTTATTTAAGAAAAAATGGGGTTGAATAATAAATAAAAAATGAATTGTTTCTAATTTTCCTTTTTCTTTCTTTCTAATCACGTTTCGCTGCTGTAACCTTTTATTTTTTCATGCTTTAGTTACATTAGCTTGGTTTATACAATTACGTTTTTTTTTATTGTGTTAAAATTTTTATATTTAACAAAAATTACATTCATCATAATAAAACATGTCGGAAGCTTTAAGGATATTAATGATTAGGTAGAAAAATGAATTCCAACATTTTAAATTATAAAATATTATCATGATATATTGTGTACGATGTATATAACCGGAACAACATCAATATACGTATTACAAACAATTCTGTATCCATGTCATTTATTCACTAACTCGAAGCTCAAAAATTGTATAAAACATTATCATCGTCCATGTAAGTATACTATTTTAGATGGTTCGCTTACTTGGCGGACTCGAGTCTTTTCAATTCGGAATAGATGATTCCATAAATAATGTTCTCTCTTCAGCCAACAAATTTTCTAATATGTTTTTTCAAAATTATCAATTATAGATTCTTTTTAATTTAATCTTTTTAATAAAACTTATAAAATAAATCTTAAAAATTTTAAATAAAAAATTAGACGGAAAGTCTATAAAAACGAATATTAATATTTTAATACACAAAAAATGGAAAAACTATCAATAAATATCCTTTTTTTAAACTTGTGTTATAAAACATTTTTAATATAAAAGCTTTTAGGATAATAAAAGATTTTTATACAGGTTAGGTACTAAGAAGAAAGGTGATGGTTCCTTTCTTAAATAATACCCAACGGATCATAAATCGTACGTAAGAGGAAACATTTTACGTGTGTTTTATTATTCTACTGTTAGTACCAACTAAGGAATAACAAAATGGAAATCTATAATTTAATATTTATGTTTATAACTTCACTAAAAATTTTACTTACACCTTTAATACTTTGTTAACAAAAAAAGCATATTAGGCAAAATAATGAAAAATGACATTGCTAAAGAAAATATTGATATACATAATGTAGGTGCAGTGATTCCTAATACTAATATAGTATTTTTTTAAACATTTTTTTATTGGACTGTTAATTTGATTCAAATTTTTATTCGATATTGCTCTGTCTCTTGTTTCATTTGCTTTTTTTGTATAGGAACAATATCAAATTTTAATGTCGATATAAATTATCGTTGTCATTTTATATGTTGTTTTATTGCAAATAAATTATTCCATTTAACTAAATTATTAAAATTTAATCCTAATGAACCTTTAATAGTCGCATTAACCGCCAAAAGCATCTTTTATTATACTTGAACATGCTGTTTAGGTTACGATAATTTTCAAAGGATAATCTGTGAATTTTTTATATATGCTGTACAAGAAACAAATTTTTAGAAATAGAACAAATAAAATGCACTGGTTTATTTTAATTCACCACCTTATGATTCCAAAATTGTTCTAAAATGTGTAAGTGCATTTTTTAGGTTTTCCGAAAATCTATACTACCGACTGCCCGAAAAACTGAATATGCCAATATTAAGTCAATAATCCATGTCATTAAGTCAATAAACAATTTCAGAAATTGTTGAAACTTTCTTAGTGATATTTTTCTTACTTCACCCTTCACCGAACTACATTATTTTGGTATAAATTTTAATATTAATTAAATTCTACATATTAGAATATGTTGTAAAACTTATTCTTACGTATCATTTTCTATGAAAAAAATTAAATTTCTACATTTTGATTCTATAATTGCTATAGTTTACTACAAAAATGTATTTCCAGCTTTTTCATATGAGAGGACTAATAGTTTTCGGTCTATTATACAATCTTACATTATGTCCTACATTTGTAACGGAAATAGATCGAAACTTGTGCAGGGTTGACAAAATATAAAGTATATTTTGGAAATTTAGAACAATTTTATTTTTACAATTCGGTTGATCAAATACATTAATTTTTCAATTTTATATAAAAAAACTAAATTTAATAATTAATATTAATAATATTTAATAATTAATGAATAAAATGACTTAAATGGATTAAATGAATCCGAGATACACCAGAAATATATTAACGCCATTTATATACATTTATACAGTGTGTTCACGATAAGAGGTAACAGTGAATAATTTTTATATCTTACTAGATACAAAAAAAAGTTTAAATAGTTTTTTATTCAACTCGAAATTTACTTGTACTTGTGTAATTTTTTTGTACTTCAAACTCAACCGGAAGTAAACATGAATTTATTTTTTCAAATGGTAACATGTCTTTTTTTTAACATTGTCATAATCTGCAATTTTTTCTCTATACGGACATATAAAATTATCATAGGGTTGCATAAGAAAATTTTCGAGAAAAATTTAAGCTAAATTAATTAATTATTTAATTTATTTATTATGCTATGAAAACAAAATGATACTAATAGTATCATGTCTTGAACAAAATGTTGGCAATTTTGAAGAATTTATCAGATAGGTTGTATTTTCTGTACCGTGACGTTGGTTTGTTTTCATAACACACTAAATAAATTAAATAATTAATAAATTTATCGTGCATTTTTCTCGAAAATTTTCTTATGTAACTCCATGATAATTTTATATGTTTGTATAGAGAAAAAACTGCAGATTACAAAAATGTTAAAAAAAGACATGTTGCCATACCTCCACGGTTTCCGATGGAAAATTGCGAGCTGAATATTGCAGATTATGACAATGTTAAAAAAAAGACATGTTACCATTTGAAAAAATAAATTCATGTTTACTTCCGGTTGAGTTTGAAGTACAAAAAAATTACACAAGTACAAGTAAATTTCGAGTTTAATAAAAAACTATTTAAACTTTTTTTTATATCTAGTAAGATAAAAGAATTATTCACTGTTACCTCTTATCGTGAACACACTGTATACGGGACAAAAGAACGTTAATAAAATTGGTAATAAAATCTCAGATGTTTTTCTAACAACGAAAGGTTTGCGCCAGGGATGTACTTGCCATTATTATTCAAAATATATATTAATAAAGTTCTTAAAGAATGACACGCAAAATGCAAACCAATGTGTGCGTATGCATAAATGATGACTGTCTACATACTCTCCTTTTTGCTAACGATCAAGTGGTTATTGCAGAAGATGAGGAAGATATCTCTTACATGATGAGAAGATTGTCAGATACCTATAAAACTGGGGTCTTAAAATTAATATTGATAAAACTAAATACTTAGTTGTAGGAGGTAAAGTAAACAATTTGGATATAGAGGGTGAAACGATCGAAAACTGCAAGGAATATAAATATATCTGGGATCTATAATATCAGAAGAAGCCAACAGTAGAAAGTACATTGAAAATAGAAAGGTAAAAAGTCGACAAGCTGTGAGACAGCTAAACACAATTTGGTGGTCAGAACAAATCTATAGATATACAAACATACAAAAAGAAGAATATACAAGTCGATAATAAAAACCATATTGACGTATGGGTCAGAAACTTGGGAAATCACAAAAAAATACAAAGAAAAACTAAAAGTAATTAAGATGGATGCATTACGAAGAAGCTGTCGAGTATCAAAATTAGAGCATATTAGAAATGAGGAGATTAGAGAGAGAATTAATGTACATGAAACAATAATAGACGATATAGAAAAGAACAGGTTAAGATGGTATGGGCATTTAAGACGTATGCAACTTCACAGGTGGCTTCTAAAGATTTGGGAATGGATTCCACCACACAGAAGAGTAGTGAGAGAATGAAATCAAGAAGTGCAAGGAGCCATAAGAAGAAGAAATCTAAATGAGAACGATTGGCTAAATAAAAAAGAATGGCGCTTAGGATGCGAGAAATGGCATGAGCTGTAAAAAAAATCGCACAATATATAATAATAATTAACTGTTTGTAAATTTAGAAATTCAACTTTCGTTCTTTAAATCTGTTAAATCATAATTTTTCTATATATGGCAAATTTCAATCTGAAGATTGTCAATTTTGTCTAAAAAATTCTAAATTAACAAAGTCATAGATCAAAATAGGTATAATAAAAAAAAGTACAAGAAACCTTTAGCGTAAACTCTTAAATCTTTTACGATCGTATAAACATCATTTTTATATTTATACAATAATTACAAAATATGTGCTTTAACTAACATTAAAATATTGGTATTTAAAGCAAGCGATCGTGAAAATTAAATTTGAATTACTAAATTTTTTGGCAAAATCAGTTTCAAACATACTATTATTTTCTATAAAAGTTAACGGAAAGCTTCCTTCCGACTAAGACTATAATAAAATAGAACCTAAATTTTAAAAACTTTTAGTTTTTATTGAAAAATCTAAATATGAAATTTTATAAAAATTGAAAATTAAAACAGATTTCAGTCAATTTAACACAAATTTAATAGATTGTCAGCAAAAGATAATAATATATTAAAAAGTTATCTGACCATTAATTTAATATAATAGGTACTCAAAATTCGATTTATTTTGTACAATTAATTAATTTCAAACCAAGTGTTATATTTTACATATTTTATTATTTATAAATTTTTAAACGTCAAATATTAACACATATATTGAATGTCTTCTTTTATTCCAAACCATCGACATAAACTTGAACATTTAATTTATGTCACAAAAATTAAATAAAACAGTAAATAATTATAGTACAATAAAGGTAATTGACACTTGAACTTTTTTATTTTATTTATCATTTCTGCAATTTTCAACGGCTGTTTACTATTTTCAGCTGACTTCTAAGTTTAGTAATGATGCACTTTTATACCTTTCATAAAATTTGGTTGCACGGTTCAACCTGTGCGATTGATAGTTTTTCTTATACCCCAATCATACACTGACATATATACACACAAACGAACATCCAACTAAAATTCATCAAAATCTTGATGAACATTTTAATACCAAATTTTCGATTTTTGATTTTTGAGTGGATTACAATACTTGCCCTATACGTGGGTTAATACGTATGGAGAAAGTAAAAAATTCGCTTTGATACCTATATATTGGGATCATGCAAAACGTAGGTCAGGCGGTCAACTTTGAAGCATTGATCAAGAATAATTAACTCTGATTGATTGAAAATATATATATAAATAAATAAATAAATAAATAAACAAACAAATGAAAGAACAGAAAATGTAGATCAAAAGTTTCTAAAATGGCCAATATCTCAACAGAAAACATTTTAAATGTAGTAACGTAAATATTTTTCGCGATAAGATGTTTCAAATGATCGTAATTTTTATTCATACATTATTAAATGTAGTTTTCCTGGAAACAAAATAAAAATTTAATTTTTCTAATAATACAAAACGCTCACTTTATCGCCTGGCTGACTTAAAGTATTACTTTCTATGAACACAATTATTCCTTTAAAACAAAACAATGCGGGCCGTTCGTTGCCGACAGTAAAGTACTTTTATTAAATTGTTAAGATTCAAAAAATATAAGTAATTTGTTTTGGGGCAAACATACATTTTGCGCATCGTCTGTAATTGCCGGATTATAAACTACAGATTACAAACTCGCTACAAAATGTCCAACATTTGCTTCTTATAAAATAATATATTTAACTACTACCGTTCCGAGAAGTGCACTTTCAATATTCTTTTGCATTACAAAGTGACGATAGTATTTTTGTTCAAATGATTTCCCTCTAGCCATCTAAACAATACTAACAAAAAAAGTGATTTACTTATAAAAATCAAAAAAGTTTTCATTTTTGGCAGAGTTATGAAGTCAATGTCCTAAACAATATTCTAAGTTTTCGTCCTCTACGGACCCACTCGCGTCGGTGGTATCTCTCGTTTTTTACAGTATTACCTTTATTATCAGTCTCCTAAATATTATAAAAAAACATTACTTTGTGAATTTAGAGGCATTCTTCAACAAATTTGACACGATCCCTTCTCGTCTGAGCCTCATGTAGAAAACGTAACAATTTTTTTCTAATACCAAACTACAGAATTTAAGCAAAAAAATTACACTACCAGTTACTTCCGCGCCGACTGGAGAGGATGTTTCCAAATATTTCAATATTTAAAAATTCGCAAATCTGACGTAAAGTGATTTGTTCTTAACTTGAAGAACTGTGAAACTACATGTCAAAATTAATCCTATTCTGTTTTGTAGTCTTCTTCCTACATAGGATCCAGTTTTTAGTTCGGTCTCATCAAATAACACATGAGACCGGACGTGCCAGGAATGATAGGTCTCATTTTCTCTACTATGCGCTATGACACCTGTCTTAAGCCATTGCTGCTAATTACCATTATTTCTTTAAGCAATTAACTTTAAGTGATATAAATAAATATTACGATTAAACGAATGAAAGTTTGAAAAATTCTATTGTTGTGTTAAAGTTAAAAACTGGTGTTTTCATTATTTTTCAATTTCTAAAGGAACTGTAATTCTTAAAGCTGAATTAACGTTAAACTGTTTTACCCTTATTTTCGCTTTTCTAATAACTTTAGTTCGTACTTGCGGATTACACACATTTTTCGTTATGGTTAAAATTTGAAATTGGATTAGTTAACTCAAAATTTGTAATAATTTTTAAAAAAATGTAACTCACCGTTATCAAAACTTCTTGATTGCCGTAAAGCTCCCATCTGTTAATTTTTATATACCAGGTATCATCAAACACTGCATTACATTATTATTGTCCACGTTTTTTAATGTTTAAATTTGAGAGAAGAGGTGGCGCGAATCCAAATTCCTTAGTAAATTTAAACTTAATTTAGTAGCTGGTGATATAGAGTGGCTATTGTTGTCGCTACAAATGTTGGCTTCCTTAATTTATTCGATAAAAAAATTCAAATTACTAGCATCAAATGTCCCAATTAAATATTCAAATAGTAAAAAGTAAAAGTTTACACTTAATCATTCTGTTCGAATACCTCATAGCGTGATATTTAATAAATTAAATAAAATTTTAATTCGGAGCACGTTTAATTTCACACCAATAGCATTGCATCAATTTTGAGAAAAATATTTGTTGAGGTTTTAATTTAAATTTTTTCTCTAACTTACGATTAAATTCATTTTTTAAGAGCGCGATCTTAGTTTAACGACGCCCCACAATGCACTGCAGTAAAGCGTTTCGCTCGAATCTAGCACGCGACGCGTAATGACGTCGCGAACGTGCCGTCTATTTGGCGACGCCTCTAATAAACCAATAGAAGAACCATCGCGTCTCCAGTTGCACTGCGCTTTCTTTATATTTGCAAAAGATTCTTTGTTTTTCTTTATCGCTCGGGGAATTGTTCACTAAAACTCGAAGAAGACAAATAATAGCGTCTATCTTAATAATCGTATTAATTGCTTGAAAAAATTGATAAAATAAGATAACTTAAGAGAAAGTTTATACAAATCTTAATTAAAATTTTAGCTGTAACTAATATCTTGCGCAAAAATTGCTTTTCAACTTGTATAATTACTTTTTAATCAAATTAAATTTTTCCTTTACACCAGATTTGAAATGTTAATTTTTAATTGTGATAAAAATTTTAGTGAATTTTGAACGAAATTAATAAGGAATTTCTATCTAGGTAGGTATCATTTTCATTTTCACTTTGCTAATGACGAAACTTTGTAATGATGTAGGTACAACAAAGTATCTCTACTTCTACGAGAACACAGATAATATTGTTGTTTGCTTTTGTGGCTTAATAATAATTATTATTAATTATCACAAATGTCTTGAACTTAGTAGTGCCGTATTTAAACACCTGCTATGATTAATGATTATAAAATTTTATTAACGTATTCGTCCATTAAAAGATTAAGGACCGATTTCGTAAAGAAATTTAAGGTAGCATTAAAATTTTAAACTGAAGGGACCTACTCGTTGGTCAATTTTACCTTAATTCTACGTTTAAACTTTAATGCAACCTTTATGAAATCGGTTGTAAAACTCAGTTCGAGTCGCATTGATGAACGCCGATAAGAACGAAAAATTAAATTTTCTCTTAATTGGACTTTTCTTTTATTTACATATGGTTTATTGACACACGCCCGTACAATCACGAATGAAAAGTGTTTAGAGTTTAGGTGGCGTCGGTATAAATAATTTACAAACTTTAGGCGTGTAATAAAGCCGTTATTTATTTAATGTTTATTTGAATGTCGAGTTTTTAGTAAATAATAAAACCAAACATAAAATTTGTATGCACGGTTTTATTTCACAATTTCATTGAAAACGTTTTCACCTCAAGTTTGTTCTATACATAGAAAAATATTTTTCTTTTACCTTCCGGCGCCAGCGTTTCAATAATAATAAAATAAAAACAATTAAAAATTTTAACAAGAAGTATTTATTGTTAACGAAAATACATACTAGGTAAAAATTTCATTCAATGGGCATTTTTAAAACAATTATCTACCATAAAATTAAATTAAAAATATTTTTTGAAAAAATAAAAACAAAGTTTTGAGAAGAAATTTGAAAAATTTAGCGTAAAAATGTTAGGAATATAAAATAATAATAAAAAGCATTTTTATAGATAAGTATATTATATTGTTCTAAACTAGCCTTATAAACCGAGGTGTTAAGTTTTCTTTAAAAAAAATTCTAACTTGAAATTTTTTTTTATATACCTATCTATAAAAATTTTACAATCTGAAAAATGTACACAATATACGAGTAAGTATAAATGGTATGAATATCCGAAATAACAGAAAATTAGAAGAATTCGCATGATTGTTAAGAATATTCCAGTATAATCTCTCTGAAAAAGAGAGAAAAGTTGTGTACACATGGTTGGAATTCCTGAAAATTACTGGAAATCTTTTCGAATTCTTTGAAAAACGAATTTGAAGACGAAAATTAATAAATAATATTTTTACTAATAACAACTTTTTATTTTATAACTTTTCTATACTAAGGAGTGCAGTAAATTTTCAAAATTTTGTAGAAATGCATATGCACTATTCATTAGTTGTTAATACCTATATAATAGTAATATACATAATTATATAATAAATACTTTACTTTACAGTTTGTTATAATACTATGAAAGTGTTAATTAAATTAATTTTTTTAATAAATTTAGTAAAACGAATATTAGTTAGCAAAGCAAAGCCATCGTCTGAACTAGAAACCCTATATATTTGTATATAAGTAGCTCTTTATTTTTAACACAATTGTAATTTTCTACATAAAACGATAAGGTAAAATGAAATTTTATAGAAATAGCACGCGAATACCTGCCAAGAAAAATAAAACATAAGTGCTAGTTTTAATTTCTTTAAGTAATGCAGTAAAAATAAATTACACATAAAAGCGATTTTTAATAAAATTTTAACTAATTTATACAAATAACAATAAAATTACATTTGTACTACAAATTATTATTACATAGATACCCAACATAATAAATTATAAACCACTAGGGTAAAAGTAATTAAATTTAAGTTACCAGAACAGCAAATTTTATTTTATACAAATACTCGTATAATAGGATCAATAATTATTTTGCTAGTATTGGTTAAAATGATACATGTAATATTATAAAAGCTGCTCAAAATGATCAAGTTGAATACTTCTCTAGCCAAAAAAAAACTTAAATCTAACTGCCGAAAAAGCAATTCAAAAGTTTAGGAATCAATTTACATTAAAATCCTCAAATTACTATTCTCTTCAACAACAACAAAGTAGATTTTTAAATTAAATAATTGTCAGTCTATTTAAAATTATTGCAAATTTAAATTAAGTACTAAACTTATTTAGAACTTTTGAAGGCTGATGATAATATAGGTATGTATTGCATTGGAAAATGCTGCAATAGAAAACCCGGTAGATGAATCACTTGGTTTGGGTATCTACCCTGTATTACTATTTGACAATATTTAATAAAATATTAAATAGTATTAAATAAAATATAAAATTAAATATAAATAAAAAATAAATAAATAAAACATTAAACATAAAATATTAAATAAAAAATAAATAAGAAATAGGAAATCTGGTAGGCGAATCACTTGATTTGAGTATCTACATTCTACACTGTATTACTATTTGGCAATATTATTTAATAAAATACTGTCACTTACTGCCGCTTACTATACCTAGCGCTAACACTTACTGCTTTGGTTCTGCCGATACTGCCACTTACTACTAATACAAGTACTATTGTCTATTAATGTCATTTATTGATACAAATACATACAAATACAATGTACAAATATAACTATAAGACCTTAATCGAATATTGAAAAATACTGGAGTTATTTTAGTACATGCGAAGGAACATTCTATGTCGTGTACTTTAAGATTTTCATATTATTCGATACTCCATTAAGCTTTTATTTGTACCTATTTATATTTTTAAGTCTTATGTTCGTCTTACGTTAAACGTACATTGTGAACAAGCACTAACTGATATATCAAGTAATAACGGCAGTATGTAGCAATGTTAAACAATTATAAGCAGTAAGTGGCAGTATCCCGCAGTAAGTATAGCAGTACCGACAGTACCAGATACTTATGTGTACAGTTAGGCAATAGGTGGTAGTACTAGGTAGTTGTTATAACCAGCATGAATTTCTGATTTGACTCAAAGGATATTATTTCATTTTAAATAATTTTAAAAATTTAATTTTAAAAGAGATGCCCAGTATTTATTTTGATTGCAAATGAAATCCAAAAAATCTGATGTGGACACCAAATAACTTCCTTGAAATTTTTATAATGATTGTACAAGAATCTCGTTAATCTATTTATGCGCGTCATGAATTACAACTTTTGGCACGGACAATCGCAACCAAAAATAGGAGGTGCACAACTATATGCTATAAGTGTCTCAAATCCAAAATTTCAACTTTCTACGACCTAGCGTATTTGAGTTATGCGACATACAGACGTACGTACACACGTACGCACGTACAGACGTCACAACGAAAATAGTCAAAATGGATTCAGAGAAGGTCAAAACGGATATTTCCGTCAAAATCTGGAAACCGAAAAAAATCAGGATTCCAATACTTAAAAAAACGTAAAAAAACAGTAGATCTATTATATTACTATTATATTACAAAAAGAATAATGAAGGAAATTAAACGAGATAATTAATTATTGTTTATGGTATGTGTTATTCAAATTATGTTCAATGTAGTGTTCAAATTTAAATACTTTAATTGATTTGTAATAACAAATCTGAAAATTGGTATAATGTTGATTGTATGGAGTAAATTTCGGGAAAATAGATGCGAAGTTTAGTGTTCAAATTACAACAAATTTCAATATTAAACAGTATTGTAAAACACTTTCGTTAAATATACTGAAATAATTTCAATGGCTACAATTATGAATGTTTATGGAATTGTTTGTCGTATCTACTCGTATACATCAATAACAAAAAAGTCTCGAGTATTTTTCTTCTCATCAGTGAATCATATTATTTTAATTTTTAGTAGGATTTAGATAGGATTTTACCTGGATTTTTGATTAACCCATTTTTTTATTAAATTAAATTTAAAAACAATTTATTTTTAAAACCACTTTTGGAAGTGTGGTTTTTCTAGATTTATTCTATATCTATAGGTACTTAAATATAAAATATAAATTTTTTTGTTATTCCACGTTGTTCGTTTAAAATATTTGAAATAAAACTTAAAATAAAAATTTCTTTTTTTAATTGTTATTTAATATTTATCGCCAACAATGTTGAACTCAATGATGAGCTTCTCATTGGTTATTTTATTATTAAACCTATCAGATATTCCAATCTAAAGTAAGAAGGTAATTCAACTACAATCTCAAAATATGCCAGGACAGTAGCGGAAAAAGCATTCAAATAAATCTAATTAAATGTATTAACATGAAACTACCATCTTTGCCTGATTTACTCATAAAAATTTTCAGCTATTTCTACAACTAAGAAACTTAAGTTTTGCGGGGGGGTCACGTGTTCCATAATAGCCTACTTTCAACTCTAACCTGGTAACTTCATAAACTACCATTACCATCAATGTGACAAAAATGATCGGAGATCTTCTTGTAAACTAATAGATGCCGCTACTAAATTTGAATACTTTTGAGAATTATACAATCAGATAGGCAAACTTTATGAAAGTTTAGAAATAATTTGTTTTAATTCAAAAATCTATAAACATCAGCGCAATAAATGGCTTTAGCACCAAGTTACTACTTTAACATACATAACAGCTATTTTCACAATTTGAACGAAATTTATTTTAATATCCACTTGAAAATAAAAAAAATGAGTAATTTTAGTAATTTGTTTTTAGCAACTCTACTCTCAAAATGCTGATAACGATAACACATAAGAATAAAATCACCTTATAATTTTGTCAAATTATTTTGATAATAATGTATAATTTTATAGCCAATATCCCACGGTAATCTTCAATAATCATTTTCTACATTGTTACCAGTAAATAAATATTAAATATCAAACTGATTTTCTATTTTGTTTTTCGAGTCTATTGTTTAATTTGTTAAACGTGATAGGGGAGGCTCATCCCGGAAAAACAATTTCTGGAAATTCTTAGGACTTGAATTTTTAGGAACAATAATTGTGCAGTTACAGATTAAACTGCAAAAGAAATGCTCTTTATAAAATAACATTGATTTCCTTAAATTTTTTGTCTTAACCGGCAACTGAGTTAAAGCTATTTTTGTAATTCCTGAAAATTGTTTTGGAACAATACAGAACTAATATAACATAAAACCACAAAAGAGAGCAGGGGACCTGGTTCAAATGTTCCTTACCCTTCCACTATGATTTTCTGAAACAATATAGAATTATAACCTTAGGACAATCTGGAACAACAACAAACATTTATATTGGTTTAAGTGACGAACTCATGTTCAAAGTTGTTTTCTTTTGCACGACTTCATTTTTGATTTCATGAAAATGATTTTCTGAAACAATATGAAACAATTACTTTTACAAAAAGTGCGGGACAAGAAGTCTTTACTTTTCTATATAATAATTTGTCGTATTTTTTTGTATAAAGAGGGTATAAGAAAAAATTTACTTTTATTTATTTTTCAAAAGTTTTGTGCTGCTGCAATTTAGTTCTCTTAGCGTTAACTAGCGAGCAAATCAAGGACTTGCAAAATATTTTACCAGAACGTAGTAGGGACGACAGGTCCCATTTTTTAAGTATCTTTAAAATTTTATGAAGTTAAAATTATAGAATTACAGTGTAATTCTTATATTTGAAAAATTTAAATAATTGCACAAAGAATATAAAAGTCATTGTGGTTTTTATCTTACATGATTCTACAATCATAATTCGGAGATTTAGAAAGAAAAATGGCTTTTACTAGTTAAAAGCCGCCTTGAAACTGGAAAAAGAAACTCTTTGATAGAAAATTGAGGACTTCCGTTTCTAACTTTTGTACGCAAATGAAAGAAAATTATCATACGAAATGCTAGTGCTAGAAAAGGATGAAATATTTCAGCAAAGAAATAAATTCTAAACTGGATTCTTAAAAATATTTTTAGATAATAATTGCGAGTTTTACAACATAATAATTTATGTAGCTCAAAATAAAAAATTTTGTAGTTTGTACATTGAGTCGCTTGAATTTCAATCATTACTTATTCGTAGAGAGCCCGCAATAAAATTATACACTTAAGACTATTGAATAATTAAATTGATTGTAAGACACAAGAAAATGTTGTTCTTGTGCTCGAAGATGTCGATCATGGTGCAGGCATACATCTAACTTGAAAGATCTACATTACTAATTAAGTGTTATTGGAGTACTGTAAAATGCCCTATAAATGTTATATGTGGCAGCTTTAATTTAATTTTGTTTCTAATTCATATCAATTTTGTAATATTGAGAAAATTTACTATTTAAATGGATAGCTATGTTTGATATAAAGGCGAGTGCTGTTGTGTTGTTTATCTTTGCAAATGTCAATTAAGAGGAACAGCAGATGCAGGTGTTGCGATTTTGAAATATCACGAAATCATAAATTTTCAATTTTAGTGAATTTTGGCTAATACTACAACATTTCGATAAATTTTGCTATTATCAACATCATAACATTTTATGCAACAACCGAGCAGTTCTCTTTTCCATTTGTGAGTATTCAAGGCAAGCAGTCCGGTGGAAGTTAGTTAAAAGCTAGTTTTTACATAATTTCATTTCTATTTAAACTTTTTACACCAATATTTTGGTGGTTTAGTATTCTTTTAAATTTTTGTTGTATGATAAATCATCGCTTGAGTGTAACTTTTGATTTGCTGTTCATTTCATCAGCTTCATTCTACATAAATATTTTTATTTAAAGTACCTATTTATATTCACATAATCTCTTCTACCGAATTGTATAAATAAAAATATTAAAAAGCGTTTTATTGCTCAAAAGAATATATTTGCTTACAGTAAGGATATTCCATTTTTGCTATCGCAAGAGTACGAGCAAGTATTACATCAGGGCAGGCTTCGTACCGCATATAATAAACCAAGATAACTTGGTGTTTGGAGAAATTCAATATTTTACTATAATAAACTGATCGAAGGACGCAATTACCTCTTAATAAGTGAATACGGTGGAACTCGACTGATGTGCAACGTGCAAATTTGACCAATCAGAGGTGCTTTACAGGTAAAAGGAAAGATACACATATAGCTCTTTATTATATTTATTAATAAGCATTAGAAGTCCGAAACGTGTGTGACGGTTATCACTAAGAGTAATAGAATATGGAAGCTGATGGAATCTGTAGAATAGTAGCTTCATAATTGCCCACCCTATATCGGGCATTAACGTCATTGCTCAGACAATGATGTACGAATGACAATATAAAATTTTGAATGTCAAATGGACATAGTTATGCAAAAAGGAACCATCCACCAATAGTTAGTTTTGAGATATTGAAGCTTAAAGTTAAAATAATATAATTAAATCGGTTGATAGTTATACATATTTTAATTTTGTTTAAATAACACATAATGATATATAATTTGTGTTACCAGAAAAATTTTGTGAAAATTAGTTTTCACATTATTTCGGTCACTTATAGCAAATAAACTAAATTTTATGACTTTGTCGCTTGGTTCCTTTTTGCATAACTACGTCCAAATTTAAATGCATGGTCATTGACGTAAATGACCGGTCATTGACGTTAATGACCTTAGCACACCTAGCGGTCAAATGCTATAATGCATTTTTGCTTTTTCCGTAAAAAAATTTGTGAGCTTTATTGCTTGTTTTGTGAAATTATCTATTTTCCATCCATACAAATAAAGTCTGAGCTTTATTTGTCATCAATAAATCGACATTTATTATTTACGTAAATATGGCAAAACGTAGATCAATTAGATTTAAAGGTTCATAAAATTTATATAAGATTTACTGTAATTCAAAGCAAACGTCGATTGTTTCTTTTCTTTTGAAAGAAAAAGATAAATAATTTTTCACCTTTAGCCGCAAAAGCGCTTTTTTGTTCTATTCAGTACGATATAAGTGGATTATTTAAAAAAAAAGTTTAAAAATTTTTTCTCTTTTTATGAGTAACCTCAAGCACAACGTATCTTATATAAATCAAGTTATAGCACATTGTTCACTGCCAGATAATTTAATCCTGTAAACTAATTTTAGTGTCTCGAAAAAGTTTTAATAATTTTTATACTTGTTACATGAATTGATACTTCTGTGTTTACAACAAATTCTATTCTGAATTAATTCATTTTGAAAATGTATTATTGTTATTATGTAATCGACTCAAACAATAAGTTGAACAGTAACTGGTACACTCACTGTAGTATATTTAAGTACCTACTTATGGTAGGTATCTATAAAATTTTTATAGCGAAAGAACTGAGAGAAATTTTTCCGAAGACCCGATTTTCTATTTTTCAAGATTGCGGTCAACAAGAAAAACAAGGATCTCGATGTGCTTTTGTCCAAAAATAGTACCCTGTGTATAATATTTTATTTTTATTTTAAAGCCAAAAAGAAAAGTTTTCACACTCACTCCAGCTTTATAATACCCTAGATGCTATAAAACTTCAACCCGAAATCCAACAATTAAATTAATTCTTAAAATAAATTCAATACATCCTTTTGTCAATTTACTTTTTCTGTCATCGATCTTTCAACCTTTATATTTTCTCCTAACGAGAACCATTTGTTTTTTCAACAAACCGAAACCATCTTAATAAGTTTCTTTTAATCTCTAAAAATAACCATTTATCTTATTTTTATTGATCGCTCAAACTTATATTTCTATCTCTATAGCTGCTTAAGAAGTAACTTACTTTTGGAAAAGAACTTGTAGGTATATTATTTAATTGATATAATAAATAATAAACTTACTAATAACAATAAGTTATTTTATATAATATAAAATCTTTATTGTTAAACCAGACACTTACGGAAAACTTTTCTGGGTCTACAAAAATTTTTTTTACTGAAATTGGTAATTGGACGCTATTAATGTCGTCGATGTCGCACTTTCAAGTTTAAATTCCTCGAGAATAAAATTAAAAACTATTTTTATTTTTTTACAAAATCGACTACTTGTTGAAAATATAAATACAAAATTTATTATTTATATTTATTAAATTATCGCTTATTTTTCAAATGATAAAAATTTAAATAATTGCTAGCATTCCAACATCTCTTTATTCAATCACTAAAAAAAATAATTTACTAATATATTATTAATTTAGTAATTTGAATAATATTGCCAGTGCCGTAACTATACAGGTGCAACAGGTGCAGCCGCACAAGGCCCAGATTAAAAGGGAGACTTAAACTAACTGGCAAAAATACTTACATTTTAAGAGAAATTTTAGCACTTGACACTAAAATTAGATTTTGAAGCTGTTTACTAAAATAATATGAACGTGGACTAATTAAAAAAAATAGTCGTGATTTTTATCACCGGCTCTCGGACTGTTAATATTAAATCGGCTTTTCTTTACTTTAGAAATATAAATCTAAAGATGTTATCTTGTACCAAAATTTAAAACTTGTACAAGATATGTATTAGGTATGTATATTACATAGTCGCTAGATTGAAGACAGAAAGACTTAGAATGAAACTAATTGGGTATCTCATTATTTTATTAAATTTCATCTCCTTCAAAAGAAAGTCTAACAATAATGCCTCGTGAAAAATGTATATTGTGAAAAATCCCTTCCTACTTTTATTCATAGAAATAGTAGATCAAGCATAAATTTATCTAATGCCTTTAGCAATGCGTGTAAAAGATTACAGCAATTTCAAATAAAATTAATTACGGTAATTTAGTTTCAGCGTTACGCTAGACGGCAAAAAATTAATGAGGCTTGTAGAGTTCCGACGAAAATAAAAATGGTGAAAATTTCCGTTGCATGCATTCAGAAGAATACGAGTTATAGGTCGGGTTAAGGAAAACATAAAATAATGTCAATTTATTAAATACTGCAATGCGGTTTTGGTCAAGGCTATCGAACAACATGTCAAGGTTCTGTTGAAAATAAATTTTACAGATATTTTTAGAATACACATCAATACTTCTAATAATCAAATTTAAACTGTAATTTATAACCCGCTAGAAAGAATATCACGAATTCATGTTCTTCGTGAGAAAGTGCAAATGGTCACGCTACAACTTTTTTTCTCTACACCAATCCGTAAAATCTTAATAATAAAAATAAACTTGAATAAAAAAAAGACATATTTATTATTATTAATAGCTACAAAGCAATTATTTCAAATTTATGTGTTTATATTCTCATTGTTGATGTAGCATTCGTCCTATGACTTAAAACTTCGAATACATTATTGCATAATGTAAAGCCCAACATCGATCTGTGTTCTATGGTAAAGGTAACGGGAAACAATCCTATCAATTGCATTCCCTTAGTAAGTCATCTTGGCTTATCTAGTGGTTCCCACAAATGTACATATTTAAGTTGTTCCTTTAATCATATAGCGAAACATAATATATCTACCATTAAAATATAACCCCTTTTATGCTTTTATGTTTTTTGCCATGTCAGCTTTTTAGGCCTTTGTTACAAAATATTTGTTGCGATATCAATTTTTAAAAAACAGCGCCGCAATTATACGCGTTTCCTACCCAAAAATTTAAACATACAGCTGAACAGACGTATCACATAATATTACCACAATATTGAATCATCCAACCAATACTGCTACGATTGATTAGTAATTATGAATATTTTGATAATATAGTGTTAATATTGGTGCAATATTGCTATAATATTAATTGTAAATTATTGACAAAAACCACCAAGCTCAAACCAATATTAAACGATATTACAGCATTGATATATTGATAAACAAAATTGTGCCATTATTGGTACAATATATGTACATATTTACTAATATTGACTGCCAAAGTCCACCCAATATTGCTACAATATCGGGTCAGGCGGCTTTTACCCGCCACGTTTGTAAGGTGGTATATAGGTAAACTAGTTAAGGTGTGTATGCTGTTTCATATACTGGCGGTCGTCGTGTTGAAGATGTCCGCTAGCACCACAGAGGTCATATAGACCGCTACGTCGCACCAGTTTAATATTGCTAGATAACAAACATTGTGGTACAGTAGAATATTAAAAAAAAACACTTGGCGGTTAACGTGTTAATGATGTGAAAACTCTAATAGGCGAGCAAATTATCTCCTACAAGTAGAGTTGCCAACTATACTTTATAATAAAGTATATACTTTATTTTTTTGCGAATAGAATTTCGATATACCGGGTGCTGAATGAGTTAGCCGAACATAGGAAATTAACATGTAAAAACTCATTTATGGAAATTCCTGCTTCCCTAATTATTTTAGAGAAAAAATGAAGGACACAAAAATAATGCAGAAATATAAACTACGAATGATAACACCATTAGATTTTATCTAGCTTTTATTTAAAAGGTCAAAAAATGCTTTCGAAATTGTTAAAATTTTCATTTATCACACTGGCCATGTAATAAATTCAATTTAATTTCAATTTTCAAAAATAATTACCATGGAAACTTATGGAAACTTACCATGGCCAGTGCGATAAATGACAATTTTAACAATTTTGAAAGCATTTTTTGACCTATTAAGTAAAAGTTAGATGAAATCTAATACTATTATCATTCGTAGTTTTTATTTCTGCATTATTTTTGTGTCTTGCATTTCTTCTCTAAAATAATTAGAAAAGCAGGAATTTGCATAAATAAGTTTTGACATGTTAATTTCCTATCTTCGGCTAACGCATTCAGCACCCGGTATATCGATTACTGATGATTATTTTTTATGATTCAAACGACAAATGTCAAAATTATTAGCTTAAAACTTAAAATTAAAAAAATACTTTGTTTTCTTATAAATACTCTTTATTTCTCTTTTAAAAGATTCGATACTTTATTTCTTATCAAGAAAAGTTGGCAACCATACTTACAAGACGCTTAGGAAACGAATAAGTAATCATTCGAAATCAAAAGGCTAATATTATTTTTAATTGATGATATTAAACATTAAAATCAATCAAATCTAACACTGGCTTATCACAGTATTGATCAACGTAAAAAGTAGGATTCCAATCGGCGTTTTCATATTAGAACCAAAAAATACAGAAAACCCTGAAACATTTTTTTTAAAATGAACTTCTAACTTCTAATTTCCAAATATGGCTCTTCAAATATAAGTTAAAATAAGTTACCCTTATTTTAAAGTTTGGATCTGTAGTTTAGAACTTTTTGACTTTCCAAAAAATTGTGTTTATTTTTACAGTCTCTAGTCATGAGTTATTACCTCCCAGAGTTAACTCATTTTATAGTCCAAATTACTCAATGAGTTTAGTTTTACAAGGAAGTTTCAAAAATTATTATTATTAAAAATATACCTACCTACCTATAATGTCTAGTTTGAAAATTTTCACTTTCAACATTTATTTAAGTTAAGAAATTAGATTCTTTATAAACATTCGCGTTAAAAGTGATTTACTGCCAAATTTTGGAAAATGAACTTCTAATAGATACTTATTAATTAATTTTAAAGTTTAAATTTTTTATATAAAAGTCGGTGATTTGCTCATACTGTTGCCGGTACATGTGCTCGACGTAAATAGGTGCGGCAGTGTGTTTTAGTGCGCGAAGCTAGCTTCAGTTGCCTTCTAGATGTGCAACAGTTTATGGTAACCTGGACTTCGAGGTTGGAAAGTAGGTCCTCACGGATTTGCTAAAAAAATAGCTTTATCTTACCTTTCTTCCCTTTTGTTCCTAGTTGTTGTTGGTAATCGCTGACACCAGGTCTATTTTAGGGATAGATAACGAGATAGACCAGCTCGTTTTGTTGTTTTGTTTGGTAACATGAACTTACGGTAAAAAGGGGGGCGTAGGGAGAGAATAAACAAGATTTTTACAACACCAAAATTAAGCAATCAAAAACATTAAACTTAGATTTATTGAAAATAAAGTAAAAAAATACATAGGTCTGTCAATACAAAAAAAAATTGGCTATGTTAACATTGCATAACTTTCCCCATTAAATTTGGGTATAAAAATTACCTCCTCTTTCCGGGTACCATTCGACGAGAAAGACCGCGAGGAAGCTACAGTTCGCATCAAAAAGTCAAAAAGTTGAAAAATTTGAAAACCCGTTAAATTAAAGGTGCATATTTACTTCTTTGTACAAATAATTATTAATTAGAGGGTACATTTTCGTCCGCCACCCTCTTACCGGGTACCGTTCAACGCGGAAGACCTCAGGAAACGGCAGGTCGCATTTGCGAGGCTCAAAAATCGCGATACGCTGGACGCGGGGCGTAAAACCCGAAAATATTTCAAAATTTCATAAACGTCAAACTTTAATTAATTTCCGAAATTTTTAGAATCGAGTTGCGACGCGACTCGCATTTCGTCTAACTCGATTTACATGCTTTAGAAAGAGATGCGACACGGTACGATTAAATAATTTGGGTATAACAAATGGTGGTCCAAAAGTAATTGACATTTTTTTTGTGTTTTTTTTATATTTTCTTTATCATTTCTGCAATTTTCAACGAATTTTCACCATTTTCAGCTGGCCTCTAAGTTTAACTATGATGTACATTTATGCCAAATTTTTTGACATTTGGTTGCGTGATTTAACCTGGGCAATTGATACTATTTCTTTTCATGATGTCGTAACCACAGACTTACAGACAGACATACATACAGACGAACATCCAACTAAATGCATCAAAAACTTATCAGGGCATGATAAGAAACATTTTAATACCAAAATTTCGATTTTTGATTTTTGGGTGGATTACAATACTTTCCCTTATACATACGTATACGTATGGGGAAAGTAAATAAGAATCTTAAATTTATGTTTAATTAAAGTAAATAAAGAAAAGGACACAATAATGATTATTTAACTATAGGCGCAACAATTAAAATAATAAAAACAACGTAGATTTCATAAATAGATTTCTTACTTCAGTATTTGTAGCTCTTATGAGGATTTGAGAAATGTTACCATGTTTAATTAATTGCACAAATTGATTTTATGTTTAAAATAAAAATATAATGAAATAAATCGAAGAAAAATATTACACGAACTGATTTAAAAAGAAAATACCTACAGTATTGGCCATAATTATAGCAACCAACTAATTGAAAAATAATAAATTCAATTTAAAAAAAAATTTGAAACCATTGATGACCTTTAACCATTACAATCGATTTGTTATTGTCCATTGAAATATATCCTACGTTTTGGAAGATTTAGAAAAAAATAAAACAGATATTTAAAAAAATGTTTTTAATGCTGCATTATGCATTGGACATAATTATAGCAACTTTTGTATTTCATGCATTTTTAATCAGTTTCTTGCAGTATTTCACAGGGGCGCCGACTTTCTAAAATTTTGAGGGGTGCCGAAAAAATTTCCAAAAACGAGATGGGGGAAATTTATGGAAAATGTCAGTTTTAACACGTTTTTATTTTTTATTATTTTCCATTTTATTTTGTATTTTCAAGTTTTTTTTGGTTTTAAGTTTATGATGGTGTCTATTAAGGAGGCATTCTAGTCTAGAGGCATGACTTTTTGGGCGAATTTTGAAGCTCTGCACAAGCGAAACATAAAATATTTTTACTATCCACTTTTTTGCCATTTGTTTATTGATATTTTAAGATTACATAAAAAATTAACCAAAAACAAAAACTCAAAATTCACAAAGTTATGAGGTGGCAAAGTGGGAGGTCTAAAAAAAACTGGCGTGCACGATATCTCAAGTTCTAATGAACCGATTTATTTGAAATTTGGTGTAAATGTTCTTTATACATTCCTCTATCGCATGAACTACGCTCAAGTCAAAATTTTGAATTTTACTATTTTTAAAAAATTCGGATTTGTAAAAAAAACATGCAAAAAAAAACGGCCGCCATTTTGTGAAAAAATTTTTTTTTATTTTTCCATAGTTTATGCTATAGCGGCATCTATAAAAAAATATTCACACCAAATTTCAAATAAATCGGTTCATTAGAACTTGAGTTATCGTGCACGCCAGGACACTCTTTATTTTAGACCTCTCACTTTGCCAGCTCATAACTTTGCAAATTTAGAGTTATTTTCTTTGGTTAATTTTTTATGTAATCTTAAAATATGAATAAGCAAATGATAAAAAAATGGATAGTAAAAATAACACATAAATATCAACATATCTTTTATTTTTATAGCTTAAAATTCGATTAAATCTTCAAAACGCTGAAAAATTAAAATTATTTTGCTTTTTATTAATATAGTTATTTTTATCATTAGGCTGGAAACTGAATTTTTCAGAGTACGAGTTTTTTTACAGGCCGAGGCGGATTAGCCGAGGCCTGTATTTACGAGTACTCGGAAAACAGTTTCCTGCCGCATGATAAACGTAATTTTTTACGCCGACTTCTATAATTTGTTACAAAAAATCATAAAATTTAATTACATTTTTAAATATTTGGTATTAGGGATTTTTTGTTGTTGGTAGTAACACATTTGAATTCAAAATTTGACGTTTAAATTTAATTATTTTGTATTGTTATAAAATAATATTTGTAATAAAGGATACACCAGCACACATTAAAGTAGCGGCAGAAAGGATTATAAGGATTATAATTGCATTAAAAAGTGCCTTTTATACGAAAAATTTGTAATACTATAACCCAGAATACCAACTATGTTATAAAATAATCACTGTTTATTTCAAACGCTAGGCGAGAAAACAACTTTTCACGCCATATTTGAAATATGCAATTGAACATTTGCCTGACAGAGGCGTAAAAAGATTACTTTCTTTGAAAGCGCAAACTGTAAATGAAATACTTGTTTAGATTGTACGGGTAGGCGGGTACAAAATTACAATTATAATAATATTTGGATATACGTCAATTCGTCGGGGGCAATTCGTCGCGTGCGACAATTCGTCGCATGATGCATATCTTCGCACGGATATCTAATTTTTACGGGCAATTTTGCTAAAGAAAAGTCATGAACTAACACTAACCTCATAACCAATCCATATCTTCGAACGGATATCTCTTTTTTACGGACAATGTAACTAACACCAAATTACAAAACATGAACAGGAACAATTTTGTAAAATAATGTATTTTAATAAATATATATAATAATCTTTCCTTATTCCGAATTATTACTGATAAGGATTTGAAACAAAGACGAAAATTGCGTTTCTCTATAAACAAAAGATTTATTTACAAAACTTGACATGCAAATAACGATTCTACCCATAAACATACCTATAAACAAAAGAAACAACATTTAAAGCCCTTATTTTACAATTAACTTTACTTTACTTTACTTTACTACTTCACAAAAACAATAATGGGTTGTTCCGTTACAATCTAATCACAACAACGCGCCAAATTTAAAATCAAGAAACACACGTAACATGAATACATGAGAGTATAGTGGGTTTCTTTACATATATTAAAAAACAGACCAATTTTGGATTATCTTCGAGGAATTGCGCATAATTTTAAATTACAAATATAATTTATATTTTTTATTTTATTGTTTATTGTTAATTATCTTTTTCGTTGTTGTTTATTGTTTATTAATAAAGTTATATACTTTTGAGAACAAACGAGAAGAGGAAAGTACAATTAATTGCGACGAATTGTCCGCGACGAATTGACGGTATAGGATAATGGATATGGTTGTTATAACAAATAAAATTCGGAAAAGATGGATACTGCACAAAGTACAGTATATTCCAGATGGGATTACCTTGATACCTCAAAAATAATCTCTTTCAGATGCCGATTAACACCAGAAAATTTTGAAAAAATTATTGTTTGCCACGTCGATTCTACAGAATAATATAAATAATATTTATGTAAATATGTGCAATGTGATTTTATAACGGAATTTCCTTTCAAATATAACAATAATATTGTAATAATATATTAAATTACAAATATGTACAATGCGAAAGATATTGATTTCGGTGGTACAAGTGGATCATTGGCGGCGAAAGTGTCAACGGATGGTATCTAAATGTTTAACAATTTCGAGGGGTGCTGTGCACCCCTCGAAACTTTTCGAGGGGTGCTCTGGCTTCCGGGCACGCCCGTAGTCGGCGCCCCTGGTATTTCATAGAGGTAAGTATTTTATTTGATAAAAGGGTGTTTTTAAAGATTGGTCGCGAAAAAACAATTTCTGTAGATTTAAGGCAACGAATTGTTAACTTGTATAATGATGGTGTGAAACTAAGTGACATAGCAAAGAATTTGGGCTTGAATAAATCGATTGTATCAAGAATAATTAGTGCATATAGACCAGAACAAGATGTAACACAAATAAAAAGCTTAGGAAAGCCAAGAAAAACCACGAAACTAACTGACAGACGTATTTTAAACGCTTCAAAACAATCACCGTTTCTGTCATCTTCAAGAATTTTAGCCTGTTTCAATGAAACTGATTATTTAAATGGAATTCCAGGTCTATTAAAAAAAGATTAGTTGATGGAAAGTTATTTAGCCGTCATCCTGCAAAGAAACCTTCGTTATCGAAGAAGAATAGTAAGGCCAGACTAAACAATGTAAGAACTGAACAGTCGATGAGTGGAAAAAAGTTGTATTCACCGACGAATCCATATTTAATCTATTCAGAAGTGATGGAATAGCTGGTGTAAGGCTTCCTGAAAGAAAAAAATTGGATCCCAAGTATATTTCCCCAACAGTAATATTATGGTCGTACTTCTCAGATTTTGGTATGTGAGCAGTTCATCGTATTAACTGTATAATAGATCAAATTATGTATAAAAATACTCTTAAAGATGTCATGTTACCATATGCTAGTGAGACAATGCCACGAAAGTTTATATTTCAGCATGCCAACGACCCGAAGCACGCCTATGAGTCAGTTAAAGCGTGGTTAAGCAAAGAAAAATTTAAAGTTTTACCTTGGCCGTCAGAGTCACCGGATTTAAACCCAATAGAAAACTTCTGGGAAGTCCTAGATTAGAATGTACACGAGAAAAACTAAAATAATTTGAATGAACGGCATACAGCATTTTAAAATAGTTGGGTTAATATTTCAAGTGATACTATCAATAAATTGATTGAATCCATGCCAAAATGGTATTCTCAAGTTATCAGGGCGAAGGGATATTATACAAAGTATTAATATAATGTGTTTTTCTTTTATGCTTTTAATATTTTTTTGATAATTTATAAGTAATTTTAAAAGTTGCTATAATTGCATAATGCAGCATTAAAAACATTTTTTTTAATATCTCTGTTTTAGGTACTTTTTCTAAATCTTCCAAAACATAGGATATACTTCAATGGATAATAACAAATCAATTCTAATGGTTAAAGGTCCTCAATGATTTCAAATTTTTTTTTAAATTGAATTTATTAATTTTCAATTAGTTGGTTGCTATAATTATGGCCAATACGTATATAAAATAATTAAATTGAAACACTTAATTTAAATTAATTTTAATTGATGATTTAACTGATTTAATTCATAAATTTAATTTTTCACAGGGTTTCATAGTCGCGACCGTCTTGTGAAGACGTCTTACGAAGACTCGCCGTCGATAACTGACTTTTTTGAAAACTTCCTAAATAATATACAGGACAAGGTGCTGAATGACATAGTCGAACATAGAAAATTAACATGTAAAAACTTATTTATGCAAATTAATTTCTGCTTCCCTAATTATTTTAGAGAAAAAATGCAAGACACAAAAATAATTCAGAAATATAAACTACAAATGAAAAGAGCATCAGATTTTATTTAGCATTTAGTTAAATAGTCAAAAAATGCTTTTGAAGTTGTTCAAAGTTACAATTATCAGACTGGCCTTGAAAGTTTCCATGGTAATTATTTTTGAAAATATAAATTAAATTGAATTTATTACATGGCCAGTGCGATAAATGAAAATTATAACAATTTAAAGCGTAGCTTAGCGTAGCGGATTGGCTTGTGAAGCGTTTAGTGCCGGAGGCACTTTTATCTTCTTCATCTGATGTTCGTTGTTTTGGCATTGATGTTTGTGTTATTTACGCTTTGAAGTGAAGAACCACGGCGGTCTGGGTGAGCTGGTTGTTAGTTAAAACGTTACCGATGTACAATTTCAAAAGCATTTTTTAACCTTTTAAGTAAAAGTTATATGAAAACTAATAGTTTTATCATTTGTAGTTTATATTTCTGCATTATTTTTGTGTCCTTCATTTTTTCTTTAAAATAATTTGGGAAGCAGGAATTTGCATAAATAAGTTTTTACATGTTAATTTCCTATGTTTGGCTAATTCATTCAGCACCCGGTATATATATTTTCTCTCAAGTTTCGTTCCCATGTACTTATAATATGAATCGGGTATATGCAAAACCGGACAAGTCACATTTTACAAAAAGCTATCTGAGATATAGGTTTTGTTCCTTGTGTCCTGTTCTACCATTTACATAAAAGTTTTTTGTAATAAAAACAAAGAATCCTGCTTAAAATAGGAGTTGAAAATTGACATTTGTATAAAATATAATGGTGAACAATATTCTTCTATGCGTTTATCTCAAATTCACGCCAAGTGACATGTCCGGTTTAACATGTACCTACCCCCCTCATATTATTTATTTCCAATGAGTCGTGTGAATGTCCTACGTGATTAAGATGCTTTTTTAAATACTCCAAATCTTTAACTTTTAGTTTAAAAGTAAACAAGAAATCTACATATTTCCACTTATGAGCAACTATTTTGGGGATTTATAACTAAAAAATGCATTTAGGTCCTAAAGCTAATTGCACACTTGAGATTGAACTTAAAATTAAGAGGCTTAAAATTTAAAGTAACAAATAACACAGGGCAACAAAACAAAAACTTTTTTCTGCGGTCTTGGGATTTGCAGTGAATTTGGATACACTAATGTAATAATGTACTCGGCACATAGTTATTTCGATTGGACTGACACAATAAGCCAACCACCGACTGAGGCCAACTGAGAAATTGCAAAGAAGGTTGTGAATAAGACAAAAACGGCATAGGCCATCAAATCCTTTAGCCCCTTCAAATCGCCCGGACCTGACAGGGTACTTCCAGCCCTACTTCAGTGGGGTGTGGATCACGTGCTCAATCATCTGGTGCAAGTGTTCTAGGCGTGCATTGTACACGGATACACACCGAAGGAGTGGCGCAAGGTTAAAGTTATCTTAATACCAAAACCAGGCAGAGGCGACTACTCCCTGGCAAAATCTTTTAGACCAATCAGTTTAACTTCGTTTTTCCTGAAAACGTTAGAAAAACTGTGCGACAGAGAGATACGTCATACGGTTCTGATGCACAGACCACCACACGTAAACCAGCACGCGTATATCCCGGGAAGATCAACTGAAACCGCCATACACAAGGTGGTAGAGCGCGTCGAAAGGTCACTGGGCCAAAAAGAGTTCACCCTAAGAGCGTTCATTGACATCGAAGGGGCCTTTGACAAAACCACCTTTGAAAGTATAAATGCAGCGCTATGCCAATACGGTGTTCCCACGACTATTGCCAACTGGATCAGTTTTATACTGAAGTGGCGAGCGGTGGAGGTATGTGTCGGTGACATAAAGATTAAAGGTGTTGTGACTAGAGGCTGTCCTCGGGGGGGAGTACTCTCCCCGCTACTGTGGATTATGGTAGTGGACAGCCTTATACGACGCCTTAACGAAAAAGGTTTCTATACCATAGGATACGCAGATGATATGACCATACTGCTTACTGGCAAATTTGAAAACATGCTCTGCAGGCTGATGCAGACAGCTTTCAAAATATTGGAGGAATGGTGCATTGAGCACTCTCTCTCGGTCAATCCGACAAAGACGGAGCTTGTTCTGTTCACCAATAAAAGAAAGTTACCTGGCATGACAATGCCTAACTTAATGGAGACTCCTCTAAAACTGGCGAACGAAGTCAAGTATCTGGGAATAATACTTGACAAGAAGCTAAACTGGGGAAAACACTTGAAAACCAAAATTAGCAAAGCAAGAATGGCTTTCTGGCAGTGTCGAAGGGCGATGGGACGGTCATGGGGCCTTTCCCCTAAGATCACCCTCTAGCTCTACACTGCGGTTGTCAGACCTATGCTTTGTTACGGTGCACTTGTCTGGTGGCCCAGAACCAAACAAGTAACAGCTGCGTCCTCCCCAGACCGGATTCAGAGACTAATCTGTCTGGCCGTAACGGGAGTGATGCGCACTGCACCCACTACAGCATTGGAAACCCTTCTCTGCCTCCCACCACTTGATCTTCATGTGCAGGAGATGGCGGTTAAGGCTGCTCTTAGGCTGCGTAGTTGGGGACTATGGAACCATAGGCGAGGAGCTGTGGGTCATATGCGGATCTTAGAAGACTACTCAATTGGAGTACCTCTGCTGCACTTTGAACCTGACAATCTCCCCTAGATATATATTTGACAGAAAATACAATATCCTGTTGAATCCAACAGAAACCAACGACTATGACATTTGTCTATTCTCTGATGGTTCCAAAAACAATGTTGGCTCAGGAGCAGGAATTTTCTCTGCTGAACTTGACCTAAACATAAGCATACAGCTGGGCAGGCACACATCGGTTTTCCAAGCGGAACTTATGGGTATACTGCACTGCGCAAAAACAGTCCAAGATAAACTTATCTACGACAAAGACATTCAGATATCTACAGATAGTAGAACGACACTTGTGGCACTGAGGAGTCACAGGGTCACATCTGGTCTGTTGCTAGAATGCATTCAGACGCTAAATGAGATATCTAACTTAAACACCATTTCACTCCTGTGGGTGAAAGGGCATCAAGGCAACGAGAGTAACGTAAAAGCGGACGAGCTGGCAAGAACGGCTCCAACAGCCTTCCCTGCGGTCCGGAGCCTATGATTGTACCAGCTGTCAAAACTATCGATACCCTCCTAAAACAACACATCCTAAAACTGCACTCTTGCAGATGGGCAAAAGAAACTGAATGCAGACAAGCAAGGGCAGCGATCAAAGCACCCTCTAGTAGGCATTCAAAATATTACTTGAAGCTGTCCAGAGTCAATCTACGGACAATTGCAGGGATTTTAACTGGACACTGCAAACTGAACAAACATCTCAACACAATGGGACTTGTAGATAACCCCAAATGTGGGGGATGCAATACAGCAGACGAAACCGCGGAACATGTGATACTCGAATTTATCCTGGAGACAGGGTGGCTTGAGGACTGACAGGACGGGGGGCCGCTGCATTCGGAGGCAGTACAATGGGCCCGATTTAGTGGACTAAGTGCATGTGGGGATACCTCCCTACCCTCCTACCTAAAATCCAGAATCCAGAAGGGGGGAGTTAAAGTTAAACGAAACTATTAATGTATATATTTATTGCTATAATTACTACATAATAAAGTGACATTTGAAAAATATACTGTGAAATTTTATTAATTTTTATGAAGAAATGAGCCATTGACAGCGAATCTCCGCGGACATCTCAAAAAGAAATTTTCATTTTATTTTCAATATAAACTTTCAATATAAAAAGGTTGTCTTTATCCCAAAAGCTGGAGTCAATTCGACAAATCTAAAAATTTTTTTGAATTCAGGTGACCAAAATTGACTCATAAACCCCACATCTCAAAATTACTGTTCCTGCTATGTAGTCTTTGAATATTTTAGTTTCATTTTATTTTCAGTATAAAAGGGTTGTCTTTATCTCAAAAACTGGAGTCAATTCGACAAATCTGAATTTTTTTTTGAATTCAGGAGACCATAATTACCCAAATTTGACTCATAAACCCCACACCTCAAAATCACTGTTCTCACTATGTATAGTTTTTGAATATTTTAGTTTCATTTTATTTTCAATATAAAAAGATTGTCTTTATCTCAAAAACTAAGTAATAAATTCAATTTAATTTCTATTTTCATAATGCATAATGTTAATGTGCACTATTTACTTTTCCGGAGTAATAATTAGTAATTGTATTGTTTGTAACTATGGATTCAACAAATTGACAAACTTGATTATTGCTCATTTTAAAAATGTTGCCTAATTATTATTATTAGTGTTTTAAAATGTTGATTTTTTATGTTTTTCGGAAAAATTTAATACAAAACATGTCAGGAAAATGTCTCACTTTACTCAGAGATCTAAAATACTCAGCACAAAGTTCCTCGCATTTCAACATTGCTCATTGTCAGTAATTTGTCACTTTCCTCACTTTTATGTAAATAACTATTATTTACTACTATTTTTTTACTTTACTAGCGAAAACCAATATCGTCGGCGATCTGACAATACCTTCTAACTGACATTTTAGTCAAAAACGGATATTTATGTAGTTAGCATCAGAACTTCATTGCTCACATATTCATTTACTCTCTTGAAAAAAAAGATACTATTTTACATTTAGCATGTCAGACTTTTTTTAACAACTATTCTTTAAACTAAAATTAATATATGAAGAATTTTTTGGCAAAAAAAATCAGGAAAAACTAATTTTTTTATATAAATATCATACATATTGTTTATATAATCTTAATCGTTATATCCCCGCTTCAAAAGGTTTCTGATTTTAAATAATATAAAAAAACAAAAATTTAAATTAAAAAAAATCATCAAAATCGGAGCTGTTTCTGAGGACTTCCGGGAAAAAGACTTCATTGACGCGATTAAACGGCAGTATTAAATATTTAATTGATTTTCATTAGTGAATAAATAACTTAAATTATTGCAGTTTGATTAATTATGGTTCTTATATTAGAAATAATTTTTATTTAAAATATTCGTTTAACTAATTGAAATTACCGATTGCAACTAACAGTTAATTTATATTTTGAATAGCAAATTTAACTAATGAATAAAATAATGTAAATTAAAAATATATTTGCAATTGTTGAGGGACGAGTACTACAAGTTGACATCATAATATCATATTATGTAGGTATGTTTATTTTAAATAGAATTTCGTTTATTAATGTTATTAAATCTAACAAATAAATTAGTGGCCATTTGTTAGATTTAATAACATTTTCTTATTTGAAAAACATTTTTAGAGTGAAGCGACATTGCCTCTTGCACTATAGATTACGGTACCCTCCTCTTAGAGTGGGGTACTATGCCGTTAGTGGTTGCATGCGTGGTGTTAGGATCCTAAGACCACGGTTGCATGTTGTTAGTGTCCTTTCTGGACACTTTCCAGTCTGGAACTTCGAAGCCACACGTCGCATCAACAAGTTTCAGGTTGTGAAGAATATTGTTATGTTATGACTTATGAGACATGCCATGATGGCCTAATAGAAGGTCTCAAACAAACGCTGCAGGTGGACTTTAAACTAGAGTTTATCAAGGAGTTTAGCCAAAGCTCAGTAGATAAACTCTGCAAAGTCGCTTCATGATTTAATCGAGAAAGCCGACCACAGTTGTCTTCTAGCTGTACAACAGTCAACATCATATTATAAATATATTTCCGAGTTCGATTACCCATTTTCCCACTTATCATGCAACGATATAATTTGTTCCACCGGAAGTTTAATCTAATAAAAATTACTTATTCAAAACTTAATCAATTCAAAAAATACTAAATTTTGGCTTCGGATTACTTCGAATTGGTCAAAACGTTGAAATAAAGTCTATTCGTCAATTAGAATTTATCCACACTAAAAATCTGTAATAATTTTATTCCCCAGAAAGTCTACCGAACGCTACCATTGGTAAGTTTGACCAAATGTTTGACAGTACAACACAACAACACGCATGTGAAAAGTGAGGTTAGGTGTGAACATTTGTTGATCAATTTTCAAAAATGTCATCCATGGACTTTTCTGAATTTGTGATTTATCACGCCAAACAATTGCAATTATCAGGTATTCCCGAACATTTTTGGCTAACTCTTTACAATAAATTAACAGATTCGGTGTTCGATGCCGGTAACGCATTTCAATTGTTATCTATCGAATACGACGCTGAACCAGAGTACTGCGATCCTTTGTGGAAGTTACAAGTTAATCTGGAAAGTGGCATGGAAAAAGCAGACTCCCAAAACATTTATTTAATTGATCACGCATGGACATTTAAAATTAACACTGCCCGTCAACAAATGCTAGAACATGAATCGCTCAGGAATAGAATGGCCAGTATCGTTGGTATTAGTACCGAGAATAGCGACGATTTAAAAGAAATTTGTGATAAAATTTACGATCGGTTATGGAAATATTGTGGTTATTATACGTTACAAATTGTAAAAGACATTGAAGAAGGTTTACCAATTTGGTTTATGTTAGATGAAGTTGGTTGTGCGATTGAACATGACAAAGATCCTAATTTTAAAGTTGTACCGTTTCTTTATGTAGCAGAACAGGTTGCTTATTCGGTTTTATTTCCAATTAAAGATGTAAACTACGGTGAATTTGTTACTCGCAATTTTATAGAAAATTTTGTACTGGATAATTGTAATAATCCTGTTTTGTCACTACCTTGGGTTTACACTTCTTTTCTCGATACAAATTTTGACCACGTAACTGCATCATCAGATTATTTTTTAGATGGTCACATTCCGGAAACCTTACCTGATTTATCAAAATTGAGCCTTTTGCCTACCTTGCCTACAAAATTAAGAGTATTTTCTGAATATATTTTTGTTAATAAATATTTAAATCACGATCGATTCGAATTAGTCGAAACTGAAAACGAGGCTGACATTTTATGGTTAACTAGGCATTTTAAAGATTTCGAAAAGCTGTCTGATTGTCCACATAAATTTATTAATCAGTTTCCCTACGAGTACGTTTTCACAATTAAAGACCTGCTATGCATCACATGCCGGCGTAAACAGAGTAAGAATTATGTAAGCAGTATTGAGAATTCTTATCCCGAGTGGCTTCCAGTGACATACAACTTAAAGACAGAATTGAAACAATTTGCAAGTTATTTTCAACATCGACAACAAGAAGGATTAGATAATTATTGGATTATTAAGCCATTTAATTTGGCTCGTGGTTTGGACACTTACATTACCAACAATATCAACTTCATTATGCGGTTGCCAACGACTGGTCCAAAAATTATACAAAAATACATATCAAATCCAGTTTTATTTGATCAAGTTAAATTTGACGTTAGATACGTGATAGTCGTTAAGAGTATAAAACCATTAGATGCATATATTTATAAAAATTTCTTTTTACGCTTTGCAAATCAAAAATTTGAGTTGAAAGATTTCGACGAATACTCAAAACATTTTACAGTGATGAATTATATAGAAGAAGGAAAGCACCTAAAACATATGCTCTGTAAAGAGTTTCAAGTTCATTGGAACGTACAATACCCTTCTATTAGTTGGGATTCTATCGAAGAATCAATTTTAGTAATGTTGAAAGAAACACTGGAATGCGCATCTTTTGAAGCTCCGCCTTGCGGAGTTCCTTCAAGCCCACAGTCGAGAGCAATTTATGCAGCTGATATTTTATTGGAATGGAAATCGGAAAAAGTTCAACCTAAATTGTTGGAAATTAATTGGACCCCCGATTGCAAAAGAGCTTGCGAATATTATCCCGATTTTTACAACAATATATTTGAATTGTTATTTTTAAATCACTGCAATTTCGACGTTTTTCGTAGTTTGTAAACCATTTGATGAAATTATTTCTGTAGTTTCATCAAGTTTGAAAATTTAGTTTTTTCTGCAGAATATTCAGGATATGTGTTATTTAATTAGTTATTTATTTAAGTTGGGAAAGAAGTCTTCTTTGTGTCCTGAAATAATTTGTTGAAAAATAGGTTTTGATAGTTACCATTTTTTGTTGTTAAGTTGTGTGCCTCATTGATTTTTTGTGAAATTAAAATTGTTGAATAATTTTATTATTTCAAAAGTTACAAGAAAAATGTATCTACTGTTATTTTTATATAACTGTAAGCATAATATGGAAAATAAAATTAGTTCAAGATTTTAAAAGAAATTCTAGTATTTTCTAACAATTCGAACCTTGAATATTCGTCATATTCCTCTTTTAATTGTGTTATTGCCGACTGGAATACTAACAAAAGCTGTCCACCCAATCTAATAATAAAACGGATAATAAAACTGAACTTATTACAAAATACTTATCAGGTTTATTTAAAAAAATCTTAAAATTATTTAACAAAAATTATCACACATATTTTAACTATTCATTTACGACAAAAACTTGCGCTAAATCATCATATGGATATGTACGTTTTAAAACAGAATCAAAGAGTCGAATACCAGAAATTGACTTTAATCCTGGAACTAAAGGTACAACAGTAAATTCTAATTGTTGGATACCACGAGGCGCTAATGATTCTAACTTATATCCAGATGTACCTAACCAAGCCATACCTTCCATCGATTCTAAAGATAAAACTAAATCTACGGTACGTTCACTAAAACAAGATTTTATTCAAAATTAATAAATTTGTTGTAAAATTCTTACCAGTTATTGACTAATTTACATTTAAATGTAAACGGTTCTTCTAAAACCACAAAATTGGGTAATTCAATTACAGACAACCGAATGTCGTCGTAATCTGGACTCTAAAAAGAATATTCGATTAAGAAAGTCAGCACTTTTTCATGTTACTTACCATTCTTTGTAATTGACTAGTCTGTAGACGTCCACGTTCGCCTAAATTTGATCTCCAAACAATATCCAATTTCCCTATATTTGTAGCACCGCTTAACAATTTTAGATCAGCTGCAAGTTTTGGATCGGGTGTTAAACAATACAGAAACTGACAGCTCGCTTGTGGTTGTAAAAATGTAATCTTTCCGAAGATACTCTCCCCTGTCGGTGTAACATTTAATGAAGTAACTGTAACATAATTCATCAACGAGAGTCATCTTTAGAAGTATGTGAAAATACAACCATTGAATAGGTGTGACGCATCTAATGCAACTTTTTCTAAATGTATTGGTCCTGCTGTCGTGTTTTGTACCTGAGCTTCCAAATAGACATCGTCTGATTCGGCGTTGTAAAATTTTGTTTTTACATCCAACGGCTTCAGCACCGATATTTTAAAAAATTTGCGAAAAGATGTTAAACTTCCTGTCGGTGTCTCGTAACTAACTTCACAAACTAATCTGTTTTTTAAGAAAAGAAAACAAGTTTTTAGTTCAGATCATAACATTATATTATTTAGTAATTTTAACTTACATGTGAGTTCCGATTTCTTTTACTTCGTGATGTATAATAATGTTAATCTTCTCGTTTACATTTAGCACCGGTGTGGGAGGTTTCATCGATAGAGGTAATCTTTGTGAACTCGTTTGTAGATCCACCTTAAAGTAATCTTTACATACATCTTTATACTTATTAAACTAAAAGAATATTTACTTTGACAGATACATTTTTAACGACTTGTTCAGATTCGTTAAAAGCACACACGTAACTAGAAAAGGTTTCACCTAAATATATATTTACTGGACTTTGGGGTAACAACAAAAATTGACCAGCATTTATAGTTTCTAAACCTTTTATGGTTGTTATATCTTGTTGTAAATCTACGTTTAGAAGATTTCCCGGTAAGTCTTTATTATCACATGTTACTGGCAATGAAGTTGCCAAGGTAGGTCTCGTTAATCTCATAACTACAATACAAATATAAATTAGAACTAAAAATTTACCAAAAAAAATTAAATTGGAACCTTTTAAGCCCAAATAATGTTCTTCTGCGGGAGTTTCCATTTTAAATTAATTTAAATTTATGTTAAATAACTAGAAGTTCTTTACAACCTAACTGCTTTGTTCCATTTAGTTCAAGTAGGGCATCAAACTAATGGGATCAAAACTGCAGATCAAGAATAATTTATTAACGTTGTAATTAACCTCACTTTTAAACTTAATAATAAATTGACGCCTACATCCATTGGCGTAACTACAGATTTTCAAAATTTGTCTTTTTACATTCTAAATGCTGGTGTCCACTTGAGACAAGACAGTCTAGAGAGTAGTCTAGACGTGGAGACCACGTCAGGATTAAAAATATTTAAAAAAAAATGAATTAATAATCCGTTATAAAAATATAAATTTGTGAAAAATTAAAAGTTCAAAAATTCGTAATGCGATATAAGGCCCAATTTCGTTATTTCCGATCTTCAGTTGCATTATAAGGAAAAAATCTGATGTGGACACCACATGACTTCCTTGTAATTTTTATAATGATTGTACAAGAATCTCGTTAATCCATTTATGCGCATCAGGCACGGACAATCGCAACCAAAAATAGAAGGTGCACAACTAGGTGCTATAAGTGTCTCAAATCCAAAACTTCAACTTTCTGCGACCTACCGTATTTGAGTTCTCTCAAAATAAATTCAGGGAAGGTCAAAATGGATATTTCCGTCAAAATCTGAAAACCGAAAAATATCGGGATTACAATACTTCCTTGTTTTACAAGGAAGTAAAAATATAAGAAACAAGAAAAATATTCTAACTAAGCAAAGAAGAATCTATAAATAATGATTAATATATTAAAAATTAACAAAAATGATTTACTTTTAATTTTTTAATTTATATTTTTATCCAATATCTCGCAATAATAGAGGTATAACTATGGTTTTTTAAATAAGTAAAATAACATATAACCAAAATATAACTCACTAGTGACTTATGTAACTTTTATGAGTGGGGTTAATATTATTACTCACTCACATTTTTAATAATTATGCCTAATTATTTAATACACCTACTTTATACTAGTTTTCATAATTTAAATCTGACATTTTAAAACGTCAAATGTCAAAACAATTAATTACATTTTAAACTATTATTATGAGGTATTGGATAAAATCTTGTATGCCACGCGTGTGTTAATAACAAATAAGTCACTAAGAAAATAGCACTCTCGGCCTAACGGCCTCGCGGGCTAAACTTTCTCGAGTGACTTATTTGTCATATAACACACTTGTACCATAAATAGTTATTATAACGTGTATTTTTATTATTATTAATTCTTTTTACTTCCTTGTTTTCAATATTTTTAATCCAGACCTGTCAATAAGTGATAATTATGTCTTTTTTGATTTTTTTGAATATAATTAATTTTCTATGTACCTACTGTATTTTCTTAAACTTTACGCATAAAATTCTTTTGTATTAAGGATTTTGTTTAGTTCTATTAAATGTTACATTTTACAAATACATACTTCAGTAACACAAATTAATCTACTTAAAATTTTATTGTGTGTTCATTTTCCAATGTATTTCTTTTAAAAGATCAAAAATTCACAACCAATTATTATACATTTTATTATTGTAATTAGGTAGGTATGTGCCTATAAAAATTACAAAAAAAATCAATAATTTCTTTACTCCCTAGCGTTTTCTTTCTTGATTTTCAGAAAACACTACAGACTCCAATATTTTAAATCCTAGTTTTTTAAAAAATGCTTGAGAAACAACATTTTTCCGAACTACCGATCCTACAGGATGTATGCCATTTTCGGCAATACTTTTAACCATTGCAATAAGAACCAAGCTGGCGTAATTTTTTCGTTTATGTTGTTCTAAAGTTTGAAGTGCACCAAATCCTATTAAATTACGGACTATCCATGATACCAAACACCCATCGGATTTCAAAAACACTCCATATCCGCCGTTCATTTCTATCAGTTTAGCAAAGTAATTTTCAGACTCTGGATATCTGTACGGCCAGTTATTATTTATAATAATAGCGTGGTTTGGATTCAACTTGGCTACATAAACTTCATCGGGACAACTGCAAAATTATATTTACAAAATGAAAACATAAATTATTAAAATTTTATACTGACCTATATTCGAGTTTCAGAGCTTGTTCTTTAGGCATCCACCACAAATCGCAGATATCCGAGTTGAGATATTTAAAAGTTGTCTTTTCTAGTGCATTTTGCACCATCGGATAATGATCCAAATATATTCCATATAACACCATGCTACAGTTCCAATTTATTTCTTTCGATTTTATTAAAACTTCTTGTAGTACTTTACAATCATCTGCTAAAGTAAACATTAATAGTTCATATCCAAAAAACTAAAAAAAATAATGTAGAACTAAACTCTGCTTTCACTAATCAAAGCAAAATTGTAATGTAGGACCAACGGATCACGCAATAAAATCAAAATATTTTCTATAAAAATATTCTTTAATACTGTAATTAATTTATTCATTTTACATTTTATTATTACTTGAACTGCTTTGGAGTTTTGTAATTTACACTGGGCACAAAAACAACTGATTCAAATATTTCAAATCCGATGCTTAAAAACATGGACAAGGACTGTTCGTTTTCGAAATTTACTGTTCCTACTGCATCAATACCATCTTGACCAAGCTCTTTTGCTAACACTTTGGTTACTAATTTTCCGTAACCCTTTTTTCTGTGTTCTTCAAGGGTATAAAGAATCCCCATGCCTAACAAATTTCTGACAATCCAAGAAACCAACTTTCCAGAAGATTTCAAAAAAACTCCATATCCTCCATTTTTTTCTATAAGTTTCGCTATATATTTTTCAGATTCTGGATATCGAGGATTCCAATGAGGATTTATAACAAGAGCGTGATTTGGTTCCAATTTTTTCACATACGCATCATCAGGGCAACTACAATGTTTAAATTTTTAAATCAAAGTTTGCTGTTTAGTAACTTCCTGGTAGGTACTTACTTAATTTCATATTCAATAGCTTTCTCTTTAGGAATCCAAAAGTGCCTGCATACATCTAATAGAGACGGACGAAATTCAGTTTCCTCCAACGCTCTTAAAATTTTTTCGTGGTATGGATAATATAAAGCATATAAAATCGAACCATGATTCCAATTTATCAGTTTTGTAGTTTTTAGAGCCTCGCATAACGTTTTGCAATTTTCATCCAAAGTAAACATAAAGATTTCGTTACACCAAAACTAAAAATGATGTAATACATTTTTTGGGTCTTTGGACCTGTCCTTTTTAGTTTTTACTGTGAATAATCTAATAACTACTTGAAAGTAACTAAGTGTAAGTAAGTTTATATGTTGATTGAATATATTTTAGAATTTAGATTAATCTTTCTTATGGCCGTTTCAGTGCTTCGGAGGGCACGGAAGCAGTCGGTCCCCCTAGGTTTCAAGCAGCCGTGGAGTCTAAATGCTGAAATCTTTCTTTCTGAAAAGGGCTGAAGATGGTTGATGATTTACATACGACGGCATGATAACAATCTTGAGAATTTTTTTTCGAATTTTGTAAAACATTAATCTATTAGCCATTTATTTTCATTTGATATGTAACTATTAATCGCTTTGCTAAGCTTGTACATGTTAAATTTGTCATTTTCTGAGCTGATCCAATTGACTTTGCTTCAATCCTTCAATGTTCGATAATGCAATATTTCAAATAAATAAAATGTTATATTTTTGGAAACAAATATTATATATTATTTAAAACCAAATATCAAACAACAAAATTTAAAAGACAGTAACTGTAAAATGTACTTTAAGAAAATATATTAACTTTCTTTTCCGATGAATAAATACCTACTATTTTTTGCATTACTTTCAAAATTTCGATATTTTTAGTTGTAATTTAGATAAATGAGCACGGTTGGTTTCATTTAGAGAATATTTAATTAGACTTAGTTTGACAACAACATTTTTATTTTAAAGATGCAAAAAATGGCTGCTGCATTTTTTGTCAAAATTGCAATTTAAATAACTAAATAAGATTAATCGTTATATTGGAAGTCTATTTTCCTTTGAAACAAAAAGTTTTCAATCAGATGAAGCGATTGGCCCTATAATAATCAGTGAATTATCTCCGCCGCTGGATGTGCTAATCATAACCTCATTTGATTGGTAATTCGAGCATTACAATAAATTAAAATAATACATTTTTATTACCCGATTAATTCCAACAAATGTACCTTCCTCCCAATTACCATTTGGTGCCAATATTGTAATATATTTCTTTTCGGGTTCTTCCTTATTCCATCTAATAGCAGAATTTAAATAATTATAAATGTATAAAGCTCGTGGTAAATCCTGCTTGTAAAGGTTCATTAGTTTCGGAATATCTTCCAATGGGATTGGTTGCAGAATATCCTTCTCTTGCTCCATTTTTTAAAAATTTGAAACTAGATATCAAAACACCACACACCTACTTATCAGGAGGCAAACTCTCGCCGTTTATATCACTGCTTGACACAAAGTAAAAGGTCTGATTTATACAAGTGTTTCGCTTTTATAAAGGTCAATCAGACACTAATTTATTAATTATTATTATATAATGTATAGTATAACTGGTTAACAATGAACTGGGAGTTGAATCTTATCAGTTTTCTTGTGTTAGATTATAATCTCATTATATTTATGATATTATGTAAATATTGATAATTTCATTGTAACTCAATTTCCCCCACTATTTTAGAAATTGTGCGGAAAAAATTTTCTACCAGCCCAAAAATATAAAATAAATGATTTTATCAATTATTGGACATAATTCAATGAACATCAAGATAAATATGTCCAAGTTTTGTTAGAACAAAAATATTTGGCCACTTATAGACTACCTAGAAAACTGAAATTTACACTGATGTTATAGGGAATAATCAAACACAAATATAGACTTTGGTAGGTATGTGGAGGCGAAGGAAATTGATATATAAAACCATTTTTTAAAAGTTTTTACAGAAGGTAATGTTTCTGCAGGTAGTTGAAGATTGCTGGGAGTCAATCGGCTCATCGATTGAACTACAGCCTGTTTACATGAATAAAATATTTTTTGTGCTACAAAATTTAAACAGATGATGCGGTTATGTGAAATTTTGTTTATTAATTTGCATTCTCTTCTATTGGCAAAAAAATTATTTGTTTATTAAAAAGGATGGAAAATTTCCTATAAAATAAGTAAAACAATAGTAATAATGATAATACAAAATATCCATTCAAATAAATTATTATAACATTCAAGTGGATGCAATTAGTGATAACAAACTGATACTCTGTTGTGCACATAATGGCAATGTAAATATTTCATAAGATAACTTTTGTTTGTACCAAACTTAATTTTAGTTAATTGATAAATAAAGTCGAAGACTTAAAATCACAAAGTGGGTAATATAATAATAAATTAGAAAAACTTCCTTTATCAACAAAATCTACTCTAATAAGAAGACAGAGATAATACAAGTTTTAAAAATATTACAATATACCGTATATCCCTAAAATCTTGTATTGTTTCGACACTTTTGTTCTCCTAATTTCAATAAAATAAATTATTATTAAAAGCAATTATTTAATTGTAAGTAATTTTAATTTAAAAGTTTATTTGATTTTATCAATAAGAATACAAATGAACGATAAAACAAAATATGAAAAAATAGCATTGGTAATTGCTAAATTGTATATCTATTATTCATGTTCAAGACAATATGATGAAATTGAAAAACTAATATGCCGTAATTTACACATACCAACACATTTCGTATGTAGTCAAATTAAGCAACCTTAAAAAAACTTCAAAATCACACTTTGCCCAATAAAGATTGCATTGTATAGTAAAATATGTATGTATGTTTACATATATATAAGACAATTGAATATATATTTTAACCCCCCATCCTTAGTTAAAAAAAAGGTTACTTCTGCATTAATAAGTAAATATGATTCATTTAAGTTTTATTTGAAATGGATGATTCAATATTTAATTATGAATACGAAATTGTGTATTCATATACGTTGTTGGTTTATATACAAATAATCTATTTAAATATTTATTAAAACTATAAATATCGAAACAACCATTTTGAAAATTATAAAATTAAATAGTGAATCCACGTGCCCTGCTACATGAAGTCATCGTATTCTACAAAATCGTCGGTGTAAGCGGAATATTGATTTAGTTGCTGAAAATCAAAACGGTTAATAATTTTGTCGTTTTTTCAAAAATAAAATCTCACTTTATCTCCTTCCATTTTTAATTTTGCTTTTCCCTTTCCTTTACTCTTTTTCGTTTTGTCACCTTTTTCCAATTTTTGTTTTTCTAAATATAAATTATCTATCGTGGTTTTAACTTTTTTCAAATCATAGGAATTCACTGTAAATTAAGAAGGTTTTAGTGTCCGTTTTAAACAAACCAATCAATTTACTTACACGTAGCACAAACGCCCCTAACGATATTTTCTACAAAAGTAGGATATTCCTCAGATTTAGAAAATTGTAAAATATTTTTGGATATTGAATTTGACACTTCCAATAATTTCTCACTAGTGGTGAGTTCGGAATTTTCTGCATCCGTTTTATCACCAAAGGTAGTTTCGAGAGCCCAGTTCAATTCGGCCTCTTGCTGAAGCCTCATAGCTTCTTCGGGAGTTAATTCTTCTTCGTCTTCAACTTTTGCACGCTTTTCAAACTCTTCCTGTTTCATTTTCTAAAAGGAATTAATTTTTATTTTCATCAGGCTTAAATCATTTTAAAAAATTACCTCCTTCTCTGCAATTTTTTCTTGTAAAGTCTTTTTCTTACTAACTTTAGCAACAGCAGTAGGTTTATTTTCTACCGATTCTTCCTTCTTCTCCTCTAAAACATCTTCCCAGCTTTCCTACAATTTTAAATAGTAAATTTAAAATCAAGAACATAATGCTACCAAGATATTCTTACTTTAACTTCGTCTTCTTCATCTTCACCTTCCCATTTGTTAGAAAAAGCTGGAGTAGTTTTAATCAACTCAGGTTCAAAGTTATCATCATCTGATAATAAAAAATAAATTGTCATCAATGCTGAAATAACCGCCTCAACAGATTACTCACCCCAACCTGCCATATTGCTCGATTTTGAGACAAAATTACAAGTATGACCTCAATTTTCACGTGTACCTGTTACAAAACGTGGTTAACACAAAATAATTTGCTACAAGATGTCACTGATCAACTTACACAATTCTACCTAGCTAAATTTATAATAATCAAATTTGCTATTACAAGACGTTAGTCAATAACGTCCAAAGCTTTTACTTCTTACTAGAATGTCACAAAAAATATTTATAAACTCCGTTTTGCCTAAAATATTACCCCGAGATACAAATACGTCCATTGCACTTTAGCCAATTTTACAAGGTTAAAAATGTCACTTGCATTGCTACCAACTGTATAGAATTAAATATGCCAAATTTAAAAACCATCGTATGAAATATTTTTTCAAACTAGTTTATTTCTGTTCGTTGTTGGAAATGAAAATAATTGATATCTACATCTTTCTATCTATTTAATTTATTCTTAATATATGGGTATAAAATACATCATATTTTGATGTACTTTTTTTCACATAAACTATGAAACGCACTATATGAATTACATTACATTCGATTTTTATTTCTATTATGCCCTTATTTAAAAATGAAAAAGTTAAATTTGGTTTAAAAATCAGACGATTCCCGCAATCGATAACGTTTTCAATTTTTTGAGCGCGTAATTCAAATTTAAATTGAAAAACAAATTTTTTATTGTTACATAATAATTCCAAAATATCTAGTGGTGTACAGTGCCTATTTTTAACTGAGTTGGGCACTAGGCTTTAGAAAATTTTTGGGCCCCTTATATTCAAGTATAACATGTGGGCATCGAAGGCACAATTTTTGGGTTATTTTATCAGTATTTGATTTTTATTTTACGATTTTATGTTCTCTCTTTTTGGGCCCCTCTGGCCATTGGGCCCTAGGCACGTGCCTAATACGCCTAGTGGTAAAATAGGCCCTGGTGTTGTACCTATTTTTACACTGGGTGTAAGGTAAATTTTACGATTTGTATGTGTAATCAAAACTCTAACGCATCCTATATACAACGCTCTTTCTTCTTACCTTAATGTTGGTACCGGTTGATGTTAATAAAAATAATTTCGAGGTTATGTTAAGTAGCATCCGTTTATGATGCGTTGATGCTATGAAAAACGTTTGGAAAACGAATAGTTCTTTCTGTGTGCTAATGTAATGGTTACGACTCCTATGTGTTTTTCTCTTCAAATTTATTAAAAAAGTGATCCATAATGGCGATTGGCGGTACCAAAGTGGTGCAAGTGACAAACATAGCACCGCAAGCTACCAAAGATCAAATGCAAACTCTATTTGGCTATTTAGGTAAAATAGATGATATTCGTTTATATCCCACTATTCGAGATGTATCGTGTCCCGTCACGTCGAGGATATGCTACATAAAATTTGTGGATACAATCACCGTTGGAGTTGCCCAGCATATGACAAATACGGTGTTCATTGATCGTGCATTAATTGTAATTCCAGTACAGAATGGTGAAATACCAGACGAGTACTTTGCATTAGAAATGACTAGAAATGGAACAATCGTGCCAGGATTGTGTCCTTCCGAGCCAAACTTACCACCTCACGTAATTAACACTGTTACGAATTTAGGTTCCGGACAAGTAATTCTAACATACGATCCAAAGCTGGAAACTAACGGTTTACCTCAATATCCACCGCTGCCTGCAAATTACGACAGCCATAAAATTGAAGAAATACGCCGAACGATTCTCATTAAAGATGTAGACCCAACCAACACTAACGAAGATTATATAGATTTCTTTTCTCCAGTTGCCGAAATCAAATATTTGCGTTCGTGTACCAAACTCGCGGATGATTACCACATGCTGGTTGAATTTAGCGACCAACCGAGCATCATCGAAGTATTAAAATTAAACGGTAAAGAGTTTAAAGGAAAACCCATGCAACTTGTTCATGCCACTGAAGCGATCGTGAAACCTCAAGCGAAAAGCAACGAGGCAGCTCAGAAAGAAATTGAAGAAGCCATGTCGCGTGTAAAAGAAGCACAAAATCTGATTTCCGCGACGATCGATCCAGTTATTGGTATGCTATCAAAAGACAAACGCAGTTCTAGACGTTCTAGGTCGAGATCGCGTGGAAGACGTCGCAGATCGCGGTCAAGATCTCGTTCTAGGCGACGATCGCGCTCTAGACATCGTTCTAGACGATCCAGATCAAAATCTCGCGATCGTAAACGACGATCTAAATCACGCTCTCATCGTCGTTCTAGATCGCGTTCGCGTCGCTCTAGTTCCCATTCGCGCAATTCAAAAGCGCGTAAATCACGTTCCAAGTCTCGATCCAAAACGTCCAGAAGACACAAGAGTAAAGAAAGACCCAAGTCGCCTAAAGAAAAAGAAGTAAAATCTAAAGACGTTGAGCGTTCCAGAGACAGGGATCGTAAATCAAAAGATGTCGAAAGGGATCGCGAATCTAAGGAAAAACGTGCAGAAAAGGAATCAAATGTGGAAGTTGAAGAAAAAAGAACGAGTAAAAAGCGTTCTTCCATTTCTCCATCAAGAACCAAATTTCGTTCCAAATCTCGTGATCGCAAGAAAAGCAAGTCTCGTGAGAGGCGGTCACGTTCTCGAGGTAGGAAACGGACCCCTTCGCCACGTCCAAAACGTAGACGTACAAAGTCCAGAAGCAGAGACAGAGAGCATAGGCGCGATAAGCAGCGTGATAAACGCGAAAAACGAGAAAGATCGCCGTCTTTGCCGAGAACGTCTAGAAATTATGACGAAGAAGAAAGGGGATACGATTCGGAAAGGAGCAGGCGGAAAGATTACATGGATAGTTATGAAACTGACAACCAGATGGATAAAGACTCTTCTGAAAAATCTGATAATATGGATATTTCAAATTCACCCTAAAATCATATTTAGTAATGTGTAAATTAATTTTTTTTTATGTGAACACTATCTAGCCTACTTATGGTTGCTTATTTTTTGTGTTTATTTCGAGTAGCAGTTAGATCAGTGTGTCCTTACAGTTTGTAAAATAATTACGAGATACAACTTGTACTCATTAATTTATTTGATATAATTCATAATTTTCTTTTCCATAAATTATAAATTGCTTAAAGTAATGTAATATTGTAACTTAGTACACTTAAATATTTTAATAAACAACAATATGAGCATAATAACAAATAAATTGTTTTCCTTATTTTTTGTATTTCAGTTTGTTTTTGAACTTTTTAGGATTCAATCCGTACGCTTTCAACCTAGCATCGGAGATTCCAATATCTGTAGATGATTTATTTAATTCTGTCTTTCTCTTCTTAGCTGAACGATTATCATTTTTAAACTGCGATTTCTTCCTCTTTTTATTTTGATTTGATAATCCCGTCGAATTGCTGTCATTAATGCTAAGTTCTGTTGATTTTTGTTTTCTCTTTTTCTTCTTCCCTTTATGTGGTGAAAGAGACACATTATAGGATTCATTTTCATTGGTTGGTTTATTCGATTCTTGTGTTGAAACATTGCAAGTTTCAAGCTTGGCATTTTCAATTTTAACGGTAGAATCAGAAGGTTCAGCAATTTTACCTTTCTTTTTAATTTTTTTACCAGTCTTCTCACTTTTCATGGAGTCATTTATATTCTTTTCAAAATCACCATCATTTACGTTATGTTCCTGTTCAACTAACAAATTTTTTTTGGACTTTTTCTTGGTATTAGAGTCGTGATTTGCTTTATGATCAGTCTTGGGAGAAATGCAATCTTCTGTTTCAGTTGAATTAGTACTGGGAACTTGAGCAGCCTCGAGTTGTTCTTCTGTAAACAAACTAGGCAAAAATTTTCTTTTCAAATCAATTCTCTGTCCTCTTTTTTCGTAAATTTTCACTTCATTTGCTTCGACATGGTCTGGCCTATATTGTACAGTTTTCTTTAATGAGCACCATTTATTTAATTCTTTTTCTTTTGCCATTAAGATCTGAAAAAAAAATATAAATTAAATCTTATTACTCAAATTAAAGCAATGTAAACAACATTAATAAATTAATGTTTCAAATGAAAGAAAAATTTGTGAATCTATCCATAAGCGTCTTTAATTAGACATCTCCAGTGGTCAACACTCTCAAATGGTTGAGATTTTAGGTCTTTTTTATCAATTTAATTGACAGACGTTTCGAGTCCTTTATTAATGACCCATTTTCAAGGCTAAAAATAATTATTATTATTTTTAATTAATAATTTCTTTTTTTTACTACTAACATGAGAAATGAGCATTATTTACACCATTCATCTAATGAGAAGTAATATTTCTCACCCTAGGTAAATAATGATAATAAAAAAACACCTAGATAAATAATAAAACATTTTCTATATTTTTAATGAAATGAACAGAAACTCTTTTATTATTAACTTAATTCTAAGCAAAAACCAAATCAAGTCGGAAATTCAACACTGTTATATGATAAAACACCATTCTTTCGCACCATTTTTTTAATGCAGTGTATGCATTCATGTATAATCTTTTCGATTTTTCTGGCAACAAATCGCTGCTTGCACTAGTTGCCGCCTTTCTAAGTTCTGGTGGGGTACATACTTCCAGCTCTAAATCACTGTCACTAAAATTTTCACCCATGTTCCAAATTTTATTCACACATTTTACATAAACTTTTAGAAAACGGCTATTTCCTGGAAAATTACATTTAAAATTGCATTTAATTAGTTTTATTTTGTTTATTTGACAACTAAACACCCACTTAATTGATATTTCGAAATATCTGAAAAATAAATAGGAAGCAACTAAAGCTATATTTATCAAAATCTAATCTAATCAAATATAGTAATATATCAGTTTTAGTAGTAAAAGAAATTTTATATATACTTCGGTTGAGAAGGCCATTATACACCTCACACATTATACCCTTCGGCGCTACGCGCTTCAGAATATAAACGTGCTCGGTAAATAATGGCTCACTTCTCAACCTAAGTGTATAATATACTATTTATAAAAAAGACCTAAATCTCAACAATCTTTATTATTTAAATATTACACTATATTTTATAGTAGTTTTAATTTAAAGTAAAAAATACACTGCGCAAAATAAAAGTAATCAAACATGTTTTGGTTAGATAAATATTTAAATAAATGCGGTAAAAACTCGTAAAATGGAAATTTTACTCCCTTGTAAATAGTATAATATTATACTATACTAGCATTAAACTGTTTAAGCAAACGACTTACAACCTTGTACTTTCTCAAGAGCATAAATGATGTTTTGGCAAGCCAATTTCGCAAGTTGCAACAACGTCAACAGAGATTAATAACAAAACAATAATTTACTGATTTATCTGATATTAGTTCAAATAAAAAGTTTAACAACTACATTTTCAATAGGTACAAATATATTTTATTATTCTGATCATAAGAGATTTCCCATAATTATGAAGTAATAGAGCAGTAATGGCAAACCTTTTGGAGAAGCGGGTTAAATTTTGTTCAATATTTTTACTTTCCCATTTACGTAGTAAAGGAAAGTATTGTAATCGAGTAAAAAAAAAAATTTGACCTAGCATTTTTTCCATAGTCTATGAGTCCGTACAAATCGTTTGAGACAAATTTTGCAATGATATGATGTCCGGATGCGTGTGCGTGTGTGTGGAATTTTTTCGTCTACGATTTTTTCAAAACGCGTCAACCGATTTTATTCAAATTTCATATACTGGTTTGTAACAGCAATCTAGGGAGCTGATTAGATTTTGGTTGGAATCCATACGTTATTTTTTTATTTATTAAATTTTTATTATTTTTTTTTAATTTTAATTATTATTATTGTTATTTTAGTAATAAATGGGAAAGTTATGTGTTGTCACATCAGATTTTTAATACTAGCCCGTAGATCACTAACTCACTGACTTCAAATTTCAAGATTAAGAATTTATCATATTATATAAAGCAATAATTATTATAATATTCCAAATTTTATCTCTCCAATCTCCAAATTCAATGCTTAATTATCAAAAAATTGAAACAATTTTCAAATCTAAATAATTGAAAATAGCTTACGCAAATAAAGCACTAATTTTATTCCCAAAATAAATTCTAAATCAAAAAACGTACACAAACTTTGGTCTAGACCACTTCTGGGGCTATCTTAGCCACCGAAGATCTGGTTTTCCCACCTAGTTGTTGTAACCTCAACTAGTTGAAGGAAAAACTGGAAAATTTTAAATTTACAAAATAATCTTCAAAAAGAATCAAAATTCCAATTGAGGATATTGAAAAACGATGATGTATAATCTGAACCACCAAAGAAAAGCCCTGAACAATACGTAAAATCTATCGGAACGCTAGAAAATATTTATATTTAGTAAGTTTTTTTTAATAATAAATATTAATTATTAAATGTACTAGTACGAGGATGAGTATGAAGGTTGCTTTTTAAGTTTCGGGAATGGAGTACAAAAACAAATATTTTTTTACCTAAATTGGCTTTATAATTAAAAAAAATCTTTTTCAAGATCAATACGCATTTGGATTCATTTTAAACAATTTTTGAAGCACTTTTTCCACTCCAATTAAAGTACCTCCAAAACATGCATTTTGAACGCTTCAATCGCTTCTTCAGTCGGCTGGTGTTTAGTTTTGGGCTCATACGCGTAAGTCTACGATTTGTCACTTGTTACAATGTCATCCATTCCGACTCGAAGCATCGCGATCGTATTTGTGAACCCAGGTATTGACCAGGGCTTTTCTTTGGTGGTTCAGATAATATTATAAAAACTTTCTTTACAGATAATCTGTACCTATGTATAACAAAGAGCCAACATCCATTTGGAATTATTTTTTTTATAAATTCGATATTAGACATTTATACTGTAATTTTTTAATATTTTCGATTGTCTGATATAAAAAGTAAGTTTATAAAAATCAAATCAAGGGTCACTAAAAAAATTCTTCGCCACCACTGTAATATAGAGTAACGAGTATAACGTCAGAGTGCATTCAAAGGTCGCGTTGCTTAAATTCAATAAGATAAGATTATTGAATTTGAGCAAAGGCAAAGAAGAATTTGACTCTACTTGTTTCTATGTACCTGTTACTACCATGAAAACCATTCTATTTCACTTCAACTTTGAAAGCTTTCAATTTGAATTCATTAAACAATGGTTCCAATTATTTTTCTATTCTTGTTAGTGCATTAAGGGTCCTTTTTAATTTTATTTGAGTGAAATAGTTGCGTTGAACGCTATTATTTAATATTTATTTATTGAGGTGAAAAGAATTTTGATTTTAACTTAAAGTTCAGAACTTTAAACTAATAACTTCTATTCTTTAAGTTATTTACTTGAAGAAGAGAATTTTGATTTTAACTTAAAGTACAGAACTTAAACGCTAAGCGTTCACCTCAATTTCGGTAATAAATTATCCTATTTTATCTACTTTATCCCATTTACCAACTGAGCCTAGACTTAATCAAGCTCTCGAGAACTGTGTCCTACAAAAACAAAGTTAGCTGTGCCAAGTAAAAACATCTATGGATGGAAATTAGAAGCAGTTCAAAAGCTAATAATAAAAGAAAGGAAAATAAATAAAAAAAGACCATTGACATTCTGAGGTAGAGAATTACGCATTAATATACAACCAATATGCAAGAACGAGAAAAAGGTTATTCTTGACTTTTGCCTGTCTGATTGGTTATCTGGGAGATTCTGGAAGTATAAAATGCAACCATAAGAGCTCCAAGTTATCAGCAAAGTATGAAAATAAAAATAAAACAAACAGAATTATCAAGAGTGAACTTATTTTGACGCCTTATAAGTGTTTCAAAAAAAGAGCTGAAAGATTGTTGCCAAGGCGAAAGTGAGTGAGGTAAAATGGTTTGAAAATTTATATATTTCATTTCAAGTCATGCCCTGAAAGTAAACAAATAAGTAATAAATAGATTAATATTCGATAATACAGTAAACGACTTTGTACTTTCATAAGATAATAAACAATATTGCAGGTTTATCCAAAAAGTATATTGAGTGTAATTTTGAAAATTAAATGCTTTCGTCGACATCATTAACAAAACATTCTTATTTTACAGATAAATGAAGCATGAATTTCGTGATCACTGCATGGAGAATGACGTCACAAATCTGACCAGATTATAACTTCCTTTAAAATTTAATTATTCCAAGAAATTTGAAATATGCATTACTAAAATATCCTGTTGCGACCAATTAATTAACCAACTAAAAACGTTTTTGTTAGTTTAAGATTAGCAAGTTTTAAATAAATTTTTCTCAACTAAGATTCCTCCTAAATCACTTTGCATAAACGACTTGGTAATTTGATGATAATATAATTAAGTGTGTCTATTAAACTATTAAAGTTCAAATTCATATTCAACTGTGTTCTTAAGAAAATTGTTTCAACGTCAAAGTTTATTATTATATTTATAAGAATTTTCCAGTTCTCAAGAAATAAACAATTCCGATTCGAAAAAAAATTGAACCAAGATTAATGCGCAAATAACAAATATTTTGAAGAATAATTATAAATAATAAATATCATTTCGTATCTGTTAATGGATGTATAAACACATAAGATAATAGTCTGTGCATTTATCCAGTAAAATATCGAATAAAATGAAAAGTTTGTTGTATTGTTTAAGTGTGAGTTTATTAATAGCATTAATCCAGTGTCTACAATGTGAAAATCCTAACCCTTACCAATATTCGGCAGTTATTAATTGCAAGGGTGTAAGCGAAAACTTTCCTCCCTTTGTCAAATCAGTGACAATACTTAGATGCAACAATTGTTCATTTACAACAATCAAAAATGATACTATTAATTTTTCTACAGCAAGAATGGAAGAATTTAACGTAAGTAATAGTTACGTACATAAAATAGAAGCAAACGCTTTTAGCAGATTTGAAAAAAACATGCATGTTTTCGTTTTCGAAAATAGTGAAATCAGCTATGTAGCACCAAAAGTATTTAGCGAATTTTCGTATTTGGATAGTATCGACTTAAAAAAGAATAACTTGTCCAAGTTTGACGATGGAACTTTTGAGAATACCAACGTGACGGTTTTGAACCTCGCATACAATCGCATTTCAAATATAAATTCTACATTCAATGGATTAAGAGTCAACAAATTAAACTTATCACATAACGAAATAACCGACATTTACGAAAACACCTTTGAAAATGTAATATTTTGGGAAGGAAGACAATGGAAAAGAAGCATGCAATATTTGGATCTATCCCACAATTTGATTAGAGCAATCACTCCAAATACATTTAAAAATAACAATGACGCAAATAAAGTTGTCCACTTATATTTGAACAATAACAAACTAACTTCGGTTGAAAACGATACCTTCCCTTTAATGAACAAATTAGATTTATTAAATTTAGGAAACAATGACATTTCCACATTGTACACCAACTCGTTTCGAGGGTTGATCGATCTCAGAACTTTAATTTTAGGAAAAAATCAGCTAGAAAATATACCTTCTGGTTTATTTGCGGATATGCAAAAGTTAACAAATTTGGATCTATCAAATAACAAGTTAACAACTTTGACGATATCCACCTTTTCGGGCTTGATAAGTCTTCAGGCGCTCAATATTTCTCACAACAACTTAAAAGAACTTAGAAATGAGGCTTTATATCCATTGGGAAAACTAACAAATTTAGATATAAGTGCAACAAATCTTAAATCTCTCGACGTAAATAGTTTATTAAAACATCACTTTAAGTTAAGAACGTTGGTGCTCAACGATAACTTTTGGACATGCAAAGACTTGGTGCAAATGTACAAAAGTATGAACGAAAGAACAGGTGGATTTAATAACCCGAGCCATTATTACGACGTGCCTAACTTACATGGCATTGCATGCACCAGACACGAGTTGCAAGATTACACCGATATGACTTTCGATAACTTTTTAAATATAATTTCGCAAGATCGAGTATTTGAAGATTTATACGATACAAGACTTAACATGAATCCAATCGAAGAAGAAATATCTCTGATTGCAATATCTAATACAATTAAGAGAGTTGATGGTATTTTCTACATGTTAATTATAATCACAATTATAGTCATAATTATATTTTTACAATTTGTAGTTAGAAATGTATTCAGATATCTTTACTGGCATAAAAATATATCAAACGATAAATTTAGTTTTATGTATGCTAAAAATCAAGACAATGTAGAATTAATTAATTAAAACGTTAAGTATTTTTTTGTAAAATAAATAATTTTATACGCAGTTATCAAAGTTTTTAATTAGAGTTACCAAGAAAATTATTTTCAAAAATAAGAAAGTGATAATTTTTTTTTCTTAACCTCGACCTTTATTGTAAGTTGTATCAGTTACATCTATTTTAAAGTTTTGAAACAGCCAACAACAACATTAACGTTAATTAAATATTTTGAAATTTTAATTTTAAAAAATATTACAGAAATTGATGATTATCAAGAAGTCGACATTAACACTATGGTATTGGTGAAATTAGCAGTAATCGTGTTAAAAAGAATAATATGTCAGAATCTAGATTGCACCATCAGGTTTCAGGTTATAAAAAATTGTTCTCTTTCTTGAATACCGCCAATATAAAAATAGAACTAAAGTACTTCTTTATATCAAAATGAGGAAAAACATTTGAAAACATCCATTCAAAATTCGAGAAAAGTATAATAATAAATAATAATTATTAATCATCGCATATCGATAATTTTGCTATCTCAATTTTTTGCATTTCTGAGTTGACTGTACTTTTATAGAGCCCCAAACAAATGTACTTAATTCTTAAATTCTTTTATTAAAAAAATATAAACAGTTTTAAGAGAATCTTTTTAATTTTAAAAACCTTAGTTTGCAGCAGAAAAGTAATTTATAAGTCCAATGCAAAAATTAAGCCGCATTATCAACTTTATTGGTTACTGATTAGTGATTACTTTATATAACAGATAGATCTGTAAGCTTAACTGGAAGTTAAAAAAAAAACGGACATGAGTAAAACCTAAAACGTCTTGGGTATGTATTCGCGATTTACATTAAGCGTGCGCCACCAAGTGGAAAAATATTAAGTTAATCTAATACGTATAGTTGGTATAAAAAGTTTTGTTTTCTTTTGTTCTTTTGAACACTTTTGGTGTTCTATTTTGTGAATTATCATTTCACCGCGATTTTACGATAAAATAATTGGAAATAATAATTATTTAATAGTAAATAATAACGATAAGGTAAATCGCGAATTGTCTAGTGTATTGTATTGGGGGAAAAGTCAGTAATACAGGATTCAAGTTTCAGCATTCACATGGATTAAGCTTACTCCTGCATTGAAAAAGTCTTGTGCAAGCGGGCTTGCAAACCCCAAGGTGCTTACAAAAGAAAAAGCCAACTAAGCCTAGTATAATCTGGATAAATTTGAAAAGTTGCACATTAGAAGTTCGATAAGGTGAACATTCGAATTTATGAATATCGCGGTCCTGTGAACACCAAATTTTTCTATAACTACTCGGTAACGTGAACATTATTAGTTATTGCACTTGGTAACATGAACAGTAAAAGTTAAAAAACAAAAACAAAATAAGATAACTAGATTATGCATTATACGTTTTATAAGAAATAAATATATGATAACACTAGTTTTTCTACATTCAAACTAACATATATACCTTTGGATTTTTGTGTTCACAGAATCGAGCTTCTACTGTACTTATATTTTGTGCTATAAAGCCAGACTGGTAATAATATATAATTCCTTTAAGTTGCCCCAAGCTTCTAGAAAATTAAGTAGGTACAAAACAAGGGCGGATCCAGGCAAAGTTCATTAAGGGGGTAAATAAGGCTGGGGGAGGGTAAATATGTATTTTCTTATAAGAATTTAAGTAATTTTTCAAGTTTTAACAAACTAATATGTTTTCTTGTTTTTTGATGGGTCATGGAGGAAGGGTATTTATCCCGTTATCTTGTATCTGTGCTTGGAACAAAATATAAAAAAATAGATTTTCTCAAAAAAGCTTGACTTTGTAGATTTCAATTCCAAACTTGAAGATTCACTTTTTAGTGAACTGTATTCCCTCCCCCAGTTTGATATAATTGACATAGTAGAATTATACCTCCCAGTCGAAATTTCTAGACCACTAGTAATATTTGAGTTAAAAAATTCCTTAATCATCAGACAATAAACTGCATTTTTTCTCTAACTTTTCTTCTTCCTCTAGATCTCTTTAAACAAACTTTCACAAATTTAAAAATATCTTTTCAACTGTAAAAATGTCTAGAGAAAAGTAAAACAAAAGAAAATAAATTTGACCTATCAATATTTGAGGTCACAAACACTCAGTTATTGTGTTCAAGTATTCTGCTACAGCATTATATCTCAAAAACTCAAGACAAAGTGGTATATTCATATCTGTCTTAAAAAAATAAGGGTTGCCATTTAAGAAAATTGCTGATGATTAAATAAATTTGTATAAAATTTTCTTTAACCCATTAAGGACCAAGCGCCTAGGATGTTGGAATTTTTTGACAAAATTTTCAGGAATGCCTTATTTCAGCTAAAAAATTATATTTTCATTACAAAAAATTAGTTTTTTTAAATTTTAAAAATTTTCGTTTTTTGGAAATTTTTTCGAAAGGACCAGGTGAACCGAATGACAGATAATAGAAGTTTAAAATATATTTATATGTATTGCCAAAATACCAAACCTCATGATATTACCTATAAATATTCACTTATTTTTTTTAAATTCTTTTCAAGAAATGTAAAAGTTGAGTTGCGTTGACGTAACATCGGGACGAAATGGGTTAAGTTTATTTTTTAATATTAAAACTTTATTTAAAGTTTATTATATATCGTCACTGTGAAATCAAACCGGCATATCTGCAAAATGCATATTTTTCGCTAGAGCGCTTTAAAGTTTTCATTTTCCCTTTAACGTCCGTAAAGGTACGGTTTGCTAACAACTGCACAAGCAGCACCGCATAACCTTGGCTAACTGCTCTTATGCAATATCTGTTACGTGTGTTGCTAGACGAAACAATTGAAGCGCTGTACCTCCCAATAAGTATTGCACTTGCAGTTGACGCCGGCCGTAACTGCTCTGCTGCTGCAGTTTCTAGCAAGACCGGAGTACAATTGCAGCGCAGTACTTCCCATTAGGTATTGCAATCGCAGTTGACGCGGCCGTAACTGCTCTGTTGCTACAGTTTCTAGCAAAACGTACCTTCAGATTCACCTCAAAGGCACCTTAATAATGAATTAATTTAGACGAATACGAATATGTCGGTTCGACATAACAATAGACGGGAAAAAAGAAATTTTTTGACAACAACAACTCAAAAACTCTATTTTTGCAGTTATGCCGGTTCAACCTTTACGTAAGATCCTCCTTCGATCATGGCTAAATTGAAATAAATTATTAAAAATATCAATACATTTCGTTATTTATTCACATTCTTGTTTCTAATGATCAGTACTACATAATTTTGGTAAAATTTACTAGATAGATATTTTTGAATATAAAATAAGTGAAAAAATCTAGAATTTCATCAACCGTAATGCCCTTAATATTTGGTATTATTGATTTTCTAAAACATGAAATCAGTTTTCTCTTTTCACCAGGAAGGCTTATGCCATGGTTGTGTTCAGAAAATATATCTGACTAGAATATGGCAAAAGACTGTATGTCTGATAATTGTTGTGAAGATCAAAAATGTGTGTTTAAACATATAAGAATCTCGTAAATCCAATTATGTGCGTCCTTAACCGGTAATCTATCTTTTTAGGTTTACAAGTGAATACAGTTCGCTGCAATTTGTCAGGCCCTGTTTATAATTTACTCGTGATATGATTTATTTTAGTAAAATTTTTTTATTGCCCCATTGCATGCTTTTAATGAGTAAATAGAGACAATTTTTACCCTCACTTTAATAAAGGGAAAACAAAGCAGATCAAATAATACAACATTGATAAAAATTCAATTATGATAAGACATTGAATATACAGAAAACCCCATCAAAATGAAGAGCTTTGCTATTACTATGTTCATTTAAAAACTCGAAAAAAAATAGAATATAAACATGAAGATGATTAAAAAGCTATGAACTAATACGTGAAATCTCTTTGAATGATACTCGACAATTATTTCTCGTTTAATTAGTTGAAACCAGTAATTATTTTAAACTTTGTACAATTTAAAAAGAATTCACGTCACTTTCCAACATATTAAACAATTTATTTTAGAAATATGATATTGAAAGAATCATATTTGTCTTAAAAAAGATAATAATTATAAAATAAGATAAATCCTTCAACTTATGCACTAGAAAATAATAAATATTAATTTAAAAAATTTGAACTTACTTCTTCAATTGATAATCCAAAACTATTTGGTTGAACTTGCCGATACTGGAAACGGCACGGCTGGTTATCAATGATATCTTCACAATTGAATGAATAATATTCGTCTAAATATTCTGAAAACGTCTTTTTCTTGGGATCAAATATTGGTTTTGATTTACTGACTGCTTCAGCAAATTGTGATTTCCGTTTACGTTTTTTCCTTCTCTTACTATTATCAATTAATTCTTTTTGTACACTAGCAGGATCATAATCGCAATCCATCTATAATTATATAATTATATTGTTGTACGTCAAAACACAAAAGAATTAACTTACATTAAAATCGTCATCTTCACAATGTACTTCAGAATTATCAATTTCTTCTCCTTGATCTTCTTGACCGTTCCAGCGGTCCCAAGATTCTAAATCATAGTTGTTTTTTATAAAAGCTTCCATTTTATAATTACAGTTAAACTTACCAATTTCTAGCTCTTTGTCCAAGTCAGGAAATTCTGGCTTTTGTAATTCTTCTTCACCTTGATAGAATTCGTCATTAAACAAATTTTGCATCGTTTTATCATACTTTTCAGGATCAAAATCTCCATCCAGATCTTCAGGCTAAATTGTGAACAAATAGTAAAAGTGAACTTATTAAGTACTTTGGCATGAAAATAATATAGAAATATAATATTTCAGTTTTTATAGAGTTCTTTATCCTTTAAACTGCGGGCGTAATTTTACATGGCAGCTCTGATACGCGGGTGTTTTTTACGCTTGCAAAATCGTCCGCTTATATTTATATAGGCGAATATTTACGTTTCCCACCGGTTAGCGGTTGCAGATATCATTTGCCGTGCATTAATTTTGTTCTATTCAGCTGTTTACCCTTATAAAATATCAGAGGTGTAAAATAAACAAATATATTTTGAAAAAAAAATACAAATACAATCAAAATATAAAAAAATTCATTTTTGAAAAAAAAATAAAAAAAAAACAGCATTCGACAATAGCGAGAACGTGCATTTCCGACAGCTAGTGCATCCTCTCCGTCAGGGGTCTCCAAACTTTTTAGCCTAAGGGCCAGACTGGTTGCTCCACAAAGCTTCGAGGGCCAAGGCCTAGCTACAGTGGCTAATGAAAACAGGGCCGTATCTCGGATTTTTGTTGGGGGGGATTGAACGATAAATAACTAATGTGTTTACCCCAAAGATTAAGCGCCACAGCAAAGAGTATGTATATATAGAGGGACAGCTCTTATGGGAATAATTGTCACAAGTATTTCTTGATGGCTCTGCTACGCCATCTAGTGGAGGGGGTTATCTCTACGTCTTTATTTTTGGTCCTCTATATACAGGGTGCTGAATGAGTTAGCTGAACATAGGAAATTAACATGTAAAATCTTATTTTTGTAAAAATATCCCCCTGTATATAAAGGATCAGCCATAAATTAAAAATTAAAACGTAGAGATCACACCGTCTACTAGATGGCGTAGCTGAGCCATTAACAAAAACTTGTGACAAATATTTGTTAATGGCTGTCCCTCTATATATACATACTCTTTGGCCACAGGCAACTTTTTTTTTGAAATTTTTAAGGTTAAACGCTCTAATCCAAAATTAGAAAATTGCGATACAAAGATATTTTCCCCTATTCAACGCCACCTCAGATATGGCGTTTTTCATTGTAAAACTGCAATTTATCTCACGCTTTATTTTGGGGGGTTTCAAATACGGCCCTGAATGAAAATATTCGAACCCTCCTATGTTAACAATGTAAATTGCACATTTTTGAAACTGTCTTTTGACATATTATAAACACTTTTACTTTTTGTTGTGTTTTGACAACTATTTTTTTAGGGCCAATCCCACCAGACAAAAAATATCGAGTTTTTGACAAAACTTAGATTAAAATAACAAATTTAGCATGTGTTACCAAGGTAATATAACAAGTTTTGTCTAAAACTCGATTTATTTTGTCTGGTGGGATTGGATTAAAATATCTAACTATTATTTTGTATGATTACTTTGTTTGATTTAATTTATCAAAATAAATTAAAGAGCGGGCCGGATACCAGACACACCAGGCCTGCTCTCGGGGGTCGGATTGGTGGTGCTCGCGGGCCGTAGTTTGGAGACCCCTGCTCTACGTCGTTGAAATATTCCGTTTCCCGCGCATATGTGATAGCACAAATTTGCAAACGCATCCGCTTCCAACAGTTTAAAGATTATACAGTGAAGTCCGTTTTACATTATAATAAATTTGCAATTAAATCTTGTCACAAATTTGGTAGCAATAAGAATAGAACAGGTCCTAAATATTTGGTATCAAATTTAGGATGCAAATTTGTGAAGTAATTTTCTCGTATGACACTCTTGTAAAATTGAATGCAATTTTTTGTCATAGATTTGCTACAAATTTTATTATAATGTAAAACGGCTCTTATACTTCAAAATTGTGCATGCAACTAAAAAGCCGATATAGAAGCTTACAAGAAAAGTCAGATGTACAAAATTTGGTTTCCTTTTATACGTAACACTGGGTTTACAAAAGCATTTAATTTAATGAGCCAACCAATAAAATTATTGTTAAAATCTGTACCTTTAATTAAATGCTTACATAAACTGTTCACGTAAAAAAACCAGCAGTATGGCGTAAAGCCTATACCGACCTACTGAAAAGCATGTAACCGGAGTTCAAGTCCTAATTGCATCATATACAATGCCGTGATCTAAAGCCCAAGATAGATCTGTCGGCTATGGGGAAGGCAACGGAAAACCACCTCATTAATTAAAATTCTCTAGTACGTCATCTTTGCTTGAGCCAAGTGATCGCCTACACACTGCTTAGTGTATGGCAGTTGAAGAAGAGAAAGACGTAAAAATTACAGTTAGAACATCAATTTAGAAGTAAATCAAGGTTGAAAATTTTAAATGTTTTATACCAACTGCAATGTGAATACTACCATGTCACAACTCACTTTAAAACTGATGTTTTCATTTCCGGTAACTTCTTGCAGTTGCTTGATCTTTTCTTCTATCTCCATTTTTTGGAGAGTCTGCAACTGTTTTAGTTCTTCCATTTTCTGTTGCTTTTCCATCACCTTGCGTTCCTTTCGTTCAATACGTTTTATTTTACGTTTATCATCGGTGACCCTCACCGATCCGCTTATCGTACGAGGATATTGTTTGATCTAAAGAATTATAAGATAAAACTAATAAAATAAAACAGTAAAACAGTATAATATTATTTACAAAGTCTTGATCTGGTTCTTCGTATCTGAAATTATATTTGTGTTCGAAATTTTCTTGTAATTCCACTGTTTTTTCATCTTCTGACAAATCATTATCTGAATCATGTATAATCTCATCGTAAGTTGGAATATAGTTGGGATCTTCTTTTTTGCTTGTAAATCTTAAAAAAAGGTTAAAAACAAAATTAAATTATAATTTATGCCTGATTTCTTCACTTTGAGATATCTATAGGATAAGTAATTACCGTAATTCAAATTTGAATTTCGGTTGTTTGATTGGTTATACGTATAGTTATACTTATCCGATAGATATCTCAAGATGAGGAAATCGAGCATTAGTCTACTTACTTTCCCTCCAAAATGTAATCTCTTAAAAGTTGCTCGTTTTTATCAAGATTAGGATTGTTCCAATAATCCTTCAATGGAGCTAGTTCACTTTCAGTGTTTTGATCTTTCAGATGCTCGGTTTGGCCACTCAACCACTGAAAATACTCTTCATCCTCTTTCTTTTTCTCTTCGGCAGTAGTTTGCCTGGCTTTGAATAAACCACCAATTTCTTCCTCCTCTTCCTCACCAACACCACTTAAAGCTGTCTTCAAATTTTCCTTCAACTCCTTCTGTTCCTCTACATACGTTTTATTTCTGGAGTAAATTTAAATATTGTAATTTACATTAGCTATAACAATGAAAACAAAAATTACCTCATTTGCTTATAATGATAATCTTCGTAGTCAACATCTTCATCAGATATGTGACCACCTTTTTCTAACAATAACTTTCTGTCGTAATCTTTTAAGTAAACAGGAACGTCTTTTTTCTTCTTTTTTGGTAGTTTTTCCGTCTCGTCATCGCTGTTATAAAATTTATAATTCTCATCATAAATACGGGGATCTTTTTTCTTTAAGAACGATAACGTTTTCAAAAAATCCTTTTCGAATTTTACATCTGCTTCCGAATCACTATCAGATGAACTGCTGGAGTCATCATCTTCACCAAGACAATCTATACCATACTTGGTTTCCACTGCAATTTCGTTTAAAAAAATTAGTAAGAAAAAATTTAAAGTGTAGGTAAATTGTGCCACAACAATGTATAATGAGATTTTAAAATATTAGTAACAAATCTGTTCAAATTATAGGAAATTTACGTTTATGTTTCTCTTCCTTTTTCCTCCAAGTATTATAATTCTTGGCGTATTCGGTGTTGGTTTTTAATTCCAAATCTGAATCCGACCCTTCGCCGTCAAACATTTTAGGATCGAAATAGCCTTAGATTAGTAAATTATGTAATCTAAAAATGAATAAAATAATAATTTAATTCGTACACGTTTATATCAACTATTAGGTTATGTACTAAATAAAAGTTATTTCAAAATGTCAATTTACACACGTGTGGTAATTTCATGTACAAGGTGATTCAAAGCTATTAACCAATCAGCACTTCTTGCAATCGAGAATATCATTCAATATTATTTTGATCAATGTTTTAAGATGATAACTAAATAAAAACTTTGGGAACAAAAATTTCATATTTACCAGTTAACACTGGCGGCTTTCTATAAGTGGTACATGTGATAATTGCATACTAACTGGTGATAATATAAAGCTGAAAAGTTATTTTTAATTATTATTAAAATATTTAAAATATGTTTTAAAATAGATGACAGAAGAAACTTAAAACATAGGATTAATTGAAAATAATTTGGTAGTCATTCTTGCTTGTTAAAATAGATATCAATGTAATATAATACTAACGTAAAGCGTCAAATTAGTGTCAACGCAAAGCCGTATTTGTCAAAATTTACATTTGTAGAATACAACTGCCAACTGCATACATTTTCTAAGTCATGACAATAGTATATTACATGACTAGTGGAGAAACCGAAAGATTCACTCACGCATTTGCCAGTTTTGCACGCGAGCCGACAGGCGAGTGTGCAGAGGCAAATAAGTGAGCGAAAGGGTTTATCCAAGAGTTATGTATAGGGTTTTGTTCAATCCTGCACTTATAAATCTAAAAAATTTATGAAAATACAATTTATTATAATTCGTGTCATCAATAATTAAATTTGAGATTTTGAATTTGCAATAACTCGAAAACGGCGTTAGATATCGAAAAACTGAGCTAAAAATTTACCCCCCTTTGCTCGTACTCAACCCCCCGTAGCAATTTGTCGTAGGAAGCTTTATGCAAAATTTTAGATCGATAGCGCGCATTTTGCGCGCAAAATAATTTAAAAAAAAGTTAGCTTTGGTTTTAAAACATTTTAATATTATTATAAAGAACGTAGGCAGGTTAATGAATGACTGCATTTTTCACTCACTAGTGGGTGAAAAGTCTTTCGCCCACTCGTTACCATAGATATAATTTGAGTGAGTAAAACAAACGGTTTCTAGTTGCGTATCCAAGTAAGAAACGACATGTTTCAATAACAGGATTGAACAAAAAACGATTAACTAACAAATAATTTTTCGTATGTCAAAGATTATCTGCTCCTTATCAATAATTATTAATAATAATAACGAATATCAAAAGTTAGTAATTCTGAAATAAAAAGTAATATTTTAGATAATACGAATTACAAATTTAAATAATAATTTTAATCAATTGCTCTTTTAGTGAAAAAGTAAATTACCTACTCAATAATCAGAATTATAAAATATTGTAAACTAACAATACAAAAATCGGTAAGCACTACCTATACCTACCTTTTCTCAAAGTTAGTTGGCTGTGACAAAAATTTAAATAAAAACAAATTTAAATTAAAAAAAAAATTTACTAAAATAAATAAATTTTTACATTTATAATATTGAAATTGCTGTAATATTAGTTTCTGTTATACAGCTCAACCATGAAAGTGTTAATTGGAATCTGTTTGGTGCTTTGCTTGCCTATAATAAGAGCAAACGAATTTGCTGAGCTGCAAGATGGTTATAAAATGCCTGTTGTGGGTTTAGGAACTTGGCTAGTAAGTATATATGGGAACGTGAGGCAGAACGGGAGTCGAAGTGGTTTTGGCAGTATTTGAGAGTTTAAATAATGAGATAAAAATCCATTATAGTGTGAATAATTTTATTTTACAGTTCTTTTAACATCTCCGGTGTTTAAAATTTAAATAATACAAATATTTGTATTTTTTTAAACGCTCGAAAGAAAAAGAGGTTTTGCCCCGTTCTGCCTCATGCATGGGGCAGAACGGGGTATTCATTAACAGGTGAAAGAAAATCATATTTTATGGTTGGCAAAGTTCACAGGTGAGTTGTGATTCATCATCGTCACTATCAATGCTGGCACAGGAATTATGGGCCCATTTTTTACACTGTATGCATGATATCCAACCTTCACTCGATTTTGAATATATGTCTTAGCAATATAGACAGGTCGCATCCTCTTCTTCTTCTTCGACTTCTTCATCTGATTCCACGTGTTGTTTTCGTGGTTTTTTGTTAACAATTTTTTGTGTATGTTTCTTTTCTTTTTTGGTTACAGTTTTTTTGGGTATTCTCCTTTCTTTTATCGTTATCTGTAAACAGTTTTCTCTTAAGTCTATTTTCTTTGTCTTCCTTGATCTTCTTAGCCTTATTGGAAGCTTCTTAGAGTTCAGTTTTATAAGGGGAAGATGTCAGGATTGCCGTTTTGTCTCGTTTCCTCGTCACTCGCTTTTGTCCCGGTTTTACCCTAGGTATGGGAAGTATATCTTCAGGCAAAAAACTGTGAAAACTAGGGCTAGCCATTGTTAATTTAGAATTTGCAGTTGGGTCGGACATCCATGAACATCCGGGCCTTGATTCTCGCTCTTTATCTATTTTTGATCTTAGTTCCATGGATTTAGTTATAGAAGTTTTAGGAAGGGGGGGGGGTAAGATGTCAACTTCAAGAAAGTTAGAAGAAGGATCAGCATGAGAGTTGGCAGATGGATTATCAGACAAATTGGCATCAAGGACTTCAGCCATAGAAATATCCATTTCGGTGAAAACGTTAATATCCGTTGGCCAGATGCCGGTCTTCTCAAACCCATTTATTGCGGTTCCCATATTCGCAGACTGCGGGATAGGACCCCGTTCTGCCCTACCCCGTTCTGCCCCAATTGTTGATAAACCAAACATCACAAGATTAGCGCCAGCCATGTTACTTTCCCAAAATATACCACCAAGCGAAAAGGCACTTTAAAACACGCTTAATCCGGTAGACTACAAATATAATATGAAATATATCTTATCTTGCTTTGAAATATTCAGAAAGTTGTAAGATTATAGAGATTTCAAGGGGGTTTTCAATTTTTCAATGAGAAACACTGTGTAATTGCACAACGGACGTTCTGATCACTGTATAGATGACCATTGAAGGTGTACAGCAAGTTACAGCGAGTTGCAGTGCTACTAGCGGAAAATAAATCTGTTTCCCCGTTCTTCTGCCCCGACCCCGTTCTGCCTCACCTTCCCCTACATAAATATTTCAAAAGCCACTCTTTTACTATATTTTTATATTTCAGAGAATAAAAGTGGAAAGAACTATAATCGGTGCTACTCATGTCGGTGTTGATAATTATCAACTTTATGAATAGCACTATATCACCATAAAAAATGAATTTTTCATTTAAAAAAATAATATAAAAACAAAAAAATATCTAAGAACAATATAAGTGAAGACTACGCTTTTTATTTATGCGACTGATACGAGGCGATGTTTTCGTGATGTCACGACTGCAAGCTGTTCGGAACGATACATCACAGCGATATGCGGTTTGAAAATTTGTTCTTAGAATTTTCTTTACTAAAACTTTCATTTTTAGTTTGAACTCCGTTTAATATATATTTATTATTATAATAAATATGAATATCAATAACGAGCTAAAGGGTACTAATAAATCTTATTATATGGATTTCGCAATCTTATACAATTAAATGTTGTAAAAAATTATTATTGATATTCATATTTATTGTATTTTCAAGAGCTAATAATTATAATTAATTAGTAATAATTTATTATCGTTGACTTTTTTTTAATATTTAAATAATAAAAATATATCAATTAAATTGATATAATAAAGACCTAAATCTCAACAATTTTTATTATTTAAAAATTATAATTAATATTTATTATTATAAAAACCATGTCAAGTTTTGCAATTTGTAGCAATTCAAAAGAGTAAAATACAAAAAGTAGGTGTAAATGAATTTTCAGTTTTAAAGATCTATCATGAAGATTGATACTTCTCTCTCAACATGTTACCAATGAATAACGTGGAGTTACGGCAAAATTAGAATCCCCGGTCAAAAACACACATGCAGATATAATTCGCAGATTCAAAACCACTAGGTTTTGAAACTGTCAAAATCTTCGTGTTTAACTTTCTTTAATTATCAAATACGGTCGTTTTGTAATATAGTGTTCATTCAAATGTTTTGATTTTCTGGAAAAACTTGGTGCCAGTGCAACGATCATTTTTTACTCGAATCCAGAATTGTCTAAATTATCTTTGCAGAAAGAACAGCTCTGTAATAGGATAACACTAAAATTTGAGACTGCAATTTCAAAATTAATACTTATTACTCCTAGAGTACGTTTCTACTACCTTTCCATAAAAATCTAAATTGCACCAATTTATACTTTCTGATATATGTTATTTATTATGCATATCTCTGATGTTGGGATTATTATACATATTTAAACCTACCCCAAATATTAGCTTACTCTAGCTGTACCGCTCGTCACCAAAACTTATTTTTTTGCTTTTAATCATTTCATTATTATCAGAAAAAACTTACAAAATTAATTTGTAGGCTGAAGAAGACGTTCTGGATAAAGCCGTAGATTTTGCTTTGGAAACTGGTTACCGTCACATAGACACCGCAACGGTCTACGGAAACGAAGAAGTTATTGGAAGAGTTCTGAAGCGTTGGATAACATCAGGAAAAGTTTCCAGTAATAATTTTATAGACTAACAACGTTTTGCATACTTAATTATAATTCCATTACAGGAAGCGATTTATTTATAACAACTAAGCTGCCCAATGCTGGTATGCGCCCTGAACATGTACTAAAATGTATCAATGATTCTTTAAGAAAATTGCAACTGGATTACGTTGACATGTATTTAATTCACGGTCCATTTGGATATAATCATAAAGAAGGCGAAAATCATCCAACTCTTCCAAACGGATTACCCGATATCGATGTTACCACAGATATCTTAGCTGTTTGGAAAGTAAAAATTTTGATTTGTGCGATTTTTATAAATTTTATTGAACAAATTTTTAGGTCATGGAGGATCTTGTCGATGCTGGATTAGCAAAATCCATAGGAGTCTCCAATTTTAATGAAACACAAATAACACGAATTTTAAATAATGCTACAATAGCTCCAACAAATTTACAAATTGAATTACACGTTTTTTTACAACAAAACGAACTGGTGAATTTTTGTAAGAGTAAGAACATTGTGGTGACAGCCTATGCTCCTTTAGGATCTCCAGGCTTTAATAGGTTTTTAAATAATTATATTACCATTTACCGGTATTTATTGCATTTATTTTTAGCCAAGGCGTTCATACTGTGCTGAACGATCCAATAGTAAACGAAATAGCCGCAAAATATAATAAAACACCTGCTCAAGTTTTACTACGACATTGCGTACAAAGAGGATTAGTTTGTATTCCCAAAAGTACAACATCTACGAGAATTCAACAAAATATCGATATTTTTGATTTTGCTTTAAATGATGAGGATATGGAACTACTAAATGGTTTAGATAAAGGTCCAAGTGGAAGAGTTTTTGATTTTCTGGAATTTAAAGGGTATAAACTTGCAGTAACTCTTATTATTATTCTTTAATAATTACAATTTTTTAGAGCTCATCCCGAATATCCGTTCTAAAATAGGATGGAATTGTTCAAAACATTGTAAACTAGCTGAATTTTTACTTATTGAATATTATACGTATCGATAATGCAATACGAATATTATAATATTATGGAAATAAATCAGGATTAAGGTAGAAGCTGGAAGTCTTAACAAATTTAATATACTTATATGTATAATATATAAAATTTAAGTTTTTAATTCAATATTAAATTTGTTAAAACTTTCAGCTTCTACTTTAATCCTACCTTATCAGTTGTCTACTACTACTACGTAATGTTTAATATTATTTACTTTCAGTATAAGATTTCAGGCTATTGTGTATTCTAAAAATCTTGTAATAAATTTATTTGTTTATTTAATAAAAATTTATTATAACACTTGTGATTATGTGATGTAAACACCACATAACTTCCTTGTAATTTTTATAATGATTGTACAAGAATCTCGTTAATCTATTTATGCGCGTCATGAATTACAACTTTTGACAAGGACAATCGCAACCAAAAATAGGAGGTGCACAACTAGATGCTATAAGTGTCTCAAATCAAAAATTTCAACTTTCTACGACCTACCGTACCGTACGTACGTACGCACGTACAGACGTCACAACGAAAATAGTCAAAATGGATTCAGGGAAGGTCACAACGGATATTTCCGTCAAAATCTGGAAACCGAAAAAAATCGGGATTACAATACTTCCTTGTTTTATAAGGAAGTAAAAATATCCGAAAGTATTTGAAGATTATTAGAAAGAAAAGTTTTTACTCTTCATGGAAAACATTCTATGGACGCTCATGACCTCTACAGCATGGTTAAAAAATAATAGCTGAACTAAAATGGTGTGGTTATGTTCCAACGTAGAAGCACAGAAGTGTCAAAAATGTAAACATAATTTTGCACTAAATTAAAATGAATTAATTCAAATATTTATATCATAGAAGTTAATTATTAAAAAAAACAAGAATTTGGTCCAATGAGGGTTGAAGTGATAAAATTAAACGACCTTTCAAAAAGTACCATGTCTGAAGAGTTGTCAGGTGTTACCGTAATTATTATTATAGGCTTGGGTGTTCTTACATTTCTGATTTTGTTTATTTTCGCGAAACGTCAAATCATGAGATTTGCTTTACGGTCTCGTCACGGTCCTCACGTACCTATCGGCCATGATACCAAAAAAGTAAAGCTCGACTTGGGTTTGTTGAGGTTGAAATATCTTTGTTATTGTTGTAGACATTGAGAAGAGAAATTGAAAGAAGAATCGATTTAATACCACGAATTATATGCGAACCACGTTTATTACACAACACCGATTCCAGATACATTTTATATCCCGGTCAACAAATACCTTCGCATTATTACCGCTTAAAAGCAGTTGACGATGTTAAATTGTTGGGTAGGTTGATTCGTTTTATTTAACATTTTTTCAAGATTCAATATTATATTTTAGAAAATGAAATAACACGTCAAGATAATTGCTTAACTAGACATCCAAATGATAATCTTAGGGCGTATTTATTGACCGCGTTAGCGGCGCCTTTGAATGGCAGTGGCCAAAGGTTGATTCATCAATTCTGTGATTTGTATGATCATGCAAGACACGATCCTAATAATTTTGGAGATGAAGAATATCAAGCTTACAATAGATTGCTGCTTAAGTTATTAGATGCGTAAGTTGTATTTTATCTTTATTTCAAGTTGACTATTAAATTTTTATTAAGCATAATATTCTTAATTCTTTATTTTTACAGAGCAAAGTTATTAAAAACTTATAACACCAATCGAAAATCGTCGCCAAATCGTACACCTCAAAAATTGAAGTCTCAAAATCAGGATAAAACGCGACCGCTAGATCCAAATCGAATGCGTTTCAACGATGAAGAAATCTTATGTGTATCAGAACGAACTGAATCACGACCAACCTCACTATCAATTTCTACTCATTTATCAGATAATGAAACTCCCGTATAAAGTAGGTGACCATAATTTTTATTGCTTAGAGACATTTTATTAAGAAATAAAAGTAATTCTTTTTCTTTTGTTTTATAAAAATATTTACTCAGTATGTAACAAAATGAACACATTAAAAAAATTTATTTATAAATAACAAATGTTAATTTGTTGATTTTCTTTCTAAACTATTGTAGGCGCAATGCCTACGTACTTGGTCCATTTCGATCCAACAGAAAATGTAGCTTCGTATCTCAATGCTGCTAACGTTTGATAAAAACAAAGTTTGTAGTTCTGGGAAATATAGTTGTTAGTGGTCATGTGAAATAGCCATTCCAATATCTGAAATCCAATTTAGTTTAGATAAAAATTGACAAAATATAATAAAACAAAAAGTACGTACCTGAGTAGTGTGCTCTTGCCAACACTCCATTTTAATCAAAACAGCAACGCTTTGTGGAAACCTCTGAAAATGATGTTTCAAAAAATTTGTCAACTGATTTGAAAGTAAATAAAGATCTTGTCCTGCTAACGTAACCATTGAAATGATGAAAATTTCACATAAAAATTCAATATAACGGCGACTTATATTTTCGTTAGCAATGGTTGACTGAATGTGTCCCAATAATTCTATAATCCAATCTATGATTAAATTTGTGTTCCGCCTTGCTTCCATTAAGATAATTATATTTTCAAATATATAATTAATGTAACTAAAATAATAAAGCTCGTTAATTAAAAAACAATAATATAATATGTGAATTAACTTACAATGGATTAAAGTGTTCGACATCGATTAAATCTTTTAACCATTCCGAGGAAAAACAATTTTCTTTTAAAATAAGGGCACGCCGTATTTCAACAGATAACTTAAAATTTTCTGTTCTATCGTTCCAATGTTGAGGCGAAATTAAATTTTCGATGTAACGAGCAGGAAGATGTACAGTACATTCCAGCAATTTTGGAAACAGCTAAAAGTGTAAAAAATATTAAAAATGTAATTTAAAAATCTGAATTTTTAAATTCAGTAAAAAATTATTCAAATATGAATATTATGAAATCAGCTATAAATTTTTGAGACAAATTTCTGTACTCAATCATCAGCCATTCATATAATAAAAATTGAAATTAAACTCATAGTTTTTGAAATCATTCTGACTGGATTAAAGTAGTACTTACCATTGAATCAATATTAATTTTTGTAATGGTATCTGATATTACTTTACTCAGAACTAACTTATTTGGTTCGTGTAAATTCTTAGTACGTAAGGCATCCTTAATGTGCTGTATAAAAGTTGTTGCAAGTTCTTGATCATCGAGTGAATAATTTACAGCATTAGTAATAAATGGCTGTAAAATGACTGGTTGTATGCTGTTGCATAAAAATTTTAAACTTTCAAACATGGTTTTCATTGTTTCGCTCTATATAATATAAAATTAAAATAAATTAAAATTAAAATTGTTGGGTTTTTTAAAATCAAATTTACCTCATCCGAATTTGCTAACGCAGTAATATAATTTTCCATTAACCTTCTAGCAGTTCCAGATAGTTGAAGTTGATGGGCAGCTATTGTGATACAATACCGTTTGGCTTCTTCGTCATGAATTAATTCCTGAAGGAAACACCAATCGGTGTGAGGTATGGGTTTGCTATATTCTTGACTTAGTATTCTTAAGCACTGCAGGTAAACGTTTTTTACCTCCGGTTTTTTCCAGTTTTGAACCTAAAACAAAATTGAATTCCTGCCCCTTTGTTTAAAAAAATATATAAATACCTGGATTCGTACGTAATTTCCCAGTTCTCTTACAATACTATGGTTAGGTAGATAATCAAGATTCTGCGGTTCTTTACGACCCTCTGGTACTTTATATGTTGCACTTCTATATTGTGAAATTTCTTTTCTCACGAAATTAATCAAAAAATTTCCGGCGATATCGAGTTTCTCACCTTCGTAATCTCTCAACAGATTTAACCACGATTTACCTAAATAACAATAATTTTACACATTTTGTTGAAATTTTATGGTTATGATAATATTACCTGGTACCAGACCGATGACATCACTCTTTGATTTTTGGATTTGATATTTTTCTGGCAAATACAAAGAAACGTTTTCCAATGGGAAACTAGCAAGCGCATCGAAAGCGGCTGTAATTATTTTTACTTCTTCTTCTTCTGTTGCGTAACACCATAATTGAGTTAATACATCCTTCAATAACTTGGGAGAAGTTTCGCTCGGCTCACCGTATGCTACTTCGGTCATTAACTCGCACAAACTAAAATTTGAATCATTAATGAACAAAGAACCACCAAACCTTATAATTATTACTTACTTTTTAACAATCAAAACATTTTTTTCGGAATGAAAACGTGGTGATAATTCCAACCAAGTACTAGAAATGTCGATAACGTTACCCTTGCACAATAACTTAATGCTATTGATAACCATGGCTATAGTGACGGCCCCATTTTTACGATTACATTTATTTAAAATGTCAGATAAATGTCCAACCAACTCTCTTCCATGAGTTTCCGGTCTAAAAAATAATATTTTTAATTTGAATGTAAAACAATATCAAGCATATACTCACTTTTTATCGCAGATTTGTTTTAAAATGTTAGCTTTCGTGATGTAAGCTTCCCGCCACTGAGTGTTGTTTTCTGTATTTTCACATGCATTACCAATGGCGCTTAATAAGTTTGAGTAAAACTGATTATCTACCTCCCAGAGATCGTACAAAAGTGCAATGGAAAATAATTTTACTGTAAACGTTCCTTTTTTCAACGATTCTAACGTATTCAAGACCAAAGGCATATTTTCTTTCAATACCGCCATTTTTGGTAGGGCTTTTAATAAACAAGTAATAACGCTTGGATTTGATTCACGTGAAAGATGGTACAAAAATAATGTCAATAAATGACCAGTATATTCTTTATAAGTACCAGCAATTTTAAGTAAAATTCCTATTAGTTTTAATGTAACTTCAGGTGGAGAACTTTCGTACAAATACAAGGCAGTGAAAAAATGAAACATATTTCTCAATAAAGGCGCAGGATATTCGTTTGCTCTCGTTAACCAGGTTGAAATATTTTCATCCGCTATTGACTCGGATAAAATGTTCATTTCTACTGTCAAGTACACAGTTTGATTCGTATTTACTAACAAATTAAAGGTTTTATTCGATTTCAAATCGTGGGTGGAAACGAAATTGCCTGCCTTATTTGTTTCGATATGCGATAAAATTTCTTTAGCTAATTGCATGGAATTTGTTGTTAGCATGCAGCCGTGAGCTAGCCATTGCAATAACGAAACTTTCAACAAGTGTTTAGAAAATTTGTTGGACGAATTTTGCGAAATTATAGTTTTACCTAAAAATAAAAAATTAAGCATGTGGTTACTTCTACACGAAAGAAAACTTACAAAGAATTAACAAGTCAGTTAAGTATACGGATGGACATATAAGAACACATTTCGCCAAAATTGTTAGCAAGCAGCTTGCATATTTGGTAATATCCAATCCATCGTTGATCAATTCCTTTAAATAATTAAAAACATTTCGAGGATCTTCTTCGGAGTGTACGATATCATAAACAAGTGACGTCAACCACAATATTAAAAAGTTTTCTTCATGTTTATCTACCGATTTTTGTGATTTAATGAGATCAATCACGAATGAACTGCTTTTTAAACAGTTCAATTTTGATGAAGTCTGCAACCACATGAATATGTAAGGCATCATATTCAACGATTGTGGCTTATTAATTTGAATGATAAAATTCCACAGTTTAGTTTGATACAATTCAGGTACCTCGAGTGTTGGATTACAAATTATGTACATAAAAAAGGGATAAAATAATTCGTTTCCATAAAATGTCCTAAAAATAATAATTGTTAAGTATTATATTTGCCATGCTATTTGTTTTGTTGTTTTTACCTATCACAGTTATTATTGTAAAAATATGTTATCTTGTTCAAGATATCGTTGAAAGCAATCGAGTATCGGTTAAAAACTGAAATTAGTGGATGTTGTGGTAAACGTAAATTAAACGAACATTTGTAATCTTTCTCCCTGGTTAGTTTGTCTTGTAAATCTATCAGTAATAAATCAAACACTGCGGCGGTAATGCCGTTGTGGCACCTAAAATATTAATTAAGTTAAATTGTGTAACGTAAATATATAAAAAAAGTTTAAAAACTTACTTTGAAACTGGTAAGGCCGATATCAATTCGGATAATGTTGGTGAAAATTGTAAAATTTTATTTTCGACCAGCATAGTCAATCCCTGATTAGCTGCTAAACTAATTACCACATCTTCTTCTTGAAAACATTTTTCTTTCAGTTGGTTTAGTAAATATGCATTGTCTTCTGTGCTTCGTATTTTTTCTACCAATTTTGATATCGATTTAATTATCAAAATTGAACTATGTTGAGTGCCCATATAATTCATGTTTCTTTTAATTAAAAATTTCTAAAATGATACTTTCAGACTTTGCATTTTTTGCTTATAAATGAATTTCTCATTACCAATGTCACAAAATTTTCTTAAAAGATTTGCGCTACGATTTTTCCTTTCGTCCTGAATATTATCATGTTATTATATTTTAAATCATTTTTATAACATTTTTATACACGGACTAAGACTAACATCTCCAAGCAGCGTAATTCTCTTGTATAAGCTAAGAGAGGTTTGCTTCCAACTGTATTAAATTTCTTAAATATGCTGTTATTTCACGATATCTAAAAAAGAATCATTTAGAATTGAATCGGTCATTTCAAAAACAACATAAGTCACAGAATTAAAAAATTTTCAGGAAGCAATAACAACTTATTTTACACAAAAACATCAACATTTTTAAGAGATTTTGTTTTGCTGATTGGTTTATTTAGAGCTTCAATTTGTTAGTTACCAACATAGTTAGTTAGTTAGTTACAGATATCTGAAAAAACTTTTTTTTTTAAATAAAATAATATAATATTATTAAAATACTTTTATAATTTAACATTAAGGAACATAAATACACAAGCATACATAAGTTTAACAATAAATTAAGTAAATAAAATGCATCTCGTTATCAAAGATTCGTTGCAAAAACCGCATAAGTCAGTGACTTTTGTTGTTTTTGCAATGAACGGGCGTACGACATCATTATTTTTGATAATTGGCGTAATGTGACAACATAGTTTTTACATGTGACTACCCTCAAGGATCAAATTGCCACAAAAAAAACAATTTTAAAAAAATTTTCCGTTTTGTTAACGCCACAATGCAATGGTTTGAAGCCCATAATGAGCTTGTTCATTTTTTCTTCATTTTCTTTGGCATAACGACTACGGTAGTTTTCTTTCATTATTTTCGCTGAAATAATAGTTTCAAATTTACTCATTTCTAGCTGTAAATCCGAGTTGTGCATCATACTGCTGTCCAAGTATTGTACATAATATTGCGATGCTGTCGGTCGATTCGTTTTCAAATTCGGCAAGTTTTCTCTTGAGTTCCTGTCTTCCTGTTGCTTTTGGATTTTCATCAAAGCGCAACCAGCATACAAACGGTGATTTTCATTTACTAATTGTGTATGAGCCTTAAGGCTGTAAATGTTTGTAAAATAAAACAAAATAATTTTGGAATTAAGTAAAATAAATTTGAAAATATAACCACTAAAATATTAAATAAAATAATTTTAATTTAAAAAAAACTTTTATTTAAAATTAAGTTGCACTAAAAAGTAAAAAAGAACAAACAAAGCTCCTTGAAAACATCAATATAAAAGCGTGCGGCTATGAGTTTCATACACAAGTATAGTATCATTGAAAATCAAAATTCAAATAGGTAGCGTTGTTATTCTTATTTAGAAATGGTGGAATTCGGATGACCGCAGTTCTTATGCTTCTATACTCTTCCAGTTCAACTTAAAAAATTTAGATTAAAACATAGAATACAGAAAAATTACAAATACGACCGAAATTATTTTAAAAATATCGGATTAAAAAATATTAAGGGATTCATTCATATTTTGTCTATTGATGGTATACTTTTACTATATAATAATTATAAAAAAATAGTAATTATGATTAGTTTAACGAATTTTATGCTTAACAGACTTGAGGCGGGAGGAAGAGAGTACGGACTGAAAATTAATCTCAAAAAAATAAGGTGATGGTAATTGCAAAGTTGGTCAACTTTAAGACAAACATAGTATAAACGGACAGCGCATACAACGGGTTGAAAGGTTATTTTAGGTATCTGGGCAGTTGGATCACGGACAATCTCGACACGGAGATTAAAATAAGAACTAGAATAGAACACGCTAGATCAGTCTTTCAAAATATGAAACAATTCCTGTGTAGTCGTGCCCTGAGGTTGGAATTCCGATATTGAATGGTAAAGTGTTACGTTTACTCTGTCTTGTTTTATGGTATGGAAGCTTGAACATGATGAAAAGATTAGAAGCATTTCAAATGTGGGTATTTCGACGAATGTTGAAAATCCCCTGGACGGATAGAATATCTAACAACACGGTTCCACAACGAATGCAGAAAGATTGAGAATTGTTAACAGTAAAACAGCGAAAAACAGCTTATCAAGGCCACATACTCCGTATGTGTAAGCTCCCACACAAGAAGGCAGATCTCGTGAATAAAAATGATTAGAGATTGGACGGGATTGAGTGCTGAGGGACTGATAAGAACAACAGAAGATAGAGAAGAGTTTTTCATAATTATCGTCACCTCCTTTGATGAGAAGGCACTGAAAGAAGAATAAGAATAACGAAGAAGAAGATTCAGGCTCTCGTATACCGTCGGATCATAGCCATTGAAAAGCAATTGTCTATTCTGTACAAGGGGTTTATGAACCATTTTTTTTAAATTTTAACACCATTTGGTTCAACTTTTTGCACCCTGAAGTTCTTTTTTTTTAAGAGCAAAAATATTTTACCAAATACCACTACAAATACACAGTCTTACCAAATTTCAAATTACACGCTCTCAAGAACAGTTGAAACAGATCTCGAAAGCTAGCTAACCAGTGTAATAACGTCTGTGGTTAATCAAATGGCAATATGTGAGAAAGCTCGAAGAGTTTTCACTACACTCTTTCTTCCTATTAAGCAACTAGCATATTGCTGAAGTAAGTTCAATGAACAATGACCAATCATTTATTCTATACCACTTTTCTTAATTATAATTATTAGCTCTTGAAAATACAATAAATATGAATATCAATTACGAGCTAAAGGGTACTAATAAATCTATTATATGGATTTCGCAATCCTATCTAATTAAATATTGTAAAAAAAAATTATTAATGATTGAAAAATGCTTACTGTTCATTAATCCGAAAAATATGCAAATTAAGTGAATTATTTAATAATAATTAAATAATTATTTAATAAATAATTTAATTATTTAAATAATTTAATTATGAATTTAATTCACTTAATTTGCATATTTTTCGGATTAATGAACAGTAAGCATTTTTCAATCATTAATAATTTTTTTTTTACAATATTTAATTAGATAGGATTGCGAAATCCATATAATAGATTTATTAGTACCCTTTAGCTCGTAATTGATATTCATATTTATTATACCACTTTTCGAGTAAAATTTACACAATTACATGTATTCCTGCATAAGAGCAAATTAATGCAACCACTCGTCTACTATATTAAGATCATATTATTAGTCCAATGTGTGTTGACTTATATTTTGTATGAAGATGTAAAATAAAAATTTTTTATGTTACTTTATAGTTCATAAAAAAACTTAAAACATATAATTAAACTTAAAAGTTCAATTTGATCAAATCATCATGGTTTTTATTTTTCGATTGGGTCCAATGATTGCAAAGTCGAATTTAATGTTTTTTTAATTGGATCTACAGGTGGTTCAATGAAATTCGGAGGAGCGCTCATAACCTGATCAATAATACCAAAAACTTGAGCTTCTAAAGGATCCATAAAGTAATCTCTTTCAATATTATCTTCAATTCGTTTCAAATCTAATCCAGTGTGTTTTGCAAACAACAAATTGATCGTCTTTTTCAGTTTAAGTATTTCTTCGGCTTGTATTTTAATATCTGTCGCTTGTCCTTTAACTCCACCGGAAGGCTGATGTATCATGATTCGAGAATGAGGCAGTGAATGACGCATTCCTGGCGAACCGGCAGCCAATAATAACGATGCCATACTACAGCCTTGACCGACACACCAAGTGCAAATAGGAGGCAAAATATATTGCATAGTATCGTAAATTCCTAAACCAGCAGTGACACTACCTCCCGGAGAATTGATGTATATGTGGATAGGCTTTTTCGTAGAATCAGCTTGTAAATATAATAATTGGGCAATCACTATTGAACTGGAAACGTCATTTATTGGACCCATTAAACATACGATTCTTTCCTTAAGAAGACGAGAATAAATATCGTACGCGCGCTCTCCTCTTCCGGTTGCTTCTATTACCACAGGCACCAAACCAACACTGCGGGTTTTAGCGAACTGCGGTATGATTTTTAAAAAATCTTTATTTAAATGCCGAAGATAAAACATTGTGGCAGTTCAAACCTAGACGAGTGACAGCATTTATTGTAAATTATAAAATCATACCAACTCTGATACCATGGTAGTCGAAAAATAAGGTAATGAAAAATTGTATAGTTATGTTTTAAAATGACACGTCTTAACCCCAATTGTGATAATTTCAAGTGTTCATTGATTGAAAGTATAATTAGACGTAGAATTAAAGTAATTTTAATTCGCTGATAAATTTAAATAAAGCAACTCAAACTTACCACTGCCGTTTCACCTTTTTGAGGTTATGTCACTTTAATTGTATGAAAATAATTTTTAATTTTAAAGGTAAGATCATTTCACATGCACTAAATAATTAAAAATCACTCTTACGTCAATTAAAAGTTGATTTGCTTATTTAAAAAAAATTAATTAACATATAACGTAAATACAAGTTTAAGTTGATGCTGCACTTATGCTCAAATTTGTTGGTTAAATTGTGATGACTGTGATATCAACTTGTGTTTTTAAGTATTTCTGAATTAATTTTAGGATGGGTCTTTCACGAATAGAAATTAATTTTCGACGTTTGTTAAATAAATGCGAATTGATGGTAAAAACCAAACAGAAAGATGATGACAGGTTTCCTAAATATGTTGAATCGTTGGATAGGTTGCTGAAAGAATTAGAAACTACCAACCCATGGTAAGAAATCCTTTTTAATTTAGCTATATTTTAAAACTTAACTGAATTAAAAGTAATTCATCTTTACATAATGATCAGTTATGATTGTATTATGGTAGATATGTATACCTGCGGTCCAGTGGTATTCATATTTATGTAAAATTTTAGAATTTTAATTTGTAAAATAAAAAAAAATGACTCCGAATTGAAAACTATCTAATGCATTTTAATAATATATATTTAAAATGGTCACGGCCTGTCCACATAAACTAAACATTACTTTTTACATGATTTTTTTTTATTCTTTTCCAACTGAGTAATTATACACTTATATACAGTAAAAAACATAAATAATCTGAAATCGTATCTGGTACAAAGACTATAATTAAAATAAAAACAAACAACAGGCAGGAATGTTTATATTTAAATGAAATATAATAAAAGTTGTCTTGAATGTTTTAATAAACTAATTATATGTGGAATTTTTAAATTAAATTCAAGTCAATATAATTATGGTATATTTTCTTTCTACATTAAATAAACAAATTTATCAAGAGTTCTCAACGGGGGGCAAGTTATAAGGCAAATATTTGTTGAAAATAGTCAAATCCTTAAATTTCCCAAGGTTTCCTATGATTTTCTCGAATTTCCTTGACTCCTAAGATTTCCCTTCATTCATTTGTACTAACATCAGATTTCCCCAGCAATTCCCCCTTCGGTTCTCAACAATATTTTTACCATCCAGGTAATTAATTCACAAACAGTTTTGCTTAATTAAGGATGAACGATAGACACTGTTTTCTGATGCTTTTTAAATTTCCGTTTTTAAACTTCATATTATTGTTTATGCAAATTAATATACTGCTTTGGACATTACCACTTTGGGTGCTTTTCCGTTTTACTAGGAAGCTTGTCGAGAAGTTCCAACGACAGCTTTAGCTCCTAAAAATAACCGAAATAAATTTTCTTAGTGTTATTAAAATTAAACTGACATTTGGTTAAGCTTACCTTTGGTGATGATGAGCATGATGTGTTGATCATGCTTATGATTGGAAATTGTTTGAATACTTTACTCATTGAAATGAGATGGCAATTTGTTCATTATCAGCAGGTTCTTTTACCCAGATTTTGATAACTTTCATTTGGCTATTCTCCTATAGTTCATCAAACTATTCTATTAAAGAGGTAGATAGCTATGATGTCCTACTCGGCAAGAATTAACGAAAACCACAAAGGAATGTTCACTTGATACCAATTTCGTAAATTGAAGTTATTATTGTTGGAAAATTTTATAAAAATAAGTTGTATTAGCATCTGTAGTCTGTACTGTGTAGTTAAAGTTTTCACACAAATTTATGAAGAATCTTATGTGAAATTGAGTTCTTGTGAAAATATGACATTGCATAATTTATTTAAGTAGTGATAAATTGTTGAATAACAATTTTTGGTTGAACTGAAGTACCGGACAATAACATCCAATAATAACCGAGCAATGACCTTGTATTTTGGGCAATGTTGACATTAATGACATTAATGCCCAATACAGGGTGGGCAATGACATTAATGCCCAATACAGGGTGGGCATTGATGAAACTATATTCCCATATTTTATCACTCTTACAAGGGCTACTTCACACGTGTGAAATTTTGTTTTGCTTTGTACTTATACTACATAAAGATTACACTTACGACATTACGTGAATGAAATAGTAGCGCGCCATATTCAGCCAATTTTGAAAATTTTAGAACTAGGTATAACGTTTAACAAACCGTGTGAGATCACTTCAGCAAGCAGAGGTTTGTAGCCTAGTTCGGTAAAAGCTGGACTAGCAATGAACCATATAAACCAGTATGGGTTCGAATCTGAACCCAACTACATTTTTTTTATTATTTATGAGGTTTTTTTTATTTATTTGTATTATTTACGTGTAAAAGCAATTAAATGTATGCCAATTATCAGTATTTTCAATCGTTTCAAATAATTATTAAATTACTGATAATTGACATAGATTGAATTGATTTTACACGTAAATAATACAATTAAATAAAAAAAATTACTCGTAAATAATAAAAAAAAATTAGTTGGGTTCTGATTCGAACCCATACTTGCATTGTGTGGTTTATTGCTAGTCCTGCTTCTTACAGAACTAGGCTACGAACCTTTCCTTGCTAAAGTGATCTCACACGGCTACTTAAATGTAGTACCTAAAATTTTTAAAATCGATTTATTCAAAATTGGCTGAATATGGCGCGCTACTATTTCATTCACGTAATGTCGTAGGTGTAATCTTTATGTAGTATAAAGCATATAAAGTATAAAGCATTTATAAGTATAGGTACTTTTGATTGGAGGTATAGCGGCAGAAGTGACGACATTTTTGTGATGTGAAAATCATTCATAAACGTCAACGCAAAATCAAGCATCATTATCAACAACATTCTTTACCAAGTCAGCTGTTTAGTTTGCACGCGCCGTCAATGTCCAAAACTCGAGTCTATCAGAATTAAAAAAAAACTACATTTTAGGAAAAATGTGTGGAAACCCTTTTTTTCATTTTTAGTCGTGCCTTCATGAAAATCTTTTGTTAATATTAATATTAAAATCGTAAAGCAGGACGCGCATAAACGGATTAGCGAGATTTAAAATTTGTTACACATTGCTTTTAACTAAATTTTTCTTTACAGTTTAACTGCAGAAGAAGCCATCCATGATTACCGTTACCGAATTTATAATCTGAAGCTAATTTTGGGTATGGACACTGTCGATCCGCTAATCGAAAATGGTGGAACCCAGGAACCTCAATTATCTGCCCGAGAAGAATTGTTAGGTAAGATTTGTTTACTGCTTTATATGAACATGCAATGGTATCATTCGCAGGTTTAAAACATCGCGGTGCACAAAAGTCAGCAAAGATTAACGATTTAGATGAACTTATAGACCACCACGAAAATATGCAACAGAAAATAGCCGACGATATGCTAAGCCTTACAAGAAATTTAAAAGAGCAATCGGTACTAGCAGGCCAAGTTATTAAGAAAGATACGGAGGTAAATATGAAACAAAAGAAATTATAAGCTGCTTACACAAAAATTAATTTTAGGTGGTGGGTAGGTCGACACAATTAACTGATAATAATTTTTCTAAATTAAAAGTAGAAAGTAATAAATTGACTGAACATTCCAAAAGGGCATGGAAATGCTGGATGTGGGTGATGCTATTAATTGTTATGGTTGTGTTTATTAGTAAGTAACAATGTTATTGATAAAACTATAAGCATTATACTTGATTTAATTTCAGATATGGTTCTGTTTATGAAAGTGATGAAGAAAAAGTATTGAAATTTGTTTAATTTATTATTGTGTGAATGTTATTTTGTAACCAACACGAAATTTTATAATCAAAAGTGCATTATTAATAATTGGTGTTGGTGTGAATACCTTTACGTTAAGGTATATATTTAAATAATTTAAGTCCAAGTCATTCAAGCTTCGATATTTTAAAATTTGTTATACATACACATATTAGGCAAATTTAATTTTTTTAGTATATTAATAAAACTTATTTAAAACATTAAAATTGACTATACCCATTTAAATATAGAACATATTATTTTGACAATAAAATGTCCTTATTAAAGGAGACTTATGCAACTATGACCATCTAAGAAGATAAATATTGGAAAATGAGGTTTGAATGCAGTACATACACATATTATTAAAGAAATGGTCATTGTCATTGGCCTGGTAGTTAGCATGATCAACTACTAATAACTAAAATACTGTTTTCTGCACTACTTTTAAAAAATGTACAAATTTTCTACAAGAAATTCAGTGTTATTTTTTTATTTAAAAAAATTAGAAAGTTACAAAAAAATAAATTAGAATGCCGCTGTTAAATTTAAACTTTCGTTTTTCTTTGAAAACCATCGATTAAAATCAATGTGATGAAGTAACTGTAGCAAATGGTGACCGGAAGACTTTTCATGTAAGGAATAAAGAACGTGTAACAGATTTTCAATCAGTGCATTACTTTTGATCTTCAATTTATTCAACTCCTCCAGTTGAAACTGGTTTAATTTTCCATTCCAATTATTTACAATTGAACAAAACTCATCACACAAAAGTAAAATTTCTATTATTGTCTTGTAAATCACACTATTTTCATCTTTTTTTAATGCCGGTGTTTGATATAAAGTATGTTTGGTTTCTTGTACAGCTGTCTAAAATTTTAATATTGACACAGAATGAAACATTTAAAAACTACTACTTACTTCTTCCCCAGTCAAAACGAACGATTTATTTAGAAGATTTTTCAAAAACTTTGAATGTAATCGTATAATGTCTTCAAATTCGTTTGCACTCAGCACTGCATTTTTGAAAATTGAAAATTGTGCTTCAATCACATCCACTTGCAAATAATACTGTAAATTGTTGACTATAAACATTAAATTGTTCCGCATCATCCATAAAGTTGTATCACTAGAAATGACAAAAAAAAATAATTTTGTTAAAAAGGAAATTATACTTAAGCCACTTACATTTTAGTTTTACCTTCCATGTGGTTGAGCCACAACTTGTGTAAATCTATATGGGTTTTTTTTACCCGTAATAAAAAACAAAATAGCTTATTGTATAAACTCATAGCTTTGGGATGAAATAAAATATGTAGAGGCCATTGAATATCAAAATTTATTTCCAAGCGGCTCCATGGATTCGTATCATCTAAAAAACATTTTACTAAAAATTGATAGAATGGCATTCGGCCAGCATCCTTTGAAAAGTATTTGATAACTACAACTCTTAGGAACTACCTAGTGGGATAGCTAAATGGGAAACCAAGTGTAGAGAGTTTGAATACGGAAAACATATTGTTTATGCTTTTTTAGTCTTAAAGATTTAATAAAAAAATATTACTCATTGTTCATCATCCAGTAGTCTGTCATCCACTGCTGGCCTTAACCTCTTACAAGAAGGGTTTTCAGCCATGCTCACCAGTGCAGATTGGTAGAACAACGACGCACGGGTTTTGTGTGTTTTAATACCTGCTGGTTCTAGAGGTTTACCTTCAAATCCAATACTGCAGGTGAATTTCTTTTAAGAAAATATTCTATTCGCAATATCATCAATAGATGCATGTATTTTAAACTGAAACTGCATGACCGATACTACAATAATAATTCTTAAAATTATGATCAAATAAAATTGAACTCATATAATCCTGGATTATCGGACAATATAATTCAATGTTGAAGAGAGCTAACCGAAGAAATGAGGAGTTGGAAGATTTCAAATTACAGTAGAACGTCGATAATCCGGACGACAAAAATCCAGACCGTCGATAATCCGGATTCAATTACGGTGAAAAAAAAGTTAAAATTAAATTTAATTCAATTAAAATAAATCAAACAAAAGCGTTTCAGCGGGGTCGTCTTTCAATAAAATACATTATAGATTCATATTAATTGTTTTATTTATCTACTCCAATTATTTAACCACTAAAGTGAATTATTCACGGTTTTAGCAAGTTTTCTTTTTGTTCTGAATTCAAATGATCATTTTTTGATTCTTTTTGATAATCTACTGTATTATAGATAAAATTTAAACTCACCAATAGGCGTTTCCTGATTGAAAGGCAATGTTAACTCAAAGCGTGAATAGCTTTTATCATTTTCACTGTACATTTTTCTGGCAGTTTCAGCAAAAATAAAATTAAGATTTGTTATGATGTAATTAAGAGGCATTTCTTTTAGCCTTAAATGATCTTCAAAAACTACAATAAATTGTTGAAACAATTCACCTCTACCGAGAGCATAATAATCTCTTATTAATTGAAGATGTTCCAATAATTTTGCTTCTTCGACCATGATTTTCCACAAATACTAAAATAACATTTAATTAATACTTCTTTTAATGGCCATGGTAAAAATATTACCTTGGTAAGTTTCAGTCTGCATTCCTCTATAGCTTTGTCAAAAATAGGTAAGCTGAATGGATTGCTTTCTAAGGATTGAAGTTTACGATAGTATTCTACATCTTTTCCTTCCCAAACGTCGCGTTTAAATTTCAAGTGAAATTTATCATCTGATAATCGTTTTGGATCATTTCTTACTATCCATACCACTCGACCGATAAATAAAATTGTTTCAGCTGTTTCCATCGAAATATTAGGCGGCACCATTTCCCTTTTTAAATAAAACTTTCTAACAGTGTATTGCTTTTTAATTTTATGTTTGTGCTGTAGAAATTAGAGCATAAAAGTATTTTAATTTCGTCAACTTGGGCTCAATACTCACAAAAGAATCCTGAAATGGTTCTCTCGTGCTAGTTTCATTTTGTTTTGGTTCAGAATATAAGAAGTCTTCATCCGCACACTTTCCATCGATTATGAAAAATTCATTGCAGTTATCAACTAAATCGCCATATATTATCCAATTACACAAGTGGCGATAAAATAATGTATTAATTGATATCATAATTCTAAAAGTGAAAGATACAACAAAAAGTTAGGAAAAAATATAGAAATCACCTATTAGCAGCTTGAGAGATAGACACAACGCCACAATCTATGTACGAGTGCAATTTACCCATCAATAAACAACCATGGATTTGCTCTCTGTTTATTAACTGTATCATTGATTTGAGTGCCTCAAAGAGAGTAACATATTTTTCTACGCAACTAAGTACGTATGTTAATGATAATTGTGGATTTTTCAATAATGTATCTTCCAAATTAATTAATTCTTTTCTATAATCTGCTAGTACCTCATCAACTCCATTACAAAAAGCTTTAATATATAAGCCCGGTTTAAGCCCCACAGAGGAAACTTCTAAAAAAAAAACTCATGGAATTACAAAACTCACAATGGTTAAGATTAAATGCCTACCATCATTTTCTGTTTCGGTTTCATGCAAATTAATCTGTTGATTATCAACTATTTTAATAAATTCTTGAATTTTATGGTAACTCATTGCAATAGACATTATTCTCTGTAATAATTTCTTTTCACCAGGATGTAAAAATTCTTGCGTATCTACAGAATTAATCCATAGCTGCAAGTATAAAAGTAGAGTTTTTGTGTAATCAAAACTGATATAGAAGTCATAATAGGCAACATCTTAAGATAACACTGTGAAATTTCACGTTAGCATTTTTGAAGTTACTTGGAAATGCATCTGCAATTTTTAGAAGTTGTTTTTTTAAATTGCAAGGATATTTATTTACAAAAAGAAATAAGGGAGGGACCTTAAACAAAACGTTTTACAAAATATATTATGTTCATTTTTGGATAAGAAATGTAACTCAAGAGATGATGTCGTAACCATAGCTGAAATGATTTCGTCCCGTATTGATGGTATACAAAATTACGTTTAGGTCCAGTATTTCAGTTGCTAGTTAAACTACGTTCAAGGATTAACCTACGTTTATGGCTACCTGATTGGTCAGATATCAATATGAACTTAGTTTAAACTCTGATCTTAGTTTAAACCACAACTGAAATACCGGCCCTTAAAGTCATTTATGGAAGCATTTGCCACAATTTAATTTAATCTAACGTAGAGATTCTACTGGTGGGTTTAAACTAAAAACTACCCAACTACCAATAGAACCTTTACGTTACATTAAATCAAGTGCTTTCATAAATTCAAGTTGTAAACAAGCATAACAATAAAGCATCGAGTTTACATTATATAAAAGTATCCTAGAAATTAACCCATAAAAATGAATATTTTGATTCCATTGGTTTAAGATAAGGTAAACCTTGAACATACAGTCAGTATTGTGTCAAAAGTGATGACAGATACAAAACATTATTTACTAAAATAAATCTAGTAGTTATGTAGTTCAAAATCATTTTCAACTTACTTCTTCGGTGTTCATTTCAAAGATATCACCTGGACAATTCCACAGGTAAAAGAGAGCTTCGTGAATCATTGCTACTTTAATTATCTGAAAAAGTTGTCTTTAAAAATACATTTTGGCAAAAACTGGCACTTTAAAGTTGGAGCTGTCACTTTTGGGTAAGTTTTGTCACAATTATTTTATTTCCTTCAAGATCTCCAAGCATTTCGTTTTTCGTACTAATTATATAATTTTTAACTTAAAGTTTGAATCATCTAGAAAGTTTGACTACATAAAATTTAAAAGCATTAATTCTTTAGGTTATGTTTTTATTTGATTTCGAAAATTTCGATGCAACATGTTGGTATTATGTGGTGAAATTGTAGGGACTTTTTTGTTTGATACACCATAAATTGGTAGTATACGTTCATTTATACCAATAAGCAGTGCGGGTCATGAAATTCTATTAATTTATTTTGAAGAAAATAATAAATCAGTGTTTACATTTTTATATATTTGAGGTCGTTACTTTTGTGGTAACTGTCTTTACTTAAATGATTGTTTTTTAAGTAACCGTAATTCAAAACTTGGACAGTGACAGTTAGTTTGAAGTACAAGAGTTGTTTTTCTTGTGAATTTTCTTCCCGAAGCAATTTAATTGTTCTTCAAGTGTTGTTAAAATATTGTTGAGTGTTAATTTATTTAAATGAAAGAATTAGAAAAAATTTTGATGTACGGACACTGTAAATCCAGTAGGAGATGTCAGATAATATAGATGAGCTTCGGGTAAGATTTGCTAATTTTTCATCTTTTTTTATTGTATTTTAAGTAAATTAGGGTTGTTTCTATTTACGTTATAGACCATTTAGTTTTCTTGATGGTAACCAATGGTGATTATTGATTTCTTATTGATTCCATTTTTGCACCCTGTGGTTGTGGCTCAAGTTTAAAATTTCAAACTGCTTAAAGCCTTTTTAACTGAAATGATTTATTCTGATACCATTATTGTGTATCAAATTAAGTTTAGAATGCAATTTTCACGCCATTTGAGTTTATGCAATGACGTCACAAGCAAAAAACGGGTCACTAGCCACATCTGTTGATGAAATAAATTTAAATGTACCTTCTTCGATGTTTTTCTTCAGCTTTTTATACTAACTTGTTAAATTTTCTTCGGCCACCAAATAAAAAATAATTAATTAAAATTGCGAAAACTTTGTTTCTGCAGCAGTTGGAAATATTTTAAACCCGGATTTGCAGGCTACAGTTTCAAATTGTTTCAGAAGATACAAAGCTATTTTTTATAACGCATACCCTCATTTATTATAGCAGGGTTCCCGTCTGAAATACCTTCAAAAGTGGGATTTCTGTGTAAACAATAGACAGCGATTTTACAGTCCTGTAACAATTTTGCATATGCGCAATTAGACTTATGTCCATATTCACAAACGTTCGTAAAAATTTTAACGAACCGTTTATTTAAACAAACCAATGGAATTTATTTGCTTGTTCTACGAAATCATTTTCATTGGTTGACAAAATTAAACGGCTCGTTAAATATTTTACGAACGTTTGTGAATATGGACATAAATGTTTTGGAGGGGGGGGGCTAAAATTAAAACCTTGTTTTAGCTTCTTACGTTTTGTTTTCAAACGTATTTTATGCTCCGACCTAAAACCCAAAATTCTTCTTTGCTCTTTCTTTCTTTTCAAATCACCGACACTGCTTCAGTCAATTCATTTTCTGACTTACCATCTTAACATTGACCAGTCCATTTCCGACCCTTCACATGGAACTGGAAATGCTGACATGACCTGCAGACTCTCGGACTCCTTTAACCCTCCAGTTCACAGGTAGAATAAATTACATATAGTTTAGCATGTAGGTGAAGCCTAACAGGCTTCACGCGTGGAACGGAGGGTTAATCTCTCATCATATCGTTCGCACGGACAATCACCCATGTGTAATATCAAAAATAAAACCATTCACAGAAGCCATGGAATCCAATCACAAATACAATCGATCCAGATATATAAAAAAACCAACACGCAAAATAATCAAGACCAAGCACTATCTAACAAATGCTGAAACTAACGAAAAGTCTTTCAAAATTTGCCACAACTTAGAAAATAAAAAATCTTACCAGGCAGTACAATATTTTTTATCGTAATAAATACCATACTACTTCGATAAAATGTTAAGCTTCCATCGAAGTTTTACAAAAATTAACATTATTTCAACACAAGCGAAACGATAGGTGGTAACAGTTTTCATGTGGAGGTACCAATGTCACGAAATAAACTTAAAACTCAAAAAGGCAGTGGCGCAGATTTTAAAATGAATCTGGTAATTCACTTTTAAAGAATATGCAATAGCATAATATACTAGCTCTACACAAAACTATAGGATTCATTAATAATACAGTCCATCAAACAGCTTTCAAAACAATCAATTGCTATTCAACGACGCAAAATGACTTAATTTTCCAATGAAATTTAGAAAGACAGTGGCACGAGACAGTGGATAGTTTAACGTTATATTCTAGTAAATATGTTTCTAATGAGCATTTCTGTGGCAAATAGTTAAAGGGTCGTTTTTAATCATTTTGAGATAATTGCATATGGATCTGCTAAAATTCAAATCAACTTTTCTATTCTTTTCAAGTCATATATGCACTTGTATCCGTTTTATGAATGAAGATTGGTATATTGGGAGTGAGAATATGCAATTATCTCAAAATAATTAAAAAACGACTTATACCCTTTTACCTATATATGTGCCAGAGATTTCATCTCACAACATCTATAAGGATTCGTAATATTTTCCTAAATGTTCTCTTTTTTGTTCTTTTTCTTTCAAAAATATGAGGTTAAGACTAAAAAATATTGGCAAATACAAAACTATTTTCTACTGAACAATGTTGCTTCAGTTTGTCCTTGGACATAGTACATGCAAATACCTCGTTCTCGTCAGATCACGAAAGTGAAGCAGTACAACTTGGGCGACTGACTACCTGTTACTAAGAACACCATAGATGATAGAGATAGTTACTACTAGAACTATCTCTATCATCTATGAAGAACACCTTGTTATTGCCATTCTTCAAGTAGGAGATTATGATGATACTTAATGATTTATCAATGTCTGCATGTTTTATTTGCTCCCCAACAATGCTTTGTCCCAAGTAACTTGGCACGCTACATAAATGTCTCGGCAATTATCGCAAAATATTAAATTAAATTAGATATAAAATATTACTAAGGGCCCAGTTTCACAAAGGTGAGTTAAAATTTTACAAAATCCAATAGGACGATAATGCATTGTAATTGTAAAATTATAATCATAGATTGAATTTTAACCAGAGATGTAAAAAGTAGCATAACGGTTAATAAAACATATACACTGTTCTAACAAGCAGTTATCTCAATCATACAATGATACCCCATGATATCATGGTTTTCTCCAGTTCTCTGACTGCGCATGCTCCTTAGTTAGTTAAAGAGCATGCGTATAGTCCTTAGAACTGGAGATAACTGCTTGTTGGAACACCTAATAACAATAACAAAAATAAATTTTATTATAAATGGTTAGTAACAATAAGGTAACGTAATAATACTTTAACGTTATGTAATATAGGGTGTCTAAAAAATAACAATCAGCATTCATTTCATAATTTTTTTAATTTTATTATTATTATTATTAATTATTATTATTATTATTATTATTATTATTTTAAGTATTTATTACATTTTGTTGAATTTCTTCAAAAATTTTCCTTATTTTAAGTTAATAGTAACGTATTGTTACGTTATTTTAGTATAACGTTATTGTAACATCACTCCCTTTTATTACTGAGAATACCATTAACTTTTAATATTTAATAACATTAATAATGGTAAAATAGAGAATTAGTATTTTTCGGGAATCCAGTTAAGTTGCCTTTGCTTACCATGCATGCTTTACCAATTTTGTATCTTTTTTTTTTCCAGAGTATGCTTATTACTTTTCGTGTATCAGAACTTCATATGTTATTGAGTTTTGCTGGAAGAAACAAGTCTGGCCGAAAAACCGAATTGCAACAAAGAGCATTGGAACTTTTACACGTACGATCTCCTCAAATTCAACAGAAGATACGAGATTTATACAAAACCATACAGTAAGTAAAATAGTAGTAGTATTGTTATAATAATATAATTTGATGGGGGGGACGTATGACGTCGAAATTCTTGTTTCAATTTTCTTTCTTTTATTTAACTACTTTTATGATATAGCCTGCCTTGACGCTTTCTATAAGGATCAAAATAGTTAGATTCTTTGTTTTTTAAATATTTCTCTAATAAAAATTAATTCCCATAAATTGAATCTTTATTTTGTTAATGATGGCATCTTTTTTCTTGAATATTTCGCATTGTACACTGCATTTTTTCAAAATGTTGGTTAATTTATTTTAATGTCTTAATATTATCAATAATAGCGGTCACCACCCTAATGGCATTTTCCTAGTAGTCATCTTGGTTTCTACCAATGTATCAAAAGTATCTTTAGCTAGGTATAAATATCGAGTTTTTTATGAAAAAATTAATAGAATGTTGAAGGACGTTCTTTCAAAATCACTCTTTGTTTCTCAAATCTCACAGAATATTGCATTATTGTGTTTAAAAGGATATCAAAAGTTTAAAAAGGATGTCAGGCTTAGTATACTAGTAAGCACGGTAATGGTAATAAGGGGTCGTCCTCTAATCACGTGAGGTTTTTTATGCCATTTTTTAACTCTCCCTCCCCTTTGGTGATACGTCGTGAGGTTTTCGGCTACCCCTACCCAACATCACGTGTATTTTTTTTTGAAAAGTACAGACGGCAAGACAGAAGGCTGCGGACAGCGGGGCAACGAGTGGAGTCACCAGGTCAAGTGCCAGAAGCCAGCTGAGAGCTAAATATTGTTGTTATGTTGCTTTTTAGGCATAAATTTGCTCGCTCGGGATTTCACGTGGTCGTAAGAAAATATACACGTGATTGTCACAACATCCCCTCCCCCCTCATCGTGATCAATCGTGATGTTATTCTAAACCCCTCCCCTCCTGTTAGAACCTCACGTGATTAAAGGACAACCCCTAAGCAATGCAACCATTGAGGCATGTGCTGATAAGGAAATCCTTGGTAATTGTTTTCGTTTTAAATTATTGTAATTCACACGTAGTGTCTGTAGGTTTTTAATTATTTAAAACATTAAATTAAAACATCACAAAATAAAAATAAAGGGAAAGTTGGTTACAGGGACCACTATTTTATTATGGAATAACTGCCGGATTAAACATTTGTGGGCCCTAGGTAGTTAAATTTTCGGGGCCCTCTAGAAAATTATTACTTGCGTAATATGTCCTTAATTTTAATACTCAAGAGGAGAATTTGCAATTTAAAAACCAATTTTTAAAAATAGCAGAGGTTTGTGCATTTCTAAATAACTAACGACCGTATTCGCCAACTAGAAATAGCACTATTTGTCGAATAAAATGACGTATTTCAATGCAAAATACTGGTTTTATTCGACAAATAGTGCTATTTGTAGTTGGTGAATACGGGCATAAATTAAACTGAGAAGTCTGTTTATGGTTTATCCTCCCTTCCATGAACTGGATCTGCTTTTAACTACGAAGAGGCTAACTAACTAAGCAAATGCTATTCCGATCTTTTCTTATATAATTATGTACTGTGTACTTAGCAGTAGCGTAGTAATCAAACCTAGAGTCTTGTATTCCAGACTTGGTCAAAGAAATGAACAGCACTCCTTTTTTTTAGAACTCTCATAAGAATGGCTCTCGAGATGTTATTGTAAAGCCTGTAATAATATTAATATTACCAAAGGTGGTTACATCTCAATAATAAAACAAAATATCAAAAATAGTCACCTTTTTAAAGTATTCACTTAAGATAGATTAATAAAATTCTCTTTTGAATAACCATCGTGATGTAATTGTAATGTAAAGTTTGAATTTCAAGATATCGAGAGAAATTATGATAGCTTTAGATCATATTAATTCGAAACGTCGATCAATAAGTAAAAATGAATGAGTTACGGAATCAGACTAATGCCCGTATTCACAAACGTCCGTAAAAATTATAACGAGCCGTTTAATTAAACAAACCAATGGAAATTATTTGCTTGTACTACGAGATAATTTTTATTGGTTTGTTAAATTAAACGGCTTGTTAAATGTTGTTAGGACGTTTGTGAACACGGGCATAAATCTTGATAGCTTTTGTACTTACTATATTTTGGAATAATAATTTAAATTTCTCGGAAAATAAAAACATGAGTTTTTTGAAGTTCAATGACTTAAATTGGGCATTGACGTCAACGCCCGTTAACGGTGGGCAATGATGTAAATATTTTCATCTGATTGTAATATTTACGTCTGTGGCCGGTCAACGACGTTAATGGCAAACATGGATTGGACAATGATGATATTATGGAATAATTACTATAAAGCACAGCAAAATGGCGATGCACTTCAATCCGGGACAATTACAATACACGCGTTTTTCCTTGTAAATGACAGCAACTCGGCCTTTTTCAATGCCTCAAATGTACAGGGATTTTTATTTTATTTAAACAAACGATCATTTTAGGGTGGATCCGTGATATTTGTGTTTATCTCAGCTAAAGCTGCCCGGAGGAAACATTAATTTAATTTAATTAATTCATTTTACGGTGGAGCTGTGATTTGGCGTGGTTGCGCCAGCCAAAAGTGAAAGAGTAAGTGGCGTATTTATCCAAGGGCCATGAGCGCTCGCGCTCAGCTTTGGGCGCCTTTTATAAACGATCCATACACCAGGTGAACAAATAAAAATTAATTTTTGTTTTTTTTATTAATTTATGGGGCGGTAAACCTTTTGGGCCCAGGACGCCAAATTTTAAAATACGTTACTGGAAAGAGTGACAGTAGTTTCATCATTGCCCACCTTGTATTGGGCATTAACGTCATTGCCCGGACAATGATGTAAAAACCACATATGAAATTTTAAATGTCAACATCGCCCAAAATGCATGGCCATTGACGTTAATGACCGAATTGTCATCATTGACTATAACATATTATATAAATAAATATTTTGGCTGTTTTTGGTAATACTGACATTTCTGATTGTCAAGATGACATTTAAATCAATGTGAACGCAATGTAACTTTGTCAGAATTTTTTTTATTATGCAAATAATATTATACTGTAAAAATTTAAAAAACTTCTCATTTACTTCAATGTCTTCCTTAACAAACTTTAAGTTCACAAAATGAAAATGTATTATATTTTTGAAAAAATTTTCAAAATTATTTAATCAGATTAAATTTCAACTAGCCTTCAACTAGTTGAAGGCTTCAGCTAGTGCACATGGGGCATATTAGCTCATAATACAGATATCTCGATCATAATATTGATCACATTCGAGTAGTCACGTGACTTAATTCAACTTAATTGGTCAATAAGAACAATGTCACCGTCGGACGTATCTGTAGCCACTGCCAATGTTTAAATTAGTGATTCTCAAACTTTTTCCACAGGCGCTACTGGCTGAACCTTGGCAAATAATACATACTTTTTTTTACCAAAAGAACAAATCAAATTATTGATTATTATACTGAAGAAAATCGTGACACTCTATGTAACAACCACAGGTTAAATCTTACGAATTATAAAATTTCTAAGTGTTTCTAAAATTGTAGGTTAGGTAGATTAAAATTGATAGGTAAGAATCTGTTTATGTTGAAAGAAATTATTGAAAAAGTTCTTTTAGATAGTATTTTATGCAATTTTATTCATTCTTTAATTTCAAATTCCATATTAGAATTTAATTTTAATCTGATACCTAACTAATAAAGGAGAAGTAGAAGGAGATTATTTAACTATTTTTTATCAATTTCTTCATATGGAATCAGTACTATCGGGTAGTGTACGAGGCAATTATACACGGTGTTAACGTGGCGGTGATATTAAACAAACATACTCAAGAATAATCAGGCCTACCCAACGTGAACAGTTTAACATCTTGATGGATTCATCACAGTTTAGCAGAATTCGCCAACATCCGCAAAAACGCTTGGCACCAAAATCAAACAGGCAACAGCAGAAACGGCCGGTGTAAGTGTTGGTTACTCTCTCTTTATAATAATTACCGTTTCACCAAAGGTTCTCATTTATGTGGGATCGAGTTGGTAATTTGGTTCGGTAATCTTATTGCTAATTCAATCGCACATGAATAAGAATTTTTTATGAAGTACCTACTCTTATTTTATTGCTATTTTTATTTTCGTAATAAATTAAAAAAATTATGATTTTTGCATTGGAAATAAATTATTAAAATAAAATTATATAAGGAGCTGGACCCAACATTTATGGTGTATATTTCGAGCATTGATTTAAGTTTTACATAATTAAAATTGTAAATTTGTTTTAGGCAAAGTGGAGTGTTGACTAATCAACCAGGAAATAACGAATTATCCGAATCGAATATGCCGCAACAAGGAAACGGTCGTGCAACTGCTACAGTGCACCCTTATAATATTGATGGAAGAATGTCTGTAAGTATTTATAAACCTTAATATTTTTAAACTTGAAACATACCTGTCGCAGTTTAAAGCACCAATACAAACCAAGAATACTAAATTGTGGTAATAAACAATTGGTTTAGCCATTTGTTTTCAATTTTCCTACTTGATACTATTTTAAATATTTGTAAATTTTTCATGTGTAGTTTCAATCGCAAAGTGGTGAACACAGATGAAATTACACACAAAAATTATAAAACTACTTATATTGGGTGCGAAAAACTTAGGTACAATTTAGTGTCTTATTATACACCTAACAAAAGCATTAAAAATCATAGCCTTTGTTCTTTTGTTTTCTAAGTACCAAAAATTCTTTTTTCTTTTTTTTTAAATACTGTGTTCTATGTGCTAAGCTTTATTTTCTAAATACCTTTAAAGTGCCAGTTATTCGAAATAGTTTAAATTTCTTTTGAAGATGGTGCACGGTCTGGGTGCAACAATTCTTTTAAGTGAAAAATTTTAAGTATTAGTATTTAAGTATTAGTACAAAAGGAGACTGATTTGGCTGCCATGGTCCTTTGTTTCCTCAACAACACAAGTCTTGATATAAACGAATAGCTTTGCCATTAGAATATGATGAGTACACGGGAAGAATGATCAGAGTCACAAGTTTCATATTTCGCACAAATCGCATTTAAAGATTTACTTACCCATAAGTGGCTATGTAAATTTTAATATTTAAAAAACGTTTTGACGCTGGATTAAAATCATTTTTATAATATGTGTTTACTAGGAGATACCTACCATTACCATCTATCAGATGACATTAATAGTTTATTTTTCAGCAACATTGGACCCTGATCGTTATTCCCGTGTACTCTTCATATGTTTTCAGTTTTATGTATTTTGTAAATAAAATAACATTTGTTTGGTAGTGCTTTTGATTTTTCGCATTTATTCTAATTTGTTTGCTATAAAAATGCACTTATTACACTTAAATACACTTATTAAAAGACCTAACCATATTCTGTAACTTTTTCTTAATTTTTATAAGCTACAGCACTGGTAACTTGAAGTGGCTAGGAAAATAATGCGCAAAACTAAATATGAAACAAAATATTTTTTGGATCAATCAACCTTACTTTTAAACGAGCTTGATTTCATCTTGTAGTCCAGTCAATGGAGACTTTGAATATATGGCAACCCAAAAGTTGCGTTTCAGGGGATGAAAGTTACACCAATCGATAGCTAAAGGTCTCCTTATGAACATATTAAAATGTATCAGCTCAATTTTTAGGGCGTGATTCATAATTAATAAAAAACGATCCAAGATTTACGACTAATGGACTTGCACCCTTCATTTCTTCAAAGTTACTCACTCAATCCAAAAAATAAAATTGCCAATTTATAGAACAGAAAATTTACTATCAAATTCAATCGGAAAACTTTGTGAGAAATGCACCATTAATTTATTATAATGATTTAAAGTAATTTATAAACATTTGTTGCTAAAACGTCAGATGATTGAATCGTGGCGCCGAACACAACGATCGGCGCCACGAACCGCCACGATTCGATCATTTGACGTTTTAGCAACAAATGTTTATAAATTACTTTAAATCATTATAATAAATTAATGGTGCATTTCCTACAAAGTTTTCCGATTGAATTTGATAGTAAATTTTCCGTTCTATCAATTGGCAATTTTATATTTTGGATTGAGTGAGTAACTTTGAAGAAATGAAGAGTGAAAGTCCATTAGTCGTAAATCTTGGATCGTTTTTTATTAATTATGAATCACGCCCTAAAAATTGAGATGATACATTTTAATATGTTCATAAGGGAACCTTTATCTATCGATTGGTGCAACTTTCATCCCCTGAAACGCAACTTTTGGGTTGAAGTCTAAATCTATTGGACTATTGATTAATTCTTTATCCAACTTTCAGCAAAATGACAACCTTCAGTTTTTATTTTCCGAATTCCTTAGTAATGAAAATATTGTTATTTGAAGGAAATCACTCCACATTTTAAATTTAAGTTTTTGTCTTATGTGGCGCGAAGCCTATTGAAGATGAATAAAATCGCACGAAGGGATAAATTTTAATAAACACTTTTTTTTCTGAAATGTAAAGGGTGGGTGAGGACGGTTACGGTTTGATGCTTAAGTGCGTTGACTACTAAGCAAAGAATTCTGGTTCGAGCCCGAGTAGAGCAAGAACTTTATTCTAACCGTCCTCCCTCAGCGGGCAATGGCAAACCACCGAGGTAATCTGCCTTGAAAACCCTTCATAAAATGAAGTTGTTAGCCAAAACCCACTCATTTTAATGTTTGTATATAGGGAGAACATCTATAAAAGACCACCAAGATTCACAGGACATTACTAAACAATGGTATACCAAATTCTCGCCCACATTTAATGCAATAGAGAAAGGATTTCGGGTTGAGTTGGTAGCAAATCAAACAATTATTGCTTTCGTTATTGTAAGTCAACGTTTATAAAATAAAATATAAATAATAATATATATTCCAAAACATCGACTTACAAGTAATAAATATTATTTGATTTGCTACCCACCCAACTGAAATCCTTTCTCTACTACATTAGTAAATAGATGGAAGGAACCAAATTTATCTATATAAAAAATGCACCGCTTTTGAACTACAACTGTTCGAAGTTTTTGAGTTCACATATTATCGGGGGGTGTTTACCCCTTGGTGTAAACTTGTGTCCTTATGAGGATGTATGGAGATGTAGTAGTGCACCAAAAAAGACGGGTGGTTTTTTTTATAATGGCAAAACCGTTTACAAACTTTGGAAAAAAAATAGATCAAGTTTTCATACTAAATATGTCACATTTTTTAACATTATACTAAATTCTAAAATTGAATATAATATGTAAATAATGACTTTTGTTTTTTTGTAATTTTCTGGTAACGTTATTGGTTATCTAAAGAAAAGAAAAAATTGTTTTGACAACATTTGGAAAATAATGTCAATGACCATATCAGATCTCTTCGCAATTCTGACAATTTTTATAGGTGTACCTCACAATTTTGTAAATCTTAAATTGGGTAAAAATTATTTTGAAAACTAGATTCATTAATTTTAACGCCAAAACACTCGTGTGTTTATTTTTCTATCTTTTTTTAAAAATTTGTATCTAAATTTATGGTACTTTGGTCAGCGACAGTAAACTCCTATTCCGATGTGTTTTTATAATTTTATAATCCCCTCTATTATCAAGAGGTTTGGTTCTTGTATATCATTTATTTGTTACTTACTTACTTTGACAAAATACAATAGGTTTGTTCTTTTTAGCTGCACTAGTTGCACTAGTGCAAAAAGTGTACACTAAAGCGTTCTTTTTAACGGGTAGTGCAGGGTAGTGACGTCATCGTCGCTGTTCTTTTTAGCAGTGCAATTGTACTTAGTGCAGTATCTGACTACACTACCTGCACTAGGTCTGGAGCAAGTACAAAAAGTGCAGGGCAACAGAGCAGCGCGAAATTTAAAATATCAAAATGGAAGATCGATGCGAGAATGACATGAATATTTCAGATACTCGAAATTTATTTATAAGATTTATTTTTATGCATTATAAAATCTATTTCATTATAATTGGGTGTTTGAACTAATTCGTTGTAATCTAAAATACAATTCTTAGGTTAGATTCCCAAGTTTTTAGTTGTTCAATTCCTATATAAAATAATTCAAAATTCATCCTCTTTAATTATATCAGGTTTTATTATACATAGGCGGTGGTAATATAACAATTTTTTCGTCGTCAGACGATTCAAATGTCAAACATTAGGTACGCCATGTTTATTTGTGTACTATAGCGTTCTTTTTATCCTTCGCTGTACTCTTGCACTTGCTTGCACTACCCTGCACTTGACAGTTCTAGTGCAGTGCAGGTGTAGCACCAGTGTAGCACTAGTGCAGTTAAAAAGAACAAACCTAATGTTAAAAATAGATTGTCCGTTGATTAAACTACAGCTGTTCAGAAGTAGCCATGTTGAATTTAACTAACTCATTGGTCATTGATATTATTTAATTGTATGATATTGTGTTGTGACAATTATTTATTTATTATTATTACAGTAATAACGGAAATTTTACTCTTATTTTTAATTGAAAATCTATTCATTATGTCTGCCTTACGTTTTATCTAAAACAAAGTACGCAAAGAACAAACATTTTCAAGCTGTGTCTGCACAAAATTGTGCAAGAAATTGTGTATGTAATAATTAATAAAGTTTGACATGTTGACTTTTTTTCACAAGTACGCGGTCGTAAATATTTAAAACTCGTATTTGCACAAAATGAAAATGTTAAGGATTTTAAAAAAGTCATTGTGTAAGACAGTTTTTAGATTTGTGTCTTAGCGCTAACTTTAGTAAAATAAACATCATAATTTGATTACAGGTGTATAGTTTTTTGTGTTAAAATTGAAAATTATAAGAAAAAATACTTTTTAGTTAAAAACGTGATTTACCTACATATAAATGTTTTACTCATTTATAAAAATATGTTTGTTTATTTATTTATATTGAACTAATTCATTAGGAATGCAATTGGCTTAACTCAACTTGATATAGGTTGTAGGGGAATTCAATAAGAATGCTTACTAGGTCGTCTCAAATTTCATTTTTGTTATGAAAATTGAATAAATAAAATGTGTAGTGGAATGCAATCAAGTTTATATGGTTTGCGATAAATCATTCATTAGTTGAGTTTTCTATGGTTTACACTATCCAATTTATTAATATTTGTACCATGTCTGGACACGAAAGGTTTTACTCTATTGTTAATAGACGATTTGTTAAACATACCTACAGCATGAAAAAATTTGTTGTAATTTTAATTTTATTACTTTTAATTTTATAAGTTGAAAAATAATTGAATTTTTAAACATTTTAATTATATTTTAGACTCGACAAGCCGCCACCATGTACAGTCAGAATTATTACCAACAGTATCAGCAATATGCCCAAAAACCAGCGCCTGCCAATAACCAGAACCCAATAAACAATTACGTCGTGCATCCTGACGTAAAATTTAAGAGACTGCCCTTTTTTGATGTCTTAAATGATTTATTGAAACCCTCATCTTTAGTTCCCCAAAACAATCAAAGACATCAAGAAGGTACATTCTACTTCCACTTAACTCCTCAACAAGCTACCGACGTAGCCACATCCAGAGATATGCGCCCCGGATCAAAATGTGAATATATCAAGCAAGTGCAATTGCGTTTTTGTTTGTTGGAAACTACTTGCGAACAAGAGGATTGTTTTCCGCCCAGCGTAGTAGTAAAAGTGAACAATAAATTATGCCCCCTTCCCGTAAGTTTCACATTTTATTGTAATATTTTTCGATTAATTTTAAGCTTTTAGAATCCCATTCCTACTAATAAACCTGGAGTTGATCCAAAACGTCCACCAAGACCGGTGAACATTACACCTTTGGTAAAATTAAGTCCGACTGTAGCCAACACAATACACGTCTCGTGGGCAGCCGACTATACACGTGGTTATGCCGTTACGGTAGCACTAGTACACAAACGTAACTCTAGCGATCTATTAGCTCGCTTAAAAAATCGTGGAATTAAACATTCCGACTATACTCGAAGTTTAAGTAAGTTTTCCAATTTGTCAAATGTTGTAAGTATAACGGTTTAATCTTTTTATAGTTAAAGAAAAGTTGAACGAAGATGCCGATGGTGAAATTGCAACAACTTGTTTAAGAGTCTCCTTAATGTGTCCACTTGGAAAAATGCGAATGACAACACCTTGCAGAGCAGTAACTTGTCAGCATTTGCAATGCTTTGACGCCTCACTATTCTTACAAATGAATGAACGCAAGCCAACATGGAATTGTCCAGTTTGCGATAAACCAGCCTTGTACGATAATTTAGTGATTGATGGATATTTTCAAGAAGTTTTGGGATCATCAACTTCGGAGACCAGTGAAATACAGTTAAACAAAGACGGTTCGTGGAGTTTGCAAACTGAACAAAAAAAAGTGGTAGCAGCGAAAGTCGAGAGGGTCCCCATAGACGATTCTATAGAAATTATTACTGACGATATAGAGTTAGTAACACAAGAACCCCCCATCAAGGTGGAATCATCGACAGTTACAAATACGACTGAGACGTTACAAGTACCACCTAAAGGAAAGGACGTAGTAGATTTAACTGTTTCCGATTCTGATGACGACGAAGATGATCAACCGCTTGCTAAACGGCGTTGTTTAAATCCAAAACCAGATTCGACAAATAAATTTTCTGGTAACTAATAAATTCCTATAACATTCTTTTTTTTTTAATGTTGTAATTATTTTAGATACGACAAGCGTTTCGTCGAGCAGTAACCAATCTCGAATAACTTCTACTCCTGGCCCTTCTTCGGTATCCAGCTCTGGATATCCTGCAAGTCCATCAATAATAAATCTAGATAGTCCTTCGCCTCCTAGGTCCCCTCAAAACTCTACCAATAATCAGGCCACCGTAGTTTCACAACCTGCTTCTTGTATGATGGTAAATTCGAACGGAAAATTACCTGGCACTTCCGTTTATAATGCAGATTCAATGCCCATGTTTAATTTAGATAATGAAGCAAGTAATGGGATCCTGTTTAATTATTAAATTAATTTGAACAACTTTTGTAATCTTTAGCTTCGTAAGTTTTTTATTTTTTCTTTAGTGAGTTATTTATTCAACCAACTGGTCGAATTGAAATTTGACTGCTGTGTTTAATCACGCAATAAATATTGCATTATTGTGTGTGTATCCCTTTTAATACTAGAATTATAATAATTTTTCTTTAGTATTGGACTAAGTAAATGTACTTACTCCATTCATTTTTTTATGTAAATGATGGTCTCTAAAATTATTTGAAAATTTTAAGGTATAACATATGCAAGGATCTGATGACTTGTGAACTTTGCTCATCTAATACACAACTCTTGATGTTACATTATTTGGAATTTATTCAAATTAACTGTCAATTACCTATGGTAATTTTGTAGTTGTGATGTACTAATCTTATATATTTATGTAAATTTTTCTCAGTTTTTTTACAAAGTAAAATATTCCATTAATAGAAAATAAATAATAAAAGGTAAGTATATTGTTAGATTTGAATCAATAAAAGGTTTTTATGATTTTGAATATTGTGTTGACAAAATTGGATATTGGTTATCAACAATTTTGTTTTTATTTTAAATAAAAATTATAACGTATGTGCATTTAAAAATCACCAACTATTTTGATGCTCATCATTCTTGGACCAGTAATAATTAAATGTCTTGATTTATAAGGTTTACCAATACAATAGGTTTTTGTCATTAACAAGAATTGTATTTTGTATGTTTTCCATCACTTTTTGTTTACATGCATTTCTGTAATTGTGATCAATTATTATTAAACAAGTGCTCAAAAATGGGTTTAAATTGCAAGTTATGCTTTTACATTAATTGACACAATTTAAAAAAATTCTGTATAGATTAATAAAAGTTATTTAGTTTGTGTTCCTGCTTTTCAGTATTTATCTAATAATTTAGCTGAATTGATACTAACTCTCCATTATGTTTATTATGAATATGATAATCCAGTTCCCTCCTATCAAATGGACATTGATTTTCATATCTGCAACCTAAATGTTTGTTGGACAAGGTGATACAAAAATCAGAATTGGTAACATCTATTTCTCAATTATTATAAGAGATACGAGGTTGGTTAAATTGTTGGACATTGGATCAGTTATTATCGATAACTATCCAATAACCAATTCAAAACTCTACAACAACATGAATGTTGTCTCCTTGTTCCATTGAATTTGTTATTAGATAATTATCGATAGTAACTGATCCAATGGAACACTCCAACATGAAAATTATCATTTTAAGGTCATCCTGCACGCGAATACAGGGAATCCTAACTTTTTTTTTCTCAAATAAAGAAACAGGTCAAACCAAAATTGATATTTCAAAAATAATAGTAGAATACATGAAGGGTCCAATGCAAGAAGTTACTAATAAGTACTTTTTTCATGTTATGAGATAATTCAATTTATCAATGAATTGGTATTCAAAACCAAATTATCGTATTGACCTGATTTTTTAGTGATTCTCCATGCCAAAATAGCAGTTTTACGTACCTTAAATTTTCAATATGGCTCCTGGTAAGCTGCATATATCTCGTTATCTCAAAAGTGACATAGTAACTTCTTGCATTGGACCCTTTACATATAATTAATATTAGTCCTCACTTCTATCATGCAAACTAATTAAAACATCAACAAAAGACAAAAAAATGTATTTATAATTGGATCAACTTACTAATAAATTTACTTGTACAAAAATTGAATAAACACAATGATCAATATTAAAAACCAAAATATTTACAAAATAAATGCAGCATTGAATACTTTTATATACAATTTATTCGCCGGAATCGGTTGAAATTTTTGAATAAAAATGAAAAAATATTATATTAAAGGATAATTGTGCATGACGTCTTGTCGAGCCAATTCCAGCAACATAGGATCGTCGAAAAATTTGTTGATGGATACATCTTGACTCAGCCCTTTCCTTCGGCGAGTTTTAATCATAAACTCTCTAGCTAAATGTGTTGCTGGTTGTGGTTCCAAAGGTCTAATTACAATACTCTTATCTAAAGGATCACCTGGTACAATTTGCCAGTGATGAAACACGGACAAACAGAAAGCTTGACCCTGAGTATGAGTCCGCAAGTCAGTTTCAAATCCAAAACTATCAATTGCAGGAATAAAAGCTTTAATTGTATACAAAGGAGACCCCGGAACAGGTGCATCTTGAGTCACGTGACCTCTGCGTTTGGCCAAAACGTTATAAACAGCCGACACACAATCGGCTGGAGCTTGCACCTCTACAAATAGGTAAGGTTCCATAAGACGTGGAGTAGCCATTAAAAATGCCGAGTAAACAACTCGCCTTGCTGTTGGAATAATTTGACCACCGCCTCTATGCAAAGGTTCTTGAGAAATAACGGCATCCAAAATTTTAAACTTAGAATTCCTAATCGGTTCGTCACACAAAGGTCCTTCGCGTGTTCCCCATTGAAAGCCTTGAACGATTGAGTCTTTAACCGAATTAAGTAACCCCTTATCGACTTCAGAAGGTAACGTGTCGTCTACCAAAATATTAGGACCAGTAACGTCGGCTCCAAAGGCCCAAATACTTCGAGCAGCCAACAGATCCCAGTCGTATTTAGTTTGAAAAAATTCTCCCAGTTTCTTCTTGTTCCAATTTATTTGAACATTTTCATTTTCGATGTCTTCAGCCAAACCTTTCTCTAATGGTTCTGCAATCATTGTCAACTTATTTTTTTTATTTGGTGTTTCGGCGAAACACTTTAAACTTGACGTTTCTACAACAGTCTCACAAAATGCTACTACTGGATCGGCCACTTTAATGTCAATTTCTGAATACATCTTTCTCAGGTCGTGCATAACGCAATCCAGGTAGAGCTCACCCGTTCCTAAAATTACGTGCTCACCTGATTCTTCCACACGAGTTGTCAGTAACGGATATGACTTGTTAACTTTTCTTAAACCATCTAACATTTTGGGTAGTTCCGATGGGTTGACTGGTTCCACAGCAATTTTGATGATACTTTGAGTGTTAAATTTCAGTGGACGAAATATGTACATCTCTTGGTTTATTGCAAGATCCGCCATGGTGCAAGTTTTCACAATAGATTGATCGATACCTTCAATTAAAACCCAATTACCAGCTGGTACACGATTTAATTCGACTTTATAACGAGCTTCGAAAATCCACAAGCGTCCTACGGTCAAAATCCTAGAGTCTTCTTCATCTTGTAAAGTATAATTTTCACCCAAAATTCGGACATCTTGGCCCGCACAGAGAGTTCCGCTCATGACACGTGCCAAAACTTGAAAGAAAGTGCAATCCTCTGTTGGATACATTTTCGAACTGTGCACCATGAGTTTACCCTTCTGATCGCATTTTATCATATCTTCATAATGCATGCTGGTGCGAGGTCCAGTGTAAATGTGGTTGACTTTAATTTTTGCATTCTCGACAGGCGAATTTATATGTTCGACGCACATGCTAACGAAGCCTGAAAAATCGCCTAAAAATTTATTACATACCAATCGTAGTAAAGGACGAATGTTCAACTTAAGTTCCAGTTTATTCAATTTTATCCCTAACTCATCCAACACATCTGGTAGAGTTGTATCAACGTCACCGACAACTTGTGCAAAGATTTTGTACAAAGGTTCCAATATGAATTCAACGTAACTTCGTTGAGCAGAATTGTGGGGTGCTTTTTTGGTAAATTTACGGGTCTTGGGGTTGAAATATATATCGCCCCATAAACGTTTAGAAAATTCTTCCACGTTAACATCGTCTCCGTAATAGCGGTTATAAACGTTGGCAAAGGATTTTAAAGTAAAGCAAACACCATATTGAGCACTAGCGAAACAAACATTACCCAAAGCTGGTGATAATATAATTGGATTTTCATCTGTCGAGTATAGAGTAAGCAAACCGTTGATTTCTTCTACAATGTGACGTAATTTATAATAGGCGTCTTGAGGAGGTAATTTTAATTCCAACATTAACCTGTCGATTTTATTGATACAGAGCGTAATTTGCATTTGTTCTTGAACTGCATGTTTTAGTAAACGTTCGGTATTCAACATTACACCTTCGGCGGCGTCGACAAATAGAACGACACCGTCGCACAAACGCATAGCAGCAGTAACTTCGTCGGAAAAGTTAACATGGCCTGGAGTATCGAATATGTTCATAAGGTAGTTTTTCTGTTTAATACTAGGAAGTAGTAAGGTAACAGGTATGGATTTTATAGATGTGCCTCTTTCTTGTTCGGTAAACAAAGTGTCGGTGTATCTTAAATTTCTTTCCTCGTAGTTTTGGTAACCGGGATGAGTTTGACGAATAAGACAATCAACGAAAGTAGTTTTTCCGTGATGTAAATGACCCACAAGTGCGACGTTACGTATAAGTGCAGTACTATCCATCATATCTGCCAAGTATTCCATTTCGTACACTGTTTCGGGTAAATCTTGTTCACGAATTTGAAACTTTTTCTTCTTAACTGGTTCGATGAGTGGCACTTCGAGTGCTTGCGCATCTTCTTCTTGCACTATAGTTTCGACATCCGGTCCATAAACTTGTTGTGCCGATGGATAATAAGATTTATCTTCGTGTAAAACAATCGGCATAGGTTGCGGTTCATTTTCTTCCATTTGTTCATCGTGATATTCTTGCTCTTCTTGATCATTATCGCCGATTTCTTCTTCACTTTCCTCGTCACTGTCTAGATCGGGACCCACATAATTACCAAATTCGTCGTATAAATCGGTATCCATTTTTACAAACACGAAACGAAACCAAACGTTTGAACACTTAACCTTACAATATGTACCAATAACCTAACATTAAAAACAAAGCTATGCCGGGTATAGAACACGCACGCGTACTTTTATTGGGATTTTCAGTATAGGATATTTCAAATATTTGTGTGCGCTAAATTTCTTGCAGAATTTGAAAGATGACATTAAAATAAAGCGATTAAACTGAAGATAAACTTCAATTTTTCCTTTAATTTTGGAAATAATCTATTTTAAAATTCCGACTTTTATATAAAAGTCAGAGATTTGATGATTTTGTTGATGGTACGTGTGCTCGAAGTAAATAGGTGCAGCAGGATTTTTTATTAGGCGAAGCCGGTCGCAGTTGACTTTATACCGTGCTACTGCTAACATCATTCAATATTATTTTAAATTATATTTTGTTTTACTAATTATAACCAAATTTAATTTAGAAATAGAGATTCCATCTTTCTAGTTTCGTAATTTTCGAGTTGGAGCGGCTTCAATAATGTTTTTAATGGATTTTTAATAAAAATGTGAATAAATGCGCGCAAGGATTTTACAGCAGTTAATTAGAACAGTAACTATATCCTATATCCATCTGTCGTGGTATCAAAATTGATTCTTCTTTCCTTTAATTTAAAATGTACTTTATTTAATCCTTGTTTATTCAAATACTTTAGTGCAGGCAGAGGCACCACCGGGCCAAGTGCCACCTATAGTGTGGTAATTTATGGTATCACCCCGTTGATACCTATCAAAATTTATCATATCAATCTTTATTTTTGCTCTTCACTTGCAAAAGTAAAAATTGTAAAATTGCAAAACAAATTGGAAAGTAGACTTTTTTAGAGGATTTAAAAAGTGAGAACTAAAATACGGCCCTAAAGAACTAAAATAATAAAAATTTTGTTAATTACTGTTAACCCTTTCGCTGCGCAACACATTTTAAGATTTTGTGCTCGCTGTGCGCTCATATTTTAGTGGTTGCGAGTTTGTTCGTCTAGAGCAGTTAACAATTATTTTTTTATAATTGATTAGGTATGGTTAAAAAAACAGGAAAAAAATAAAAAAACTTAAAAAATTAACAAAATTCATACTAGACTATGGGCGGCAAATTTATAAATCGGCCACTGAGTTTTTCTGTTAACAAAATTTAGGGGTGTTTTCAAATTATTATTATACTAAACCCCTTTCTAAGTGACGCCACTGACTGTGTCCCACGGTCCACAGCTTAGGTCCACAGGCTAGTAAGATATATTTTCTTATGAAAGAATAAGGTAATGGGGTAATCCCTAGTAGTCGAAAATTTGGTTTTTGCCTATGAAAATCGATGGCCGGCAATAAAATACATAGAATAATTCAAAAAAAATTATTTAAAAATACTGGATTAATTATATAAATGGATTATTTTAAAAGTATACATTTGAAAAGTCGCCAAAAAGTGACGTAGTAAACTTTCCTCCAATGGAAACGTTCCATTTATAGTTCATATAATTTCATTTCACACGTTACGAAAGTTACATGTACAAGACAGAGATAAAATATCTCTTGTACGTCCTATATTAAGTCTTACATACAAAATTTTTTAAACGTCAACATCTTAACCTCAAATAAAATTGTTTGTTGAATTTAAAATTGAGTAGCAGATGAAGTTAAATTATGATTTAAAAAAGCAATAAAAATATAATTTCAAAGAAGTGCTTTTTTAAAAAGTCCACTTACAGAAAAGTTGTGGTTCAAACAATGCAACACAGTTAAATAATATTTGATATCAAGTTTATCAATCGGTTTCATAAATATCATACGAAATGGTTAGTATGATAGAATAAGAAATTCTTTTACTTATTTGTTGACAGAGGTTTTAAGCCTAAAAGTTTTAGTGAAAATTTTTGAGTTCAAATCATCGGATTAAAATTAAATCCAATAGAAAACCGAACAAGGAAGTTATTACAGTTTGTTATATTTTGCAAAATGCTTACTAAGAAGAAGACATTTCTAGATGTGGTAATACCACAAATAATTCTGAAAAAGTATTTTTTTCCGTTCCGATGGATGGATCATAACAAGAAAGTTATGGTATGAAACAGCAAGCATATCATTACCATTTAATCCAAAATCATTATGGCATTATTGTGAATATCACTTTGATGTTGAGCACGATTTTGAAAACTTGATGTACTTTAAAACTATGGGAAGTAAGTTAAAAATTAATTACCACATAAGTTTATTGATAATTCTCCTTTAGAAACCCTCTCGAAAAGCTTAACGAATTCTGCCTAAAAAGGAAAGTTGGAAAATATTAAATAAAAAATATTCAAAAATTAGCAAATTTCCATCAAAATCAAAAGTTGTGAGGAATCTTTTTTCTATACCACAGAATGTCGAAGAATGTAGTTTGATGCCATGTGCTTCGGGTGTTATATCGGTGGCTCCTAAAATGGATTCATTACTTCCATCGACAAAATCAGTTGGAATACAAACAAATTTGAAAAATACAGTACATAGTGTTCAAACAAATACTACAAAAATTAACGTTGTGGATGTGAAAACATCTCCTATTCGTATAAAAAAGAAAATTGTAGTCAACTTTAAAGAAAAGCACAAACAGTTATCTTCTTCTAAGTCGACCGGTAGCAACAATGGAGGTTCTGCGTATGTACCATCTACAGGCTCGGATGAATTAAGTTATAAATTTCAAAGAACCGAAAGAAGGAAAACCACAAAAGCAGTTTTGGAGAACAACCCAAAACCCAAAATACTTTACAAACTTACAAATAATAACAAAATTTTGTAACTTTATTTCAAATTTTAATTATCAAAATAACCTCATTTAACCTAATTTCGAATTGACATTTCAAAATAACTTCCAAGTGTTGCTAAGGGGAGTGGCCTAAATCTATCATTTTTGTCATTGGACAACTTGTTTCTACGTCACGATTTACCGCGTTTTAGATTTTTAAAAAATTTTCAATTTTTAAATTTGAATTTGATGACCAAAAATTAATCAAAAAAATTTTTTTTATGGCTGAGGGACCTTATTTACATCTAAATATTTGATTTTAATAATAAAAAAAATTTATGGGATTAGCCCATTATCATAATAATAATTAATGATATAATGATTTAACACAAATTTTGTATTGAGACGAGCAACAGAATAAAATCAAACGGAATAGACTCGGCAGTGGTGCCATCTCACTGAAGCGCTGTCGAATATATTCATGAAGTTTGTTTCAATTTCATAAGTATAGTTGAATTTTGGTAAGATGGCGGTAAATGTAAATTTATGTTTTGAATGTAAAAAATATTAAATTTGCATATCGTCGCCTCAGAATCAGGATATTCTATCTCCATTTTTCTAAATTTTACAGTACAGTAGTTTAAAAATTCTGTACTTATTGCATTACTCTTCATTGGAATATTTTTATAGAATTTCGATTTTGAAAAGTTAATAATAAATATTTAGGAAATTTTTTTGAATTATGTTGTAGAGAAATAAATTAACATAGAATAAAATGGCAAAATCTAATCCTAATCTACCTATCAAATTTAAATTAATACAATATTGGAAAGAAAGTCATTTATTCATGAGTCTGCACAAATTACATCGACATTACAAAATTAATTATTAGCATCGAGCACTCGAAGTATAGTTATTCTCCAAGCTGTCGTCGGAAATCACTTTATTTGGAAGATTTAATAAGTTCCATTTTTCTTCTATTTGTGTGTTAATTATTTCAAAATCTTTGATAAAGGCCCCATGCAAATTTGTCATCTGTGTTATTAATTGATGTTGCAATTCATTTGTAAGTTTATGTACGGACGTCATAAATTCTTTCTTGAGGGAATTTAAATTGATTAACTCAGTTTGTTGGTTCAATTTGCTATGTACAGGAAATTCGACATTTTTTTCGTTGGCATATTTCACAGCACAAGGCAAAATTACGTTATCGTTGGTCATATTTTCACATAAACTCGACGTGGTTCTTGGTAGAAATTCGTGTCCTAGTGGTTCTTGATTCGTTTTGTAAAGAAACGAAGAAGTTCTATGAATGTCGTCCGTGATTTTGTGTTCGAACAATATTTTATTTACCCTTCCGTTGTGAGATTTCCAAATTTTTAAGGGTTGTATTAATTTTCGAACGTCGTAGACGTAGACGTGTCCAATTTCGGTACCTATTGCAATGGTCCTATTATCGGGACTAACGCCGGCAGCCGTTAAAGGATATTGGTGATTATTTCTAAAAACGCATTCCTTGTTTAGGTCGTGAATGCAAAATTTGTGATCTCTACCAACCGATACGATGAGGTTTGGATTGTTCAAAAATCCCAAACCACAGACTGGTGCATCATGAATTTGTTCACCAAATCGTGTAACTCCTGCATTTATGTCCCACTGCAATATCGCACCGCCTTCGGTAGCAACCGATAATATGTGTTTTTCGTTTAAATCCCATTCCATAACTGTTGGGCAGCTCGCGTTTGACGTTGCATAAGTTTCTCTTACTTCTCCTTGATTAATGTTATAGAGTAAAACATTTCCACTCGTACAGGCCACCGCCATTATCTCGTCGTCAACATTAAAATCTAAACAGTTTATTAAAGAGGGCACATTTTGGAATAATTTACTAATGCATTTATTTTTCGTATCGTACAACGCTACTTGACCTGAGTTAGTAGCCATTCCTATGTACCTTTTAGTGGTTTTCTGAAAAGACACCGCAGATGCATTACCGATGGCCAAAACGGTATGGACGTTTTTAATGCTATTTGGATCTTTTAACGAAATTATTTCCGGATGACCGTTTTCCGAAACTAGAGTGATAAAACCATTGTCCTTGCTCCACGACAAATTTTTAATATTTGATAATTTATTCTGCTGATAAACGCTTTCTTCTGGTCTTTCCCCATGTGCATTGTGAAATTTTAAGTATACTCCTGCCGACACAAACATCATACACAATTAATTTATTAAATATAATACCAAAGAAAATGAACTAAAGTAAACATTATTTTTTCAACTAAAATAATTTTGAAAATGTCAAAAATAATTTTAGATTTCTAGATTTTAGAAATATTATAAATTCATTTCTTTTGTAACACTTCGCAGCTGCACTTTATACCGTATCGATCTTTCAGTTTTGTTCTTTATGCGAACGACCCTTAAGAGTAATAAAAATTTACATTTACAATGTGAATTTCTCGACTAAAATTATAATTTATAATTGCGGTTGATTTACAAAAGAGAAAACTATTCGGACTTCCTATAATAATGTAAAACTTACAACTCATAAATTATAAAACTACATTGAGCTTAATTAAATTCTCGTATAAAAGTGCCAAAAAGTTGAGAACAAAAGTTAATTATTGATTGTGTTAAAATTTTGCTTTTTGTTCGATGATCCTTCCCCTAAGTTTTTGATATCTTTCAAGATCCTAAGCCGGGAATTTAAGCTATATGCTTTCACTAAAGCTCGATTGTGTGTCCTTTGCTCTCTGGTTGTGTCGCACAAAGTAAATAGAAGAGGAAGTAAATACACTTTTTTAATTATATAAAACATTTTTAAATCTCTGATGGTCTTTATTATTTTTTTCGTTTAAAATTCAATTCAATTTTATTTTTTAAATAATTTCATCGCGTCGTGTTTACATAACTTGAAATTTTAATTGAGCTGAAACATCAAAGCAAATTAAACGTTTAATAGAAATAATTTCCAAAATAAAAATTTATACATTTTATGCTCGTGTAAGTATATAATTAAAAGCATTTTCAGAAAGTTTTTTGAAAGCTCTACCTTGCGGTTTTCTTTTCGTATTAATTTTATTTCGCCATTAAAATTCTTCGCTTCTCGTTCCAAATTTTAATGCCATGTTTGCTGTAAATATACAAAAATTTTGTAAAAATAATCCATAACCTGGCCATTGTTCCTCGTTCGGTTTCAACATAAAATTATGTATTAAAATATAGGAAGCGCCAATGATCGATCCAAACGCAATTAAAAATCCAAGAAACAAAAACGATTTTGCAAACAGCGGACTGCATTCCCCTTTTGAATATGCGGAATAATAGGGAGTTTGGATAAGCTTTGTTGGAATTATATTGACTAGCAATAGTGACGCAGTTCCGCATAAACCAGGTAGATAATAAACGGAATTCGATTTAATAACGTAATTATGAACAGCATGAACATCTATCATTATCCACCATCCTGTGAAGAACAAGATACCTCCTACCAAAGATGAAATTAAATTTAATTTTCTGGTAGACATCTCATCACATTTGAATAGACACAACATCGCTAAATTACTATATTGACGTTTTTATTATTTTAAACCTCACATCTAAACTAATTTTCAAATTTTAGCCTCCTATTGAAAAGAAAATTTTATTTTGTCATTTGAAATATTCATTAAATTCAATAGAATAAATTGTGATATTATCCTCAGGATATGGAGGTTTGCCACATTAGATATGAATTCATAAAAGCAAGAAAAACAAAATTACAAGTGCGAAGGAAAATTTAATAATATTGTGCATAAGCAGAAACTAAATTACGTTTCTAACATTATTAAGAAAATGTTTTGCTGAAAAAATTTAACAATGCTTTTTTCTTGTTTTCCTCGAAGATCTGAAGAAATCTCATAAAATTGAAACACGTGTCTTTCTTCAACATTTACATTTTTTAAATGTAAAATATAGCTTCTAACATTTGCATAATATATAGGATTAATCCGGCTAGAATGTTATTGAACAAATTATTACCTTTTTTGTTAGGTATGTGAATTCCTTCTTGATGAAGTTTTCATATCGAAAATCAAAGAAATAAATTATGTAAAGTATGGAAGAATTGAAGAATTAACAGATTTATTTACTTTTAAATCTGTGTGGGTATAAAAACCACTCTAAAAATGACAAAATATGGTAATAGATAAAATTATACTCACTAATTTCTTTTTTATACAACACTATCTTATTTAAGATCTGTTAATTTTTTTTGTTTATGTTAAGTAGCACATAATTAAATAAACAAACATTTTTAACTTCGAGCTAGAAGTGTTGTGATGTATGATAATTATTTTATTTTGAAAGTCGATCATCCGATAAAGAAAAGAAATAATCAGAAAAATTATGAAATTCGTGCAGGTTTGAAGAACCTGGGGCCGATTGCACCAAAGGTATTTAAGGTACTAACAAATTTTAAATCTTTAAATAACCTGGTGTTTTTTTTATTTTAAGCCATAGTCAAACAAAGCATTGATGATTCAAGAATTGTTAGAAATATTTGAGAACCAAATAAACTTTTTGATGCAGTAATCAAAATTGTTAATAACCGAAAAATAACCATAATAATATGTTAAAAGCCAAACAACGAAATTCCATCAAATATTATTAATATTCCTTCTTTCTCTATTTTTCCTATCATTAACAGCTCTAGGCTAGAGGCCCGAGCACAATGTAATAGAGAATTTCAATTTGCACTTAAATTTGTATCAAAATTTTTAAATTAAAACTTTTGAGATTATTTGAATTGCCCTATATAGTTCATTTTCAGTTAAAAATATATTTTTAGAAGCTTTTACTTAATTTATTTTCTCTTGACATCAGCAGAATTGCACGTGAGCTTTCCTGTATTGCTCAGCCCAAAAAATTGTATGATTTTTAAAGTCAGTCGTATGTCAGCCATCAACAGACACACTTGACTCTTGCAAAAAGATCACAATGTTAATGTGCTGTGGTTTACGTTCAACCTTTGCTGGAAACGGGCATCGCAGCGGTTATCGTGGAAAGAGGTTTTTAATATCTAATCGCATTTAAATAAGCGATAATTAATTTTCGAAATGAAATTGTTCGAGTTTTCCAAAATTTAAAATTTGTGGCAACAATATTTTGATTTAATTTTATTAAGAGCTTTATTTAGCTTTACTTTATGAAGCTTATTTAACTTTTAAAGCATTTTATAAGTTTTGAATGAAATTAAATCAAAATATTGTTATTAATCCTCAAATTTAAATTTTGTCTAATTAGCAAAGCGTCAGGGAATTGCATATAGTTTTGTTAAAATTGATTAAATATTCTTAACTTAAATGTTCTATATTTTAGTTAGTACTTGTCTAAGTACTATACAAACTTTATGTTTTCTAAAATATTTATTATAAAAAGCGCAAATCGATTATATTTCTTTCCAAACAAAAAAAAACAATAACCGTAATGTTCTCTAACGTAATAATTTCTTATATATAGACGTTGCTTCTTTTCCAAGCGCTGTATTTGATAAGAAAAATCAGAATAAAAAATGAAAGAAAAGCTTTTTTACTGGAGTTTAGAGGTGAAATGTTTCTCAACAAATCATAGTTTTGTTTATTTTTACCTAAAAGAAAGGGTATTAGAGTCAATAAAATGTTAATGTATGATTAATTACTTACCAAAATTGTGTCACGATTAATCTCTTGTCAATTTGAAGCAATAGTTGAGCTGTTCGTAAGATGTCAAAAATGATAAGAAATCACAAAATTGTATAAGAAGCGCTTTGTAATGTAAGTATTATAGAAATAACCGTAATGATTGTTTAGTAATAATCTGTCAACTGAAACGCCCAAGATTAAAAATCTAAATCGTAAAAAAATAAAAACAAACAGAAATATCGTCGCAGTATACCGAGAAGTAATTATATCCCTGAAAATTAATGCACACAAAACTCGAAATTCGAAACTCGCTTTCCAAGGAATCCCAAAAGATTTTGAAGACCTTTGGATTATTGTTGCTTAAACTAGCTAAAGTATTGCTAACGCTATTTTCTCAGAAATGGAAACAGAAATTTTAGCACTCTTTCAACCTACCCAAACTTGTCCAGATTCTAGAGGTACACTTGAGGGGCTCGCCTCTTCAGACCATTGTCTTATTTTGCAATATTGGCATTGAACTTTAAAAAAATTCTGGCCCCACCACTGTACAATACTACAGGCCGCCACTGATGTAAGTATATCTTGAAATATTATTAAGCCATTAGAAAGCTCCTGACAATATTGTATCCAGACCAAAATGTAGTTGGGTGACCCTATAAGTCATAGGTTATAAAAAGTAACAATAACGCTTTGTATTTATTTATATGTAAAATTCTAAAATACTCGGTTGAATGTTTGCCAAATGAAAATGAAATGTTATTTGAAATATTATATCTATACTAAACCCCGTTGCAGCATTCCATAATAAGTGATGACAATTTAATGCATTTGATTACATTTTTAACTATCTTCATAATAATACATATCTAATAGCATACTAAACAATTTTTCCTATACAAAACATTCTATTTACTAACAACCTGTCCTACCCAATTCATCTTTCTATGTTTCACTTTTGAATTTGGTGCAAAATGGCGAATTTTGAGACTTTTTTTTTTAATCTTAGTTAAAATTTATTAAATTTAAAAAATCTGATTATATAGTTTTACCAACAAGAAAATATAAATTAGGCGCCTTTATTTAATCATCACCTATTTTTAATTTGAACTTTTGAATTTCGGCGCCTTTATTTAAACGGCACCTTTATTAAAGTGACGCCTATATTAAATACAATATTTATAATTTGAACTTCTAAATTTTGGCGCCTTTATTTAAACAGCACTTTTATTCAAATGGCACCTCTGCCGCTTATATTAAATACAATATTTATAATTTAAATTTTTGAATTTCGGCGCCTTTATTCAAATGGCGCCTATAATAAATACTATATTTTTAATTCGAACTTTTTAATTTTGGCGCCTTCATTCAAAAGGCGCCTATGGCCGGGGCCATATTGGCCATACCCTAGTTACGGCACTGTTTTAACCCTAAACTGATAATGGACACTACGTGACTACAAGGGTTTAGTATAAGACAATTTATATCCAATTAACCTGTTTAGTATATAGAAAAGTAAAGTTTTACAGGCATAAAATTAAGAAATCGTACGTCTTCATTAACAAAGTGAAATATAATATGCTTATTTTAGTTTCACATATAACTAACATACATAAATAAGCTAAATGTAATATGCGAGCTTAATTTTTCAAAATGGATTAAAGTGCTCTCTAATCCTTTAGATTACATTAATATTTTCGTTTAGCTTAATTTGCATACAACTTCACGGGATGCCACTTCTCCGCTATTCCAAATATATAATAATAGGCTTGCCTTTATTTTTCAAAATTGTTAAATATTATTATCTAGTATAATATAAACAATATTATCGAGATACGAAACATTTTGATCTTTAAAGAGAACAATGTTCCAATTGACGGGCTGTCAATTTGACTACAAACTTGTGTGGAAGCTTTTAGTTACGCCATGCTGAAAAGAAGAGGTAATAAAAACGAAAATGTAAACCTCTTTATTGAATATATCGACAACGGTTACAAAAATTTGAAGCAATTTAATTTATCGTTAAATTTACATTTTAAACGCCATTAACTCTGTTAATGTATTAGAGACGATGAGATAATTCCAAAACATTTTAAACAAGCTCCCGTTGCAACATTTTATTTGTAATATTACATAGACATAAACTACTATGTACCAATGAAAGTCACTTACGTAAAATGAGGACGTTAGTTAGTTACATAGTCAAGTTATAAAATCATTCGAAATTTGTGACTGAATTAACAACGTCAAAAATGGCGAAAAGAACATCTTTTAGAATATTTGTGTAAAAGGAGAACGGAGGTAGAAATTGCAGTAATACAAGACGATGACAATATTATTAGGTACTTAATATGTACATATGTACATGTAGTAGGCCGGCAGATGAAGGTATCAATGTTTGTTGTTTTTAAAATGTACTATTTATCAGTTTGTTGTTTTATTATAATCATCGGGGGTGGTAAAATGCTATAAATCGAATAGGAAGAAAAAGTTTTGGAGTGGTGTAAAAAGTCGAGCGTAAATAATCGGTCTTGTAAATATCCGAATAAAGCTTTATAATAGAAAAAGAAGAATGCCGAAGTGAAAACAAAAGTGTAAAGTTGAAATGATAATTATAGAAACTCTGTTAAGGGTAATGGGCATTATTAATTAATTATATTCTCTTGTTACGCGATTGCCGTACAATATACATAGAAGCAAGCGCAACCTTCTGATAGCTCGTAGATTCCATTACACCACGTAATCCAATCTAAATAGTGTTGTGAGTCTCGTTGCGGTGGATTGACACTCGTTTGGTAAGAAGGGTAAGGGGTGCTTACCATAGCACATGGTAGACCTCCGCAGAGCGATTCGACACGGCCCCTACAAGCTTCGACCCGGCACGGCCATATTAAATCCTGAATTTCAGTTGGAACAACTGCCGACTCGGCCGTTGTTCCAATGGAACGCTCTATCTGAACGGCTTTCATCTACCAGCGGAGACTGACTTCAAAAAACTCTTTTCATCTCCTTAGAGCTGTATCCTCGTTGTAATACAACATATCTGTTATTCGCCGGTTTCTTTTTGAATAAAATATTACTTTGGCATGTAAACTTGTAAATTACACTCGACGACCATTCAATGCCTTAGTCATGTTTGTACTATTCTAACTACAACAATAATTATAACTAACACATTCTCTTCGTGTCTTAATGACTTAAATTTGTTTACATGTTTCGTTAATTTTCTTGTTTGCTTCGTTACATGTACCCATCAGCTTTCAATTGTTTTCACCCTCGACACCTACACGCCCACTAACGAAAATAATTATTTACTTTTTCATTTCACATAGTTGGTGCTATTAAATTTTCACAAAAAATCATCAAAACAACTGAACACGTATTATAATATATTATATTATATTATTATTATACAGGTACCATCATCATTAGTTAGTCGATCGTGTTTTGTAATAAATAAATGCACTACCTAAGAATCCTTTTAAAATCACCGCCTTAAAGTGCAACCGGATTTTTATACTTTATTTAGGCACCACTTCCACATAATAAACATTTTTTAATATTGACTCTTCAAAGTGGTCGTTTCGAAAACATCCCATTAGTTAATCGAATTGCTTTGTTCTTTACCTATAAATTCTGTCAGCAAATGAAATTAATTTAAATGTGCACTTAAAACTTTTTAACCTATTTGATTTTGCAGTTCATTTTCGTTACTGCGAGTTTATATTAACAAGTGAATTAGACTTACCACCTACGAACAATTTTAGCTAATAACTATTATTTGTACCATAATCCATAAACATTTTGTAAAACGGAAAATAATCTGAAATAAATAGGGATTTTTTATTATTGACGGTAGCAGTGAATGATTTTGCGAATCGTTTCCAAAATACAAAACAGGTATAATTGTTTTTTTTTTCAACTGTCAAGGCCGAATTGGGAAATTTTTTCGGCCCAAGTTTGGTTTTGCATCGACCCACTAGGTAGATAAAATAACAAAATCTCATTTAATCGAATTTTCAAAATAATTTTAGCAGTTAATAAGGGGAATGGGGAATGACATTTGTAATAGCTACAAAATTTTTTTAAATATTTTAATTTTTGAATTGAAATATGGGGCTTTAAATAACCTACATTTTCGAATTTAATAAGAAAAAACATTTATATAGGATTAGCTCTTAGCTTAGATAATTCGATTGAAAGAAAAACAACATTAAAAAAAATTGAAAAATATAGTATCTTCGCATCAATTAAATTTATTAATTGGCGTTCTCATTCGGCCCAGGTTAGAGCGGCCCAGCGAGCTTTACTGTGTAACTCGCCGGTTCAATCCGGGCCTGTTCACAGCACGCTGATGAATATACAATAATTATTGATTTATCAACAATCAACAATAGTTTAGCTTCTAATTGTGTGATTAAATTTTAATTTAATGAACGTCTATATATATTGAAGAATAATAAAGCCCATTAAATGAACATTTTACCTATAATAATTGCAAAAGGAAAACTTTAAATGTATACCATTATTACAGACTGAAATATTAATAATCACCTGAGGCCAGTATTTTTAGTAGCTACCGCTTTATAACATTTCAAATAATGATGTAAACTGATTTTTCAAGATATTCTTAATTCTTCAATATCTTTTGTAAAAAATTAAATTATCTTTAATATATTAAAATATATAACAAGATCTTGAACCAAACGATAAAAAGAATCTTACATTAGTGTACATATACCTATATAATTTAAAAATATTTTTCAATCGATTGATAGTAAAAAAGTTTAAAAACTTATTCGAGTAAAAGTCCTCATCACTAAAAATAATTAGTTACAAAAAAAGAATATAAATAAAAAACCTTCTAGACTAGACGATATTTTGTACTTGAATAGTGCTCAAAAGATGATTTTCTGTAATTTTTTAACAAAACACATATGTACATATTATTATCACAAAAATAAACAAAAGAATTTTGTTTTGCCTAATTAAAAAATTAAAAATTAAATTTGGAAATCTTTTTATGAAGCCTGTATGTTAGCAAGAGATGTAAGCCTAATTGATAATAAAAGTTATTCTGGCATTAAAATTTAACTGGAGAATTAAATTAAAATCGAAAATTTTTATTAATGCGTTTCACGCTAATTCTTTCAATTTAATTTTAATGCATACTATACCTTCAATTTCTTTTTGTAATATCGCTGAAGTTATTTCATTTATTTGTTTATTTTTTTTAATTATTTTTTATTTTTTTATTTATTTAAATAAATATGATAAAATTTTTGAGAGTAGTATAAAAGGATGCAAGCGAGAAGGTAAATTAGAAATATCGTATCTACTTAATATCCACATAAAAAAAGAATTGAGAATCTTTAGTATTGGAGACCAAATATAAAAGAGTACAGAAGTAAATTGTTATATCTAGATAAAATGAGGGAAGAAAGATCACCGGCAAAATTATGTCAATGCAATGAAAAACAATATACGATTTTTATTCAACATAAGAAAAATATTGCCCTAATGTTCCTGTTACAAAGGGACGAGGGTAAATTGATCGTGAGAAAAAAAAAGCACCTACAAAAACTTAATTACCCATCAGAAGAACAATTTCGAGTATTAGTTATGTAAAGAACCAAGGATTAGTTCATTATACGTTACGAGAGAAAAACGAAATTGCCAACTTTTCACAATTTTCACGACTTTTGACAATTAACGAAGAACGTAGGAGGGGGAAGCCTCCCATGGGCACATCCCTGATGGTCCCCATTAATTTTTGCAATATTTATTTTATGTTTAAATTGCAAATTTATTAATTTTTGTTAATACTATTTTATTACTTTTTGATTTTTGTAAATATTATGTATTTTCTCGCTTTCCCGTCATCAAGTTGGCATTTTGATAATTGGAAGGAATAGCGAGGCTTTTTGTCAAAATAACTGCTAGAAGCGGCAGGAAAATTTTAGTCTTCGGATTTGTTTGAAATTATGACTTGGGATTTGTGTAATGAAAATAAATTGAAAATTTGAAGAAGTATTAAATTATTTTTTAATACCTACTCCAAATTATTTAGAATAATTGAAAGTTGTCCTAAATTTCACAGAGAATTGAATATTTTTGCATAATCAGAACTTGGAATTGAAGATTATTCGGATAAAAACTTAAATTGGATGTTGAAGAATGAATTAAATTGCATAAGAGATATTGTAAATTGAATTGAAAGCATCATGGGATAGATTTGATAGTCAAATGATGTCAATTGACCAACCTGGGTCAATTTATCAATTGTTCAGCCATTCGATTAAAATCAAATTTTAACTAGGTATTGCAGTGTCTAGAATGCAAGCAATCGAGCCTAGGCAGAGTTGTTAATTTCATTAATTTAAAAAAATATTGTCAAAAATAAAAAAAATACAAATTCAAAGAAACTTAACATTTAAATTTATAAAAAAATTAATCTTAAAGAAAATAATAATTTCAGGTGTTGTAATATAATTGGGAAAAGTGCGTGTACAGGCGAATGAAATAAAGATAACGAATCGCATTATCATTAACAAGCATTGATTTGAAAAATTGAATATAAAAATAAAATGAAATTGCTACACAACAGGCTGATGAAGAATAATAACAAATAATAAAATAAACGAGAACGATATATATATATATATTAATCGTCCGGGATGAATCGTCCTCGGATGAATCGTCTTGGATGAATCGTCCGGGGACGTTTTTTTACGGAAGTTAAAAATTAATGTAAAATTAAATTTTAAAATTTGTAAATTAAAAATTTTTTAATTTATATCAATTTGATCGAAGATTAGAACTAATCATGTATAAAACAAACAGATCACTTCTTATTGAAAGATGAAAGTGTCTGTTAAACATTTCTTACGTTTCATGACTCGACCCTTAGTTAAAAAGCATCTCTTTCTAAAAAAGAGAAAACAAAAAAAGCTAAAAAAAAAGAAGAAGCTCACTAGCATATTCCGAGAAACAAAATCGTTGGAAATTTCACGTAAAATTATTTACTGTTTTGTAATTTGCGGTGTGTGTGGTGCTCAACATCCGTGGTGTGGTGCCCGAGCACTCAAGCAACACAACTGTTGCCGGCCCTGTATACCAGATACCTAAGTAATAGAAAAAAAAACTATTTTTACGGGGAATCGAACCTGGGACTTTCCAATTCACTACCATCTAATTAGCGAGAAAGCATTTGGATTATTAATTTATTGTTGCATACACTAGCTAAAGTGCTGCAATTGTAAACTTTCAAACCATGTTTTCCTCAGAAACGGTTGTCCTGGTTTATAGCACTTAAAAAAATAGATATTTATTTAATTTTAGTGTTCTTTCAACCAGGACCTATTTTTAACTGAGGCTCTATCAAATTTTCGGGCCCCTTATATTCGAATGTAACAAATATCATTGAAGGCCCAATTCTTGGGTTATTTTATCAGTATTTAATTTTTATTTTACGATTTTATGTTCTCTTTTTTCGGGCCCCTCTGGCCATTGGCCCCTAGGCACGAGCCTAATGCGCCTAATGGTAAAATAGGCCCTGCTTTCAACCTACCAAAGTTTGTTCCGCTCCTAGAGTTACACTTGAAGAGTTCTTCTCGTTAATTGAATTATTATTGAATTACTATAAAAACTTAATTATACTGCTGATGATGTACGAAAACTGCAACTTTTAAACTGATACCGTGATACTGGTTCTAAATATGACTTCATCTTGCTATATAAAAACACAAAATACGTTATTTATAAGTCCAAATAATTTTTTAATGATTTCGAAGCAATCGTGTAATGCTTTCCTGATAATTAAGGTCCCTGTATTTAGTATAATTTTAACACAATAGAACAGCCATTCACCTCTTTCATCAACAGTTGCTACGTTATACAAGAGCTGCACGAAACTTCCACATTTTGTAAGAAAATATTTGTTTCATGTCGAGAATTTCAGGTAGAGATAACATGCGGGTTGCAATCGACAATAATCTACTCATTATACATTTTTTTATTTTTTTATAATTTTTCACGTCCGATTCCAACGCGAATGCTATTTGGCATTACCTACTTCAGCATGTTTTTCTTCGAGTGTGTTGATGTTAAGACCGGAAGTTCCTGATTAACCGATTATCAACACGCAAGCAGACAACTTAACAACCCAATGTAAATGTTGTGTAATCTTAAAAAACAAAATTTATAATATTAATGATGATAAATTGCCCGAGTTAATTAACATAAGTTTTTTAAAATCCACGCTTCTATACATAATATTCTCTTGGTATAATATGTAATAGTAGGTGAAAACGTTATTTAAATTCGTCTAATTTAAATAAGTATGTGCTTAAAATTAAAATTAGTGAATACATTAGAATAAAGAATTGCTAGTGGGTTTAAAATTATGATTATGAGTTTGAGTTTAATACACTACTTGCTAAGTGGAATAAGGTTGAACTTTACAGAGTGCGGGTGGTGATAAAAGGCAAGTCGTGTCGTACAACAAAATCTTAATCCTAAAATAAATCTCTAACTTGGTCTTAACCTGTATCCCAAAAAGTCACATATTATACCCGTAGACAACATATTGTTTAGAAATAGCTATACATACGTGTAAACTTGCGCATTATGTTTATAGTTATACTAATTACTAATTATTAATTTATTTTGAATGCTCGATTCAAAATAGTAATTCGAGTTATATTTATTCATAAAATGCGATAATCTAGTTTTATAGTCGTTTATCACGAATATTCAAACGAATTACTTGGTTACTTACGTACAATTTATATTCACTTTCTTTAGTATGCATAACCCAAGAGAACCAACTAAACGAGCATAGAGATATAGAAGATGAGTACAACTGATAGAAAGTTGTGGAGGAGCATGATTAGAATCTCAAGTGTGTAATATTCATTGCAATCCGGTAGATGTAATAATCATTTAAACGTAATTACTAGGTTATGTAGACTTAATGCCGATATTAGAAAATAGCACTGTGCGTGTGGTAATATTAAGGCTAGGATATTTAATAAAAAGTAACAAACTGAGGGAAATTGCAATAAGTTTATGTATTTTTATTCGTGCCGAGATATGACTTTATGATATGATTAATAATCCGACATATTATTATATAGGATCAAAAGTCGTGCTATGTGCCGTATGAGTAATGACTAATGAGTAAAACATTAAAAGTAATGTTAGAATTTTGAATCTTATTTATAATCTTTGTACTGCTTTTTACATTATAAAACTCATAGTAACGAAAGGAATTTCTGTATTTTGAAAGTATAATTTGTGAGTTTTTAAATGTCTAATTAATTGGATTAAGTTGAAGATTATAATAAATTTATAACTTAAATTTGGAAAGCTTATAAAGATCAGCGTAAGATTCTTTATCCTGTAGGTGACGAATGAATAGTTGTTACTCTAGAGACATAGATAATATTCCAATAAATTTATAAAGTTGCTCACCGAATAAGTTGAATCGAAAACAAGTTTAGTTGAATGTTGAAAAAGACTCCTGTTGGAAATAAAATGTTCCGTGTATGAATACTTAAATACCTGCATTTTAAAGTGTAGGCACTTAAAGATTAATTTGGTATTGTAAACAATAAAGATTTGTTATTAAATAGTAAATACCTATCTACATTCTTTTCAATGAGAATATTAAAACAAATGATAAAATTAAAACATTAATTTAAATTTATTACGCACTTAAAGTCTATCTGATAATTTTTCTTATAATATAAAAATTTTAAATTGCTACTCAAGTCATTATTAAAGCGTCTAATAAATAAAGATTACAAAAATGAATCGTTTAAATTACTACAAATAACACGAAAAGAAGTTATTTTTAATTCAAAAATAAAAAACACAGAATCCTTTTCGCGAGAACAAAAATATGCAAAAACTGTAATTAAGCAACTTTAATTTTCTCGTGTAAACTTTCTTGTAAAATTAACTTTAACAAGATTATAAAATTTAATTAATAAAACATTTATTGCTTAATTAAAAATAAAATTAACGCAAGTAAATTTCTTTAGTGTATAATTTATTTTAAAAGCTTCAAAACATTAAACTATTTCAAAAGATTTAAATAAGCATAAATAATAAGAATCAAAAGAAAACTACTAGAGATCTCCATTATACGAAAGTTCACAGGTTCTATACCTCCTCAGAATGAAATTGAATTTATAAATTTTTATACTGAACCCATTCGTATTATCATTACATCACATTACATTATACAAGATGAATATTTGAACCACCAACTTTGAATAATCAGAAAAACTTTCACCCTCAATATTTTGAAAACCGCTGCTCAAGCATTTTACGTGTTTGTTTTATTTTGAGGCTCTTTCAGCTTGCCAGAGCTCCGATTTTAAAAAATTTCTCTTATCCTTTCTTCCTTCTTAGAATTAATTAAATTTGTAGCTACCTCGCTTCCGTTTACAATATTATATTTATAGTACCTACCACCAAATTAAAAATAATCTCCCCTTTCAATCTTCAAAATAACTACAATTTAGCAAATTTATTTCTTAATTTAATATTAAAAAATTTTAATATTTAGTTCCTGAGCAATTTAGAGTGATGATTGTATCCCACCATTGGCAGACGTGCCGATTCTAACAAACCCTTCAATTCAATATACATACTACAAAATTACAATTATTGTAATATAACTTGGGTATTATTTTATATCTAGAACGACATGTTTCATATGACTCTGCATATAATCTTCAGGTCCGATTTGAAAACAATATTTTAAGAATGAAATAATTATAAAAGCCAGTTAATAATATTTTAATATTTAATTTAATATTTATTAAATGTTTTTAAATACAGTTGAGTTTCGAAACAGTGACCAGCAAAAATCATGTTTTTTAAATATAAATTCCGAATTTATTTCTTTTTCTTTTCTCTTTTGTATGCTATAAAAATCTTCTTTTTTCTGAACAAAAATATAAAAATTTAGATTTAATATTAAAAAACAACAAACATGATTTTCGCTGTTTAGACTTTCGAGACTCTACTGTAGGAAGTGTTTGGCAGTGTTCCATATTTTAAAACGTTTTTAAAATTTATTAAATATTAAAATATATTAACTGCCTTTTATAATAATTATTTCATTCTATAATATTTTCATATGAAACATGTTGTGCTAGATATAAAATAAAACGCCAGTTTTATTACAATTGCGAAGAAAAGTATTATTTTAACCAATAGTTAGCTGAACGTGCGATAAAGTGCAATATTCATAATGTGATCTACAATTGACAGTAAATTTTATTTATTATTATAAAAAATAAAGAAAGAAAGAAATAAACGAAGATAGTAATTTATTAATATGAAAAATTGGTAAATAAATAAAAATTAATTAAATAAAAGCGAAAGCCCTAAAAAAGGATGAATAATTGGATAATACAATTTAATTAGATTTGTGCTGATTAGTAGTTTAGGTTGATATAAATGATACCAATTAAATTAGAATTATAATTTAATAATAATTATAAATTAAAAATTTAATTTAAAAATAAAATTTAAGGAACTCGTGCAGGTGCATTGGTAAGGTGTGGGCCAATGGGCCAAAGCCCCCTTTCAAATTAGATATTTTGTGATAATATTTAATCGGTTTTTTTTTTTTTTTTAATTTTGTTGGCGAAAGAAAATAAAATTAAAATAGCGATGTTGGGAGTGAGAATTGGAGAAAAATATTCACCCTCCTAAATGGTTAAAAAAAGTCATCTAACTGTCATTTTTCTATTTAAAAAACCATGGTTATTAAATAATATGTACATTAAAATAAAATGTTTTGGATATATTTACTAATTATTTGTTATAAATATTATTAATTATTATAATGTTAATGTAAAATATAAAGTTGTTTTCACATTTAAATCGGTAAAAGAATCTTATTATAACATAGTTACAAAAACGAGTTGTTTATGGTTATTCGGCTTTAAATGATATCAATGGCAAACTCGACTAGAATTTTCTAACAAATGTAATCCTCTCTTGTTAATTAATACGGACGCCGATTTAATTTACAAACTAACGTGGTAATGAATATGGAACGAGAGCTAATTTATTATTTGGGTTAACTAAAATTGACTGCAGATTAATATTTTGAATAAGCTGGTAACAGTTTGCGCTTTTTGACTTTATTTTATACATTTATCAAAAAATTGCTTTATTTGCATACGGGGTGCGTTTTAATAAATATATAGTCAAAGTTTTGGTTAGATTTATTCTGGAGTGTAGGCTAGGCTTTCGTTATTATTCTATTATGTTAAAATGTAATTGAAAGGTATAATCAAATCAAATGACATGTATTAATTACGCGTGTAGTTATAGATTTTAGACTTTAAGGGTAGGAATAGCTTTTGTCTCTACATTTAATTAGGTTATCAGGTTCTCGTTTAGTGAAATATCGATTATGTGGGTTGCATCGGCAGAAATTTTTTAGAAACATACCTACTGAAAAACATTTAATGAAAAATATATTACAAACAATGAAATACGGTATTCTAGGTTGATTTACCTACTATTTATCTATACAATTTAAATTAATTATTAATAGCTTTAAAATACGATCATCAGAGTTTTAATTTATATTACCAGGTAAATTTATGTTGTAATTTTCAACAACAGTGAACATTGTTGTAAAATCACTTGATAAAGTCCAATTTGTTGAGGAATATTACCCAATAATTTTAAATCAGAAAAAAATCTTATGTAGAAATTTTATTGTAACCGTCCTGTGCTGAGCGAGAAAAACCTTTTTAATTCATTAGTCGATAATAATCAACAATAATTAGTAATACAAAATTTAACGATTTATTATAAATTTTTTACAACTACAACTCAAACATACATTATTATAAAATTATTTTGTGATGAAATGTAATGATAATAATAATTTGTTTAAATTAAATAAACATTTATTAATTTTTCCAGATATAGAAAACTCGAAAAAATTAATCGGGTTGTGGTTTGATCAACGATAAAAAGAAAATTAAAACAAGGATTACACACAATAAATATTTTAAACAAATTGTTTATCAAAACAAAACAAAACAAAACAAAACGAAACAATCACAAATAATTAAGAAAAAACGAATAAAGATTAAAACTGGAAACAAAATTTTCAAAAACAATGACCTTTTTAAATATACCGAACATTTTAATTGTTCTTTATCAGTTGCAATGTTTACATAAAACTTGCAATTTAAGGTATAACATGCTGTTAATTTAGTAGCCAAAAATAAAAAACTATGATGAGACAAGAAAAAGACACACATTAGATTGATATATAAAGCAGTACACACAACACACCAACCTATATTACCGGAGAAAATTTTGGTAGTCCGCAGAGAAATTTTGAATTTTGAAATTTAAAAAATACGAAACTTTCATATTTTTTGAAATTTAGATAATCTTAGGTAAGGCTAAAATAACTTTTAAGAAATTTTAATTTTGGAATTCAAACAATCTGAATTTTGAAATTTAAAAAATATAATAATACATTTTACTGCAGAACTTCGTTTATCCGGGGCAATGCGATTGTCTAAGTAAATTTTTTTGAAAGAGTGAGTCAGGTTAATCGCGAACACGGATAATCGAAACACGGTTAATGGAGGTTCCATTGTATAGTAAAAATTTCAAATTTTCAAAAAAGTTTATTTTTATTTGGAAATTTATAGATACTAATCTTTTAATCTCAAAATAAATTTATTTATAGAGCGAAAAAAGCTAATTTTTAAAAAATTTTTGAGCTTGAAAATTCAAAAGTTATAATTAGAGCTCGAATTATAGGCAATATGGAACCCGATATTTAGTATGTGGCATATAATTTATAATATGTATAATATCTTGCGTTTATGCATAAATTGTATGCCGCATACCAGATATCGGGTTCCCTATTACCTATAATCCGGGCTCTAGTTATAATTATAAAAATTTCAAATTTTTTTTTAAATAAATGTAGATAATCTTTGAATTTGAAAAAATTATTTTTTTGTTAAAAAAGCGAGAAAAAAGATTGTCGTGCTTTTCTAATAAATTTTATGTTAGTGTTTCATATCAGCAGCAATATGCAGTATGGCTTAAAGTCTACACTGACGGACCGGGAAGCGGATATCCGCTGTTCAAATTCAGGTCGCGTCAAATACACTGCTGTGATATAAATCCCAAGAAAGATCTGTGGGCTATGGGGAAGGCAACGGGAAACATTAATTAAATTCCCTAGTACGTCATTTTGGCTTCAGCCAAGTGATCTTACGCAGTGCTTAGTGAGTTTAATGATCTATGAAGTGCAAAGAGTTGCGACCGCTGTTATAGAGCACTGCTATAAATAACAAATAAAAGATAAAAGATAAAAGATAAAAGATAAAAGATAAAAGATAAAAGATAAAAGATAAAGGATAAATTAAAAATTAATTAAAAATTAAAAATTAAAAATTAAAAATTAAAAATTAAAAATTAAAAATTAAAAATTAAAAATTAAAAATTAAAAATTAAAAATTAAAAATTAAAAATTAAAAATTAAAAATTAAAAATTAAAAATTAAAAATTAAAAATTAAAAATTAAAAATTAAAAATTAAAAATTAAAAATTAAAAATTAAAAATTAAAAATTAAAAATTAAAAATTAAAAATTAAAAATTAAAAATTAAAAATTAAAAATTAAAAATTAAAAATTAAAAATTAAAAATTAAAAATTAAAAAAAATTAAAATTTATCTGGTAAATTGTGCAAAATGATAGATAAACTATCTAAATAGATATAATAATATGTATTTTAATAAAAATTCGAATACCTAGTTGTTTATTATAAAATTATTGAATTAGCAGCATTATAATGCATATTACAAACCTCGATACCTACCTAATAATTTATTTATTAGGAATTATATAGAATTAAATTAAATTAAAAATAAATTAGTGACATACTGTTTTTTTAACGTTTTAATATTAATTTGTATTTATAAATATGTTGTTAATTGTTGCATATTATCGTTTCGACTTGAGCAGTAAGTAACAAAGAACCGAAGCGGCAAGTTTAATTATATGTAACCATTTCGTGACAAGACTGCCTACAAATGATGTCTAACTACAACTACCATTACACACGGCAATTATTTTATCATTACCTTTACCTTACAGCTTTACACAAACCATTCAATGTTAATATAAACGCACCTTTCTTTGTTTCTGTTTTGTAATTTTATGTTAACATTATACACACATACATAATATGGGTAGGTAGGTACTTGTTATTTTGTAAAAAGCGGTTTTAAAAGTTTCTTTTTATCGTAATATTAAATTACAATTCTGGTAAAAAAAATCCCAATTTCATTTCGACATGAAGAAACTCTTCGCGTATAAACTCGATAAGACAAATCGCTGTGCAAAGAAAGGAAACCGCATGAGACGGTCTTAATTTACATAGCCTTTTAGCTTCGAGCTCTCTAACAAGGCATTTTACTCTCGGAATTTCTAATAATGACACTCGCAGGCAACTCCAATGCATTTACTTGCTGTAAGTATTTCGGTTTTGTATTATAGCATTAGATGAAGTCACTTGAATAATTAACTCTTTATAATAGTACCTACTATAATATGCCTTTAATTCATAAGAACATCTTTTTGTTAAATAAAGTTATTCTGCACAAAGTTTTGATAACAGTAATTACGATTATTGCCATCGCCTACCGTGTAATCTGTAATTTAAATGATAAAATCAATATTCCTACTTAATATTACATAATTGATATATTCGGGATAAAAAGTAAACTACCTACCTATCGATTTTTTTAAATATTTTAAAATATCGTGCATGTTCGTTGTACCTTTTGTAGTCGATAGAAATCAAAACATTGTGAATAAAAGTTTAATTATTCAAATAAATCTCCGATAGTAATCTTCGGTTGATTTAAAATGTTGCCTTTTAGAAGCATCCGCATTCGACACCGCGATGTATATATTAACTTTACCAAAATACCATCTGCCTTTCTTTCACATCATTTACAAGTCGAGCCAATTTAAACTTATCCTTTTATTCAGTTGTCACCTTGTTAGTGAAAAAATATCTTTTATCTATAGCCGAACAGCTGTAAAGATTAAGAAAAAATATTAGTTATAATATGGGAAAATATACAATTTTAGATAAAAATTTTAAAAATTGATTTTTTAAAAATAATTTGTAAAATTGGTTAAGTAGCTGATCATAATTTACATTCACAAAGAAACCACAATATCAGGTTCTTAAGTGTACGCATGATCGATTTACAAACAGCCGTAAAGAGAATATACAAAAAAGCATGTGGGTATGAGAAACAAGTTTTATGCGGCAAAAATAAAAAATTTGAAGTAAATTAATTCGCTGTAGTACTATGTACTAATAAACTTTAGTTGTGACAACGACATTGAAGAACTTGAACAGCTTCTCCAATTATAGGGGCTATGACGAGATGCGGTGAAATGATAGCTGAGAAACTTGAATGTATTATAGAGAATTATTACCTTTCAGAGATCATACATACTGGCAATCAAATATTATTACTCAATTACAAGCAAGAAGCAGGTCGATAATAATCATTAACTAGAATTTTATTCTCAAACACTGTATGCATCATAATTTTCGTATGTTCATAAGATTTTAATGTTCAAAGTAAGATCTTAATCTTCAGATAAAAATCTTATCTATTGACTTTTCTAAGTTTTTTCCTTCAATTCGCCCTGCTCCTCCTTCGCACCTCTTATCTTACTTCTCTTTGTTTCATTGTTTCTATAAAAAATATTCTTTAAAAACCTGGAAATTAGAAAGCATTCCCATACTTCAAAGGTTACTTCATGTTTTTAATCAAAAATATGAAAATGTTGCATGAATACATACGATAATGATTATTATTATATTAGCTTGGCTAATACTAATTGTATATAATATTTATACTACATACAATATTAAATATACATACAACACAAGAAAATTAATTAAAGAATTCACATTAATATAACTTCAACTGTAGAAATTGATTATTATGTTATTACCAATTGTTATCAACACAATAATTTTATTAATAATAATTATTATTTATTAGCATAATATCTTTATTGTCTATTGCATATTATGTTGATACCTATTTATAGGTAGGGGAAAATGGTGTAACACCGATCTGTGGTCCAAATTTAGAAAATGATTATTATCATATTTACCTATAATTTGGTTACGCCTTTAATGACATAATTAGTAATTACTAACTCCACTGATTTTATTATTTTCAAAATTTACATGGACGTCCCATTTTTGAGAGTCACTACAATATATTATATTTATCTTATTTATAATATTGTATGTCAGTACTAACGAATCTTTGTAAATCTAAATTAATTGATTGTGTTTAGATTTGTCGTTTTCGGGAGATCTTTTTAGTAAGTTAATCAGACTTACTGACAATCTGTGCAATGTCAAAAAAAGATTTTCATCGGTGTAATTCGCACGTGACTATCGGTCCACGTGTGTTCCTCGATTATTACTCTAAAAAAATTGACTACTCCACATACATACATCATACATCCTAAGATATAGAGGTGTATTTTTGTATTCAACATTAAAAACATATTTAACATAATATTATATCAACCTACTTAAAAACAAATATTATATTACGGAATTTGAAGGTATCAATTTTAAACGGAGGTAATTAAAATATTTTAAATTATAATTTAAGTGAATATTTGTTCGACTTTTTCTTTAATTAGATTAACTTTTAATCCTTATTATACAGCAATAAATTTAGTTCAATATTACCGTTTCTCTCGTATACCTCGATAATTAAACGTAAAAAGAAATGTTATGTTTTATTGACATTGATGTATTTGAAAATGTAACTTCTGTTACATTTTATTTCATTTTTTAATTTGCAAAAATATTGTAAAACCTGAAGTGATTATTAAAGCTATTATCAAAGCGTTAATTATATTTGTTTGGTTTTTAAGTATATACAAATTTGTGATAGGAAACAATGTATAGAAGATTAATTTGTTGTAATAAGATAAACTAGTTTAGTATGTAAATTTGCTTGATATTGTGAACTGTTATGAAATAAGGAGAGAAAACGCTGACGAAAATCTTGAACTTTTTTTTTATTCTAGAAGAGCAAAGATAAAATGATGGTGTAATAAAATAAGTCTATTTGCACTAAAAAGAAAAACATTTAACAAAGTTACAAAGCTTCTTTATACCTGCCTAGTGATCGGTTAATCCCAGAAAACTTTACTACAACCGAAGGGTCCAAATGGATCTCAACAAGGGAAAATTTCCATTGCTAATTCTTTTTGGTTTTGAGGAATTGGCATTTGTTACCTTTCGTAATCTTATAAAATACCAGTTAAATGCTTTTGTTTCTTTTACTTTTCATAAATATTTAGCTCGTACATAGTACCTATTACGAAATTAATAAGCAGTAGCGTACTTAAATATTTTTATTCGTAGTTAAATATAATATGTGTTACGGAAAAAGTACTTAACTGGAAAATGTATATATTTACCGGTAAAGGTGTACAGGTTCGACGGACGTTGGTAAGAATGCGTAGGATTAAAAGAGCATTATATTACAATTACCGGTAAATGTAAACATGCGAACATGTACGTTGGTAAAAGTAAGTCGACGAATACAGTTTATTGTAATAATAATCAATATTCAATATTTTTAAATAAATAACTTAATATTTTCGAAACGCTTCAGTAGCAATTCGAGTTGAAAATATTTATTTTTACATATTTAAATTTGTTTGTACAAATATCTAAGTTAGTACTATTTTGAATAATTATAATTTGAATTAAATTAACTTGTTGTAAAGTCTGAATATACTTTTTCCAACGTCACTTGGTATATGTGCAGATATTCTTATTTCTATGGAGAAAGCATAAGTCTACATTTACCGGCAAATGTGCATTTTACCGGTATCCGTATTTTTTCCATTTAATCTATTGCTACCTAAGGTAACAATTATTAAAATTTAAGTTGGTTCAATATTGCATTTAAAATATATCATATTATTCATTGTCGTTTCCTATCATTAACTTATATTTGAAAATTTGGTGAATTAGTCCACTGTTCCTCAGACTTCTTCAACTAAAAAATGTGGTTTTATAAAGGAAAAATGTTGATGAATTATTAAAGAACGCCGCCACCTTACATGTTACGTGTGGGTTTAAATTGTCTCGAGGTTTAATTGTTAATCCTGGTAATGAAGATGTTATCGTAGTTAATGTTAGTACATATATTTACGATTTAGCCATAAAACTGATACAGTAATTATATATTATATTATGAGCAATTCAACAATTACTATTGCAATTGCAAGGGGCATAAACATTATTCTTTATATTCACGTACTTAGGAATAATGAAATTTAATTTATAATTTTTTGCATTTATATTAATTCAAATTAAAGTAGTATATTATTACGTACATATACATAACTATTATGTAAGTACCTTAAACCTTAATGATTCTAGCTATTCAATTACGGGGCAAGCCTGTATCAAGACCACCCTAACCTGATTTTTGGGGTAATTAGTTTGATGCATAAATTAATTTAAATCTGTTAGTAGCCGACGACCGCCAAATATCTTAGGCCGGCCCTGGCTTGCAAATAAGTTTACGTTCCCCTTTGGCGCCGTTACTGTTTTAAATTGAGACTTTTGAATGCATAGAAAATATTTAAGCATTTAAAATATAAGAAAATATACCGTGTTTTAGTCGAAGAAAATAACTTAATCAATAACAAAAGTATTTTACTTTTGCTGGTATTGATTTTTGATTTTGTTATTTATTTTTGTATTTTTTATTTGATTTGCAGTTTATTATATATTTAGTTTGAGTTTTTTCTAAAGTTTAACGTTTCAAAATATATTTTTGCAATCTTTATAAAATAAATAATAATATTTTAATGGATCACCCATGAAACAGATGTGATAGATACCCATGTTATAGATTTTTCCTAAATGATAAACATATTACTTATTCATTTTTGAGTTACTGCAGTAAAACAAAGTTGGTTATTGAACATAAAATTAAGGAAATTGTAAATTAATTGATTTGTCAAAATGGCCAATAAAAATAGAATATCTATTTACTAACATCTGAAAATGCGGTCTAAAACATTTCGCCGTCGCCGTTTCGCTGTCGGAAATTTGGTATTGAATTTTTTAATGCTTTTAATGTTAATGATATATATATTATATTATTTATTTTATTATTTATTATTTATTTAAATTATAATATTTATATATATTTATATTACTATAAAAATTTAATTTGGTAGTTTTGAAAAAGAGGAATAAACTTTATTTTTAATCTCACCGGTAAAAATAATATAAGTAATTACGGTAAAAATGAGGTTATTTACCAAATTATTGTTGTTTGTTGTGATTATTAAATTTTTATTGATCTGTAAATTTTACGAAATTATTCTTATTTAGAAAATACCAAAATAAAGTAAAACCTTGCATTCTACGCCGGTTAAAGCTAGGTACAGCTTAAAATTTAAGCGGGATTTTTAAACATGTAATAGAATGCAAACATTTTTTAGAATATTTATATTTATGTAATTATAAATATAATTCGAATTGACAAAAACAATTTAATACCTACTAAATTTCGAAAACGGCGAAGTGACGACGACGAAATGATTTCGGCAAGAGTCTTATTCATCTGGAAAGGTGGGTGTAGGTCCGTAGGTTATTCTTTGTAGAGCACTGGGCATCTCAAGAATTATTCGAAAAATTTTCTCCTTTTATTAATCCCATCCGAGTAGTCACCTGTCATTTATCTAAAAGTTACAATCGAAAAATTGTTTTTAAAATACAAAAACAGTTGAGCAAATAAGTGTGCTTTTGTTTAGTTTTCATAACATTCAATTTTTTGTGTAGGCAAATCGAGTCCATTTAATCGCTCGCGGTTAGTTAATTAACGGCTGATGAAATTGAAGTTAAATAAATGTTAATTTGAAAATCCATTTAAACAAACTCTGAGAATTTTATGAATAATTACGTTATAGAATGCGGTTAAAAGGTTTACCTGGAAAAGGGACACTTGCAAATTGCGTTAAAAGGAACGATACGTAGAGGTACGGTGAAGATGTCGTTTATAATTTATCGAAATTTGAATCGTTAATTCTGCAATAAATTTCGGTTAGGACTTACTGGCATGTGGATGGACTGACAACAGAATGTTTGTGAGAAAAACATCGAATATTGTTTCGTGATAAAAATTTAAGCTGATCATTAGTGAGATCCTGCTGGCAAATACAATTTTGGTTACCGGCTTTGTATGAGTCGTTACTTTTCGTCCGACTTCGGTACGTTGTCGAGTTTCATCACATCACGTTTGTGTGCAGTTTGCAAGCAACGGTTTTGTCGTTAACGTTCAAGTAGTGCACGGTTTGTGTGATTGTGTCAACATTTTTGTGTTTAGTGAGTGGAAGTGCTATGATACCAATGGTTTAACCGTGTTGTGTAGAAGTGTTTTAAGTGTTTATGTGCCGTGAGAGTGACGCAGATCAAGGAATTCTCATACACGAGATATTAAGGATTACACAAAACGTACATAGTGGATTATTTCCGGCTATCAAGTCGAATTTATACCGTGGATATTAAATACCATCCGAAGCGGGTATGTATCTCTAATAAACCACGCCTAACATTAATTGTACTTTATCAGTTTGACAAAGGCGTTCGTTCATCATTAAAAGTACGCTGTCTGCATGTTTGGTATTTTGTTCTCCATCTTTGTTGTGCTACAGAAAAGGACGGTGACCCGCCCGTCCTTCTTGTTTATGACGCGTCACGCTATAAACACACTACAAATTCTCGCATCCGTCTCACTCTAACGGATGAATAGGGCCTTACAGCACCACCCTGTTCTTTACCAAATCTGTTTCATCTTAAGTTGATTTCACCTCTGTAGTTTCGTTTGCACTTCCATTTCGTCTTTCTTGTCGCTCTTGCGATGGTTATTATACTCGACGCGTCTAAGCTTCGATCTATGGAAGCCATTTTGGATTGCAAGCTTTTCTTTTCACTCAAATTATCCCAATAATTCAAAAAAACTTAACAGCTTCTACGACGCACGTTGTTGTTGGGTTGTAGATAAATTTCATTGATCATCCAGCGAAAGTCATCAATTTTGGTGGGATTTATTCGGTAAGAAAAGGTAAATAAACAAAAGTAAGAACCCAAAACAACTTACGGGCCTGACGTCACGTATTTAAGATATATTCGAAACATTATTTTCGGAAACAATATGTCTAAAAGCGACATATACATACATATTATGTATTGAACTTGAAAGAATCTCAATAGCGTCATTTAATTTAACACGTGAAGGTTAATTAGTTGTTATATCTCTTTACACATCATTGTTTTATAGTTAGACTCGAGGCGATTTAAATAGTAAAACTCGTAAGTATCGAATTTAGAAAACTTTATATATTACTACAAAAAAATCCATCACAATATGCAAATATTGACACACAATTAATGGGTCGACGTTACATAGAGATTTAACTAACGAAACGAAAACGATCAATTTATTATTTTAAGTGGTTTATGACTTTTTTCTTCGTGTACCTTAACACATAATAAGTCAATACGCGAAGGTCGTATTGATTTTGTCGTATTTACATGCGGGTATATTTTAAGTTCTTCAAAGCAAACTTGAAACGGCCAGACACTTGACAAGTAATCGCCAAGGTTTTTGTTGTCCAGCATTATCTTTATTTTTACCTATAATACAATATATTTTTTATATTTCACGTGCTTATTATTTTTTCAAACTTATTAAGTTTTTTATGTGTGGTAAATTGGCATTTTAACGTGCCATAACTTCATGGTCGCAGTGAAATTGATTGTAAAAGGATTTGTTAGTAGTCATTAAGTAAAATTAAACCGGAAGGACAAGTTTCTAATGTGTAATTTTACTGTTCTAACGATCGTTTGTTCGAGTTTTATATTATGCTTTGTATAATATTTAATATTTGCGTTGACAAACAATTGCTTCACTTATGCCCGTGAGTTATATTCTCACACTTTAGATATGTAATATATAAATTCGTATAGTCCCTAAATATTTCCAATCACATAAATTAATTAGGATTGGTCTATAAATGTCAACCACTAGGTGCATCGGTCAAACTATAAGGGTCAGATGGTTAAACACTTGTGGACCATATGTAAAACCCAACACATTGAAACCATAACTTATAAAATCATCCCCTTTGCAGCAAATACATAAAATCTCAAGAAAGCAAAGTTTTTCAAGTCAGTCTGAATATTTTTATTGTACAGTTAAGTTCTCGATTTAGAATTAAGTTTAACGTTAAGTTCATCATTTATAATAAATAAATAAATTTGAAATTATAAAAAGTTTTATTATAAAATAACAAATAATAACTCGTGCGCTTGTCGAGACAAAGGAATTTCGAAACTTTTAAGAGTATTCATTTGCCAATGCCCTTGTCTGATTTATTGCAGGTACAATGCATACTTTATTGCCTTTCGTTTTATCGACGATTTTTTAAATTTTATAGTTCGACTTTTTTTTTACGATTAGTCGATCCATTTTAAACGCTTTGTCGTCCTAAGTTATTTTGTTCAGTGTCTTCGGGCATTCGGAAAAGTAATTATTGTAGAGATTATGAGAATAAAGCGTTTTCAGAATTGCAGAGTTTACAATCCCTACAGTAACATCACCTCTAACTTGTTTTCATTTGTTAAACAAAATTTACGATCTTGCTTTTGGGAGCTTTTATATCGTCTTCCCTAGTTTAACTTTTGTCCCTTAAGCGTCAGTATCATAAATTGCCTATGTAAAGACCAGGTTTGTTCTTTTCTTCAAGAATTTAGAAGAACTTTAGGCACTCCATTTGGGCCGAAACGATTCGTATTTAATTCAGTAGCTTTTAAGGACTTTGGTTTTGAGCTTGCATGTTTTAATTTTTTTTACCACCAATATAAGCACGTGAAGTGATTAAAACTTTTTATTGATAAAATACATGTCCCGCCGGGCATATCTCTACATAAACTGATATTATAACATACAATATAGATTTAATTTTAATAAATTAATACATACATAAATAACTCACTTATGAGGTTGGCATAGTTTATTATATATTAATTAAATTATTTTATACTACCTATATCTATATTATTTATTGGCATTGAAAGTTTGTTTATCTAAGATAAAATTCTACAATATTATTGTTGTAAAATTTTAATCTTAGTTTAAATTTAAACTCATCTTTGTGATAGCGCACAGTAATAATTTTTTCTTTTTCTTACATTCAATATTCAGAAAATTTAGTCAAGTCAGCTAGTGTCAGCTATAAGTCAACGACTAGAAATGTGGGAGCAAAGTTTGATTCTATCTAATTTCTAATATACCTATTATTAAAAACTGATCATTTTAGCTTCTGGGGCCAAAACGTTCGAATTGGTACGATATTTTTGTTCCCGAATTAAAAAATTTTCTAATAAAATTATGACGATTTATGACGTAAATTACCAATATGTACATTAAATTTTAAATTTCACCCCAAAATGGCAGATTTGTCTAGACAGTGTATCCTTGATCCAACTCGAAAATTACGAATCGAGAAAGACGCAGATCTCTGATTAGCTTGACTCGTTAAAGCCATCTTGGATACCGCTCCAACTCGAAAATTACTGATCTAGAAAGATACAGATATTTGCTTTTATGATTAATTCGGCTATAATTAACAAAATCCGATTTTAAAATAAATAAATGAGACGATGTTCACCGTTGCAGTTGCAATATCCACCCCGCCCATTAAAACAAGTGCTGCAACTATTTACATTGAGCACACGTACGTCGACAGAATGAACAAATCACCGACTTTTAACTGAAAAATCTATTATTATTTATTTCTATTATTATTTTATTCGCTTCATTTTGAGTGTTATGTGCAGTCCGATGATTCCGAGTCCATACACATTGCTTGCATGCGTTTATTTGCATATTTGCTTGTCGTTATTTGTCATACCTATATGACTTTTCATTTTTGGAAATAACTTTAATATCTTCAGAACCGGATTATCAATATTTTCAATCATATTTTACATAACATTTTTAAAAGTGTACAAAAAGGATGTGACGATTTAGAAATACAAATAAAAATACCTAGGCTTTGTAGGGCACAAAAATATTGATCAAATTATGAAACACAATCTGTGGAAGAATATTTTAGAATTAACATTTTGATACCTTATATGTAGACCCTAATTTCTTGAAAAAATGTTTACTTTAGATATTTGTTGTTTAATTGACAGTCTAACTGAAGAAATTTGTGTATGCAAGAGGTATCTTCTTAAAAAATGTTATTTATGCAATATTTCGTTAGAAAAGCTGACGATAACTTAATTAATAACTTTAATTGTTTAAATCTAAATGATGTAGATTCTGTTTTGAGTTTTAAATTCTTTTGCCCCAATACTTCTCAAAATCTTAGCAACGTGGAACCTTCTTTGGCAAAAGAAAAGATATTCTGTGTAATGCGAGAGGCAGGGGTGGGCAGCATTAATTTTGTAACCCCCGAGAAAGAAATTCTTGATTATCATTGGTTAAAGTTCAATTTGTATATTTTAAATACGGATTGTTATGTATTTTCTTCTTCCCTGATTTTTCGTAATAGTATGGTCGTTCCAGAAATCTCACAAAATTTCACATTTTCCCATATATTATGCCATACATTCAGTCAGTTCCACTGATATTTCCCAACATACTTATATAACATCTTTCAAACATTTTCTTATATTTCTTCCATATCTCTTCGGGACGTGCTCCTCGATACAATTACTGGATCACAGTGGGCGGTTCGTAGTTGACCATATTAGGGGGTGAAGTTATTCGACATTTTGACGTTTATATTATGTAGGTACTTATTTTGTCTGTTTTAATCCATAATCATAGCTCAAGAATTACTGAACTACTAGGGTATAATCCATATCTCCCCTTCCCCGATGTATATACTGTAACAACCTAACAACCCATTAATGCATGTTCTTCTGAAAGAGTGAAAAATAACTTGCACGCAAACCTTCCGTAGCAGAATTTTGCTCAAAAGGAAAACTTTTAGGGCCAGTATTTTACTCTCAGTTTAAACCCGAAAATAAACTCGTACTTTTGCAGTCACTTCAATGCTATCTTGAAATGCAAGCAATTGAAAAGCTATTCAAATTATCCAAAAACGTTGAATGAAAGATTGATCCACCGATTTTGTTTGAATATTACTCGTAATTTTAATACAAGACTAATTTGTCGACAACTTGATAAAATGCGGAAGCAAGGGCAGTAGGTCAATGGTATAAAAAATAAACAAACAAGAAAGAACTTTGATAACAAATTGATTAAAAATATTGCTACTCTCCTGATAGTTGAGCTGTACACGACTTCTTGCAATAAATTACATATACAACTTTCAATACACTGCAAGTCGAAAATGCATCGATAAAAAAGTAACAAATTTTTATCACAACTTGAAGATCTTGACACAAAATTTATAAGATCTCGAGTGCGAGATAGCTTTCTTGACTTTGGTATTTTAATTAGTTGTTTATTAATATATACGTACAAATATTGCCGTAATAGAGATAATAAAAGTTCCGGTGAATGCTAGAAATCTTCTTTTACTTTTTTTTAATTTAGGGTGCTAACCTGACTGAAACTTATTAAAAATTACCGTTGTTGAAGACGGTGGTTATAATTCAATATCAAAAGCGATGTGGGTATGTTTGATTATTAACGTTCTCTCTCAGAACAGACATCGTAGAAGCGTAGGTCTTCAGTAAATGCTACATAAATTCCCCTTTTTCGGTCGGTGATTTGAAATAAGAGAATCTCAAAAGGTTAACCACAGTTCCAAAGAAGGGTATACGATTCGCTTCACTTATTTCTTCTCCGGTTGCAACCGCTTACATTCGCAATGTCAAGTTCTCGAAAATGTAATTGCCATTTCATTCTCGATAATTCTGTCATACCCTCCTTTTTATTCTTGATATGTAATTATATTTTAACTGGGAACTGTTGAACTGCAGCTCTCTAATATTTGCACGCCCCATATATTCCTAATCAATAAACGTAGAGAAAGAGGATAAGTAATGATTTTTGTGTATTATACAGGGTGCTGAATGATAGCCGAACATAGGAAATTAACATGTAAAAACTTATTTATGCAAATTCTTGCTTCCCTAATTATTTTAGAGAGAAAATGCAAGACACAAAAATAATTCAGAATTATAAACTACAAATGATAAGAGCATCAGCTTTAATTTAGCTTTTAGTTAAATAGTCAAAAAATGCTTTTGAAATTGTTAAAAATTTCAATTATCAGACTGGCCTTGAAAGTTTTCATGGTAATTATTTTTGAAAATATAAATTAAATTGAATTTATTACATGGCCAGTGCGATAAATGAAAATTTTAACAATTTCAAAAGCATTTTTTTTTTACCTTTTAAGTAAAAGTTAGATGAAAACTAATAGTCTTATCATTTGTAGTTTATATTTCTGCATTATTTTTGTGTCGTTCATTTTTTCTTTAAAATAATTTGGGAAGCAGGAATTTGCATAAATAAGTTTTTACATGTTAATTTCCTATGTTCGGCTAACTCATTCAGCACCGGTATACCTAAAAAGTATTCTTTCGACTAGTCAGTTGACCAGGAAATACGACTATTATCTACTGGATGTTTCCAACTTGAGTAACAGACGATAAATAAAATCGATGTGTTGAAACCACAATTTTAAGCACTGAGGTTTTACGTGACTCCATTATGGAATTTGATTAAAATTACAAATTAAAATGAGGCTAAATTTTGCTTGTTTTCTTTACTAGTGATTAATTTCCAAACTAATGTTAAATAAATAACAAACAAACAAATTTCATTGGAATTTTGATAAATTGGTGTTTTATGCTTTTATTTCTGGACGATTTTGTACACATATACCTATTATTTTCGTTATACTAAAAATCCAAATTGTCATTTTATGTTTATTTTTGCATAAAAACTCGCTTTGATCCTTGTCGCTTGGCACTCTTCCATCAAGTGAAACGAATTGCACTTAAGTGTCGAAAAGTTGCTCGGCTGGTTCCAAATCAATTTGTGTCAGAATTTGTCTAGAGCATTTCGAATATTTGACCACTTCTTGTGAAAAAATGCTGAACTCCTGGGTACTATAGATTTATTCATGTTTGCGACCTATTTAATTATTCAATGGTATTTGTAGAATTTTTTTATGTAATTGTCTGCATATTTGCCAAACCACATCGAATTTATAAATAAACAGCAGTTCGTGTTTGGTTGCATTATTAATTTGTTTGAAAATTTTATAAGGGTTGTCTTTTTATCTAGACCCCAGTTTTAACTAACAAATTTTGTTTACTGCACTTTTAATTTTTATTGTTTAATAATTAGATTACGTAAAAATAATCTTTGACCCACACATGTCAACCGATGCAGAAATGTTTAAACTGGATGTTATAAATTATGTATTAAGTACTTGTATCAATAAATACAAATTAAGTAAACACGAATAATTTACGTTAAAACCTGTTTATATGAGAATTTATCATCGGTTGTGTTCTTGCATTATGACTAATAGTTATTTATTAATGAATATTAATTTTGTATGTTTAAAAATTGTACAACCTAAATACTCGAGTTCGTGGAACTGGTTTAGATGTTCTTTGTTTAAAAAATCTTGAGAATTTGCCCTTTCATATTTCAAACAAAATAAAAAACCGAATAACTTTTTATAATATAATATTCGTCAATTCTTTATGGTATATGGGACATACCAAGCTATAATATAACAAAATTATTTCAAAAATTGTTTACCATATGATTATTTCCTGTATTTCACATTCGTATGTTGTCCTGAGTGCATTTATGTTTGCGAAGCTTATGAAGCTGATATGCATAAGTAGCACACAGTTCATTAATTATTATATTCTTAGTTACACTTACGTTACTATTAATAAATAGTTGATGAACCTCTCTCCCTTCATGAATTTCAAGTTTGATAATTACACCATCGATAAGATTAGGAAAGTGAGATCAGTTCTTAAGTGCTTACAATTGATTGCACAAACGAAAGCTATTATTAATAAATTTGTAGATTTTTCCTGTTTGAAAAGACAATTTTTCCACTCCAAATCTTATCAAGTGGAATTTAAAAATATTTAAACTGGACATTCTTTCTTTCCTTGTATCTGTAGCGTGCCAGCGATCAAGTGTTCTCAAAGCGGTCACCCATCCAAGTTCAAATTGCTCATTTTAGAAGGCGGGAATTGTGATTAAATATTATGCTAATTGAAAATTTATGTACAACCTTAAAATATTTGAATGTAATTTCGTAACAATTTTTCAACTAGTCACGATTCTTTTACGAAATGATGAGTGATATTTAATATATTGTATTTAACTTTTTATTTTATTAAATAATCCAATTATGTGGTTATTTAACAATGGGAATACTTTTTGTAATTTGCATTTGGCAAACGTTCAACAAGAAAAACGTTGTTGATATTTTATGTTAATACCGGCTCTTACATTTATGTAAATTTATTGTAAGCATTGTTAATTCGTTTCCGAGTAAAACCAGTAGTGAAATGTTATTAGCCAGTTAACTCGTGTTGGGATTTTCATCGTGGTAATAGTCAAATTTTGAAAAATTTTAATCGTAATACTGTGGTTTGGCTTTAATTTGTATCAGCTCTTTCGGGTAAAAAATTTATTCTAGAAACTATAAATTGTTACGATTGATAAAATGGAATTGCTAATTATTTATTGAAAGTAAGTCGTTAACGATAAACATGCACGTAAAACGAAATAATAACTCTACCATCGTCATCATTTGTACTCATTGTTTGTTGTATTTCATTACAACAATGCTTAGTTAACTCACAAGAGACATGAACCTATTAGTTTTTATGGATTTCATTGTATATTTAATGCTTTTATTTATGAATATCTGTGATATTCTGTAACAAAATAATGTATACATAATATCTTTAGCAATAATTGGTTTCATAATTTTTTATAATCTACTGATAAACCATTTTTACATTCGCGAATACCAATTATTATCTATTGTACACTCTTTCTTTTCTTCTTCGATGATCGAGGGAACGATTTCGTCTGAATTTTTTCACATCTATTGTTATTTATTTGGAGCTCTTCTTTCGATTGAAATAATGGTTAACAGCAATTTTATTGTTTTGTTGGCAATTTAAAATATACTAAAATGTGGACAGAATTCGGAAAGAATTGCACGTTAAAAAAATTTACAAGCGTTTGCGCTGATTGGTAATCAAATTGAATTGTTAATGGCTTATTTTGATATACCGCACAGTTATTTTCTATTTATTTAATGGTTATTGATTGATTAGCGGCTTATGACGTTACTTAACAGAAGTTTTATGGTAAATTGAATAATGTAAAATGCCAATACCATACGATTTATAAAGTTGTCGAAATCGTATAAATTCAATATTTTGTTTTATATTATTGCCAAGTTAATTTATCAAATTTAACTGGATGTGGTTAATGGAAAACTAACAACATAAATAAAATTTTGATTAATCTTCGACCTTTAGTCAAGAACAATTTTGAAATAGTAATTTATATGAAGTGAACATTTAAATTATAGATTATTGTGAAATGGCTCTCATTATATTTCGAGTTTATTATGGTTAATAAGTTCTTGGAATGCTATAAATTTATTGTTATTACAATAATCTGCAATTGCCGAGATTATTTCCTGGTTTCCATTTTAATGTGGAATTGTAAATATCGAGACGTGTTAACGTTTTGTTCAGCTTGAATGGCCAACTGGCAGGAACTTTGCGTGGGAGGTGAAGCTAATAATGGAACCACTTTATTGAAGTAGCTTAGATGAAAGGATTAGGGTTAATGGAATATACCAAATTCTATTGGGGCGGGCGTCTTCGATGTGAATTATCGTTATTCTATATTCCAGTAGTAAAACGTGACTTTTCTAATTTGCTTACATTATCTATTACTTATATGGTTTTCGCAAATGACGAGTAATTAAAAAAAATTATAAATTACATTTTTTAACCAGATTGATAATTGTGTCAATTCCAATAAAATAAACTTGGCCTGAACTGACATATTTTTACCAATCTGTTGATGATAAATTTTAATCCGACAACTCGAAGGCATACAATAAACCTGCTTAGGTTCGGTTTTATTGGAAGACAAATTTCCTGCAATAAAATTTTAAGAATTTGGGAAATTTCCCACATTTATATTTAACTCTCACGAATTGCAGTTGCCTCGGAAAAATTTACTGTCAACAATAAATATTTCTTTAGTTATTCTACCATGACGATGCTTGAGCTTGGATTAAATTGTTTTTATTTTATTGGTAGTAAACCGTAGATACTTCAGTTATGTGCCAATTTATCAATATGATTCAATGTTTCTGGCTGGTATCCTTCAGCATTCCTTCATCTTTTCTATGTCATATCACATTTCTTCTTAATCAAGCTTATTAAATTGAAATGTTTCAAGTAAAGCCTTGTGTATGTGACGAGCACTAATTAAAAATATTTTGTAAAAGTTATATCAACGGCGCCGATTTTTGAAAATCTCTAATCACACCAGTTTTACGAGGGGCTTCTTTCTTTGGACACTAAAATTAATATTTTGAACAAAAATTACACTACAACCAATTGTGAGAACCTGAACCTTTATACCTACAAATGTGTCGTACTAGTACCAGGTATAGAGTTGAATGGTGAAGCAAAGATAAATTTATTATCTCAAAAATGTTCGAACCCATTTTAACCATTTAACAAATCTGCAAATTTGGGTATCCATAAATTTAAAGGTGGTGGAAAAAACTTTTATCCGACAGGTTTTATTTACTTTAATTTTATTTTTCAATTTTTGTAGAGAATTATTGAGTGCAATTAGGACCTTCTTTTGTGTTCAAGTGCACACTGTTTCAGATATCACCTTGTATATTTCTGTATCCTGAAAAAATCAGTGATCTACGATTATAAAATTTATCCCAGAAGTGTTTGTAGAAATGAAAGGAACAATGAATAATAGAAAATTAAATTGTCGTTGTTCTAAGCGTTATTGCTTATATTATTATTTATTCAAGCTTTGTAGCAAACAGCTTATTATATGAATATTATTATCGATTGTATTTTGTCTCCATTCAATGCTAAGTTTTATGTCTACTTGCAGAGATTTATAATATAAATTGAAAGTCGCCTTGTTGAAAACCAATCAAAAAGTTACTTATTTATTATTGCGCAATTCAAACTAAAGAAATCGGACTTGACCTAGGATATCAAGTGGAAATTATCGTATACGATTAAACTTTTTTATGAAACAGAAACACGAGCAAAATTGCATAGTAGGTTTCAATACACAAGTAAATTGGATTCATTTCCATATTTTCAATTAGTGGATTAGATACTCGAATACCAAGTTACATAGTATTTACTTAATTATATTGCTCTTCCTTCTCCTCCTTGGGTAGAAATTTACGATAAGGTAGGATGATTTAACTAAACCTAGCATGTAATGTATTAATCGAGCTAAAGGAATTATAATGGATTTGCGATAATTACAGATTATGATTCAGTTTATTTTCAGTAGCAAATGCTCGATAGATAGGGTAGGGGGAAATCTCGTCAAAAAGTTTTTCTTTAAAATTGGCATGTTAACGTAGATACAGCTCGATTCGTCTAGAGAAAAAGCTACATTTTTTGTTTGAAATTTTCATAACGAGTTAACTTTTGGCAATAAATCTGGCATGTTGGATGGTATTGATTATTAAAGTTGAACCTTTTATTTTTTAATTAATCAAAAAGCACAAACCACAAAATACACGCATTTCATAATAATTATCTGAACCCACGAATCAACTGAATAATTAAATATGATTTGGATAATTTCAGGTATTTTAATGAACTCAATCCTGTTTTTTTAAATTTTAAATATCAACAAATCAAAACCATCAGCTTCACTCAATGAATATTTAGTTTTAATCGCTCATTACAAAACGGTCTACCAAACAAAACTAGGAATTATCGCTTTTTTTCTTACCTGCGGTTTCCAGCCAGCTAGAAAGAAAACTTTGAAAATTGGTTTTTGTATTTTTTAAAATAATTTTAATATCACACCGCATTAAATACAAATATTGACAGAATACATGCAGTATTATTTAATGTATTTTTATAAAAACAATATTTTGTTAAACGTTATTCTGAGATAATAAGCTACGAAAGTCTTCCACGCAATAATTAAGTTGGTACTATTTTATCCCATTTTTAAAATGGTTTTTCGCCCATACGAATAAATTAAATTTTACATTCGAATGATATATCGTTGAAAATGTAGTTACTTCTAAGTATAGGGAACAAAAACATTGTTTTTTCAGAAAACAATTTTTCTGTTATTCGTAGATAATTTTATACGTCGCGTGGGTAGTTTCCAAAATTTTTGATTGTGTGAAATCGCTGTTTTCGGGATGAAATGGAATAGGGAAAAAGTTAAGAGATTATTTGAATACTAGGGGCCGGTTCCACCAACTCTGGTTAAATACTTTAATCATGATTAGTTGGGGTTAATCATGGTTAAATGTAAAAGTGTGTTCCACCATCTATTTAATCATGGTTAAAGACGTTTAATCATGGTTAAACAGCCTTCAAACTAATCGCCCGATTTTGGGCGTTTAGGCGAGTTTAATCACGGTTAATGGTCGGTGCAGGCGCAATTCTTTCAATTTATAGTAAACGATAGGTACTGTTGACATTTTGAACATACCTAGCCTAATAACTAAAATGATCTCTTTTGGAAATACATTTTCGATTTGATTTTCGAAAAGCATAAAAAAAATATTTTATAATTATTTTAACTAGTAAACCTATAATATTTTTATTTTTATTATAATAATTGTTTATTTAATAATTCGGTTTGCAATTTTTCATAATTAACCTTTGGGCTAATCTTAGATGTTCATTTTACTTTACTAATTTAAAATAAAAAATTGAAATAATAATTTCCAAGTTTAGTTTATAAAATTCCAGGTATATTTCTGTATTTTTCACAAAACCCCTACTAGACCTAAGTTTCACGTGACTATCTATTAACTAAACAGGAGAGCTTTTGCAAGGAAAAACCGAGTATACACGAAATCCAAACATTTAACCATGATTAACTAATCATAAATACAAAATGCTTGGTGGAACGCTTTGAAGTTAATGTCGGTCAACTAATCATGGTTAAGTATTAACCGTGATTAGTTAACCAACGATTTAATCAGAGTTGGTGGAACCGGCCCTAAACCTATTATATTTTTATTTTTATTATAATAATTGTTTATTTAATAATTCGGTTTGCAATTTTTCATAATTAACCTTTGGGCTAATCTTAGATGTTCATTTTACTTTACTAATTTAAAATAAAAAATTGAAATAATAATTTCCAAGTTTAGTTTATAAAATTCCAGTTATATTTCTGTATTTTTCACTAAACCCCTACTAGACCTAAGTTTCACGTGACTATCTATCAACTAACCAGAAGAGCTTTTGCAAGGAAAAACCGAGTATACACGAAATCCAAACATTTAACCATGATTAACTAATCATAAATACAAAATGCTTGGTGGAACGCTTTGAAGTTAATGTCGGTCAACTAATCATAGTTAAGCATTAACCGTGATTAGTTAACCAACGATTTAATCAGAGTTGGTGGAACCGGCCCTAGGTTTGTCAATTCATGTATCATAAAGATAATTAAAAAAATCGATAAATCAAGAGTTTCAAAACAGAATTGAAACATTCATAAAATTATTACTGGATGTCGTTCATATTATTATCAAAATAAGTAGGTACATTTAATTCTGTTTATTTTTACAGTAAACGAACGTTTCGACCTTTCTTTTTAGTAAGGCTAAATGCGATAAAAAGTATGTACCTACAACAAAATTAAACAGAAATTTTACATTTAACTTGTAAAATCACACTTGCGTAATTTTCTGTTTCCTTGATTATTTTATGCAAAATAACCTTCCAGTTTAAGTTTTAAGACATAATAATTATTATTGTGCATCCGAATCATCAAAAGGTATTTTTTAATTTATTAAATTCAGAATTAGACTTGGAGCCAAATTAAAAAATATTCAAGGTTTTGCTATAGTTTATTTATTAACAATAATATTACACAAAAAAAAAAAAGTTGTCAATTTAATATAGTGGCCTGTATAATCCAACAACTGTTGTTAAATTGACAACAAATTTTTTACTGTGTATGGTTAAACTTGAGAACCTTTTTATGACTTAGGTCACAAAAACTTTCAAATTCTCGAAAGCGGCTGCTCGTAGCATTTTAATCATGTAAAAGCCCGCTCTAATTTTAGAGTTTCAGTGCAAAGTTTTCTCCATTCGGTTTTGAAGATATTTTAATTTAGACTTTTCAAAAGTGTCTATATTGCACTTGGTGCTAAAGGGAATGTATTATGGGTATATTCGCGATTAGCTTGAAGCGAACACCACCACGTGGAAAAATATTAAGGTAATTTAATACGTATGGTTGGTTTAGAAAGTTTTATTTATAAACCAAACGTGTTTGCATTCGTTTGTTCTATTTTGTGAATTATTAATTCACCGGGGTTTTACAATAAAATAATTCAGAATCAAACTCGGAACAACATCTAGTGTACGTAATAGAGTCACCATGTTGTTGACTTTTGTAGCACCACCAACGGTAAGGTAAATCGCGAATCGGTTAGTTGAAAGGTTGAAACGTAGATGTTGTTCGGAACGAATCACTTCACGATTATCAAATACACTTTAATAACGCAATTCGTTCGATATCGTTGTGCAGTAGGTATTGCTCATCCATAGTAATTTGCCTTTTTTTAACTCATGCTATAAAAAATAATATACAATAATAATTATTATTACAAATTTTTTATTGCGATATCTACCTCAACATTATTAGTATTATTATTATGAATCATTTAAATTTAGGATTTAACTTGAAAAGGAACATTTATTATCCCTGACACTCATTTGAGTAGTAATTATGTAATCTCCATACTTACAATAATTAATTAGCCTAAATGGCGTATATTCATTTTTCAGGGTAAAGGCTAACTTAACCGTTGTCTTTATTTTCCAGCTACAAATATCTACCAATTCCTTATGAGCAGTGCATTTAAATATTAATTTACACAGTGACAATAAAATGATTAGATAATATGATTTATATTTAATCTTTTCATTCAAAAGTATACTTTTCATAATGCAATGTTGAATTTTAATTGCCAATGAATAAATAATTTCTCATCTGAATTTAAATGGTTCACGAACTAATCCAGTATTTCATTATTTTACTACGATAGTTAACCGTGTCGTTCAAATTAGCTTGCATAAAAAAAACAGTTGTCGGTGAATCGCACCAAATTTAAAGTACATCATAGTAATTAACGGCTATTAAAATAATATTTCGCGTTTTTCAACTTCTAAATATTATTTTTGTGCACCATTGCATCAAAGAAGCATCCCAGGTGCCTGTTAAATTTTTATAAAATTTACATTCGCTTCTTGCGCTCTTCAGACTACGCCACGTCATTGAATTTTGAATAGCTTTTACACCTTGGTAAACCCACGTTTCGATGCAACATATGAAAAGCTACCAAATAGAATCTCGAACATTCTCTGTAACTTCAATATACGGTTCGTTGCGCTTGTACCTATGTACATATAAAGCTCACAAGGAAATTACATGAACCGAAAAACTCCGGTTTGATCTGCTGAACTAGCTATAATAGGACCCTGACTATTGGTATGGGTCTTGTTCAAAGATAAGGTTAATTATGAAAATAACTCTTTCTTCGCCAGGAGCGAAGCAATAATAATGTTTCTTTTGAATTAATTATAAATTAGTCGATTTATTGTTTTATTTTTAGTTAATTAAGAAAATTAGTAGGTATCGTTTTTTTATGACCATCATGAAGAAATTAGTTGAATCGTGTAGGTATTATCGTATTATGTTTTCAGTTAATGTGTGTTTCGAACATGCAACAACCCAAGTACTTCTCGTTCGATAAACTACTGCTCGTTAAAAATTATGACATCTGCCTAGCGTGCCGGAAACATTCTTCCAATAAATTTAATATAATTTACAGTAAAAGCGATTACTTCGTGCAATTTTTTAATGGTAATTATATCCCAACGAGTGATTTTTATAAACGTATTAACTTCATTTCGTAATTTAAGAGTTCTTGGCGAATTTCATACCTACTAATCGACTTTTTTTTATAAGTACACGAAACGAAAGGATTTTAATTCCGAACAGATATTTTTAATTGATCTTTTATCTATAATTTATTTTATGGTTTCCTGTATAAAAATTTACTTTTTTTTGCTAATATTATACCATAATGTTAAAAACATTTAACGAAGTTAATAAATGGGTAATTACTATGTATTATGTTTATAATAATTCTGTTTATCATTTTTATGCCACCTATTTAATTATATTGCTTTAATTGTGCTAAATTGTTGTAACTGCACTTTCATTTGCGTTATGTAATGGAATTCAAGTTCAAATTAACACTATGCTAACAATAGCTCAAACTTTTTTACATTAAAAACCCGTGAAAAACTTTCTCAAAGAGAAGGGTTGGAACAATAGATGGTTTTTGCGAGACAATGCTTTCTGTTTTTCAATATTTATAGGTAGTGTCAGTTTTTCCACTTCCGCAACTCGCACTTGAATTACTAAACCATATTTAAATTTTATATTATTTAGATTAGCATATATTTTGAATAAATATTCTGTTTGTTTTTACGGCGAAGCTTAACAGGTGATTGGATGAGTTTGTAAGTAATTTTTCGCAGAATTTGAACGTCCGTCGTTATTTGCGTTCAAATTATTTTTCTCAGAACCATGCACATTTTTTGGAAGTCATTAAAAAACGATAAATATTTAAGTTTCAGTTTTGAGTAGTTTTTACCTAAAGCTTGGAAAATAATTTATAGTTACCTAGCTCATTATGAGATTGATTAAATTTAATAGCTCCTTGTAATTTCCTAAGTGGTAAATTTGCTGTTAATGACTTGCGAGTACGTCAGGGCAGCGCAAGCCAACCGTAAGAATTAAGCAACTTAAGATTGACTTAAGTGCAATATAACATAGATATAATATAACATAACATGCATAGGTACGTCAGTTTGTATATGCCACTTTTGAAGTTAGACAACACTTGTCTAATGCCCATGACATGTTTTTTTTACATTTTTGGTATTTACAAATAGTATAATATATTACAAGTTAAAATTAAATTACACCATTGTCCATGCGTCTAAATCAAGTTCTACGCTCCCCAAAACTGATAGCAATCAGAATAATTCTGACAAATCAAAAACATAAGCGCTAAAATCATTAATCAACGATTTACCTTCAGTACATGCAACTTTCATAGTTGTTCCATAAATTAATGTGGATTGTATGTCACTCGGTTGCGTCTCGAGACATACGATCTTTCTCCATTAATAAGATATTTTTATATCCCGCAATTAAATAACCTGGTCCCCCATCTCATCTGGAGACCTTCTCGTTATAGTAAGAGAATTTCGAGTTGAACCTCAACGTGCCGTCGAAGTATACCTCTGTTCCGATAGGTGTATGTCAAAAGCTCCAATTTATAGACGCCACTTACGACAAACGCTGATTATTTAGAAACACATTAGAATTCAAAAATAATTCTTTAAATTCGTTATCTCTTTACTACTCACTTTGATACTTAATTCCACCAACAACGAGCAAGTTGATTTAAGTTAATAAATTCTCCCTGTCTCAATCTTTAGATGTCATATTCCGATTTCCGACAATATCAGTTATTTTGCAATTCTACACTTGATAACGCAACAGGTGGCCAAACACTCTCCAAGGTCGTGCAATTGACCGTTGCAAAAATTAGCACAAAGACATCGAAACAATAAACGAAGATAAATGATAATAGAAGGCTCAACAATTGAAATAAAGTTGAATTTAAAGGGATTCAAAATAACACAATTTTTACCTGCAAACTCGACATAAATATTTTTTATTGCGATGTCTACTATCGCACGAACATTGACTTTGATGTACAATTTCCTAGACGATGTTATCATTTAATAATAAAAGTTTTTGGATATATATTGACTTTTAATCAAAAAGGATAGTGCTTACTTCTCATATTAATTTATTGTACACGGTATACTGGGTGCTGAATGAGTTAGCCGAACATAGGAAATTAACATGTAAAATCTTATTTATGGAAATTCCTGCTTTCCAAATTATTTTGGAGAAAAAATGAAACACACAAAAATAATGCAGAAATATAAACTACCAATGACAGAGCATTAGATTTCATCTAGCTTTTACTTAAAAGGTCAAAAAATGCTTTCAAAATTGTTAAAATTTTCATTTATCGCACTGGCCATATAATAGATTTAATTATTATTATTATTTTTTTTTCTCTAAAATAATTAGGGAAGCAGGAATTTACATAAATAAGTTTTTACATGTTAAACCCTGCATATACAAAAACATATAATATAATACAGGTTAGTAAAAATTATTGAACAGAAAAAGCGGCTAGGGAAGGTAAAATCCTGCAGTCCTCCAAAGAATTGGATTAACAGTTTTCATCAACACGACGTTACTTTGGGGAAATACATAATATATCGCTTATTTATAACAGTAATAGCACTCAGCGGGCTCGTCAAAGGAGAGTTGTGCTAAAATATTGGACTATTGTGAATTTTATCAAAAGTTAGATACATCTTCCACAAAACTACTTCCATAGAGTAACATGAAATATGTAGATAGTTTAGCCACAGTATAGTACTTTTAGATACAGTAGTTTCACTCACGCGATTTTTTGTCCCAAATTGGAACTCCCGTTGCACCTACGCGCAGACCAATGTCCAATAGCAGCACTAGTAGTACTGATTCAGAAATTATTTGTCAAATTCTCGGTTTGTTGTCATTTGCTTATTCATGCATATTTTCAGCCAAATTTTTCATTGCTTGCTGATTTTATTGTAGTATTGTCACTTTTTGCTTATTATTTTGCGAATCATAGAGATAGTCATAACTAATAATCATAAGTATAGAGACCTGATTATATGCAACAAAATCGCCAAAAAAAGACCAAAATATGCAACATCAAATTTAACTAAATACCACAAAATAACATTATTGTTTTATTTTAAAAAATCAGCATATTATATTTCAATTTCTTTATTAACTAGATTTTCAACTAATAAAGATACTATAATTTTTGTTCTCGAAAACGTTTATAATCGAGTACTGTTCCAAACGCTCAGCAGTAAGGTTGTTTGTTGTTTGTCACTTAATATATTTTTGTAATTTGAAAACGATTTATTATTTTGAAGCGATCTTTCTGTATCCACTGAGGTCACTGGGCAATATTTTGAATTTCGGTGCTATATTTGGACAGTTTTAAGCAGAAGGGAACTAACCCACCAAATTAAATGTTTTGAAGCTACCCTTTCAGGATATTGGCAAATAAATTTTAATTTAGTGGGTTGGTTCCTTTCTGCTTAAAGCCGTCACATTAATATTATGTACGTATTTTTCTAGTAGTTATTCTTCTACTTCTTCTTCGTTTTCCTCTTTGCAGATGAGTCATGGTCGAACTTGGCTGAAGCCAAGCTGACTTTCTTGGGAATTTTAATTAGTGGGGTGGTTTCCCGTTGCCTTCCCCACAACCCACAAATCTATGTTGGGCTTTAGATCACAGCAGTGTATACGACGCGACCAGGATTTGAACCGCGGTTGCCCGCTTCACAGTCGGCCGGTGTAGGCTTTATGCTATACTGCTAGTTTTTTATTTTTCTAATTAGATACAATTAAAATTTTAGTAAATATGCACGATCAGTAGATTTTAGTCGAAATATGCAATATCCTGAAAAAATAACCAAAATATCCATAGAGTTAGCAGTTCATCGCACTTGCTACTAGAACAAAAACTAGCTTCTCCTTGTTTTATAAATGTCCTTAAATGCAATCTTTTAAAATAATTGAAGTGAAATGACGTGAATAACTATAATGACGAAAGTAATTGATAGAAAAATGTAGTGACAGTTGAGAAGCCTTCGATTTTATTATTTGAAAGTTTGAGGTATATGAAAATGTTTCGTTGTATTAAATTATAGTAAGAATTAAAGCGGGCTTTCTATTGGAGTGTCTATTGTACAGTTAGAATTCTCCTGGGTGAACTTGAAAAGATCTAAAATTTGGAGATTTATGGAACAGGATAAAGAAGTAGAGATATAAATCTATGCACAATCGGTACATTTATATGCAGAGATGATAGAATTTATATTTAAACTAATTTTTTCTGTTGGGTGTCTGTAATCTGTCTCTAAATTGTCTCAAGGTTAAAATACGTGCATGCTATGTTAGTTGACAATTGTGATTTATTCATTGTTAGCCAGAACTGAATTTTAATAATAATTAAAAAATGTTCTCTCTTGGTTAATATTCAACCATATCCAAAACAATTTGCTCGTATTTCCTGCCAACCTAAGTAGTTTTCCAAAAAACACATCGAAAATACAATCAATCATACCAGACATTTAATCAAGCTAACAAGGTTCAACAAATACATATAGCGACTATACCTTAATACCTTAAAAAAACTTCATCCATTAATGCATCTGCCTTTATAAATTATGCAATACAAAGCGAATAGCTTCTACAGTGGGTAGAAAAAGGATAAGTAGATGTTCTAAAATCAAGTAGTTTAATAAACTGATTTAGTCCCGAGTTGTATATACTATTTTATACGGTTCCAAAAAACGTATCAAGGTATTTATCGTAATATCGTAGATATATACGCAACAAACGCGCTAACGTATAGCAGATATCCAAGTGTAAACGTGTATACATTTTTAGTTCTCTAGGGAGTTTATATTAGATTAAGACATCGCGACAGATAAACCATATGGTGGAACTCAAGTTGAGCACTTGACGATCGGAACCGTATAATTAAACTAGGAACTTACATTAGGTGCATTTACACGCGTGGCATTGAAAGACATCCGAATACGTCTTTGTCTTTCTTACAGATGTAGGTCAAGGGCGGCCATAAGAGAGGGACCATGGTTCTCTCCAAACCAACATTTTATTATAATAACTTTTAAACTAACATGGTTACTAAATATTTTTCAATGTTCTGGTTATTTTTAAAAAATTACCTTCCCCATAAATTAAAGGTATGAATGCTTCTGATTTAGTTTGAAACCTGGTTCCGGTGCACGTCAGGTGTGTGTGTAACATGTTGTACATCCTTGTGTACTTTGTTCCACATATTATTACGAGTAATCTATCTAATATGTCTCGAGTGCCAAGTGGAAACCCACCTTTTAAATTTGTTACTAATTATTTTGTTAATGCTTCCATTTGTTTTCAAATTTTATAGAAGATTGGTAGACGATAACGTTTGTTCGCATTAATTAAAATTGTCGCTGTGATATTCTTGTTTAACTAGATTTCAAGCAGTATTTATGTTCTAAATATGTAAAGATTTTTATCTTCTACATGATTGAAATCACTAGTAGAACATATACATATTTAACATATTTACTACTGTAGCAATAACAATTTATTATTATTGTAACTTTGTAAAATCCAAATAAATTAGGTATTATGTAATTAAATCGGTATTACTGTAAATAACAAATTGGCGAATCTTCGACTACGCACAGACAGATAAGGGTACAAATTTGCTCCTCCTGGGGGTGAAAATGGGGGGGGGGGTTAACCAAAAAAGTACAATTCAAGTAAAGGTTCCACTTCAATTCAATTATTTCACTATTCCAATGAGAAAATTTTGTAATGCATTTTAAAACTCAGGTTTTGCAAAAATGTGACTTAACCCCCTTTTCACCATCAGGAGCGAATTGATATTTGAAATATGAAGGTTTATTCGTTTGACATAATTTGTCAAGTGTATAACGCTCCGAGCATGTGGAATGTATGCTGTTAGGATATTTTAATAACATAACTGCAATATTGAACTGTTTAATATGTTATTTATATATGCAATTTAACGTTCCAATGTAATTGGAATTGTATAAACGCGGTTGCAAGTTTGAGAAACGCAAATTGCAGTGCACTTGAGTTAACAACCTCTGTAGTAGATTACGAAATCCATTATAAGATTTAAATTGAGTTGTATTCAAGTGTTTGCTTAACGAGTGTCTTGTTTCCTTCATTATTTTATTATGTTAGTTTTAGTTTGTTTTGTCTTATCTTTTCTTGAAATGATTATTTTAATGCTTTTCTTGATGTAAAAATACGATCTGAAATTGAAATCGTGATAGTTTTACAGAAGCGGATTTTTTCTAAACGATTTAATTAATCTCAATAACAGTAAAAAACCATTTCGACGATCAATTTCCTGCCGATGTTTAAATCGTTTAATCGGGATTAATGTATTCCTTTCCTTGATTGTAGTAATTGTGGTACTAAATGCGTTTTGTGTGGTCTGCTCGCTAACTCATCGATCGACCACTGCTTCCAACTGTGGGTGGGTCGTGGTTTATCTATTCTTGTTAAACAACTGTCTGTTGTTTAACGATCTGTTGAAAAAAATCAGGTGCTATAAAAAGAAGTTAACTTAATCGGCGGGGTAAATTTAACAAGTTGAAATATGTGTTGATAATATTCTTAAATTAGCTATTTTTTTGCATAAACAATATTATAACTTTTTTTAAATAATAAGTTAGCAATATTTTTCACTTTAACTTCTCTTTTTTGGGATTTTAAGATAAAAAAAGCTTTATGTCAATGAACACTTTAAAATTATCTAAAAAGGTACGGAAAGGGGGAACTATAATATAACAACATTGAAAAATGATACTTGACAAATATTCCGATTTTATTAGATTTTGAAAAATACGTTTTTACCACGACAAAAGAAGGTGAAATGGTGTAAACACCGAAATTTCGTCGCAGCGAAGTTCTTCATTTTAATTTTTAATTTGAATGTATTCAATTTTATTTATTCGTGTTTAAAATCGGTTTTTGCAATTTGAATTGCATGCTTCTTTATGTAAAATACTAAATAAATGTAATATTTAAAAAAAATTATGTCATATGTGACGCGGAGACATAACGGATGCACATCAGTAGATAGGTGTTGTATAAGACTATTGAATTTTTGAGACAAGTTTAGTGCAACCGATTTATAGAAGCTGGAAAGGAGTACAATCATTGAGTTTAGTTTGAGTTGATCTCGGGCTCTGTCTTATTACTTAATAAATTGTGAAAAGTGTTTTGTTTTAGCGATTTTAAAATGCAGATAGGTTTTATGGATAAAATTTTTTCATTTGGACGAAAAAATTTTCAACAGGTGGCGCGATTATCTAGATTTAAAATTGGATGCCTTTCATTGGTTGGAAAAAATGAAATAAAAATTTGATTGGTTTTAAAAGGCGGTTTTTTTTAAATCATTCTAATTATAGTCTAAACAAAACTTCAGTTACAGCACTTGTAATACTTGATATTAAAACTATTTCAATGCAGAATATTAAAGGTTACTATGTTAACTACACTATGATATATTTTAAATTGTAATTAATGTATTTTTTTTAATATAAAATCGCAAATTAAATTAATCAAAATTTTAATCCGTTATCAAAACAGATTAAAAAATATATCATAGTGTTCGGAAAATTTTCCTCTTTCCGTTAAAAAAAAAATCATAGTTGTATCTATAACCAATTTTGAGCTGTAACTGAAGTTTTGAAAAAGTTCTAAAAATCGCACCCTTAATGTGTTCGTTTCTAATATTCATAATCTTGAATGTCTTGGTATATATTAATTGTATAGGTAGAAGTTGAGGGAATTACGGTACGCTGAAGAAAATTTTTACTAGCGTAACTAATATGGTGTTCTCATTAATTTATTCTGCAATACCAAGTATGATAACGAAAATGTTAAATTATATTAGTTTATTTCTGCCAATTTCCATAAAACATACATACGGGAAAATATTAATAATTAAATGCTTCTTGCATTTCTTGAACATGATATGCATACAAATTAATGTACGATTTAATATACGTAACAAATAAATATCAATTCGTGAATATAATTTCAAATTTAGTATAAAAATATAGATTTATCAAATATTAACCAAAATTAATTAAAAGACGAGTGAGCGTATATACGAGTATAATGATTTCTATTTGAAATTTCGTATTTTCACAGGCACAATTTTGTCAGATTCGATAAACGTGGGTATTTTACAGTTTGGACGCTTCCTTCTTCCTCTAATTTATTTCGTAGGTTTTATGTAAATTGCTTCATAACTTCTGTGGTTATTTACTATTTTAGTCTCTCCTATCATATGAATTATTAAATCATTTTATTTATTTTTTCTCTTATTGTTGTTTAATTTATTTTTGATGCTTTTTCTCGTTTTCCGTCATTTGTTAATTTTATTCGAAAATTTTATATTTGTTCTTTCTTTTAAAAAAATAAACTTAAATGTTTGAAATGTATATTATTTATATTTTACTTCAGACCTTTGGTCATTAGCATGGTATGAATAATTGCTGATACTAAGGTACCCGGTTCGAATCCTACAAGAGTCTAAAATTTCTTATGATCGTCTCCGTGTTTCGGAGGGAATGTGGGTTGATAATTTGCCTTGTTTAACAATAAAAATTTAGGGTTACAGGCACATTCGAGACGAGCCTAGCAAGCTGCCTCAGATGTAAAACAATTAATATTCTCACAGCACTAATAGCGACTTCGGAACACCACCGAGGTTGCTGTTGGTAATAAACAGATCAACAGATCTCAAAAAGTCGAAATAAAATTATTATCATAGTAGGTTCAATGAATAAGTTATTGACTGAATAAGGAACATACAAACAGATACTAATCAATATTTACACTGCAAAAGTTTGAATACAGTAGAAAACTTAAATAACAAATAACTTTTACTGAAGTGATTTTTCCCTGGATACCCCGTGAATAATACAACGCAGTCGGAGGGACAAAATAACTTAAATATAAATATGATAAACGATTAAACTTATTATATTATAAAAATATTAAAGTTTTTTTTTTATCAAAAATCTTTCTTTCGCTTAGGTTTTCTATTAATTTATTTTTGTATATGCATCTTTCTATCAAGCTCTTTCCACAGAAGTTCGACAGGGTTAAGATCTGGCGATTGTATTTAGTTGTTCGACCATGTTTATTAATTATTACAATGCCATCAGCTTCTTTATCTAGTAGGTACCCTAGCTCCCACTGCCAAGTCGAAAACTATGCTTAGGGTCGTTATCCTGTTCTAGTACAAAATCACGGCTTATCATTCTGTTCAACCAGGATCTTTTTATAGTCTTCCTTCTTCATAATATCATTGATTTTTATAAAATCTTTGATGTTGTGACCACAAAAGAAATCCCACATCATATAATTGAACCATTTTCATGTTTGAGAGTTGGAGCAATACACCAAGCCATAAAAAAAATTTTAATATTGATTCGTCGATCTACAGTACATTTTTATAGCTTAATAGTGCGAATGTGCAATCATCACTGGATATTATTACTTATATATTTACCTTGAACAATTTTATTCTTCTTAAGACTTTTATAGACACTACGAGGCAAGCTGCTTCGCGTAGTGTGGATGGACCACTTGCACAGGGCTTATTTTTAACTGGGTTGGGCGCTAGGCTCTAGCAAATTTTCGGGCCCCTGATATTCGAGTGTAACTAATGCCCGTACCTATAGTCGATGCTTGGCTCCGGCAAAACTTGAGCACGACTTAAGTACGAAATTGTTCATTTTGATTGGTCGATTTTGTACTCAAGTCTGAGATCGAGCGAAGTATCGACTATAGGTATGAGCATTATAGCGTCGAAGGCCCAATTTTTGGGTTATTTCATCAGAATTTGATTTTTATTTTACGATTTTATGTTCTCTCATTTTGGGCCCCTCTAGCCATTGGGCCCTAGGCACGGGCCTAATGCATCTAATGGTAAAATAGGCCGTGCACTTGCAGATGATCTAACGCGACCCAGAAGTTTCAAAGTTGCCTCCGTGTATTTTCTGCGTTTTCGTAGTTCCACACATCTAACCAACTAAACACTATTATTTCTGATTTATGAGTTCGAAAAATTGCAACTAAAATTGCTGTACATTTTCTTGGTAAAGTTATTTCGCTCCGCAGTGTCTGTACACATCTTTAACTAACAATAAAGTGTATCGTGACAAGATTGGTTAGACGGGCAACTTGAAATGGATTGACAATTCTATTGAAATCTGTGCTTTTCAGTTTTTAGTAATAAGTTTTAAATAAAACTTAGATTCCCTGCAAACTTCAACTTAAACATCAGAAATCTTATGCTCATACCTATTATAGTCTCGGATTTGAGTCGAACTTACATAATAGGTCTGTCCCAACAAGCAGTTATTTTCAGTTCTCGGACTATACGAATGCTCTTTAGTTAAAATTTTAACGAAAATGATCTTTAATACTCAAAAATTTAGTTCAAGAGCATGCGTGTAGTCTTTAGAACTGGAGATAACTGCTTGTTGGAACAGACCTACACTGAGAGAAAGAAATTGCTTAATCAAACGATAAACGATTCAACCAACAAATTTTTTGCATTGCGGGTGGCGAATGCAAAACGTGCATTAAACTAATGCAAATAAAATGTTAACTTTTTTGCGTTATTTTAACATGAGAAGTATTTCCTTGAACGTTCTCGTTGTGTTAATTGAATCAAAATTTACTACACTAAAGCTATCAGTTTCTTTAATAGGACGTAGTAAAAGGTTGATTCAACATTCCGCACTTTTCGAACTAACCAAGTAGGTATATTGTATCAACCATTTCTGTGCAATAAATTAAACAATTTGTTCTATTGTTTGAATCATTTTAGGTTTTTGATGTTACTTATTGTAGTATATGGGGAATTATAGGTTGGTGGGGCGTTGGTCATGTGCCAGGTGACGCTGAGCAAGAAAAATGGTTGTCGTTGTAAAAAATATTATGTGTACTTGTTAGAAAAATATAATTACGTTAATATAAAGCGTAGCATTATTTCTCGAGTAAACATTACACTAACTTAATATGATGGTATTAAATCAAGCACTCTAAATTGAATGCGTATATCCAATGTTGAACCATCACAATAGGTGTATTACTGTATTAACAGTAGTGCATTTAATGAATAAATTAATTTAAACAAATAATCCTCAAAGGTATTAACTTTTAAACAATTATTCATAACTGTAGTATCCTTTTTTCTAGCACTTTGCAAACGCACATTTCATGAACACATCAAGGTTATTATGCATCAAAGATCAAACTGAAATATATGACAATAACTTGCGCAGTGGCTCGCATATTTTTCAAGCTTCTATTCAACAATTTTATTGTGTTCAGTTTAGCTGATTAACATTTCGGTTGCATTGAAATGACATACTAAAATGCTACAACAAGACAAAATAATAGTTTCGTTTAAGAATTTCATTGGTTTTCTTCCAATCTAACTATTTTATTAATTCAACGATAATATCGTATAGAAGCTTATTTGAACCCATTATAAACATTAAATCAACTAATATTTATTTAACAAAACTAATGCATTGAAACAACATTTTTGAATTTATTGTAACAACTAAAAATTGTTTCATTCAACGAAATTTCGTTTAATTCAATAAGAAAAGATTCAACATTTCAGATTCTTTCAATTTACCATCTCTTTTCTCTCAGTGTATAATAACTAATAAGTTATTCAACTTTTATTTGAAACTCAATTATTCAAAACTTAATGTTAAAATTTGACTATTCAATATTCAACATATCAAAATCGACTGTAGAAATATTTAAGTAGCATCAGTAGAGTGATCTATCTTTTAGATGAATACTTCGTTAACCCATCCAAAGCTTTTGTTGACATCAAACGGTAGCAATCAGCTTTCTGCTAAGATACAAATGCAAATGGTTCGACAAAAAATAAGGATCTCACAGTTTCGACATTATTCTAACGAGATGTGTCTAGTCGGTTGGATCGTTAGTCAATCCTATCGTAATTTCCAAAGATCCAGCCGATGGAACACATCATCTCGTTATAGTAATGTCGAAACTCTAGACTTGGTCTAGATTGTTGCGATCTTTGTTTTTCGTCAAACCATCTCCATTTGTATCTTACTCAGAAGGCTGATTGCTACTTTTCGCTGCCAACAAAAGCTTTGGATATGTTAATGAAGGAAGTATAAAAGATACAAAATACTCACGTATTTTGACTTACCAATTATTCAACTTAAAGAAATTGGTATGGTATTGCTCTAAACTGCATTAATTTAATACTCGGTTTGCTATTTCGACAGTCTTATAATATGTTAATGTACGAACTAGGGGGACAGACCTGTTAGTGCACGATTTATGTGAAAACTCCTTTCGGCACCGGTTTAGGAGCGGCAAAGTTTATGATTTTTAATTCATATAGTACTTACATTACAAAAAGTTACAGTATATGAGCTGTAAACATAGAAAACACTATACAAATTTGTATGCGCCATATTTTTCCCCGACAGCAGATGATACTAGGGCCGAAAGTAAACTTAATTGTTCTAATCGGTTAGTTTGTTCTTTTGTGAGTATCGCCATCGATTTATTGGGGAGAAATTTGAATTTTGATTTTTGAAGCTCGTAATATTTAATTCATATAGAAATCCGGTTTAAAACTACCAGTATAAATACTAAAAATATTTTCCTCGATTCTTGTTCCTCTTATTTTAGAACGATATTGTGTTATTTCCAATTGTATACTTGTACATCTGTTCTTGGCAACTTTGGTTCTGCGAGCACTGGTGGTTTAGGGTGCTAATCTGGCTAAAAATGCTCGTTCATAGCTTTAGCATTTTTGCTTTTACATTACACTGCCGATTAATCCTTAATTAAAGTTTTCATGTAATATGTATTTGAGTAATGCAATGCAACAAATCTTTGAGTCGGTAACTTTTTGCCTAACTCTTAGATTGGTGCATTTTTTGGTTGAATGATTTTCACGTTAAAAGTCTTTTCGTAGCTTCCAGTTGGAGATCAACCACGGAGCAACGAATGATCTGGTGGAGATGTGTTGAGTTGTGTTCGGAAGATTGATGTATGGCGAAGCAGCGAATCTCCAAACTGGACGCGTAAGTAACGCTTTTGTATAATATCTTTTAGTAGTATTAAGAACTTTTGGTATGACATCAAGGGATATTTCAATAAATTTAGGCATTACACATCTTTCTTTATTTTTTACGGATATGTCATGAACGAGTGACGCCGAATCATGAATATAAATGAAAAATGGGGTGAAGTGGCTCACAGTTTTCGATTGAATAATGATGAGGTGATGAGATATCAAAGGGAACTATGATAAAATGCCAATTTGTTTTTCTTTTAGACAAATGGTAATAAAAATTACAACAGCTGTAAAACTTGTTCCAAGATGTGTCATATTGTATTATTTAATTTTGAGTAACAAGATAATTATCAGGAAGTTAGTCAATTAAGTGTTTATTTTTTTCATAACACTCGTTAGTAAGTGTGTGCATTATAATTTTACATTCAGCGAGTATGTTTTTGTGTGAATACTCGAGCGTGAGGATGGGGTTGATTTATAATTAATCGGTCCCCCTTTTACAGACGATCCATAACAGTCACACGCTGGCACACGACATAGTTATTTGACAACCACAAAGGCTAACAATGCGTTATGATCGTCTTTTCAATTTGCATTGATAATATTATTTTTGACTAATTGTTTCGTTTCATTCATGCTCAGTCGATCGATTCTATTTTTAGTATCGATGCCTTTCTAGAATTGTATTTTTCAAATATTTACCTTCATATTACACGTTCGTGTAATCTGCATCGATTATGAAAATATAAATTACCTTTATTTTTTTGAAAATAATTAAAAATTCCAACACGCAAGAATGCTATTGAAATTTTGTTACTAATAATAGGTTTTTTTGTACTTCGAAGTGTATAATTATGTAGAATGACTTGAAATATCGAACGATAGTATTAAAGAGACGATCAAGAGCCTTTACAAAAGTTTTTCTTTTCATTGAGCATAGCTTTGACATAGCTTTAGGGGAGGTTGTGTATTTGTATTCCTGGGTAGATCACGAATGCATTTTATGAAACAGCTGCGCTCAGAATAGGGGGTTTGAAAGGTATAACGGGGTGCTAAACATCAAATTCGATGTTTAAAACGTTCACCGATATATCAATTATTGCAAACGTTGCTTCCCGATAAAGTCCCAAGTTCGATTCGAACAAAGTAAACCGGTTTGAATGACTTCGTAGTTGGTTTATGAATAATAACTCAAAGTCGACGCTGATGCTTATATTATTTTAAATAATCATAAGCATTATTATAAGGCCATAATTATTTGAAATTCAGAAATTGAAACATAATTAGAGCACTGCACGTTTTTCGGTACAACAAAGAAACCGTTTTTTGTTAGTGCGGATACTTTATTATTAGGTTTTACTGGCTCAGCACGGAGGATTCTTCTTCACAATAGAGATAACATTAACTCACTGCCAAGAATCTAAATTACATGAACATCACTACTCTCCTATATAAAGCAAAGTCTTGGAGAACGAGGTACGTTTTTGTTCACATTTTATCGATACAAGATAAATTGCACAATTGCGAGATAAAACTGGAAGAAAAAAAGTAAATTAACTATAATGAAAATTTATCGTTTTGCGACTAAACGTAACATCGTAATTTTGAATGTAGAAGTAATAATACTATTATCATTTTGACTGGTTTTAGTATCTCTTATCTCTGACAAAATGTCCATAACGATCTTATTACCCTATAGCGCTTTGTGTGCTTTAATTAATAATATAGAGCAGTCATTGCTGTGTTAATTTTTGCTGATAAAAATAATTAAAATGTTACGGGTTAATATTTTATTTCCAATTAACTAATTAAGCGATTGAACAACGAATCACATTAAAAATCTAATTTCCGCTTTTTACACCGTTTCAAACAGCTTCCGGACTTACTTGCCTATGGCTGTTGCGTGTTGAAAATTTATATGTATTTGCATCTTATTAAATATATGAGGGGGTGGGGATAAAGCTGCCCATTGAGAATAATAATTAATTAAAAAAGGAGTTATTGACAGTTATTTAAAGCGTTTATTGGCCTGCAGTCATAGAAGTTTGAACAGCACTGTTTTACATCCGACAATGAAAATCTTTGGTGTTAATTATTTTAGCTTTCTTACATCTTTTGCTCTACGTAATTATATCTGTCGTATACAAGCATTAATTAACAATTTTTTATATAGGAATACAGCGAGATCACTTATTCCATTTGGATAACTAATGAGTTCTAAATTTAAATTTAATATAAACTTGATATTGCGTGTCAGGTGCACTCAAAATGTTAATATTGCGTAGATGTTGATACATTCACAAAATAAAATAGATTTGTTTATTTCATCGCTTTATCGATGTACGTATTATTGATAAATATTTTATCTGGCATAGTAAATTGCTTATACATCCTATGATATATTACAAACATTTCTATTACACAAAACCATTCAAGTTTTGGCAACCTCATTTTCTAATTTTTTTGTTTTTTTACAAAGGGAATTGCCAATTTTTGTTTATACCATTTTCAATTCTTATTTCTAAAATATTTTTAATATTTTGTAGTTGCGCTCTTCAATTTTTTACTCCCCTCCCATGTTAACCCTTTCAGACACGAGTTACGAAGGGGTTGTAGGAAAATTTTCAAACTCAGCATGTGAACTTGTTTAATTTTTAGAAGATTTTTCATGTTTGTTAGATTACCCTAAGATTCCCGAGTACTCAGATATCAACTGTCCTCTGTGTAGTGGACAAGGTGATTTTCTGATCACGATTTATCGAAAATTTAGAGATTCCATGAAAAAAAATTAATTTTATTAAATGCAAACAACATTATACAAAGTAGAAAAAATATTACGTACTGAAATAGTATTAATTTCCAAAAGAAAAATAAACACATAAAACTCGAACACAACCATGTGCTTTCAGTTTCAAAACATAAGACAAAATAAATTTATTAAAAGATAACAATAAGCCCCAATAGTAATGCAATCTTTCAGAAGTCAAGCTGACTAGTCCTCGGAACAGATCAACTTGATTGGCACTTTCCATACAGCTACTACTAGCCATAATTTTGCCTTAAACTTATGTCCTCTCTACAGGACACTGTGTCTGAAAGGGTTAATATTTATATTTTTCTATGATTACCATAATTATTTATTGCAATTATTTCACAAATTAAAAAATATTTCAAAATTTTTATTATAACTTGAACATTTGAGCATCACCTGTCGCGAAGTTATTCACGTAATATAGAAGCAACGAGGGGGGTGTAATTTCTATATTTATGTGTACAAAATATGTAATTTCCATATTTATGTTATGTGCTTCTACCTTCTGAATCGCGTTTCATAATAGTACTTTATAATACTATTAGTTGGAAAGTATAAGTTGATTATTATTACTAATGAATAACAATGGAACACAATTATTTCTTTAATAAATACCAAAATCCAAGCAGCTAGCTTGGTTTCGCATTCATTATTTGTAAAGTTTTTAAAGTTACTTGTAACTTGTAATATTATTGAATGTTCATTACGAAAATTGCTGTGTCGATCTGTCGAGAAAACGGTTTGATATCTAGATGAGATGTATAGAGTGACAATTTTGTATATTTTAGTAAATTTGAATTTAAAGTGAAACCTTAAACCTTCTTCTAAATTGCAATGTAAAGGAGGCAGGTTGGTGATTTACCTGATTAATTAATGTTTCACTGACTCCCTAGTGGAATAAAAATGCCCATGAATGGACACTATATACCCAAAAGATAGTGCATTTGTTTATTCTTCTCTATTAGTGATAAATTATTCAATTTTGGGTGACTCGGGCACATATGGTGACCTCAAAGTTGGCAATTATTTTTGCTTTATTGGCTTAGCGATTGGACGAAGTTCAAACATAGAATTTCTGTAGCAGCGTTTAGGTTGGTTTACGTCAAACGCCAGCGTACGAACCGCGCACATGTAAATACGCACGTAAACGCTGCTATAGAAATTCAATCTAAAGAAATTCAATGTTTGAATTTCATCTATCTGCGTGCAGTGCGTTTGACATAAACCAACTTCAAGGGCGTAAATTTGCGCGATGTTGGCAGTCAATACAGGACGGCTTTTTTTATATTTTTAATTTTTAAGAATTTGCTGCGTTGCTGAATCGTGTTGTGCTCCATTGTAAAGCAGTGGCTTTACAACCACAATAGCAGTTGAATGAGCTATTGTCATAGCTACTGAATTACTCGTACACTACATAATATATAAACTGGATTTATTTTTAAATTTTATTTCATCTTTAATAAATCTTTAAAATTAAAATTTATTTATGTTTTTGTAAGATTTTGAAAATAAGTGATATTAAAATATTAATTACTCAATTAAGGTCTATCTTTTAGAACTTATAAAATTGGAGCTGAAAACACATTGAAGATTCAAAACAATATCATATCGTAGTCCATTGAGACATGGTTTAAGTTTTAGGTAGTGCAACTCAATATAAACCTTATCAATATTTTAGAAAACCGAAAAAAACACTTTGGTATTAAAATGTTTTTATCACAAATGAAATACACTATAACTATAAAATATCGCAAATGTTTTCACCATACCATGGCATCATCATCAGATCATAACTCATCAGACGATGAACTAAAAAAGTCTTTGAGTTTTTCAGTTCATCGCTTGATTATGCCGTAGTATGTTGAAAACGTTTTGCGATATTTTATACTCACTGTGCATTTTATTTGTGATAAATTAAAAACATTTTAGTTCTAAAGTGTTTGTGCATTTTATGGGTTTTCTAAAATATTGATATGGTTAAAACCATATCGTTGTTTTTGAAATTTCGTTGTCATTTCAACACTGAGATTATTATTCAGAGAGATAGATGGCCTCACCACACTATGGGCATTGCTCTTATTTGTTGATTTTAGTATAGGACTACCAAAAATTTCAAAACTAAATAATTAGTTTCTTAGCTTTTTATCATTGTTTATTTTATTCGGGCTTCTCTAGTTTATAAACATTTAATAATGGTAATGTATATAAGTATAACATCCAATTAAATTGGTAACAACTTTTACTTACGACATGATCTGGTTAATTGATAAGTACCTAACACTAATTTTCTCCATCTAATCAACCATAACATAATCATAAAAAATTATTTGGTAGATATCATTTTTATTTACTATCCGATACATATCGTAGTTAACTATACTATAATAGGTTGTTCATTAATTTGTTGTAAAGGTTTTTTGACGTTTGTGCTACATCTGTCTATTACATAGCATAATTATCTAATATCAAATTATATTTTTTAATACCGTACGATTGCGATAAGGATTATCAATTTCTACTAAATATATAACACACCTATTTATCTTACGGTTTCTAATAATAATTATACTAATTGACGATATAAAATTGATCTTAATTATTGTGATTAGACTCAACTGAACAAGTTTATTAGTTTATGTCAGGATTGACAGTTTTATTTATTCATATTTTCTCCTTCTTAGAAAACATTCTTCGTCAGAAAAACATCCTGTTCTTCACAATTTTGTCAATGTATTCAAATAATTTTATCTATGAAATCATTTATATTTTTGTCACTTTTTCTCAAAACTATGGTGGTCTCCAATATCTTGAATAACAGAAGAAGTTCTTTAAAAGTTTGTCCGAGCATGATTTATATCGAAGATTATTTTTCTGCTTGAGTTGATAATTATAAGTAATTATTTGAGAGTTGTCAAGACAAATTGTAATAACTAGAAGCTCAGAGATAGAAGAATTTTATTCGGAATTTGTGTTAGTAGGATTGGCCAAGATATTAGAACTGTGGTGTATTGACACTTGCTAAAGGAGTGGCAATTATGTGTTTTTTTTCCTTGCCCTTTGTTAAACTTCTTTTGCTCAGATTCAACTGCCAATAGTGAGCAAAATACAAAAGAATTAAAAATTTTTTTTTTGTAAAAAGTAATAATTTCCGGAAAGTTGTACGTATTTTCATTTGAAAAGTATTTTTACGTTTTTATAAACGTTACATACTAAAGATACATAAATATTTATAATATATACAGAGTATGCTTTCATTTCAACACTAGCCAGTCCGAATAGTTATTTACTTAAAGTAAATCTGATTTAAACAAAAAACACATCGATTGAGATATTGAGGAGGAAATTTAAAACCAATGCACCCCGTTTATCGCCACCAAGCGAATGTGAAATTTCAAATAAAATTCCCTTTATCCTGTGATATAATATAATATAAAATAAATTCATTAAACTCAAAATATCTTATTGTGTCTTGGATAGACTGAGCAGTTCAATAGAAATGTACGTGAGAACTTTCCTGTGCTAGGGGTATTAGGCAAGAACTTCGCAGACGTCAATTAGAAGTTAGACTTTTTGTCAATACCTTTGTAAATGTAAGACTTTTGTTGATACCTGACGAGGAGCACTTACAACTGCTCACTCACAAATTTTGATCACATAGGCTCTATTTTCGGAAATGTGTGCGTACAGTGTAATTTTTTTAATAAAATATAAAATATGGAAAGTAATTTTCAAAGGATTATTAACTTAGAGCAGGGATTACTAGCGTGCAATTTATGGCACCTCGAACAGGTATACCGAGCAGGATTAGTCTTAACGAAATCACTAGCGTGCAATTTAGGGCCACTCTAATAATCAATTCTTCTTTCTCTTATTTTAGGATTAAGTCCTATTATTTCCAATTATGGGCCAAGGTGTCTGCTCTTGTCACTTATTGGTTGAAAAATTCAATTAATTTACTATACGAATATTCTAAAATTTTAACTTTTAGTTTTCAGAAAAACATTTAAATGTCGAAATGAAATACAAAAATTCACTGCTGCTAAGTAAACATATTGGAATATCATTTTCATTGTACTAAGTACTATTAGCAATAATGAAAGGCATCATGAGTAAAATAGAATGGGAACATATTATATGGTAATCTTATTATTAGGCATTGTATTATATTGACTCATAAATACAATATTCTTACTCTACTTTGAGACTATACTACAAACCAATCATGTTATTCTTGTTCCGATTTAAATCGATACTACGTGCTTTCTTCGATTCTACCTAGATTTGCCATGTAGGTATTTATTGTGAAGGTCTTTCGTCTTAATCTTTTGATGTTTTAAGTTTGCCGAAGTATTGATTTATTTATTTGCGATAAAAGTACACAGCAGAGGTGGGGCTTACGTTTTATTTTCAATCTCGCAAGATTGGGATATTTAATTGTTTGAGGAGATTGATATTTGAATCGAGAATACTTTATATATCGACGCCCCAACGCAATCATGTTGTATCTCGAAAATAGGAAGTTTACGGGGAATCAGAAAACCATTTAAAATTTCAATAATTCCACAACTAAACGAAGTAAAACCGTAGTTTATGGACTCATATAATACGTGTTTCTACGTCTTATCAAATATATGTTTATATTTCTTTTAGTTTTAAGAATTATTAAAATTTTGAAAGTTCTATTTTTTGAGATACAACGAGATTGCTTTCTAGCGTCGACATTTAAAAGTTTATTTGGAAATCTCTGTTTTAGTGTTGACTTAGTGCGCCTCCATTTAAACGATCTGATAGACGCCCATGGTTTCTAATTTAAATTCGACAAGCTATCGTACATAATTTTCAACTAGTTGGATTGCGCTACTTTTGACCTGTATCACCTTTCACGCTTGTTAGTGAATAAAGGATTATTATTATTACATAATGTGAAGATATCCGTCAATACAATTTATCACTTTAGTGAATTCCGAAGCATTCCAGTTTACGATACTGGTTGGATTATAGGCTCTAATAAAATCGTGGGTGTTTTTCTTAATCTAATGGGCTGCCATGCATTTATATTTAAAATAATCTTGAATAAACTGTATCATATTAATTAAACCCATGACTTTTAAGAATTAAATTACAACAGATTATATACCATAGGAGGAATTTACATTCTCCGAAATAAACTGTCGGTTTAGTTGAAGTTTTCCGAGGGTAAACCGCAGAGGAATTTTGGTGTTTTTGAATTGTCAATTTCAAAGGAAATCATCAAGGAGTTGCAGAAATTTGGTCTGCCGTTTATTCTGCTTCAGGCAAAACGCATTGTAAATAATTGAATAACTTCAAACATATTTAATTCTGTGATTGCATTCAGACACCGTTAAAAAATTATTTTTATGTATTTTCTCTTTTTTCAATTTTATAGTAGGTAATATTTCACCTTTACATGTCAACGGTTGTGTAAGTGGCGCTGTAGACATAACATAGACACATAGAGGATTGCGTAGTCCGATTGACTTTAGGGCCAGTTGTATAAAGCTCAGGTAAGAGTTATCGCAGGATCAACTCAGTGTTAATCTAATCCGACAATCCGAGTGCTCAATATCAAAGTTAACTCTGATGCGAGGATGATCTTTCGTTATACAACTGGTCTCTAACAGGTAAACTTGGACCAGCGTTGTCTCCAAACGATTTAATTATTTATACTATTGACTGTGTTTTTTCTTTCCAAAGTCTTCAGTGTAATAGGTTTCACATTTCACCCTTTTGTATCTACTTGACATCAATAAAAACGTATGTATTATTAAATTTTATATAGTACACAAACAAGCAATACCTCACTTACCTATTCTATTGATAAGCCAGTTAGGGTACCAAATTGTTTGTCTTCATATTTTAATGTTTACCTAGCACGTGCCTGATAAAATATTCAAATAAATGGCACGGGGCGCGTCGTGGTGTCTACCCTGAAATAAATAATATGGTTATCAATGGATTGTTAAAATGTGTAGACATTTTATTCAATAATCTACCAGAAACCTACTATTTGGTATCATTTCAATTCTACCGGATTTCGCATTGAAATTTAACACCTTATTGGATCAATTTATTTCAATTTTGAAATATGCTAACATTCTCGTACCTTCCTAGCAGTATTTCTATGGACCATCTACCGCGTGTGCTGAATCGTCCAACAAAAATTCACACGTATACATTTTCCTGATCAAAGCAAAATGAATCGAAATAGAACTGATGAATCTATCTAGACAATTAAGTAAAATAAATTATAAGAAAGTACAAATGCGATGTTTTTAAACTGTCAAAGGCTAATCAATTTAATGTCAGTGACGGGCGGCACTAAAGTATTACTTTACCTCCATTAGCCCACTGGTTAGGATGGGCCTGCATGCAATATTAACTTTTTAAGATATTCAAATGAAGTTTCCCGAAAATTATGGTTAGAAAGTTTTTTTAAGTTCACGGTTTATTAGCTTGTTGTTGATTTGAATTGGTTTATAAGTTTTGGAATCATATTTCAGGCTAATATCTCATTTCACATTTTAAATACGTTATTAAAATTGATGATCCAATAACCGACACTATACTTTCCCATCAATTTAGTAGTAAATTACGATATTGAAAGTTATTAATCCCGGCATTTAAATATATTTTATTAACCGATGGCTTTCCATTAAGCGTTTATTTATTGTAATTTTATCTTTAATATGCAGGTACGGTGTTATAGTATGCTATGATTAAGTAACTCTGATAAATTTGCTCAAGTGGTAAAGGTGACACATAATATTTTGACTCTCAACATCCGGTGGTTGTTATGTTGGCGGCTCTTTTGATTTATAATAGCGAAAACAATATTTCTATTATATAAATAATGGCTCTGTAAATAATAAAAAAAATGTAAACATTAATTTTTTTCTGTCGGATATAATTTCAACAGAGTTGTTATGGAATTGCATCACTAAATAAATAAAAAAATTTGAAGAATGTAAAGGTGATAAATATAATATAATTTAATTAAATAGATATAACTTCGGGGAACTATTAATTTTCCTTGATGGTGAGAAAGCTGTATATAAATTAATTTAATTAAACTAATAAATCGTTTTATATGTTTTAAATGTAGGTGTGCATGTTTTTTGCACATGTTTTACGTAATAATTTAGATTCAATTGTTTTTTCAAGACTTTTGTTTTAGATTTGACTCGGATTTAACTCAATTTCAATACTGTTATGGAATAATTAAGGTTTGTGTTGAATAAATAACATTGAAATAAATAACTATTTAAAGCTACCGAAGCTATTTGCATCCTACGCATAACATTATGTAGTCGATAATTTAATAAAAATTACATTAAACGTTATTTTTTTGCAATGCTAGCTAAACGTATTTGTGGCATTTAGCATAAATAAAACAAATTAGTATGCGTTTTACATAAAAGTTATATGTATTTGCTATTTTAAAATCAACGTTTCACGTGATTGTCAAAGTACGTTCTTACATTATTCTAATGTTGTAACAACAACGTAGGAGAACAACACGAAACATTTTGCTTTCGAGTCAATGTACTTCCATAATCACGGTCACGATACTAACAAGTAGGCGTGGAATTTTTTTAATGACTTGATTATGGTACATTTATCTTATATTAACTTTGTTTTATGTTTTTAACATACGTAATGTTTGATTTTTTCGTGTTTATGATAATTAATTTTAGAACACCTCTTTATAGTCGATAAGGCGGTGGTTTATGTTGGTAAACTTGTTTTCTTGCATACATTGTAAACCTCGTTATCTATTAGTAATTTTAAATTAAAATAAGAAATTGATATACCTAAACAGTTTACCAGATAATTGACGACAAATTACCGATTTGCACATCCTCAATAAACGATTATTCCGAATTAATGACGTGTCGAGAAATGCAAAACTTTTGCTTTTGTTTTATGCTCATAGTAGTATAAGACCCAGTTTAAGGAAACGCCTCTAATGTAAGAGACTTTTGTTTTATAAGGTTTGCAATGTGTAGATGATATTGTGATAGTAGTGGAATCATTATTATCTCGCATCTTAACTTCTTTTCACGAATACAATAAAAAACTGGATGAACGACAAATTAATTAACCGTCATTATAAAACGAATTAAATTAGAAGCATCAGCAAGTTTCTCAGGATAATATAAATAAGTTAATTTAGACCAATTTTGGTAGCAACAAGTTTCACTAAACTATTTTAATCGATCTTGTTAAAGAAACCGTTGCGTTGTAGAGATTCACGTTCGAGAACTTGAACTCGAATTCGTGTCTCAAATGGCTACAATAAATAACAGATTTATCCATAATCTTTTCAGATCGTCACATTGAAGGTTTTCTAATCTACTATGTCATCATGATTCAAGGCTTACACCGGTTTATCATTTTTTAATCGATAATAATGTTTTAATAAATAGCCTGCATGGATGTTATTTTTATACCACTTCTAAACACATTTTTTCACTTTAAATTAGCACCCGGGCAGAAACCATTTATAGGCCAACAGCGTGAAGACGATGTTACTGCTTTTCGAAAAAATTTTTTTTTTATTTTGATTGAGTTATTTATTGTACACTATTTTGATAATCCACTTACAATTTACTCGTAGCATTAATGCATTAGAGAGGTACTCTTATTTCAAACAATTTATGTAAAGCAATATTCCATGTCCGATCATACATTTACACTATGTTATCGAATTTTACGAAACGAGTATGCCCAGTTAACTTTCGTGTTTATTTATTTAGCCTGTAGTTGTGGCATTTGGCCAAAAACTAATTGGTGACTTTCAATTTATGCATGGGAATGTTATTATTATTCGTACAGGTCTTTAAAATATAACACGGAATCATAATTTCAAATGTTGTAGTTCATCTTTTGTGACTTTATTTGTATTTTGGTAAATTTAATTCACATGATGTTTATTTTTATTTCTATTTGAATGCTTTTCAACGAATACCTAACTTGGTAGTACATTTCAATGTAGTCGATTAAATTCTTGTCAACCTGATAAATTACATGAACAATACTTAGCAATGACCTCGTATATAGGACTTTGATTAAATTTTCTAGATTTACTCAAAAGTTTTAATTCCCATGAAAATATTGAATTGTTTCTTTGTTTTGCTCCAATTAGAAACACATTTACTACAAATAACTGCCGTTGCAGTAGCGTCACCGCAAGGAGATTATTTCAACCGCCTTGAGAAACCAATTGACCCAAAAAACACTTGCATAATAATAATTAATAATGTAATTCGGTCTCTTCAAAAGTGTAAGATTCGCTGTCAGTTTAATGAAGTTATTTATAATTGCGACAAGTATGCTTGCCAAATATTAATATACCTGCTAGAGAAACCCGAGACGATAGTAAACAATATTTTTAAGTGACGTACACAAAATAATTGAAAAACTTATCGTGATTATTATTGTTTATTGGTGCTATGTAGTAAATTAAATTTAGCATTTTATCTTCATTTATATGCCGATATGGATATGGAAATTTATGTTCTATCATTTCTACCACGATCTATGCGAAAATCTATAAATTACTTTTTATTATTATGTATTATTTTTTTAATGTTACAGGCTATGATGAAATAAAGCTGCTTTTCGTTTTATTTAATTTTTAATGCACTTGGTTATGCCGTATACGTGGTAATAAAATGTTAATTGTGTAAAAGTTAATTATTTGAATGTTAATGACATCTAAATTAATTTTAATTGAACTACTTGTACTTTTATTTTACATTTTTAACGGCTTTCGTGAAGTAACATTAAATGTAATCTTGAGATTTTAAAATTAAGTACCAAATAACCTAATTTATATTTTGTTTTAGTGGTAAAATGCAGTGTTTGGTGTTGGCGGGTGCCGCGGGGCCGAGACTCTGCGGCAGAACCCGACATAGCGGATGGCGACCCCAATGAGATCCAATTCGCAGGACGCGAGCCACCGATCAAGGGTGGCGGACCCCAGGACGACGGCGAAGGCAGAAACCCAGGCCTCCAATTTTGAATACGATGACAACGAGTGGGACATAGGAATTGGGAATTTGATCATAGATTTAGATGCAGATATAGAAAAAACGAACGAGGGTGTGGGGGCGGGAAGTGCTATGGCGACAAACGCAAATTCGACAGGTTCAGGAAAAACTGCTACCAAAATGGCAATTGAACATTCGGCGACAGTAGATAAAGGCCTTAAAATGAAAATTAAACGTACAAAACCGGGCACTAAAACATCCGAAGCCAAACATGAAATAGTTAAATCGAACGAACAAAATGGAAATGTAGATGGCGCGGACGCAAAAGGTGCTACCAATAATAAACATCCTGTTCAGCCAAATTCGGCAACTCCTACAATTAATAGTAATATTACCACAAATAATACAAGTAGTAGCAGTAATAGTAAACGTGGTTCAAGTGGCCATCGTCGTGAAAAAACTCGTGATAAACATACGTCGGATAAACCTTCCCCTAAAGCCGGTTCGGGAACCGCACCAGTGACAGTGGCGGAAGTGAACGGTGTAGTGAGAGTGAGTGCCTCCCAAACTGGACCTCAAAGACCTTTATTTCCTTCTAGTACGGGACCTGGACCACCTGCCACGGTACCAACCGGGTTAGGACCTTCTCCAGGACCACCGTCCAGTCCTACTAGTGTAGTTTTAACAAATTCTGCCACCAAACTTGAACTTTCAAAACCAATTACCCCTGCCTTACCACCACAACAACAACAACAACAGCAGCAGCAACAACAACAAATTACGACAGTGGAAGAACGAAGTACATCTCCACCGCCAACGAAAAAACTTAAATTGGAATCAAAAGTAAGTTTTCTAGAAATAGTTTGTAAATTTTGTTGTATTAATCGGTAATCGTTTCTTCCAAAACTCGTAGAACTAACCTGTCTCGTAACTGTGTGACTTTCTATTTTCATGTTCATTGAATTCTTTTTTTAGATAGCAGAAATTATTTTTTCTCTATTTTGAATTAGGTACCTACTCATAATGGCTTCATTGAACTATGTTGGCTTAAAATGTACTACACGTATGTTATTTAGCAATAATAAATTTAGTGGACGAATTTTTTAAAAATATTATTTCGACGATAAAGTATTATTATAGTAGACGGGTAGAAGCTCGATTGCCTATTGTTGACAAACGTAGTATCTGGTCTTACTAGGTTTTTGCTTGGTACGCGTTGTTTTCTTTTCTACTTAAAACTTTTTGGTTTAGACTCGCTATATCGTTTTACTAAAATTTTATTCTACCCACACACCTGTTCTAATTTGCATTTAGTTTATTTACAAAATCCAATATGCATTGTTTATAGAAATAGTTTTGATTTATCGATAGCGTCATAAACGAAAACTCGAATTGCTAAATTAAGATTGAACAGTAATAAATCCAGGATTTTTATTAATTTTAAGCATTAAATTATTAATTTTTATGTGTAAAAATATTTTTTTCCAAGTTCCAACTAAACATTTTCTCGACTTTACATTTTTCTTCATTCATGTAAATTTATTTATATATTTAGAAATAATCAAATTTAAATTTGATTCACTAATTTAATCAAATAAATTTATTATGTAAGATATTATATTTTATTAGTATTGAAAGTAAATTTATCGCGTTTCCCAATATTGTTCAGTTACATTGTGTAAGTAATGTTATAGGGTTATAGGTAAATTACTGTTACCACGTTTTGGGATTGTATAATTATTGTAAACTTTTTAATGAAATTCTGAAAAAGTCGAAAAAGTAGGTAATCCAGAAATTTTAAACCAATTAAACTTAATATATTTTTCAATTGCGTGGGAGTATAAAAGGAACATTTTAAAACCTTTCTATTATTGACTTGTTTGTGTAACTACCTGACAATCTGTCCTAAGATTGCTAACATCAGATTAATTTTTAATTGAATTTTTGGTTTAGCGAAGAAACTTTTATTTATGTTTGATGACTCGAATGTAATGTCAATTCCATCTATTTTTTCTCGAGATGTAGGCTACTTTTTATTCGTTACCGTGAATCTTATCTCTCAAATAGTTTAAAATTAACAGTGTTGTCATTAATAATAATAATAATTTTCACAATACTTATTGTAGATAATATAATATTATTTACTATAGTAATATTATGTCATGCGACTTTTACTATTTTTTAAAACTATTGTATTGACTTGATTGCATAAGCTTCATTTTCGTATGCGATATTTTCAAAATGTAATAATTAATTTTCTAATTTCATTGTCGTTCATTATTATTATTTACGATTTATTTAATATTGCTAAGTACTCTCGGGTTTTAAAAGCTTAATGGTCGATTGTATTTTTGAGATATATCTCGATATGCTTTTGAATTTAGCAAATAAGCTAAATTTTATTCAATGTTATTTCTGATTAAATTTATTTATTATGGCTGTTTGACACTAATGGTTTTTCAGTGTTAAATATACATATTATTCATTTTAACGCCAATAACTTCTGACGTAGTTGATAGAAATTTGATTTATATGCTTGTTGATAAGCCTATTAATTCGCAATTCTGCTCAAAGATGTTTATTTAAATTCATATTATATTAATTAATTAATTTAAATTTTAATAAGATTTCATCGAGTCGATTGAATATTTCGTTTTAAATTATTTTCGTTTAGTTAGATATTTAGCAAGTGGCTTTAAGGCATTATCTTATAGTGAAAACCTCGAAATTTTTCTGTTGCTTTAATAAATAGTTTCAGGTCTTAAAATTTATGTGTTCAAGTTTCATGTTGATAGACAAAATATTTTTCGAGGTATAGCATTTCGAAAGAAACAAACAACAAATTGTTATTTAATCATCGCAATTAATTAATTAAGAATTAATTTTTGTAAAACTTTTCAAATGTAATTTATGATAAAAAGGGTTTGCGATCAACGGAATATGTATTGATATAAACTTAATTATTGCACCAAATCCAAATAAAATTGCAAAAATCGGTGCGAGAGTCAAATTTCAATGGCGGAGACAATGGACCCTCTGGATGGTCCGGAGAATCTCAAACTACTTAATCATATGATATGAAAATGAAATTAAATCATTTGAAAGTTTTTTGAAACTGAATTGACTTGAAATTTGATATTTATGTCCAGGAAGCTACTAATTTTAGTACAAAGAAATTAAAAAATTTTTTTTCATCAACGGAGGAAAGGGAAATAAAAAAATTGTTCACTCAGATAGTTTTTTTTATTTTAAATTTCAAGACAATTTATCGATCACAGCATCAGAACTTCTCATACCAATATACCATTTTAAAAATATAGTTAGGCAACACTGTATTCGAAGTTTGCTAGCTGCTACAAAAATAATTTTTTTAAAATAAAATCGCATGAATAGTTCATGTTAAAAAAAACCTTTCCAAAATCGATTATTTTCCAAAATAAAACGATATAATATAATACAGTAGAACCCCTCTATAACGAGTCCCGATCAGGACCTATTTTACCATTAGGCAAATTAGGCACGTGCCTAGGGCCCAATGGCCAGAGGGGCCCGAAAAGAAAGAACATAAAATCGTAAAATAAAAATCAAATACTTATAAAATAGCTCAAAAATTGGGCTTTCGATGCTATTAGTTACATTTGAAATTTGCTAGAGCCTAGAGCCCAACTCAGTTAAAAATAGGCCCTGATTGCAAGTTTTTCTAAAAAATGTATTTAATAGATTCACTGAAAAAAAAAGGGGGGGGGGGTAGCATAACCCGAAAACAGGTTCTGAAAATGAAAAACGCTTTTATCAAATAAAATTTTAATGAAGTTTTGTACTTCATAAAACTTTCGGCTTTGAAACCGGAGGGTCTGGGGGGCATGGAATGCCCTTCAGTACATTACAAATTGTGTTAAGTTATATATAAGGATTTGGTTCTGAAAGTGTGAAAGCTTCTGTTTTAATAAAATTAATCCAAAAATATGCGAACAAACTGTCTGTTTCTGAAACCTGGGTGTCTGGACGGCAGAAATTGAGTTAAAATTCTATTCCATTATCAAGTTATTCAGTCGATAATAACTGATGTACTAGAGGGCATTCCATGCCCCCCAGACCCCCCGGTTTCAGTAACCAAAAGTTTATAGGCATATCTTTTGATTAATTTGATTACATTAAGAACTCTCACTCTTTCAGGACCAAATTGTTCAGGGGATATGGAACACCCTTTAGTGCTTTGAAAGGGGGGGGAAGTACTCCACCTTTAGTGCGTACTGATGCGAACTATAAAATGAATATAAATGTATTTTGTTCTGAAAGAAGGAAACGGTATCTTATCTAATAAAACCAATCACGGAAGATGAATACAAAGTTAGAGGAGAACTGTTGGGGAAATTTGGTGTACAAGTGTAAGGAAATCTTGGAAAATCTTGGAAAAACCTCGTAGAAAGAAATTTAGTATACAAAAATCTACCTTGTGACTCGCCCCTCGGATCATAGGTTTTCAAACAATGTAAACCTAGTCGCGACCCACCAAAATTCGACTCAATTTGGGACACCCCGTCGTAGATTTCTTATCTAATGGCAGAGCCTATTTTACAATTAAGCGGGGGCTTAAGGCCCTACGGCCAGATGGACCCAGAAAAAACGGAACAGAAAATCATAAATTAAAAATTAAATACTGATAAAATAACCCAAAAATTGGGCTTTCGATGCTATTAGTTACACTCGAATATAAGAGGCCCGAAAATCTGTTAAAGCCTAGGGCCCAACTCAGTTAAAAATAGTCTCTGGTCTATGACTTTTGTTTACATGCTAAACTAACTGTATATAGCGAAAATCTGCTTCTAACGAGTAAGTAGGCTGGTCCCTTGAGCTCTCGTTATAGAGGGGTTCTACTGTAGTTTATTTAAAATTATTGTTTTCTATGGATGGCTCTCCAAATACACTTGTCATAAGTCATAACAATACATTATTAGTCGGTACAGGAAGGCCCTGCGAAAATTTATCGGCTTTGGGAATATTCGGGCGGTCTTCCGTAGAGTTTGTTGACTCGGCCTGCAGTCTCACATATTTTTACACAATTATCTCGTCATTTATCTCGAGCGGTTTTTGAAATATTGCATCAAAACTAATTATTTGGTCACCAATTATATTCAAAAATAATAAACATAATAAAAAGTAAATAAAATTCTTTAGTAATAATTACTTTTCTCAACGGTGTTCATTGAATTTTAATATTATTCCCATTGAAGGATTATTATCGATTGTATCGATTTTAAGTGTTGAAATGTTCTTACATGCCAACGACCTTACATTTATTTGACTTGCTTTATGATTCCCTCTCAATATGGAATGGAATTTTACATGCAAGAAAATTTTCGATTATTTTGTTCTATTTTAATTTTCAATATTTGCTTCTTTTGCTTTGTATATATGCTAAGAGATAATTTATTCACAAATGTCGTAATTAAATTTGCTACAATGTCGTGGTGAAAGGATGTTATTATATGTTTCAATTTTAATAATAGTTTGAATTGCACATCACCAATTCTTATTGAGTAAATGTACTCCCCTGTGGGCGTGTGTTGATAGTTACTAATACAATAAATCAGTGTTAATGACAGGAACTCGTTGAGATATAATTAAATGAGTATCTAAATTGCATTTTCATTATACGACCGAGATAAAAATTTTATAATTGATTTACCTCATTTATTAGATTAATTGAAGTACAAATTTATAATAATTTTTCTAAGAAATTCCGCAAATTTTTTCTGAACCTCTTTTTATTATTCCCATTAACTTATTGTCATTCATTTATGTTTTCAAGGTTTATAATCGCTAATTGACGTTAATTTATTTAATCCAATCAAAAAATTAATAAAAATTAAGTTATGAAACATAACTTAACATGCAATCGAGATTGTAAATTAATTAAGATACCTCAATTTATGAGTGATAGGTATAATTTAATCATATATACTTAGTTTATTATTAATTAATTAATTTATTACTGCTGAAATTAATACTAGAAATTGTAAATTATGATTCTTACCTACCTACATAAGTTTTTAATGATAATTAATGCACATTCAGTTTATTAAAACGATTCACTGTGAAGAGAACAGCGTCGTCTTTCAAGTATAGGAGAATTAAAGCCCCAATTCTTTAAAACAATGGAACGAATGTTGTAATTAAAGAGAAATTATGCCTATTGTTTGGCTATTTTGCTTGATATGTTGCTTTCAAACAAAACCAGTAGCCGTGACGTAAAACTGCATCCAAACGACATTGGTATCCAATCATCAAATATGAACTTCTTTCATATTACAATTTCTCTCGAGGGAACTAAATGGAGTTAGTTCATTTTAGGCAATGTCCTCTTAAATTGTATTTGGAGCGCAAATTATTTTTCAACGAATTTTTCGGGGAACACCTACATGCTTTTATTTTATTCGACCATCTGGTTATTTTAAATTTATATGGAGCATTTTTCGCATGTGTGATTCAATTGTTAATTGACACAATTGAGATTTTAAAATTTGGAATGAAACTTTTTTTTCTTCAAGGTCATGGTGTTTCTCAACTCGGAAAATCGTGTTCTATCCAAATCTGCAAAGAAAAATAAGGGTTGCCATTTAAAAAATTTACAATAACGGTACAGCTCGAAAAAAAAATAGATTGAAATTAAAATTTTTCAATTCTTGACCAGCTCACTGTATTGATGTTCAAATGAAACATTTGTGTTTACATTGTGGTAAATAAGTTATTGAATCGAAACTACGAGGTAATATAATATATCGTTATTTATCTTGTTCAGAAATGGTTCGTTAATCGTGTAATTAAAACCAATTGTCATTTAAATTATGTACCCTTTGATTTTGTATTAATTTTGATTGCATAGTAATTATAATCGATGAAAATGCACTGCGAACCAACAGCTGGTTAATAATAAGAATGTTGACTTACTAATGAATAATGGATGTTATAGACATGCATGTACGTATAAACCATGTAATGCAATAAAGTTAGCCATTCGTATGCATTTATGTTAATATTTACAGTGATTGTTGTGTTATGAAAGGTTCCACGCTTTTTTTCCCTTTTTATAACCATATTTTTTGTAGTTTTAGTTTGTTACTCTTTATGGCACAACATGCAGTTGTCCATTTCGATAATAAAAGAGTAGAATGGAACTTGAATTAACAATTTAATGTTCTTAAATTTTATGGTCATAGTGCCTATAATGAAATACATATATACATACATACTTTGATTGCTTGAACCCTAGACTTAGTTTTGAAGATAAAGAAGACATTAAAAGTTTATGTCTTGTTTAGATATTTCAAAATTATATTATTACCGATAGAATTATAGACGAAAGTATCGGCATCGGTAAAGTATCGTTTAGTAGTATTACTTCGATAATAAACTTATTAAATTCCAGGGGATAACCACTTCTGCTGGTCATTGTTTCTAAAATATTTTTGTTGAAGATGACCTCTTCATCTGCATAATACGAATATTATTATTATTATTATTATCATTTCATGAATATTTATTTATCTTCTAAGGGGTTGTCCTTTAATCACGTGAGGTTCTAACGGGGAGGAGGGGGTTAGAATAACATCACGATTTATCACGTTGGGGGGGGGGGGATGTTGTGACAATCACGTGTATATTTTCTTACGACCACGTGAAATCCCGAGCGAGCAAATTTATGCCTAAAAAGCAACATAACAACAATATTTAGCTTTCAGCTGGCTTCCGGCACTGGACTTTGTGACGCCACTCGTCGCCCCGCTGCCCGTAGCCTTCTGTCTCGCCGTCTGTACTTAAAAAATTTTTTCAAAAAAAAATACACGTGATGTTGAGAAGGGGGGGTAGGGGTAGTCTAAAACCTCACGACGTATCACCAAAGGGGGGCGGGTAAAAATGGCATAAAAAACCTCACGTGATTAAAGGACGACCCCTAATTCGAAAATCTTTGGTGAAAATGTGACTTTCTTGTTTTACAAGAATATTTGGTTTAACATGAATTTGATAGGAGGATTATTTATTTAGGTTTTGACGGGTAAAATCTTCAAACTTAGAGTTTCTTTTTGTCCTCAAAGCTTTTTTCAATATATTCTCGCCAGGAGGGCAAACTGTGGTTACTCTCAAATTACAGCGGTAGGTTTAATTGGTCGCCAATTGCATCAAAAATATGTATCCTTAAAATTTTGTTCTTCTGTTAGATGCGGCTGCAGCTCATTTCATACCATCGACGCCTGTGAAAGTTAAGAAAAGTTGGTCCAACATTGGTTCGTACTCTCAACACCTTTTTATATCTATCACTTATAAATTTGGAGCATCGTCCATCTACTGATTGATGATCCGATCACTCATCTCACTTATTTTGATTTGAAGGAGTTGGTTGTGTTTTATTTGAATAGTTTATTATCTGGAGCAGTCTATTGTTAATAATGTTTAAATTAATTAAAATATTACCTGCATTATAAGCTATTATATTATAATAATTATCTAGGTACTTATTTTTTAATTAAGTTTTGAATTCATTATGTTCCAATATAAAAGAGGAATAATCGACTCGGTAATATAGTTTTTCTTTGTTAAAAAGAAGCCAGGGGGAGTTCAAGGCAAAGAAACAAAAGAATTTGCTGTTATTAATCTGTTGGTGTGTAAATTTTGAAGAGTTGTCGTTAATGTAAATGCTAAAAGCAATGATGTATTGTTTAATGACAGCTACTTGCTTGGTTTTGTAATTCTTGATTGATAATCGACTGCAAAAGGAGTGTTGATTTTCTTAGTTAACATCTGTTTTGAAGGAAATAATTACTAGCTAATTTTTCTCTTCTGCTAGAATACATCTGATGATTGTATGCTTCAAGGTAAACTCACCATTCGTATAATTAATTATTATTATCTATCTTTCATATCTTTGTGACAGTACACATTCAGTGATTTCTCAATAACTGAATTAAAATTTATTTAAACAAACAATAATTTATCTAATTGCGTATTGTAAAGTGAAGATGGTGTGAAATTTTATTATCTATGGAAAGTACGATGCAGGGATAGGAATTTTCAAGTTCTGTTGTTTGATACCTGACAATTTAATTTAAAAAATATTTATTTAAAATCACCAGTTTAATTCCCAAACCAAGATCTTATAGATATACCTGTTCGGAATGAACATGAAATTTCTTTTCAGAACACGTGCACTCAGGGTAGTTTGTCCGTTTTACACATCTATGAAAATAATTATTATTGCGTAATTTTTGTTGTGTTTCTACATTTTTACATTTACACGTTTAATCGTTTATTGCACACGCAGTGCGGCCGCTTGAAACAGTATCCGCATTGTTAGAAATAATAATAATAATAATCTGTTATCGGTCAGTTATTTATGGATATCTATTTTAGGTGTATGGCGAACTAATATTGTGTAGTAGATTTCAATCTATTGCCTGTAACATTTTGATTATGTGTGGGAAGGCGTTTGTAAAGGAAACGGTGGCAACTTGGAATTAAGATATTAGGAATAGGTACCAACTTGAAAGTTTAAGTTTTTTTTGGTGTAATTAGTCTTCTGACTAACCATTAGAATGGAATCTTGGTAAATGTACAATTTCGTGATTATAAGTCAATTGGTGTCAGTACAATTATAAGTACATGTGAGTGTTCGTCGATAACTCGTTAGAATTACCAGCTTTTTAGAAGTTCGTGGATATTGCATGTTTTTAGTACTACCTAATTAAAAAATACGATGGTAAGTTTTACATAATAAAATATTATTGCACATTATTATGTTCAAGTTCTGCTTCATAATTTTTGTTTATCAAATTAATGATAAGTACAATAATATATTATAGTAAAAATAAACAGTTTATGCAATCTTTTATCAACAGACAGTTTTTTTCAACTCCATTTACATTGTCTGCTTCACAATGACACAAGAACAAAACATTCAAACAGTTGACGTTGGGGAGATGATCTTTTTTTGACTAGGTTTCATTGATAAAAAAAACATGTTTATAATGTGTTCGGTTAAAAGCTTTACGTATCTGATCAATGATCACTGTACTACATGATTTAGTAAACGTTAAAGACCTTGTGCGGTACGTAAACTCATTATCATTCAAATTTATTTAATAAATTTAATTTTATGGCTTGCTTCGCTTCAGTGATGAAATATTTAAAAGAATTTCGAATAAATTTTTTTTCTTTTCGATTTGATTCTGCAAATCCAATTATGTGTATCTGAGAAATTTTGTACCTATTTATGTTTCAATGCTTGCTTTTTAAAAAATATCGAGGAAACCAGAAGTTTTTCCGTATCTTTAGATTTACTTTCGTAAACTGCGCTGCGATTGATTGAATTATCTTGAAGGATTATCAAGGGATGGCAAAGGCGATTATCACTTTCGAAATAAAGACTCTGAACCGATTTACGCTAGAACCTTGTGGCTGAATTATTTTATGAAGGTTGTTATTATTTTTAAATGCGATTACTTGATAACTTGATAATTACTTGATGCGATTTAGTTTGAACTGAATATTTAGAATTTCAAAAATTATTAATACGAAGGACTTCAGTTCCATCAAACTTACTTACTGTTACTTAGCGATGTTTCCTTAGAAGCTAGTTTGCACCGTGTAATTTTTAAAATTTGTTGAAATTGGGCTTCGCTGAGCTTATGCTCTGAATTAACATTTTCTCTGGAAAGGGCATTTCCTTACGTGGATAAAAAGCTGGTGATCAATGCTATTCGTCCACGAGAGTGTGATGGCTTGGAAGTCGAAAAAGCAGTACATGTGTCTATCGCTCTTTACCTTAATTGTGTTAATTAATTTTACTTTTAGTAAACATTTAATAATTTTAGACCCCCACGCTCCCCGTATAAGAGAAAATAAGAAAATCGTGAGCCCCCCCCTCCCGTGATAGACCTAAGAATTCTTATTTAAGCTTAAAGAATAAAATAATCGACAATCTAATCTTACTTGTTTAATGCCGTAGTATGTACTATGTCTGAGGTTCCCCGAATTTATTTCTAATTAGGAATATGTAAAGAAATTTGGTATAACTGTAATAAAAATAGTAAATCACAAAGTGAGGTGAATGAAGTGAATCAAAATATATAGGAAATTGAATGTCTAAATAAATAATAATATTAAAAGATTTCTCTCTCTCTCTCTCAGATTCTTTCGCTCTACGTAAGAGCATAGTGACCACTGGTTTTTTTTTTAGAAGGGTAACCGGTGATTTCGGCTTAGCAGTCAGCGCATACGAGCACCAGGCCGTGACCGTGACCGAAAAAGATTACTACCCCGGAATATTTTGAAGAAACTGGGAAAGGGCAGTGTAGGCTATTAGGAGCGCTCGGTCACATTGCGTTTTGGGTGCATTTTCGATGTTTATAAAAGTCGCCATAAAACGGTTATTATTTGAGCTATTTAATTGATTTTAGATTTATTTGAAGGAGCAAAGATTGTCCCATCTTTTGGTCGAGCCGAATCTTCATAAAAAATTTTGTAAAAATGTTATGGGTAGTACTGAAAGTTTAGAACCCAGTGCCTATTCAACTGTCACTTGTGTATATTTTATGGCCTTCCAAAAATCTGAAATGATCGAGACCAGGCGGAATCGATACCGAACGCATTAAATACCGCCCTTTCCTGTACTACTAATATAGCATCAGAGTAAATTTTACCGAAACTAAAATTATTTTCCAGAAATATAACACAATGATCACAAGCGTGACTAGGGGTATTATTTTCTTTAAAATACCTATCTTTAGTTACGGAAATCAACTTTTCGTAACAATTTTAATGTATTTATCGTTTTGGGATGTTCTATGTACAAAAGTCAGTAAAGTATCTTATTTATGGTATTCTGGCACACCCCCATATGTATTGTAGTACAATACATATCTTCCATATCGTTTGCATCTGTAAAATTTTTTGAATATAGATTTTAAAAGGCGTTGTATTCTCTAACTTTCAGTTTTAAATAAACTACAAAACAATTTGGTTGCGTTCCGTTAGCTGTTAATTCGAGTGTTATTTCTTATTAGTGCTTTATTTAGAAGTACGGCTATATTTTTTATATGTGTATAAAAATAGAAAATCTACCGGTCAAATATTTATATTTAATTTTTGCTCCCTATTCTTTGCATTTCGAAAAATTCTGAAACATGAAATACAAAAAAAGTGTAAAACGAAAAAAATTCAATATTCAAAACTTGCAGCGAGGTAGATGTGTAAGTATTTAAGTAGTGAACTTTTTTTATGTACTAGTATATTATGTAATTTTAATAAACTTAAACAATGTTTAAAATCGCACTATTTTCAGAAAAAACAAGTACGGCAAGTAGAAAGTTATTTAAAGTGTTTTGATATTCGAAATGAACAAAAAGAGTCAACTTCCGATGAATCTATCGTGCAATTGCAGACTCTTAGTAACGACAATCAACAATTAGGTGCAGTGGTAATAATTTAAAATAATCTTTTACTAATTTTGATTTTTAATTTGATCTAGATAAAGAAATTGAAAAACCTGAGGCAACTTCAACAATTTAATTGAAGGCATTTAAAAAAGTTTTTTTTCTGGAAGTTTGTTTAAAAGAACGAGATTGGTGTTTTTAATTATTTTGTGCCATCAATATTAAGCCCAAATTTGTATTTTTAAAACCCAGCTACGTCATTAGGAGGTTTTGTAATACGTGACAACCATGTACAACAAAATGAGTAAGATATAATATCCGTATATTGTGGTAAGACAAAGACAAGAAAAACTTGGAAATAGTGTATAACTTGTATTAACTTATTAATAATAATAATTATAGTCTACAAAAATAACTAAAATAAATTATTATAATAATAATATGAATATCAATAACGAGCTAAAGGGTACTAATAGATCTTATTATATGGATTTCGCAATCCTATACAATTAAATGTTTTTCGGATTAATGAACAGTAAGCACTTTCAATCATTAATAATTTTTTTCAACATTTAATTGTATAGGATTGCGAAATCCATATAATAAGATTTATTAGTACCCTTTAGCTCGTTATTGATATTCATATTTAATGTATTTTCAAGAGCTAATAATTATAAATTATAATAATAATATACAAAACATATGTTTGCGGCCATATTGAAGTATAATCTGACGTTAAAAAGTTTATTATACACTAGAACAAATTTAAAAAAATTTCAATATCAATATCAAATATCAATTTCAATATCTTCTCATTTTGTAGTACAGGGATGTCACGTTTAGCAAAACCTCCTAGTGACGTAGCTGGGTTTATAAAAATTCAATTTTGGGCTTAATATTAATAGAAAACAAAAATTAAAAACATAAAATAAATTGTTTAGTAAACTTTATAGATTATATTATTCAAATGTACTAATTCCAACTGTTGCAAATTCCTCATTGTTGATTTGAATTTTTTTTATCAATTCTTTAAACAGTTGCTAATCACAACGCTGCTTTTGGATGTGGGATATAAAATCTAACTACAGTAGAACGTCGATAATCCGGATTAATTGTGACCGGACCCTGTCCGGATTATCAAAATGTCCGGATTATCAAAAAGAACTAAAAAAGGTAGTTTTAGTTCGCAAAAAAAAGAAAACTTCGTAAAATCGTTAATAATTCACTTTAGGGGTTGTCCTTTAATCACGTGAGGTTCTAACAGGGGGGGAGGGGTTTAGAATAACATCACGATTGATCACGATGGGGGGGGAGGGGATGTTGTGACAATCACGTGTATATTTTCTTACGACCACGTGAAATTCCGAGCGAGCAAATTTATGCCTAAAAGCAACATAACAACAATATTTGGCTCTCAGCTGGCTTCTGACACTGGACCTTGAGACTCCACTTGTCGCCCTGCTGCCCGCGGCCTTCTGTCTTGCCGTTTGTACTTAAAAAAATTTTTCAAAAAAAAATACACGTGATGTTGGGTAGGGGGGTAGGGGTAGCCGAAAACCTCACGACGTATCACCAAAGGGGAGGGGGGGGGGTAAAAAAATTGCATAAAAAACCTCACGTGATTAAAGGACGACCCCTTAGTGGTTAAATAATTGGAGTAGATAAATAAAACTATTAATTAATATGAAACTTTTAATATATTTTAATGAAAAAATATATGTTTCTTTTGTAGCGGTAAGTTTTTTTGACATTTGTTTGAAAAAAATTTTTTTTTCAACTTTTTTTTCGCCCAAATTGAATCCGGATTATCGACGGTCCGGATGTTTGACGTCCGGATTTTGACTGTATAATAAAAGAATAGCTTCATGGTTTTGCTTCAACAATTTATTTCTAATATTATAATGTTTGCTATATCAAACTCCAAATCTCTACAGTAAGTGAAAAAAATAATATGAATATAAATACATCGGCAGTAGTTGGAATTACTTTGTGTAATTTTAACAAGTTGAGGGTTACAAAATATTTAGTTTTTTCTATAAAAATTCAATATAAATTTTGAACCATTACATATTAGTATTATTTTAAAATCGCCCAGCATTATCGTTTAAAATTGTCGAACATCTCTATGCGGTCAAGTAAGATCTCCACGTTTCACTCCATGATCATGAGTCTCATTCTACAGTTGCTTTCTTATATTGAATGTACTTTGGAATTTAAACTAATACAGTGTTGAATTCAAACCTTTTCCCCCGGGAGGGGGGGCTAATGAAATTTTCGGGGGCACTTAAAATTTTTTTTAAATTAAAATACAAAGAATCAAAAATTATTATTTTAATTATACATACATGCTTCTACAAATTCCCCGGGTACCCCCTTGGATTTAACACGGAACCCACAACATCGGCTAAACGATCGACATCGACTCCCCTACAACCGCGCGAACGCAAATGCAGGATTAGCATAGATTAGCTAAAAGAACATTTTCAAATGAATTAAGACAAATCAACATAAATGAGACGGGACATCTTCTGGACTGTATTGAAGGTGCGATAGTGATGCTTCAACAGACAACATAAGCTAAAAAAATTTACTACAGAATTAATTTTTACGACCTCATTTCGCACAAATCTCACGAGCTTACTTATCTTTCGTGCACGTAACATTACATTGTACCTATTTTATTTCTTCCGTGACGAATTTTTGTAATTCACACAAAAAGTTTAATTCCAATTATATCACCAAGTTTATACGAAATCATTTAAATTTTTTCAAGATACATTTATTACAATTTTAGCATTTTGCTAGAAGGCACTCTATTTGAGTAGATATACAATTTAAATTATTATTTAACCAAAGTACATATTTATAAAAGTTTAATTAGAGTTGGAGGGCTTTTGAAATTATATCATCTTACAATTCTCTTTTTATAAATTGACATAATTATTGCGTTTTAGGCTTTTTAATTTATTAAAAAAAGGAATTAACAGACCCAATTAAAAAATTGTGTTTATGTTGATTTGACATGCCTGCCACTTGCTACGGAAAAAATCGTTTCGTTGTTTACCTAGATGGATGAGGTTGGATTCATGAGAATATTTAACTTTTTATGTGAAAATCGATAAGTCATATAAACGGATATGTGACATGTTTTGTACATTAAACTAAATTTGAATTTCAAATTTTTCTTATTGTTTTTAAATTTTCATAACAACTTATATTTACTTATTCCAAAATTCAAAATTCGATAATCTAAAACAAATACGATGTTTGCTTTCTTTGAGTGTATCTGCATTATAATAATAATAATACTACATGATATCAAATTTACTTTTCATGTTCAATTTGTGAGTTGTCTGTTATCGTAGGCTTGATACACTAAAGGGTGACTAACAACCCTTATTATTGCATAAGCGAAATATAAAGTGTAAAAGTTACGCATTATTATTCCTCATCATCATCAACTACATAAAATGTATCGTTTCATTTTGTCACATGGATTTTTCAATTTTTTATCTGACTTTTTCGTTATTTTCTGTTTAACAGTTTTTCCTGCTATTTAAAATGCCATCATAATTATTTATCGATTGCAATTTCGTTTTACAATTTAAACTACATCATTAGATATTTAATCAAATCTATTTACCAACATTTTGTTATCTGGTTAAGTAATCAAAAGTCAATAATATGCAAAACATGTTATTTATATAGCACATTAATATAGTACTTTACTTGGAATATAAAACTGCAATCTTGAAGCTAATTTAGTATTTTTATTTAGAAAACGGATAATAAAATATGAAAATCCATTTACGCTAACTGCACGAATATAAATCTGATCCATGTTTATATTTTTATTATCGACTTACTCCGATTAAAAATTTGCTACAAAACTACAACATCAGAGACGGGGAAGTTTAATTGGCTGATAAATGAGCGTGTCAATATTGTGGCTGGAAAATAAACAACACACTTTACAAGAAAAAGATCAAGATAACAGACTTGCTAAAATAGTTACTGTTCCGTTATATTCTCATGAGTATAATCTCTCGTTGCTGTATTAATTAACTTTCCACCAGTACACAGAATTATCAAGATATCCCGTCTTCCTGCAATACCATTTTAGCTTTCTAGGGGCGTGTAAGATAATAATAACTCTGTAATTTACTAAAATGCAGTTGGTTCAATTACTAGAGTGTCCACTCGACAAGATAAACGATGTAGTACATTTTTGGTGATTAAATTTGAATTCGGGGATCGGGGTGGGGTGGGATGGGATATACTCGGCAAGTATACGTTATCACATCATCAGACTTAATACGTGGGGCTTAACTAGTCCAGGATACAGAATCGATATACTTAGGTGAGGGTTGGTTGTCCAAACGGAAATAGACCTAAACGGGTGGAACTTCTATTACCGTTATTTGTGAAACAATAGAACATCACTCTCTGAAGTCCGGATTAAGACATCAAATACGTATTTGGTTTGTACAATATGATAAAATAAACCTTGTATTCGGCATGTTGTGTTAGCATCGAGAATTAATTCAATATTTATCGTTACCTAATAAAAATTCAAGGGTTTACATTTAATATTTTAAGAGATAGGCGGGCTGTTTATATAATGGGGTTGGGCGATAGACATTCGATGCTTCTGAACAGAGTATTGCTTTAGTAATTTATTATATTATACATATACCTATATACGTACTAGATCGTTTTCATAGATAATAAAGTAATACTACATCATGCATTTCAATATTACAGAAGTTAATTGAATTTGTACACCATCGAACGTCCCCCATACAAAATGAAATACATTTTTATGCCAGTTAAGAAACTCAATTTCAAGATTTTCTTCGAATAAATAAATTGTATTTAAAAATGTAAGTAATAAAATGGAAAAATTTCACTGGGTAAAAACGATTATATTCATTTTTATTACAAGATAACTTATTTATTAAAGTAAAAATAAAATGAAGGAGTTTGCTCGAGACAGATGTCGATTCGTTTTGTGATCCGCATAGTTGGTTTTGCTTTGCAGAGAAAGCGGGTGGTGTTTTGAAATCAATACTGCGGGCTATTCCACAGTTCGCGTATACTGGAGTTAACAAAGACTCGTAGCAGAAGGGGATGTAAGTTCCATCAAATTAAATGAGCTGTGAGGGCGCAAGGCAACCAGAATCCCATCAAGCTATAGCTTATAAACCGCACGTAGCAACGTATCTGCATCAACGTCAACACCCTTATCCTAATCTATCTTTTCTCTTTTCTCAATTATTGCAACTTCATTGAATACATAATTTTAATTTCCGCAGTTCTCTTTATGTAGGTAAAATCGTTAATAGAAATAGAAATTCTGCTCGAGCTTTTATCGCTCTAAATATGAAATGGATTTTATGGGATTTCTTTAAAATTGCATGATTCAATAGTTTGATAATTATTGATATAAACATATTATATAATTTTAATTACTTATAACCTTAATAATTATCGAATGTATTTTTTTCGTAATGTATATTGTCGATTGAAGAGGTGGCAATGAATTTTAATACTACAAGTTATTTCATTTAATGATATATAATTTGCTATAAATAAATAATGTTGTATAACCGATATAAGCATATTTTTCGTCTTTTCAGGTTTGGAATAACATTCTAACTTGCATTTGTATGTGTAACCAAGCGTGTAAATATGTACATGTCACATGTTGGTTGGAAGTACTATTTCTATTGTCACCACAAATTCACTCCCTGTTTATATCTTTTATTGTCTATCGCACTATATTTATAGTTATTGCAGCTTAACACGAATAGATTTCGCGGTAATCAACCTTCCCAACTATATAACGAATGCCTTTCGATCTGATCGGAGGGGTAACTTTTTTAAATTTACACGTCCAAATCAATTTGTTTTTCAAAATATAATAGGTGATTTCAATAACACAATTTTTCTTTTGAACGCAGTTGCTGTCTTTCAAAAGAAATACATTTATATGTCTTGGTTAGAGGTAGATATTCTGCCATATTGCGCTAATTGTATGGAATATCCTTTAGGGTGTGAAGATTTAGATTTGAATGTTTTTTTGATGATATATTTGATATATTATATCATATCTGATGATGATATCTAAACATTTAAAACTGGGTTCAGTATCTACTACACCATTCACATTCAGACAATTAGAACTCCGTTTAACAGTTTAACAGTTTAACATCTTATCATACACACAGTAGCGGCTGGCACGGACTAGAAATTTATTTTATAATGTACAACGTGTTGTTGTCGGAACAGGCAAACACTGCCTATAACTTGAAAGGAAGAAGAAGAGGAAGAATGATATATTCTTGTCCACACCTGTCATGTCAAAAAACCGTTTCACTTCACTTGGTATCGTACGAATCACTTTTTTACTGTAGTTAACTACTTTTGGGGGCTTGTCAATGTTACGAAATAAAGTCCATTTTTTTACTACTACATATTTGAAAAAATCCAACTTTTCGACGTTCGATTGAGTAAGGTAAAATGCATTGTTTTCGAACTAGTGCAGAAAAGTAATATTTTCACGCACCCGATGCGTCTACCAGTTTACAGGTAGGACAGCTTCCTAACATTACATAACCGAATATTGCATCCAAAATAATTTGGAAATCAATACTTTGTAATAGATTAAACTTTGAATAATAAATCTGTTTGTTTCTTATTAAAACAATAGTAGAAAAAAATATTGTGTGAAATGCACATAAAAACTTATTTTTCACAACCGATTATACAATATAATGCAAAATTAATTACTTAGTAGTTATAATAAGTGCCTGAGTAAAAAATTACTTTTCTGCACTAGTGCGGAAAAACGCTTGTTTCATCTTACTCAAACAAATATTGAAAAGTTAGACTTTTTCAAACAGTTGTACCTTTTCAAAGATACTATGTATTTTTCATATAAAGTAAAATGATAAATTTAAAAATAAGTTAAACGCGCGGTCTACAATCGTAGGCCACATTTCTTTTAACCAATGTATTTTTTGTGGACATTGTTTACATTTGAAAATAGAAGCCTAACGAAATGTTAAATGGCCGAAAATATTTATGTTCTTGTTCTTTCAATAATAAAATAAATTTTATTTCAAATTTTGTTTCTATTCACTATCGTTGACATATGAAACGACTGAAATAATTCTTGTGAAAATATGGACCGAATAACCAATTAGTTAAATAATTTTATTCGCGTTTTACTAAATGTAAAGCGCCACGTAGTGTCCGCAGCGGTAATTACATTAAGTGGTATTCAGCGTGTTCTGGGCTTTGATTATGTACAAAGTTATAAGTGTTTTTTAAATATGAAGAAATCCGCAGTTATATAATGAACTAATGTAAACTAAATTGATTTAAAAACATGATTTCCAATGTAAAAATGCAAACTATACCACGAAAGTCGTTTATGATGTTGTACAATGCCATCTATAGGTAATGTAAAATGGGAATAATGGGCAACAAGAACTGATTCCGCTTTATATGATTGCTAGAAGACCAAAAGGCTCTTTTTGTTTCTAAAATGTTATCTTACATTTTTAAAAGGAAATTTTAAATATCTTTTTATGTTCTTTTTTTTTATAAATTTTACTGCTGGGAAGGGGGGTCAGGTATTATAGTATGGGTATGGAATATCACCCGCATTTACATATTATGAGTATAAGTTTCTTTTTTTATCTCCGAAGTTCCCCATAAATAAATTTGGAGGTAGCACTCGACTAAATTGCTATGAACTACCTCTCTAATTTTTGGGGGCAGATATTTATAAAGTTATATTTTCAAAATTCTATTTTTCCATTGTAAATTGCAATTCTTAGTCTTCTTATAATTTCGAAATATTTTCAATAAAAGTATCCTTTTCAATTAACTAACATTTTTTAAATTTCAATTTAAATTACCTAATTAAATATATTTTATGGAGAATCTCACGCAATCGTGTCAGGTAAACAAAAAAAAATAATGCATAACACCTTTCTGATAATTCCACTCTGATAATCCCATTTTGATAATCCTACTGAATATTGTTTTACATTGTTAACAATTTTTTTCGCGCATAGTTAAAATAATTGTGGTAAACTAGTTTATTATTCTAACAAAATATGTTTTGTGGAATTCTTTAGCCTACTTTTAAAGAGAAATTTAAAATTTTATTTTATGTTCCAAAATTTTTTTGCAAGTTCTGGCGTTCGGGAGGTCTGGGGGGTTATGGTATCCTTCCAGCATTTCAATCGAATAACGGCTATTTGTAATATTATTTGATTTTGTAATTTGTAATCCAGTAATACTGGATGTTTTTTTATTATCGAAGCAGGATCGTCTCATTAAGTAGTAGCTGTATACCTATAATTTAATTCTTTGATAGTACTTTAAATTACAACTCATTAATTTAATAACCCTCTTCACGTGCACTTAAACGTAAGAACACCAGCGAGCGTCAAAGTTGTCGAATACGCGTTTATGTTTACACATAACTACGTCCGTGTATAGAGAGGGGGGGCTAACGACGATGAAAACGTAGTCGTGATAAGTAATTCTCTTTCTTTTGCATGTAAATTATAAACTGGTTCCATAACAATCAAAAGAAATAAGTGAGTTAAATAATTTTAGGTTTGTGGTCAATAATTTGCTCCCATGATTAACCTATGGTATTGCAGAAACCTGACCATATACAAACATAATAAGTACGTAGACTCGATCAATGTAATTTAATTTCCTTTCTTTGGTAAAAGAAAATCTAAAAAGTATTTTGGTGAAATTGTTCATTTGTTTACATTTTTTCTATTTTATTGTCGTATATATACCTCTCGGAGATCCATTAGAGTGATCGAGTAGAAGCGATATGGATAGTAAAACGTGCTACGAAATCGTTTCTATTTGATGTCAAATTGCAGAATAAAGGCGATCGTATCTTGAGAATTTCCGATGATATCGAAGTCTTTGATGTCACTTGGGAAATTTCACTTGCTTTATAAAAAGAAACCTCAGAGTTATACATCGACAAGATCGATATGACCTTTTTTTTGGATAAAATTGTTTGAGGCTATTTTCTTATTTTATTCATCGATTTTTCAGTCACTTTATAGTATGATAAAGCTGAAGTAATTTATCTAACACGAATGTTTCACAAAAGCGTTTGTATTGCGGAATAAATCTGTAATGTTACTAAAACTTCCGCTATTTACGTCGTTGAAGTTATTTTATTATTCTCTAACAAAATCTATTTCAAGTTTTATTTTGTGCCAAACAATGTAGTACAATATTATTGTATTTAAGTGTTCTCGTGTTATTTAATCTGGCGAAATTGTTTAGCTATTACCTAATTAATTTAGTTTTGAGTGCAAGTTGTGCAAACTTTTCTACTCGTATTAATTAAAAGCAGTTAAACTTTCTGGCGATTTATTAATCATCTCGCTGATTTAATTACAATTTTATTTAATTCCCTCATTAAGTTTGAACGATACGGTTCACTTCTTTAAAATTTAATTAAGTCTATTCTAGTGAATATAACGAATTTTTATTTTCAGGAGGTGAACGATGTTTGTATAGGAACGAGCGTTGGTACTATCACGGAACCAGATTGTTTGGGACCATGTGAACCTGGTACCAGCGTCACACTCGAAGGGATTGTGTGGCATGAGACTGAAGGAGGTACTTAATATTTCACTCGTCGAGAAATAAAAAGTTTGGATTTTGATTAATACATTTTTTATAGGTGTACTAGTGGTAAACGTAACATGGAGAGGTAAAACGTATGTAGGGACTCTCCTGGACTGCACGAGGCACGACTGGGCACCTCCAAGGTAATGTAGCTCGAATCCTTTTATCCAATACATTTCTCACAAATTACATTTTATTTTAGATTCTGTGATTCCCCTACAAGTGATCTGGATTCTCGGACTCCTAAAGGACGAGGTAAGAGAGGACGTGCCGCTGGTGCATCACCCAGCACTGATCTGAGCAACTTCACAGAGACCCGATCGTCGGTGCATAGTAAATTGCGGAATGGTGGAATTAAAGGTCGCCGGGGAGCTGCGAATGGTTCCGGTTCATCTACAGCACCTTCATCTCCAACACCCTTCGTACCGCCGCGTCCCGAACCGAACAATAAGCGAAAAAATAGGCCGACGGAAGACGAAGCGACAAATAATGGTAATGGGAAGAAGCCGAAAGTTACCGCTCCCATCACGAATAATCAGCTTTCTTATACTGGAAGTCCGCCTCCTTCTCCTGTCCTATTAGAATGTCCAGAACCTAACTGTTCTAAAAAGTATAAACATATCAATGGTCTGAAATATCATCAGACTCATGCGCACGGCACTGCAGATGACGATGATACCAAAGATGCTACGTCAATGTCAGAAAATGACGAGTCAAATATCGAAGCTCCAAGTCCTGTGACTCCCGTCAAGTCTCCCGACAAAAGTCAAGATAGTCCTTTAACCCCATTGAAAAAGGAGAGCGAACTTCCATTAGTATTACGAGGTAGCGGATTACTTGAAGATCCTAGTCAGTCGGTAACGCCACGTAGTACGCCTCCTTCACCTGAAACTCCCCAGAGCTTGCAAGAGTTAACGTCGGTCTGTTCTCCTACTGTGCCTGTTGTAGAATCAAAGAGCTTAGTGAAACCTGGCGTTTTACGTTTCAATTCATCGGAAGAATTTGGTATTGGCGTTTTCTCTGGAAATAAAATTCATACATCAGGTGTGTATATTGTCATAATATTGTCTTTGGTTACTTTTTAATTATCCTTTTTTTTAATCTTTCCTTTTATCAAAATTTATATTGTTGTATTGTTTCTCTACGTTCTGCTGTATTTTGATTAGTTTTAAATAATTTTCAATTAATTCTATATTCTTTTCAAAAATGTATTTCAAATACATTCAAATTTCAAATGTACGAGTGGTTCATAAATTTTAAGCATTGTTTTATTGGGAGGGGTCCCATCTTCACTTCGTTACAATAACCTAGACCCCCGTCCAAATAATTTTATTACTTATTTATCATTAAGTAACTCCCAAATTAGAAAAAAAACATAAAACAACAAAATAATAGATTATTTATGTCAAAAAATCATTGAAAATTCATATTAAATTTTTTTTTTAAATATTAACTTTTCAATATATTTTTAAATATAGTCAAACTTCCATAACTCGAATCTCAAGGGACCACCAAAAAAGTTCGAATTAGAGAAACTTCGAGTTATGGAGATAAAATTCCACATAAATATCTGACAAATCTATCCATTTAGAGAAAAATTCGAGTTAGAGCAGTTTGAATTAGGGAAGTTTCACTGTATTGAAATTATATAGGTTTATAAATAATATTTTGTTTTTTTGTAATTTCTTTTTATAAATCTAAAAAGTATTTTAAAATATTTACTTAATTTAAGAAACACCTTTTTCCCTTATTGTCACATCGTCACGTAGATCTGAACTCGTTCCCTCCCTCCGTGCGTGACGTAAATAATAAATACAGTGGAATAAGTAAATTTTGTGGTTTACTGTTGGTTAATTAAGAAATGCTACCTACAGTTGCTAAAAATAATATCCGGACACTATGTTAACAATGTAAATTGCACATTTTGAAACCGTTTTTCGACATAAAAATCTTTTTTACAGCAAAACTTTTTGAACAGTTTTTGTTAAAAATTTCATTGTCTTCAATTTTGTACATTTTTCTATTTTGTCACCCCGTTTTTGACATTTTTGAAATTTTTAATAAATAATATCGAAAAAGTTTTGCTGTAACAGCGATTTTTATTTTTCCAAAAATACGGTTTCAAAATGTGCAATTTACATTGTTAACATAGGAGTGTCTGGATATTTTCTTTAGTAACTGTATATAATAAATAGTTGATTGATAAGTGGTTTAAGTAGTGTAATATTGACTATTATAGCAATATTTTAGAAACACATAAAAAATGCTCAAAACACTTTTCTAAAAACTAAAATGCTCTGATTTTTTAAAAATATTGATATGGTTATACTATATAATAAAAGAAACTGAAACATTTAATTTGTTTTAAGTAACAGCCTTCTCTTAGCCCTGGCTCAAGTGTTAAATAATTACTTAGAGGTATTGTTAGAAGTTGAGGAGTTAGTGATTACTCTACGAGTGCCTTGAAATTTTTTTTTAAATTAAGTCTACATCAAGGATAATAAGGAAAATTAAATTCACCAGTCTTGAAACATCTGACTACTTTATTCTTTAGTGTACAACATAAAATAGAATTCTAAGTTTTTAATTTATGTAAGTAATGTTCCATGGGTAAATTAGAACTTTTACTCATATTTGAATGCACAAAGGTTTAAACTTTGCTGGAAACTAACAATTATTCACATTTTTGTAGTACTTTGGAAATACATCATCAATATAATTTTTAAGTAATAGCATTCTAGTATTTTCATTACAAAGATTTTTTTTTATTTTATTTGAAATAGTACTTTTATTTATAGTCCATTTTTTAAAAGAACCAAATAAGAATTTGTCCTAGCGAAATTTACGTGTTGTTGACAGATAACATTTAATTTTTTGTATTATTTTAAATAGTTACTATGCAGTATTTCTTTATTTGAGGGGGTATATGCAAAACCGGACATGTCACTTAGCATGAATTTGAGATAAACGCATAAAAGAATATTATTCACCATTATATTTGATACAAATGTCAGTTTTCAACCACTGTTTTAAGCAGGATTCTTTGTATTTATTACCAAAAACTTTTATTTAAATGGTAGAAAGGCCACAAAGAACAAAACGTATATCGCAGATTGAATTTTGTAAAATGTGACTTGTCCGGTTTTGCATATACCAGACTCATTTATTTTATTGAAATCACATTAAAATTGAAATAAATTTGTGAAAATATATTTTGTAACATTATTATGTAAACTTATAAACATTCTAAGTTAGGCAACACATCTAACACATTTGATTTTAATATTTTAACGACGTTTTGTATCGCGGATCGACTATAGATTTAATTTAATAATTTTTAGATAATCGTTGGCATACAAGTAAAATTGACTAACTACAAAACTCGAGTTTTACAGGAGAGTAGCTTTTAGGTTAAATATCGCTTATAAAATCAGACAATTAATGCTAAATTTCAATAATTTTAGCCATAATATAATAATTAATATAGTTTATTATATTAAAATTTTAATTATTTATATATTTAAAAAATTTTAATTTTAATTATTGTTATATTATTATATCTGTATTTATTGTCATTGTCAATTAGTCAAGTATCTCATTTTCGCCATTTTATGCAGTTGGTCAGTTTTACTTGTTTACCGACATACCGACGATATACAGTCAAGTTCGTACATTTTGAAATATGAAACATAAATATCATATTAAATGCATCCTCTTCTAAATTTTACCGAAACCTATTAATTATTTATTTTAAAATTAATATAATTAAGAACGAAATGATTGCCTTGTGGTTTTACAGAAATCTTGCTTCTAGGTTCTTCAATACCAACTTCCACAGCACTGCCAACTGTACGGTCTGTTGTATCCATACCAACAGATCAAAATAGTATACCACAAAATGATTCCACAATTCAACTGCAATCATTTTCTAGCCAACTTCAAGCTCAAACCATCTCCACACCAAATTTCGATCAACCTCCTACGCTTATCATACCTTCACAAAACTCTCAAAATCTAACTCAAAATTCATCTCAGCTGTCACCTAATGAACTCTCGAGTCCGTCACAGGCAGGAAAAGTTCAGTTTAAAGTTAAACCTGCGTCTGCGTTATTGGCAGACGATAAAAAAGATAGGAATAAATTACCTCCAAATTATAAAAAGAAAAGTAGAAAATCTCCAGCTGGTAGTCCCAATCCACCTCAAGCCGATCAGCCGGTATTTGGAATCGAATCTTCAACTAGAGATGAAGTACAAAGTCCGGCATATTCCGATATTTCTGATGACGGCGCCCCCATTATAGAACCCGATTTAGGAGATAAGAGCAAAAGCTCAGATAAAAAGACTGAATCCGGACAACAAATGTCTCACATAGCTCAATATGGTATGTATCCATTTTATGGACAACCACCTTACATGATGCCATCTGTTCAACAACAACCTCAACCTCAATCGGAACCGAAAACGAAAGAACAAGATAAAGTATTAGAAAAATCTGTCGAAAAAGAAATTAAGAAGGAGGGTCCCGATTATCAACAGAAGGTTATACCTCAGTACCATTATAATCATTACGGGTACATGCCAAGTTATCCATACAACATGGATCCGGGCTTCAATTCCGTGCCCATGGTAACGGAAGATAAAATTAAAGAAGAACGGTTGAAGGAAAGTCCTAGTCCTGCAGATCATACGGGTATTCCAAAAATTAGTGCTCCAATTCCAAATCCCATACAAGTTCCCACACCTAGTAAATTAAAAACGGAAATTTCTCTTAAAGAGAAGCAACAAAATGAGAACCATCAAATATTAAAAGAAAGTATAGAAATCAAAAGCCAAATGAGTCCTTACAATATATATCAAAGGCAACAGCAATCTCAGCAACGCGACGAAGAGGTGCGCCGTTATTATGTGTATCCAGAGCAAAGACGAAAAGAATCTGATCATAAAAGTACCCCTAGTAAATCTTCACAACCTCCTTCTACTGCCAGTATGAAACAAAAGGATAAAAACGAAGAGAAAAAAGAAAAGGAAATAAAGCACGAAGGAGTAAAACCAACGATGGAAACGCAAGGTCCTCCGCCTCCGCCTACTTCACAATACGCCTATATTCATCCGAGTTACATGCAATCGCCTCATTATGGAGCGCTGCCGTTCGATCCAAATCATCCTGTGTATCGCGGCATTATGGTTCCTGGTCCTTACAGTGGTAACCCTTATCTGCATCCCCAAATGCCTCGGTATCACGCGCCCGAAGATCTCTCGCGACCACCTCCACCGAAAACCTTAGATATGTTGCAGCATCATCCTCAATATTATCCATCACACAAAATTCACGAACTGCAAGAACGCGCTATTAAATCTCCTACCCCTAAAGCGTCTGTCGCGAGTGCGAGTCCGTCTGGTGCAAATAACAGTTCGAGTAGTGGACAACCACAAACTCAAATGGCCGGTGGTCCTACTTCACAAGCTAATAACGCGATCTCAACGGTTGGTAAACAACCTCCTGGCGAAAATAAAGATTCTCGCTCACCTCCACCTCAAAGACATGTACATACCCATCATCATACACACGTGGGCCTTGGATATCCGATGTATCCTGCTCCTTATGGAGGTGAGTAACGTATATATCGAAAATATTGTGAAAATAAATTGTTTGTTTGAAAAATGTTATAAAAAATATTATTTTGATCATTTCTTTGTCGCTAGTCTCACGAATGTTAGAGAATGCTTAATAGGCCAGTGCCTTTAGGATTTAACCCATTGCAAGATTTTATGAATGAACAAAAACTCTGTGGCTACTTACTATAAAATAATGTAAAAAATTTTCTTGGTATTTTATTAACTGCAGAGTTTATGCGTTCCCGATCTTTCAATCAAAAATTGTCTTTAAGCACTGGTCTATAAAATATGTTGATCTGAAGTGTGATGTAGAATTTTAATAGTATTAATAATTTAATAATTGAAAAATTTAATAAAAAGCTTTAAAATTAATATAGTTTTACAAAAATCTAGAAATTATTTTGGCAAAAATTTGAAACACTTTGCCGATGGTTAATTTTACAAGAATAATTTGAAGTTGTAATGTGAACCATCTGTAAGGGTTACTTTCAAAAATGTATTTTGATACTCAAACAAACAATACTTACCTATTTTTTTATTTAGGTGGTAATTATTGTTTATTTATTTTGCCATTCACAGTCATCGGTATATTATGTAACTGGAAGGACTTTGAGTGGCATTAGGCTAAGTTTATACATTGCAGCGCCATCTCAAAGACCATAGCATGTTGTTAAATCTGTGATAGAATAGAAGGCCAGATTAAAAACATTGCAAGTGTGGTGTGGTCTTTGCAGCTGTGCATCGTGCTCGCCTGCGTATGTATAAACTGTTACCGTGTTGACTTTCTAATATTAAGATTGGTGGCACATAAATTGATATTTTTGTATTTTTTCAGCCGCAGTATTAGCAAGTCAACAAGCAGCTGCGGTTACTGTGATTAATCCTTATCCGCCTAAGTGATAAAATATTAACTCTAGAGCTCTGCCAGTGTTGTAGTGACTCATGCATTCCATAGTCAGTGTCTTGTAATTAGTGCGCACCGCCATTGTAACCCAATGACTTTATTTCTAGATCCATGGCTGTTTTGCAATGCGAACGTATTGTAAATGATTTATTTTATTGTAAATAGTGTAAAGGCTAATGTCTTTTAAAAGTCATAGATGATAATAATAATTATTGTAGTAGACTGAAATTTTATGCCTGGTAGGTACTGTGTATTTTTTAATGTCAACTTTTGTCATCAATAGATTAATAAAAATAATATTTGAAAATTGGAATAATTTTAAATATTAATATTTTTATTTTCATTCCAGTTTTAGTGGAATGAAGGTTTAAGGTTGCAGTCTGTACACGTTGTAATATTCTGTAAATAGAAAATGAAAATATTATGAGAAGCCCACAATTTTTTACATTAAATTTTTTAAGTATTGTAGGACCTATCCTTTTGCTAAAATAAAATTCAATTTAGTTTTTTTTTGTAAGTAAATCAGTTTGATGATGTATAAATTAGCAAAAGGATAATTTAATTTTATGTTAGTAACTATTTTTAATAAAGCGTTTGGGCATAACTTGAATGTATTCTATTTTATAATTCAATGTGCAACAAATTTATTGTTCCTTATGTGGAAGCAAAGTATTGTGGCATGAACAATTACTTACTGTACAGACTTCAAAAAGCTTAATGTATTATTGCTCTTTTGAAGTAACATATGTTTTTGTTAATACATTTCTTACATATTTGCGTTTTTTTTTAAATATACCAAAATTTCGGCCTTCAGTTGAGCTCTTGAGCCTTATGCACTGGAATGGCTTTCGAGTTTTGAAGTGGAAATATATTAAAGGCAAATTAAGCAGCCCAAAGGAACTGAGGCGTCAGACTTTTTGGTTAAATCTATTAACTATTTAATATCATATCAATTTCTGAAGTGATAGAATTTTTAATAAAAAATTAAAGTAATAGAAACTACTATTTACTGCTTTAAAAAATTTGGGAAAATTAAACTCGTAATAATTTAGTTACCGGCCAACTACTTTGAACAGCCCCAGCTTTAAGCTTCAAGAAATTTTTATAAAAAATTAGGTAGGTACAAAATATAATAAATGTAACATTTTTAGTATTTTATTTATATTTCTTTTATTTTTTTTTATTTTTCTACACTACAATTTTTATGGCTGATTTGAGCTTTCTTTTAAATAAACAAGTCTTCATGTCCTAACATAAAATTGAGACTTTTATATTACTTTAAAGTAAATAGAAATAATTTTATAACAAGAAACACACGAACATGCGAAAATAAGTTATAAAAAATGCAATGAAACTAAGGCGATCTAATAATTTTGCAAACAAGATCCAGTCCTGAGATATAATAGGCTCAGCCGGATCAGGTATAATAACAGACGAATCTTCATCACCTTTTGCAGAGGCGACATTCTGAAAATGAAATTTTGTGATTTTCGAGGATTTGTTTCGATTATTAATTCCTTACTCTCAAGTTTGTATTGTACAGTAAAAATAGTTGTCCTGGTTTATTATTTAATATCACAGACATTAGACTCGAAATCCAGTTAGGACTCTCATTTTCTGACAAAACTAAACCTTTTAAAATGATGGTCAAAACCAACGAAAAACAACATAATAAAAGGGAATCTCTTGCATAAAGAACTAAAAAAAGGTTTTAATTTGACGCTTTAGTTGTATTGCAAAAGTAATACTTAACAGAGGTGGATTGTCTCCAGTTGATGGTAATTGCCACGACAAAGTTTGCAAATAAGTGAAATGAATTATCATGTTACAGAATGACAAACATAACCGTTCGAAATTTTTTGGATTCATCCACAACGTAGTTAATGTTAAGATAATCAGAGCTGAAAGTAATAAATTAAATTTTAAATAAGAGAATATTTTAAATGCGAACCCAAAGCTGGAATTATTATGGTTGCCGATTCGGTTGCAGAGTGTCGTTCTATTATGAAATTGAAACCCACTGATGGGTAGGTGCTGTTTGGACAACAATTAAAATGTCCTGGAAATAATTCCGTTTCCACTTTTAATAATTTCCATTCGCCATTAGGTACGTAATCTTCAACAGTTACGGATTTTTTAAAAAGCTGAAAATTTACTTCTTCTCCACTGTGTACCCACGATCCAAACCGTAACGAGCAATTTTGTTTGTCGTATGGATATTTGGACAAATCTGGCATGCATAGCGCATCGTGTCTGTTTGGAGCAATGCATACTACAGTTCCTTTGGATAACACCAAGCAATCGACGTCCGTACCCACTGCACTTGGACTCCCCGACTGGTCATTCCTATTGTACACGGACAGATCGGGCAACCATATTTCACTGCTAGCTAAATGGATCTGTTCTAGGGATTCGTATTTAGTGGGATCCCACGTTAAGTGTTCATCTTTCCATATCTATAATTAAAGTTAGATCAGTTTGCAATGATAATAGTAAAAAGCAAGAATATAAAATACTTACTAGGGCTAACCAATTATGAACTGATAATGTATTGGAATGCATTTCCTACAAGAAAATGTTAGATTGGAAATTCCGTATTTATATTAAATTAATTACATACATAGGTAAAAAATTTTAGCACCATTCTTATTCTAACTGTTGTAGAATTCGTATGATTTGCAACAGGTCTCATGGTTTTGTCATAATCACACAAGAGGTCTTTCTTTAATCGTACAGGTGCCAATTGAGAAGTCTTTTTAGCACAATCATCATCTGCTTTACATATAAAAAAGCCTAAACAAAAATAACCAATCCATTTAGAATACAATTCCTTTTTTAAATTAAATTATAACTTACATAGTAAAACAAGAAGGAGCGGGAAAGTTACCGTCACCATTGTCACAACATTAATGATATTGCTTATAACAAAAAGACAGGATAGTAGATTTTGGAATTGCAATTTGAAACCGTTCAACTATTTACGCCTCTTTATTTATCAACAACGGAGATAAATTTATTTTTAACAATACATATGTGATACTTTTTTAATACATATTTTATTTTTGTACAATTATTAATTTGAAAGTCAGTAATTTATGTACACTATTCGGGGCCTATTTCTTACTGAGTTGGGCCCTAGGCTTTAGCAAATTTTCGTGCCCCTTATATTCAAATGTAACTAATACCATCGAAGGCCCAATTTTTGAGTTATTTTATCAGTAGTATTTGATTTTTATTTTGATAATGCCTAATGCGCCTAATGGTAAAACAGGCCCTGAGTTTAATAATTTTAAGCATGGTTCCGCTATCAAGCCCACAAGTAATTCTATATTTGAGGAGATTGCGAGCAAAACCGGTTAAATCCATATTTAAAAAAAATAGAGTAAAACATGTTTTCTATATAAATTTTGTGCCGCCTACACGATTCTAAAGTTATTTGTGAGGAAGATCGGTTAAATATAGTTTAAAAAGGCTATCCGAGTAGGTGTTTGGGGGCAAAATCGGTTATTTCCCAAATTTTACTGCAAAACCGTTTATACATTTTACATTTTCCAAGAATGGATTTAACCGGTTTTGCACGCAACCTCCTCATTTACATGTCTCAGAAGTAGCTACCTTTAGTATGGTTAGTTTATGTTTAGCTTCAAGCTGTTGTTGAACTTTTGAAGTTAAACGTATTTATTATTACAACTTAAAATATTGGTAAACCGGGGGGTCTGGGGGGTATTCCATACCCCCTAGTGCACCTTTAGCTTTTTGCTCGCACAACAAAATCAATGCTGGGGGTATTCTACGATTCCCAAACATCGGAAATCTCGATTATTCAAAAAATGTCAGTACGGCAGTATAACTATGATGAGATGTAACTTAAAAGCCTCATAGGGCTTGAAGCGGAGAGCCTTTCAGGTGAGTAAGTTTCTAAGTCCACGCCCTTAGTAAAAATAGCTCTGATCTAGGACAGGGAATCTCCAATTTAATATTTTTGGAATAACTCACAAATAGAATAGAGTGCACTGGGAGGTATTCCATACCCCCCAGATGCCCCGGTATACATTAGGTCTGTTCGTTTGCTTGCACTAACTTGAACCGAGCAGGCAACGAACCAATCAACGAACGCCTTTGTTTGCACTAACTTGCTCGGTTCAAGTTAGTGCAAGCAAACGAACAGACCTTTTGTTTTGCGTTTTTAAAATTTAAGTTTAATTTTAAGCAATAAAAAACTTTAGCTTTTGAAGTTAAACGTATATATTATTATAACTTAAAATATTAATAATTAAGCTTCAATGTAGCTATTGGTAAACCGGGGGGTCTGGGAGGTATGGAATACCCCCCCAGTACACCTTTTTTTTTGTTCGCGCAGCAAAATCAATGCTAGGGGTATTCTACGATCCCCAAACCTCAGAATAATTTTAAAAGGAACTACACTGAACGAAAAAGTGTCATATATACAATGAAATTTCAATGAAAGTTTCATTAAATCAATGAAATTTCAACCAATGAACTAAAATTCACGATTATTATGAAATTTTCATAGTATTAATGACGAATATTCATAATTTTTATGAATTGATCTTTGTATTTATGAATTTGTTTTTCGTATTAATGAATTTGTGCATTGTATTTATGAAAGTTTAATAAATAAGTTCATTGGTTGAAAATTTTTTTCAGTGTAGAAACTGACCTATCAGCCTGTTGCCAGCTCTCTGCAATCGCGCAGAAAAATTCATAATACATATTAAATTCAAACTCAATCTGCCCCAAAGGACAATCCTAACCAGTGTCCTAGGCAAAAATCTCTCAGTGCGCCCCCTCCCTATTTATATAGCAGTAGCGAGGTGGGGGGGAAGGTGATAATCCACAATATTTAAAAAAAATACGTACATTTAGTTATATTTATTTAAAAAAATACCTTTCGAACAAAAATAAAAATTAAAAAAATACCTAATCAAATTTTTACTTTTCTGCGGCAAAAGTTGCTATAAGTTCTTTTTAATTTTTGCACCTTGATCTGGTTTGCACCCTAGGCAGTTGCCTAGTTTCCTCACCATACTTGCATTTTAAAAGCTCTATCAGCGCACAAAATTTTATTTCAATCGGTTAAACATTTCCGGAGATACGATGACATTTTCATTTTTAACGAAGGGGGTTTTACATAACCCTAGGTGGGCCCTAGGCTCTAAAAAATTTTCGGGCCCTTTATATTCGAATGTAACTAATAGCATCGAAGGCCCAATTTTTGGGTTATTCTATCAGTGTTTGATTTTTATTTTACGATTTTATGTACTCTCTTTTCGGGCCGCTCTTGCCATTGGGCCCTAGGCACGTGCCTAATACGCCTAGTGGTAAAATAGGCCCTGACACTATTATTGTTATAATATTACCTATAAGATTAGCAAGTTCAATTAATTTCTAAAATTCATATTTTTTCATTATTCGTCTATTGCCAACTGCCGTTTGTACACTTAAAAAACAAAAATAAATTATTTATTCATTTATTATTAGGAGATATAAAATAAAAATTACAAAAAATTCAAATGTACATGATTTTTACTTCAATTTACTTACTTACTTCAACTTTTGACAACTCTAACTTAACAACAGTATAAAATGCTTACATAATTTATATTCTAAGTTTTAAGTAAGATAGGTACATATTATACTGCCCTCGTAACTGAAAACGCCATATCTGCTCTTATAAACCTATGTAGATACGGCGTTTTCAGTTATGAGGGCAGTATACCAGTATACGTATTATTATAAGAACATTCTTATTTATACATATTTTTCTGAATATGAAAACAGCCAATAAGCAATAATGTACATAATATTTATAGTACTTAAATATATTCAAATTGTTTACTGATTTAATTGTAATTGCTTTAGACTATAAATAATATTGTATTTTCAACTGCATAGGTATACATAATATGTAGAACAGGGAAAGAAAATAAACATTTGTTTTTTTATCTCAGTAACTTCATTTTAAGAAGTATTTAAAAGTTCAATCTGCGAATAGCTATTTTGCTTCTCTGCAGAATTTTTATATTTACCCGTAGTAGTACTATAATATTTTTTATATAAGCTAAATATTTGCAGTAATAATAAACCAATACAAGTAAAAAGGATTAAAAAGCCTACAATAATTATTATTTTAGAATTCTGGTTGTGAAACTCGTTAATTACTTTTGGATTATCTAAAGATTCACTGGATTGCTTCGATACTGAATTTTCATGTTTTCTGTAAATTTTTACTTCTTTGTGTATTTCTAAATTGTTAGTACTCGTGGTAGTACTACTTATTTGGAATTTATTGTTTTTGTCTTCTGTTTGCTCAATATTTTGATGACAAGGTATTCCCTCGACATTTTCTACAGTGTAGTTTTCAATTTTATTAAATAGATAGTCAATATCCTGCAAACTAAAAATCTTTAACATATTTGTTAAAAAGTGACAATTCCAATCGTTGTTATTCACGCAAATGAATCGAATATTAGGTAAGTGCAACACCAAAGAAGTATAATTTATATTAGAAAACTTGTTATTAGCCAAATTAAGTATCTCTAACTTATGTAAAGGATACAAAACAATCTCGTTTAAAATCATGAAATTATTGTTAGATAAATCTAAAGAGAGCAAACTGACTAAATTTGAAAAACTACCAATTTGAAATTGCGATATCTTATTGTTTGCAAGATAGAGATCAGTTAAAGAGGACAAATGTTTAAAAGTTCCCAACGGAAGTTCTTTAATGTCGTTGTTGTTAAGCACCAAAGTTTTTAAATTAACCAAGCTAACAAATAAATTGGAAGATAAAGTTGTTAATTTATTTTTAGTTAAATTTAATAATTTTAGTTGTTTCAAAGAAGAAAATGTGTTATCGTTAAATCCCAGTAAATTGTTGTGGCTTAAATCTATGAGTTGTAAGTCGTTTAAAAATCGAAATCCGTTAGCTTCAATTGTTGTTAATTTATTGTTACTTATCAATAAGGCGTGTAGATGAGTTATTCCCGAAAACGTGTCATTTGCAATGTGAATTAAATTGTTACTCGTTAAATTCAATTTGCTTTCGCCTGCAACCATATTCACATCATTAAAAGCTCCTGGATTGATATTTTCGATCAAATTGTTATCCAGTTCTATGTCATTTAGGTTAACTATGAAAGAAAATGTATTATTCTCTAGAGTACGTAGAAAATTGTTTCCTAACTTAATTGTGTTGTTAGAACTGGCATCATTTTCAAATTCATTAAAGCTTAAATCTTGGAAAGCATTACGTGCTATATTATTAACGGTGGTGTTTTCTAATCGCAATATTTTTAATTCATCAATTTTTGAGAAAGCTCCAGCGCTTATATTTAATATACTTGAGTTAATAAAATTTATTTCACGTGCTACTCGCAAATCATAGAAAGTGTTGTTCGTTATGCCATAATGTACTACACTAATATTTAGACTGAATAAATTTTTAAATTCAGCAAATGCTCGAAAAATTAAATTTATTGGATTGTTACTCAAATCTAGCGTTGTTAAATTTTTCAGGCCCGCAAATGTATATTCGTCTAAAGTTGTTAACTGATTATTGCTTAGATCCAATTTTCTTAAATTGGAAAGTGAACGAAAGGAGTTGGGCGCTATTCTTCGTAAGAGCGAATCAGTTAATTTAAAATTTTCCAATGACGTTAAATTTTTTAAAATACCTTCTAATACCAAGACGTTGCATCGACTTAAATCTAACGTAGATAAAGAATATCCAAAGTCAAAGTAAGTTTGGTTAACGAGTAAACTTAATGGATTATTTTGTAAATATAATAATTTCATAACGATGTTTCTATCGTTGTAATTATAATAAGTATAAGTATTATGCAGTTGTAGTACTTTTATCTTATTTCCTTCAAAATTTAAAATTTTTAATTTTCTTAATTCTAATAATTTGCCATCTAAAAATTCAATGGCGTTGTTAGCCAAATTTAAAATCTGTAACTTATAAAGCATTTCGAATTGGTCGAATTGTATTTTGTTTAAATTATTATTATTCAAATTGAGTTCTTCTAAATTCTCTAAACAACCACTTTCAAAATTTTCAATTGTGTATAAATCGTTATACCCAATACTAAGAATTTCTAAATTTATCAAACGTTTAAAGTCGCTATTTGAAATTTTAACTAGTTTGTTATTATTTAAATTGAGGTGCTTTAGAGCTCGATCACTATAATCTTGATATGTTACCGTCAAGAAATCAAGATTACTTATTTCATTGAAACTTAAATTAAGTGTTCTTACTCTTCCAACAAACCGTTCAAACGCATCTCCACTAATTTTTTTAATTTTACTATTGGTAATTTCAATTTCTTTAAAATTACAATCATATATTAAATCAGTAAAATTTCGAGTAATAATTGGAAGATTAGAATTATTAAATATTTAATATTTTCGTTTCTCTAGAGTTACGCCAATTTGAATACCGGCAAAGACTATTGTAATACCATTTTTCGTGTACATAATCAGTAACGTTAGTGCAAGTTAAGGTAAGTGTTGCTCTTCCTTCATCATAAGGATAATAATCATCTACTTTTAATGATTTTTGGCACACAGGTGTTACTGCAATGGTTAATCTTTTGAATGTATAGATGTAGAAAATAAGAAAAAAGCGAAGTTCCATAACGAATTCTGCAAAATAATTTTTAATAAATTATATTAATTACTTATATCACTAAAATATGTCAATTATTAACTCATGCAATAAATTTCATTTTTTATTTTTTTCTGAAATTTTCATTTCAGGAGATATTTTAGAAAACACGTGCAATGAAAAACTTGACGGTAATTACAAAATGATTTTCAGGCATGGAACTGGATCCTCACATTGCGGTAGCTTATCAAGGAAACTCTTTTTAAGTGGGCAATCGAGAAATATTTTCAGTTTATGCATGCATCTTTCACTTTATTGCTAAACAGAATTCTGCGATTTATGACGTTCCAAAAAATTTGTTATAATAATGTGTAAAAATCAGTTAATTTTATTGGACCTTCCTCGTCCCATTGTAGTTCAGTGTTTGGTCAAATTTATTTACTGGGACAAAATTTCTGTACACCGAGGAAAATATATGTATATTTATATTGATTACCACCTATATTAGACCACTGACTTTAGACATCCAACATCGGAAAAAATCACATGTTTCTAATTTTGTGGAATGTTGTTAGGATACCTACCAGTAGTGTAACACCAAGTTTGCAGCTTCGAAAACCTTGTGCTAACTTCATTGCGCTCGAAAAACCGCGGCATTATCCGACTAATTTTAGTTTTTGGCTCGAAACTCCTATAAGGATGCTTCCTACGGAAAAAGTCACTCCATCTTTTTTTGAAGCTGTGAATATTTTCTACAATTTGAGTCTAAGCTCAATATTTTGAGTTTAATAGATCTAAAGATAGAAGATTCCAAAAATTGGATTTTTTCCCAAAAAATTCAAAATTTTAGTTTATGTCGACTGTCGGGCTAAGAAGTGCAGCCAACGTAAAAGTCCATCTGACTCGTCTACTCCCCCCCCTCCAACCAAAGAAGCTGCTGCTCAATACAGCTATCGGATGTATCACCAGCTGCAGAAGTGGTTAGAGGGTGGATAAAGACCCGTTCAACTGGGGCTGGAGTAGGAAGCAAGCAGGATCTCCTCCCCTAACAAAATACTACAAACCCTGTCCCACAAACTCTCCTCAAATTCCTTTCTTACAAATGGCGCAAAGGAGGAACTTGCTTTTGCCAAAAATCAGGGCTCTGAAGTGCTCTGCTTTGTGCAAGTTCTGTCGAGGCAAGACTTGTATAAACGTTGTCCTCGTTAAAATCGGCGACACTGAACATGAGGAAGATTTCGACAGCCCCCCACCTATCACCTTCTCATCCTAAGGATCAACAGAACCCGAGAACCAACTTGGGCCCTCCAAAAGATTCGGGTTTTGATCGAGAAGAAGTTGCGGAATTGTGAAGTCTTCAACACGTACATTTTGAAATTATTATTTTTTTTAATTACACCTTTTTTTTTTTAATGTAAGATATGTTATAATGTAAGATTTTAGAAATAAAATATGTTTTTACTTTAAATATTGAGGGTGTTATTGATTTAGTTAGTCTTCCTCCTCGTTAACAATATCATTTATTGGTTCCGCAAATCGGAAAAATTCCAATAAATTCTGTCCCTACCCCGATTTCCCCAATTTTTGTTTTTCTAAGATAACGAGGTACATGTTAGGCCTACAGACTTCGTTCAGGGCTTAACACGTTAACTGCTAATCGTATCGGCGTACTTACCCCCTGGGGCTAAGGCAAAAATTTACGTCGTTTGGGCAAACCCATTGAGGAAACACTTTAATAGTGCAAAATAAGGAAGTTTTTATAAAATGTAGGGTCAAAAGGGCCATGGCATATATATCGACCACGCGCACTGAGCACTGAAATTGTAACCTAATGCTAATGGTATATTTATATACCACTATGTAAATTACACTACATGTAGCAATAAAAATAGCACTTGTGAAAAAACTGTACTTATAATAATTTAAAAAACATTGTTTACAAGTTTTCATGGTAATTTTTGAAACAATCGCCTACACAAAGGGACGGTCTACCGGTACAAGACGGGCAGTAATACGATGTCCTCTTCTCAACCTTTTTGTGGTTGTAGCACCAGGTACATCTCCTGGATATCGCCTTTTTGCCAGTCTTATCCATGGGATGTTTTTTTATATTATGCAATGTTTCCAAGGGTATGGGTGCTGGCAACCTCGCAGGAACCAGGGTTTCAATAACGGAGAGTCGAAAATCATACAACGACATTTTCGATTTCGTGTGCTTCTTATATAGCAGATGGGCATTGATAAGAAGCATTTGAAATATGTGAATCCCTAGCTTCTTGTACCAGCGGAGACATTTCCTTTCACAGGGATAGTAGGAAAGCAACTGGTCTTGTCTATCTACCCCTCCCATGTATTTGTTATATTCATAAATTGGAGCAGGTTTTTCTTTTTCCCTGTCCAATTTATCGCGATAGGTGACCATTTCATCGGTGAACTCCGTTGTTATGTAGGCCACTTCCCGCTTATCCCGCCATTTGCCTATCAAAACCCCATCATCGCTGTATTTTTCAATGGTTTCTCCTTTTTTTAATTTGGTACTCTTTATCTCAGGTGGAGTATTCTTTCTTTCTGCCCTCAAAGTACCCGTGCAATAGGTATTGCGGTTTAGAAGTTTGACGGCGAGGTCATGACTGTTGTAATAGTTGTCCATGTAGACTGCATGGCCAACATCGAGGCGCCCTTCAAGCAAATGAAGAACAACATTAGCTGCGTGGCCCTTGCCGCCAAAATCGTCCAGTTGCCCAGTGTATACAGCAAATTTTAAAATGGTGCCGCAAGGCTCTGTCAGTATGTATAATTTTATACCATATTTGTGTTTTTTATTTTTAATATACTGGCGGAAGGAAAGTCTTCCTCGAAATAAGACCATAGACTCATCCAGGGATAGATTTTTGTCGGGATAGTAGAGCTCTGCCATTTTCCCGTTGAAGTACTCAATGAGCGGCCTAACCTTGAACAGGCGATCGTCCGGTTTAGGTTCGCCCTCCCTCGGGTTACGCGTGAAATGTAGACACCTGCATTGAAAAAAATTTTTTTTCATTTCAAAAAAAATTCAAGTTGTAGTAGTACAACTCGCCTCATAATCAATAAAAACCTGTCTCGGCTCATTGCGGCTGCAAAGAACGGAATGCTAAACAGACGCGAAGTTTTCCAATAGTCTTGTAGCCTATTTGTCGTAATCGTCCCCATGTGAAGAAGTACGCCGAAAAAGATTCGCAACTCTTCCGGGGTCACATTATGCCAGCGAGTAATTCGCGACGAGGGAGATGTCTTCTCAGACAGAAATACATCCACGGCATACGCATTCGTTTCTTCCGCAATCATTTCATAAAAGTGGTCATCCACCAGCATGTTAAAAAAATCTATGGGTGCATTTCCTGTAAATTAGAAATTTAATTGAGACTTTTCAAAGCAACGCGCCATCCCCTGCTTCCTCTTTCGGTTGATGGAGTGCGGATCGGATGGGTGCGCATTGAGAAAATGGAAACAAATCTTACCATCTGGCACAACAAGGAACTCCATTCGCTTTGTGAAAGGAAAGGTTTTCATCGCCCGATTGTTTGACCATTTAGGGCCGGGGGGTGGTACAGCTGCAGCCGCTCTAGCTGGTTGGGGTTGCGTCGGAGCTTGTGTTTGCTGCAGTTGAACACGTGTTGTTGGTTGTTGCGCTTGGATTTGAGAGAAAGCACTCCTCTGGTCCATATTTTCAATGACTTCCTCGGAGGAGGCATCACTCTCCCCCGCTATATAATCATCATCGGAGTCAATTATTTCAGGGTCGTCATCCTGAATATCCGCGTCGGAATCATAAAGGAGTTTTTCTAACTCCTTATCAGATAATGGAGGCTGATAGTATCGTTTGGGGGCCTGTCGTGGCCTTTTGGGAGTGGAGGGTCCTGCTTCGTCATCCGCCATGACTAACTCCACCAAGGGTATTTTATTTTGTAAATTACACTTATCAACACGCTCACCAAAATACGTCACCTCACGTCCACCGCTAAGCTCACACTGAACGATATAAAGAAGTGACGCAGATGGTATATTTATCGACCACGCGCTTATGCCACCTACCGCGCATGGCTGATTTATCGCCCATCAGCACTTAACGTGTTAAATTAAAGCTAAATAACTGCTCTAAAACATCATATATAATAAATTTTCCCATATAATGAGTATTACAGCCAATACTCGTATTTAGCCCAACAGACGACAAAACCTGAAATTTGGAACTTTTTGGGGAAAACATCCAATTTTTGAAGTCTAGTATCTTAGGATTTATCGGACTTAAAAAATTGAGGTTGGACTCAAATTGTAGGAAATGTTCACAGCTTCAAAAGAGGATTCTTTTAGGAGTTTCAGGCCAAAAACTAAAATCATTCGAAAAATTTCGAGGTTTTTCGAGTACCACAAAGTTAGCACAAGTCGTTCGAAGCTGCAAACTTGGTGTTACACGACTGGTAGGTACCCTAACAACTTACCATAAAATCAGAAACATGTGAATTTTTTCGATGTTTGCCCTTTGTTTTGTCTACCGTCAGTGGTCTATATGTATTTGCTGGAAATTTTAGTAACAACTACAAAAATATTTGATTGTAGGGGAAGGTTTACCGGTTGAATATATCAGCATAAAAAATGTCAATTTTTTTGTGATTCTAGAAGCGAAAACAATTATACCATAACTCGGCATGCTTCTTAGTTTTTGAGTTATGAATTTTTACTTTATCATACAAAGTATGAAAAAGTATTGTTATCGTGTAGAAAAAAAATTGAGATTTTGATGAATTTAGGCATATTGGGGTTCCAAAAGCGAAAAATCCTCATTTCCAAAAATGTCTGTATGTGTGTGTGGGTGTGTGAGGGTGTGTATGTGGTCAAATTTTGTGTGCGCTCTACAGCAAAAAGTAATAGGAATTTTTTAACAAAATTTTGTATTTAGTAAATATATATTGAGACTTAGAACTGATTAGATTTTGGTTAAAATCGGTACACGGAAACGCACAAAAAAAATATTTTGTAAACTAAAAAAATAATTTTTGTTTTTCAAATTTTATTTTTTTATTAAATTCTTCTCTATAATGATATTAAAAAAGTCTTAATCAATAATCGTGTAAATATCTTATTTTAGTAAATATTCTTTTTTGAAATAAAAAAAAAATTTTTTTTCTTATTCTTTAAATTTTATTTTATTATTATGTTCTGCTCCATAATAATAATAAAAAAGTTTTAATCAATAATCGTGTAAATTATCCTATTTCTTCATATTTTTGATATTTAAAAGTATGATTAAGTTATGGGCATGGTCACATCCGATTTTTTTAAATAACGTACCTAATATTCTAATGTTTATCTTTTCTTATTCGCATTTACCCATTTTTGTGTATGAAATATAATGAATTTAAATAATAAATTAACCTTATCGACAGGTACATGTCGCTGCCCCCCCCCCCAAATCAAATTTTTGATTAAAATTGGTCTCAAACGTTTGAGCTTCGTTTGAGCCTCAATGAGCTTCCATTCCCGTCGTTTGAGCTTCAACGGTCGCGGAGTTATTCGCGAAAACTTTTGAGGAGGGGAGCTGTGGACATGATAGCCCCCCCCAAGTGGAATTTTTGAGTAAAATTGGTGTCAAACGTTAGAGCTTCGTTTGAGCTTAAATGAGCTTCCATTCCCGCCGTTTGAGCCTCAACCGTCGCGGAGTTATTCGCGGAATCTTTGGGGGGGGGGGGCTGTAGACATGTTTTTCAATTTTTTGTCTTTTTTAAATTTTTTGCGTAATTTTGGTGTCAATCGATAGAGCTTCGTTTGAGCTTCAATGAGCTTCCATATTCATCATTGTAATTTAATTTTTTTCAAAACTATAGTTTTTTAAATTTTGTGCACCTCCAAGCAAGTTGCGCTGGAAACCTTTAATTTTAATTTTGTAAACAACTTTTTATTGAATTTGTAAACTAATGAATTAAACTCCAAAAGTAAATTTTTAGAAAAATATGTTTTATTAGTAAATAAATTTTAGAACTTACAGTAGGTACTTATTAGTGAGATCTTATTATTATTAACTTAAATGATTATACAATTATTAGATTATTGAATTTTCCATTGCGATTTTAAATTTACTACCACTATTATAGTAGTGCAATACCCGTTTGCTTCATTATTTTCATTTTACCTGATTATTGCGAATGGATTGGGTTGAGAGCTAGTTTTATTATTTTATTATCGCTTTACAGTAGATTTATATAGAGTTAGTCGTAGACAGTTCTGTAAAAAAATTGGTTTTACACAAAATTCTCTTTACAAAGTCGAATTGTTAGCTGAAATTTATAAATTTATGTTTAAGCATGAATTATGTTTGATTACCGTCCTGCGAGCGTCAGCTGCCCGAAGAAATGTCCAAAATTGTTAAAGGGGGGGGGGCAAGTATGAAATGAGATGTAGATTTTGTACTACTTTCCTTTCAAATCATCAAATTTCTTTCTGAAATCGAGATCTTTATTTAAGGTTTATTTACGATTCAATGAGGTTTTAGTTTCATTTTTTGAGTTGACAAGACTTTAAGATTTTTCTATGATACACTCGCCCCCTCCAATTTTAATATACACAGTAAACTAAAAAACTATTTTTCGGTCCCCCCCTTCCCCCGGCTGTATGTATCGAGTACCAATGTTTATTTATTAAAAGAGACATGTTTAATTAATTTTTGAACATTTTGGGAATTTTAAATACGGGATTTTTACACTTTTCAGGCATTTTTAGCGCCTTTTAGAATTTGGCGCCTTAGGCTTTAGCCTGTTTAGCCTATAGGGTAAAACGTCCCTGACACTACATGGTAAAAACGATTTCTTTGAATCAAAAAAACTATTTTGTTTGAATAATTTGTTTTGAAGCAAACAAAATTTAAACAAAAATTTGTTTAGATCAAAATAAATTTTTTTATATTTTATTGTAGTTAACCAAGAATTTAGATTTCTTCAGTTAAATTTTTTTTTGATTTAAATAAATTTATTCGAATAAAATAGTTTTTTAGTTTACTGTGTATATTAAAATCGGGGGGGGGGGGAGTGTATCATAGAAAAATCTTAGTCTTGGCAACTCAAAAAATGAGACAAAAAACTCATTGAATCTTAAATAAACATTCAATAAAGATCTCGATTTCAGAAAGCAATTTGTTGATATGAAAGGAAAGTAGTACAAAATCTACATCCCATTTCATACTCACCCCCCCCCCTTTAACAATTTTGGACATTTCTTCGGGCAGCGGAAGCTCGCACGACGGTAATCAAACATAATTCATGCATAAACATAAATTTATCAATTTCAGCTAACAATTCGACTTTGTAAAGAGAATTGTGTGTAAAACCAATTTTTTTACAGAACTGTCTACGACTAACTCTATATAAAAATAATGAAGAATAACTTTCTGCTATGCTTGTAGAATATGTTATTTCATGAATAAGTACCTGAAACCACGCAGCTAGATGTTCAGATTAACGATTTGAAGAGTATTTAAAATTACTTGTAACTTGTAATATTAGTAAATTTTCATTATGAAACAGGGCGCTGTAAGTTCTAAAATTTATTAAATAATAAAACATAATTTTTTAAAAATTTACTTTTGGAGTTTAATTCATTATTTTCCAAATTCAATAAAAAGTTGTTCACGAAATTAAAATTAAAAGTATCCAGCGCAACTTGCTCGGAGGTGCACAAAATTTAAAAAACTATAGCTTTGAAAAAAATTAAATTACAATTATGAATATGGAAGCTCATTGAAGCTCAAACGAAGCTCTATCGATTGACACCAAAATTACGCAAAAAATTTAAAAAAGACAAAAAATTGAAAAACATGTCTACAGCCCCCCTCCCAAAGATTTTGCGAATAACTCCGCGACGGTTGAGGCTCAAACGGCGGGAATGGAAGCTCATTGTAGCTCAAACGAAGCTCTAACGTTTGACACCAATTTTACTCAAAGATTTCACGAACAGCTCCGCGACGGTTGAGGCTCAAACGATGAAAATAGAAGCTCATTGAGGCTCAAACGAAGCTCAAACGTTTGACAACAATTTTAGTCAAAAATTTGACTTGGGGGGGGGGCAATCATGTCCACAGCTCCCCCCAAAAGTTTTCGCGAATAACTCCGCGACCGTTGAAGCTCAAACGACGGGAATGGAAGCTCATTGAGGCTCAAACGAAGCTCAAACGTTTGACACCAATTTTAATTAAAAATTCGATTGGGGGGGGGGGGGGGGGGGCAGCGACATGTACCTCTTATCGACAGTGCCGGATTACTCATAAGGTAGAAAAAGCGGCTGCCTAAGGGCCCCGCTTATTTTAGGGCCCCCGTGAAATCGGACATTTTTTTTTATAATTTATTATAAGTTTAATTTCTTTGTTTTTATCTTTGTATACTGATTCAGCGTCTTTGAACATGAATGGATATTATCTGTTTGTCTTAGGTAATTTTATTATTTAAAATTTAGTGCAGGGACTTGCCTAAGGGGGGAAGCTTAAATTATGGCATTCCCTTGAAAAAAACGCAAAATGCTAAAAAAAAACTCATTCCTATAATTCTGAGAGCAAACTTGTTGGCAAATTTACTACTCCCCTCTCGAAAAAGTCGGTTCTAATTTTCTAGGGCTCCCGAAAATTTAACTGCCTAGGTTTTCAAAAGATTATCAGATGCAGGTTTTAAGTTAAAAAAAGAAAAGTATGTTTCTTTCAAGAAGAAATCACATATCTGCGTCATAAAATAAGTATGGTGAAGGTTTACGGAAATATCTTTCAAAAATTCGTGCAATTATAAATTGTGAGATACCAAGAACATTAACTCAACTAAAATCGTTTTTAGGTATGATAAACTACTACTCCCGATTTATTGAGAACGTAGCACAAATGTTACAACCCCTCTACGAACTATTAAAAAATAGCAACGACAAGCAACAACTCGTTTGGAATGAAAATTGCCAGACAGCATTCGACAAGGTAAAAGAAGCTACGATTTCAGACAACGTACTGGTTCACTATAATCCAGAATTGCCTCTTAAAGTTAGTTGCGACGCAAGTGCATATAAAAAGATAAAGATAATTCTAAAGCAGACTGCTTGTCAAGATTGCCACTAAGCGAACATTCTCAAGTAAGTGCAGAATTTAACTACATCAATTTTACAAAGCGAATTCGAAGCACCGATTTTGGCAAACAATAGAATAAGCAGCTTTAAAAGAAGATGTAGTACTGGCAAAGGTATATATGGAAATACAGAACGGTTGGAAAGATTACACGATCGAAGAAGATCCAAGTTTTAGCCCATACATAAACCGACGACAAGAGCTGACACTAGAAGATGAAATAATTATGTGAGGACATTTTTAAAAAATGTCATTACACACCATTACAGTTTCGAAAAAAACTGTTAGACGAATTGCACTTGGCACATAACGGGGTAGTAAAAATAAAAAGTAGAGCACGATCGTATTTCTGGTGTACAAAGATGGACACAGAAATAGAGCCGATAGCAAGAACGTGCGAAATATGCAACCGATTTAAACCAAACCCACCAAAGTCAGAGGTTCTACGATTCCAAGACGCGGAAACAGCTTTTGAAAGGGTGCACATAGATTATTTTGGTCCTGTGAAAGGAAAAATGTACTTGATAGTGGTGGATGCATATAGTAAGTGGCCGGAAGTAGTGCAGATGAGTTCTACTACAGCAGTAGAATACCAAAACAAATAGTCACCCCAATTTTCTAAGCAAAGTTGTTATAAATAGCAACCAAATTTAGTTGTTATGGCAGAAAATCCTATGTTACTTTCTGACAAAACAACTAAATTCGGTTGTTATAAATAACGACTTATTTTAGAAAATTGCATCGAACATTGGATAATGGCCCACAATTTGCATCAGGTGAATTCAAAAGTTTTTGTAAAACAAACGAAATCATCCATAGTTTGGGACCTCCGTACCATCCAGCTTCAAACGACGCGACGCAGCGGAAAATACCGTCAGATCAATTAAATCGCCTTTGCAAAAGGCGTTAGAAGACCCTAACAATTTGAACGTATCAGCAAGCCGGATCTTAGCTCGATATCTATTAATATATTGTTCAACGGAACATTGTGCTTAGACCACAAAATGAAAAGAATGTTCAAGATTAGAAAGTTATAAGAGGGGAAGAAAGGAGTGAAAGGAGTTATTCAAGGAAGGAGACGAAGTTTACGTTAAGGATTATAGAAACAGAATAAGGAATTTTGGATCAGAGCAAGAATCGCAAAAGTATGCGGAGTAAGAACATACCTATACAAAGTACCGGGCTATGGTATCTGGTGGAAAAGGCATCTAGTCCAATTATTATTTAAGGCACTGTCAAATCGGGAAGACGAGACAACACAAACGGAAGAAATAGGAGAAATAATAACGGTTCCAGAAAGAATAATGGTTCCAGAAACGGAAGCAGGCACGGAGATGAGCGAAAGAAGGAACGAACAGGAACAAAATGAAAGAAGCATTCCACAAACAAGCAAAGTGAATAAACATGAGGAAGAAACCGATAAGACAAATAATGAAGCGGAGAAAGAAGTCACCAGACCACAGCGAACAAGGTAAACCGCCCTCGGAGAAACATAATCAAACGCGATGCGGCGCATTAAAAGAATAAAGTGTAGTTTACATTATGCGATTTTGCTTACGATTTTCCATACGATTTCTCTTGTATGACTGGTTTTGGTGGTTTTCTATTCACGATTTCGTTTACGAGTTTATCTTCAGGTCGAACTGTATAACGTGAACTTCGAAAAATTTGCTTACGGCAACTTGGAAGCAAAATCGTAAGCAAAATCGCATAACGTAAACTGCACTTAAGAAGTGAAGAGTGTAATGTTTGAATTTGAATGCAACATTAGTTCCAACAGTTGGTACTCACAAGTACCTATACCAACAGAAATAGGTATACCTCAAAGAAAGGAACAAACGGACCTTCAAATTTGTTCTGGGCATCTAGTATGCAAGTATAAATTGTAAATATTGTTTTGATTGTTTTGTTATATTCATTTAAATAAATAAATTAATAAACGTTTATCGATACATATCACATATAAAAAGGAAAATAGGTATACTCGTTGTAGGTCGTCCAAGAAAGCGATGGGTTCCGTAACAGACAAATTTGCCTACTACTTGAAGCGAAGAAGAAAACGAAAGCATATTCGTATATATTTATAAAATAAAAATAATGATATGTTTTGTGTTTGTTATTGCAAATGGTAAATTGAACAATTTACATTGTTACCAGAATAATTTAGCTTTAGTGTTTCTTTCCTTAAATTTTTTGGTAGAAACATTTATAATAATATACAGTGAAGGAGAATCACCGGGGAAACAAGTGAAGGGAAATCTAAAGAAATTTTAGGAAATCCAAGAAAATTGGAAAACTGAAAAAATATTAAAAATTCTAGGAACTACATTAGGAATATTAATACTATAAACAATCTCTTCTTTTGACTTTTTTAATTTTTTTAAAGAAAATTTTGAGGCAATCCAGAAGGAAATCCGGAAAAATTAAAAGGAAATCTAGTGTACAAAGATGTACCTTATTACGTAAGGCCCGGATTTCGAGGCATTTGCCTTTTTTGATTCCGTACTGGCTTTAAAATTCTTTTTGCAGCAAAATGTATTTTGCGACTTTACGATCATTTTAAACCGCTCTTTAAAATGCCTAAAATGCCTATTTTCTACATTTAATGCATTTTTTCGTAAATTGCGCATAAATGGCGTTTTTCAATTGATTTTATCCTATAACTTGCCTAAATAAATATTTATTTCAATTATTTTTTAATTTTAACCATGGAATATAATTCAGAAACGGAAATATATTTTGTATTTTATAGAGTCTTGCTTAAGTCGCTGTCAGTTAAGAACGGGATGACAAAATAGAAAAATGCAAAATTGAAAACAATAAAATTTTTGTTGTAAAGGCAATCTTTATAGGTCAAAATACGGTTTCAAAATGTGCAATTTACATTGTTAACATAGGTGTGTCCCGATATGTTCGTTACTCACTGTATTCCATTGCCTCCAAAGCTTGTGCTGACGAGATGGGGCACATGGATCGGGGCTGCAGTGCTTTACCATAAAAATTTTGAAAATGTAAGAAAAGTCATTGATAGTTTTATTGATTTTAATACTGCAGACTGCATAGAGAAAGCACAAGAGGAGTTTAAGGTTTCTAATCTTGAGAAAAATTTAGTAAAAATCATCTTCCTAAGAGCCAAGAAACTAAGACAGAAGCATTGCATACCAATATTAGCAAATTTGAAAATTTACAACAACAATTAAAAGAAGCTCCGGGTAAGATTGTAAAACTTATTTCTGCACGATTGGATGCTCTTTTGGTGAAAAACCTGGGCTACTTGGATTTAATGCAAATTATAGTAGTGAATTATCTGGAGATTCAAATACCTAGTCTCCCAAATAAAATTGGAAGCTTAGATGGCTTCAGATTTTAAATATGCTCCTGTTACTTCTTGTGACGTAGAGCGGTCATTTTCTGCATACAAACAAATATTAACGGACAACATAAGAAGTTTTACTCCAGAATATTTGGAAAATGCTTTAATTTGTTATGTAAATGTTGAAAGTTAATATTATTGTTAAATTAAAAGTTAAATTGAATAATAATATTTTATGTAATAAGTACGCAAAATATGGTTTTGGCGGACGAATCGGAATTTTCCGGACGAGGCGCCAGCCGGGTCCGTAACATGAAGATGAGTTTGAAGGTCCCATTTTTCGGTTTCTTGCTTATATCTCGGAAAATATGCGCCCTAGCGAGATAGCCATTCTATAGAAAATGAAAGCTGATAAAATTTGCTACAAGTTTTATTCAGTCAAGTTTTTGATATCTTGTATAGTTTAGGAAGCATTAAGGTAGTAGCCTGGTGACTTGCACGTTTTTCTACGTCTTTATTGGGAATTTTTTTTCTAAGGGAAAATAAAATTCAATGGTTTTGGTTTTTTAGTATGTTATTATTGACATCTAAAGAAAACAAAAAAATTTTTTTTTTACTTAATTTTACAATGTTTTATTATTATTATTATTGGTCAAAGTGAAAAAAAGGTACATAACTGACCCGGGTAATTTCGGCTCTTGAGGACATCGGAAGTAAAAAAATCAAAAACAGAATTAATCTATAGACTTGTCGTTATCGCTGGAACTAAGATCTTTTTTTTCCATCCCTAATTTTCCATTTTACAGCTCAATTTGTGCCTGAAAATAATCAATTTTATTTTGTAAGTCGGCAATTTTGTTAGTTTTTGATAAAATTTAATAATCTTAGTTAGGGATGGAAAAAAAAGATCCTAGTTCCATCGATACCGACAAGTCTATAGATTAATTCTTTTTTTGATTTTTTTATTTCCGATGTCCTCAAGAGCCGAAATCACCCGGGCCAGTTATGTACCTTCTTTTTACTTTGATTAAGTTAATTATTTTAATTAATTAAATTAAGTCAAAAAAAATTTTTTTTTGTATCCTTTAGATGTCAATAATAACATACTAAAAAACCAAAACCATTGAATTTCATTTTTCCATAGAAAAAAATTGCCAATAAAGACGTAGAAAAACGTGCAAGTCACCAGGCTAAACCTTAATACTTCCAAAACTATACAAGATATCGAAAAACTTGACTGAATGAAACTTGTAGCAAATTTAATCAGCTTTCATTTTGTATAGAATGGTCATGTCGCTAGGACGTACAGTTTCCGAGATATAAGCAAAAATCCGAAAAATAGGACATTCAAACCCGTCCTTCTCCTCCGGCTCAAGGGCTACGGGCGGGGACTTTTGATATGTTTATCTCCTAACTAGTCTAAACAAAGTTACGAAGTCAAAAATTGTGTTCCCAACATTTCCCTCTATACCTTTTTTTGTGCATTCCTTGCCTGGACTATATGACTTCTTCCTCGATATACGGTTACCCTAGTCTACAACAAGGATAGACAGAAGTTTTCAGAAATGGTTACCACCCAGAAATTAAAAATATGACCGTCCCTGGTCTAAAATAAATTTCAGGCGGTTTAAATTTTATTACGTGATCCATTTTACCCCAGTACACGAGGTTAAGTGATTTGCTATGAAATAAAAAAAGGTGTATAATATGCGAAAACCTATATAAATGCGCCATTTCATAGCTGAATGTTCACAGATACTATCAGTGGCGGAACTTCAAATTTTTTGGTCATCCGCAAAATATTATTTGGACTCCTATCATAAAAATGCAAATTTTTATAGATATTTTTAATTAAAAAATAACAAATTGAGTATTTTCGGTATCAGTTTCGAGAATGTTGCACTCTTTTCATCATGCATTTGGTATTGCTCTGCTCTGCCCCACGCGCTGCGGTGTCCCACGTATTGTAGTTCCGATACTGGATACTCTATTATATTATACGTGAATAAAAGTAAAATTGTGAATTTTAAGAAAATAATTAATTTAAATTGAAATTTTATATTTGCAAGGTTAATAAAAATATGGTGATATGAACACTTAGAATATAAAAACATCAAATTGTATAAAATTTTATTATTGGATTTTATTGGAAATTGGTTTTAAATAAATTTAAATAATAAATGGAAAGATAATTTTTGGAAATGGATTTTATGAAAATACATGCAGAATTTATTGAAACCGTAATAATTTTTCAGATTTCTCAGATAAATTTTTAAAAAAAATATTTAAAGATAAAATAAAAAATAAAGTTTATTAATTAACAGTAGAACATTATTATTTAAAAAACAAAAAAAAAGACATAAATTATGACTTGGTTTTTGAAATAATAATTTTCTATGTATTGTATTTCTTTAGTTTACTGTTAAAATTCTATCATTTTAAAGTTTCGTTTAGTTCTGTTAAATATTTTATTAATTTAAATAAATAAAATACTACTTTTTGGGAACTAATATTAATTATTAATGTTACTGTGTTAATTCGAATTATTTATTATAATATTTCATAAGCTTTCAGAATTTTATTTATTATTTTTGCCTTTATCAGATATTTAAATTTGTATTGATAAAATATTATTAATTTTAAATTAAATATAAAAAACACTAAGCAAACACATTATTAAAATTTAAATATTTCATAAGCATGAGAACTAAAATGTTGTTAAGTTATCACAAATAAAATACAATATTAATATTAGTAAGGGAGGTGTACCAGGTATGAGACGGCTCCAGATGTGAGACACTCAAATTTTTCCATATTGCGATGCCAATTTTCCGGCTTTGACTAGTGTCAACATGTTTTCATGTTGGAAGCTAGTTTTTTTTAAGACACCGGAGTCAATAGTTACAATTTTTGTATGTGATCCAAGCATCGAGTAAAAATTTCATCAAAAAAGTTTTATTTGATTTTTTTGTAATTGCTGTTATTACTAGTTATTCAACAAAAAAATGAGATTACAGTGCATACAAATTCAGCATTTTCCTTATATTTTACGATGAAGTAGTCCATTGGACTGATTTATATTCACACATAAATTTTTCTGCGTTTTGTAAAAATGGCGTCATGTTCCGGGTGTGAGACAGCCGAGAGTACCAGTTATGAGACTGTTGCCAATTCTATCAAATGCATCAAATGTAATTTTTGAAGTGTGCAAATACGCGTGCCAGCTTCTTTACGTGCAAACATTGCGAATTGGACATGAGCCGAAGATGAAGACGAAAAATTTTGGTCACTGAAGGCTTTCATGATGATTAAACATTGATATTTTCCGTATTCATGGCAGTTTTACTTCATATTTCCCGATATTTAGCAGATTTTACCGGGTGTCTCATACCGGGTGTCAAATTTTTTTTCGGTCAAAACTCAACTCATCACGGAAATGCTCATAACTTTTTTTGGGTTGACGGAATCAATATAATTTCTACAGCAAAAAGTTGCGTATGATCATTAGCTTTCGAATGGTATATAAGATATTCGGTATATTTCGTTTCTATAAAAAGTTTTGCCTTAAAAACAAAACCCGTCTCATACCTGGTACATCTCCCTTATATTTATCGCAATATATTATCTGCTTTTTTTAAGTTAAGTTTTTGTTAAAAGCTAATTTGAAATTAAAATTTTATTCTAGTTTTCTAGCTTATTATCGATGTTTAAATTTTAATTTAATGTTTGATAATTTTATAAAACAAATTTAAATAAGTTGAACTTACCTGAGATTTTCACCAAAAATATTCTAAATAATTCAAATACAGCATTCGAGGGCCTATGTATAATGCAGTAAGAAGTTCAAAAATTAATAAAAATTTAAGGACATATAATAATTATATTCTATTATAAATAGTAATCATTAAGTAAATAGTTAAATAGAAAAAGAAGTTTAATCGCCAAGCAGAGCGGATGTGTTTATTTAGTGATAGCTACTATAGCCAGCCACACTCTAGGGAAAGCTAGATAACTTATCGCAAATGATGTGCAGTATATTCCACTTCATAAGTTCTGTCTAATTGTCTGTCTAAAATAATAAGTGCCATTTCGGTCCCAAGAATAGCAAAACTTAACAATAATTGTGCATTAGACCTAACTAATAAATAAATATTAGCACCTTTCATCCAAGTTGACGTACCCTATCAGTGAGCTCACTGGGGAGGGATTGCCTAAGCAATCAAAGGGAGCGGCTATGGAGCCCACCCAGGTTGCTGAATGAGTTAGCTGAACATAGGAAATTAACACGTGAAAACTTATTTTTGCAAATTCCTGCTTCCCTAATTATTTTAGAGAAATGTAGAAACATAAACTACGGACGATAAGAGTATTAACCAATCTATTAATACAATTAACCAATCGGTAAAATTTAATGAAGTGCAAAACTGTAAGCAACGGGCAATTGTTATTTATGACTTATTGAAAATAATTAATTACCTTGGGAACTTACATGGCCAGTCTGATATTTCAAAAGCATTTTTTGAAAAGGCTAAATGAAATCTAATGCTCTTATCATCCGTAGTTTAATTTCTGCATTATTTTTGTGTCTTTCATTTTTTCTCTAAAATAATTAGGGAAGTTTCTACATGTTAATTTTCTATGTTTGGCTAACTCATTCAGCACCAGGAGAAAAACAAATGAAAGCCATGTAATTCAGTCCTGCCTTCCAAAATGAGAAAATATAATAATAAATAATAACAATAATAAATAATACAAGAAGCTTTTAACCCTCCAGTCAACAAGTAGAATAAGTATATTAACATACCATATAAGTGAAACCCAGGCTTAACCTGAGGACTGGAGGGGATGAACTGTTTTGCATGTGTGCGAAAAATTTCTTTATGCACCAGTGCCAAAAGAAGGTTATTTCGACACTAAAAGGATTTTTAATTTTAAAAGCTATTAGGATTAAAAAGAAAACTGCACATTTTATAATAATCATTAGATTTGCAATTATTCAGTACAGTTGATATCTACAATAAATATTTTATAAATAATTTATTAATTTTTTCCAGTCTAGTGCTACGTACATATATTATTATAGGTACATAATTAATTCGAGCATTATCTATATCATCAATAAACAAGTACTTGGGCATACAGTCTTTTTAAGTAATACTGTACAAAAGTAACAAACGATTTAGCAAATAAATAATTAAAAAAATAATGACAATGCTATATTAAACAATAATTTTAAAATATAACAATAACTTACAATAATTTTTTGATTAAACGAAAAAAACTTAAATAAATTTGGTTTTTACATAGCGTAACTATAAAAAGGGCAATTTTAAATGAACACATAAAAAATATCTAAAATTATAAATCATTTTACTCATAAAACTATTGCTATTTAGTCAAAATTATATTGCGATAATTTTACAGTTACTAACAACATATCATATACATACGATCAATGGTGTTCAAAAGGCTTTCCACCTTGCATTTTCCAGAAAGCAACATACTGAAATTGACTTTTTGAAAAATTGTCTGTGGCATCCATTGAAAAAATGGAGTAGGTTTAAATAGTGAAATTCGATGTTAACCATATCAATATTATAGAAAAACCAAAAAAATGCTAAAGGTTTCACAAATAAGTACACTCAAGGTAGAAATTTTGCAAACATTTTCACCATACTATGGCAATTAGTTCTAAAATACTGATAGCTCCGGATGAACACCATCAATATGTACAGATATACAACATATTATGTATGTTCCATATCAAGAAAGTAATTTGGTTTGGAAATGCAGAAAATTACTTTTTATATACAATCTCATCTGATGTAATAATTATGTATTAACATTAAGTACAAGGGCAATTAACACGTTATGCGTAATTAATTCTAATAACAAGTTTTGAATTTATTTAATTGCGAATATACAGAAGGTATTAGACAAAAACATAGTTGATTACCTACCTAGACAAAGTTGCCTACATGTTTTCCAGCATAATATCATGCAGGGGGAAGAAATTGTAAATATTATTTTACGATTTGTTGAGTCTCCACGTATATATAAAAAAAAAGTATTCGATGGTCAAATTGTTAAAAATATACAGTATGTTATTTTAAATTATCAAAAATTAGCAACTATAAAACAAACAACACTAAACATTAGCTACCATGTTATTTTTCTTAAATAAATAATATAAAATAAATAAAAACAACTTAAGATTACATAAATAACGTTTAAATCTTATAAATCAATTTAATACACAACCAAGTACATATCTCGTTTCTGTTAAGAATCAAAAATTTTGAAAATGATATTAAGTTACCCCAACAGTTAGTTAGATAAGTATACAGGACGATTTATAAGTTTTCTTTGTTACAAAGTATATTGGCTACACAAAGTAGTCAGATGGTGGTTTGGTAAGAAGGCTTTAAAGAAACTTATTAATGTAATTAATACCGATACTTCTCACGTATTCACAATATACTTGTTTTATTTTGTTTGTAAATAGAAACAGACTATAATATTAAAGTGAAAACTTGACAAAATAATATAAAGGTCGAATAACTCACCTACAAAAAATATTTTGTAGTATTTTTAGTTTCGTTTGAGAATGCGCACAAATTTTCGGTATAGATAAATCTTTGGTTTTGTTACAATTGCTTCAATTGCACCTATCTCTTTGTTATGTTATCGTCGAATTACTCTAAAATTAAAAAAAAAAAGAAAATTATAAAATGATACTCAAAACACTAATAATATACAAACTACATCAATAGGCCTATTGTAATAATCACGATATAATCATGTGACAATCAGATATATATATAGGTATCGCAATACAAAAAAATTAAGGAAGTTTGTTCGGCCAAAATTCTAAAATCTGATGTCGTGCGCATTTTTCGTGTTAGATTAAGCATGAAAGAGCGAGAATGGCAAAAGCCAAATGGAACTTGCCCAGAAACTTCTTTAATTTTTTGACGTATTAGCAGTCATAAACAGGTCAGTGTAGCCCTCTTCCCGTTGATGTAATACCAAAAATGTTTGAAATACTTACACATTCTCCCGCATATTTTGTTTCTATTACGTATCCTTTATTACAAGAATCCCGTAACATAAAACACCACGAGCGATACGTTTTATTATTGGTACCGCAAATTTGTCCTGTCGTATGATTCAATTTTGGACATTTCCTATTGCAGGTAACGCAACGCGACAATCCAGTTTCAAAATCGTCTAAACATAATTCGTCATTTTTACAACTGAAATTATTACACGTCGTAGATACTGTAACAAATGGAACGGCTTTAAATGGAGGAAGTGAAAAATTAGGGAGTATCGACTTACATTTACATTTACCCTTGTAGGCGATCGGAATGGCTTTGCCTCGCCTGCACGCCATTCCCTTTAAGTGGCATGCACTGGGATAGGTGATGCCGTCCGATCCACAAACTTGCCTACGAGAAGGATTGCTTGGACATTTGCGTATACATCGTACACAATGAGGATTCATATTTTGATCCACGAGGCAATGTTTACCTGGTGCGCAATTAATTTTATCACAGGAATCTAAAAAACACATAACATTTAAAGTACTGTTACTTTAACATGATAAAAGATTTACTTTGGCATGTTCCACGGTAGGCAATTGATAAACCTCCAACTTTTCGTCTGCAAGCACGTTTTCGTAATCTACAAAGAGAACGGTAACTTCGGCCATCTGTACCACAAACTGGTCCTTTAACCTTTGGTTTTTTATTGTGACATTTCGAAGAACAAATACATTTGGGGCGACCATTTCGTACAACACAAGATTTACCATGGCTACAAGCTACGTCATTACAAGATTCTAAAAATTCTAAAAATTAATTTATTACATTTCGGAAATAATATAAAAATTTACCTTTGCACGGCAAACATGGCAGACCATCTCCTAAGCGAGTCCAGAAAAATATTGTACCTTCATCGTACTCTTCAGACGACCAAGCTGTTGCAACGTTACGATTATAACAACAGTTTTCTTTGGTACTCGAGTTACTCAATAATTCTTTACAAAAGCCGTTTTTAGCCATTGTTGACCAACACATTCCTGCTAAAACAATAAATCAAAGTAATGCTCGTTTCGAATGATAAATATTTAATTAAAATATTAAAATAAACAAATTGCCTAATATTATTTTTGGCACACATCTTTTTCAACAACGAAACGAATACGTTTTGACATCAGATCAACATTAGCAATTTATATTTTTACACAATAAAAAAATAGTATAAGTTCATAAAGAACATTTTAAGAAAGCTTAATCAGAATGAATTTGATAGTGATGGAGTAGAATGAGTACTGTATGAGTACCTACCTATCAGATTTTTTACAGTAATAAATTAGCACGTTGGTTATGTGTGTCAAAGATTATAATATGACACTGTGTCATAATTTTAATTTCAGTTAGAATTTTTGTAATAAGCAAATTAATTAAATAATTTTTTCTCAACTTTATAGCATAGGTATACTTGAAGTTCATCTATTTGCAGTAAAGTAAAACCTACACTTATACGAATATGTTTTAACCCCATAGTATTCCAGTATCCAGCATTGCTCGCGAGACCTTCGGACAACTCAAAATAAATATATTATTAGGAAAAAAATATATATTTTTCCATCTGCCACATTTTCCGCTCTTAAGAAGTATTAAAAACTTCATTGCACAAACTTACTCACAGCAGCAGAAGCTAAAATTATAAAAGATTGAAATACTATGTACTAACTGCTAATTGAATCAAGAAGGACGATTAAAGTATCCTTTATTTTTATTGCAGAGAAAAGTAAATAAATAAAGAATTGCGTCCCAAAATAGACTCCAGTGTATATATCTAAATTTAACTCCAATTTTCCTAAAATTAAGCTTTTCTGAAGTTTTCAGAAAAATAAATTTGTGGAATTGAAATATTTCCTAATTTCGTAACCTATGCTAATCAACATGAATTAAATCGCACGAGCTTGCAGACCAGGCACGTCAAACTAGTGGCCCGCGACACTTGATAAGAAAATTCTAAACTACAATAATTTGAAACTAGAAAATGAAACCAAAATAAAATAGGGCCTTATATTGCATTATGAATTTTTAACTTTTAATTTTTCACATACATATTATATTATTTACAGCATATTATTTCTTCATATTTTTTTAAATATTTTTAATCCTGATCTGTCAAGTGATAATAATTGTCATTTTTGATTTTTTGAAAATTGATTTTCTACGATCGTAGAAAATCAATTTTCATATTGCAATATTGAGCTATATTGCCTGCAATATTGCTAACAAAATTATACAACATAGCAAATAGTTCTCATATTGCGCTACATTGCTTTCAATATTGTGTAATATTGATTGTAATATTGTGCAACATTGCAAATTGTTCTCATTAGTATATTGCGCTATATTGCCATCAATATTGTGCAATATTGACTGCTATCTTGTGCAACATTGCAAATTGTTCTCATTAGTATATTGTGCTACATTGACCTCAATATTGCGCCAATATTTAAACTATGAAGGACCAATATTGCCCCAATATTGCGTGCTACCTGGGGAACTGCATTTTTCTTAACTTTAACATATAAAAGTACAATAATTTAACTGCAACTACAAAAATAAAATTTTTGAACAAAAATAAAAATAAGTTTTGTGACTTGCGAAAGGTTTCGGAATCTAATTTTTGAAAAATTAACCCGCGTAAGAAAATGAGTTTAACATACCTTTAAAAAAACTAAATTTCGAGGCAATTGAAAAGAATTTTTTGTCTTCTAAATTGAAATGTAAAAGTAATAATATGTTTAATAACAAACTATCTAATTTATATATTAATAATAATTATGTATATATATACATAACAATTTTTTTCAATTTAACAATAATAATTTTTAACTAATAACTATTCGCAAGTTGGTAGAAGTAGTAGTCTAAAAAAATTTTTGTATGATATAAATATAAGATTTAAATGAAGTTTTCACGGGGGCTAAATCTCCTGATAAAAATAATATGTACACCACATCTCCTTTCCCTTAAAATCTCCCAATATTTCCTCACATTTCCTCCATATCCCCACATCTCCCTTACATCTCCTCGCATCTCGCCCATATCTCCTCGCATCTCCCCATTTCTTCTCACACCTCCCATATTTCCTCACATCTCCCACACCTTTCAATTACTTGTTTTATTTATACTTAAATAAGTTCAATTATTTGCTCCCTTTAATTGCTGAGAAAAAATAGGTAAGAAAAATCTGGGTAAACTTACATATTTCGATTTTTTTCATGTTGAATTCCTGATTTTTATCAAATGGTTCCATATGCTGTAAAGTCCTGGGGGGAAGGAGGCAATGTTACTACATACCTTTGGTTGAGATCCCTTTAGTATACTTCAAGAATTTTCACTCTTAAAGTTTTAACTTTGACAGCTTGTAATTTTTGACAGATGGCAGATAAAAAATTAATTTCACCTATTCTGGATAACGCTTTTCAAGGTCTTTAAAATAACCTATCACAAGACAAAATCGTTTTTAAATATCTTGTGTTATTTTCTTGTAGTGGCAGATTAAGCACTCCTGATTGACAGAGATAGCGACGAAAACTTTATTTTCATCTTTCTACCATAAACCCTACTCCCATACTAAACTTGGTCGTAATTGGTTGTACGGTTCAGGAATAAAGTGAGAGATAAAATCTAATGATAGACAGACCGACACAGATATTTTTTTTTTACTTTTTGCAAATCTTTACGTTACTGAACACGGTGGTTTCGAAAATTGTTTTTTCGATTACCTTACCTCCAAAAAAAACTTTTTTTTGATTGGAGGAAAAATTTAAATTTAAATTTTAAAAGATTAAAAATCATTAATCCATGAAATTCAAAACTAATCTTGTGTGGGTTTCTCATTTGTTTTTAGTTTTCTTGTTTTGTGAACTCACTTGGATCTTTATTTCTTCCGATTCATTGGCTTTCTTTTAATGTCTTGGGTTTCTTCTAGATATTTAGGTCCAATTTATACAGGGTCATCTGGGTCTTTTTTATGTCATTTTTCCTTATTTTGGATTGTTTCTTGTGTTTGTTCATCTTGAAAAGGCTGAGATTTCTCTTTGTTTCCTAGTTTTGTGAATACAGGGTTTACTCAGAAAGGTCCTGGTTTTTGTTTCTTGAGAAGAGGAGTCCAAAGAGTTCCTGTTCGAAGTTGTTTGTATTTTTGCCTTCTAGAATTGCAAAAAGTTGTTCTGGTGGGGTCTGTTGATATATCATTTCCATGTTATTTAGTCTTCTACGTTGAGGTAGATTTTGAGTTCTGTTTGTTTATTCTGATATCATTCATTAATTTTTTGATTTCAGTCTTAAATCTATAGTTACTGGGGTCGATTTCAGGGTGTTTAAGAAAGTAGTTGTGTTACCTTTCTTTATTTGTTATTGAAATATTAAATATTTAAAAAAAATTTTTTATTTTATTTTTTAAATAATTATTTTTCATTTGCTTTGATATGGTTACGATATCTCCTACATCTCCTGGACATCTTGCCTACACCTCCCTGACATCTCTTCTATATCTCCCACATCTCTTTATATCTCGTCACATCTCTTCACATCTCCTCACATCTGCCTGACATATCTGCACATCTCCCACACATTTCTTACATCATGTACACCAAATCTCCCCGGTGATTTACCCCCCGAGTTTTCATAATTCAAACAAAAATATATAAAATTATTACTAAAATTAAATTAAAATTACACTTTTTAATTAGGACATCTGAAGAATCAATAAATTAGGTACTGAAAGCTTATGAATTTGTTAATTGTTAACTATTAAATTTTAATTTAAAATATGATAGAATGTACTTTTATTTCATTAAAAAGAAATATTTAAGGTTTAAATTTCAAGTTGCAACTTTTCATTGATATTATTTGAAAGGGTTAGAAGCTAAATAGCTCCAAGTAGCAAAATGTTAATTCTGAGATAAACTAACAAGTCTAAAGTTAATTAATTATAAAAATTCCGATTGCGTAGCTGAATTTTTTTAAAGCATTATTTTGTTCAGACTGATTTCAAGGTTGGAATATTTATAAAAATTTCGGAAATTTTATTGTTGCTATATTTTTAAAGAAAAAGAAGTCACATGAGTTCATTTTCCATTTGATTTTAAGCAATTTGAAGGTTCTATGCTTCTATGGTAACATATACATATATAATAAATACAAGTAATAAATGTTCAAACATTTTTACAATCGACAGAAAGAAACTTTGGGATTCCCAAACAACACTTAGTAGATTCTTTTGAAAAAATGTTTTTGTGCTGTTGAGCTTCTAATCACTTCATTTGTTGTGCACTTTTTGTAATTGTATTTGTTAAATTGAAAAGTTTAAATGAACAAACAATAACAATTATTATAAGTTTTATATTGCAACTATGTATAACAATTACTATAACATTTTAATACAGTTTAATAATACACAGTAAAAAGTATTTTGTTAAATTAACAAAAAAAGTTGTCCCAGCAGGTACACTACAATTTTTTGTTATATTATCAAATTTATTACGCAGAATAACAACTTCTTGTTGTTATTTATTAATATTAATAACAGAATAACAACGTCAACAAGTCTTGTTGTTATTCTGCGTAATAAATTTGCTAATATAACAAAAAATTGTAGTGGACCTGCTGGAACAATTTTTTTTTGTTAATTTAACAAAATACTTTTTACTGTGTATACTTCAATATACAATATTATAAATAATATTGTATGTGCCGAGATTGTTAATTCTATCGGAGGAAAGCACATTGTATTTACAATAAGTGCCGGTATATATGTATGCATATTTTACTGGAAAATGCACACATTTGTCGGGAAACATACTATATATTTTTATTCTTTATCCATACAATAGCAAATTAAAAAAAAAAATTTAAACGTTAACTGAATAAATCTGTTTGCTATAATATAATATTATAATCATATAAAAAAAATATACAGTAGAAGCTCGATTCTGTGAACACAAAAATCCAAAGGTATATGGTCAAACTAACGCAAGTGTTCACACTAACGGCGGTGTAGAGATACTATATAGTGTTATCAAATCATATATTTATTCCTTATAAAACGTATAATGCATAATGTTGGTAATTAAAAACATTAAATTTCACGAAAAAACGTAGTTATCTTATTTTGATTTTTTTTTTATTATCAGATAAAAGTACAAAATAAAAGTTGAACAAAAAAATGTGCATCAACATTGTGTTATTAGCACTACTTAATATTGTGAATTATTAAACACAATTAATTATAAAATAATTATAAAAACTAGATAACATAAAATTTGAACTATTAACAAAAAAATTATGTTTTATTATTTTTTTTAAACTTATATTGTTCATGCTACCGAGTGTAATAACCTCGCAATAACCAATAATGTTCACGTTACCGAGTAGCTATAGAAAAATTTGGTGTTCACAGGACCGAGATTTTCATAAATTCGAATGTTCACGATATCGAGCTTCTACTGTATGTATATTTTATTATGACTACAAATATAAAATCCACGTGACAAATATATTAAATCCAAATAGAATTTTTGTTATTAATAAAAATAAATTGCATTCTTATAATGTTGTAAAATTAATGTTAGAGTAAACAATAAATAACTATCGATTAATCCACCCAAACTGTTTGTTTTGATATAAAATTAAAAATATTTTATTGTTGAAAAATTTTGAAATAATAGTGTGCTTAGTGTTGGAGTTGTGTTTTCATAAATGTCGATACAAAGACGATGCAAATAAATTTTGATCTGTAAAATGCATATCTGCATGAGCTATACTATGCTATCGCTATAATATTAATATTTATGAAAGTAAAAATATACAGCAACAGTTGCAATTATATTTACACAGATGAATTGAAAATCATGTCAAAGTAAACTATTCGAATGATTTGCAGATGCAAATTAAGATTAAAATAACTGCGATCGAAGCAAATATGTATAATGAATGATTAATATTTCCTCATTGCGATAATAATATTAAAGTAATACAGTTGGTTCGCTATCTTAAAAGTGATCGACTCTACCGTTCCCAAAGCCAAGTTACTTAAAATACAATTGCGACAAAATGCAAAAATTATTTAAGAATTGATAACATCTTTCCATTAAGAAAATAAAATTTTACGTTTTCGAGTTTTAATTTTCTTTTATAGACATGGTAACATTTTAATGATGAGAAATTGTGATGAAAACTAATTAAAGTAAGCGATCCCCGTAGGTTGTAAACATTGCACTCAAAATGAATGGTTTACAATTTACCATAATGCAAATTGTATGATACATTGTAGGGTTATTGAACTACCATAGAAATGGATAGCAGCTTATTAATGAATGAATTTGTATATAGAGCTGTAAGCTACTGTAACTAGTTTTAATAAGAGTTATTTTGTACTTATGCCAAATCGTAAATTGTATACTATACTGCAAATTAGAGATAATAAAAAGAAATACCCAAATTAATTTTGCTTATGATTATTAATGAGTTTTATATTGTATCAATTAGTGTGTGGAAAGGTTCGTCTGATGAATTGTCATACACAAACAACTTCGTTATCGACTAATGAATAGACACAACAATAATAAAAAGTGTAAACACTAATTTACTATTCATTTGTTTTATTTTACGTATAAAAACTTTTAACCAGGTTATTTACGATCCTACACTTTTACATTTTATTATAACAGCCACTACATATCAATTATCGATACTTCAGAAGATATTATATCTTGATCGAGGTTATTAAAATTTATTGCCAATTCTAGTGGGCACTGAGCTTTAGATTACACTTTAATTTTATTTCCTTTACCCGGCCACACATTATTAATTACTTTTTAAATTTACCGACGAAACGCCCACTTTTCAAAATTGTCGCCATTTTCATCAAAAAACAATAATTGCAATTTTCTCTGCCATTAACCAATTATTAATTGGAAAGATAAGTGAATAGAGCATTTTTATGTTTTACAATCGTAGCTCTTGGATAATTTGGAAAACAACTTTTGATGAGCATAAATGTCGCAGTAACCCATTTTAATATAAATATTGCTATGTTTTTCTGTCAAGCTTACCTGGCTGTGTAAATTTTCTGAAAAATTAAGAATAATTTTTGTATATTAAAATTTGAATTTTGTTTTTAAATTAGATAATATATGTTTAATTAGGGAAACAGTCGCTTTAGGAACTCTTGTTTTCAAGAGATGATCTACATTGTAACTATTAAGAAAACGCGATATAACAGATGCTCCATTATTACAATTATGTAACTTGTCGAAGTGTCCGGTTTCCCAATTCCGGAAAGTTCTCACTTCAATTTTTAATGTATTGCTAGCCTGGGCCCATAATCTGATATTATTTGGTAACTAGATCCCCATACGATTCTCATTTATAATAGCCGTTTTATTGACCGCTCTCGACGTTTTCCGAATTTTAATCACCTCTCCAGCTGCCCGACTGTCCAATAAACTGAGACTTACAATAAGTCTCCCGAGTTGAAAATTTGAAAGCAATAATTTATTTAATGATACCATGTTGCGTTACATCAATAAATTGAAATCGCGATTACAATAACCGCCACTATTTGTATTTTTATATAGTGTATACTTGGCTTTGGGCAAACATATTTAAAATAAATTTGAAAAGGAAATTACAAAATCTATTATAACACAATATAAATACAGTGTATTGTCTGTTGTACTAGTAATACGAAATTAAATTCAGTATAATGAGTAATTCAATGCATCATAAATGAGTAGACGACCTGCATACATTGACCATATAATGTAAAAAAGGCTTTATTCTATGAAAATATATTTTCTTATACATACTGAAAACTATGTTTCTATATATTTATAATATACATACAATTAGACTATAGATTTACGTTACAGCCATTATTAGTTATTCATACAACCTGTTTCGTTTTTTTGCATTTTAAAATATTTCCTGTTCGGTGTATGAAGATAGAGAAATTCTTGCAATTTCTCGTTTAATTTTTATATTATTTTTTTTAGGTTTTTCCATTAAACTATGCATTAGTATAATACGGTCTTCCGGCGCCAGTCAATCGTGTGAGCTTCTGGCACAATAATATTCAAATTATTGTACAAGCTTTCGGCAATAGATTAACTTCTTCAGATGTTAATAAGTAATAATTTATATATTTTATAGTTTTGGTATTAAACATTGGAAGAATCAGAGCATCAGTTTGAGAAGCTTCACAGATTCAGGAAATATTTGTCCAACTACAGGGATCACATCTTCAAGATAAATTTGATGGCAATTATTGGGAAGAAAACTAACTGTATGTGCTAGTGTATACTATATTAAAATATGGACCGCTTCCGTTACTTGAAATCAAATTCATAGGAATTTTACTACGCAGAGATAAGAATCGATAATCAAATACCGAACAACTTTAAGACTCTTTCAGTAGGTCTTCAGACTATGACCGATTGGTGTTAATTCCATTTTTTAAAGAGGTTTATGTTATTGATTTCTAATATGCAATAATTGCAATTTTCGATGTCACAATATACTTTTATAATATAATATGCATTAGAAAACTTTAAAAATATAAAAAAATTTTAATTGTATAATTAAATGATGCACAAACGGATCTAAAATCCAGTTAGCTAAAAAAATTTTTGTTCCGTACGTGTCGGAAAAACCTGACGAAGGAAAAGCAGAATCGTTAAAGTAGTTGTGCTGCATTTAGGGTGAGTCTCAGAAAATTTCAGTTGCTTTTGGATAGATTCATCAATGATGCTAATTGCAAGCTGCAGTTTTGGGGTCAGTAGTTACCCCCGATTAAATTATAGTTGAATATACCTTCAGATAGATATCAGTTTGTCAGTTCTTTAATTTTGTTTATTCTTAAAATCAGTTACACTAGCAACAGACCCAAAAGCTCGAGTTAAAGCTCAAAATCAGTTCTAAGTTAAGAACTCCCTAATGATAAAAGTGGTGTAATTACTGAGGTGTGATGACCGTAATAGGTAGAGGTAAAAACTCGAACCCCTGCTTGCACAAACTGTTAAGTGTCACATAATGTATTTACTGTCACCTGTTACTTTATTTATGCCGTGTTTGACCAATAAGAAACGTCAGAAAACCAGAAAATAATTGACATTTAGCAATGTATATTTTAAACGTAGTCGCTGATGCAAGTGGGAGTTACAGCAATATATAAAAATAATCACATCCTGATCAATTAGATATTTCTGAAAATAATTTTACTTCCGGTTGGAAAACTAAATAGACATAGTTTTTTTATCATGAAATTAAGTTAGAGTTTTTTCAATTCTGTAACAACTGCATAATGATGATTTGTTGATAGCTTCTGGGGAAAAATAAAAATCAAGATTCCAGAACATAATTCACTCGTGGAAATGGAGTATGCAGTAAAAAAAATTGTGTCATGCTGTTACGTAAATACGGAGAAACAAACAAGTATTTATATTTATCATTAAATAATATATATTATTATAATTAAGTCTGGTGTTAAATGTCACATTGTCTACCTACATATAGGTAAACAATTTTAAAAATGTACAAGAAATATAAAAATTCATGATTAACAACGTATAAAAGCTTTAATGGGCTGTAAATAATGAAGGTTGCAGACGATAAAATTTATAAAAGTGAATTTCCATTATTTCCGATTAGAAATATAGTTATAGGTATATGGAATCATTTGTTATTATTACAAACAAACGGCTGTAATAATATAAATTAATTTAATGCTTTCGAACAAAGTACTAAAATTGTAACTAATGACACTTCCGGTTGCAAGCTGAATTATGCAAGGTTAACGAGCGGTTTTATTCTTTTTCTTGTTTGATTGAATCGAATTCATCAAGGGAGGTGCATTAGATGCAGTTCAGTTAAAATTAGATAGGCAATTTTTTACCTGTGTCACCTGGGCGAAATCTGTTGTTAGTATTAAAAATTACTATTTTTAGTTCGTTCTGCAGCATCATTATGTGTGCCAAAGAAATGCATACCAAAATTTTTATTTTTAAATCTAAAATAAAAATTATGGAAATCGGAAATTAGTTTAAATAATACTATCCAATGTGTCATATTACTTTTTAAAATGGTCATTTTGTAATTTATTATAATTAAAATAGATTTTAATGCTATCTATAGGTATAATAGCAACATAAAATATGTTTGGTATTTGTATCTATTTACCAATAAACTAGTTGTAAGTTATAAACGTGCCAAGGATTGTAAAGGTACTGACAAAAAAGATTACGCAATTTCTTCTCATTGTTTTATATTGAGGCTTGCCAAGATATTTATCTTAGTGTAGCTTGGTGTGACTACTCTTGGGTTGTAGAGCAGAAATCCAAAATTAAAAAAAGTTGACATTAAAATAAAAATAAGAAGAAAAAGAAAATATATAATAAGTTAAAAATATAAATATTTATTTATAAATATTTTAATTGTAATTGGACAAACTTATCGATCACATCGACAAAAGGAAAATGGATAAGAAATATTTTATCGTACCAGTCACTTTCAAAGAAAGAAAGAAAGAAAACAACTGCTACTCGTCAAAAGAAAAATACAAAAATCTTCATGTCCAGATGGCAAACAGGCACAATTAATGCAGTTCTATGGTTAAGCATTTTTCAGCCGGCGTTTAATGTAAAATCTCTACTTCAAAGTAGAAACAGATCCTCCAAGTCGATGCAAATAATAATGTCTTAGAGATTTTTTTTAAAACAATTTAGACAAAATTAAAAATATTGGATTATTTTGTTTTTTTTTAATAATTATTATAAAATTGTATTTTATATAATAATTATTATAAAATTGTATTTTATATAATAATTATTATAATTTAATTTATTTAAGTAGCTATATCCCGCCCACTGACCAATAATCTTGTTAGCTTTTAATTTGACATATTATATTTTTTTGTTAGGCGAGACTGAACGGATTAGCTCAATAATAAACAAAAGGAACAATAATTACTTTTAAATAAGGAATAATTACCCCCATTGGCCTCCTCTGTATCTGTGCCTGATATCAGTACATCACTTTCATCACAAGAGAAAGAGGCTCTTTTTTCTCATGGAGTTCTATAAGGTAATCGCACTGATGAAAATACATAATGTTCCGATTTTTTTTTATTTGCCCCCCCCCCCCCCCAACTAATTCATGATATTTAAGTGCTAGAAATTCGAATAAAAATGTGTTGCAAATTTTTATCGTATATTTTAAATTCAAATCAAACTATGGCGTGCGGATTCGCGTAATAGGGGGCAGGATCGTTCGAACTCAACGAATGAACAAACACGCGATCACCTCGATTGTATAACCTCGATTCGATGAACGTCATATTATGTGCACAATAATTTCTAAGCTTTTTGTATCGTGAATGCAAGTTTTATAATTTTCATAATGAGTGCTAATAAAAAGACTATTCAGAAAAACTTGTTGCATTTCCTTAAAAGAGAAGGTCAACTCGACACTCTCAACTGTGATAAAATGCGAAAACAAAAAACCTACAATAAAAAGCGTTCAAGGCAATGTTCGCGGGAAAGGTGTTGCAGATTTTTCAGCGAATTTATTTTCAATCTTGCAAATTTGGGAGTCAGAGTGCTACAATTATGTGCCGAATCAAAAATATTTGCATGTACTTACGTGAATTATACGTACGCCAATGTGTTTTTCTACTCAAAATACATTATGATCTGTCAAAATAGTGAAGTATTATTTTGAGGATTTTGTTTTGGATCCTAATGTCTGCCGATACTAGTTCAAGTCTGAAAGGATTTTATTTAATGAGTTCTTCGCCAAATGATTTTTTATGCGTGATCTGTTAGATATGCCATCTGATCATAACTTCCAACAATAATAGCCCGATTTCGGACCGATCGATTTCTTTGTGTAATCGATTTTGTGTTTTTAGCTTGTTTTTCATTGGATCTACGAAGCAAGTTGCATTTTTTAGTTACTTTTCTTCTCTACTTGTCACTACTGATGAGTACTTGTCATCAAGTGGTTTGCTTTAACTCGAATTTTGTTTTTTACGGATCCGGAGTTTATTTTAGTAGGACTATTTTCTTAAAATAACCTGAATTTAAAACCTATCACCAGCATTGTTAAGCTGTTATTTTGGAGACAATAAAATAGCTAGCCGCAAGATAATCATCTGAGCAAAAGAACTTGTAACATTCCGCGCTCTGTAAGCTGCTGACGTCGTTTGTATAAAAGGTGTACGAGGGCCTTTACACTAAATACCACACAATCTGGTAACTACATAACTAAGTCATTCCAAACCACAGATTTTCATATTCCCAGACCCTCTTGGATGAAATATCAACAAAATTGAAAAAGGGGTATAGTCCAAGGTCAAGATAAAGCCAATTTAAAATGAAGTGGCTTAAAATTATTCAGAACATATCTCTTCACCTACGAACGTAAAACCTTCCAATGGTGAACTCCCAAAAGTGAAATCCTATAAATGACTTCATCACAAGATATCGAAAAATTGTCAGACGTTTAATAGCTGGGCCAGTGCAACTCTAAAGGCTTTTATGTATACAAACGACCGAAAAGCAGACCAGATGCGTAATTAAAATTTTAATTGTATTTTAGTAGGTACTATAATGAGAATGAAAAAAGTCGAGACCTTTTTTGGCTTTACCGCCGTTGCCACATTCTTAATTTAATATTCTTCCCCCTTTTGATGTCTTTTGTCTGAATAGTTATATTACTTTTATTTTCACTTTCATCACCATGCAACGAGTATCGCAACATTGGTCTTTCGTCTTTCTCGTCTCTTTTCTAATTCAATTTACATTAGAATTCCGACTTAATGAAATCTTCAATGTATTCAACTCCAAGTTAATTCATTCACAAATGAAGGAAGTACGAGCTGTGATGTCACATATTAGACTCCGCATTGCCAATATGTTTATCATGATGCTATTCTTATAACTATTAATAAGAATTTGGAAATAGTTAATGGTACTGTAGCATCTAGCCTCGAGCAATTCTAGGCTTAAAATGCAGTTAATGGAACGACTGCCATATACTTATTATCCTAGCGCCATGTGGTTTTTGATTTCAATAGTATCATCTACGTTATTGTTAGTATACGGGCCTGGCATACAAAGTAGTAAAAAAGGTCGTTAAGCACAATTTTTGTAGTTCGTTGATCTGGACCACGCATATTTATGTTACGAATGATAAACATTTCAATTTGTTCATTCAAGAAGTTGGGAAATTTTCGTAGATATAGTAATTGTATTTGTCTAAAAAGCGCTAAAAGCATTTTGCAAATATGGGCTATCTCTGTATGTCGAAATTTGTTCATATATTTTGATTCCGAAAAAAGATCATCGAATCGGTCTGAGCAATATATCATTCTGCCCCAGTCCCGCAAAGAAAATAAAATTAAATAACCTTTGCGATTCATAATTGAATTCTTTGCGTCACGTATGGGATAACGGTTCACCGATAATTTTTGTATACTAATAATCTGTTATTAATTTTTAATTTAATCTGACAGTTTGGCTTTCCCTTGCAACATTGTAAGATGAAAATTAATAATATAAAGTATAGAGATAATTATTACGTTTATTCAGTGATGCTTCCATATTTTGTTTTAAACAGGCACGCACTCGAATGCAGACACGAGACAGACAGACAAACGTGCTCAGTGGTAATAACCTCGAGAGATCATGTTTGTACCTTGCAGCACGTTATATAAGCAAGTATGCAATCAAGAATTACCTTAACATTCAAATTCATCCAAGTGACTGACTTTTGTGCATTTTTGTCTCGCAGAAGATTTGTAGTGGTTCAAAAAAAAGGAACCATAAATCCATAGCTATTTTTATCTTCTATTGAAAGTTCCAAAACAATTCGTATTAAGCATACTGATTGATATTATGGTCGTCTTGAATATATTTTTCAATTATTTTGCAATAAACACAATGCAATACAATTGTCTGTAAATAAGACTTGGGTTTCATTTTATTGCTAACTTGTCATAGATTTAAGTATAATTGAATATATCTCATACGGTAAATTATGTTTAATTGACTAAATAGCTCGAGATTGCAAATTTAACCTTCACGTTCGATATATGAAAGTAAAAAACTAATAAATAAAGAAAACTGCCGTTTTACGATGTGCATATTTGTTAATACAGAAATAAGACATTATAACAATATGATACTTGGAAAATAGGTAATTTCAAAACTCGAAATTTGCCATCAGCTGCTAAAAGCAGTCAATTATAACTTTTTGGCAAGAAACTCACAGGAACACTCAAATTTTCATGGTTGTGTTTTATAGTTAATGGTGAAAATATTTTCGAAGGTGTTGACTATGTACATTAGGGTGTCCGTTATTTCCCAAGTTGGTTTTTCTTTTGCTGCCGCCCCACAAATTTTTAGTTTATGTCCCCAAAAAAAAAAAATCCAACCCGAAAAAACTCAACATTTTTTAGTTAAACCGTGCCGAAATCATGTTACAATTCCCATTTAAATAACATGGGATTTTTGGACTTTTTGCATTTAATTTTTTTTCTCTGAAACAAATAAGGTTACAGCAATGAACAATATATTTTTATATTTTATGAACAACAATATTTTTATAAAGAATTGAATCCTCTACAAAAAAAATCTCTTATGATTTTTTCGATAAATTCTATAAACTATAATATCCATCATGAATACCACTTTAATCTTGAATAACTTTCGCAGAAGTAAATTTATCGAAAAATCATAAGAGGTCTTTTTTGTAGAGCGTTCAATTCTCTATAAAAATATATATTGTTCATTGCTGGAATCTTATTTTTTTCAGATAAAAAAAAATTAAATGCAAGAAGTACAAATATCCCATTTTATTTATATGGGAATTTAATACCACTTTAATCTTGAATAACTTGCGGAGGAGTGAATTAATCGAAAAATTATAAGAGATATTTTTTGTAGAGCGTTCAATTCTCTATATAAATAAACATTGGTCATTGCTGTAACGTTATTTGTTTCGGAGAAAAAAAAATTAAATACAAAAAGTCCAAAAATCCCATGTTATTTAAATGGGAATTGTAACATGATTTCGGCACGGTTTAACTAAAAAATTTTGAGTTTTTTTGGGTTGGATATTTTTTTTGAGGGCAAAAACTAAAAATTCAGGGGGCGGCAGCAAAAAAAAACCAACTTGGGAAATAACGGACACCCTAATGTACATAGAACTGCATGTTATCTATATATTATGGAGTCCCTCAAGGTTCGAAACTTGGTATAATGTATGCGTAGATCTGAAAATATGCAAGTCTTATCGTATTCTGCAATGAAAATAAAAACCATCGATAAATTTAACTTTTGCACGTCGTTAAACTCAACATGGAGATTATAATGTCAAAGCTCTCTTCTTACAGGTAGTTTAATATTTATCAGTAGAAATAAAGAAGTATAAAGTAAATTGCTTGTAAAAGAAGTAAAAACACGGATCTTTGAAAGTATAAATTTATAACCAATGTTAACTGTTCGGTTAAAACACACACAGCCAAAATATTTAAAATAAAAAATAATATAAAATAACATATTATCATAGAAGAACTATATTATTATAGTATGAATGTACATACTATCTTTTGTTTGTTTGAATTTATATGCCGATTAAAAAATGCACAATTTACTCTACCTTGCGTTAAATTCGAATTAAATGCATCAAGATTCCAGATGGTCAATAGGGAATTGAACAAATAAAATCAATGTGTTTGGTATAAATCTCATTAAATGCTAAATTTACTTTAGTAATTTACTGAATACAAGTTACAAGTAACTTCAAGTCGTTTGTTTTTAGTAGTTCTATTTTAGAAGATAACTGTAATCACAAAATGTTTACACGTTCTAAAAAAGTTCATGTTGACGTAGGTCTTGGAGGTTGTATGTAAAGTATAAATAAAATATACGCTATGTTTATTTTGGTTTTTTCATTTTAGTTTATTCTTATTTTAAACAAATTATCAAAAATAATTAGCTAAAATTTCAAGAAAGCCTTCGTTTCGTTTAAAAAAACAAGTCAGTTTATACAGACAGACTCTTTCTTTACAATTTACTTTAAAAAATTTATTTGACTACAAAAATGCATTGTTTACATTAATCCAAAATAGAACGCAAAAACATTTAAAATATTAAATTTTTGTAAAACAGATTACTTTTCAGAAGGATCAAATGAGTCCAAAAATGAAGAATGTGCAAAACAAATTGAAAATTAAAAGCAATAGAAATATTAGACTTACCAACTGATAGTTGAAATTTTGAAAAGAGTTGGACCAGAAGTAGCAATCGAATTTGAGTAAAAACTGCAGCATTCATTGCGATTAACGCCGACTGTTGAATTCGTAGTTGGCGTTTAGACGCATGTAGATCCTGGTACAAAAAATTACATTCTTGATATTTCTAGTTGTGTATAATTGAGAAATCTGCAATTAAAAATTTGCATATTATTAGTATAATTAAATAATTAATTTAATTTAATTCTAGGGTGAATCAGAGCGTGACTTTTTATCCATGATTATTGTTAGATATTACCCTTTCAAGTGTCACAGTAAATTTTCTTTCTGCTTAAAACTTGCATTTTATTTTCAAAATTAGCATAAAAACAGCCAAATGAAAAGGCAATGGGATTTGCTGTGTCGAGCAAGACATATTTGCTATCGACAACGATAAAATTCCCGTATATTTGCCTTATCGTTTAAAAATAATACGTACGGCGAGGTTTACATTGCAATAAGAATATTTTATCAGATGTGTTGGAATTTTTTTGGTAAATTTATAAATTTTTCGATAAGTAGGTAGAATTAAATATGTTTGAAAAATAAATTTTAATAAACACAACACATGAACCATTAAATTATTTTGCCCCACCCTTTTTTCTTTTGCACTATTTCTTCTATTTAAACTTCCAACTTCAATTCATTATTTTCTTCTTTTTCTTACTTCATTTGTTTTGCTTTTTTGTTTTATTATTAAAACAAAAGACTGACCGATTTATGCCAGATATCTTCATCTCGAGATATCCCTCGGATACGAATCTATTAGAAAAAGAAAACAAATCAATAAATTTTTTGGTTTGTTTCCGTGAATTTGAATTGCTGTTATCTGATTGATTACTTTATCTAATAGATCCGTATCTAGCAGATATCTCGAGGTGGAGAAATCGGGCTTTAAGGTAGATTTCATGATAACTTTTATTTATTACGCAAATAAATGTTTGGTGTAAATAATAGAATCGATTACTTGAAAAGAACGTATAATTTCAACATATCCTGTATAATTTGCAAGTTTAAATTCAATACAATTTATATTATACGTTATTTAAATACAATTCAGTTAGGTAGTTTAAAAAGCTTCGATTAATTCTTATAAACACGACAAAAATGTAGTTAAGGAAAATCACTGTAATTTGCTCCGTCGTTTTATGTAATTTACAACGGTAATTTAATAAATAAAATTTATTACTTAACAGATAATTTACAAGTTAAGATTGCCATAGAAAATTAATATAAAAATTTTATATTTAGATAAAGTTGAGATAAACAGGTGCAACCTGTAGTAGCCGAAAAATATAGAACTCTTGAAAAAATTTAATTCAATTACCCATTTATTATGCATTACATAAACGTACAAATCTTGATTAATAACTTATTGAGTCGATCGTTGTAAAACCCATATAAGGTAATTCCAATGGTAAATACTACAATAACCCAGTATAATCTCGGTTGAAACATTCCACTTAAAATGTGTCAAGATATGCATCTAAGGCTATTCAATAGCCTTTTAATCGTTTCGTGTATACAGTTAGGTTGGATAACTAATGAAAGTTACTCCTTTTTATAAATCTGATAAAACAGTAACACACAATTAGTCAAGTATCGAGAGGCAAAAAAGTCTCCATAAAAAATAATGTATCCAACTTAATGTTAGCGATAATATACCAAATCGATGAACTCGACTTCCAGTACTAAACGAGTATCCGGTTGAGAATTAAAAATAATTATTTGGGATTCGCTCAATTAAGCATCTCACTCCTTCGTACTTTTTAAATACCTACCACTTAACCTCTTCCAACTAGTCATACTTTTTCAAAATAAATTAATGTTGCTGTTTACATGCCATTGCATGATCTCTAGCCCCGGTTCGGGATCATAACGTAAAATGCAAGTTTCACCTCCAATGACAACTCAGTTTCAGTTCTCCAGGGGAATTTTTTCCGACTGATCAACTAGGTTACAGTGCTAAAAAGAGTTTAATTGTTTTTGTCAGGAATGACGGTCCATTCCCAAAATAAAATCTGCCTAAATTGACTTATGCATCAGATTACTATATCATTCATTTATAATAAATAGTAATGAAGGTGTGATTTCTTTAGTAAGATTTATATCACGATGATTAAACACCATATTAATATTTCTTGGATGGTCACTTATTCGAGTAGTAAGGGACTAGTAAGTACTAGGGAAATTCATATTATATTGCAAACGCAGTTGTCGTTGTTTTCTATATCAATAAAATTGGTAATTTAACAAACTAATATTGTAAATCAAATTTTCTCTGCTGATAGTAGATATTCTCTGGCATCCAATGGTAAATGCCATTTTTAATAATTATTATTTGTAGTCTACTTCCTTGAACGGTGCAAGTAAATAAGCTGGCCGCATATACATACATGGATAATTCCAAGCATCTTTTGCTACCGCAACAAAAACTCAAGGGAACCTTAAATATGACCAAGTGTTTGGACAGTGTAGCAGCAAAAGCCATTGAATTTTATTTCATCGTGCATATAAAACAATTACACTACTTAGTCGGAAAGTTTTTTCATTGCAAAATTTGATTGTTCGACATAAAATTCCCACGTAGTTTTTCTAAATACAATGCTATTTCGATTCGATTTTAATTTCGGCGTAGAAAAATAATAGCAAAATATAACAAACATAATTGTGGAATGATTTACTTTATGAGCATTCATGTTGAAAGTGATGTACTGGTGTTGAAAGCAATTTATTGTCAGCACCGGTACATCACCCACTTCTCATTATTCCGTTATAAAGCAAAATATAGCAAATTAAAATCTGATAAGATTACTGCCTGGTGGTGGTACAGTTCAAATAAATCAAATTAAATTTCAAATGAAAATCTACGATTGCTTATTATTCAACCAAACAGAGATGCAATGTAACTTAAGAAGTAATATCTCGAAAATGTTTAAAATAAAAAAGAATTTCGTTAATTTAAATAAATTTTTGTTCAGCATTTAATTTATTTCATTGTCATTAAATTTGTAGTAAACACAAAATTTGATATTATACTACTGCATGAAGTCATTAGTAAAATTTATTGTGATATGTATATGTAAGGGGACGTCCATTAATTACGTGAGGCGATTTTAGCGATTTTTCGACCCCCCCTCCCCCTCTGGTGAGATGTCGTGAGATTTGGCTCGATCCCCCCTCCCTAATCTCACGTGAGATTGTTTGTTTTGCCTTCTTAATTTAACTCAATTCTCTCGCAATTTTACAGTTTCTGGCGGAAAAAAAAATTACGTGATATTTGCTGAGACCCCCCCTCTCCCCCACGTGAGATTCGGTGAGATTCTTCGCGACCCGCCCCTCTCCCCTCTAAACGTCTCACGTAATTAATGGACGTCCCCTAATGTTATTCTCTAAAAAGCGAATGTCATCGATGTTACATATTTAGTATTAAAACAAAAACTGAACAAAAGAAAAATAATCCGTTTTCAAAAAAATAATCATATTTTAGTAAGCAATTCATAACGGCAATGGCCAAACCAAAATAATATGAAGGTAGAAATCCTTCTAAAAATATATAAACTGATGGTCAAAGAGCCAAAAATTCCTTATCAATCCAATTTTTGACAGTTTGACTAGAAACTTCCGGAGGATTTTTCATTATACTATTTATGTACAACGGGACTTCGCTTTGGTGCATTCATTCTTTGGATTTCTACTTTCAAACGTGTAAAAATGGTATTATAAACAGTGTGAGAAAATATTATGGAATATTGCTGATTTCCCCCCTCCCCTATTGACATACTACTATTTTATAATACCATTTTTTAATTTTCCTATCAAGCCATATTTTAAAAATTGTTTTTAAAAACCTATTTCGCTGGTTTAACAAAACGCTAGTAACACAAAACAAAACAAATGTATAAAATATTTTTCACTTTAAAATTATTAATATTCATGATAAAATGGCAGCTGCAGTGTTAGTTTTTCTAAAAAGAGAATCAGACACGAGTAAATCTAGTATATTATTAGTATTGTGAATAACTTTTTTTGTGGAAAGTCCTACAGATTGAATGGAAATTTACAAAATAACTAAAATTAATTATAAGTAAATAATTTTATTAAACTTTTAAAAATAATTTTTTTCTATTCATGATTTACCTTACCGTTGGTGGCGCTCGTGACGCTACCAAATGTCAACAACATGGGAGCTCTATTGTGTACACTTGGTATTGCTTCGAATTTGATTCTAAATTATTTTATTGTAAAACCGGAGTGAAATGATAATTCACAAAATAGAACGCCAAAAGAATGCAAACGTTTGGTTTATAAACAAAACTTTCTATACCAATCATACGTATTATATTAACTAAATATTTTTACGCGTGGTGGCGTTCGCTTAATGCAAATCGCAAATAGGATACCTTAATAGTTTTTATGATACACTGCCGTCCTTGACCTAAATAAATTAATTGATATATGCGTTTTAAAGACAGCAAAGATAGTAGATTTTTAATTTATTTTCTAGGGTTTTTGAAGTGAATAAAAAACATAATCTTTTTAGTGATGTAATTCTTCGGGTAAAGTTGTTACACCACTGCCTATTGTATCATTGTATGAAGTACTTATTTTTCGTAACTGATAAAAATCATCCAAAATGTTTCAAAAATTAGATTATAGTGGGATAAGTTAAAGAATGACAAACTTGTACATTCTCCCTATTATAAGCATATGCATTATAACGTTTAGTTAATGTTAAATTATCAATTATTTCTAATTACATCCTAATTACCAATCTAAGAAGTCTCAACACTTGAGAGTTTGTTATAAAGCCGAAGCATATCTAACAAGTTTTAAGTATCTGAAGTTTAAATAGTTATGTTAAAAATGATGGTCTTGGTTATTCGGTCGCACCCTGTAGAAGTACCTACTCTAAAGCTCAACCAATACTTAATATAAAAATATATGTAAAGTATTTATAGATACTAAATAAAGTATAATTTTTTTTAGAGTATCACGTTTTGTTTAATGCTGATAAAAGTTTCCTTCCTGTGTAGTTTTTATAAAAATAAGTACTAGAGATTGTTAGCGTTTAATCATCACTTATTAGCTAGGTACCTTTTATTTAAAATTTAAATACATAGTATTAGGTTGAAGAATTCGAACTTGTAAATATTAGATAATTAAGAGTTCTAGAAGGTCTGTAATATTTTTTATAAATTTAGAACGCATCATTCTAAACTATTAATTACAATTAACAAGCAACTTGAACAAAACAAACAAAATTACAAAAATACCCAGACAAGCCGTTCCACTTCGTATAGCCGTAATGATTTAGCTTAATCAAAATGTGCATTATAATCGTTCAATGAATTGAAAAAACGTAGCCTTTCCCTTTATTTCCTCCAAATTTAAATTGAAATTTAAAAAAATTTAATATATTTACTTAATACAACAATAAACCAATTAGGTAACAAAATGATGTGCTAGGATGGTGTAATTAAAATGTGATTGATAGTTTTAAATTTCAATTAGTTAGGAGACACTAGACAGAAGTTTTGCGTTTGTGTACCATTAGGTGAGCAGAATGACTAACGAAAGAGACATGTCTACGAAATTTTAAACAAGTTTTCAATTTAACTTCTTTTTTTCTTTAAGTATCTGCGGTTTATTACTTAATAGCAGCTAAAACGTTTTTCTCATAATTCAGTCTCGAGGACTCCAGACGTTCCAAGATTATCATCTTGACTAAGGACAAGATGATAATATTTACCTTCCGATGATGAGTTTTAAATAACTCAAATTGTTCCATCAAAACTTTAAAATATCTCAATATTACACTTACCAAATGAAATAAAATCAAAATTAAAACGAAGATGTGGGATTGTAAATGAAATATCAAAATTATCAGAGATTACAAACACAATAAATTATCACATTCGTAACAATAACCAAAATTTCAAATCGTTATTGTTAAAATACCATTATTATAATTCTGTCCCACGACAAATTGATAACGTATACCGAATACCTTAATTTGATAACTACTGACTTATAAGTTTTGTATTACATTAATAGTTCTAATCGCAATAAAAGTGATGTAACAAATTTATTTATAATTACTAAATAAGGATTAAAATAAACAAAAAATTTTCTGACACAATTAAAATTATAAAATATGTAATAGGTGCATTATCTACTCACTTAAATGAAATGATGAATAAAAACTTTTTGGCGTGAGATGCACTCCACTAGATCTTTTTACCAAACATTTAATATTTCACCGAAATTTTAGATCTTTAAGATGATGATAAGATGATAAACATTAGTCCATTTGTAGATTGGAGTTTAATGCTGAGGAATAATCTAGTTCCTAGTACACACCTGTGGCAAGGTTTTGAAGTACGATTATTTTTCGCATATGCACATACTTTACATAAACGTCATTATCTTTTTCTTACAAATCATAGATTTATAACTCATCCACTGATAATGTACGATTGCACTGCAAAAATTTCGAATATGTAACAATGAAGTTCGAAATAGCTTTTGCACCTGCAGTGAAAGAGAAAATATCTAATGAAAAGTGGAGAGATGAGATTTAAATATAAAATACTAGTAAACTAAAGTGGTATTTATATAAAAGAGGCAATAAAACCTATACAATTAGAAAATCATTTCGAAACTCATAATTTTTTTAAAAAAGTACTTTCAATAAACCGAACACGTGTAAAAAAATGCATTTTTAAGAGCTAAGAAATTCTGTCAAGTCCGAGATTCGAACCCAGAATTTTCGCTTTGTAACTCGACCACGGATCACACCAATCCACTGCAGTCGTTAAAAACAATGCAAAAAGTAAGGGTTTACCGGCAGCCCTTAACATTGGGATAGATGGTCGACATATTCACTACATGTTTTTTAAATTTGGAAATTAATCCACATCCCAAATAAAAATCTCCCTAGTTCAACTGGAATATCTCGAAAATCTAGACCATATTATTTATTAGAATGCAATACCGAAAATCAAAGAATTATTTTATATTAGTGGAATAAACCTTTTTATTTTCATTTGAAATAAAATTGATGTGATTGTGAATTCTTTAAATTTGAGAAAAAAATGTACTTAGTTTATAAATAATTTTTAAATGGGAAGTAAAGTACATCAAAGCGTTCCAAGTTTATTGCTATAGTCTGTTCCACGAGAGCTCGAGTGTGACTCGTACTTAAAAACCATCTAAACCATTATATTAAAATATTTATATTTTAAAAATTATGTTTTAGTACTTATTTACTTACTAGTACCTATCGTAATTACTTATTACTAAAAAAAAACACCAAATATAAATATTTTATATATTTTGGATAGTTTTCAAGTACGAGTCACACTCGATCTTTCGTGGGACAGACCATAGCTGAGGTTTGTTCAAGATTTCATTGATTATAAATTTTTAACTATAAGTTAACTGCAGACCCCTTATATTATTTCATTTAGTTATAGCGGTTATAGTTAAAAAAAAAGAGAAATGCATTTCCTGTAAAGCCTTAAACCTCATACAGAGAAAGCATTAGAGAAACTTCTACAACTAATAATTGCAATTTAAAAAAATTTTAAAATAATTTCGTTAATATCAAATTAATTCTAGTGATTCCAAATTAAATACAATAATTTAACTTCAGTTCCAGTAATTCCTGCTAATTCCACATTTGATTTCTACCTTGGACTAGTTGATTTTTCTCGCCCACTTTATTTTTGACACTTAATTTTTAGTTATAATTATTTTTCGTTAGGTATGCCATTCGTTGGTCTTAATTTCTTCCAAAACTTCATGTTGGAATGCACGCTGAAAGGGTTTTCAAATTTATTATATTTTAATTGTTTTCCTTTTTTGTAATTTTATTTAATTAATTAACAAAAAAAGTTTTACTTTGCGCCCTCTCAGTCTACAGGCTATACCGGGATAGTTGGCACTCACACCACTGACTTTTTTTTAACCATTTAATTTTTTTTTTGTATACGATATATTTAGATTAAATTATATTACACAATTATTATGTATTAATTAGTAATTGATAATAATAATAATAAATTGATACAGTTAATTGGATGTACACTGCTTTCCATATAAAAACAAGCTCAACATGCAATTTTTTAAGGAATTTCAAGTTCAATCCCATTATAATAAGAAGTTAGACCGTGAACCTTAATTTAATTTAACTTCATCAATTTATTTCCTTATAAAAAATATGAATTTTTTACTTGACATTTTTCAATTTATTTATAAAATAATGTATATGACGTGTACTTATGTACAATATTATTCTTATATTAATTTTTTAAATTTTTGAAAAAGCACAAAATCCATATACTTTTATTTAATAGAAAATATTAAAACTTGCAAATCTGAATTAAATGTGAAATATTCAATAATCGTAAACTTATGATTACTCTTAAGTGCTACCAATCTGAGCAACAACAAAATGTTGTTGTGAATGGCAAAATTTTGTCGAGCTTGACTACTTCATAACAAGTTTAGTCAAGCTTGATAAAGTATCGACCATTGCAGAATAACGAAACTGATCTAATGTAATTTATGTAATATCAAACTAACAATACTGTTAACAATATTGTTAACTAACAATATTGTTACAGCCAATTTCATGACAACGATTTTCAAGTAATTTATTTCAATTTTCAAGAATAAAAATCAATATATCAGCAGTTTGGCGAAAGTCTACATCGGCCAACTGGGAAGCTGGTAACCGCGGTTCAAATGATGGTCGCGTCGAATATTCTGGTGTGATCTAAATAGCTCAAGGTAGATCTGTGGGCTTCTGAAGGCAATGGCAAACCACCGAGGTAATTTGTCAAGAGAGCCTATACATAATGGAGAGATACATATTATCACGACGCTTTTGTCAACAAGCATAACCGCTAGATAGATAAAAATCAATCAAAAGAATCATAATTACAAAATGGGCATGGGCGTCCATTGGGGGGGGGGGGGGCAAAAGAACAGCCCCCCCCCCGGCGTTTGCCTCAATTTTTTTTTTAATTTTAAATATTTTGCCGGCGCGACATAAGTTTTCAAAATCTTCTAAGGGCCGGTATTTCAGTTGTGGTTTAAACTACGATCCGAGTTTAAACTCCGTTTATATTGATATCTGACTAATCAGGTAGCCATAAACGTAAGTTAATCCTTGAACGTAGTTTAACTAGCAACTGAAATACTGGACCTAAATAATTACAAAGTACACCTACCTAAATTGCAATTTTCCATTTTTTTTTTATTTTGCCCCTCCCTGAAAAAGATCCTATGGACGCCCATGAAAATGGGAACCCCAGGGAAATTTGGATGAAAACCTTAGGAATACTACAGACAATCATTTTTATTTACTTTTTCAACTTTTTTGAAAGGAAATCTTGAAGCAGTTTATGAGGAAATTCGGAGAAATCTTTAAACAATCTTGAAAAGGAAATCTAGTGTACAAAAATTTACCTTGGGACTTCCCCCTCGAGTAATTATGAATTACAAATATAATATGTATTTTAAAAACACACAACAGTAATCCATTTCTTTCACATAAAAAGCGCTCGGCTAAAATGTATTTATTTTTCAATTATTAAACGAATTTGGTTGTATATTTTATTATTATTTCCTACCGGTTTCGTTTCATAATTGCATCATCAGGTCTGTAAAATATAAGATATTTTTCTATAATACTTATTTACTTTGTCAGTCATTTCTGAAAGACGTTTATGTAGGTACTAATCTTTTATAATAAATTATGTAAAAAAAAAAATTAAATTGGTTTTTCCAAAATTCGGTCTAATTTTCATCAGTTTCCAATGTTTTTGCTTGCTAGTCACTCCTGAAAATGCGAATATTATCATTGAAGTACCTATTTCAGGAACTTTTTGTTTAGCATTAGCACACTTCACCAACATATTCCCCATAAATTCACACCAAATGGAATAATTTCCATTGAAATTTTCTAATTTTACATTCGTTTGATTATTTTTGGACACTGAAAAATAGTGGTTATTATTTAAATAATATGCATTGGAAAGAAAATTTACCGACGCTGTTCAAAGTGGAATAATTTAAATCTACTGACTTTTATAATTTCGAATACATAATTTCTAAGACAACCGCATTATAGAATTGCAATTTTCTTAAGCGTACAGAATGACGTCGTGCCAATTAAGAAAATTGCGTTGTCAATTAACTAATGACCTATTTACATGCAAATTTTTATATAAATGTTAATGGCGATTAATTATTACCTATTACCTAATGCTTTATCACCAGAACAAAAAAAAACAATAGTCGTTTGAATCATCAGTGTCTCGACGTTGAGGTAGGTCGTAAAGATGTATTGTTCTACTTCGAAGAAAAACTTGTCATAAGTAAATGAAATAATGCGAAAAATTTTAATGTTGCATAAAACTAAATGTTTAACTTCCTTGCGTATTGTCTTTCATGTGATATTGGGAAAATGCTGGTACTACGTAAATTTTTTTATTCAATAACAGTAACGGTAAAAATGTTCAATTCAAGGAAATATGTATTTGATTTTTTGAACGATGAGATGTGATTTGTTTCTCGATATCATGGGGAAGGCGAATACCTTATAGGGGGTCGCATTTGGGTGCGGTTGTATTGTAACGAATAAAAAAATATTTTGTTTTAAAAATCAGAAACTTCATCGCATCATAACTAATCGTAGGATGCAAGTCATCTTTGATTAAAGAAAATAATATGGAATATCTTATTTAAAAAAAAAAGAAAAAAGGAGAAACATATTTGTGGTTGGATTTTAAGGTCAGGTAAAAACCAAACTTATTATTCTGGACCGTTCCAGGAGAAATCCTTGAATGGGTTACTTGCCACAAAATAAAAGCATTCTAGTTTGGGTAATTTTGCTATTTTTCAAATTTTTATAATTTTATTTCCGGTAGGTTCCAATTCGCTAATGTCTGCAAAATTTTTTGGAAAAGGAAGAAACCTAAGTATCTTTTTGGTAAGAAAATTTATGCAACGTGACAAAAATAACCTTATTATAAAACGTAATCGTGTAGTCAATTTAAATTTTTTGTCAAGTAGCGTTACTAACGAAGCGCCTCTAACGATAACGACTACGGTCATAATTTTTGGCAGATGTTACATTTCATAACAATATATGATGTAGTTTTATGATTATGAAATAAAAAATTATTAATTTCGTTTACCTATAAATTATCGACTTTAATTCAAAATAATTAATATATTATTGTCTATTTTTACGTAAACGATTATAACGTGCATTTTCTTGGCCTAAAAATGATCACTATCGATCTAAAATAGAAAATAGAATTCAATTAACATAGCAGAACTTGTGGGTTTTCAGATCTAAATTAACCGTTAAATTTTTTTGATATGGTAACGCTTCATTTGCATAGAAACTCAAAACGATTTTTAAATGTTAATGAAAATATTATTGGAAAAGACATATTCGACCAACCAAAACCATTTGGCAAGGTAAAAACAAACAATATTGATGTCTTCAAAGAAGTTTTTCATCGTAAGAGAAATATCTTTTGGCAATGCATCCCCCAACAAAGCTCCATTTTCAGTATCATAAAAATTAAGTTGTTATATTGTGTCTTTAAGTTCTAATATATTGGTATGCGTTCTTCCACATTTAGATCGTTTTAATCTGCATGTTTTTTAAATATACAAAATGTACACCAATAATATAACTATAATATAAATAATATAATAAAAAAACGTACGTCCGGAGCTATTATTTAACTTTTCAATAATATTTTAAATGGCAATCTATATTTTATGTCATTCTATTTGACAGTTAAAAAAGCTGCGGTTTTCCCCAAAAATTTCTTTACAACTCTTTTTATAGTAACTGTCGAATAGAAAATTAAAAGCCCAATCACATGACATATCTCATATGGTATTAGGGTTAGTGGTCTAGCGCGTATGAGTGAAAAATAACTTTTCCGCACTAGTGCGGAAAAAACTTATTTTGCCTTTGTCAAACGAATATCGAAAAGTTGGACTTTTTCAAACAATTTGAGCATTGAACATTTAAATTTTTATTATATTATTACCTAAAGTAATTATATAATACGTAGTTATCCATAACATATTGAAATAGTACCGAAGAAATGAAAATTTAAATGTATGATGTTATTTTTACGATTCAACAGAACTATGCATATAAAATTAATAATAGTCAATTTTTAATGTCCAAAATAAATATACACAATATAGTATTCTCAATATTAACACCTACAGAGCGCAACTCGACCGTTAAAAAATAACTAAAGAATCGTTCAAAATACTCACAATATTTTTAGAATACGTAATAAATTTTTTAGTTAAAGCTATGCATTTTAATGTAGCTATAAATTTATTTAACGTCGGAAGTTTCTAAAATTATGTAGGTACAATAATTGCATATATCAAAGATAAAAGCAAATTAAAAGTTTTTAATGTGAATTTGTTTATTTGAACAAGTGTTATGTGGGTACGAAAACTAGCACGTACTATGTGTTTTATTAATTAAAATATCAATATTATATATTATCTCGCAGAAAATATAAATCGCAAAGCAAATATTTTGTTCGCAATTGTTTCGGTGTTTCGTACCGTTTTCAGATATCTCGGAGTATATTATATAAAATATATTTTTGAAAAAATACCGAAATGTATTTTGAAATATTTGGCGGTAAATAATGTGGCACTATTGTTTAAAAAAAATAAGTAAAATTCGATATATTAGGATACCTAGCGTAATGCGGAAACGGTGCGATTTTAAAGTTGTATGCATTATATAGCAGCAATGAAAATTAAATAGGTCGAAGTTGGATTTTAAAATAGCTAATATAATATATTAAGACTATAAAAATATTAACCATGTCTATTTTTAATGCACCAAAAATAAATGTAAAAGTCAATATAATGTATGCAAGCTTTGTAGAGGAATATAAAATTTGTACGTTTATGTAAGTAACTGTTGTTCTGAATTTTTGAAAAAGCATGAGAGATAGGTGAGCGCAATTAATTAGACGAAAGGTAGAAAATTAAATTTTACCTACCAAAACAAATTGAATATTAAAGCCATGCAGGTATGGCACTTAAAAGTAAACTTGACGAATTCTTTAAGAATTACATCATTGACAATTCTCAACAATTTACGTACAACAAGTTGTCCGAAACGTATTCACAACTGATGCATCCGCGCACTTATTTACTTGTTTTCTCTGGCATGACCGTGAAAAGAGAATGGCATTGGTGCAGTTAGAAGACGGTTACATTCTAATGTAGATTCAAATGCAATTACTACTTTGTACATGTATTAGAAGAAGCTTTAACGTGAGAAGGCACTAATGTACTGGCACATACAACCGCTCGCCTTTTACTTGTTGCAACTTCGATCAAAAAAACTTCCGACGGGACGCTCGGCGGGGAATGCGATCCACACTCCGACAGGTGAGTGCACCTGCAACCGCCACCCACTGATGCTGATTATGCTTATCACTGGTCATCATATTGCACTCTTACTTTAGCCAAATAATACGAACACCATCTTCTTCGCTACTCTTCTTAGTTTATCTATGAAATGCCACCACAACGTAAACATGCTCGCGCTTCCAAAAAAACATCGCCAAATAACATTTTCTCTTACGAACGCGCTTTACGCTTTTAAATTTATCTCAAATAATCTAAATTATAATATTTTCTTTTATAAAAGTACCTGCTACATAATATATTTACATAAATTACCTATACTGCTTGCAAAAAATATAAATAATTCCACTCAAAATTTTGCATAATTCAATAAATGAAAAAATTAATTTTAATAATAAAACGGTTGTAATATTTCAAGGTTCAAATAGCAAGAATGAATGAGCGATTAGAAAACACAAAAATACTATGAACCGAAAGATATGGTACTACTCCACCAAGTGGTACTTACTTCTAAATACAGTGAACTTGGTAGCATACTAGCAGGCATACTAGACTAACGTACATAGGTCAGTAAACTGTAATAATGGTAACATGAAAATTTTTTGCTAATAAATTGAAAACCTCACTTTTTCTATTAATTGATCAATTATTAAGTTTTTGCTGTAGCCAGACCAAGTATACTAAGAATACAAAACTTTTCGGTTCACCATACTGCATTTTCTATGGGGATAGATGACTTTTCATAAAATTATTTTGTTGAATCGAAATTTCGAAACCATTAATTACTTCAAGTCGAATGCTTTTGTTGGTTCAAAGGGCAGGGCAGCAAGGAAACGAAGGTTACGAAATATCATGTGGGTTTGCCACACGAGATATTTGCTTTTATTTTTTCAATTGGAATTTTTGGCGGGATATTAAAAATTAAATAAATACTGTAACATGGCCAATATCGGTAGTACTCGATCGCCTTCTGATATAGGGCCGAAGTACGGACGAATGCATAAACGCAGAATAATTGCGGATAAACAATACAATGTATTGCCAAATATGTTCAAATTAGAAATTAGTATTTATTCAATTACCCACTTATCATAAATTTTTGAAACTCACTTATTCTATATTTAAATTTGGCACATACAAGATACACCGTTCTATTGCACTTTTGCCATTTAATGCAAACTGCCAAAAACCTTTTAACAAAATAAACAAAAATTCTTACATAAAAATTAATCAGAAATATTTCTCCTATTAAAATAATAATTATATGCATTTAGATTATATAATACTCAAAGATAATACCTATAATACCTACCGGCCGTATAGCTAGTATATCTATGGGGACTCGTTCGCTGATCGACTGCTCTAATTCTATCGCTCCAGCAATTTCTTAGTAAGAAGCAGAGCCCGGGTGCAAAAATTGTCAAGGATTTCCTAGTTTTTACAGTTTGTATAAATCTTAAGGCGTTAGAGAAAGACGTAATTATTATTTTATTTACAAATTTTGTTCTTATATTTAAAGACGAAGAGCACAGTTATAGCTTCGCTGTTAGAGTGCTCGATTGTTATGCCATAGTCGTGAGTTAGATTCCTCTTCAAGTATTAACCTATACAATATACCTCCTAAGTTTAAGGGGGTAAGTTCCGCCTCTGGTCAAAAATGTACTCGAGCAAAACATAATATAAGTTTCATCGATGCTAATTTAAAATATTACTGGATTAATATCCGCCAACTAGAATTTCTTTATTATTTCTTTTTTATTAAAAAAAAGTATAGGTAGCATATTTATTATTCTAAAACCAAACTAAAATATGTTACACTTCACTCTCCCGGAGTTAAAGATTCTTCCGCAGTTACTTCACAGAAACGTTTAGAGATAATTTGTGTATAAAGTCAAATTTGCTGATCTGTTTCGCAGAATATAATATTTAAGTAAATGCTCCAACCGTTTTTGTTCCTGCATTTTATGTAGATACTAATATGTAAAATCAATATCTAATACTTTACAGAAGAAGAGTAGCTGCGAAGCTGCATGCTTTCTCCAATTTCTTCTTGACATTGCGGTTTTCTTTAAATATTATCAATTTTTTGTATTCCATTATCTGTCTAGATTAATTATTTTTAGCCTCCATACGAGATAGTCCAAAATATAATTCCATAACACAATTAAAAATATACTTTTCACAATTCCGGGAGTAAAGTGCTCACTTTACTCCCGCTTTCGCGGGACTAAAGTAATACTTTTTTCCGGCGCCATTATTGCGCGCTATTGATCTGAAATTTTGCATATGGCTTCTTACGACAAATCGCTGAGGGGCTACTGTAACGGGGGTAATTTTTTTGTTCGGTTTTTCGGTATTTAGCGCCGTTTTCGAGCAATTTCAAAATCTCAAATTTAGTTATTAACCAATGTAATTCAGCATTTTCAGCGAAATTGTGAAAAATAGTATATACACCTTGGGACTAAGGTTCTTTTCATCCCGTGTGCAATTTTTGCACTCGGCTAACACCTCGTGCAAAAACCTTTGCACGCGGGATGAAAAGTAGCACCTTAGTCCCATGATGTATAATATACTATTTCAACCATTTTAGGCGAGATTTACTAACATTTACACCCCAGTTGTAACAAAATAGCAAAAAAATGGGTTACCAGCCAAAACTTTCTGTTTTCCATACATTATTAATAAATATAAAGGCCTTGGTACATCCGAGGCTTTCTAATGAGGAAAGTAATTTGGATTTACATTTCAGAATGTGAAATTGTGAAATTACTTGATTAAAAAGCTCTCCTTATAAGATTTTAGATTACCAACAGCAAAATTGCCAAGGAGTTAACTTACAAGGAGTTAATATACCTATCAGCTAAACGTAAATGTCATTCAGACCGCTACAAAATAAAAAAAACTTTAATTTAATTATGGTAGTTGAAAGCATGAATTACAACTACATTTTGGTGAAGAAAAGGGTCACAAACGTAAAAATATAATACGAATATTTTATTGGCTGTTGCATATATTATGTTGGTGAGCTCCGTCCATTGAGAAAATTTATGTACAGGTTGTTCCTACGGCCGTAGTATATTTATATAAGACAATTTACTAAGAGAAATTTTTAAATAAAACTTTTGTTCAAGTTGAAATGTTTATAGGAGGTAATATCGAAGATATTAATTTTTTAGTTTTATATACTATAAGTGATTTTTCTCTTATCTGCAAACTAGATTATAACCTTTTATTATCTAGAATCTCTGAATTTCGAGAGAAGAAATGTTAAAACTTCCAACTTCTACTTCATTGTTTTTTTTTTGTTAACCCCGTATCTCTTTAAACTGTCTTACAAGAAAACTAAATGCCTAGTTTAGATTTAATAAGAATTCTGAAAATAATAGACAAGGTAAATTACGAAAAAAAAAATTCATTCACAAAATTATCAAAATCCGAATTTGATCGACTGGAATTGTTTAATATCAAAAAGATATTTTTCTATTTTATATCCAGCTACTGGATATTATTTGTATGTACGTATGTTCTAAGTTGAGTGGGCTGCTTCTGTGGTAGCCTCACGTTACTTTTTGGATATGTATTGTAGAAGGAGTATCTATCTTTTTACTTTTTTAAAAATTTTTATAATTAAGAAATAAGGCGTTTCGACCTCAAAGTGGTCATCTTCGGATCTAGGGTCAAAAAATTATCCTTCTATCATTAGTTATTTGTTAATTTTAGTAAGAATTTAAATATGTGACAATTATTTGGTAGTAATTGTGACTTCTTTCTAATAATTGATTTCTATTTATAACTTGTAACTTTAAATCTGGTTCTTGAAGCAATCGAATTTTTACCTTTTTGGGGTCCGAAGATGGTCGTTTTAAGTCGAAACGCGTCACCCTAGATCTAATAAATGCAAGAAGAGTGCACTGTAGTTTCTGTATATGACTAATTTGCAAAAATAAAATTACTTACATATGCGCCTAGCAGATGATCTAACTCTTTCGATGCTCAAAACTTGAACCATATTTAGGGCTGAGCGATACTCAAAAATCGATATCGAATATCGATAATTCAAAAACTATCGATAACTTCGATTAATCGATATTTGTCGATAATTATCGCAGTATCGAAGTATCGATAATTATCGAATTATCGAAATATAAACCCCAACTTTTGTTTCTCGAATAAAGAAACCGGTCGAATCCAAAATTGACCAATGGGAACTCCAGAAAACATAAGACAAACCTAAATTAGAAATATGGAAACTATCAAAACATCGATAACTATCGAGATATCGATATATCGATTAATCTAAATTTCAAAAATAAAATATCGTTCTTCGATTAATCGATAACTATCGATATTTATCGATAAAAAGTCCCAACCATAACCATATTGAGATCTCTACAACTTATTAAATTTTGAATTTAAGTTAAGTTAATTTAATATTAAGGGGGAATACCCCCCAGTACATGATTTTATTTTAATCCCAAAGCCTTACTTCCAACACAACAAACTAGACTACATCATCTACTCAACCTCTCAACAGGGCCTGTTTTACCATTAGACGCATTAGGCATGTACCTAAAAACAACCCAAAAATTGGGCTTTCGATCCTAATAGTTACACTCGAATATTAGGGCCCCAAAAATCTTCTAGAGCCTAGGGCCCAACCCAGTGAAAAATAGGCACTGTAAGCACCACAGAATTTATAGCTACCATCGTACGCAACTATGGCGATCATTAAAGTATCAGTTTAGTTCTACTTCAACAAATAAGGGTATCTTTTATGTTAAAATTTTAACTTTAATATTGATTACTTCCAAAATTAATCGATTTTCGATTATAACGAGTTCCGGTTATAAAAAAAAATCGAGTATAACGAGTAAACGTTTGGTCCCTTGCTTTTTGTATACATATACTATATAGTTTATCAGCCCTAGCTAGTCTCCAGCCTTGGTAAACCACTTATCCATGCTGTCCAAAGTCTCAAGTTAGGAATGCTTTGTCTGTAGAGTAAACCAATAATATAAGTTTTTTTTCTGAATAAACCTAAGTTACAGCTAATATTAACTATATAGTTTATAGCGGAAATCTGTTATAACGAGTTAGTAGGCTGGCCCATTGAGTTCTCGGTATAGAGGGGTTCCATTGTATTATCTATATAATTCTATAAGAAAATGTTTACAGATAAAAGACTGTGAGTCTGGTTAATGTGCAGGTCTCCAGTAGAGTTGAGAATTTTTATCGATTAATTGTAAAATATCGATAATTATCGATTAATCGATGAACGATATTTTATTTTTGAAATATCGATTAATCGATATATCGATATTTCGATAATTATCGATGTTTCGATAGTTATCGATATTCCGATAGTTATCGATTAATCGATGAACGATATTTTATTTTTGAAATATCGATTAATCGATATATCGATATTTCGATAATTATCGATGTTTCGATAGTTATCGATATTCCGATAGTTATCGATTAATCGAAGTTATCGATAGTTTTTCAATTATCGAAATTCGATATCAATTTTTGAATATCGCCCAGCCCTAACTTGTCTCCAGCCTTGGTAAACCACTTATCCATGCTGTCCAAAGTCTCAAGTTAGGAATGCTTTGTCTGTAGAGTAAACCAATGATATCAGTTTTTTTCTGAATAAACCTAAGTTACAGCTAATATTAAAATTTAACCCAATCTAGCTGTTCTTGGTCTGTTAAATTTACTCTTAATAGTACCGAAGTCAAAACAAAACATTCTTCTGTCATGTGCCGTGTCAGGTTCTCCCGACGTTGGCTATAACAACTTTTTTTTTGTGTTTGTCGGGAGTGGGGAAACCTTGCATAGGCCCCCCTCCCAATGCGGGAGGGAGTGTCAGATTCCTACTGACTAAAACCCCACTCCAGAGAGGCGCCGGGATTCGCTTGTCGCATTACTTCCGTACGTCTTCTTCTATTCCTTTTGGGTCGGCTTGTGTTTCCGCCCTTTTAAGCCTTTTATTTACAGTAGTCGTCATTTACTTCTTGCAAAGCCTGTGCCTCTCGTTGGACTTACACCTTGGACATAATGACACTCTTGGCGAATGCTTCTACCGCTAACCAATTCTCTTCTTCTTCCAGCATAGCTTCCCCAAGTTGTCCGGTGTAAGGCCCGCTCCAATAATTTCGTCCAGTTGGTGTCGAGGTACTAGCAGCAATTGGTATCTGCCCTATTGAAGCGGTAGAGGTACTCTAGGAAGCAGCCATGCCCTCCCAGTAATTGCGTCAGTTCATATGTCAGGTGGCCATGGGTTCTATTGTACCACCTCTTCACGTTTCCGATTAACCTGTGTGCCCACTTGCCCTTCTCGCTGCCATCCCATCTCCTCTGCTATTTATTCAGAGAGCGGAAGTATTCCTGTACTTGACTCTGCGTTCCTCCGCCAGAAGGTCGATTGGGACCATCGACGCCATAACCAGGAGAGCATCTGTAGATGTCCTCCTGTACGCTCTTGCCACTCGTATAGGGCCATTCTTCTTTGTACTTTAATGTACTTGTCAGCGATCTCGATCTCTATTGGTATGTGATTTCTCCTCCCGCATACTAGCAACGCCTCTATTTTCTCTGGGACTATTGACCGGCTCTTGTCCTTCACCCACTCGCAAATAACTCGCACCGCTGCTTCAGTCTTCATTATCAATTCTTCTTCCGACTTGGCGACCACTACTATATTGAAGTCATCTGCAAAGCCTACCAACTCAAGCCCGTCTTGCATAGGAAGTCGGAGTGCGCCGTCATAACTTATATTCCACAGGGTGGCCCCAGTACTGAGCTTTGTGGGACACCCCCGTTCATTTGGAATCTTCTCATCTGTCCTGCCTCTTAAACAGTTATCCATCTATCTTGAATGAATCTCCTTATGTAGGGACTAACCCCTCTGCAGGTCATCTCGTTGGTTATATTCGCCCATCTTACTTTGTTGAAGGCGTTTCTCACATCTAGGACCACTATTAGTAGGTACCTCCTTGTGTGCTTTGTTCCTTCTTTTGCTTTCCTGGCGATGCTTATAATCTTCTCAATTGCATTAGTCGTGGATTTGTGTTTCTGAAGCCATATTGCTTCTCCGATAGCCCCTCCCCGCCGTCCACCTCTGTCTGGATTCTTGCGAGAAACATCCTTTCAAAGAGTTTCCCGGCGTGGTTCAGAAGGTACAGCGGCCTATAGGAATTTGGTACGCCTATAGGTTTATTCCCCTTGCGGATCAAGACCAGGCTCGCTTCCTTCCAGCGGTCGTGGTATTCTTCGCTCTCTAGGATCGAGTTGAAAGCGTTTATGTAGAGCTGGGGCTGCACTTCACCCAACCTCTTTACCAATACCACCGGAATGTTATCTGGGCCGGGTGCTTTATTTAATTTTTTCCATTGCTGCATTCAGCTCCTCTTCTGTAAACAGAGGAAGAGAGAGTATTATTGGGGCATTATCTGTTGTCATGGCTCCCGCGCACCGTGGAAATAGTATTGCCACAATTGTCTCCAGTTGGTGCTCTTCTATTCCTGTCTCATTTCGTGTACCAAATCTTTTTGTGACTATTTTATATGCCTTTCCCCATACGTCACTATCCAGTTCTTTTAGTAAGGCTTCAGGATGTCTAGCCATACCACTCTGTAGTATAATCTTCTAGCCTTTGTACAGTTCTTACGGAGTACCGCTATTTTCTCCGTCCACCAGTAAGCCGGCGGTCGCCTATCTGTTGACTTTAGCATACAACTTTGGCACACTCTCTGCAAAAACTCGTCTAACGCCAGACTGGTGTCGTCTATCGGTTTATTATTTGCCAGAAACTCGGCGAGCTTATCCTCCTTGAGCTTCTTCCAAGCCCATCTCGTTCGGGAGATCTTTATGTCAACATAGTTCGACACACTGAACTGGATGTACCGATGGTCACTGGAGGTTTCCTCGTCCAAAACTTTCCACTGGCTGCCGCGACGTGATATCGCCTGAGTGACCAGGGTGATATCGAGGGATCACAACTTGGCTGAAGCTAAGATAACATACTAGGGAATTTTAATATGGGGTGGTTTCCCGTTGCCTTTCCCATTAGCCCACAGATCTATCTTGGGCTTTACATCATAGCAGTGTATTCGACTGTTCTTTGTCTGTTAAATTTATGCTTTATAGTTTATAGCACCAAAGTCAAAACCAAACAAAACATAGTATATTTTAAATATAAATACGTTTTTATTACGATTTTTTTCTGATAATTTTTAAAAGACTGCAAAATTGTTGATTAAAACCTAAAAATAATCTTGACATATCCTGGATTCTGGATTCTGGATTTTAGGTAGGAGGGTAGGGAGGTATCCCCACACGCACTTAGGCCACTAAAACGGGCCCATTGTACTGCCTCCGAATGCAGCGGCCCCCCGTCCTGTCAGTCCTCAAGCCATCCTGTCTCCAGGATAAATTCGAGTATCTTGGCAGGCGGAGTGTCGCTGATTCTGGCCATATTAGGCCAGAAGTCTCCTAGCATGGCACCTCTAATTGACGCTAGCGACGGACAGTGACAGAGCACATGTTCCGCGGTTTCGTCTGCTGTATTGCATCCCCGACATCTGGGGTTATCTACAAGTCCCATTGTGTTGAGATGTTTGTTCAGTTTGCAGTGTCCAGTTAAAATCCCTGCAATTGTCCGTAGATTGACTCGGGACAGCTTCAAGTAATATTTTGAATGCCTACTAGAGGGTGCTTTGATCGCTGCCCTTGCTTGTCTGCATTCAGTTTCTTTTGCCCATCTGCAAGAGTGCAGTTTTAGGATGTGTTGTTTTAGGAGGGTATCGATAGTTTTGACAGCTGGTACAATCATCGGCTCCGGACCGCAGGGAAGGCTGTTGGAACCGTTTCTTGCCAGCTCGTCCGCTTTTACGTTACCTTCGTTGCCTTGATGCCCTTTCACCCACAGAAGTGAAATGGTGTTTAAGTTAGATATCTCATTTAGCGTCTGAATGCATTCTAGCAACAGACCTGATGTGACCTTGTGACTCCTCAGTGCCACAAGTGCCGCTCTACTATCTGTAGATATCTGAATGTTTTTGTCGTAGATAAGTTTATCTTGGACTGTTTTTGCGCAGTGCAGTATGCCCATAAGTTCCGCTTGGAAAACCGATGTGTGCCTGCCCAGCGGTATGCTTTTGTTTAGGTCAAGTTCAGCAGAGAAAATTCCTGCTCCTGAGCCAACATTGTTTTTGGAACCATCCGAGAATAGACATATGTCATAGTCGTTGGTTTCTGTTGGATTCAACAGGATATTGTATTTCCTGTCAAATATATATTTAGGGGAGATTCTGTCAGGTTCAAGGTGCAGCAGAGGTACTCCAATTGAGTAGTCCTCTAAGATCCGCATATGACCCACAGCTCCTCGCCTATGGTTCCATAGTCCCCAACTACGCAGCCTAAGAGATGACATATCCTTTTGGGCGATGAATGTTAACAAATAAATTTCTAATAGCTATATTTCTACGAAATATTGCAATACTGTTACAGCGTTGGAAATAAGTATACTACAATAAAAATTCAAAGTAGGAAATCATTTTTTTATTGCTTCAATTTCAAACTGATTGGTTCAGCCAAATTTGCCCATTTTTATTATTTAAAGAGTTTTGGCTGAACAAATTATTTTGAAATTCAAAAAATATTGTTATGGAAATGTAAAATGCTTTAGATCGCAAATACAGGGTGCAAATAATTTTGTTCATGGCTGTTATTTTATATATCAGAATTTCAGCCGTTTTGATTCTTTGTGTGTATTGGAGAATTTTCTGGGCAGTTCAGATGTGTATTTTTATAATGAAACATGGATTATAGGTTGATATCGAAGGGGAAATCGAAGGGAAATATGAAGAAATCTGGGTAAATTTGAGGAAGTCTTATGAAATCCCGGGAAACCTAAAGAAATCTTACGAATTCGATAGATGAACGATTTTTCGAACGAACAGTAAATAAGAATTACATCGGAAAGCAAACCTACAATAAAGTTTGAAAGTTTGATTAAAAATGAGTAAACATGCCACGAGGTTGAAATTTTCCGGCTAATTAGGATGTCGAGATACTATGTTTTATTGTTGTTTTATTACAAGCCTGGAACGCGGCACTTCTACATGCCACTTCTGAGGGTCTTGTAATACAACACACTATAATTAGATAATGTTAAACGCGAATTTTATTATATTTTGAAAACTAAATATTCAAAAAATAAATGAATATTTTGGAAGAACTACGACAATATATTAATTTATTATAAGATCGGAAATGTTAACATTTTGAAACGAAATTAAATTTGTTAAAATTAAATAAAATTAGTCAAATTGTCCAGAAAGAATTCTACATAAATGTAGAACAAAAATTTAAATTAATTTGGATGAAATTACTTTTATTTAAACAGTACGGCACTGGACTTAAGTGCTGGATATTACTTAAATTATTTAATTTATAAAAATTTTACTTTCTAGTACTTACTGTCTTTTGTAAAATAATTAATTTTTACTGAAAAAATATTTCAATATTACAATAGGAAAATAATTATTGGTTACCAACGTCATATTACGTTCTTCTTATAGAATGTCGTATACTATGGTTAAAGCCAAGACGACTACGTCGTGGCGTTTTCCTGTTACCTTCCCATAGCATAGCTCACAAAGTAAGGCTTTTTAGATATTATTTCCTGCAAATTTTAGATTTCAAAATTCAGTGATGAAAATGTTTTTGTTTCTGGGATTCTGGAAGTGGGAGGGCACAGATGGTAGAATCGTTTTCAACTATTACAAGGAAAAAACTAAACATAAAATTTAAGCAATGATGGAAAAAATAAGACGCATTTCTGTTCTTCGGTAGGCTTTTCATTTTTTTTTAGGTAATACTACAAAATTAAGCTCTTAATATCTCTTTTTCTTGTCGTTGGAAACCATATCAGCTACTTATGTTGATTTTATTGATCTCTGTCCTGAATAACTGCATAAGTAGTAATCATAAACCTTGTTTTGAGATTTTTGAGCTATGAAATTTTTCTCCTTACGAGACACTTCTTCTTTCCATTACTGTTCCTTGTAGGATAGCCTGTAATTACAGGCAATATTTTCTCATTTCGCATAATATTGCATATTCTCATTAAATATTAAATATAGTATAAATATAATATTGCTGTGTATTTTAATGTTAAAATGTCTTGAATTTAATCTTCATTCAATTTTGACTTTAAAGTTATTTTGAAGAATGCGCAGTATAGAATAGATAGAGGACTCAAGCCAAGGAGATAATTCTATCCACCATAATTTTGTTATCTCGGATGTAAAATTGGAATTAAATTTCGAATAACTTAAGATACTTTTAGAAAAGTTGTTTTTTTAATCTAAAAAAGAAGTGCCCATAGAACGAATTTTATTATTGCAAGGCTATGGGATAAAAATTATATTTGGAACGTTAAAATTCTTGGTAGATATAAGAATTCACCTCATAGGTAAAGGACATCATCTTCCTCTACGTCATTATAATTCACTATCTCTCATTTCGACTAATGAGAATTCGACTGTTGTCAAACCAATCAAACTCTCAAGTTGGTATTTGACGTAAGGCTTTCGTTTAGTGTGTTACTTTTTTTCTAATACCAATTTATTTTGGTTGGTTCCAATATTGGTAAATGTTTACATCTAAATATTGGCCCAATATTGATTTTCAATATTGCACAAATATTGCGCCAATATTTGTCCTACATGGGCTCCATTCTCCATAACTTTGGTACTAAATGGGCTAGTAGTAAATGAACGAACCAATCAGATCAAAAATCTCTCGGGTCGGTTTCTAGCGTGACGCTGTAAAGAAGCCAAAAAAAATCTTTAAAAGTAGTTTATCATATTGATGAAAAATGCATAATTTTTGCGTCGAAGAATAAAATTTATAATATTGATGAACAAATTCTTATAAATACAATTATTTTTTTTAAATACTATAAATAATTATTCATTAATATGATGAATTTTGTTCATCGGTGCAAAAATTACAAATTTTTCATCTACTATTTTATTTCTAGTGTATTGCACTTGGGATTTTGGAAAAACGAGATTCCGTTTGAAAAGCCCCACCACAAATTAATCACAGTTTAATTAATCTAATCACTTTAGATCACAGTAATATATCCGACACGATAGTCTACTGTTTAATTATTATTAATTTAATTATAATTAAACTAAAATTAATAATTAAATAATTTATTAATTAATAATTGAATATAATAAAATTAATAATAAATAAATGATGACTGATAAATAACAAATAATAAATAACGAAAATAAGCATGAATGTTATTTTTAGCTTTGACAAACAAAATTAGAATTGAATGTTTTTTTTACAAACAATTAAGAAACATAAGAATAACAAATGTCGAATCACATAAACAAGCAAACTTAAGTTACCTTCAATTTATTTGTTGTTGAAATAATTAAATAATATATAATTTTTATTTTAAATTATTGTTTTGTTTTAGCTTTTTTTTTCTTTTAGCTTGGTTATCGCTTCATTTTGAGAGAAAGAAACTTAATTTCCTTATCGACTAAAATCTTGAAAAGCTGTTTTATAAAACGAATTAAAAATTAATAATTAAAAAGTGAAATTTAGTTTTTCACGTATAACTCACGAATGACGCATTTTTCAATAATGACTATTCTATACAAAATTAAAGTAGACAAAATTTCCTATAATTTCTTATTAAATAATCTTAAAATTAAAACTTAATTCTTATAATGTTACAAACCGCCGCTAGAGCGCGCTCAAAAATGGTCACTTTTTGACACTAGTGAAAAACTCATGAAGCACCTCTTTGAAAGAGCGGTGCAGACGCGATATAAACGTTGTATGTCTAAAATTGATTATATTATGATTACCTGGTTTCCTTAGGTCATATTTAGCGCTTTAGCGAACGTCTGTGATGTGACGGGGCAGACCCCCCTTCGGCAATTTGCTATATACCTACAGATTAATGAGTAGGTACAGATACAAAATGATATGCTTTGGACAAACTTTTATTGCAAATTCAAAACAACGAGAGTAAATTAATCTAAAAATTGATTTCAACACGCCACCTTTTGATCTTCTCACCAAATATCACTCAACTTCTCCCTTTTTCCCCTCTCTTCTACATCGTCTTATTTTATCTCTTGATGCCGGATGGACCAGGCTGAGGGTGATCGGATGTAGAGGGCTGTATTTCGAATGGATGTTTTGCAGCAGTTCCTGAGATGTCTTCCTGGTAAAACAAGAACTACATATGTAAACAACAACTAAACAACTAAACTAAAACAAGTGCAAAATCCTGAAGTTAGCTCAGCTCTCGCGAGGTGGCAAAGTTGAAAATCGAATTCAGCCACCAAAAATACATGTATAAATCCGTTGAGAAAAAAACTTTGGAAATTTTTTGCTGGAAACGCCAATATCGGAACTCATATTGTGCTTTCTGCGGAATTAGACATTTCGTTGTCGCAGCTTTTTCATGACTGTAGGAATTTAGTATGAAATTTTTTGAGTATGAGCATCCATAAGACTTTTATAGGCTTTTAAAGGACATAGGACACTACACAGTAGTGAGCAATATAATATCCTGTTAAAAATTATTAAAAATTAACAGATTAATTAAATATTTAAATTCAATAAAACAGAATAAGTTGATGTTGTATAATCGTGAATTCAAATCTCTTTTGGCTTCAGCCAACTGATCGTCTACGCATCACTGTATGACACTTGCAAATGTAAAACTATATACAAGAAGACATTTTCTTAATACTGCAAAATAATTCTGAAGTCTGTTTTGCATTGCTAAATTTATGGAAAGCTTAACTTAAAAATAATTAAGGGCCGCTTAGATAAGGGTCACAATTAAGCAGAAGTGGAACAAATGGGCATTAAAAGAGGATAATGTCATATCAAACAATGTCATAATTTTCTAACTTCTGGATAAATATCGATAACTTGGTTGTTTTTGCAGTTATCAAAAAAATGTTAACACTTTCTTAAGGTACTTTTTTAAGGGCAATAAAATAGATAATAGACCAAAGAAATTTTAAATATCTAGTGTCCGAGTTATAATATAAAGTTGTGTTTTTTTTATATAATACATGAATATGTACATATACGTATGTAATATCTTGTAAAATAAGTAAATCTTTAATCGATGAAATAAATAACAAAATTAAAATTAAATTAGATAATCTCCATTATTCGACAAAGCTATGATCCCGTTTCAAGCGTCAAGTAGGCCCTTCCAAATCTTTAAATTTTTATTTCTTAACAAAACTTTAATGGACCTAGCACTTTCAAAAAAAATTACAGCATTCGCCAGCACTTCGCGAACACTTTCCAATAAATGGTTAAAACATTAAAAACTCCAAAGTGGATGGTGTGCGTTAAGTTAGCCCCGCTTTGGCCGAAAATGAAAGTTTGCTAATAAAAAATTAACGAACCCAGCACTTTCAAAATAATTGACAGCATTCGCGAGCACTTCTATAGCACTAGCTGACGATTGCGCTCTTTATATTTATGTATTTGGGGTAAATATCTCAAAAATTTTGTGTACACTTGTTTGGAATTCCCTGGAATTCTTTGGAACTCCCTGGAATTCCTTGGAAATCGTTGAAAAATATACAAATTCGTATCAAAATCTCAATAAGAAATTAATGGACAAAATTTCTAAAACATCAAAGCCAAAATCAAAATCTTACTGGAAAATATCCGAAAATTTTTTCAAAATTTTATTCAAATTTATTTTACTCTCGAATTTATCAAAACTTTTCAATTTTTGTAGTTTGTATAATATAGGTAGGTATCGTAGGTATAATACTGCTTATAGAACTTTTCTATTTTGAAGAGCAAATCGGCAAGGAAAGATTTTCTCCTTATGAAGTTTTATGTTGTCTAGTAAATCTTTACAACTCCAGTTCACAATTTATTAATAGATATTAATGTTATGTGTCTGGAGGAGGTCTAATACAAAAGTTCTGTTCTATAGTTAGCCAATTACAGACGAGGTCTACTCGGTACAACTGAAGAAAGTTAATAATGCATTGTTCAAATGGCAAATAGCTTTAGTTATCGCAACGATGTAGTGTTCCTTGAACTAAATGAAAGATCTCACTTGTAAAAATTCTTCATGTCATAGCCACGTACTTAATAACTCCTTTTTATAATTTATTGTCTTACTTGTAGTAATATAAAAACTAAATATTGTTATAAACTGAACAAATAAGGTAGTAAATTTTTAAAAACAATCAGACATTATACAATTTTAGAAAAGAACGAGAGGAAATTGGTTTTTTAGGTGCAACGTGCAGAGTAAGTAGGTACGAGAGAAATTTTAAATTAAAGTATGCAATATAAATGAATAGAAAACAAACGATTGAAGAATGGCTACTCCAAAAGCTTCTGCAACTATAGCACTGAGTATATGAAAATGAGATTTACAAACCGCCAAGCCAGCTAAACTTAAACTTTTCATAATAAATTATAAATTAAACTACTTAAAAAATATGCTGCTGAAAAGCGTTCATTACTATAATGCTGAGTCTAGCCAGATAGTTAAACTTTAAGACGAATTTTGAAATGACACTTCATAAATTTAGCAACCGCAGTGTCTGCTCTGACTTAATTTAAAAATCTTGGAATTGCGTTTATAATCTACTTGCAAAAAAGTTGATAAAACAACTTGCTTCAGCTAAAAAACCAATCAAGAGTTGAGAAATTCATTTAAAGGATGTTTAAATTGCTTGTCATTTTTACATAATGTAAATTTTCTTATAGATGAACAATTTTTATACATTTTATAAGATAACCAAACAATAATTAAAAGTCATCAACTTTTAACTTATCTACTGCTATTCTCTATTCACCGTAATATAAAGAAGATTCTTCACCCTGATTTTGTTATTCAACCCGAGGTAAAAAATAGTAGAACCAATTTACTTTTTAATTTTAACGACATTTAATTGGCAGATTTTTAACAACTCATCTGTGCCATTTACAAAATATTAAAACTATACTTTTAAAGAATAGGGTAGGTACGAAAATTGTTCCAGTCTTACATATTTTGTATAGCATACAGGTTGTGCTGCTGAAAGTCAGTTAGGTACCTAATTAATATCTATTATGCTTATCTTGTAATATTAAAAATTATTTCGAGATAATAGTAAATGTATTTTCAAATATAACATCAAAAATGTTATTATTAAATTTCAATGATAGGCTGATATGCAAGAGCTGAATTACAACTGGAAGTAGATTTACTCCCTCGGTGATGGGGTAAATTTTGATTAGGTATTTGAAATTTATTGTAAATTTTAAAATATTGTACCAGAACTAAAAATAGACCCCTTTCTGTTTTGTAGTTTTTAATGAAATTACTGAAATTAACTATTTCTACACTTTAGATTCAAATAGTTGATGAGCTTAATGATTAAATATTAAAAACTTTAGAAACCTTATCTTTGACATTTTAAAATAAAATTATAAAATTATTCATAATAATATTATAATAAAATTATAGAATATTTATAAAATATATTGTCGTGTTCTAAACTGTTCCATTAAACCAGGGGTCTCCAAACTTTTTAGCCTAAGGGTCAGACTGATTGCTCCACAAAACCCTGAGGACCAAGATTTAGCTAGCTCATCAGATTAACTGCCCTGTCAGAATCATGTTAACAAACGCTCCAATCAAAAGCCATGGTTCTGCTGATCTACCAATCCAAAGCTTCCGTTCGTTAACATTACGTTAACATTAACATGATTCTGACAGGGCAGTTAGATTACTTTTTGACAACTATTTTTAATCGGTAAATAAAATATCTGATTATTATTAATGGGTATGCTGGATATCAGGCACTTAGCCCCGCTGTTGCGGGCCGCATTGGTAGTGCTCGCGGGCCAGATTTGGAGACCCCTGCATTAAATGATCATTTTTTAAAATTTGTATACTTGATAACTGTTATGAAAAAATTTATTTTTATTGTAAAATTTTGTAAATAATGTAATACGTATTTGATATTTCCGGTTTCCCCGCTAACTAGTTTACGTTGCGCCAACTTTTGGAGGGGAAATCAAGCTTTTGCTGATAAGATGGTCGCGCCTCAGCGCTTGGTTTTGGCTTTTCCAAAATCCATTTTTATATAGAAGTTTATTTTGTGAATCGAATTTTTAAAATTAACCGCACAATATGTGTGAAAATTTAGAAATTGGAAAAATACATCTTAATATACATAATTTATTATAGTGTTACCAAATCATTTTGAAACTTTTTGTTGTCGTTTATCAATTTTGATTTATTAGCTGGAATATTTTTTGAAATTTGAATTTTAAATTTAGAAATTCTGAATTTATTGTAAATATTGGATTTTGATTATTTTTATATTTAATTCAGCGTTGTGAATAATTTTGTAAATGATTTGTAAGTAATTGAATTTTGTGCACTTTTTCTTATTAACAAATTGTGTTGGTACGAAAAAACGTGATACTCGCTCCTTCCAAGTGTATCTGCCGAAGCGAACGGACGTATTTCTGCGGATGGTCCTGAGAAATTTTTGATTTGAGTGTCAAGTTTCAAATTTTTGGATTTCATTTGAGAATGGAGTTGAAATTTAAGTGAGTAAATTTCTTGTTTTGTTTGATTTGGAAATCATCTAAACTCTAGACAATATTTTGATTTGGATCATTGAAGCAAAATTTTGATCTGTTGGTCAAAATTTAGAGTAAAATTAACAGTGATTTGGTAAGTGAAGTAATAGGTGAATCAAACTTTTTATTTAAACGAATTGTTGTTACAAAGATCAGACACTACAAAACCTTCAAGAAAAATGCATTTAAGAAGAAATTTTTGTGTAGTTACGTGTAAAAACACTCAACACTTCATTATGGTCCAAGTAAGGTTTTTACGGAAAAAGAACTTGGAAAAGTTTCCCGAAAAATATAAAAATCTGGGAAAAGCTAAAATTACTTCATTTCTATTCCGATAGATGGCGCTACGTGCGTAAATGTCGTTTGACAGCATTTTTAAATTTTTAATTGGCTAGACCAGCCCCCTGGCACTCCATGTTACAGAAAATTGCGTAATGTGGTTTCATCACGCAAGAGGCGCTAGTAGAATAGTTCATCTAGTGACGTAACCAGTGACGTAACATATTACTGTGACGTAATTAAATATGCGGAAGATTTAAAATTAATTTTATCATAAATTTCAGACATTGTTATAATGTTATAATTAACAACCTTTCTTAGAAAATTACACCGATTAAACACTAGTTGAACACAATTTATTATACAATTATCAAGTTTTATTTATTAATAAGTTAAATTATCAACATAACATCGAACAGCTGTTAGCAGCCATTAGCAACACAGAACATTCGTGGGGTTACTGCCAAAGGTTGGTAACTCCACTTTTTGGGTAAATTGAGTTAGCGATGAATTGTGCATCTTTCAATATCTTTGTCTGGAAGAAGTTTTGAAGTCATAATATGTACTTTCTAAAGCAGTTTTTTTGGCTATTTAATTTTTAGATAAAATAAAGTTAGTCCATTATTTTAAAAGCACATACAATGTTAACCTTGTCACTAAATAAATCAAATGCAGTTAATGTCGTAACAGCCAAAACTTGGTAATATCACTTATGATATTGTTCATTTATGTTAGGTTTTTATAATAATTAAAAACAAATCCATATAGTAAAAGCTTGGTAAGTACACTAAAGGTAACTGCTCAAGCGCAGCTCCTCCCATAAGATATTGTACTTGCAATTTTCGTTATTTCAATGACAGCCAAAGATTGGTAAGTACCACCTTGCCTTCAAAGAAACGATTTTTTTAATGTTTTCTTTATATAAAATGGGTTATAGTTACTACTATTAAATGAGAAATTATGTATATTCCAATTCATTAAAAAATATATAGAATTATCAAATTGTTCTTAGTACTAATTTTTGAGAGTCCTTCAAACTTTAAAATTGCAATAACTCCATAATGTATTTATGTGAGTTACCAACCTTTGGCAGTAACCCCATGATTTATTGTAGCAACATCTCTATCTATCTCTCTTTACTATGAGCAAAGCACTTAAACTAAACTACTAACGCCACCCTAAGGAACTAAAATTTGTGTGGCAACTTATGACCGCTCTTTATATTTTCTCCCATTAGAGTGCTAGGGGGCTGGGCTAGACGCTAGAGGAAGGAGCCTATTGGCGGCGAAAAACAAAGACGTCGATGATGAATCAACTCCAGGAGAGTTGATTTCCTTCAAATCAGTTTCATCAACTAAGATGAAATAGTCAGCTATCCCATAGAATTCTTGAATTTGCTTGAATGTAGGCTCAGTCATCATCATGCAGGGTGAAAGGCAAGCCGCAAAAAATAAATAGTCCGCATTTTCGAATTCAATAGCGCATTCAAAATTATCGGCATTATTTTATTTTTTGAAGTTTTTTTGATTTTTGGAAGTCAAAGCAATGTATCTTCGTGATGTTCAGTGTTGAATCCAGGGGGGTGCTCGGGGGGGCTAAGCCCCCCTCCGGGGAATATTTGTGGAAGAATACAAAAATTTTAAATAATAATTTTAAATATAAAGCCAAGATTGCATTTTGAAATAAAACCAAAATTTAATATCAACATAACATATTTTTGGTTCTTTGTATTTTGTCCCCCCCTCAAAAAAGTTTTATTAGCCCCCCCCCCCAGGGAGAAGAGGTCTGAATTCAACACTGGTGGTGTTGGACCAACGCTGATGTATTTCTCTGCGCGTACATAAGCAGGGAAATGTTGTTTCGCTGACGATTTCCGGAAAAATACTTTTGTTCCTGAACAAATTAAATTACATTACATTAATTTATTACAGAAAGTAATAAAAATATGTTACTACATTTAAATTAATTTATTGTTCTCCCAATTTTGAAAATTCTCTATGCGCCACTACTAGTAAATTTTCAGAACTACAATATAAAGGTATCTACATTTGGCATACATTTTGACGTTTCTATAACTAACCTACATTTTGTCATCACAATAATTTATAATCTATTTTAGTATAGTTTAATCAATATGTATGTATAATGTAGCTTATAATCAATTAACTGATTATTTTTATTTTAATTAAGTACTAGAAAGATAATTATGGATAGTGAAAGTACTGAAAGCAAAAGCTCCAGCAAAAAGACGAAATCTGATGGGATTCTTGATAGACACAAATTAAATTTGAGTGCTGAATTAAAACTAAAACTAAAAGAGCAATATCCTGACGTACTGGAATTGATAAATTCCTTACAAAAATTTGTTATAAAGCAGCATTCTAAAATTAAGAAATTCAAAAGCAAACATGAAAAAACAAAGGTGAGTCAAGACTCACCAAGGTTCTTGAGCATTAAGTAGATTTTAAAACTTTACGATATCAATTTTTAGAAACCAAAATCTGTTCAAGATGGCTGTACACAAACCGAAAAAATTGATGAATTTGATAGTGTTAAATCATTATCTGATGACATTAAAGAAGCAGCCGAAATGGCAATGCAAAATACTGGGTTTGTGTATGAAAAAACTTCTGGTCTCTATTATGATTATAACTCGGGGTATTATTATAATGCGGTAACTTTTAAAACATATTTTTAGTTAAATTTCTTTATAAATATGAATCGCAGGAACTTGGTTTATATTACGATGGAAATACTGGTACCTACATGAAGTACAACAATGAAACGCAAACGTATGATTTTCACAGTCAAGTGGACATTCCCACGACAGCTAGCAAGGAAGTACATCACCAGGCTATTCATAAAAGAGAACATAAAATCCGGAATAACACAAAAGTAAACTTGAAGTTTAACACGGCTGGTTTAATATTAATATTTTGTTACCGTTTAGGTAATCACTTGCGATTTGGACAATATTGTACAGTCTTTCACTCAATTGAATATAACACCACTTCGTAATAATGCTCTCGGTATGTACCCAAGTGTAATGGCATATTCTTTCTAGGGATCGAAGAGGAAGCTTACCACTGAGGAGAGGGATGAATTAGAAGAAGGAGAGTGTTCCGATAGCAGCAACTCAATCCACTCTGTCGAAATTATGGATTGTGATCTTTATGGTATTATTTTTCTGCAGTTTATACATTTGGGATCAATTTTATATTACTTATAAGTTAGAAATAATTATTTGGTTGCTTTTTCATTTATTTTTGTTTTTGTATTTATACTTCATAATAAAATTTTTGTTGCAGAAGTGGCAGCTGCTTGGCCACCGTGCATGCGAATCATAATCAAATCTACAGAATTAACCAAATTAAAAGAAGGAAGTTTGTACATTATAACTTATCAAGGAGGAACTCTGGGGCGTGAAGGAAAACATTCCATAATTATACCTGATATTAACATAAGCAAACATCATCTAAAATTTATCTTCAATAAAGACGCAGGACAATATACTATTATTGATTTGGGATCCAGAAATGGAACAATTTTAAATGGACAACGTATTTCGCCTTCTAAACAGGAAAGTGAACCGGTAGAAGTTACACATGGTAGTGAAATTCAACTTAGTTCTACAACTTTATTGTGTCATATTCACACTGGTAATGAAACGTGCAAAGAATGTGAACCCGGCTTGTTACAAAAGACTGAAGGTAGGTTCTTATACACTATAATTTTGGTGGGTGGGAGTCATAAGGAAGGGGTACAACTATACTTTTTTTTTGTTTTGAGAAAAGTGACTTTCTTAATATATGTTTCTTAAAATATTTCTTACTATTCATTCATCATGCATTCGACTAGAATTTGTTAGACCTAATTAGAAGGGTAGGGTGAAATTTCATGTTTGACATGTAGAAAAATTTAAATTTGTTTACTTTGTTTTATACCGGATGTACATAATATGTCAGAATGTCTACCACAGCATCTAAACTTTACATTTTTTAAATATTCTATTATTTTAATGTTTACGCAAATGTTTTAATTCTAAAAGCACACTATTAGCCCATTTTTGACCAGAATGTCTAGCTTGAATATTATACTATCGTAGAATCAAACAATATTGTGTGTTACACAAATTTTAAAAACAAATCTTACCTCTTGAAAGCTCTAATTGCAATAACATTTTTATATCAAATGTAGACCGAAGTGTGTAAATCTGCAAATCAACCCACTGAATTGTATCTTATTACTTAATGCTTTGTCAACTTTTTTTTGTTTAATATTTAATAAAGTAAAGGAAGCGGAAAATTGGTATATTATTTTTTAAAACTTTTGTTTTATGGTTTTACTATTATATTTAATTTCATATCCTTCATAACCCCATAGCCAATAGGCTAATAGTAACTATAAAAAAGTAGAAGTAGCGTATCTTGAACTCTTTTTAATGCTATAAGAAGGTTTTCTACTTGTTGTGATTTTAAATTAATTATTGTGTATATTTACAGCCTGAAATACATTATTATTTTACTGAACATTATTATTTTAAATGTCAACTCTTCTAATTACATATACCTTAGAATTTAATTGTATCAACTTTTTAAAAAGTTTTTTTGTAGATGTTTTAGAAAAAACTGTTCCGTCAACGAAAAGTGAACAGCACAAGAGTGAATTACGTAAATTACGCAAAAAGTACGGAGTGAATTGGAATGCTGACAACAGTATGCAATTGCCTTCTGGATATACGGATAGAGCACATACTAGACGACAAACAGTTGGAAGTCACAACGAACATGAGAAAACGCAAGTTGCTTCAACAGAAGAGTGAGTTAAATTATTTTTCATCTTTAGGAGTTATTAAAAAAAAATTACTTTAGGTCAATAAGTTCGGAAAATAAAGGGTTCAAGCTACTGTCTAAAATGGGCTGGTCCGAAGGTCAGTCTTTGGGGAAGGAGGGAACTGGGGTTTTAAATCCTGTAAGTATCAGTTTTTAAATTGTTTATTGTGAAAATATCGTTTTTGTCTGGTTTAGATTGAAGTTGTTTCGACTGTTGGAACAGCTGGAATTGGTTACGCAGGTGAACATCGTGCAAGTATAAAAGTTAAACCAGAAAAACGAAATATATGGGAAAAAACACAAAAACGATACAAAGAATTACCTTCATCCCCTGTTGACACTTAGTATAATGTGATGAAACAAAACAAAGCTTTAAACGTTCATATTTTTACTCGATGATTGAAAAAATTAATCTTTTAGGAACATTTTTACTGATTGCGATAATCATCTTCGTTGTTATTTCTTTTTACAAGTTGTTGAATATTGTCTTGTTGATTTATTGTGTAAAAATAAATATTTGACCAGAACCAACATTTTGATAATAAATTTTATAATAAATTGTAAAATTTTACTATAATCTGTTATTTTAGCCTACTGAAACTTTGAAATTTTTTCCTTTCATGTTTGGAGAAATTAAATTGAATTTAAAACAGTTATGACGATTAATGGATTTTCAAAAATTTTAGTGACCCTCTTATTGGAAACCACTGGATAATGATATTTCCTGTAATCTTGATCGAATATATATGTATCTAATAAGTATATAATATTTTCAATGCCATTTAAGTCTACCATATGAATACGAGGAAAAAAGTAAATTAGCAAAGATAACCCCTCTAGTAAAGGAAAAGCTATGCTTAACGTTAAAGTAGGTTGTCTTAATTGGTATCATGATAGCACCGATGACAAGTTGACTTTCTTTGTAATATCTAAGCATCTGTTATCTTATACTGAAATGAGGTCTTACGGTCCACGGACACCTAATTTCTACCACCACGTCAATTGATACCTATATGTTTGAACACGTGAACCGAAGTTATTTGACACTTGAGAAAATTATCCCATGTGCCATACTGCATCGGAATTTAAAATTCTTCTATCGCAAAAAAAATGTTTAAAAAAAAAGAGATTGTTTTCATAATACATAATACCAAATATACTAAATGCTTTTGTTTATTTTTCATTTAAATAATGTTATAATAATAAAGTAATAATTTGATTTAGTTACTAAAAGGATCAAAGGTTTATTTTTTATTACTACTTATTTTTCCGTAATTTAAGAGTAATACATAGAAATAAGTGTTTTTTTACAGTCTCCGGGTAATTACACATATAATTGATATATTATCTCCCTGATAAATATTGGTAATTAGTATTGACAGCATGTTGCACCAAGATTTTCTATAACACCGCAATATTGGAAAACGATAATACACCAATATTGAATGAAGAATGGCAGGCAATATTGGCGCAGTATTGCCCCAAGTTCCAACCAATATTGGTGCAATATTGATTTCCTATAATGTTGCAAAATTGGAAAACAATATTAGATGAAGATCAGCAGACAGTAAAAGATAAACTCAAATCTTTTAAAACAAATAAATTATTAAACTCTGGGAAATTGGAAGTACATTCAATTTTAGTAAAAATTCATTGGAGACCTAGTTAAAAATATGATCTACATCCTGAAAAGATAATATAAAGAATATTAGGATAAGATAATGAATTGCTCTAAAAATCTATAACTTTGAGAATGGGTTCTATTTGTGATAACAGCCATGAAGAAACTAGAAAAAATGTTATTTTTGAATACTCATCTCTGAAATATTTAATTTCTTTATTATTTTGCCAAAATATATAGATAAGTTAAACTCAAATTAAACGCATCCTTATTACAGTTTTCGATTTCTCGAGCAATTTATTTTTGTTTAATTTTCTTCAAACCCAACCCCTAAAATATATATAATTTTCTTAAATCATCCAAGCGGGTAATCGTAATCGCGTGGGCTATAGAGAAGGCAACGGGGAACCACCTCAATAATTAAATTTCCTAGTACGTCATCTTGGCTTAAGTCTTGGAGCTGAAGAAAAAACCATTATAAATTGTAGCAGCAGATGTCAAGATTTTCAGCAGATGTAATTTCTCTTAAAAATGTTTGACTTTTGGCATTTAACTGCTTGATTTTTGGTTGGTTGGAAGAACAAACAAGAACCAGTAGTATGGCGTAAAGCCTACACTGGCCGACCGGGAAGCGGGTAACCGCAGTTCAAATCCTGGTCGCGTCGAATACATTGCTGTGATCTAAAAGCCCAATATAGATCTGTGGGCTGTGGGGAAGGCAACGGGAAACCACCCCATTAATTAAATTCCTTAGCAGGTCATCTTGGCTTCAGCCAAGTGATCGCCTACGCACTGCATAGTGTATGGTATTTGAAGAAGAAGGAAGAACAATACTATTAGTGTTTATTCAATCTAAATGGACAAATCTTGGCGTCTCTCTGATTTTAGCAACCAGGGCGCCAGTCCCTTTTTTCCTCTCTCCTTCGCACGGCTCTGGATGCAGACAAACAACCAAAGAATTTACATGAACATAAATAAATGTCATATTAATAATATGTATATAAATTATAATCTTATAAATTATTTATTAGTTATTATTATTATTAGTTTATATTATTAAATATAGACCTTTTGTAGTAATGTATAAATTTAAAAAATATACTTTTAAACTAATCAATAATATATTGACGTTATTATTTATCACTGCAGAGTACGATAACCTTTAAATGGATTAAAAATATTTTATCATGAAATTATGGTAGTCGGTGGGCATAAATTACAAGTATTATAAACATTAAATTTTGTTTAAAAACTCCAAAAACCGTAAAAATATTATTGGTTTACTATATTGGCTGATTCCATAAAGTTAGCCCCGATCGTGGCGTGTCTTTATGTTATACAAGTATTTTCGTTGTTATTGTTGGTCTAAAATATATTAAAATCAAATATTTATTATTTTTAGTAAAAACATTTGACTAATAGTCGAATAATAGAAAATAAATATTTTTGAAAGAAAACAATAAAAGTTAAGACAAATGTGTGTCTGAGCTTAGGTTCAAGATAAAAACATCCCTGAAGCCCCCCCCCCCCCGCACTCATAAAGTTATAGATCGATATAGAAACACGAGATCTCTGAGTCCACGCACTTGTGAACTAATTCCAAATAACATTCTAAAATTATCGGTGTTCACTGGTGGATTTCCATGAGTGGTAGGTGTGACAATAAGGTACTTGCATTAAAAATATCATGTGCTGAATGTGAAAAAATATGATAACGATTTTATTGTTTATCTATTTCAAAATGCATTTTGTTCAACACTTCAGTAAATGAAAACAATGATAATAATTATTCATAAATAAACATAAGAAACATAAAATCATAATAGCCTGTTAACACGGTCAATATTTTTATCAATATTTTGATAAAAACCAAACAACCTGGTTTAACCGTGGGACAGGTCGTGTTGACAATCTGCCAAAATTATTTATATTGTATTTCTATTGTTATGACATCAACATGTTTATCAAACTTTTTATTAAAAAATGAAGAAAATATAGACCATGGGAATAGGCCATAATAATTACAATAAATAATTAATTATTAATATATTATAATAATTATTAAAATTATGAATAATAACAATTTGTTATTTATAGTTTGTTCAAAGACCTTCATTGTCTTGATTTTACTGAAGTTGTTGATTTGAATAAATTTTATCGACTTTCAAAACAGTCTTTTCTTTTCAGTGCTTTAATGTAATACAGTAGAATCCGCTTAATAATGTGATCACTTTGGGCCAAGAACATTTTGATAATATTAACTGATAACAATAAGCGAAATTAGGAAAAAACGAATTTTAGAAGATTTGGATTACAAAAAAATAGAAAAAAAAAGAAAAGAAAAAGCGGCCGGTTCCCAGAAAAAATGATCACAATAACCGACTGATAACATTATCCGTGATCACATTAAGTGGATTCTACTCTATAATAATCTTAACATGCGTTTTTGGAACTTTGAAACTATACTTAATTAACTAGAAAACTTTCCTCTTCAAGATTCTTTTACTGTATATTCGTACTCTGAAAAATATGGTCTATCCAAATCCATATAAAAAATAAGAGTTTTTATTTAAAAAAAAATTGAAAATGACTTGCCATAGTTTAAAAACAAAACACGATAAAAAAATATTAATGGCGGAAAAAAATGAAAATTCAAAAATTAAGGTTGACAGGTGCAACGTGCAAGGGTTTTCCATTTCAAATTTTTTTATTGAGTTAGTTGGACCATATACTTGGTCAAAGAGTACATACTCTTTGACTTGGTCCATCCAAACCAAAAAGTAGAGAGACGAGAGACGCCGCTGTGTCCATCCTGTACTTAGGTTATACAGGATGGCGCGCGGCAGACATGGATTTGAAAGCGAAGCGACCAAATGTTTTATTTTTTTTGTTTGATTAACATGGGAAATTTAAGCTTACACGGATTTAAACAATATATCGTCCACATTAGAGACCGCTGCACCCCGACAGGGTGACAGTATATGGTGTGCAATCTCAAGAATGAGGATCATCGGCTCTTACTTTTTGAAAGAAAATTATCGAGCGGTTACAGTCGTTTCTTCACGTTAACTGACCATGATCCAGGATTTTTTTTGCCTCAGTTGGAAGGGTTGAAGCTGAAAGACGTCTGGTTTCAGCAGAACGGCGCTACAGACCACACAATAAGGGTTTGCATGGACTTCTTGGGAGACAAATTCCCCGGTCACCTCATCTCACTAAGAAGCAATTTGAACTGCCCAGCGCGCTCTCCTGATTTGTCCTCTTGTGATTGTTTCTTGTGGGGATACCTAAAATTCTTGGTTTAAGCACAATAGGGATTTTACACTACCGATGGTGGCGCTAGCGACACCTTCAATATGTCTGCCAGAGCAAGTATACCTCGGTAGAATGTTGGTTTAAAAAAGACTGAAAGACTGTTTTTTTTTAGATAAACACTACACTGAATTAAAAAATATCAGGAAAACTAACTCGAACACTGTTGAAACACGTTAAAGACACTTAGGTATACTTGATGGAGTAGTTACAAAAGCTGCGTGTGGTGGCGTTTGGTTAATGTAAAATCCCTGATAGGGATTTCCCAGGACCCTGAAAGTCCTCAAACACAACAATCGAGCTCAAATCGCCGAATTTCCTGTGGCAATGCTTCAAATAGTGCATGGAAACTTCAGAAAAAGATTTACTCGGTGTTTGGATTTGGAGTGTGAGGGGCGCCATTTAGACCATACCTTGTTCAAAACAATTGTAAACTTAAATTTACTATATTATGTTAATGAAACATTAACATATAACATAAAAAAATTAAAAATTTGGTGATTTTGTAATTGTCTGTGTTTTATTCCATTTTCAAATCTATACGTTGCCGCGCGCCATCCCGTACTTATTAGTTATCATTAATTTATATATATATATTATACTATTTATAGTTGTTATTTATTTTATAATATTGAAGTTCGGAGAAGAAGGAAACAAAAGCTTTTTATACTTCTTTGTTATGTTAAAAGGTGTTACACCGATTGATGTAACCCAATGATAAAATTTTGTTGTGACGCACCCGGTTCTATTGTTGATTAACGCAAATTATTTTTACTTCAACAGAAATAAACAATGCAGTAATTTTTTTAAAACTATTTTCGCGGGAAAAATTGAAAACTTGAAAATAAAGTTTTCTAAATATTTAACAGAGTGTATTATGATTCTCCCGAAGTCTTGAAAAAAATGTTAATTACTGCATTACTGCCTAAAATTTCTAATCTAACCTTAAAAAATCTCGTGCCAGAAGGTCAAGAACTGGTATTCGTTACAAACAATTTACAGATAAAAGTGGGGCAAAGTAATGAAAGTTAAGTGAGAATTGAAACCAACTATAGTTTGACTCCACAATTTCGTCGAAAGTGAACGTCTGTGTTCGTCGCTTGCGTTTATTTGAATTATTGGTTTTTTTCAATTGAGGTTAGTTTATTATTTTACTTCAATATTTCAATTCATTATGTAATTTTCGTTACAGTTTCGAATTTATTTTATAAAATGGGATCTTGGCCCGAAGATGTCGGTATTATTAGCATGGAGATGGTTTTTCCTTCTTTGTATGTGGATCAGACCGATTTGGAATTGTACGATGGTGTTTCTGCTGGAAAATATGTAGTAGGTTTAGGCCAAAGTAAGATGGGTTTTTGTAACGATCGCGAAGATATAAATTCTTTATGCTTGACCGTTGTTCACAAGCTGATAGAACGCAATAATATCGGTTATTCGGATATTGGTTTTTTGCAAGTTGGAACTGAAACTATTATAGACAAGTCTAAAAGCATCAAGAGTGTCTTAATGCAGTTATTCGAAAAACACGGCTGCACCGATATTGAAGGTATCGATACGACTAACGCTTGTTACGGGGGCACCGCTGCTTTATTTAATGCTGTCGCTTGGGTGGAATCATCTCTGTGGGATGGACGTTATGCAATTGCTGTTGCCGGTGATATTGCCGTATATGCCCAAGGTGCAGCTAGACCAACTGGTGGTGCTGGTGCAGTTGCCATGCTTATAGGACCTAGTGCTCCCTTAGTGATCGATCGGGGTGTTCGTGCAACTTACATGAGACATGCGTACGATTTCTACAAACCAGACTTAACATCTGAATATCCAGTTGTGGACGGTAAGCTATCCATTGAATGCTATTTAAACGCCTTGGACAGTTGTTATCAACTTTATTGTAAAAGATTATCTAAGCAAAGCAATCGTAAAGTTGATATACGTAGTTTGGATTATATTTTATTTCATACACCTTTCTGTAAATTAGTCGAAAAATCTGTAGCACGAATCTCGCTTATTGACTATTTGAACTCAGATTGTTCAAACAATATTTATGAAGGTCTAGAAAAATTTAAAAATACTAAATTAGCTGAAAGTTATTTTGATAAAGATGTAGAGAAAGCTTTTATGAAATTTAGTCGTGGCTTGTACGAGAAAAAAACCTTACCATCACTTTTGCTGGCTAACCAGATTGGCAATATGTATACCGCATCATTGTACGGTGGGCTTGTTTCAATTTTAATTAATCAAAGTATCGAGCAACTTGCAGGTTCTAAAATTGGACTGTTTTCTTATGGTTCCGGTTTAGCTGCAACTATGTACTCGATAACAGTATCAAAAAATTGTAACGACAATTCGGCGCTCGCCGAGTTGATATCAGGGTTAAGTAATGTTAAAAAGCAGTTAGAACTGCGCAAAAGAGTGCAACCTGAAAAATTTAACGCAATTTTAGAAGTAAAAAAATTAAATTGTCATAAAGCACCGTATGAACCGGTGAGCGATATTCACGATTTATTTCCAGACACTTATTATTTAACTAAAATTGATGACAAACATCGGCGATTTTATAAACAGTTTTTAAATACTTCCAATGGCAAGGTGTAATATCGAGGAGACTATTTAGACTTTTAGAGGATATAGAATTATTCGGGTATAGTAGGGTACATCACAATAAATTCATAGCCGGAAAAATATGTAAATGTTTAGAACAAGTTATTCAAATAATTAATTGATCAGAAAACTTTTTCATAATTCAATTTGTTAATTTCCTTGAAATCGATTATTGATTTTAATTTTACTTAAAAAACTGGAACTTCCTTCATAAAAATACTGAACTTGTACTCGCAAGTAATTACAAATAGGTAATAAAAAATATATAAATTATTAGCTCGTGAAAATCATTAAATGTAATTCAAAAATTAAGTACCCAGTTAATTAAACAATAAAGAACCAATTATTTTCGTGCGCTTTCAGCAACGGGTTGTTGCTATCTCAGATGTTTTAATGAAAATATTTTGGTTTTTCGGTTTAATTAACCAGTTAATTTTTAAATTTTAATTTAATATTAATTTCGTTTGTTACAAATTTATATATTGCAAACAATAACAAAATTCTAATGAAATTTTTATGTTCTTGTTTTTGAAAGATAATTTTATTAACTTTTTTTAGACAGAAACATTACTATTAAATTATTTTGAATTTTATTATTGTTACATTTTAAAAATTTTATTTTGTAATAAATTAATAATAGTTCCTGTTGGTTATCATTTTTATCAATAGTAACTTGTTTATTTATTTTTTCTTATATGTACTTTGAGCAGGAGACTTCAAATTACCTAAAAACATATATAATTAGCCAAATTGCGCAAGAGCCTATTTTTCTCATCTAAACTCATTGTGGGTGGTATTTCTATATTATCTCATTTTGATTTTTTTTATATAAGAGACAATCGGTCATTATTAATTTTAATATAATCATTTTAATAGCTACAATTAAATGGATTATCTTGAGTCCTTCAATTACCTCTACTTACACTTCAACAATTTTTTATAATTTTTTCATTGTTTATTTTAAGAAATCACATTTAATAATATGTAATTTCTAGTAATCAAGTGTTACTTAATTATTATTCGCTTTCAAGATAATAACTGCTGAACGCTTTCTATTAATTTCCACAAACAATTTTATTTGATCTTGGCTTAATTTGGTGTGTATAAAAATAAACACAAATTTTCTTTGCAAATTTTTGGAGCTTGCATAATTTATAGCAAGTGTGTTCGACCAATCATAGACAACCAAACTATTTTCCTAACAAAATGATTGCAGTGCCACGAATTGACTTTGGTCGCATATTATCGTCTTTTACAGATTTATACAACCGGATCTGAAGTCCATAATTATTATTGAATTCATGTTGCCTACCCACACGGGGGACCTACAGTTTAACCCTGACTTTGAACTAGGGGAAGGGTATACAGATACACTTCAAATTATAGAGAAGTTATTTAGAAATTTAATATTTCAAAGTTATTGCTAATACCTTAGTAATATTAAAGTTATCACTCTAGTTTAATGAATGTGAAGTGGTCACAGAAACAATAAATGCCAAGAGTTGGAAATAACTTGATCTAGTCTTAAAATAAGAGGAAGAAGATTAAGCAGTTTCTTTTTAATTTACTTATTTAATTTACCAGTAGAACTGGCATTCATCTAATAACATTCATTTATTCTGGTCCAGTTGTGTAGGTCTGTAATGGGTTACTATTTGTCGCGTGCTCATCTTTTGAAGCTGAATCAAGTTATATTTTAGGATGTCGTGTTGTTAGATACATATCTCTAGAACAAAATGAATTTTATGCGAAAAAAAAGCTTCCAATTGCAACGAATTAGTAGAGTTTCTATCTCGAAAGTGGCAAGAATTGGCATAAAAATAGGGTATTAAAAAATTGTAGTCAAAAATTTTAATTTTCACTATGCCTGCTATAAATATCATAAATGCATATTTGTCGGCATGTTGATGCTTTTAAGACTGAGTGCCTATACCTAACATTCACTAGCTTATCGATAAATAGGTCTAGGAAACAGTAAATTATGCCATTATGCAATATTAAAATTAGAAAAATGTCTGGCATAAACTTTGTTGAAATTATAAAAAAATTGATCCAAATATAGATTCCAATTTTGATTATTTTTCGGAAATAATACAAATAATTTTTTTTTCACAGTAGATTTTGCTTTCCGAACTTCTATATCCATAAATATAACATATTATTTCCTTTATTTTTATTAGAAGCCAATATTATCATAATGCAGATATGATTTATGATAGCAATAAATTTATTATATTCTTATAGATCAATTTTCTTAAAATAATAATCACAATAATAAACTTAACCTTTCTTGAAACCTTGACCATTTAATTTATTAATCAAATCAAAGAACGAAATTGTTTGTAATACAAAGATTTTCGTAATAACAAAGCATTACAAATTCATCCAACTGATGGTGCATAATTTGCAGTTTCTAAAATTTCTTTTTACGAAATGTTACCTCTAGTATTCTTCGGAAATTTTAAACAAAATTAATCCCAATTCTAATCAAATTATTAAGTGAAAGTACCTTCAAATTTGCAAATTAATAAATGTTAATGGATATATAAACATTTTGTTAATGATGAATAATTTGCGCATCAGTGCTTATAATTTTCTGTCGGATAATTTTATTACTCATCATCGGGTTTTTCAGATTTTGGTTTTTATTTACCTTTTCTTTTCGGTGGGTACTTTTTTATCCAATAGGTCCTTGAGAACCATAAAACGGCTATTATACTTTATTTACCTATGTATAAATTACAAGATCATTGTTAAGAAAGTTAATCGTAATTTTTTTATGTTACTTATGTTGATTAAATTGGATTGGTTCATGATTTGAAGTTCTTGGTCAAGATCACATATATATTTCGAAAATTTATTAATTTGATTAAGATATGAAGAAATTAATGTTACAGCGTGACGAATTTCCGTTCACGCATTAAATATATTCAAAACTTGTCAAGAAATACGCCATGGAATTTCTTCCGAGGTTTCTATATTAGCATACCAAAAAGTTATAGAAATTCGACTTTTTATTTTCGAATTTATTGATTTTTTTTCTAAAATTTTAATATTATGTACATAGGTGAGGCACTAGCTAACTAAAAAGTTAAACTTGTTAAAACTTTTATTTATTTATTTTCTATAGTCGAGTTTATTCGCATGTTGTGTATTTTGTAATGCAGAAGAGAAAACTTTTATTTAGTGAAATTATCGATTTTGTAATTCTAAAATTGATTTAGAATACAAGAAAGTAGAAATGTAAAGTATTAATATATAAAAATATTTTATTATGTATATAATTTTGATAAAAGTAAAACAATGTTTAGGATGTATCATATTGTAAAAAACAAATTGTGCAGGAGGTTGTGTTTGTTTATTAATATTTTATTTTGTTATTTTCGTATATTATGTTTTATAATAATTATTATTATATTGATCAATGTTCCATTTAATATTCATTTTACCTGAATTTTTATTTATTACTTTTTATATTGATTGTATTTTTTAAATTTAGTCCCTTGTATTACATCGTATGTATTCCTTTTGTAAAATTAAAAATGCTAAGTTGTTAATATTTCAATAACAGGCAGATACTTTCCCTTTCGTTTTATAGGTTGTTAATTGACTTTCTAATTCACCATTCATTTATAAATCCTTATAATTATTAGTTTATGTTGCTTAAAATATTTTTATTTATTAATAAGTTTGTAATTCAAATTTTAAAAGTTTATTATTTATTTAGGCTAGGTAATCGGCAACTAATTTATATTCAATTGTAGTGTAAGTATTGTTATATTATTTTGTTGATGATAATAAAATTTATTTGTTAATGGAATTGTGTTTCATTCAATTACTACTTGTTTTCCAATTGACAAGTTCAAGTTAACTCTTGGAATGCATCTTCTTAAGAATTAAGGTAAGTGCTTAACTAGATTTAATTCGAGAATACTTATAGGTACAAAAAAAATCAATTAAGATAATAGGATTTCTCTAAATTAAGTTGAACTCGTATAATTAACTTTCACAGTGTAAAAAAATTACAAGTCAAGCTATAATTTTTTATTTTGCCCAATAAAAAGTGCCAAGTTTAAAAAAAATTCAATAATTCCATATTAATTTTCTCGAAATTTGTTGATTCATTTACAGCTCTTGTGCAGTAAGTCTTAACAAACAAGCTAAGCATCCTGATTAAGGATTTGAACATAATGTTTCATAAAACTAAAGTTTTCTGGGATCAGCTGTACAAGATAGTAACAAGGTTTGTGTAAAATTATTCAATAAATTTTAAGAAAAATTATTATAACAATGAACAAGTTACATGTTACACTGTAAAACGTAAAATCTATTAACCCTATCGAACCCGACCATTTGACCAAAGAAGTAGATTTCCCTTACCAAGTGCAGAGCACTTGTTTGCAAAAAAATGTAACCTCGTGCTTAATTATGCTCCGACGATATACGAGAGCCGAGGTAGTCTCGGCAAATCTTTTCTAAAATCCAAACAAATAATGCTCAACAACAATTCAACGTAATTTATTTATTACCAAAAAGGATAGGAGTGTTACATAATATTTCAGCTATGAGACTAGATACATAAAACAAACTGGAAGATACCCTTCCAATCTGCTCTGATCAAAAGTTGACATAGATCAGGAAGTAACGACATTACTCCATCCAACCATCGAATTCATCATAAACATAAGCACGTAACATGTTAACACAACAATTCAGCTCAGAAGCTCTGTGCATCTGAATGAATGCTACTCCATATCGACAGTAAGAAAACAACTATCAAAATAAATTGGTTTATTCAAAAATATAATATCCCACAATGATATTAAAATAATACTGACTCTTTGTACCTTTTCATTACAAGATTCAATAGTCTATTTCACACTAATCGAATGTCGCTTTTTTATCCTCCTGTTTAACGATAAGGCTTGAATAACATCAAATAAAACATAATCAAACCAAGTAATATCGTAGATTGCATAGATTAACCGAAACCACCCATTGAAATCACATTACAATAAATTGCTCCAAATAAAATCTTCCTAAATGCCAAGTTCCAAATGGTAAGTCCAACTCCACACTGTCCAAGTATCTACCACTAACCATTTCACATCGCTTAACAAAATCCCCTGACGTGGAACCAGATATGTCGATAATGACCTGTGCATCCCGGACGATTCTAATTCCCCATCCTTTTGTTCACATGGACAACCACCCACATGTTCGATGTCAAAAACCAAATACAGAAGCCATTTTCTAAACAAATCAATTGATAACAAAAAAAAGCACCTGTAATTAATAAACGAACAAATGTCACCCAAGGCCCTCACATGCCCCTCAAAAATACTAAAATAAAGAAACTTTGTAAAATCGTCAGCAGCAAAAACTACCATTGAAATCACAAAATTATCATTATCAAAGCGATGGGAAGCGAATAAAAATAACAAATATTTTGTTTGGAAGTGCCTAGTGTTACTACGCGGACGCTGTGTAGTACAATGTGCTACAAACAAACTGTATTCTAATAAAATTCTAACATTAAATATTTCAAAACTATTGTTACAAAAATTTAGGCATAGAGATATTATGTACCTAGGTATCTACAACTTAAATTTCATGATATTTCAAAAAATGCTTTACGGGAAAAGTTTTTTGATTTCTCACCGGTTGAAATTTTTAATTATAGGACTCCCAAATTCGAGAGTTAAATGATTAAACCAAGGGCGGATAAGCCTATAGGGAAATCAGGATTTTCTTGGTGGGGCGTTGTTACTGAATCCATCTCTGTGGGGTTGGCGACAATATTTTAACATAAAATATTAAGAAAAATATGGTTTTGTTATGGTAAAAAATACTATTTATTACAATACTCCAGTTCCTTCTTAGTTTTTGTAAAATTTAAAATTGGAAAATATTGTTACCTACGTTACGTAGGTACTTACTTTATGTCGATTACATATTATTAATTATTATGTATATTAGAATCTAGTAATGTCTAGTAAATTCCGATTTACCAATGGGTTACCTATTTTGTTTACGAGATGAACTTTTAATTTAAAGTGGTTTGACATTGAAAAATTAAAAAGTTGCGCCTTTGGGAATAAGCGCAACTATATGTTTAATAGTTTTAATATTATGAGGAGCTACAACTTCTTACCTTTTTTTTATTCAATAAATAGGTGCACTTTTCCTGTATTATTTATTAGATTATTCCATTTTTACTATACTGCCGTCCTAAGGAAGAAGGTCCTATCTGCAAAATTTACGTTTTCGGGATTTTTGATGCTATCTATGTTATGCAATGTATTTTACCTATTTACCAAAAAATAAAGTCCTCACTACAGTAGAAATAGATTTTAACTAAATATTTTGTACTTGGTACGATAAAAACGGACGACGGCATTGAAAGATAGTATTTTGCAGACAGGACCTTCTTCCTCAGGACGGCAATATAGTTTTGTCCCTGGTCAAGCAGGGACGTCTTAAAAAGAGGTCTATAATAAAACATTTAACAGAGTTATCTCTATGCAGGGCCGGTTTTAGTGGTCATGGGGCCCCAATCGGATTTTTTTTGGACCTTCTAACTTGTATTGTAATGGTGGGGTACGATTTTCTAAAGAATTTTTTTTAAGAGATTTATTATTAAGATACATTTATTAAGAGATCTAGGTTTTTAATTTAAATTTTATTTTAACTTCAATTTTTTTGGTTTCGAGTTTTTTTATTTTTGAGCTTGGAAGACGGGCCCCGGGCGCCCAAACGGCCGCTTGTTCTGATTTATGGTTAAACCGGCGCTGTCTCTATGTGAATAGTTAAACATAGAGAATTTGAGAAAACTAAAAGAATTAAAAAAATACAACTTAAAAAATCAGTGCTTACTATCCTTACGTGTATTATTTTCATTACAATTTTTTACTATTTAGATAATAATATGATGGATAGGTATATCGTATTATTAAAAATATATTATTGAACTTAGGTGCTTAGTTACCGATAAATCGACCCCAAAGTACACAAAAAAAGTGTTTGTCAGAATTTAATGAATAATAGTTTGAATTATATTATTGTATGAAATTGACACTTATATTGCATTATTGTTAATAACAAAAGAATTTTTTTATACTAATTATTTCAACCTACAATTTTTATTGTTAATACATTTTTACGATCTACATAAATAATGTATGTAGATAGTTTCTTGTTTTTTTCTTATATTTTGTTTGCTTTTATTAACTACAAAGGAAGTGCAAAAGTTATATTTTATCATTCTTTATTTTTACAAACAAAAAGTTATATTTAAGTTGTAACTGCTTAATAACAGGAATTATTCTTATAAACAATTGAAACTCTTTCTAGTTAAAATATTGTATTGGATAAAGCACAAATATGTACAGTTGTATACTTTTACAAACTATTACATTCATTTTTTTTTAAATTTCGTTATAAAAAAGCATTGGATATAACGAAATAATACATTTTAATGCAAAAAATAAATGGTCCATTTAATAATAATTAAAGTATATTTATTGGGGTCTAGGACTTTTCGTCGCGAGCGTTTCGTCGCGGCCGTTTCGCCGCAGCCGTTTCGACGCACACCCATTTTGACGCAAGCGTTTCGACGCAAGGATTATTAGACGCAAGACCCATTAACCGCGATCCTTTTCGACGCAAGACCTATTAGCCGCGGCTCTTTTCGTCGCAGAACCTATTAGCCGCGAAAACTAATCTTAATTTAGATAGGTGAATTGAATAATCCGATAAGTAGGTATAATATTGATATAATATTTTTCTAGATACTCGTAAGTAGACCAATTTCGTAATAACTCAGGAGATGGACTGTTTTTTGGGTATTTTGGGTCCTTAAATTAAACAAATGCTACTTTATGCTTATTAACCGGTTTCAACCTTATATGTATATTGGCCTTCACCAGAATCTAAAAATTGATGATCATAAGAAAAAATACATCAAGACATCAACAACTCACCTACCAACAAGCTACTATTATTGTAACATCTAAACATAATTTATAATTAAACACATTGGCGAAAGTAAAACAATATAAGAACAATAAAAAACTTCAGCAAACTGCAGTCAAAATGTCACTATAAAATCGGACAATATGAATTCACCCTTAAAAATCATAAACAATACATAATATAATTTAGGTATAATCTCTTTCAACAGTTCTAATCTATAAATAAATAAGTACAACATCACACATTCACTCAAGCACAGATCTGCCTTAAAAAAATAAAATATATAAGGTTGAAAGACTAATTTCACTTTAAAAAAGAAATTAAAATAAATTAAAAACTAACCTAATATTAATTAAGTAATTTATTTTAATAAAATAATAAATAGTGTTTTTTGCTTTTAAAATTATAAATAATTAATTTTGAAGGCTAACAGACCTGCGGCGAATTGATTTTGCGGCCAAAAGTCCTGCGGCGAATTGATTTTATGGTCAACAGTCCGGCGGCAAATTGTCCATGCGACCAATAAATTTTGCGTCAAAATGGTTATGCGACGAACCGGCTGCGACGAAACGGCCGCGACGAAACGCTCGCGACGAACTATCCCATTCCCTATTTATTGTGTGATTGAAAAGATGTGACTGTGGACTGTAGGCATTGTACCAAGCACCAAGGCAGCATTAAACTAATTTTTTGCACCAAGAAACTTTTTTCGCGGCTGTCTTCTGACACATCAAACAACAGTCACCCAATTTTAGTGACCAAGTCCATTGTATCTTTACTTCATGGTCCAAGCGCCAAAAGTCTCGACAGTAAAAGCTGAAAAATCGAAATTTTTTTGAATCGTGCAATATTTTGTACGTTTCAGATTTTCAGCATTTTCCGCTGCCGAGCCTGCCATCTGGCTCGGGAGAGTCAAGAAATTGCGTTATTTTGACGTCTTATTTACGCTAGAAATTTCTGTTTGGAAGATGCTCTCCAGAGCGAGTAATCTGTAGATTTGGTTGTAGGTTTTCTAAGTAGTTTTTGATACCTGCATTACTGTTATTTTCGAGTATTGTTTTCAGTTTTCTGATTGCTCTGTTAAAGTTGTCGTGTTTTATGTTGTGATGTCAAATCCTTCGTAATTTTCGTTTTGTAAGATTTTCTGTTGTAGAAGTGCAGGATATTTATATGGTATGCAATTTTATTTGTTCTCCGAGGTTGAATTCCACGCTGCCTGCTGGATACTTTGAGGTAGGTGCTCAGTTGCCTCGTCAATATCCTGACTTGTCTTAAGAGGGATGTCTAGTCTTAAGGCTTCGTCAATAATCATTCTGAATATCTGTCAATCTGTTCTTTTTGTTGGTGAAATGACTTTCAATTTAACAAGGCGTAAAAATTTGACGAAGCGTTAATTTGATCAGCGTCAAGGCGTATTTAACGAAGGTTGGTGAAACCAGGCACAGACTTATAAGTTACTTCCAATGTTGCATCTAATTATGCAAACATTTTCATAAAATAAAAAAATTGTTAATTGATGGGAAAAACTGCATTAAAATCATAATAATTATAATCTATTGTTCACTAGTAAGACATTAATTTCAATAAACCGCAATAAAGAATTTAATAAAACTTTTTCCATAAATTACAATAAGCAACTCATTTTTTTGAAAGAAAATTTCCAAACAAAGTCAGAGGTCGATTTTGTTTCTGAGATTTTGTTTTGAGATTGTTTTGTGATTTTGAAAATAAATGCAGGTTTTGAGTTTTAAAAGGTGATTTGCTTTTAATTTCGAAATTTATCTCACAAATTGATGGAAACTATAATTGCTGAAGTTGTGAAGCAATTCTTTATTGGCAACAATGTAATACCTGAGTCGCAGTATAGGTTCCGGCCAGGTCGCTCCGTTATGACTAACCTACTAACTTGTGTTAACGACTGGAGTTCTCGCCCCAATCGTAACATCCCAGTAGACGTGATTTATTTGGATTTCTCGAGAGTTTTTGATAGAGTAGCCAAAAGAAAACTTCAAAAGAAATTGGCGCATTTTGGTATTTAGAGAAAGTTGCTGCGGTGGTTGTCCACATTTCTTAGCGACCGAAAATTCAGGGTGCGAATTGGGCAGACATTTTCTCGTGATGCTTTCGTTCTCAGTGGTGTCCCTCAAGGATCTAATCTCGGTGTGACAATAATAAGTAATCTTTCTTGGAATAGTCCCATAAACAGCATCTGCAGCAAAGCTAAAACCATGGTGTATCTTCCCTCTAATTGCTTCGAAAGGCCCAGTCCCGTTGTTGTCAAGAAGATATACATTACCTACATTCGACCTCATCTCGAGTTCGCTGGTCCGGTGTGATGTGCGGAGATGGTGCGCGATGTTGACATGAACGAATCTGTTCAGAGAGCGGCAATGCGATTAGCGTATCCTTATCAAAACAAACCATCTTATGAAGAGCGTTTACGCATATTTAACTTGACGCCCTTTCACCTTCACGTTTGAACGGAGATTTGATAATTACGTTTCGAGCACTTAACCGTTTGTTTCCCTTAGATATGTCTCACCTATTTGCGCTTATATAATGTGGACGATTGCTTGCATGGACATTGTCTGAAGTTGCTTCACGAGAGCTTCAAAAGCAGAGCCAGAGGAACATCTTATCAAATTGAATCTTTGGTGTTTGGAATGGTCTTTGATGACGTGATGGCGGTTCCATGTTGATTCATTCAAGAACCGTTTGGAACTTTGAAATTTGTCATGACGAGATTAATAATTCTTTCTTTTAAATTTCATTTGTTTGTTCTGGTGTTTAATAATAATAATAATAATAATAATAATAGTGCTTTATTTTTCAAGAGAAATCGACAACATCTACATGTACAATAAGAAAAGAAACAGAACGTCATACATAGAGAGAAAGGTTCAAAAAAGAAACCTTCCAATTTTTAAACAATTAACTAAACAATTAATTAAAAAATTTACAACTTTTCAGAAAAAAAAACAATTTTCTTAAACAAAAATTACATCTCTAATTTATTCTATTAAAAACAATCAATTAAACTATAAGGTTCCCTATCAATCAGCATATTATACACCGCTTTTTTAAATATTTCTATAGTGCTTATACGTTTTATGTCATACGTTAAACTATTATAACAACGAATACAAGCATAGTAACAATTTATTTTTTTCGGTTACCGTAAGTTTATGCTTTGGGAAGGTGTAATCTACCCCTCTAGTATTATGATGTTGTTTCTCGCTTTTATGCATCTCAAACAAATTTTTATTCTTATATAAAGAAAGTACACATTCCTGAAAATAAATCCCATATATAGTTAGAAATTTGTTATCTTTAAACTTATTTCTACATGTTTCTTTAAAATTCATTCCCAATATTATCCTAATTGCTGCCTTCTGTATCGCAAAAAGATGACTGATATTTCCCGCACCATAGAAAATAATTCCATAATATCTCAACTTCGCTTCAAAATTTGCATAATAAATTGTTCTCATCACAGGGATGCTTATATATTTCTTTACGATCCTCATTCCATATAGAATCTTATTGAGATGATTGCTTATATTGTCCATGTGGATTTTATAATTGAGATTACTGTTCACTATTAAACCCAAAAACTTTGTTGTTTCTGCAATTTTAAATTCTTCTTGGTTCATGGCAATGCTTGTTGGTGTATCAAAACCTGCATGGCTAGTCTTGAATAACACTATATTTGTTTTTGCCTCATTAAGTATCATTTTATTATCTTTAAACCATTTTTTAACTTCGCCAAATAGTTCGTTTGCTGCTTTCACAACGTCCGGCCATGTTTCTTCCCACAACAGAACATTTGTATCGTCAACATATCTAGTTTTTATGTGTTTTCTATTTATTTTAATAGTTGTAAAATCATTAACGTATATCAAAAAGAACAGGAGACCTGCGTTGCTTCCTTGGGGTACTCTGATTTTCATTTCTCTGCTGTTGGACCTTACTTTTTTGCCATCCTTTACAATCGAGACTATTTGACTTCTCTTAGTCAGATATGATTTTGTCCAATTTAGCGCATTTCCTCTAATCCCATATTGGTTCAATCTACCAAACAGTATTTCATGATTAAGACAATCATATGCTTTTGACAGATCCAAAAACATTCCATGAGGTAGTTCTCCACCTTCAAAAGAATTTATGATTTCACTGACAAAAGTGAAAATGGCAGTTTGTGTTGATCTGCCTTTAAAATATCCATGTTGGCTAGCTGTAATTATATTATTACTAACCAGAAATTCCATAATTTGCTTACACACTGCCAATTCAAAATTTTTTGATAATGCTGGGTATATACTAATGGGTCTATAATTGGCTTTATTAATGTTATCTTCAATTTATCCGGGAATATTCCATATTTTATAGAGTTATTTACAATGTAGCATAATGGTTCTACTATTTCATTTATATATAAATATATAAATCTTAACTTGTTATTTATAGTTTTATTATTTCATTTATAGTATACTTAATTATATTCACAGGAATACCATCTACACCACCACTATATTTATTCTTAAGCCCTTTAGTAATATCAAGAATATCATTTTTTGTAAGTTTTTTTAACCACATTGATTTGTTTATATCCATTATTAGCCCATGATTATCTTCGACATGAGGTTCTTCGGGATCAACGTACTCGTTTTTGATAAGTTTAGTATTTATAAAACGCTTGCTCATTTCTTCAGCTATCTGGATTGCGTTCCCTTTAGTTGGGATATCCTTGGATTTATTAGGAGTGTTCTTAATGGTTTTTACTACCGACCATAGAGCCTTATTTTTGTTGTCTGAGTTTAAAATTTGGTCTTCAAAGTATTTATTTTTCCGGAAAGTTAAGAGTTTGTTATATTCTTTCTTAACTTCTTGGTATTTCACTGTGTATGCAACGTCATTTTTACTCATTACCAGTAGAATATCAAGAAATTTCTTACATTCACTAATTTGTGCATCTTTCAAAATGACCCCTCGTGTGTGATCTCTTTTTGTTGTGCATTTCTTAAAAGGAAAACACCTCTCAAAGGCTCCCAAATAAATTTCATGAAACTTATTAAATTGTTGGTTGACATGTTGCTTATCACTGTCGTATATCGCTTTCCATTCCTCCAATTTCAACATCTCCGCAAATTTCTTTTTGTTTTTTTCGTTAAGAGCTCGATTCTTAAAACACAGCTCCTGTACGTTTCTTTCAAGACGAATAGATAACTTTTGCGCGTAGTAGTCGGACATGTGTGTTTTTATTACTACTGCTTCCATGTGTTCATCAAAATTTGTAAAGATATTATCAATACATGTAGCAGTTGTTGCTGTTACTCGCGTGTATTCCCATATATGGTTGGATGAATATTGAAGGAGCTGAGGAACGAGAGCATCCCATGCACATCTCCAGTTTCATCCAATATATTTAAATTAAAATCATCTGCTATTATAATTATTGAATCATGATTTACCAAATTATTTAAAATTTCATACATTACTTCAATAAAAATATTAATATTACCATTACTATAAATTGACAAACATATTACTTTGCGCTTCCCTATGGTACATTCTACTGCTGCACACTCGATTATAGTTTTTTTTAGATTTTCTTGTGATCTCATTTTTTTATTTGCATTTTATACCCTGCTTAACATAGATAGCTGTTACACCATGCTCATTATCTTCCCTACAGTAGCTGGAGGTTAAGTTGTAGCCCCTTATACCATAACAATCCAGCTGCATCTCTGCCTTCCAATGTTCTGTAATACATAACACTTCACAATTGCATTGTTCAAGCACTACTTCTAGTTGTTCCACTGAATTTCCAATTGATTGCACATTTTGATGTATAACCGTAAAATCTTGATTGACATTTTTAATTTGTTTTACTGTTGTCTTTTCAATTCTGTCTCCTTTCGGACCGTTTACATTAAAAAGGACGACGTGTTTTGTGATGTTCTTAATTTGCTTGTAAAGAAGGTATTTATAAATGTTCCTACAGGCCAGTTTTCAGCATTTGTTATGATTTTGCTGTAAATGTCTGGAACGTTCACCCGAAATGATGCATACGTATTAAACTTAGATTTAACAGATCCACAGTCACCTCCCCGTTTACTTTCTATTTTGTTTTTAATCTCACTGTGTCAAAATTTTTATAATTTAAAGTTTATAGGATACATCCTCAACTCTTTCAATTTTGAATAATAAATTATAATAATAATTGAAAGTTTTTTAAAACAAAATTTTGGATTTCTGTGAGAAAATGTTTTTGATATTACATTTGAATATTTTGATGTTCCAAAAACTATTAAAAAATGGAAATTTGCAGTCAAAGTAAAACTTAGCTCGGTAGAAAACCATAAAAATTTTAAGTAAGTACAGGATTTTTTTGTAAAAAATAATATTTTTAATATTTAATATACTTTGAGTAAACTAGTTTGTTTTCTTACGCTTCTAAAAGTAAGAGTCGCTTGACGTCACGTTACCAAAAGTATACATAAATGGAGCGAGACAATAATTCTTACTATTATTTTCAATAACCTTATTACATTTATATTATGCTGAATGATGGTCTAGTAGACCGAAACATGTATATTTGCAAATTTTTAATGTTTGTTGACTCATTTTTGTTATTCTTAGTAAAACGTGAGACTACATCGCTTGTTTAATTTTGTTAAGAGACAGTTCTCGTTGACTGCGAAAATGAGTGGTGGCAGCATAATAAAATCCTTGTCTTTCTGAAAAGAATACCAACCGGAGCCAGAGTTAATAACAGGAAGTAAGGAAGTAAGGTCAGAGATGGTTGGAAATAAAATTATTATTTTGTTCGAAGTTAAACACAGGACATTACTATTATTATTACTATTTATTTGATCTTAAAAATTAATTTCTATATTTCAAGTTGCGTATGTTGAGCCCAAGAAACAACTTTTTCCCGTAGAACTTAGGCCATGTTTAACGGCAATTCTTCCCGAAGATCATGTGCAGAATATAATATGCTTGAACCACTTCTAAGTTTTATTATTAATGGATTATGCTTTTTATATTTGCAGAAATTCTTTGTTTAAGAGAACAGAAAAGAGATCTCTTATATTTTTAACTTGACAATGAGGTTATTTATTTAAACTACGAATTAATGTTTGTATGTGTTTATTACATAATAAGAAATAATTAACTTTAAATAATTAAAACTTAACTTAATAGTCTATGTAACGTGGAGAAGTGGACCAGTTAGCTTGAATGGTCCAGTTGCCTTCTTAATTATGTTGCAATTGCTTCAAGTTTTAGCAAAACTACACCTGAAATTTTCTTTTGATTAGTATTCTATTATATTTGTTATATTATGTACTATATCTAAATATTTCTTGTTTTATCGATTTTTAAAACAAGATGAAATTATTAAATAAAATTGTTTTTAATAAAAAATAAAAACATCAAATGTCAATAAATATCAAATATAACAAATTGCAAAAGTAGTACCGAAAATTTCAAAACTTTTAATAAAAAAATTCAGTTGACTACACCATATATAGCAAGAACGAGATAACAACACTGAAAATAGCAGTGGCAACTAGAGAGAAAACAAAAAAAAGTATCGAGAATGATGAGAGTCTAAAACTGAATATCATGTACACATAAAAGAAATGAATATCTAATAGTATATTATGTTTCCAGTTTATTTCGAGTAGTATTATATACTATTTTATAGGCTTCCGAAAAATCGATCAATGTATACTAATTTGAAAACTAAAATATAAAAAGAAATTTGTAAATACAGATTGAATTATAAGGTAATTTCTTTTATCAACATAATATAAATGAGACATATGCTAACGTCAAAATGTTGATTGAGTGAATTATTGCAATAACAACGAGTTAGCCAATTTTCAAAAAATTTCAAAGAATTTAAAATTCACATCACTGCTATTAACATTTGCGTCAAGATCGACTATAACAAAACTTGTTTTTTTTATTATAATATCTAGTTACTATAAAATAAAGTCTATAAAATATGTACAAAATAATTAAAATAAATTATATTACATTACTTGACTATGTTATGTGGTATGTAGGTTTTCTACGCATTAAAAAATAATAAATAACCTGAAAGTTGAATTAAAAGTAATAGGTTATATAAAATTTAAGTAAAAAACTAAGTACGAGTATGTTTAGATTTGAATTTGTATTCTTATCTGAAAATTATTTAATTTTATAATACTATACTATAATATATTTTTATAGTTTGTCGGGTTAAAAAAATAATACATAATAAGCAATAACAAATAGTCAAATTCTTTTCAAAATAAAGGTTGTAGACAATAGAAAATAACAGAATAGTAGGCAAATAAATAATAGATAAATAAAGAAAAAATAAATGCACTTCTACAGGTTCACAGACATTTTATTTTTGTTATATTTCACCCATTTTCAAGCATATGCATTAGTAACACTTTTCTTGAAATATCTTGCTAAAAAAGAATTTATTTACTCTTCATCAACAAAAGTTTTAAATTCAATTGCATTAGAAGAGATCAGAACAGAGTTCCGTGTGGAGAATGTTATCAAATGATCGCATCAACATGTCCATTAAATAAAGATCTGCTATCGTTATACAATGTTATCAAAATTTTGATAGCTAATCTGTTTAATCTGTATAATCTTTAATCTGCTGTAAAAGCAAACAGTCTTAATTAATTTGATAAAAACCCGATTTGACGACCTGTTCAAAATATTTTGATTGTATTTCTATTGTTATGACGTTATATCAATATGTTGATCAAAATTTTGATAAAAATGTTGACCGTGGGAACAGGCCATTAGACTCGAAATATCTAAAAAGATCTTTTATATAAAGAATATTGAACCATGAGTTCAATTTAATCGAAACATGAATTTATTAAGATAATAAAGGTTTGTATTAGTAAAAATCGGGACTACATCAAATTTATTTATTTATAAAAGTGAATATGAATAATTTTCACAACATCACGGCTAAACAAACAGAATTTACCTAAAAATATGCTGAAACATCTGCAAGCATAAGAAACGACGAGTGTCGACGAAGCAAAGGCCTAAATGGGAACCCTGTGAAATTCCCGACGAGATCAATTTCTGTCTTTCTACAACTTTTGCAAAGTATATGTAGTTGTAATATGTAAATACTAAATAACAATTTGAATTAAACAAGTTCTTTTGTTAAGTATTATAATGATGTGATAAATCGTACTAATAAATTAAAGAATTTTTCTACCAATTAGCATGAGAAAAGTTAATCGTAGAAGACTTTATGACGTCAAAGCAATATTTTCCATAAACACTGGGTTATAACAGATGAGACTTGTATGTAGTTTAAAATGTGTAATTAGAATAACAAAGTCGAAATGTTTAAAAATACCACTACAGTATCAAATATACATGCCATACTTACAATTTTGCTATATTTTTCTTGCGAACTACTAATTTACATTTAGGTACTGACGTAAGAAAATGCGATTTGTGAACAAAAATTTAAAGTTTTAATTAATTTTGTTAATAATACCCCATTGTTATTTACATTATTTTTAGTTGTTAAAATTTGTCAAGGTAAATGCTTCACTTTTGATTCGTATTATTGATATCATCATTATCAACTTTAAAATTTTGATATTGATATTAACAATATTTTCAATGTAAATTTAAAATAATTAAAAAATTATTGTTTACGTACCAGATGGTTTAACTTTCACTTTGAAACTGTCTTCAGGTCTTAAAATGATGGGCTCCTTGGGATCGTAGATATCCTAAAACAATTGAGTAAATATTAGCAGAGACTAAATAAACATATAGACCTAAAAACGTTGGTTAACATTTGAAATGAGTTAGCTTCATTTTTTACTTCCTTGTAAAAACAAAGAAGTATTGTAATCCCGATTCTTTCGGTTTTCAGATTTTGACGGAAATATTCGTTTTGACATTCCCTGAATCCATTTTGACGATTTTCGTTGTGACGTCTGTATGTCGCATAACTCAAATACGGTAGGTCGTAGAAAGTTAAAATTTTGGATTTGAGACACGTATAGCATCTAGTTGTGCACTTCATATTTTTGGTTGCGATTGTCCGTGCCAAAAGAGCATTCATTTATGACGCGCAAAAATAGATTAACGAGATGCTTGTACAATCATTGGATGGTGTCCACATCAGATTTTGTAAATAAAAATTAAATATTCTTCCATAAAAAATTAATTTGTAAAAAAAGTGTGCTAGATTAAAATTGTAGCCGAATAAATATTGTAGTTAAAAATGTTGCTAGTGTATTCTATCAGCGGCTAAGAGATGTTTATTGACGATCAATATATATAATATAATATAAATCGCAGTGTATTTTTTCAGCCTAAAAAATCCAAATTTCTATAGCCGCCAGAAAAATACAATAATCTTCTTTAAAGATGTATAGGAGATACAATCGGAGACAAAAGTAGAATTAATTTGAATAACACGAATATTGGTCTTATGTGTGTAGTAAAATACTTTTTAAATATCATAAACGATAAACAAAGTTATAAAAATGCATGAAGAAAGGTTTTTTTCGTTTAAATCGGTTCATTTTCTGAAATTACAAATATTAAATTTGACATAACAAAATTTTTATTAGTGACTATCCCTGCAATCCAACCTACTATCTAAATAAAAAATGTAATAATTTTTATGAGTAAAAATTGATATTTGTTGTTAAAACTAATAGAAACCGAGAAATACATAATATTTTTAATATCAACAAGTTTTAAATATGTTTAGGTTTCTTTTAACGTCGAAATCTATTTTATTTTTAGCGAATCGAACGTCACAACTCTATATCGGATGTTCAATTACTAATTAATTTCTCGAGAACGGGGTAGTAAACCGTGATGAAATTTTTCTAAAACCTTCTTCTATTTACAAGCTACAACTACAGAAAATTTGAAAAAATTCTTATATTTTGATCATATATTTTAAGCTAATATATTATTCAATGAAATGTTTTTCATAAAATGATTTTTAAATTATATAATTTTTTTAGGATTTCTTAAGATTTAGCTTTAGATTTTGATTTAGACAAGTAATTTACTGTTTAACACCTTGTGATTTTCCCTAAAAGCAGACTCTTAAGCAAAACCATAGATGTGATTTTCTTGAATTTTAACAAAAAGTCAACATCAAATTAAAACTGCAAGAACTATTGAACGGTGTAGTGAATCGATTTGAAATTTTTTTTATTACATCGCAAAGTTAATGATGACATGTGTACCAATTATATTTTTGAGTTTTATTTTTTGTCTCCTATACATCCATAATTTGCGCGGAAAATTTTTACAAACCCAAAATTTTGTTATTCAAAATTCAATAAAACTGGAATTGGAATGTAAAATAAATTGGTAAGCACACTTTCCTTGAATTATAAATTTTAAATTATTCTATCTAGCTACTAAGTATATGTATAGCATATATCCAACTACTGCTTCCATTTACTAATTATTCAAAATGCATCAACTTCCATTCGAAACCAAATCCAACAATAATGTCAATCCAACTAAATAACTTTTCCAAAAAAACATCATTTTTATTTCGCAATATAGTCAAAATGAATGAAAATTTATCCGTTCAACTCGTCGGCTATATTTGGGTAAAAGGTCTAGTATTCCTCGCCAGTTAGCGACAGCGGGAAAATACAACATATATAAAAATAATAAAATAAATATATTATTAACAAAAAATTTCAAAAATTACTAAACATCCTCTTGTTAACAAAGACCTGTTATTTTTATGAAAGATTCAGTTTTTGTTTTATTTGCGGTAAAATATAATAAATAATAATTAATTAAATTGTTTTAATTTGCTTACCTTAACTTTGTATCCATTGTAGTGATAAAGCGATAAATTAGATAAGGGAACTGTAATTTGAAAAGGATATCCATCCACCCGGTTACTAAGAAATCCTATAGCGTAAGAATACGATCCATCAACAACTGGCAATATCGCTTTTACCCATATATCAATATTTTGTACCTTAAAAAAATGATTTTTAATATTTATTAATTATTATGTTTTTATTAAATAATCAACAACTGGTGGAAGATTAGAATATTCACAAACGTCAGTATATGAAAAATTATTATATTATTATAAAAAATTATTGTACCTCCCCTTCCCCAAAAAGAAAGGGCTTTATTGACTTTTTCGCATCTGTGCGCTAGGTACCCTAAGGCCGGCACTGCCTCCTGATCTATACAATTAAATAAGTATCTATTATAATAAAATTTAATTTCCACTACAACTTTTTTATATTTTTGCAATATTTGTTTCAATAAAATAAAATTTTACTTGCGTCAAAAAGAATAGTTAATACAATTTATTTTATTATGTGTTTTTTATTATTGGTTAGGTGTTGAAAGTTACTACCTACATAATAAAATTGAAATGTAGTGTAAAGTTTAATAGTATAAAATTAAGCAATTAGAGATTAATGACTGTAATTTAAAATTTCATATGCCATTCTAGTTTTTGCAAAATGTTCTGCTCTGTATACAGAAAATAATATTTTTTCTCGAATTGTTTAGAAACAGTATGCTTTAATAGCATTATACTAGGTACCTGAAATTCAAGTTCATATTTTCGCTACTAATATAAAAATACAAACATACTAAGCAACCTTTTTAATACGTGCCTTAAAATTCCGAGCTTTTATGCTAGAGTTAAAAGTTTAATATAAAATAACAATTTAATATAGAAAAACAAAAATCTAGGCTATTATATGAAATATTAAAACAAAATGTTTGAAGTCGTATGTTAAATTTTGAAATACCTATTTCACATTATTAATGATGTAGTAGTATCTAATTTTTGGTTGGAGAAAAAGTGATAGGTATGTATGTTTCATTTAGATTAAAAGTGTTTTCTGCTCGGCTCCGCTGGCGCACTGCTTCATAAATGCAGTAATTGCGTGCCAAACAAAGTTTCACTTTTAATCGGAATAAGACAATATACCGGGTGCTGAATGAGTTAGCCGAACATAAGAAATTAACATGTAAAAACTTTTTTATGCAAATTCTTGCTTCCCTAATTACTTTAGAGAAAATATAAAAGGCACAAAAATAACGCAGAAATATAAACTACAAATGATAAGAGCATTAGATTTCATCTAGCTTTTACTTAAAAAGTCAAAAACTGCTTTTGAAAGTGTTAAAATTTTCATTTGTCGGACTGGCCATGCAATAAATTAAATTTAATTTCTATTTTCAAAAATAAACTTGGAAACTTACATGGCCAGTTTGATAAATGAAACTTTTAATAATTTCAAAAGCATTTTTTGACTTTTTACGTAAAAGCTAGATGAAATCTAATGCTCTTATCATTTGTAGTTTATATTTCTGCATTATTTTTGTGTCTTTCATTATTTCTCTAAAATAATTAGAAAGGCAGGAATTTGCATAAATAAGTTTTTACATATAAATTTCCTAACTCATACTAACTATTCGGGACCCGGTAGAAAGGGAAGCAATTTTTGCATTTACGAGACGAAGTGTAGCGTAAGGGCAAAGTAGAAAAATTAGATAAACAGATAAACAAGATTATATATTAATTATGGGGATATACAACGGGAAAGAGAACTCAAAATAGGTAATTCAAAAAGAAGTGAAAGGACCTCGGTTTTAGGGTAATTAATATATCAACAAAATTTTGGTAGGTATCCAATAAAGTAAAAGTAAGTATGAGGACCAAGCTACTCCAAAAACTAAATTTGATAGCAGCATTCCAAAGAAGATATTTTGAAATGAGTACAAAAAACCGCACTCAACACATATTCAAATAATATTTATATACTATAATTTTTATGAAGCATATTGTAAAATAGAAAAAAATATATAAATTTAAACAAGCTTAGATTCTGTTTATAAAAATTGAAGGAACCGAACGATAATAATTAATATTTACAAAAAACTGTTTATGAATTAGTTTTGCTTAGACATATATATAAAAGATGTCGACACTTGCAGCATTCTCAATTATTGAAGATTTCGAAATCTGTAGTTGATAAATATTAAATTTCTAAAAATTAATCTCTTACCGTTAAAACTAAAAGACCTTGTAAACCGAGTGAATCTTGATTAATTGCTATTATTTCTCTATTTAAGAGAATGCTTTTGTACTTTGGTTCAATATCCCTTAAATCATTGGACATTATTAAAGGGGCAGCCATTATTGCCCAAATAGCCATTTGGGCTTTACTTTGTTCATAACTTAATCCATAATTGCCTATTATCAACTAAAAGTCAAAATTAATTAATCAGTCACATTTAAAACACCCCTATACCATATCTGGGTCATTCCAGTGGCCCGGACCCGAATAAGCAGCAATACGGTTTTGATTCGTACTGAACCATTTTAATATATTCGTGACGTTAGACCAGGCATCATCTATATCATCCCAATTTCGCCACAAGTTACAAGTCTTTGCTAAAGCTTCGTAATTTGACTAAAATTGAAAGAATTAAAAAATAAAGTAAAAACGTTACAAATTAATGTTACATGAACTCCCAAAGGTTCTTGATAGGCTGGCCAACTGCAAGAATAAACCATTGGTCGACCAGTTTTATTTAATAGTGATCCAAATTCGGCATAACCTTTAACACAAATAACAATATGATTTTCTACAGTTTTACGAAGGTTTACTTTACCTACCTTCTTCCATCGTGTGGTAATCGGAATAACATCCATCAATTTTAATATAGTCGACACCCCAATCTGCAAAGGTTTGAGCATCGGTTTCCAAATGTCCCAAAATTCCAGGATATCCTTTACAGGTAAAGTTCCCGTAATCTTCATATAAGCCAAACTTTAATCCTTTGCTATGTACCTTTCAAATGAATTATATAATGTTCGTATAAAAACTGTTAAAGAAATAAAACTTACATAATCAGAGAGAGCTTTTATTCCACTTGGAAAACGGATGGGATCTGATTGTAGACGCCCCTGTTTATCTCTTTCTCTAGACATCCAGCAATCGTCAACTATAATGTAATTATATCCAGCTTCTAAATATCCTTCAGATACTAGCAAATCTGCCATTTTCCGAAATAGACGTTCGCTAAACAACATTAAAAATTATTTTTAGTATGTACTTATTTTGTAACGACTTACCTGACGCAGTCGTTAGGGTAATTTTGGCAATCAATTATACATCTGAAACGTTGCCAATGCATCCACCCCATTGGGGGTGTAAGGGCAAGCCCATTATCTAGCCCTGTCACATATGGAAATAGAAATATTACAGCCAAACTTGCAACTGTGAGCATGTTAAGGCACTTAGTAATAATGAGGATGTTAATCTGTTCAAACAAATTTATATTTTAATATTATATAGTATTGACATATTTGCTTATCTAAGCATAAACAAAATTTGTATACAAAATAATGTATTGTGATAGTAATTATTTATTCTAATAAGAAATAAATTAATTTAAATTTATATTAAAAAATTCGTTTGTATTAAAACCCATGGACATTATTGAAAAGAAAAAAAGTAATTAGAAGTTGTGGGATTTAGTCAAAGATCGCCGGATTAGTTTAACAAAAAATCATGGATTATTGCTTTTTTAAAAAAAATTCAAATTCAAATTTTATAGGTACTTATGTTAGGTTCAAAAGTTGAGCGACCGTTAGTCCGCATCAGTTTAGTATCTAACAATATAATTGTATGAGATATCAACAGTTCCATAATCTTTGTTTATGGTCAAGATTCATTTGAATATTTTAAAACAGAATTATAAATTGTATTTTTTTTAATTTGCTTTCATAATTTTTGTATAAAATATTTTACTACGTTTAATTTTTGCGCCTTATTGTTTTATAAGGAAACCTTTTATCTCCGAGTGCCGGATACACAAATTTTACTATATACGCCGATTTTATGTATAGTTATTATTTTATTGATGAATATATTATCTTTGTTTGGAAGAAAAATAACATATACGTACTATCTTCCGTAAGTGTCCTACTTACGGCTTCCAATAAAGCCGTATTACCAAGCTGGATAAGTAATTCCAACATCGTTTCCGTTACTATGATCGAAAAGAATCAGTTAATATATTCATTGCAATATGTCGATTTGCTATTTCTAAATATTAATTGTCGGGCAATATTTAGCATACATACATAATTATCGAGTTATAGCCGTAATAACCAGACAAGAAAAAGGTAATAAAAATATTCAATGTTGATTAACTTGTTATATCGCTTGTTAATCTGCATACCTTTTTCAACATTGAATTCACCACTTGACATTTTTTATTATTTCTGGGTTGAAGTACAAAACAATAAAATGCAACTAATATTTTAAAATTGATTTTGAAGAAGATATAATAATAAAACTCCATACCTGTATAACTTATAATGTGATTGATATCTTATCTTGCAAACAATTTGATCTGCATACAAAATAATGATATACTATAAGTATTTGAATCGATTCCCATTATTGTGATTTTTGTTTAAAATGTTTTCTTACTAAATAATATTAATTTTAATATAAAATTACCTATAGAACGTGTGCACTATAATATAACCAATATTGATCTCACCAACTAAAGTGTCATTAGCTTTTAAGAGTAGGTTCAAGTTTTCTTCTCTTTTATACAGTTACATTATAATTTAACAGTTATTTATCTATATTTAATTCGATTAATTCAATTATTTAAAAATTAAGGTGCAAATACTGGCGTTCGCAAAATGTTTGTTGAAAATTAGTAGACCATCAAATGACAAAAATTATAATCATCAAGTGCCAGCGTTATTAAAAATACATTTCCTATAGAAAGCGAAAATTAAAGTTTGCTTTTTTTTGCATACAAAATAATTAATTTTCAAGTACTCTGCAAAGGACAGTAATCAAATTGCAGAACGAAAGTTTACTTTGACTTTGTAATACTAAAATTTTATAATATATTGTGTTACATATCTACATGATATTCTACAGGTACCGTAAACTGGGGTGAGATTGACCCAAGAGTGATAACTTTGGCCCAATTCCGGAAAACGTTTGTCTCGGATGGTGTTGCTCAGCAGATACCTTTATTTGATCAGTTTTGGCAGCATACAGCATTAGTTTCAAATAATTAATATTTGGTTCAGTATTTCAACTACGACCTATAGCGCCACTCAAGTCAACAGCTGTTCTTGGCGATTTTTCAAAACATATTTTAGTGTGATATGGGCCTAAGACACGTTTTACGTGCAGTTTAGGGGTAAAATCAGCTGTAGGCCAAAGCAAAGAGTATGTATATATAGAGGGACAGCTCTTATGGGAATACTTGTCACAAGTATTTCTTGATGGCTCTGCTACGCCATCTAGTGGAGGGGGTTATCTCTACGTTTTTATTTTTGGTCCTCTATATACAGGGTGCTGAATGAGTTAGCTGAACATAGGAAATTAACATGTAAAAACTTATTTTTGTAAAAATACCCCCCTATATACAAAGGATCAGCCATAAATTAAAAATTAAAACGTAGGGATCACACCGTCTACTAGATGGCGTAGCAGAGCCATTAACAAAAACTTGTGACAAATATTTGTTAATGGCTGTCCTTCTATATATACATACTCTTTGGCCAAAGTCACCCCATCGCCATATAATTTTGTCTCTAATTTTCAAAAATTTCTATAGCAAATTTGGAAAGTAAGAAAAACTCAAGTTTTATACTCAAATTGTTCTTTCACTCATGCTTTACCTGAAAAAAAAAACTAGACGCACTAATACGTAATAGTTCAGCTAAAACTATACTAAATAAGTAGGTGAAAAACACGGAATTTTGAGCCAATGTCACCCCAGTTTACCTGTACCTAATCTAAAAAATTTAAATAGTAAAATAAGTAGGCTATACCTTAATTGTTAATTTTTAGGTTTCTCTCTTACGAAATAATATACCTACGCATATATGTATATAGCTGCACTTCCATTAAGACGGCACGGCAAGCGGCACTTTGATCTTGTGCAAGAGCGCCGCTTGCCGAGCTGCAATGGAGATGCAGCTTAATAATCCATAATAGTAATAGATATAATTAACAATTACACACCAGTATGACATCTGGACACCTGCAATGGTATAAGATGTATGAGACCGATTACTTTTAATTCAAGAGATATTTCAATTTAATTTTTTCTTGATATGCAGTCGTTAATTAGTATCTTAAGTAGAAACTATATAGCATCTAATATGGAAACAACATGAAAATATGGCAATTGGGGTTGGCATTCCAACGAAAGGTGAGTTAATTCAACATGGCCGTTTGTTAACAGCTGTTCGTTTAATTGATGTACAATGTATTTTAACGTTGTGTTTTTTCCAAGTGTTGTGAAATTTGAATAAATAATGTTTATTTTTGTAGTTTTAATTGCTGTAATAATAAAAGTCACAATTTAAATGACATATTAGAACCATTATTTTTGTACAAAACAGCATTATATCAAAACCTCCCGATAATTGCAGAGAGTATCGTAAAACTTCAACCGCTTTGTAAGGAAGAGGGTTTATTGTATTTTTTATTCAATTTTATTTAATTTAAACAATATTTTACAAATAGATAAATCTGTTTAATTTTTCAGGAGCGGATAACATACTATTGTAAGCTCTAGTTAAATAATATACTACGGTTATGTTTTTCTTGCTGCTTAACCAAGTTTTCTTGCTTCAAAAAATCTTTGTTGAATTAATATACATATTTCAGTGTCTAGAATGCAAGCAATCGAGCCTAATAAGGCAGTTGTGTTAAATTCATTAATCAAAAAAATTATTTAAAAAATCAAAAATACGAGTTCAAAAAAATTAACATTTAAATTAATCTAGAAAGAACTAATTAGTTAAACAAACAATTGAAAGCTAAAGAACTTCAGGTGTTGTAACAATATAATTGTCAGAAGTGCGTGTACAGGCGGATGAAATAAACATTAAGAATCGCATTATCATTAACAAGCATTGATTTAAAAAATTGAATTTAAAAATATTTGAATTGCCTGGACAACGGGTTGATAAAGAAAAGATAACAAAAATAAAATCAGGGGACGATAGAACCTCAAGGAGGAAGGTGGACGTGTGGTCTTCAGTAAAAGTGAGGACAACCACAAAGTGAAAATAAAAACAAAATATTTAGAAACGATAATAATAAATTCAATTTTGGAACGAGAACGAGGTGTGATTTTGGACAATGCATTTAGAAGTAGTTGAAGGAGATTAATCTGGGATTAGCTGGTAACGGTTCCATTCAACGCAAAGAGGAGAGTAGGAGATTCGCATCCAATTTAATGTGGACCCTCTGGGGTCGAGCAAAGAAGAAGATAAAGACAGGTTTGCATAATCACCATTATAAGTGTTAAACGTGTTTCTTGCGGCGAATAAACCGATAGTTAAATATAAAGCGCAATTGGGGAAATGAAAGATTCAAACAATTAAACTTTATAATTCAATTGTTTATTTGATTTAAAAATAAAACGTAACATTCACAAAAACATTTCAGTAAGATTCTTTGAAAAATAAAAGATTAAACAATTATATTAATTCGATCCACAAAGATTTGGAAGCTGAGGTTCGATAAGCTGTGGTTCGATAAGCTGTGCATTCATTGCATAATCAGAGTAAGTATGGGCTTTTAAAAATCATCAGTCTTTAGCAGTGCAATATATTATGTCGTGGACATTTTACTATTGCTGCTGTTTTGGTATAAAAATAAAACATATTTTAAAGTGCCTGGATCCTGGAAGAGCTACATAGAGCAACTCTTTAATGATGATAGGCCAGATAAACCCACAATAGAAGAGTAATGGAGGTGGTAATCAAATAAATAAAGGACGGAAGGCACTGGCGTACCTAGGGGGGGGCGGTAGGGGCGGACCGCCCCGGGCGGCACATTTTTAGGGGCGGCATTTGCGGCATGTACAAAAATATTTTTATAAAAATTTAAAAAAATGTAGAAAAAAATATTTCAAAAAAATAATTTTTTTTTAAACATTTTTATTTTTTTTGAATAATATAAGAATCAATGATTATAATAATTATTAAAAAAGCCAGTTACCTATTTACACTGTATAATATACATCGACTTGTATCGACGTTTTGAGCAACTCCATGTCCTTGCAAAGAAGTATTCGTGTTTAATACCATCAAATCTTTTGAACGACAATTTTGAATGTCAAATGAATCACTTTGTTGACATTGACGAAGAACAGTTCCATATTGAAAGAAAAAGAATTCAGAATTTTATGTCTGTACCTGGTCTACAAGAAGAAACAAAACTTTGGGAAAACGAGCAAGGGCCTCTTGAGCTATTAATTTTTATTCAAAAGTATAGGTTGGAAAACTGTGTTCCCAACATAGTAATATTGTTAAGAATTTTTTTAACAATAGCCATCAGTGTCGCTAGTTGTGAACGGAGCTTTTCCAAATTAAAATTAATTAAAAATTATCTTCGTTCCACAATGAGTGATTCGAGATTGCGAAATTTAGCAATACTTTCAATAGAAAAAGAACTAACGGGTGTTATAAATTTTGACGATATCATTCAAGATTTTGCAAATAAGAAGGCAAGAAAAATAAATATTTAAGTTTTTATTAAATTTTAATTTTTTTTTATCAAATACATTTTTTTATATTATATTTATATGTAGTAATATTTATATGAGGGGGGGTAGGGGGCGGCAAAATTTAAGACCGCCCCGGGCGGCAAAAGCCCTAGGTACGCCAGTGACGGAAGGTGTCCAAGACCAGATCAAGTTCAAGCAGAGTTTATTAAATTAATTAACGAAGACGGAAAAATTAGAGTGGATTACAATAAATTTATTATGTATTTAACATCAGAATATAATATAACAGCGGAAATATACTACAAGAATAGCTTAGAGCAAAAAAAAGCAAAAATTGCTTAGACACCTTTGCGTCTCAGCCCCTCATTTATGACCAGCCCCGCACTTTCAAAAAAACTAATTTTTGAAAGTTGTTCCAGGTTTGTTTTATATTGTTGTACTTAAAATACTTTTTCAGTAACTGAAATATTAATATGAAAAATCGCGAAAAACCGTTTTTTCAATTAGCACTATTTTTGTAATTTAATAAAACATCAACAGATGGCGGTACATTAGTAGCGACATCTGTTAGTAGATTTTTAAACAATAAGTAATGTAGCGCCATCTGTTGATGTTTTATTAAATTACAAAAATTTTTGAAAGTGCGGGGCTGGTCATAAATGTTGTTCGCTCTCTCTCCACTTTATTTTTGAATTAATCAAAATGATTTCCGGGAACAATCGAACAATATAAAACAAACCTAGAATAACTTTCAAAAATTAATTTTTTTACAAGTGCGGGGCCAACTCAAAAAGCGGTTTTTCACGATTTTTCGCGTTAAGTGCAGTTTACGTTATGCGATTTTACTTACGATTTCTCTTGTATGACTGGTTTTGGTGGTTTTCTATTCACGATTTCGTTTGTGAGTTCATCTTCAGGTCGAACTGTATAACGTGAACTTCGAAAAATTTGCTTACGGCAACTTGGAAGCAAAATCGCATAACGTAAACTGCACTTTAGTTTTTTAATTTGCAAAAAAATATTTTAGAACAATTATAGAACAAACCTGGAACAACTTTCAAACATTATTTTTATAAAAAGTGCGAGGCTAAGTTCACACACGTCGGTCAATCTACTAGTGGGCGAGGACTGTGAGTTATTGTATGTATATTTAAAAATTATTAACAAATAAAATATTAAATTATTTAAAATATAATTAAATTTAAATTTATTTAATTAGGTACGAAGTTTTTTCTTGCCCAAAACCAAGTAAAAACTTGCATGCTCCTTCCACTTCCCCAATGGATATCTATGGTTACAAGGTATCAATATGTAATTAAACTTGTTGCAAAAAGAAGATTCCTTTGATATATTGACACTTATGTTTGCATAAGAACAGCTTATGAAGCAACAGAAATAATTCTTGATGGTAAAAATTATGTTTAGATAGTTTATTAGCCCCAGGGTTATTAGGTCTCTATAAATGAAACACATTTTTACGAGTTATTTACATCCAAATATCAATATTTGACTCAAAATTTTTAATATCATTTATTATACATGTATCACAAATCTGCTTGTCTCTTAAAATTAAATATTTAACATAAATATAATTTATATTATTAATAGATCATCTTCTCTTTGTACTAAATAATAAAGACTAGATTATATAAATAATTTATCCTCAGTTTAATGTTTAAACAATTTGTCTTGTTTTTCTCAGTCTTTCAATTTATATCGGCAGGTTTTAATTGACGTTCCCCTTCATTTAAAAATATCAGCATAGCTTTATACAGTAAATACACGCCCAACATTTTTTGTTGGTGCATAGTCCAAGTTGATGCAGTACCGTAAAAATCACCTGCCCTCAAATTTTTAATGTTACTAACATTTAATGCACTTATCATTGCAGCTTCTCTAGTGTAGGCTTCAACCGGAATTACATTTTGAAAGACATGCAAGCAAACAACTCCACAATCTTCTTTCCAAATATTTAAAATGTGCTGTAACTTTTTATTCGAACTTGTCTTACTGTCCTTCCAATGTAGGACTGCATCGTACAAGTGGGAATAAGGTCTCGATCGTTTGCCTTTTCCAACATAAAAAATAGAAGAAACAAAAGTTTGCCAAGTTTCCGCTAGAGAAAAATTCTCAGATCGAAATGGTAGATTATTCGTAACACGTGGATCTAATAATAAATAAGTAAAAGAAGATTTATTTGTTCCCTCACGCCATTTTCTTGAAGGGTCCGGATTACTAAAATCTTGAAAAAGAACTTCTTCGAATGCTTTAAAAGCAGTTAAGTTGTTGGTCCAATTTGGATTATTTAAAGTTTTTTCTAATTCCGATGAAAAAACTGAAAATAAAAAAGTTGTTGTAGTTTTCAAATTTTTTATCTGCATGTGTTATGCCGTTATGGTTTTTAATATTGAAAATTGAAAGCATAATTTCATTATTAATATTAAATAAATAAAATGGGAAGACTACCTACGTTTAGGTTGTAAAAAATAGATAATTTTGTTCCTAAAAATTGGAAGACTTCGCATTTTAAAAAAATTTATAAAAATTCAACATTTAAATTTGACAATTTAATAAACTACTGCCATTTAATTTTTTTTAATTATGTCAAAAAATTACCTTTGCCCTTAACTGCAGCTTCACTTTTTAATAATTGGTGTCCCTTTTGTAATTGGCGTAACTTTCGTAAATAAATACGCTTTGTTGTTCGTGTAATGGGACCCGGTTGGAAACCGCACTGAGTTAATTCCTGTCTTAATGAATCGGTATCATAATCAAAGCTTGCTGGCAATGAAGATAACTTGGACGATTGTGATACACTACCATTATTTTCATCACTAAAATTTAAATTATACAGAATTTAATAAAGTAAATTTTTTAAATAATTATGCTTACCAATTGTTATTTTTAACTAATCTCTTCTCATATAATACAATTCCTTCTTCGTTGTCTACATATTTATATACTTCTGCAATACTTAAAAAGCTTTCATCTTTGGATGAACCTTCACAACCGGTTACATAAAGTGTGTTAGTACTACAAGGAACTTCAACTGTGCTATTTAATTCAATTATGGATTTCTTTTCAAAATCTGACCGAATTCTATTTGGCTCTTTTTGTTCAGGTGATGAAGTTATTTCATAAATATTTTTTTCCAAAATATTTGTGCTTCCAGAAATTTCGTTGCTTGTAAAATAATCGCTACTGGTATCTCTTAAAGTTTTAAATTCCATTTTGGCTACGTCTAAAAGTTTATGATTCGAGTTTTTAGGATTTAAAGAATTTGTATCAGAGAAGGTATTGGGTAATGTAAGAATTCCACTTTCAGTAGATAAGTTTGTAGCATCATCGTATGTGATGCATAAATTGGGAATATCCACACCGTTGTTCTTCTTCTTCAATAAATATTTAATACTAGGTTTATACTCGAGAGAAAAATTTTCTATAACATTTTCGTTAGGAACACGCCGATTACAACCTTCACTACACGAATAAGAATTTTGTGAGTCAGTGGAAATTTTGGAATTTTCTACGATCTCACTGTTGTCCTCGGTTAAAAGTGAATCTTCAACTGCATGTTTATCACACCAGTGCTTAACGTAATCACCAGGAATAGATTGCGGTAATTGATGCAAAGAATGCGATACTTCACAAGAGTTTTCTTTCTCCGGCTTTGGTTCATATTCACCTTCGGCTATACCATTACTGACAATTATTTTATCTATAAGAAAAATTGCTTTATTCCCAAAAAAAACACTGTTTTTAAAAACACCTACCTAATACTAATATGTAATTTTGAGTGTCGTCCAAATTATGACTAGAAAGATTACTTAAAATGTAATTACGTAAAAAATTGACAATTTCGACATGTTTATATTCCATTGCGTAATCAAAACTTGTGAAATAGTTTGCATCTTGAATTTCTGGATCGCCTCCGCAACTTATGAGCAATTTCAAAATTTCTAGTCGACCCCATGATGCAGCTATGTGTAATGGCGTCAAACCATCATCAGACTGAATGTTTGGATTTCCGTTGTGTTGTAAAATTAAAGTTGTGACTTGCAGGGTGAACTCGTCGGAATCGTTTCCAATTATTAAATGGAATGGAGATATGCCGGGTGATGGTAAAACAATATTTGGATCGGCACATTTTTCATTCAAAATGTACTTCACACCTCTGAAAATAATATAAAAAAAATTGTAGACAATATTATATTATGTAATAATATATTACGAGTATACACCTAGAGACTGAAAGGCTAATTTATTTTATGCTAAGCACAAAATATATTTGAACGAGACTAAGCCGAGGGCAAAAATCGCAGTGGGAATTCAAGTATTCTGATATTCTACGTATTTCAGTATCCCCATTTGGAGGTGGCACTTAATTGTTTGAAAATAAGAGGTCAATAATACAGGATACTATTGAAATTACGAAAAATATTGTTCCAAACTTCCTTAAAATAAAAAAAATATTGACCTCAACTCGAACGTAAAATATATTACTATAAATAAAAAATATTGACCTTCATCTATAACCAAATAATCTTAATGACGATTACGCCTAGTTCATTCACTTTTTACTTTGGAAAATATTTACAAATATATTTTTTGAAAAGTAATTTGAATGGTGAACGAAAAATTTTAAAATGAGAATAAAATTTCAATCGATTTAGATTGCCTCATTAACATAATTATATAAGGATGGATTTTTGTAAAATTTAATTTCCTCATAACTAAAGCGTATCAAGTCAATGTAGATCATCATAACATTGATTGGAGCCAAACTCAAAAAAAAACTATATTTCATAAGAATCCTCCTTGTTAATATAACATAACTGCAATTTTATGGCAATAATTCAATCAAGTTAAGTGAAAAATAAAAACATATTCGGGTTGAAAACCCGAAACTTGAAAATATGATAAAAATTTTCCGATAATTAATATTTAATTTAAAAGATTCCAAATGATCGTCAGCACATTTATCAAAGTTTTGTTGTTTGAACCTTTAAGTAACAAAATATATACATTGGCGCGTCAATAGAAGTCAATCCCGACATGTTTTTGAAAATATATTCTTTTACATTGCAGATTATCTTATTTATAAATTTATATAACCAATTAAATAATTTGTCACTCCATAAAAATGTCATAAAATAAGATAAAACCAATTAGTACTTTTAAAATTGCCAAACAAATTGCTTTATAAAGTTCTACCCAATTAAATAATTTGATCAAAGAAAGAAAAAAAATAATTGTCAAATTTTAATCCTTTTTTGTAGCAGGAACTTCAAGGAAAAAGAAAAATAATGAACAGACATAAATTTAATTAGTATCAAGTGAAAATTGATAATTACTCTTATGAGATAATAAAATAAAAATTGGCTTTTTAAAGTATTTAAAAAATAAAGTAAAGAAATTAAAATAATCGAAAGGATTTTTTTAAATATTGAAAATAAACTTTAAACCAGTTTTAGGCGACTACAGACGATTAGTATGTAGTCTTAAGTTTATTATATATTATCTTAAGAACATTATTATGATAAGTTGTATTTAATAATAATTTATAATTTATATTTACATAAAAAGTAAACAATAATATAAGACAGCGTTGTCATTGCAAGTATAGAAATAATTTTTAAAATTATTTAAACCTTGTTATTTCAGCTAAATTATTTTTAATTTCGATAAATCTAAACTGACCCAATATTACGTTAAATTTAGTTTATAATTAAATTTTCTTATTTATGAGATTAATGTACTTAGATTAACGATAATAATAATTATAACGTTTTCATCCGCATGTTTCAAATTAAAAAATTGAAATAACGAAGAAAATATATATCAATTTAAGTTATTAATGTTTTTCTGATGTTTTATCATTTAAAAGATCAACAAAAATTAAAGAGAAGTAGAGAAATACTTTTTCATTTTACAATACAATAAACATATCTTACGATGTAAATAAGAAAGTATCTCATCTCAAAAAATTGTGATTAGAACAATATAATTATTAAATTAATTAACGTAATTATTAAAAAAGGTTATCCAAACCATGGAAAAAATTACTACAACGCATTTGAAAGTACATAATTAAGTATATTACATAATTAAGTTTAATATTATTTTAAAAGTATAATAATAAAAATTCTTTTTTATTGCAATTTTGAAAAATTGTCTTAAAAGCAAAGACTAATCTCAGAAGAATGATAAACAATATTAATTTCTATATTAGCCAAATTGAGATACCATGTTTTGAAGTATGATACTGGTCAGTAATATTGATCTTGAAAAAGTTATTTTCTTTTCTGAGAATTTTATGTTATCAAATGGCTCAAGGTAAAAATTTATATTACACAATTATAATTTTATTATTTCACTACTCAAGTTTATATAGAATAGTAAAAAAATTTTTAATCTCTCACTCGTACTTAATATTTAAGACATCTTACATCATCAATAAAATATTGTTACAACTTGAAAATATTAAAATTATTATTGATGGTGCCAGGTCGATAAATAATATAAGGTATGTATCTGCATAATCGCTATGTTAAAAATGGCAGATGATTCTTTAGGTTATTCCATATCAAATGATGATCTAATCTCATTGTTCAATGAGACACCAAATTTTGATTATAATTGATTATAATTAATTATAACAAATTTTCGTGTATAATTATAAGACATTTTTTTAGAGAAGTCAATAGATTCTTCAGAAAATCATTTCATAAATTTCTTGAAAATAGCGGCCATCTTGGATTCTAAATTGGATTTCATTAATTATAATAGAATTTAATGTAAAAACGAAAATCCCAGTCTTTCAAGATCCACAAATTTTGAATTCGGCGGCTTTTTAACGATGTTTTTAATGTTTTGCGGGGACTCGGAGATCCTGGCCTCCCTAGATCTGTCATTTTCGAGTTCGGTCGCGCCCCAGAGATATTGTAATAAGTTCGTGAACTTAGGTTTTCGTGTTTTTCAAGTTCTGGCGGCCTTTCGGAATGTTTTTGCCAAAACAGTCGGCCCATAAATGTATTCCCTTTAACTTTTGTTATTTTCTTAAATCTGTGGTTTAAATTTAGAGCAAATGTTTTTACTAAAAATAATAAAAAATGTTCTTTTAATATATTATGGTAAATTTAAGACTTTAACAGCTTCCGGTAGTAACGTAAAAACTGCCAAAATTTACTCCTTCAACTATCATAATTTCATTAGAAAATTTTTCAATTCTTGAATAATGTATAAAATATTATATTTTAATACAACAATAAATGCTTATGTTTACTGTCCTAAATTTTGAACTATAAACAGTATTTCATTATCAAATTAAATTTTTTATCGACTTTTTTTAAATGTTTGTTAGACAAAATTAGACAAAATATAAGTTTGCATTAACAACAAATTCTATAAATAAAACTTGGAAAATTATTTTGGATCTAGTATTGATTATTTAATAATATGTATATATTGCAGTGCTATTTATGTGAAATAATTTTTTTTAACTTCAATTCATTATTTTTTATCAAATTATCGCATAATAATCATATACCGGCTAATGGCCGAACATAGGAAATTAACATCTAAAAATTATTTTAGAGAAAAAATTAAAGACATAAAAATAATGCAGAAACATAAACTACGAATGATAGGAGCATTAGATTTCATGTAGGTTTTATTTAAAAAGTAAAAAAATTCTTTCGAAATTGTTAAAATTTTCATTTATCGGACTGGCCATGTAACAAATTCAATTTAATTTTTATTATCAAAAATAATTAGCTTGGAAACTTACATGGCCAGTAAATCGATTTTACTGCAAAACTTTTTAGAGATTTTGTGTTGCAAATTTTATTGCCTTCAATTAAACAAGGTCTTATAGGACTTAAACAAGACTCTGTAAAATGCAAAAATATTGTCATCTATATCTCGGAAACGGTACGACAAAATAGAAAAATGTATAGAAACAAAAATGTACTAGAGAATAAAATTTACAAGAAAAAATGTTTATTAATTTTTTACCTTTTTTGCATCGTTCTCGTGATAGATGACAATATTTTTTGCAGTTTGCAACTAAAAAGTTTTGCTGTAAAATCGATTTTTATATGAAAATATTCAATATTCAAAAATATCCACGGGGAAGTTATGTAAGTTGTAAGCAACGTTACTTTTTCTTGTAAACATATTATTTACAAAATTCTTTTTTGGTAAATTAATTTCAAAATTTCAAATAGCCGCATATTATATTTTGGCAATTTACTTTTATATAATTATCAGTAATACCAATACCCAATAACATCGATAATTTATCTATCTAACCGATAAGTTATTTGCCACATTTAAACGTCAATGCTAGTCCGCTCTTATTTGTTACAATTCTTCATTTAAAGAAAACTCTTTAATTTATTTTTAGCTTTCTATATTTAGTTCAATATATGAAAGTTATTTGATTTTTTGAACCCGTACAATCGGTCAATATTATTTTACGACTTTTTTCTTAAATAATATTATGTTGTATTTTATTTATGATGTAATAGTTTCTACTTTTATTATATTAAAAAAAAAACTTCCCGAACGGTTTCAAGACAGGGGGGCATTGGAACAAATAAAAATTATGTCACATTAGAATCAAATTAAACATTGGTTTGAAATTTGAAAAAGGTGATCGTCTTGCATCATTTTAATAGATGACTTTAAAGTGTAGTTAATTTCAATAGGTAAACTAATAGTATTTTCAATCAAATTTACCTTATATCGTTGTCACTTATGGCATCATATAACACCGAAGCCAAAGAAAATTCTTTTCTGTTTCTCCCTCGGTAAATACTCATTGTTTATTTTTTTAAATTTAACGAAAATTAGTTTTTAGTATAAATATAAGCACAAACAAATTTAATTGAAACTATTATTTTCACAAAACTCACTCACAACATAAAACCGAAAGTATTTCATTAAAATAAAAATTTGAATGTTTATGCCGGTGTAGGTTATGTACATTATATGGAGTGTAAACAAGGATGGAGTGCAACGAGTAATAACGAATTTCTCCAGTGGCAGCCGCTTATAAAATTTTTCATTCGATCGTATTAAAACGACAACATTTTTTATTATCATTGATAGTAAACTAAGTAGTAATCGAAGAAAGGCTAACATAAATTTATCTACAAACTAATATTTCTCTCGTATCACATCGTAATTCATAATCTATAAATACTTATAAAATATAGCGCGGTAATTGGTTCAAAGTTCACAATTAAATTTTATATTATACTTGACTGAATATAATTAGAATAGAAATATTGTTTATACTAATGTTTTTTTTTATTGAATAAATTTATTTGTTTTTTACAAATTTTCATTAAACTTTTGCATGGAGATTATTATCTTCTTTTTTTATTAATATCTAGAAACCGATTGATTAGTATTTTACAACCTTGGTAAATTTAATTAGTTGGTTTATTTTTTAAATTAATTTGTTTACCTGCCGAGAGTAGGTAATACGTGTTTTGATATTTTATTTATTTAAACAAAACTTACGGAATTATTATGAATATAATTTTGTTAGGAGTTCGGAGTTCAGGTAGAAAAAACCCAGTGGCGTGGCATCAAGTATATGTACATTGGTAGATCCTGGTGGTACCAAAGTCCAGGATTGATATATCAATATATCATAATATTTATTCAACATCATCTTTGGTTGTCTTGGATACTAATCTTTTCATTTTCATCAGTTAAAGTTCCACATATTAGCTAACTGAAATTAATATTGAAGATTAAATGAAATGTCACTAAGCAACCAAAAGTTATTATGTTATTATCGTATAGTGAGTTATTTGGACCTGATCCTTTAACTTCATTAGATATACCTTGCAGTGAACGTCGAATAGACTCGATGAAAAAACTAAAATATGCAGACTTTATACCGGCACCGTCGTCGTTATATCCGAAAATCCAACCAGTATCAGTATATTGTTTTGTTTTTCATTGTTATATGCGAGTGAAAACGGAAGCAAGGTTGCGCATCAACATAACTGCAAGATAAACCAGACATGTAAATTTGGATCTCAAATTTTCCTTCAATATTAATTACCTAATAAAAATCTATATTTTTTTTTGCAGCTGTTGAAACTTAGTATAAAACACTCCACAATAAAAAACATTCAAAAAGCAAAATTATGTCCACTTATGGTATGGACACCGTTACCGCAACTTTTCTTCTCTTTTCGGATATGGTAAGATATCTTTTTTATATAATGACACATGAACTCTTAAACTGGTATCAAACTAGTTTTTTTTAAATACTAATCTTTATTGATTTACTTTTGCGTCGAAATATATTTTATCATTAATTCAATATACAAAATTAAAATATATTTCCAAAAATCGTTTTAAAAATCATTCATAATATCGTGCTTAGAGCATGAACCTTGCCTGCAAAAGTATATAAAATTTAATATTGTATTAAAAAAATAAATAATAATATTGCCTTATCAAATATCAAGACACAATAAAGTTGATAAAAATTACTAATTAAAAATTTTGAAAACCATAGTATCCTGTTAAAAAATATATTAATTTTATGATCAGAAAATGATGAATTCTAATTTTATCATATTTTTGCATTCACATTGCAGTATCGCAAAAGAGGATAACTTGATATAATATTCAGAACTATTGATATAATGGCAATCAAAGTTTATTAATTGATATAATTCATGATAAATTAATGGTTAATATATTATCATATTAGATATTAATATTACTATGAATAAATTAAAATCATGTTGATATTTAACTAACATTTGGTCTTCCAACACCAATAAAATTGCGGCATTTCAGAATGCATTGTGGGTATATTTCAGACATTGTAGTGAATTAAATAACATATTATTATTATAATGTAATTTGTTGTATTTTGAAGGGTCAATGCACAAACTAAGCCCATGACTGCCCTTATGACCCAAATACTCATGTCAGTCGATGCCGCAATGATACATATTACGTGCATTTATCCGATACCCTAGGGATATTGTAATGCAATGCAGTTTAAACCCGGACAAATCTTATCGTAGTTATCCTGACCTATACCCTATCATATATCATAGAGAACTCCAGATAATAGTTATAAAATGATATTGAACAAGTGCGCACCCGAATCAAATAATGGGGAATATCTTAATCGAACAGCACTATGGCCGATAATTATCTTATCTGAATTGATTCAAGCCTTCTATATTCTTTGTAGTTAAGTTATACATAGTAACTCGACTCATCTGTATTTGTCTTCTATGTCAAATATAATTATTATATAGAAGTTTAGAAGTAACTAGCCAAAAAGATGGAAAAATTCCGTACGCATCGACTATAGCAACCAAGTGGAATTTCCTTGTTAGATGCACAAGCTGGATTTTAATTTCTTAATAAAATTTATCAACTGTTAGAAAATAGTAGAAATATCGAAGATATCTGCCATTCTGGACTCCTTTGGCCTGACACTATATTTTTGGTACAAAGTTTTCCATAACATTTTGACTTCTTGCTATAATTAGAGCTCTCTGTTTAATCCATTATGCGTATTATTTCGGGCTTTAGCTCTAAATTCGTCTGACGACTACTAGTAATAGACTTGAATTTTTACACAGCCTTAGAAGAAATAAGTCTAATAGTGTCATCATAATATAATCTTAAGGACCAATTGATATCACCATTTCAAGAGATAATCCAACCTCTGAACTTCAATTGTTGTAAAGCCGTTGTTTTACTAGATACTATAAAAATCTGGTACCATGCACCGTAACAATTTTATCTGCATCATCCTCAAAGAATAATGGTCAGCCCCGGATGGGGCCAGCAGGCTCATGGACAGTCATGGCCTCAAGGAGCTGGTTTTCAGATAATATAAATTTGAAAATATTCACAAAATTTAAGCCTTATACTAGACTGCTGGTAAAAAATCATTTATAAACATATGTTACGGTCAATGACGTTATATGTTACTGGCCATTAACCGGCTATTGACGTCAACGTCAATTATTTGTCGTGCATGCGTTTTTCCGTGTAAATGAAAGCAAGCCTTTCTCAAAGCCTCCATAAGTCATAAGTGTACCTACAGGGATTTTTATTTAATTTAGACAAACGCAAACTCATTTTAGGGTGGATCCGTGATTCCTCCTGTTTGCGCCAGCCAAAACGGCCGGTATGAAAAATTAATTTAATTCATTTATTTTACGGTGGATCCGTGATTTGCCGTGGTTGCGCCAGCCAAAACTGACCCTATGCAGCCCTTCACTGCGCTCCGGGCCGTTTTGGCTGGCGCTTGCTCGTTAAAAACATCCCTGAAATCAATCCACCTATTAAAAGTATTAGATATGATCAACCATGTTGCCGCTGTAATCAACAGAAAAATGAAAGTGCAAATTAAAAGCTTAAGTTAACAAATTAATGTTCAATCACTAAAGTGTTAAAATTCAATCTTGAATAAAATCTGGATTCTCCCAATCCGGATCTTTGGTTCGATACCAATTTCTGACTGTCTCCTTTTGAAAAGCAATAATGGCAAAATACCAAGGTATAACCTGTCTGAAAAAATCTTCTCAAAATGAAGTATATATTACATAATATTACCTATGTATACACTCTCCATACACATGGAGAAAATTTCATAGTGCATGGTACCTGAAGAAAAAATAATATTTAATAAAAACATTGTTTTCTTTGACCTTGACGTTCTGTCTATTGGCCAGACTTTTGTAAATAATATAGGACCAATTCTGATATTCACAGGGTGTTAATGCGCACCGGAGGCCAAGCCAAGAAATTTTGTGAAGTTCGAGATTCACACTCAGAATTTCTGCTCTGTAACGCAACCAGCAATCATACCAATTCATTACAGTGGTTAATAAAAACATTTAAGTTTCATTAACAAGAAAGTTTCTTTCCCCTTTTGCATGGCTCGGACGCCTTGACATTAAAAATAATCTTTTGCTATCAGTTTAATAATATTGTAATTACCAACAATTTATTGTAAAATTTAAAAGTTGTAGGTGATAATATATTCATGACATAAGTAAATTTTAAATAAATATCGGATGATGTTAAAGAATGCTATTATCTTCTGCTTGATATTCACCTACTATATTTATGTGAACAATAAAAATGTATAAATAGCAAAGACAGGATGTTTAACAGCAAAACAATTGATTGTAACTTTTCAAAACAATACAAATTTGTTAAATGTTTTTTTCCTTCATGTTAACTTTTATTTTATGAAAGCAATGACGATATTTATGTTTTATCAAGACAAATTTGTATAAAAAAAAATCACGTACAAAGAATTAAACCAAAAATAGAATTTTTAACAATAAAATTATGCTATTTATAAATTATTTAATTACCTAACTATCAGACTGATTAATGACTTATGTCAGAATTGATCGATTTCTTGGTTAAAGAGTTATCTTCATTTGTTCAAGTATAAAAAATTGGTATTAATAAAGCAGGCCATAAGGATTGAATCGACTTGAAATAACAATTAAATTATTATTTAACGTAATGGAATAGAAATTTCTAGAAGGTCAAGTTTAGAGGTTTTTGTCCTCAATAAACAAATTGATAAAGGTTACTATACTACAACTGTTAGTACTATATAGAACAACAAATTTGATGTTTCTTATTCTTTAAGTTGGATAAAAGTTTTAATAAGTTAATTTCCTTTTTATTAAAAAAATAATGTACAAACTTTAACTCCCTACATTATACAAACTTTATTATCACATTTTATACATAAAAATTATTTTTTTATTGGAACCCAAACCGGAGAAGCCACTAATCCGGTTTGAACTCGATTAACAGTAATCACTTCATCCGATACCATATCTACATTGTAAAACTTCTTTAAATCATCAATAGCTTTATCTTCAATCTATAAAAAGCAATTTCACTCTTAAGAATGAAACAAAAAATATTGTTCAGAAATAGGTCATTTTATATCAAGTGGTTCAGAACTGAATTAAATAGTGGATTGGCTATTTTGTAAAAATCTATTGTTTTTGTAAATTGCCCTAATAAAATGTTTCTGTTTTCTTTTAGTACCTAGTACTGGTTTCATCTGGTCCAAAAGATTTTTTGGGTGAACTCAAATATCTCAGGTCCTATTTGTGCCAAGAAGAGCAATTGCAGAACAATGCAATTAAGGTTGTATGCTGATAAGTAATTATTTTATCTTTCCCTAACAAATCCCAATTTATTATTTAGATTCAAGGTCCAAATATCTCAAGTACACTTTTTAATTTAGTTTTTTCTTAAACAAATTGCTATTATCCCCCTCCTACATATTGATAATACAAATAGGAACTGAAATTTAAAACCCTTTAGACTGCAAAGAGTACAAATAAAGTGACCTGTATGTTGAACCTCTCAATATGGAATAACTCAAATAACTTACCTGGGTGTATGCCAATAGTTTTGTTTTCATTTTAATAAAATTTTCTTTTTGTTTTATTTCAGCAGTAATAATTGATTCCATTGTTATGGTCGGTTCAAGGTTTCCAAAAACGTCATTGCTGTTACATACATTTGGAGCAATAACTTTCCAAGGATTTTTTGGTGTTTCTAAAATCAATCACTTTGTAAGTTGAATTTTGAAATTACTATGCTACTAACCTGCCGTTACTGGAGACGTACTTAATTCTGGTCCACTCAAATTACTTTCAGATGATAATCGTTTTCTCTGTTTCTGTGACAATTTTGGCATTTTCTGTTTAAAATCAACTTTTTCGCTCTTATGGGCTGATTTTGTAGCTAAAGAGTGATCCATTAGTTCAGGAAAATTTGATAAAGCTAATTCGGATTTGGGTTTAAGCTTTTCAAAATTGTTTTGATCATCTTGTAAACCAACTATTTGTCGGGCGGCTACTAAAGCTTTCACACGAATTTGAACCTTACTGAAGGATTCTTCCTTTGGACTAGCATCAATTTCACTCAAGCTTAAATTGCTAATTTCTGGTAACGTTTCGTCATTTTTTGATAAGTTCAGTTCTGTTTTGTTAGATTCTGAAGAAATACTTTTTCTTGACGACAAACGTTTCCTCTTATGTTTTGCGGTTGTTTTTATAAAATTTTCGGTGCTACTATCCAACTTGATTGGATTGTTTTTAGCAATTTCAGAAATAATTTCGTCAGACGGTGCGTCCATATAAGGTGTTATTATTCGTTGCTGCAGTTTTGAATTAAAATCGTTGTAATAATTAGTAAGTTCCCATAAGAGCTCATCATCCACTACTTCTAAACATTTTGATTCTAATATTGTTGGCAAGTTGTAGCAAATGAAACGCATACAACACATTTTAAGGTGATCTGCATTGTAAATATGAGAAAATGAAAATATTGTTGCAACACTTTTTAGTGTTATGTGAGAAATTATGGCATCCTCGCACAAGTCCTTCATGTGTTTCAAGAAAAATTCGTCTGCGACGACTAGCAAGTTGCTAAGAAAATCCAAATCTTTTTTATTCAAATTTGGTAACTCATCCGTGTATAAATAATCTATCAAACAATCCACTATGTGAAATGGATATGGGAATGAAATTTCATTTCTTTTTGAATTCTAAAACAAATTGCAATTATATAAATCAGAAAAAAAATCGGGCTCACCTCTTTCCACCTCATGGAAAATAAATTATTGAAGTACTCCATTTTTGCTACTAAAATGCACTTATGAACCTTTACATTATTATTGTCTATTGTCCTTAGAGTTACGTTATGCAGTTCTGGAAAACTTCGGCGATTGAATTTAAATAGACCGATAGAAGAGCAATTATTCTTTGTTGAAATGCAATTATCACATATAAAAGTTTTTTTTAAAAATTTGTGAAGATCATTAAGCTCAAATGTTTTAGAAGCCTCTTGCAACATTCGTATTGGATCCTTCATAGGTTTAGTATTGTTTATGGATTCATTAGCCGAATTAAGTACTACACTATCATTTTGATTTTCCATTAAAACTTTAAATTTACTAGGAACAGGCCCCGGTTGCATTAAATCACAAGTATCTGTATAAATGTATAATAATATTTGTTCAAAAATCAGAGGGTCTATGTTAAAAAGTTCGATTACTTTATTGTTATTTGATTTAATTAATTCGTGTAAATAAGTACACTTGGAAGAAATAATGTAATGGTGAACTGGAAAAAGTCGATATGATACCTTGAAAACAATGTCATGAACACAATCATCTTCTGTGGAATCAATTAACAGTTGATAAATTTGATCAGTTTGTTTTGCAATGTGCGTTCTTGACGCATTATTTAAAACAATAGTAGGATTAACCTAAAATATCACCATTAAACTCATTATTGCTCGTGTTCAATTCAATACTTCCTCTACCTTACTATTTCAATTCTTAAAAGTGTTAATGAAAAGTAAAAAATAATTTTTAAAAACAGAAAACAGGTAAAAGAAGTACAACCTAAATAAAACTTAAAAAATTTGTTACAAACCTGAAGGCAAGCAAAATTTCTTCCTTCTATATCGCTATGAATCGAGAGTGCTCTATGTATGTGAGGAATTTTTGTAATTTTCAAAACCTGATAAGTATTGTTATGTAAAATTTTATTAGCATTGTTCTTGCGAACAAGTAATGCATTCTCATTTTCAATATTTATTTTAATCTTTGACTTAAAAGAGGCTCTGTAAGCCTCTCCAAAATTAGTGACAAATAAAATCTCGTTTAAATTTAATGTTAGTTGTGTAATTTTAAAACAACGGTTTCCAGAAAAAATACATCTAGTAAACGTAGGAGTTAATTCGCTCCATACATACAAATGATCCAAAGTGTTGTTTATAACAACAACCAACTCGTGACTCTCTTCTATGGATTCGTTATTATCTATTTTAGCAGATATTTTACCACCAGTGATTCCAAAAGTACGAATGCTTAAATGGCTAAAATAATAAGTTTAATTAAAAATGCTACTTAGACAACCCTGAAACTACTATTACTTGGCTGTTATTTTGCTGCAGTTATATTGGTGTAAAACATAAAAATCAAAATTTGATGTTAACACTGCTATTGCAGCATTACTACTGGTTACATCCCGAATGGAGCAGGTAAGATTTAAAAAATGAGAAACAACTTTAGGAGTTATTATATATTTGCCTGCAGATACATGGTGACCCAATTGACCTCCATTCAAACCCCATGTGTATAATGCCGTAGGTCCCCAAGCAATTGAATGGTATTTAGCCGCAAGAACATTTTCAAGTGAATGCTGTGTAGTATGTAACTGATGTGGTTTTAATACAAACGGAGGAGGAGGATTGATCCCTAATACACAATGAGTGTTTTGACCACACGTCCATACCTAATAATATCATTTGAAATAGAGCAAAAAACAGTTAAGGTACTTACATGTCCACTGCTCGAGAGAAAAATGCTGTGGTCAACAGAAATACTGACTTTCTCGATTACTCCTTCATTTACATGAGATAATTTAGTGGGAAATTTAACTTTTTCTGGAACGAGAACAGTTTTTTCATTTTCAAAACCAAGCCTTCCACCATGCCCATGTCCACTAGCAAAAACTTCACCAGAAGTTGTTAAAATTACACAATGAAACTTTTCCAAACAAATTTGACGAACATTAACACCGGGATTGTGTTTGTGGAAAATGTCTAACCTTTCAGGCAAAACTCTTTCTTGTTGGGGTCCAAAAGTGTAATTAGCATTACAGCCCCAAGCGTAAATTTCTAATAAAGGTGTGTCGAAACCTTCATTGTAAGTTGGCATCAATTCTTTCGCAAGCTCTTTCCACTCAGTTAAATCCAGCATTGCATTTTCCAAAACTGTATATCCATCAAAATCGGTGGCCGATAAATTCGCACCAAATTTTATTAATTGAACTGCTATGTCTATCTTACCATAAAATATACTCTTGTGTAAAGGAGTAAAACCAGATTCAGAATCTTTCAAATTAATATTGGCACGTTTAGATTTCGCAAGCCACTTAACAACATTGCTACGACCACACGAAACAGACACGTGTAGTGCAGTTTGGCCCTCATAATCTCTAACTGTATCACAGCAACAACATATATTATCTAAGTAGGAACACAAATCTCTATCGGAAATGGATCGCTTCGTTAAAGCAGCATTTATAAGTTTTCCATGTTGCTTAGATCTACATTTTTCAGTACAGTCTCTTAAATTAGTCAACGGTAATGGCATGTTCTCTAAAAAACAAAAGAAGAAAAATTAACTTAACTCTTAAACAAATAACTTTTAAACAAAATAATAAATATTTTAAATTTGAGTTTTCGAATTATAAATATTTAATCATACAACCTACATAAATTATATTCGAGTTTAGATTAGCCCTGTTACTTAGTTCGTATTAATAAGTATAAGCTATCTTACACAATATGTTGTAATTACATAGGTTAGATATCTGACAGTTGTGACAGCTGCAACCTTGAAGACTTCAAGCTGGACACACACGTACAAATAATAGGCCCCATACACCTGCCAACAAATTGCGCAACAGAGGCTGTTGTGCAAACAGTTGTCAAGTGTATAGTGTTGTTTGACGTGCTGTGCAACTATGGGCATATATGGGTTACCTTATTACAACATGTTTGTGCAAACAACCTGTTGGCGCAATTTGTTTGCAGGTCTATGCCGCCTACAATGCACTTAAAAACGATCGTCAACTTAAACTCAAGTTGAGTAGAAGTTAGTGTAGTCCATTATTAAAAATCATTTTATTGAAAATAAAATTTATCAATTTTCACAAACATGAAACTTTGATAAAAATGCTAGGTTGGTCCAAAATTTAGTCTAAGATTTTTAAATTATTTCTGAAACTTGAAAAAATATTTAAATTAAATTCTACATTTTTGAAGACTTTTTGACATATAGAAATCGCTTTTAGAGCAATACTTATTAAATATTTTTTCTTGAAAATTTCATTCGCTTCAGTTTTCTTTATAATATACATTGTTCAATTTTGTTGCACCGTTTCGGAGTTACAGTCTTACAGTGAATTAAAAAAGACTGTAAAATACAAAAAATACTGTCATCTGTATCTCAGAAACGGTGCGACAAACTAGAAAAATGTATATGAACAGAAATGCCGGAAATGTAATTTATAAGATACCTAATTATGTCTATTAATTATTTTGTTTCAGACAACCGCCAGGTGACCACTTATACTAGATCATAGGGAAATAACATATAGTCCAGTAACCAGGTAGTTTTACCTGACAAATTTCTCTGGCAAAGGATTGAAAACTGATTCCTATGTAATTTTGGTCGTAGAATCCGAATTTGAGGTTTGCGAACAAAATTTCCATGTGCCAAAGCGGCACAATTGTACACCTGCAAACTATACATTTTCTACTAATTAAAAATTACAGATGTACAAAGGACATTTTAGACTATAAGGTGGCTTTTTTAAAATTTTATTAAAGGATCTGTGCAAGCGTGAAAAAAATGATAAGTGAAAATTGTAACAACTAGCTCCCCTCTCCTCTATATCTAATATCCAAAAATGCACTCTTTCAGACATAATTAGTAGGTATATAGTTCTTTCAAGTCAAGTTTTTTAAAATTTTTATTTTGTTATATTGGCAGAATCTTTTGAGATAAAATTCTTTTAAATGTTAAATGTTTTCTTTTAAACGATTGGGAATAATATATTGATTTTATGTAATGGTTGCTATGAAGTACTATTTAAATCTGAAGTATTGATGCGTAAGCCTGATGTTCAACTTTGTTTGGAGATTTATATAATATAAATGTAAATATAAATTAATGATGTAAATATTTTGTTGTTTCTTTTGGAGATGTTTGATATATAAATCGAAACTAGTCGACAATAAGAATCTTATTTATTGTAAAGAAATACACAATTTAATTTGGTAGTTAGGTAAAAAACCTTCCACCATTAGGAGTCCCTCGATTCATTATAGTATATATTATATTAGCAGTTGCACTTCTGAAAGACAACTACGGCCGCACCGCCCCTTAAAAAAACTTTGTCATAATATAGTTCGCTTTAAACTTTAAAATTGGTTATTTCCTATTTTGTTAATCTTCAGTTTTATCGCTTTATATTAATGCAATATATCAAATTCTACAACAATTTTGGGGTCATCTATAAAAACCTGTATGCCCTATAGTACGGTAGATGTAGATTTTTAGGTGGAACTAATTCCCACAAAGATGGGGTTTGATTTTTTTAGTTCCTTGTTTGTATCTTATTAACATACTGAAAGTTTAGAAAAATTGAAGTGTGCAAAATGCGTTTTTTGCCCGTTATCTTCAAGAACTTCAAAAAAATCATAAAAAATCGTGTGTGGTATCAAATTACAGAAAATTTCTTGCTGAAAGAGGTTGTAATATTGGTTTTAATAAAGATATTAAGAAAAGGTTTTGTCATTGACGGAGCTATTCTACATATTGATACAAGGACTCCTCACCCAGGGAATGCCGGTGTTTGACTGTAAGTTCTGATCTGCAAAAATTAATGGATAACTTCAATTGTGAATTATCTATACTTCCTCCGTCTCTATTTGATCCAGAGACTCAGTTATTGAGAAAAAGTGACAAATCATCATTGGCAAGAATTTTGGATGACATAGCAACTAACCCTTTTACAGTATGATGTGGAACAAATGAAAACAGATTTGGAACAAACGAAGACAATCTTGAAGCAAATAAAAACAGATTTTGTGCAAATGAAAACGAACTCGGTTAAATTTTAAATTCTAAAATGGTTAGCTCTTGATTGTTATTACGTATGTAACTCAATTTTTCAGGCATTTTATCATGTAATTGACGTTATACTGAAGATTTAAAAGAACTCCAAACTCCTTTTTGTAACCATTTGTATGTAGTGCTTGTTAGAACATGTTAAGGCATGTTGGAACAATGATATGAAAATTAATTACAATATTTGATTATGCAGAAAATGCAAACAGAAAGGAACTCACAGATGTTGGCAGATAAGCATTGGTATCATTGTACGGTTGAAATACAAAAACGGTGACTCTAAACCTGCTACGATATAATCTCGAAAAAAATTACGACTGCCAAAAGTGAATTTAATATTGAAAGATTGCCATCTACAGAAGATGCCACTGTTCATCTTCTTCTCCGCGTACATTTACAATGTTTTTGTTGGAAAACTATGAACACCCATATTGCCAATCCCGAAGAGTGGGGTTGGAAAAAAGTAGGAGACCAATTACATCAGCCCATCACATGGATTCTGGTAGAGATTGAACAAAGTGCACTAAAAGAAAGTGATTTAGAAGAAACTGTAGATGACTATTAGATTTAGCTTTTCTCTTATGTAAAATGTAAGATACCTACATACGTACGCATTTATATAGATTAATAAAATATTATTTATTTTTAAAACCAATATTATAATCTTTTTCAGTAAGAAATTTTCTGTAATTTGATACCACACACGATTTTTTTGAATTCTTTCAGATAACGGCCACTCAGATTTTTCTAGACTTTTAGTATGTCAATAACATACAAATAACAAACTAAAAAAATCAAACCCCATCTTTGTGGGAATTAGTTCCACCCAGTTCCACCTATCACCTATTTTTTGCGTATATCTACCGTACTACTAGTTAACGTACTAGATCAGAATTTTTATGTACCAACTTAAAAAATAAATTATGATACGATGCTGCAGAACTAACTTCTTAATTGAAAGGATTTTGAATATGGGCTATAATTATAATTCCCTGGTGTCTCATGTCTTATTCAGATTTTAAGATCCCAAACAATCGGAAAATTCGCATCAGAGAACCTAAACACTGAAAAACCGACTGATGAAGAAGTCATCATTTTCATAATATTCATGAAAAATATCATTGAATGCATAAATTTGGACATCAATATGGATAAACAAGTTTTTTATTTTCATCAATATTGATGAACAGCTTTTTCAGTGAATCAATAAAAAAATCTCATAAAAACTCGTTCAATTACAGTTGGTTCAGCCCAAATAATCCCATAATGCTTTATTATGGGTAACTATAAAGTCATAGGATATAATTACCCAATTTTGGTTTTTTTCATTAATTATTTTTGTTAATTTTCATTTTGTTTTCATTAATTTTCAGTTAATTTTTCATGCCCGGAGAATTGACCAAGTACGCCGTGAGAGAAGGTACCAAGGCTGTCACCAAATACACCAGAACGGATTAAAGTCATGTGGGTCCCCGAATAGTTAAGTGTTAATTTAATGTTAAAATTTAAAAAAACCTTATATATCCTTAAAGAAATTCATATTGAAGTGTAATAGTCCAAGCAAAGCACGACATGTCCGTGTACAGAGAACTATATTAAGAATCTTGTTCAAAGTAAGTCATGTCCAGTAGTAACTCGACTAGACTTAACTTATGTTAGTTCAAAACAGGACTTGTCAAAGAGTAAATATTTTTAAAGTGATTTACTTTAGTAGGTTATGAATTTTCATTAATAAATCACGCAAAGTAAGGGACCATGTCCATCATTTAGTCCAAGTAAAACCTAACATGTTCGTCATGACCAAGCAAACTTGGACATGTTGATAACAAATATTGCTGTATTTCCATTTTTTCTTTAAATATTTTGATTTCTATTAATATATCTTACATGTGTTGTCAGTTATCAGTTATGTAATCCTTAAAATAATATCAAAAACTTAAAGGTCTACATTACAGCTAAAATTTGTATTTATATCTAAACTTATTTTAGTGGACATGTACGACTTTGCTTAAGACACGATCCTCAATTGTTCGCACGTTTTCAACTGTTTTTATATTTATTTTATTTTATTTTATTTTAACTATTTTATTTTTATCCTTGTTTATATTTTGTCGAAATTCATAAGTACACACCGTAAACTACGCCACAATAACAATTACTTAAGGTCAAAGCTTGTACACCATTAATATTTCAAGTACCTATTAAAAATAATCGTCCTCAAATATTTAATTGTATTCAAAAGAAGAGTTTATTCTTTATAGAAAATTTTACAATCATTAGATTTGGCACTTAAATCGAGCAAAACGAATCCAAGTAAAGCAATGGATTCTAAGGTTTCATGTAAAGTAGGATTAAGGGAACAACTGGTCATGGCAATATATTCCGTGGTGTTTGGGAGAAAACTGATAAGTGCAAATAGTTATGGAAATTTTCTGATAAGTTCAATTTCGTGGATAATTTGTGCTATATTTTCATTTGCTCGTTATATAATAACTCTAGCGCTACGCACAATGAATGTAATAATTTGGTAGAACAATAATAAGTCGCATTACTACGAGTATTATTTTTATTTGATAAAAACCTGATAAAATAAATAAATAAATAAAACTTACATTTGAACTTATCATGTTTCTCCCCAACACCACGGTATTATATGATAGCAATACGGGCTTTGCAGACCCATGACTTGCTCAACTACGCTGGATCATATTTTTCGGTCTTGAGCCCCGTTTATACATTTTTTGATGTGCAAAGAATGTAAGTCCTCCCCTGTACTTCTTCTTTTCATTTTGATTTTGGTCTACCAATTCTTCTCATTTCACCTATATTTATCTTCAATATTCTGTTCGGTACTCTTTTCTCACTCATTTGCTCTAAATGACCTATAGAAAAATGTACCGCATTAACCTGGCAAGTTATTTTAAAAATTTCCTCATCTAGTATAGTTTATAAAATTGTTTAACATTTACTTTACAAAAAATATATTGCTACACTGAAAAAATGATTCATCACATTGATGAAAAGTTTATTATTTTTGAGCCGATAAACAAAATTCATCAATATAATAATTTCTTTGTCATTACTCTGAATTTTTCATCAATATGATGAATTTTGTTCATCGGAGCAACAATAATACATTTTTGATGTACCTTATTTTCCAGTGTATGTTACTGCAAAAAAGCATAATAAAATCATTTCAACAATTAGGTAGGTATTCAAATGAAAACACTTGTTAAATATTATTAAAGTAACAGGTATTTATTTTTTTAAATTCATTTTCATTTTCATTTAAATTCAATTCTTAAATCCACAACGTGTTGATGCACACCGGAAGACCGAGCTAAGAAATTCTGCCAAGTCCGAGATTCAAATTCAATATTTCCGCGCTGGAACTCAACCAGCGATCATATCAATCCACTGCTATGGTTCTGGTATTTATTTAAAACTAAATAACAAACAAATAAAAAATAATATAAATAATATAACAATAAATTAAAACAGTGAAATAAAATAAATTTAATATTATCGTCATTGAAACTATGAAATTTGTAATTTGATTCAAATTAAAAATTCTGTAAATATTTAAACATCTCGTTTTTCGCGCCAACTTTTTAAGTTGGCAGAAAAATTTGTTAAAAATTTGGACGTTGGACTCAAGTGATCGTGTTTACGGGAAATTCTAGTAAAATTTAAAATTTTGCGATTTAAGTTGAAGATTTTGCAACTTTGGGAATAAAGTTGATTTGAGCCAGTGATTTTTAAATCATTAGTTTTTAATTTATTTGTCCCAAAATTGTATCAAATTTGAACATGATTTGAATTGGGAAAGTTTCTATGATGTTAATAATTGATTTGGATTAATAGATTGAAGATTGAAAACATTAGAATTGTATTTGGAAATATTAATTGGTTCTACTAAAAAAGCTCTAATATTTAGAATTGGATATTTGTTATCAATGGTATTTTCATTAAACTTCCGATAATCGACTACAATTCTCTATTTATTTTTTCCACTTGTATCCATTTTCTTCGGTACAATCCAAACCAAATTGAACATGATTTTAATTTGATATTTATTTTCTTTTCTATGTATTTTAGGGTATCTATAAGATTTTGTGTAAATCGGGAATTCATCTTTTAATTTAATATTATGTTGAATTTGGTTTTGCGAAAATTAAAAAAGTTTTGTTACAAATAAAACATGTAACTATATTCAAAACCCTCTTGTCTATATTTTATTTCAAATTATTATTTTGGCATTATTAGATTGCTAGAATTTATTTTTGTTAAAATCTATAGCATTGGCAGCGAATTTTCAAGTTGTGTGGGATTTCATGAACATGAATGAACCTTGAAAAAAGTTAAAAACCCAACTTATTATTTACTTATCTAAATTATTAACATTTTAAAACAGTGATGCACAATCTCCAGCAAAAACTGCCCGCCGAGGCACCTAATTTTAATTGCAAAATTTACATTTATCCATGGGTTGCATAAAATTTTGTTATTGAACAAAAAAATCGAAAGAATTTTAAGGAAAAAAAAAAACGAATGATTATTACTTATCATGGTGGCAAGCATTAAAAACGAAAACTATAAAAAAAAGATAACAAATTTTTTAAAGAGAGATGGACAAACGACTATTGTTTCAGTAAACGTGAAAATAATTAGTATATTATGTGTGATTTGTGAACAGAGTTTTACCGTGAGATAACGTAAAAAATGGGGGGTAAATTTTTTTTTTCAATTTCAGATTACAATACTTTCCTTACTAAGGAGTTCGGAAAGTAAAAATTAAGTATCAAGAAAACGCCGTACAAATTTTGTTTTCAGTTTGGTCCAGTAACACGTAACACAACAAAAAATGCAATATAAACATAATTACAACAGAAATCACTATCCCGATTTATTTTTCAATTGCTAAGACATCGATACCTTTTTCTGATGGATTTAGAGATCTCACTAGCGCTTACACTTATTTTATTAATTACGTAGTATGTTGCATACTAATGCATAATGCAAACCTTTGCATTTTCTTCATTATATAAAATCTTTATTTATTGAAAGTTGTATAATGTTGCATTGAGCTCAAAAAATACTACCCTTTATAAGAAAAAGTTGTGGTTCACCGTTTTAAACCGAAAATTAATGTTTATTTTGTTACGAATACTATAAAAAAAACAATATATTTATGGTAGTCTCTAGGGCTCCTGAAGTACCCGATCCCCTGTGTCTGCAGACACCGTGACGCGCTCACTACGGACATTGCAGAAAGGATGAGACAATGGCGCAAGCTGTTAAAAATTGGAATATACGAATCTACATTTTATTTTATTTTAGTGGAAGAAATGTTTCGTCAAAATCAGATAATAGTAAAGGACGGAAATTGTAAAAAAAAGCAATTACTACAAATCCATATCGCCGATTTTATTGGTTTTATAAACTCGTAAATTTACACTGAATTAAAATTTTATAGTAAAATTTTATTAAATATTAATGCATTAAAAGATCGAAAACCTAGGTCGCAAAAAGTGGAAAAAGCTTACAGTAAGAAGACAAAACTTAGTTTTGTCTTAATAAAATTGAGAATTTAAAATTAGTAAGCTGCATAAATGTAAAAAATTTAAAAATGTAATTATATCGAGAGAATTTTTGTGTACGCAAATTTAAAGTTAAATTTTTCTAAAATACTTCCAATTGCGTCATTCTATTTTACGAGACTTATTAGGTATTTTTGCACAACTTGCATCTGCGATCATATAATAAGCAATTACGAATCAAAGAATTATATTTAGTAGAAAATATCGCATGAAAATTACTTGTAAGTGTTAAGTTATTAGGTGAGCACCATTTTGTAAAATTTGAAATACATTTTACACATCTTTATTTTCCAAGGAATAAATTATTTTCAACGTCAAGTTCTTGACATTGAACTACTTACAATTTACTCGTGTTCAAATAAAATTACCGAAAAAATGTGAGATTTACTTGTGCAAGATTTCCAAAAAAGCTCTTTCCTAATTGTATAATTTCGAAATGCAATTTTATTCGTTCGATTAATCCAGCGAATCATTTAAGAAGTTTTTCTATTTAACTTCAAGTTCGGAGAGAACAGCTGATATTTAACGACGCCTGCCAGACGACGCAGACGTATCCGACGCGTCGGCTCCAAATGTAGGTACTTCGTGTTTACTCTGAGAGAATTCGAGCTTTCGAAGTGTTTGTGAAATCGGTTAACGTAAAATCTGTGTTTTAGTGCAGATTGAAAAATACAAACTTTTTTATGCCACTTATGAAAAATCATAGATGTTACATAGAAATGTAAGCGAAATATTTCCTAATTTTAGAAGAGCATTTTTTGCTTGTAATTAAAAGTTACAAAAGCTTAAAATAGTTTTTAAAACTAAAACTTTTCTTCGAGTAAAATAAAACGCTTATAAAATTGAATCAAAATTTTATTTGCTTCATTTAATTGTCGTTTACTAAACGCGATATAAATTTTAAAACTTTAGTAAGTTGAAAGTTGAAATTAAAAATTTGTAATTATGATTTTAGAAAATTTAAAATTGAGCCGACGAATGATGATGGAGATAAAGAAGCATTTTGTAAGCGTTAAGATGTAAAGATTGTTAAAATATAGGTCATATATCTTACTTTTGTGGTCAAGTGCTCTCCATGTCCTATGTATATTATGCTGTTGATGCTATTTATAAAAAAGCATACAATTTGCTTTTTTGCAAATGAATATTTGAATATTTGAATTTTTGTAAAATCTGTGTCAAGTGTTGCCTATCTAATTTTAATTACTCTTTTGTTTTCTGAAATCAAAGCCGGTTTTAGAAAATTTAATATTCCAAATAAACAATGAATTGAAAGCTTTTTTTTACATTGCAGTGTTGAGTACACACCAAGAGGTGAATAAATATGTGAAATCAGAAAAGAGTCTTCGTAATCACACTCGAAGATATCTACCTATTGCGAATCATACATAGAGGTACACATTATACCATTAAAAATTAAAAAACAGTGTGTGGCTTTGGCTCCCCAACCTCCTTAAGCAATGTGCTTGCGAATGGGAATTATAATTATTACGCTCTTGGGTTCATATTTTTTTAATAAAAGCAAGTTTGTTACTCATAAAGAGTAACTGATGAACAAGAAATGTCCATTGTTTTTGCGCTTAATTTGCAATTAGACCGATTTATTGATAATAAAATTATTTCGAAACCACTAAATTACTTTTAATAGCTTCATTTCAATTTGTTACGTTATGCGTTAGTTGAAACAAAGCGGTTAAATCAATATTAAAATATATACAACAGTTAATATGCAATCTACACCGATTCAATGCATTCTATTTTTGATTTTTAATTTACATAAAAAAAATTCGCCACACAAATTAACCATTTCACTTTGTAAAAATTTTATTCAAACTACCAAATACATTTTCAAAGCTATTCATTTTATACTTAACGAAACATATCAAATTTGTGCATTCAAAATATTTACTTTTAAATTTTAATAAAGAATAAAGAAAGTAAAGCAGTTGTGATTATTTAAATTTCTAAAGTTTGAAACAAAATTAGAACAAATTAAACTTCCAATAATTAATGTTGGTACTTTTTCAAGTGCTGAGATGCTAAACCGCAATCTAAGACGTGAATGTTAATTTGATAAAGAAAATTGTGAGATTTTCTTATACTTAATTAAAATTTATATAAAAAATTTGATAAAATGAAAATTTGATCGAGTAATTTTACATAACAAATACTGTTACCAATTTTAAATTAAAAATTTAATAAAATCTAATTAATGATTTGGTCCCTTCATGTTTTATTATATTCTCATCAGTACAATCAAACTGATTCATTAAACTTAAATTTAGGATAGCTGAATTGAAGTATATTTTTGTAAACGCTTAAAAAGTAATAATTAATTATAAAGCAATTTCGTTTTTAACCAGGCTGTTTTAAATAGTAATTGCTTTCTCACCACTTAATCGCCTTTAAAAAATGTTTTATCTTTGGTTACTGAAATCAATAACTTACTTAAAAATTAACTAGTTTTACTTTTTTGAACTTCTGAAAAAGTTTATAGTTCCAGTAATAAATTGCTAAGATAACATTAATCTTGAGAAAATAGTTCTTGACATATTGTACGTCGAAGTTTAAAAAGTTTACAAAACTTGAAAATTTTCTCATGATCATTGCGAAATAGTTGTTTTCAGGAAATGACCTAAAACTAAGTTATTTTTGTTTATTAATTATTATATCAAAGTTCAATATTTAAGTATTCAAGTATAAGATACGCGATTGTCAAAGGGAAACGTTATATTAATACTTATATATTTAAAATAATATTAATTTTAAATTTAAAATCTTTTTAAAAAATTTAACTTATTACTTTAACCCGAGGTTTATGATTTCGGCTGGAATTCTAGTTGAGTTTTCAAAAAAAATTGCGTTCAAAACATAAGATTTTAAAATATTCTTCTAGTGTCTTTGTTGATTTTATACGTTTTCAGTTTGAAATAACTCCACATATAATTTGTTTTCACAAATATTCTTAAATTTCTTAAAATTAACTTCCACTTCAGTAAATAATTAAACACTATATCAAAAATTAAAAAAACCGTAATTAAACCTATAACAAAAACATTTCAAAGACTATGCACAAAACTGCAGAAAAATGATAGAATTTTACCGTAGAGGATCCGGCGTAATAAAAGTTTAAAATTAAATTTCTTTTAATTAATTAAAAATTAATTCTGTTGCTTTGTATATTTTAAGTTTAAGCAAGTTCAGAATCCATATTCTGCTATTTTAGACATCAATAAATTTTGTGGTTTGAAAACTTTTATCCAGCTTTCATAATATTTTAGATTTTAGTGTATAATTATTTTACTAACTCGACATACTTATACTATGTGAACCTAATTTGATTTTTAAAATTAATAAAAGTAATAATTATTATCATTTGTATCATTTTAAATTATGATTTCATTTCTTTAACAGGAAAATTGCAAATTTTGATACTTCTTTTGTCAAGTATTACATTATTATGGAAATTGTGTGTTCGAATTAAATATGAATTTCATTAAATTCATAGTTAAAGTTATAACAGTTTTTCAGAATAAAAATAAAATAATTCAAGCATACAGTGAAAACAATGTACCTACTGTTTTAATATTTTTCAAAGTGTATAAACAAAATAGTCATTTCGTACTATAATATAATCAACATTGTTAAAGAGGAACACATGTTTTAAAAGGGATGAAAATTTTACATTCGACATTTTTTTACGAATGATAGGATGGCAAAAGAATGTAAATTTTTTACTCTGGAAAAACGCGATTCAAGTAAATTAATGTCTTTGATGTATGACGTGATAATAAACATACAATTCCTGTTTATATAATATATTATACGGTTTATTTATTTCTTTATTCTTTATGATGTTTTAAATAGAGATGAAGGATTTTGAAAATCAGCGAAACATAAATTTTAAATTTTGTAATCTCTTTTTCAAGGTCATACGTTTTTAAAGTTTTTGTTTCCTATAACAACCCTATAACCAAATGATATCTTTTTACTTTATATTTTATATAAATATTTATATCACGAAAAGTGTTATTGCTGTGTTGCTTGCGGTCTTACTTCTTTAATTTAATTAATTTAAGTTTTTACAATAAGTCCTTCAAATAATCCCAGTAAAACGATATTAAAACATTAAATGACTAGCGTAGTATGTTGATTTAGCCTTTAGTCCTTTTTTTAGCAAGAATTTTACAATAAATATTGAAATATTGAACTAATCTCAACTTCACTGATCACCGGAATGAGTTTGATAGTAAATTATTGTACAATCGTAATCATATTGTATAGTGACAGTGAAAATCTGATAAAATTAGAAAATTTCTAGTGAAAAACGAATAATGTGTTGTCCTATCGACTATACCATTATGTAGCACATTTTCCTCAACACTAAACAGTTATGTTAGTAAGATTAACACAGGTTAGTTTAAATGCATGTTAAATATGTGATAATTTAGAAAGAATGTCTCGTATCTACTTTATAGGAATAAAATATAACTTTTTTTAAATTACACCGTGTAACGAAATCGTGTTCTTATGCATTAAATTGCGAAGTTAGAGCTGAGAGCAGAATAACGATTTGTTACAAAAGATACAGTACCTATGATAAAAATAACAAAAATTTTGCGATGTTGTAAGTTATTCGAGTGCATTCGAACCTGTACTTAACTTCCTAATACATTCTAAAAATACAATATTCGTAATCGTACTTGAACTAACATTTATATTTATAATTATAATAATTTGTTACTATATTGTTATACTAGTAAAAATAGTAATACATTTTATAATTATTTTTATAGTTTTTATCTCCTTGTGTTTTAATATAAAACATAGAAAATCTATAAATATTTATAAGGGAAAACTGTAATTTTTTTTATTTCTTTTTTATTTTTACAAGGTTTCGTGTAAGATAGCTTTATTATCGATTTCTTCCAATTACTTTTATTTTTGCATTTCAATTTTGAATTTTCATCCCTGTGAGATCTTCCAATAGCATCTTATTCTTCGTTGGTCCGTTTTTTTCTTCTCATTTGTTGTTTTCTATTGTGTTAGTACTTTTGTTGTCTCTTCGCTACTCTTCTTCTCACTACATGGGCATCTATCGCATTACCTATATTCCTCGTTTTTTATTACTCTCATCGACTATGCAATCGTTTTAATTTTGATTTCATTTGCGTTTATCGTTACCTCTCTGACAATTTTTCATATAACTTTTTTGCCTTTGCAACCTTTATACAACATAATTTTTCACCAACACACCCTTTGTATATTTTGTGCAAATTTTATTTATTTTTAATTTTTAAATATTCTGAATTATTCTTGTTTTCCCGCTATCTAGTTGGTGTTATTATGACAGCTAGCTAGGGAAACGAGTCCTTTTGCCAGCCACCCCGAAGCGGTAGAGGAGAGAATCACCTCCTGAGATTTATTTGGCTTTTAAAGTATAAGTTTATGATTTTGTGAATGTAGGTGTTTTGATTTTGAGTGGGTACAGTTTTCAATTATTTTGAAATCTTATTTTTTGTCCAAATTTTGGATATAATTTAAATTATTTCCAATTTGAATGATTGATATTTGGATGATTTTGGATTGGAGAAGATTCGATTTGGAAAATTGGAATTATTATTATCTATAATTATAATTAGTTGAATGATTTTGTGAAGTTAGTGTATGGTGGAGTTATCTTTCGATTTGTGTTTCCATTTTTACATTGGAAAAATTGTTTTAAAATTAATTCGAATTGGAATTGAATTTATTTATTTTTAGATTTAGTGTTATTTAAATCTTGGATTGGTTTAATTTTTAAGATAGAATCTCATGCTCACAAACTATATAAGTGGATCGAAATTCAAAATTTTTTATTTTTTATATTTGAAGTTTTCCCATTTTCATGTCAATATATTGTACCTACTTATTGTACAATTATTGCAATGAATGTCCGTTTGGGGAAATATGAAAAATAAATATAAAATTAAAAACGCTTCAATTCTTGAGTTGCTTATGGTGCTGTTCACAAATTATGCATTGCACAATACTGGCGTACGTCTACATACTTTTCATTCATGATATTTTCAATCGAGAATTCGCTTGACCATGTCGGCACCGACTTGAAGACGGGGTGGATCCGGATTTGAAGATTCGTTTGGGCATTAGCTGATATCTGCCTTTTGGACGATCAAGGTCGTAAATTGTTTCAGGCGATTTGTGTTTCAATTTTTGAATGTTTTAGCATTTGAAGTGCGCGTAGTTGTTGCACACTGTTTCCAAGCAGCTGGGGTTGTCTTCTTTGCTACCTTCTTCTACTTTCACTTATTGTCTCTAGTTGTTTACTCATTTTATTCTCGAAGAAGAGAACCTAAAACAGATAAAGATGGCATGGAAGTTGTCAGGCAGTGGTTACTTAGTTATCATACATCAAACATTCACGACATACTACATAACTACTCTATATTTTATAATTTTTTCTGATTTTTGCCTGCCAATTAAAATATTGTTTCTACAAAAGCTATGCAGTTTCACGAGATTAATTCATGCAAATAAAAATCATTGTGATTGATTGAAGGGTTGCAGAGAAACTAGAGAAACAAACAGTGCAATTTGGAAACCTCTGATTTAAATGTTATAGAACACTATTAGTGATAGGTATTTTATCATTAAATTAATAACGTTTTAATACAATATAATTTAATCACATTTAATGATTTAATCAGCTATGTTACATTGTCATTTTAACAAAGATAAAAAAACTACTAATTTAAATTGACTTCAAAAGAAATAGCCATCTGTAAATTCTTCAAATAGCGATTGTGATAAAATAGAAGCTATAAAAAAGCGATAGCTCAAGATTTTTTTGATTTTCTAAGTATTTGTCACTTACACCGGAAATTCAAGAGTTGTGCTGAATTCGGATGAATTTGCGCTACAACTTGACTAATAACATTTTTTTGTTAAATCAATCGGTGTCAATTTCAGCAAACACGACAAACAAACTCAAACGTTAAAAGCTCAGCAGAGCGTCATGGTGGTAGACGCAAGGCCCTCATTATACAGAAGTAGACTGTTGTGAGCGCTTAATAAACATAGTTATTGAAAAAGCTGTGATAATTAAAAAAAAGATGTTTAAGTATTGGAAATGTTTCAAGCGTCTATGACCAAAAAAATTGCAGAATTAAAAATGCCAAGTGCGAAGTTCATTTTCTTTTTTATATTTAGAAACCTACAGTAAAATACATTTTCAATTTGAATAACAAATTATTGTTAATTTCTTCAATTGTAATTGAATTAATATTTAGGAAACATATTGAAAATATTTTCCTTTTATAAAAAAAATCGATTTATTTAAATCATTATTCTTTACATGATTGTTGTTTTGTAGGAAAACATTTTTCGCGATTTATCATGTAACTTTTACGATTTTGAATGTATTATACATTTTGAAAGTTATAAACTTTATCGTTTTATCAAAAAGCGTTCGCTTTAAATTTGAATTTCAAATTAAAATTTAAATGAATGTCACGAATAGTTTATTACGTAATTTAAAAATTAGAGAATCTCATTAAATAGAAAAATAAATATTTCGGTCGTTTTAACGAATTAAATATACACAAATTATTGGTGTTTTATTACTTCTACTTCTAAATGTAGCAAGTAAGAAAAGAAAGTCTTATCCAATTGATTGATGACGGAACTTTTCCACTGTTTCTTGTTGTTTTTACTTTTACTAATATACTTATATATTACTTTTTTTTAGATTAAATTGCAATCCACGGAATAACAAAAAATATGTCGAGTCAATTGGAAACGAAAAGTAAAGTGCATTCTTCTACTACAACCACAACCACAACCAGCAGCAGTCATAGGAAACGCACACGTTCTTCACCAAAGCTTACCGATATAGACAAGCCAAAAAAAAAGAAACATTTAAGTGCAATGTCTCTTGTGTCCATTCCAAACACCATATTGCTTTCTATGCTAAACAGCGGCATACTCTCAACAGGTAAATACATTAATTTATTCTAACATGATTAATGACGTGAAAACTTTATTTATTACACCCAGTTAATTTTGACTTGGTTTTATATACTCCGTGTTAAAAACTGCATGACCAAATTTAAAAGTTGAATTTTGATAATGCAATATTAATTGTATTTTCTTCGAGTACAATTAGCCGCATTGCAGTTTAAATCCCATGACACTGAAGTATTTTTAATAAAAATATGGTAGGTACTTCGGATGCTAACTGAAGTTTAAAAATAATTCCAACTTTTTATTTTTGATGGAAAGTGACATAGATAGATGAAATTCTATTTAAAATTGTGATTTGTGAAACCTGATAAAAAAAGTGTGCAGCTCGATATTTTATTTTATTATGAAGTTCGAATAGGGGTTTTTTATTTTAACAAATCGCTATTATCCAAGGTCTACGAACATATAAATTTTAAACTGTTAGTAGGTCTAGGACTCGCTAAGAAATAAATTGTTATTGCAGATGCATTAATTATTGAACTATGCTCTGCTGAGTTTCTACTAAATCATCATTATGAAAGACGAATTTAGCCAATTTAACGTTGTGCTCACTTTAGTACTTACGTTTTTTTGCAGTTTTTTTTTTGAGTTTCAAATCCTAACTTATTTACGAGGAAAAATTTAAAGGTGAAATTATGTTTTTTTATTGTTTTGCTGTTTATAGATGTTATATTATAGGTACAAACGATGGGAAATCAGGCAGATTGATTATGCAATGAGTAAAAGTGTTGTAGGGGAAATATTTGCCAATGAAATAAATCTTCTGATTAAAAATCCTACCATCTTACTTACCAGCTAAAAAATATTTGGATTATTATTGTATAAACTAACTGAATTATTGCATTTAAATGCTTTTAAATGCTATTTTCTCAAAAACGGTTGCCCATAGCATTTAAAAAACAGGTATTGGCTTAATCTTAGTGCTGCTAATTTAAGTGTTACACTTGAGCGGTTTCCATCGTTAATATTGAGAAAGATGATGGAGGCAAACCATTATATATTATTTTAAATATTAATGTTTATAAATTAAAATACATAATTAAAATAAGCAAAACTGGTTTCGGTCACATGATCTATCACAGATCGATACTTCTTTCACAATACATATTCAACGCTTTAACGACAAGTAATGGTAGGGCAGTGCCTTCTGCATAGGATGGTTTGAGAAAAACCGAGGGAAAACAAAAAACAAGGAAACACGACTGCACTTTCTGTGTTACCCTAAAGAAGTTTACCCTACAGGCATAAGAAATCAAAAACTATTTATTTTATAGTAACCATAAACTTTATAGCAGTGTTTACCAACCTAGGGTCCGCGGTCCAAAAGGAGTACACGAGAACCTTATTATTAACTTTGTAATTTAATACCAATTGCAGATTTTAATAAAATATGATATATTACAGGTATAAAAGTAATTCTTAATTAATTTTATAAAAAGGAAATGGGATGAAACAGGAAGTATATTAGCAATTATAATGAATTTTTAATTTTAATTGTTAAAGTAGTTTCCAAAATCATTTAGTAGTGGATATTACTTCGGTTACACTATTTATTATTTTGTAATAATAGTATATTTTTTTATTAGGATGGAAAGATTAGATTTTCTTGTTGAACGAGCCAAACGAATGGAAAACTTGCATAGCAAGAAAAATTGCCATCATTTCAATCTAATTTCAACCGTTTTACTTTCATTGGAAGATTTTTTTCGAAAAAAGCATTACACCACGTGTCTATATTTATAGGTATTAGTAAGGAAAACTTCAACTTTCGTGTTTAAAATTGAGAATGAAAAGTTCACTTTCGTTTAGTTTGGAAAAAAAATTATTTTCTTTCCACTTCCCTATTTTCAGCTTTCCACGAGTGTATTATTTCAATTAAAAAAGAATTGGTTTAAAGAGTTTCGGTGATGGTCGAGCACGTACCTATTATTATTATCATCCAGAGTTTGAATTCGGGATTCTTTTGTGTCGGAGTTTAAATAGATTTGTATTTTTGCACATCAGTTTTTGAGAGCGAAAGCCACCAGTAATTATAGTCTATACTTCATGTGCATCTACGTGATCACTAATGAACTTTATAACTTTACAGTTACAGCAAACTTATACTAACTAACTGAATACTTAACTTTACTAAAACTATTATAGGAACGACTATAACTTACTGAAACTACAGAGTTATGTACATACGAGTACTCGTATACTATATCTGCTCATTAATATATAAACTACAACATATATAAATCTTTTTCTTCCTACTTTGTTTATCGCCCAACTTTGAAAATTAAGCTTCTTTCTTATAGAGGTTTTAGCAATTAAACCCCCCTACCGTTTTTTAACTGAATTGGGAAATGTGCTTGTAACTCTGTTTTATCGTTGATAATGGAAAGTACTATCAACCTTTACGATACCACCTGATTTACATGCTCTTCAAAGCACGAAGGTTATCAAAAGAAATTAATCTTTCCCCCGATCCAAATCAGGTATTCTAGTACTGTCAAGATTTCCTTAGCAATTTCCTTTTTGAAATTAGCAAAGCTGAAGTGGTTTTGAAGATTTTAAAATAAAAATCTATGGATAGACGATGGAGTTAACCGGTGGGAAAATACATCTAAAGAATCTCGGAAAGTAATTGGGAGTATATGGTTTATTGCATCGAAAGAAGCAAAATGGCGTGCAAAGTTGTCTTAACGCCAACTTTGTTATACGGATCTGAAGCGTGGGTATGTTAGGAGAAATAGAAAAATAAGTGCAACGATGTTGTAAGGAGAGATATATGAAATGTATGTAGGAAAGCCAAATGGACAAAGTTAGTAATGAACGAGCGACTTGAAATTGAATCCAATTGATCTATGTGAAAGAAGCGTCTTATGTTGGTTTGGATATTATATTGAGAAAACGAGAATGGATCTAGTGACGAAGCAAATGTATATGTTTTATAATGGCAGAGTGTGCTTTAATAATAAATAAAATATTTCCAATAAGATAATTTTTATTTTTGTATAAAAAAAATTAATATAAAATATTAGAACTTTTATTTAAAAATATTTCAAAACCTGGATTTTATAAACTTTATTCTAAAAATATGTAGCCATAAAAGTACCTAAGCAGATTAGGTCTTGAAAATAACGACGAAAGGGATTAGACCGGCATTGCAAGAGTTTTTTTGCTTGGTTCGTATAGTTTTGTTTAATAAACTCTGATTTGAATCTCAGTATCTATAGAATTACATGAATAGAGCAATTTCGTTGTTTTCAATAAGAATTTAATTCAAATGAAACCGTATAGAAGGTCAGGTTCATTCAAGTTCACCAAAGTTAAGAAATCGATTAGATACTTTCTCAGCTTCATAATGAGTTTTGAAGTCGATGATGGTTTTATATCATTTTATCGAAAAATACCATTTTCATGTTGATTTCGATTATACTTGGAAAGTTAGAACAAAGAAAATCTGAAGTAGTTTCTTCGAAAAATATTTATATCGCAATTTCAGAAGCGGTAGAACTTTACAGTACGTAGTAAACCTTAGTTAACTGAAAAGAGATTTTCAGAGTCTTAAGGCACATGTTCTGTATATTAAGGTATCCAACAAAAGAAAAATTAACTTTTTCTAATAAAAGTCGTGTTAGGTTGAATTATGGTATAAACAGTGATGAAATAAACCGATGGGAAACGATTTATCTTTATTAAAGATCTTGTGGGACAGTCCCTCCCATGTTTTTATTAATACGTTTTTATATTATTGTTGTTCTATTTAATTTCTAAGCATAAGCATATTGTATATCATTTTTTTGAAAGATTTAGAATTTCCGACAAAACCTTATTAAACAAATTTCCTTTCATTTCATTTTTCAAACTGGTGCTTCGGATTTCTCGCAATAAAAATTATTAACTCGAAAATTGCGATACGAATAAAATTCATATAAAAGCTGCTTATGCATCTTGAACTATTTATTCACCTTTCAGTTCCAAGCCATTTTCAATTTATTTCAAATCGAGATTTATATTGAATTAACAAAAGGAGATGAAACTGAATCCAATTTATTAAACGAATTCAGACTTACAGTATAAGCATTATTGATTACACGATTCGTATAAGTTTTAATAAATCAAGTATTATTTCATTTTGGGCGAAAAATATAAATTCGAATTATTTTTATAATACACAATTTTGTATTTTCATAATATTGGAATAGCTTAATCGTGATTGGATATTCGGTGGCCGATCAACCTTCCGGATCGTTGTGTCTCATGGAAACATTCATTTTTAGCTTATCTGTAAACAACAATTGTGTACTTTCAATTAAAATTTTTACGTAGCTGTATAAATTTAATTACAAATAAAATATTATAAACAGCAGCAGTCAAACAATTATTATAACGTGGGCATTGTTGCAAATAAAATTTTGCTGATTTAGTTGTGGCAAAAGCTAATTTTAAAGTAGCTTTTTCGTTTATTTTAGTTAGTTAATATTTATAATACCCAACGAAGCACATATTATTAACTTAAATTTAATGAAAACCTTTTAAGTAAACATAGATGATGTAGTCAATATATATGTAGGCTTTTATTTTTAATTATGGCTGTTAGTTAGGTACCTATATAAAATTTTTTTTCGAAAATTTATTCCAGTTATATTTGATCCGAGATGAATTTCGCACATATTTGCAAATCACACAAATTTAATTTCTATTTCATAATAATAAATACTTAATGAAAAAATAATACTTATTTAGATAAATTATTATTTATTAAGTAAAAATACTTCTTAAATAAGAAGTATTACTATTTTGTATACTTACTTAGTATAGAGAATCATCAAACGCTGTACTAGTTTAGATGGTTCATTCCAATAAATATATTTATTTTATTTTGCATTGTTCGCGTGAGGATGTAGCATAAATTTTTTTTAAATAAGAGGTTTTTTTGTCTTCACATAAGTATTTATACATTTGTTATCAATTATTTGATTTAAGGAATCATAACTATTTTTATCAAGACTCGGCTGTTCCAAAATATTATATTATACATTGTCGTTTAAATTACCATATTTTCTTGAATTATCATTTCATTCTTTTTTAACTGCTTCTCCATCTTTTACTATTTCTCTTTCATTGAAAATATCAATCCTTTTGAGATTATACTGTAAAATTAGCCCAATTATTAAAACGCTAACGAAAGTTACACAAAATAAAGTATGATATCAAGAAATTTTGAAGAGAACACAAGACGATCTCTTGTTATCTCTTTTGTTTAACTTAGAACTGGTAAAAGTAATTGGAGAAGCAAACAAACATCAACAGAAGTGGAACAATACTATATCGATAAATGAAAAGACAAAATAAAGAAATGCTGAAATTTATTTAAAATTTTTATTTAATTTTATTGCTTATAATTGTTAATTTCGTTGAATTTTAGTCTAAACCAGTTAAATCCTAGCGTTCTATTAAGTTAACTTTACAATACAACCTAATTTTAAATAAGTACGAGCAGAGAATCGCAACATCGACATTGTTGTATCAATGTTGATACAATTTACACAATTTTAATTGTGTGCTATTGCAAATATTTGCAATGTGCTCGATATGTATACCATAATTATTAATGGCCTTATATTCATGAAACAAACCGGAAACACGGTTTAAGCAAACATAATACGTAGGTCTTAAGTAAATATAATTAGGTAGGTAGCTCCCGTAAAATAATTTACTTGAAAGCTTACAAATGTTTAACATACATAGACGGAAAAACACCATTGTTTGTTTAAGTACTTTTAATCTCGTAGAGTTTTATTCTATCGCAAAGAGTTTTCACGTTCATTTATATAATTTCAAGCTAAAAAAAAAAACCGGTAGGATGCTTTTAACTTTTGTAAAAAGCTATCTATTGTCAAATTGGCTGAACCCAACTTAACGAATTACTTTTCAAATTGCGACTTGCCTTGAAAATGTAAATGTCCATTATAATAATTATTAGTAAAAGTTTGACTGTAATATTACATCAAACACTAAGTCCTCGGTGACGTTAACAAGGATACTTTAACAAGGTATAAGTGCTCTTTGAATTATTAATCAATTTAATTGGAACTACTTTTACCTAACATTAATTATTACATACAAAAGATAATTCAATTAAATTATTTTGCAGTGGCTATAAATTATTTTGTTATATTAAATATTTAATTTAAAATTGTATATTTCAGTACAACACAAACATATTTTTGCACAGTACAATATCGCCGGCTCCATCATATATTATTTTATAATCCTTCGTGCTTAGCTTTTTTATTTGTTGTTTAGCTTTTAATTAGCAACTCATATTGCTGCTTTACAAGACCAAAGCAAAAACAAACAATAAAATTCCATATTAAATCACTTTTCTAGATTTCATTCAGATTTTCATTTTGTGACTTACCTTCTTTTTTAATTTTATAAATAATGATCTGGAATGATATACCTACTTATCTATTTTCGGCAATGGGTGCTGCAAGATCTGTTTTGTTGAGTTTTAATGAGATGGCGCTAGCCAATTAAGCTTTGGAACTGGAATTGAGTGAAATGAATAAAGACAAAAGGTCTAAGGTAGATCAAAGTAAATCGATGAAGAGTAATCTATAAAAAATTCAGTCAATATTAGATTGGTCTCAATCAATCAATGGTATATGTTAAGTCTAATGAGATCAAGAGAATTCTAAATTAACAACAGATTTGTATATTATTAATTGTAAGTTTTTTGTTTTTTATTATCTAACCAACGGCAAAATTTGTATTTAAAATAAACTTTCTAATTAAATATATTAAAAAAAAGTTGAAAATTGCCAATTCCGGGCACGTTAACAAGCGTTCTCTAAATGTAAGCCAGTACCCCAGGTACGAAAAAAAAAACAGAAAAACCAAGCACAAGCTTCGCTAGCTTTTCAAAATGTTGGACCTAGTTGTGTTTATGAATCCTAAGTAGTACATGATAAATAACGGACAAATAAAAATAAAATTATCAAAAATTTGAGATAAAGTGGCCATACATAATGCTTATTGACTCATGGGGTAAATCGGCTATTAATTAATGGTCATCCCCCTAGGAGCCGCCGTCGGGTTTTCTTAATCAAACTTTACTAATGCACATATTACATAAAAAAAAAATAATAGTTAGTAAAAAATAACGTCTTGGTTTTTGTGTTTCTTTTGGATTTTTGAGATGAATGTTGATATAGTCAATATTGATTCTTCTTATTAATTCAAAAATTTATTATTTCTTCCAGTTTTTTTTAAATAAAAAACTTTTGCAATAATGGCCATTAGATTATGAAACCGTCCTTTATTTCCCATTGAACGTTTTCGGTTCAATGGATTTCTTTCGTCAGACGTCTTTGTACTACGTACTATTATGAACTGCATGCGGGAATGTGCTCGTGGGGTTTAAATTTGCATACGTTTAATATTAAAAATACATAAATCAGTTTATGCTCTAAAATCGTTTATTTTATCGCTTAGCATTCTTAAAAAAGTGTGAAGCATTTAAATCTTAAGGCTGAGTTAGCACTTAAATACTTTTGATAAGCATTGTTATCCCAGACTTTGTTTTGAGGATATATCGTTCGTTGCAAGAACAAACGAATAAATATTTTCAAATTAAAATACGAAATCTCATTTTTTTCTTTTTAAAAGTTACTCGAGCGTTGAATAATATTTGACATGCAAAAGCATACAAATTTTATTTGCTTAATAATTTACACAAAAGCGGAGAAAAAGCGAGTGCTTCAAAAGCGCTTTTATTAACAAGGGACTGCTCAAAATTTAATTTATCTGAATTTTATTAAATGTTATTCCTGAGTTAATTTAGAAACATCCATCTTAACTTAGAACAATATTAACTTACGTATTAAGCAGAACGAGAACACATTATACATTATCAGTAATGTTACATTTAATGCTTACAAAAGTTTTAATGTGTACAAGCACTTACTATGTATATCTGGTATATTGCTACAGAAGGAACGGAAGGGATTTTGGGCAAAGAACTTTATTCTGACAGCGAGCTGTATTCTGGCAAATGAATCTTTCCACCTTCACAAAATGAAGTGCATATATTATCGGGTAATTTTTAGTAAGCATTACAAAATTACAATATTTGTATTTTACGCGGGAAAGATTAGCGCTACTGGTAAGCATGGTTAGTAAAGACCAGGAAAGCGGTGTTCGATTCAGTATCAGAGTAAGACATTGCGTTTTAAATATGGCAGGTCATTTTACAACATAAACTGAAAGAGTAAAGTAGTAGCTTATCCCCAACTTCCTCGAAGTACCCCAAATCTTCTCAGATGTGCAAACCATAATACTGATGGTAGGCTAGGTAGTGGCAAACCGCGATTCAACTCTTAGGGAATAATAGCTTTGCATATGTAAATCTTAACTTGTGAGAATAAATAACATTAAAAACTTTAATATAACAAGTTAAATCAAATAATATAAAAGAAATTATATTTGAGCTTTCACCGACGGTTATCGCTGTTAATATATAAATTTTTGAAAAAATTTCTATTATAAATTTTCTGAAGAAAACGATAACTGTCGCTGAAAACTCAAATATAATTCATTCTTTTATATTATTTGATTTAACTTGTTATATTGATGATTTTAATGGTAAAAGCTTTACAAGAGAATGGCGACTTATAAGTATTAAATCAATAAGGATAAAACTTCATCAGATCACCTCAACCATCATGCAGACAATATAATTTTAAACTGCTAAACTAAAAATTTTTTTTACAACATTTTACTTTAATTCTGTACAACTATAATTATTACAATTCAAGTTCGAGTTCAACTTGTTGAAAACCACAACTTGTCAAAAACCAAATCACGGAATATAGCTCTTGAATAGATCGGTGAAATGTACAAAATAATTTATTTTAAGTGTACGTGTCTTGGTAAAATCTTTACAAATTTTTGGGAAGGAAATAATCCCGCAACTTCAGTGATCTGTGCATAATCTCATCGATCTCTGGAGAACATCGACATGCTGTGAATTTACTTTACCAAATAAATTTCACCAATTACGCTAAAGTTCACCTTACCGAATAAAGGTATATATTATGGTAACCTATAGTTGTTGAGAATGTAGCATATGAAAATTGTTTGAATTATTTGTTTTATATAACAATCATGTAGGTAGTTAGCAATCTCTTCGCCGAAATTCATTGATTCCGCTTTAAGCGTAATAGCTGAAGTGGTTTCAAGATTAGGTACTTTGGTTTGTTTCAGCTTAGCAAAAGCATCCTTACAGAGTAGATAGAAACATTTTAACTCTTTTCCCAATGAAAGCATATAGTAACAATTATAAAAATTAAAAATATTAAATTATTTCGAGTTTAAATATTATTAACGTAAAAGGGAATGAAGCACGTAATTAAGCAACGATAACTGTAATTAGATATCACTTAGGTAAGTCGTCACTAAAGCAATTAGTAGGGAATATAGGTAATACCTTGAACGTTAGTCGATGCTGCAGACAAACTTTGACTAAACGTGTAATGAAACATTACAACTTGTATTATCGGCAAAATTCGTTTCCCTTGCTTTACCCTAATTTGCTAAATTACAAACGCCATCAAATATTGATATCCATTAAATACCTCGACTCTAACATGTCTAATTGCGAAGTAAATTAGTTTCATAGTTGCTTCTTATGCATTTACTTTCTGAAAGATGAACTAAAATCCTAATTAAAACTAATGATTCAGTTTATTCCGGTAATGAAATATTTCAAGTAGAATTTACTTCAAAATGTATAATAATAAATAAGTAATAAATTGCAGATTAAATTTTTATCATCCAGCATTTTAGTGCAATTAAAAAGTAATAGTACTATACTATTATAATTTTAAAATCAACTCAAGCTTTTCCAAATTGCCGCTTAATAGTATATTTTATATCAAGGTAGTAAGAACAACATTTACTGCAACATGAATTCGATCACTATTGCAGAGTTTCGACTAAGTCAGCGATTGGACTTGTCTGTCGACTGCCCAGAGTTATCGTCGAAAGTAAATTGTTATTCTTTTTTTTCACGTTCAAGGATATACCAAAAATGTTCTCGCAATGGGAATAAATAAAACAATAAATAAATTTTTTTGTTATATGGATGAACGTTTTTTGCTTACCTATATGCTGTAGCGGAATATTTGCATGTGTACGTGTTTATATCAATCCTTTTGATTTTGATTAAATAAATAAATACACTTTTATTTCAATAGAGAGTCTAATACATCTTTGATTTTTAATCTAAAGGTCTAAATAATACACTCGATGGAACATTTTATTGTTTCGATTTTTAATAATCAAGTTGTATATAAGTTAAGTTTTAATGGTAAATAATTTAAAATATTAATCAAGTTATGAAAAATAACAACAAAAACCAGATTGTCAAAAAATTGTTTTCGATAATAACGCATATAAAATGAATAAAAGATGTTATTTAAACAACTGTAGATTTAATTTAATTGACAAAACCACAACGAAGAAAACACATCCACTAATCTACAGTACATATCAGATGCAAGTTATGTGAAGCAAAAAAATCACCTTTTAACAACATTTTCAATCCTTTTAGCAATAACTTGATTATCTCGCTTCGTGCGGTGTTTTAAAAATTTCGTTATCAGTTTTGCAAATCCTAAATTAAATTTAGCCAATTTTGCTTAAAGGAATTTGATTGATGGTGTAAATTGTATTAGGTACGTTATGTTATACCTTTTGAGAAGTATTCTTAAGCTTTTATAAAATTCAGCGTTATAGTGGTAAAAGCACTAAATAGATTTTACGATACTCTGCATACAAAAGAAGCGTGAAAATATTAAGTGCTATTGATTTCTGAGCAAAAAACAAAAAACATAACGGACCAAGATATAGGGGAGAGAGGGGCAAAGTAGAATATAACTAAAATACAGTAAATGTAAGTTGTTATATGCAAATATATACAGAAAAAGCTTAGTCAAACTGGTGAACTAATAAATTAGTAAAAAAAATACAACCTCAACTTTATTGGTCTGTAAGTTGTGTATTTACTTGCGATCTAACTGCAAGCAATATACATTTTCTAAAAAGAAGTTCAGTAGTTGAGCTTTGCATAATAATATAGCTTACCCGGACGGTGTATTGTGTAAGCGTAAAATTTGGAATTTTCAACTGTAAGTTTTTCACTACAATAGTAATTTATTTTCATTAAATATTTGTCAGATTCGGGTATGAGTAGTACGAATTTTATGTAAATTAATGTAGATTATTAACTATAATATCAATATGTATGTATGTACATTCTATTTACTACAGTGTACAAACTATGCATGCAAATTCAGAATAATTAATACCTAATAATAATAATAGCAATACTGATTATACAAAATGTCTATTTACTTAATTGATTTTTAATATCAGAATATTTATTACTTTTACAAGTAAGCGCACTTAATTTCGGGAAATCAATATTCTCGATGGTGCAAATTATATTTCCTCTAAATTTTGACTATCAATTGATAACGTTTTATTTAGAAAACCAAATGCCGAACCTCGAGATTGCTTTTTAATGTTTTTGTAAACGAGAGTTCATTTTGATTGGCTAGAAGCCAAATGGTTTACGCAATTTAAATAACAAAATGTTATTATTACCAATATTAATTGCCACATGTGAATTAAGCATTTTGAAAATAGATTTTTAAGATTTTCCAAGTTAATACTTTTATAACAATTTTAATTTTTTTTACTTGTGAAATGTTTTTTGTAACTGGGAAAACAGGTACCCGATATATTTTTAAAACTTAAGATAAATCAAAATTTAAACTAAAGCAGTGGAATTTTTCGGTCAGGAAATTTGGCGTAGACGCAATGACGCTCGTTAAATTAGTAAGTACAAGGCTACACGAGATCGTTGATCTACACCCCTGATCTACAACCGATATTTATAATAAAAACGTCTTGATTATTTTAAATATTAAAATTTCATAAGATATGGTATTTAAATTTTCACAATTTTGCATACTTCGAGTTGGTCTGTAATAACTCTTTTTGTAAAATAAAGCCTAACACTCTAATACACTACATTGCTCCATTTTAGATTTAATTATTCTGGTAAGACATTAACTGGTAAACTGGTTTCAGTGATACCACAAATGAATATTATGTAAGCTGCAAACTGCACTAATGAAAATGGAATTTTTACGTCATATAATCTGCGATAAGCGTTTCATGTTAGTCGAGTGCATCAATTTAATGGCTTCTGAAATGCCATCCTCTTTAATTAAAAACAATTAATTTATTTGCTACAGAAGTTGATAAATTTTGAAATAGTATATCTTTTAGCACCACAAGTATTTTTAATGGTCGAATGCATAACAAACTTCTATTCCTTTTAACAAGCGGTTCGTTGTCGTTAAAATATTTTTCAGCGTTTCAGTTGTTGAATTCTTCATACATTTTTAAATTACTAATTATTGTAAATTGTTCTTTTATTTATTCAAATAAACTATTAATTACCCTTATTTATACTGCAAACTGTCGTATAATGTTTACAAAATAAAAGAATAACACTAGTACATCGAAATTAAGCTAAAAATATCCTTGCTTACATAATTGTACGGTGGGGAATTACTTTGCTTGTAAATGTTTGGCCAAACATCTAGTGTTGTTCTTTGGGACCGAAAGCATTGTTTCAAAAAACGACAAAAACATGTCCCAAACTAAACTAATTCTTTTGAGAGAGTGAATCTACACTTCTATAATTATTATTTATAAAATTTATAATGAACTGAATAAAACTTAAATAATAAAGCATAAACAACATAAACTGGTTAACTACATATTTGATTTAGTCAGGCATTGTTTATTTTGATATTAAAAACAATTAGATAAAAGAAAGTTCCCAAATGCAGAAAGAAGGTGAGCTAGAAGATCCCCACGTTGGGCGCCAACGGTTATTTTATAAGACCATCATGTAACACTAACTAGTATGTACTTGCTATTCAGGCTCACTGGCTTGACGAAATGTCCTACAGTCTTTTCTTCTGTAGATACCCTAAATCGGTTTAGAATGGAAAGCACTTTTTATAAGGACATATTAAACGAACGTTTAAGGAAAATCTTTTAATTTCTATACTAATACAAACAAGTATGTAATTTCAGTCCTACCGTAAAAGCTTAAGTATTATATTTCCGATATTAAATGTTTACAACTAGGAAAATATTGAAGCGATTGACAAACAATCCTTGACGGAAATTTTTAATCTTAATTTGAAGCCTACGAAGGACAAGGTTTCTCTCGTGGCGTTTTTAAAAATGTCATTCATTATTTAGTTTAGATCGATTTTTATTACTCGAGTTTTGGTCTGCAAGTATGGCTTAATAAAGATAAAGGCGACGAATGGCGCCAACACCCTATTAAAACAGATCGTACAGGAATTCGATTCTGAAAGTTCTAAATTTTAATTGAAAATTGAGAACCGTAAATCTTTTCTGTTTGTCCTTTTGTTTAGTTGGACTAGAATTTACCATAATTATTATAATTATAATTATGTTAAACCGACAGAGATTTGGTTGATCATCGTATTGCTGGAATGATTGAAAATAAGGTGATGCCATTATCACAATCGGGTATGATTTGATTTAAAGGGCGCTCGGGTGCGCACCACCTACAGTAAAGACAAAAGACACGTATTTTAATGGCCAATATGATTTGATATGACAATTAATAGAATTCTGCGTCAATTTAAAAAAATTCTTCAACTGCTTGAAACTTCTCATAAATCGTATCTCAATATTAATTTTATGTTTTTCTAAATATTTAGGAAAAATGTTTTAATGAATAGTAAACGTTAAGTGGATTGTCTATTTAAACTAATAAATTGTTTAAAATATTTTGGCTATTTTACTATACACAAGTTAAATTTAATTAGAGTTTCGAGTTGGAACAGAACATAATAATCAAATTACTCGCTACAGATTGCTATTTTCACGTAAACTGCTTGAGAAACTTAATTAAAATAAACCAAGGTTTTATGAGTAATACAATAAGATTTTTTGTCGATTGCTTCATATTCACAAGTTGTAGGTGAATCTTTTAGCTTTCAGCTGCCAAACCAAGTTCATTCATTTTTATAATCACCTGTTAGTAAAAATATCCAAACTTTTTTAGATAATTAAGTAAGCAACAAATAATAAAAATAAATTATAAAATATTATAGGTACCTATATTAAATTATTTTGAAAAATAATATTTGTATCTGCTGAAACAAAGAACAGGGCTTTCAGTAGGTAGCCATAATAATTCATAATAGACCGGCTTCGCAAAGTTTAATTAAAGAATAAAATAAATTATAATTTCAAAAAGAAATATCTCTATTAAAATTATTATAAGATGTTTTACACCAACCTAAACAAGAATTTAATTAATTTTGCCCAAGCATTAAAATTCTTCAGTTTGTGAATATGCAAATTTAACTTTAGTGCCGATAACTATTTGTAGAACCGAATGTTTTATTTGTATTGTTTGTCTTTGACATATAAAAAATATTTACATACAATTTACAATCCTTGTCTTTTTTCCAATCGTGAAAAATAAAACTAAAGGAAACTGCTTTCAGATAAAATAATGTATTGCACTATCAAAGTTCAACAACCCAACTATTTTGTTAGATCAATCAAATGCAAAAAAAATATAAAATTTTAGGTTTGTTTACTAATTGCTTAAGAAAATTGTGTTTTTCTAAACTCCACACCCCAATTCCTGAGATATCCAAATAAAATATGATACGGAACGGCTCAAACAAAACGCGCAATCTTACCTCAAGGGCCATGCAATATTATAAATATATTTTGAAAGTTACCATTTATTTAAATGTGTATTGCGTTATTGCGTAGATAATGTTTCTTTGCTTATATTATAGTTAATAAGGAGAAATACTTGAATTTAACAAATACAGATATAAATTATTAAGTAATTTTTATGTTTCTGGTGGCTTCCCGTCGACTTATTCTATAAATATTCTTGATGGTGACATATTACGGAGGCACTAAACTTATCAGTCGTCACACTTTAACAAAAATAATATAACATAAAATAAATAAATAAATAAAATAAAAATATATCTAAAAAAAAAAAAAATAAATGAATAAAAAACATAAATAAACAATAACAAATAAACTTATTAGAAAAACGGAAAAAATCATTACACAGAAAAATAGTACAACACTAATACCTGATAATAAAATAGAATAACGAAGAACTTCTTGTTCATATCGTTCTATGGAAAAAATAATATAAGGAAATTATTAAAAACTAATTAAACATTGTTGTCCTCCAGAAGATTTTTGAATAATTTACAATCTAAATGGATATTTAGATTAATAAGATTTTGATATTTATTGGATTAAATATCAGAATCTTATTAAAAAGTTGCGAGAATAGCAAAAAATGCAACGTTGGATAGATAATCCTTGTACTAAATAGATTTCGATGAGTGAAACCTTAGTTTACCTTAAATATAAATTTGTCGCAAAATTATTACAACAAAATTCATTATAATTGCGTTTAAAAAGGTTTCCAACATCATTTTGTAGATAAAATAACGATTTACATTGTCATTCAATTCAATTTACTGGAAACTACATAATTGTAAATTTACAGCTGAGTTATTTGTAAGGGTGGTTGTTTAATTAATTGCCAATTTATCGTTATACCTACTAATTATATTCGCATTACATTTCGGCATTATGTTTTGTAGACATAGTACTAGACCGAATTTGTAACTTACAATAGTTAGATGTAACCTCGATCAGAAAGTCCCGGGCAATAAAGTTTTTCTCTATTTCGTGAAAGCAGTTCTCATGTGTTTTAATTGAACTATCATAGAATGCCCTAGCACTTGTTTGTTTGTAGTTTTCTTTGTTCCAGATGAAAACAAAAAAATGATAGCTACTATAAATGAAAAACCAATACCATTAAAAGATTACATCAAAGCATGTGATCATCGGAGAAAATATCCAGTTCTGTTTAAGCTCGAATTTCAAGTAAGTACTATACATTTCTTATTTTTATGTATGTTTTTAAATATGTATTTACGTGTTTAATTTTTGTAAAAATGTATGTATATATGTAGCTTTTATTCGATATTTCCGTTTTAACAGGAAACACTTTATTTGATTATGTAGGTACTCAAATTCCCTACACAATTTAAAATAATTTTAAAACAAAATACATTAAATAATCTGGTAGTATTCATAGAGTGGAGGTTTTCGTTCAAATTAATGAAAATAGCACTATGGTTAATAAACCGTATGAATAACTTATCACAAGCAAACTACAAACTACTTTGGATGAATAATTTTCAATGCGTGGTCATACTTTTCGGTGCAATATACATAATCAAAATGGTGCCATTAGCATGCATACAATCATTAATATATTTGTTATTTAAAAGACGAATTAAAGTTATAAATGTATATTCTTTTCCCAACATAAAAAATACTTAACTTAATGTCATTCGATTGTTAAATTTACTTTTTTAGTAATTAAAGTACTTTAGCGCCGCTCGTTGCTGTCAGTAAAAGTTATGCATAATAAGTATTCTTTACGTTTGCAAAAATAACCAAGTTTTATTCGGAGAAAATGAGAAAATCTGTCTGTATATCGTGGTGCTATTTTGTTAGGAATTAAAATTGATAAAAAATTGTTACATAGGTACAAAATAAATAAATATAAAAAAGCTTAACAAAAACTTCAGTTACGTTTTTTAATTAACTGCTTGTGACAAATTATTTAGCGATGTAGTATTAGTACATTACTTATTTAAAAAAATCCCATTGGTACTTACCTTTTACAAATATTTACCTCAATATTACATTATAGGTAAGCCGATTACAAGATATGTAATTTAAAGTATTTTTTCAGCCAAAGTTTTAAAAAAGCGAAAGCATTACTATGCGCTTTAAAAAGTTTTCAAGCTGAACGTTTTTGTAACGTTTTATCGATAAATTTATAACGTGCAATTAAATCTCTTCTACAATATGTTATAAAGATATATTACCTACATAGGTACATTATTATATTGAAAAATAAAATCCTTGTGAAATTTAAACATTTTCAAATCCATTAAACGGTGGAGTTAAATAAATATTATTGCATTATATGGGTATAATATTCTTTTTACAAATTGTTACCCAGTTATAAACTTAAAAGTTAAATTGAAGTAATTCTTATACACTTGAAGAATTAAAAAGTTATATTAACTTGTAATAATATTAAAAGTCTTTGATAAAGCTTTTTCGAGTTTTATCTTAATTGGCACCATCACAAGATATGTATCTACCTCATGCATGGTACGATGATCGACATACTTTATCACTCGAGATTGGATTTACATATTAAGTAATAGTATACATATATAGTACCTACATACATAATACTTTTAAATTTATTTTACTTGAAAATTTAAAATAGTTTTTAATTTGCATATTTTAATTAAAAAAAATCCCATTTCTATTCCTGCGGAGTGTTTCCATTAGAATTTAGGATACATTTACATACGCAAATCTCCTGGTCCTACTGGAATATATCAATGAAATGCTCAAATATAGTAAAGATATGTTACACAAGGAACTGCACTTACTATGGCTAATACTAATACTATGGCTCAGGAAGCAAAAGCAATAATGCTACCTAGTATATTAACAAACAAAAACAAAGGATTTTGACAGATAGAATCCAACCAACGCAATATAAGACTGACATGAAGATTTTTTAATCTTTTACTTCATTTCATTATGCATAAATGGTACCGCCAGGTGGCTGAGTTTGAAGCATTGTTCTAGAATAAAATTAATTCTAATTGGTTGATACATATAAATGAACGAATCAATGAGAGAATGAATTTACCAACGAGAGAACAGAAAATATCAAAATTTGAGACCTACATGGATAAAATGATAGCATTGTAAGAAATAAATATTACACCAATATTAATTAAAGTTTGTTGTAATATTTTATTGATGATCAATATTGCCTGCCGATCTTCATCCAATATTGTGGCAATGTAGAAAATGAATATTTTCGATCAGTGTTGGTATTCATTACCGATATTGCTTGCTGATCTTCAGACAATATTGTTGCTGAATTCGACCTCGCATGATGATTGAAAGGGGAATTATTTTTATAATTATTTCTTACAATTATTGTCAACAAAGTATACTTATTTAAAAGTTATTTGACCATTAATTTAATATAATATTAAAAATTCGATTCTTTTCGTACAATTAATTAATTTCAAATCAAGGGCCATATTTTGCATTTTATTTTTTTTTAACTTTTGAAGGCTAAATCTATGGTGGGCGGTAGAAAGAGTACAATTCATAATCTGGAACTTCACTTAAGATAAAAAAAACTGTATATACCAGTCAAAAAGGCAACTATATTAATTTTTAAATAAATTTAGATAATTTCTAAAATTATTTAAAAATTAATTTAGTTGCCTTTTTGACTTGTGCATATAGTTTTTTTTATCTAAAGTCAAGTCCCCGTTTTTGACTTGTACTCTTTCTACCGCCCACCATAGAAATATTAACAGATTTATTAACTTTATTTATTCCAAACCATCGACATATAACTAAACAAATTAAAAAAAAAACGGTATAAAAATGGTGGTCAAAAAGTAATTGATACTTAAACTTTTTTTATTTTGTTTATCATTTCAGCAATTTTCAAAGCATTTTCATCATTTTTAGCTGGCATCCAAGCTTAGTAATGAATAATGATGTACTTTTATGCCAAATTTAATGCTTGAAATGGTCAAACTTCATTTGGTTGCACGGTTCAACTGTGTGTGATTGATACTATTTCATTTCATACCCCAACCACACACTGACATACAGACAAACATCCTACTAAAATTTATTAAAATCTTATCAGGGCATGTTCGGAATAAACTATGAAGACATGCAATATGTTTTGTAAAAGTTTATATAGAATAAAATAATGGCGCTTTTAATTTGAAATTAATTAATTGTACAAAATAAACCAAATTTTGAGTATTATATTCATTTAATGGTCGAATAACTTGTTAATATTTTTCACAGTAACTAAACAGTAATTTTTCTAAAAATTTAAACTATTAAAAATTAATTATGAACTCAAATTAAATTAGAAAAGTTATGCGATGTTTACATAGCCGATTTTTTTTTTCAGTAAAGTTCTAGAAATGTGCGTAGCGCGAAACAAGTAGAGTTTCAAAGTAAAAAAATAAAATATATAGCAAAGCATTACATTATTTAGCAATGCATTCATTATTATTTACAGTTTGTCAAGTCAATATATTGCGGTGTTCTGTAATACAACTTAAATGCAATTTAACCAAATCTACTGCAGATGTCATTAGCTGTCAAGTCAAATAATTATATGTCGTCATTTAAATGTCAAAGAAACTTATGTAATAAATTATGACAACGTCAAATTTGACGATTTACAGTTTTGAGGTTAAGTAAAACAATTGAAAGGTTAGGGTAAGCCATGTGGCTAGTGATGATGTAGTGAGATTCATTTACGATGCGCCCTCGTATTCAAACAAGAAAAAAAAGAATCTTAGCAAGAGTAACGTGTCGTAAATAAAAATATGTGAATCTGAAAAAAACATTTGAATTGCCTGGAAACGGCTGAAAGAACAATTTGGAAATATTTAGTTAATCTGATAACAAAATTCTCGCATATTGTGCATAAGTTTTACAACTAAAAATTAATTAACACAATTAAGGTAAAGCGCGATAGACACATGTACTGCTTTTTCGACTTCCAAGCCATCACACCATGACATGTGTTTCTGACTCGTTAGTCTTCATCAGTATCGCATACTTGTTGTAATCACTTAATTGTGTGCACTTTACGGCTACTGGTCTAAACATTCCATGTGGACGAAGTATTCACGTCACTACACAAGAACAAAGACCGACGCCAACGTGCGTTCTCGAGCTATATCAGCGCTCATAAACTAAATATGATAACAAAATTCTCGCATATTGTGCATAAGTTTTACAACTAAAAATTAATTAACACAATTAAGGTAAAGAGCGATAGACACATGTACTGCTTTTTCGACTTCCAAGCCATCACACCATGACATGTGTTTCTGACTCGTTAGTCTTCATCAGTATCGCATATTTGTTGTAATCACTTAATTGTGTGCACTTTACGGCTACTGGTCTAAACATTCCATGTGGACGAAGTATTCACGTCACTACACAAGAACAAAGACCGACAAACAAACAAAGTAACAAAACAAAACAAACGTCCATTGGCGTCGGTCTTTGTTCTTGTGTAGTGACGTGAATACTTCGTCCACATGGAATGTTTAGACCAGTAGCCGTAAAGTGCACACAATTAAGTGATTACAACAAGTATGCGATACTGATGAAGACTAACGAGTCAGAAACACATGTCATGGTGTGATGGCTTGGAAGTCGAAAAAGCAGTACATGTGTCTATCGCTCTTTACCTTAATTGTGTTAATTAAATTTAGTTAATCCTTGGACGAGGTCCGAGAAGGTTGAACTCTGGACACGTTCCGAAGTAGTTCAATTTTGGACAAAGGTCGAACATATTCAATCAAGTTGTTAAGTGGTGGTTGCCAAGAAACAGGAACCATTCACTAAGTGTAATAAATTTCATTTCGGCAAATAAAGAATAAATTCACTTTACGAAGCAAAGATGCTACAAATAATTTGGAAATCAATTTGGAAAGTGGCGTAGAAATTCTTGGAGATAATTTGGAGGTACCTCCATTTCACGTGGTGGCGAGGCGGAAGAAAACCACAAACAATTTAAAGAAGAAGCGGAAGAACGAGTTGCTGCTGTATAGGTTTGCATAAACTGAATTTTAAAGTGCTGTTACGAAATATTGCGGATTTTGCGGAAAGTTTAGATACAGGACAAGCTCATTGCTAGGCGGAAATTTAAAAATATAACCTTTGTAATTCATTTGTTTGATTTAACTGAAAATAAATTTAAAATTCATTTCAAATTTAAGTTTCTTTGAAAAATATTTTTTTAAAAAAATTGATCATTATTTATTTCGTTCGCCACCTAGATGCAGAGGTTCGTTAAGTTGTGAATTCATTGCATTATAAAGAAAGTAAGTATGGACTCTTAACAGTCTTCCACTGTTAACAGTGCAATATGAATAGTAACAAGTTTGGAATTAGGCATATTCCGCACGAGTGGAAAGTTTGACAACCGAGCCGACGGGCGAAGGTTACGGTCCACGAGTGAGGAGTAGCCGTTTTAAACATATTCATATCAAAAATTGTTATGAACGCCAATTTTAACTAGGAAGAAAATTTTAACTTTCTTACCTAAACGCATTCATAAAAGGCACCATTATATGGAAGTAACTAGTTATGCAGAAACCTACCAATCCACAATTTTCGAAAAATGAGTTAACTACCAAAATGGGCTTATTAGGTACTAGTTTTTGACTAGAAAAAATCTGAAAAAAATTCAACAAGCTAAAATGGATTTTTGGTATCTATTTATTATTATGCTTAAAACTAGCAATCCACATAATTTGAGTATTTTTGTACAAAATCAGGAAATACAGTAGACTCGCGTTAGTGTGAACAACAAAAATTAACTTGAATAATATTAAAAAAATCGTTAAATAATACAACTTTGAGTGTTTTCTGTTCTTTATTATAATTATGCAACCTTTATTATAAAGAATCAAGTTGTGTTATTTAGCGATTTTTATTTAATATTATTCAGGTTAATTTTTGTTGTTCACACTAACGCGAGTCTACTGTAGTATTTTTGGCTGAAAGATAACTTAGAAATAATTGACTTAAGGATATAAAAGCTTTTTCACAACTGTCTTTCGAAGTGTTCTATCCAATACAATTTTTAAAATTAAATCTTATTTATTTATTTATTTTCTCAATAAGTGTTTTATTAGGTTGGTAGGTTTCTACATAACTACGTCCATATTACTAATAAATAATCAAAAACCAATTTGGTAGATGAGCGATTAGCAATATAAAATTTATTAATCAGCTAAATAATTTGGAATAGATGTCACTAGTAGTAGTGGTTATATCACTAGTGTAGAATAAAATCACTCTATGACAAAATTAAGAATAAGCTATTCTGATTCTACAATAGTCGCAGTCGTGTAGAAATTATACCATAAAACTATTTTATTTGTAATTTACTTTTTACTTTGTACTTTTTACGAATAATAACAAAAAAAAATTAAAACTATTTTCTGATAAACTACACTGTATAAAACAATAAAGTTAAAATGTGAAAATGCGATTAGATAAAAAGAAAAGTGTTAATTTAACAGAGAAACAAAGATGAATTACTTTTTGTCTCATAATCTCAAATATGCTAAATAAAAAAGTGGACAATTTTTCAAAAATGTCAAAATTATTAGACAAAGCAAAAGTTTCTCTATAAAATTAGAGGCACCTAGCAAACGCAGCTAATATTGTCAATTATATAAATAGAAAAATTACTTTTACTACAGTTAAAAACTGCTGAATGGCTTCAAATTTACTTAATATTTAGTGAACAACACCTTAACATTTAGATAAAATGTTTTATTAATTATGCTAGTATTTCGTATTAATTGTAATAAAATCTCTACTCCAAATGGTCAAAATTTTAACATAACATTTAGAAATATAAAGGACATTATAAAATATGGACAAATTAATTTTAAAATAAGGACTAAATATCACAGAAATATAGTAGACTATATGGACTACTTTTTAAGACATACATATGTTAAATTAACACTTTTTTTTATACAGTGTATGGTTTTCTCAATTAACGTTCACTTCTGTAGTTTTTATCTTGTAACTAAATTTGTAAATTAAAACTTTGGGTTATTTATCACCTGTTTTTTGCGAAATACTTTGTAAAAAACACAGAATAAAAAAAGGTTCAATATCAGTTTCAAGTTGTTTACATGAGTTAAAGAGCAGTTTCGGGATGATTGAGGAAGAACAATTACTCGTTTATTTTGATTAACACTAAAAACTCCAAAAGGTTTGAACACACAGTCAAGGGTTGCTCGAGTAACTTACAACTTCCGGCTATCAAAATTCTAAGTGTTTGGTCAGATTGCGTAACTTGTAGGCTTTATCCAAGAGCAAAAGTTTACTACAATGGCACAATGTATAAACTATGAAAGTTTGTAGTCAAGAAAAAGGAAAATTAGTTTTTCTTTTAATAATTCGATCAAATTCAATTAGCCAGTATATATTATGTTGTCTACTTTGCCTTAATTTATTATCTAGTAAGTATATTATAGTTATAGCGAGAATTTTATTTGGACGTAGTTATGCAGAAACCTACCACCCAATAAAACACTTATTGAGAAAATAAATAAATAAGATTTAATTTTAAAAATTGTATTGGATAGAACAGTTCGAAAGACAGTTGTGAAAGTGCTTTTATATCCTTAAGTCAATTATTTCTAAGTTATCTTTGAACCAAAAATACTATTTCCTGATTTTGAACAAAAATATTCAAATTATGTGGGTTGGTAGTTTTATGCATACATAAATAAATTTATGCAAATAGCTACAAAAAATCCATTTTGGCTTGTTAAATTTTTTCTAGATTTTTTCCAGTCATAGAATGGTACCTAATAAGCCCATTTTCGTAATTAACTCATTTTTCGAAAATTGTGGATTGGTAGGTTTCTGCATAACTACGTCCATTTGTACATGCATTATAGTATTGGGTATAATACTTGAAAATAGATATAACTTTGACAAATATAGTAGTTCAATAGCATTTAATCGTTGTCGGGATTATCGATTGTCCTTAAATTAAACGATGGTCAAGTCTCTAGAACGCAATATAGTGTAAATAAGAGTTCCATAGGTTATAAATAAGCCTGCTTATCAGTAGATAATCTGTTATCTCACTTAATAAAGCTTTAAGATTTATGCGAATCGATGTTTATTCATGGAATACCTAAGGTATTTGATTAATTGAGCGTAACAACTATTAAGCTTGTTAAGGAATAGCAAACTTTGAAATGTTCAGCAAATTGGGCATTCGTCTGTTTATAACTAGCGATTTAACAAAAAATATTTGACGGTTTACAGTAATATGGAATAATGTTTCGGTTTTAGAAATGCTTGTTAAAAAATTGTACACGAAAACCGAGTTACATTTCCATAAATGGATTAAATGCAAAGCGCTGTTTCGAAAATTAGCTTGGCATTTAACAAACGTTATTATGTATTTATTTATTATAATAAATTTAAAAGGCTTTGCAAACATTGCCGTCATTCTTGTAATGGTGCATTTTCAAGATGGAATACTAAAGTTACCCACGGAAAACTAACTATATTTCATTTACTCATCTAAAAATGTCTCATAATTCATAAATACATTTCAGATTTAAAATATACAACAAATTGTGGAAGTAAAATTTAAAATTGAATATTGAATAGTTAATAGTTTTAAATGTTATGTAAAAAATAAAGAACTATTATTATTATATTATTAAATTAAAATATAAGTATTAGTTATTGTTCGATTCCAAATATCTTTTTTTTCAGTGTACTGACACGTTTTAGTACCAAAAAGATCTAAGAGCAGTACCAACAGTACTTTTAACTTGCCACAGCCTTTTGAAAATTTAATTAAAAACTTATTATTATAATTTTTGTAACTTTTTATTATAAATTATACAAATTTACAAACTTTTTGAAGGTTGTTTCTTGAAGTTAATAAAAACATTTCACAAAACTCAGAGGTACATTTTCTTAATGTTTTTACAGCTTTTTACGTTATTTAATGTCGAAACTTTTATTTTCCTTAAAATTCTCATGAATATTACATTTTTCATTTACGGCGCAGTTGTTTATGCTATTCCTACTTTGTTTTCTAAAGCTTGTTTATCATCTTTAAAAGTTAATGACGTTAGCGAAACTTTTCCATATATACAGATTTTTCCAAGTCGGATTATGGAAACTTTTTCTTTGTGTTCTTATTTTATTTTTATGTATTTATGTTACCGCAATTTGTAACCTATATCGTCGGAAACAAATAATTGCCATGACTATAAAACTTTTAAAAACGTTATTACCTTACTGTGTTTCTTCTAATTAAAAAAATCACTTAGTTCGGCACTAAATTGTTTACAAACTATTTAATCTTGTAATTGAAATTATCCTTATCGATAATCTTTTTCTGATTTGCAGTTTACAAAAGGTTCGTAAATTTTTTTCCTAAAACTCATAAACTAGACGTTTCTCGAATTTTACAATTTTTTGTTGCTGGTCAAGTTTTTCATTTCCCTCGATTTCATCAGCTTGCTCAAGTTTTATTACAGTATTAGAAGGTTGCAATTCGTGACAGTTTTTCATAGACCATTCTCGTTTTAGTCTTCTTTATTGCAGTTTTTATATTATTATTATATCCCACAACTCCACTGTTGTGGAGATACTAACATTTTATAATTATTTAATTTTTAAAGTCATTCAATAACAACACACAAAATTTGTGTAAATACAAGTATTTTTGTATTTTTTAAATATTAAATTTTATTATGTACCCATCTGGTTATGAGACGTATTTTTGAATATCAATTTTGAAAATAAAAGGTAGCTATTTTGAAAATAAGTTGACTTTTTGAAAAATAGATTCTTCCTAAGACACCGTCCAAGAAGAAGAGGTGTTTGTAACCCTTATAAATCCTTACGAAGGGGAGAAGGGTGTTAGGTTCCTTGACTAAGCTTTCAATTTTCTCCAATTTGGGCTATCAAAATTATTTTTTCAAAAAAATCCTTCCTTCTTCTTAAGGTTGGCAATAATAGTGGCAAATTCTTCTCTGTTCTTAACAGTATGCGACGTTTCTCTTCTTAATTATGATCAGTAATTCTCTTTCTCTTCCCATTCTTCGTAGTACCTCGACGTTTGTCATATTCCATGCCCATGAGATCAGTCTCTACAGATAACCTTAAAGCATTCCATAAAGCAGGAGCGAGTGTATGTGACACCTTATACAAAGATATATCTCACCTCCCGGATTGCACAAGCACAGTAGATTTTTCATCTTTATGAACGTTGATCTTGCTTGTTCGACCATGGTACGTAAATATTTTTATATCCGGGATCATTTTATTTGTCAGCCAGCATCCCAGATACCTGTACCTTTCTACTTGTTCTACTCGTTCGTGTTATATAGGTACTTTCAGTTTCGCTTGTAAGTCCGGACTTCTGCTAATCACCATTTCCTTTTTCTTCTTTGCAGAACTGTATTAGCCTGTCGCTTCTCTCATTTCTATCTGCAAAGGCATAATTACCCACCACCTTCTCCGAGCTCCCTCTACCGATCTTCGCATTGAAATACCCATTATATTTGTGATTTACAATTCAAATATTAAATTCATGATATTGAATGAATCTTATTTTTTATAGTATCTTGTCTTTAAATCTCGTGAATATAAATTACTGCCGACTAAGCTAATTCTATTAAATTTTGAAGTAATACATATAAGCGTTTACCTTTGCTTTTGCATACAACCCAATATTGGTAATTGTTATTCATTTTTTAATTAAAATTTTTTTAACATTATTATGAATGTGTAGTGTACCAATATTATTATAAATTATCGGAAGCAATACCACAAGAGCTTTGATTTATCCGGATAATTTTTAATTTCAATTTAACGAGAGAAAACTTGGTTGACAAAATTACGAGCGCGATCAAGCGTCAGCGAGATTGCTCGAATAATTTTGTCTAACCAATAGTTTTCTCGAGCCAAATTTTAAAAGCACGTATGAGTGTTCAGAAATTAAAAATTATCAGGATATTAATTAAAGCTAGAGTTGTATTTGATAAGATAATTCCGCGAATAGTGCATAAGTACGCATAAAACTATTTAAACTTAAAACTTCACTTTGGTTGTCATTTCAAAAAAGGTAAACAAAAAAATAGCCGCTAAATTTATCCACTTGCATTTCTCTTCCTTCCTTAGTACAATTTTTATCCTATAGCAAACTTTGACGTTTCTTATGCATTGTTTTATACATGAGTAGAATTATCGTGCTCATTTATCTAGTTAGATAAACAGCAGGGGGACTAGACAACTTTTGAGCAAAATTTCTTCTAAGTTCAAATTTAAATTTATAAATTCCAAAAAACCGAAATTACAAATTAAGTAAATTAATAAATTAAAAGAACATTATAATGTTTTTTGAACATTGTAATACTGTATTTATCCAATATCTTGCAATAATAGAGGTATAACTATGATTTTTTAAATAAGTAAAATAACATATAACCCACTAGTGACTTATGTAACTTATGAGTGGGGTTAATATTATAACTCACTCACATTTTTAATAATTATGCCTAATTATTTAATACACCTACAGCCTTACTAATAAACGTTGTATAAATTTTATACAGGGCTTATACAGGGTTGCATAAGAAAACGTTACTAATAAACCGTGTATAAGCTCTACTCTGTATAAGCTTGTCATAACTATTCATAGATGTACCTATAAAGCTTGTATACAGCCTGTATACATGGTGTATAAGTAAAAACGTTACTAATAAACCGTGTATAGCGATGAGGTAGTCAAGGTTTTCATGAGTGTCAAAACACATTTTATACAAATCTTATACAACTAGAACTCTAGTTTAACGATTCCTTGTCATTTTTTCCATTTTTTAGGTTAAATATATTTACTTAAATGACTTTAATGACATAAATTCAAATGACAGTGACAGAAAAAGTCACAAAAATGACATTTCGAGTGTATAACCATAGTATAACACAGTTATAGCTTATGCAGTTTGTATACAATGTTTATTAGTAGAAAATTTATATACCCCTTATACAGTGCTTATACAGTGTATAACTATACACTTGTTCAACGCGTGTATAACGAATTTTTATTAGTAAGGCTGCTACTTTATACTAGTTTTCATAATTTAAATCTGACATTTTAAAATGTCAAATGTCAAAACAATTAATTACATTTTAAACTATTATTACGAGATATTGGATAAAATCTTGTATGCCACGCGTGTGTTAATAACAAATAAGGGCCGGTTCCACCAACTCTGGTTAAATACTTTAATCATGATTAGTTGGGGTTAATCATGGTTAAATGTAAAAGTGTGTTCCACCATCTATTTAATCATGGTTAAAGACGTTTAATCATGGTTAAACAGCCTTCAAACTAATCACCCGATTTTGGGCGTTTAGGCGAGTTTAATCACGGTTAATGGTCGGTGCATGCGCATTTCTTTTAATTTATAGTAAACGATAGGTACTGTTGAGATTTTGAACATACCTAGCCTAACTAAAATGATCTCTTTTGGAAATACATTTTCGATTTGATTTTCGAAAAGTATAAAAAAAATATTTTATAATTATTTAAACTAGTAAATCTATAATATTTTTATTTTTATTATAATAATTATTTATTTAATAATTCGGTTTGCAATTTTTCATAATTAACCTTTGGGCTAATCTTAGATGTTCATTTTACTTTACTAATTTAAAATAAAAAATTTAAACAATAACACTTTAAATAACAAGTTAAATTCAATAATATAATCAAATTATATTTTTAAGCTTTCGACGACTTTTATCGTTTTCTTCAGAAATTTATTTAAAAAATTTAAATAATAATTTTCAAGTTTAGTTTATAAAATTCCAGGTATATTTCTGTATTTTTCACTAAACCCCTACTGGACCTAAGTTTCACGTGACTAACTATCAACTAACCAGAAGAGCTTTTGCAAGGAAAAACCGAGTATACACGAAATCAAAATATTTAACCATGATTAACTAATCATAAATACAAAATGCTTGGTGGAACGCTTTGAAGTTAATGTCGGTCAACTAATCATGGTTAAGCATTAACCGTGATTTGTTAACCAACGATTTAATCAGAGTTGGTGGAACCGGCCCTTAGTCACTAAGAAAATAGCCCTATCGGCCTAACGGCCTCGCGGGCTAAACTTTCTCGCGTGACTTATTTGTCATATAACACACTTGTACCATAAATAGTTATTTTCTTGAATCCTGAATGAAAACAAATAAACAAAAATTTTATTTAGTTAAGATAGTACTAGAATATAGAAAGAGATGATTTTGAAAACTGAGATACCAGCTAATTTGTTTCATTTTGGCACAAAATTGAGTAGATTAAGGGTTCAAATGGTTAACGAATTAAGCCCATATTATAAAAAATTGTGTTAATTAAATCCTTATTTTTCAGATTGCATGTAAAGTAGAACAACACTCATGCCGACATGGTACCAAAGAAGCAAACTTAGAAAAGAACCAAAACCAAAGATGCATTCCTTGTGAGTATTTATCTACATATATTTTTAAAATTTATTATTTAATGGGAAATAATGAATATCATATCATTTAGAAGCTTTGCATGATTCTAGTTATCTCGAACACAAATATCAATTATAAAATAACAACGCTATGTTGAGCAGAATCTATAGTGATATTTTCGTAATTTTAGTTCAAATATAAGGTATCTTAATTTAGATTTATATTTCCTATTTTCCTTTTATTATAATAACGGCATAAACGTTTATAGATTACATTGTTTTATCTTATTAGAATTTCATCAGAAAACCTATTTAAAAAGTTTGAAATTGAAAATCAGAAAAGCATTAATAAAAATTCCTATAAATACTGGCAAAATTTTGAAAAACAAGAAGAAAGACAGTGACATAGTGGAATGCGGATACACTACGAGTATACTAACTTTCTTCTTCTTACAGCCTCTTACAACTTCTTATGTGATTTTGTTTTCTTTGCTTAATTTTTCCAAACTCTTTTATCTAGATGTTTTTCCTAATTGTCAATTTCCATAATGCTTATCTCAAATTTGGATCTTTCTTAAGTCCTAAGTATAAAATATAAATTAGAAAAATACATATTACTTAGATAATAGTAAAAGGTGCGAATCACAACTACAAAATTAACAGTTGAACGAATTAAAACATTTTTTTATACCTAGAAAAATTGTGATAGCAAATAAAGTTTTGCATATAGGATAACTAATTTTGTTTTAGCTTAAAAGTTTTAGTAATCGTTATAAACAGCTTATAGAAAGTTATAGTCGAGGATTAATGTTTATTCAAATCTACCACGAATTCCCAAATAATGCGGTTTGCTACAAAAAATTCTAAATTTATTCAAAAAGAATAAAAGGTATTTAGAAATAATTCTTTTACATTAAATTTCTAATATAAGTAGATGATATTATTAAATCGCTGGCTCGGTTTGATGTTTTCAATAGATCAAGTTATTCATCGTATTTCAAATCTTTCTGTTTATCACGTTTCTAGTATTTATATTTATTAAGCTTTTAATTTAATAGAAAAATAAATAAATTATTGCAAAAAGAAACTTTTGGTGTGATTCCTTGCTAGGCTAAAAATTCCAAGTAGAAACTGTGATTTTGCAGAGTTACTTAATTCAACCGCCCACCAGAGAATGTCATCACTATGGGTTAAGAATTGATCCTATATTATAACAATATAGCCGAAACATAAAGAAAAAAAAAATTGCAAAAAGCAATTTTTAAATCAATTTATCAAAAAAAATGGTGCCGAAGGAAGTTGTTTTGCGTTTCACCTAAGCAACAAATCATATAACATTATTTTCCGGCTTCATTTTTATATTTATCTAATTTATGTGAAAAGGCCCGTAGTAAAAGCTTTTTTATTGAAATTTAGACATAAACATGTTTACAATCGCAATACGTCGGTAGGCATTATTTGAATGTTGAAGATCCCACATAATAAATCTCATGTTTTTCAAAATCAATTAGTAGGAATGAAAAATATTTCTCTCTAACTACGCAATAATCTCAAGTACGAAAAATTTCTTAGATGACTTTCCAGTTTCCACCTTGAAATGCGTCTTAATTGCCAATTTATGAAGAGAACTTCTTAAAAATCAAGCTGGTTTCTCATCCATTTAATTTTTAATGCAATAATCTCATTAAAGTTTCCAACTGACAAGTATTTACTCATCAGTTAAGTTAAACTTTATATTTACTTAAAAGAGTAACCGCGTAATAAACACATTTTTAAATATAATATAAGTAAAAACTAATTTTAACTTGAAATAATTTGAAGTGCTTAAACAAGTTCCAAAGTTTTGCGGTTTTGCAAGTCACCAAAACACGAAAGCCGAAATTCAAAGACTGAAGAATAATTTATTATAGGGAATCCTGACGAAACTTGATGAAACTTAATACTATATTAATAACAATGCCAAATTTATATTTCTTCTTTGACGTTAAATAATTCAGGACGTTTCAACACCAACGATGAAAATTTTATTTTCTCGTTATTATGAAATTTTTAAAGCACTCTAAGAACTAAACCCATTTCCTTATAATTTTGTATACCTATACTATACGTACATTATCTATTTTTTTTTCCTTAAACAAACATAAATTGTTAAGAACCAATTATAGTTTTGTTGATATTGCGAAATTCGTAAGAACCTATATCCAATCTATAGCCATAAATGTTGAAGTAAAATTTTATGATAGTAACCTAAAGCACGTGTTTCGTACGTATCAGCAGTAATCAGTTTAACATATAGCCGCTATAAATAATGTTTGCTATTCTATCAAGGTTTGAAGAATTTCATGCATTTGGTACCATACCTTATAATTTACCTTTAGAATCTGTAGTGGAACATAGTTTTAGACATTGTTCATTAGCTTCTTAGTGAAAAAATTAGTTGAATCTTTATAATATTTTTTAGATGATTACAATAGAGTCGTTCTAGAATCAATAGAGGGTGAGCCGGATTCAGATTATATTAATGCTTCATATGTTGATGTAAGTAATTGGATCATGATTAATTGTGCTTTAGAAATTTACAGCTTAGCAAATAGAATGCCGGTGTAGTTTAAACAAGCAGTTCACTCACCTCCTATACATACATTTTTAAAGAATTATAATTGACTAGTTAATTAGTTGTGAACTCTGCGTACATAATCGTTTGTTTAATTAATTTCATACTTTACAATAACGCCAGAAAATTTTCGTGCAAATATTAAATCTGATTAATGAACTTTGTCAACTTTTTTTAGAGTTTATTAAAGCCTAACGCTTACATAGTATCGCAAGGACCCACCGAAGAGACGGTAACCAATTTTTGGAGGATGGTTTGGCAGGAAAAAGCCAGTTGTATTGTGATGTTAACAAAAACGTTCGATTTTATACGAGTATGTATTGAAAAATAATTTTCTGTCACTTTGCACAATTTCTTTCGATTAAAGGTAATGTGCGTTCAGTACTGGCCAGCATCAAAAGAAATAGAAGAAACTTATGGTGGAATCCACGTTTCCATAATTCACGACGAAGAATTGGCCCATTTCCATATACGTACATTTCGACTGTTTAAAAAGGAACAAGACGTAAGTACATTTTAGAAAGTACATAATATTTTACTAGATTTAAACTTATCACCTAATGGAAGTTATTTAAAATAAAAAATTACACTTACATAAATTTTATCCAAATATTTACTCTGATAAATACGCCGTAACTTTTGGATTCTGGCCAAATATATCTACTTTTCTCATCGATTTTAAACTAACAATACTTGTCCTGTTTCATAATTTAAAAGTCTACAAAAAATTCCTAGTCTTCTAAAGTATTGCTGTTAGGCAAACACATTTTTTTATTTTGAAGAAAATGTTCGAAACATCTGCGAATTCTAGCAAACAGAAATTATTTAGTCAAACATCGATTTTCATGTATTTACAACATATAACTTTTGTCTAATCTTTTTTTAAATTTATTGCCACTGTAGATAATATGTAAAAATTTATTCGAAATATCGTGTGATCAAGTCTTCGGCAAGTCACATTCAATTTTATTTGTAATAATATTTAAATTTTTATTTAAATATTTTTATTATGCAGACACTTTTGGAATGGAGCTACTGTAATATTACGAGAATAATATTTCCATTATTATGACTGTATCATAAAGGTAAAAATAAAAATTTAAAAAGTATCAACTACTACTCTAATTCGAATGGAATTTAAATATCGATTTGCAATATCTCCCTTAAATTTACATATGCATCACGGTGACGTTTCAAGTCCAAACAAAGGAAAATCACAATTTTAGAGAAATCGGGTTATACTTTCAAAACAAGTCAACAAACACAAAGTAAATTCAATCAATCAATTAAAGCTGCATTTATTCGTAAATTTACCAACGCAGACAGGGAAATATTTAAACATGTTTTTAATTTTAGCGTATCTCATTAAATATTAGCCGCTAGGGTTGAAATAAAGTTTCATTCACAACCCTTAAATTAAACAAAATTAAGATGCTTATCATTATCGTACTTCCGTACGTTTCCACGTATCCAATTTCCTGTTGCTTAAATATTATAAAAACTCGAAGTAAAAAATTTATTCTTTTTTGAATCAATAATTATTATTTCAAAAAAATTAAATATTACAAAAATTAGGTAACTTGTGATTGTCTATCGGAATATAAAAATTATTAAAAGGTTTTCAGTAGAAAATTAAAAAAACATAAAATTGTATTTTTTATTAACTTCTAACCCACTCTTAAACTTTGGCTTCTACACCATCGCGCATAAGTAGTTCATAACTAAAAGTTAGTGCTTTAGATTATATCTGTGCGCCAAGGTTTTAAGACTAATTCGTATGTTTATTCTACTTCTATACATTCGCGGTTGATTTAACCTTTATTAAATTTCATTATTACTTTTTCGGTATTTCACAGCGAAAATAGTAACTTGCTAATCCTCACAATTACATATTTACCTTACCATGGGCTAAACTGTACACAATTAGGCGGTAATTTACTTTACAAATCATAAAATACCCGAGCGCTGACGGACAGCACTAGGGTAGTCTACTCTATCATGCTAAAGACCTCATCTATACTAAATTTTGAAATTAAGTTTTTTTTTTATCTAACTATAACTGATTGCACTTAAAACCCACACTTCCTCACCGTACATCATCACTAAGGAACGTATTTATGTATATGTATATTTGCATACTTTAATGCTGGTAATTTAATATCTCTACCTTTTAGAGACTCTACATTTTTTTATTTTGAATATTTAACGAAAAATCTTATGGAAAACCTAAAGAGCGACAGATTGCAAAATTACCAATAATGAAAAAAGCAAAAATACATAATATAAATCCGTTCCTTAATCGCCCTTCGGACTACAAATTTGTAAATTCCTTTCTTTTGTCTCTTTTCTTATATTCTTCTCCCAGAGAACTGAATTCAGTGCTCCTATAACTTTTCTGCCCTTGTGTATTTGTTCTTTTATTTCTTCACTACTGTTTCCTTCTTTATGCAATCACAATAAACAAAAATTGCTAGCCACAGATATGGATTGTCTGAGAAAAAGTTGTAGAACATCTAGACTGCAAAGAATAAGAAATTAAATTATAAGAAAAAACATGAATATGGAGATCGGTACAGCGGAAGAAATTTAAAAACGATAACTGACATGGTTCTGATATACAAAAAGAATTAGAAAAAATAGATGACCACGAAAAGTGTTAGAATGGATCCTGTTGCAGCGGAGGAAGAGAGGACGGCCTAGGAGAAGCTGGAGAGACGATGTAGATGGCGCGATTCATACCAGAAATATAGAAGAAGAGTTATACCAAGATGGAAAGTATTTGAAACTAGAAAATAGAAGATCCGTACATATCTAACAATAATTCTTCCATCTTATTGAATTTCGTTCAGTAATTTGTTAATTCTCCCAAATTGCAGCCATTGTTTTGGAATTATTTCCAAACGGAATAACACCGCGTGGATCCACCGATGTCTAGTGTTTGTCATTAACGCAAAGAACCATCTATACGCAATCGTCGCGTCGTAGCGGAAGTGCAGTAAAAGGTTTTCAAAGGGTTCTTGTTCTTGTTATTATAATTTAAATTGTTCTTGCGCTTCTTTCAAATCACATTATCTTGTTTCATTTCATTTAAATTGTTTTTGTAGTAATAGTACAAGGACACAAGCATATAATATACGTCACCACCACAAGTTTTATTTGTATTTAAAGGGAAGAGTTTAATTTTAACCTAATTTAACAATAATTAGTTTTGGCGTCCAGAACCCGAGTAAGCCGAATCAATCTGAGTGAGGCTTATAGATCCAGCGGTCTCATGCAGGTAGTGAATATAACAATTCCTTCCTGGTTCTTAGCAATATTAAATATATAGGATGTTTAAAAGTATAAAAATAATGTAGTAATAAATAAGATAAAATATTGAAAATATATAGAAAAGGTAAATATAGTAATTTCACCTCCAACTGTTTAAAAATTACAGCTTACTTATTAAAATATTAAAAATATAATTTAAATAAAATTTAAAATTTAAATTTTACTACATGAACCATTTTAATATTTTGAATTTATTTATTTTTGTGATTGAATTTTATTTTGTGATTTTTGTGTAAATATTATAAAATTTTGAATTTGTGCGTCTTTTCGCACCGATTATATTAAGTTGGCATGAAATTGAACAATAATATTTGCTTTTAGGCAGGTCCGCTGAAGTAGGCGGACGCTTTTGCGAGAGGTCCGGTAAAAGGTTGTTAATTTTGTGTCCAAATTGTGAGATTATTAATTTTGAATTGTGAACTACATAGGGTTTGAATTTGCGTGAGTAATTTTATTAATATTTAATATTTGGAAAATTTGTACGGAATGAGATTTAGAAAAATTGAATCAATGTGAAAATTTGGATTCGTTAATTAATAATGAAATAATAATAAATTGAAAATTGGAATATAAGAATAATAAAATTGAAATTGGTTTATATTGGTAAATACTAAATATAAAAATTTCATGCATAAAAATTGAAGGCGACGCCAAGTTTGTTGCACGTCGTGGCACCTGGTCCGATACCGACGCACATTTGTAATTCTTGTTACATTGTGAAAAATTTATTTCAAGTTCATTTCGATGAATTGTTTCAGACAAAGAAAAATCTCTTGTTTATAAAAAGTCGAAAACTGGGGGTAGATTGATTTTATAATTTTTACACCCCAGTACATCGCAATATAGTTTTTCATAGTTTTTTAAACTACTACAAACGGTTTATCCAAAAGAAAAATTGTATGTTGAATTCAAAGTTGTTAATAATATCTATATTATATTAACTGTATAATTATTTATTTATAATTATACGAGTATTATATAGCATTTTCAAAACTTTGTTTTATTTTCTTAAGAACGCTTGAGATAAGTTCCTTAAAACTAATTATTTTTAGGTAAAACTTATTGGTATTATCTGAATTTCATCCCTAGGTATTAAGAAAAGTTTTCTATTTATTTTCTGAATTATCAAAAGCAGAAGAAAATAATTATCTTATATCCCAAGATATAACTTTTATTAATCAAAGAGCGATGTTTTAATTTAATTACGATGTCCGATGTCGTACAGCTTGACAAAAATTTAATTTTTATGAAGTTTTCTGGATGAACACCTAATTAAAACTGAAAACAGTATGTTAAACTAGAAAAACAAACTTTGACATATTTATACGACCGTATTAGATAATTTAAAAATGTAAATCTTACAGAAGTAGGAGTTAATAGATTTTCGACAGTAAAGATCTATCATATGATAGATACTTCTCTCATACCCATGTTGTTTGTTTTCCTACTTTAACATGCTATTTACTTTTAGTGAGCGGTCCATGGAATTGTCGATAACTGTCTGAATATATGTTTTTTGACTGATTCTGATTTTCAGTAGCCCATTACTGATTGGCAACATATCGTGAAAAGAGTATATCTATCTAATGATAGATATTTAATAAAAATTACTATTTTTAGATATTACAACTCCACAATAAATTTTGTAAACAAAAATCAAACACTTGATTGATATTTTTATGTAGGTACACAAAAAATATTTTAAATGAAAAAATATAGAAATTGATATGAAGAGCAACAATTCTTATTATTTATTTTATCGATTTTGATGTCAAGCTTTCCTTCTTTATGCGAGTGATAAATTTTACTTGGAAAAATGTATCTTTTTTAATAAACTGCCGTAGCATATCACACGATACAATGTCAGTGAGAATATTAATAAACAAAAAATACAATATAAAATGGTATAGTAAATAAAAAGAATTGTAGAAATTCGTGCAATGTATTTAAGGCGACTTGTTTTTGACTTTGATAAACGATAAGGCGTCAAAACTCTTAAAGCTGTTACAAAAAAGAATTAAAAGATAGTTTTCGATCAGAGTTCTTCTAAAATCCATCAAAATTTAAAATAGGTTTTGGAAAAGTCATTCTTATGCTGACATATCATTAATTATGTATGTATGTTGGCAACTCTCAAGACACTAGAAATTTCGAGACAAACTTGAATGCTATAAAATGGAGTTACATTTTGTTACTTTAAAATATTACCAGTTTATATTCGATAAAGAAAGAATAAACTTTTCTATTTTACATTTCATTTATGACAGAAGTTAATAATTTATTAAAAACTTGCTTACCAGAATTTTGATTGGTGATTGGTAATTGCAAGGCAGCATTAATTATTACATCCCAAGAGAAGAAAATGGATGAAAAAACTATTCCAAGTAACTACACTCTGTTACTTTTAGATGTAGTCTCTCTTTTTCTTAGTAGAAATGAATTAGCTGCTATACAGATCTCAGCTCTGAAGAAATTTTAATTATCTTGGTAGATGTGTATTATTATAAATACGATGAGCGAGAGGTGTTGAGAAGATTTTGATTTTCCATTTATATGTGGATGACAGGTTCATATGTGGGACAAATCAAAGGGTTCAGTTCACTCGAAAGAAGAATGAAGCAACGTAAAAATGATTGCAAAAGAAGTGGTTGAGATGAGCCGAAAGGAAAAGTTTTGAACGCAGGAAGACAGGAAAATAAAGGAAATGAGGAATGATGGGGTACCACGGCATTAGTGCAGCACTATGTTGTGATTTAATCAGTAAGATGTTTACATCTTTACTTAAAGGCTAAAAATATTTAAAAAAAACACCATAAACTAATAGACATATTTTATAATGAACGCTTTTTACGAAATAACGACTGCACAAACTAATTTTAATAGAGAAGACATCCAGAAGCTCAAAAAATAGAAGAAATTTGTATTTTTCTTAAGAAAAAGGAATTAAACGCAAATAAGTACAAACACAAATTAATTCTTTCAAAATTCAAACAAAATAATTTTAGTCCTGATGATGAGTTAAATATATACTCAAAACGTCGAAGAAAAGAATTTTGTTTATAATTTCTGAATGATGGACACTAAGGAAACAATAAAATGAAAAATATTTACATTATATTCTGCAATATTACAACTATAATTTCAAAAAAGTACAAAATTTTACAAATCAACAATAATATTATGTAAAATTAAGTTTTATTGTGCGCCGATCTATTTTTGCATTACTAATTTTAGAAAATTATCCCATTGCATCTTCCTCAGCAAATAAATAGATTGCGTAAGCACAAAAGTCCGGCAAATTGACTCTACTTAAGCTTGAAGAGAATCGAGAAGTTTTTAATAAAAAATTCTTTGCTAAAATTGCACCAACTTCCTTTTGCCAAGCATTGTCTCACTTGGTATAGATATGTGGATGATATTCTGACTATTTGGACAGAAAACTCAGATGAACTCAAAAACTTTTTAATTCAAATTAATGACTTACACAAAAAAATTAAATTTACCATGGAAACTGAGACAAATCAACAACTTAATTTTTTAGATCTCCAACTCACTATTTTACAACAAAATTTAAAATTTAACATTTACAGAAAACCTACTTTAACTGGTTCTTTAATCCCATTTGATTCAAAGCATAGTTACAAACATAAAATCGCTTCTTTCCTATCTTTAATAAAACGCGCTTTTAACTTACCACTCTCTTCTATTAACAAAACTAAAGAACTTAACATTATTAAACAATTAGCACAAAATAATGGATACACAATAAACACCATAAACAAATTAATAAAAAGAATTAATCTAAAAAAAGAACGCACATATTTTACTAATAACAATAATAATAAAGAACAACTATATATAAATCTACAAAATATTTTGGCATTATAAACAAAAAAATGAATAATATATGTAAACAACATAATATTACTCTAGCCGAAAAAACTACTGGAAATCTCATCAATATTTTATCTAACTGTAAACAAAAACAAGACATTATGCATTCCAACAGCGTATATAGAATATTTTGTAATGACTGCGACGTTTCATACATAGGACAGACTGGACGACCCTTACAAACTAGAATTGCCGAACATGAAAGATTAAACTCAATTTACCAAGTCTCGAAACATATTAAACTTAAAAAACATCAAATCAATCATGACAAATCTATTATCCTACATAAAGAAAACAAATATTTGAAAAGAATAATATGGGAATCATATGAAATTCAAAAAGCTACTAAAATGAACCATCCCTTACTTAATAAACACGAACTATTCAACTTTCTTTCTCTTTACAACATCTTTCTCTAACCTTCCTATTTCCAAATTTTTAAAATCATCATACCCCTTCATTTTATTTTTCAAAAAATCATTACACCTATATTTATTACTCCTATTTTAAATACTTCAATTTTAAAAACAAAAATTTTTTTTCATAATTTCATTTTAAATTTAATTAGGTATATAATTTATTATTTTAAAGAATTTATTGTATTTTACTTTAATTTCTTCTGTAGACACCTGAAGATGTATGATTCTTCATATAAAAGATGTTGTGCTAATTTTTAAAGAATTAAATATAAAAATTTTTTGCGAAGTCGTACTATTTATATATTAAATAAATAATAATAAATTCAGAAATGAAGATGCAATATAATTCGACGTCAACAAAACCAAATCGATATATTAATGTCATTTCATATTAATTCCACGGGGAAGCTACATAACCAATATAACACAACATAACTGCATATTTAAATTAGTGTTAATTAATTTTCACTGTTCGTTATCGATTTCCGATGCATTCGTTTAATTATTAAGCACTATATTGTTGTATTAAATAATCTCGATATGTTGGTTGTGCTTCGACCCTTACATCATAAAATTTAAAATGAAATTCTGAATTGAAATACCCTTGGGGTAATCAAATCAGCAATTACGATATTGCAACTTGCCTAGACCTTGAAAATGATAATAATTGAATTGAATTTAATATTAATGGTATAAAGCAAATAAAATTAAAAATTGTAAAATATTAAAATAAAATTATGTATTTAATTATTATTTATACAAATTTTATTGCAGACTGTTACGGAGGAACGCTACATATTGCAATTTCACTTTACGGAATGGCATAGTCACAACTGTCCTTTTCCCAACGCAATTTTAGAATTTCGTCGAAGAGTAAGAGCGGTCGTTGGACACCGAATAAAATCAAACGAAGCAGGACCCATGGTAGTTCATTGCAAGTAAGTCTTGTCGGGTTTATTTTTTATTTTGTACTAAAATACATTGTATCGCTTTACTTTTTTTTATTCAAGACTTGTTGAAGCTCTCGGCGATAGTTCTTTTTACATAAATTCAATACTTCCAGCCAAGCTAAATTTTACGATATTATTCCTTTTTGTTAGAAACTCATCTTGTAGTTTCTTTACCGCAAAGTTTCTTTGTAAAATTTATTATTATTTGCGAAGTTTTTAATACTTTAGTAAATGTTAGTTATATCAGCAGCGATAGCAAACTTTCAAAAGAAAACAGCAATACGAAAAGCGTAAACCTAAACTTATATATTTATTTGTCTAATAAGAGCCGCCGTATTTGACGCCAAGAATTACTTATATAGCAAAAAAAAAACCATTTCTGTATTTTATATAACAAAATTTTAATGTTTTAGTGATGGAGGTGGTAGATCTGGTGTGTATTTAGCAATCGATGCCAATATGGAATTAGGAGAAGACGAAGATACGTTTGACGTTTTTGGTTACTTAAGAAAACTCCGGCAATCTAGACGAGGTTTAGTCGATAATGTGGCAAGTAGCTATTCAAATTTATTCCTTTCTAACTTTGCGTTACGATAATCTTGACTTGACATTCTAATTAAAATTTTAGGAGCAATATAAATTTATATACGATTCGTTGGAGGAACACGTTAAATGTGGCAATTCATGGTTTCTAGTTAGCGAACTTTCTCAAAGGTTGAAACAAAAGTCCTTAAAAAATCCCGTGACAAAACTCAATGAGTATCAAAGGGAATATTTACTCATTTGTAAGCAAACTCCAAGATTTACCATAGGAGATTGTGCCGGAGGTCATCGTGGCGATAACCGCAAGAAAAATCGAGATGTCCTGATAGTCCCACGTAAGAACTTTTTATCGATCAAGTTTCTGTTTAATTAGGAAAACTATTTTCAGCTGATAATTTCCGACCGTATTTAACGTCATTTCAAGGAAACAGCTTTACAGACTATATCAATGGCGTATTTGTTGATGTGAGTATTTATTTATATTATTGATTAAAAGTTTGACTATAATTTTATATTGGCAGGGTTACACCAAACCAAAGGAATACATCGTAACCGAATGGCCTTTGAAAATAACTGTGGGTGAATTTTGGTCATTGGTTTACGATTACGAATGTGCTGCTGTGGTTGTTTTAAGTGTCCCCTCTCATAATTCGGTAAAAATTAAATGTAAATTTAAAGAATCGCTTAAATACTGAAATTTTTACTTTATTAGCAAACTTATCCTTCATTTTGGCCGGAAGGAAGGTCGTCCAAAAAATACGGCCCCGTATTTACCATCGATCATATTTCTCATAACCATTATGCCAACATCAAGACTTGGGTATTTCGTATTAACAAAAAAGTGAGTCTTTTCTCTTTGGATGGGGATTAACGATTTAATAAAATAATAAAATGTTTAGATAGTATCGTTAACAGAGTTGATGGCAGGTGTAAAAGCACCACCAAGAACTGTGCAGTTATTTCAACTCACTTGCTGGCCTATGGGCCATAAAGTTCCAACGTCGACCAATTCGCTCGTGGAATTAATGAATATGGTAGAAAGGTGGAGACAAAGAACTGATTATGGACCGGTTTGTGTGGTTTCCCCGTATGTACCATTTAATTATATTTTTATAATTTCATTTTAATATGTAATTAATTGAAGCGATGGGAGAAGTCGATGTGGTGTCTATTGTGCTGCAAATGCATGCATAGAACAAGTAATTCAACATGGCGAAGTTGATATATTTCAAGCAGTTAGAACCGTTCGAAGACACCGTCCTCAGTTGGTAGAAAATATTGTAAGTAAAATCCAAATTTCAAAAGAGATTATTTTTAATTTTAATTTTTCCAGACGGAATACAAATATTGCTACGATCTGGTACTTCATTACGTTCTTCATTACTTAAACAAGGATATAAAGGAAAACTCTGTAGATAAATGATTATAAGTTTTAAAACAATTATAAATTATATATTCCAGTGCCAAATATACACTGCTTTCCTAAAATTCACAACAACACATGCAATTTCTTGACTAACTTTAGTAATATTTTCATATAGAATACCTATTTTAGTCAAATAAAGGAAAGATTGCAATTTGAACACAATCTATCAATCAGACTGTTATACACTTTCTTCTTTGACTTTGAACAGATTGATTGGTAGGATTGTCGAAACCAGATTATTGAAGTAAAACATGGGCATTCGTTTATTTGAATTGTCTTGCATTGCGGACTGATTTTACAATCTTGGTAAGAAATACCTTAGCCCGTTGATTGAGACCATGCATCGCTATCAAAATTAGTGCAAATTAAGCGGCAATGTAGCTTAACTTTTTATAGATTTATTTATATTCACGAGTGTGCTTTTTTCTTATTGAAATAGAAATTTTTTGTGAGAATTTCATTAAATATGGTCAACCGCTTCCAGGTGTTTCAATGTTAATGGAAAGCAGTATACAATCATTTGCGTTTCTAAAAATAAGTAATGTTCTTGTACATGCACTTTACATAAGGCAGAAAGTCTTAAACTTCACTTTATGAACAGCAACTACGTTATTACTAATAGTGATATTTATGTCATCTATAGACTTTACACTTCTGTCCACTATTGTATAAAACAACTCTATTTTTGCTGTTTATATTTTTGTTACGTAGCTACTAATAAGAATATGTATTCATACAAATTACTGAATAAAAATGTTTGTCTCATTTTGGTTACTTTTAAAACGTAGAATACTATGTGCAAGTTAAGAAATAACCCAGAATAATAAATATACGAGTATTATTGTTTATCAGAAAGAGAACATCAGAGGTGAATATCAACCACGGTTTAGTATCGGTTACCTAACTAGATATATTAATAACAATCTGTAGTTAAATTGATTTTCAATTCACACCTAGTTTTTCTTATTGAGTAACTAGTCTTGTAATAAATAACTTTACTTGCCCATTGTTCAATACACTATTTCGATAATATAGAAAACGTTTATAACGAGAAACTTTCTGAGTTTTCTACATCGATGAAACTGATTTTATTAGCAACGTCTATCGAACTTTTCGTATAGCAGTCAATGAAATTTGAAAATAAGTAGACACAGTGAGAAGTAAAAAAATCGGATGTGGCCATCACATAACTTTCCGAATATTAAAAATAACTCCCAATTTACCTCGGATAGAAAAAAGTAAATTACTAAATCTTATCAGAGCATCAGCGATAATCGTCAAAAACATTCGGGAAATCGAAATAATAAGCAAAAACCAAAATACAAATAAAAAAAATATACTTATGACAAATAACTAAAATTTTATGTAAAATATTTTGTTCTTATTTATAGGCAATTTAGAAATTTTATAAAAAAATTTTTTTAAATTTTTTAAATTTATAAAATTAAAAATTTTTGTTTTACTTTAGAAAAAATTTTATGGAACAAAAGTTGTAGGTAATTTTATACGGATAATTTTTGTCATAATAAACTTTTACCTATTTCATTGCGTTTCGGAGTTATGATGGATTATGTTTTATCGCTTCAAGTAAACCCCCCGTTCCCCGCTTTCGATTTCATCCATTTTCAATAAGCTTCGTGACACAACAGATAAAAACATAAATTTAAAATTTGCAGTGATTTCGTTACTTCGTTTGGCTACTATCGTATTCACAGACATACATACACACATACAGACATTTTTCAAAAATAATGGAAATGGTTTAAGGGAACCTCAAAACATAAAAATTTGATAAAAAAATGGGGGGTCAATTATTTTTTTCAATTTCAGATTACAATACTTTCCTTACTAAGGAGTTCGGAAAGTAATTACTAAGAAGTTCGGAAAGTAAAAATATAGGTAAGTACCTACTGTATTGAATTTTTGGCAAGCACAAATCAAACTTTGGGAAAGTGTATAGAGGAATGTTTAGTGATTTTTGAAATTATTATATTAATTTATATTATAATTTTTGAAAAATTTTCCTGTTAGTTGATCAAGGTGGTGACAACTAACGAGGTATACGGGGACCTTCTCGCTAATATGGAAGAGTACCCACAACTGGAAAATTTTGAATCTTATAATTTTAATAGTTTTGGAAAATATTAGTTTGTAATAAAAAATTCTTACTTCCCTTTACGGAGAAACAGAATTTTTGCTACACGCCTAAAAAGATGAACCAGCTCGTGAAGAAACCCAAATTGATATGACCAACTGTAAATGTATCGGAGGCCATGGGGTGGCTTCCGTAAAAAGAAGAAAAAAACAACTGCAAGAAGTTTGCTGCCAACAAACCGACAGCGACAACTGAAATGGAAAAAAAAGAAAACATCGTAGCTACTTGTGTTAATATTATCACAAATTGAGAAACATAAAAAGACAAGTAGACTACACCAACAGTAAAAATAATTACTTGTTTAAATTCAACGTTGCTGGAATTTTCATGCGAGCAATGATAAACCCTATCGCTGGAAATGCTCGACAAATGTCCTCAATTGTAAATTAAAATTGCAGTTTTAAAATTATTAAAAAAAAAAATAATCGGAGGCGAATAACAAGTTAAGAAGATGGTAAAAGAAAGTGTTTCCCACAAAGTTTATAGCCAAAAAGCAAAACTTACCAAAATTCTGATGAGCTTGCACTTCACTACACTCGACGTTCGAACCTACATTCCAAAGAGTCCCTCCCCTCGCGTTCAAAACCGCCAACTCTCTCTTCCCAAATCAGATTCTTGCTTGCGCACTACTCATCTAGGCAGGGGAGTATTCAGAAAAATAAAACGAATTACTAAAATTTGTTACAAGTTTCGTGTCCCTTCCCGATAATCTTGGATAATCTTGCAAGTTGGTGGCTTTCACTGTGCCCTTGACGGAATTCTAACTGGTAGTAAGACCAAATATCCATTTGAAGTAATTTTTCTTCTAGTCTGGTTAGTATTAATTTTTCGAAAACCTTTGATCAACTACTCGTCGATCCGCAATTATACTGTCGTACATCACAAAATCAAAAAAAAATTAGTTAAGATAGCCATTTTGTATAATTTTTTTTTCTATCGATCTGTGTTATCAGAATGTTTCTATTTTGTCTAGTTTCCGAGACAGTGGGTATGAATTTTGCCTTATATGCCACAAAATACGGTAGCTTTAGTATTACTAACTTTTGAATATACGACAAAAATCACTGCAAAATTGTATAAGAAAACTATCCTCAATTATTTTGCCGTATGTGTCTTTAAAGCATGGTATTTTTTTTATGGCGCAATGTTATTGTGTCGTATGTGTTAATATTTAGTGTTATACACTGCACTATAATAGAAATACAAGTGAATCGTACGTGCATGGAATTCGTGTTTTTTTTATGCATTTTCATGAAACTTAAATTAATTGTGAGCTAATTCAGTTGTAATATGCTAGTCTTTGAGTGCACATCGTTAATATGGAATCGTCTCCTCCAGAACTGGAAGCAGCTTTGCTTGAGTAAGTTTTTTAGAATTTTTTGTATTTGCATTGATCAGAGCCACAATTTAATAACAAAAAATTTGTAGAATGGTTGAAGAAGTTTTAGGAGAAAAAACGTTATCAACTGATTGTAGTTCAACAGGTGGTTGATTCTGTAAGGAAAATGTTAAATTTTAACGGGTGTTAAAATTTTAACGTCATGTTAATATTAATTCCAATTCTGTAAACAATAATTAACATGATGTTAGAATATTATCATAAATTCCAATTCTGTAAGGTCGGGAACCGTTAAATTTTTAACACAATGCGTTAAGTCAAGGCGTTTATTGTTTAATTTTAAAGCCTACCTAAGTAGTATATGCTAATAATTTGAATTCGTGTTTTGTGACTATTGTTAAAGTTATCTTGAGAATTTTTGTTAAAAATATGGCACTGGATAGGTTTATTCATCTTATAATTATTGATAATCCTGATAATCAACCAAGACAGTACGTAATTTTTATATAGATGTTTAGTTGTATTTTATTAATACATTTAAAATTTAGACGAGAAATTCGAACGATTCCAAGACAATTAGGAGATGCTAGTAACCTCTTCGATCTATCCAATAAGTTATTTTTAAGATAGTTCCGTTTGAACAAGGTATGTGCTCAAAGTTTGATCAACAATATTTCGCCATATATGCAACAACCGCAAAGAAAAACTCGAATACCAATTCACTTAAGAGTACTCGAGCAACATCGCATTTTTTTTGATCAAGGCGGTTACCAAGTGGGAACTGGTTATGGATTTTTTATAGCACAAAGTCAACCTGCTGTTAGTCGCTACATAGCAGATTTCAGATATCATGACCAGGCATCTTCTTAATACACGGAAGAATTTTCCAAAATCTGAAGACGAAATGTTAAGAGTAAAGAGAGGTTTTGAACAATTGAACCCAGTTTTTACTAATATTGTTGGGGTAGTAGATGGTACACATATAAGAATAGTAGCCACACCTGCAGAGCATCTTTATATACCGCCCATGCCTATTATTCTAGAAAGGGATATTATTCAATTGATGCACAAATTATTTGTGATTTTAATTGTATAATTTCAAATATAAATGCTCGTTTCCCAGGTTTTCTAAAGAGGAAAACGGACCCAAGGGAGGGTCTTAGAAAAGAATTATGTATGTAGATACCGGCTCTTTTAACTACCTACTTGGCGACAGTGGTTATCTATTAGAACCTTGGTTGTTGGTCTCTTCATGGCCATATTGTAATGATATTTCTGATCAGCAGCCGGTATTTTTGGTTGAGGCTTGTTTACTTGGTAGTTTGGATTCTGTTGGAGTCACTAATCGATTTGCACCGCGATTAAGAGACTTGTTTTTATGCTCGGCAGGTCGGTCTTTATTGTTAAATGCCAATAACAAACAATGACTCGGAATTGTTACACAATACACTACTTTTAACACAAATATTATTGTTTTTCTGTAAAGAAATAAAGGTGTTGTGAAACCAGTGACAAATCTTGCGAACGTGAAGCTATAATTGAAAAGTGTTTAGAAGAAATATGGTGCATACTGTATAATTTGAGACTTACGAGGGAATTTGTTGTTATAAGGTTGAGAAGAGGACGTTGTGCGTCCACGAGAATGTGTGCGTTTTCCAAGTGTGATATTTTTTTTTTGCGTTAATTTGTCAGCCGATTAACTGATTAAGTCAGGGAGCATATCCTGATGGTTGATAGTGTGATTGCACAAACAAAAATATTGTTTGCTTTTTGTTTCAAGCTGAAATAAAGCAGAAAATTAAAATTTGGTATTTTGATGATAAGAAAATTTAATAACGCCGACCGCCATATGCATTTAGACTACGATTATAATTTTAACAAAATTTACTTACCTCAAATGGAATTTGGATTGAATTTATATGAAATAGAAGAATACACGTGTGTAATTAAGGCGATTATCGAAGAAATTTCACAAGAAAACAAAACTATCCGATCAACTCCGGTAACCAAAGTTTCAGTAGCAGAAACACCTGTTGTATCCAGTGTGATACGGGAGCATTTGACCAACAACAAAGAGGAAAGCAGTGGACCTCAAACGTTAATCAAGCTAAGAAATTATTGTTTATTTGAACTATTTTATTTCTCGGAATTCTTATAATTTTCATATTTTTAATACTAACATTATTACACTAACAGTGGAATTTGGTAAATGAATTTAGAAGTCATATTTGGTATAAAAGTAAATGCAATTCATTTATCAAGTGTCGCTACACAATACACAAAGAGTCAAGAAACAATATTATTAAGTTTCAAGTTATTGGTATTAAATAAACCCTATTTTGCGATATTAAAAAAAAAAAAGGTTTTTGTTTTCTTGAATCACATGATTCGTGGGTTTCAAATTGAATTCGCTCCTGAGAGTCAAGTAATTCCGAAATTATCTGAGCTAGCTGGAGAAAAAGGTAAGAGTGTGTAGAGTTTATAAAATTTACATTACATCTTTTTGGCGCCCAACGTGGGGCTCGAAACCACGATTTCAATAATAAACAGGGTAGTTTAGACTAAAATAAATTAAATAAATCAAAATGGCAGGAAACGGATCAGAGGATGGTAAAATACAGGTAGAGGAAAGTCAAATAGAGGAAAGTCAGGTGGAAGAAAGACAGGTAGAGGAGGGTCAAGTTAGCGAACAGGTGATACAAGTATGGGAATCGCCGATAACACCGCCAATGCACAGTAGTACAAAAAAGGGTTCGATAGATCAGGGGGGAATAAGCATAGAATTATTAAGGCAAATTATGAATAAATTAGATCGAAATACCGAAATATTAAGAAGGGAAATGAAAGAAAGTCAAAACGAAATGAGAGAAAGTATAAGTGGGGATGTGAATAAATTAGATAATAAATTAGATCAAACTACCGAAAGTATAAGAAGGGAAATGAAAGAAAGTCAAAAAAAAATGAAAGAAATTCTAGAAAAAAAATTAGATCAAAATGTAGAAATAGTAAGAGGGGATATGAATAGGGGTTTTCAGGAATTTCAGGAGAAATTTAATAATTGGGAAGAAAGACTAAATATAACAAATTCAAGGGTAAAATCGGTAGAAGAAAAAGTTATTGAAACGTTAAAAGAAAATGTAATTTTAAGGGAAGAAATAAACGTAGATTTACAAAAACATAAAACGTACATTTCTATAGAAGTGGGAGATAAATTGAGGAATGCAGAAACCAAATCGATTAGGACAGTAAATGAAATGATAACGGGAATAGAAGATAAAGTTTTTCAATCTGTTATAAATAAAACGCTGGAAGAGGGAACTGAAATTGCAAATGTGGTAAGAGATATAAAAAAATTAGAAAATGATGTTGCTCATAATGGTGAAAAATTACGAACTTATGAACAAGAAGTAAAAATGCAAAGGGGAAATATTAATGTAATTGAGGGGAATTTAAATAAAAAATTGGAAGCACAGTCAGATTCATGTTTTGATATTTTAAGGGAAAGATTAAGTAGAAATGATGAAAATGTTATTAAATCATTTTGTATCAAAAGGGGATACTTAATAAAATTATTAAACGGTTTAGAGCTCTACTTAATTAACGAACAATTGACTATTAAAATTAGTAAACAATTACACCTAAAATACGGTCATGTAGGTATCAGAAAAACTTGGTTAATCTTTAGAGAAAATTTTTATTGTAAACGTGATCTGTCATTGATAAAACGAACTATTAATAAATGTCATTTGTGCATTATGGGCAAATATAAAAATTATCATAACAAGAATTACATAAGTAGCATAATTTCATCTGAGCCTGGTGAGAAAATTGCCATCGATTACATTGGTAATTTAATTCCAAGTGATGATGGATATAAAAATATTTTGATAGTAGTAGACGTGTTTTCAAAATTTGTAAAATTATATCCAACGAAAGCGTGTAATACTGATATTTCTATTCTTAAACTTGATCAATTTTGTAATGAAATAATTAAACCTAAGACTATAGTTGCTGATAATGCCACTTATTTCAATAATGAAAAATTTAAATCTCATTGGTCTAATCTTGGCATAAAATTGGTGTTTGTTTCGATAAGAAATCCTCGGGCCAACTTGAGTGAACGTTTTGTTAGGGAGTCAGTAAAATTTTTGAGATTAAGGGTATATCAGAATCAAACAGATTGGTACAGGCATCTTACGGAAGTAGAAAAGTTTATCAACCATGCTCCAAATACTGTGACGGAGGAATCACCTGTCTTCTTAATGTTTAATGAACCACCTGACCGACCATGGTTACTAGAAAAAAATAAAGATTATCAGGAAACGTTAGTTAAAGCGAAAAACAAAATTAATAAACGAATAAGAAATTATTTACAAAAAGAAAATGATAAAATTACCAAACATTGTAAATTTTCGATTGGTGATTTAGTAGTAGTAAGGAGTCTGCGGGTAGGAAATCGAGCAAAGAACCAATGTTTAAAGTTGCAATTGCCATTTGAAGGTCCTTACGTCATAGATTCTGTAAACGAAAACACGTATTTGTTAAAATATCCAGATTCAAATAAATTAAGAGGAAAATATAACCTGGATAATATTTATGCTTATGATATTGAAAATAATTATTCATCTTCAGGATCAGAACTTGATATGTAATGAAAAATATTTGTAAATAAAATTAAGAAGTTTTTATTTCAGTTAATTTTAAAAAAAATTAATTATTATTTTATTTTGAATTGAGTTATAGTTTAATTTTTTGGGAAAATTTTATAAAATTGTGATAGCTTTAGACTTGATTAAGAAATGAAGACTATGATTTGTTTCTTACCTTCCTTTATAGCTGAATATTGCTCAAGCCGATATTTGCTTGCGACAATCTAGTTGTCTTATCAAATGATCAACTTGGAGCAAGGGGATATTAGATGTAATGATATTTCTGATCAGCAGCCGGTATTTTTGGTTGAGGCTTGTTTACTTGGTAGTTTGGATTCTGTTGGAGTCACTAATCGATTTGCACCGCGATTAAGAGACTTGTTTTTATGCTCGGCAGGTCGGTCTTTATTGTTAAATGCCAATAACAAACAATGACTCGGAATTGTTACACAATACACTACTTTTAACACAAATATTATTGTTTTTCTGTAAAGAAATAAAGGTGTTGTGAAACCAGTGACAAATCTTGCGAACGTGAAGCTATAATTGAAAAGTGTTTAGAAGAAATATGGTGCATACTGTATAATTTGAGACTTACGAGGGAATTTGTTGTTATAAGGTTGAGAAGAGGACGTTGTGCGTCCACGAGAATGTGTGCGTTTTCCAAGTGTGATATTTTTTTTTTGCGTTAATTTGTCAGCCGATTAACTGATTAAGTCAGGGAGCATATCCTGATGGTTGATAGTGTGATTGCACAAACAAAAATATTGTTTGCTTTTTGTTTCAAGCTGAAATAAAGCAGAAAATTAAAATTTGGTATTTTGATGATAAGAAAATTTAATAACGCCGACCGCCATATGCATTTAGACTACGATTATAATTTTAACAAAATTTACTTACCTCAAATGGAATTTGGATTGAATTTATATGAAATAGAAGAATACACGTGTGTAATTAAGGCGATTATCGAAGAAATTTCACAAGAAAACAAAACTATCCGATCAACTCCGGTAACCAAAGTTTCAGTAGCAGAAACACCTGTTGTATCCAGTGTGATACGGGAGCATTTGACCAACAACAAAGAGGAAAGCAGTGGACCTCAAACGTTAATCAAGCTAAGAAATTATTGTTTATTTGAACTATTTTATTTCTCGGAATTCTTATAATTTTCATATTTTTAATACTAACATTATTACACTAACAGTGGAATTTGGTAAATGAATTTAGAAGTCATATTTGGTATAAAAGTAAATGCAATTCATTTATCAAGTGTCGCTACACAATACACAAAGAGTCAAGAAACAATATTATTAAGTTTCAAGTTATTGGTATTAAATAAACCCTATTTTGCGATATTAAAAAAAAAAAAGGTTTTTGTTTTCTTGAATCACATGATTCGTGGGTTTCAAATTGAATTCGCTCCTGAGAGTCAAGTAATTCCGAAATTATCTGAGCTAGCTGGAGAAAAAGGTAAGAGTGTGTAGAGTTTATAAAATTTACATTACAATATATATAATTTATTACATTACAATCCATTAAGAGTTGCAAAAATTAATTTTTACGCCTCTGTCAGGCCAGTGTTCAATTGCATATTTTCTCGCCTAGCGTTTGAAATAAACAGTGATTATTTTATAAGATAGTTGGTATTCTGGATTATATTTTGTACGTCATATTGAATTAAATTAAGTAAGTATTACAAATTTTTCGTATAAAAGGCACTTTTTAATGCAATTATAATGTGTTCTGGTGTATCCATTATTACAAATATTATCACAGTCGCAATTTATAACAATTATACAAAATAGTTAAATTTAAACGTCAAATTTTGAATTCAAATGTATTACTACCAACAACAACAAAAAATCCCTAATACTAAATATTTAAAAAAATAATTAAATTTTATGATTTTTTGTAACAAATTATAGAAGTCGGCGTAAAAAATTACGTTTATCATGCGGCAGGAAACTGTTTTCCGAGTACTCGTAAATAAGGCCTCGGTTAATCCGCCTCGGCCTGTAAAAATACTCGTACTCTGAATAATTCAGTTTCCAGCCTAATGATAAAAATAACTATTTTATACGACTAATACAAAATACGATCATTCTGGTTCAATTTTCAGTTCAGAAAATACACATTCTTTGCACCTGTTACTGAATTTGAAAAAAAATATCGATTTTTTCGCGGTTTTTTCGATTTTTTACAAAGTTGCGTTCGGCGCTCGAGGTCACAAACTTGGATTATTCATTAGGCCAACATCATAAACAAGTCTGCAAAAACTCAGAACTACCGGATTTGACGCATGCTGTGATGTATAAAGTTACTGGACTATTGATCGAAAGGGAAAGCAAAAGGTCTCTTCTTGAAAAAAATTGCTAAAGATGGTGAAGAAGCCGTATTGAATTTGCTACCGAAGAAATCCAGAGATGCTTATTACAAGGAAATTAAATGGTTTCAATAACTGGAAACTGGAAAATGATGTTTTTGGGGTAAGTGAAGACGTGCTGTTGGGTTACTTCTTTAATCTCAATAAAAGAGTTGCGGCCTCTTCAATGTGGAATAAATATAGCATGTTAAGATCGACATTAAAGCTTCAAGAAAATACAGATATTATTTCAAAATATGGCAGGTTAATCGCTTTCTTGAAGAACGAATCAAAAAATTACAAGCCTAAAAAAGCAGAAGTTCTTGAAAGAGAGCATATTCAACAGTTTCTAGCAGTAGCACCCAATAAAAAATATTTGATGATGAAGGTATGTTGATTTTGTTATTTGAGAATAAAATTACAATTTTTACATTACAGGTTGCACTAATTTTGGGTGTATATAGTGGCTGCCGATGTAATAAATTAGTGATCATGTCAATTGATAACTTAAAAGATAAAGGATCCTATATGTTGGTATCTGTACCAGATACAAAAACATATGTTTCACGTAGCTTTACGATTAGGGAAGGATTTTCTATTAATGTGCTGGATATACTCGTACGGAAAAAAACCTCCAGAAAATGTAATTCCAAAAGATGTGAACAATTGTGGTGGTCTTTTATCGGAGATAAAATTAGGTATCGAATCCCGTGTCATGCTGAGATGCACCATATCGGTATCATATGGGTATTGTAAAGAAAATGAAAGGGCCATCATTACGCAGGGATCAACTGGTCGAAGGAGAATTGCCGGATAATATTTTCGTAAAATTTGACGATGAAAGCATAGGAAGCAGACTGAAAGATGAAGATGGTTGCGTTCCAATACCTCCAGTGGTCGCAACTTTTCAAGGTACGAAGGGTTATGGCGACATCGAGCGCAGGATGCTGCCGATAATTTTGTGCTAGGCCGTCACGGTACACAAATTACAGGGAACGACCCTTGATAAAGCGGTGATCAACCTTGGAAAGAAAGTATTTGCCAAAGGACAAGCATATGTGGCATTGAACTGAGTAAAAACTCTTGAGGGTATTGCTTTATCTGATCTAGAGTCAAACCTCACGATGAACGAGCTCTAGCAGAAATGCAGAGACTGAGAGGTCTACTCCCAACCCAGAAATAGGCTGAAGACTGTTTTTAAAATTTTTATCCATCATTAATAATTATACAAATTGTAATTGTTTGATTTCGTCACATCCAGCAGAATCTTACTGCAGCGTTGGAACGTGAGTCGCGGCCTTTAGACGCTCAATGGCAGTCATAACCATGTAGAGCAGTCTAAAGTTGTCATACATGCCAAATTTCTACAAAAAATCGGCTCACAGGTGAAAATTCAGTGGATAATATTCAATCATCCCCAATTTTTCTACCCTTAGGGTTGAAATTTTCTTTTGAAATTTAAATGGGACCATTTTGGAGGTCTACCTCATCTAATAGAAAAATAATCATCAAAATCGAACTATTCTGGAGAAAGTTATACGTGGTCATCCATTAAAAAAAAAACAAAAAAAAATATATGTGTCGAATTGATAACCTCCTCCATTTTGTTTTCGTCGGTTAAAAATATATGTTTTTACGACCTAAGAATATTTCTCACAACAGGCTGTTTTTGTGCTACAGAAATGAGAAATGCACAGTACAGCCAGTAGGAATAAAGTCTGTCAAAAATACCATCAGTAGTAGCTGATTTTTTGAAATTACCGGAACCGGAGTCGTACACAGGACACAGTATAAGACGTACATCAGCATCTCTATTGTCTAATGCTGGAGGCGATCTTGGTATGGTTCAACGTCATGGCCGATGGAAATCGACTACCGTGGCACAAGGCTATGTTGAAGAGTTAATTTCGAGCAAAATGGACATTGCTAAGAAAATCTTGGGTGAAAATTCGGGAACAGACGGCAATGTTAATGTGGTTACTGAGAATAAAAAATTGATTGAATGTGACCTCAACAAATAATTCATGTTTACTTGTTTTAATTTTTGTTTTACTTGTTCAATAAACTGTTCAATTCTCTCTAAATTGTATAATTATAAAAACAGTTTAATTATGAATTCATAAGTCCACTAGTGTTTTATAGACCCCATAAGATATGTAAAATCGGCATTATTATGCCTTCATAAGACAGAGGTGTTGGATAAAATTAATAAAAAAATTGTAAAGTTCATTTTGTTTGATTTAACAAAAATTTATGATTTTCTAAAATAATTCACCAACAAATTTTTTTAGTTCTTACTTCTTACTCATCCTGCTACATCGAGGCATTTTCAGATTAAAAATTACAATAGGTAATAATAATAGCAAAATAGCAAAGCAAATGTTATGTAGGTTATGTTTTGACATTAGAAATTTTAACACCTACATGATTTACTGTTTTACAGAATGCAAAATTATGTTAAAAATTAATATATTTTAACGTATGTTAAAATTAACGCATTCCTTACAGAATCGCCACTTAAGTATGTAATATTAAGGTGTCCGTTATTTCCCAAGTTAGTTTTGTTTTGCTGCCGCCCCATGAATTTTTAGTTTTTGCCCTCAAAAAAAATTTCAAACCCAAAAAAACTCTAAATTTTGTAATTAAACCGTGCCGAAATCATGTTACAATTCCCATTTATATAACACGGGATTTTTGAACTTGACTCAATTTGTGATCCAGATTTTGAATTTGACAAAGAAGTAAATCCAACAAAAAACTTTTACGGAAACTATTTCGATGGTAAAATATTGCAGTTTATTAACTTTTCACTGAGTACTACCTTTATTTTTATTTCTATTACAGATTTGAATGTGGGATCAAATAAAAATATTTTACAGGAAACAGACGAAAATATTGCGCCGAATATATGAGAGGTGCACGAAGAACCTTCTCTTCTTAGTGTACTATCAAATTACATCACATCTGAATCAGAACTGACTACACCAAAGTGCTCCCGAAAAAGAAAATTAAATACAGATAATTGGAAGCAAAATGTCCGTAAAAAACGGCAGCAACAAGGAAAAGCGTATATTTCATTTAAGGGAATTCTAACTTAAGAAAAAAAAATGAAACCTGGTTGTTCAGTTACTTGTGCTTATTTGTGGACTAAAAATTTTACAGAACATAAAAGGAACTCTATTTTCAAAAGTTTTCGGTCTCTTAATGACGATCAAAAAAGCTCATTTTATACCAGATTTGTAATGAAGAAACTTGTAAAAAGACGAAGAGTTGCAAACTCAACAAAGAAAAACAATACTTTTGTGTATTACTTGGAAAATGATAACACAATGTTTCAAGTTATGTAAGTTGTATTTTTTAAACACCTTAAGTATCTCAGAAAAACGTATTTATTATCATTTTAAATATCTACGAGACGAATCAACTGGAGTTGCTAAAGAACTGAGAATAGCAAAACATAGTAAGCATTGCATTTCTGAGGAATCAAAAAACAGAATTTTTAATCACATAAAAAGATTTCCAATGATTGACTCACATTATTGTAGGACCAGTTTTTCAAGAAAGTATCTGGAAGAAAGCTTGTCCATATCTAAGATTTTCAGTCTTTTTCAAGAAAAGTATCCAAATGATTCCTCTTCAATTACTTCCTTTACTAGAATCTTTAATACAAATTTCAAGTTAGGATTTTTCAAATCAAAAAAACATCAATGCGATCGTTGCGTAATATTTAAAAATCAGGAAGAAAACAAGAGTTTAAATGAAAACGATAGAAAAATATATGAATCTCACAGAAAAGAGCATAGGTTGCTTAAAATTGAGCGTGATAGAGATCGAAATAACATATATGCAAATACGCTCATCATTTGTTTTGATTTACAAAACCCTACCTAAAGGCTTTTCATCCTCTTTCTTTTATAAAAGAAAACTTACCGTTTTTAATATGCCTGCTACTGTATGTGTTCAATCAAAAGAACAATGCAATTTAACATATTGCGCTATTTGGACTGAGGTACATAGTGGCCGGTCGGGAAATGATATTGCAAGTTCGGGAGCATATTGTATTTTGGAGTGATTCCTGCGTGCTACAAAACCGAAGTCAAATTATGGCAACTGCTTTGCTTCAATTTATTTATAATCATAAGCAAATAAAGAGCATCACTCAGAAGTTTTCTGAGCCAGGATATTCACAGGTGCAAGAGGTTGATGCCGTTCATAGCGCTATCGATGGATTTTTAAAGCTAAAAGAGATTCACAGTCCGCTTGATTTAGTAAAAAATTGAAAAACTACAAATCTTCTAAAGTTAAGCTTCAAATTTTACAAATAGATTTATCTGATTTTAAAATGTACTCTGAAAAATCTCATAAAATGAATTTTCAAACGATTCCATTCAGTCAAGTTAAAATTATTAAATATTATCAAGATGATCTTTTTAAATTAATTTTAAGACTTGAGCAGCGCAAATAGATGTTAAAGCTTCATTTCTAATAAAAAATGCAAGAAAAGGGGTTCTTTCAACACCAAAAAATATTTTTGAATTGAATTTGAAAATATTAAATGGAAAAAAAAATACCAACTAAAATTGATGTTGAATATTTCAACAGTTTGTTAAAATAAAATTAATATGAAACAAAGTGCAAATACATTCACATACATTCAACATATTTATGTTATTATTTTAGTTTATTATAGTATTATTTTTTTGAATTGCAATCTATTTTTTTATTACCAGAATGTTAATTTTGTTATTTTTTTAAATGTAGAATATATTTTATTTATGTTAAAATATAATGGACGATTAATTTAACTAAGATTTGAAGTATTATTTTTATTATTATTATTATTATTATTTTTAGGTTTCTCGTACTAATTAAGCATTTTATTAACCATTATTTTGACGTACCTATATACATATTATTATGGCGTATGTAGCATGGATGTACAAAATTTCGTCAAAAGTGGCGTATAAACAAAAGTGCCTTAAAATGAACTACAAGTGACCAAAAAAATAGAACCAAAAGTTTTTCGCGTCAATTTTTTTATTTCGTTTCAATCTTTAACATGGATTTCCCAAAACTTCGGATATACGACAAAATAATTGCAGGTCGACGTACTCTTCTAGACTATTGCTGCGTTCTATTTACCAAAATCTATGTTAATCTTGGTTAATCTAACCTAAGTAGTGGGGAAAAATGCTAAGTTCGAACTTAGCATTTTATTTGTTGGGCGTGGTTTGGTGCCTAACCTACAAACCGTTTGGTGCCTAACTTATAAACCGTTTGCATCACGTTTTAACTGCATTATTTAGTTTTTACTGCATATTTAGTAATATTCTATCAACTTCAACATCTAGTGAAGAATCTAATTCAGATTCTTCTTTGGAAATGTTTTTTAAAGATAGAAGAACATTAACTTGACAAAAGAACTATCAGGAAAGCACCATTCCTAAATATGACGCAAAGGAATTTAAGGAACACTTTCGTTTAGAAAGAATATCGGTGGACTTTCTGATTGGTAAGAAAACTTTACTTAAAATTTTAGAGAATTAATTGTGTATTTTACAGATAAAATAAAAGCTTCTTATTATTTACCAGAACATTCTTATGGAAGAAAGAAAATTACTGCTTCAAAAGCAGTTCTCATGACGATTTGGTATCTGAGTAATAAAGAAACCTTCAGGCAAATTTCTGATAAGTTTAATGTCACTAAGAGTGCTGCACATCGAACTATTCGATTGGTAGTAAAATATCTTGTATCGGTCAGCAAAGATTATATTAAATGGCCCAAAGATGACAGAAAAATTGTAATTCGAGAAGGTTTCAAGAAAATGAAGGGTATAGGAGTGATTGGTGCTATAGATGGTTGCCACATTAACATAAAAAAAACCAATAAAGACGCCTACGTGTACTGCAACAGAAAATCGGACCACAGTATTATTTTGCAAGTTGTGTGTGATCATGAAAAGCGTTTCATCGATGTATTTTGTGGAGAAGCAGGTTCGATTCATGATGCACAACTACCTACTTAAAAGATCTTCTTTTAATGAGAAAGCTGGAAACGGCCTTTTAGGAAACGACTCTTTATTGGGTGATTCGGCGTATCCCTGCATGCAATGGCTAATACCACCATTTAAGGACAACGGCAATTTATCACATGATCAAACTACTTTTAATTATCTTCATTCGGCAACAAGAGTATTTATTGAAAATGCATACGGTTTACTAAAAGGGAGGTTTCGTATACTCAAATATTTTGAAAATGATAACATTCATTTTGTTGTTGAATGTGTGGTAGCAGCAACTGTATTACATAACATTTGCATTGGTTTTAATGACGAAGTTGAAGTTGCGAATGAATAAGATCACAGTGAAGATTTTGATACAGGGATAGGAAATGTATCTGGAATTACTCCTAACCAGTCAAAACGAGAAGAAATGTTTAGAAAATTATTTCCATAATTCGTTTTTGTTTTTATTATTTAATGTTTAAATTTAAATTACTGTCTAAATTTCAACGGTGTCTATTTTTAAGTTAATTCAGAATAATTCTGTTAAGGGGGGCGATACATGCAAAATAAATAGAAATAAAATAAATAAATAAATGCATAAATAGTTAAAATAACATCTCAAATGTATGGCCCTAGTATCGCTGACAAGTTGGTATGTTGCTGTAATCATAAAGTTTCTGTGTGTCAAAACTTTAAACGCGTTTTTCTCTCAACTACATTTTTTAAATTGGCGGGCACGGTAACTCAAAAAGTTCTCAACCGATTGTTATAAAATTTGCCACACGTCTTCTCTAAACTATTAGTTTCTAGTTGAACCTCAAAAATGCCAAAAATAATTTCAAAAATTACCATTGTTCACCCAAAAACTATCGAAAAAAAAGGGTAAAAAATTTGACTTTTTTTTATAAGACGTGCCAATTTACGATTTTTTGACTTTTTTGTTTTTTTATTGGTTCAACTAGAAGATACATGTTGTATGAATACGCCCACACCAAAATTTTTGATCTCAGATCGCTGTAACAGAAGCTAAAAATCCAGCCGATTGCTGCCTCTTGCCGCTAGGGTCTTAGGAGAATAGTTACTACGGCGGCCATTTTGAAAAAATAAAATAAAAAATTTGGAACTTATATAATAATTATATATAATATATAATGAATAAACTATCTGAATTTAAAAACGATTCATTCATTTTATCCAATTTAAATAAGCCTCTAAAAAACGGTCAAAATTCAGGCGGTTACATGTATCGCCCCCCTTAAGCTTTCTTCTCGTTTTAGCTGTTTAAGAATGCAATGTTTTTATTGTTTAATGTTTAAATTACCATCTAAGTTTCAACGGTGCCTGTTTTTAAGTTAATTCAGAATAATTCTGTTAAGCTTTCTTCTCGTTTTAGTTGTTTAAAAATGCAATGTTTTTATTATAGTCCGGGAGCCAGCGTGCATGCGAACTGTTGTGTTACTGTGTATATATTTTGTAAATACTTTAGTTTTAGAATAGTTTTAAGTTGGTATTAAGATGTACGATACAGAAGAACATGGCTACGTTTTACTTGTTTTACTTGTAGATTACATTACATTATAATAAATACAATTACTTTGCTCTAAGTGCCTAATTAATTAACAACAGTTCATCAACCACACCACTTGGTTACAACAGATTGGCGACGAGGATGAGATTGAGTCTTTAAAGAAAATCAAATTTGCAAACACGTGCGTACAAATTTCTTTGAGAAGAGAAAATGCCGAATTCACCACCACCTACAGAGAGAATACCTTCAACAGTACAGGCAGTATTTAATATTGAAAAGTTCGACGATACTTCTATGAGTTTTACAAATTGGGCAAGAAGATTCAATGGTGCATTAAAAATTTTCAAGGTGACAGATGATGAGCTGCGTTTAAATTATCTTTTACATTATGTTGGATTACCAGCGTATGACATTTTATGTACAAAATTATCTCCGCAAGTACCTGAAGATAAAACCTACCAAGAAATTTACGATATTTTACAAAAACACTATAATCCTGTGCCATTGGAAATTACTGAGATTTTCAGATTTCATTCAAGATTTCAAGAAGATGGCGAATCAATTCAGGAGTATTTTACAACATTACAGAAATTAGCTCAATATTGCAATTTTGGTACATACTTGGAAAATGCAATACGAAACCAATTAGTATGTGGCCTACAAAATGAAATTATTCAAGGAAGATTATTAGAAACTAGCAAATTAACCTTACAACGAGCTGTCGAAATATCAACTAGTTTGGAAACATCACTAAAAGAATCGAACAATCTACATCGAAGAAATACAGTCAATAAAATAAGTACATCTATGAAAACAACAAAGACTTTCCAGAAATCCACATTACAGAAACCCCCATACAAGAAATTATCCAACTTTCAAAAAAATGGTTCTACAGTTACGGAGAAGAATTTTACTTGTTACCGATGTGGATCAAATTTTCATTTGGCAAATAAATGCAAACTTAAAAATCTTTACTGCACATACTGTCGCAAGCAAGGACATTTAAAAAAGGTGTGTATTAAGTTAAACAAATCTGTTGCTTCTAATCATGCAATATCATTGGATAAAAATAAATTTTCAAATTTTAATAATAAAAATTCTTGTGACTTGACAAATAATTTAGCTGCCATATTTACAGTTCAAGTCAATAATTTTCAAAATTCAAACTTTCGTAATAGCATCGAATTATTTGTCAGGATTAATAATAGTATTGTAAAAATGGAATTAGATACAGGAGCTGCAATTTCCTTGATCGGGATAGCTGATTTCAAAAAAATTTTTTCCAAATTTAACTCAGATACAACAAACAAATTTAAGGGTAGTTACTTATTGTTATACAAATTTACAGGTTTTAGGTTTCGTTGAAGTTCAAGTTCAATTACATACGTTTATTTGTAAAGATAAGTTAAATCTATACATAGTCAATACAAACAATAAACCAATATTGGGTCGCGAATGGATTAGGCAAATTAAAATTGATTGGAATCAATGCTTGAACGAAAAACAAAATTTAAACTCTTTACAAATTTCAAAATTAGAAAATAATACACAAGTCCAACTAAATAAAATATTTGAAAAATATTCAAAATTATTTGAATCTGATATTGGAAAAATAACCGGAATTCAAGCAAAATTAACTTTGAAAGATAATTACAAACCTATTTATTCGCGAGCTCGCCCAGTACCTTTTCCGCTTCAGAAAGGCGTTAATGAAGAATTGGATAGTTTGATTTCACAAGGCATTTTGGAACCAGTAAATACATCTAATTGGGCTACGCCGATAGTTCCAGTTTTAAAACCCAATGGGAAAATAAGAATTTGCGGCGATTTTAAAAGTACAGTAAATCCAAATCTGCTTTTGGATGAGCATCCTTTACCAACGTTAGATGAATTATTTTCTAATGTGGCTGGAGGGGATAAATTTTCAAAAATTGATCTTTCCCAAGCTTACTTACATTTAGAGATACAAGAAAGTGATCGCGAAATTCTTACCTTAAATACACCGAAAGGTTTATTACGTCCTACACGTTTGATGTACGGTATTGCATCTGCTCCTGCAATTTGGCAACGTACAATTGAAGGAATCCTTAAGGGAATTCCTGGAATTTCAGTATTTTTTGACGATTTTAGAATTACAGCGCCTAATGATGAAGAACATTTACGTCGGTTATCATTAGTTTTTCAAAAACTACAAGATCACAATCTTCGAATTAATTTAAATAAGTGCTCATTTTTATCGGAGCAAATAGAGTATTGTGGCTATGTCATAGATCGTCAAGGGGTGCACAAATCGAAAAATAAAATTATAGCTATTCGGGAAGCACCAACTCCACGTAATAAGGATGAAGTGCGAGCTTTTCTCGGTTTAGTTAATTATTACGGGCGATTTTTCAAAAATTTAAGCTCTATAGTTTACCCTTTAAATAATTTGTTAAAAGCCAATGTACCTTTCGATTGGGATCAAAATTGCAAAATTGCTTTCAATTCGGTTAAAGAATTAGCTTGTTCCGATACATTCCTTACACATTTTGATCCGACTTTACCAATAATACTTGCTACGGATGCAAGTCCATACGGGGTAGCTGCGTGCATTTCGCACTTAATGCCAGACGGTAAGGAACAACCAATTCAATTCGCGTCAAAAACTTTATCACCTACCCAGATGAAATACGCACATATTGATAAAGAAGCTTTTGCAATTATATACGGAATCAAACGATTTAATCAATATTTATTTGGGAGGAAATTCATATTACAGATAGATAACAAACCTATTTCTCAAATATTAAATCCTAAAAAAACTTTACCTACAATGTGCGCGAGTAGAATGCAACATTACGCAATTTTTTTACAAGCATACAATTTTGAGATTCAATTTCGAAATAGTAAAGAACATTCTAACGTGGATGCATTGTCCAGATTACCAATTCAAAATTCGGAAGAAGAATGTTTTGATGCCTTAAATATATTCGAAATTTCAATTTTAGGTTCAATTTCACTTTCAACTTTTTCAATTAAAGAGGAAACGGAAAGATGTCCTCAAGTGAGCAAATTATTAAATTCTTTGAGGAAAGGAACGAACCTTCCCCTTACAGATACATTCCACATTGAGCCAACCGAATTTAGTATTGTAGAAAATTGTGTCTTTCGCGGACATAGAATTGTTGTACCTATATCTCTCCGAAAAACAATTCTGAATGAACTACATGTGGGTCATTTCGGGATCACTCGTATGAAATCTCTAGCCAGAGCATATTGTTGGTGGCCTGGAATAGATAAAGATGTCGAAAAGATTAGTAAATCATGCATCAATTGTTGTAAGCTTACAAATAATCCACGTAAAATAGAAATACATCCTTGGGAACGACCAAAAATTACCCTTTGAAAGAATTCATATAGATTACGCGGGTCCTTACGCCAATACATATTTTTTTATTTGTGTAGATGCCTTTACAAAATGGCCAGAAATTTTTGCTGTTACAAATTCTAATACATCCACTACAATAAGGTTATGTAAAGACATATTTTCACGTTACGGAATACCAAATATTTTAGTTAGCGATAATGGAACACAATTTTGTTCATTTGAATTTCAAAACTTTTTAAAAGAAAATGGTATTCTACATAAACGAACAGCACCGTACCACCCCTCTACAAATGGTCAGGCTGAAAGATATGTTCAAACGTTAAAACAATCACTCAAGTCCATGCAAAGTAACAAAAGTTCAATACCCGATAATTTGAATAAATTTTTATTTCAATACCGTATTACACCTCACAGGACTACAGGCGAATCTCCAGCCAAATTAATGTTTGGCAGAGAACTACGTTCCAAATTGAATGTTTTACTAGAAATTCCAGATAGCCGTGAGAATAACTCAAACATTCCAAATACAATAAAAGTTAGTAGAACACTTTCTGTGGGGGAAAGAGTGCTTGTTCGACATTACAATTCCATAAAATGGAAATTCGGTTATGTTAATAAAAAATTAGGCAATTTGCATTATTTGATTTTGCTTGATGATGGTCAATTAGTTAGACGTCACATTAATCAATTGAAAAAAGCCGATTTTGGTTTGCCTAAACAAGAGAAAATACATTTACCTATTGAGGATACAGACTTAGAACCTGATTTTGTAACGAATGTACCTCCCGTAGAAAAAAATACAGAGATTCCCGAAGTTGAGGAAATTACAGATCCTCCATTGAGACGTTCACGTCGAGAGCGCAAAGAGCCGGAACGTTTACAATATTTTTAGCGGCTCGAGGGTGTTGTGTTACTGTGTATATATTTTGTAAATACTTTAGTTTTAGAATAGTTTTAAGTTGGTATTAAGATGTACGATACAGAAGAACATGGCTACGTTTTACTTGTTTTACTTGTACATTACATTACATTATAATAAATACAATTACTTTGCTCTAAGTGCCTAATTAATTAACAACAGTTCATCAACCACACCACTTGGTTACAACACGAACTAAAAGATAAGGTACAACATTTTTGACCATTCTGGGTGAAAGAGCATTAAAAATGAATAATAAAACCGCCTACTGGCAATCCTAAGTGGCACCGTTAATTTGGGGGTGGCACGAGAAAAGAGGGATTTTTGGGGTTCAACTAAACCATAAGGTACATGGAAAAATTATATACGAAAAATTTCATTTTCCTATGTATTTTTCGAATATCCCAAGACAGACGGTTTTAAGTGCAGCCTAAATGGCAGCAGACGCGTTTGAAAATAGGTAAAAACACCCCTCAACTAAACCATAAGGTACATACAAAAACTATACATCAAAAAATTCTTCTTATTACCAAGATTTCAAAAAAAATATCACAGACGATTTTAAGTGCAGCGGTCATAGCAGCAGACGGCTTTAAAGTTAAAGAAAATTTGCACCGGACTAATGCTTATACGAGCGAACGAGTGACGTTATACGTGGTAGAGCATAATAAACAAAGATAGGCATGCATATCGCTTCCAATAGAGATTAGGTTTAAATAAAGCAATAACTCACTGTGTGTTTATGTTTTTATTAACGTACGTTAAAATAATTCACACAAATAATAACTAAAATTTATTGAATGCATTAACAAACAATAATTATTTTAAAACTAACAGTACCTAATAATAATAATTTTTTAACAAACATATAAGTTTCGTAAAATACATAAATGACAAGTAAGCAGTAAACAATGACTAATATAAAAAATTTTACCAAGGTTCGTTTTCGGAACATTCATCATCGGAGGATAAATTACAATTATTGTCCTCGAAATATTGCGGTAATTGAAGACTTTCAAACCACTTTATTTTGAATTTTTCGTTATTACCAAATTCCCACCCATTTTCAGGTGGATTATAAAAAGTAGGGCTATTTTCGGTAGCATTTGCCCAAATTGCGCAAATTTGGTTTGTTCGATTAATTTTTTCTATTAAAACCGATTTACATGGTGGAAACATGGAAGAATTTAATGTTTTTTTTATTAAATTACTCACCATATTTTTTAATTTTTTAGTTGCACTGATCACAATTACTTCCGTACAATGTTCACAATTTTGAGACTTTTTTTCGAATGAACATTTTTTACCAATAACATAATCTAAGAAATTTACCACCCCTTCGATACCTCGCGATATTGTTTTAAGAACAAGAAGAAAGTGTTTATAATTTCATGTTTGTATGAGAAGAACACTCCTGATAAGTTACTCGAATGCGCCCGAGTCTCGAGCCGGCAAACCGGGGGGCGTCGTGATGTTCTCCGTTAAACACACCCGTTGTCCGAGCGTCCGGCTCTTTGACTTTCCCTCGTTCGCTTCGCTCACTCGGGAAAGTCTCGCGAGACCGAACCCTCGGCTCCGGGTATGTTACCTACGATAGTAAACTTAACTTATGTGTGTTTAAAAACACAAGCAATTATATTTCATATAATTTTAGAAAATTTAATACTTACGTATTTTAGGGATGTTAATAAAAAAATAAACACCCAGTGAGATATAGCTTTACTTAAACTCGATACAAAATTTTTATTGACACATACAAAAGTTAACAAAAAAACACAAGTTAACCCTCTTCAAATAAAAAAAACATTAAATTCTTGCGTGTAATTGTAATTAGGTAAGTGTAAGTGTAATTAGGTGAGTTGTATTTTAAAGAGAGAAATCCTTTTGAGATTTCTAGCCCTGAAGAGGCTCACAATAAGGTTGAGCGAAACGTCGGCAATTATACAGTAGTTTTTTTCTACCTAAAGTGTCCAATATTCCCGAAAATCTGTTTATATATTAAATTCTTCCATGTTTCCACCATGTAAATCGGTTTTAATAGAAAAAATTAAACGAACAAACCAAATTAGCGCAATTTGGGCAAATGCTACTGCAAATAGTGCTACTTTTTATAATCAACCTGAAAATGGGTGGGAATTTGTTAATAACGAAAAATTCAAAATAAAGTGGTTTGAAGGTCTTCAATTACCGCAATATCTCGAGGACATATTGTCTCTACCTGAAGATTCTGAAACAGAATCTAATGAGGACAATAATTGTAATTTATCTTCCGATGATGAATGTTCCGAAAACGAACTTTGGTAAAATTTTTTATATTAGTTATAGTCATTGTTTACTTGTCATTTATGTATTTTACGAAACTTATATGTTTGTTAAAAAATTATTATTATTAGGTACTGTAAGTTTTAAAATAATTATTGTTTTTTAATGCATTCAATAAATTTTAGTTATTATTTGTGTGCATTATTTTAACGTACGTTAATAACACAGTGAGTTATTGCTTTATTTAAACCGAATCTCTATTGCAAGCGATATGCATGCCTATCTTTGTTTATTACGCTCTACCACGTATTAACGTCACTCGTTCGCTCTTATAAGCATTAGCCCGGTGCAAATTTTTTTTAACTTTAAAGCCGTCTGCTGCTATGACCGCTGCACTTAAAATCGTCTGTGATATTTTTTTTGAAATCTTGGTAATAAGAAGAATTTTTTGATGTATAGTTTTTGTATGTACCTTATGGTTTAGTTGAGGGGTGTTTTTACCTATTTTCAAACGCGTCTGCTGCCATTTAGGCTGCACTTAAAACCGTCTGTCTTAGGATATTCGAAAAATACATAAGAAAATGAAATTTTTCGTATATAATTTTTCCATGTACCTTATGGTTTAGTTGAACCCCAAAAATCCCTCTTTTCTCGTGCCACCCCCAAATTAACGGTGCCACTTAGAATTGCCAGACGGGCGGTTTTATTATTCATTTTTAATGCTCTCTCACCCAGAATGGTCAAAAATTTTGTACCTTATCGTTTAGTTCGCATGCACGCTGGCTCCCGGACTATTATTTAATGCTTCAATTTAAATTACCGTCTAAATTTCAACGGTGCCTGTTTTCACGTTTAGTTTGTATCATGACCATATTGTGATGCTCAACCAAATTTACATTAATCTTGCAAATCGTGCACTCACTCATAACCTTAAGGTTATTATGGCCGTAGCTTTTGAGAATTGTAATAATTCAAAGTTAAATCAATATAATCAAGAACCCAACAACGATAGACATGTTTCGACCTTATTAGGTCTCATCAGTATCATATACTGTTTTTATTATTTAATATTTAAATTACCGTCTAAATTTCAACGGTGCCAGTTTTTAAGTTTATTTAGTATCATGACTATATTGTGATGCTCGACCAAATTTACATTAATCTTGCAAATTGTGTTATAAGATTTAAATGTTTAGAAAATTTTTAATTAAAAAAAAATTTAATTCGGAATAATAAACAGGACGTAGTCCTTAATTATAAGATTTCCTCGAAAAGTGTAAACCATTTTAGTATTCACCGAATACAACTGATAGGGTGAGTTTGCCTGTTGCCGTACTATGCCCGCGTTCAAACACCAAAGGATATAAAATTAGATAGTAAAACTGTACAACTAATAAAGAAAAGTGTTTTTCGTTTTAGATATATTATTAACTAATTATCTAATTAAAAATAAATAAACAACTTAAACTATATTAAATATTAAAAGAAAAATATAAAAATTAAACAAAGAATACCTATAAACTAGTTCTTTTTAGCAAGTTCCTCTACTGCTTTAACTTTTCTTTCCTCCAAGACCAACCTTTTTTCGGCTATTTCTATTTTTTTTCTTTGATACTCCAATTTATCTTGCCGTTTTTGTTCCAAGTGCCGAGTTTTCAGTTGAATATATTGAACTGCTGGTGCAGCTCTTTTTCGGCTAGGGGTCAAAACTTGGGTATCATCAATTTCAGTTGGAGGAATGGGATCATCTACGTCCTCATTAATTAATGTCATGGTGCTATCAATGGTTCTATCAATAGAACTAACATTAATAGCACCAACATCAATTGAATGAGGATTGCAATTATTGGCCTTATCGCTCAATAACTCTTCCATTCTCTCAAAAAATGAAAACCGTGTTGGTTCTCTTCCAGTTCTATTTTTTAAATCTTTGGTTTTCTTGTAAGTGAGCACCAAGTTGTCCCACTTTTTTTTTGATTTTTTTGAATCGACCTACATGTAAAAAAAAATTAGTTAGCTATTTTACCATATTTTATTGAATATAATGTGAATCATACATAAGAGGTTATTTGACGTCGCCTCAAGATATATTTGATATATAAACTAATAGACTTTGAATTACCTTCAATGTAAAAGTTCCTTAAGCTGAATGCATTGAGTTGCTAATGGAAAATGGAACGACCTCATATGTGAACTATTAGACTTGGAATTACCATCTATGTTGAACTTCCTTAAGCTCGATGCGTTGAGTTGTTAATAGGAAAACAGGAAGAAAAATAAAATTGATAAGGAAAGAGGAAACCTAACATAAGAAGTATATACAGACTCGATGAAGAGTATTGATAAGTTTGAATCGTATAGATAATAATCGTATTGAACCTAGATAAAACTTGAAACTTACATTTATGCTTAAACTAATTAGTTGTTCACTAATCCTATCCCAAAAATTCTTTCTTTTTTTGGGATGGTGCATATCTTCATATATCCCTTCGACGGCAGTAATCAGGGCTAATGTATCTTCATACCTCCATTGCCGGAATGCGTCATCTGCCGTCATCGCTTCTGGCACATTTTGGGAAGTTGATGGAATTGAACACTGATTTGGAGAGCTTGCCTCTGTTGCAGCTACATACAGCAGAGACAATTCTTCCGTATTCTCCTTGAAGCACGGTTTATTTTCATCGTTATAAGCGATGTTGGTACTTCAATGCATTCGTCTAAATCTTTAAAGAAAATGAAAAGTTATGTATACAATTATGCCCGGGTATACACGGATATAAGTGTTAGTGGTTTTATACATACCTAAATCTTTAATGACTACTTCGCCAGTGTCGGATAACACCCAATTGCCATCTTCCCATGTTAATATTGCGAACGGCATTTTCACTTGAATACTTAAATAATTAAGTATTAATTAAATTAAAAATATTTAATTAAAAATTAAAAACCAACGTTTATTTTACTACTACCCTGCAATTTATAAATTCAAATTTGACATAAACTACCAACTTAGTATAACTTAGGTCGATCTTTAGGGTACCTTACGAAACAAGCAAAATAACTAACTTCCCCTCAAATGCTTAGTTGTAAATAGAACGCAATTTTACTAAGTTCATACTTCAACTTAGGTTAGATTAACTTAGTTTTTGGCAAATAGAACGCAGCATATAATACGTTTAACTTCGTGAAAAAACAGGAATCCGACCTCTGGCGGTTGAAAGTGTAGTAAGTAATGTAAATAAATAAGTTTTTTAGGTTAAATCCATAGATAAGAGAGAGTTATAGATAGGCAAGTTGCTATTATTTAATATTAATAAATTATTATTATTAATTATTTGCTATTAATTAAAATATTGGCATTAATATTGTGTAGTACTATATTAATATATTGTATTGAAATTTTTTAATAAATTATCTTGAACATCTATTCTTTACCAATGCTTATCTGAAAAATATTTTTAAATATTAGTTTAAATGATAGTATTTGGCATTAACTAATTGACATCAATTTTGAACTTCGTCATGCTAAATGGCGCTAAAGAACGGTGACCGACCAATTACTACTAATTACTAAGATACTACTAACTACTTTCATCTTACCATGGTGTAAGGAGATGATGGTGTGCTATTGCGCAGCGAGTGGGCGAGATCAAACTTTCTCTCTCGCCAGTGTGACGTCATACATGGCACACTTTGAGAATAAATTAAGCTCGTGGCCCATTGAAATTTCATTAAATATCTCAGTTAAATCAATTTGCAGGCTTATTTTGCATTTCTCGCTAAAAATATTAATAACCAAATTTATAGAGAAGTAAATTCTCTACCTTTTTCATGTGGAAAATTTTGTTGTAAAATAATTATTTACTGATAATAATAAGCAAAAAGTGTGTGAAACACAGGGTGTAACCTAATAAATTATGCTTTAACGTCATTACAAACGAATTATTAGTAAAATGGTTTGAACAATACGTGCATTCTGAACGTTGAATTTATCTTTTCGGTGGCATGCTTGAATCCGTTGTTTGGCTAAATCTTCATTTAATCTAGCTGTGAATTACTAAACTTGTGTGCATTTTGACTCGGTAACTGAAAGTGTTTGGTTCTAGATATTTTTGTTGTTTTTTTGTTCTGATCAGAAATCATCTGCAGTCGAAAATTTGATAAGAAACTTTGTATGTTTATTTGGGCTTCTAAAAGCAGATTGCAATGGCATTGTTTCAGTTACAACCCAATGTTCTTTCCAAACACCTCAATTTCAGTTTCCTCCAACTGACGAACATTAACTGTTTTTGAAATATCTTGGATTTGATTTATCATACTTTTTATTTCATTTAATTTTTGTCTTTTATTTTTGTTGTGATGAGTAAGAATTGAATGACTTTGTAAATTTTCTATAGGTACCACTGTAATTGATTTCGAAGGTGAATTTTCTAGATATACCGGGTCTTCAGTTAATGAGTCATAAATCTCCTCAACCGAATCGTTTTCAGGAGATTCTGTACTCAGTGTATGAAAAAGATAATAATTCATAAAAATCTTGCATGTACAATGTAATTCTTCTACTTTTTGTATTATGTTTTGAATGGCTTACTAACTAAGAGCACAATAAAAGATTAGATGATCTTTAAAGGTACAGTAATATATATTTATTTCTCTTATTTTTTAGGTTTCGAAAGAAAATGAGTGAAAACGGGTTTCGAGAGAAATGGAATTTTCCCGGATGTTGTGGAGCCGTAGACAGGAAACACGTAGTTATTAAAGCCCCTCACAATTGTGGAAGTTTATATAATAATTATAAACAAACTAACAGAGTATTGTATTAATGGCTGTTGTAGACCATGATTATTGCTTTAGATATATATGAAGATGTAGGTTGTAACGGTAAGATTTCTGACGAGGGAGTGTTTCGACAATGGAGTTTATATCGCGAGTTAGAGAATGGTATGTTACCAGAAGGTAATTTCTTAGTAGGAGATAATGCATTTCCACTGAAAGATTATCTATTTAAACCTTTTCCCCAACATCGATTAACTCTGTAAAAAAATATTCAATTACCGTTTATCACGTGTTAGAAGAATTGTCGAGAATGCTTCTGGTTTGTTAGTAAGCCAGTTTAGGATTTTTGAAAAACCAATACCTTTTTGTCCTGCTAAAGTAGACCAAATTTAAAGCGTGTTGTGCTTTACATAACTGGCTCAGAACATCAAATACACAACATGAGCTGTATTCTTTTTATCTATTTTAAGTGAGATTGTACTGAGTTACTCAGATACTCAGTTAAATTGGTGTTTTTTTTACCGTTTTGACAGATGTACTGTGCCGTGCCGAACTGAGTTTTAACTGAGAAAATTACCTCCCTCTCTAAACTAACTGATCTTGCTATTTCGAAGCGTTACAACTGAGATAAATTAAGAAATAGCCCGGATTGGTTGATTTAAAAAGGTAACGTCATCTGTCAACTTTTAGTTTGAAAGAAAATGGACGCAGAAAAACGAATCATGTGGACCCATAAAGAATCGCTAGCTCTAATTGCTAGCGTTGAGGTATATAAAGATCATCTAAACCATGTAACCAAACGTCGCCATGTGTGGAAGAATATTAGCAATGATTTACTTAGCCAGCAAATTGAATTCTCTGCCGAAAATTGCAAAAAAAAGTGGTTAAATTTAGTGAGGACCTACAAAACATGCAAAGATGTGAAAGGTAAAACGGGTAGGGGGCCCACCCGTTTTATTTTCTTTGACCGAATGGAAGACATACTTGGTATAGAACCTAATTTCTCTTCGCCACACACAATAAATGTTGGCGAAACCTCGATACCAACGTTAACGATTGCTTCGTCATACTCAATCGACGAGGCGGAAATGTTATCACCATCAGTGATAACATTTGAGCAAACTGGAATATCCCAAAATTTTTTTGAAGAGATCGAAGAGTCGCCAGTAGAGAGTAGTACCCCCCCGATGGTCACACCCCGAAGACAAACGAAAAAAATTAGTAACAGCAAATTACGACAAGAATTTCAGGAGTTGAAGCAAAAACTGAAAGAAAAAAATGAGTATCAGAAACGAAAATTAGAATTATTGGAAATTAAACTCAAACTAGATGAGAGGAGAGTTGTAGCTCTTGAAAAATTGGCAGGGATAACGAATAATAATTCTAATAATTAATAATGTTATTTGTAAAATACAATTTATAATTTAAACAGAACCAAAGAACTAATTTTAAATATTGTTACATGTTAAATTTCTAAATACTTCCTCTCTTCGTGTCATTCCCTCTGCATGATAGGGTTCTTCTTCGACTTCATCTTCGTTGTCATCTTCAATATATGGGGCAATATCTTCGTTATTTTCCAAGGAGTCGATGCATATGTTATGTAGTGTGCACGCAGCAACAACACATTTTACTATAAATTGAATATCCTTGTGTTCAAAGTAACGTAGCCTCCTAAATCTTCCTTTCAGTAATGCATAGGCATTTTCAACTACTATTCTTGTAAAAGAATGTTTAAAATCGTATTAATATCTACTGGCGGTACTTTTTCACACATCTTGGTTTTAATTTATTAAATTTATGTTATTTAATTTTAATTACAATTAAATTTATACTATAAAATGTGCTATAAAATATAATTTGGTTGCTAAGCAATTTTTTGTATCGTGGGTTGGTAGAGTATTTTTGTCATTCTTTTCGCCTTATGTATTTCTCACTTTGACTCAGTTAATCTCTGTTCGGCTCAGCTCACTTCGTCTCAGTTGCGCAACTGAGATGGAAATAAAATAAGTAAAAAGAATACGCCTATGATCAACAACAATATGACTACTCTGTTGATATAGAAAATCATGATACTGCTGAAATAATTGAAGGTAATTGGAGGAATTCAAGAGAAGCTGTCGGATTATTTCACCTCCCTATAAATTCGATAAATCGTTCGACCCGACAATCTCTAGATCTCCGCGAGAGATTATCTGATTATTTTATTGAAGAAGGGCCTGTTCCTTAGCAAATGAGAATGATACATTAATATTTTATTCTAATACAAATTAATTATATTATCAAATTTACACAATTATGGAATAAAAATACTTACCAAATTACTTTGTGTTTGTCGCATTTCCAAATTAATATTGCTTAACGAAGCACCCAATAATTGGAACCATTTTATTGATGGAACGTAAACTGCATTAGCCCCAGATCCAGATTTCTTCGAATTTTTTATTTTTTTTAGTTCTTGTGAATAAGTTGACCTAATGTTTTCATACTTCAATTTAATATGTTTTTCTGAACAACCAGTTATGCCCATACATATCGATGCAATTTTTGCACTCGGCTAACACCTCGTGCAAAAACCTTTGCACACGGGATGAAAAGCAGCACCTTAGTCCCATGATGTATAATATACTATTTTATCGTCTCCTGAAAATCTATCAATCAGCCGTGTGCTGTATCATCAACGTTATTTATAACAGCAACGTTATGATGTTATTTCAAAAAGTTAAGCTATTTCGTATGCCATATCACGCTGCCGTTATATAACACGATGTTATAATTCTTGTTAGGTTATGTTTAATGCTGTCTAATAACATTTAAAGACACTAAAATAACAGGCGGGTTTTAGGTGGTGTTATCAACTTTAACTGTGCCGTTATCAAATATTTTTAATAAAAATTGCATTTTTGTTAAATTTATTTTTGCTTGAAGAACTGCAAGAATTATATGGAAGGTAAATAAAATAAATTTTTGAATAATATTAATATTAAATTTTTGTTATAATTTGCTACTTTTCTTAGAAATACAATGAAGGTAAAACGAAGACGATTGAGAGATGCAAGTGATCCATTTGATGCAACAGATCGATTTTTTATTCAGCATTACAGGTTGAGTAAAGAATTGGTTAGAAATTTAATTTTAGAATTACGTCCACACATTAGAGATCGACAACGAATAAATGGAGTATCTATTGAAATAAAGGTATGTGCTTGTTTATGGTACCTACATAAGTATGTAGAAAAAGTTTTATCAAATTTTTAGGTTTTCGTGGCACTTTATTTTTTTGCTCACGGAAGTTACCAAAAGTGTGTGGGAATAAATTTTAATTTTGGAGTCGAAAGATCAAAAGTTAGCAGGATCATTACTGAAATTACTAATGCTATGACTGCTAATCTTATGAATAAATGGATTGTTTTTCCACAAACTGAAGAGGAAAGAAACGGAGTTAAATTAAAGTAAGATCGTAAAATAATTATTCACTGCTTATGCTTTGATTACACGTAACGAGTACAGTGGCAAGACAGCAAAATGTCAATCGGCCGAGAGAGCGGCTGGGCACTCGGTTTAGTTAGTAGACAAGGGTCCAAGTGACTGTCTCACCATAGTATAAGAAGTTATACAGTAGGGACACTCGCAATTATTTTGTGTTCCAAATTTTTATGCGCATGTCAAAGTCTGGGTTAAGTACCTACATAAGTTAGCAGATGTCGCGACTGTTTCGTGCAGTTTCGCCAGTGATTCGTGCTGTTTCACAACTTGCTACAGTGTTGTCAAGTCACTTAAAATGTCGCTAGATTTAATGATTTGACAATAAATTTTGGTGACTTTGTAAAAATTTAAAAAATTTAATAATGAAAGTACTTTAACATTACTTTCTCTCGTTAAGAGAATGCATTACACGGTTTATTTCAATTTTTTTTTCAATATTTCAAAATGTAAGAAAAATAAATTAAAGAATATTCACTCTAAATGATTGTTCAATGCTAAATTATTGTTTTTGAAATGAATAATAGTAATTACAATGTGAAAATAATCCTTTAAAATAATTAAGTCTCTTGCGGTTTATTTCAAATTTAAATTAATATTTCAGCGCCATCTCTACGTGTCTCAAATGAACTTAACCCAGACTTGAAAATCTGGAACACGAACATCAAAGACGCCGACACCGAGTGTCGCTACTGTATAACTTCTTATACTATGGTCTCACCATCCTACTCGACCGAACACTCGGCCGAGCACTTGGTAATACACCAACCGAGCACTTGGCCAAGAATACTGTCTCGCCACTGTACTCTTTACGTGTAATTAAGGCATTAGTCTATAAGTAGTCCTTGGTAGTATAAACTACTAATAAATTACATTTTAATAGATTTAGTGAGAAATTTAACATTCCTGGTGTTATAGGAGCTATAGATTGCACCCACGTAGCTATTGTTGCTCCATCATCAAATGATCCTGTACGACCTGGAATTGTATATTACAACCGAAAAGGTTATTACAGTTTAAATGTTCAATTGGTAAGATTATTTAGTAAAATTAGTGATTGTAAAATATTGTAAATATTAATTATCACAGATATGCGATGCAAATTTAAAAATAATAGCTTGCAATGCTCGATTTCCGGGCTCGTGTCACGATAGTGCAATTTGGAGTTTGAGAATTGTGAGACAACATATTGAGCAACAATATCTTTCTGGAAATTTACATTCTTCTTGGTTAATTGGTATGATAAAATTAAACAATTTAAAAAATTCTTTAATATACTTTTTCAGGAGATTCTGGCTATGGACTTCAACCATGGCTATTAACTCCAATTGTAGATGCAGAAGCAAATTCACCTGAAGACCGATACACTAGATGCCAAATGTCAGCTAGAAATACTGTTGAACGCTGCATAGGGGTTTTAAAACAAAAGTTTAGATGTTTATTAAAGCATCGTGTTTTGCATTATGACCCTGTTAAATCAGCCAAGATTGTTTATTGTTGTGCAATGCTGCACAATATGAGCTTACATACGCAAAATCTAGCTGAATTAGATGTTGAAAATAACGAAGACCCTGAAATCGAGTTAGAAATCGAAAACTATGAGGACCCTACAATACCGCAACATAATAATAGTTCGTAAATTGAAGTATATAATTAACTCATTTATAATATCACATTATATTTATTTACAGACAATGAAAATTGGTATGCAGAAGGGCAACAAACAAGACGACGGTTAATAGAAAATTATTTTAAATGAATAAATATTTATTTACAAATCGTCAAAGCCGTCTAAAGAAGAAAATTTTTCAAACCATTTCATTTTTAGTTCTTTCTCTAAAATCTTGGTACGTTCCTTATAGGCTTCCAATTGTTTATCTAGAACATTGGTTCGTTCACTATAAACTTCTGTAAAGGCTTTCAAACTATCACTGACACAGTTGGTTACTTCTGTTAATTTGTTTATAGCCGTTTTATAGCTTTTACTAGCAGAATTTAAAATTGTACTGCTATATAGTGAATCTCCTTGTTCTAAAATTAAAATATTATTAAATTTATTTTTTTTATTGATATGCTTACTTGTTTTTCCTGTTTTTAAGAAACGTGGTGTGTTACTTGTCTCTTGCTCAAGTTTTCTTTTTTTTTGAGCAAGATGTGGAGATAGATTCTAATATTAAGTCGTCCTGGTCCGGACTATGGTATTGATTATTATTATTATTTACGACAGGAGCGTCAGGAATAAGAATAACAAAATCATCTAAAAGAGATAATGTTTAATACATATAAACCTTCTTTTAATCATATATAAATACATAAGTACGAGAATTTTCTAAAGTTTGGGTCACCGAAGCTTCGAACTCGGTGTCGTGCATAATAGGCAAATTATCTAAATAAAGAACGAAACTTTAATAAGCAAACAAAAATAAAGAATTACACGTACCACAATCATTACGAGAAGATCCTCCTAAGCTTTCGGGAACTGCCTCATCACCCAAATGAATTTTTGAAATTAATTGTAGTAACCGTTCCTCTTGCTCCGTTAAAACAATTTTTGTTGGAGGTCCTCCTCCAGTGCCATTTATTTGAATTTGAATGGTCCGACTTTTTCGCCGAACATTCGTCTTCCATTCTCGAAATACCTAGGATTAATGAAAAATATTTTTTGTATGATTGAAACAATTCTATTTTAAACTTTTAATAAATGAGTACTTACTTTTCGCCAATTGTCTACGCTTTTAGGTGCACCACAACCAATTGCGTTTACTTCTTCTGCAAAAGTTTGCCACAAATCGTTCACTGACTTAATTTCATTTGGTTTAATTTTACCAGAAATTATTATTTTATTATTTTCTATGAAATTAAGCAGCATTTCATATTGTTTTTTGGTTGTTTTTGCTTGGCGTTGTATTTTGTTAACAATTATTAACAACAATTGTAATTAATAAAGTCTTTAATTAATAATTTTTAAATTTCACACGTCAAATATATTTAAAACTTCAAATATTTAAAGACATAGTGTTACCACCCGTAACATAATAACATAACATTTAAATTATAACGGTACCAATAACACCACTGGAAAAATTGGTGATACAGCACACCAATTATGTGAGGAATGTTATCCGTGCTGTTATTCTGATAACGTTATGTTATATAACAGCATGCTGTTATAAATAACGTCGATGATACAGCACACGGCTGAATTTTTACTTACGAGGTATTGATTTGAGGCCATCGATATTTCCACTTCATCGTATGCGGCTTGTCTGGCTTGCCTATTTCGATACAAAACACTTTTCACAAACATTAATCTTTTAGGTATTCATTAACAAATTGGATCGTGATGACTTCCGACCAGCGTGATGACAAGATTGCGCCTATCAATAAAATATGGGAAATATCGGAGAAATATGCACAATATTTTTGCAATTTTTTACTACAACGTCAAGTTTTGAATTGTCATGTTTAATTTAAAAACTCAGATCTTTATTATAATATAAACTAACAATTATATTATTCTACAAGGTGATCCATTATAAAGTACAGATTTGAAACACAACAGTGAAGGAATTAGAGACGCTGTGCAGAACTAAGTTTATCCACGATAAAATGTAAAACAAAACTGAACAAAAATAACCTGATAGTTTGACTAATGCACGAATTAAGTTGTTCGCCCAAAAATTATTTGAAAAAAAAAAACAATTTTGGGTGATTACTAAATTTAATGAAGTTAACCTGCAGCGATTCTAGCATACAAAACTAAACTTAAACTTTTACAATTTGCAATCCAGTATATATTAAAGAAAAGTGCTTATTGTAAATTTACTTAATAGTACAAAATATAAGTTTACATAAACATGTATCAGCAACTAAAACTATGGGAAATGTTGAGCGAGTGTTGTGCTCAAGCTTCGGGTAGATTCTTGGGAATATTCTTACGGGTGCGATTTGGTATCACATAACACACGCTTGATCTGTCATAAATTCCCTATTGGAAAAAGAACCTCTAAATCAGTGGTTTTCAAAGTGGGGGACGCAGAGACCTGCAAAGGGGGGCGCGGGTCATTTGTGTAGTTGAGAAAAAAAATTATTTTTCCCTAAACTCCCTTTCCTTGTTTTGAAAAATTGAAAAGTTTTGTTTTGTGGAAAAGTACCTATTTTTTGAAGGGGGGCGCCGATAATATTTTTAGGTAGAAGGGAGGTATGACATAAATAAGTTTGGGAACCACTGCTCTAAATGAATCACCCTTTATAATATAACAAGTGCTCAGATTTCCATAAAAATTTTGTGTTGAATGCAATAAAGGCTCGTACACAATTAGTCTGTAACAGTAACGAGAAGGGGAACGGGAACAGTAAAAGGATAAAATCAAATATAAAATACATGTATTCAGGTGGCCCCATTCACAATTAGCGGGAACGGGAACAGAAACGTTTGAACTTTACTGCTATGGTTATGCGCATGAGTAAGCTGTCAAAAGGCGTGTTTTAAAAACTTTAGCCAACCAAATATCCCTACATAAAATGAATTTAAATTTTTAAATTAAATTTCAAATATCAATTGAATTTTAAATTTAAAATTCAAAAATGAATATAAATTTTAATTTTTAAACGTAAATCATCGCCAATTTTATTAATAATTAATTATTTATTATCAATGGTTGGTAATTCCCCATATGTAATAAACTAATGAGTATTATTATTTAATTGTCGAATTGTCAGTTTTCATTAGCATTTTCATCGAAAAGTAAAACGGTAACTTAAATAACTTAAGGTAAGTATTGCGATGCCCCCAGCGGTATAAATAAAGAAAAAAACACCTACCACGTAAAAACGCCTCTCTGGAGCGCACACATCCTACCTAGCATGCGACTCTATTGAAAAAGTTTTGTCTAATAAAACAATGATATTATATTGATAAATTTTAAATTTAATGATAAAATAGCTATTTATGCAACCTAAATGTAAAAGTGATACTTTTTATAACTAGGCGTGAAAATTGTCCATCGAGGCGCAGCCGAGATGGACAACGCGCCGTGTTATAAAAAGACACTTTTACGTCGTGTTGCATACAAGATTTTTTCTAATTCTGTGCAAAATGGGCTTTCTTAAAACAAAATTTTTGAATTAGCAATAACTCGACAACGGAGCTAGATATCGAAAACTGAGCAAAAAACTTTCCCCCCCTCGACTTCTATTACACCCCGTGGTGAATTATCGGTAGGAATGCATATGCAAAAATTCAGATCGATCGCGCGTAAAATTATTTACCCTACTAATAATATCAAGTTTACGTTGACAGTTCAAATACCTGCACAAAATAAATGATATTAATCTAGAAGTTTTAAAACATCAGTTGCTACAACAATATGTATAAACAACAAGCAATTTTTTATTTCGGGTAAATAGTTTTGCACGAGGTAATGGTAATAAAATGAGTGGTTCTGAAGATTCTGATATTGAAAATGATGCCAATTCCGCAATTTTAACTTTATTGCCAGACAAATCTAAGCAAGTATACGAATTTGCATATAAACGCTTCAAAACATGGTGTGATTCAAAAAACGTCAAAACAGTAGTGGAAAAGGTACTTCTTGCTTATTTTGGTAACAAAGCAAAGGTTTATAAACCTTCCACTTTGTGGAGTACGTATTCAATGTTAAGAACGACAATTTCAATGAAAAATAATGTTGATATTAGCAAATTTACAAATCTAATTGCCTTTTTGAAGAGGCAAGCGGAAGGATATCGTCCTAAAAAATCAAAAGTACTGACAAAAGAAGATTTCAATAATTTTTTATTAAATGCCGATAACCAAATATATTTAGCTTTAAAGGTAAGTTTGTTAGTAGCAAGTGTTAAGAATTTATCTTCATAATTTATTTTTTGTTTATAGGTAGTCTTGATTATTGCATTATCCGGTGGCTGCCGTAAGGACCAACTTGTTAAAATGCTCACAGATCATGTTGTAGATTTTGGCTCGTTTTTCAAAATTTGTATTCCTGATACAAAAACAAAACATCCAAGAACATTCACAATAACAGAAGGCAATATTGACGGGTTAAATTTAGTTGAAATTGTTAGAAAATATGTATCTCTTCGACCGAACCAAGCAAATTCTCGTTTTTTTTGGGATATAGAAACGGAAAATGTACGAGACAACCTATTGGGATTAACACAATTGGTACTATGCCTAAAAAAATTGCAATTTTTTTAAATTTGCCTAATTCTGACCAATATACTGGTCACTGTTTTCGTCGATCTTCGGCTTCCTTATTGGCTAATTCTGGAGCGGATTTATTAACATTAAAGCGACATGGGGGATGGAAATCTTCTACCGTTGCCGAGGGTTATATTGAAGATTCCATAGAAAACAAGAAACGAATTTCTACTAAAATTTTAGGCGAAAATGTGAAAACAAACAATAACACTTCGATGCAACCGGCGAATTCCAGAAGAATATCACCCTCGCCATTGATATCTGCGATGGAAAATAATGAAACAAATATTACTAACACTTCGATGCCACCGGCGAATTCCAGAATATCACCCTTGCCATCGATATCTGCGCTGGAAAATAATCATGGAAATATGAAATTTGTAAATTGTGTTGTAAATATTTATAATTAAAAATTCAGTTAACTTATATTGTGATATTATTTTCATTTTATAACTAGTGATAAAAGTAATCTCATTTTATCACTAGTGATAAAAAGAATGACATTTGGAAACTCAAATGACATTCCAAAAGTAGTCATTTTGTAACAGAATTAGAAAAATTATATTTTTATAGTGCACTTTCTTTTTTTTTATTTTTTTCTTTAACACTTTTATTTTTAAGTTTTTAAGCCCTAACTGCTTTATCATTTACAGCCTTGATCGTTATTAATCATCATCTCCTCATTCGAAAATTCATGATCCAAAAACATCTTTATTCCTTAACAAAAATATGAAATTACCTCAAACAATTCATCGGGTAAGTATTTATTTTAGAAATTTTCAACTAAAGTTTTCCTCTCATTTTAGGATTAATTAAAAATCAACATTTTATTTTTTATTTTATTTAAAAACCTAAAGTCTTCTCATCAGGTGATAAAATTTTAACAACTAAATTACCGTAAAGGCTCCCAATCAACTTAATTCAACTCATTAATAAAAAAAAACATGACAGTATAGATATACTTTTAAATTATGGGATTATACTCCGAAAGGATACTTATTAATTTTACATTTAATTTTGTGATGTATTTTGTAGAATGGAAAAATTTGATGAACTACTGATAAGTTATGTTGAGCAATGTCCTTACATTTATAAAAAAGATGATGCCGATTACAGAGATGATAGAATGAAGAAAAATTCTTGGGGGTCCATTGGAATTAAATTAGAATTCGAACGTAAGTACATTATTAGACTATACTAATATTTTAACAAAACTGACTGATATTTTAATATGGTAGCCGAAAAAGCGGTGGAAAATCTTCGAACCAGTTTTGTTCGAGCGTATCGGATTTTTAACGAAAAGTCACCTTCCGGTAGTTCACCTATAGCAAATAGCCAAATTTTTTTTGGCTAGCATCCTATATTAGGAAGGAAACGTAATTATTATTCTAATATTTAACGAATATAATATATTGTATATTCTAATATATTATATTAATGTAATAATATATATTTATTTAATTATTTCAGGTTGACATCATAAAACAAATTGAAGAAATCGAACCAACAGTAATCCTGAGGGAAGGAGACATTTTTGAAGATTCCTTTAAAGAAGCTCGGCTCAGCTGTAGAGGCGTTCACGAAATATGTCGACTTTAAGACAAATGTAAACGTAGTCCAGCCTGCGCCGGAAGAAGTTGCCGATAGTGCCTTTATGAAATTAGCGAAATGTCGTTAATTAAACCAAAGAATAAAATAAAATTTAAATGTAAAGTTATGCAATTGTTGTTAAAATACACAGATATGAAATAAAAATTCCATGCGTTTTATTTATTTGTAATCTCTCTCTATTTACATTGCCAAGGCACAGCACCAACAGCAAATATAAGATATTCTGAAGACGATCTCTCATATCATAAGCAATTCTTGATGCCATGTTTGCACCTATTCTTTGTATTGATGTAAGGTTGGTATCATTTCTTAGTTGTTCTACGCCAGTTGCCCTCTACTATGTCCATGTCACGATTCTGTAATACCCTATCCATAAAAAGCAGTGGCGGTGCAAGAGTAGCTAGGACCCCTAAGCAATATACAAAACGGGATCCTAAAATACAAAGCATTAATTCTGAATTGCGTCTATTATTTAAAAATCTCTTTTTCGGGATTTACTACTCTTTATGGTTTCGAGTACCTTGTGGTCCCGGGCCCCTAAGCATTGCTTACATTCGCTTATTGATATCACTACTCACTAATCAGTTTTTATTACGGGTGTTCTTTTAGAGAACATTTTCTGGAATAAGCTAAGGAAAATCATAATTAGTATATTTTTAATTATAATCAAATTTATTTGTAATTTATACCTAACTACCTAACTGGACATCTGCCTGGATTTCCAACATTTTTTTACCAACCACTTGTTATCAGCTAATTTCTGATCTCCACCCTGCCTTGCTTTATAAATACCGGATTGTACTGAATTCGTCCAGTAGGAACATTCTTGTTATCTTTTTCTATCACAAAATATTGAACTAAACAGTTTGGCTAATTATATGCCTCCTCTTTTGTAGTCAAATCTAAAACTCAAAAATTTTTTTATGTAATGCCATTATGTAGTACTGTTATGACAAGAAATCTTAGATTTTTATCTGGTCCCCCACCAGCGATATTTAGGGCCAAAATTCGCCGTTTGGTTAAAATTTTCAAACTTTGAAAGATTTTAGAAGAAAAAGGGAGTAAATCTTAGGGTTAATATTTGGTGTGTGATTTCAACTACTTATCATTCGTTTGTAAAAAAAAATTTAACTATGAGATATTCTCCCTTCATGCATAAACTTCTCTTTAAAAATGTCATTTTTTTTATAAAACTATATAATAATTGAGGCTGCAATTTTACTCTTTAGGATTGCTTTTAGGTAAAAATATGTAATAAGGAATATTGTAGTCTGTTTCCTTTTTAAACAGTTTTCTTTTCTTTTTTCATCTTGATAGGACAAATAAGAGCTGAAATATTTCGGTTGCCGTAAACCCTTATTATAATTGCAAAATATGCCGCATATTGCAAAGCAAATATGGCTCTCGCACGAAAACAAAAGACAATAAAATTGAAATAATGGTCATTTAGTACTACTAATATGTTAGGATGTTTACACAAAAAAAATCAATTTTCTTTAGAATGGTCAAACCATAGGGTTGGACCACTTGATATGGAATGACCCTGCAGCTGCTGACGGCACAATATTGCCACCCTACGTTGTATACAAAGCCTTGCATTTGTATCAGTCATGGACTGAGGGATACGGCGCAGTTCACTACGGCCGCACTAAGTCCGGTTGGTTCGAGAATTGGGTAGTGTCTGTTGCCATACGTTACTTAAAGAAGTAAAGTGGAAAGCGCATTTTAATTGGAGACAATCTCTCTTCTCACTTGACTATTAGGCTGGTGCCAAAACGAATTTGAAATACTAAAAATAAGAAAATTAATAACAGGCAAGGACCAGGTGGAAAATGTTGTTGAGAATCCAACTTAAAAAAAAAACATTTTAACACAAAAACACTGGAAATGGTTAAATGGGGATGCAGTTTAGGGGTTGAAAATGTTTTTTTTGCGATTTGTGGCGAAACGTGACCTTGTAGCTGATAACGTACAATAGAAAAGTAGTAGATAATAAAATAATCTAAAACTTTTGTATTTAACACTTTTTAATATAACCTCAAATTAACTGTCAAAATGGCGAAAACCGATTTTTCAGTATTTAATTATTTTCTCATTTCTAAAAGTATGTCCTTCTTGGTGTTGAATAAGCATGATATTTTCGCAGTTCAGAAGACCCTTATCTTCCACGAACAATTGTCTTGGTGTTTTTTGGATTTTGAAGGTCTGTTAGTGATCATTTTAATCGTTGAAATGTCTACTTTAAAATGATCTATGTGACCTGGTGGTTTATTTATCGTTAAATCGCTAAAAAATTGCAAAAAACTGAAAAACTCTCTCTGAATAATGATTTTTTCAATATTTTTCAGCAGATATAGATTTACTAGTACCTACTTTTGCATCAACTAAATTCCAATGGGTTCAGTATTTTTTTCCACACACCAGTTTCTAGCAATCAAAAAGATTCATTTTATACATCTAATTGTTTCAATCACGAATCGTATAAAAATATAATAGCATTTCTTCACGTTTTTTTCTGGTTGTGATACTACTTCTGGTTTTGCTGGAAAAGGAAAAAAACCATAGTATTTAAAATCGTTATTGAACATTAAAGATTTATCAAGACTCGTTAGTATTTTTTAAACTAAAAATGCAGACCCCATCACTATCGCACAAAATGGATCTCAACTGATAGCTGGTATTTACAAAAGCAGGAAAATAGAGAAAGATAAAAATGTAGAAATAATGAGTGTATTAAATAATTTTATGCAACAAATAAGCAACAAACTTGAGCAACAAACTAACAAACTTGAGCAAAAACTTGAAAACAAAGCAACAAACTTAAAATGATCGAAGAGCAAGTGGAGAAAAATAAGAAACTAATTGAAATAGTGTGTGAAGAAGTAAAAGAAACAAATGTTAAAATAGAAGAAAAAATGAATAAGATAAATTTGGATATGCAAAAACATTTTCAAGAAGGAGGGGAGGTCCTGAACAACGGCGAAAATCAAAATAATATACAAAGTTGGTTACAGGAACTAAATTTTAATTTAAACTCGGAAAGAATGACGAAATTTAATGGTGAAAGGCAAGAAGACCCAAACGTACATATTACTAAAGTTAAAAGCTTGACGGATAACATAAATAACGTATCAAAATTAAATGCAATTATTAGAAACACGATGAAAGGAGAGGCGGAAAATTGGTTTGGTATAATTGAGGAAAAATTTGAAACTTTTGATCAATTTAAAAAATTATTTATGAAACACTATTGGGAGGACAACGAACAACAACGGGTCAGAAATAATTTGATAAGTGGTAAATACCGAGGTGCTATGGATCAAAGTATGAGCAGTTATGCTATACGTAAAATCAATGCTGCCAAGAAATTGGAACCTCCGTTTACAGAAAGAGATATGGTGAGCAATCTAGCCCGACATTTTGTAGAATATGTAGCAAACCGAATAATTATAGAAGATGAAATTACAACATTGCCGTATATTTTTATAAAGGTGAATAATATCCAGATAAAAGCATTAGTAGATACAGGTATGGAAATTTCTTTAATAAACGAAGAACTAATAAAACTACACCGAGATTTATTTGAAAATAAAATAGTGAAAACAAACCCTATAAACTTAGTTATTGCAAATGATAAAAAATGTTCTATTATAAATAAGACATTGTTGGCAAATATAAGAATAGCAAAAAATGAAATGGTGGATAATATCGTAATCATAAATAATATGAAAATAAATTGTATCTGTTAAATAAATTTGAAATAAGCGATGAACTGAAGAAGAAAAGTTGTCGAGTTAAAATAGTAATTGGTAGAAGAAATGGTTAATTTTTTTTGTGATTATGAAAATTTTAAAATTATTTACTGAGAACGTTAGAACGTTCTCGCGTAAAATAATTTAGAGGGGAAAATGTCATGGAAAAAATGGACAATTAAATATAAAAATTTAGAAAGTGATAAATGAAAAAAAAAGATCGAGTGGCAGATTTTGTTTTAATAAGAATGTCAGATGTATTGTTAATTTGAATTGGAATATTTTGAATACAATTTGTAAAAGAATATAATAAAAGATTCGTTAGAATATAGCTGTAAAACGTTAATAGATAAGGTAAATAATAGAACATAGAGAAATACATAACAATATATGTACTAAATACGAAATTTTGTTAAAAAATTCCTGTAACTTTTTGAGGTAGAGCGCACACAAAATTTGACCACACACACTCATACAGACATTTTTTGGAAATGATGATTTTCAGCTTCTGGGACCCCAATAAGCCTAAATTCATCAAAATCTCAATTTTTTTTCTGCACGATAACAATACTTTTTCATACTTCGTATGTTGAAGTAAAAACAGAACGGAACAGATTATAAAGAAATGGTAATGTCTAAATGCTTTAGATTTGGCATGAAACGTAATATTATTTTGAATAACAAACATTTCAGGTTGTAAAAGCAATATGGAATTCTACAGCAAAGCAAATCCAAGAAAATTATTTCGTAAAAAGTTGGTGTAAAGTTTAACCCTTTCGCGGACATTGAATTTAAATCATCGAGAGGGGCAAAAACTGCAAAACGGAAGGAATTGCAAGTGCAATTTGATAAAAAAAAAGTAGCGCGGTAGCATTAACCAAGGAAGAATTTTAAAAAATGATAAATGTTTGGGATGAGAATACGCCAAATGGTTTAAATATAGAGTTTTTTCTTATTTCTTCATATGAATTGGCTTGGAAAGGCGGAAAAGCAGCTGCTAGCTTCATTCATTATTTTAAAGAAAACTAGATCACACGGAATTATTTACAGACAGAATTGAATATAACCCGCTATTTAGCAAAACAAGCCAAGGCGGTGATAAGAAAATGTCTGAAAGTAAGTGGCTGCTTTCAAATACTGATGATCCTGACAATTGTTCTGTGAGGTAAAACTTACAGTTTGTAGTAGGATATAAATATGATTATTTTTATTTATTTTGTAGATTATATAAAAAGTTGCTTAACAAGAGAATGAAATCTATAACAACCAAAAAGTTATTTTTAAACTCCCAATCCTAACTGGCAAAATAATACTTCTTCTGGATGGTTTAAAAATATTCCTGTAGGAAGGAATACTTTATCAAAATGGATGTCAAAATCGGCTACAAATATTGGAATTAATACAGGGTCTGTAAAAGTTACAAACAACTCTGCTAGAGCATCATTAATCTCTAATCTTGCAACAACGGGTATTGGAGAAGAACAATTAATAAAAATTAGTGGTCATAGCAGTACACATTTGATTTGTATGCTTGTATGATAATCTTACTCTGGACTATGGGATGTAAAGTTTTAAGATTTGTTTATTTGTTTGATGAGTTTATTATTTACTACCACAAGTTGAGATATGCAAAACAACAGAATCCCAAAACAAGCACTTGAATCCAGTCCTAGAGGAAGAAGAACCGTTGGTAGACCGATGAAACGTTGATGAAGCCGGAACAGGCAAATGTGCCTAAACCTGGAAAGGCAGAATAAGTTAAGATTTATATATTTATATGAAATACATTTTCGCTTAATTAATTTTTTTTTTAAAGCAACTCAACATTTCAAAAAAGATGAAGATGCGTTTTGCTCGAAATATGCAGTTTCTAAAAAACATATTACTAATTATGTGAAGAAATATTCTACTTCTTTTAATACTATTTTATTTTGCAGAAATTTCATTAGATATGTACGAATAAACTTTAAAATAATTTTAGATTTTACAAATAAATTTTATAAATTAAATGACAAAATTGTGACGACACGTGTTACGAAATAACAAAACTATACGAGTAGTATGTAAATATTTTATTTGTATAATTATTTATAATCTCGGATTAATCTTTCCAATATATAATATTAAGTTACAAGATTCGCAAAAATCTATACTATATATCACATATTAGAACACGTCCATTAATTACGTGAGGTCAAAATGAGAGGGGGTCCGGAAAAATTTTACCAAATCTTATTTTAAGAGAGGGGGTTAATGAAAATCTTACGTCAATCTTTTAATTAAGAGATGATACATTATTATAGATAATATTTTGTATTTTAGTGTAAAAGTTTAATTTTTGACATGTCAGAAAAATTAGTAATTGACAAACTTAGTGTGAAAGCAGTAAAACATGAATTCATCTGTTTCAAACTATCAACTAATTTGCATAGAATTGTTTCTCCTCTTATTTCACAGAAAAAATATAGTATAAAGAAGACACCGATATTAACACTTCGGTATTTTGTGGAATGCAGCAAAATACATGAACCTATCAAATAAATTTAATTATTTAAAAATTATAGTTATGTCCATATTAACAAACGTTCGTAAAATATTTAACGAGCCGTTTAATTTTGTCAACCAATGAAAATGATTTCGTAGAACAAGCAAATAAATTCCATTGGTTTGTTTAAATAAACGGTTCGTTAAAATTTTCACGAACGTTTGTGAATATGGACATAAATTTCACATGCTAGAGAAACGATGAACCAAGTTTCGGATATGCTGACCCAGCAATTAAATGCTTTGGGTCAAGGATCAAAAACCACTGAAGGGCGATAAAAGGTACCTAACAAGTATTAAACACAACTATTATTGAAAATATAAGGGTAGACGCTTTCAGATTGGAAGTCGAAAACGAAAGCAAAGGCTTCCAAGATGGGACAATCATTAAAAAAAACTGGACGAGGAAGTCCTTCCCCGTTGATTCTTTCAAATAATGAGTTAAAATTATTGGATTTTATTGGAAGGATTGCCATAGAAGGAGACGCCATCTTGGAGTATGGTTTTAATGAAGTGGTAATTTGTTATATTATAATAATATAATGTTTAAATATTGCAGAGAGAAAAATTAGTGGAACCATCTGACGGTATAATAAATTTAGACAATCAGGAAAATATCGCTTCATTCTCTTTTACGAGTACAAACTATATATTACCCCTATAACTCATGATGATGCAAGTACTTGTTTTAACCCAGACAATAAGCATGATGACTAGGGACTGGAATTCTAAGCTTTACGCTTATTGCGGAGGTTACAAGCATTCAAAAAATTCTAAGAAATGAGCGCGATTCAAAGAAAAACAAATCGTTTGACACCTACTTTTTTATGCTTATTTTGCTTTTTTCAAGTTTTTGCGCATTTTATCAATTTTTCTGCTTTTTTCGGTGAATTTTTATTCCATATTTAAAATTTTTTTTTAAATTATAAAAAAATAACAGTTTCGATTTATATTAAAAATTCAATTCCTTATACTCGTAGTTATCTTTTAATTTAAATTAATTATCAAACATAATGTTTGTCATTTTATGAATCATTTAATCAAATGCGATACACATAAGAAGGATGCAGAATTGCAGATCGTTCAGAAATATGTATATAAACAAATGGTCATGCAATATTATGCTGTTGTCAGCTCACCTGTAATACATACATCTTAAGATATTTAAACGTAAGCCGAATTGTCTTATATTTTGTTATCTTTTGCTTCATGAAAATTGCTGGTCAAGTATAATATAGTAAAATAATACCTATCAATTTGCTGTGCAAACGGCATTCAACTGTTTAATTTGAAGAGTGCTGGTCAGTGTTTTAGAGTTTCAAATCCGTTTTGTATAATATTTAGTTTAGTGTGAAGTTTTAATTGTAATCTATAAATTATTGACAATGCCAAAGCAAAAGTCTTCTGTGCAAGAGTGGATTCGAAATCACCGCGAGCTAAAACACGAAAATAATAGAATATTTTGTCGTGTATGCAATAGAACAGTAAGTTTTACTCTTTTTTTAAAATCTGAATTAAAAGTATATTTTTTATTTTTGTAATAGATTCAATGCAATAAAAAATTTGATGTCTCTCAGCACGTCAATACCCGTCAACAGACGATTTCCGAGGCTATACAGTCATATTCTGGGCTCAATGAACAAAAAGATTTTATCCTTTTTTGAAATTGTTGATATTAAGGTCTTTTTAACAATTAAATTGTCTGACGTTTCGTGTCGTTTATTGGCACATTTTCAAAGCTACAAGTTAATAAATTAAAAAATTTTTTAAAAATTAAAAGATTTTATAAAGGTTTTAAAAACTTACATTGACAGATTGTCAATATGATGTTTTTGTTTTAATATAACATTAAAACATTTGACTAAAAATGATGAATTATATAAAAACTTTTTAAAATCTCTTAAATCCTATAAAATTGAACATAATAAATTAAATTAAACTAAAATTTGACCATAAGTCATGGCATCGTTTTCATGATATCTAGGATGTGTTTGTATCCACCATGAAAATATTGAACATCCCTTTTATCATTCATCGCTTTATTGTTCATATGAATGTTGATTGCTTCTTTTATTTTACGTTTTTTGTCTATCTTTTCCCTAGCTAGTACTGTAATATCTTTACGGTTTATGGAATGAGAGTTGTTAGTCATGTGTTTGCATAAAGCGGTGTAAGCGTTCTCATCTTCTTTATTAAAGAAAACGTGTGCTTTATTCACATCTCTAATATGTTCCTTTATGCGAACACCTAACTTTCTAGAACTCTCACCTACGTAAACAGAATCACAATCCTGACAAGGGACAAGATAGACCAAACCACTCTCGTCCTCTATGGGAGTAAGATCTTTCGTTTTAGAGAAGAATTTGAAAGTTTTATTAGGGCATTTTAGACCAAACTTTATGTTAGGTATTGGTTTGAAGATTGACATTATTTTATCAGATAGGCCTTTAATGTATGTTAAACTGTAGAAATTTTGAAAAATGGGGGGTTCTGGTATAGACGTAGTAGGTTTTATATTTTTTGAAGAATTGGTTTCTTTGTTTTTAAAGAATGAGTTTATGATAGAATTTGGAAAATTGTTAGCTGAAAGAATAAGATTTATATTTTTATAATTTTCGGATTGAAATTTTGGATGAGATAGAGAGAGAACTTTATTAACAAAATTTTGTGCTACATTAAAAATCTGGTGTTTTGGATGGCTGGAGAAAAAATTTAATAAACGTCCGGAGTACGTAGGTTTATGATACCAAGAGGTTATAAGTTTTCCATCAAAATCATCTCTATGAACGCGGATGTCAAGAAAAGGAATACTTTTATTAATTTCTATTTCCATTGTAAATTGAAGATCTTTATGGAAACTATTAAAATGATCAAGGATGTGGGGTAAGCAGTCTTTACCAATAATGAAAAAGAGATCGTCAACATACTTTTTAATCAATCTGATACCATTTGAATGATTGGCATTAAAAGTGGAAACTCTATCATCAAGGAGGATATTCATGCAAATGTTTGCTAAATCAACGGATATACTACCACCCATAGGAACACCTTTCTTTTGATGATAAGATTTTCCATTTGCTAAAAAATAACTATTATAGGTTATTATAGGTTCACAGAATACATGGCAGCAGTTGACGCGTATAAAGGAGGGTCAACAACTGGTACTGCACAGGAGCAAGGAGGCAGTGGACTTCCCCCACCTGGCGGAAGTCCGAGAAGCGATCAGACAGACGATAATGAACATGTGGAAACAAGACAGTCGGGCAGGAAAAGTGGAGCGAAGCAATCAACAACGGGGTCGAAGCCATCAGCAACATCACGTAAAGCAGGAACCGGAAAGGGAGAGAAGCGAAAACATGCTTTGGAGCAAACTACGAATGTGATGATTGAATGTTGCCAAATGACAGTAGCCACACCAATGCCCGATCCGAAGTTAGTCAAGTACATTATGAACAATGATGACATCGGAAAAAGCAATGACAACAAGAAAACCGAGATTAAGGAGTCTTTTGAGGAGCTGCAGCAACGTCTTAAACAGCTGGGTTTGGAACAGCATGACTGGAAAGGCGTGTTAGGCGAAACAATGAATGCAATTGCGACCAAAGCTTATGATGAAGATTGGGAACAAACAATCAAGTTATACAATTGTATGGATGGTGCGGTTCTGAGGCTGTACCATCCAGGAATGAACTGGAACGCGGATGATGAAAAACAATCCCCTATAGATGTTGATAGTGCTGAGGCAAAGAAAAGTTTGGATGATGAGATTTACAGCCGAAAGAGGAAACTTGAAAGGCTGGAGGAAATGAGAACGCTAGCTGCAAACATTGAAAATAATTTCAGGTGGTATCAACCAAGATATGGAGATAGAGAGATGGAGATTATCCAAAGAGCGGTGAATGAATTAAGAACACAACAAGATGCAGAAGGCTGTACGGCAATAAATAGTTGTACGGCTGTTTCGAGTGTATGGCCCGAGGGAGGGAGTGAAATTATGAAAGCCGTAATCATATTAGAGGTTGTGGCAGTTGAGAAGCAGATACGAGCTGTCACGCAGCAACAACTTGCAGCGTCAGAGGCCATCAGCCACATAGTTCAAGATCAATCTGGATTGCACAATGTATGGACACAGGTACAGGAGCAGGGAACGATCGTGAGCAGGAGTGTTTTTTGCAAAGTTCCAGAGATCGCGGGAAACAGCACAAGAGAGGACCGGGAAAAATGGTTAAAATGGGCACAGACACTGTCATACGGTGGGTGTCCGGAATTACTTGAAAAAGCATTTGGAGGAGCCTGGCCCTCAAACAAGTTCCAAAACAAAAACAAAACATGTCATGACTATGAACATGGAGCCACTGCTTACACACTGTGGGTGCAGAGCCTTAAGCCCAAAAACTTGGCCAGGTTTTTGTTTATCTGTCATCCAGCAGTGATTGGACCAGAGCACTATACGGAGCTGCACAACGAAATCAAGATTCAGATAACTGCATTTGGAAAACAAGAAGCGGAAATGGAACAGATCAAAAGAATTCAGAGAGAAAAGAAGTTCGAAGAGATGAGCACAAAAACTGATTTAACAGGAGACAACTGGTCAATGGAGATCGGACAATTTATTAAGGAAGTGTATGGAGATGACGCGGAATACAAAAGCAGCATGGTGAGAAGAAAAGCAAAGGGGGGTATGCCGATAACGTATACTCTAGACATGATGCAAGCAAGCGTACCTGGATCTAATCCCCTTGCTGAATTATTACACAATAGATCTCCAGAGAGTGATGAATCGGAAGTTGTTGCTACAACGATAGGCATAATGTCACTCCCACATCACATTGCACAAGAAATAATATGCAGCAGCATATTTGACGTGCCACTAAAGGATTGGTGGAAAGTATACTCACTGACTTTTAGTCGGGTAAGAAGATCATTGATGCTTGGAAAACTCAGAGGTGAAGAAGATCTGCTGTATCTGCGAAAAATACTGAATGTGACCATCAGGACAGATGATGAACCAAATTTGGCAGCAGAGGATTGGAACAGAGGGATGGTGTTAACAAGGAAACACATATATGGCAGAGCGGTCGTGAGCCTACCGGTCAGCTGTTACACAGAGTATGAGGAAAAGTTCAAAGAGAAGGCTATGATGGTTGTCGAGGACACACTTGTGGCCCAGAGAAAAGAAGTCAAATATAAGAATGCCAGGCAACACTGGGAACAGCGAGGAGTCAGAGGGGCAACAGGAGCTAGCAAACTAATCAAGAAATACATCAACAAAGAAGGGATTAGTGCATATTACGAAGCTGATCGGCCGGGAAAGAAGGTGCTGGTAGAGTATCTGGAAGATGATGCCTTGGATAAAATGATGGAATGGACACCGCAACAAAGGGCATATTATTTTCTAAAACCAGAACCAGGACACAAACAAAGAGCCCTATATGCTACATATGATGAGGAGAGCTTTGTTTCAGCCTACGCGAATGCTTCAATAGAAAACACCATGGGGAAAACCAAAGGAGTGTTTGTTCGACAAACACCGGCTGACGTCATAGAATGGATGGCTGTGTCTGAAGGAAAGACAGCTGGCCCAGAGGCAGTGGACGCATACTGGGTATCAACTGACTATTCTGATTATAACAGTGAACACACAATGTTCGAGATGGCGGCTTTGGACAATGCTTGTGGTGATTGGTATAAGAATCAGTATGTAGCAAGAACAGAAAATGAGTCGGGTACCATAGACAAAGAAATTGCGCACAGATGGCATGCAGCATCACGAGGGAAATCCATAATCAAGTTCAAAGGAAGCTTTGAGAAATTTCAGGAACAGGGGAGAAGTTATCTACCGATACTGCTAGATGAAACATCAATGCAAAAAGTGCATACCAGAGTACTGCACGTGGTTAATGGATTATATAGTGGTAGTAGGACCACAGCGCGTGACAACACATGGATACATGCAGTGGACATGAAAATAGCAGAAGACACTTTAAATGAGCTGAATCTGCATGGAGCAATTAAGTGGTTTGCTATATGTGGAGATGATGAAGACACCGCCTTTAGGGACGTTGCACATGCAATACCCTACCTAACAAGCATACAAGCGGTAAACCACAACTTGAACCCAATCAAACAAATGGGTGGAAAGGACAACCATGAATTTTTGCAATTTGTAGCTGGGAAGAAGAATCGAGTTGAGAAATCTTATTTCACACTGATGGCAACACTTGCGACTGGAAATTGGTATGTACAGAGGGGAGTATGGATACAGTCTGCAATATCAGCAGTGGCAGCTAATTATTGGGAATTGTACTGCAGGGGAGTACCTTTACAGGTGTGCCGAAGGTTGGCGACAGTAACATTAGAGAAACTAATGGTAGTGTATGGTAAAGAAGAAGAGGAGCAAGAGGAAAAAACCAAAAAGAATTTGGAATGGTGGAAATTTAGATACAGCAAAGGATTGCCGCCATTGTTTCATTGGGACGAACAGGACACTGAAATCCAAGAACAGCCAAAATACGAGGCAATAGTCGAGTCCAAACCGGAGTGGCCGAGCAATGCCACTAAAGCATATGTGAGACAAAACAGACAGTTGCTGTCACATCTACCTAGCAACATCAAAAACGAAATGACTGAGATGTCACTTGCAAGCACAGTCGGAGCTGCGGCCAAAACAAGACAGCAACAGATGGCACGGAGCTGGGCTTTCAAGCATTGGCCAGAGAGGAGTAGTCAAGCCAGAGATGAGGTTGAGAAACACAAAGACTGGCGGCGGAGTCAGAGGGATAAAGTTGATTTAACACTCTTCCGATATGGGTTGCCTAGAAAGAATGAAATGTTAACAGAAGAAGATATTGCAGGCAGAATGGATGTACCCTTCTTCTTAGCCAGAAGGTTAGGAGGAAACATCAACCTGTGGAAATATGTAACTCCAGAACAATGGTCTGAATTTCGGAACACAGCAGATCAGTTCCATCCATTAAGCGCAAATGGTTTCGAACTACAAACCAATTTGAGAGCAGCGGTAACGTGGAGCACAGTCCCAATAGCTCCATATCATGGGAAAGGAAGAAGCACACTTCCAGACCGAATGCTCTATGTGTATATGGGTAATGGAGCGGGGAAATCACACATCCATAGGCTGCTGCGTGTAGCCCAGGATCTAGACAGTGTGTGGATGGACACACACGGCAGCATCAGGATGAGAGCAGATGCTGCCTGGGAGAAAAGCTGCTTCGAACCGTTCAGCAAAAACACACAAGAAATACTCTCAACTGCGAGAACAAGGAGTAGTGTTCTGATGGGACAGGTCAACCCAGAAATGATATTAAAGGCTGGGGAGCACATTGGCCTTGGAGTAGATTTGGCCTACCATGACCCCGGGGAAAAAATAAGAAGGAAAAGACTGAGCAGCAGAAAGGATTGGGACAGTGGCAGAGTCGAGAGGAGAATCAATAGGTCCAACATTGGATATGATGTTGCAAAGAAACATGGTGCAAGAGCTCTAAACACCAGCAGTGCAGTGATCGAAGCAGCCAAACAATATGAAGCAGAGAGTCTGGCATTGCTCGAAAAAGTTGACACTGGGGGGAAGAGAATGCCAGCTAAATTTGTATATAATCATAGTGAACATTCATATGAACAATAAAGCGATGAATGATAAAAGGGATGTTCAATATTTTCATGGTGGATACAAACACATCCTAGATATCATGAAAACGATGCCATGACTTATGGTCAAATTTTAGTTTAATTTAATTTATTATGTTCAATTTTATAGGATTTAAGAGATTTTAAAAAGTTTTTATATAATTCATCATTTTTAGTCAAATGTTTTAATGTTATATTAAAACAAAAACATCATATTGACAATCTGTCAATGTAAGTTTTTAAAACCTTTATAAAATCTTTTAATTTTTTAAAAAATTTTTAATTTATTAACTTGTAGCTTTGAAAATGTGCCAATAAACGACACGAAACGTCAGACAATTTAATTGTTAAAAAGACCTTAATATCAACAATTTCAAAAAAGGATAAAATAAAAGGTCAACAATATTTAAAAATTTTAAAAAGATTTTAATTTCGAGTTATGTAAAACAATGTTAGAATGCAACATTCCCTTAAACAAATTAAACAACACTACTTTTCAAACGTTTTTGGAAAAACATTGTAAAAGACATAAGCATGAATTTAACAATGGAGCATATCGAGCAACATTTAATTGTAAATTACTACCACGCGTAAATTTAATATGATTTAGATTTATATCTAAATTTTGTATTTTGTTTTTAAAAATAAATGTTACTTTTGTTTGTTTTCTAACGTTTTTAAAAAAAAATTTTATGCTTTTTTTACAGAAGTTTATGCTTTTTAGGGGCAAATTTTGTGCTTTTTAAAGCGCTTTTTTCCGGATTTTTTGTGCTTATTTATCCGGAACTTAATGATGACTAATTTTGAAAAACTGTTCTATGATGTCCGAAAGTATCTACTATTTCCAAAAAATATCTAAATTTCTGAAGAAAATAAACCTTTGGTAGAAAAAATTAACAATTTAATTTGAAATCTAAAATTCACGGCAAAACGCTCGCTTGTGTCATGGCACGCGTTTGTGACGTCACAACTAGTAAATGTCACTGTGGAAGTCTTGCAGGTTATAAACAATAATGAAAACCTAACCTAACTTCATAAAATATAGCACTACGTGATTCAAAAAACGCAGATAACAGCGCTACCACTTTCGAAATTTTGAATCACGTAGTGCTATATTTTATGAAGTAAGGTTAGGTTTTCATTATTGTTTATAACCTGCAAGACTTCCACAGTGACATTTATGATTTGTGACGTCATTCGCTCTGATTGGTGTTGAACTTATCATGGCGGATGTTTGTATTTTTTTAATTTTATTTTATTAAAAAAGTTATGAATCTTGCTTATAATATAAAAAAAATACGTTTTTTATAATCCATGAATCTTATTTCATTAGATAAAATAGCTATTTATGCAACCTAGATGTAAAAGTGATACTTTTTATAACTAGGCGTGAAAATTGTCCATCGAGGCGCAGCCGAGATGGACAACGCGCCGTGTTATAAAAAGACACTTTTACGTCGTGTTGCATACAAGATTTTTTCTAATTCTGTGCAAAATGGGCTTTCTTAAAACAAAATTTTTTGAATTAGCAATAACTCGACAACGGAGCTAGATATCGAAAAACTGAGCAAAAAACTTTCCCCCCCTCGACTTGTATTACACCCCGTGGTGAATTATCGGTAGGAATGCATATGCAAAAATTCAGATCGATCGCGCGTAAAATTATTTACCCTACTAATAATATCAAGTTTACGTTGACAGTTCAAATACCTGCACAAAATAAATTATATTAATCTAGAAGTTTTAAAACATCAGTTGCTACAACAATATGTATAAACAACAAGCAATTTTTTATTTCGGGTAAATAGTTTTGCACGAGGTAATGGTAATAAAATGAGTGGTTCTGAAGATTCTGATATTGAAAATGATGCCAATTCCGCAATTTTAACTCATATAAAAAATCGCATTTACAGCAATACTTATCAAAACATACTTTGTAGAAATTTTCATTTTCTTCAATATTGTTTATTCATTTTTCTATCTATTGCACTGATTTAAAACAAACTGTAAAAATGTGAATAAATACAAAAAATTTTTAAGTCACTATATCTCGGAAAATTTTTAACAAAAATTGTCTGATAAGTATTTCCGTAAAATAAATATTTGTATGAGAAAGAAGTCTTCGAAATCAATTTTGAAGTTTTTTCTCGGTATAGTTCATAAAATATAATTTATCGTTTTCTATTAATTGCAAATGTAATTTAAGTATATCTAGTATTTAAATACTACGATGCAAATGAGCAGTTTTAATATAAAAAGTATATCCCAGTTATATGTAAATCTCTACTATATGGACAGGGCTTGCAAACAATACTACATATAAACGAGACTCTACTGTACTTTGTTAAGTAATCTTGCTAGTAGTGTTAGAAATCCTAAATCTACGAACTTGTTTTCTACTGTTTTGGTTTTTTCCGAAATGAAGTATGTACACTCAGAGAAAAAGGAAAGGTTAAATTAACCAGATTTAATTGTCATACAACAATTTCATAAAATTTAGTATATTTAAACGAAACCTTGTTTAATTTTATCAATTTGCAATTGTAGATTCAACCAACTTAAAAGTGTTAAACATAAAATGTAAACTAACAATGTTAAGAGTTCTTTTTACTGATGTTTGTAGTTCTTTAACACTTAATTGTAGTGTACCAAAATAGTTTGATAAAAACAACCCACGATTATTAGTTGAATAATGAGATATATTGGTAGTGCAACATTTTATCTTGGTACTTTTTACAATTTTTCAGATGCTACTAGTGCATAGCTGAATTATATGAAAATAACAATGTAATAGAGTTCTTTCATTAAAAATTCTTGGTGATCTTTTCCCTGACCACTCCTTTTAACTATTAAAATAGTAGCTTATCAAAAACGTGGTAGATTTAACTCATATCTTAATTTCGTCAAAAAATTTAACGGTCTTATAATTTTTGCTTTCAGAGATTCATCTGCATAGCATATGTATTAGTTTTATGAATTTTGCTACAGTGCAAAAATTATTTTACGAATCTATTGAATTTTAAAGTTATTAGGCGGTTTAATTTTATTAAACGCGGTATCTCTTTAAGGTTTCTTAATTTTATGAATTTTAAACCATCTTCATCTTGTAAAAATTATTTGTTACGTACACAGGCAGTTTTAGGGGCATATTTTATTGGTTCAAAACGTGCTCCAGAATGAGGTGCAGTTTGTCTAATACCATATGTGCAAATAGTAAATGTTTGCTGTATTTAACACTTAATTGTAGTGTACCAAATGGTTTGATTATAACAACCCACAATTTATTATTAGTTAAATAATAAGATATATTGGAATTGTAACATTTTATCTTGGTACTTTTTACAATTATTTAAAATTTATTTTTAAATTTTATTAATTATTAAATTAATTATATATCTATTAATTAATTTATTTAATTAAAATTATTTTTATTAAAACAATTATTTAAAATAGAATAGATAAAATAAACTATCTAAAATAGTTGATAAATAACAATGTAATAGTTCTTTCAATAAAAATTCTTGGTAATCTTTATCCTGACTTTTAACTATTAAAATAGTAGCTTTATCAAAAACGTGGTAGATTTTATCCTTCTCTTAGTTTCGTCAAACAATTTAACGGTCTTATAATTTTTGATTTCAAAGATTCGTCTGCATAGCATTATGTATTTAGTTTTATGAATTCTGCTGCAGTTTTTCTCTTATGCAAATATTATTGTACGAATCTATTGAATTTTATTATTAGGCGGTTTAATTTTATTAAACGTGGTATCTCTTTGAGTTTTCATAATTTTAAGAATTTTAAACCATCTTTATCTTGTAAAAAGTATTTGCTACGTGCACAGGGCAATTTTAGGGGCATATTTTATTGCTTCAAAACTTGCTCCAGAATGAGGTACAGTTTGTCTAATGCCATATGTCCAAATAGTAGCCATTATAAAAGCTTTACTTTTTTAAAAAAATATTTTAGTTTGCATCGCTTTCGTTGTACGATAAGCATCGTCGCCGTTGTATTCGTTAATATATTGTGATTGTTAATTGTGAAGGTAATTGTAATTTAGTGCGTTACTTATTAATCAAATTTTAAAATGGAACGTTTAGGCGAAGTTTTCGATACTTTATATAGTGCTGAAGATATCACGGTAAATAACTTGACTGATTCATCGATTGCCAACGATGAATTATTACAAGTATTAACCTCGTGGGGTTTTGAGAATTTATTTCAAGAATTCATAAGTAAGTAACAATAAAATTAATATTGGTATTAGTATCTATATATTTAGATGAATATTATATTTATTATACATACTGCGTTATTATACATACTTTGCTGCAAAATTTCTAAAATAAAGTTGAACTTATTGTCAATTGCAGCTCAAGATATCACGTTCGAGCGACTGAAATATTTAAAAGAAAAAGATCTTGATGAACTCTTCAAAGATAAAAAACTAGGTTTAAAAATTGAGTTTCGCTATTTCTTAACAAAGTGGCAATCGGAAAATGTAAGTTACAACAATTTACTGTTTATAATTTTTCTTAACATTTCGAAAATTTATTTTGAAGTTAGCATTGTTCTAAAATAGATTTTATTACAGAATACAGCTCCAAACAGTTCTGTTCTTGAGCCTCTAGATTTAAATTGTTCTAGCTGGTGTGATGTTTCCTGGATTTAGAATTAATAATTAATATTAGTTTAATATATTTTATTTTATAATATGTGACGAATGCATTATGTCATGGGAACAAGAATGTGACCAAATGCATTCGGACGACTAGAAATAATATAAGTTTACACGCCCCATTAAATTTTAGGATTTGGGGTATAAGTTTAAGATTTAATATTAAGTATAAAAATGTAAAAATGTAAAAATGTAGAAACTAAGTTAGTTATAATTGTGCTCTAGAATCGACACGTTGTGACTGAATAAATTAGTATTTTAACTTTTAAATTGTTCTATATTTCATTAAAACCCCTTTCGGAATCATAACTCTGGCTTAACCGTAATGCTAATTCACCTTCCACTGGTTCACCTAATAGTAGCACCTATTTGTCCGAAAATGAAACTGGAAGCCGTTCGTTTGTATGTTTCAATCATAATATAAAATATTTTGAAAATATTTTAATGCAATAAATTTTATTAGGATTTGATTAGAGTGATTAAGGATTTCCATACGGGCGGATACGTTTATCAAATTTTCAATGCTACGAACAAGCTGAATGATGCAGCTCGAAAAATTATTGTAGATGCTGTAGTAAATTGGCATATCGAGCATAAAGAAAAAATTAGAAGAGATACGTTTGAAAACATATCTATAGAAATTGAAAGACATTTTCACGATGATAAGGTATCTATTAAAACAAAATTAATTAATATAGCACTACTTAAAATTAAATTTTATTTTCAGTTTATTTACTATAAAAAAAGAGGTCTAAAACAAAATCCCTCAGGTCGCTTATACGACAAATATTACAACTTAACTAAACGGTTAAGAAAAATTGGATTATTAGAATTCAAAAATAATAAAGGAGCCGATCAAAATACCGATGTTACGGTTTTAACTAATGAAGATTTGGAAGAAGTACCCGATGAAGGTAAGTTATTTACACATAAGTACTAATAATTATAAATTACTTAATGTTTTTTTTTATATAAAAGAAACTGAAAACTTGAAATCCTGGTTAAATATTAATAGCTCTCCATGGTCAGATGTCCAATTGAATTGGAGAAAAACTTTTAAAAAACGCCGAAATGAAATAGTATTAAATAATTTTAGCATTACTAATTGGCCTTTGCTTAAACATTCAGAAGGATTTAATTTGGTAAGTTTTAAAAGTATTTATTGCAGCGATTAAACACTTTCTACAACCTTTTCTAGATTGATATCGACTTCTATAACATTTTCGGAGAAAAATCCTACGGATTAATTAGACAGTGGTCGACTGTAAAGAGTAAATTAATTGATATTTTAAATAAGAAAATAAAAGATAAACAAAATCTGGTTCTACTGAAATTTCTCAACTCAGTTGACCAAACCAAAGGTAATTTTTTTATTAAGTATATTCTTAATTTATTAAATTAATTTAAAATGTTTCTCTTTGCAGCTGATGGTGATACCATTGTAGCACTTTTAATTCATGCCTTATTGCCACCTACAATAAAGCACGTAACAAAGGATAATAGAAAAAAAAAATCATTAAGTCGACTATTAAAGACTCCCAAAATTCAATGTTTCTACATGTACGTACGATCAACGATTTTGACAAAAGATTAAAGGATTTAAAAACAGAATTACATCAACGAAATGAAACTTTGCAACCGATTATCGTAGCCGTAGGTGATGTATTGCTTAATATTGATAATTATTATGTTTTTTACGACGACATAAAATATAAATTTAAAAATTGTTTAAGTGCTCTCGACGCTTGTTTTAAAATTTTCCATGTGTTAAATTTAAAATATCCTCTTAGTTGTGAAAATACATGGATATTTTTTCAAAAATATTTTTATTCTATAGATTTACCTGAAGACAATACATGCTCTAGCTTGCTTTGTTTATTGGCTGATCTACAAGGAAAAAACTAAATGTTAATGTTTATTTTTTTTCTACTCATTTTTAATGTTTAAATGATAACCCAGAACATGCATCGAAATATATGCATTATTCTTTGCATATAAGCTCAAAATTCCAGCGTTCAAATAATGATTATTATGAATTAATTGGCAAAACAACGATATTATTGTGTTCGAAATAGTAATAGTTAGTGTCATTCCTATGCTATTTATTAAACATTAATCTTTATTTAGTAATATATAATTAAGTTTTTTCCGTGTACAAAATATTAACATTTAGTTTTCTTTTCTTGTAACACTTAAGATAAAAAAATTTAAAATGCCTGAATGTTTTAAATGTAAATTTTCCACAAAATCAGTTACTACTTTCTTTACAATAGATCAACTTATTGCACATTTTAAACTTTTCCATGGCTTCACCCCATATGATAATTTTTATTGCGTGGATTGTAGTCATACGTATCAATCCTTGAAAGCATTTAAAAGACACTTTAAATGTAACAATGTGTGTGTAAATAAATTGAAGGGGACTAATACACCTAATACATCTAATACACCTGATTATTCATCAAAACAAGAACAGACGCATGATAACTTTTTAACTAATTATTGTTTAACTAATCAGAACGACGAAAATGATTATAATATAAATTCAGTTATTAACAGTATCGAATCTTGTGCTTTATTGTTTGTTAGTAAATTATATAACAAATCAAATTATTCACGAAAAGATGCAGAAGAACTTATCGATGATATTTCCTTCAACTTATTAGATACTATTATGTCAGCTCTTAAAAGTGTAGTTTCGAGTCAACACGATAATACTGCATCATTATGTAAATTGCTTGAATTTTGTAAAAATCCTTTTAGTAAATTTAATACTTTTCATAAATACATAAAAAATTTAGAAAGTAAAGATGTATATAAAGAACCCCAAATTTTTGAACTAAACAATGATGTAAACGATATAATTATTAATTATACACCGAGTTTAGATTCAAAACCAAGTAAAGGGTGTTTAATGCCGCTGCAGTTCCAGTTTACCAAGTTTTTTGAGTTACCGTCTATATTAGACGATACTATGCAAAATATGAAAAAACTCGCTGAGAAACATACATTAAATAATATTATAAATGGAGAAGCATGGAAAACTATAGAAATTCGCAATATAAATAAAATTGTAATTCCATATATTCTATACTTTGACGACTTTGAAATTAATAACGCGTTAGGTTCACATGCCGGATCACAATCAATTGCCGCGTTTTATTATAATTTTCCAACGCTTCCACAACATCATGTTTCTTCTCTAGAAAATATATTTACGGCTCTTTTATTTAAATCATCTGATAAGTGTTATGGAAATGAAGCATCTCTTCATTTATTAATAGATGAAATAAAAGTACTCGAAATCGTGGATTAACAATACAAAATCGTCAAATTTATTTTATTTTGATTGCTATCGTAGGAGATAATTTAGGGCTTAATTCGATTCTTGGTTACACAAAAAGTTTCAGCGCAAATTATCCCTGTAGAATGTGTAAATGTAATCAGCTTGAAATTAAATCTAACTGTAAAGAAAATTCTGCAAAATTTAGAAACGAAATAAATTATGTAGAAGATATATCAAATGAAACTGACATAGGTAAAAGAGCTAAACTAAGTGGTATTAGAGAATTTTCTATCTTTAACACAATTGATTCGTTTCATGTTGTTACGAACTACACTGCTGACATAATGCACGATCTGTTCGAAGGAGTTTGTCATTATGATGTAACTCAAATTTTGAGTCATTTAATACAAACTGATAAATTATTTTCGTTAGAAATTTTGAATAGCCGAAAACAACTGTTTAATTACGGAAAAAGTGAAATTGGCAACATTTCACCTCCTATAAAAATTAACCATTTAAGCAGTTTAAAACTTCATATGTCAGCCAGAGAAATGTGGACATTTTGTCATTTTTTACCTTTGCTTGTTGGAGATTTAGTCCCAATTAATAATAAGTATTGGAAATTAATATGCCTTTTAATAGAAATGATGGATTTAATTTTACGGAACGAATTTGATGATAATGATTTAAAAGATTTAAGTTTAAAAATATGTCAACATCACAAACAATATGTTAAATTATTTGGAAATACTCTTAAACCTAAGTTTCATTTTATCCTTCATTATCCTACAATTATAAAAAAAATAGGCCCTCTAAAGCATATTTGGTGTTTTCGCTTTGAGTCAAAACATAGAGAATTAAAAACTTATACTAACAACACTAATTCACGACGAAATATACCTTATACAATAGGTATTAAATGCTCTCTTAAATTTTCTTACCGTTTATTAAATAACTTGGGATTTAAAAATATAATAGGCTACACTTCGAAATACAGCAAGCTAGAAACTTTAAAGGAAAAAATATATTAATCGATTCTCAATTTAGATACAGTAGGCTTCATAGAAGACGATGTTGTAACATTTAAAAAAAATATTACTTATAAAGGAACACAATACGAAATTGATTTTTTTTTGTTAACTAAAAATTTACATTTATATAAAATTGTAGATATATTTATTACAAGTGAAGAAAAGGTTTATTTTGTGTGTTCAAAAAGCAAACTTGGAAATTTTTGTAACCATTTTCAGTCCTATCAAGTACTGGAAAGTACAGACAAATTATTTTTTGTATTCTCACCTTCGTATTTCGATTATTATTCCCCTATTCATACCTATATTTTGCTTAATGGTAATACATACCTTCGACCTAAGTATTTTTAATTACATCGCACCTTAAGGTTATTTTTTATGTTTAGTTAGTAACTAAAATTAACTCTTAGTACATAATTTTATTTTGTAGTAGTAAATGTTAATAATTTGAAAAATTTCAATGCTTAGTTGTAAGTAATTTAGTTAGTTTTAAGGTTTTAGTTTTTAATGTTTTATTTTTATCAATTTTGTACTGTAGGCAAATTTCAATGCAAATGTTTCATTTTATCATTTAATTCAATTTAATGTTTTTTTACGTTTGTTATTTTATTCTTATATAATATACTTAATACGATTTTGTGTATGTTATATTTTATGTATCTACATAATATGTATATATTATAAATATATTTGTAATAAATTATATTTAAACTTAAATAACTTTTATTATTTCTACAACAATCGGTATAAAAATAAGTTAACAATTAAATTGTTAAAATAACTATCAAGTAATCAAGGAAAGTTAAAGTGTTAAACAACTATTTTCTTGGTTCAGCAACTAGCAAGAACTATTAAAATAGTTAAGTAACATTTTGTTTGATAGATAACAAAAAATTAGTTAAGAAACTATTAAAATGGTTAAAGAGCAGTTAAAGTGTTAAACAACTATTATCTTGGTTGAGCAACTGGTAAGAACTATTAAAATAGTTAAGTAACATTTTCATTGTTAGATAACCAAACATTTGGTTAAGAAACTATTAAAATGGTTAAAGAACAGTTAAAGTGTTAAACAACTATTATTTTGGTTGAGCAACTAGTAAAAACTATTAAAATAGTTAAGTAACATTTTCATTGTTAGATAACCAAAACTTGGGTTAAGAAACTATTAAAATGGTTAAAGAACAGTTATAGTGTTAAACAACTATTATCTTGGTAAATTCTATCAACTAGACATGTTATTCAAGAGTAGGTAATATCAACTATTTTTTTACAGTTGAAAATACCATATTCAGTGTTTGACGCATTTTCATATACTCTTTCTGGTTAATTTTACCAAGTTTTTTCTTTGAGTGTAGCATTGCCATTTTGGAAGTTACTACACTTGTCATCTCAGGGTGCGATATAAGAAAATAAACAATACACTTTGAGGGAAAGCAAAAACGAAGAAACGAAATATTATTAGGTAATTTAGCAAATAGATTATCATATTTTGAGTATTGTTTTAGCAAGAGAATGGAGCCCGAGTATTTCAACTATTTGTACAACGATTCTTCAGATAGCAATGATGATTTAGGCAATATAGGAGACACAATAACAAGAAATGAGGATTATTTAGGTAAGTATATGAACCTATAGATTACATCATTTTGTAAAATAAATATGTATAAAAATTATTTAATTTAAACATCTTACTTTTTTATATCCGGAGGAATAATCATTTCAACCATTTTCGGGTTTCTAGAAATGTAGCAACTCAAATAAATGAAACATTTGAAACAAGTGACTTCTATATACATAAAAGTCATAATCTCAAGTTATAATCAGGTAATGTGCATAGATTCGATTGTGCGAAATTAGTAATATTGCTTTTACATTACTTTTAGGTTCTAATGTTTCTTTGGTATATGAGACATCAAATTGAAAGCTTTGTAGATGTGACCGATCGATTTAATATTACAAAATCTTCTTTGGAAAGAATTTTGAGAAGATTATCTGTTTTTTTAAGTAATCTTGCTGTTCAACTGATAACGTGGCCAAGTGAAGAGAATTGAACAACAATTTCGAGAAAATGGTTTTCCTAGTATCATTGAAGCCATTGCCAGAAGCCATGTCAAAATTTATAAGCCAGAGAAGGACCCAGATTCCTACATTAATAGAAAAGGCTATTACTCTATTCAAGTAAGTTAACCCACCAACGTGTCCTTTATTTTAAATAATCACTATACAATTTTAGATGCAAGTTATTTGCGAAAACAAGTCTAAAATTAGAGATGTTTTCCTTGGATACCCAGGATCGGTGCACGATAATCGAGTTTTTCAGAATTCACCACATTTTCGTACACTGTCTGAGAAATGTCAAAATTTTTTATACTTGGTGATAGTGGTTATACCGTTAGAGCAAATTCATTGACACCATTTAAAGATTGTCGTCAGCTGAATAAAAGGCATCATCATCAGCCCTTCAGTCCACTCCTGGACCATTGGCCTCTTTCTATTTTAAAAAAGACTACGACATTAAGACCCCAGGGCTGCTCAAACCAAATTGGGGATTGCCTGTAACTCTGTTTTAATAGTTGATGACGGCAATTATCAACCCAGGGGGACCGCCAGCTTTACGTGCCCTCCGAAGCACGGAGACGGTCATGTGAAAGTTTTGGACTTTCCCCGGATTCGAACCTAGTATCTTTGAGTTAGCAGTTCTTCCGCTAACCTGCTAAGCTAAGGACCATCTCTTGGAATAAAAGGCAAACAAATTATAACTTACAATTAGCCAAAAATTGCTATATTATTGAGCATTTTTTTGGCACCGGAAAGCAAAAATAAGGTAAGTTGTATTAAGGTTAAGGTAGTTGTATCATATTAAACTAAGAGGGTTAGATTAAACAGCCCATATGATGAGAGCAGCTTGTGTATTGCATAATTTAGCCCTTGAAGATGAATTGTTTATAGGGGAAAATGAAGAACATGAAAATCTCGATGATAATCATTTAGAAAATATTGGCAATGAAGAATAAAGAAGAACTCAATGGAGATGCTCGAAGAATTAGGGATATTGTTGTTAATTTTCTCCTTTAAAGCTAATTGTATTTTATATAAATATTTGTCTACTTAAAGCTCATTGTATTTTACTTTATTAATTTTTACTCATTATATTTTATTTGAATATCTGAATAAGCTTCAGCAAGCAGGATTTTAAGTTAATTTTTTACAAAGTTATGAATAATTGAAATTTTCGACCAAACTCAGAGCAACATGCGTTAAATCTTATATAACTAGCTTATTTTCAACTTTAGACTTAAAATGAAAATAACCCAAGTTATGGAAAATATATTTCCCCACAAATTTGGACCTTATAACTTTTACCCTAAGATCGATATTTGTAGAGTTAAAGTTGTGTTAGGGGTGAGTTAAGATTTAGCAAGCATTTATTTTTGGAAATATGTGGGCCAATGAAGAAAGATTCCTCTTTGAAATTTAACATTTCCCTACAGGAAATTCCCCAAGAAATGTTTTTTAATTAAAATGCATTTGACATTTGAGGAGGTATTAGTTTCATACCACCCACTGCAGTAAACAATATCAATGCGATTGGACTAAGTTATTATTGGAATAAGTTATTGTTGGCGTGAAAATTTAGACCAGTGGGAACGGTATGATGATTGCAACTGTCGCCTAAAGTGCCAACACTATAAATTGCTAATTCCTTATACAGAGTGTCCCAAAACTCAACGTCATCCCTTGGACGGCCGATAGGTCAGTTCATGACTGACCAGAATATCATAATATGACTTTAGTAAAAAGTCCTTCGTTTTCGAGATATATTAGCACTTTTATGAATTTCATGAAAATCGACACCTTAAATAAGTTTTTAGAGATTTTCTTAAATAAACAATAAATATTTTCTTGAAATTATTTATTTCGTTTAAAAATATAATTTCTTCACGCAATAAAATATGCTTATAATAAAAATAACAGATTTCTTCCAGAAAGAATATTTTTTACTTGAAATACTATTTAGATTCAAGAAATTTTATTTAAACGAAGAACACTATTTTCTAGATACATAAATATAAGAATAAAATTATAAAAAATAAAAGATTTTTAATCTAATTGTTAGTAATTTGATATCTAAAAAAAACTACAGCCCCCCCAGTAGTTTTTCGCGAATAACTTCGCGACCTTTGAGGCTCCAACGAAAATAATAGAAGCTCAAACGATGCTCTAACGTTTGACATCAAGTTCATACAAAAATTCGAAATTAGGGGGCCACTGACATGTACCTGGTGACTTCTCTGAATAGAAAATAACTGCAAGTGGATTATTGCGTCAATAATTCCCCGTTATTGGTTAAAAAAAAAAACAAGGAGAAGTCGCAGCCACTTGCCTTAATATTATCGCTAATGGAGAAACATAAAAAGATAAGTAGGCCACCCAAAAGTAAAAAAATTCACTTCTTTTACAACACAATGTGACTTAAAAATTAATGCGAGCAATGATAACACAATTATCGATAGAATGGTTCGCCAAATGTTGTCTTCAATGTTTCCAATTTAAAATTATTAAAATAATTTTACAACAAAATCAGCGGCGAAGAAAACAATAAAATTCAAATCACTTTGTATCCTAAATGACTGCGACGAATTGCAAACCTCGATTTCAAATAAATCCGTGGTAAACACGATTTGAGTAAGTAATACGAAATCAGCTTTTATTTTCTTATTCTTGTCCAATTTAAAGGCGGTGAAAGAAACACGATAATTTATAAGTATGTGTTAGAACCAAGTGTTTAAAATCCAAAGACGATTATAACACATTATTTTGGTTGGAATGTAATGATCCCAAGTGTAATAATGCTGAACAAATTGTAAGGCTTCTACCTGATCCTGAAATTCAAATTAATGGGAATGAATACCTTTCTGTTTATGATAGTGCCATTCGGGTTGTCAACTTCCTTAGCGGCTTTAGTTTTGCTAGTAATGCAGATTTGTATTAGAAGAATTCGAGGTCTTTTGCGATCACTATGTAGATGACGTTCTGGTATTCAGTAAAAACATTAAAGATCAATAAGTAATGCAAAAATTATGTCAATATATTAAATAATGGTAAACTGTAGCGAACCCTGTATTTGCATTTTTTTTATTGTTGATTAATCGTTTCAGGATTAACGCGATCCCCCCCCAAAAGCATTTTCTAAATATGCCACTAAATCGCTTACTTTTAAAATTGGCAAATCAGCGGGGAAAAATAGCAATTTGGTACATTTATAAAGTAATACTTTTTATTTTTAGACAAATGATGGTGGAACATGAAGAGGTTGTTGTTGACTTGGCTAATCTTGAAATTCTTGAACAAGAAAATATTGTGACATCTGAAAAAAATATTTCAGGGAATTGTTTCATGTATATAAGCCAAGAAGACATTCCAGTAGAACATACATTAGCAATTATAGATGAATCGGCCGAATGTTTACCAGCAAATTCTTTCATGAATGAAGAAAATAACGAAGTAGTTATGAGGTAAATAAATTTGTAACAAAATTAATTAAATTTCCATTTTAATTTTTACATAAATTTTAGAGAAACACCGACAGAAAAAGATGGTATTGTTGGAAGGAAAATTATTGACGTCAAACATTTATTTAGTCAAATTTGTAATGCAGAAAAACACGAAACTTTCGATTGTACAATAGCCGATATGATAGTGGTTAAGGAGCAAAGATATGGTTTACGCTCCAAATTTACTCTCCAATGCCAAATGTGCCAAATTATTAAAATCATCGACACAGAAGAACCAACCGAAGATACCATGAATATTAATCAAGCTGCTGCTCTTGGAGCCCTATCGATTGGCATTGGATATTCACAATGCGATGAACTTCTATCTACAATGAATGTTCCGTTTATGTCTTCGGGCACATATCTGGAAAAACAACAGGAGATATCGACGCTATTACATGAAACCTTATTATCTGTTATAATCGAAGCAGGAAAAGAAGAATACAAACTAGCTGAGGAATTGGATGAAGTTGATGAAAAAGGAATAGCTAATATAACAGTAATTGCAGATGGAGCTTGGTCGAAGCGTTCGTATAATGTCAACTACAATGCGCCGTCTGGTGTGGTAACATTTATAACTTAAATTTTATTTTATATTAATATATTTATTACTTATTTTCATTAGGGCTGCCTCATTGGAGAGAGAACTGGCAAGATATTGTTTTTGGGTATGCGTAATAAATACTGTTCAATTTGTGCGTATAACGAAAGTAAAAATGTAAGCAAAGAACATATTTGTTTCAAAAATTGGACTGGAGCTTCGACAGCTATGGAATGCGATATAATCGAAGAAGGTTTCAAACACAGCATAGAAATGCATGGGCTTGTATATATACGTTTGGTTGGAGATGGAGATGCGAGCGTTGACAATAAATTAATACAAGCGAAACCATATGGTAATCTACGTATTGAGAAAGTTCAATGTAGGAATCATTTGTACAGAAATTGTTTTCATCGATAGCGAAAATTGGATGGTATTCACTGCTTACTATTAATATATTACAAATTATTCTTTTTTTCTTTTTCAGAAAGAACAGCAAGTAAATTTAATAGTAAGAAGATTCCGAAGAACTTGAGAAAGCATGTAGTCAATTCTGTAACAAGAATCAAAAAAGATATAAAAGTGGCAGTGAAATACAGAAATAATGAAGAAACGGAACTTAACACAAAAATTTCTGCAATACAAGAAGATATTAAGAATGTCCCGTCACATGTTTTTGGGGAACATAAAAATTGTGCACAAATAGGATACTTTAAATGTGAACCGCAAGATAATGAACTAAATTATGTTCCCCGCATGACCGAATGTGGATTGTATAAAGATATTTTGGTTGAATGACATCGATTGATTCACAATGCATCAAGTTTATTACTGAATATGCTAATAATGATGCAGAACGATATAACTCGGTGTTGTGTAAATTTGTTGGTGGGAAACGAATTAATTTCACCACCAGAAATTCATATAATATGCGTTGCGAAGCAGCAGCCATATCATTTAATTCCAATGGTAATTACCACAAAGTTGTGAATCAAGCATTTTCTAGAAAGCCAAATACTACGCCACATTATACCAGCAAATATGTTAACAAAATGGTAAGAAAAAGATTGGCAAATAGAAAATCGAAGTGTAAGTACAAAATTCCAAACAAGCGAATTGTTGGTCCAGATGAGGATTATGGATTAGTACCCTCACCGCAACCTTCTCTAGCACCCGAGCAGTTCGAAATCGAAAAGAGCAAATAATTTGAATAAATTAAATAAATAAATTATGATTTTTCTTTAGCAAAATCCACCCGTGAAGATTTGGATCGGTAATGTAAGTTGGTGTTAATTAAACATATTTCTTTGCCAAAATTGTTCATAGAAAAACGATATCACCGCAAAAATATAAAATCCATAAAAAATCGGAAAACCGTTCTTTTCAAAATTGAAACTTCGATTTCTGCATTCATTGCATATATGTATTTCTACCCAAGTGTTGGTAACACTGCATCGCGGCATTGTTTCTTCCTAGTTAGCTAACATACATCATTAGTCTGAGTTTTCTTCCAGCAGCAGGTAAGTACAACATTTATTATTTATAATAAAAATAGTTTGTATTATTAATTCTGTGGTCACAAGCAATAAGGGAATAATTCAGCATAGATTCTTATATACTTATTCTTATAATATTTTAATATTGTAAAAATTCCAACGCGCGACGGTGAGACATGTGACGCAACATGAGAAAGATGTTCATTTTACAAAAATGCACGTGCAAAAATATTTTTAACTTTAAATAACAAGTGAAATTCAATAATATAATAAATTTATACTTTTTTTATTAAATAATTTTTTTTTACGTTTACATAAAGAATGCAGGAAGAACTGGATGAGCCGCCGCCGCCGACGTCTCCTCAGCCGCCGCCGCCGACGTCTTCTCAGCCGCCGATGTCTCCTCAGCCGCCGCCGCCGCCTCCTCAGCAGCCGCGGTCGTCACGACGGCCAAGGTCGCCTCGATGGCCGATGTCGTCGCGACGACCAAGATCGCCGCGAAGGCTGCAGCCGCAACGCCCGACGGCACCTGGCCCAATTTTTAATTTTATTAATAAATAAAATAATAAAATAAATTAATAAACAAGTAATATAAATTATTAAAGTTGTTTTACTTAAAAAATAAACACGCGATGTTTATTTTATGTCGAGACTGCACTTTCATTATATTAAGTCTAGTTTGAAAACAATGCAAATACCAATGTCTCGAACAGCTGAAACTGCTGTGCCTTTCAAATAATATGATTTCGATTTTTTTTAGTACAAAATACTGGCTTAGTGAATTAGTGGTCCATTTTTGCATTTTAAATAAATCATCAGCATACAAGCAAAATTGACTAACTACAAAACTCGAATTTTACAGGAAAGCAGCTTTTAGGTTAAATATCGCTTATAAAATTATAGATAATTAATGCTACATTTCAATAATTGTAACCATAATACAATTAATAATATAGTTTATTATATTAAAATTTTAATTATTCTTTTATTATTATATCGTTAATCAACTAAATTAGTCGAGTATCTTATTTTCGCCATTTATGCAGTTGGACACTTTTACTAATCTATGCTTTTACTTGTATGCCGACGAAATGCAACGTATTAATGCATTCATGGTCAAATACTACCTTATCTATGAAATGTGACGTTTCGAAAATGAAACAAGACATTATTTTCTGTCCTTATTTACCATGCAATATAATAAAGAAATCTGCATTAATGGTGCACTTTGCTTATTATATAGTACATAATGATTGCGTACGGTGGCGCTGTCAATCATTGAAAACTGTCAAAAAGCAAGACGTAAGACGTACGTATGTTTTGATTTTAAAAAGGTCACGTGCTGTTGTACCGCCTTAAGGGTTAAAATGTGTAACGGAGGTCAAAAGTACTAATGACGAGCGTAGCCAGCAAGTCATTAAGTCAATGATAATATGTAATAAGGCAATCACTAAAGAGCTACATACCATATCATCTATGGGAGTAAATCCTTCAATTTCTGCTGATGCAAAACTCCCATAAAGCAATTTGTAAGTAAAAAAATGATTTTTATGAGGTATCTGTATTGATAATGAATTTTGGCTTCATAAATAACAAAAATGTATTTTACATAAGAGATACCAACTGATGGATTAAGACCAATTGCAGAAGCTAATGCAGTGTTTGATTTTGGTAAATTTAAACTTAAATTAAATTTATCATGTTAATAATAATAATAGTTTTAAAACACATGCTTTTTTGCAGAATCATTGAAAGACTTTATTAACACAAAAATAAATGACCAAACTGTGTTATTTCATCGCTATTTAACAAATGAAAAGAAAAGTCTGTAGTATGATTTAAAAAAATATTTCGAAGAAATAAAAAAACACCTTAGTAGCCAATAATGTACCTGTAGCATCACATCAAAGTGTGTCAAGTTCAACTAAGACATTAAATGTAACACTTCCTTTAAAGAAATTGGAAGATTTTCAATATTTTGATGCAGAATTAAAAAGCACGGACTCAAAATGAAACATATCGAGAAGCATTACTCTGGCACTAGGAAAGTGGTTAAAGGTGTGGGAAAACTGAATTTTAGTAGTGCAGAGACTTTCCTATGCATGAAAGGTCCTACGATATTGTGAAAATCATTTTATTCATATTATATTTGAAGGAGTTACAACTGGAGGGTTATAACACATCATATAGGTGATGTGATATTTCCTAATGTTTTTTTTTTGTCACTTTCAATTCTAACCCCATTATTTATATTGCGTTATAAATACAATTTATATATATTTTGTATAAATACAAAAAATGTTTTGAGTATTTTAGAAGTTATAATGGAAAAATTTAGTCACTGTGAAGAATGTAAAAATTTTGCTGGAAAAGTTAGAAGATGGCTTTCTGGACAGGGTGACTGAGAGCATGGAAGAAAAGAGGTATAAACTTTATCAGTTTAAACTACTATAAAAAACTTTGAATATACAGTAGTGTAAAATGAAATCCAATGACTTTTTAATTTGCATTTAAACCTACTAAACGACAAAAAAGGATTGATATTGTTTAATGCCAATGTAAGTATGACCTTTTTACCACAAATTAATAATTTCAAAATTATTTTGCTTGTTTTTTCGCAATAAAAAAGAAAACATTTTTAAAATATGGCAAAAACAAGTTTCTCAAAAACGCCCAGAAAGGCGTTATATTTATTTTATAAAGTTAAATAAATCTTTATAATTGATAATCTGCATAATTTCTCAGCAAATTCTATAATAATCAATTAATTAATTGTAAAAATTGCTATATTTGTGCTTTTACCATTAGCTTTACATAATATATGGACAAAAGGTTGAACCTCATCCAAAGACGATCGTTTTCTATTAGGTCCTATTTAACAACCAAGAGATACAATAAAAAGATTGGCTTATAGATGCCTGGAAACGAGTTCTAGGACAAAGTCCAAGAAAATATTTAAAGAAATATTATATGGAAGGTCTAACAAGAAAAAAACTCAAAAATTAAAGAAGCAGTAGACCGCACTAAGCAGAAAAAACTTGGGATTATCGGCCAAATGCACTTCAACCCGTACCTAGTAAAACAGAAATGAAGGTAGCATGCATTAGAATCCTAGAAACTATGAATGTAGCCAAAGAACGATGCGACGGCTAGAAAAAACAGCATCAACCATTGGACAATGCCATGTATTTGACAGAGAAAGATCACTTTACGGCTTTCAAGTTTCAAGGTAAAAGTAATTCTCTTTCCACCCAATTTTAATAATAAAGCCACAAATTTTGGAAAAATTAATGAGAGTGTGTCTATTTCTTTATTGGAAGGAAAGATTTGAAAACAACTGCACCCAAGTTGATTGTTTGTGGGCCTAGAATATCCATTCCTCGGTGCCTGCTCTGAAAAAGAAGAAGAAAATACATTAGAGTACGAAGATAAAAATAAAGATGTTCCAGAAAGTGTTGAAATATTTTGTGTAAGTAGAAAACGAAGGAGAAAACAATGAGAAACACGAAAACAGTGAAACTGGTAGTGAGATATCAAAAGAAGACATCACAATTGACTCCAATGATCCATCATTTTGGGATTTATCTTCGGAAACGTTCAAAACACTGATTATATTGCACGGCTCGGAACATAAAAAAACTATCATCGTATCGATGTTCTGCAAGCGATGGTAGTAGTTTCAGTGGTGATTGGATGTATAAAAAAACTATTTAATGGAGAGAAGCAGTTTAGAAAGTGGTCGTTTTATTCTGATTTGTTTTCCTAGCTTATTATTTTCAAATAACTCAATTTTGTTATTTAGCGACCGTATTCACCATACTATTCATTCAGTAACAAACTGTTAATACTTTTCAGTCTGTTAAAATTAATTCGAATTCAACATCACATTACAAAGTTAAATTAGTAAACAAGCGGTTATTGAACAGTAATTAGAATTATCGTTGGTACAACTCGCACCAGCTAATTTCGCTGATTTTAAATCATGTATAAATTAACCCTAGAAAATTAAAGTGTCATATTACATTACAACATGTAAGTTATTGACATATAGAAGTAAACGAAAGCGTGCTTGTAATTTCACCAATTTAGAGAAAGAAATTCTTCTAAATTTGGCGAAACAATAATTTACAATATTTGAAAATAAAAAAACCAATTCCGTTTTTAATAAATAAAAACTAATTTGCGAGGATAATTTAGCAAACGAGTTTAATTCTACCCAAACAAGTGGCGAAAGAACCAGAATTCAATTCAAAAGTGCCTACGAGCAAATGAAAAAATAGCCAAACAACGCAAAGCACAGGAAAAGGTGACCATTATAGAGAAATAAAGTTTAAATATTTATTTTATTAATATTGTTATGTTTGATACGCCACTGCTACGTCCATTGCGCACACGTAACCAGTCAGCAATCGGCCATTCGCTATAACCATCACTTTCGATACACGCATGTTCATACAGTTATTATGCATTGTTATTATTACGTTAGTTAGTTAAGAATAAATTATTAGTTGGGTTACGAGTATTTTAGGTATACAACATTATAATATATTTTTGACCGTCTGATTTGATCGTCTGAACCTAGCATATCAACTATTAGCAACTCAAAAAAACAACTTCAGATTTACTTGCATCCAGCATAGTTTTATAGTTCCCGACATATTTTAACAATAGTTCAGTTGATATACCCTTAAAATCGCGATTTAAAGGAATGAGATGCCAACTTCACAAAAGATGTTACAGCATCTCACTAAATTTAAAGTATTTGAGCATCGAAAAGTTGAATTAAGCATAGTTCTATACATCCTGATTGCTTTTAAGAAGAGTTCCATTGATTTACTCTTAAAATAGCAATTTAAACGAATGAGATGCCAGCAATTAATTGCATTCACAATAGCATCACAGCATCTCATTATTTCAACTATTTGAGCATGGAAAAGTTGTATAAGCATATTTCTATATATCCTGAATAATTTTAAGAATAGTTTCATACAATCAAAGCGTAATTTAAAGGTATGCCCAATGATACTACTGATACTCGGGACCGAGTTCTAAGTGATTTCGAGGGTGCAATCGACAGTTATAGTCTTCCTGCATACTTTAGAAAAGAGTTCCGGCCTCAAATAGTGTAATAGTGTACCCAAATAATTAGTAACAATTGTTTCGTTCGAAGGTATATTCGTTCAAGTACACCCGAAGAGTGTGACAATTGGAATGTCCGTGAGGACTGGCGTGGAAAAGCCGCGAAATACTCACCGATAATTCCAAAAACAGAAGAATATTTGATCGACATGACTGACAGTTCGAGAAAACATGCGGTTCCGAGGACAACTGAACTTATTGAAAGTCCGGTTAAAAAAAGACGGAAACCCACGAAGCTAGATAAATGTCCAGAATAGAAATACATTAAACACGTGAAGTTTGGTAAGCTTATTGTGCTTAAGAATGGCAATTTTTGTAGTCCTGTGTGTACGTGAGGAACACTTGTGCATTCGACGCGATATTTCATGTCATTTTATCGGAGACCGAATCAAATGAAGAGGATTTCAAGATACTCGAAGAAGCGAAAACTTAAGATGGCCAATTACAGGGAAAGAGCCGATATACTTTCTGAATTGAGATTATTCAATGTTGAACCATTTATGCGAACTATAAAGCGTCTTGACGCAACATGCAACGTTGCACACTTGGTACAATATTTATTTGTCGATGTGCCGAGGCATAAACCACAACTTGGTTGTGGTTGGTTCAACTTGGTTGACAACCTAAGTTGTCAACCAAATTGAACGTTTCACTACACACTTTTCAACTTGGTTGACCAACCTAGCCGTCAACATCACTTTTTGCTATCTCGCGTTGTTAAAGATTGTATAGTACATTACTTTAATTTATGAAATTAAAAAGTTATCGCTCAGGCTAATGACCGCAACCTTAAGAAGACATACTCATATACGCCCAATTAGAAATGCAGAAGAAAGCTTCTTCCCAACTTTCTACAATCACTATGGGATTGGCAACAAATTTTCAAAGTTTGTGGCGCTAAAATTCAGGTACAGGAAATAGAAACCACGGACTTCAAAAATTTTAGTTTTTTGTCGAAAAACACCAAATTCTTATTTTCACAACAAAAAAACAACAAATCAGAATTTTTTGATATCGAAAGTAGTTCATATGAAGTTTCTGAAAGAAACACCTGTTGTGCTACACTTTAAAATGGATTTCAATCAACAAGATTTTGAATAAGTCGATTCTAATAAGTTTAAAAAACGTGCACAGAGATTGGTTCAGTTATGCCTAAGTGTTACACGCAAAAAAAAGATATTGTTATATTAACATTTTTCATGTAGTAAAATAATTGTGGTAACATGAACGACAATTGCAGTAAAATTAAACGGACCCCTCATGCTGTTTATACTACATCAGATGTAAAATGCACTTATGCATTGTTGTTCGATGCATGTAGATAATTTTACAATTTTGTTGTACTTTTAACTCGAGAGCGTTGTTGTTTTATCACTCAATAAAATAGTTGATTATGGTGTAACAATAAGATAAGTGAAAAGTACAACACTGGATTGTAGTAGAATTTATCCCGTGTAAGCGTGTAACATGATATTGCAACTGTGATGTTTTACAATCTTGCAGTTTCTATAATTGAATCATGCTTTGATTACTATGTTTTGGCGCCTATGCAGGATATTTTTATTCGTTCCTCATTTATGTTTGATCAGGAACTTAAGTAGTTCGCAATTAATATTTGGTACGTAAACAACTGTGAAGTAAAGTTAAGTTAAAAAGATTATGGATGATTACGTTGAAAACATTTTGAATGAGTGTGACATAAATTACCTGATTAATTCCTTTAAAGGTAAGCACTCAATTTTTTAATGTTATGGTTTTATACTACATTTTTATTTTAATTTATAACAACTGCAAATTAATAAAAACATGTTTTTTTCAGCTGGATACAGATTTGAACACAAATACAAAAATAACCAGTAATTCACTTTTTACTGAATATCCGAGATAACAACTAAATTAGTTTGTTTTGCAAAATCGTTTAAAGACACAAACCTATTTAGCAATTAATGAAAACCAAAGATTATTAATGGTAAGTGTTGCTTATAGATATCATATAATCTCTTGTTTTATATAATCAATTTTGTAGGTAATATTGAAGTACTAGCGTTACTATTCTTCTTGGAACTGCAGCCGTAAAATCTAAAAAGTCTGGATGTCATTGGAGGCCCTCAAAAACGGAAGTTCAAAGTGGTTTTTCGCTTCAACGGAAATAATTTATTACCTTATTATAATTATCAAAATGTTTACATCAATGTAATTTAATAAATGTATTATAACTGCCATTTGTTGTAAAAGCCACATAATAATAATTCTGTCGGCACTTAAAAGGTCATAAGTATACAATACTTATGATCTTTTAAGTGCGCGACTACAGAATTGTAGTAGTTCTAATTAATTTATAATCCAAATCTAGCAACACCAATATTATGTAAAAATAGCAGCAAGTTTGTAGTACAATTAACTTTCGAGGTCGTTAACATCACTTAACAATGTTGTGCAGGTAACAACAGCAACAAGAGTGAGTTGTACTGAATAGTAGCAATATTTACTACACAGTAAACGTAAAGTTAACTACACCTACAGTTGTTAAAACAACATCACCATTAGTACTATGTACTTAAGCACAAGTTATTAGAACAACAAAATATTAAGTACTTCATATCACAATGTTGTTAAAATTTAACAACAATTGTAGTAAGCTGTACTGCAGACATTTTACGTGACAGTTGACGTGTAAATTTTACTTATGTTTGGTGTTGTCACTATATTTACAATTCCTTGTAGTAGATTGTACTGCAATTGTAGTTATTTTAACAAAAAATTTTTTTCCGTGTAGTATGGCATTCATCAAAGCAACTAACAATTATGACAATAGTGACGTTGAATATGGCAAGTGTAAAACATGTTTCGATGCCAAATTTACATTAATGTAGAACAAAACGCAAAGCAATAATTACCGATGTGTTTGTGTGCCTTATACGAATCAATCATTGAAAGAGCATTTAAATGCTGTGAATTTTATTTCTATTTATTCGGACGCATCAAACCATAAAGAGGTAAAATTAAACTTTTATAGTGAAATAGCCAAATATTTTATAAGTGTAATAGCATTAATAAAAAAATATAACTGGATTGTACTTTATTGTACAACATTTTATAACTGAGAATAACTACATATTAGTGTTTAGATTAAATAAGATTTAATACTGATTTCATTACTAAAATAATACTAAAAACATAATAACTTCATATTGCAAACAGGAAGTTTTGATATTTATATTACATGAAATGTGTGCTTGTTTTCTTGTAGTTAGGAGTTATAGCAATGTCCTTTTTATGTGAGAATTAATAATAATTATTATAAATCCGGTGATGAATCGAACCTAAAATATTTTAAAATAATGTTTTAGAAAATAATAACAGCAATGCAGTTATCTTGGTGTTGAGTAAATTATATTCATTTATTTTTAACATTATTTACAACTACATTTATTTTTTCTTCAGATAACATTAAAAGTGTTTCTGAATTAGAAGTACCATGCAAATGACCATCTGCTACCTATTAATAGAAGGTAATAATGATGATTTACCAAACAGAATCGTGGAGTGGAAACCAACTATTGCAGATGATACTAAAGTTAGCAATTTTGTACAATTATCTTTTCACATTTGACAAAAATCATGGCCGCTACGGCCTGTCAAAGTTAGGACATCCCTATTGAAAAACCCTTTAGAATTCAATTATATTATATTCTTATAATAATATTATTATACTTATTTAGTCGTACGAGTTCTAATTACGCTACTGTTCGTGATTTAGGTAGTAGAACGAACGTATTGGAAGGTTGAGTTAATCACTGAAATTTGCATAAAAATGTTGGTCACACTGTTATTGACATTATTGTTTTGAATTTTATAAACCCTCTACCGAGCTGTAATGTCGCTGTTTCCAAAAGGTAGCATGACCATCACTTTATTTGTTGAGTGGTCTTTTAGTTCGAGTTCAAATTTTAGTAGTAGTCTTTTATTTCAATCCACAATTAGTAGCGCATATTAAGCTTAACAATGTATAGAATTACTGTAAGGTAATTCCGTGACTTACTGCCCTGTCAGAATCATGTTAATGTTAACATAATGTTAACGAACGGGAACTTTGGATTGGTAAATCAGCAGAAACATGGCTTTTGATTGGAGCGTTTGTTAATATTACGTTAACGTTAACATGATTCTGACATGGCAGATTGTGTAGCTACATTGCCTATCGACAGATTTTATACATCAAGGATCCCTAAAAATACCATTTTTTATTGCCTAACCAGATGTCCAATTTTTAAGGGTAAGTTCGAACTTGAGTATAATATATAATAGTATAATATTTTACCGTGTAATCGTTGTTTGTCTTATTTGTAGCTGTATCACATTTTTATCACGACATCACCTATCCAATTTTAAATGAAGGTGATAGTATGCAGTAAACAATGCTAACTTGCTGATTCTTACTTCTAGTTTGTGATTTAACTTTGAACAAATATGAGTCCTACGAATGGGGTAGTCCAAAATGGTAAAGAAAGGCAATACGATCATGCCAGTCTTTATTTTATATTTTTATATAATTTTAATTTATATCGGGCAACTAAAGAAACTGGGGTTCCTCTGAATCTTTAAAATTTACTTGTGTAATATTTGTGAAGCCGTAGAACAAAATATTCTTTGGTGGCGATATTTTTTTTTTAGTTTTCAATTTTTAATTTGTTATTTAAAATTTCATATTAATTTAATGCATAAAAGTAGTGTAGTGTGAATAAATTTTGATTTTTACAAATGGTTTTAATTGATTAATAGTTATTTACCTAAAAGTCAGGAAAATGATACATTAGTGCTTGTTCACAATGTACGTAAAACGTAAGACGAACATAAGACTTAAAAATATAAATACAAATAAAAGCTTAATGGAGTATCGAATAATATTAAAATCATAAAGTACACGACGTAGAATGTTCTTTTGCATATACCAAAATAACTCCAATATTTTTCAATATTCGATTAAGGTCTTATTTGTATTTGAAATTTTTACGTTTTATGTATTTCTTACGTCTTATGTACATTGTGAACAAACGCTTACTGACGCTTAAATTTTTTTAATAAATTTTACCGAAAATCGTAAAAAATCGAAATTTTAAAACGTAAATTAAACAACATTTCTAAAATGAGCAAAAATCAAGTTTGTCAATTTGTTGACTACATAGTTACCATAGATAGTTACTGTCAAAACAATAATAAGTAATAAAGAAAAGTACGTCTCTTTTATTTTGTTACAATTACTAATTATTACCGGACTAGTCATTAAAATTCAATTTCCATGCGCGTATATAAGCAGGGAAGTATTGTTTTGATGACGATTTTTGGTAAAATTTATTAGTTCACCACTTTCATTGCTATCACGACATTACCTTACCCATATCACGACATTAACTTAAATTTCTGCATAAACAAAAATAACAACAAAATTATGTTTCGTTCAATATACTTAATTTTTTACAAAAAAAGAAGATTAATTGTAATATAATTACCTCCTGATATCAAGAATAGAAAAGGTAAATTGATTATAAACACTAATGTACAAAATTAATTAAAATAAACGATAAATACCTTGTAAAATACTTCTTATCACCAGCCGCACACCAAAAATTAGACCCTCAGGAATTTTAGAGTAACCATGTTGGGTAAGTATGAATAAAATGATGAACTCTCGCAATGATGGCAACACCAAAATAAACATCTTTCGGTTTGACACCTAACAATCTTCTTGCTCGCACGCCCCTGAGAGTGATAAAAATTAATTGGACCAAACGAAAAACTGGTAATTTTTTTTCACAAATGATTCACAAACTGTTTATGAACTTCAATATTGTTTCAAACACAAAAAATGTTGAACTAAAACATAATTGAATTTCATTAGAAATTATATCCCAGGAAAACTGAGCATTTGAGGTTATGTAACCGACGTTGTAGATAAATTTTCCTTAACATTAAATAGATAGAATAAACGTAAACCAAATGTTACATAACGTATTTCCATCATATTTCATAAATTTGGTAAGTTCTATAACAGGTAATCCTGATTTTTTTCAAGTTGAAGCGCAAAACCATCACAACACTTTTACAAATTCAAGCAACCCGGAATTATCAAATTCGCACATACGATAAATAACCATACGGCAACGACAATTTATTCAACATAAGGTGCTCTTAGGTTTTTAAAAATATTAAATTTCACTAGGTATCACTAACTAAACATTTCAATTTGACTCGGAACTGATCAACGACAGCAAACGTTGAAAAATTAATATGCTGAAGACGACCACGAGATGGCGTTAAGGACATGTGGCCGAAGTTAGATTCAGATTTACCTTTTTGCAGTGGACCAACTAAATCGTCAATATGTGAAATTTTTTTTTTAAATGTGTCGTGAAATTGCTATTTCTACATAATACCAAAATACTAACCAAGTGTAAATATACACTGTAATAAATAATAAGTAATTACAATATCAACGCGAGTTATAATTATTAAATTTAATTTTAATTTTTTAAAAATCCAAATTATTTATTTAAAGTTACAAGTTTTGCACTAATCTACTTCTAATTCTTACAAAGTTAACTTAAGGGTGCCGTCGCGCGCGTGGGCGATAGGTGTTCGTAAAAATTCATTAGTAAAGTAGCGGTACGTAGTGAGTAGAGGCGAAACTATTAATCCTCAATTATTATGATGCTATTTAATAGCATAAATTTAATAAATAATTTGGTACATAATGCAAAAGCTATCAATAACTTTATTTTATAAGAAATTATTTAATATTCAATCTCTAAATATCAATTTTAGGGAATTGAATTAAATTAATTAATAAACGAGAACCACATTTTATGAAATATTTTTAAACAGAAATTATGTTTATTATAAAAAAATATTTTAAAAATTTACTATACGTAAAATAATTTATAATTGAATAAGAAACATAATATATTTCTTATCTAGAGTAGCATCAGTGATTACTACCTTGAAAGTACGTATGCGTAATCAGCTAAAAAAATACGAACCGAGTTATACAAAGGGGCTAGAAATACTAGATCTCACGATTATTTCTTTCAAATTCTGAATTTGAATATTCGGTCAGGTATGTTACCAAAATTAATGAAATTTTATAAAGAATGTTAGCTCCCCAAATAATTTTAAATAGGAGAGAAAATAATTTAAAATGCAGAGATCCTCCTTCAATAGTAGGAGAAAATCAGAAAAAATCTAATATAGCAAATACTATAATTAGATAGGTGAAACTTAAAAAATTGGATATACAGTGGCTCATAATGACATCCGGACACCCCTATGTAAACAATGTAAATTGCAGGTTTTTAAGTCATTTTTTATCATAAAAATTGCTTTTACTGCAATACTCATTAAACATTTTTTGTTGCAAATTTCATTGCTTTCGTTTTGTTTATATACAGTGAGTAACGAAAATATCCGAACACTCCTATGTTAACAATGTAAATTGGACATTTTGAAGCCGCTTTTTTTCATATAAAAATCGATTTTACAGCAAAACTTTTTAGACATTTTTTGTTGCAAATTTCATTACCTTCAATTTTGTTTATATGTATTTTTTTATATTGTCGCGCCGTTTTTGACTAACAGCGACTTAAACAAGACTCTGTAAAACACAAAAACTATTGTCTCGAAAACGGTGCGATAAAATAGAAAAATGTATAGTTACAAAAATGTAAAGAATAAAACTTGCAAGATAAAATTCTTATTAAAATTTTAATTATTTTGCACCGTTTTGCTGTAAAATCGATTTTTATATGTCAAAAACGGTTTCAAAATGTCCAATTTACATTGTTAAGGTGGTTACATGCACTTGCGTTTTGCGATTTGCGGAATGCGATTTCCGCAAAAATTTAACACTTCATTACATGCACTTGCGATTTGCGGAATGCGAAAGTAGTAACTTTTTCATAAATTAATAGGGTATTTTGTAGAAATTGATCGAGTCAGATTGGCAATTCTAGAATAACCCATAACCATAACCTAAAATAGTTTCTAGTGTTTATAGTTTATATTAGTGTTTATGATTGTGAAAAAGGCGTTTTCTGAAAACGAAAGTGTTGCAATGGAAAATAATTATTCAGTATATGTGGAAGTTGAACGCAGGAGGAAAGTTGTAGCTGCATATATATTGTATAAGAGAAATCAGCGTAAGAAAAATAGATCTTGTGCTGTTCGGGACCTTTACAAAACAAGAAAACAACAAGGTGCTTACCATAATTTAATAAATGAAATGAGACTGAACGATGGCTGTAAATATTTCAATTACATGAGAATGTTGCCAGAAGATTTTGATGCATTATTGCATAAAGTAGGGCCACATTTAAAAAAACAGCATCACAGCACTGAGCCAATATCACCATCTGAGATGTTAGCAGTAACTTTAAGGTAAAATTGTGAAATAATCATAGTAATCATACGAGATAATACCAACTCTTGCTTTTTTATTCTAGATATCTAGCATCGGGTGATAGCATGGTATCGATGTCGTATGCATTTCGAATGGGCGTTACAATTTGCAATTGTATCTGGCAAGTTGTGAAAGAAGAAAGCCTTTTGCTATTACAACCTACGAGCGAAGATTGGGAAAATATAGCAAAGGGTTTTAACGATAAATGGAATATGCCCAACTGCATTGGAGCAATTGACGGTAAACATGTAGTTATTCAAGTAGGTGTACTTTTTCTAGTTCTGTTTAAGTCGTTTAATAATAGTTTTATTTTCATAGGTACCTCCAAACAGTGGTTCGGATTTCTATAATTATAAGGGCACTTTTAGCATAGTTTTGATGGCATTATGTGATGCAGATTATTGCTTCACTATAGTTGATATCGGTGCTAAAGGAAGGCAAAGTGTTGGAGGAATTTTCCGACAGAGTGCATTAGGCCAAATGCTATTTAAAAATTCTTTAAATCTTCCAGAGGCAAGGGAAATTGAAGAAGGTGGAGAACCACTACCATATTTTATGGTGGCAGACGAAGCTTTTCCGTTAAGCTGCAATATAATGCGGCCCTATCCAGGAAGATTTTTAAGCCAGGAAAAGCGTGTTTTTAATTATAGGTAATAAATTAACATTATAAAAATACGTATTCAATATTAATTTGTTATTGTTATTTTTTAAGATTAAGTCGTGCCAGACGAACAATCGAAAATGCGTTTGCCATTCTTGCTGCGAAATGGAGGATTTTTAGAAAACCTATCTCGGCAAAGCTGGAAACTGTAGAAGCAATAGTGCAAGCTACAATATGTCTCCACAATTTTTTGAGGACAAGAGACAAAAATAAAGCAGACGAAAGACGGTATTGTTCAAATAATTTTGCAGATAGAGAAGATGGAGCTGGTAACATCGTAGAAGGAGAGTGGAGAAGAGAATCTTGGAATAATTTGGAAAGCATTGGACAGGTCGGTGTCTGGATATTTTCGTTACTCACTGTACATTTTTTTATTCCGTTGCACCGTTTTCGAGTTACAGTGATTTAAAACAGACTCTGTAAAATGCAGAATTTATTTTCGTCTGTATCTCAAAAACGGTACAACGAAAGAGAAAAATTAATAAACAACTTGAAAACGTGCAATTTACATTGTTAAGATAGGGCTGTCCGGATTTCATTATGAGTCACTGTATATCCAATTGTTTAAGTTTCCCCTATCAAATTAGTATAATATATAACCGAGTTTCTAAAACATGGCCTACCCTAAAACTTCTGTTGGTAAAAAATTAAATTTTACACATCATTGTTACCTTATCATGAAAAATAAATTATGGGCTCAGCAACATTTGTATTTAAAATTCAGTAGCATAGCGAAGAGAGGGCAAATTCCCCGGGCGGCTCTTCTGTGGAGGGCGGCAGGGAATGGCTGAGCTGGATAAGCCTGTCCGTATTGTTAAGTAATCGTTATTAATTTCTTTTTAGTAATAATACTTTAATACTTTTTTTTGCTTAATTGCGAAAATAGAGGGGCGGTAAATTTAGGGTTTGTCCCGGGTACCAGAATCCACGCTACGCCACTGTTAAAATTAGTTGATTACTGTTTTTTTTAAATTAGAAGTTTTTTTAATTTTTTGTGCGTAGATTTTCTTAATAACAATACGCAGTTTAATATTTTTCATTTTTATTTTGGAAATTTTTAAGAGCAGGGGGCCCGCGAAGTCTTACCATAGGGCCTGACGTGGCTCTCGACGACCCTGTCAATGTAAGGCTTTTTATCAAGCTAAAGATAAACGAATTTTAAAATTTAAAAGTTTTAAAACCCTCAACTTAAAGAATTCAAATTGCAATAAAATTTTCAACAAACTGGAATAAAATTTATCTAGAAATTAAAAAAAACTTAAAGAAAATTTTATAATTTAGAAACAAAACAAAAGATGCTAAATTATTAGAAGTTTGAATTTCAATGTTACATTATTGCACAATATGAAACATGTGCTATCATAAGCAAAAATGAAAATAATTTATGTATAACTACTTCTTATCTCAACATACGCGTTGATGAATCACGGTTTATCAAGTCAAGATCGGAACCACTACAAATTTTTACAAAATTAGCGCCATAGTGCATATAAAAGTCGAACTATTTTCTGTGGAAGTCGCAATATAAACATAAGACAGTAATAGAAACCTACTTAACATTACAATTTATTTCATTAAAACAAGAAAAATTGTAACTTCACTTTATACGTACAAGAACTTTTTTAAAAATGGTTATAATTCAACCAATTTTTTTCACAAGCAAGATTAAATAATTGTCTTGGATGTGATCTAATTCAAACACTTCTATTAATAACGGTAACAATTATATATCTGTTATCTGAAAAATTGAGTAACTTTGCAGCAAAATTTTCAATATTTGTAATAATCTGATTGCAATAAAAATTAGATCAAATCCAAGAGCCAAGTTTTATCTTTAAAATGATTACAAATTCATTCCCTGAAAGTTAGAACTTTTTCACTTCTTGTACATATAAATGAGTGATCTGTCCCATGCAATTAGCATAGGGAGGACGGCAGCCTTAAAGACTGCTATGAAACTACTGACTTTTGCATGATTTACAATTTTGTGTTTTCTAAAGAGGAAAATAACTATCTGTTCTTTCTATAAAAGGTTTAATTTTGCATTTCCCACAGAGATAATAAAAGGTTAATATACCTTGTTAACAATCTTTATGTAATAATGATTATTGTTATCTAGTTTATTACAAATAAAATATAACTCGCGGAGCCTGCAAAACCTCCCAACCAACATTTTTTGTCAAATTGAGTTATTTACTTTTTCGGAATAGTCAGGTGAATACGCATGTTCATTGTTCATGCAAAATTTCTTTATTAAAAAAAATCCTAAACCTCGAAAAACACGGTATTACAAAATCACTTTACTACAAGTGTAAATGTATGTGATTCACTGTGTTTTACTTCTCCTGAACAATTACATTTTAGTAGTTAGGAGATATTGCAGGCTCCGCGTCGATATAACGAATAGTAAATCTGTATACAATGGCTCAACAAAGTATTCGTACACTCCTATGTTAACTATGTAAATGGTACTTTTTTAAGCCTTTTTTGAAACATAAAAATCGCTTTTATAGAAACACTTATTAAAGATTTTTTGTTGAAAATTTCAATCTCTTCGTCTATACAATTCTCTTCAAAATACAAAAAATATTGTCATCTGTGTCTCGGAAACGGTGCGACGAAATAGAAAAATTAATAGGTATTTTTTATTGTAAATTTCATTCTATACATCTCTGTTCCTATACAATATATGAATATTATATAATTTATTCTATTTTGTCGCACCGCACATAGCGGGAAAATTATATGGGGATGGCCGGATAAATCCAAAAATATTTATGAAAAATATAGAGCAGAATTTGGTCAAGGTGAAGAATGGGATGATAAAATAGAATCTTTTGCGGATGACCATGAAAGGGGAAGCGAAAATTAGGTTTTCGATGGTCGAAAACAATTTCAATACGTTATGTGAATTGAAACAAGTATTCCTCGAGAAGTATTGGAGGGAAATAGAGCAAAATAAGATAAAGGAGATTATAAATTGGGAAAGGTATAAGAAATACGAGCATTCTCGAGAAAATTATGCCACAAGAATAATTAACCAGGCATTACAAATGGAACCGAACAGTCCTAAATTTGTCAACTTTTTCATTATTCGCATCATACAAATGAGTTATTTTTTAACTGTTTCGTTCTTTTTAATTATTAAAAAATTAATTATTTTCATATAAATTTAAATATAAGCCATATGACCAACAGTACCTAATGTGAGAGGAAATTTCATCTTCGAGTGGGGAAAATTGCTGCAAAGCAATAAACGCATAAGTGAAAAGCGAAACTAAATTATGAACTAATTAGAAATGCACGAGAGGATATTTATTTAGTTTTAGACTATTTCACGAATAAAATCGGAAATTATAATATAATATAAATAATTAATTAAAAATAAAAATCAATGTATCGTTGATTATGTTTTTTTTGTCATGATCATGACCATAGATGAGGGAGATGGGAGATAGTCGACTCCAGTGATTTTTAACCGACTTCAAAAAACAAAAAAAGGAGCTGGTTCTTAATTCGTCTGAAAATTTTTATGTATGTTCAGCGATAATTCTTTACCACGTTGTCCGATTTCAATGATTCTTTTTTTGTTAAAAAATGGGAAACACAGGGGTGGTCCCATATAAATTTGGTCACGATCAAAGAAAAAAAATTACCAAATTTGATTAAACGCATAGGCTGCAAAATATTCATTTACATGATGTCATTTTCAACACAAATTATTCTTATGTCAAACATTATGTCAAACAAATCTAAAATCGCAAAAAAACTCAATATTATTAATAACGACATAACGACAAATTCGAAAGTTTTAAATTACGGGAAATAAACTGCCATATTCTTCCTCGGACCTGTCCATAGTACCGCAAATAACATCTATAAGTTAAAAAGGGATTTCCTACATAAAGGTGTAAGAGATATTTTGGGTAAGAGGTAAAATTTCAAATTTTGGTTATAATATAGCAGAGAGACATATAAATAAATAAATACTTTAGCATTTCACTTCGGAAAAATTCAGACCAAGCTGAAAATTTGTGTGCACGTACCTTTTAGCTTTCCAAATAGCCTCTGAAAAGTCCCACGAGTCCAAGGCATGTCTAAACTTTTGACAGCTAAAAACGGTTTTTTTTCGGTTTTTTGCCAATATCTTCGTTCCTGTCGATCTTACCGCTATGAAGTATATTTATAGGAAAGAAAGAATGAAAAATTCTCTACAGAAAAGGTCGTATAAAGTTTATTCATAGAATTAGTCATTTCCACGGAAAAAGGTGCGAAACATTGGATTGAGTTTTGTTGTTTCGCGCCGCAGCGTGGTAACATTTCCGAAGGCCTGGGGAGTTTTTCTGGACTTTCTTTCGACATCGAGGATCAACATGTCGATGCAAGAGATTCACGCGTCAACAGAGACCGTGAAGATTTACAGAAGCTCCTTCAATGGTTTCAATCTCGTAATCCTTTCCTGGACATCCAACAAATTATGTCCATCGCAACGGGCATAACTGGCGACGAGAAAATCAACTGCCACAATGCTCAGAAGATCGGCACTGATGTGATGGAGAAGATTGGTCAAAATTTCAAAGATATTAAATCCTCCCGCGCTGACAGAGTACTTTCGCTCTTAACAGTCAGTAGTAACGTAAAATTTCGTGATACAGCAGTACCTATCGATCCTTTATTGCTGTTCCAAAGAATCAGTGCCATAAAAAGATCGGATGCAGAGCTCCGTATTTACATCAAACATGAATTGGCTTCTTTCCCGCTATCAATGTTTGTTCTTGGAGACCTGCGCAAATGAATAAAATCTGCTTTGTTTGACGTCTTCTAGCTATCATTAGCTGAACTTGATTTTACAACAGTCACGTACGTCATTGATGGAGGATTCCTTTTGCATCGAGTCGTCGTTTGGCATCAGAATGAATCTTTTGATTCGATTTGTGCAAAGTATGTTGGCTATGTACAAAGGTATTACGGATCAAACACTGTTGCAGTCTTCGACGGATACAACAATAGCACCAACAGCGTGAAAGCCATGGAACAACGTCGTCGTGCAGCAAAATCTTCATCTGTCGACACCAGACTAAACCTTAATACTTCCAAAACTATACAAGATATCGAAAAACTTGACTGAATGAAACTTGTAGCAAATTTAATCAGTTGTCATTTTGTATGGAATGGTCATGTCGCTAGGACGTACAGTTTCCGAGATATAAGCAAAAATCCGAAAAATGGGACATTCAAACCCCCCCTTCTCCCCCGCCTCAAGGGCTACGGACGGAGACTTTTGATATGTTCATCTTCTAACTAGTCCAAACAAAGTTACAAAGTCAAAAATTGTGTTCCCAACATTTCCCTCTATACCTTTTTTTGTGCATTCGTTGCCTGGACTATTTAGAGAAAAAATGTTATCTTATTTGGTAACTTACTCCACGTGAAATTTAAAAATTCCCGTTTCATTTTGAACATACCTGGTATATCGATACAAAAATAATTCTTAATCAGTAATTAGTGGTGGATTTCGACATTTTAAGCCCCTTGTGCGTCTGTTCAGAATCAGTTCTGACACAATGGAGTCCGTATAAAATTTCACCAACTTATCGAGCATATTTCGATACCAAAAATCGTGGTCCACTTCTATTTCTTCAACATGCAAATCTGTAGCATCTCCGACATACACAATAAAGTAACATAATTCTTTTTTTGCAATATGTAATTGCCCTTGAATCTGTAAAACATTTAAAAGAAAAGTCAAAAAATCATTTCAAACATTTACATGAAAACGTGTACAATGTAAATTAGTAATTTTAGAAGCAAGAATTCCATTTCTAGTACCTATACCAAATAGGTTAGTACAGAATTCATTATGTAATTAAAATTCTCTTTAACTTTGTGAAAATGTGCCCAAAGATATAATTTATACCTGATAGTAATAAGCATGTGTTTTTTTTAAATTTTAGTTCACCATCAACTTCTTCTAGACAGATGTTTTTCTTCTGCTTTACTGCATCACGTAAAGATAATCCTGCTTTGTGTACACTATGCAGGCACTTCACCTCAACAATTTTATCGTTATTCACCAGTCCTACAAGAAAAGGCAATGATACAAAACACAGTTAACTATAGGTATAAAATTTTAAAAATACCATCTGGAGATGCTCACAAAAATCCATTTTCGGTATCCACAAATAAACCATTTTCTATTACCTTTAAATCATAAAGCTCAGAAAACCGTTTCTTGGCTACAGACTCATTAATTTTTCCATATTCGATTGCAGGAGTAGTCAATGTGGATTCAGTCTTTAGTATTTTATTCACTAATGCGTTACAAGAAGTTGTATTTCTTCTTTTAATAACCTCATAGAAATTTGAAGCCGTCAATCTTTTAGAGCGTTCTAACACATATAGCGCGGGTTGTTAAACTGATTAACAGTATCCCTCTCAATTTTTAGTTGTTCCTTTCTCGAGTCAATCTGATGAAAATTTATAATTTTTATTTAGGTAAGTGCTTGATACAAAATTTCAATAAAGCTGAAAAATTAATTACTATATACTTGTAGTCTTTCCATCAGTGTTGCACATTCTTCCTGCAAAATTTCCTCACTTAGTTCAACAAAACCTAAATCTGGACCATATTCTTTTTCCAAATTTTTTACTACTTTCTTTTTCTTCGGCTTTTCTGATCTCATCTCTGATTTTTCGCGCCTACTAGCAGCCTTTCTATTTTGTCTTTCTATATATTCTTTAAAATGTTTACCTGGACTGCAACCCATGTGTTGCTTCCATGGATTTGAATGCCATGAAGCTCCAGCATCGTAGCGTAATCCCGCAAGATTTGCTCGTGTTTCGAAGCTACCTCTCTGTGTTAAATTTAACCGCTTGCCTATGTTAAAACGAGAAAGAACATTCATGAAACATTCTGCCCTATTGGTTGTTTCATTTTGTAATAACATGGGCGCTTTTAATAAAACATTATTTATAGCACCGTGTAAATAATGATGTGCCCCAATCGATACTAAATGGGGCATTTTGCTAGCAGTTACATCTCTCACCTGATCACAATAGTTATCTTTACAGTTCATATGATCACTGAAAACATGGTTTATGCTGTTTCGCATGTCAGCTCTCAATGACTCCAACGAACCTTGGGCATTGTTATAAATGGCTTGTTTAGCTGTTTTGGTCAATCTTTGTATGATTTTAGATGATAAAGCTTTTCTAATTTCTAATTCAACATTTTTAGTATCATTTTTTATCTTCAGTAAAGATTTTCCATAATTTTTCATGACGTGGTTAGTACATTCAAGTTTTTCCACCTACAAACCATAAAAATTAAAATGAATTCTAGAGTTATTTTTTTTTACATACTTCTAAGCCATACTTGACTTTATTTTTTACATTGCAAAATACCGAAGAATCACCATCCGCGATGAAGGTTTTATATCTTACACCATGCATTTCCTCACTACGAGAAAAACCGTCTACGATAATGTCTGCTTCCATTGCTCCTGATGAGCCATTCCAATTCTTATAACAAACGTGTACTGGGGTTTGTTCCTGTCTATTACTAGCACGAGTACATACCGAACAGTACTTATTTCTCACTCCTAAGAACAGGAGTTTTCCAGTGCGTCTTCCAATTATTAGCGCGTAAAATAAAATTATTTACTTTAAAAAACAAAAATATCTCTAAATGCTTACAACTCCCGATGCAGCATCATAACTATGGCCGAAACTTCGTTTACTCTAACCACCATCAAGTAAAACAGTAATAAAAGGAACGCCATCAGGATCTACATCCCCATTTTCGATCGCTGCATTTCTTTCTTCGATACCATTCTTTTCTAAATCCTTCCACATAGCATCTTTCCAAACCTGCAATATAAATTTTTTTTGAATTATTTATGCATTATAAATAAACACATACTTCGCCTAATTCTATTTAAGTGTTCTGGTACTTTCGTGCAGACATACTTGGAATGTCCATCACCTGAAACAATTCTTCAGTGTGTGCAAATGTACTACCTGTGGCCAACGTGCCCCATACCGCTGCTGTATTTATAATTTTTTTGTTGGGAGCCTCCGTATTCCGAATAATTTCTTTAGACATAAATTGCACTTAAAAATAATTGAAGAACTAAGACCATTTCTAAGTTCTTTGTGTGGCAAGAGTTTTCCAGTAGTGTACTCTTTGAGTGATCATATTGCAACGATGTTAATTATTGCAAGAAATATAGAATATTTACAATTCGATATCCACTGAAGGGAGTTGGTGGTTCACTATCTGGTTCTACCTCCAATTGATGATTTTGTACACTAATAAAATTATATTATCAGTACCATAACAATAATAAAATAAAACTTACCTGTCGTAGGTACTCCTCTTGAGAACCAAAAACAAAATTATAATCTCCTGAATTGTCATCTCGCAGATCTTCTTGGGGAATTGGCGTACTACTGTTAGAATTATTGTAATCAATCTTACCTAATATTTCATTAAGGATTGACGTTACTTCTTGTCGCATTAAATTTTTATTTTTATGATATGCTTTTAAAGCTTGTGCTTTTCTATTCCTTTTCTTTAGTTTCGATAAACAAAAATGAAGGCTAAGGGATAAATATCCAGTAAAATTTTTGTATACAAGACTAGGAATTCCAGAGATTTCCAAGAATTCCAATGATTTCCAATCTAAGGAATTCTAAAGATTTCCATGGATTTCCAATGGAATTCCAAACAAGTGTACACAAAATTTTCGAGATATTTACCCTTTCATGAAGGCAATAAAATTTACAACAAAAAATCTGTGGTTTTTGGGTAAAACGACTTAAGTCCAAAAATGAAGTTTTGAGATATGGTCACATTTACAGCAACATGCCCCATTAACAACTGTATTAATTTTTTTTGCACTTCTCAATATCTCGTTATTCATTGGCCGAATGACTTCGTAGTTTTACCAAAACATTCAGCTCAACTTTCTGCATCTGATGGTGGAATAAACCCAAAATCGCCAAAAAGTGACTTCAGTCGTTTTACCCAGAGACCACAGAAATGTTTAATAAATATTGCTGTAAAAGCGTTTTTAATGAAAAAATGGCTTGGAAATGTGCAATTTACATTGTTAACATGGGGATGTCCGAATTTTTTTATTTGCCACTGTACTTTTGTACTATGTTCAAAATAATAAAAAAAATAAACAAAAAACTACTACCATTACCGGTCAATTCCGCTCTGACCTAGTTTTAATAATAAAAATAGTAGTTTATGATATTAGTGTAGAAAGATTGCCGAATTATGCAATCGATTATTTTCAAAATTCATGAAATGAGTCCACTAGATGCAAAAGTGTGTATATGACATTCAAGTTGTTTTGAGATATTTACACAAAATTGTTATGAGGAAAAGTACGAAAGATTCTTCCAGTATATTTTGTTTGTCTTAATGTGTATTGAATTTTGAAGTCACAATGATAATTTTTTTATCAATATTTAGATTATTAACCGTAGAATTTTAGTATAAAGATTGCTTACACACAATTTTTCATCTGAACCATGTTTATAGAACAGCTTTGCAACTGAAGCATTAGGATTACTTTAATTATCCATAATTGTTATCGTCCGCAACTCAATTAATTAGAAACAAATTATCGGGATTTATCTTGGACAGGTCTAATAAAAAACTTTAACTTTTTGTCGACGTTTCGAACATATATTTCGTTCTTCTTCAGGACTAAAAACAATAAAATTCAACAACCCGTAGAAAACCACAAAATCCTCACCTCAAGTTCAGTTTAAAGAGACCAGGGGTACATTATTCTATCAGTCACTGAATATAATATAAACATCAACATAACAGTTTTAATTAATTTAATGTTCTCCTACTTAGAATTTATCTACTGATTTCTAAATAGTAATTAAAAGCATATACTGATATTTAAAATATGCGCACTTGATTAACGAATACAACGCCACCAATAACTCATTTTCGAAATTTTTGCATATACACACTTTTGCATTTAGTGGACTCGTATACTATTTATATATATATCTCATATATTTAATAATAAAACAGTTTTTAATAAAAGTGGATGAGATGCAAAAAAATTTAAACCAAACTATGAAAACTCAAAAATATAATGTACTTACCGTTAATTTTGTTGTAACTGTTGAAAATAAAAATTATTTATTACAACGAAACTGTGCTTGAAACCAAACTAAGAACACTATGAACAATATCACAGAATATAATAATTTTAATTAAAATTATATAAGCCACACAACTATAACACACAACGGCACACATAAAACTGTTGCACCATCCATAGAAACTGAATAAATCATGACGTGAACGTGTTTGAGGTTATGTAACGAGTGTCTACATATTTTTTGTGTTTTTTTTTGTATTTTGGTTTATCGTGAAGTTTAGCGATGACTAATATTAACGAAAAGAATGACGACGAAATTGTCGACGCCGGCCAGAAGAAATTATTAGTCGAGTTGAAGAAACTAACGAAACCCGTTCTAGTGGATATCATCATAACCGGCAAACTGCCCGTTGAGCTTCTAGACAATGCGATTTTAATCGAAAGAGGTTTTAGCAGTGGCGAATCTGAAAGCGTTAGTGAAAGAATTTTAAATAGCAACTTGTATAAAGAGTTGATCAGTAGTTTGAAACAACAAATAAATTCACTAAAGGCATCAATCAACGATAAAAATACTATCATTGGATTGTTAAAGTCGAAACAGGTACAACCACCTCCATCGCAACACGTGGAAATCAAACCGAAAAGTGTACTACAACGCAAGCGCATTAATGAAATGTCGTTCCAACAGACACAAGTTACCAGTTCGCAATCCTAGATTACTAAGAAACCGCTGTTCCAACAACTTTGTTGAAGGGATCGAATTGGTTCATTTGCGGTTCAAACGATACTTGCTAAGGAGCAAGTATCAAGTAGTTCGAAACCTGAATAGCCATGCGCAAATGTTAGATGAGAGTAGTACAGCCCAAATACTTCCTCTATCATTAGTTATTTTGTAATTTTCGTAATAAAATCGAGAAATTTTTAGTAGGAAATGATAAAGTACATACATATTTAAGTACACATTACAAAAAAGAAAAATATTAATAAATGGATGGTGACAGGAAACGAGGATTAAAAAATATTTATTAAAAAGTGTATCAAACCATAGAAATATGAAATCAAAAATTTATTTAATGTCTTTACATTACAGGTATTTTATTAGCATCCTCTAGAACCCGCATTAATTTTTAAAACCGTTTTTTAACCGGGCAGGCATAGATTTAACGAAATGTTGTAAAATTTCATCTGTAATGACTTTCTGCCATCTGCCATACAACTTTTAATAAATTTTGCAATTGTGATTTTGTATTCTTATCGGTAATTTTTCGTTTCATAATGCCCAAAGATTTTCAATCGGATTTAAATTCGGGCTTAAATGAGATAACGTTTTACTTAGGTATCCAATTAAAGTTGTAAAAATTAATTTTTTGTGCGTATTTGTACTACTTCAATATGTAAAAGTTCAAATAAATGATATGTGTCGAATCGTTCTAGCATATATGGAGGAAGAAGCATGGGGAATTGTAAAACTGTTAATTTATTCATATTTTCCATTTTAGTAAAATTCACCATCGGACTTGTTCTTAAAATAACAATTATAAATTAACTTTAAAAACAAAAAAATATTCCTGAAAACAGGCTTTAAATAAGCACAAAAATTGAAACTTTGCACAAAATACTCAAAAAGGCAAAAAAGAAGCATAGAAAAACTTCATAACGTAAATCGTATACATTTTAAAACAATTTATTGATGCCTTAAATATTGACGATAAGCATCGCTCTCTATGATCACACTTGTCAATTATTTAAGGTTAATCTCGGTTCGAAAATAATTCGGAAAACGTTCCAACACAGCTTTAAGTTACTATTTGTGAATTTACTAGTGTTCCTAACGCAGGCGCAATAAGTGGTCAAATTACTGGTTGCCGTCGATAATCGAATAGCTTGTTGGAACAAACCTATTGTAGATAACCTTATAACGAATGTTGATGGATTAGTTGTTAATAATGAAGTGAATTCTATTGGTGTTAATAACAACGATGACTTCACGATGGTTTCCCACAAAAGAAAGAAAGAAAAAAGAAACTCTGATAGCACAGGTAATAACGTGGTCAATACCGCTCATACCCATAACTTTGTAGGTAGAACTTCTAAGACAGAATCATCTATCGTTGGTTCCCCTGAAGACAATTCAGATCTGCGAGGCGTTGATAGTAAATGTTGGCTCCATGTTAGTCGAGTGTCGGCCTCTGCAACCGAATCAACAGTATTATCCTACTTGAAGTTAAAATTACCTCAAAACGAATTCTCTTGTACAAAATTGAGCTCCTACCATGATGTAGCATCTTTTAAGGTGGGTGCAAATATGTCACTGTATGATAACCTTATCAAACCTGAATTTTGGCCTAAAGGAATAATGATTCGTCGTTTCAAATTTTTTCGGGGACCCAAGGAAGGGTACCGAACCACAGAACATATTATTTACAATAGAAGGGAAACTCCCATGTTAAAATTGAAAATCAGCTTTCAGCGTCGCCACACCGCCTGGTCGCCAAGTAAAATAGTTAAGAAACCAATAATAGATGGCGTTGTATAGAATCAGAATATTAAAATATTTGTTTATTTGAAATTTCTATTTAATCATTCATGCTTGATGAATATCAAAGATTCTTAAAGAACTGAATATTTGATATTCATAAAGCATCAATAATCATAAATTAGCAATATTTTACATAATCTTAAAAGCATAAAAAAACATTATAAATTAAATAAAACTTTATTGCATTACATTTATTTAAGGATGTATAGGAGATACAATCGGAGACAAAAGTAGGATTAATTTGAATATCACGAATATTGGTCTTATGTGTGTAGTCAAATACTTTTTAAATATCATAAACGATAAACAAAGTTATAAAAATGCATAAACCTGGCGTCGATGACTTTTCTTCTGTCAGTCAATGTTGAGAGGCCAAGCCTCTGAAACAGGTTTTCGTACCCAATATCGCGATGTGAGACTCCCAATTTAAAGGCAACATAACGAAGAAATCTTCTCTGCACCCTCTCCAATCTATCAATCTGTACCAGTAATTTGAGTAATGTTCCAGAATTTTTTTATCCTCTATCTATGAGCAGTCGCGCCTTCATAAAGGCAAAATCTGCAGCACGCTCTGGAATTGCGCCCCAGAATCTCTGAGAACTGTGGTTTTAATGGTAAACTTTCCAATACCAGCTATAAAATCCTCTAGTGGCATAATGCTATCATCTATTTCCACAGATGAAGCCGCAACACACGCTTTAGACACAGCCAACTGAGCTATATGATCAGGTAGCCGTATTTCATTAGTCGTAATTTTCAATATCGGAAATAGCGTTTCTTTGAAATGAACGCACTTCGATATCTTCCTATCCACATCTGGATACGTAAAAGTTAAAGGAAACTCCTGATCTGAGTTTTTCCCTATGATATACTTAATTTTCAACGGTGCGCGTATTGACATGAATCTGTCTACACTCGCAATATCAATTCTATAAGCGGAAGAACACGCTCTAAGCCATTCCCTTATGTTCCCATTGAAACTAATGAGCCCATAGGGAGGCTGATCAAAGTCCTCCACCCTATTCACAATAATATTACCACTCGTGGCTAACACGTCCAATTCTTCTACAGTATTAACGCGATGATTCGTTGAATTGTAGAAGAAGCCTTTTAGAAAACCACTTTGTGTGGTATTTTCATCCAAAGATTCTAGCAGTTGAGGAAAAACACTCTGGTACAAAGCCGAATCCTCGACTCCGTTACCATAATTTCTTCCCAAGTTGGACAATAAATGTCTTTCCTTCAAGGTATCCAAATGACCGAAAAACGGACATTTTAAGTCATTTAAAGCATTTAATATCATGCTCTACATCTTCTGTCTTCCATACTCCCTGAATACGCCATAAAATGTCGTAGTTCTGGTAATTAGGTGCATCATGGCTCTCATCATACATAGCAGCTCAACGGTCTTAGATTCGACACGAATTTGCTGTAACATGGGAACTTTTCGAATAAAAGGGTATTTATACCCCACACTCTTCGCAAAAGCTATCACAGATTTAGATTTTATAGGTTTTATATAAACATTGTTTTATTTTTTCATCATTATGTAATCCGGCTACCATGTCTGGTATAGGTATTAACAATACCTATCTAAAAGTTGGACTTTTAGGCATGTGATCACAAAAATTTATATTTTTTGATGAAAGCCAATTTTTTATTTCTGTTTTATTGGCTGCAGAAATGGGAATTTTCTAACATTTTCTTGAGTGATAGGATGCATTATCAGGTACTACCACACAGTTATTGTCTAATTTGTCTCAAGTTTTTGAAAACAAGTTTTCAAACGACTTTCCATCCATTTCTTCGTGATAGTCTCCGTATTTTGTAGATTGAAAAGACCATCATTAATCCTAGACATAACCGTCTTGCTTCCAAAGTGACATATAATTAATCTTTTCCCTTCCCTACGATTAACAAAAATAAAAAATAAGATGTTATAAATCAAAACCTGAAAGGTTTTTCAATCCACTTTTGATACCGTATGTCCAGCATTAATCCAAGTCTCATGAGATAATAAATTTTTCTGCCTTGTTGACGCATATGTACATCACCGTCCATTTTGGGGTCACGTTGACGTTACGCCGTCCATGCGCAGCAGTTCACCTTGCGCACGTACAAGAAAACCAGCGGAGTGATCAGAGAGTTCTATGTCGAGCTTCAAGCCGCAACCATTATTGTTATGTTAGCAATTCTCTCGAACATGCCTTCATTTCGAAATGCCTTTATTTTATGCAAATAATTTCTTTTCCATAAAACTATATCATCTCTGTCTAATAACACCCTATTCCATAAAATGTAAAAAAATAAAATAAGAAAAATGTAGTATACATAAGTAATAAGAACAGTTCGTAACATTTCAATGAATTAGTAGCAGTTCTTTAGTTAAAAGAATATCAATATTTGTATCATAAGGGTGGTCCAAATCAAATACAATATTGTAAGGTATAGATGTACAATTTATTAATTCACCTTGATTTGTTTCGACTACATAATAATATATTAAATTCTTCAAAACAAACTGTTTTCCAAGGAACACAAATTGTATGTAGACTCTTTTGTGTGTAAAGCAGTCCTTTAATTTTATTAAATATGGGTAAATCATCATTGCTATCACAGCAGCAAAGGAACATTCTGGGGCGAAACTTTGTATTATTTAAATAAATCCACTTGGAGAAGAAATCTGCATCAATTTTTGTCATTAGTGGTTAGTATAACAAACTAACAACTACCATCTACAGGTTTTTATTGTCGTTATGCAAAAGTGTTTTTTGTAATTATTGTAAACTACAGGTTCTGTAGTAGGTTCTTTGTAGCGCAACTCCAAAAATCTTTTGGGTCCAAATTGGCATAAATGGCATGTAACTATTTAGCAAGTTATCTTTAAATCTCTAATTTCGTAAAGGATTTTTCCTTATCCTTTTTCAGCATTTTTTAACTTACTTGAGATCTTATCTTTATATTTTGTAGAAATGTTTGTAGGATAATGATTGAGTACATACAATACTAGTATGTTCCCCTAATGTTAATGTTGTCATGACGATTGTTGGCTTCGTCTAAATACTCATCATTGTCTTCATTGTACCAAAATTCTTTAGACTAAATATTATTTTTGTTTTAGCTTAACTCAATAACAGCCTTTATTCACAATCGGTTAGTAATCGATACATTCCTGATTTTTAATAAGTTGGGAAGCAGTTTATTATTTACTTTCACTTGCCAACCAATCAGAAAGCTATTTTGTTTTACTTTCCAACCTACCCCAGGTCAGAAAGTGATCACTTCCATTTAAAGTTATGTCAAGTGTCAAGTACAATAAATTTATGTACAAGTTTAGTACAAGCTAAATTCTAATCTAATTTTATTTTAGTTACTTTATTAGTTTAAGCTTAGCCAGAATAATTAAAAATTATTTAAGCACTAATATAAAAAACACGAAACAAATCTATAAATTTGTTACTAATATAATATTTGCCAGTTGCCAACACAAATTTTTTGTTTGACATAAACAGCAATTTGTTTTTAAGGATGTATAGGAGATGCAATCGGAGACAAAAGTAGGATTAATTTGAATATCACGAATATTGGTCTTATGTGTGTAGTAATAGTATATTACATGACTAGTGGAGAAACCGAAAGATTCGCTCACGCATTTGCCAGTTTTGCACGCGAGCCGACAGGCGAGTGTGCAGAGGCAAATAAGTGAGCGAAAGGGTTTCTCCACGAGTTATGTATAGCGTTTTGTTCAATCCTGCACTTATAAATCTAAAAAATTTATGAAAATACAATTTATTATAATTCGTGTCATCAATAATTAAATTTGAGATTTTGAATTTGCAATAACTCGAAAACGGCGTTAGATATCGAAAAACTGAGCTAAAAATTTACCCCCCTTTGCTCGTACTCAACCCCCCGTAGCAATTTGTCGTAGGAAGCTTTATGCAAAATTTTAGATCGATAGCGCGCATTTTGCGCGCAAAATAATTTAAAAAAAAGTTAGCTTTGGTTTTAAAACATTTTAATATTATTTTTAAAGAACGTAGGCAGGTTAATGAATGACTGCATTTTTCACTCACTAGTGGGTGAAAAGTCTTTCGCCCACTCGTTACCATAGATATAATTTGAGTGAGTAAAACAAACGGTTTCTAGTTGCGTATCCAAGTAAGAAACGACATGTTTCAATAACAGGATTGAACAAAATACTTTTTAAATATCATACACGATAAACAAAGTTATAAAAATGCATGAAGAAAGGTTTTTTCGTTTAAATCGGTTCATTTTCTGAAATTACAAATATTAAATTTGACATAACAAAATTTTTATTAGTGACTATCCCTGCAGTCCAACCTACTATCTAAATAAAAACTGTAATAATTTTTATGAGTAAAACTTGATATTTGTTGTTAAAACTAATAAAAACCGAGATATACATAATATTTTTAACACCAAAAAGTTTTAAATATGTTTAGGGTTCTTTTAACGTCGAAATCTATTTTATTTTTAGCGAATTGAACGTGACAACTCTATATCGGTTGTTCAATTACTAATTAATTTCTCGAGAACGGGGTAGTAAACCGTGATGAAATTTTGCTAAAACCTTCTTCTATTTATAAGCTATAACTACAGAAAATTTGAAAAAATTCTTATATTTTGATCATATATTTTAAGCTAATATATTATTCAATAAAATGTTTTTCATAAAATGATTTTTACATTATATAATTTTTTTAGAATTTCTTAAGATTTAGCTTTAGATTTTTATTTACGCAAGTATTTTACTGTTTAACACCTTGTGATTTTCCGTAAAAGCAGACTCTTAAGCAAAACCATAGATGTGATTTTCTTGAAATTTAACAAAAAGTCAACATCAAATTAAAACTTTGCCTAATTTGTCCAAAGAAATTTTCTAATGAATCTTGATTGAAAGTTCTAGGTGCCCAGTTAGTAAAACCAACACTTCTTAGTACCTTGTTAAGTTCAATGAAGCCCTAAAATTGGACAATAATAAATGAATATAGGAAAGAAATTGTTTTATAATTTACCTCCAGTGTCGTGATCCAATTTTTAATGCTAGGTGGGCTCGTTAATACGCCATTTCTATCAATATATTTCATGGTTTTAAAAATTTTAATGGAGTCTTTCCAAAATTGAATATGTTCAGGAACGTAATCGCTTTCCTTTAGAATCAAAACTGTAACCGTTAAAGCTATCAAATAATTTGTCTAAGAATTCAATCACTTGGGTGGTTTGCATTGCTTCTGGCGGCAACTGTATAGTGCCATTTTGAGATTTTACAGTCATATCTAAAGATGAAATAAATAAATACATATAAAACTAACTAAAACATTTAATACTTACTTCCTTTAACCATGACATTCATGGCACAAGCAAACGAGAGACTAAAGACCGGAGTGCAACAAGAGACTTTCATTTTTTTTAAATGAGTTGGATGAACGTGGTTATCATCTATTTTTGGAATCAACCTGAATTTTCCAAACGAAGAATCTATTAAATATGCCTTATAAATGTGGTCCCAGTTGGCAGTTTGTTTTTGTTCATCTATAGTGCATTGCAAGTTTTTTGTTAGAAGGTTATTTCTAATACCCTTCAATAAATGGGGAGTGTCAAAGAAAGGTATTACAGAAATACCTTCAACAACTTCAAAAAATGTGCCTTTCATCTCTTGATTTCGTCGAATATACATTCCCTTCGTATTCTTAACTAAATTCTTAATTGCAGAAACATTATTACTTCCTTGGTCACAAATTGTTGCAATAACGATTAAATCTATTTCATATAATTTTTCAATTAATAATTTTAAAATGCGTTCAATATCGAAAGATTTTGTGGCACCATTTACAAAGTTATAAAATATGGGTTGCTTCCATTTCGCTTCTATATTACGTAACATAAACACCTAAAAATAACAAAAATGTAATTTTTATATAATTTTTTTTCAAATATTAATGAGCACCTGCACATGATTTGCTATTTTTTGTGTCCTTTTATACCCAAAATCTTCAAAACCTAATATACGGTCTTCTTTTTTATCATATGAAAAATTTGGACATAGAGACATTTCGTCAAACATTAAGATGCAATATTTTTTTGTATTTCTTTTCATCAATTTGGCTTCCTTTGCCAAAACATCAAATATGCATTTGTTTCCGCCTGCTTTAATTGGTATCCTGTTAAGAAACTGCGTCAAAGATCTTGGTGAAGGTAAGATAAAAAGTTTTGATAAAAATCTATAAGCGCTCCCACTTCGCTTAAACAGAGCCAACGCTAAAACTTTGTCTTCTGTAGTAAATCTTCTCCCATTAGGTTCCTTTCCAGCATTTTCTAATTGGCATTTAAAAAACCTTGCTGCGGCACTATTAAGGGCTAAAAAGGCCTTGGAAAACAATTTTTGTTCTGTATATTTTTCAGCAACTTTTAACCTTTCCTTGAGAGTTCCATTCGTAAATTTACTACTGCTCAATTGTTTTTTTAACCGAACGGTTTCATTGTATATACTTCTCGCTATAGGACTTAGGTGAGATGATCTCGTAACTTGCATTCTGTTTAGAATTGATGCTAAAAAATTTAGATTTTCCATAAATCAGTATTTCACTTCATATTGCTTATTCAAACCTCGTAGTCGTGATGGAGTAACACATTCAATAATAGTCTCTTCATCCTTATTTTGATCGTCAACGAAATCTTCTTGTACTTCGTTTTCTGCGCTGGTTATGTTGTCATATTCTTCCTCTAAATAAAATAATTTAAGTTCTTTCTCAATAAATTTTTATTTGGATTTGTCTTGCATGCATTTTATACAAACCTTTTGATTGTGATGAAGAAGCACATTCATTAACAGCCTCTTCGTCCTTAGCTTGATTGAAATCTTCATTTTCTTCACTCCTGATGTTATCTGGTTCTTCCTCTATAATTTCTAATTTCACTAAAAAAATAAATTACCTTATATCTTGCAGCGAAACAAAATTATAATAAAACAGTTATATTTACCTGGTAACAACAAAGTTGGTATAGCATCATGGCTTAATAAATTATTCGCCTTAATGAATTGATTTTCAAAATGATTATGGCATATCCGTTTCCATGAATAAACCATGCGTGGATCTGCATTTGCCACATCTTTATTCCCTGTTAATGTAACCCACAATTCATATTTTTCGAAATCAGTTTCGGGATTTGGAAAACGATGCAATACTACCTTGTTTTCGAAACAAGTAAAAATTGTAAAAATAAATCTAAAACAAAAAAAGTTAAAACAAAAACCACAATTAAATGTATTCGAACAAATTATTAAAAATAAAATCGTTCAGATATTAATCGAACAAAATTATAAAAATAATATCGTTCAAATAACACAGCTCAAACAAATTAAACAAATTTGTTAATCGTGAAATCGCCAATCTCAAAAGTAGTCACAAATCACAACGTTATATAAAATTGTATCTCTCCAAAACACAAAGTGGACTAAAATATTATTTTCCTTCCACAGGATGCATAATAAATCAATGTATTACTTACCTTAAGTACATTTTGGCCGTTACACTTAAATTACACAATATCCACAAATAATAAAGTATTAAAAACATTGTTATTGTATACCGTTAATCGCCTTACAAACAAAACATGTTATTTATAAGTTATTAAAATTTGTAGGTTATTTTTCCTCCCACGTCGAAATTTTTCAAATTTGATTTTTATTACTTCATCAGTGCCATCTATCCGTGTGGTCGCCAAATAAAATTACTATTTCACTTTCTCCGACCGAGATTCAACACCCTGTGTGTACCGAACCCAGCAGGACTAATGTTATTTCAAACACAAATAAATCGACAGATTCTTCTAACGATCGCAATTGCATTTCAGCAGTCAATGTTTACATGCATAATTGTGGTGGTATTAAAACCAAGTTGAGCGATATTAGCAACAATGTTAATTGCTGTCTTTATGACATAATTATTCTTATCGAGACCTTTCTTGACGACAGCATTGCTTCGAGTGAATTGAAGTTTTTTGACTTTAACATCTTTCGTTGTGATCGATCAGTCGAATCTAGTCAGAAGACCGCCGGTGGTGGTGTTTTAGTAGCAGTTCGCAAAAACTTAAAATGCATTCAAATCGACACGGGTAAATCCATCGAATCCCTTTTCTTGCAAATAGGTAGCCTAATTGTTGTTAATCGTTGTTAATCAATTCTACAGAGTATTATGGTCCACTATCAATTCACATGTTCCACGTAAAAAGATAGGTGTCTCCAAGTATCCAGCATGGTTCTCTAAAGAGTTGATTCAGCTAATCATTGAGAAGAAAATTATTCACAAGGCTTTTAAAGAAACTCGTAATCTACATTACTACCAAAAATTTGGCGATATTCGTGATCGAGTTAGGAAACTAAACGCATTGCTCCATCGAAATTATATCAACAAGATTGAGGAAGGAATTGCTGCAAACCCTCAGGCATTCTGGCGATACATCGATGATTGTAAGAAGGTAAGAGGTTACCCCGCTGGCATGTTTCTGGGTGATGAAGTTTGCTCGTCAGGTCAAGAATGTGTGGATTTATTTGCAAAACAATTTTCTAATGTGTACTCTAATAACGATGCTACTAACCACAGCTACAGTGCCAATGCAGTCATCAACTGCAATTTGCTCAAAGTTTCGGTAGAAGATGTCTTCAATGCAATTACGGAACTGCCTGACAGCTTCAGTAGTGGGCCAGATGGTATCACATCGTATTTTATAAAAAGATGTAAATACTCATTGTCAACTCCAATCTTCAGAATGTTCCAGTTATCGTTGGCCAGCGGTTGTTTTCCGAGTATTTGGCGAAAAAGTTATATTACTCCCATACACAAGAAAGGCAATCGTAGTGATATTGCAAATTATAGGGGTATTTCGATACAGTCCATGATACCCAAGGTGCTCGATAAGCTAGTCTCGGCTCAACTAATGCAGGCTAGTATAAATTGCTTAGTTGAAAATCAGCATGGGTTTGTTCCCGGTCGTTCAACAACAAACCTTTTATCTTTCACGACTCATATTTTGGAATCGTTTGAGGATCATAAGCATGTCGACGCTGTGTACACGGATTTTTCCAAGGCGTTTGATCGCGTTTCCCACTCGGCGCTTTTGTGCAAGATTGCTTCAATGGGGTTTGGACGGAATGTAGAGTTAAATGGTTAGGTAGTTTTCTTCGCGACAGGATTCAGTATGTTCGGATACAGAATTTTCTCTCAAAGGACATACCGGTTTACTCGGGCGTTCCTCAAGGTTCACATTGTGGGCCCATTTTGTTCTTGCTATTTATTAACGACATCGGTAGTTACATAAAGCATAGCTTATATCTGCTATTTGCTGACGACTTGAAAATCTTTAAAACTATTCGATCCTAGGAAGACTGTAGGCTATTACAACTCGACCTAGATAATATACACAAGTGGTGTGCTGACAACAATTTGTGGCTTAATTTTAGCAAATGCTCCGTCATCACCTATAAGAAGCATGACTGTGACATGTTCGTTTACAATATAAACAATGTTGAACTCAATCGAGTCACTGAAATTGATGATTTGGGTATTCGTCTCGACTCCGGTTTGACTTTTAAAAGTCATATAGCCAAAATATGCAATAGTGCCGTTGGGGTTTATTCGTCGACATAGTAGGTTTTTCTCGGCTAAAACAGTAAAATCGCTTTATTTCTCTCTTGTTAGATCGCAACTTGAGTATGGATCTTGCGTATGGTCTCCACACTATGATGTACACATTTCAAGGTTGGAAAGGGTGGAACGAAAGTTCTTAAAATACTACCATTTCAAACGTGGTTTGAGACGTGATGACTTCTCCTATGATGACAATCTTAGTCACTGCAAGACTAAATCGTTAGAGCACCGAAGAGTTGTTGCAGATGTCTGTTTCGTTTACCGTTTATTAAACGGGATGATTAGTTGTGATGTCCTAGGAGATCGAATAAAGTTCCGAGTTTCAAGCCACAATACTCGACTCCACGAGGTTTTCCATATACACCATCACAGGACGAATTATGGTCTAAACAGTCCATTAACGAGAATGTGCCGAAATATTAACAAATTAAGCAAGTTCAATAGTTTCAACATATGGGATAGCTCCTATAGACTATTTAAGTTCAATATTATGTGGAACATATGTGTTGTTTGATTATTTGTATTATATTTATATTCCTTTTGTTTTTAGGCTCTAACGAGCCATATTTAAATTGGTTTTTTACCGTTAATTAATTAAATTAAATTAAATTAAATCCTTAGCTGGATAATTGAATTCTAGTTAGTACTACAGAGAGTTACTTATTTTTGTTTTTTACTCTTTACGTTTTAGTTGCTTAAAACAAGTTACTAAAATTATATAATTTATAAAATTAGTTTAAAATATATTTTTTATGGTCGAATAAGTATCGTCTATTTTCACAGAGAATGTTCTAACTGTTAAGTAGGAATATATTCATTTTATTACATACAGGGGTATATTTAATTGTATTAATTTGAATATTAGTCCATTTATCCATACTTTGTCAAATGCTTTTTGAACATCAAACAATGCTATTACCGTGTTTTTATCTTGGTTGAAATTTATTGTTAGTACGTCATTATATATGCGTGCAACTTGCATTACCGTGTTATGTTTTGATCTAAATCCAAACTGATAATCTGGAGTGAGTTTTCTTTTTTTATCTATTTCAATAATAATAATAAGCTTATTGGTCTATAGCTAATTGGATGACTTTTGTCTTTATTTGGTTTTAATATTGGAATTTCAGTAGCAGGTTTCCAACTGCGAGGAAAGTACTGAAATTTAAATATATGATTTATTATATACATTAATTGTACTATTGCTTTTCGGAAAAACTTTTTATTAATATATTTTCGATGGTGTCCGGCCCAGGAGCTTTTTGTTTTGGTAATTTTTTAATAATTTCATTCAATTCGTTAGGTGTTGTTATTGTTTTTTCAAGTTCTTGTCTATTTAGTATGAAGTTTTTTTCTATTAATTCTTCGGCTTAATTAGGATCCAGATAGTGTACGTTTTCGAAATTTTCGGCGAGAGCTTCTGCTTTGGCTTTATCTGTGATGTGTTCTTGACCATTGATTTTTCGAGTTGGTATTGGATTATGTTTAGTTTTAAGAGATTTTATGATTTTCCAGATTGAGTTATCTTGAGGGTTTCGCGATGTTAATAAGTTGTTCCATTTATTGTTACAATGTTCTTTAACAAGCCTATTAACAAGTTGAATTTTTTCAGAATATTCTTGCAATATTTGTAAATTACGTGTTTGCTGCCAATTTTTTCTTAAGATGTTTTTTGTTTTGATTTCATTAAGTATGTTTTGCGGTAACGGATCCTTTTGATGTTTAATCTTAATTTGTTTTGAGTTTAACTTCTTAGCTTTAACGATAGCTTCAGTAAATTTTTCCACTTCATTTTCCAGTTGGTCGGTATTATGTAAAGTGTATCCGGGGACACCCTGTATAAGTATAAAATAGTAGAAAGAAAAACTTACGAGCTCAGTCGTATATGGATATTAGACTAACGAAAATTATACCTATGTGTGTAATAGAATTTTATTTTTCCGAATAAATAATATTTATTGAATTATAATGAAAGGTGAAGTTTCCGACATCTGTAATGTGGTAATGTATTTATGTCCTCACAAAAAGTTCGTCGACGCTACCCTTAATGCTATATGATAATTTTACAAGAATTAATGCCTGCCATTGATTAGATTCAGTTCTCAGAAAACAAATTTATATTTCAACAGGACGACGCACCATGTCATACTGTAACAATGGTAACATCATGGTTTCAGCAAATAAATATCTGTTTTAAAATGGCGTAAAAGTAGCCCTAGCGAGAACCTTGGGTATCAAACGAAAAACAGTCTTTTAAACTACAGCACTTTGTACCATGCTCGAATTAAAAAATAAAATTTAAAAAAGTTTGATTTAAAGTATTGTAATACGTCAGTTTGTAATAAATAATTCGAAAATGAAATTTTATTAACACTTTTTTTTGTCCAATTCATGTGAGATAAATGGTAACTTATTTTAAAGCAGTTATGAGACAATGGAATGGTTAAGTTAGTATTTTGCATTAGGTACTATGTGGAAATACACATTTCACATACTATACGTGACTGGTTGGTAGTGTGTTCATCAATTTCTTTCGAGTCAAAAAGTAAATAAAAAATGAATTTTAATAACATAATTATTATATTCTTCCACTCAATCTTGCTCAAAAGTTTTTGAACGTAGAATAATTCAACAGACGACCAAAATGGTAAATAAAAATAATTTCAGGTCAAAAATGAATATATTATATTAATATATAATGTATCGGCATTATATGCGTATATCAATTGGTGTAACTCTCAAAATTTTGAAAATCAAGTTATGCATATATTTGGGTGGTTTTGGGAACCCAAATATATGGGGTCCAAATGTCGTAAACCACCCAATATATATGAGGTCCAAATGTCGTAAACCACCCAAATACATGCATAACTCGATTTTAAAAATTTTGAGGGTTACGCCAATTAACATATGAAATGTCGGTATAGTATAAGGTTTATAAATGCGTAACAATAATAGTTATTAAAACAAAAAAATGTCGTCACTTCTGCCGCTATACCTCCAATCAAAAGTACACCAAATTTTAACGAAATCTGTTAAAGATTTTCGGAAATTTGTTTGGTGTACCTATATAGTATAGTCGTCACGGAACTTCAAGTCTCATCATAATTCTAATTTCGGAGAGATGATCGATAATGATATTTTATTTCTACCCTAGTATCGAAGTTCTCCCGAGAAAGTGCTAGCTAAAAATTACAAAAAGAAATTCGGAGATTGTTTTGTAAATGAAAAATTATAATTAAATTAATACTTTTAGCACTATTTTGTTTGTATATACCTATAGCTTGTATTGTTTTGCATTTTTTGTAATTTTTGGAACTTTCAGTTATATCTTTATCACACGACGCACTGATGCGCATGAATGCATTAACGAGAATCTGGTTTGTCCCCCCCCCATAATATTGCCGCCATTTTGTTTAAAATTATATCAAAATATTAAGACCCCGCAATATTATCTGTTTGTTCTGTTGCAAAAAGATGTCTAACTATTGCAACTCACAGTAGTGGAACATACTTGAATCGCGACGTCTATAATTGATCTTTTCTTGTGATGGAGAAGAACCTCCAATTGTAACAAGCAATAAATACATATCACTACAAATTACAACACCTGAAATTATCCCCGTAGAACCTGCCATTGAGGAAGTAGAAGAAATTGCTACATCACAAACTAAAAAATCTGCCTGGAAGCCTCCTCCTATAATCATAAGTAATGACATAGAAGACCACGAAAACCTTTTTAAAAGTCTTAAAAACCACCTTCATAAAGGATACCATGTCAGATATTTTAAAAATTCCACAGGAATGTATGTGTACGACAAAGACGAATGGGTAGTCCTGAAAGCCCTCCTCGATAAAAAGAGTGCTGAATTCCATACCTACACACCGCGCGACAAAAAAACGCATGCGTTTATTGTAAAGGGACTGGATGATGAACCCACTGCCGAAGAGCTGATGGAGGAACTCAAAAATTCCACCAACCTAGACATCAAGAAAACTTACAAGTTATCAAAAACAAGTCGTCCATTATACATGGTAATTACGGACGACTTTGTGACAGAAAAAATTCTGAATACAATGGTAAAATATCTTTTCCACGTAAAAGTCTTCTTGCAAAGACATCAAAACTTTAAAAAAATCATCCAATGTCACAGATGCCAAGGATGGTGTCATGCAACCCAAAATTGCAGGCACCCACCAAAATGTCTAAAATGAGGCCAAGGACACTTGCCGGAAACCCCTGCCATCTGCGCCAACTGTGGAGGTAACCACCCTGCAAATAATACTAGCTGTCCTATTTACATCAATAAAATTAAACCAATTAATGAATCCAAAGAACAACGGTCGGACGTCCGGGTAGGTTACATACATAATCAAAGTGGATTTCCGGCACTCCAACCAACCCGTAAATACATACAGGCTCCACTACCGCAAACCAACCCATGAAACTCTCGACGAAGCCAACCACTAACAAGCCAGCGCCCAGTAAGTCAGCAAACTCCAGCGCCAAATATAAGTCAGAACTCTGCTGGTGACTTTGCTAACTTGATGAACGTCACTCAAAAACATTTGAATTGCCTGGAAACGACTGAAAAAACAATTTGGAAATATTTAGTTAATCCTTGGATGAGGTCCGAGAAGGTTGATCTCTGGACACGTTCCGAGGTAGTTCCAACATATTGAAACACGGACTTGAGTCCAATCAAGTTGTTAAGTGGTGGTTCCAAGAATCCGGAACCATTCACTAAGTGCATAAATTTCATTTCGGCAAATCAAGAACAAATTTCATTTACGAAGCTAAGGTGCTACAATAATTTGGAATAACGATTTGGAACGTTGCATAGAAATTTTTGGAGATAATTTGGACGTACCTCCATTTCACGTGGTGGCGAGTGAGAAGATAACCACAAACCATTTAGAAGGAACGGAAGGAAGAATTGCTGCTGTTAGGTTCGCATAAACTGAATTTTTAAAGTGCGGTTGTGAAACATTGCGAATTTTGCGGGAAGTTTAGATACGGGACGAGCGCATTGCTAGGCGGAAATATCAAAACATAATCTTTGTAATTCTTTTGTTTATTTAACTAAAAATAAATTTAAAATTCATTTCAAATTTAAGTTTCTTTGAAAATTATTTTTCTAAAAAAATTGATCATTATTTATTTCGTTCAACACTTAGATGCAGAGTTTCGTTAAATTGTGCATTCATTGCATTATAAGAAAGTAAGTATGGACTCTTAACAGTCTTCTACAGTTAACAGTGCAGTACATATCGATAAACGAATCACAAATTTGTCCTCAAGATATTATTAGAAGACCAGGCTTATGCACAGGAGTTGCTTTCAATAATTTTGATCGCTTCGTGGAGACAATAAACGGGAAAGACACGCTTCACGATACTGTTGGGATAATTTTTCAAGATGATGTTGATAATGCTGAATTTAATGAACCAAGCAGCACAGAACAATTGAGCATAGATCTTAACGTATCATCAACTTCACAATCTAATATTAAAAAAAGAAGAACTTTTAATGCTATAAATGTTGAGTTACCGTCTTATATAAAGCGATTGAAGTTAGAAACTAAATTGCTCTCTCTTGATGACTATCGACGAACAGTAATCCCGCTTAATTTGAATAATATCTTGATTGTACATATGTCATGGATCTTTTCACATTATTTGAAAGTGCCAAATACACCGATGTGGGTTGGATTTAATAGTCTCATATTTCAGGATACATCACCAACTCAGAAAGTTTCCTATTTAACCACAATCAAGTCATCTCTCAGAAGTTAGTGTACCCGTTGTTTTGTACACCATGCAGCACAGCCAAGAAATAGCACATGAATGTGGAGAGGATTATATACAAATAACATATCAACACCCCCAACGAAGGAGGACGTAACTCGAGTTACTAGTAATTTGAGTTATGACTACTGCTGCAATTCTGAGAAAAAAAAACTTTGATTTGGTAAAAAAACGTGTATGTATGTACATTTCAAAACTTTAAAATCGCTCTCCTGCAAAATAGGTAAAAATGAGTTACGTCCTTCTTCGTTGGGAGTGTCGATATGATTTAGCTATTGCTAAAATTGCACTTCAACTTCAATTTACCGAATCCCCAAGATTCAATAATACTTTCATCCATATAAGTCCTTTTCACATTATGGCTGCATATTTTAAAGCAATAGGCAAATTCATTGATAATTGCGGCCTAACTAACATCATGGTGGATTGTGAAAAGCTGGCAAGTGGATTCGTGAATGGGATTTTAATGGGTAAACATTTTAACAGATGTAAAAGATTACATCCGATAATTTACTTATCATTACGCACTCTACATTTTGAAAGTTTTCTCAGAGCAAGTGACATCGAAATTACGGAAGACATTAAAATCTTGTGAATTTTATAAACATAAGTTCATCACGACCGGATGTAAATCATGGAGAAATTTTGAAGATCATTGAGAAATATAAGCAGTACGAAGAAGAAACACTTGATGGTAAACATGGTAAAACTGCTCAGTACTACATGATTTATCTTCATTTAATAGATAATTATTTTTTATTGAACACAGGTGATTTAGATCTCTTCGCGTATCGTATATTGCCAAAAATAGGAAGTCTTTTTTTTGCCTTCAATCACCAAATTATTCACGTTTCATAACAATATACTATGATAATCTGTTAAGAATTGATGAAACTCATCCAAGACTTCTACAAATTTTTAATAGAGGTTCTTTTGGCGTTAAGCGCACAGCAAAAACTTTTTCCAGACAACCGATTGACTTGATTTTAAATTATATTGTGTTTAATTTTATATACATAGATAATTATGATTGACTTGACATTCCTCTGACGCTCTGCTACTTGATTAGATATATATATATAACAGGAGCAAATAATAATTAATGCAGATGCTGCTAGTAAATTAACTGAAATAATTCAGAACACCAATAACATTTCCGCACGACAACTCTGGTGTAAAAACCATAGTTTTCGATCAAAAATTATCACGCATGTATTAGAGCAATCAGGAATCAAGAAAAAACAAGATGTTAGTGACGATTAAAAATCCATCATATTAAAAAAAGCCATTCACAATCTCAAAAATTTATTTCCCGATTGAAACAAAATATAAATCCGTTCGATATTGATGTTAATGCTGATAAATTATTTAACATTTCTAATGAGAAAGCAGTACCTGATAATCAGGTCAACTATGTATCCAAAACGTTAAATATAACGTCCACGTTAAGTCAAGGTTAGCCAACTTGTTATGTTATTTATTAAATTCGCACTACGTATCTGATAACTAAACGTCTAATGTTATCGATAACATGTAAGACATTACAGTCAAGTTATGTTAAAACCGTGTATCTCAAACATGACGTAATTTGCTTAGCAATCGTTGTTATTCTTTTATGTTATATTTTTATAACGTGCAGGTTAAGGTTGGTATTGCGTAGACGTGTAAAAGCAAATTGGTGATTTTAAATTTTGAATATTATCGAAAAATAATTTACAGAGCACTGAAGTTGATGTAATAGTGTCCACTGAATCTGTAGGATATATATAAATAAAGCAACTCATAGTATCTAATGCAGCATCTTATACAGGAGGTGTTAACATAACCTCAAAATGCGGCGATGGCAGCAGCGCAGGACTTTATACCGGCGCCAAGTACGCAAACAGGCGATTCAACAATGAATAACCAGCAACCGACAAATGTTATGCAATCGATACAACAGACACAGACGATGATGCAATACCCACCACAAATGCAAACTATGTTTCCTTATAATACAGTACCTTACCACGGCCAACAAAACCCGGGAAATCCACAAGTAAGTGCACCACAGATTATTACACCTTACCAATATGTACCCGTAGGAAACGTTGAATACCCACCATTACCTAATACTAATGAATGGAAAGTGGTAAAAAACTATAAAAAACGTGTAAGAAGCCCTGAACAAAATATCAGGAGTTATAAACAAAAAAAGATGAGCGATTATTGGTTAAGTAATCCCATTCAAACAACTAACAGTTTTTCTTCGCTAGCAGATGAAAATGAAGAACAGAATGAACAACAAATTGCAACCGAACCTAAACCACCACCAATTTTTGTGGAAGGTGTAGAAAATATAAAACCACTGCTTGAAGTACTGGAAGAAGTAGCAAAAGACGGTTATACTATCAAAACTTTATATGCAGATCAAGTCAAAATACAACCGGTAACTGGAGAAAAATATACAAATATTATTCAAGGATTAAAAGCTAAAAAAACTAACTTTCATACTTATAAACCTAAACAAGAGAGAAGTTTTCGAACAGTATTAAAAGATTTACATTCATCTTCAGATATCAATCAAGTCAAATCCGAGCTGGAAAAATTGGGGCACACGGTACTTAATGTTAGTAACATAAAGCATCGAATTACTAAAACCGCATTACCTATGTTTTATGTTGACTTCAAACAAAAAGAGAACAATAAGGAAGTTTATAAAGTTGTGTCAAATGCACAGGTGATCACTCAACAAAAGAATGTACACGAAAAGAAAAAGATAACGGTGTCAAATGTGTTAACTGTGGTGGTGCACATCCTGCAAATTACAGAGGATGCACAATACACAAACAGTTGCAGCAGCGATTATATCCAGCATTGAGGGAAAGAAATCTGAATAATTTGAAAACAAATCAAAATAACTTTCTAAACAATAATAATAATAATAATACACAACACACGATAATCTCTCCACAAATGATACAACCAGGACCATCATACGCCCAACAAGCAAGTCAACCTGCACCCAATCAAGTTCCTAATTACCAAAGTCAAGTCAACCCAGCCATTCCGGTACAAGTACAGCAACCAAGCGATATCGAAGAGCTTAAAGTTATGATGAAAAAACTGACCGAGCAAATGGGAACCATGTTAAACTTGCTGACCACAGTAGTCAGTAAAATGGCTTAATGGCTGAAACACTCAAACTAGCTGTATGGAATGCCAACGGCTTGTGCCAAAGAGCACAAGAACTTATTTTATTCCTGGATATGCATAAAATAGATGTAATGTTAATTTCAGAAACTCACTTTACGCTTAAAAGTTACTTAAAGATTCCCAATTTTGATATTTATAACACTAATCATCCTGATGGAGCTGCCCATGGTGGAACAGCAATAATTATTAAAAAGTCTATCAAACACTACGAAATTGAGAAATATCAACATGACTACTTGCAAGCAACTAACATAATTGTTGAAGATGAACTAGGTAAATTAGTAATTTCTGCAATATACTGTCCACCTAAACATAATAACAAGCTAGAACACTATCAACAATTCTTTAAAACACTGGGAAACAAGTTTATCGCGGGGGGTGACTTTAATGCGAAGCACCATCAGTGGGGCTCAAGGCTAACTACCACAAAAGGAAAAGAACTTTTTGCAACATTAAAAAATAACAACATGATAAGCTTATCAACAGGGCAACCAACTTACTGGCCCAGCGACTCATCGAAACTTCCAGATGTGATTGATTTTTGGGTCACAAAAGGCATAGATACTAAAAAAATTAGAATTGAGTCATCACTAGACTTATCATCGGACCATACACCCATTTTATTGACATTGCATTCTCAAATCGTTTATAAAATGAAACAACCTGCATTGTTTAGTAAGAATACCAATTGGGAAATTTTCAAAACAACACTGGACGATAAAATACATTTAGATGTGGCTTTAAAATCGGAAGAAGACTTGGAGAATGCAGTTGAACACCTAACAAAATCTATTCAGAATGCGGCGTGGCTAGCAACTCCTGATTCAAATGTAACTTTTATCAAGAAGCCATCTCCAATAATAATTAAGCAAAAAATTGCAGAAAAGCGGAAAGCTCGTAAACAGTGGCAAATTACAAAAACACCACATGATAAGAATAAATTCAATAGAAAAACTTCAGAACTTAAGGCATTACTTCTTAGTCTCAAAAATCAATCTTTTAATGAATATGTCACTAATTTATCACCTACAAAGGCAAGTAACTACTCGCTCTGCAAAGCTACGAAAAACATTAAGCGTCCTCAACAACATGTACCACCAATTAAAGATGATAATGGAAAATGGGCAAAAAGCGACAAAGAAAAAGCTGATCTCTTTAAGAAACATTTTTCAAATGTATTCAAGCCATACCCTTCTACTCTTACAGCAGAAGAAACTTCTGAAATTCATCATTATTTGGAAGCACCATTTCAGATGGATCTCCCTATCAAGAATTTTAAAGTAAATGAAGTTCAACGTGTCATCTTCAACGAAATCAATCCAAAAAAAGCACCTGGGTTTGATCTAATTACTGGCAAAGTGCTACAACAACTCACACCTAAATGCATTAAATTCTTAACGTTTATCTACAACGCAGTCGTACGATTAAACCATTTCCCTATCCAATGGAAAGTAGCTCAAATTATCGTCATCCCAAAACCAGGAAAAAAGATGGAAGAAGTAACATCATACCGACCTATTAGTCTCTTACCAATACTTTCAAAAGTGTTTGAAAAACTTTTACTTAAACGACTTAAGCCTGTACTAGAGGAAAGAAAGCTGATACCAAATCATCAGTTTGGTTTTAGAGGACAACATGGTACGATTGAGCAGGTGCATAGAATTACCAAAAAAATCAGCAATGATCTGGAAAACAAAAGATACTGCTCTGCTGTTTTCCTTGATATCAGTCAAGCTTTTGATAAAGTGTGGCATGAAGGGTTATATTACAAACTTAAGAAAAGTCTTCCGTATCAATTCTATCAAATATTAAAATCCTATTTAAGTGATAGACATTTTTTAATAAAATATCAGGAAGAATATACTGATCTTCAACAAATAAGCTCAGGAGTACCCCAAGGCAGTGTCTTAGGGCCATTGCTATATTTGTTGTACACAGCGGATCTACCAACTACGAGACTGGCAACAACAGCAACGTTTGCTGACGATACAGCTGTACTGGCATCACATGTCGATCCTATTCTTGCTTCCAAAAATCTTCAGGATAATTTAAATAAAATCCAAAATTGGCTTCGCAAATGGAGAATCAGAGCCAACGAAACAAAATCTCTTCATGTTACGTTCACAATGCGTAGAGAGACTTGTCCACCGGTGAAACTAAATAATTGCACATTACCTCAGGTTGATGATGCAAAATATCTTGGTATCCATATGGACAGAAGATTAACATGGAGAAAACACATTTTTACTAAACGTAAACAACTTGGAATAACGCTAAGACAAATGAATTGGTTGCTCGGCAAAAAATCTCAATTATCACTTGAGAACAAAATATTGTTATACAAATCCATAATAACGCCAATATGGACCTATGGTATTCAACTATGGGGAACTGCAAGCACCTCCAATATTGAAATAATACAAAGATTTCAAAACAAAGTTCTGCGAATGATTGTCAATGCTCCATGGTACGTGCCAAATTATGTTATCCAACAAGATTTACAGATTTTATCAGTTCAAGAGCAAATCCAAAAACTTTACAAAAGGTACAAACATAGATTAGAAGTACACCCCAACAAACTAGCTAATAAACTAATGGATACTACCAACGAAGTACGAAGATTGAAGAGATTCAAACCTACTGATCTACCAATTCGATTCAACTAGTAAGACATTCGATTCAACTAGTAAGAACAACTCACAATATTGATTAAATTGTATATTTTGGGAAAACATTTATTGAAATGTTTTCAGCATGACATGTATTATATATCACCACATTTACTTATTGTTTTGATAAACAGATTGTAAATATTAATTGAAATAAAAAAAAAAAAAAAATATTTTTATAACGTGTAAAATATAGTGGTCTCCTAAGAGTAGCTGTTCAGTATAACATTAAACGTAGTGCATGAAAAATAAATATGGCTTTAGACGGAATTATCGATATGTTCATTGCGAATGATATAGTGGATTTACAACAAAGGTATTTTAAGTAATTTATTTAGTATATCATTATAATTAACTTTTCATTTTAACTTGTAGACATGAATTAAAGTTGCGACGTCGAGCTATAAGAGATCCCTTTCAATTACCAAATGAAAATTTTGTGAAAATGTTTAGGCTTTCAAAAGATTTAGCAATGCACTTGGTACATGAATTGCAACCTTTCATGAAACAGGGTGTAAGCAAAACTGGGGTCGCCTTGGAAATAAAAGTGTTGGGTACTCTTTTGTTTTTAGCGCATGGGTGCTATCAAAGTTGTGTTGGTGATAGTTTTAATATAGGTTTATCACAACAATCAATGAGTATCTGCATAGAACAAGTAACTTCAGCCATAACTGACCATTTATTGGAACGTTGGGTGGTATTTCCACAAACAGACAAAAGCAAAAACCAAGTGGAACAAAGATTTATGCAAGAATATAATTTTCCTGGTGTAATCGGGGCCATAGATTGTACCCATGTTGCTATTATTTCACCTCCAGTCGAGCATCCTACGCATCCTGATTTGAAGATTTTAAATTGTAATCCAAAATTTCCTGGTTCCTCACATGATTCAGCTATATGGTCCTTATCATCTGTTAACCGCCATATTCAACAAGCGTATGAAGAAGGAACTCTAAACTCATCATGGCTTATTGGCGACTCAGGATATTCTCTACAGCCATGGTTGTTAACTCCCATAATCGATGCTCCTGAGCAGACTCCGGAAGGAAGATATACGAATACTCATATATCCGCAAGGAATTGTATTGAGAGATGCAATGGCGTCTTAAAACAAAGATTTCGTTGTTTATTACAACATAGAGCTTTACATTATAATCCAGTAAAAGCAGGCAAAATTATTTATGCATGTGTGGTCTTACACAATATGACAATTGCACAAAAAATACCAATTCCAGAAGAAGAGGAAGTACAAGTACAAGAAAATAATAATGTGCTTGTTGGCACCGAAGAAAATTTGGCAGGCAACAATTGGTTAGCTGAGGGTAGACGTATTAGAAATAGATTAATTACGCACAATTTTATAAATACTTGAAAAATAATGCAATATATCTTATCTTATTTTTTATAAATAAATAAATAGAATCCTAGATGGTGAAAATTTATATTATACGTAAAATACAAGTGCAAAAATAAAACTAATACTAAAAAATGACAACAAAATTATAAACAGAGTAATAAAACAAATAATAATAAAATTGAATTGAATTTTTTTCACAATTTCTTACCTACTATAAAACTTATACTAAAAAAATTACAAAATGAAACAAAGTTATAAAACAGTATGCAAAGTAAAATATTTAAAAAAACTAATAAAAATAATGTAAAATTATAATTTTTTTCTATTTATCGTTCATAAACTGTAGCTGCAACTTCATGTGGTCGGTCCTAGCTTGCATAAGCAGAGATTGGGCTTTAATAATTTCTGCTTCAGCTTTCAGTTTTTCTGCTTCCGCTTTCATTTTCTCGATTTCTAAACGCTCTTTATAGGCCGCCGCAAATGAAGCAATAGATGATCCTAAGAATTCTATAGCTTCTGCATTTTTGATCGCAGCATTGTAGCGCATTTCTTGCGCTTCATTGTAAGATGCTGCCGCAGATGCAACAAAGTGGCTGGTATATTTACTAGTTTTCTTGTTCTCTGGATTCTTTTTCGAGAAATTGTTTGATGTAGAGGCTTGATTTTCTGACATCAAGTCGTCTGGAGGGCTTGGAGGGTCTGGAGAAAAACGAAGTTCATCATCTAGTGCAGGATTATTTATTAAAATGTTAGAAATAATAATTGGTTTTACATGTTGCTCATTTGCACGAGTTGGAACTTCATTTTCTAGTTCCTCTGTCTGAAATTCTATTAAAATATCATTATTACAATGGTCGCTACTTTCATGGGATTCGGGAATTTCTACTTGTGCTTCGTGATCAGATTCATTTCCCAATGTGTCTGGTAGATTGTCGGTACCTAAGTGAATATCTGTCAGTAAAGATACGAGTCATTCCTCGTTATCCATCAGTTTCTTCGTGGATCGTTTCCCACCTCCTGTCCGAGTAACATCTATTTTAATCTCCCTATGCTTCCTTTTTGTATTGCTTTTCCATTCAACAAGAATCTGGAATTGACAATACAACGTTTTTTATTTTATAATTAATTTACATTGGCCAAAAAAATTATTCGTACACCCCTATCTTAACAATGTAAATAGTACTTTTTGAAGCCATTCTTTGACACATAAAAATCGCTTTTACAACAAAACTTTTTAGACATTTTTTTTTAAGAATTTCATTGTCTTCAATTTTGTATCTATACATTTTTCTATTTTGTCCCACCGTTTCTGAGCTACAAATGATAATATTTTTTGTCTTTTACAGAGTCTTGTTTAAATCGCTGTCAGTCAAAAACAGGACGGCGAAATAGAAAAATGTATAGATACAAAATCGAAGACAATGAAATTCTTAACAAAAAACGTCTACAAAGTTTTGCTGTAAAAGCAATTTTTATGTGTCAAAAAAATGCTTCAAAAAGTACTATTTACATTATTAAGGTAGGGGTGTACGAATACTTTTTTTTGCCACTGTATATGCATAATAATAATTGATTTTTTGGAGTTACTATTTTACGATTTCTTGCAGTTCATTTTTAAAAATTAATAATTTATTTAGTTCGGAAATGTATAATAGTAGGTACTTAAAAAATATGTACTACTTACTTTTTTCCAGTGATCTGCCGTTTTTACAGGTCCTATTCCTAACGAATTGACTCTTTCAGCAAAATTCGACCATAACTTTTTTACTGCATTTACCTCAGAAGGTTTGGTCCTATTGTGCAAAATTATTTATGCTCTTGCACAAAATTTAATAGTTGATCGTATTGCTCCGTTGTTGTTTTTTGAAGTCGCTTTTTTTCCATTTTAAATAATGGAATAAGTATAATTATTATTATTGTGACTAAAAATTGTATGCACAATGCACTTGATATGAAGATACTAATTATAACCGGACGGAAATGCAAACATTTCATATTTTTGTCTATTTCATCTTAGAAAATGTTATTTCTTTGTTCCTCGTATATAAAGTAAGTATGCTGTCTCAATTAAAACGATTGCTTCCGATTATCTTACGTTATAATAACAGGTACATGAATATAACATGTATTCGTTAACGATAAACGTTATGATGAGATACATGGTATCAGGTTTGGACAAATCTGTTATAATACATGTTAAACTTAACCATGCTTGGTAATATAACGTCAACAGTTAACTATAACGATAAAGATACATAGTTGGACTGATTTTTATAAAGAGTAAAATATAGTGGTCTGTTAAGAGTAGCTGTTCAGTGTAACATTAAACGTGGTGTATGAAAAGTAAATATGGCTTTAGACGGAATCGACGGAATTATCGATATGTTCATTGCAATATATTATTTTTTATAAATCTGTTCTTTAATATACACCCAAACACAAAATTAAACGTACACTCCTATGCTAGTAATGTAAATTGTGCCTTTTGAAGACATGTTTTCTCATATAAAAATTGCTTCTACAGCAAAACCTATTAAATATTTTTTGTTAAAAATTTCATTCTCTTCATTTTTGTGTATATACATTTTTCTATTTCGAATCACCGTTTTTGAGATAGAGTTACTTAAAAGAATCTCTGTAAAATTTTTAATAAACTACCCATAAGAGTAATGTAAATTTTATTAAAAATTTTACAGAAGTTTTTTTTAAGTCACTGTATCTCGGAAAGGGTGCAAAAAAATAGAAAAATGTATATAAACAAGAAAAAAGAGAATGAAATCTTCAACAAAAAATGTTTAATAAGTTTTGTTGTAGAAGCTATTTTTATATGAGAAAACTTGTCTTCAAAAGGCACAATTTACATTGCTAGCATAGGAGTGTGCGTTCAATTTCATGTATGGGTGTATATTTTTTGTATTTTTAATATTTCGTTAAGTAATTATTTTTATCATTAATTTTAGTATTTAAATTAGTAATTTAGTATAATAAGAATATTTTTATAATTATTGTAATAATTAATAAAACCAAAAATAAATAAATAGAATCCTAGATAGTGAAAATTTATATTAGTATATATACTAATATAAGGATTCTATATAGGTAATACAAGTGCAAAAATTAAAATAAAACGAATAATAATAAAAAAAATAATTTTTTTTTTCAATTTCTTACTATAAAACTTATATTCAAAAAATTACAAAATGAAGCAAAGCAAAGTCACTTTTTATCCGTTTTAAATAATGTAATAAGTATAATTATTGTAACTATTAATTGGATTCACAATGCACCTGATATAAAGACACTGATTAAGTATAATCTGACGGAAATGTCAAGTTTTTATCTATTTTGTCTTAGAAAATGTTATTTCCTTGTTCCTCGTATATAAAGTAAGTATGCTGTCTCAATTAAAACGATTGCTTCCGATTATCTTACGTTATAATAACAGGTAAGATAAATATAACATGTATTCGTTAACGATAAACGTTATGATGAGATACATGGTATCAGGTTTGGACAAATCTGTTATGATACATGTTAAACTTAACCATGCTTGGTAATATAACGTCAACAGTTAAAAATAACGATAAAGATACATAGTTGGACTGAATGTTGCTGGTTTTCTGTAATTTCAAAGCAAATATTAAAAAGCATTGTATCGCACAGAGGTAAAATAATTATTTTAGTATACGACCGTTACCTTTCGCCCTCTATTAAAGATTATGAGAGGTAGCCTTGAATACAATGCTTATAATATTACTGGCGGTCACCAAGTTCGACCGGCAAATTTTAATCAAGAATTGAGAAATCCCCACTCTAAAGAAGCATTAGTGAAGGTTTTGATAAATGATTGGAAGAACGATTGGATGTCAGTTTTTTTTTAAATAAAACTATTTTTTTAAACTTTGATTATTGCTATGAATATCGTGCAGTCAACAATAAAGTAGAAACAAACATCCGTGAAGACAAAACCAACAGCCATTCTAATGTGCTCTTAAAATGTTCTGACACGGACATTATAGTGATAATGTTGGGAAACATGGAACATGTGAAGGGTGATAATGTCCGCATCTGGATGGAAGTTGGTGTTGGAAATTCCATGCGAAACGTTGACGTTACAAAATTATACACCACACTCGGACCGAATGTTTGCAGCGCTTTGCCAGGATTTCACGCACTTGCTGGTTGTGATTATAACCCAGCATTTTTTCGCAAAGGCAAAATAACACCATGCAAAATGTTTTTGACTTCACCAAATTGTCAAAAAAGCTTTCACTGATTTGAAGAAGAAATTTTCAAAATTTCAGATGTATTTGAAAGGTTCATCAACTGTTAACGAAGCTAGATACGTATTATTTATGAACAATTATTCATTCCGAGACATGAATAATCCTTTCAAGGTCAGCACCAAAAATCTTGATGCATCATCTTTGCCTCCTTGTCAAGCAGAATTGCATGAACATCTTTTAAGAACAAAATATATAAGTTGTTTGGAGAAATGCGCACAAACAAAATCTAACGAACCTCTCTGCTAACAATTATGTTGGAAAGAAGTCAATGGAATAATGCTTGAATTCAAATGGTTGAAAGGTGATCAGCTGCCAGCCTTTGTGAATAACATCGTCATTCAACCGGATGACCAAGAAGAAAAGGGTATAAATCAAATAATATTGAATATACATAACAAAAGTTTTATAAACCAAAAATATAAAATTAGATATAATAAAGTTAAGGTGTAGTTAAAAACGCTTTAATTTCTTTAAAAAAAAGTTAAGTTGATATTTTTTAATTATAGACAAATTTAGCTTGCTTCTTTTTAAATTGATTGGTTTTCTTACTTTTCTTATTTAATTGAGAACAAAACTGTTGCATTCTTAACCGAATGTAATCAGTAATTACAGATAATAATAATTCCCCTGCATGTTTGCTACAAGGAAATTTTAGCATATTTGATGAAATTACGTCAGTCATGACATTTTCATAAACGTAAAGGCTCATACACAATTAGTCTGTAACAGTAACGAGAACAGAAACGGGAACAGTAAAAAGATAAAATACATGTATTCAGGTGGCTCCATTCACAATAAGCGGGAACAGGAACAGAAATGATTTAACTTTTATTGCTATGGTTATGCGCATGCGTAAACTGTCAAAACTTTAGCCTATGAAATACCCTTAATAGCTATCGTTACTGTTCCGGTTCTGGTTTATTGTGAATCGATGATTCATTTCGTTCCCGTTCCCGCTCTCGTTACTGTTACAGACTAATTGTGTATGAGCCTTAAAGGGACAATGTTTTTGAATTTTATAAACACAAAAAAATGTCGATTCTGATGCATACAATTTTCATTTGATTCTGCTACGGTTGAATTCACTGAATAATAGCGAATGCCTTTACGACATTGCGTACATGTGCTTCTTTTATAAATATGGGAAATTACGACCTCCGTAGTATACCTAAATATAAAATTTCGTTTAATGTTTGGGATTCGTCATATCCATGGTCGTGAAAAACTTGAAAATAGTTCGGATTCTTCCATTCATCAACTTAACAGTCTCTTTGAATTTTCCTTTTAATTTTTCAATCATTTTTGGAGGTTCTGCATGAGTCTTATAAGAATAAATGGATTTTAGTTCAGCTAATGTTAAAAATAGTTCTTCCGCAATCAATGAATAATTTCCAGTTTTAAGAGGTTTTAAAATGTGACCAATGGAAAGAATTTTGTAAATTTGCTTGTAGATCATTGGCTGCATATCTTCGTAATGCTTTAGCTACCGATTGACTAAATATCTAAAATAAAATATTTATAAATTTACAGACAAATATTTTATAATTTACTTGAAGAGCCTAACTCTCATTTTGGAAGAGCTGTTTAAGACTAAATGCTCATTATTTATTTTTGGACACATCCGTAATTTACCAGGAAATTGCCTGTCTTTTTCATACATATCATTGAAATGCTGCCATTCGATGAGAGGCTTGTCAGGTTTAATCTGTATAAAAAAAACTATAAATCACAATATTCTCACAATTATACCAATTTCTTTATCTGTAAACTTCCTAAATTGTATAAGCCTACCCAGATAACAGAGTGACGTCGTAATGACGACATAAATTGGTCATTATTCGTCGGCGACGTCATATGGCCTATCAATGACGTCATGGGTACGTTGGTAAAATGACCAAATATTGTCGTCGTTATTCTGACGTCTTTTGACGTTATTTTTGGGTTAGAATAATCACCAAAAAAAAAATATTTTTAGGTTCAAGCCGTTCTGCATATCAATTTTTAAGTAGTACTGGTCATCAATGGTAGTACCTATCATGATACCTACCTAATGTTAGCTCAGTCGCATATGTCGCAATATTATTACGTCCTATATAATATATACTTATATTTATTGGTTCCTACATATTATTATAATAATTATACTAACGACCTACCGGAAATTCAAGATCATTTGATTTTTTAAACGCGCCGTCAAACGGTCTGCGTCGGGCGTCGCGTATGTTCGTTCATCGTTGGTGCTCGTGGAGTCACTCACGTTGTGCGCACGATGTTGTGCGTGTTTTGCTGCGCTGTGTGGTGTAGTGTGCGGTTCTCTGTTTGTGCGAGTCTCGTTCCCTTGTTCCCGCCATAAATCTCTTCTTCTATCTATCTTGCATCTACTCAACGTATTTACCAAGGTAAGTTTATATGCATGCCCACGGTCCGCGAAGTCTTATGGGGCTTCCTGATACATCTCGTATGGACTTGAAAAATGGGCACCCTGAGGGATAGATGGCGTTCTTACCAGTTTTTGTCCTTTTTTTTTAGCTTTTGTCTCTTTGTTCATGATTGCATGATGATTGCCTAACCATTAACCACTTAATAAGCAACCGTCCATTTTGTTTCATGTTTTTGCGAACTTACCACGTGTATTTAAAACGATTCAAAATTTGTTTTCCAAAACATTAAGCTATAAATTGCAGTTATTATTGTAAGATTGTGTATTTTGTGATATTTTATATTGGTATTGTGTGATATATTACATTGGTATATTCGTATTGGTTTTGTAACACGAGTGTAATGGGGAAATGTTAAAGTTGAAACCAAGAGCAAAACAAACAGCAAAAGTGATCGACTTCTTCGACAAATTGTTGGACAGCATTATTGGTCATGTCGAAGTTGAAGTTCCAGGCAAGAAGTTACGAACCTGCGTCACCGACAAATCTGATCATATTTAGATTTTTAAGACGATGGTATTATTTATCGATAAAGATGACAATGGCAGTACTAAGCGATACAGATGATACAAACAAGAATGAGGGGCTCATAAGGAAGCACACGCCACCATCTATAAAAAATTGGATTACTACGCTAGAAGTAACTTATAAAATAATTCTAATATAAATAATTAATGTTTATATCTTGCAATTTTCAGGGCTTTATTGACATTACTCAAACATGAAAGTTTTTGGTTTTAAGAGCATGTTTCCTAGGACGTTCAACCAGGATGTTTTGGAAAATTTTTCTGGAGAAGTAAGACAGAGGGGTATTTACAAATCAGACAGATTTACAAATCCAACAGTAGCTGCATTTACTCCATTTTACAAGAGTTTGTTGGTAAATAACTACAGCAAGGCTCATTCAGAAGGCAGTAATTTATTGTGAAAACAATGAAGTAGATATTTTAGTATCATTAAAGAAATTTGTGCAGCAGGTAATTACTTACATGTAATATCGCTACCCTCATTTTAATACCACGTATGAGAATTTTTAGCAAAAATTAGATTTTGATGCATTCTTAATCAATTTTTCACACTCTATCCATTGGTGCTAAAACCACGTATCAGAAATAATTAAAAACCAAGTAAAAGCTCAATTCAAATATCACGTATCAGAAATTGAACAACTTTACCCATAAATACCACGTATCAGCTTAATTCGAATAAGAGATTTTGATTTAGTCTCATACATGGTATTAGAATGACGGTAGCGATATAAGTGTCCTACATAATATATTAATTTACTAATTATTATTTTAGCATCTAGTTGAAGTTCAGCCAGTATTCCACACTGATGAACACATCGAGATTACTGAAAATTTAGAAAATCTAAAAGATTTTGAAGCAACTATATATTACCGGACATTAGAGCATTTGTTTCAAAAACAGTTTTTCGTTGTCGAGAACTATTATGTAAATAAATGTGTATGCGGTACTTAAGAAGGCTAATAAGCCAAAAGCACGGTGTTTATCACTCATTCCTTATTTAAATATATTATAAATTGTTAACTTGTGAAAAATAATATTAAAAACTTCAATAAAGCAAGTTAATTAAACTAATAAAACTTAAGAATTATATTTTTAAGCTTTCAGCGACGTTTAATTAACTTGCTTTATTGAAGTTTTTAATATTATGGTTCTTTATTTATGCCAAAGTTATTAATATTGACTTACAGATTATTTAAATATAAATATTATTATTAACTTGTGAAAATTGTACGTGGAATAAACTTAAAAAGCTAAAATCAGTTTAAATAAACTCTGTTTATTAATAAACAAATAAATAAATAAATTTGTAATTTATGATTTACTTATTTAATATTTAATTTTCATATTTCAACTATTTGCAAAGTTTTATCAAAATTTTTAAAAAAACAGAAAATTTGTTTTCAATTTTAATTTAATTTTCTAACAGTAATAATTTTACTTTTACTATAATATTTCACATGTTAAATAACTATACTATATTTTATTTATTGTTATATTAGGTTTATTTAGGTAGTAATAAAATCAATTTAATAATAAATCGAAATGTCTTATTTTAAAATTACATCAAAATTACAATGTAACTTTATAATCATAAAATTTCATTAATTCTTATAGTAATGTATGTATACACTTTATTAGTGCTATTCTAATACATTACTTTAAGATTTAATGAAATTTTATGATTATAAAGTTAGCAATTATAAATTCTAAATGAAATAATAAACATTTTAAAATTGCCGCTGTCTCCCCCACCTCTTTATATAGGCACCCTGACGGATAGATGGTGCTAAAATACGATACTAAACTTTGTTATTGAGATAGCATACCGTGTGCATGCCTATTATCATATACAATATCCCAAGTGCATTCAAATTGTCGACAATTTTTTTGAGCTCACGAATGCGTTTGTTGCTTTTGCAATTTTCCCTCCTCTTCGAGTCGGGAAAATTGCCGCAAAGCAACAAACGCATGAGTGAAAAGCGAAAAAAAATTGTCTACTAATTTGAAATGCACGAGAGGATATTTATTTAGACTATTTCACGAATAAAATAGGAGGTTAATTTGTAGATTTACAAAATTATAATTTGAGTTACTTCTTAAAGCACAATTTTTTTCAAGTTTATTAAGTAAATAATATTTATTATTTAAATATTAAAGTTAATAAAAAAAATTGTCGCTTATATTTGCTTTAAAATAAACTTGAAAGAATTGTCACTGCAATTCGATTGCTATTGGTTGAATGTTTCGGTGTTTTTTCATTCCATTGGTCTAATGACAGCTGAGTAAAATAGTCAGTGCTATTAGTTCCCTGTTGATTTCAATTATTATTATTCTTTACAAAAACCAGTACTTAGTAAAAGAACAATATTGTCTCATAACCTCAATAATTTTCATTCCTTCAGTTCAATTTTTTATTCACATACATGTCGTCAGTAGTTGATGAAGTTCCTCATAATTCAGCCTATCCATTATACCTACCTACTTCATAATTAATATTAATTTATCCTTGTAGCTCCTGCCGTAATGACTTACGTTGGGCTTTCCCTTGGTGGCAGAGGTGAGGGTGGCTTAGTACTGGTGCATGAGAACTGGCTTAATACCAAGAAAGTTGAAGTATTTTATCCGCCCTACAAGGCGAGAACCACATTTAAACAGACACTTAAAGATGGGGAGGAAGTAAATGAAGAAACGTGGGAATTATACCCAGTTGAACGTATATTTTTCGAAGATGGTTTGTAGATGTTATTTTAACAATTACTTATTTAGCAATTTATAGTCAACCAACTAGATACCTATTATATACCTTATACCTTGCAAGATTAACCTTATACCTACAGTATTAGATACCAATGCACATCGTACAACTTCATCAATCCCTGTTCAATATCCCATTCTTCGGAGTAGGTATTATTAGAAAGCGAGTTTTTGTTAAAGAATTAATGGAATATAGCTAAGAATGAGATATACAATGTGTATCAAATTGAAATGTATACAGGGTGGTCCAGGTTATAATACCTAACAGTAATTCACCATTTGATGATGCATTGAAAAATAAGTCTTGTTTTATTATTTTGAAGATCGTTTCTTTGGTCATTACTCACATTCTCACATTACATATCATTCTATTCACAAATTGTATTTATAGATGAATACGGCAAGGCCAACAAAAAATTGAAGCTAGCAGAGACTACCTCTGACCTTGCAACTGATGATTGCGATGATAAAGAGGGAAGTGCAAGTCGGCCACCAAAACGCACATTTTTTGAAGACGACGACGCCAGCGTCAGCTCTGACGACAATAAAATCTCATCACAAAAATTAACTTTGAAGTGGCCACCAAAAGTGAAACTTGCGCTGCAGTCTCATAAACTGGGTAATATTATTTATTAATGATTTTAGTTGACTATTTAATTCCGTATACAAAGAACCAATGACAAACCTTAAAATGCAAATCGACAGCCACTGAGCTTGTACCACCCCGGCAGTATGAGTAGCCTAGAGCTCCTATCGTATTGTCAGTGTGGTATTGTGAGTTGCCCCTTTTCCTGCTACATATTGCACAGTAGTTTCTCTTGCCTGCTAGGAAAATTTTTTCTCCGCTGGTACCACCTGTAGTAACACTACATCGGCACCAAACAACCAAGCAAACAAGTAATTAGTAAACGATACAGTACCTGCAAAAATATCATCGATGTTACTCAAAACACACATGTCACATGTCAAGGCATAATATGTACAGCTGATAATTAATAGAAATACCCAATAATTTTTTCAAAAAACGTTTCAAGATCAGCCTCAAGCATGTTATGGATTGATTAAAAGATGGGATGAATTCAAGAAGAAATATAATTCCAATTTATAATAATAAAATCAAGGATCAACAAAATATACCTCTGCTGAAATATTTAAATACTCAAGATAATACAGAAGGTATAATAACAATAATTTGCTGTAATGTTTTAAAAAATGCTTTTTCTTAATTTACAGCTGTTAGGGACGCCAATACAGCACTGGTAATGCATTCCATTCTACCACCAAATATTAAACACTCCTGCAAATAAGGAAACAAGAGAGTGATAATAAAATCTACAATCAAAGATTCGTAAAATTCGGTATTATCAATGATTTTGAAAAAAAAACTTAAAAGCGCAATTACTAAAAAGAGGAAAAATTCTTCAACCTATTGTTGTTGTAGTGGAACCAAATTTATTACATCTTGAAACTTATTATGTTGTTGATGACATAAAATAATATTAATTCGATAATTGCCTGCTTAGCCTTGATGCTTGTTTTAAATTATACCATACACTGCATTTAAAATATCCGTCTTATAGTGAAAACACTTGGATTTTTATTCAAAAGTATTTTTATGATATTCATTTACTTATCAGAAGATAATGCGAGTTCTAACGTGCTGTGTTTAATTAGCTAATTACCTACTGACTTAAATAGTTTGATGTTCCCATAAAATTCCTATTGTATCAATTTTATATTTTAATAACATTGTCTGAATGTTTAAGTGCAAAAGATCTGAACAATTAGTTTCAAATAAATTTTCAGTGTACATCAACTAGTAAAACATTTCAAACTTTTTCATTCAAGATCTGAACAATTAGTTTCAAATAAATTTTCAATATAGATCAACTAGTAAAACATTTTAAACTTTTTCGTTGCTTAACTCTTCACCATGATATTTATTGTGTGGCTTGTCATACTTATCAATATTCCACACTGCGATAAATAACATTTTAACAATTTCAAAAGCATTTTTTGACTTTAAGTAAAAACTAGATGAAATCTAACACTCTTATCATTCGTAGTTTATATTTCTGCATGATTTTTGTGTCTTACATTTTTTCTCTAAAATAATTAGGGAAGCTGGAATTTCCATAAATAAGTTTTTACATATGTTCGTCTAATTCATTCGCATTCCGGTATAATATAAAAATAAAGGAGAAAACCACAAAAGTGTGCATGAATGCATTTTTGACTGGAAAAGACAGACTAAGAAAAAAAATTCAAAATTTTGATTCAGATCTTTAAGAAAATAGAGGCAAACATGACACGAAGGATCGCCAATGAAACGTTAGATAAAGTTAATAGCTATATAAAAAGTTTACAATGTAGAGAATCCCACTATAATCGAAGCCTAAACAATGGTAAATATTTACCATCCGAATGTACGATGGTGGATTCACATCGTAAATACATGTGTATATATTGTAGGCCTACAGGCGTTGTAGATCCATGGCTTTTTTATTTAAGCATTTAATATAACAAAGATGTTCCTAGCATCTTGTGGGTCAAATAATGAACCTAGTCGGAGATCGAACCCACGACTGAGACGTAGTAATCTAACACTAGCCTATGACCGCACTTTTATAACGTAAATACTCCGAGGAAAATTCTAAATACTAAATTTGTAGAACAAAAGCTGAAGTATTCTACAGCCAACTCAAAGAAAAACGAGATAATCCTAAGCCAGACGAAATGATAATATGTTTCGTTACCGTTGCCAGTCAAGAATATAAAAGAAGAATATTACTTACGAGATAACTCTGGCTACACAATTTTTGCATCAATGATGTGGTCAGTAACCATTCTTCAATGTATTCATATACACTAAAAATATTATAAAAAAGAAGAAAAATGGGAATAAAATTGTAAAACTATAAATTTTTTTCGATAACAACTGTTTTTCGCAAAATAATAATCGATTTTTGTTTGCATACCTTGATTCATTATGTGCAGATGCCAGTTTTAATAAAATAGTTAACCCTAAACTTGGCAATGTATCTCATAAGATACATAGTTTTAAAAAATTCCTATTATCAGGTAAGCTTGATATAATTCCCTTATCATGGCTTGGTGTACTACAGGTGACATACAATAACAATTGTAAGTCATTCACGTACTGATCATATTACAATTTCCGTCCACTTGTGATAGATATTGCTTTTGTTTTGTAACAGTTGAGTTATAAGTGCACATGTGAAGACAGTTAGCAGGTAAGTTTGATGATTTGCTTAAATATATTTAGTTGTTTTTTACTATAATTGAGTATATTAGTGTAAAAGGTGTCACTTTTACTTTGCTAAAAAGATAATGCAATAAAGTGTCGAATTTGCCTGTTAAAAAACGTCTACAATAATATGTATCCCTCAAGATACATTGCCAAGTTCGGGGTGTATACCTAGTTTACACAAGCTTCGTAGCTAATGCTTAGTACTTGTCACTTATACTAATACCTTGGGTGTAAACATACTGAATAGTGTTTCGTATTATGAAAACTGCCAGTGCAAATGAATAGAAACCGATTCTATTTACTTAGCGACAAGTCGACTACCCTCACCAAATTTAACACAGTACTTGGCGCTTGCTGAATCGTGTAAATAGTCATTACAAGCGTTTAGTGCCAAGTTGGTGTTCCATTTTAAACAGATATCTTTCTACTAATACCTATTTTCTAATACCAACGTGTAAACAATTATTTCTTACTTGTCACTATGCAGGTTAGTACTAAGCGACCAATACTAATGACAACTACGAAGCTCGTGTAACCTACCTTCCATGCATAAATACGTCTGTAACAGATGTATCTCGTGGGATACCTTGCGAAGTTATGTGTATTCATGGCAACTTTATTTCCAGTGTTGATATATGAGGAGAATTGAAAAAATATTTGCCGTTCTGCCTCCAATGGGGGCAGAAAGTGATCCAGAGAGTGACGGTGAAAATAATGAAGATTTGGAGATGTTTCATGAAGCCAGTGAGACTGATGATATAGTAAATAATGAATCAGAATACGTTGTACAAAACGACTTGGATTTAGAAGATGAAGTCATTTTGGCAAAAGTATTACCTATACCAGCTAAAAATATTCAGACAACGCCGGTGAAATCCAGGAAGCGCAAACTGGTTACAACACGCGCTATTACAACCCCGATTCTTAATAACCAAAAACAAAAAACTAAAGCCACAAAAGATTTTTTGTGGACAAACGAAGATTTTCATTACGAAATAAATATAAAAGAAGACGAATGTACAAATCCTGAGCATGAAAAAACACCTTTACAATATTTCAAAACGTTTTTGTCTGATGATATAATCCAGCTAATAGTCGAACAGACAAATCTATATTCAACACAGCAATTTGGAAAAATTGTTGACACAAATGCTGACGAAATTCAGGATTTTTTAGGAATTGAACTATTGATGGGTGTTGTACATATGTCAGCGTACACAGATTATTGGGCCCAGGAAACACGATATGCACTTATTGCGGATATAATGCCCCTAAAAAGGTACCAAGCTCTTCGACGCAGTCTTCATTTCGTAAACAATGAGGACTTGAATACTGATCGATACTTCAAAGTGCGGCCTATACTGGAACAAGTGAGAAGAAATTGTCTCAAAATTGAGCCAGAACTACGAAATTCTGTCGACGAAATGATGGTACCCTACAAGGGAACAAGAGCTGGATCAAGAAGACAGTATATTAAAAGCAAACCAAAAAAATGGGGCTTTAAAATGTTTGTGAAATGCGGCATATCTGGAATGGTATACGATTTTTTTCCATATGCTGGAGAAGACACATTCCGGAACCGTGAATTTTCGAAACAAGAAGAAAACTTAGGGTTTGGTGCCAAGGTTGTTGTAACATTATGCAAATCCATTCCAAAGAAACCTTTGTCAGTCGTTTATTTTGACAACTTTTTTACCAGTTTGGAGCTTATTTCTTATCTCCGTGATGAGTTTGGTATTCTAAGTTTAGGAACAATTCGATCAAATCGTTTAAGAGGTTGTTCAATGAAACCAGACAAAGACCTGAAAAGAGAAGGTAGAGGATCTTTTGATCAAAAAGTTGACAACTGTAATCGTGTTACACTTGTCAAATGGTTTGATAACAAACCTGTCACTTTATGTAGTTCTTATATTGCAACAAATCCTGTTGAAACAATTCAAAGATATTCTAAGGCAGATGGTGGTAAGATTCAGATTATGTGTCCACAGATAGTGAAACAATATAACCATCACATGGGCGGGGTCGACCTGGCGGATATGTTTATCGCCCTATATAGAACCGGAATGAGAAGCTCTTGCAGAGCAACAGCCTTCAATGTCACATGGTGCCTCACTATTGCGTTCAGCTGAAGTGAAATTTGATTTTAAAACAAAGTGTCTGTTTTGTGGTGAAGCTATTGGCGATGAATTTCATGTCAAACAGAAGAAAAAACTCCATAATATTCGGAGAAAAGCTTACAATGTTTGATCCTTCAGTTGTGACAATACAATTTCAGCATAGGAGAGGAAGGACGAATGGGGAGACACCATCCTAAAACGTATCTGATCAATTGCGGATCTGTACGCTGCAGATGCAATGTATGATAAGGATTGCTATAAAAAATTCTTTATAGCCTCTGCATCTACATCGAGAAAAAGAGAACGCCCTGAGAATGAAGAAATTTCTGCATCAATATAGGAGATATTTAATTGCATAGAAGGAAATGTCGACTGCCAGTTCTCCTCGGACGAGTTGTTGAAACAAGTTTCGGGAAGAATACCTCATATAAAAACAATCAAGAGGAAACGAAGTGCACAGACGAACAAGCGGAACGGGAACGAAAAGCAGCTGTCGCAATAATCGTGAACGATATTGAGTCAATGGCGTATGACATTTTTGCTTCTGTTGAGAAGCAAAAACGACTAGATAAATCGACCATGGGTAAATTAACTTCAAGCTTTAAATTACTAATGATTCTTCTGTTACACAATTAACTGCATTAATAGTATATTACGTACCGAGGTGGAAAATGCTTCATTACAGCCGAGCGCTAAGTTAGTTGATTGAGGCGCGAAGCGCCAAAGTCAACTATAAGCGCGACGCTGGAATGAAGCTTGACACCGAGGTATGTATACTATTTTAATCACAATCAGTTTGTAAACAACAACAAATTAAAAATTGTATTAAATTATACATTGTTTTTCATTTGATTTCACTTTTGAAAATAAAAATAGTTTATCACGTTAGTATAAAATATTAAGGGTGTATAGGAGACAAAAAATAAAACTCAAAAATATAAGATATCGATGAAAATTGGTACACATGTCATCATTGACTTTGCGATGTAATAAAAAAAATTTCAAATAGATTCACTAAACCGTTCAATAGTACTTGCAGTTTTAATTTGATGTTGACTTTTTGTTAAAATTCAAGAAAATCACATCTATGGTTTTGCTTAAGGTGTGGTTACGTAGATCTAGCTTTAATTCACGAACGGAAGGGGGCTTACAAACTATGGTGTATAAATTAATTAATTAATTCGTTGGTAGGCAACAAGCTTCACAAATAGTCTGGTTGCGTTAATGGGTAGTTCAATAGCAAACTTACAGAAATCTACTTTTAAAACCTACGTTTAAGCTGAAATATAAGCTCCGCCTTTTAAAAATTATATCAATCGTAAGGGTGGGAATTTTGCACTTTACTTTAATATCTAATTCTTATTGTTTTTATTAAATATATTATAAGATCGTTTAAATTGTTTTATAATAAAATGGAAAAAACCTTATTCGAACTATAAACTATAACTATAAGCATAGGAAATTCGAATAAACTTCAAAGATTAGTTTACAAGATATAATAATTAGGAATTGGATTTACGTACTGATTATTTTTAATTTAAAATATGTATAAATGCATAATATAAATTCGGTATAATATTATAATTTCGCATCTGTTGTAAAAAATTTTGCAATCGTATAAAACCATGCACAGTGCATATCTGCGATTTAACCTTGCCAAGATAACGACTGCAGAAAACTGAAGTATTCCAATTTGCTTTTGCAGTTATCCAACGATAATTTATTATAATATTATGTTGTATTGAAGATTACTATATTATTATGTTCAAAATGATGAATACACATATACAGTGGCCGTAAAAAGTAGTCGTACACCCCTATCTTAACCATGTAAATAGTACATTTTGAAGCCATTCTTTGACACATAAAAGTCGCTTTTACAATAAAACTTTTTAGACATTTTTTGTTAAGAATTTCATTGTCTTCAATTTTGTATCTATACATTTTTCTATTTTGTCGCCCCGTTTCCGACTGACAACAGCTCAAACAAGACTCTGTAAAATACAAAAAATATTGTCACCTGTATCTCAAAAACGGTGCAACCAAATAGAAAAATGTATAAGTAATTTTTGTTGCAAATTTTATTCCCTACAGTTTTGTTTATATACATTTTTCTATTTTGTCACACCGTTTCCTGGCGCCACTGGCCAGGTCCGAGTCGTAGAATTAAGTGGCCAGTACTCAATTCGACTGCTCCTATAAAAAAATATAACGGGCTCCTTGTTCAACCTCGCTTGCTCGAACTTTACACTGAAATTATATAAACAAACAAACACAGAAAATGGAAAAACAATAATATATTGGAATTTAAAGCTGTACAAAAAATAGGATTACACAAATAAACAAAATATATAATGATAATAATTGGTTATAATTAGGCAAATATTTACTAAATTGGTGCACCGCATGAATTTGATAAATTATAAGTATAAATTTTCTTAGATTAATGATTTTAATTTTTAATAATAAAACAACATTGAAAATCGGTACTTAGTTTATAAAAATGAATCTGTCTTATGTGAAGAATTTATTTTTGATACTACTAGGATTGAAAACGAATACACTCGTGGTTCACTTTTGAAAATATCGGCACAATATAGATGAAATTAAAAGTACTTACAAGTTTGATGATTTTTCAGTTGAAGCAAGCAGGAAGAACAAATGCCAAATTTCGTTACATAAGTTGAGATGACAATTGGCGAAAAATGTAATAGCGGACGATATCGAATACTGGAATTAAATCCTCGGACGAGATTTTTCTTGTTAATTACAAGAAAATGGCAAGACACAGCGTCGTTATGGTTCCCTGTTTTTATATTCCGCACACGGCGAACTAAATAATTTTGGGAATTTTTCCCACGGTAAACTCATAACGTAAACTTTAAAATTGGGATCCAACGCGTGTAAGCTTATTTCTCCAGCGAAATTACACCACCAAATTACTTTTATTAGTATAATTAATTCATTAAAAAAATTCAATTCTTAATATCATTTTGGCTTCCTTCATTTCCTCTTCTTTCCGCTAACATGGGCGACTTGGTCGATCGAATATGTCTTCCCCTATTTCATCCTGCCATCAATTTGTGTACCTTATCTAAAACTAAATTCTATTAATTCAAATTATTTTACTGACATTTTGACATTTAAATTTACTGACATTGACAATTTTAATATACATCGACGATCAAAATTATCAATAAAAAAAAATTTATCAAACTAAAATATTATTTATTATCAAAACAAATTTAATTACTAATCAATATTTTACCGACAACGACATTATTTAATAACTGACTGAATATTTTTATACATTAACGCAAAATTTATTTAATCCTACATTCATAAAGTTGTGCAATCCCGCATAATTAACTAATTTATTTATTAATTAATTCATACTTCTTTTTATTACTTTTATTTCAGTTAAATTGTTATCATTGTTTTATTGTTATTATTTGTTTTATTGTTATTATGCTCAATTTACTATTTGATAATTATTCTTTGTTGTTATTTACGTTTCATGTTATTAAGTTTATTTTATTTATTGTTACTTTGTTACAATGTTACTAATTTCTTATGTTATTTATCTCTGTATCAATTCGCAGAATATACACCCCGATTGTACGGGTAGTACAATCGGGAAAGAGGAAAAAAAAAATTACTTTTATTCGAACTTAATTGACATGCATCAAACTTTGGATTTTTACGTTTCTATCCGCACTTGGCGTTATTTTAATGAAACGGAGTTGAAAATGAAGTTATTGGCTTCAAGCTACTTCAAAACTAACTGAGGTCGTGAACTTATGTCAGAGGTTATATATAAAATTTGCAAAACCTTGACCAACAGTTCACTATTGGATAATTTGGGGGTCACTAGGTCGATATGTCATCAACTATGTGGGTGTACTTTTCAGAAAAATGAACAATACTACGTGATTTTTCTTACTAATTGGTAATGACATCAGAAGATTTTACGAGATTTTGAAGAATTTTACAGACAAGTAAACAAGTTTATATGTTTTTGAAGAATTTTACTATGAAATAATCAAATTAACGACATTTTGGAAATAGTTACAAAGACCATAAAATGTTGAAGTATTTTTGGAAATTTTCGATGTTATGAATAATAATTAGAGTAAACTACTTATGTAACAGAATGAATATATAGGATGGACTAAAGCAAATTATCAAAGTTTTACTGTTTAATGTTAAATTATTTATCTGATTTTCGTAAAAATTAAAATTCTCATTACAAAGATTTCAAGTAAGTTACAAAATGCTGAAAAAGCATAAGGAAGCATCCTTTACGAAATTAGAGATTTAAAGATAACTTGCTAAATAGTTACATGCCATTAATGCCAATTTGGACCCAAAAGATTTTTGGAGTTGCGCTACAAAGAACCTACTACAGAACCTGTAGTTTACAATAATTACAAAAAACACTTTTGCATAACGACAATAAAAACCTGTAGATGGTAGTTGTTAGTTTGTTATACTAACCACTAATGACAAAAATTGATGCAGATTTCTTCTCCAAGTGGATTTATTTAAATAATACAAAGTTTCGTCCCAGAATATTCCTTTGCTGCTGTGATAGCAATGATGATTTACCCATATTTAATAAAATTAAAGGACTGCTTTTCACACAAAAGAGTCTACATACAATTTGTGTTCCTTGGCAAACAGTTTGTTTTGAAGAATTTAATATATTATTATGAAGTCGAAACAAATCAAGGTGAATTAATAAATTGTACATCTATACCTTACAATATTGTATTTGATTTGGGCCACCTTTATAATACAAATATTAATATTCTTTTAACTAAAGAACTGCTACTATTTCATTGAAATGTTACGGAACTGTTCTTATTACTTATTACTTTTGTATACTACATTTTACTTATTTTATTTTTTTACATTTTATGGAATAAGGTGTTATTAGACAGAGATGATATAGTTTTATGGAAAAGAAATTATTTGCATAAAATAAAGGCATTTCGAAATGACGGCATGTTCGAGAGAATTGCTAACATAACAATAATGGTTGCGGCTTGAAGCTCGACACGGAACTCTCTGATCACTCCTCTGGTTTTCTTGTACGTGCGCAAGGTGAACTGCTGCGCATGGACGGCGTAACGTCAACGTGACCCCAAAATGGACGGTGATGTACATATGCGTCAACAAGGCAGAAAAATTTATTATCTCATGAGACTTGGATTAATGCTGGACATACGGTATCAAAAGTGGATTGAAAAACCTTTCAGGTTTTGATTTATAACATCTTATTTTTTATTTTTGTTAATCGTAGGGAAGGGAAAAGATTAATTATATGTCACATTGGAAGCGAAGACGGTTTTGTCCAGGATTCATTATGGTCTTTTCAATCTACAAAATACGGAGACTATCACAAAGAAATGGATGGAAAGTCGTTTGAAAACTTGAGACAAATTAGACAATAACTGTGTGGTAGTTCCTGATAATGCACCCTATCACTCAAGAAAATGTGAGAAAATTCCCATTTCTGCAGCCAATAAAACAGAAATAAAAAATTTGCTTTCATCAAAAAATATAAATTTTTGTGATCACATGCCTAAAAGTCCAACTTTTAGATAGGTATTGTTAATACCTATACCAGACATGGTAGCCGGATTACATAATGATGAAAAAATAAAACAATGTTTGCGTATACCTATAAAATCTAAATCTGTGATAGCTTTGGCGAAGAGTGTGGGGTATAAATACCCATTTATTCGAAAAGTTCCCATGTTACAGCAAATTCGTGTCGAATCTAAGACCGTTGAGCTGCTATGTATGATGAGAGCCATGATGCACCTAATTACCAGAACTACGACATTTTATGGCGTATTCAGGGAGTATGGAAGACAGAAGATGTGGAGCATGATATTAAATGCTTTAAATGACTTAAAATGTCCGTTTTTCGGTCATTTGGATACCTTGAAGGAAAGACATTTATTGTCCAACTTGGGAAGAAATTATGGTAACGGAGTCGAGGATTCGGCTTTGTACCAGAGTGTTTTTCCTCAACTGCCAGAATCTTTGAATGAAAATACCACACAAAGTGGTTTTCTAAAAGGCTTCTTCTACAATTCAACGAATCATCGCGTTAATACTGTAGAAGAATTGGACGTGTTAGCCACGAGTGGCAATATTATTGTGAATAGGGTGGAGGACTTTGATCAGCCTCCCTATGGGCTCATTAGTTTCAATGGGAACATAAGGGAATGGCTTAGAGCGTGTTCTTCCTCTTATAGAATTGATATTGCGAGTGTAGACAGATTCATGTCAATACGAGCACCGTTGAAAATTAAGTATATCATAGGGAAAAACTCAGATCAGGAGTTTCCTTTAACTTTTAAGTATCCAGATGTGGATAGGAAGATATCGAAGTGCGTTCATTTCAAAGAAACGCTATTTCCGATATTGAAAATTACGACTAATGAAATACGGCTACCTGATCATATAGCTCAGTTGGCTGTGTCTAAAGCGTGTGTTGCGGCTTCATCTGTGGAAATAGATGATAGCATTATGCCACTAGAGGATTTTATAGCTGGCATTGGAAAGTTTACCATTAGAACCACAGTTCTCAGAGATTCTGGGGCGCAATTCCAGAGCGTGCTGCAGATTTTGCCTTTATGAAGGCGCGACTGCTTATAGATAGAGGATAAAAAAATTCTGGAACATTACTCAAATTACTGGTACAGATTGATAGATTGGAGAGGGTGCAGAGAAGATTTCTTCGTTATGTTGCCTTTAAATTGGGAGTCTCACATCGCGGTATTGGGTACGAAAACCTGTTGCAGAGGCTTGGCCTCTCCACATTGACTGACAGAAGAAAAGTCATCGACGCCAGGTTTATGTCTGGACTGTTTGGCGGTTCGGTGGACTGCTCCGAGTTGCTGTCCAAAATAAATTTTTACGTCCCTTCAAGGATATTAAGAAATTTGCCAACTTTTTATATTGAGCCATCTTCTAGGCTATACTTGATGTTTGCGGCGGTTAACAGAATGGCTCGTAATGCAAACGAATTTAGTTCTTTGAATAATGTTTATAATTTTGTGTAAAGTTGATTTAGAGTGTACATATAGTTAGGTTTGACTTAAATTTTTTGTCTTTGAGGACTGAATTGAGTGAGCTTTTTTCTCAGATTGTGAGTTTTTTCAGCTTTCATGCTACGCTTTATATTAGAGTAATTATATTTTTCTAACAATTACACATAATATTTTTTACAACGACAACCATTTTTCTTGCTCAGCGTCACCTGGCACATGACCAACGCCCCACCAACCCATAATTCCCCATATCCCTCGCGGTTTTGGTAATGCGTTTAAAATGCGGTAAAATTACGGCAAAATAAATCGGTAAAAACACTGCAATTATTTCGTTGAATTTGCCAGTTTTTTTACTATAGTTTGGCTGAAAAATTACCATAAAAATGCCGAAATCTTACGACAATATATCGGTATATGTTTGTAAATACGAGATGTATTATTACTGTACTAATGTGATAATTATGCGATATAATTTCTATAATAATGCGATCTTTGTGCGATATTATTTCTATAATAATGCTATTATTATGCGATATTATTTCTGTAATGATGCAATAATTTTATGATGAAAACGATAAGTATATTTTATTTCATGATATTAAGAGAATTATATTGATGAATTATATTAAGGGCAAGAGAACGGTAAAATGCAATTGATAAGCCAGTAAAATACGCAAAGTTCTAAGCGAGACAGACCTATTTAAATTAAATGCACGACGTATTGTTGAAATTATCATGTAGCGTAGACATAAATACCTTGGGATAGAGATTCTAGTACAGTCAATGCATTTTATTTATGCAGTTATCATTTTTCTAATTGTGATCATTCCTACCTACATAATTATTCTTATCTATTGTGTGCGTACATTTTTGTAAAGCTTTCTTTAAATAAAATTTTGTTAAAGTGATATTTTTTTATTTTATTTTCTAATAATTAATTTAGAATGGGCAAAATAAAAACTGTTCGTCATTCTCTGCGATATTCTCGATCACGGTAAGTAATATTTTTCTATTGGATAATTTATTGTTCTTCATTCGATTAAACTTGATCGCAAAATTTTATGTTGATTTTCTCAATACTATTTTTGCGTTTTTTGTATCATTTTAATTCATTTTTTTCAAAATTTCAAAAAATTGTTTTCAGCTTAGCAACTAAACGTTGGAATAGAAAAATACATGAAGAAATAAATCCGTCTTTTGCAGAAAATAACTTGCTTGAACAAGATCAGCAAGAGATGCATGAAATTCAGCAGCAAATGAATCTGGAGGTTTCTGAGAAGGAAGAAGAATAGTAAATATGAAACACTTTTGGAAACAATTAAAGCAAATTAAGCACATGCCATCGTTTAATTGTCCTATAGAAAATTAATATAGTTGGTGAAAAGAGATGTGGTTGTTTTTTTACCTTTTTTTTTACCTTTACAGTAAAATGTGACATGTGTGGGGAAAAATCATATTTGAAGACGGATCAATCATCAGAAAGAGAAATGAACTGTAATATCTTATCAGTAACAGGTAAAAATGTTAATAAAATTTGAACTAATTAATTATTAATAATTAAAGTACCTATTATTTTCAGGAGCAGCTTCAGTGGGATGTGGGTATTCACAATTAGAAGAAATCGTATCGGTCTTGAATATACCGCATATGAGTAAGACGCTGTATAATAAGTACCATAATGAATTATCCGAAATTACTGAAAATGTTTTATGGCAAGAACTGAAAAAAGCCGGAGAAGAAGAAAGGAATATTGCAATTGCTAAAGGAGATATTGATGCTGATGGATATCCATGTATTTCTGTTATAACTGATGGAGCATGGTCTAAAAGAACTTATAAAACAAATTATAATGCATTATCGGGTGTTGGAGTGATAATAGGAGAAGCTACAAAAAAAAGTGTTGTTTTTGGGTGTCAAAAATTAATTTTGCATAATTTGTACTAAACATGAAACTGGAGAAAATATTCCAGAACATAATTGTGCAAAAAATTGGACAGGATCTTCAACCTCGATGGAAACGGCTATTATAATGGAAGGCTTTAAGAAAAGTATAGAAATACATGGATTGAAATTTACAAAAGTTATTAGTTATGGAGACAGTAGCTTAGCAAGGAAGCTGCTAGAACTTAAACCTTACGGAGCTGCTTTAGTGGAGAAAGTTGAATGTGTCAATCACTTATTAAGAAACTTTTGCCATAAATTGAAGGACATTAGTAAAATGAGCAGGAGCAACTCTTCTCATAAACCAGTACCGATAGTTTTACGGAAAAAATTAGAAAGTAGCATTTTAAGATTTAGAATAGCCATTAAAAAAGCTGCCGAGTTCAGATCCAAAATGGATAAAAACTTATCTGAAAGGATATTGCTTTTAAAAAAAGACATTCTCAATATTCCAGATCACATATTTGGCGAACATAAAAATTGTGATAAATACTTTTGTAACGGACCAAAAACTGGAGAAGAAAATTTAATTGCCGATGTGACAGATTGTAACTTAAAGCAAGATATACTAAATGGTATGCAACGTCTAATAACCTGCAGTTATTCATTACTTCTTCATAAAAATATAATGCGGCGGAAAGGTTCAATAGTCTTGTAAATAAATTTGTTGGAGGAAAAAGGGTGAGTACCGAGAGATATTGCAAACTATTCAATGCCCGGTGACGGATTAAACATTTGTGTGCCACTATAGGCATCTAAATTTTCGGGGCCCTCTAGAAAATTATTACTTGCATAATATAATCTTTAATTTTACTATTCAATAATTAAAATAGCGAGTTTCAATAATAACCAACTAATTTTAAAAAATAAAACAATGTTTATTAAATTAATTCACTAAATCTTATTCATTTACACAAAAAATTAATTAATTAATTATTGTTTTTATATTTTCTACTACTTTAAAACACAGATTCTTGATAAACTATAAAAAGAAAATTAACTTTAAGGAAGTAAATTGTAATGCTTTATTTAATTTATAATTAATTAAATAATAAAATAATTTATAATAATTTTTTTCCGCTTTCCCGGGACCCCTAAAATAAGGGGGCCCGTAGACAGCCGCCTTTTCTGCCTTATGGGTAATCCGGCACTGTCAATGCCTAAGAATAAAATCTAATGGCTAATCTTATTTCAGATAAATTATTCATTCAAGGGATCCTATACAATGAGATGTCAGTTAGCGGCAATTTCTTATAACTGCAATGAAAATTATTTAAAAACTCTTTTAGAAGGCAGCGGTCATTTATCGGGATTTTATACCCGATACTTCAGAATCCTCAAAAAAAACGAAATTGAAATAGGGTTGCTTGAAGAAGATACCAGAGGACAATCTTCCAATCCTTTATGGAAACAAGAAAGAAGTTTCAGGCTAACTGCTTCTAATTTTGTAAGAATTTGTAAAATGCGAAAAACTACCAAACCTGATTGCCTAGTAAAAAATTTACTTTATAGTAAATTTGTAGGTAATAGAGCAACAAAATACGGAATAGACCATGAAGCTGTAGCTTTAAAACAATTTGAAGAAGTTACGGGATTCGAAACACAATGCTGTGGATTTTTTGTGGGAGCCGAAAATGAATTTTATTTAGGTGCAAGTCCAGATGGTGTAGCAAAAAGCGAACATGCAATTATAGAAATTAAATGTCCGGAAAAACTAAAAGCCATTTCTGTTGAAGAAGGTGTTGATAAAAAAATTTTAGACTTCATGGTGAAAAGTGAGACTGGTGAAATAAAAGTTAAGCGCAACCACAATTATTATTACCAAATACAAGGACAGCTTCACATAACAAAAAGAAGCTATTGTTATTTTGTAGTTTGGTCGCCTGTGGGTTCTATGCATATAGAAAAAATTGCCCGCGATACTGACTTTTGGGAACAAAAAATGCAAAAGCAATTAGAATTGTTTTATTTTTCACATTTCCTTCCAGAAGTAATAAAAAATCCTGTATAATATATTTTTTTTTATATTGTTAAAATAGATAAATAATATTTAATAAATGAAGGGGCTAGAATCAAAACCGGCAATCTCCACTCTTTACAATATCGAGTAACTGATGAAAAACTGTTTTGTGTACCTACTTAGTTATAATATGTACTAGCATAGGCGGATTTAGGGGGGAGGGCACGGGAACACGTGCCTTCCCCCCCAGACGCTTAAAATTAACAAGGAAACAAGACAACAATGCCAAATCTGAGAACACCTTTTGTCAGTCTCGACCCTTTGTGCCTCCACAGAAAAACAATCTGGACCCGCCCCTGTAAACTAGGGTAACTTTCAAGACTAAAAATAAATAGATTATCATCGAATTTGTTTCCAGTAACTTATACCATATGATAGAGTGTATCAAATACTACAATGTAGTTAATGAGCCGAAACGTTGACAGATAATTAATTTTTTTTAATTTGCGTTCCTAAGCCCAAGATTTCTATCTACTACAATGTAGCATAAAAAAAACATTTTTGTCAAAAATGGAGATCGCCGGTTCTGATTCTAGCCCCCTCAAATAACGTCCTTAAAATTTTATTACCTGTACAGAAGGTTTACCAATTTCAACTCAATGAGTCGGTTGTTTTTGTAACAGTTCACATTACATCTAGCATGCGATACCATTGATTTATAAAGTGACATCATGTATGTAAATGAATATTTTGCTGCCTATGCGTTTAGAAAAAAGCAAATTAGATTAATCAAATTTGCTTTTTTTTTGTTTGATCATGACATGATTTATATGAGGCCACCCTTGAGATACCTATTTTCGAACAAAAAAGGAATCATCAAAATCGGACAATGTGGTAAAGAATTATGTTTAAAAATTTTACTTAAAAATTAAAATTTTCCGACTCCATTTTTTGAAGTCGGTTTAATCTTTACAGATTAAAAATTAAAATCTTCATTTGCGACATATTTTGGTTTACTCTATCCTCCGACAAAAGTGATCATCAAAAACAAGTATCGTAAATGTTGATTTTGAATTTTAATCAGCGAAAAAGTACCTCCCTAAATATTCTTTTTTTAATCACTTCTAAAAATGAGCAGGAAGAAATGTATTTTTTATGTATGTATGTATGTATAATATGTTTACGTATAAAGGTATAAACATTATGTATGTTGAATCCTCAGATCATAATATAATATTATGATCTAAGGTTGAATCGGACTGTACAGGGTGGCTCAATTTCGATCCTTCTTATGGGGAAATCGGTAACTATAGGAGATATCAAAAAATGGATGGCGCATCCTCGATCTCTTTTTTTGAAAAAATCTGAATGGCCAAAACCGAAATTGGCTATCTTTTTTCGTTTTCGAGTTATGGCCAAAAGTTCGCTTTCTCGGCTTTTAGTTAAATGTGGATATCTCGATTGTTTGTAACGTTATAGAAAAAATATTTACACCTTCTTCAGACACTTTTTTAAGGAGAATAAACTGAGCTAAAGAAATTTTAAATATTTTCATTTGTTTCCGAGTTATAATATAAAGTTGTGTTTTTTTAAATAAAAACCCTAGATAGCTATGACATATTTAAATAGAGGTTTTTATCCTCTTTTCAATGATATATAACATGTTGGGTCTATTATTTCAGTTTCATCCCGTTATATTAAAAAATGTTAAATAAAAATAAAAGACGATCGAAAAATTAAATTTTAGCTTTGACTAAATAAAATACTATACGTATTTTGTCAAAACAAAACGCTATACTGTAGACATTACAAAACAATTGCCTTCAGTTGTTTTTAATATGTGTCTTTTAGTACCTATTCCCTATACCTATTTCTATTTAGTACTACCTGTTTACCTATTATTTCAAAATAGTGTCAAATGGCTTATGCAAACTACGAATAATATGATATAAAAAAATATGACTATCGAATGTTCACATACGCAATGCAATTTATGCATTGCAAACAATGGATATCAGTTTGACTATTTAGTATAATGGTAGAATTTATAATTTTGTTTAATTTAGTATTATACTAAACTGTCAATCTTTTTTTATTCTTATAACATTATCATATTTACCATAGTTTTCATAAGGAATTTGACACTCTTGTGAAATAATAGGTAAATAGCTACTAAATAGAAATTTTTTAAGTAGGTACTAAAAATACCTATTAAAAATAAACTGGAGGCAATTGTTTGTGAATAAATCATTACTTAATAATGATTTTGTATAGTATTTTATTTAGTCAAAGCCAAAATTTAATTTTTCGATCGTCTTTTATTTTTATTTAACATTTTTTAATATAACGGGATGAAACTGAAATAATAGACCCTACATGTTATACATCATTAAAAAGAGGATAAAAAACTCTATTTAAATATGTCATAGCTATCTAAGGTTTTTATTTAAAAAAACACAACTTTATATTATAACTCGGAAACAAATGAAAATATTTAAAATTTCTTTAGCTCAGTTTATTCTCCTTAAAAAGGTGTCTGAAGAAGGTGTAAATATTGTTTCTATAACGTTACAAACAACCGAGATATCCACATTTAACTAAAAGCCGAGAAAGCGAACTTTTGGCCATAACTCGAAAACGAAAAAAGATAGCGAATTTCGGTTTTGACCATTCAGATTTTTTCAAAAAAAGAGATCGAGGATGCGTCATCCATTTTTTGATATCTCCTATAGTTACCGATTTCCCCATAAGAAGGATCGAAATTGAGCCACCCTGTACATGACGAACTTGGTACTTTCAACCATGTGAGGCAGCACTTGACGTTACCAAAACTTTGATACACTTTTTTTTGGAAACTATGAAGAATAAAAAGTTCAATTTTTGTGTACGCATATAGAATTGTGTTCTCTAGGGCCTACGCATTTAATATTAGAAAATATAATAAAATCAAACAAATAAAATTTGTTTTCTTAATGTTATGATTAAAATTTTTTAAAAAGAATATGCGTAGGTCCTAGCTCTACTATCTATATGCCTTCCTTTAAATTTTTGTTCAATTCTGTCCATTCATAGCTGAGAATTTTTGTCTTAAAAATTTACCGCACCTATTACTTCCCCTTAACATAATAACAGATACCTACTTACTTGATAATTTATCACTAAATAACAAACTGTGAAAGAATTACTAAAAAAATATGCACAAGAAAAATTAACCGCAATACTTGTAACCGCCTAGGGCTTAAGGATAGAAATATGAGGTGTTACAAAGTTACCATTTTGAAATATTGTTGAGATCATTAAAAAGTAATTGGTGACATACTGGAAAAAAAATCAAAACTATTCACTGGTGTACTTTTTACATTTTCATTTATTTATAAATTAATTAATAACATATAAAATGATCAAATATACTTTTAAGACTTGAGTTTTGTTTTTAAATTTTTAAAACATATTTTTGTTTTCGGGTTAGGTATATTATAAAAACAAAATCTTGATTTATTATTTATTACAAAACTTTACATAGTTGATCAAATTTATGTTTAATACGATAAAAAGTATATAATATAAATATTTAGTATTTATATTTTCACAATTAATCTGTCTCCCAACAATTTGGTAGTCGTATAATATAAGACGTTTCGGGAGTTTTGATGAGACATACAGGTTTGATAATCGAAGATTCTCCAATGAAAACTAAATTATCCGAAAGTTCCACTTCATTTATGTGTTTTGACTGAAATCCGTACCCTTTCTGATGATAAGTTTGCATTAGTAAACCATTTACAGTATTATTTTCTTGTTGAAACTGTACTATTGTCTGTATTACACCATATGTTCCGTTACCAGCATATATTATGGAGTTGCAAAACTTAAAAATTTTCTTTTCATCGTAACAACAATACTTTATTTTGTTTAAAGTCATTGCTAATGCTACGAGTTGTACTGTGATTTCGACGTTGTTTATCCATGTTTATCTTTCTTAGTTATAAGAAGTTGTAATAAATTTTTGTATTTTCTTGTAAAACTAAAACGCAATCAGTAATAAATAAATGAAAGCCAATATAATTCTTGTCTAAGCACACACAAAAAACATTTTATCTCTTACCAATATATTGAATTTTCTGATAATTCTAACTGATAAGTATTTATAGAAACTTCATGTTTATTTACTTTTTGAAAAGTACTTAAAATTGCCTACAGATGTAGCAGCAATCAACTTAGCTTTACTCAGTGGCTTAACTATATGAAATAAGCCAGGGGTTCCCCAACTCCTTAATTGTAATATAATTTGTCAATCATTATAATTCTAAATGTTGTTTTGATAACTCTTTTTATTTTAATAATTTTATGACAATATAATTTTAATTATATTGGTTGAAGTTGTAGCTCGTACATAGAAATCCCTTCAAAGGTTGGGAACCCATGGAATAGAACAATGAGGATTATGGGTATGATCGTATGATCATTGTATGATTATGGTAATATAAGTACGCTACGCCATATTTAAACTTATACTACTTGTTTTATTTGACATCATTGTTCGCGACTTGGAATACCAGTACATCTCCCTTACCTGTGATATACATAGCAGATTTTGTAATCAACTAAGTATGTTGGGTAAATTTTCTTTAATTATTACAAGCAAAAAGTCTGCTGTAATCGTTGCAACCAAATTTCTTTTCCAATACGATGGAGACCGGAAAGTGCCCATTGGTGATATTAAAGACTTGATAGAAAATAAGGAAAATTTGATGGTGGAATGTACTTTCATAAAAGACTATGCCATCAAATATATAGATTCATCTGGTAAGTTTTAATTTAAAAAAATTTGATCTTGAAATCGACATCAATCAGTGCGCTTGCGCGAAATTTTTAAATTTACAAACCTGTTCTTCCAGTTCGATATTTTTTATAACTTCCATATTATAAAAATTATTCAACTTATTTATTTTCTTTCAGATGATCCAAAATGGCTATTAAATGAATATCGAAGCCAAACGGATCAAAGGATTAGAGTAATTAAAAGATTAAGTGTGATTAACCAACGAGAAAATATAGTGACTAAAAGAAAACGCCAGATTAAAATGAAAAATGCTGCTGCTTCAAGGGTAAAACCAATATTTATTGATTTTGTTTTTATACATTTATAGAATGACATTTTGTCATACTTTTCTCACATAATGTACATATTTCATAATCTCTGACTCGGACTACTTGATAAAATTAAACTTAAGCATCAAGTAATATGAATTGGAGAATTTCTTGTTATACACAAATTAATTTATTAACAGTTAAAACCAGTTGCAAATGAATTGCTAATTTTTTTTATATGTACCTAATATTAATTTTAATTCGCTTTATTGGAAATTTATAGAAGCTGGTAAATGAAGGGGCAAAGACTGCTGTTAATAAGGCCGATGAATTCTACAAAGCCATCAAAGAAAAGGTACCGAGTTATAAATTTCATAAAAATATTTTATATAGTTACCCAGGCAACACACGATGGTGTAATATACGTTTAATAAACGTAACAATGGTATATTTTTCGTATCGTATATCGCATAAACGTTTATTTTAAACGATTTTAATGATAAACGTATATAATTTGTTTATGAAACGTATATCTTAAGCGTTATTGGTATAAATTAAATTTCATGTAAATCAAATTTATACGTTTAATTTAACATTTATTATATGTTTTCTATAAATGAGAAATAAACGTTTATCCGAGCCTGATTGGTATAAATTAAATTTCATGTAAATCAAATATATACGTTTAATTTAACGTTTATTATACGTTTTTTATAAATGTGAAATAAACGTTTATGCGAACCTGATTAGTATAAATTAAATTTCATATAAATCAAATATATACGTTTAATTTAACATTTATTATACGTTTTCTATAAATGTGAAATAAACGTTTATCCGAGCCTGATTGGTATAAATTAAGTTTCATATAAATCAAATATATATGTACGTTGAATTTAACATTTATTATGCGTGTTTTATAAACTTAATTTACTCCAATACGGTTCGTTTAAACCAGTGCTTCCTAACCTTTTCAATATTGTTACCCCTGTAATCTATGTGGAAAAGTGATTTTACCCCGCCTTCAAAATGTTATCAAAACAAACAATACAAGCAAAACAAATACAAAACAAAAATTCTGCCGCCATATCTTCGTCTCGAATAATGTCATCATCAGTAGAAAACGGTCTTAATATCCAAGAGTTTGACTGATGATTATCCAAGTCCGGAAAATACTGCTTCAGTGAATCTATTACTGCAGATAAATGTTGAATCACAGAATTTTTAAACGTAAGCGGAAATGCATTTGTTATTAACTTCAGCAAATTTTCACGGCCACATAATTATCAACGGTCATATCTAACGCAATAAAATGTTGCTGAATTGATTAAAGCTAAAATAAGGTGGGTATAGAAATCTTAGAGTTATAATAGGTAAATTGTAGGTTTCAGACCTAACTTAAGTTAACGGTTATTGCGCGAAACTTTCCCGGAGGTTTGGAAAACACTCATATCTTTGTAAAAAATAAAATTATATAATACTAATTATCATCGAAACTCAAACGAAGAAGGCTGACATTAATTTTACCTAAACTTTGAATTTAAAAAGGGGTGCAATGCTTGTCTTTTAAAGTTTTCACGATTTTGGAAATGAAAGAAAGGTATTTTCATTTTATTTTATTTGCGGTGGAGGTAGCAGCAAAGTACACTCAACTGTTTAATAATTGAGTTCAAATTGCTAACTATTATTTTTTTAAATAAATACTATATATTCGCCTCAAAATTAAATTGTATTTATTTGAGTTAAAATGTATCCACAAATGGATCATGTCTTTTCGAAAATTTTCGCAATCACGAACGTATCAAAAACATTTCTGTAGCTTTGGAATTTCATAAGCTTTTAGAACTCCGAGCTAGTTGCGGTGGGAATACTTACCACAGTGATACGTCACACAAAAAATTCAGAGATTAAATTGTTCGATAAAATAAGATTAAATTTGTTTATAACAAATACGATTTGTTTACAACAAATCATTTTTCATTGGGGTTGCTATAAAAAATTTATAGAAACTACCTGAATACCAAGAGTAAATTAAAACAACGCTACGCAAAAAAATAAATTTCCGTGTATGTTTTTTCAATAAAGAAATTAACGCTTTTGAAAAGTTGGAAATAGGCATAATTTATTTTTTTTTGCAGTTGTACCAATTTAGTATATTTTGACTGGGCAGCCTGGTGCCAAGTAATGGCATTATGAACCATATGATGTAGCTATACATGGTCTTTTAGTTCTTTTGGATTTATGCATAAGTAGAGTCCGGTTTTGTAGCTATTATGCTTTTTCTGAAAATTCGAAGCAGCTGAAAATTTTTAGAAAAATTTTGTGTTTTAACTGAAAAGAAGTCATTTGATATCAAATTTTATATGCTTTTTTGCTTTTTTTCGACTTTTTGTTGCTTTTTGTACTTTTTTATACTTCATTAATGCTTATTTTACAAAATATTTCCAAGTTTGATCTTTTAAATTTTTTTTGCAACACCTGCAAGGTTTATTATTACTTCCTGGTATGCATTGCATCTAGACGTACAGAACGTGCAAATTCATTTTTAATTATTTAAAAAAGAAAATAATAGTGTTTTTGTGATTTTTGAAAAATATATATTACCTATAACGCCAAAACAAAAGTGTAGTGCGGATGAGTGGATAAAGGACTATGTCGAATTAAAATTTATTAATTTTCCAAAATTAAATTTACACTTTTGTTTATGCTTTTTTTAATAAAATTTGTGATTTTTTTGACAAAGTTGAAGCTTTTTTAAAAGCACTTTTATCCCCATTTTTTATGCTTTTTTATCCGGACTCTATGCATAAGTAAGTATTAAAAGTATAACTCTTTAGCGTTACATCATTACGTAGGCGTAGGTGGTAGTGCGTTTTTCAAAGCATTATTGTTCTCTTATCTAATGCTGTGTTACCGGACTTGAGTGCCTTCATGACCATTTACGATTCGTACGATTCCGGCCAACTCGGAAAATTCTCTCATTGGCCCAAAGAGCTGAAACGATCGGCGCGCGCATAAAGAACCTCTGATGCAGGTTGCAATCCACGGTGCAATATTGTAACTTGATAACAACGTGCAAGCAACAGGTCGCCATTTCAAGATTAAAACTTTTTGTGCATTTCAAGATTGAAGCATATTATTTAGTAGATTGTGTTTCGTTGAGTATAAATTAGTGCCTGGATCTTCAGAAAACTGGACAATCAGGTTAGTGTACTTTTTTACCACTTTTACTACAACAATTTTGATTTTCTATATATTATCTGTATGTACATAAGTATTTTTAAATTAAAACTTATGGATCACCGGAACCATGGACAAATTGCAGATCGGGAGGGTAATTTAACATTGATTAAACGTTTTTATGTAATGCAAAATAAACGTTTAGCCGAACCTTATTGGTATAACTTAAGATTCATATAAACCAACTATATACTATATTTAATTTAACATTTACTATACGTTTTTTATAAATGTAAAATAAACGTTTAGTCAAACGTGATTGGTATAAATTAAGTTTCGTATAAATCTAATATATTATTGTGAAGAGTTAGCTGCTCAGCTCAGCTAACCTAACCTAACCTAACGGTTACGGTGGATAAATGTTTAACTGCAGCCGTCGAAAAGTCAACTTACCTTTTTAGGAATAAAACAGCAGATTGGCAGAAATTCTCAACTTCTTTAGGCAAAAATTTAACCAAATCAAAATTATTAAGTACAATTTTTGAAAATATTTCTCCCGGCTCCTTGGACTGCGTTGTGGAAACATTAACGGAGGACATACGCAAATCATGTTTCTCCTCCATGAAAATACGTGGAAACACTAAGCCGTATAATCCATGGTGGTCTAAGGAGCTGGAAGTGTTGAAAAAGAGGTGTATCGAGGTTCATCATCGTATTCGTTCTGGCATTCGCCAGAATTTGGATATCACCCAACTTCTGGGGGCTCAAGCTGAGTTAAAGAAGGAGTACGCTGATTTAATTAGATCCACCTCTACAAATCATTTTAGAGAATTCTGCCAACTACAAAATAAAGAAAATGTGTGGTCAATGACGGGCAGATTGATCAAAGACGCTCCAATGCAACGTTCACCATCGACGCTGATGTGCGAAGGCAGATTTACCGAGGACAGTGACGAGACAGCTGACAAACTTACCCAGACGACAGTAACGACACCTTACTGCGACATTACGAACTACGACACATGTTTAATTCGCCCTATGTATGTGATTCAGCCGCGGAAGAGGAATTCACTGTTGATGAGGTATTGGACGCATTAGGTACTATGAGTCCAAACAGAGCCCCTGGCGTAGACAACCTCACGTCTGATATTTGCACTGCGTTTGCGTCAGAGTATCCCCTGTTCCTTACCAGTCTGTTCAATTCATGCATGGCTGTTGGTCATTTCCCAACACCGTGGAAGAAAGCATTTCTTAAAATATTGCCAAAACCCAACAAAGACTTGTGTGATCTATCATCTTTTCGACCAATTGGCCTACTACCTGTCTTTGGCAAACTATTGGAAAAACTGTTAATGAAAAGATTAATCTTTTATGGCCAACAACATCGGGCATGGAATGAACGACAATTTGGTTTTAAGGAGCAGGTGTCTACTACTGACGCTTTGCGAAACGCAGTCAATATAATCAGACGTGAGAAGGGTCGAAAGCGCCAGGTTCTGGCTGTATCCTTAGACATTAAAGCGGCGTTCGACAACGCTTGGCCAACACTATTCAACAGATTGCGAAATATTAAATGTCCGCGCAACGTATATAACATCTTACGTAGTTATATAGAGAATCGATCTGTTGAGCTGGCTTACGCTGACGGAAAGTCGCGCAAGTATATGACAAAAGGATGCATCCAAGGCTCTGTTTGTGGTCCTACCTTTTGGAATATTATATTGGACGAGCTTCTCGAGATAGGCTTGCCGGAGGGATGTTATCTGCAAGCTTTTGCAGATGACGTCTTTCTAATCGTAAGCGCGTCCAATGTAACACAACTGGAAGAGCGTACTAATAGAGCACTTGCTGCTATTCACGGGTGGGGTACTGGAGTAAAACTCTTGTTTAGTGCCCCGAAAACCCAAGCTCCTTCACACCAAAAGCTAGACAGGCAACCATTTATTTTAACAATGTTCAAATTAATTTCGATACAAAAATTAAAATTTTAGGCATTATTTTAGATCAAAATTTAAAATTTAACGAACATGTTAAATACATCATTTTAAAAGTTAACAATATTTTTAGGAAATTATGTAACTTCGTGCGTCCGACGTGGGGAATTCATCCTGAAAACCTCGAAACGATATACCACGGAGTTATAGAACCAATTTTAACTTATGGGGCTAGCATTTGGTGTGGAGCATTAAAGTATCAGTACGTGCGACGTTGGTTACGCTCTTTTCAGCGGGCGTTCGCTATCAGGACGGTGCGCGCATTTAGGACCGTCTCGGCAATATCTGCTCTTGCCTTGGCTGGATTTTTACCGATCGAGTTAAGGATAGAGGAAGCCGCGAGGCTAGAGATGATAAAGGTGAATGGAACTTTTGATCAACTTCCTGACGATGTCGTCCTTCAGAATCGTACGCCACCAGAGGGGATGCTTCATCCCCGCTATAGGCAAACGATCACGTTCACGAAGATAAGCGACTCGCACGAAGTTGATGAAATATGCGACTTGGTAAGTGCAGCTATCTTTACGGATGGAAGTAAGCTGGAAGGCGGGGAGGTCGGTGCAGCAATCGTCATTTATCACCAAACTCGGCAGGAGACACACAAGTTTCGTTTGCACGATTCGTGCAGTGTGTTTCAAGCTGAGTTATACGCGATTGACGAGGCGTTGCATTGGATCTCCCCCAGGAAAATACATTCCGTATGAATTTTCTCTGATTGCCACTCGGCTCTTACTTCGATCTGTAACAGGAGTAGCACTATACCTTTGGTTACCTCCATTCATCGTTATCTTCTCGAAATTAGGAAGCATACGATGGTGTTACGCCGATGGTTTTACGTATACGATGACCGCGCAATCGACTGCGCACCGCACAACGTTCGACAAGCGAGCCACGTTTGGTTTTCACTTGGACGACCAACTGGCATTGTAGTCGGAAGTCATTTTTGATGATGGGCTAATTTTAGCTGTAAATTTTAGTTTGGGTTAAATTATGTGGAATAGTTACGTTTTCCTCGTGAAATTTCTGTGTTCGCGATTACCGTTAATAATGTGTTTCGAGAATGAATTTTAAAGAATGGGTAGATATTTCTTTAGTTGGTGACGCGAGCCAAGCGATTCTCGACCTTATTAAACGCGGGAAAGGTTACGGCGTTGCATTTTGCGCATGGAATGTGGCGACACGACCACAATGTTGCCGGTTTTCTGTTTAAATGTTGAGCCAAGTAAAAGCAGCGATTTAGTTCTGGAACGATGCAATTTTTGATATTGTATTCTAGTGCAAGAATTATTGATGTTTACTGGTTCTGTTACGGTTGTTGCGAACCTGTGGAATTATGAAGGTTTACCAACAAATTATGCCGATTTGTTGTGATTTTGTAGTTTGTGACGAACTTTCGATTAATGCTAAATCTCTCAATTCAATGGAACAAACAACGAGTGTTATTTTGCTGTTGGCGTAATATATTTGGACTTTGGGTATTTTTCAATTCAGATTGGAGCTATGCACGTACGAGGCCGACCTGTCCTTCAACGAATCTTGTATCTGGATTTCTGCAACTACAATGAACTAAATTGTAACAAGGTACGGTTATTGTATTGTTTAATTGGTACATTCTTGGTGTGCTTGCACACATGTTTTGGATAATCCCGACGTATTCATTATTGTTGTTTGTGTTTACAATAAGATTTGGATTATATCGACGTAATTTTATTGAGATTGTTGTTTACAATAAATTTTGGATTATCGCCGCATTTACTAATGGGGATCGATTACCTTTTACGACTGTTGAATCAGTTTGCATTGAAGTAATCTTCAGTAATTTTAGTTATGATAAATTTGGCATTGTGGCCAACCATTATTGTTGTGTCGATGATAGGTTAAGTGAATGTTATAAACTTTATTGTATCATTATTGAGCTTGCTCCTTTACATAATCAAAGGGAGAAATTAAATTATTATTTAAATTATTTGTGTTTGATTGTGTTGACTTCCGAGAGTAGACCACGCCCGATATTAAGATCCGCTGAGCTAGAGGTCGGCAAATTTAAGTTACCAGGTGAGTTCACCTTAACACATGGCGCCCTTGCCGTGGGGCAAATTACTACTTAAGGAAGGTAACACAATTAAAAATTTTTAGGTTCGGCGAATATTGTAAGTGCGTCGTAGCTCCAATATTATTATTGTGTATTTTTATGTTGCGGCAACAGCAAAATTTGAATCTTGCCATCATGGAACCGAAGCATTTAAGTAGCACGGAATTGTTGTTTGAGTTAGTTTGTCGTGAAATTACACCCCGCATCACGGAAGTGTCGAGGCGAGTTCAATTAGAAATAGCTTTAAAGAATCCGAGTGTCAAAGTAAGTTTAAGTAATGTTGATTGGGACACCACAGAAAGAGAAATAAATTCATCGTTAATTAGTATTGCTGAAATTTTAGACAGCCAAGGGCATAATATTGAATTAGAAATACAAGATCAGTTGAGGTCAAGGTTTTTGCACTTAGATAATCGTATCTCGTTACTTAAAATTATGGCGGAAAAGAACGATAAATCGCATATTGTTTCAATGCTTGAAGCGGAATTAAAAATTTTAGAAGGAACGGCGCTCACGGCGTTCGACTCAAATCGAGGCAGTAGTAGATCAATTAGCCCGGAAGCGAGTTTAAATGTTAGTATGCATCCAAGAAGTTGTGCCAAGTACCGAATTAAGAAGAACAACTCGTTTACCTAAGCCAAGGAATTTTGAAGACTTTGTTACCTATTCGGTGAAAGCAAATTTAGATTTAGATCCGTTAACAGTTCAAGAAGTAAATTCGAGCAAGTATGCTAGCGAATGGAGATCGGCAATGGAGAAGGAAATGTGTTCGTTGGTTGAAAATGAAACATGGAAATTAGTTGAATTGCCACCAGAGAGAAAAGCCATCAAGTCTAAATGGGTATTTAAAACTAAGCGCGATAATGATGGAAGCGTTATTGATTATAAAGCAAGATTGGTAGCAAAAGGCTGTTCGCAGAAGTATGGAGTGGATTACAGCGAAACTTTCTCACCAGTAGTCAGGTACGCTTCTATTAGATTTTTAGTTGCATTGGCCGTCCAAAATGGTTTACAAGTCGATCAAATGGACGCTGTCACAGCGTTTTTACAAGGTGATTTATCGGAGGAAATTTATCTTGAGCAACAAGAGGGTTTTAGCGATGGAAGTAATCGTGTATGCAAATTAAACCGTGCTATCTATGGGCTCAAACAATCGGGGAGACAGTGAAACCTGAAATTGGAATCTGCATTGAAATCATTTGGTCTAGAGAAGTCGAAAATGGATCCGTGCGTTTATTATACCAAAAAAATGGATCTGTTAGTTGCAATTTATGTGGACGACTTTCTAATTTTCTGGAAAGATGCCACTGTATTAATGGAATTGAAACAAGCATTAAGCTCAAAGTTCAAGATGAAAGATATGGGAATGGCAAAGAATTGTGTTGGAATTCGTATCACGCAATGTGAAGACGGCATTTATTTGGACCAAACGACCTATATAAAAGAAATATTGAAGCGTTTTGGTATGGAAGGATGTAAACCCGTATCAACCCCAAGCGACACCAATCAAAAATTGTCGATCAATATGATATCGGACGAGCTCACCGATCAAGTGCCTTATCAAGAAGTAGTTGGATGTTTACTTTACCTAACACAATGTACACGACCAGACATTGCATTTGCAGTTAATGATGTAAGTCGATTTAACAATCAACATGGGAATGCACATTGGAAAGGCGTTAAGCGAATCCTACGTTATCTTAGTGGGACGATGTCATACCGATTGAAGTATTCGAGGAGTTGCAATCAAGGATTGGTTGGTTACAGCGATGCAGATTGGGCATCAGACGTTGATAAACGGCGTTCATGTACAGGGTTTGTTTTTAAGATGTCAAATGGTGCAGTGACATGGAACAGCAAGAGACAACCTACGGTGGCGTTGTCGAGTACAGAAGCCGAGTACATGGCCTTATCGTCAACTATTCAAGAAGCTATGTGGTTGAAACAGTTTTGTGAAGAATTGAACACGAATTCCAATAAGCCAATTGAAATATTTTGTGACAACCAAGGTGCGATTAATTTGGCAGAATCGGATGCGTTTCGACCAAGGTCTAAGCATATCGACATTAGGCACCATTATGTACGAGAGAAGTTAGAAGATTCCACAATTGTAATTTCCTACATTCCTACAGAAGAAATGACGGCCGATAGTTTAACCAAGGTAGTGACAAAAGAAAAACTTGGTCACTGTAATACACAGATGGGATTATGTTGAAGAATTATTATTTTTTGCTGTATTAATTCTATTTCCTTTTTTGATGTATGTATATATTTTTTGTTGTAATAATTATTCAACAAGTGAAGGTGTTGATAATAGAGGACGCCTCTGTGTTATCTAGTTAAGCACTTTAACCTTTATAAGTTGGTACGATGTTCTTTAGTGAGTATCCTCACATGTACATATTCATTTTTTAGTTGTTGTATCATTATCGTTGAATAAACTACTTGGATGTTATGAAGTTGTACTAAACTACGAATTATTGTTTTTACTAAATCATCGCTAGAGTTATGCTCTGCTCACAATATTTAAAAATTCCGTGCCTGCCTCCAAGTTTGCAATCTAAATTAAACTATATATTTTTATTAGGTTTATTTAACGCGATGGATAGAAATGATCGGAATATCTTTAAACCCGCTGTGGAAGAATTACAATATTTAGAAACAACAGGTATAACAATCAACATTAATGGAAAACAACAAACTATATATTTCAAGTTGATTGCTATCACCGGTGATAATTTAGGTTTACACCAAATATTTGGACTTGTAGAGAGTTTCAGGGCATTAGTTTTTTGCCGTTTTTGTTTAATCAACCGTGCAGATGTAAATAAATGTTTTCATGAATATGATTGTGAATTGCGAAATAAAGTAAATTATGAACAAGCCTTACTAGATAAAAAAAATTTTCAAAAAACAGGAATTATAAAAGAAAGTGTATTTAAGGATTTACAAGATTTTCATATGACCGAGAATATAGTTGTTGATTACATGCACGATCTATTAGAGGGTGTATGCCAATATGATTTAGGTAAAATACTCCATTATTTTATCACTAAAAAAAATCCATACTTCTCGATTGATTCTTTCAATTCTCTAAAAGACGGTTTTGATTATATTTATCATGATAAACAGAACAAGCCACCAAGTTTGACAGAAACTCATTTAAAAAATCAAAGTTATACTATGTCTGCATCAGAAATGCTTACTTTAATACGTAATTTACCAATAATCATAGGTCATTTAATTCCCGAAGATTGTGAACATTGGCAATTAATTATTTTAATGAATCAAATTATCTATTGTGTAACCGAAAAATATTGTCATCGTTCAGCTCACGATTATCTTGAAACCATTATAACAGAATATTTAACTTTATTGCAAAAATTATTCCCGGGTTCTTTTAAACCAAAACATCATTTCCTTGTGTATTATGGAAGAGTAATGCGAACCATTGGCCCTCTTTCTCAGATTGGATGTATGCATTTTGAGCGGAAGCATAAATCTGGTAAAACTACTGCTACAAGTTCATTGAGTCGTGTAAATGTCTTGTACACCATAGCATTAAAAGAGCAATTAATGTTAAATTATCAATTGATGCAAACTCTCTCGTATCGGGAATTTGAAACTGGTCGTATAAAAACGTTAGATATTTCTAAGCTCAATGATTATTTGTTGTTTCAAAGTTTATTAAACAATGAAATTTCTCTTAATAAAATTTCAATTACGCAATCAATATCATTTAATAGCAATATGTTAACATCGGGATCAATTCTTATGATACCATCTGAAGATATTCTTTATTTCTACTCCATATATCATTTAATCATATCTAATACTAATAAAGTGATAGCTATCGCAAAAAAAAATATCGTATTCATATGACTGTCAGTAAAACACACAATTGTAAATTGTAAAGTAAATTGTAAAGTAAAAGAATATTTTACAAACTATGAAAGACTACCATGGACTGTAATAAAACATGCATATGTAACATTTCAAACACGCCTGGGAAATGGAAAAATGTTTATTGCTAAAAGATGGTCCTAAGAGTTTTATTTTATTGTTTACTTTCTATTGATATCTATTATTATGTACCTACTTACTGATGTGTGCGACTGTTTTTTGTATTTTTATAAAAATTGATCTTGCATTTAAAATATCAAATAAATTAATAATCAAAATAATAATAAAGTGGTTAATTTATTTATCCTTAATAGATTTACATAATTATGTAAATAAAGTAATACCAACACAATTTAGGTGATTTTAGGTGAGTATCATTTTTAATAAAATTTGAACATTTTACAGATTACAATTAAATTGTCAAATGATTATTTTCGTCCAGTTTTTAATAATTTTTTATTTCTTTTTTCAGGATTTTGGATCTGTTTTTAATCAAACTCTGTGTAAATATCAACGTTTCGTCCAACTTTGTTGTGGGCCTCGTCAGGACTAATTACAATGAAGTATTTTTTTAATAATAGTTAAAACAATTATTATTTAATTACTTTATTATTATAAATTAAAACTAAAAACCATAAGAAAGTGTTGTAACTATTATTATTAAAAAAATACTTCATTGTAATTATTAGTCCTGACGAGGCCTACAACAAAGTTGTTTAAATCTTCATACTTGAACGTGCGATTATTACTACGTTAGTATAAACAAATTCATATATTTATTTATATACATTTATTAAATTAGTTTAAAAAGATTCCTATATTCAGTTAAGAAAATTTGCTATTCGTATACTAATAATACTTGAGAATGTATTATTTCTTATTATTCGCTAATTTCAATTTTTACTAAACGGGATATGAAATTTTATTTTATGATTTGTAGTTACTCTTAACCTACCTTTTAATATTTAATATTTGATTTAAATAATTTACTATACAGTATAATAACGACTCCTACATTCGAGTTAGAAAAATTACTAAACGCATTGCAAAATATAATTACTTCCATATGAATAGTTGCAATATTTCTTAGGCGTTTCAAGATTACAATCTAAATTTAGTAATTTTTACACATATTTTTTAATAAAAGCTACTATATTTTTCTCTCCGTGTACTTTTATTTAATTCATGCATGAAAGGGTTAATATACGATTGCAGATATTTTAATAAAAAATTAATTACAGGATGACGGTGATGGGAAAGGAAAGAAAATGTCGTTAGAATTACAGGAAAAAAATCCAAACCTATCCGTGGTAGAACTGAATTTTTCACATAACCTCAAATTCGTGAAAAACCACGTTCCATCCCTACAAATCAACCCCTTACGAAGAAGAAAGGTGAGTTTATATATTACAATTAAAAGAAATTTAAAGCTATTACTTTGGTATAGTGTAACGGACAGTTTACTTGAAATATCACAGTTAAAAAGGAATCCGAAGTGGTGTTCTATAACTTATTCAGCTGCCAACAAAAGGACGACTGTTAAAAATTCTTATGGAAGATTGGTAGCGTTTAATTAATCGTTCATTTAATCAAGAGCTTTGTTGGTTTTTAGCATTGCGAACAGTCACTTATGTTTTGAATCTGAACGTAAAAAACCCTCTCCGATTATTATGGATAACAGAATTGTTGACCTAAATTACATATAAGAATGGTCAGTGCCATTACAGTATAAGTAATCAAAAATTTGTAAAAATTGTAAATTTTTACACTTATAAGCATTTTTTATTACCTATATTAATTATTATGTTTGTAAGAATGGAGATTATCTTTAAAGAATGGAACTATGCTATTGAGATGGGACCGGTATGTCCGGACGGGGCGCCATGGATACGGATTTATGTTGATGGATCTTGGGCACAGCGTTCATATGGCACTAATTTTAATTCAAAATCTGGAATGGTAGCTATAATTGGATAACATACAGGAGAAATATTATTTATAACAATTAGAAATAAATATTGCTCTATTTAATATATCTCTATATCAAGAGCAGAAAATAAAAATGATGTTAGAGACCACAGAGGCTATCAAAATTGGTCTTCGTCAGCACCTGCCCTGGAGTCTGATATGGTTGTGGAAGGATTTTGGTGTACTGAAGAAATGCATGGTCTGAAATACCTGGAATTTGTAGCTGACGCTGATTCAAGTGTATATGCAAAAGATAAAGCAAAAGTAGCATATGGACAAGAAGTGCGTAAGATTGAATGTACAAACAATTGATCTTCGAGGTAGAAAGTTATTAACCGGGAAAAAAAATGATTTGCTTACAAGAAGAGCACGATGTAACATTTATGAACATGCCAAATCTGACAGCAATGATTGCGAAGAACTTAGATAACAATTAAAGAATGAATTACAGCCTGTATTTGGAAATCATTTGCAATTTGCTGAATGCACATGTAACGATATTGATGATACAGAACATAATTTAGTTCCTGACTTACAAGCTACGAGCATATTTAATGCTCATCAGTGTCTTCGTTTACATCAATATTTTTTAATTTTCTGTTTTTTTTTGTAGGTGTACTCAACTTACTAGTTAGGAAAGTACACTTATTAATACAAAATGAAAACAATAATCGTGCTGAAAGGTTAATGAATATTGTGGCTTTAATTGTCTATTTATTATTTGAAATACTAAATTGTTGTTTATGGTACTACTTTTTTAATTTTATAAATAATTTTTTTTAAACCCGTGAAATTGGTCAACCCTGTAGACGTTCAAAGCATTGAAGAACAAAACTGGACGGCCAGCATGACATCTTTCAGAAGTTTTGGGGGGCTTGGGTCGTTTGAAGTACAAATGTCATACCTCTTTGGATGCATCAAAGTAATGGAAAAGAAACAGCATTAAGCAAAAAAAGTCAAGAAACAACAATCCAGCAGGAAATTCAGTGCAGAATATTGCGTGACAGTAAATGCAGAACCTTATTGTACCATGTACCTAAACAACTGAAAACACCCCCACAATGACCTGATCTAAACCCTATTGAACATTTATGGAATGAGCTGAAGGAGAAAGTTAAACACCACGATACAAGCAATAAAGCTGCATTAAAAGCAAAATTGCTTGAAGAATGGGGTAAAAATTCACCGGAGGTGACCAAAAAGTTGGTTCAATCAATGCCCAAGCGTCTACAAGCCGTTATAAATGCAAAAAGTTACCCAACGAAATATTAATTTCAGAATTATAGTATTTAATAACAAAGTATACGCTTTATTTTGTAACATGTAATTTCTTTTGTTTTTATTAAAAAAAATTTTTAATAGTAATACAAAACAAGTTTCATTTATAAGAAGCTATTATGATCTACAGAGGTCCAAAGAAATTAATTATGACAAAAAATAATTTTAAATAAAATTGTTTCTTGTAAATATAATGAAATTATTATATTATTTCAAAGTGTACGCTTTATTTTGTGAGTAACTGTATGTGTTGGTTGTATATTGTAGCGCGCGCATTTTGCATACATGTGTGTAGGAATCGGAGCTTAGCAAACTGCAACACCGAAACATCAAAACCACAATTTAGGAAACTCTTCAAAATTCAACCCCCTCCATCGGTAACGTTTTAAAACAACCAGCCCATCCAGACCGTCGTGGTTCACCACTTCCAAGCGTAAATAAAACAAATCAACGCCAAAACAACGGATCACCAGATGAAGAAGATTAGGCACTTAATGCTTCACAAGCCAACAAGCTACGCTACGCTACATGTGTGTAGGAACGACACCAGTTGCATCAAGGACGCCGTATGAAGAATAAGAACTATTCATATTTTATTTTTATACGTTTAATCACTGCAAAATAAATTATTTAAATATTAAAAGCCTACACAGTTTAAAAAAAAGTGTTAATTTAACATAATGGACAATTTGCACGATTTTTAATTTTAGCATATTAATATTCTACATAACAAACATTTGTAATGTGTCTTAATTTATTAAAATTTGGTTCACAAATAAAGCCAGAAAAAAATATTAAAATTTAAATGTATATTTGTCGCGCGAAATCGTATTAATAAATATGGCTGACTTAATTTAAAATTTGACGATTTTGACGTCATCAAAATGGCGATTAGTAACTAAAATTTGGTTACTTCATAACTTCATTACCGGTTGGTACTTACTTGGTAGATACTTTAGTGGAAATTATACTGGTGTATTGGCACCAATTGTTGAGGCTCATGTCGTCACATCCTGATTTCAATCACGTGATTTTTTCAAATAAATTATAACATTTCATTAATTTTTTGCGGACTGACAATACAGAATTTTGATAAATCACTCAAATATTCTGATTATAGGTATATTGAACTATCAATAAATACCATTTTGAAGTGAATTTGAATTTTATGCAAATTGTCCATTATGTCGTAAAAAGTAGTCCATATAGTCGACTATATTTGTATGTTATTTTGTCCATATTTTATAATGTAATTTATATATCGATGGCGTCGCGGTAAAAAGGCGTAAGCGACAAAAATCTGAAATAAGGATTATTATGAATATTAACGAGGACGGTTACGGTCTGATGCTTAAGTGCGTCGGCTACTAAGTAGAGAATCGTGGTTCGAGCCCGAGTAAAGCAAGAACTTTATTCTAACCGTCCTCCCTCGGCGGGGAATGGCAAACCGCCGAGGTAATTTGCCTTGAAAACCCTTCATAAAATGAAGTGGTTAGCCAAAACCCACCCTGGGTTGTAGCGCTGTTTGGTATGAATATTAATGGTGCAATTCCGTGTTTTCGATCTGTAAGCTTATAAATCCGTAAATCTATAGCGCTATAGAAACTGTAACTCGGATCCTTATAGATTTACGAAAAATGCAATTCCGTGCACACGTCTATAAGCGATGCTCTTACAGACGATAATTTGAACTACTCTTATAGAAACAGCTAACTTCACTCGTATTATTTTCGCGGCAAATGTCATTCGTTCCAAGTTTTTGAGGTTATGTATAATTACTAGTTTTCAACAGTTTTCGTAAATAAAAGTTGTTTGTTGTTTCCTAATCTTTCATAGTTTCGTACCACGCAAAATGAGGTAAATAAAAAAATTAATAGGTATTAATTTAATTATTTTAATTAATGTAATTTTAATAGTGAAATACATATCGCCAAAAAAAGGAAGCGTTCCCAGAATACTTCTCCGGCACAATTCGAAAGGTATTTACAGGAGATGGAAAATGATTATGTGTTCCGCAGTAATACCATAAATCCTACACTTAATCAGGATTATTTGGTGAAAAAGTGGGCAATGTTAAGGCACGATTTAAATTTCATGGGAACATGGCCAGAGTTAAGTGTCGAGGAGTGGAAAAAGGTATGTGATATTATAAATACTAATTGAATCATGAATCTTTTAATTTAATATTTTAACGATTTCAAGAATGGAAATACTCAATTAAGAAAAAATCTCGATTAATAACCGAAGATTTACACAAAACAGGAGGTGGACCGAAATTAAATATACAAATGACCCCTCTTGAAGAACGGGGTTTAAATGTTTTTGGGAAAGTCACTGTGGTTGGTACAAAAGATGTTACTCCCTACGTGGGATTAGTTTTGCCTCATACGGTTGTTGCTACCTGCAGTTCCGAAGCTGAAGGAGTGATATTACTAGAAGATAATATTAATATCACAGAACCTGAGATTATATTAACTAATAATAGTTCTGAAAATGTGTTTAAAGAAAACGTTGAACAAAAATTAGATGACACACCTGGTGGAGCAACCAGTACCGCCAAGCCGAAAGAAGAATCCCGCCGAAGCTACTCCAACAGGGTTAAGCCACTTTCCGATTTGGCAAAAAATTTATTAGAAACTAGCGAAAGTGCTAATTCTATTAACACTAGCATAAACGACACAATGAAAGTTTTTTGTGAAGAGTACATTAATTTAAAAAAAGAAAAATTGAGATTTGAAATTGCTAAATTTAAATTTCTTAATAAAGATTTTGATTTTGAATAAAAGTGCATGTAGAAAATTATAATTTGTATTTGTAGTTAGTGTAAAATTTAAGTTAATATGCCTAATGTGCTCAGTTTTTTGTGATTTTATTTTGTAACTGAAGATCATGTCTGTTTAATCTAGCCATAACTATTTATCAAATTAACCACACACTCCTGGTTTAATCTAAACAACTGCATAAAATGTCTTGGTGATATTTCAAAGGGGTTTAATTCATCCCTTAGTATTCTCCTTGAAACTCTCATAAAATTTCTACAATTTTTTATTATTACAATGAATATTTTAGATAAATATTGTTTAAAAAAGTACCTGTCTCTATCTTCTTCTAATAAAATACTAATAAATATATTAATTTGTTGATTATTCATTTTTAATTCACTTCACAATTGTTCACAATTCAACATAAACATTAACACATAACCTCAAAAATGCGCTGTCGGTAAGCTTAAGAGTGCTCCGACCTCGTCCGTAAATATTTACGAACTTATGGAAAATCTATAAGAATCTATAAGCTACAGATACGCACGGAATTTCAAATTTCTTACAGATCCGTTAAGTCTTATAGATATTGCTTACAGACCTTATGGATTTGCACGGAATTGCAGCATAATTCTTCAAATACGGCTATTGCTACCCAGATTTCCAGCTTATCAAATGCTATTATTAGTGATTCTATATCTCGCTCAGAAAATACTACTGCTGATAATATAGTAGATAATTTTGAGGAAAATGTAGACAGTAGTGACGAATATGTTCCCAGCGATGAGGATTGCCCTATATCATCGGAATCATCTAATGACGAAAACAAAAAAAGTCGAAAACGTTGGTATAAAGGTAACCCAAGTAAATGGAAAAAAAATATTGATAAGGCTAACAGAAAATCGTGTTTATCTTATAAGTCGAAGGCTCAAACCAAGGCAGCAAAGATACCTAAAGACATTCATTTAGTGCTTGCAAATATAAATGTTCGCTTCAAATTAACGGTGATTTACGAAATCGGTTGTGTTCAGAATTTTGGAAACTTGACTACGATCGTCAAAAAGACTTTATTCTTTCGTGTGTTACAAATACTGAACCAAAATGCAGAAGAATGCGATCTGGAACAGGCGTACAAAAAAATAATAGCAGATTTTACTACTTCTTCAAGGAAGGGAGTAAAATAAGAGTCTGCAAGAATTTTTTTTACGTTCTTTATGTATAAGTCATGGTCTAATAGATAAAGCTTTATCTGGTGCAAATGAGATAGGTATATTTGTCAACCATGATAAGACGTGGCAGAAAACCGCCAGGAAATAAAACAAATCCGACATTAAAGCTCACATTGAAAGTTTCCCGATTATGGAATCCCATTATTGTAGAAAATCCACTAAACGTCAGTATTTAAATTCCAATTTATCTATAGCAAAAATGTTTACATTGTATGTCGAAGATTGTAAGAAAGAAAATAAGGAATATGCCTCTCAAATTACTTATAGACGCATATTTTGTTCCAATTACAACCTGGCTTTCTTTCAGCTAAAGAAAGATCAATGTTTAATATGCGAAAAATTCATTAAGACAAAATCCAGTGACTTAGAGAAAAAGTATAATGCTCATATTCTTCGAAGGGATGAAGCAAATACAGCAAAATCTCAAGATAAAGAGAGAGCAAAACAGAATAATAACTTTATAAGTGTCACATTTGACTTACAGAGCGTACTTCAAATACCATCGTCAGATGTTTCGCTTATGTACTACAGCAGAAAACTCTGTACCTACAATTTCACAATTTATGAGTCTGCTTCTCATAAGGCAAACTGTTACCCATGGACGGAAATTAACGGTCAAAGAGGAAGTTCTGAGATAGGAACAGCTTTATTCCGTTGTATTCAAACTCTTCCCCAAAATGTGACGGAAATCAGTTTGTTTTTAGATACCTGTAGCGGACAAAACCGTAATCAGTTTATTGCGGCTCTATTTATGTACATAACTAGTACAGAACACCAATATAAATGTATTGACGCATAATTTTTTAGAGAAAGGCCATTCCTACATGGAAGTCGATTCAATGCATAGCGCAATTGAAAATGCAAAAAAGAACGTACCAGTGTACACTATGCATGATTGGTTGAATATTTTTCGATTAGCTCGTTCCAAGCGAGGCCGAAATAAATTGAATGATGGCTATGAAGTACTAGAATTGCGATACAACGATTTCTTCGACTTGAAATATTTAGCTGGTACTTTTTTAAAAAATCGGTATATCGACGAAAACGGAAATCGTGTTAATTGGCTAAAAATTAAAACTATGTGGTACGAGAAAGCAAGACCTAAGTGTGTACTTTTTAAATATAATTATAGTAACCCCGAGTATAATATTTTAAACGTGATACCAATAAAATGTTATCTGAAGAAAACGTTCTTCTAAAAATGTTATATTTCAAAGAAATCCCCATTTCAAAAAGGCAAAAAGGTAGATCTAATCAAACTTTGCAACACAGGAGCCGTTCCTGTAAAATTTCATGCCTGGTATAAAGGTCTACCAACCGATAAAGCCAAAAAAGTTACTGCTCCAGAGCCATCATTATTGTCAGATAGCGATTCTGATTGAAATAATAATTAATTTTCTTGTGTTTCTTTATCCTGTTTAATGTCTTTGCATTTTATGTTATTTAAATAAAAATTATTAGTATGTTGTGTTTATTTCGTTTTTAAATATAAAAATAGTTCTTGATAATCGATTATGATGTATTTAATACTTTATTTTAATGCACCATAGTTTGACCAACACAATAATTTGAAGTAATTTATACATGTAAAAATGATCAAGTCAGTTTTATTTCAAGCCTTAACAAAATCAATTTTTTTGAGTTCTAAACGTAATTTAAGATAAGTCATGTAATTAAAGTCGAAAAAATACCGGTTGCAAATTGTAAAAAATGAAATATATTACTTGAGAAATTCATAAATAATTGAACATTAATTATCCCAGAAGTGTAGTTATTAGACTTGGTCAGTTTTTGCAGTAAGCCCACAATTTATTTATTTAGTTTGTAAGTGTTTGTTCGTGCTACGAATACCTAAAAATAAAAATGATCAAAACTTTGTTGCGCTCGGTATATTTTATAAACTTACAGATTTCGTTTTTAAAAAGAAAAATGTTTTGGTTCTTTGAAGTTGGCGCCCTCTCTTTCTAGAGGTGCTTGAAGAGCGAGCCCGTTGTAAAATTTGCAAGGGAGATTTTTGTGAAATTTTTCACTTTGTTATAAAATTGAAAGTTGATTCGTATTAAAGCCGTCGTATTAATTGGAGTTTTAGAAGTAGTATTGGATGTCGTTGTTCACGATTTACCTACAAAAGAATTGGTGAGCAGATGTTGAGCGCAACGAAGCGTCATTCCGCCATTTTGTACTCGAAGATAATTTAATGAAAATCAACTATTTTTACCTGGAGTCCTTTAATCCACGTTATGGGAAAACATCCTCAATAACGAAACAAAACAATATCAAGAAGGTTGATAATTATTGGAAGCGCAGCTCCTCTAGAAGAAGATATCTTTCTTTTTCACTATCAGGGTCAACGACAACAGTCACCACAGTTGTTCACACGCTACTAAATTATCCAAGTATCATCTGTACGCAATACGTAGTATACAAGTTAACTCATAAACTATTTTACTTCACCGCAGTGATAAAAAAAGCTTTATTTTCGACTTGATTTTCGAAATTTGCCGTTTCTTGAATTTGTTCATAAATAAACCAAAATTTACGGTTTCAAAAAGAGTTTCTATTATAGCTCCCAAAATATAAAAGTAACCGACTACTGATTCGTTTCATGCTCTAGGATTGATACAGGCTACGCCGGACAATTACAAAGTTGGAAACACAATTGATTGTTCGTTTCACCACAATACATAAATACTAAGTATTATAATAATTAGAACTATTACTAATTAAATGTATAGTCATTCCTAGCCTAGTCTTCAAACAAGTCAGACGTATAATTTCGTAGTGATATTTACAAAAGGTGAATTAAAGATTTTAGCAAGGTAGTAGATAAAAAATAAGTGATAACTGAAGTGTAATATGACATATTATGTATCCATAATACTGATGACATCTGAGAGAACCGAAACGATCGGCTCACCACAGGTCAGCAGACAAAGACTCTTATGAAGTCGTCCACATTTTAAACCACCAAATACGAACAAAATGAACATAAATGAAATAAACATGTTTGAAAATACCAAAAACAAACCAACTAAAAGTTGGTCTCCAAAATAATGATCATATCTGCACCAGCAACCGCATGAAAAAATACTAGAATCTCTACAACTAAACAATATAAAAACAGTATCTGCAATAACCCACATAAAGATCAGCAATAATCCCCGCAACTCACATATCAATAATGGACGAAGACAAGTGTACATACTCCCCGTTCTGTAACTTATTCAGCTGCCAAGAAAAGGAAGACTGTTAAAATTTCTTTTGGAACAACAGGAATTATGCAATCAGATGAGTACAACAGGTAAGATTGGTAGCGTTTAATTCATCGTTCATTTAATCAAGAGTTTTGTTGGTTTTTAGCATTGCGAATAGTAGTTAAGTTATGTTTTGAATCTGAACGTAAAACACCCTCTCCGATTATTATGGATAACAGAATTGTTGACCTAAATTACATATAAGAATGGTCGTACTGAAAGGTTAATGAATATTGTGGCTCGTTTTAATATGGGAAAAAGGTTAAATTTAATTCAACGTAGTTCATATTAACGAAAGGTGAATTTATAATTATAAAGGTGAACTTCCTACAATTAAAAATAGTAAACAGTCTGTAAAAAAACAATTGTGAGTTAAAACACAGATTATGGACAGTTTGTAAATGAACCAGAGGATATTGAGGATTAAGAATTTATCTGGAAGGTAGCTAAACAGCAAACACAAGTAAAAATATCGGTAAGATTCCCAAAACTGATTTGGCTCCGATCTTATTGAAACTTGCATATGATATGGTAAAAATAAAATTTTCCTGCGGAAATGTCATTTAGCTTGTAAATAGGGGATGTTTTTTCGGTGACTCACTTTGCACCACCCACCGCACCCCAGGAGTTAACTTTCTTAAATACACTTCCCACTCCTACTTTTTTTAGTAGTGGGAGAAAATTATTCGTTTAGGGATTTTACTATTAGCGGTTTTATCCCGCCAATTCTAAGCTCTCACAAATTTGTCAAGAATTATACTGTTGTGATATTGTGTGTATTAATAATTGTTTTGTTAACCTACATTCTTGTAAGTACACTCAAAGAAATTTGCTTGAGAAATAAATCAAGAATGCGCTCATTAAATTAAGAAACTGATAAAATTCTTAAATTAATAAACAAATTTATAAGTTTTAGCATGAATAGGTATTAAATGAAGACTGCCATTCTTAATATAAACATAGCATGATTGATTTAAGAATTTTTTGTAAATAAGTATATGTGCTGTAATGGCATTATTAAATTAAACATTGTACATACTTAACAGTTTGGTAATTTAAGAACAGTATGGATACATGATCCCTTATTATAGACTTTCAAGGCGCTTTTTGGGCGCCAATATTTAGTACGATACTTAGCAATTCTTTATTTAATACACATCCATTCTTGTTTTTAAGAACTACCTGTTTATTTGAAAACTAATGTAGGGCTTAAATTATGAATTGCATCAGCTAAAAAAAACTATAAGCTTACATTTGAAAAATTCAGTTGAACGTATAAGTTCATTACGAACAGCAGTGCTTTATTTTATAAGTCGAATTGAATTATAAAAATGACCGATTGGGAAAATTCACTGTCGGATGTGTTTCTTTTAGACAATATTATACAAAGTAATAGTCAACCTAGTGTAGATTATAATTCTGAAGAAATTTGTTTGCTGTTGAGTTCATGGGGTTTCTCAAGAAGTCATTCGAAAAGTGAGAGGTAAGCGATATCAGATTATGGCTATATTTTCTGTGTAAAGTTTTGATGTATATATGTAATAAAAATCTAGTACTAAATTTAAAATTTCTGATTTAAAATTAAGTGTTGGGCATCTACAAACAATTGAAGATTCCGATATCGATACTTGATTGCCTCTAACACTGAACTTGGAGATCGAATAATTAAGTTTAACAATTGAAATTGAATTGAAAACGGTGGCGATCCAGTAATAATCAGAACAGGGTATTAAGAAAATAAAAGTGATAAATATTTTGTTTTACAATTACAATTATTTTCAGTCTGCAACACCATTATTAGATCATTCTTCTCTACCACCTTCAGAATCATCAGAAGAAGACTTTTTGGTATGTACATATTTTTAATATCGCAAAACTAAACTGTGACTTTGAAATTAATTGAAAAGCTTTCTGTGGAGATTAAAAAATTGTTTCGTTTAGAAAGTAAAGTAAATTTATTGCTACTTACTTAAAATTTACTAATTTGAAAATCATATACCTACCTATGTGTATGTGTATACACGTATGGAAAAATTAAGCTCTTTTAAATAAATATATTCAAGATTCTAATTAATTATATTTATTCATAGGGAACCTAATACACTGCTAGACAAGTAGGTGGATACCCGAAAGGAACATTGTATGATCGGGTTTAAAAATTACTTTGGCAAGAAAAGGCTTATTTAGTAAATATACAAGAAAAGCACCATTTGCAACTACAACTTATAGGTAATAATCTCATTGCAATTAATTTATCTAAAAAATTATTTATTGTATATTTTAATTATTTCCAGTTAAGGAATTAAGTTTCCCAACCTCCTCATTGGATAATTGGTTTTCATCTGGTAGAAGCTTTGGTAAATATAAGTAAAATTGAATTTATAAAAATTAATGATAATTTAAATATTGTAGTTCAGTGCATTACCATTTTATACTACGATAATCACTGAAAATGTTATATTATAGCATCTTAAAAAAATCAAGAAAATTACTATCTGAAATGTTTTAATGATTTCAGTTTCTATCCATTTTATATACGTTCCAGTAATAAACTTTGAAGTTTTGAAGTTTAAAAAGTTTTGTTAATAATTTATAATATTAAGCTAATTCAACATATTTATATTTTTTATATTTTATAAATTTTTCTTGTAATTTTTTTTAATTATATTAAACCATACAATAAATAAATAATAATTTTAATTCGCTAAAACAACCTACCATAAGTTTAAAAAAATAAGAATGGACATACTAAACTGAAAATCAAGAATGAGCGTGTTTTAGATCTAGTAGATATATTCAGAATGGAAGTTCTTAAAACTATATTGTTTCAAACTAGTTTTAAGACTGTACATTCTAAAATTAAGAACTCGAAGTCTTGGAAATAAGAATTTTTCGCTTCGAAATAAACCTCTGCGTGTATTGATATTAAGAATTGGCATACTTAAATAGAAGAAGACATGCTTAAATTGATATTGATATATGATGTGATATATGATACGATGTTGATATAACAATTAAGCATAGCATTCTTAATTTATTCTTAAAATAAAGAACGTCCAATGATTGGGTCAATTTCCAGTACGTTTATTCTTGATTTAAAGTTCATTTTTCTAGCTGGTGAGAACGGATTTCTTTGAGTGTACTAAGCACAGAAATAATATAGATATTTCTGAATTCCTGAGAGCGACATTAAAATGATCTTACCAAAATCCAATTAGCATGGCAGAACAAAAAGACAAGTGGATCTGATTTCATTTGAAATTAGCTTCAGCAGCATCGAAGTTCGGTAACGCAACGAGAATTTAACGGTTAGAGTAAGGAAACATTTGGTTGCTGAAGTTTTAATGAATAAAATTCCACTATTTTTTAGTGTTTGTTTATACTGTTTTTTTCTTTTTTTTCTTAAAGTGGTGACCCACAAGTTATATTCACATTTGAATTCAGTTTTGCTATTTAATTATAAAGATAAATGTACAGTTAACGAAAATTTGTAATGAAACTGAGGTTTTGGTGTGGCATGTAGATTTGGCAAACAAAAATAAAAAATTTGTTTCACTGTAGAACACTCTCCCCTACACTATGACGTATCCATACCAACTCATATCAAATTCATGCAAATATTACGTTTTAGAAAATGACGAATAATCCAAAATGGACAGTCGTCGATCTCTATCTGTTGGTCAACGGGGACAAATACGTTCTCTTGGAGCAATTTCGGGCATGGGGACTTATTCCGAGGGAGGGTGAGTACCTCTGTCCGAAGTGCTCTACTCCGTTCAAGTTCAACGTGGATGTCAATAGGTGAAACAATTATAAATTATACATAAATTTTATAATTTATACCAAATATTTCTTTTTTTAGGGCTGGGGGTTGGCGTTGGTCGTGTGTAAATAAAGTGACGATCCAAGCGACGAGCATGCGGTACATTTGCAGATTTTTATAAGGTCATCTTTTTCGAAAGGTCCCACATAGACATGTTCAAAATGCTTGCATTTGTTTGCCATTGGGTTGGGGATTCGTCACTGAAGTTTACACGCGGAGAACTCCGTATGTCCTCTCGCACAGCCGTAGACTGGTCGTTGTTTTGCCGAGAGGTGGTGTTCGAGTTCATAAACCGATCGGTAAAACTTGGCAGACCAGGGATAACGGTAGAGATAGATGAGTCTAAATTTGGAAAGCGGAAACATCATCGTGGTGAGTTTTACATTATAACATACCAGTAATGAGCTTTTAAGAACAAACCTTTACCTTAACAATATATCTATTTATCTTTTACTATTGTTTTGTTTTCAAGGTCATGATGTTGAAGGGCATTGGGTGTTCGGTGGGTACCAGCGAGGCACTGGCCGTGTTTTAATGGTGATTGTTAAAGATCGTAGCGCCAAAACCCTAGGCCCATCATACGGAGGTGGATCGAGCTAGGCACCACAATAATTAGCAATTGTTGAAAGGCTTATAGTCGATGAAACGAACAAATTTGACGGTAATCTAAATCAAACCATATAGTAAACAAAAATTATATATATATTATTTATTATATTGTAGGTCAATCATTCACTACACTTCCGTGATCCAGTTACGGGGGCACATACGAACGCCATCGAGTCGTCATGGCGTGCATCCAATGCCATAATGGCATCAGGGGGGCGTACGAAGGCCAACATACCTGGCAACCTAGCTCGCAACATGTTCTACAAACGTTGTAGGTTGCTAGGTGAAGACAGGTATGAGGCCTTTTTAAAGGCTTATAAATAAAATGTATAAGCTAGTTCTCATTTTATTGATTTTCTAAATTAGTACTGAATAAAAAATCGAATGCAACGTGAGACTGTGGGGCAAATTGGAAACAAATTGTATGAGAGACATCCCAAATTAACGGCATCAATATTTGGAAATGTTGTAAAACGTCGGCAACATACATCATGCCATAACCTAGTTAAATCATGTTTAAATTATAATACATTTTATTCTTTGGCAACGGAATATGGTATATCTAAAGAGATTGTGGCTGCCTCACTATTTGAGAAAGCAACTGGATATAGCTCAAAAAAATTCCGCCAAGTTAGCGCCCAAGTTTGTCAAATGTCACGTGGTACAGAAGCATGGCGATCTGACTTAAGAGCTTACCGATATAGACGGAAACAATGTTGGCCGCTGGCATATTAAGGACTTCAAGTCCTCTCCCCAACCATAACTTTTAGTTGGCCATACCGTGATCTTTTGTTTTGTATTTCTGCCTTTTATCGTTTGTTTTTTTTACGGCCCTGGACCCGCATACACCACCTGTAGCCGCTAGGTATTGCCATTCCTGCCGCAACCGTGACGAGAGATCTCTCCATTCCAGCAATCCAACACACCGGAGCTACCAGTAGAAAACAACAAATGTGAGTACAATTTAAGTTTTTCTGTGCAGTGCTCCGGATTCGAATTTAAAGACATTACAAATTTTTTTCGTTTAAGATGTTTAAGGGCCCGTCAATTTTGTTCTAACGACTTGTCTAATAAAAGGTTAAATGCCGTCAGTTTCTTGTATTAAGATTATATGTTTCGTCATTTAATTTTAAGTAATTGTTATTCTTTATCCGTGGTCGACCCGTGAGCTCATTAGTTTTAGCATTTTGCCGTCTAATTTTACTAAAGGCGTTGTGTACAACTGTCCTACTTGTAAACCAAGTTTTTATTAAATACCGGTGTTTTCATTTATGTCTTTGTTTTGTGTTACTATTTTATTTTCAGCAAAGATTAAATTTTGTAAGTGGCTTTGGTGTGTGAAGATTGCAGGAGACGTCGACGCGTACCGGCCTATCGCTACCTAACTTTGTTATCGCAATTACATGCCCTGAGATCCGCTGAGCAGCTACCGGCATATATTGTTCATGTTTTAAATTTGACGAAAACATATTTTGAATCACTCTATCGTATCAAATTGTAGAATTGTAATAAAAAATTCCTTCTTCCCTTGTTGAGAAACAGAATTTTCGCTACACACTGGAAAAATGCTATCAGCTGTCGTAAAATATGTCGGAAGCGATGGTGTGACTTCCGTGAAAAGAAACAAATAACTGCAGGTAGTTTGCTGTCAATAGACCGACAGCTTTCCAGCTCAGATTGAAAACAGCAACGAAGAAATCGTAGCTACTTGTCTTAATATTATCGAAAATAGATAAACATAAAAAGACAAGTAGGCTATACCAACGGTAAAAAAAACAATCACTGTGTTACGATTTGCTTTCAGCAAATCCAACAAGCAATAAATTTAACTATAACTGTCGAGCCCTATCTTTATAGCCAACACGTGCAGATATCCCGCTGCAAGTCTATGCAAGTTTGCGATGTTAACCTTCCTTGAGTGGGGATATTTAGCTTAAGAAGGGAGAAAGCGCTGGGACCATTCTGGTACCTCTGTCCTTCCAAGTGGGAGATACCGTTTAGAAACGGAATTTTGTTTTATCTGATGCCACTAAAAAGTTTTCCGCCAAGTTCATTAAGTGTCAAGTGGTAAGAAAGCATGGCGACCTGACTTACGAGCTTGCCGATATGGACGGGAAAAATGTGGGCCGCTGGCACATTAAAGACTTAAAGTCGCCCTCTTACACTTAATTTTTTTTATGGGTCATACCTTGAATTTTTTTGTTTGTTTTTCTTTTCCGCCTTTTATCCTTTTTTTTCCTTGCAGAATGCCGAGTGGTTGCTGGAATTGTGGCCAGGTAGGCCATAACTACAGCCAGTGTTCCCGGTCAAGGGGGCGATTTTGTTATGGTTGTGGGGCTAACGATCGCACGAAGAGCTTGTGCACGAGCTGCACCCCTAATCAAGAACCCTCCCCCCAAAGAATCCCCGCGTTAATGGACCTACCGATACTGGAGCCAGGGCAACGCCAACCCATCCCTGCCCTCATGGATTTGGTCATCACCGTCCCCGCTCCCCTCATTCCGGAACTCGTCCTTGATGAGCCCCTCGCTACCGATCAACCCTTCCGTGTGGAATACTCGGCTAAGACGGTGACCGAGTGCCGACCATCCAATCACTTGTTGTGGGAAGATTCAGAAGACGACATAGAGCCCCCTCACTCCCAAGTTCCCTTCAAGTTAACACCCCTCTCTACCGTTCCCACCTCTCTTACCGAAGCCCCTCCAGCTGCCCTGTTTCCCCCTCGCCATCGTTTTCCTATACCGATAGTCCCCGTACCAGAACCAGTGTTGACAGACTTGCCCTACCGTTACCGTATATGCTTTGTCCGAAGAGGCTGCGGGGGTAAGTACGTGCCCCCGCAACGGAATCCTAGTGGATTCGACCTAGGAAGTTTTTTGTGTGTTCGTTTACCATTTTTTGGATAACTTTTTAATTTTAGAATGTATTTCTTTCGTTTTTTTTTGTATTAAATTTATTTTGCACTTGGATATTGTTTTTTTTTCTCAGGATTTTGAGTTTTTGTAATTTTAGTTAGGATTAGCCGTTAGCTATTTTCAGTTTAGGTTTAGTTAATGTTAGATTAGAGTTAGGGCCTTATATAGTAGTTACCATTCCTTCCTCCATTTCTTGATTTAGGATTTAGGAACCCCCTGCAAATCAAGTGGCGCCCAATAAATTTTTTTGTTAACCCACTTACCCCATCCCTCCCACAGTCAATAGTGATGACATTTTATTCCTTCTGTCTTTGTATATAACTACCCTGTTTTTGAGCTAGCCCTTTTAGATTTAGTAAGATACTTTTGTTTTTTGTACATTCGCCCGTTCATGGCGCTAAACTGTCCGCCGTTCGGGACGTTAAATTATATCTTCGGTGTTGGTCAAGTTATCGGGCCTTACTTACCTTGAGTCACAAAGAGGGAGTAATACCATTTTTTACTATATTTAGGTAGTTTTCTCATTATTGATATAACCGTTTAGTTTAGTTTAGAATTTTAGTAACTAGGTTTCTTTTTGGATTGGCAATTTTTGTTTGACCAATTAGGCTTTTTTTTATTGATTTTTTTTGGGGAACGTAGAGGGGATTTGTTACGATTTGCTTTCAGCAAATCCAACAAGCCATAAATTAACTATAACTGTCAAGCCCTATCTTTATAGCCAACACGTGCAGATATCCCGCTGCAAGTCTATGCAAGTTTGCGATGTTAACCTTCCTTGAGTGTGGATATTTAGCTTAAGGGAGGAAGCGCTGGGACCATTCTGGTACCGTCTGTCGTTTAGAGAGGACTCGAGAAGTGTCCTGCTGGCTGTTACTGCTAGATTTTGAGAGCTTATTCTAAGTCGTGAGTGTCAGGTTAAGTAACGATTGAAGGCAATTATTACCGACTAGTTTGAGTGATCGCCGTGATTGTGCGATCTATCGAGATCTTTTGTTTTGTTCCGTGCCTTTTTGGCGGGCTATAAAACTTTCGAGTACACCTGTATATGGTGTTTAATTCCGGCCTGCGTATAAAGTAGTCGTGGGGTTGTGTATCGCTGCCGCTTGTTTCACTCAAGCATTACCGCTTCGGGCCATTCGAGCCAGTACGGCCCTGGACCCACCCACACCATCATTTACAACGGAACTGAGTTCCACCTTTCCTGCCGCAGTCAGTGCTGTAAGATTCCGCAGCTCCAGCCACTTCAACGCACCAAAGCCATCCGTATAACGCAACTAATGTGAGTACAAAATTTTACTATTTGGTGAAGTGCGTCGTCTTAGAATTAAATAGGAAAGTTATAAAGTTTCCGTTACGAAATTACTGCTGACACGGTGTCAGTGCGAAGACTTGATATTGGTTGTATTCAAACTACAATTAGATTTAATATTGCCGACATTGTTTTGTTTAAAATTGTCTTATCGCTGTACTTATTTAGTTTAAGTTCATTCTCAGTAATTCGTGGTCGACCCGTTACGTTTCTATTTATCTTTTTGTCGCAATTATTTGTTACAATTGCGTACATGTTTTGTGTACAATTTTCCGTATGTACTTTCGTATTATACAGTAAATACTGGTGTTTGTCATATATTTTTGTTTGTGTGTTAATTTTAATTCCAGAAATAACTAAACTTTGTAAGTGGCTTTGGTGTGCGAAAGTAGCGGGAGAACGCCACCGTCTCGATTCTCGCAGACGTCGTCGCGTACCGGCCTATCTTCTCTTAACAGTATCGTTGCCGTTGCACGCCTTGAGATCCGCTGAGCAGCCAAGGGCCATTTGTGCAAATAATTTAAATTTCAATAAAACACATTTTCGGTTGAATTACCGTATCACCCCGATGAACCGAAATCACCTCCAGTTTACTGCCCGGTCAATCGTCGATTGATAGACCCGGAACAAACAAAACGCCGCCGTTCTTCTTATTTTGAATTTGAAAATTGCCAAATTGTCGAAATTTTAAAATAATTGAATAAATATATTTATAAAGGGTACAATCATGCATAAGCGAGCATTATGAGTGAAAACTCTTCTGAACTTGACAACGAAATTGAGAATTACGTAAATTTTAGGTACGTCAGTGCGTATGCAGTGCTGTCGGCAGCCAAACGTAGTAGCTTTACCCGTACATCTTCTGAACGAAGACGCGATAGGTTTAGGTAGGTCAGGATCAAGAAGCTCAAGCGAGCGCTTACTCGAAACTCGCAGTTTACCTAATGTAGATAGTAGAAGACGTGAGCGAACAACAGTTGCAATTATAGAACATCCGTCTGGTAGGCACTATATAACTAAGAGAGTCTGCAGAGAATGTGTTGCGCGAATTTATTTTATTTCGCGAACTTTGGGCGAATTGCTTTTTTAAGAATGTTGCTCTTGAAATTCGCGTGCAATACCTACGAAAATTTGCGTATAGTAGATGGTGTTCTGCAATCTACGTTTTAAAAAGCCGATCGAGGTTCATTGGAAGACAAGATGAGTTCCGACAAGCTTAGCTCAGGGCATCCACCTCTAAGACCGGATGAGGACTTCATCATTTTGTATTATAAATACAGTTTGTCCAATCATTCTAACAATATTTTCTTGTAAATTTCAGAAGCAATGACAGGGCAGAGCCAAATAAGCTTCCCCGACTATAAATGAAGCCACAACGACTCGAAACAGCTGATCGATTTATATGCTAAATATAGAAACGAAGTAGGGACGCGCAAGCTAAAAAATACAAAAATGTTGTGGAGTGTGAAATCACATTTCTGCGAAATTAAAAAGTTCACAGATTAATGTGACACCCAACAACTACAAGAAATTTGTAGATAACCAAAATAAAACCGGTAAGTTATTAAAAATATATTATAATATCTAGATTGATATTTAGTTCTGTGAATAATATTCTAGGCCGAGGACGTAGATATTAAAAAGATGAAATGGAAGAAATCTATTGTTTCGATCTGCTCTCATTAAGATTGATCGTACCTTCCATTGTTAATCTTGGTGAGATAAACCTTGGCACTATCTTGTTGACACCGCTACCTACACGTTTCATACGTGAATATGATATGATGATACGAAGAATCCAGTGGCGGCTTGTCGGGGTAGGCAGAGACTACCTCCAGAACCAACATGTATTATAGCGTCATCTAGCATCAACTTCTAATATTTTCTCCTGTCAAAATCATGTTGTAGGTTATAATCTTCCAGATCCCCAACCCCTATTGCGCAAGACTAAGAAGTGTCGCTGTTTATTTGCCGCCTTTTAAAACGACTTTATTATTTGTGTTGCTATAACCTCTCGAACCAAAGTGAAATTATTTTATTGTTGTTCCTATAACTATAAGAATAAATAGCAATCTTTATTGCTACTGTATAAATAACTTGGTGGTGAAATTATTATTTTCATCTTATTTATAACTATTAAAATAAACATATTATTTAGTTATTAAAATACAAATAACTTAATATAAACACTAATTGTATACTATTTTGTGTTTTTTTAGATTGTTTTAGGTATTTATAGGTGTCTTGATAACAGGAAGGATGGAGTGGTAAGTTTATTTTTACATGTACACATTTACATTAAAGTTAAACCAAGAATTATTATAAAGTATAAGTACCTATATAAAATATGTAGGATATAGCTATCTAATTCTTTCTTTTAGCGCTACTTGTCCTCATTGCTTCAAAAATTATAGTAACACCTCTGTGAAAAATAAGCATATTAGGAAGATTCATCCCTCTGAAGCACCAATTCAAGAGAGAACTAGCCGTATATATTGTCCACTCTGTGTCGATGAAAATAAGAAAGGTATGGCTAGTTCTATTGCATTAATAAAACATTTTAGAGATCAACACAATGTAGTGATAGAAGAAGAACAATCAACATTCTCGAACCTTGAAGATTTTGAAAATTGAAACTAGTTTACCGAAATGTTGATTACATCAAGGATAGGACTTGGAAGGAAAGCTGTAAGACAATAAAGAGTTATAACTGCAATCGTAGCAATACATATGGTTAGTATTACTTAAAATAATTATAGTTGAACTGTGATGATGATAATAATAATTATGATTTCATTGAAGCATTTAAAAGTAATTGCACCAAATATTTAATGAAGAAAGGAGGCAGCATTACAATTAATGGTGTTTGTCCTTCAAGGATAACAGCACACTTTTACAATGAAGGTAACTTGACCTCATATTTTAATTTTTTATTATTTGCTATTTACATTTAGGTAAAGTCGAAGTTCGTTTCATTAAAACACACGTTGGACATGAAAATGAACTTCGAACTCGACGTTTGACACCTGAAGAACAGAATGAAATTGGTGAAAAATTGAGAGCTGGTGTATCGTTGGATAGGATTGTAAGAGACGCCCAAAAAGTGAAGAATGGCAAAATGGAAAGAATTAACTTATTGCAAATAAATGACCTAAAATATCAAAAAAAGAAAAATGGAATTGGAATAAAAAGAGACCCAAATGATTCTATAGCTACATTTATTAAGGTACAGGAATGGAATTCGGATGGCAGGAACTACGCATTTTTATTTAAAAATATTGGTAGGTAATTATAACAAATTATACTATCGGAATGGCTAATATGTGTAAAGATTTTCGTTGGGCGGGGATTGGTGTAATACTAATGAGGTGGAATTTACTTTTTATATTTCTAATATGTAATTAATGTGAGGTAATTAGATTCTGTAGTGGTGTTGGGCTAAACAATGTATTAAATCAGGTTGGTGGTGGTTTTTGTAGGTGATTCACATCCGTTACTTAAAGAAACAGATTTTGCCTTAGGATTTATGAACAACACGATGGAACAGAAGCTGAAGCAATTCAGTTGTATAATTTGTATAGATGGAACCCACTGTACGAATTATAAAAACTACGACCTTACCGTTATGATGGTGAAAGATCATGAAGATATGGGTTTCCCTGTAGCCTTCTTTTTATCGAACAGGTAAAGCTTAGGTACTTAAATATTTTAAACTATGTAAATTATTAGCTTCAAAGACTTAAGAAATATAACTACCACTATCAAATGTTCTTTTGAAATAATATACTAGAATTGACTTTAGCTTCAATTTTTTTTTGTTGAATATATCTACTATTTGCTAATTTTAATATTTTTAATTTATAAGAAAATTTGTAACTGTATTTTTAACTACAATAAAATTTGTAATTATATTTATAGGCAAGACCGCTTTATTCAAGAGGTATTTTTAAAGGCATTAAAGGACCACATTGGAGAAGAAATAATACCAGAATATTTTATGAGTGATGGCGATGCAAAATACCACGAAGCATGGAAAACAATTATGGGCAATTCACCAAGAAGACTGTTGTGTACGTGGCATGTTTTGAAAAATTGGAATCAACGAGGGAAACCAAAAATTAACAACAAATCAATTCAAAGCAATATGGGAAAGGACTTGCGAGAGATTATGATGGCCACCAAAGAAGAACGTTTTATAACCTTGAAGAATGCTTACTTGAAGAAACTTACAGACGAAAATGAAGTTCAATTTTTAAATTATCTTCAAAAGTAAGAATTATTACTTTTAAACCATATCTTAAATATTCAATGTACAAGAAAAACTCAGTAGTTTGCACAAATAGTTATAATCACAACTTATTTCAGTTTGGATTATAACTATTTATGCAGACTACTGAGTTTTCTTTCTTTTGTTCGGATTAAGAATAATAATAATTCGAAAATAATAATTTACACAATGTATTTTAGGATGTATTTTAAAGATGAAGAAACAGAGAAAAAGTGGGCATATTGTTATCGACTCCATGCTGGTATTAATACAAACATGGCACTGGAAAGTTTTAACAATTTTTTGAAAAGTAATAATAAGTACCTATATAATATATATTTAATAATAATAGTTCTTACAATAAACTTGCATGAAATTTGAAAGTACAAGTTTTTTGTACCGATTGTGTTTTCCTTAATAATTATTTATAATATGCTTCTTTTTAAATTTAACTATAAATAATAATGGTTATTAATGTATATGTTTATCCTCAATTTTTAAAGAATTACTAACCCGCAATACAACAAGTTCAATAGAAAGATTGTGTGATGCCCTCGATGATGCCGTGGATAGAAAAATGTGGAAAACAATCACTAATATGGAACGTCCAAATTCAAATAGTTATCAAGACAGACAAATTGCCAAGGCACACAAGAAAGCGGAACAACGAAATTTGAATGATGATGTGAAGATAACAGAATTTGGAAAATTTTAGGTAAGGTCTTCAACATCAGGTGAGAACTTTTATTCGGTTGCGTATGGTGAGGTTGGTATATGCAGTTGTGTGAGTTTAAAATGTAGGGTATGTCAAATTTGTAAGCATAAGTATGTACATATGTGAATGTCTGGAGTATGCAGTGAAAAATGTCATGTGCAAGCATGTACACATGGTGTCTTTGTATGAAAGAGGTGTGCTTGCGAAATCTGTTTTAGATGAAGAGGCAGAATATGAAGAATCAGGGACTTTTTGTATTCAAGAAACAAGTGAAGAAAAATTAAAGTTACGGGAAGCTGCAAATGAATTCTTAGAAGAAAAATGTCAAGATTACGACAAGAAAGAAAATGTTGAAGGAAATATAGATGTTGAAATTTATAAGGATATATATTTTAAAAACTTAGCCAATCATATTAATTTAGATCTTACAGGTTTCAAGAAACTTACTGATCAACTAACGCCGTTTGTTATGAAATTCCAAGGAAATACTTCCACAAAAAGAAAAATGGAGAAGCAAACATATTATCCTCAACCGCAAAAGAAGCAAAGAAAAGAATAGATGGTATCCTTTTATTTTCCATGTGTATTTTATGTTTTTGTTTAAAATGATTTTTGGCATTATTTAATGTCGGTTTCAGATGAGACTCTAAAATAATTCCTACTCCAGCCTCCACGTGGCGAGTCTTGGTAATGCAATATAAATTTTCTGATGCAAAATAAAAAGAACTCAAGTCTGAAAGTGGTTAATTTCTTTTTTACTGTTTAGGATAAATTATTGTCGACTACGTGATACGATTAAAATAGATCATTTAACAAGAAACATTAAGGGCCAATTTCATAATGCTAACAAAAAGTCGACTTTTGCTAAGGTCGACTTTAAGTTAAAACCTACTTAAACAGTTGTTGTGTTTCATAATCATGACGTATGAAGTCTTTAGTTAAAGGTGACTTTAGGATTTGAAATTATGGTTGGTAGTGTCGAAAACTAGTTACTTTCAGTTATTTTAAAAATGTTTGGTTATCATAACCAAAAATTCATTTACCGCTAACTGCTTTGTAGAACGCTTTAAGTAATATTAGACGAATATAAATTTTACAATGTCAAGTCAAAATAGTAAAGTGAAAAGAAGCCGGTCGACGAATTTTAACAAAGAAGAAGAATTGTTATTGCTAGAAGAAATCTTAAAGTATTCCAAAGTAATCGAATGCAAAACAACCGATAAAGTGTCCTGTGTTGATAAGGTAAATTAAGTTGTATTAATTTATTTCTTTAATAATTACGATTTCATGATATAGTTACTGAAAAATTAATTTTGTAGGACAATGCTTGGAAAGAGGTGTTGTCTTCGTTCAATACAAAAATTGTACATAAGAGAACGGAGCAGCAAATAAGAGCTAAGTATGATAATCTTAAAACGAAGGCAAGAAAGACGGTCGCTGACCAAAAAATTTACATTAAAGGAACTGGTGGTGGGCCTTGCAACCTTGATAGTACCGTAGATGCTATAACAGCAGCCGTGCTAAAGATCATTAATTTTAAAACGGTGGTGGGATTATGTAATATATTTGACGATGATTTAAGTGTTTAATTATGTTTAACCCCGAATTAATCGGGGTGTGAGACACTGCCAGTACTAAAATTTTGTTTTCATTCGTTTTCTTTAAAAACTTATTGTATTGGTTGTCATTTATGTTGCAGTGGTAGTTGCATGATCAGGAGACTGTGAATTAAGAGTGTAAGTGTTATTTTCCAAAAACATCGAAGATTAGCAGAACTACAGACAAATTTTTGATTCTTCATAAAGTGAGGTTAATATGTGAACTCCAAAGATAAACATGTTTCGTACTCCCCCCAAAAACAATAATCCATCCCAAGAAGTAGAAATACATGACCAAACCCTGTCTAACGAATTATCGAATGACACAGCCTCTTACAGCCAAAATGCGCAGCTACTGAGTAACCAGCTGCCAGTGATGTACTTGCCCAATACGCAACAAGTGCCGCTAGTGTACTACAATCAAAATTATCCGCCAATTGCACAATATCCTGGTCAACACATTGTAGACCCCCTACATATACATCAACAACCACAAAGTCATCCTCAGCCACCGACAGCAGCGCTAAGTCAGGAAAAACCGTGGGAAGTTGTAAGCAGGAAGCGAGGTAGAAGAGATAGCCCGGAAGCACCAAGAAGAGTTGCCAAACAAACTATTTTGCCGAACTACTGGTTGAATGCCCCAATCGAAACATCCAATCAATTTGGAGCCCTAGCAAACGAAGGAAAAGATGATGGAGAGAAGTCCGATGACAACAAGAATAAAGAACCCATAAAGGTCTCTAAGCCACCACCCATATTTATTGATGGCGTTAATAATATTACGGCGTTAACGGACTTATTGGAGGAGGCAGCCAAAGACGACTATGTGATGAAGATACTCTATAATAATCAGGTTCGACTACAACCAAAGTCAGAAGAAAGCTATGGAGTTATTATAGAGCAACTAAATGCAAAAAAAACACAATTTCATACCTATCAACTGAAAAGTAATAGGTCCTTCAGAGTGGTTTTACGAAATATGCACCCAACGACTAAATTGGAAACTCTGAAAATGAAAATCGAAGAACTTGGCCATACCGTGGTAAATCTACATAACATCCGCTCAAGGGTCACAAAAGTGCCACTACCACTTTTCCATGTCGAACTAAAAGCAAACCCAAATAATAAAGAAATTTATAATGTCACATGCTTAATGAATTCTATTGTCAACTTTGAACCACCCCACCCGAAAAGAGAAATCCCCCAGTGCACCAAATGTCAACAGTACGGCCACACTAATAAATTCTGTTATAGGCAAGCAAGATGTGTCAAATGTACGGGAAATCACACCACTAAAAACTGTACAAGAAAAGAACGAGACAATGGTGTACAATGTGTATTATGCGAAGGTAACCACCCTGCCAATTATAAGGGTTGTATTGTATACAAGGATCTCCAGAAGAGAACTTATCCAACCTTAAGAGATAAAAAACCCGCCCAACTATCCAATCCAGTAAACAATATCATACACAACAGAAATCCAAATATCCACAACAACCCAAACGTATTCCCAGGTAACTCTTATTCAAATATAACAAGAGGAATTCAGCAACCGCAAGCTGTCATTCCATCTCCACAAATTGTTACAACAAATTCACAAACATCCCAAAATCATTCAAGGTTAGAAAGCATGATGGAGAAAATGATGGAGAAAATGGAAACTCTTCTTAATCTCCTCACAGCTATGCTCAATACAAGAAAATAATAGCAACAAAACTCAAAATAGCGGTCTGGAATGCCAACGGATTAACCAGTCATAACCAAGAAATTAAAATGTTTTTATCCAACCATGATATTGATATAATGTTAATTTCAGAGACGCACTTTACATCTAAGAATTACTTTAAGATACCAAAATATAAAATATACGACACACAACATCCGAGTGGTAGGGCTAGAGGCGGTACAGCCATCATAATCAAAAATAACATTAAACATTATGAATCCCTTAAACATTCCCAGACACACTTACAAGCTACAAATATAGTGATTGAAGAATCCAATGGATGTACCACAACGTTATCTGCAGTCTACTGTCCTCCAGGACATACAATCAGCCAAGACCAATATTTAAATTACTTTAATATGCTCGGTAATCGTTTCATTGCAGGTGGGGACTTTAACGCCAAGCACACACACTGGGGATCAAGACTTACTAATCCAAGAGGTCGACAGCTGTTTCGAGTGATGCAATCTAAAAATTTGGATCACTGTTCCACCGGCCAACCAACCTACTGGCCTACAGATAGAGAAAAACTGCCCGATTTGTTGGACTTCTGTGTGGTTGGAGGTATTTCGCACAATCACCTCAGAGTGGAGGCTAGCTTCGAACTTTCCTCGGACCATTCTCCAATCATTGTCACATTTTCTTCTCAAATCAATAGAATACCAAAACCTCTAACTCTTTGTAATAAGCAAACTGACTGGAAGAAGTTTAGAAGACTACTCCAATGCAAACTACCGCAAGATGTTTCTTTGAAATCGGAATTCGAGCTGGATGAAGCAGTACAACATTTAACCAAAAATATACAAGAAGCAGCCTGGGAAGCAACCCCAGAAAATCAAAACCATCAAGTTGAAAACCTTTGTCCAAAACGTATTCAAAGCAAATTACAAGAAAAAAGAAGACTTAGAAAAAAATGGCAAGAAACCCGGTCTCCCAGTGATAGAACAAATTATAATAAGGCAACTAAAAACCTTAAAAAACTTTTAAAAGATCATAAAAATCAAGAAATTCATAATTACCTGAACGGACTGACAGCAACTGAAGCAACTGACTATTCACTGTGGAAGGCAACTAGTAAGTTGAAAAGACCACAAACAGCAATTCCGCCAATAAAAACACCAACACTAGAATGGGCAAGAAGCAACAAAGAAAAGGCAAATGCATTCGCAGATCATCTGACCAACGTTTTCAAACCGTTCCAAGCAGAAGTCCCAGAAGAAGATGTCAGACTTGAAGAATTCCTGGAAGCACCACTCCAAATGGAACTACCCGTAAAAAAATTTAAGAAAAGTGAGGTTTCAACCTACATTCAGAAGCACTTAAACTTAAAGAAATCTCCCGGATTTGACCTAATAACTGCAAAAGTCCTACAAGAACTCCCAGACAACGCTATCAAGTTTATAACCATGATCTTTAATTCTATCTTGAGAATGGGATATTTTCCTGCACAATGGAAGGTGGCTCAAATTATTTTAATACCCAAACCGGGAAAACCACCAACAGAGACTACCTCGTACAGGCCCATCAGCTTGCTTCCTATTTTATCTAAAATATTTGAAAAACTGTTTTTGAGAAGACTTATGCCCGTGATCGAGGAACGGCAAGTGATTCCTGATTATCAATTCGGATTCCGACATCAGCATTCCACTATCGAGCAAGTTCACAGAATTGCTAATAAAATCAAGCAAGATTTGGAGACCAAAAGGTACTGTTCAGCTGCATTTCTTGATATAACTCAAGCCTTCGACAAGGTGTGGCATACTGGTCTATTATTCAAAATCAAATCATATCTTCCACACAACTTTTATCCGGTGTTGAAATCCTACCTACAGCATAGACATTTTTTTGTAAAATGTCAAGATGAGATATCACCACTTTTGCCAGTCCACTCTGGAGTCCCCCAGGGCAGCGTCTTGGGTCCGCTTCTATACCTAATTTACACAACTGATCTACCAACTAATCCAAGCACTTCTATTGCGACGTTTGCTGATGACACAGCAATCTTGGCCTCCCATCCTAATGCACTAACAGCATCTAAAAACCTACAAAAGCATCTTGACAAATTAGAGAAATGGTTGAAGAAATGGCGTATTAAAGCCAATGTCCAAAAGTCGGTGCACGTAACATTCACTACAAGGAGAGACACATGTCCTACTGTTAACCTCAATGGAAATATACTACCACAAAAAGAAGAAGTTAAGTATCTTGGAGTGCATTTGGACAGAAGACTGACGTGGGGTAAACATATCTGGAACAAGAGACTCCAACTTGGTCATTCATTTAGAAAACATCAATGGTTACTGAATCGTTACTCACAATTATCTCTGGAAAATAAGGTGCTTATATATAAAATCATAATAAAGCCAATTTGGACCTATGGCATCCAGCTTTGGGGAGCAGCAAGTAACTCCAACATCGCCAAAATACAGCGATTTCAATCAAAAACCCTGAGAACTATCGTAGACGCCCCTTGGTTTGTACCAAATCATGTGATCCATCGTGATCTTCAAATGCCCACAGTTGAAGAATGTATCAAGTCGTTCAGCACCAGATATCAGGATCGTGTTAGAGACCATCCCAACTCTCTCGCTGTGGATTTATTATCTTCCCATCGAATAAAGAGATTAAAGCGTCACGACCCACTGGACTTGCCTCATCGCTTTTGAAATAGTACGTATAAGCCTGACATAACACTCTCTGGTGTTAAAATGTAAAGGGAGCGTGCCATTGGGCAATCTCCTTCTATGTCATCCGGTTCAATATGTCATATCTTTTACTTATTGTCTTATTAGATAGATTGTAAAATACTAGGATTTCAAATAAAAAAAAAAAAAAATTTAAGTGTAAAGAGTTGTATAAAAATAATGTAGTCAGGTGTAAACTTATTATGTTTTAGAATTCTTCCAAATCCGAAAGCAATGCCAACGTTGAAGTTTTTCAATTATGTCAACCGGATAATGTAAGATTTTATTAAACATTTTATTTTATTAAACATGATTTTAAATTAATTTTAGAATTCAAATAATGTTGAAGAAGTGCAGCAAGTGTATGAAGCCACTCCTATTCGTGAACCTTACCTGGTAAGATTTTATAAAAGCTGTTGTTATTTATAAAAGCTGAATCTAGATTCCGTACATTGATAAGCAGATCCCATCTTGTAGTGAAGTTTGCTCGATCCCAGTTAGTAATAATTATTTGACTGAGGAAGTTTCTGTTCAGGTAATAAAATGTTTTTTTTTATTTTACGAAGTGAAAAATATTTTTATAATTATAAATTGCAGAGTCGCAAACAAAATTGTGATACCCCCAATGCAAATTGGGGTCATTATAATTCTAAAAAATTAAAGAGCAAACCTAACAGTAAACTAAGGCCAACCATGCCAAATCCCGTTTTTCATATTAAAGAACAATATTATAAACGAAAATTAGAAACCCTCGAGGAGGAGCATACTAAAAGGATGGCACTTCTAGATTTGGAGATACTACTCAAGAAAAAAGAATTGCAAACGAAAGAGTAGGACTAATTTTTAAAATTTATTTCAACTTAATTAATTAATAAAAATTGAATAGCTAGTGTATTGTTTTGTATTAAATCCTAATAGTTATCATTATACATTTTTGTTTAAAATAATAAGTTCACAGTTGACCAAAATGTTCATTAATTAGTAACTGTCTAAAATGCCTTCCCATATTGACATTATTATTTTCTTGCGGAAATAATTCATCTTCTATTTCAACTTCATTTTGAAGCCATTCATATGGTATTTTCTCCTTCATATCGATTGCAATATTATGAAGTACAGCAGTTGCTATAATGATACTGAAGACAACGTCTAACTGCACACGCATTCCTAAACTTAAAATTGGAAATCTGCGTTTCCAAACACCATATTGTCTCTCGACAACATTTCGAGTTCTGATGATTGATTCATTAAATAAATTTTCAGATGGTGTTGTAGGTTCTTGCAGTTTGGTCATTAAATATCTTTGTAAACTGTAGCCACTGTCACCAACTAATATAAAATTTTCAAATTCACCATTTTCAAACTTTCTTTTAACTCGACTATTGTTGAATATGGTTTGATCGTGAACTGAACCTGGCCACCTAGCCACAATGTTCCTTATTTTTAATTTGGAGTCGCTAATAGTCTGCACATTTATTGCAAAAAAAGATTTTCTAGAGCGAAATATCTCCGCATCTTCGCCTCCTGGTGATTCAATTCTTACTAATGTGCAATCTATCGCACCGATTACTTTCGGGAATGAAGCAATTGCATAAAATCCCTGCGAGACTTCCCTCATCTCCTCTTGATTTTCACACATTTTAATATATTTGGGCTTTAACGAAGCTATCGCAGAGCTAACCCTTTTAATAATTCTGCATGCAGACGATTTAGACACACCAATAAAATCAGCTACAGATATTTGCATGTTCCCCGTTGCATAAAAACGAAGAGTTAATAATAACTGATGTACTGGTTGTATACATCCACCTCTAAAATAAATTATCCAGAATAATATACTATAATGCAATATAAAAGATATAGAACTTGAATATAAATAAATCATATAATTTTACCTGTTGCTTCCAAGTTTTATCATAGGCTCAATTTCTTGTAATATACCTTGCACAACTACTTTCGTAAGACGAAATCTTTCAAAGAAATCTAATTCATCGTAGATTTCAAAATAATTTTTTCTCTCTTTGTAAATTTTTGGTCTCCTTATAATAATTTCTTCATCTTCTGATGAACTTGAACTTGATGTATCAAAATCACACATTTTTTAACTGTAATCTACTAAATAAGGTTATGTGCTGATTTAAAGGCAACTTTTTGCGGTTAAAGTGAAAAAATCGACGCTTTAGTTTAAAGTCTACTTTTTAGGATTTTTGCACTTTAAATATGATTATGAAATCACTTTTTACTTAAAGGCGACTTTAAATTTAAAGCTTCCTTTAAAACTCATTATGAAATTGGCCCTTAAGCTGTAACCTTCTCTTTTATTCTTAGCTCCCAAGCGGTTACAGAATGCATTGGTTACGTATACCATCATAAATTAGGAGTAGTTTTACTTAAATCGTAGCTCGATATTTTACCTACGTACACCTTTATTTTGTTTACATTAATTTAGTAAAATTTATTTGGGACGATTGGCGTTCCTGGGGAGATAAGAGGACACATTTTTTCGGAACTTCCAGATTAGCACTGATTGCGAAGACAGTGAAAATTATTGAAGAGTCTAAAAATTAATTAGATTAAGTTTTTTGTCGACAAATCATTAGTGATAATTAAAGTGTTATTAGTTGTTGATATTTCACTTACCGTCAATTCGGGTTTATATCACATAGTGATTATTTTTCGCAAGACCGAAGATTTTCGTGAGCGTTTATATGCTTCGGTAGGATCAATCTGTCACGATCTACGAAATCGAAATTGGTTTGGATCCGCTTCTATTGTTTTACTGCAAGTTATCGAATTCTACTTACGTTTCACATTCGTATAATTTTTATCTTCGCTGCCAATACGATTATTTATCTGCTAATACTGGAAAGCTACTGTCTGCGATAACCTGTTGAATACGATCTTAAATTTGAGGTTAAGTCGGGAAGAATTGGTTGACGCTTGGAAGATTTACCAACCCAGGGACGTACGAACCAGTGGCGTGCTGCGGGGTAAAAGGGTGAGCTACCCATATTTTTTATATGACATTTTCTTGTTACTGTTTGGTCGCAAAGTGTGTGACGCGATTACACTTATTTACGTGTGAGCTGTTATTCGATAGTGGGGCGAAGAAGATTAATTTTACCATCAAAGATCATTTTTTTTTGTTTGCAAGAATCAAAGTACATAACTTCGATTGTAAGATTGATGAAAAGCCAAATCAGATCTGATCAGGTTAATTTTTTTTCCAGCTGCGCCTGATTATTTATTTTTATTTGCTTGTTACTACTAAATTCTTATTTTTTATTTGTTTTTGATTAAACTTGTTTTTGCGCCTCTGTCTGAGTTTTTTTATGGTACACCCGGTATTGAGCGTTCCTACGGTACGCTGTGCTATCTGCACAATATTTTTTTTTGCACTTTTAGGGCGAACACCTTTCTTTTTATTGGCGATAAAAAAGTGCATGGCGCCGTTAATTTGAGATTTTTAAATCTATTAGTTTGAGGGTTCGGGTATTCACTCCCGATCGCCTAACCCCCCCTAAATTTCTCTACGAGAGCTAGCTTAGAGCATCGCCAAAAACAGAAGCCAGCGGAACAAGTAGGTGGAAGCGCTTCAATACGGCCGAGGTTTGTAAGCGGAGGTAAGACCGCTGCAAGTCCTTAATAATAATATAAAACAGACTTAACGTTCAGTAAAATGCAAAATTAAGTTCTTTTTGTTTGGTACCAGAGAACTATTGTAGCTAAAAGGAGAGGTTTGCTAAGAAATAAATTACTTTTATACCTAATAACAAAAGTAAATCTTTGATTTAAATAATTTATATTAATTGTCGTAACTAATTCTGTCGGTTATTGTAAATAAATTATTGTTCTCTTTATATATAGTTTTTATTTATCGTAAATATGGTACTGCCAGGCTGTTACCAGTTCTAACAAACTTTTGTTTATCGTAAATCGAAATGTTTTGTCTAGTTAAATATTGACTGAATACAACGTACCAGTAAACTGGGACAGTATTGGCCTACATATAAGGTCAAGATTAATTTGTTCAACAACACATGGTTAAAAAATTTTAAGTGTATTATAAAATATAATCTATTCGAGATGAGGTAGAGAATTGCACACAATTTTCGATTAAAGTAATCTCAAAATTTTCACTTTTAAACATTGACACTCCAACACATTTATCTTGAACAAAAAATAGTATTATATCGTGTTCTCTTTAATTTATAATAATCATAGATGTTCTATTAACATCTATGATAATAATTAAGTTGAATTTATAGGTTATTATAACCTACAACATGATTTTGACAGAAGAAAATATTAGAAGTTGATGCTAGATGACGCCACAATACATGTTGGTTCTGGAGGTAATCTTCGTAGTCTGGGTAGGCAGAGGAGGCAGTCGCTCACCAAGTCAACAAACCTCTGGTTTCTAAAAAACATAATTAAATTTCATTTTAATTCAAAAATTTGAATTTTGAATTTATTTTTATATATAAATAAATAGAATAAATTTTGAAATTATTTTTTTTGCACCAACGAACTAATAAAATAGTTGAAGCATGTCAGTTCGACGACGAGCCTTCGAATCCTCCTAACTGATATTTCTTCTCAAATTTTTCAAAAAAAAATGATACCTTAAATAGCTAAAGTGTTGCTTTATTTGCAAAAAGCAAATTTAAACTATGAATTTATATTTTAAACGAAACCATGATCTCACAACGAATTCAATATTTAGATGTGTTGAAAATAATTGCGGTCGGAGTTTTCAAAGATTAAGTAATTTAAAAAACATTTAAATAACGATTTAAATGTTTAAATAAATTGTTAGTTAGATGAAAATTCTCCTTGTGAATTCAAAAATGATCAAAACGATCAAAATTCTGATACGCAAACATCTATTCAAATTAATAATTATTGTAATTTACCAAGTAAGTACGAGTTTTATACCGGTACATGAAAATATTGTACTTACTTAAAATTTTGGTAAAATTATTTTAGTTTTTGATCATTGAGACTTAATGTTCCAAACAACTACCGAACGACAGGAAACATCTGCCCCCTCTTTTCAAACTGGTAGCGTAAAATGTTTTTTGAATAGTTATTTCAGATTATTCCTAGTTAGTTATTTGCACTGAGCGTAGTATTAAACAATTATTATTAGTTGCAAATTTTGTGCTTTGTTTTTTAAAATTGTGTTTTGAGTTCGATTTTGAATTGTGTTGTAAATCAAAATAAGAGAAGATCTGGAGAAGAATCACGCATGACTATGGAAAATTACATAACTCGGCTAAATTGGGCCGATCAATAATCCACAGAGAAGTTGAAGCAATCTCTAACCGAATTCGAGAAAACGTTGACCAGCCAACTGGCAGTGGTAGATATTATTGGGAAAAGAGGAAGGCGGGTTCCGGAAACTAGAAATGATGTGAATATATATAAAAATAATCTATATTTATTCGCAAGAACTGGAAAGTCAATAGAATATATGAGAGGGCACGATTGCTTGAAAAAAAGCTGCAAAGCAGCAGAATTAGAACACCCGGAAAACATCGGTAGCACGAAATTACGTAAATATATTGCCATGGTGTGCCAGGTTTTTACTATGACTGAAAACGAATACGACTGGCTTGCTCGTCATCTCGGCCATGATATTCGAGTACATCGAGATTTTTATCGGTTACACGAAATTGCCGTCGAGCTGACGAAAATCAGTCGATTGGTAATAGCGGTGGATCAAGAAGAAGTAAGTACATTTGCTGGAAAAAAATTACAAGATATAAATTTGGTAATTTGATTTTTATTTAAAATTTTACATTACAAATTACTGAGTTCTTTTACAGATTTCCAAATTTAGAGGAAGAAGAGGGAATGAGTGAAGATGAAGACTTGGAGAAAATGGAACTGGAAGAATAAAACGACATTTTTGAAGCAGCATATGAGCTGAAGTCAAAGAGTAGGTTTTAAGTGTATAATAATTTATTCTTTTCTGATTATTATTCTTTAATTTGTTGCAGGAAAGGCACAATTTTCTGCCGCAATAAGAGCAAAATCATCTGCAGCAGGCAAGACAACCAGACGTAGTGTTATTAAACAACCATGGTCGTCAAAAGAAAAAGAAGCCGTTTTAACGCACTTTAAGAGACATTCAACATGGGAAACTTCCAAGGAAGACGATGTGCATGGAGTGCATAGAGAAGAACCCGTCGCGTCGGTCCTATCCGAAAGAAATTAGACCGACGTCAAAAATCAAATAGATAAAATTAAAAAATTTAAGGCGAAATTTGTAATTGTCGGTTACTAGTTTTATAGATAAACCATTTAAAGGAAACGAGAGTACTCGATATGACAATAAAATGGAATCGTATGCTATAAAAGAATTTGTAAAATTATATGGAAAAAATGTAAAAAAGTGTGGACTATTCATTGATGCAGAGCAAGTCCAGATGGCTACATAGAAGAAGATAGTATAATAGAAATTAAATGTCCATCAACGGTAAAAGATATGGACCTTGTTACGATTCGCCTTTATTAAAGGTCGACCGTACCTTGTGATTTTAATCTTGGTGAGATAAACCTTATAACTTGCTACTTGATGCGACTACGTGACGTAAGACTTTGTTAAGAAACTTGTGCAAAGGGGAATAATTTTCTATGTACAGCTCTCTTTGGTTTTCAACCACGAACGAGTTTGCTTGTGTGTGTTTTTGTGAGGGCCAATGAGCTCAAATTGAAGATATTTCTATGAAATTTATCTTCGTATTTTACCTATCGCTGGCTTATCTTCGATACCTAAACTACCCGAAGTTCTGGAAATTGTAACTGGTAATTCCCAAAATATGAACAACGCCACCGGAAGCGGCCAAAATGGCGACGATGGGCGCCAAGTCCTGGGAAGCAGCCGACTTCAACCCTCGCCGAGTAAGTTGGACATTACAGTCGCAGCCACCGCCTAAGTGCCTTAGTTGTTCCTGCAATCGTTACCTGCATCCAGCATCAACCACACCGGTGAAATTATTTGAATTATCTATTGTAAGTATAATTTTAAAATAATAAATTGTCTATTTATTATTTGAAATACTAAATTTTTGTTTATGCTACTTTTTTAATTTTTTAAATAATTTTTTTTTACTTTTTGGAAAAAGCAATGGAAATACAAATAGTGCCAATGCAGCCGTTGACGTCGCCGAAGCCGCCAACGTCTCCAGAAGATTTGCGTCAACGTATAAACCGCAGCCGCTGACAGCGGCGAAATTCGAGGGCGCTGCGACGGCGAAGTCCGCCGCGTCGGCGGAACCCGTCGCGACAAGCGACACATATATTTTTTAATAAAAATAATAAATTCAATTTATAATTAATGATGTTAAAAATTAAATTATTATTATTATTATTAAAGTTGTTTTACTTAAATAAGCACGAGATGTTTATTTTATCTCGAGGCGTCAGCTGCATTTTCATTATCAGTCTAGTTTGAGAACAATGCAGGTATTGTTTCTAGATAAAAGAAAGAGAGTGAGTCACGTCGCTTAAAAAATTACATTTCCGTTCGTATAGGCGGCAGATTGGCGGCCCCGTATGCCAAGTTTTTAATCTTAAAGAAAACTAGTGTGATTGGCTCGCACGACATTTGGACCACGATATAAGGGTCCATCATGAATTTTACCACCTCCATGAAAATACAGTTGAGCTGACCAAAAGTATCAGTGCTTCTGGCAGTGGACCAAGGGAAAGCACACACATTTGCATGAAAATCTTTAGAAGATATTGAAGTAAAAAAGTGAGACAAATTATAACATTTTTTTATCGTCAATTTTGTAAGAAGCTTGATTAAAAAATATTAAATATTAAAAAATAATAGATAAAAAGTAATTTTATTATTACTAAAAGTGTAATATTTTACTAGATCTGCCACCCATGGAAGAGAATCCTCCTGATTTAAATGATGACGAATATGATGATGGAAGCAATGTAGAAATTTCAACCGATAGTGCTGTGGTTTCGGGTCGCAGTCTTATGTACGAGAAAGAAAAATTATCTGAACCGTTTATTCGAGGAGTCCAAAGTACACCACAACTTACACGAAAAATTGGCAAACAAAACGCGACAGCAACTGAAGAAGTAGTCATAGCACACGAAACCGAGGAAACAAAAAAGCAAGTTGAAGTTGCAAGTCAACTTCAAAGATTAGTGCTACTGGAATAACTCAAAGTTGCTCGTTTCCAGCAAGAATATTTCAGTGCTAAACTGAACAATCGAGTCCTTCTTCCCGCTCAAAATTTTTTCATCAAAAATGAGAACACTTTTGAAATATTGCATTAATAATACATAATATTATATTATAAATACGTTTATTTTATAACTTAAACTTCAAAATTAAAAGAAACACTTTCTCAGAAAATTAAATGAGATGAAAATTATATTTTTTTAATATTTTTTTGTCTTTTATAGCAGCAGTCCATTTCCGTAGGCCTTTAGACTCCTGTAAATAAACATTAAAATTACGATAGGAATAAAAAAACCAATAAAAAAAATATCAAAGTAAAATTCGTTTTCACCTACATACATATTATGTTACTATTTACAAGGCTTTAACTAACTGTGCATTAGGGTGGGCCAAAAAAAACTTTTAATTTTCTTTTCTTTAGCTGCCATGAAAATATCGTTCAAGACGACGAAAAAAAAATTCTGGTAAAGTTTGAGCTCTTAATATTAATATTTAGAGGTGGCTAATCGTGATTTTTGATTTCCCATTTAAATAACACGGGAAATTTTATTTATTTTATTTGGAATTTTAATGCGCTTGAACGAATTATCGTCTAATAAAATTTAAAACTCATACTTGTAGGAAATTAAACGATCTACAAAAAAGGTCTGAATTGATTTTTCGCTAAGTAGGCTCGTTTAAAAGTTATTCGAGGTTTAAGTCAAACCTCAAAAGATTTTCACAATTATATATACTTGATCACAAAATAATGGCTCAAAAACATAAAACATCATAGTTTAAGTAAAGTTTATCGAGTGTTCTTCGGTAAAACAATAAAATGTTTACGAAATATCAAGAACAATTATTAATAAACTTTTTAAATTAAAAATAAATTATTAAATAACAAAATTTAATCATTCCCTAGAAAATCATAAATGTCCTGTTATTGATATTTCGTAAAAAAATTTATTGTTTTACCGAAGAACACTTGATGAACTTTACATAAAATAGAATGTTTTATGTTTTTGAGCCATTATTTTGTGATCGAATATATAAATAATTGTGAAAATCATTATTTAACATTTGAGGTTCTGAAATCATTTCAGACCTTTTTTGTAGATCGTTTAATTTCCTACAAGTATGAGTTTTAAATTTTATTAGACGATAATTCGTTCAAGCGCATTAAAATTCCAAATAAAAAAAATAAAATTTCCAGTGTTATTTAAATGGGAAATCAAAAATCACGATTAGCCACCTCTAAATATTAATATTAAGTGCTCAAACTTTACCAGAATTCTCTTTTCGTCATCTTGAACGATAATTTCATGGTAACTAAAGAAAAGAAAATTAAAAGTTTTTTTTTGGCCCACCCTACTGTGCATACATACAGTTAGTCGCAAAAGAAGTGGGACAGCTAATAAAATTGCAATAATTTGCATGTAATTTAACTATTTTTTTTTTAAATAGCAGTTTTACTTCTTAAGATCACCGAAATCACATAAAATGTCTAAAAATTCTAACTACCAATGCAAAAAATTGCGTATTAATGGTATTAATAAATCAACCCTGAAAATAATAGATGCAAAAGAAGTGGGACACAGCAAAATATGATATTTTAATGCCTTCTTAAATTGACCTCAAATTATCGTAATACAATATAATGCAGTGATTGCACTTTTTTAAAGTCGCAATAATTAGTATTAACATCAGTTTGTATTGAGACATTAATGAATTATGATTGTGGAAAATATAAATGCCGAAACGTCTGCGCAAGTGAAATCGACATAGGAGTGTTAAGGGTAGCGTAGGGGGTGTGTGAATATGTGAACTTAAGTATTCAAATATCGGGAGTGCTAATGTAACGAACTATATTAACTGCTAACGTAACGAACAATATTAACGTAATTATTCTACTTCAATAATCTGTTATTATTAGTGTATAAGATTCTTTTTAATTAGTTTATAATAAATACTATTTACTCGAGAGATTTTTTATTATTATTATTCTCAACCATGCAACGCAAAAATTATAAACTTACTAGTTTTGATTTAAGGCAACTCGTGATATTTCATGACGCCAAAAGAAAATCGCAACGTGACATTGGAAAATTGTTAAATGTAAGCAAGAGTACCGTGGCGCATTATAAAACGTTTCAAGATAGAAGACAGAATTGTTTTAAAGAATAAACAGGCAGTCCACGCAAATTTAATGATCGAGAAGCAAGTTATATAGTGAGAAAAGTAAAAAATAATCCTAGAATTAGTGCGCCAAAATTAAAAACTGCAGTGCAACATGAACTAGGAAAGAATGTGCATCCTGCCACAATCAGGCGGATTTTAAAAAGAGAGGGTTATAACGGCCGAGTGGCTAGGAAAAAGCCGTTTATTAGTGAAGCGAATACAAGATTAAAACGTATTCGTTACGCCAAAGACTTCCAAAACAAGGACATGACATGGTGGAACAATGTTATATTTGCGGACGAGAGGAAATACAACATTTTTGACTCGGATGGTCGAACCATGGTGTGGCGTAAACCAAATACAGAGCTTGATTCTCAAAACTTACGTGGAACGGTGAAACACGGTGGTGGAAATGTGCTTGTTTGGGGGTGCATTTCGACCGAGGGTGTGGGTAATTTAGTTGTTATAGAGGGAATTATGAACAAATATAAATATTTGGAGTTGTTACAAAACAATTTAATATAAAGTGCTACCCGTATGGGTATTGAAAACAATTTTAAATATTACGAGGACAATGATCCGAAGCATAAATCCCATATAGTACAAGAATATTTATTATATAAATGTCCAAAAATTTTACATCCGCCCCCCCCCCAATCCCCTGACCTTAATCTAACAACCGTAAATTGAAAGCAAAATATGGTTTTTGCAAAGAAACAGTCAACCAGGTATTGCAAATTATTGGAGAAGATTTAAAACGTTCCCAAAAAAATAATGAAGTTTTCCATCAATGTGCAAATGATTGGTGATATGAAATTGAAGATTCGAGATATAGTAGCAAGCTATACGGGATCTGTACATGATAGTACTAAGTATTTATAATGATAGTTTAATTCGTACTCGATTTCTTAATGACGAATTTACCAACAGTTATTTAATGGGTGATGGAGGGTACACGTGCACTAACCACTTAATGACACCACTAGGCAACCCGCAAACACAATCCCAAAATAATTATCAAAACGCACATATCAATGCTAGAAATGTTTCCAAAGTAAGTCTTTCAAATCTTATTTTATTATTCACATCTAAAATGTGTTTCACAAATTTTAGAAATCAAGGATTTACTTGGGTTTTTAATACTTTCTCTGATTTTTCCGAATCTTTGCCGAAGAGCGCGGGAAACAAGTAGTAACGCTTTAAATTATTCAAGATTGTGATCAAGAATTCTTTTATATTACATGTAAATGTAAATTTATTAGTGTTACTTTTATATTTTCAAAAACATGAATTTTTTTTATTCTCCAGTCTGAAATGGAATTACATGAGATTTTAGAAGCAAGAGAAGAGAGCTTCGCTAGGTTACAGATTACTGAGCAACCATTGGTTCTTGTTGTGGGACCAGTTGAAGAGTCACTGAGGTTTGCAGTAAAAGTGAATAGATACATATTTAATGTTGAAACGATTATTAAGTGCGTCGATTTGTGCTTTAAAAATTTTTTTGAATTAAATGCTAAATATCCACGTGAAACTGAGCAGCACTGTATAATATGTACTTACAAAAAAACACACAAGATACAAGTTTTGTATCAGTGAGTGCAATTAAATCTGACATAGACGCTGTTTTAAATAATATAGATTTGCATAGCCAATAATAATTATGATTTGCAAACAATATCGGCGGTTGTACAATTCTCTGCAGGCTTTCATAGTCCATTACGTTTTTCATAAAAATTTCCGGTCGTTTTTATGTGGTAACAATTCCTGTTACCGTATATTCAACTATTCGTTGTTTGGATGTAAAAAAGCAACATAATTCTTATGTTATTTGTCAATGTCGATAATGAATCGACAAATGAAAATACTAGCGAATTAACAAAGAAATCAAATTGGTCATACGACGAAATAATCAAATAATCTTTTAATAAATTCGATGGAAAGCCACATGGATGAAGTCAATCATCCTAAAAAAAAAGAAAACACGTGTTCGATAATGTGGCAAATGATCTTTAAAGCTAGAACTACGAAGTTATGAGGCAACAATGCCAATTAAAATGGAAAAGCCTAAGCAGGAGTTATAAAATTTATAAATATAATAAAACCAAAACTAGATTTAAATTTTTTTATAAAATGGACGATTTACTAGGAGACAAACCTAGTAATTCATGTGTTCATTCTCTCGAGTCGAGCAAGTCTACTCCCAATAATATACGAGAAGATGAAATTGAAGTGGAATCTAAAAAAGGCAAGTTAATTTATTGTTTCAAATATGATATTAATGATATTCTTTAGGGTCTATCGATACTTCCGACACCCCAGTAGAACCAGCACTGAAAAGACAAAGGAAATGTAAAACTGCAAACACTGCAGCACTACTGGAACTAATTTTTTCCAGGTACTATTATTGATATATTTTTTTTGCCAAGTTACAAATTTTTATTATTTGTCTGACGTGATGTGATGTGACGCGTCAGAACAGTATCGGTTCCTAACATTTAGATGGAGGCGTTCATATCAGTGTGTTGTTATGTGATGTAGCTTGACCAATCAAATTGCGTTCTGACCCATCACAACATGTTGTCAGACAAAATTCATTGTATGATAAATGTCTGTAATTTCAGACTTTTTTGTACCTGGCATGTCGATCGTGCATGGCGAAAGAACCTATCAAAAATAAATACCCAGGAAAAAAAGTAAGTAATTAAATCAAAATGTTTAATATATACATATTTTACAGTTATTTGGACTCAAACTAGATTGTCCAAATTTAATTAATTTTTGTGTCTCTGTGAAAGAAATGCTTTTTTTAATTGCCTAGCATTAGTACCTATTTTAATTATTTTTTCTAGGCTCCAACATATAAAGAGATAAGAACTTTACTGCAAGAACGAGACCCTGTTGCATTTGAAATAATGCTTCATAACTATTGCAGTAATTTGTCTGATCCAGAAACAATAGATTTTGTAAATTATTTTAAAGGTAATTACAAGAATAATTGCAAATATTGGGCTTATTGCTACAGACTGCATTCAGGCCTAAATACCAATATGCACTTAGAGCGAATGCATAAAACAATAAAATATATGTACTTGGCAAGTAAAAAAGTTCAAAGGTTGGATAAAGGAATCTCAGCCCTAATGAGATTTATAAGAGATGAGCTTGTTGATCGACTTATAGTTATCAACAAGAAAAAAATCTCTGACAAATTAAAAACCATTCGTGACCGTCATAAGAATCGGGAACAAATAGATTTAACATCAATTATTCCAACAGAAAATGGATGGGAAGTACCCTCAACTCAGGGTAATAAAATCTATTTCATCCAAGAAGGGAATGATTCTTGTAATTGTCACACTCAGATAAAAAATAACGGTTAAATTTACCAGATTTAATTGTCATATAACAATTTTATTTTTAGTATATTTAAACGAAACCTTGTTTAATTTTATCAATTTACAATTGTAGATTTAATCAACTCAAAAGTGTTAACATAAAATGTATATTAACAATGATAAAAGTTCTTTTTACTATGAAATGTAGTAGTTCAACAATTTATTATTCCTTTTTACTGATGTTTGTTGTTCTTTAACACTTAATTGTATTGTACCAAAATGGTTTGATAATAACAACCCACAATTGAGAGCCTTAGAATAAAAGGGATATAGGTAAGTGCACTTTTTTGAATTTGAGATTAATACATAATATGAAACCTAATGTTCATATTTGTTGATGCAAAACAGATGCAAGTGATATATTGACATTTACTGCCATCTTTTGGAGAATAAAAATACTGTATAAAAAATTTGATCAGTACCACGGTGTTTCAACTCGAATAGCAGCAAAAATACCACGAAAACAGTGGACTGCCACACGGATAGAGGGCGCTGAGCTGAAAAATCTTTCCGAGAATCATTGAAATCACCTTGAAAAGTTTTATGATTTAGTTTAAAAAGCGGCCACTAAAATATTTAAAATACGTTAGAAAACGTTCGTCTTTATCTTTTTTATGGACTCAAGGCGTGCATAACCTATAAACGTTTTCTGTGCTTTAAGTTGATTTCAGCGTATAAATATAGTAGAAAGCGTTGATAAATAACGATAAATCGTAAGCCGATAATAATAATTGATTATTGCAGTAGTGTGGTGAAGGGATTTTGCTTTAATATTTAATTTTTTTTCTTAATATTTGAATAACTTTTAATTTTTCTTTTTTTATTTAATGGGTAGACATCTTTGTTGTGTTCCCACATGTTTTAGCAAAAGGCAAGTTTTACATCGGTTTCCAAATCCTGCAGTAGATTTGGATAGATTTAAATTATGGGTATCGCTAACTGGCAAGGCGGCTGTGCAATCGGTGGAACCAGCTTATATATATCAATGGAGAAGAATTTGCCATCTCCATTTTGAAGAACGTTTTATCAAGAGCAATAACTTATTACAACCTAATGCTCTTCCAACTCTATTGTTATCGGGTAAACATCATAAACATTATTTGGTATCGATTTTAGGTTTTATTGTAAAATCATGTTTTATTTTAGTTCAGCTACATGTAGAAGAACAAGAAGTGCAAGAAAGCAAGGACGTTCATGGGGCTGTAGATGATTCCAATTCACCAACACGGAAGAGTGCAAATACACAAGAACATTATACACCATCACTATCACAAGGTATATGTACATACTGTCATGTTATTATACTAGGGTACAAGCTAGGATTAAGACGAGGGACACAAGTATCAAAATACGAACATAAATATATGCGCATGAAGCTACGCTTAACTAAAATCATTGATTTGCTGGTTTAAATTTTACCATATAACTTAAATACAACACACGATCTTGCGAAATGGTGATGTACTATGGATAGTTCAATTTTCTTTTGGTATTGTATTGCTTACAATGTCCTGCGTGGCATAATTATGACGATTTGAGGTATCATACGATTTGAGATCTAAAATAAATAATTTGTTGTTATAAATGTATAATTTTAAGAAATGTGTGAAGACATTAGGTTATACTTGCGTTAGGTGAACTTGGTGTGTAGAGAATTCTTGTTTTCGGGATGATTTAGTGCTTCGACGATACAAAATTTGACATGGAGGCAGATAAACGCCAGGATGGTTAATATGACGGGCTAACTATCGAAATTACATAAAATGGATGAGGAATAAGTCCTAGAAAGAGATTGAGGCAAGATGGCCTTACTAAAAGCAAATTTAAATAGAATATTTCAATTTATGGTAAATGACAGGCAGCTGTCAAATGGAAAATTTGGAAAAATCAAGATTATTCTGTAAATATTTATGATACAGAAGCATACTATACGGCGAAAGGAAGAGAAACAAGAGCTCGAATTTTCGAGATCAAAAAGTATTTGAAAATTCAAAAATTAAGAAAAAATTTCAAAAATATCAAAGATATAAAATTTCGGCTTAGATTTTTATTAATTGTGGGCAGACGGAACAAGCTAGAGGATTCAAAATTTTTCCACATATATTTGGGATAGAGATGGACAAGACTGCCAAATTTCGTCAAGATCGGTGCAGTTTTTGAGATTGGAGATTTCATGGATAAGTTGATTATTTAAAAAAATTGAAAAAAGTATAAAAGGAGGTGCCAATTTCAATGATAATCAGTATTGTTTTAGTGGTTGACCAGGAAGGACGTGTCAGTCGTAACCTAACTTTTGTTTTTAACCTAAACCGGACCTGGAAGTGTTTCCGAAACAATTTATAAGTCTCTTGTAATGAGAATTTTAATTTTTACGAAAATCAGATAAATAATTTAACATTAAACAGTAAAACTTTGACAATTTGCTTTAGTCCATCCTATATATTCATTCTGTTACATAAGTAGTTTACTCTAGTTATTATTCATAACATCGAAAATTTCCAAAAACACTTAAACATTTTATGGTATTTGTAACTATTTCCAAAATGTCATTTATTTGATTATTTCACAGTAAAATTCTTCAAAAACATATAAACTTGTTTACTTGTCTGAAAAATTCTTCAAAATCTCGTAAAATCTTCTGATGTCATTACCAATTAGTAAGAAAAATCACGTAGTCTTGTTCATTTTTCTGAAAAGTACACCCACATAGTTGATGACATATCGACCTAATGACCCCCAAATTATCCAATAGTGAACTGTTGGTCAAGGTTTTGCAAATTTTATATAACCTCTGACATAAGTTCACGACCTCAGTTAGTTTTGAAGTAGCTTGAAGCCAATAACTTCATTTTCAACTCCGTTTCATTAAAATAACGCCAAGTGCGGATAGAAACGTAAAAATCCAAAGTTTGATGCATGTCAATTAAGTTCGAATAAAAGTAAATCGGTGGTGTAATTTCGCTGGAAAAATAAGCTTACACGCGTTGGATCCCAATTTTAAAGTTTACGTTCCGATTTTAGCGTGGGAAAAATTCCCAAAATTATTTAGTTCGCCGTGTGCGGAATATAAAAACAGGGAACCATAACGACGCTGTGTCTTGCCATTTTCTTGTAATTAACAAGAAAAATCTCGTCCGAGGATTTAATTCCAGTATTCGACATCGTCCGCTATTACCTTTTTCGCCAATTGTCATCTCAACTTATGTACCGAAATTTGGCATTTGTTCTTCCTGCTTGCTTCAACTGAAAAATCATCAAATTTGTAAGTACTTTTAATTCCATCTATATTGTGCCGATATTTTCAAAAGTGAACCGCGAGTGTATTCGTTTTCAATCATAGTAGTATCAAAAATAAATTCTTCACATAAGACAGTAGATTCATTTTTATAAACTAAGTACCGATTTTCAATGTTGTTTTATTATTAAAAATTAAAATCATTAATCTAAGAAAATTTATATTTATAATTTATCAAATTCATGCGGTGCACCAATTTAGTAAATATTTGCCTAATTATAACCAACTATTATCATTATATATTTTGTTTATTTGTGTAATCCTATTTTTTGTACAGCTTTAAATTCCAATATATTATTGTTTTTCCATTTTCTGTGTTTGTTTGTTTATATAATTTCAGTGTAAAGTTCGAGCAAGCGAGGTTGAACAAGGAGCCCGTTATATTTTTTTATAGGAGCAGTCGAATTGAGTACTGGCCACTTAATTCTACGACTCGGACCTGGCCAGTGGCGCCCTTAACTTTGAATTCCGTACATTTCGGCTTAATTATTTCATCCAGATTCAGCAACGCACAAATTTTTTTTGGTAAAATTGAACCACCCCTCGCGCTGAGCCTTGCCGGCAATACATCTGTTGCGCGGTTGTGCGTTGCGCCGAAAAGTAGCGTAGAGATCATTCAGGAGGTCATGTCCCATACAATAGTGCGCAGAAATGATAAAATTCGTTTTAACAAAATAAATACAGTCCTGAAAATATCGTTCTTTGTTGACGTTTTGCTTTGACAGATTCGCTATTTTCGTGCTTTTGATTATTAAATGATATTAACATTATTTGATAATTTAAATAACAATCAGCCTTTTTTAACGCAATTTGAGTATTTTTATTATACTGAGGTTAGTACAAACAACATTTTAATTTAAAATCGTTTTTAAACGAAAATTTTATTTTTAGGTTAAACTGCTGTGTGCACCACTAAATCTTTTTTTACATCTATTTGACGAAAACGTTTATTATTTTATTATTATTATTTTATTAGTAGGTAATGCATAAACAAATTAATTTAACATCGTTTTTTAAACAAACAATATTTTTTACAGTTAAAATTCATTACTAATATGAATAACCGTAAAGTAGTTCATAGTCAAGGACGACAAATAATTTATAATGTCATTCAATATATTATGAATAAAGAAAAATGCAAAGGAAATATTTTGTATGCAAAAGTGTCATCTGCAACTGGAGTTTCTTATAAAACTGTTATAAGAATAATGAAGGAAGGAGCTGAAAATCCTCAACAAGCCAAGTTTTCTACTCCCAGGAAAACTATTAAAATGCCATCCCCAAAAACTACAACAAGCCAATTTGAAGAAGATGTTATTAGGCGTATAATTCATTCTTATGCGACTATACATAAAAGGCGACCTACAATGAAAACTGTGTATGAAGCGATGAAAAAAGATCATGGCTTTTCTGGATCGCTTTCATCATTTCGAATTGTAGTACATAGGATTGGTTTTAGGTGGAGAAAATCCCCATGTAATAAGCAAATACTTGTTGAAAAAAGTGATATTCGAGGTAAACGAGTTATGTTCTTAAGAAACCTTATAAAATATAAAGAAGAAGGAAGAAATATTGTTTATACGGATGAAACTTACATCCATAGTTCACATACCGTTCCTAAATGTTGGGACGATGGAAGTACTAACGGTTTAAAGACCCCAGTGTCTAAAGGACAACGATTAATTATTGTTCACGCTGGCGGTGCAAGAGGTTTTGTTACGAGGGCCTTATTAATATTTAAATCTGGCCTTAAAACTGGAGATTATCACGATGACATGAATCACAAAAATTATTTGAAATGGTTAAATGAAAAATTAATTCCAAATCTAGAAAAAAATAGCGTTTTGGTTATTGACAACGCTTCGTATCATAACGTTAGTATTTTAAAATGCCCTACGTCTTCATGGAGAAAAGGTGCTATGCAGCAATGGTTATCAGAAAGAAATATAATATGGCAAATCAGAGATACAAAAATGGATCTGTATAATATAATTAAATTACACAAGCCACGTAATAAAAATTATGTAGCCGATAAACTTTTAGCCGAACATGGCCACGTTGTATTACGGTTACCACCATATCACCCAGAATTGAACCCTATTGAGAAAATTTGGGCGTTGGTAAAGAATCGTGTTGCCGCACGAAATACCACATTTAAAATGGACGATGTCCGAAGATTGACTGAAGAAGAATTTAATAAAGTCACAATAGAAGATTGGCAAAATATTTGTCGCCATGTAGAAGCCACAGAAAAAGAATATATAGAAAAGGAATATATTATGGATGATGTAGATGAACTCATTATTAGAGTAAATTACGAAGATGAAAGTGACAGTTCAGATTATCTGTCTTCGGAAGATGAAGAAGATGATGAAGAGTTCAATTTAGAATGTGAGCCCATCTTGTAAAGATAAAAATAAAAAAAATCAATTACTCGGCTAATAAAATTTACTTCAATGTGCGATTACTCACTTTCTTGTTCGTTATTATTTTATTATAATAAAAATAATTTGTTTTACTTGTACAATAGTATTTGCTTGTACTATAATAATAAAGTTTTACAATAAATTACATTCCTATAGTAATCATTTTATTTTTTCTATAATTAGTTTTTCTTTTCTATAATTATAATGAAAATAATGTTCAAGTCAGATTTTTTAAATTTTCGCGCCAAGCTGATGTTTTCATTTAACATTTATTCTTATGTATTTTGCCCGTTTCGCGCATTGTATGAGACTTAAGCTTCTGAACGAACTCTAACACTCTCTCGGAATGTTTGATAACCTAAAAATTAAAATGTTAAAAATTTTTAACAAATTTAAATCAAAGAGACTCGTATAAGAAATAAATAGTGAAGGCGAAATTAAACGTGCGGTTAACCAAAATAAGTTATTTCTAAATTATAAGAAGATTAATGAACTGTCACTTACAACGATCGGGAAATATTTATTGGAGGAATTTGTGCAATGTACCTTCGAAATTTATGTCGCTGATTTGTATCAAACCCTTGCAAGGTAAAATTTTATTTTTATTTGGCCAAATAATTTATCTCTGTTTACATCACACAAATTTTATTGTATAACCTACAAAAATTACACACATTAACTAATGAAACACACTTTCTTGTTATGTCATAAATTATGTTATAAATTTGTATATTTACCTATTTGTCTTTTTGATCACAAATATATTTTGATTAAATACAAATCGTCATCACTTTCATTTAAAAATCTTATCATTGCAAGCTTACTATTCAGTACACCATCTTACTTTGCTAAGTGTATTTGTTGATGTGTCCTGCGCATATAGCCACGTTCACGCTTGACACGTTACAATACATATACATAATATATAATATCTATAAAAGACAAAAATGTGAATGGTAATTTGTAGAAAATTTAATTTAAATTTTTTTTAGCTACAACTAGTGGTTTTAGCCAAACTAAGGTTGCAGAGGCTATGATAGATTATGGTACACCATCACGAGCACAAGGTTTGTAAATGTAAATGCTAACATTTAAATTTATGAAATTAACTTCAATTTTATTTTTAGCAACAAGTGTGTCTGATGAAAACAGAGATGCAGAAGCTATTAACGTATTTGGAACACCACCACGATCGAAAGGTTCGCATATGCAAGACAACTTCAAATGTAATTTATAGAAAATTTATCTTTTTTTAGTATCTCTTCTTCAAAGAATAAATGTCACTAAATCTGGTCAGCTAACTCCTAAGGCCAAATTTATGTACAAAGAAGCAGTCCAGTTAAAAAGACAATTGAGAAGTAGCAAATTTAGAAATTCATCTCTTAAACAAAGGTTAAAATTTGCCGAAAAATGTAGTAAACAAGAACTTTTTTCGAAGGCTACTTCAACTATGAGCCATATTGTATCAAGATTTTTTAAGTCCCAATTGGAAAATGCGGAAAGAAAAGCTCGTGGCAGACGATTTACTTTAGAAGATAAAGTTTTAGCTATAGCACTGTTTAAGCAAAGCGGCAGTGCTTATACATTTTTATCAAAACTGTTTTTGTTACCATCCAGAAAAACGTTGACAAATTTTCTGAATAGGATACCAATCGAACCAGGTATTAACGAATGCGTATTTAAAGTTTTGGAAAGTGAAGCCAAGTTAATTACCAAGAAAACTGGGAAGTATTGTATACTAATGTTTGATGAAATGTCGATATGCTCAAATTTTTCCTATGACAAAAAAAGAGATGTTTTGCAAGGTTTTGAAGATTTTGGCAATAAAAGAACCGAAAAAATAGCAAATCATGTACAGGTACTTAACAATTACTTCTAACTATTATTGAAATTGACTTTTCTTGTTATTTTTAGGTTTTTATGCTGCGCAACATAAAGGGTGGTTAAATTGTAAGGGCCGATGTTGAATGTGAACCACACCTAAACGCCAACTTTTTTTCCGAATTTTATTTGACATTTCTCTATTTCAGACTTACTCAATTTGAACCATGGAGAGATACACAATCCAACAACGTGTTAAAGTTATCCAGACTTATTATGAAAATGGGCGTTCAAATCAAAATGCATATCGTGCACTTCGTGATTTTTTTGGTCAATTTGATCGTCCAAATGTGCGTACAATCGCAAAAATGGTGGAAAAATTCGAGCAAACCGGGTCTGTAGAAGATGTGAGATCACCAGTGCATGCTCGTACAGCTCGTACTGCAGAAAATATTGCTGCTGTTCGCGATAGTGTGGCTGAAGAGCCGTCCACCTCAACTCGTCGTCGTGCCCAACAATTGCACCTCTCACGCTCGTCGCTGATGAACATTATGCATAAAGACTTGCATTTACACGCTTACAAGGTGCAATTGGCTCAAGAACTAAAGCCTCTTGACCATTCCAAACGTCGTGAATGGGCAGAATGGTGGCAAGAAATGGCAATAGTGGATGATCAATTTTCGAAGAAAATCATCTTCAGTGATGAGGCACATTTTCACCTCAGTGGATTCGTCAATAAACAGAATTGCCGCATTTGGGCGAATGAGAATCCAAGAGTGATTGTCGAAAAACCAATGCACCCACAAAGAGTGACTGTTTGGTGCGGTTTATGGGCTGGCGGCATCATCGGGCCGTTTTTTTTCCAAAATGAGGCCGGTCAGGCAGTTACTGTGAATGGTGTTCGCTATCGTGAGATGATAACTAACTTTTTATGGCCCGAATTGGAAGATATGGATGTGGACGATATGTGGTTTCAGCAGGACTGTGCCACTTGCCACACAGCTAACGAAACAATGGCTCTTTTGCGCAACAAATTCAATGGCCTTGTTATCTCACGTAATGGCGATGTCAATTGGCCGCCAAGATCATGTGATTTGACACCGTTGGACTTTTTTCTTTGGGGTTATTTGAAAGAAAAGGTGTACGTCGATAAGCCAGCAACAATTCAAGAGCTAAAGGATGAAATAATTCGGCACATTAACGGCATAGAACCTCCATTATGCCTCAGCGTCATCGAAAATTTGGACCATCGGATGGAGGTGTGCCGCCGAGGTCGCGGCGCCCATTTGGGCGATATTTTGTTCCATACATAATTGAGTAATACCAATATATCATAATAAAATAAAATTACAATAATTTCCTAAATAGTTTGTGTTTTATTCAAAATCAACATCGGCCCTTGAAATTTAACCACCCTTTAGAAGCAAAATGGAAACAACCCATCTATTATAACTTCGTAAGTGGTGCTACGAAACACTCAGATATTGAACGAATATTGAAATTATTAATTAAGAAGCTAGCTGACATTGGTTTGATCGTCTGTGCAACAGTTTGTGATCAGGGGACTAATAATTCATCCGCAATTCGAAATTTAATTGAGGACACGAAAGGAAATTATCTCAGAGAGAACCGGGAGATGAGAGGCACATTTTTTGAAGTTGCTGGTTATCCAGTAATACCTCTCTTTGATCCTCCTCATTTATTGAAATGCATTCGAAACAACCTTCTTGTTAAAGACTTGAAATGTACTATCGATGAAGTTGAACTAACTGCTAAATGGGATCACATTTATAATGCATATTTGATAGATGGTTTGTTTGGCGAACTTAGGCTGATGCCTAAAATTAATGATGATCACGTGCATCCAAGTCATGTAAAGAAAATGAAGGTTTCTTGTTGCACTAAAGTTTTTAGCCACTTGGTTGCTGTTGGCATTAATGTTATAGCCAAATCAGGTGTGAATTAACAAGTTTTATTTGTTGTATTCATTTTTAACAATTTTTTTTATTTAGGAATGACTGCCGAAACTGATAAGGGTATTATCAAATTGCCACCAGAAGCAACACAAACTGCACAAGTGATTAGCTTCTTGGACAAATTATTTGACAGTGTTAATGGTCATGCTGGTTTTGATGTCATAGGAAAGGCATTACGAACCTGCGTTACAGACAAATCTCCACATGTTGAATTTTGGAGAAAAGCGATTATAATTTTAAAGACTATGAAATTTATAACGCGGGATGGCAAAACATTGACACCACCGTCTGTAAAAAATTGGATTACAACACTGGAGGTAATTAAAATATAATTAAAATAAATATGTTATTTAATACCATCTATATCATTTTCAGGGTTTCATTGATCTTTACACAAAAATGAAAGGTTTTGGTTTCACCAAAATGTGTCCAAGAACATTTAACCAAGATCCATTAAAAAATTTCTTTGGAAAAATTAGACAGAGGGGTGTACGACTTATCAATCCAACTGTAGCTGCTTTTACTCCGTTTTACACTAGCTTGTTGGTAAATAACTTCACCAAAGGTCATTCGAGAGGCAGTAATTGCGAAAATGATGAAGGAGATATTTTAATATCACTACAAAGCTTTGTTACTCAGGTAATTATTTTTATTTCAAATATAGTTAATCAGCTATTCTAATTTGATAATGATTTTAGGACGTAAAAGATCAAGTTCGACAACTTGATGTGAACAGTGACATCCAAGTTCCGAAAACATTTAGAAAACTGAAGCAATTGGAAGCAACTGTATTGCATTACGTCAGTGGGTTTTGTTTCAAAGAAAGTTTTACCTAAAGTTAGGCAGTGTGAAATTTGCAAAAGAAACATTTTAGCTGAGGAAAATGGTGGTGAACAGAAAGAGGATAACCTGGATAAAGCAATTAGAGTCTTCACTGAGAATAAGGAATACGACAGTAAACGAAGGTTAAAATATTGCACTACGAAGTTTAACGATTATTTAACCATAACTTACAATATTTTTAACTTTCTATTTCCTAAAATTTGTCATTTGGGCAATGTAATGCAAATAATTGCTCAAATTATCAAAGAAAATACCCAATTTCCTTTCACTGATGAATGTGAGCACAGTAAAGTAATGGAAGATTTGATAATTAATTCCTTGACAAGAATTTTATTATTTCATAACATTAGGACATTGAATAATATTATGTTAGGAAAAGACAAGAGAAACCTTGATAAAGCTTCGTCTATATTTAAAGCTGCAGCTTTAGTATACAAAAAGTCTAGAAAGACTAAAAAACCTTAATTATTTATTAACGGTAATGGTATTAATGGAATAGTGAAGCGCAACCTATAGCCTCTCCTATTCAAATGTCAACCTTATCTGCTCGTGGTGTACCCCTTTAAAACAAACGAGGCTCTGACGACCGAGTATCGGCGGAATAACCGTAAATGAAATATAGAGGAAATGCTATGTCGAAATTTAATTTCAATAATAAGTTAATATTTTAAATAAATGTAATAGCTTGTAAAGAGAAGGTACCTATGCAATAAAATTTTATTAAGATTATTGTGTTTTTGAAGTTAATTTTAAGTATTACTACTTACTTTATAATCATTAATGTTCCATGAATTGTAATAGTAATGCATTTGCTTTTGCTTTGTAGATACATTACTAAAACAATTCATAAAACATTAATGTTTGTAAAGTAGAAATTTAAATTAAATTATTTTAAGGGCAAAATTCCTCCCCACCCTTTTTTTTCTGATTTTAATGGACTGCCACGCGGTGAGATGGCGCTACAAAAGTGTTCTTACTCTTAACCTTGGAGTTACTGTTCTATTGAAAATAACATGTTCTGTGATCAGTACTGTCAGTATAAAACAGGTATTAGTGTCACTTGTACCCATTTTATACCAAATTAAATTTACTAATTACTTAATTTGACTTTAGTTCTACATGTGCAAATATTCTTAAGCGTGAGTGACACTATCAAACTTTGGTTATATTTTCGTCAAACTTTGTTGTCAAATGTTTGACGAAAATAATATAACCTAAATTACACTATCAAATTTTCGTCAAACTTTGTATGATACAAAGTAGCGCGTGTCATATTTTCGTTAAACTTTTGAATAAACATGCGCATTGCTGCAAAAATATGCAGTTCCAACCTCAATAATTATCATAATAATATTATATAAATAAAACATAAACATTGAGGAAAGTGTAAAAATTTTTAAGTTTAATATTAATTATTTTACAATATTGTTTACGAGTTTTTAAAGGTAAGCAGCAGGTTATGTTCATAATTACTTGAATTATTTTAATCGATTCTTAGGTTATAGAATGGAATCTCCATCGATGGATAGAAAGTGGAACCAAGAGACTGTAAAGCATTTGGTTAGTCTTTATGAATTACAGCCACTATTATATTAGGTTGTCAAATATCTTCCTTCCGCCTTTTTGTCTTTTGAATTTCGCGGCTATGTACAAAGCGCTACAGAGCTCGTATCTGGCAATACTATACATCATTTGACAGGTCTTGACATAACCTACAAAACGACGCTATGCATGATTAGTTTGGATATTGCGTTCAACAGTTGTAGACGTGTAAACATGGAGTTCACTAACTCCGAAATTCGCAGTATTTTAAAGTTTTCCTTCGTTAAAGGCAAATCCGCTAGAGAAACGTTCCGTGAGATTAATGATGTTTTGGGGGATGGTACTCTATCACTTCGAACCGCGGAGGAATGGTTTCGACGATTCAGAGCCGGTGAAAAAAAAAGCCAGACGCTTAATTCTACCATCTACTGCTAACAACTGGACCGCTTGAAGCAGGCGATCGACCAGAAGCGTCCAGAATTGGCCAACAGGAAGGGTGTAGTGTTCCACCAGGACAACGCCAGACCACACACTTCGTTGATGACTCGTCAGAAAATACGGGAGCTCGGATGGGAGGTTTTATCGCATCCACCATATAGCCCGGACATGGCGCCAAGTGATTACCACCTGTTCCTGTCCATGGCGAACGCCCTTGGTGGTGTACAGTTGAACTCAAAAGAGGCTTGTGAAAAGTGGCTGTCCGAGTTCTTCGCAAATAAGGAGGGGGGCTTCTACGAGGGGGGTATTATGAAGTTGCCGTCTAGATGGAAACAGATTATCGAACAAAACGGCGCATATTTGAACTAAATCCGATCACTGTAACACTTTTTATAAAGCATTGAATAAAGAGCAAAAAGGCGGAAGGAAGATATTTGACAACCTAATATAATGTGACCTCGCCGGCATATCACAATAAAATGTCAAGAAATTTGGCCATTGAAACAATAGCCAATGAATTATATTTAAGAACAAAAATCAAGTTCAGCACTGAAGAGGTACTTAAAAAATTAAATAGCTTAAGGACTCAATTTTTAACCGTTGAGAGAAACAAGAAAAAAAGAGAACCGAGCGGATCTGGAAGTTCTTCAACTTCCAAGACAACTTGGTGATTGTATGATAGTTTACAATTTTTACTGCCGTTCACCAAGAAGGATCGCAGTGACAGTAATCTAGTACTGAATAGGTCTACTGAAAACTCAGAAGATCCTAACGAACATGTAATTACAGTACAGGTTGAACCAGACGAAGAATTTTACACCGTCTTGTCGAATGGGGTGTTGTCGCCTGAAGCTGGGTTCTCAAGAGCAAATTCTCGTAGTCCAAGTTTTGTTCATCAAGAGCAGAATTTAAATCATAAATCGCTAAAAAGAAAACGAAATGCAAAAGCAGCAGATGAAAATATACTGAGAAATACATTAGATAAGATAGCAGAAGAAAAAGAGGACTCCGTTGATCTATTTACCGATTGGATAGGAAGCGAATGATGTATATCAACAGCTAAAATTTCTAAACTCCTGTTATTAATGGAAAAGGGTGCAGCAGCCGAATATAAAGGAAAGGCACTTGATGAAATCGATATAGATTTGGAAGAAAACTTATTAGACCCGACAGAAAATTCAATGAATGATGATACTGTGGAAACTTTTGATTTGGATGTACGTGATAATGGAAACAGTGCTAAATTAACACCAGATTGCTCTGTAGGAAATATTTTAAAAAAAATAAAAAAGGCAAAATAAAGACAGTTAATTCCATGGTCAGCTGAGCAAAGTAATATAGTACAGTCACTTTAAGAAGCACATTGACAATAAAAAGCCACCGAAGAGATCGGAATGTGAAGAATTGTTAAAGAAATATCCTGAAGTTCTAAAAAATAAGTCTTGGTCAAAAATTAAGGTCTACATTCAAAACAAGTACACAAAGAAATATAAATAATGCAGGTATGTTGGTATAGAGTTTATTTTATTATTATTTTGAAATTAATACTTGTTTCAGAAAAATACCCTTGAAGATCGAAGTCTTTCATGAAAATTATTTTAATTTTATCATTTTTATTTGATTTTTATTTTATAAGTTTTATAGATATTTTAGTTTTAATTGTTTTTCTTTTTAATGAACATTGTCTTTAAAAGGCGTTGAAGGATTTAAATACCCTTGAAGATCAAAGTCCTTCATCAAAATTATTTTTTTAATATTATCATTATTATTTATAAGTTTTTAAGAAGTTTTAGTTTTAATTCGTTTTTTTTTAATTAAAGATTTTTTAAATGAGTTTAAAGTGTAATAATAAAGTTTTCTTTTGAATTGAATAAGTTTTTTATTTCGATTAACAAAATATTTTTTAAGAGTAATATTCAATAATCAGCACAAAAATGTGCAATTTGTGTCTTTTATTTCTACACACAAAAATATTTTGCATAGTAAAAGGTTAACTATATGGGGGTTAAGAAATAGTATTTTTAAAATGCTTGATTTTTACCACTTCGTAGTTAAAAGTTAAGCACGTACGTAGTTGGAATAATAATTAAGCAATGTAATGTTTCCAATTTAAGCAGATAAATACTTAAAATGCAATTCAATATGATAATACTTAAATTTAAGTAAGAAAATTCTTAAAAACATATTTAAGTATGCACACATACTTAAAGTTTGAATACGATTACTTAAATTCTACTATTGCATACTTAAAAACCACGCAAACAATTCGCTAACAAAAAATAAGCACAGGTAGCAGAGCTGACACTTGTTTTAAAAGATTAGCGAAAACTGCAAAATTCGTAAAATAATGCAGACCCCAGTCTTAGATAATATGTAAGACAATCGCGATGTTTAGACGGAGTTCTTTCATTCCCACAATTTTGGTAGTTATGAAAAGTTCATGTTCGTTTCAACGAAGTGTAAAGTGGTTGTGTGATCTATTAACAAAGTGCAAATATTTTTGAAAATGGATGAAGATGACCAATTGATCAACAGAATATTAACAATTTTTAATTCTGATAACTACCTAAAACAATAATTTTGAAGTAGTCAGAAACCTTCTGTTACTGGGGATTTGGACAAAACATTATAGAAAAATTTTTAGGTAAGTTGTGAATAAATAATCATTTAAAATTAAATGGTTTTGTTCTTTTGAAGTTATTTTTTATTATTTTTTAGTATTAATTTTGTACTTCTTCGATTAATATCGTAAATTTGTTTGCATGATATTTTCTGATTTTGTTTCTAAATATTTTATGTATTTATTTTTTAGTTTATAAATTTATAAAAATATGTTTTTGTATATTAATTAGGATTATAAGGCTAACTTAAGTTTTATTTTATTACATTATGATAATTATTATAAATAAATTCTTTGAAATTTAAACTTGATATTTTTTTTTATTTTTACTAGCTAAATATTTTTTTACAGGAAACACAAAAAATAGTAACAATATTCATAATACTATTATGAAGGGTATAGTACTTCGATACTTCGCGAAGGTAAGTACTTCCTAAAGCGTCGATTACATTGAGCTAGTTTACAAGCTGATAGTTGGCTATTTTAGAAGCGGACTAGTCGGCTAGTGCGATTGTAATGATTACACGCAAAACGTGTACTACTCGCTCAGTAGCCAACTAGCTAGCGAGTAAAAACCACGTGTACTACCCCGAGGCGGTTTGCCGTTGTGAATATTAGGTACCTACGTTTTAATTAAACTAATATTACGATTTTTAATCGACATTTCTTTTTTTAACTACTGTTAAAATGAAGTGGAACACAAGTAATATTATACAATTTCTTAATGTGTACCAACAGTACCATTTGTTATGGAATATAAAAGATAAAGACTATTGCAACACAAAATTAAAAAATGAAATTTTTCAACGTTTTTATAATGAACTTAATGAAAATCAGTTAATCGGAGAAATGGATGTAAAGCAATTGAAGGCTAGAATCAAATCCATTAAAGATGTGTACAGACAAGAACTACACAAAATTGAAAAAAGCAAGAAAAGTGGAAGTGGTACCGAAGAAGTTTATTCACCAAAGCTTGCTTGGTTTAACGAAGCAAATTATTTGTCAGAGGTTTTGAGTACAAGAAATAGCAAATCAAATTTGGTGAGTAAAAATTTTTAATTTTAATGAATATTTAGGTATTTATAAATTAATAATAATTAACAGATCATTTTATATTTATTATTTAAACTATTATTCCAACTTTCTCCCACTGCCACGGCAGAGGATTTTCTTCTATGAAGTGGGTAGCATATGCTCGTCTGACATCCTCAGCAGCACGTTTGTAATTATTGCTGCCTAAATTATTAATAGGTTGCAAAATGTTTGCATTTTCCCTCCATAGTCCAGGTGTTATATTTCCAGTATTTAAATCCTCTCTATCTACTGCTTGTGAAGGTAAGTAATTTCCTGGAGCAGTCTTTCGTAACCAATTATGAAGACTGCAAGCTGCCCAAATTACTTTATCAGTAGTTTCGGGTTTTAAATCTATTGGTCTTGAAAATATTCTGAATCTCCATGCAAGTATGCCAAAAGCATTCTCAACAACTCTTCTGGCTCGTGAAAGACGATAATTAAATACCTTTTCCATATCACTTAGCCCAGTTTTACTATAAGGTTTCAAAAGATTTGTTCTTAAAGGGAATGCATCATCTCCAATAATAACAGCATGGTCAGGTATTCCAAGAGTATTACTTTCCATTGCAATATTTAAAGTACTATCTCTAAATATTGCGCTGTCACTTGCGCGTCCATTGCCACCTACGTCAATATAAGTAAAGCAATAATCGGCATCAACCATGGCAAATAATATGATGCTATAGGTTTTTTTGTAATTAAAGTAGCTTGAACCGGAACAAGGAGGTCTTTTGATAATTACGTGTTTCCCATCAATGGCCCCGACACATCTAGGGAAATTCCAACGTTGGGAAAATTTATTTTCGATTTCTTTCCATTCATCAACTATTTTAGGTACCTGCAAATAATAAGATTAATAAATTAAATCAGTTAACATAATTTTAATAAATAATAAATATTATAAAAATAAATATATGTGTGTAATATATTATGTTATTTATTAACTCATCGTTGCGAAATTTATTTAATAAATCTACATTATTTGTGCATTATTATTTTTGTACTATTTCTAGGAGCTATCGCAAAACAGTGAAGAAATAGAGCCAGATGAGGACGGTCAAAACTGCTCGAAATATGATGTGTCTAACAACGAAAGCAGCTGCCCAAAAGAACTCCACAAAGAGAAGCAATCAACAGAAATGAGACCACCAGCAGCATCAGTGAAAAGGGTCAAAAAACGAGTAGTATCCGACGAAAACTCAAATTCTGAAATATCAGTCGCGATTCAGCAATTGGACAAAATTGCACAGAATGCAGCAGAGGAGAAGCCATATGACCAGTTCGGAAAGTTTGTTGCGGCCGAGCTTCGTCAGTTGCCGCAGCGACAAGCAATTTTACTACAACAGGAAATTCAGAATTCTATCATTCGTTCTAAGCTAACATCTTTGGAGCCTGCAGTTAATTCAAATTCCCGAGAAGCAAGTCATGTTCCATTTTCACCAGTCCCATTTTCACCATCTTCTGACTATTCTACCTCCTCAAATGACGATGATGTTTTAAAACAGGTTATGTTTCAAACATTTGGACCAAGTTCGCTGTAATACTAAATATTTACTTATAACATAATATTTGAGACAAATTTTAAATACTAATTTATTAGTTATACAAATATTATTTTTTTTATTTCAGTCTTGTGTCAATTTATATTACATTACAAGAAATATAAAAATTATTTTAAAATGGCATTTTTAAATTAATTTTTACATACCTCAATGAATGGTCGAAGGACGAAAGAAATCGCCGATAGCACTTCAGGCAAAAATATCGATATAGTCGATTCGGGAACTCGAAAAAGGTATTGCAGAGACTTAAAAGAATCACCAGTTGCTAGATAACGTAGTGTTACTTCAAGTTTTGTGATTACTGGGATTGCCATTCTCATAACTGTATCTTCTTTTTTGAGCAATCCATCTACCATCTTCAGTAAATCTTCAAAATGGGTACAGTCTAATCTCAAAATATTGCGATAAGCTGAAGCGTCTTCGTCCTTCAACTCTTTCAGTAAACTGCTCGATGCACCATACATCTCGCGTCTCCCTATCCATTGTTTCACCCATATATTTCTTTGCCTTTTCCGCTTTTCTTTTTTTTTTAACTCCTTTTTGATAGCATGAGCTAAAATAATGACACCCGCACGTACAATTTCCGTCGACATTTTGTAAACACTGAAACCATAAACGCCAGCGAGTAGCGAATAAAGTAGACCAGCTTTCAACTTTACTCGCGGATAGTTAACAATCTGCTAGTTGGCTAGTGAACATGATTACACTAGGCGAGTTTACTAGCAGATAGTGAATTTGCCAACTATCAGCTTGTAAACTAGCTCAATGTAATCGACGCTTAACGAAAATGATAATAATTGATAGGAAAGTGTATTACTTTTGCTAAATTTTAAATTTTTGTGTACTTATGTATCTATAAATTTCAACTTCTATACCTGTGTAGAGGGCAAATACCTGTTAGCAACCAAATCTAAAAAATGTCAGTTTATAAAATAGCCAAAGAAACATTGTTTGTAAAATGTGTTTTAGTTAATATTATAATATTAATTAAAACACATAAGGTTTACAAGCATAATGTCTCATTGGCTATTTTATAAACCGACATTTTTCAGATTTGCAAGTAAGTAAGTATTAAGTATGTAAATACTTAAAAATCAACTCACTTAAATGTAAAATTCAACCCTGATATATACTTGTGTTTAAGTATGTATTTGTTTAAAAATCAACCCAGTTGTACGTCAAATTCAACCACGTTAAATGCTTGTATTAAGTATGTAAATGCTTAATAGTCAACCCAGTTGAATGTCAAATTCAATCACACTGATTGCTAACATTTAAGTATAAAAATTCTTAAAAATTAACACACTGATGGGTTGAATTTATTTATAACCGTTAAATAAGTATGCAATGCTTGACTTTAAGTATGCAGCTTACTAGGCTGGAATCGAAGCACGCAAATACTTGATTTTAACACATTTTCTTAAATATTTCTCTGTGTGTAGAATTCAATGCCAAGAATTTCAAAATAAGTAAATAAAATTTCAAGTAAATTATCAGAGGCTGCCATTTTGTTTATTAAAAAAAAAAAACAAAAAAGCTTTGATCAGGCACCAGTTTAATTATTAAACTAAAAATGTTTTTGTTGGAATGATTTTAGATAAACCAATAAAATATTATGATTCACTGGTCACCGCAAAACACGACGCGGTCAAACACAATTTTCTAAGCAAAGTTGTTAGTTATAGTAACCAAAGTTTTTTTAAACAACGATAAGGGCCAATCCCACCAGACAAAAAAAATCGAGTTTTAGACAAAACTTGTTATATTATCTAGGTAACACATGCTTTTGTTATTTTAATCTAAGTTTTGTCAAAAACTCGATATTTTTTGTCTGGTGAGATTGGCCATTAGTCATAAAAAGTACATTTTACAGGAAACCGAAAAGTACAATAAATAACAGAAAACCTATTGCATTTAATCTTTTAGTATTAATTAAAGAGATTTTTACACAAAAATTGTACTTGAAAATGTCAAGTTTTCCTGTTAAAAAATTCTTTTGTGCTTCCTGTAAAATTTACTTTTCTATGGCTTAACGTTGTTTTTCGAAGGAACGGTTCCATTATAATGTGTATTATCGTTTCTAATTTTTTTGGTATTTGCATTAGTATACCCTGATCTATGTAAGAATTTACTTTGTTTTTCTAGTATTATTATTTGTTAATTGTTAATGGTAGTCGATTGTGAAAATAATACTCCTAGTGTAACGAATGAATAGTTGGGTCAGTTCTTCATCTGGTTATCTTAGCAGCGGATCAGGCTTTTTTTTTCAATAAGGGGTATTATAATTTTTTGAGATTACTAATAGTACAACTTACTCGAGTACACTGAAAATAATTACTGGGTACCGATAACAATATTGTCCTTGTTCAAAAAAATATTGTTAATTTTAGCATAATTTATTGTAAAATTGGCTAAGACTATAATTTCATGGTTGTTAACATAACCATATTCAAATTGATATAAAAGCAATGAAAAATATTGCTTTTATTAACACAAATGTTGTTAATGTAAAAATTTTAATATTGTGAAAATATCCACAACAAATATTGTTCTTATTAAGACAAAGTATTGTTGACAGAATCATAATGCATCGCAAATCTTGACCTGTATTATAAATTTATTTCTGTTAATAAAACTATATTAATATTGTTAACAACTTTGACGCGATTTTATTCTATTAATAGATTACAAATTCGCAATTTTGCATTTTTAATTTTATCTTATAGACAAAGTTACACCTGTAAGTTATAAGTTCAACAGTTTGGCGCTCATATTATATAGTTTTGTGTCGAGTGTCGTTTATTACATACATAATACGTGCTTTTTTGTGTAATTGTGATAAGTTTGTAAGTAAATTATTTAATATTACTTATATTATGTAGTTTCGAACATTAGCAAAATTTTAGTTTTGAAAAATGGAAATCTACGAAGTAAAGGAAGTAAAACATATTCTCGAAGAATGGGGTCTACCTCATCTTACGGAAAGTTTTCATGGTAAAATTTTTTATTCGTTCATAAGTTAAATAATCTGTAAAAGGAAACTGTAGGTAACTTCTTAAATTTTTAACACCAATCCCTAATGAATATAACATAATAATTGCACACCTTTTTTATGTGTTCTTTAGCTTCATTACTTTAGTAATATGGGGTTCCCTTGACTTCAAAGTATAATTGAATAGGCTTGTTTACGAAGTTCAATATATTTTTTATTTTTTAACCGTCCAGTACTAACAATCGGTTTCACAGACAGACGACTTCTATTCGTTACTGTAAATTTAATTTTTAATATTTTTACAGCAATAAAATTTTATAAATCAAATTACTTTTTCCCACTAGAATTAACATTATTATATAGAAAAATACCTAAACATTTGATATTATTCCATGTTTTAAAAAATATAAACACCGCGTTAAAAAAATTAAAAACTAGAAACGGTCTCACACCGACGCGATGTTAGTACTCGTGTTATAAAAAAATATGGTAGTACCGGAGGGTTAAGTACTTTTTCGAGAAATTAAAATTCTTTTGCAATGTTTATTTCGACGACATGTTTCGTGTAAAAGGTTATACAGTGGCTCACATAATTATTCATACACCCCTAATATGCTAGCCATGTAAATTATGCGTTTTGAAGGCGTGATTTGTCATATAAAAATTATTTTTACAGCAATACTTATTGGAAATTTTTTGTTGAAAATTTTATTTCCTTTCTTTTTGATTATATAAATTTTTCTATTTTGTCGCACCATTTCGGAGTTACAGTGATTTAAACAAAACTCGACAAAATGCAAAAAAAATTTTCGTCTGTATTTCAAAAACGGTGCAACGAATTGAAAAATGTATAGGAACAAAACTGTTAGGGAATGAAATTCACAATAAAAACTACTTATACATTTTTCTATTTTTTTGCACCGGAAATGGTGCGACAAAATAGAAAACTTTATATAACCAAAAAGGAAGGAAATGAAATTTTCAACAAAAAAACTTTCCAATAAGTATTGCTGTAAAAATAATTTTTATATGACAAATCACGCATTCAAAACGCATAATTTACATGGCTAGCATAGGGGTGTATGAATAATTATGAGAGCCACTGTACATTTTCAAGCCTTTAAATAAATTCTAATTGGTTTAAATGTTTTTGCAATTTGAAATCAAAATATTTTTGAAAACTTCAAATTTTTTTTGGAAACTAAAAATTTAACGTCGAAAATATTTTTATTTCAAATTGCAAAAACATTTAAACCAATTACATTTATTTATTTAAGACTTGAAAATGTATAACCTTTTACACGAAACATGTCGAAATAAACATTGAAAAAGAATTTTAATTTATCGAAAGACTTCAAAAATATAAAAAAAATTCAAAATATAAATTTTATCATTCAATCCGTTCGATAGGTATTCTTTTAAATGTGTAGCTTTTTTTTAATTTTAGACAATGGGGTAGATATAGAAGCATTTGAATGTTTGACAGAAGACCTAATTAAAGAACTCATCCCTAAAATTGGCGATCGAGCGAAATTTTTTAAACATTACAGCCAAATTTATCGTGGCTCTTTGAACACAGTTGCTGATACGTTGGGAAATAAGCTGGAATACTCCCAATCTTCTACAACAGATTCTTTAGAAACATCTTTGATTGACGTTGAAAAATTAGATATTGATATTTTAAACGATGAACCACCAAGTCAGTATAGTAAGTAAAACAGTTTTATTTTTAAATATTGTTATTGAAAATATTTTGCAGAGGATGTTCCAATAGAAAGCGGAGAAGATTTAGAACCAATTTCTACCTATTACGATTTTGTGAGTTTTACTGCTCTACATAATAAAATTCTGTAGCCCAATTAATATATATTTTTTTAGAACCTTAAGTCTTTTTTGGAAGGCTCTGTGGAAGGGCTAGAAGTTTTATGTGCGACAGGAAATTTCACAGAATCCGTAAGAAATAAACTAGTTGCCTTAATTATTAATAACGAACTGACAAACGCAGGCCCATCAAAAATGTAAAAAATTAATTAGGCACAGTTTGATTTTGTAATTCTGTTAATTTTTACTCATTTTAGAATTTTCACAGAAAGATTTAAACAATTAGCACTTTTAATAAAGAAACTATTTCCCAAAGAAAATATTGGCACGTATTACACCCCTTACACGTGTGATATCAAAGGTAATTATAAAAGGTGTGCTCGCGGAAAATTGTTTGATAAGTACCACAACCGTCGAAGACGCTTAAGGGACTCTGGCTTGTTGAAAAAAATAAGACATAAGTCTGAAAGTGAAGGTACACATAAAGTTAAAATTAAATAAGTACATCCTTAAACAGTTTTCCGTAGAAATCGAAACGATACCATTGGAAGAAGAAGAAACAAAAATATGGTTAGAACATAATACAGAACCGTGGCCAGAAATTTACAATAAATGGAAGTTTACATACAACGTCAGAACTCAAATTTTGAATAGTCTTGATAGCGTTGATAATTATTTTAAACAATTTCCGTCTCTCAAGAAACCTCTTGGTTTTACTTTGGTAAGTCTTACTACTTTTCTAATACATTTAAATGTTATTTTTCTTTCATATTTGTTTAGCTGGAAAGTGATTTCGACCACCAATATAAAAACCTTAAAAATAAAATATTTGTGGAATTACCAAAGCTAATCAATAAAATTTTCATATTAGCTAGACAGAGTACCGATACTAATATTAAGGAACTTCTTAAAATAAATATTGGCTCAGAAGGTAAATTAAACTCTAACCGTGATATATTTTGTTTATCATATTTAATCGTAATTTTAGAAGAAAAAACAGCTGTGGGATTAATAATTCTTTGACGATTAGTAAAAAGACCTTAAGTCACAAATTGCCATTTTTGAGTTAAATACACCATCTGATAGCTAATTTTCTACTTTACGATTCGTATTAAGACCTTAAGTCTAATTATTTATGATGAGTGGAATAAAGATAAAATACAACAAACTTAAAACAATATTGCAACTTTTGGTCATCCAAAGACCTTAAGTCAACTTAAGGTTCTTATATCAAACTCCCAGGAGTTATGAATGGCAATCTTAAAACCTTAAGTCCAGTTAAGGTTGTTATACGAAACATTTACGAGGTGTTATTGGTAATTTTACAGAAAAAGAAAATTATTTTTGATTAGTATAACTTCAAGGTTGTGTAAAAAAAAGCGTGTAAAACAAATTTAATATTGGATATATTATTAATATATGTCTAATTTTCCTAATGGTCGTTAGTTCAAAATTTTTTTCCGTATTGATTATTTTATAAATAATTTTAAATTATCCTAAATATGATTGGATTATGTTGTATTTATTGTCTTACGTATAAATTAGTTCTGCTGCTTTAAATATTAATTTAAATATGTTTATATACTTAAAATACGTAAATAATTTTCTTAAATTCCAATTAAATCATATCTATTAACATTACAATCAAAAAGAATAACAAACAAATTACAAATAATTATTGTTTATATTCACCTGCCTTTTATCACTTTTCTTAGCTGCTAACATTATCTATGCAACAACCGAATCACTTCTGTTTACAAGAAATTGCAAATAATATAAACAGAAGTGATTGCTTTTTGGCGGTATAGATAATAACTAACAACTAGTTATTATATCCAACAGAGCTCAGTTGTATTTTGTATTCTCGTGTGTAAACTGCAAATATCTAAACTTCAATAGTGATAGTGTGTGATTAGTTAAAATTGTTATAATAATGAACAGATCAAGAAAGATTCTTGCGATGACTGAAAAATTGAATGAGAAAGGTTAGTAAGTACAGCAAATTTTAACAAAATTGTAACGATAACTTATGTAGTTTTCAACCCCAAGATAATAGTTGGTATTATTTTAGATGAAGCATCATGTTCGAAAGATTTATCTCATCCTCCGAGGTCTTCTACGTCTGAAGTAGCTGAAATTCCACCATCGTTTTCTCGGGAATCATCACCTCCTTCATTGAGCTCAGATGTAGAAAAAGCATTCAGCTCCGATGACAGTATTTTCGATCAAGATTATGTACCGCCAACAAATCAGGAAAGCATTTCGGAAGATGACAAAGAATTTCCTTCTAATACAAAGGAAACTTTGGCATCTTCTTCCAATTGCCAAACTTCTACAACACCAAAAAAGTGGTCCACAAAGGTTCGCAAACAGAGAACTGCTTTAATGAATACCGGAAAATCATATGAAACCGTCAGTGGAAAACAAATTCCAGCTAGAAAGCTCAAGCCTCTAAAGGAGTGCAGAAAAAAATGTTCTATACAACTAACAGATGAAGTTAGACAGCAAATTTTTGAAGAATATTGGCAGCTCGGAAGTCACGATAAACGAGCAAACTATGTTGCTAATTCAGTATCAAAAAATGAAATAAAACGTCCACGATCAGTTGCAGAAAATGCGAGAAGACGAAATGTTACATACGAATATTCTTTCCATTTATATGGAAAACATGTTAGTGTGTGCAAAAGTTGTTTTTGTGCAACTATTGATGAAAATGAAACTTTTATTCGAAATTCGGTTTCAAAAAAGGTTGACAGTGCATCGGGTATTATTTTAGAAGACAATCGTGGAAAAAAGTCAACCGTAAATAAAAAAAGTAACGAAGAAATCGCAGCAGTTCTTGAGCATATTAATTCGTTTCCAGCTTACGAAAGCCATTATACTCGTCGAACCAATGACAAAAAATATTTACCATCTCATTTAAACTTAAGTAAAATGTACGCTTTGTACAAAGAAAAGTGTGATAAACCCGTTTCAAGAATGATCTACGAGCGCGAGTTTCATAAATGCAAATTAAAATTCAAAAAACCTTCAGTTGATACGTGTCACAAATGTGACACGTTACATATAAAAATTACAGTAAGTTCAAATGAAGAGGAAAAACTTAGCACCACAAACGAACTAACAGCACATCAAGAAAAGGCAGATTTTGCATATTCATCAAAAAAGCAAGACAAAGTGGAATCACAAGCAAATCTTAAAAAGAAATGCTTTTCGTTTGACTTGCAACAATGTTTACCAACTCCTCTTCTAACGTCGTCAGTGGCATTTTATAAACGCCAGTTATGGACATTCAATTTAACAATCCATGACAATGCAAATGGCAATTCTACAAACTACATGTGGCATGAAGCTATCGCAGGAAGAGGTGCCAATGAAGTTGCTTCCTGTTTATATCTTCATTTGAAAAATTTGGATCCCAACATTGAGGAAGTAACTTTCTATTCCGACACTTGCCAAGGCCAAAATAAAAATAGTCATGTGAGTGCCATGTTTTTAAGTTTTTTTATGACCGAGTCCACAAATTTAAAGATTATTAATCATAAATTTTTGGAACCCGGTCATACTCACATGGAGTGCGATGTGGATCACTCCATGATAGAGAAGCAAAAAAAGAGTACCGCAACTTCCATATACCATCCACATGACTGGTTTCAGTTAGTTAGAAGAACTGGCAAAAAAAATAAATTCGAGGTGGTAGAAATGAATATAAACAACTTTTATAATTTTTCCCGTCTTCTAACCAACACTCTAGTGTATAGAAAAAAAAATACCAACAAAAAACAATTTAAACTGCATGACGTGACTTGGCTGCAGTACAGATGTGATGAAGTTGGCATAATTAACTACAAAAATGTTTTGCATAAAGAAGCCGATTTTGAACGTGTTAATTTTTTACGTAGAAGAGATCGGTTGGATATTGTTGTGTTACTGTGTATATATTTTGTAAATACTTTAGTTTTAGAATAGTTTTAAGTTGGTATTAAGATGTACGATACAGAAGAACATGGCTACGTTTTACTTGTTTTACTTGTACATTACATTACATTATAATAAATACAATTACTTTGCTCTAAGTGCCTAATTAATTAACAACAGTTCATCAACCACACCACTTGGTTACAACAGATTGGCGACGAGGATGAGATTGAGTCTTTAAAGAAAATCAAATTTGCAAACACGTGCGTACAAATTTCTTTGAGAAGAGAAAATGCCGAATTCACCACCACCTACAGAGAGAATACCTTCAACAGTACAGGCAGTATTTAATATTGAGAAGTTCGACGATACTTCTATGAGTTTTACAAATTGGGCAAGAAGATTCAATGGTGCATTAAAAATTTTCAAGGTGACAGATGATGAGCTGCGTTTAAATTATCTTTTACATTATGTTGGATTACCAGCGTATGACATTTTATGTACAAAATTATCTCCGCAAGTACCTGAAGATAAAACCTACCAAGAAATTTACGATATTTTACAAAAACACTATAATCCTGTGCCATTGGAAATTACTGAGATTTTCAGATTTCATTCAAGATTTCAAGAAGATGGCGAATCAATTCAGGAGTATTTTACAACATTACAGAAATTAGCTCAATATTGCAATTTTGGTACATACTTGGAAAATGCAATACGAAACCAATTAGTATGTGGCCTACAAAATGAAATTATTCAAGGAAGATTATTAGAAACTAGCAAATTAACCTTACAACGAGCTGTCGAAATATCAACTAGTTTGGAAACATCACTAAAAGAATCGAACAATCTACATCGAAGAAATACAGTCAATAAAATAAGTACATCTATGAAAACAACAAAGACTTTCCAGAAATCCACATTACAGAAACCCCCATACAAGAAATTATCCAACTTTCAAAAAAATGGTTCTACAGTTACGGAGAAGAATTTTACTTGTTACCGATGTGGATCAAATTTTCATTTGGCAAATAAATGCAAACTTAAAAATCTTTACTGCACATACTGTCGCAAGCAAGGACATTTAAAAAAGGTGTGTATTAAGTTAAACAAATCTGTTGCTTCTAATCATGCAATATCATTGGATAAAAATAAATTTTCAAATTTTAATAATAAAAATTCTTGTGACTTGACAAATAATTTAGCTGCCATATTTACAGTTCAAGTCAATAATTTTCAAAATTCAAACTTTCGTAATAGCATCGAATTATTTGTCAGGATTAATAATAGTATTGTAAAAATGGAATTAGATACAGGAGCTGCAATTTCCTTGATCGGGATAGCTGATTTCAAAAAAATTTTTTCCAAATTTAACTCAGATACAACAAACAAATTTAAGGGTAGTTACTTATTGTTATACAAATTTACAGGTTTTAGGTTTCGTTGAAGTTCAAGTTCAATTACATACGTTTATTTGTAAAGATAAGTTAAATCTATACATAGTCAATACAAACAATAAACCAATATTGGGTCGCGAATGGATTAGGCAAATTAAAATTGATTGGAATCAATGCTTGAACGAAAAACAAAATTTAAACTCTTTACAAATTTCAAAATTAGAAAATAATACACAAGTCCAACTAAATAAAATATTTGAAAAATATTCAAAATTATTTGAATCTGATATTGGAAAAATAACCGGAATTCAAGCAAAATTAACTTTGAAAGATAATTACAAACCTATTTATTCGCGAGCTCGCCCAGTACCTTTTCCGCTTCAGAAAGGCGTTAATGAAGAATTGGATAGTTTGATTTCACAAGGCATTTTGGAACCAGTAAATACATCTAATTGGGCTACGCCGATAGTTCCAGTTTTAAAACCCAATGGGAAAATAAGAATTTGCGGCGATTTTAAAAGTACAGTAAATCCAAATCTGCTTTTGGATGAGCATCCTTTACCAACGTTAGATGAATTATTTTCTAATGTGGCTGGAGGGGATAAATTTTCAAAAATTGATCTTTCCCAAGCTTACTTACATTTAGAGATACAAGAAAGTGATCGCGAAATTCTTACCTTAAATACACCGAAAGGTTTATTACGTCCTACACGTTTGATGTACGGTATTGCATCTGCTCCTGCAATTTGGCAACGTACAATTGAAGGAATCCTTAAGGGAATTCCTGGAATTTCAGTATTTTTTGACGATTTTAGAATTACAGCGCCTAATGATGAAGAACATTTACGTCGGTTATCATTAGTTTTTCAAAAACTACAAGATCACAATCTTCGAATTAATTTAAATAAGTGCTCATTTTTATCGGAGCAAATAGAGTATTGTGGCTATGTCATAGATCGTCAAGGGGTGCACAAATCGAAAAATAAAATTATAGCTATTCGGGAAGCACCAACTCCACGTAATAAGGATGAAGTGCGAGCTTTTCTCGGTTTAGTTAATTATTACGGGCGATTTTTCAAAAATTTAAGCTCTATAGTTTACCCTTTAAATAATTTGTTAAAAGCCAATGTACCTTTCGATTGGGATCAAAATTGCAAAATTGCTTTCAATTCGGTTAAAGAATTAGCTTGTTCCGATACATTCCTTACACATTTTGATCCGACTTTACCAATAATACTTGCTACGGATGCAAGTCCATACGGGGTAGCTGCGTGCATTTCGCACTTAATGCCAGACGGTAAGGAACAACCAATTCAATTCGCGTCAAAAACTTTATCACCTACCCAGATGAAATACGCACATATTGATAAAGAAGCTTTTGCAATTATATACGGAATCAAACGATTTAATCAATATTTATTTGGGAGGAAATTCATATTACAGATAGATAACAAACCTATTTCTCAAATATTAAATCCTAAAAAAACTTTACCTACAATGTGCGCGAGTAGAATGCAACATTACGCAATTTTTTTACAAGCATACAATTTTGAGATTCAATTTCGAAATAGTAAAGAACATTCTAACGTGGATGCATTGTCCAGATTACCAATTCAAAATTCGGAAGAAGAATGTTTTGATGCCTTAAATATATTCGAAATTTCAATTTTAGGTTCAATTTCACTTTCAACTTTTTCAATTAAAGAGGAAACGGAAAGATGTCCTCAAGTGAGCAAATTATTAAATTCTTTGAGGAAAGGAACGAACCTTCCCCTTACAGATACATTCCACATTGAGCCAACCGAATTTAGTATTGTAGAAAATTGTGTCTTTCGCGGACATAGAATTGTTGTACCTATATCTCTCCGAAAAACAATTCTGAATGAACTACATGTGGGTCATTTCGGGATCACTCGTATGAAATCTCTAGCCAGAGCATATTGTTGGTGGCCTGGAATAGATAAAGATGTCGAAAAGATTAGTAAATCATGCATCAATTGTTGTAAGCTTACAAATAATCCACGTAAAGTAGAAATACATCCTTGGGAACGACCAAAATTACCCTTTGAAAGAATTCATATAGATTACGCGGGTCCTTACGCCAATACATATTTTTTTATTTGTGTAGATGCCTTTACAAAATGGCCAGAAATTTTTGCTGTTACAAATTCTAATACATCCACTACAATAAGGTTATGTAAAGACATATTTTCACGTTACGGAATACCAAATATTTTAGTTAGCGATAATGGAACACAATTTTGTTCATTTGAATTTCAAAACTTTTTAAAAGAAAATGGTATTCTACATAAACGAACAGCACCGTACCACCCCTCTACAAATGGTCAGGCTGAAAGATATGTTCAAACGTTAAAACAATCACTCAAGTCCATGCAAAGTAACAAAAGTTCAATACCCGATAATTTGAATAAATTTTTATTTCAATACCGTATTACACCTCACAGGACTACAGGCGAATCTCCAGCCAAATTAATGTTTGGCAGAGAATTACGTTCCAAATTGAATGTTTTACTAGAAATTCCAGATAGCCGTGAGAATAACTCAAACATTCCAAATACAATAAAAGTTAGTAGAACACTTTCTGTGGGGGAAAGAGTGCTTGTTCGACATTACAATTCCATAAAATGGAAATTCGGTTATGTTAATAAAAAATTAGGCAATTTGCATTATTTGATTTTGCTTGATGATGGTCAATTAGTTAGACGTCACATTAATCAATTGAGAAAAGCCGATTTTGGTTTGCCTAAACAAGAGAAAATACATTTACCTATTGAGGATACAGACTTAGAACCTGATTTTGTAACGAATGTACCTCCCGTAGAGAAAAATACAGAGATTCCCGAAGTTGAGGAAATTACAGATCCTCCATTGAGACGTTCACGTCGAGAGCGCAAAGAGCCGGAACGTTTACAATATTTTTAGCGGCTCGAGGGTGTTGTGTTACTGTGTATATATTTTGTAAATACTTTAGTTTTAGAATAGTTTTAAGTTGGTATTAAGATGTACGATACAGAAGAACATGGCTACGTTTTACTTGTTTTACTTGTACATTACATTACATTATAATAAATACAATTACTTTGCTCTAAGTGCCTAATTAATTAACAACAGTTCATCAACCACACCACTTGGTTACAACAGATATACATATTGAAAAGCGCTATTTAACATCGGTGCCAATTTCAGTAGAGAAAAAAAAAGATCTTGTCGATCTTCTTCATCTAATACCACCCGTATTCCATCCATTTTATAACAGTTTGGTGACCACAGATGATTTAACCGAAGAAGATCCAGATTTAATTGAATATAGTGATAATTAATAAGCATTAGCTATGTAAATTTCTAAAATATAAAAATATTTAATTTCAAATTATAATCTTTTATCCTATCTTTTACCTATCTGTTAATAATATCTAAATTTCTAAAATATAAAAATTATGTATTTTCAAATTTTCAAAGCACGATTGTAATGTTTTTAACTTAAAACTGCAGTTATAAGGTTATAGTATTAAAAAAATATTGGCGCTTTTCAATAGTACTAAAGCCTTAAGTTGACTTAAGGTTTTAAGATTATAAATTTTTTACTATAAGAAATCCTAAAGCCTTAAGTCACATCAAAAACTAATAAGGAATACACCTAGAAGATTAAAATTAAGGAATTAGTTATGTCTCATAAACACTTAAATACTGGTAAAAGCACAATTCTGTAATATAAGAAACTTCAGCACAAAATAGGAGTAAACGTTTTTTCATTCTCCTCAACATTCGACTTTTGTGACTTAAGGTCTTTTTACTAATCGTCAAAGAATTTTCCCGTACCTATTTGGAAGAAATTATATTATTAATATTAAAGGAAAGTCAAAGAAAATTAAGTGGAAACCATCTAAGCTAGAAATTCAGGAGAGTTTTATAACGCACCTGAAGTCTGCAAATGACTTACGACCCTATCTAGAAAGAAGAAATCGGAAATATTTGGAACTAAAAGAAACTTGTCAGCCAGTTATCCTACTGGTAGGTGAAAGTTTAAAAAAATATGAAACGTTGATTTCAGTTAATGATATATTGTATAGTGTTGATAATTTACTGAAAGCAGTAGATGTGACATTCAAAATTTGTCACGTTTTAAGACTAAAATATCCTGTTGAATGTGATCATTGTTGGTCTGCTATACAAAAAATAATTTATAAAATTTCAACCCCTTGGGACAATAAACATATAGGTGTTGATTCATTCCTATCTGATCTAAATCAAATTGAGGATCACAGCAAAAATGAGTAATTAATTTACCTGATATTATTATCGTTGCTTTTTAAATACCAAGTGTTTTAATTGTGTTTTATTGATTTAGTTAGGTTTTTCTTTTTTTTATTCTTTTATTATATGTACTTAATTTCGATACGTTGTACTTTAAAAGTTTGAAAATGAAGTGTTTTCTATGTAGAAAATTTTTTAAAACATCTAAACTATTAATTCTTCATTTTAAGTTAATTCATGGAATAAGTAAAGGGCAGATTTCTTGCATAGAAGTTGGATGTTTCAGAAAATTTTCGACTTTACGTTCTTTTCAAAAACATGCGCATTCGATGCATGAAGCAAATAATAATGAAAACATTGTCCCTAAAAGCAAATATATACAAAATACTGTAGAAAATTATTTTCATGATTTACCATCAAATAGTAATGTTCATACAGATAAAGTAGAAGTTTCTGATGTTATTAATAAAGAGCATGTTATTGGAGACTTAAATGCAGATGAGTTAATTGAAGAATATGAAAAGACAATAGTACTATTTGTTTCTAGCCTTCATAATGATACTTCACTTTCTAGAAGTAAAGCTCAAGAAATTATAATGACGGCAATAGAGATTTTTAATAGTAAATTAATAAGACAGTGCAGTGCGGTTATAAATGATTTAAATATTGCAAATAATAAAATTTCTTTGTTTTTACGAAACTGTTTCAAAGCTTTAAGTACTTCTTTTCATAATTTTGAAACGGAATACAAACGATATAAACACTTTCAAAATACTGGATATTATGTCAAACCTATAGAAATAAAATTGGATGAGAAGTTGAAAGTTAGAACGGTTCATAATTTACCTAACGTCCATGTTGAACAAAGTAAATGTGTGTTTATTCCTTTAAGAGATGTACTACAGAAATTTTTCGAATTGCCTAATATTTACAAGGAAACTACAAACTATCTTAAAAGCCTAATGGAAGATCATGATCATATTGAAAATTTTATTCAAGGTGAACTTTGGCGAAACAAAATACTTAACCAGAAAAGGATAATTTTTCCCTTGTTCATCTATTATGATGACTTTGAACCCGGAAATGCTTTAGGATCCCATTCTGGTGATCAAAAAGTTGGTGCAGTTTATGCAAGTATACCTTGCTTGCCTTATCAGTATAGGTCTGCATTGGAAAATATATTTTTAGTTCAGTTATTCAAGTCAAAAGATAAAAAGAAAATTGGAAACATAATTTTTGAAAAAGTAATATCTGAAATAAATTTCTTGCGTACTACAGGAATCGTTTTGAATTTAGAATCTGGTCAGCAACAAATATATTTTGATTTGGGTCTCTTGGTTGGGGATAATCTAGGATTAAATTCAATGTTAGGATTTGTTGAGTCTTTCAGTGCCAATTATTTTTGTAGATTTTGTAAAGTTCCAAAATCTTTAACTATTCAGCAAGCTGATGAAAATCCAGCAGCTCTTCGAAATCAAATTAATTATAAAACTGACGTTATTGTTGATGATAGTTCCAAAACTGGTGTTAAAGAAGATAGTATATTTCACCAAGTTGGAGATTTTCATGTTACACAAAATTTTTCTGTTGACATCATGCATGATATACTGGAGGGAGTGTGTGTTTATGATTTAACTCTCATTATTTGCCATTTGATATATGATTTGCAGCTATTTACCGTTAACACTTTAAATTCTATTATTGAAACATTTGACTATGGTGAAGGTGTTTTTGGAAATAAGCCACCTAAAATTATTGAGGAACATTTACAGAAAAGATGCTTAAGAATGTCCGCTGCAGAAATGCATAGTTTCTTTTTACTATTTGGTGTTATGGTTGGCCATTTTGTTCCTGAAAACGATGTTTATTGGAATTTATATCTTTGTCTAAGAAAAATTTGTGATATAATCTTTAACAGAATTATTATGTCGGACGACTTAGAATTATTAAGTGCTTTAATATCAGAGCATCACAGTATTTATAGTAAAATTGACTCTTTAAAACCGAAACACCATTTTATGGTTCATTATCCAAATATTATTAAAATGTCGGGACCCCTGATAAATATTTGGAGTATGCGATTTGAGGCTAAGCATAAACCTCTCAAAACCATGTTAATAACTAGTTGTTGCAAAAAAAATGTTTGTTTAACTATCGCAAAAAAACATCAAATTCAATTAGTTCACACTTTTTTAGGGTTACCGAAATTTTCTCGTAATCTTAGCTATGGCCACGTAACATTTTTAAAAAATCAGATAGTATTAGATACTAACAATATAACGAATATAGTGAGTTCCGTTTCATGGTTACAAGTTAAAGGGACATTTTTTAAAATAAAATCGATATTCCTTGGTTCAGTTTATGATAATACAAAGCCGTGGTTTGGACGTATAACTTCAATTTTTCTTTCGGATGCAGACATATATATTGAATATTCAAAACTATCTACAATTTGTTTTAATCACCATGTACGTGCTTATGAAGTAAATGTACAAGAAGGCCAGAAGCTCATAAACCTGAAAGATGTAAATCATCAAGTACCTTGTCTTTTAACAATAGACTCTGAAGGAAAGTATTATATTACCCCAAAACATGCTCTTTAGACAAATCATTGGTATAAGTAATCACTTAAATAATGCGTATCATATTGGTCACTTGACACACAGTGATGTACTTATGTTTGTATAGAATTACTTTAATTTTTTTTTCTAATTTTGTATTTTTATATTAAATTTTTATGTTATTGTAATTTATTAATAAACCGAAAAACTAACAACACCGTTTTTATTACAGTGACAATAAGCCATTGTTAATTTAAAAATCCTAAATAGTTACTGACTATGGTTATTACAACCACAACATATAGTTAATAAATCTATATTCATGTGTTAAAACTAACCACATTTGTTTCATTACAGTGACAATAATCTATTGTTAAATTAAATACCCTAAATAGTTACTCTCCATGATTATTATAACTATATATCATATAGTTTATAAAACAATATAAGATATAGTTAATAGAACTATATTTATAAGTGTTAAAATAACATAAACGGTAGTGATGCATCAATCATAAAAAGCAACCAAACTCATATTGTTCTATCAATCATAAAATATTGGTGTGCCTATAGCGACAATTTATTATTGTTCCATCAACTACATTTTTTTTTCAATGTACCTATTGGGTATAGGTGTAGTTATTGGTACACTCTCAAACTAACAAGATGATTTCCGTAGCACTTAAGTTCTTATCAAATTTATCAACAAAAATTTTAGTTATAAATTAGACTGATCATTTGCACGTAATTTAATTTTAAATTTCATGCATAATTAACAAAGCCGTATAATTTGTGTCATACAAATCGACGGCAACACTGTCGGACGTAATTTAGATAGCGAATTGAATAAAGATATACTCATGGATGCCAAAATATACGCTGTATGAAAGTAGTTGAAGTAATATACATGGGGACGTCAAATGATCACACTTTGAAAGGAGCTACAAATGTTAGTGATTTGTTAGAAAAATATACATCGGCTTAAAGGTACATTATTCTTAGTCTCATAAGTAGTGGGGCACTCCTATGTTAACAATGTTAATTTCACTTTTTCAAGACCATTTTGGACGCATAACAATTAATTTTACAGCAAAACTTTTTAGACATTTTTTGTTGCAAATTTCATTGCCTACAATTTTATTTCTATACATTTTTCTATTTTGTCGCCTCCTTTCTGACTGACAGCGCCTTGAACAAGACTCTGTAAAACACGAAAAATATTTTCATCTATATCTCGGAAATGGTGCAAAAAAATATAAAAATGTATATGATCAAAAATATAGAGAATGCAGTTTACAAGAAAAAATCACCTATTCGTTGTTTTATTTCGTTGCACTGTTTCCGAGATATAGATGAAAATATTTTTCGTGTTTTACAGAGTCTTGTTTAAGTCGCTGTCAGTCAGAAACGAGGCGGCAAAATGGAAAAACGTATAGTAAGAAAATTGTTGGCAATGAAATTTTCTACAAAAAATGTCTAAAAAGTGTTGCTGTAAAATCAATTGTTATGTGTCAAAAATGGTCTTGAAAAAGTGAAATTAACATTGTTAACATAGGAGTGCCCCACTACTTATGAGACTAATTGTATATGAACAACTTAAACAAAGAACACGTCATATTGTATTTATCAGCTATCTTTGTTCTTTCTCGTGGATGCAAAATTGTAAGCTCTTTGAAAGGAAGTCAAAATGATAGCGAAATTTATAATTATATTTAAAAAATAAAAGTTTTTATATCACAGCTGATGAATCGATCTGTCATATTTGTACATTTGTACTATTTTTACGGCATATTTGAACTATTTCTAACAACGTCTGGTTATGCTTAAATTATAACCATCATGATTATGCGTGTTTAAACAGAATACCCATTTTCGGTAGCATCGTTACGGAGTTGGCTATAAATTAGGATAACCATCTAGTCATAACAACATGGTTGCATAACCACGTTGCAATCAGAATCGCACCATTATTTTAATTTAAATTTTCTTTTAAAAAATACAATTATTTTACTTTCGTTTGATGTTTATCATAATTAAATTTAAAAGTAGATTGTGGTGTATTTTTAAAATTCTTCATAAAAATACCCAACATTTCACAAACTTAGCGCCGCCACTGAGGCTTGGTTATTATAAATTTATAACCTTACTTTCGTAAAAATTCCTTTATTTGTATCACAAAAACGTTTTAATTAATAATGTGTAATTAACCATATTAATAATTTGATTACTATTAATTATTAAAAATCAATAATTTCTACTTACATAATTTCCAAATACTAATGGTGTTTCAATAATCTTTAGTTTATTTAACACACAAGTTAATGTCATCACTAGAAATATCACTTAATAGAAAATAAATTACTTCACATTGTTAATATGTAGAAAAATTAAACAGAAACTCGTACTTTCTTTAACAAAACTACAAAATAAAATACCAACAAATTTCAACAAGCTCGACATATCGCTCACACAAAAATAAGCGCCAAACCACGCCAAACGAACATCTTTGTAGGCTCCTCCTTCTTAAAATTAATATCCGTTGAGCGCCATTTTTAAATTTTAATACAATAAAATATAAATAAATACGGAAATTATGAATTTAAATTTATTAACCGCCAGCCTGACGCCTAGTAAAAATTAAATAGAATCATACCATATTATTATGTACTTCCAAGAATTAAATTCGTGTTTGAGTTTAATCAATCTGAAGTTTCTGTAAACACCGTACTATATACTTAAACATAAAATTCTATTACAATAATTACTTTTTATTAATTTTATATACAGAAAAACTTTACAATAATTCTATTTACAAAAAGACAATAAACTGTGTGAACACAGTTTTAAATTTTGAAGAATTATTGTCAAAGTACTTTTACACAAGCATACATTATCTAGTGACAAATTATTTCGATATTTTAGTTATGTGATAAAATTATAACATTTTTTTCCAACCAACCAATAAATAAGCTTTAATGTGCATTGGTAAATGTTGTTTACCAAAGATTTTGAAACGTATTATTTTTTCTCTGAATATCTTTTTGGTTTGAGAAAAAAGTGTGTTTGCATAACACTTGATAAGTCACTTGACTAGCTTATGCCCGATTTCTTCACCTTGAGATATCTATCGGATAAGTATAACTATAAGAATAACCAATCAAAAAATCGTAAAAATTTGAATTACGGTTGTTTCATTGGTTATTCTTATAGTTATACTTATTCGATAGATATCTCAAAGTGAAGAAATCGGGCATTAGTAAGCTAAGGAACTCGCCTTAAGTACGGTCTTTTTACATTCATTTAAGCTAACTATCACCTAGCAAGCTTTTGGTTGCTAGAAACCATTGTAATTTTTTATTTAATTTCACAAAAATAAATTAAAAACATTAGAATATTGAAGTATATCATAATTTATAACAACCAAAAAAATAACAAAATCACTAACATCACGACAGAACCAAAAGTTTATTAGTTGATAGTTAGCTTAACTAGAAGTGAAAAGTCCGGCCCGTAGTGGCCTACTCGCCCAGTAAAAGCGTCTCATCAAGCTGCATACATAATATATTACTACTAAATGTATCTAACAACAAAAATGCAAGCCATAGTACCCTTCTCAACAAGACAATAAATTTCTCAAATATAGATTTCAGTGTTCGTAGTCTTTTCCATTAATAAAAATACAGCTGCCATTATAATATGGTTTACTGTTCAACATATTTAGATCAAGAATTGCAAGCTTTAAATTAGTTTATTCCTGTTTATAAAATTTAAAATGTCTTAAGCAATTCAACTACAATTGACATGGTTCCTACATTATTAAAATGAAATTCAAGAAATTTCTTTGGAAAATTTTGGTTTCAAACCAAACTTGAAATTACTTCAATATGCACATTATTCTTCAATATAATTAAAAATTGCATAAAAGTCTCTACATACTTACAAATAAATAACCAATTCAAATTTAATTTCAGAATTATTGTATTTTAGTAATGACCACCAAAAATTAAGCACAAATTTCTTCTCTAATCTCTTTAATCTAAATAAATCCAAAACACGTTTTCTAATATTATGTAGAATCTATCTACATATTATTCAGACCACTAGAAAATTGAATAATATATATATCGGGAACTTTTCCTGTTTGCAAGAACCATGCAAAGAAATTGCAATCAAACTAAAATAATTAAAAACTTTGCAATTCTTATTTTTATTTCAAATATATATGTACATGTTATTACAATAAAATCTAAAATTATGGAATCATAACATGCCAGTGTTATAATACACAATTATGTTTCAACAATTAACATTTAAAAAAGTAGCTCTACACCATTCCTGCAGCTATTATACAACATTATATTCAAAATAACATCCAAATATAATAAAATTTATTCACTATAAATTTGACTCATCAAATTAAAATCACCAATAAAAATTAATTTTTACATGATATTGCGTCGCGTGTTGATCTTTTCTATTAATTTGAAAAAACAAAAAATCTTTGAAATCACAAATTTCTAAAATTTATTAATCAATATTGCTATAATAAGTATTTAATCAATCAATACTGGAGTAGATAACTCCTTCAGGAAATGTATAAAATTTAAACATGTTTTAAACTAATGAAAAATTTCTTGAAATAATAGTCGATCACACTAAATTAAACTTTTGATACAGTATTTTCAATTTACTATCATATTACACTAAAAGATAATCTCTACTAAATGTATTAAAATTTATGATTTTGAGTCGAGCATATCAATATTTATTTTGTAATATACATAAGGATAATACTCAGATTGACCAAAACCCAGCCCTGGAATGTCCACCGTCTGTAACAAACAAATAAATAAATAAATAGAAGATGGCATGGTCGAACAGCTCAAATATTTGGTCAAATAAAGTAAAATAATAAGCCAAAGTTTTTCACGCCTACCAGACCAGTATGTAATAAATTATCTTTCTTACAATTATTGTCTTCTTTAAAATATATGTCCTTCGGAGGAAATGCGGAAAATTATGCTTTGCTATATATAATTTTGTGCTGAAAATATATGGTCAGATGTCGATTAAATATCACAGCAATATATTGAAGTTTATTTTTCTAGCCTCAATAATTTCAAAAGTTAATATTTTTTTAAAATTAATTTACTTACACTTACTTTTTATCTAGATCAGTAGGTTGAATAATTATCAAGAGACTCCTATCAAGACTTTCGATAAAGATCAAAATTCTCATTATGAGTAATTAATTATTTATTCAATCAATGAATTATTATTATTAATTAGTTTTTAGCTATCAAGATTTTTGATACCTAAATCTACATTCAAAAACAAATATTGCATTATATTTTGCATTATAATGCATTATAATTATAATTATAATAAATATAAAATACAGAATTTTTCAATAGAGTTGATATGATTTCAGTTTGACATAGCGGCGATATTTGAAATGTTAAAATGATCTATCATTGTCAGTTGTGTTCAGGAAAGTTTGCAATTTAATCATAGAAAGTTACAAGCTTCAGCAACGTATAAAAATTGTCCAATTATTTCATCAAAATAATTGTTCTTTTATTGAAACTTATCGTGCACTTTTTCCAATTTATAGTCGTCATAATGTATGCTCACAATTAGTCGAAATGCTGAAAATTTCGAATGTAATTTTTTTTATGGAATGTTCAAGTTCCAGTAAAATAAAAAAAGGGCTCAAAGTATCAAGAATATTGCTGCCATTCAGGCAAGAATTAATGAAAACCCAAATTTTTCAATTCTCCAAGAATTTTTTAAAGAAAATCATCTTCTCTTATTGAAGACACAATTTATTCATGGCATAAGAGGCAGGGGTCGACAACTCAGGATTTCAGAAGAAGCAGAAAGTTACAAATTGCAAACTCTTTATATTTAGAAGAACCATTACTTGGCTGAAATTGAATATGAAATTATTCATAGTTCATTTCATGAAAGTAGCTACCTACTTATACTATATTTTTCAGAAATTGGATATTAAAATTATTAAAAACGCCAGATTTATATGAAAGAGTCATATTATATTGTAGAGTCCTGTCATAAGGCCTGATTTTTTAAATGAAATGCTGGAAAATTGGGTTCATCACAATCCATCCTGCAGAAGGAGCAGCGTCGGTCATTCAATGTTACTTTCAGAACTTAATTGCATCGATGATGTTGAATTTCTGGTTTCTACATTGTATTAACTCTCCTAGTATTATAATCATAGTTGTAGATGTTGATGTCACTGTCATAATAAAATAAGTTTTGTCAAACAAAATATCCTTTTATTCCATATTAATAATATTCCGTAAGGGCTTCCTAATACATCAACAGATGACACTTCAAATTAAAAAAAAATTTTTGGTCTACCTCAATTTGTTCTATTTCAATTTTAGCGCCAAAATGTCATTTTCGTGATTTAGATTAAAATTTTTTTCAGAAATTTCACAGTACCTTAGAGATCCTTACTAATCAAAATCAATGAGTAGAAAATGGAACTACACGTCTGAGTTAGTTCGTTTCTATAATTCCTAAACATTTTAGTTTTTTTAATTTAGTTCCCTTCAATTATCCCATCCATCAAGTTCCCATCGATTCAATTACAAAATGACGTTTTCAAACAATATGCATTATTTTTAATTTTATACAGAACTCAATCAGTTTTACAAACCAAGATATCCAATATGAAGACCAACAACCGATCATCTGGACCACGTGACCAATTTTTTTTTTTACTCAAATAGGTGTATCAATCAAACTTTGGAGATGTGAAAGTTCATAATACAGTAGAACCCCTCTATAACGAGAACTAAAGGGACCAGCATTATAACAGATTTTCGCTATAAACAGTCATCCACAGTAGTAAACAAAATGCAAGAGACCAAACGTTTACTCGTTATAGCCGATTTTTCGTTATAACCGGGACTCGTTATAGAGAGGTTCTACTGTACTATATGACATGATCTAGCATTGCGACTAAATATTACATATTATTATATTGCTGTGATATAAAATTGCTTCTAATTTTTTGAGTTCTCAAATTTTTCTCAAGTTTCTTAATTTTAGAAGATTTTAGCGTAACTGGGTAGCCTGGTGTTTAAAACCAACAGACACAAAACTTGAAAATGAAAAAACAACCACTTACATCAACTGCTCCAGATGACGATTGAAGAGCACTGCTATCTAAATGCCCATATAATTGATTAAGGACATCTCTCAACCGCTTCATACTTTTCTTGTTGGGATGTATAAGTATAGCTTGGAAATTTACAGGCAAACCATATCTAAATAAAAAGAAATATAGAAACTATTCCATAATAAAAGTCACATTTACCTTAACACAGATTCCACAAAAACTCTCAAAGCCTTCACGTGAATCCAGGCACAAAAACACTCACTAAAATTAACCTTAAGCCACCTGACCAAAGGTCCCTGCAAATATAAAAATTTAAAAATGTCCACATCGTGATAAGAGTAAAACATACAAACTGCTTCTTTTTATCTGTAACCAATTTAGTAATTTCATTTTTTCCAGCTGCAAGTTCTTCTTCGTTATAGGTAAATTCCCTAACGATAAATTTCCTCTTTTGTGCGTGCAATTTAAAGTCATCAATTTCTTTTTTGAAGAGTGAAACGGTAAATAAACCGTATTCTGAATCTTGAGTAATAAGCTGAGTAGAACGAGGAATGACCATGTTAGTCAATTTCTCATAAATTGCTTGCCACTCATTAAATTGTGACCTTCAAAAGTAAATTTAATATTTGTTACATAAATCAAACTTACAATTTTACTTGGGCACAATAACAAGCAATGTGGTTAAATATTCCGAGTCCAAAATGAAATGCTCCTTTTTAACCAAATCGGCTAAATTACGAGTCAACAAACTTCCCCTAAAATATAAAAAAAATGTTCAGGAGCATAGTTGACATTTGAAGTACCTAACTTACGTTTGTTTCTTCTCCAAATTTTGCAAATTTCCTTTTAAATTGTTATAAGCCGACGATTTTGTTTTCAAGTCGGCATCAATTTGTCCCACTTGCTTGCTAATAATATCGGCTATGTTTCTTAACGATTGCTTGGTAGGATATTTAGCAATATCCCATTGAAAACGAGTGATGTAGTTTGGTAAATCGCCTGTTAAAATAAAAGCAATGTAAATGTTTTTAAAATCTATTTCAAGTCTACCAAACTAATACGGGTACAATAAATTGTGTGCATATAATATAGAATTTGCAATACACACAAGCGTCAATACAGTCTACTAACAGAAGCCAGTTTGTGATCTGTGAAAGGTGAAAAACACAAGAGAGTACGCCACTGCCGAAATAAACCATAAATCAACTTAACGGGCGTGAAAAGCTGGTGTATCAAGCTGCTCGGCCACTGACCTGACCCGAGGGGGTAGGGCAATTCTGTTGGGGATTCGTCAAAAGATGAACTGGAATTGTAGATTGGCGATTGTGAGGAAGGCGTCATAAAAACATCACAGCTGGAATCAGAACATTCGTCGTTGTCGAACGAATCTCTTGCATTATTTCCGTTATAATCTTCAGACGGTCGCCCACAGGCCCCCACGATTATGCAATCATCACAAGCGCAGCCAGACAAGCACAAACCAAATACCTTGCCAAGGTCTGTCAAAGCGACACTCGAGACTATTATTTTATAATCATCAAGTGCAGGTAGTACAGCACAAGAATTAAAAAATAATTGTGCCCACCCTGATTCACTCGTAGTTAAGATGCAAAAATTAATTTATAATAAAGTATCGTTTAATTTACAGCTAATTAAACGTATTGATAATTTCATCACCAAAAATACATTTAATTAAGCCCTTTGCAAAAAAAACATTTCAGAATTATAATCAAAAATCTTACTATTATTAGCAGTTAAATTTTCTTGAAGTTTATCTCTCTGATCCTCCAATACTTCACCCAAATATGAAGCAACCTTACGAGTTACCTGGTCCACAAAACCATCCAATTTTCCTAAATCGTCAGACAATCCCACCAACTGATCTAAGGTTCCTACCTGAAAATGCAATAGGATATTAAAAACTTATTGGTGGCTTTCTAAAAAAAGTTACCTTTAAATCTGGAATGTGAAATTTGTAATTGACCGACAAGGAATTTTGCTTGCTCGTAAGATTGTTCATCGATTCCCATGTCTGTTGACATGTTTTTTCGCCTGGTGCAGAAATAAGCCAGTACTCCGCCATAATGATATCTAAAAACCACAAAATTTAATACATCATGGACCATTAATTCAAATCACATGACAACAAAATGCATGTAACATAATTTGCTGGTCGACACTTTTTCTGAACTCATATTGGAAATGATATAAAACTATAGCAAGTTTTATTTACTTCTTACTATACAATTAATTATTTTAGGTGGGCACAAACTAAGGGTAACAAATTATAGCATGTAAATTACAGGGTTCGGAAAACCCTTAATTACACTTAATTTTCAGGAAATAATTAAGCAAATAAAATGAGTTTTAGTAAATTGTTATTATGACGTGGGGTAAATAAACACAAGGTAAAGCACCCTTAAGTAAGTTATTGATTTTGGAACGACACGGTTCAATTATAATTGCATAATTAATCAAGATTAAACGTAATTTAAGGTAATTATTAAGAACACTTACAAAATTGAAGTAAACTGTTTGACGAATTAGAGAAAAAACTCAAATAGCACCCCTTTTCTTCAACCACTCCCCAACAGACAGCTGATCGTTATTTCACGTGATGACAAAAACTCATGCTGCCACCTATCCCATTCCGACTGCACTATAAATTTTGCCTTCAGAAGCGGATCTAGAAAATTTGAGAGTATCAAGCGGTATCAAGTAAAATAAATAGTAAAACTTTGAACATCAAGGGCGCGTTTCATAATAGTGCAAATACAAGCTATGTAATACTATTAGTTGGAAAGTAGAAATTGATTATTATTATTACTGCTTTTAGAATAGGTTATTTTATATTTTATGAATAAGTATCATCCAAACACCACGCAGCGAGCTGAATGAATTAATGCCTGCTTTCCACCGCGAAAGGGTAATATGAGCTTATGAGCAGGAAACAGCTGTACGGAGTAAAATAGTTTTGGCCTACCACTAATGCCCGATTTCTTCGCTTTGAGATATATATCGGATATAACTATACGAATAACCAATCAAACAAACCTAATTCAAATTTTTACGGTTGTTTGATTGGTTATAAGTATAACCAATAGATAAACAATGGTTATACTTATCCGGTAGATATCTCAAGGTGAAGAAATCGGGCATAAGAAAGAGTTTCACCGAAAAGTAATATTTGCCTTTGAGGAGTAAGCTAGATGGGGTCAGATATGCGGAGATTTACGGGGTGCGTTAGAGGCAACAGAAGAGTCAAAAAATCAGTTATTGCCAAAAGACCCGTCGCAAAAGCAAGTCGTGGTTGATGTTTTAACAGACTTATCGTCTGTTATCCTCACTATTTTTAATTCAACGCCATATCTTATTTTTTGCCCCCATGGCGATAATCTTCGTGGTTGGTGTTTCACAAACACGCATACTGTCGCACTGCTTTAATAAAGAGATCCAGGACATGTTGCGTAAATAATGCGTTACAGCGACTGCTGAATTGGCTGCATAGGAAAAAGCGGCAGCGACGGTTGAGGCTAGCAAAATCCGTTCAAAACTAACGCCTGACATGATGACACAGCGAACTCCTTTTAACTTGCTCGGTCCACTTCGCTTACTTGCTTATCAATAAAAGCAACTATACACTTCTGGTTACGTAAATAACCATTTTTGTCTAAAAAATTTGTCATTTTCGGCCAAGATTAGACTTTTAATTATTTGGAATAAACATTTGAAACATTGTTTGACGAGAATAGCAATTTGAATTTCAACTAAATGTCATAATAAAATTGCCAAAACATCAATTTATGTTCAAAAGATTCACATTTAAAAAATGTTTCTTTGCAACTGAAATTCTTCATTTTACTAGGAAAAACAGTGTTTTCCTAACCGTTTGATTAATTTTGTCATTTCTAAAAAGTTCTGCATGGAAACATTGAGGCTAAGGCGGCGTCCAAAAAAACAAAAAAATGCCCAATCGTTTGGGTTCCTCCAAGAGGAGCCAACCGATATTTTTATTGTATATAAGTACTGTGTCAAGCACGCTGTAATATATATAGTACCTGGATCATTATTTTTAAGATTTCTGCTTCTCATTTACAAATTGTGAAATTGGTCAAAATAAAGTGCTTCAGTCGCGAATCAATATCCCCTGTATCCGCACTATCTCATTGTGACAGCCAAGACTGAAACTAATATAAATTCAAAACTATTTTTGTCTAAATTTGATATTAAATATTTTATAACTAAATTCTATATACTCTAAAAAGCAATTTCTTCAATCATATTTATATCAAATTGAAGTTAAACATCGTCATTAAGTGAGGGGGGTATATGCAAAACCGGACATGTCACTTAGCGTGAATTTGAGATAAACGTATAAAAGAATATTGTTCATCATTATATTTGATACAAATGTCACTTTTTCAACCCCTATTTCAAGCAGGATTCTTTGTTTTTATTACAAAAAACTTTTAATTAAATGGTAGAACAGGCCACCAGGAACAAAACTTATATCTCAAATTGATTTTTGTAAAATGTGACTTGTCCGGTTTTGCATATACCCGACTCAAGTATATTCAGTAAATCATTTAATTTCATTTCATTCCCATCCATAATATAAAACAGATTTTGAAAAAAACAATTCCTCATCATATTTAAATCTCTATGTCCGATGTAAAGGCACTCATTTTATTGGTGAAAAAATTAAATCGTGGGTAGAAGGCTTTTGTAATCTATCTTTTCTAAAGTAATCTTATGAAAATTCACTTGCAGATTATAAATGTGTGCTAAATAAATAAAATAAAACTATGTGTTTCTAAAACTGTATTTAAATTACAGATCTAAGTTTATCAAATTTTGAAAAGACAATATAAACATGAAATTGTGATTTATTTATTTATTTGAAAAGTTATTCCAATTATAATAGGTACTTAAATTTAACTAAAACTGCACTGAAAATCAAAATCTAGTGAATATTTCAAAAAATAAATATAACATCACAAACGATTATAATGTTTGTTGATCGCTTATTAAGCACACCTCTTAACTATAGAGATCATCTGGATCTTCTTGGAAACGACCTTGATCACCTGCAGTGACACTAGGAGCAGCTGAACCGCTACTGGCAGTAGGAAAACGGAAGTTGGTTCCAAAACCACGAGACTGTTGTAGAGTTTGTGCAAACATTTCATATTTACGAATGTCGTTGTCTGAAACTGATCGTCGTGCATATCGCATAGCTTCTTCAAAATGTGCTTTTGTAATCTCTGGAACTGGATCATCTTCGTCCATCTATTAATATTAAAATAAAATTGTAGTATATTTAAAAAACGATAAACTTAATTTTTATACTTACATCCATAGCAACATTTGGATTGGCAGCACGTTCACGTTCTCGCCTTATTTCTGATTCGATACTTTGCCGAATTGCAAGTTTGCAAGCACGCTGACATATTTCAGTCAAGTCAGCACCAGAAAATCCATGAGTTACTTTGGCAATATATTGAAGATCTACTTCACGAGCTATGGGAGATTTTCTTAAATTTGCTTTGAAAATAGATTCCCTCGATTTTTCATCGGGCAATGGAATATAAATTAATTGATCTAAACGTCCGGGTCTTAATATAGCAGGATCAATTATATCTGGCCTGTTAGTTGCGCCAATAATAAAAACGTTCTTCTTGGATCCCATACCATCCATCTCGGTAAGAATTTGATTAATGACTCGGTCTGCAGCACCACCCGCATCTCCTACATTACCACCACGAGATTTAGCAATGGAGTCCAACTCGTCAAAGAATAATACGCAAGGTGAAGCAGATCTAGCTTTATCAAATATATCGCGAACGTTAGCCTCAGATTCACCAAACCACATGGTAAGTAATTCGGGCCCCTTGATCGATATAAAATTAGCTTGGCACTCGTTTGCAATTGCTTTTGCAAGTAAAGTTTTACCGCAGCCAGGAGGACCATAGAACAAGACACCTCTGGAAGGTTGCATTCCAAACTTAAGAAATTTATCTGGATGCTCAACTGGATATTGTACCAATTCCTGCAATTCCTTTTTGACATTCTCTAAACCTCCAATGTCGGTCCAAGTGACTGTAGGCACTTCAACAACAGTCTCACGTAAAGCACTTGGACTGCTCTTTGTCATTGCGTAACGGAAGTTCTCCATTGTAACGGCTAACGAGTTCAATACTTCAGCATCGATTTGATCATCTTCCAAATCTATCAGATCCATCTTTTCTCTAATTTGCTGTAAAGCAGATTCAGAACACAAAGATGCAAGATCAGCGCCAACGTGTCCGTGTGTTTCGGCTGCAATTTGCTCCAAATCGACATCGTCGGCTAATTTCATATTTTTAGTATGAATACGCAAAACTTCCAAACGACCAGTGGCATCTGGAATACCAATATCAATTTCACGATCAAAACGTCCAAACCGACGCAAAGCAGGATCGATCGAATTTGGACGATTAGTTGCAGCCATGACGATAACATGGGAACTCTTCTTCATACCATCCATCAATGTCAATAATTGGGATACAATCCGACGCTCCACCTCTCCGTGAGTCTTCTCTCGTTTAGGAGCAATAGCATCCAACTCGTCGATAAAAATAATGGCAGGTGAATTTTTGTCTGCCTCTTCAAAAGCTTTACGTAAGTTGCTCTCAGATTCTCCAGCTAATTTACTCATTATTTCAGGTCCATTAATGAGGAAGAAGAAAGCACCAGTTTCGTTTGCAACTGCACGTGCAATCAGGGTTTTACCGGTTCCTGGAGGGCCATATAATAAAATACCCCTTGGTGGTTTTACACCAATAGCCTTGAATAAAGATGGGTGACGTAATGGTAACTCAACCATTTCTTTAATTTGTGCAAGTTGCTTCCTGCAACCACCGATGTCGTCATATCCTACTGCATTTAGCACCTCTTCTTCTTCCTAATACAATTAAAAAAATTAATACATTCGTAGAAAGCGAATTTTATAGGTAACTTTTTACTTTTTAACTTTTTTATAGGTAACAGCAATAACTTGTGATTACTCATTATGAGTATAATATATGAGCAAATTATGATAATTTTAATTATAAGCACAAAGTAATTTTTAAATTAAAATTTGTAGTTGTTCATTTATTTAATGTCGGGAAAAAGTATTCGCACCCTGCATTCAAACACAATGAGATTCATTAAACAAAGCATAAATATCAATAAGTTATTTAATTATAATGAATGTCTGTCTACTATATAAAATTTATAAATACAAAGCTTTGTTAAAAGAGATTATTTTGAAAACAAAATTCTTCAAAAAATGAACGTGGAAAAGTAATCACGAGCGTACTATTTTATCAATTTTCTCAGGGTGCATGTAAGCAAATGTGAATTCCATTTGTAATCTTACAATAAGAAATTCCCTATGTGATTTTTTTCCCCTCAGAAAGATTACAAATCGTCGGCTTAGTTAGAAACCCACGTAAGTCCAGATTGCACAATTTTACAGAGGAAACATAAAACGTTTTAAAACAAACAGTGGTTAAAGGTAAAAGAAATATTTTAATAGCTTAAAACATCGGTTTGTAATTTTTTTACATTTATGAGATTTTCTAGGTCGATAGAGCTCATTTTTTTTAAATATTTTAGCGCCAAAATGTCATTTTCGACATTTTATGGACTTACGAGGGTTTCTAACTAAGCCGACGAAATGAAAAAACTGAAGTGAAACACTTATATTAAAAAATTTCCACTCAATCAAAATAAATCGCATTCTGAAATTAGAATAATAATAATTAATTAATAGAAGTAAATCTACAGTAATATGTAATAAAAACATTTAAAAGCAAATATAAGAAGTTTTCTTCCAGATACATTGATTACCGAATAGATCAATAAAAATCCAAAATTAAACTCATTTTAATTCAAAAATAATTTTCAAGTAAAATTAAATTAAAAGCAGCGTTATTAAAAAAAATGGGCCAAAATTAGTCCTAAGTTTACTCGTCAACTTGTCCATTTGATGTTCCAATGTTTAAAAGAACTAATTAAAAATAAGGGATTTCATACAAAATATTAACCAGTTCGTTTTCAGTGGTTTTGCTATGAAATCACCTTTTTAATAATTTATTTTATGATACCAAATGGTAAATCTTAGTTTGTGTTAAAACCGTTACAAAGTATACAATCGTATGCAATAATTTTTTTTTAATTTATAGATTGTTCTGACATTTATTGTCAAAAATTATTAGTTTATAAACATTGCATCCAGATTATGGTAACTATACCGAAACTAGTTGATTCTAAAATTGTTTAATTTGCCCTCCTAAAAATTAAATTAATAATCGTATACAGTAGAATCTCAAATATCCGTGTTCCCGATTAACCGTGCTCACTATTCCGAAAATTTGTATATAAGATAAGCAGTAAGTTAAAGAAAAGAATTGATGTCCTCCTGAACTCCTGCAAATAGGAGAATTTTAACTTCCATGACGTAGTGAATTTGAAAAAAATTACAACTAAAGTAAGGAAATCATTTCCTACAGCAAAAAACAAACTGATTATTTCATATTTCAAGCCCTGATAACGTTATAATATGACAATGTACACACATAATATGTATATAATATTGTATTACACACATAATATGTATGTAATTTGTTAAATAAAGTGTCTCGATTAACTGTGGTTTTCATTTATCCGTGCAAACCCTCCCCAGAATTACCCTGGATAAACGAGGTTCTACTATAATTTAAAAAATGTTATAAGTATATTTTTTATTGTTATAACTCTATTTGGATGTGATTAATGTTATTTAATTGCTGATAAATATTATTATGGGCCGGAAAGGGTTAAAGGTGCAATATTTACGTTTAAGTTTTGTAGTGGAAATACTTTTGAAACTCGTTTGTTAAAAATTATTTTTTAATCTGTTGTTTTTCCACATATTATGTATTCAAGATACAGAAGGTATAAACATTAATTTTAATTAAATATGTTATTAATTTTATGTTTAACGGATGAGATTTTATTTCTTTTGAATGCAAGTTGCGAATACTTTTTCAGAGCACTGTAATTCATTACTATTCACATACCGTAACATTAATTTATAAAAATAGCTGTTCATTAGTAATCAATTAATTTGTGGTTAATGACTGCATAAATTGCATAAACCTAAAAATAGGATTAGGGAATTCCCAAACCTTAATTTTTATTTAACAGGAGAATTTAATGAGTTCATAATGTTTTTCTTTCTATTTATATAAACAAATGTCTAAGTAGGCGATTATTACCTACTATAATTGCATATTATAAAGAGTGATAAAATTAGTTCCAAACTAGTTCCACATCAACAGTAAATTTTAGTATGCTTTTCTACTTCGAAAAATATTCTAAACATGGAACTATAAACACTTAAAAATAAAAGTGTAAGTGCTAAGGTGAGGGCATAATTTATTCAAAATATATAAATTATTGACTTGTGAAAATTATTATCAAATAAATTTTAAAAAGTTGAGCAAACTAGATCTAATAATGATTTAATAAAAATAAAATAAAATAGCATTTCAGCTATCATTTATCAAATAGTTTAAATATATGAAAGTATTTGCTGAGCTGATTTTTATAAAATTTTAATTAGATTAAAATTAAATCTACAAAATTAGTGAATTTAAAGACGGTTCCAAATACAAATAAATAATACAGGGTGTTACCCTGTTACCACTTAAAAATATAAATTTATTTTTACTTTAATTTTGTTTTTGATATTTTGAATAGAACAAATTATCAAAGACCTGTACACTCCATTCACCCTGTATAATTCTAATGCCCATATTCACAAACGTCCGTAAAAATTTTAACAAACCGTTTATTTAAACAAACCAATGAAAGTTATTTGCTTCTACTACGAAATCATTTTCATTGGTTTGCAAAATTAAACGGCTCGTTAAATATTTTAAGGACGTTTGTGAATACGGGCATTAAACTTTTTATTGTAAAATAAAAAATTACATACCTCGCGTTTAATGGGATCACCTTCACAATGAATGACGGTGTCAGGTGCAACAATGCAGTATGGAACAGGCTCCGTTTCTACAACTTTAAATTCGATAGCACGCATGCCTCCTCGCACAATAAATACATCATCTTTGTGGATTGGCCTGTATGCTTCCAAAAAGTATGGTTTCAGGTATACTTCGAATAGGTTCCTTTAAAAAAACGTTAAGTCTTTTAGTTGATTGCTTCAGCGACACAAATTGAATGTGCAGATACTTATTAATTTGTAATTATTGCAAATTGAAATTGAAGCAGAACACAGAATTTACAATCTTAAACCTGAAGTTAACCTTAAAAAAAAGTATATGAAATAAAAATAAATTGAGAATCATCATGGAGGTTAAGCTGATTCATTCCATTTTTCTTTTTTTTTTTTTTATTTCATTAAACTGTAACTCACCCTGTGAGCCCTTCAACGGTGTCATCAATAGGAAGTACATGGATTCTTTTCCCATATTTGACATCGGGACAGGCTTGAACCGAAACAACGTCAGAAAGACGTACACGTAAATTGTTGCGAACTATCCGATTCATTCTGATCTTCTCATCGGGGCAAGTGTCATCGGATAAAACAATGCAAACCGTTTCTTTCCTCCTTTTTCCCTTCAAAAGCACGGTGTCACCTCTGAAGAGTTGTAATTCGTCCATTTTTGCTTGTGACAAAGCAACCACCGAATTGTCATCGTTTACAGCTTCATCTACTAAAAGTCTGTTTGGACGATCTTTGCGACGTAGGATCGCAGTTGCCAAATCATCGGGACTATCGAAATAATGAAAAAAAATTAATTATGCAAAAATCGAAATAAATTGTGCAAAATAAATTAACCTATTCGTTGACGGCGTTATAAGGGCGAAAGAAAAATTAGAATTTTAAGGCACAAAAAACGATTAAAATATAGAATTTGGAAATGTTGGCATTGTACAAAATAATTGGGAATCCATTACGGATTGTTTTCAAAAGAAATGTAAGATGCCGGTAATGGGGATTTTACATGTAAAAAAAATCTAAAACTCACCTCTTTCCTTCTGCCATACTTATTTTATATTTATTACGATATTACAACAAAATAGAAAAACAAAATTGCAACTATTTTAATACAACGTTTAACAACTAAATCGCAAAGTTCGATAATCACAATGACGTTGCTAGTTTAATACACAAAATGACATTCGACAGAATACTTGTATATCATTTCCCTCACCACCGGACGTCCTACGTTTTTCTGACAAATCAGAATTCACCACGCATGTCCATGACGAACATGTCATATTTCAAAATTTGTGTCTCATCATTACGCCCAAATTCAAATTCAAAATATTTGCAATATTTTATTTAGTTTCAATTAAATATTTTTACGTAGAAACTACACTTAAAAATCAGTGGAAAGTTTGAAATTGATACCAATCGCTACAAAAACTAGAAGTTTCTTTTAAAAAAATATTAAGCAGCGCAGCGCACAGTGCCAGTGGTCTGAAATCCTGAATTGTTGGACAAAATTACAATTATCTCTGTAAATTCATGAAAATTTGTATATAGGGGTTTTTTGGGTCGTTGATTACGAATCCAAAATTATTTTTTGTAAAAAATAAAATGGATGCCCGAAAATGGGGATTTTTTGAAAATATGCATTAAATTAAATGTACGATTTTTTTGAGTTTTTTAGTACAAATCCGTTAATATGTGTTTCAAATACAAAATGGCCGAAGCAATTAATAATAAAATAATAAAAAAAATAAAATACAAAATATTAAATAATGTCATCAGTAGAGTACGGATTTTTAAGCATAAAAAATCGTGAAAATAGCGCTTAAAATAACACAAAAAATTGCCATTATATGCATAAAAACATGATTTCATCTGAATTAAAAATTAAAAAATTTTTTTTTTAAATACAATTTATTCGAAAAGCAACACAAGAAAACAGGAATAAAGTTAAAAAAAATAGTAATAAAACGTAAAATAATAAAATAATTTCTCTACATCACTTTTTTTAAAATGAAATTATTAAACTTTTTTCTAAATTTTTCATTAAAAATTAATTGTTAATTGAGGCGTTCTTAAATTTTACTAAGACGCTATAGCTATTTGCTCTAATGTATAATTAAATAATCTATTTTATATATTTTAAAATATTTTATGTCAATACTTAATCTTTTTTGCCAAACAACTGGAACTTTTGAAATGATATTTTGAAAGATATTTACCACATCTAGAGCTTCTGTTAAAAGAAGATCTATTGTTTCCAGCTACCTAATAGATGAGCTAATTTAGCTATAATGTGCTTTTATAAAAGTGAGTTTTATAGTTAAAGCTCCTTTTATTTAATGCCTGCTGTGATTTAAATTTCAAACATATTATTGCTCTTATTCTTTTAGGGGTAAACCGTAAACGTCTGACAATTTCAATTCCCTAGTCAAGAAGCACCCTATATTTACCTCACAAAATTTTGTGACTTATAAAATAGGTTAGATCAAATTGTCATTAGTTCCCGATCTAAAATAAATGAAGGTATTTATGTATCTACTGCAACTTTTTTTTTAATTTATTGAAAATATGCTAAAATAAACACTAAAAATGCTTAAAAATAAATCTAAGCATAAAAGTATCAAAATAAGCATATAAGCATAAATTCATGGACATTTATAACAATTACACTTCTGCTATTAATATTTATGTATAGCAAATTTGCTAGAAATCCGTACTCTAGTCATCAGCATCACCCTGTATCTTATGGGTATCCGGACGTTTGGTCCCCTGACGATTGATCCCGGACGATTGGTCCCCGGGCGATTGGTCCTCGGACGATTAGTCCAGCGGACGATTGATCCAGCGGACGATTGATCCCCGGACGATTGATCCCCGGACGATTGATCCCCATAGGATTGATCCCCGGGCGATTCCAGAAATATGTCCTGGAGGTGTGGGGGGGGGGGGAATAATCAAATAATCATAATGGTGCGGAATGGAGAAATGCAGTTTAAGTACTTTGGAAATCTAGTTGAAGATTTTAAATAAGAGTCCTTTAGTTTGGCATCGCCACTATTTAATTTGCATGCAAACTATGCAGATTTAAGTTTTAAATTGGTAATACTATCACTTGTGACCGCATTTATATCATCGATAGTAAGTTATTCAAGTATATTAAACAAATAAGTAAACTTGCAAATACAAATTTTACGTTAAGTAAATTATAATTTTGAATATCGAATCATCCGCTGAACGAATCGTCCAGGGATCAATCGTCTGGGGATCAATCGTCAGATGGATCAATCGTCCGGGGATCAAACGTCCGCTGGATCAATCGTCCGGGGATCAAACGTCCGGGACCAATCGTCAGGGAATCAAACGTCCGGGGACCAAACGTCCTAGTATCATTAAATTATCTTATTATATTTTTAATGGTTTTAAATTTTTTTTAAACGATTGCAAAGGTCACAGTACAACTGGGGTACAACCATTAAAAATATAATGAGATAATTTAATATTAGTATTTAATTTTTAATATTCACAATGAAATATACTAATAGTCTTCTGCTCTTATTGAGGTAAACAAAGTGGGCTTCATTTATCATCAACAATTCAATGTTCCCACTAAGCTTTTCAAAATCAAATCCTATCATTTCCAGGTTTTCCTTGACAAATCAGAAAGTAAAAAGGCAAAAAAAATCTTAATTTTAAAATTAAATTAAGCAATTTTAATTTTACAAAATTTATTTTAATTAAAAAAAATAATTTTAATTGAAACAAATTAATTTTTAAATAAAGTAAATTTAATTTTAAAATGTAATAACAAATTCATTTTGAAATTAAAAAAAAAATTTAAATTCAATTGTTTACCTCGACTAGAAATTTATGAATTAATCTATGGTATTCTAAAGATTTCCTAAATTTCCCAAGATTTCCATGGAAAGCAAATATCATTCTTAAGTTTTACCAGTTTTACTAAGATTTCATAGAATTTTCTAAGATAGGTATCCTAAAATTTGTTTGAATTTCTTTTCACCTTTGTATATCACTATTTTCTCTTCAGTTTTCCAGTTAGTCAAAACTAAGGGAAAATCGCCGAATAAATTGGGTGTATTAGTGAAGGGACATCTGAAGAAACTAAAGAAAATTTAAGGCATCTCAAGAAACTGATTCTTAGAAAATTAGTAGAAATATAAAAGTTCTGAAGAAATCCATATAAATTTCAAGAAAATCTCAGGAAACTCTAGAAAATTTAAGAAAATTCTAGAAAATATAAAATTCTAAGGTATCTTAAGTTATCTCGAAAAATCCAGAAAATTGTAATGCCAATCAAATCTTAGAAAATGGAAGAAGCAATGAAAGGTATAGTCTATAATATTCTAAATTTTCCTTTAGTTTTGAATATAACAATTTCTCCATAATTTTTCCAATTAGTAAAACACGAGCTGGAAATTTGAAGAAATCCGGAAAAATTTTAAGAAATATCAGAAAATTTTAGGAAATCCAAGAAAATCTCATTAATTTTTCAATTAGAAAATGTAGAAAATTAAAGGAAATAGAAAATTCTAAAAAATCTTAGAAAAATATCCAAAAAATCTTGTGAAGTGGGGAATCACAGAAAATTCTAGGATATTTTAGGAAATCTTAGAATAATCAAGGAAATCTCAGAAAATTGAAAAATAGAAAAACTATATATTTTTTATAATAATTGAAATATAATTTTCAAATTTTAGTAAAATTAGGAAACGGGGTGTAGTTACTCGTCTTTATATTCGCCCTTGTTTGGAAGGAATTCTTTGGAAATCACTGGAATTGCATGGAAATCGTGGGAATTTTGAGTCCTGTATACAAAATTGTTTATTTTTTTGTCGTTTACAAAAGCAGGGCTCCTATTAAAAACTTCGCACACGGGTCCCTCACCAGCTTGTTACGCCACTGCTTACCTTGCTGATCACTTTCCATGTTACCATTTTAGTTGGTTCACTTTTTAAACAAATAATAACGACACTATAATATTTCTAACAGAGCGCTCGAAATAAACAAAACAGTAGTTCAAATCGCGGCTATTACAAAGGGTAAGTTTCAGTCCTTCTACAAAACACAAGGTTCAACTTACAGGTATGAATTTTTGGAATGGGGAAATTTCCTCAATTTGGGTCTTTTTATAAAATGAAACGTAAACGTATTTCAGCCTGAGGTTAATTGATCATTTTTAAAAAACTAATATGAAGAGTAATCAAAATATATAGGTAGCTGAAATTTAAAAATTTATTTTCGGGGTTTTGTCCAGGAATTTCTGATTTTAGACCACTGTACAGCGCTGAACCACAAAGCCTGCACAAAACATAGAAATTTTGCATAAGTAGTAGGTAATCTTTTAATAGTTTATTTTACATCATGAATTTGAAAGTAAGATTACTGAATGAGTAACTACAGAACCGCACTTGGGTGTCGAATATATAGGTATAGGTAAATTAAATGATTTTGGGATATGCAGGTTACTGATGAAATACTAATATCCCTAAAGTTTCAGATCTCTAATTCTAAGCCTTTTTGAGAAAAACAAAAAGTATGGAAAAATAGAAAAAAATTTTTTACTCGCGAAAGACTTAATCGATTTTTATAAAATTTTATAGGGGTATATAAATTATAAAGGCTCTCTCTGGAGAGCCGCTCATTTTTAAGATATTTCATTATTTTCTTTTAATTAAATAACTAAAAAATATTTTTACTATGAATTTTCAGTTTTTCTTCGGTAATAATTATTTTATAATAACAATCAATATTTTTAAAATTTCAGTTAAGTAACTAAAATTTAAATTATTTGATTAAAGGATGTAAAAAAATTTAATCTATGATTAAAATTTAATTTTCTAATTTTTCTGATTTAATCATTTAAAAAAAATTAACCTGTAAAAACAAGTTTTTCACTATAAATCCTTTATATACGATACTCTATTTTATAAAAAAATATTGGTAGCTATACGACGGAAGTTTCCGCAAGCGTCACCAGACGCTGGATGAGCTGCTGGTAACCCTCGCAGTTTTTTGAGTTGGCGTTTTTCTTTATCTTTTTGTAATCGATGTTGTGTTGCAGTTTTATTCTTTTTCCCTATGACTATGATTGCAGTTATTGACATTGAATAAGAATATTCACACATAGCCGTAAACAACTTGTGACGTAATCCGAGTTTCGTGTTTTCGTCTGAAAAAAAAATTTTTTTAACTAGCTCATTTATATGCTTGGTAAAGTGTCTCCTTGCATGTTTTTTAAAAAATGTGAAAATACCCAATTATTCACAAACAACTCACTATTCTGTATGTGTTTATTTTCCCTTAATCTAGTAACATCTTTTACCACCAGATGTCATATGCTCATTTGACGGATCCCAATAAAGGTGTGTACTAATCGGATAAGTACTTAAATAGTATACAGGTAATTTTTTCTTTAATAGAACCATAAAAATTTAATTTTTTCACTTTTTTTTCGGAAAATGTGAAAATTCGGGAAAGTTTTTTTTGGCAAAGTGTATTGTCATCGGCGACGAATCCATGTGCAAAATTTCAGCTCAATTGGATAGCGCCAACTGGGTCAAATTTGGATTTCTAAGTTTTGCCGTATCCGTATTCATTATTTAAAAGCAAGCAAGCAAGCAGAAAGGTGAAACTCATATGGACACCTTCTACGTAAACTATCGTAACTCACAAAATCCCAATTTTTACTTTTTTGTAAAAATTGACTGTACTATACCTAATCCTAATGTTACAAATGCTAAAGTTGCAAAAATTATACCGATTCTTTTCTAAATTTCAACAATATACATTGACATTCCACTTAAGAGCCCACACAATACAAACTTTAAAATGCTCTCCTGTAAAATTGAGATTTTGAGGATATACGATAGTTTACATAAGAGGAATCGATATAAAGGATTTAAAAATGATAATTTAATCGAAGATTAGAATTTTACATTGGACTTTCAAATTGTTGTAAAAATTTGCCTTTGGGTAAGAGGAATAAAATGAACTTAAAATAATACATTTCAAATACATAGATTTGTGGTATTTATAAATATCAATATTGGAAAATGTTGACATTTGAATATTGGTCCAATATTGTGCTAATATTTGTGCTATATGGGTAGTATTTATTATAAAATATAATATTTAACAGAACTAAACAAAACTTTAAAATAATAGAATTTTAACAATAAAGAAACGAAAAATGTAGAAACATAAGTAATTCGATATTCCTGTGTTCATGGTAAGTAATTATTATTTGCATTTTATTTCTAAAAATTTAGTTAGAATATTTTTTCTTGATTCTTATTTTTTTCATGTGATTGAAAATCGATAATAATCGTGAAAAGTGAAATAGGGCCTAATATCGCATTACTAGATTTTAATTATTAAAAAGGCCCTATATAGGGCTATAAAGCATGGTGATTCGGCCTCGGAAAGATATTTAAACGATACTCAGAGAATATGTTGACACTATAATAAAATAATTAGATCCTGAAAGTTTCAGATCGCTAATTCAATTCGTATTCGAGAGAAAGCAAAATATATGTAGAAAATGGGAAAAAAGTTTTTTTCTCCAGAATGGCTGAATCGTTTGATTTAAAAATTTGATGTTTTGGGGGCTAATAAGGGCACTTCAAAAAAAAATTAACTCTTATATAGCTTCATAAGAGCTTCATAATTTTTTGATAAATTGGATGTTGTTCCCATGTTGCCGCAATTGTTTATTATTCGTCACACGGGAGATTTATCACAATTTCTCAGGCCTGCTGCAATATTAAATAAACTATTTGTTAAGGATAATTTTTCCGTGGTGATTGAAGAAGACAGTAATGAAGATTGAGTAAATTCTATATTAATCAAAATTTTTGCTATATTATATTTCGTTCCTGTATTTTTTATTATTTTCATTATTGGTTATTTATGGAAAATTGACTTAATAATTTGATAAAATTATTTAAATAATTTAAAAGAATATTATATTAATAATCAAGCTGTAAGTACGTGTAATAAAAAAAAACGTTCCTCAAAATATTTATTGACATTAATATTATAATGATCATTTAGTTATTTTTAACTGTTTTAATTTTGTAATTTGACGAAAAAATTATTGTTGTTGTTTTAAATAAGAAAAATTATTTATAATAGTTAGAAATCATAATAAATATGCATAAAAATAATTAAATTAATGCTCTAAACATTTAAATAATTGCATTATTTGGGCCAAAAAATGATTTTTATTTTTTTCTGCTGTGGCGTACTCTTTTTAAAAATATGAAAAACTCATAAAGTTAAAGGGTAATATATGAGACTTGAAAAAAAAAGTTTCATAATTTTACAGAAATTGTACCATGTTTAAAAAATGAAATTAAAGAAAAAACAATTTTTTTTAAATTATCATATGAAGCTATATAATAAGTGTTAGCCCCTATCAGCCCCCAAACATATCAAATTTTTAGATCAATCGATTCAGCCACTCTAGAGAAAACTGTTTTTATTTTTTACATATATTTTGCGTTTTCTCGAAAACCAATTGAGTTAGCAATCTGTAACTTTCAGGATCTTATTATTTTAATAGTACCAACATATCCTCTGAGTAAGGAGTAAGGATATGAGTAAAAAAACCTGTTATTGCAAAATTGATAACTCGTGAGCATTCTAAGTTCTTACTGACTTGATAATAAATGCGCTCCAGATATATTTTATAATTTTGGTATAATATTTTTATTTATTTATTTATTTTATAATAATTATTATAATCGGTGCAATTTTCTAAAAAAATTCGTTATTTATAACAACAGAATTTAGTTGTTAATAGGATTTTTTGCCATATAACAACTAAATTTGGTTGCTATTTATAACAACTTTGGTTAGAAAATTGGGGTGATTATCTATAATATATTTCTACAACTGCTTTAAAAACATTTTAGTTTTTCTAAGTTTGAAAATCGAGCTCGGTGTTGTGGTGTTGAAATATTCGCAGCACACCACTGCGTGTCTTGTATTTTTAAATGCCGGCCGACCCTGGGTAAAATTGTCTGGGAAAAACTGAAGGAAACCAACAATGCACCCAACAATTCTGATATTAATGAAAAATTTATACAATAACATTTAATATGATTTTCTTCATTTAAAAAAAATCGTGTAGGGAAATCCTTTTTAAAGATTTTGACGCGCAAGCGCAGAGTCGTGAGTTTTGACAAATATATCAGTGATTCATCTGTTCTTCGATTCTTTTAATTCAATTGTTAAACGTCAATTTAAGGAAATTTTGGTTAATGTCTATTTTAATTTAGAAACTTGGATTTTAAAGTACGGACATGCTGAAATATATTATCAATTAAAACCATATAAAATTAACGATTGTGTTTAATAGGGTGTTTCAAGTTAAAACACAGTGGTAAAAATGGCTGGAATCAAAGGTTTGTTTTTGTTGTTATTATCTTAAAAAACTTTCTTTTCTTATTTCTTTCTCTTTTCCTTTTCTTTGTAAATTATTGTATATAAATCTTATCTAATTATTTGTCTTAAAAAGTCTAATTGACTTTTTCGGTGTTCTTTACTTTCATTAACAAGTAGATTGTAGAGATAATCAAACTAACCGGACCAAATGGACTGGAAGTTTTGGTTAAAATCAAAGAAAAGATAGTTTCGCATAAGCATTAGGCGTTTTATTCGTAGCAGTTATGTACTAATTGTGATTTCGTTTTCTTTTTGTTTCATGCTTCTTCGATGGGATTTTTCACATAATTAGCGTAAGTATTACAATGAATATTTAGTGCAATAAAGTGAGGACTTAACTATCAGCTTTGCAATGAGGCATAAAAGTTTTGAGTTCTGACTTGAGAATTCATAACATTCCAAGTATACCTAAAATTTCCACTAAGCTAATTTTGTTCTGTTTTTTAGGTTGGTTAGTTTGGCCTTTGCTGGTTCTATTGGTATGACATTTGTGATTTTAGCATGTGCATTGCCGCAGTATAAGTAAGTATATTAGTTTTAATAAGAATACTGTAAATAATTATTTTATTTGTAGTTTATGGTGGCCATTCTTTGTAGTATTATTTTACGTACTTGCCCCTATTCCAACTCTAATGGCACGTCGATATTCAGAACAAGGTTCTAGCAATGCGTGCATGGAGACCGCTATATTTATAACCATGGGGATTGTTGTAAGTTCGTTTGCTTTACCAATCGTGTTAGCCAGAGCACCTTCCGTACATCCAACTATACTATGGGGAGCCTGTGGTCTTACACTTGCAGGAAATGTAGTTGTTTACCTTACCCTATTGGGATTTTTTATAACCTTTGATCAAGAAGATTCTGATTATAATATGTGGTAGCATTTGCAAAGTAATAAATTTGTATATATTCCACATTAATTACAGTTTTTGTTATGGTTTTCTTATTTATAAGCTTAAAGAATTAGTTATTACTTCTCAAATTTAATTATTAAGACTGTAAGTAGATCTGTGTAAATACTTGTTTTTAATTTTTTTCTCATTTTGTTTTTCTATTAGTATATTTATTGGAAAAGTATCAACTGATTTTTTCTTAATATTAATTTGCTTTGCAAGCTTTAATTAGCATACATAATTTGGTGGAATATCAATTTCATTAATAGTTAGTTAATAATTGTATTGTATTTTTATATGTACTTATAATAATAAATGCTTTTTTGTCAAAACGGTTGATTTTACAATTTTCATAAATCTTTTAAGTTTTATTTATCTACATTTTATTTTTTTAATGAGGTCAAATATCTGTTGTTTGTTTTAACACAAATAATAGTAACTTACTAAGTTACTAATAGTAACATTATTATCTTATTAGGTTTGTTCCAACAAGCTATTCGATTATCGACGGCAACCAGTAATTTGACAACTTCTTGCGCCTGCGTTAGGAACACTAGTAAATTCACAAATAGTAACGTAAAGCTGTGTTGGAACATTTTCCGAATTGTTTTCGAACCGAGATTAACCTTAAATAATTGACAAGTGTGATCATAGAGAGCGATGCTTATCGTCAATATTTAAGGCAGGAATGCATTGTTTTAAAATGTATACGATTTACGTTATGAAGTTTTTCTATGCTTTTTTTTGCCTTTTTGAGTATTTTGTGCAAATTTTCAATTTTTGTGTTTATTTAAAGCCTGTTTTCAGGAATATTTTTTTGTTTTTAAAGTTAATTTATAATTGTTATTTTAAGAACAAATCCGATGGTGAATTTTACTAAAATGGAAAATATGAATAAATTAACAGTTTTACAATTCCCCATGCTTCTTCCTCCATATATGCTACAACGATTCGGCACATATCATTTATTTGAACTTTTACATATTGAAGTAGTAATATACTTAATACGCACAAAAAATTAATTTTTACAACTTTAATTGGATACCTAAGTAAAACGTTTTCTCATTTCTTAGAATGGCCAGGTAACAGCCCGGCGAATTTAAATCCGATTGAAAATCTTTGGGCGTTATGAAACGAAAAATTACCGATAAGAATACAAAATCACAATTGCAAAATTTATTAAAAGTTGTATGGCAGATGGCAGAAAGTCATTACAGATGAAATTTTACATTTCGTTAAATCTATGTTAAACGACATTTCATTAATGCGCTTGCGTTGTAGTAATATTACTAAAGATACTCGTTGTTGGAACAAACCTATTATCACTCAACATTTACTTAGTGATATTCTCTTTACAGAGAAGATTTAAGGGGAGAGGTGGTATACCCAGCAATTCTTGAAGCTGAATTCGATTTTTGGAAACAAATGGTTAGACGTGAACGATTTTCCAAAGAATCCATTAGATGCATTGGCAAAATGTTCTGAAGAATTTTTTCCCAATGTCAGAATCTTATTAAAAATACTTACAATATTACCAGTGACTGCAGCAACTGCCGAGAGAAGTTTTTCTAGTTTAAAACGAATAAAAACTTATTTAAGAAATTCTACTGGTGAAGAAAGGCTATAAACGGTTTAGTGCTCATGAATATTCATAGAGATATAAATATTGATACAGAGATTATAATAAATAATTTTGCGAATAGGAAAGAAAGGCGCTTACAATTTCAATTATAAAGAAAAGTACCGAACGAATAACATAAAATATGTAATGAAAAAAGAAAAAAAATTAAATGTTTGTTTTAAATAAAAATAATAAATTTATAATGAATTAATTTTACAAAAATTTGTTTAAAAATTAAAAATTTGTAATAAAAAATCCAGGAGGGGAACCCCTGAATTTTTTTTCTTTTTACGAGTGCCCCTTCCCCCCGAAATGAAATCCTGGCTACGGACCTGGTTAACTATACAGGGTAGTTAAGATTATCTTTAGAAAATTTCAGCAGCTTATTCTATTAACCAAAGTACCTAATGAAAATATATGTCTGAAAATTGTATGTTTCAAAATTATTATATATGAGTGCAAGAGAGGTAATTTCTAATATGCATAGTACATCGTTTTAGATACCTCAACTTAATTTTTCTATGCACAATTTCTTTGAGATGACAAAAACGTGCCGATTATGAAAAATAGTACAGTGACTACTGACTAGTACTGTCTGTAAAGTTCACTACAGCTTTCATACTGTCACATTACAAAATCAAAATACGAAAAGTCTTCTTTGCCTTCCTTGAGCTCTGTTAATCTAGTCTGCTCCAATTATTTGTAGTTTTATGGAGAGGCTAACTGCCTGCTGGTACCAGAATCTTATTTTGAAGAAGGCTGATTTACATGGCTCAGTTGTGTGCGCGCTAATCTGACACGCTATCCAATCATCGCATTGCAAAGACTGCTAATGATTTAACTGTATGACTCATTTGAACGGCCCTAGTCTTATGAGCTATGACTTATGAGTCTTACAACAAATTGATTCCATGAAAGAACAAAACATGACATAACAGAACATGAAAGAACAGAACATGACAGAACAGAAAATGAAAAAACAGAACAATGAAAAAACAGAACATTGACAAAAAAGAACTCTGAAAAAACAGAACACTGAAATAAAAGAACATTGACAAAACAGAACTTTGAAAAATGAGAACAATAAATTTATATAAATTTTTTATTTAGGTGTATACAGGGTTGAATAAGAAAACTTTACTAATAAACTGTGTATAAATCCTGCTCTATATAAGCCCTGTATAACTATTATACACAGGCCGTGTTCGACTTGGACGCTTACACGCTTTTGGTACCAAATGGTGCTAAATTCCAAATCGAACGAAGTTTTAGCACTTGTGCATACTTGTGCAGAGTAGGGGTAAATACAAAATTTTGAAATTACATTTGAGGTTAGTTAACCTAAGTAATTTAATACTATATTCCATAATATTTTAATAAATCAATATTTAAATTACAAGGAAGATAAATGTCTTCGCTAGTATACTATTACTAAAACAGAAAATACTACATAAATGCTCCTACAACTTGCAGAAAACGAATTAAAAGTGTTGATTAAAACTAGCCAAGTAACAGGTAATGGTTAAGATTAAATTAATTTAAGTGCCTTATTATTATACTAATAAGATTATTATTTTTTAAAGTTTATTTAGATTAATTTATAATTTATAAAGAAAATCATGAATTTTAAAACTCAAATGACAAATACACAGTAATTTAAGTTTAAAACATTTCCAAATCGAACGCTAAAAGCGTTAGCGTTGGCGCCAATTGGTACCAAAAGCGTCCAAGTCGAACACGGCCACAGTTGTACTAATCAAGCGTGTATAGATGTTGTATAAATAAAACGTTACTAATAAACCGTGTATATCTCCACTAGTGTATAAATTTGTCACTATTATCACAGTGATAATAGATATATTCTATTGGTTAATTATTAAAAATATAATTAAATTTCTTAATTTTAATTTCTGAAACCGGATCTCAAACAAGTAGTTAGTAATTTATGTTCTCATTTTTCAAAGTTCTGTTTTGTCAATGTTCTTTTATTTCAGTGTTCTGTTTTTTCAGAGTTCTTTTTTGTCAATGTTCTGTTTTTTCATGGTTCTGTTTTTTCATTGTTCTGTTTTTTCATTGTTCTGTTTTTTCATTGTTCTGTTTTTTCATTTTCTGTTCTGTCATGCGCTGTTCTTTCATGTTCTGTTCTTTCTTGTTCTGTTCTGTCCGGTCACCCTTAGAAAGCATTATCCATCGCCAACAATAAAAGTAATATTAACTGAATTTAATAATAATTATTTTTTATCATGAACTTGCATAATTAAGAATGAGCGGCAGACACGTGTTTCTGGCTTATTAGCCGTCATCGCTCATTTTTAATTATGCAAGTTTACGATATTAATTTTACATTCCTATAAATGTGATATAGTTTTTAATTTTTAAAGAAAAATAAAAATGAACACATTTTTTTTAGAATAATAATTGTACTTTTTGTGACTTATCTCCTGCCGCTTTACTGGTTGTAGTACATACTCGATACAATAATTTCAATACTTGCCCATAATAATACAATATAATATTATACATGGATACTATTTTAAATTAAAGTCTAATTTCACTTTAACATTAAAAAATATGATTATGTCATTCAATTGTTAAACTTATAGATTACTTTTTGAAAGCAATTGTTTTTCCCTCTTAATTTTTGATAAATTTAAAATACTCCTTGTACTAGAAAATATACCAAAGTTTAAAAAATAACAGCAGAGGTGCATTTTCAAATATCTTCAAAAATACTACTGCAGTAGTATTAGTATACAGGGTGCTGAATGATATAGCCGAACATAGGAAATTTAACATGTAAAAACTTATTTATGCAAATTTCTGCTTCCCTAATTATTTTAGAGAAAAAATGCAAGACACAAAAATAATTCAGAAATATAAACTACAAATGATAAGAACATTCGATTTCATTTAGCTTTTAGTTAAATACTCAAAAAATGCTTTTGAAATTGTTAAAAGTTTCAATTATCAGACTGGCCTTGAAAGTTTCAATGGCAATTTTTTTGAAAATATAAATTAAATTGAATTTATTACATGGCCAGTGCGATAAATGAAAGTTTTAACAATTTCAATAGCATTTTTTGACCTTTTAAGTAAAAGTTAGATGAAAACTAATAGTCTTATCATATGTAGTTTATATTTCTGCATTATTTTTGTGTCTTTCATATTTTCTTTAAAATAATTTTCTTTAAAAATAAAAATAATTCAGAGGTTTTGCAAATGACTTTGAAAATAAAAATAATAGGTGTGTTCTTACTTTTCGTAGCCATATGAGAATTAAGCCGCTTAAGATATCGATTTGAAATTTAGCAGCAGTATTTTTGACATAATTGGATCTGCACCTGCTCTTTTGTAAAAGTTTTTTTTACTCTCCTACAGCACACCAATGCATGAAATATAATATTTTCAGGGCTGGGCAGTATTTGAAATACGTATTTGAAATACATTTTGTATTTCAACACATATTTTCAATGTATTTGTATTTTGTATTTCAAATACCCAAAACAAATGTATTTTGTATTTCAAATACATATTACAAAATACTGTACAAAATACAAAATACTTTAAAATTGATAACATCAAATAGACAGGGCCGTATTCAGTAACAGTAACGTAAAAAATTTTTGTTTGCGATTTTTTTCATTCGACGATGTTACTGAATTCGGCCCTGCCGTTGTATTGTATTGTTATTTGTTTTGTTCCCAACCAGGTAGTATTTGAAATTATGTATTTTGTATTTTAAATGCTATATTTTTTGCATTTGAAATACTGTATTTTGTATTTTAAATACTCGAAACAAAATGTATTTGTATTTTGTATTTCAAAAACTCAAAACAAATGTATTTTGTATTTCAAATACATATTTTCATGTATTTTGTCCACCCCTGAATATTTTACGTAAAATCAAACGCAAGGAAACTATTTTTTATTTAGGATTTAACTATCAAGGGTGGAATGTATTAAATATGACACAAGAAAACTGCGAAATGGTATAATATTATTTAACAATTTAAGTAGGGTTTAAAATATCTTATTAATTGTGGTGGTGGATTGTATGTCACGAGGCAATTAGCTGAGCGACATACAATCCACACGATTGTTTCTATTATAATCAATTGAAAATTAGTTCGGTACTGAGTCGTAAATCATCTTGTATGAAATTTTTCTTTAAAACTGAAAATTCAACTTGAAAAGTTTACAAAACCTAACGCATCTTTTCTGAACATCGTAAATTATTTACAATCGGTGTTATCTGCAATAATTATCTAAACAACATATCCACCTGCAAACTTACACTATATCGTCGGCGAGCTGACAATACCTGCTAACTGCAAAGTCCCCTTTTTACAGGAGAGCAGAAAAACGAAATACACTTGTAAGTATTTATCGCTTCCCAGTTATCGCCAGAACACTTTAATTATCCCGAATAGTAAATAACAAACTTATAATTATATATCGCATACATAAGCAGGCAGAAAACTGACAGATAGCGGTAATTGTAGCTCTCAGCAGGCCGGATTGTAAATAGCTGATTATTGTTTAGGTCAAATAATTTAAACAATACATTTTTTTTTAGTTAGCTGACACTAATATGTGCGCAATGAAGTTCTGAAGCTAACTATATAAATATCTCATTTTCGCCAAAATGTCAGTTAGCAGGTATTGTCAGCTCGCCGACGATATCCTGTTCAAATCTAAAATGGAATTAAAAATCCAAAAAGAATCACGAAACTTTTAATTCAAAAATTAATTTTACTTTTAGATCTTTTTTTTTTATTTTAAAGTTATGAAAGCAAAAATAATAACTAACTTTTTTTTTTCAAAAAAAAGTTGTTTTTTTTGAATTTTTAATATTTTCAAAGTTTTTAGAAATCAACTTATGGGGGCAGTGCCTTAGGATCTCACGCTAGCAGTGCTAGTTATAAGAATTTCTTAGTTTAAAATTATTTTAAATTGTTTATTCCTACAAGTGACAACGTTCAGATTTGATATTTTTTGTGAGGTTATGCAAGTCAATTTTGTGCATTTTTTTTAGTTTGAATATTTTTCTTATTTTTCAATTTATTCATTATATACGACTGAAGATCGGAAATAACCATGAAATAACATAATCGTATTATGAATTTTTCATATTTTCAAATATTTTTAATCCAGATCTGTTATGTGATAATTATGTCTTTTTTAATTTTTTGAATTATTGATTTTCTACGTATTATGTTATTCTTGTTTTTTAAATTTAACCATAAATACATACTACAACATACCACAAATTTATTTAAAATTTTTATTTTGGGTTAATTTTCTACAATAATTAATGTTGTGTGTACGTAGATCTTATCTTTAGACTTTAGTTGATGTATTATTACTTTTAACCTCACACTAAATAATTGAAAATTTGTTTTTTCGTCTGTGATCAACTTCTCGGTTTTGAATAGATTGCGTTAATTTGGTTTTGTTACGTTGACAGAAGTCCTATAATTTATGTCTGTTTTTATTTGACAATGTATTACGAAACTACCTATTTTTTGTAGTTAAAGTAAATTGAATTTTGTTTATTCTCATACCGAAGTTTTAAAAATTGTTTAAATTTTTTATTTATTTCGTTAGGTGAGTAATAATTCTCTATCCAAAAAATTTAACTTTGTTCATAGAAATAAATGAATCCGTTTTTTTTACGATTTCTGTTTCTCATAACAGACAGCAGATAGAATGAAAATAATGAAATATCTTAAGGGTATTTTTCGAAATAATTTTTAAGAGTCAAAACAATATTTCAAATGGTGATTTGATACACTCAAATACAAAGCAACCCTGTTGCAAATGCCCAATACAAATCATATATATCCCAACAAAAATTTCTTCAGATTTATATTGGGCTTTGTTGGAGCCATTGGGACATGTTGGAAATCAGTTTTTATTTTAATTGGATTGTGTTGGGAATTTCCAATTATACAATTTTTGTAATGGGCTATGTTGGTCTATGATGGGAAATGCAAGTTAGTGAGAACTGTTGGAATATCCCAACTATAGAGCAGGTAGTTTTAATTGGGTTGTGTTGGGAATTCCCAGGTATACGGTTTTGTTGGTCTTTGATGGGAATGCAAGTTAGTGGTCACCCTATCGTCAGGTCCATGTCACTGGCCCCCCCCAAATCGATTTTTAACAAAAAATTGGTGTCAATCGTTAGTGCTTCGTTAGTGCTTGTTTGTGCTTCCATTCCCGAAGTTTGTGCTCCAACGGTCGCGGATCTATTCGCGAAATCTTCTGGGAGGGGCTGTAGACACGATGCCCCCCCCCAAATCGATTTTTAATAAAAAATTGGTTTCAATCGTTAGTGCTTCGTTAGTGCTTGTTTGTGCTTCCATTACCGAAGTTTGTGCCTCAACGGTCGCGAAGCTATTCGCGAAATCTTCTGGGAGGGGCTGTAGACACGATGCCCCCCCCCAAAGCGATTTTTAATAAAAAATTGGTGGCAATCGTTAGTGCTTCGTTAGAGCTTGTTTGTGCTTCCATTTCCAAAGTTTGTGCCTCAACGGTCGCGAAGTTATTCGCCAAGATATGGGCATTTATAGTTTCTGTGAACTCCGAGCAAGTTCCGCGCGAATGCATAGATTTAAAAGGTCTAAAAATTAATAAACAATAAATATGTAGTCATAATATTTATAATGAAGCTTAAATCTATTGTTATAAACAAAATATTTTTTAAATATAATAAAATGGTTACACCTATTTATTGAAACAAGATATTATAATGTTGCAAACGGTCGTCTTGGTGATAAAGGAGTCTGTAAAAATTCTGCTATTCATCAATTTTATGAAAACCATAAAGAGCGCATGTAATTTTATAAATGTAGCATTTGTTATAATTATAAGTAAGTCGCCAATTATCAACGTAAGAAGTAAAAATATTTGTTTCCTTCATCGATGAAGGACTGATTGGGGATTACCTCAAGTAATTCCTATATTTAAAGGTTAGTACATTTTCTTTAAAAGCATTAATTTTAGTATGTAGCGTATATACAAGTGGCTCAAGGCCGTATCTGATGGGGGTTTTCGGGGTTCAACCCCCCCCCCCCGAAATAAAACGCATGATTAAATTCTAGAATATACAATATAATATATAGGACAATAGTGCATTTTTATTTTTCATTAAAATGCATTCGAAAATAATAGTCCTTTTTTAAATCCATAAAAAAAATTATAAACAATAAAAATAGAAAGAAAGTTACAGTAGATTTCAAAGATGCAAAATTTAACAAACAATAAATATGTAGCTATAATATTTATAATAAACGGTAAAACAATTGCTATAAAGAAAGTATTTTTTATTAATAAAGTGTACGAAAAATATTTTTTAAATATATTAAGAACTGATGATATTTTTATATCAATATATCAATATCGATATATCAACATCAATATATATATATATTTTTATATACTATACACAAGAAATTGACAGTTCATTGCTTTTGTAGTCTGCCTTACAGTTTTAGATGATAGCTGTAGATCATCATAACGATCCCACTGACCCAAACTTACTCGCCAGCAATAGCTAATGTAATGCCCAACTGCTTTGACATTATTTACTAACGTAGGCGGCAAGAAGCTAATTCCTCCCCGGAGGTAATACATGTTTTTACCAAGTTGAATTTCCTGAGGGATTTCTTGTAACGGAATGTTAAAATCTAATGACGAATTTTTTTTTAAATTCCCGCATATTTCCAGGAATATATGGGAACCAAAACGGATGCTTTTTTCGGTAATTTGTCGACAGTGAATACATTGACTACTATTAGAATTTTCTTTAAATAGGTGGTCTAATGCTTTCTGAAGGCATCCAATACGTTCTGTAGGAAAATTAATCGTTATAGTGGAGTATGGAACTATCGTCTCCTTGTTGCATTTAGGACATTTCCTACGCTCTGTCATAGAGGGCTGATTATGGAACAATTCTTTCAATAAATAATAGCATGTGGATGCAGCGTTTAGTTCAACGTGGTTATTTGATAAATATTTCTTGTTGGCTTCTCCAACAACTTTATCCAAAACTAAAGCACGCTTCTTGTAAGTTTGTGCGTTTACTCCATCTCGCATAACATGTGCAACCAGCTCGTATAATGTAGATAATGTTTTTTGAGCATCCACAAAATTTGCATATTCTTTGCTTTCCGCATAAGAACAGCACATGATATGTATCACGCTGTCGAATCCGCATGTATTGATAACAGTGAAATGCATTTTGCCAATTAGAATCGGTTTTAAATCCAACATATTTCCATTTCTCAGTAATCCGATTACTGACGACTTCGTTTTGCTTTGATCGTTGTATAGTAAAACTGTGTAATCTTTATCCAAGTAATTGGGTTTCCTTCTTTTTGCTTCTTTTTCGTTTTTTGTGTTTTCAGCCAGACCACCCCAATTTTCTAATGCGGTTTCACTTTCCAATTCAAAATAATTCGGAACATCATTATCTCTGACTATATCGTCATTAGCCGAAGAGCCATCGTTTGCATCGGCTTTTGTTTTATCGCATTCTATTGCATTAGTTTTTAGTTCCATCGTATTATTGTTTTCACCAAGACCACCCCCATTATCTAATGCGGTTTCACTTTGAAATTCAAAATAATTTGGATCATCATTATCGTTGACTATATTGTCATGAACCGAAGAACTATCGTTTGCATTATCTTCTATTTTATCGCATTCTATTGTACTCGTATTATTTTTTATTTCCATCGTATTATTGTATTTGGATCTCGTAAGTATCATAGATCCAATAATATTTTTTATATGAATCTGTAGAAAATCATCTATTCGTATTGGCAGGGTTTTATGTTGAAAAATGCGATTTTTTAACTGATTAAAAAGACTTTCAGATGTTGCACTGGTTTCGGTAAGATTTCCATATTTAAATATAGGGATCATTACAGCAGACCAACACGGGAGGAGTTTACAAAACTTTAACAATTTTTTTGCAATTGCAGGGTTGTACTGCATATTATCATGATCTCCTTCGTTAGACCTACTTTTTGATTCCCTACAACACAAATCATAAATAGCTTTAATTTCTTCGAAAATATCCAACATAACTTCAATTTCAGTATCACCATCTTCCATTTCAATTATATCACCATTTTCATCGTTCATTTGGCATTCCCATACTTCATTTGTGGTTTCGTGCGTTGCTATTCTGCTTTTTAAATATCTTTTTGCCATTTCACAACTTGTAGGACCCCCATCTTCATCAGCATTATTTCCATCTTCCTCGTGTAAAGCCACCGTGAATATATTATATAACAATTTCTTTATATCCTCAAAATTCGTACTAACTACCAATAAACCAAATGAGCGTAAATAAAAATTTTTAATACGTTTTGTGGTAGACTTGATTTCTGGCCAACTACTAAACAAATGCATTACATGGTTAAAGTCATTCCTAATCATGCATAAAGGTACTTCAACATTTGGTTTGTTTTTAATTAGATCTGAACAAACGTTTAAATATTTGGATAGCTTGGAATATTGTGTAAATGTTTTTACTGTTGCCATCATCAAAGCCAGTGATTGATCAGTTACCACAATTTTAGGCGGTACAATAGCGTTCTTCAACCATTCTGAAAGCCAACAAGCTATCGACATATTATCGTGTTTTTCAGATAACATATGTGCCACGGGGAATTGGCTTTGGTTCATGTGATCCATAACTCCAATTTCATACAAGAATATGGCTGACGTTGTTCTTTCGGTAATTAGGTTTACCTTTTGGACCACACCACCTGTTGCATCGATAGTTATCGTTGGAATTTTGTTTTGTTTTGCATATATTCTATACATATCAATTTCAGTTGGCGACCAATAATGAACAAATAAACGATCATTTCCCATATCGCGAATACATTCATTAAAAGGCGACATTCCTTTCATCTTGGATAAAGCTAAAATAGGATCCGAACTCAATCGATTCTTAGCTAAATGTTTGTATTTCAAACATCTCAAGGCATTTGCGGTCGGTAAATTACTGGATAGTGCATCACCGTAATTTGTATGCTTTTGTACCATTTCATTCAAAATATAAGACGGCGCCTTATTTTCATCAACCAAATATTTCACCAAATCGTCACGTTCGCTTTTAGAAATATTTCTCTTTTTTTGTTGGTTACAATTTCTGAAATTTCCAGCGTATGTGCAGGTCATCATCACAAGGGATTCCAATTCAGGAGCATTTTCCATAGTACATTGAAAAATGCTTTGACAGGACTTGCATTGACCTTTTATACGAAGAAAATTAACACCATGTGGATAAATTTTACAACGTTCATATACTATACAACATGACAATTTCGTTTCCTTGTAGAATTGAGTATGAATTATATCTGTCCAACAGTGGGGTTTCAATATTTCATAATTCCTAGTATTACAATCCCGATCTGATCGTTTATAACAATTATTGGGTAAATAAATATTAGACCACTGCTCCTTCGACAACGATATTTTGAATTTCAAACTGTAATCTTCATTTTCGTTTAGTTCCTCATATTCGTTTGGTTCCTCATGTTTGTTTGGTTTCTCATGTTCGTTTGGTTTCTCATCCAAAGTATCGGAAACTTTCTTAGACGCAGGCTGGAAATTTAACTTTTCCAATATATTATGCCTGTTCGTAATTACATGGCTATATATGTATTTTGCAGTACTAGTAGTATTACCTAATTCTTTCGATATTTCTGTCCAACAAGCATTTGTTGGGCCCCAAATCTTTTTACCTATGGGATCATATATTCTTTCTTTTTTTGCAAGGATTATAAAATGGAGCTGCTCGAAATCAACTGTAGATGGTCTTGGCATTCTGTTTATTCTCTTATAGGTTTGTTGAGATTACGTATTGTACACTAAGAAAAAACAATTATAAGTAATAACAAGGTGTATCAGACTATAAAAATTTGTATAAAAACGTTTTATAAAAATTTGTATACAAATGATGTGACGTCATGAGCCATAAAAAAATTTTACGCTGTGTTCCACTGTAAAATGCAGTTTTTATAAAAACACGATCAGCTGTTATAAACTAACCGAAAAGTAAGGTATACTTCGGGGAGTAAATCACCGGGGAGATTTGGTGTACACGAGGCAAGAAATGTGTGGGAGATGTGCGGATATTTGAGGGAGATATGGGAGATATAGAGATGTGAAGGAGGTGTAAGGGAGATGTGGGATATCGGAACCATATCAAACCCTGGATTCAGGGATTACCAAGAATAGGTACCGTGAACTGGCTGAAAACACAAAACTAGGAAACAAAGGGAGATCACAGCCTTTTCAATCCCAATATTCTGAGTAAATCTCGAAAAAATGCCAAATGAAAAATACTTGAAGAAAGAAAGACTATTTGGATTATCATAATATTGTTAATTTTAATTTTTGTTAAAGTTGGCGTTCATAATATAATTTTTTTACTAATAAATATAAAATCTTACAAATATAAATTTAATAAAACCTATCTTTCAAATCTAGGCATGCGTAGTTATTTAAGTATAAATTAAACAGGTAATTGAAAGGTGTGGGAGATTTGAAGAGGTGGGGGAGATGTGAGGAGATATGGGAGATGTGAGGAAATATGGGGAGGTGTGGGGATATGAAGGAAATGTGGGGAGATGAAGGAAATGTGGGGAGATGTGACGATATATTGGGAGGTTTTAAGGAAAAGGAGATGTGGTGTACATATTTTGGCAGGAGATTTACCCCCCCGGTATACTTCATGCGTAAATTGAAGTTGAATGGGGTGTCAACAGCCAATGGAAAGTCTGCTTTTATCAAAATTCTAGAAACTGTTCTAAAACTCTGGTTTTTATAAAAACGTTTTCGTGACGTCATGAAAATAGAAGCACTATAAAAACACTTTTAAGTGCCTCATTTTTACAAAACAATTGGCCTGTTACACTATCAAAACCGTTTTTATACAAATTTTTAGAAAAATTTGGATGGAATTTTCACAGTGAGACAACGACTTAAGGTAGATACAGAAAAATTCTAAATGAACTAAATGAATCCGATAAAGTACATACTTAAAAATTGTAATAAATAAGAACATTAAAAGATGAGAAATGAAAATAACAGTTATCTATGGTAATTATAACGTACCTATGTTTTTCATACTATAACAATAAACACAATATATCAATAGTATAAAAAAGAGAAGTGCGTGTCCGTCCGCCAGTCCGTCCGCATGTTTCAAATTTAAGAACAATGCCTACAGTTTAAATAAGGCCTCTTGCTATACTTTGCATGGAAGCCTAAAACTATACTGGAATAGTTCTTAAAGTTGAAACATGCAAACGGACGGACACAGTACCAGAACACAAGGCTTCTTGCTATACTTTGTATAGAAGCCTAAAAAACAAAAATGTGATATTATAACATTTGTAGTATTTGAATCTCAATTTATTGAGAATTATGTTGAAAATTGCTACAAATAAAATAATATACTATTAAATATTAAACCTACTTACAATTCCTGTCCACGTGTCGTTTAAGGTTAGATTTCTTCAAGTTTCCAATTCAGTTTGTTTCTTACTGCTACACTACTCGAAATGATACTGATCCTGATGCTGATGCTGATCCTGATGCTGATACTGATGCTGATATTGATGCTAATGCAGATGCTGATACTGATACTGATACTGATACTGATGCTGATGCTGATACTGATACTGATGCTGATACTGATACTGATACTGACACTAAAACTGATACTGATACTGACACCGAAACTGATACTGATACTGAAATCTGGTCCTGAATTGCCAACCTAAATTTTAGTTATAGTTGGCACCGCTAAATTTAAATTCAAATTGTGAGAGCAGGGCCGTCTCTGATAAGAAACTTTAGAAATCCAACCTCAAACTGGATGGCGTGATCAGAAATTTAAAATGAGGTGGCTACTGGTTTGTTGTTGCTATTTTGGCAACAGAAACAAAAATAAAGAAAATGAAATTTGCAACACAAATTGTTTGAAACATTTTGCTATAAAATCGATTTTTATATGAGAAAAAAAAGAATGTTCGAAAGATGCGATTTACATTATTAACATAGGAGTGCATTTCTGTGGTACTAAGGCAGAACCCCTTATGTCAAAGCATGATTTTTCAGGAAGCACTTTTTAAGATTTGCGATGTCACTGAAATTCAGATTTTATATCAATAAGCAATAGTAAGACAAAATTCGTCCAAGTGTTATCTACCATTTTATATATGATTATTGAAAAATTTCTACGGGTAGTAAAAATAATTTGATAAGTTTGATATATCATCCGTTTTTATATTTCTTGACATAATATGGGGTTCTCCCTTAGTACCACAGATTTATAATTTTTGAAGCCTCTGTACTTATATTACAATTATATAACAAAAATGAAGATAATTATATTTTCAACAATATATGTCTAATAAATTTTGCTGTAAAACCGATTTTGATATGAGAACATAGGTCTTCAAAAGGGACGATTTACATTGCTAGCATACGACTGTACGTTTATTTTTGTGAGCTACTGCAGGGCCGTATCTCAGACTGTGATTGGGGGGGGGGGGATGAACGATAAAGAAATAACTGGTTCCGTCAGTCCGAATACCTGAGAGGGTCTGGGAACACCTCCAAGAATGAAGCGCCGCAGACAAAAATTTATGAAGTTTTCAAGGTCAAGCAAGTCAAACATATTTTCTCCTATTCAGCGCCGCCTCAGATACGGAGTTTTTCATTGTATAACTGCAATTATCTATACTTTTACCAGTAAATACATGTGCAGAAAGAAATACACCATGTAAAAAAAATATTTTTATATATTTTTTAATATCAACTGTAACTTTCTATTTTTATTGTTTATAATTTATTTTATGGATTTAAAAAAGAACTATTATTTTCGAATGCATTTTAATGAAAAATAAAAATGCACTATTGTCCTATATATTATATTGTATATTCTAGAATTTAATCATGCGTTTTATGTCGGGGGAGGGGGGGGTGAACCCCTAAAACCCCCACCAGATACGGCCACTTGTATATACGCTACATACTAAAATTAATGCTTTTAAAGAAAATGTACTAACCTTTAAATATAGGAATTACTTGAGGTAATCCCCAATCCGTCCTTCATCGATGAAGGAAACAAATATTTTTACTTTTTACGTTGATAATTGGCGGCTTACTTATAATTATAACAAATGCTACATTTATAAAATTACATGCGCTCTTTATGGTTTTCATAAAATTGATGAATAGCAGAATTTTTACAGACTCCTTTATCACCAAGACGACCGTTTGCAACATTATAATATCTTGTTTCAATAAATAGGTGTAACCATTTTATTATATTTAAAAAATATTTTGTTTATAACAATAGATTTAAGCTTCATTATAAATATTATGACTACATATTTATTGTTTATTAATTTTTAGACCTTTTAAATCTATGCATTCGCGCGGAACTTGCTCGGAGTTCACAGAAACTATAAATGCCCATATCTTGGCGAATAACTTCGCGACCGTTGAGGCACAAACTTTGGAAATGGAAGCACAAACAAGCTCTAACGAAGCACTAACGATTGCCACCAATTTTTTATTAAAAATCGCTTTGGGGGGGGGCATCGTGTCTACAGCCCCTCCCAGAAGATTTCGCGAATAGCTTCGCGACCGTTGAGGCACAAACTTCGGTAATGGAAGCACAAACAAGCACTAACGAAGCACTAACGATTGAAACCAATTTTTTATTAAAAATCGATTTGGGGGGGGGGCATCGTGTCTACAGCCCCTCCCAGAAGATTTCGCGAATAGATCCGCGACCGTTGGAGCACAAACTTCGGGAATGGAAGCACAAACAAGCACTAACGAAGCACTAACGATTGACACCAATTTTTTGTTAAAAATTGATTTGGGGGGGGCCAGTGACATGGACCTCCTATCGTCCCCTGTTGTCATTTGTAAAATGGCGGTTGTTTTGTAGGTGACGCCAATTGTGTTACTTATGTTTATTAAAGTTTATTTTGTGTACTGTTCTTTTGAAAATGTTCGAAGCTGTAGGAATTAATTATGATGGTAAGTACCTACCTATTTTAAAATAAAGCATTACCTACTCTATACCTTAGATTTCACTTCAAAAGGCACGAGCAAGGCTAATATTTCGGCTTCTACTGCATAAAATATTATTTATTTTATCAATAAAATAAACGAAATTAAATAATCAATTTAGTTCTCATTGTTATATTCATTAATAATTTTCGAAAAATAAATTCTTTAATTTCGCTTATTTTATTTAGAAACAATAAATTAATTATTTTATTTCATATTCTAAATCTAGAAATTTCCGGGCAGCATAATGGCAAGCGTTTGCATATGTCAGGTTCCACCAAGACGGAATAACAAAAATATGTCGAGAATTCAAGAAGAAAGTTTGTTTTTTGTTACCATTTTGCGAACTACGAGAGGAACACCAAAACACATCTCTTCAGCATCATCACATCGGCTGCAAAAGTGTCACAAATTTAAGTTATTAAAGAAAGCTAAAATATTGTTAATTTAAAAGTGTATAAGTGCTGACAGTCGGAAAACTACCGGACCGGGAATAAACCACTAATTTGCTATTTGGGGTAATTTAAATTTTATTGTTTTCCAAATTATAATTGTATTTTTTTAAATTATAAGTAATATATAGTTTTTTTGTATTATAGTTTTCATAATCATTTGTTTAATAAATTTATTGTAAGTAATCCATGTTTTAATCTTTGTTTAAATTAATCAAACCACGGCCTGTGTATTTTATTTGAGTCTTTAGTCGTGGTAAACAGTAATACATATATTTAAAAAATTATCGAACTAACTAATCTTAATTTTGACAACAACAATATTAAAACTTATACATAAAAAGTTAATTCAAATAATAAAATGGTTATTCTATTTCAGCTTTCAGTGATGGTTACCGCTTTCGTTAGAAATAATATCGAAAGCAATAACCATCACTGAAAGCTCAAATCAAATAACCATTTTATTATTTGAATTAACTTGTTATGTTGAAGGGAATATTTATGTTGGGATTTACTAGGTTTTCCCAACATGTAGTAATGTTTTTGTTGGGTTCTGTTGGAAATTATGTTGGGATTTGCTGGTGTTTCCCAATACATTGTCAACATTGTTTATGTTGGGTTATGCTGGGAATTCCCGTGACAAAAACACACATCAGCCCAACATAAGCCCAACAATTTTTATATTGTTGGGCTTTGTTGGGCATTTGCAACAGGGAACGACTTATCTACGTTTTTGCTTGAGAATATAAACAACGAAGTAAACGATGAAATTTGTTTGACAATTTTGTTGGTCAAACTTCACGTTACCTTCAAACAATAGCTCAAACAATCAAACAAATTTGTCAAAAATTGCCCCTAGTTTCGGTTTCCTCATTGTCGTTGCATAGCGTGCAGTGCCGTAACTAGGGTATGGCCAATATGGCTCCGGCCATAGGCGCCTTTTGAATGATGGCGCCGAAAGGCGCCAAAATTAAAAAATTAAAATTAAAAATATTGTATTTATTAAAAGCGCCATTTGAATAAAAGCGCCGTTTAAATAAAGGCGCCGAAATTTAAATTATAAATATTGTATTTAATATAAGCGTCATCAGTGCCGTAACTAGGCTATGGCCAATATGGCCCCTGCCATAGGCACCTTTTAAATGAATTATTAAATTAATGAATTAAAGAATTAAAAAATTCAAATTAAAAATATTGTATTTAATATAGGCGCCGCGCCGTTTAAATAAAGGTGCCAAAATTCAAAAATTTAAATTATAAATATTGTATTTAATATAAGCGCCAGAGGTGCCATTTGAATAAAAGTGCTGTTTAAATAAAGGCGCCAAAATTTAGAAATTCAAATTATAAATATTGTATTTAATATAGGTGTCATTTTAATAAAGTTGCCGTTTAAATTCAAAAAAAAATCCGGGGAAACCCCGGACCCCTCTTTGGGGAGAGAGAATAAACCCCGCACCCACCCTTTCCGTTAAGGCGCATTTTTCGTAGTTGGCCATAGGCGCCAAAAGTTCTAGTCACGGCACTGATTGCGTGTTCTTCATGGTGTCATTGTGAAGACTGAGATCTTGTTTGTTAAACACCGCCACATACTATCAAACTTGTTTGTCAAACACGCCGTCAATCAAGATTTCCATGAAACACATGAAATACTTACATTGTTTGACAAACGCATCAAACAAACCTGCATACTAGCAAATAATTTGACAAATACGGAAAATTTGACAAACAATTTGATCGTTTACAGGGAGCATTCTTTTAGAATGATCCTGAATTGATATGTCTAGATTAAAAAAACTATTACGTGAATATTTGGAGGTTGTTTCAGGGCCGGCATCTTTTAGATTTGCCGTTTGGTGCTTACATAATATTATGTTGTGATGTCAAATACAATTTTTTCAAATGTTTAGTGTTTTAGTTTCCAAATTATTTACTATTTTGTAATTTCCCGTGTGGTGCTCAAAAACCGAGCACTCAAGCAACTCAACTGTTGCCGGCTCTGGGTTGTTATATAAATTACGAGTACTAGATGCAAGCATGCAAGAGTTTATAGATTATAGAATTTAGCTGTATCGACGAGTTGTCGCTTTCAGTGCATGTTGATGAATTGCTGATTTTTAGTTGGTTAACTTAATTCACATCCACTCACCAGTTTTGCAATTAGTTAAGGTGCATGAAGCGTTTAGATTGATTGCTTTGTTTGATTGAAATTACTAGTAGTACTTGATTTTATATAATATTAAATTATTATAATTTTTTTATCGAAGAAGTACTTAAAAAATAAGAAATATATTAAACTTCGTTAAACAAACCTATTTAATTATATTTCTCTAAAATCGGATTAAAAATGTGTAAAATTTTTTATGTGGACATACATTTGGCTGAATTTTCTTTTATTTTGTTTAAGAATATCAATAAGTTCATCAAGTAGATTACCGAATATATTTGTGTTTTTGTCTAAACTAAATTTTAAAGAGGGTTGCAACAATATCATCTTATAGATATAACAACAAAGTGTCTTCCACCTGTGTAAAAACAATTCATTTTAAATATTACTAAAATAACTAAAAATACATTATATTACAAACATTAGAGATTGTTGAATACCGTTGGATACCAAACAAATACCTTATCAATATTTTAGAAAACCCAAAAAATGCGCACACACTTTTTAGAACTAAAATGTTTTTGAGTTATCACAACTTGAGTTTTCACAAAATTTTTAGGACTGGGAACTAAGAACTCCTAATTCATCGCCTGATGATGACAACATTTGCTATATATACTTACAGTGTATTTTATTTGTGATAATTTAAAAACATTTTAGTTCTAAAAAGTGTGTTTTAATATTGAGTTACACTATCCAAACCACGGATCAATCGATTACTAAATAGATATATTGGTAAATACTTGACAATATGGAAAAACAAGTATCAAGACGCCAATAGTCTCTTCAGTACAGTGATCTACATTAGTAGGGTTTTTTCACGAAACATTGTTATTCTGATTGATTATAACTAGAGTACGGATTTATAAGCATAAAAAATCGTGAAAATAGCGCTTAAAATATCACAAAAAATTGCCATTATATATGCATAAAAATATGATTTCATCTTAAATATAAGCATTAAAAAAGTTTTTTTTTTAATAAAATTTATTTGAAAGGTAGCTTAAAAAAAGTAATAAAGTAAAAAAAATAGTAATAAAAAGTAAAATAATTTCTCTACATCATTTTTTTTCTAAAAAATGAAATTATTAAAATTTTTTCAAAATTTTTCATTAAAAATTAATGGTTAATTGAGGCGTTCTTAAATTTCACTAAGACGCTAGCTATTTGCTCTAATGTATAATTAAATCCAATATTTTATGCCAATACAGTTAACCTTTTTTTGCCAAAAAACTGGAACTTTTGAAATGGTATTTTGAATACCTAATAGATGAGCTAATTTAGCTATAAGGTGCTTTTATAAAAGTGAGTTTTAGTTAAAGCTCCTTTTATTTAATAATTTAGTTTAGTCGACGAATGCCTAACGTGATTTAAATTTCAAACCTATTTATTGCTCTTATCCTTAGGGGTAAACCGGTAAACTTCTGCCAATTTCAATTCCGTAGTCAAGAAGCACCCTATATTTAAGTCACAAAATTTTGTGACTAATAAAATGGGTAAAGTCAAATCGTCATTAGCTCCCGGTCTAAAATAAATGTAGGTATTACATCCCAGATCGGGCAATATTACAGGAAGCAGAGAGATTGTTGGATGGGTTTCAGTCTGGTATTTTGGGACTTCATATTCGTATGGTTTGCACAGAAATAAATACTCTGAAAGTTAATCTACAACATTATAGACAGGTACTCACTACCTTGATACCTGCCCCCTTAGTGAACAGTATCATCAAAAGTAACACCCAGTCCCTTGAGCCCTTATTCAATCGAATCAGAGGCAATAACTACAGGAAATTCAATGTTCTGTGCAAGACTAAACGTAATGATACCTTGGGGGATGCTTCCTGGGTCCTTAACCACTCTGAAATCCAGATACCTGAGGTGGTGGCTAGAACGATGTCATTGGGTCCCAAATTTAGCATTATCCCTTCATTAAGGGAGTTTCCAATGCACACTTTCCTATCCGAAGTTAACTACATTATCAATAGTTTAAAAACTACGGAAAAAGAATGAAACGAACTACGTAGTCGAGTTCTTAATGTTACACAGAATTTTTGTAACAAAGGAGACAATAAAATAAAAACTAACATCATGAGACAGATCCTTACCACAAAGAAGTTTCTTAAAGATAACCCGGAGGTTTGTGTGCTCCGAGCTGACAAGGGTAACACTACTGTTATCTTGAATAAGCTTGACTACAAGAATAAAATGCTTGAACTACTTGAGGACACCGATACTTATAAAAAATTGGATGTTGATCCTACCACTTCCATCCAGAGGAAGTTTAACAATATGGTTAAGAAGTTGTTTGACTTGGGTTGTATCGACGAATTTACTAAGAAGAAACTTACTATTTATAATGTCAGGCCACCTCGAGCCTACGGTTTACCGAAAGCCCACAAACCTGGTATCCCTCTGAGACCGGTTATTAGTTGTGTGCAGTCTCCGTCGACGCCCTTAGCCAGGTTTCTCAACTCTATTTTGATCAATGTGACGCCTTTCTTTCCATATAATGTTAAAAACTCCGCTAATGCTATGGAAATTATTAGCCGTTCTACTCTGCCTGATGGTTACGTTTTGGTCTCGTTCGACGCCACGTCACTCTTTACTAATGTATCCAAAGAGACTGTGATTGCTTCTCTTACCAATAATTGGGATCTGATTGCAGATTTTACCGATATACCTATGGAAACCTTTATGAAATTGGTGGAAACTATTTTTGACAATAGCTACTTTCAATTTGATGTTAGCTTTTACTCACAACAGATTGGGGCAGCAATGGGGGATGCTGCGAGCCCTGCTTTTGCTAATTTTGTCATGCAAGACCTCCTGATGAATTTTATGGGTAGCATTGATTTTCAGATCCCATTCCTGATGCTATACGTTGATGACATCTTGACTGCCATCCCTTCGAGCAAAGTTCAGAGATGTTTGGATGTTCTTAATGAGTTTGACGACCGATTGAAGTTTACACATGAGATGGAAGTTGAAGGAGTTATTCCTTTCTTGGATATGTTGGTGTGCAGGAGATCAAATGGTACGCTCTTCACTGATCTCTACAAGAAACCATCATCTAGCGACAGATTACTGAATTATAATTCTGCACACCCCTTCAACCAAAAGATGGGTGTCATAAACACCCTGCTCCTACAAATAGAAACAGTGGTGAGTCCAGACATGAGGACCTCTCGTGTGCTGCAACTTAAGGAACAACTTTTAAAAAACTCATACCCACATAAATTGGTTCACATGACTTTGTTTCGTCCAAAAAGGAAAAGGGCGATCCAGATGAATATATCTGTTGATTCTGACGAGACAAAACCACGTTACCAGAAGATGACTTTTCACCCGTTGTTATCTGAGAGAATTAAAGACATCTTGAAAGAATTTATCCGCAGTGGTCATATTTGCCTGGCCTTCTACAACAATTTCAAACTTGGTAACTTGGTATACTCCAACGTTAAGGATCCTCTCCCAATAAAATACAAAAGTAACGTGGTTTACAAAATTAACTGTGAATGTGGGTCATCTCCATTGGACAAACGAAACAGCTGCTATCAGAACGACTTAAACAGCATAGATACGATGCACTGGTGGGTTCTAACAAGACTGGCTTATCAGAACACCTAAGCCGAAGCAACCACGCTTTTGATACTAACGACGTCGAAATTTTAGCGGTGGAACAAAACTACCCTAAACGTCTTTTTCTTAAATCGTCGTATGTCATTATCACCGATAATAATGTTAATAAAATCACAGATTTTGAACAAATGGACAGTGCGTTCAAATCCTTACTTAACATTTACCACAGGAAGATCAAACAAGATGGTGTGACTTAATTTTTCTTCGCTTTGTTATTGGTGTACGTTTTTTATAACTTGTTCATCTTTTGTGACTCCCGGTTTTGTTTTGGGAGTACCCTCTTTTATTAATTTTTTTTTACTACTGTGATTCCTCTATGTTACTGTTTTGCGTTGTACGGCATTCATAAAATTGCGGTTTTGAATAATTTGTTCTCTTTGGTAATTTAACCAAAGTTTAACCGAAACATGTTGATTTAGTGTAAATTGTGTTTTATTGAGTACGTCCCATTTCCCAAGATATTTGATTCCTATTATTCTAGTGGGTGAGAATTTCGATTATTATTCTGTAGGTATTTATGTATCTACTCCAATTTTTTTTTAAATTATCGAAAATGTGCTAAAAAAAGCACTAAAAATGCTTAAAAATAAATCTAAGCATAAAAGTATCAAAATTAGCATATAAGCATAAAAAACTTAGCGCCAAATGCCTTATTTTTATCAAATTCATGGACATTTATAACAATTATACTTCTGCTATCAATATTTATGTATAGCAAATATGCTAGAAATCTTTACTCTAGTATTTATAACCATATTATTAACATAATTAAATGTACCTATACGTTTAGTTGTAATTACAATAATGCACATTAAATTGTGAAATTTTGTATTATGTATCGATTAGGTACCTATTAATGAATAAAAAAGTGATTTGCTGTTTTTTCATTGGCGGTTCTATTCCTCAACAAAATCTACTATTATTATCAAGTAATTTTACATCAATGTTGAATTTTACAGAATCAGATGGTAATAGTACACTGTTGTTGAAAATTGAATAATTTATCTCTAAAACTGGTGGCCACTGATTTTAAGAGTAAATTTACTCGGAAATTTTTTACAGTAAACGTTTTGAAATTAATTTAGCGTATTAGAACTATAATTTTGCCCAAGACATCCCTCCCCCTTGCGAATAAATAATTAAACTCTTGCTGATTTTGTAAAACCAGTCATTCAATTCCTCTTTGGAGATACAACATTATCTACCATACAACGAAGACTGCAAAACCTCTATTATCCCCCTTTCTATATCAGATTTTAGACGAACAGGTCTGCGTCGTAGTTTGGAGTGACTTATACGTTATGGGTTTTTGGACTTTAGTCTAGCAGGTGGGCACAACTGTGACGACGTACTCTATAAAAAATATAAATATACCTACTCGTACCTGTATTAATAAATTAAAAATAATACTTATATTTTATATAAGCCAATATTTAAATAAAAATAAAAGTTACACAAAGGAATTGATAGCATATACAATCGAAAAATAGCAGTCATGTGGGGTAACCGTACGCAGCGTGTAAAAACTTGCTGATTAAAAGTTTCAATATAAATAACAATTATTATTAGAATTCAAATTTTATAATTATTTCTTGCTGAGAAAGGTTTATTACATTAGAATAAACGTTGTTTTTTTTACAATCAACTAAAACTTTTATTCTGGAAGCAATTTAGTAAAAATTGCGTACAGTTGCCCCACATGACTCTACAAGGAAATAAATAAAAAGTAATAACAAAATTTTTAGAACCATTTTACTAAAAGTTAATACATACTAAGTAAACGAGTAAAATTTAGAGGCCTGGAAAAAAACTTGTATCAAATTTTAAAATACGATTTGGCTTTGCATTTTTAGTTTCATTATCTCCAAAAATAAACCGCATGAGATACGTATTTCCTCATTTTGGATTTAGTTTCATTGAAAAAAATCGTCGGGTGGTCCTCTTGTGATCCGATCGAGTGTGCAAACTTATAGGACGAGCTGAAAATGAGGCAGTAAAAAGGCGACTTTTACAACTGACAACTTTCCAAATTTAAATATTTACCCAAAAACCCATATACACTACGACTCTTAAACTTCCACATAGGTATTATATTATAAACATTATATCGCAGTTCGCAGAGGCTGCTTTGATCTCGATATAATATCTCATTACAGTTTACAGTTTTTTAAACATTACATTGGTGTTTAATGATAAAAACAAAAAAATATTTGCTTTTTGGTCATATTTCGCAAAGCACACTTTCATACATATAAATAGAACGAAAAGTATTCACTTTCCGAACAATTGAAGAAAAAAGCACTAACAGTAATTCGAATTTAATACAAAAGAGAATTGGAATTGGAATTAAATTTACAACGAAATCTATACTCTCGTTATAAATTAAATAATTTAGAATTTAAATGCTATGAGAAGATGAAATTCAATAAAATTTTGTAAAAAGGAGATGAAAAGTACTTTTTCTTTGTGGATAATAAAAATGTCATATATAGCTACACCTAGTACGTGTTCTAGACATTTTAATAATAGTCATCTTTCAGATAAATATGCACTCGAATAAAAAAAGTGCAACCTTTAAAATACTCGGAACTTTAAAGTTATTCTAGTTTAATGCAGTAGATTAATTCATTTTTGAGTAGGTAATCATCATAAATCATAATAATAACATTTGAAGATATTATGATCACAATCAAAATCTATTGCTTATATATTATATTTTTTTAAATTAATTAATTAATTAAAATATAATTGTGCAGGTTACAAAGTATTTTTTTAATCACTTTAAGTAGTTTTTGCCGATTGCGTTGGATCGTTCAATTTTTAAAATTTGAAGAATGACATTTTAAGTTGAAATGATTTGTAGCAGTATATTCTGAAATTTTTTTTATTATTAGTATAACTTTTGGAATTTGAGTTTAAGTATATATTATAATCAATAGTTTTATTCAAAATTATTTTTGAGCAGAACCACATTTAGGTAGAATACTACGCATTTGAAAATCTTAAAACATAAATAACTTATCTGCAATGCTTACATAAAATAATTAAATTTTTTTGTCAGCTGAAACGTTTACATTTAAGATTCCCGAAACAGCGAGTAGTTAAAATCCTGTTTTAACTCAAGTGGACCGACGGTTTTACGTGCCCTCCGAAGCACGGAGACGGCCACGAGAAAGTTAGTTTTTTTCTGGATTTGAATCGGGTAATGTAGAGTAAACAGTTGGATACATCTGAACTTATATCTTAACAATTAATAATAATTAATTATTGTATAGATAACTACTAGATAACCTAGATAATTAATTACTTATTACAGATTTTCAGCGATTATGAGGAAAGTGGTGCCCTACTTCTTAAAGCTATATAAGTGTGTTAAAGAGCAATCGCATTTCAGTTTAAAAGCTAAAGGTTAAAATAATTATAAGAGAAGCGCTATATGCATTTGGTTTTCACTTCCTTGCAGCACTCAGAGTAAATTGTCGAGTATAATATTTAATAATCCTATTACCTGCTTTAGTAGGTACTTTATATGTGATAATACAATGTGTAACGACGTGTAGATAATTATTACAGCGCTCAAGATTACAAGATTAACTTTTTAATTTTAAAAAATTTTTTTTCTAAATTAATTTATTATAAAGTAGGTATAAACATCGTAGTTTTTTTTACAATTGCATATTCCATTAGAAATGAACCTTTTTCTAAGGTTCATATGTTGTGGAAACTATGTGATTTGAGTTTCAACGTAAAAATATTTTTGGTAAATTTTACAAAATATTTTGAAAGCATTCAGAAAAATTCAAATAAATGCTTGAAAAATTTATAGATTTCGGGGAAACGATAGCCTACAATACAATATACAAATATAACTAAATCTGAAGGCTAACTTCAGTTAAGATATAAATACATAATATATTATAGTTTGTAGTTTAAACCACAGAGAACACAAAGATACTCATTAGGAAAATCAGTTTAAGTCTTATCAACTTAAGTTAGTATGAACGCAAAATCAGTTCAATCAGCTGCAGGTGGAAGTTTGAAGAAATCATTCAAAATGTCAGTATTAATAATCCAATGATAAAACGTTGGAAAAACATAAAAAGGACTTCCTTACTAGTGATTTCTCAAATTAACAGTATAAGGTATAAATAAAATATTTCTAAGGAAATCATCTTGTAGAGTGTAGACCAACCAAAGTCGTTCGTACTAAAAATCAATAAGTACAAATCCAGTATTTGTTATTCCTTGCACCAAAGAAAATGGCACAAAAGAAAACTATGGACAAAGAAAATAAAGTTTGCCAAGATAGAAAGACAATCTCAGGAAAGTGGTGAAAAATTAGTTAGGAGTGGTATAAGACTGAAACATAAAATCTTCCCAACGTTGGAATTATTAGTAGAACTCCACGGTTGTATACTGTAATGTCGATATGGGTTTTAGAACAAATTATACAAGAGCCCTGAATAATTAAAATATAAATTTGTCAAATTTGAAGCATATTAATTTGTAATAAATTTTGACATGTTTTAAAATATTTTACACCTTTTTTTTATCTTCATCGGTACCATGCCTTGAACAGGCGAAAGTATTTGAAGAACCCAAAATATTTTAACCAATCTGTAAGATGTACTTCACTAGAGTAGATTATTGACAAAATATCTTAAGTGCTTTGATTGACATCAGTATAATCTCGATAGCAACACGATTATATCCCTTGGGTAAATACAAGTACAACATAATTAAGTATCACCAAATTAAGATTTAGACTTGCTCAACGACAAAACTACGACATATAGACTAGCCTAAAGAAAATTTATTTTTCTCTAAACTAAACGAAAGCGACCTGTTTCATTACCCAAAGTCAAACTTTTCCTTACCAACATACCTATAAACACGTGGTGTAACGTTTTTCGAAAGTAAAACTGCCAAGGCAGGTAAACAATAAACTAGATATTGAAATTATTTTATTAAAATTGACTAATTGTAGTACATTTTCTAAAAATTATTTTAAGTTTAACTACCATTTCAAATATGAATTTTTAGGCAGTAATTTAAAAACATCTGATGTAGCCATCGCACAACTTTTCGAATATTAAAAGTAACTCCCAATTTACCTCGGATAGAAAAAAAAAATTACTAAATCTTATCAGAGCATCAGCAATAACCGTGAAAAACATTCAGAAAATTGAAATAATAAGTAAAAACCAAAAATGCAAATTAAAAAATATATCACAAATAACTAAAATTTTATGTATAAAAAAATTTGCCTATTTATAGGCATTTAGGAATTTTATGAAAAAAGTTTTCTTAATTTTTAATAAATAAAAATAAAATTTTCAATTTTTTAATTTATAAAATTTTTGATTTTTTTTATTATTTTAGAAAAAATTTTATAGGACAAAATTTATAGGTAATTTGATACTGAAAATTTTTGTTATAATAAACTTTTACCTATTTCAGTGAACCCCCCGTTTCCCCATACGATTTCATTCTTCTTCAATGGGCTTCGTGCCACAACAGCTCAAACCTTAAATTTAAAATTTGGAATGATTTCGTTACTTCGTTTGGTTGCTATCGTGTTCACAGACATACGTACTACATACGCACCCACACATAAACCCATACAGACATTTTTCAAAAATAATAGAAATGGTTTAAGGAAACCTCAAAACATAAAAATTTGATAAAAAACTGGGGGTCAATTTTATTTCAATTTCAGATTTTAAAGTAAAAAGTGACATATTTTTATCGGATGGACAGCTTAACTTTTCTTGCCAGGCCAGTTTTACATTTGCTCGGGTCGTTTCCTTTTTTCTTTCTTGTTTGTGCGGTTGGGAGAGATAAAAATCTTACATAAGATTCACCCAGATGTCCTAGGGTATGTTCTTAAACTCATACCACTGGAATAGCACACCAAAATACGTCATTTTCAAATACAAATGATTGGTCGAAACATAATGATCATTTGCGAATCAAGTCAAGTGAGTTCGAGCACAGATCCTCTGAGATGATACTGTGAGATTCTTACTCACTAAAAAACTTCTTCCTGGGTGGTGTTTTGCACCGGTTCATGATTGCACACGGAATAACTCACGCATTTCTGTGCGGTGAAATCGTAATTACCGTAATTATCTTCAGCTTATCCTCCTCTTCATATTCCTTTCCTCGGATCATCTCGTCGATCATTTCCTCGATTGAGTTCCAATTTTAGTCAGAAACGAGCATAACATCATTGTTTTGGTTTTTTCTTAAGTGTTCGATCTTATACATATCTATCCATTTTTTGCACCCGAGTACTGTGTGCCTCGCGTCGTCTGCTTCTTCACTACTGAAAAAGCACTTTGAGTTAAGCGATATTTGTGTTTTATTGAGTTCTGAGTTTTGGTTATCCATGGTTTTATGGTGAGTATTAGTTCTTTTGCCCAAATGCTTTTTTACAACGCAGACTATCTTGCCTGCTTCATATCTTCAAGTTCTTCCTTATGCGTTTTCATGTCTTCCTTGCCGCATTTCTTTCTTCTGAAAGAAATGTTGAAATCAATAGGTGGCAGAATCGCTAAAACCAACGCTGGATCCTTCGACACCGATCTATATCCACAGTACACTGAACCAAATCAGAGCATAAATATAAAGCACACGGTTGTAGTGATAAAGAAATAGTTCCTTAAAATTGATCCAACGCACGATTTCTTCATGTTAAAGAAAAGGTGTTCGCTAAATAATGCATACGTGTTGGTATTAATGAAAATAAATTCTTTGAAATTAATATCTTATACATGCTCATATTTCAAAAACGGTTTCGTCAACGCAAGGAATAGCGTCTATGGTCGAAAGAATTGGCATTCGTTGACTCAAGAATGTTATTTGTTGTCATATGGATTTGTGTTTTTGTGAAAAAGAAGACCATTCCTTAACTGACAACTACATTTCATTGATTCAATAAGTATTGGTTTTTGTTTAACGTAAACATTTCGTAGTCATACGTATGGTAGTAATTAATGCAACGTATAAAAAAAGAAGGTTCAATATACTTTATAATATGTTTATTAATTAAGAAACAATTTTATTTTATAACAAATTAAATACCTATGTACTATACAAACAATAATAATCATGATAATCAAAATATTTAACCATATTTCATTTGAACTTAAAAATTATAAAAAGTAAAGTTTAAACTTATTAAAACTATTTACTTTTTACACTAGCTTCATATTTAGTTTTATTTCGTATAAAAATACAAAATGTTAATTAATAAATTAATCAATCTTTCGAGTTTAGATATGAAGCTAGTATAAAAATTTTGAAGATTAATTAGAAAAATTTAAATTAAACATAAAAATTATTTTAAAGTAGATCTATACTTACAGATCTTAAAAAAATTGATATCTTAGGTATTTTACAAAAAATATAAAAATTTCTTCAATATGAAGTAAATCACTTTATCTATCCTCTTGTTGCTAGAATTGTACCAAGTGGTCAATAAACCGTTCTCATATTATTATTGAATTCAGCAATAAAATCCATGTTACCTGAACTGTAAGTTAAAGGTTTTAATAATCAAGTATTATTTAAGATACATCTAGAGAAACATACCAGTTCTATTGGGGTTTCATAGATTTTCAATTTTCAAATTTTTTTCAATTTTCTTCATAATTACAGTAGCAGTCTCCGAATTCTTTAGATCTTTAAGCCAATATTGGCTATACAGGCTTTCCAAGAATTATCAAACTATTCAGCTGATAGAATATCAAAATTTAACGCCCCAATGCACACTTCTGCATTATCTTTTGGTTCTAAAAATGTACATTTTAAACACTTATAGAAAAACTAAAATAATTTAAGCAAAGTTTTATGAAATAATTGAAGGATTTGTTTTAAAAGAAACTCACCCCTAGACCTGTATTATTATTATTCAAAATTTGTATACCAAATTTTGTTTAAGTCTTATGTTTTTGAAATTATTTTTGGTGTATTTTCACGATCTTTAATGTTTACCAACAGCCACATTAAATGAAATTTTTAAATTACAATATAATGTAATATATTCGTCCTCTTTGTTGAAAAGATAGTACTTCTAAAAAAAAAAGCCATTTTTATATGAAACATAAAAGACCTCTTGGAGAAAATCCTTACCAATTTTAGTTGGAAATCCACCTATCTATACATATTATTTCCTGAAATTAAATTAAAGAGTAATTAGAAAATTAAGTTTAAATAAATAAAACAATTATTTATAAGTTCTTACTTTTGATTTAGAATTTGCAATTCCAATAAGCACGTTATTACACTAAAAACGCTGTTAACAGAATAAATTTTTATCTAAACTACGATATGAAGCTGCATATTTGCAAAATTGCAATTTTTATGTCATCAGCAATTCTTGTGCCGTACAAATTTGTTGTATTAAAGTTTGCTGTCGTTATATTATGTAATTTTATCCAATTAATCCACGTAATACAAACGTTAAAACTACGATTCTTCGTAATAGATCCAACATGTAGATCATTATTTCATAACAGTGTAAATTACAATAACGAATAAATTTCTTGCATGAATCATAACTTTTTAATGTTCGAATTCCTTAATGCAAAGAAGACATTTTATCGGATAGACGAAAACTGCTTTATATGCAGGAATATTCTAGATTAGTCAATGAAACAATTTTCTTTGTATATAAGAATGCCAATTCGATATCTTAACGTATCTACGAATTCAGTATCTAAAATCTTACTTAGCATATCTTTTTATCAAAGAAAAGATTCCTTGTCACAGCAAATTTCAGTTAAAAATCGCTGTTCGTTAATATTAAGCACTGTATTATTTTCAGTGTAAATTCGCAAAGCTGCTCTTCTTTGTACCCTAGAAATTAATTGTCGGTACTTATTGAATTTCATGAATTACATTTTTTTTTATTGAATTACAGGAGAAGGTTATATTTGATTTTGAACCATTAATATTTGGCATTAATCTACCTAGTATACTATCGTATAAATCATTTATACAGCTTTCCATCATAATAAAACAATATACTATTTCTCTATTTAAACTTTCAACTTTTAGATATTAATTTATTAATTAAATATTTTGATATTTTTGTGCTTAACTTTTTAATGTAAATTATATTAGATTATTGTACTCCTATTTTGCTAATATGAATAAAAGCAGAAGTGAAAAAATAATATTAAGAAAAGATAATACGCCTACAGACATAAATTCAAAATTGTTTGAATTAGAGTGTATGTAGCTATTGTAAGTAGGTATATGAGAAAACTTTCTCGAGATGACATAAGTAGGTACTATATGCTAATAAAAACACGCACTTTACGTAAAATCTGAATCACAGAACAAAGTACACGGTACACCTATCGACTTTTGGAAGTTACCGCAAAATCGTTATTTCGATGTTATAGTTATTTTATTACCACCGATAGCAACAGATATACAGAGCTTATATTTAATACAAGAAATCAATCTTTGCAGTAATTTTTGTGAAAAACAGTAGACAAGATGAAAAAAGCGTTGCTTTGAGAAAACTATGTTTTAAGTTAAACAAATACAGTTGTTAGACAAATCGCGAAGAAGAAAAAATTTCTTATAACGAAATAAAATCACTAATAAGCCAAAATCAATTTCATCCAAATGAAGTCAACTTTGTTCACATCTGGGACAAATTCAAAAAAATCAAAAATCACTCAAAAAAAATAATTAATTTATTCTCAAATATATTTTTTCCTACAAATATAATATATTCTCTCTCTCATATTTTCAAAAATACTCAAATATTAAATCACAAGATCAGAGACATCACCAGAAAGAAGTTTACAAAATTAATAAAATCTCAGGAAAATATAAAATGTACAAAATAAATAGTTCAAAAATCAATAAGAATTATGGAACACGACAATACACTGCATACTATATTATTGTTATATGAAAGTGTGGTTTTACTTTAGAGCCGGCGACGAGCAGTAGTAAAGTAATATAGTTAAACAATGTACTATTCTTTTAGTAAAATACTCGAAAAACAACGTAGTTTCGTAGTAAAATCTAGCAAATCTAAATAAATACTTCAGTAGGTATATAAATAAATCAATTATTATAGATGTTATATTTAAACTGATAAGTAAACTGTACTTATAGGAGTGTAACACACTTTTGATAAATTAATAATAGAATAATTATTGTGTAAGTTTATTTTCACAAAATTTATTATTTAATATTAATAAAAAAGATTTTGCTGGTATTTTTTTTGTATTTTCAAACAGTTTCGCTTTTTATAGCATCTTTAGGTTTATAAGTTAAAATGTATAATATTTATAATCTTTATAATCTTTGAAAAATGTTTGTAAGACAACACAAACAAAATCGGTTTACTTATTGTATACTTGTGACTTTAAGATTCGTTACTTCGCTACTTCACTTTTTTAAAAGAAGTTACAGATGTCTTCAATAAGAGTTTGATGTCTGGGCACACGTACCGTCAACAGAACTGTACTAATTTTCCGACGGCGAATTGTCCTATCTCCCTATTTAACATGCATAAGAAACTATCGAACTGTAAAGTCTCGTAGACTGATTAATGATATTGAAACAATGCTAAATAGACCTGCTATTTCTCGCTTGAGAGAAGAAAAACTAGGGCTTGCCAATTTCCATTCAAATTTTTTTTACACTTTTTATGAACTTGGCTGATCATGGCTGAAATCTACATTTTTATAACTTTGTCTAAAAAAGCAGTTTCAAACAATTTTCGGACTATCGTACTACAAATCTCAGGAGTCATTTGTTGAAGTTATTTTTGTAAATTTTCCATTGAGTAATAAAATAATATTTTTTACATGCCCTGGAACTGCACAATAATAATTTTACTAATATTACAAATTTCAACTAACTTTAAATACTGCCCTAATAATAATAATTAGTTGGGATCAGTTAACTGCATAGTTATTAGTATTTATTACGAAAATAACCTTTTGTAAAAAATAATTTTCCATTGTTATGTAAAACTTTTGGAGCAAAAGTAGATATTTCAATCGCGGAAATCGTGATAAAAGTAGCTTACTTATTATCTCTCCATAACCCAGCAGAGAGGAAAAACGGAAGATTCCATACTTTATGATATTATATAAAACGCGGATTACAGAGACAGATTATTATCATTTCCATTTAAAGACATTTAAATCTTTAACATAATAAACTTTTTTTTATCCACCTAAGCATCAGCAACTAAACTGTAAATCCAAAGATATATTTTTGAATAATACCTCATCTTCCTATCATTCAGTTTTGAAGTTGACATTGAAATACCCTAGCGACGACAAGTGTATGTATGAGGTGTCAAAAAGTTTTATTTCAATTGTTTATAAGCAGGATTACGAATCTCACAATTTTTTTCTGTATTACTCCAATATATTGAAAAAGTTACCATGTAAGATAGTATATCGTATAATATCTGAAATGTAATATTTATTTTGAGAACAAATTATGTTGCTCAAAAAATATATTTCTGTAAACAAATACCTATCCGATATTTTTTTCTGCAAAAATAATTTAGACGTACATACCATAAAGCTCGTAGGTATTAAGTTTAATAAATTGTAAGTGCTTAGCTATGCGGTGCCACTTTCAATGTATTCCATCGCCATCGGTAAAATCCGAGAATCTTTTTCAATACTATTTATTAAGAAAACGTTCCAAACCTCAAAGTAATCTGCAACTGGCACATTTAATTACCCAAGCATGATCTTATAAAAGCTAATTTAACTTAAGGAATTTTACAGCCATTCAATTAAGCAGTACCCAATTTCTCTTTCAAAATTGATTTCAAGCATAAAAGGGATGTAAAATGAATTGTTTTTTTTTCAATACACTTGCTTTGACGTTCGAGAATGAAGTTTTTAAAAATAAATGTTAACGATCAAGTAAATAGAATATAGAGAAACCCAACCATATCATTCCATTATCGTCATCATTTGCTCCATCAGAAGCAGACGTAAATTATATTGCATTATGTTTTGAAACAAGGATATTGCCAAAATTAATTTATTCTGATAAGTACATTTGAATATATTATATCTATATGTATTTTGTACTCTACACTGAGAGAAAAGAGATGATAAATTGAACGAATCTGAAATGTTGAATATTTTCTTATTGAATTAAACGAAATTTTTGTTAAATAAATATTAGTTGATTTAATGTTTATAATGGGTTCAAATAAGCTTCTACTATATTATCGTTGAATTAATAAAATAGTTAGATTGGAAGAAAACCGATGAAATTCTTGAACGAAACTATTATTTTGTCTTGTTGTAGCATTTTAGTATTATGTCATTTCAATGCAAAATTTGATTAAACCGAAAATTTTTATCCGCTAGCTGAACATTATTAGAAGCTTTATTCTTGTAGGTGTTTGCAGTTTGCAAGACAGTAACCTTGTCTTCACGTGCGTTTGAATAGTGCAAGAAAAATGGATACTACAGTTATTAATTCTTTAAAAGTTAATACCTTTGAAGATTATTTGTTTAAATTTATTTATTCATAAAATGCACTACTGTTAATACAGTAATGCACCTATTGTGATGGTTCAACATTGAATACGCATTCAATTTTCAGTGCTTGCATAATGATTTAATACCATCATAAGTGTAATGTTTACTCGAGAAATAATACTACGCTTTATATTAACGTAATTATATTTTTCTAACAATTACACAATATTTTTTACAACGACAAACGAATAAATTTAATGTAATTTCTATTTTCAAAAATAATTTCATTGGCAACTTTCATGGCCAGTCTGATAAATAAAATTTCAAAAATATTTTTTGATTTTTTAACTAAAAGCTAGATGAAATCTAATGCCATTATCATTCGTAGTTTATATTTCTGCATTATTTTTGTGTCTTGCATTTTTGCTTTGAAATAATTAGGGATGCAGGAATTTGCATAAATAACTTTATGTCCGACTGTATTATAATAACATGATTACAATATCATTTAGCGACCATAAAGGTACCATTTTATGGTACTAGTCCGTTTTACTTTATTAATAAAGTCCGTTTTACTTTATTAATAAAGTAATTAAAGTAAATAAAGTAAATTAATCGCTATTTTAGCGATTTCTTCAATTATTTATTACACCAAGAAATTAATTTAACTTGAAACAATGTCACACTATTTTTAAAGCTGGTTTACACTATGAGATTTCTCATATGACTTATCGTACGAATTGTCATATTAGAAATATTTTTACGTTCACACTATATAATTTTTGGTATTTAGTAACATAAAAACAAAAAGGAGCAATGCGCATTGCTTATGATTTTAGATAGGATTTTTCATACGATCAAGTCGCATGAGAAATTGCACAGTGTGAACCAGCTTTAAAACAAATTAATAAGCATCTACCAGGAGCAATAGAAAAAGCACTCTATAAAATTTTACAATTTTTAGATGTCAAAGTGAATTTTCTAATATTATGTCAAAATATAAAAGAAAATCTTCTACGGTGCAGTCGAACATAAAACTATGTATGTCATTTGCACATAATTAGGCTTTTTGGGCTCAGTCTATTTATTGGCCTCGCTCGCAAGCTCGCTCTGTCATAAACGATAGGCTTCGTCCGATAAAAACCTATATTATGTACTCATGACATAAATAGCTATTTTATGTGACCCTGTATACAGCTAATCCGCAAACCAATATTTGTCACATTTAAATGGTCAGCATGAAGAATCAAAGTTTTTAATTTTTTTGAAATTATAAATGCCATTACACCGGGTAAATGTATTGTTTTCACAAAAGCAAATTAATTTTTATGGCTACTAATATACTTTAATAAATCACTTTTGTTTTCATAATTAATTTATCTAGTGTTTCTTTCTACTATATCTTAGGATATATTTCCTTTTTTCAAATAAAAGTGAAAACACTGCTTTTCATCTAAACTCAGATCAAAGTCCTGATGATATCTAAATACCTCAAAATAATCTTGGAAATAAAATTTTCTTTGAATTATACAAATAAAAAAACATTTTATTTTTTTTTTAAATTAATAATCACGTGGCATAAAGTAATATTCGAATTTTACCTTGTGGAGAAAGGTAATATACTATTAAGTATAGACTTTGATTATGTCTATGATCTATGAAATTTGATATCTATTTTTTCTAGAACTTTTTAAGATTATCTACCACTTTAAATAGGTACGTATTTTGTAACTGTTCACAATGAACATAAGAAATATATCGAACTGCTCATGCGTTGTCAACAATTGAAAACAATATCTGATCAAATTAATTATTTTCAACAACAAAGTATTTTATTGCAACAGAGCCGAGTGGATGCAATAAGGTTCTTTTGTTCTACCAATTTCCATATTCATAAAATAAACTGGTTTTTTAACACTTGCATCATAAATAACTATTTTAATTTTATAGTTGCATAACATAATAATTATAATGAATATAAGAATTTGAATAATGAATTCAGATCTTCGATTTATCCTAGACCGATACAAACATGCACTCAACGCCCGAAATACTTAAAATATTTTTTTTTTGCATGAGCTAGTTTTATTTACCGCATGAAAATAGGAACAAGAAGAGGATACGAAAATGGTAGATCGTGCAAAAAAAATTAAACGTGGTTTAATATCTAAACCTCTAAGATTGTAATAATAATAATGAACCTGGCCAAGTTCAAAGGATAAAAGATAAAGTCAAATTGTGCAAAACATGTTAAGTTTTTAAAAATATATAAAAAAGCGAAGCAGTATTCTGTTTTATTTGATCTTTTATATAATATAAATAATATTATAAAAAATGAAATTTACGTATTGATGCATTTCTAGATAACCTGTATTTTTATTTAAATTTTCTATGAAATTGCAATATAAATTTATAATTTTCTTAATGCGATTTCAAATATTGGCATAGGCATATAAATATTATGGTCGAGAATCTCTTGAAAATTTATATAACTTTATCTACTATACTACTTACTTACTTGATTGAGCTACGTGAAGTGATAATATCTACTTAAAAAGATTGTCTCTCTAAACCTACACGAGTACGTGTTTTTCCATTATTATCCAAATCCGAACATACTTAAGTACATTTTAATGTCCCTTTCCCAAATATTTAGTATAGATACTTATGCGAATTTTCTTAATCTGACGTCAAAATTTGCTACCTATATAAAACACTCTGAAATTTCAATCTTTCTCAGTTAAGTTTGAGGAGTAATTCTAGCTGCTCAAATACTCGATCGACTTAATATTCCAATATGAATTCAAAATTGCTTACAGCAGTTTTGTTGTTGTCTTGTGGTTTAGCTTTATGTGGTGCTGGTAAGTTCACTTTTCTGTTTCTTATTTGTGAAAGTATTTTACTTTTTCTTTCTTAATTTTTTTTTATATTCTTCTATTTCATTATTCCACTTTTACTTATTTTTTGTAATAATTTGGGAAATGTTTTTCAGAAAAGAAAGTAGTGTGCTACTTTGGCAGTTGGTCCGTCTATAGACAAGGTCTGGGCAACTTCCCCATCGAAAGTATCGATCCTAAATTATGCACACATTTGGTCTATAGTTTTGTTGGAATTAATGCCGATGGAACAATTCGTATCCTCGATCAGAATGCCGAAATTGATAAAGGTACTCAATCGCGCATTAATTTCTCATTTCCAATAATAATTTAAATTTTGCAGGTGGTTTTAGAAGGTTTAACGCATTGAGATCGCAAAATCCAAAACTTAAAACTTTGGTGGCAATAGGAGGATACAATGAAGGATCTGTTAGATTTTCACAAGTCGCATCGGCCGCACATCTTAGAACAGCGTTCGTTAACAATGCTGTTACTTTTGTTCAAACTCACGGTTTTGACGGTTTCGATTTAGATTGGGAATATCCAAGTCGATTGGGTGGTGCTCCTAGCGATAAGGTTTGTTTCGTCAAAAAAAGAATTCTCGGATTTTATTGTTTTGTTAAAATTTCAGGCTAACTTTGCTTTATTGATCAAAGAATTTAGAGAAGTGTTTGATAGACACAATTTATTGATCACGGCCGCTGTTGGAGCTACCGCATCAGCTATCAGTGTATCTTACGACGTTCCAGCACTTTCCAAGTAAGCGTTATATCGAGTAATATAGCTTGAAAAATATTATTGTTAAAATTTATAGGTACTTGCATTTCATCAACATCATGGCTTACGATCTTCATGGCGCTTTTGATGGCATTACCGGAGAAAATGCTCCGTTATATCCTTCATCTCATGACGTCACACCGGTTCAAAAAGAAGCAAACGTCGTATGTTGTTTGATAAAATGTTAAAATTAAATTATTTTTTAAACTTTTACTAGGATGCTGTTTTGAAAGCCTGGATTGCCAACGGAGCCCAACCAGAAAAGTTGGTTTTAGGTATTGGAGTTTATGGTAGATCATTTACTTTAGCTAATCCTGCTAATAATGGCATTGGAGCCCCAAGTGCAGGACCCGGCAATCAAGGCCCATACACTTTAGAATCCGGAATGTTGGGATATAACGAAGTAATAATTATCTTTGCCAATTGATGATAAATTCGTATATAACTGTCTTTTTATTTAGATTTGTGAATTGCAAAAGAACGGTCAATTTTCGAACATCGTTTGGAACGAGGAACAACAAGTGCCATACGCTTTTTCTGGAAATCAATGGGTTGGTTACGATAATCCAAGATCTGTGGCTTTAAAGGTAAAACCTTTTTGTAAAATTTAAATTTTTTAAAATTTCAACTGAACTTCTAGGTTGCTCACGGTAACAAATTAAACATTGGAGGTTATATGATCTGGTCTATAGAAACCGATGATTTTCGTGGAGTATGTGGTCCCAAGTATCCAATATTGACTGCAATCAATCAAGGAATTTAAATATTTAACAATATATGGGCGAGTTATTAATAAATTTATGTTATAATAAATTATAATGCTGTACATCAAATAATAATAATGCAATTATTCTGATTTATATTCGTAATTGTAATATCATGTACTGATTAAATTTAGCAATTTTTGAATAACAATGTATTTAATATTTCATACCTACGCATTCTTTTCAAAATAATACTTATTTCTTTAAACCTTAAGCTCAACATAAATAATTTGCTAAGTCTCTTAGACATTAATTATTTTATGAGTTAGAGCTTTCTCGTGTTCAAATCAGCTAAGTATCTTCGAGATCCAATTTCGTTAATAAGCCTCTCGACGATGCAATGATTAAAAAAATGTACTTAAAAATGATTATTAAATAAAAACCGAGCTTTGCTGGTTTATTTAAACCAAAATTACGATTTTAATTATTTTACAAATTTGGTAGCTGTAATAAAAGAAATATATAGTAATTTTAATCAGGTGGGGCATTGTTACCGGATTTAATAAATTACACTTGGGACTTGGCATTACGTTTCCATCAAATCTGCAAAGTGTGAAATTGGATATCATTTGAAATTTTTAAATCGTTCTTATCTGGAAAGGATTTTTCGGGCAGGACGAGCAACTTTGTCGATGATAGGGCTGATAAGGTAACAAGTGTGAACATTACATGTGTGTTGTTATGCGTATGATATCTTATTTGAATTAAAAGCTTTGTTGCGTCGACTACGTCATTGTGTCAATAAGTTAAAGAGTGGTTTATTAAAATTTTCAGAAAATCGATGCCTCTGACGTCAAGACTGCGCGTCGTTTGCGTCGCGCTGAAAGCTCAGCGTTCATTGCTGTTTGACGATGCCCTCGTACTGGTGCTCGTTTTACTTATTAAGTTTCGTGTGTTTAAGCTATTCAACTCCAAACTTTTTCAGTAATTCATTTCTTGTTCGATTTAAAAGAAATGTCGATCCACAAGAAGCTCACATCGTTGCACATAGGAACGGATTCGTCAACATGGGACAGGTAACGTATAAAAACAGATGTTTGTAGCTTTCAAAATTTTTATTTTCCCCAAATGTCCAAATATAACATATTTATTACTTTTAAGTCCGTAAACCTAAAAAGCTCATTTTTAAAGCTTATCCCCGAAGGTCTCTATTTAAAATTTGCTGATGAATCAATGTAATGTTAGTTTCAAGTTTAAAGTGAAAAACCGTAAAAATATGTACTGTAAAAGGTTAGTTGAAAAATACAAAATTAAATTAATTTTCAATTTCTTGTAGGATAATGTATTCATTAAAATTTGCATTTTTTGTCTTTGCAGAAAATTGTTGCTGACGTATTTCCAATGTTAATGCATAATAAATAATGTACATATTATAATACACTCGAGTACCCAAGAATTTTATATTTTTATCGATTTTTCATTCGAGTTAACACCGTCGTTTTATTAATCAACAAGTTTCATAAATTTTCTTCTTTATGGTAAAAGAGTAAGAACGAATAATAGCAGAACTGGAGGCTCTTAATTGGTGCTCCATAATTAAATTATAAGAAAAAGTAAAAAGGAATTCCACCAGAACAACATCTTTATTAGATTACAAATAAATAAATAAAACAAGAATACTTGTGTATTTGTACTTTGGGTTGAACTTTTTGTAATAATTAATTATTTCAAAATTACGATTAAAGATTAACATTACTTAATAATTATAATAATTATTGGAAATATACTTTTCAGATTTTCATTTTACAAAATATTAGAATTGATGTTGAAAATTGATGAAAATTTGTATAATCACTTCGCCTTAATCACATATCAGAGGGCTATTATATTGTTGGGATGTAATCTAGGTATTTTAATTACTGTAATCCAAAATTAATCCTGTTTTTATTAAAATCTGCATTGCAAAATTTTACTCGTTTGATTGGTTTAGTACAAATCGGACTTGATTGAGATGAATTGAGGTTCGACATCCCATTAGTCGAAAACTTAGCAGTCCAGTGAAATTATAATTCTCTTTGAACAGCATAATAGGATAAAAATTATATGTTAGTTTTGAAAATTGACTGGTTTCTTTTAGGTTTTTGACGCATTGGTGGATAACGAGCATCGTCCTTATTGATGTTGTAAAAAATTTTCCGCCGGGTACACTCAAATTGAAAGAAAATTTCCCGAATACGTGTTTTTGAAAATAAACAATAAGATAGTATATAAATAATAATAATATACCAATATAGTATGTTGCTGTGACTACCGTCTTTAAATGTTTTTCCACTACAGAATTCAATTGACGGTTCGATTGGACATTTCTCAACAAAACAAATACAACAGGGCAAATAAAACCGGCTGCAATCTTCTTATTGACAAATTTTCATTCTTTAATAATATTTTCATTTCAATTTATTATTTCCAAATTCAATTATCAATTTAGACTTCTTTATTATAATTTTAATCTTTCAATTTTTATTCTTCATTAAATTTAAATTTAATGTTTCTCAAATTAAAATTTTATTTTGTGATGTAATTTTCGATGCTTCGATTGATTTTCGATTGCATACTCGTAGATGTTCAATTTTCAATCGTTCTCATTTTCAATAAAGCTGCGATCCATGCAAGCATACTGTTACCCCAATGTGGATTTAAAAGATACTTTTGTTCTTTTGATCTGTAACTCAAATCAGTGACATTTATTTCCTTTTTTTGCTGACCATTTTTTGTTTAAATTTAAAAATACTGTTTACAAATATCGAGCATACTGGCGTATCTTATTTTATTTAAATAATTGTTATTTGTTGCTATAAATTTTAATTAATAATTATCTAACATGATAAATAGCCAATTAATCTCTGTATAAATTAAGAACAAATTAAGGAAAAGTGTTATCTCTTTGCCAATAAAAACAAAGCTTTGTGTCTAGCGGTTTTGGTTTATTACCATTATCAGGACACAGTAGCAAATAATAAATTAATTACAAGAAACCTTATTCCAAATTAAAATCATACAAAATGAATTATTATAAAAAAATTTTAAATTAATTAGTAAATAAAATCACCGAACTGAGAGGTTAATTTCAAGTAAAAAAATTTATTATTTGAAACTGTATCCTGGGGATGATATGTAATCAACCAAAACCTGTACACATACAGCTTTGTTTTATTAGCAAGAAAATATCACTTTCACTATTTTCTAATAATAAGCAATATTGGCCTTGTATTGGTAGTAATTAATTTACATTATTTGCTGAAAAATATGAAGAAACTAAAACCAAATCAAATAATTCTTATGCTTTCTAATAATTTTCAAAATTAGAAATTGGAATACTTTCTTTAGGAAAAAACGGAAATAAACAATAACAAAACCATAATAAGGAAAGGCTTTTTTCCTGCCAAATTGAACTTTAAAATAAATTGGTTTTATAGCCTTATACGTTTTCATTGACAGGAAAATCACAATATTCATTTAATTAACTTGTTTTATTGAAACATAATATCTATATTATAATTAATTTCAACGAATTCTGAATAATTAAATCTTTATGAATTTTAATTTTATATACTAATTGTAGTGTAATATCTCTCGTATAATTTTCATTGGTACAATAATTAAATATTGTAGAGTAAATGTTTATTCTGAGTTTAAGTGTTATTAACTTAAAGAAAAACATTGATATCTAAATTTTTTTTGTAATCCAGTTAAATTAACATTAAAATTTATTTTTAGCTTACCTTTTACTACATTTATACATAAATAATATATTAATAACTATTTCTGAATTTTGATGTTGGTTGAGAATAATTTTGGAATTTAATTTAACATAAATACAAATAAAAATGTACATATTATTAACAAGTGTTTACTTTTGTAAACATTTTCATTCATACAACCATACAACTTTCTTTCGTTTTATATTTTATTTATTTATTCTTGTTATTTTATATATTTTTATTATTATTGTTTTATTAAAATTAAAATTTAATTATAAACCAATAAAAATAATTTTATTTATTTCTATCAAGCAGAAGAAAGTAATAGATAATACTCTTTATTTGCTGATTACAAGTAAATATTGCAGTGGATTAAGTTATTATGCATTTAAATGAAGTTAAACTTAAATTATAAATAATTTAATTCCTTTAGATAGAAAACACGTTTTCCTTAGTGTAAACCTAAAAACGTAACCGATTTACACCATTTAATAGTACTTACATCATACCAGAATCTACGTTAATATGTATGATTTAGTTATTACGTAGGGAAGAGTTTTCTATTATAACTTTTTTCCATTCATATTTTCTTTAAATTAACTTATTTTCAATTTTCCTTGAAGACAAGTATACGACTATAAACAACAACACGTAAAATGATCTTGAATATTATGAAAAATAATTCGGAAGCAATCTTAAATATAATTTATTCTATGAATATTTAATTTTGCAAAATAGGGGTTTTCAAAATTATGCAAATTAAGAAATGCAAAATTTTTAATTAATTCTTATATTAATTATCCAGCAATATTTATTTATTAAAAACTACTGCATTTAAGTAAATGATTAATTTAAACATTATAAAAAGTAATCATAAATTATATCTAGTCTTGCCATAAGTTCTGTTACAATTAAAGTACCTCTGGTTGTATATCCCACGTAGGGAATTTAGGGGTTGTTTATGGGTGGTCTGAAAAGGTACCTTGTCGGTTGCTAATTAACGTGTATTAGTTGATGTCTCCATGGGCGCCCGAAGAAATAAATGTCAGGGGGGGGGGGGTGACTACGTATATTTACAGTTTCCAAATTCCATTATGTTGTTTCTTTGTCTGTAAAAATTGTTATTTAATCTTTCATTCAATTTCCCAGAGAGGGCAAAGGACCCTACTGGCCTCCCCTTCGGGCGCCCATGGATGTCTCTAATATTTCTAGCGTTGGTGATGATTTAGTGGTACTACCCTTCACGAAAAGGTAGTTAGCACAGTTACATTTTTGTGAAAAAACTGTTAAAACATTTCTCCAGTCTACCAACAAATACTAGATGTATTTGTTTTTTAATAACACCACATTCAGAAACAAGTCTTGGATTTTCCAACAAAATTCGACACATAAGCGAAACCGACATACAGGTGGATTGAAAAAATTTACTAACTAATAATTACACTGGATTACAAATTTTGGTCTATACTCGAAGACGTGGTTTGAAGTAAGCACCATATAACTATTGAGCTGTTTTATGCCCGTACTAATAGTCGCGGATCAATCCGAGATTCAAGATAATCCTAGGTTTTACCAATGAGATTACTGGAATTTAGACCGTATCGTAGCAACAGCTACTATTTCGAGAATTAATCTTGAATTTCGGATTGATCCGTGACTATTAGTACGGGCATTAATGAAGATAGCAGCATTGATACCGATGAAAGTGAGCGTGTCGTAATAGATGACTGACTGGTCGGATAGTCCGTCTCATATTTGCTAAAAGTCATTTACACTGGGAAATAAAAAGATTGATCCAAAACACTTTGGAGCAATGAAAGTAAATATAATTTGTTCTCTTTGAATGCTATTAATTATATTAAGTATATCCGACTTTTAAAATATAAAAAACATGATATTAAACAGCAAGTTCTCACTATAAAGCACCGTTGTAGGAACATCATGATGTGGAGCTGTTTTTTCCGTGGTGACATTGGAGCCCTATACCGAACTCATAGTATTATGGATCGGTTTATGTATACCGACAAAATGGTAAGAGAAAAATGCCACGCGGCTGGATATCTCAGCAAGCTAATGACCCAAAACGTGCATCAAAGCATGTTAATAGACGGGTTGGGTACAACTCGCCGCGCACGATTCGCCGCGGCGCGATTCGCCGAGAGCTTCTAGCGCCACATATCAATAATCTTCGGAATTAAACAAGAAAAAAATTATTCGATTTGTTGACCTTTTGTATTTACATGAATACTCAGGTCCATTAATATGATAAAGAGACATGGAACTTATACGAAAGAACTATCGATAATATCCAGGTACAAAACTTTTAGTTTTCGAGTAAATCCAGTGCTGATTTAAATTTATTTACAGAGAACTAATAATATTGCGGAGTCAGCTCATAGGAGGCTACAATCGCAGTAGAGCATCGAAAGACCGACTATTTGGCGTTTCATAAAGGAATTTAAAAAAGTTCAAAGCAACAGAGACGTGTATTATGAAAGCCTAGTTGCCGGGAACCATACTGCAAAAAAACATAAAAAGTTTATCCTTGCAGATGAAAGAATCTTGACATTTTTAGTCAATGATTTTGAGAATCGGGATATATTAGAATACCTTCGTGGTTTGGTCCACAATTTCGAAATCTTGGAGGCTTAATCTATATAAAATTGAAAATAAACGAAAATATAAAGAACTACCATTGTTTTTTTCTAACTTTTGAGAAATTTATCTATTTAATTTGTTTAATTTATTTAATTCATTTTTATGGGTTAAAAATCTATCAAAGATTATCAATAGATGGGGTTACTGAACGGGTAAAAATAAAAAACTCACGGCGAATCGTGCCACGGTGAATCGTGTCGCGGCGAATCGTGCAGCGGCGAATCGTGCCGCGGCGAATAGTTCTCGGCGAGTCGTGTCGCGGCGAATCATGCGCGGCGATTCGTACCGTTCCCTTAATAGATATAGACAAGACACATAGACAAGGCTAAAATCCGCATTTTTGAGTGGTTTAGTCAGTCTTCAGATTTGAATCCCAAAAGAGCATTTGTGGGAACGTTTAGAGAAACCGATTGACTCTATACCGTCACGATATTTCTGCAAAGGAGTTTGCAACGAAATACTAAATGTTTTTAATCTAGAGTTTGTATGTATTTCTTTATTTTTGATTTTAAGAGCTTTTGTCACATTTAATTTGATATATAATGCAAATCTTTCGTATTTACTTTGTTTTAAATTTTTTCAGATAAATACAATTATCTAGAAATTTTTAGGTATACATATATTTTAATTTAAAAGCTTTTAGAGAACAAATAGAATTAAAATTAGAAAAATCAAAGAAAATGTTGAAATTTGAAAAAGTTATTGCAAAAAAACTGTTTGATAACTTACTTTTAAGCGCTACTGTAATTAGCACACTAATTACTATGTGTCATTTTAAGAAAATGTTATATCAATGATATTTTTATATTATTTTTACAAGACTTTCACGACAAGCATTAAAACGTATTTAATAATCACTTTTTTCACTAATAGAAGTTAGATAGATAGAGATTAGAGAACTAAAGAGTATAACTTATGATTTGAGTCCACACCAAGAGCAAACAAATATTTTGTGTACTTTCCAATTTATTAGGCTTTATTCCTAAAATAATTTATCATAGGAGAAAGCATAAAATGTAGTTTACATGATACTAAGAGAAAATCTAAGAACATGTACTGTGTTAACTGTGTTTTATGTTTTCTTCTATGATAAATCACAAGAGAAATTATTTAATGTATAAATTGCCTTAGAGCTTACATGGTTACATATAAAGATATTTAATTATATAAGGAAAATTGGGATATTATATAAAATAAAATAATAGCTTTATTGTAAAAATAAATAATTGTGGTTTCAAAAATGCAGATCATAAAGCCTTTCACTACATAGCTATTGTGTTTATCAACACTTAAGCTTACCCAAATTGGAGCACTAGGATGTAGAATCGACATAATATAGTAGCTATAACTTAAATATTTGCGTTACAGCACAGACAGAATAAATAATAATAGCAGGGTTATTCCTTTAAGCTCCCTGGACTAACAACTTCAGAGGTTTTTGCGGAAGTCATGCAAATTTTTTATTTGACATATAGTACAAAGCATTTGTGAATAAAATGTAAATTTTAAGTAAAACTACTTTTTAGTATCTACATTGATTTTATTCAAATTTATTGTATGAAAACCGTTTGGACCAATTTAATGTTTTGTATTGTAACAATTCAAAATTTTGCAGCAGGTTGACCAGCTCAGCGAACTTCAAAATATTATCCAAAACAAATTCAGTTTTTCATTAGGTTCAAAATTAAAAAAAAAATAGCAAAGAAATCCAAAACTATCATTACCGTATCCTAATAACCAGCGTCGACAGCAACTAAAAATTTCTTACATTACAAAAAAATTGCAACTCTCTTATTATTTAAAAAAATATTTAAATATAAAAATATTGCCGCCGGCCCACATTAGATCTTGCCAGAAGACTTGTACAGTAGCGGATTTTAGATCTTCTCGTAGCTCTTGGCAGATTAATCAGATTAGTAAAGAGGCTTTCTCTCCCTTAAGATGTCCAAAATTTTAGACAACGTGGGCGTGGGTTAGAATTTTTATTTTATTTTATTACAGTTTTCTCTTTATCCATTTAAATGCATTCTTAGTCAATATTTATTTAAATCTTTATTGTACAAATATTTTCCTAACAAATCCATTGCGCAAACTGCAAGGCGCGAGACCCCCATGCGATGAAAGGCCAATGGCGACCGCCAGGCTCATCCATAGCCATAGATAAATCCGGCCCTGGGCCTGCATTCACTTCGTCTACCTCTACACCAAAATTATGTTTACATATATTTATTTTTAGATTTGAATAAATAAATTTCAGTAAACCTGATTCCATCTTAAATATCATACTTATCGTTTATTTGATTTACATAAGTACTATACACAATAATATATTCGGATATTTTCCTTGTGAAGTAATTCGGTCGGCATGATTTACAAAATATTTTGTGAAACTTACTAAATTGTAGATTTATTTTTAAATTTATAAAAACAAAGTACCTATCGTTTTATTAAGTCTTTTTACAGTTTATTATATTATAACGCCGCAATATAATAAACATTAATTACTCGTATTATAAAATCAAGATCTACAAGAAGATAACTACTATAATTATTATAATACTAATACTTCTATGTAGTTATAATCTTATATTCCATGAATATTGCAACAGTATCAGTACCTTTTTAACTTAACTTACCTTTTTAAATGCTATTGCAGTTAATGAGCTTTGCATTTATAGTGCATTGAGTGTTTGTTTCTGTCTACGCTATATTTTGCACGTTAAGTTACATGTTTTCCATAATACCATTATTAATTTTATAGCTAATTTTTATAATTTTTTTTTCGAAATGTCGCATTACATCACTGGTTAAATAAATAGCTATTTACTATTTTTAATTTACTCTTTATTTCAAAAATTCATAGTCAAAATTGATATACCTTCCTACCATAGATTTCACTTCGTTGTGAAACAAATTAAAATAATAAGTAAACCTTCTATAATGTAATTTGTAATGTATTAATACCAAAATGGCTGCTTTTGTTAAGTAAACAATAGAGATGAATTAAATCAGATATTATGCACCCATTAGGTTTTTTATTCAATATGAACTTATATTATACTGATTATTCATGCCTGCTTTCATAAAATTTTCAGTTTTAATTGGCTTGTTAAAAATGTTAGGCAAATAAATATTCATTTACTTTTTGTTCAATTTAACCCCTCACTATATTAAAGGTTTGTGGAAGCGAACTCAGACTAGACAATTAAATAATTTACCCCAACAATATTACAATTCAAATATTACATTAAATTTTCTCAAACTTAAAATCACAGTAATCAAAATTGATTTAAAAGATTACGTACGATTGGAATTGTAAGTTCGTATAAATTACTGGAATGTCCTAATGCATCTTAAAAAATATTTAACAAATTAAAATTTCTATGATATTAAATTTGATTTTGCAGTTTTATTGGGAAAAGCATACATATCCATCATAAAGAAAACATGGGTATAATAAATTCAATGAGTTGAATATACATCAGCAACTTCACTGTAGTCAAATTTATGTATTATTTATAACTTGATGTAAATTTTACTGTCGATGAAAATATAAGCAGAAGGATTAAAAAAAGTTCAAATCGTGTACGCCGCGGATTAGATATAGATATGCGATTATTTCATAGTACAATATTTTGATAAAATATTTGGAAGTACTACACTAAAATCACTGCATATTAACGATAACCTGCAGTTTTCAAAATTTTTATAAATAAGCAGATTTAATATATTTACAGCCTTACTAATAAACGTTGTATAAATTTTATACAGGGCTTATACAGGGTTGCATAAGAAAACGTTACTAATAAACCGTGTATAAGCTCTACTCTGTATAAGCTTGTCATAACTATTCATAGATGTACTTATAAAGCTTGTATACAGCCTGTATACATGGTGTATAAGTAAAAACGTTACTAATAAACCGTGTATAGCGATGAGGTAGTCAAGGTTTTCATGAGTGTCAAAACACATTTTATACAAATCTTATACAACTAGAACTCTAGTTTAACGATTCCTTGTCATTTTCTCCATTTTTTAGGTTAAATATATTTACTTAAATGACTTTAATAACATAAATTCAAATGACAGTGACAGAAAAAGTCACAAAAATGACATTTCGAGTGTAGAACCATAGTATAACACAGTTATAGCTTATGCAGTTCGTATACAATGTTTATTAGTAGAAAATTTATATACCCCTTATACAGTGCTTATACAGTGTATAACTATACACTTGTTCAACGCGTGTATAACGAATTTTTATTAGTAAGGCTGTTAGTATATTGTTTGGCTCAAATATAAAAACATGTCAATATATGTATTTTAAGCATTAATCATAATATAATCCTCTTGGTATATCTAGGGATGCATTAGTTTTTTAAGTTTTCATGTATGTAGAAAGTATGACTGTATTTGTTTTTGTTGTAAATTTATAAATTAAAGAGAATTAATATTACTCTTATTATATTTTTATTGGTATGTACTTAAATCTATTAAAAATATATTATTTTATTGATTTTATTTTGAAATATATCCCACCAAAAATGCGACTTCATAAAAGTTTTGGGAAGAGACGCTGTCAAAAGCTTTTGGGCTAGGGAGCTTGGTATTCATCAAGACTTATAAAGTAATTAATAAGTATCTAATCATCACTTGTTCTGAGTACGTGACGGATAAGAGCAATCCGATAGATTCCATAATTGATTATTTTCATGAACTCAGAGATAATCTTTTTTTATATAAAATTAGTTTATGTTCTTTGATAAAATATTGTGCATTTTGAATTGCGAATTTTATCATTGGCATTTGTGCCGTCGGCGTGGTATATACCTACTAATGTCTGATATCTTTGTAGTTGAAGTTTTCTCAACTTGTATAAGGTTTTACTTCAAAATCCACTTTGGATTCATATATAAATTACTTTGGATTTGTTGTAGGCATGTAGACTCTTTTTGCAGACTTATGTAGTTAGACCAAATTAGATGCATGTCATACCTTAGTAACTTTTCTTTGTGTAACGACTCTAAACCGCAACAGTTTATTTTTTACTACTCTTACATTTTTTATATTCGCATTCTATTGAATTAATAATAATTAAAGAGGTTGATGAATTAACAGAAAAAACTTAGAACCGAAAAGTAATAGATTCCGCATGGCGTTACTGCCACACTTCATGTTATGATAATATGACGTGATACGACGTGATACTTGAAAGCTGCTTGAAATTAGCAGGGTAGTTTCTATCAACTGTTGTTTGCAGAAAATAAAAATTTCTTAATACTATCATATTATATTATTTTCATTATTCGCAATTAACATAAAGTTTTTTTTTGATTTGCTCAACATTGTTGTATAGACATGGCCATGTACTATATGGAATGGACAATACATTAAAATAAATAATATAAATAAAATATTAAAATAATAGGTTTAAGAAACGACAAATTTTTTCATTTTCAATTTTTTACTGTCGTTTGTTCTTGAGTAACGACATTATCGGTTTTTTTCCTGTTTTTTATTTAAATGAAATTTGAAGCTTTTAAAAATAAAAAAAAAAGATTAACTCTTTCTTATAAATTAAAATAATACGTATATTGTAGTGTTCTTCCCTTGATAATTGGGTTGTATTACAAATTTTTCTTTTTCTTCATTGATTGAATTTTTCTTCGTGATAATTCGCAATTTACCTTACGGTTGTTGGCGCTCGTGACGCTGCCAAATGTCAACAATATGGCACAATTACGTACACTTGATGTTATTTTGAATTTGATTCTGAATCATTGTATTGTAAAACCGCCGTGAAATGATAATTCACAAAATAAAACACCCAAAGAATGCAATCGATAGGTTTATAAACAAAACTTTTTGTACCAACTATACGTATTAGATTAACTTAATATTTTTCCGTGTGGTGGCGTTTGCTTAGTGTAAATCGCGAATATGTAAATAAATTTTATTTTAATTTAGTACAATCAAATGAAACGCATACGCTTTTTAAATGTACGTGCGCGGGGATACTTATTCTATTAAATTTTTTCTAGCAATTTACGTTGTAATGTAAAATTGTTAACCTTAAATTTCAAATTCCGCCGTTGAAATTTTGTTTTTAAAGCTTATATTGATTTTTTTTATTTTAGCTTCTAACTCTCTTTTATAGCTTCTGTTTTAAAATCTATTAGCCTCCCATCTTTTCAATTTCAATTTACCATTTCAAAAATATATACACAACATTTTTTTTGATATTACTATTTTATTTTTATTAAAATTTCCAATTATTAAACTAGATCGAAGAAAATTTAACTTTAATTTTTGCATTTAAAAACATGTTTTGGAGTTTATTTATAAATTTATCTTTGCTTATTTTTTAATTAATAATACCTACATACTTAAAGTTTATTATTAGGTTTATCCTAGATTTAGTAAATACTATATCTTAAAGGAGAATTGCCTCTGTGTAATTTTTCCCATGTCTCACTGAAACTTTAAATAGTAAAAGAGCTTTTCGTGTAGATACAAAATCGACACAAAGTAAAATTTAGTGTAAAGTTATGCGACACTCTCCGACATTTCATAAAAACTTCACGGAAAGGATATATTATGTACGTTTTTGGAAGCTTCTATTTTATTTATAAAAATTTCCTGCATGTATTCCATTCATGTGTATATGGAAAAGTCATCGTGAAAATGCGAATTTATATGAATGTTCTGAAGTGGAATTGAGTTCCCAAATAAAGAGCTTATAATTTTATGTAAACTTTTGATTGTTTAGTTTAATTCATATCATATCTCGTTATACATGAACTGAAGAGTTTTTAAAGCTTTTTCTATAGTTGATTAAATCCGACGATCAGTTCGTTCCAAAACATTTCACTTGATTGTTAAAAAACAATATTTTCCTGAAATATTAACCAATTAGCAATATATTTTTTATTGTTTATTCAATCAATTTCATTCTTTAAAAAAATGATAAAAGATCTTTCCGAAAACTCTTATTCCTATTAAATTTTCTCTGTCTTATCTTAGAAACTTGCTTCAATACAAACAAAACAGTATTTTCTCTTCTATAACAAAAGTATACTTTATACAAAAAAGTTAATCAATTTCGAATTAAACTCCAGTTTAGAATGCAAAATTTAATCAATAGCGAAATTCTATTCTGTTAGGATTTATTTGTACTTATATAACAATTACTTATTGTTTTCCCAGTAAACATATTATTTAATAATTCCTACTCAAATTATATACGTTATGTTAAATTATGCGCGATAGTCTTTTTGTTTCAATTTATATACGCAGTATTTCAAAACAAGTAATTAAGTAAATAGGATTGTTTTTGAGTTAAATGATATTCAGTTTTGCATGAATTCTTATATTTCTTTGACTTTATCTTATTATTTTATTGAACTTAAAATTTTACTTCTCGTGTGAAAAACACTGTCACTTCACAACTAGTTATATAAATAGCTGTTTTGTGAACGTTACATGTTTTACGTGAAGCTAATTACTTTTTACTTAGCTGTAATGAATATCAGTCCAACAAACTTGCCACAGAATGTCTAACATTAGATCCGAATAAAAACACAATGTGCAATTTTGTATTCCTGTATTTATACGGTTTTCTATGAATCACATTACATATTTCACATTACAGGAATAATAAAAGGTTTTTGTATAAAATTCTTTAATGCTGAATTTTCTTAGTGAAAGATTTAGAAAGTTACGGCTGAAAAACAAAAACTGATACTAAATGTTTAAAGAAACACTTCGTTATTAAATAATAATAAAACAAAAGTAAATAATAATAAATTACAATAACAAAACAGCTCAATTCCTATGTATGGTTTTTATAAGGTCGCAAGTTACGCAGCCTATCTGCCGCCCTCGTCTCCTAGAGCTCGTGCCAAATAGAAATAGAACCGAAAATCATCGTTTTTTAGCAATAACTTTCTTGATTTTAGAGATACAGCAAAAATTGTAATATACAATTTAAAGAACTAATAAAATTCTTTAAGTTCGTATATTACAAGTTTTGCCGTATCTCAAAAATTAAGAAAGTTATTGCTGAAATACGATGATTGTCGAATTCATTTCTACTTGGCACGAGCAATAATACTTAAATTATTTAAAAACTACTTTGGTTAAAATTTAAATATTATTAAAGCAATTAAAGCTTGTCGATTTAGTTATCAAACTTTGGAACCTTTACTTCGAAGATTAAGAAGTATAAAAATTTGAGTTGATTATTTGAGAAAATCTAGAAATAATTTCGTTTGTAAATTTTAAAATCATGGGCAATTATTTGGGTTATGTTGTTTGAAATCTTAATAATTTAAGTGATTTTGAATTTAAAGTACACAATAGATTGGTAGATTACATTGTAAACCCTTGGTTGAAAAATTAAATATAAGAGAGGGTAATGTCATGTTCTTTTTATTTACAGAAGTAATTTTAAAAGAATTTATTAAGAAAATTTTTATTTTCAGTTAATTATAAAAATTTTATTTTAAGTTGTAAATTTACAGTTCCCATTAGTTGATTAACTAAAAGGTTTTTGCCAAAAATAGCTGATGGACAAGAAGTCGAAATTTAATTCAAGGGTTTGTAATTAATCAAAATTAAGCATAATTTTGATTAAAAAGTGATTTATTTGAATTTTGACAAATGAATTTAATGTTTTTGATTTTTTTTAATAAGAAAATTGAAACTGGAAGCTGCAGAATTTAAATTAAAAATATTAGAGAACATTTAAAAAACTAGATACGATGAAGCTTAATAATTGGTTTTGAAATATTAATTGGACTGTAGGGGAAAAGTTTTATAATAATTAATTTAAAAATGTGGAAAGCAACGGCAAATCTATATGCGATGGCAGACACCTGGATACCGGCAGCAAGTTTTGTTTAACATTAGCATTTTTAATGATTTATTACGAATAAAATTTAAAACTTTAACAAATATTTTCAAGAATTGTATTTTTCTGAAAAATTATATTTAGTTAATTTTGGAAATTATAAAAATAGAATTCAATATGTTGCGGCAGTACACACTGGGGGGTCTGGGGGGTTTAGAATACCTCCCAGTTTTGCACTGAATGTATGGACAACTTTAAGGCTAAAAATTGACCTGAAAGACCGAAGAAGAAGAATAATATGAGAATTTAAGTAAAAAAGAAGAGAAAGCACAGACTGTTTGCTGTTATGTATACATAAAAGTTAATTTGAATACAAATTTTAAGAATTAGTACTGGCTAATTAGCTATAATTTTAACAACTACTCGTTCACATTTATCGTAAAATTTATAATTACTAAATTATTCTTACTCTTCCTTAATAATCCACCGTCAAGATTTTTTTATGTTTGTTATACCATTACATTTATGGAAAAACAGTTTTCCTTCTGATGACGAAAAGTAATTACTTTTTTATTAATTTATGATGATCGAAATGTGCTTTTCGTAGATTCCTACTTCACGAATAAAACCCAAACTTGCTGTTGATTTTTAATTTTAGTTACTAAGTCAAATTTATAATTTAACATTAAATTTATTAGGTAGATACTATAAAATATTATCAATTTATTTAATAATTGTTTACTTTGTTGTTTTAGGTTTTGGGTTCCAGCAACGAATATCATTTTATTAATCACGCAATTCCGTACATAAGGACCAAACGAAGCTTAGCTCACACAAGACAATTAAAAGTTGATCCTTTGGTAAGTAAATATTATTTTATAATTAAAAGGAACTCAAAGCTGAACGTGGGAAGTAGGATTTAAAAGAGTAGAGGGCATTAATTAACACAAAATACGCTTATTCGAAAGGTCAAAATAAAATTATTACGTTTAATTTTGCAATTCAATATTATAGTGAATGAATTCAATAGAAAAAGTAAAAATTTCGAATTGATTCTCAAACTAGTCTGGGGATAATATGTAATTGTCGATCTCGATTTTAATGCACTATTTGTATTTCTCTTGGTTCCATTGTTAATTAAGTACAATGTTTGGTTACAGCCTTACAGCTAGTGCGGTAATCGATATTCAATAATGTTAACATAGGAAATGATTAATTAACAATTTAGCAGAATTAATAATTCAGTCAGAGTTTTGAGATGTTTTTATTTTGCAATTTAATTCTTGCACAGATACACACAGCTATCCAACAGCCTGGTTTTATTCGAGTTAAACGAGGCTACAAGCCTTTACGAGTTGAAAATTTGGTTCAAAATATCCAGCCTCATAAAGATCCGTCGGATCCTTATTTCTCTCTACAATGGTACCTGAAAAACACTGGGCAGAACGGTGGAAAAGCAAAATTAGATTTAAATGTCGAAGCTGCGTGGGCTCAAGGTGTTACAGGAAAAAATGTAACCACTGCCATAATGGATGACGGTGAGTAATAAGATAATAATATTTATCATTATTTGTCATAAATTACCAAAATTGTTATCATTAATTTTATTTGATCACTAAACAACCGTAATTCAAAACGTTGCGACCTATAATCTCCCTCATTTTATGTATTTAAACTTTGCATACGGGTTTTTATGTAGCCCATTTCCATCTAGTTTATCAACAGGCAACAATATAAAATATTTATTCGACCTTCTCAAATATCGCCAAGAATATTTTATTTGCCAAATCGTATCGATTTTATAATTAACCAGCACAGTAATAGAAGTTACTTTGATATCAAATTATTGCAAAATATTAGTTATTAAAAGCTGTAAATTTTAGCTTTCAAGAAAATTAGAAATTTCAAATGTGGATGCCGTAACAAACTTTATGGAAATATGACGTTAACTTCGTTTGCTCTTATGTTTAATAATTTATGATCGAGTTAAATAATTTATACTAGGTTTATTTGAAATGTTGTTAATTAAAATCCAATTTTAATTTGTCACTACATCCTAAATGTAATTAAATGGTACTGTCTCACAGGAGGATACCTACTTCATTATATTACCATCAATTTGTAAGAACTGCCCGAGAACCACTAATGAATAGAAATCTCTTTTTTTCTTCGCCAATCTTTAAAACTCATAAGGAAGAATTAGTTTTTATTAAACGGCAAAATCAACAAAGGTCTGTTTAACTTTATTTTTAATGAAACCTTTTTCAGTCTCATATTTGTTTTTGCTCGGCTATTAGAAGTCTTCTAGCTGAATTCTAATCCATTTCATTTAGAACATTTTAAAATTATTCACTAGGCGACAAGGCCGTAAAAACAAAATTAAATATTTTATTTATAAAAAAAAAAAAGATTCAGCGTACAATTGACTATGTCAAATTCAAGATTGCAATAAAATTACTTGAAGAAATTTGACAATACTCTAAAATATGAAATTAAACCATTTTTAGGGTAAATAATTACTAGTTAATATTATAAACCGGGTAATTTTTACAGTGCAAATGTACTCATATTGTGAGTAATTCTTACAGGAAAATTACACAAATTTTTTACATTGTATTATTTTATTGATCGAATTGAATCGCAAATATAAATTAACAATACAGTAATAGTCCAATACTTCAAGCACCAATCAAAAATAATGCCGACCAATACATCATAATCAAAGAGGAGAAAATTATTGTTTTTCTTTTTGTTTCTCATAATCCACCGTAATTTATCTTATTTAAAAAATAATCTTTCACAAATGAACATAAAATCATTTAACAACCAGAAAGCATTAATTAACTTCAAAGTTTCCGAAACGAAGATGTGTCTTAATCTCAAACCACTTCATTATGTTTTCTTTATTATAACGTTTCTCTAAGCACCAAGCAAAAACTTCAATTACTACCAAAATTTCATTTACTATAAAAATAACGGTATTATTGCTTTCTTTTCATCATGTTTCCTAAAATGGATGGAAATAATTATTTTTCGAATCTATGGAACTTATTTGTAATAGCAATACTGTTGAAATATTTTCTTTCGTTGAACTTGTGGAAACACTGCGGAACAACTTATGAGGGAAATAATAATCATATTTGTATTTTGCAATCACCAAAAAACTAAGTATTTCGAGGTACTAGGACATCGTCAGGCAACAAATTTCTATAATAAGTCCTGAAGAATTAAAGAGAGAAAGTTGGTCATTACAATACCCGAGAATTTGTAGTTAAGCTGACTTAAATTATTCGCCTTTGTTAAATATCTTTATTAAATTGAATTTTTTGTTAACCCAGAAAGAACATATCCCTAACATATTATGGTATTATAACTTTTCCGAACTTGATAGTATACCAACCTTTTTTCCTCGATCTACTACTTTATCATTAATATTTAAACAGAGCTTCTCGGAATTTTAGTTTAACCTTGACTGTTTTTTTGAAAATACTCTCCGGTAACTAACTGAACTTTTTCTTCAATAAACTTTTACTTACTTAATTATAAATTAAAGTTATAGAACTTTGTATTCTGTATTCTAACTTAAATTAGATGTAAATTCCGAAAACTTGGAAGGTAATTTAAACTCAAAATCACAGTAGGTAATACAGCATCAAAAGATACCACGCAGTAGTTTTTATTTGAAATTTTGTTTTCAAATATTATGCACCGGTGAACTATGCCTCAGTGCCTCATTACTATATGTACTACTGTTAATAACACTGTTGCACTCAGCGTATAAATATAGGAAATTTGTCAAATATAGCGTGGCCCAAAGAGGAAATTGCAACACGGATTTTTCCCTGCATTGTCTTAAAATTTCCTTTCGAAAAAGTAGAAAGCAAAACAGCTTTAAATATATAAATCTTAACTTGTGAGTATAAACAACATTAAAAACTTCAATATAACAAGTTAAATCAAATAATATAATAGAAATTAGCGATAACGTTGCTGAAAACTACTGTAATTTTTGAAGTATTGAAGTTTTTAATTTTTTTTTTCGAATTTTTTCTCATTTTGTTTGCCCTTTTTCCATAAAGCATATCCGAGAACTTCTATTTAATTTCCCAATTTAAAAAAAAATTGGAAAGTTACGGGAAAGTAACGATTTAGTACGGCCTTCACGCCGTACAACTTAGGCAATCAGGTGATTTAATATTCTGTTTTTTTGTGGGCGGAGAAGCCCCATCGCTTGCTCGTACAAACCGTCACTTAATGCCGCCCATATATTATACAAATACTTTTAAATTTTATATTAAAATGCATATTTATTTCTTTTTCGTCCATTGTATGTCGAATTTCCATTATGTCCATTTTCGTTATATCACATTATGTCAACCGCAAACACGTTAAAAATACGTTAATTTCAGCAAAATTTCTACGTTATATTCACGTTCATATTAGAAACTTTGCTACATGCATAGTCTAAATTTTATTAACTTAACACGTAATTAACACAATGTCATCTCTCTCATAATGATTGAATCAGAACTTTTTAACATTTTTCATCTTATATTACATAAGTGAATTAAAAAACTGATGTAGTTAAAAACAGATTTAAACCAGATTTGTGTTTTTTAAGGCAGTTAAACGAAATAAATTCCAAGTAAGCATTTAATTCCAATTTTTAAAATTAATATTCAAATTTTAACATTAAATTTAATGTATTGTATTTAATAAATTCAAATATTCAATAAAATAATAATTATGTTTTTTTATTATTAAAATACTGACGGTTTACTAACTTCTGCTAAAACAGGATTGTTATCATAAAGAAAAACAATGCAATGGGTTGCATAGTTCTCGAGTAAGTGCTTATTTAATTTGAGTTTGCAACATAAATTAATAAAAAGTCCTCAGTTCCCGTAGATTATGATGGTTATAAATTAAAATAAGCAGAAAAATATGTAATTACATTTTTAGTGCCTGAAAACTAAACAACTTACACTACATTGAGTATAAACATAAGATTAAAGTTTAGATTACATTAATATTATTAGTAATAAATGTTTGGTTTATATATACCACAATTAATTCACAAAGATAGGGAACTGAAATGGTATGGTTAATCTTGAAAATGGTCTATATAAAAATATAGTATTTTCACTTAGTTAGTTTTTATTCTTTGCTATCAAGCAAAATTTTGCGATATTGAAACTTGAATATCGATCAGCATCTTATCATACGTCATACTATCCCATAATAGATACTCATAAAACTAATCGAGTCAATTAGTGATAACGCAGAATGGTCTAGAGTTATAACACTTATTTCACATTTGACTTGAAATAAAGTTATTTTGTTAACATAAATATTATTTAGAGTCAGTAGTTATGCGAATTGTTGAGATTCTTAAAAAGAATTTCATATTTTTTGCAATATTTTACGGCATCATATGAAAGCTTTCAGATTTCATTATTCCTGGGTTAATTCCTAATACTTACTTCCTACACACTAAAAATGTGCTTTATATTTAAAAGTGCCTCATTAAAATCAATATCTGCTTGCTTTGTTACGTAACTACCTACTTTAACAATGAACATTGCAAGACGCAATCAAGTTTTACTGTGAAATTCAAATTTGAAAGTCAGAAAAGCCAAGAGGATTAAGCAATATGGTTTACTTATTTTTTCAAATTCTACCCTTGCTAATGCGACTCATTTTCACGAGAAGCACTGTAAAAACACATGGGCTACCCAAAATGCAATATACATTGCAATATTGAATCTATTAATAATATAAATTTAATATTTTGTTTCAGTTTTCTATTGATTTTTTTTTATATATATCTTCATTAAGATCCTATTTATAACTTTCCAGTTCAAATTTTCAAGTTCAATTTCACCGTTAAAATGTTTTACAAGTCTGGTCTCGTTTAAAAAATGTATTGTACTACGTAGGTATATCAATTTCAGCTTTATTCAATTGACTGCACAAAAATATATTTCTTTGTAACAATCTAACAAATAAAAATAAAATATTACAAAATGCTATAAAGCATTGACAACAAAAACAGAAAACTCTCGACGAAATGTTTTTTGTCCTAAAATGAGATAATAAAATAAATGAAAATGATCAAAAAGTAAAACTGAATATGGAATAATACAAATAACATTAAAGTACGGCTTAAAGCACTGCATCAAAGCTCTAAGCACAAAATTGTTTTTTCCCGGAGTTTCTGACAAGTTGCTTTTATTACAGTAAAGCAGTTAAAAGGTAATAGTATAGTAGGTAATAATGGATATGCATTTTAAAATATGAATGTAAAAAATATCATCTGTGCAATATATTTTAAAAAATGGGGTAGGTAGTATGTCTTCAAATTTCGAAATATGAGAAAGAAAATGAGAAAGAAAATGAAAAAAATATATAATGTAATGAACTTTTTTTACTGAGACTGAAGGTTTGACCTCGCAAAAATTTTAAAGCTCAAAGTAGAAATATTTTGAACAAAAACGCCAATAAATATTTTGATTTCTACAGTGGGAAAAAATATACTTTATCTTATTCAAAAGGTAATCGAAAACAAAAGAATATTAGGTAATTAGGAAAATGTTTATTATGATCTATAATAATTCCAAGTATTTAAAAAAGTGAAAAAGATACATTGATGATATAATTTTACTCTAACAATGCATGTAAATTTACATTTAAAATATGTAATTTTTACATTAAAAATATTCAATGTAAATATTACATTCTTAAATGTAAGTTTACATGATGTATAGCGTTACATGAAAGGCGAAAATGTTAAACTGGTTTCGAATTTTAAACATTGTGTTTAATTTATTCAATTTATTATTATTCAATTATTCAATTTATATTATCCGAAATTTTTATTATTTCATTTAATTTCCCCTTATTAGAGTTTTGAGATCTATCTGTTAATATTCATTATTTAACTTCCAAATTAAGAATTATCGAGTATAAGTATATGGCATCTTAAAATTGACATTCTGGTTTTATTGGTAAACATGTTACCTACCTATCCCCGAGTTGCTGTATTTATCTAACCTTTCATTAATTTTTTCATTATCTAACCAATTCATATTTAAAATTGATTAAACCTAAATTCTATTAAACCTAATGGTTTAAAAATTGATTTTAAAAAAACTGCAGTAGGTTAAATATCTTCTTATCTTCAGCGAGTCCAGATGAAAAATCTTTAATAGAATTGTATCTACTGTGGTATGACAAACAGGGAAAAAATAATTTTCAAAGTAACACCCAACGCAAACTCTTGTTTCGCATAGGAAAATTTAATGCTTCTATTATAAAATTTAAAATAACAAGAGGGTCGAATTACGCAATGTGAATAAATTGAATTTGCTGTCATACGCCTACGGATATGTATTTTTGTAGTTTTTACGCCTACGTGGAACAACGCCTATATAGACGCCGGGCGTCTAACTATCTAGAATTCAATTTTAAAACATCTTACGTTATATTACCTAATGTCTAGGATCAAAAAGTATTTTTAACGATTTTAGTAAGGTTTTTTATGATTGACAGAAAAGCAAGCCTCAACGTTTAACTTAAAGTAGGGCAGCGAAAAGTAGTATTCTCAAAACGATCACCCATCCAAGTGCAATCCCCGAGCTGCAGTTGCATTTGCTAGGATTTTATCTTGTTATTCAATTATCTAAAGTGTAGATTCTATTACATAATAAATCGATTATATTATTTAAAGACGTACGAACTGGGATCTTTTAGAAAACATAAAAATAATTCATATTTTTAATTTAATAAATTTTAGAATATATTTAAATAAATTCATTTAAAAGCAACAATACATTTATGTTTTTCTCAACTTCAATTTTAAATCCGAACATTATTTCTGTGTAATTTAAATTAGTTTTTGTTTTTGAGCTCGATATTAAACTTATTGTTGGATATCACAATACTCGCATTGTCCTTTGATTATAATACTATAAAAATAGTACCTAATGGAATTGCGTTTGGCTTCTCAACCTTTGATTTACGTAACGAATAAAAAAATGAGATTGAAACGATCATCATATTGAAATTAGGAAGAAAAAATTTGTTGACAATTTACAATGGAGAAAAGTACACACATACTGAATATTTGGATGAACGTAAAATGGTAATCTGAATAGAAATAAATCGAAAACTATCTCGAATCATTACATAATAATATATTACTGTATTACATGAGCGCCATTTCAGCTGATCATCTCGACCATTAATATTTTATACAATATGTATGCCAATTAATCAATTATGTATTTATTTAAATGTGGTTTATTCAGTAGATACCTATTAATCACTTTAGCTTTTCAAAATTGAAAATATCTTCTAAAATAATTTTTAACCTGCCACCTCATTTGTGGGTTGACAAGTGATTTTGTTTGTTGTTGTTTGGAATATTTGAAAAATAGAATCCGAAACTTGAGTAATACTGAAGATGAGTAGAATAAAAACTCGAAACATTTACAATAATAAGTTAAAGTGTTTTGTTAAGCATTTTCTGTGAAATTTTTCGAAATAAACAAAAATATCCTAAAAACTTCACAAATTAAAATATAAAATTACCGAAGCAATTTTACAAATTAAAACTGTTTTCAACTTTTATCAAACCATGGTTGGCTAAAAAAAACACCATATTATATAGTTCAATTTCAAATAAAGTAGTAAGGGTATCACAAAACAATTGTTTTTTTAGAAAAGAGTAACAGCTAATTTTTAAGTCCTAAAAAATGAGGTGATACGGATACGGAAAACGAGGGGGAATATAATATGTAAGTCTTATAAGACCTCTTACTGGTTACTCAGCCAGTCAGTACTTTATTTTAGAGAAATTATAAAAGCTAATTAGAAGTTTCCATCATGTACATTTAGTAGTATATGTTTCTGATCCATAACATCGTCCAAAATGTTCAAATATATGTATATTCTCATTTAAGTTTTCCTCTCAGAATAATAAACTGATAATAGTGTTTCTCAAAAACTTTGTCGAGCAAGAAAGTTTCCATCACTCATGTTCATGTTCCTCATGAAATTATAAGATTGGAAACCCCGAAATTTCAATTTGAGCTATTTTGTCTGAAAGTTTTGATTTGTCTTTTACTTGTTATCAAATCAAAATTGTTTTCTGAAAATTAACCGTTACTAGTACATAATAATAATAATTTTTAGCGACTTTCTGCTTCTTAAATAAAAATTAATTTTATAATTATTATACAATTTTGCAGAAAAGTACAAAACTCGAGAAAACGTGAAAACGAATCGGAATTAAATTACGCTCTAATTTGAAAACACATTTTTCTACTAAAAATAACAAATTTATAACTTCGAAAGGTAACATAGCAGAAAAGATAATATTTTAACATTTCAAAGTTCTATATGCCAGCTATATTTGGTTATGAAATTTTTTTTAAGTAATATGAATTTAGTCAAGAAATTTGATAATCATCCTACAGTTTTCAAATTCATTGGTCTATACTCTATAGTAGGTATTAAGTGTTTTCATACTCGTAAAGTGTATTTATAAATTTTTGAATGAATAATAAATGGATCCAGTCTAATTGATTTTTATATCTGGCTATAATAACAAATCTACTGATATTATTATTATTAGCCGACCATCATATATTGCTATGGTCTTTACTATCCAAAGGGGTAAAAGTTAATACAACATTTCTGAAGTAAATGTTTTCTATGAAAATTATAAATTGTAGATTTATTTTACTCAAAAAAGTTGTCTGTCTAAATCCGTGAAGAAAACTCAGACTTGTAATTTAAAAAAAAATTTTCTGATGTTCATAAATTGCGCTTTCTATCGCAGTACTATTAGCCGGGTGGAAGCAAACTTGTTAAAAAGTTTCACAACTAAGCTAAATATTTTGTAGATAAATTATTCGAATAATAATACTGAGGAATAATACTGATAAGTCAAAAACACGTGTTGATAGTTCATCCTTATTTAATCAAAATTTTCGATTTTATTAATTGTAAATTTTGATATCTCTCTCTTGCGGTAGATAACGAAATAGGAATTATATTTCTAGGAAAAATGGAATAGCATTTTATAGCCAATGTTATTCCTTTCATTGTTCCGTTGTTATTTTATGTCTTTTTTATGTATTGAAATCTTAAGTCCACAAGAATTTCCGCTATTCTGAATTTTTCTTGCAACTAAAGGGATTTTTTTCATGATTTCCTTGCACATTTTAATTAATTCTGAAAATATTGTGCTTACTATAATCGTCTATAATGAAAAATAGTTTTGACAACCTATACATAGGTCAGCAAAAATTCAATAACAAAGTGATGAACTTGAAAGGAAATTGCTTTTGCAAACTATTCTGTGGTCGCTTCTCATATATGTTATAGAAATTCTATTAAAAATTAAAAAGAATGTTTTCAAAGAAATGTGAACTTTGTTAATTCAAATAGATTACATTTTATAAGTTTTTTTGATTAAAATCTAATTATTTAAAAGCAAATTTTTTTACAAACACCAGCAACAAAATATGAAATTGAGTTCACGGACGAATTAATTGAACGTGACTTGCTTAATACTGATTACTTAAATCTGAAAAATCTACTATTTAGGATAATAATGTACCTACTGACTTATAAATTATATAAAATACACACTTGTGAAAATTCTGTAAAAATTAAAAAAACAAAAGTTGAAAAATATAACCGAAGTTTATAACCAAATGTTAATAACTATATAATTACAATCGTAAATCAAAAATATGGTGACCCGTCAAAATAATCCCGACAAAATAGCCCCGACAAATTATCCCCGACATAATAGCCTGAGACATAATAGCTCGTGCCAAAATAATTCCACGACAAAAAATCGCCGATATAACAGCCTGAGACATAATAGCCCATGCCAAAATAGTTCTGCAACATAGTAGCCCCGACTTAATAGCCCGGGCTAAAATAGCCCTATGACATAATATAGCTCGTACTAAAATATCCCTATAGGCCTAGGACATAATAGCCCATGCTAAAATAGCCTTACGATATAGTAGCCCCGATATAAGAGCCTGAGACAGCCCGGGCTAAAGTAGCTTCTCAAAATATACTAATATAATTCTTTTTGATTAATAATTATATAATAATAATAACCATCTCTATCCCCTCCCCCATTCTCTATATTTGTTAGATTATGTAGGGTTAAATTCATATCATTGGCTAACAATTCGCGTTACCACTATATCAGAATCGCTATATCAGACAATACATTACTATATACCCAATTCTCTCGCAATTTTACAGTTTCTTGCAAAAAAAAAGTACGTGATATTTTCCGAGACCCCCGCGTGAGATTGGCCGAGATTCTGCTCGACCCCCCCTAAACGCCTCACGTAATTAATGGACGGCCCCTTAGGTAATTAATTAACGGTCCCTTTTCTCATCGGGCTATTTTGTCGGAGCTATTTTGCCATCGGGCTATTTTGCCGAAGCTGTTTTGACGGGGCTGTTGTGTCGGGGCTGTTTTGGCTGGGGCTGTTTTAACGGGGTACTCAAAAATATATACGTCATTCTGAAAAATTTATATTAACTAATAAAATTAGTAAAATGGACTTGAAGGTTTGACGCAAAGAGTATTTGTGCAGAGGATAATGGAAAGTCTTTAATTTTTTACATGATTCTCCTTTGGCTCAAACCTTCCTGTTCTACCTGGAATTCTAATAATATTCTAGTACCTATATTTCACTTTGTTTCTATCTCGTCCATTTCAAAATAAGACAGTTGCCTTCTCTTTGTAAAGGATCAAATAATGGTTTTCCATGCGTAATGAAAATGAAATCACTCAGGCTGTGAAAAAATCAGGTCCTTATAGAATAAAATTCACTGAGAAATTTTCTGCGACATCCATGTTATGTATACTAGGTTATCTTGTTCTATAACTTCATTTACCAATATTGCAATACTAAGATAATTCAATTTTAGTTCCATAATCAAGTGGGCCTTACGTGAAATACAAGAATGTGACGTAAAGCCTAGATATCGATCAGATCGATAATTAGGGGTGGACTTTATTGCTATTATGTCTTTTATGTTTTTCCGCGTCTTATAAAAAAAACCTCAACATAATATGGGTGAGCATATCATTTATCATATTATATCAACATATCAAGACTATGTAATTGAATGATTATAGTTTGCTACACGGTGATCGATCCTGTCTTTTAAATTTGGGATTCTCATCAGACAAACCTGGAATAATTTATGAACAAACCCCGAACAGTTATACAATTAAATTTAATAAAATTTGAAAAGTAAAATTATTTATAATTAAATATTATTTATGTCATTGGAAATCATTGAAATTCTTTAGATTGCATGGAGAGAAATATATGTGTTTCTAATCCACACAATGGACAATTTGCATGATTTTTAATTTTAGCATATTAATATTCTACATAAGAACATATGTGATGTGTCTTAATTTTTTTAAATTTGGTTCACAATTAAAGCCAGAAAAAAATATTGAAATTTAAATGTATATTTGTCGCGCGAAATTGTATTAATAAATATGGCTGACTTAATTTGAAATTTGAGGATTTTGACGTCATCAAAATGGCGATTAGTAACTAAAATTTGGTTACTTTATAACTTCATTACCGGTTGGTACTTACTTGGTAGATACTTTAGTGGAAATTATACTGGTGTATTGGTACCAATTGTTGAGGCTCATGTCGTCACATCCTGATTTCAATCACGTGATTTTTTCAAATAAATTATAACATTTCATTAATTTTTTGCGGGCTGACAATACAGAATTTTGATGAATCACTCAAATATTCTGATTATAGGTATATTGAACTATCAATTAATGCCATTTTGAGGTGAATTTGAATTTTATGCAAATTGTCCATTGTGCAGAAAAATTACACAATTGCATGTGGATTAGTAACACATACTTTTCTTTGTGTTTAGCTTGTTTGGAACTTATAGGAAAATATTTGGAATTTCTTTGAAATATCGGAAATTTTTGAAAATTCCTGGAATTCTTTCTAAATCCCTTGAATCCTTTGAAATCTCAGGAAGTCTAGGAAATCCGTGGAATTCTTTGAAAATATCTGGAATTCTTTACAAAATTCGTAAAGAAGAAGATTTAAGTTCATTATACTGCACCAAACTACAAAAAAAAACAATTTACTGTTAATATTTACTAGGGCTGGAATAGAGCAAAGCAATTATTCGATTAAGATTTTCCGTGGAACGTTCAATACATAATAGGCGATCGATTGACCAGCTAGTCAAAATTTTTCAAAATTCTTTGTGATAATTTTTTAGAAGTTCATATAATAAATGGAAATAAAAAGAAATACAATTATTTTTTATTGCCTACATATCTTTTCAAAAGTGGAAAAGTTGGTAGTAAATTTGAAAATAAATATCTAAACAAATAGCAATGAAAACATTTTACATTTTGAAAAAAATTAAGTAAACATAACGTCAACAAACATCTAAGCTCGTAAAACTAACAATTTTCTCTTAGAAAATTTGTAGACACACAAAGAAATGTATTTCCCGATTCATTTTTTGTTGGCTTCTTGTCCTACTGTAGCTGTAGGCTGAATAACATTATGCCTACTGTTTACCTTATTTAAAAATTAATCTCATTTTAAAATGCTTTTAAAAGGATAAAAGGTGTACAGCAGAAAAAGTTTTATTTATTTGGCAATTTCTCCATTTTTCCAACGCGATAAACGTGAGTTGAATTAATAATGCAACAAAATTTTTATTTTCAGGTGTCGACTACATGCATCCGGATTTAAAATTTAATTATGTAAGTGTTTTAACTCTATTTACCTAATTAAATAACGTGCTCTACATGGTTATGCTTAAATTGCACATTTTAGAATGCAAGAGCGAGCTACGATTTTAGTAGTAACGATCCTTATCCATATCCTCGTTACACCGACGATTGGTTCAATAGGTAAATAATTAATTTTACCTTAAAATACGTTTCCATTAATTCTGGTTTCAATTAGTCATGGAACTAGGTGCGCAGGTGAAGTGGCTGCAGCAAGAGATAATGGTATTTGTGGCGTTGGAGTCGCATACGATTCAAAAATTGCAGGTCACTTAGATTTTTTTTGTCGATTTTTAGAGGAGCTTAATTTTGGTTTTGCTTTACGTAGGAATTAGAATGTTAGATCAGCCTTATATGACCGACTTAATTGAAGCTAATTCTATGGGTCACGAACCAAACCTCATTGATATTTACAGTGCGTCCTGGGGACCGACTGACGATGGCAAAACAGTAGACGGTCCTAGAAACGCTACAATGCGAGCAATTGTCAGAGGTGTGAATGAGGTACTATGGCCTTAGCTACTAGCGTGGTTCATAAAACATTTCTATTCAAATTTTAGGGTCGTAATGGTTTAGGTAATATTTACGTTTGGGCAAGTGGCGACGGTGGCGAAGACGACGATTGCAACTGCGATGGTTATGCCGCTAGCATGTGGACCGTCAGCATAAACAGTGCAATTAATGACGGACAGAACGCTCACTATGACGAAAGCTGTTCGTCGACTTTAGCTTCCACTTTCAGCAACGGCGCAAAAGATCCCAATACCGGCGTAGTAAGTTTTTCCTTTTTCAGTTATTTTATCATAAATATATTACCGGCGCTTTTTTAATTAAGCTAAAGCTAATTAACTTTTCAGGCTACCACTGACTTGTATGGAAAATGCACGACCACCCATTCCGGAACGTCGGCAGCAGCGCCCGAAGCAGCTGGAGTATTTGCATTGGCTCTGGAAGCAAAGTAAGTTTTAGTAATTAATTATTTAAACAATTGTGCTTCAACAAATGCACAAATATAATTTAGAAATTCTTTAAGGCAACTTGAGATAAAGTAGCAATTAACTTGAAAATTAATGAAACCTGAACCTGAATGTAAAGTTTTTCTTGTACAAAATTTACTGCTCTTTATAAGTTTCCTACAAGTTTAATTGAAATTGTTTTACTACTTTTTGATATAAAAGAATGTATACCTACCTAATATATTTTAGAATTTGAAACAATTATCAGTTATGGAATGTTTTTTTACAAAGTTACTTAATATATAAAATTCTGTGAAGTTTCTTTCTTTTTTCTTTAAATAAAATAAAAAATGCTTTCACATATCTCTCACTTTGATCGATATGTCACCGAATCTTTGAGTAGTACCTATAAACTTTGACTTTTTTAAATTTCAAACAAAAATAAATGCATAAAATATCGTCGAAAATAAACTATACCAATCTTTTTAATTATCTGCTCTATAAGCTTCGCTATGTAATTCATGAACATAAATCAAATAACTGGAAAGCTATATAACCCAGCGCTGCTGTCTCATATGTGTTGCAATATTAAATTTTTTTGGTTATTACTATTTTTCATTCTTTCAGTGTATAAAGTAAAATTAACTTTTACGAACTACATTATACTTTTAATATTTTTGCAGTACGAAGCTGTCATGGAGAGACATACAGCATTTGACGGTATTAACATCAAAACGCAATTCCTTATTCGATGCGAAAGGACGTTTTCATTGGACGATGAACGGTGTGGGATTGGAATTTAACCACTTATTTGGATTTGGTGTTTTAGATGCAGGGGCTATGGTAGCACTTGCCAAGCAATGGAAGACTGTTCCTCCACGATATCATTGCGAAGCAGGATCGATTACACAAATGCAGTAAGTTTTCATTTTGATTACCGCAATAACATCTACTAATAAATTATTTTAAGAAAAATACCGTCGGGTAGCTCGCTGATTTTCAAAATTAATACCAACGCATGCGAAGGTGAAAACACGGAAGTGAAATATTTAGAGCACGTGCAAGCTGTTATTAGCGTCAACGCAACAAGACGTGGAGAATTGGAGCTGTACTTAACATCGCCTATGGGAACTAAGTAAGCTGTGACAAAATTTTAATTAACTTTTAAAATTTATCGTATAACTTTGTAGATCCATGATATTAAGCCGTCGGCCAAACGACGACGATTCACACGACGGCTTTACTAAATGGCCTTTTATGACAACCCACACGTGGGCCGAATATCCCCAAGGAGTCTGGACATTAGAGGTACGAATACAAATTTTTAAACTAAACGAGATTAAAATTTATAAAATTTCTAGGCAAAATTTAACTCCGAAACGCCCCAAGCTGGATTCTTAAAGGAATGGACGTTAATGTTACATGGAACAAGGGAACCACCCTACACGGAATTAGCAGTATTAGATCCACATTCCAAATTAGCCATAGTAAAAAAAGCTCACGAAGGTAGAAATAAAATGTAAAAAACTATTTTTAAATTTTAAGTTCAAATTTTAGCTAAAATTTTGATTATTTCCAACTATTTTTTTAATTAACAAAAGAGCTTGTACAACTGAATATAAAATTAATGTGAAAGTAGAAATGATTCTAAATCACAAAAAAAATGTATTTAATTCAATAAAAGTTTTCCTGCATAAGGTGCATATTAATTACCTAATACTATTTATTGTAAATAATAAACTTATCTCAACTAATAAGTATTAAACTATTGTACAATTTGAAAAACTATCTTACTACCTACTTATTAGATTAAATTTTTGGGTGATATATGTAATTAAATAAATATAATAGAGAACACACAATTAGTCTTATAAGTAAATTTATACAAAGTTATAAAATATATCATTTAATATAAAAATTTATTGTAAATCTTATTCTGCAAAATAAATGTTTAGCGAGATTATATTCTGTAACGATATTTAATATAACAATAAAAAAGGTCATGATTTTGTATCATCATTTTTTTTTTATTAGCGACCGACGAGACGTTGACGACTAACGAGGAGAACCTCTCAAGTATAACTTTAAGATAGCAACAAGCTTTGGTAGATTGAAAAGCTACCAAAATTAAGCGAACACCTGTTATTTTAAGCGCATGAACAACCGTTTTTGTCAACATGGCGTTTAAAAGTTTGAATGCAATAAATACTTCAGCTAGTTTATGCAATAAAAATCAAATCTTCTTCTAACTGAGATTATAACACGTCCGCAAGTGGATTAGAAGATCTAGGTTTGCTTTCCCGCGGTAATAGCTTTTTCTTGCAGCATACCATGTTATAAGAGTAGCAGAATCTTCTTAACAACTTGCAGATGCGTTATCATCTCATCAGCTAAAAGACTTTTAAATTATTATTGCATAAACTAGCTGAAGTAAGTCTGGCAATTAAAACCTTCTAAATGTTATTTTCTCAGAAACGCTTGCTCATAGCACTTTAAAAAAACAAATGTTCATTTGATTTTAGTGCTTTTTCAACCTACCAAAGCTTGTCTCCATCCTAGAGTAACACTATAGAGTGGTTCTCCTCGTAAGCTTATTGGTCGCATCTATGCATTTGTTCTTTAATTTTACATACATACTATTAATCTTGACGATAACCCTGAGCAATTTTTCCGAAAATTTTGAGGGACATTTTAAAAACCTGTGCAATCGAGTGCATTGCAGGAACTTGATTTCAATTGAAGTTATTGTGATCGACTCTAAATCAAGTAGTACCTAATCTATTATACAAATTTTAAAAGTTTATGAATTTATGATTTAATGAATGTATTAATGTATTAATGAATGTATTGAGAAGGAATCCTTGCAGAGTGGTGCACGCAAGCTGAATTGAGAATCAATAATATATTAAGTATAGTATCACAAACCTCAATACGAATACATAAAATATTTAAAAAGAGCAATAACAAAAGTCCTATTATAACTATATTATAGAGGTATAAAGCTTCTCTGCTCATAATATCCATTCAATATAAATCACACCTACATTCTCACATAATAATACGTCAGATATCATAAAATCAATTGAATTTTATACTTCTGCTTTCTTGTACTACTTCGTAAACACGACTGGTAGGAGGATGGCAATGGGATATGCTACAGAATATATTACATTTTAAATATCTACATAATATTTATATTATACAATGGACCTACACGAAGTTAGATTTCGAGTCCAGAAGTCAGGATTTCAGAAACACAGTTTTCATTTTAAACTTAATAACTACGGTACTATACCCCCAAACCTCCCAATTTTAGAGACCGGTCATTTCAGTACATAATATTGAGATGAAACGCTTCACGTTAACAGAAAAGTTTGGAAGCAGAAGAAGTCGATGAAAAATTAAAGAACTTCCATGATTCTGCTGTATTGCAGAGGACCATATAGAAGACATTTACAAGTTTCTACCTTTTCAAATTACTTTAAAAATGGGGAGTGTACTACAAAAATATTTTTTAAGTTATGTAAAGAACAAGAGGGTTATAAAGAGGGGCATCCAATGGAACCAATATCATTACAAAATACCTGTATATTTTTCCATGTTTTGGTTATTGTTCAGAAATGAACCTCTCAGAAATTAGACATATGACGGCCCCTCTCAAAAAGAAGAAGAACTACCCATAAAGTACTAACAGACTTAAATCAGTTAAAATAATTCCCGTTTACGATCTGGAGAATGGCTTTAAAAATGATATCATTGTGATGACAAGTAAGAATTAATTAACTAATTGTGATGATGTAGAGAGCCAAAATCAAAAGCATCGTAAACATCACCCCCCAACGCCAGGGGGCTAAGGCAATAAGTCTTAGACTTATTTTAAATTGGCAAGAATATTAATTCAATTATTTGTAATTTTTCAAATTCTCCCCAAAATCTTGAAATTTCGAGATAAATTAAACATCTCCATATTTTTACATTATAACCAAAATCATATTTAATCAAAATGAAAAATAAATCAAAATTATGATAGTAAACAGATGGTTTTAATAACTTTTTTTTTAATTAATTCCAATTTATCTATCACCAATTCTTGTCGTTTTATGTCGAAATTCATATTTCCATCTAAAATATCTTCCTTATTCCGCAATGATTCAATTTATTTTAATTTTAATTTTAATCAAAAAAATTCTACTTTCGCACTTTTTCTTCACCCCTTTATCATTTGATTACATAAATCCAGAGTAAAATCCATTTTACTTTTTTGACACCTAACCTTTTCCTATTATCAAAAAATTGTCTTATTTAAAAAATTTTTTCTTATTTTAATTACTTTATTTAAATAATCGGGTACAATTTATTCTTCTTTACCGATTTTCAAAAGTTATTACTATTTTAAGGAAATTTCAATTTCAATAAGGAAGTTTCAAGTTTTCTCTCTTTATAGATTCGAAAATTTTTAAATTTATTCTCATTATATCGAATTTTCAAAACGCTTCAAATTATATTTTTTTAAATTAGGTATTGAAATTATTTTTGTTTTATTATTTATTTTCCATTTTATACCAGGCTTTTTATATCATCGGCGGACCAGCATTAAATTTTATTTATAATAAAACAACTAAGTTAGTAATTAATGTGAAATTTATTATTTGGTACACAAATTTTTAGTTTTTAAAGTTTAGAAGGATATATGTTTTATGTTATTTAAAATCAATTTTTCAAGTCTTCTTCAAGTTCTGAACCCGAATGTAAGTTAATTTTTAAATTTTAATTTTAATTTAAAATTTAAAAAAAATCTGTCACATGAAGAGTCTGGTGGACTATGAGGGTTATTATTTATTAATCTTATATGGTCTGGTGGGGTATGAGCACGTATTTACCAAATTAGATAATTACTGCATGCACAATAGCTGACATACGACTGACTTTTCAATGTATTTATGCTTGGTAAGGTTCAACTTGAAGATACACACAATTTGGCAAAAATATTAATTATTTTAAATGACGTTAAAACGTTTTAAAGTGCGTTGAGGTATATTATATCCCATCAGACCTATGCCGGGTTAACATAAGTAACTATTATCATCTCGAACTCGAACCGATTCTTTTATAAAAATTCCCCTAAAGCTTTGATGCTGCGCATTTCCAAAATCAAAATTATATTAATCAACTACAAAATTAATAGGCATTCTACATCTCAAAGCACATAGTGATATATTTTTATAAAAATTTTGTTTGCTTCCCACTCCTTGAAAAAAAATCTAGTTAATATATTCACGTTTATATTACAAACATTAGATTCTAAATTTTGCAACGGTAAAACGGAGACGTCGAAAAATTTCAAAATTTTGAAATCGAAAAACGAATTGTTTGGAAGATAGATAAAATCACACAAAAATCCCCCCCCCTCATACAAAATCCTGTATCCGTGCCTGTAGTATTATAATTTACAATAAATTATTTATATTACACTGAATCATTATTTGTTATTTATACCTTGACAACGAAATATATTAAGTATGCTATAATAACCTAGGGCGTATAAATCATAATGCCCGCTTATTATGCCCTCTCAATAGCAATTCCACCGCAAACTAAAAAATTTAGCAAAATCTAATTCAAAATTTATAAAATTTTTTAAATTTTCTCAAATTCAAATGCAGTGTAATATAAAACGTTGTATGCACCACTGGCATTACTCGATGATTATGCTCTCGAGCAATTTAAAAACTCTCGGGCCTGGCGGCCCTCGACCTTTTAAATTGGTTGCCCTCGACATAAACATCGTCATAATGCCCTTGATACATAAATAACTATAATATTATTATTATTATATTAGTTTAAATATATATATTTCTTTAATTTTGTTGGTTTTTTAAATATTTTCCGATAACTCATCAAATAATAAATTAAAAAATAAATAAAAAAATTAGAAAAACCAAAGCTAGTTGTTACAATTTTAATTAATATAAACCTATACATTTGAAAATGATCCACCTTAAATTTCTCATAAACTTCACAAAATATTTAAAAACTGTAAAATATGCTTTTACAGATAGGAAAGGGGGAGACTAGACTGCGTACTCGGTGTTGCGCTAAGACTCACTCTCTCACTCTATAATCCAGTCAAATTAAGACTAAAAGTTGTAAACCTGGAAATAATTAGCGGGAGCGATTTTTTTGTTTTAAACTTAGGAGGGGGGTGTTTGGTAATGTATTTAATTTCGATTTTCGGGAAAATCCCCCATATCATTTGTAATGCTTAAAAATTAAAATGCTATCTTTTATCGAAAATAAAATATTAAAATTTATCTACTTGATTTTTTTCAAAATTTTCACAAAATGTACTCTCTTTTAAAGCAGAAGAAATTAAAACCAACAGAATTGGTTTTGGTAGTCAAAACTATATTATTTGGGAAACAAGAAAACTATTACGTAAAATTAAAGATTTGTGAAATAAACTGATGATTGAACAACATTACTTTTTCACAAATTTTTAATTTTTCTACATTAATTCGTACCACCATTTTAGTAATATTTGGGGGACATTCTGCAAATCTTCGGTATCTTTTTTTTAATGTTTATATAGAAAACAACAGAAGTTATCTTGTAATTGGGGACTAATTCAGTATACCGAATATCCTAAATAATACAAATATTTGATCAAAGGCGGGAGGTAATTTAATACATATAGATAACTTCAGTAAGCAAACCGACTTTCCTTGGATAATTCAATTGGTGAATAGATTTAGTAGGTATTACTATTAGGTAATCAATTAATGTCTACATCAAACCTATGAGCACATGAACTATATCAGCTCAATATTACGAGTACGTAATAAAAATTGCAAGTCGACTGAAATATGCAGTTTCAAAATTAGAAATTATTTAGGCAAAATATTTTCTGCACTAAAATATTTTTAATATTGTAATAAAATATTTTTTATAATTTGGTTACTTGATGACAATAGATAGGTACTATACTTTCAACACAACGTTCGTTAACAAATAGGACACAAAAGACCAAAAATGCTCTGATAATAAACAGATATAATTGACAGGTAGCGGTTAAAACATAAATTCGATTACATTTTTAACGTTCGACCGAGTATCCCTAGTACTTTTTTATATTTTGAAAACCACCAAAATTTGAATTTTGAAATTTAAAAAATATAAAGATCAGATTCAGAAATTCAGATAATTTTCCTAAACCTATTGTTTATCTAAAAATAATGGGAGAGTTTCATTAGAAATAATAATATATAAACATGAAACTATAATAAAAATGCTGCATGTTGATGTAATTGGTTGGTCTTATAACTCAGCGTACAATTTAAAAAATGTTTTTGAATTTCAAAAAAATATTTAATCTGCCCGCCACAGCTAACCAATCAGATTTAAACATGGCCGTCCGATGTATATATTTTTGAATCACGTAGTGCTATATTTTATGCAGTTAGGTTAGGTTTTCATTGTTGTTTATAACCTGCAGCACGTTTTTTATTATTTTCTGCAACCCCGCTATTTTTTAAAAAAGCAGGCCCGTGACGTCACCGGCCTCTCCTTTAATAATTTTTATACAACTGTTTATATTTAATTTAAAAACGAATTCAAAATAATTATTAAGAGTATTTTAAATAGTTTTACAAAAATCAGCTGTGTCGTGATGCAGTCACGTAATGCAGTGACAATTGAAAATTATTAGAAACTTCAGAAAATTGCGTATTTTTTAAACTACTTCCCATCAAGGAACGAATATCAATAATTGTTCTAATTCTAATGTGTTATTAATTATTATTTGTATATTTTTAAATAATGTGTATGTTGCTATTTACAAATAAATTATAAACTAATAAGCACTAGTGTTAAAAGTCTTTTTTTTACTAGTGTTAAAAATATTTTTAGCGTGCTACCTTATAAAATTGAATTTTTAACCCGGGTAACTTGACCTAAAAGTGACATTTTTAATGTCAGTTGTATAAAAAAAATATTGTACGATATACATGTTAAAAGTGATTTTATTTTGTTCGTGGGGGTTGCTCAACTCGCTCTCGCTCGTTTCGCAACATTCCCCACTAACAAAATAAAATCTCACTTTTAACACTTATATCGTAAATAGCTATTTTCTTATCGTAGACGTACTTAAAAAAATTTGAGAAAATTTCTGAATGCTTATTTTGACTCCTACTTTCATATAAAAAAATTTTTAAAAATAGTGAAACACGACCATTATCTAAAAAAAATTATGTTAATGATCCGCAGGCTTTGGAAGTGTGAGTACAAAAAATGTACTCAGTGTGAGTACCAAAGTGTGAGTACAAAACAAATGTATTTAAAATTTAAAAAAAATTTTTCAAAATCAAAAATTGTTTTTCCTGACTGATAATTTAATTTCCCTTACTTGGCACTAAAAATGAAAACTTCCCTGACAAAATTAGAAAAATCTTAAATTCCCTTACTTTTCCAGATTTTCCAGACGACTGGGAACCCTGCATATAAATAATACTCGAATGGTATTTATTAAGGTAAAAGTAGACAAAGAAACATATTTTCTTAGCTTATTTCGAAGAGGAAAGCACAGACCCTATACTCCAGATTTCTTTTTATAGCATTTTCATTTATGCATTTCTGTAGATTTCCTAAAATTTTCTTGGATTTTCTTTTGCATTGTTTCATAATTTCCTTTCCGAACAGTTAAAAAGCAAGATTATCTGTAATTTCTAAGATTTCCTTAAATTTTCTTAGATTTTCTCAAATTTCCCTTCACTTGTACAACAAATTTCCCCAGCGGTTTCCTCCTCTGTTTATTATGAATCACGACTAGTGTCGGCAGCTATGATCGACTAAAAATTGCTTCGCGATCGACCCGTTGGCCACCCCTGGTCTAGATGGCCGAATATTTTAAATATTCAGTTGCTTTTTTAATTAAATTTTTTAATTTTCTAATAAGTCCCCACAGAAAACTACGATCTAATTATTACTATTTCAATGTTTCTCCTTTTTGTGTTCAAAATTTTGCGTTAACACAGCGTTATAATATTATTCAAGCCGGTCCTGAAGTCAAAGGACATGTAGCATTTTGCCTCCTCGAGATATTTTCTAAATCTTCAGTTCACGCTCGAAAATGTGTGATCAAAATTCAAAATCTAGGGTCATTCCAAAAAATAATAAATTAAAATATTTTTGTTGTTTCTAATTTTCATTTTTGATAAAACTTTTTTTAACCTTGATAGGTTGTCAGTGCATTTTGAAAACTCTGCAGAAATTCAGTATCATCCGGTGATAATAGTGTAAATAAAAAATTACAAATAAGAGTGGTTGTTGATAAATATTTTTAAACGTCAAAACTTTTTAAATTTGAACTGTCACACTGACATTTTAAAAACTGTCAATACGGGCGAAAATTGCAATTTTTGTTTGACGTTTGAAGCCGAACAGCGTTCGGATTACTCTTTCGGTCATTTACGACGCTTGTTTGACCGCCATCCCGCTGTCACATTGAAGCACGCGTTTTTATGCAAAAGAAATTGATTGCATAATTGTGAATTTAACAACAGTGTGAAGATTATTTTAAAATTAATTTGATATTTCAATTATAACAAGTGTGTAGAAATCGAATGTTACCGTTAACTATGTGTAATTAACAAAAATTGTGTAGCGGGAGTCCTTTTAGCTAGTGTTAATTTTAATACAATTCGCATAACTTGGAGCAGTTTTTATCGAATAACTTTTAAAATACAAATTTTTGACTTGGAAAGGTGTTTCGTTTCAAGTTTTTGTGAAGAAATAAATTAAGGTCTCTTTGACGTTTAAACTGTCACCATGATGAAAATGAAACAGCGTAAGTACTCTATTTTGTTTGGCGTGTTTAGTTTCGAATGTTGTTGAATGAATGTGTTCGAATTATGTCTTACATTTAATAAAGCTGACTTTAGAATATGCGACAGTTTCAATATAAACATTTTTAATCGTGTTTGAACGATAGTTAACTAACACGAGGTAATATGGCAGCCATAACCTGTCAACTGTCATCCTTGCATCTGTCACAGCAACAAATGCTTGAAGCTTTTCTCGAAATATACCTGCTTCGGCACTTCTGCACCCTTTGATTTGCATTTATTTTACTTTAAAAATCACCTTTAACTTAACAAATGTCACGGGCGCATTCAAGATTGTTTAATTTTATTAAAATAGGTCGGCTTGTCCGGATCATAGCTCACGTGTGTAAATAAACTCGGAGCGTGAACCCGGTTACAAACGATAGCGAATTGTAAAAGAGCATTTTAGCGGGAAATTTATTAGAAAATTAGTGCGCTAAATCTTATTCAATCTACGAAAAATATCATCTTTAAACAAACTATTGAGTAATTTTAATTCGCCAAGAATAATGCTACCCGATTTGCTGTGTGGTAGGTTCACATTTTTGGAGTGGCGTCAGGTAGTTTCGTCAAACGTCACTTTGAGCTTTTCGAAATATTTTTGTAACCTTCCAACAGGGTTTAAAATTGTAATGTATCGCCCGAGTATTTATTGCTGTAACATTATTCGTAAAATTTAATTTAATTTATGTATTCGAAATTATTGTTAAATTTTTCCTTTTTGAAATAAAACAATTTCGCGGCTGATTCGAAAAACATCCACACGCGCTTTTATAAACAACGAAATCGAGTAGGCCATGCACGTTAAATTGTTTCCATAGTTAATACAAGTGAATAAAAATTGAACCAATTCATTTTTCTGAATAAAAAATAAAGCCAAAGTTTTGATTTGTACGATAAAAGATTCATTTTAAATTATTTTAAATGTTTACAATGAGGACAAATATAGGTTTGACATTTTTGTATTTTTTATTTCATTCAAGAAACATGAATTTTTACGGCATTGTCTCAACGTCAGTTTTGAACGTGTCAAGTGTAATTATTAGTGTTGTCAAAATAAAATTGTTTGTTGCAGATGCTGATCGATTCCAGTCGAGTAGTAGCACTGACGAAAATGAATCTGGATCGGAACCAGAAGATACGGTTCACTCCCTCGCCCAAATGGCAAACATGCAGTCTCACAATATTGGAACTGTGCGCAAACGTCGTGGGAATCTTCCAAAACATTCAGTGAAGATATTAAAAAGATGGTTGTACGAGCATCGTTACAATGCTTACCCCAGCGATGCCGAAAAATTGACGTTATCTCAGGAAGCAAACTTGACCGTTTTGCAAGTGTGCAATTGGTTTATTAATGCACGACGAAGAATATTACCTGAAATGATTAGACGCGAAGGTAACGACCCTATGCACTTCACAATTTCTCGCCGTGGGAAGAAATTAAGCCGAGCCGGTGTTATGACTGCCGAGCAATCACATTCTGGTTGGGAAGAGGACACTCCCAACAGCAAACGAATTCGTATGGATCATGATTACGAGGAAAACGTTTCTCTTATGTACCGCTCCGAGGAGGATAGTCCAAACGAATATGAGAGTTCGAGTCCTAGCGAAGAGGAAAAATTCCATCATTGGCCAACCGTTATTCAATACAGCTTACCAAATCGTGACATCGATCATATCGACCATCCAGCTAACAGAGGGTAAATTACTTGTTTATCGATGCAAAGAATGGTTTTCTTAAATTTCTTTTTATTGTTACAGGTCTCCCGAAGACAATGTTGGTCCTTCAGATAATTATTGGAACACTTCGCATCCTCAATTGGCTCATTTACCTCAATTACCTCATCCGTTATCGAATCCAAAAGTACAAGTCGTTCAGGCGCATCCGATGAACAATATGTTGCAATCGCCGCCTTCTCCCAACTCACCAGAGCATGGAAACGAAAACGGCAAGTTTGATTATCTGTTCCTGTTAGTCGAAACTGCAGTTGCGGTGAGACAGCGCGAAAGGGAGCAAGAAAGAAATAATAATGTATAGCTGTCATCTTTTGTGCCATCACAAGTGCCTTGTATATCCGTTTTGCTCAAAAGATATGGACATTAATTTATAAGTTTGATACATAATATAAGGTGTTTTACCTTTTTCATTTTCTCCAAGTATGTAGTACATAGAAGTTTTACACAATTTTAGTGCACTCGGTATGGTTTATCTATTTGGCAGGAAATAAAAATTGCAAGAGAGAAATAGAATGATTGGTAAATTTGTCCTTTAATTTTAGATCCAATTGTAACATATTTACCCCAAATAATTAAACTAATTGGTAATTTTTGTTTCTGAGTTTTGTCCTTGAGATCCATTATCTGATCTTCAAAATTAAAATTCTCAGGTTTCATTCGAGTGAAAATTATTAATATTAAGTGCTTCATTTGATTTCGTCGTGATTTAGAAATCTTTGACTATTTACTACTTAAAAATCAACCAATAATAATTGTATATATTTTATTTTGTTACGAATTATCTGTTTTTAATTATGTTAGTTTTAATTTCATTCAAAATTCATTTGACACGAAAACGTTTGTCTTTCTATTTGCGTATACGTTACGTTACTTTAAGCTTAGGAATTTTTCTGCGCCAGAAATCAGTTCAAATCGTATAAGTGTTCTATTTGTTGTACTTAGGCTTTTTTTTAAAAGAAAATCGATTACGAAGAAGATGTACACACACTTCTTTATTAATTTATCGATTAGAAGCGGCGTTTGCGTTATTATTTTGAGTAGCAAATTGATAAGAAAATTAAAATAAACTAACCATTGCCAATAAAATCTGTACAAATCTTTATAATACATATTGTTGTAGAATATTAAATGCTCAAAGTAATGACAACACAACTCCTCGGTACAATGAAATAATTGTCAAGAACAATTTATCACAAAACTTTTGTATCTCGTCTTTATATACTTCATTATCTAAAGGAAATTAATTATATAGTTTATTAATGTTCTTCCATAAATTTCTATACCTGTTAAATTTTATAGAAAAAAATGTAAAGAAACTTGAACTCCTCGAGTCTTAGATATGTGGTTAATTTTTTTTAAATAAAATTTTTATAAAATTCAAGACACTTTAGGTAATATTTAATAACGAATTTTGTAAAATAACTGTTTATTTTAATTTTCCACTGCCATGTAAATAAATACCTAATTTGAATTTTTTGTATCTGTGTAGTTCAGTTGATTTGTTAATAAAATTTTAAACTGAAAAATCTTATTTTGCCTTTTAAAACTTTGAAAGCGGTCGTGTGTGAGAATGATTAGACCTTAGAAATTCCCATGTATGATCAAATTATTATCAAAGAAAACAAATTGTCTGTAACTTAAAAATACTATATTCATTTTTAAATAATTTTTACATCAAAAAAGTTATTCTTGAATACAAATTAAATTTGTACATTTTAAAACGATTTTTACATTTTAGTTCTTATTCAATAACATTTTACGAAAATCGGCATTCGATTTTGGGGCTTCTTCTTGTGAAGATGTTGCAGGTTTTGCCTGAACAGAGCGTGGAATCAACGGTATTTGTAACCTGCTACGAGGATGAAATGTTGGACCACTCTTTGAAGTTTCACTTTGTGGTTTTTTAGGAGGAGGTTCACTAAATGCAACACTAATATTAAATCCACCCACAGTCGTATTATCCGTTTCCTTTAGTGCTTTTTCTGTATCTTCCTCGTTCTTAAATTCAACATATGCTAACCCTTTCGAATGTCCGCTACGTTTTGTAACCAATCTCACTGCAACAGCATTATAAGGTTGAAAAATACTTTCCACATCTTCTTGCGTGTATTTTAAAGGAAGACCACGCACAAATAATTTAGTCTTTTCTGCATTAGTGGGATATTTAAAACCCGCTTTTCTTTGTGTTTGATCCAACTGGCACTTGGATATAAACAAGGGTCTATTTTCTAAAGGTTCTCTGTCTCTTTGTAATGCAGCTTCAACCTCGGCTGTCGTTTCAAACTGTACATATGCAAAACAACGAGATGTACCGGTTCTATCAGTAGGAATACAAATTGAAACGGCATTAGGAAAAACCTCTTGTATTTTATTTTCCCGAGTGCCTTCGTGCATGTTACTTAAAAATACCGATTTTTCAGGATCAATATCACCAATACTTGTTTTCTTCATTGGTTTTTCCACACTTTCATTAACAAACTGTTTCTTTTTAAAGTCCTTTGAATTTGACCTCTCAGGCTTTTCTAATTTTGTTCTTTTCAACCTCAAGTCAGTCGAACCATTAAAGTCGCGTTTCCGTTTCCGTGCATCTTCTTTTGGTTCATCTTGCTGAACTTGAACCTGAGTTTCTGCTGCTTTCACTTTTACTAAGTTTTTACACTTTTCCGCACAGGTCATAATTTCCTGTAAAGTACCGCATTCTCTCTCGTACATAGTCCAATCTTCGGAAATAAAATCAGGCCAATCTGTACAACAAGTAAGTGCACGTTGGTACAGCTTCCTCAATTTTTGAGCATCTCCAAATTGTTTTTCTAAAGAAATGTATTCGAGCCAAGCAGTGGCTGAAGTTTTATAAAGAGGAAATTTCAAAATTTGTGACCACACGTGACGTGCTTCGATTATATTTCCTTCTCTAGCATATATACGTGCCTGCAAACGCAACACCTTACAACTCGGATCGCCAGTTAAATCTAAATATTCGAATGCTGCTTCAAATACCTTATGTAACCGTTCTTTAGACTCCGTCGTTCTTCGCACATATTCGATATACGAAAGCCATAAATCTAATCCTGACGTAGTTACTTGTGTTAAACCCTTCTCAAAACATTCGTTAACATCTTGATTTGAAGAATTTTGATGTTCCATCAAACGCAACCTCAAAATCCATAAATCTTCGCTCCACGAACAATTACGAACGGAACGTTCGCTCGCACGAATTGCTACGTCGTCAAATTTCATAGCATACAAGCAGTAATCTTCCCAGATAGGAACAAACAAACTAAGTTGAGCGACCATTCGTTCGTAAAGACACAAAATAGCAGAAGGATTTTCTATCACTTTTATGTATTCTTTGCAAATCGTGTGCAACTCTTCGGGACTACCACCTTTAGCAGCTAATAATTGATCTTCAAACGGCTCGTACTTGGCCAATAATTTGGAAGCATTTTTATAACTCCATTCCAGAGATTTGCCATCAATTTTATGTCCTTCTGGCAGCTGTTGTAACCATAGCTCAAATTCAATATGAGTGTTCTCCATGTTCAAAAGTGGAACACTTAGTTGCCGTTTATAGGCGTTGAACAATTTTTCTGCTTGTTGATGCCATTTTTCGCTCAAGGGTTCATGTAACGATAGATGAGCCGACTCAAAAACTCTTAGACTATCCCACAGTAAAGATCCTTCGCTAACATTAAGCCCAACTGCGTTCAAACCAGTGTTAAAGATGGAGTAAGTTTCTTCTAATTCACAATGTCCGATGCAATACTGAACATATTCCAACCATAAATTAACCGACATGTAATCGTCAACTGCTTTTTTAAATAAAGATAAAACGCGAGTTTTGTCAGAAAATTTAATTTCGTCTTTAAGCCATTCTAACCAAATTTCTGGAGTAAGTGGAAAGTGTTTGGCGAAACGCTCGTATGCCGCTTTCATCGAATTTAGGTCAGCTAATTTTCGATATAAACCGACTAATTCTACATGCGTTTCATATAAATACATATTTTCTGAGAGATCAAGTTCGAGGGCTGCTGCCCGTTTTTCCATTTCATTTTCTTTCTCATCGCCTGAATCGTCGGTCGAAGATGAATGTTCGTCTTCCGACGTGATCATTTTTTCGTCTTCACTCATTGTAGTTCTTTGTCTGGAATATAAAATTGTGTTAATTTTAAATTTTCAAGTTTGTCTGTAAGTATATAAATATATTAATTTCAATAAACCTAGTTAGTACCAATCTCAATAATTTCAAAGTTTGTTTGCATTGTTCTATGCTATTTGCATTGACATCTCACAAACAGAACGCTCTAGCAAAATAAAATTTTTAGTAAATGTTCTGCTGAAAATTTCTAAGGTCCAGTATTTCAGTTTCAACTCCGTTTATATTGATATCTGACCAATCAGGTAGCCATAAACGTAGGTTAATCTTTGAACGTAGTTTAACTAGCAACTGAAATACCGGACCTTAATCAAATCAACTATTTTCATATTTTATTTCTGACCTGATCTTATATTATTAACATTAGCAGTGCCGTAAGCAGAAGAAAAGGTTGTGGGGGTTGGAGACACCTCCCCTACTAGAATAAAAAATTTATAAATTATTTGTAAATTTTGTCGAATTTTTCAATGAAGTCCGATTTCTGAGGACTGTCGGAGAATCTACCACGAGTTTAACTTTTTTCTATACACCATTGAAAAGAGCACAATTTTTTCGGTGGATTATCCATTAGTTTCCAAAAAAACGGCATTTAAAGATCGAAAATTTTACATGTAAATTTTTGGTAGAGCTAATTTAGAAAAACTCAATACAGTAGAAACTCGATTCTGTGAACACAACAATCCAAAGGTATCTTCAAACTAACGCAAGTGTTCACACTAACGGGGGTGCAGAAAAACTATGGTTATCATATATTTATTCCTTATAAAACGTATAATGCATAATGTTGGTAATTAAGAACATTAAAGTTCACGAAAAAACAGTTATCTTATTTTTTTTGCTTTTTAACTTGTACTGTTCATGTTACCGAGTGTAATAACTAATAATGTTCACGTTACCGAGTAGCTATAGAAGAATTTGGCGTTCACAGGACCGCGATATTCATAAATTCGCATGTTCACGTTATCGAGTTACTCTGTATTTTAGGATGAATCCGTGTTTGATGTAATTTAAAAAAAAATGAAATAAAGTGAGTAGGTACTTTGCCACCGGAATTGCAAAGAATTTACTCTTATCCAACTAAATACCAAAAAAGCTAAAAGTACTATTTTGGCTAGCATGAATGTGTATTTGTGTCTCTCTAAAGTCTAAAATACTGAACTTATTTTGCCTGAACTATTACTAATAAGTATATATTTTATTCGAGAGTAACATAGATTATTATAGCGGATTAAAAAATGAATTTCATCAAAATCTCGTTTATCCACTAATACGCGTCGTTTGAATACCCTGTTCGAGTCAAGTACCCTGATGTGGTCTAAAGTCTAATATTAATCTGTGGGCTATGAAAAAAAAGGCAATCACCCCATTAACACAGTTTCGAGTAAGGCATCTAGGTTTCACCAAATTGATCGCATAATTATATCCTATAATATGTGGCACTCAAAGACTAATACAGGTAATTGTGTAACTAACTCCAAAATTTGTTGTAGTTTTTGTCGGAGCTGTCACTGAATTTTACGAAGAAATTCCCATCACGAAATGCAGCTATTGTTTCAGAATATGTTCATCAGAATTCATCAGCAATTAATCATGTTACAAAATTGAAAGTAATTAAATTCTCTCTAAAGCCTTAATTACATTTTGAGTAAATCCATTGAAATATATCTATAAATCTATATATTGCCGTAGTATCTCAAATCAATTTTTTATTTTTCCAAAAAAAAATTAGGTAATTATGATTTATAAAAATAAAATAAAATATCACCTTCTAATATTTCAATCTCAATAGGAAATCAAACTTGACCACCTTGTGGTCTGATTTGACCACATGCATAATATAACTCCAACTTATCTTTGGAAGATAATGTTTCCTTTAAATTTAATTTAAGTTTAGTATTTTTTATAGAAGAGTTAATTTGTTTAGAACAAAATATTTTGATGACAAGCAAGTTCCATGATTGCATGATGAGGTATCAATTTATTTATTTAGAATTAATTTTGCACTGGATTTTTGGAAAAACAAATTTAATATTTTTTTTATTTTTCAAACCTTGAATGTAACCTCGAGGTCGAATCCTTTATCAAAAATTTAAAACTTATTGATGGTAAGCTCATCTATAATGTCCACTTGACAAATTCAAAATTACAAAATAAACGCCAATTTACGCCAGTCTGGCGTAAAGCCTACACAGGCCAAGTGGGAAGCGGGTAACCGCGGTTGAAATTCTGGTCACGTCGAATACACTGCTGTGATCTAAAGCCCAAGATAGATCTGTGGGCTGTGGGGAAGACAACGGAAAACCATCCCATTAATTAAATTCCCTAGTATGTCATCTTAGCTTTAGCCAAGTTTGATCGCCACCGCCCATTAAAGGTACGGCATACTTAAGAATTAATTATTGAACTGCAAAGATATTATTGAAAAATTATTAGGTTTTATTATTGGAAGCAAAGACTATGAGTTTCAGGAAAACTGATATGTGACGACTGATGAGCGTGATGACTGATAAGCTTCTTTAATGTTTTGGTGCGACCAAAACTTGATTACTGTTATATTGGGTGAAGCTCTTTGTATGCAATTATCATACTGGACTTCTTAAAACGAGATACAAATTGTTGGGATTTGCATGCCAGACCAATCTTGACAAAACGACAAATTAGCAAAACCATCATGTCTTACTCGTTGTATCGCTCTGCTCTTCAACTATTCCCACTGCAGTTTGTGAATCGATATTCGATATTGGAACTTCTTTCAGAAACCTCGAGCTTTGGCCGCTAATGTTAAAAACTTTTTAATATTTTTAACCGATATTGATTTTGACACACTAATTTTTTTCAGAAAAGTGAAAGCCTCTATGCTTTTTTTTCTAATTGCGTGCACATTTAAATTTCTCTGATGAGTTGGTTGTTCATTTCATCTACAAACTCGATACTATAAAACCCCCGATCAAAGGGCATCCAATTAAATGAAAACACACACAACTCGCTCCAGATTAAAAGAAAACCATGATATATTTATTACAAACATTCATCGTAATTATCTCAGCGATTATAACTAAAAGTTGATGCCGACTTATTTATCAAATTTGAAAATTTCAATGTGTTTTCAGATGTTATCAGGATATTTGTATCACTGGCTGGTAAGTTTATAAACTTTGCAACATTTGGCATATCTCTTACAAAACGAGAAAGAGCTATAGTACAGGTCTTCTTTCCTGTACTGGGTACACCAGTTTTTACATCCATCTTTCATTACATATTAAAAAAATGTTCAAGATAAAAATATACAAATCATATAAACTAAAGAAAAAGTGACCGGTTTCCAAAAAAAATGATCACAATAACCGACTGATAACATTATCTGATCTTATTAAGCGGATTCTACTGTACTTCGAGAGTTACAGTTTCATGGTACTAACAAAGTAAACTACTAATTCTCTTTACAAATTCAAGCATAATTTTGTGGCTTGGTAGTGAAAGAGTCAATTATAGCAGCAAATGTCTAACACAAATACATTACCAGTAAAAACTTGTAAGTCATATTTCGCGAAACTGCAATACAGTGGAGTCTCGTTTATATGTTATATTAATAAAAACTTGTAAGTCCTCTCTTTATAATCAAGGATTACAACATATAACTGGAATACCATTTTTTATGGGGTAGCTAGACCAAATAAAGCTTAAACCGAGTCATATAGATCATAGGATCAAATAGGGCTCAATCTCCCTTAGAACTCTTGCAGTGTGTTGATAGTTGTAATTTATTTTTTACTAAATTAGATGGCTATATTTTCGTAAAACTTTATACAGGGTGCTGAAAGAGTTAGCCGAACATAGGAAATTAACATGTAAAAACTTATTTATGCAAATTCCTGCTTCTCTAATTATTTTAGAGAAAAAATGAAAGACACAAAAATAATGCAGAAATATACACTACGAATGATAACAGCATTAGATTTCATTTAACTTTTACTTAAAGTCAAAAAATGCTTTTGAAATTGTTAAAAGTTTCATTTATCAGATTGGCCATGCAAGTTTCCATGGTAATTATTTTATAAAATAGAAATTAAATTGAATTTATTACATGGCCAGTGCGATAAATGAAAATTTTAACAATTTTGAAAGCATTTTTTGACCTTTTAAGTAAAGCTAGATGAAATCTAATGGTGTTATCATTCGTAGTTTATATTTCTGCATAATTTTGTATCTTTCATTTTTTCTGTAAAATAATTAGGGAAGCAGGAATTTGCATAAATAGGTTTTTTACATGTTAATTTCCTATGTACGGCTAACTCATTCAGCACCCGGTATAATATATAATATTGAAATTTTTATTAATTACAATGTAGTGCCTATTGGCAATCAACTTAGCCAAAGCCAAGATAACTTACTAGGGAATTTAATTAACAAGGTTGTTTCTCGATTCCTTCTCTATAGCCCACAGATCGATCTTGGGTTTTAAATCTCAATAGTGTATCCGATGTAACCAAGGTTTGAACATTTTTCGCTTCCTAATTGTCCGGTGTGAGCTTTACACCATTCTGGTAGACTATATACATTCATTATATTTACTCAAATCTCCTTATCGACAAATTGCAGAAGAAAATGTATTTTTCTTACTTTCTATTAGTAAACATATAATCGACTTCTGATATTTTATAATGTATATATTATAATACAGTTCCCATATAAAAATTTAACTGTACATAAACTGGGAGTACAAATAAGCGAGACTCTACTGTATACATTCGTCCTTTCAGCACTAAGCCACAAAAATACTTTTAAAAAATAGCATACTATAAACGAGTTCCTTGTTATCATTATCGAACTTAAATGGTACACAGACCATGTTAATACTAATTTACATACAAAATAATAAATACCTTAAATATTCGTAAATTTCAAACGTTTTCAACAAAACTTTTAAACAAAATTTGAGGTTAAGTTCATTATTACGTACACAGTGCCGCACAAGAAAAACACATGCAATAATAAAAACTTGAATTTTATAAAATCAGTAAACGATCAATACCATCATAAATATTATGATAACAAGCCAAATCTGTTATTTTGCATTAATCGCTAATCTGATAGGTAAATTTTTTTTACTAACCTACAAAAATTTGGGGTCAGAGTGGAAATAATTCCTAAACAAACCCTTTACTTTAATATCATAAAAAAAGATTTAAAATTCTTTTGCAACGGATTCAAACCGGAACAGCAACAAATTTATCAAGAAATGTTTCAAAAATCACAAACTCTAAAATTGGATATTTTTCGTACATCCTACACTAAAAATAAATTTTTTGTCATTTTGCATTAAAATATATAAAGAAATTATTGTTCTAATCTACCTAATTTTCGAGAGATAGTCATAAGCACAACTAGGTCTTATATTTTGTGGGAGCTACAAAAAATCTGTACGTGAAGATATTGGTAGGGGGGGGGGGGTGAAGGACAAATAAATAATGTATTGCGGCAGCCCGAACACTGGGGGGTATGGAATACCCCCAGGATTTAACGCCGCATACAATTTTTTTTTTTTTTTCAAGGTCAATCGCTCTAATGCAAGGTTAGAAAATCGCGATACAAAAATATTTTCTCCTATTCAGCGCCGCCTCAGATACGGAGTTTTTCATTGTAAAACTGCAATTACCTATATTAACCTGTAAATAAAATGTGCACTGAAATCTACTAGAAAGAAATAAACTTATAAAAAATATTTTTTATTCAACTTATTTTTTAATATTAACTGCAATTTTCTATTTTTATTGGTTAAAAATTTTTTTAAGGATTTAAAAAAAGAACTATTATTTTCGAATGAATTTTTGAAAAATAACAGATTTAACTTTTTAACATTAAAATTTGAAAAATTAAATTATGGTAATAGTAGTTATATTCTAGGATTTTATCTCGCACTTTATTTCAGGGGGGGGGAGGTTGAACCCTTAAAACCCCCCTCAGATACAGCCCTGATCTATGCAGACTTATTCCCTTCTAGCATGTGCCCACAGAAATAACAATCTTTTTTCTTAGCTTCTGTTTTAAAACGTCGTTCGCCATTTATTTTGGGGGAGTTACCCCCCCCCCCCTTTTTAGTTGTGCCTATGGATATAAAAGCTCTTCACAGAACCCCGACTCTTTTTTTCTATTCATCTGACACAAAAGTGGTTGATAGAACATCAACCCCCCCCCCTTAGAGCTCAGAAAACATCAATTTTTACACCAAAAGAATATATTTCTAATATATTACTAATTTTTATTTTACATATTTAATAAATTTTTGTTTTGTCGTCCCCCTATGGTAATTGTCTAGATTCGCTACTGAGTGAAACTAGACTATTGAACTAGTGAAGCAAACAAATAGTATAGAGATATTATTTGCTGCAAATCAATGTATAAAATAACTTTGTAGCTAGAGGTCTGTTCGTTTGCTTGCACTAACTTGAACCGAGCAAGCAAAGAACCAATCAACAAACGCTTTTATTTGCACTAACTTGCTCGGTTCAAGTTAGCGTAAGCAAACGAACAGATCTTATAACATTATGACCCTATCTGTAAACTCCCAAACTTTATTCCTTTTTAGCCATATTTATTCCATTTTTGTACATAGCTCAATTTCAGTGCATTTCAGGCGCAATGTTAAGATTATCTAAAGTGGAGGAAACATAATTTTATGTATACCAAAAAAAAATGGATTAGTAAATTTAATCCTACACCACGCCATTTTTTCCTTTGCAATGAAAATAATATTTTTGAGTTGGAAATATTGCCTATACAATGGAAAAAATCCAAATTAAAGTTTTTGTTTTTTTTTGAAAATTTTTAAATGCAGCAGATTTAACACAAGGTGCTTAATATAATGATTTTCCTAATGTACGTAATGTAAGGTATGAAAATATTCCAACGAATGGCTAGCAACAGCCAGTTTTTCGGTTGTAGCTGATATGATACAATACGTAATGTAGGGTTCCCTAATTTTTTTTTAAATGAATATGGGTATCATTTATTGGAAAAGTTTTAAATGACACTGCTGTAGTTAGAAATATAGCTTTCTAAATTTCTGGGTAGGTAGCAGATAATCCTTATTTGAATCATATACACTTTCCTGGAGTTATTTGAATTCATCATCCTCTTAATACTAGATAGAATGTTCACCACACATTTAAAAAAAAATTATTTTATATTTGTCGTTGATATCAAGGAAGGCTAATGTACTCATTAAAAGTAATTGATAACAAGTGGGCTAAAAAAAGAAGAGCCACAGAGTTATCTTGAGAGATAAGTAACTTAAAAGTATTATTGCTAAAAATTTTAATATCTTCGGGGGTTCCTTACTTAACTGAAAAATAAAAACACAATTAGTGAACAACATTTTAGAAGTTTGTAAATGAATCTGCTCTTTTCATTAAATTCTTTAAAAAAAAAGAGCTTCATCTACAGTGAAGCAAATTGTGTTTAATGAACATTGAGAAGTACATATTCTAACATTCGTCTTGTTTCTCATAATAAAAAAATATATGGGATAATAAAAATTTTACAAGCGATAACAATAAAATTATCAAAACGCTATGCTCAATTTAATTTTTAATTATTATAGGTATCTTGCAATTTAATTAAATTTCAGATTACATCTCCAAGGGTTAAAAATAAACACACCAATTAGTTTTGTAGTTACGTGAACCTCTCAAGATATCACTTTGAATTGAAATTCAACAGCAAGAACTATTAAACCATCAACATCCCTCTCAAGTCAGGTGCTGGTGCACTCCTAATATATCAATTGTTCAACATTGGGTTCTCTAATTACAATTCAACTTATAAGTATCCACAGTAATAACCAAAATAATTTAATGCCGACTGAATCGCCAACTTCAAGTTAATCAATGATGAATTGCCCCCGAGCACAAACCACCGATGTACCTTCTATTGAAGTTTAGGTTGTTAAAAAAATTTGAAAAATAATAAATAAGCCAAACACCTGCATATATATTTATATAGAAAAGTTTTTATTCTACATAAATTAGAAAAAACAATGTAAAGGTCCTATTTGCTAAGAGGAAAAAACACTAGGTCTTGTCAAAATACGTAGTTTAATTACATATCATTGATAAAAACATGGTATTTTAACATAAAACAAATAACAAACTGGATATGACAGAGTTATACACTAATTTTGAAATAAATGAAATAGGTTATATCAAAAGTAACAAACAAAACAGTATTTTATAACCAGTTTCTTGTAAAAATATAGATAACTATTTCCTATTATCCTGGTCACAGTCACGGCTTATGTGGCCTACTTTACCACATATGTAGCAAGTTTTTTGGTTTTCGGGACAATTTCTGGATATATGCCCCTTCTTGTTACAGTTGTAACACAAACCTTGGGATCCACCACCACCACCTCCTCCTCCGGAAGAGTTTCCGCCTTCGGGGCAGCTACGAGCAATGTGACCGGGTTTGTTGCAATTATAACAAGATGGTTCGTCAGGACTTTGTGGGCAATTTTTAGCGAAATGGCCCTCTCCGTTACATCTGTAACACCTCTCCGATTCCTCCTTACATTCGCGAGCAAAATGTCCAAATCGATTACATTTGTAACACTTCTCCCTTCCTCTATTAAAACTATCGCGTCCACCACCGCCGCCGCCACCACCACCGTTATCCCGGCCGCCTGGTTGGGAGCATTCGCGGGCAAAATGGCCCGGTCGGCTGCATTTGTAGCAAACTGCAGAACTCATGTCTAGTTTTTGATCTGAAAACAAATTAAACCAATTAATTTAAATAAAACAAATAATTTAAAACTTCGGAATGCTGCAATTTGCTTTGAAACAGTTAGTTGTAAACGTAACCTGTTTGCCAATCCAAAATATTTTAAATATTAATTCAAAAGTTCAAAGCCCCATGAGGTATTATAAAATTTAAGCAATAAAAAAAAACTAATTTAAAACCTGTTTGTGCTATTTTTGAGCGGTTAAAATTTTGAATAAAAACTATAAAATTTTTACAAAAAAATATGTCAATTACTCAAATTTGATATTATTCGCGATTTAATTAGCGAAAAACTAGTTTCGAATGCGAATTGCAAGATAACGTGAAGCGTTGCTAACACATGGCGAACATTCTGCTGCCCTCCATAACCCGCTAATTTGAAAAATAAATTTCCCGACCGAAAAGCTTGATTAAAAGAATTTAGAAATATTTCAACATTTATAAGCATTCGTGACCTATTCGTAATATGTGTATACCTTTATCGGCGTTGCTACTGACCCGTGAAATAATTAATTCTGAATCGAACACAAAATACCTAACCTAATTCGTATAGCAAAATTATGAAAAAATAGGACCAGATTGTGGCGGCGTCACATGTTCAATTATTATTAAAAAGTAAATAAAAGCGTATCTAGTGACTCATCTAATGTAAAGTCGAGAAAAACAACGAAAAAATGTTATAACAAAAACGTGGTGATCAAAATTCCGACAAGAATAAACGCGTAACTGTAAATCATAAACCACTACATTCCACATGACAAATTCCAAAGCAAAATTCTACAAATTGAAAATTATACTAATTTAAACGCAATTTTTTGGAATACCTAATAGCAGCAAAGTAACAAGTGACCCATTTGTTGTTAAAACAAATTTGTGTCAATGTTGAGGCCATGTTGGCGCCATTTAAAATAAAAAAATAAAAATTTAAACGTTAAACCGCAATAATTCGGCTTGGAAACAAAATTTCTAGCAACTATAGGCAGGATTGCATGCAAAAATATAATAAAATGCGTTCAAATTTAAGTACAACGTGTAATGGTTACACGTGTGACCGAATACATGACCGTGTTGAAAACGTAAAAAATAATAAAATTATGACGTACCTTTACACTTCGTATACTTCAAATGGTAACAATTGTTATAATTTGCGTGGGTAAGTATAACAAATCGACGATTTTACCATACAACCCATTCAACAATAAACGATGATTATCCAAAATGATTTTCCCGTCTAGCCTCTACCACGACTAACCACTCTCCACTACAAATTGAAAGCCGGTAGTCTTTACGTAACTCAAATACACAACCTCAAAGTTTATTCAGTTGGCGCACGTAGCATTTTCCTAACAGGGCGGCGCGAAATTCAAATTCAAATTTTTAAAATGCAAACAAATTTTTAATTATTAAACAATATTATATTGGTTTACAAATATCTATTTAACAATTGTCTATCTAACCTCGTAATTTGATAAAAATTATTAAAATATTTCTGAATTTCATTGCACCACAGGGCTGGCGTAAGGTCAAAAATATAGCTTTGTTACGAATTAATAATATAAAAATGTAGAATAGAATATTAAAAATAAATTTACAATAAAAACGTATAATTGGTGTTGTAATTAATTTCTTTTCGACTATTAACTCATTAATATAAATTAAATTTAAATTAAAAAATTAGTAGGTATAGTATCTACTATCTACTATGTTTATAAATATTATTTTTAATGACAATTATTTTCGACCTCCTCATAAAACAATTTAAAAAAATTAATTTTCTTGACAAGGACAAAATTTAGTATGTCGTGATATGCGGGTTCGATTAATTTCGAATTATTATAATTATATTATTGTAATGCGGTATTCATGTGGATAGATAAAATTTGATACATAGGAAAATTGTAAAGCCGCAATTTTTCAGATTCTAACGTGGAATCCAAACCACTTCAAAAATAAAGTCAGATGTGGATACAGGATATCCCTTGAAAGGGGGGGGGGGTCAGAATTTCTGTTCAATTTTACTTATCTTTTAAAAGAATTTGTTCGAAACAAAAAAAATAACTTGATAACGTACTTCGGTTTTGCTTGACTCAGAAAGAGGCAAGGTTGGAATTCGGCGAAGTTGATTTTTTGTCAACGTTCGCTAAATGAATTTTTAATAAATTGTTGTCTTATTTTATAATGAAGTTTTGTAATATTTTGAAATATCATTTGAAGCAAATACATACTTGTTAAAGTAATAGAAATAAAAAAAGCAAAATTCCTTGCTTTATTGGTTTATTCAAATGCGATAGCTTGGTACGTACATAATTTCAGTACAAACACTCAAACCTTTTCTAGTGTTTTGAACGATTTCTCAATTCCAGTTTTCAAAATTTATGTTTTGCTTTACCCTGTATATAAAAACTAATCAAATTATTTCATGTTCCATACCTTTTAATTATTATCTTAAAATCATTTGAAAAACTTTAAAAATTTCTGTTAATAAGCGCTAATTACTTGTATAATTCTTCAGTAAAATATGTATTTAAAAACAATTAAAAGCAAAATAAAAATTTTTTTGGGGGGAAATTCAAAATTTTGACAATTAATAAATCAAATAATTTTGACTGCAAATTTATAATTTCAAGTGTAATTGAATAATTATTCTAATATGGAAATTGACATTGTATAGTCGATTAACTTTTAATTTAGTACTTGTGTACTTGTTGACACACCTTCACAAAAATATTGCACTTAACCTAAATTATTGACTCATAAACTAATAAATGTAATTTTTAATAAAATGTTATTATTTTGGGCTGCATTTTTGTTTATGCTTGCGGTTTGTAGCGGTGTCGAGCATATTGACAAGGTAAAAAATGTAAAACTACGTTTAGAAAAACATAAATTAGAAAACGAATATTTGTAGGTGGAAGATTTTGTTAAAAAGGACCACACAAATAATTGGGCAGTTCTGGTCGATACGTCCAGGTTTTGGTTTAACTATCGCCATGTAGCTAACGTATTGTCTATGTATCGAAGTGTTAAACGCTTAGGTATTCCCGACAGTCAAATAATACTGATGATTGCTGACGATATGGCATGTAATTCTAGAAATCCTCGTCCAGCCACCGTATTTAATAATGCAAATCAACACATTAATGTGTATGGAGACGATGTAGAAGTCGATTACAGAGGATACGAGGTGAAATGCGATTTCCTGTGTTTTAAACCGAAATTTATATTTGTCATCGTAGGTCACTGTAGAAAATTTTGTTAGATTGCTTACTGGCAGACTACCACCAGGAACTCCTCGTTCTAAGCAGTTATTAACAGATGAAGGCAGCAATGTTTTGGTATATTTAACGGGACACGGTGGAGATGGGTTTTTAAAGTTTCAAGATTCCGAAGAAATTACAAGTCAAGAAATGGCCGATGCGTTAGAGCAAATGTGGCAAAAGCAAAGGTAATTACTTGTTTATAGAATTTTTCAATCCTAGTAATTTTATTTTTATGTCAGGTATCACGAATTATTTTTTATGATCGATACTTGTCAGGCAGCTTCAATGTATGAAAAATTCTATTCGCCTAATGTTCTAGCAGTTGCCAGTAGTTTAGTTGGAGAAGATTCTTTATCGGTAAATATTTAATATTAACTTGCGATTCACAAGGTTTTAATTGTATTAATTTTTATTTACTCTATAAGCATCATGTCGATCCAGCTATCGGTGTATACATTATCGATCGTTACACTTACTATGCACTAGAATTTTTAGAAAATGTTGACGCATCCAGTAAGAGAACTATGGGAGAATTTGTAAGATAATTTAATTGTAATTAATTATTTTTCTCAAGTTTAAATTATTACAGTTAACGGTGTGTCCAAAACGAGTGTGCATATCAACTGTTGGTGTAAGAAAAGATTTGTTCCGAAGAAATCCTACAGAAGTGCCAGTAACGGACTTTTTTGGTTCTGTACGACCAATTGAGTTATTAAAAGACACTTTGAACGAAACCAATGTCCTAACCTTGGAAAAAACTGTTCTCCCAGTTGTCAAGAGCAAATACAGATTTGTCCCACCATTAAATACCTTCAGTTAATAAATTTACAGTTTCTGTGATTTAAAATTTAGTGCAACAGTAGAACTCCGGTTATTCCACTGTAAGTGTATAAAATATGACCGATAAATTCAAGTGATTTTTTTGATGAAGTAAAACTTGATGTGCTGTGTGTTATTTGTAATTTATTTCATACGTAAATAATAAATTGTTTGAATTTTATAATTTTTTTGACCATGGATGCGATACACCACTGCCTTTTCTAATTTTGTTTTATTATGTAAGTTATAATAAATAAAAATCGCGTCTTCTTTATTTTTGATTAATTTATAATATTAATAATTATTCTACTTGAGAAAGTTACAGTAAATACGTTACAGTAAAAAGTAAAGTTATAATTTCCGCGGTAGCATTTGACGTGCGCACATCATTTGCTCCCTTCAAATGATTGGTCGCTTATAAAATCTTGGCTCGTTGGCTATTCGTGGTTGGTAATCTGAAAGTAACTACAAGATGTGTGTGTGCGTGTCATGTTGTGACTGTCAATAATGATAAAAGAAGCCGGCAGGCAAAAGTCCGTAATGGTTAAAATGAATAGTAAAGCTGGCTACAGTAGTTTAATTATATTTATCGTATTACTACTAGCATGGATCGCAGGGTTTTCTTCACGATTATTTGCCGTTATTAGATTTGAAAGTATCATACATGAATTTGATCCCTGGTATGCACCAAATTTTTTAAAAAATGTATCAACTAAAATTAATACTGATCCAACTGTTATAGGTTTAATTATAGAGCCACGGCTTACATGGTAGAAAATGGTTTTTATAATTTTTTAAATTGGTTCGATGAACGAGCATGGTATCCCTTAGGAAGGATAGTGGGTGGAACTGTTTACCCTGGATTAATGTTAACTTCTGGAAGCATACACTATATATTGCATTTATTAAATATTAACGTACACATACGCGACATATGTGTGTTTCTTGCTCCTATTTTTAGGTAAGTTCAAAACCATGAATTTCAAATGTCTTCGTAACAATCACAAAATGAAAGAATTTGACTACATTTATTTGACGATTTTTCAGTCTGCTTTAGTTAACTTAAAGGTGGAATTTACCTATTATATCTGATGGATTTATTGAAATCCTCACACTTATTACGCTTCGATATCAAAATACTTAATGTTTAATTCGAATGGGGTACTTGCATAAATAAATTATGTGTAAAATTTGTAAAGATACGATCCCTATGGTTTTATTAGCCATCTGAATTTTTTTTTAAATATTTTCTCAACTACTTATCGAGTAATTAATTATTAAATATACTCAAAATGAGGTGTGACACACAAACAAAATTTGTTTGCTTTTATCGTAAATTTTGTATTTGACGGTACCCCTTTCTAGGAAACAAAAGTTTAAGTGAAAAATTTTACAAATACATTTTTAGATTTAAACCAAAGTTTAGGGTCGTAAAGGTGTGAATTTTTTTTAATTTGCCTACTTTAATTACAGTGGTTTAACTTCAATTTCCACATACTTTCTAACCAAAGAAATATGGTCACCAGGAGCAGGATTATTTGCTGCATGTTTTATAGCAATCGTGCCTGGTTATATCAGCCGTTCAGTTGCTGGTAGTTACGATAATGAAGGAATTGCAATATTTGCATTACAGTTTACTTACTATTTGTGGATTAAATCTGTGAAGACCGGTTCCATATTTTGGTCATGCATGACAGCTTTATCTTACTTTTATATGGTAAGTACACTTAAGCGAAGAAAAAATGTTTTCAAGGTTTGAAGAACTATAAACTTGCAGGTATCGGCATGGGGTGGTTATGTTTTTATTATAAATCTTATTCCTTTACACGTACTTATTTTATTATTGATGGGCCGATATTCAAATCGATTATTTACAAGTTACACAACGTTTTATGTGTTGGGCTTACTTTTTTCCATGCAAATACCATTCGTTGGTTGCCAACCTATTCGTACTAGCGAACACATGGCGGCATTGGGTATGTTTGCATTACTGTTTGCAGCAGCTACTCTTAAGCATTTCCAAGGCATCCTCTCCAAATCTGAAGTTAAAAAAATGTTTTATGTTGGATGCTTTATGACCGGTGGACTTGTGTTATTAGTCGTCGTTCTTCTTACTTACGCTGGAGTCATAGCACCTTGGAGTGGACGGTAAGCACCATATAATGATATTATTATTTCTATATTTCTGACCATTTACAGGTTTTATTCCTTATGGGACACGGGTTATGCTAAAATTCACATTCCAATTATAGCTTCGGTATCCGAACATCAACCCACAACATGGTTTTCATTTTTCTTCGATTTGCACGTTTTAGTGGCAACTTTCCCGGCCGGTCTTGTACATTGCATCAAAAACGTTAACGACGAGCGTGTGTTTAGTATGTACAAATTTGTTAAAAGGTCATAGCCACATGATAATGTTAAATTTGCCTCTGCTAGTTGATAATTTTTTGTTGTAAAATATTTTTAATGTTTTTATACAAACTCATTCAAAAAAATTCAACTCTGAACAGAAAAGTTTTAACATTGTTAAGCTACTGCTGGTTTTTACACTTCTTAACATCTTAAAATTTTAGTTATTCTTTATGCACTGACCGCCGTATATTTTGCTGGTGTTATGGTACGTTTGATGTTGACTTTAACGCCTGTCGTTTGTATGCTAAGCGGTATAGCGTTTTCTTCAATTTTGGAATTGTTTTTGCGTGAAGATGATGCACCACGTATCAACGAAAGTGATGAAGATGAACAAAGTACCACAACAAACAAGAGGTTGTACGATAAGGTAATACTTGTATTAATAATAATATAAGGCTGGAAAATAAAGGTGGATTTATAGGCCGGACGTGTACCAAAAATGAAGCACGAACAAGTTCGGGAGAGCGATGGAATTGGAGCCAACTTACGCAGCATTGTTATTGTGGTTATATTATTACTTCTAATGCTGTTTGCAGTTCATTGCACGTGGGTGACGAGTAATGCTTATTCTAGTCCTAGTATTGTGTTAGCGTCGTATGGAAATGATGGAAGTAGACAAATTTTGGATGATTTTCGTGAGGCCTATTATTGGTTGTCTCAAAACACCAATGATGACGCGCGTGTTATGAGTTGGTGGGATTATGGCTATCAAATAGCTGGAATGGCAAATCGAACTACTCTAGTTGATAATAACACTTGGAACAACAGTCACATTGCTTTAGTCGGCAAGGCCATGTCATCGAATGAGACAGCAGCATATGATATAATGACATCATTGGATGTTGACTACGTTCTGGTTATATTTGGTGGAGTTATCGGATATTCTGGTGACGATATCAATAAATTTTTGTGGATGGTTCGAATTGCCGAAGGAGAACATCCAAAAGATATCAGGGTAAGGGATGCCATAAAATTTGGAAGTTTTGTTTTAATGCTGTTTTGTTCTAGGAAAGCGATTACTTTACTGAACAAGGTGAATTTAGAATAGATGCTGAGGGATCACCTACTCTACTTAATTGCCTTATGTACAAATTGAGTTATTATCGTTTTGGAGAATTAAAGCTCGATTATAGAACACCTGCTGGATTTGATCGTACACGTAATGCAGTTATTGGCAATAAAGATCTATCTTTGACTTATTTGGAAGAAGCTTACACCACCGAACATTGGTTGGTTCGTATTTACAGGTATTAAAATAGTTTTGGAGCAATAATTGCAAGTATTTGACGTGATTTGTAATTACAGGGTAAAGAAACCGTATGAATTTAATCGACCTCGTAAACCTTTTTCCAGCAGAATTGTAAAATCACAACATTTTGCATCCAAAAAGGTAATTTCATAGTTTTTTTAAAAGAAATTCTAGTATTAATCTTGTAAACAAAATTTTAGAATACCAAACGTAGAAAAGGTACAATAAAAAATAAGGCAGTGATTGTGAAAGGAAAGAAACTTTCAACTAAGCAGTCGTAATGAAATTTCCACAAGTGACCAAGCGTATTTCATTCAGATTTTTATTTTTTCTTCTGCAAAAAGATGTGTTTGTCAATTTGTATTCAGTTTTTTGTTGTTCATAATTAAATACTTGATTAAATTTCTAAATAAAATGTTGATTGTTATCTTATATTTTTTATTTTAAAACATAATATTTTGTTTTGCACTTTTGTTTATGTGTAAAAATGTGATAAAATGTATTGGTACATAAATAAATACTGTTTTGCATAAAAACTGAAGCTGTTACTGTTTGTTTGCTCGAAACTGTAAGGGTCTAATGGTGCGAGATCCAATGACCATATTTATTCACAATCGGGAGATGAAACACTACCCTGATGATATAAAATTACAAATACCTACTCAAAATTTTAATTTGTGCAGATATAACCAGGTAGACGTAACGGATCAAAGCCTAAAACATTAAGAATAAAACACAAAATTTAAATTAAGTAGTTACTAGCAGTTGTTGACTTGGCTGTGGAGCATTTGATTGAAAAAGACGATTATCTACCATAGCTAAGGAATACCGTCATATACACTGCTGTGATCTAAAGTTCCAAGAGAGATCTGTGGGCTATGGGGAAAGTAGCAGGAAACCACCGCATTAATTAAAATTCTCTAGTATGTCATCTTGGTTTCAGCCAAGTGATCGCTTAAGCATTGCATAGTGCATGGCACTTGAAGAAGCTAAGGAATAAGAAAATAAGTAATTAAGCATCAGTTAGCTGTTTTAAATGATATTACACATTTGCAAAAAATCTTGTTCTTTGTTAGTAATTCTGAAATCGATTAGGATCCACTATCAATCTTGAACTAACCAACTAAATTTGCCCAATTCTTCTCTTTTCACATTGATCTTGTGAAGCCATTTTGTTCTATGTATTTGGTTTACAATTAAAAATGTGACAATATCTTCTAACTCTTCTTCCCAATCAAACAAACTTGTTGAGTTAGCACTTTCCATTTTGAAACACAATGCAACAATGATTAACGCAGTCCACCCTTACCCGAGCAATTTAAAAAATTTCACTTTGAAATAATATTTAAACATAAAAATTAATATTTTCTTCTTCAAGATAGGACTATTAATCTCATTGTTTTTGGGTCCTTGAAATAAAAAAAAATATGTTAACTAACCGGTTTCAACCTTTTATTTAATATAAACCACTGACACCATAAACAAAGACACAAACTTACTGCTTTCTGGCTAATTCTGTGTTCGGCTAGGTACAGATCAAGGAAGGGGATTGATCCGTTCTTTTCTTTCTGCATGCAGCAATAGTGAAGATGCTAAAGCATAGAATTGACGGAGTATGCAGTCCAGATTTAATTGACAAATTTTTAAACTCTCATGAAGGCCTTTTATATTAAATAAAAGGTTTCAACCAATTAGTTGACATATTTTGTTTTATTTCGAAGTTCCAAAAAACTTGAGATTAACACATCTTGAAGAAAAATATTATACTGCAGGGTCGAGAAACATAATTATTAATTAATATTTTCACTTCTTTTCACACCTTAAACCATCAGTATTCGAGTATGTACTGACCAATTCTAATTGTTATCGATGGTGTAAGGTGCCTATTAACCCTTTAACTGCAAAACTATTTTCTATCAAATCCTTTTTTCGTCCAAATAGTGATCACAAATTATTTCGACATGAAAAGAATAAAATTTCTGCTCAGTCTTACCAGAGAGCGTTAAAGGGTTAAAACAAAACAATAATATCGGGTGCTTTTGCCTATTATGTTATACCTACACATAATTACAAAATTTTTCGTTCAACCGTTTTCGAAATAAATTTGAAAAATTTCAAAACGCACTAGATATCCCACCCTAATAAGGAAGAAAATATTAGTAAAATGAGTTATTGGTCCCTACTTTATTGCATAAATTATTTTATTTACGTGTTAATATTAATATTTACAATTTAAACTAATTTTTTTACAAAGATCTTAAAATAAATTATAAACTAAATCTACATTACCATTAAAATCCTTGGTAGGGATGTAAAATTTTTAATTACATGAGAGAGTACGTGATGTAAAACATTCTAACCATTTTTTCCAAACTTGTATGAGATTTTGAAGGCAATTTTGTGGGGCTTATAAAAGTTGATTTTATATCGTGTTTTAGTTGATTGGATTCATTCTAATTATTGTTTTAACTCAGATTACACATTTATTATCAGTTAACAAGCTAAAAAATTATAGAATTAAAGACAATCTTAAATTTAAATCATTAAAATCAATTGTCATTGCACATGTCCCACATTTAACCCTGCCACATATTATTTATCCAAAAATTTTACAAAAAAAAAGAAAAGTCTAACGATATGTACATCTAAATATTTAAAATCATGTCTGGTTTCATAAAATTTTTAACGGAGAGTTAAACTGAAAAATAAAAAACATCAATCAGCACTAACGGACTAACAGAAAACTTCAGTTAGTGAATCTTCAACACTCTGTGAAGTGCGTTGACCAGTGCAGTAATAAACATGATCAGGTAATTTATTACCAGCATTGCATGAAAATTAAAATAATCTTTCGTTTCAATCGGTCTTGAAAATTCGAATTTGGTAATTCTCCAATCGCAGTTTTAAATATAAAACACAAATTACTCAAACAGCACTGGGCAATGCTCTTAAAAGGTTTATGAAACCAGACATCAATATGTTAAATGATAAAAATGTGTAATCCGTGGTATAATCAAACATTTCAATTGGTTTTTTATTAAAACTCCTACACGTTCCTATTACATTGTTTACAATAAGTACCACATACATTTTCTACCCTTATAATCATAGATTTACAAATTTATTGACGTGATCACTAATAAAAAATTCTTTTATTTGATCGAATAAAGCATGTGCGTTCAAAGTATGCTCTTCTATTCTTTATAAAAGAACAAATGCATACTAACACTTATGCACATATAAATAATAAATAAATACACACAATCACAGGAAAACTTTAGTAGAAAATTACTTAAATTTTATATTTTACATTTGATCTTAATTAAAGTTTCTTCATTTTAACTATTAAAAAAAAGTAGTAATTATGGCCTTATTAGTTTCTGCATTAAATTATCGAATGTGGTACAAGTAAATTAGACTTTTTAACTACGAAAATAGGTCATCAAGCAATGAAACTTTATGCACCCTTTCAAGACATTAGAAATTAATCAAGAATTAGTTTTATTCTTATTCCTGAGAAAATCACGCTTAAATAAAATAGAATCAATTGCACTGTTTTTTGTAATGAGCATTAAAAGGAGAAAACTATTCAACTTGTTGTTTTCTTTCATTCGGAGACGGAGTGGTATAGGAAAACTTGGATTGGAAAAAATTTAAGTTAACTGTTATGCTGTTAGGAGAGAACGGTTACAGTCCGATATTTAAGTGCGTCGGCTACTAAGCAGAGAATCCTGGTTCGAGCCCGAGTAGAGCAAGAACTTTATTCTAACCGTCCTCCCTCGGCGGCAATAGCAAACCACCAAGGTAATCTGCCTTGAAATTGAAAATCCTTCATAAAATGAAGTGGTTAGCCAAAACCCACTCTGGGTTGTAGAGCTACTGCATGTATTACGCTGTTAGTCCATGAGAATATAAAAAAAATACTAAAATCCGCTAGTTAGCTGCTCAGAAAAATACGGAACTCCAAATTTTGTAAAAGATCTTTCATTTGTAACTGTTTATTATTTTACCTTACATTATAAATTAATTCTCAATTCAACGTTTTGTTTCCTGAGATCATCATCAATTTGTGTTTTCTTATATAAGTGCTATACTGAATTTTTATTAGTAAAAAATAAAATAAAAATAATATAACATTAAAATTAAAATATAATATAAAAACCCAATATGGTAATTAGAAGACAATATAAACTCGATAATCATATTATTATTGTATTTTTATATTTTTGGTATATTTTAGGAATGTTTATTATGTAGGTATATAATTATTTTGGTTGTTTTATACAATCGATTCACTAAAGTAAAGTTTGTATGACATGATCTACCTAATTGCCAAATTTCATGTCTTTGAATAAATTGGCTCAGCTTTCTGTGTGTAACAGAAGTTGAAAGTCAAACTTCAAGTGAAGAAATAAAAATTAAACTCATAAATTTATTCGTTATATTCTTTCGCGAAGTTTAACATCCAACTTCTGTATTATATACAAAAAGTTGGGTGAATTTATTAAAAAACTCAATATTCATAAATTAATTTGTCCATGTTATACCAACTTAACTTCAACTAGTTAGTTTTTTATATCATAAATTTAATTGGCGATTCAAATTTATTTTACCCCCAGTTGGAAAGGAACATCAGGGATAGGAACCCACATGTATCACAAAGAAAAATTCTTCATTGTGACGTTATGACAGTACGTATCCCTGAATTGGGATAAAAATAAATTTGCATATTTGAAACAATCCACTTGATGATCACCTAAAAGAAAATAAAACGTTCAATTTAAATTTAATTATACAGTCAAAAAATAAAGAGTTAATTATAATTAAAATTTATTTCTTCTATTATGCCTTAAATTGAAAGTAAGCTTATGAAGCTGTCTGTTACGAATGGATAATTTTCATAAAATTCAAATTCACCTCAAAATGGTATTTATTGATAGTTCAATATACCTATTATCAGAATATTTGAGTGATTATTCAAAATTCTGTATTATCAGCCCGCAAATAATTAATGAAATGTTATAATTTATTTGAAAAATTCACATGATTGAAATCAGCCAAAACAAGAAGTCATACATACACTATAGCTCGTGCCAAGTAGAAATGAACTCGACAATTATCGTATTTCAGCAATAACTTGCTTAATTTTTGAGATACGGCAAAACTTGTAATATACGAACTTAAAGAATTTTATTAATTCTTTCAATTTTTGCTGTATCTCTAAAATCAAGAAATTTATTGCTAAAAAACGATGATTTTCGGTTCTATTTCTATTTGGCACGAGCTTAGTATTTTTTTCTATGAAGTAACCAAATTTTTGTTACTAATAATTATCATTATAATGACGTCAAAATCCTAAATCGTTACATTAGGCCCGCCATATTTATTAATATGATTTCGCGCGACAGATATACATTTAAATATTTTTTTCTGAATTTATCTGTGAACCAAATTTAAAAAAAATTAAGACACAATACATATTATGTTGTTATAATATAGAATAGTTATATGGTAAAATTAAAAATCATGCAAATTTTCCATTAAAAGTTGGCATTTGCATCTTTATGATAAACGAGATCTACAGTAGCTTACAGCCAATTTCGTGCACTCCTATGTTAAAAGTGTAAATTATACCTTTTGAAGACTTTTTTTAACACATAAAAATTGCTTTTACAGCAAAACTTAATAGACACTTTTTGTTGCAAATTTCATCTGTTTAATTTTTGTTCATGTGCATTTTTCCGATTCGTCGCAACGTTTCCGTTTTACAGAGACTTTTGATTGAAGATTGTGTCTAATAAGTTTTGCTGCAAAGGTAATTTTTATGTGTAAAAAAAATCTTCAAAAAGTATAATTTACATTGTTAACATAGGAGTGCATGAATTTGGCTGTGAGTGACTATATGTTAAGCGTTGGAAGACAATAGCAAACACAAAAGTGCAGTTTATTGTAGAAATCATAATTTCTGTAGCAAAACTGTTTGTACATGATTTACAGTACTTGCCCATTTTTAACATAATCTTTCTTTTCATTTTATACTCTTAATTACAAATTTTCTCCTTTATTTAACATGAAATTTGCTCATCCTGTACAAAGTTTCAAATTTTTTATTTTCTATCTTTTAAACTTTTGAAGTAAGTAAGTAATTTCACCAGAGCTATATAACTTTGTGCCAAGTTATATTTTTAATTTTATAAACTCACAATTTTACTTCATAAAATGCAAAATATTTGAGACTGTCTTTTTCTTCTTTTATACGAAATTTCTTGGTCTTCTACCTTTAGTTAAAGGAAAACTTATTTTAAGAGGAGGAAAACAACTACAGTGACTTAATAGGGACAGTGACAACAAGGGGTATCCTACTGTGCCGGTTAGCCACAACATGGTCGTTGATACAATTTTGTGTCTAGTCGAAGCAAACTGACACAGTTTGTTATCCCTTGTCGTTTGTGTCTCCTAGAAGTCACTGGGAAACCAAAAAACGAACTTTTGCAAATGAAAATCTTTTTGTCAAGATAGAATAAATTTATATAAAAAAGTGAGTTAATTTAAATTGAGTTTGATTTAAGCATTGTTTTCGAAAACACAAGAATTAATGACAAAAATAATTAACAGGTTTTAATAAAACGATATGATTCTGTAAATTACTTTACAAAAAATTGAATTCCAGAATTTCGGTATTGTAGCTACAATATTTTGGTTTAATTTGCAAACCTTATAAAAAGTAATGTAAGATTCACGTTTATCAAAATGTTTGTTAAATATAATATATTATAACGTAGTATAGAATAAAATTAGATTTAATTAAAAGAAAAATCCGATGTGGCCATCCCCGTGACTTTTAATTAAAAAAAAATTCAAAACAAAATCTAAGTTCTTAGTCTCAATATGAAAGTACCAAATATAAAATTTTAGTTTGATTTTTTCTTTTTGAAGAATTTATGATTTCTATTTCAACAACAAAAATTTTCATCCTCAAGTCGTTCGTTTTTCCCTCTTCAATTAAGTTCTAGTTTTACAGTTCCAAATATCATATCGGTTAAATAAAGAATCTAAAAATTTAACTGGAAGTGAAAAGATCGACCCTAAATGAACACTTTGCTATGTTTATTTCTAAAGCCTTGAGTACCACTTATTTTGCTAAGTTTCAAAGATGACCTAATCCGATTAAACTAATAATGCAATAAGTAGTAACAAGAAAAGGTGACGAAATAGTACAGTACAATTAGACTAAAAAACACTCAAACCGGGAAATCCAAAAAATAAAAGGTTTAGTTACCACAAAATGTTCATTACTCATTCCTCTATAAGTACTAAAAAGTCTCCCGTTCTAGAGGGACGGGTTTAGGTGGGACGAGGGGGGAATGAGTCAAAATCATAAGTTTCCACAGTTTTTGTATAATATCTAAAAAATGATGGAAGATACAGAAAATACCATTCTATACAAAATTAAAGGCCGTGAAATTTTCTACAAAAATGGTTCTATAAATTTTTTTGGTAAACTCTATAGATTATGAGATATGGAGGGGGACAGTTTTGATAATTTTCTTACTTACTTTTCGTTTTTACTGTAATTTTTAATTAATTTTATAATTACTGATGGAAGTGATGAAGAAGAGAAGTGATATTAACCCTGTAATGCATACTTTTTTTTCTTTGTTTTCTGTCGAACCAAGTCAACCTTAATTAATTTAATTTAATAATTAATTTTGTGTGTTATACACGTACAGTACAGCCTCGTTATTCCGGACAGATAGTTTTGAGTTTGTTCGGATAGTTTAGTTTTATAAAAGAGTACTGATGAATTGCATTAATTAGAAACTGCAACTAGAAATACGTCTGGATTGCAGAGGTAAAAAATATTAAATGTCCAAAGAGCAGGAGTGTCCAGATTAAAGTGTGTCGGGATAAGCGAGGCTGTACTGTATTTAGTATTAATTATTATAATAATTTTTCATTTCTTACGATATTTAATTGTAATTTTCATTAATGGTATTTTTAAGTGCTTTATGCACCACTTTTCTATTATCGATTTTTTTCTTTTATTATATATTTGCATGTCCATATGTAATTTTAATTAGGTATATTAAAATGCTTTTCACAAATGCCAGACTGTAACTAACAAAGGTTTTTTTTCATATAAATATATTAATCCTGGAAAAAAGTATTCAAGAAAGGTAAAAATTTAATGGCCTTTAATTTTGTACAGGGTGGGATTTGCTCTATCTAACGTCATTTTCGAGATATTTGACAAAAACTGTGAAAATGTATGGTTTTTTGACTTCTTCCCCCCCCCCCTCGCCCCACCCAAACCCGTCGCTCTTCAACTGGAGACTTTTAGTACTTATAGAGCAACTGATAATAAACATTTTGTGACAATCCAACGTCTTATTTTTTGGATTTCGGGGTTCACATCTAATTGTACTGTACTAAAATTGTCTAAAGGAATCATTTAAATCAAAAGAAATTCCATTATGATTTTTAAAAGCAATTATGAAATTCTAAATAAGTTTTTTGCAATTAATAAAAGAAATTAAAAAATTTAATACAGCAAAAAGAGCATACAAGTAAATTTTAGAAAAATGTTTACACCTTCCGAAAAGAAATTTCATAAAAGAAAAACTTTAAAAATAAATAAATAAGTGCAAACTTATGCTGTTACCGTATCTTATGTAAATATTTGTAAAATTCATTCTTGGTTAAAAAAACTGATTAAATTGAAATAAAATATCAATATGTTTGATATTTGCTAAAAATTTGAAATGTATGTTAAAATATCACACGCACCTCACTAATAATTTATTCCACTCACTAATAATTTTATAGAATAAAAAATCATCCCAATATTGGCAAAAACGTGATTAACCTTACTAAAAAATTGAGATCACAGAAAAATGACTAAAAAAATTGATTACAATTTTTCCCCTTCATCCCAATGCTTAAAATAACCTTCGATAATACCAAATAATATAAATTTTTATTTTTAAGTAACATCAAACCCGGTTTATTTCAATTTAACCTTAAGGTAACACCATAAGTTTGAATTAAAACGTTACGTATTTGAAAAGAATAAAAAGTTTTCGTAGGTACTTCTCGAGACTGCAAAACACTTTAATACCCGTACAAATATCCTACTAGTAAAAAATTAAAAAATTTTTTTAATATAATAAAAAATATAAATAGATTTTCAAATGCAGAAAAATAAAAATTCCACGTTTTTACAAATCCTCATGTACAATAATTAAAGAATGTTAATGTTGAATAAATTAAAAAAATGTTAAAACACATTTTGCGACACCAAAAGACACAAACAAATTATAAAATTGTATTTTGTACTTTTGTAAAACTCGTTCTCTTCAAAGATTCTTCCTTTGTTTTCTACCTGAACACAATTTGAAAAACTCCATTGTGAGATAGTTTTTTAGTAAAATTTAAGAAACAACAAATACCTCAAAATTTAAACTAACAATTTGTCGCTGACACTAATTTTTAAGTCTGTGAATGCGGTTCTACCGATAAAAGTCGTGAAGTATGCGCAACAATATTATCACCACAAGGAACATAGCCATTATGAAAAACATCAGGTATTTGTACGAGCGATTCCACTAACGAACCTTCGTCTAAAAATGAATCCAACAAACCTTGCGACTGACTTAACTTTTCTAAAGATTTTACATCGTTGTCAACTGCCGCCAGTGCTCTCTCCAATTCTTCCGTTTCTTCACGTGTTGGTTCATATTGACCATTATGATTCACTGCAAAATTATGCCGGTTAGAAATTTTAATTTCAAAATTACAAAAAAAAACTAACCAGTAAAAAAATCGTCAAATTCGCCTGCCTGTATTGTGCTTAACACGGTATTTATTTCACTTTCTTCCAATAATGTAGAAGCTTGTGTCACCAGTGCTTGTTCTACAGCGAGTTCTAATCCATCAGGTTCTTGCAATGCCAAAACTTGTTCTACCATGTCGCTTGCCAAATCGGGTGCTTCATGACATATTTCTGTAACACAAAGTTAATTTGAAGCAAATAAAAAAATGTAACAAATGCATGTATACTGCCCTCCTTAGTTAATTTTAAACTAATCAAAAAATCGGTCTAGTGATAGAGAAAAAGTAATAGGTTTGTTCCAACAACGAGTATCTTTAGTAATATTACTACAACGCAAGCGCATTAATGAAATGTCGTTCCAACAGACACAAGTTACCAGTTCGCAATCCTAGATTACTAACAAACTGCTGTTCCAACAACTATGTTGAACGGATCGAATTGGTTCATTTGCGGTTCAAATGATACTTGCTAAGGAGCAAGTATCAAGTAGTTCGTAACCTGAATAGCCATGCGCAAATGTTATACTTTCTCTATCATTAATTATTTTGTAATTTATTTTGTAGTTCTAAAAATTTAGAACATGTTCTAAATTTGTCGGTAAAAGTGCGTGTAAATGTGCGTAGTAGACATTTTCCCGTCTAGAGTCCGCCCATTTTTAAAATTAACATTGTTCAAACAGAAAATTATTTTTACCTGCATAAAATAACCTTAACCTTTAACCCTTAAAGCCTGTATGACACGACGTTAAATTTGACGTCAAATTTACATGAAAATTTTTATGTAAATTTGCTCATATTCTTGTTAGGTAAAATTTTAATTTTGTGCAGATAAAAATAATTTTCTGTTTGCAACAATGTTAATTTTAAAAACTGGGCGGACTCTAGACGGGAAAATGTCTACTACGCACATTTACACGCACTTTTACCGACAAATTTAGAACTTGTTCTAAATTTTTTACATGAAAATTTAACATAAAATTTGACGATAAATTTTCTGTATGCAACGGTGTTAAATATTTTCCTAAAAATGTACATGTAAATTTGACGTCAAATTTAACGTCGTGTCATACAGGCTTAAAAATTAAATTTGTACAAAAAATTTAAATTATTCAATTTAACTTTTAATTTAACAATAATATTAATTTTCAACATTTGCATAACAAATTAAAGCTTTTTCTAAATATTCTAGAGTAAAACTTCTTCTGTTGTCTTAAAATTTGTTTGTAGCCAGAAAATGACCGCTCTACGTCACAAGAAGTAACAGGAACATATTTAAAATCTGGAGCATCCAAGCTTCCAATTTTATTTGGGAGAGTATTTGAATCTCTAGATAATACTTTGCAAATTTGCATTAAATCCGAGTAGCCCAGGTTTTTCACCAAAAAAGCATCCAATTGTGCAGAAATAAGTTTTACAATCTTACCCGGAGCTTCTTTCAATTGTTGTTGCAAATTTTCAATTTTGCTAATATTAGTCTAAATTTTTCTCAAGATTAGAAGCCTTAAACGCCTCTTGTGCTTTCTCTGTGCAGTCTGCAGTATTAAAATCAATAAAACTATCAATGACTTTTCTTATATTTTCAAAATTTTCATGGTAAAACACTGCAGCCCCGATTTCATGTTCCCCATCTCGTCAGTACAAGCTTTAGAAGCAATGAAATACACAGTGAGTAACGAAGATATCCGGACCCTCTTATGTTAACAATGTAAATTGCACATTTTGAAACCGTATTTTAACATAAAAAAATAGCTTTTGCAGCAAAACTTTTTGGACATTTGTTGTTATAAATTTCATCGTCTTCAATTTTGTACCTATACATTTTTCTATTTTGTCGTCCCGTTCTTGACTGACAGCGACTTAAACAAGACTCTGTAAAATACAAAATATATTTCCGTTTCTTAACTATATTCCATGGTTAAAATTAAAAAATAATTGAAATAAATATTCATTTAGGCAAGTTATAGGATAAAGTTAATTGAAAAAAGCCATTTAGGCGCAATAGACGAAAAAAGGCCATAATGTAGAAAATAGGCATTTTAAAGGGCTGTTTAAAATGTTTGAAAGTCGCAAAATACATTTTGCTGCAAAAAGAATTATAAAGCCTGTACGGAATCAAAAAAGGCAAATGCCTAGAAATCCGGGCCTTAGTGATTATACATGAAATTTTCTCGAATTTTGTACTTTCTTTCAAGGGAATGCAAATAACTGCAAATATCTTGAACGTATTCAGATATGGATTATCTTGATTATGTGCATCAACATTTATTACACCCATCAATTACTGTGAAGAATAGCCACTTGGCTCTTCAATCTCAACTTTCTGATTGTTTATGATTTGAAGTGTAGGTTTAACGTGATTCTTTTCTTCTCGAGTATTTTCACTAACAACACAGTTGAATGTTTATCTTCAGCAACCAACACTTTTTTAGGCACAGCTGGTTCAGGAAACTCGGTAAAAGGGACTACTTTAACTACAAGTGCAGCCTTTCGGAGTGCACTATTTAGATTTTGAATTTTATTTCCAACACCTCCTAAAGCAGCTCTGTGAACTGCGGTTGACTTTGCAGCATTGGGTCATTTACCTGCCCGCTTAATATTTTCTTGATTTGCTATTTTCAAATTTCTTGTCAGTAGTTGTAAAGACATGTTGTATAATTATAAATCTCAGTAAAATTTTAGTTTAAAAGCTTTTTTTGTCCACTAGAGTCCACTAGATCAGCGGTCGGCAACCTTTTGGCAGGCGAGGGCCACATAGTGGTAAATTAAAACGAAGGTAGGCCGCACTTCAGGAACCAATGAGCTTTTTTTTTTTTTAGCTTTTTACCGACTTTTTCAAGAAAATGCCATAATTCGTGTAGTTTGCTAACTTTACCTTACTGGCAAACATATAGGGTTAATGCGTTAATGAAATATTTCGACCGGCACAAACAAAGCACGAAGCGGCCCGCGGGTTGCCGACCGTTGCACTAGATGCAAAAGTGTGTATATGACATTCAAGGTGTTTTGAGATATTTACACAAAACTAGGTTTGTTCTTTTTAGCTGCACTAGTGCACGAAGTGTACACTAAAGTGTTCTTTTTAACGGGTAGTGCAGGGTAGTGACGTCATCGTCGCTGTTCTTTTTAGCAGTGCAATTGTACTTAGTGCAGTATCTGACTACACTACCTGCACTAGGTCTGGAGCAAGTACAAAAAGTGCAGGGTAACAGAGCAGCGCGAAATTTAAAATATCAAAATGGAAGATCGATGCGAGAATGACATGAATATTTCAGATACTCGAAATTTATTTATAAGATTTATTTTTATGCATTATAAAATCTATTTCATTATAATTGGGTGTTTGAACTAATTCGTTATAATCTAAAATACAATTCTTAGGTTAGATTCCCAAGTTTTTAGTTGTTCAATTCCTATATAAAATAATTCAAAATTCATCCTCTTAATTATATCAGGTTTTATTATACATAGGCGGTGGTAATATAACAATTTTTTCGTCGTTAGACGATTCAAATGTCAAACATTAGGTACGCCATGTTTATTTGTGTACTATAGCGTTCTTTTTATCCTTCGCTGTACTCTTGCAGTTGCTTGCACTACCCTGCACCACCGCTGCACTCGCCAGTTCTAGTGCAGTGCAGGTGTAGCACTAGTGCAGTTAAAAAGAACAAACCTGTTAGGTTTGAGGAAAAGTATGAAAGATTCTTCCAGTATATTTTGTTTGTCTTAATGTGTATTGCATTTTGAAGTCACAATGATAATTTTTTTACCAATATTTTGATTATTAACCGTAGAATTTTAGTATAAAGATTGCATACACACATTTTTGCAACTGGACCATGTTTATTGAACAGTTTTACAACTGAAGCATTAGGATTAATTTAATGTTCTCCAACTTAGAATTTATCTACTGATTTCTAAATAGTAATTAAAAGCATACACTAATATTTAAAAGATGCGCATTCGACTAACGAATACAACGCCACCAATAACTCATTTCCGAATTTTTTGCATATACATAGGTACACACTTTTGCACTTAGTGGACTCAAATGACAACCATTTATGGCTACTATTATAATATTGATTGTTAACCAAACTTATTTTAACAATCACTTAGCAATAAGCTGAAAAGGCAAATGATCCAGATAGATGTAAAAAATTTAAATATTACTAATCTTTAGTTTTCATATTTTTTATATTTGATAAACAAACTTCCTATATATTTGATACAATTATTCAGAAAGATTAGAAATGTATCATGTGTTAATTTCATTAGACCCCAATGAGAATCTTATATTTAAAATAAAATCTCCAACAAAACTGGTCCTGAATGGGTTGTGGTTCCATGCCCACTGGCACTGAAGCTTATTGTACCCCGCGTGCAAGTTCTACTCCATCAGCTTTGTTTCCTCAATAAAATTGAGTATACAGCTGATGGGTGTTTGAGTTATTTCCTCGGTTGTCGAATATGACCAACCGAGGTGTCGTAGTCTCAACGGAGCTAAGGCTGGACACACACATAGTAAGTGGTGTGGAGTCTCTTCCTCCTCACCGCACTTTTTGCATGTGGGGTTTTCTACAACCCCAATTATATTGAGGTGCCTTAGGACCGAATTATTAATGTAATTAATTAATTAATCGCCCCTAGGCAAAAGTTTTTAAGCCCCCCTCCCCCAAATAAATGTTTCTAGAAAATTTCGAGCTTAAACTCGTTATTCCTAAATTTTTGAAATTTAACTTGAAATTCTTGTCCTACAAATACATATTCATTTATCTTAAAATCAGATCTCATGGAGGCACCAATTTTTTCTAAAATTACGCAAGGTTTTTCACATTATTTAAAAATCAAAAATTATTTTCAATTTTGCTATTGGGATCCGTCAAATGGGAGGAGCCTAAAAATATAGTAGACTTAAGGGAAAGTTTCAAATACGAGATAGAGTTTTACGTGTAATCGTGTAATTTTCAAAGTGATCAATAATGATAAATATAAGTGCAACATGTGATTGGGCTGGTACGAATCCTAAAAAAAGGAATTTTGTTGAAGCAGAACGGCATCTGCCGGTCATATCATAAAATGTGGTAAAAATAGACATAAAAATGAGCGGCAAGACTTGGTTAAGTTTCACGGCGTATTGGTTAAAAACATCAAAATTAAAAGAAAATCTCCACGAAATTATCCAAATAAATTTTTTGAGCGTACAAAACGATTCGTTTTCATCGGAAAGTAGTGGAAACGTTCAGTCACTCACGGTCGTATTCGTACACTCCTGTTAACAATGTAAATTCAAGCTTTTGAAGACCGTTTTTGACACATAAAAATTACTTTTACAGCAAAACTTATTAGACACTTTTTGTTGGAAATTTCAATCCCTTAATTTTTGTTTATATACATTTTTCCGATTTGTCGCACCGTTTCCGTTTTGTAGTGACTTAAAAAAGACTTTGTAAAATACAAAAAATATTTTCATTTGAATCTACACTGCTACAAAATGGGAAAATGTATATGAACAAAATTATAGGAAATGAAATTTACAATAATAAATTTTTAATCATTTTTTTTTATTTCATTAAACCAATTTTGAAATACGGATGAAAATATTTTTTGAATTTTACCGAGTCCATTTTAAGTCACTGCAAAACGGAAACGGTGCAACAAATCGAAAAAATGCATATAAACAAAAATTAAGAGGATAAAATTTGCAATAAAAAGTTTTTAATAAGTTTTGCTGTAAAAGTAATTTTTATGTGTCAAAAAAGGTCTTCAAAAGCTTGAATTTACATTATTAACATAGGAGTGTCTTTATTACAAGCGCTATTACAACCTTCTACCACACAAACAAACTTCTTTTTGGATTTTGCACGCGGAGAAAACGTTGCAGACTTCATTATCAATATTTCAAATATGCAATAAATTGTTTTCGATTCTGTAATTTGTAGGAACTTAACAACTCACTATTCTGTATGTGTTTATTTTCCCTCAACCTAGTAACATCTTTTACCACCAGATGTCATATGCTCATTTGACGGATCCCAATAGTCAGTCACCCTTTTTTTCAATTCGTCTTATAATCTGTCAATAATTGCAAATAAGTGTTAATTCTCATTTCAGTTTTCCACCAAACCCGACTTCACTATGCTTACTTTTGCCAAACTGTCTTCGTTTTTATATTCATAAATATTAGACAATTCTTTTCTTATACGAGTTTCTCATACGAGTATACTTATCTCTTAGAGAACAAAAGTATCCTAATACTGATTTGTAGAATTTGGTTGAAACAGCAATTAATTGATAAATCTGTTTCTATTTTTTGAAGAGATTTGCTGACTTTGTCACATTTATTCAAAATGACGGACCAAAATTCAGTTAAAATTCAATAATCCAAAATTATGAAACTATATATTATAATATGAGGTCAAATAATTTGAGCGCCCCTTTCCTACTCGGCGCCACTAGGCAGTTGCCTAGTTTGCCTATTGGTTAATCCGGCCCTGCCTGCCTATTCAGACAGCAGTATTCTGCAAGTAGACCTACTAAGACCATATCTTTTGTGGTCAGATATGTTACCCCACAAGTTGGTTCTGGGTCCTACTAGATATCGTTTTGCTGCAGCCTTAGCAATGGCATCTGCTTTTTAGTAGCCTTTTATTTCTGAGTGTCCTGGCACCCACCTCAACGTTAAGCTGTTCTGTTGTGCAAGTGCTACTAACACATCGATGCAATGACGTAGAACCCTGGATTGTGTTTCCACTTTCTCTAGAGCATTTATAGCTGCCTGGCTGTCGGTCATGATACAAATAAGCTTATTTTCATAAGCCTCTGCACAGGCTGTTACAAAAGTTATTTCTAGAACACAGTAGCGTGGCAGCCCAGGTTTACGCTAAACGCATCTCCCCTTCAAAGTCCAGTAATCCCTGCTCCAGTACTAATTTCCGTTTTGGATCCAACTGTGTACCAGATGGTGTAATATCGAGCCCCCAGCTCCTGCTTGGTGCCTTCCACTCCCCTATCAGGTATGAGAACTTTGAAAGGTTTTTGGAAGTTTCTTACAGTACTGGTTCTGTCAGATTGCATGCAAGCATGATGTTGCTCTTGATAGAGTTAAAGATCCCCTCTCTGGGGATCACTCCTCCACGATCGTTAATGATTAGCCTGTATGCTGCCAGTAGAGCTTCTGTTTCCACTACCAAATGTAGTGGAAGAAGCTCGAAGAGCGCCTCCATGGCTGCGGTAGGCGTTGCTGCCATTACCCCCGTAATCCCTAGACAGGCAAGTCTTTGCAACTTGTTTAGCTTGGTAATACTACTCCTTTTCTTGTCTTGATGCCACCAGATAAGGGATGCATATGTTACAGTGGGTATCACAACTTTGGTGTATAGCCAAAGAACTATTTTCGGTTTTAGTTCCCATGATTTTCCGATCATTCTCCTACAGACCCACATTGCCCTAGTTGCTTTGATCCTTGTGTTTTTAACATGTTGTGTAAAGATCAGCCTGCTATATAAAGTTAGACCCAGATATTTGACCTCCCCTACTAATAGTAGTTCTTCCCCCACAAACTGGGCATTCTCACATCACGCAGGTTTCTGCGTTTTGTAAAAGCTACCACAGCGGTCTTATCTGAGTTTACCAACAATCCTTCTTTTATGCACCTGAATATTACATTTAAACATCTAAATCAAGAAATATCGAACAAGAATAAGAAAAAATTGTAAGAAAATCGAAAAAGCAGAAGATCTGTGAAATGTTGGTGAAAAGTAAAGTTCAGAAAGTCTAGAACTAAAGCTCAGAAAGGTATTTTTAAATTCTACTTTTCACACCTACATTTTTGCTATACAAGTGTTTCATAGGTGAAAATAATGAATAAATATTGTAGCTTGTAAGTAAGCTAACATACCTTCAACGATTGCCTTATTTTCTACCAAGGATAAATTATTATCTGGTGGTTTAGTAGGCCTCTTTTTCTTTTTGTTGCGCTTTTGTGGTCGAATCATAGCCGACGGTTTAACTTTTTTACGTAATTTCTTTGGCTTTGTTTCTTGATACATTTTGTAATTATCCTAGAATAAAACATAAGTAAAGTTTACAATATGAAAAAAAAAACTGAAATGTTTTTACCCTTTTTCTTGCATGTTCAGGACACAATGGAAGTTCGTGTGTAATATCGAAGATGGGAGCTGAGCATTGAGTGTTGTCGGCAAATTTAGCTGTACAATAATCAAAAAGAACTTGATCTTGATTGTGCATGATATGACATGTACAGTATCGAGTACACGGCAATGCGCGACGTTTGCAATCATCAATATCACACAGTTTGGTAGAAACCAATCTATTATAACCGTAATTTGAACTAAATCGTTGTATGTTAGGTGTAGAAACTAAATTAGAGGTGTCATCGTTATCTTCATCACAAACAGTCAATTTTCCCAAATTACTTTTCATTATTTGTTTTAATTGCCTACGAAGTTCGTATCTTGTTATTTCTAAACGCTCCTCCCTCGATTTATCTTCAAATTTTAACCTCTATAAAGAAAAATGAAGTGTGCTATTTAGAAATAAATAGAGCGCTTAAAACTCACCTCTAGACTGCTACTAAACCAATGTTGCTGATAGTGATTATAGGAAGGGTCTCCACCACCTATCCGTTGCAACGATTCATGATAAGTACTTCTACCACCATTTCTATTTATTTTAAATTTTGATGTCGCATTCAACTTGTTATTAATTTTGTAATCGTTAACATGATTTACATCTAAAACATTAAGTTCTATGCATAAGCCGACTTTATTTTATGACAACTTTGCTTACCTATAATACTGTTCGTAAATAATTTTTGTTCTAGTTCCTCATTTGGCTCTTCCTTTTTAATTATACTCGACAACAAATTCATGGAATTTTTAAATGATACAGTTTTGTTGTTGAATGAATCCTTATTGTTCGAAATTATGTTAGAATGAGCAATATTCGTTTCGTTTTCACCATTGTGATTTTGGATCAACACATTTTTATATTCGTCTGCACAATTTGACTGGTCATTGCTGCTATAGATGGATGGTAGTGTACCATTGTATCTGTAACAAAATTAAAAGTTTGTTAGGAGTATAATGACTGCATATTCAAGAAAGTAAAAATATTCACTCATTGAATCCTAATTTAGAGATTACCACTTCGTTAGTTAATTACTTGAGTCATGTGCTGTAAACTAAAAGTAAAAAAAAATGCAAAACAAAAGGCAATTCCAACATGTGACCGTCGAAAAAACCTCACTCGGAATAAGAATAGTTTTGCTAAGATGTTTGTTTACATTTCTTCATTTCATTCAAATACACTGATAATGTTACATCCATTTACTAAAGTGAAACATAAGCTTGGACAGTTATTAAAATCGACAAGGTGAGAAGACACGGTAGAGTTAAGGCATTAATCTAACTACGACGCAAGGATAACGTTAAGTAAAGTAATAACAAGTACCTGTGATTGCTCTTTAACATATTGATAGTAACTTCCTAAATTAGTGTAGTACACGATGTGTTATCGATACAGTTCATCTTAATTGACTAATGCGTAGATCACTGCTGTACATTTTTATCTATAAACAACTAATTAAATAAAGCTATACAATATTTTATATGCAACTTACTAATTGGATTTATTAATAAAACACAATAATAAACAATTTGACATTCGAATAAGGTTATACTTCCATTCATAGAAATTATTCAACCACGCAAAATGCTTGTTCCAATTAAAAGAAAAAATAAATTAATTAATTATTGATGCTTATAAAACTTTCAAAAAATTGTTTTATATTTAATTATTAAATGTTATAACTTAATGTACATGTCAATTATTGTAAATGACAATTATTAACAATATTGGTTATGGTTGGTAATATAAACATTCAACTTCACCGCGAAATTCCCCAGAATCTAAACCAGAGTTCACATCAAGGTTGCGTTTGTTAACATTGAGATGTGTGAATAAAAATTAACAAAAGATAATAATAATAATAAATTACTAAATTCAAGGTAAATACGCATAAATGTTAACCATAATTTTATAACAATGTGTGAGTTGGTTAAGTGTAGTTAGTATTATTAGTCCAGTCAATTTAGATCAATTTTCGGCAAATAAAAACATTAATCGGTAAAGATCTGAATTTTGGTCAAAGATAATAAAACTTAAAGATGCCCAACGCTATACAAATTTATGTGTATCCTAATCTACTCCCTTAAGTAGATTAAGTTTTATTATCTTTGATTTTGGTATAGGTACATATTTATTACGGCTTCCTGTTAAACATAAAAAGTCTTGGAAATAAGGTACACTACTTCAGTTTTTTGGCTTTATTTCGGCAACTTGTGCTGATACAAAAAAAAAGTTTAAGTAAAAATTGTAGTTTATTGAATATCTTTCAAAATAGTTTATATATTTTTTTGTATCTCTAATACTTTAGCTGTAATCCGACATTGCTACAGAAGGTGTTTTTGCAGCTTTAACGTTTCAATGCAGTCAATTTATTTTTTCAAGGTGGTAAATCCTTTGCCTTTAACTTTAACACTGACTATTTCTCCAGTACAAAGAGGTATAAGAAAGATATGCGGCGCATAAAGTTTCGTCACTAGTAAGCATTAACATCGTGCCTAATGCATATCCCTTCTGAAGTGTCTAAACCTAAAGTGTTGGAGATACAAAAAAATGTATATTAACTTTTTTGAAGAAAATTTAATAAACTACAATTTTTACCTGAACTTTCCAAGATGGCGGCTCGAGCACAACACATTTCGACGGGGACTTTTAGTATGTTTAACAGGAAGCCGTAATAAACATGTGTACCAAAATTCAGATCTTTACCGATTAATGTTTTATTTTTATCTAATTTTACTGGACTATATATTTTTATTAATATTTTAAGATAGTTAAATAAGCAATTTTTATAATTAATAATTTTAGATAATAAATAAATTAAAAAATATTTATTATTTCATAAAGACTCGGAATAAAGCACAGAAAATTTTATTTATACGTATTTGCTCTTTTATGTAAATTTTTATAATTCATATGACTCAGTATAAAATTAGTAGTTAAACTAGATCGGTTCTAGATTAGGTACTTTGATTAAAATAATAATAATTAGTTTTATTTCGAGATTTTCATATAATTTATATTAAAATTTTACTAGGTACACATTTTAAACTTTTTTCAATGATTACTTTAAATTGTAAGTTACGTAAGAAATTTTTATTTATATATTAATTATATTATTGAACTAGAAATAGGGCGTAAAATTTTAACCCGTTTCATTTCAGAACCCAACCTGCACGCGCACCAAAAATGAAGCAAATCTATGATGTGGAGGTCAGGTGGTCTCCTTGTTAGTCGTAATCATTATTTCTTTAATCCACTTGTGCGCGTTAATTCCGAATAATACAAGTTTATAAATAAGAAACTCAATAATGCCTTTGAAGGGAGAATTCTTTTTATTTGAAGAGACTAATATGACACAACTTTCTCATTTGCATAATAGGTGCCTTGAGCACATTTGCAAATATGACTAAAATTAATATCACGCCTATTTAACGGATGCTTTAGTGTTATCGTAGGTATATCTAAACAGTCATTTTAGTAATAATTCATATACAAAATAATGAACAAAATATATTGCGATGTTATGACACGGTGTGTGGCAGGCCCGTAACTAAGCAAGTGCAATCGCATAGGGCCGAGGTCAAAGAGGGCCTGAAATAAACTAACAAAAAGTTTATTTTTTAATCTTATCATTAAGATATTAAACATAAAAGCCATTTTAAAAAAATACAAAATTAAGATTTTGTAAATATTTTATTATATCAAATAACAATAAAATGGCGCATGAAAAATATATTTACATCAAAAATACAGTTATCTTCTATAAATATAACTATATTACTTAAATTATATTAAGTTAATAAAAATAAAAACAATTAAAATTGTTGTAACCTCTTATTCAAGTCACAAATGAGCTTTCATTAAATTTTTTTTATAAAAATACCCTGATAAAATTAATCGTTGTTTATATATAATAACTTTCAATAAATCACCTAAACCTATAACATTGTTAAACTTTCTCTTTAATTGACTGAACTTTAAAATTTAAGTAAAATTGTCTTTTTACATACCACGATATATTTATTGCAAAATCAGCCTAAAGTATTTGTACTGATAAAATTATAACTATCAATCCAACTATAATCCCATAAAATTTACAGCCCTTAATAATTTAAAAAATGTAAAATATAATATTCCATAAAACTAGTGTTAGCTTACAGCATACCACGATTTAAATCTATCGACAGCTTTCAACCAAGTATTAAAATCGTGTTCGTTTCTTTCTTGAACCTTCTTATCTTCATTCGGTAAAAAAACTTTACACGATACTCTTAATTCAAGTAAATCGTCTGCAGATTTCCAAATTCCTAATAAAAATATTTTAAAATTTGAAATTTGAAATTAGAAAAAATTACCTGATTTTAAGCCGGTAATAAAAGCCACTCCCAAAGTAGTCATTTCTGTGGTCGATGGTCTTTCAACCTCAATTCCAAGAGTGTTGGCAAGGTGTTGGCAAATAAAGTCGTTGTTTGATACACCACCATCAACACTAAAATAGCACAAAAATGTCAAAGCGATGAAAAAGTGAGTGTAAATTTTACTAACCAAATTTTTTTGATTTTGTAGCTTGTTTCTTTCGTTACCATAAAAAATAATAAAGCAATTCGAAAAACTATGCTCTCTAAAATTGCCCTAACCATATGTTGCTTTGTGCTTGTTGGTTTCAGTCCTATAAACCCTGATGCTGCATTATCATCCATAATCGGCGGCTAAAAAATTATAAAATTAAAGTAGCTGTTTTGTAATTGTACAAAAATTAAGCTGTGGGAGTAAAAGATAAGTAAAAGAAAGTCCCCACAAGGGTTTTCAAAAATATTAAAAAGCATACAATAACAAAAACATGCTATATTGTACCGCATGAATGCAGCGAAGCACAATATCCCCCATTTATATGAAATATTATTATTCTAACCCCTAAACCGCTAAAAGCTGGAATAAAATAAACTCCATCGCTATTTTCCAATTCGTTAGCTAAGATCGATGTTTCACTTGGATTCGAAATTACTCCTGCAAAACAAATAACAAAATTATACTTCTATTTTTAAAAGCGTCAAGTGCACCTGTTACCTGCATTCAATGCCCACTGAATTAATGAACCAGTGTCGTTACATGCTCCTTCAATAATGTAAGTGATTTTGTCATTTAAATTCCAACCAACAAGTGGATATAAACCTGCTGCACTACCGTGCGCTTTATTATTGGAGTTAATATCTAAAAAGCTGCCGGTTCCTAAAGTTAATTTAGCGTCGCCACGGTTAAAACAACATGATCCAAACATAGAAGCAGACTGATCAGATATCTAAAACAAATTCCGTTTTGAATTCAATCAAATTATTTTTAGCAGCAGAAAAGTGACACTTCAGTGTCTTATCACACTTACCACACAGAGTAGAGGTATAGGATGTCCAAATAAACTTTTATCAACAGAACCAAAGGAATAATCGTTTTGTACTACTTTTGGCATTATATCAAAAGGAATACCTAAAATTAAACTCGACCACGATGCCCAATCCAAAACAAACGGATCAAAAAAGCCCGTGGCACTTGCATTTGTTATATCAATTACGTGGGTTTGATTTGGTATTAACTTGTAGACAAGCCAGCTGTCGATTGTACCAAACATTACGTTGTTGTTGGTAAGCTGTTCCTTCAATTCTGGAATGTTTTCTAAGACCCATACTAATCTCAAGGTGGTCTGTTAAAATAAAAAGCTTAATAAACCAATAATTTTGCACCAAGAAAACAATAATGACGGTACCTGTGTATTAGCAATTTTCAGACTACTTCCAGCCAAATATCTTCTATTTCTGGTTACTAAGTATAATGCATAGCACGCAATCTTAAATCCCTATAAATCTTTAAAATGATAAAACCTTCTCAGAAATATATTAATCAAGCCACCTTCATAAAAAAAGAAGTATTCCATTTGTTAACCAAATTATCCGATCTCAAGTCTTTCCAAGTAATAAAATTATGAAAATGTTTTCCATTATCTTTCCTCCATGTTGTGAAAGTCCCACGTTGTGTCGAAATTCCTAAACCGGTAATTTGTGATGCTTCCAAATTGGCACCTTAAAATAAGTAATAAGTTAGATTATCCAAGAAATTATTTTATCATTTTATAAACTCACTATAAATGGCATCCTTTATTACATGGCACACAGATTCCCAAAGTTCGTCTGGACATATTTCGACAAAACCACAATGGGGATAAATTAAATTTATCTAAAATTAACGTTCAATTCAAATGGTGAAAAATAAAAAATATCCGGTTATTTTAAAAGTTAACTTGGCAAAAAATAATTCAAAGAAGGGATGAAAAAGCAACAAATTTTATGTACTTAACTCACCTGCTGCTAAGAATCTTTAAAAACCTAAGAAAAATTTATTTAAGAATTTTCGAATAGATTGTATTGAATTTTATAAAAAAAATTTAAATATTGCTTACGTTTGATGACGCTGATGATACCGATTCAGCTTTTGCATTTAAAATCTGGCACCGAACGGATGTTGTGCCTACATCTAATGCGGCAACATATCGTTCGTTGTATTCTATTGTCATGGCTTCTTTTCTAGAAAATAATAAATCTTATTATTAAATATTAAAACGAGCGTCTTTATTAAATTTTTGATAATACTCCGCGAGTTGCATTCGGCTAGAACATTCAAAACAAATATTTTAATAAAAAAATAAATTGAGTGATACTTATTTGCAAAATATTTTGTGTAGAAGCATTCCTCAATTAGTACTCGTTCAAGGGTACAAACCATTATCATAATAATAAACTATTTTACTGCAATAAAATGTGTTACGTTTTAATGTTTTATTTACAACATGCTCAGCGCAAAAAATGTTACTACTTCTAAGGTGTTTCTATTTTCAATTTAACAGTTTAGCAGTAATGGCATATCGTTGGCTTAGTTAGAAACCCTCGTAAGTCCATAAAATGTCGAAAATGACATTTTGGCGCTAAAATATTTAAAAAATTGAGCTCTATCGACCTAGAAAATCTCATAAATGTAAAAAATTACAAACTGATGTTTTAAGCTATCAAAAGATTTCTTTTACCTTTAACCACTGTTTGTTTTAAAACGTTTTATGTTTCCCCTGTAAAATTGTGCAATCTGGACTTACGAGAGATTCTAACTAACATGACGATATAACGAATTCGCCTGTTGGCGGCCTTTGCCCGCTCTCGTACACTAAAGGATATAAAATTAAATAATAGTAAAACCGAAAAATAATATGCTTATTTTCCCATATCGTTATTTTATTAAATTGATGTATGGTGTTCAAGTATTACGTAAGCAAACTTTCAGCGATCCCCCCCCCCTGTATAAGCGAAAATAAAAAAATCGCAAATCCCTCTCCCAAAAACGATGTGACGTAAGAATTTTTATAAGAAATATCTAAAAAAAATTGGTATAACCATAACAAATGTTGTATAGTACAGTATAATTATTAGATGTGAACCCGGAAATCCAAAAAATAAGAGGTTGGATTGTCACAAAATGTTTATTATCAGTTGCTCTATAAGTACTAAAAAGTCTCCCGCTTAAGAACGACGGGTTTGGGTGGGGCGAGGGGGGGTCAGGAGTTAAAACCATACATTTTCACAGTTTTTGTCAAATATCTCGAAAATGACGTTAGATAGAGCAAATCCAGCTCTGTACAAAATTAAAGGCCGTTAAATTTTCTAGAAAAATTGTCTTAAACATGTTTTTGGCAAACCCCACAGATTAGAAGATATGGAGGAGGAAAGTTTTAATGAATTTTTGTCTTTCTTGAATACGCTTTTCCAGGATTAATATATTTATATGAAAATAAATCTTTGTAAGTTGCAGACTGGCATTTGTAAAAAGCATTTTAATACATTTAAATAAAATTACATATGGACATACAAATCGATATAAATCTATACTTAAAAATGAAACAGAAAAAATGTATGTACGCTCATCACTTGAGAAGGACTCTACCGATTTGGTTGATCTTTTTTTCGTTGTGTTCGTAATTGTCAGGAGAAGGTTTCTATGTAATAATATTTAGGAAAATCCTATTCGAAACAGATTTTAGTACAGATTTTGGTCATAGTTTGTGACGCGCATGAATAGGTTAACGAGATTCCATTTGAAATGTGCATTACAGAGTTAATATCACTTCTCTTCTCCATCACTTCTATCAGTAAATTAGCTGCACGGCTAGTGGTTCAATACCCACTTTGTACTGAAGATCTAGGCTTATTGTATCCCGTTTTCCATTAAGATGTTAAGGAAAGTTATTAGTATTTCGATCCACAGTTTGATGTCCACCAGAGGGCTGAGCTAAGAAATTCTGCCGAGTCCGGGATTTGAACCCAGAATTTCCGCTCATAACTCAACTAGCGGTCACATCAAGCCACCACTGTAGTCTCTTCTATCAGTAATTATTGTAGTAATTATTAAATTAAAATTAATTAAAAATTACAGTAAAAACAAAAAGTCAGTAAGAAAATTATCAAAACTGTCCTTCCCCCATATCTCCTAATCTATAGAGTTTACCAAAAAATTTATAGAACCATTTTTGTAGAAAATTTCATGGCCATCTTCCATCATTTTCGAGATATTTGACAAAAACTGTAGAAACGTATGGTTTTGACTCCTTACCCCCCTCGCCCCACCCAAATCCGTCGCTCTAGAACGGGATACTTTTTAGTACTTATAGAAGAACGAGTAATGAACATTTTGTGGCAATTAAACCGTTTATTTTTTTGATTTCCCGGTTTGGGTGTTTTTTAGTCTAATTATACTGTACTGTTTGATTTTTAATAATTTTTTTTAATATTTAATATTTTAAAATAATTTTTAATAATTATACTGTATTGTTATTTAAACAACAAATATTATTATAAAAACATTTTCATTATTTTTTTATCTTATGTAAAATTTATAATATCTCTCTACTACCTTTGTCAAAAAATTAAACCCCCCCCCCACCCCCTAAGTGGTTTAATGCCCTCTATTACCAAACCAAGCTGACAAAGCGTAAAGTATAAGTCCAACAAATAAGTAGGTTTTTGAAAATATTCTCCTACAACGCACTAAACTTTTTTTTCCACGCAACTTCAAATACACACTTATTAAATATAGAAGAGAGGGCTTATCTACCCTATTATCTATATGTAACCCCTGTAAATCACAATTGTAAGGCTTCCTCGTGGCATATACATACTTACTTAATTAATAAATGTTACTTGACTTGACTTTTTGCATAAAGTAATAGGATATGATTCAATATAATATGTTGATTTCCAAATTCGCAAACCTCGGTTTACGTTTATTAAAAAAACTTGACTGCAGTTTAAAAGGTCAGAAGCTTAGATCATCAGATCAGAAGTGTTTTTAAAATTTTCGTCATACACATGTTACCTATTTGATTATACGATGAAATAAACTTCAAATTGTATTTTATAGTTGTTTTACTTGTATTTAGATTAAATTAAAATGATGTACGGGAATAAACCAGAATACAAGAAGTTGCCTTCCTCCTTCAGCGCAGTTCTACAATCAGGTATAAAATGCTGATAACGTAGAGCTCGGATTTTATGCTTTTGCATGTTCTTTAATATTGATATGCCAACAGATCCGTTTTGAAATCTGGATGAATTAGGTAAAAACGAATTCGAAAATCTGCTTGCCAAAATGAATATTTTCAACATTTGGTGTTTTCTGAAGAATTTTAATAGAGAAAATAAAAAAAAGTATTATTAAATTTGCCAATTTAAGCAATTGGTTTATTTAATTTTTATTTTTATTTTAAGCAATTTCATATTATTAAAAATGAAGATGTATATATGTAGGTAGCTTTGTACTATGTTTTTCTAAAGTATTAATTTGTAATTAAAATTTATTATTAAAATCATTAAAATTATTAAATTTTATAAATCTAGGTAAATAAAAAATGTGAAAAAAAATTGAAAAACTCGAAGAATAGATATTTTCAATACAAGGTAGGAAAACTAACATTTTTCCATTCAAGAATGGAAAAAGATAGTTTTCCACGGGTATCGAACAATATTTATTCTAATTATATTTCAAAAAGAACCAATAATATATTTTTTATACCTAAATTAAAATGAATTTACTAAATATTTACTCAATTTACAAAAATATACTTTGTGAAAATAGATACTTAAAATTTAAATTTGACGGTTGGTAGCCCATTGGTTGCCAACCAATGGTTGGTTATTTTTACTTTGTGATATTCAAAAGTGTGTGGAAAAGTACTACTTTTTCGCACACTTTTAAAAGTATGCGCTTTTCCACTTTTAAAACTCGGCCAAAGGCCTCGATCGTAAAACTTCGCCTTAAATGAAAAAATGTTAGTTTTCCTACCTTGTATCGAAAATATCTATTTTTTAATCAATTTTAGTGCATATACTACGAGTATATGCGCATATTTTCCAGTATTTTGGTGAGGATATTATCCTCGTTTATATAAAAATAAGCGATTTCAATAATAATTTCTACTATTTATTTATATGTCTAACAAATGATTTTCCATATGAAATTTTTTAAGAGATCAATATCTTAACAATTTTGTGTACACTTGTTTGGAATTCCCTTTAAAATCTTTATTAGAACTTGTTTGGAAATTAATGGCGGATCCAGGCAAAGTTCAGACAAATAAAAGTATATTTTTATATTTTAACAAAATTTAGTAGATTTTGTTGGTATTGTATGGGTTATGTGCGTGGGGGTAGTAAATAACCGTTACTCCCCCCCTCTATCCGCGTCCTTACCAGTCGATCTTAGAAAATGAAAAATCCGAGAAAATTTGAGGAAATCTCAAAAAATCGATAAAGCAAAAAACAAAGCTCGTTTCGAGTATTCTTAAGATTTCCTCAAACTTCTCTTCACGTTTGTGTATCACGCTTTCTCCTCGGTTTTCCAGCAACAAACAAGGAGGAAATCGTCGGGAAAATCTGAACAAGTATAGAAAAATCTGAAGAAATCGAGAGAAATTTGAGGAAAGTCCAAGAAATCTTAAGAAGTTTTAGAATCTTGGGGAAATTTGAGGAAATGCAGAACATTCTAGAAAATCTTAGGACGTTCTAGGTTATCTTAGAAAATCTCAAGGAAGAAGGGCGTATCCAGGTATAGTTTAGAGAGAGTCTAAATTAAATTAATTTCAAATTTTAACAAGATTTATTAAATTTTATTGGCTCTTGATAGGCCACAGAAAGAGGGTAGTTATTCAGTTACCATCGTCCTCTTTGTATCCCCCTTATTGGAAATCATTGGTATTTCTTGGAAATCTTTGAAATTCTTCGAGAATCTTTGGAATTCCATCGAAATCGTTAGAATAGATATTTACTACCCCTTGAAACTTTTCGAGCCCTTAATTAGAAAGTAACACAAAGCAGATAAAGATAAAAATATAATATGTTTTGATTTTAAAGTTTCCACGAAGAACTTGTGAATTTTTGTTTTGTTCATTATATTTTTATTTAAATTTAAAAAATTTGAACAGCCATCATCTGCTTACATAAGAAATAACTTGTAAGTACTAGTTTTTACAAAAATAAATAGAATTTTATTGCATGTTAAAAAATATAATATGCATAATATTATGTTAATATTATTTTGTATATGTAAAATTTTATTGTGTTTTGTAAAAGTCTATTTAGTGGGTATTTTCAAGTTTTATATTAAAATATTATCACAAGCATTGTTTAAATAAGGTTCAAATCGTAATTAAATGTAATCGAGAAGTGGCATTTAATTGGCGGGTGTCGGGACATTTTTATTTTAATTTTTTCAGACATTCTGACGTATATCCGATGTAGATTTTACAAATATAAAGTAAAAAAAATAATAGTTTACAACATGTCAAACATGAAATTTCTCTTAAATTGTCGTAATCCGGCGAATTTGCCCTATAAAATGCAATACTTGATTCATTCTTGTAGGCTAGATCGGCCTATATTTAAATAGCTACTAAAATAATATAATAAAATGCCGCAGTTTTTAGATTCCCATTCTAGCAACATAATATTAACTTGATTTCTTTATTTGATATATTAACCTAATTTTTTTGTTTCTGTTTTCAATGTTCTGGTTTTTCCAGTTCTACCTCTTTTTTACCTCACATTTTTTGTTTTTCTTTTGCTTCCAATGTTATGGCTTTTACAGTTCTATCTCTTTGATTATAACATATAAAACCATTTAATTTTATTCCATAATCTGGACCTATTTTAATAATAATAAATTAAAATTAGGCCGATTTTTGTTGGCTAATAAACTTTTCGATTGCATTGTTCCAAAAATTATTCTAATATCACGGTTTTCGGTATACCCCAACATTTGCCTTATAAAAATTATTCATATATTTTTAAAAACCAAATTTTTGTATTACATCCGAATACGCCTTCACAACTAACTCAAAAAGTTTGCAAATTAATCTGATACTATAGGTAGGTACAAAATAATAATTAAATGTAAAAAAAAAAATTAAAATAATTTAATTAATTCTTTTCGGTTACTCGAAAGTTTGTTAACATTTTAATTTCTAAGATCTCCCTATTGAGATTATCATCATTTTTGTAAGTGTTATTTTTATCTCGGTGATGGTTTAATTAATTTTGAGATTAGCGCAAAACTGCGGCGCCCAGCGGTTCCGCAAATATTAATTATTAGAAAAACCAAATTGCACATAGAAAAGCTTTTAACAGAAGAATTATCACGAAAAGTATTATTTTTTTTTGAAAATAGGTTAGAATATGTAACGGAATCAAGAAGAAGAAAAAACATATAATAACGTAGTTAGAAGCAAAATAATAAACACTTTTGGGTGCCCTTTTTCAAGTTCTTTGAATTTTCGCGTAGTCTTGCAGACCTAGCCCATGTTCGTGCAAAATTTTGACTTTCTAGGGCTGGCCGTTTTAGCCATATCTTTTGAGTTTCAAAGTGTACCTTCAAAGCAAAAAACTACCCTAATTTAGTAAGCAACGAACCTGGATTTTTTTTAGAGAAACTTAAAGAAAAAGTTAAAGGAAACAATGAAACCAAACAAAGTCGAAAACACAGGCCCCCCTCGTAAAACAAAAATGGTGCTCCTTTTCATGTTTTTCGAGTTTTTCCTGCCTATTTTATCGACATTCGACGGTTTGGTCTATTTGATGAATCAGTGAGTGAGTGAATGAATTGCTTGAATAAATTGTAATAAATTACACTTTTAGTTCATATAATAAGTATTGTATAATAATTATTTTACGTTGAAATAAAAAATTGTTTATTGTTATTAAATAATAAATAATAGATATTGTAGAAAAAATCTAAGATACGAAAAGTATTATGGTATCTAAAATATTAAAAAGTAGCTATTTTAATAAATTATTTGTTCAAGTAGTATAATATTTGGAAAGTATTTTTTCTTTGCTCTAGAAAGTTCCAAGAAGAAATCTCACGAGTAATAATAAAAGACCGGATATTGACATCCTAAACGAAATAATTAAAAACTATTTAAAGTAATGCACGCTAAACATACGGGTAAAATAATACAGTAAATCAGATTTTAAGATTTCTGCTACCAATTATTGTAATCAATACGCCATATTAGTGCAGCGTCAGATTTCGAGAATTTGGTTCCAAACAAACCGAACGATATAACCTCATTTTTTTGCATGTTGACATTTGATTTGATTTTTAAACGATTTGGATGCTTGTCTGTATTAAAACGACTGAAAAATACATAATCACATATAAGGCAATCGATGTTGAAGTCGTGGTGGCTATTGTTAACAAATTTAATCGTTAAATCACTCGATTTATTATAACAAGCAATGTTTGAACTTAACTGTTCGTTTCGGCAATAACATTCACCCAAACGAATGTTTACCATGGTAGGCAAGTATTTTGAAGATTGGAAGAATGAGAGAAATCCTCTAGTAGAAATAGTTTTAATGTAATGTTTGAAATCTGGCCCTCGGTGCAAAGTAATGTCTTCGGGTGTGGTGGTGTTTGTCTACAAATGAATATAAACCACAGTAGAGGTAATACTTTTTTATAAATTTGACTGTCAATAAAGTTGTCAAGATTTCAGACACAAACAAAGGTAGTAAGTAAGGTAAACAAAGGTAGGTAGTAGATCAAGTAATTTAACGATTAAATTTGTTAACAATAGCCACCACGACTTCAAGAGTGATTGCCTTATATGTGATTATGTATTTTTCAGTCGTTTTAATACAGAGAAGCACCCAAATCATTCAAAAATTAAATCAAATGTTAACATGCAAAAAAATCAGGTTTGTTCGTTTGTTCATTCGGTTTGTTTGGAACCAGTTTTCTCAGAATCTGACGCTACACTACTATGGCGTATAAAAAAAAATAAAAATATAATAAGCACTTTTTAAAAACTACTAGCTGTCGTACCCGGTTTCGCCCAAGTTTTAGTTTGGTGCGCAATTCGAATAATTATTATTTAACCGGTCTAAAATCTTTTCTGCAGTCCTTCTGACCGAGACGAAATTATTAAAATTTATTTAAAAAATCACTTTTCCGGCAATACTTATCAGACATTATTTGTTGTAAATTTCATTTCCTTTATTTGTGTTTACATACATTTTTCTATTTCTAACTGTATCGATACAGTAACTTAAAAGTCTCTGAAATAATTTCTATAAATAAAAAAAGTTTTAAAAATATTTTAGAAACTGCAATAATCTATGAGCGGGGATTTCAATGATTTTAAAATATACTTAATTTAAATGCTCTAAAAATTGCATTGCAAATAAAATTACAATTTTTTTATTCTGTTGCAAAATGACTACATTTTGAATGTCATCTTAGTTTTAAATTTAAAGTTTTTCTTTTTATCGCTAGTGATAAAATGAAAATAATATCACAATGTAAGATTTTTTTCTTGAAAATTTTCAATGAAAATAAAAAATACGACGTTTTTTTCCTCAGTTTTTCGATGTCCAGCACCTTTTCGAGATATTGCTAATTCGGAAAAATATAAGAAAAATCCATTTTGCAACAGAATTATAAAAAATCTTGTATGAAACAGGAGATAAAAGTGTCCTTTATAGCATGGTGCGTAATTTTCACGCCTGGTTATAAAAAGTATCACTTTTACCTCTTGTTACATAAATAGCTATTTTAAAATTAAAATTAAAAAATTTGTTTTTGTTTTTGAAAAAGTTGTTTCGTACCACCTCAAACCAGTATCACATTAAATGTCCGAATTTAAAAATGCATATTAAAAAAAAATTAACTACAATTCAAAACAAATTACTAATTAGATTAATTTTCTTTTTTAAAGTTAAAAAAAAACTTCAAAATATCATTAATCCAAAAAAAGGTGACGTTCATTTTAATTAAAATTTTGAGATCGAAATTCGTGTTTATATCTGCATCGTCGGAGAGTCGGGGACTAAAGAGAAAATAAGATGACTTGGGTTATAAAATACGAACCTTAGTAATAATAATAACGCAATGTTACAAAAATGAACTTTTTTCAGTTTCAAGAATAGGCAGGAGTGATGATTCTAGTAGATTTGCTTGCGCTGAAAACGAATCTGACTTTGAAATTGCTCCAGCACGTCAGGTTTTTTTGAAATTTTAGCTTAACTTAAATGGTAAAAAATGGCTATTTTAACCATTTTTAGTATCTTATTTTAGGAAACCCCATTTTTTATTTCAATTTTCAACAATTTTTGCAAAACAAGCTTTAAAGCTTTAAAATCCCATTTTTCTGAATCATTCTACGATTTTTTGGCCGACCTAACAGCTGATAGATACAAACATTGCCGGGTGCATGCGTTATTTTAAATTTTTTCGTGATTTTACAATGTTTTTATTCAAAATTATGTCTTATTGTATTTGTCCAGGTCGCCCACATAATTCTAGACGCAAATAGTGCAGTTTTTCCTGAAGTGACGCAAACAAAGTGAGATTATCACCATGTTTGTATCCATCAGCTGATTAATCGTGACGACACGACTTTCCCAGTCTATACATTTAAAGAACTTATCAAAAAGTAAGTTCGCAGCGGTAAAACGGGCGATTTTGCATGACTAAACCTCTTGACTTAAAAATTGTATATCTTCACTTTAAAAAATCATAGGATTTAAAATTTAAAAAAAAAGTTAAAAAAAACCTGACGTGTTGGAGCAATTTCATTCAGATTCGTTTTCAGCGCAAAAAAATCTATTAGAATCACCTCCGGCCATTGTAATTAATAAGTAATAACCATTGCATATTTTACACATTATTTTATGTTTTACTTTAATATGTGTTGTGTTAATAATATGCGTTCCTTTGATCTTTGATCTTCAGTGTTTAAATAATGTACGATCAGCTATTATAAATTTAATTAATGCCGAGACGGTAAACCTCTTGCTCTTGACCTTACTCAACCTAGTACGTACTTCAAAAAAACATAATTGTAATTTTTAACAAATAGGTATTTTTTTAACTCAAAGATTAATAAATAAATATAATCAGAGGTTCTCAACTGGTACTTACGCCAAAATGTCAATAAAATAAAAAAAAAATAAATTGGTAAAAGTAATTTTTAATTTTTATGCCCTAAATTGCCATAGAAATTTATTTTTAAAGAAAAATTCCGAAAACTGAACAGTAAATAAGTCTGTTTTAATGATTTGCAAAGCTGCACTAGTGTGCACTAACCCAAATTTTCGATGAACTCGTGGTGCACACAACTAAATTTAGTGGTAGTATACCGAATTTTTACCAAGTGGCACAAAAATGAAAAAGGTTGAGAACCTCTCATACAAACTCAAAATTAACATTTTATTTCAATATTAAAATTAAACGATAATTTATACACAAACGCTATAATAAATGACCAAAGGTTGATTTAATTAGTAATTACATATTAAAGCCTGTTCATCAAAACACAATTTATTCAATATTTCAATATATAGGTAAGTTATAATAAATTTTATGAAAATGTTTAATAAAAATGACAATTCGAATTGCAAAATTCGAAATTTTGAAACAATTATTTTAAGAGTTGTAAATTATAAAAATTAAAAATAAAACAAACAAAAATTAACCAATAAGAACCACTCATCATTACACCCCACCACAACATAGTATTTAAATTCATTTGTTTTTGTTATGTAAAATTTTAAAATTAAAAAAAAGCCTACTATGAATTGATATAAAAAACAAACCTTACGAATTTCTTCTTGATCAAGAATGATGAACTGCTGCACTTATTTTTTGAATCTTAACAATCCAAATTATACGCAAATCATAATTTTCAAATTACGATAATATTCAAACACTATGGTCATTCACGTATGAAGTAATTAACAAAATAATAGTACCCATTATAGTTATCTGTTAATTAAAAATAGGTTATATTACGATTACGAACATTTAAGTTTTGACTGCTTTCACTCTGTTTCACTCTACCAACCGATGAGATTGGGTAATTTTTCGATAAAACGATTAGGTACGAAATACCCCGAACGTTAGGATTTGCAAATCTCTTATATACAGAGTGATGCGCAGATCAACTACTGATTCCGTTCGGATGCATTCTGGAGGGTCAATTTCTTTTAGATACTACAACTGCGTATCTACATTTTAAATTTTATTTAAACAAACTATATTAAAAGAAAGCTCTACAATTCATATTGTAAAAACCTATTTATGCTAATCGTGCTCTAATTAATAATTTTAAAAATTGACGAAAGTTAATAATTAGTTAATAAACTAAAAAGAATTATTACTGAATTCGGTTCATTGTAACAATAATTATAATTACATATCATTGTTTGTATAATTATTGAACAATTATCATGCTTGTACACTCACATTGTGTTCTGTTCAACCTTTAATTTGAACTATCAATTGGTATGAATTGAAATGTCTATATCACGTCATTTACTTGTTCATTATTTATCTATATAAAATTAGGTTACTGTATAAATGATGAAATTAATAATATAATATACTAGAAGACAAGCGGCGACTCGTTAGAGGAGACAAAGGAGGCTTAGCCTCTCTTGAAATTCTGGATTAGGTATTAAAACTTTAAAAACAGTAAAAAGTTAATTTTAGATCGAGAGATCGATATATACTTCTTCCACAATACATATCCAAAAATTAACGTGAGATTACCGCAGAAGCAGCACCATGCGCCTAGAAAATATATGCAGATGGTTTAGCTATCACATTGCTTTTCCAAAAAAATTTCTCACAGATTAACTCACAGTGACTAACGTAGTATTGCAAATATATCTAGCGCATAAGAAAATGCACTTCCTTAATTATGTATCTAACGTAGCTAATACACATAGGTGAGTACCAGCCTCTTTTGTGAATCGTGCGCCATCGTATACCTGTAAATAGCATCATTCGAGTTAATTATCTTTGAATTAAAAAAAAATTAAGGAGGGGTTACATTCTTTAAGATTAGCCTAATCTTAAAATCTAATAAACAAAAAGCCACCAGCCGCTTCTGCTCGAAGATCATTTGACCAATACCGGTCGCCCTGACCTCCTCGAGCTCGTGCCAAGTAGAAATAGAACCGACAATCATCATTTTTCAGCAATAACTTTCTTGATTTTTGAGTTACAGCAAAACTTGTAATATACGAACTTAAAGAATTTTATTAGTTCTTTAAATTTGTATATTACAATTTTTGCTGTATCTCGTAAACCAAGAAAGTTACTGCCGAAAAACGATAATTGTCGGTTCTATTTCTACTTGGCACGAGCTCTAGCGAGTTGATACAATGGAACTTTATTGATGTGGAACTCGAATAGTAGGCAATGTATTCAAAACTCCATTGATGGTCACTTTTTTAATATATATTTTGAACGTAGGGTTTCACCATACGGCGTTTCTTGCATCCCAGCTTTCCCTTCTGCCGGTTTTCCGAATTTTCCTCTTATAATGTTTTGCTACTCATCGTTTGCATCATGTCGTAATTCTAAGTACGTTTAGGTTTTCCTCTGTTTCTTCTTCGTGCGGGTTTCTATATTCTACTGCCTTATATTCTACGACCACCTTTCTATTTTCTTTTTTTCATTTGGCCATATACCATTTTAGTCTTCTTCTTTCGATTGGGTTCATTATATCTATTGTTACTCCTATTTACAGCAATGTGCCGAACCGACACTTTTGAGGGGAGGGAACAGTCCTGAATTTCCCAACAATTTTATTCTTAACATTTACTAACACTTGCAACATTGCAAATATTCATTCATCTTTTCTAGAATTCTTTTCTTATTCTAGAATTTTTCTAGAAATTCTTTTCTAGAATTTTGACTTTTTAAATTTGAATTTTATTATTAACTATTTTGATTTGGAATTTTATGTTATTTTAAATGTTATGTTATTTCAAATATATTACGTTTTATTATGTAACCATTTTGACAGTTTATTTTATTTTGTTTTTGAATTTGTGAAATTTGATTTTGTAAATAATTTTGTGTAAATATAAGAAATTTGAATTTGTGCGTCTTTTCGCAACAACAATGTTAAGTTGGCACGAAATTGTGAATAATTTTGGCTTTATATCGTTTTGAAACCGCAGAGTGCGGATGGTCAGCCATCATAAGCATCCGATAATTTTTCTAAATTTGTGTTTCAAGTTTTAAAATTTCAAGATATTTTACAATTAAATAAGTTAATTCGATGTGGTTAAATTTATTTGATGAGTTGGATTGAATTGTCCAAATTTGAAAGTTTGAGAATAATATGGTAGTATGAATTAATTGGATTATTATGATTGGATTGATTTGGAGATAAAATTTGTTTGGATAAGAAAATTAAACTAAGTATATAGGTACATTAGAATGATAAATTTAAAAGCAAAGTATAAAGTCGTCATATCGAACAATTCGTCAGCCTATTTACAACGCTTATAATTTGTAAGGTTTTTAAGTTAATTTTAATTTTTGAATTAAGAGGAGTCTATTTGCTCATATAAAAATCGATTGCTGAGGGTAGGTTATTTTTTATAAATTTTACACCACAGTACATCGCAATATATTTTGAACATTGTGGGGGTTATACAGTACCCTTGTCTAAGGCCTTCAGTAACTTCAAATTCTGGGGTTCTCTCTTTTACTGATTTTGATGGCTTTGATGTATATCTATAACTTTCACGTTATAGATTTTTAGTGCGTGCCATAGTTATGTAAGTAGGATAGTATCTATCGTATGCTTTCTGTAGATCTATGTAGATTAAATATGTTTCAAGATTATGTGCGAATCTCTTGTCTGTTGTTTGTCTTACATATAGTAAATAGGTTGTCAGTACACGATCTACCTGCTAGGAAACCACATTGTTCTTCCAATTCCTGCACGTCTTCTTCTATCTATTTTTAGTATTTTTTGTATGATGCATTTCCCCTTTTTCTTGATCTTCAACCGTTTCTGTCCACGCTTGAACAAAGCCTCTTTCTCTGGAAGAAAGGTTTTTAGCATTTAGACCCCACGGTTGTTAAATCCGGATTAGGGAATGCCTGTAATCCTATTGTTTTAATAGTTCATTACGGCAATCCAGGGGGACCGCCGGCTTTACGTGCCCTCCGAAGCACGGAGACGGTCATATGAAAGTTTTAAACTCTCCACGGATTCGAATCGAGTACCTTAGAGTCAGCAGTTGTTTGGCTAAGCTACTAAGCTAATGACCGTCTTAGGTCATTTCTCCTTAGGCACATATTAAAGAGATTTGTAAGAATTTTAAGTAAGACATTTGATGGAGTCTTATCTGTTTTACGTTTATTCCTCTTGGACCTCGTCTTTTATTATTTTTAAAAGTTTTTATTACTTTCTCGTACTTTGCTTATAAGTAGTAGTTATACAGGGTGCTGAATGACAGCCGAACAGGAAATTAATATGTAAAAACTTATTTATGCAAATTCCTGCTTCCCTAATGATTTTAGAGAAAAAATGAAAGATACAAAAATAATGCAGAAATATAAATTACGAATGATAAGACTATCAGATTTCATCTAGCTTTTACTTAAATGGTCAAAAAATGTTTTCGAAATTGTTCAAAATTTTCATTTATCACACGGGCTATGTAAGTTTCCATGGTAATTAATTTTGAAAATATAAATTAAATTGAATTTTATTACATGGTTTAAAACGATAAGTTTTAAGATATTATTACTATTTCCTGCGTTCTTAGGCTTTTCATTATCTTTCAAGCTTCATTTAATTTTGAATGCCGAATACATTTGCTTATTTCTACGCATTTTTTTGAAGAAGTTTCGTTTTTGGTTTTTATTGCTTTCTTCTTAACTTCTCTGCTTAATCTAGAGTACTGCTTTCTGCTTCTTGTGTTGTTAACCATTTTTCGTAAGCTTTCTTCTTCTCTGTTTTCAGCTATTTATAATTCGACTAGTACTCTTTTCTTTTTTGCATATTTTCAATTATGGACCGCTGAAAGTATTGCATCCATTTGTTATTATTATTGTACAGTTCTTTACTTTTTTGTTACTGGTTTGTTCAATTATTTTAACTTATTCTTAAGTCAAACCTTATGCAAAAATAGCATTTCTTCATCCTGGAGTAGTTTTAAATTATATTTGTGCGATGACTGTTGAGGGTGGAGGGTTTAAATGCACTGGAAACTTACCCTGTCGCCCTCTTCCGTTAGTATTACTCAAAGTTTATCATTTGGAGGTGGAAATAGGACTTGTTAGTAGCACTGCTGCAGTCCATAAATCAGCAGGTTGTGTTTTCAAGACTTTATTGGTAGATATATAACATATTTCCTGGCAAAGTGTGCACCCTCAATACCTAGCTTTAAACCTTAGTTGATAAGAAAAAGTTAGCTAATCTTTTTCTAAACTAATTTACTAAAGTAATAAAAAAGCACTACTAATTTAGAAAAAAAAACCAAATTTTGCAATAATACCAATTTGTATGTTTATACCTATAGAAACCTAAATAGGTACCTATAGGATTAGTTCGAATTAAGGCATTTTTTGATTAATTTCTGTGGACTATAGTTCAAGGCGGGCAATGGCAAACCATCGAGGTAATCTGCCTTGAAAACCCTTCATAAAATGAAGTGGTTAGCAAAAACCCACTTTCTGGGATGTAGCGCTACTGCACTGCATAGTTCAAGGAAAAATTATCAAAAGAGCGAAAACGAAATTAAGTATGCATTGTTTGCATGTTTGCAAAAAAACATTAATGCTGTGTGTCTAAAAAAATTTACTTATTTAAATTTATTATTATTATTTGTAAACCCACATTTAAAAAAAACTGCGTATTTCTAGGATTGTGGATAAACTTTGTTTAATGATAACTGATAAGTGATAACCTTCACATTGATTGGCTTTATAAAAGTTTTACATTACATTTATTTTAAAATGAATTAAATTAGTATTTGTTTATTAATTTATTTTTTTTATTAATTTTTTATATTAATAAGTAATTATAAAAAAGTTTATATGTAAATACAAAATTTTACCAAAAAGAGGTCAAAACACAAAAACAAGGTAATATTTGAAATCTACAGACAATTTTACTACTTTTCCACATAATCGCCAAATCTTTTGAGGCATTTGTCGTAACGAAAAATCAATTTATCAATGCCGAGTCGGTAGTGCGATGCGTCCAATTTTTTGAATTGGATTTGATTGATTTCCTCTTTTGAATTAAATTGTTCGAATTGTAAACGACTACATTCCTCTCTACTTGGCAGGGTAATTCGTCGTTTAGGTATCACGGAACTTCATAAATCAGTTCTTTGACAAGTGCAATGCGCAGGTCGCTCTTTATTGTGCAACTGATCTGGACTATTGACGAATTACATCGCGCTACCATTTCAAGGCTCATACACTGTTAACCGTATACACTACCCAGATCTTGATTAATTTATTTTTTATTTTTATTTTTTCCAGCCAAAAAACGAACTACATCACGAAGTTCAGATTTGGACGTAACTTTCAATGGCAATTCCATGGTAAAACGTTATAAAGCAGTTCAACTTTAATCAATTTGATTTTTACCCAAACGAACATGTTCACAATCGATGAGAGACTAACCTATAATAATTTCATCGTTCTACCGTTTCACTGAGCGGAGGGCTAGGATCGTTAAACTTTGAAATTAAACGACATTCTTTGTAATATTTTCACCAGGTGATTGGCGATTTGAACATAATGGGTGAAAGAGATTGGATGACAAAAATAAAGGATTGTCAAAGCTAGAGAAAAGTAGTTATTGAGGCTGCCAACAACATCCGTTTATAAGTTTTCAGTGTGAATAGGATATTAATAGTTTAAAAGTGAAACAACTTGAAATTTGTATTATGGGGCCCAATCCTCCCCACCAAAAAGATATGTAAAATCTGTGATGTAGGATCAGCAATATTCTATAATGAATGTAAAAGCTAATAATAGATAATAATAGTAATTTTCTACAATATTTTATAATATAATTAATTTTAGTATAATATGTAGGGTGTTCGTTACTTCAACGTTATCCGTTGGAGGGCTGATAGGCCAGCTCATGACTGATCAGAATATCAAAATATGACCTAAGTAATTTTTACATTTTTCCAAACAATGGCAAAAAATATCAATTAAACTCAAGTCAGACTACTAAAGTTTTATTCAATGCACTATATTTTTGAATTTTGAACAATATAATTAAAAAACAAAATATTAAGTATATTGAGTATCCTTAGACGCGGAAAAAATCTCTTTAAATTGAAATATCTTCTTCATTCTTATCAGTTATGTAATGGGGATGAAAAATTTGAAAAACATCAATTTTCCATGTTATTTATTTATGTTCGGATGAACGGTTGGTCACCCGGTATAAAAAGTTTATTTCAATTAGAACTGAAAATAATTGGTGTATTTTTGAGTAAAATTGATTTATTTTTGCAAAAATTAGCCAACGGAAGGGTTAGTTGGATAATTGGATATGGAAAAGATAACAATTTGATTTGGAAAATTTGGAATCATATTAGAATTAATTTGGATGATAAAAATTCGTTAAATTTTAAAATTAATAATTTACGAAATATCGAACTTGCAGATGAGCAAGTTACTTATTAAATTTAACGTTACCATAACCATTAGTTAAAAAGTATTGTAGATAGTCCACTCAAAATAAAAAAAAAGGTTTTAACCCCATATTGCATTAAATATGTTTCGTTACACCAAAATTATGATTAGAAGTTGGTTTTATAAAATAAAATTTATATCACACAAAAATAAGGCTATACCGCATACAAAAGGGGGTTATAAGGGGTTAAAATGTTTCTTATCGTGCCCTGATAAGGTTTTGAAAAACTTTAGTTGGATTATAGTAAAAATTTATAAAAAATAAAATGTAAAAATGGCACTTGATTTAAAATTATCCAATTGTGAGTATTTTATTAAATAAATGGTCAAATAACTTCTTAATATATTTTTTGTTGTCAATCTATTAAATTGGTAGGAAATTGACAAAAATCTGTTCCAATTTTGAATTATTATAAATTTATTTGGTTATTAGATTTTTCTAATAAGAATCAAATGTTTTTATTATGTAGGTTCTATTTTATAGTCTCATACAGTCGGAAGGAAGCTCCCAGATAATTTTATAGAACATAATAGTACCTAATATGTTATGACATTTTGTTTTTGTATTTTTCTGCTATCTGCAGCTGATGTCTATCGGAACATTAGATATAATTGCATTTACCTTGCTTTTTTTGGCAAATTACCGATCTTTTTTAGCGAATTTTTTGGCACTGTTGGGTGGTTTTCTTTCCTCTTGGATTTTGAACTGTTTTAAAATGTATGTTTGCGATAAATAAATCCGAATGCGATGTTTATAAGTAAATATGTAGTTAGTAATGCCATTGACAGCTTGAATTCTTCATTAATTTATTTTTCAAGATATATAAATTGGTACTTTTTATTTTCGATATTTACTTTTAATACATTCTGTGCTTATCTTTCTTGATTTATTTTTACCTTATGCTAGATCTACACAATTTTGCATCGCCACCTTCGCGTTCCTTACCAAATGAAGCTTACTGATGTACATAAAGGAACCAGCACGGAATATGCTAGAAATACATGTTGTCGACCTACCACGGAAAGAATATATGTTTCAGTGATGAGAAAAAGTTTAAGTTATAAAAGGTCCGATGGAAGGCAATATTGTCACACCCAAAATATAATTATGAAAAATTATAATTAATAATTTAAAAACTTAAGCTAAAGCTATGTGTAGCAAATACAAAGGAAATATCGATATCCGATATTTCCTCTGACATTCCAAAGTGTCTGGGACATTTCCTCTATCACTGAGAATCATTGAGTAGAGCAAAAAGGGTAACGAACCCTGAGACGGTATGCATCGATAATTATCGTCCAGAGGTTCGATCTAGATTAAGGAAGGGGTATTGAAGGATTGATAATAATGATTAGGAGAAGTAAAAAGGAGTCTCGTGAGTGAGGTGACCAGGTAAACCACTTAGCCAAGATCCTTCCGATCGACTAAGATGGGTCAATCCTTCATCCCCCTGATCTTATGTTTATTAGGGTAAGTGTTAGTATTAGGTTTTTATGTTACGTTCTAGGTTTAATTGTAACATGCTTGGGTTTTTAATATAATTAGTTTTTCTACAACAATGAGTTTTTAATTGTACGACGCTACAACCAGCCAACAATAACACCAACAGGGCAACACCATCTAGCTACACAACCCCAGCTATGGGGTGGTAAAACCCCTTATGCGACATGGTGGAGGTTTAAAAGCCGGTCCTGGATGGCTGAAAATCACCGAATTTTTAGCTAAAATATTTGAAAATTAAAAATTATTTTTTTTATGATTAAAGCAATTCGTGAGGAAAATAAACGCTAAGTCAATTAATAAGGATAATAATTAAATAACGGGTTTAGAATTAATGGAATTGTTTTTTGGTAATTTTAAGGAAAATTTTAGAATAATAATAATATTAATTTTAACAGGAAATATAATTTACTCTTTTACAATAATAAATTACGTAAGTCGACAAATTGTTACATAAAGAATTCAAAGCAAACGCAATATAATAGGTATAATAGGTATAATAGGTATATACCTATAATATAGGTATATGTAATTTCGCACATATTTCGATTTTAGGATAATATTTGATTGATTTTAGAATAAAGCATGGAATTTTGGCAACTTTATTGTGTCGTAGTTTAGTTTTTTACAAACTTATGAAAGAATAAGGGATGTTTGATTCCAAAACTTGGTGAGTTTTATTTATGACCCACAGCCTAAAATTGGGTCCGAGCTTATTGGTGAGGCTGCCTATAAGATAAATAAAATCTCCAAATAAAAGGTTAATAATTAATTGGAGGTAAATATTAAAGGGGTTAATAAGTTGTTTTTTAAATATAACTGGTATTAATTTGGGTTAAATTATAAGAGAAAATATAGTAAATAGGATTATGTTATACGACGGTAAATAAGATATTAATATAAATAAAATACGATATTGGAGTTCAAATAAGTTCACTAGACTTCTTTGCGCAAATTACGCAAGTAATAAATTATTAAAGAAACGCGTAACTTGAGTATTTTTGTAGGTTTATAGCAATTCATACTAGACGGTATAATTAATTGAGAAATAATAATTAGAAGGTCTTAATGCAGCATAATTGGGAAGGACCACAAACGCGTTCGAAAAATAAATTACTTTTGAAGACCGCCTCTTTAGAAGAAAATTTGCTGGAAACTCATGAAGGTGAAAATAAAACTCCAACTCCAAATCAAAGCATAATAAATATCGAAGACTCAGTAGAGGTAATTAGTACTTCAACTGAAAAAAATAAGTTAAATTTAAGTACGGTACTAGCAGGAAACTCTAGTAAATTTAAACCTGCAGAAGTTAAAACATTAGAACAAGGAGAAATAGAGAATCCATTTAACCGAAGTTCAAAAATCACTCGTAGCCCAACCAAATCGGCAATAAACGAAAATTTGTTTGATTCTACCATTCCGGCAAGTGAAATAGACGTAGCAATTAAAGAAATACTTTGTTCAAAACCCGAAGAAAATAAAATTTTGGAAAAACCCAATTTAACAGTTAATGCTTTAATAGACACGGTAATAAAACATAAACCCAAGACAAAATCATCAATAACAGTTAATAAAAATAACAAAATGGAAAGTCTTAATACAACAATTCAAAACGCGAACGCCGCGGAATTAACTCCTCGCTTACCTAAATTTATATCTCCAAATATTTTCAACCCGGCAACGACAAACGCTTTAAATTTCTTGAATTCATATGAAAGGACAGCAATAGCAAACGGTTGGTCTGATGTCCATAAAATAAATTATTTCGGTTCATTTTTGGAAGGCGCTGCTAACCATTGGTTTATAAAATATAAAGAAAACCCGAGTAATAACGATAAAACATGGAATCAAATTAAGGAGGACTTTTCAAATAAATTTGCGGGCGAATCGGGAAAGCGCATAGCTAAACTAAAACTAAATAGCCGAAAACAACAACCATTAGAGGGAATTAAGAACTATTTTTATGAATTATTAAACTTAGCTGAAGAATTTGATCCCAACATGAAAAATGAAGATTTTATAGACTACTTTGAATCTGGTCTACATACAAAATATTTTCAAATGTATTTTACACTAAAACATTCCGGAATGAATTCCGAAGAATTAGAAAAAATTGTTCATAAATTAAGTGATTGGGAAGCAAGGATTGAAACTAGTGATTTAGCTCAACATTTCACTTCATTATTAGGTATTAAACCCGAACCTACTGTAAGCAAAAACGCTTTTCATGCTATCCAAAATAAAGTAGAAAGTAAACAACCTCAAAATTATAGAAGAGTATTTTGTGTCATTTGCAGAAAAGACGGTCATTATACAACTGACTGCTGGTATAATACCAATTACACAAATCCAATGCAAAATAAATACCGCGTCCCGCCTAGGCAAAATTATAACTATCATAGTAGGGGAAGACAAAATTATAATTATCAAAGCACTAGTAACCAAAATGCAGGTCCTCAGACTTTTCCTTCAAGTACCTATTCGAACAGTGGTCGCAATGCGAACGAAAATAGGGGAAATTTTAGAGGAAGAGGCCGTGGAGGAAAACAAAATTTTCAATCGGGACGTCAAAACACTTTCAATACCTTTCAGTCAAAAAACGACAAAGGACGGCAAAGTCGGCCCGTTACCCCGCCGTCCTATGCCAATTAAATGAGAAAGGGCCAATAGACAATATATTAAAAATTAACGTTCTTGTAAATAATAAAGAAACCGAAGTAGTAATTGATACGGGCTCTAGTAAGAATATAGTTTCTAAACTTTTAGTAAAAAATATTAATACGGATCATGTAACACGAGAATTAAAAACAGCCGGTGGACACAAAGTGCCAATTATTGGCACTACAAAGTTAAAATTAGAAATTTGCAATAAAATTTTTTATATTTCAGCTCTTGTTGTAAACGAATTACCAGTACCATTATTATTAGGAACAAATTTTTTGAAAGAAAATAAGGTGTTAATTGATTATTATAGCGAAAATATCATTTTTCAATTTAGTAATGAAAACGTAGTCAAAAAATTTTCAAAGAAACTGTCAAATCAGGCAAATAGAAAAGTAACATTCGCGTCAGAAATTAAATTAATAAATGAACAATGTTCGAATATCAACCAAAAAAATATCAATAGCATAAATAACAGCCAAAGTCAAAAACGCGTTAGTCAAAAATTAAATAAAAAAATAAACAATTCAAAATTTTATAAGAATAAAACGACAAAATCATATTTCGAGAAAAATGAATGGGTCATATGGTTAAATACGGTACAAACATTTTTTAGAAAAGAAAATAATCTACAAGAAAACAAGTTGAACATTACACCGCAAAACGAATCTTATACTGATAACGAATTATTACAAGAATTATGTCAGGACGTAAACGAAGAAATACAAACCGAATTCAAATTAAAATTAACTAAAGACTATCGGGTACAACCAAATAATGCAATTAGAATTTTATTAAAATTAGAGGGCGATAAAATAGATTTTCAAAAATTAGAATTAGGAAAGTTTAGACAAAATAATAAATTTTTAGTTAGTCATAAATTAGCTCTTGTTAGTAGGTTACAACGTGTCAAAGATAATTTGTATATGATAAAAATAATATCAAAATCAAATCTGCCGATAAAATTATTCGAAGGTACAACTTTAGGTTATGTGGAATTACCACAAGGTAACTCAATTTTTCTTCTCACTAATATAATGCGTGAAAACGAAAGTACTAGACCGCGGAAAACATCGAGCGTAACGCTAAAGGATCATAAAATAAGCGAAAAATTATCAGATACCGAAAAAGCTCAAATAGAAAAATTACTTTTAGAATTTAACGACGTGTTTGCAAAAGAAACTAGCGAATTAGGGTTTACGAATTTAACTACCCACAAAATTGATGTACAGGGGGCATCCCCAATTAAATCTAAACCGTATCGCGTGTCCGCAGCTGAAAGAAAGTTAATTGATGAACAAATTAAAGACATGTTAAAAAACAACATTATCCGACGTAGCCAAAGTCCTTGGTGTTTTCCAGTAATTTTAGTAGATAAACGCGACGGGACCAAGAGATTTTGTGTTGACTACCGAAAATTAAATTCCCTGACTAAGCCATCAGCTTATCATACGTCAAATATCGACGATATCCTAACATATCTACACGGGGCAAAATACTTCACATCCTTAGATCTATTTAGTGGATATTGGCAAATCGGCATTGATGAAGATTCAAAAGAATATACAGCCTTTATTGCTCCGGGAAATGGACTGTACGAATTTAATGTACTTAGTTTCGGTCTACGTAATAGTCCTAGCACTTTTGAGGATTTAATGGACAGATTATTCGCAGGAATGAAATGGAGCGAGATAATGATATATTTCGATGACATTTTTGTATTTTCAAAAACATTTGAGGAACATTTGGTTAGACTAAGAAAGGTACTAGAACGATTGAGACAAGCCGGATTGACACTTAAACCTTCAAAATGCGTCTACGCTATTGACGAAGTAAAGGTGCTTGGTCATATTGTAAATAAAGACGGTATAGCCCCAGATGAGGACAAATTAAAAGCAGTCAAAGATTTTAAAAAACCAACAAATATAAAAACAACTCAAAGTTTTTTGGGACTGTGCAATTATTATCGAAAATTCATACCAAATTTCTCAATAATTGCTCGACCATTATACGAAGCGACAAAAAAGGATGGATTTAAATGGGAAAAACCGCAGGAAGAAGCATTTAACAAATTAAAAGAAAAATTAACCACTGCACCGCTAATAAAACATTTTGACCCGACAAAAGGTTGCGAATTAAGAACAGATGCAAGTAAAATCGGTATAGGAGCTATCTTGTTGCAAGAAAGTGCAGAAAAAACAATGCACCCAGTGGCATACGCGAGTAGATCACTAACGAAAGCAGAAAAAAATTATACAATATCAGAACTTGAAGCTCTTGCAGTAATATGGAGTTTACAATATTTTAGACATCTTGTTTACGGGAAACCGATAAAAATTGTTACGGATCACCACTCACTTTGTTTTTTGAAAACTATTAATAATTTAACATCAAAATTAGCTCGTTGGTACCTAAAACTTTCGGAATTTGATCACACAATTATCTATAAAAGTGGAAAAACACATCATGACGCAGATTGCTTATCTAGAAATCCAGTTATAATAGGAAGTCAACAAGACGAGGAAGACTCAAAAGAAATTCCAACATTTATATTGGAACCAATTGATATCAAAAATCTACAAGAAGACGATCCGGATATCAAAGAAATATTACAAGCCGTCAAAAATCCTCAGGAACCAAGTCTTACCATCGGACTCAGAAGGAGAGCAAAAAATTATAAAATTATAGAAGGAACTCTTTACAAGAAAAACGCTAACGTAAGTGGCAAAGAGAATCTATTGGTTATTCCAAAAAAATTAATTAAAGATATTTTAATTGCTCACCACAATGATCCATTGTCTGGACATCTAGGAATCACGAAAACATTACACAAAATAAAAGATCGATATTATTGGGACGGTCTACAGAAAGATGTGGAAAAATTTGTAAAAGGGTGTCAAGACTGCCAAGCGCGTAAAGGTAGATCAAATGTTAAACCCGCAGGGTTCCTGCAACCTATTGAGGTAGGGTTACCATTTGAAAAAATTGGAATAGATTTGTTAGGTCCGTTTCCTAGAAGTACAACAGGAATGACAATGATAGTTGTAGCAACGGATTACGCTACAAGATGGGTGGAAACAAAAGCTTTAGTAGACGGTAAGAGTAAAAGTGTAGCTCAATTTCTACTAGAAAACATAATTTGTAGACATGGATCACCAAAAATTTTATTAAGTGACAGAGGAATGGTGTTTGTATCACAAACAATAACAGAGTTAGTAAAAATTATGGGAGGAACAAGTAGATTTACTACAGCCTATCATCCTCAATGTAATGGATTAACGGAAAGATTTAATTCGACAGTTATAAATATGATATCCAACTACGTTACACCAAATCAAGAGAATTGGCCTGAATTTCTACCACATGTTACTTTTGCCTACAACGTATCTTTCCAAGAAACTACAAAATTTTCTCCATTTATGCTTGTATACGGTAGAGAGCCTTATTTACCCAGTGAGGCCAGTTTAGCTAGTCCAATTCACGGGACTGATTCGGAACAATTACGCGAAAAGGTGTTAAGAATGAGAAATTTAGCAATTCAAAATATACAAGCGCGTCAGTTGAAAGATAAAATGTATTACGATGCAAAACATAGATCACTTGAATTTATGCCAGGTGACAAAGTTAGAATTTTTACCCCAATTAGAAAAGTAGGTAGATCAGAAAAATTATTATTAAAATGGTCAGGACCATATTTTATAAATAAGAAAATAGGAGAAGTCAATTATGAAGTTCGGAAAGGTGAACCTTTGGACTCAAAAACGGAAATTGTTCACGTTAGTAGAATTCTCCCTTATAATGAGGCCTGGAAGTGCCCAATTAACGACACATAAATAATTACCCTGTATGAACAAATATAATTCACATTAATATTAATTTTTTTAAAGTCCTAAGTAAATATAAGTTTTTATTAGTTCGACATTTTTTATGTAATATAAGAGAATGATTTTATATATACAAATAATAACAGTCGCAAATAGAATAAAACTAGAAAACAAAAAACGACTAACCGCACTTTCAATTAGATTTTATGGGTAAAATAAGATAAATAGAAATACAATTTTACAGAATCAGAGAATGGAAAAACGGGATAATTTAAAAAATCATTCATGTACTTAATTAAATAAAATTTTAGATGTTACATAACATGTATGGAAATATTACCGCAACCTATAGTGGAAATCTCTCCAGGAGTGGTATGGAAACCGCTTCCAAAGGTGGTTGCATATGAAGCAACTATACCAATCATCTACCAGATGAAATGGACGCAGGCAAGTCCACGACAGGATTTTAAACCGGTAATGGAAAATAGATGTCTCGATGGAGCAACCTCAGATTGCCTAATCGAAAAGGCAATCCAAAGCTTAAGTATCGCATACGAAATCGACCTAAGATTATTGGAAAGAAATTTCGAAACTCTGCTAAACAAAGATGCACCAACAAGGCCCAGAAGAGCACTGGATTTTCTCGGAGGGGCTCTACAATTTTGCTGTGGTGTTGCAACTATGAAAACGTTAGATGGGTTGACAATGAACGAAAAAAATTTGGAAGAACATATAAAAAAGTTAACAGAGGGGTTAACATCTACAATTCAAGGTATAGGAAGAGATTCAAAAGCATTCAAAAATTATGAAGAAGAAGTAACGAAAACTTTCCACATGGTGGAGACAAAAATCAATTTAGTGGAAAGTGAAATTCAGAAAGCCCAGGAACGAGACTACGTCACGAATAATGTAATAAATCGACTACATAATACAGCATACGAAAATTTACGCAGAATTATCTCATTAACGAGATTAATAAAAACAAATGCAATTTTGGCAGCATGCAAACAGAATCAAATTCCGTTAAACATTTTGGAAATGAGCACGTTACGAGATGATTTGGATAAGCTTGAGCAAGAACTCCAGAAGTCAAATCAAGGACTGGCCATCCCCACAATTGACATTACACGTTATTATCAGCTTCCAATTTGTGATTGTACGTTCTCAGATTCTAAAATTTCAATACATTTAAAGATACCAATAGTTACAAACGATTTATCCTGGAAACTTTATGAATTAGTAACAACAGCATTTGGATGGTATAAGCAAACTTGCAGTTTAAATCACAACACATTGTATCTGGCAGTATCAAGCGGTAATCAAAAAAAGCAATTAATAAGAACAGTAACTGGTATGGCTCTACATCAATGCAGGGCGTATGAAGATAAATTGTGCTATATACCACACCTTACCACAGATGACTTTCATGGACCATTATGTGCAATAAAAATGTTTAAGGGTGACACGGTAGAAAATTTAAGCAAACATTGTCCAATGAGCTGCCATCAATCCACAGCAATGTTAATTATGGAAATCGCGGAAGAAGAATACCTAATAACCCACCCTAACCCAAATTCCCATATCATATGTTCCGATACATCTCAAAAATTACTCAAAGAAAATTTACCTATTGGATCCTTAAAATTATTTCTTCCTTGTTCTTGCAAATTAGTCCTTTCAAAAGACATACTCATTCCAACACGATATCCTTGCAAAGAAATTAATCTTCCTGATATAAAAATTACTCATACTCTTCCCGCTACATGGTCAAATTTAAAATCCTTTATTATCCACCCAAATTCAAATAATCCTCCAACCTACAACAATTTCTCGGAGTGCATCAACCATAATTGGACACTACAGGTTCCACATCTGAATTTGACAAACACACCAGAAAAAATGGAAACCATAATTAGTTGGATTAAAGATTACGAATTGACAACGGCAAGTTTCACAGATAAATACGGTTACATCAGCCATTCAACATTCTTAATTTGGAATATTATCATGACGATAATAATAATTTATCTTGTGTACAAAATTCGAACACCCATACCAATGATAGCCAGCATACCAGTAACAAATGCTGAAGGAGAAACGACTTCAAGTCATCACGAAATATTATTAACAATTACCCTCGTAGTTTTTGGAATAATAGTTTCAATACTAAGTTTTTGGATAGCAGTAAAAATAATACAATGGTATAAGAAGAAAGCAACAACAACGGGTAAAAACCGCCACATCATACAACAAGAAGAGAGTCAACGAGAAAACTCCAAAATCTGCAACACACGTTATAGGGTCAACCTACAGAGCGAAGAAGATTTGCAAGCTCTACAATCTGGAAAAACAGTGTGCGCTTCTTTGACTTTAAATATGGAAAACGAATAATTATCGGAATAAGTCGCGAGTGCTTAAAAAAAAAACGTGTGTGTATAAAAAAAGCAGAGTAATTAATAAAAAGTGTAATGAAAATAAAAATGAAAAGTGAAAATAATAGTAATAGGATATCCTAAATCAAGAATGTGGCGAAAAATTCGTACAAAAAGTGTAATTAAACAGAGCTCTATTTAAACATCAAATCATCACTTTTTCTATGAATATTTCTAAACATCAATTAATTCAAATAATAATATTGTAAAAGTTAAAGTATATATTAGAAAAAGGGTGCGCACCACTACAATTAAAATGTTATAAGATAAAAAGTACCAATTAAATAATGAAATAAGCAAAAGGGTACTACAATAATAAATAATGCATTATATAAAATAAATAGGTCAAGAAATCTTAGAAAGCAATTGCATAGGTCAGTTACACATGAGATAAATAAATAGGTCAAGTTTATGCGAACTAAGTAAAATAAATAGTTGTAAGTTGTAAGTTGTAAAAATAAGTACATATGAACAAGTTCAACAACACTAAGCTGAGTAAGAAATCGAAAACATTCATTTTTAAATAGCAACTTCATTTTAACTGATTTTATTAATTTCGCGATGTCAAAATTGGGCAAATGACAATAAAAATAGTGTTGAAAAAATCTCAAGTGAATAAACAGGAACAGCAAAAGTTGTTACAGGATTAAAAGTCAATGACATATTATAGCGTTACATAATAAAAAAAAAACAAAAAAAAAAAAAAAAAAAAAAACACTTGAAATATAGTAGGTCAAAGCTTTGAATTGTGTACCGAAAATTTATCAAAATTAAAATTTGATTTTCTATTGAATTTTTTTTTAACTTAATCAAACTTGACTGCACCGTTCCGGTATGGAATTTGTGGGAGACCATTGGATAGTACTCTTGTGGACTCTACGATGCCCTCTTCTTCCAAAATACTGAACAAGGGTAGGATAGGTTTTATGAGTTTTTGGAAATTCAAAATTATCTATATTTTGGAAACAAATACCAAATCAAGCAAGGTTCAAACTAGGTAACACAGAAGCTGACCAAAAAATTAAAGTAACAAGTCAAAAAAATTAAATAAAAAAAGGAATTAATAACTTGAGAAATTTCAATACTACGTTGGAAGTCAGTTAAAAAGGAAAACATTCTAATATGAATAATTTGAAGTTGTCTTATATAAAATGAATAATATGAATTGAATATATAATTAAAAATATTTCGTAAAATTGTAACTATCATAGCTTAAAAAGTGGAAATAAACTTTGTGAAGTGTAAAATGAACTAAAATTGAAAGTGCCTAAATTAAGTGAAAAGACAAAAGTGAATTATAAAAACATTAATAAAATATTTTGCGTAAGAGAACATACTTAGGAGTTAAGGACTAAATCGAACTATTTCAACAAGTGCATAATATATTAATTTTAAGAAACAATGTTTATTTTTTTTAAATAAGACCAGTATATTGTTCTTCTTTTAATTTTTATAGTATATTTGACATAGGACATATAGTCAAAATAACTTTTTTAATTTTAATCGTTATTAACAAGCTTGCTCAAAGGATTCTAGATAGGTGCCCACATTAAATTTAGTCTAATTTTTATTTTTTATATTTTGTTGTGTAATATTTTTAATTATTCTTTCTTGGATTGTTGGTCGAAACGACTTGGGTCAGCCGTTTTGTTGGTAGGGGGAGATGTCACACCCAAAATATAATTATGAAAAATTATAATTAATAATTTAAAAACTTAAGCTAAAGCTATGTGTAGCAAATACAAAGGAAATATCGATATCCGATATTTCCTCTGACATTCCAAAGTGTCTGGGACATTTCCTCTATCACTGAGAATCATTGAGTAGAGCAAAAAGGGTAACGAACCCTGAGACGGTATGCATCGATAATTATCGTCCAGAGGTTCGATCTAGATTAAGGAAGGGGTATTGAAGGATTGATAATAATGATTATGGGAAGTAAAAAAGGAGTCTCGTGAGTGAGGTGACCAGGTAAACCACTTAGCCAAGATCCTTCCGATCGACTAAGATGGGTCAATCCTTCATCCCCCTGATCTTATGTTTATTAGGGTAAGTGTTAGTATTAGGTTTTTATGTTACGTTCTAGGTTTTTATGTTACGTTCTAGGTTTAATTGTAACATGCTTGGGTTTTTAATATAATTAGTTTTTCTACAACAATGAGTTTTTAATTGTACGACGCTACAACCAGCCAACAATAACACCAACAGGGCAACACCATCTAGCTACACAACCCCAGCTATGGGGTGGTAAAACCCCTTATGCGACAATATTACTTATACAATTTGAGTAGTCAAACAGATATACGGCTTAGTCCTACTTTTGGGAAGAGAACATCAATGCTGTGGGCTTAGATTTTGACTAAGATGAATTCCCGTATATCTAGTATATTGCTGTGTTTTCCATAGGCCTTATTATGAGGGTAAGGGGGTTAACTTCGCTACGCAAATGTTTGCCAAGGGCTCTTTGTCGATGGAAACAGATGTGTAGTATTTTCCTATTTTTTTGTGAAATATTTAGACATCACTGTTGTGGACACTCCTTGATAATTGTAATTTGTTGAGTAACGTCCTAGTTTTGACGACAATACAGTTTTGTTGCCCGGTCAAACGTTGGTCAGCAGGGTCCATGTAAAGATGGAAGGTTTAATAAACAGTTTTATGCTTCGGTTGCTCTTTGTTGTTTTCGATCAAGTTCTTGGTGCTAGAAGGATAGTTCATTTGAATTTGTTTATTTCATTGGAGGGACTGAATCTACAAAACGTCTTTATCGAAAAATGAAATTTTAAGGGGGGGGAGGGGAGGGGGTGTCTAAATTAGGTCGGAAATCAAAAAATTTGGTTGCGGAAACAAAGAATAAAATAGAAATTCGATGTTAAAGTAATATAAAATTATAACCTAAAAAATTTTTTTTTGCGCTATTATGGCTCGCGATCGATCCGAAATTTTGCATATGCCTTCCTACCAGTAATTCACAAGGGGGAGTGTATTAAGCGAGGGGGGTACATTTTTTGCTCAGTTTTTCGATATCTAGCGCCGTTTTCGAGTTATTGCAATTTGAAAATCTCAAAATTACTAACACCAACGTACATAACCGTTGCATATTTTCGCGCAGATATATCTTTTTTACGTACATTTTCGCTAAATAAAAACAAACTAACACTAACCTACATAACCGATGTATATCTTCGCCCAGATCTCTTGTTTACGTACAATTTCACAAAAAAAAACATCAACTAACACTAACCTACATAACCGATGTATATCTTCGCCCAGATCTCTTGTTTACGTACAATTTCACAAAAAAAAACATCAACTAACACTAACCTACATAACCGATGCATATCTTCGCGTAGATATCTCATTTTTACGGACAAATTCTCGTCGGTGAGAAACCATCAACATACGACTTGGATTATATTTAAACAAGTTTTCGTTATATTTTGTTTTATTCAAATTAGTTTGCAATAATTACAATGTTAGCAATTTAACACATATACTTAATCAGCAACCAATTACATAGCTAAACAGTGCTTATAACATTTGCGAGCAAAGCCCAACACCACATTAGAATAAAAGCATAAAACATTGTAATGAAATAAACAGTCGTGCATAGTAAATGAAAATGTCAGCACACCACCAACAACCAATTACATAGCTAAACAGTGCTTATCGTAAAATCCCTAAACGAATAATTTTCTCCCACTACTAAAAAAAGTAGGAGTGGGAAGTGTACTTAAGAAAGTTTTCTCCTGGGGACGGCGGGTGGTTCACAATGAGGCGCCGAAGAAACATCTCTTATTTACAAGCTAAATGACATTTCCGCATGAAAATTTTATTTTTACTGTATCATATAAGCTGCGGAGCAGCTTTCCTGCAAGTTTCAATAAGATCGGAGCCATGATCGTTTTGTAGATCTTGTCCGAAGGTTGGCAATAGGAAGATAGAAAAAAAGAAGATAAGAATTTTTGATCAGGTGAAAAATAGTTGAATTTTTGAAGACAAAAATTTGGAAATTTTTGGAAATTTGGAAAAGTAAACCGTTTTATTAAAGGGGATGTTTGATCAAGGAATAGGAAAAAAATTAAAAATTATTAACCTAAGAAGATATTCGAAATTCCTGTAATTTTAAATAATTTGGAGATAAGTTTGAGTACACCTGTAGATGTGGATGAAAATTGGAGTTAGCCGAAACGATTTATGATCACAAAATTACATCAAAAAGAAAACGTATCAACAGAAAAACTACACAGAACAATTATTATTAGATAATCTGCGAAGACAAGTAAACTTTGTGTTACCAGTGACGTTCACTCTCCGGAGAAATAAACAGTGGCTTACTCGAGTAAGGTTTGATTTTTTATTTAATATTCGAATATTCGTTTGGTACATTTTTTTATTTGATGTTAATAAAATTTACATTTTGTGGGGAATTTATTAAAATGATTTTTTTATAATAAATTTTGTTAAGTTGATTAAATTGTGATTGCTTATTTTTGATAAATTTATTTTTATTTCAATTTTGGTAAGATTCTGGGTCTAATTACTTGAGCGAGAAGCAACATTACAATTAAGAAACAGCTTCTGAGTGGAACTGTTGACCATTAAGACCAACAACAACTCAGTTTATTTATCAAATACTGTAGCAATAACAAAAAAAAAGGAATTTCATATCAAGGAGTATTCCAGGATTGATAGAGGTGATTTTTGGGTTTTAACTCGCCCCGATTTATGCCTCTGTGGTAGTTTTAATTTAAAATTTCAGGTAAAATTTGGAATAACAGAGCAATATGTTAAGGTCAATGCAGAGCCGGTTTTAGCGTTACCGGCGCCCTGGGCGAGATTTCCATGGCGCCCCCTTTCGACTCTTTAATTCACATATGTGGAAAAAAACAAAGACAAAAATTAAAAAAACAAACATTTATTTCAAAACTTTTTCTAAAAAAACTTGACTTTTCTAGCCTTTCTATTGGCAAACTCTTTTATTAAAGCATCAAAGTCTATGTTTTCTGCAATTTCATTTTCGATCGACAAAGTTGCCAAGTTTGTCAACCTCGATTGAGATATTGTCGATCGCAGATCGGTTTTTATCAACTTAAGCTTAGAAAAACTCCGTTCCCCACTCGCTAACGTTGCAGGTAAAGTACAACCCAAATAAATTTGCCGGTGCGTCATTGTTTAAAATAGTATGAATCAAGCTGGAAATCACTAGTCAAATAAGTGCTTTTTAAAGTACATTTTTATTTTAATATATCGTAGTTTCTCTTTTCGCCACAATTTGAAACAATGTAAATGGCACTGTCAAAGTGTTGCAGGTTATAAACAACAATGAAAACCTAACCTAACTGCATAAAATATAGCACTACGTGATTCAAAAATATATATTAAAAAATTTATAAGTTCAGACCTACTAATTTTTCATTGTTATGTTTTTATAATGTACAATATTAGTAACGTACGTCTTTTATTGGTTTCGGTTAGCTAGACATACAAATATTTTTGCACTCATTTAAATGAAGATGAACGACGTCCAAAATTATATTCAGTATGTCATTTCTTAATCAGAATTTCGTGACGTAGCGGCACAGATATCTGAAAATTCTCAATGCTATCCATACATTTGGATATAATTCTAGTATGTTGTGATCTTTAACGAAATTTAAAATATATACAGGAGTCAGAATGTCATCTTCATCAGGCAAAAAGGATTGTGAATTCATTACACAACAGATAACCATCTATATCTGATTTCGATCCTACAGTTAATTAGATAATTCCCTTAACGTATTCTGCAACGTTATTTCTGATGAGACGAAAAGCGCTACTGGGTCAATGACGTAAATTGGTCATTGTCGTCAATGCCCTTTAACGGTGGACAACGATGTAAATATTTTCATCTGATTGTAATATTTACGTCTTTGGTCGGTCAATGACGTTAATGGTCAAAATGGATTGGACAATAATGATAATATTATAGAATAAATACTACTAATAAGAAACAGTAAAATGGCGAAGCACTTCAATCCGGGACAATTATTTGTCGTAACAACTCGGCCCTTTTCAAGGCCTCATAAGTGTACAGGGATTTTTATTTAATTTAGACAAACGAAAACTCATTTTCGGGTAGATCCGTGATTCGTCGTGGTTGCGTCAGCCAAAACGGCCCGAAGGAAAAGTTAATTTAATTAATTAATTTATTTTAAGGTACGCTGCGCTCCGGGCCGTTTTGGCTGGTGCTTACTCGCTAAAAACATCCCTGAAATCAATTCACCTCGACCGAGAGGCCCGACCTCTCCGGGTAAGCCCGAACTCGGCGAAGTACGAAACATGTGTGACGGCTACATAGATGTTAATATAGAAGGCTAGATGACTAACTCGAGCGCAGAAGTAAGGCCTGTCATCTATTGTAAATGAATGCCAATCCGCCTTACCTACAAATGGCCGCCAGTTGACATTGAGGCTTTATTTCTGATAATATTGCATGTATTAGGAGTTGCGTATCTGATAATACCTAGCCTTTAGATAACCAACTCGTGTGCAAATGTGAAGCCTGTCATACATTTGTCATATTAGTGAAATCTTATTACTGATTTGCCTTTCCTACAAATGGCCGCTGGCCTCACTTTTATTACATTGCATGTATTGGGTGTTAGTAATCTAGCCTTCTATATTAACATCTATGAACGGCTATCACTAAAAGTGGTAGAATGTGGAATATGATGGAATCTGTAAAATAGTAGTTTCAACATTACCCACCCTGTATTGGGCATTAACATTATTGCCCGGACAATGATGTAAACACCACACATGAAATTTTAAATGTCAGCATCGCCCAAAATGCATGATCATTAACGTTAATGGCCAAATTATCATCATTGACCATATCATACATAGAAGTATAAAAGTAACATTTATGGAAAATGCACCACCTTTTCTTGAAGGAAACTTTATTTACCAACAATGTTATGCTGCCATTCGTGATTTCAGTGTAAATAAAAAATATTGCAGTTCTGAAGTAGACTGCTAGGCTCTACGTATGCACTGTTGTAGAGTTAACCTGGTCATCTGATCAGTAAACGATAGTTCCGATTTTAGATTTTCAACCAGTATATTTCAAACTTCTTTCTTTTATGTTAAGTGCATATCAACCATCCATGGTTCCCCTTACTGAATATTTCAATAAACTAAATTTGGTTTCAAAAATCGTTAGTTAGGGAGACACAGAAAAAGCTTACACGGCAGCTTAGGAAGAAGTAGAAGAAAAAAAAGATTAAAAATTGTGTTTACTTTTTATTTGACGAATACAAGGGAAGAAGGCGATTAGCTGAAATTTCAAAAAATATTAGCAAAACCTCATTTAGAAGACTGTAAGAAAAATCTCAAATTTTTACTAATTGCCTTTTTCCCATGATCCATGTATTCTTGCTCGAAATAGTTGAAAGAAATATTAGTTTTTAGCAATCATATTTTTTTTTCTGTGCTTCTATAGCTATTTAAAAAATATTATTATATGCTTTAATATTAAAAATGTAATTTATTACAAAATAAACCTTTTTAATATTAATACGATGGTAACGAGCATGATGGTGGGTGATTGATTGACTACATTCGATAACATTTTTGTAAATATGCAAATGTGTGTGAAACCTAATAACATTTTGAAATAACAATGGGTTTTCAATTAGTTTGTATCTTTTATTATACATAATTATATCATAATGAGTTTTTTGTAAAAAGGAAATTTATACTATAATGCCTTTAAATGTGATTATTTGCTATGAATAAGGAACGATAAACGTGTATTATGCTTAGTTAATTCTTAATTGTATTACCTATTTATAATTTTATAACTGCAATGAAACTTTAATTATTCCTTTTTGTTATCTATTTTTGAAAGAGAGCACTCGAAATTATTATAAAGCAAGTGGCCTGCATAAAGCATTCTAATTTTCATAACGGCACGCTAGGTTAGATTTTTAATCGAGAGACTACAATATGGCAATTTTTGTCTATTCCGATTTAAAAATTAAACTAAAAATAAATAGCGAATAGTTGTAGAACTTACATATAGTGCTAAGCATAAAATATCTTTGAGACCAGTATGTTTCTGGCTACTCGCCATGTGGTAGTAGTGTTCGATTTGAGCTGATATTTTAGTATAAGCACATAATACATTTTTCGGGTTTACTGTGCATACCAAAAATCATAATCAAAAATGGATCCCGAGGCCTTTTTAGATATTGCAAATCAAGTTATAAAATTGAAAATGTTTCCTTATTTTGATATAGCATATTGTGTATTATGTGCTCTCTCAGTTCGAGAAGATTTAGGGAATGGTAAGTGCCGAGAACCTCGTTCATCGCTCAATGAAATGCCGAGATTGCGCTTTAAACAACGCCATATTACAAAAATAGATCTGTAACATCTTCCGGAGCTTAAATATTAGCTAAAATTGTAACAAAATCTTTTTAATTTTTAACAATACTTTTATACTTTTTTATTAAACACTCTCGCATTCATTTTATATATTCTCATTGAAATACCTACTTACTTGTATTTTATAGATAAGATAAGTTAGTGCTAAGTATATATTTGGAAATTGATTCAAATTCAAAACTTTAAACGACAAAGTAATGTGAAGATATTCATTTTTAACAAATTAATTATGGTTTTATAAATATAACCTATATCTATCTACAGTTAGTCTCATAAGTAGTGGGGCACTCATATGTTAACAATGTTAATTTCACTTTTTCAAGACCATTTTTGACGCATAACAATTGATTTTACAGCAAAACTTTTTAGACATTTTTTGTTGAAAATTTCATTGCCTACAATTTTATTTCTATACATTTTTCTATTTTGTCGCCTCCTTTCTGACTAACAGTGCCTTGAACAAAACTCTGTAAAACACGAAAAATATTTTCATCTATATCTCGGAAATGGTGCAAAAAAATATAAAAATGTATATGATCAAAAATATAGAGAATGCAGTTTACAAGAAAAAATCACCTATTCGTTTTTTTATTTCGTTGCACTGTTTCCGAGATATAGATGATAATATTTTTCGTGTTTTACAGAGTCTTGTTTAAGTCGCTGTCAGTCAGAAACGAGGCAACAAAATGGAGAAAAAAAGAAAATTGTTGGCAATGAAATTTTCTACAAAAAATGTCTAAAAAGTGTTGCTGTAAAATTGATTGTTATGTGTCAAAAATGGTCTTGAAAAAGTGAAATTAACATTGTTAACATAGGAGTGCCCCACTACTTATGAGACTAACTGTATATACCGGGTGCTGAATGAGTTAGCCGAACATAGGAAATTAACATGTAAAAACTTATTTATGCAAATTCCTGCTTCCCTAATTATTTTGAAAATAAAAATGAAAATTACAAAAATAATGCAGAAATAAAAACTACGAATGATAATAGCATTAAATTTCATCTAACTTTACTTAAAAGGTCAAAAAATGCTTTCAAAAATTGTTAAAATTTTCATTCATCGCACTGGCCATGGTATAAGTTTCCATGGTAATTATATTTGAAAATAGAAATTAAATTGAATTTATTACATGGCCAGTGCGATAAATGAAAATTTTAACAATTTCGAAAGCAATTTTTGACCTTTTAAATTAAAGCTAGATGAAATCTACTGGTGTTATCATTCATAGTTTATATTTCTGCATAATTTTTGTGTCTTTTATTTTTTCTTTAAAATAATTAGGGAAGCAGGAATTTGCATAAATAAGTTTTTACATGTTAATTTCCTATGTTCGGCTAACTCATTCAGCACCCGGTATAATCAACTGATAAAGATTTTTTTTGTGAAAAGATATTCATTTTAGCAACTAACGATTTCCTGCCCAGCGATTGGCGGTTGGATAATCTAACACTATAACAAATTTTGATTTATAAAATGCAAAATTTTTCTACCGATTCTTTTCTTTTTAGGAGCTCAAACATTTTCACGAAAGCACCCTCTAGCATGTTGGCTTTCGTACATGCTGGTAGTTTTTGCAGGAGGAATGGTATGTAATGCACTTTTAGGAGAACCAATATTAGCACCACTTAAAAATACACCTCTAGTTTTGGTTGCATGCTTAGTTTGGTAAGTTTCTAAAAGCAAATATTTTATTACACAAAAATCTAAAATTTCCCGCCACTTTCCATTTCTGTGGTCACCATAAGTAAAGGAATCTAAACAGACTTATTCCCTTATTGCAGGTGACCACAGATTTATTATAATAATTTTTTTCCTATATTAAATTTTCTTTTCCATAGCAGATGTTGCGGTTGGTTTGACTATTAAAATAATTGAGCAAGTGTACAATTGAATAATTATCTAACAAGGGTTGTGGTCCCAGAAGCGGAAAATCATCATTTCCAAAAAATATTTGTATGTGTGTGTGTGTGTATGTATGTCGTCAAATTTTGTGTGCGCTCTATCTCAAAAAGTAGTAGAAATATTTTAACAAATTTTCTTATGCCGCACATAAATATTGAGATTTTGGTTAAAATCGGTAGCTACAAGGAAACTCAAAGCAAAATAATATTTTGTAAATTAAAAAAATAATTGTTTTCTTATTTTGTATAAGATTTTATAAATTTTAATTTTCGATACCTACTCGAAAATAATTTTTTCGCGACTTCGTCGCTCGTGAATTAACATTTTCTTCATGTGTAAAAATTACTATTGTTCAAATAGATTTTAAATAATGGAATTGGAGTATGTTCTGTACACTACTTTCATTTTATTGAAATGTATGAAAATTGTAATTTTTAAATTTCCTGTGTTGGAAAAACGTGGGTGAGCTACTCAAATAAAAATAATAATTTTGCTAGCGACACGGCTAAAATAAAGAGTAAACAATTTTTTCTAATCATGTTTCAAAAAGTCTTACTTTGTGATATTCAAAAGTGTGTGGAAAAGTACTAATACTTTTCCGCACACTTTTAAAAGTATGCGGAAAAGTAGTACTTTTGAAATCTATGTAGTAGTACTTTTCCACACACTTTTGAATACACAAAAGTAAAAATAACCAACCATTGGTTGGTAACCAATGGGCTACCAACCGTAAAATTTAAATTTTAATTTTAAGTATCTATTTTCACAAAATAGGTAGTATACTTTTGTAAATTGAGTAAATATTTAGTAAATTCATTTTAATTTAGGTATAAAAATATGTTATTGGTTCTTTTTGAAATATAATTAGAAAAAATATTGTTCGATACTATCTTTTTCCATTCTTGGCTTCGGTTTACGATCTCGGCCGATTCGCTTTGAATGGAGAAACGTTAGTTTTCCTACCTTGTATCGAAAATATCTATTATGGAAGAAACAATAATAAATTTTATTTTATTCATAATCAAATTCAATAGATTAATAAATATTAATAATCTATCACAATTTGACTTTGTGTCATTGTGAGTTGTCGTCTTCTCTTGGAAAAAGACCAAAAAGTTATTTTATACTTAATTGAACAATTCCGGGTTTAATAAGTTACTTCATTATATTCTGTTTTTTTGACAGAAAGAGAATTATAATCAAAAGAAGAAATAATAAAAATAATATGAATAAAATTATAGTTATCTCCTCTTAGAAAATTTTCTGGCGGAGCGACATCCAAGATATGATAATTTTACCTAATCAAATTATTTTTACTTTCCCCATGATTGTAGTTTATGTTATATCTATCAAACACCTTTAATCTTGCAAACGAGGCATTAGCCGAGTTTTACAATCATCACGCAAGTACGATAATGAGACGTTTCTACACTTGTATCATACAATATTTTATATACTAATATCACATTTATTTTACATCGATGATTTTTATTTAAATTGTCATTTCTCATATTATAAGATATTCTAGTAATGAAATTAGGTGATCAAGCTACTTAAATTAGCGAATTCATATATAAAATTGCAATAGTATTTTTTATTATACTAATTTGTCTACTACTGTGACAAACTGTCAACATCTTATTTGACAAGTGATGACAACAAACATGAGTTTTTTCAATTAAATAAAAATAAAAGCTCATCAAATTTTCTTGTAACACCGGTGTTGAAAGTAAAACACTTTCCACACTAATGCGTGAAAGTGGTTAATTATGTGATTCAAATTAGTGTAGAAAGTGAGCTATTACGTCATAGAATGTAATCCATTCAAAATTGAAAATCAAAATCTTGTATTAGGACTAAACTTAAATACTAGATGTAAATGGTAAAAATCAGTTAATAATAATTATTGTTGAAATGATAAACAAAATAAAGCAATTTCAAATGTTTTACTTATTACTAAAAAGTACTAATTACTTTTGATACATCATTTTGTAATGTTTTATTCAATTTGTTTTACCATAATCTTGTTTTACAATTACTTAAAAATTCAAAACGGGCAAAATGAAAAAATCGTAAAAAATAGTTGAAGTAACGAAAGAAATATAGTGGAAATATAGTGGAAAACTCCATGGATTTTATTAGAGAAAACAGAAAATAAAAAACCAGAAAAGCTACGACAAAAATTGAAAAATTACAGAAAATAGAAGATAAAGTAAAAATTATTTTTTAAGGTAGTAGCAGAGTGTGGAAACCTTTTTGAGGGGGAATTCTAATTGAATAAGAATTTGTGTAATACCTTATGTTAATCAGTACAAAAAATTCAAGTTGGTTTCATTTTTTGTGAAAGTAATAATTATTATTACCCGCTATTTCGGGGTAACTGAAACACCGCGGTCATAGGCTAGTAGTTAAAATACTAGATTGCTTTATCGCAGTCGTGGGTTTGATTCCCGACCAAGTACCTGGCTATTTTGACCGTCTCTTGCAACATGCTGGTAACATCTTTGAGGTATTAAATGCCTACTACTCAGCCCTTTCTTTTTTTTATTGATGATACTTGATGATATTTAATTTTAAAATTATTTTAGGTACGTAATATTTTACACTCCCGCTGATATTGGATATAAACTGGCCAAATTTTTACCCGTAAAAATAGTATGTTCGGCCATGAAGGAAGTATACAGATGCAAAAAAGTGTACGATGGTGTATCGCATGCATCAAAATTGTATCCCAACGCAATTATCATAATGATAATTATTGGAACAATAAAAGGTAATGGAGCTGGCTTTGTAAGATTGTTGGAAAGACTAATTCGAGGCGTGTGGACTCCTACCGCAATGGAATTTATGCAACCCAGTTTGTAAGTGTAGTAATTCTATTCAATCTTGTTAGCAATAAATGTAATAAATTATAATTTTATTTCAGTTACACCAAAGCTTCTCTATTGGCATCTATAATTTTTGTAATGGATAAAAAAACTGATTTGATTTCTGCGCCACACGCTTTGGTCTACTTTGGAATTGTTATATTCTTCGTGTACTTTAAATTATCTTCCATCCTCTTGGGCATTCACGATCCTTTCGTTCCATTTGAAAACTTAATGTGTGCGTTGTTCTTCGGCGGAATATGGGATTCAATTTCGAAAATGATGGGCCGTGGACAAATTAAGGAAGAAGCTAAAGATGCTAAAAAGACGAATTAAGAAGTACGTAAACCCATACATTTTCAATTACCATCTTTATGTTTTAATTGTTTTTCAGAACGACCGATCTGAGTGCAATTAAAACTTTTTGGATTTTAAGCGTTGAAAGTTAACATTATTTAAGAAGAACGTTAGTGTGTGATTTCTTAAATTTAATTTATTTATATTTTTGATTATGTAGGGAGTTTTCAAAAAAATGCACTCTTTTTCTAATCAAATTTTTTTATTTCGCAATACAAAATATAACTTGTAAATATAATATTATATAAATCAGTCACTTAATCGGTATTTAAAACTAAACAAACACCCTGAAGTACCCAATGACTTAAATGTTCCGAAGTTCCCAAATCGGCTTCGAAAACCAATCCAACTCCCATGGCGTTGCGTCTCATGGATGTTGTATATACCGGAGTCTTTAAAGTATTTTGAAGTTTTAACCGGTACGACTCGATGGGAATTATATTTAAAATTGGAAGTTCTTCGATGAGAATTTTTGGATTTGATCGGCGCAAACAATCCGACCCTACGTCCCATCGTGCACCTTCCAAATACAAACCGTGGACCAAACAGGTTCCCTAAAAATATGGCAAACCATGCATGATGTATAAAATCATCAATTTATTAGTATATTTACGGTTTCTGGTCGTTCTTCCACATCTAATGGGTCTAAAAATTTAGTAACCATAGTGTAAATGGTCGAACGATCTAACGGCCAGTTATTCTTTCGGCATGCAATTTGTACCAATGCAGCTAAATACGTTTCCGGAATATGTAAACCAGATAACCATAATACCATCGGATCTCCTTGCACGGTCTAGAATAAGAATTATTGCAGTTTAGGTCTATTCTATCGGATTTGGAAATAAATTACCCAGTCAATATATTGTCGTTGGCGTTTCAGAAAATGTTGCATCCATCCGCCCAAATTTTTTCTGGTATCTGGAGCTAATTTTCTCCAAGAATTAGGCAATTGCCCATTGTACAAAGAATAGGCTACGTTGTCCAAAACAGCATCCATTCCTATTTCACCAACGAGTGCTTTTTTTAATTGTTGCAACGTGCGTCTCATAACAACCAACAGCTTATTGAACCTTTCCAGTTCTTGAAGTAGCACAATTATCGTCGGAGTCATGACCAATTGAAAGTACTTGCGTACTTTCCAAATTTCATATTCTGGGGGCATTTTACTCAATATGTCGTTTGCTACGTTCATAATAAAGTCTTCCCTGCTAATGCCTACACCGGAAGCACCTTAAAAACGAAATCGTGATAATGTTGATGTTGAAGATGATCAGCTTTGTGTTACCTGATTGAGGTTGAAGTTCAATCAAAATTTCCCACATTTCTTTTACCGCTTGTGTATAATATCCAATTTCTGCATTAGGATGTAAACCAAATACTTCGGGACTGTTTGCCAATGGAAGTTCGTCGATAGCAGCTACAACATTTTATAATCAAAATTAAACAAAATTTATTCGAAAGAAATATTATAAATTACCTATGTAATCATCTTTTATTCCTTCTGGTGGTATGCGATAATCGACGGTACTGTCGCGGTAAAAATGAAAAGGTTGAAATTTGTCAAACAAAAAGTCGCCCATATACTCGTTCATGTACGTTTTTACGATACGACGATCGAAATCGTCTATTACTCTTCCTCCGTACATTACTTCGCCAATGAGATATTTCAAGCTATTCCAAGGTATCCTAATGTCTTTTAAGGCAACAGCTTTAGTTAAATAGGTATCCAAAATTTGAACGCACACATTAAAATCGGATTCGTTGAAATCGTAACTTATATTCCAACCAATTTTATCGTACTTTCTTCTTTCTTGAACGACAGCATGAAAAAACGCTAACACGTAAACCAGAGGTTTAAATGCAACGTGACTACATCCTTCCAACGTTTGGGGTCTCAATTTAAAATAAGTGTTTCGGAGATTTAGCTTCAAACCGTTTGGAGGTTCGATCACAACTTTTAAGGACCGCTGTAATATTCCGATGGGAAAATTTGGCGTGGGATCGGTCGTTAACCATAATCTAAAATCTGGATGAGGTTTGCTGATTTTTTCCAGAATTTTTTCCAACTGCCGTATGAATCGTATCAAAAGGTGACAGTTTTGAAACATCAGCCATTGTCCCCTACCAATGGCAATATCTAGCAGACCCACAGCAATGGGTTCCTGACCTTGCCCCAAGGACAAATAACGAAATTTGCCTCCTCCCATTCCGCAACGTTCGGCCAATTTCATCAACTCCGCCGTGGGATCTGAACCGGGACTTAACACAAACACCACCGGCATCAAAGGAGTGCTCTGATCGTAAATGTTATCTAAACTTATCACGGGCGGCATAATATATTCTTCCCCCATAATCACTTCAATGTAATCACTGACAGCTCGATAAACTCGATCGATTCTAAAACATCGCAGGAACATTAACACTTGAAAGGGATTTAATTTACTTTTATATTGATTAGGAAAATCGACTGCTTCTGGCGCGTCGGTGTCGTACCATTCTTGCCACGTGTCTACGCTTTTTTCTATATCTTTCGGCAACGTTTCAAAGACCTCGGGAAAGTCGGTCGAAAGCTTCAGCAAATCTTCCCAACCTTGCGCTGGCAACCACTTTGCAGGACAAACTTTTGTAGACTTTTCTAAACTCACGCAGCCCTTAATGAAAAACTCCAATTCGAGTTGCGTTGTCTTTTCGGCATTTTGTTCCAATTTGATGGTCATTTGAAAGGAAAACAAAAGTTTATGCTTCTCAAACATACCAGTGCATCCATAGTCGTAGACGTTTTTAGTTAAACTGTTGATGATGTTAATCAATCGTTTGTTCAAAACCGTGTGCGGTAAAGCTTTCCTTAGGGAATATGCGAACACTTCCAGGTAAGACGAAAGCGAAAACTGATACATGGCATTTACTCCAGCCATGTCGGACAATACGAAAAACAAAATAGCTCCTCGTCTGGACACAACTCTGTAGCCGTCCCGCAACCTGTCGATGTCTTTGCCAGTTTGTTCTGCAAGTTGAAGTTTAATGGTAACTTCTCCGGCCTTTGTTTTGGTGTTATCTAAGGTATCAATCAATTCGACATTATCCAACATGTTTCCAGTCGATGTCGATAATTCTCTCAGTAAAGAATCTTCCAGTTGCTGAAGAAGATTTTTGTTTTCGCTGGTTTCGGATATTAAATTTTCGCGCTGTTCTTCCAAATCCGCTCTCTCGTTACGAACAACCACGCTGAGCAACTGATCTTCGAGTCCCGATAAGGTTACCATATAATTGATGACGACAGCTTTTGCGTACGCGGCAGGATTAAACGCCGGATTGGCTAATTTAGTTGTTAAGTACATACGAAAATTTGGATCGTAATCGACTTCTTTATCGCCAAGAATAACAAATGCGCGACCACTGACTATCTTAATGTTCTTCTCGAGAACGTTATCGATAACCGGATCGATGTAATCGTCGACGTCTTGAAATAAAATTGGCGAACCGTACTTGATTGCCATGTCGACGAATTTTAAAAAATCGGAATCGTTAAAACTTAATATCTTGAGATTACACTTTTCTTCCTTCTTCTTTATCCAGTTGAGAGCTTGTTGCTGTGGATCTATGCACAGAGGAAATCGCGAAGCACGCATTGTCAAAATTCCGTTTTGCACAGACAATTCGTCCGGGGGCAAATTTTCAGAGTTCCACTTACTGATTTCGACGTCGTTGGTCAAGTTAGATTCGATCCTAAATGGTACGGTTAACGGAATTTCTCTTTCGATGATGTCGCTTTGCCAATCATCGTAGACCATGTCTTTTCTAAATTCGTAGCTAAACGGTCCCGTGTAGCTTAAAAATGCACTACACAGTAGACAATTACCGATGAGACGTTCTTGTTCCAGTCGTAATTTAGATAAATCTATTGTCCAACGAGCTTGTTCGGAGCTAAGTCCAGAAATTAATTTATCGGCAGCGAGTAATCGTCTCGTCATAATATCAGTTTCTTCTTGAAGTTCTTGCTTTATTCTCATAGCTGCTTCGTATTTTTCGTTTAGTTTAGCTAAATCTGCTTCCAATTTTCCAATTTCATTGTACAACTTTTCTAAACTTCTCTTGGCAGAGTCGTACTCCTTCTGTAACTGTTCTACTCTTTCCTTTTTGGGCTTCACTTCTTTGTACACCGCACAATATCCCAATACGGCGATGACAAATTTAAGTAATCCGTAACCTGCTTTACTGATGCTTTGCATGTCGTCTAATTTTTTCGATGTTTTCAAATGAGCTTTAACTGCCCTCTGTTGCGCTTGCGTTATGGCATCGCAGTTTAGTTCTTGCAGTGTTTTTAAAAAACTCGGATCGGACATCATACCTTTTGCACTTTTCCAAGATACCTCCTTTATGCCTCGTATTATTGCCACGCATTCGCAAACCACCTGTACCGCTTCCGGCGGCGTGGCGAAGGAACGAATTTCCGTAATATCTGCCTTTTCCAAATCTGCCAATGCCATTCTTGCCGCTTCCAAAGCGGGCAGAGCAGCCGACAACACTTCTTCGGCATCTGCCTGTTCTATCGAAATTAATTTAGATTGTTCTTCAATTTCTGAACTGCGCAAAGATGCCACATCTTTTTTGTAAGTTGCATTTTGTGTGCCAGTTTCGATTTCTACAAGCATCCGTTGACAATTGGCAGTAGCTTCTCCCACTATTACCTTTTGAACTTCAAGTTTGGCATTTAAAAGTTCCAACTCGACAGTTGCTTCTTCAATTTTTACCAAACCACCCAATAAGCGATCACACTGAGCGATAATAAATAAATTTTTTTCTTCCAACAACTTCAAATAGGTGCTGATAAAATCGAGGTAATGTTTGGGTGTAACAAAATTCTTCCTTCTCAATTTTACGAGAAAATCGATCGTATAATTTCCAACTGTTTGATGGACGTAAACAACGTGTTCGATAATTGTGCTTCTATATACTTCGGGAATTTTGGGATTATCTTTGAGAAACGTCGACGCAACAGCCACCAAGGCTTGCGGCGGCCAAGGAAAGAGCCAATCGATTACGGTGTTATTAACTAACCCCGGAAAATTTCTGCATCTTTTACTTAATATATCTCCCGCGGGAGACATGGATAAAACCACGTGAAGATTATCTGAACATTTGTTTAAAAAATAATTCCATACCCCGTCCTTATTTATTCCGTATCCCGCATCGCGAGCGGCATTTCTGCATTGACCCACAATTTGATCCTTATCTTCTTCTGTAAACAAAGAAGGTACCATTCCCACCATCAATATATTGTTGATAAATTCTAAAAAGCCTTCTTCGGCAACCTGCGCTGCGGTAAATAAAAATACAACTTTCTTGCGATCTATGCCTAGCATGCTAAACAATTTCTTTAAATCTTCCTTAAAATTAACTTCTCCGTAACCTCTGCATAAAGTTATGTCGAACATTTCGCAACCAGCCGTAAAAGCTGCCAATCTAGTCAAACTTGCTTTGCCGCTACCACCCACACCGACAATCATGACGTGGCCTCTCGATAACCGTAATCCACGATGTATTCGTGTTAAATGTTCCAGTGCATCGTCAAATAAGACGATACTCATTTTTTCGTTGCGTTCGTTATATTCGTCCAAAATTTCTTGAAACAAAAAGTAAACGGCTTCGTAATCCAAAAGATCTTCGTAATATCGGATCTCTTCTTCGTTCACTGCGTTACGATAATCTCCAAAAAGTAAAGGATCTCTCATGGAATATTCCAGAATGTCTATCCCTTCTTCGTCTTCTTCGAGTTCTTCGCCTTCTTCGTCCACTACCGGCAATTCCTTCTTAAAGTACTCTTCTATTTCCTCAATTAGGTGCGTTCGCATTAATTCCTGATCGTCTGTATTAATAAGGCGATCGCATATCACTCGCGCAAATTCGTTTCTCCAAACTCTAACTACCTGATGAACAGCTTCGTAGTATTTAGGATGGATGACGCACAATCCGGAAACTATTCGCGACAAGTCGCGCATATTAAATATGTAATGAAACTTACTCGGAGTGGGGGGAAGTTCCACTATAATTTTATTGTACAAATTTATAGTCATTTGTACTAAAATTTCTGCAATTTGTACTTCTTCGTTGAATATTTCAAAGTGGCCCGATAATATAGACGAATAAATGTGAAGAAGTGTCGCTTCCGTAGGAAAAACTAAATTGAAAACCGTAAACATGGACATAAACCTAGGATCTATTTCGTTTCGTCCACCACCTGCAACTCCCATGGCAGCAAAGTAGCTTACGTCTCTTATATTTTTCCAATTTAAATCTTTTCCTCTATCGTAAAATCCTCCCTTTTCAAATAACAGTTTGAGTAAGGCAATAGGCTGTTGGGTACCGTAATCGTCGACTTGCGGCATATTTAAGTCGTCCATGAAACAAATCAATTTTTTTCCCATTGGTGGTCCATAAATATCTTTGGTTCGCTTTTCAACTGAAGATTCAAAATTTCGCTGAACATCAATCGAAGATGTACGAGACGAAAAATTTATATTTAGCAAAACGAAAATATCTGGATTCAGAGATCTTAGAAAGTCTTGGATTATGGCAGTTTTGGAGGTACCGGTTTCACCAACCAATATGATCGGACGTCTAATATCGTTCATAAGCTTCAATACGTACGTAATTCTGATGGTGTCGATGGTCGGTACTAAAATTTCGCTAAACCTCTTATCTCTTTCGTGAATATATTCGGGTACCAGCCATTCCCACGCCACCCAGGCGTTATTTTTAATATCAAGAAAGTAATCGTACAAGGATGGAAATTTTGTCGGTATTTGACGCATCTCCGCTTTGTTTTCGACAGAATCTTCCACGTTGGTTAGAGCGCACTGTTTCTTAATGTAAATATCAAATTCGATTCGGCCATATCCCACCAACGGTGCTCCCAATGAGTTGTATAAAGCATGAATATAAATAGCTTCTATAAAACTTTCTTCGATTTCAGCTTCCGGATCGCGATTGTCTTCGATCGGTTGAGGATACATGGAATCTATCATAAAACATAATTGCGTGACCAAATTCAAACTGGTCTGAGGGATTACAGTCTTCAAAGGATTGACTTGTTGGTTGCCGAGTAATCCTTCGACGATGTATGCCAAAGCGCCGGGAACGTATTGTTCGTAAAACTTTTGAAAAGCTTCGTTTTCTGGAGGGTAAGTTCGTGTTTTTACCCATCGTTCCCAAAATGGTTCGTATCCCAAATTTTTAGGATCAACGTAAACCATACCGGCTCTCGAAACGGTAGCGGGAGATGCGAAAGCCAAATTTCCCACCTCAAACAATAAAGCCGCCGTCGGTTGCAAAAGTCTAATTCTTTCTCCGTTGGCTAGAGTAAGTAACTTATTGTCGTCCATAACGGAATTCATATTTTCTATCCAAAGCGCATCTACGTCACCGTCGAAAAGAATATATCTGCGTTCATTCTTTTCGGTGGGTTTATTACATTCGCGAAAAATGCACGACAAAAGCCCGTCCGTCCAATCTCGAGTTGCAGGATCCAATATTCCGTATAACTCAATCACGGAGCAAGCTTTCGGATTCAACGTAGTTATTTTGGTGGGCAAATTTAAATATATTTGTGCTCGGCATAGAGTTTGTATAACTACACTTTTTCCACCACCAGTTGGTCCTACCAACATTGTAGAATGGCGGGTCATCATAGTTTCGTACATTTGGATAACTTTATCGACTTGTATTGGCAAAATGATGTAATTATTTTCCAAAAGAACGTGCTCGACGGCGTTGTTGAAATCTGGATATCCCACTCTAGGACAATCCAAACCGGGAAACAAATCCTGAATTAATCCCAAAAATAAGGGAACATCATCAAACACAAATTTCGGATAATTCATATCTCTTAAAGCTCTCATCAGGACCAGCGTTTCGGAAATATCGGGTGAAGCTCGTTTTAGTACACCGGCCATCCGAAGCACCGAGTTTAACGCTCTCAAACCCCAATCGTAATGAAACTGTTTAGATAATTGCTCCCGAGCTAATTTATACAGAACGGTCATCTTTTTCGCAAGCACCTTTGCACCCAAAAATCCATCAGAAAATAATGATATTAAACAGATTAACTCCAAATTGGGCAAGATACACACGACGGGTCTAAATAAAGCTTTCACAGATTCAGGTAGTTCCGTTCTTCCAGCATATCCTGGATTCATGGTGATAAAAATTCCAACTTTTGGATCCAATTCGATTTCTACTCCCTCGAAGTTAAATCTTTTAAGTTTCATTACTAAAGCGCTCTTAATTGTTTGTAGTTGCGTCGATATGACCGACAATACGGATATGTCAATTCTGTTAAACTCATCGAAGCAACCCCAAGCTCCACATTGGGCTAAACCTGCCAGGGTAGTTCCGATGGCTTTAAAATCCATTCCTTCTCCACAATTCGTTACTATACACAGGAGTGCCATCGCTTTTGCCAAATCTTTGGTGGTTTCAGTTTTTCCGGTTCCTGCCGGTCCTGCGGGAGCGCCACCAAGATGCATCAGTAACGCTTGCGTTATCGTCAAATAAATTCTATCCGTCAAGGGAGTTATAACTAATCGACCGTTTAGTCCCATGTATTCGTAACCGTATTCGAAGCCGCCCGTACATTGTCGTACCCACAAATTATCCAGGTGGTTTACCCAATAGAAACGTAATTGACTTTCCCATTCAAATTCTTGAGCGTCGGTTACACTGTCGCGTACGAAATCTTCCACTATATCCCGCGCGTGAACTTCTACCGTAGCGACAGTTTTAAATTTAGATCTATCGTTGGGCAAGAGATATCCTCTCACGGTTAACACGATGTCGTCCAATTGTTTATTGAGCTGTTCCAAATATTCTTTCATTGCACGTTTATTTCCTTTCTTTATTTTGTCAAACACGTTTTCCACTTCTGCTGTCCACCAAACCTGATTGCCCACCAAACACACCATGCCCAGGTAATCCATCATCCATTCGGTTCGCGGTCTTCTAACTTTTCCATAATAATAAATTGCAGACTTTGTGATAAATCTATTCGACCGTCGCATTTCCTGCAAAACATCGTTCATCCAATCTTCGACTTTGCCTTCCGTAAATACAAAATTACGAAACTCCATCACTTCTCCTTCGCTGGATATCATGGCATTAGCAATCGGACGTTCCTCCTGATCTAACAGCAAGCGAAGCGACTTAATGTTATCGAACATTTTGATTATGTGATCTTGAACGACCGACGGTTCGCTGCTACCAAGAATCGAAAGTAGTTCGTCGGTAGATATAAAATAAAATCGTGGAAAGCGTCTGCGTTTTGAATCCAAATAATCGTTTAACGACTTCTGGCATCTTTCCAATCCATAACCTAAACCTTGAAACTCTTGTAAGCGACCGCTCGCACCGCAACACTCGACCACATTGGGTTTCTTTGCCGTGTCCGCCATCAATCTTCTAAATGCTTTATCGATATCGTCAAATTTTTTTGCTTCGTCCGGTAATTGAGCACGAATGTCTCCTCCAACAAAAATTCCTTCCAAATACAACCATTTTCGTTGAACGGAAAGCCATTCGTCGATAACTTCTCCAACATTCGACAAAGTTTTTTCCCATTTCTGCACTTGAGGTAAAAATGGACCCACAAATTGCGATCCGGCCATACTTTGCAAATTCATGGAATTATCTTCTAGCACTTGCATGATCTCGTCGGTAGCTCCCAACACGAAGCCCCTATCTTCGTTTCCTTTCATGTGTTTGTGAAGAGTGAAGGAAATTACTGCCCAAGTATCTTGGATATCCTTCACTCCCTTTTCGATGCTCAACTCTTTTACCGCATTGTTAATAATCTCTTCTGCAATATCCTGATAACGATGCAGTTCCATGGCGAACATGTTATCCAAAGTGAAACGATCCGGTGACATGTCAAAATATTGATCGGTTTTAGTCATAAGTTCTTTCCAATGCCTTTCGCGTAAAGCTTCGTTTTTCAGAGCGACCATTAGAGGTACGACATTTTTAAATTGTTTCATCTTTAAATCCAACATTAATCCAATCGGATAATTTCGCACAGATTTTGGAAGTTTTCGAAAATCTTTAATAAACGTTTCGATACCATCTACTAAAGCTTGAGGATTTAGGTTCGACCACAAGGTTCGACCCCAAACATCACGAGCTACCTTTTGAGCCTTGTAAACTTTGTATACCAATTCGAACGCACCAAAATCGTGTCTAGCTCTCAGATATTCAGAATAATCTGCAAGAGGTACGTCGAACAATAGTTCTGCATTCATTAAATCTAACCTTCGAGTTTCCAATTCGTCAAAAATTTTCGCGTACTCCTCCATAAGTTTCAAACCGTGGTCCATATTTTCTCCAACAGCACCCGGACCTTCGTTATCAAATCTTTCTATAAATTCCGCCAACATATCGCAAAACTCCTTAATTTCCGTTAAGGTAATTTGAGCAAATTTAGCTTTTGTAGTTTCCAAAGTCGAATTTCTATATATCGCAGACAAATACAAAGATTTCCATTCTTTTTCGATTATGTAAGACAATGTTTCGTCGACATCCTCGTAAGGTATTTCGTGTTGTAACAACGTTCGATAAGTTTCTTGAAAATTCAAATACTCCAATTCGGCAGATATGTTCATTTTCAAAATGGTCGAGATTGCTTGCATAATCGCCTTAAAAACTTCCAAACCTTTGATGTTTTGATTTACCGTAACTCGAAGATCATCTAAATTCTCTTTAAATTCAATCATTCTGTTTCTGGTCTTTATGGCCAACTTTTCACCCAAAATAAGTTTCCACAAAAGGCAATGGTCGCATATTGAATTCAATAGAGGTCTCAGATTAACTTGAATACAACCGACATCCACAAAGTCGACTTGCTCTTGCAAATCTTCTCTAATATTTTGATAAAAAATAAATTTTTCGTCGTATTTTGCCAGCAAAGAATTTTTTGTTACAAACTTATCGCAAGTTAAAATTTTATCGAACGTCCATAAATTCCTAAAGCGTTTCCATCGTTGAAGATACTTGTGAACATTGAGAATGTTTAGATGAGCTGTATCCTGGAGTTTTCCAAAAATATCGGTTACTTCCGAAACTTGCATGATGTCGTCGTAAAATGAAAATACAAAGTAATCGTCGGTATTTTCCAATTTTTGAGGTGCACACAAAAGGCAAGTTTTGTTCATCCAGCGAGCAATCGATTTCAGTCTGCTTAAAAAATCTTTAGCGCTGCGTAATATGTTGTTGTAAATTTCTGAAGGCGTGGGATATAGGACGACTTCTGGAATTGACAGAACTGCGTCGACTTGAAACATCACGACCTTTTTCGCCATATTATCGTTAAATTCGTTCAAATTATTTGCCGTCATTTTAATGAACGACGTATAGATCTTGTTTTCCCAATACGCGTAATAATTGTGCATCAGCGGCGACTTTCCGGTGTTAGTTTCCAAAACTAGACTTTCCAATTTCATCAAAATTGGACCGAACGTTTCGTACAATTTTACAATTTGGCATATGGTTTCCGTTCGGTTTTGATTCATTTCCAAGAAAAATTCTTTACATGGAAGTCGACCGGCGGCGGCGTCCTCCAGAGGTTTGAAGTAAAACAATTTGAAGCTTTGTAAAGAGCAAATTCTCTTGCCCAAATCGTGTTCCACGTGCTTTAATTGAGCGACCAGCGAAAATAAATTTTTGATTATAAATTGACAGCTTTTTGCGTATTCCTGAATTCCTAGAGAACTCCAACTTATTCTCGAGAGACCGGGTTGAATATTTATTTCCACTTCGCGCAAATGGTTTCTCAAAAAATACAACTGCAAAGAAAGATAAAATTGAATGATGGAGTTTGCGCTAAACAACGAAGTTACCTGAGGAATGGATAAAGATTCCACCATATCGTTGTATTTATTTATCATATCGTTTACCGATTCTACATTATCGTGTAAAAAATCCTTTTGGATAGCTATCATACCAATATCTTCGGGTATTACGAAAGTTAAATATTCCATTAATTCTGCACCGGAAATGCAATGATAAATATCGTTTTTAAAATTCATTGCAAAATTAGCGCGATGTTCTGACAAGATACTGTTGCCCATCATTTCGAGCCAAGTTAATTTTTGTTTACTTTCCAATTTATCCATAATGTTGTAGGCGGGCTTCACAGTCACCAGCCATTTCATTGCTTGACCCATTCCTGTGCTCTTTGGTTTCGGTGCTTTAGCTAAAAATAAAAGTAAAACTGAAGCAAGCGATCGGCCGTTGCATTTCAAATAAAAGTTTAAATAATTAATGAAATTTTGAACTGTCCTCCAATTGAAAGGCGAAAACCATAGCAATATATGACAAATTCCGCTCAAAGCAGTTTTTCGACCAAATCGCGGCAATTGTTCGACTTGACTAGAAACAAAAGAACTACAGTAAATAAACTTTACCTTTCTTTCGATACAGTGCATTATTAATTTGAATGATATTCATTTTCATGACGGTATTTAGAATTGGTATAGTTTCGCTGACCCATTGCTCAAATTTCATGTTTTCAAAATTTTTCAATTGCTTTGCACATTTTAAATATTGGTTAAATGCGTCCTTCGTTAAACCTGTCGAAATCAGTTCTTCCACTTGTTGAAATTTCAAAACTGGTTTTTTCAAACGATTGAACAAAAGTCTTGCCCAATATATTGCTCCACCATTTGGGGGATGATTCTTGCATAAAATCGGATGTCTTCTATTACGCTAATAATTAATTAAAAAAAAGTTATATTGAATAATATTCACATAATGGATTTACAACTTACGGTAAAAATATTTTCTACCATAGAAACCTCTTGAATAAATTGATCCATTATAACTTCGAATTTAGACATGAGTTGATCTTGGATAACTTTTCTAGTTTCCATGTGTTTGAATTTAAGTAAAACTTCTAAAGCTTGTTCTGCTTGCCTTAGAAACAGAATTTATTTCAATTTAAAAAATTACCTGTCTGTTATTTTTGTCCATACCTCAATTGTTTGAAGCTCTGATCAATGAACGCCACAGCTTCCCTTTCCAACAGTCTAACTTCCTTATAAAATGAACCCATTATTGCCTCCCAATTTTCTTTTACGTTTTCGCTAAATATGTCAAATTCTACGTTTTCGATCGGAACGACAAGGTTATCTACTCTTCTCGTGACTTGATCAACCTTTTGGGGATCGTTCACGATGGCTTTGAGTTGCGGACCAAATATGTTGTTAAAATGGAATATAATCTAAATAAATAGATGCGATTGAAACTTTCGACCCTAAAGGTTGGTTTATGCAGAACATCGACGTAACTTCAGCTTGGTTCGACGCCCTTCAAACGCGCGTCGACGTTCGACAGCAACCAACCTTAACAGAAACATTATAACTTCCAAATGAAAACTTACTGTGGCTACATCATTCAGATCGGCACATACGGTCGATATATAATCCGTTTCGCCAAACAATCTCTTTTTATTAAATTCCCATCTTTGACCTTTGCCTGAATTTTCAATTTTTTGTCTCGTGTTCATATACGATTCTCGCCATGTATCCAGCATTGTCTTTGCGTCTTGCGTGTCTTTCCGTACTTGAACAATTGGTTTTCTATAGATTATAAAATCCTAATTTTGAAGTTGAGATTTTACACAAAACATGTAATTACCTAAATAAAGTTTCGTTATTTAAAGCTATTATCACTTTTTCGCACAAGCACCATGCCACACGTTCTAATAAGGGCACCATTTGTTCGTCTGTGCAATAAAATCGGGAAAGTACCCAAACCATGTGCAATCCGTCCATAAGTTGTGGCAAGCATTCGGTTACTTCTTCAAAATCCGTACTGTTAGTAACAGTCTAAAATTACACTCCGCCGATATAATAACAAATAATCCAACAAAGCCTAAATATGTTACCGTAAAATACCTCAACACGGTGAACAGAAATTTTACGTTATCACGTGCTTGTATATAATACTTCAATAATTCAGCTTTATAATGATCAAATCCGCTGATTATATCGGATTTCGCCAATTGTAGCAAATCTATAATCCGTACCAAAATAGGTTTCTTTAATTGTTCTACGATTATACTTAGTCCGGCCTCTCTTTCGTGCCAATATTCATACTCCGGTATGGGACCGTTTCCAACTGGCACCTAAGATAAAATATTTTATTTTGCCTAAATGTAATTATCTCTTACCTTAGACAAATACATTTCAATTAATTTCATTATTTGCCTTTCCCAAGACATTATAACTTCTTCCAAAGCTGCAACCACCGTTTTATCTTGAATAATTTTTTCGTCTTCGACATCAAATATGTTAGGTATATCGGTTAAAGGTAATTGAAAATCGTCTTCGATGTGTTCTATTGTCCTACAATATTATATTCACTCTTGTTGTACAGTTAACAAGTTAAAGAAAAACGTGCGCGTTCGTCTTACCAATAGAGCGTATTTACAAATACTTCTAAATCAGCTAACAGCTCCAACTTGGTTGGCATAGCTCCTTCTGGTTTTTGTACTATTTGAGACTGCGACTCGACTGGAGGTTTTTCTTCCTCCAGACTACTTCTTTGAACCGCTTTTTGTATCGATAAGGATAACCTGCGATAATCCGATGGTCTATTAAAATCCGACTTGGCTGTTGTTTCGACTTTCACATCTTCCACCGATTTTTCAGAATCTTTTCTTCCCGTGAGCTGTTTGCTTACAACCGGTTCACGAAATTGCGTTTGAACCAAGATTGTGAAAGCCTGAAATTTATTTAAAATATCGAAAGCATATTTTCATATTATAATTTTTACCTCGTTGGTGAGAACGTTCACGGAATGTAAAAATTTTGCAGAACATGAGCCTATCACGAAATGACTGGGAAGATCGGCATAAGCTTCTTCCAGTGAATCATAAGATGGTATGCCTTCATCTGATTGCCTCAATATATAAAAAACTCTTATATGTGGTGGCATATCGATGGGCAGGGCTCCAAATACGCCCTGAATTAAATAATCTTTTTCCGTTACTTGTATTATTGTCTGAAATATGACAATAACTTGAGTTATTTAACACAAAATTCAAAAATGTGAATAACATTAGTTGAGATTTGTTTAAACTAATTTTAACTTGTCCGACATTTCGGAACTTTTATTGGTCCATTGTCAAGGCTAAAAATAGTTAAAATTACAATACAATTATAATAAAAGAATAATACCGATACATTGTTTATCGGCAAATGGTATTGACATAATGGTTTTTGTATTATACAAAATAGTATATTTATCAATACAATCAAATACTATATGTTAACATAGTGACAACATTGTATCAATATAGTGTCAATATAGTATCGATAGAGTGTCAATGAAGTATCAATTTAGTATCAGTAATATATTATTAATTTTTAGCCTTGACATGGATCAATAAACGGTTCGAAACGTCGACAATTTAAACAGGCTTGTTTCTCAACTAATTTAATTCACGAAATTCAAAATATTTTTCCAACTTATTATTGTATTACTACTATTAATATTTTTTGTTATTGTAAATAAAAAAAATATTTAATACTTACAGGAACATAAATAACGTCATACTCTTCGGAAGGAGATACAACTAAAAAAAATAAAAGATGATAACAAATTTAAGTTTCAACTGTTTCCCTGAGGGGAAGTATCGGGAATTGCGAACAAATTGTATAATTTTAGACAAAATATGATGCTAATGCAGTGAAAACACAATTAATTTTCAAGTCACCTGGCTCAGATGGTGGCTCTTCAATAGTAGTTTCTGTAGGTGCTTCTGGAATATCTGGTGCATCTTTTTCCGTACCTGATTCTTCTCCTCCTTCTTCTTCTGATTCTCCTTCAGTTCCAGACGTTAAGCCTTCGCCTAAATTAAGTTTATTATTTGTACAACGAAATCAATTTATTAGTTTAGATTGACTTACCCGAGGTAGGAGAAGAAGCAGCTTCGCCTTTTTTACCCTTTTTACCTTTTTTCCCACCACCTTTCCCCTTTCCTTTTTTTTTCTTTTTGGGCTTGACTACGACTTCTTCTATGATTTCTGGTTTTTCTTTTGGGACTAATAGAAAGCATGTATAAAGTCATATACAAATGAAAAATATATATAGACATACCTAATTGAGCAACCAATACTTCTTTATCTACCAATATTTCAAATGCCACGCGATAAAAATAAAATAACTTTTTATCAACGGAATCCGTTTGCACCATGTCATCGTCTAAAAAGGCTAGTAAAACGTCTTCCAATTTTCCCTCATCAGCAGCCATAAAATTTTCAAAATATTCTTCTGAAGATAGGCCAAGCAGTGAGGTAACACGATCTTTGATCCAATCTCGGCGATAAGGCATTATATACTGGAAAATTAAAATTATATAAAACCAGCTAAAAGTAGGTAAGTATATTTTTTACGAAAAAATATTGAAAAATTTCAAACATATTAGTTTTAAGACTAAGAAAACTGGCATGGCAATGAGCAATGGAAAGATTTTATGATTTCTCTCCAAAGATCGTTCTTTGGTGCTACACTGCCATAATAAGGCCTATGCTATGTTATAGTGTACTCATTGGGTGGCCTAGGACTAGACTGCTAACATATATGCTAGATCTCTATGTGGAGGAGCAGTCGGTGAAGATTGCTCTTAGAATACGGGCATGAGACCTTATACACTTTTTTATTTATTAAGTTTTACCATTTGATAATAATTATGAGCAGGGCCGTCTTTAACCTATTAGAGGCGCTGGGCACTTATGGATAATGGGGCCCCTATGACTACGATATGACCGACAACTATTTTATTAACCTTGATAAACCCGAGCGGGGTACAGCTGTACTTACTTACACTGTAAGTTTTTGATCACGGGTTTATGAAGGTTAAAAGGCAAAAGAGGTAGTAGTCTCTGTGAAATTTTTTATTAAAACTACCATAAGAGCAATGTTAAATTTTCTAATATTTTTACCGAGTTTGGGGCCGAGGGGGCCCCATGGATCGCGGGGCCCTGGGCAGTTGCCCAGAGTGCTCAATGGAGAAGACGGCCCTGATTATGAAAGATGAGTGTGAAATACAGAAATACTTCTATCATACTTCTATAATTGCCTATTTATTTTAAGAAAATGTTTTTTGTCGTCCAGTGAAAATTCTTTTAAAAAATGCACTGCAACAATGTGGGCTGCTCTTATGGACAAAAAAAAAGTATCAAATACAGAGTCTTTACGATCTAATGAAAATTTCCCGGAAAACTATCCAGATTTGTGACTTCTCAAAATGTTCCCTTATTAAATTATTAATTATCTAAATTAAATTCTATTGCTACATTATACTTACCTAAAAGTAAGTTCTTATTTTATCTTTTCTAAAAGTAATAAAAACGTTAAATTGCACATTACAAATATTACCAAGTTTTGCATTTTTGCTAAAAGAGTAAGTTTGACTTTAACAATAATTATATTTATTTGTTTATCTGTCATCTAGGTTTCTATGCATCGTTGCTAGAGCAACGCACACATAAATAACGCGCGAATACGGAAGAATATTTTATTATAGGTTTTAATATTCTTATGACTTAATTTATAACTTTTAGCCTTGAAAATGGGTCAAGCTAGGGTGACCCGAAACGTTGGACAATAAAATATTGTTTAAAAAAACCTTTAACTGAAGAATTTTTAATCTAAAGAAAAAATAATAATTATTATTATTATAACTCGAATATTCAAATTTGTACATAAAAATGCCAGATTTATTCTAGAAAATTATATTTATTATGTAAATTTAACTAAGTATAACTAAATTAGCCAAATTAAAAAATAAGGAAATTAATTAGCCATAAATTTCATTCAATGATTCATTCTAGAATTAGTATAACCCGAAGTAATTCTACCACAACTAATAATTGCTTTTACGTGCTTGCATTTTTGCACAAACCGAAAATTATAATGAAAGATTATGTTTAGATTCTCATTGACCGATATTTTTGTGCAGAAAGTGGAATAATTTAAATTTTTTACTTAAATTATCAGAAATATGAATTTTTAGGTAGCGGTGGGTGCGTCCTCTTATTCAAATGTGTTCCGTCTCGCGCCATAAACAAATAATTGAGATTGACCATTCGGTATTGTGGTGATTAGGTTAAATGGGCATCCGCAGATTGTCAAGTTTACAAAATGACATGACATATGTTTATTTGACAGTTCTTTTTTATTAAGAGTTAAGTGGTGTTAATAAGTAAATTAGCTTCATGTGCCCACTTATAAACGATGGAATCTCTTAATAATGTGACGATGAATGAAATAGAAACATTGAAGGCCGAGGTTGAAAGGTTAACGAGAGAGCTCGATCAAGCAAGTAGCGAAAAAATCCAATCAGCTCAGTATGGTTTAGTGTTATTGGACGAAAAAGGAAATTTACAACAAAGATGCGAGGATTTGGAAGTTTTATACGAAAATACTAAACACGAATTGTTGATAACTCAAGAGGTGGGTTCATAAAATCCTAAATTAAATTAGTATTTTATTAATTAACATTGTAATTCATCCTAACAGGCACTTACGAAGTTTCAATCTAGTCACAGGGTAACCACAAAAACGGGTATCGAATCGGAAGAATCGCTGCTTTCGGAATCGGCAGCTAGAGAAACGTCTTTAAATTCTCAAATTATTGATTTAGAAAATGAAGTGAAACAATTACGCCACGAATTGGAATGTGTGACCATCGAGCGCGATCGAATGCTGCAGGAAAATTCGGATATGGGTAAAGATAAAGAGGATCGCAATATGGAGTCAAAAAAGTTGAGGGTGGAATTGCGCGAGATAAAATTTAGGGAAACGCGCCTAATTGCAGATTATTCCGAGTTAGAAGAAGAAAATATTGCTTTACAGAAGCAAATTTCAGTATTAAGAAGTTCTCAAGTCGATTTTGAGAGTCTCAAACATGAAGCACGGCGGTTGCAGGAAGAAGTTGAGTTACTTAATTCGCAAGTCGAAGAGTTTTCACATTTAAAAAGGATTGCCGAAAAGCACATGGAAGAAGCGTTGGAATCGTTGCAATCAGAACGAGAAGCGAAATATGCATTAAAAAAAGAATTAGATCAGCACATCAATCGAGAATCCTTATATAATATCAGTAATTTAGCATACAGCATAAGAGGTATGGCAAACGAACAGGGCGGCAGTGATGGAGAAGATGACATTTCGGGTTTGAAACGAATAGAAGCAAGTTTATCTGATGGTTCTGTGTCCGAGTTGGCATCACCTGATGATAAACAAGTTGATTTGTTCTCGGAAGTACATCTTAACGAGTTAAGAAAATTGGAAAAGCAGCTGGAACAATTAGAAAAAGAAAAGACGTCTCTAACTCAAAATTTGCGCGATAGTCAATCTATTGTTGAACGCAGCCAAAGTGAGTTACAAGTTTTTCTTGCTCGTCTCTCGTTGCTGTCTTCACATGTTGACTCGCTTCAACACCTGTCACAAAACGTCGACAAAAGAATTTCAATACCGATAGATCAAACGCATAAATTGATTATTCAATATCAACAATGGTTTAAAATGTCGAGTAAAGAGATTGAACAATTGAGAAACGATTTGAAAGAATTGGAAAAACTAAATGTGTGTTCGGATGCTACTCAACAGTTAAGAACAGAAATTACCAACATAAAAAATAAATTGTTAGATTCAGAACAGAAGAATTTAGATTTAGAAAATGACATGCAATTGTTGCGAGCTTATGCCAGCGAATCGGGAACATCTTTAGAAGATGCATTGAATAATTTACAAACTGTTACAGAAGATTTGGCTCAGTTATATCATCATGTTTGTACTGTTAATGGACAAACGCCCGATCGAATTTTATTGGAACATGAAAAGCAAGGAGGTGTAACTCCAAGTAAGTTTTTCTTTAATTTTACAATATTTTAAATTTGTGATCTGAGTGTGCATGTGCACCCACCTAATAAGATCAAAATGAAATGAATTGAAAGTTTCTTGTTAAATTTAATTTATAATTGGTTGCATAATCTGTAGGCTGTTGACCTAACAATTTTATTAAATAGGATGAGAGTGATTTAAAAAAATATTACTTAAATGATTTTTTTTTTTAATTTTTAATTTATATTTAAATTCTTGAGTTATTTTACCAAAATTTATTTTATTTTTCCCAAAGAAAGCTTTACTTAAAGGTTTTTTTAGGGGGCAATATTATTAACCAGTTAAATCTAGATGTACCTTTTCTACCCTTTTCATTTTCTGACCTGTATTAGCAACTTTTTACAATTCTGCAATTTTAGTCATAGGAAGGTTATTTTAGATGCACATATGTACCTACATTCAGAACAAATTTTAGCTGAGATTATGGGGGATTTTGAAAACTATTTTCCTCTAAGGTAATGAACATTATTAATGAAACATTATTTTGAATTAGTTTCTTTTATTTCATGGAACCTACCTTTTTTCTGGGCATTCTTTTAATAATATATTATTTAATTTTTATTTATATTTAATAATATATATAAACTGTCAGTATAGTATGTATACAAAAGGCAAGGGACCAAACGTTTACTCGTTAGGGGGCGTCCATTAATTACGTGAGGTGATTTTGACGATTTTTAGACCTCTCTTGATGAGATGTTGTGAGATTTAGCTCGACCCCCTCCTAATCTCACGTGAGATTTTTTTAAATGTGTATTTTTAGTGTAAATACATTAATTTGTACTTAATTTCGTTGGATTTATTTAAATAACCATAATTTGCTTAATTATTTTTATTTAAAACTAGTTGAAACAAAGAATTACGTGATATTAGCCGAGACTCCCTCTCTCCCCCACGTGAAGTTGGGTGAGATTCGGCTTGACCCCCTCCCCACCCAAACGCCTCACGTAATTAATGGATGCCCCCTTATAGCCGATTTTTCGTTATAACCTCCTTCATCGCACTGGTGTTATGATTTGGTCACTGGCTGTGATTTGTGGATTTACTTGTTACTTTGCAGGGTAATGAATATCTGGCTTGATCCGGTTTCTTATCTTTATTTTATAAAACATTGAAATCCTTATTGTGCGATGTGATCCTGAGTTTTTCTGTTCTGGGTTTCTCTTTTGGGCTGTGAGAGGTAGAGCTGAAATAAAAGAAAGGAGGAATGTTTAAAGCAGGGGGGGGGGTAGTTTCCGCAGGAGGCTACAACATGATGATCCTAGTCTCTTATACCAAAAAAGTATTTGCCTTGATAATTACCCAGTTCTCGTAGTTTTGTCAGAGAATTTCATTGAATTTTACAATGTAATGTATGTTAGAGTCTTCCTACAGCCATCTCTTTTGAGATGAACTCTAAGTGGGACTGAGCGGCATGGCCCCAGAAGATATAAGCATGTATGTCATAATCGGCCAGATTACTGTTTTGTATATTCGTAAGAATACTTCTACTCAGGTACTTCATTCAGAGAATTGTACTTGTATCTGGCGCATTTAGAACTAGGAAAATGTATTCAAGTACTTTCGCTATATTTGAATATTTTGAAAAACTTGTAATTTTTAAAGCGAATAAAATAGAATTGTAAAGAAAATTGTATTTTATTATTATTATCATAACCAAATTAACTCATTAACCAAACTATATCATTCTAAATATCTTCTTTCATCGGGCCAGGAATACCTAGGTTGATCTAGTGGATGTGGTTGCAAATGTTAATTTTGGATATCATTAAGTGTCCAGATTTTTAAATAATGCTTCAACTTTCTCCAGGGAGCTAAGGGAGCCCCTCACTTGTTTAATATTAAATTTTCTTTTTGCTTTTAATAAAAATACAACCTGGAAAAATTAACAAAATGAATTATATGTGTGGTTTATCTAAAGTAATTTGTGTTGAAGTATTTATGCATGCTTTTCTAAACCAACTTTAATTAGTTTACATTTTAAGTTTGCTCAAATTGTTAGAAAGTTTAAATACACCTTAGAAAATAGTAAACTGGTACATACGTAATTATATGGTACGAAAAATGACAAAAACTAAAGAACGTATTTAAAAGTTACGTGAAACCTTAATAAGTAGTTCCCCGTCCACTTTTATATAACACTTTTTGACATGAAACCTTTTTTTCCTTGGTGCCATCTTTAAAATAATAAACATTTTTTTAAAATTAGTTTCAATTAATTAGTAAATTCACCTAATTCTTATATTCAATCTATTATTAAAAATTTCATTTTTAAAAATTAAACTAGATTATCTTGAATTCCAAGTCAGGTCCAAGTGATCAGTTAAAAAGATTATGAAAAGGGAACTTGATAAATAAATATTTACACATCTGCATCAGCTTACCCTTGGTTTTCTCAAACAGTGACATTCTTCTTCCTTAAAAATGCTTTTGTGTTTGTCCTTTATAACAAAAAACATTACTACTACCGCCCCACTAGAAAAACCTTCACGTTATTTTATCAAATCACTTGATACCTGCCAGTAGCCATTTTTAATTAATCATTTGCTTTATTTTTCTTGACGAAATAATTTTTTAAGTTTTGTGCATCTGTTTTAGGTTCCGAATCTGTACAACCAATTGGTGAAATTTCTAAACTGGATTTGTTACGAAGCCGTCTAAAGAGTGATATTCCTATTAATGATTTGGAAAGTTTAAGTGATGCCGCTGTTATTGCAAAACACGTTGGCACCATGATAGATCAAGTTAAGCATTTGCGTTCGGCAATAGAAAACACCATTGAATTATCTAAAATTAAAGGCCATAAAGCTGAGACTGCATACGATGGTAAATTTTTTAAAAACAAAAATTTCTTGCTTTTATTATTATGATGTTTTAGCCAATAAAGATGACAATAATGAAAATGAAATAGCTGAATTACAAGAACAAGTTATTCGTTTGAAGAGTTTGTTGTCGACCAAGAGAGAACAAATAGCCACATTGCGTACCGTCCTTAAATCAAATAAAAATACTGCCGAAGTGGCGCTCAATAATCTTAAAGCAAAATACGAAAATGAAAAAACGATAGTTTCCGAAACGATGATGAAACTTCGTAACGAATTGCGTTTACTAAAAGAAGATGCCGCCACCTTTTCTAGTACGTATTATGTTGTTATGCTTAGCGAATGTTGTTATTATTTTTGTTTTATTTGCAGGCCTCAGGGCAATGTTTGCGGCGAGATGCGAAGAATACGTCACACAAGTAGATGAATTGCAGCAACAATTGACCGCGGCCGAAGAAGAAAAGAAAACTTTAAATCAATTGCTGAGGCTGGCGGTTCAACAAAAACTTAGTTTAACTCAACGGTTAGAGGAATTGGAAGTTGATCGTGAAATTCGAAATGCACGTCGTCCAGGAGTACGTACGTATCAAAGACCGGGTCGTTCGAATCGTGATATGTTTTAGCCAAGATCGAGAGCTGCAGTGTATATTGTAGCGTTTGTTACAACGTTTTTTAAGTTATAATTTTAAGTATATAAGAAATTTATTCACTGCAGTTTAAGCGTAGTTTAGAAGTGTGAGTATTTTGTGCAATATGAGGAACTAACTTGGTGTGAATGCCAAGTTGAATTTTTATCGTTTCAGTACCTATATATAGTTTAGATTTTACTAATAAATACGTTGATATTGAATAATATTAATATTGAGACCACACACCTGTTGTTCTTGGTAAGTACTTAAATTAATGTTTTATTCCAAGAGTTGCATTTTTAAAACTTTCTAAGAAAATAAAAAATATCATTTAATATTATGTATTTCTATGTTATGGGAATACAAAATAATAGAAAGACTTTCAATTTATAATAGGATGTAATCTTATTACATAGTTAATCGTTAAAGTAAAATATTTTACCTCAATTACATTCGTGAATTAATGTGATGATTAGACATTCAAGAGAGGTTGAGCGAAGTACATCACAAAAATGTGTTAATGTTAATCTTTTGTTTTTGTTGTGTTTATACCTAACCAGCTGGGATACCCGGCTTCACATGGATTTTGTTACCGGACGTTCCATAAATAACTTCGTTTAATGATAACAAATTAAGAAATCGTCTGTGCCGCTATTTATAACGAATAAACATCTCATAAATTGTAAGACATTTATTTTTGAATACATCACTCCATTAGCTTTTTCAAAACTTTCATTTTTTAACTTTGTTTTTTCATCATTTTGCACCATATAAAACAAGGGTGGAACTTGAACGACGTAGTTCTTCGGCTTCTACAATACAGTTAAACTGTTATAATAGATATTAATTTTTCTGAACATCATCTCCCCTGGAGTTTGGGAATGTCTAAGGAAATCTCACCACATTTTGAGATATTCCACCATATCTTCCCCAACATCTACATCATATCTTACCCGGATCTATTTACATCTGCACACTACACTACCATAATCTAAAATTTTCTATTTATTGTAAAAAAATATAATTAGTAAATTCAATTGGTGATGTAGTTTTCAAATTAAGAAGTTGTTAAATATTTTCCAAATTAAATTGCTCAATTTACTCAGACAGCTTATAATTATTTATATTTACTTGAGCAAAATTGCAACGATACTAGACTGTAATATGTAATGTGATGCGCATTTTCTGTAGTATGTAATTGCTATTTGTACTCTAATTACCTAATCATCACATTAGTTAATCATAGTAGGTACTTTTAAAAATGTTTGAATGTGGTGCATGCGCGTGAATATTATAAAAAATACCTACTTACCTACATAATACTTTAGGTAAATTTTAAGGGATCTGTCCGGTAGCTTCCAAAAATTAAGTAAATAATTATTAAAAAAAAAAGAAACAATTTTTATACAATATTGATGATTTCAAAATATTTGTCCACTTTTACAATAAATAACGAAACTGTTTGTTAGAAATTATTGGTATCTATAAAACATACAAATTTATAAAATATGCTGCCAAAACTAAAAATAAGATTAGTCGACGTACTAATTTAAAAAAAATTACTATTTATAAATAATTTATTTTTATTTATAAAATTCTAAAGTAAGATTCGTATACTTTTTAAAAATAATTATTAATATTTATACTCACTCATTGACTGATTGTTTTTTTATAGGTTCACTTAACCTAAGTAATATAAAGTTCTGATTTAAAAAAATGAACAAATAAAATGATATAAAATTGTTATTGTGACAAAACTACGTGCAAAGCTGCGTTAATTACAATAAAATTTAAAGTAATTTGTCAAAATGTAACGGCGATTGTACGTAGTATAAATGAATTCCGTTGGTTCGAATGTCCAAATTGTTGATTTGTCTTATTTCCGAGCCTGTCGACCACGGAATAGGCCGCCCGTCCCTTTAAAAATTTTATCATTTAACTTTATTATTATGCGAATTGTATTTTATTTATATTAATGATATTTAAAAACTTTTAATTCGTTGTGGTAACTTTTTGGCTGCTCTAATTATTGATATAATAAAAAATGTGTTAAAAGTTCTACTATACTTGCATACAAGTATTTATGTGACTATGTTATTTAATGGTACTTGATATTTTTAATAAAAATATAGTAACTAATGTGTGATATATTATATGCGTTTTACTTAATTTGATTTTCATTATATTTTAGCAGACATTAATATCAATTAATATATTCATCCATTCTTTATCGTATAGTGTAACTTATTAGCAATTTAATATAATGTATGAAGAAATTAGTGACTTTCAATAAAATATTTTTCTTCAATCTTTGCCTTACCAACACCATATGGCAGCGATGTACTAAATGTTGCTGGGAATACAAAATAATGTTGCCGCAATAAAAAATCTTGATTCCTAGTCAGCCGGTGTAGGTTTTACGTCAAAGTACTGGTTGTAAAGCTTTTAAAACACTATATTCCTAATTTTTTATTCATTATTAATAAAAATACCTTTGTATTTTTTTTGGTAATTTATTGTAACAATTAAAAAAAATTAAACCTAAGTCATTTTAACTCGATACAGTATCCTACTCACGTCTTAGGTTCGCTTTTACAATAGTCGGTTAAGTTTTATTTATCCGGGTTGTAACGTTATATGGATGTTTATTGTTTAGTGTGTTTATCGTTGATTGGTTCATAGCATAGGTTAGTTATACTCATACTTAACCGACTATTGTAAAAGCGGACCTTAAGCGGTTTTGGACGAATCGAGGACAAATTACTTAAATTTGGTGTGTAAGAAAATTTAGATCATAATATAGAAAAATTACTAAAAGAAATGATAGTGGTTTTATTTATTTTTAAAACTACTTATGTAATAAATTACAGGAAATATAAAATTATATGAATGAGATAAGTTGATAACTTCAGAAGAAGTGAATTTATTATTTTATTAGAAGTGAATTTTAAAAGTTTAGTTTGTTTAATAATAAATTACGAAGTTTAGATTTTAAACAATTTTAGCAAAATTTTGCATTTGCAGAAAATGCATCTTCCACCTTCAATCTATGATCTTCCATTCCAAAAATTAGAACTAACCGAATTTGGAAGAGTTCTAATAATATGTTTCAATAAATAATATTGACAATTTCGATAGGTAATATTTAAATTAAGTGCCTCCTTTTATTTTAAAAGATCTGCTTAAGGCACTAAATAGCAGAGCGTTTTCACTGCAAGAAGAAAATCAATACCTAGTTTAGTAGATCATTTGCACGCGTAGTTTAGTTCATTTAAACGCAAATGATAAAAATAGAAGAATTTTCAAATTCTATATTTACATTGTAGAGCAACAAATGTTTAAAAAACTGGTAACTTGATCTCCCTTACTTAACTAACCTTTAAACTAATAATTAACCATTAAACTATCAGATACCTGAAAATTACCAAAAATGCAATCAATAAAATTATTTTATTGTCACTTAAAATTAACCAACACATTTTTATTAAACCGTCGTTTGCTAAGCAATGTAGCAAGATTAAAGCAACAATCGGATTTAAACTTTGCCATTACCGAAGCCGAAAAGGTGGTTGGATATCCTACATCCTTTCTCAACCTACGATGGCTGCTCACCGACGAATTTGCAAACATCGCAATTCATTTTAGAAAATTAGTAACCACTGATCATCCTTTAATGATAACAGTCAGGTAAAATTCGTTTGAGTTATATATACCATATTTTCTTCTAACCAATTTTTTTAGGAAACTTTTCATTGGAAATAATATGCCGGCTTGGGGTTTGATTGTTTTACTGGTATCGAAAGCTTTTGGTTTAAATTCAGAATTTCGTAATAACGAAAAGGATTCGGTTGCTGGCGTGCTGCATAGTCAGCGTACTTTAGCTGAAGTAACAGAAATGATTCGTACTAGCAATTTAATTCACAAGAGCATTTTAAACAAGAATGATATGAAAGAAAGTGATGGCATCGATTTAAATTTTGGTAACAAAATTACACTTTTAAGTGGCGATTATTTACTTGCAAAATGTTACCAAGAACTTGCTTGTTTGCGTAATCAACATTTAAATGAATTGATGTACTCTACCGTGAGGGACATGGTCGATGCAGATTTTATGGGATTACGAGATAAACAAGATCAACCTTATCCGAGTATGCCATTACAAGATAGAAAAAACGTGAATATTAAGGATAACTTTGAGAATGACCCGTATGAAGTACAGGAAGTTTTAGGATACCCACTTGCCGAATGGACTTTACGAACAATTTTAGCTGGTGGAACTTTATTGGGTAAATCGTGTCAGGGAGCTTTATATCTTGCAAAACATTCAAAAGAGGTACAAAATTTGGGTTATTTGTTGGGTAAAAATATCGCTTTGGCTGGGCAAGCTAAATTGGAACGGGAAACTTTTGTGCCAGGTATTGACGATTCCTTTAGCCTTGTCAGTGCTCCAGTTATGTTTCACTTGCAACACGATCCGTCTTTGTATGAAAGAATTGAGATGCACAAAGATGATGTGAGTAAAGTAGATTACGAAGAGTTGAAGACAATTATTCAAAATGGACCAGCTTTAGAGGAGACGAAAATTTTAGAAAACGATTTTTTGCTTAAAGCTATGGATATATTGAACCAGTTACCGCCCTCTGATTCTAGGGCTGCTTTGGAAAATATAATTTCTGCAATGCTTTAGCACTGTTTTTCTGAAGATTAATCATCCGTGTGCTCGATGAATTGAAATTACCATTATAATATAGATTAGGAACTAGTCAACAGTTTTTACTGCATATTAAAAGATAATTATTTCGTTAATATGTAATGCAAAAATGTGATATTATGTATCATCATGCATATTGTTACCATTTTAAGAACAATTCAAAATATTTTCTTAGTACCTGGGTGCCTATAATAATTTGTTATACATAGATACATATTACTCATAAAGGGAAATCTCTTTAGTTATCTCATGAACCTCGTGGTTCAAACGTGGCCACATTGTGAAGGGAATAGGAGAAACTGTGGTTCGCTGGAACTGAAAAGGAGTATAATGGGTTTGTTTTTATGACTTAATGTACTCGAACTTAGTTTTGCAATTAATGCAACGTTTTTGTTATGTTATTACAAAATGTAATAAACGGAAAAAAACTATCGGAAGTGTAGATATATCTAAATTTTAATAAAATAGTTTCTTAATAATACCCAACATTTATTTTAATATTATATCGTACTCTTTACAACTTTGGGGGGGAGGGGCTGGATAATAGGAAAACTGATGACGAAGGTGAAAATATGGAATGGATGAAGATGCAATGGTTTCGGTACACATCTGAAACTAAACACCGATTCCAGTTCAAATATTAAAATTCCAGGGATGTGTTATTTTCTACTGCTAATGTAGCAAAACGGAAGAGAGCTACAGCAGTAGAGAGTCTGGAGTTACTCTATCCAAAAGGAAAACCTATAGAGACAAAGAAAATGACAAATCTCAATGAACTACTTTCCTATGTTCCAACAATTCACCATTCGTTTTATAATAATGTACGCACTACTGCAGCAGCAGAAGATGATCTCGTTAATGATGAAGAGGACCATTCCGATTAAAGTGTTTAAAAAATTATTATTTTTGCTTTTTTTGAATAAAATATTCTCTTTGTTTGAAAATTTTTTGTTCTAAAGGGATAGGCCACTTTCACACATTAGGTGTAGCTCATGAGTTATGACTTCACAAGTGCTAAAGTGACCTATCCCACATCAAACTCGTAATTGTTTCAATTTGATCAAAAATTTTTAAACTAAAAAAACGCCTTCTTTTAATGTAAGTATACATCCCACAAAAACATATCAAAATTCTTCATCCGGTTACCGGATTGCGCTATATTAATAATAGGTAAATATTGAATCGCTATTTCCTCAAAACACCGATTCTGTGCTTAGGTTACTTTTGCTCACAACGCCTCATAATAATCTATGGTTGCCGTTTTTGACTTGTACTCTTTCTACCGCCCACCATAGTATATTACATACAAAAAAGTTTTTTAAACTTAAAATTACAAATAATAATTAATGAATTATCAACAATTTCAAAGTAGCAAAACACCACAATGAATAACAGGTGAAACTTTCAATGTGAAAAGGTTAATACATTATAATGAAATGATAATAATGATAATTTTATTATTAAGGTTACCATAACTGCATATTCTAGCTTACAATAAATCGATAATAATTAGTTCACATAAAACTTTGTGGAGTGCACCAGTGATCTCAAATATAATATTATGTTACTTATGGGCAACATTATGCTCTAAGGGTTAAATTATTTAAATGTTTTGTTTATTTTGAACATATTTAAAATACTTTATATAAGTTTAAATTATTTAAATTAATAATTGATAGTCAAATTCTACTTTTTTATTTTTTGAGCTTGATTATTTGGCTTATCTATATTATATAGAATTATTTTTTGCTATCCTATGCATTAAATTATCACCAAGCATTAAAAAAAATTGATAACCCCTGAGAAATGTTTTCAATATTATTTATTACATACATATATTATTATTTTCACATTGGAAGAAACTATTAGATTGCAACAAATTACAGTCGATTTTGATATGTTAAAATCTAAATATTCAAATGTTAACATCGAGTTTAATTTACGTCGTTTTAAAGTACATTTTAACTAGGTATTAGTTCATGTCAAAATGTCATTCCAAAATCAAAAACTGAAAGCGGCAATAAAACTATTTTATTACAATTTAAAAGCTCCAAATAAAATTGTATTACACCGACGTTTACGAAGCGATATTGCTACGATCAAAGAACAATTTAATTTAAGTTTTGCCATTAGCGAAGCCGAAAAAGCTGTTGGATATCCAACATCGTTTCTCAACTTACGATGGCTTCTTACTGATGAATTTGCCAATATCGCAATACATTTTCGAAAATTGATATTTAGCAATCATCCTTTACTCGAAACTGCCAGGTATTTAGTCACATTTTAATTACAATTTTTTTAAAATAACTTTTTAGGAAGCTTTTCTTAGGAAATAATATGACATCGTGGGGTTTAATGGTGTTGCTCATATCTAAATCATTTGGTTTGAACTCAAAATTTTACGATAATGAAAAAGATTCGATTGCTGGCGTGCTGCATAGTCAACGTGCTTTAGCAGAAATAACCGAAATGCTTCGCACCAGCAATTTAATACATAGAAATATTTTAAACAAGGATAGCATACAGGGTGATTTAAATTTTGGTAACAAAATTACTCTTTTAACTGGCGATTATTTACTTGCGAAAAGTTACCAAGAACTTGCTTATTTGCGCAGTCCACATTTGAATGAGTTTATGTATGCCACTGTGAGAGATATGGTTGACGCCGAGTTTATGGGATTAAAAGATACAAAAGACCAACCTTACCCATGCATGCCGTTACCGCATCAAAAAGACGTTGAAATATTGGATAATTTTGAAAATGACCCCTATAAAATACCAGAAGTTTTGGGGTATCCTGTTGCCGAATGGACTTTACGAACGATTTTAGCTAGTGGAAGTTTATTGGGTAAATCTTGTCAAGGCGCTTTATATCTTGCAAAACATTCGAAAGAGTTACAAAATTTGGGCTATTTAATTGGTAGAAACATCGCTATTGCTTGGCAAGCAAAATTAGAACATGAAGCTCTTGTGCTAGACGATTGTGATCATTTTAGTCTTGTTAGTGCTCCAGTTATGCTCCATTTTAAATACGATCCTGGTTTGTATGAAAAAATTGTAGAACATAAAGACGATGTGAGTCAAGTGAATTACGAGGAGCTGAAACAGATTATCAGAAATGGACCAGCTTTGGACAATACAAAACAGTTACAAAATGATTATTTGCTTAAAACTATGGATTTATTGAAGCAGTTGCCACCTTCTGATTCTAGGACTGCTTTAGAAAATATAGTAATATCTTCAAAACTTTAACGTTAAAATTAAAACATTAGTTGCTCAAAAATACCACTGCATCAAATTTTTTATTCGATCTGTTTTTCACCGAATTAATATTGCATTTAGCAGTAATTGAGATATATATAGTTAGTTTTCAATTATTCTTTACATAGTTACAAGCACAAAGAATGATTATGATACAAACTACCCGTTTTTCATAGCCAACATTTAATATTACTACAACCGGACACAACGTATTATAAAACTGTAGGTACCTACTTACCTCATTCAATTTAATGCATTTTTCAATCTCACAAATAATGTTCTCAAAAAAAGACATAAAATGTGATATTAAATAAAATGAACAACTTCGGTGCAATAGTGACCCATTGTCAAATGTATCTTCTAATTTCTATATTATTCTTTTATATAATCAGCCTTACTAATAAACGCTGTATAAATTTTAGACAGGGCTTTACACTAACTTGTTCAACGCATGTATAACGAAGTTTTATTAGTATTGGACCATTTGATATGGAATGACCCAGAGCTGTTTAGGACATTCTCAATATTTCTGTAATTTTATTTCTTGCAAATGTTTGCAGCTCACAAAATAAAGTTTTGCCAATTTTAATGAAACAAACGTATTTTTAAAATGAAAAAAAATTTATTTCGTTAATTTAATAATCAAATGTGGAATAATAAACCCTAAACACGTTTTAAAATAAATTCATAATATAAAAAAAAATACATGATAATATAAAATATAAAGTGCTAATTAAAAACCGACAAGACCAACATCTAAAATAGAAAAAAAAATGCACTTAAAAATACATTCCCGAAGTTTTGATTGTTAGTTAAGTTTACTAGCCAATCAAATAAAACTCTTGTTATGAAAATGGTACAAAAATACATACTAGTTAAAATTATCTTCATCAAATGTAACATTCTTAATAAATTGTAATTATTAATCATTAAGTAGGTACTTAAAAATAACGTATCCTAATTTCTCTTACATGTAAGTTTACATATCCATAAAATAGAAATCTTTTTATTATATAAAAGTTGATTTAGGTTTGGCATTCACTTTTAGTTCGGTAGAATGATATTTTTATCAACTGACGGAGAAAATGTTACGGAAGGAGATATTGGCAGTGAGGTTTACCATTTAATGTACTAAAATGTCTCATCACTTCTATTATTACAAAATTTTAGTATATTAAACGGCAACATTTCTGTTCTCTGCCAATTTTGTTTTGTCTAAATTCTTTCCGTCAAAAAACCAAATTCTACTTAGTATTTTTTTTATAACCAATAGTAAAATCATCAATAGAAAGAAAAAATTAATTAATAAGTTTCAAATACGTTTTAGCAAGTAGATCGATAGATTCACTATTGAAACCAAATATTTAATTAAATTTGAATAATACAAGAAATGTTTCAATCATTGTTAAGCAAAGTATTAAAAACAAAAATAAAATTTGTATTATGATTAAAAACACTTACTCGCTATTTGCTAATTTCAATACGTGTACAATTACTTCGTCCACCGTTTGATTATTCAACAATGATTTCACCGCTTCATCATCAATAACAACAGTAAATAACAATTTCACATTCTCACGCATACGTCCAATATAGTCAAAGTCTTCTTCCGACGCCGGTTTATGGCCACATCTTTTAATTACAGAATCCAGCAGCTTGTCAACCGGCGCATCGGGCCAACCAAACGATTGCAAAGTTGTTTCATCCACTAATAAAGTCAACAACTCTTTTACAGAATCCGTTAAGGTAAGTTCGTTCCAAATTCTATTCTCTGTCAGTTCTTTTAATCCGTTCTTTGCCGCATTCGACGCCGCATTTAACAGTTGTTGCTGCAATTTCTTCTTTTCTGCGCCTGCTAAAATATCCTCCAAAACGTCGCGATGCTTCGCGCGCATATGACGCAGTAAGCAATCTTGACGAATGAAAGCACGGCCGCATTCGTCGCAACTGCAAGGCTGTTCCTTGCGATGAGTTAGCATGTGTAATTTTAAGGACGATTTGACAGCAAAAGATTTAGTACAAACTTCACATTGAAAAGCTACAAACAATGAAATGTAAAAATTAAACAGCACAGCACTTACTTTAAAATTAACTTACGTTTTACACCAGAATGTAACATGGTATGACGTGCAAGGTCTTCTTTGCGAAAGAATGTTTTGTCGCATCGATCACATTCTAAGGGTTTGGCACCTTCGTGAACAAATTTTATATGCATGGTAAGACGTGCTCGTCGATTGAAGGCACGATTGCAGTGTGGACAAGTGTATGCATTTTCTCCTGTGTGATGAAATACATGAGCACGTAATTGGGCTGCTTGAATGAAAGTTTTTCCACAAAATTGACAGGCGTGTGGTTTTTGACCAGTATGAGTACGTACATGTCGATTTAAGGTTTCCTTTGCAGCAAATCGATTGTCACACTAACAAGAAGAAGGTTAAAAATAACGAAAATGTCTTTAAATTTTATATTTTCAAACAGTGGGAACCCTAGAATGTAAATTATTACCTTGGGGCATTGATATGGTTTTTCTCCGGTATGCATTCGCCTGTGTTTTCTGATAGCACCACTTGATGGGAAGCGCTTTGGACACAAGTCACAAGGGTAAGGCTTTTCTCCTAAAGAACAACAAGATTAATTATTACAACCAATATTGGTGATATGAAGGATAACTTACCGGTGTGCGTTCTTAAGTGAACAGAAAGTGGAGCCGAACCACGAAATTCTTTATTACAAAATTTACAATGAAATATTTTCTTCTTCTTAGCTTGACCTGCGTGAGCTCTAAGATGGTCTCTCAAGTTATCTTTCCGAGAAAACACTTTCTCGCACACTTGGCACTGAAATTCGTTGCGCGGCGTTCCATCGCATCCGGTTTGTGCGACATGCCGATCTAAATGATATTTACGTGTAAATTCACGATTACACACTCGACATGGGTACAATTTATTGATTGGATGCGTTTGCATGTGTTCGATTAATTCAGATTTGTCGTTAAATAAACCAACACATTCCACACACTTATAGTTGCCTTCTTCTGAATGCTCCAAACTCTTATGTCTCTCCAAACTGTTTTGAAAAATAAACAGTTTATCACATAATTGGCATTTGAACTCGCCCGTCTAATAAAAATTTCAAAATGTACCACAAAACTCAAACAATTTAAACTTAAAAATGCTTACCGTGTGAGCCGAATCCACTGGTTCTCCACAACATAAGCACAATTCAAATGCTAACGGATCGTCTTGTTCTTCTTCCACCGAGTGACATACGGTAACGTGGCGTTTTAAACTCTACAACATAATTTTGTAACTATAGTTCAGTTATTACAACTCAGCATAAAATGCAGTTTGTTTCGAGTTAAAACTCGCTAGCTTAGCATAAGACTGTAAGTTCTATACATTAGTCTACAATTGATGGCATTATCAATCTTATTAAAGACATCATTTTTGATAATGAGAAATGCACAAACATTTCGATAATTGCGGAGAAATTTAATAAATATTTTGTCGATAGTATTATTGAAATTAATAATAATATTCCAGCGAAACAATACATGGACTGAATTGATGATATTGGATGTTCTTTCAAATTTAACTGACAATCGACGAACTTCATAATATAATACTGAAATTAATGAATAACAAAAAAGATGTGAATTTTGCTAGCGCTGGTATGTTTCTAGATAATATATTTGACTTGATTGGTAAAAATTTGTTGTCTATAGTTAATGCATCGTTAGAATCTGGGGTTTTTCCCAATTCATGGAAAGAATCGATAGTGGTCCCTATAGAAAAAATGAAAAATTCGAGAAGGTGTGAAGACTTTCGACCGATTAATCTGATTTCGGTTCAGTCGAAAATTTTGAAGAAACGTAGTTAACAACCTCAGAATAGGGGAATGCAAATCATTTTGAGAATTAATAAATTTGTGTCCAAGATTGTTTTGCCTGAGACATTGCGGTGGCACAGTATATACCAGAGAATCGTAATAAATGTTTTAATTTTTGTGTTCAAGTTAAAGAACAAGATGCTATCTACAGATTTGTGCAATAGCGTTTCATACGTTGGAAATTCTCATGGATGCACTGTGCATAATATACATGATTTTAGGTGAAATCTTTTCAGAAGCAGTAGGGCTCAAAATATGGTTTTGTACAGTGGTTTGAGAATATTCAACGGTTTGCTGTTGGAACTCAAATTAGAGACAGAGTTGATATGCTTCAAAAACAGAATTTATGTAAGAGATATGATATATTAGAGATTTTGTGAATATTAATTTGTGTTGTAAATAGAAGTGTTCTTTACCAAATAAAGTTATCATTAAAGAATTTATCACGCAAATTTAAAAAATCTTTGCTTTTATTGCTATTTCCTGATGCCAAACTAAAAAGTTTTTAACTTAAAAATTAAATTTCCGAATTATTTCCATGCAAAAATACCTAATTGACTGGACTACTTAATAATGGTTATAAAACTTACAGCGGGAGTTTTAAAAGTTCGTTGACAAATACTGCAATAATTAACTTCTTCTTGTTTCAGTTCATCCTCGTTTTCAACTTCGTAATCTGGATCATCGATATATTCAGAATTATCTTCCACATACATATCGTTTTCGTTAACATCTTCTTCGAGTGTGGTGTCCTCTTCTGTTATCATAACATCGTCGTTTTCTGGTAGTACAGTTTCGTCTTCCTCTATCAATTGATTATCTTCTAAAATGTGATTACCTTCAACTAAATCTTCTTCATTTACAATTAAAATTTGATCGGTAGTAAAATTTTGGACATTGTCTTCGTTATAACTGTCATCTTGTGTTACTGCAATTTCTACTTGCAATTCATCCATATTATGACTATTTCTGTAAAAAAAAATTAAATTTACTTAAATAAAAAAATTGTATACAACTTACTGAATGTGCTGCACCATTTCCGTGGCAAAGTTATCGATTGTATTAATTTCTAAGTTACCATCAGAATTGCCTACTAATTGTAAATGGTTTAGTATAATTTGTTGATGGGAACTCGTTTCAATAATTGACATATTTTTTAGTATTGTTGTATTTTCCAGTTCTGTTTCGATTTCCACCGGCTCCAATTTGCCAATTGTTTGGCACATGTTTTCTCCGGTCTCCATATCATTAATTTATAATAATATTTGTCTGTAAATAATTTGAATTAGTAATAATTTTCGAAAGGAAAAGTCAAATGTAAATTTTTCTAATAAAATCCGAATCAGAAAAGTTAATGCTGCAGTCATTTTGTTGGTCAAATTATACCCATTATTCGGACAAAGTATCAATGAGGGAGTGTCCATTGTTCGATTATGTGATCGAATGAATAAATATTAGGTCTTTGCTCTTATTAATGAAACAAATTAGGTTTGTTAAGCAAAATTTTACCTCAAACACATTCAAATTGCTGTGCATTTGGTATCGTAACATGCATACCTATTGTTCAATGATCAACATGCATTTGCATAAGAAACATAAAAGTAAAATAGGTGAAATGGTAGGAATTTGAAACCCGATGCATTAGTTTATATTTTTTATCGATATCGTCTTTCGTTAGCAATCTATGAAAACTACAAACCAAATACTGTAAAGCACTCGGCACAAGGTTATGCATTACAAAATCATTACTTAATAATTGAAAATAATCATTTACACGACCATGAATAATTCTTTAGGTTATGTCTTTTACGTAAATTTTGAATGGATGCTAAAATTTGTTAATTTATTTCCCCTGTAAATAATTTGAGTGGTTTGAGCATACGCCACAAGACTACCAGTTTTCTAATTTTAACAAATGGGTTGATTTACCTATTATTACACATACGTCAAAAACTAGTAAACTTTCCCAACTTCAACAAATTTTAAAATAATGTTTACATCCTTTTTGTACTATTTTCCCAAGTTTTGGTTATCAAAGGACCTTGTTAGTAATACAGTACGTACATTGTAAATATTTTGAAATTACTTACGCCCCTAAAATGTTGTCAACCGTTTTATCATGCAAATACACAAAATGGTGGTTTGACTAGTTTCCAGGCGCGGTCAGCAAAACCTGAACTGTTTCTACGCATGCGCGTAACTTCGATACGCTAGAGTGCCATGGCAACGCGATGACAACAAAGTTTCAACATTTATTTGACATGTAGAAGAATTTATATTTCATTTCAAAATGTCAAACGAAGTTGACGCGCAAGTAATACAAAATACGCAGAAAGTGTTGGGAAAATATGTGAAAAAACTGCCGCTGACCGAAAAATTATTGAAAAAACCACCTTTCAGATTTTTGCACGATCTCGTTAACAACATTATAAAAGAGACTGGATTTTTGAAAGGCTTATACACTGATCGTGAGTTACTTTCAGAAAACATGAAGGAAAAAGATGATAAAATTGGTTTTTTAACTAAATTAATCACGGCCACCAGTAAGTATTTATAATAAAAATTGATTTTGCTTATTAATAAATTATTATTTTAATAATGCGATGTGTAGCAGAACAAAGTTTTGAAAAATAAATAATTATTAATATTTGGTCGAATGTTTGCTTCAAATTGTGTAAAATAATTTATACCAAGGATTCGTTGTATACGCTAGATTATTACTTTATTTATTAGGTTCCAAAATTATACGTATTTTGTAAATGAAATCTTTTCGAAACACACTTCTTGTCCAGTTTCCTAAGGAAATTTACTAAGATATCTTTTTGTTTGTCTTATACCGTAGAACCCCACTATAACGCGTCTGGTTATAACGATTTATCGGCTATAAGGAGTAAAAGTTTAGTCCCTTGACTTTTGTTTACATGCTAAACTGACTGTTTATAGCAAAAATCTGCTTGTAACGAGTAAGTAGGCTGGTCCCTTGAGCTCTCGTTATAGAGAGGTTCTACTGTATTTGTTCATGTTTTTCTTTAATTGTTAAAAATACAATTTTCTAAAAATATAAAAAGTTCACTGTATGTAGGTACTAAATTAATAATAATCCAGGACAATTATTAGTAATCGCCTTCCAAAAATCGACCTCCCCGCAAGTTTGTTTTTTTCAACTTTTTATTAAAATGTATTGATATAACCCTGAAAGTTACGCCACCGACGCACTGGAGCTTCGCGATATATAAAAGGTCAAAGGTCGCGGATTTTGTTATCTTGCTTCCTATCGCTCCAACGTGAAAAACACTTATTACAAAAATTGAAGATCTCAATTTTTAATACCTATAAAAGAATATTTGACGTAAATATGCCTAACCATTCTCGAGATATGAAGCTTAATGTAAAAATGCAAAAATAGCCAAATTCGAGTATGCAACGTGTATCGCCGCATTTTTCTCCCTTCCTACTGCTCAAACCGCAATGACACCTATACAATTATGTTTTTATAAATAAACGCCCTTTCTAAAAAGCCTAGTTTGATTTTTGTACACCTACCTGTTCTCGGGATATATGACACGAAAGATAAGTTTTGATTAAAAAATACTACATCTGTTTGAACGCTATTATCTCGCTCTCTATGGCTCACATAAAAATGAAACAAGTTATTACTGTTAGATCATGAAATTATCTAACTAAAAGGTCCTATACACTTTTCACATACACCTTACCGTTTTCGAGTTATGATGCTGCGAAGTTTGCGGAAACATTCATTTCCACATCACCTTTGAGGTAGAATGCGCGGCACGCTTTTTTACATGGTTTCTCCAGGAAGCCTAATCCATGCGATGTCATAGGGCTTTTTATCGTGTCTTAATGCTTCCGCAACATTGTCTGACATTGAGAACAAGATAATATGGAGGACACTCCTTTAGTTGAAATTTTGAACTAAATTTTTTTTGAAAAATGATGGAAATTCCAATGAAGATTGGATATCAGTTTGAACACATCCATAACTTTCAATGTAAGGTACACCGGGGCAAGTGTAAATTCGGGGCAAGTGTAACCCACAAAAGATTTTGAGTTCCAAAAATGATCTTTGGTAGCTATCTGCCGTCAATCGCACTGCAATGGTATTGACTTCTATTCTAAGTAGTAATTTTACTAGGGCCTCACATTGAGAGGTCGCTATAGTCGATCAGCTAATTCACTACAATTTGTGGTGACAGATTATATATTTGATTTATTTTAGAAAAAATCATTTCCTGTGAAAAGTTATTGGTTTTGTGCTACTATTCGGTAAGTATTTATCATTAGACTTTGTTTGTTATGGAATACCATAAATTTTGATTAAACTTGCAGCCGTTTGTTTACAACGTTGTGGGTTACACTTGCCCCGTGAAAAAACACGTCTTGGGTAAGTGTAACCTACCAGGTGAAATAAGCGTTTACTCTTCCCCCTTTCTGAGGTTGTTGCAGAATATGGTTCGATACTATATGTGCGGAAAAGCGTTCCACCTTCCTATACAGAAAAAGACCTGGAGGAGGCGGTACAAGCTGTAAAAGCTGGAAACCTAACCGTTTTGTTTTGACATCGAATTTGATAGATATGTAAATTAAATCTTAACATTTTTAATAAAAACTTTGATGTAGTTTTGCTTGCTGCTTACTTTACACTTGCCCCAATCAAGTTTCAATGTGTTTAATGCAATCTATGCATGGAATTTACACTTGCCCCAAGTTGTGGGGAACTGTAACCTAGTAACCTAATGAAGGATTTTAATTTTTAACAAAAGAAGCTTACCACCGTTCGGTTTCATTTTTTGGCAGGCATACGAGAACATATTTGGTAGTACACAGATAAAATTTCATAAAATTTGGCAAATGAAGATCAGAGTTACAATGCGGTAAAGTTGAACTATTGAAATTGTGGGTTGCACTTACCCCGGTGTACCTTACTTTAACTTTTTTGTTATGCTATGCTGTTATGTTGCGTCACGTTAATTGGCTGAGAACAACGCATTAAGTAGAAATTTCTCATAAAATTTCTGTGTGATTTGTTCAACTTTTAGTAATAACCAGAATTTTTACTACAACTTTTCTGCATACACACATATTTCATTTCATTTTCATTATTAACTAGCTGGATACCCAGCTTCTCACGGGGTCTCTCTAAAAATAAATTTTTTTTTCTCTCACATTTTTGAAGTAATTTCTGCACAAACACCTTCCCCAAGTCCTACTGAGTAAGTGTGCCAAGTTTGGTTGAAATCGGAACAAACTTTCATTTTTATATACCTAATAGAAATATAATATAGATAGATAACATTCATACTAATATTGCATTAGCCCTTCATCGTGATTATCGTAGCTATAGCTATTTTATATAAGTTATTTATTTGCAGAAACTATAACAGAAAAGGAATTGACTGTGCGACCTAATAAAATAATTGCTGGATTAGAACCCACAGAGACAAATTTACTTTTACAAGCGATTGGCTACGCTTTAGAAAATAAATTGGACAGCACACAATATGTTTCACAATTAAAGCCGGAAAAGAAATCAAAAACAATTAAAACAAAAGATAACGAAAATGTGGCAAAACAAGCAAAAACCAAAGATAAAACCGTAAAAAGTGAAATTAAAAAAGAAAAGAAGATTTCACCATCCGAAATTAAACCGATTAATTCAAAAACATCCATCAGTAAAAGTCGAGATGCTAAAACTTTAGCTGCTAAAACTTCAAAAGAAAGTATAAAAAAGGAAAAGAAGGATACTTCTAAAGTTAAAGAAAAGAAACTTAAGAAAGACGAGAGTCCTAAATTTATGCCACAAGCCAGTCCTGGTCGAGAAATTGTGGAAGAAAAAGTTCCCGAACAAAATGTTGAAAATCTTATTGATACAGAAGCTGATCCAGTGGTGGAGCAAAACATCGAAGAAGAAAAGCCAAAAAAACAAAAAAGTGCAAAATCTAAGGCAATTAGAAACGATATAGAGGAATCTGAAATAAGTAACCAAAATGTAAATACACAATCTACCGAAGCAGTTGTTGAAAGACCGAAATCTGTGAAACCAAAACTTGACAGAATTGAAAAAAAATCATCTGAGGAAAAGTTATTAGAAAATACTAGCAACGATTTCCTTAATGAAATGTTAACCCCTGCAAAAATTAAAGATGAAAATAATTTTACCCCAGTAGGAGCGCTTCTGGAACTTAATAATAATAATAATGAAAAAGGTACTACATTTCAGGAATATTGTTTCCCATTTATAAAATAACTTCAATACAATTTCAGTGCGTCCTAGAAGTTCTCTTCGTCCTCCAAGCGTGAGACCTTCGAGCGCACGTCCAGGAGCACCTCGTTTACGAAACGAAAATTTTATTTCGCCAGGAGAAATTGTACCTTTAGGAAAAGTTAACGTTATTATAGAGAATTTTAGTAACGATTTGGACGAAGAGGATACGGTAACAATTCAATCTGTACCTGAACCAGAATTTCAAGAACCTACAATCTTGATGCCTATGCCTACGGATAAAGGACATCTGGTGGAACAAATTTTGGAACAAATTCAACAGGACGATGTTGTTGAGCATACAAAACATACTGTTAATATTGAATGGGAACAAGACGGTAAAACTGGATTTTCAACTCATCGATTTACTTATTTGTTTTAAATTTTAGGATTGCGCAGTAAAAATGTGGCAACCAAAGAAATTGAGCAACTTAAAGTGGCCATTCAGACGCTCACAAAAACTGCAAATCCGTTAGGCAAACTCATAAATTACCTGCACGAAGATATCGAAGCAATGCACACCGAATTAGACATGTGGACTAATTTGGCAAGGCAAACAATGTCCGATGTTGCAAATCAAAAACGGTGAGTAAAATATGAAAATATTAATTTTTAATTTATTTTCACGATCTTTTTAATTAGGATTAGTGACGAATCCAACAAACCTTTGCAAGCTGAATTGGAACAGATCGAAGAAAATATTATTAAACACCAGCAACAAATTAACTCTATTTACGGGAATATATTGCGCAATGAGATTCGTATACGCGATTTGTTGATTAAGTAATGTTATAGAAATTGTTAGATATTTAAAATCTAGTGATTGGTCACTTAAAGTTACATAGATAGATATATGTAATATGAAATACTGAACTGGAGTTTATATTATTTATTAAGAAATAAAATAATGTTTTAATGAATAAAAAAATTTAAATAGGTGAAAATTAAAAAAATAAAATATATTGAAATACAACTGAACCCTATAAAAATATTTTTATTTTCTAATGTATCTACAGTATTGAATGACAGCATGAAGAACTATACAAAAGCTACAAGATATGTCATACACACATGAATTTATAACAAGAATAAATAAATACATAGTGCAACATTAACAAATATCAAACAAATTCTCTAAATATGTTATTTGGGACCAATTTCATTTTCATATTCGTCAACATTATTATTGTTCTACACAACTAAAGCAACAATTACAGTTTGCGTATCAGTTGGAAAAGAAAAGAAACATCGTTAGAATAATATAAAATTTTCTTATAACATTTCAGAATTTTGATTTAAAAATGTCGTTGTTTTAGCTAAATTTGGCTCAAGAGCAATTAATATGATTTGACTTGGTGGAACAGAGAAATATGTGTTGGTGTTCAATTCCTTTACAACTTTTGAAATAAAAATACCAGGTAGTAATATAATTAGTGTTGGGTAAGTATGCTTCAGTTGAATAATTTATTTTATAACAGTCAATTGAGTAAGTAATACTAAAAGGAATAAAATATTTAAATTATTTGAAAAATTATATTACATTTCGTAAAGATTAAAAAAATGAGTAGGTACAAAATACATTTAAAATTATATACCTATTTAAAATAAGATAATAAAAATCGCTACCTACTTATAAATAATAAAGTAATCACAAGTAATCCTCATTAGGAAATTACAATAATCGCAAAAGTTACGTAGGTTTGATAGAAATTGAAATTATCATTTAAAAAAAAAATTTATATTATTTCGATAATTGTATTCTTAAACACAATTCATTCATATACTCGAAAAAATTAATAACACAATTAAAGTTTTAATTATTGCACAAAAACATTAAAATTACAAAAAATTGTTTGGTAATAAAAATAACAAAAGCACCAAATAATATTACATATTAAAATTATTATACATTGAAGTCAGTCTCTAATAATTATATCTTTTAATAACCGTTTTAAGAAATACATAAAGAAATTCAAAAAATAAGACTAATCTATAAGATACTGTACATTATAAATACTAAAACGTTGAAAGTTCAATATACAGTAGTGCCTTTTTTATTTGACTTTTGCACAAAATAAAATTTATGAAACAATAAACAAAAAATAAAATAAAATTATAATCAACAGTACCTTCTTTCACGACGATCTACATTTTTGCTTTTTACATGAAAACGAAGAGAAATAACGTTTAAAAAACTACAAAATCTATTATTGTGCATTTTACAGTGGGAACATGTTATACTCGTGCTATATGACAATCATCTGATAACTACAATTTATAACTATAATCCAGTCGGCAAGTAATTTCATTGTGAAATAAAATTAATGCAAAAATAAAGTGTTTTTAATTTTCTCCTACAGTAAATCATAGCATAGAGAAGGCAATTTTTTAACAAAATGTAAACTCAAAGTAGCAACAACACTATACATATCAAAGAAAATTTAAATGTATTGAAATTACGGAAAAATGTACGTTTGCAAAAGATTTAATTTCTTGGGAAAATTTTTTACTTTGACAAATGGAAGCAAACCAATGAAACACAAAGGTAGCTTTCAATTTGTCTTTCTAGGGTATTCAAAAAATAATCAAAAATTTGTATGAAATAAAAAATTTACAGAAAAAAATATATTGAATCTAGTGAATTTTTATTCCAAAAAATAAACGTTAATTATAAAATTAACAAAAAATAACTTCTCCTCCCACTATTCCCTGACGAATCCATTTTAAACAACTTGCAGACTGGACTATTCCTGTTTCACAATTTAAAGTTTTACACAGTGTTTGAAAATCATGCATAAAACTTTTAGATACGGAGCTGCCTTCTAAATAAATACTTAAAGAATACATTGTGAAATATAAACAATTAACCATAAAAGAAACAAAAATACACTTCTAGATCTTTTTGGACATCTTGTATATCCTTAGCATCACAATTACTTTGTTCTTCAAAAATATTATGTAACTTAAAATAACTGATCTGCTAGTTTTCAATTAACTCCTACATAATCTTCAAGTTTAGTGCATAAGATTTTTCACAAGCTGATATAACTTTTATTTTGTGGTGATTGTTTATAAAGTCAGTGAGTATACATAACAATCATTTCAAATAACAAAACCTTCATTATAAATTATTACAATAAATTCAACTTTACTTTTAGGTAATATTAAAAAGAATCCATAAATGAAATTAGCTGCAAATTCGATTAATAAAACAATGAGAACTCTATTTTCTTATTCGTATACTCTTAATTCACAAAAAATATATTATTCCTTGATTACATTATATCGTTACTTTAAGATGTACATGTTTGATTGTATAATATACAAATTAAAAAATAATTTTAGTTATAATAAATATTATATATTATATCGTGAAATGAGGCACACATCGATAAAACTACAACTCAAATATTTCGTCTTGTTGTTGCTCCAGTCTTTGTAACGAAGAACGTAGATTACGTCCATGCGACACTACCACCGTTGGAGTTCCTGACGCAACCTCAGAAAAACTATTATTATTTACCAACTGTTTCTTTCTAGAAACTGCTGGCTTTCTTCTTTCGTTATTACAACTATGGTCAAAACTTGCAGCAAATCTAAAATTTGTAATATTTCTTGTCAAATTTTATACTATTTATGTTATTTAAACTAACTTATCAATTTATATAATAATTAAAAAAACTAAGAGCAAGTGTAACGCGACATGTAACCTAATAATATTTTTAATCCTTATATTCCCAGATTCATTTTATCATAGCACTTTGGTGAAACCCCACCATTCTAAGTAGAATAGGCATTTATTTTTATTGGAAGGATCTTTTCTAGTTTGATGCAAGTAGTAATAGTGAACATCTAAATTACCCATTTAACTAGTTAGTTTTCTAAATGGCACTTATGATACCAACAAAACTGACCACGACGAAGACAAAAAAAAGAAAAGCTTCTCTAAAATAAAACATTTCCTTTCCTCTCTTACTTAAACCTCCATTCTGACGTGATAAATAAAATTTTTTTTCCCTTATTGAAATAATGCAGTAATTATTATTACCGTTTTTAACTAACTTTAACACTGCTACTTAAAATTAAAAGATTTCAAAACAAAAAGCAATTTTTGTTGGAATTCTGCCCTCCCCCGTGAAATTTCTTACATTTCTTCTTCTTCTTCACGTGCCTATCCGTTATCGGATGTTAGCGATCATCTTGGCTTCAGCCAAGATGACGTACTAGAGAATTTAATTAATGGCGTGGTTTCCCGTTGCCTTCCCCATAGCCCACAGATTTATTTGGGGCTTTAGATCACACCAGTGTATTCGACGCGACCAGGATTTGAACCGCGGTGCCCCGCTACCCAGTCGTAACATTTTGAGTCGGCCTGCTGGTATTTATGCTTACATTTATCTGGCCCAGCGCCGGTTTATCCATCAAGCGGAACAAGCGGCCGCTTGGAGGCCCGGACCCCAGAGGGGCCAGTCTTCCAAGCTCAAAAATGAAAAAAATCGAAGCCAAAAAAAATTGAAGTTAAAATAAAATTAAAATTAAAAACCTAGATCTCTTAATAAATGTAAAACACTTTAATTAATTTAAAAATCTCTTAGAAAATCGTACCCCACCATTACAATACACTTTAGAGAGTCCGAAAAAAATATCCGCTTGGGGCCCCATGACCACTAAAACCGACCCTGATCTGGCCCCTAATGAAAAAAGTTTGGCCCGCCCTGATCTAGGAAAAGTAGTGCACCGTGGAACAAGTAAAATATCAAGAGTTTATTACTTAAAATATAATAATAAAACAAAACATTTGGAGTGATATTATTTTAAAAAGATATGTTCGATTGAGTGCCACTCTCCCTATCAAGTTATCTTATGCATGTTTTATGGAGTTTATTTTCAGAATGCCAAAAAAACTTATAACAATCGCTTCTTAGAGACGTACTTCAAAACTCTCCTGTGACTTACCCCTTGACAAAAACTATCAATAAATTTTTATAATTTTCTTTGTAAAGCTACGAGGGCAGGATCGTATTAACATATAATCAAGATAAGTACTGCTAGGGGCCCCAAGATAAATAAAAACTGAAGTTTTCATTCATATAATTATTAAATTCATAATAGTACTACTAATACTATTAGTTTGAAAGTACAAGTTGAATATTATTACTATTGAAAAATAATTGAGAATGATTTTGGCTATGATTTTAGAATAGGTTATTTCATTAATAAGTACCAAAAACCACGCAGCTAACTGTTCAGATTAACAATTTGAAGATTATTTAAAGTTACGTACTTGTAATATTAGTAAATTTTCATTATGAAACAGGGCCCAGGTGGATTTATTTCTTGATGCTAGGGGAATAATTTATAGATTACAGGACTGTTGCAGTAGTCAGCAGTTTTTACATTGCATAACAGATAATATAGATAACATAGCAGCAGCAAAATGCAGAAAAAAGATAATTTATCTTTTTGTCAGTTGTGCGTTATGTCTTCTAAAAAAAAAGTGACTATAATATAAAGTGGTTCGCTGTAAAAACATTTATTCATGCCATCATATGCAGCATTTAAATAAGAAGTATAGCCAACGATATACTTGAAATACTTCATAATAATATGATAAGTTAATCAAACAGTAATGTCTTGTTCACAATGTACGTAAAACGAATAAAACTTTAATGGAGTATTGAATAATATTAAAATCTTAAAGTACGCGACGCGACGTGTAGAATATTCTTTTGCATATAACAAAATAACTCCAGTATTAGATTAAGATCTTATTTGTATTTTTTTGTAATTCTTACGTTTTATGTATTTCTTATGTCTTACATTGTGAACAAGCACTAATAGATATAGTCTATTTAAATACGGTTGTATTTTATAATTTTTTGTTGTCTTTATATTTTTCCCACTTCATTTATATTATTGTAATCAATTATAAAAAAAAGTAGGTTGAGATTGGTATAAAATGATCCCTTCTAGTTTTTATGAAACTATTAATCCCAGCTAGGAATCAACAAATGCATTGCGTCCAACACGCGTGAAGTTAGTACAGATGCTAATGGCGGATCGCTTATTTGTGTGGTTATTGAATTATAAAAAAATTGGATTATATTATTTTCTTCTAAGGTAAGGATTTTGTAACACAGACGAAGTTGTAGAAAATGATGTCGAGTGCATGTGATTCCTATAATATATGCGATGTAAATTGTATATAAATATTTAAGTTAAATTAAAAGATAATTATTACTACATATTAAAGTTGTTTTAGTAAAATGCTTTTTTTATTTTGCATCATTTTTCTCCGTGAGGGGGATCACATAGAGATGTATAAAATGATCCTTTTCTATAGTTTCACAATAAAATGAATAAATAATTTGCAAATATCTTTACCCAATTGGACGAAGTTATGCAGAAACCTACCAACCCAATAAAACGCTTAAAACACTTAAGAAAATTTTCGAAAACTACATATTCTTTTACAAGATTTCCCCGGATTTCCTTAACACATTACTATTTGGCAAGGTAATTAAAAAACTTACCAGTACAGGTAACAAAAATTAGTATACCAGTTGTACAAGTATGAAATGCGGATTTGAGAAACAGAAGGCGCACCAAATTTTGTTGCGCCATCAACAAGGATCAAACGTGTATAAGTGATAAATTGAGAAAATGTTTGCATAGTGTTATTTTGCTGTGTTCAATATGTCGAAATTTGTGCCAAATAAAGATCATTCCTGGACCGCAATTATTTTTTGTTTTCATGTGAAGAAACCTGCTCCTGACTCATACTGATAGCATCAAAAAGTTGTTGGTGAACATGATCCATCGCAAGAGACTTGTGAACGATGGTTTCGGCATTTTAAAAGTGGCGATTTCGATGTTGCAGACAAAGAATACGGAAAACCGCCAAAAAGTTATGAAGATGGTCTGTGTGTTTGGTGGAACCAGCAGGGTGTGGTCTATTATGAGCTGTGAAAGCCTGATGAAACAGTTAATACCAAACGCTACCAACAATTGATCAATTTGAACTGCTTACTGCTCAAAAAACGACCAGAATATCTAAAAAGGCACCACAAGGTAATTTTTCACCATGACAATGCTTCATCACATATGACAAAACCAGTTCATGAGACGTTGGAAGTACTCAACTAAGAGATGCTAGCCTATGCGGCTTACTCACCAAACTTAGCTCCTTCCGAATACCACTTGTTGGCATCGATTGGTCATGCATTTGCTGAGCAGTGCTTTAGTTCGTATGAAGATGTGCAAAAATGGCTCTATGAATGGTTCGGGACAAAAGGGGAAGATTTTTACTGGCGTGGTATCCAAAAATTGTCCGAAAGATAGAAAAAATGTGTAACTGACAATGGAGCATATTTTGATTAAACCACTCTTTATCATTCTTCCACAGTTAACGTGTTCTTTTCGAAAAAAAATCCGCATTTCATACTTGTACACCTGATATGTATACATACATCGTTCAAAAAACAGCATATTATTTAATAATAGATATAATTTAATAACTTGTAGTTCCTTTGATTTGCAAAAATCCTATTATTAAGTATCCGACAGTAATGTGTTAAAAATTCCTTTTAAAAAAAAAAGAATAATAATATTTTACATTAATTTATATATTTTTAAATAACAATAAAAATATAGTAGAAGCTCGATAATGTGAACATTCCAATTTATGAACATCGCGGTCCCGTGAACAGCAAATTTTTCTATAGCTACTCGGCAACATGAACATTATTAGTTATTACACTCGGTAACATGAACAGAAAAAGTTAAAAAGCAAAATAAGATAACAACGTTTTTTCGTGAACTTTAATGTTCTTAATCCAGATATGCCTATTATAGGTGCCTTTAAACACACAATCCTGGCACGCGGCTAAGATCGAAAGCCAACACGCGTTCTAGGCGTGTGTGTCTTAAGGTAAGGAAACGCCACTCCACGGGCCACGCCTTGACGTCACAAAATATTTTGTATATTATTATTTTGAAAAAATAATTTAATTTGTGCGAGTAAATTACCTATAGGTACCTCAAGTATATAATTACTTATTATTATAACAAAATAACTTAAGTATATACGAAAGTTTTCAAACAACAAAATATTTTGTGACGTCAAGGCGTGGCGCGTGAAGTGGCGTTTCCTTACCTTCAGACACACACGCCTGGAACGCGTGCTGGCGTTCGATCCTAGCCACGTGCCAGGATTGTGTGTCTAAACTAAAGGCACCCACGATACACTTAGTGTGTAAGTGTATCGTGAAGGCACCTAATGTCCTATATATAGGACGGCTATAGTAACTACAAATACGGCTCCTCCCCCACCCTAATATTAGTAAAAATGTATTGAACTGGATCATTATAGTGTGCCCTTAGTTTGGTAACTTTGTGCGACGTTTATTTTTTTAAATCGTAATTTTGTGAGGGTTAGAAATTGACTATTTGTGAAAATGGAAGTAAATGATACACATTTTACATATAAAGTCACTTTATGCTTTTTTGTTTTCTCGTATAAAATTTTAATTTTTGGTTACTGACTTTCCAATTCTTTTGTAAGCATTTAAAGCATAAATCATCAATATAAAAATTTTAAATATTTTGTACAATATCATACAAGATAGTAGTAATCGTGCATAATGTCCAATATTTAGGACGGCTTGTATTACGAAGTAAATAAATATTTTTTTTACTTTTAACGTTTTTTTCTGTGTCCACTAAGTCAAACAACAATAATTATAAAAAAAAAATTTTTTTAATCTTAAAACTACCCTATAGGCATATCTGTGTTAATTACCTACATTATGCATTATACGTTTTAAAAGGAATAAATATATGATTACACTAGTTTTTCTACACCCCCGTTAGTATGAACACTTGCGGTAATTTGAACATACCTTTAGATTTTTGTGTTCACAGAATTAAACTTCTACTGTAATCCTAACAATAATAAAACAAAAGATAATAATTATTATAGTATTCACTTTTTACCAAAAATTAGTCAACAAATCACTAAAAATTGCAAATATACCTACTACATATTTCGGTCTATTGGACCATGTATAACAATAAATATATATTAAGGTTGTAACAAAAATATTATAAAAAAACTTCAACATATTTATATATATTTATATTTGTAATTTGTAGTAATTTTCTGACTAATTTTTGTTATTTTTAATTAAAAATGAAGACTACCTCGTTCGTTTTATTGTTATTAAGATAAATACTTTTTACAACATCATGGCCAAGCAAAAGCAATCTATAGTATTTGTAAAATGTCTTCAAATTTCCTGAGATTTCCTTGGAATTCCCATTTCCTAAGATTTCCTAAAATTTCTTTAATTGTACCCAGATTTCCCCAGCAATTCCTCTCTTGCAAAGCTGTGACGTCAAAAAACCATGTTCCTTAATTTATTACGTAACAATGAAAAAAAAATTAAATGATCATATAAACTCTTGGTAATCTCTCGTACAACTACAGTTTTCATTAAATATTTAAAAAACTTAACACTTGAACTTCTTTTTTAAATAAACATTAAAATACAAAAACATTAAATTAACAAAACATGTAATTATTATACCGGGTGCTGAATGAGTTAGCCGAACATAGGAAATTAACATGTAAAAACTTATTTATGCAAATTCCTGCTTCCCTAATTATTTTAGAGAAAAAATGAAAGACACGAAAATAATGCAGAAATTAAAACTACGAATGATAATAGCATTTACATTTCATCTAACTTTTACTTACAAGGTCAAAATATGCTTTCAAAATTGTTAAAATTTTCGTTTATCGCACTGGCCATGTAATAAATTCAATTTAATTTCTACTTTCAAATATCATCACCATGGAAACTTATGGAAACTTACCATGGCCAGTGCGATAAATGAAAATTTTAACAATTTTGAAAGCATTTTTTGACCTTGTAAGTAAAAGTTAGATGAAATGTAATGCTATTATCATTCGTAGTTTTTATTTCTGCATTAATTTTGTGTCTTTCATTTTTTCTCTAAAATAATTAGGGAAGCAGGAATTTGCATAAATAAGTTTTTACATGTTAATTTCCTATGTTCGGCTAACTCATTCAGCACCCGGTATAACTCCTATGAAAAATTCTTTCAGAAATATTAATTTTGAACTTCTGTTCATGTATCTATGTATAATATAAATTATTATTAACGCTAGATATGCTTTAATTGTTCTACCCTACATTAAACTCCTAGCTTTTTTCTTTGGTACATTTATTCAAATGGTTTTCTTAAATAATTTATAATATTTATATAACAAAATATTATTGTTTTGTTAATGGTTGATATTAAAAATATTTGTTTATTTTTCAATTAGATTAAAATACTTAACATAAAGGATTGAGAAAAATGTTTATGTAAATATTATTCATTTACATTTCCACTGGTATAATTTGCCAGAACATTTAAAAGCTCACAATATTATTTATCACTTTAAGATGAGGTACTTTACTTACATTATAACTTTGACGATTTGTTTTGAAAATATGTTTACAAAATTGGCCAATTTAAAAAAAAACTATTAATGAAGAGTTTGTAATTTTTGAAAACAAACTAGAAAATTTGTTGGTGGTCAAGAGCTACCCAATGGTGTACAAGCAGTTTTCTCAAGCTTTCAAGAGGTGTATTTGACCTTTTTACCTTGTAAAATCCCTCCGAGAAAGGGAAATAAAAAAATCCTAAATATTTTTAAAATTTCAAAACACTTATAAATTACAAGTAACTATTCTCTAAATAATTAATGCGATCAAGTAGATGTTTTTGGTATTTTGTATTTCACTTTGTGGATAAAATATTTTCCATACATTCAAAAAAAACACCTCTGATTTTCAATGGATAACAAGTTGAAAAAAGATAGATACGAGTAAATAAATTTGAGAATAAGTTGCCCGACGTATTGGAAGTATCCGAGTTCAGTAGCCTTTTCACAAAAGTGGTCTACAACGTTTTATCTGATTAATCTATGTGATCTAGAAATTATCTAATTGCAAACATTTTTTTAATCGGTTAATCGGTAAAATGCACTGAATTGCAATAAATTTGAAAAATACACTTTCATTCTTAGGTACTATTATTTAATTAACTCCCAACATGAACTTTTGACTGAAACTACTCTTGGTCATGAAAAGTATTTCTTGACTTGATTTTTCAGAATTTTGATTACATTTTCAAAAGCCACTTATTCTCAAGTTATTTATGCTATTTTTTACATTTCTGATTGCGAATTTTGAAAGCAATAATTTCAGCATTAAAGTAAATTTTAGCAATAAAATATTGCGGAAAGGAAAGTAATAGCCAAAAATGGTAAAAATATGTAATAGTTAAAAATTGATTTTGATCAAAAAGAAAATTTCCACAGTCAGGAGCAAGAATTACCGCCCCTTGGAGACAGTGGCGGCGTTAAAATTTTAAATTGGTTGCTATAACCAAATCTATAACTAATTTAGCAAATCAATGTGTCATTTCTAGTATTTGTTTTTATTAGAAATTATTCAAGCTCGTTGACCTATAATAATATACAGAAACTTATGTTTGGAAAATCCCCAAATAAAATGTTTTTAAATTTCATCAGTAAATATTTAAATTTTGTAATATTCTGAAAATAAACCATATAACTGGGCTTATTAATTAAAACCATTAAATTGCTAAGCAGAAATAAAATTAATACTCACTCGCTGCTATCTTGAACCTTTTTGACTTCCTGTTTAGTATTCGCAATAGAATTATCTATCTTATCTAAAAAACTAGACAAATCTTCGTCGATACTATTAGATGAAGACATTAGTTCGGAAGGACTTCTGGGAACGTCATTTTCGTTAGTGATTGGTAAGCTATTGCTATCAGATACTGGTATCATTAAAAATTCCCTTAAAAATAAACTGTCGGACGCCCATAAACGATTCAATCTTCGAATTTGTTCCATCTAAAATGTGGTAAGGAGAAAAAACATGGTCGTTAATCAACTTTTATGTACTCACCGTAACTCCATATTTGAGTGCAATTCCTTGCAAAGTATCCGAACTAGATATTACATGTTTCACATGATGCTGGTTTCGAGTTACGTGTCTGCTAGTGCTACCATACTTTTTCAATGATTTACCAGACTCTCGAATTGATAATTTCTCACATCGCAAATCTTCCATTTGTATTCAATCGATTTCTATAACACATATAACTGAAAATGTTATGTAATTATCACAACACATGCACCCCAATCTTAAATAATACGTTGAAGAAACTGTGTGTAACTAATATCTCAAGTTGTTTAATAATAGCAATTACAAATTATCATTTTTAAATTTTAATAAATTGAAATAATATTACTAAGCAACAAATTTAGAATTTCAACGAGCCGTTTACTAGTATTATCAAATGTTCACTTTTTAAGAATATATTATCAATTCCAAGATAAGAATTTTAATATAAACTAAAGATATAATCTTATTATTGCTTAATTTGTACTAACCTACAATTTTCCTGTCGTTTCTTGAACCATTATTATACCAAGTGAAACGTCAAAAGAGATTTGATACGTTAAATCATCGTTAAATCATACGTTAAATGCGAGACAAATCTGATAAATGAAAAGATAACTAAAATGTAACCAAATCGGGAAATCAACAAAAAGTCAAAAACAATTTTGTTCCGTTATATTATGTAGTACATAAGCACAGTTTTTATATAAATAGTTTTTGCTGCACGACAAGCAATATAAAAATAAATAATTTCAACAATTTACCTTTCTCTCTATTTATGATTAATAATTCAAATTTATTTCGTTTGTACGAAACTGCGTTCTATACGTAATTATGCCTAATAGAAAATCGAACGTCTGTTCATTAGCTATTGTTTTTTATGACTAAATAAATCAAACTCTTTTTTTTTGGTTTACAAAATAATCATTTTTTTGTTTATTTGTGCCAAATTTTGCAACGACCACACTCGTTTCTTTTGAAATACCCTGTATATATTATGCAGATAATTGTTTAATAAATTAAATAATTGAAAATTGAGTCTTTTACTGCAATTATTAATAATTAATTGAATTGAGAGGTTTAACCTTGGATACTAAAGCTGCAAATTAGCCAGCAAGAAAATCAATTTTGAATAAAGCGCCATTTAATTCGAATGGCGTTGTCAAGACGGGTAAAATCAGAACAGATGATCGTAGGTGATTGTTTATAATTAATGTGATTTAGATTTAGACTCAATTTTCTTGACTTCGTTAATTTGTATTATAATTCTTTAATACTATGTCTTACCAGTTATATCGTAACACTACATTAGGTCATACGTTACAAGAAAGTTTAGAGGAATTAGTCCATGTAAGTTTAAGGTTAATTTTTTTTATTTCCAAATATTATTACTTTTTTCGCTCAAATTAATGGTTTTAAATTTATTTTCAGTATGGTCAAATAACACCACAATTATCTGCTAAAGTTTTGTTACAATTTGATAAATCCATTAACCAAACATTAGCGACCCGAGTCAAGTCTCGGCTAACTTTCAAAGCTGGCAAATTAAACACTTACCGTTTTTGCGACAACGTATGGACTTTCATGCTTAACGACGTTGAGTTTAGAGAAGTTCAAGAAGTTACAAGGATTGATAAGGTTAAAATTGTTGCATGTGATGGCAAGAGTGAGTAATAATAATACCTGCTTAATTATTATCAGTTGTCTTTGACAATTTTTATAGATGTTGGTGATGAAAGCAGCTCAAAGAAATAAAACTTTTTGGTTGTAATTATGACTTAAGTAAATGTATTTTTTGTAAAGATTATTATTGATATGAGAATTAAATAATTCTTAAAAATTACCTTTCATGTTCTGTTATCCACCTTGTGAGGACCTTCATCATTTGAAAGTCGACTTGACACCTGAGTAGGAATTTGTTTAAAATGTCCACATATTATGTAGGTGAAGAGAGTAGAATGTAAGAAAAGGTGTTTTATTATGGTGAAATTTCTGGTAACAAAATATTTAATATTTTGATATATCGACACTTGATAGGTCAAATGGCATATCCCTCAAAATTTTGAAAATCGAGTTATGCATATATTTGGGTTACGCCATTTTGACCTATCAAGTGTCGATATAATAGATTTTAAATCAAATAATTAGGTTTTAATATTTTGTGGTTAGTAAATCACAAATATTACATACAGGAAAATTATCAAGAATTTAAATTACATGGGTGGACAAGGAGCCAGATCATCTGGCGCTTTTCTATACTCTGCTTATAAAAACCTAATATCCAAAATTGATAACCTCAGAAAGTTGCTCCAAATTTTGTTTTGAACAAGCTCAATTGCCTTGCATCAAGACAATTGAATTAAATAAAACCATAATTAAAATATAACAAAGTTTTTATTTTCAGCAAATCAAGCTTATAAAAAACACATATCACTTACAGTTAGATAATTTAAAACTTCTTATTCGACTTAGGTTTTCCAAATGATGTTTTTTGTTTTCCAAATGATGTTTTTGGTTTTCCAAATGATTTATTTGGTTTAAAACCTTTACCACCTTTATTTGATTTTGGACTTTTACCTGTCCTTCCTTTGAATTTATTATTACTGGATGATTTATCGTCCTTGAAATTTGATTTCTTTTTAGAATTTGCAGCACCAAAGGAAGGTGCAAAATCTTGACAAGTTCGAATCTTTCTTTTTCTTTCCTTTTGTTTTGCAATACGATCGCTAGGATTAATTTTCATTTTTTCACCCTTCTTTGCGCCATCTTTTTTACCTCCCTTACCCAACTTTTGATCTTTGCCCATTTTACCACCCTTACTTGTCTTACCATCCTTGCCTAGCTTTTCATTAATTTGTTTCTTTAAATCACCAGCTTTATTTTCCAAACGTTTTTTTTCATCTTTTCGTTCTTGTTTCGATTGGAACCAGGGACGTTGAACTTCGACTTCTCCTTTAATTAATCTTTCAGTTCGATTCAATTGCTTTTCCATCATGCTCATCATTCTCTCTTCTTTCTCTTCGTTGAGAATTTCAATAATTTTAGGCTCCAACGTTTCTAATTTTTCAACGTATTTTTGAATAATCTCCAGTGGTATGATTCGACTTTTAACTTTTTTTTCTGAATTTTTTATTACCTCTTTTACAATTTTACGTTCCTGATCACCAGCCAAACTGATCGAGATACCTGCACGTCCAGCTCTGGCAGTTCGACCCACCCTGTGAATGTAATGCTCATAAGTTCGAGGTAGAGTGAAATTAATTACAGTTTTAACTCCGGGTATGTCGAGACCTCTAGCTGCAACGTCCGTCGCAACCACCACATCAACTTGATTAGTTTTAAATTTTTGTAAAGTGTCGAGTCGTTGCGGTTGAGTTAAATTTCCATGCAACTCTGCTATTTTCACGCCCAATAAACCTAGCAATATGTGCACGCGATGTGCCTGTACTTTGGTGGGAACAAAAATTATACAATTATCCCGGAAAGTTCGGCACACAAGAGCAGCCAAAACTGCTTCTCGCTGTTTATCATTATTGTGCCTAATTCTTATAAATTCTTGTCGCAAATTAGCTGCAACTACTTTGTTGCTGTCGACAAAAATTCGAGTCGGTTCTTTTAACGATACCATAGCTAAGTCGTCAACTTCTTCATTCATTGTTGCCGAAAATAACATGGTCTGTCGAGTGCGAGCACATTGCGATATGATTTGTTTCATTTGTTCTGCAAAGTACTCGTCTAACATACGATCGGCTTCGTCTAGAATTAATATTTCTACTGATTCTAACCCAAATGTTGGAGTACTTTGCAAGTGATCAATTAAACGACCAGGTGTGGCTATGACTATATCGGGATTTTTTCTCAACACACTTTCTTGGACTTTCAAATCCAAGCCACCTACAGATAAACCGACTTGTATGTCAGTAAATTGGCACAACTGCGAGGTGACTTGATAGACTTGAACACCCAATTCTCTTGTTGGTACCAAAACTAAAACTCGAGTGACTGCTAAACCACTGCTTGGACGAAATATTAAACGTTCAATGGTTGGTAACATGTAAGCAGCTGTCTTGCCTGTCCCGGTAGCTGCACACCCATAAATATCTTTTCCTAAACAAACAAATTTAGAAATGTAAAAACATAAACATGAAATAAACAAACAATAAATGGTACTGGTATACCTGAGGCTATAACTTAAAAAAATCTTTAAAATTTGTCCTCTTAATTAAAAAAAAAATAACTCTTACCTAACAAGGCAACTGGAACTGTTGCGGCTTGAATAGGAGTTGGATGTGTAAATTGCATCTGTCCGATAGCTTTCATTAGAGGTCTAGAAAGATGCATCTGTTGGAAACTAAGATCTTCGTCGTAGGTATACATGTCTTCGCCTACAGGAATACCTATATCTTTAGATTTCATCTTTCTCTTATCTTTAATTTTAATGTGATCGTGTTGAAGATCTTCACTAGACAACGAAACATCTGAATCGTATGAATTGTCTAAATCTTCTTCATCATCTTCCTGTATTTCATCTACATTGTCGTCATCCAATTTCCTCTTCTTCCTAAATTTTTCGATCTTATCATCTGTTTTTGTAGATGCTTTCCGTTTTATATATTTTTGCAAATCATTCCATGGATCTTTATTATAGTCTTCTACAGAATCAAAAAATTCGAAATCTTGATTAAATTCCGTCTTTTTCTTTCTCTTCGATGGTTGAAACTAGAAATTAGAGAGGTTAGTTTACTAAGTTTTAATAAAAATTTAACAAACCTGTTCTTCGCCATCCGATTCTTCAGAGTAATTATCAATTTCATCGTCACTATTTATCGTTTTTACTAAATCCATCTTAAAAGCTAGTTTTCATTCCAAAAAACATTCACAGTCAATAATTAATTAACCTAAAATTTTCACACCGTGGGGCAGACATGTGAAATTTCAAATCTATCAAATAGATATGTTTATATTATCGACACTAGATGGCAGCAAAGTTGTGGTAGAAAAATTAAAAACTGTCAAAAAAGCATAAATTCGAATTTCGTGAATTAAAATATTAAATAAATAAATAGGTAATTCCAGTTTGTTTATGTGTGTAAAACAAATAAATGAAAGGCGTGGAAAACATTTTGTACTCCAATGAACACCATTCGCATAACCAGAACCTCATCAGGGCAAGGGGAGATTGCACAGTAACATAATGTTACTTTAAGGTCCCGATTTATCATTTGGACGAGAAATTCTCTCAGTAGATGGCGTAACTTCTAAAAATTATTCTGAATTTAATTTTAATCGGCGTTTATCGATACGGTACGAATTCATTGACTGACGCTTCACAAGGCGCGCGTTTTTAAATTATTTTGAAGGAGAACGTCATCCACAACACATTTAAATTATTTTAAAAAAATTTTTATTATAAACAAAATAATATATGTATTAGTTATGAAATCATGTTAAAAATCATATTAGTTTTTAGTTAGAATCTCGTTAATCTATTTGTGCGCGTCGTGAATAGCCTACTCGCATGAATCTGCGAGTTATTTTTATAAACTAGAGCTTATAACAATCTTAGAAACAAATTTTCAACTTTTTATGACTTACCGTTTTTCATAAATGCGAAAAATACCAAAATATCCCTAGAGTAAAGTACCCTTTTGGACCGGATAATCACAACCAAGAATAGGAGATGCACAACTAGATGCTATGAGTCTCAAATACAAAATTTCAACTTTGTATGACCTACCATATTTGAGTTATGCAACATATAGTACAGACGTCTATACATACGTCATAAGGGGACGTCTATTAATTACGTGAGACGTTTAGAGGGGCGAGGGAGTCGAGAAGAATCTCACCGAATCCCACGTGGGGGGGGGAGAGGGGGTCTCGGCAAATATCACGTAATTTTTTTTTCCGGCAGAAACTGTAAAATTGGGTTTAAATTAAGAACGTAAAACAAACAATCTCACGTGATTAGGAGAGGGGGTATTGAGCCAAATCTCACGACATCTCACCAGAAGAGGAGGGGGTCGAAAAATCGCCTCACGTAATTAATGGACGTCCCCTAACGGATATTTCCGTCAAAATCTGGATTACAATACTTCCTTTCTAATAAGGAAGTAGTAATAAAAATGTGCCTTATGGCTCGTACTCTGTAGAATTTGGCCAGTAAACCATTGAACACTTTTTGCATAAAACTACTGACTTACTCAAGTCAGCTAATCTTTTTACTGTTCTCACATGGGTAAGTAGGTTCATCTACCAAACTACTCTCCAATCGTCTAAATTACTCGCCGCGTCTGAAGGCTTGCACTTTCTACCTCCCATTTTAATGATGAATGAGTTTATATTTGAAAATTAAAATTACTGTTATAAATAATATATTAGTAGTCAAATACCTCCCAAATAAGTTATTGTAAACTCAACATACTTACCCTTAGTTGGGCGATACTAAAAAATAAATTTCAAATGATATTTTCAAGATTAAAAAATAAACAGGGTAAATTGAAAACAAACTTGACAAATCAATTAAAAAAATTTAAGTTTATAAATCTAAAAACGAACTTTACAATCATAAACAGAAAATAAATTAATAAAAATGTTTTAAATTTATTAAAATAATTAATAAGAGAAAACAATAAAAATAAATTGCAGCTACAAACACTCAATAGTTTCGTGTATCACAAATAAGTCGTGTTAACAAAACAATCTACTCATAAATTTTGATAATTACATTTTTGCTCCATCAATTATGGTGAATCGTAAGCTACTTAGCTGCCACATTTTCGAAAGAAAATATAAAATTAAACTATGACACAAAAACAATTTATTATCCTTGCAATTTTAGATTTGCAATAATAAAAGTACTTTACAAATTTAATTTAAATCATAAAATCATGTAATTTAAACGCTAAAGCAAAATTATCATCAAATATAACAACATAAATTTTATTTTACACAAAAAAACAACCCTATTTATTGCCGTACCTATAGCGTATATTATATTATTATAATTCGTAAATTGACACAAAGGATTATTATTATTTTTATGAGATCAGTCAATTCATGATAGCACTTACCCATTTCGAGCCAGGTTTTATTTATTTATTTTATAAAGAGTAGTTGCAGAAAATAGCAATAAAATTTAAAATTTTTTCAAGTTGCGGTTTAAATAAAATAATAAACAACACAATAAATAGTAAGGGATTTCTATTTAACAATATATAGCTTATAATTCGTCAACCTTTCCACAAATCTACAATAAAGAACAATACAATTTATTGTATTTTACGCAAAGAAACAAGAAACATCCTAAAAGGCTTCCATTGTATATAAATAATAAAACAAAAACTAAGCTACAACATAAACAATGTATCAACAACTTCACAATTATTATTATGATAATAAAAAAATATACATTAAAAATAAAATATTTAATGTTTGTCCACGTAAAATGCAAATAATGATTAATAAGATGTCTACATAATAATTACTGTATATGTAAAATACAAATACTATATATACATACAATGTACATACATATACTATATTTAAATAAAATGAAATTACTATCTACATAATATGTATACATATACATAAGTATATGTATGTGACATAATATGATTTAACACGGCTATGTACAATTATCTAGCTATGTACAGTATATCACAATCTATACAATATAAAGCGGACTCTTTGTACTATCGCCGCGAGTATTCAAGGCTGCACTTCTGTATGAGTTACGTATATAGGCCGCAGCAGCTCTTGCTTTGGTCCAGGACTGCAACACGAGCAGCCAACAAGGCAATGTCACTTCACGTCTTTTTTTCTTTTTCCTTCTACTTCTGATACTGCAACAAAAGAAAAATTTATATAAGAAAAGCATAATATTTTAAACTATATTTTAATAAACCAAGTTACTGGATTCTAACTATGACCTAAGAAGAATATCATCTATATACAATAACGAGATTATTTGAATTTTAAAACTGACAAGTAAATAAAAAATGATTGCTCTTCAGGTTGACGTACTCTTTTTGTGTCATGCATTCATATTTTGGATTTTACTATAGAAGACCCAGAGGTAGAAAATTTCAAATTTGGTGGTTAGAATAGAAACGAATCAACTCCACAAATACTGTTTGAGTTTTAAACTTTAATCGGCATGACTTAAGAGTGTTCGTAACAGAAAAACCCACTTCTGTTCTGATCATCCTATATCTTACCAAACAAATGACCAATATTCGACATGGTTTTCTATAGAACTAAATTCTATTAAATTTATTAATTTTCAAAATAAATATTTCAAACAATATTGTTAAAATAAATTCAATCGGTAAGAATAATTATTAAATCAACTACCTATAGTTCCTTTCGGTTAAGCTTACTCAAAAAAATTACACCAGCGTATTATAATTTATGGAATTGATTTTAAATAATTTATTGAGAAAATTATTAAATTGGTAGATAATTGTTTATTTTTATAACAAGATTATTAAACTGTGTTTAGCAATGTATTTTTAATAAATTGGCATTAATTTTTTATTCACGTTTACCTATAAGCTCCTTTAGCGAAGCATGCCATTGCTACTGAATATACTTAACTAAAAGCATCCGATGTGTTCGACATCGTTTTTTTTAACTTATTAGCATTGTGTATACCGCAGGTGCATGAGAGAGACAGAAAATCCACGCACTTAGCATTAGCGTGTTTCACAATTTATCAGATAAACATAAACAATATTGCGATTTTCTCACATAAAAAATGTATTGTGTAATAATAATTATGAGGAAAATTAATAAAATATATACGTAGCGGCCCAGGTGAGTGGGGCGTGCCGACGTAATAAGACTATTTTATAGACATAATGTCGTTAGAGATATATCACACAATTTTGATGTAAATTTTTAACCGGGCCAGATAGATAAGACCAGATCCCTTCTTAGAGAATAGAAAAAAAACAAGATATAGTTAATGACAGCAAATGCTTTAATTTTTTAAATGCACCAACATTTTAGGTGGGCTGAACCCCCCATAAAAATAATGAAAAATGCGTTTCGAAGGCTAAATAATAAATTAATCTAATAAGCAATCATTTTAGCGGTTCTTACTATTTCAATATCAAATACTAACTTGTTCTATCTTAAAAAAATTTAATAAATATATTATTTATTTTAATAAATATTTTATATAATAAAATATTATTTAAATATTTTTTTTTATTAAATTAAAAGTGAAACATCTGTGAGTTTTTCGTATTTATTCATCGATATAATAGTTTTTCGATATAATATTGTTTAATATAGTAACAAAAAGTTCAATCTGGAACATAACGAACATAAACATATAAGAAATATAAATGCAAATAAATGCTAATAAAGAATCGAATATTGTTGAAATCTTAACTGTATAATATGGAATAATTTTTTGTAAATATTAGAATTATTCCGGCATTATTCGATACTCGATTAATCTTTTGGTTTCTATTAAACAATATACAGTGAAACTTCCCTAACTCAAACTGCTCTAACTCGAATTATTCTATAAATCGAATCTTTTTTTATAAAATATAATAGGTTTGTTAGATATTTATGACTAATTTTATCTTCATAACGCGAAGTTTGACTGTAGGTACTTATTAAGTTTTAAATTTTTACATGTTAAAAAAATTAATAATTGAAAAACTTGACAGTTGTAATATTAATATTAGATTAGAACTATGCAAATTAGTTGACTGCACGTGATATCATGTTTCGAATTTCGGATTCTCTTCAGGCAAACCTGGAGTAATTCATAATTTATTCATAAACTAATTGAATTTTAATATTGTTCGGGTTAGTTTTGTTATTAATTATTCCAGGTTTGTCTGATGAGAATCCGGAATTCGAAACATATGATATCACATTTAGTAAACTCGTTCAACTAATTTGCATAGTTTGGATCTAATATTACTATATAAGTTTTTCATCACTATTTTACCCAATACCCAAAAAATGCTCATACACTTTTTAGAACTAAAATATTTTAGTTTATCACAAATAAAATAGACTGAAGTATAAAATATCGCAAACGTTTTCATCATACTATGGCATCATCAGGCGATGAACTAGAATACAGTCAAACTTCCCTAACTCGAATCTCAAGGGACCACCAAAACTGTTCGAAAATACTCGTAAATTAATATTTTATAAAACCCAAAAAATGCACTAAACACTTTTCAGAACTAAAATGTTTTTTAAGATATCAGTTATCACATGTAAAATACACTGTAAGTATAATTGAGGACCTTGCAGCATAAGGGATGCAGCTCGGTTATTTGCATTTGTCGAGAAATGACAATAAACTGTTTGCAAACTTGCACTAAACAATGCTTGGAGCAGGTCCAAAATCTGTAATATCTTTCCCATTTCTTCTCGGATTTACATATTTCTTACACCGATCGATGTACTATCAATTCTTTTCACATTTTTTACAGGTATTAACTAAAAAACGACCAAACATGGAGCTGCACCCCTTATGCTGTAAGGTTCTCAATTTATACTTACAAATAAATAAAAATTAAAATATTGATATGGTTTTCACTAAATGTTCAATAATAAATTCTGACTTGTTTCTTATTTTTTCAAATAGGTAATTATGTAAATACGCGAAACAGTTGGACAGCACAGCTATCACCCAATTAATTTGTAAATAACAGCAACGGGTAAATCACTATAACTTTTTTTTTAAATCTCTTTATATAAAGGTTATAATCCAGCCGTGATTAGTTTTATATAAATAAGTGACCAATTTTATGTAATTGGATAATTTCAACGTATAACCTTAACGTATTCTATATTAAAAGATATGTTAACTGTGTTCGATTATTGCATTTTGACGTCACTAGGCGTAAAAAATCAAATGACAGCTGATATTACAACGTTAAATTTTCTTGAATTTAATTTGTGAATTAATACATACATATTAATTATTACATACATTTACCCGGGTAAATGTATGAAGGGGTTAACCCTTTCAGACCCAGGGTACACTATAGTGTACCTACGTTTATTAATATTTTTTAGAAGTTGTTGACAAACTTATATGTTAGATAGCAATCATTTCTTAATGAAAGAATCACAAGGAATTCAATAAAAATATAAAAAATGTTCTATGAGTAACATCAACTATGATAATAAATTAATTAAAATAAAAAGTGTATAAAATCATTCCCCTGCCAAACAGCTTATACTTAAGTATAACTTTAGTTAAGAATAACTCAGCCAAATATCAATATAAATGCATAATTTTTTTTGCTAGTTGTTATCATACTAAACTTGGTCTACGAATAATAGTCACCTGTTTAAATCTGTTATCATTCGTTATATAATGGTTTATATTATATTAGGTCAACTAAAGTTTACTTAGCTGTATTTTCTTATTTAGAAATCAAAAAATTATGAAACTCCCCAAAAACACTTTTTATAGCACAGTAATACGAAATTAAAAAAAAAATGTTTTCCATCAGCCAAAAAAAGTCGAGTCTGAAAGGGTTAATATAGTATTTCATACTCAAATAAAAGCTAATAAATACCTTACACCATCAGTAATACCATCATCTATCTGCACTTTCATAAATAACACTAGTTTACAAAATGAAATTTTTTTATGTACATTTGATCAGAGGTGGATTTTCTTATGTATTTTCATCCGCTGAACTCGAAAGCTCAAGGTTCAAATTTTTTTATGGAACAGTTTTTGAAATATTGTATTTTTTTCATTTTTTCGACTTTTTTCACTTGACAAATCATATCTCGAGCTAGAAATGTCCGATTGGGTTGTTCTTGGTACCCAAAGGCAAGGTATTGAGATGACAAACAATTATGTATATATCGGATCTTTGATTGGTAAAGCGGTTCAAAATATATCGATGAAAATAGAACACATTTTCAAAAAAAATCATATTTTCTAGTGATTTTGTGCCAACGTAAAAGTACAAATCGTTAAAATAACGTCTGGTTTCTCTTCATGTACGTAAAGATGATACAAATCCCATGTTTTCCGAATATTTTAATTTTTTCGATAATTTATTGGGTATAAAACGCTTGCAATACATTCTCGACAGTTTTATATGTTAGAAATGGTTGTGGCTCTTGCTTTGGGTTCGGTGGCTTTTGGGATCCATTTCTCTAGTGAGAAACCATACATAGTCTCCAAACATTGCTTTATCCCAAAATCCTTGATAGCGCCACTCAATGGTCTTAATTTGTTGGTGAAATCTCTCGCCGTGTTCGTCACTCACGTCACCAAGATTATCCGGAAAGAAATTCAAATGCGAATGCAAGAAATGGATTTTTAGAGACATAAATGAACGTAGTTATGCAGAAACCTACCAACCCAATAAAACACTAATTGAGAAAATAAATAAATAAGATTTAATTTTAAAAATTGTATTGGATAGAACAATTCGAAAGACAGTTGTGAAAGTGCTTTTATATCCTTAAGTCAATTATATTTCTAAGTTATCTTTCAGCCAAAAATACTATTTCCTGATTTTGTACAAAAATACTCAAATTATGTGAGTTGGTAGTTTTATGCATAATAATAAATAGCTACAAAAAAATCTATTTTAGCTTGTTGAACGTTTTCTAGATGTTTTCCAGTCAAAGAATAGTACCTATTAAGCCCATTTTCGTAATTAACTCATTTTTTGAAAATTGTGGATTGGTAGGTTTCTGCATAACTACGTCCAAATAAAATGCTAAAAACAATGCAATAGTTTTATTTAGATTTATTCACTCAATTGCTTATAACTTTGTCATTTTTCGGTCGATTTTCTTCTATTTGGTCTTAGTTCTTGCATAAAAGTATCGCCTTTACGCACATGAAGAGAAACCAGCAGTTTTTTTTAACGATTTGTACTTTTCCGCCGGCACAGAATCACTGTAAAATATGATTTTTTTGAAAATGTGCCCTAATTTCATCGATGTATTTTGAACCGCTTTACCAATCAAGGATCCGATTTACATATTTGTTCGTCATCTCAATACCTTACATTTGAATATCAAGAACGACCAAATCGGACATTTCTAGCTCGAGATATGATTTATCAAGTGAAAAAAGGTCGAAAAAATGAAAAAGTTACAATATCTCAAAAACTGTTCCATAAAAAAATTTTTAACCTTGATTTTCGAATTCAGCGGAACAAAATACATAAAGAAATCCATCTTTCATCAAATGTACATTTTCGGTGTAAACTAGTGTAATCTTGCGGAGTGTACTTATAATATAAGTATACACAAAACTACAAAGTAATAATAATTATTGTTAGACGTGACAGTATATTTGTGCGGTAATAATCTGTAACGGTTTGAGACGTATTGAGATAGTCAGACCCATGTCAGACCTAGGATAATTATTTTTAGCATGGTTGATTCATCTGAGGTTCTCAAATGTTTTAATCTAGTGAAAAATTAAAGCTAGTAATGGAGCCGATTTCGTAGATTGATTCGCAATACTAACAGTATTACTGATGGTGTAAGGTGTTCATTACGTGATGGAATAATATAAGTACGTTTTATGTTAAGTTTAGTAGAAAGAGCTAATTTTTTAACAATTTTCATAACTTATGGGGTTTCACAATTTTACTAATAATCGGTTAGGCTGGTGTACATTACCGTGAAGAACATTATTAAATGACATAGAAGAGCAAGAAACGATAGCATCTATTGGTGGTGGTGAAAACTCCAAACACAAACGTGTATATTTGAGAAACCTTCATAGATGAAATCAACATAATATTAAGATAGTAAATATGCAGTCCTACGGCCATCTTAAATCACACACCATAGGAAACAGTTCTTGCAACACAGTAATTTATTTTGGATTATTACACCTGCAAGAATTTATGGGTCATTGCTTCCATCGAAGTTCGTCACCATTACTGATCGAAGGTTTTGCAGTCATAAAAGTTATTAGGAAAGTGGAAGTCTCACTACGGTCCAGATTTTCGCCACAAAAAACTCCTCGCTGTTTGTTAAATTTTCGAAATTAAAAATAGAGTACGGATAATATTCACATACAATATTATGAAAAGCTCATCGTCTAACGATTTTCAATTAAGCGAGAAAAACGTTTGAAGTAGTTTTACAATTTTGATGATGTCATACTCCGAACTTCTTTTTTTAGAAAAACTGTTTGTCAAAAGTTTGAAATGTGTTATTGTCGTTTCTTCTACAATATGAGAACACCATTTTTATTAATGGTGTTAGAAAAAAATTAATATTCAATAATGGAAAAGCGATAATGACCAAGCTATATAAAATATATATACCTACTATCTCAAATGTGTCACAATCGACGTAATGGTTTTGTTTCCATTAAAAAAAAATCGGAGCTTTATATCGTTAATTCTGAAATTAAAATATTATGGGAAAATTTGACTAAAGGTCTGACGAGAATTAGTTTTGAAAATGATCAGTAGCAATTTGCTAACATGTTATAAACCCGTCAAGTAAGTATATTAATAGTGTACACAATATTTTTAATATAAATTTTAATAAATAATAAATTTTATTATAAATTGACTATTTCTGATGTATTTACGGTAAAACTTTTTCAGTGATCATCTTTAGAATGCTTTTTCGATTCAATCAGGCCCCAACGGTATTCCTAACCAATGTTTCTTTTACTTTCCTTGGCTGCAAGTTAACGGTTTTTGGTAGGATATTAACGAGTATGCAACTGCACTAATGAACATAACCGCTGGGTTTCGAGACAAAACCTAACATCACATTTACTCAAAAGCAGGCTAAATATTCAGAGTAGTGTTGCCAACTATTGGAAATGCCATCATAATAGAAACTTGCTAAAATTATAGTATACCAATATAAGCTGCTAATTGGAAGGGGGGGAGTAAACAAACGACAACCTTTTTTTAGCTTCTTACCCCATGTTTTTAAACGAGTTAATTGTAAGTTTTTGGAGAGTATTGAGTAAAATTGTATTAAAATCCAATTTTAATGAATTATATTATTATTTTAATAAATAAAGTACTAGAATAAGACATTTCTAGTACATAGTACAGAAGGTAAAAAATATATACTACTAAATACTTATAGTACGGTTGGCAACGCTGATTCAGAACAACAATACCCCTAGAACGAAAATATCTTGGAATTTGGTTTGTTTTTTCACATTTTCACACCAATTTTTATGTTATTTCAAGGTTTAGTCATGTTTGAATGATTGCGGGTTTGTCATTAAATTGCCAAACTTAAAGATTTACTTTTTGTAAAAGGAGGAATTGTTTTACTTTATTGGCTGGGAGAGTAGAAGTCCGATTTATGGTCACATATAAATGGTTGCTTCCTTTATATTCAATCAAACACAATACAATAAGTAGTGAATATCAAATTCACAAATTGATTTTTTTTTTTCGATTTTTACTCTCTGACGTGTAAAAAAAAGTTACATTTGCTAACTGAATTATTGGCACAGCCCTATGCTAGCAATGTAATTTGTGTCTATTCAAGACTATTTTTGACACAACAATCAAATTTACATCAAAACTTTTCAGACATTTTTGGTTGCAAATTTCATGGCCTTCAATTTTGTTTATAAACATTTTTCCATTATGTCCCTCCATTTCTAACTGACAGCGACTTAAACAAAACTCTGTAAAATGCAAAAAATAATTTCAGCTGTACCTCAAAAACGGTGCGACAAAATAGAAAACTGAATAGGAGGTTTTTCTTGTAAGTTTTTTATTCCCTACATTTTTCTACTTTGTCGCACCGTTTTCGAGATACTGCTGAAATTATTTTGCATTTTACAGAGTTTCGTTTAAGTCGCTGTCAGTTAGAAATGGAGCGACAAAATGGAAAAATGTATATAAAAAAATTGAAAGCCATGAAATTTGCAACAAAAAATGTCTGAAAAGTTTTGCTGTAAAATTGATTGATATGTGTCAAAAATAGTCTTGAAAAGGCACAAATTACATTGTTAACTTAGGGCTGTGCCAATAATTCTGTGAGCCAGTGTACACTTCGTGAAAATGTGCCATTTTTTTCCCAGTAAACTCGAAATAAATCCTACATCCTCCACCCTTGAATATGTAATATACTATTTTTTACGTTTGAAGAAAACTTACTATGTGTTATTGAGCAACAATGATTTTTTCGCAATTTTTACTACGGTCTCAAAAGTGACTTGGTGGCTCGTTTGCAAAAATTGTCGAACTTACTTCACTCGGCCATCAACATTACAGACTCGTCACAAAAAGTCCTACTTTTGCTCTTTATATAAAACGTATTTGTAATAATTAAAAAAAAAAGGAGTTCGGTATCGTTATCGGTACAAAGAAAAAATATTAGTTGACACAATTACTTTGAGACAACTCCCGATTATTACCAACATCCGTGTAGTCAATTCGACGATAAGAGAGAAACACTCGAGGTTAAATAGATTTGATTGTATATAATATTATATAGACAATAATTGCATAACCAAGACTACCATCGTTTTCCAAACCATACCCATTATTTAATCGCTTTGTACAATTTTGTTATGAGTCCGTTAGCAACAGACAATATAACATCATAACAAATAAAAAGTGAAAATATTAATTCACTAGTGAAATCTGTAACAGTTTTTCTTTTAAATTCGCAGTGAAATTATTAAAAGATAATTGATTGATGCTTTCGGATTAAACTGAAAGTTTACTTTACTCAATGTTGTTTACCTTTCAAGTTATAAAAAAAATTATAATAATTATTGATGTGTAAAAAATCGGTTTTTCCAGCCGTACCCATCAATTTTACGGTCACTTTAGATGCAATAAAATCAAAGAATACTGCACTCGGGAGAAATCAAGCAAAATTACCGTCAGTAAATTTTAGATCTCGTTAAAAGCGAACATTAAACAAGTTCACCTACTGCAATCCATCTGTTCAAAAATTAAGGCAGTAATAATATTCCCCAAGAAAGGTTACAACATAATTATTATTTATGCTAATTTGCAAGATAATCCGAAAAACCCATTGCGACCCATTTAAAAAATAAAATAAAACATTAACTCACCGGTGCTGCGTGTTTTCCTCCTTAGAATACTAGCATTAGATTGTACTTTGTCACCTTTACTACGCGTATTTAACGCAGGCATAGTTCGTACAGAACTTCGTGTTTTAACAGGTCCCGTTTTCGCGTTTTCAACAAAAGTCGTCGTCGTCGCCGCCGCCGCGGCCGTCGCCGTTGGTATCGCCGCCTTTAACTTTGTCCGCACAGTACTACTAATGTTATTTTTCCTAACTTTACCAGCAACTTCGATTAATGGTTCGTCACTATCCGAACTATCTTCGATCATTTTTTTCCTTACATTTTGTTGTTTTGACGAATCCACTCCCATACAAACTTTAATGAGTTCTACCGCATTTTCGGAACATTTTCTTGACTTTTTACTTTTAGCATCTTCGACACTATTGTTAGAACTTTCCGACTCGCGTCTTTTTCGTTTAGGTGGAACAATTCGAGCTTGTTTAGGTGGAACGGGCGAACTAAGTTCGGGACTGCTGAGCTTGGAAGAAGCACGAGTTCGTAAAGACCTTGTCATTGGACTGGGCGAACTAGGATTCTGATTATCGGGTATATCTATTAGAAGTTGCTCCAACAAACTTTTGCTTTTAATCACCATAGGACACGAATTGCTGTTATCAGAATCCGATAGTGTTGGACTCTCGGAATCGCGAGTTTTATCGGGATTTGAATATGTGTACAAAGGCGGCGACACACGCATCGGTTGTGGATCTGGGTCTTCTTCGTTTTGTAAAGCTTTTAACGGAACAAGACTCACTTCGACTTTTGGCAACTGATCTTTCAAAATAGGTGACGACAGCGTCGTTAACGTCACCGCTCCTTGTTTAAGACTGTCCTGCAACGCCGACGTGAGACCACAACATTGGTCAATTTTAGTATTGGAGTTATGTTTGTTTTCATTCAAATCTTCCCCATTCAAACCCTCCATTTTAGCTAGTTGAGCCTCTATGTCAAGTATATTAGGCACTTGAGGTTTTGACTTGACATTATCCGAAATATCGGTGTGAGGACTTTGGCTAGCTTGATTCGGCGATTTTTCGCTAAGCGCATCCATACTTTCTATTCCGCTATCTTCTCCTTGTCCGCCAGAATTTGGCGACCGCCCCACCTGTTTCTCCACCGAATCTGGTTTTTGATCTACGATTTTTATTAAATCTGGCGACTTATCTTTCAGTTCTTTCAGAGGTGGAGGATCCGTTAGCGTATTAACTAATTCTTCTACTTTTTCGACTTGCTGGTATTGACTATTTTCTTGTAGATTCTCAGTCCTGTGTGGAGGTCGCGTCACACTTTTTTCTAAATCCTCTAACAGCCTCTGCTTAAATTTGGCTTCCATATCAATTTCGCCGATCGGTAAACTCGTGTGCTTCATTAATTTTTCGGCCACGTTCTTACTGTAACTCTTACTACGATTCAGTTCTTTTATTTTCGATGACTCTTTACTCTTCACCTTATCCTTTCTTGGTTTTTGTGTTGGCAGCGCAGTCACAGTACCGGTGTTGGTGGAACCCACAATAAATAATTGAGATTCTTTATCTTCTTGATCAGTGTGACTGAGCCGCCGTTTCTTGTCCCCCGACGTAATTCCGTTAGTTTCTGCATATCTTTTTATGGAATTGGTCAATTCTGGTTCACTTTCTCGTCGTTCTTTAAATTGCGAATTGTAACTCACGTGCCTCGTAATCTCTTTATCTATCACGTGACCACCCGTCAATAGATTTTGTTCTCTGTGTTCGTGACCAGATTTCATTTTCTTGATTTTATTTTTTGTATATTCGGATGCCGTCGTGGTACTCGCTGCACCTTCTTCCATAGTTACAGATGGATCGCTTACCGTCAGAGATTCTTTGTATGCGGAATTCTTTTTCACCTTTAACGGATCCTGCGTTTTTCGTGCCTTCGTCGATGATTTCGTGATACCGTCCACACCTGACGAGGAATTTAACTTTATCTTCTTGTTTATCACTGCATGATTACGGCCGCGCAAAGAAATATGCAAAGGAGGTACCCGCAATACTTCGCTGGCAGCACTATCGACTACGCTTGCAGTTTTCTTAGTTGCAGACATGTTGATGTAGCTAACGTACGCCGGACTAACTGGCTCGGTTTTCTCCAATTTTAAACGCAATCTAATTTTTTCGGTATGCTTGAAACTAGGCGAATCGCGACCTTTCTCCTTGTCTTTATTTTTCGCGCCTTTAAAACGCGAACTTTTACTACTGTCACTATGATTTGATCGACTTTCACTATCACTTTGGTCGGTGGTATCTGGCCGACTGATTGGGTTTGTGTCTTCGTCGGAGGTGATAACCGGCGATGGCAAACCTCTAAATATGTCACTAGGAATTTCTTCGGTTTCATTTTCGCTTTCGAAATGCGGTTCCAACTCGCCGGTCAAAGGATTAATTAGATAGTTGCACCGACCATCGCTGTTCGTTAAGTCTTCCGGTAAGTTAGGTGGACTCCTGACTATGTCGTTTTCTAGAGAAGGTAGCAACTGATCTAAATCCGATTCTCTCAACTCTTGAAGCGACGGCGTAATGTCCACTAGTTGGGGCATGGGCTGCGCAATGGGTTCGAAAGAACTGTTTCGGTAAGGTGGAGGTATACTGCTGGTTCGAAACGACGTGATAGCCTTCACAACCGGATTTCTATTTACAGAAGAAGTTTGCACGTTCGACGTATTACTAATAATATTGGTGTTCACTGGTAACGAGTTAGGTAGACACTGCTGTGTTTTTATTGTAGTTCCGACGTGATTTGAACCAGGAATTTCATTAGTACTTTTAAAAGATGACACGCTTGCAGATTGAATTATTTGATTAGGTTGCCTAATGGATGAACTAATTGGTAAAATATTAGAACTTTGTAAACTGTTTGGAATATGCAACAAATTATTTTGTTGTATCGAATTTTGTTGATGTACATTGTTGCTATTAGCCGACACTATAGAATTGCACTGCGTCACATTTGCCGAAGATAAGACACTAGAATGTGAACTTTTAATTAGCGTTGAAAAATTTGATATTGTTGACGTAGTTGTCGGTGCAGGTTGCACAACCGGCTGATTAATTGGCGCCATCACAACACTGTTTGTCTTTAAAGTTGTTACACTCTTTTTCATAAATGGTAAAGTAGACATGGAAACGATATCCTTTACTGATGAAGTGTCCGAAGCACACGATGCCGTAACAGAATATTTCAGAGTAGAAGGTGACGGTGAAGAAGAAGATACGATGGATCCGTTAGCGTGCATAGATGAAGATGGGGCCAGCGAAGATACGTTAGAAGAGGCAATTTCTGCTTTACATGTTTTCAAGTTGCCGTCATTTTGTAATAGATTGACCAAGAGCGGACTAGAGATGGTGATGGGAGGTGGTTTTCCTGGATACGGTGGCGGCGGTGTACTGTAACTGCTCACTAATGGTACATTTTCTCGTGGTTGAATTGCTTGGTTCATACTAGTAAATGGAAACGGAGCAGTATACGATCTTGGGCTTGGTAAACTTGAACTTGATGCAATATTTTGTGAAGGTACTTTTGGAACTACTGTATCGGTGGGACACAACACGTTCGGTGAACGGAACTGTATTTTCTCACTCGTACTGACCACGGTTGCATTGGAAACTGGATTTTCTGAACTAATCGGTGGCACCACTGTAGAATTTGAACTTGCAGCCGACGTACTTGCTTCATCTGGAAAATTCAAAAAATCATTAGTGCATGTAATGTAAATTTACAGTTCGCTAGTTTACCTACTTTTGACGTTAAAAAAACAAAACAAGAAAAATTATGTAATTTATAAATTATTTTGTAACATAATTTATTGATAAAATTAAAAATGCGAAGAAAAAAATGAGAGCAAAGTATTCAGATGACCTTTGAAAAAATTAGTTTATGATGAAATTAAAAAAAACAAAAATACCTTGTGTTGTCCTAAGAATAACTTCTTGAGGTTCAGGTCCCGCCAACCGAAGAGATATGACTTGATCTCCTTCGACTTGCACGCTCAAGATGCCCAGTGCACGCAATTGTTGCGAACCTTCGCTGGCCAAAAGTCGTAAGCGTACTGCTGCTTCACGAGGAATAGACAGCGTAACGCGTACTGAATTCCACGGCTCCAGTTTGCAGACTTGCAACTTGTCACCTAACAAATCTTGAAGATTACCTAGGACGCGTTCCAATTGATGGGGAAATGTTGGATCTGTTAGATCGCCTTCACATGTCACTACAGTTGTTATACTATAGCCATCGCTATCAGCAGCCATCTAAAAGGTGTCACAATTTTTATAAAATTTAACCTAAAAAATCTGGAAGCGACTTACCATTCTAAAGGTTCACATGCCTACAAAAACCATAAAATTTGCTTCGGCACAGCAAATTTATTATAAGTGGGAGCTAGAAGAAAATATATATTTAAATAGTAAAATAATGGATTTTCGTTGAGATGTCGTATTGTAATTATCATACGCATTCGTGTGGGCAAGTTAAAATATTTGAATTTTTCATCGTCGAGAGCTAAAATTCCGCTTTTAATCGTTTATTAATTATTATTAAGAATAACGAAAAGTTAAAACAAATTAATCCAAAGATGGTTCTGGTCGCAGCCATCTTGTATATGCGAGACGGGGGAGTGTATATTTCCATGTGCCTTTTTGTCAAATATTATCGGCAAAATACGGCCAATTTACACATTGCAGGCCTTTTGAGACATTTACGATGACGTTGCACACATTAGAACACAAACGATGCCGCAACACACGAATGACTATACAATAATTAATACGGAAATTGATTTGCTTTAGGCAGAACACATATTACATACCCCATTTGAAGTGACACACTTTTTTAGTCTTACAACAAAATTTTGACGCTTTAGCGACACTTTCGTTCAACAAATAAAGAAAACCGTCACTCCTAACATTAATGTTGCTTTAATAAAGTTATTAAAAACGTCCATAATACAATTACAAAAAGTTATACGCTATGAACAATAACAACTACACGCCATTCGGGGTGCGCACTAACGATGCGCACACGTACATAAAATGGTCCTACACAAGTTCGGTATATCGCATTTCTTAAAACAACCAACAAATTCGACAATCTGTATTCAACATCGAAATTATACCCAGTTGACTTTTCGTCTCTCAAAATTTTATTTTTGGCATTTCGAAATTTTCCAACACCTTACATATTTTAAATTTGACGCGTCGATCGGCATGGTTTTTCAAATATTCGAAAATTTTACACAACCTGACCTTTGCGAGTGGAAATGTTTATCTCCCAATAAAAATTATAAATATATCGATAATTTTATGGCAACCTAGATGGAATTGATAATGAGCATCGCGTTTTATTCCAAATTGTTAATAGCGTGAGCAGGAAGAAAATTTAAAAAGGTTTTACGGTTTCGAGTAGCAGTTCTTGCTAGAAAAATGCGTTTTTACACGTCCACTTGGATACAAAGTTGACAGAAGTGTTTTGTTTTTAATATTCATTTTTTAACTTAAATTTCGACGAGAGACAGGTAAATTTTTCTCATTATGATTATTATTTATAACGCCCTTACTATCAATTACCACAAATTATTTATATTTGATAAACTACGCGCCCATGGAGATAAAAGTTGTAGGCATATACTTATTTTTTTGTAATCAAAAATTAAATAGTACTTCAGTTCTAAAGCTAGTATTACACAACTCATTTTCGGTCAATAAATTCATGAATTACTGGACGAAAAAGTTCAATCGAATAAATATTGAAAGTTGGTAAAAACAAAAACACGAATGTCCTAATTTTGACTTGTCAGATGAACTTGCATACATTTTTTGGATATAAAAACGTCAAGTCGATGTTGTACACCTACAATTGCATCGTCAATTATTAATTTATGAAGTTTCTTCTGGCAAGAAAATTCACGCAAAAATTGTTTATTATCTTTGAAACTGATTAGCACGACTCGGCCTTTCTAGCCCCTACCAAAGAGTATGTATATATAGAGGGACAGCTCTTATGGGAATACTTGTCACAAGTATTTCTTGATGGCTCTGCTACGCCATCTAGTGGAGGGGGTTATCTCTACGTCTTTATTTTTGGTCCTCTATATACAGGGTGCTGAATGAGTTAGCTGAACATAGGAAATTAACATGTAAAAACTTATTTTTGTAAAAATACCCCCCTGTATATAAAGGATCAGCCATAAATTAAAAATTAAAACGTAGAGATCACACCGTCCACTAGATGGCGTAGCAGAGCCATTAACAAAAACTTGTGTCAAATATTTGTTAATGGCTGTCCCTCTATATATACATACTCTTTGCCCCTACACAAAAATGTAGAACCTTTTTTGGGAAACAAAAAACCTTATCCTTTATCGGTCCGTCACTGACGCGTATGAACAGATTAACGAAATATATTTTAATTAAAAAAGTCTCTAGGTAACATGTAATCCAAAATGTCTCTTGGACACCTGGAGAACACATCGCCGAAGACCACCCCAACTCGAAAATCACGAATCTCGTTAATTTGTTCATGGGCGTCAGTGGTAAACATACCGGAGAAGATTCAAACAAAATCACATTTGTTTTTTCAAACAATAATTAATATTGACAACTGTCAAATAAAATAATTTTTTTTTTCTCTACTTTGAGACCTAAAATAGTTAATAATATGGAGTTATGAGTTAAGCTGAAAAAACTATATAGATAGAAACTAAAAAATAAATCTCCGCTGGCCTCTGTATCTCTCTACCTATAATAAAAATTCTATTTTGATTTTAATTTTTCACTTTTACTTTTAGTTTTTGCTTTTTTTTTTAATTTACGCCTATTTAATTACCACGATACATATAGGTAAGAAAATACTAACTTAATTTATAGCATCTTAAATTACAAAGTTACAAAGATACAAAGCTTTCAGTAGCGTTTTCTTTCATATGATACTGAGATACTGCAGTTTGTCGAGAAGGTTGTTCTTAGTTTAAAACTCTTATAAAAATCTGTAAAAAATTATATTACACGATATTATATTTGATGTATTGAGATGACCATAACAAATACGATACCTACAATTCATAGGAATAATGTAGGAAATTAAATTTTCTACAAAAGGTCCGCGATAGCATACATTTATTAATTTAGTCGCAGGAGACATTTAAAGTCGTATGATGATTCTTTGGTAGTTATTGTTAATTCAGAAATTTAATTTGTGTATATTTAAAAATTAATAAAATTTTAAAAATCCCGACTTCAAAAATAAACCATAAAAATATAAAAAAAAACAATATAAGCAAAAATAAATAATAAAAAAGGTTCTTAAATAGGAAAAAATAATTCAACTACCTTAGATTTTGATATCAAATCTCAATTTTATTTTTACCTCATACAATACAATACTACTAGTCGGGGAGCTGCAAATAAGAATCCATAGATTATACTAAGTATGAGTGCTGATGGCATAAAGTTGCAGCTCTTAGGAGCTATGACTGCAAATTATTATTTTTTATTATTGTTGTTTATTTTTTTAATTATTGTTTATTTTTTATAGGTCGGTGATTTTCTTTAATAACAATGTATTAAATTAATTAATTACGTCATCTGAGTAATTATACGTATCCTTTAAATCAAATTTTGTAAATTTGTATAAGTTTAATTGTTGTGTTGTGTTAAATTACGCAATTTTTTGACTTTACTCCTCAACTTCTTGTCTCAGTTACATATTTATAACAAAATTTTATAAAAAATATACAAACCCCACAGAAATAAACTTTCTATAGTTTTTATTAATCATTTTTAATGCATAGAATTGCATTAATGCATTAACCCGTTCGCGCACGCATTTTCAATTTTGACCACAAAATTTTTTTCATGATATTTTCTTTTAAAGCTACTTTTTCTGCACATTTAAAAAAAAAGTTGCCATCCGACCTATACCATAGGAGATATAGCACGTCCATAATTATGGACATCGTGCGTCAACGCTACAAAATGAGACAAATTTAAATTTAAAAATTTAATTTTTATCGTTTTATCTGAGCGAAAAAAGTAATAATTACGACAAAAAATGTTGTGATCTAGTTGGTATATTTAAATTTTTCCAAAATAGTGGCAATCTATTTACATTTTTACAACAATTGCCGGATTTCAGCGTTTATATTCTCAAGATGCCTGTTTGATAAAGCTCAATAACCAACTGACTTAAAATTATTACAAAAACTTAAAACTGAAACCTGCAAAAATCATCCTTAACCGAAAGCGGGAGCTTATAAACAAAATGCAAAAATATTAATTCATTTAAATGAACCCTAAAAGCGGTGACTTCCAAGTAAGTAATTTAAATACCGTCGCCAAACATAATCCAACAAAAGACAATATAGGTACCGACAAATAGCAGACAAATATAGGTACAATATTATAAAAATAATTACCAAAAATAATTTTTAACACAATGTAAATTTATAACATCGACGCACGGTGTCCATAATAATGGACATCATTTTTAAAAAAATTCTGTTGATCAAGTAACCTGAAAAATTAGAGTTTTATTACATAAAAATGGAGTTCATAGTCTATTCTTTCAGAAAAATCGACCCCCATACTTATTAAAGTGTTCACAGAGTCAAAAAAACAAAGTTGAAATGAGCAGATTTGAATTTTAGCTAAGTGTTGACGATTGACATATTTCGACGTTGCCGAAAATCTTCTCAAATTGATCGCAACATGCCAGCACCTGTCAGGTACATTTATAGTATGTCCATATTTGTGGGCATTGGGTATTCAAGGTCATCCGCTCAAGTAACGCCGAATTACACGCATTTAAAATCAATGTCCATAATTATGGACGCGGTGCGCGAACGAGTTAATTCATAGAATTTCCAAGATGCCATTGTTAAAAATGTATGATAACAACATTCATATTATTGTTAATTTAACTTATTAATTTTTAAAACTTTGATTAATAATGTCAATTGTTTTATAAAGGTAAAGGTTCTTTTAATAGTTCAGTGTAGAATCGGTTATAAGGCCTTATTTGTTATCTTTACCACTGACGCTCATGAATAGATTAACGGGACATATTTTGTTTAAAAAAATCACTCGGTAACAGGTAAACTTTAAGAGCTCCACAGGACTTCAAGCTGGATTTTTTTGAAGTGAGTAGGTCGAGAAAGATAAGGAATATTTAAGCCTCAGTGTAGAAAAGCAACCGAACTCGAAAATTATAAATCATGATACCTTAAACTGGAAAACTGGGGTTACTTTTAGTTTCTTTGCTCCATTTTTAACAGTAAATTTGAAATTTTCTTTGGAAAAAATTTAGAAAACCTTACTAAAAATCTGATTTTATTACACATCATAAAGTAAAGCTTTGGCAATTGTGTTGTGGTGTTATTGAATCCAAAAACAATCGGGGTATATTTTTTTGTGTTGGTGAAAAGTGGAGTAAAGTCTACCATTGGACAGGGTTATACTTTGCGCCAGTTTACAAAATCGATTATAATACACGAACTAAGAACACAAGGAGCAAATTGTTTAAATAAACCGAATAATCAACCATTTTAAAATCAAACATAATTATTATGCTTAAATAACAGTATAGTGTACATTTTAATCGGGCGGCACTAAACGATACTTTGGTAGGATACCCGTTAGCAACAGGGAAGTAAAACTGAAACCGTTTTATTACTGCTTAAATTTTGATGTCAAAAGTTGGTAATTGACAGCCAGTTTTTGTTGTTGACAACACTTTGCAATTGACATAACCTTAAATTAGTTGTGCAAATAATTGGTACAATTTAATGAATTTTACGTAATACTTTTGTATTAAAAATATGGACGTTGATTTATTACGACCCGGTACCGTCCCAATTTCACCGGATACCATTTTATGGTTTGAATTTTTGTTAAGCGAAGACATTCTTTTAAAACATTTACAGAAGCCCTTTCCAGGTACGAAAATTATTGTATTATTAAAAAAAGTAATGAAAATAAATGTTACATTTTTTTTGTTAGATCCTACACCGCCGGATTTGATTCTTAACTTTACAAATATTGTGTTTGAATCGTTAAATAACGATATCAAAAGAATCGATTTGGATAATTGTGATTTTAAAGAAGACGATGCTCCAAAATACTTGTTAAAGCATTTGGCATTAAAGATTTTATCTCTTAAAGTAGCTGCATATATTAATTGGAACTTGGGTAAGCCTCATTGGTCTTTAAGAGTTATGAGAATTTACTAATTAACGGTTTTAGATACACTGAAAGTTCTACCTTTTAAATATCAACTTAATTTGTTACAAGATTTGTTATACTTCACAAACAGTCAGAAGGTTCCCGATTTGCGAGCTATAGCTTCGGACGAAAATGTCAAAGATGTGGCTCCTCCTTACTTATTTGCATTGGTACTCTACCACCGATGGGTTTTGACTACTGCCATTCAATATGGACAAATTAAGAATTTTGTGTAAGCTATTTTTTTTCTTTATTTATGCATTTATTTATAGCAACATTTTTACAGAAATGTTGAATTTTCATCAGACGAAAGTTTAGTACGTTCGCCAGAGTATGTTGAAAAAAGCTTGGTTTTTCTGAAAACTGTTCTAACTTGGGATGAAAATCCGCCTATGTTAACATTTGATTGTTTTGCTATGCTTAAAGAAGGCAATACAGAAATTAGTAATAATTGGGATCAATCGGTACAAATTTCCAACAAGGAATTTCATGCACAGATCGAATATGACTTGGGCGTTTATTACTTTTATAAAGAAAATTACGCCTTGGCCAGGTGCAATTTTAATAATTGCATGAAAAATTTCGCCAACGTTTTTGAAAAGTGTGGCTACTCGAATATAAGTTTGGATCAGTTGCAAGGCTACGTTTTGGCTTGCAACATAGCAGATGCCAGTAATAATTTATTACAGCAATTTCATAACAGCATAGTAAATCACTATATGGTAAGTAAGATAAGTAAGAGATTAAATAGTTTTAAGTTGTTTATCTTTAGGGAGTATTGAATATTTTACAAATCGATAACATGCAAAAACAAATACCATTGTTTTATCGAATTAATTTAGAATTGGACATACGTGGAGCTATATCTAGTGGTACGTTTACAGTGGCTCGCGATTTGTTACCCAAAGTGCAGTCATTGAATGCAGTTCGTTGCATCTTGGATAAAACTCACACATATCATTACGAACTCGCCATCAATAATCTCGATACCTTTTTATGGGTAAGAATGACGCTTAAATCACTTTAACATGTTTTATTAATTTTAAGTTACTGTTAGGCAATTGCACCAATTTTTGAACGAGGCGATTTGGAAGAAAAGCGTCGCATAAAATCATACATTTTTGAGTCGTTGTTGGGACAAAAATCCACCGAAATTGTTAAAGCCTTAAAAGAAAATAGTAGATTTATGGAAGTATTCAGTGACATAGTAAGAGAAATAGATAAGTTGATGTTAAACGACATCAAAATTCCAAGTTTATTATTTGAATCAGAAGATGTCTTCGTATTTAACAGCATTGGTGAGTTAAAATTATTTATTTTTAAAGCTAACAGTAGTAATAGAATCTTAATGTACTGAACTTTGGAATAAATAATTGATCCTAAATTGACAATCAATTTTAAAATATCAAAGTTTACTAAAATAATTGTTGGAGATGAAGTTGTTTACTTTAATTTTTTTTTAAGACGATAAGAAATTAGAATTGACAGCAACAGAACAAAAAATTATTTCTTGTTACAATCCCGATGAACTGAAGCAATTAATACTCAGAACAATAACGAGAGGTGTTACCAAACCGATATGGAAAATAAATCCCTGTTGGGAGTTACCTATCCCCTTACAAAGTGTTGTTGTTTCCATTCCACAAGGTAAAACGATCTAAAGTAGCGCATAACAATTATTGTGCTAATGTAACTTTATTTGCAGGATTTCTGCAAGGATTCAGTTTTATTCTGTTAGCCAAATCTCGCGAGTTGATGATCAGCAAGAATTGGGACTTATCATTAGAGTTATTAAAAATATTACGAGCTGAAGTTTCGAACGGGACCGGAAATTCGCTAGCTAAATTAATGTTACTCATTAGTTGGGAAGTTTTACTGGTGAAAATGAACCAACTATTGGAGGATTGGCCTGCACCTAGCTTGGGTAAGTATTTATTTCATTTAATTTTTAATATTAAAATAAATTATTATTTCATTAGATAAAGAGGAATTGGCACAAGATTGCAAAAATTGTTTGCAAACGGTTGAGTCCGTCCTACCACGAACGGAAATAATGGAACAATGTTCTTTGTGTTTGATTAATTTGGGACAGTGGGATTTTCTTATGAGTTATGAAAAGCGCTTAAGTTACTTTGAAATAGCCTCAATAATATCTTCGGCTTCTCAAGATCTTGTACGATTTAAAGGAATCAAGAAATTGTCCAAAGACTTGTGGGATCTTGGTGAGCTAATTTTTGTTTGTTAATGATACTATTTTTTGTTGGTTTAGTTTTGCCCGTTTTTAGTTCTTCACCTGTTCAAACCAAACGATCAAATCCTGGAACTACAACCACTATTCACCGTGATTCTCCTATATCAAATTTAAAAACGCATTTGTTGGCGTTTTTCTTAAAATTAAGAGACTCTACAATTTTGTCTGTGGTTATTTCAATGTTGGCTCGACTTTATAATGTTTTAAGGGATGAATCAAGTTTAGAATTAAGTGTGGACTATATCACACTGTGGCCTGCTGTCGTGAGCAAGTAAGTGTTAGCAAAAATGTTTTTCAGTATCCTATACTTTATCTTTTACGTTTAAGTTCAAATTCGTACAATTCAAAAGCTGTTCTTGAAGTCCTCACGGAATTATTAATGAAAGGCATTTATTATTACCCAGGTAACATATCGTGGATGAGATTAATGGGAGACATAAATTTTGGTAAGTTAAATTATCATTAATCTTTGTTTTTTGCACATTATATTTTAAATTTTAATTAACCGAAGTTGTTTATCTGCAGTGGCCCTGTAATTAAAGTTTAATGTATATTTTATATTTAACATTTCAGTAAATGGATATTTCGCGGAATCACTTAATTATTATTTACAATCGGTGGTGATTCTGACCGACAACTTTAGCTTACCTTTAAGAAGTGACGACCACGTGATAAGAAGAATGATTAAATGTTGTAGCACATTAAATTGTCACACACAAGCAGCAGTGTTGTGCCAATTTTTAGACGAACCGGATTATACTCTTGCTTTTCATAGTTTATCGGAACAAAAAGTATGCGCCGATGCTATAGAATCGTATTATCACTGTTTTTGGGATACAAGCATTTTGGAATATTTGACCAATTTACATCACCGACGTTCAGAATTTCAAAGAAGAAGATGTGCAGTACAACTTATGGGTCTTCTTGAAATAAATTCAAATAATAATGAAGAAATACAACACGAAGTGATCAATCTTCGTAAAAGTGTCTTTTTACGTGCGCTTTGTAAACAGTATGTGCATTAATATACATCTGTGAAACGTAGATTTGAAAATTTATTTAGAAGTGTAATTTTTAGTGTTTTTTTTTAATTTAATAAATTTTATATTTTACGAAGATGCTGTTTATTTTAAAAACTTCGCGAGGTTACCCAGCTTCTAAATCGAGAATATTATTAATTAATCAGCATGAACTCTTCTGTGAACTGTATCAGGCTTACACTTCAAAATATACTTAATTTTACTCTGTACAGCCTTTTATTTTATTCTTTATTTTATTTCTTTACCGATTTTGTAGTGATAAATAGACGTGCATTCATTTTATTATTGGAGGGTATGTTCTTGAATTACAGGAATCACACTATTATTGCTTGATTTAATATCAGTTCTATAATCAGTGTTGAACTGTTCATTCCAACTGCATTTAGATTGCCAGAGCATTTGAATTGGATTTTCTTCTTCAATATAATATACTTATTAGCATTATTTTTTGGAGTGAGTTACTTTTCCATCTTCAATAGGAAGTAATGAAGATTGCATGACGTTAGAACTTCAGTTTCCTTATATTTTTAGTTCAACATATGTATATAAATGTTAAAAAATGAACTTTGTGTGTGATGCTGACTGATGAATAAAGTGTATTGTTAGTTGTGTTTTTATTTATCTTATCTTAATTAGATTGAGTGGACTATGACTCTTGTTCACCGTTAGAGTGAAAAAATAATGTGCTTTAATTTTCATCGAGGGAGAAGTCACCAGCAAATTTTTGTACACTAGATCTCCTTTTACAAGATTTTTGAAAGATTTCTCCGGGATTGCCTCAAGATTTCCTTTAAAAAAAATAGAAAAGAAGGTTGGAAAAAACATTTCCTGAGATTTTCCTTCATTTGTACACCAAATTTCCCTAGCAGTTTACCTCTAAATTTTTATTAAAAATTAAAAAGAAAAGAGATCGGACGTGGCCGTCCACATGATTATCCAAGAGATAAACATCTCGAAAATTTTGTGTACACTTCTTTGTAATTTTGTAACGAAATTTCGTATTTAGTAGTTAGTACTTCTTTCCAAAATTTTTTAAAGAAAATCGATAAGTACAAACATTGTTAAAAATTACGATTTATTTTTGAAACTTGAAAATCAAATAGTAATATCATTTTTAAAAATTTTTCAATATTTTTTATAGAAAGTACGTTTTAAAAAAAACATTTTCAAAAAAAAAAGTTCCATTTAGTCAATTATTTGCGGACTTATGAACATTTCAAGAATAAGTAACGTAATTTTTTAAAAATTTATATAATCTCAACAATTAAAAATTCGAAGAAAGAAATAGAACCCATCATTTGCCCATGATGACACTAGGCTTAAAATTTGTTAAATGGATAACAGTTTTTTACAAAAATTTTTTAAGAAAATCGATCAGTACAAACATTGTTAAAAATGGCAATTTATTTTTAAAACTTGAAAATCTAATAGTAATATTGTTTTAAAATATTTTTCGATATTTTTTGTAAAAAGTACATTTTACAAGAAACATTTTCAAAAAAAAACTTGCCATTTGGTAAATTATTCGCGAAGTTATGAGCATTTCAAAAAAAAATCTGATGTGACAACACATAACTTTCCCATTTATTACTAAATTAATAATAATAATAATTAAAATTAAAAAAAAAAATAATAATAATAAAAAAATAATTAAAATTTAATAAATAAAAAAATAACGTATGGATTTCGACCAAAATCTAATCAGCTCTCGAGATTGCTGTTACAAACCAGTATATAAAATTTGAATAAAATCGGTTCACGCGTTTTGAAAAATTCGTGGACGAAAAAATCGCACACTCATCCGGACATCATTGCAAAATTTGTCTCAAATGATTTGTACGGACTCATAGACTATGGAAAAAATGCTAGTTCAAAAATATTTTTTTACTGGATTACAATACTTTCCTTTACTATTGATATTCATTTTTAATTTTACTTTCCTTTACTACGTAAATGGGAAAGTAAAACGTATCTTTCTAAAAATTTATATCTCTTGAATGACATGATAAAAAAAATCGAAAAAAGTCATGGAGGCTAGTCTCAACTAGTACTAAAAGAGAAAAAATTTTCAAAACGATCTGAGATGCAAAAGCAAAATGTTGTCCGATTTGGCGTGGAATGCCCCATATGCACTCATACAAACATTTTTCAAAAATAATAGAATGGTTTAAGGGAACCTCGAAACATAAAAATTTGATAAAAAAATTGGGAGGCAATTTTTTTTCAATTTCAGAAAACAATACTTTCCTTACTAAGGAGTTCGGAAAGTAAAAAAGTCCTTTTTTGAATTAAAATAGAAAAAAAATTATAATTAAAAATTAAATAATCTTAGTTTCATAATCTAATTAGTTCAAATTTCATACCACGTGCGATAAAGTGAAAAAACTTATAGGAAAAACTCGATACTGATGTAAACAATAACGGAACATCTATATTTTTATGGTGAGTTTGAAAAAGATTTTAGAAATAAAATAGATGTAATAGGTAATAACATTTTATTGTGCAACATATTAAGTAAATATAATTACAAAAAATAATAAATTTCATTATACTTATTGAATAGCTATAATATTTTGTGACAAAATAACACTTATGCTACAAACATATACATAAACATTTTAAATTATGCAGATACCTAATACACCACTTGTGTGTTAAAACCTGTTACATCTTACAGCTAAATAAAATGCATATTCAATGTGAAAACAAAATTGGTTTACGAATGTTCTAAATGGTTAATCGTGGTCTATCTACAAACTCGGGTCCGTATCTTAAAATTGTGGTCGACGTGGCAACGACCATGGAGCCCCAAAACATTAAAAATAATAAAGATTCGGTGGAATATTCAAGTGGCAAAACCGCGGATGCTACAAACATCGCCAATGCAATCAACAATACAGACGGGAATGTAATGTAACGCCAACCTCTTTCAACATGTAAAGGCGATTTCACTTCGGCCACACCATGAAATATATCTAACGCATCTTGACGAAAACCGTCGCTAAAGTTATTTTTATAATAACGCGTCATCGAATTCATACCGTCTCTCAGCAGACCGATGCGGGTACGCTTTCCCGTTCTCGTAAAATCTGTCTTAAGTGCACCCGTGCCCGAATATTGAATACTAATTAAGTCCGCATTGTCGGCCCAAACCTCCTTGAAAATCCGTTCCAAGTTGGAAAACTGTTCGATATTTTGATTCGTTTCAATTATCGATAATTTGTGCAACATTTGTAGAAGACTACGTTTAGCTAGCATACTCTGTACCACATTTGTTCTATCCAAACAGTCGATACAATTCGTACGAAAAACTCCGTCTTGTATCAACGCCAAAGAACCGTCACGCGATAGGAGGAAGAAACCGATTTCTTCTTGATCTAATGCCAATCGATCCATTAGAATTGACAAGCGGTCCCAACGCATATGACGACATTCGGCATGAAAATCAAAATCTTCGTACTTGACGTAAGCACACGAAAGACGCTGTATTACGTCTCTATATGAACTTTGCAATTTACCTTCCGAGCCCTTTTGATCTACCAAGTCGATTAAAACTTGTCGACCATATAAAAGACTTAAACTTTCCATGTGGCGTATACACGCAGCCTGTTGCTCTTCCAATTCAATGTCCAGCAACGTAGGTGGAGGTTTGTAACGCAAATCTGGTAATTGACTCCAAAACAGAGGTATAGAACCACGAATTTGTACGAAACTAGCTCTGTCGCCTTGATATTCAACAATTTGTTCCGTTTCAACGAAATTGGCTACGTTGCCCTCTCTATCAATTCCACGCTTAAATAATCGGGTACCGGATCTATATACACTACGCCTGGATACAATTGACCATGTAAAATTGGTATCGTTCATGTAAATTTCGTTTATCGACACAAAACCGTGCAATAATGGAAGACAAAATTTATGTAGCGTTTTATTGGCTAAGTCTGTCATGATAAATTTGTTCCAAACAAAACGTTGATCGGCTCGTTCTAAAATGGAACGCGTCAAGAAGTCCGGATCGGTATTGTACAGGCGTTGTGTGGTGTGAGTAAGATCGTAGGTGTAACTAAAGTATAAAAATGGTGTGGCCAATACTTGTTCGATCATGTTACAATAAATGGCATTATCTTCCACCTGTTGTGTACTTAAATGTAAGGTACTTCGAGGGTAAGGTAAAACTTCGGTACTGGTTAAACGCCAAATAGCGTGACCGGCTATGGATCCCACATACTCACGCCCCGTAGCAATAATCAAGTAACGGCCTGCAAGCAAACGAATACTCCCCAACAATCCACAAATGCTACGACAACTACTCGTTGCTGGTATTTGGCTCGTGTCATTGTCTATACTTATATTTTCGGTTATACGATCGATAATTACTAATTTTCCATCTGACTTTGGTTGGACGTAAAATTTTTCGGGTGTAATGTATCTAAACAAATAGTAATTAAAAATTGATACGCAGTAATCTACGGAATCAAAGATATGCACTTACAAGTTTAAGTCATCATATATATCACTTGGGTATGACATTCTTGCCTAATTTTATTAATAAACAATGTTCTAGAGGTGAATTTTAAAATTACTACATCAAGGTTGATAAAATTAAGATGACAATAATGTTCTAAAGGTTATGTGTCCCTCAAATACAAACTAAAATCTACTAAAATGACATTTGTTCGATTATGTACAGGGCGAAACAACATTCTGGCCCACTTTCATTTTGCACCAAACAAAAACTTTTCTTTTGTTAAGGAAGGGGTGGTTTTCGAAATTTTTGTTTAGAACTATCCAAATAATTAGAGGGAGAAAGAGAAATTAATTCGTGATTTACCTTACCGTTGGTGGTAACGGTGCGACGCTACCAAATGTCAACAACATGGCGGCTCTATTACGTACACTTGATGTTGTTTTGAGTTCGATTCTGAATTATTTTATCGTACAACCTCGGTGAAATAATAATTCAACAATAGAACACTAAAAGAATGCAAATTTTTGGTTTATAAACAAAACTTTCTATACCAACTATAGACTATACGTATTACATTAACTTAATATTTTTCCGTGTGATGGCGTTCGCTTAATGTAAATCGTACAGTGGCTTTATAGGAACAGTGACGACACAAGCCCCTAAATCGGCCCAATAATTCACATCAGTGACGGTGACGACAATTTAGATTACCTGATCATTAATTGGTTGTGATGTTTGAAACAAATTTGTGTGCTATGAACGTGACTAATCATTTTTCCCATTTAAAGATAAGGTAAGCTAGGTTCTGACAGAGCGAATTTTGCAAGTTAATTAAATTTTAATAATTATTTTCTTAAAAAGAGAAATGAGATTTGAGATCTGTATGTACATATATCAATATTATGTTATAAGTAGAGCTCGGATTTATATGCACCAATATACTTGAAAATATGCACATATAATAATATGCATTGAATTTTACTAAAATATGCACTAAAATTGATAAGAACAGGTAAAATATACATTGATATGAAAACTAAAAAATATCTTTTTTCTTTTGAACACTGCCGACAAAACACCTTATCGTCGTTTTTTGATATAATTCTGGATAATTTTGAATCCAAGTGGATATCAAAGTCCTTGTTGGTGGCATAATTACTTTACTTAATAACAAAAATTTACCACGGTTCTAACCAAAGCAAAGGCTAACCAACACAGCTATGTTCAGGGCCGGTTTTAGTGGTCATGGTGCCCCAAGCGGATTTTTTTTCGGGCCCTCTAACGTGTATCGTAATGGTGGGGTACGAAGGGATTTTTAAATTAATTAAAAGTGTTTTACATTTTTTATTAAGAGATCTAGGTTTTTAATTTTATTTTAAACTTCAATTTTTTTTATTTTTGAGCTTGGAAGACGGGCCCCTGCTAGGCCAGCAAACGCTAATTGTTAGAACGAACTCTGATTAATGCGCATGCTCCGCGCTTTTCAGTACTGCACTCTTGATTGCCGCGTACTAGGTTTTTGTACACTGTGTGATCTCTCTCGAACTACTACTTTAAAACTACTTTGCAAGTGCATTTTACCGCTCTTTTCTGGTTTTGCTTTGAATCGAAAAGTTTTACTGTCTTATTTGTGTGAAATTATTTCATTTTATATAATAATTATAACAACCAATAGCTATTTTAATTGCTAACTGTTATTTGTCGTATCAGTCGATTTATCATTTTCTGTGTTTGTAGGTTATATATTTAAATTCTAGGTTTTGTGTGATTCATTTTTACAGAAAGTTTTACTTTATTTACCTGATAATATAAATATAGTTATGGAGAGGTAATTATTAATAGATTTAATTATTATGTAGCAAATAATTGTAAAGATAATTATTATTTTAGTGTTACGTGCCCACTTTGCACGAAAACATTTTGTAATGGTTCTACAAGAAATCGACACATACGGAAAGTGCATTTACTTGAAGTCGAGAACCAAAAGACATATCATATTTTTTGTCCACTTTGTTTGGATGATTCTAAACATAGTTTTGCAACATATATTTTACTAATGCAGCACATTTCAGATGTCCATAATATTATTATACAACAAGAAAATTTAAGTTTTCCAAATCACGAAGCATTTGAAAGTTGGATGGCACTAGAAGAACGAAATGTTAATTATGCTAATCAGAAATCAGTAAGCCGTACCGATAAAAAGATCATTAACTACAATTGTAATCGAAGTAATTCATGTGGTAGGTTTTCTCATAGAAAATGGTTTGATTAATTAAATATTGTTTCATTTAAGGGTATCAGAGTATTGCAACGAAGAGAATGATGAAGAAAGGTGGTAGTATTAAGATCAATGGCGTTTGTCCATCTAGAATTATAGCTCATTTTAAAAATAATGGTAAAAACTTGAATCTTTTTAAATTTGTATTTTTTTAAATAACTACTTATTATAATTATTTCTAGGTCAAGTTGAAGTTAATTTTGTGGAAACTCATGTTGGGCATACTTCAAGTTTTAGAAGTCAACGTTTAACGAATGCACAGAGAGAAGAACTTGCTAATAAATTAAAAGCTGGAATACCGAAAAGAAGAATCATTCAAGATGCAAGAGAAATGAAGGAAACAGAATTGAAAAGAATTAATTTTTTGAACAACAAAGATTTAACTAACTTATGTGCCCAATTTAATATTGATAATAGAAGAGACCCCGACGACATGATAGCTGTATCGCTTAAAGTGGAAGAATGGAATTCTGGTGGCAAATCCCATGCATTTTTGTACAAAAGAATTGGTAATTTTTATTGTATTATTTATATTCTCTGTTTTGGTTGGTTTTTAATTTGAATAATATTATTTTGTATTGGAAAGGGGGCATTGCTCATTGCATTATATTTATTTATCTGGTAAGGGTTTCAATGTTTTATGGTGTGGTGTGGGCTTAGCGGTGTTGGGTACTTATTAGCTATTATATTGGAACCCGTGGTGGTGGTATTTTAGGTCACGATTATCCAAAATTAGAAAAGAACGATTTCGCTTTAGGATTCATGAACAAGTCAATGGAAACCAAGCTTAAAAATTACAGCCGAATTATATGTATGGATGGAACTCATGGAACTAACAATAGAAAATTTGAATTGACAATAATGATGGTGAAAGATAATCAAGATATTGGTTTCCCTGTTGCCTTCTTTATATCCAACAGGTTAAATTTAATATTGTTTTAAATGTTTTTATCTAATATCTTGAATCACTAGACAAGATCAAGTTATACAAGAAGTTTTTTTGCAAGAATTTAAGACACGTATTGGTGAAGAAATAAAACCCGATTATTTGATGAGTGACGACGATCCAAAGTACCACAACGCATGGACAATGGTTATGGGTAACACTCCAAGAAGACTTTTATGTACTTGGCACGTCAGAAAAAATTGGACAATTCAAGGGAAAAGAAAAATTAGAGATGAAGAAATAAGACGACGAATGAATACAGATTTAGGGAAGATAATGACTGCAACCAATGAAGAAACTTTTTGGAAATTAAAAAATGAATATTTTAAAAATCTTGCAGATCAAAATGAAATAGTTTTTAGCACTTATTTACAGAGGTAACAGTTTAATTTGAATGGCACAATGGTGTTTGATTATTTATTTAACGTTTTAATATTTTCAGACAATACTTTTCCAATGAAGCGAGGATAAAAATGTGGGCATATTGTCATCGCTTGAATGCAGGAATTAATACAAATATGGCTCTCGAAAGTTTTAATAAATTTTTAAAGGTTAATTAATAGCTTAATTAATAAATTTTGATAATATTACTAAGTTGAAGCAATTCAATAAATTAAATTGATTTAATAATTTTTCATAGGATTCACTTGATAGAAACACACTATCGACTCTGGAAAAACTTTTGGATAAGATCGATGAGGCTGTAGAAAATAAAATGTGGACAACAATTAGTAATGTGGAACGCCCTTCTTCTAATAATTATAAAGACCGAGAGATTTCAAAAGCACATAAGAAAGCAGAAGCACGCAACTTAATTGAAGACATAGAAGAAATGGAATTTGGAAAATTTAAAGTCAAATCTTCCAAAGGTGATAAGTATTATATTGTTTTGTATGGTGATGTATGCAACTGTGAGAGTAAGTTATGCAGTGTGTGTTCGATTTGCATGCATAAATATATCTGTGAATGTATCGAGTATACTGTGAAGAATATAATTTGTAAACATGTTCATATGGTTTCTTTGTATGAAAGGAGAATGCTTGTGAAATCTATTGCAGGTCAAGAAATTGATCAACAAAATATATGTATCGGTGAAGTATCACAAGAAAAATTAAAATTAAATGATGCCACTATGGATTTTATTTCAGAGAAAGTTGAAAATTTAAATAACGATGAACATCATACAGAAAATGTGGACGCTGTTATGTATAAAGAAATAATGCGACAAAGAATTTCAAACCTATTAGATGAGATGCCAAATAATTTGGAAACTTTAAAAGAGGCTGCAAGCAAAGTAATTCCAACATTAAAGAGATATATTGAAGGTAATTGCAGTAAAAAAAGAAAGATGGACAAACAAACTTATTTTCCTAATCAGCAAAAGAAGAGAAGACAACAATAGGTATCCTGTTTTACAATTTATTTAAAGCAATGAATATTTTAAAAATAAGTTGTAATTTAGCTCATTCATTTTGATTATTTATTTAAGTAGTATTTTAGGATTTAACAATTTTTTGGACATTATTTAATGTCATTTACAGGGGACGAAGCTTAAATTCCGACTTCTAGCCTCCTCGTGGCAAGCTTTGGAAATGCATAAAAATATGTAGCTAATAGAAGCGGTATTCTCTTAAATAAAATATAATAATTATTTTATTAATAAAACATTTTATTAACCTTTTTTACGGTAATTTTTAATTTTAAACAAAACCAAACTGTTTTTAATGAATTCAAATAAATAAACATTTATATTAAGTGAATGACATAAATAAATTCCTTGAAAAGCATGAACAAGTGCGATACAAAGTTAATTTTTGTCATTTGAAGAATGAACAAAAGAAATAAGATATAACCTAAAACACTCATAAAAAATACATTAAACCTTAGATAATTTAGCAATATTTTTAATATCATATATTAATAAACCTACAACGCAGAAAATGATAAATACAAGAAATAAAGTGATCAGTTAGCAAGTAATAGCTGTTGGTTGTTATAATTATTATATAAAACGAAAATATAAATAAAAGCAAAACCAGAAAAGAGCGGTAAAATACACTTGCTAAGTAATTTCAAACTAGTAGCTATGGTATTAGTCCGAGAGAGGGCGACAAAAGCTAGCATAGTACACGGCAATCATGAGAGCAGTACGAGACGCACGAGAGCATGCGCATTAATCAGAGTTCGTTCTAATAACTAGCGTTTGCTTCCGAGGCCCGGGCCCCCAAGCGGCCGCTTTATGGTTAAACCGGCGCTGGCTATGTTCCAAGAAATGTATCATCCAAAATAAATAAGATAACATGGGATTTTTAATTCAACATCATCGACTATTTAATATTAAACACTAGGCTATTTTTTTCTTCAAACAATTGCTTAAACTGGCAAATTTGACAATAATTTTTAATTTTTTTTTATTAAAATTCTTTAAAAAACACAAAAAGTGGCCAAAAATGCACCCAACGTTGAAAATATGCATTTCGAAAACAGGATTTTTGCATTCATTTTTGCCTAATTCGTCCAGATTTCAAAACGAATCTGTCGGCATATCAATATTAAAGAACATGCAAATGCATAAAATCCGAGCTGTAGTTATAATGAGTTAGGAATAGCTTTTTTTATGACCAAGTTCTGCTTAATGAGTGAGATTTTTTCTTAAATAATCAGCTTATGTTTTCGGTGATTTTGCTTTAAATTGGTAAATGAAAATCATTCTGATGATCAAATTTTCTCAAATCTCAAACAAATATTTTTAATTAAGTACCTACCTATACCACCACATAGTTTGTCAATATTTCTTCATATGTCCGTATGTGATCCATTTCTACATTTCATTTTCCTTTGTGGACTCCTTGCAATCTATATTAGTGTGATATAAAACGCCCCACATGATTTAAATGCTACTAAAACTGATGATGACCATCATGTGCAAGCTAATAAATTTTTTATTCAAGTTTGTGGTGATTTTATAAATTATTACTACAATAAAACTTTTCGTTGTATTTATTTTGAAGTGGCAATTTGTACCTGGGGCTAGACAAATTATTTTTTTAAATGTTATATTTTAGGAAAAAACATTTTATTTCTTAAATTTTGTTTGATGCTGCCTGATGGGTGAAAATTTGACTTGCTTGACCTGGAGTTATGATACTATTAAGTCTTGTTTCTACAATAATATTAATATTACATAAATTTTAACAAAATAAAGCATATTGACTTCTTCCAAGTTGATAGCCAACTTTTGCTGAGGGGATACGGCAATTTTAATAAGAGCATAAAATAAATATAAATTGAGAAATTGTTCAGCAATTAAAATTTTATTTAAAAATCGTGCTGTAAAACCTTACAATATTGATTACAAGCATCAATTTTGACAACAAATAATGCAGTTACACAAAATTCGTATTTGATTTAAAAATCACAAATGTGTATAAAATTTATCAACATCAAAATTTTGAAATACATATGTAATTTGATGCACATAATTGTTTTATAGACATCCAACAGAAAATTATAAATTCTCGTTTCAAATTTACCACATCAAATCTTTTATACACAATTTATATTTTTATCCTTATTATTATGCGACATAAAATATTTTAATGAATTAATTCAACACTTAGCTAATTAAAATTTAAAAGCAAATAAATTTAACAAAACTGTTAAATTAGTCCTACATTTATTTATTTGTGCAAGTATGTATTTATTTACTAAATACCTAAGTACACATTAAAATTATTTAACGATGACAAAATTATATACAACCAATCTTGGAGTGAGCATTTATTGCTAGATAAAATATGTCTAACATTTTTTCTAATTAAATCAAATGCTTAAAGTTACAAACTAAAAAATTTCACGATGGTAAAATAATTTTTGGCTTAATTGAAATACATACAAAATCCCTTGCTGTTATTTCTACGCTTTCATAAGACTTTAAAATTAATTTCAGTTTCAAATTTTGTACTTGTAAAATGTTATTGTGTACCTTGCATACTTCGTTGTTTGTACATCCCTTTTATATTTTCCCAAAACCTCCTACACGGTGTCCCAAAAATAATCTTTAATATAATTTTATTATACAGTGTAATAAATGATTTACATTTTTCTTTACAGGAAATAGGTAGTATCGTTCCGTGATTCTATATTTTTACTATTACTTTCCACAATCCAAATCATTTTGTTTTTCCATTCTAATTTGGCTGTTTCAAACTTTACATTGATCATCAATTGCAAAAATTATAGCTGAATTAATTTTCTATTCGTTTTATGAAACTAATTTGCATTACTAAACAATTTACCATGAAATTATCTAATTTAATTTTTGTACCGAAGATATGAAAAACAGAATTTTTAACAAAATGCTTATAAACCGTGATTAACATGTTTCGATAGTCTGGTCACATATTTCGCTATTTTTGAAGCTCGTCAGTACAAAATTAAGTTAAGAAAAGAGCAAAATATGTTCGCGAATTATCACAAAAATGACATTTTTGACACCTAAGTGAAATCTTGAAAAATATATTTACACCTAACCTTTTTTACATTTGTAAATTACAAAATATGTAAGTATGTGCAAAATACCTAAAATCTTTACTTAAATATGACATCTGATTTTAGTTGGTTCTTAAAAATTAGTGAAGAATGCATTTTTAACTACGAGAAAACAATAATAAATAACACATTAAAACAGACTTAAGAAGGAAACATTGAATTTATGATATGGCACATTTAAGATTTAGTACATTAAAGCAATATCGACTAAAACATAGAGTATTTACATATTATTGTATCACAAAATATTAAAAGAAACATAACAATAATAAAAATAATGTAGACTTAAATTTTATCTGATCATTTGAAACAAGGAGAACCCTAAAACAACATAAAAAGTTTTAAGAAATTAAATTGAAAATTTTTCAAACATATATAAATACCAAGTTTGGGTTTGCATTGAGATTAAGGAACATATTTTTCACCAGATTGGTGAACCCAACAGAGTACCTCTACTAAATATTTAAAATCTACTGTTTTAGGTAGATCACAAGTGGTTTTATGTTCTTAATCCGAAGTTGATAAAAATTTAAAAAAATTATTAATTATTAAAAATTCAAGTACCTACATTAAAAACAAAAACTTAACAAAAATAATCATTGGAATGAACTATGTATATAAACATTGTCATATGATTTGTCACATCCTAATTTATTAATAATCAGGAAAAATAGTTTCATCTAACCTATATACATTTACCTATATTTTGGAGTTTTATTCTTACATTTATTTACAGTAATACTAAAAATTTAAATAAAATGAAATAAGTAGACGTAGATCACATAGGTCAATAAGTGAATTTGCTTTAACTTTTTATTATAAATATGTAACATTCACAGATTTTCGATTATATGGCTTATATTATGATCAACAATAATTCAACATCCAATTATCGTTTAAAGCAATTTCACTTACATAATAAATTATTACAGCACAATTCATATAGGCACTAATAATATTTATAATACCGATTCATATAGGTAATCTGCTGTTGTAACAAAGAATGCCGTATCTACAATTTTGTAATTTTGATTTATATATATTTTTGTAATAATTTGGTAGTGCGAATCCGTTTTTCTATCCTAATATGCCGTATCTGCATTCCAAAATATTAAAAAGCACATATCGTCAATACAATGCAAAACTAGCAAAAGTGAAATAATCAAGACCATAAAACATAACGAAAAAACAATCAAAACCTTTTATTCGTTTTATTCCGAATAAAGCCCGTTTTTTTCGCCTAACTTCTGTGGACTATTAATGGAATCACAGAAATCAAAATTACCCTCGAACATGATACATATTGAGTTTCTTAACAGGTACAAGTAACCATAAAAGTAAAAAAAAAATTTGGGGGATTTGGTTAGAGAAAATTTGCAGGTTCGCTAGTTTTGCATTGTGTTGACGATATGAGTTTTTAATTTACACGCAATTTTATATATTTGTACTTCAATTCATACTTTTTACTCAAAACTCTGATTTTGCAGATACTGTAATCTTTGTTACGACTGCAGTACTCACGTGATGTACCTTCAATAAATATTTATACTAGAACAACATTGTTTCTAAATTTGAAAATAATATTTTAACTACGCAATAAATTAACTGCAAATAACAAAATTAAAAAAATATTAATTTAAGGTTTCTTCTCTAAATTTTGAGCATTATTAAAACGAAAACTACATTTCAGCTCAGATATGCATTTTAAACATGAAAAATGTATAAAAGTAGGAATTTTTAAAATAATTTGTACACATACAAAAATTTTACTTGCATTCTTGTCCAATATAAGTTAAATGAAATAAAATTTTGGCACAAAATCAAAATTAAAATTTACTCACTGGGTTATACATTTTCAAAAATTCTGCTTTAATTTGCGGGTTCGATTTCTTTAAAACCTTCACTGTGCAATGTTCGACCAGTTAATTTTAACATTACTTTTGTTTCTTGATTACCTTCCAATACACTCATACCTACTCTTTCACCTCTTTCTTGAGGCGTAGGAGGAGGCGCACCCAAACCCCATACTTCTAAGTGTCTGTATTGAAAATCTTTTGAATAAGACATTTGTGCATATCCACTGTATGTGGTGCAAGACTCGCTGGTGTGACCTTTTCCATAATCTTGATCTAACCAAATCCCACAATAGCCATGTTGTCCGCCCATTGCCTATGAAATATTTTTATTTTAATAAATAATTTCCTATATTCCCTATTTTCATAAAAAAATTTTGATTCTAAATTATTAGTAGGCTTTACACGAGTGGACTAAAATAAATTACTGACGCTGTCGTAAGGAGTATAGTAAAGCTTTGTATGACTTATATTCAGTCATTTGGTCACAATCAGAGAAATAACAAATCATTATGTAAGCAATTTTTAAAAATGTCAAAAATGAGTTATGAGCAACGATTTTTAAACTTCTTGGAATAGGGCAGAAGAAGACTGGATCTTTTTTCATACATTTAATCAAAACAATTCCGGAAGTTAATACCAAGAACACCAAGAACGTTAATCGAACTAAAATCGTTTCTGGGGATGATAAATTACTATTCAAAATTTATTGCAAATATTACAGATTGTTCAAAAAAAAACAAGAAATTCCGTGCAGTGAGGACTTTCAAAATGTTTTTTGAGAGCAAAAGGATTTATGGCATCGGATGATGTATGTACAGGGTGGCTCAATTTCGATCCTTCTTATGGGGAAATCGGTAACTATAGGAGATATCAAAAAATGGATGGCGCATCCTCGATCTCTTTTTATGAAAAAATCTGAATGGCCAAAACCGAAATTCGCTATCTTTTTTCGTTTTCGAGTTATGGCCAAAAGTTCGCTTTCTCGGCTTTTCGTTAAATGTGGATATCTCGGTTGTTTGTAACGTTATAGAAAAAATATTTACACCTTCTTCAGACAACTTTTTAAGGAGAATAAACTGAGCTAAAGAAATTTTAAATATTTTCATTTGTTTCCGAGTTATAATATAAAGTTGTGTTTTTTTAAATAAAAACCCTAGACAGCTATGACATATTTAAATAGAGATTTTTATCCTCTTTTCAATGATATATAACATGTAGGGTCTATTATTTCAGTTTCACCCCGTTATATTAAAAAATGTTAATTAAAATAAAAGACGATCGAAAAATTAAATTTTGGCTTTGACTAAATAAAATACTATACGTATTTTGTCAAAACAAAATGCTATCTGCAGACATTACAAAACAATTGCCTTCAGTTGTTTTTAATATGTGTCTTTTAGTACCTATTCCCTATACCTATTTCTATTTAGTACTACCTGTTTACCTATTATTTCACAATAGTGTCAAATGGCTTATGAAAACTACGAATAATATGATATAAAAATATGACTATCGAATGTTCACATACGCAATGCAATTTATGCATTGCAAACAATGGACATCAGTTTGACTATTTAGTATAATGGTAGAATTTATAATTTTGTTTAATTTAGTATTATACTAAACTGTCAATCTTTTTTTATTCTTATAACATTATCATATTTACCATTAGTTTTCAAAAGGAATTTGACACTTGTGAAATAATACGTAAATAGCTACTAAATAGAAATTTTTTAAGTAGGTACTAAAAATACCTATTAAAAATAAACTGGAGGCAATTGTTTGTGAATAAATCATTACTTAATAATGATTTTGTATAGTATTTTATTTAGTCAAAGCCAAAATTTAATTTTTCGATCGTCTTTTATTTTAATTAACATTTTTTAATATAACGGGGTGAAACTGAAATAATAGACCCTACATGTTATATATCATTGAAAAGAGGATAAAAATCTCTATTTAAATATGTCATAGCTGTCTAGGGGTTTTATTTAAAAAAACACAACTTTATATTATAACTCGGAAACAAATGAAAATATTTAAAATTTCTTTAGCTCAGTTTATTCTCCTTAAAAAAGTGTCTGAAGAAGGTGTAAATATTTTTTCTATAACGTTACAAACAACCGAGATATCCACATTTAACGAAAAGCCGAGAAAGCGAACTTTTGGCCATAACTCGAAAACGAAAAAAGATAGCGAATTTCGGTTTTGGCCATTCAGATTTTTTCATAAAAAGAGATCGAGGATGCGCTATCCATTTTTTGATATCTCCTATAGTTACCGATTTCCCCATAAGAAGGATCGAAATTGAGCCACCCTGTACAGGGTGGTTCAAATTCGAATGTTCTTATGGGGAATTCGGTAACCATAAGAGATATGGAAAAATGGATGGCGCATCCTCGATCTCTTTTTTTAAGAAAGGCTTAATGGTGAAAACCGGAATTCGATATCTTTTTACGTTTTCGAGTTATGGCCAAAAGTTCGCTTTTTCGACTTTTCGTTAAATGTCGATATCTCGGTTGGTTGTAAAGTTATAGAAAAACTATTTACACCTTTTTCAGACAATTTTTTAAGGAGAATAAACTGGGGTAAAGGAATTTTAAATACCTTTATTTTCTTCCGAGTTATAATATAAACTTGTGTTTTTTTAAATAGAAACCATAGTTGGCTATGACATATTTAAATAGAGTTTCTTATGCTCTTTTCAATTATATATAACATGTGGGGTAAAGCAACACTGCTTTGCATGTTGGGCGCCGAGACTCATTGAAAGGTATCGACGACTGTTTTTGGAATCAACGAGTCTGATATGTTTCCGTCGTGGTTTAAGCGACGCACTGCGGTTGGAGCAGTGATAGGGTTTTGAAATTATAATATTATGTCGTTTCTATATGTATTTATTATATTGCATGTAAATTTCCTAAGCAGGGTGATTTGAAAATCTAACTTGTTAGAAATCATCTTTTTAAGAGATTTTTTTTTTGTACTTTATATACCTCTTAATATATTCATATTATTATTATTCAGGTTACATTATTTTAATTTTTTTTATTTTGGAAAGGTTCTGCCTTAAAGGCTGCATACGTGGTTAGCGCAGAAACAATTTAACCTTTAATAAATAACCATTTATAAATATAAAATGCACAAACAGAAGAGGCAAAAGAAGAAGAAAAAACAGAAATGTATGAAGAGATAGCAAAACTGTATGAAAAAATCCTAAGGAAAGACGATCTGATCTAGTGATGTTGGATGACATTTTAATACACAGGTAGGAAAAAAGGAATATATCAAAGGGATAGCAGGTGAAAACAGTATACATAAGATAACAAATGAGAATGGAGAAAACACATTAAGGATGTATAGGAGACAAAAAATAAAACTCAAAAATATAAGATATCGATGAAAATTGGTACACATGACATCATTGACTTTGCGATGTAATAAAAAAAATTTCAAATCGATTCACTACACCGTTCTATAGTTTTTGCAGTTTTAATTTGATGTTGACTTTTTGTTAAAATTCATGAAAATCAACAACATTTTATCGAATATATTAGCTTAAAATATATGATCAAAATATAAGAATTTTTTCAAATTTTCTGTAGTTATAGCTTGTAAGTAGAAGAAGGTTTTAGCAAAATTTCATCACGGTTTACTACCCCGTTCTCGAGAAATTAATTAGTAATTGAACAACCGATATAGAGTTGTCACGTTCAATTCTCTAAAAATAAAATAAATTTCGATGTTAAAAGAACCTTAAACATATTTAAAACTTGTTGGTATTAAAAATATTATGTATATCTCGGTTTTTATTAGTTTTAACAACAAATATCAATTTTTACTCATAAAAATTATTACATTTTTATTTAGATAGTAGGTTGGATTGCAGGGATAGTCACTAATAAAAATTTTGTTATGTCAAATTTAATATTTGTAATTTTAGAAAATGAACCGATTTAAACGAAAAAAAACCTTTCTTCATGCATTTTTATAACTTTGTTTATCGTTTATGATATTTAAAAAGTATTTTACTACACACATAAGACCAATATTCGTGATATTCAAATTAATCCTACTTTTGTCTCCGATTGTATCTCCTATACATCCTTAATATGACATAGATATTGAAATATTGTTTGTCGACTTCAAGCAGGCTTTCGACCGTGTAAACAGAAGGCGACTAATAGAAGAAATGATAAACTGGAAGATACCAAGGAAATTGATAAGCTTGGTACAAATGACACTTGATGGAACGACAGCAATAGTAAGAACCATGATGGGAAATACCGATAATTTTGAAACCAACTCCAGAATACGACGAGGAGATGCGCTGTCGGCTACCCTGTTCCATGTAGTGTTGGAAGAAGTCATGAGAAGAACCATCCACAGTGGAACGATAATAAACCGGGAGATGCAGATCGTGGCATACGCCGATGATGTAATCATAACGGCAAGAACACACAAATCCCTAGTAGAGTCATTTGAGGATATAGAACGAGAAGTTCGCAATGCAGGATTGACTGTGAACGAAGAAAAAACCAATATTATGAAATGTAGAAGAGAAAAAGGAAAAGACATACAAGTGACAAGAATCCTAAACTACACTTTTGAAGAGATTAGAAAGACTAAATACCTTGGAATACAGATAAATGACACCAATGAAAGAGGAGAAACGGTGAAGGATAGAGTGATGTCGGTCAAAAGAGCTTTCTCTAGCAGCCAAAACCTGCTGAAAAATAAAAATGTAATGAAAAGCATCAAGATTAAAATTTATAAGACTATGATAAGACCCATGGTAACATATCGAATTGAGCTGATCAGTTTAACAAAAGCAGAAGAAGAAAAACTCAGGTTATTTGAGAGAAAGGCGATGAGGAGGATAATAGAGAGATAGCAAGTCAGCTGCAAGAAGCTGATATAGTCAGGGACGTTAAGGCTCTGAAATTAGGATGGCTGGGACATGTAGAGAGAACAAAAGAGAGAAGAGCCATCTCAAGAATAATGAAATGGAATCTTGTTGTAGATAGACCGAGAGGAAGACCAAGAGGAGATGGAGGGAGGATGTGATCGAAGGTCTGAGACAGATGAACGTGTATGACTGGAGAGATAGGATGTTGAAGAGGAAGATGTGGAAAAAGGTCGTGGAAGACGCAAAAACCGATAACGAGACTTTGATATGTGAATTGGAAGAAGAAGATGAAAACGGAGACTAATCCATCCCAACAAACTGGATTTGAAAGGTTGAAAAATGTGGCGATATTCCACTGGGAATGGAAAGCCAAATGTAGAAATCAATTAACCATTCAATTATTTTCAATGGTCACTTTTTAAGAGTTGTTCAATGTCAATGGGAAGTAGTTAAAGAGTTTTTTTTACAAAGAAACAAAAATATTCGAAATCATAGATGGCATAAAGTCGGTTGTAAAAAATAGGTCATATGTGGATTTGTCAGGTTTCTCAAAAAAGTGATTCAATTGTATTGTATTGTAAGTCAAGTTACAATGTTATTCATTTTGGGTATCGAAGCTGCGATCAAGTATTACGAAGGCTATAGTGACTTCTTTTTTGTTTATTTTTTATTTATTTGTATTTCAGACATAACCACAACATAGCATAGCATAACTTAACATAGCACTACAAAACAAAATGGTATCGATTTATTTGACATAATTAAATTAACTAATTATATAATAATAAATTCGCGATAATTGTACTAATTATGGTATAATACAAATTATTATTACTTTCTGACGTTTACTTTCAATTTCTACCAGCGCCTTCCTATTAATTCGTTGGTATAATAAGTAAATTCATAATATACCTAAATTCGTTAATGCTTTGTTATGTTATGTTATGCCAAATTGGGCATTTGTCAATTTGAACACACATAAGTTTCAATGTATTTTAACTTCTGTGCTAAGCTATGCTATGCTATGTTGTGTCACGTTAATTGGCTGAGAACGCTACTTAATATTATATATATTGAATATTGAATTATATATTACTCGTCAGGGTCGGCATCTTTTAGATTTGCCGTATGGTGCTCACATAATATTATGTAATGTAAAATACAATTTTTTCAAGTGTTTAGTGTTTTCTTTCCCAAATTATATACTGTTTTGTAATTTCTCGTGTGGTGCTCAAAATTCGTGGTGTGGTGCTCGAGCACTAAAGCAACACAACTGTTACCGGCCCTGTTACTCGTACCTACCTAATAAATGGTGTGCTTATAAATAATCACTAATTATGTGCACAGCAAAAATAAGTAATAATAATTCAAATCAGGCCCGTGCGCACACCCCTTTTTTTACACTTTTTATAGATTGGAAAAATTGATCCAAACATAATATTTATTTTTTTATTTATTTTATAAATTGTGTTTTGTAAATCCCCCATAAAGAAATCTTGCGCACGGGCCTGATTCAAATAGATTCGATATTTGTTTTTTTTGCAAACTCCATATTTAATAAATATTGTACCCTATGTCACTCCTACAATTAAGACGACTAATGAGTAATAACTCATATGTTAAAATCCGTCAAACCATTTAGGCTACAGAGGGTGTCAAAGAAATTGACATACAGGTAAAGACGGTCAGGTAAAAATGGTAGCTATTTAAAAATGCTATGATAGATTTCATCACACACTCAGATCACCCTGTAGATAAAATGCGATTTATCGCAAATCAGAAAGAAATTTGTTCATAATAAATCAAACATAATTCATTACTTAAAATATTAGCATTCAAGTGCTAATTTATCACGGTACTTAATTTATTATTTAATGATGCAAAGCAGTGATTTGACTAAATAGGTTGAGGTTATTTATAACGCAATAACTTTCGATTCTATGTATCAAGATAAATGTTTTAGCTTACCAATCCATTGGGCATTGTTTGCTGATGAAGATTGAGATACTGAAAGTGTTGATTATAACCCGTCGAAGGATATACTCTCATTTTTGGTGCTAGAGTAAACAAAAAACTGCTATCATCACCATAAAATTTTGGTCCCAACAACCAACTGGCGGGCGCAAATCCACCAAACATGTGACCATTTCTGTCCTCCACCACCAACACCGATGGTCCCTGATTTACAATTCGACCTGTACGCAATAAAAACAGTTAAAACAAATTTTAATAATATGAATTTGTCAAATGTACCTATCAAAGTCGAAAAAGATTCCCCATGAATTTCAGAGGAAAAGAGAAACCTCCATTCTAATTGATACTGTTGAGGTAAGTGAGCATTGATAAAAACTAACTGATTGAGATCAAGTAAACTAGGATATGATGGAATCAAGTCTAAACCTTTACAGAACGGCACAAGACTCCGCTCCTTTTTAGCAGTTATCGAAGAAGCGTCTTCATTATTTTGAGCTAGATTACGTTCGCTTTGAATGGGTTTCTCTCGATGCGAAATGTTGTATAAATGAGTAAACACAAACAGTAACAATTGTCCAAATACCGTGGAACTTTGTAGCCAACCTTCGAGATCTTTTCTTGTTATACAATCACCCGATGCTAAATGACTTGCTAGACTTTCAGCCAATCTTTGAACGTTTTGAGGCGAAATAAAACAGCCTCTCGAGTGCCAACTCTTAAATTGCTTGGTGTTGGCCAATTTTTGAATCTTCATGTATGAAGACACGATACTTTCGACGTACTAAAATAACATTGTTTATTTACAAATTAATACGGTTAAACTACACTTACTTCTTTCACTAAAGTGTAAGGAACGTCGTCGGTATCGGATTCGTCTCGCCCTAAAGATTGCAATAAAATTTTTAACTTTTCATCCACCGTACCTCGTGTACAATACACGAACAACTCTGCAAATCTTTCCAGCTCGACAGTTAAAGAACGCATTTCCCCCTTTCCATATAAATAATTATTGATATATTGTAACAAACGAGCATCCATTTGAGAGCCCCATAATTTCTTTAAACAAAAGACGTCGTTTAAAAACAAATTATTCACAACAACATGAGTGCTAACTTCCTTATTAACACTGACTTACCGTTAATTCTTCTTCCTTAATCTTTTCCGAATTTTTACTTGCTAATCGAAAGGAATTGCTAACAATGACTTGTTCATCTTTCGATAAAAACGAACACTTGGCTGCCAACCTTTTACTGCTGTTGAGTCCCATGACTAAAATATGATGATTAAAAATTTTACTTGTGCAGATATGTACCACGTACCGGGTTAGTTTAATTAAAATCAGTTTCAAGTGTTACTGATAAATTGCCAAAGTTTAATTCACCTCAACAAATATTTACATTGTGATAAACATATGATTTATGCCAATTTATACCAACATATGCGATAGACATTTGCTCTGTCTCTTTCCGAGACTCATTTGTTTCTGTCTTGTCAAAGTCAATAAATAGGTGTTTAGAGTTTAGGCAATTTTTGTTACAAACTACCAAAAATCGATATTCAAAAATGTAAAATTTAGATTTGTCAGTTTGTGTGGGTAAAGTAGGTAGTGACTATAATGAGCGAATTGGACACGGGGAGGCAGCTCTTATGGAAAAACAATGAACTCAAGTCAAAAACTTGTGCGTGCAATATATAGGTGGCACTGCATGTATTAATTCAAATTAACCAATTAAAATTGTGGAAGGGGACAGCAAGTTCAAGAATCACGTTGAACAAAGGTGTATTTTCGCGAGGGACCGGTTGGTTGTTTGCGGTTATGACTGGTACTTCTCCCACTACTAATTTTAAATGACCGCGAAAATTGGAAACTAACCATACTTTTTTAAAAATGAAACAAGTAAAATAATTTACTTTTTTGTGAGTATGAAATGTAAATTATGTATCAGAATTCACAAAAACTTCATTCTAATTAAGATTTTAATGAGAATTGGAATTTAATACGATGTGTACCTACCTAAATTAAAAAATGTTTTAAAATAATTTAACCGAAGCAGGTAGCTTTCCTGGATTTGTTTAATTTTATTTTTATCTTTGCCGATATTTAATTATTAATTTTGCATTTTACCTTTACCTTAGAATTTTTAATTTAAAAAAAATAGTGATAATTATTAATAAATAATTTTACAGTTCCTTGTCGGATGGTAATGTGCAACCTTTTATGCTATTTGTGATGACTACCACGTGATTATCTTTAGGAATTTAATATATTTTTGAAGAGTTAGATAATTTATTTGAAAAGCTATTATTGTACCTACAATTTTTGAATTCACAATCTAGATAAATGTAATAAGTATAACATGAATACAAAGAAATGTGCTCAATAATGTTTTTATCGTAGTTAAAGTACTCAAGAAATATTCAAATTTTAAATGTGGCGGGCACTTCACTACAACCGCTATATGTAACCACTGCCTGACAGCGGTTGCTTCGGTTAGGTAAATATTTGAACGTAAACTACCTCCCCTACAACCGTTTTGTCGCCAAAATAGCAGCGGTTGCAACCGGTTACTTTTGGTACCTCGCGAAAATACACCTCAAGTCAACAAGTCGAACGTGTGTGTTAAAAATGGCGACTAATGTTTGCAACAAAAAATGGAGAAATGTAATGTTTTTTATAATTTTGTGTATTTTCTTATCCCTATTATTAATTTAATAAGTGAATTTATGGTGTAAAAATACTTATCTGTCATTAAACTGATATCGTCATCAAATCAACATGATTGTAAAAAAGTTGATAAATAGGTACATAAAATTAAAATGTAATCATCGATAATTACTATTATTGCTTTCGTTTATTTGTTTTTTAAGTTTTTCAATGTTAATTACAAATTTATACAACTTGTAAGAATATACCTTAAAATTTAATTTTGAAAAACTTGGAAACTAAATATTTGAACAAACAACGATTGTTTTTATCTAATCGGATGCTTTGTATTTTTTCAGTAACATGGTACAACTGTTCACAAGAAAGGAACGTATGCACCGAGTTAGTGAATTAGAACGAAAATTGAGAAGTCAATTAGCGTGTTTTATAATTGCACAAGTTATTCGAGCAGTACCTACTCGAACGAACTCAGGGGCAGTCTGAATCTGCTCGAACAAAGTGAAATAAAAAACGATCTGTGCGTGTGTGTATAAACCGATCTCATTAATAACTTCAAAATATAAGTTAGTGCTGTAAACAGCCATCTTTTTGGGTTATGTTTGTCGTTCAACTTTGGTGCATCTCCTCGAAAGCTAGTGCATGAAGTCGTTATTCGAACGGCTGTTCGAGCAAAGGTGGTGAATTTTAAAACGCAAGCATTCTTTGGTCGAACGAATTATAAAGCAGCTAACTGCTGATCAAGTACTCGAACCACTGTTCGAACAATTATAAACCACGCTAAATGATTCTAGCAAGAGAAATGTTAAGTATTAAAAAAAACCAAGACTGTTATTATAAATTTTGTGGTTTTTATGTATTTTTTGTCATTAATAAATTGTTCTTACAAATTAATATAAAAAATGTAACTATTTTTATTTTGAAATCTGTATTTATAAATTTTATAATTTATTATTATTTGCATTGAATAGAAGCAGTAATTTAAATAAACGATTCTGTTTATTTAAATTATATTTCTTTTCAAAGCAAATAATAATAAATTATAAAATTATTTCCCTTTCCCAATATTATTTTTAAAATACCCGCCAATAATCGTGTTCACTGTCATCTATCGGACCGTTTTGACAACTGCAGTCTTATACTTATGCGTGCAATAACTAGGTGGCGTGTCGCCACAAATTTTATACAGGAGATACCTCCCCGTGGAATTGGATTAAATGTTAAGGTCGTTAAGGCCCGGTCTTTTTACTTCCAGTTAACTAAACCACAAAACAAATTAAATAAAATTTTGGTTGCATAGTAACATTAGTAATTTTTTATATAATTTTACAAAAATAAATTAAACTAACGTCAAATTTAATTGTGATTATTAATGCGCTACTGCGCGTGAATAAGCAGTTAAGTCAAATTTTGCAGTTATGTGGTAAGTCAAAATTTAGAATCTAAATACTCATATATGTTGGTATGTATAATGTACAATGGAGCTAAGTTATAATTAGGTACTGTGCAAAAGAAGTCAAGTTTATATACCTAGACAATAGACAATAACGGATCTACATAATTGTTAGAAATAGTATGCATGGGATCCTTTATTTATGCCCGTATTAATAGTCACGGATTAATCCGAGATTCAAGATAATCCTAAATTTTACCAATGAGATTGCTTGAATTTAAAAATTCCTGTGATCTCATTGGTAAATCTTGAATCTCGGATTAATCCGTGACTATTAATACGAGCATTAATGGAGTAAGCACGGATCAAGACCTCAGTTCTAGGTAAGAATTTTTTGCTATTATTAAATGTAATGTTACTAACCGTACAATTAAAAGAAAAAATGACTTAATGAACCACAACCTTACATGGAGGCAGATGTTGCATGTAATGCAATTGTTTTTAGACATAGGCCAATCTCGTTAATCATATGTATCAGAATCTCGTTAATTCATTTATGCACCACAGTTGATTTGAAAGGGGATTTACCGTCTTTTATATTTTATAGTTTTAACTCCTTTTATTCATCATGACATCTGCTGATACTACTGGCACCAATAATCAACGGAATCTAAACAAAATTTATTATAGAGTAAAACTTTCAATGTCTTTTATGATAGTCTTTAAGATAAGTTAATATTATTATGCTTCCATGAATTTCTGATACAAGTTAGTTTAAATTCGAAAACTTAGAAAATTTAAGACTAAAATTTGTAATCACTTCCCCCAAGATTTCCACCATGTTGCTGCCATGTGCTGTTAAAACAACTTCAAATACTACAACAGTAATAATGATGAATTCCTTATTAATTAATATATTTTACTTCCTACAATTAAAGATACACATCATTTGGTTATTTCTAAATCTAATTTTGTACATTTGTGTTTTTATAAATAAAATCTATCTAAAAGTATTATAAATCAGATACGATTATTGTTATTAAACATGCATTGTGATGATAAACTTACATTTCTTAGAGAAAGTCACTATAAATATTGTATCACATAGCTCGTTATGCGATCAAAAAGCAAATCGCATCCCTTCCTATTTTCCCAAATTATTAATTTAAGAAATGTAAATATCATCGCAAATTCAGTTAGGAGAAAATTAAGTGCTAAACGGTTAACAGTTTTTATTTAGCATCATTTAAACGATGTACCAAAATCTTTAAATAATAAAGATTTAAAATGTTGGATCTTCACAAGAAATATCACATAAAGTAAGTAAATACTTAAAAACAATCATAATTATAAACCCTATTAGTCATAATACTTTTGTTTACAACTTATTTGGTAAATTAGTTCACAACTAAAAAGATACCCTCCAATCACGTCTGTACTGTTGTTTGCACACTTCAACTTGAAATATAATAAAAAATAAAAAGTGACTATTTGTGGACAATTTCTTTGACCACTTCAACGACATCTAACCACATCTAAATCTATACATCATAATGTTCAACAAAACTAAAACATCTAATAACTTAAAAAAATTATTGCATTAAAAAATACTCGATTGTTTAAAAACATCTTTTAAATTAAATCGTTAGACACAAATTTTTTTTGTAGTAATAAAAAAATATTAATTCATTTTTAGCACCATAAGTTTTTACTTTTTAAATTTGCTATCCAAGCAATTTTGTCAAATTTTGGTTATTAACCCAGCATCTTATTTCCACATTCCTACCCATTTCTTCTCAACAATAAACAATTTTAAATCAAAGGATATTGACAAATTAATACTACGCCTAAGTGCACACTCCCAAAAAACACATTTCAAAGTATTACAACCACTTTGCAATTTTTATAAAAATCTGCATTGGTTGTATTATAGTAAATCACTAAAAATCTTGAAAAAAAACATTTCAAACTTGAACGAAATTATTGCTTCATAAATTTGTAAAAACCTATTTGAAATACTTTAAAACACTTATATCTTAAAATTTAATTATACTGTTTGGCATCTAAATTTATGTGGAGCAAATTTATAGGTCCTGAGGTTGATTTTCTTTAACGTCGACGGTCACCGCCCCACTTATGGTGGTAACGTGATTTTCAATATTTAACGATCCGACTTTTGCTCTCTGATATGCACTAAGAGTGTTTTGGCCTAAGAATCTACAACAAAATTTTTAGTTAACATTAGTATATTAAAGTAAAACAACACTTACTTTATGCAAATGTATATAACGAGAACAGCTAAACTTGCACTCAGCATGCGAATATAGGGATCTTCAAACAATTGTATTACGGTCCAAGCAACGGCAACAGCGGTGCACAAACAAGTAACAATAAATGCAGTACTTCCCCAATGATACGCAGTAAAGCCCCTTTCCCAATCTAATTTTTCTGTAGCATGAACGTTATAAGGTTGATCGCACACTTTACATTTCAAAACTTCTGAACTTGTAGATGAACTTTCCATAAGCCAACGTCTCAAACAATCGTGATGTACACTGGATACATCCCCAATGCAAGCACAAGGTTGAATAAGCGGATCTGTCTTTTCAAAGTCGTAACAAATCCAGCATTCACGTTTATCGACAAAAGTTTCAGTTTCGATCGAAGTTTGTTCGTTACTGGACGCATTTTCCCACGCCGTCTGATCAAACTTGGACAGCAATTTTCTAGGATTCAAGATCCATAATTCTCCAGGCGAAATACAATTCCATAAAACTGCTGGGAACCACAAAGCTACACCTATTTCGACCACACGAAATATTACGTCGTGCCAATTGCGCGATTTAATTGGGACCTTAGTTTTCCAAAATTCAGATAATGTCTCCGAAAACAAAAATCCAACTATTATGATTAGCATAAATGCATGACTGAGCAATCCCACTCTCGATTGATGTAACTGTGAGTTGTTTATTTTCGGTTCCGATTCTTTATAATTTAATGGTTCACCTTCCGCATTGGCTAATTGAACTTGCGGTTTGATGAATCCACCTCGTAACTAAAACAACCTTGTAAGGTTATGAAATAATATTTTGTATAACAAACTCACCTTAAAGAAAACTTCAACACCATATATAAGAAAGAACACAACCACGATAAAAAGCAGCACGGCATAACAACCATTAAAGATGTGATTGTAATATGATTGATCGTGAATAGATGTTTGAGCAAATTGAGTGGTTAAGACTTCCGCTAACAACAAACTGTAACTGATGATGTTGAATGTCATGAAACCAAGGAAGGATTTTGATAAAAAGTGAGGTTTCTCCCACTGAACACCGGGAAGATGAAAAACCTGTGTACAAACAAAAAAATTAAAATTTATCTTGATTATGTTTTGTTCTGAGTTCATCAATATTTATCTATTGGTAGTCACTGTTATTATTAAATATTAAGTTCGTCAGTTACAAACAACAATAGTGTTTATTCAGAACCCCTGGGTTGCTTACACTTGGTTGGAGAATGGTTTACTTGCTAAATTTTCGATTCAAAATTTTTTTTTAAAATGTATATTGTCAAGTAGTGACTTCGACAATATCATCTGTAATTTTTACTTAAATCAAAAAAGTGGTTTTGGCTTCAGTCGAATAATTCATCTTCTTAGATGAATACTTCCTTCATAAACCCAACCAAAGATTTTGACATTAGACATCCCTTAAGATGCAAATGCAGATGGCTTGACAAAAACAAGGATCGCATTAACCTAGATCAAGATTCGAGTTTCAACATTACCCATTAAGGGATTTGTCTCTTCAGTTGAGCGTTGGTAATAACGATACCTAGTTCCATCAAGTCACTTTATTTTAATTAAATGAATATTAAAATTATTTTAAAAATCTCATTGTTCAAAATCAGAAATAAAATTAATCGAAACAGTCTGTTACACCTTGTGTAAACACAATATTTAATTATTATTAATAACATTCATATTTTATTATGTACCTACCTAAATAATTAAACATAAAAATTACGAATTATTGTACTCTCGCCTTCCCCAATAAATCAGTTGCCAAATTTAATTTCTTTCGATATTTTTTTAATATTATAATGGTAGGAACAGTGCTTGAAATGGACCGGAACGCCGTTCCGGTTCGTGAAATCACCGTTTCGTTTCGCAAAAGGTTTCCTCAAATCAGTTTTGTCGAAAAACCTACGTTCCCGTGCGACTCCCGTGGTAGCGTTCCGGTTCGTGAAAAAATCTATTTCGAGCACTGGGTAGGAATAAAATTTGTAATATTTACCTCTGCCCAAAAACATACTATCAAAGAAGAGCCAGACATCAAAAGTGGATAGTAAGCAGAAACTAAACTCGATGACCATCCATATTTAAAATTATTCTAAATAAAAAGAACATACTTAGTTATTAATTTTTCACAATCACAAATAATTAAACTTACCGGTGATGTAAAATAAGCACCTCGTATTAAACTTGCAAGAAATGTAACAAAGTAGAGAAGTTTTTGTGTCGTAATTCGACAAGCTCGTAAAAAAGTGGGTGCTTTGAGACGTTGGTATTCCGAAGCGATGCACATCAACAATTGAATTGCACATATTAGCGCAATTAGAAGAAAGACGCCTCCGATGCCGGCGTGGTAAGGTAGATTGGGTCCATCACAATAATCTCCAGAAAACCGAATTTCGCAGACGCAAGTGCCATTATGGCATTCGCCTCTTCCTGAGCAATCGCCAGTACAACTTGCTTCCGACATAAAGAACAAATGTCGAATCATCCCAATGTTCTCCGAGACCTTCAAAAGATTATATCAGTAAATTTTGTGCTCAAAATTTATGTTTGACAATTTATTAAATATAAATGCTGATATGACTAAGGTTACAAAATAAATTAGAGATTAAAAGGAAATAATATAAATATTATTTTTTGCTCTACTTGAGGACAAGTTTCTAGTATTTACTAGAGGTTAAAAGTTTTTTAAATTGGAATCTCGTTAATTTATTCACGACCGGCGCCGATGAGAGTGAATTCTCTCTCCCCCATGGTTTAATTAAAAATGTTGTACGTCCCGGATCAACTTTTAACTCCAATAGGGATTTTATAAAATATAATAGAGGTTCCATTATTCTGACAAATTTCAAAAAAATTATGACGCAAATTTGAAATTAAAAATTAAACAAATCAATCACCAAAAATCACAATCTTTGAAGGTGAATGAAATGAATAGGTCAAAATCGTCTAATGAAATTATTAAAGGACAGCACATAGAAAATAATGATAGAATTAAAAATACATTACTCGAATAAAGGATATAATTGACGTGTAGGTAATTGTTGTTTATTTATAAATTATTAACGAATAAAAATAGTAATAATACTACTAACTTAGTTTTCTTATGAAATGTTAAGTTCAGCTTTCCCTTTGACATGGGTAAACTGTAATTACCTATTTAAATTAAATAACAGTTTTAGAATATAGTATTTCACTTTTTCCATATTATAAAAAATATATAAGGCATTAATTTAACAAAAAAGCCTTAAAATATTCATTATACTGAACAACAATAAATTGAATTTCAATTTCATAGAATTTCCACTATATGAAAAACCTTGATTAAATTAGACCTCTAGGTGAGATATACACATTCATTCCATTGTTTGACGAAATATGCTCTAATTTTCGCGTGGAAATTTTTTATTTTCTAAGCACTGTTGCCATGCCAAATCAAGAAAATAAATTTCGATGTGTTATCTTATATTTTATTATAATATTTTTTCTAATTCTAATTTAATATTTTCTAATTCGTATTTTCAAAATTAATTATTATTAATTAAGTAAGTAACTAAATAAAATTAGAAACAAGTGGCTGAGTTAGTGAACTCGGAAACAACAGGTAAACAAGCTGCAAAATCACTTATTTAACAACTTACTGACTATTTTTTTCTTTATTTGAAGGTTACAGGCGTAATTAACAATAAAATCAAATCGTTTAATTATGTTTAAAAAAAAACCAGACATTTTTCAAATAAAAGTTATCGACGTTGACAAGTCTACAATAAATTGAGCGCATCAAAGATAAACAAGGTGGAACTCGCATTTGCGACAGTTCTTAGGCTTCTATACATCTACTTTTTTGATAGATTAAATTATTTGGGCTTTATGTTATTAGAACTTTTAATGCGTTAATCTTCTAAATAGGTAGATACCAACGGCAAATTTTTTTATATAAGGAAAACGCTAGTGAGTTTTTTTTTAATCATGCGGACAGACGGACACGGAGCCAGATCATAATGCTTCTTCCAATACGTTGTATAGAAGCCTAAAATTATTATTATTGTTACAAACAGTTTTGTTTTTCAAGTAATGTTTTAATCATGTAATGCGATATTAGCCAAAATTACTTGTGCCGTGGTTTTTATCCACGTTAAAGGTATTTATAAGGTATTTATAATTTACCAGCTATAAGGAACCAAATCAGTCAATCCCTTCAGATTCGCTATAACCGGAAATCACTGTAATTCGATATGAAGAATATATCCTAATAATAATAATTTATCTATAAATTATATAGTAGTTTCAAAAATAGTAAATGTTGCACTTTACACACGTAAACGTTCGAGTCCGCTTCAGCTTACAAGCACTACTAACTTGTAACTTAAAAATATTAATGACGTAGATAATTGAAAAGTTTCGCTTCCTAAAATCATTTATACGTCAGAAAAAAATTCATTTGCAAACAGTACATAAATAATGTACAAAATTTAACTTATAAGGAATTACTTTTTCTACTCAAAACTTCATCAACATTTTTTTGTAACCATGACGGATTGGCAAATAGATAGCTTTTAGTTTGGGCCAAGTTGGCAAACTTTTTCAGTTTTTAGTATCAAAAAGTTTGAATTGGTTTTTGACTGTGTGGCTAAGTAATTTAAGGAAAATATGTATGGATGCTAATTATTATAACCACAGGATTTCCCTGACGCATGAGATTAGCGGGATATTCAAAACCAGAACTTCCACTTTGATACTCAACAAGTAGTCGTATGAAGGCATTTCGTTTTTTGGCTACAAAAAAAATGCAAGAAAAAATTCTCGAATACTTTAATTTTATTCGATTTTATTTTATTAAATTACACATTTTTATAGCAAAAATATTACATCGTCATTTTTGTTCTCGAGAAATCCTCCATGGTTTTTTTAAATGGCAACTCTATTTTTTCTTCTTTAATGTCTAAAACTGACAAACTTACAAAAAGAAATCAGCAATAAACAACTCAGAAAATAAATAAAACAATCAACTTGTTGAGACCTCTAGGATGGGGGATTTGTTCCAAATGTAAGGTGTCAAAAATGTTATTCTGTCTTTTAGATAATAGACAGGGTTTTCCCTAAATTAAAGGTCGCCCTACATTTTTTACATTAATTTTAAAGTCGTAAATCGTAATTTGGTATTTTTAAGCAACAATTAATAAAGGTTATAATCTAGTTTGCAGATAATTTAAAGCTCTTTAGAAAAGCGTTTACCCACCAACTAAAACGTACAATATTGTTTGAAGCTTATAGTTAGTGTAATTTTGCGCCAATACTGATGACCAACATTTCCGCAATATATGAAATCAATATTGCTTTTTTATTTTAATATTTAATTTTGATAATATAATATTTAATAATATTAATGATTTAATATTGACAATCATTAATCAATATTGCTTGCCAATCTTCAACCAATACAGGTGTGTAATGTTATTTTCCGGGTGTAGCACGCAAAGTGGGCCCACAGGTTTTTATTGATGTACGATTTAAAATGTTGTAGAATTTGATAGACGACATTAAAATGAAAATGAATAATTTTCACATAAAAGTAGGTATTTTGCCCATTCTGTTTAGGGTATGTGTGCTCGATGTAAATAGGTGAAGCAAGGTGTTTTAGTGGGTGGAATTGGCCGCAGTTGACTTCTAGTGGTTCCTCTGTTATCATGTCATAAATTTTATAGCCGAAGTTATCTTAAAAATAGATACCTGCCATTCTACATTCTAGACCTGCGATTTCAATTTCGGGCAGCTTCAGGGATGTTTTTATAAAGTGCTTAAATTCCAGAGATCCTGCCTTTCTAGATCCGTACTTTTCGGAATAATTTAATATTTATATTTTGTAATTTATGCCATAATTTCATCAAAAACTTTTTTAATTCGTTAGGCATTTTAATTGCGTGCTATCACCTTCTTTATAGGGGAAATCAATGCTGCGCCAATATTTGTTGAAGCTTGGTGCAATATTGCTTCATTATTGGTTGAAATTTGGTACTTATTGCCTGCCGGTCTGTATCTTCAATCGAATACTCTTAAATTTCATTCATTCATATAAAATTCATAATTTTCTGGGCGAATCAAATAATTTCCATTCCGATTGCTTACTATGGACTTTTAATTTGAATCATGATCTACAGTTTAAATCCTACGTAAGAATAAAAAAACAGGTTAATTGTGTTGATTAAAAAATCATTCTTTTTGCACTAATGAACAAATTCAATTAATCTTATTTTTCTGCTCAAAAAAATGATTAACCTTTTTTCTTTTATCAGCGTGGCTAATAAATCTAAAATCATGAGATCCCTGATCTAAGAGCCTGGGGGGTTATAGAAACCAATGAAGCAAAGTGATTCGATAATATTAAAAAATTGAAACTGCAATTGGGGAAAAAGGGAAAATATTGGGTACATTCAGCTGATACCAATTGTTGGATTACATCAGTAAAGCGGCTGGGTATGGTTTATTGCAGCAGAAATAATTCTATAATTCTAATAAGACTCATTTTGTAAAAGATCATTGTTACCTTCGATTATGGCTGAATATTCAGCATCGTTTCCTACTAAATAATGTGTAGTAAGTGACATTAAAATCAGTCTTTTACCTTTAAAACTTTATATCAATCTTCAAATACATCAACCAAATATAACCGCTTACAAACCCATTCCGCTGTAATGTTGACCCAACTACTGTATTATATCGCCTACCCAGCGCGCACCGTTCAGTCGGGGCTGCTAACCCATGGTACTATTATACCATAATATAATAGTATAATTATTATACCACAGTATAATAGTACCACCATGTGCTAACCCAGCAACCCAACAGTTGGCATCCTCTCTCTTTCTCGGATCCAGAAAGCAGAACTTCTGCTCAACTTAAAATATTTTAAACTTTTGTTACTTATCATCTTCAGCCTTTTCTGTCCACTGCAGGACAATCAGCCTCTTTCTCTAAGAGAAACACATAGTATATAAAACCATCATCCCCTCGGTCCTCCATTTTTAACAATGCATTATCATTTTTATTTATCAACATATCATTTAAGATTATTTTATAGTATTATCAATTAAAGAATGGCTTTGCGAATTCAGCAAGGGGGCAATAACCTTTTCAAAATCTCTCCATGTTACTTTGAATTATATATCATAAACAAAAATCATTTGAATAAGGATTTTTTAACTCTTGGGTCATTATTTTCAAATTATTAAAAAATAATCAAACGCATTAAATAGCAAAAACAATTTTAAGTAGTTTACTTTCTTGTTCTTTACATTTTAGAATCTAAATAATCAATATAGTGCACATGTCGTGTTTTTTACAAAAACTGGAATTATCTACACCAACCTACTCCAAGTACATGAGTACCCAAGTACAGTAGTACTTGAGTGAGTACTCGTGCACTCACATTTATTTTAAATGTTCAATAATTATTATTATTTAACTATTTTATTTATTTATAAAATGTATCTACACGATTGATGTAGTTTGTGGTAAATATTTTAAAAATTTGAATATAAAAATAAGGAAGTTACTTTATTTACGATAGTATTGTTGATTCAAACTGTTTCTGCTCTTTATGAATCAAAATATTTAGTATTGAAATAATATATAAAAGCTCACAAAATTTTTATAAAAAATCACGAAAACAAATTTATCGCAATTAATGTAATTTACATACTTAATAATAATGTTAATATCGGTTATCAAAATTAAATGAACTATGTACCCAAGTAACATACGCAAATCTTTTAAATAAATTGTAACTTACAAATTATTGCAAAGTATGTAATTATTGTTCCCAGTAAATTTTTTTTATAAAACAGAACAGTAAACTAACAAGTTAGTGTTCCACTTTTATAAAATCTTCATTGTTGCGATTAAAAAAATTAAATCTTACCAAACAATTGCTGACAGTAAATCAAAACACAAACGAATTGTCATTAATCCGGTAATAAATGAGTCACTTAAAAACAAACCACTTGCATATTAAAATTACCCCGAATAAAACAAATTTTTACAGAATCTTTATAAATACTATTTCGACAATGCGCCAAGACAGCTGGAGATCTCCATTACGAAGTGACGCATTCGCGATGTTGCCGATCGTTCATAAATATCCACATTTCAAATACAATTAGGTGAGCGAGTACAAAATTATTGATCGGAACGCAAACGTTTGTCGTTCTCTCGGCCAACTTATAAATTTTGTTTATTATTTTGCTTCATGCAAAAAAGTTAATAATATGATTTTGACGGAATAACGTATTTTTTTGAAAAAATTTGAGAATTGTTGCAGGACCATGCTTTTCTTTTGGTGCACGCATTGTGCATCAAACGTTTAAACGTCACTTTGACAGTTGCAAAAAATAAACACGTAAACCAATCAAATATTTTTTTCTCTAGACCTATTCTTTTAGAACGATGATCGAAGTCGCCGTTAAATTACTAAAAGGTTCGATTTATCTTACCGGAGAAGTTGTCGAATGTATCATAACCTTCAGTCATCCACCTTCGCCAACACATAAAGTTTCGCAAAGCCATAGCGATGTTTTCGAAAGTTTGGCCTGGGCTTCTGCACAAATTACGTGCCAGTGTACCACAGATATTAAGTTAAACAAAGAAGAAGAGCCACCGAAAACCGACCACTTGTTAAACGACACCGCTCTATCGTCATGTGTTACCGATGCAGGTCACATCGAATTGGCTACCAAACCTAAAATTTTGTTTTGCGATTTACGGTTATCCCCAGGACAGTTTAAATCCTGTAAGTAAGCTTCCGCTAAAAGATTTCCTTAATTTATTTGTAATACCCTTTTAGATGTTTTTAAAGAAAAAGTTCCGAATGATGCTCCACCTTCTTACCGAGGGCAACTGGCTAAATACTCTTACAAGTTAATAATTGGTACTCAAAGGGTTAACTCACCTATCAAGTTACTTAAGGTTCCTTTGAGAATTCTTCCTATTAGTACATCCGTTTTAAACGATATAAGTGGATATTGCAACGACACAAATGAAGATTTAGCTCCTGCTAATCCTTTTTTGGAAGTAAAACAAAGTGACACGCCGTTTGAGATTGCTCTACAAACATTACAGGTAACTTACAATTAATTGAATCCAAATATGGTAGACTAATTGTCTAACTTTTTAGAACATAACGGCCAGAAGAAAACCTAACTTTTACATGATTTCAAATACGTGGGGTAAAGTTGCAAGGTTTTGTTTATTTAAACCAGCATATAAGTTAGGCGAAGATGTTATTGGAACGTTTGATTTCACTGTAGCTACCGTAACGTGCGTTCAATTTTCTGTTTCACTTCAATGTGAAGAAGAAACTTTTATTAATCAGAATAATAATAGTGAAAAGACTAAACTTTGTCGTGTGATTACATACAACAAACAACACGAAGTGTGCCTGGGCCTGAAATATACTCAATTGGTTCTTCCAATTCCTTTACATATAACTCCAGGGTTCATAACACCGTTAAGTAAGTTCTTTTAATTACTATAGTTTATTATATTATAAATTATAAATTCTTAATGTTGAATTGCTTGCTCCCCTAATCTCTGGACTGAAAATTATATTAAATAAAATTTAAAAATTAACAATCAAAATAAGCAATTTAAGTTTGTTAAATTTTCTAACAGATATATAAATGATCTTGAAAAAGAAATTTAGATTATATTTAAAATTTTTAATGATTGCTTTGGGTAGCTCGAGCTACTGACGTGATAGTGTGCGGCGACAGATGTCCTTTGTAGGTTGCCACTACCTTGTGGTGATTTGTTTCACCAGCTTATGAATTTATTGCGACGACTGTCTTAAATGAAAACAGAATTGTTTTTGTCAAATGATTGTTTTTGCTGAAATATCAGCTTACTGGGGATATAATTTTCCTAGTGAATTTACTTATAGTAGGCTGATGGGGTTTACGGCATAGAAAATGCTGGAGTCTTAGAACAGTATTATTAAATGCTATCTTTCCGTAATACGTATCCGTATTTGAGAAATTTTAATATTGCTGTATTAGTTAGGAGGTTATTGTTAGAGAAACAAGTCTCAATTGGGCCCGCCCCGTATAGAATATATTTTTTAGTAATATGTTATTATAATCTTACCTATAGCTATGAACCAATCAACGATAAACACACTAAACAATAAATCAATAAACATCCGTATAACGTTACAACCCGGATAAATAAAACTTAACCGACTATTATAAAAGCGAACCTTAGTAACTGGATACATTCTAGCACCAGACCAGATGTAACATTATGACTCCTCAGTGCCACAAGTGCCGCTCTGCTATCCGTAGATATCTGAATGTTTTTGTCGCAGATACATTTATCTTAGACTGTTTTTGCGCAGTGCAGTATGCCCATAAGTTCCGTTTGGAAAACCGATGTGTACTTGCCCAGCGGTATGCTCATGTTTAGATTAAGTTCAGCAGAGAAAATTCCTGCTCCTGAGCCAACATTGTTTTTGGAACCGTCCAAGAATAGACATAATGTCATAATCGTTGGTTTCTGTTGGATTCAACAGGATATTGTATTTCCTGTCAAATATATATTTAGGAAAGATTCTGTCAGGTTCGAGATGCAGCAGATGTACTCTAATTGAGTAGTCCTCTAAACTCCGCATATGATCCACAGTTCCACTCCGTTTCCCAGCCCCCAGCTGCGCAGCCTAAGAGCAACCTTAACCGCCATCTCCTGCACATGAAGATCAAGTGGTAGGAGGCAGAGAAGGGTCTCCAATGGCCCTTCTGGAGGCAATATTGCAGTACGCATCACTCCCATTACAGCAGACAGATTAGTCTCTGAATCCGGTGTAGGGAGGACGCTGCTGTTACTTGTCTGGTTCTAGGCCACTAGACTAACGCACCATAGCACAGCATGGGCCTGACAACTCCAGTGTAGAGCCAAAGAGTGATTGAAAAGAAAGACGGATGACCGTCCCAACGCCCTTCGACACTGCCAGACATCCCTGCTTTGCTTAGTTTGGTTTTCAAGTGTTTTCCTCAGTTTAGCTTCTTGTTAAATATTATTCCCAGATACTTGACTTCATCTGTTCAATGCACCATTCCTCCAGTATTTTGAAAGCTGCCTGCATTCGCATGCAGATTATGTTTTCAAATTTGCCAGTAAGCAGTATGGTCTAGGGCCGGCATCTTTTAGATTTGCCGTGTGGTGCTCATATAATATTATGTGATGTGAAATGCAATTTTTTCAAGTGTTTAGTGTTTTTTTCCCAAATTATTTTCTGTTTTCTAATTTCCCGTGTGGTGCTCGAGCACTCAAGCAACACAACTGTTGCCGGCCCTGGATGGTCATATCATCTGCATATCTTATGGTATAGAAACCTTTTTCATTAAGGCTGTCCACTACCATAATCCACAGCAGTGGGGAGAGTACCCCCCTCCCCCTGAGGACAGCCTTTAAACTTTATGTCACCGACACATACCTCCACGGATGGCCACTTCAGTACAAAACTGATCCAGTTGGCAATGATCGTGGGAACACCGTATCGGCATAGGGCTGCATTCATGCTTTCCAAAGTGGTTTTATTAAAAGCCCCCGTAAGGGGTTTATATATATATAGGGCTGCCACCTCTCCGGGTTTAACATAGATATGTTCGGGTGGCGGACATTCCTGTCCCAACATTTTTTTTTCCCGGGACCCGAACGCAAGCCACGGGCGAATCCCCGAACATGTTATCTTTGTTTGGAGTTTTTATGGGTTCCTCTGTATAATAATAATTAGTATTATATTATTATTAGTCCAGCAAAATTAGATCAAAATAAATCATTAATCAGTAAAGATCTGAATTTTGGTACACATATTTATTACGGCTTCCTGTTAAACATACTAAAAGTGCCCGTCGAAATGTGTTGCGCTCGATCCGCCATCTTGGAAAAACGATTCACTTTTTCAGTTTTTTGTCTATATCTCGGCAATTTGTGCTGATACAAAACAAAAGTTCAGGTAAAAATTGTAGTTTATTAAATTTTCTTCAAAAAAGTTAACATATATTTTTTGTATCTCCAATACTTTAGTTTTAGACACTTCAGAAGGGATATGCATTATGCACGATGTTCATGCTTACTAGTGACGAAACTTTATGCGACGCATATCTTTCTTATACCTCTTTGTACTGGAGAAATATTCAGTGTTAAAGATAAAGTATTTACCACTTTGAAAAAATAAATTGACTGCATTGAAATGACAAAGCTGAAAACCACCTTCTGTACAACATTGGATTACAGCTTGAAGTATTAGAGATACAAAAAAAAATATAAACTATTTTGAAGGATATTCAATAAACTATAATTTTTACTTAAACTTTATTTTTGTATCAGCACAAGTTGCCAACAGTTGTCAACTGCTGATTAATATTTTGAACGAATTACATCCGATAATTGTGTTAACCGAAACTTGGCTGTCCGATCAGTACTTTGACAATGCATTTATTGATGATAGATAATATGTTGTTTATTGTAGTGATCGATCTGAAGTAACATGTAATAAGATAATGTTTCTTTTAATTCAATAAATTGAACATGTAAAATTATTGCCGTAATGTTTTGTGTATTTAATTATAAAATAATTAAGTAAATTAAATAAAATAAGAAATTATTCCGTTAAATAAAGAATCACATAATTATTATCTTGTTGCAGTGAGTCTCAATTGGAGGTTACATTTTGAATTTGTAACTAGTACAAGTAAAGGGTTGGATAGTACAGTGTCAGATCAGAATGGCTGGCAGGCACCGGCCGAGTTATCAGTTGAAACGATGGTATGGAGTCTGCCTATTCAAGTTTACTCGACCACTCCATCTCAAGTAGCGCAGGGGCTGCAAACTAATAATGTACATAGGTTACTTATTCGTTAATATCTTTTTATATAATATCGTGGGGTTACTGCCAAAGGTTGCTAACTCACATAACAACTTTATGGAGTTATCGCAATTATAAAGTTTGATATCAGATTCAATTATCAGTATTAATAACAATTTGATAATTTTATATATCAGATATATTATATTGAATTATCAAATTGTTGTTATTATTGATATTTGATACTTTATAATAGCGATAACTACATAAAGTAGTTGTGTGAGTTACCAACCTTTGGCAGTAACCCCATGATATATTATATTAAATGAAATTGTTCAACTTTTATTGAAAAATTTATTGTAAGTACTCAAATATACACAGTTTAACAACTATTTTTTTGTATTTGAAGATATTGAAAATGATTGCAAATAACTTTTAAATAAATAAAATAGATTGATCATAATTTCTTAAATGAAAATATCAGCCATTTGCAATATTATCCATATATAAAGACATAATTAAAAATAAATTAAATGTACACAAATAAAATGGAGCACTATAATGTACGTCTTGATGTAAAAAATTTGTTTGTATTTGTAGATAAATCTCTTCATAGCGTTTCCCTTTCTCTTTCAAGTAAACACATTTTGTAAAATACACAAAAAGTATCTTATACTTAGTATACATACAGTTACCCAAATTAATAGGTGAATATTAAATTCTAAATTAAAAAAAACTGCCATAAAATCAAATTAAAAAAGTTACAACGGAAAGACAATGTATATATATCATATTTATGGAATGAATTTTATTTACGTTTGTCTATATAATAAAATTATTTCGAAACATTTCAATGGCATGCAAAACATTATAAAAAGAAAATAAGAAAGATAATCATCACAATTAACACATAAAAGGAATAAAATAACAATGTGTAAATGGTGCAATTAATTAAACTATTTAAAAAAGGAAAAGAAGCCCCTTGCAAAAATAATGTAACGTTAACTATATATACAAAAAAACTTATAAGTGTTTATTTAAAAAGTCTCACGATTTGTCTTAGTCACATTATTTTTTAAAGATTTTTACCACCAATTAAAAATTATAGCACACGTTATTCACTTTTCCATGTCAATTTTTATGCTATCTCGTCGCCTCTTTGTGGGTGGTTCATCGATCGAGTCGTCCAGTACGGGAAGTTGAATTTTTGTTTCGGAGGCTTCCGAAGGCTAAAAAAAAAGAGCCACAATGAAATAAAGTGTCGACGAATAAACAAGTCACTTAAAAAATTACATGCCAAATTACAGAAAAAGGAACTTACTTGAGCATCAATTCCATAAATGTAGTGCTAGCATGAAAAAATATAAACACACAATAAATATAAACTTCACACAATACTATTATTTAAGCTGAGGGCTTTACTTACAATTATTAAAAATAACAAATTACCTGTACGTCTGTGCCTAGCGGACCACAACCTTCGGGTTTCAATTTTCCTTTTACTTTTTTGGGTGCTCTTTCCGCGTTCACCATCGCCATTGTTATGCCCGTCTTTTTATTGGGTTGATATTGAAGTTCGGGTGGCAAAAATACCCTTGTGTTGACGAAATCTTGTTGAGGATAAAAATACATTGTGGGTATTCTCGTGTCAGAAGGAAAGTCTTTTAAGTCGTAATTACTTGTTTTTGTTAGCAACAAACCAGAAGTCAAATCGCATAGAGCCCAGAGTTTCTAAAATAGATTTGTTTTATTATAAATAAACAATTTTACAATTAATAGATTACATAGTTTATAGAATCGTCGTCCGGATGTAGGGCATCTTTGTGATTTTTCATGCGTTCGATGAGACTCTTGTAAAATCCGTAACTGAAGTATTCTGTTTTTGTTACCAGCGGCTCTAATATAAACCATAAACATTGGCGAGACCTTGTGAGATCTTGCACGTCGTCCCATTTAGACAATGCAACGTCGTGAGCCAAAACTGGTATAGCAAATACAAGCATGTAATCTGGTAAAATGTGTGGTAATTGATTCATTGCTTTGTCCACTTGACCGGTGTTCATGGTTAACGTCTTCACGTAGTCTCTTCTTCGATTAATGTCGGCTATCATGTAGTTACGTATAGTAGTTTTTAATTTTGATTCGGTTTCACGACCGGCAAGGGCGTAATAACCCATAAAATCTAATGGTAAACATTTATTAGGTAAACCTCTACCCAATCCTTTGTGCAATTTAGATGCAAAAGTTTCGCGAACTTGTTTGACTTCGTCGACCATTAGTTGAGACAAATTATAAAATTGTTCGGCAGTGTATTGGTCGCCCACACCTTTCTGTTCGCACACCTTTAGCATTGCACAACCTGCCGTGAGTCTAAGCCAAGACATTTCACAACGCGACAGTCTGCCATACTGCAGAAGATCACCCTTATGAACTATAAATGCATTTAACATGCGGAAGGTCTTTTGAGCAGATGCCGTGTCTTGTTTCAGGCCGAGTAGCCACCTCGCCATGGCTTTCAAGCCTTCAACTTTGCAACGCGTTTCTTCTGGTAGTTCTTCTTCTGTGCACCAACTTTCGGATTCGTCTGGATTCATATCATTTTCGCGAGTTTCTTTAACTAATAATTCCTTCACAATTTTACGAGAAACTATGTTTTTAATTTGAACCTTACAACGTTCCGGAACGTTATAAGCCACATGACCTAGGGTAACAATTGCAGTTCGATAAGACGGTGATTCGGGACACAAATTGGCTTTGACTGTATCCAATATTGCTGGAAAAAGTGTATCATGAAGTTCGGGCATGTTGACATAAATACATCTGATTGCTCCTTTGGCTTGTTTAGGAGTTCCATTTTCTGCTAATTCCTTACAAATTGGAGCCAGTTTTTCCATTAAATTTGGAAACTGATCATCTGGAATAAACGGATAAAATTCTGTTTTATTTAAAATTTTATTAAAAAGTAAAAATTTATTTATTATTGACTGTGAATTTCACTCAAATGAGATATCTATACTTAAAACTTAAAATTATGCGGCAGAAATCACTCCATTTAGAATAAAATTCAAAAAAAGACAAACAATACTCACATAAACATTTATATTTTCCGAGAAATGTAAAAACAGATAAAACCAAAGGAGCAACAATTTCATCTTCCAGTTGAATTAAATCCAGTAGTCTTGATAATACGTCTGCATGATGAAAATGAGACGGAAAAACACAACTTAACATGACCAATAGCTTGAGACCACGATCACCTGCAGTAGCAGGATGCAAACCAACTTCATCTAAAGTATTTCCACCACGAAGACAATCTTCCACGTATCCTATTAAAATGTATATTGCTTCATGATCGACCATCACAGAACTGACGCGTTCCAAAAGCATTTTAACAGTGTTGTAATACAAATTTGTCATAACCGGTTGGCCTAACTTCTTCAATACGATAGCAGTTGCATCTGAACATTCCTGACAACTAACAGATGGGCGCGCAATAATTTCCATACTCTCGAGTAAACTATGATCACGTCTGAGGTGTCCACTAAATTTTGTCAAAAACTCGTGCGCCTTGACAGGTTCCGGTAAACAGCGCGACAAGGAGTGTATTTTAATTGATAGGTCTTTTTGTACTTCGCCAGTAATTGGACGATGATGAAGCTCTAGCCATTCCAACACTAATTTACGTACGCATAATTGATTTCTTTGCAATTCCATGAATGCTTTAGTAGCATGTTCGTCGACGGTTCCCAATAAATGATATAGTTTACGCATACGTTCCGCAGTAGGTAGTTGATAAGGTACAAGACAAGTATTAAGAAGGCGTTCGACTAACAAACGGTCCTCCATTCCAGCCATGTAGTAACCGTGCAAGATTTTGTCTTTAATCCACGTCACTGCTTTTTTGGTAGCATTTGGAACGTCTGGATCGTTTAAGTGTTTACGATAAATCATCGCCAAACCGGACATGGCCTCTTTTCTAATTTTAAATTTTTTATCCAAAGTACGCTCTTTAACAAAATCTAGGAGATCTTCAGAATCAGATACTACTTGAAAATCGCGTCGCGCCGTCGTCACTATAGCCATAACGACTTCATACCGAACATTCTCATCTCCATCATGTTGACGTAATTTTAATGTTTCGGTAATATCCTTACGTAAATCTGGGTGATTTAATAAAAAGTGCATAGAGTATTGTACGCATTTTGTACGGATTGCGACAGAAATATCGTTAAAGCGTCCCAAAAATGACACCCACAACGAATTATGCTGTTTCGCTAACTGAGAATCTTTTTCACTAAACATTCGCGCTAATAGAGCAACAGCGCCGACCCTCTCGCTAACAGATGTGCTTTTCAATTTACACTCCAGTTGCGGCAAAACCGCTTCCAAAACTTGAGGGCAAATATGATTCAATTCGTAAATTAAATCGTACACTTTACCGCATATTTGTAAATTTTTAACATCTTTTCCCAATATAAGAACTTGATTGAAAAATCCTTGAATGTAAGGTTCTAATGTATCCGATGTTTTAATTATTAATTCCTTGGCCAACAAATAAGCATTTTTGCGTTGCGTCTTGTTGGGATCGACAACATTCATGAGAACAATATCTAACAGCTCGTTGCTAACTAAATCGCTTTCGGTGATTAGTGGACATAAAACATCTAACATGAAACTCTTAACGCGGCCCGAATGCTCGTCGTTAACAATTTTAAACATTAAATGAAATAGTGCGCAAAATATCTCCTGACAATCTTCTAGCTCAAAGCACATATTAAATGATTTTACGTAGGCTAAATTTTCTAACAAATAAAAATATCTTTTAAAAGCGGCATCTTTGGGATCTTTTAGGCCCGATAATTGTGTGATCAAAAATAAAAATATCGTTTTCACTTGATCGGCATCTTTGTAAGGAGCTTCGGGCGCGTATACCCGTAACACGTCAGCAATACAACATGCAATTAATAGTTGTACATCTCGAGAAGGGTGATTTAGAAATTGATCGTCGGCTAAGTGTAATGCTAACGGAATATACTGCTGATAAGCTCCTTCATCTTGACCCATAGCTTGTAACGTATGGGCCAAGGTTTTAAGACGACGAATAAGTTCATCGGCACCTAAATCATCACTGATTTGTCGACAGCCAGGTGGATACGTAATTTCTGACATCTTATCTAAACAAAAATATAATGTTATTTTCACTACAAATGTGTCAATAGTTTAAATTAATATTAATTAAAGAACAATCATTCATTGTCGTTCTTTCATCAAATTAAATAAAAATAAATTCATAACAATAACTGAAGGTTTCTGTCAAGAACAGTAAAAAACAAATGTTTATTGTCAATAGGTACCTAAAGAGTACAAATTTACTTGTAATTCAATAAATATCCATTTGCATGATCTAGGAAGTGTTTCCAGTTCTATGTTCCACAGTCATTTTTGGTCAAAACATAACCTACACATTCCCTGAAAAATTGGCAGTTATTTCCCAATACCCTGTGTAGAGGGCCAGCCACTACACAAGTATTTTGAGGGATGGGACGTTTTGGTGCAGCTGAAAATTAATTTAACTTGAATTTTGGTCAGACAGACATTAAGAATTATCACATTTTTTGCCGCTCCTTTGTGGTCGGTACCTTAAGGACATCCGGTAAACTGCGACAGCGGTTGGTCAGGGTAGCTTAAGTTGTAATAGCCAAAGAGTGGTGCAGTTTTGTGAAGGTATCAAAATATATTTGTAGTGTGTTATGATATCTATCGAATTCAATGTGAAATTAATGATCTCAATAGAAGTTGGGGGCGGCGGCGTTGTTTTCTAACTTCATTGTAGGCATTGCGCTTTAACTTTTAATTATCACTAACGTTTATCGGAACAGTATTCAGTTTTTTGGTATTTGGTCCGTATTTTAAAATACTTTTGGTCAGTATTGATCTTCTCTTGGCTCTTCTACAAAGATTGCCTTACTAGATTTCATTCTCACAAGTTAAAATTTATAAATTTAACTAGATTTTAGGGAGGATCCGAGATTTGCCGTAGTTGCAAACGTTTAGAGGTTGGACCAATGAAAAGAGGTGCTTTGGAATAATGAATCCAAATGTGAAATTTTTGGTAGTAAGAGGGTTTTCGTTCGCAGAAAGAAGTCTAAGAAAATGATACCTGAATGTATTGCTCCAACTGTGAAACATGAGAAGGGTCAGTGCTTGTTTGAGGTTGTTCTTGTGCTTCCAGGGTAGGAGACTTAGTGGAAATTAAGGAAATCTTTCGTAAAGAAGATTACTTGGAAAATTTTACAAGAACACACATTGCCATCGGGTGTGATGCTAATCAGTTCTCCTTTCAAAATGCAGCAGGATAACGATCTCAAACATTCATCTCGTTTATGTAGGGACTATTTAGAAGATATCGAGTTGCTGTGGGATGAACTTGATAGACAAGTCAGGAAAACGCAACAAAGCAGCACCTTTTATAGAAACTACAAGAATCCTGGAATGCCCTAACCGTGTGTTCAACTGGAGAAAAACTTGTTGCAAGAATGCTTAGAATTGTGCAGCAAGTTATTAAAATTACCTAATGGAAGCTACTTCGATGAAAGAAAATTGTAAATAATTAGCGAAAATTTTCTATTATATAATATAAATCGTGATTTTTGATTTCCCATTTAAATAACACGGGAAATTTTATTTTTTTTATTTGGAATTTTAATGCGCTTGAACGAATTATCGTCTAATGAAATTTAAAACTAATGCTTGTAGGAAATTGAACGATCTACAAAAATGGTCTGAAATGATTTTTCGCTAAGTCGGCTCGTTTAAAAGTTATTCGAGGTTTAAGTTGAACCTCAAATGTTAAATGAGATATTCACAATTATGTATACTCGATCACACAATAATGGCCCAAAAACATAAAACATCATATTTTATGTACAGTTTATCGAGTGTTCTTCGGTAAAACAATAAACGTTTAAGAAATATCAATAACAATTGTTAATAAACTTTTTTAAATTATAAATAAATTATTAAATAACAAAAATTAATCATTCCCTAAAATAATAATAAATGTCCTGTTATTGATATTTCGTAAAAATTTTATTGTTTTACCGAAGAACACTCGATAAACTTTACATATAATATGATGTTTTATGTTTTTGAGCCATTATTTTGTGATCGAGTATAAATAATTGTGAAAATCATTATTTAACATTTGAGGTTCAACTTAAACCTCGAATAACTTTTAAACGAGCCGTATTAGCGAAAAATCATTTCAGACCTTTTTTGTAAGTAGATCGTTTAATTTACTACAAGTATGAGTTTTAAATTTTATTAGACGATAATTCGTTCAAGCGCATTAAAATTCCAAATAAAAAAAATAAAATTTCCCGTGTTATTTAAATGGGAAATCAAAAATCACGATTAGCCACCTCTAAATATTAATATTAAGTGCTCAAACTTGACCAGAATTCTTTTTTCGTCATCTTGAACGATATTTTCATGGTAGCTAAAGAAAAGAAAATTAAAAGTTATCACATATCCCGGCATATGGGTGCCGCCGCTTGATTCGAATAAAGCGCAATCTGGAAGTAGAATTTTCAACCATTCTTTGAGCAGCTGGGGCCGTATATCGGCAATAACGCTGCTAATGTTGGCTTTCAAGTCGTCCATAGTCTCTGGTTTATCGCCGTAGACTAGGGACTTGACATATCCTCACTGAAAATATTCTAAAGGTGTTAAATCATAAAATCTTGGAAGCCAATTCACAGATCCATCACACGATATTATGCGCTCATTGAATGAAACGCACACGTAAGCATTGTCATTACGAAAGTCTCATTTTCATTTTAATTATACTAATCTTAGCCAAGCCAGTGACTGCAGTAAATACTGCAAGATACTTTCCTGTCATCAGTGTTTTTCTAAAAAGTTTTGTTTCAGTTTTACTCTGCACGTGTCAACAAACAAACGGAATCGCCACCGTAAGGTGGATGGCAAGACTGTAATAGTGTTAGTTTGGCCATGTGATGCCCTAAGAAAAAAACAGACTAGAGAAAAGTTTCAGAGTTCATCTTGCTTCTCGTAATCATGACTATGAAAGACCTTCATCCATTCGCTCACAAGAACCGAAGCGGCAGTTCTGGCAAATATTCTGAGTGTTTACTCTAATTTTGATCAGATCGAAAGATTCGATTAGTCAATTTTTTCACTAACTAAAAAGTTTATTTTATTATGTGATTGACAATGGCAATCGATGGAGTCCGATACCAATTGAGTTGCACATTAATAAAGTAATAAATAATAAATTCTTGCTCATCAAGACACTGCACTCGGAAAAGTACAATAAATTGCAATGCCTGAATTGTACGATTTAGCCCCTCATGACTTCTACTTGTTTCCAAATTGGAAAAAATGACTTGGATGAAAGAAATTTAGCTCAAACGAAGAGATTATTGAAGTGTTTGTACTGAATCACCTCAAATTATTTCTTTGTGGAATATGTCTCCAGGAGATAATCATATTATTAAACAATAAGATTGATTATGAATGATTTCATACAAATAAATGATGTTATTTTTACAGTTTATATTTTAAAATCAATAAAAACCAAAATATACAGTAGGTGGTCATTAACCCCTTAATACACACATAAATTTCGAATTAATTTCGATGGAAAACAGTTCTCCAGGTATCTTTTAAGATGTTATGTTACTTAATATTAGATATTTGATATTATGAATAATTGAATGGCACAAGTGTAATTACTACATACTGTAAGTACACAAAACCCAAGTACAGTAGAGTACACTTCAAGAAGAAGTATTCCTAAATAATATATTTTGTTATTTGAAGGTACTATGGTAGAGAGGGATCATCAATATCTTACAAACCTTTTCAAGGGGGTAGAGAGGTTTAAAATTAAAAATTTATCCTTAAGGCTGTATGACACAAGTTTAATGTAGGAGCATATTCGAGGCATTTCAAAGCAAAAATTGCTTTAAAAACAGAAATACCAGCTAGCAATAGGAATAAATGGAACTTAACAATTTGTCAAAACAGAGATGATAATTTCACAGGAGACAAAAAATAATAGACATGAGTAGTTGATCAACAAGAGGTATGACAGAAACTATTAAGAGCTTACAGAATAAGACATGGAAATTATTAATTTGAACCCCTTTCATTTAATAATATCAGGCTTTATTCAGGAACTTGATAAGTTATGAACAAGTCGCAAAAAAAGATAAGCAACAATTGTGGTTGGTATGTCAGTTACAGGAAATGATAGAGAAAATAATAAAAAGAATTTTTCAGAAACTGATGAATAATATAAGTGCTGGACAACGTGTCAGCAAAGATGATGAAATACTGAGAGAAGAACTCCACAATAAGCTGAAAATGGAAATATTAAAAAAGTTCTTCGATTTTGGAGGGAAGCGATGATCTGCTCAAACTATAGAAAGAACAAAAAGGACTGCACTAACTATATAGGAATAGCACTCTTGAACGTGACATAATATAAGATCGTCGAGATGTGAATAACAGAATTATTGGAGAATATCAAAGGAGGAAGATTTAGACTGTTAAACTTCAAACAGACGTTCACAGCATAAGAAAAACTGTATGATGCATTGCTCAAGTCTAATATACTACAAATGGATAAGATTAATAAAAATAACTTGAGAAGCACAGAAAACAAATAATGAATATAACTGAAACAAAATAAACAAAAATAGAACAATATATCACAATTATTACCATCATCATGGGCGGCTTGCTTTTGCTGATAGCAAGATCAAAACAGGATAATTGGCTGTATAAACTGTATAACTGCTTAAATGAATGGGACTAGAAATCGTTGAAGAGAAGACAAAATACATGAAGTGAGAAGATAAGCCATAATATCAAAATAACGGATTCTTACAAGGCGGCATAGCAGATAACTGACAATTAAAAATAGAAGAGTTCAATAACCTTTGTATATCTTAGTACAGGAAAATAAGACACCAAACCATGAACAAAGAGATACGATCTAGGATAGCTGTCAGAAATAAAAGTGAATGAGCAGAAGAATCAGCCAACAACTAAAAAAGCTATAATATGGAGAGCCTGACATAGTGAGTGATAAAGATGTACCGGAAATAGAGTGGGAAAAAGTACTTATATCTTGGACTAATTTCTGTCTACCACTGATGAGAGGATTGAAGATATATTTAATAAAAAAATCATTATGAACATGTAATCAAAGAGCTCCACAGAACTTAAACGGGGAGTCTTTGAACTGAGTAGGTTTCTGAGCCTATACACTTTGTAAAACATCCCTGAAGCGCAACGGAACTCTAACATCACGTATCTAAAAATACAGGGAATCTCTGACAGATACGATCCTTCGTTTATTCTAAACGTCGAGTGGGTGATCAGTGTTATTGTTTGGAGTGCATGGATTAGGAAACATGATCTGAGACTCGAATGGATTATTTTAAGTATAGAAAACAAAGTTTCCCTCGTAGTGGTCCAGATATGGTTAACAATAACTGGATATTTCAACAGATTAATACTCATCAAGGACTATTTTGGTATGGTTTCTTAGCTATCAGATCAAACTATTTAATTTGCAAACTAAACCGACGAAAAAAGCTTTCGCGACTTGTTTATCAGAATGATCTGCAATTGGATAATAAAAATCATCTTCAGCCAACGGAAGGAAGCATTAATTGAATTCATGCACAAAAATATATTACAAAGGTTGCACTTGTTATTGTATGGTTTCTAATGTTATAAATAATAACGTATGAAGTAATTTATTAACAAAAAAATGGGCTCACTCAAATTGTGACAAAATATGCATGAAGCACCAGCTAACCCTTATAAGTGATGATTATCTTCGTATATTATAATGAATTATTAATGAAGATGTAAAAATTAATATTTTACATTAAATTTTTCATGTTTTCACAAATGTAGGTAAGCAATTTCTAAATAAATCAATACCAATCAATTACATGACTTTTAAAAAGTTAAATTTTAAAGCAGAAAAATGCACGTTAGGGAATATCAAACACAAGATGTGTTTAAAAATAAGATACATCACCGTATCACATAGAAGTTACTTCCCTTTGCTATTTACAACTTAAATATTATAATTTGTCCGATTATCCTCACTATCCAGGTTACAAATTCTAGTTAGTTCTTTAGAATTGAAAAGCCGAACAAATTAGACTTGTTGGTGATTTTAATATAAATAACAATTATCGAAAACTTGAAGTACAATAATTTCAACCAAACAAAATCTCAACATTCACACTCGAATGTTCGGTGGCCTATAAAAACAAAGGCAGTTGCCTCAATAGCTCATAGAGCTGTTACACTTCTGTTTGTTATTGCTCAGCAGTGGTATTTAATTAGAAGTTGACAAGTTTACACGGCAGTTTTATGCATTAATATGTGGTACACTCGAAGGGCCCATATTTCTATGTAAGTTCAAGCTAGTGGTTTCTATAATATTTCTACTAATCAAACTGCGATCCAGACACATTCAAGACAAAATAAAATTAGCAATGCAGTGACTTATAAAAATATAGTCTACTATTGGTTTCCCACAACTTAAAACAAACTTAACCTAACTGATGCTTAAGTATATTTCTACAAAATAAACAAATATTTGCTGTTTGGAAACTCTCACGCTAACTAAAGGGAAGAATTGCTCTTCTAAAAGTAATTTAATTATATTTACCTTATTTCTTTTACTCACAAGTCCAACTTGCGTATATTTATAAACTGTTACAATTATTTTGACGAATCCAAATCAATTAGATAATCTCGTCAAACATTAGAAGGCGTTTTAAAATTACACTTCATTTTAGAATGAACTTGATGCGCTTATAATTATGATTAATTTACTTCGGTAGCATTTTTTAATAAACTGACGCCAATTTATCAAACGCACAACACCACGACATTTTTTTAGTTACAAATTGCCGTATTGGTGGTTAATTTTCCACCAGAATTGCACCAACGGTTTTGGGGTATTTCGAAGTTTGCAGTTGCCTAAAATTTTGACATACCGCATACCGTGCATGCGCGTTGTGGTTGACGTACATGGAAGTGAATAGAAGTTGAGCAAATTTGTATATAAGCTTTTGAGAGTTCAATTCAAGGTAATTGAGTAAATAATGATTATTCGGGATTTTTAAACCCTTAATTATCGCCTATAAAAGTTCTGCCGTAAATATTATGATATTTAAAAGACATGGGGTAAATTACGTAATTATCCTCAATGAAATTTGTTTGAACGGTCTTTTGCATCCCAGAGAAGTACCATCCTTCTCTTCTTTGCCCCAAATGCATAAATTCAGACTCTCAGTTCCTTTTTTCGATACTATCATTCCTTTTCTAAACTTCACATCTACCATTTTGGGTAACCCCTCGATTTTAGGTTTTGAAACATAAGAAGTTTTCTGAAAAAGTAAATTTTCATTACAGATGTCTGCTAAACCTGTACTTCGTGGACTGCTTAATGCCCAAATTAAGAAGAATTTAATTAGTGCTATTGTATTAGGTCTCGCTACTGGAGCAGCTTTCAATTATGGAGTCTGTGAGCCATACAAACAAAAGCACATAGACTTTTACAAGTGAGTATGTTATGTAGGGTACTCCAATATAATCCCTGGACTTTTCCGATCCTGCCACTCCTGATTCATCCGTTTATTTGTGAGTTTCCTTTATTACTTTTGTTTAAATACATGTGATTTACTGACTGACATATTTTTAGGAGTTACGATATCGACAAAGAGTTTAATCGTATGAGAAATCTAGGAGTTTTTGATTCATGCGAGCCTGATGCATAAGTAGGAGGTGGATTAGTATCAATGTAGATATTTGTATGTTAACAGAATATTGTGTATTCATTTGATGTAATAAACAATTTAGTATAGATGGAATATCTTTTTTATGCTGTTATTTTTCAATAAGTTACAAGGAAACTGGTCAACTGTAATTTACAATTTTTTAGACAGTTTTTTCTTTTAAATCAGATTGTTCATTAGTATTTGGCTTTATTATCAAATTTGATAAATAATGGGAGGCGGAGCCCTGCTGAGTATGTAACAAGTTAAATAAAAACTTTTAAAAAGAAAATAAACAATGCGTTAGGTAAACAGAAAAATGGTCTTTAATCTCTTGGTTGACGTTTCGTCGTCTCTCACAGCCTTTTCAGGACTAGAAACATCGAGCGATGCATACGGCGACCTCATCTCTCAATTTAGGATTAACAAAAGGAGACGCTTCCACCTTATATTCAACTTTTTGTTTTATATTTTACTTTGATTAAAAACATCAGAAACCTAACCTTAAAATTGATACAAAAAGTTTTTATTTACTTACGTCACCTTGAATGTAAGTGTGAGTTTTATCGAATTTAATTATGAAATAATTATTGTTTCTCCCATCCTACACACAGATAACACGATTACCTCAAGGTGAACGTCGATATTCGTTGTAAAAAGTTGTTCAAAATTTCCAAGTTTTTTGTGAAATTGCAAGAATTCGACACCTCCCCAGGTATTTCAATACATTGCAAATATTTCTATATCGTAAAAATATATATTTCATAGTGTTAAGATGTCTGTTGATAAATTTCAAAGTGTGGTTCCATTGCCAATACCCGAAACAGAATTGAAGGAGGTTATCGAAAAGGCAATCGATTGGGCATTGATGCATGGTGTAGGTTTACGATCGAAGAAAGATTATGATGGCAATTCTTTACATTTTGCGCCATTTTCGTTACTTCCTTCTCCGTTCCCAAGGAGAGAATTTGTGAAAGCCACTTCTTTGCAAGTGATTTTAAATGAGTTAATGCATCGTGTGGCCCATAATAGAGAGTTTTTAAACGATTGTTTAAAAGAAACCATTCAAGTTGATGAATTTACCGGCAATTTGTTTAAGATTTACGAAACTGTTCAAGACGAAGGCGTAGCCCAGGTACGTGTTTACTTAAATCTCCGAAATTATATGCTTGCCTACTGCTAATGTGAATTATTACAATTTACATAATTAAGCTAGGTCTCTTTTATTAGAGAGATGGTTTTTCTGTTAAAAAATGCTACTAATAGTTACCGAACAACTTATTAATTGGTTTTGAAACACTGAATAAATTCATTTATTCTTTATAGCCTATATCATTGGGCTTGTTACGTTCAGATATTATGATGGAAATGTCATCTTGTAACACGAAACAGGTGGAGTTAAACACAATTGCTGCAGGTTTTGGTTGGTTTGGACCTCTATCCACTGCCCTACAAAGGTGATCATTGCGTTTCAATTTACCAAATTTACGTACCACAGAGTCTTAAGATTGTTTTATTTCATTTTTTGCATGAACTAACACCAAGTCCCTCAACAATTTACTTTACAATAAATTAATAAGTATGTACGGGGTGAGCAAATTTGTTTGCCTTTCATGTTAGCTTGATAATTGTGTAGTAATACAGTTTTATAAGCACATCTACATCAGTTCAATACTAATGCTTTGATCTTGTAAAGATCGAAATCTTGGTTACTTCCTGTTGAAAACTGAAAAACATTGACAAGACTTTGCAACTACATAATAATAATAAAATAATGACTTATTACTCATGCATTATTTACTTTATTGATATTCAAATTAATAATATTCAATTATTAAATCAAATTTATTAACCATGACTAAATTCAAATCTATAATCTCGTGGTTGTCCACCTTGATGATAGAAAAGGGTCAATCGGGTTTACCAGTACCACAACTTCAAATTAACAAACCCAACGGCTGCATGCCAATCAAATACCTACTAGTTTCCCCATCGAGCAGGACCATCTCTAATAAGATTTCTCTTTTGGTCATTTTCAGTGCACGAACGCTTCTAGACTGATGGCTTTCTTGTGTGGTAGGTGTGACAATTGCACAACTATTTTAAAACTGTAAAAATGTAAAACTAGAAAATTTATTGGTCCAGTCCAACCTTCATTGCCAAATTTTCTAATATCAGCGTTTCAGGTAATATAATGCCGCGTTTCTGATTCCACATTAGACTGGAAGTTTTGACCGATCTTCATTGTTTGCATCTCACAGCTATAATAACGTGTTAGACACATACTTATACGAAATTTTGGTCTTAGACTAGAAATAGTTTTATTGCAGTTCAAAATTTGACTCGGAATATATTTATTGTTTTCTTTATTCAAAGTTTCATAATACACGTGCTAGCCTGCAAGCAACGAAATTTGCCACCCCCATATCTGTAACTGAGTTTGTAGGTAAGTACTCCCAGTAAAAATAAATAAAATAAAGAGCAATAATGATAGATTATCTTTAAAAAAAGGATAAAATAATAATTACAAATTAAACTGGCTTTCAGCGATTGGAGTTTTTAAATTATTTTAAACTTTTATTCTTAACTGTTTCTCATTATTACATTTTTTTAGTTGAGATTTTTAAACTATACTCTTATCGGTTGCCAACGTGAAGGTTGGTACATATCTAGAAAACCCTAAGCAAATACACAATAAACCGGGGGCAAGCTACATACATTTAAAGGAGGTACAATTGCTCGAATCAAATCAATTTTATGATTTATATCTGAAAGTGGAGGCAGATTGGCACTACCGTTTTAGTGTGAAAAACCTTCATAGCGTCGAAGTCGAAGGGCGATTCTGGTTTCACATTCAAATACACAGTACTTACATTTTAGTGTAAACCTAAAATCAAATAAAAGCTAGTCAAAAATTATAGAAATAAACCATGAACTCAATTCTTAGTAATTCAACTTGCTAGGTTCTTCTATTGTACGCTCAATTCATAGATCAAGCTATAACATGGTATTTTGCCCAGTATGAGATAGTAAGTCAAATCTTGGCATACTATAAAAATAAATGATTGGTATCTTTTCATAGAGGGTGGGAGCATTGAAGTTTGTTATCAATAACAAGCAAATTTTGATTTGAGTGTGATCGCAAGACAAACAACATTTTCCTTCATACCATTATCTCTAAACGGATATCAGTACTCTAAGCATTAAGAATATTTTTCCAAATATATGATTATTTTTTTCTAACTTTTTTTTATTGATATTTATTTTAGAAAGTTTCATTGGGTTTACTGAGATCTGACTATCTGGGACATGTCGATTCAAACAACAAAATAAAGCAGGTAGAAATTAATGCAATAGCTTCTAGCTTTGGAGGCATCACATCACACTTCAAAAATTTTAATGGGTATGGTTTAATTTTTTGGTTTCTTTATAAATGTCGTCATCTCGATTGTTTCATTTTTTAGTATTTAAGCACATAACATATATTTTAAATTTAAAAATGCACTGTTAACAAAAAATGCACTATATCCTCAATCAACAAACTATTAAAATTTTTGTTTGAAGATTAATTTACTTTTTTGTTAACATAGCAGATCCGCACTTTTTCATTAGAATGTGGTTCTAGCGGGACTGGGTTATAATCGAATTACTCAAAAAGCGGTAGAAGAGATTTTTTTAAGAATTAAGTATTAATGGGAATGTTTCAAAAATTATTATCAGTCGTGTAGTGCAATAGTTTAAAAACCATAATAATGTAGTAATAGCATACTCTCATTTTTATTGCATGGCCTAGTTTTTACACCTATTGCGCTACAAAAATCAATTGGACATTTACGCCAAATCTTAATAATTTTATTACATTTTAGCTTTATTTTACAAGAATTGGGAAAGCAGGAACTCGTGGTAAACGTAAGTGATTTTGTTATCAAAATTTAATTATCACAAATCACTCAATTTGCTGCTTTAGTTACCAGAAAATAACGCTATTCAAGGATTATGCGAAGGCATGTTGGAAGCATGGAAAATATATGGAAAAGAAAAAGCGGCAGTGCTTTTCATCGTCGAAGATATAACGTACAATATTTGCGATCAGCGTTTTCACGAATTTGAATTAAAAAAACTTAAACCAGGTATAAAAGTTTTAAGGAAGTCTCTTACACAAATTGCGAATTACGCTTACTTGAACCCAAGCAACGAATTAGTAATGTAAGAAAGATTTAAGGTTTTATTACTAGAAAAATTTCAGTGGTTTGTTTTAGTGACGATCAAATTATCGCCGTCATATATTTCCGTTCTGGTTATGAACCAGGTCAATATCCAACCCAAAAGGAATGGGATGCACGCCTACTAATGGAAAGGTGAATTTAGCCTTTTCGGTTACGACTTTTCGTATAAAAAAAATTATTTCCAGGTCGCAAGCCATCAAGTGTCCTTCAATTCAGTACCATTTAGTTGGAACGAAAAAGGTGCAACAATCGTTGGCACGCAGTGGAGCCCTCGAGATGTTTTTAGGTGACGCACGTCAGATTGAAGCAGTAAGAGATGTTTTTACCGGTCTCTACAGTTTAAATTTTGACGAATTTGGTGATCAAGCGGTGCAAATGGCTTTAGATACACCAGAGAGGTAACTTTCTATCTTTTTGCAAACTTTTTTTTGTAATCTTGTTTGATAAGGTTCGTTTTAAAACCGCAACGTGAAGGTGGTGGAAATAATATTTATGGAGAAAATATACGCAAAGCAATTTTACAAATGAAAGATTCTAAAGAACGCACAGCTTGGATTCTTATGGAACGCATTAGACCACCAAGTACCCCAGGTTATTTGATCAGACCGGGCGGACCCGAAGTACCGGAGATTGTAGAAACAGTCTCAGAATTAGGAATATTTGGTGTCGTTATTGGGTTGGTAATATTTATTTTCGTAGCGCAATTTTAAGTTCTAATATTTCAGTGATTCTCAAAAAATTTTCTGTAATCGACAAGTTGGCCATACTTTAAGAACCAAACTAGCAACTGTCGATGAAGGAGGAGTAACTGCAGGATGGGGTGCTTTAGATAGTCCATATCTGATAGATATTTGAAAAATTTGTTGCCATACCGAAATACCCAGAAATGTTTTTATTGTTCTGTTGCATCTTTTATTATAAAAATATATATTTACACATGTTTATTACATAAATATTAATATTTTTTATGAATAAAATCTATCACTTTTTTCTTGTTGTTTTATTTCGATTGATGCGTTACAACAGCAATAAAGAAAGAATAATAGAATTGAGTTAGCAATCGTGGTGCCTGTAACACAAAACTTATAATGAAAGATAAATATTTTTGCAATTTTGCTTACTTTGAAAAAATCTTCTTACAAATATGTTGCCTATTTCGACGCCAGCAAAGAAGTAAAAGTTTGAAATTGCCGACATGGCTAAAAGCGGACTTGCTAAAACACAAAATAGTCGATGTTTCCATTCCAAATTGACATTTTTAGCAATATATTGCGAATTTAAAAAGTTTGTGATCAGAATTTCTATTAAAATTCCTAAAAAATTAAGCGTGGTCCAAATTAAAATGTGAAATTGTAGGCCGTGCCAAACGTAGACAAAAGCAAAACATAGGAAGCTTGACCACATTTTGTTCGTTGCAGTTCTTTTAACCGAAGTCGGTAGGTAAATATACCTGAAAAGTTTTCAATCAAGTAAAATGTACACACTTAAGTAAAAACTTACTTAATGAGAAATTTGTATAATCCTTGATCAAAAAATTTCCACATATCCGAGTACAAATGAATTCGTCCAATACATTTAGGAATTTGCGGTGCATTTATGTGCTCAAAAGTTGATAAACTGGAACTTATACCATACATAAAGACGTACTTCAAATGGAAGAATTGACCCATGCAATAACCATATCCATATAAGGTGAAGTTATCTACCGAATCTACTAACTAAGATAAATTTGTTTACTTACTAAATAAATTCGGTTTCTCTGTTTACGTACCTCGGGCTGGTAGGAAAGTGCGTTAACATAAACAAAATGTAACGCAAATTCCGTAAAGAGGAACCAAAAACCGAATCGAACTAGGCTGCACAAAAGTCCGATCAATCGGATTTTTAACGGAATCATATCTTCTGTATCCAATTTACGGCTCTTTGCAAAATTTGAATACAAAATAATAGGTCCAATAAATAAAGTTGGCAAATATAAGCAATAGCATAGCATGTGAATAAAATTGCGTTTCACATTGTCGACGTTGTCTAAATAGCAACTTAAGCAACGCAGATTAGTCCAACATGTTGCCATTATTAACATGTAGTGTTGAGTATCGTTGAGTTTTAAATGGGGCGTTTGAATTTCGTCTATGTCTAAAGATTTTAGATAACAAATTAGGGTAAGGCACAATCCCCCGCAAATCCATACCGACAATTTGCTATTAAATTTCAAGATCCATAAGTGAAATATTACAGGTTGAATGAGAACTACAAAGGCCCCCAATAAACCGATATTGTAGATTAGGCACGAAATCGATAACAACAACTGCCAATGTGAAAGAACCTTAAAAAGTAACTTTAGTAACTTGAAATCTAGTTTAACGTTTTACTACCTTAGGGTATGTGCGCCGTATGACTTCAGAAGCAAGAACATGAATGAAAAGCCACGGATAAATTTGTGAAAATATTTTTAAAATCGATTCCCATTCAAAATCGGCAGTATCTTTCTTAAATGTTGATATCAACCAACCGTCTTTAAAATCTCCATAATGGTCAGTGATGGTTTGAAAAACTGTGCATTGAAATAATTAAGTCTTAAATTTACCTTCTATTAATAAAAATTACTTTAAAATAGTAAGTTTTACCTGCGCTTGCATTAATCACCCCATAAATCGAATAACAAACTGCACTTGTCCATATTACAAAGCTTCCAATCACTTCCCATTTAACTACATCCATAAAATTCCACACCGATTAAATTAGGTATTTCTGAAATATTGGCTAATTTATAATTTAGCAAAACGTTCTAATAGTCAACTTACATTAAAATGTTAAAATTCAGAACTTGAGCAAAAGTTGTTGATTAATTTTGTTTTTATTTTGATTCACCTAACCTCACACTTTTCGTCTATATATGCCTCTAATGTGCCTCTAGTTTTCGCTCATAATCTAGGCAGAACCAGAACTAAAAATGACTAAAAAGCTCAAGGACGAAGAATATTGACAAAGTTTTGGGGTATTTTTATTTCATTCACGATTAATCATGTAATTTTCGTGTCCTGTAATTTAAATTATTTTGTTTTACAAAACAAAAGCTTTGAATTTGATATTAAATTGACCATACATATATCAAAATATTTCTCATTCATGAAAATAATATCAATAATTTGATAATTTTTATTTACAATAAATTTATTTTATTAGTTATAATTTATAAATTATGAATGTGGATTAAAATAATATTAGTTAATTTTTTATTTTATAAAATAAAGTGAGCAGTTCACATCCATGGCGTGGCCTTATTTTGGAAAAGATTGGGCGAAATTAAATATCAACTTGTCGCATGTTAAAATAAAAAAATTAAAAATATTGAATGACAAAATTTAAATTTTGCATATCATACTTTATACTGCCAGGATGTTATTTGTTAACCTTGACCAAAAACTATAACATGCAAAGCAATTAATCATGTATTCAATTAACTATTCTTTTTTAATAAATTAATAAAACAACGTTATCGCGATTTCATTATTTAACCTTTACGTTTTAAATTTTAGTTTGCAAAATTATAATATGGAAAAGTTAATAAAAAGTTTTAATTTGCAATAATAATTTTTTTTCTCCACAACCAGTAAAGCATGTTGTCAAATTGGTATTTTAGATTTTTCTGGAATTTTAGTAAAGCTCACCACATACCAAGATTTTTTCAACTTCCACAAACTATACATTTTAGGTTTACACATGCAATAATTTAGTGGCGCTAGTCGTTGGGATGGCGCGCCAGTAAAATAAAAATGCATGTGTAAACGTTAACTGGCGTGCAAATTTTAGCAATGCATGCATGGTTAGAAAAAGTTGGTTCTTTCCAACTTTCTGGCGCTCCAAAAGGAAAAAGTGCGCCAGTTAAGTAAAAGGCGCGTTCTTACGAGTCAAGTTTAGTTGACCGATTTTAGTTGATCAACAAAAGTTGAATACAACTTGAATCAGTTTTTGTTCACACATTTCAATCTAAACTGATCGATAGTTTCAAATCCCATTCCACTTTTTTGTTATTTTGTTCGAATAGTTTTGATTTTGTACTTCAAATTAGCAATAGTAAGACCATCAATTTCCATTTCCTTGACAATAGAACATAAAGCATTTTCTCGTGCATCTCTATTTTTATATAAATCCGTTCGGTGGTTTCAAAAACAATGAATCTTATGATGTACTTCCAAAAATTCTATTGTATCACTTTCAGACCACTTAAGCTCATTTTTTTAATTTTAAAGTATTATTTTATAATATTGAAATTCAAGCACGTACGCTAGTTGCAAGCGACAAAAGTTGACTGCATAGATCACACGTTTCAATATAAGTTTCAATTTGAAAACAATTCTTGATGATTCATCACTTGAAAGACAAAAGTTTGACTCAGTCAAACTTTTCTTGAACAACTAAAAAGTTGATCAACTCTATTGAAACAGAAGTTCTCATTACAGTTTTCATTCAACTTTTGTGGATCAACTTTAATCGGTCAATTAAACTTGAATCGTGAGAACGCGCCTTTAATAATGCAAGCAGATTACTACGAATTAGTTCACACCGTGTCGACATCTTATCAGCATACACTTGCAAAAAAAAGACTGGCGCCATCGACGACTGGCGTCACTAAATCATTGCATGTGCTTCTTAGAAATATATTCAATTTTCTTGTTTATTTCTCTAAAATTATGATTTCTGATTTGTTCTCACTATACCTATATTGTCTTCCTCCCCTTGGAGAAAATTCCCAAAGGACTATATTCTAGAGTCATTATTATTTAAAATGCGCTGGCGTTGAATGAAAACTAGTAAATTCTGTAATAATGTATAATTTAAATTCTCGAAAAGTATAAAAATTTCAAGTAAAATAATATGTAAAAATCAAGTAATAACTATTTATGGTACAAGTGTGTTATATGACAAATAAGTCACGCGAGAAAGTTTAGTCCGCGAGGTCGTTAGGCCGAGAGGGCTATTTTCTTAGTGACTTATTTGTTATTAACACACGCGTGGCATACAAGATTTTATCCAATATCTCGTAATATTAGTTGAAAATGTAATTATTAATGGTTTTGACATTTGACGTTTTAAAATGTCAGATTTAAATTATGAAAAATAGTATAAAGTAGGTGTATTAAATAATTAGGCATAATTATTAAAACAGACGTTGTCCTGTCTTGGAATTGGAATAAATAATAAAAAAATATATTTCAAAGTCATAGTTTTTATTGTAATGCTTTTTTATACACAACATTGTTAGTTTTTTTTTCTGGTGCGTAAATAAACAACGATGATGGTTTTCCGACACGGGAACAGGCTACATATAATTGGCCACGAGAAAAACATGGATTTTCAAGGTAGATTCCACAAATACTTAACGACTGCCCTTGCGATTTATTTATCGACATTGCAAATGCAAGCCGCACTGGAAATTGTAACCGTTTAAAGTCGAATGGCGTAACGTTCGGGATCATAGGAATGCGTGGAATCAAAACGTCTTCGCCTTTGTACTTCCCTTTCAAAATTGTGGCTTCGATGACGTTGTTCATCAATTTTTTTACCGCAAGCTGGGTGCCATTACAAAGACGTGGCTGGTTTATGTTTCGCAACATAATGATTACCGATCCTACTTTTAATTGGAGATTATGAGGTGGTAATCCGGGCAATTCCAGTGAATTTAAAAATTCCGTCGGATAGTTCACAACATCATCTTGGTTAGTAACGGAATCCACCGATTTGTATGTCATCAATTCGCCACCTATCTTAGTTTGAATCCGAAAATTGATTTTGTTAACATCAACATTTCTTGCAGCCAAACATGATTTTTGAAATTTTGAGCAATGTTTGGAAACACCGTCTCGATGAGTTCGGTCTTTGTTTCAGTAAAGTGACAAAAATTGGCAGGGAATGTAATATATACAGACGATGAGCCAACAGGAATTTGGCCATTACCAATATCAAGCAATTGTTTGGAAAAAACTTCTGCAGATTGATCGTTCTGTAATTCGACTCGCATGTTCGTACTTAATTTGAGTGTTTTGACGTATTTCCATAAAATGGACGACTTCAAACATGCATTAAGTTCGTCGGCTGGCGTTGATTGTGGAATAACCGGCAATGTTTGTCGAAAATCACCTGCTAATAGAATCATCGCACCATCAAATCGATTTTGGTTGTTTCGTAAATCTTGCAACATGTGGTGTAATGCCTCCAAAGATTTTTTGTGTGCCATCGTGCATTCATCCCAAACGATCGATTTGCTTTGCTGCAACACTTGGGCCATCGCAAAATTCCTCGAAAGGTTGTAAGTTGGAGTTTCATTAATATGCATGTTCAACGGCAACTTGAGTGCTGAATGAGCTGTTCGACCGCCTTCCAACAACGTACCAGAACAATTGCTCCGAAAACACATGCATTACACCAGGAGAATGTCGCCAACCGAAGTGTCTTCATATGGCGCCACAAATTTATTATTAACAAAGTACTTTTTATTGTCGCGTCACCTGTCGACCACACAATTTAGTTAAACGTTAGATCCGCCATGAACGCCATCTATTGAAAGTAAAATATTTTTATCGAATATTTTCCCAATTTTTCAGTTTTCCGGGAAATTTTCTTAAGCTTTCTTTCCGTAAGAACATTCTACAAAGTATTAGGAATCTTTTAAAACAAAAATGAATGAAATCGGTCAAGTCGTTCTGAAGTTATTGAATGACCAAGGGAAATAGGGATTCATTTTTATATATATAGATGTAGAACTATATGTAGTAGATACACTTATATACACATAATTTAGATCCATTCGGTTGGTATTGTTAGATACCAACTACAAAAATTCGTTAGAGTTAAGGGGCCGTTCATTAATTACGTAAGGATTTGGGGGAGGGGGGTATCAACAAAGTGACCCCCCGTTGCCAAAAGTCTAGATCCGCGCCTGGTAGCATGTTGAAGTAACTTCGAAAGTTCGCTCTAAAATTTTTCCCCAAGATACTTCTCAAATCTGTAGTCAATGGTTTTGTTTAACCTTCATCGATCAAAAATAGTACAGGACTCGTTATGATATAATTTTTGTTCGAGTTTATTAATTACTTGATTAAGATGTGTCCTGTCTTCAAAACCATTGGCAATTGTGTCTCTAGATTGAGCAAATAACCAGCAAAATTGACAGTAGCATTTGTTTAAATTACTGAATAGCAAAACCATAAACGCTACGTGTATAAAGCCAGCACCCCCACTTTTTCAAAATTAAAAAAAAACTATATCAAAATTTTGTGCTAATTATGTGCTAATTATGTGTTCTTTTAAAAAACCATGTGCACTTAATCGATTAAATACAGGGGCGGAGTAAAGTCAAATATATATAGATTTTTAATAATTTTTAGGTAGTAACAGAGGGGAGGGGGTCTAACGTTAAGTACCTGCCTTGCAGCTTAATTGTATAGGGTGAATTTAAAAAAAATAAAGTTAAATACCCTTAAGTACCTGTCTGACAGTTTAATTGTATAGGGTGATTCTAAAAAAGATTTTAATTTTGGGAATTTCGAACTTTTCCGCGCAATTTTTTGAAGTTTTCTTTCCGTAAGAACCTTCTACATAGTATTAGGAAACGTTTAAAAAAAAGATGAATAAAATCGGTCAAGGCGTTCTCAAGTTATGCCGTGACCAAGGAAATATGGATTCATTTTTATATATATAGATGTGAGTGAGTTATAATATTAACTCCACTCATAAGTGAGTTATATGTTATTTTACTTATTTAAAAAACCTACAGCTAAAAACTAAAGAAAAATATCGTAACTTCTGCCGCAATACCTCCAATATGTTTTAATAAAAATAATTATTAAAGATAACTAACACATTTTACCACTTTTACATGTAAATAATACAAATGACTTTTATAATAGTCATTGAATATCAAATGAATGTTACGTCATATGATAATTGCTAAAATTTTAGAATATATAGTTATATTTTTACAAGTCATCTAACAAATTTTCACAAAAAATAGATAAATTAAGATTTCAGTTAATGTTTCCTGTAATTTTCTTGCTTTTACATTTGGCTCAATTGTTTCCTTACCAATACTTGTATTTTAAAAGCTCCATCAGCACACAAAATTTTATCTCAATCGGTTAAACATTTCCGGAAATACGATGACATTTTAATTTAAAAAATTTTTATTATTGTGGTAGCCTAACAAAGATTTCTCTGCCAAAACCTATTTTCATCATTAAAGCCGATCAGATATGCATACGTCCATAAAGTTTGATTGCCATCGACGCAGAAATGCCAAAAAAAATCGAGAAATAATGACTTTTTCACAATTCCGGGAGTAAAGTGCTCACTTTACCCCCGCTTTTGCGGGACTAAAGTAATACTTTTTTTCCCGCGCCATTATTGCGCGCTATTGATCTGAAATTTTGCATATGGCTTCTTACGACAAATCGCTGGGGGGCTACTGTAACGGGGGTAAATTTTTTGCTCGGTTTTTTGATATTTAGAGCCGTTTTCGAGCAATTTCAAAATCTCAAATTTAGTTATTAAGCAATGTCATTCAGCATTTTCAGCGAAATTGTGAAAAATAGTATATACACCTTTGAGACTAAGGTTCTTTTCATCCCGTGTGCAATTTTTGCACTCGGCTAACACCTCGTGCAAAAACCTTTGCACGCGGGATGAAAAGCAGCACCTTAGTCCCATGATGTATAATATACTATTTTTTAGATTTCGCAAAAAAAATAATCTTTTTCTTTTCATGTAGAATTCCTGATTCTTATCAAATGGTTCTATATGCTGTCAAGTCCTATGGGTGCAGTGTTCCTACATACAAAATCACTGCTGAGATCCCTTTAGTACTTTCATGTTTCATGAGTTATTCACTCTTGAAGTTTCAACTTTGACTGGTAATTTTTGACAGACGACAGATAGAAAGTTATTTTTAAAAAATCGGATGTGTCCATGCCCATAACTGCTTTATCATACTTTTAAATAACAAAAATACAAAGAAATAGGATATTTACACGATTATTGATTAATACTTTCTTATTATTATTATGGAGCAAAATATAATAAAAAAATAAAATTTTAAAAATAAGAAAAAAAAATTTTTTTTAATTTGAAAAAAGAATAATTACAAAAATAGGATATTTACACAATTATTGATTAATACTTATTTTTTAATATTATTGTAGAGAAGAATTTAATAAAAAACTAAAATTTGCAAAAAAAAGAAACAAATTATTTTTTTAATTTACAAAATATTATATTATTTTGCGTTTCGTGTACCGATTTTAACCAAAATCTAATCAGTTCTAAGTCTCAATATATATACATGATGATTTTCCGCTTCTGGGACTTTAATATGGCTAAATTCATCAAAATCTCAATTTTTTTTTCTGCACGATAACAATACGCTTTCATATTGTGATGAAAATCTTGTGTTGTAGTAAAATGTAGGTACAGAAAAAAAATTGAAAATTTTTTGATTTTTTTTTGATTTGATTGAATTTTTTTGATTGGAGGTAAAAGGAATAGAAGATTTATAAAAAACTTTTATATCATACGCCTACTTATACAAACATTTTTTTTAGTAAATCAATTTCTCCCCACCACCAAGAACTGAGATGAATCCGCACTTGTATCATCTTGTATGTTGTATCACAGACTCACCTCGTGACCTCGTAGATCTTCATACACGGCCGCCTTTAAAATTCAGTGACAGTAGTTATTAGCTGTCAAAGTAGATTTGGCAACGCGGGTACGTCAGTGATGAGGCAATGTTTATGTATAATAGTTATTGAATATACAAATAATGACATGGATTTAAGTAATTTATTACATCAGGTTTAAAACCTACATCTGAATATTCATTATTTTTGTTGAGGTAAGTTTATGGTATGTCACCAATGTTAATTTTCAAACGCAGTACTCTTCTTTTTTTTTTAGGTTATTCTTATAGGAATAATCTTTTTTATTCCAATTCCGGTAAAATATGGACAAAAAGATTAAATTAAGTAGTAGCAATGTAGGAAATGATTCAGATGCGAGTGGTGAAACTAATAGTCTTAGTGCTGAAAGCACGACCGAAAACGCACCTCAGTTAGTCGTTAAAAAATCTGGGGGTGCACGACGCGATTCGGAATGGGAAGTTATCGAAGGTTTAAAAGAAGGTCAAAGATTTGAAAAGAAACCCGAGTTATTTAATGGATTTTTGCATAAAAAGAGAAAGTGGCCTCTAAAAGGATGGCATAAGGTATTTTTAAATTTTGCAAAATTTAGATAAACACAAGCTTTAAAATGAGAACATTTTTTACATTTTATTAACCATCATTACACGATGATAAAATTATTGTTTTACTTAACCAATTTGTAGAGATTTTTTGTACTGGATAAAGGAATCTTAATTTATGGTAAAAGCCAAACTGAAATTAATAAAGGAAAATTGCATGGTTCGGTTGATATTGGTTTATCTGTAATATCTGGTAAATTAAATGGGCGTAGAATCGATATAGATACTGAAGAATTTATATACCATTTGAAGGCAAAAACTGAAGATTCATTTACCGAATGGTTGCATCAATTAAAAGAACATCGGCTTTATAGACAGCATGCTTTAACGTACGGAAGCAAACTTGGACTTCTTTCTACAAGTCATAGTGGCGAAAGTAAGTTGATGTTATGAAAAAAGTTATTAATTGTAAATTAATTGGAATTTAATTAGAAACTACCACAATTTCAAAAATTGTAAAAAGTGACCTTAAAGATGTACAACCTATAGAAGATTCTAACGAGAGGTTATTAGCATGGTTAAAAAATGTAAAATCTCCTTTAGAGCAAATCAAACGTGATATAACATTAACAGAAAAAAATTTTCGACAACTTGGTGGGCTGTTAGAAAGATTTGAAAATAAAAAGGTTCACAAAAGAGGAGCATCCGATGTTGAGGTATTTATACGTTTATCACAAATGAGAGTTTTTAATTAATTTTGTTCTTTTCAGAATAATTCGTTGTTTAATACTCGATCTACTTTAAATTATAATAGGAGTTTTTCAAGTTCTGCTGAAGTAGAATCTCTATCTACAGATCTTTGTTACGTAACATCAGATTTATACGAGGGTCAAGTTTATGATAAATTTTATTTATTGGCTAAGGATGGTAAGTCCATAATATCAGTAATAAAATTTTTAAACGTAATAATTTATGATTTCCGTGTATTTATGATAACAATACAAGTACCTAATTTTGGAATGTCATTACTTACACATAAAAAATCTTTTAAGCTGTGGATAATTTGAATGTATTATAATTACAGTTAAAGCAATAATTACACTCAGACTAAATTAATATCAAAAGGGAAAAATGTTAAAAATTTCATCATTAGTAAACAATTTTTTTCGAATTTTTATTGCTTTCTTACATCAGATTTTTAATTATCAAATGATAAGCACAAACAATTTTTTATTTACGAAAAATATAATAAATTTTTCAACTTTTAAAGAAATTGCGATTCTATTTTTGAATAAAATCTTGTTAATTATTTAAATAATTTTACACCCCCTGGGTATTTTTATTTATATACCTAAATTCTTTTTTAAAAATATGTATTTACTCTCACCAGCCTCTTTTACCTCCTGCATGAATTTTTCCTGGATTCACTCTTGTGTACAAGTGAAAGGATATTTGAGGAAATCCCGGGAAGTTTTAAGAATACTATAGATGAGCTTTTTATATTTTCAATTATATGAGTTTTTTGGATTTCATAAAATATCCTAGAATTTTCTAGGATTTGCCATTTCACAAGATTTCTTAAGATCTTGAAATTTCCTAAAATTTAGATTTCCAATGTAGATTCTAGATAATCTAGATTTTTCTTACTGAAATTTCTTAAAATTTTCTCTGATTTTCTACATTCCTAAGATTGTAAAATTTCTTGAGATTTTCTTGAATTTTTTAAAATTTTTCCGGATTTCTTAAGATTTCCTTTCACTTGTATATCAGATTTTTCCCTTGATTTACTAATTAGAAAACCGAGGAGAAATCTTCATAATATATACAAAACTAAAGGAAATTTAAGGAAATCTTAAGAATACTATTTCTAAGAAAATCATAGAAATTCTTAAGAAAACTATAGGTGATCTTTCTTTTTTGATTTTTAATTTTCTGAGATATCCTTTGGCTTCGATTTACTCGATATTTTAGAGATTTCTTAGAATTTTCTACATTTCCTCGAATTTCCCATTTCCTAAGATATTCTGAAATTGTTTTGGATTTTTTAAGATTTCCACAGATTTCTTTAGATTTCCCTTTATTTGTATAGGAGAAATTTCCAGCAATTTGCCTTCAGTTTTTTAATACTGATATACCATAGTGGCCAGATAAAAGTTAACACCTATGGAATTTTTGAAAATTCCACTATTAACCAATACAGACGCAATGAAATAAAGATATAATTTAAAAGAATGTTCTTAAATGTCATTTCAAAGAAAAAAACAAAATAGTTTTCTCCAGAACAATAAAATAATTTATTTATTATAGCTTATATGTACATAAAATCTTTACATTTTCGATTACAAAAATTAAGTCATATTAAGTTGAAAAAAGATATTAACCAAAAAATAATTATTATTTTAATATAAGAAACGTATTAACTCTTTGTATGGTAGTCTCTAGTCTTTATAATTGAATCGCTAAGTGCAGAAAGGAAAGTACTACAAAATTTACATTTTGAGATAATTGATTTAAACTGTTTAAATTTTTGACCATACTTTTCAGCTGCACAATTTTTTTTACACATATTTAGAAATAGCTCTTAGATATAGGAAAAGTGAAAAAATAAGTTAATTGTATCAATATCTTACTCAAAAAAAATATTTATTATATTGAAGTACTTTAATTGTTTAATTTAAACAATTGAAAAAACTTATGTAAAAGAAAACTTTATTCTATAGGACATAAAATACATTCATTCAAAGGCAAAATAAACATTGTTTTTCGTTATATACAGTGGCTAACAATATTATTCATCCAGTCCTATGTTAGCAATGTAAATTATATGTTTTGAAGGCGTGTTTTGTCATATAAAAATTATTTTTACAGCAATACTTATTAGAAATTTTTTGTTGAAAATTTTATTTCTTTCATTTTTGTTTATATAAATTTTTCTATTTTGTCGCACTATTTAAAAGTTACAGTGACTTTAAAAAAAACTCTGTAAAATACAAAATAAAATTTTGTCTGTATCTCAAAAACGGTGCAACGAAATGGAAAAGTGTATAAGTAGTTTTTTACTGTGAATTTTATTCCCTACATTTTTGTTCCTATACATTTTCCAATTTGTTGCACCCTTTTTCAGATACAGATGAAATTTTGTATTTTACAGAGTTTTTTTTAAATCACCGTAACACTGAAATGGCGAAACAAAATAGAAAAATTGATATAAACAAAAATGAAGGAAATGAAATTTACAACGAAAAGATTTTAATAAGTATTTCTGTCAACCACAAACATCTACTGTAGGCGACGTGATGTCGCAAAAAAGCATATTTTGCTGACGAATAACTAACTAACGCTTTATGGTAGAACTTTTATTCCTGCACTAAACGATCGAGCTATGTCTAAAATATATGACATGATGTATAACTGATATAACTCAATTTCGACAAATTTGTCAGTACTTCCCTTTCTGCACTTAGCGATTCAATTGCTTTAATCCTTCTTGGTATTGCCTTTATTAAGCATGTATAGTATTCGGCCTTTATAAGGGGTAATGTAAACTGGGCCAAAAAACTACCTGAAAGTGGTAAACTGGGCCAAAGGCAGAATTTTTTAAGTAAGTTGAATTTTAAAAAACTCAATGTTATTTTAAGGAATATGGCAAGCTACCCAGTCGTGGTGGAGCCTTTCAGTCGAGGTGGATTGACTTCAGGCATGTTTTTAACGAGTAAAGCGCCAGCCAAAACGGCCCGGAGCGCAGCGGAGGGTAGCGTCGAGTCAGTTTTGGCTGGCGCAACCACGGCAAATCTCGGATTCGCCGTAACTTGAATGAATTATGTAAGTTTAGTAAGAAAGTAGAAGTGGTAGCAAAATGACCTAGAACCCTATAAACATAAATATTCCGCTAGTTCTATAGGAAATTAAACTAAATAAGCTAAAAGCAAATAAATCTGCGCGAAAATGTAGATTGGGCGTGAGGCTATAGATCGGTCGGTAGGTTACCTACAGTTAATTTCTGATACTATTTTTGAAATAATATCAAAAAAGAATTCACACCGGCATACCCTGCCTGCATCCCTTCTTTTATCTTAAATTTTCCTTTGGCCCAGTTTACAGTCACCCAATATCATATTTCCAAGCATCCATTGATAGTTTTTAATTTGATTTTGGTTGTAAGATTTCGTTGGCGTATACTGCGCTTAAAAACCGTCCAGCAATGGACAATTTGCATGATTTTTAATTTTAGCATATTAATATTCTACATAACAACATATGTAATGTGCCTTAATTTTTTTAAATTTGGTTCACAAATAAAGCCAGAAAAAAATATTGAAATTTAAATGTATATTTGTCGCACGAAATCGTATTAATAAATATGGCTGACTTAATTTGAAATTTGAGGATTTTGACGTCATCAAAATGGCGATTAGTAACTAAAATTTGGTTACTTCATAACTTCATTACCGGTTGGTACTGGAAATTATACTGGTGTATTGGCATCAATAGACCACGTAAGTCCTGACGTCACAAGTCGCGCGCGCATTTCAAAAACCTTTCCATACAAAATCTTTTTGCATATAAATTCCCATAAGAGGATTTGTTATTGCTTTTTTTTATACTGGAATTACTGAAATAAGGGTTTTAGTATATATAGTCATGAACAAGAGACATCAAAGAGTTAGTTTTTATAGATTATAGTAATTGTTAGCGTATCAAAACGTTTCAATTCAATAACAAATCCTCTTATGGGAATTTGTATGTGGAAAGGTTTTGTTTGGAAAGGTTTTCAAATGCGCGCGCGACTTGTGACGTCACACTTACGTAGTCTATTGTTGAGGCTCATGTCGTCACATCCTGATTTCAATCACGTGATTTTTTCAAATAAATTATAACATTTAAAGTTGACAATAAAGTATTTTGATAAATCACTCAAATATTCTGATTATAGGTATATTGAACTATCAATAAATGCCATTTTGAGGTGAATTTGAATTTTATGCAAAATTGTCCATTCTCGATAGGATTCCAGATATGGATTATTTCCAGGCCAAGGAAGGGTGGTAATACCGATCTATTTAACAAATTCTTGATCTCGTAGATTAAAAACGGGAAAACCTTAACTTCAATTCATATTTTTGAATATGTATGATAGTAAGGAATACAAAACCATCAAAACTTCCTTTCCAAACACGTTGACAGGGCGCAGAATTGTCCTGAAATGTGGGATCATAAATTACTGGAAATAGTCTCTCAATTGATGGAATTAAATTGGCTTCAATGATTTTGATATAAGAGTTTCCATTCTGATATCCAGTGAGGAAGGTTAAATCTCCCATTCCAAAGTAGTAAATGCACCCCAAACCATAAACTGAGTGGAAACTTGTTCCTGATGAAAATTAAATATTTGTGAAATTCTTCCTCAATCTTTGGGCGAACGTACCGAATTCCATCTAATGGATTGAGGTTAAATTTTGATTCATATGTAAAGATGAACCTCTCTCCAATCATTTTCAGTCCAATGTCTGTAGGATTTTGCAAAGTTTAACTTCTTAATCCTCATTTGTGTTGTCAAAGTAGGGTTTTCATGAGTTCTTCTTGTCGATAATCTGAAGGTTTGCAACCTATGTGGTACAAATTTATTACTCAATTCTGATTTTATCATACAATGGAACTCCAATTTTATTTTTGTGAATGATTTTTCTAATTTTTAAAGCACCGTTTTTCCAAAATTTGGTGATCTCTATGGTTAGTTTGTCTGTTTTTTAAACCAGTCCATTTTTATCTATTTAAAGAACCAATTGCTCGATATTTTTTTAAAATTTTAATTACCGTAACATTGCTACGTCCTATTCTATTAGCTACAACCTTTGTAGATAGTTCTTCCTTGCTTGTAGTTAAAATTACACAGTTTTCTTTCTTTGTAAGTTGATGACCCATATTTGACTGCCTTACTGTCAAACCAGTACATTTGCAAAATGACGTAATAATCAACACTTTATGCATGATACTCATTATTAGTAAATAATAACATCAAAATAATACCATTTTATTAAATAGTAAGTTAATTTTCCAAACATGTTTATCTAATATATGGTATTTTTCAAGTGTTAAACTTTTATCTGACCACTACGGTATATAAGTGAATAGCAATGCTATTATAATAATAATAATACACATTTATTAAGAAAAGAAATATATATTTTCTTAATTGAATGATTTCTAATAAAATTAGCTTTTCAAAGTACATAAAAAAAAAGTAAAACAAAAAGCAGACGCAAAGATCCTAAATTATGTATAAGTTACATTTCTAGATGCAGTGTACCACTTAAATCGCGATGGAAGGACGCCACCTTCGCTGAGTTCTCAAAGAGTCCACGACACTATTCCATAAACGTGGGAGCCTAACTCGCAAATCACTGACCAAATCTTGCTATGGAATGAGCAGGCTTATCGAAGTTTTCTAATGACCTGTCGAACGAGGCCTAATTATGCTTCGCAGATATTAAACCGACAAATAACCACAGTTGAGTGGGGAGAACTTAATTGAAAATTTTTAATAAGAATGATATTCATCAATATTTTTCACCAAAATGATTGAAATCTTACTCAACTTGAGTTAATCTTAGAAATCTACAAGCATTTCAAAATAAATCTTCTTTGCATGCCAAACACTATGCAGTGTGTGGGCGATAAACTTGGCTGAAGCTGATGATAACTTCCTAGGAAATATAATTAATGGGGTGGTCTCCGATTGCCTTCCCATGAATTTAAAATAAATACAAATTTTTATTTTCAAAATTATCAATGATAATAAATAAATTTCAGTTCTGCCTTAGTGGTATCGCAAGACAAAATTCATATCCGTATTTTAGAATTACCTACTTAAAAATGCACTAAATCCTTTTTATAACCAATATGAATATTATTAATAAATTAATTTTATTTCTAATTTTGGAAACAATGTAGTCTTGAAAATAATGTTCATTTAACTTGTTATTAATAAAATTCATATTTTATAAATATCAATTAAATGGACATAGTCCAACTTAGTAGCACTCGAGCCACGTGACCTTAAACCTGACTTCTAAATTCATGCAACGAATGCAAGTATTTAAAAAAGTTTAAATATTGACAATAACTTCATAGACATAGAGATTCTGGCTAAAAAGAGGTTTTTATTATTTATTTTTAAGTTCTCTCTTGTAAACGTTAATATGCTTAATTTTTATTTTTGTATGCTAAGCTAAGAAAAAAATTTTGTTGCAGTGTTTAGCACCCTGAAAGGCATATTTGCGTTATTAAATTCTGAAAGAGATGCACTAAATAAACTATTAAGCAGCGACTCTCAAACAATTGCGGGATTTTCTTCAAATTCAGAAATTATTTCTGGCTTAAAAAGTAGTTTGACTAGCGCCCTGCATCAAAATAATGAACTAAGACGTCGATTAAAATGCATACACGTAACTTCAGATTCTTCCTGTTTATCTAATGTTGCGGAAACTGCGCAAGCTGTAAGTAATACATGTTACCTTTTCTTACAATTTATATGCATTGTTTGTGTTTTGGAATAACAACGTCTTGTATTACGTAGTATTTATTATAGAAGGAACATTCCAATTCATCTTTAAGTTTGGATTCTTCTTGCGTAAGCGCCAGTGAATTCTTCGATGCCGAAGACTTGCCTGACGATGACCAAGAGAAAACTGAAGTACCCACAATTGAAATGGACGCACAAGTGTCTACGAAAGGATCTGATACCAGTTCTGAAGCTGGATCTTTTTCAAGTAATGAGAGTATGAGTTCAGAGTCTGAGTTAGAAAACGAATACAATCATCCCAGTAATCAAATGGCAGCTAGAGGTATATGGAATATTTTTCCTTTGATTACTATTGAGAGGTCACATACAGAAACCTTTATATTTTTATATTTTCAATTTTTATAAATTCTGATTTTGTTTATTGTTATTTCTTTAGGTGGACAAGGTTTAACAGGACGTCGTACAGTTCTTCCTGTTCCTCGTCCAGCTACCGAGGGACTTTCGTTATGGAATTTATTATACAAAAACATTGGAAAAGATCTATCACAAATAAGCATGCCAGTAGCTTTAAATGAACCGTTAAATTTGTTGCAACGCTTGTGCGAAGAATTAGAATATTCGGAATTACTAGACAAAGCTGCCGAGGTTGAAGACCCTTACGAACGCATGGTTTATGTTGCAGCTTTTGCTGTCTCAGCATATGCCAGTTCTTACAGCCGTGCCGGCAACAAACCATTTAATCCTTTATTGGGAGAAACCTACGAGTGCATTAGGGAAGACAAAGGTTTTCGTTTTCTTTCTGAGCAAGTATCACATCATCCACCCATAAGTGCTTGTTATGCCGATAGTCGGAATTTTATTTTTTGGCAAGAAGCACGCATCAAGACTAAATTTTGGGGGAAAAGTATGGAATTTCAACCTTTAGGGAAAGTGCATTTGCTGTTACCTCTTACTGGAGACACTTACACTTGGAACAAAGTTACTACGTGTGTGCATAACATTTTTAGTAATCAAAGATGGGTAGATCAATATGGAGAACTCTACATAACTAATGAATATGTTTCGTGCAAACTGACTTTTGCTAAGACCGGTTATTGGTCTTCGAAGCGTCACGAGGTAATTATTTTATTTTAAATTTATATAAATAATATTAAAGTAATCAATTTTCATTAACTCACCACATTTTCCTATTCTTCTTAAAACTTGAAAATTTTCAAACAATTTTTGATCTGTAATATTCAACTAGGTATTACTAGATTGTTTCGAAGCCATACTTTGACTCGATCCAAAACTATTTTGCAATAGAATCTATATACATAAGTATGAGTATTGGCTTGAACTAACAGCTTCCATGACTGTTTCATCCAATCGGAGGGTATGAATACTTTATATGTATGCGAAAGTGACGTATTTGCATAAGCAAATCAGGTTGAGTGGGCACAAGAATAAGGCAACTGATAATAACTATTTTGGGTATAGGAAGTGTACGAAATGGTCCATAAAACAAAATGACCATATGAATTTGGAATCTCTTTTGATAAATTTACCCTAGTTCCTGTTTGAGCCAAGTGTAGAAAACTTTTCGATTTATTTCAAAGCCGTAGTAAAGAGTTTAAGTAGAAAATTTAGATTTCCATGCAGACCAATTTGTTTTAATTGAAATTTTAATACATAATTAGCTTTTTATGTGTTTGTTATTAATTTCATATTATGTTGTGTTACAGGTAATAGGAACAGTTTTTAATGGAAGTGGCAAACCTGTTAGAAAATTGTTTGGTAAATGGTCTGAAGCGTTGTATTGTGGAGTTGCACCATCTGCTCGTTGTATTTGGCGTGCCGGAACGTTGCCATCTAATCATGAACAATATTATGGTTTTACTCGTTTCGCAATCGAGTTAAACGAATTAGGTCCAGAACAACATTTACTGCCATCAACCGACACGCGATTTAGACCTGATCAACGTGCACTAGAAAATGGAGATCTCGATAAAGCAGAATCAGTCAAGTTGGTGCTAGAAAATGCTCAAAGGGAACGACGGAAACAGCGCACCGCGAAAAGTTTACAATATGTACCACAATGGTTTTGTCGCAGGTCGACAAATAATGAAGAGGAGGAGTGGCAATATAACGGCAAATACTGGGATATTCGAAAAAATCTAGGTCTTGGAGATATAAAAGTGGAATCGCTGTGGTAATAAATTTTTAATGTTGTTCCCTTTAAATAAAAATAGAGTTATTTTGATGCTAAGCATAAAGTTTGAACAAAATGGTAGTTAGTTCAAAAATGGTGCCTCAGTTGTTGATTATTTTTTAACTAGCAAGCCTAAATTAATTGAATCAAAAAGACAAATAAAATCAAGTGTTACGTAATCAACGTCCATTGTAGAAAATAATAAATTATCCTCGTTGACATTTTTGCTCTCCCCTACTCCAGTCGGCATAAGCATTGCCTCGATATATTTTTAATTTTGCCTACCGTATGTGATATTTTAAATCTGTATATATAGAGATCGATCTATATTGTTTTATATATGTTATATATTTTTTTATTTGTGCACCAAATTGAAATGCACAAATCTTAATTATTGTTGTTTTGTTTTTAAAAAGTTCCAGTGTAGTACTACAGTATTTGACATTGCGTTGTCAGCACACAATTGATCTGCGGTTTATCGGACACCACGTCAATTATTTTAAACAGATTTATCTTTTGTTATTCACGTCATGTGCCATTAAAAACAAGCCAGAGTAATCGTTATTGTTATGTGTCATATTATAAATTACTAGGAAGGTTATTTTGACAAAATTATTGTTGATTTTAATAATTTGTATATATTATTTTTTTAAGTTGTAGCTGTTTTAATATTAAACAGACAAGTACTAAGACTAGTGCTCTCTATATGAACAAATTTATTTAATTACTAGTAATTTTACTACTTAAAAGGTATTAATTTGATTTTTTTATTAAAAGGTATGTTCGTTTTGTGATGGAGTATGGGAAAGTTTTTTTTGCAATTCACTTTAATGTAATTGTGCTACTTAATATTTAAATAATAAAATATTCAGGGGAGTGTCTAATATTGGTTATTCTTATAAGGCAATATTGTTCACGTTAATGATAAATAATTAATCATAGGCAAGTCACTGGCAAGGTTTTAAAACAATAATTGTCAATTAATAATTTATTTCTATACGCAAATAATTAAATACCTACCTACTGCATAAAATGTTATCTGTAATAGATGAATATGGCCTACTTGTATTTCAAAAATATATCAATTACAAAAATTTTCGACTTTTACTTTAGCATTGATAGAAGAGATGTAGTTTATACAATGCCAAAGATGTAAGGAAATGTTGAGGAGATTCGGGTGACCTATGTGATGTTGTTATATGGGAAAATCTACCAAAATTTCCCCGGATTTCTGAGGAGATGGGTGCATCACACTGCACATTTTAGCCTTGTTCTTCAACTTTTATTATGTAGCACGAGCAGATTTTTCTTTATACAAGATACATGGGCAGGCTATGTTCTTCCATGGAATGTCTTTCAATGGAAGAGTAATCAACCTCATGAAAAGGATTCAAGATTTCAAAGAATTAAGTTGTATTTCATCAGGCTTGGGAAGCCAATGATGAATAATACTATAATTATTATCAATGATTTACAATCGTCATTATTAATAAATAAAAAAAGGTAATATAAAAATAAAGTTAGATAATTAAATTATCCTTTACTTGTGTCTCTTTTTAAAATAAATTATAATTATGCAATTTGCTCACATTCAGTCCTGTATGGGATCTGCGGTCACAGCTTCTCTATTTTCGTAAGTCCAAAATCGATGAAACTCAATAAGAATACTAACAAACGTATCACCTTGACCACAAGCATATAAATCCTCAAGTGTAATACGTTCAGGATCACTAGATCTCACCATATCAAACAATTCATCTTTAACATCTTGAAAGCTAACAGGAGCAGCACCGTGGGCGCGCATTTGATCTTGTATAGCGCGAAAAAAATAATTTAACGTAAAAGCGTCCAAAAAACCTTGTTCGTTTAAATCCAAAATTCTAAACAAAAATGAAAGAGCTTGTGGTTCCGAACGATTTTCTAAAGTTAACACTAAATCTAAATAAGTCTTGTAATCCATCTCGCCGCCATAAGTAAGGCAGGTTTGAAAAACACGCTCCAAAAACGGCTGCGTAAGTGTACCTGAACCGTAATTTGCTAATTCCGATATACTCAACATCCCGTTATGATCTCGATCCAAATTTAAATATTGCCCATATACACGTAAAGCTGATGGAGCACTAAACCAATTCTGTTCCTGCAATTCTTTACTTAAATCTTCGTCTCGTAATTCTAACAAGTCATCTAAAAATGAGCAGACTAACACGTCTAAAATTCGTACCCGTCCTGCACGAAGAGTGTCTAGAAAGTATAAAAACTTCCGAACTGCGGTACAAATATAAAAACTATGAAACGATGTTTCCAGACCTTCCAGCTGAGGTAAAGTAGGTAACAAGTCGGCAATGTAACTTTCTAAATCGGCTTCGCGCAAATAGCCTTGTCCTGTGGCATCATATAAAGACAATCCCATGCGAGTTTGTTGTAACCATACTTTACGCATCACGTAATTAAAAAGCGACATAATCGAAACTCTTCCACATGGATCATCCTGTTGTAATCGTGCAAATATGTTTGCAGTAAAGTACGGTTGCAATTTTAGACCGGCCAACTCAGTCACACGTTTATAGTCCGCATAACTGATCAACTGTTCCTCTGGCGCCGTTTGATGTTGATCAAGTAATACCCATAACGCTTTCAATTCATTATTATCTAATAATTCGTGACTACGGCGTTGTAAAAATGTCGACCTGGTTTCCTCACGTAATTTTTGACGCAGAACTTCGTGTTCTTGTGGAAGCTTCCAAAAAAATTGTGGTATGTCGTTGGACCTTTTCGTTGCAGTATTCTTTTTCGGGTTCCATTTTTTCATACATTTTTGAAAATGAGCATCTTCAATTTCTTCTATTTTTGATTTTTCAGGTACTAAATTAAAAGCTTTTAATAAGACAATTAGTTTTGTTATATCGTATTCAGATTACCTGAATGATTGGCAAGTTTTTTCTTTAATAATAATTTTAAATTCATTATACGAATAATAATTGCACTTGTCAAAATTTAGAGGTTAGTTTTGTTGCAAGTTTGAAAAAATATGTATAAGGTGAAGAGAAATTTCAAAAACGAAATTTTATTTGCAGTAGTCGTTGGTTCGTGTACGAGTAAAAAGAAACAACTGCAGGTTTTGTGTAAGTAACAAATAAAATTTAATAAAATATTTTGTACAAAAAATTAAAATGTAATTCAAAAACATAATTACAAAAATTTCACGATATAGATGTGCCTATTTATTTCTTAGAGGAATTTAATTGAATTGGCTGTACCGACACTGGGAATTGTAACGCACGTCTTTTCCTATTCATTTCCAATCGTTTCAAAGCTTCTCGACGATTCTTTTCAATTAAGTCTTGTTTTTTCTTTGCTTCCAATTTTGCTATTGCTTGCAACCTCTTTTTCTCTATTTCTTCTTGAGAACACTTTATAGGTGAAGTTTCGGAAGATGGCGGTGATGGTTTTTTCCTTTGTAATTTTTGAAGAGCCAACTTTCTTTTGTTTTCAATTTCCTCTAATGTACATTGAACCGTACTACTGGTGGGAATACTAATTATTTCTTCTTTAACTAAACTACTGGGACTAGTTTTAATTTTTTTATTCTTAAATGAAAAATCCATATCTTCATCGCCTAAAGCTTGTAAAGCAATATCAAACGAATCGTCTGCTATTTTATTGGGCGTTTCTGTTTTATTGACAACACTGGTAATACTTTTAACTGCAATATTATTGTTTATGCCATTACTTTCTTTTGAACACAAAATATTATTATTAACCGACTGCACCACACTATAACTTTGTAAAATTTCCGAATGAATGATCAGTTTAGGAGTGTTCATACCAATAATGGGAAGTTCAACTACTTTCGAATCAAACTCTTTTTCAACTTTTTGACTGCACACTAGTAGTTCTGCTTCCATCGAGTCATTGAACACCAAATCTAGATTGCTGTCGAGCAATATATTTTTGTTGTCATTTGTTTCAACGTTATCAACAATTTGATCCGTCAAACTTTTCAGCTCTTGATTTAATTTATCAAATTCTGTGATTTGATTATTGGAAGGATACTTTTTGATCAAGAGTTTGGGTGAATTTTTCTTTTCTATTTTCTTCTGTTTTCGTATACACTTTTTAGATTGAGGCGAATGCCAGTCCCACACTACTTCTAAGTTTTCGTTTTCTTCCAACGTAGCTTGCGATAAAATTGGACTGTACAGTTGCGGTAGTTCCAATCTCTTCGATTGGGTTGGTGTGCTACTATTACAATCGATTTGATTCTCTTAAAAATAAATTAATAATTAAAAAAAGAAGTTGTTGAATAATAGTATAATACCTTCATATTGAACTTGATTAGAATTTGCTCTTGATGTTGATTTACTGCTACCTGTTCGAGTTGATAATTTGGCACTCATGCTTTTCATTTTAACCTATACGCATGCATTGATGTTTTTACCAAAACAAAACAACTATTGTTAATAATTATTTAAAATTGTATTTGCTGAAAATCTTTGTATAAAAAAACTTGAAATTTAAAGGTTATGTTTATTTGACACCACAAAATATTTTGGTACTTTTACGCTGTCAAACTGTCAAATTACCGGGTAACGCAAAATAAGTTGTTGAGAATTGTAAATATAACATCCAGTATTTTCTCGGTTTTTATTAATTTTGCACCAATGTAATGGCAACGACTGTTATTGGGATTAATTTTCATTTTTTATAATGGATATGTTCATTCAGGGGCGTGCCCAAGGGGGGATGGCCTCCTCCTCCAACATTGGAAAAAATTGGCAATTTTTTGGTTGGAACGGCAAAGTTGGCAATTTTCATTGAACAGTTGGTAAAAATCTCACAAAGTATGGCATTCCCTTGAAAAAACAACGAGAAAAAGCTTAAAAAAAGGTCATTCGTACAACACGGAGAGCAAAATCGTTGGCAATTTCTTGAGTCATGACTACTGCCTCCTCAAAACGTCGGTTCGGCACGTCCCAGTGTTCATTTCATTTTAAACTGACAACATGAAAAATAATTATTATTACCCGTTACCCACAAAAAAACTCGGGCACTCCTATGTTAGAAATATAAATTGTACCTTGTGAATATATTTTTGTCATATAAGAATCGATTTTACAGCAAAACTTATCAGACATTTTTTGCTGCAAATTTGATTCCCTTCATTATTGTTTATATGCATTTTTCTATTTAGTCGCACCGTTTCTGAGTGACACCGACTTGAAAGAAACTGTGTAAGATACAATAAAAATTGCCATCTATATCTCAGGAACGGTGCGACAAAATAGAAAAACGAATAGACAATTTTTGTTGTACATTTCATTTCTTTCATTTTTGTTCAAACATTTTTCTATTTTGTCGCACCGTTCCTGCGATATAGATGGCAATTTTTATTGCATCGTACACAGTTTTTGCCTGTCACTCAGAAACGGTGCGACCAAACAAAAAAATGCATATAGAAACAAAAATAAAGGGAATGAAATTTGCAACAAAAAATGTCGGGCAAGTTCTGCTATAAAATTAATTTTTATATGACAAAAAAGTCTTCAAGATACAATTTATATTGCCAACATATATGTGCCAGAGTTCTTTTGTGAGTCACCATATGTACCAAAGCCGTAAAGTGATCGCCTTTCACTCATGCTACAGACCATTTTACACCCTTTGTACATACAACGCTTTTATCCAAGTAAAATTTTTTAAGTAATACTAGAAACGACTCCAGTTAGGATGGTTGCACAAAAAGCATAAAATAATAAAAAAACTACATAATATTAATATTTGTACTTTTAAAAAATGTACAAAATATATTTATATAAAAATAAATAAAAAGTATACAAAATAATATAATTAATTACAATTAAAATATTTAAAATCACTAGTCTTGTTATTATAATTTAGTTTCGTGTCTAAAATGACACCGAAGTTGTCGTAAAGGCACGGGAGGTGTATTATAATCGGACTCTTCATCCGCCGAATCCACATCTCCATCGCTGCTATTAGTAGAAGCGACGGTTCGCATGGGTTTTTTAATTCGATTACGACGATAATATTTAAATTCTCTGGGCAGTGTATACGAACGAGGTAAAGATATCTGACTTTCAAGGTCGGAAGCAGCACAGGAACCAGGTAATTCAGTCGGTTCTGGTTCTTGTATTACACAATCGCAATAAAGATAACGAGGTGTGAGTAACAATTCGGGGGTGTGGCAACGAGGAGCTCGCGGAGGCGGACGGCGATTCAAATTTACGCCGTAACTAGCCAAATTATTCAAGGATGCTAAACTTAACAGTTGAGGTTCGATGTGGCGTTTTGTGCGAGGAATGGGTTGCCTGTCATCGGGATCAGCATTAACAGGACCGCCCAATTTGCCTTGCTTAATTTCTTCTTCGATTATTTTAAGCTCCGCCAATTGTTTTTGTTTCTTTTCTTGTAACTTCTGATGAATATTAATGCGCGAACCGACACTGCTGCCTTCGTTTTCGCTGGACGATGGAAGCGGACGCCGCCAGAAAGGCACTCCGACAGAACCCAAACCGGGTGGTGGTACAAAACTCGTGGGTTTTTTCTTTTTACGAAGCACGTCCGACGAATTGGGATTGGCAAAACGACAATTAAACACACCTGGAGGTGCAGAAGGTTTTTCTAATAATCGATGAATATGAAAGTAACGATAATAAATTAACATAAAGAAGATTCCAACTCCAAATAATCCTATGGTTAAGGAGGGTACTAAAGCCCAGTCGGAATCGCGAACGACCCAAGTAGCAGCTGTTGCTGCACTGACCAAAAGAATATTTTCCAACAGCATAATGACATAAAACAAGGTCATCGTTCGCCTATGGGGTTGATCTTGAAGGTTTATATATGCAAACACGTACATGGCGGCTAATAAAGCACAAATTCCTAGGCGACTTTTATGTTGACCATGAAAAGCACTCCGTGGCGATAGCAACCATAAAAACATGCACATCCAATGTAGTGCAAATACTAATACAATCCAAGAGTGGTAACGTGCCGCATATGCCGACAAGGCCATTATTCGAGCCGTGACGGTCCCACCTCTCCATAACAATTGAGAAACAACACCCAACCAAGTGAGCACCAGCCTATCTACATTTTGTATATGCTTGCTGAAAGAAGCTAGAGCCCAACATATAGAAAATAAAGACAAACCGACAGACACTTTAATTAAATCCGAGGGTGGACCCAAATTGGAAGAAGGCAACAAACTTAACTGTATTAATAACATGGGAGTGGCATGCAGAAAACCATGAATGAGTCGCAAGACGCATAAATCCCGGACTTCATGCTTTACGCTAGAAAGTTGAACGGGTATCAATAATCGTGCATATCGCCAAACTATACCCAACTGAGCAATGTGAATTGTTATAACGAGTATTTTATTTAAGCCAGTCTTTTGGTTATTTAAATACCAATAAAGCGATAACGCTTGTAAAACTAAAGTTGCAAATAAGATTAAAGCCAAACATTGAGCAAATAACAATAACAATCCCTTTTCGAATAGAGCATACACTACTAACAGATCGAATACCAAATCACAAAAATATGCTGCCAAAGAAACGACGTTAAATAAAAGATCACATAGCGGCAAAAATTCCGCCATGACTTAAAAAAAACCATTACATGCTGAGCCGTTTCGTTCTGAAATAAAAGAAAAGGCAAATAGTTAAGAATAATTCCAACAAGTGGCATTTAAATTAACATACTGTATGTTGAACATTTGTTTGGACGACTGCATTCCTAACCTCGTACGAAGTTATCATTGAAAGTTTTAACTAATTTGTGACACATTAGAAAATTGTGAGCAACACATTTTTAAAATATCGTTAGAACCAATTCCAAGTTGTGTAGATTTTCACACATAGTAATTAATTAATTAAAGTCGCTATGTGTTGACAATAAAAAAATTGCAAACACCACACAAATGCTTATAACTGTTATATCGTTGCCAACTGGCGACGTTCAAAACTTTTTATATACAGTACGCTCTAAATGCAGTGTACGACTGCGTGAACTTTCTGCAGCAGTTGTATTATTACTAAATTAAAATAGTGGAATAAATGAATTTATTAATGGTCCTATGTAAATAAAGAAGTAAAATTTGTTAGGATTAATTTGTTAACGTTAGTATTAAACAGGGTTCCCACTTGTCTGGAAAACCTGGAAGTTAGGAAAAAGTCAGGAATGTGCTAAAAATTAGCACAAAGTTAGGGAAATTAAATTTTCAGTCAGGGAAAACTATTTAATTGTAAACGGTACGGTGGGATGGTGGGGTCCTGGTGGCCGAGTCAGTCCGGAACAGCAATTTACATTTTCCTGGCCCAGGAAAACTACTGTTTCCATCCTGGGTCTCGCTACGGACCTACCTTCTCAAACCGGGAAAAAAAATTTGCGATACGTAGGCCGGACGGATTTTTCTACCTATAAAGTACCGCACATGAGTGGACTATGCTTGTCTGGTGGAGCAGAACCAAACAAGTAACAGCAGCGTCTTTCCTGTGCCAGATTCAGAGACTAATGTCTGTCCGACTGTAACTGTAAATATTAACTAAGTAAATTAATATTTTTTAATATTATAATACTGTTAGATAGGTAAACCTTATTTAAAAAAATTTGGAAACATCTGGTAATAGTGTATCCCTGTGTTAACCCAGATATGTCTAATGTCATATGTATAGGACGGCTATAGTAACTACAACAGTAACTACATATTTAGTAACTAGCCGTCCTATATAATAGGACATTAGGTATATCTGGGTTAAACCATGCTTAGCCGAACCACAAAGGGGGAAGCACATATTTCAGTCCGAGATTCAAACCTCCGTTTCCATGCACTTATGTTAACTAAAATTTATTAATGAAGTTCATGGCATGAGTACATCTTACAAGTTTACGTTACGTGCGTACAATAAAAGCACATACGCGAAAGTTATGTAAGTTGAATCTTGAATGACTTGCACAATTGCAAAACCCTGCGTCATTAAATTTTGAGATCACCCTGTATATTTGGAGTATCGATATTTTAAAAGTTAAAAATGCGCATGAGCGGATAAAATTTAAAATAGGCGTGCATGTGATATGTACGAATAAAGAGTGAAGAGTGATATTGTAATTCTTGTAATCTACATAGTTAAATTGACCTTTTTGAAATTATGAATTAATTCCATTGATATATATTTCAAGTTTAACGCACGCCACATTTTTTATAAGTCGCATTAATTCCAAAGACACATTTTAAGACTGCACAAGAGTCACATCATGATTATGTAAACACGATAAGGAGCTAAAAAAATAGATATTTTTAAATACATATATGAGGTAGCTCAATATTTTTAGTCCATTCATCAGCAGTTTCTTCTAGTCAGCAATTAACACGTATACTCTGTACAACGTTAAACATTTAAAATGCCAAATATAATAAACGAAATTAAATTAGATTTCAAAGATGTTTTATTACGGCCAAAGAGGTCAACTTTGGTTAGTCGTTCAGATGTAAGTACCTACCTGTATATACTTATTTTATTTATAATTAAAAATAAGGTTTGTGCTAATGTAAATTTTACAAATAAATCAATAGTTGGTTATGCGAAGAGGGCTTTTAATAGATTGGTCTGTACTTACCTTGGCAACAGAATCAGCTGATATTTTGCTTTGTTTAAAAACAATTGGTGGCAAAATTTAAAATATTATATTTTTGTTTTTTGTAGGTGAATTTATTTCGAAGCATCACTTTTAGAAATTCAAAACGAACTTATTATGGAGTTCCCATTATGGCTTCGAATATGGATACAATTGGAACTTTCGAAATGGCACAAGCATTAGCTAAGGTATTTCTTTTCTTAATCTAAAATTAAGCCGAAACATTTGATTTTATGAGTTTCAATTAGTTATAAATAAATTTAGCCTTCAATATTATGTAATGTATTGTTTTTTTATTTAATTATATTCTAAATCAATTGCGTTATATTGTAAAGTAAATAAATAAATGTGCAATATATTGACATATCGGTCCGGTTAAACATTTCAAGTACATATACTATGTTTGATTCTTCTAAACACAAGGAAAAGTTTTCTTATATAAAAATTATATCTTTTTAGTTTTTACATTACTATCAAAATACTATAATTTCGTAATATTATACCAATTAAATTTTTTTATAAATGTTATCGCATTTCCATAATTATGGAATCGTTAAATAGGTCAGAGTATACAAGGCATCAATCAAATTATAATTGGTGAGTTTTATTTTCCTGAGACATAAATGTCTTATTTTTGATTTAAGATATTTTAAGAAAATTTAATTGACGGGTAAATAAAATATATAGTTTTTTTATTTATTGACAATACTGCACTACAATATTAATTACTTTCCAAATGCTTGATTTATTTAATTTGTATATCATATATTATTATATATCGTTGCCATACAACGAAAACCCATTAACTACATGAACCATAATTTCGTCGCCATACAACGAAAACCCATTAATTACATGAACCATAGTTTTGAATAAATTGCATTTGAATCTTCTGAGAAGATTAAACACTTGATAACCTGAAAAATCATATATCAACAATTTTTTTTTATTACTAAACGTTCATTTATGTATTGGTTTTGAATAAACTCAATTTTACCAAAAATGTCAGTTAATGGGTTTTCGTTGTATGGCGACGATATATAGTAACTCACAAAAGAACTTAGGCATTCCTACGTTAACAATGTAAATTGTATTTTTTGTCTTTTTTTGTCATGTTTTGTTTGACTTTTTGTCATGTAAAATTTGATTTTACAGCAAAACTTATCCGACATGTTTTGTTGCAAATTTTATTTCCTTCAATTTTGTTTATACACCGTTTCTGAGTTACAGTGACTTAAAAAAGGCTCTGTAAAATACAAAATATTGTCATCTGTGTGGTGTATGGAAGCCGTACCTGTATAATGGGCAATAATCACTATATCAATATTAGTACAGTACAGTCTCGGTAATCTGAACACACGCGCTAATCCTATATCCAGTCATCCGAACAAAAGAAGAAAAACTCAGTACTCTGCACAAATAGTTATAATCCAAACTCAACTAAGTTGTGATTATAACAATTTATGCGAACTACTAAGTTGTTTTTTTTTGTGTTTGGATTACGGATATTCCCCCCCCCCCCCATGACTCATCAAAACCAATAAAATTACTAAATTTTGTTAAAATTTAAAAAATATATCTAAAAAAATATATGTATCTACCGTCCCCAGACTCATTTACCTCACCCAAGAATTTCTCCTGAATCTGCCCTTGTGTACAACTGAAGGGAAATTTAAGGAAATCTTAAGAAATAGAAAATCTTAAGTATACTATAGAATACAGATGAACTTTTTATTTATTCGATTTTCTTGGGTTTTCTAAGATTTTCTAAATTTCTTACAATATCCTAGAATTTTCTAGATTTTTCTAAGATTTCTTTGAATTTTCTCGAGTTCCTAAGATATCCAAGGATTTTCTACATTTTCAAAGATTTTCTTGATATTTCTATTTCTTGGATTTCCTGGAATTTCTTAACATCCTTCCGTTTTATGTATGTAGATTTCCTTTCACTTGTACCCCAGATCCCAGATTCCTCCTCGATTTTAACTAACAAGGGCTACTTCTCAGGTGTGAAATTTTGTTTTGCTTTATACTTGTACTACATAAAGATTACACCTACTGCATTACGTGAATGAAATAGTAGCGCGCCATATTCAGCCAATTTTGAATAAATCGATTTTGAAAATTTTTGATACTACGTTTAAGTAGCCGTGTGAGATCACTTAAGCAAGGAATGGTTCATAGCCTAGTTCTGTAAGAAGCTGGACTAGCAATAAACCATACAAAGTAGGTATTTTTACTATTACTATTTTACTATTTTACAACTAATTTTTTTTTATTATTTACGAGTAATTTTTTTTATTTAGTTGTATTATTTACGTGTAAAATCAATTAAAATTTATGGTCTCTATTGAAAATAGTAATTTTAAAATAAAATAAAATAGATATAATATATTATATTATTTATTTAATTTATTACAATATTAAATTACTGATAATTGGCATACATTTAATTGCTTTTACACGTAAATAATACAAATGAATAAAAGAAACCTTCTAAATAATAAAAAAAAATGTCGTTGGGTTCAGATTCGAATCCATACTGGTTTGTATGGTTCATTGCTAGTCCAGCTTTTACAGAACTAGGCTACAAATCTCTATTTGCTGAAGTGATCTCACACGGCTAGTTAAATGTTATACCTAGTTCTAAAATTTTCAAAATCAAAATATAAACACAGGGTGTTCTACGGATCACTTTCCGAAGGGGTCGAACTGACATGTCATAAGGACAGTACAGGGGGGTGTTGAGGATTGAACCTCACTCATAACCTTAAGGTTATTATGGCCGTAGCTTATTCTAGCTACTGAGAATTGTAATAATTCAAAGTTAAATCAATATAATCAAGAACACAACAATGATAGACATGTTTCGACCTTATTAGGTCTCATCAGTATCATATAGTTGTATTCTTGAAAATATTGATTTGATTTTTTACCTTATATATAGCATTTTTCGCGCAATGCTATATGTTGGTATCGACCCCCGATTATAAAATCAAAATATAAACACAGGGTGTTTGTACTGTCCTTATGACATGTCAGTTCGACCCCTTCGGAAAGTGCTCCGTAGAACACCCTGTGTTTATATTTTGATTTTATAATCGGGGGTCGATACCAACATATAGCATTGCGCGAAAAATGCTATATATAAGGTAAAAAATCAAATCAATATTTTCAAGAATACAACTATATGATACTGATGAGACCTAATAAGGTCGAAACATGTCTATCATTGTTGTGTTCTTGATTATATTGATTTAACTTTGAATTATTACAATTCTCAGTAGCTAGAATAAGCTACGGCCATAATAACCTTAAGGTTATGAGTGAGGTTCAATCCTCAACACCCCCCTGTACTGTCCTTATGACATGTCAGTTCGACCCCTTCGGAAAGTGCTCCGTAGAACACCCTGTGTTTATATTTTGATTTTATAATCGGGGGTCGATACCAACATATAGCATTGCGCGAAAAATGCTATATATAAGGTAAAAAATCAAATCAATATTTTCAAGAATACAACTATATGATACTGATGAGACCTAATAAGGTCGAAACATGTCTATCATTGTTGTGTTCTTGATTATATTGATTTAACTTTGAATTATTTTCAAAATCGATTATTTTAAAATTGGCTGAATATGGCGCGCTACTATTTCATTCACGTAATGTCGTAGGTGTAATCTTTTTGTAGTATAAGTATAAATCAAAACAAAATTTCACACGTGTGAAGTAGCCCTTGTAAGTGAAAAACCAACTGAAAATCGTCATACAAAAGTAAAGGAAAATTTGAAAAAAAAATTTATTTCCTTTGATATTCCTCTTTCTCAAGATTTTCTTGAATTTCTTAAAATTTCCTAGGATTTCTACATTTCTTCGGATTTCCTATTAATTAAAATGTCCTAGAATTTCCTAACATTATCTTGAAATTCTTAAAATTTCCAACCCCTTCCATGAATTAATATTTGAAATTTTCTAACATTCTAATACTCGGAGAATTTCTTGAATTTCCTCAAATATCTTCAGATTTCTCTTCACCAGTACACTAGAGTTTTTTGATGATTTCTCTGTAGTTTGTTGCTGGACAACCGAGGGGAAATCGCGAAGTGAAGAAAAATCTTATGAAATTAGGAAATTTTAAGAATGATCGAGATAAGTTTTATTTTTTAGTTTTTTCAGTTTTTTGAGATTTCCTTGGGTTTCTCGATTTCTTAAGGGGGGAGGGTAACGGGGCTATCCAACCCCCTCGTCATGACTCATCAAAGTATTCAAGTTATGATTGACAATTATTTATAATGAAAATGATTATAAAAACCTTTATCTGAATTTGGCTATCAAAAACCAAACAAACAAAACAGAACTGCGTACATATTTACAATAATTAATTAAATGGGTTTGTTTTACGAAGTTGAATTTATTTTTGAGATTATGTATGTATGTACTTCTTCAATAAATTATTTATCGAAGAAGTGCATTGTACATAATCAAAGATATTTACAATTATTTACATAAATTTAACGTTTTTAGTTATTTATCAAATTGGTGGAGATATAATTTTTTTAAAGATGAGTTATTTTTATCTTTTTTTTTTTAAATCAAATTTTAACATGCAGTTGTTATGATTTGCTTGAAAGGCAATGGTCCTAGAAAGAAATGGTAAATAGCAATGTAAAAGATAATTTAATTCTCTAAAATTTGATTTATATCCATGGTCCTATCTTGGATTCATATCTTTATTCCACAATGGTAAAAATTGGCATTGTTATGATGATTTATTGATAAAAAGTGTGTTTTAGTGAAAATCTAAATTATCAATTTAATTACTTATTAATTATTGCATTCTGATAAAAAAAATTCATCAATCATTTTATGCATCTAATCTGAAGCTACATAGAGTGGCATATTATAGTTTTATTACTAAAAATAATTTATAGTCTGGGTTCTAGGAGAGTCCTTTTTTCTGTTTGAACACAATCGTTTTTTTTTCAAATTTGTTGTAAACAATAATTTAAAAAAAATTTTTGTATTATATAAAATCATAAATCATAAAATTAATATTATTTATTTTATTCAACTTTTATCAACTTCGATCAAAATACAATCAAGTAAATCAACAATTTACGAAAACTGAGATTTTTATTAAGTATCTAAAACATTTGGATTTCAGCATGGTCTCTTTACTACGGTTCATAAATACTACAGCTTGGAAGAATGGAAGAAGTTTGCCGAAGAAAATACTGATTGTTTATCAAATATTGCCGTAAGCGCTGGAATGAGCCAAAATGATTTTGACCGCTTGTCCGAAGTCCTACATGCTATTCCAGATTTAACATTTATTTGCTTGGATGTTGCAAATGGATATTCTCAAAGTTTTGTCGAATTCGTTCGAAAAGTTCGTGCCGCATTTCCCACGCATACCATTATAGTAAGTAAAGTTTTAATATTTGATAATATGAAATAAATATTTATATTAAGACCCATTAACTGTATAGATTATTATTAAAAAGGATTTAATATTTTAGGTCATTAATTATTTATTAAAAACTACTGTTGAATTACCATGTGGTATGTTGATTGTAGTGAGCTAGTAAATTTTAATTTTCTAATTCTCAAATTTTACCTTATCAAATATATTATCTGCTTAAAACCTTTCCTTAGATTTTAATTTTTGTCATTTAGGAAATGAGATAATTTAAATTTTTAGGCTGGTAATGTTGTCACTGGAGAAATGGTAGAAGAATTAATATTATCAGGTGCCGATGTTATTAAAGTAGGTATTGGTCCTGGTTCCGTATGCACAACAAGAATGAAAACTGGTGTAGGATACCCTCAATTATCTGCCGTAATCGAATGTGCTGACGCCGCACACGGCCTTCAAGGACATATTATTTCAGTTAGTTGATTTTGTTTCTTGTCAATCTGTAGGATTAATAATAATTTTTGTAGGATGGTGGATGTACATGTCCAGGTGATATTGCTAAGGCGTTTGGCGCTGGTGCCGATTTTGTGATGGCAGGAGGTATGTTTGCTGGTCACGATCAATGCAATGGAGATTTGATCGAAAAGAATGGAAAAAAATTTAAATTATTTTATGGAATGTCTTCCAGTACTGCAATGGAGAAGCACGCAGGTACGAAACAATTAAATTGCTTTAAGAATGGAATTGATGTGAGATTTGTTTAGGTGGTGTGGCCGAATATAGATCATCGGAGGGCAAGACCGTGGAGGTTCCTTATAAAGGAAACGTTGAAGCAACAGTATTAGATATATTAGGTGGCTTACGAAGTGCCTGCACTTATACAGGTGCTGGAAAATTAAAAGAATTACCTCGAAGGGCAACTTTTATACGTTGTACTCAACAACTTAACACAATTTATAGTTAATGAAATGGAATCCTAGAATGCCTTGAAACATTATATTTTTTAGCAAATTATTATTCTTACAATATGTTTATATTTTTAGCTTAAACAAATTCTTAGGTGCATACTTCAGCTTTCTTAATGTCAAATCTGTAAGAGCGATTTGTTAATGCACACAATGTTTACACAATAGCAGTATTTTTATATTAATTTTTATTTTACCTGGTGTAATACACAGTAATTATAAGAGTTGAAATTGTGTACAATGTTAAGGCAGTTTGCTACATTCCTCTTATATGATTAATTTAGGAAAGATTTGGAAATTGAGGGTTGTCAATTATAAAATTTCAACATTTTGAAAGGTTTTTAATTGTTCTTTTTAATGATAACTTTTGAAATTATATTCAAGTTTGTAAGAAACCTTTGGTCATGGTTTGTGCATATTTTAAAAATCAAGACATTATAATTAATATTAAATTTTAAAAATTAACTAGCCAAGTAAGTGAATAAATATCGAAATTTTCTTATTAGCTTTAAGCTGTTATGCTATTTCTTCCTTAATCCTTATGATATTTTAATTTATCTACTGGGCTTGTTGGTTTAATAGTGTAGGAATTACTTTTATGTAAAATAATTTTCAGTCTCTAATATTTATTGTTTTATTTGGTTAAAATTGAATTTCTTATGAGCACAAACCATGGTTACGTTTATATAGCCAATTAAAAATAAATCTTACACAACATGATATATTGAGTTTATAATGATCACTACTCCTTACCTATATCACACTATGCTATTTGAATTTTGTCAATTTCGCTAATTAATACTCTGATACTACACCAGCTGCATGAAAGGTATTTTTTGTGCCCGATCTTCAATTTTTGCAAATTTGAAAAGTTCGAAATAAAGGATCAAGTTCTTTATACCTTCAGTTAAACTCCCAGAATATCTGTTGGATAAAGTGACCAATCAAACAGTAATAAATCAGAATATTGGGTTAGCCATATCAGTATTAAAAAAAAAGATGAAAGTTTAACTGTAGATGAAGAAATCTGTTATTAAGTAGACGTCATCCAACATTTGTGGTATTCACGTGGTATTTAATGGAATAGAATTTAGAATAAGATAATAGTTTGTCTTGACAATTATTTTTAAAATTTCATATAATTATCATAAGCGTAACTAGGTTCAATATTTTGGGGAGCCCACTAAAAATTACAATCTTTTTTTTTAGCTTTTTATGTCTTGTTTTCAAGCGTCTTTCACCACCTATACTGGCTTCAGTAAATTCATTTTGGGATGCAAAGCCCCTCTCCCTTAGTTGTGCCTATGATAATAAGGTATTCATTTTTACCTTTTGATATTTTTAATTTTTAGTTCATACAATACCACCAAAGAAAAGCCCTGGTCAATACCTGAAAACTATCCGAACGATATGAAATATTTATATTTTGAAAATTATTATTTTTTAGTATATACTTACTAGTACAGTATTTAGTAATTATTTACTAGTAAAAAAAACTTACTATAATATATAAATATTTTGTAGCGTTCGGATAGATTTTAGGTATTCACCAGGGCTCTTCTTTGGTGGTTCAGATTATAATGACGTGCAACTCACACCCAGTGCATCGGCATGAACTACACCGCAAAACAAGTGGTATTTTACCGGAGAAAAATTACCCAAGAGATTATTTCCCAAAAAGATTATATATTTGCTGTTTTGCTTCAAAGTAAATTTAATTTAAAAATATACAGTATGTATACAACAAATTTAAAACCCATAATATGGGTTTAATGATGCGTAAAAATGTAAAATTATCGCAACCTCGTCAAACCTATCATGATTAATCAGCAAAGTGAATATTATGTATAGATTTCGCTGGGCTGCAAAAATAGCAAAATAGATTTATCGGCAGATATCATAAGGGTGTAATTGCTCTTTGTAACATATACCTAAGATTATCATGAAAAGTTAAAAAGTGCGCTTATTGTTTTGTAATGAAGTGTGTGGAAATAGAAGATCCAATTATACTAATTTAAAAAATAATTAGTTTTATTGCATAAAATTTTAAAATTAACTGAACATTAACGTAAAACGTTTAGCTTTATTGTAGGTATGAAAGTTATAATGATTTAAAATGTAATAATAATCTTATATCACACCATTGTTTGTCGTTTTAAAAATAATTACATTTTTGTCACGCAAGGACACCAATTTGAAATTTAACAAACTGTTGCAGATATTTTGCAAGTTTTAAAATTTTTTATTTGTCATGCGTATCCGTAACTGTTTAGTCTTGAAAATTTTTACAAAAATAACAATTGATACTTTGAAGTTTAATACATACAAAGCGAAATTTATTGAGATATTCCAAAACGAGAAAATTGAAGTTAAAAAAATATTATTATGTTAATAATAATAATTTTTCCTTTCAATAAATTTTTTTTTAATTTATAATTTTCACCTAATAATAATAATAAAATGAGCTGTCTCACGGTCAAATCGGCTTTGTCAAAATATTGACAGTATGACCAGGCCATAAAACAACTATAATATAATTAAGAAACTTGCTAAACAAAGATTTAATTTATTTTTGCTATGTTATGTATTAACAGCTATCTACATACGTTATTTTAGTAAATATTATTTTTAAATATTTTATATTTTTGTTAATATAAATTTTTTAATTTGCACCTTAAAACCTAAAAGATTTCAAATCAGGAATCGAAAATTTTAAATATTTATAAAGAACTGTTAAATAAATATAATTTACAATCCAATTAAACAGTTTAATTGAATTTAATTAATTAATTGTATTTCTATAGGCATATTATTAAATTTAATTAAACGTTTTATATTATATATAACCTGAAAGTTTTGTTAAAACGTTTGTTGTTCAGCACTAATTAGGGTAATATCTAATTTACTTATAGTATATAATAAATGTTTGAAGCTTTCATAATAATAATTGTTATTATCAATTTTGTCTGATTGTGCGCTATTATACTATATACAAACGTACATAATATATGATTTTTAAAATGAAAATCTCGTATTAGTTTTAATTATTATAAAAAATGAAATTAAAGTTGTCTGTTAAGCACCTACAATAAAATTATATCTGCCAATCTAATCATCAGAACGGAAAGGCGCTGATAATTGACTTATTGCTTGGAATAAGTTGGGATGCATTATTTTATAGAAAATTGTAGATATTTTTTTAAATGTGGAAATTTATTTTCATGAACATACCATAATATAATTATTTTGAGTGCATTTAAAAAATAAAAAAAAAGTAAGAAGAATCAAATTAATTATTAATCATTAAATTTTAAAACTTTTTCTTATTTTGGTATCACTTAATTTATAATTTAATAAAAATTACCAACCTTGTTGACAAGTCGCAGATGAACGCTTATCAAAAATTAATATAGTGGGAACTACACGCGTATCAGTTCAAACTTGACAAAAATGTAAGAAATTCAAAATTAAATCAGCAATACTCTAGCAAAAATTTAAAAACATTTCAATCAATAAAAAATATTTGCAAAAATTCAAATCGAAGTTTTTACCATTTGAAATGTCTCGTTGTGTTTCCTAAAGGTGCTGTGCGCTACATAAATAGTGCAGTTTTAATATTGAACCCCAAATTTTCCAACTCCCTCTGCTGTAAAAATTTAAAAATTCACTCGAAAGTCCTGGTGCCCAAATACCCTGACCCGTAAAAATGAGCAAACCAGCCAAGTAGTCTACATCAAAATCTATCATACTGTACAACTTCTGGTGACCAAATGGAATTTATTATTGGTAATAAAGTGTTGTATGATTTCCAATAATTGCACTTTTCTTGCACATTTCTTTATAATTTAATTATACATTTATTATAATTATTATACAAGATATTGGCAAGAAAAGTGAAATAATTGTGCATAGTATAAAACGTAAGCGAATACAATTAAGTAGTTGCGTAGGCATATATAACTATTGTAAATTTTTTGTTTTGTCTAATTTAAATTTTTGAAAAATTTCCGAGCTCATTGTTACATTGATATTTATTATGGAGTGATCTATAAGTTCTTATCTATGCTAGAGTAACTATTGTCTTTTTTAATTCCGTGAGAATTTTTATTGTTAACGTATTATTTTTTATTATATTTACGCAATAATATCAATATAATACATTTTATATTAATTTATTACATTTACGTAGTTCGAAAAAAAGAGGCAGCCCCTGTTAATAAAATATTCATATATGAATATTGTATACAATGTACCTATTGTATTAAAGTTGTATTATTGTATTATACATTGCTAAAATAAGAGTAAAAAATTTTAAAATTAATACGTTGCATCTCGGTAAAACACGAACCCATTTTGATATTTTTTATTTAAAAAATTGTTAGGTTCTAAAAATGTTATTTACGGTATCATATTATTAGAGACAGATCCATCTTAACCAGAAGGGGCTGCCGGGCTCTGAAATACATTGCAGATTGTAATTTTTTATCATTCATTCAGGATTTTATAAATTATTAAAATTTATCAAATTCCTTTTTAAATATCTACATAAAATTAAAAATCAAATCAGTGACGAGAGTGACGGGCGGCGCTAAAGTACTAATTTGGTGCCGCCCATATATAGTATTTAATAATTAGTTTTTCATCTGGCATGTTTTATTGCATGTCAAGTTAAACATTTACTCTTAATGAAACAATACACTATTTTCCTACTAAATTTTGAAGCAGTTGTGCTGAAGTCTGAAGTAGTATTTTAGCGTCGATGCAGTTTAGTTCCGTCCATCGTTATTAATGTACTTTAGCTAGCGCAACCCGTCGTTTTGCAAACATTTTTTCAGTTTAAAAAAAGCAAAAATTATAATGTTCAAACTTTACAAAGATGATTTGAGAATATAATGTCATCAACAATTTTTTTAAAATGGCAATCCTTATTTTTCTTGGCGGATTTGGATAGAGCACATTTTTTTGAATACGAATATTGTAAAAGAAATAACTCGAAGAAGAAAGTTTACTTCAATAGATCAGCTACTATTGAAGAACTAAAAAATAAAATTTCCAATGAAATTAACTGACTTTTTAATTTTCATTTGCCAAAGTGCAGCATGGTTTGAATTAATTATCAATATTTTTTCATTTTTAAAGCCATAAGAAAAATTAAGACCTGACGAAAATTCCAAACCTCAAGTAAATATAAAATCATATTGCAGTTTAAGGGGGCGAAAAACGAAAGTGAGATGCATGATAGTTTTTAATGTGCAAGAGAAAGAAATGTATATTTTCAGTGTACACAGAGAAAAAAACAATCCTTGCAATAATTTTAAAGTAAATATTACATCATTAGAGTAAATTTTATATTAAATTTAGTAAAATTTACTTCAAAATGGGTATGAGGCTGATTTGAACTTCAATTGAAGTAAAAATTACTTCAAAACACTAAAATACTTTCTGTGTACCGAATGATGTAACAAATTACATCCTGACTATATGTTCGTTTTTCCATATTCCAAAAGAGAATTTTATTTAAAAAAATTTTTTTTCTTTGAATCTAGTTTTATTCTCCATGAACCATGAGGCAATAAACAGACGGGATTATCGTCACCTTAAAGTGAAGTACAAAATCTGTACTTCCCCTGAAATCATGTAGTTAATGTCAAGTGGTTCATCTATTAGGTTACTCCAAGAATTTCCAAGAATTCTTGTATATACTAAATTTTGAATATATCAACTCCTCGATTATTCTAATAAACAATTATGCATGCATGAATTCTGTTTTATTATATATTATATTTTGGTAATTTTCCTTCTTAGATTACAAAACCACAACTAAAACATGGCGTTGACCATCTTCTTTTGATTATACTAATCAAATAATTTTAAAATCGGAAAAGAGAAAAATTCAAAAGTTATCTAATATTTGATTAAAGATTTTTTCAACCTTGGTAAAAATTGTTAGATTTACTTACAACCGGTTTTTAGACCAAAAGTGTAAATAAAAATTTATATGGGGTATAAGTATCTACACTGCTAAATTGGGCATGATATGTGTTATGGGTTCCAAATAAAACAATACATTTAATTAAACGCTTTCTACCACCAAAAACCCAATTATTTGATGATGCTTACTTTACCAATTGCGTATAAAAATTTTAATAATAATTTCTACTAGAATTCTATCTAAAGTAGGTTGAGAGAAAGTAACTTTTACGATGCAATAGCAAGTCAAGTTCAGTCTGTACATTGCAGTTGAACGAGAATCTTCTTGTGAGTTCTATTGTAAGTTGAGTTTTTTTATTTTAATTTTTTATAACTTATGGTAGGTCCATATTATTTTATAATTTAAATAAAAGTATTAGGTTTTCAATTATTTTATTGCTTATGGATTGCAATTTTTGGTATCGGACGTTCAAATTATATTTCCGGATTATAAATTTTCAAAACTGATTTTGAATTTTTAATATTTTTCAAATCTATTGTTTTAGGCTTGGCGTTTGTGGGGAGCCGTTTTAAAGGACTTTTTTCTGCATTATTAATATGCATTTAATTTTAATGAAGTGTTTTTTAAAAAAATTACTTTAGGGGTAACGAACTGATTGCGTGTTTAAAAAATTTATATGCATAAATATTCAAAAGTTTTAGTACAACTGCAATTAATTTCATTTTTAATTATACTAATTAATTTTTATACGTTTAATAAAATAAATTGGCATAACAGAATAGAAATTCAAACATCTGTAATTATAACAGTTAATCAATTTCACAATTAAATTATTTTAATGGAGATATAAAGAAAGTGATAAACAAAGCAAATTATACCTGATGAATAACAAATAAACATAATTTATGATTAATAAATTACAGAATTTAATAATATATAATTATAAAAATATTTTTAACAGTTTTCTTCTATGACGGTTAAGGTCATCAATGCCATGCATAGGAATTGTAAAACTGTTTAAGTAAAAAATACTTAAAAGTTAATTTTGTTTATGAATTAAAAAAAAGAAGATTGTAGGTTTAAAATTGAAAACGAAACTTTCTTTATACTCCAAGAGCAGACACATCGGATTTTACTTTTTTCTTTACTTTCACTCTTATTTCGTCATTTACACTCTTGTATGTGTAGGTAAACTTGCTCGTAAGATTTTTTATTTAAACTTTCTTGTAGAAGAAAAATTAAATTATATTTTGTCTATTATAGACAGGACGAGCCAAATTTTAAAGTTATTTTTGATGTAATAAAAAAGAGTGAAAGTTTTCAATTATACTATAGAATTCGTCGTGCAATTTAAAATTAAAAGTGAAAATTTTACATACGTTACGAAATCATTGTCGTTTTTAAATTTATTTTCATAATGATTTTTACGTTTTATTATCTCTACGACATTGAAATTTCATAGGAAGGTCGCTAAATTAAAATGTTAATATATGCTTCACCTAAACCTCAATATCTCAAATTTTATAGCTAATAAAATTAATTTTTTTCCAGACAAATTAAATTATGGGTTTAGGAGGTAAAGATATTATAACAGAAGAATATGTCTGCTCGTTAAACGAGGAGACTAAAAAAACTGCTTTGGATGAACTCCGCGAAGACGATTATACGAGAGAACAATCTTTGGAGAGCATGAGGGAATGGATAAGGAAATCGTCGCATATTAAGTATTGCCGAATGGACGCTTCGTTTTTATTGCGATTTTTAAGAACAAAAAAGTTCAGTGTTCCATTAGCTTGCGAAATGTTAGAAAGATATTTAATAATTAGGCAACTTTATCCTCAATGGTTTAGAAAATTGGATTGCGAAGATAACGACATAAACGAATTGTTGGATGCCGGATACATAGTACCACTACCAGAAAAACACGAAGGAAAAACCGTAATTTATGCGTGTCCTGCAAAAGTAGACCCACACAAATTTACTTCGGATCATATCATCAGAATCACTAGTCTAATATCCGAAACGTTGATGGACGATGAAGAAAATCAAGTAAATGGGTACATTTATATAAACGATTGCGGTGGCTGCCAAATGGCTCATATTTCACTTTGGTCCTTTAAGGATGTAAGAAATATCGTACGATGTGTGCAGGTAAAATTGGATTTCAATTTCCAAAATTTAATCTGAAATTGAAAACTTTTTTCTTTGCAGAACTCATCGCCTATGCGTCATAAAGAAAATCACTTTTTTAACTTCTCGCCCAATTTGACCAAATTAATCGATTTCGCTACCTCAGTTTTAACAGAAAAATTAAGAAAAAGAACCTTTGTAAGTATCACCTATTTATAAATTTATTTTTTTGTAATTGTTTCATTTAGATTCACAATTCATTGGAAGAATTAAAAACGAAAATAGATCCAAAAATTTTACCAAAAGAATATGGTGGTGAGGTCCCCCTTAAAGACATGATTGCTCAATTAAAGAGTAAACTTCAAGAACGCAGAGCAAATATTCTAGCTTTGGACGATTTGCATATCGAAATCGACGAAAACAATAAATTGCTAAAAGAAATGAACGAGGAATTGGGAGTTGGAATCGAAGGATCGTTTAAAAAATTGCAAGTCGATTAAAAAGAACTAATTTATTTGATTTTTTTCAAGTACTAGAATGTAATTTTATAAGTAATGCAAATATCTTTTTTGATCTTATTGTAATAACTTTCATGTGGTGTTGTTATTTTAAAAAAAATTCTATCATTATTTAATGTTTTTCCGTGTGTTATTATCTACTATAGTTATTAATTTGTGGAAAGTATAGATCATTTTAATTTATATAAAAGCATATCAAAATAAACAGTTGCACCTGATAATAAGGGTTGATGTTTTATTATAATTTACCTTATTTGGGATTGTCCATGTCTAAGACGGGGGGGGGGGTCACAAAACGTGAGTGTTGTTTATTTCGAGATCGAATATACAAAAATTATTATTCTAATATTATTATACAACAAGAATAGTATATTATACTATTTTCCCCAAACTGAATACAAGTGGTGAATATTTTAATCACGATCCAGTTGAAAAGTAACTTTTAAACATGAAAGCTGTCGCGGCGCCTGTTAGACGCTAGTGTTCTGAAATAAATTATTTTTGGGCAAACAAGAATAAGAAAAAATAAATAAATTAAAATAACTTAATTTTTTATTAATTAATTTAAATTATGTAATTAAACAGTTTATTTAAATAAAAATGTTTAAACAAAAAAAATTCTCTATTGAATTTTATTTTTGGTAAATTTGAAAATTTATTTTGAAGAATTTTATTTTTTTGTAAAATTCTGTAAATTTCGAAAATATTTAAAATTTTCTGGTTTTCCCGTTGGGTAGTTGACGTTCCGTTCCGCCAACTAGAGCGGGAAACCAGGGATTTGTTGTGGAAATGGCCTGCTGAGCGTTTGAGATAAAAGTTGTTCGCTTTTGAGCGAATTAGTTTTTGATTATTTTGAATTGGAAATTATTTAAGATAATTTTGAATGAAGTTGAATTTTGAAAGAGATTGGATATTTTGAAAGACTGGTTTTGAACAATCAAATTCTAGATTGGAATTAAAATTGTGGAATTAAATGATACGGTTACATATGGGTAAGGTTATCTCTTCAATTGCATTGCCATTTTATAATATTATAAATTATTCTATTTAATATTAATTAAAATTTGCATTTGGATATTTCAAAAAAAGAATAAATGGAAATATAATTTTTAAATTTTAGCTCTCCAAAAATAATAAGTTTATTTTGTGGATTGGTTTGTTCAAAATTAGCCTGGCAACATTTTTTAAGATTTGTATTTTGCTTGAGAATCAATTTTTATAATTTAGAATCTGAGAAAATTAATTTCAATATAATATTATAACAAAATATTGTTTAAATTAACTGTTTAAGTTAGTTATTAAAGGTTATTTATAGCCAAGTAAGCGCGAGAAAATGTTTTTATTTTATTGTACTTTACTAAATCTGTTTCTTTTAACCAGGCGCGCGCCGATAAACATTTTCGTTTAAGACTGTTTTAGAGTAAAACATTTTCTAACCTCGTAAATTTTTTCATGCGCGTCATTACAACCCATATAAATTCTGACCTTATCGGACGTTTAGCTACCCTATCCATTGCTCTTGGGGATTTTAACCCCCCGTATTTAAGTTACCATATTCATTTTGCCTAGTGAACTTATTTAAGTAAACAATAATGTTAACAGACAGGCGCCTGTGGGGACGTCTCAACTCTCTCGTGAGACTGAGAGAAATATCCCATCTCCAGTTTCTCAAGATGGAGTAATAGTGAAGCGAAGTGAAAACGCAAAAGTCAAAAATTCAAATCTCTTTTAAAGCTTTTTACCTGCTTTATATATTGATGTTTTGTATTATTTTTACAGCAGAAAGAGTGAAGGAAAATTTGAGAAAATCTTAGGAAGTCACAGAAAATTATAAAGCATTTTCAACTTTCTCAGAAGAAAATCTTTCAAAAAGTTTTAAATTTAAACAGGATGTTTAAACTTGCACCTATTTTTCTCTTTAGATATGCTCATGCTCACATTAAAAAATTAAATACTGTATTTCTTACAGTGAAATGTCCTAAACCGTACAAAACTTTTTTCTGTAATATTCTATGATATTCATAATTGTTTTAAATAGTGACATCCTCCCTGCCTGACTAAAAGTTGAAAATGTTACGAAACAACTGTTTCAATGTTTTTCAAGAACTGATCTGATAGGGAACAATAATAATCTATGTAATAAGATTTCAATTTAACTAATGATTTTCATAAGTTACTTATAACTATTGTAGTTTAACTGTTAGCATTTTGACGCTTCCATGGCAAAACGACGTAAGCAACATAAAATCAAAAATTCTGATATTGGTGTCATTTTAAGGAGAATGCGCACTATCAACTGATTAAATTGGCATAGGCGACGAAAAATTATGTTAACCACAAATGCATTTTAAAGTTGCATAAGCGCCAACCCCCTTCCTAATGACCGTACCATAATAGGTATAAACGACACACAAATGAATGATATTTACACAAAAATTTAAGAAAAAATTGGCGGTAAGTTTTGCGCAGTTTTTTCCATTTCCTCAACAATTTATATAATCGATTGGCCTAATAATTAATTGTATCGTACTCCTCTCAATCCTATTTTTTGTTAAAAATATCAATAAATATGTATAATATATAAATTATCATTCTATAAAAATTATACATAATTATAAATCAATAAACTGTAAAGCATGCAGGTAAGAATAAATTAATATATTTTATTTACTTTAGAATTATATTGACATCTTATAAACTAGCGTAATATATTTTAAAAATTGAAAAAACTGAATTAATACATATATTATAAAAGTTAAACAAATAAAAACTGTAACATTCTTTAACGCAATGCACAAACTTTGATAAGATTGTCGCGTAAAGCTTCCATTTGCCGCAGGGTCTCTGAATCTAATTCAGGAAGTTCGGATTTTCTAATTCCTCGATTTGGCTGAATCGATACTATGCGACCATCCTGAAGAGGAATGTTGACGTTTGCCGTTTGGTCAGTAGAAACACCGCTAACCATTAATGGACTTCCTTGCATCGACACTGCCATTTCTCCTTGCCGTGGCCTTCTCAAAATAACTGAAGGAGTGTTTGCCTTCATCTAATAAGTTATCATAATTAAAAAAATAAAATTTAATCTTTTTTAAATTAAATTCTTAAATTTTTTTGATCATATACTTTTATCATCAAACATTATATCTACTGGAATAAAATGAAATCATCTCATCATGAAAGATGAGCATAGAATTGACAACAGAAATAATGTAATCGTTTCTTAGTATTCAAATAAAATGCCCACTTACATTGACTAATTGATTTCGTTAATGTTTGGAGCATTCATGTAATTCATAAATTATTATTCATGTTCCAGATGATGTAAACTTGTACATAAATGTCAATCTCATAATTTTGGATAAAATACACATCACTTCTCACTTCATGCATTTTTTACATATTTCCAATTTCGATAATTTTTTTAGTTTATGGGTATTTTGGCATTTTTAATATCTTATTATGTTATAACAAAAAATCTTTACCTTGGGCGTTATTGTTCCAGTTGGTGGTAAAATATTACGATGTGCAGGTGTGATGTAACTATTAGATGAAGTCAGAGCATGCTGAATTTTAGTCCGGGATAGTGAGCGAGAAGTCCGTCCTATTTTTGCCTTTTTGATCGTCATTTGAGATTTTGATCGTCTTCTAGGGCGACCAGCAGTTAAAGCTATGGAAAAAATTAAATTAAACTTGTAAGAATGCACGATCAAAATTGTACACTCACGATCTATTCTTGTAGACGAAAGCGTGTTATTTTTTGTAATACTCTTTGTAGTGCTGTTTGCAAAACTTTTAAACATCGCCGTTTCATAATGAGACTTTTCCGACTCCAACCTCTGTAATTTTAACAAGTAGTTTGACTAACTAACAATCTTTTAACTCTCTTACCAATTCGTTTAAGGTTTTTCCTAAAACGGCACTTGGAACTTCAGCAACACTTTGCTCTATGGCATTTTGAAATTTAAAGTACATATGATCAACATCAATCGCATTTAATTTATTTATTGCTGAAAATTTTAAGTTTATACAAACAAAATAATATTGTGAATTAAACTCACCATCTTTTTCAGCTCTTTTGAGGAAGCTTAACGCTATTTCTTTTTGTAATTTTGTTCTATTTGGTTTTACGTTTTCCCCACCTTCTGTTCTAACTGCTTTTGTTCGTGGCATGATCTATAAATTAATGTAATTAAATGGATTTCCACTTGAAGCTCCCTCGTATGTTAGGTTGACAGAGTATTATAAGTACAATTGTTAATAATCTGGAAAGAGAAGCATCAAGCGGTGCAACATAATAATTAATTAAGTAACGAGAAACTTTAAGTGCATCTCCTACGGTCAAGAAGTGACCAGACCGCTTGATGGTTCCACCCTTCCCAAGGGTGTAATGTAGGGTAAGATCTAGTTTATAAGTATAATATAAATTATTATTAGTTCATATTTTTATTCAATAGTCACTATTTGTCAATAAAAAATCTGAATCTGAAGATATGTGCCAGTCACATGAAACATGTCATGCTGATAACATAAATAAATCTTGTGTTTTTAATAGCAAAAAAAATATACTGCATTATATATTTAATTTTTTTTTTAATATAAAAATTCTTACCTACCAGCAATAAAATAAATCAAAGAATACAACAACAAACTTTCAAATTGCCTATGACCGAATGTCGGCCAATGTCGGCATAACCGTTAAATGTCGGTAAAGTAACTTCCCTTAACTACAAAAATTTTGCATATACAGGGGAAAGCAAAAATAAAACTAACGGTCGTTACCCTGGTATGTTCGATTAATAACTACTGATACTAGGGTACCCCATGGTATAGAGATCTTTATATTATGAGGGTACCCGGGGTACCCGGTTTAAATCTAAAAAAAATCTAAAATTTCTTATCATCATTTCTATGCTTCGTTGCAGAGTACCGTACGTAAAGCCGGCATCGGCATTTCAAAGACCTGCCAAACCGACTTTTTTTAAGGGGGGTAGTCGCAAAATTGCCAACGATTTTGCTCTTCGAATAGGCTTGATGACTGATTTTGAAAAACTGTTCTATGATGTCCGGAAGTATCTACTATTTCCAAAGAATATCTTAATTTCTGCAGAAAATAAAGGTTTGGTATAGAAAAATTTACCATTTTAATTTGAAATCTAAAATTCACGTCAAAACTTATCATAGCAGATTTTTGTATTTTCTAATAATTTTATTTTATCAAAAAAGTTATAAATCTTGTTTACAATATAAAAATGAATCTTATTTCATTAGAGAAATACATAACTTCAGTGATTTTTGGTTACTGTCATCATGCCTATTGTACGAACGAGCATTTTTTAAAAGCTTTTTTGTATTTTTTAAAGTAATGCCATAATTTGTGCAATTTGTAACAACTGATAGTTTTGCCAACTGTTCAATGAAAATTGCCAACTTTGCCTTCTCGGCTAACAAATTGCCAACTTTTTCTAATGTTTGGGGGGGAGGTAACTCCCTCCCCTCTTAGGCACGTCCCTGCGGTGATCCCCCATAGGTTGATGAAAACATTCCAATAGCGGTGACTTCGGAACACCAGCGAGGTTGCTGTTGGTAATAAACAGATCAACAAATCTGTATGCCGGATTTATATTCTGGCACCACCGCTGTACAATTCCACGAACCGCCACTGAAATACACAAAATAAAGATCCCACTTTCAACAATGTCTATCGTTTTATTTAAAATATACCTAGTCGCTATTGTTCGAAATTTAAACGGATTCAAAACTCAAATTTAGACTATAAAAAAATATTAACATAATTATATTTTTTCTTTAAATTCTAAGTTTTAAATTTGCGGTAAAATAAATCTGCTTTTCAATTGGTTTAATTATGATAGAGGAGGGACGGTACTATCTCCCGCCAAAAGTCAGCTGTATTGTGAACAGTGCCATTAAATTCGTTATTTTTCGAATGTCAAGAGTGCAAAGAGGAGTGTTTTATAACCGTAAAATATAATTTGTTTTTATCAATTTGAACTAAACCAAACTGAAAGATGTCTGCAAGAGGAAAAGGTGGTAAAGCAAAGGCAAAAAGTTCGTCTCGATCAAGTCGTGCAGGACTTCAATTTCCCGTTGGAAGAATTCATCGTCTTTTACGAAAGGGAAATTATGCCGAAAGAGTCGGTGCCGGCGCCCCGGTGTATTTGGGAGCCGTGTTGGAATATTTAACCGCCGAAATCTTGGAGTTGGCTGGTAATGCAGCTAGAGATAACAAGAAATCAAGGATTATCCCTCGTCATATTCAATTGGCCATCAGGAATGACGAAGAGTTAAATAAACTTTTATCCGGCGTCACAATTGCTCAAGGTGGTGTATTACCAAATATTCAAGCCGTTTTGTTACCTAAGAAAACTGGTACCTCAACTGCTCCTGGAAAAGGTACGAAGAGTCAATCTCAAGATTATTAAAAAGTATTTTACATTTTATTCTATTGTTACAAGAGTTATTTTATTTGTAAGACGGTAGTTGATTTTGTAAACCGAACCAATGTGTGGGTGAAATTTTAGTACAAACTGTAAAATTAATCTTGAATAAATGTAAAGTCTGTTTTTTAATATTACTTCAGGTAAAATTTTAATTACTGTGAAATTTATAACAATTTATTTAAATAGAATCAATATGAAGTTATACAAATATTTTTAATTATTTAATTGGATCGATACTTTTGTACTTCGAACATTCACTTGCAATCTCATGCAATAGTCCTTTAGGATCATCAGATTTGATCTTTAACTTGACAATTTTAGTACATTCTTGAATGTAAAACTGAAGTTGTTGTTCAGATTCGTTGGTGTTTGATGTGGTCGTCATGAATTTGTTAGTAAATTGCGCCAATTTTGAAAGTAACGAACTGAACGATTCATCCAAATCAAAAAGTTCCAACGGTGGTGGTGGTAATTCACGAAATGACGGTGGAAACACCTAAAATATTAAAGTTTTACGTAAAGAACGTTTGGAGCACTTATAGCTTGGGCATTTTAGATTTAATTTAGAACTTCATTTCAAGTGTTTTTTTCTAAAATGACTGAGCTACTAATAAGTATTACGGCAGCTTGAAGTGGTGGTAAAGGAGCCTCAAAACTTGGACTAATAAGTTTTAGTGTGGTGTGAGCCACCCCGAGCTTTTCATGCAATTTTATTGTTTCGGGAACTAAAATAAAAGAAAATATTTTGTACAATCTATTATAAAAGTAAATAAAATCATTACTTACTTAAATTGGTACCCAATGAAAACAGTTTGTAGTCAAAAAGTTTTGTATAATCCATCGGTAAAGTATTACTAATTGCATCAGTTAAACACAGCTTAGGCCGGTCGGCTACTTCAGCTACATCGGGCACAATATGGTGATCCCAAATCTTAAAAACAATTTTTAAGAAAAAAGTTAATACCACCACAAATATATTTACATCAATATCATCATCGTGATCTGTGTAAATAGTGTTACGTCTTTCTGATGACACCAAAAATTCTATTAACATTTCTCGAAATTTTTCGTTACTCTCTTGATCGATGTATTTATCCGAAAACATGTGTCCTGAACCGATCGCTATCAACACTCCACCTGATAAAACATATCTAGTAAATTTGGTTTTTATAAGGGTACAGGCAGTATAGCTTACTTGTGGTTTGGTTGCAATAAATTGCACCCAAAGGTCGATCGACTGGAAATGTTGTTGTTCCACTTGAAAAAGCCATAAAGCTTGGTTTGTTAACACTCAAGGTGCATCCGAACGGAAAAATTAAGTTCAAACTTGTGTGGTTGTTTTTTGTTAACGCGTGATGTATGTTACTGTCACCAATGAAACATTCCTTGGGGTGAAAATATTTGTAGTAATGAGTTCTAATTAAAGAATCTACAAGAAAGAAAGGTAAAATGCGACTGACTTTTATGCCTAGTTTACACGAACCTATGTTGGGAATAATACCATACTGTTCAAGCAAAATATTAATATTACTAATATCATCTTGGTTACTCTCCGATAATAGAATTAGAACTCTTCCGCCACTTTCTAAATAATTTTTTAAAACATTAATTTCGTTATCGCTAAAAGGATTTCGACAACCGGGTAGTATCAATGCAGAACATTGTTTCAGCAAATTTTCAGATAATTCTTCTTTATTTCTGAAAAATATTTGTTTATAGCGCGTTGGTAGTAGGTAGATATAATAATATACTTACACAGTTAACTTCCAATAAATTTTCATCTTACGATTAAAAATTTTATAATTATCAGATAATTTAAATAATTCATTTTTGGATGCATTAAAAATTATTGTATTTTTTGAATCCATATTTTCTTAATTATTATTTAAAACAACATTGATTAACATACCAAATAAACTAACAGGTGACTTTTGTTCACTGTTTGATTGTACGGTTGCTAGGCAACACCTGTCGGCTAATAATATGGGCGAATTTTTCAGATAGCTAGTGTACACACCTTAGATAGATGTGTGTACACACACATACAAAGTCTTAGGTGCTGATAGAAGATATTTCAAAAAAATTTATATTTTTTATAACTTAAAATATTCAATGATTATGGAGAGATTTCATCAAGAAATTTAAGTTAAATGGAAAACCATTTTGAAATGGAGCCTAGTTTTGAAATAGATTCCGTGATGTGACCTTTTTAAAGTAGAAATAAGAAAAATTGCTTTAAAGAACTATCCCGAGAGAGTGACTTGAGATTGCTTCAGGTACTTTTGATTCAATACTGTCACATAAGGTTTAATCTTTGCTTTGGCTAAATCACATTGTAGTTAATCAAGTGGTTTTAATTCGAAAACAACGTCCGTCAAGTCAAGTTACGATTCATTAGTGAAAAGATAGTTTTATTTTAGTATTGTGTTTTATTAAGAAAATATTTCCAGCAATACTCTCTATAGTTATAAATATATTATAAAATAATGCTACAAAAACGTATATGATAAAATTCTAAAAATACAACATTAAAAATCTTGCATGAGGTTCTTATATGCAAAATTAAGTGTTAAAACAAAAATAATATACAAAAAAAATCAAGTTAAGATAGTAAATGATCTTTAAAACACAACTCTTGTCTTAAAACTCCATCAAAAATTGCCTCGGGAGATACAATTGTAACTTTCTGCTTTATAAACTTGGCATATTTTCTTTTATTTTCTGGCGACGCAACCACAATAAAATTCTTGGTGTCTGCTGGAGCTCTCGACACACACTTACCACCACAAGATTCAATTGCAGCTAAAATTTAATTACTTCTAAGTAAAAATATCAGCAATTTTATACAAATTACCTTTAAGGACGTCTACTGCAGTGGTAACTAAAACAAGGATGGTGTAATTTTCCAGTAGTTTTTGATTTTGACTTCGGATTAACGATTCTTTTAAAGAAAAGTTCCACTTGGTTTCCGCTTCTTCATCTTCCAGTATGAAATCCCAGGGATCTAGAAAACGAGACCAATGCAAATTTATGGAAGACTAAACAATAACAAAATGAGGTACCAAGAAATGTGCTCATTTTTTTACACTCCTGTAGCCATTTCACCGAACAAATTGGTTTAGCTTGTCCCACGGCAGACAATAACTTTTGCGAACGTTTCAAAGATCCAGTAACCAAAACCGTGCAAGCATTAACCGTATCAACAACCAAACCACCTAAACTTCTAATTAGAGATTCTAATTCTGGACTATCCAACATTGTGAATACAATTTTAGGTTTCTGTTTTCGTTTATTTCTCTGAAATAAACAAAAATTAATATAAGGAAAATTACAAAATTATTCAACTACTTACGTTGGGCGTGTCATTGAGAGAACCCACACTAGAGAGCCTCCGACTTCTAATTGGAGTTCTCAAACTTGAACTCGATGAATTAGCATTGCTCGTATCTCTTTCATTTATTTTATTTTGATTTACAGCTTCATTCACTGTATCAGCTTTACTTACTAATTTATTACTTTTTTTAGCAATAGATGCACTTTCGGGTGAAGTATCTACAGTTTTAACTTTTTTAGGGCTAACAGAAGATGTTTGACTCTTTAGTTTTCGTTTGCTAATTCTCGGTTTGTTTAGTATGATGTCATCGTCGCTGTTCTCACTAGAAATTGTCATTACCGAATCAATTAACGACTGTTCAGAATTTATATTCTTCTTAGTAGCTCTAGTACTTCTAGTAATTGTAGAAGGCTTTACTGCATCGCTTTTGACGACTTCTTTACTTGTTCCAATTATATCCTGAATGTCGTTTAGTTTATTTGGATCTTTTCTTAAATTTCTCACTTTGCTACTGCTTTTTATAATGCCTGTTTCATCATTTGTCTCGAATATTTTATTGTTTTTATTCTTCTTGACAATTTTTGCAGTATTCTGTGAATCTACGCTACCCGATCTCGTGGTGCGCTTCCTAGTATTTATTTTAGTTTCTTGGGATGCGTTACCATCTTTATCTTCTTGCACTTTTAATCTTTCATTTTCAACGTTTGTTTTGCTTATCTCATTCTCGTCTTCAGTTTTTTTCTGAGACCCTGCAGAACTATTTTTCTTATCAGTTTTGCTGGGCTTATTTAATTGAACTTCTTGTTCTTCAATAGTTTTACTGCTTTTTATGCTATCAGTTCTTCGACTTTTTCTTGTTGACATTCTGTCGTTTTCCACTTGAGTATCATCCACACTGGGTTTTCTAGTACTCCTAAGCTGCTTAGTTGACTTTTCTTCTTGATTTGATACCAAATTAATTTTGTTATCAATAGTAACATTTTCCTTTGCCACAACTTTTTCTTTACTCCTGGTTTGCTTTCTGGTTATAACTTCATCTTCTTTAGAGGATAGACTTTCCTTCACCATAACTTCATCTTCATTCGATTGTTTAGAACGTTCAGCTTTTTTTAAAGTCACTCCAGAACTACATTCCTTTTCATTTTTGCTTCCTTCAATTTTCTCATCATTAATTCTCTGATTTCTTCTTGTTGACATCTTCTCGTTTTCTATTTTAGCATCATCCACACTGAGTTTTCTGGTACTCCTAAGCTGCTTAGTTGACTTCTCTTCTTCATTTGATACCAAATTATTTTTGTCATCAACAGTAACATTTTCCATTGGGACAAATTCTTCTCTACTCCTGGTTTGTTTCCTGGTTATAACTTCGTCTTCTTTGAAGGTTATACTTTCTTTCACTGTAATTTCATTTGCATTATCTTCGTTCCATTGTGTCGACTCTTCAATTATTTTTAAAGAAACTCCAGAACTACATTCCTTTTCATTTTTGCTTTGTTTATTTTTAACTTCTTGTTCTTCAATTTTTTGACTTCTTATTGACATTTTGTCGTTTTCCAATTTAAAATTATCCATACTGGGTCTTCTCGTACTCCTAAGCCGTTTATTAGACTTATTTTCTTCGTTTGATACCAAATTATTTTTATTATCAATAATAATATTTTCCTTCGCCACAACTTTTTCTCTACTTCTGGTTTGTTTCTTGGTTGTAACTTCATCTTCTTTGAAAGATAAACTTTCCTTCACACTAACTTCATTTTGATTCATCGGTTCCAAAGCGAGCAGATTAAGACTTTCGGTATCTTCAGAATCAATGCTATAGCTTCCTTCCAATATGCTTACCAAAGGATTAGAGGGTCGAGAATTTGATTGCGGTAGTAAGGGTTGCGAGGCAAACATGACTTCCAACTGACTTTCAACCGATGTTCCTTTTTCTGAATTATTAGAAAAAGCCTTCACTGGTGACTTACTTTTAGAAGCAACTGTAATTTGTTGAGTCGGTTGTAAAAATAAATCATCATCCAAATTGTTTTCAACAGCGACTTCTTGAGTAACCTTATCAAATAAATGTTCGTTCTCCTTCGATTTGCTTTTTGTTGAAATAACTTTCTGAGTCGGTTGAAAAAACAAATTATCACAATCATTTTCATTATTGCTATTTAAACCATCTTCAATAGTGAGCACTTGAGTAGGCTGATCAAATAAATCTTCCTTATCTTTTTGTTTATCTGAAGTCGAAACAACTTTCTGAGTCGGTTGGAAAAACAAATCATCACAATCGTTTTCATTATTGCCATTTAAACCATCTTCAATAGTGAGCACTTGAGTAGGCCGATCAAATAAATCTTCCTTATCTTTTTGTTTACCTGAAGTCGAAATAATTCGTTGAGTAGGTTGAAGAAATAAATCATCTCCTTTGTCTTCATTAAAAGTTATCGTTTGACTGGAATCGCCAATCTTTTGAGTTGGCTGCAAAAAGAAATCATCAACCTTGTCATCAATGCTCAACCGTTGAGTTGGGTGATCAAATACACTTTCTTGACTTCTTAAATTTTGCGGAATTCTCTGAGTAGGTTGCATAAATAAATCATCATCATCGCATTTTTCATTGGGAACCAATGATGAATTTGGTCGGTCAAATACATTTTCTGAACTTGAGCGACTTTTTCCAGCAGATCCAGTTGGAATAATAAACAAATGTTCACCTTGAGTTCCACATTTTGATGTTTCGATAATTTTTTGTGTTGGCTGCATAAATAAATCATCACGGTTTACATCAGAAACCAATAGTTGAGTTTGTTCATCAAATACATTTTTTGAAGTTGAAACTTCGCCTTTGGAAGTTTGAATAATTTCTTGTGTGGGTTGAATGAATAAATAATCATCGAGAGGCACTCCTTGAGTCGGTTGCATAAATAAGCTTTCTTTTTCTGGAACAATTTTCGAAGCAAGTTGAGCATTTGAATCATCCGAAGTAAGTAGTGTACTGATGGTAGGTAATGCTAAAGGTAGTTCGGGTGTAGATTTTCTAGTAACCAACTGAATTTTTTCTATAACTAGTTGGTCAGTTTTGCTGTTATTGAGAGAATCACCACCAATATTTAGTTGTATTTCATTCGTTGGAACAGAAACATCAGTTTTCTTTGCTTTATTTATTTCTTCACTTAATTCTGTATAGGAAGACATCCTCAAACTAAAATTTTCTGAAATATCCTCCATATTATTTTTTTCAACTACTGTAGTAGTTACTGTAGTATTTTTTCCTATTCCAAAGTTAAAGTCATCAATGTCGTCATCAGATAATTGAGTACATGGAATTATATCACTATCTTGCTCTTCCCTAACTGTAATTTTATTGCTTAGACCAACCACTTGGATTTCATTTTTTTCAATATCTGTATCGGAATCTGAATTTGTGATATTGAAATCTTTATCTTGTTTTTTAAGACTCAGTTTGTTTGGACTTGAGGTAGATATTTTAGGAACATCTTCAATATCGGTATCTGAATCAAATTTTTCTATATTTGAATTTTCAATGTCGGTCTCAGAATCTGAATCAATTTTTCGACATTTTTTACGTCTCCTGACCACTTTTTTAGTAGTGGGAACCTCAATAAGATTTACATTGTTTTCAATATCTGTAGCAGATTCCGAATTATCTTGGTTATTATTTTTTAAATCTTTCTTTATTTTGGAATTCGATGCCGATGGCAAATCTTCCATGTCGGTATCAGAATCAGAATTAATTCTCAGACAATTTTTAGTTTGTCCTGGAACTATTACGTCTTCAGATATTGGAGAATTACCTTTCTCAGAACTTGATGTACTGTAAACTATCGGTTGGCATTGTTTTTTGATTGTTGAAGATCCTACAGGTTGTGAGACCTGAAATGGCGATTGTGAAGGTATTTGCTCTGAATTAGTTAATTTATTTATCGATTTTAACAATAAATATTCCTGGTTTTCACCAACCTTAGTTACATTTTCTAAGAAAGAATCGTCTATTATATCGTCAGATACATTAATCATAGAATGGTCGGGTTCAATCACACAATCATCATCATTAATATGGTCTGTATTGTTATCAAAATCCTTGGAAGTACTAGGTTGACATAGGATATCGTCATTTTTGTCAGAATTTAACAAATTATTCTGTTCTTGATTTTTCTTAATCGAGGCATCCTCATTTTCGTTTAGTGCACTGCATATTTCTATTTCTTTATCTTGTTGAGGTTTTTGGATACAAATATCATCTGCACTGTTAATTTGTGTTGCTAGTTCATGTATTTTGATTTCTTTACCTTTTTTAGCTGTAATTAAATTAATACTCTTTTCCAAATCAATAAATTGTGTTGCCAATTCGTGTATATTTGTAGTAGTTATAGAAATTTCGTTTTCGATATTAGATTCACTTGGAATAATTTGTGTTGGCATTTCGTGAATACCACAAGAATTATCCTGTTGTACATTAATTTGTGTTGCAAGGTCGTGAATACTAGGTGACCCCGTTTTAGAAGGACTACAGTTTTCGATCATGTTTAAGTGACTGGAAGAAAATATTTGTGTGGGCATGTCGTGAATAGACACAACAGTATCAACATGCTGTGTTATTGCGATATCATTAAAATCATAACCGTCATCAAAGCAATTATTAAAAACTTCTTCAACACCTTCCACTTCAAGCTGTTGAGTTTGGCCACCAAAAAATGATTCGCTGAGATTTTGTGTGTTTTTTTGAGGTGCACAAACAACCTGTGAGTTGCTCGGTGTCTGTGTTTGAAATAAACTATAATTAGAAAATTGTTAATAGTAAAACATTTTCTTACTTTAACATAAATGGCTGTAACACATGCAAAATGAATAATTGAGCCTTCAGTTAACTCGTATAATAGTAGAGGTTGCAACTTGTCCTTGTCCAAAAATGAACCATTAAAAGAACCAGTATCACTCACATAGTGTTTATCGTTAGTAATTGTTATAACTGCATGATACTGACTGACATTCTGAAATAAAACATAAATACCATAGTCGTTAGTAAAAATTTATACAAAATTCCAATATAAAAAAAGGTATACCTGATTTTCGATTATAACTGTTGCATCTCTCCTTCGCCCTATGAAATTTAATCCTTCGTAAAGAGGTTTTAATACATTTTGAATTTTTAAGTAGCTAACCTAAAACATATATCTACGATGGAGTTGGCGTTCATCAGGATAGTAATTTTACCTGAACTCGGGGTTTCAAAAATTTGTCCTTTTTTGAATTCATTTCAAATGCCACTCTAATTTGTAAGAATCATTTGAAAAATATAACTTGTCAAATTTTAATCATAAATAAAAGTCGGGTAATGAAGTGAATTCGTCAGGCACCGTCAGATGTCATCATAGTTTGTTTATTTTATTTCAAAATAGTATTTTATGTAACAAGTTCACGCATGAGTGTTTTTTCTCCCTTTTATAAAGCATTTAGTGGCCCGTTCATTTTAAAATTAAAAATTAATCGAACAATTTAAAAACAGGACTATTATAGCATTTAATACAATTAAAATTTTACCTCCAATCAAAAAAAAAAAATAATTTATTTTTGAGGTCCATGGTAACTGAAAAAAAATTTTAATTTTTTTCTTACATTTTCGAGATCACCGTATTTAGAAACGTTAAGATTATGGAGTTCTAAGTCCATGGTAAAAATCTGCAAAAAAATGTATGTGTCGGTCTGGCGGTCGTCAGATCATTAAAATATTCTAGACTTAAAATATTATTATAAAATTAATATATTTTAAAAATAAAAATTAATATATAAAATATATTCTTAAAAAAATACTGAGTAGTCCAGTCAATACGGAACCAAAAATGATGTTTGCTTGCAATAAATCATAAAGTTTTGAAATTTGGCAAAAAGTTTTGTCTTAGGTCCCAGTTTAAGCAAAAAAAAGTCGCGATTCCTCCGAGGTCCGGAAGTGTCCGCCATCTTGGATTTTAAGTGACAATTTATGGTTTTTCAATAATATCTTCAAAAATATTAACTTTACAATAAAATTGTTCGTATAAAAATTGAAGCTAGTTAAATTCTCAATAAGAAAGTTTATATTCAATATTAGCCTAAATGTAATATTTAACCGACAAAATCCATCTGCCTGTCGTGAAATGTTGTACTGCGTCTGATTATGACTACAGTGTAGCGGATTATCGTCAAATGTATTCACTAACCTAATTACTACGTAGAACTAGACGAATTATATACCAAAAGTTCGTATTGACCTAATGGACCAAAATACGAAGTTTAGGACATCGGCAATTGTGAGAGACAAAAGTTATAAGCCAAACACTAAAAAAGAAATTAATTTTATTTAACCAATTGAAAGAACTTTTGAAATCGTTCGTACTTTAAAATTACTGTATGTATACCAAGATGATTTTAACACTAACGAAATGTCTACTTTTCAACCATACATAAAAATATGTATTAATTAAATTCTAATTAACTCTAATTTAATATTATACGAGCAATGAGAAATTTTTGTGAAATATTTTCATTCAAAATGGCAAGTTTTTCTTTAATAGCATTTTTGTCTCACTAAAATTTGAAAAATTCGTGCAAGTGACAAAAAGCGAAATTTTATGGAGAATATTTCATATTCATTATGCATTTATTTTTATAAATAAACACAGGAGAACAATAAAACATAAAGACCAAGAGCGCAATCCGCATGAGCAACCCCCTATACCGCTCTAATCGCAATTTATTCTATTTTTTGATTTCTACCACATGTTTCAGTAGTAAAAACAGCATTTTATATATTTTAAATCAAGTATTGTATCAAACTTGTAATAATGTTTTATAAAGTTTGATCCAATTAAACAAAAATTTCAAATTTTTTTTGAATTTTTGAAAATTAGAATTTTTTTCAAGTAGTTACGAATTTACAAAAAAAATATTAAGTAGTTTAAAATAAATAATACCAAAGAGTATGTATATATAGAGGGACAGCTCTTATGGGAATACTTGTCACAAGTATTTCTTGATGGCTCTGCTACGCCATCTAGTGGAGGGGGTTATCTCTACGTCTTTATTTTTGGTCCTCTATATACAGGGTGCTGAATGAGTTAGCTGAACATAGGAAATTAACATGTAAAAACTTATTTTTGTAAAAATACCCCCCTGTATACAAAGGATCAGCCATAAATTAAAAATTAAAACGTAGGGATTACACCGTCTACTAGATGGCGTAGCAGAGCCATTAACAATACAGTGACTTTATAGAGACAGTGACGACAAGTGATGTCCCATTTTTGATTGGCTATAATGTTTTTGATAATATATGGCTTACGAGAGAATAAAAATAACTTTTTTAAGTTCATTAGTGCATTTTATTAACATAAGAAATGGAATTTCTTTTAATGTAAAGAATATGCCAATCCAGAGCATATATTTTTTGATTGAATTTGCAACATCCTGGGCCGAATAAAGGGATTTTGCAACATCCTGGGCCGATTTAGGGGCTCGTGTCGTCACTGTCCCTATAAAGTCACTGTAATTAACAAAAACTTGTGACAAATATTTGTTAATGGCTGTCCCTCTATATATACATACTCTTTGATAATACACATAAATAACAACATAATAAGGAATGAAAAAATAAAATTAAAAATTGGCATCTTGTAATTGTAATTGGCAATTACTTCCATTAGGCACTTCTTTGATTGCAAATATTCCGACAATTCAAATTTCTCACTGCTCGTATAATATTAAATTAGAGTTAATTAGAACTTAATTAACACATATTTTTATATATCGTTGAAAAGTAGACATTTTGAGCTAAATAATAGTGTTAAAATCATCTTGATACACCTATACTAATTTTAAAGTACGAACGATTTTAAAAGTTCTTTCAATTGATTAAATAAAATTAATTTTTGTTAGTTTTTGGCATATAACTTATGTCTCTCACAATTTCAGATGTCCTAAACTTCGTATTTTGATCCATTAGGTCAATACGAACATTTTGATATATAATTCGTCTAGTTCTACGTCGTAATTGGGATAGTCAACGCTTTTGACGATAATCCGCTACACTGTAGTCATAATCAGACGCAGCACAACATTTCACGACAGGCAGATGGATTTTGTCGGTTAAATGTTACATTTAGGCTAGTATTAAATATAAACTTTCTTATGGAGAATTTGATGAGCTTCAATTTTTATAGGAACAATTTTTTTGTAAAGTTAATATTTTTGAAGATATTATTGAAAAACCATAAATTGTCACTTAAAATCCAAGATGGCGGACACTTCCGGACCTCGGAGGAATCGCGACTTTTTTTTGGTTAAACAGGGACCTAAGATGAAACTTTTTGCTAAGTTTCAAAACTTTATGATTTATTGCAAGGCAAAATTCCCCATTGACTGGACTAGAGAGTTGGCCATCTAATATTACTCTTTCTTATCTATGAGACTTATTTATAGTCTATAGAAAAGAACACAAAGGATTTGACAGTATATGGAAGCTTGATGAAAATCAGGAATTCAATATGAAAAAAAAGATTACTTTTTTTGCGAAATCTTGAAAAAGTTCTTCTTGTCCCTCGATTTTCTTCGGAATTTCTGCGTCGATGTAAGACAGTGATAACAGCGGTTGCTAACCTTTTAGACCTTTTTGACCATTAAACTCACACATCCGAAATCAAATGTTTAAAAAAAAATTAAAAAAAAAGTTTTTAGCTTTATATAAGTAAGTAATAATATTTTTTAAGATTATAAATTAATATTTTATAAGATTAAATAATATTATATGAAATTGAATAAAAGTGTTTAATTGAAAAATTAAAACTGTTTTTTGGTTTTTTTGGAGATTAAAAATTTAAAAAATGTATTATTTTATTATTAATTTAAAAAGACATTCTGAAAAATATGAAATTTTTCAATTCATTTCAATTTCAAAACTCAAATTTTTTTGAGTTTTTGAGTTCTATAAAAAATATTTTTTGAGATTATAAAATTACTAATATCTGAATTTCTAAATTAAAAAAGTTATTTAAAAAACAATATGAAATTTTTATATTTTTTAAATTTCAAAATTTCTCTGCGCACCACCAAAATTTTCTCGGAGCAGTTTTCCTCTATTTTCAATTATTCGAGCAAATTAAATCAAATTTGCATAGAGAAAACTGAAGAATTAAAATAAATCAAATAGGTGTTATAAAATTTACAATAAATAACATTTTTAAATAGGTTGTATTAACTGATTATACTTTGGCTATAGCAATATTCGTGATTATAAAGATCTTTTAAAAATTGCTTTGTTATTGGTGAAGTAATCATAATATTCAATGCTTTTGCTTGGCATCCTATTACATTTTTAAAAAAATCTAACTACCCAAATCTCTACCTATTTTTCCACTGCTGACAATATTCGATTACTTAAGTATATTTTAATTACTTTAATTGCTTTTTTCAAAAATTTAGTTTACATATACAAATTCTTGAAATGTGACGTCAAAATTTGCTACCTATATAAAGCACTTTAAAATTTCAATCGTTGAAGCTTTTCGACATATTCCAACATGAATTCAAAATTGTTGGTGCCGATTTTGTTGTTGTCTTATGGGTTAGTTTTATGTGGTGCTGGTAAGTTTACTTTTTTAAATAATTCAGATGTTATTCCTTTCTAATCAAAATTATAACTATTTCGAGAATATTTTTCAGAAAAGAAGGTAGTGTGCTACTTTGGCAGTTGGGCAGTCTACAGACAAGGACAAGGCAATTTTCCAATTGAAAGTATCGATCCTACATTATGTACACATATGATTTATACCTTCGTTGGAATTAACACAGATGGATCAATTCGTATCCTTGATCAAAACAGTGAAATTGATAAAGGTAAATTTTCTTTTAAAATTATGTTGCATTTAAATTTTTATAAAAATTTTGTAGGTGGTTTTAAAAGGTTTAATGCTTTGAAGTTAATAAATCCAAAAGTTAAAACCTTGGTAGCAATAGGTGGATACAACGAAGGATCTGTTAAATATTCACAAGTTGCAGCCAGCGCAAACTTAAGAACTGCATTTGTTAATAACGCCGTTAACTTTGTGAAAACTTATAGTTTCGACGGTTTCGATTTAGACTGGGAATATCCAGGCCGAATGGGAGGAGTTCCTGAAGATAAGGTCCTTCTTATAAACTTTAAAAAAAATTCAATTCTAAAATTTTTTTAAAACTGTAGGTTAACTATGTTTTACTGATCAAAGAATTTAGGGAAGTTTTCGATAAACATAATTTATTGATTACAGCGGCGGTTGGAGCTACCGAAACAGCTATCAGTTTTTCTTATGTAAGTAAATGTATTGTTTTAAATAATAAAACATAAAAATAAGACTATTAAAATTTATAGGTACTTACATTTCATCAACATCATGGCTTATGATCTTCATGGGTATTACGAAGGTATTACCGGTCAAAATGCTCCATTATATGCTTCCTCCAAAGATGTCACACCAATTCAAAAAGAAGCTAATATTGTATGTTGTTTAATAACATTTAAAATTAAATTATATTTTAAACTTTTACTAGGATGCTATTTTAAAAGCCTGGATTAGCAATGGAGCTCAACCAGAGAAATTAGTTTTAGGTCTTGCACTTTATGGTCGATCATTTACTTTAACTAATCCTACTAATAATGGCATTGGTGTCCCATGTTCAGGAGCAGGCAAAGCTGGTCCATATACTTTAGAACCTGGAATGTTGGCATATAATGAAGTATAATTATTTTTATCAAATGGTAATAAATTTGTACAATTGCATTATTTTTATTTAGATATGTGAATTACAAAAAAACGGTCAATTTTCGAATGTCATTTGGAATGAGGAACAACAAGTACCGTACGCTTATTTTGGTGATCAATGGGTCGGATACGATAATCCAAAATCGATAGCCTTGAAGGTAACGGTTACCTACTTATAAAGTAAGATTTGGTTTTTTAAATTTTGTTTCAATTTCTAGGTTGCTCATGGTAATAAATTAAATCTCGGAGGTTATATGATCTGGGCAATTGACATGGACGATTTTCGTGGCGTGTGTGGTCCGAAATATCCATTATTGAATGCAATAAATCAAGCACTTTAAATATTACTACAATTTTATATTTTTTGTAATTATTGTAATAATATCATTTATAAATTTACAATATGTTCAATAAAATTGTATTTTCTTGATACAAATCAGACTTATTTCTTTTTCAAGTTAAAATCAATAATCTATTAAAAATTGAATAAGTAACAATAGAACAATACAATACAATATTCATACAGATGAGCAACACTAATTAAAAAATGTTAATATTGCAATTTATTGCATAAGAAAAATAGAACTTTCAAAATTTATTTTTAATTTGAATTCAATATAATTTATAAACAAACACGAATATTAAATGTATATCATAAATAATACTATATAACAATCAAAAAATATAGAAGGCTTTGGAATGGAAGAAAATTAATATTATGCAAGCATTTACATTTTATCGAAATTACAAAAATGTAATTAGAAAATTTCGATTAAACTATTACAATTTTATAAAAACTGTTATATAAAATTATTCTGATTCACTTAGTGGACTAGCACACCAATGATGGGTCATTGGGTTAGCTTGAAACCAATGATGACATTGTGAGCATATAAAATATGGATAAATTTCGTTCCGATCTGCTGGTAAATTCAAACTGTATGTAGCACCTCCACTCGTTCCAGGCACTGCCATTACTACATTACTTGGTCCAGCTTCTACCCTTACTGAATCTTGGACTCTTTGACTTACTAATAATATAATGAAAAATAAAAATTTATTTTTTTATAACTTTTTTTTCGATATTTTTATATCAAATATTTATTTGAATAAATCAAAAATATCATACTAGTAATTTGAATTTAATAAAGTTAGAAGCCATTAGCTATTCAACAAACACAAGAAAAATAGAAAAACAGTTAAGACAGCAAATTCATAAAATTGTACCCCGAGTTAGGAATTATTTTTACTTTTTAGGCATAGTGGTGTCCGATTATAACAAACCTCACGAGACCAACAGAGTCCGTAATAACCAAACTCGGTTATATTTAATAAATATTTACCTTAATTATATGAGCGAGTCGTTCTCTCAAAAAGTTTAGATTAGTTAGCCGTAAGCGATAGTTAGTCCGTTATAGCCAAACATCACTGTAATTTTAAATTGTCACGTAAATATTGATCACAATAAGGGAATTCATTTCACGTTGTACTTTTGTCGTAAACGTCATAGATCCTGTTTTTTGTAAATTTTTTAGAATTTTTAATGTAGATCTAGTTTACGAAATCTACGCAGTCGGACTTTATGTAGATGTCGTAGTTTCGTTACATTTATACGTAGGGATATACAGGGTGTCCCCGGATAGACTTTACATAATTTCGGTGGTGATAGAGGACACTATTCTAAGAAAAATATTTAACAAAATTTTTTTTCTAAATTCAAACCTTCGAGAGTTAGGCCTCCTTAAAGCATTTTTTTTAATTTCCACCTTCACATGGCCATAGCTCAGAAAATATTGATTTTTCAGTAAAAATTATTAAGTGCTTTTTTAAAGAGCGTGAAATAATCTACAAACTAGGTTTTAACCTTTTATTGTCTAAATTCAACGCCTTTCGAGTTATGAAAAAAAATAAGTAAAAAAATGTAGAAAATTTTGAACTTTTTTTTTTCTTGGTTTTTTTCAAATCGCTGTATCTTCTAAACGAAACATTTTACAAAAAATCTGACGCCCCATTCCGGATAGGAAATTTAACGGACTACAACTTTTGTCTAGTAAAAATTTTTGAAAAACCAACCCATGTCACAAAAAATCAGTAAAATAATAAAAAAAGCAGCCACAAAACAAAAAAAATTAAATTCACAAAATTTTAATTTTTATTGAAAAATTTGTTTATTAATTAAGGTTAACTATTACATTATTTAAGTAAATGTCCAAAATGACTACTCTCATTTTCATTACACAGTCGGGATCGTTTTAAAAGATGTTGCCCCTTGGTATTACTATTTATAATATTACCTCTTTGGTTAAGAGCAACTATAGCATTCGTTATTCTGTCCATTAATTCCTTTCTGGTATCGGGCTTTCATCTGTTGCTGTACACTAACGCTTTAACAGCTCACCAAAAAAATATATCAAGAGGAGTTAGATCTGGAGATCTCGCTGACCAATTAATAGTTCCACCTCTTCCAATCAATATTTCAGGATTATTTAATTTAAAAAAAATTTAAAAAAAAATGTGCGAATTAGAAATGAGAGTGGTCGTTTTGAACATTTACTTAAATAATGTAATAGTTTAAACTTAATTAATAAAATAATTTTTCAATAAAAATTAAAATTTTGTGTATTTAATTTTTTGTTTGGTGGCTGCTTTTTTTATTATTTTCTGATTTTTTGTGAAATCGGTTGGTTTTTCAAAAATTTTTGCTAGACAAAAGTTGTAGTCCGTTAAATTTCCTATCGGAATGGGGCGTCAGATTTTTTGTAAAATGTTTAGTTTAGAAGATACAGCGATTTGAAATAAACTAAGAAAAATAAAAGTTCAAAATTTTCTACATTTTTTTACTTACTCTTTTTCATAACTCTAAATCCGTTAAATTTAGACAATAAAAGATTAAAACATAGTTTGTAGATTATTTCACGCTCTTTAAAAAAAGCACTTAATAATTTTTACTGAAAAATCAATATTTTCTGAGCTATGGCCATGTGAAGGAGAAAATTTAAAAAAATGCTTTGAGGCCTAACTCTCGAAGGTTTAAATTTAGAAAAAAAATTTTGTTAAATATTTTTAGAATAGTGTCCTCTATCACCACTGAAATTATGTAAAGTCTATCCGGGGACACCCTGTATAGTAATCAAGAAAAATTTGAACAATAAATAATGTCAGTAAATGTGAATTAGAATTAATTAGTTAAATAATCTACAAATACAAGTACGAAAGAATTTAGGAAACATTGAATGGTGAGTGTGTTCATGTCACAAAATTCTACAAATATTAAAAATACGACAACTACGAAGTGAAATGAATCCCCTTATTGTATGATATAAATAAAATTATATTTAATATACGAAACATATACGAATTAAAATAAAATATAAAACTCTAAAATTAGTTATTATTTAAATATATACTTTGAGAAAAACATTTAAATAATGTTCAGTATTTTCAAATACTTTTTTGTTACTTATATCAGCTTAGATTGTAAATTGTATAGGAATAGATTTTAACATACACGTCCTTACTGCCCTGTCAGAATCATGTTAATGTTAATGAACGGGAGCTTTGGATTGGTAGATCAGCAGAAACATGGCTTTTGATTGGAGTGTTTGTTAACATTACGTTAACATGATTCTGACAGGGCAGTTAAAGAAAGGAACCTCCTTGGGATATAGATCTCCTAATAAAAACTTAATAACAAAATTAGTACCCACTTATAAGATATTTGGTTATAAAGAATTAAATAACAATAGAGAAAACCCCAATGTTACAAAGATGTTCAACAATGGAAAGAAAATATTTTCTCAGTTGTTTGCCTTAATTAATTTATAAGTTATTATACTATCCCTTTCGTAGCAAATTGTACATAAATTATATTATTTCTTTCCAGTGTACATCTGTAAGACAAAAAAACACCCAAATTTGTAAAATATCTTCAATCCAGATAGTTTTAGTCTACAAAAGAGATACCTTCAGTCTAAGATTCAGGTCATTTAAATAAAGTGAAATTCATGGTCAATTTTTATGAAATTGAAAGCATTATACTCTTAGGATGTCCTTTGTCCTAAACATCTTTATTCTATTTTTCATACTTCATCGTTTTCCTCTATCAAGTAAATGAGAAAGTAATAATCACTCAAAATACTTGAAAATAACCTAGAATATTCAATTTTAAATTAGATTTACAGCTCCCGATGAAGTCCTCCGGCTATCGAATAAATTTTAAAACCTATAGGTAACTACAGTATAAAATAATTAAATGAAAAAAAACAAATATTGATTCTTAAGATCTATCCTAGAAATTCCAGTGAAAAATTAATTTGAAATAAAGATTTTTTTAGTTGAATCTATAACGAATTCCTTTCATGAATATATTTGTATCTGGCTAAACTTTTAATGAATCACTGTATTTAGATAGGTACCCGGAAAAAAGATGTAGATATCTGTCACAAGACTGGAAACATCACATAACATTTTAGAAAAACAAAAACAATACAGCTGCACCTAGTTCCTGAATACTCGGCCCTAGGTGTCATACAAGACTCATCGGCTAGTAAGGACACATCATCTCTAGCTTTAGAAATGTTGTCAAAACATTATTGTTTCCATATTGTTATAGATATTTCAATACCTGTAGATGTTTCTGAAACCTTGGTTCTTTTGACGTTTTTATCTTCAGGTGAAAGAGATCGTTTTCTTGAAGGTCCAGCTTCTTGATAATCTGGTTCAAATCGATATTGATGTGATGGCAATGAATGAGGTGATGCACTAATTTGCCTATCTATCCAACTGCTCAAATGTGTTGGAGGTTCATCAATAACAGCAAGATTCAAAAGATCATTTAAACCAAAATTTCCTGAGCTTGGTATTACATTTACATTATCCACTCGATTATCATTACTGCTATCTTCTATATTATCTGGCTGATTTGAAGATTGTGGTTTTGGTTCAAAATTGTTTGGGTTTACACTAAATATGTATGTCTGATATTCATTTTGCTGTTTGAAATGTGTTAAGTCTGTCAGGATTGCCTTAAAACTTTTAATCAGATTCGCATTTGGTTTAACCTTACGTACTTTAGACCGTGTTGGACTACCACATCTCACTTGGTGTTTCGAAAGGCTTTGACAATATTCTTTTTCCATCTTTAGCATAAAGTGATAATTGGCTAAATGACCTGCTTTTTCTTCTTGAGTTGCATAATTATATTTCTTATTACAATAAGGTGGAGCACTATATCTAGGAATAATAGATGCTGGTTCTAAAGGGACAAGATAATTTGGAACGCTACTAAATACATCTACGGAATTATCAATGTGGCTTCCATCCTTTTCTTTTCTTGATTGATCTGCATCGATGCCATTTCCTGGATTTGTTAATTGATCTACATCAATACCATTTCCTGGATTTGTTGATTGATCTACATCCATACCATTTCCTGAAGTTGTTGCTTCATCTTTAGGTTTACTTTCATTCTTAGCATTCGATTTAATTCTCCTACTTCTCTGTTCGCCTTCTCGTCTTGGAGTGAATCGGGACCCAAAAAAAGTATTGTATAATTCTAGTATACCACTGCTCGACAAGCCGTGATATGAAATACCTGCATCTGAAATTGAATTGTTTGATATTTCCTTAAATAGTTATTTGATTCTTACTTGTCAACTCATGTTTAACGTAAAACAAGTGCATAATTTCAGCTAATTCGTCTTCGGTTTTATTCATTGTGATTTAAAAAATTGAACCAACGATTTCAAAATTAAAAACAAAAATTTACAATAACGAGGTTAAAATTTGCTGAAAACCTTTGATGAGAAATTCAGTAAAATCAAGTTTTAATCTACAGTTTTTCTACAGACTGCTATTTCTGTGTGTGAACAAATAAAAGTCGATAAAAGTTTTTTTAACCTACATAATGTTCAAATCACAAAACATAATCGCCATAAATTGAGACCTTGAGACTTGCAAGCAAACTGGAACAAAAGCACTGCTATAAAGTTATGTACACCGCATTTCGAAAGTTTCGGTTATATAAAATTTAGTTTTCGATTGTAAAAGATATTCATAGTAGAAATGAACCTGAAAAATTCAAGTGAATTTTGACGTTTCGCGTTGTAACATTATTTTAATGATTACTAAAGGTAGGAATACCTTATATAATTATAATACATTGAGTGACACTATCAAACTTTGGTTATAATTTCGTCAAACTTTGTTGTCAAATGATTGACGAAAAAGCCGTGAAACCCGTGAGACTCTCATGGCAACAGTTGTGTTGCTTGAGTGTTCGAGCACCACACTATGGATTTTGAGCACCACACGGGAAATTACAAAACAGTAAATAATTTGGGAAAGAAAACACTAAACATTTGAAAAAATTGCATTTCACATCACATAAATATTATGAGAGCACCACACGGCAAATCTAAAATATGCCGGCCCTGCGTGAGAGACGGCAAAACGTCGACAATAGGTTAAAAAAAGTATTTTGTTTTTGTTCAATAAACCCATAATTATACAAATTAAATAATAATTAAGGTACCTACCTACCTGCGCATAATAAGGCCTGTACCCTAATAAAGGCTTAAGTAACAAAAATCGTACTTAAAATAACCGCCCTCGCTCAATACAACAGTGGACATTGGTAACCTCCACCGATGGTCAGGTTTTAAACCCGTTTTTTGCTAATCTGCCGAAGGTAAACATGTAAGTTCCACCGATGGCCAAAAAGGTACACGGGCAAAACAAGTAAGTTCCACCGATGGTAACTTAAAGTAAAGAGATGGGTGCCCCCCCCCCCCCAAGTAAATTTCTGGCTACGCCACTGCCCGGAAGTTGAATATTGTTGATCGATAGCAGAAACCGTAATAAAACGGGCCTGAGGTTAAACGTATTTATTTATTATTATAACTTCAAATACTGATTGAGCTTTAGTGTAGCCAAAGCCCATGATACTAAACCTTTTAAAGTTATAAGTTATATAGTTATCATAAGTGCAGCCATTGGCCAACCGAGGGGTCTGGAGAGTATGGAATACCCTCCAGTGTACAGTTTACTGTTTATTCATGGACCAATAGTATTAGTTCTTCAGTTACTAGCGTACCTAGGGGGGGGGCCCGAAGGGGAGGACCGCCCCGAGGGGCACATTTTTAGGGGCGGCATTTTGCTTTTTTTTGTACAAATTATTTTTATAAATATGTTAGCGTTAGTAGTAGGGGATACGGTCCTTACTATGAATAGACCAATAGAAGGAGATGTTACCTAAGTGCGGACCTGGTAATGGGGAGGGGGGGCAAATACGCCAGTGTCTTCAGTACTGAACAGTTACTTAGTAGCCAATGCTGGGATCCTTGACTGCGAGCAACGTATTTGGAAGTCGCAGTTTTGAGAAGAAAAGGGGAAGAAGTGGAAAGGAAACATTGAGAGGTTGAGAAAATGATGTAATCTAGTTTGTCAAGAGTTTGCTGTTGTGTTGAGCGTAGTGAGGCAGCCTTAGTTCTACATTCTTTAGTCTGGCTATATAGGCTGCATTTTCTCAAATTTTCTAATTTTTCCATCTATGTCCTCCGGTCTAAAAATAGAAAAACAAATTTTATTCTAGTCTTGTGAGAATGGGTTTGCAGCAAGTTGACCCAGTAGTTACCCAGTCTTCGGGTATTCGATGTGTCCTAGCGTTTTCTCACCGCACTTCAGATAAACTTCAAGTTAATCGGAATTCCTGGATTTCAATGTGGAATCCTCCTGCAAATTTTTGGTATTGCTTCTTCAGAGAATCGTCCTTCCTAAACGGCAGCAACGCGGTCACATTATCAAGACATTTTACTTGGTTAATACCTGGAAACTAGAACAAATGGCAACAAAAAACAAAACCAGCTACAAAGTTATCGATTTCGTTAAAAAACTCCTACTACGTAAAACAATCAAGAACAGGATGGCCAGCAGGTGCGGACTGGCCATGAGTATGCTGGGTGCTAAAGCATCCCGGGCCCCTGCAATGATGTATTTTAAAATTTGGCGCTTTGGGTCCAAAAGGTTTGCCGCCCCATAAATTAATAAAAAAAAAACAAAAATTAATTTTTATTTATTCCCTCAGAGTAGGTAACGTTTATAAAATGCGCCCCAAGCTGAGCGCGAGGGACGGCTTGCGCCGCCCCTCGAAGCCTTCCGCCCAAGGCCATGGTCCTTGGGTAAATACGCCATTGGGCCCCTGGGAGTAAGCTGAGCCGGGCCCTCTCAATACCAACAAATTAAAAATAGTCAAAAGCCGATTACGATAATCGATAAGCAATAAATTATTATAATCTCTAATTATGATATCCACAAAATCGGATTTAACACCCACGGTCGCCGTCATAATAAATCAATTCAGCAAACTTCAAAATAGCTCGAAAAACAGCTGTTTATCCAGGAGTAAGTGTTTTCTTGTCATTACAGCAGGCCCCTACAAATATTTGCATTCTCGAAAAAATACTGTCAGTCGCGCCTGTTCGCATGAAAAGCTTTCACTTCCCAACAAAGCTGGATGTTTTAATTTTTTTGATGCCCCTAGAAATTTGGAGGCCCGGGTCTGCTTCCCAGTGGCGATTTTGTCGGGGTAGCGGTAGCACAGAATAGATAATTTAATTAATAGATAAATTTTTTTCTTGAAATAATTCAAGCAAAAACATGCTTGCATCCAGAGCCGTGTATTTGGTGGTTCAAGATTAAAATTTTAATTTTAAGGTTACATGTAAAATCTGGATATCTGTAAAATAAACTAATAACCTACCGATTACCGAAAGGTAGACGGTAAATAGCTACAGCAATTTTCGTAAACGCATTTATAATGGTTGGGAACCACTGGTCAGTGCATGTAGTTGTGAATTCAAACTTTTGCGCATGCGGAACAAGTTAAATTTGAAATTATCCAAAGCCAAAGTTAACTGTCACTTGAAAACGGATAATTTCAAGCTTCAAAAAGAAAAGTGTTGATCATGTTCGAAGAAAGGTAAATCTGAGTATAATTTAATTATCTTCATTAGAGTCTTAAATTTGGGTGATAATGTTAGTTAGTTAAATGTTAGTATTAAAGTTAACTTACCTGTCAATCGTTGAGACTTACCTTTTGATGCTGTTAATTTTTGTGTAATTTAGTATAATATAACATTTATATTATTGCAATAATTAACATTACTAATCCTTTTGTAGCGAGAAGTCAGATGGGCCTGATTTCTGGGAAGATGAATTATATCAAACTACATCAGCGATTTTAAAAACGCAATTACATAATTGGTGTAAAATCGTAAACACGGTAGGATTCACAAGTGATGTTAAAAAAGAATGGACCGAAACGTTTGTAAATCAAATTGAAAGCACTTGTCAGGCTATGCTAGAGGAAACTAACGGATTTCAAAACGAGGTGATGGAAAAGATAGAATTATCCTTAGAAAAGTGTCGATCGCTGTGTAAAGATCTGCACTTAATTATGCCTCGATTTGGGAGTGAAAAGTTGACGCTTTTACAAGAATACGAAAAATTAACAAAATACATTGAAGAGTAAGTTACATTATTTTGAATTTTTTTTACGAAAATTAACTAAAAGTTTGTTTTCAGATGTGAAATTTTACAAACAAAAATATGTAAAGAAATAAAAACTTTAAACGATCAGGAACAGCAGTTGTGTAAAATTCTTGGTCAACAGCCAAAAGGACTAGAGACTTCGCCTTTACCTACCCAAAGTGAAATTGAATATTTTAAAAATTATTTAGAACAATTGGAGTCTTTAAAATTTGTTCGATTGGAAGAATTTTTAGGGACAAAATCTGATATTTTAAAACTAGCCAATGAATTGCAGTATCAATCCAAAACTGATTTTGAAAAACTTGTGTTAAATGCGGAGGAAGCGTTGTTTCATGTTACAGAGAAAAACATGGAAAACTTGCAACAGTTTCACACCTTGATTAAGGAATTATATGAAGAAACAAATAATCAGATTTCTAGAATCAAGGAAGAGGTGACAAATTTATGGCGATTTTTAAAGGAGGATACACATAAGTGTGATTTATTTCTAATTAATCATGCCGAAATCAATCTAATAGTGCTCGAAGCATGGAAACAGGAATTAAACAGATGCCGAGATATAAAGAAGCAAAATATCGAAGTTTGTGTTTTTTTTTCAAAGTTTAGCTTATTTTGATTTTACAATTTTGCAGATGTATGTCAAGTGCATTCGACAAGAACTCTCTTTAATGTATCAAAAGTGCCATATGGATGAAAATAAGATCAATTTCAAATATTTTCATTCAGATTTCTTTACAGAAGATTTATTAAGTTTACACGAAAGAGAGATGGATAAAATGCAAAAATATTATGGTAAAACAAGGTTAGTAACCATATTTTTGCAAATTTAAAACCTAATATTTTAACTACTAGTTTTGATAACTTTGAAACAAAATAATTATAGTATTTGTAATTTGTAGTGAAATACTTCACTTAATTGAAAAACGTGAAAAACTCTGTAAAAAAATGTCAGAATTACAAATAAAGTCATGTGCACCAGACAGATTTAAAAACAGAGGAGGCCAATTGTTACAGGAAGAAAAAGAAAGAAATGTATTAAAAAAATCTATACCAAAACTTGAAGAACAAATTAAAGTTTTAAGTTCTCAGTATGAATTGTCAAATAAGGAAACGTTTTTGAGTTGGGGTAAAACTGTTGCCGAGATAATTGCTATGAACGATGATAAGCAAAATGTGGTAGGTAAATAAATAAATTTTTAAATTCAAATTACTAATTCAAAATTATTAGGATTTGAAGTTGAAGTCTACTACCAAACAGCAAAAGACTGACTCCACACCCTGCACTAAGGCTTCTAATTGGGTTTGTAAGAGTGCCAGTGCAGCCAAAACAGGAACCATAAAAAGAAATCTTATAACACCAGATAATTATCAAGTTAAACGTCGTAGGATTTTACAGGAAAATAATATAAATGGTAATGTGTCGAGTGTTACTTCTTTATTTAATTCTCATATTTTCTATTTCCAGAGCCCCAATCTGTTTCTTGCAAAGTAAACACTAATATGTGCATCACAGAAAAACTGGCAGCAAATCATGGAAGAAAAACTCCTACTGTGCAGTTACGTTTACAAGAAAATGAATTACTCGAATATAAAAATTTTCAGGTAAGTAAATTTTTTAGATATTAAATTTTGTTATAATTTCTTTTGATATTTTGAATTACAGTAGAACCTCGATTATCTGGGTCGACTGGGACCGTGCTCAGCACTGATAATTGAAAAACACGGATAATAATAATTGACGTTTTTTGTTAATATTACAAAATATTCTTATTATATGGTAGATTTTAAACAAGGAACATATTAATTTAAAAGTTCTATTTGAAAAAATCAGATTATTTTGTTTGTTTTTGATTTTTACTTAAATTAAGTAAAATTGGTAAGCCGAAAATTTAGACGAATTGACACTTTAATTATATTTGTATAAGTCATTGTACAAAACAATAAATTCAGAGAAATTTCATATTATGTATAACTATCTTTGGTATAACACAGAAAGATACACTAAAAACGCCGCACGGATAATCCACGCACGGTAATCGATGTTTAACGCGCCCACGGATAAACCGCTTTAAGGATAATCGGGGTTCTACTGTACTAGAAGCTATCAAAGAAATCATCACGTGCATTGCTTAAATTGACTATTTATTGAAATTTTATTTTTCAGTCTACAATAGAAGAAAAAGATAACTGTCGTAGTACCATGGTGCCAACAATCATTATAGATGATTCTTTGATAGACAATTTGAGCCCATAACTAATAGTCCAGTCAATTTTTAGCAAAAAAAACATTAATCAGGGAAGATCTGAATTTTGGTATACATGTTTATTACGGCTTCCCGTTGTACATACTAAAAGTCCCCATCGAAATCCATTGCATTCGAGCCGTCCCCTTGAAAAAAAGATACTCTTTTTCGCCTATATCTAAAAATTTAGCCGATACAAACAAAATAATTAAGATAAAAATTGTAGTTTGTTAAATTTCTTTCAAAAAAGTTGTTATACATTTTTTTAGTATCTAATATGTAATCTAACGTTGTATACAGAAGGACTTTTTGCAGCTTCATGAGCTGTAAAAATCATAAATAAATGACAAATTATTAAATTAATTCTAGTCTAAAAGTACTGGAGTTGGCAGGAAAAGCCGTAAGGTCCTTGCAACAATGAAGGGAAACTCCTGATCTACACCTCCACGTGGTACTAGACGTGGCGAAATCTAAGATGGCTAACGTAGACAGGGACCGAGCGAGTATCGGGATAAATACTAAACTTCATCATGACGAAGAAGGGCACTCTCTTGTTCTCGAGGGAAGAAACTTCCTCCAAAGGCGGATGAACCAATAAATGACGGTCAACGGCATAGAATCAAGCAGGCAAGGGGAAACCACCCGATTATCTTCCCGAGAGTGCATCATTTAAAAAAAAAAAACTGATGCTACTATGTTCTTACATAGAACGATGGAACCTGAAAGAGAGAGAATTGGAAATTGTGTTAGTATTTCTCAGATATGTGAAAGTCTGTCTCCTCTTACAGTTTTATGAAAACTCCCTTTCAACAGAACCTTCTTCAATATCAAAATTTTTGTTTATTCAAACACGTGATACCTTGGCAATGGCCACAAATTACTGCACATTTCAGCTTTTTCTATTCATTTTAGCACGTTTGAGCGCAACAGATTTCGATGAGGACTTTTAGTATTTTTACTAAAAAGGCCGAAATAAACATGTATACCATAATTCAGATCTTTTCCAATTAGTTTTTTTTTTTTTCTTATTTTACTGGACTATAAGTATTTAATATTTTAATTTTCTGTTTATACTGTTTATTTGAATTTTATTGTATTTAATGAAAGTTTTTGAGTAATTAACCAACTAAATTATGTTTGGCCAGGTTTTAGAAAAAAAAGCATAGTAGTGTAAATGATCGATAATGTATATATTTTATGATTCTAGTCTGCTGTTCGAATTTTATAAAATAATACTAACTTTAAGGAAATAAAAGATGAAATTTTAAATATTATTTTAATTATCCTTCACATTTAATTCATTATTTCTTAGAGCATATTTTTGATATATGAAACATCTTTATCTTTTCTAAAAAAATATAAAATATTTTGCATTCCAAGTGTGATTCAGCTTCACAGATTCATGAACGAAGAGGAAAATTCATAATGAAATAATTTGACAGCACACAGTTTTGCAATATTTAAATAAATCTTGAATAATCAATAAATAAAGTTACCATTGCCACACTTTATTCTGGTTCGTTCTCCTTTAGCTCTTTTTCAATCAATTGACTAGACAGAATTTCAAAAAGATTTTTTTCGTTAAACAAGGCTTCAATTTTTGGATTGGGTAAAACACCCATCGATTCCAACTCCTGTTTCATATCACGCTCCATATTTTGAAAAACATCTATTGGTATGTTTTTCGCATTCACTGCATAACTTGAATTAGTTACAGTAGAATGACCAGGTTCCGGTATTGTTCCTATTATTTGTTTCCTTCTCACTTCATTTGTTTCAAAAGATTTTTCTATTTCTGAAATGCGCCTATGAAACCTTTCTAAGAATTCGTAACTTTGAGATTCGGGAGGGTTTGGTATATGTTTTGTACTGGTGCTGGGATAAGTTAATGTTCCGTTATCACTATCGGAGAGATTTGCGCAGGCAACTGTACGTCTATTAGCTCGTTTGAATTCACCCTTTGTACTCATAAAATCGCTTAAATTAACAGGTTTCCAATCACATTTAGGTAATTTATTAGTGCGCATCTCTGTCACTCGAGCAACTAAGTTATTAAATTGTGCATTTAGCTTTCCTTCGTAAAGCTTATTTAACGAATCACTAGGTTCCAATTTAGTGTATTTATTGTATAACTCTTTCACTAAATCATCTTCGAAACCGCAGTCATTTTCTTTTAAACATTCCAGTTCATCACCTCTCACTAACATCCTTGTTTTTGTCAATTTATTTACCGCCTTTTCCCATCCAGTTTCGGATGCAGAAGTGCTTGTGCTGTAAGGTGGACTTATTGGACGTTGAACGGGTTCTTTATATGTATAAAGTTCTTCTTTGCTAAGCTGTAGACATAAATGAATGAAAATTTTCAAAAATGTACTAATCTTACCTGGAGAGGATATGTTGCATCCGAATCGTAAGCACTAAGATCTCCACAAACCAAAAATGGAATGACTACCCTGTTATTTCCAGAAAGCGAATTAAAGTCGCGATTTTTTCTATCCAAGTATGGCGTAATTAGTTTTGGATCAAAATCAATTGGTGGACAATAATTTAAACATACAACAAAAGCCTCTGCAAACAAAATTTTCTTTATTTAGGTTAGTAAAATTAAATAAATAGTCAAATAGATTTAGACTTCAACCCAAAAGTTGCGTTTCAGGGGATGAAAGTTACACCAATCGATAGCTAAAGATTCCCTTATGAACATATTAAAATGTATCAGCTCAATTTTTAGAGCGCGATTCATAATTAATAAAAAACCATCCAAGATTTACGACTAATGGACTTTTACCCTTCATTTCTTCAGAGTTACTCACTCAATCCAAAATATAAAATCATCAATTTATAGAACGGAAAATTTACTATCAAATTCAATCGGAAAACTTTGTAAGAAATGCACCATTAATTTATTACAGTGATTTAAAGTAATTTATAAACATTTGTTGCTAAAACGTCAAATGATCGAATCGTGGCGGTTCGCGGCTCCGATTGCGGTGTTCGGCGCCACGATTCGATCATCTGACGTTTTAGCAACAAATGTTTATAAACCACTTTTTATCATTATAATAAATTAATGGTGTATTTCTCACAAAGTTTTCCGATTGAATTTGATAGTAAATTTTCCGTTCTATAAATTAGCAATTTTATTTTTTGGATTGAGTGAGTAACTTTGAAGAAATGAAGGGTGAAAGTTCGTTAGTCGTAAATCTTGGATTATTTTTTATTAATTATGAATCGCGCCCTAAAAATTGAGCTGATACATTTTAATATGTTTATAAGGGAACCTTTAGCTATCGATTGGTGTAACTTTTATCCCCTGAAACGCAACTTTTGGGTTGCCATATATTCAAAGTCTCCATTGACTGGACTAAAAGTCAAGAAAATAAAATATATTTTAGTAATATAAAAACAACAGTTTCTATGTTGTTTACATATTGAAAAAGAAATCACTTACCAATACTGGAATTACGTGAACTACAAGGTTTCACTACCATCACATCATTAAATAGAACTGATAGTTGATTGGTTAACAGGTCGGTGTCTTTTCCTCGAAATATTTTTGCAACAAAGTGTCCACCTTGCTTTAAAACATTACAGGTAATATGTAAGGCACCTAAAATTAATTGTCCCTGGATGTAAATGTCCATGCAATGAAGGCCAGTTACTAAAAAACAATTGCAAATATTTTATGATTAATTCAGAAAAATGAAAGAGTAGTAAGTACCGTCTGGTGCTCCATCACAAATAACCAAATCAGCCTTTTCTCCCTCAAAGTGACTCATAATTTCTTCGGCAGTCGAGTATTTTGTAATATCACCTTGTATTTGAATAACACCTGGTAAAGGAGCCATCGGCTGTAAGTCTACAGCAACTATTTTTACGTTACTTTTTCTTTCTTCATCGCAAGTTGCATCGTCTTCAGGTTCTTGCTCTTCCATTTCTTCTTTAGGAGATATAATTATAGTTTCATCAACCAAATCTGTAAACGATTTACGTTCAGTTTCATTAACTTCTCCTAGGTACAATTTTCGCGATAGTACTTGACTCCAACTGCCAGGAGCAGCACAAAGATCCACGACTCTGTTTACATCTAAAAATGAAAATAAAAATAAAAACCTAAAATAAAAATGACGAAAAACTTACTTTTTAAGATTCCAAATTGTTCATCAATTTGCATTAATTTAAATGCACTGCGTGCTCTCCAACCCTCCTCTTTAGCTTTTCGGTAATACATGTCTCTTTTATCTTTCGATGTCTTACCCATTTTACTTGGAATATAGTTTTAAACGACACTTTAAAATTCAAACAAACTTAAGAATACTTTGGTTAATTATAAATTTACCGGTTTCTATATCAACAGAAAATGTTAACCTGATAACACGTTTGTATAATTGCTAAATTCGCAAAATGTGTCAAAAATTTCAATTTGACAGATGCGTGTGATTGTCAACATCTTTTTAGTTGTTATACGAAGTGTTACAATATTTTGTGTTTTGATTTTTTTTGTGAGAGAAAAAATATATTTTTGAGAAATTTCGAAAAATCGAAATTTGGATTTAACGGTTTGTTACTGGCTTAATGGCTCGTTAAAAGTTTTATGAAAACGGGCGTTATTATACCAACTTTTGCTTTAATCTAATCTCGAGTAGTTTGTGGGTTTGTGGTTTTAGAAAAACCCATCTTACTTTAACCTTTGATTAGCTACATAGAGGATAACCAGAGATCTTCAGAAACCGGGTATTAGTGAAAACATTTTCCCCTCGCAAAAGTAATAATTTCACACTTTAACTAAATTATTAGATTGGCAAAGCGAAATAAAAGGTAATAACTACAAACAGTAGCGTAAATAGGATTTGAATTTGGGGAATGATGAATCTGGTAGGAGACACCATCGGGAGTCTGGGTCTGAATACCGCCAGGAAAAACGGGGATCCGGGGTTCTCTTCAGAAAATGTTGGAAATTTTTACTCTTAAAAACGTGATTTTAGCGCCTTTGGGGGTGATTTATCACCCTGATCAACCCCCTTGTTTACGCCACTGACTACAAAACAAATACTACATATTTATTAATTTCGAAAGTCAAATTATTATTAAATGTAAATTATTCATAAATCATAAGCATACCAGGTGACAGACCTTGCACCAGATCATAGGGAAATAAAAATAACATGGAAATAAACTAAATTATTTTGAATTCCTGCTTCCCATTATAACCTATAAGATTGGAAAGTGTATCAACTTAAAATTTTTTTTCTGCGTCTGTTTCTTAACCTTAACAGGTGATACTCGAAAAATTATCTCACACCATGTGCATAATAAATTTGAAATTAAACACAATTAAGGTAAAGAGCGATAGACACATGTATTGCTTCTTCGACTTCCTAGCCATCACACCATGACATGTGTTTTTGACTCGTTAGTCGTCATCAGTATCGCATACTTGTTGTTATCACTTAATTGTGTACACTTCGATGGCTACTGGCCAACAATTCTATGTGGACTGTTAAATAAACATCATACATCACTACACAAAATATATGACCGCGCCGACGTGCGTTCTCAAGCAACAGCTCATATCAATAAACAAGTATGCGATACTGATGACGACTAACGAGTCAGAAACACATGTCATGGTGTGATGGCTAACGCCTGATTTCATAAAACTTTTAACAGGCCGTTAAATTTAACTAATAAATAGAAATTATTCCTTAGTGCTAACAAACCAATAAAAATCATCCATTAACTTTAACGGATTGTTAAAAGTTTTATAAAATCAGGTATAAGAAGTCGAAGAAGCAGTACATGTGTCTATCTCTCTTTACCTTAATTGTGTTTAATTCCAACAGGTGATATTTTGGTTTTTAGTTATTCCTAAAAACTATACCTAATAAAATGAAATAACTATAGCATTTTCTTAGAATTAAAAACAGCGATTTCGTTGCCATTGTTTTTTATTGTTTAGCATTGAAACGCTGACAAGGCTACTAAATAATTATTAAAAGCGCAACATGTTAAGAAAGGTAAAAAAAGTTTGGTTAATTCAATTGTTTTTAGTTTGTTCTTTCTTTCTTTCTTTCTTTCTTTCTTTAGAAGACAAAAAAAATCGGATGTGGCTATGCCCATAACTTTATCATACCTTTAAATAACAAAAATATAAAGAAATTGGATATTTACACGATTATTGATTAATACTTTTTTATTATCATTACAGAGCAGAATATAATAAAAAAATAAAATTTAATAAATAAGAAAACAAATTTTTTTTTAATTTGAAAAAAGAATATTTACAAAAATAGGATATTTACACGACTATTGATTAATACTTTTTACTTCTTTGTAAAACAAGGAAGTATTTGTAATCCCGATTGTTTTCGGTTTCCAGATTTTGACGAAAATATTCGTTTTGACCTTCCCTGAATCCAATTTGACTATTTTCGTTGTGACGTCTGTACGTGCGTACGTACGTACGTATGTACGGTACATACGTACGTACGTCTGTATGCCGCATAACTCAAATACGGTAGGTCGTAGAAAGTTGAAATTTTGGATTTGAGACACTTATAGCATCTAGTTGTGCACCTCCTATTTTTGGTTGCGATTGTCCGTGCCAAAAGTCATAATTCATGACGCGCACAAATAGATTAACGAGATTCCTGTACAATCATTATAAAAATTACAAGGAAGTTATGTGGTGTCCACATCAGATTTTTTAATATTATTATAGAGAAGAATTTAATAAAAAAATAAAATTATTTTTTTATTTTACAAAATATTATTTTATTTTGCGTTTCCGTGTACCGATTTTAACCAAAATCTAATCAGTTCTAAGTCTCAATATATATGTATTAAATACGAAATTTTGTTAAAATATTCCTATTACTTTTTGAGGTAAAGCGCACACAAAGTTTGACCACATACACACACACACACACACTTACAGACATTTTTTGGAAATAATAATTTTCCGCTTCTGAGACCCCAATATGACTAAATTCGTCAAAATCTCAATTGTTTTCTGCACGATAACAATACATTTACAACAATACAACGAGAAAGAAAGAAATATACAGGGTGTCCCCGAAAACTCTTTACATAACTTAGGTGGTGATAGAGGATACTTTTTTAAGAAAAATATTTAACAAACATTTTTTTCTAAATTTAAACCTTCGAGAGTTTAAAGCATTTTTTAAAATTTTTTCTTTCACATGGCCATAGATCCGAAAATATTAATTTTTCAGTTAAAATGGTTCAGTGCTTTATTAAAGAGTGTGAAATAATCTACAAATTATATTAAACCTTGCATTGTCTAAAATGCAGGCTTTCGAGTTATGAATTAAAATTAGAACAAAAATGGTGAAAAATTCGAGTTTTTTCAATTTTTGTAATTTTATAAAATCCTGTATTTTTTAAATAAAACATTGGTTTTTTGAAAATTTTTATTAAACAAAAGTTATGGTTCGTTAAATTTCTTATTCGGAATGGGGCATCAGATTTTTTGTAAAATGTTTCGTTTGTATGGTTTTGAAAGAAAAAAAGAAAAAGTTTGAATATTTCAACATTTTGTTCCTTACTTATTCATAACTCGAAAGCCGTTGATTTTAGACAATAAAAGGTTTGAATCTAGTTTGCAGATTATTTCACGCTCTTTAAATAAGTACCTACTAAACCAGTTTTACTGAAAAATCAATATTTTCCAAGCTATGGCCACGTGAAGCTTTAAAGTCGCCTAACTTTTGAGGGTTTAAATTTAGAAATCAAATTTTGTTAAATATTTTTTATATTAGGTTTCAGCAACGTTAATTTAGGAATTTAATCTTAGATTAAATATTTAATCATAGATCTTAATCTATGATTTGGGTTGCAGCGATATACTTTTTAACACAGGTTAAGTTTAATCTATGATTATAATGCTTGAAACATGATAATAGCAAAATAACAGCATTTTCATTGCTAAAAAAAAGAGTATTTAAATTTGAAAGAGATTATTAGAAATTAATAAAAATAAAATACTTACATTCTAATAGTATAATAGTTTTGTTATTTTGTAACGCGTATCGTCACAATTTTTTCATTTAATTTATAAAATTTATTCGTAAAATATAAAGTTATTTTAAAGTTTATATTATGTAATATCTAATAAGATTTTTGCAAAACAATTCTTTTTACAAAATTTGTATATTTAAATTAAATCATAAAGTTGGCTGGGTAAGGCATAGTGTAAATAAATTCTTATCGTAATCAAGAATAACATGATATGTTTATATCATATAAAGATATTTATTTCATTTCCCTATTCGCCCGCCACATTCTATGTTTGGACAAGAAATGGGTCCCGCTTATGTCGAATGATGGGGGTTCTACTGTACCACCATAACCATATTACGCATAATCGGAGGTTATATATATACGAGGGTTGTTTAATTTCTATGTTTTAGGATTGTGTATTACACTACCAAAAAAAAACCAAAACACAAAAGCAAGGTGATATTTTAAATCTACAGATAATTTTATTACATTTCTACATAATCGCCGAATCTTTTGAAACATTTTTTGTCGTAGCAAAAATTAACTTATCAATGCCGAGTCGGTAATACGATGCGTCCAATTTTTGGAATAATCAGTTACGGCGACTTTGATTTCCTCTGTCGAATTGAATTATTCGAATTGAAAACGACTACATTCCTCTTTATTTGGCTATCGTAGGGTTAATTCGTCGATTGTGTACCACCGTTGACTGACAGAGTTATCAAGACACGCAGCCATATATGTTTTAATGCAATACTAAATTGTCGCGACAACTAGATGCCGCTATTTTTCAATGTAAATCCTCATTAACAATTATTAATCTCGCGATCCATTCCGTTAGAACGTGTGGACAGTATAGTGCGCGGAGTGCGTTCGAGTGAGAGGGACATAGAATTTACAATTCTCCCATATGGCTGCGTGTCTTGATAACTCTGTCAGTCAACGGTACCACGGATCTTCATACATCAGCTTTTTGACGAGCGCAACGTTTTCTTCGGTGCTTGCATGCGCAGTTCGCTCTTGATCGTGCAACGTGCAACTGATCTGGACCGTTTACAAATTACATCGCGCTACCATTTCAAGGCTCATACACTGTATGTTTACATTTGGACGTAACTTTCAATGGCAGTTCAATGGTAAAACGTTATAAAACAGTTAAACTTCAATCGATTTGATTTCTACCGAAACGAACATGTTCACTATCTATAACAGACAAACATGCATATAAAAATTTCATCGCTCTACCGTTTCCCTGAGCGGAGAGCTAGGATCGTTAAACATCTTTGGTTAAACTTAGTAATTAAACGACCCTCGTACGTACAAAATTATGACATTTTTGCTCTACTTTAAATTCTCTTTAGTTCTTTTCTTGCATTTGTGTTCAATTATTTCTTTGAACAATACCAAAGTAGAAATTATGTAACCAACTATTAGTATTGAAAACGTTCCTTCGACGTGCATCCATTTTAGTTTTACCGTAGAATCTCCTTCGTCCTTCTTATTTGCTTTAGTATAATAACTAACAATATTTTGCACTCTTAAGTCCATGTGAATTTGGGCAGCCTAAAATAAAACGTTTTGTTTATTATTTAATATAAACGCAGAGAGTTCCTTACCTTCATTTCCCAAAATAAAATTAATCCAGTTTGAGCCAGTTCTAATAAAAATGTATCCAATGATTCTAATAGTGGCGAACTTTTCGGCAGCATGAAAACACAATATTCCCAGTAGAGATCTTCGTGTAATAATCGAAGCTTTTGAACAACATCTTCTGTAATATAGCTTCCAATAGCATATTGACCTACAATTAATAAAAATTGTGACTATTAGAAAATAAACAAAAAAATATCAACCTGATGGTAAACGTTCAATTGAAAATGCAAAATTATCCGTTTTTGAAAATTCTATTAAATTTTCTTCAGCCGTAGGTATGAACATTTTCAGTAAAGTAACATATTGAGGCTAAAACAGTATTATCACAAACTAATTTAACTTAACCTATATAAAATTGTATACTCTTGTTTCAGCCATGATAGAGAAAATCCAAGCGTCTTGGGTAGCTCCCCAGTGCATACCACTATCGGCTAAATCTTGGGCTGTATTTATTGCTCCTTCATATCTATAAAATTTTTGTTTTAATTTTCCAATCTATACGTAAAAATTTATACCTTGGAATTGTCATAACTGTTGCCAGTCCACTGCTATATGTCGAAGTTAAAAAAACACAAAACAGAAAAATTATCGACATATAACGAAATGCAATTCCAAACGCATTTTCAGTAGATGTTAACGATTGTATCAGAAAAACTCGAACTACTCTTATAAACGATTCAATAAAAATGACTTGATAATTTATTTGATTTTCCAAATGTTCTCTAAAAGTCAAAATGGGTTTTTGTTTTCAACAGAAAAAAAAAGCGATTTTTACCTTTGTTGGTTCCGATTAAATGTTATTAAAGTTATAATGGATATCGTAAGCCATGCTACTAAAAATGATATACCAGTACAAATCCACATGACCGGAGAAAATGGAAAGAAAGGTGTTAACCATCCAGCTGCTAATCTAATTTTTTATTTAATATAAATATTAACATGTTCATTTTGACTTAGCTTACTTTGGGGCTGGTGCAAGACACGATATTCCGGTGCGAACTGCAGGTTTTGAAAGGTCCAAAAATCCGTATTCGTGTGCCCAAGTGTAAAGTGCTCCTGAAAGGAACAAAACTATTAATTTAAAAATAACTATTCTAATTTTTTACCGTAACCGATATCGGCTTTATCCGTTGCAATATTTCCCAATATTCCATTTCCCGTCCAGTTGTCATAAATAATTCCCCACTCTTCATCATCTTGAATGTACTGTAACGTCATGTTATGTCTTTTAATATATTCGTGGGCTATACTATTTTCAGATCCTTTTGAAATCGTTGGAATTATTTCTTAAAACGACTTTTTAGATAATATTATGACTGAAATTTTGTACAAATTTACCTAATATGCTATAAGGTTTGTAATTAAACGTTGCACATCTGAGAACCCTCTCATTTTGATTTGTAATTTTATCTTGATACAAATTTTCTCGATGCAAAAAGGTTTCATTTTCCGATAGCCAAACATCAAGGATCTTTGGAGCATTATTATTTTCTTTACCAACATAACTATGCGTTAGTAACTTATAATTATCTTGATACGTACAAAGCAATTTAAAATTATCTTCGCATTTTTCGATAATAGTAGAATCATCGTCTGGAATAATTAAAAGAAGATCGACAATATATTGCAAAATTGGTAAAGCGAATATATCTGTTTCTAAATTTTTGGAATTTTCAGTTGGAATTATTAAATACTTCCTAAAATTAAATCTGTCGTCATGTAATTTCATCTGATGTTCCAATTGCACAATAATATGAGATGCATTGGAGTGGTTAATAAGAAATATCTGGCATCCATAACTTTGAAAGATAAGGTTATTAATTATGGTCTGATTATCTACTTTAATATTCACTATCGGAATGTTTCCGTGGTATTCAAAATTTTGAAAATTATCGTAGAAGAGAAACATACAACGCGAGTTTTGAAAATAATCTTGTATGATAGTATTAACCAATACATTTAAAACCATTGAATATAACATTATGGAAATGACGATGCTGTTCAATAGTTTGTCTATTTATATTCTTTTGTTAGAAATTCGTGAAAAAATGTCCATAAAGAATATTCTTATTTACTTATTCTGTTCAATTTTATGAGCAAAGAAATGTATTAGGATCTATACCAACTAGTTTTTATTTAAACAAGGCAATAATTCTACATTTACATGGAATGCATAATCATCTTCACTTTATTGATATTAAGGACATAAAAGCTGTTTTGAATATTGAATTACTACTTTAATAAATTATTTAAAAAGTCTTACACAATAAATTATACTAGAAGGAATTCAAAGGAAATTTATGTTGTTATATCTGTTTACTGTAGTACTTATATTGCACGATAAATACATACTTACCTATATTTATAATAAATAAAAAGAATTATGTGAAAGCAAAGGCGAAAGTCAATATTTGATATGTACCTATAATTTTTTTTTATTTGTTAGGGGTAAAGATTATGAACTTTTTAAATTATAGCTAAGAATAATTTTCTTTTGCAAATTATCATTGAGGATAATGTAAATAATAATAATTTTTTGTTAATATTTAAATTATATTTAGTTTACAAATCTTTCTAATATTATCTTTGCTAATATCTAGAAAAACTATTAAATATATTCTCAACTAAATGAATGCATTTCTTCTTGGAAAAATACTAGCATTGATTGGTTAATTTACAATCTTGAACAAAGAGTGACGATGAGTGTATAACGTTGGAACTTTAGTCTTCAACTAAAATAATATAATTTTAACCGTGAAGTGAAGAATACGTAGAAAATTATTATTTAAAAAACAATGAAACATATAAGTTTTAATAGTTATTTACCTAAAAGTCAGGAAAATGATACATTATACTGACGAGGAGCAATGTTGAAATACGAGGCACTCTGTGCCGAGTATTTCAAAACTCCGAGTAAAGTGAGACATTTTCCTGACAAGTATGGTATTAAATTTTACCAAACATCGTGAAAAATCAAAATTTTGAAACATAAATTGAACAGCATTTTTAAAATGAGTTAAAATTAAGTTTGTCAATTTGTTGACTACATAGTTACCATAGATAGTTACTGTCAAAACAATAATAAGTAATCAAGAAAAGAACGACATCTCTTTTATTTTGTTACAATTACTAATTATTACCGGACTAGTCATTAAAATTCAATTTCCCTGCGCGTATATAAGCAGGGAAGTATTGTTTTGATGACGATTTTTGGTAAAAGCTTTTATTTAACTTGGTGTGAGCGTTTTCCGTCGTCCAACTTGCCTACAACCTAGAGGGCTGAAATTTGGTACACAGCTTCCACCGAGAAAAATAACTGAAAATGTTAAAGTGCGTGCGTCGATACGCGTGAATACGTTCGCCATAGAGAGTGAAGAATAACCTGAAATTGTATTTGACTCATGTTTTGGTCACCCAGTAAAAGGCGGTGTTCCGGGCTTGATACTTAAATAATATAGGTACTAGAAAGTTATTGAGATATCTACATTTTCGTAGTTGACACTGTTGACTGATAGAAATTATCCGTTATATTTATCAGCTAGTTTAAAGTTTTATGAACTCGAGGACTTAGTTTTAGATCCGCCACTGATCAAGAGGGGTAACGTCAAAATACTACCTGAAGGTGACGTAAATTGCGCCAAAGGTAAATTCACTAAGATTTACAAAATGGTAAACTGAACCAAAAGCAAATTTTACTAAAATTTTTGAAAATGTAAACTGGGCCAAAGACAAAGGAAATTGTCTGAGAAGTTTTGAGTTCTGGCTATCCCTTGAATGCTTTTAATGAGTGGAGCGACTCGAAAATCTAGTCTTTCTAGATATGTAATTTTCGAGTTGGAAACGCTTCAGAGATGTTTTTAGTGAGTAAAGCAGCACGAAGATACCGTTTTTTTAAATCTGTAATTTTCGGGTTGGAGCCGATTTATAGATGCTTTTAATGAGTGGAGCGACTCAAAAGTCCTGTTTTCTTAAAATAAATTAATTTACAAACTACTTATTATGTTTGTTAGGGTTTATTATGTAAGAGTAAATCCGAAGATTTTAAACATAAAACTTCAATATACAATACAAATTACAATATTGTGAGCGCTACAACTCAGGATGAGTTTTGGCTAACCACTTCATTTTATGAAGAGTTTTCAAGGCAGATAACCTTGGTGGTTTGCCATAGCCCGCCGAGGGAGGACGATTAGAATCGAGTTCTTGCTTTATTCGGGCACGAAGCAGGGTTACCGGTTACCGGCTTACGGAACCGGACAAATAGGCGCCGCCGAAAAGGCGCCGCCGTTTAACCGCTAGCCATATAGGCGCCGGTCTATATAAGCGCCAAGCCGAATGGGCGCCAGTAATTTAGGCGCCAGCCATATAGGCGCTGAGCCATTTAGACGCCAGCCATTTAGGCGCCAAATTTTTTAACTATTGTCTTACTTCTGTTCTTAGTAATTATATTGTTATTATTTTTTTACAAATTATAGTGAGAAAAAGTTTACAACGCTCTTATACAAGGGATTTCATTCAGGGGCCGTTCATATATTACGTTGAAGAATTAGCGGATTATAAGCAGATCCAACCAGAGGGGGAGGCCTCGGGGATTTGTCCCCAGTGCCCGGGATCCCTCACGGGCCTGGACGAATAACTAAATAAATTCTATATATAAAAGCACGAAAAGCGTAGTTTTAAAATCTGAATAAATAAAAAAAAGTTTTTTTTCTTATTTTATTAATTTATTAAAATAAATTTTGTAAATTTATATTTTTTTACCTACACTTTATTCATTATTTTCAAAATTTCTCTAAAAAGGGTTGGTTTGACAAAATATTTATTTGACTAAAGTTGTAGCCCGTTAAATTCTCTATCCGGTTTGGACCATCAGATCTTTTCTAAAACATGTTTTCGTTTAAGAGATATGGGGTTCGCAAGAAGAGTAAAAAAAAGAAAACCGGAATATTTTGAACATTTTTTCACTTAATTTAATTTATAACTCGAAATCCATTGATTCTAGACATTCAGGTCTATTATGTATCCCAAACGTTATTATAAAGGTGACAGTAATGAAATAAAATAAAGGTTTTGACAAATTGGTATGCACTATAAATGGCAAGAAAACCTTTATTATCTAGATCTTGTTAAAATAACGCTTTGTGAAAACGATAGGTAATACCAATTTGCCGAAATCCTTTAATATTATGTCATAACTGTCACCTTTATAATAACGTTTGGGATACATAATAGACCTGAATAAAGAGTTATAAGCTAATGATCTTTAAAAAAGTTCTAATCCATTAAGCCTAAAAACTCAATAATATCGGAGGTATGATCATTTGAAATCATAAATTTAAAAAATTGCTTTAAAAGAAGGTACTCCCCAAGGGTTTGGACTTGGACAAAAATTTTATTTGAAATTTTGTCTTAGAAAAGTGTTCTTTATCACCACCTCAAAGGTTATGTACAATCACGGGGACACCCTGTATAAGTAAAATAAAATAAATAAATCAAATTCAAAATTAAACTAGGAATAGAAATTATTATATATGTATTCCTCATGTAGTTTTGTAATCATATAACTAAGATCTTGTTCATTTTCCGCTATCACAACCTAATCATCCGAAAAAAAGAGTATAAAGTATGTCGTCTCCTACTCGCAGTCCCATATTTCTAAACTTCTTCATCTATCCTTGTAGGATTTCGCTAAATTTAAAATTTTTAAGAATAAAAAACATAAATATATTTCTAATAAAAAAAAATTAAATAAAATACATATTTTTTTTTAAAGTAATAAAAAGAATAAATAATGAGACTACTTATATATTTATACCCTTTATTTTATACCCACTAAAGGGTTAAAAAAATTAAAAAAAAAAAAAAAATTTGGCGCCTAAATAGCTAGGTACCTAAATGGCTGGCGCCTAAAAGACTGACGCCTAAATGACTCGTCACCTTAACGGCTCTGCGCGTATATGGCTGGCGCCTATTCGGCGGCGCCTATTTGTCCTAGACCGTCTCTGCTTAGTATCAGACCGTAACCGTCCTCAAAACTTCAATATAACAAGTTAAATTAACAAATATAATGGAAATTATATTTTTAAGCTTTCAGCGAGGTTTGTCGTTTTCGTCAGAAATTTAAAAGGTTGATATAATATATTATATTTATATTTTATATACTGAATTATGGTTTAATAACCGAAACATGTATATATTTGAATAAATATAATCTTCTGATTATAAAAGTTAAAATTTGTGGACTACATCTAACTTAGGGGCCGTCCTTTAATCACGTAAGGTTTTTTATGCCATTTTTTTACCCCCCCCTTGGTGATACGTCGTGAGGTTTTAGGCTACCCCTACCCCCCCTACCCAACATCACGTGTATTATTTTTTGAAAAATTTCTATAAGTAGAGACAGCGAGACAAAAGGCCGCGGGCAGCGGAACGACGATTGGCGTCACAAGGTCCAGTGCCGGAAGCCAGCTAAGAGCTAAATATTGTTGTTGTGTTGCTTTTTAGGCATAAATTTGCTCTCTCGGGATTTCACGTGGTAGCAAGAAAATATACACGTGATTGTCACAGCATCCCCCCCCCATCGTGATCAATCGTGATGTTATTCTAACCTCCTCCCCCCCCTGTTAGCACCTCACGTGATTAAAGGACAACCCCTTAATTGTCAAAAGTGATTATGAATAATTTTTATTACATCACGGCTAAACCAACAGAATATAACTTAAAATAAATTTAAGAAAATAAAACTAAAAAATTAAAAAATGAAATATTAAATAAAAAATTAAAATTAAAAACAAATATTTTAATTAAAATTAGAAAAAGTGTACTAAAAAATAAACAATACTTTTTTAAATGAAAACAAACAAAACTCCTTGAAAATATCAATATATAAAAGCGTAGGACTATAAATTTCATATACAAAGAGTAGAATTGAAGAGCAAAATTCAAAATTCGAATTGGAATACAGAAATGAATTCTGTAATTTTGTAGTTATTTAAATTTAATATTTTGCATTTTTATATTGATTCTTTCAAGGGGCTTTGTGTGTTCCCTTTTAAAAAATTAATTTTTATTTTTTAGTGCATTGTTTTTAAATTTTAGATAAGGTTTTTTTCAAATTTTAATTTCTTACTTTAAATATATTCAACAATAATTATTATATTAAAATATAATATAATATTATTAGGTACTTGTATACACATGGAGTCCCAATTTATTCCTTTGTGCTTGATATTGTATACTTGTATTATTTATTATAAATACTCGTAACGTACATTATTATTAAACAGGGATGTTTTCTATGATTTTTATTGTTGACTCACATGGAATCCTTGGCCAGACTTTTTTTATAGAAGGTCAGTGTAGATTGAAATATACGATTTGATATACATTATAAATTTTACATTCAATATAGTAACAATGTTTATTTTATTTTTGAGTTTTCAAATTAGTGCAATATTATTTTTAATTTTTGAGAGTGTTTTAGCGGTTAGCAGTATTGGTAAGTTTATGTGATTTATTATTAAAAATATTCAAAAAATCATTTGCTATTAATTGCTTGATTAGATGCACAGACATCATATTTTTAATATACCTCTACTTTAGGAGTAGGTATAGTATTTTAAATTTTTAAAACTTAGTTTTATTGATTTGTAATTTATGCCTAATACACATATTTGATAAAAAAAATAATACATGCAAATACTTTTCCCTACTATTGAATTTAATTGTAATAATTATTGTGTATTACGAGTAGTATCTTACCTAGAAACAATTAATTTAATTAACTAATTATATTTTTTTGCGTCAATAGACATTTAAATTTTTTTATTTATTTGCATTATTTATACAATTATTGCAATATTTTTTTCTAAATTTTAAGCCAAATTCTTCCTTTATCAATCAAAAAATAGGAATAGTATAAATATAAATTCGGAAGTAAATTTGATAAATTGGTCATTAATATTACTTTATGCTATGTTGGGTTTTAGTCTTTACAATTTGACGTAGTTATGCAGAAATCTACCAACTCACAATTTTCGAAAAATGAGTTAATTACGAAAATGGGCTTATTATGAACTATTCTTTGATTTGTAAAAAACTAGAAAAAATTCAACAAGCTGTATGGATTTTTTATTTTTTGTAGATGTTCATTATTATGATTAAAACTACCAAATCACATAATTTGAGTATTTTTTGTACAAAATCAGGAAATAGTATTTTTGGCTAAAAGGTAACTTGACTTATGGATATAAAAGCACTTCCACAGCTGGCTTACTCTGTCTGTGTTCTATCCAAAACAATTTTATTTATTTATTTTCTCAATAAGTTAGTGTTAAATTGGGTTGATAGGCTTCTGCATATCTATACGTCTAATTGCATTTACAATTATTGCAGTTTTTAATCGATCTCTTTAAAACAATACATCTCATCTTCATTAATAAAAATTTAAATCCAGCTAAATAGCATTATGCACATATAATATTAGTGTAATAATAAAACGGTTGACCAATCACAACCTTGATAATATGTTACATATTATACGTAAAACTTAAACAAAAATTCGTTATTAAGCATTAAGGTCGTATTAATGAATAAGTTTAAAATAGTAGGAACCGATGGGATGATACAGCTATAATTAATTTAGTAATGGTAAATTGGTTACCTCGGTTAATTATAAAATGCTATTTTAAAAATTTAGGAAACAATGAAATTGCCAATAATTGGGGATCAACGATTGGTGGTCTAAGTCAAAGTCAACGGTACGGAATTTCTGGTTTTTGCCCATCAAACACTCAATGCCTTCCAATTTCTTCCTGTCCAATTCTAAACAGCATTTTAAATCACCAGTGTGTTTACAGCAATAGGTAGAAGCAAATCACAATTATTGTTTAAAAAGTAATTAAATGTTATCAGAATAGGTCAACTAGGATGCGGTTATCAAGGATCTGGACTTGTTTGTTGTCCTCTTTATTCGACTTCACCTAATTCTAACTCTGAGCGTGAAACTTGTGGTCAATCTTTGGTACAGGGTACTCACTACAAAGGACTTGGAGCTTATCCGTGGGTCGCTCGAGTTGGATTTAGAAGTAATTATTATTACAAATTACAGTTTTTCGTAATTTAAATTTTTATAATTCATTTTAGACACCCTGAACGGTGAAATAAAGTACGCCTGTTCGGGATCTATAATTACAAAAAGAGTAATTTTAACTGCCGCTCATTGCGCTTTAGCTAAATCCGACAACTATAAACTGTAATAATAAAACTACTATTTTTAAATAAAAAATTAATTACCAGTTATTGTTTAGATATACGGTTAGAGTAGGAGAATGGTTAACAAATTCCGATATCGATTGTGGGGAAGAATTTTGTGGCCTTCCAGTGCAAGATATTACCATCAGTCACGTTATTTTACATCCGGAGTATAATAAGGAATTATACAAAAACAATATAGCACTTTTAGTTTTAAACTCAAACATTAATTATTCAGGTAATTAAAAATCTATTAATTTTAACAAAAATTATATATTTGTTACAATAATTTAAAATTAGTTACAACTCAGCCAATTTGTTTGCCGGAATCATGGTCCGTTAATGGTAATCATGCATCATTAGTGGGTTGGGGAAAAACGGCTGGACAAATAGGTAATATCATAATTATGGTATTTTAAAATTAATAGGAAATAGTAAAACAAACAATTTTTATGCAGTTGAATCACCTAAGCAGCAAATACTCAATCTTCCTGTGCTTAACCTTCAGCCATGTGTTAATGTTTATGGAAGAACCTTGCCCATTAGTGAAAATCAATTATGTGTCGGAGGTGAAGCAGGAAACGATGCTTGCTCTGGATTTGGAGGTTCTCCGCTAGTTCAACAACGTGGAAATGTTTATACGCAAGTTAGTATGTCGAACCAAAATTAACAAATAGAAAAGAAAGTACATTTTGTTTGAAGAAAACGTAAAATTTAATTTTGTAGCTTGGAATTTTATCGTTTGGTTCCGATCAATGTGGCGTCCAAGGAGTTCCTAGTGTCTACACCAATGTAGGAAAATATGTAAATTGGATAAAGGAAAATATTCCTGTGCTATATAATAATTAATCTTTTAATACTACATAATGTAATATGGTATGTACCAAATTTTGTTTTACAGTGTTATTAAAAAATTAATTAGAGTAAAATTTTTAATTTTTCTTTATTTATGATATACTTGTATTACATAATACGTTACATATACCGGGTGCTATATGAGTTAGCCGAACATAGGAAATTAACATGTAAAAACTTATTTATGCAAATTCCTGCTTTCCTAACTATTTTAAAGATAAAATGAAAGGTATAAAAATAATGCAGAAATATAAACCACGAATGATAAGAGCATTAGATTTTGTCTAGCATTTACTTTAAAAGTCAAAAAATGCCTTTGAAATTGTTAAAAGTTTCATTTATCAGACTGGTCATGTAAGTTGCTAAGGTACCTAATTATATTTCAAAATAGAAATTAAATTGAATTTATTCTATACGATCTATCCTCTCTAAATCCCAACTGATGTTCTCCGAGTGCTTGCTCTGTATACTTTTCTAATCTTGCTGGGATTAGGGATGATAGTACTTTGTATACTACTGGTAGTAGCGTTATGCCGCTGCCGCTGTAATTACTACACTCCTCAACGTTTTCTTTTTTTATTAATTGGGATTATTCTCTATTCTTTCTTCGATCCAAACTGTTCTTATGAGGTTATATATTTTTTGCTGGAGTTGGTTTTCTCCATTCTTGATCATCTCCGCGAGCACTCTATTTTGGCCAGGTGCTAACCCGTTTTTCATTTTAACCATTATTTTTATCATTTTATAAAATGTTAGTTTTTCTATCTTTCGTTTTTAATTCTCATATGTTGTCGTTTTTTACCGCCTGTGTTTAGTAATTTTTTAAAATGATTTTTCCATATTTTTTTGATTTTCTCTTTATCATTCTCTGGCTTACTTTGTTCATCTTTCATTGCTCTGGGTCTTATTTTATTGGTTAATTTTGATTATTTAGTTTCTTATAAAAATTCTTTGTAATGTCATTTTTACTTTCCTGTTCCAAATATCGCTTATCATATCATTCAGCTAAGCATTTCTTCTTTCTTTACAAACTTCAAAAGCAACTTTCATCCGTTTCGATGTCCTTTTTATATCTTCCGGTTTCCCTGTTCTAATCCAATTGGCTTTAGCTTTATTTTTCATCTTTACTCTTTCTTCACAGATCTCATTAAACCATTTTTAATTATTTTTCCTTTTTACGCTTTATCGTTTCTTCCTTTCCTGTCTGTATTAAATGCTTTATTATACCTTTCCAGTCCTCACCAATGTTGTTGCTTTCCCGCAAGGTCCTTATTTGTTCATTCATTTTTTCAGCGTACTTGTTATTTTCTCGTCATTTAATTTCTCTAAACTCCATACAATATTTTTTTTCATACCTCGCGTGTTAATTTTTTACTTTAGTGTTGCAGCTACCAAGTAGTGGTTTGAGTCAACATTTGCTCCTCTCAACGTTTGAGCATCTTTTATCGGTTTTCATTTTTGCTCGTATTTTCTGGCTTTATCCACGTTACTTTGTGCCGAATCAAGCTATTTCAATGCTGGGTATAAATTAGATAAATGGCGCCTTCAATACTAAATATATTGTATAGAATATTCGCGATTTATTTTACCGTTGGTGCCGCTCATGACGCTACCAAATATCAAAAACATGGAAACTCTATTACGTACAATTGATGTTATTTTGAGTTTAATTCTAAAATATTTTATCGCAAATCTGCCGTGAAATGATAATTCACAAAATAAAACACCGAAAAAATGCAAATTTTTGGTTTTAAACAAAACTTTCTATACCAACTATACGTATTAGATTACCTTAATATTTTTCTGCGTGGTGGCGTTCGTTTAATGCAAATAGCGAATAACCAAAGAAAACCAAAATTTTTATTATTTCGTGGTCTTTGGAGGAGGATGAGGGAAGCTAGAAGTGGAAATAATATTATGTAGATAAACTAAGTGAAAAAATTGAGTAAAAAAATGGAAAAATCGATTATTTATAATGATATTTTACAATTTATCGAGACAAATTTTTTCCAAACTCAACTTTTTTGCTACAAATATTAACTTTTCACTTCTCTAGCTTATTACTATTGTCATATTAATGTCAAAGTATTTGCAGTAGTTAATTAATTAATCCCCGTACTTTCAAGTGTCAATTATTAGATTATTTGATTCTATAGCATAATAATATTGTTTTAGTTAAAACTTTTTGGAAACAGTAGGTAGGTAATTTGATCAATGGAATAATGGATACTGAAGATTGTGAATATTCAAAATTGGATACAAATTGGTAAGTAGATATTTAATATTATTCAACTATATTATGTAGATATATTGTAGAATTAATATTTTTATTGATGCATTTGCCAAAATTGCAAATTAACATAATTATTTACACTAGATACATTAATTATTTTACTTAATTTATCAAACAAATTATAATAATGATCAAATACCTGCTTAAATAAGGTTGTAATGTGAGATTTGCAGATTTTAGTAAAATAATAAAAGTATTAAAATTAAAATAAATCAAATATAAGTCATATTTTCTCCAAATAAAATTTTATGTTGGGGACTAGTTTCGAAGGTTTATAACAGCTTCATCTTCAGTCCAAAGAAAATTCACAAGATTTGTCAGAATATTAAAAAAATTACATAAAATCTCTCCACATTACGTTAAATCTCTGTGAAAGGCGAAGCAATGTAGTAAACCACAATATTAAAAAAAATTCAGATAAAACCGATGTGGTGTAATTTTCTAACTAATTTGTTGTTAAACAAAATTCGATTATCTATGCAATAATTATACTTTTGATATTACTTTAAACATACTATTGTAAAATAAAATGTAAAATAATAATTAGGAACTAATATCTTGGTCCTATTAGAACCTAATATTGGATCACTATCACTAAGAACTAATCATACAGCAAATCAACGTCTAGAAAGTTGATGTTAATGAACTACAACGAACGCACAGTCTCCTGCCAGCCGCCGATAGCAAGAAAACCGACAACAAAGTCAAGCCATTTAATTCCAAGTAAGAGTGTTGAGATGTGACAAATCTCGTAATATAAAAATTGCACATCAATCGAGTTCCACATCAATCAAATTCCACCACAATTGAGTTGCACACCAATCGAGTTACACATCTATCGATTTGCACACCATTATAGAGTTGCACGTCAATCGAATTCCACACCAATCTAGTTACATATCTATCGATCTGCACACCAATAGAGTTGCATACCAATAGAATTGCACATTAGATTAGATAATGTTTATTCAATATAATCAAAATTACACGAAACGTCAAAGTGTTTCTTTCAGAGGATAGCTCCAAATCAGATGCGGCTGAAGAAGTAAGAAGAAGAAGAAGTAAGTAAATTCAAAACCAGCACAACGCTTTAAGTTCTGAATACAAAAAACAACACTGGGTAGTTGTCTATTAATCTCGTTAATGTGATGCTTCCACCCAAAATTAATAATATTAAAACTGCAAATAAACAAATTTTCTGAAAGAAGCGACAAGCTTCGCTAAAAGGTTATAAATAAAATTGATTTTTATTAATTTAATTAATAAACTTGTTATATTGAAGTTTTAATATTATCGTCCATATATATAGACTCCCAGAAACTTCACAACTTTAAGCTCGCTGTTCAGGTTGAAAAAGTTCATAGTTTGAGTCGTTGCCTCATTTAAACTTAGTTTGTTGGAGTAGTTGGATTAATAGAATTTCACAACAATCGAGTTGCACACTAGTTTAGTTCAGCACCAATCGAGTAATCAATTAAAATGCCAACAGCGCGAAAACTGTATCGCATTAGCGATCCCTTTAATTTTTCGGGTCCCAAGTACGGCGGCTTCTACGGGAACTTAGATAAGACGTTGGTCTTGCATCATTTCTTGTTATCCAATGTCGTCTAATCAACTTATTGGTTTACAATAACAATAACAATATTTTAGCACAGATTTAGATTTCTAAGAGATTGCCTTTAACAAATACTTTAAATTTCAGTACCGAAGAAGTTATAGAACTGACTAAAACAAATGAAAATAATCAAAATGAACCAACTTTCAATGTTTCATATTTACAATTGGTAAGTTATTTCAATAAATACAAATGTATTGCAAATGCTTACTATGTACATCAGTGTAATTATCTTGTAGTTTAAATTTTCAACGACTTGCGATAAAGTTCTCTTGGTTATTGCTGCTGTATTATCAATTCTTAGTGGAATTTGTTTTACTCTAACTTCTGTAATTACGGGGAAAGGTTTTGATGGTATTATGACTTATGCTTTTGCATTATCAAGTGCTGCTGATGAAAATGAAAAAATCATAGCATTGGAAGTTTTTATGAATAAAATGCATATGTTTGCAATAATAGGTGTTTCTACAGCAATATTTATTGCAGGAACTTTTTACTTAGCTCTAGCATTGTCTAACTACACTGGTCTTAGACAGGTAATTGAAAATATACAATATTTATTTTATCATGCTATGTGCAAATGTTTTCTATGTCTTTGGCTGTCATTTCAAAAAAAGCAAACCAAAAAAATATCCGCTAAGTTTATCCACCTGCATTTCTGTTTTTTCCTAAGTACAATTTTTATCCGCTAGCAAACTTTGGCGTTTGACGTTTCATATGCATTGTTTCATATTACATGAGTAGAATAGGCATGATGACTAATTTTGAAAAACTGTTCGATGATGTTCGGAAGTATCTACTATTTCCAAAATATATTTAAATTTCTGACGAAAATAAAGGTTTGGTAGAAAAAATTATTATTTTAATTTGAAATCTAAACTTCACGCCAAAACGCTCGCTTGAGTCATGACGCGTGTTTGTGACGTCACAACTCATAAATGTCACTGTCGAAGTCTTGCAGGTTATAAACAATAATGAAAACCTAACCTAACTTCATAAAATATCGCACTACGTGATTCAAAAAACGCAGATAACAGCGCTACCACTTTCGAAATTTTGAATCACGTAGTGCTATATTTTATGAAGTTAGGTTAGGTTTTTATTATTGTTTATAACCTGTAAGACTTTGACAGTAATATTTATGTGTTGTGACGTCATTCGTTCTGATTGGTGTTCAACTTATCATGGCGGATTTTTATATTTTCTAATTTTATTTTATCAAAAAAGTTATGAATCTTGCTCATATTATAAAAATAAATACGTTTATACCGCTTTTAATTTTAATTTTAGAGATTTGCGTAAAATGCAAGATGGCATGGGAGAAAAATTATGCTACTTTATGTTTGCATTGAAAATATCCTTATTGGGAATAATGATATCGTTTTCATATGCCTGGGAATTAACTTTGATATGTATAATACCATTTGTAGTATCAGTTGTGGTGTTGACAATTATAGGAAAGGTAGATTGAGAAATGAGAACATTGTAAAACAAATGAATCACAACTAGTAATATTTTGTAGTTGTCTGCAAAATTCAGTAAAGAGGAATCACAAATAAATGGTGAAGCTGGAAGTGTTGCAGGAGAAGCGTCAAGTTACATTAAAACAGTTGTTGCATTTGATGGACAAACAAACGAAGTTAAAATGTACAATAGTTTAGTTTTTACCGTAATGAAATTAAATATTAAACGTATTTTCTCGACTAGCATCGGAGAAGCCATAATGAATTTTGCCTTGTACACAGGTAACTCTTTATCTATATGGTATGGAGTTACGTTAGTTGTAAAAGGAAGACAAGGCAATGGAAATTACAGTGTGGAAAGCATCATAACAGTAGGATATGGTTTATTAGTTATTAAGTCAAACATCAGTGAAGGTACTTGCTATAGATTTTCATGTGCACAGGCATTACTTCTTATTATATTAGAAATTGTATACCGTATATTGAATTATTTAATTCAGCCAAAGGAGCAGCACATTCCATATTTTCCGTTATAGACAACGAATGTAGCATTAATAAATCTTATGAAATTGGTACAAAACTAAATAATATTAAAGGAAAAATTACGTTTGAAAACATCAACTTTGCTTATCTTGCACGAAACACTGTGCCAGTTAGTCGATAACTTAATACTTGATTAAAAATATCATTAATGATGTTGTTTTAGGTTTTAAAAGGTATAAATTTTTCAATTAAGCCAAAAGAAACTGTAGCATTAGTAGGAAGTTCCGGATGCGGAAAATCAACTATAATTCAATTAATTCAAAGATTTTACGACCTCAGTTTTGGAACTGTACGACAGTAAGTTTGAAAATTTTAATTTAGTTAAGAAAATTTCTTTTAAGATTTATATGGATGACTTAAACATAAAAACATTAAACCTACGTTCTTTACGAAGTCATATTGGTGCCGTAGGTCAGGAACCTATTTTGTTTGACTTGTCAATTTTTGAAAATATTAAATTAGGAAATTTAAATGCATCCCAAAGCGATGTCGAAGAAGCTGCCAAAAAAGCAAATGCTCACTCATTTATTACTTCCCTTCCTAATGGATATGGCACGGTAATCGGGGAACGAGGTACTCAATTATCTGGCGCACAAAAACAAAGAATAGCGATAGCCAGAGCGCTAATTCGTAACCCTGCTACTTTATTGCTGGATGAAGCTACATCAGCTTTGGATTCAAAAAGTGAATATGTGGTACAGGAAGCGCTAGATATGGTAAATTCTTATTTTTACAATATAAATTGTTTTTCCACAACTGTTCACGATTTAGGCTGCCGAAAATTGTACAACGATAATTGTTGCTCATCGATTGTCTACTGTGAGAAAAGCAGATCGTATTATTGTTTTAGAAAATGGAAAAATGGTTGAAGAAGGTTCTCACGACGATTTAATTTTAATGCAAGGGGTATATCATAAATAAGTATTAACCCAACTATCCAAATTAGATTTTCAAGAAACTACTAATGAATTGGAATTTGGTATGTAATCGTTACATATTATTTATTATTTTCGAATATCATATAAGTCATATACTTATATTCAGTGGCGTAAAAAGCAGGTAAGGGACCCGCGTGCAAAGTTGTTATAGGGGCCCTGCTTTTATAAAAGACCCCTTTCTTAATTTTATTAAAATTTGAAAATTATACTTTAATTCTTATCAAAAATATATTGTTTTTCTATTTTTCAATTTTCTGAGATTTCCTTTGATTTCTCTAAGATTTCCTAAAGTATCTTAGAATTTTTTGTAATTCCCCACTTCATACGATTTTTTGGATATTTTTCTAAGATTTTCTAGAATTTTCGGTACACGGAAACGCAAAAAAATAATATTTTGTAAACTAAAAAAATAATTTTTTTCATTTTTTTCAAATTTTATTTTTGTATTAAATTCTTCTCTATAATAATATTAAAAAAGTCTTAATCAATAATCGTGTAAATATCCTATTTTTGTAAATATTCTTTTTTTAAATTAAAAAAAATTTTTTCTTATTTTTTCAATTTTATTTTTTTATTATATTTTGCTCTCTATAATGATAATAAAAATGTATTAATCAATAATCGCGTAAATATCCTATTTCTTTATATTTTTGTTATTTATAAGTATGATAAAGTTATTGTAATGGCCACATCCGATTTTTTTAAATTAAAATTACTAAATTTAATTTTAAAATTAAGATTTTTTTGCCTTTTTATTTTCTGATTTGTCAAGGAAACCCTGGAAATGTCAGGATTTGATCTTGAAAATTTAGTGGGAACATTAAACATTAAACATTAAAAAAAAAACGTGACATTTGGTAAATTATTCGCGGAGTTATGAGTATTTCAATAAAATGTAACGTAATTTTCTAAAAATTTATATAATCTTGATAATTTAAAATTCAAAAAAAATAGAACCCCTCGTTTGTCCATGATAAGACTAAGCTTAAAATTTGTTAAATGGATAACAGTTTTTTACAAAAATTTTTTAAAAAAATCGATCAGTACAACCATTCTTAAAAATGGTGATTTATTATTAAAACTTGAAAATCTAATAGTAATGTCGTTTTAAAATATTTTTCGATATTTTTTATAGAAAGTACGTTTTAAAAGAAACATTAAAAAAAAAACGTGGCAGTTGGTAAATTATTCGCAAAGTCATGAGCATTTAAAAAAAAAGTAACGTAATTTTCAAAAAATTTATATCTCTTGAATGGCTTGATAAAATAAATTGAAAAAGGTCATGAAGGCTAGTCTCAACTAGAACTAAAAGAAAAAAAATTTTCAAAAAAATCCGAGATGCAAAAGTAAAACGTTGTCCGATTTGGAGTGGAATGCCCAATATGTATATAAATGTTAAATAATTTTTATATGATTATAGGTAGTAACAACAGACGAAATCCCAGATTCAAGTTGCAAAGATTTATGGAATCTCATGAAACTGAGTAAAGCAGATACATGGTTAGTAATTGTCGGTATCATATGCGCAATTTTTAATAGTTTCAATAATTTTATTTATGGTTATATATATGCAAGTTCGATAGAGGTAAGTTTAAATGCACTTAACAAGTTTTCCTTTAATTTGAAAATTTTATTAATATTCCGGATTTTATCTGGAACCGACAATGAATACATTATGAAACAAGTACGTTTCTATATCATTGTTTTCGTAGTTATTGGTGTTATTTTTGCAATGCTATCATTTTTCGAGGTACACAATATATATTATTAAACCTAATTACAGTAGAATCCGCTTAATGTGATCACGGATAATGTTATCAATCGATTATTGTGATCATTTTGACTTGGAACCGGCCGCTTTAATTAGGTTACATACAAAAACCACCGGATAATGTAATCAAAAAGCCGCTTATTATTATCACTTTCAAGGAATTTCCTACACAATAAATCTTTCTTTCTAAGTATCTTTTTCTGATTTGTCATTGAAATTTTATATATCTTGACAAAACACGTCACTCGTTTTAATTTCTATACAAAAACTAATGAAGTTTCCCGTTTCATGGCGTGTTTCTATTTTTGTTTTGCTAAATGTGCACTTTGCTTTGCATTTTAATTTAAGTTTAGTTTATTCTTGGTAAATTTACCTAATTCTTCTAAAATTCGTTTTTTTTAAGTTTGCTTATTGTTATCGGTCGGTTAATGTTATCAAAATGTTCTTCGCCCAATGTGATCACATTAAGCGGATTCTACTGTATAATAATTTTCTATGTTTGATACCTATGCACAGTGGTTCAAAGGCTATATAAACTTGGCCAAAACTTCCAATTACTTCGTAATAATTATTTAAAAGATAATTGCACTAAATGCAAAGATATTTAATAAAAAAAAAAAAATTTAGTCAAACCGATACTTACACTGAAAAAAATAACTAAAAATTTACAAATTTTATTCAGAATAACAGAATTTGGCCACTTCTAGTTTTAATATTTTTGTATCCTTGTCTGTTGGTACTTCTATTCGTTTAAGAAGAACTTCCTCTAGATATTTTTTTGTTTCTGTCGGCCGCTTCGACATTTTTGCATAATTTCGAAAAGTACTTTCCGTTGCATGTTTCGCTTATATAAGCAATTTATTTTAATTTTATATAATGTAATAGTACTTTAGCTACAAGTGTGTCACAAATTGGTCAGTTGAAAGCTTTTGAATTTTTTTAAAACACCTTAAGAAACATACACTTTTGGAGTAACACCTTATTTATATTATTTGCACTGTTGAAATGTCAAATTGGCATGTTGCATTCAAAATACTGTATCACTACTTAGTTTACTCAAAATATAAAAAATAATGATACTGTATAATACGTAACTACACGAGTTCACCTGCTCGAAAAAGTATCGAGTAAAAATCGCAAAACAAAACTACTACTTTAAAAGCAAAAAATAGACTAATATAGGATGAGGAAAATCTAATTACAGGTAATAAAGGATTTTATGAACATTCAACTTTAAACTCCAATCATAAAATATATGATTTTAATAATTTCATAATGAGGGTTTTGGCCACATAATTCCATTGCTTGAACCACTGTGCTATGTAATGAATATATAGTAATAAGATAAAATGAATTTGCTCTTAGGATGAAACCGTAAAAAAGTACCTACATTTAAATAATTAAACCATATCATCATTCCAATTATTGTATAACTCTGTAGTTCATTTTAAGAAATCTCCGGTAATTTGACAAATATACAGCTTAATGTGGTTAATGTGAACACTTATTGATTCTCAATATGACTAAACTCTGTTTTTTAAACAAATAAACCTAACCGATTATTTATCAACCCTAGGAGCGAATTGAAATTGAAGTGCAATTCAGAATCAATTAAAAAAAGGTACTATTTTCTTTACCATTTTATTTTTATTTACATTATTTTTTATTTTTATTTTTATTTTTATTTTTATTTTTATTTTTATTTTTATTTTTATTTTTATTTTTATTTTTATTTTTATTTTTATTTTTATTTTTATTTTTATTTTTATTTTTATTTTTATTTTTATTTTTATTTTTATTTTTATTTTTATTTTTATTTTTATTTTTATTTTTATTTTTATTTTTATTTTTATTTTTATTTTTATTTTTATTTTTATTTTTATTTTTATTTTTATTTTTATTTTTATTTTTATTTTTATTTTTATTTTTATTTTTATTTTTATTTTTATTTTTATTTTTATTTTTATTTTTATTTTTATTTTTATTTTTATTTTTATTTTTATTTTTATTTTTATTTTTATTTTTATTTTTATTTTTATTTTTATTTTTATTTTTATTTTTATTTTTATTTTTATTAAATTAACCATTAATTAATTTAAAATTTATAATGAAAACAATTGTTTTGTAGTATCACGCAAACTGTAATATTTAGTGCATGGACTACAGTTCTTTCATTAGCATTTTTATCAAACATAACAAAAAGATTGCAGCCAGCTAATCAGATATACAAGTTATTAAATTCAGTGCCAAAAATCAAAAATGAAGAGGACAATGAAAATTGGTATTTTAGGGTTTTGTATCTTTTTATGACTGTTTTCCTATTATTATTTTAGATCGAAGGAAATATAAAGTACGAAAATGTATCCTTTTCGTATCCATCGCGCCCAAATGTGAATGTATTGAAAGATTTCAATTTACACGCATTTAAAGGAAAAACTATAGCTCTAGTGGGTCCAAGCGGATGCGGAAAATAAACTATTATTCAGTTATTGGAACGCTTTTATGATGCAACATCTGGTAAAATCGAATTTGGTAAAGACAATATAGCAAAGGTCAATTTATCTTCTCTGAGATCCCGTTTAGGAATTGTAATGCAAGAACCCAACCTCTTTAGTACAACCATTGCAGAAAATATTGCTTACGGTAATAACAAAGTTGTATCATCAAAACAAGAAATAATTGAAGCCGCCCAGGAAGCTAATATTCACTCATTTATAATCTCTTTACCGTTGGTGAGTTTATAAAAGTTCACAAAGTTCATGAGTTTTGAAATTATTTAATTAATTTTTAGGGTTATGACACAAAATTAGGCGAAAAAGCTACCCAATTATCAGGTGGTCAAAAACAAAGAATATCCATAGCTAGAGCATTAATTCGAAATCCGGAAGTGCTTCTTTTAGACGAAGCTACTTCATCACTTGATGCAGAAAATGAAAAGGTAATAACATATTTAGTTTTTACTAGATTATAAATCTTTCAACCATTAATTTTTTATAGATTGTCCAAGAAGCATTAAATAATGCAACGAAGCAAAGAACTTGTAATACGATTGCACATAATTTGAAAACCATTATAAACGCTGATTTGATTGTCGTGATGAACGAGGGAGGTATTGTAGAATTAGGTAGTCACGATGAACTTATGGACAAAAAATCTATGTACCACCAACTTTACGCTAATCAACATAAATCATAATCGAGGTGATGAAATAGAAAAATAAACGTATAAGTTTGTACAATTACAATATTCAATAATTAGGTCATAACAGGGAATAATAATGATATTATCGCTTGTTGATATATTATAATGGATTAACCTGATTAATAATGAGATAAATACAAAAAAATTAGCAGAATTCATTGATGTTAATTAAGTTAGGTACTGTTAGTGTGCGGTTAGCTTAATGCTATAGCGCTTAACTGCCAAAATACTTTGATTTCTGGTAAAACTATAATACCTATTGCTTTGATTTCTTCTTATAAATTGGAGTAGTATTTTTATTGTAATGCAAAATTTATGATTATAATTACACTGTAATTAATTAATTGGCACGATTATTTCTTGAATAAATAGATCTTTAAACAATTGCATTAATAAATTATTGGTATAGTAAAAAGGACCCATTTTAGGACGTTAAACAAATATATAACAAATATAATATAATAAATATCAAAACATAAAATTGAAATCTGCAAGCATATCATGTTATTTAAGATTACCATGAGAAATTATTTACAGAAGTTGAAATATGGAGAATTGAAGGATAAAATTTAAGTAATTGCACTATGTACTTACCCAATAAACTTATGATGATTTCAGCTCTGCGTTGTTGAAAATCACAATCACCTAAAACTTATGTATCATAAGGTTTAGCTCGAACAAAAGAAGAGCTAGCATCTATTTATAAAATTTAAAACTTGTTTTCCGACTAGCCCTACGAGACCGAATAGCCTTTGCTTCCAATTTTTTTCGGTTTTCAGATTTTGATGGAAATATCCGTTTTAACCTTACCTGAATTCATTTTAACTAATTTCGTTGGGACGTCTGTACATACGTACGTATGCCTGTATGTCACATAACTAAAATATGGTAGATCGTACAAAAGTTGAAATTTTGCATTTGAGACTCTAATGCCCATATTAATAGTCACGGATTAATCCGAGATTCAAGATTTACCAATGAGATCACTGGAATTTTTAAATTCAAGCAATCTCATTGGTGAAATCTAGGATTATCCTGAATCTCGGATTAATCCGTGACTATTAATACGGGCATTATAGCATCTATTAGTCGTGAACCTCCTATTTTTAGTTGCGATTGTCCGTGCCAAAACGCGCATAAATGTATTAACAAGATTTTAACTAAAAACCAATGGTTTTCCGATTTTTTTCTATACAGGCAGAGCAGAGTGCTGAATGAGTTAGCCGAACGTAGGAAATTAACATGTAAAAACTTATTTATGCAAATTCCTGCTTCCCTAATTATTTTAGAGAAAAAATGAAAGATACAAAAATAATGCAGAAATATGAACTACGAATGATAAGGGCATTAGATTTCATCTAGCTTTTACTTAAAAAGGCCAAAAAAGCTTTTGAAATTGTTAAAAGTTTCATTTATCAGACTGGCCATGAAAGTTGCCAAGGTAATTATTGTATTTGAAAATAGAAATTAAATTGAATTTATTCCATGGCCAGTCCGATAAATCAAAATTTTAACAATTTTAAAAGCATTTTGGACTATATTTAAGTAAAAGCTAAATGAAATCTAATGTTTTTATCATTTGAAGTTTATATTTCTGCATTATTTTTGTATCTTTCATTTTTTCTCTAAAATAATTAGGGAAGCAGGAATTTGCATAAATAAGGTTTGACATGTTAATTTCCTATATTCGGCTAACTCATTCAGCACCCGTATAATGTAAGCATTTTTACGTAGATAATCAATCTAGGTGTTTAAGGATTTACCACCGAGTTGCGGCGAAAAAAGGTTCGTAAGCATCGGTCGGATCGCACACATACCTTTTCTTGTATAAACTCTATAGAATTTAGTAAAATGGTCCTATGTGATTACTTTTTTGCAACTTTTAGTTTCTCTAAGTTTGCTTTTCAAAATAATTATTAATTTTTTTATAGGTAAAATATAATAGTATATTATCTACGCGGGAGATATGAGATGCATTACGGGCGTAGGATTTAAAAGCCAGAGGGCCGTAGGTAGGCCCGAATGCTTTTGAATCATGAGTTCGGTAATGCATTGTTATCTCCCAAGTTTGATTACTATTTTATCTACTTCCGGTAAATAAATAGCACTTAATAATAAATAATAATTAAAATAATTTGCACTCAACAAATGGAAACATAAAAAGCTGATTACCTGATTTCATTAATATGGGTGACACTTTCGATGTTGATGAAGCCGCGGCAAAGATTACAGAGCAAGACGATGCGGTATTTCGGGTGTGGTGGCTTCCATAACTGCGCTTAGAAGGGTTAAGTTAAGTTTTGGAAGTAGGACTATTCGTGGGAGAATTGATTTTACGTTTTCACATTACAATACAAATGCAATTTTTTATTACATGATTTAATTATTTTGATTATGATTTATGTTGATTAACGTAAAGTTGGTAATACATGGATTTTTCACTCATAAGTTCTTCGTGATTACCTAATTCTACAATACCTCCCTCGTTCATTACGACAATTAGATCAGCGTTTATAATGGTTTTCAAACTATGTGCAATCGTAATACAAGTTCTTTGCCTCGTAGCATTGTTTAATGCTTCTTGGACAATCTAGAAAAAATTAATAGTTGAAAGATTTATAATCTAGGAAAACCTATATTATTACCTTTTCATTTTCTGCATCAAGTGATGAAGTTGCTTCGTCTAAAATAAGCACTTCAGGATTTCGAATTAAGGCTCTAGCTATTGATATTCTTTGTTTTTGACCACCAGATAATTGAGTAGCTTTTTCGCCTAATTTTGTGTCATAACCCTAAAAATAAATTTAAGAATTATAAAATTCTTAATATTATAAACTTTGTGAACATTTATAAACTCACCAACGGTAAAGAGATTATAAATGAGTGAATATTGGCTTCCTTGGCGGCTTCAATTATTTCTTGTTTAGATGATACAACTTTGTTATTGCCGTAAGCAATATTTTCTGCAATAGTTGTACTAAAAAGGTTGGGTTCTTGCATTACAATTCCTAAACGGGATCTCAGAGAAGATAAATTGATTTTTGCTATATTGTCATTGCCAAATTCAATTTTACCAGATGTTGCATCATAAAAGCGTTCCAATAATTGAATAACAGTTGATTTACCGCATCCGCTTGGACCCACTAGAGCTATAGTTTTTCCTTTAAATGCCTGTAAATTGAAATTTTTCAATACTATAGCATTTGGGCGTGATGGATACGAAAAGGATACATCATCATACTTTATATTTCCTTCGACCTAAAATAATAATTTGAAAACACTGATACTTAATCAAATTTAAAAAATTAAAATACCAATTGTTGATTATCTTTTTCATTTTTAATTTTTGGCACTGAATTTAATAACTTGTTTATTCGATTAGCTGCCTGCAATCCTTTTGTTATGTTTGGTAAAAATGCTAAAGAAGGAATTGTAGACCATGCACTAAATATTACAATTTGAGCGATACTATAAAACAATTGTATTTATTACAAATTTTAAATCAATAAATTGAAGGTTGATTTACATAAAAACTGTTGAAACGTTGACTTGATCATTTCTTAGTAGCCTAGAGCCACCATATAGAATAACTACATAAGGAATTGGATAGACTCCTTTTGCAATTCCAGAAGCAAAACCCCTGCGATGAAGATTTTTTAAAGTTACCTTTTTATAACCACTCATTAAATTTTTACATTGTTTTCCGATTAGCGTCTCTATGCATAATGAAGCTACGGTACGAATGTTACCTAATGCTTCAACTGCCAACTAAAATCCAATTTTTTAAAATTAATTAAGTATAATATACATTACAAATTTTGCACCTTTGTTGATTGTTCAAGAAACCTAGTATATATTTGGTTCTCTTTAACTAACAGTTTCTGCTCTGAAATTATCGCAATAGCAAAAATAGGTATATATGATATACCGATAAGAAATAATTTCCAAGATAGATATAATCCAATGGCACTGCAAGTGATAATAATGGTAACTGTGTTAATAACTACTACAATTCTTAATCCAAGTGCCTAAAAACTTAAAAAGTTAACTCTTTTATCTATTTATGACAAAATTAAGAAACAAACCCCTTGAATACTTGAAGCATCATTTGATAAACGAGCGCATATAGATCCAACACCATTTTCTGGTCGATCAAACCATTCCATATCTTGATTTAAAATTTTTTTGAACATGGTAGTTTTTAACTTTAGTATAAACTTTTCGCCTAATACACCAATTAAAAATTTCTATAAAGAACAATCTTCATTAAAACCTTACATGGACAAAACGTAATAATAATATGTCCAGAATTAAAATTTTTAGATACAAATATTAACGTAGTCTAAAACATTCTCTACAAGTTATTTTTATACCCCTCATAAAAAATTATAAAAAGGCCATTATGGCCTTTTATGAATTTTTAAAAAAAATTTGATAAAAAAATTACTTAATACGAAAAAGCAAATTTTAACTTAACGGTACTACCTACTACAAATTTTAATTCTGGACATATTGCGTTTTGAAAATAAACACCTCTATGTAGTCGATCAATTAATTTTGTAACATTCTGTAGATGAAAGTTTTGGGAATATTGTTACTCTTGCAATACATTGAAATTCAAAATATCAAAATTTTTAAAAAAGAAATTACCTTTTTGTCAAAAAATTATTTAGTTTGAAAATTAAGTATGGTATCTGATTTAGCATAAACAATTACCAAAGATTTTTTAAAATGTACTACAGAGCTATGTAATTGGAACAGTGAAATGATTGAAATAAATAGTTTACTTGTGGTTAAGTAGTTAAGTCAAATTACATGACTTATTAACTACTTTTGCACCCTCAGGAACTAATTTTATCTTATACTAAACATATCTTGATTACACAAAGTGCTGAATGAGTTAGCCGAACATAGGAAATTAGCATATAAAAACTTATTTATGCAAAAGTAATGGAAAATATAAACTACGAATGATAAGAGTATTAGATTTAATCTAGCTTTTACTTAAAAAGTCAAAAAATGCTTTTGAAATTGTTAAAAGTTTCATTTATTAGACTGGCCATGTAAGTTTCCAAGGTCATTATTTTTGAAAATATAAATTAAATTAAATTTATTACATGGCCAGTCTGATAAATGAACATTTTAACAATTTCAAAAGCATTTTCTTTACTTTTAAGTAAAAGCTAGATAAAATCTAATGCTCTTATCATTCGTAGTTTATATTTATGCATTATTTTTGGGTCGTTTATTTTTTCTCTAAAATAATTAGGGAAGGAGGAATTTGCATAAATAAATTTTTACATGTTAATTTCCTATGTTCGGCTAACTCATTCAGCACCCGGTATATAAGTAGGTATCAAATATACCTAGAGATAATTATTATAAATCAGTTAGGCATATTGTACTCGTATACCTCGAAAAATGATAGAATCGCAAAAATAATGCTAATAACTACGAAAGCAATGGCATAGAAACGTGCTTGCTTCATAATGTATTCATTGTCGGTTCCAGATAAAATCTGAAATATTAATAAAATATTTAAATTAAAAGAAAACTTTTTATACGCATTTAAACTTGCCTCTATTAAACTAGCAAATATATAACCATAAATAAAATTATTGAAACTACTTAAAATTGCACATACGATACCGACAGTTACTAACCATGTATCTGCCTTACTGAGTTTCATGGGATTCCAAAAATCTTTGTAACTTGAATCTGGACTTTCGTCTGTTGCTTCAGTCTAAAATTTTATAATGTTAGAAAGTCTATAAATCTATAATATAATGGATATTGTGAAAAATATGATGTAATAGTAACAAATCAATCTGGATTTATAGTTAAACATTCATGTGAGTTTTTAATATTGAACATTAATGATAAATGGTTAAAAAAAATTGATAAAAACTTAATTGTGGCGATAGTACCTATTCTTAACCTCAAAAGAACATTTGAAGCAATTACCGTGGTGTTAGGATTATATGGTGTGCCTATGCGCAGATATTTTCTATCCTTGTCGCATTTTGTTCCGAACTGACGTCATCAGGACGGAACAAATTTAAAAAGCTGGCGCGGTTTTAACCTATTATTTCGTATTTAATTGCAACTAAGAATGTCTTTTCTATTGAAATACACCCTCCGTAACCTATTTTTATATAATAGAACAAAATTACATAAATAATAAAATAACTAAAAATCTATTTATTTACATTAATTAATATTCAATAAAACAAAATTTGAGTTTATTAAAATTTATTCTTTTACATTTGTAAACTTACTTAGTTTTTTTTGGATCGACGTTTAGAATTCTCTAAACTAAGTTTGGGTTCGCACAATACACAGAATAACATCCAACGGAATAACAACGTTTAATTCTAAATAACTTTTATCGGTAAGCACAGCATTAGCCAATCTTTGGAAAATTAATGATTCCTTAGAAAAATTGATGCCGTGCAAAATTTTTTTGTTTGCATTTTTTGATTTTTTAAGTAAAAGCTAAATGAAATTTAATGCTCGTATCATTGTAGTTTACAATATTGCATTATTTTTGTATCTTGCATTTTTTCTCCAAAAAAAATTCGGAAAGCAGGAATTTGCATTTATATAAGTTTTTAGATGTTAATTTCCTATTTCAGCCAACTCATTTAGCACCCTGTATAGAGATTATTGTATTTAATGATTTATACTTTTTTGAAGTAATGTAAAATCTTAAAAAAACGACTTTTAGAGTGGTGAGACAATGTTATTATAGCTATTATTCCGTGACAGTGTTCCGTGACTGACGTCTTGCGCAGAAAGTGTGAAAACTCGTCGCAGTTTCGAGCACACCATACAATCCTAACACCACGGCAATTACTAGAAAAATGTTGTTAGAAAAATTCGAGAAAATGGGGATAGATGGAGTTGTTTTACAATTTTTTAAAAGTTATTTAACAATGATAAGCTAAAAGATGGCAAAAAGTAAAATTTAGAAATAGTGAATTGAAGACGGTGGAGCACAGGGTACTATATTGGCACCCGATGTACCTGATATACATATATAAAAAATTATTCGATATGCCAAAATGTGTAAGAGCGAAATGGAAATGTAATTGGTAAAGATGTCGATGCAATGAATGAAATTGTAAATAGCGTTTTGAGAAATAAATAGGTTGTGTATAAATATGAAGAAATCGACGAAATTAAAATATAATATTCTTATGGGTAATGTTAACCGTGTAAATGATAAAATTGAAATTAAGGGAGTGAATCTGGACAGAGTATAAGGAATCAAATATTTGGGAGTGATAATTGATCAAAAATTATATTTTAAAAGTTCTATCATATCAACAATATGTGTTAAATAAATTGTCCACAAATAGTTTTTTTCTGGGAGGAATAGGTAAACCTTTTAGTAAACAATATATTACGGTCAATGATGATAATTCGGCCATCGACATCAATGACCATGCATTTTGGGTGATGTTGACATTTAAAATTTCATATGGGGTTTTTACATCATTACTCGGGCAATGACGTTAATGCTCAATACAGGGTGGGAAGTGATGAAACTACTATTCTATAGATTCCATATTCTATCATTCAGTGTTAGCCGTCATACACGTTTCATACTTCACCTATTTCGGGCTTTTCTGGAGAAGTCAGACCTCCCACTCGAGGTTTATTGATATCAGAGATGTTATATTGGCGAGTAAGCGCCGGCCAAAACGACCCGGCGCGTCTGTAGCAAAGCCAAGGGTGGGTAGGTTAAATTTATAATGATAAATTTGCTTGATCAGATTAACTTGAACTGTGAAAATACCAAAATTTTGCCATAGATATGGGCCGAAATTTAAACTTATCCTTTTTATAAAACTTACCTTTTCTACTGTTTTTTCTTTGGTATCTGTATCTGTATCTGTATCTGTAAATAATAAATAATATATATTATATTGTGCCACGACTCGATGAAGAATTTTTAAATTCGTGTGTATCTTTTTTATTGATGTAATCGAGAAATGATGTGATTCACTTTTTTTTCATTCAAAGAATATCCTACTCAAGGATGAATATAAATTTTATTTTTGTTAAATTAAACAATCGACTTACAGATTTATATTTTTGGTTTATAAGTATTTGCAGTTACGCATTAAGATTCCGCATCATACGCATAAATCGCGAGCACTTTTAATGTTAAGTTTTATGCAAACCTGTTCCACTTAGTTCTGTATTCCTATCTGTGGGTTTACTTCAATGGGTTGGGGGTACCTCTTCTTCTCTCCCACGTTAAAAAAGGACTGTCCTCTCCAATTCCAAATGATTTTCTTCCAGTACTCCTTCCAAATTATTCTTATAAAAGATGAACCACTGGTTCTCGTTCAAAAATTTTAATTTACTTTTATTTGTTTGAAATATTTAATTTGAATTCACTTAGTGTATGCTTTGCTTTTCTAAACACACACATGCACGAAGCCTCTTTCGAGAGCTATGGTCAACTCAACACGACCTTCCCCTTTGGGATTCAATCACAGACTCAAAAATATTAACGACCTTCCTCGTTAGGATCTCGTCAAAAACTGAATTATTTTTCCCTGTTTTTCTCTTATCACTCTGTTACCCAGAAAATTCCATTCTTTTTTTTCATTTATGCGTGTTATCTGATAACGCGATTTTTTTTTTATATTTTAAGTTCATCCGCACGCGCACACTGCTGGCAATACTTTTGTTTTATTACACATTTTTGGTTCTAATTTTCGCTTGTTTGTTTAACTAATAAAATTTTGTTTGTTATATTTATATAAATTTCGGATTATAAAGTTTCCTTGAATTAAAGTTTTACAAATTTTGATTTTAGGACCGTAAATCTCCATACGTGTTTCATCGCAATTGATATATGATAAATCTGTGATAAATATATGATGAATATTATAGATATTCTAAAATAATGAATATCTGTAATTGTTTCATACCTAATTCCAATTCATTAGTGGTTTCCTGAACATCTAATTTGGATAGTTGGGTTAATACTAATTTATGATATACCCCTTGCATTAAAATTAAATCGTCGTGAGAACCTTCTTCAACCACTTTTCCATTATCTAAAACAATAATGCGATCTGCTTTTCTCACAGTAGACAATCTATGAGCTACAATTATTGTTGTGCAATTTTCGGCAGCCTAAATCGTGAACCGTTGTGGAAAAATATTTAATATTGTAAAAATAAAAAGTTACCATATCTAACGCTTTTTGTACCATAGATTCGCTTTTTGAATCTAAAGCAGATGTAGCTTCGTCTAGCAATAAAATCGCAGGGTTACGAATTAAGGCTCTGGCTATCGCTATTCTTTGTTTTTGTCCGCCAGATAATTGAGTACCTCGTTCCCCGATTACTGTGTCGTATCCTTTAGGTAGGGAAGTAATAAACGAATGAGCATTTGCTTTTTTGGCAGCTTCTTCCACATTGCGGTGGGATGCATTTAAATTTCCTAATTTAATATTTTCAAAAATTGACAAATCAAATAAAATAGGTTCCTGGCCAACGGCACCAATATGACTTCGTAAGGAATGTAAGTTTAATGTGTTTATGTTTATGTCATCCACGCATATCTTAAAAAAGATTTACTAATAAAATTGAAATTTTGAAACTTACTAGGTATCGTACAGTTCCAAAGCTAGGGTCATAAAATCTTTGAATTAATTGAATTATTGTTGATTTTCCGCATCCCGAACTTCCTACTAATGCTACAGTTTCATTTGGTGTAATTGAGAAATCTATACCTTTTAAAACCTAAAACAATATAATTAATGCTATTGTTAATCACGTCTTACGTTATCGACTAACTGGCACAGTGTTCCGTGCAGGATAAGCAAAATTGATATTTTCGAACGTAATTTTTCCTTTAATATTATTTAGTTTAGCACCAATTTCATAAGATTTATTGATGCTACATTCGTTGTCTATAACGGAAAATATGTAATGTGCTGATCCTTTGGCTGAATTAAATAATTCAATGAATGGCATACACATTCTAATATGATAAGCAGTCATGGCTACGCTCATGAAAATCTATAACAATAACTTTGATGATCGATTTAATAACTAAAGCATCCTATCCTACTGTCATAATGCTTTCCACACTGTAATTTCCATTACCTTCTCTTCCTTTTAGAACCAACGTAACTCCATACGATATAGCTAAAGAGTTCCCTACGTACATGGAAAAATTCACTATGGCTTCTCCAATACTAGTCGAGAATATGCGTTTAATATTGAAGTTCATTGCGGCAGAAGATAAAGTATTGTACTTTTTGACTTCGCTTGTTTGCCCATCAAATGCAACAACTGTTTTAATGGAACTTAATGCTTCTTCTGCAACACTTCCAGCTTCACCATTCATTTGAGATTCTCCTCTAATGAATTTTGCAGACAACTGCAAAATATTACTAGTTGTGATTCATTTCTTTCACAGCAAAAATATCCTGGATTATATACCTTTCCTATAATTCCGAACACCATAATTGATACTACAAATGGTATTATACATATCAAAGTTAATTCCCAGCCATACATAAATGATATAATGATTCCCATTAAAGACATTGTTAAAGCAAACATAAATTCACATAATTTTTCTCCCATCCCATCTTGCATTTTACGCAAATCTCTAAAAATAAAATTAAAAATATTATATTATACAGGAATTTACATTAAATTTAGTTTACCACTTTTTACAGAATACAACTAATCATATTTGAAATAGAATTAAAAAAAAAAATTTTAAAATAGTAAATATTTTATAAAACCGATAGAATCTGAATAATAAAATTTAAGTAACATCTGAGAATACAATATGAGCCGGTTTCACAATAATTATAGATTTTCAGTTAGATTCCAGCATGATTTCAATAAACTTGCGAGAATTGTCGAAGATCCATCGTATAGAAGATTTATATTAATTTTTGGTATTAATTATTAGAATTTAGTAAAAGAAAAAATTAATTAATACATTTCAGCAACTTGCATAATTAAGGATAAGACGTGTTTCTGCCTTATTGGCTGTCAACGGTACCGCGCCCATGATAACAACTCACTTGTTGCTACCAATTGCGATAATTATATATGGAGAATTATGCATACAATTTTGCAAGTTTACTATTTTTACTAATTTTTATATTCTTAAAATTTTAATAATAATAAACCTATAGATAATTTAGTAGGTACTTACTCTGAAAACCGAACAGCAAAATCACCGGTTGAGTTTTGGTCATGCCAAGATATATCTTGATTTAAAATACTTTGCAAGTATAACTGTCTAATTCTAAAGATCTACATTGAAATAATAGGTACATAAAAAGATGAATTAAACTGTAAGTATAGGTATGTTTAGTTACCTGTCTAAGACCAGTATAATTAGATAAAGTTAAAGCCAAGTAAAAAGTTCCTGCAGTAAATATTGCTGCAGAAAAACCTGCTATTGCAAATATATGCATTTTTATCATAAAAGCTTCCAATGCTTCAGTTTTTTTATTTTCGTCAGCAGCACTTGATAATGCAAAAGCATAAGTTATAATACTGTCATAACCTTTCCCCACAATTATGGAAGTTACAGAAAAACACAGTGCACAAAGAACTGATAATACAATAGCAATTACTAATAGAACTTTATCCCAAAACGTTGAAAATTTAAACTACAACAGAATTACACTGTATAGTAAATATTTTAAATACGAAATAACTCACCAATTGTAAATATGAACTATTAGAAGTTGGTTCTTTCTGATTGCTTTCATTATTTGTTTTAGGAAGTTCTATGCTTTCTTCAGGACTGAAATTTAAATTATTTATTAAAGGCAATACCGCAAAAAACTGAATCTTGTTTAAAATATTGTTAAACCATAGAGATCATTAAGAATTTCAAAAAAGTTGATCAGATAAAATTAGCCGACCAAAGGAAAAAAGAAAAAGTTGTGGGGTCCAAGAAGTACAGCATTTGACAAATAGAAAACATCTAAGAAAGATTTAAATTGGAAATCATAATGCAATTTTTACTTTTTTCGCAATAACAATCCAAATTGTTTTTCAATATTATATGAAAATATAATAAAATATGAAATTAGAGTCTACACTATGACAATTTAAAAATAAATAGGACGGTTAGGGTAAGATTCAAGTGCTTCGACTACTCAGTAGAGATCCATGATTCGAATCCTAATACAGCAATAACTTTATTCTAACATTTTAACCATCCTCCTTCGGCGGAGAATGGCAAACTACCAAGGTTTGTAGCTTATAGTTTTGTAGTTTTAATATATAAATAAATTGTTTCACGGAGCTTCAAAATAAAAAAACATTTCATTCAAAAAATTTTCTTAAAATAGTTTCTTCTAACTCGCCTCACTGATCTGAGAAATCGTTATTTGGAAACGGCCTGACAGGCTTAGTACAGAATAATTTCTGTTTCTAAAATGCAAAACTTCTACCGAGAGATAGAATTTTTTTAAATTTCTGTTGGCTGAAAAAGAAATGTTCCTAGATGGGATTTTTACTGATTGAAAATAGTATATTTTTGATTGAGTAGTAAATACTGAAAACTTTACGCTACAGAGTCTCATTTGCTGCACTGCTGGCAGGGTAAACTTGGGTTATATAATATTCTAGCAAGTGGATACAGTGAAACTCGATTGATGTGCAATTCTATTGGTGTGAAACTCGATGGATGCCATTTGAGATTCATTAAATCCCAATGCTCTTACTTAGAATTCAATGGTTAGACTTTTTTGTTGTCGGTGGCTACAATAAGACTATGCTTTAGCAGCTCGCCGTGATTGAGATTGCTCAGCAGTTCCACAATGTCATCCATCATATCAACTTGCTAAACGATGGTTTGCTGTATGATTAGCTTTTGCATGTACTTTTTTTTCTCTTGCGAACTAATGTTTAGGATCTAATAGGACCACTATATTAGTTCCCAATCAATATTTTACATTTTTATATTTTACTTTACATATTACTAAATATGTGAATATTATTAAGTGTAGGTATATTAAAAGTATAATGGAATAAGTAATAAAATTTTGTTTAACAGCAGATTACTTCGTTACATCGCATTGGCGGTTTAGAATTTTTTTTGTAATATTGTGTTTCACTGAAATGTTTCACTTCTTATAGTAATTTTGAAAGATTATCAGTAGATTTGTTTATAATTTACTCTACTATTTTTGCAAAATTATAAAAAAGTAGATAAAATTAGAAGATAATATTTAAATATTATCCAATAATTTTTTATCCAGTGAAAATTTTACTATAATAAAGAAACAGGAACGAGGAATTATTTAAGAAAAAAAATTGAAGCCTAGGCTTCGAGGCTATGTTCGGAGACATAGCCGTTAGGTTTTACGTGAATACGTCGTCCAAGAATACTCGTTTTCGCCCAGTTCTACAGATCGGATAACATCGATGTGAAAACATGAACATGAACATGCGTAGATATACGCAAAAAATAGGTGATAGGTGGAACTAATTCCCACAAAGACGGGGTTTAATTTTTTTAGTTTGTTGTTTGTATCTTATTGACATACTAAAAGTCTAGAAAAATCGGAGTGTGCAAAATGCGTTTTTTTGGCCGTTATCTGAAAAAATTCAAAAAAATCGTGTGTGGTATCAAATTACAGAAAATTTCTTACTGAAAAAAAATGAATACTAAAATATTGTTTATTTCAATTCTATCGAGCTTGACAAAACACGTAAAATTCATGGTTCTAGACTAGAACACTGCCTTAAAGAAGAATCTGCAGAAATAGAAATTTTTAAAAACGATCTTAATAATGAGGAGACGTTTTAATGGAATTTTCTTTTTTTCTTGTTTTTACTTATAAAAAATTTTATTAAATTAATATTTACGAGTTTATTAGATTTAATAATAAATTATCGCCACTCCAATATTTTTTGAAATTTCTATTTCAGAGTTTGCATAATACTATTATGTACTAATTGTGTCTGTAATTGATTAAATGATTGAAAACCATTACTAATTCAAAATTATAACTGAAGATAATCCGATAAGTTTGTGTGCCAATTCGGAAATATTTCTATATAAAGCCCATTTGAGACGATGTTTAATTTCTTGTATTTTTCACACGAAAATTTTCTAAAAAATTTGCACAAACTTTATCCATCGTTGCAAACAGGATTCGATGTCAAATTTTGTATAAAATTTAGCAGTAAATAGTAACTAACCAATGGACCAATGTTGGTATCCAAGTAACTTTTTTTATTGGTTAACTACCATTTTAGAAAATTTTCGTGTGAAAAATACAAAAAATTAGACATTGTCTCAAACAGGCTAAAGAAAACAAATCAACAAGCCAACATGTTTTGAAATTTTTGGTTACCTATTTTTTTTAAATTTTTGAACATGTAGGGCAGTGGTTCCCAACCTGGGGGTAATTACTCCCGATGGGGTAAAAGTAAAGATATTTATATTTGCTTGTATAGTTTGTATTAATAATAATATTTAAGGGGGTTGGGGAAGTGGGGGTAATTTCAATTCTCCTAACAGGTCACAGGGGTAACAGTATTGAAAAGGTTGGGAACCACTGATGTAGAGTATACTTTTTGTACACACACACACACACACGTTTTTCGTTACATATTTGTTTTAAATTTTTAAACCTGTAGGGAGTACTTTATGTACACACACACACACACCCTCACACATTTTTCGTTACATATTTTTTTTTTAATATTTGAACAGGTAGGATGTACTTTTTGTACACACACACATTGTTCGTTACATATTTTTCTTAAAGTTTTGAACATGTTACCAATTTTATAGACGTATTCACGTCAAAAAAATCAAATAGTAGAAGAAAAACATAGAAACAGTGAAAGTGAAGAAGAAGAATAAGAACGAGGACAATGAAGGAAACGGCAATAGAAAGGTTCAAACTGTTGGTACGGTTATCGATTATTTGAATATTAATGGTAATAATATAATGTACACTGTATAGTCCGGTCAATATAGACATTTCAAATAACAAAAATTGCCGGAGAGCCAAATTTTGGTGGAGAGCTGGGGTTTACCATTACAAATAAAGTTTAAAAAGTCCCCATCGATCCTATGTGTGCTACAAAAGTTATTCGGGGTCAAAGGTCAAAATTTGAGGTTTTTTAGATTTTTCTAGAAAACGGTAAGCTTTATCAAAAACCAAAGTTGTAGATATTAAAATTATCTACAAAAATTGTCTTCATGATTTTTTTCCTAAGAGTTACCATTCCTGAGATATCGCGATTCTAAGAGTCACATTATACATGCTATGCACATAATTAGCCACGAACTGAATCCCCTCTACCCACGTGGCAGTGAAAAACATCTGGCTATTCTATTATACCGCCGTCACGACGACTTCAAAACTTTTTAGAAAATCAAAATCCGACGCCAAATAACGGCGATGCAACCGCATTTAGCAAAAACCTTTCAACCCTCGCAGAAGGGTTCGGGGGTAACTTTTTCAACATTTTCGATTTTTCTGGATGGTTGTGCCAGTAACCCAACAGGTTTGCAAAATTTCAGCTTTCCACGATATCTAGAAGTGGTCAAACATTTTCACTCGAAATGATGAATCAGTGAGTAAAGCAGCTTTGTATGATGTGCATATATCATGTATAATGTAACTCATTGTATCGCAATATCTCAGGAATGGTAACTCTTAGAAAAAAAATTATAAAAACCAGTTTTGTAGAGAATTTTAAGATCTACAACTTTGGTTTGAGGTTTTTTTTGATAAAACTTACTGTTTTCAAGAAAAATCAAAAAAACATCAAATTTTGACCTTTGACCCCGAATAACTTTTGTAGCACACATAAGATCGATGGGGATGTTAAAACTTTATTTGTAATGGTAAACCCCAGCTCTCCACCAAAATTTGGCTCTCCGGCAATTTTTGTTATTTGACCACTATTTTTATGTCTAAATTGACCGGACTAGTAATTCCAATTATTTTGGGGATGGTGCGTGTTTATTTCGATCTCTGTTCTATGTTATCACTTATGAATAACAATCATAATCAAGAAGGATGTAATCATAATCAAGAAGGATGCAATCATAATCAAGAAGGATGCAATCATAATCAAGAAGGATGTTACCATATTTGTCAAATATTGCATTACGAGTACATATACATGTAATAGAAAACTGGAATAGCTTTTTCGCGTTTTTTGAATTATCCAGATTCGAAGAGTTATAAATTATAGCAATCACATGTTCCAGAATTCAAATTTTACTGAATTTATCAAACTAACAGCAGCGGGAGAATTGTTTCGGCAATAGTGAACTTGACAAAGTATTTGGTAATAATGGCAATCCCATTAAAAGATTTTGCTTTACCGGTACACTATATCTAATGGTCATTTTGACGTACATGATATTCTAAAGACACATCAAACAGTAACTAAAATCGGCTATGACAACAATTCTGGAAAATAATCTCCTTGCGCGTCATGTTGCTAATTATCAGCAAAATCATCTCGAGGTTCATAGGAGAGCAGCAGCTAAATATCAGCGCCAAAAGACTGAGGTTCATAGAGCAGCTCAAAATTGCATTAAAAAAAATTCAAATGAAGTTAAAGAAAATATACCAAAATGTCAATGGACAATAAAAATTCGTGCAGCAATAGAGTACACAGTATCCTCAAACATAAGGTCTGAAGTAAGCACCATAAAAATCTCGAGCTCCTAAAGCGCGATTTAATGAAGATAGCAGCATCGATACCGATAAAAGTGATGCGTGTGGTAATAGATGACTGGTCGCGGCGTTTAAAAGCATGTGTGAACGTCCAAGGAGTGATTTTGAATAAATCATAATATAGATCGAAACTTTTGAAACTTAGCAATAAAATGGTTTTAATAAAAATGTTTTTTAACATATTTTAGCACCTTAAAGCAGGGATGCACAGACTTATTGGGACTAGGGGCCACTCGGGCAGATTATGAGTTAAAGGCGGGCCGCAAAAAATCGGCATTTACGAATAACCTTTTTTTAAAAAGATTTTTCAAGGGAATGCTACAATTTGTGCAATTTGTAACATCATGGTTCCAATCGTGAGCTCACACAGCACAGACCTAAGTACTCAACAGCATTCAAAATTATCGATATTATTTTAATTTTTGCTATTTCTATTAATTCGTTCGCGGACCGCACGCACATCGACGGAGGGCCGTATGCGGCCCGCGGTTTGTGCATCTCTACCTTAAAGCTTTACTAATCTTGTAACAGAACTTATGGCACGACAGGTACATTATATGGTAGCAACAAAAAATAACTCGATATGGAACTTAAAATTTAACCATATCAATATTTTAGAAAATCACAATTATCACAATTAAAATACACTGTAAATATAAATTATCTCAAACGTTTTCACCATACTTTATCATCATATATCAGGCGATAAAATAGGATATTTCGACATTCTATACTTACCGTGTATTTTAATTGTATAGGTAACTACAGAAGCAATAGAGATTAAACATTAAATAATAAGATAATTATTGGTGCAATTTTTTTAAGGTAAGCTGTTGATTGGGACAATTACAACTTTTTTTAGAAAAGTGTATAGTTACATTTATTGTAAATCATGACGATAATAAGGCGAATGCATCATTATAATTTATAAATATAGACTCGACGATATAAGGATTATAACTAAATATGTATAGTTTATAGTTGAATAATACTAAATTTCTACTTACCGATTTGTATCTAATTTTGAATATTCGCAATCTTTAGTATCCATTATTCCATCAATCAAATTACCTACTTTTCCAAAAAGTGCAAACGAGTAGAATATGTTAGTAAAATAATCTAAATGACACTTGAAAGTACGGATAGGTATACTAGGTAGATAACGCGTTAAGGGCGTGTTCCCAGCGACGAAGAATTGACTCAATATATGTGTCTCTTTTTATTTACTGCAAAGTGCTGGCACCTAGCTTACGATAGAAAAATATTACATTATTGCTATTATGATAACTTAGGTAAGTTAACTTAGCGATGCGCTTATCTTCAGAATTTCCACAAATGAATTATCTTAGTAGCGTAGGTAGTAGTACTTAATATACTTTTGTTATCACAATATCATGTTACACGAGTTGAATGCATTTTTATATTATATCTAACGAATTTTTCATTTTAATAAATTTATTATAAATGTCATTTGTCAGTAACGGATCTCATGTATAATTTCAGTAAAATGAGAAATTTATTACCTTAATATTTTTAGGAAAATGTTTTGTAATTTCATTATATTACCACAAATAACGTAAATCATTTTCAATTATAAGATATTTTGGGCTATGGTATTTTAATTTTTGTGAAATTAAAGAGTTACAAAAAAATGGGAATTCTACAATATATACGTGGCTCACAAAAATAACCGTACACCCCTATATTAGCAATGTAAATTGTGTCTTTTGAAGACATGTTTTCCATATAAAAATCGCTTCTACAGCAAAACTTCTTAAATATTTTTTGTTCAAAATTTCATTCTCTTCATTTTTGTTTATATACATTTTTTATTTTGTCGCGCCATTTTAGAGTTACAGAGACTAAAAAAAACTCTGTAAAATACAAAAACAATTTTGTCAAGTCGTTTTTTACGTTACATTCCCTACATTTTTGTTCATATACATTTTGCTATTCGTAGCACCCTTTCTGAGATACAGATGAAATATTTTTTTGTATTTTACAGTCTTTTTTAAGTCACTGTAATTTTATTTCAAATATCCCTTAGCTAGGCTTTAATTACGCACAGTTACCTTATTAAAAATAGCTATCACTTTACCTCAGACAGAAAAAACTAAATTACTAAATCTTATCAGAGCATCAGGAATAATGGTAAAAAACATTCAGAAAATCGAAAAGAGTACCTAAGCAAAAACCAAAAATACAAATAAAAAAATATATCACAAATAACTAAAATTTTATGTACAAAAAAATTGCCTATTTATAGACAATTTAGGAATTTCATAAAAAAAATATTTTTATTGTTGATAAATAAAAATAAAATTTTTTATTTTTTATTATTATTTTAGAAAATATTTTATAGAACAAAAGTTGTAGGTAATTTGATACCTACTGATAATTTTAATTATAATAAACTTTTAGCTATTTCATTGCATTTTGAAGTTATGATGGATTATGTTTTATCACTTCAAGTAAACCTCCGTTCCCCCATTCGATTTCATTCATCTTCAATAGGCTTCGTTCCACAGCAGATCTAACCTTAAATTTAAAATTTGGAGTGATTTCGTTACTTCGTTTGGTTGCTAACGTGTTTACAGACCTACATACGCACACACATACAGGACCTATTTTTACCAGAGTTGGGCCCTAAGCTCTATCAAATTTTCGGGCCCCTTATATTCGAATGTAACAAATATCATTGAACGCCCAATTCTTGGGTTGTTTTATCAGTATTTAATTTTCATTTTACAATTTTATGTTCTCTCTTTTCGGGCCCCTCTGGCCATTGGGCCCTAGGCACGAGCCTAATGCGCCTAATGGTAAAATAGGCCCTGCACACATACACACATACCTCAAGGGAACCTCAAAACATACAAATTTGCTTAAAAATGGGGGATCAATTTTTTTTTTCAATTGCAACGAATGCATAAAATATATAAAAAAAATTTATTGTAAGTATTTCAAGAGTATGTATTCTTAAAACCTGTCAAACCTCATTTCAATATCTATATTAATAATCTCATCAAACATTCGCAAAAATTGGTTCTTTTTTGAGCTTCCAAAGTAGAATCCTGTCTAAATTTAATCACAAAGCGAAACTTAAACCGTACATAATGGAACCACTATTGCCGATCTCAATGAATTGGAGTTGGAAGTTTGATTGGGATTATCCAACAATCAAATCAATTTTCGGTGATACGAAAAAAAGCCGTAAAATCTAGAAAATCTGAATTTAATCAATTTTTGGTGGAACGAAGTTTGCCGGATCAGCTAGTTATTAATAAATAAAATCTGATGTGACAACACATAACTTTCCCATTTATTACTAAATTAATAATAATAATAATTAGAAATAAAAAAAAATAATAAAAAAATAATTAAAATTTAATAAATAAAATTAACCAAAATTTAATCAGCTCTCTAGATTGCTGTTACAAACCAGTATATGAAATTTGAATAAAATCGGTTCACACGTTTTGAAAAAATCATGGACGAAAGAATCGCGCACACGCACATACGCAAAATTTGTCTCAAACAAATTGTACGGACTCATAGACTATGGAAAAAATCCTAGTTCAAAAATTTTTTTTTACTCGATTACAATACTTTCCTTTACTACGTATATGGGAAGGTAATAATTTCTACTTTTTTCTTATATTTATATTCAGTGGCGGCCCGTCAGGGGAGCCTTTGAGACTGCGTATCCCCAGAAAAGTCAACTACTAACGAGAAAAAAATGTTTTACTAAAAATCATAATTTCTAACACACTATTCGTATTGAAAAAATTATCTGGTGTTTTAATTTCTTAATTTCATACATAATATTATATTATAGTATTTAAATAATTCTTATCTAAAGAAAAGCTACAGAAATTAACACCTGCGGTTGAAATTTAATAGTGATGTGATAAGATAACGACGGCTACCAGTGCAAGAAACGCTTTTACTATAGACTCAACTCGATATGCACCTTTATATTTCATTATAAATTATAATATACAAAACTCAATTGACTTCTTGGGAATCTTTAAAATGAGATTTTATAACCATAATACCAACTTGTATAATATTTTTAAAACACGCGCTGTTTTTTTTCTTTTTTTAATTATCTCAGTAGTAATTTATTCAGGTACGCATAATATGTAATAATTCACAATTGCATTTTCTTGCAACCCAATATGCTGTCCGTACTTACAGTTTTTCATTGTAAGTAGATGCATATAATTTTCATCTGGCGTTTGAATTACAAGGCAACCTAGATTAGTTCCTCTCTGTCAAGCTCCTCCCCATAAATCACGTGCAAACTGCATGAATTTGTTATTGTCAGGTGCATGTGTTATAAATGAAGTATTTAGTATTTACATTATATTAATTTGTATTTAATAAAAAATATTAAAATTTATTTAAAAACCAGCGCCCTCTCTTGAAAAATGGCTGGACTAATTTACAAGATTTTCCTATTCGCACTTATGCAACCTATGTGACGCATAAGAGTTTTAATGAAATTTTAATAATAATTTTGCAAATTTTGTACTTCTCCATTTCCGCCTTAATTACAAAAAATTTTTAAAAAATGAAGTAAAGTAAATTGAAGTAAATTGTCGTTTGATCATGTTGACGCTAAATGTTATATAAATTAACCTAGTTAAAAAGGTATAATTTGAAATATCAATTATGTTTTAAAATACTACTTTTTGTGTGCCCTAAAAATAATATTTCTAAATTACATTCTTTAATTAAAATTGCTTTAACCTAAAGCTGCTACCTTATACTTTATATTTCTGCTTCATTTACTATGAAATTCGACTTTGTTTTTCTGTTTTCATGGTAATGGTAGAGCTAGTTTTCTGCCATTCATTTAACATAGCGTTTTCACGCCCTTAACTAACTGCAATTTAAATACCTAATCGCATTTTATGATTCTTCATGAAATTTAGAGCCACTTTAACAAACCCAGTTTGCAATAATATTGTGTATTTCTAATTATTAGCTTACAATTATTACTTATGTATGCATACTAAAATGATTATTATCATTCATTTATAGTATACCGGGTGCTGAATGAGTTAGCCGAACATAGGAAATTAACATGTAAAAACTTATTTATACAAATTCCTGCTTCCCTAATTATTATAGAGAAAAAATGAAAAACACAAAAATAATGCAGAAATATAAACTACGAATGATAACAGCATTAGATTTCATTTAACTGTTACTTAAAAAGTCAAAAAATGCTTTTGAAATTGTTGAAAGTTTCATTTATCATACTGGCTATGCAAGTTTCCATGGTAATTATTTTTGAAAATAGAAATTAAATTGAATTTATTGCATGGCCAGTGCGATAAATGAAAATTTTAACAATTTTGAAAGCATTTTTTGACCTTTTAAGTAAAAGCTAGATGAAATCTATTGGTGTTATCATTCGTAGTTTATATTTCTGCATAAATTTTGTGTTTTTCATTTTTTCTCTAAAATAATTAGGGAAGCAGGAATTTGCATAAATAGGTTTTTACATGTTAATTTCCTATGTTCGGCTAACTCATTCAGCACCCGGTACACAACACCAGCAGGTATGAGAAACTTCCACGATTACTGTTGTAACAGCAAGTATTATGGTTGCTATCAAAGTGTTCGATTATAAGCCTATAAGTACCAAATATTTATAAATTTAATTTTTTCAATCAGAATCCAATAGTAAAATCTTTACTAAATTTGATAACTTTACCTTTAAAAACTTCTGTCTTTGTAAATTATTAATTTATTTTTCTAATAATATTTAAATACTTCTCATCTTGTAAAATATCAAAATACACTTTTTATATTAACTATTATTAGTTTACATTTTCAATACATTACGAAATCATTTTACAAAACATAAAAAATCGCAATCATCTTCTCGGCTCGACCTCGTTATCATTACTTATCTCATATAAAAATTTCAAAATAAACAAAAATACAGAATTAAATAAAATATCAATCTAAAGCCGCTTTCTCACTAAAATACACAGTAGTATAAATTTTCATGCCTTAATATGTATACTTGAATTGAATGTATAATCTGATTAATGACCATCATTAATTTATTACATTATAATAATATCTTATCTACGTCTACTGCATGCAATTACAAAAATAGCTGTAGATAATTGAGCGTTTAGATTATGTGATATAACATAAACTTCTATATAAATTATATCATTATATAATGAGAGTTATAAATACTAAATCACTTGTTTGTTTCGGCTTAATTAAGGCACAATTATGCGTTTAAATATAGGAACATAAATAAAAAGACAGTTAAATTAACTGACAATAGATTCTATTCAAAATACACACATAAAAATATTTCAGAATAAACGAATGTAAAAAATTAGATACAACTAATAAAATATAGCTGTGGTGGGTAGGAAAAAGAGTATAAGTCGAAAATCTGCTCCCAACCGTTTACGTCAATTATAAAATAAGTATAAATAAATACAGAGTAAATATACATTTGAATGGCATAATTAGACCTCACTTAATTGAACTTATTAATTGGTCGATCTTGCATCTAGCAGTAAGCATTCAAACAACCTTTTTCACATATCTCAAATTTTGACTTATACTCTTTTTCCTATACCCACCACAGATAGGTAATATACTATTTATAAATATATGTATAATATGTATCAACTAATAAGTTATTATAAGAAAATATAGTGAAAATTCGGTTTTCCATGTAGAAGAATTTTTGATTTGAAGGAAAATAAGGGAAAACAATTTTATAGCATATCGTATATAAAGCGCCCTTCACACTATGCGATTTATCCTAGGATTTCTCGTAAGAGTTTTCTTAGGATTTCTCTCATGCGTTTTACCCTTGGGGGTTATGCTGGTTTTCAGTTCACACTATATGTTTGCTTACGATTACGGATGAACACGAACGAATACGGGTGAGCACGATCAAATATTTCAAAATTTTGAATTTAGGTTCAGTGTGGCCAGTTTGGCAAATTTATTGTAATTTGGGTTACTTTTGCCCAAATTTTGCGACCAGTTTTTAGCACAAATCGCAAGTCACTAAATTGGGCGACTTTATGTTATTGCATGGGTGATTAATATTTTTTAATATTAAAATTTTAATATTTAAAATTTAAAAAAATGTAAATACAGGGTTCGCCACACTTTTTTATTTATCAACTGCATATAACCACATGTAACCTTAACCTTAAAATGTCAATTTTAACAATATCGATAAAGAAGGTTTTAGACGTTAACGGCAATCCTATGCAAACTCGTATGAAAATAGACACCGCCCTAATCGTAGGATTTGGTTAAGATTTTGTTATGAGTTGCTTACGAGTTCAGATTCGAGTTTTTCCGTACGACAAATCGTACAATGTGAACTGAAATATATCTGCTTACGACAACTCGTACGAGAAATCATAGGATAAATTGAAAGTTTTATATGTTGTAAGGAACAGAAAACTGTAAAATAGGTGTTTTTGAATTTTTTTTAAAATAATATTTAAGAGTATATCAAATCCTTTCTCAACTTTGCTATGTGTCACCATTTTCGAATACATTTTTTAAATATTTTGTTGAAATAGGCCTGCAAAAGTACAAAATGTACGACATAATACCTTTCTACTAATATACTCCACCTACCTTCAGTTAAACATTTATATTTTCTTAATTTATACACTGTGAGAGAAAAGCGATGGCAAATTGAACGAATCTGAAATGCTGAATCTTTTCTTATTGAATTAAACGAAATTTCGTTGAATGAAACAATTTTTAGTTGTTACAAGAAATTCAAAAATGTTGTTTCAATATATTATTTTTGTTAAATAAATATTAGTTGATTTAATGCTTATAATGGGTTCAAATAAGCTTCTACGATATTATCGTTGAATTAATAAAATAGTTAGATCGGAAGAAAACCAATGAAATTCTTGAACGAAACTATTATTTTGTCTTGTTGTAGCCATTTTAGTATGTCATTTCAATGCAAAATTTGATTAAATCGAAAATTTTAATCCGCTAGCTGAACAATATTAGAAGCTTGAAAATTATACGAGCCACTGCGCAAGTTTATTGTCTTGTAGTTTCAGTTAGATCTTTGATGCATAACCTTGCGTTCATGAAATGTGCATTTGCAATGTGCAAGAAAAATGGACACTACAGTTATTAATTCTTTAAAAGTTAATACCTTTGAGGATTATTTGTTTAAATTTATTTATTCATAAAATGCACTACTGTTAATACAGTAATACACCTATTATGATGGTTCAACATTGAATACGCATTCAATTTACAGTGCTTGCATGATGATTTAATACCACCATAAGTGTAATGTTTACTCGAGAAATAATACTACGCTTTATATTAACGTACTTATATTTTTCTAACAATTATACATAATATTTTTTACAACGACAACCATTTTTCTTGCTCAGCGTCACCTGGCACATGACCAACGCCCCACCAACCCATAATTCCCCATATACTACAATAAGTTACATCAAAAACCTAAAATAATTCAAACAATAGAATAAATTGTTTAATTTGCCCTGAACATATTAGTTTTATAAGCTGGATGAAAAGATAAACGGTAACTTTTTTTTCTTAGATTTCAGGAGATTGTGAGAATTACAAAAAGAGACAAATATTTAGGAGTTTCATCGGTTAACTGTTGAGAATCTGATGTACCCAGATCTAATTTTTTCAATAGATAAAATTTATTTTGTTCTAATATGGAAATAGGTAATCAATGATCATCGATACCTTTTTTATGTTTTAAATTGGATTAATAAATTGGTGGTGAAAAGCTTTAGCTTGGCGTTTAGAAGATTTAATTTTATGAAATCTATCTCACTTCAATACTTCCAAGTATGATTGTTGTCTAATATATAAAGTGAAAATAGTAAGTGCTTTATTTTCAACTTTTATTATTATATAATATCAGTTATGGGCTATGGTATGGTATTTAAGTTTATGCATTAAGTACCTAAAAACACTCTACAGCTACTTTTATTAATGCAGTAGCCGTAGATAAGATATGACATAAATATATCTATCTATCTATCTATATATATGTATTTAGTATGAATATAAATACATATAATAAATTAATTATAGTCATTAATTAAGGTATGTATTCCCTTCATAGTAATTACCATTAAAAATTTAAAATTATTAAATATCGTAATGAGACATAAAATGTGATTAGATATTTCAATTACAGTTAGTTAACGCGTTATCTTTTTTATCATTTCTTTCAAATGTCAATAAGATTATTTTCCTAAAATATTCTACTCGTTATTACCTTTTGTAAGAAGTAGGTAATTTGATTGATGTGACAATGGATACTAAAGATTATGAATATTCAAAAATAGATACAAATCGGTAAGTAAATATTTAATATTTTTCTACAATGTAACTTAGAATTTATTAATTTATTCATACAAAAATATGAAGTAAAATAATTACAATGTAGTGGATAAATAGTTGAAACAGCGCACAGCGGTTAGAATGAAACAAATAATATTGTCCGATGTTTTGAGTTCATTTATTGACCCATTTTCGAGGCTGCAAAATACAAATTAAAATAAAAAAGTTGACTATGCAAACATCCTATAACTCTCCCCATTTAATTTGGGTATAAGTAAATAATTTGGGCATAAACAATGGTGGTCCAAAAGTAATTGACACATAAACTATTTGTATTTTCTTTATCGTTTCTGTAATTTTAACGAATTTTTACCATTTTCAGCTGCGCTTTAAGTTTAAGGAGGTATTCTAGTCTAGAAACATGCATTTTCGGGCGGTTTTAGAAGCTTTGTACTTTATCATTTCGTTATTGATATTTTAATATTTCATAAAAAATTAACCAAAAAAATTCCTCAAAATTCACCAAGTTATGAGCTGGCAAAGTGGGAGGTCCAAAAGTAACTGGCGTGCACGATATCTCAAGTTCTAATAAACCGATTTATTTGAAATTTGGTGGCAACGTTCTTTATACATTCCTCTATCGTATGAACCATGCTCAGATCAAAATTTTTAATTTTTTTTTAATTTCTGAATTATTAATTAAAGCATACCAAAAATAAAATTTTATTTCAAACTGCCGCCATTTTGTTTAAAAATATTTGTTTTACTTTTCCAAGGTTTATGCTATAGCGGCATCTATAAAAAAACATTCACACCAAATTTCAAATAAATCGGTTCATTAGAACTTGAGATATCGTGCACGCCTAGACACCCTCTTTTCTTGGACCTCCCACTTTACCAGCTCATATAGCTTTGTGAATTTTGAGTTTTGTTTTTCGGTTAATTTTTTATGTAATTTTAAAATATCAATAAACAAATGATAAAGAAATGGATTTCGTTTGTACAGGGCTTCAAAAACCCCCCAAAATTCATTCCTCTAGACTAGAATACCCCCTTAACTAGATGCATATTTATGCCGAATTTCATGGCATTTGGTTACGTGGTTTATCCTGTGCAGAGATTACATTAGAGTTACGTTGTCCCAACAATAATTCGAGGGTTTTCTCTAAAAACTGAGACTGAGTGAGGTGGAGAATCTTTTTTAGATTCTAAGTGCTTGTTCACAATGTACGTAAAACGTAAGACGAACATAAGACGATAAGACTTAAAAATATAAATACAAATAGAAGCTTAATGGGGTATCGAATAATATTAAAATATTAAAGTACAAGACGTAGAATGATCTTTTGCATATACCAAAATAACTTCAGTATTTTTCAATATTCGATTAAGGTTTTATTTGTATTTGTAATTCTTATGTTTTATGTATTTCTTACGTCTTATGTACATTGTGAACAAGCACTAACCCTTACATAGACTTTTTAAAGCTTTGTTAATTTTCTGAATTGACAGAACTTGACTGCGTTGTGGTCTTGCGTTACTTTCTGTCAACGTTTTCTTCTAATCTCACCTAATAGTCGTCGCGGTACGCAAAAAAAAACTGCATTTTGTGATACAAGCAAGAGCTTCGGCACACTTGTTCCTAATATGATTTGAAGCGATTTGACCCGAGGAGCCGAAACATTCTGCGTGGCAGGCTCAAAATGGCGGCCGTTTTCCAAAATGGAGGCGAATATTTTAAATTTCTGATTTGAATCGAATATAAGGAGTTCTATATATTGTTTCCGACTAAATATGGCATAAGGAATACGAATAGAATAGTAAAAAACAGTTTGGACTTCTTTTGGGAGCCATTTTCGACATATTTGGGTAAAAAAGGCTAACAGTTATACAAAGAAGAATGCTCTCGAGATTATTATAAATTTGCTCAATTTGTAGTATTCAGATTGTACATTAAATAAAAATAGAATCAATAAACTAGACTAGACAATTTTATCAAATCTCAAAATAACAAAATAATATAAATTTGCTCTAAAAAAAAGATTATTCGTCTGAATTTACAATATCTGGAACTGCAAAAGGAAATTAAATGAAATAAAGATGATTAAACAATAATAATAATAAAAAATTGTTGATCCTTTTTTTATTAATTAAATCAAGAATAGTTGAGTTGTAGGTATTTTTAAACAAATTTATTGTCCGACTTTTCTGGTCATTTATAATTGACCCATTTTCAAGGGTAAACATAAAATTAAATAAGTTACAATATTAAAGTTCTTAAAAAATTTCCTGACTTTGACAATTGATTATTGTTAGATAAAATTGTTATTTATTCAGAACAATATCTATCTTATCTATATTTTCCCTAGCCAGTATCATATCTTCACGTTTTACGGAAGAGTTATTTTTCATGTATTTACATAAAGCTGTATAGTATGTTTTCATCTTCTTCCCTAAAGAAAAACGAGCTTTTTTGATATATCTGATATGCTCCTTTATGCGAACACCTAACTTTCTAGAACTCTCACAATCTTTGCAAGGAGCAAGATATACTAAACCACTCTCGTCCTCTATGGGGGTGGGATCTTTAGTTTTAGAGAAGAATTTAAGATTTTTATTGGGGCAACCGAAATCAAATTTTATATTGGTGATAGGTTTAAAGATTGAAATTAATTTATTTGAAAGGTATGTTAAATAGCTATGAAAATGTTGAATTGAAGGGGGTTTTATTATGGACGAAGAATGTTTTTTAATATTAAAGATAATAATACTATTTGCTTGGCATGTCTGAAATCTATTATCCTAAAAGCATCACTGCTTTTCAAGAACTTTCGAAGCGAATTTGATTCAAATCTTGGGGAGATACACTGGACTATCGTGCGATACTAAAAGCGATTGCACTCATGTAAATGAGACTCGAAAATAACTCTTCGCATTTAAATAGAAACCAGTGTATTTAATTCTTCCTACTGCAGCTAATCTTAAATAACATATACAGATGACGCGCGGCAGACACATTGATTTCAAGAAGGCGTCTTCTCTTCCCTTCCTGATGGTCCTAGACGGTAGAAAGTGGAGTCTTTCGAAAGAGGGGGAAGGAAAGTTTATGTTCAACGTGGTGTCTGTTGCCATAATGGAGTGGTCCGTTGAACAACTTTTTTTTTGTGTACCGCTTGCAGCATGCCTTCCGTTTAAAGTTCAATTTAGCCCATGCCGCCGAATTCTCGATCTAAATCGAATTCTTACGAGAATTAATGCATTCCAGGATACTGGAAATGTGTTCACGATAAAACGGTGGCCTCAGTTTACCTTCATTACCCCATAAAACATCGACAGGGTTGAAGAATACGATCGAGCGGTTACAGCCACTTCTGCACGTTACCTGACCAGGTTCCATGAAGCTTTCTTGCCTCAGTTGAAAGAAATGGAGCTGGAAGACGTCTGGTTTCAGGAGGATGGCGCCACAGGCCGCAGTCCACAAAACAAGGGTTTGCATGGACTTTTTGCGAGACAGATTCCCCGAGCGCCTCATCTCCCAAGAGGTAATTTGAACTGGTTAGCGCGCTTTCCTGAATTGTCCCCTTGTGATTTTTTCCTGTAGATATCTAAAATTCTTGGTTTCCACAACATTCAAGCCCAAATCACAGAAATTTCTGTTGCAAAGAGTGCATAAAAACTTCAGAAAAAGAGTTACTCAGTGTCTGGAGTGTGAAGGGCGCCATTTAGCTAAAGCTCAAAATCGTGTAAACTTAAAATTCCCATGTTAATGAAACAGGAAAATATAAAAAGTTTATTCATTTTGTAACAGAATGTGTTTTATTCCATTTTCAAATACATGTGTCTGCCGCGCGGTACTCTGTATTTAGGCGGCCTATTAAGCTGGAAAAATCTGGGGTGAAGCTGATACATTGCCAACAGCAATTCCATCACCGGATTTGTAGGGCTAGGTTCTCAATGATATATGAGAACGGATGTGATTAGAACTTCCAGAGATTTGGACAATCTATCGAGCGTTGTACACATGTGCTTACAAGTCGTCATGTGAAACACTTTGATGATCTTGTAGAAACAGTTGCGTCCGTGTACACTAGGGTGTCGTAGTTGCAAACGAGAGAGCAGCAATACAAGGTAAAATTATTATTATTGTTTAATTAGGTATCTTCATTTAATTTAATTTAATTTCCTTTTGCAGTTCCATCAGATATTATGAATCAAATGAATAATCTTTTTTTTCGAGCAAATATATATACATATATATTTTTTATTTAAGATTTGATAAAATTGTTTAGTCTAGTTTATTGGTTCCATTTTTATTTAATGCACAATCTGAACTCTACAAATTGAACAAATTTATAATAATCTCGAGAGCATTCTTTTTTATATAACTGTTAACCTTTTTTACCCAAATATGTCGAAAATGGCTTTCAAAAGAAGTTCAAACTGTTTTTTACTATTTTATTCGTATTTCTCATGCCAAATTTAGTCGGAAACGATATATAGAACTCTTTATATACGATTCAAAATAGAAATTTAGAATTTTCGCCGCCATTTTTGAAAACGGCCGCCATCTTGAGCCTGCCACGCAGAATGTTTCGGCGCCTCGGGTCAAATCGCTTCAAATCGTGTTAGAAGCAAATGTGCCGAAGCTCTTGCTTGTATCACAAAATGCAGTATTCTTCTAAAAATCTGATCGTGCCGCTGCGACTACTAAAGAACATTTAGGTGTTTGCCAATGCTTCTTATGGTTTAGCAATATTTTTGTCGAAATCAGTTTTCTTTTAAGTGCAGTTTACGATATTTTTTTACATACGATTTCTCTTGTATGACTGGTTTTGGTGGTTTGCGAGTTCATCTTTGGGTCGAATTGTATAACGTGAACTTCGAAAAATTTGCTTAAGGCAATAACTTGGAAGCAAAATCGTAAACAAAATCGTAAGCAAAATCGCATAACGTAAACTGCACTTTAGATTACCAGATTGTCATTAACAAATATATTTTAAATTTCAGTCCTACAGAATTTATAGAACTGAATAAAACAAATGAAAATAATCAAGAAGAACCAACTTCTAATATTTCATATTTGCAATTGGTAAGTTACTTCAATATACTTATATGGGGCATTCCACGCCAAATCGGACACCATTTTGCTTTTGCATCTCGGCTTATTTTGAAATATTTTTTTCTTTTAGTACTATAGTTGAGACTATAGTATAGTATAGTACTATACTATAGTAAAAATATCGAAAAATATTTTAAAGCAATATTACTATTAGATTTTCAAGTTTTAAAAATAAATCGCCATTTTTAACAATGTTTGTACTGATCGATTTTCTTCAAAATTTTTTTGTAAAAAACTGTTATCCATTTAACAAATTTTAAGCCTAGTGTCATCATGGGCAAACGATGGGGTCTATTTCTTTTTTCGAATTTTTAATTGTTGAGATTAAATAAATTTAAAAAAAATTACGTTACTTGTTCTTGAAATATTCATAAGTCTTCATTTATGTCTGTAATTTGACCACTCTTAGCGGTTTTGCTCATAACTCATTTTCAAATTAATATTTTTGGATATATATTGATATCATTGGAAAGAGGTAGTCATTAGCTATAATTTTGCTGAAGATACTTATTAGATTACTCGAAAAACAAAAAAAAAACAACAACAAACAAATAACAAAAAGTTATGACCGTTCTCCCGAAGAGACTAAAATTTGCTCTTTTTATTTTTGGCATGTAAGTTGACCACCCCTTAAATGTTGCTGAAAAGTCAAAAAAACTTAACTGAAGTCGACTGATGTACAAAATTAATAATCTTTTATTGAGTTTTAAGTGAAAATGTGAAGAGAAAAGAATAAAAAAAATCAAAAATGAATTAATTTTGATAATTACAATTAATGCTTTTTGACATTTCTTAGCCTTCTTGAGCATAGCAACGGCTTCCTTATCCTTAGTAACAAGCTCCTTGCGCTTAGCAGCTAATTCCTTCTTAGCTTTTGCAACTTTTCACCAGGGTCGCGTTTCATAATAGTACTAATACTATTAGTCCGAAAGTACAAGTTGAATATTATTACTATTGAAAAACAATGAAGAATAATTTTTGGCTATGCTTGTAGAATAGGTTATTTTATGAATAAGTACCAAAAACCACGCAGCTAGGTGTTCAGATTAACGATTTGAAGAATATTTAAAGTTACTTGTAACTTGTAATATTAGTAAATTTTCATTATGAAACAGGGCCCTGGTGGTCATCTTACATTCTTGACGATTTTGAAACAAACACAAAAACAAACACGCAAAAGCACGATATATTTGGAATTCACTTTGGATTATTAAAATTCAATGGAATACGAGTTTAGCATATAATTTACTATGGGATATCAACGAAAATTGTTCACTTTATGAGCAAACGAAAAAATCAATATTTAAAAAAAATTATTTTTTTTTTACACGATGTTTGTCGGGGCTAGTGCGACGCGTCTATTCTCTTATAAACCACATAAAAATTGAAGGCTATGTCAAAAAGCACGATAACAGTTGAAATGGAAGTATTACCATTGGCAGTTTTTTCTAAAACACAGGGTGGTCATCTTACATGCATGGTCAACTTACAAGCCTCTCCCCTACATTGTTAAAAATTACGATTTATTTTTGAAACTTGAAAATCAAATAGTAATATTGTTTTCAAAAATTTTTCTATATTTTTTATAGAAAGTACGTTTTAAAAGAAACGTTTTCAAAACAAACGTTACATTTACTCAATGGACAATTTGCATGATTTTTAATTTTAGCATATTAATATTCTACATAACAACATATGTAATGTGTCTTAATTTTTTTAAATTTGGTTCACAAATAAAGCCAGAAAAAAATATTGAAATTTAATTGTATATTTGTCGCGCGAAATCGTATTAATAAATATGGCTGACTTAATTTGAAATTTGAGGATTTTGACGTCATCAAAATGGCGATTAGTAACTAAAATTTGGTTACTTCATAACTTCATTACCGGTTGGTACTTACTTGGTAGATACTTTAGTGGAAAATATATTGGTGTATTGGTACCAATTGTTGAGGCTCATGTCGTCGCATCCTGATTTCAATCACGTGATTTTTTCAAATAAATTATAACATTTCATTAATTTTTTGCGAGCTGACAATACAGAATTTTGATAAATCACTCAAATATTCTGATTATAGGTATATTGAACTATTAATAAATGCCATTTTGAGGTGAATTTGAATTTTATGCAAATTGTCCATTATTTGCGGACTTATAAACTTCAAGAATACGTAACGTAATTTTTTAAAACTGTGTATAATTTTAACAATTAAAAATTCAAAAAAAATAGAACCCATCGTTTGACCACGATGAGACTAGGCTTAAAATTTGTTAAATGGATAACAGCTTTTTACAAAAAAATTTAAAGAAAATCGATTAGTACAAACATTGTTAAAAATGGCGTTTTATTTTTAAAACTTGAAAATCTAATAGTAATATTATTTTAAAATATTTTTTGTAGAAAGTACATTTTGCAAGAAACATTTTCAAAAAAAAGGGCCATTTGATAAGTTATTCGCGGAGTTATCAGCATTTCAAGAAAAAGTAACGTAATTTTCTTAAACTTGATATCTCTTGAATGACATGATTAAAACAATTGAGAAAAATCATGGAGGCTAGTTTCAACTAGTACCGTAAAACGGGGCGGCTTGATAACATCGAGGCGACTTGATACATTCTACCCCTCTTGCCTAAAATGCGCACACCACTGTGCTACACGTGGATGAGACCGGCAAATATGTACTCATTCGATGGGTTAGTAGACACTCTCAATTGGGGTTTGAAATGCTACAACAGAGTTAAATACAGGCGTTTATCAAGTCGCCCACTATGGGGCGACTTGATAATCTACATATATATATTTTTTTTGCCCCTAAGATGGGGCACCTATTTTTTTTTTAACTTTGCATTGGATAGTCACTAGCCTAAAGTTATCTGAAGTATTTTTTGTTTGATCCCAAATTGTCTGGTAACAGCTGCAGAGCGATCAATTTCCGAAAACTCTGATCAAGTCGCCCCGTTTTACGGTACTAAGAGAAAAAAAATTTCAAAAAAATCCGAGATGCAAAAGCAAAATGGTGTCCGATTTGGCGTGGAATGCCCCATATATAGATATAATGCACAAATGTATTTTAATTGTTTACTATATCACTGTAAATGTGTTGCAGTTTAAATTTTCAACGACATGGGAAAAAATTCTGTTAGTTATTGCTGTTGTATTATCAATTCTTTGCGGAATTTGTTTTTCCTCATTTTCCGTCATTGTTGGGAGAGGTTTTGATGGTATCTTGACTTATGCTTTAGCATTATCAACTGCTGCTGACGAAAATGAAAAAACCAAATCATTGGAAGTTTTTATGAGTAAAATGAATATATTTGCAATAGTTGGTCTTTCTGCAGGAATATTTACTGCAGGAAGTTTTTACTTAGCTTTAATAATATGTAACTATACTGGTCTTAGACAGGTAACTAACCACATACAATTTATTCATCTTTCTACATACGCATTCTTCCTATGTAGATCTTTAGAATTAGACGGTTATACTTGCACGGTATTTTAAATCAAGATATAGCGTGGCATGACCAAAATTCAACTGGTGATTTTGCTGTTCGGTTTTCAGAGTAAGTATTTACTTAGTATCTATATGATATTGTGATGTACTAGTGCTGGATTTTTATAAATCCAAAAAACTAAAAGCTTTTTAGTATCGCTGTAAAGTTCAGGCGGATTTGGATACCAGCTCCGATTTAAATTACTTTTTATTTTATTTTAGAGATTTACGTAAAATGCAAGATGGTATGGGAGATAAATTGTGTGAATTTATGTTAGAAATGACACTGTCTTTAATGGGAATAATTCTACCATTTATATATGGTTGGGAATTAACGTTGATTTGTTTAATTCCATTTTCCGCATCACTGGTAGTGTTAGGTATTATAGGAAAGGTATATTGAGAACATTATTTCCTATAAAACAAAAGTATCACAACCGGTAATGTTTTGCAGTTGTCTGCACAATTTAGTAAAGAAGAATCTCAAATAAATGGTAAAGCTGGAAGTGTTGCAGAAGAAGCGTTAAGTTACATCAAAACCGTCGTTGCATTTGACGGGCAAACAAATGAAGTAAAAAAATACAATACTTTAACTTCTGCGGCAATGAAGTTTAATATTAAACGCCTTTTCTTGACTAGTCTCGGAGAAGCCATAGTAAATTTTGCCATGTACGCTGGTAATGCATTAACTTTATGGTATGGAGTTACCCTAATTATAAAAGGAAGAGAAGGCAATGGAAATTACAGTGTGGAAGGCATTATAACAGTAGAATAAGATGTTTTAGTTATTAAATCGATCACCAAAGTTATTGTTATAGATTTTAATGGGTGTAAGTAATGCTGTTTATCATATTAGAATGGTCATTCCGTACATAGAATTGTTTAATTTGGCAACAGGAGCAGCACATTCCATATTTTACGTTATAGATAACGAATGTAGCATTAATAAATCATATGAAATTGGTGCGAAACTAAATAATATTAAAGGAAAAATTACGTTCGAAAACATCAATTTTGCTTATCCTGCACGAAACACTGTCCCAGTTAGTCCATAACGTAACACCTGATTTAGAATGTCATTAATTATCTTGTTTTAGGTTTTAAAAGGCCTAGATCTTTTAATTAAACCAAAAGAAACTGTAGCATTAGTAGGAAGTTCGGGATGCGGAAAATCAACAATAATTCAATTAATTCAAAGATTCTACGACCCCAGTTTTGGAACTGTACGAAAGTAAGTTTGAAAATTTTAATTTAGTTAGCAATATTTTTTTAAAGATTTATGTGGATGACTTAAACATAAAAACATTAAATTTACGTTCCTTACGAAGTCATATTGGTGCCGTGGGTCAGGAACCTATTTTATTCGACTTGTCAATTTTTGAAAATATTAAATTAGGAAATTTAAATGCATCCCAAAGCGATGTCGAAGAAGCTGCTAAAAAAGCAAATGCCCACTCATTTATTACTTCCTTTCCTAATGGATACGACACAGTAATCGGTGAACGAGGTACTCAATTATCTGGCGGACAAAAACAAAGAATAGCGATAGCCAGAGCCTTAATTCGTCACCCAGCGATTTTATTGTTGGATGAAGCTACATCAGCGTTAGATTCAAAAAGCGAATCTATTGTACAGGAAGCTTTAGATATGGTAACTTTCTTTACAAAATAAATTATTTTTAAAAAACGGCTCACAATTTAGGCTGCCGAAAATTGCACAACGATAATTGTTGCTCATAGATTGTCTACTGTGAGAAAAGCAGATCGCATTATTGTTTTAGATAATGGAAAAGTGGTTGAAGAAGGTTCTCACGACGATTTAATTTTAAAGCAAGGGTTTTATCATAAATTAGTGTTAACTCAACTGTCCAAATTAGATGTTCAGGAAACCACTAATGAATTGGAATTAGGTATTTAATATGAATAATGATAGATCAGAAATCATTTTGTTTTATTTCATTACTTTACAGATACTGTATCAGATTTCAAGCCATATTTAAATACCAAGAAAAATTTAGTGGAAGAAGTAAGTTTTATAACAAGATAAGCTTAAGTTTCGACCTATGTTTATTGTAAGGTTTACAAATTTTCACACTTAAACTTATGCTAAGAAAGCGATACTATCATTATCGGATCCCTACTACCCATATACATTGCATTACATAAATAACTATTAAATAATATTTATAAAATTTTAGGTAGTAGCGACCGACGAAATTCCAAATTCAAGTTACAAAGATTTCTATAATCTCACGAAACTGAGTATGTCATATACAGTGTTAGCAATTGTTGGTGTCATATGCTCAATTTTATGTAGTTTCCAATGGTTTATTTATGGTTATATATTTACAAGTTCGTTAACGGTAAGTCTAAATGCGCATAAAATAGATATTTTCGATGCAAGGTAGGAAAACTAACATTTTTCTATTCAAAGCGAAGTTTTCTTCGGCCGAGATCGTTAACCAAAACCGAGAATGGAAAAAGATAGTTTTCCACCAGTATCGAACAAGATTTTTTCTAATTATGTTTCAAAAAGAACCAATAACCTAAATTAAAATGAATTTCTAAATATTCAGGTCTATTATGTATCACAAACGTTATCATAAAGGTGACAATTACGAAATAAAATAGAGGTTTCTGCAAATTGGTATGCACTATAAATGTTAAGAAAACCTTTATTATCAAGATCATATTAAAATAACGGTTTGTGAAAACGATAGATAATACCAATTTGCCGAAAACCTTTAATGTTATGTCATAACTGTCACCTTTATAATAACGTTTGTGATACATAATAGGCCTGATTTACTCAATTTACAAAAATATACTTTGTGAAAATAGATTCTTAAAATTTAAATTTGACAGTTGGTAGCCCATTGGTTGCCAACTAATGGTTGGTTATTTTTACTTACTAAGTAAGTCTTACTAAGTAAGACTCTTTTAAACATGATTAGAAAAATTTTCTTTTGATTTAAAACTTTCATTAACATTTCAGATTTTATCTGGAACCGACAATGAATACATTGTAAAACAAGCACGTTTCTATGCCATTGCTTTTGTACTTTTTGGATTTGCCCTTTCAATCCTATTATTTTGTGAGGTACGAAATAATACTTAACTATACATTTTCATGCTGAAGCCGGCACCATACTTAAATTTCAGACTAAATCATTTTTCAACCAAATGTACTTTAATGAAGTAAATACATAATTATATTATGATGTTAATACCGAACAAGTTCATTACAGTTTTGAATTCATTTCACGCGTTATTATAATGGACAATACAAATTATTGTGATTTAGAAGTTCAATGCTTTGCAAGTGTAGCAATATTGCTAACATTTTTATATACACGGTGTTTCAATTTACATACTATACCGCGTATTACTTACCGATAAACTAATGCAGCACTTCACGATTTTTAGGAAAATACTTATTTAGTTTTTAGGTTAGGCATACGGTATTAATTGAGATTGTTTTTTACAGAAATTTTTGATTGGGTTCTCAGGCGAAAACTTTGTAATGAAGTTAAAAACTACTATGTTTAAACAAATTTTAAATCAAGATATGGAATGGTTTGATAGATCTGAGAATGGTGTTGGATCTATATGTGCTCGTTTGTCAAATGATGCTTCAAGTGTTCAAGGGGTTTGTTGCTTAATTTTGTTATAGTTAAAAAGAATTTACACTGTAACATTTTCAGGCACTTGGGTTAAGAATTGTAATTATTATGAATACAGTTATCAGTGTTATCACTTGCATTACCATTGGTTTATACTTTTCTTGGAAGCTATTTCTAATAAGTGTATCATATACACCTATTTTAAGTATTTCTGTATTTTTAGAACAAAGACTAATAACTAAAGAGAACGAAATATATATTAAATTTCTAGAACAATCAACTAAGGTGCAAAATTTGATAGATAATATGTTAGTTAGATAACTTGAAAACATTGTATTTTAGTTGGCAGTTGAAGCAATAGGTAACATTCGCACAATTGCTTCATTATGTATAGATCCATTAATTATAAAGCAATGTGAAAATTTAATGAGTTCCTACAAAGAGGTAACTTTAAGAAATGTTCATCGTAGGGGTTTTGCTTCTGGAATAGCAAAGGGGGCCTATCCAATTGGATATGTAGTTATTCTTTATGGTGGATCTATGCTGCTGAAATATAATCAAGTCGAGGTCTCAAGTATTTTAATGTAAAATATTCATCCACTTTTTAAATATTTTTAATGAAAACAAAAATGTTTTGTAGTATTTCTCAAATTGTAATATTTACTGTATATTCTACAACGTTTGCACTAGCATTTTTATCAAACGTAACAAAAGGATTGCAAGCAGCTAATCAAATAAAGAAGTTTCTAAATACTACGCCGAAAATCAAAAATGAAAACGATAGTGAAAAACTGGTATTTTGGTTTTTATATTTTCTTATCACTGTTTTTAAGTTCTTATTTTAGCTGGAAGGAAATATAAAGTACGATAATGTATCTTTTTTGTATCCAACACGACCGAATGCCAATATATTGAAAGATTTCAACTTACACATTTTTAAAGGAAAAACTGTAGCTCTGGTGGGTCCAAGCGGATGCGGAAAATCAACTATTATTCAATTATTGGAACGATTTTATGATGCAGCATCTGGTAAAATTGAATTTGGCAATGACAACATAGCAAAGGTCAACCTATCTTCTTTGAGATCACGTTTAGGAATTGTAATGCAAGAACCAAATCTTTTTAGTACAACAATTGCAGAAAATATTGCTTACGGCAATAACAAAGTTGTATCATCAAAACAAGAAATAATTGAAGCAGCTCAAGAAGCAAATATTCATTCTTTTATAATCTCCTTACCGTTGGTGAGTTTATAAAAGTTGACAAAGTTTATTTGAACGATGTTTCTAATTTCTTTAATTAATTTTTAGGGTTATGATACAAAATTAGGCGAAAAAGCTACTCAATTATCAGGTGGTCAAAAACAAAGAATATCAATAGCCAGAGCATTAATTCGAAAGCCAGAAGTTCTTCTTTTAGACGAAGCAACTTCCGCACTTGATGCAGAAAATGAAAAGGTAATACTACAGATTTTTCTAGTTTATAAATATTTGAACTATTATTTTTTTATAGATTGTTCAAGAAGCATTAAATAACGCCCAGAAGCAAAGAACTTGTATAGTAATTGCACATAGTTTGAAAACCATTATAGACTCTGATTTAATTGTCGTAATGAACGAGGGAGATATTGTAGAATTAGGTACCCATAACGAACTTATGAGTAAGAAAGCCATATACTATCAACTTTACGTTAATCAGCATAAATCATAATAAAAACAATGGTATGCGTTTGTAATATTTAAACTAAATACTTATATGTATAATATTATATTGGCGTGTGTTTTACCAACTTCTCCGTATCTCGCATCTTACTCTCTAATCCTCTCTATCATAGTCCAGTCCTTTGGTTTTACAAAAGAGTATACAGTGTATAATAATAATTATAATATAGGGTAAAAGCCGGATAGTTGCCCCACTTTTCAAAAAAGCTCTATTATAAAAAAATATGTAGTTGATAAGAATTAAGCAACATATATATATCAAAACATAGGTAGCCTATTTTTGTCAACATAATTAATAATGATTTTGAGTAAATCCTGTTTTATTTGACCTCTCAAAAAAGGGATAGTTGCCTACTCTAGCGGATAGTTGCCTAACGTTAAAAAGGCTTCGCAATTAGTAAAATTGTAATTTTCAACCATTCTCCGCAATAATCATTAACTGAATTTTTTTTATTTGTATTTTTTATTATTAAATTATCATTTTTAATATTTAATATTTTTTCACTGTCTTTTATCGATTTTTCGTCCTTTGTCCTTTTAGTTGGTAATTCTACGGTGGTTTTTCCTTTGCATGATTTTGGACTTATAACATTTTCTTCATTTTCTCTGTCAGAACTATAAATTTGTATTCTTCTCTAGTAACTAAAGGTATCTGGGGCGACTATCCTTTTAGATATGGTACTTGCCCTTTTTATTTGCAAAGTAAATAAAAATTATCCAGCAATAAAACGTAATAAACAGTTAATTTAAACTCTAATGAATGCAAAGAAACCAAAAGTGGACTGAAACTACAATCAGTAATAAAAAATATTCAATAGAAATTACTTGCCAATATAGTTTCAACGCCTGTATAAGTATCGCAGCGCGGCGGAAGATTTTCGCTCGAACGGACGAAACGTGTGGGTCTATACTGACTGTTTACATGACACTGTGGTCTGCGGAAGGGGTACTTACAATTATAGTAAAAGGATAACGCCACTAACGTCCCTAACATAGTGTATTAAAAACCGGGGCAAGTATCCAATTGAGGCAATCCGGCTTTTACCTTATAGTTTATGCTTGATATTGTAATTAGTTTACGACACTTAACTGGGTAAATGTTTGTTGCATATGAATTGCCATCAAATTAATTCTTATGTATGGTTTATATTTCTGTAAGAACTTGAAAATGAACCCAAAGCAAAAACTTTCAGTAGAATGGTTGGTATAAGTAGTTGTATTTGTAAATAATTTTAAGATAAATTCGGAGTATGGAAAATTTTATTTACAAATAAAGTTAGTCAGTCAGTAAGTAAGTCAGCAGTATAGTCAACAGACTTTGTGATAACAACTATTATCACATATTATATTATATAGTGATCATCTATAAGTCATCATGGACGAGTCATCAAATACAATAATTAACCTGTAATGTTTTGTAAAAGTAGCTAATTTTAACTTTAACATTTCATTAAAATGTACAATGTTTAATAATAATTAAGCCGTTAATATTTATAATCAATTAAAAACAAAAATATTTTTAATGTAATTTACTACAAATTTATGTCTAACTAAAGGCTCATACACAATTAGTCTGTAACAGTAACGAGAACGGAAGCGGGAACAGTAAAAAGATAAAATACATGTATTCAGGTGGCTCCATTCACAATTAGCGGGAACGGGAACAGAAACTATTTAACTTTTATTGCTATGGTTATGCGCATGCGTAAACTGTCAAAAGTCAAAACTGTTAAAAGTTTAGCCAATGAAATATCCTTATAAAGCTATCGTTACTGTTCCCGTTCTGGTTTATTGTGAACCGACGATTCATTTCGTTCCCGTTCCCGTTCTCGTTTCCGTTCTCGTTACTGTTTCTGACTAATTGTGTATGAGCCTTTATTGTTACAACAAAATAGCCGTTTGCTAGGTAATATCAAATTTAAAAATTAAACAATTAATTTTCCTATCAATGGCAAACCACCGAAGTAACTTGTCAAGAAAGTTTTTATAAGGTCACAACGCTTTTAGCTTGTTAGCGCTCGACTAAAATGTTAAATTATTCAATATTCAAATATTATTCACTATTGTTTGTGGAGGGATTATTTCTTTGGTATAGTGAGTTACTCTTAATAGGATAACAACTACCACTATATCAGCACTAAATCTATAAACTCTGTAATAGTGCCAAGTTCATATACATTACATTTGGTGTAGTAGGAAATAATAGAAATAGATATCTAGAAAAGAGAAAAATCGTAGATTTCGAAAAACAAATTAAAGATCTCTCGTCAGACTATAAAGATGTACTTATTTTGAAAATAAAATTATTCTTTAGTCGTATTAATTAGATTTACAGCTTTCGTGATTTGCTGTCAACCAGGTTGAAATTTTCAAAATTTACGAAGTAACATTTTAAATGTTTGCAGCTATAAGCCAACTGCAAGTCAACGCTACAATTTTCTGAAATTTTGAGAAAACGTTCTTAAAACATGTGTATTTGATATAATATGTATTATTTTAAAAATTGAATTTTTAAAAAGTTTACAGTGTCAAGTTAAAAAAACTTGAAGAGGCTATATCTAAAAGTGGATGGAATATCTATAAAAGGACAAAAGGAATCTCTTAATCAACATGATGTAACCAGTTCTCGTTAGATCAAAGGTATTTGATAAGTTCACTTAGCGCAATCGGATGAATGACCGTATAGTAATTCATTTAAGAGAATTTCGTTTCGATGTTGTTTCATCAATCTGCACATAGTTAGTGACTCTTTCTTAGTAGGTACAGTTGTTTTGAACCGACGTTAATAAACAGTAGGTTTCTCACACTCAACCTCAGTGGTTGAGAAATAGAGATTCAATTATGGACCATCTCCAGTGAAGAATAAACTGTTTGTGTTGTCATATGGTATATTAACCACAATGACACAAGTAAATTTTAAATAATAACATAATATTAAAATAATAACAAAATAATATATTTACGTAACTTAAAATTCAAATCTCACTTTATGATTACTGTTATATAAACAAGAGCTTGATTGAGAATCGCTTTATTAACGAACTCCTTCGACTCCCCACCATACATAATGTTATTACAACATCTCCCCTTTTTGTTACATTAGGGTTTACAAAATTTCAAAACACAATTAAATTTCACAAATCTTAAATCTAATTAACTAACATTAAAAATTCTAATTCTAAATGAACAATAATTAAACAAATTAATTCTAAAGATTTTTTATTTAACATAATCTTTTAAATACTCTGGTCTTTTAATAGTCCTTCTCAACCTGGTTTTTATTATTTCAGGTTGTTTTTGAGGTTGTACCTCTTCGCTAGGATCTATTTGCGAGCTTGGATCAATCATAGAAGGGCCCGCTATTTGGTCATTGTTTTCTGAATCTAAATTTAAATCTAGTTCCGGTAGTTCCTCGGTGAATTCATTATTTGATTTTCTTAAATGATGGCTATTTCGCCTAATTATATTGCCCGAACTATTTTTAACTCTATAGGACCTTGGAGTGCTACTCACTTCTATGATTTTTCCTGGTGACCACGTTTTATCAGGAAGATTCTGAACTCTTACATTTTCTCCTTTTTCAAAACCTTCTCTCTTTTTTGTATTTTTATTATAATAATCCTGTGTTTTTACTTGAACTTCTGCTCTTTTTAATTCTAAGTCTTTACTGCTAAAAAATTTTGGTTTTAAAATATTCGCCGTACATGGAATTTTTGTTCTTAACACGCGACCCATTAGCATTTCGCTAGGCGTTTTGTTTAACCCTGCTACTACTGAATTCCTATAATTAAGTAGGCCTAAATGTATGTTTGAATTACCGATTTTACACTTTTTCATGATATTTTTTACTATTCCTACTGCCTTTTCCGCTAACCCGTTTGATTTTGGGTATCTAGGGCTGGATGTTATTATTTCCATGTCCCATTCATTGGCAAAATTTTTGAATTTTGAACTTCCAAAAGGCATATTATCACTTATTATTATTTTTGGTATTCCATGAATTGCAAAAATATTTTTTAATTTTGTAATTACCTCTTCCGCTGTTTTATATTTAAGTGATTTGACCTCGATCCATTTTGACATATAATCTATCAAAACTAAATAATCGTGTCCATTGTAATATAAAATGTCAATTCCTACTTTTAAAAACGGTATGGTTGGAATTTTATGTGATATTATAGGTTCTTTTTTGTTTGTAACGCGATATTTTTCACAAGCTGTGCAAGCCTTAATTAAATTTATGATTTCTGTTGTCATTCCATACCAATATAACAACGTACGTGCTCTTTGTAAGCATTTTGTTATGCCTAAATGACCTTCATGTAATAAGCTTAGCATTTCTCCACGCATTGTACTAGGAATGACTACTCTATTATTTTTATAAATAATGTTATCTTGAATTGTTAATTCATTTCGTAAGTTAAATAGAACTTTGAGTTCCTTATTTAAAAGTTTATTATTATTTGGCCATCCCTGATAATGCCAATTTAAAACTTGCTTTAATATTTGATCTTCTTTAGTTGCGAGTTTTATTTGCTGTAACCTATTCTTTGAAATTGGTAGATCGACTTCAAGACAATGTACCATTTCACACAACGTGACATCATCTTGCGCATTGTTTTTTAAAAAATGTCGCGACAAATAATCGGCGACGTACATTTTACTACCCGGTCTATAATTTATGACAAGTTCATATTTTAATAACTTTAAAATCATTCTTTGCAGCCTATTACTAATTTTACTTATGTCCTTGGCAAATATAGACACTAATGGCTTGTGATCAGTTTCAATTACAACTTTGCGACCATAAATAAATTGATGATACCTTTGTACCGCTGCACAAATTGCATATAATTCTTTTTCTATTGGAGCCCATCTAATTTGAGTATCTGTGAGTGCTTTTGAATAAAAAGACACTGGCTGCCCTTTTTGCAGTACACATGCGCCTAACCCTTCTTTTGAACTATCACATTGAATTTTAATTTCGTCATTTTTATCTAAAATTTTTAGAGTTGGTGCACAACTTATTTTTGCTTTTAAATTTTTAAACGCTTTTTCATGGGAACTATCCCAATGCCAAATTACATCTTTTTTTATCAAACCCCTTAAAACGTTTGTTGTTTGTGAGTAATTGGGTATAAATTTACTCAAGTAATTTGTCATACCTAATAATTTTTGTAACTGTTTTACAGTTTTAGGTGCTTCTAACTTTAGAATGGTTTCTATTTGTTCCGGGTCTGGCTTTATTCCATTTTTTGAAATAATGACTCCTACATACTTTACATGATCTAATTTATACTGTACTTTCGTTGGATTAAATTTTATACCTTGCTGGCGTGCTCTTTTTAATACTTTATTCATAATGTTATCGTGAGACGCTTCGTCATCCGCTGCGATAATTAAATCATCAAAATAAATTGCAACGCCTACGATGTCTCCAAAGATTTTATTATTAGTTTTTTGCAACACTTCCGGTGCTGAGGATATGCCGAATGGCATTCTTTTGAATCTATACCTCCCGAAAGGTGTTCCAAACGTGCAAAGTAAGCTACTGGGATTGTCAAGTTCAACTTGAAAAAATCCATCTTTTAAATCTAGTACGCTATAAATTTGTTTTCCTTCTAATTGATTGTAAATTTCTTCTGGTGAAGGTATTAAGTACCTCTCTCGCAAAATGAATTTGTTTAAATCTTTAGGATCTAAGCATAATCGGAGCGATTTATCCGATTTTTCTACTATTACTAAATTATGACACCAATCTGTCGGTTCTTCTACTTTAACAATAATATTCCTATTTTCCAAATCATCAAGTTTTTCTTTTAACCTATCTTTTAGGGCTTCCGGTACCCTCCTTATTGGTTTTACTACCGGTTCAAAATCATCTTTTAACATAATTTTGTATTTCCCTATTTTCCCTAGGCCAGTAAAAACATCTTTGTTATTTTTAACAAATTTTTTGACGTTCGCTTTGTGTGTAATTTCACTTAATCTAGATATTAAATTACATTCTATACAGCTACTTAAACCTAACAATGGGCTACTGTCTTGCTCAATTACTTGAAATTTCAACTGATAATTGTCTCCCTTGACAATACAATCTAAAACTACCGATCCTAATGGAGTAATACTACCCCCATTATACACAATTAATTTTGATGTACTATCTATTATTTTATCTTGAGATTCCTGATTTAACATTTTAAAATATTTTAAGGGTAAAACATTACAATCTGCCCCTGTATCGATTTTGCATTTTATTTTAATACCACTTACGTATACATTTTGTAGCCATTGCTCCATTTTGTTGGATTCTTGTTTAAGTTCACTTAGTTCAAAACGTTCATCACTATCTTCGTCTTCGGATGATTCTTCGTCTTCAGATGATTCTTGTGCTACGGTGTGTAGTTTCTTCTTATACGTTGGCTTCTTGACACTTGTTTTGTCTTTGTTGCCGCACATTACTGCATAATGACCCTTTCTTTTACAGATCATACACAACTTTCCCGAAGCCGGACACCATTTTCCGCTATGCACTTTCCCGCACTTTTCACAACCACTTGATGTTGGCATTACCTTTCCTTTTTCCTTCTTCCTCACCACTGATACCATTGGTTTTTCTTGCTGCAGAGTTTTTATTTGGTCTTTACCAATTTCTGTTGCCCTACAGAAGTCTACGGCTTTGTTTAGATTCAAGTCTGGTGCTCTCAACATCCTCTCTTTTAGTTGAGGGTCGTTTGTCCCCATTACTATCCGATCCCTTATCATTCTTTCTTCTTGGTCCCCGAACTCACATAGCCTTGCTTGTATTGTAATTTCGGTAAGAAAATGATCGAATCTTTCATCTGGCATTTGCGACCTGGAGTAGAACTTGAAACTTTCCGTTATTACATTTTTCCTTGGTTTGCAGTAGGCTTCAAAAGCTTTTACGACTTCATCGTATTTTCCTTTTTGTTCTTCTGTTAATTTAAGCGTATTAAATATATCTATTGCTTCTTCTCCAGCGACATTTAGAAATATGGCAATTTTTCTTGCATCCGGTTTGCTTTCCATTTCTATCGCTTTCAGGTACAACTGAAACTGTTGAATAAATTTGGTCCAGTTCGTTGTTTCTCCTGTTGTGAGTCCTTTTGGCGGCTTCATGGATGCTTCCATCTTGACTTTTATTATAATTAAACACTTAGTAAAATTAAAATTTCTTGTCTTTGATTATAATTAACACTCAGTAAAATTATAATTTCTTCTCTTTGAATAAAATCAACACTTAGTAAAATTTTATTATCTGTTCCTTTTGAATAAAATAAACACTTAGTAACATTTTATTATCTGTTCTTTTTGAATAAAATTAACACTTAGTAAAATTTTATTATCTGTTCTCCCGCGTCTGACCGCTAACCTGACACCATGTTATATAAACAAGAGCTTGATTGAGAATCGCTTTATTAACGAACTCCTTCGACTCCCCACCATACATAATGTTATTACAACAATTACCATGATGAGAGAAGATGGAAAACTACCATACTGAAACTGAAACTTCGACTAAACTTGATTTAAACCAATACAGGCAAATTGGTAGCTACTTTATTTAATATGTTAATGTTAATTGAATAGAATAATAATGTGACTTCTGGGATATTCAAGGTCTTTGGAAAGATTATAAAGAGGCAGTTGAGTGAATAGTTGTGTTAAATTAAAGACTTACTTATCAATTTTATTTTATTCAATTAACGTAATTTTAAAACTGAATTTACTAACAAAAGAGTTTTGTGTTCATAATTATTATGTGAACCCTAATAAGTTCACATCACTTAGAATAAGGGATATTCTATAAGGGCTTATAATAAGGATTATAAAAAATCAGTATTACAATACTTCCTTGCTTACAAAGATGTAAAAATCACGACGCAACACCAAATAACTCAGGACATAGGCGGATTTAGGGTGGGGCACGTACCCTCCCCAGACGCTTAAAATTAACAAGGAAACAAGGAGACAATCCCAAATCTGAGAACACTTTTTGTCCGTCTCGACCCCTTGTGTCCCCCCCAGAAAGAAATTCTGGATCCGCCCCTGACTCAGGATCCTAGTTTCTGAGTTTGATGGCACGTGCACACTAAACGACTAACTTGACAATAAAAGTTGTGTAAATCATTATTGTAGATAATTTTACGCTCTACAAAAAAGGTTTTATTTCAGGAAAACCAAAAATGTCTTGCTTCTTGTTCATAAAATCTGTTTTTTTTAATCCGCGATAATTTTGCGAAGCACGAGAAGACTAATTAGAGGGTTCGATGTCTAATTTGTTCTTTATTTATTAGCCTTTGTTAATCTAGTGTTGGACATAGGCCTCTTCTCTCCGTCTACGGCGTTATGATCTGAATGTGGTCTGGGATTTGTCTTAAATAGTCCACTAAAATTAACCCATTAAGTACCAACGTCTTCTTTTATGTCTACTTTCGTAAAATATGCTGATACTTAATGGGTTAATATTGCACTAAATATTATAATGTAAACATTTTATGTTCATAAAATGAACAAGAAGAACCAACTTTTAATATTTCATATTTACAATTGGCAAGTTACTTCAAGATACTACGTATACCGTTAAACGGGGTGAGTCAGGACAGGTTTTGGTATATTTTGAATGACTGCAGCTTTTCTGTTACGTTTGTAGGTCCAAGCCTAAGCTAGAACTTGAACTAAATACTTTAGGAAAAAATTATTAAAATTAGGAGAAAACAATTTTTGTTTGCTGTCCCGACTCACCCCAGTGTTTGGGGTGTGTAAAATCTCGGGAGCGAGATTCTGGAGATGAGCTGACTTCTGAGCGTTGGCAGCCTCACCAACGAATTATTAGGCTTGGATTCTCAGAGAGTCGCCGTGGTGTAGAATAAAACGTGTTAGGTTTTAGACTCCTTTATTGGGTAGATCGTCCGCTTTTTATTTACAATTTTTGCTTATCTATTAATATTTATTATTACTGTTTAAAGCTAATTATATAAAAAATGCTGATACGTTTACCTACTTAATGGTTTGGAATTGCATTCGTTGCAGGATATTATTTTGCAAATCTATTAAATAGGTAAACTCATCATATATACAGTATGGTTTTTTAATTTACACATTTAATAAGATACAAAAATTTTGTTATGTTTAACGTGGTTAAACATACTGCCACCTCGGGAATTAGTCAGGACTGGTTCTAACATTTGAGTTGGATTTTTATTCTGATTGATGAATGTATTGTTGTCTATTTGTAGTTGTTTGTGATATGAAGCTAATATTGGTGCTGTTTGAATTATTAGTGGTGTTAAAACATTCTGTTTTGTTTTGACGATACATTCTTGAGAAATTTGAATTATGCATGTTTGGTTTAAAATGTTTTCTTGGCGTTGATCCTTACAAATTACATCAACCCGTACTGGATTTGGGGTTATTACCAACCAAGCATTTGGCGTATACAATTGTTTCCAGATTGTGTTGGTGATATTTTTCTTTGTGGTTTTGCACATCAGTGGGTTTGGTCGGTTATATATTTGGTCTACTGCACAATTTGGTGTTGCATCGAAGTTCATGACAGCAACTGGAGAGTAAATACGGTTGACTTCTGATATCCTGATTGCTTGTTTGAATTCTTGGTTGTTCATTTCAAAATATACTTGCATATTATAATCTATTGCAAAAAACGGGTTTGAAACTTCGGTTGTCCAATATAAGTTGTGCTTTATCTTATGTGGAATTGGGTTGATCTTTACCAAGCTGAATTTGTTTCTTCCGGCTAGTACAAATTGACTAAATACGTGGATGTTCTTGTCATCGGTTATTACTTTTGTTTTAATGATAGGACTTTTTACGATTTGTAACGATGCTGAAATCTTCCGTTGTGCTTCTGCAATGATTTTGTTTACATGAACTGGTGAGATCAGGTCATGTAAGTTGCCTCGCCCAAATTTTTGCTGGAGAAGGCTTTCATAATAATTACAAGTTTCTATAATGTAATTATTTGCGATTTGGAATGATGTTAAAATTTGAATTTCGAGCTTTTCCTGACCTTGGTACCGTTCCCATTCTTGTATTGTTTTTATTGCTTGATTTAATTTTGTTCTCCAATGTTCTAATTGCGTGTTTATTCTTTTTTCCGTGTCATTAAATGTTGAGATTGCAGTCAGCATAAATTTTGTTTGATGATTTGCTGTTTTAATTAACTCATGCTGATTCTTTTGTATGTCATCGATGTCTTGGTAAACCTCGTCGTTTACCCCAATGATTGATGTCATAAATTCACCTAAAAATCCCTTTCTTCGTCTTCTTCGATTTTGGTTTTGATTATTTCTTAATTCTTCTTCAATCCACTTCATTTTGTTTTGCCCTTCCTGTAGATGATGACTCATTGTGTGGCAGATTGTACTTGGATGTATTTCTTTTATGGTGTTACATAGTTGGTCAAATTGGTGTGTTACTTTTTCTACCGAATTTTTGTCTCCGTTCAGTTTTTGGATACTGTATTTCATTTCCATTTGAAATATTCCCCGTTCGATGATTGCACTTCCTAGATGTTCTATGTATAAACCCGACTCCATTTTTGTAATGTTAATTTCTGCCTTGCTTGTCGTTATTACATTTGATAATATTAACAATGAAATTATTTTTTTCGTTAGGAAAGTTTTTTGCTTCTTTTCTGTTTTTTGAGCCTGGCTAAATTTTGGGTGGATTGTGTTGTTTGTTGATTCTTCTATTAATGGTATTACGTTGTGCACACTTTTCTTTGTAAATTGACCTTTCGCTTTCTTGACTGTTACAACCCGTAATATTCCATCAGGATCTGGATGCGTTTCACAAATTCTTGCTAGTGGCCATTGACTTGGTTTTATGTCTTTTTCTTTTATTAATACTACGTCGCCTACTTCTGGATTTTTCTGTATTGATTGCCATTTGTATCGTTGTTGTAATTTATTCAAATAATCTGAAGACCACGCTTTCCACATATCTTTTTTCATTTTTTGTAGTAATTTCCATCTTGAATTATGTGCTGCTGTAACCATTGTATTTGCTGGATGCGTTGGTGATAAGATTTCTCTACCTATTAGAAAGTGACCTGGGGTAAGTGTTTCTAAATCGTCCATACTATTATTGATTGCACAAAGTGGCCGTGAATTTAGAGATGCTTCGATTTGGCATAATAATGTACTTATTTCTTCGAATGTCAGTTTGTTTTCTCCAACTATTCGTGTGAAATGATGTTTCATTGACTTTACGGCTGCTTCCCAAAGTCCTCCAAAATGAGGCGTTCCTGGGGGAATGAAGTGCCATTGTGTTCCTTGAGACCCTATGTTGTTTTGGAAATCGTTTTTGTTTAAAATTGTTCTTATTTGTTTTTTGAGAATGTTGTTTGCCCCTACAAAATTTGTTCCGTTGTCACTGTATATGTGCTCGCAATTTCCACGACGAGATGTGAATCTTCGAAATGCTGCTAGAAATGCGTCTGTTGTTAGGTCAGTCACCGCTTCTAGATGAATTGCTTTTGTCGCTAAGCATACAAATATCGCTATGTATCCCTTGGTTGTTTTATTTCCTCTTCCTTTCGACATTTTCATAATTATTGGTCCGTCGTAATCAATTCCAGTGTGAAGAAATGGTGGTGCTGGTGTAACTCGTGCAGCTGGTAAGTTTCCCATTAATTGTTTCACTGTTTCTGCATTATGTCGGATACATACTACGCATTTCTTGATTTCTGTTTGTACTGCCTTTTTTCCATTTATTATCCAATATTTTCTTCTTGTATATGCCAATGTTTGTTGAGTACCCCCATGCAGTGTTTGGTGATGAGCATCTCTGATTATTAAAGTTGTGAAATGATCTTGATTTCGTAGTATTATTGGATGTTTTTGATCAACTGGTATTATCGAATTTTTAAGTCTTCCTCCTACTCGTAGTATGTTATTGTCCAAATATGGATTTAAACTGATTATCTTGCTTTTCCTATTGATTCCCGTTTTATTTTTTAATGCTACTATTTCTTCTCGCAACGTTTCTTGTTGAACTTGTTTGATTATTTGTTGGAGTGTATATTGAATTTCTGCTACTTGAAGTCCTTGCGTTAATTTACCCGATGTACGTTTGCAGAATCGATTGCAGTACGATAATACTCGTAACATTCTTGTCAGCGATGAAAAACGTTCAATTATTGTATTTGTGTTATTTTTGATGGCTATGTGAATGCATCGTTTTTGTTCGAGGTTTGTATTAGGAATGTCTTCTGTTTGTTCTTCTAAGATTTCTTCTTGTAACCACTTTGGTCCATTCCACCACAATGTATTTTCTTTTATTTTCGATGGTTGTATGCCTCTTGATATTAAATCTGCAGGATTTTCGGATGTTTTTACATATTTCCAATATTGTGCTGGTAAATAGTTGTTTATCTCACTAACTCGATTGGCCACGAAGGTGTTCCATCTTTCCGGATTACCCTTTATCCACGCTAAAGTAATTTTTGAATCGGTCCATGCTGTTTGCTGAATATTTGGAATTTCCAATATCTTGTTTGTGTAGTCCATTAATTTCGCGAGAAGTACTGCTGCACATAGTTCTAGACGTGGTATTGATGCTTTCGTTTTTACGAGTGCTACTTTTGATTTGGCAATTAATAGCGTTGTTTTGAATTCTTTTTTGTTTGTTCGTACGTATATGACTGCTCCATAAGCTTTTTCCGATGCGTCACAAAATCCGTGTAATTCGATAGTATCTGTTTCGTGGGTGTTGATCCATCTTGGAATTTTTATCTCTTCTACTTCTTTCAATGTTGTATAGTATGCATTCCATTTTTCGTAAATGTTTTGTGGAACGGATTTATCCCAATCTAGATTTTGTACCCATAATTCTTGAATTAATAATTTTGCAATTATGATTACTGGTGACAACCATCCCAATGGATCAAATAATTTGGCAATTTCGGATAATATTGCCCTTTTCGTTGTTATTTTGAGATTCGCAGTTTTAGTTTTGAATTGAAACGTATCATTGTAAGGTGCCCAGTATACTCCTAAAGTCTTCTTTAAATCTTCTTGTGTTATTTCCGTGATATTTTGGTTTTTTAGTTCTTCTGGTAAATGATCTAAGACAGTTTGATGATTGCTTGCCCATTTTCGAAGATTAAATCCACCTGATTTCAACAATTTTATTATTTCTGATTGTACCTTTGTAGCTTCGTTTATTGTTTCTGCTCCTGACATTAAGTCGTCGACGTAAAAATCTTGTAAGACTATTTTGGCTGCTTGGGGATATTTTTCCATCTCATCTTGTGCTAGTTTCTGAAGAGTTTTGATCGCAAGATATGGTGCTGATGTTGTTCCATACGTCACAGTATTTAAACGATATTCTTTTATTGGCTGGGTATTGTTGAATCTCCATAATATGTGGTGAAACTGTTTGTCGTCTTCTGATATTTTTATCTGTCGGTACATTTTTTCTATATCTGCGATGAAAACTATTGGATATTTTCTCCATCTTAACAGTATGTCCCTAAGTTCTTGTTGAAGTCTGGGACCTGTATGCATTGTTTCGTTTAAACTTGCTCCATTAGTTGTTTTAGAAGATGCGTCGAATACTACTCTTAATTTTGTGGTGGTACTGTCTTCTCGAATTATTGGTTGGTGAGGAATATAGTATTTTCCTTGGTTGTAATTAGGAACCAATGTCATGTGATGGAGATCCATATACTTTTGCATAAACGCGTTGTATTGATTCCGGAGTTCTTTATTTTTCGGATTGTCCAATTTTTTCTCTAATTGATGAAATCTAGCAAGAGCTCGTTGTTTTGATTCACCTAAATTTGGTGGATATTCTTTAAATGGTATTTTAACTGTGTATTTTCCATCTTCGCATCTTATTGTATGTTTGTTATAATGATTTTCACAGTTTTCGTTTTCTTGGCTTAGTGGTTTCTTGATCATAATTTCTTCTAATTCCCAAAATTGTTGTAACTTTTTTTCTTCTTCATATCGACTGATCATACTGATTATCTTTATTGGTTTGTTTGTTGGTTGTTGCATGCTTCCTGAAACGATCCATCCAAACTTTGTTTCTTGGCATATTATTTTTTCATTAATTTTGTGGAGTCCATGTTGGATTATCTGTCCCAATTCTTCTGCACCGAGGATTGCGTCAATTGGTCCAGGTTGCTTAAACGTTGGATCCGCTAATATCATATTCCATGAATCTGATATTTCCATTTCCAATTGTTGATTTGGGTGAGTTTTTGTTAACTTGGGTAATATTATGAAGTTTACGTTTAGTGAAAATTCGCTAGGGAATCTTGGTTTGATAGTGGCTTGAATTTTGTATTTTGACATTTGTGGGTTTTCATCGTTAATTCCTGATATTTCCGCTTGAATCTTCTGTTTTGGATATCCCAATCGTTGCGCAGCTTCTTCTGTGATTAGCGCTGCCTGACTTCCTGAATCTATTATTACTCTTAAGTATTCATTATTTCCTTCCATAGATTTGGTACATATTAATGCTGTAGCTAGTAATACCACACTATCTTCATAATTGACTGAGTTCGAACTTCTTGTAATTTGATGATTTGACTGACTTTGTCTTGAATTGGTTGGGAAAGGTCCGGAAGCTGAATTTTGTTGTCTTGTTAACGCTGGTTTTGCATTACCGTATCTTGGTGGTGATTTCCATTCTTCATGCAACCACGTGTTATGTCTTCCTCCGCATTGGTGACAGTTGATCTTACTTGAGCATGGTGAATCATGTTGACCTAAACAATTGAAACATCTGTTGTTTTGTTTGATTACTTCTTTCCTTTCCTTTGGGCTCATGTTTCTGAATTTGATGCATTCCCAAATTTTATGTTGATAGCTGCCACATATACATCTGGCAACTTTTGGTGAATAATTTTGAAATGTTGAATTGCTTCTTGGCCTTGCTGCTTCGATCGACTGACATCTTTTTTCCAGAAATTCCAGTAATGTCTCTAATGATTGAACTTCGTGATTATTTGAAATTGTTTGTTCGTATATTCTGTTTGTTTCTCGATCCCACTTTTGGCTGACCCATCGTTCAATTAGTGCTCCCCATGTTCCAATGTCAATGCCTTGATTTTCAACTGCCTTTAAGCATTCGTGGATTGTATTGTGCATTCGACGTAATTGTATTAAATTTTCATTTTGAATAGTTGGTAAATTTATGATTTGATCCATTAATTTGTTTATTATTAACCGTTTATTTTGGTATCTTTTGGTTAATATTTCCCATGCTGCTTCATAATTTTCTTCTGTTATCAGTAGATGCTGTATTAATTTGCTGGCTTCTCCTCGGACGTGTGTTTTCAGGTATTGCATTTTTTCTGTTTTTGTTATGGTTGAATTTGCGTCTATTACTTTCCGGAAAATATCGTGAAATGTACACCATTCTTCGTATCCTCCACCGAACAGCGGGAGTTGTATTTTTGGTAATACAATGTTGGGTTTGTTTGTTGTTTGATTTATTTTCGTTTCCAAATTGATCATCATTTCGTCATATTTTGCTTCGGTTTTTTCAAACATTTGGTTTCTGAAGTATCCATCTTTGTATTCCTCTTCATATACTGTGATCTCTTCATTAAGTTCGCTGATTGCTGTCCATTGTACTTCTAACTTGTTTTTTAAAATTTCGTATGCAATTTTGGTGTTGTCTTCTGATAGCTTCTTTCTTGCTGTTATGATTGTTTTGTTGAATTGAGTTATTTTTACATTTTGCTTCTTCAAGCGAAAGGTTTGGGCCGTTTCCATTTCGTTGTTTTCTTTTTTCGTAGTTGAATTTTCGGCTATTGAACACGTTTCTAAATACTCGATGGCTTCCTCGTATTTTCTTTCGATGGTTTCTAAATATTTGGTAACTATGTATGGATGTTGTGGTACTTCTAACCCTTGAATTTCGGTATGATTTTTTTTTGCTTGTCGAATTAATTCCTGTAGTGCTTCTTCCCTTTTCTGTATGTACTCTTTTGTTTTTCTGCTTTGACTGTCTTTTTTGGCGTTGGATAGAATTGATACAATTTTCTTTCCAATTTCTTCTTGTTCTAATGCTAGCTTGTTGGCTTTTTCAATATCTTCTGCATTTACAGTTTTTTCGGTTTTGCTCATATTTTGTTTATTTTCGGCGCTGATGAACGTTGGTAATTAATTTCGTCGCTGATGGACCGTGTTGCTATGAGTCGCTGGTGGACCGTATTGATTTGAGTCGCTGATGGACCGTGTTGAGATGAGCCGCTGATGGACTGTGTTGAGATGAGTCGCTGATGGACCGTGTTGATTTGAGCCGCTGATGGACCCTGTTGAGATTAGCCGCTGATGGACTGTGTTGAGATGAGTCGCTGATGGACCGTGTTGAGATGTGTCGCTGATGGACCGTGTTGAGATGAGCCGCTGATGGACCGTGTTGAGATGAGTCGCTGATGGACCGTGTTGATTTGAGCCGCTGATGGACCCTGTTGAGATGAGTCGCTGATGGACTGTGTTGAGATGAGTCGCTGATGGACCGTGTTGAGATGAGCCGCTGATGGACCCTGTTGAGATGAGCCGCTGATGGACTGTGTTGAGATGAGTCGCTGATGGACTATGTTGAGATGAGTCGCTGATGGACCGTGTTGATTTGAGCCTCTGATGGACGCTGTTGAGATGAGCCGCTGATGGACTGTGTTGATTTGAGTCGCTGATGGACCGTGTTGATTTGAGTCGCTGATGGACCGTGTTGAGATGAGTCGCTGATGGACTGTGTTGAGATGAGTCGCTGATGGACCGTGTTGATTTGAGTCGCTGATGGACCTCTAGGCGTTGGTTCGTTTGACGGAACCCCAAAGTTTGAAGGACAATCCGGCTCGAAGGACCATGTAAAATCTCGGGAGCGAGATTCTGGAGATGAGCTGACTTCTGAGCGTTGGCAGCCTCACCAACGAATTATTAGGCTTGGATTCTCAGAGAGTCGCCGTGGTGTAGAATAAAACGTGTTAGGTTTTAGACTCCTTTATTGGGTAGATCGTCCGCTTTTTATTTACAATTTTTGCTTATCTATTAATATTTATTATTACTGTTTAAAGCTAATTATATAAAAAATGCTGATACGTTTACCTACTTAATGGTTTGGAATTGCATTCGTTGCAGGATATTATTTTGCAAATCTATTAAATAGGTAAACTCATCATATATACAGTATGGTTTTTTAATTTACACATTTAATAAGATACAAAAATTTTGTTATGTTTAACGTGGTTAAACAGGGTGAGTCGGGACAACGCTTTAAAATGCCCAGTTTGGCCCGTTTTTCCCATATTTGAGGAGAGTAGAGATATATTTTATGACTTAAAAAAAACATACACATCACCTTTACAAAAATGTGGTCCTTTTGGTCCAACAGACTCTATCTGATTAATAAAAAACAGGCAATTTTTTAAAAACTTTGAAAAACTCTTGTTATTATATATAAATGTAGATAATCCTCATCCAATGTTAATAAAATTTTAATAAATAATATTAGTTTGTTTGGAAATTAAATTCCTGTTAAGAGTTACCAAAAAAAAAACTATTTATGATCATCACGAATTTGTTTGGTGAGCAAAGTAGAATTTTGTCAACACTAGTTTTAGAGGACTCATTTGTGTATATTTTTAGTCTTGAAAATTGAGGAATAAATTCTCTGAAACGTCAACATAAGAAGTCTTAACAAGAATTTAATTTCCAAACAAACTGATATTATTTATAAAAAAAAAATTGTTTTTTTTTTAATAATCAAATTTTAATTATTGACGAACACGTACGTGATAAGCACGGATAGAATACAAACATTCACTATAGAGGACATCGGTGAGTAGGTTTTGAAACTTGAAATTAAAATCTACCGCTATTTATCAGCAAAACATGTTTGTCCCGACTGACCCCCTATGTCCTGACTCACCCCGTTTGACAGTACATACAAAACATACTAGTATAATAATGTAGTTTTAATATTTATTTCATCTGTGTAATTATGTTGTAGTTTAAATTTTTAACGACTTGGGAAAAGGTTCTCTTAGTTATTGCTGTTGTATTATCAAATCTTTGCGGAATTTGTTTTTCCTTATTTTCCATAATTATCGGAAAAGATTTTGATAGTATTTTGATGTATGCTTTAACATTATCAACTGCTGCTGACGAAAATGAAGAAACCAAAGCATTGGAAGTTTTTATGAGTAAAATGTATATATTTGCAACAGCAGGTGTTTCTGCGACAATAATATTATTGCAGGCAGTTTTTACTTAGCTTTAACAATGTCTAACTATACTGCCATTAGACAGGTAATTGTACACATAAAATTTAATTAGTCTTTCAAAGTACCTACTTATTCTTTTTATGTAGATTTTTAGAATTAGACGTTTATACTTGTATGGTATTTTAAATCAAGATATATCTTGGCATGACCAAAACTCTACTGGTGATTTTGCTGTTCGGTTTTCAGAGTAAGTATTTATTTATTTATACTATAATTTGTTAGATAGGAGGGACGTATGTAAACTGCGCCAGCGGTCAGCATTTTGTCACTCTTTTTTAATCGGTAGCTTAAGGACAAGTAGTAAATTTCGCCAGCGGTTGGTGAGAGTAGCTTAAGTTTTAATACCCAAAGAGTGGTATAGTTACTAGTAATTATAATATTATGTAATCCCACAGTGGCGCAGTTTTATGAAGGTATCAAAATAAGTTTACTGTATAGAACTTATGGTGTGTGGGGGGAAGATCACTATAATAGTCATAAATCACAATGAAAGTGTTTTTGGTATAATTTGTAAAAAAATATATAAAAAAGTTACTATAGGTAACCTACGTACCTACATACGTACAGTTCTACCTTTTTGCGCAGATCCCATATTTTTGGCATCATTTCAAAAACCATGTAAAAAAGGTAACTAAACCTAACCTCTTGAAAGTCATAATAGCAATGCTTAATATGTCTACTTGGTATGGGGTAATGGGGTGGTCCTTTAATCACGAGAGGTTCTAACAGGGGGGGAGGGGTTAGAATAACATCACGATTGATCATGATGGGGGGGGGCGTGTGGCAATCAGGTGTATAAAAGCAACATAACAACAATATTTAGCTCTCAGCTGGCTTCCGGCACTGGACCTTAGGACGCCACTCGTCGCCTCGCTGCCCGAGGTATTCGGTCTCGCCATCTCTGCTTGAAAAAATTTTTCAAAAAAAAATACACGTGATGTACATCACGACGTATCACCAAAGGGGGGGGGGGGGTAAAAATTTGGCATAAAAAAACCTCGCGTGATTAAAGAATTAATTTCTAAAAAAATATAGAAAAAAGTTACTATAACCTACGAGTACGTACCTACTAACCATGTAGAAAATTAACTAAACCTAACCTCTTGAAAGTCATAAAAGCAATGCTTGACATGTCAAATTTCGAAAGGATGAGGGCAAATTACTATAATCATTTTATTATTTATTTTTTTATTATTAATGAAAGATAAGAGAATACTTATGCCCGTACCTATAGTCGATGCTTGGCTCCAGCAAAACTTGAGCATGACTTAAGTACGAAATTTTTTATTTTGATTGGTCGATTTCATACTGAGATCTGACCCAAGTCAGAGATCGGGCGAAGTATCGACTATAGGTATGAGCAATAATTATCTGCAAAATTATGACATACATTTTAAAAAATCAAATCTGCTCATTTCCTTTGATTGTTTTTTCTTTTATATAGTTTTAGTACGGATTTGCTTCTCTTGATTAATACTATCGATTTTAACATAGATAGATATTTGCATATCCAACACAGCATTCAAAAATGTGTAATGTGATCAGCTGTATGGAAATTTTTAGCAAAATGGTTGTGGAAAGACTCTCATGCATTTGTTCTTCAGAAAATGTTTGATGTATTCGATGCCCAAATTTTTGAAGGGAAACAGAGATTTTTCTTGTATGTATTCTTTATCTAAATATGAAATATATCCAGAATGTCGTGCATCTGAGAGCATATAATAAGCATTAAATCTTCAGCAAAACTTTCGCTAAAATTCAGAAATAAAAGATGTCCAAATTAACTTAAAAATCAGTGAAACTTCTACAGTGTGAAAATACTAGTCCGGTCAATTTAGACATAAAAATAGTGGTCAAATAACAAAAATTGCCGGAGAGCCAAAAGGTGGAGAGCTGGGGCTTACCATTACAAATAAAGTTTTAAAAATCTTCATCGATCCTATGTGTGCTACAAAAGTTATTCGGGGTCAAAGGTCAAAATTTGATGTTTTTTTGATTTTTCTTGAAAACAGTAAGTTTTATCGAAAAAAAAACTCAAAGCAAAGTTGTAGATCTTAAAATTCTCTATAAAACTGGTCTTTATAATTTTTTTTCTAAGAGTTACCATTCCTGAGATATTGCGATTCAAAGAGTCACATTATACATGATATATACACAATATATAAAGCTGCTTTACTCACTGATTCATCATTTCGAGTGAAAATGTTTGACCACTTCAAGATATCGTGGAAAGCTGAAATTTTGCAAACCTGTTGGGTTACTGGCACAACCACCCAGAAAAATCGAAAATGTTGAAAAAGTTACCCCCGAACCCTTCTGCGAGGGTTGAAAGGTTTTTGATAAATGCGGTTGCATCGCCGTTATTTGGCGTCGGATTTTTTTTTTGATACAGCTTACCGTTTTCTAGAAAAATCAAAAAAACCGCATATTTTGACCTTTGTCCCCGAATAACTTTTGTAACACACATAGGATCGATGGGGACTTTTAAAACTTTATTTGTAATGGTGAACCCAGCTCTCCACCAAAATTTGGCTCTCCGGCAATATTTGTTATTTGAAATGTCTATATTGACATTTGTTAAATTAAAAATAAAAGTTTTTAGAGCCATACTAATCCTATTGACAAACAAGCAAAGGATTAAAATATAACAACCTTTTTTCAACTTAAATTTTAAGGTCAACCTTAAAAATTTTTGGCGCAATTTACGGGTAGGATTAGGAAAACCTTTGACCGCTGGCGCAATTTACGGTCCCCGGATAGGAGGTAATTTAGTATTTACAATTTTTTATAAAGCATTAAATAACGCCCAGAAGAAAAGAACTTGTATTGTGATTGCACATAGCTTGAAAACCATTATAGACTCTGATATAATTGTCGTAATGAGCGAGGGAGATATTGTAGAATTAGGTACCCACAGCGAACTTATGAGTAAGAAAACCATATACTATCAACTTTACGTTAATCAACATAAATCGTAATAAAAGCAATACTATGCATTTGTAATATTTAAATTAAATGATTAAATAATATAGGTTAATATTAATATTCGTCTTTATTTATAATTTAAAATTAATTTTAATTAATAATATTTTACGAGACAGTAGATTTACTTCGAAATTAAACCCAAAATAAAAATTTTAAGTAAATTTGTGGTATGTAGTATAAAAAAATAAGAATAATTCAATACGTAGAATAACTATTTATGGTACAAGTGTGTTATATGACAAATAAGTCACGCGAAAAAGTTTAGCCCGGGAAACCGTTAGGCCGAGAGGGCTATTTTCTTAGTGATTTATTTGTTATTAACACACGCGTGGCATACAAGATTTTATCCAATATCTTGTAATAATAGTTTAAAATGTAATTAATTGTTTTGACATTTGACGTTTTAAAATGTCAGATTTAAATTATGAAAACTAGTATAAAGTAGGTGTATTAAATAATTAGGCATAATAATTATAATAAAATAATTATAATAAGTTACATAAGTCACTAGTGAGTTATATGTTATTTTACTTATTTAAAAAACCAAAGTTATACCTCTATTATTGCGAGATATTGGATAAAATCAACAATTAAAAAAATTAAAAAAGACATAATTATTACATAACAGGTCTGCATTAAGAACATTTGAAATTATGAAAAATTCATAATGTGATATAACGGTATTTAATGGTTATTGCCAATAGTCAGCAACATTTAATTAATAAAATTGAATAAAATTTCAAAAATAAGAAATAAAAAAAAATTCAAACTAAACAAAAAAGAATTCAAAAATATTGACTAAAATGCACAAAATTGACTTACCATAACCTCAAAAAATTATCAAATCTGAACGTTTTCACGTGTATGAATGAACAATTTAAAATAATTTGAACTAAGAAATTTTTATAACTGGCACTGCCAGCGTGAAATCTGAAGGCACTGCCCCCTATACTTGATTTCTAAAAACTTTAAAAAAATTCAAAATTCAAAAAATTTACCACGTTTTTAACCGTGGCGTAAACTAGAAATTGAACCCAAACTAAAAATTTTAAGTAAATTTGTGGTTTTTTTTATTTTTCAATTTTTATTCAATTTTGTTCATTAAATGTGACTGACGATTGGTAATAACTATGAAATAACGTTATATCACATTATGAATTTTTCATAATTTCAAATATTTTTAATCCAGACCTGTTATGTGATAATTATGCCATTTTTACTTTTTTGAATTATTGATTTTCTACGTATTGTATTATTCTTATATTTTTTTAGAATTACTTCGACTGAAAATAATAGAATAAGTGATACTTTAACCGTAGCAGTAGATAACAGTAGGTTTGTTTCAACAAGCAATTCGATTATCGACGGCGACCAGTAATTTGACCACGTATTGCGCCTGGTATGTACAACAGTATCTTCAACAGTTGTAAACATGTGCAAAGAAAAATGTTATAAATAATAAATGTAGTAAATTTTGTTTACTTTAATTTTATATAGAACGGGTTTGTCGAAAAAACGCTTTGTTTCTAAGATATAGGCCAAACACTGAAAAAAGTGCCAAAATTTGGGCAAAAAGTGCCAAAAAAACAAAGTTCCGGGCACAATTTTTGCCCGCAAACTTCAAAATTGTGTTCAGCAACCCAAAAACCATAAAGGGTGAAAAAATCAAAACTATAGCAAAACTTTCTTCTGAACCCTCAATTATATTCTAATGTGCCTAGCCTATAGGTGCTTCTACCGTTTTAAATCCAAACTGCCTGTCACTTAAAGTCAGTTAAAGTCATGTATTCAAATTATTTGTTGATAATAAAACAATGGAATCATAAAAGCGAAGTTTATTGTTCGGTACACAAATACAGGTTAAACTGTACTTCAGTGACATCAAAACAAATATATTTGGATTCAGTTTCGTTTCCTATTTTTATGAACATATCTTTTTATATTGTAATTGAGTGTCAATGTTTTAGAGTGATATTAATCTGAAGTGCAAATATAGTGCAAATAAGTAGGTCTTATTCTAAGTGGTATGAATTTAGGGTTCGCATAATATAATATAATATATATAAAATTAGCTCGACAGGCCATGAAGGCCCAAGGCTTGTTGCACCACTCTTCTCCATTGTTGTCTACTTTGTGCCTTCTCTTTCCATCCATTAACTCCCATCAGTCTCAAGTCCGATTCTACCGCATCCTGCCATCTGTTTTTTGGTCGACCTCTTTTTCTTGTGTCCAAAAGTCTTCCTTCCATTACCTTTCTTGTACTTCTGGTTTCCTGAAGCCGTAGTACGTGTCCTAACCATCGAATTCTTTGGGATCGGGCAACATCCGTTATTTGAGGTTCATCAAACAATTCATAAATTTCTGCGTTGGTTCTTCTTTTCCATTCGTCTTCCACTTTCTTACCTCCGTAAATAATTCTTAGCACCTTTCGTTCCCATAACTCCAAGTTTTCTCTATCTCTTCCACTCATTGTCCATGTCTCACTAGCATAAGTTACCACCGGTCGTATAACTGTTTTATATATCCTCACTTTACTTTTTCGTGATACGCTTTTGTTTTTTATCACTGACATCAGAGAACCCAAGCTTCTGTTTCCAGCTGCTATCCTGGTGTTAATCTCTTTACTGGAATCATTATTTCGTGTCACAACCGTCCCCAGGAAACAAAACTTGTCCACTTCTTCAAAACTATATTGCTCCCCATTCTCTGTTTCCATTCTAAAACAAGTTCCCAGTTCAACTTCATCCCTTTCTCCCATCCTCATATACTTGGTCTTATTCTCGTTGATTTTCAAGCCCAGTATTTTAGCCATTGCTTCTAATTGTAACATAACATCTTTTAAGCTCCTACCAGATCTCGCCAGTACTGTTATGTCATCTGCGTATGCTATCACTTGATGTCCTCTATTGTATATCGTTTCTTCACGTAGAATCCCGGCTCGTCTTATTATCCACTCCACTGCAACTATGAAAAGCATTGCTGATAAGGGATCCCCCTGTCGCAGCCCTCTACTCACTTTAAATTTCTTTGATAATTTAGCATTTACCGCAACCTTATTCTCTGTATCTGCAAGAGTCATTTTGATCAATCTTATCAGTTTTCTAGGTATTCCCAATTCTTCCATCACCCCATACAATTTTTCTCTATCAATGGAGTCGTAAGCCTGCTTGAAATCAACAAATGCCGCATGTATCACTATGTTGTGCTCATAGCACTTTTCCTGCACCTGCCTAAGAGTGAATATCTGGTCAATCACCGATCGATTAGGTCTAAAACCACATTGGTACTCCCCTACAATTTTCTCTATGTATTTTTGCATCCTTTCTTTTATGAGATTTGCCAATACCTTGTAGATCACATTTAACAGAGCTATGCCTCGGTAGTTCTCACATCTTGTTCTATCCCCCTTTTTAAAAATTGGGCAAATCATCGCTTGCGACCATTCTTTTGGCATCTTTTCATCATTCCATATTTTACTAATCAATCTATATACCTCTTTTTTAATCCGCTCACCTCCATATTTAATCATTTCCGCCTGGATGCCCTCCTCACCTGGACTTTTGTTATTCTTCATCTTTTTTATTATGTTTTCTATTTCTTCCTCTGTTGGCGGCGTTATTTTCTCCGTTTCTTTATCGTTCATTGCAGGAATGACATCTAATTCTAGTCCGTAGTTGACTTCTTCCCGCTCGTTCAGTATGTCTTCAAAATATTCTGCCCATCTCTCGAGACTTCTATTTTCATCCATGCACAAGTTTCCATCTTTACTTCTACAAAACACCTCTCTTGATTGCTGACCCTGTTTTTTAGTCCTTATTTGTTGGTAAAACCTTCTTATTTCTTTTGCTCTATAGCTCTTCTCCAACTTCTTCATTTCCTCTTCTTCTGCCCTTCTCTTCGCTATTCTACATACTCGTTTAGCCCTACTTCTTTTATTTCTAAGTTCTGCCTTTGCTTCTTCTGTACCCTTACTTATCATTTCTATTCTTGCTCGCTTTCTTTCTGATACTGCTATCTTGCATTCATCGTTGTACCAATCTTTTCTTTTGCCTCTCTTATACTTTCCCAAGATTTGATCTGATGATTTCTTTATAGCATTCTTCATTATTTCCCATCTTTCTTCTATTTCCCTTTCTCCTGTCTGTAGATGTCTTTCCATCTCCTTTGCATATTTATCTCTATTGTCTTCATTCTTCAGTTTTTCGATATCATATCTTTCCATTCTTTCTTGGGTTTCTTGATATTGTTCTGGTATTAGCTGTCTAAACATTACCTTGACCAGGTAATGATCTGAGTTGGCTTCTGCTCCTCTATAACTTCTGACGTTAGTTATCATTTTCTTATGTTTATCTTCTATTAACACATGATCTATTTGATTCACCGTTTTACCATCGGGTGATGTCCACGTTCCCTTATATATATCTTTTCGTTGGTAGTCGGTGCTTACAATTTTCAAATTTCTCTCTGTTGCAAAGCCAATTAACAGTTGTCCATTCTCATTACTTTCGACATGTTTGCTATATTTTCCTATTGTCGATCCATATTCTTCCTCTCTTCCTACTTTCGCGTTGCAGTCTCCAATGATAATTTTTAGATCATATCTCGGAATTTTTTGGTAAACCTCTCTTAATCTGTCATAGTATGCTTCCTTTTCTTCAATTGCCTTTTCCTCCGATGGTGCATGTATGTTTATTATAGTTATCTTTTGGTATCGTCCTCGAAGTCTTATACTGCACAATCTGTCCGTTATCGGTTCGAAATTTATTACCGCATGCCTCCATTTCTTGTTTACCATGAATCCCGTTCCGAATCTTCTGTTTGCACCGCCGCTATGGTACAGCAAATACTCTCTCACATTCATAACCTCGTTGTTCTTTTGTTTGGTCTCTTGTAACGCTATAATATCCAGTTTGTATCTTTTTACTTCCTCTTCCAAACTTCTTAGCGCTCCCTCCTCGTATGTACCTCTAACATTCCAGGTTGCTATCATCAGTCTTTCCTTTATTTTATTTATTGTGTTGTGTCGTCTCATCTCGTTATCCTTTTCTCGCCTGTTCGTCCTTTGTTTTCCATCGTTGATTGTGCTCTTCAGTTTTTTGGTACTGGAGGGGGTTTCTCCACTTCTTGTAGTTCACTCTTTTCTTGGCTCCACTTTAATACCTTATCTTCATACATTAACTTCTGGTAGCCTATCCTTACTTTTTTTCCCATTTTCCTCAGTTCTTCGGCGTGCTTTCTTATCTCCGATTGAACTCTTCTTTCCATGTATGTCAAGTCATCATCAATAAATATTTTCTTTCCAGGCAACTTGGCTAACTTAAATTTATTTTTCATTATTTCCATTTTCTCTTCAAAACTTCCCAGCTCGATTACGATTCTTTCGCCCCCCACTTTATACGCAGTTATTATCTTTACCTCCGCATTCAAGTCGTTTTGAAAAAATTTTGCAATTCTATCCCTTAGAGACTCCTGTTGTTTCACATCATCCTCCATTCCCGTAACGACCATCCTATTTTTCCTTTTTTGTCTTTCCTGTAACTCCAGTTTGAATTCAACTTCTTCCAACTTATGCTCGAGCTCATCTATTCTTCCCTCTTTTAGCTTTTTATCATGTTCCCAACTTGCTTTAGTTTCCCCCACCTCTCCTCTCAGCGCTATTAGTTCCTCCGCTTGCCTTTCGATCTGTTCCTGAATCTTCCTTACAACATACGTTGACATTATCTATATGCACGTAAATATATATATATATATTTATATATTGTCGTGTAATCTGGGGGGGGGTGTATAAATATAAAAAAATGTACTGGAACCCCGACCAATTACCACACTATTGAGCGATGAGACTCTTTAATTGAATTATTAAATTTTATTTAAAGTGGAACATAAATTAAACTGATAAATCGACCACACGTTTATGATAATCACTTTATTCCTGATATCCATTAATTTATAACTTTCAATATCACAAATTTTCATTCAAATTTATTATTATGAATCCGAATTTTCGTCCAAATAAAAGTTTAATTTCAAAAATCTTTAATCTACCAATCCAAATCCAATTTTAAAAAAAAAAACACTAATCATCCAAAATAATTCAAACTTGGTCCAATTTTTGAATTAATAAATTTCAAATAAATCAAAAACCAACTCACGCAAAATCAAAGGTTTATTCGCAAAATTACAATAACTTTAAACCAAATTTAATTCAGACAAAACTTCTTCTCAACCGCTCATGGCGGCCATTATCGGCAAAAAGCCCCGTTTATACCGCTAGTCGGCGCCAGCTCTAACAAAAATGCGGCAAAACGAGCGATTCAAAAAAATTCACACTTTCAAAATTAATTCAATTATTTTACATCAAAATATAAAATTTCCAAATTAAACAAAAACTTCAATGAAGGATTTTGGAACATGACATCACCCTCCTGGATTTTATTGTTTAACGTAGGGTTAACAATAAAATTCATCTAACCTTGTTATGATTCCAAAATCAAATTTTAAATTAATTTTATAAAATCACATGAATTAATTCTCATTTACCATCCATAAACACCATACACCAAATTAATTTGTATAAAATTTCATTTAAATTAAATTAAAATAAATTAAATTGCAAAAATTAAATCATACCTAATCATCTTAATTTTATGAATTTTAAAATAACATTCTAAATAATTCTAAAATATGATTTGTTTCTTAAATTTTCGTCCATTCTTGAGATTCTCTTAATTTATTATAACCAACCATCTTCCAAATAAATTATACTTTGTAAATTTTATTCCGATTCTTCTTTTAAAATAAATTCTCTTTTACATAATAATTTGTAACAATTTCTTCGAACGCCTTGTATCTTCAATGTACCTTTCTCGCATTCTTGGCAATTTATTTTTTTATTATTTTCCATTAGATTTACTTTTTCTAATCAATTTCCCACTGTTTTAAAAATACCTCCAATACATCTTTTCAAAATCTTCTTAAACCATCAAATACAATTAAACCATCAAAATATTATTAAACCATTAAAATACCATTAAGCTATTAAAAATCTTCATCATAAACCTTCAATACTTCGTAATTTCATTAAATACTAAACATCATCAACTTTTATATTTCTTAATTTTCAAACAGTAATCCAATTTTCAAAACCATCCATCTTAATGTTAAATTTTATTAAATAATTGTCCACAAATACAATTTATTTTCCATATTTGTTATAAAATTATTTTCATGATACCATCATTCATCGTAACGTTCATCATCAATTTATTAAAAAATTATTATTTATTCTTAAATAGTTGCAAATTTATCGGATTAGTTTTCTAAAATTTTTGTTATTAAAATAAGTTAAGTTTAAATTTCATTTTGGTTAATTGGAGTAATCTCTAAGTAATCTTATTAATAAATAATCTGTAAATTTTGATCTTCTCAAGTACGGTAAAAATTTATAATTATTTCACATCGTTAAGTTTTATTTAGTTGTTTTGTAATCTATTTGTTATCCGACTTTATTTGATTTGTTTACCAATTTTTCATTTTACACTTAATATTTTTTTTTAAAGTCATCTCGGTTGTTGAAGTCCATTCTTTCTTGTTTTTTCCAAATTCGTTTTTTCCAAATTTTGTTTTCGGAACCAAAGTTATTGTTTTTATTCTCTTCTTTTGGTTTTTTATCTTTCTTAATAAACTCAATTTAAATTTGGTTTTAAATACTGTAAACGTTTTTGTAATTTTATGTTTTTTCATTCCCGATATTTGCTTATAATGTAATTTTGCATATTTCCATTTAATCTTCTTAATTTTCGAGTTTTTGTTGTTAATAAACTTTTTCTGTTTGAATTTTCCATCTTTAATTTTATTTACAAAGTTGTCCAGTATTATTTCTTTGCTTTTATAATGGAAATTTTCAATTATGTTTTCATCGAAAATTATCTTCCTACTATCTTGTGTAATGATTTTTTTATCCAATAATGTAATTTTCTCATCCATCATTTTAATGCTGTTTACCTTTTGAATTTCTTCACACAACGAATTGTTTTGAATTTTAAGTAAAGAATTTTCATTTTTTAGTTCATTATTAATTTTGGATAAATCCTTATGAGATAATAACTCCAACTTCAATTTTTGTATTTCCAATTTTTGTATTTCAATTAAATTTTTGTATCCATGTACATGTTCTTTCACGACTATGTGCTGACTACTTTTTTCCTTGCGATTTACTTCCAATTTTCTTGGCGTCAACAAACTTTCTTGCACTGTCGTTACCATTTCCAATTGCTTCGTCTTTTCCATCCATGTTGGGATTTCTTTAGTTTCTTCACATTTAAATTCATTTTCTATTATTACTTCGTTTGCCCATCTCACATTTTCCAACATTTTCTTTTCTTTGCTATCTTGTTCCAATTTCTGTCCATTCTCGAGCATATTCTTTTCTTGATTCCATTCATCTCTCCATTCTATTATCTTTCTATCTAATATTTTGTTTATTTCTTTTTTTAGTTCTTGACTGTCTTGTTTTAGTTTTTCATTGTCTTGTTTTAACTCCCGAATGAAAGTTTTCATTTCTTGCTTATTAATATTAAATTGTTTATTAATTTCGAGTAACATCGACATCATCATACCATGTTTACCACCCTCCATGTTGTTATTCCTTTTGTCTATCTCATCATAAATTTCATTTATAATTTTTGTATTTCTTTCTCGCCTTTCATGATAAGCTTTGAAATATTTCATGTGTATTGTTTCAGAATTCTTTGGATCTTCTTTTTTTTCAATTTTCATTTTTTCTTCGTCATCTTTATTTTCCCGTTTTTCTATTTCTTCTATTTCCAATATTTTCATTCTATCTTGTAACTCTAATTGTGCTTTTGTAGCCATTTTTATTTTTTCGTAAAAATCAATCTCAGGGTTAAAAGTCGGTTCAATTTTTTTATGCCCCACGCTTTGGGATGCCAAGTTGTCGTGTAATCTGGTGGGCGGGGTGTAAATATTAAAAAAATGTACTGGATCCCCAACCAAATTACCACACTATTGAGCGATGAGACTCTTTAATTGAATTATTAAATTTTATTTAAAGTGGAACATAAATTAAACTGATAAATCGACCACACGTTTATGATAATCACTTTATTCCTGATATCCATTAATTTATAACTTTCAATATCACAAATTTTCATTCAAATTTATTATTATGAATCCGAATTTTCGTCCAAATAAAAGTTTAATTTCAAAAATCTTTAATCTACCAATCCAAATCCAATTTAAAAAAAAAACACTAATCATCCAAAATAATTCAAACTTGGTCCAATTTTTGAATTAATAAATTTCAAATAAATCAAAAACCAACTCACGCAAAATCAAAGGTTTATTCGCAAAATTACAATAACTTTAAACCAAATTTAATTCAGACAAAACTTCTTCTCAACCGCTCATGGCGGCCATTATCGGCAAAAAGCCCCGTTTATACCGCTAGTCGGCGCCAGCTCTAACAAAAATGCGGCAAAACGAGCGATTCAAAAAAATTCACACTTTCAAAATTAATTCAATTATTTTACATCAAAATATAAAATTTCCAAATTAAACAAAAACTTCAATGAAGGATTTTGGAACATGACAATATATATATTATAATATATAACCACGTAAATATTTTGTTAGTAAATACATTTTTAAAATTACTTTAATTGAATAAAATCAAATTGATTAGTAAGTCTTTAATTTAACACAACTATTCACTCAACTGCCTCTTTATAATCTTTTCAAAGACCTTGGATATCGCAGAAGTCACATTATTATTCTATTCAATTAACATTAACAAATTAAATAATGTAGCTATACCAATGTTCCTGCATTGGTTTAAATCCAAGTTTCAGTGTCATTATCGTAGTTTTCATCTTCTCTCATCATGGTAATCATCAAGTGAGTTTTAAATTTTAAGTTATGTAAATATACATATTATTTTGTTGTTATTATGTTTAAACTTGACTGGAAATATTCCAAAATTGAATCTCTATTTCTCAACCACTGAAGTCGAGTGTCAGGAACCTACTGTTTCGTCGGTTATTTAGTAGTTATTAACCACTGTAACTAATCATTTGCAGCGAAATTGTAAAAATAGTATACAGTGTGTTCACAATAAGAGGTAACAGTGAATAATTCTTTTATCTTACAAGATATAAAAAAAAGTTTAAATAGTTTTTTATTCTGTTCGAAATTTGCCATTGGAAACCGCGGAGGTACATATTTTTGTATTTCAAACTCAACCGGAAATAAACATGAATTTTTTTTCAAATTGCAACATGTCTTTTTTTTAACATTCTTGTAATCTGCAGTTTTTTCTCTATACATACATTTAAAATTATCATAGGGTTACATAAGAAAATTTTCGAGAAAAATGCAAAATAAATTTATTAATTATTTAATTAATTTAGTGTATTATGAAAACAAAACAACATCACGGTACAGAAAACACAACCTATCTGATAAATTCTTCAAAATTGCCAACATTTTCTTCATGACATGATACTATAGTATCATTTTGTTTTCATAGCACACTAAATAAATTAAATAATCAATTAATTTATCTTGCATTTTTCTCGAAACTTTTCTCATGTAACCCTATGATAATTTTATATGTCTGTATAGAGAAAAAATTGCAAATTACGAAAATGTTAAAAAAAAGATATGTTGCCATTTGAAAAAATAAATTCATGTTTACTTCCGGTTGAGTTTGAAGTACAAAAAAATTTACTTCCGCAGTTTCCGATGGTAAATTTCGAGTTGAATAAAAAATTATTTAAACTTGTTTTTCTATCTAGTAACATATAAGAATTATTCACTGTTACCTCTTATCGTGAACACACTGTATACTCCATAGACTAAGGTTCTTGTAATCCTGCGTGCAAAGGGTTTTGCAGGAGGCGATAGCACCTTAGTAGCACCTTGGTCACATGATGAATAATATACTAGGTTTGTTCCAACAAGGAGCATCTTCAGTAATATTACTATAACGCAAGCGCATTAATGAAATGTCGTTCCAACAGACACAAGTTACCAGTTCGCAATCCTAGATTACTAACAAACCGCTGTTCTCAGTGGCGGATGGTGAATTTTTGGGGCCCGATGCTAATTAGATTTTACAGGCCCCTGGTAGGAATGTTATGGGGAGGGAGGGGGGTTTGTTTTTGTCTAATATCAAAATAATGGTATGTAATAGATAAAAAAAATATTCTGACATATCAAAGAAAGAAATTTAATATCATTTTAAAAGTATAAAAAATATATTGTTACGAAAAATGTCAGACGGAAAATCAATTAGTTCTATTTTGACATTAATTACAATTGTAATTAATTACAACCAAGGGGGATACGAAATTTTACATGTAGAGACAAAAAGTAAAAATGTAGAATTTTCGAAAAATAATTAACTCCCTACCCTTAATAAATCACTTTAAGAAAAATTCCCTTCTTTTTTCAAAAATACCTGCTGCCACCACCCCGAACAGCATTTAAACGTATTCTCTTTAATTTTTTTCTAGTTCATCGCCTGATGATGCCCTAATATAATGAAAACGTTTGCGATATTTTATATTTACAGTGTATTTTATTTGTGATATCTTTAAAACATTTCAGTTCTAAAAGTGTGTGCATTTTTTTGGTTTTCTAAAATATATACCTATTATTGGTAATATAGAGTTACACCACCTAAACTACATATCAATCGATTATTTTATAGATTATCTGAAAAACAAAACAAAGGTAACTGAAGCTCATAAAAAGAGAAAACAAACTAAAGTCTATAAAATAATGAGTGAGGTCTTGGAAGCCTCTTTGGAGCTCGCAATGATCAGGGGGCTAATGTTCCAGCTTCTTAAGCATTCCTATAAATTCACCCCTGAAAGTTATAGTTGTTTTTGCATTGTATTTAATTAAATAAGCAAAAATTTATAATTTGCATCTGCTTTTATGTTCTTTGAAGAGTGTAGAAATTAAACAAAATTAAATTTTATAAAAAAACAAGGTCTTGGGGGCCCCTCAATGATCGGGGGCCCGATGCTCCAGCATCGTAAGCATCCATATAAATCCGCCACTGGCTGTTCTAACAAATATGTTGAACGGTTCAACTTAGTTCATTTGCGGTTCAAACGATACTTTGCTAATAGTCGCAGCGGCACGATCAGATTTTCAGAAGAATATAGTACAAATCAAAAAAATTTGCCGGTTCGTCATTGTTTAGAGGTATGAATCCATTTGGAAATGCATTTTTCTTTTTATTTTAATATAGCTTTCTCTTTTCACCACAATTTCAAACAACGTAAATGTCACTGTCAAAGTGTTGCAGGTTATAAACAAAAATGAAAACCATTTTAAACAATGACGCACCGGCAAATTTATTTGGTTTGTATTATATTTGGGAGGTTTTCTGCGGCATTGTTTGAAGGTCATTTGTTTGGCAGAGAACAATAAATTTGTGTGGATCGATGGAGTTCTAAGTAATTCTTTAGTGGTACATGCCCAGCAACGATATGTTCAATCTTCGTAATGATTCCTTTTATGCGGATAACACCATACTTTTTGTGTCAGCAGCTGGGAAGCGTCTGGGAAGATGTGCTGCGCATGGTATATCACATGAGATGTTTAAATTGAAGCATTAGTGTGATGGAAACCTCTGTTGGTAAAACTTTCTTTATAGCATTTTCTTGTTACTCGAATTTTCTGCCCGATTGCCAAGTTTTGATGGTGCATGAGCATGGTTGTGATGCCGAGTCTTGTAATAATTGTCAAGATTGGATACGTATGTAGAAGGAAAACTGTATGTTATATGGATATTTATTTGGATTGCCATTTGACATTTGGATTGCCCGTTTTTCGAGTTCCACAATAGGGCTCAGTTATTATAAGAGATACGAGGTCCGTTAAATTTGGACAAAATTGCGCATTTTCTTGCTGAATGAATATTTTACGTGTTATTTTTAGTTTTTGAACTATTGGAAAAAAATGTAAATTTTTAAATTTCGTTTTTATTTCTTCAAGTGAAAAGCAAAAGAACTAGACGTTTGTAACCAGGACGTTCTTGATACACTTTTTTATAAGGAATCTAAACCTGTCATCGTATTTTCCAAGGCGTTCTTAATGCTAAAGTTACCACACCCAATTTTGTTTTTTTTTAAGGACGCCATATTAGATATTTACATTTTTATAGTTTTTTTTTTCTAATTCACACGATATGATCGAGACTTATATGCTGACCAAAAATTGGGAAAAAACGGTATTTGCCAACAATTTTGTTTAACAAATTAAATTTTCACAGTTCAATTTAATTTGGGTTTTGAACGTAACATTTCCGTCAAGCTTAAAGCCTAGAATCAAATTTATCAAATTTTGATACATCGCCAACTTCGGTTTTTAAAGTTATAAAAGCATTTAAAACCGAATGTAGAGTAACGGCAATTAAGATACAAGGACGGTCAAGAATCACAATTAAAATGGAGGATATTAAAATACCAACACTCTTGTCTTTACATCTTTTTACATATATCCGCTCCACCCTTTTGTATAAAGCTTGAGACTTACACCAAATATCATGTATCGACAGAAACTGTAAAACGTCGTATTCGTGAAGCAAATAAATAATGGTAGAATTTCTCGGAGATTACCATTTCTTAGCAAGATTAATATTAAGAAAAGGATGAAGTTCTATTTAGTTCACATTTAAAAACCTTAAAATTATTGGGATAAAATCTTATAGACTGACGAATCTATGATTCGTCTAAAATACAGTTATGGCAGTATATATGTTTGAAAGAAAAATGCAGAAGCATCCTCATATAAGTGTACTAAATAATCCACACCAAAATCATTAGAAATGGGATTAATGATTTGTGGGTGCATGTGTTCAGAAGGGGTAGGAAAAATTATGGTATTAGAAGGAAGAATAAATGCTGAGGTATACTTAAATGTTTTAAAAGAAATAATTATACCATCGAGAAAACTTCTAATTGGTGAAGAATATATTTTGCAGCAGGACAATGGTCCTATACATCGCGCCAAAATTGTTACCAATTACCTTAAAGATGCCAATATTAACGTTATAGAGTGGCAACCCCGGTGTCCGGACCTTTCCGCTATAGAAAATTTCTGGGCTCACCGAATCCGAATCTAAGAGAGATGTCCCATAAATTTGACTAACCTTTGCAATTTAATAGATGAAGTATGGATTGATATTACTCCAACTGAGTGCAATAAGTATACCCAATCATTACCATCTAGATTGGCAACTATGTCATTTCGAGGGGTGGACATTGTGAGTAGTAACATATAATTTTGTGTTTGTTAACCTATTTTTGTGACGCACATTTTCATGAATGGACTGTAATTTTTAAATTTAGAGCTGGAATATTGTGAAATTTTATATATTTTTACTTTCCGAACTCTTTAGTAAGGAAAGTATTGTAATCTGAAATTGAAAAAAAATTGACCCCCAATTTTTTCCAATAATTCAGTTGAAGTAACTTCTGATGGAACAAGGAGAATTATAATAATTAATTTTAAATTAACTAAAAGAATAATAAAAGTTAAACTTTATGAGTTCAATTGGAAAAATTAAAGTGGCACTTAATCACTTCGCAGAGCACGACAAACGACTGTCTGCAAACTACTACATGGAAACGACTGACTGATGATTGTTCTAATCTCGCCTTTTATGTAAATTAAAATGATCAAAGTGTAGGTTTCAGGGGTTCTAAGTTTTTTCTCCCCGAGACAAATTTTTAGTTTCAACAAACTTAGTTTGGGACTTATAACTTAGCCCTCTTTATAAACATCGATGACAGACTATTTATTTTAAGTCGAATTTTGTATCTTTGATTTCGTCATAACAATTTACATTTATTTCGTTGTTATTAATTTGACTTTCTAATTTTTACATGAATAGTTTTAATTGATGAATAAGCTGTCTATAAATTTATAAATAATATTTAATTTGAAACTACTAATTATTGTTCATATAGGTGATTTTTTAATATTGAAATATTTAAACAAAATTTTTATTTGCTACACTTTAACAATACTTCCTTAGTACGTAGGATGTATTAGGTAGTCATTTTCCGTCCTTTTTGATCAAATTATTATTAAAAACTGAAAAAATGGGATAAATTTTGTGAAATTATGCTCAATATTTTACTAATATAAAAAAAGTAAATTTATTAAATTATAATTAAATTATTAAATTATACATTGGCAAAGTTATTGAGAAGGTAAGTATACATTTAACAAAAAAAATTTTAGTTTGCCAAAAATTGTGCTGACTACTCTTAGCCAAGCTTCTCAACTTTACTGTTGACATTCATAGCACAGCTTTTTATTTTTTTTTAATTTAACATTTTAAAATTTGTCAAAATCTGTTTATAATGAAGTCATAATATCTGTAAAACTCACTTTGATGTAAATCAGTAATTATTTTACGGTAAATAAAGCTAATATCCCATAAAATTAAATTAATGTTAGATTTTAAAAGTATACGTAAACTGCACACTGGGTCTGAGATACCCATAAAAATTTATTTTCAATTATTGTAATTCGCTTAACGACTAAAAGGCACCTACAAATATTCACACCTACTCAGATAACTTTGAACTAAATTTACAAGAATAGATTAAAAAAAAATGATTACAGCACATGTGGCATTCATTTCAGTTCCTATAGTTAAACTACGTTCAAAAATTAACCTACGGTTATGGCTACCTGATTGGTCAGATATCACTATGAACTGAGTTTAACCTCTGATTTTAGTTTAAACCACAATTGAAATACCGATCCTTAGGGTTTCTGAGACCCCAGCGTGCAGTTCCAGGGTTAATAAGTTGCTTATGTGATTATATATTTTGATTGCTGTTAGTTTACGCGTTATCTATACCTTATCGATATTTTTAATGAGTCAATTAGAGAGATTTCCTTAAATATTCCATTTGTTAGTACTTTTTAGATAGAGTATGTAATTCGATTGATGCGGCAATGGATATTAATGATTACGAATATTCAAAATTAGATACAAATCGGTAAGTAGGTATTTAATATTATCTAACTGAACATACATCATAGAATATCTAATTTTTTATGCATTTGCCAAAAACGGTAATTAACATCATTATTTACAGTAGGACATAATATTATTATGGAGTATATGTATTATATTTAATTTATTAAACCAATTATAATAATAATTAAATGAGTACAGTTGAATGTTATTCAATTAAAAAAATTCAGTTTTTAGTAAAATAATAAAAGTAGTAGGTACTTATAAATAAATTTAATAGCCTAATATTATATACTTTAATTAAAACATTGTTGTAATGCACAAATTAGCAAATTACTAATAACTAATTAGACGTAGTTATGCAGAATCCTATACCAGCCCACAAATTTCGAAAAATGAGTTCATTACGAAAATTGACTTATTATAGTATGAACCAAATAAATTTGCTGGTGCGTCATTGATTAAAATGGTATGAATCAAGCTGGAAATGCATTTTTCTTTTTATTTTAATATAGGTTTAGTATAGGTTTTAAACAATAACTCACCGGCAAATTTATTTGGTTTATACTATATGAACTATTCTTTGACTTGCAAAATCCTAGCAAAAACGTAACTAGATAATATGGATTTTATGTACATACTATATACCATGATCAAAAAGTTTCAGGAATAACTACTGTGTGATTTGTAGTAATAACTTCATGCGATTTTTTAAATTTTAATGAATTGCCACCTATGTAATTGATATGTGCACGAAATTTCAGCGTCATAGCATGACATTTGCAAAAGTTACGACGTTTTGAGTAGATCTACCTGTTCAGTGTTTTCGATTTATTACGATATTAAAAATGGAACCAAGTTTGTAACAACGAGAGTACATGAAATTCTGTTATTAAACGACTGGGTTTGTGCTTGACCCCAAACCCATTCTACATCTTTTTTAATTAGATCCCTTAATGGCGCAGTCATTTCCGAATAGTTTGGAATAAACTTACTTAAATAATTAGTCATTCCTAAACACTTTTGTAACCCCTTTACATTTTAGGCGGTTCAATCACTAAAATTGCTTCAACGTGTTTAGGATCTGGTTTTATACCTTCTTTTGATATTATTCGTCCCACGTACTTGACCTCATTTACTTTGTACTGTACTTTTTGTTTATTAAACTTAACACCGTACTTTTTAGCCCTGTCTATGACTTTTTTGAGAATTTCATCATGATCGTTTTCATTTTCCCCTGCTATTATAACATCATCGAAATAGACTTTCACCCCAGGAATATCCCCAAATAACCTAGTATTTAATTCCTGCAAAACTTCGGGTGCGGAACTAATTCCAATTGGCATACGTATAAATCTGTATCTACCAAACGGTGTTCCGAAAGTACCTACACATAAAGCTACTTTCTTTATCTAATTCGACTTGGAAAAACCCATCTTTAAAATCTAACATGGCGAAAATTTTTTTCCCTGCAAGATCAATACAAATTTCCTCCTGAGATGGTATTGGATACCTTTCTCGAATGATATACTCATTTAGTCTTTTTGGATCAAGACATAGACGTAACGATTTATTCGCTTTTTCGACTATTAATAAATTTTGGCACCACTCTGTAGGTTCAGTTACCCGAGTTATTATACCTTGTTTTTCTAATAATTCAAGCGCAGTTTTTAATGGTTCTTTAAATTTTTCGGCAATTCTTCATATAGGATTAACTATTAGGAACTGCATTTTCCTTTAGCTTAATTTTATATTTCTCTATTTTTCCTAAGCCCGTAAAAATTTCATTATTTTGAGTTATGAAGACTTCTTTTGAGTCTCCCATAGATATTTTATCTACCCGTTTTATTAACCCAAACCTTATGCAATCTTGCAACCCTAACAACGGCGTCGCATTGGTATTTATTACCATGAATTTGCATAATAATTCTTTGTTTTGTATTTTACAAACACAACTTATTTCTCCCTCCGGTTTCATTTTATCACCATTGTATGACGTAAGTATTACATTTTTTGGCTTCAACTCAAGATTGTTACCCCTATCTTTAAGAATTTTATAAACATTTGTAGGTATTACATTAGTTTCGGCCCCAGAGTCTAATTTAAATTCTACTTGAGTATTACAAATTTCTACATTTTGTAACCATTTTTTCTCATTTAGATTAATGAACTAACTTGAACATTTTTTATGTTTTCTTTGTTAATTACCCCTATTGAACCTAAATAAAATTCACTGTCACTACAGTTATTTTCGTCTTTTTCTACTTGGTGCACTTTTTTATTATTTCTACGAACAAATTCTTTGCGCTCAGCTCTTTGCTCTCACATTAGCGTTACAATGTAAACATGACTTACCGAATGCTTGCAGTTTCCGTATCCGTGCTTGTTACCACATTTTCAACACGTGTTCTTCTTTTCTTCTTGTGTTGAGCTTGATTGATGTTTTCGTCTTCTTTTTTCAAAATTCGACTTTAGTCCATGCACACTTGTTTCCACTTTTTCCTGTAGGGTTTTCATCTGCTCTTTTCCAGCTTCTGCTGCACGACACTGATTTATTGCTGTGTTTAATGATAAGTCTGGCACTCGCAGTAGCCGTTCTTGTAAGCTTGCATGATTAATACCTATTACAATTTTGTCTCGGACCATTTTTTCTTCTTGTTCACCGAATTCACATAATTTTGCTTGTACTCTTAACTCGGTGACAAAATGATCGAATTTTTCTCCATCTTTTTATGATCTACCAAAAAATTTAAAACTCTCAAATATCACATTTTTTCGCGGAATGCAATAGGTTTCAAACGCTGCCAGCACTTCACTATATGTTTTTCTTTGTGTTTCACTTAATTTTAGCGTTTGATAAACATCTAAAGCTTCTTCACCAGCAATTTTTACTTCGTCCTCTTTTTTGACGTAACCACTCGCTTTCATCTAAATTTCAAACTGTTGCTTGAATTTGGCCCAGTTGGTACCATTCTCCAAAACAAGCTTCTTGAGCTGAAATCAATCCATCTTGGCTGGGAGGCCCGACCTCTACAGGAAAGCCCGAACTCGGCGAACTACGAAACGTGTGTGACGGCTATCACTAATGCTAGGACCACATCTGCGTTAATGTCTAATAGGAGAAAACTTGCTAACGAAAGAAAAAATTAAGCGCTAGATTATATATTTTTGAATGGCTATATTCATGTATTATGTTTAATGTGATGTTTAACGTAGTTCATTGTGCATTAAATTCAATATGGATATTCTATGCCGATAACGCGAGATAGAATGAGTAAACACAAGTGTAGCCATAACTGCGCGATCTCTAACGCGTTAAACCTCTTTGATGTTCCAAAAGATACCGCTACCCGTGCTATCGCTTAACGTCTAATGATATTTTAGCAGATATTAGTATTCTACGAGATATCCTTTAACACAAAACTTTTAATTTCAGTCCTAAAGAAATTATAGAACTGACTAAAGCAAATGAAAATAAACAAGAAGAACCAACTTCTAATATTTCATATTTACAATTGGTAAGTTATTTCAAGATAATACGTAATAGGTATACAAAACATACTATAATAATATGTACCTAGTTAAATTGTTTATTTAATCTGTGTAATTATGTTGTAGTTTAAATTTTCAACGCCTTCAGAAAAAGTCCTATTAGTTATTGCTGTTTTATTATCAATTCTTTGCGGAATTTGTTTTTCCTTATTTTCCTTAATTATCGGAAAAGGTTTTGATAGTATTTTGACGTATGCTTTAACATTATCAACTGCTGCAGACGACAATGAAAAAACCAAAGCATTGGAAGTTTTTATGAATAAAATGAATATATTTGCAGCAGTAGGTGTTTCTGCGGCAATATTTATTGCAAGCAGTTTTTACTTAGCTTTAGCAATGTCTAACTACACTGCTATTAGACAGGTAACTGTACACATAAAATTTAATTATCCTTTCAATGTACCTATTTTTTCTATGTAGATTTTTAGAATTAGACATTTGTACTTGTATGGTATTTTAAATCAAGATATATCTTGGCATGACCAAAACTCAACTGGTGACTTTGCTGTTCGGTTTTCAGAGTAAGTATTTACTCATTTACACCATAATTTGTTACAAAAGAGATAATTTTGTATTACAAATTTTTTTCTTCTACGAAATGATGTATTTTAGACGAATTAATTCTTTATTTTTTTTATTTTAATTCGTAAGAATAATTTTTCACATTTACTAAACCCCAATTATTAATATACAAAAACTTAAATACGAGGGTGGTCTGAAAAGTTTCCGACCTCAACATGAACATGGCATCACTTGTCCAAAAAAAAATAAGGAATATGTTTGCGCATCCTTTGACAGGTGCTCACCAAAATTTCAACCATTTTCGACGCCACGTTATTGCTTGACCATCGCTTGAGTGAGTCAATGTGAGTGCTTTTGTGAAATTGGGAAAAATCGAGTATCGAGCTGTCTTAAATATTTGGTTTTGAAAGGCTTACGCATATGAAAATCTAAGACGAGTTGGACAAGTTGGAGTTGGATTTTCATATGCGTAAAGGCTCATACACAATTAGTCAGAAACAGTAACGAGAACGGAAACAGTAACGAAAGCTTTATAAGGATATTTGATTGGCTAAACTTTTGACAGTTTTGACTTCTGACAGTTTACGCATGCGCATAATCATAGCAATAAAAGTTAAATCGTTTCTGTTCCCGTTCCCGCTAATTGTGAATGGAGCCACCTGAATACATGTATTTTATCTTTTTACTGTTCCCGTTCTCGTTACTGTTACAGACTAATTGTGTATGAGCCTTTAGCCTTTCCAAACCAAATATTTAACGACAGCTCGATACTCGATTTTTCCCAATTTCACATTAGCACTCGCATTGACTCACTCAAGCGATGGTCAAACAATAACGTGGCGTCAAAAATGGTTGAAATTTTGGTGAGTACCTGTCAAAGGATGCGCAAACATATTCCTTATTTTTTTTTTGACAAGTGATGCCAACTTTTCAGACCACCCTCGTAGGTTCTCTATTTACAGTGGGTATTCTAGAAACTTCTTATAGTTTAAAAGTATGCTGGCTATCTTTCTATACAGTTGCATTTAACCAAAAACAGCAGTAAAATAGTAAAAGATGTTCGAGAACAACATTTTTTAAGCATTAGATTATAGAATATTTAAAAACTTTAGAATGTACTTTCTTTGCTTCTTTTTGTTGAACTTATTTATTTGTTTAGAAAATATTTATGGGACCAGTTTTCACTATTTTTATTTCCATGTTTGGTTAATGCATCTGAAGATCGATAAAAATGTTGAAACAGTAGATTACACTCCCAGTTGTTGTTTCAAATTTATTAATTATATTTTGTTATTTTCTATAGAAAATTCACTAATTTTATGACCCCCTTTTTAGGTTTTTAAATTCTTTTCAAATAATTTTATAGTTGTGTTCTGTCAAAGATTTTAGCTAGCTAGATTTTAACTAGCTAAATAGTGTGTTTTTAGCTAGCTAAAGAGCGTGTTTTAGCTAGATTTTAACTTGCTAAATAGCGTGTTTTTAGCTAGATTTTAGCTAGCTAAATAGCTTGTTTTTGGCTAGATTTTAGCTAGCTAAATAGCAGATATTTAGCTAACCGAAAGCGCGCTATTAGCTAGCTAAAAACACGCTATTTATCTAGCTAAATGCGCGCTATTGCTATCTGTCAGCAATCAAATTGCTTGTAAATAGCTAACAATTTGCTTAAAAACAGTGCGTCATTTTAGCAATATTGCTGCAATATGGATGCAATTTAAGCGCTATTTTGCTGGCTGCCGCAGCGGTGGTGCTGCCAAATATAGCTAATTAGCTGCTATTTAGCTATTTTTTATCATCCAAATACTACTTGGGATATGCTCTAGAGAACCCGATATTGAGTATGCGGCATATATAATATCTTGTGTTTATGCATAAATTGTATGCCGCATACTAAATATCGGGTTACGTAGAGCATAAATTCTATACTCTATTAATAATAATATACTTAATATAGGTATACCTACTCATAAAATTACTTTATAATATAATTTTAAAAAATTTTATATTTAGAGATTTACTTAAAATGCAAAATGGTATGGGAGATAAATTATGTGAATTTATGTCAGCAGTGTCAACGTCTTTAATGGGAATAATCCTATCATTTGTGTATGGATGGGAATTAACGTTGGTATGTTTAATACCATTTGCTGTATCAGTTGTGGTTGTGGGACTTATAGGAAAGGTTTGTCTAGAACATCTTTGCTTTAAAACAAATAAATCACAATTAGTGGTATGTTGCAGTTGTCTGCAAAATTTAGTAACGGAGAAACAAAAATGAATGGTGAAGCTGGAAGTGTTGCAGAAGAAGCGTTAAGATACATTAAAACCGTCGTTGCATTTGACGGACAAACAAACGAAATAAAAAAATATAATAATTTAACTTCTGCGGCAATGCAGTTTAATATTAAACGTCTTTTGTTGACTAGTTTCGGAGAAGCCGTAACGAATTTTGCCTTGTATGGGGGTAATGCGTTAGCTCTGTGGTATGGAGTTATTTTAGTTTTAAAAGGAAGAGAAGGCAATGGAAATTACAGCGTGGAAAGCATTATAACAGTAATTTAAGATGCTTCAGTTATTAAATCGGTCACCAAAGTTATTTTTATAGATTTTGATGGGCGTAGGAAATGCAGTATTTCATACTCGAACGTGCATACCGTACATTGAATATTTTAATTTGGCAGCAGGAGCAGCGAGTCCCATATTTTACGTTATTGACAGCAAATGTAGCATTAATAAGTCTTACGAAATTGGTGCGAAACTAAATAATATTAAAGGAAAAATTACATTTGAAAACGTTAATTTTGCTTATCCTGCACGAAACACGATGCCAGTTAGTCGATAACGTATCACGTTATTAACAATATGCTATTAATTATCTTGTTTTAGGTTTTAAAAGGCCTAGATCTTTCAATTAAACCAAATGAAATTGTAGCATTAGTAGGAAGTTCTGGATGCGGAAAATCAACAATAATTCAATTAATTCAAAGATTTTATGACCCCAGTTTTGGAACTGTAGGATAGTAAGTTATAAAATATCAATACAATTAGCAAATCTTTTTTTTAAGATTTTTGTGGATGACCTAAATATAAAAACATTAAACTTACATTCATTGCGAAATCATATTGGTGCCGTTGGTCAGGAACCTATTTTATTTGACTTATCAATTTTTGAAAATATTAAATTAGGAAATTTAAATGCCTCCCCGAGCGATGTGGAAGAAGCTGCTAAAAAAGCAAATGCTCACTCATTTATTACCTCCCTTCCTGATGGATATGACACAATGATCGGTGAACGAGGTACTCAATTATCTGGTGGACAAAAACAAAGGATAGCGATAGCCAGAGCGCTAATACGTAATCCCGCTATTTTATTGCTAGATGAAGCTACATCAGCATTAGATTCAAAAAGCGAATCTGTGGTACAGGAAGCTTTAGATGTGGTAACATTTTTATAAAAAATTATTCATTTTTATACAATGGCTTAGATTTAGGCTGCCGAAAATTGTACAACGATAATTGTTGCTCATAGATTATCTACTGTAAGAAAAGCAGATCGCATTATTGTTTTAGATAATGGAAAAGTGATTGAAGAAGGTTCTCACGACGATTTAATTTTAAAGCAAGGATTTTATCATAAATTAGTATTAACTCAACTTTCCAAATTAGATAATCAGGAAACCACTAATGAACTGGAATTAGGTATGCAATATGAACAATGTTAGATAAGCAAGAAATACTATTCTGATTTCATTACTTACAGAAGATAATGTATCCGATTCAAAGTTATATTCGACTACAAAGGAAGATGCAGTAGAAGGTGTAAGTTTTATGAAACAAGACCAGTAGCTATTAATTGTAAGGTTTGCTTATTCTCATACAGTTGAACCTGTGGTTAAACTTATGTAAGATAAACAAGTAATACCATCATGACAGGATTTCGACTGCATTATATAAATATAAAATAATTTTTATACAATTTTAGGTAGTAGTGACCGACGATAGCCCAGATTTAAGTTACAAAGATTTGTATAATTTGACAAAACTGAGTATATCATATGCTCAATATTAACCAGTTTCCAATATTTCATTTATAGTTATATATATGCAAGTTCGCTAGGGGTAAGTTTCAACACCCGCAAAAGGTTTTTTTGTAATTTAAAAATTTTATTTAATATGTTAGATTTTATCTGGAACCGACAATGAATACATTGCAAAGCAAGCATGTTTGTATGCCATCGCTTTTCTAGTTCTTGGCATTATTCTTTCGATTCTATCATTTTTTGAGGTACATAATATACCTAAACGATTTATGTTTGATACCGATATAAAAAGATAAGGTTTTAATTTGGATTGCTCTTTGTAGAAATTTTTAATTGGGGTATCAGGCGAAAATTTTATAACGAAATTAAAAACTAGCATGTTCCAAAACATTATAAATCAAGATATGGAATGGTTTGATCGATCCGAAAATGGTGTTGGATCTATATGTGCTCGTTTATCAAATGATGCTTCAAGTATTCAAGGGGTATGTTTCTTAATTTAGTCATAAAAAGAGTTAATATTGGAACAATTCTAGGCGCTTGGGTTAAGAATTATAGTTATTATAAACTCAGTTACTATTATTATCACTTGCATCGCCATTGGATTATATTTTTCTTGGAAGCTATTTCTCATAGGTATACCATATGCACCTATTATAGCTATTTCGATAATTTCAGAGCAAAGACTAATAACTAAAGAGAACGAAATATATATTAAATTTCTAGAACAATCAACTAAGGTGTAAAGTGTGGTTGGTATGTTTGCGAATTAATTTCAAAACATTGATTTTTAGTTAGCAGTGGAAGCTATAAGTAACATTCGCACTGTAGCTTCATTATGTATAGAAACATTAATCACTAAACAATGTGAAAATTTAATGAGTTCCTATAAAAGAGTAACTTTAAGAAATGTTTATCGCAGGGGTTTTGCATCTGGAATGGCAAGAGGGGCATATCCAATTGGATATGTATTTATTCTTTATGGTGGATCTATGTTACTGAGAAATGATCAAGTCGATGCTTCAACAGTTTTAATGTAAACTAATCATCAATTTATTCACAATTTGGGATAAAATCAAGTGTTTTATAGTATCACCGAGGTTGTAATATTTAGTACATGGTCTGCAACGATTTCATTAGCGTTTTTACCAAACATAACAAGTGGATTGCAGGCAGCTAATCAGATATACAAGTTATTAAATACTGCGCCGAAAATCAAAAATGAAAACGATAGTGAAAAACTGGTATTTTGGTTTTTATATTTTCTTATCACTGTTTTTAAGTTCTTATTTTAGGTTGAAGGAAATATAAAATACGATAATGTATCCTTTTCGTATCCAACACGACCGAATGCCAATATATTGAAAGATTTCAATTTGCACATTTTTAAAGGGAAGACTGTAGCTCTAGTGGGTCCAAGCGGATGCGGAAAATCAACTATTATTCAATTATTGGAACGATTTTACGACGCAGAATCTGGTAAAATTGAATTTGGCAATGACAATATATCAAAGGTCAACCCATCTTCTCTGAGATCGCGTTTAGGAATTGTAATGCAAGAACCAAATCTTTTTAGTACAACCATTGCAGAAAATATTGCTTACGGCAATAACAAAGTTGTATCATCAAAACAAGAAATAATTGAAGCAGCCCAAGAAGCAAATATTCACACATTTATAACCTCCTTACCGTTGGTGAGTTTATAAAAGTTGGCAAAGTTTAAGAATTTTCTGTCTTAAATCTATTTTTATAGGGCTACGACACAAAATTAGGCGAAAAGGCTACTCAATTATCAGGTGGTCAAAAGCAAAGGATATCAATAGCCAGAGCATTAATTCGAAATCCGGAAGTGCTTCTTTTAGACGAAGCAACTTCATCACTTGATGCAGAAAATGAAAAGGTAAAATAGTTGTTTCTAGTTTATAAATCTTTAAACTATTCATTGTTTATAGATTGTTCAAGAAGCATTAAATAACGCCAAGAAGCAAAGGACTTGTATTATGATCGCACATAGTTTGAAAACCATTATAGCTGCTGATTTAATTGTCGTAGTGAACGAAGGAGGTATTGCAGAATTAGGTACTCACAACGAACTTATGAATAAAAAAACCATATATTATCAACTTTATGTTAACCAACATAAATCATAATGAAAACTATACTATGCGTTTGTATATAATAGGTTTGTTCCAACAAGCAGTTCTCTCCAGTTCTCGGACTATACGCATGCATTTTAGTTAAAATTTCAACAAAAATGATCTTTAATACTTAAAAATTTAGTTAAAGACCAGGCGTATAATAGTCCTAGAACTGGAGAGAACTATGTGATGTAACAATCTTAATATCAAATAATAGTTGTGTGTAATTTACGTAAAATTTACGCCTGATTTATACCTTTTTTGTAATAAATAATCTTCATATAAAATAAATTTAAAACATATTTTTGTTACCATTTGGGTAATGATAATATTATATTAGTATACACCGTCGCGTCGCGTCGTCGGTAATGGCAGGACTAAAAATAAACACAATTAATGATCGAAATTTTATTTTATTTATATTATAATATTTTATTCTATTAATAATTTACCTAATAAAATATTAAGTACTTTACAATCACTAGCGATTGATGAAATGTTATATACAAGTCTAATGTCATATTTACTAGCAAATAATTTTTTATTTAATAAAGTTAACCATCAGTAATACATAACTTTTCGAAAAATATGCAAATTGTTTATTATTACTAACAATTTACTAGTTTTTTTTCTAACAAATAAAATCAAATTAATAATTAAAGTTAACAGAAAATACATAAGTAATTAATTAGTGTACTAAAGGACGTATTTGCAATGTTTGGTTAATTCTCCGATTAAATATAAGGAAATCAATACGAATAACTTGAAAATAAATATCTTATTTCCAACTAATTTAATTGGTAGAATTTTTGGTGGTATGCTGTAAGAGGTTTGAAGGAGTAAATAGTAAAAAACCGGATATTACTATTCAGTGATTAAAAGATCGGTTAGTTAATCTTGATTAACCTAATCTGAAATTTAACCGAGTACTGAAAACACGACCCTAAAGCGTTTAAATGGATTCCTGAATTGTTTTATTAATAATATATAAGTAGTTTAATCGTAATAGAATAAAATTTAACGCAGTTATTATTACTAATTTTCATTCCTAAATTGCTTTTCTGCCATAAGTTTAGCTTTAGAATTTGAAAAAATGAAAACGTTTGATAAGAATGTCAACAATTGAACTATAACTCCATCTAAGATAATTTAATTCTATAATATTATATTGGGTGATTTAAGAAAAAGAATAAGTTTTAAATCACCTTATATAATATTTTAAGTAAGTAATCATAATTACAACAATTTAATGTTTAATAAATCTACAACTTTACAATTTATCACAATTCTAGATAGAGAGTATGTTAAAGACGAAGGCGTTGAGAGCTAGTAACGTTACTTTTTGTATAATAAGTAATTTTTTACACTAAAAAATATGTTATTGTTATTGCTATATAATATTATTAGAATTATTATTAAACAAAAGCACAACATAAAGTTTAAATTAATTTAAAGTTCTATTAGAGAAGTTAATTAGTGATGCATAGTAATATATTAATTTGGACCCTTACTTTCGGCTATATAAACCATAAATGCTTTCTAATTTATAACAAAAACACTGTATAATTATTATTTAAAATATTTATACTCTACAATATTATTATTATACTCCGCCAAAAAATTTTAAAGAATTTTAAAGCTTCCAGTAAATTCAACATCGAAATTGCATGCCAAAACAATTCAGATTCTCGTTTTTGTTATAAAATATGAAAGCAATCTTATGAATTCCGTCATACTTTTCAGGATCAATTAGCGAAATATATTCTGAAATGGTTAGTACCAAATTTTTATCAAATTTAAAAATATTTTGTTAATTGGTTATATTTACAATATAATTTGATTAAAGCCGTTTGTATTTAAATTAAACAACTTCCTGAAAAGTTGTCTCCGAATATTAGTGGTGTCGTACAAAATCTCATGATTTGTAACCGAATTTACGATAATATTCAACCTAAGAAATAGAAAAAAAGCACAAAACTAGTTTAAGAATCCGAAGAAAGAAGTGAAATATTATATAACCGGATATAGCATTTCTTTCCTTTTGGTTTATTTGATTATGAGACACAATCTGCCAAATCACAAGATTTTGCAATACTTTTATGTTATAACAAGGTTTTAAAGTCTCCAATGAAAAATAAAGCATAACCAAATCAAAGTACGATTTAAAAATATAAAGCACTGTTACTTATTCTTTAGTTTATTATGAATGATTGTTAGTTTTACGTATTGCTAAGTGCAGTTTTGCGAAAGTTTTCAATTTTAAATTTTATTAAAAGTTTGATGTTTTAAAGTATCGACAGAATAAATTGAGATCTAGAGTAAAATATTGTTTTTAAAACTTTAACAATTGTATAATAATTTTTGAAATAGCACACATTTGTACTACACTACTGAAGTAGCGAAAATATGACTTTAAATAAAATTTTTATACTATTAAACATTTGAATACATAAAATAGTCGAACAATTTCTGTTTTACTACTTCATATAAAAGTAAATTTTTAAAATTAATATTTAAGTAGTTTAATAATCTACAGTTACTGCAAGAATTTATTTGGTCATTTATTAATAATTTATTTATAATAACTATTAGCTAATATCATAATAACTTGAAAGTATTTACAAATTTATTGACTGTAATTTTTTTGCAATGAAAGTAGCTATGTGTATTATTAGCAATTTCTAATAATCGCTAATAAACTTAAAATTAAGTTTACTTACTAGCAGCTATGTTAAGATATGTAGGGTAATTAAACGAATGTAACATAATACTGTTAAGAGATGGTTGAGAATTTATTCCAATAATAAAGAATGAATGAGAAATTATCAATACGTCTACTGCTATCAGGTCGAATTGGTATTACAATTGTACAGTCAAAAGATTAAAAATATTTGCTTTTGTCCTATAGAAATAGATTTAACAAAGTGTGCGCATCTGAACATATTCGAAAGACCAAATCCAACGTTTCTGATGGTTAAACTGCATAGTATTTCTGAAGAAGAGTTAGGTATTAATTTTTAAGTCTTAAGGTATTAAGTGACCTTAAGTCTTCGGTGATATATTATGCAGTCCATGATCAGACAACGCTAGTCAGATCAAAATAGGCATCAACGAAATTTGAATAAACATCAAATTACTATTATTAAAAATGCTTTGGCTTAACAAAATAATTCGACATCAAAGCTGTAACACATCGATTTCAGTCGTTCTAAATGTATTTAAATGTATTTTGAAGTCCATTTTTGTATGGTATATACGTCTCAAGTTACACACAAGTTTAAGGCTTTCATACTTCAATAGAGTTAGTTAAAATTTAAAGTTGAAAATATAAACCTTTGTTATTAATTCACAATAATAAATAATAATCTATTCGAGCTAATCTTTCTGTAAGGCCACACAAACAATTAACTCTTCCAACACTTTTTTACAACTCTTTTTTACATCACATTCTCTGTGCCCTTTAATTAGTTTAAAGCAAAAGAGAAATTAGAAATAAAATAGTGGCATATAATAAGTATATGCTGAAAATACAGCGGATAAATATTTAAAAAAATTGGATTTGAGGTTCGAACCTCAGACAGACGTGTCGATCAAGCAAAGCTCCTATTCGCTATCCAAAAAATCATGGTATCAGCATTCTGCATTTATACTATTTACTATTAAATTTTTAACAAAATCATAAAATATTTGAATTTTATCTGCAAGTGAGTCGCAACGATATGAATTTATGCAATATTTGAATTATCACAAAAATTTTATAAAACGAATTTTTTTAAAACTAAAAATAATACTAGGGATTTATCTTTATCTTCTTGTACATAAATTTACGTCATTTTCTGTGTTTTAAGCTCCTTTAAAGGAATAAGATAATATTAAATTAAGAAAGCAGATATTGTAAGCAGACAGGCGTCAGTTCAAAGATACCATGTTTCTACGGGATGGGACGTTTCGGCGCAGCCGGTTTGGCGCGAAGACGGTTCGGTGCGAAGACGGTTCGGCGCGAGTATAAAATATTTGGAAAAAAGAAAGAAAAAGAAAAATAATTTGAAGCAATTTAAACATTAATAGATAAATAATATAAATAATAAATTTATTAAAACTATAATATAAATTAGAATTATCAATATTGAGCTACAGGACACAAATAAAACACATTTTTACACAAGCTTTCGAAAAATGACTTTTTCTTTTTCAAGTTTCATTTTTTTTATTTTTCGAAAGCTTGTTTAAAAATGTGTTTTATTTGTGTCCTGTAGCGCAATATTGATAATTCTAATTTATATTATTTTCAAGAGCTAATAATTTTAATCAATAAAACTATAATACATATTTTTTTTGAAAACCCCATATCCGTGTCCTAGATTTAATTATTCCTCGTATCCTTTAAACGACACATTTTACACAAAATCTGACGCCCCATTTATCGAAACATTGAAGAAAGTTCAAAGAGGCCGTGATATGTTCTATGAACACTTACTAGCAGGCCACAAACCACCGAAAAAATAAAAAAAATACGAGGATGCGGATAAACGCATAAAAAAGATAGTGAGCGATTATGCAAACCGAAATATAATCGACTATCTGCGAGGATTATCGTATAATTACGAAATGAATCCCTAACACAGTACATGTTTGTTCCTATCCCATCCCTAATACAGTACTACATTAACATATTTTTTTATACAATGTGTATTAGTTTTAATAAATTTATTAATGTTTTAATTGTTTCAAATTATTTTTCTTTTTCTTTCTTTTTTTCAAATATTTTATTCTCGCACCGAATCGTCTTGCGCCGAACTGTCTTCGCGCCGAACCGTCTTCGCGCCGAACCGTCCTCGAGCCGATGCATTCTCGCGCCGAATCGGCTGCGCCGAAACGTCGTAGACCGATGTTTCTATTTGAAATCTGGAGCGAGGCATTTCTACGTGCCGCTTGTTGATCTTGATATCGTCTAATTGGATGTGGGTTGAATGCGCATCAACTGTATTTGTAAAGACTAATATTTAGTTCACTAAACGCGTCTCTTCCGTTATCTGCCTACCTCATTAATGAGATTCCAAAATATTACATCTGACCTAACCTTAAGTTAAGTTAGATTAAGTTAGATTCCGAATTAATAAAATAGAGAATATCCTTAATTTGAATTCCCTTACAGTAAAAATTCTAATATTTTAGCTTCTCGTTAAAATTGTATTTATAGTTACAATTAGCACACTTTTATATACTTGAACTACAAGAATTCTACAATTGGAATTGAAGTGCGATTATCGTTGACTTATTAAGTCATTACCTATGAAATTATCACAAATATATTATTATAAGTTTTACCTAATTTAAAATATGTTCGGCAGTAACTAATCTGAGCAATCTTACAAAAAAAATCGTTTCTTACCGATGCAATGTCTATAAAGCAAATTGGAAACATGCCGAATGAAAAGAATTAAAATGGAAGAGTATTAAAATATTTTGTCCTAATCAAATTGCATTAGCTACAGCACAAATTATGGAGTATCTTATTAATCACTAAAGCAACTCGAAACGTACATGTTTTCTTAATTTGAGATTATAAATCCAATTAATATTACACATTTATACATTTTGCTCTCATATCTGTATCAAACTTGTAGTTGGTATTGTAACATCCAATTATAAAATTGTTAAAATTTGGCACTTACATCACGAAACATCTCAAGGAGTAATACAGAGATGTTTTACACATTCATGGTTAAAATGGACATGTCAAAATAACACAATTAAAGGATGAAACAATAAATCGCAGAAAGGTGATTGATTAGAATGATGTTTCCCATGTTTAACGGGTTACTAGAAAATCACAAAATGCAATTATTATTAAGTATAATTTTAAAAATTGTCTGTATTGGCATAACTTTCAAACGATCACAACTTAAAATTTTTGCCACTTTCTAATATTGATTAAAAAATGTACTACTCTTCGTCGTTCCTTAATCCCGTTCTAAATTCAGGAGGAGATGGCTTTTTAAAACAGTCGTCTAAAAATTGACCCATACTTCTGTACAAGTGCTTTTTAACACCACCTAAACCGTGACTTTCGTCAGGATAAATCTGAAATCAAAAATTTTCATTACTGCCAATTAATTAGTTTGTTAAAATGCTCACTTGTTGTCGAAATAACGTTCCAGCTTCCGATAACGCTTTGACCAAAGCCATCGACTGTTGTAAATGAACATTATCGTCGGCAGTTCCGTGCACCAAGTAGAACATCTTGTCTCGAAGTTGTTCCGCCTTTTTACTTACGTCCGCTTCTTCGTAACCTTTATAATTGTCTGTTACATTTGGAAGACCCATGTATCTTTCGGTATAAGCAGAATCTATTGCAAGAAATTACGTTACCTCTCATCATGTCTCACCAAGATAACTTACCATAAAGTTTCCAACTAGTTACCGGCGCTACAGCTATGGCACATTCAAACACATTTTTTGGACTCGCAAGTGCTAACGCCGCAACAAATCCTCCATAGCTCCAACCCCAAACACCGACTCGTTTCTTGTCGATAAAATGCAGAGTATCTCTTAAGTATCTGCAACATTGACAAAGTGATAAGTGAAGAAGCATTTTGTTACGGTTAACAATTCTGACTTACTCGGTCACTTCTAACTGATCCGAAACTTCAATAGATCCTAATTTGTAATAAACTTTATGCATCAACTGTTGACCTTGCCCTCCCGATCCTCTTCCATCAATTTGAGCAACAATAAAATCTTTACTGCTGGTTAAATAAGTATTCCAATCGATTCTCCAACGTTCGGTTACCAATTGGCTACCCGGTCCGCCATACACTTGCACCACCAAAGGATATCTAGTAATTTCATCTTCCTTTAATCCAGGTGGCAAGTGCAATCTCACGTGCGCCTGATATCCTCCCGATATTTGCACCGGAAATGTTTTAATTTGAGGTAAAGCCATTTTGGATACCTTTTCTCTCAATATGGAATTGTTTTGTAAAACAGTAATAAATTTTGGTTTAGGTAATACTGCGCGATATAATATATTTGTTGGAATACCCGGACCTAAACATTCCAGTACAAAATAAGAAGAGTGCAAACTGAATATTGCGTTGTGATATAAACAAGGATGCTCTATATCGGATGCAGCTTCCTTTTTATTCTTCTTTTTTTTAGATGAAGGTGTGGCAATAACAACTTCTTGTTCCAGCCAGTCGTCTTCCCATTGGCGATTTTTCGAAGCTTGAAACTCGGCATCAAATTCAAAATAAGGTAAAATCGTTGGAGGTGCCACTTCAACGCACGTTAAACAATGAGGTGGTTGTAAGGTTGCTCCTGTACGAGGAGGTAATGATGTTACTCTGTATAAATGCTGCTCTCCAGGTTTTCCTTCGGGTATGCCCAAAAAGTAACTAGAAATAAAAAAAAAACTATCGTTTAGTGCCGATAAAACGTTTTAGCTGTATAGGTTTAGCAAACGAAACCATTGTAATACGAAGGCAAGTTCGAATGAATAAAATTTATTAGTTACTTTTATGTGAGCAGAGTGTCGTAAAATATCTACCTAAAGTTACAATCATGATTACACTTTTATTTTTATTAAACGAGTACTAAAGTTACTATGATGTTGAAAAGCTTGTTTCTTACAGCATTATCACAAATAGCACTTAGAAAGCACATTGTGCGATTCGTTTATAGTTTTATTCCAACTTCCTTTAAAACATTGGAAACGTTTTTAGAAAAGAAGTAGTTGAATGCAGTAACTCTGGCTCTTCGGTTTTTTTGTACAAATGTAAAATATTCTGATTACATAATTATTTAAACTGTCGTTTTTATAGACGGTGTAATAAATAATGCTGTTACTATAAATTTTTTTATAGTAGTACCCGTAATAATAAAAAGCTTTTCCTTATAATTAATCGGGTATTGCACTGTTTTTTAAATTAATATCCTTGTAATATTAATAATAAATTTTATTACCCTAAAATAATAAAACTGAGAGTTCAAGTTTGAACTAACGTAGGTATATTGATCTGAATACAAAAGATTATCAATGCCGACCAAAAACAACAACTTACATAACATCGTTTGAGTGATCCCATGCCAAAACACGAGTTACTTCAAATTTTCCGTGCGTTAATGGAAGAATTCTTTTTTTCGGTATGTTGACTGAAACTGCATGTTTAAAGTATCCAGCTGGACCGTCACGCACTGGTGCAACAGTTATATAATTTGTACTATCTCGGCCAAACAAAGGGCTGTCTCCCATATCCACCCAACCCGGACCATCTGCTGTGATTCGCTGCGTCTAAACCAGCAAGTTTTAATTAAAAATGTTAACAAAATTAAAAGCATTGATAGCTTACCTCTTGACAGTTCCACATAGGAGTTTTACATATCGATACGATAGATAAGTTTTGCGGCCGGTTTAGCCATACGACACATATTTCGGTTAAACTGATCCACGAAACAGCCGTAAAATAAAATTCTCTGAAAGCAAAAATACTTGTAAAAGAAAAGATAATCTGTAAATGTAAATCTGTACTTTTTAAATCAACAAGCTAAGCAAACAATAAAATTTAGGTTTCAAAAGAATAATGCTTTTTCTTGCAAGAGATATGTTGAGGTAAAGTGCTATCTCAAAATTGTTTAAAATTTTGTGTGGGTGTCAGGGTTAAAAATTTAAACCTGCAATCTCCTATCTGGATTCTCAATAAACTTCAAATTATTTCTAAGATGCAACAATTTAAACAAACTAAAGGAAATTAGAACGGCCAGAAGAATCGAAATAGCACTTTTATCAGAAAGATAATTTGAAATGAAATTAATAGATAATTTGAAATAATTTTTTATTTTATATTATATATTTTATAAATAAAATTTAACAATAAAAATTTATAATTTGTCCTATTTATAGATCTACTCTTTTTGTTTTTGCTCTTTGTAAAAGTTTTTATTTTAATATCTTTGATTAATTTGTTTTTATAATAATATTATTAGAAGTATTATTGAAACATCTTTTAATGTATTGGAAATGTTTAAAGAAAACTTCCTATTTAAGATATTTTGATTATTATAATTTTTGTACTATATGTTTGAAAAGTTAAAGGTTGATCTTACAGTACGAGTTCAACCTGAGCTCAGGCTAAATTAAAGTTTTGCGAATTTTTAAAACGAAATTTAAAAGTTTTAAGAAGCAATCACGTATGTATGTATACCACGATACATGTATAACACATCTAATAAATACCATTTGGTATATCCGATTCGTTGTTAGAACATCTATTCGTTCAGATCAGCTGAACTCAGCTCAAGCTCTTATTGGAAAACCGGCCCTAAAACGGGTGGTTTTTACACAAAGATTTTATAATAAATAATCTTGCTGTAAAAACTTTATACTACTATAAAGGGATTTCTTGTAAAACAAACGAGCATTGCATTTTTAAAATTATCACATACATAAAAATAAAAGTTTATTACTCAACAATAGCATCAGAAAGCCAATATATTCATTTTATTTCATAAGGTTTTAACACTAGGTATCTAATAGCCTTTTTCTGATTTATTCCAAATTTATTTAATTTACTAAAAACAAGAATTGTGGGAAATATAGATTGTCAAATAAAACAAATAAAAAGGTATACTATAGGGTTTTAGCCTTCTTGCATAACCACAATAGATAATACATATGTGCAAACAAATGATTCGGTTTTGGACTCTTTGCGATGAATGAGACTCACGAAGTTAATTTAAGTTAGCTTCTGAACAAGGATTATAACCTTTGATAATAACTTATTTTATACGCTCCCGTCGGTATAAGTATCTAACGTAGTCATCGATAAGACCCAGTAGAGTAAATCATTATTAATACCTTCCTAACTTATGCATACTGGCAATGTTTATATACGTATATGCAAATGTCTTTTATGAATTTAATGTTGCATTTCGTCATACATAGGTACATAATACAAAGAACTGATATTAATTTGAAATTGCTTTTTGTGAAGCTTATATTTGATTTGAAATAAATTAAAATAGTTTAACTGGCACATTAGCATAATTTATTATATTTGATAGATATTACCTTTATTATCTATCCAAAGCTTTTTTTGACACTAAACAAGTAGCACCAGACTTCTATTTAAGATGCAAAAGCAGATAGTTTGACATAAACAAAGATCGGGTTAACCTAGATGAAGACTCGAGTTTCTAGATTGCTCTAAATCTAAAATGAGGCGTATCTCCTCAGCCAATCGGCTAACGCCTCGTGCAAAAACCTTCGCACGCGGGATAAAAAGTAGCATCTTAGTCCCATGATATATAATGTAATTTAATCATAAATACGTCTTTAGTGTCAACAAAAGATTTGGATAGATAATGAAGATAATATCTATCTTATATGATAGATTATGCTATACGGATGCCACTTAAACTTTTTTGATTTATTAAAAATATAGTCACTTTTGATATAACTATGTATTAAAATTGAATCGGTGATTGTTGAAGGGAACTAACTCCAGAAAACTAAAATGTTCAGGAATTACAAAAAACGTACCAACTCGTTAATATTAGATTTAAGAAAAATTCCTTTTGGGTAATGAAACTTAGTCATATGGCAATTAAGTTTCACAAATAAATTGTTTGATTATGACCATAGAACCTCTGGAATTAAGAGAAATGGGTGGTGGAATTTGTTCCTTTTAATAATCAATGAAATTTTATGGGGAAATAATAAAATTTTAAACTTTATAGAAAGGATTTATTAAGTTTTACATTAGAAAACTTTATAAAGAACATTATATGTATTAAAAACAAACATACAGTGGCTCCAAGAATTATTCATACACTCCTATGTTAGCAATATACATAGTTCATTTTGAAGTTATTTTTTGTCATATTAAAATCGATTTTATAGCAAAATGTTTCTGATATATTTTGTTGCAAATTTCTTTCCCTTTATTTTTGTTTCTCTACATTTTTCTATTTTGCCGCACCGTTTCGGAGTAATAGCGACTTTAAAAACACTCGGTAAAAAAATTTAATAAAATTATTGCCGAGTTTCACTAAAGTGTTTTTAAAGTTGATATTACTCAAAAACGGTGCGACGAAATGGAAAAATGTATAGAAACAAAAATGAAAAGAATAAAATTTTCAACAAAAAATCTTTAAAAAGTTTTTCTATAAAAGCGATTTTTATGTGGCAAAAATGGCTTCAAAAAGCACTATTTACATTGTTAACATAGGAGTGTACGAATAATTCCTGTAGCCACTGTATTTATTCATTATTCCCTGCCTCTCCGTCAGTAGTAGGCCACTTTAAGTAGGCTTCATAAAATTGCAGGATTCTTTTATTTACGTCTGGAATGTATTTCATTAGGTTCCTTACAGCATCTACTTTGTGTTTGTTTATGGGTACCTACTCTTTCTTCAGAATAAGCCGGTAGTAGAGAATCAAAAAATGTTAATATTTGTGGTCTTGGTCCAGGCTGTTTTAAATCAAATCATTTCAGGGATGTTACTAGCGAGTAAGTGCCAGCCAAAATGGAAAACATTTTCGATCTTTAAATATCATTTTTTCAAAAACAAATGGATAATTCTACAAATATTTTTTTAATATGCTTAAAAAACTGTTCTCTTTCCAATGGTATATAAGAAAAAGTGAAATTCGTGGAGTCAATTCCCCAACAGTTCCCCAATCTGGACTCATTGCGAATTAAAGCGAACTAACTCCGGCGTTTAGTTCCATTCTTCACTCATTCGTTTAAATTAGTAGGATTCTTAATGTACTGTGAAATCTTACATAATCCCTTTCATTACTAAACGATCAAATATTATATAAAATATAAGAATATACGTAAATGTCAAAAATTTACTTTTGTGGAGTTAGTTCCCTTTAACTCTCACCGATTCAATTGGATATTAAAATTTTAATATTAGGTTTTATTCTTCTAAATTTCTTCTATAGAGGATGCTTACAAAACCTTATGACAAAAAGTTATGGTAGCTTTTCACAAAGTAGGTATTTTATATATATAACTATTATAACCGTTATACATAGTTAAGTTATGGCAATTAAATCGGATTGTTGTTATACTAATATTTAATAATTATAATCGTAGATTGAATGTTAAACCTCTTTTGTGGAATTCAACATTAGGATAGCCAATTTTGTTAATAGAAATTAAGATATTAGAAATGAACGTTCAGAAAATAAGAAAAGGAATAATTGTTAAATAAGCTTTATATAACATTACTACTTCTATTATCATTTTTCATAATATTAAAATTAGTATTTTCAAAATTCTTCAAATTTAAAATGTTTTTGTTCTGTTTAGTTTTGTTAAATATTAAAAATTATAATTAATGTATTAATATTGTAAGAATATATTTTAATTAATATTATATATTTAACATTTAAATAAACATAAACATAAACATGAAAACTATTCAACTAAGAAACATTTTTGTAATTGCGAAGATGAAAGAATTCGTCCATAACTGCTACTGAGGGCATCGTACCGAGCACCGATGCAGAATTACCTCGTTGGTTGTATACATAAACTAATTCTTTGTTCCAAGAAAGATTTTGCGCGACTGTCTCCTGATACATCAATTAGCAGTCGACCGATTTTAGTGACCAAGTCCTTTGTATCTTGACTCCATGGTCCAAGCGTCTCGACAGCAAAAGCTGAAAAATCATAGTGTTCTAGAATCGTACCATATTTTGTACGTTTAAGATTTTCAGCTTTTGCCGCTGCCGAGCCTGCCACCTGACTTGAAATATGCAGATGACTTGGAGTCATGGTATCTACGCATGTCGCATCCCACACCAAAGCTCGCTCCTGTCGCGACAGTATGAGTGTCATCCCATCGGGTCTATTATGTTTTTTGAATTCAACTAATAAGTAAGTTTCCTATAGGTTTCTTGTTTAATTTCAAACTACTTATTATGCAATTATTATGATTAGCTGATACTGATATAATTATTAATGTTTACTATGTTGGAAAAGTAGTAATATGCGATATTATAATTTCATCTGTTTGACTAACGTGTTCTAGTCGGTTAACACATTTTAATAATTTACTATGCTAATAATAATTATATTAATTTATTATATCTACATAATTCTCTCCTCTCAACTGAAGTAATTGAAATAAAATTAAAATAATAAAAATAATTAAAATAATTCTTTTTAGGAGTAAAATTGGACGTAGTTATGCAAAAAGGAACCATTCGCCAATAGTTAGTTTTGAGATATTAAAGCGTAAAATTAAAATAATATAATTAAATCGGTTGATAATTATGCATATTTTAATTTTATTTAAATAACACATAATGAAATGCAATTTGTGTTACCAGAAAAATTTTGTAACAATTAATTATCACATTATTTCGGTCACTTATAGCAAATAAACTAAATTTTATGACTTTGTCGCTTGGTTCCTTTTTGCATAACTACGTCCAATTGTTGTAAGTCTTCACAAATAAAATACACTGTAAGTATAATTCATCATAGGGAAAATCACCAGGCAATAAAATATTATGTATATGGCAAAGATGTCATCGTAGTATGGCGATTTAAACTTAAAAACAATATAGTTTTAAAAAGTACCTATGTGGGCATAGTTTGGGATTATTTTTAATATTGATATGATTAATAATTAATATCGAGTTGCACTACCTATACATATATCTACTCGTATCTATCGATTATGATAATAATACATATATTTATTGTAGATATTAGTTTAACGAGATACATTACCGTCCTTCGGTAGTCGGGTAAAAATTGACACCGATAAACACGCTTAATAAGCTTCAGATAAAATTAAGACCAATTAAGTACGTATTTTTAAAATCTTAACAATTAATTGAAGGAGTCAATTCTACAAATTAAGTAGGTATTACTTCAGTTTGTGATTTATCAATCATTGATTTGTAAAATCCAAATAGAGAAAACTTTGTGCTGGTAATTCTTTTAGATACATACCTAGTATGTAAATTTAAATCACAAATTCTTAATTTGAATTTGATGGGTTTTATTCTAACGATATAAATTACAATAAATTTTACCGAAAGTCTGTAAACAAATGGCTATAGTTTACATTATTTAATTCAATTTCTGACGTTTCAGAGGAAAATGATCTATAGCACCATTTATCATCATTACCTACATTTGACAATGTATGTAGATATAAACTGACATTTGCTTATTTTGTCAACTTTTTTCCGAGAGAAAATGTTCGGATATTTAAAACTATTGATAAGTGTCAAGTTTGAATTTATGTATTTGCCTTTTAGCTCAGATTAATTTTAAAGAAGTATTTGGTTTGCTAAAATCTATAACATTTGGTTTACAATAAACCAAACCTAGTTTAAAAATTAATTATAATCTAGAATTAAAATAACTAAAAGTATATTATACAACATAATACCAACCCAAATTCTCGGTGAAAATAATGTTCTATTGAAATCCTCATACATACGACATGGTTGGTATTTGTGTGATTTTTTGAACGTTTCTTTAAGGATAAGCAAAAACGGTGTCAGGCAATTACTTTAGAACAACCGAGATAGTCTTTTTAGTATTTGCGAGTGATTTCGTGACAACCCTGTTTCCATTTTTTGCCCACTCTATCACTTGAATTTGTTTAGCAGCTGTAAAGACACAGTGGACATTTTCATTTTATAGTGGTTGTAGGCGATGTGATGTTTTGTGTTGGTTTTTTAAAAGAAAGGTAAAGAATCATCTAAGGAACATCAATTTAACCTACTTTTAGCTGAAAAATACGCAGGTACCTTCTTTGATTTTTGAGTGCTAGCAAAGTAATTGGTTTTGGGTTATTTTAAACTTAATATATTTATTATGGATACATAGTACATATTATATGTCTTAATTTTATTAAATAACCTCGAAGGTACCGAATTAAATAAGAATTAAAATTGTGAAATATAGCGTGCACGTGTCACAAAATTAATTATTAATACAAACTTAAAATTGTGCATTAATTATGCATTACATTAGTTAAAAAAATGTGAAAAAACATTTAAACACAGCAATATAAAAAAATAAGTTTGCTTGTTTTAGCTTAGACAATTTTCTAATTTTGGCCAAGATTCAGATCTGGACCTGTTGAAGATATTAAAACATTTTTGTTTAAGTTTAATTTCTTCAAAGAAATATTCATTTTAAAACTTGAATTTTTATAGTATTTTAGGGTCTTATCTTTTGTTTGTTTAGATTTATAAGTTCAGAAATTTACTTGTTTTGTTCATCAATTACCTCGTACTTGTCTATCAATTTAATTTAAGTTAATGCCGCGCAGCTTTGCACATCGGGATACAGGACAGTGGTAACCTCCACCGATGGCGATGGTCAGGTTATAAGCCTTTTTTTTGCTAATCTGCTGAAGGTAAACATGTAAGTTCCACCGATGGCAAAAAAGGTACCCGGGCAAAACATGTAAGTTCCACCGATGGTAACTTCAAGTATTACTGGTTTAAGACCCGTAAGCCTCTTATAATACTTAACGCAATGCTGCAACGATAATTTAAACTGCAAGATATGATTTTTTTTAAAAATTTGAAAAGCATAATTTTTTTTACATATTCAAACTCTTTATTAATTCTTTTTAAATAAAAGTATACAGATAAGTTATTAACCCTTTTGAAAAAAAAAACTTTTCGATGTCATTTTGTATTGTAGATTATGGGAAAAATAATTAAAAAAATCCAATCTCAATAGTTTTCAATTAAACAAGCAAAATAAATTTATTTTAATTATGCAACACCATGAGAATCACTAATAGTAATTAATTATAATTTAATTTTGTAATTGAAATCCAATTAAAAATTGAATAAATAAAAACTACAACATAAAAAATTAATAATTAAATTGAATAAACCCAGTAAAGAATAATATTCCTGTAAACCACGTTTTGAACGATTATTCACTGGTCACAACTAAACACAAACTATTTTAATTATCTGCAATTTTATGCTTAGCATTGCTGGCTAACAATAAAATATAGCATTCAATATGTTATCTATACCTTTTCCAGTATGATTTGGAACAAATGAAAACAGTTTTGGAGCACACGAAAACAGACATGAAGCAAATGAAAACAAATTTGGTGCAAATGAAATCACACTCGATGCAAACAAAAACAGATTCGGAGCAAACGAAAACAGACTCGAAGCAAACGAAAGCAGACTTGGAGCAAACGAAAACTGACCTGGAACCAATGAAAACAGACTTGGATCAATTGAAATCAGATCTAAAACAAGTGATAAGAAATTTGGAACATTTGGAACAAAATGAAAGCAGATCTGGTGGAAATGAAAACACACTCGATTCAAACAAAAACAGATTTGGAGCAAATGAAAACAGATTTTTAGCAAATGAAAACAAACCTGAAACAAACGAAAACAGATTCGGAGCAAACAAAAACAGACTTGGAGCAAACGAAACCAGACCTGGAACGAATGAAAACAGACTTGGATCAAATGAAAACAGATCTGAAACAAGTGAAGAACATTTGGAACAAAAGGAAAACGGATTTGAAAACATGAAAACAGATTTGGATCAAATGAAAGCTAATTTGGATTATCTACTTAACTTGTCTATAAAGGTAGAACTAATCAAAATATTGTAATTAATAATCATTTTAACGGCTTTGTTGCTCTCCAATCTTGGTCTTCCTGATATGCTTTAAAAATCCTGCCGCTGTCGTTAAGCGAAATTTTATTATATTTACCACGAGCCATGTTAGAACAATGATATGAAAATTAATTACAATATTTGGATTGACAAACTTCTACCTTTATAGACAAGTTAAGTAGATAATTCAAATCAGCTTTCATTTGATCCAAATCTGTTTTCATGTATTCAAATCTGTTTTCCTTTTGTTCCAAATGATCTTCACTTGTTTCAGATCTGTTTTCATTCGTGCCAGGTCTGGTTTCGTTTGCTCCAAGTTTGTTTTCGTTTGCTCCGAATCTGTTTTCGTTTGACTCAGGTTTGTTTACATTTGCTAAAAATCTGTTTTCATTTGCTCCAAATCTGTTTTTGTTTGCATCGAGTGTATTTTCATTTTCACCAAATCTGTTTTCATTTTGTTCCAAATGTTTCAAATTTCTTTTCACTTGTTTCAGATCTGTTTTCATTTGCTCCAAGTTAATCTAAAGTGAAATTTAAAAATGTTATACTGAACCCCCCCCCCCCTTCAGTTAAGATTCATCCATATTTATCTCACCGAAATGGTTAGAGATACTTGATACAAATGAACGTTTATGTTTTCTTATAGTATCAGAATTACTCTGTTTTCTTATGTGAATGCTGTTAAGTTTGCTATACTATTTTTCTGTACAGTAATTGAAAGTGCCATCCATAAAGAAATTTTCAATCGAAAAATCGAAACCGTAAGTTAGTTATGCATGAAAATATAATCAAATTACTGTTACTATCGTTCAGCATTAAATATTCTTCTTCAGACCATGTCAAAACATTGATGGCATCTCAAGCGGAATGCACATCAAAAATTGACGTTGATACAGGTGGTTGTATTTGTCGCCTTGTATTATATGCGTTCCCTTCAAATTAAAAGTTTTAATATACGCACCACGTCAGGTTCTGTAATATTAACAGCAGGAAGACTTCTTAAAGCAGCCTGGAAAAACATCTTCAACTGCTTTTTTCCTTACAACCCCACTTACCTCTTGACGTTATTTAGGGGGGGTGCGGGGCACGGGGGCACGTGCCTTTCCCAGACGCTTAAAAATAACAAGAAAACAAGGAAATAATCCCAAATCTGAGAACACTTTTAGCCCGTCTTGACCCTTGTGTAATACAAGATTACAAATTTACCTTTAAGACACTCCCGGTATCTATAAAATTAAATAAAAATGTGATTTCTTTGTTAGATGTGATTGCGCACCGTTTTATTTTGTGAAATCAGAATACTTTTTGTCCCTTTATATAGTTTATCAAAAACCAAGTCAAACTGCATCATAAATCTGAAGATTTTTATATAACTTGAATAAAACTCAACTCCTACAACACAAGGAAAGCTTAAAAAGGCTTAAAAGATTAACAATAACCTTGACCACCTCGACTTAATTGACCGATCGGTGGAACTTACATGTTGGAAAATAGTGACCCAAAAGGGACCGATGGAACTTACATGTCGGATTAAAAAGGATTTGACCGATCGGTGGAACTTACAAATCTTGCCGTTTAGCTATAATCTTAGACTTCTGAACCTTGCTGTGTAGTATACTATTTTCACAATATACTTCCAACGCATCAAAAGTCAATTCGTCCTATCATACCCATTTACACGTCAGCGAGTCGTGCGGCTTGCTAATAGCCTATGTGCTTTGGTCAGATGAATTGAATAGGTATATATTATGAAGAACGAGTAAATTACATGAAACGTGCAAATAACCACTGCCTTAAGGTTTTCCAAAGACAGATATTTTGTTAGTTGAAATATTGTTAAATTAATATTATAATACATAATAATATTACTTTTAAAATTTAACTTTATAGTTCTTTCAAATTAAATTATGTAGCTACTTTTTAGTTTAATAGTAGCCTACATTATCAAAAAGATAAAGCGTAGTTGAATTTGCATAGGCTCAAAAGTGTTTCCCAATCTTTTTAGCACCGAGATTCAAATTTAAGAGCGACAAATTGTCTCGACCTCAATACTTTGATAACATTTATTAATGCTATAATGAATATTAATCATAGGTGTGGGAAAAAAACAGTTAACCAGTTAATGGCCGAATAATATCAATTTTCATATTAAAATTAAAAGTAAAATATAGATTGAATGAAAATAATACATTAGGCCTGCTTATTTGTTAAAATATATGGATACCAATTTATACGATGTAATACTATTATGATGATAAAATTGAGTTTTAACATTAAAAAGAGGAATGGAATTTTAAAACAATAAAGGATTAAACATACAGCCTACTTTGAAGAAAATTATATTGATTTCCTGTTACGTCAAGATTCCCTAAATAATAATTTATTTAAATCTAGGTAAATATTTTTTCTATTTATAACATAATATAATTTATTGTAAAACAGACTGTTATTACAACTCCCCCTAGGTATATTTACTTCTCTGTTATAATTATAAATAAACAAGTTAAGTGTAGAAAATGTAATAAATAAGACTATTATTGTTAAGTAAATAAAGCACTACTAGTATAATAGTAAAGTAAGACATAATAGAGTTTAATTTATTGTTCTTTGTTTAGACAATAAGAATTTTATTCTGAATGAAAATTTTACCTTATTTAGAATATTTAAATAATTAATGTTAATTTCGAATTGTATACTGCGCGCGTTTCTTATTCAGATGTAAAAAAGTTTGCAGTAGGGTAGTGTGGTTTATGGTAAACTAAACATCCCCTTTCTAACATTAGCAATTAAAATCCAGCTGCGAATAATTGTATTAATTTTGATAGAAACTAAAGTTTCTTAAATTTAACACATTTATTATTATTATCTAGAGAGTTAATCTGTCATATCTACGTTATATGGGAAGCTTTGCTTAGGGATAATAACCAATAAAATTTCAGTAGATTAATTTAAATACCTAAGTATAATTTTGGAAATGTAAATTAATAAATCCTTCAAAATATATTATTATGTTTTACTTCTCGAACAAATATTATGTTACTACTCATTTAAAATATAATTAATAAATATGTAATTATTACGCAATATTTTTTTGTGTGATGTAAATTTTGTAAAACTATCTTCTAGACTAGATGAAGTATTACAGTTTAAGGGCAACATATTAAAGCGGTTGAAAAATTATGTCAAAGAAAACAAGTAACGAAGATAGGGTAAAACATCAACGCAAAGAACGATTGATGTGGGAATTCCAGAAGGACAATATTATATGCCTTTTTATTTATTCTATACATAAACAGCATTTTAAAAGAATGAAATAAAAGAAATAATAAAATATTCTAACGTAAAGTTTATTGCGGATGATACTTTATTTTTTCATATCTCAAGTAAAAGCCTAGAAACTGCAATTCGACAAATACGGTTTCATAATATAAAAAATTGAGTAGTTGGAAATGTAAATTATACTAAAATTATATGTTAGAAATACCAAATTTATAGTAATTGATGATAAACATATTATATCCAATATCAAAAGGTAGTAAAAACTATCATTTATTTGGAAATTATCGTCAATTGAAATGAGAAGATATTATCGACCAGTTATGTAAAAAAATGGTCAAAAACAATACAACAAACTATTAAAGTTTCTAAATTTGAGTGTTTCATTATTTAAATTTTCTAGCATTTAAGCGATGGGTTTATCTAATCAAAAAAGTCAATACTCATCAAAAAGGTTAACCATATAATGCTACTCGATATATTGAGTGTTAAGAATGCTCCTGAACGATCGTGTCACGTCGACCGTGTAGAATATTTTATTTATTGCTTACAAATTAAATATAAGATGCTGTTTTTCATGCCTGACTTCCAATTTTTAAAAATAAAGAAATATTGTTAATTAAATACTTACGCGTTACCGAGACCAGAAGGCGGTTTTACCATTCTTATGCGAATATTTAAAGGATCTGCCAAATCAGCAACGGTGAGTGCAACATGAGGGTTTCTAGTTCCTGGTTTGGGATATCTTAACGATCGTATATCCGGATATAAACGACCATCCGTTACCGACCCATACCAAGGAAATTTCAATTCTTCAACTAAACTGTCGTTAAATGTCGCGAACACTAGCATATGACCATCCCTTGATACCCAAACTGCACTGTTAGTTCCCAATATTTCCTCTAGAAAATTTTATATATTAGAGTAATTTATTATACGAGTATAGCAAAGTCGTAAAATGTTAGAAAATTTATCAAAATGGCAAATAAAAGTTACTTTTATGAAAAACTGTGTTCTATCTTGTTATTTAAGTACGAAGTAAAACTAATTATTATAGTTGGATGTAAAACGACGAAATAAAAGAAAATTGAACTTTTAAAAGTTCAGTTATAATAAAATAGAAAGTTGATTATTGGAAAAAGTAAGAAAACATTAAAATAATAGTTGAATTGATTAAGATATATAAAGTATTACCTTCATATAACCAATCAGGTACACCATGACTGACAACTCCAGGCACTGCAGTTTTTGTAATTCTGTATCCCGCATGAGATGTAGGTGATGGTCTGTAATAGATATCATAATTGTGGACCATCACGAGACCTTGACCTCTTGACGACCATTCCGCCAATAAAAGAAACGGATGATCTTCCGAATTTGGTGTTGGTCGTAAAGGAAATTCGTTCCTGTAAAACATTTTCATTTAGTTTGGGTATGCAAATCCATAAGTGTTATCTAAAAACAGTCTAATTATCAAATTTAATCAACTCTAAAATACTTTATTTGATGTTATTAGTTACAACCTAGTAAGGGACTTTGAACAACGACCATTACCTTAATAAAAATATATAATATACACTGCTGCAAGTAATATAATAATAATAATTGTTTATTTGCTGTCAAAAGGAAAATACACAGCAAGTCAAATAACATTTAAATAAAATATTTAAATACATAAAACAGACAAGTCAATAGAATAACTCTCCTTCTTTTTAACAATATTTACATTTCACACCATGATCACAACATAAACATCAAGGCAGCAATTTGTTTGTTTGTCACCACACTCACAAACTGCTTTCTAAAATGTCCTGTATTGAATAGTACGCTGCCTCCATGAGCAGTTTTTTTACCGATCTTTCGAATAGTTTCGCATTTTGGGCTTTAATTCAGTTAGGTAATTTATTGTATATTTTGGTTCCCCAGTAGTTTAGATGTTGTTGCGTTTTCTTCATTCTATGATGTGGAGCGTGCAAAAGATGTTTTCTCCTGGTGTTGTATTGGTGAATGTCTTCATTTGCGGAATGCCTTGACTCCGCATGGACCTGCTTAGCACAGGATAACATGTACACCGAAGGCAAGGTAAGTATGTGCTCACGCTTAAAAACCTCTCGGCAGCTATCTGTTTGTCTTAAGCCGCACATAATTCTTATCGCTTTTTTTTGCATGATGAACAGTTTCTTTGCGTCAGATGCTGTTCCCCAGAATAGAATGCCATATGTTGCGACACTGTGGAAATTGGAAAAATATGCCATTCTCACCGCAACAGACGATGCTATTTGTTTAAGTCGTCGAAGACTGTATATTGCTGCAGACAACCTCTTGCTTGTCTCTCTTATATGGACTCTCCAATTTAATTTTGTGTCGAAGTGAACACCCAGGAACTTGGCCGAATTAAGCTGTTGTTGGACATTGAATGTAAGTTTCTGTGTCTTGTCACGATTCAATTTCAATCTGTTTGCCACAAACCATCACTCTGCTTTTTCCAAAATATTTTTTACTTCGGCATTTACCTCTTGTAGATTTCTTCCGATTCTCAGGAATGAAGTGTCATCTACGAACAGCCAAGTGCCTTGCTCATTGACACTTATCGGCAGATCATTTATGTACAGCAAGAACAGCAGTGGAGCAAGGATTGAACCTTGAGGAACTCCACAATTCATCTCCGATTCTTTCGATGTTATTCTATTCCATGTCACGATTTGAGTTCGTTTCTCCAGGTAGGACTTAAAGAGTCGAAGTGCTACACCTCTCACACCATAGTATTCCAGTTTCTTCAGTAGGATGTCGTGCTGGACAGTGTCGAAGGCCTTTGTTAAATCGCACAGAACCAGTTCAGCGATCTGCCTACTCTCATAAGCTTCAATGATCGCGTCAACCACACCAACTAATGCTGTATTAATGGATCTATTTGGTCTGTATCCATGCTGTCTTTCGCTGAAAATCTTATTTTTATTTAAATATCCTATAAGTTGTTTTTTAATGATAGTTTCAAAGATTTTTAAAATAACTGGTAGTATTGAAATTGGTCTGTAATTGCTGCAATCATCTTTGCTGTCCTTCTTATGTATAGGAATAACCCACGCGCACTTCAGCTCTCTCGGAAAGGAACCCTCCTCCAGACATTTATTAATAATTATAGTTAACGGTAGAATTAAACATTTCTGAATCAGCTTCATCATTTTTGTTGACATACCATAGATATCCTCGGTGCTCTTGGCTTTAATTTTATGTGCGGTTTCTGCTGTTTCTTCTAGTGTGACAGCCTGAAAAAAGCAAGATTTTGTATTATTAATTTGAAAGGATTTTATAAAATTCATTGGATCTGAGTCCGCTATCATCATTTCTTCTACCGTTTTCTGTCCTACACTATTAAAGAAACAATTGAAGTCATCCGCAGTCAGACCATTTTGCAGCTGTATATTATGTTTATTGTTTTTTGTTTCCTCTTTTATAACCGTCCAGATGGCTTTATGTTTGTTTTTGGCTGTGATAATAAAATCTTCGATGCTGCTCCGCTTGGATTCCTTCATCTTATTCATGTAGTCGGCTTTGCAGATTTTGTAGGCATTCCACGATGCAGGATCATTTTTAACTTTACAAACTGTATATAAAGCGTCCAAAGTTTTTTTCCTATCCCAGAGTTTAATGTTTTTTTAAGGGCACAAGTAGGTTTGCCTTCAGTGCTTACTCTCCTGTACACAATAGGCATAAAATTTTCAAAGTTTTCCAGTATTATTCTGTGAAAGATAGTGTAGGCATCATCGGCATTTCTGCCTTGCAGTATCAAATTCCAATCAACGCTATCAAGTGCTTCGATTATATTAAGAGCATTATGTTCATTTACCCGTCTAGTCCCGACTTTAGTGTATTTATTTGTGTTCAGTTTATTATGAGTCATCGTAGCCATTTGGCCCATGTGGTCAGAGAAATGCGAATTGATCACCTGTGTAGTGAGATTGCAGGTGACGTTTGTGAAAATATTATCTATGCAAGTAGAAGTTGTTTTAGTTATTCTTGAAGGTTCTTGCATTATCATTCGTAAACCATATGATTTAAAAACATTTGTAATTTCCAATTTATCTCTGGTATTTTCGAGAAAGTTTATATTAAAATCCCCCATTATGAAGATATCTCTACGTTGATAGCTATTAGCAATTATGTCCAAAAATTTCGCAACTTTTTCAAGAAAAACTTCGAGATCTCCAGAAGGCGATCTGTATAAGGCACCAACTATTAAGTTTTTATTTATAATGAAAACTGCACACGACTCGAAATGTTTATCCATCGCTAAAGCTTTTACTTCTATAATTTCCCTAAATTGCATGCCTTTTCTGACCGCTAACATAACTCCACCGTTCTTAAAGGTACTTACTTCTACAATAACAGCTCGCAATATCATAGCCCCTCACACATATGCTGTGCACCTGTTCCTCAACTAACCAATGTTCTGTTATACCCAATACATCCACACAATTGTCATTCACAAATTCGCTCATCAAATCTACTTTACTTGCTAGAGACTGTGTATTAATGTTTAGGAGCACAATTTTATTTTCGCTTTTCTTGTAGAACCCTTGAAAAAACTTGTATTTCTGTATAATTAGATTCTCAGGCCATACTTCCGGGAGCGGTTAATTCTTCAAGCAGGCCGAAATCCATACCTATCTTGAATGATTTATTTTTGCTTTTATTAGATTCATGTTTTTCTATCTTCTCAACAATAAATTCATCATTAGGATATTTATTTTTCAAGTATTTTTTAATGTCACTATCACTTGTAGTGGAGCTAACTCTTCCTACATACAACCAGCCTCTCTTCTCAGCTGCACGAAAGGAATTATTATCATCACATACTTTGGCAGATCCCGTAACAAAACTCTTCTGGTTTCCGCTTTTCTTGTTCGTCTTTTTCTCAGCTTTTATTATTTTCTTCCCTTCGGTTTTCAGCACATCTGCATATCTTTCAGGCTTCAAATCCTGTTGCTGCTGTTTATTTTCTGTCAAAATGCTTGATTGCGCGTTTGAGACACCTGCATTTTCCAGGTTTCCTACACTGCATAGCCTAACCTCACTATTTTGTTTGTCTTTTAAAAGACTTATAATTAATTTTTGATCCTCTATTCGCTGCTCGCATTGCTCAGCATATTTTTCCAGCAGAATTTGCTTCTTACGTATATATAAATTTTCCTGGTGCCGCTTATAACATCCAAAATTTTCGCATTCAACATCCTGATTTTCTGCCTTTGATACCTCTCTGGAGTTTTGCTGCTCGAATATAAATTTGTCGATAGCATCGGTAGTTATCACTGAGTCGGAAAACTCTCCATTGATTATATATTCAATTAAGTCACACTTTTTTAACTTATTTAAATCTGCAGTTAATTGAGGTGCATTACTTGGCGCCATCTTGTTTCCAGTCCAATCTATCCTTGTAGTAATAGAAGTATTAAAATATTAAAAATGAAAAATTCACTAGCTCGATTCGGGTTTGAATCCCAGTCCAAAGCCTAATTACGTATGGATTCCAATCCAATAATATGCAGAATGAAAAATTGACATATATAAGAGACATTTCTGAGTAAATATGATTGTAATGAAATACAGAAATTATAAAACCTTATGTTTTTATAAAGATTATTCTGTAAAATTGTAGTATTCATATAGTATCAGTTACTCTATTTGACATTTCTTTTTGATGTAATTAATAAATTGTAAGATGTCCTTGATATATCCACCTGTTGCGTTAGGAGCTATCTGTTAATATAGTAATATACTAAACTTAGCCTACTGATATTTGGTCCTGTTTTGATTATGTCCCGAACTTTTTTATTTTATTAGATTATAAAATAGTTTATTCACAATCGGTTAGTAATCGATACATTCCCGATTTTTAATAAGTTGGGAAGCAGTTTATTATTTACTTTCACTTGCCAATCAATCAGAAAGCTATTTTGTTTTACTTTCCAACCTACCCCAGGTCGGGAAGTGATCACTTCCCGACCTGTAATGTCGCATTGTGGCTAGAAAAGACACTAACAAAAAATATGCGTCAAATTATTTAAAGTTATGTCAAGTTTCAAGTACAATAAATTTATGTACAAGTTTAGTACAAGCTAACTTATAATCTAATTTTATTTTAGTTACTTTATTTGTTTAAGTTTATCCAAAATAATTAAAAATTATTTAAGCACTAATATAAAAAAAACACGAAACAAATCTATAAATTTGTTACTAATATAATATTTGCCAGTTGCCAACACAAATTTCTTCTTTGGCATAAACAGCAATTTGTTTTTAATATTTTATACTAACTTGATAAACTATTTTTATTTTCAAAAGTGAAATAAAATGTAAAACAAGGTATAATTTAACACAATTTTTAATTATTTGTTGTTCACAAACTGATTGTGAATAAAATAGTATACATACCTCGGTGTCAAGCTTCATTCCAGCGTCGCGCTAGAGGCGCGAAGCGCCGAAGTCAACTAACTTAGCACTCGGCTGTAATGAAGCATTTTCCACCCCGGTACGTAATATACTATTACGTATAGATAGTTATAACTATAGGTGCAGGAATATTAAAATCTTTTTCAGTTTCATGTTAATAGTATTGTTGAAAAAAATACAAATTTGGCGTTTGAATCTTACTTTGTTCTTGTCTAATATAATATGCAGGGCCTATTTTACCATTAGGCGCATTAGAACATAAGAACAAAAGAACATAAAATCATAAAATAAATATTAAATATTTAAAAATAACCCAAGAATTGGACCTTCAATAATATTTGTTACATTCGAATATAAGGGGCTCGAAAATTTGATAGAGCCTAGGGCCAAACTCAGTTAAAAATAGGTCCTGATAATATGAAGCTGATTTTTAAATGAATACTACTATAATAATATACTGTAATACTATACCACACTATATAGTGGGAATGTAATAAAAGTTGCAGAAATAAGTTTTGATTGTCATTTTTTTGCATTTATTTTGAAAATTTTGGCAAAATTATATAATTAAGATAAAATAATATAATGTGACTTACCCTGTATCTATTTCGTATACTATATATTGAGCAAAGAAAGAATGTCTGAAGAGTTTTTGTACATTTTGAGCTAATAAGAGGTATTTGTGATCAGGTGATAGTTGAAACCTTGCAGGATTTAATCTTACCTGAAAAAAAATTTATAATATTAATATTAATTATAGTTGATAAATGATAATACAAATACAATTATAACATTTTTGATAATGAGAATACCGAAGACAAGCTTACACTGTAGTACATAATATATACTTAGTATTCGCTGTGTGCATGGGTTAAGAGGGGATACGCAAACCTATCGAAGCGCTCGGAGTGGCCGGTAATAGAACTTAATGTGGACTTTTTCAGACTTGCCTTACGTGATTTAAGACATACGTATGATTAAAATGGGTGGTTACTCAACGTGCTGTGTTGTTAATTGGCATAATAGTGGTAAAAATAGTGATTGCAAGTTTTATATATTCCCAAGAGCAAGCCACAAACAGCAACAAAGAAATAAATGGATTGCTGCAGTCAGGGCCGTCGAGTGCCACGTCGGACCCCGTGGCAAGACTTTTCGCGGACCCTCTGTGCTTAAAAATTTCATAAATAAAAAAGAAAATCATAAAACTTTGTATTTTTATTAAGAAAAACTACGCACAAAATAACTAAAATGGGTAAAATTAATTAAAAAATAAAAATTACAGTAGTTTTCAACTAATTTTCAGAAGTACCTTACATCACAATATTATTATCTAATTTTTTATTCATTCAAATTTTTTATTTATTTCCTTTTTATTTCTTCTTCTTCTTTTACTTTTATTCTAGGCATCTGCCTGTTTTTCTTCACGCTTTTCCCCTCTTCACATTTCCTCTGATGTGGACACCCAGCTCTCCATCCATCTCTTGGGTGGTCTTTCAGGGTTTCGTTTTGCCAATGGTTTCAAGTCTCTTGCAATCTTGTCGATCAGTCGATCGTCCTTTTTATTAATGGAATTTATTTAGTAATTCGTTCGGGCCCTTGAGGGATCCCGGGCGTCGGGGACAAATCCCCAAGCTTCCCCCCCTCCTGGTTGGGCCTGGCTGCAGTTCAGTTTTACACGACGAATTTTAAATTCGTTTTGTAGAGGAGGGGGGATAAGTTGATTTTTCGAGTTAAGTGTCCGAGAGTTTATGTTGTTGAGTCAAGAAGAAAAAATTCTTTTTTCCTTTTTAACCCTAGATTACTAGACAGTCTTAAATTTAATTTTAACAAAAATTTTAATTTGAACTGACATTTTAGTATCGTAATACCAAACAATAGTAATAGTACAGCAATCGGAAAACAATTTGAACCGAAAAAAAATTCAAAATAATAAAAACAAATATTATTATAACATTTATTTCATACAGTAATATATTGTCGTGTTACCAAATCATTTTTTGAAAAATGTTTGAAAGTTTAAATTTTTGTTTTGTGAAAAATAAATTTTTCAGTTTATAAATTGACCTAATTTTGTAAATTTTGAATTTGTTGTAAATAAGAGATTTTATTTATAATTCTTGTAAATAATTGAAAATTTTCTTGTGAAAAAAAATTTAAAAATGAAAAAAAATTATGTAAAATTTAAAAATATTTCCTTGACAAAATTTGATTTCCCTGACATTGGCCATAAAAATTTCAAATTCCCTGACTTTCCTTGATAAGTTTTAAATTTCCTGACATTTCCAGGTTTTCCATACAAGAACCCTGAATTATGTTCGGCAAAATAAATCTAGTAATCTAGCGTTAAAGGGAACAGTACTTTTTAAAGTAAGACGGTAAGGCGCTTTTATTATTAATTTTAATTTTTGAAATTTTTTTTGTCAGGGGGTTTTTTAAATTTATAATTTTTATTTTCATTCACTCATTTTTGAGTATATTTTTTTTTATTCGTGAATTTCTTTCAAAAAAGGGAAGAGAAGTGTCACAACAAAAGTCGTACAAAACCAAAATATTCAAATTTCTCATAGCGTACTCACCCATTTTTCGCACAATATATTGCCTCAGTTATTACAGATGTACATTACATTAGCGCTTATACTAAACGAACATCAAAAATATATTAAAAATAAAAAATTGTGCGCTATTAGTGTATTTTTATATGCCAACAGTCCGAATTTATTTGCTCTATTGAGCCACCAGAGGGCAGCTGGAGCAATGCACATAGCGAATACACTAGACTAGAGTATGGTTTCTTCTAGTATGAAGTAAATATAGGCGAACGAATTTAAGATCTCAGCGCCAGTGCGGCAGAAATCGTAACTAATTTGAGAGACATCGTTTGTTTTGTTTACGTTGTTTTAAAGCGAATACATGGATGTTTTGATTAAAGTTTTTGTGATTTTGTGGAAGTAATAGTTTTTAAGTGTTTATGTTAAAATCATCGTATAATCTTAAACTAATTAAACACCTTTGAGGTTGGTAGAATCTCTTTTTCTAGTTATAATAACATATAAAAGAAAATTATTTTGTATTTCTAGGTTATCACAAGTTTTCTTCTATATAACAAAGTTATCAAATGGAAAATGTAAGCATATACTGATATCTGCATTAGATATTACATATTACTTAAATGTGCTAGGTATGGTTTTGATTGAGTATGTAGTTAATGTGTTTTAATAACATTTTTTTAGGTTAAGTATACTATAAAATGCTATAAACAAATTGGAAGAAATTTCACAGATTGACACAAAAAGGGATCACTTCTGATAAGTAAAGGCAGTTCCTATAGGTGAAATGCCTTGTTTCCAAAGAAAAGTAGATATCGACGAGGAAGAGGATGAAATCGAAATATTAAATGTTGGCATATTTCCCCGATGAGATAATAATGGAAAACCAACAGCATTGTTAGAAATAAAATGCATGTATGAATATAAGTTTTTTTGTTTAATTATAAAAATAATATAACTTACAACAAATATTTATTTATGTGCAGGAAAGAATAACCACGATGGTTTACTAGGGATTTAAATACAAATTTACCAGAGATTCAATATAATAATACGTGGACATTAAAAAGATGTAAACATTATGGGAAGATCCAAATGGAAATCGCCCTTTTAAATTTATGCAAAACTCATTTGTGTTGTATGGATTATTCGATAGAAGTTTTGTTACTATCGAAGTAGATTATAACCATGAATTTGCAAAAGAAATGCTGTTTGTAATTATTAAGAAATATTTTTATGGAAAACATGATTCAAAATTTGTGTGATAAAAACTTTCCAAATTAAATAATAAAATATATCTTTATCGTAGCTGCATGTGTAAATTATTTTCTATTTTTTATTTTCAGTAGAATTAGAAAAAAATCCTTTATCATCATTATCGCATCTTCTCCTCGAGTCAATTTTGTGACAACTCCACTATTCTCAAAAATGACCTTATCCGAAACTCGATATCTATATGGCTTATTAATAAATGTGATTTTGCCTCCAGGTTAAACGCCAGTGATGAACTTAACAGTCAATTGAGATTTGTAATGCGAATAGAACTTCGCCCGGCAACGTAAACATTTAGGCGCATTTAGGTGTTTGTACAAAAATTTTGTTTTCCGAATTTTGCCGCTGTATACTGGAGGTTCTTTTTGCTTGGTCTTCTCTGAATTTATGTATACTAGCGTTCTAGTCAAAAGGAACAACAAAAAAACTAACCTTGCACTCGCATTACACAAAATAAACAATGTCTCTCAAATTAGTTCAACCGGCGACCGTTGGTGGCGTATCGCTTATCTTGAATCGTAAGATCAAAGTATGTGGAAGTATATCCAATGATAAAAAAAATACATAAATCAAATCATAAATATTTATAAACCAAGCAGTTTCTGCTACTGTTTCGTATGCGGATCTTTGATTCTTACCGTTCCAGGCACGGTAGCACTAGTCGACGAAACGCGCCTGCATGAAAATGAGGGAAGTTCTAAGTTTTAAATGGATTCGAAATCATCAATTAAAAAAAAAGTTCTAATAATTTTGACGTATCAATTCGATGAATAGATAAATTTAAACAGTCTACACTGTTATTTTTTCCTACTGCTGTTAAGAACAAATATTTTGCTATCTACCAAAATAATATTTATAACGTATCTTCTTCTTCTTTAAGTGTGCCGTACCTTCAATGGGCGTTGGCGATCAAACTTGGTATTGTTTCTCTTGTGATATTATAAGTGACAATTAAAATGACATTAATTTGTTTTAATTTATAAATTACCAACCTCTTAAAACAAAAAATTGCGTTTCGAAATATTGTCCATTTTGATACGCGATTGGGCTTCAAAATGACGTTGTTTTAGACGCAAAATAGAAAAATAATATTAAGTTACATTGAGTGGTTGGTTTTTACTCTCTGTTTTAAAAGTTAGAAAACCAATCACTAAATGACATTTATTGAAATTTATTGGTTTTGTTAGTTTTAACTTAATTTTAGTGTCTAACGACTTAAAAAAAGAAATCGTAATAATGTGGGGTGACCGCAAGTTTTTGAAAAGGCAGTTTCTTGACAGGACTCAAAGAGAGTATTTCGTTGTTAAAATTACAACGAATAATTGAAATAACCCATAATAAGTGAGCTGGGGTATATTCATTATAAAAGTAAAATTATTCGGCAAAACCTTAAATTTTATCTTTTATATGGTATTAGTTAAAAATAAATACCTATCATTTTAAATAAATATTTTGGTCATGTAAATGTATACTACTTGAATATCAAAATTTATTATAAAAATATTTTCAAAAATATTATTGTTTGTTTTCATCATCATCATCATCACCTTTAATAACGGATAGCGGATCAACATTGTGCATCTCGTAACCATTACATTAGTGAAAAGTGCGCGTAAAACATTGTAGAACTGCAATAGTGGTAATTATAAATTAGTAGACATTACTTTAGTTTTGGGTTCAATTATTTTGTTTTAGACAGTAATTTATATCAAATAAAAACAATTTAATTTGTATGAGATTCCTTTGTTTTTTCAGTTACTTTTTATTTAAAAAAATCAAACCACCCTCTTGAGTTTTTAATTCTTAGTCTCATTTAGCCGAAGACAGCCATCAAAGGAAAATTCATTACAATATGTCTATTTAAATGACCTAAAAATTGCAAATAATAATTTCCCAAAATTTCATTGCAAATAAAAAAATATATAATAAAAACATTTAAATAAAAATTGGCTATCTAAACATTGCATAACTTTCCCCAATTAATTTGAGTATAAAAATTTTGGTTCAACCTTCTCTTCCCAGGTACCATTCGACGAGAAAGACCGCGAGGAAGCTAAAAATTTGAAAATCCGTTAAATTAAAGGTGCAGATTTACTTCTTTGCACATATAATTAGAGGATACATTTTCGTCCTTCACCCTCTTGCCGTGTACAGTTCGACGCGGAAGACGCGTAAAACCCGAAAACATGCCAAAATTTCATAAACGTCAAGCTTGAATTATTATCCGAAAATTTTTAGAATCGAGTTGCGACGCGACTTGCATTTCGTCTAACTCGATTTAGGTGCTTTAGAAAGAGGTGCGACACAGTACGATTAAATAATTTGGGTATAACAAATGGTGGTGTAGCCGGGAATTTTAACCCCTTTTTATTTTACCCCCGGGGGTAAAATTCCCTAGCGAAATTTAACCTCCGGTAAATATTCCCTAAAGAAATTTTACCCCCAGTAAAAAATGATTACGGGGTAAAATTTCACTAGGAAATTTTTACAGGGGGGTAAAAAAGCTCAAAATATTCTTAGTGAATTTTTACCCCCTTAAGAAATTTTATAGGTAAATAAATTTTATATTTGTTCATGTATCAAATTCCATAATATTTTACTGCAAAATGCTAAAATATCTTCCCCAGATATTTGATAAATAAATAGGATAATTTAAAAGTTGAACACATTTTCTTATATCTTCTTTTTACCGAAACTACTACTTCAAATTGATTTGAATTTTTATGGTTCAAATATATTGCCAGATTTTTGTAATTAGGTTAATCAGAAAGGTGCATTGAACTTGGAAACCTTAGCCATGAAGGATTTTTTGAAATTTGAGTAAGCGAATATATATACAGTGAAAATCATCTCAACATCTGTTGTCCAAATTGCATTTTTGTCCATTTTCATGATATTCATATAATTCTCAACACTAGAAAACAGATCAACTTCTTGTTTTTGAGTTTTCATAAATTCAGTAATTACCTTTCGTACTTCCGATGTGCTGATCTTCACTTCCAGTAATGCATATAAAGACATGCATAAAAAAAAAAACAGTTACCGTCTGCCTATAACTGTCTATAATAGTGTGAGGCGAATGAAGCAACGAATTTTTTTTTCAAAGTCGGAATTCTTGTCAAATGAAAGTTCAAGTTTCTCATAAAGTCGTTTTTGTCAAATATTATTTAAGTATATGGGACAGAAACGAAATTTTGATTTTTCCGTAATGCAATTAATTTCTTCCACAGATGATTCATGTTCTTCATTTTCGCCATTTTTCAAAAATTTTCCCACTTTCGACCTGTGTTCGAAAACAGTATGTATGCCCACCCTGTATTACTATTACTTTTTCTATTTAACTAATAAATTATCCAATTTTATTTATTTTTATTCTTCCAAAATCTGAGGAAGATATTTTAGCATTTCAGAATAAAATATAATCGAATTTGATACATAAACAGTAATAAAAATTCTGATTTACCTATAAAATTTCTTAAGGGGGTAAAAATTCACTGAGGTTATTTTGAACATTTTTACCCTCCGGTAAAAATTCTCTAGCGAAATTTTACCCCCAGAAAGAAATGATTAGGGGGTAAACTTTCACTAGTGAATTTTTACCGGGGAGTAACATTCCACTAGGGAATTTTTACCGGGGGGTAAAATTTCACTGGGGTAAATATTCCCGGTTACAGTGGTCCAAAAGTAATTGACACTTGAACTTTTTTTATTTTCTTTATCATTTCTGCAATTTTCAACGAATTTTCACCATTTTTAGCTGGCCTCTAAGTTTAACTATGATGTATATTTATGCCAAATTTTTTGACAATTGGTTGCGTGGTTTAACCTGGGCAATTGATACTATTTCTTTTCACAATGTCGTAACCACACACAGACATACATACAGACATACCGACGAACATCCAACTAAAATTCATCAAAAGCTTATCAGGGCATGATAAGAAACATTTTAATACCAAAATTTCGATTTTTGATTTTTAAGTGGATTACAATACTTTCCCTTATACATACGTATAAACAAAAACATGAAATATTTAGTATATTTATTTAAAATTCTACATTTACCTATTATACATTCATTTTTCACATAACGAAAATTGAATTTAAAAAAAAAGTAATTTTGTGCTTAAAATCTGTATCAAATTAAATATAATATAATATTATTAAATTTGAATTATTGGATTAGACGAGAAAAAAATTAGGATGTTTTGTTATTTTTAAGGTCATCGAAATCCGAGGTCTTGGTAGTAACCACGAAAGTTTCTCATTTGTGATTGGTGATTTGTGATTGGATATACTATAATAATGAATGATAATAGTCATTTTAATATTATTTTGCTATAGTACAGGTACTCTACTAGTATTATATATATAATTAATTAAGAATGCATTATTATGGTTGTGTAATTTGTTATACCTATTACAACTTACCATCCATTTTAAATTAAAATCTCATTTTAAGTAAATCTCTTTAATTTTTTTATATTATAATACAATGTTTAAAATGGCCTTTAACAAGACATAAAATGTGATTAGATATTTCAATTACAGTTCGTTAGCGCGTTATCTACCTATCTGAACTTTCAAGTGACAATTAGATTATTTTCCTAGCATATTCCATTCGTTAGTACTTTTTGGAAAGAGTAGGTAATATTATAATTGATGTGACAATGGATACGAAAGATTACGAATATTCAAAATTAGACCCAAATCGGTAAGTAGATATTTTATCTCAGAATCAATATTTTTATTGATGCATTTGCAAAAAATACAAATTAAGATTTATTAGTTTCAAGTTTAATTTGTTTATAATTTATAATAAATTATAAATAATAATATAATAAATTTATACATAATATAATTTCATCTAACCAAATTTTTGGAGTTTGGCAATGCTTCATAATTGATATGGTTTAGAAATATTTTAGCTTAGATTAAGTTTCCTACTAGATTATTTTAAAAAATATTTTAAATTTCAGTTTTAAAGAAATTATAGAATTGACAAAAACAAATGAAAATTGTCAAGATGAACCAACTCCTAATATTTCATATTTACAATTGGTAAGTCATTCCAATAATGTATTTCAAATGTTTACTATATCGATGTAATTATGTTTTAGTTTAAATTTTCAACGACTTGCGAAAAAGTTCTATTAGTTATTGCTATTGTATTGTCGTTTCTATGTGGACTTTGTATTTCCGTATTTTCCGTAATTGTTGGGAAAGGTTTCGACGGTATTTTAACTTATGCTTTAGCATTATCAAGTGCTGCGGATGAAAATGAAAAATCAAAAGCTTTGGAAGCTTTCATGAGTAAAATGAACATATTTGCAATAGCAGGTGTTTCTGCAACAATATTTACTACAGGAACTTTTTACTTGGCTTTAACATTGTCTAACTACACTGCTATTAGACAGGTAACCGAAAATATGCAACTTATTTCAACTTTTAATGCACCTATTCTTTCTGTGTAGATCTTTAAAATTAGATATTTATACTTGCATGGTATTTTAAATCAAGATATATCTTGGCATGATCAAAACTCAACTGGTGATTTTTCTGTTCGATTTTCAGAGTAAGTATTCTCTTACCTTTACCATATTTTGTTAATTTAATGGTAAATAACTTAAATAACTTCGATACTAAGCTTTATTTTTATAAATTTGATTATTAATTAATTTTTCATATTTAGGAAATCCTGTAAAATCTTCTAAAAACCTTCTGAGTATCTGCCTTGAGTTGTATATGACCAAAGACAACAGGAAAATTGTAGAATATTTTCTTGGTTTTTGTGTATATATTATTATATATTTTTTTACGTTTTTTACAATTTTAAAAGTTTTTATTCTTTTGGGATCAATTTTCACTATTCTTCTCACCATGTTTGGTTAATTGCAACTGACGTTTGATAATAATAAATTATGAAACTGGTTTATTCCTACTTGCTGCTTAAATGTTATTAGTTGTATACTATATAATTATTTATAAACCAATTCTTTTTTAGAGATTTACGTAAAATTCAAGATGGTATGGGAGATAAATTATGTGAATTTATGTTTGCAGTAGGAATATCTTTGACGGGAATAATTATATCATTTTTATATGGTTGGAAATTAACTTTAATATGTTTAATACCATTTGCTGTATCAGTTGTGGTGTTGGGACTTATAGGAAAAGTATGTCCAAAATAGTTCACTTTAAAACAAATGAATTACAACTAGAAATAATTTGCAGTTGACTGGAAAATTTAGTAAAGGAGAATCACAAATGAATGGTGAAGCTGGAAGTGTTGCAGAAGAAGCGTTAAGTTACATTAAAACTGTTGTTGCATTTGACGGACAAACAAACGAAGTAAAAAAGTACAATACTTTAACTTTAGCTGCAATGAGGTATAATATTAAACGCCTTTTCTTGACTGGTCTTGGAGAAGCCATAATGAATTTTGCCTTGTACGCAGGTAACGCTCTAGCGGTATGGTATGGAATTACGTTAGTTATCAAAGGAAGAGAAGGCAATGGAAATTACAATGTAGAAAGCATTATAACAGTAGGCTAGAATGCTTTATTATTAAATAGATCATCACAACAGTTATTGTTATAGATTTTTATGAGCGCAGCCAATGCTGTTTATCATATTAGAACGTGCATTCCGTACATTGAATTATTTAATTTGGCAACAGGAGCAGCATATCCCATATTCTACGTTATAGACAACGAATGTTGTATTAATAAATCTTATGAAATTGGTGCGAAACTAAATAATATTAAAGGAAAAATTACATTTGCGAACGTAAATTTTACTTATCCTGCACGAAACACTGTGCCAGTTAGTCGATAACTTAACACGTGATTAAAAATGTCATTAATTATGTTGTTTTAGGTTATACAAGGTGTAGATCTTTTAATTCAACCAAAAGAGACTGTAGCATTAGTAGGAAGTTCGGGATGCGGAAAATCAACAATAATTCAATTAATTCAAAGATTTTATGATCCTAGTTTTGGAACTGTACGATAGTAAGTTACAAAATTTCAATTTAGTTAGCAAAATTTCTTTTAAGATTTATGTGGATGACCTAAATATAAAAACATTAAATTTACATTCCTTACGAAGTCATATTGGTGCCGTTGATCAGGAACCTATTTTATTTGACTTGTCAATTTTTGAAAATATTAAATTAGGAAATTTAAATGCATCCCAAAGCGATGTGGAAGAAGCTGCCAAAAAAGCAAATGCTCACTCATTCATTACTTCGCTTCCTAATGGATACGACACAGTAATCGGGGAGCGAGGTACTCAATTATCTGGCGGGCAAAAACAAAGGATAGCGATAGCCAGAGCGCTAATACGTAATCCAACTATTTTATTGCTGGATGAAGCTACCTCAGCCTTAGATTCAAAAAGTGAATCTATGATACAAGAAGCTTTAGATGTGGTAACATTTTTATACAAAACCAATTTTTTTATACTACGGCTCAGATTTAGGCTGCCGAAAATTGCACAACAATAATTGTTGCTCATAGATTGTCTACTGTGAGAAAAGCAGATCGCATTATTGTTTTAGATAAAGGAAAAGTGGTTGAAGAAGGCTCACACAACAATTTAATTTTGAAGGAGGGATTTTATCATAAATTAGTATTAACTCAACTATCCAAATTAGATTTTCAAGAAACTCCTAATGAATTTGGTATGAAAGCATTACAGATAAAAAAAATAGTTTTTATTTCATTATTTGCAGATACTGTATCAGCTTTAAAGTTAGATTCAAATGGCAAAGAAAGTGTAGACAAAAAAGTAAGTTTTATAACAAGATAAGTTTAAGTTTCGACCGATATTTATTTTAAGGTTTGCGTATTTTCACTGTTAAACTTAAGTTAATCATCGGCCTACAACTTCTCGTATGCACTACGTTATATAAATATTAAATGATTTTTATACAATTTTAGGTAGTAGCATCCGACGAAAGCCTAGATGCAAGTTACAAAGATGTGTGTCAACTCATGAAACTGAGTATGGCATATACATGTTTAGCGATTGTCGGTATCATATGCTCAGTTTTAAGCAGTTTCAATTGTTTTATTTATGGTTATATCTTTGCAAATTCGATGGCGGTAAGTTTAAATGCGCTGAAAAAGTTATCTTCTAATTTAAAAATTTCATTAATAATTCAGGTTTTATCTGGAACCGACAGTGAATACATTGTGAAGCAAGCACGTTTGTATGCCATCGTTTTCGTGGTTATTGGTATTATTCTTGCAATTCTATCATTTTTTGAGGTACAAATATACTTAATCGATTTTTTGTATTTATCTCTGTTTGATATAGATATATATATAAGAAAGTTATAGTATAAGATAAGATAATTGCAATTGGACTACGATTAAGCATCTACTAGAAATACTATTTTCTTAAAGATGACTCTATTAGTAACGTCACTATTAGCTTTGTTAAAAACCCGAGCACCGACGCACATCATTTAGGGTGGTATACCCTTTCATGTATTTTATTGAATTTTCAAACTGAGTAATTGAATTTGTTCAATCCTGCTATTGAAACATGTCGTTTCTTACTTAGATACGCAACTAGAAACCGTTTGTTTTACTCACTCAAATTATATCTATGGTAACGAGTGAGCGAAAGACTTTTCACCCACTAGCGAGTGAAAAATGCAGTCATTCATTAACCGGCCTAGGTTCTTTATAATAATATTATTGAAACGTTTTAAAACCAAAGCTAACTTTTTTTTAAATTATTTTGCGCCCAAAATGCGCGCTATCGGTCTAAAATTTTGCATAAAGTTTCCTACGACAAATTGCTACGGGGGGTTAAGTACAAGCAAATGGGGGTAAATTTTTAGCTCAGTTTTTCGATATCTTGCGCCGTTTTCGAGTTATTGCAAATTCAAAATCTTAAATTTAATTATTGATGTCACGAATTATAATAAATTGTATTTTCATAAATTTTTTAGATTTATAAGTGCAGGATTGAACAAAACGCTATACATAACTCGTGGAGAAACCCTTTCGCTCACTTATTTGCCTCTGCACACTCGCCTGTCGGCTCGCGTGCAAAACTGGCAAATGCGTGAGCGAATCTTTCGGTTTCTCCACTAGTCATGTAATATACTATTCCCTGATTAGTCCGGTAATAATAATTGAAATAGTATAGTTTGTAACCATAGATTCAACAAATTAACCAACTTGATTTTTGCTCATTTTAAAAATGTTTTTCAATTAGTATTTTAAAATGTCGATTTTTAACGATTTTCGGAAAAATTTAATACAAAACATGTCAGTAAAATGACTTACTTTACTCGGAGCTTTAAAATGATCGGCACAAAGTGCCTCGTATTTCAACATTGCTCCTCGCCAGTAATTTGCTATTTTTCCGACTTTTATGAAAATAACTATTGTATTAATTTGGATTGAATTTTATAGAAATTTTTAATTGGAATATCAGGCGAAAATTTTATAATGAAGTTAAAAACTACCATGTTTAAACAAATTTTAAATCAAGATATGGAATGGTTTGATCGACCAGAAAATGGTGTTGGATCTATATGTGCTCGTTTATCAAATGATGCTTCAAGTATTCAAGGGGTTTGCTTTTTAATTTTGTCATACAAAGAGTTTACATTGTAACCTTTTTAGGCTCTTGGGTTAAGAATTGTGGTTATTATAAACACAATTACCATTATTATCACTTGTTTTGTCGTTGGATTATATTTTTCTTGGAAGCTGTTTCTCATAGGTTTAACATATACACCTATTTTAGCTATTTCGTTATTTTCAGAGCAAAGATTATTAACTAAAGAAAACGAAATATATATTAAATTTCTAGAACAATCATCTAAGGTGCAAAGATTGGTAGGTATTGTTGTGAATTAATTTAAAAACATTGGTTTTTAGTTGGCAGTGGAAGCAATAAGTAACATTCGCACAGTAGCTTCACTATGCATAGAAACGTTATTTACTAAACAATGTGAAAATTTAATGAGTTCCTATAAAAAGGTAACTTTAAGAAATGTTCATCGCAGGGGTTTTGCTTCTGGAATAGCTAAAGGGATCTATCCATTAGCTTATGTAATTATTCTTTATGGTGGATCTATGTTGCTGAGAAATGATCAAGTCGATATCACAAGTATTTTAATGTAAACTAATCATCTATTTATTTACAATTTGAAATAGAAAAAAATGTTTTGTAGTATCGCTGAAGTAGTAATATTTAGTGCATGGTCGGCAACGTATTCATTAGCATTTTTACCAAACATAACAAATGGATTACAGGCAGCTCATCAGATATACAAGTTATTAAATACATCGCCAAAAATCAAAAACGAAAACGATAGTGAAAGTCTGGTATTTTGGTTTTTATACTTCCTTATCACTGTTTTTAAATTATTGTTTTAGGTTGAAGGAAATATAAAGTACGATAATGTATCCTTTTCGTATCCAACACGACCAAATGCCACTATATTAAAAGATTTTAACTTACACATTTTAAAAGGAAAAACTGTAGCTCTAGTCGGTCCAAGCGGATGCGGCAAATCAACTGTTATTCAATTATTGGAACGATTTTATGATGCAACATCTGGTAAAATTGAATTTGGCAATGACAATATAGCAAAAGTCAATTTATCTTCTTTGAGATCACGTTTAGGAATTGTAATGCAGGAACCAAATCTTTTTAGTACCACCATTGCAGAAAATATTGCTTATGGTAATAACAAAGTTGTATCGTCGAAACAAGAAATAATTAAAGCCGCTCAAGAAGCAAATATTCACGCTTTTATAGCCTCCTTACCGTTGGTGAGTGACAAAGTTGATATCAAAAATGTTCTTAGTCATTAATTCATTCCGTAGGGTTATGACACGAAATTAGGTGAAAAAGCTACTCAGTTATCAGGTGGTCAAAAACAAAGAATATCAATAGCTAGAGCCTTAATTCGAAATCCTGAAGTGCTTCTTTTAGACGAAGCAACTTCATCGCTCGATGCAGAAAACGAAAAGGTAATATAGGTTTTTCCAATTTATGAATCATTGAACGTTTAACTTTTCGTAGATTGTCCAAGAGGCATTAAATAACGCTAAGAAACAAAGAACTTGTATTACTATTGCACATAGTTTGAAAACCATTATAGACGCTGATTTAATTGTCGTAGTGAATGAGGGAGGTATTGTCGAATTAGGTACTCATAACGAACTTATGAGTAAGAAAACCATGTACTATCAACTTTACGTTAATCAACATAAATCATAATAAAAAGAAGACTATGTGTTTGTAAAATATCAATTAAATAATTAAATAATACAGGTAATAATATTAAATAATACTCGTTTTTACTTTTTCAATTATAAACATTACAGTAAATTTTATTATTTTTTTGAAATAATAGATGTTAAAATGTGGTTTGTTCGACTGAAAATAATAGAACAAGCGACATTTTAAATATTTTTATTCTACATTAAAATATCTCATTTTAATTTATTTTTATAGTACCTTCTCTATAACTCAAAAACTCATGCTATCTCGATACGTGAAGAGAAATTCTTGGGCATCTGCTGAGCCTCCGTAAATAAAAATTTCATAACTTTCATATATCATATTATATCATAAAATAATCCAAAGCCTTTTCCCCCTAGTCTTAATAATTGACAAATAAAAAGGTCCGAAACGTCGACATAACAAGTATTTGTGTTTGATTTGCTACCCAGCCAATCAGAAACTGTGTTTTAAGCTTGGGTGAGATTATTTTTCCTACATAAAATAATCAGTACATTAATTAGTTTATGCTTGATAATGTGATTAGTTTCCGACATAAAACTGTACAACAGTTTGCATCACATTAATTATAATTAAAAAACTCTCATGTAGTCTGTGGTATTATAAGAATATTTAACTCTGATGATGAATGTAAAAAAATAAGTTGAAATTAATTCCCTACAGTTAATTAGGTAAGCTTTTCTTAGTGTGCTATTAGCTCAGTGATAAAACGTTTAAGTACAAAATTCCAAGTACCAACTTATACTAGTTAAGCTATATCTATTACTATAATTTACCCTTATGAATTGGGGTAGTCACCGATCACCATAGGTGCGTTCGGCAATACGTATTTTATTTTGGTTTTACCTTTTGATAGTAATGTAAAATTTATAATTATAGTTAAGAATATTTTTGTCCAATGGCGAACCACCAACATAATTACCAAGAACACTTTTAAATGGTCACTTGCGTTTGTAAATGATCATAGGAATAAGAAATTTTCAATAAATGCACAGCCCATAGCCGGCTTAAAAATTGAACAGCAAATTGAGCATTTAAAAAGAGTTATCAATTATAAACTGTAGGTCTTTCCATAAATAAACCTTAAAGAACTATAAGTTTAATCACATCATACTATAGTTTTCAAGAGGTATAGGAAAATGTTTTATTCCTACTAATAATTATTATTATTGAGGTTCAATATTTCATCTAAACTTAGAACACTTAAAAATACAGGTTAGCACTCGACTAGAATGTTAAATTATTCGAATGCTTACAGAACTAATTAATAGACTCAAGTTCATCAGCATTAAATTTGGTGTAGTTAGAAATGATAGAACAAAGTCCTAGATTAACAAAGTAATATTAGTAAGTAGGTAAGTAAGTTTTTAACTTAACTTTATTTTACCACAGTATATAAAACCTTATGGATTAATTTAGATGTTATATTAAATATTAATGGTATGCATTGTTTAAACTCTCTTGATGATTATAATTTCTTTCTTTTATATAACTACTAAATGTTTATATTTATCAACATGCTTGAACTATTAATAATTTATTATTAATCTTGAAATTCTCTTGAAATTATTCTTTAAGAAATGAAAAACTGGCTAGTGGTTTTAGACTTTCCTAAAATAGAGTTTTGAAATGAATTATGATTTAACAATATCATTTTAAAAACAATAAAATTAGCTTAACTTATATTTGGATTCCATGTAAAAATTTCAACTTTATCAATGATGTAACGCGAAGCCATCAGTTTAAGTATATTTATTAATTTCAATCGCACAAATATTGATTACCTCTGTTTATAGAATTCTTTAGATACCATCAAGTTGACTTCTCAATTTTACTACCGTAATCATTATTATCGCATTATGACGTTATAGTACATTAGGTAATCTCAAAATAGCTATTTACGATATAAGTGTTAAAAGTGAGATTTTATTTTGTTAGTGGGGAACCCCAACGAACAAAATAAAATCACTTTTAACATGTATATCGTACAATATTTTTTATAGAACTGACATTAAAAATGTCACATTTAGGTCAAGTTACCCGGGTTAAAAATTCAATTTTATAAGGTAGCACGTTAAAAGTATTTTTAACACTAGTAAAAAAAAAAGACTTTTAACACTAGTGCTTATTAGTTTATAATTTATTTGTAAATAGTAACATACACATTTATAAATATATAAATAATAATCAATAACAGATTAGAATTAGAACAATTATTGATATTCGTTCCTTGATGGGAAGTAGTTAACGAATTTCTTGTTACCAAATAGTACAAACTGTTTTAAAAAATACGCAATTTTCTGAAGTTTCTAATAATTTTCAATTGTCACTGCATAACGTGACTGCATCACGACACAGCTGATTTTTATAAAACAATTTAAAATACTCTTAATAATTACTTTGAATTCGTTTTTAAAATAAATATAAACAGTTGTATAAAAAATATATTTTACTTATTACACATTGTATCAGAAAATATTCATATGCAATATCCCAAGTGCATTCAAATTGTCGACAATATTTTTGAGCTTACAAATGGCAATTTTTCCTCCTCTGCGAGTCGGGAAAATTGAAAAAGCAACAAACGCATAAGAGTGAAAAGCGATAAGAAATTTTGTACTAATTTGAAATGTACGAGAGGATATTTATTTAAACTATTTCACGAATAAAATAGAAGCAGTGATGTATTTTAAAATTTGGCGCCCTGGGCCGAAAAGGTTTGCCGCCCTATAAATTAACTAAAAAACACAAAAATTAATTTTTATTTGTTCTCTCAGTGTAGGTATAACGTTTATAAAGTGCGTCGCAAGCTGAGCGCGAGGGACGGCTTGCGCCGCCCCGAGCCATGGCCTTGTTGGCCCTTGGATAATTACGCCACTGAATAGAAGGTTAATATATTATAAATAATATGTACCATTTAAATGTTGAAGTTGAATGTTCAGTGATTTTGGTGTTGTACATAATTTATTAGAAATTATATAAATATCATTAAATTTGAGTTAAGTGCATAGCTATACTATAATATAATATTATATGTATACAGGGTGCTGAATGAGTTAGCCGAACAGGAAATTAACATGTAAAAAATTATTTTTGTAAATTCCTGCTTCCCTAATTATTTTTGAAAAAATGAAAGACACAAAAATGATGCCGAAATATAAACTACGGATGATAAGAGCATTATATTTCATCTAGTTTTCACTTAAAATGTCAAAAAATGCTTTTGAAATTGTTAAAAGTTTTATTTATCGGACTGGCGGCCATGTAATAAATTCAATTTAATTTCTATTTTCAAAAATAATTACCTTGAAAACTTAGATGGCCAGTTTGATAAATGAAACTTTTAACAAGTAACTAAAACCTAGATGAAATATAATGCTCTTATCATTCGTAGTTTATATTACTGCATTATTTTTGTGTCTTTCATTTTTTCTCTAAAATAATTAGGAAAGCAGAAATTTGCATAAATATGTTTTTACATGTTAATTTCCTATGTTCGGCTAACTCATTCAGTACCCACTATATGTACAAAATAAATATTTTAATTGCAGTAATTAATAATCTTATGATCTAGTACTAGAAATATGACATTGCAGTCAATTTCAATAACAATTCTACTAAGTATAGTAAAAAAGTTAATTATTTTATGTTATTAGAAGTACGAAAAATAATGGATCATAAGGATGATTGTGAATATTACACACATAACACATACAATTAGGTATGTGTTAAGTTTTTATGTTATACTAAAGCATTATATTTAATATAAAAGACAAAAAATTGAACTAATGATGTCATTGTGTCAATAATAGAAAACGATTAAATGATTATTGACCTCGATGATAACTTAATAAATTTGTCTAGTATAGGGTGTCCCCGAAGCAATAAATTTTAATAGAAGTGATTCATTAAGCTGTCCCGTTTATTTATATACGTAGATATACAAAAAATAATTATAATTTATATTATTATCTGTTTAGTTATACAAAATGTAATTACATTTTTATTGTTTGAAAATAGGCAACTTACGTTACTTTGAAACTTTAATTTTATGTTTTAGATTATGTTACTAAATTTTAGCGTTAAAAGTTTGATTTATGGCGCAATTAATTCACAAGATTGAAAACTGAAGCGGTAGTTAAACTTTAAAAAAATTAAACAATATTGTTCTATTTTTTTTGGAAGAACAAAATGTCATTTTAATTGTCTACTACCTGACTTTGTTACAACATATTATTATTACGTATAAGAAAAACAGCTAATAAATTACTTTTATTCGGCTTTTTTAAAAGCATCTATTGCACTTTTTCGTCAATTCAAAATATATCAAGATGCAATAGTTTATACCGAGGGGGCTTATTTTACAAACTTGTAATTCCTTCATCTATAGGTTTACTTTATTCAGTAACTTGAAATAATTTACAATAGTTTCAACTGCAAAATTTCAAATGTAATTTTGCTTAGATATTCGGATATAAGCAGTTGGACTACTGTGATGCAAAGAAAAGTAGGAATATCTTTAAATGGATAAAATCAACAAAGATCGACGTACACTTAAAGTAATATATGCTGTCGATGAAATAGAATACAATTTGAAATGTTATATTCATATTTTCAATTTATTTTTATTCAGTTGACTTCTTAATACAATCGATTTACGTTTTTAGGACCAAAGAAAGAATAGAACTCGAAGATATCTCAGAATGTAAAAAGATGCACAAACAATTAAAAGTATTATTCGTATTTGCAATTTGTTTAAATATTTAAATAAATTATAAGTTTGAAATAGCATAATTATGCGTTTTAGTTTAAATTTTCCACAACTTGGGATACAATTTTCAGACTGCTAGTAGCGCTATTGTCATTGGCTAGTCGAGTTTGTAATTATCATAATGTGCGCTATTATTTGAGGAAAACTTGTAGATGCTGTTATAATCTAGGCTATGCTATGGTTTGACCCAATTGTATTGATGATGATGAGAAAATTAAAACTATAGAAGTATTTATGAATGTCATGGTTATCTTTGCAATTGCAGGTGGTTTGGCAGCATCAGTAATTATTTTACTATCTTTAACTACACTGTCATTAGACAGGTAATATTTTATACTAGAGAAAAAGTTTAGAGTGATCTTTCACCTACTTCTTTGTTATAGGCGTTTAAAATTCGAGAGCTATATCTGTATCAAGTCCTAAATCAAGATATATCTTGGCACGACCAAAATGCAACAGGTGATTTTGCTATTCGTATTTCCGAGTGAGTATTTGCTTAGCTTTAACACCTTTATGTTAGAATGACTTTGAATTTGTGCGTTCATGAATTTTTTTTTATTTTTATATAAAAAATTATTTTAAAATATAAAGAGAAAAGAAATTATTATATTATTTTATGCTTTTTTTGTAAACAATATAAAGCAGGCTTATTAAATTTTTGAATAATTATAAAAATATCATTTGAAATTACGGTTTTAGTTTTTAAATTTAATATATAAATTTAAAATCATTTATTTTTATGTAAATTATTTATTTCATTTGTTTTCATATTTAAAGATAATAATAGTTTTTAAATATTTTTAAGAATAGCTTTCAAATGTTTGTGCTTCAGGTCTTATTAATCTTTTATCAATTTACATAAATTTCAGGATGACATAGGAGATAAGGCTTGCAGATTTATTCAACAAGTAGGAATATCATTAACTGGAATAGTTCAATCATTTTTTTATGACTGGGATTTGACGTTGATATCTTTCTATAATACCATTTCCTGTATCACTAATATGGGATTTATAGAGAAGGTAAAGAAACTTAATCGACTGAATAATTCAAGTTAAATTTGTGGTGGTGCTTCTTGTACCTCAGGTCGACCTCGTAAAGATGGTTTGCAAGATGTTATACATTTTAGCAATGCAAATATATTATGTTTTTCAATACATATGTTTTTTCAGATCACTGCAAAATTAAGTAAAGAGAATCTGATGTTAAAAATGGTAAAACAGTAGTTTTAGGAAGCAAAGAAGTCCAATTATCTAATTTAACTTCACAAACTATATTTTTTTATTTAGGCTTACGGTTTTGCAGGCAATGTTTTAGTTGTATGGTATGGAGTAATGCTAGTAATAAATGAACAAGAAAGAAATGAAAAAATAGTTTATGATAAAGTATATTTTAATTTGGAAAAGATTAGACTTATTCATCAAACTTAAAGAAGTTACAGCATTATTATCAACGATAATACAACTTATACATAGATTTTATGATATAGCACGAGAAATATAAGTTATGAAAACTTGTAAATTTTATTCAAAGTAAAAAATTTCGTTTTAGATTTACGTAGATGACCTAAATGTAACGAGAGCTAATTTAAATTTTTTACGAAGGCATATTGGTGTAGTGAGCCAGGAGTCAGTTTTATTTGATGTATCAATTTTTGAAAACATTAAATTAGGAAATTTAAATGCATTCCAAAAGGATGTCGAAGAAGCTGCCAAGAAATCAAATGCTCACTCATTTATAACTTCTCTATCTAATGGATATAACAGTCATGGGAGAATGAGGTCCTCAGTTGTCTGGAAGACAGACACAAAGGATAGCGATAGTCAGAGCGCTAATACGTAATCCTGCTATTTTATTGCTAGATGAAGCTACATCAGCTTTAGATTCGAAAAGCGAATCTACGGTACGGGCAGCGTTAGATCGGTAACATTTTTTATAAAACAAATTGGTTTTGACACAAGTTCAGAATTCAGGCTGCCCACAATTGCACAACCATAATACTAACTTGATATATATAAATAATGATTTAATTTTAATGCAAGGGTTTTATCATAAATTAATGTTAACACCACTCTCGCAAGATGATCTGTTGGAAACTTCTGATTTAATTTTAGATATTTCAAACGACTTAATCAGAATTAATTATTTTGTAGATATTTATCAGGTTCAAAACAGTTGACCAATTATACTAAAGAAAATATAGTTGATGCAGTAAGATATTATATTATAAAATAACTTAATAATAATTATGCTGAAACGCTGATGAGAGTATAGTATCGCATAGTTTTAGTAAAAAACAGTTTTATGTACATTGTAATATTATTTATCGTTATTCTAGGACATTTCGGAACTGGGATATTTCACTACCGGGGAGATTTTTGCTTTTTTTTGCAAAAAAGTTTGGGAAGTCGAGAGGAGGAATTATTTGCTGTTATTAAAAATCTTTAAAAAAAATAGCTTATGACAATTGGAAAAACTAAGAAAAACTACTATATGTAGGTAATTAATTATTGTAGAAAAACTGGAATTCAAGAGTGTTTCGAAATCAGGCAACGAAATGTCTGGTCACCGTACAATACCAATCAATAGAATAATTGATAGTTAGCCAATGTTTACAAGAGAAAATCCTCACAAATATAAATTCATCATTTTGAAAACATAATAATTAAAACAAAATTGAGTATAAACAATAACGAAACAACATTTCACTAAAACTTGCCTAAGATCTATTTCTGTACATAACTTAAATTTACTTTTCCAAATTTTTACAATACCTACCAAAATGAACTTTTAATTTTATCAATAAATAAAGCAATTTGTTTCACCAAGCTTAATTTAATTATTCGAAAAACTAATGATCACAAAATGAATTAATTTATTTTACCAAGTTAAATACCAGATGCGAAAATTTGTTTTACGAAATTTAATTTAATCAATTTACAAGAACAAATAAAAATCACTTTTAATCGTAATTTTAGGTTGTTCGAAGTCACAAGGACAATCAATTCCAATATCCAATGCCCAAAATTTTTCAACCACGCGAACCTCTCAAATGGATTTCTAATTGTTAAACGAGCCAAAGTCAAAATCAACAATTTACTGCAACAACTGAGATAAGCAACTACTTTACTACGGTTAAGCGTAGGTGGGGATGTGTTTAAAAAAAATCGCATTGATACAATTATTATTACATGCGCCTAAAGTAGGAAATCGGAAACTTGGAAGCCAAGTTCGTCTCATATGATAGCTGACTTAAGACCAAGGGCATGAGTTAGCTTATATTATTATATGTATTATACTTATTATACAGGGTGCTGAATGACTTAGCCGAATATAGGAAATTAACATGTAAAAATTTATTTATGCAAATTCCTGCTTCCCTAATTATTTTAGAGAAAAAATGAAAGACACAAAAATAATGCAGAAATATAATCTACAAATGATAAGAGTATCAGATTTTATCTAACTTTTACTTAAAAAGCCAAAAAATTCTTTTGAAAATGTTAAAAGTTTTGTTGATCGGACTGGCCATTAAAGTTTACATGGTAATCATTTTGGAAAATATAAAATAAATTGAATTTATTAGATGGCCAGTGCAATAAATGCAGATTTTAAGAATTTCGAAAGCATTTTTTGACCTTTTAAGTAAAAGTTAGATAAAATCTAATGCTCTTATCATTCGTAGTTTATATTTCTGCATTACTTTTGTCTTTCATTTTTTCTCTAAAATAATTAGGGAAGCAGGAATTTGCATAAATAAGTTTTTACATGTTAATTTCCTATGTTCGGCTAACTCATTCGGGTTGGGTACAACTCGCCGCGCACGATTCGCTGCGTACGATTTGCCGCCAAGCACAATTCGCCGTGGCACGATTGCCGTGGCACGATTTGCCGTGGCACGATTAACGATAAACGAATTAAAAAAAGTTCAAAAAAACAGAGACGTGTATTATGAAAGCCTAGCTGCCGGGAACCATACTGCAAAAAAGCATAAAAAGTTTATCCTTGCAGATCAAAGAATCTTGACATTAGTCAATGATTTTGAGAATCGGGATACATTTAGAATCCCTTCGTGGTTTGGCCCACAATTTCGAAATGTTGAATGCTTAATCTAAATAAAATTGAAAATAAACGAAAATATAAAGAACTTCTGTTGTTTTTTCTAACTTTTGAGAAATTTATCTATCTAATTTGTTTTATTTATTTAATTCATTTTTATGAGTTAGAAATCTATCAAAGATTGTCAATAGATGGGGTTACTAAACGGATAAAAATAAAAAAACTCGCGGCGAATCGTATCGCGGCGAATCGTGTCGCGGCGAATCGTACCGTTCCCAACTCATTCAGCACCCGGTATATTTATTTATATAACTAAAAATGGGAAAAGCAAAATGTATAAACTGAAGTCACTAAGAGAATAATAAATAACACAGGTCAACAAAAAGATTTTTTTTTTTTGAGTTTCTGTTCTAATGCTGAAATTCTGATTCTAGACATCGAAAAACACTTAAATTTCCATTTTTAGTTTTTAAAGTTTGCTTTTGTCTGATTCACGCCGATAAGTAAGTTTTAAAGATTTTAATTGATTTTATGAGCAATACATGGTAGCACCTCGATTAACCCGATCGCAAATATCATATTATATGTGAAAGGCACAGTAGTGAGTGTTTACTTGTCTATTACAGGTGTAACAACCACCATTGTGTATTACTAAGTAAGAAAATGGCATCAAGACAGTGTAAACAAGATGCTGTTTTATTTGGGGTGATTTTATTAAAGTAAGGAGTAAAAAATTTGCATTGGCTACAAATGTGAAACTTTGCGAAGACTATGAAGCCTATTTTAACCTCAAAATCGGGAATCAAGATAAAAATTGGGTACCTCACTTTGCCTGCATTAATGTCCCATAAACTGCACTTGCTGCATTCTCACTTGGACCAATTCAAAGATAATATGGGTGCCTACTCAGAGCAACAAGGAGAACGTTTTCACCAAGATATGATGGACTTTGAACGACGTTACCAAGGGCAGTACAACGAGAATATGATGGGAGATTACATTTGGGGTTTAATACGAGACAGCCCATATAAATATAAGAGCAACACTAAAAATATTCATTTTTGAACTTGAATTTTTGTTATTTTACATTTATTTGCTATTGTTTATCACAAATCTTGAATAAAAACAAGTCTAGTGTTCAGTTTTTTCTAATCGTCTCTAATCTAATCGTAATTTAAAATAAAATTATTGAACAAAATATATAAATCTAAAAAATTGCTCTAGTTTCTACAAAAGCAAACTTTGATCAAAAATATTATTTTTCCCCTTATTTTTAACGTTGGAGAAACCAAAATTTCATATGCAGAACCCAGACCCAAAAATCGTGTTGACCTGTGTAATAAATACATATTAGAAAAATTTTCGTTATTGTTAAGCAATCATTAAACTGTCCTATGTTGCTTTACAGTTAATACGATGCAATAAATACTTCCAAAGCATAGTTAGTTATAAAATTTTAGATGCAACCGACTGATAATGAGTACGTTAGTTTTAGCTATAAAGGTGTATGGAAACTTATGAAAATAAGTACCTCAGAAAAGTGGTAATGTTTGTTGGTCTCATTTGTTCAACTTAGAATGATACCAATTGTTTTGTGGACGGTTATCTATTTGTATGCCTAATGGCTGTAGTCTTAAAAAATATTACCCGTAATATAAAATATACTTTTATTATCACGTTTTAGATTTTATCTGTGAGAGATAACAAATATATTCTGAAGCAAGCACGTTCTATGCCATTTGTTACGTAGTTCTTGGTGTTGCTATTGCAATTGTGTTATTTTTCGAGGTATGCCGCACCCTTAAAGAAAATTGTGTTTTTAACACAATTTGATTTTCATTTTTCTTCCAACTGCTGATATCCTGCACAAACTTTTTGTTTTACTGCTAAAGTTTTTTTATGAGCGTGGGTCCATTTAAACTCTTTCAATTTTCTGTGATTTTAATATTTGCGATTTGGTCTACATAACAATGTAACTTCTATTTCTCTTTCGAAGGCTTTCTGCGGCTGAGAAATTTACGACGAAATTAAGAAGTTCAATGTTTAAAAAAAATTTAAGCCAAGATATGTTGGATCTTTAGGTGCCCGATTATCGAACGACGTTTCTAGCAAGCAAGGGGTGATATAATAAACATTTTCTACGAAAACAAATAATACTTCCTACGTTTTAGACACTTGGACTAAGAATTGGAATTACATAATAACGAATACGACAACAGTTATTGCTATTTGTGTGATCATTGGATTTTACTATAGGCGGAAGCATTTTCTCATTTCTATAACTTACACGCCATTTTTGGTTATTGTATTATTTTCAAAAAACAAAAATTGTTAGTTCAAGATAACCAAGTGGATATAAAGGTATTGGGGAAATCCACTCAAGTAATAAATAATAATTTTAACATTATAATTTTTGATTAGCTAGCGGTAGAAGTTATAAAATAACATTCGTACTGTGGCAATTCATATAAAAGAGTTACTTTGAAAAATAACCATCTCAGGGGAATAGCTTTTAGCATAATATCTAGAAGCTGCTACCCCGTTGCATATTTAATTATTTTTTATTTTGAGTCTGCCTTACTTAGAAATAACGAAGTCGACGTTTTGATTATTTTAATGTAATATAACCGGCACTTTGTAAATTTTTATAAAATTAACTTCGTTATATGTAGTATTTCAAAACTAGTAGTAGCCAGCGTGTTAACCGCAACGTATATGCGTTAACATTTTTACTAAATATTATAAAAAGGTTGTATTCGGCCAATCAGATATCTAAATTCAGTGCCAAAAATTAAAAATTATATTCAAGATAATCAAAAATTGGCAAATACTTTGTTTAATTAAATTGTTGAATTTCGAGTTAATTTTGGGTGGAAGAGGAAATGTAATTTACGATAAAGTGTGCTTTTCGTATCCGATGAGGCCAAATGCGAACATATTGAATGATTTCAGCTTAGATGTTTTCAAAGGAAAAACTGTAGCTTTAGTGGGTCCAAGCGGATGTGGAAAATCAACTGTTATTCAATTATTGAAACGACTTTATGATTCGACATCTGGAAAAATTGAATTTGGTAATCAAGGCATAGCTAAAGTTAATTTGTCTACTGTAAGATTGCAATTTGGAATTGTAATGCAAAAACCAAATTTATTTAATACCACCATTGGAGATAATAATATAGCTTATGAGATAACAAAACTAACACGACGATATAATTTAAGCTGCCTCAATGGTAAATATTCATTAAGTAAATTAATGTAAGTATTAAATACATTTTTTGCTTTTATTTTCAAGTGTTATGACACAAAACTGGCCGAGAAAAACGAACAGCTATTGGGAGGTCAAAAACAACGAATATCAATAGCTCAAGCTTTAATTCGCAATCCAGAAGTTCTCCTTTTGGATGAAGCTTAATTCAGCACTTGATGCAGAGAGTGAAAAGGTGATTAGGAACTAAAGATTTTCTAACTTCTAAGTAATAATTTATTATAGGTTGTTCAAGAAACATTAAATAATGCCAAAAAAGATAGAACTTGTAATAGATGGAAAACGATTATCGATGCTGATTTAATTGTAGTTATTAATCTAGAAGATATTGTAGAAATGGGTACACATAACGAACACATATGAATAAAAAAGCATGTAAGCCTGTACAAAAGCAGTAATCAACATAAATTTTAATAATAGTATACTGCATTCCAAGTGTAAAAAACTATATTTTTTGTCAAATTAAAAATTAAAGAACGAATTATATTAAAGAAAAGACTGAAAAACAATCAAAATATAAACTAGGTACACTTTAAAATTGTTTTGCATGCTTGCCAAAATTTACTTTAAGCACTAGTTCCTGAAAGAAGGTCGTTTCAACAATAAAACAACAGTCGAAAAGTCACGTTTTAATAACATTCTTTAGAATTCCTGTAGAATATACAAACATATTACGTTGGTGTGTGTGTTAAATTCTATTATTAAAAAAATAGTGTAGTAAATAGTGTAATAATGGTTTTATTTTGTTCAAACTTTTATACCAAAAATTATGAGATAGCCAAAACTGTAACCGGAGTAACTTATGATGTCTGGACTAATCAAAAGATAACAGAAAGATATTATGTTAGTTTTTGTTACTTTTAAAGTGGATCGAAAGCATGGCATCTTCATGGCTTTATTGTGGTAAAACGATATATTTACTTAATATTTTTGAATTCATATAAATTTATTGACTAAGCCTGTAATATACAGCACAGCTCACCGCAACATACTGCTTTTTTTAGGTTTATGAGATTAAGATGAGAGTTAGATGAGAAACGAGCGGTTATTACGCAAAATCGCTGAGCGACGGTTACACAAATCATATTTATTTAAAAAAAATTTGATTAATAAAACGAAAGAAGACAGTTTCAACCTAAACAAAACAATAAAAAAGAAAAGAAAAAACAGTGGATTGATGTGAAATTGAATCTAATCCACAAGAATGGTTGATCGACCCACGGTTTCGTATAGCTCCAATATAATAAAAAAAATTATCAAAGAGTAAATGCAAATATAAAATTTTTACAAAATTTACATTTCATGTAAACCTCATAATCTTGGATACCTATATTTTTTTAACAAGCCTTTCCTTACAAGCTTTTAAAAGCTTCTATAATGTTTTCTTAAGTAGCCTAAGGTGTTTAACTTTGTTATTGTAAAAATATATATTTTCATAAACGAATTTTCGTTCAATGGATTATCAAATTTATCACATAATAAAAAAATTACATTACGGTCCATTTATAAAATATAAAATGTAAAATGTAAGTGGGTTTTGAAATTTTCACAATAGCAAAAATAAATTACGAAATAAATATTGAAGTTATAAGTTATATTACGAAATTAAAGCTGTTTTTAAGCGGGATTTTGTTGTACAGAAATTTTATCCGCTTTTTAAGTTTTAAAAGTTCTCTAATTAGCTTACGATAAATGGCGTTGTACAATTTACGTTATTTAGAAATAATTATTGTACAATAACGTAAATTGCACACTGCGGAGGAAACTCGATGCGGTTTTGCGGTTTGAATGCGGATATGTTAATTTAAAGGATCGCTACATCAATTAATGGGTTTGTTGTCCAAATAATAAGAAATATTCAATATTAACTTAACAATAAATTAACTGTAGAAATTTTTAACCGGCATAATATAATTATTAGCAATTCTGTATTCAATCGATGTTCTTGCAGATTATTGTATAAATTTGCTATACATGCAGCAGGCTATTACCTACTTCTGAATAATTAATGAGGGACATTTGTGATTAATTAATATTGATTTAGCACGTTAAATTTCTAATTTTCTATTTGAACGGTTTTGCAAATTTATTATCAAATGTGGTCACTTTACTCTCGATAGCCTGCCAAATAATAATTTAAGAGATAGTTCGAAATCCCGTAATGTGATGATGGTACTATACATGAATATTAAAAAAATCATTTTTTATGCTTACGTATGTTTGATTCGACATCAAGGTTTTGACGGATTGATTCGAAGCGCATAATAAACTGATACCACCCCATTCGTCTTTGAACAACAGTTCTTCATCTGAAATAAAACAAAGTTTGTTAGTTATAAAATAAATATAAATCACGACGATATTTATTAGCGTGCATGATAATAATAATTATGTAACGTGTTATAGCGTACCAATCCGAAAGTCTATAAAAGTTTTCCCAAGTAATTTTCAATATAAAACTTTCAGATGTCGTTTTCTGTTAGCCTATTTATCTAAAGTTCAAATCTGAATAATTCTTTCAAAGGGTATAAATGGTGCAGTCTTTTAAATCAATATATCACTTCTTTTCAATTCCTCTTTATGCAGATAGCATTTGAAACAAAATTATATCATTAGAAAAAACATTTAAACGTTTCACGAAGAGAAAATTATTGCACTTCAGAAATGCGAACCGATAATTTAAAAACATCTTTTTTCTAAATCTTCTTTGTTGCTTTGGGTGGTGGTGATTATTCATCTCCAACTCGAGTAAAGGTTTATAATCGAATATGAATCTTACATTGAAAGTGACCAAGATTGGATAATTTTTCATGATAATATCAGCCAGAGGGATTTCTAAAGACCTAATGTCGTTTTATTTTCCGGTTATTTTCCCACTTACGTATGGTTTATGATTGTGGAAGGATCATCAATAAGTGGGTTATTTTAGTGTTGAGGATATTTATTACACAAAATTTCACGTATAAAGTGTTTTCGATGTTGGTAAGCTGTTGGATTAACTAAAATATAAGTTTTAATAATAAATTATTAAATAAGTATAGCAACGGAGTTTTTCAGAACTACCTAAAGTTGTTAAGACAACGTTTAAGATGAACATGTATTTTATGCGGGATTTTATTTAAAACATTTTCAAATTAATAATTCCATCATTCCAAAATCAGCCGTCGCATTTATTTCAGTTTACTGATAAGTAGCATTATATGGGTCTGTAAAACATTTAACCGTTTTTTGCAGTCCAAACATCGAATTTCAGTCGAATGAGCATTTAAAAGTAAGCGATTCATTTTAAATTTACGTAAGTCATACTAATCTTGCTGAAAACTTATATCTCTGATTTCAGTATTTTTCATGATAAAGATATTTTAGTGTAAAATTGACCATTTTAATGAAACATTTAAACATTGTAAAGAATGTGATTAGTACTATATATAGAATAATATATATTGTCGTGTAATTTGGGTGGATCAATAAAATATAAATTTAGCTTCAAATTACAGATCTAAATTACCGCGTAGGAGCAATGAGACTTGTAAATAATTTAATAATTTTAAATTTCCAAATTTGAATTAATTTTCTACATAAAATGGAAACGTCAAACTTAAAGATAAATTACCCATATGTCGTCATATCACAATTGCTTTCTGATGGCTTTAAATTTAATTTTTAATTTTATAAATTTTACCAATTAACTATAGATTATAATCTTCCTATTTACTTAATTTACATTTTCCTACTACTTCTGTAGTGTAGTTTTTAAAAATGAAAAATGTTAGATCATATACAGTTCAAGGTAAGTTTAATTTATTAACAATTTTCTTTTCGGAAGCAAAAGTTTATAAACTTCGGTGTGGTTCTTTTCATAACCGATTCATTACCTAAATTTTAATCACTCGTTTACAGTTAAAATAAATTACCCTTTACAATTTTGCATTTTAGAAAATATAATTTGTTAAAACTCAAAGTATGACGTAACTAGTGAATTGTGTTGTGTAAAATTTTAATAGTTTAGCGTAATTTATACAATAGAAAATTGTATTTATTGTATAATTCGCCTTGATATCGAGCTATTAATTAAGAAGTTCTATGTATCTAAATCGAATTACCCCAATTACTATAAGTAAGTGTTTATTTGGAACACAAATTTATTGTTTGAGGAATTGTCCTAAATCAAAATCAAGCCTTTATTCGTTTATTTTTAAACAAAATGATCATATTTACATTTTATATTATACTTTTTAATTTAAAACATTCGATTATAATCTACATTTTGTTTTCTTTTGATATATTAGTGGAAGTCCTCAGAAGTTAGGTCTGGCATAAAACCCGGTGCATTCACGCGAGCTTGCTTTTCTATCTCCTGACCTCGGTTCGCTTTGTTCTCTTTACGAAGTATTGCAGGGACCCTGTTCTAACTCAATTATTTTTTTGAATACAATTTTTAATTTATTTTATGTTTACAATGAGTAAACTGTGCCAAAAAAAATTACTTACTCTAATATTCTATTAATCTTTGAAAATAAGGTATGTAATATATTAATATTACATACATATTACATAATACTACTTATTAGTATATATTTTTGCATTTCTAAAATTTGATTTAAAAAAATTTGCAAATCTCCGAGCATGTTAGGGTTTCAACTAGCATATAGGTAGATTTTATAGCATCCTGATAAATGTGGCAACATGACCCAGTACCCTCTTAGCCGTAACTTTTATGTTCAAACGCTGAGCAAAATGTGCAAGCTGGGCCAGTAACTTTGTAGCGAAGCTGGAGCGACGTAATTCAAAAACTCAGTTACACCCAATTTCTTTTCCTTAAACTTCAAGTGGCAAGAAACTTGTGAAAACTGATTAGCTTTTAAATTTACCTTTTTATATAAAAAATAAAAAAAGTTTTGTAGAAGAAATTGCTTTTTGTGTGCATTGTAGCTGTGAAAATTAAATTAAATTCTAAAAGTGGTTCCTACCTGAAATCCAAGTACCATTAAAACGAAGCGGTTGAAAATCGTGACTGAGTATATCCTGCAGTCGAAATCGTACACCTCGCACTCGAGGTCCTTCATCAGGTGGAGTTAAGAGAACAACCGATGTAACAATTAAAGCCAGCACCATCACTATAACAAGCAGGGCTATGAGAATACCTCTCCAATTCCTTTGGGTTGCATTGCTAGACACCAGCTTCTAGAACAAAGAATGTGTGCAGTTACACTAGATCAACTCCAACTTTAGGTTGACAATTTTGTTTTCATTAACTAAATATTCTAATCTAATTAAATTTCGGGGTTGCTTGCGGTTTATTTCGGAAACATAAGCATTATTTCATTTACTACATTCGGGAACCTCTAAACGCTTTTCAAACTCATAGGAAAACGATAGTATCAAAAATGTGGTAAGGCACTAGGTACTGTAAATTTTAAAGTTGCTTTGTTTAAATGTAGCATGATTTTAATAATTACTATGAACAATAACTACTTTTAAGTAAGATTGCATGACAAATAATTCTAAATATAAATAAAAGGCATTACATTTTGTTGGTAAGAGATTTTCAGGGTGAATAAAATTTGCATTTTCATACTCCGAACTGCTATGATATTTAAGCTCTTCATGAGAAGTTTCATATTATTTTATGTAATGCAAAATAATGTTAATAAAAGCAATAATGTTTAGGCACGTGTCACCATTGGGTAAATAACTACATGGAGTTATTATTACCAGTTATAATCTGTTTTACATTTATACCACTATGAATATACAAATTTGCAAATTCGACCATTAATTCTTATTTATTTTAATAATCTTTATTGTCCATTATGACGGTTTTTAAGCTGAGTTGATATAAGAGATAAAACGAATCTACCAATTTTATTAGAAGTTAAAAAAGTTTTTGTAAAATTTATATTATTATCTCCGACGAAACGTGAACTCTGAGATATGACTGCACATATCCGCTATACATAATTTATCTTCATACCTTAATGGTTTCTCTTTAGAGTCTAAAACATTCAAAGGAAAATTGAAAAAATGTGATGTAATTTTAATATTTGCCAACACAGCTTCTTTCTCGCAAAAGCGCACATTTAAAGTTAAATTAGACTCAGTTTACCTGATACAAACTTATCTTACGTTTTTTCACAAAAATGTTGGCGAAAGAATATTTTTTTAAATTCAATTATTCACGACTTCGTTTTCATTTTCATGTTGAAGAAATATTATACAGAACGAATAAAAATTTAAATTCATTTGTCATTTCTTTATGTAAAACCTAATATATTGTGAGCTGGTTTTATGTAAAAGCGTAATTCATTTTCACCACAAAGTTTAATTTTGCAACCTACAGGTTACAGAAATTTTAAATACAATAAAAATTTGTCAGTGTACTTTTATTGCTGCGTCATATTTTATCCAGGATGTAAGAAAACATCAAATATGCATTCTAAAATTGAGAAAACTTGTGAGAAAATTAGAAAAGTTCAACAACGTTCATTGGCTGAGCTTATAAAATTTAAGTGGTTCAACACAATAGGCACCTTTCAATCGTTTTGCTTAAAAGGAATTTTTATTGGTCGGCCACAAATAATTTGCGTATTTGCCATAACTGTGTTAGCTTTGGCCTAATTATAGTATTATAGACATTTAAATACTAAATAGTTTGCGTGGTAAACATTGTTGTAAAGCTTTCGTGTAAGCTCAATTAAACGCGCTGCATGCTAAGCGATTTAAAATATTTTACATTGATAACATAAAAATACTATATTACCCATTTCCCTTATCTGCATAACTGCAAATTTAAAATGTTGTTAAGCTATTATTAATATTTCCAATGTAAACATTGTACACGATTTAAATAAAACTGTTATTGTTCTGCATATACTAATAATTATTATTATCAACTGTACCCATATATCCGATATCCGGTACAAAACAAATCTTTTTCGATTTATACCATTTAGATTCTTATCTTTAAATAAAACTGATTCACCGTATCATCGGGTGTAAGGGTTGAAATAAAATATATAGTAGTTGATGATCGATTGACGATCGGTGGATTTGAGTTAATCTCACGAATAACAGTCATTCAATAAGTCAAAAGAAGTAGTAATCAATAAATAATAATAAAGTTTACACACATAAACATTAAGCACATAAGCAATACACAAATAAGAAAAAAGATAAATTATTGTAGATTGCTAGCTGTTTATTTTCCTTTATGTTAGAAATTTACCACTGTTTCGACATTTATGTTTTCGACGTTAATGCATTCGAAATATAATTTCAAGTTTAATCCTGTAAAACTGGGTGGTTTTAGCAAGTTAATGCTAACGTAATTGCGTTTGTATGTTTGTGATCGCATATTTATGTCAAATTTTAAATGACTTTATATAAGTAATAATAGCTTATAATATTTCCATATTTTAGAGTTTCCAAATTAGCTGTTCATATTTGAATAACATGACGATGATGTTAACACAGATCAAAGTTTATTCAAAATTTTAATAAACATATTTTAAAATAAAGCAGCTTTTTAAATTCATGAAAATTAATTAATTTTGGCCATACTTTAATTACTTAATACACGCTTAGTTAAGAAATCTTTTAAGTCAAATAAAAGTTAATGATGTACGAGTCCTACTCGAAATTAATTTTAAAACCAATTAAAACTTTTACAGAAGAGGTATGATGATGCTTAGGTTAAGGGTTTGCTATACGAGTCGAAGCTCTTAAATTACAGAAATTTACCAATTTGTTTCTAGCTTTATTTTGACTAGGTCAACTAGGTCTTAACCATGCATCCCCGTACATTAACTTCCAGTATAAATCATTATGATTAACGAATTCCGGCAATTTTTAACAACTATTAAAGCTGTGCAGAATTCTAATTTATTTCATTATATTTAAGTGACACGAATAAACGATGGTCCCTTGAACTAAGGTTTAAATTGTACGATGAATGAAAATGACACTTTATGTTGAATTGCTAAATTTAATGCAGGCGCCGCCGCTACCACTTATGCATTAAATATACAATTTTGTCTGGTTAAAAATTGAATTTCAAAATAGGATATTGAAGATCATTTGAACTATTGCTTTCAATTAAACATTCTAATTAAAATTTTTAATAAAATTTTATTTTCACATCTTTTTGAGAAAAAATGTTATCCGGAGATTTTCAGATTTCAAGAAACTAAATTTTGAACTAAACTTGTAAATGTATTAGTAATGGACAATGCATTTATTACTATAAACCTAAATGTTTTGAATCAAAAATTTTATTTATTTACTACATTTAACATAAAAATGTTTGTGGCTCTTATGACGCTAAAGTATAATTTTTTTTAAATTTAATTTCGACGATATGATAAATTAATTATTAATTTAAAGAAATTACAGATTCAAAATTTAAGCACTAATTAAATGTTAAAAAAAAGAATTGCCTACGCCGGGCATTTGTCCCTTTCCTGCCGGTACACTCCAAGCTTTGCAATTAGCAATGTCGTAAAATCTTGGCATGTTCATCTACGTTGGTGATCAATATAACACCAATAATTTAACTATAAAATAAAATCAATATTGCACCAATAAGATTAACTACCTGACTAATACCAACATTGCGTTAAAGTTATTTATACATTGTAGCAGCAATATAGCAAAATGTTCACGCCTTTATATTAAATTATGTGAAAATCAATATTGCCCTAATATTTTAATTATGAAATACAAATATTGCAGCAATATTTTGTGCTACATGTGTTGATTTAAATTTATGCGTTTTCAGGATGTAGAAATATGCTTTTACTCTTTCCAGTTTCGATATTAATAATATCGAACGTAATAATTCGACAAGGGTACAATCTGGGCAATTCTAAATTCACCTTTGTTATGGCGAATTTTAGGGTAAGTTGTAACAATCGCAAAAACAACATTGTTTTAATTTAGACAAGTTAAAACAAAAAGGTATCACCGAATCTCTGAGTCGCTAAAAAAAACTAAAAAGATCCCTTAAGTCGTAAGATTTACGGATCTAAAAAAACGAAATGTTTGATTTTAAGTTAAATTCGGCTATAAAAAACTAAATCCAAATTAAAATTAATATCTTGCAACGATGTTAATTATTGCACGGCTAAAAGTCAACTGCAGCCGGCTCCGCCCACTAATAACATTGCTGCACATATTTACGTCTAGCATATAATGTATACCAGTCACCAGAACTCGGAAATACTGAGTTTTATGTGAAAACTGAAACTTTAAAATCTATTATTTCCAAAATTGAAGGAAAATTTAGGTTCATCTATAGTTTAAACGCTTCAGTTTAACGTTAGCTTTCAAATTCCATAATAATTTTAGTGATAACTATAAAGACCATTTAAGAATGGAGCTAAGCTGAGCCCATTTTAAATAACTTTATGTTTCTTTCATAAAAAACCGTAACGAACAGAAATTCATCTATAGTTGAAGCGCTTTATTTTTAATATTATCTGTCATAATTTACCGTCGCATTTCTTTTAAATATCTCTGGGTCTGAGTTAGCGTACTCGAGCTGAAAACTAAATTTTAGAATTTTAACAAAAGAGTATTGCATTATTGTTTTATTTGGAATTAATGGTTGACTTCAATGAGCTTATAATTATTGGCAACTCTAGAAAAGCCAGAAAACTTACATTTGCTCTAAATAAAATATGCTATTTAAAAAAAAAAAAAAATTTATGTAATAAAATACCAAGTTTACCACTTTTTACCAGGATTTGACTAAAAATTATTGAAATCATTGAAACAATAATTGAAAAATGCGCAAACAAGAAAATAGTAAATTCTTGTACGAAAAGCAATGAAATAATAGTTGATAATGCAATATGGGGCGTTTTAAAATTATTGTCAATCTTCAGTTGCATTAATCTAAAATAAAACATAAAAATATTTAAATAAATTTTAAATAGTAAATACTAGTAAACAATAAAGAAGAAAATTATTTAAAATAAAACAAAAAAATTAAAACAAATATCATGTGTCAAAATATAAATTTTTCAAATTATATATAGCTCGTACTCGTAGACCTTTGATGTGCATGAAGTTAGTTTTCTATTCTGTTAAATTAAAACAAATTCCTTTGTAGTGTATTATATTTACATATAAAGTAAATAATAAATTCTGTGGTGGGTAGGAAAAAGAGTATAAGTCGAAAATCTGCTCCCAACCGTTTAGATCAGTTTTAAAATAAGTATAAATAATACAGAGTAAATATACATTTGAATAACATAATTAGACCTCACCTAATTAAACTTTTATTAATTGCTCGAACATATATCTAGCAGCAAGAATTCAAACCTCTTTTTTCACATATCTCAAATATTGACTTATACTCTTTTTCCTACCCACCACAGAATTGATTTTACAAAAAATGAATAGATATTGAGGTTTTTTCTTTTTCAAACAATTCAATGATTGTTTCTGATTTGCTTTTTCACGGTTTTCGAAAATATTTTTTTCTCAAAAGCAATATAAAAAGTTTACTTTGTGTTAATGAATTATTAATATTTAAGTGTTTATTAACGTAAACGCAATTATTTTGCAGTAAACACATTTACTTTTTTTAAATTAAATTTATTACAGTCTTTTCGATAAGCAACATCAAGAACTTAAGTAGCTGATGGACGTACAAGCCACCATTTTCCTATTTTATTCACTGGATATCATAGTTTACAGCCTATCTCATCGCTTTGACATCTTCGAAGATTTATATGCAATCTTTAGCTGGGATAGGTGGATGGAGAAAATAACGAACAAAAAATAACGGTCGATAATAATATTGAAAAGCCAACCGGTTAGAAAAAATTAGTGATGAAACGATAAAGAGCACATTTAGAAAAACAGAAGGAAATGTTTCTAAAGAGCAGAAAACACGTAAACCAATATTATATAGAAGATGAACATAAGAAAATTAATGGAAAAAATGCCAAATAAGCAATTTTTGGTGTTACGCGAAAATGGGTTTTATAATGAGTAAAACTCCACATTACCACTCATGTCAGTGCAAGCCGATGGTGTTTTGTATAACATTTCTCCCTTCTGCTCAAAAAATAAAATGTATCTAAGGAATTATTGTTATGATAATATTATTTGGCAGAAAAAAAATTTTCTAAATTTGTTTTTGCACAGAATCGGTTCCAAACCGAAAACTCTGTTTACGTCAAATAACTTGCAATGAATTTCCAATTAGCATTTAGAATACTTAAATCTAGATTCTCAAATACGATATTTGTGAAATTAATTTTTTTATCCATGTAGTTTAGCTTTCTGTTAATCAAAATATTGTTTTCACAATTCCGGGAGTAAAGTGCTCACTTTACTCCCGCCTTTGCGGGACTAAAGTAATACTTTTTTTCCCGCGCCATTATTGCGCGCTATTGATCTGAAATTTTGCATATGGCTTCTTACGACAAATCGCTGGGGGATTACTGTAACGGGGGTACATTTTTTGCTCGGTTTTTCGAAATTTAGCGCCGTTTTCGAGTAATTTCATAATCTCAAATTTAGTTATTAAACCAATGTAATTCAGCATTTTCAGCGAAATTGTGAAAAATAGTATATACACCTTGGGACTAAGGTTCTTTTTATCCCGTGTGCAATTTTTGCACTCGGCTAACACCTCGTGCAAAAACCTTTGCAGGCGGGAGGAAAAGCAGCACCTTAGTCCCATGATGTATAATATACTATTTCATGTCTTTTACCCAGATAAAATGACATTTTTGTAAAAAATATTTTTATTAGAAAACATAGTTTTTAAATCAATTTTTAAATTCAATAGCTACTGTGTAAACTGCAAAAAAAATTTTTACAAAATAGATTTGCTAAGGTCCAGTATTTCAGTTGCTAGTTAAACTGCATTCAAGGATTAACCTACGTTTATGGCTACCTGATTGGTCAGATATCAATATAAACGGAGTTTAAACTCGGATCGTAGTTTAAAGCACAACTGAAATACCGGCCCTTAATGTCTCTACAATGCGAATTTCTCAATTAGCACTGGATATTGCCCTACCGTAAGTCTATGTACATTTTTTTATCAAATCTAAGTAAGATTTATAATCCAATAGAAGACAACGACAGCTGATTTTAATCTTCATCATTGAGTTCCTCTTAAAAAAGAAATCTGCACTTATGATCTATAATGCCATAACCTCATAACTATTTGATATGTTATCTCATAGAAATATCGAAATTTAATCAGCCTGTAGCTCTACCCAAAATATTAGCATACAATGAAATCTATCCACCCTAACCATGTATACTTGGTACCTACACTTGAACATAACATGAATGGGTACTCCACTATAATTAGTCTTAGAATTGTTTCGACATTGAATAACACGAAGTTCTAGATATTCACTATAAAATAAAAATGCGGAAATTTAAAATTAAAGTAAAAACCAAGTTTTTCGAGTAGTAATATTACTTGCAAATATATAAAAATCATTAGGAAGTATTCGCTTTAAGGACTTCCATGATTGATGACCAAAAAATAACTTATGTGCTATCAAAAATAATATTTCATGAAATACTTAACTGGAGAATATATCAAAGCTGCATATACACAAGACTTTTTTGAAATATTACTTAATATTTTATTTTAAAGTGGATATTGAGATTTTTGTAGACCTTAGAGAAATCCAGGGTGTATAAAATCAAACGTTGACAAATGGTAAACTACAAATTATCTTGTTTTTTGACGTAAGGAAATCTAAGCGAGTGCAAAAAAGGGGAACAAAGTAAACATAAATTTCATTTCGCCCCTAGATATACCCGCATTTGTAAGTTCTTTAAATGCTTCTAAACTGTGCAGACTTTTATCAATCTGTCTTACTGTCATGAATTCAGGTGTTTTGCTTTTATTTGTATTTATACTTTCATACTTTCAAAATTTAAATCTCGAAAAGCATCATTAATGACTAAAAAGTTTTAAAGTTATGTCTAATGGGGATTTTATTTTAATTTCAAATACCTACACTAGATAATTCGATAACATGAAGCGTCAATATGATAATGCTATAAACCGAAAGGTGGATAGCTGGAAGTGTTTTATTGGAAAGCAATAAAGCAAATAATCCACTTCAAATATGTTATAATCAACCGGTAGCTCCTTTTACGGACAAATTGGTTTCAATTTAGTTTTAATTTTAATCTACAACTTGGAGGTACTTTTACGTCGATATTTATTTAAAAAAGTAATTGTTCCAGCAATTACAAGCTCTTTTTCATTTGAAATTTTAAATTGGGTAATTTTAATAATCGCTTTAATGATTACATTTTTAATTGAAAATGTAACAACACGAATGATCGCAGAGCAGTTGGCTAATTTCCCAACTTTTTCCGCCGATCCTAATTGAGTACAGATGAAAATTTTGTAAAAATGTGCTGAGAAACTGTAAAAAACAGTTGACAGCTTTTTAATGTACTATAAGGGCGGTTTTAGTATCATTAATCTGACCTAGTTTTATCAAGTTGGAGCCTTCATGATAAAACAAAATCGTACGAGCGAAGGGAATGTTGAAAACGACGTAATAACTGAATTCACTGCCAAAAACATTCACTCTCAGAAATCACAATGGTAATCCAGTATGTATTATTGTTAAACAGTTCATTTAACGAATCCGATTTTATACATTGTTGTGTGATAAAGTGGGATATGAAATATAACACTTTTGGAGTTGGTTTGTATCAACAAACAATCGAATACGTTAAGATATCTTATTAAATGTGACAATGTTGAATTTACAAGAACATAATTGAATAATTCATAAAGCATTATGTCTTTTGCCTTAAAAAAAGTCATAATTTTATGAAGAACGGTTAACGCAATGAATAACTGCAGCACTAAGCGTACCTAGTAGCAAGAAATTTGAAAATATTTGTAATATCTATAAAAATTAAAATAATATAAAAATAACAATAATTGAAATAAAACCAACTGGTTGCGTAATGTAATTTCATTACGTAACTAGTTGCATACACATTGCGTAACTGGTTACACAATGTGCAATGTTGTCCATCTGGAAAAGTCATAATAAAGTGATATCTGGATATTATTATTATATTAACTTACTTCCAATAGAAAACCCGATAATTAAGAATTATGAACCTATCCAATCAAAAAAATAAATTTTCTGTTTATTAAAAACAAAGAAAGAAAACGTTAAGTAATTGCACGAGCACTGCTGACATTTAATTATTGACCGAGACCAACCGACATTTTGTAAAAGCATTTTTGGATTCATTGAGGTCCATAGAGGATAGACCGTTGAAATCCCGACGTAAGAAATTCTCAACATTACGTTATTTTATTTATACAAGATAAAGAAAATAAAATGCACCAGGAACATTAAGATTAAGTGGAAACTTTATATTGCCATAAATTTTAATTTTACACTTGCACATTTAATAAAATTGTAAAATGAAATTATATTAAGTCATTTTTCTTCGGGAAAAATTTATGATTCGTAATCACGTTGTAATTAATTACCTCACGTTACGAAGTAAAGCGTTTAAAAATGTTTTAATACTTTCGCATCAATAATTTTTAAAACCTGAATTTTCTACAATTTTGAAATTGAATTTGCAGTAAAATATTTTATGATTCTATTTTGCTGATAAATGTGAATAAATGTCTTCTAATATTAAGTGTTTCAGATCGTAAAAGCTTCGCTTCTAGCTCAAACACCATTACTTTCAGATAGCTATATTCCGAAATTTTCTAATAAATTATGACATTTAAAAACCGTTTAGGGCAGTTTAATTAAAAAATGTATATATTTAATTTCAGAATATTATTGTTCAATATTATATTCGGAGTATCACTTCAAGGTGGTATAGTTAAATACCTTTTGATTGATTGAATTCGAAAAAACTCATTTGCAATTTGAATATCTTTTGTTCACAATAAATTGGAGAAACTTTTTACTTAATTGTGCGATCATGCTATTTGGTAATTAGTAAGTAATTTTATGTACACTGGATTTGTGTTATCGCTTGCTAAAAAAATATAATATGTAAAGTAAAAACTATAAGCATATTATAATGAACACTGTAAAGTAGTATTTGTCTCCCTAACAAAGCCTTAACAAAATTTTTTGTAAAATAAAGTTTCTTTGTTAAAATAATTTGTTGAATTAACTAATTTTATTTTGAACAGAAAAAAACTTAGTTATGGCAGCATAAAATTTGTTGTAACAGTAAAAAATACTCGGTTGAGGTTAAGGCTACTATAAGAGCTTTGTTTGGGCGACCATTTCTTTTTTTTTTACATATACTAAAATTACTGGAAACTTTCAGTGCTAAAACAATGGAAAATTTGAGAAAATTTTAATATTTAACGTTTTTTGAAAGCAATTGTTTAAACTTTTTACTTAAAATACCATCCGCCCGCCGCCGCCGGTGGCAATAACAGTAAGTTATTTAAATTTAATAATTACTTCTTTTTGATAAATAAATTATGCAATTTTATGCAGAACAAAAATACTTTTTATAGCTGGATTGTAATTAGCAGATTCCCAACAAAAAGTCCTAATTTTGTTTTTATATTTTGTTGTAATCGTATATTATAAACTTCTTCGGAGTTTCCAGCGTCTTAAATATTAAAACTGTAAAATATTTATTTATGAATTTCGATTCTTACAATTTTACAGCTGTGGGCAATAAATCAAAGCAAATAATATATTTAGAAAATGCATCATTACACTGTTATCTTTCCTCATAATATAAAACGCACATTAAATAATTTGCTTGAAGATTCTGAATTAAATGTCTGAAGCTTTTATTGAATTCTAAACTTTACTTTTAACAAAAAAAATGTGTTGGATAAATTTTTAAATATTCAAAGTAATTAATTTAAATCTGAAAATGTTAATTATCGAATTTAAAATCGATACAAAACAATTATTTTAAAACAGAAAAAAACTTTCTATCCAAAAATAATATCATAAAAATAAAATAATTTGTGAGTGCTTTCTAGTTAACAAAGTACTTAAAGTAAAAAAAGTCTGCATTATTAATCCCATGAAATTTCCCACTGATTTTATTGTGTGATTTAGAAATGCTACAAAGAGGTAAATGATAGTAATTGATAATGAAAACAAATGAATTAAATATATTTCTAAAGCAGACAATGTAATGAAAACATAAAAAGAGGGTAAGATTAACACAACACAAGACAAATAATACATTTCTTAACTTAATTTACTAAAACGTACTAAAAGAATTTTATTTCCTTTTTAACATACGAAGAGAAAAGGTTCCTGTTAGTTTATAACCTTCTATTATTTCTCTGCTACATACTAATTAAAATTCTTTTTTATTTTAAGAAGAAAGTCAATGAGAAGCGAATTAAAATGAAATTAAACGAAGTAAAACTGTTTTGTTGAAATTAAAAAGCTTATAATGAGGTCTGTTGGCCTAAAGGCTTTAAAACCAATTACTTAAATATTGAAACAACTTGTAAGGTTTTCATTAGTTTTAAATAAATAAAACTAATATTTTTTTGGCAACGATGACGCGTTTCGATCCCAAACCATCACACTAAAAAATATCCCAAAAAAGCGCAGCCGTTCGTCATTGTTGCGAACAAACAACACAACATTGTTGCAACATGACAACGGAGTTTTTGTGGTCTCCATTGGACGGTTAGGATTTAGAGGAGATTTGTTTGTAGTGCAACCTGCCACATTACGTGAAACAACTGAGGTGCTATTTGCCACCAAGATTGTGCGATTTGATTCCGTACGACTTCTTTCTTTGGGAGTTTGTTAAAATTTTCTGTCTGTACCCAATGTACATAAAGTAAAATTTACTTATGAAACGTAGTGTCACGTAAAAGGTATATCTACATTAATTTTAATAATGATTTGAAATTTGTTTTGAATATTAGTTATAAAGATATTAGACCGGGAGATACTGACACAAAATTCGAAGTCATTTGTTACAAGTATGGCGACCGTTCAGTGGTCAAATTAGGTAAGTAATAAACAAAAAATAATGGTCATAGCGCTGGTCGTCGGGGCGTAATCGCAGGGTAATTAATGAAACTTGTCGGAAGAATTACGGGTTTCAAACGATTTGTTACACAAAGAATTTTGCATTTTCCGGTTGTCGATAAATAATCCACCCTGCTTTAGCAAATGCCATACTTTTATGGTGGGACTTAGGGCCCGCCATACCAATTGGAACACGTCAATTTTAAAATTTTTTTTAAGTCATTTGTTACAGGCTAATTTTCTGTTAACTAATTATTTTTGAACAAACATTCACGAAAATCGCTATGCCATACCGTTTCGACGGTTCCAAATAATCCCCATACTCCCCCAAAGAAGTAGATTTATTTAATATTGTCAAACGATTTGTTACAGGATGGCATTTGAATGGTGGAAAGTTCATAATACAGTGAGACTATTAATATATTAGCCACACTTCTGATGAAGTGCAAATGTAATGCCATACTAGAAAAACGGTTTTTTTTAAACATTTTCAAGATACCACCATACAAGACGTAAAATTATTTATTACAATATGGCATTGACCATGGGGCTAAAGACTGTTACACTCACGCTACTATGTAACAAATAAAATAATGTTGAAACGATTTGTTACAGTATGGCATTTAAATTTTTGGAAAATTAATAAACAGATATGCTTCGGAAAAAGTATGCCATACTTATGGTAGAGTGCTAAAGTGATGCCATACTCGGAAAACTAATTTTCAGCAACGTCTTTATTCAATAATTTACATAAGAAGCACAAGCACTCATAAGTTCGAATATATCGAATTTTGTTTCAACCTAATTTTGTTTTTGGAAATTAACGCATACTGTAAGCACGAGGCTTGAGCCTGCCGAATTTACTCTTGTATATCAAAGATTAACATAATTCTATTTTTGAAGTTTTCAATAATGTTTCAACGTCGGAAATTCGCTGAAACATTACCTAACGTCCATCTGGAAGTTTCAACCTTTTGAGCCACGCTCAAAATTGAGCAAAGGGATTGATGGTGCTAATCCCAATCTCAGGGTAAAAAAAAAATTTGGCAATGCCCTGGCTAGCTATTAAATAGAAAAGGTGGTTGGTGAGTTTTAAAACTAATAAAAAATTAATTGAGAGGGTTGAAAGTTTTGCCCTAGGCGCCACGTGGTTGAAAATCAACCTCCCAAAGCGTGCTACTACCTAAACCACGAACGGTAGCGTAATTAAACTCAAACAAAAATGAAATTGGTACAAGAAAATACACTTGAATTGGATAACGTGATTTTATTGAATAATAAAATAAATAGCGCCAAATTTCAATTTGATCTAACCCAAAAATAGTAACAAAGTCGCGAATAGCTTTTCTTGCGAAAAGCGTAAACAACCCGATATAGCTATATGTGGTTTCACACAAAATTTTACACAATTCACTCCAATTAGGAGGCTAAAACAATATCGTGACTGGTGGTAAATAATGTCGAATCAAAATTGAGGCGCAATAAAATCCATTAACAAAAATTAATAATTAGTAACATAGACGGCACAAAACACTTATCTCAACAGCCGATACGGAGTCCAAGTAGATGGTAAAACGGAATCAATTTGAATTAAGATGGTGGACGTTCTAGATTGTTAACCAATAAGGGTGAATTGATGTCCTCAAAATCGACCTTTTCATACAAAGCGATTTTTTTTCCACTACAATGGCGGTCACGAAAATGATAAAGGTTTGGTTCAACTCGGTTAGCAGTTAACTGATGGAAAGTATAAGAGGTCGAACGAAGACCCTAAAAACAATAGTTGGCGTAGATAAAGGAGAAAAATAACATTAGAGGATTCCTAAAATTACCTCTCAGATGTGGTCGAGGGTCAATTTTCATATGGTAATTTTCGTAGTATCAAGCAGATGTACAGTTGACTAAAATAAAAATTACAAACATAGTTTGCATTTCAAAACGAAAATTTGGTACTTACAAAAAAGAATTCTGAATACAAAATCCTCCAAAGGAGATAAGATTAAATATCTTCGATAACAATCTTCAATTGTAAGTGCAGCGAATGAATCCCGAGAAATCGGAAGGCTAATAACAAAACATAAACCCACTTTCGTAGCACTTTACTAATTCAAAAAAAATCTCTTTCAAAAGACCAAAATTACGAATCGTCAAAACTTGAAAATTTTAACCACGAAAAATGTGTTTCCTAATCATATCAGTCACAGGACCTCCAACATAATTTCATATTTCCAGAAATCCACCAACAATAAACAAAGCAAAATTATCGTAACCCAATTCTGAACCGTTACAATAACCAACACAATCTCATGTAAAACAAATACATGCAATATTTCATGCAATAATTTATATTAAATTCTTTTTAACAACTTGAAACAATATTAATCTTCGTTATCAGTACTTATCTCTCCAACATCTTTATCTGCCTCTTCAGCTTCGCTCTCATTAACGCGAATCGCCAAAGAACATCTGCACTTGTTCAAAGTCTCTTCTTTAAACGAAATTATTGTTGCATCGCTCTTAAGGCATATGAAACAAGGTTTTCCCACGCCAGACTCACTACTTTCTTCTACGACTTCCATTTTATTGGAAAACAATAAATTATCAAACAAGGCTCACTGGTTAACTAAAATCGCCGTCACACAGTATTCAAAATACTATGATTTAGGCTGGTTTAGTCCTTTGAAAACACAAAATAAACATCACACATTCACGTACACAGTTTATTTTTCAAATTTCAATGTTCAAAATTCAACAACGTTAAGTTGTTATAACAACTTCAGGTTGTTATAAAACAAGATTGCTCCGACATACTAGTTTGAAATTTTAATTCGTCTTAAAAATTTTCATAAATAATTTGTGCCATACTGTAACAAATGATTTGAACTCCGCAGAAAATGTTACAACTTTGTAATAGCTTTTCATGTATTTGACCCATCCATTTATATTTCTAATCATACAAATAACTACCATTCGAAGTTTTAGGTTGTAACAAGTCGTTTGACAATATTAAATAAATCTACTTCTTTGGGGGAGTATGGCGATTATTTGGAACCGTTGAAACGGTATGGCATAGCCATTTTCGTGAATGTTTAGTCAAAAATAATTAGTTAAAAAAAAATTTGCCTGCAACAAATGACTTAAAAAAAATTTTAAAATTGATGTGTTTTAATTGGTATGGCGGGCCCTAAGCCCCACCCTAAAAGTATGGCATTTGCTAAATCACGTACTGCAGTCAGAATTTATAAGATCATTAAATTAAATTACATAATGGTCCATACCGATAGAAAAATATGCTAATTATAATTTTTTAAATTATCATTCGTTATGCCCTTGTCCCGCGAGGAGTGCAAGGTACTGGTATACTGGTGTACTCGTACTGGTATACTGTTACTGGTACTTGTATATCGGTATACACCAGTTTACCAGTACCAGTATACCAATACGAGCACACCAGTATACCAGTACCTTGCACTATTCAAGATGGCGGCTACCTTATACTTTCACTACTCCCGCGGTTAAAATTTTCATCAAAATTTTGATAATAATTTAGATAAAAACTGTTTTGACCGAAAGGCAGTTGTTTTGATAAAAGTTTACGACTTTCCCCACGCCACGGTCAGAACGGCGTCAGAAAAATTATTAAATTTTTTATTAAAAATTTGATCGTGGGACAGGGGTATAACCAATGATAATTTTCGAAATTGTCGGTAGCACATGTTTCTATCAATAAGCACCCTATGAAATTATTTAATTTAGGGGTCTAATAATTTCTGATTGTAGTGTAAATACGTGGATTATTAAAGATTAGTCAAAATAATATAAAAACATTGAATTAAATATTATGTAGATTTTAAACCTTAAACTGTACGATATAAAATCCTGTAATATATTATAGTTGTTAAGGCCGAGATTTTGCAGTACGTCGGACTAGAATATGCTCATCTTTAAAACGACTTGACGCATTAAATTAAATTTTGAGAATATGTATAAAATAAAACACCTTAGGGAATACGAATAGCTGTTTTACATTTTAATATTTATAAGAGAATATAATTATTTTATTGTTTTTTATAATTTGGAAATTCAAAAATATAAATTAATTTATGATAAATATAAAAAATATGCTTTAAAATGTTAAAGGTAGCATATTATTATTATCGTATATCAAATTGCTTTTTAGTTGAGTACTCGGTGTATTACATTTTAGTTACTTCAAAGCTTTAAATAAGGTAAAAATTGTAATTAAAAATATGTAAATAAATTTTTTCTGATACCATCAAACTGAGTGACCAAAATCGCATGCTCTGCGATTGTTGTTTCGATTTGTTGTTCAAAGTTAAATAATATTTAGTTGCTATAATAGTGTCAATCAGAAACTATAGTTTTATAACAAAATGTTGTTTGTTTTAATAATACTATTTGGTATCTGAAACTGAATTGATATTTTTTATTTAACACTAAGATATGTCGAATAAACCTTTTTTCATATTATTTTTCATTTTGACCTTGATTTTCACAACTTGTTGATGCATACCGAAAGGCCGAGCTAAAAATTCTGTCAAGTCCGAGATTGGAACCCATAATTTCCGCTTTGTAACTCAACCAGCGATTACACCAATCAACTGCTGTGGCAAACTAAACCCTTTTAATACTACATCAGTATCATATTAATTTATAGCATTATAGCAATCCGGTTTCAAGGGTTATATGTGAGTTTTTATCCTCAACAGCTCCTGATGCACTGTCGTATGGTTAAACAACTCCCATCGGTAATTTCATTTTTGGCACAATCCATGTACCTATACTTATTCAGGAGTACTTACATATTTACAGAATTAAATCTGAACAAATTTGAATTATGGGATAATCCAGTTTAATTCAGCAATAAAATGCTATAATACAGGGTGACCGACCATTTATCCCAACATAGGGAAATAACATAGAAAATTAATTATTTTTTAAATTTCTGCTTTCTATTATAACTGTTAAGAATGAGCAAGATATCAGTTTAAAGAGATTTTTTGCGTCTCAGGATAGGTACCAAACACTTGATAATTTGGTTTTTAATTTAAGTATAACGTATGTGTAAAACTCGAGATAAAATCTCATTGCTGTTAGATTATTTGAATTAATTTTTTTTTACATTTTTTAGTTAATCAATAATTATAATCTTTTCTATTAAATCTTAAATAATCTTTTTAATTGTAACATATGATGGTACTAAAGGTAAATGCCCCTCTCATTAGTATTAAAGTAATGCTAATTTAATTTTCAAGGTTTTAATAAAACCTTATTGTTATATTTGTTATATTTGTTATATTTATTATATTATATTATATTATATTATATATATTATATTATGTTATATTTGGAGTAATTGTACGTTTAGTGACTCGTCTTTTTGTCTTTTTTTATTTTTGCTTTGCTGAGCCTATGAAATTTTCCTTGAAGATTTTAATATTCCAGTCCATTTTTATAAATCTCATTTACAAAATCCTTCATTAGCCTTAATTTTATGTGTATGTATGGTGTATATCTTCGTTGGGTCAATCAATCTATAATTTATTTTTAAAATGATTTTCCCTTGCTCGACTATCCGATTCACAAAAAACCAGCAGAATTTCCTGTAAGCTATCACACCAATTAAGATTGGGTTTGGAGTTTTCATTTTGTAATACTTTAGAGTACTAAACTACAGATTTACGGTAGATATAGATAATTTTGACCTATGAGACTAGCAATTGAAAATGAGCTTGCTTTTTTATCTATTTTTTCAAAGTTATGACTATTTTTCAACAAAAATTTTACATTATGCTCATTTTAAACTGATTTTATCGTGTAGATAATTTTATAGTGAACAAATTCATAACTCATACGTATTGTTTTATTTCCTACATTACATATTTACACAGTTATAGAGAAAAATATCTAAAAAAATATCATTTGTGAAATGTGAACTAATAAACAATTTTAACAATTATTTTCGTGTTCAGCAGATCAAAATTAATTATTTACTTGTTTTTATATCGGATACTATTTTTTTGTTGACCAGTGTAATTTTTTAAAGATTAAATAATTGCAAAAGTTTCATTTCAGCTAAAACTTTTAAAAATAATCTCAAGTTAACTTTATTGCGTTTAGGTTTAATTAAAGTTTGAGAATTCCGATTGAATTGTTATATTTAATCACCTAATTTTTAATCCTAGAACTGAAAAGTATATACCTACTTTCTTGTGCATTATGTATGTTTCCATTGTTTCGTTTTCTTATTTTTTGTTCTTATTACCGTATTAATATATTGTTATTACTAATATAAAAACCTGAAAATTGCTAAGCAACTCTTTTAGTACCTGCCGTAAAATACCCCATCTTTAGTGCTAGCCCTAGAAGTTTAACATAAGGACTATTCGTTTGCTTGCACTGACTTGAAACGAACAAGTTAGTGCAAATAAAGGCATTCGTTGATTGGTTCTTTGCCTACTCGGTTCAAGTTAGTACAAGCAAACGAACAGACCCATAAATTGACAGTATAATATAAAATAAACAAAACATCATGGCTAATAGATTGTCATTATACTTACGAATATTCAAACAAAATGTTTAAAGTAATTTAAATTTTGAAATATTTCACATTATTAATGATGTTGTAATATTAGCATTATGCATTTGAATTTACCGGGATTAGTAAATAGTCATGGCACGACACTGATGCGATTTTTTTTGAAAGCATCACCTGTGGGAGGTTAAACGAAGTGAAATTCTAGAAAGAAGGGATGGCTTAAGTGAAATGACTTCAAGCGGGTTTTATGCTTGTGAACTCCGAAGTGAATAGACGCATATCCGAAGTTTGTACAAAATATCTGTAATTTCACATTTAAATTAAATATAAAAATTCATACTGAATTTAAAACTGCAAATCAGGTATTTCTATTAAATTGAAATTCTCAAGCAAGTGTTTTTATTAATATAAATATTAACCAAAGTTAATTTAAACACGACGTATTCATGTAAATTTGGGAACGCGAAAATTACAAAATGGTGGCTTGGATTTAATGCATTTGATTTTTCATTTATTTAAAATACTTCATGGATTTTATATTTTTGGTGGTTGGTTTTCTGTATTTTATTTCAAGGTGTGATGATGGGTGTTATTATTAATGTGTTAATTAATATTGGTAGCTTAAAACGTTGATTATTGTGGGAAATGTTGATTGTATCATAAATTTGGCTAAGGGCAGTTATTGTTAGGTAAAATGGCAGGAGGTTTAGGTTTTACAAAATGGAGTAGGGGACACTTATATACAATGATGTAACTCAATTAATAATGCAACTATTTTGAAACAGTAGTTTGTATGTAATTTAGAGGTAACAATAATATGAGACTTTAATAAATCTAAAAAATAAAATTCAAATAAATTAATAATTAAATAAATAAATTTGCACTGGTCCGTTGATGCAACCCAATCCTGGCTTTATCCGTGTAGTCAGTCTTCATGTCATGATAATGATAGATTCTAATATAACACATCGTTGACTAAAAGATTATAAACAAAATGATATAAAATTCTCAAAAAAACTGGAATGTCATACAAATATCTATATAAATAAAAATGAATGTAAAAATCCTTTGTCATGGTATCACGTGAGAACGGCTGGACCGATTTTGTAAAACTTTTTTTTTAAATATTCGTAATAACCTAAGTAATGTTTTTACGGAAAGAAAAATTAGAAAAGTTGCCCGAAAAATTACAAAATTCGGGAAAAATGTATTCGATAGCAATTTTAATTCCTTTCAACAGATGGCGCTTTTAAATATTAATTTTTAGATTTATTTGGTAGATAGCGACTTACTCACCAATTACACTAGGTGCAACTCTCCATATAAATCCAGTTACCTATATAAATAAAAATGAATGTGAAAATCTTTTATCACGGCATCGCGTGAAAACGGCTGGACCGATTTTGTAAAAGTTTTTTTTCAAATATTTGTAATAGCCCAAGGAATGCTTTCAAAATTGATAACATTTTCATTTATCGCACTGGCCATGTAATAAATTCAATTTAATTTCTATTTTCAAATATAATTACCATGGAAACTTATGGAAACTTACCATGGCCAGTGCGATAAATGACAATTTTTATTGACCTTTTAAGTAATGACCTTTTAAGTAAAAGTTAGACGAAATCTAATGCTATTATCATTCGTAGTTTTTATTTCTGCATTATTTTTGTGTCGTACATTTTTTCTCTAAAATAATTAGGGAAGCAGGAATTTGCATAAATAAGTTTTTACATGTTAATTTTCTCTGTTTGGCTAACTCATTCAGCACCCGGTATAAGAATTTTACAAGAATTTAAACAAAATATAAAAAAAATTGTTTCAGAATAATATACTACTATAATATACTATATTCTAAATATATTATAGATAATCTGTAATATACAACACAAGTTAAGTTAGAAGTTAGAATTTATTAAAAAGAACAAAATCAGGCTTAAAAAAAGAAACTGAATAAGCCGAGAAAATGCTATTATAACTGTGACGGTACCAATCAAACTTGGTAAGTTCTGCTGTACATTACTTTGGTTTTATTTAAATTTATTTGTATATGTAAATATTTACGTACATACATACTTATACTATGTTTATGACGTATATATTTAAATTTCATTTAAATTATTTTCCCAAGCGTGATAGTATTATATTATTACTCTGTGTTACGAACAGACATAGACAAAAATAATAAAATTTTTCGAAAATAACTACAATCTTATAAATATATTTATCTTCTATATTCCATTCTATTTATTTAATTAATTAAATAATTAATATTCTTCCATTGAATACAATTTCAAGTAAAATTTCTATAAATAAAAGAATTTAGTAATGTATTTGTAAAATATAAAAAAATCTAGTGCTTTTTAATTGATAAGTAGATATTTCTACATATTATATATTATGTAGTTCTTCTACGGTTAAAATTATATTGTTTTAATGTTGTGTCCAGATTTATTAAATATGCAATAGAGGAAAAGTATATAATATTATACAATTAAACTTGAAAACTATTCTAACTATATTATTATCAAATACACTATGAAGTCATTTAAATATCAGTTTTTATTTTTGAATATCGACTAATTTAATTAACAATTTTTATTTCCTAGTTTATATGAATTACGTCTAAAAAGCTGCCGCAAACTTCTTAAACTTGGATCTCAGGTCATACGCATCTTTACTAATTAAGTGTTAAGCTATTCAAGACAATGACAAGATTATAATAACTGAAACCTCAATCAACTAATAACTAATATTATTAAGTTATTAGTGGTTTGACAGGTTCAACAATGACAGTCCCAAAAAGTACTATGGACTTATACAATAATGAAAACGATTATAAGATGACCTATATAATCCAAGTTCGAATAGAACATTTGTGAGAAATTTTAATAATTGCAAATTATCAAAATTTAATCAGTCAATTATTCTTATTATTGGTACATCTGGAATTCTCACTTATAATTCGTATGAAGTTGTAATATTTGCAATATTTCATTATTTATTTAAGGATTTCTTGGCTAGCTCCCGGATTTCGTTCAGTATTATTTGTGGTTTTGACAAATCCGTTGGCTAATAAATTTTGGCTTTAGAATAAACTACTTCATTTGCTCAGCGAGTTAGTGGTACCAAAATATAAATTATATTAGGGAGCATTTTTGTTTCTTTTTAAAAGTGGATTTATCTACAAGTTCCAGAGTAGATTAAAACGCATTATTAATACCAAATAGTTAAATAATCAAAATTTAAGATGGTATTACTATAATAGTTATATTATTCAAAGCAGCATTGTCGTCAGTGTCGGTTATGGTTATATAGGGATAGTGGAAACAATTTTTTTTCTCGATTTTCCAAGCAACAACTTCACATTAACCATAGAGCTTCTGTTGGACAATGACAGATTACTCAGTGGACCTAACGGTTTAATATAAACCTCCGAATCACAACATATACAAGTTTTAATGTAATCAAGATTTGAGCTCGGGTATTTGCTTAGTGACACTAATTATTACTCTATCATAATGATCTGTATACAGGCTGCATACAGGCCAAAAGTTCGAGTTTAAATTTTAAATAATAAACTTTTTCAAATTAAAATTTACGAATTTGTTTAAGAAACACAATTATTAGAAAAACTAATAAAACACAGATGTAATATTCTGTGCTGAGTGCTAAAATAATCGATATCGTAAAAAGTAAGAAGTTGTGTTGCGACATCAGCCATTACAAGTTTAATACTCGGTCTTCCGGTGTAATTTCAGTGAGTTGATTAATTGGGAAAATCTCAAAAATTTTATAGCACACGGAAAGAAACCAATTATTGATATTATTGGTTTATCAGAGTAAAAATAACGGAAATCTAAGAAGTTTTAATTGGCTAAAATAATTATTTAGTTCTTCATTTATATTTATGCGCATAATTTGATAAATTTTCACTTAACCTATTTTAACTTATTTTTATCTGGATATTTTAAGCATTTAAGCTTCAAATTAACACATTTACGAAAAGTTTTTCACAGCTTTAACAAAAATCATAATCCTACACTAATCAAGGCATAAAACATGCAAACACTGAATATTAAAAAAAGTTTTTGTTGGTTCAAAATAATATGTTGAATGCTATCCAAGCACTGTTCTTTCATATTACAAGAATAAAAAACGATGTATTGTTTATTCATTACATTATTTAGTTTATAAGACAAGCAAGATTAATTTGATTTTATATGTTTGTACATACTGGAACGTTTGCGTTTTTCTTTAACTTGACGTTTATTGTCACTACGCACTGATGGTGATATTACTTTTTTTTTACAAATTGAGACTCGTATCTAATGACATTATTTTATCGTTTTTCTACTGATATACTATATCACTTAATCCAATGTTTCTATTCCTTTGCGTTTGACGGTTTTCCAATATTTTCTAGCCGAAAATGTCATAGGACTTAAAAATATAGAGTTCTAGTAGGATTTTGAAATGTATCTCACAGTATAGTGTTATTCACTAAATTTATTGGCATAAGAAAATTTGTTTTATAAAATCTTAAAATAAAATAATGGTAAATTGTACGTTCTTAAAGTCATGGTACCTCCATTAATATTCCAATTTATATCCATATAAATTTGCTTAAAAATTATATTATATTAAAAAATGTGCTTTGAAGGAGCAGTTGTCATTTTTTAAAATTTTAATTTTGAACTAATAAATCTCTTGATACCCTTAGATTTACTTAGCTTGATTTATAGATAGTTATTTGCATAACTTAGTTTGGAACAAGTAACTTGAGGTGAATTTTAAATTATGCAAATATTATAACCTTATTCACCATATTTTATTCCTAAGTAATTGGAAAAGTATTACGATGTGGCAGGTATCTCCAGTTTTAAATTTTAGATGATAGCAACTAAAAATTAATTTAATTTGCAAAATAATTTTTTGGAGTAGGAGAGGTTTCAAATAACTACACGTGGTGTATGTTAATTACATCGTAATTTGATTGATTCAAAAATTATGAACTTATTTCTAAAAGTATAGAATCGAATAATTTCTTTAAGTTTAAATTAACTAATTAACAGGAGTAACAGCAGCCAAGGCAGAGTGAGATAATTTGATTTGTGTATAACTCCATGAAGATTCAAATCTCGTACCTTATAACCATCAATCACAACAATCACTGTTTCGGTACCAAATTAAATTTAAACTTTACAGAAAGTAAAATTTGATATAATAATATAAAAAATATTTTCGGAGATTCTCAATTGAATTTCAATTTCCAATAACTGCAAAAACCAACATTTTCGCCAACTGCTGACTGCAAATTATTTAAATTGATTACATTTTTGTTCTTTCAGAATTTTGAATTTTATTATGCTTGCGTGATATTTACACTCGAATTGTAAAATAAATTACATTAATTTTATTTTCAGCGGTAAAATGAGTTTATATACCGCTAGGCATGGTTTTCAGTTTCAGAATTTAAAAAAAGTCAAATTAAATTTTTATACATAACGTAATTTAAATATTTTTTATATAATTATAATTAGAAGTAGGTGTACGTGAACCACATATTTTTTGAAAAGGTCAGGGGTTAGCGAACGAATACTAGGTCATACGTACCTATTCATTTTCAATTATTTTATGAAATTCATTAAAAATGTTATCCAAACTTTGTAATTCAGAATATCAGATTTAATACCAAAATATCAATAGAATTAATTATTATTTATAACGAAATACCCTTTTACAAGGTAAATTAAAATTTATGTACCTGTTCAAATATAATGATCTAACGTAAGAAAATAAAATCCAATACCTAACTCTAAAAAAACAATGTTGTTAAGTGCTTCGTCGAAAAGGTTTACATGACATGGAAGGATATAAAATAAAATTACTACATAATTATTTAATATTGGCCAAATAAAATGAAACAACTTATCTATAAAAATACTATTAAAGCAAACACAAATCGATTTAGCTAAAATTACACGAATATAAAAATTTATATAGTAATAGGTAGGTATCTAAGTATATAATAGTATCTTTTTAAGAAATCATGTTCGGTTCAGTCAACATTTTGCGATATACATATTTACTGTCACTATTTAAACACATTTTATATATTTCAATACAAATATTTATTAATTAATCTGTACAGTTTCCACACTAACAATTAATTATGCAAACTTTGATGTAATTGCCTAACCCAAACATTATTGTCTGCCATTTAATATTATTATTAACCGGCAAATCAACCTGGTTTGCTATAATAATTATACTGTTGCTGTTTTCCCACTAAAATAATAATAACCCAGCTTCATAAAACCCGAAAAACTTCTATAGCAGTTAAGTAGAAACCCCAAACATTTAATTGAGATTAAAATCTTACTATATGTAGTTAAAAAGAATCGTAAAATTTCACAAGGGGTGAAATTACATATTAAGTATACATTTGTAATGATAGACCTCCGTGTTCAAGCGTTTTATTTATCAAGCCATGAAAGTTTTAAGTAGATTACTTCAGTTGATCTTTTATAGATGGTTAGATACAAACGATTATTAAATAGTAAGCTCCATCATTGAGTACGCCGGTTTTCTAGAAGTAGAATGACATCCCTCGTTAAGTGATTATCGCCGGCTTATTGCCGTCTCTATTGGAGCTTGTAATCTAGATTTTTTCGACAGCCGTGGAAAAAAGTTATTGGTTAATCAGTGCGATAAAAAAATTTTTTGATGTTATAATAAATTATTATTACGTCTTGAAAAATTCAATCATATTAAGTTCTATTTATATTACGTATACCTACCAGTTAAGGTTATCGCGATTATTTGATATTCAAAAGAAATTCCGTTTTTAAAATACAGTAAAGCTGTATGCTCTTTTATTTCCAAATATATTTTCGTTTTGTCAAAAGGGTTTTCGCTATCCATAAATTATAGGCAACAGAGTGGTCTCCTTGGAAAAAAGAGAATCTCAATTTATTTGAAATATTTATTTCTTAGCACTATTTTGGACATAAGTAACGTTTCGGTTTATCGTGAATATCTTAATATTGTTATTTGATAAAAAAAAATTTAAAAAATTTTTATTTATTTTTTAAATACAAAAATGTGTTACTACCTACTAAAATATTAGAATTCCATTTTCTTTTCAAAGTTTGTGTACTTCAAATCCCATTATTTGGAAATGAAACTTTAATAAAAATTTATCACCTCAGATGTCTGAAATAGATTCTCTGTTTAATGTGTCTCATTTCAAGTGTTTGTACAAACGAAAACCTATTTGCAGGTTATATTTATACTTTAAATAGATTTTATATTATTTATATTCCGAACTTATTTTTTAATTAATCTGATAATTTAAAATTATTCTACCAGTGTGTCGATATAAAGTTGGTGTTAATATCCTAAACATAATATTGTTCATTAATATATGTATATTTACACTTCATTAATTATTATACAGGTTTTCGAATATTACACCATATTATTATTAATGCATTGTCGGTGACGTGTGCTCAAATTCTCGATAATGTCATTGCAAATTTACAATTTTGCATTATGCAAAACCATAATGTAGTTTACAATAATATAATATTTATTTTACATAATTTCGCGTAGAAAAACGATTGTTCCGGCATCAAAACATTGTATTAAAATTGACTACACATGGATTTTTTAAGATTTTTCTCTTTTCTTAGTGTAAGTATAATCAATAAATCAATATTTTGATTTAAAAGTAGATCTAAAAATATTGAAGAGGATAGATACCGCACCCTTGAACGTACAATATCCACGCTAATGATATGCTTACCTATTGATAAAAAATCGATAAAATAGCAAATTAACGTATTTTGAAAACTTTTGTGAGGATTTTTGGATTAATAAATCTTCTAAAATGTTCACAAAAACAAGTTTTGACGTTACATTTTCAATTTAAATAAATTTCTTTTTGAATCAATTTAAAAAGTTACGAAAAAAATGTTTCCAGTTTATTTACATTTTACCACTTTCAAGTTTAAAATAAGTTGGGAAATATTTTTTGTACATTATTGCACAATTGTATCGAAATTACAAATATAATTAGAAATAAGAGCTTCAAGGCTAAGAGAGAAATTACCTAGATTTTCACCAAAATACGGTTCTGACGTAAATACTTAAAAAAACTAGAATCTTATGTATTGGTGTTTTCTCTCAATTTGTCAATTTGTTTACACAAAACCATTTCAATAAAATCTTGTATCTTTGTTGCTTATGCCAGTGGAGTCACCATAGCGATAGCGCCAACACCAAATATCACTGAAGTATCATCAGCGTACATAGTTAAAATGGAATTAAAAAATATTCCTATCAGGCCGTTGAACCAAGTCGGCGTTAAAATGGAAAATTATTACAAATCAAGACGACTCTTAAAAAATGTATAATAATGATTTGAAAATAAAATTTTACGAAATTTTTGCTGAAACTAATAAATCCTTTACGAATATACCTTCACTACTTACGTCTAATTTTGTACATTGTTGGCGGATATGCCATTCACGGGAAGTTTATAGAAATCAAAAGTCAGAAATCAGAACAGAAATCTATAGATGCCGTCCTTCAGTAGGACAAAGCCAGTAGATTTCAGGAGTAGATAGAGTAGATGTATGAATTCTAGATTACGAATATCTAACTATGTAATGATTGCCTGTCGAGCAAAACAGTTGCTACTAAGCTAGGTGGTAAACTGCCCTAACAAAATTTCCCAACAAAACAACAAAAACAAATTAAAAGCAATTAAAAGGAATTATGTAACCAAAATGAAAGTGTAACTCCGAAAAAAGTAAAATTAATTTTTACTACCAAGCTTAGTGGCAACCATTTTGCTCAGAGGGCAGTTTACTGTTAATGGTCAAATTTGGAGGGCAGTTTACCTACGCTTTTTTTTAATACGGTTTACAAATCCACTTTCGACAACTGCTAAAAAAATCGATCAAGTTCTACTAAGTTTCTGGTGCACTTAGGAAGACATTTTATAATTTTTTCATGTTCTCGATCAATTAAAAGTAAAAGGAATTTCTCAAGTTCTATCAACATGGTTTTGTACACTTTGGGTTTAGTAATTAATAATTAAAATTTTTACTCTAATTATTATTGATCCATCAATTTAGTCTTACACCTTAAAAAAGAACGGTAAAATTTGTTATAGCCAAAAAGCAGATTTAATAAAATAAAATATGAGGGATCTATCAGAGACACAAATGTAGCGTAAAAATATGCCGTGACAGGGCAATGAGTTTTACATTATCTTATATAATGCGTAATAATTTTAAAGAAAAAGAAAAGTTGTTGGAATCTTATTTGAGAAATGAAGAGAATGCAATAGCATTAAAAGCGTCAAAAAGCATCTTATCGAATCTCATTTATTTTATTCAACAACATTCTATTTTCTTCAGCTACTGTTTGAATCATCTGTCTTGTGAATAAGTGTTGACTTATGTCGGGTTCGATACATCGGAAAAACATAAAACTTATTTAACGTAAGCAAGACAAATGGGAATAACGTCAAGTTTAATTATGGCACATTATTTTAAGGAATAAACGGGTATAAAAAAGCGTGTCATGACCAATTTGTCACATACTGTACCTATGGCGTGCGTGATATGCATAGAAAACATAGAGAATATTCCGCCCAAAACTTATTTTTCATTTTTCATTTGAATATGTAATAGATATCTACTTTTGTGGTGATTAAAACTGAAAAAAATATTGTATGTAAATCAATTAGTATAAAAAGGTTAATTAAAAATTCATTAAACGAATAAACAAATGTGTGTCTATCTCACGTTTAAGAAATTAATTTATTCAAAAATGTAAATTAAGCAACAGCGAATGTAATTCCAAATTTGTTTTTCCAGTAATTACAAAAAATACAGAGTGATTTAGAAAGTTGGTAAACTTTTAATATACTAAAATATAATTAAAATTCATTAAAATATTCCTAATAATCTCGCTAATTTAATTGATATTTATTCAACATGCAGCATCAAGTATCCTGCACGTTAAAAGCTTTTCAGCTCAAGAACGCTACTTGTGATACCGACCGACGCGACGGGTACTTATGGTGCACACATTTTATAGGTAATTTCATCAATGTATTAATACATAATTGGCGGAGACTTTGTAAAAATGTTGGTAGTCATCACATTTCGGATAAGAATTGTATAATGACCGGTTTATTAAACGAGCGTAAATAACATTGGGAACACAAAAGGATTAACTGGCGAATCCCTAATTTCACTTTAATCTCTTGATAATTTTATTTAACCAACCCTAAACAATAAGACGTTTAACGTAAATATATTTAAGTTTTATTAATTTATTTAAAGTCGAATAATAGAAAATAGTTTAAGTTAAAGCAATTTATCATTTCTGTAATACAGTTTTTGCTTTCAATACTAAAGAACTGGAGTATAGTATCATTCCATTTAGTGCACAATGAGCAAATGGTAAAGATTCTGACATGGTTAACTACCGATGTGTTAAGTTATAAATTGTTCCAAATATCTCTTTATAATTTATTCATCAATCATTCAATATACATACTTCTTCACAATAATTTTATCCTGACAATTTTGGCTACATTAATTCATGACAGATGACAGCATGCATTTTTAACTACAAGTTGTTAACTTATAAAATAATTAAGAGCAGTAAAACTAACAAAAGCTTTTTATAATAATTATTCAAAGAAAGGAATACCCTATAGCAAATTTAAATAACTTAAAATAAATTAAGTCTGATATACAAATATAATATTTAGGTAAACGTCTGCCAAACACTTTTGGTATAATACACTCATTACGGAAATCCTAAAATAATTTTATTCCAAGCAAAACTATTCAGACATAAACTGACACTAGAAAATCCTTATGCCTTTGGGTAGCCTAAGCCTCGCTCTAATGCGTGCTTGTATTTAAACAATAAATGTAACATCAACCAGAGTTGAGTAGGAGTTAACTAATATTATAATATTATAAATACGGATAGTTACTCAGTTCCTTTTCTAAAAAATAGTCGTCGCTTAAAAGTTAGTACTAACTTACTTAAAAGTCTTTTAAATTTTCAAGTCGCTTCAACTAATTGTTTAATTTGATAGACCCGTTTTGAGTGATAATTTTAATATTATATTAAGTTTAAATTTCAAAATTAATTATTTTAAATGTCTAATGAGCTGATGGATTACGTCTACATTACAGACCCTCTTATTAGTTACACTACCTAAAGCTAGATTTATACGTCAAAGTGTCACAAAAATGCAACATTAAATTTTCTTTAAATTATTATTAATGTTTAATTATATTTAATTAAAGTTATGACTCGATGCTAACGCAGTTCACAAAGGAAAGATTATTACATAGAAAGAAAGCTATAGAATTCATCAGTCATCACTAACGTAATTATCGAAAGAAAAAGTTATTAGTAATAACTTATCCCGCATTATCTTGCTACAGCTATTATTAAAGAAAAAATAGTGATTAGCAGATAAGTTTGTAATGATTAAGTTGTAAGTTACTATTTTTTAAGACTACCTGCTAAATACTTGCACAACCAAAACAGTTTACACTTCCGTTTCTTCAGTATTGCGTTTGTCTGTTGAATCTTTTAATCGAAACCTCAATCTGGTAGTACAATTAATTGAAGTATCAATCAAATAATTTTCGCTAAGAAATTTAATTAAAGTTCGATTTCGAAAATCTGTTAAAAACTGCAAATTAAAATTTTGATTAATGGAATTCAACAGATAATTTAGACTTCTTCCAACTTATTATGAAATTCGTTAAGATGCTTGAAGTGACAGTGTTTGGGAAGCTGCCGAACAAAATATCTAAATTGAAATAGAAAATACTTTAAATCCGAAATCCAAAAATGTGACATTCTCAGAAAATAAAATTATTAATGAGGAAAACAAATACACTTTCCTCTCAAATGTGACTCTAAATTGCTTAACAGACCTTTTGCTGTTGATGTTGATGTTTAACGTAGGAATACCTCGAGTAAAATGTTGATCATTTATTAAAGTACGAGGAGAAAACGTTCTAAAATTTAATTATATTTTATTTTAATTAATTAAAAGCTACCATCTAATAAGTAGATATTCAAAAGAGATAATTCAAATTAATCTAATGTAAGTGATGATAAACACGATGAAAGAACGCTCGATATCCACTGAAGTGATGATTCAGCTGATATTGGAACTTTAGCTATCTGTGGGATGAAAATTGAAAATATTTGAATGAAATGGTTACTTCTTGATTGGTCAATACATCAGTATCGCAACAAAGATTGAAATCCATTATAGTTTATCGGATTTCTCTCTTGTTGTAAATATAATTAAACTTTTCTTTGTTTGAGATAATACACCAAAAAAGTAAATATTAATTTCAGCTCGTGCAGAACTACGATTACAAAGAAACGCTTGAAAGCACATTCTTTTCTTTACATAGAAACAATTTAGATTTTAACACGTTCTTTTAGGCAAAAACATTTTATCTGGATTCAAGGTTAACGTTTTTTGTTATTTTATGCGATATTTGAGTTTCCCGATTGATTTTTAAAAAACTTCGAAGAGACTTTTTTATTTCCAGATTTTTAGTGCTTTCCAGCTACGATAGAAGTAAATTATTGGTTTCTTTTTTAATAATAAGATTCGTTCGCTTATTCTTTTAATTAATAGACTAAAATGGGAGAATTTGATATAAGATTGCTATTTCATCAATGGTCTAAAATCAACTAAAAGATTTTTTACGAGTTTGTTTAGTTTTATCAAAATTTTCAGCAGTAATAAAATGATAGACAGAGAAAAATGCGAAAATAATTTGACAGTTTCTTTGAAAGCTTTGAAAGGAACCAATAATAACACGAAAGCGGAGTCCAATACTCGGCTAATATAATGGAAAGTTTGGCAAGATTGCGTATGTGTAAATTCGACACTTTTATTGGTTGAATATACGTAAAACGAAATAAACCAAATTAGAAAAACTTTTTAGACTAATTTAATGTGCCTTACTTAGACTGAAAAATTAAATATTTAATTCGGTAGATATTGATTTTATATAACAAAATGTTGACAGAGTGGCCAAAAAGCTTATAGTAGTTGGAAAGTTTACAATTTTACAACTCAAATATTTGGTAGGTAGTTTAAAAGTTAAATAAAAAGTAAATTATTCCATTAATAACCAACCAATTTAAAAATAAAACATTTCGACATTGATTGACAGTTAATTATTGTCAGTCACGATCAAATGAAAGATAATCAATTTATTAATATGTTAGTTAGTGTGGTAGCAGGTAAAATAATCAATTTTTATTCTTTTTCGAGCACCAGAAAACATAATAGTAATAAAATTATTCGGTACTTACTTAAAATTATTAAATATACACCACGATCGATACTATAAAGAATCTATAAATAATATACAACATAAAATAATAGAAAATTTAAGTGTAGGGTTGCTGTGAATATATAGTATAATATGATTTGCTATATCTTTTTTTTAACAACCATTTATATGCGAACCACATAATATTCATATCTAGATAAGAAAATTCATGTTGCGCTACAAGAAAAAAGCAAAGAAAAATAAATTTGTTGTCAAATTTACTAAGTTATTTGGCTGACTTACAAATCTTATAAAATTGTTATGTCAATATTACATCAGCAAAAGTTTTTATGTCATATTGGAATGCAATTCGTTTATTTCAATTAAGGACTTTTTTTATTGGATATTCAGAAAACTTAATTAAAACTCCCATATAATTTTATTGATAAATTAAAATTAAAGTAGTCTAACAAAGGGACAGTTTTTCCTGTTCTATATTTTAATGTGCTATGTACCGAAAGCAAAAAATTAAACATTTTATGCAAATACTCTACATTTTTATTATAATTAATGCGCAAAAGCCCGCAGGTTCTTTACTTATATAAAACATCCATAATATAAAAAATAATATGTCAACTTGGATTTATCTCATCAAGCTGTATCATTTAAGGATATCCCGTTATATAGGAAATATTTACCAAAAGGTTTACTTTTAGAATAAAATATAACCTACCTCATCGTCAAAATTGTCGTTTTCCATTTTCTCCAATATTACGAAAACGACTAGCGATGTTTAAACTAACGGATTTGAAATTTTAACAGCGCTATTTCCACATCGTACGAGTTTTGAAAAAATATTTCTAACATAGCTTCACTGCAACCATTGTTTTTGATTTCTCTTCATTGCATGTTTTTTTCAAATTTGAAGTGTGATGTGGTTTTTAAATATTAACTTGACACATCTGTAACAAAAATACATATTAATATATAGCGATATATTTGGAAAGCGGAAGGAAGGCGCCGCAGCAGGGTGGCAGCCACTGTTAGACGGATATATCAATTTAGAAGCAGTCTGCTGTAAATGCCTTTATCTGATCAGAAAACTCATTAAATCACTTAGTTACTTTTCTGTAGTTCTATTTGATAAGTTTTAATTATACCCCACAATCTGCAATATAGAATTAGAAATCAAATAATTCAAAATTGAAACAACGACAGTTTAAGTCAAGTAATTTATCGGAGTAGTTTCCAGTAAATCTAAATGCTGCAGCTGCACTAATCAGAATTTCCACAGTTAACATGAATGGATTCTAATTTGATTTTATTGTTATTCTCAATATTTGCTATGTAGTAAGTCGAAGTAAATTTAACTAATTTTGTTATATGTTGCGATGAAACTCATATGGAGATTTACGGTCTTAAAACCAAAATTTGTAAAAACTTTAATTCAACGAAACTTTAAAATCCAAATTTTATATAAATATAACAAACAAAATTTTTATTAGTTAAAACAAACAAGCGAAAATTAAAATCAAAAATGTGTAATAAAACAAAAGTATTGCCAGCAGTGTGCGCGTGCGGATTAACTTAAAATAAAAAAAAAAAAATAGCATTATCAGATAACACGCAAAAAATTAAAAAAAAGAATGGAATTTTGTCTGGGTAACAAGGATAAGAGAAAAACAAAAATAAATAATTCAGTTTTTTGAGAGATCCCAAAGGGGAAGGTCGTGTTAAGTTGACCATAGCTCGTCACAAAGTGAATTCAAATTAAATATTCCAAACAAATAAAACTAAATTAAAATTTTTGAAAGAGAACCAGTGGTTCATCATTTATAAGAAAAATTTGGAAGGAGTACTTCAAGAAAATCATTTGAAATTGGAGAGGACAGTTTTTTTTAACGTGAGAGAGAAGAAGAGGTACACACAACCCATTGAAGTAAAAGATAGGAATACAGAACCCAGTGAAACAGGTTTGCATAAAAAACTTAACATTAAAAGTGTTCGCGATTTATGCGTGTTATATTCGAGACGGAATTTTAAATGCGAAACTGCAATTACTTATAAATCAAAATTAAAAATAAATTTGTAATTCGAATGTTTAATTTAACAAAAATAAAATTCATATATAAATAAACTTATATTAAATAATAAAAAGAGGGTGGATCACATCAAATAAAAGATACACACGAATTTTAAAAATCCTTTACGAATCGTGGCATATAAATTAAAAGATACACACGAATTTAAAAATCCTTTAACGAGTCGTGGCAATGTATAGAAGCCAACCGACCCTATGGGGTCAGCTTTGAACCCTCTGAAGAAAATGTGTTGAGAATTTTATTTGAATCTATTTTTTCTGGTGGTGGTATCTCTTTGTTACATCTCATCGACTTGGGATCTTTAGTTTGTTTCTGTTGTTCTAAGTAAATTGAATTAAAACAAAGCAAGCTCTTAAATAAGCGAACTAATAAATTTTATTATACAATCATTTATGTACATATCGTATATAAGGTCAAAGTGCAAGGTTGATATTCCAACATTAATATTATTTGTATTCGTATTTTTAAATACGAAAATGTAAACTTAATGCTGGTTCGGGCAGCTAAATGGTTCTTTATTTTTGGTTGCGTTTGAACATCTATTTGGTGCAGAGGCGAATTGCGGATCTACTGCTGTGAGTTTGAATCTGAACATCTCCCGAATTATTTATGTCGTGGTTCAGATTTTAGGTTTTGCTGGAGGGCATTTCTGTATATGCACGGCATGTTTCTATATAATAACTTTAGACTTATAATTCGTTAGCGTGGATTTATTTAAAAAAAAAATTGATACCGTACAATGCAATACCATACTCTTGAGAATTGAGCATTTTTGGGCACAATTTTATTTACAATTTCAAAAATTAAAAATTCTGATGCTAAAAACTAGCGTTTATATTTATATTATTTCACTAGCAAAAGCATTCTAAGGGTCAGCTTAAACTTAGTTCTTTGTTCTACTACTATTTAAAGAAGTTCAATTTTTCGATGTTTGTTTAAGTAAGATAAAATAAGGTTTTCCGCACTAGTGCGGAAAAGTAATTTTTTCACGCATACGTGCATTTTACTTTTACAAAAATCAATTAATGTTAAAAGACTGGATGGCTTCTATGTTCAACTTCCTCTTAGTAATCTATACCTATTGTTTGTACAATTTGCCCAATGCGTGCTAGTGAAGGTATGTACTATGTATGTAGGTAGGTTCCAGGTAAACTATTTTGTAAAATTATAACTAATACAGAAACCAACTGCAAATATCTCTCCAATCCAATATAAGCAGCCGTTGGGTGTATAAATGTTTCTCATTGTTAAAACCATTTTTTAACATTAGTTGTTTAGAATCGACAATAAATCAGTAGTTTAAAATTTCGAGACAATTTTGTTGAATTCGTGGCGTTAAATAACACATTAAAAACTGAACATTATATTTTCAAAATAATTATTACCTAGCTTGTCTAATTTACTTTTTCTCTAATTTTAAAATTTTATTTTTTCAGAAAAATATGCTAATGCGCTTTTACAATTAATTTTTTATCCACTAGCGCGAGAGTGATTTTTGAATTTAACTCCAATGCTGCTTTCGTAATTGCTGAAGCAAAAGATTTTTCAATAAATATTGAAACATTCCTACTATTTAATTTTATGCCAGGATTATAACTGTTAAAAACAGTTTAAATCGGAAGCTTGATAAAATTTTCACGAGGTAAAAGCATAGCTGTTAAAATATATTAAATTATTAAATGAATCTGATAATTTATTATTGGTGCATATTCTTCGTCTAGCAAGCATTTAGAACGCTAAAAATTAAATTTTAATTACTTTTATAAATTAAAGTAACCAATTAAATGTGTAGTGACATAAAAGAAAAATCGTGTTAGCTGAAAAGGTTAAATCAAACGAAAAGTGAAATAAAGCATTTTTTCTGCACGCGTGCCTGTGCAATTTTTCAGTAGGCACATATTTTAGCTTTACCGATGTCAGCAAAATTGAGCTTAAAATTTTGAAGAACAAAAATAATTTGTATTAGTCTAAAATATAAAGTCGTTCACTAAAAGAAATTAAAAATTAAAATTTATTTTAAAATTCAGAACTACTCTCGAAAATTTAATTGTTTTAGTTTTTAAACTTTAGCGGACATTTTTCACAAACTTTATAAGCGCGATGAAAACTTTTACAACAACTACAAAAGTTGAAGATATTAGGTACAAAAATATTTTAGTTGCTTAGTGAAGAGTCATTACATGCATACGCTCTATTTTGCTACAATATATTCAAATTAGAATAATATGTAGCTTATTGCATAATATGTTTTGTCAACTTTTATAATACAAATTTTGTGTATTTTCAAAATTTAAACTTAAGCTGAAGTTAGTAGCAAAGATATCAAAATGCTTGTTTTATTATAGTATGTTCAATGGAAGAGAAAGATAAACCAACTTTTTGTAAATGGCAATTTTTTCTGATATCCACTAGATATCTTTAGGGTCAAATTTATTCTTACGTTTCCTGGTTTCCTCAAGACTTATGAAAAATGCATTTTGGGGTTTTACTAAAAACGTAAATATTTAGTCAGTACAGAATATTTTTGTAGGATGTAAAAATAACTACTAATTTAAAATTTATATTAACCCAGTTTTTTATGAGTTTTAAATTTCCTTTATTTTTGTTCGCAGCAATACGTACCCTTTAATAGCAAACCTTAAATTATCCCACTCTCTAATTTTAAGATAAAATAACTATGTCAAGTCGAAGTAAGAAATAGAAAACTAGAAATCTACAAAAAAATAATTTTTCATTTATAGAGGATTGTTATACTCTATTCTGTTGTATAAAAATTGACTTTAGTTAATTCTCTTTGCTATTTCGTCTTTGTATTTTAGCAGCACAAGCGGTTTCTGAAATAACTTGATACAAGCTGAACTTGAAAAATTTATTAGAATTTCTGTTTATATTTTTTTAATATTATTGAATCTCCTTACACATTATACTCTATATTTATATATAAGAACATAATGGCTAAGTTTCTAGCTTCATTCAGGTATTTTTAGCTAGGATTATCTTGGCAAATATTAGAAACAATTTCCTATTATTTACATTGGCATTACAAACTATTATTTTATATAATAGAAACTCTAACTTTGACATCATATTTTATCAAGTTTTCAGTATTATCGTCCACCAAGGGATGGAAATAATTTCGACTAAATAGCCCCGATGATTTTCTTGAAAGATAAATATTAGCAAGGATTCCTATTGACTTTTCCATTACTCACAAACGACTCGGTTTACAATTCTGGCTTGCCTTATCTACCATTTGATTGTTGTAACAGAATGGTACCCCTATAATACCAAACCTTAGCTTCCAATTGAAAATGAAAAAACCGTTTCTATACACAAAAAGTCAAAATTCTAAATGTATTATTTAAAAAATATATTCTTTTTCCATCAGGTGTAGATAACTGTTTCGTAAATTTATCGATACAAAGTACTTTAATTTAGAAATCGATTGAGATACCTATTATAAAAATCGGAATACCATTATTCCTATTTCGTATAGCACGTGTGTGATAAATCCATTGTGATTATCTTTCACGGCAGCAACAGACTTCCAGTTATGGTTATTCAGACGCTTTATGAATAAGCAAATAAAGGCCGTTTTCAAAATAGCTTAACGGCCAATTTAATTTTATTTTCATAAAAAATGAACGGATTTTAGTTGAGCCTCACTGAAGTGCTTGGTCGCTTACATACAAAGTACTTCTAACATGCTTATATTCAAATATAAACTATATAATATATTGTATATTCCCAAAAGTAGATATTTGAACAACTTGCTGAAGATGATCCCAGTGGCCTAATTCTATTATTACAGACAACCATATCAGACTTACAAGAATATAGCATACCTAATCTTTTACTGAGGACCTCTCCATTCTCATTTTGTATTATGTATATTCATATAGTATAAGATTGAGCCAAAAATAATTTTAACAGTGGAGAGATATATAAAAAATAACTTTCGGAATCGTATCTGCCACATAATTTAAAAAGGAAAAATAATATAACTCTTGGTATATGAGATATTTGAAATGGTTAACATTCTGATCGATCGGCGGCGTCAGGAATTTGGTTAAAGCAAGATTTGAGATCGGCTTTACTAGTCAAGCGTCAAGTTGAAATTTATTCACAGTTCATGGCAAAAGTTAAATTGTATCAATTTTAACTGATGATAATATTAGCAATTAAATTCGAAATAACTTCAAAATTTAAATTTAAATTAAATATCGCCAATGTAAGTTATAAAATTAAACATTTTAGTTTAGACGAATAACTAATTTTGTATGTAAAGTATATAATAAATTAAACTTATTAAGTGGCTTGATTAGATTTTTAATTAGGCTGCACAAGGGAGATCTTAATTAGAATTATAAGACTATTTCGTTAGCAAAAGGGAAAATGAAGTTTTAAATTTCAATTAGTAGTAGATTAAGCCGAAATAAGTATAGTAAAAGTTAAATATCAATTTCATACTAATTTTGAATTAATTTTAAGCTACATTCTAATTTCTATGCAATACCTAATTTAATTAAAAAACAATTATTTTTATTTTTTTTAAGGATAGAAAGATTAAATTAGATTTCAAAAAAATTACACAAAATGATTTCGAAGTCTAAAACCAAGATACCGACAAGTTAGACTATATTTTAAGATCAGTTTAATAAAATAGAAAAGCACGTAATCTAATTTGAATTTGGACACAAATTTTCAAATAAAAAGTAATTCGAGGAAGTATTAACTATAGGGAAAGCCCAATAAAATTTTGTGACCTAATTTCTTTAGTCTCGGGTCATTAAAAGAAACATTTTTGGCAAAGTAGTCTTTTTGTTAGTCAAGTGAGCAAATAGTCTTTATAATTCTTTAGGAAACTAGACTTTCTAACAAGAAACAAAAAGTTTTAGTGATCACGAAGGTAGTACGAGTATACTTTTAAACATGCAGAGGAAAATACCAGCTCTGTTCCATTATTACACAAATGAATAGATCGGAAATGTAAACCGATATGTAAAAATGTAAAATAAAAGACTTCAGGAAACGTGCAGACTATTATAAAAGAATAGAAAAAGGTTTTTTCGTACAATTTTGTAACAATATCAAACTTAAGTGAAGACTACATATGTATGCTAGTCAAGTTTTTCTGCACTACATTTATTGGAATTTTATGATTTTAACCCAAGTTACAGCTACTTACATTATATTATGCGGAATCATTTTGAATATTGCAAAAAGCTGTTGCAGGTAGCAGTTATTATATCAGATCTTTAATATTATAAGAAATATATTAACCTTCCCATTAAGCTGATCGTATATCATGCATATTAGTAGTATTTGTCTTCAGAGTTACCATAGCAAGATTTATAGCTTTGTTAGACACTATCGTATTGCAATTTATATGTTACATTACTTACTTTACTACAAAGTAGATGGTAGATAAAGCAATACATTATTTCAGCTTTTTTTATATTTCTTTGCATCACTACAGTAGTAGTTACTTTATTTGTCTCGAAAGTTTTGTAAGGACTAATAGGATGGAATGCTATATTTTTTAAAAATTGCAAACAATGCACCTGTATAAATAGTACTAATAAAAAATATTTTTAATATTATGATGATATAATATATTTTTATTATTATTACTATTTTTTAGCAAAGATTAATTTTTGCTTCTTTGTTTAATTTTCTGTTTATATGAATTATTTATTTTGGGAATGTAATATTTACATTTAATATATTGTGTAATAATTATTATTACTTAAATGGTTGATTTTTAATTATTAGAAGATTAGAACCCAATCTCACAATATTCAGTTAATTCAGTTTATTAGTAATTCAATTAATCGTTCCACTTTACGTTCAATGTAACGTTTGTATTGTTTTTAATTTTAAAATCGGTAATGTAATCTAGTTTAGAATATTTTTTCTTTTATTACTCTTTAATTTAATAATTTAAAGCTCTGTAAAAAACGTATATATAAGCTTACACACGGAAACTGAATAATATGAAACAAAATTTCTACCACTGAAAATATTACTGTTTTTGAAAAATTGCTCAAATATGTCAATTTCTATACTTATTTGAGCATATTTAACGATGCAACAATCATTACTACTTTATATTTGAAATAATAGTTCAAACTACTAAAAATAGGTTTTATTTTAAATGATAATTACAAAGAAATCATATATAATTTGTTAAGGTAAATGGTCAAATTGATAAAAGTTGACTAATAACGAATATGTTTGGGATTCAAATAATATTACATAGTATCTAAAATTACATCTCTTTGTGGAAATAATTACACTGAATAAAAATTGGTTACGTTGGATGTATTAAACATTTTTTGTCAAAAGAACAAAGTGATTAGCACAATAAATTGGGTTTCATTAAACTATACGAACAAATTCATCAATAAATTGACAAATTCTACTGCAAAATTCAATCATTAATGCTAACGTATACAAGTTTAGCAAGTTATGTTATATATAAAATATATAATTATTGTAACACAAAAGTTTAATTTATAGAAAATTTATTATTTTGGAAAACATATTCGATAGATCAAAGCGCCTAAACTTACCTCATATTTGACTTGAATGACCATATTTATATACTATGTATATAACTTTATGTACAGAAAGTATAAATATTTGTTTCGTTTAAAAATAGAAAAGATTAAAAATATAACTAAATTTTATTTGATAATTACCCCTAATTTAAGGTTAAAAATCATAGCAATATAGATATAACTTTGTTCACATTCAAATGTAAAACAGTGCAAACTTTAATGTCTTATGGTTCCTGAAATTTTATTGTGATTGTTTAACCAGCGGTTTTTAATATTTGTATGCTGTACTAACTACTGTATTTCAGAAAAATTCACCAGAACTTCAGTTGCCGAAAAATATTATAATATTTTGCGACCTAGATATAAATATACAAATCGTTTTCAAATATAGAAAATACGCTCCATTAAACTCTAACTTTACAACTCTAAAGTGCCATTCTCGTCCAATTAAGTCTACGTAATTTGGATGTCAATTTAAAAAAAAATTACATTTATTTTTTCAAATCTCGTTTCCAATGATGTATTTGACATAAATTAGTTAATAAAATAAATAAAAATTCATCTAAACTCAAACACATCGATGAAAATAAGGTTTTAAAACAAAGAGCAATTTTTGTTATTATTTTATGTAGCGCTAATTGCATGAGAACGACGCTTGACTGCTCGCCACCACTGGCACTGCTCTCTTACTGAATGAGCTATAGAATTCTATAACTTATAGAATAAACTTGGTTTATATTTTTCCATGTCGATCGAACAAAGTTTAAAAAAAGTAGTAAATATATTTTACTTAGAAAACACTTCCAAAAGAATCTCATAATGAAAGTTTTTGTTTTAACTCACCTACTTGCTTATATTCGAATATTTGAAATATTTTATAATGTTTTTAGCTTAATTTCTGAAGCCTAATATAATATTAATATTATAATATAATGAATCGGTCATTTCAAAAACAGCATATTAAGGCAGAATTCTACTTTGCAACAAAAGAATTTTTGTGAATTTTTTATGAGTTTATTAATAAAGATATTTATATAAGGTTTGAAAGGCTTAATGAATATACTCTTTAAATGCTTAAAAAATTATTTTAATATATTTTATGCATTCTTTATATACAGAAACATTATTTGAATGAAAAGTAGCGCTGGTGTTAAATTCTTGAAAATGGGCCATCTAAAACAAAACAAATCAGAAGTTTTAGGTTTCATATAACACTAGCAACCGCCTGAACTAAAATTATCTCAAAATTCTAATTTTAACTAGATTTTTTGCAAAAAACAACGGGAAAAAAATTACAATTTTTCTGTTTTTTTCATTTTTTTATCGCCATTTTATTATTTTTGCATGTATATTAAAAATTTTAGTTCAGTCGGTTGCTAGTGATATATTAAACCTAAAGCTTTTGATATTTTTTGTTTTAGATTTCCCAATTTCAAGATTTTAACACCAGCGCATGACATTTAAATAATATTTCTGCATATAAAAAATGCATAAAATATTTCAAAAAAATGTTATTTAAGTATTTCAGGAGTGTATTTTTAAAGCCTGACAAACCTCATATCAATATCATTATTAATAATCTCAAAAAAAATTCACCAAGATTGCTTCTTTTTTCAGCTTCCAAAGTAGAATACTGCCTTAAGTCAACAGAACTAAAATTTTACAGGAACGAATAAAAGCTGTGCTACACAAAACCAACAACATTTTTAAGATTTATTTTTGAAAATTTGTAATTTTAGACCTTTAATTTGTTAGTTACTTAATAATTAATGCTTTAAAAATATTGACGTTATTGTATAATCATGGTTTTTATTGATGCATGTAAAATTTCATTTCTGTGGCTTATGTTGTTTTTGAAATGACCGATTCGTATATATTGCGGTTATACACTGGGGTGTAAAATTATAAAAAATAACCTACCCCCAGCAACCGATTTTTAAATTTAGCAAAATGATACTCTCGTTAATTTTTAACATTTTCAACTTCAAATGAACTTTAAAAAAAATGTTTAATAAATTTACCATTTGTGAGTTAGAACGCCATTAACAACAAAACTACTAAGATTAAATAAAACTTTTTTTGCACAAATTTTCAAATAATTCTCAAACTAGATACGCAACATTATTAACATTATGGAACTTATAGCTTTACACAAACACCTTGGTCGACGACTACGGCACAAATGCGAAAATTATTGACAATTTTGTACCAACTTCTTGAGCGAAAAGACGTACAAATTCAAATATTTACAATATGTACACAAAATTATTTCCAAATTAACCTCCACACAAATAAATTTAAATATAAAATACAATCAAACTTTAAAATTCGTTACAGAATAAATTCAAAAACAAAATCACTTCATAACAAAATTCTTAATAAAACAGTTAACAAAAAAATTCAAAGTTAAAAGTCAAAAATCTAAATACTAAAATATTTTTGGAATATTTATCGAGTTAGTTTCTTCCAATCTTAGATGTATTCTAGGTCCAACCATGGATTTCTATGACTTCTCCTACACTTTGTGCTTACGTTCTTCGGGGTTGTCTTCTTCTTTGTACTTCTGTAGGAGTCCATTTCCACATCGTTCCCGGCCATCTCTCTTCCTCCATACGATTTAAATGGCCATACGAGTATATCAACATATTTTCTCAATTGGATCTATGAAGTTGCCATCCACCTTCATTTTCTCCCTTATTATAGTACGAGAATTCGGGATTATACATCTACGAGCATCCCTTTCTAGGGCTTGTAATATTAATACATTTTGTGAAGTAATAAAGTAATATAATGTACTCAAATAAATGACATTACTTTAAAAGTAGAAATAAATATTTCTGTAGATCTACTATCAGTAATTCATTACGTCTTTAAAATCTGATATCAAAATCAAATTAAATATATTACAATTAAAATACAATACTAAATTAAATTTATTTAATTACAAAAAAGGTTGAATAATTATTGTTTTACTAAAAGGAAACGTGAGACTTATCTTGACAAGTGTTTGGAAACGACAATTATATTAATCACACCACAAGAGGTAGTTTTGCTCCAAACAAATCTTACAATATTACCTATTTATTAAATTAAAAAAAGAAGCATTAATTAGTTGAATTAGGATTAGGAAAATTTTGTGATAATATTGAAATACTGAAGTTAAATTCGGAAAATATTTTAGATTGACCAGGTGACCTAGAATTGGCCGAGTGAGTGATTAGGTTTGTATAATTGAATTACATTAAACAAAAATTAAAAGAAAAATTTATTTTATACTAATAGAATAATGTTATGTTTTTCTAAGAATATTAGAAAAATATTATTTTGGAAGAAATTCTGTTATTTTTATTGTTATTAAGCGTCGTTCTCAGCCAATTAATGCGACACAACATAACATAGCACAACAAAAAAGTTAAAGTGCATGGAAACTTATGAGTGTGTTCGAAATGATAAATAACGAGATCTGCTTAACTTAATATAGCATAAATATTCCTTAACAATTTTATGTCCATTATGAATTTACCGATTATTGCAGGTAAACCTTAGAACGTAATAATTATTTGTACAGTGTATTATAAATATGTAGTGTAATTATAGCGAATTTATTATTTTATTATTATGTAATTAGTCAAGTTAATTATGTCAAATAAATCGATACCGTTTTGTTTGGTTGTGCTGTGTTATGTTGTGCTATGTTATATTGTATCGCGTTAATTGGCTGCGAACGATGCTTAAGGTTTAATGACAGCAACGGTTAACTTGATTACATAATTCAAAGTCAAAGTTTATTTCGTTAAATATTTTAGAACCAAACAAGTACATGTTATACAAAAATAATATATTATATAAGCTTGAAAACATTAAATACACTTTATTTATAAAGCAGGAAGCTCAAAGTCAGAATAATATTCTTTACATTACTGTGTTTAAAAATCAATATTAATAATTCATATCACAACATCATTAAAAATATTGACACATATATTAGCTTGATTTGTGCCGGTTTATTTCCAAGTTGAGACTGGTAAGGGCAGGGAAGCTAAGATGGTCCAATTATTAAAAACAAAACTATTAGCAAAAAACTAGAAGCAAGAAATTGTTACAGTATTTTACACAAAGCATATTTTATTTTCCTAATTTAGAGTAGTTATTAGATAAATTTGAACCTCCTTTTAGACAAATTTTTAATTATGCAAAATAAATTTTTTTTTATTTTATTATATATCAGTGTTTTATAAAAATGTAAAAATTTCAACTACAGAAATTGATGCGATGATATAATTTGTTTGATATTACTTTACAACTTTTTAGCCGAACAAAGGTAACGAAAAATCGTTTGATGATTTATATTTAGTTGATTAATTTACCGTGTACTAATTAATAACCCACATACCTAAATACCTAAAATAGAAATAACTTTTATCATATTATTTCGCAAGGTAGGCACTTGAATTATTAAAATATTACAACCTCCCTGCTCTATGCCGTTTAGACATATTAATATGTTGTACTCTGTACTCCCAATTTGAAGCCAAGGTTGGTACGAATCTTAAGCGTCAAATATGTATAATTTTTAGTTTTTAAACTACACATTGCACGTGATGCGATAGTATTTTATATCAAATGTAGAATATCTCAAATCTCAAAAAAAATTAAAGAGAGAACAAGCTCCCTCTTTCTAACCAAATATACCCCATGAAACATCAAAAATGTATTTACATTTTAAAATTAACAACCCCTGCCTCATTTTTATAAAAAAATATTTAAATGGATCTTCACTGCTTTAGATTTGCAAACTAATCTCATCGCACGATAATGACATAACACAGGATATTTAATTTCTGAAAACTTTTACACTCATCTATGACAGGTGAAAGAACAAGTAATGCAAATCCTGCATTTTTAAAAATAATATATTATTTTAACATTTGTTTACAAATTCCAGTTTTTTATTCTGCACAAATTAAATTTTGTTAAATTCTCTCACCCTATAATCTAACACATAACCGTTACAGAGGAATTGAAAGAGCTTCGTAGTTAAATAAATCAATAAGATTATAATGCACTCTATGGATGAACGTAAAATATGAACGTAAAAATTCTGGCATCAGTGACTCCGTATTTGGTATTACCATAAAAATGCAAAAATTACTATATGGAGATTATAGCTATAAGTGAATGCATCATACATGATATTATGTAAAAACTAGACGTTGCGACGACGTGCTTTAAATATTAAGAATCTCAACAAAATAAAATGCAGAATCTTATTGATTTATTGTATTTGTATATTATGTTGACAATTATTTAAGCTATATATTACTCAACAAAAGAGCGGTACATTATTTCTGACTGATTAAAACGTCAATATAATATGCTTGTTGCGTCAATTTAAAACTAGGTAGGAAAAGGTTGTTACATTTTTTAATTTATTTGCTTTTACATCCGAAAATGTATATTATATGCTTTCTAAAAAGGTCAGAACGTAATCATTATTAGGTACTTGTACCTACTGTATATTAAAAGTAGTATATATTGCAGTGTCTAGAATGCAAGCAATCGAGCCTAGGCAGTTGTTAATTTCATTCATTCAAAGAATTGTGTCAAATATCAAAAAAATACAAATTTAAAGAAACTTAACATTTAAATTTATAAAAAAATTAATCTTGAAAGAAATATTTGGTTAAAATAAACAATTGAGAGTTAAAGAACTTTAGGTGTTGTAATGTAATTGGGAAAAGTGCGTGTACAGGCGAATGAAATAAAGATAACAAATCGTATTATCATTAACAAGCATTGATTTAAAAAATTGAATGTAAAATAAATGAAATTGCTAGACAACGGGCCAAAGAAGAATAATAACAAAATATAAATCAGTTGACGACAGAACCTCAATGAAGAAGGTCGTTACATGTGGTCTTTACAAAAATGAGAAAAACCACAAAGTGATAATAAAAACAAAATATTTAGACACGAAAAGAATAAATTCAATTTGGAACGAGAACGAGGTGTGATTTTGGACAAAGTATTTACAAGAAGTGGAAGGAGATTATTCTGGAATTAGCTGGTAGCGGTTCCATTTAACGCGAAGAGGAGTGTAGGAGATTTGCATCTAATTTAATGTGGACCCTCTGGGTCGGATAAAGAAGAAGATAAAGACAAGTTTGCATAATCACCATTATAAGTGTTAAACGTGTTGCTTCCGGCGAATAAACCGATAGTTAAATATAAAGCGCAATTGGGGAAACGAAAGATTCAAAATTTGTAATCCAATTGTTTGTTTGATTTTTAAATAAAACGCAACATTCACAAAAATTTTTAAAAGATTTTTTGAAATCTTTTTGAAAGCTGAGTTTCGATAAGCTGTGCATTCATTGTATAATCAGAGTAAGCATGGACTTTTAAAGATCACCAGGCTTTAACAGTGCAATATTTATAGTGATTTTATTATTTTATCATCATATAATTAGTCGATTTAATTATGTCAAATAAATCGATACTATTTTGTTCTGTTGTGCTATCGAATTTTTGATTGCGGATTAATTCAATCAAGTTTTATTTGCGGTTTTTTTAAATTTCATTAAAATAATATTATCCATAATTTATTATTCGATGTTATTTTAATTTAATTTTGGTGATATACGACAATTTATTTAATTTAAATTAATTTTTTTATTGAGTATTTGGTAGTAATTCTAAAACAGAAACTTTCACCAGTAGTTTTGTTTTAATTATTATATGATGCTACTAGAAAAGATTAAGCTATTTTATTTTATAAAAAGAAGTTTAGATCCGAGCTGAAAAACATGTTTTCTAACAGTTTTCACCTGAACCCTTTAATTACTAACTATCGGCCTGTTTCTATTCTTTGTAACTTCTCGAAACTATTTGAAACAATATTATGCAAGCGGTTATACGATCATGTAGAAAACAAAATTATTCCAGTACAGCACGGATTTATGAAGGGCAGATCTACCGTTACGAACTTAGCATGTTTCACGCAATATGTAGCAGCCAAAGTTGACGACAGACTTCAGGTTGATGTGATATATACTGACTTTCAAAAAGCCTTCGATCAAATTGACCTGCACATTCTCATCAATAAATTGAGGCTATTTAACATTTCTCAAGAATTAATAATGCTATTGGAATCCTACCTATTTAATAGGCAACAATTTGTTGAATACATGGGTCATAAGTCTAGCGTATTCACGCCATCTTCAGGAGTTCCACAAGGGTCCAACCTTGGTCCACTATTATTCATAATATTTATTAACGACATCGTCAATGCGATCAAGAGTCGTGTCCTGATCTATGCGGATGACATGAAAGTGTTTCGGTCAATATTAGCAATGGAAGATTGCCAGGAACTTCAAAGAGATATTGAAGCTGTTGTAATTTGGTGCCATAACAACAAGCTGAACCTAAATATTGAAAAGTGCAACGTCATGACATACACAAATAAGTCAAACCCGATCGAATACATTTACAAAATCAACGACACGAACATCAATCATTGCAGCGAATTCAAAGACTTGGGTATCTTATTTGATACTCAACTCAATTTTGGTAAGCATATTGAACAAACAGTTACAAAAGCCTTCAGAACATTAAGATTTGTTATTCGTAGCTGTCGAGATTTCTCCAATCTTGACAGTATCAAAATTTTATATTATGCCTATGTCAGGAGCACGTTGGAGTATGGCTCTATTGTGTGGGCTCCCATATACCAGGTTCATAAAGATTTACTCGAATCGGTACAACGACGATTCCTTAAGTACCTTCACTTGAAGACTAGCGGGGTATACCCAGAACGAGGTTTCAATCATGAACAGCTACTGAGAATGAACAATTGTCAATCCCTTGAAAATCGAAGGTTTGTAACATCCATTTTATTCCTACAAAAATTATTAAATTGCAAGGTGGACTGTGACGAATTAGTTAATAACATCAAATATGTTCCAGCCAGAGAAGGTAGGAGAAACAATGAAATTTTTTATATAGGACACTACAGAACAAATGTAATGAAGAAAAGTCCTATTACCACAATGTGTGAAAACACAAATAAAATTATAGAAATATGTGACATTAGATGCAATGGACCCATAAAAACAAGAAATAGCATATATGAATACTTAAAATCTCGGACATAATCTCTGATTTTCTTTGTTATGTAATTTTTAAATTTATTTTTTCTTTCTAATTAGTTATGTATTTATCTATTCGTTTTTGTTTTTCCTATTATTGGGGTTACCTGTTGGAAATAAAATATTATTATTATTATTATTAATTATCTTTATAATGATGTGCATAAATTGTTTTAGAATATTTATTCCTGTTTTGTATAATATATCAAATAAAAATAATATGAGAAGCAAAAAATAAAACTATTCCATAAGTTTTCTATTTTTTCTATATGTCGGTAGATTAAGAAATTGTACCTACATAATAAATATTCGAAAAATTTTAAGTTACGTCTAACTTATAGTAGTAGTAATATAAAAAGTTATGAAGAATTTAATATAGCGTTTACTGAAAACAAGGTAGATAATATAGTATATTGTGTAGATAAATTCACTGGTATGGCATTCAAAAATCTTAATAAAAATTTCTTATTTGATATCAAATTAAAAATTATTAGTTCAAAATACTTGTTTGAACGGTAATCATTTCTGGTTTTATAGCATTATCCAGTTTCTTTCAAGCAGGAAATAACGGTTTTTATTTTTACATGTAAAATAATGCTGAGCATTTCACTACCGAAAGATGTTTTTGATAACGATATTGTTTTGAGAAACCTAATACGAGAATATATATTTACTTTCTACATACGAAAATCAGTGCGGAAGAAAATCATATTGACTTAGCGACCCTAAGATATAGGGCTTCAAGCAGATTTTCAACACTATTGCACCAATTTCAAACAAAAGATCTGCTAAATTAATTCAGAAGTTTACGTATTGCAGATTTCAATGCGACTCTGCTATATATCACATGATGCAAAACGTGAAATAGCATATTAATTAGTTAAACTATTAGGTTTTTTCAATATTTCTGTTAAAGTTTCAGTATTTATTGAATTTAATCAGTAAATTTGGGTTAGAAAAGAATTTTTGTTTCTTACTTAAATTACTTTTTTTTATTGCATGACCTTCTTTCAATAATCCAATATCTAGGTGCTTGTCACGGGTACAAGATTTAGTAAAGTTGAAAATAACAAGCATACAATTATTGTATGATATTTCAAATTTCATAAAATATCTCGACGAATATTATACGTACAGAGTGCTTCAAAAATTGGTATCATATTTAGGTATAAATGATTTTTTTAATATCCTGCGCGAAAAATTTAAACTAGCTTACTTAGAGAATAATTTTTAATTGCTGTTAGACGATTTTAACAATTGACACGAAAGCTAGACAAAACTCATCAAAACAAACACAAAGTTTTTATACAAAATAAATAGGTTCAGAAACTATTCGGCTGTTTACGAGACCTTTGTTTTTGATTTGCTAAGTTCTATGAATATGAATACTGCTAGAAATTGGTTATTTAGTACCATACTTTTTCAATACTCTGTATAACGAATTTACCAGTTAAATATACAAAAATATATATTTTAAGTTTTATTATCGTGTTTGAAGTACGGTTTCTGGTCATAAATCCAATAACGCTAAATTAAACGTCGAATTAGCAGTAAATGCTACTACCGCTGTCCGAGTAAAAGTAATTATTAAAACTTTGTAAACATTGTAAGGGAATTTTATTTTATTATGTTTAGACCCATATACCTAGTATATTTCTAAAAGTTGTGGAAAATAATAAGTTGGTAAAATTATGGAAAACTTTAAACGCAGGAACTTTTTGTTCCTATATAATTTAATATCAAGTTAGGTTTTTCAAAATATTTATTGTTTTCGCTATAAATATATTAAACTATAGACGAGGAGACGTAAATTAAAAAAGCAAAGTTAAAAAAAAGACAAAATAAAAATATAAAAATTTTAATTTAAAAAAATTGCTGTAATATTGTAAGTAATCAGTCTTCAACAAAGAATTCTACCTGGGAAAAGTTGATTTCTTGTTATTATTACATATCTATTGCTATTGTAATTTTAATTAACTACTAACCTACATTTGGTATTTGTTTTCATTTAATATTTAACTTTATTTTGATTATTGCGGGTATAAATTTTCATTGTCGTGATTGATTTTTATAGGTGTTTGTGTAACAAAAAGATACATTTTTTTAATCATATCCTAAATTTATGACAGTTAAAATGTGCCGAGAACAATGCTTATAGTCTTGAGAATTAATTTTTTAAAAAATGGAAATTTTAAAATTATGATAGATTTATTTACTTACATTAATTTGTAACTTATTAATTACTATTGGTGTTTTGCAGGTAATGGAAGTGTCAGTTAACTGACTAAGAAAGTCTACCGGCGTCGCGACGCGCGTCCTCCAATATCGACGTCGGTGAAAATACTGAACTTTGGCTCGACGCCCGGGTACAGTAAACGCATGCGTGCTTCCGCAATGTTTATTATTTAATGTCATGCAAAAATGGTTCAAATATAATTGTAATACATATTAATTGTTTAATTTGTCCTAATTTAATTATCTTCTTATTTCACACATTTTATGTGAGATATTTTTAATTTTAATTTTATTGCGCAAGTGATTGAGAAGTATTATAACAAATTTAATTTTAAACATAAAATTAAAACTTGGTAAAGTTTTTATAGTAATTTTATACTTCCCATTTTGATGTACCAGGTCTATGATATATATATATATAAAACAAAGTAATACTGGTCATAAATTATCTTACGTTCTAAAATTTTATGAGCAATTTTATTTTGAGTTTTATTACCACTTGAAATTTTCTGTAATATTTTAGGAAACAATTTTAATTAACCTTTTTTGTATTTTTGCTTAAGAGTAAAAGAACATTTAACATTTTTTTTGTACCAAAGTAGTACCCTGCACGTCGTTATTGGTTGAACACAAAATATATATAGAAAAATTTGCAATTAAATGTGGTTGCTTGAATAGACAGAAATTCTCTTCCTCAAATCAATATCCATTTAATTTAAAAATAAATTTAATGAAAACCAAGTCCAATCTGTTTTAACTTTCTAGTCAAGTACAAAGAGGGAATCTTTATAAATAGTTTTAGTTTAGTTAAATAAAATTTACTGAAATTTGATTTCAAACAAGAAAATCCAAGAGATAGAATTTAATTTTTACATTTTTAATTAATATTTTTTAATTATATGCTCGATTAAAATATGCAATGTAATCTGGGAAAGCGTTACGTATTTATAAAAAATCTATTTATACTTGAACTTTTTTGTATAAAATAAAGTTTTTATGAAGTCACTACCTAGCAATTATTATTCAACTTGAATAACTTACTTTTATGCCACATTTCAAAGCAATTGATAAATAAAAGCATAACATTTCTTTGATCTCATTGGAAAAACTTCAAACAATTTTCAGTCAATAAAGGGTTCCAGTAAAAAAAGTGTTTGATACCAGATGAAATAATTTTTATGCCTAACTTTATTGGGAAAAATTTAAAGTATTTAAACTTACTCGAAAATGAACGAATGTAGTTTGAATATATCTTGGATATCAAACATTATTAAAAATAACAAATTCATTTGCAATTCATATTTTATAAAACTACCTTACATCTTTTCAAAATTGAATGAGCAAATTATATTGCATTTTATAAAATCGCTTCACGTTCCGGAACAACGAGCACTTTATGCATAATTCTTATAAAATAAAGTGTCCAATATTTTTTAAATAATTATTAACTTTTATATTAAAATATTTTTAAGACTTTATATTTAATAAAATACCGAAACTTTGCTTACTTTAAAGAAACGTTAAATAAATAATATCCGGTAGGTACATGTTTGCTTAGATTTCAATTTTTTATCAACATTTCTTAATTTTTTTATGTACATATTTCTTTTATATTTTTTCAAGAAAAAGTCAAACTCAGAAAATCAAGATTTTCTTTCTTTATAAAGTTTTTAATACACTTTATGCCAGTTTACCGAAGTATAGAAAAGTTTTGTCCCATTATAGACAAACAATTCCATAATTAAGTGGCCCATTATCTTTAGAAATCGAGAATTATCCAGATATTATTCTTATACACAAAATGATGTTTAATTTTCTGCTTCTACTACTCTTAATTTATTTGTATTTTTAGAAATATGTTTGTGGTGAAAGTTGAGGTAAACACTATTCAAGATTTTATTAAACAGTTTAATTGTATACAGGGTGCTGAATGACTTAGGCGAACATAGGAAATTAACATGTAAAAACTTATTTATGCAAATTCCTGCTTCCCTAATTATTTTAGAGAAAAAATGAAAGACACAAAAATAATGCAGAAATATAAACTACGAATGATAAGAGTATTAAATTTCATCTAGCTTTTACTTAAAAAGCCAAAAAATGCTTTTGGAATTGTTAAAAGTTTGGCCATGAAAGTTTCCATGGTAATTATTTTGGAAAATATAAATTAAATTGAATTTATTACATGGCCAGTGCGATAAATGCAAATTTTAACAATTTCGAAAGCATTTTTTTGACCTTTTAAGTAAAAGTTAGATGAAATCTAATGATCTTATCATTTGCAGTTTATATTTCTGCATTAATTTTGTGTCTTTCATTTTTTCTCTAAAATAATTAGGAAAGCAGGAATTTGCATAAATAAGTTTTTACATGTTAATTTCCTATGTTCGGTTAACTCATTCAGCACCCGGTATAACACTGGTCGACAGTGGTTTTGTTGCCCTGGATTTTTGATTAATTTTTGAAAGATGCAAAAATTTCCAATATATTTTGAACATTTGCAAACATCACATGCGTTCGATAATGAGTTACTTTCAAAACTGATATCATAATAGTAGTTCATGTATTATGTGATCATTGTAGAAAATAAGAAAAAAACAAGTAATTAGCCAAGTTTTACAAACATACAAATACGATAATAAGACGTTTCCATACATATAGATAATAACCAAAATTTTATTTTATTGTAAGTAAGAATTTTGTGTATTCAATGTGATCAAAATATTTAAATAAATGCATAATTCATATTCAAAGTTGCAATTTTTATTATTATACTGATTTATTTATTACGAAAAATAATGTCAATACACGCCAATTAAAAATATTAATCAAAACATAATCTACTATATCAACATCGATGTTGAAATTAAATCACTTTCCGCACTAGTGTGTGAAAGTGGAAATCAGTGTAGAAAGTGAGCTATTACTTAATGCTATTAAATAAATAAATACATTACCGAATCATAAAAATTTTAATATAAATGAAATTACGAACTGTAAATGTTCTTTTTGCTTAGCAATTATATCACGGTCATAAAAGTTTTGCTAATTTCACTTACATGATTTAAAATCAGCAGATTAAAATTGAATTTTTTTTAAACAAAATATTCAGTCATTTGGTGATCAAAGAAGAGGTTACCTGGAAGGTTTTCCGGGAGTTTTGAAAATTGGTGATTTTATAGATTTCGACATGCTTTTTATGAATTTTTACTTTGCCACCTCGTATTCTTGCCGCTCGCGCCGCCATATGTGAAAAACGGCGCCTAAAAACGGTTTTTTGATAATATCTCCTTTCGATCTCATTTTACGATGAAAATAGTTATGTAATAAATTAAACTAGAGAAAATTTCCTATAATTTATCTAGTAACCTTTTTCTAGTAAAATAAATAGTTTTAGCGTACGAGCGGCGCAAATTCTACCCCAACACGAGTTTTGGCCAGAGAACTCATTTCCTGCGAAGGACTCCACAGGATGTAGACTGTAGAGAGCCGGTTTTTCAATGCATCGTACAACATTTGTTTAAATATTTTTAAATATATATGTACATAAATCTAGTATAAAACTAGAAGTTGATTTTCTCAAAACTATGTTTTGAAAATCGGTGACCGTTGTAATTCAAAAACCACTCAATGGATTTGAATAGAATTTATACAGTTTATTGAAAATATAAAAATCTAGTGTCTGAACGAAGGAATTTGTGTTTTAATAAAATTTATAGATTTTATAAACAATGAACTAGCGATCTTTTTCTTGAAAATCCGTAAGTTAATTATTAGTCGCCCCAATTTTGTTATTTTGCAAGAAAAAAGCAAAAACTTTTAATCAGACACTAGGTTAACTATTAAACTACATATTATTTTGTATTTGATTGATTTTAGATGAAGTAGTAAAATATTACAATGGTCACCGCAAAGCACGCCTTGTGGGACGGAATCCAACAAATATGGCGATAACTTAGTTAATAACAAATATTTTTTTAAATTCTTTTTGACAAAATAAAGTTAAAACACAGCTTAATAAGTTCGTATTATTTGTTTTAAAAAATAAAATTAACTACTGTCAAAAAAAGATAATTTAAATGCTCATATTGTTTGAAATAGATGTGCTGACGAAGACAATTGTCGAAACTAGTTTACATTAAAATATATAATATATTCTCGAGGAAAGTGTCTTTTATTTTATTTTCATAAATAACCTTGATGGGCTTAATAACAATATAATATTTTTCATTAATATAATGTATGTACGAAAACCGCTTGTAGGTGTAGCTGTATGTTGGTTTGTGGCACTAGTACGCTGAAACTATTCATTTTACAGAAAAACAGTTAATACATAAATTATAGCAAATTTTCTCTAATTTAATTTATTACATAACTATTTTCATTGTAAAATGAGTCAGAAAGGAGATATTATCAGAAAACTGTTTTTAGGCGCCATTTTTTCAATATGGCGGCACGAGCGGCAAAAATACTAGGTGGCAAAGTAGAAATTCGAAAAGAGCATGTCGTAATCTATAAAATCACCAATTTTCAAAACTCCCGAAAAACTTTCCAGGTAAAAGTACCAAATGACTGGACTATATCTTGTAGGTAAGAATTCAAATTTCAGATGTTTTAATCAGTTATAATAAATTATTGTTTTTTGCTCGAAAGGTGTTCAAATTTTCATGCTGTCATTTAAGAAAAGATCTATCAAAATGAAAAACAAATTCAATGCTGCCATTTAAAAACAAACGATGACGTCATTATTTTATAACAGTATACCGTGGAGAATTGAATTTGACATAAGAATGTGTATTATTATAAAATAAAAATGAAACCAAAGTCTTCGAGTTTTTTAAAATTTCATTTATTCTAGTGAATTTATTATTTCATACTTCTTCCTGTATAAATTTGAATAGGCGAAAACGCAATTGAGACGATGAAACCCTATTAAATATTTTATAGTAAAAACGTGTAATGAAAAACTATCGATTTTAAGCTACCTGAAATATTGTTTTAAAACTCATAAAAATTGTTTTTAAAATTTTTTCAATATGCATATTAAACATTTTAGATAGAGGATCGTAATTTTTATTGTTTATCCTTTATTAGTTGTAATTGGAGCTAAATTTAGGAAAATTCAGTGAAAATTAACTTAAACCTCGATAAGGACGGCCCTTAGATATCTATTGCAGTAATATTCTCTTTCTTAACTGACTCGGAGGTCAGTTAACAAACATAATAGTGTAATTTGCAGAATCGTAACATGTAAAAGCCATACTTGGTAAGATTTTCATATAAATATTCATATGGTTACATAGTTACCTGAATCATGAAGTCATATTGCAATAGATTTACAACATTTGTCAAGATGGTGGAATGTTAAATGACTACTATTTTTCAGTCCTATAATTATTTCATTATTTAAGAAATTTTTTTAAATATTGTTAATAAGTAAGATACTTGAATCAAGAAAGCAATATTGAAAAACTATTAGATATAAAAAAATTTTTGTTTAAAATAATTTAAAAAATTTATTACTCTTTGAATTACTACGTACATGCGTAGTATCTCGTAGTATGTAGTAGTATAAATTGAAAGTTTTATGAAAATTTAAAATAACTAAAATAACGTGAATGTACATCAAGAAGATGTGTCAACACGAAGATAAAATTAAATGTCAACATGATTTCTTATCGTAACTACTTATTGCTGTGAATTTTGGAACGGAGAGTGGCCTTTAATTTTGTACTTGATTAATTTCAATTTTGAAAATACGAAGTATTGAAGGTTTGAGGGAATTTTGATAGAAATGTTTCAATAAAAGCTCTAATTTAAACGAAACTAAATTGGAAAAAGTTTTATTGTCTAGAGAAGAAATTTAATATTTGCAAAATCAAAATTGTTGGTGATGAGTACAAAGTCGAGAGAGATATCAAATTGAATAAAATGTTATTATTAGATTTTATTGGAAATTGATTTAAAATAACTTCAAATAATTTAGAAAATAATTTTTGGATGCACTCTTATAATTATTATTAAATATCACAGCAATATAAGTATGCATAATTATGATAATTATTGATAAATTAATTACTTTTATATTTTTTACAATTTTAATTAATGTAGTTTTATATTTTTAGTTAATTACTTTTACAGAATACTTGGAATTCTATAGCAGTGCCTAAAATAAAATCTAATGTCAATTTAGTATTCACCAACACTTTTGTTCTAAATGATATCTTGTGCATTCAATTTCAACCTGGGATTTTAGAATTTATTTGTTTACCCAAAATTATCATGATTGAATGGTTTCAAATGTTATACAAAGTAATTCTGTTGTTTGAAAAAAGGACATTATGTTAGTGTAAAATAATATTCTATCAGAATTATTTTTATTTAAAAATTATTTATTTTTAATTTATTAATTATATTACATTTTTACGATACTTTTATGTCGATCAATAGAGCTTCGTTTGAGCTACTGTAATATTTATCATTGTAATTTTTTTTTAATTATGGGTATTTTAAAATTTGTTCATCTCCAGTCAATTTACGTGCGGGAAACGTACTTACAACGTTTATTTCATTTAAAAATTTTAAATTTGACTTTTCAAAAATCTACAAAAAAATTTGACTAGAATTTTCAAATCAGACAGCAAGAAAAATACTTCTAGTATATATGTTTTTTTAAAGTTTTTAGTGTGGTGTCGGTATTGTCTTTCAAGAACATAGTCATTCGTTGATGTTGCATTTTCTAATACAAACAAAATCATTCTTTTTTTATTTTTTAAAAATTAAAACAAGTAATTATTTTTAATTATTTAATGTTTAATAATTGAATTATTTTACTGTTGATGTAGATTACTTGTTCTTTATATGTTTCTCTACTAGGATAATATCGAGACAAGTAGCTACGATTTCTTCTTTTGTTCATCTCAGTTGTGGCTCTCTCACTGTTGGCAGCAAACTTCTTGCAGTTGTTGTTTTTATTTTACGGAAGTCACCCCATCGCTACCGACACATATACAGCTGGTCGTAACACTTTGGGCTTCTACACAAATTTAAAGGTGGTTAATTTTTTCCAGGGTGTAGAGAGAAGTTCTGTTTACCCGCAATGGCAGGTAGAATTTTTTATTACTTTGTTAAAAATAGTTAACCAATTTTGTTAGTTCATATCATTGATGTGATGAAATAATTTATAGCATTAAATGAAAAATAAAGTATTTTAGTGAATATTAAAACATATGATAATAATAATAATAATGTCATACATTTCCAACAGTTTTACACCCAATCAATTTTATAATAAAACACAAATTGGATTAAAATCTATATTTATTAGAAAAAAAAAATGAAGAGAACATTAAAGCATTGAGCTAAAATAATAATAATTCTCAATTCTTCACATTAATAATATTAAATCTTGGTTTGTGCAGTTGTTTTTTCGCAAAAAGCGTATATGATAATAAAACAATATTGCTGTGTTGTCTCTTTTTACTAATTATTATTAGTATTTATTATTATTATTGTCTCTTTTTACAAATTATAATAATTAGTAAAAAGAGACAACACAGCAATATTGTTTTATTAAATTAAGTAAATTTCATGAACACACCTGATTACTGAATTCTGACACTATTCATAATAATTTATTAATAGATTACATTAGTTTTAATTTATTAAATTAAATTAAGTTTCTAATAAACATGTAATTATTGTTAGTGAATAACATTAAATTCTGTTAGAGAAAACTTACAGTTTAATTGTAGGTAATTATTAACAAGCAATAATATCTTTCAACGCACTATTACCGGTGTACGATAACATCTATGAAGATTAAGTATGTTTATATTTAAGTTATATTCTCTTTGAGAATGCTTTATTGTTATTGACTGTATAATTTGCGGCCGTAAAGTAATTTATCGTAAAAGCCTGGATTTTCTTTTCGTCTATCGATTTCGGTGTATATGTAATTCACGTAGTAAACAACCAAAATTTTCAAGCTGCACTGAACAAAAACCCTAACTAAGACATACACAATTGTCCAATATTTTTGCACAACGTGTGCCTGGATTGGCACTAAACCTAATATTGTATTGAAAGGATGTCAACGTTTTTTGTCAACAATTTTAAGCAGGTAAACAACCCAATTATGTAATTTTTAAGTACCAGATTTGTTTAGAAAAATATCACAGCCATTAAGTTAAAAATTTACACAATAAATATGCACCTTTTCTAAAAACAAAATTGTGATAATTCTACAACAAAATATGTGTATTTCGGTCAAAAATTCTTTATATTTCCGAAACAAAATAATGTAAGTTAGAAGTACATTGTTAGGTAAATAAAAAAATCGTTCATTTATTACTATTTAGAGGTTTGATGCTTTTATTACAATTGTCTTGTTTTATTTATTCAGATATAATATTATATATTTATAATCTTATTTAATCATAATTTACCATATTGCTTTTAATAATATGCATTTGTTCTCACTGCTAAGTGTCTGAAAATAAATGAAAATTTATTATTTGTCATTATTAAGTACTTACTTTTTTTGAACGAAGATTCGAACTTAATTACAACATAACTAAATATCAAAGTAGGATAAGATACCTCCCTTTTTAAGCAACGTAATAATTTTTAAGTCCCAATATTGGACTTCGCAACGAATTAAAAGATTTCATCTATTTCAATCTTAAAATAGTAAGATAGACGCTTCGTCAACGTCTGGTTTAAGTGACGCTTAACTGACTTAATTGTTACAATATTTAGTTACCTCTCTTACGATGTAATATGCCTACGCATTTTTCACATATTAAATGTATCTCTTAATGTTACTGTAGAGAACGTCTCGGGTTTTGTTATAAATAGCAAGAACTTTCTTAAATATTAAAATTTTTGTTACTTTATGCCCCTGTATTGTTTTACATATTATATTGGGTGCATATTCGGTGCAATTTTCTAAACAAATATTGTGAATTACATATAAGAACAAATTATGTCACTTGGCTAATTGCCTTGTAAGATACAATCTACATCGGCATTCATAGCAATTTTAAATTCTAGTTAAATAATGTTTACTATAATATTGAGAAAAAGCGTTAAAAAGCAAATATACTACAATATTATCGTACGATATGCTATACGTCTTGGGAGTCGTTAATAATCTCACCTGCTATTAAAGATTACAATTGGCTAATCACATTTGAACATTTTGTTGAAATCATATTTTCCAACAAGGAAAATCATATGTTCCTTGTTAGAGAGACGATGTCATTTCTGTGATTTACTCACAAAAACTATTTCTGAGATTATAAAATACTAACAAACTATCATTACAATAAGTTAAAAAGTGTTGGCAAATAATTATTAATAATTTAACAAAAGAAAAATATATAACACCCGGAAAATATTTTCACTGAATTCGCAGACTTCTCCGACTTGCCGTCTAATAAATTACCGATTTCTGATCTTGTTACGTAAATAACTATTACATAAATTTTATGACCAAAACAATATTTGAGAAAGTTGGCGTCTAATATCGATTTATCTACTTTTTCAAGTTAAAAAAACGTTAAAACAAATGTCACAAATCCATAGACATTTATCACCGAATCAATTAGCCGCAAAAAGTTAAAAACCGGTGCACTTTAAAACTTCATTCGTCTAAAATAGTCACGTTCTATATATTATATATTTAGGAAATGTTAAAACTTTAAGGGTAACTGTCTGATTTGAATTAGCATGTACTTGAATATTATCAAATTAAATTAACATATTGCCGTATACCTCGTCTCTTGTTATAGGTACTCGTACCAGACTAGGTATAATCTTGACATCTTGATTGTCATTATTATCTTTTTGAAGTTCTATACGATGAAATATAATAAATTGGAACTCTATATTGTAAAATAAAATTTAATTACTGCAGAGTGAACAATATAACTACGCTATAATTAGAAAGTTCTGAATTATACTTGCTCTTAACTCTGCGATGCATTGTTTTCTGAGTTTGCTTTGGTAATTACCTTATCTTAAACAAACCGCTTTATGCTGGTTCTAAATTTATCAATAGTACAAAATTGCATTGTATGAAGTTGAAATTTATATAAACTTAAATGAAGTACAAAATTTAAATTATTCCGTTATGACATAAATCCAGGTGACATGCCACGGCTGGAGAGGTGCTGCATACTTAATATAACTTCTACCCCCTTTTTCCAAGCGATGACTTTATGGCACATTTTGCGGAGTTTGAAATACTATATAGTGCAACTGTTTGAGTAAAATTGTATCTACGTTCAGCAGACCGCAAAGTTTTTATTCACACGCTCAACAATAAGTTAACCAAATTTGACACACAATGTGAATTACAATAGATTGCTACGTTATCTCTAACAAAAGGGATAGTTGACGCAATATAACTTAAGATAGATTCTCCATCTTTTAGTAATGTTATTTTTTGTAAAACAATTTATTTCTAAACTAATTTTATACTTTCGTAAGAAGAATAGTTATGAAATAAAAATTCTTTAAGCTGGATTGCCAGAGGCGTAACAAGACCGCAGGCGCACTGCCACAAACCGTCGCTGAATAATAAATTGTTTGTTATTGCAATCTGTAATAAAAATTTTCGTCCACGCAAAGTGATTTATATTGCTTTTATTACATGGAAGTTCTCGTGTGAATTTTCATGTGAATATATTTTAAACATTCTCTTGAACCAGTCAGTGTTGACGCTTTACGTTTAAAGCAAGTCCATTAGAAAGATTTAAATATATATTTTTAATAAACCTACCCACATGAAAATATTCCTCATGATCAAGAACTTTCAAGCATATATATTTTGCGTTTCGGCTAAAATTCACTGAGCACAACTTCTAAATGAATATTCCGTTCCAATCCGATCAGATATAGTGCACTGTAACTTATAGATATTGTAATGACCTGTGACTATAAATTTTTAATTTAAAATTTTTTTAATAAAAATAAAAGAGAAGTTTCATATTTTTTTGAGCATGAGACTCTTATTATTAATTATCTAAATCCAAATGAAGACTTGAAGTAATTATGGGGCTAAGTGCCAAAACAAAATCTAATCAATCAATATTTTACAAAATCACATATTCTGAAAATTTTCAAAGAAATTCTTCGCAATTCATCCAAACTAAAAAAAAAGCTGTTAAACTTTTTGGAGACATTTGGTTTCACGACCACCTTGGTCAACGACTACAACACAAAGACGTCGATCTTTTCTGTAATTTCTACCAACTTAATTTGCAGACGGGAAAGACGATCAATTTCAAATATTTTCAAATATTACAAATTATAAGAAGAATTTCAATTTGTACAAAAATCAGATAAAAGCAATTTACATTAAAACTTTGACACTTTGTTTTAATCCATCCTGTATATTCGTTCCGTTACATAAATAATTTTGTTTAATAGCATCGTAAATTTCATAAAATACTGCCGCACTTGGTCATTGTAAAATTCTTCAAAAACTCATAAACTTATTGTCATTGCTAATTTCTTGAAAAATTACGGGTTGTTATTCCAAATTTTCCAAAAAACACCCACACTAGTCGATGATATATTGATGACTTGACCCCAAATAACCAATACCAAAGGTTTGTTCAAAGTTTGTCACATTTTTACTTGAACTTTCACATCAGATGACAAAGTGAGTCTTGAAGGAAATTTCAACAACTTTAGCTCGGGGCTCCGTTCCGGTTCAGTTATGTATATACGACAATATACGAATGTATATGAACAATTTTGGATTGTTTGTAAATTTGGGTTTTTGATTATTTTTACTTAAAATTTTGTATTTGAAATTGTTTGCAAATAATGTATAAAATCTATAAAAATTTATTAATTGCATAATTTAATTACACTTTCAATCTGGCCGAAGTGATCGGAAGCTTTTGCGAGAAGGTCCCGTAAAAGTAATTCAATTTTTTTTTCAGTTTTAATTTGAGTGAGTAATTTTGTTATTGATTTTTTTATTTAGAAAGTGTCCGAAATTTGGACGATATTGGAGTGGCTTTTAAGATAAGATTGGATAATTTGACGTTAAAAATAATATAGTTGGTTTTTGAATAATTAAATTGGTTAAATTGGAAAACTTAACAAAGTTTATGGGCACGTCGAGCACCTAGTTTGATAGCGCACTCTTTCGGTTATCCTTACATTTTGGATTGGAGATTTGTTTCAAAGTTTAATTTGAAATTTTAAATTGGAGTAATTTATGGATTATTAAGAAAATTTGGAAAGTTTGTTTAAATAATTTAAATTGTCGAAATATGTACAGATAATTGAACCCACTCCTGAGAGGTTTCAGCTCTCCTTGTTTAAACTGGTCGAGAAATTTAAATATTGAAAAGGAAGCTACTAACGTAACGTTCCACAATAATATACATATCTTAGAAGATATTTAACAAGTAGGGGTATACATAATTGCGAAGTAAATTGAGAATTTCTGCTTATTATTACATTACATTATTTTCAAATGATTGTTCCAACTTATCACACCAGGAGATATGGTAAAGTATTTTACGACGAAGGAAGGACTGAATATAATCCAATTACCAAGATGTATCGCTTAATAAAGAAGCTAAGCGACTAATAATTTTGACATTATAGTACCTATATAACACACACACACACACACGTATTCTGTTATTAGTCGCCTTGCAATTTCAAGATGAATATTATTATGTGAATTATTAATGGTTACTTTGCAGTACAGTTGAAAGCTTTTAAATAAGAAGATAGATTTAACATTCTATATGTTGGTATTAAGTATGCAACGTCCCTTAAGATACTATGAAAAACATGTAAACCATTTAAGGGTCCTTTACAATCACAGTATAAACTCAGTATAAATGAATAATAGTTGTACAGATAAACTTGTTTAAAGATTTATTCAAGTAGAACGCAGATGCACTTCATAAATGGGTTTTGTTTTCGTTTAATGCTGCAAGTGCGATAGCGACAAAAATGCAATATAGTTTTCTATGTGCAATTACATATTATGCGTTATAAAGATGCCCAGCACTAACCGTTCACTTGCATGACAATAATGAGCAAACAATTAAAGTCTGAATTGTGTAGGCATGTAAAAATAAATAATAATTTTTTTTAATTTGAATAAATACATTTAAGCGCTTAGTTAAAATGTAAAATAAAATATAATTATTTATAATATACTTATAAATCATTTTAGTGAATAGAGCTCTACAGGCATTGTAGGACCAGTGCTGATTAGAATTTAGTTATTTAATACCTCGAGGATCCAAGGATGTTACCAGTACCTTGTACTGGTAAAATACAATTTTGATCATAAAAGTAGCCTAGAATTTCCTTAGTTTAACTACCTACTATTCAAAAGTTATTGTTTTCAATGACAAAGACAGTTTATGAATTAAATTGAAAAAAATACTGATAAGGAGTAATTTATAGAGGTGAAATTTACTTAAGGGGGTATTCTAGTCTAGAAGCCCGAATTTCGGACATTTCTTTGAAGGTCGATAGAACAAAAACACTTAATATTTTAACTATACATTTTTTTTATCATTTATTTATTTATATTTTAAGAATTCGTAAAAAAATTTTTAAAGAAAATATATATATTTCGCAAAGTTACACGCTGTTGAAAAAGAGAGGAAAAAAAATTGTATTTGACACAAAATCTCAAGTTCTAATTGACCGATTTTCTTGAAATTTGGAATAAATTTTCTTTATATATCCCTTTATGGTAGGAATCAACAAAAAATCAAAATTTTTAATTTTTACTATTTTTTAAAAATTCGGAAAAGTTAAAAAATATCTGAAAAATATGAAATTCATTTTTGAGTAGCCGCCATTTTGCGAGAAAAGTTTTTTTTGTCATTTTAATTGGTTTCTACCATAATGACATCTGTACTGATAAAGAATCTACCTTGTTTTTATTTTTGAGATAACCAGAAGGGTTGGAATCGTGACAAGATAGGCATGCTGTTTTTATTTTCCCCTTTACTTCATCAGCGTGTAACTTTGTAAAATATATATTATTTTCTTTGAAATTTTTTTTGTGAATTCTTAAAATATAAATAAATAAACTGTAAAAAAATGTATAGTTAAAATATTAAGTGTTTTTGCTTTATCGACCTTCAAAAAAACGCCCGATATTTGGGCTTCTAGAGTAGAATACCCCCTTAACTGGACTAATTTTAAAATATTAATATATTACTTACATCCAAAATACCTAACTCATAATTTCTAATAAGATTTACTTGAGGAGATCATGTTATTAAAGACAGCATTCACGGTGTCTGATAACTATGCATAGAGATTGCACATATAAGGTCATTTTATCTCCCTAAAGTTGGAATGACCATATTCATTTATCAGATAAATAATACTTCACTTATCGTTAGCGTCGGCAGGGAGTCAAGTGCTAAGTTATACTACAGAAGTAGATAAAATACATAGATATATTAACTAGGAAGCGAAGTGTAACACTCTAAGGTATAGAAAAATTATAGCATGCCGCCATCTACTTACATATCAATGCAAATAAATCGTGTCTACACATAACTCTCATTTCCCGCAAATCTGTGATACCAAAGGCGCTTTTGTAAATGAAGGGTATTTCTCTCGGGCTTTTGTCTATTCTTTGGCAAATTGACCCATTAGGGAATTTTCAGTTCTTGGCTCATCTTTATTGTATAGCGTAAATTATAATAGATCAAGTACAATGGGCCTTTCTAATTTTAAATGGAGCACATTTGCTGCTGACAAACAACGGAATCAATAAGGGTAATATAATACATTAGCCAAGCTTACCTAAATTTATAGTTACACTTTAATTGGTAATTCGAAATTTGTACAAGCATTAAAGGTAAGCATTGTTACATATTGCATAATTACAAGCCTTGTGGTTATAAGGTAATGGAATGCAAGAAACGTAGAAAATTAATGTAGATAAACTAATTACCATCTCCTGCAATTAATTTGTGTAACACCATTAAGTAATGCTATACTATTGAGCGAAGGTAAACACGATAATTGTGTTAGGGGTGAATAATAATTTTGATGGCCCATATTTGTAACCTCTCGTGGTTTTATCTTATCCCTTACACTAACTTTTATTTAAGGTACTAGTAGTATTGATTTATGTTTCTGCAAACTGCGAGCAGAACAGAGCAACAGGAGAATGCTGGGAGCTTTTAAAGGCCTAGGTTAGTGGGACAATGCACGAAGAGAATTTATGTTGTCTCAATTTCTTAAGTCTTATGTATAGAAATAGAATTCTATACATATTACAGAAAGGAATTTATATTTTGTTTTCTACACTTTTCTTTATTTTTCCAGGGTTGCTACTAATTAAATTGCAAAAAATATTAATAGTGCGGGCACCAGACAAAGAGGTATTAATAGTGCAAACTTTTTTAATATCCTTGCGACGTCGACGTGTAACTGTGCTACTACCTTAGGTTTCATATAACATTTATTTTCAAGTTTCTCCTTGATGCTGAGAGCTTTATTGCTAAAAAACACAACATGTTCCTTGTTCGGCAATTTTTATGAGCCTTGAAGAAGAGTGTAATAAAAATGTTTAAAACTTCGAAGATTAAATGGTTGTTTTAGTTATTTAGTGCCATGTACAATCTTCTGTAACAAATTTATCACTAACAATATGAATGAATTAGTACAAACAAAAGTTATCACAAATTTAAGAAAAAATTATTTAAACATAAAAATGGCAAGCAATGACTAAAAGTTAAATGAAATAAAACTCCGAGACGAAAGTTTTACAATAGAAGTAGAAAAAGGAATGAGAATGTAAAATAAATAATACAACAGCTTTTGTTTTGCTCTTTTGTAGTTTTATTCACTTTATCTGGCGCCCGTTATTTTTCACAGTTACTTGAACGTCCAACACCTTAGTAAAATAATTCAGGAGATGCTATACATTCCTAAAACCCTAAGCTGCCTATAAAAGCTAGCCGCCCCTTAACATCAAAGAGCTTTCAAGGCATAGCTTAATCCATACTCGATAGCTTAAATAAATAGAAAGATATTGCTACAGTGCCCACATATATTTTACTTTTTACCTATTTGTGTCAACATAGTAAATAACTTTTTTAAATTAACCTTAACTTTATGAATCATAATCGAGTTTAAAAATTGCTGTATGTGGGATTATTTGACAATTACATTTTAATTTTTACTGCCAAGTAATTTCCAGGTTAAACAATTACGAAGAATAAACAAAAAATTTACAAGATAAAACACTTTTGTTGTAGATAACACACTAAATTTATTTATAAAACATAAAATGATTGTAAAAATGTGTTAAGCCTGTGCAAAGCCTATGTTTCAATGTTTCTTCAGGCGGCAGGTTTATACTTTTAATATAAACAGAGTGAAAATCGTTATTATTATTTGTTAAAAATGAAGAATTTGGTCTACATAACGTTGCTGTTAATCAATTGCGGAGTTGAGAAAAACTTGAGTCAGTTTGTAAATTCAAATGTTGTTCGTATCGAGTTGAGAATATTGGACGACAAGCTTTTTAATTTAATTGGAGATTCGTTAGAGTGCAATAATGAATATTTAGTGCCTTATTTTGACTACTCGGAGGTTACTTTAAACGACTTGGAGGAAATACTTGGAGTGGAAAATGTGACAATTACGGAAGCTTTCACTGCACTAAATATTAAATTGAACGACTTTTATGAGATAATTTCAAGGAATATTTTGATTGATATAATAAACAACTCGAAATTAAGTTTGGGTAAATTGTACGGTTTATTTGTGAACTATTTTTTATTAAATCCAATTAAAGATATTCCCCAATTATTAAGAAGTTTACAAATTAACGAAATTGAATTTACTCACGCTGTAATTTTTGGAAGCGACGTGACAATGCTGGAAGTTTTGTTAAAAGGAAATTATTGTATCTCAAACGTCGGAGAAGCTCTAAAAGTTGTTAACAAAAATGTAACGCTGAACAATGTCTTTAATTTTATTCAAGAAGCAAATTTAAAAGACGTTTATGAGATAACTAAAAGTTCACATTCCACGATATTCGTCGTTACCTCTTTTAAACGCCTTCTCCTAACCGAAAATGTTGTTCGTTTTCTCAGATTGGTTGTAACTAATCCACAAATGTTTTATAAAAACCCAACATTTAAAAATGTGCTTTCTAATGTGACCGATACCAGAGAGACTTTGATTGGAACTGTAGTGAGTGCCAGAGAAATTGTAACACATGGTGATTCGATAACCGTAATAACTTACAAGATTTTAGAGAATTATACAGAGCTAGTGGTAATTAATATCGAAAATCCAAGTACAAAATATTCGGTGCAAAATTTTTTGCTGCAAGATAAAACGATTATATTTTTAAATACGGTAACAGAGTTACAGAAGTTTACTTCGCTAAACGTTTCGAATGTTACTCGTATCCGCAACTGCAGCGATTGCTATTATGCATCGGTAAACAATAATAACCAAACTGTAAATATTGAGAGTACTACACCATTTCTTAACGACGATTTTCTCACTATTGTCAAAAATAGTAAAACCATATTTAATTTAGGCAGTCCATTGGTGTGCAACAGTACTTTGTATGGTGTTGCCGATTGGGAATTTGATACAACAATTACATTTGTACCACTTTTTTCTGATGAGTGCAACGAAATTGTCAAAAAAAGTAAAGAAGTTGGTTTCTTTCAGTATACAATTACTTATATTTCAGAAATGTCTTCGTCGGCAATGAAAAACGTGTGCGAGTTTTTCAAATACTTAAATTTTAATATCTGTACATAAAATTAAATGCTTAAAATTATTTTGTGTTTTATTGACTTATCAAAAAATACTATGAGCTTTTATTGTTGGAAATAATGCCACTATATAGTGGCGTACTTAGTTGGTGATGGTTTCCCGTTTTCCATTGCATTAAAGATACAAATTTATTCGTTAGGACGAAGAACTGTTAGGGTAAGTTAATAATAGTTCGAAGTTAATAATCAATTTGTGAGTTTAATAGTATATTATATAAAAAGGGATTAAAGGAGGGTATAGGGTAAATTGAAGAGGTTTTCTTTAGTCTTTAGGTTAGAATTGTAATTCTTCCTTCAACTTTTTGCTTAATGGGACTTTTCAATTTTACGTATTCTTCTAAAACATCGATATCTCGAGAACCTCCAACAGTATTGATTACATTGTCAGCTATAGAGCTAAAACCATCTCCACCATTAATCAGATAGGAATTGAAAACAATCCTATAAAACTTTTCATCGTCTAAATCTTCATAATATGTTGGATCCTTGCAAACTCTACATCTCGCTTTAACGGATTGCAGTCTGGCTCCTGGAGCTTTAGTAATATCATACACTACCTGTAATCCTGCAAATATGTACATGAGTATTAGAAGTAACATTCAAAATTTTAATGCTGTTATTACCAGAAACTTGTAATAAATTTAATACCGAAACTACTCTTCCCTTATATTTGGTTAATTGATTAGAAGCAAATTCTAAAGATTCCCTCAAATATTTTCCTTGAAGCTCGCCAACAACAAGAGGGTGTTCAAATGGCTGGACATCAACCAAATTTTTATAAGTTATATCTAAGATTTAAAAAAAGTATTACTTACAATTTGGTAATAGTTAAAATGTAGCGCATTTACTTACTTCCAACCGCAATGCCCGACCTTATTCCACCTCCGTTTATTAAAGCAATTGAAGCATGAGTCCAAGCATTTTCTTCAGTTGCTTTTAAATACTAAAATATTTCATGAAACAATGCTACAACATTTAAAATTGTAACTTACAGGGTAAATCATTGCATCTGTTATTAAATTTCCCAAGTTACATTCTAGTAATCTACAAGTCATTCCATTTAAATAGTCTTCGGTTGATCCTACTACAACATCTCCATATTTATCAACGTTTTTCTGCCATACAGCTAGTTCTGCGTTTATAGCGTCATCTATGTAGGTACATAAAAGTATTATTTTCATATAATAACAAATAATTTTAAAATTTTTTACCTTGCGGAATACTATCATCTAAATAAATAGGTTTTCCGTTCCACGAAACCACATCCCCGTTGGCATCATAGCGTACTGTGATGTTTCCTAAAAACTTTGTAAATGCTGAAGCTTGTACCACTAAAATTTTTCTACCATCAGTACGTTTAACAATGGTGGGGTATGGTCCAAGTGGAGGTTCCACTCCCGGGTAGTCTTTACCTGTACATAGTAAAGAAATTTTTAAATGGAATTATTTTTCAAGTTTAAATTTCTCAAATAGTAGGTATAATTTTAGTTACCAGTATATAAGAAAGTATGTGTATGGGCTCCAACTATAAGACCTATTTTTGGGGAAGCTAATTTTGCAATTTTTTGGTCAACATCGTATCCACAATGAGATAATACTATAATAGTATCAACATTTTCTTCTGCAACAAGTCTTTCGGCTTCTTTATTTACAGACTTTGATTCGTCCAGAAATTTAAGTTTTTCAGAATTCGTTATTCTCTAAACATAATAAAAGAAATAAATAAATTTGGTGAGTAAATATAGTGGTCGCTCGAGTCCCAGAGTCGATTTTGTACAAAACTGCCAGTATGACGCGCTCGAGTCTGACACGGGCAAGTGCGTTTAAGGGTTTTAATAGAGTTTGACTGGCATATTGATCAATTTATGTTTTATGATAATATAATACTCACATCAGTGGTTGATAAAATGACTCCTATGATACCAATTCGTTTATTATCTCTTGTGATTACAATGCTTTTGTTGTAAATGTTTTGAAAGTTTGGTTCTTTACTGTCGTCTATGTTGGCTACAACGACTGGTGCATTTAATGCCTTTATATAAGGCACTACACCTTTTATTGCATCATCGAATTCGTGATTACCTAATGTCTACAACAAAATTACAGATTACAATTTTTGACAATATCTGTGAGCCAATCTGTATTGAAGAAAATATTCAAAAAAAAAGAAAAAGTTCAACTTACGTGAGCATCAGTAGGTATCATATTCAGAAAATGCTTCGTTACGTTCCATTTATAAAGATTATACCATAATGTTCCTTGAAAACTGTCTCCGGCATTTAAAACTATCGAGTTTGGTTTTCTATTTAATTCATGTTGAATTGCCACATACGTCCGCGAAAATCCTCCAATGCATTCTTCTTTGCATAGTGAACCAACTTTACTAACTTCTGCGAATCTACAGTAATATAACGTATTTATTAATATTAGATTTATATTATTAACTGTAGTGGCTGGAACTTTCTGACTTGCTTTTAGACAAAATTGATCAAATCTTAGCTAGTTTAGGGAAGAACCGTCAAAGATAACATTTCCTTTCAAATATTTCTGAATTTTGACGTGGTGAGAGGACTTGCATGTTTTGAAGAAATTGTGGAAGTATACCCGTTAGAAAACTCTCACGTTTGGTCTGTTTCGACTTAACGGTTTTGGGCTAACAAGTTTCTTTTGCCTATAATTCAAGTTGTCAATAAATAAAGAGGACGGCTGCGGTGAGCATATCGTCGGCTGAGAATTTGTTTGCGGTAAGAAACCTAACCTAACCTAACCTATTTCTTCAGTGCATGAAAAACCGTTTCGTGGAATAAAGAGGTTTTGATGGCAGTTCGTAAAAGTTCACCGTGATCAATTGTCTGACATGCCCGTCACAGCATTCCTTCTGCTTGGAAGGGATTTTTCACAAATAATATTACGGCCGCTAAACTAATAGTCCAGTCATTTTGGTACTTTTATCTGGAAAGTTTTCCGGGAGTTTTGAAAATTGGTGATTTTGTAGATTACGATATGCTCTTTCCGAATTTCTACTTTGCCATCTCGTATTTTTGCCGCTCGCGCCTCCATATTGAAAAAATGGCGCCTAAAAACAGTTTTCTGACAATATCTCCTTTCTGACTCATTTTACGATGAAAATAGTTATGTAATAAATTAAACTAGAGAAAATTTGCTATAATTTATGTATTAACTGTTTTTTTGTAAAATGAATAGTTTCAGCGTACTAGTGCCACAAACCAGCATACAGCTACACCTACAAGCGGTTTTCGTACATACATTATATTAATGAAAAATATTATATTGTTATTAAGCCCATCGAGGTTATTTACAAAAGTAAAATAAAAGACACTTTCTTCGAGAATATATTATATTTTATATATTTTAATGTAGACTAGTTTCGACAATCGTCTTCGTCAGCACATCTATTTCAAACAATATGAGCATTTAAATTATCTTTTTTTGACAGTAGTTAAATTTATTTTATAGAACAAATAATACGAAGTTTTTAAGCTGTGTTTTAGCTTCATTTTGTCAAAAAAAAATTTAAAAAATATTTATTATTAACTAAGTTATCGCCATATTCGTTGGATTCCGTCCCACAAGTCGTACTTTGCGGTGACTATCGTAACATTTTACTACTCAATCAAATCAATCAAATAAAAAATAATATGTAGTTTAATAGTTAATTTAGTGCCTGATTAAAGGCTTTTGCTTTTACCTTAAAAAATAACAAAATGGGGGCCACTAATAATTAACTTACGGATTCTCAAGAAAAAGATCGCTAGTTCATTGTTCATAAAATCTATAAATTTTATTAAACAACAAATTCCTTCGTTCAGGCACTAGATTTTCATGTTTTCAATAAACTGTATAAATTCTATTCAAATCCATCGAGTGGTTTTTGAATTACAGCGGTCACCGATTTTCAAAACGTAGTTTTGAGAAAATCAACTTCAAAGTTTTACACTAGATTTATGTACATATATATTTAAAAATATTTAAAAAAATATTGTACGACGCATTGAAAAACCGGCTCTCTATACAGTCTACATCCTGTAGAGTCCTTATCAGGAAATGAGTTTTCTGGTCCAAACTCATGTTGGAGTAGACTTTGCGCCGCTCGTAAGCTAAAATTATTCATTTTACAAAAAAAGGTTACTAGATTAATTATAGGAAATTTTCTCTAGTTTAATTTATTACAAAACTATTTTCATCGTAAAATGAGACCGAAAGGAGATATTATCAAAAAATAGATTTTAGTCGCCATTTTTCATATATGGCGGCGCGAGCGGCAAAAATACGAGGTGGAAAAGTAAAAATTCGGAAAAAGCATGTCGAAATCTATAAAATCATCAATTTTCAAAACTCCCGGAAAACTTTCCAGGTAACCTCTTCTTTGAGCACCAAATGACTGTACTATAAAGCTTAATTCGAACTTCTATGAGTCGAATTATTCTGAATATCAAACTTTTATCATGAATCTTTCTTTATATGTAATGCTATTTTACAATTGATTGCAACTTGACGATACCTAATCTCGAATACATCTAGCCAATTGCAGTTAATTTTATTTATTACGTACACTTTAGCTAATTATATTTTTGTGACCAATTATTTATTATTTTTTTATAATTTTTATAATTGAACGCTAAAAAATATTATTTATAACCAACTAGCGTGACAAGGTTATCGAATTAAAAATTGATTAAAAACAAGTACTTCAAGGTATATTATAACTTAATAAGTATTAAATGATGATTAATTAGATAGGTTAATATAGATATTTATAATGTGGAGATATTTAAAATTCAATAGTTTTTGAATACTGTAATATAATTTTAGCAATGCTTAACAATGCGTTATAATACTGATATTATAGGTAATTATAATTATATTCGACAATAAAATCTAACCAGAGTTTATTACAATTACAATAATTTTTTAGTTGTCATTTTCTAATTCTATGATCTTACAGATAAAAATAATACTGTAATTACGTGGTATTATTGTTTAAGATAATAAGTAAAACATATAAGAATATTAAAAACACAGAGATAACGAAATCTATTTATAGTATAACCGCATTTAATTATTAAACAGCACGTTTTTTAAACTTTAGTCTGCATAGTACTAGTGATTTTCTTTTTGATATATTGAAATTTAAAAAAAAAATTATTTGAAGGTTTGCTTAATTTAGAAAATCAATTTTGCAAAATGTTTAATATCACTGGTTTATTTGTGTTGAGAAACGGAAAAAAACTGGGAGGGCAAGGATCGGTGCCAAACGGAAATAAATGGAAAAATTTATTACACTTTGTTAGAAATATTTCCATTTGACCGCAATTTTACTTGGGCTTTGACCCACACGATCTCTTTACAGCCGGACGGTCAGTAATAACAATTTATTTATTTATGTTTTTAATTAATTTATAAAAAAAATTTTTTAAATTTTTTATAAGATGGTTAAAAGTTTAATTGGAAGAAGAAATAAAGGGATACTAAATAGAGATTATAATAAAAAATATTTAAGATTATTAAGATTAAATTATTATTATTATTATACGTAAAATTAAATTATGTAAAAAATAAAGTTAAAGAAATAGGGAACTGGCACAAAAAAAATTTTTTTTTGCTCAATTTATTTTAAGTGGAGTAATTAATTATTGAATTTCTTAATTATAACGTCAACAATACGCCACGCACAGGTATCTAAATAAAATTTTTTTGCTCATTTCATAAATTTTGACTGTGCTTAAACTTGGAATGTCGTTCACATGTGAACGTTTGTTCACATTTTTGTGAACAAACTAGTGCGAAAATTATCCTTATTCATGCGATAACACTTAATTAGCTACTCAATTTATAGAAGATAAATAAAATATGTTCTGAACTTTTTATAGAAAATTTAACTTCCAAACATTTGGTTTTAACAGATTGTGAATATCAGGTTTCGAGTAGGTTATTGTGAATTTGCTAAAATGGACGAAAAGAATTATGCGTACGGGGAAAATTCATGATATAGAGCAAACAAATTTTGTTGGGGTAGTGTTTGAACGTAGCGTTGACGTCACACCTTTTGTTTGAATATCTATATTTAATAATTTAACTTTAATAATTAATTAATTACTGAATAAGTAGATAAGATGGTATAGTTTTTCAAATTTCAAATTTCCAAATTTTTTTTATGCAAATGTACCCCATTGTTGAATATTATTATAAATAATTAAAAGAATAATCTGAGATTAAGAACTAAAAATTTAGAAAATGCAATGTTGTTAAATTCACTGTAATATTATATTATATAAAATTTTAATTGCGGTATGTTGAGGTCTAACTCCGAATACAATGTAATAGAACGGTAATAGTATATTAGATATGTACATACCTCGCATGGAAATCATTTAAATGTACTACATGCAACTCAAATTCACTATTATTTGGAATTATGTGGGCTAAATTGTGTATAACTACCAATGCAAACACAAGTAAACGCAACATTTTGGTGAACAAAATAGTGCGAAAATTATCCTTATTCGTGCGATAACACTTAATTAGCTACTCAATACCTCAATCAATCTTGATTGATTACAATTAAACAACTTCTCTATCAAAACGCCCTCAGTTGACGAAATCATTGAATTTAATTCGAATGCAATTCAATGATTTCCTTCCGTCGGAAATAACCAATCTTTAGTTTTCCAATGAAACATTTTTCTCGGTATTTTAAATTTCTCATATATTTTAAATTGGTATATTACTGTATATAGTTGCAATCTTGAAACTTGGGATATATGTGATAAGCATCTTAATTTAGTGGAGATTGTAAAAAAAATGATTATTTTTTTCGCTTTTTTGGAAAACACTTCTATAAAATGTGCAATCAGTTGCCTACACCAACGGTGTTATACCTAAATTATGTATTTTATGTACATAAATCCATAGTTGAAAATTTACAACCGTAAATAAAATATTTTAATCGTTAAATTTAATAAAAACTGTAATTCTGAATAAAATGGATTTTGTATTATAAATTTTATTCTTTAATCTGAGTAACTAATGTTATCTTATCTACTATGATAATAGTTTTTCTTTTGAATACAATAATTACTTGATTACTGCGGGGTATTCCATACATTTCATTACTTAGGAGCCTTTCACTGTTTCACTCTTTCTCAATCAATCTCAGAACATGCCCAAGAAACTTCAGTAACCCTATAATTGTACTAATAAAAAAATGTTATTAAGGTAATTAACCGTCCACTTTGCACCACGAACTGAAAGAGTAAAGCAGTTATTGCCAACTGCAGTAAAAAATTTCAATATGGATAAATGGAATTGAGAGATGGACAATATATAATATATATTTTCAATGTATTTTGCAAATACATGTATTTCAATACTATATAATTATTATAATATTACTAGCTGGGTACCCGGATATGCCCGAAAGAAACTGTGTAAGAGATAAAAAGATAAACTTATCGAACACCAAACGAACGTAATGGTTTGTATATGACTTCAATACGTCCAGTCACTTAGGTGTGATAAGGTATATTTTATATATTAAAATTTTACATAAACAAGTATTTTAAATTTTAAAATGCAAATATAATACAGCATCAGCTGGTTTAAACCAACATTCGCTGAAAATCGTTTACACCTTGTTGTTGACTTCCGCTTGACACAAGTGTGGAAGTAAGATTCTTTAATTCATACTCATTTATTTCGCTGCCATTGCCATATTTTTTACACCTCTCTGAAAGCGAAACAAAAATTTTGAAACGACAAATCGTAATAATAATGGACACGAAATATTTCCTCACAATTGGGTCTGTTGAAGCGATAATAAATAGATAGTAATTTTTATTGCAAAAACATTGGTATTTTTATTGTAGAGTTTAATACTCGGTACTTCTTTTCATTAACTTCACTTGTTCTATACCGGATGTTAAGTCGTTCTTTTCTGTATTTCTTTTCTTTTCGGTTTTGTTTCTAATTTTTGTCTCAACCAGGATGACTTGTAAGACATACTTACTTGTCCTAATGGAAAATACTGCTTATAAAAGAACTGAAGTTTGGAATATAATCAAACTTCTCTTTTCCAACCGATGAATCTTAAGATTTTTTAAATCCACGTTTTATTACAAGATAACGACTGATGTCACAAAATGCGTATATCTATAAAAAAAAAAGTGAGATAAATATTTTATCATTTCTTTACGTTTACTTTTAAAAAATGTTGAAGGACAAGTTCAACATTAATTCTATAAATAAAATCCTAACTGATAGTTTTGTGATAGGTGGTTATCTATAATATAAATTTATAAAATATTGGGGACTAACACGTTATCCGAGCCCACAGGTTTTTATAGTTATAACCAAAAATGTTGTAAAATTTTATGATGACAATGAAATAAAGTGATTGAAGTGAGTTAACTTCAAATATTAATAATTAATTAAATTTCGATTTATATATTATAAAAAATATCAGATTGTTTGAAAATGGGTGGGGCTTAGCTGTATTCTATTAACGGTGCGTGTAACCAATGTAATAGTTGTTACATTGCATTTGTTTAAAGGATGCACTTGCATTCAAAAAGTATAGCACATCAACCACCAAGCGAACAGTATGTGCATTTATCTATGACGAATATCGATCTTCAGGCTTCGGCTCGACTTTGAAGCCTCAAATCAGTACAGGTTAAGAATTCAAACAATTCATTTGTAATTTTTAATTTATATTTGAATTTTTATTTATTCCAAACCTTATATTCTCGGAAATTAATTAATTAAATACTCAAGCGTGGCAACAAAAATTAATTTTGAAGTCAACACGCGATAATTTAAAAATTAACCTTATTTTTTACGATCAAAAATCAAATTCGCAGTTCCATTAATCTATAATGATAAACTATAAATTTTTTTGTGTGTTTGGTTACCTTTCTACGAATGGAGAAGAATAGAAGCATATTCGAAGTCACGCAATTGCCAGGTACAATGTCCAGATAGAAATCCCGTACCAAAAAACAAGGATTCGGCAATGCCACATGTGCCAAAAATTTTGCCACATGCAAAGAAGCTGCAGATCCAAGCCCACAGGTGTGTTAAATACGCAGGTGAACACTCGACGTCACAATGCTTCAAGTCCTTTACCGACTACCTCTAATGTGCACATTGCAGTGGTCCACACCTCGCCAGTTACTAAAGATGCCTAAATTTCCAGAAGAACAAAAGGTTCAGAATGTTCGGACAAGAAGAGATTGGAACTGAACACTTCAGATCATGATTTGGCATCCACAGGACCTCTACCAAAAAATCCTACCCACAGTCAGCTTTGAACAATCTTTCTCCAAGACAGATTTCACCAATCAAAATTTCGGCTAAGTAATTCGTCTTCATCGTTGCCTCCCTAGCCAGGAACGGTATAAAGGAATACTGACAGATGATTTAGAAAGCTTCACATACGTAACAAATGGGCACCTAAGCTCTAAGTATATAAGTGTATAAATTTTATTAACCTCTATTGACTCTTTTCTACTTTAAGATGGACCGATAATCGAATAGGTAAAATGGCTTTGAGATCTAAGCTTCTTGACCTAAGTGATTGCCTGAACAAGTGAATTTTTGTTTATATAAATAAATGAGATATGATTTATTGGAGAAGTCGTACAGGGTTTCCCGTCGTACAGGATGGTCCCAAGGACCTAGCGGCTAGCACGCCTATCTTTAGATTACTATTTCGTGTATAGGTATTACTATTTTCACACATTGATTTAACTTTTGTTCAATTTTGTTTTTTGTTTCATTGCTTTCACTTTTGCTTTACTCAATTGTTCAAGTCAAACAGCTCGACTCGAACATTTGATTTAACTATACGCCTAAATTTTTATACCTCTTCTAAAGTTTATTTCCCTTTTAATACGTTACTAGCTACATCGCGTCTCTTTCTTTTTTTATATTTAATGTACCTACTTCGTTTTTTCTTCGTTAATTTTCAATCTTTCTGCTCTCCTCTTATTTTCTATTTTTTTTAAGTATATCTTCCAGATTCTTTCTTGCTCTAGTTTCGTGATTAACTATCCATCTGTTCTTTTTCATTAATTGTTTTATCATATTAATATTAAATAATATTGCAGATAACGGATCGCCTTGTCTCACGTCTGTATTAATTTCAAATATTTCAGATTCTGCTTCTAAAGTCTTCATTCTAGCTTTTGTCTTGTAGATAGTTAATTTCACTAATTATATCAATTTCTAGAGGATGTTCATTTTTTAGATGCTTTTAATGCCCGGTTTCATCAACATTAACCTTAACCTGAGTTAGTTAACACATGTTAAAGATAATCAGTTGTTAAATTTTGAATGGGTTGCAGCAACGTTTTATAATCTATAATTAGTTAACCTCCGATTATGCGTAATATAGTTATGGTGGTACTTCTGAAACGATAACCACGCCCAATTTATGTTGTAAAAATGATCATAAAGTGAGGTTCAGTACAGTTGTTATAGTATTTTAAAACACTGTCTTAATAAATATCTAAATAATTTTCAATATTTTGGTAAATTTTTTGAAATGCTTCCTTCCCCAGATATTATAAATGTGACCGTTCCTGAATTAAATATGGTAAATATTAAATTACGATTGTTAAGCAATAAAAAAAATATGTTAATTTGAAAATAAATAAATTTTCCCTTGATTAAAGAATTTTGAAAAATTACTGCGGATCAATGCAGTATGTGTACTTGTATTTTGTATTTGAATTGCGTTGTTTGTTTTGGGCGAGTGGAATCTTAATTTCTGATTCTTCTATCACAGTAAAAACGTTTTCTTTGAATCAAAAAAGCTGTTTTTTTTTTATAAAAAATATTTATTTAATAATAAATAAAATGTTTTATTTAAATTAATAAAATTTATTTGTTTCAAAAAAAATAATTCAAACAAAATTCAAATAAAATATTTTATTTAAATTAAACCAAATTTATTTGCTTTAAAAAAATAATTCAAACAAAATAGTTTTTTGATTCAAAGAAAGCGCTTTTACTGTTGTCAATGACATCATTAAAGTCATTATTTTTGAAAAAAAACCTAATTGAATAGGTGGTTATGTCACTTTAATCACTGGTCAACCAGTAATTAAATATTTTGGGTATTTAACCCGTGTTAAGCGCAAATTAACGTTGCTGCTACCCAAAAGCGTCTTAATTACAGATTTAATCTATGATTACGGTAATCATAGATTAAACTTAACCTGTGTTAAAAATTATATTGCTGCAACCCAAATCGGACTTAATCTATGATTAAATATTTAATCTAAGATTAAATTTCTAAATTAGCGTTGCTGAAACCGGGCATTATGCTATTTTTGTTTACCATGTCAAATGTTTGTTGATAACACTAGTTTACACGGTTTATACACTTTTGTCAAAATGCTTTGTTTATAGATTCTAGTGCGCTGAGTACTGGAAAAATATTGAAAAAAATCTGTCACCTCTAGTTCAAAAAATATTTATTGAATACTTTAAAACAAATAATAGCACAAAATAAAAAGAAAAATTAGTAATCACTGATTTTCCATTTTTTTAATAATTTTCTTGATCTGTTTCTCTTACAATACACCAGCAGTAGTCTCCTAACTTTCATTCGTCCCAAAAACCTTTATGTCTATCTTTAAAAATTATAAGGTCTTGGTGAAAACGCCACCCTGATTCAGAAAAAAAGTTCAGGTGTGAATGGAGAAAATCTATCTTAATGACATGTTGACACCCATTGCATGATAGGTTTTTAATAAATCAGCAATATTTTTTTCTTTCTGATTTCTTAAGAATCCATGGACGATCATTTGAAAGGAATCGCAAGTTTTTTTTTAGTTAGTAGACAAAATGTTTTCGAACTTCTTATTAGCCACTAGTTCGCTTATCTTTAGACCAACAATCAGTAATGTTTGCAAATGGTTTCTCTTTATGCATTGAATTAATTTTTATATTGCAAAAACTCAAAAAAATTTATGGCGGATTCTTAATACACATCAATCATATTAATGATAGGTATGATACCTACTAACGTATGTAGAAAAGTAGTTAAATTAACGACACCCTCTTTTAAAATAATAGATTACAAAATTTGTTGTTTCCTAATTATGAAAGTTAAAAATTGATCTTCATAGGAAAAATACTTTGCACACAGCACTGATCTATGCCTAATGACTTGCTATTATCAAATAGTACAAAGTCCATGTCTTTAACCCCCGAACGAGATATCTCAAGCTAGTGCTGCACAAACTTCCTCAATATTCGACCCGATTGCCAATTTTGAATGAGACTTTTAGGTTGAACTTTTCATGTTTCACAAAATTATCAATGCATTAACAGTAATTATCTACTTTCAACTTTCGTACCAATTTAAATTATAGTTGTAATCATAATTATTATAAATTACAATATTTCAAGTTCTTCGAAAACTTTCGAGGAAATTTTTAGATGTAGTATATTTATACTAGTAAAATATTTGTATCACCTTATGTTTTAATTGGGGCGTAATTTTTTAAATCAATTTGGATTGGTTTAAATTTTAGGTATACACAAAATATTTTTGTTATTTTTTATTCGGGGGATTTTTAATTGAAATTGTAAGTGCAAAAAATTAAAAGCAATTATTGATATGGTTAAGCAACCTTGTTGAAAAGAAATCATTGAATATAATTATAAATCAGCAGCGTCAATTCAAAATGTTTTAATGTAGATAAGCTTTTTAGTTGTAATCAATCAAGATTATTACTGTTATTTAGGTATTTTCATTCGGGTGTATATAAATATCTCTACTTTTGACTTACTAATTTAGTACTTTGTTTATTATCGTAGGTGTACATACCTACCTACGTGTATTATTATTAAAATAAGTTCAAAAAATGTTGCGATTGTTAGTGTTTATGTTGTTAGTTATTCAAAATTTGGCTCATGTAATACCAATCCGGAATGGATTTGATTTGCATATAGTGCATTTAAATGATTTTCATGCAAGGTATGTAACTAGCACAAGTTTAATTTAAACAAATAGGTACCTACTATACTTATGTTATACAATATACAGTTCTCTGATTTAAAAATGGTAAAATAGATAAAATATTACTTTATCTACAGTGGGGAATTTTTTTGTGTATACTAAATATTTGAAAAGAAATTTTGAAATTAAAAATATATCTGTGTCGTAAGGTTGTGGATATACAACAAAAAATTCAAAATTATAATATCGAATAGAAGTAGTCTACAATTTAGTGTTACATGTAATAATTTGGTCTTGGTAAATAATAAGGAAATTCAATTTAAGAAGATACTATAGAGATATTTAATTGAAAACGTTAAACGAGATGAGACGTTCGCATTATATTATTATTTGCATACTGCGAGTGGTTCACTTATGATAAATTATTTCCTAACAACATTGATAGTAGTATTGAAAGGGTTTTTTAAAAAAATATTTAAAAACAATAACTTTATAAGGCTCTTTGTATAACAAGGCATTAGGCAAATTTTATTATTATGAATTTTATTTGAATTATGTATATTCCATTTTTTAACAAACTAGTTTTTTTAACTTTGGTTAGTAAATAAATAAGATCTATAATAATTGAATTTAATTATTTTAATTATTAATTTAAATTTAATTATTAGTATTATTAGTATTATAAGTATTAAATTTAAATTTAATTGACTGGTTGCTACTGTCAGCTACTGGTCAGCTACTGGTCAGCTACTGTTTTACTATCTTGTCAGATTTTAATTAGACATAATACATAATGTGGAAAACTCAATTCAAAATAGCACCCACATTGTCAACCGTTAGATTTTACCAACCTTCAAGTACCGCTTGGTATAAGCAATAACGATTAGTTTAAGTTCAAGTTTAGGTCAGGAAAACACTACAAAAACGATTTGCAAGGATGTATAGTAAAAAATTAATAAGAAAAAATGAAAAAATTTAATTAACTAAAGTACTTAGATTTAAAAAAAAATAAAAAATAAACACATAGTTTAGGAAAAAAATTTAAAGAAGAAACTGCTGAAAAATCTTTTAAAATAAATAATGTAACTGTTTTATAAAAAATAGTCTTTGTTTAGTGTAAGAATGTGGAGATATTGTAATTGAAGAAGAAATATTTTAGTCGACAATGTAAAAAACACCTCATTATTAGCTGCTAGAGAAATCTTGAGAATTAGGATTTCTATTGTTTGATTAGAATTTTAATTATAAATTTTATCTTCTTTATTTTTTAATACAATTTTCAATTTATTTATTAAAATAAGTCAAATAATAAGAATCTAGTAAAATATTTTTTTTGTAAAGGGGTAATATCCACCAAATTTTTTTTTCTTTCCAATTTTTTTGTATTGGCTTAAATCATGCTAAAACTATCCTAAAATCAAAATCTACAACGCCCAGGTACTGATCTAAACTCAAAATTCGTTTAAATCAATTTTTACCGAACAACTTTTATGCTGCAAAATCACAATCAAAATCAATCGGCGAGCAGTAGAACTGAAAAAGTTTACATCCGATTGACTTGAAATTTTAACTGTAGCTTCTTCATTAGATTATCTAGTGAAGTACACACGATTTTAGTGATTGATTAACAAGAAAAAAAGTTATAACAATTAAAGTCGATTTTTTTTGTTGAAAAAAAATTATTTTTTTCAAACCGTCGCCATTTTGCGAAAAAAAATTTTAAAAATATAATCATATGTACTTCACTAGCGACACTCATGTAGATAATGAAAAAAAAAGCGGTTCACGGCAATCGCTGCACAGCCGCCATTTTGTAAAAAAAATAACAATAAAAAATTTTTTTTCTATTTTCCAAGAGCTGCTTAATCCAATGATATATTATTTATATGTATACCTTACATCTCAAATGTCCTTAAAAAATAAATCATGAAAAAAGACTTGTTTTTTTGAGCATTTGGTGGATATTACCCCTTAATATCCACCATTATAAAAAATAATTAAGTTTTTAATACTGAAATTTATAAATTTTAATGTTTATTTAACCCTTATATGTTCCTGAATAGAGGCATCGGGTACATTTTTGACTTTGCCAGTGTATATCTCAGTTTATACTTTTAACAGCGGTTTGGGACTTTTAGTGACATTTTATAAAAATAGCTCTAAATAAATTATAACCATTTTATAAATTTTTAAACTTTTATAAATGCATTTTTTCCGCGATTTATACGTATGTAAATATATGACCCGAATGGAGTACCGGGTACCCTCAATTCAAAATCGAGTCGTATATCTAGTCGTAGTAATTATTATGGCCTTCGTCAGGTTCTATTCGATCTTCTTCACTAGACACTACATCTTTCTGAACTTTCATTTCGCAGGAAGTATGTAAAACATTCTTTTTGTCAGAATCACTGTAATTGTTTGCATTAGCAGGTGGTACTCAATTGTTATCTTCATCAACTTCAAATGCCAATTCTTCTTCTTTAACTAATAATTACAAAAAAGCATTGAAAACACATAATCCCGTAAAATCTATGTCGGCGTACCGGGTACCCCATCCGGGTAGGGGTACTATGTTGTCTTTTTATTCGATAACCTAAGGGTTAAACGTTTTAGTGCAGTTTACTAAATTTTACATGTAAAATTAGAAGTATTTTGTTGAGGGGTGCTTAAAATAAATCTTTTTTACACAAATGTTACAGGATATCTAATAAATAGGAGGGCCGAAGAGGACGACAATTATAATCTCTGAGCTAAAATTAAAACAATTTAAAATTATTTTGTTTGTATATATCAAGAGAACACTTGGATCTATTTGGATGATTTTAAATAATATGTTGTAGGTACTTCATATAGGTATTTAGTATAAGTCTTCTTTTGAGATAAAAATAAAATTTTTAAGGATGTGTCACGTAATTTTAAAGCAGATTTAATCTAATGAATTGAGTATGTCGAGAAACAATTAACAAAAAGACAATTAAATACTAATGTCCGTATTCACAAACGTTCGTAAAACATTTAATGAGCCGTTTAATTTTGCAAACCAATGAAAATGATCTCGTAATTCAAGCAAATAAATTCCGTTGGTTTGTTTAAATAAATGGTTTATTAAAATTTTTACGAACATTTGTGAATACGAGCATCAGTGTTTCATTGATATAATATCATATATCGGTATTAGATACATTAATTTATCGATCACAGTAAATGAATTACAACTGTTATCTATGATCCAACGATCCAATATTCAAAAGTTGATTTTAGACAAAAAATTGAACTACACTTTTTGTAACATTTCTGCATTATCTTTAAATTAATATCTTGCACTATTTTTTTATAACTAGCAATAATGATCATTATTATTTATTTAATTTTTTTAAAATTTATATTTGATTTTGTAAAAATCATGGTATACATATAAGTATTAGAAGCCAGGTTTTAAAATAAATTTATATTCATTTGAAAACAATTTATCTTAAATTTTTCGTAAACTACACAAAATATCGAGAAACTTTAAAAAAGCTTTTCTATATCAGTCGCTTAGATGCAAAAGCCGACATGTCGAAACTTTTTTAGAAAGGAGATTAATTCTATTCTAGCAATTAATTCTTAAAGGCTTCTGACTACCCCAGATTTTATCAATTGATTTTTATATTTTGATCTATGGGTAGGAAACTATGCTAAAAAAAATCATTGCTTAATTCGGTTAGATAAAGATTTTGTGAGTTTTTCTGCATTATCTAGTTTTATATTTCAGTGGACTTGTCGGGTTTTGCATTTAAGCGACTGATATAAGCTATATAAGAATAAAAAAATCTGATGTGACAACACATAACTTTCCCATTTATTACAAAATTTAATAAAATAAAATTAATAATAATAATAACGAAAATTTATAAATATATAAGTAAATAAATAAATAAATAAAATAAATTAAAAAAAAAGAAAAAAAAAGAAGGGATTTCAACCAAAATCTAATCAGCTCTCTAGATTACTACTACAAACCAGTACATAAAATTTGAATAAAATCGGCCACACACGCACACATATACAGGGTGCTGAATGACTTTGCCGAACATAGGAAATTAGCATGTAAAAATTTATTTATGCAAATTCCTGCTTCCTTAATTATTTTAGAGAAAAAATGAAAGGCACAAAAATAATGCAGAAATATAAACTACAAATGATAAAAGCATTAGATTTCATTTAGTTCTACTTAAAAAGTCAAAAAATGTTTTTGAAATTGTTAAAAGTTTTATTTATCAGACTAGCCATGTAAGTTTTCATGGTAATTACTTTTGCAAATAGAAATTAAATTGAATTTATTACATGGCTAGTGCGATAAATGAAAATTTTAACAATTTCAAAAGCATTTTTTGACCTTTTAAGTAAAATCTAGATGAAATCTAATGGTCTTATCATTCGTAGTTTATATTCTGCATTAGTTTCGTATCTTTCATTTTTTCTCTAAAATAATTAGGGAAGCAGGAATTTGCATAAATAAGTTTTTACATGTTAATTTCCTATGTTCGGCTAACTCATTCAGCACCCGGTATACACATCCGGATATATTGCAAAATTTGTCTCAAACAATTTGTACGGACTCATCAAAATTTTTTTTACTCGATTAGAATACTTTCCTTTACTACCTAAATGGGAAAGTACAATCAAAGATTGTTTTAAATGCTATCTTTTTGCGCAAAGAAAAATTAGTTGAATTTAATGTTGATCATTTTCAAATTTACACTATGTATGCTGAAATGTATTTCACATGGTACAACTAAAAAAAAATTTACAAATCTTTGAAATGTTCGTTTATATTTAAAAAACCAATTCACAAATAATAATATTATACACTTTCACCATAAATGAATTCTGAGAAAAGCCGAAATTTAAAAATGATAATTTGTATGTATACTATTTCTTATATTTCATAAACTCGCGTAATTAAGGATAAGCGGTAGACACGTGTTTTTGGCTTATTAACCGTCATTGGTACAGCTTACATAATAACAACTCACATTTTGCCAAATGGTTTTCCACATATATCAAGACGACGACAGGCGTAAGAGCAATTTTACACAATTAAGTGTAATTATCATAATTTGTAGCAACAAGTGAGTTGTCATCATGTATGCGGTACCAATGATCAGTGGCGGATTTATATGGATGCTTACGATGCTGGAGCATCGGGCCCCCGATCATTGAGGGGCCCTTAAGAGCCAAGACCTTACTTATTATTTTATAGAATTCATTTTTGTTTATTAATTATTATTATCTTTCTTTTTCAAAGAACATAAAAGCAAACGAAAATTATAAAATTTTGTTGAATTTAATTAAATTTTAAGAAGCTTAATATGCTGTGTAACATTGAATAGTAGACCCCCGATCATTGAGAGGACCATAGAGGCCCCCGAACCTTACTCGTTATTTTATAGAATTGAATTTGTTTTCTCTTTCAATCAGTTGCTTTTGCTTTGTATTTTAAATTATCTATAAAATAATAATTGATTGATACGTGGTTTAGGTAGTGTAACTCGATATTAACCATATCAATATTTTAGAAAACCCAAAAAATACACACACTCACGTTTTAGAAATAAAATACACTGTAAGTATAAAATATTTTCGTTTTCAAAACGTTTTCATTATACTATGGTATCGTCATCAGGCGATGAACTAGAAAGAAAAATAAATAAAATCCGTTTAATTGTTGTTTGGGGTGGCGAAAAAAAGTATTTTTGAAAAAATAAGGGAGTTTTTAGGAAAGTGATTTAATAAGAGTAAGTGAGCTCATAAACTCCCGATTTAGTCAAAATGTTGGACATTTTTCTTATCATATATTATTTTTTATACTTTTAAAATTATATATTTCTTTTTATGATATGTATGCTTGATAGTAAGTATGTATAAATTTTTTTCTTACCTGTTACATATACCATTATTTTTATACTAGACAAACGTCACCCCCCCCCCTATAATATCCTACTAGAGGCCTCTAAAATATAATTAGCATCGGGCCCCAAAAAGTCACCGTCCGCCAATGCCAATGATGGCTATAAAACAGAAATACATGTTTACCGCCCATTTTATAAATATGTAAACCTACATTATATGCGATAATTCTCAAAAATATAAAATTCAAAATAAAAATTACAATCTATTTAGTTGATGCTACCTCAATTACTTAGTTGGCGAAAAAACTAGAAAAATAAAAAATATTTATAAATTTTACAATCATTACGTCTTTACAAAATTATCAAAATGTAATGGAGAATTTTGAAGCACGACAGTAGATATCAGGGAGGAAAACATTTTATCTTATTTTATAATTAATTTTAATGATAATATACATAATATACTGATTGTTAGTTGAGGAAGTGAAATTTGATAATGATCATATCAGTATAATTTTGCTTACTTATATGTAATATATATATATGTAATTAATAATTATACCCACTTAAATACTGCAATGACTAATTTCTATAATATTATCAAAAACAAAAACACTTTTGTATTATTGTTTATCATTTCATCAAATTTAACAAAAGCTAAGTGTTTAATTACTTTGATATTAAGCCAATGATTTTTATAAATTACATAGTTTATATCTTAAGGGTGTAATTTTTTATAAACTATTGAGATTAAAACTAAAACTAAAAACTTGAGTTTTATTTATAAACTCAATATTATGAAATTAAGTACCTATACTTTAATATTTTTTCCCTATGTACGATGAAATTAAAAATCGTGACTTTCTTTTATAAACTATTGAGATTACATAAAACTAAAATTAAAAACTTGAGATTGAAACTAAAACTAAAAACTTGAGATTAAAACTAAAAGTAAAAACTTGAGTTTTATTTATAAACTCAATAATATGAAATTAAGTATATTTTAATATTTTTTCTCTTTGTACGATGAAATTAAAAATCGTGACATTCGTTTATAAACTATTCAGATTAAAACTAAAAAAATTAAAAACTTCAGATTAAACTAAAACCAAAAACTTGAGAAACAAAATCTACAAAGTAGATGAAAATTCTAAATAAACAAAATCGCAGCAAGAGAACGGCAGACGGAGCCGTATTAGGAATCGATGACGAATGAAAGAATAGCAAGAAAAAATTCTATTAAATTCAAAAAAAGCCTTAACGAATTACATGTTTCGATATTATTCACGGTGTTATCCACGACACTGATCTCATCAGATTCGTACTGGCAATTGAAAAAATAAAATTAGTTATTATAAAGTTATATTAGTTATTATATAGTTATAGAAAAGTTTCTAAAGGTCAACTAAAAAGGTTTATAAAATTTTTGAATTTCTTGAAATTCAAATATTCTTTTAACCGTTATTTTTTAAGTTTGATAAGGTACAAACTTTTGTAAGCTTAGATATCCCTAGTGGATACTTACAATACTTCTAGATACATTATCGTAGTATGGACTTCGACAGGTAGGCGCACGTGTACGGTTTCATGACGTTTGAAATAATAGTAAGTTTAATTTTATTTTTTCAATTGCCAGTACGAATCTTATGAGATCAGTGTCGTGAATAACACTGCGAATAAGATTGAAACATGTAATTCGTTAAGGCTTTTTTTGAATTTAAAAGAATTTTTTTTGTTTTTTTTTCATTCTTCATCGATTCCTAATACGACTCTGTCTACTGTTGTCTTGCTGAGATTTTGTTTATTTAGAATTTTCATCTACTTTGTAGATTTTTATGATTTAATATTTTTTCTCTATATGTCAATGTCAAACAGCACTACAACCCACAGTGAGTTTTAGCTAACCACTTCATTTCATGAAGGGTTTTCAAGGCAGATTACCTCGGTGGCAAACATTGCTCACCGATGGAGGATGGTTAGAATAAAATAAAGTTCTTGCTCTACTCGGGCTCGAACCAGGATTCTCTGCTTAGTAGTTGACGCACTTAAGCATCAGACCGTAACCGTCCTCGTATATAGAGGCCGTCCTTTAATCACGTGAGGTTTTTTATGCCATTTGTTTACCCCCCCCCTTCCCTTTGGTTATACGTCGTGAGGTTTTATGCTACCCCTACCCCCCCCTACCCAACATCACGTGTATTTTTTTTGAAAAATTTTTTCAAGTAGAGACGACAAGACAGAAGGCCGCGGGCAGCGGGGCGACGAGTGACGTCACAAGGTCTAGTGCCGGAAGCCACCTGAGAGCTAAATATTGTTGTTATGTTGCTTTTTAGGCATAAATTTGCTCGCTCGGGATTTCACGTGGTCGTAAGAAAATATATACGTGATTGTCACGACATCCCCTCCCCCCCATCGTGATCAATCGTGATGTTATTCTAACCCCCTCCCCCCCTGTTAGAACCTCACGTGATTAAAGGACAACCCCATATGTATACGATGAAATTAAAAATCGTGACATTGCTTTTGATGAAAACGTAGTAATTGAATAATATCGAAAAGTAATTACAACTGATAAACAATATGAATAAAAATTTTTAAAATCATTATTAAATTAAAAATTTCCTGTAATATAACCTATTATTGCTTCACTTTTAATTTTTAATTTAATATAATTAAATAAAGTTCGTATTTTAATCAGTGACTAAACTACATAATATGTATATTATAAGTATATTACATATATATTTAAATTGTAATTGGTAAACTTTGAGAACTATTGAATTTATAATTTATATTCAAATAACAGGGTTAACTATTATTGACACTTCATGTAGAGTTATATACCTTGAAGTATTGTAATAACTTTTTCAATTAATTGAAATAACCTTGTTACACCTGATGATTTTATAATATCTTTGTCATTTAATTATAAACATAGAATAAAACTAAATAAGCACTAGGTACCTATACTGAAACGAAAAATATAATATTTTGTTATTTTATTGATTGTATAACATAATTTTTTCATCTATTTTTGCCTTCATAATAATTGAAATTTATTTGCATTCGTCCGACAGAGCGCCCGAGGGAGAACTAAATCATACGCAAACTGAAATTATGGAAACTCTGAATGATTAGTGTATTAATTTAAACTAAATATTTTTTTGTTAATTTCAACTTTCACAGCTTTTATTGTCAATTTTAAAATAATTCTTTCGGTACTGGACCAGTATAAATGAAAATGTTATTTCTCTGCCGACATTTGGGTATTATAGTATAATATTATAATATATTGAATATGTATTACATTATTATGTAATTATAGCTGAAGAGCTCACGATAAATTTAAGTGAAACTAGAATATGTATACCAAAATAGCATATTAAGTATTTATTTATTACTGTTCTTTTTTAAAGACCAACTTTTCTGAGAAATTGGATGTTTTTTTATTGCAGTACTTCAGTTAATTTATGCAACAAAAACAGACTGGAAGGTCCCAGATTCGATCTCCTGCAGAAAAAAATTTTGTCAGCTCATTTTTTTTAAGTGCAACAAAAATTCGAGTGAAACCTTGATGTATTTATTATAAAATAACTAAAATTTGAAATGATTTTTTGAACGATTTCTTACAGAAGAAACTATACTGTTTAGAATATAATATTATGTACATATATGTATACCTAATATAATATAATATTATGTATATAATATAATATTATGTATTTAGGTACCTACTAAAATATTTAATATGTAAACTTTTGTTATCAATATGTATGTACTATTTTGAAAAAAGTGAATTATAAAAATAATTTTCGTTTGAATACGCAATATAATTTCTAATTAGTACAGTAAAATATAACTATATCAACTCTAATATTTTTATTTTTTGGCAGGTTTGCAGAAATTAGTAAAATAGGTGCATTATGTAAGGACGAATGCATTGGAGGATTTTCGCGGACATATGTAGCAATTCAACAAGAATTAAAGAGGAGACCAAGCTCAATAGTTCTAAATGCTGGAGATAATTTTCAAGGAACATTATGGTATAACCTTCATAAATGGAACGTAACGCAACATTTTCTGAATATGATACCTACCGACGCTTATGTAAGTAGAGCTGGTTAATATAAAGTTACGAGCATACATATTAATATATTGTAACTTTAGAAACTGTTTAATATTCAATCAGTAGTTTATTTTGAATATCTTTCTTCGCTATTCGTAAATTATATTGAAATACAAAATATATTATGGCCTCGATGAAGGTTTAATTTTTTTAAATCATGAAAATAATACTATAGTACCTACTTTGCCACAGACATTGGGTAACCATGAATTTGATGATAAAATACAAGGTGTGGTACCTTTTATTAAGGCATTAAATGCACCCGTCATTGCAGCTAATATAGACGACAGTAAAGAACCAGAAATGCAAAATATATACAATAAGAGCATTGTCATTGAAAGAGACGGAAAACGAATTGGTATCGTCGGAGTACTATTATCAAAAACTGATGTGAGTATGACAACATACTGTAACTTCCGAACTCAATAAGTTAATTTTTTCTTATTACTTGTAGACTATAACAAATTCCGAAAACCTTAAATTTTTGGACGAATCAAAATCTGTAAATAAGGAAGCTGAAAGACTTGTTGCAGAAGAAAATGTAGATACAATAATAGTATTATCACACTGTGGCTACAGCATCGATCAAAAAATTGCAAAATATGCTTCTCCAAAAATCGGACTCATAGTTGGAGCTCATTCGCATACCTTCTTATATACAGGTACATTTTTATTATTAGATAGGTAGTACTCAAATTAAATCTTATTATATGTACATACTTAATTTCAAACAGGTGAAGATTATCCAGGAGTGGAAGCACCAGTTGGACCTTATCCCACTATCGTTAAACATACGGACGGCCGCAAAATTCTGGTGGTTCAAGCTTCAGCTTATACCAAATTTTTAGGAAATATTACGGTACGGTACGATGACCAAGGTGATGTAGTTTCCTGGTCCGGAAAACCTATTTATTTGGACGAAAGCATTCCACGAGGTTGAAAATTAAAAAATAACCTGTGTGCTAAAATAAGTAACACTTTTATTTTTAGATGAAATTATAGACGCAGATCTAGCTAAATGGAAAGAAGATGTTGATAGATATGGAAATGTTGTAGTAGGATCAACAAAGGTTCTTTTAGATAACTCGTGTAGATACCGAGAATGCAATTTGGGAAATCTTATAACCGATTCCATGGTCTATGCTGTAAGTTTTTGGATTTTAATAGAAATGAAAATATTGCATAAAGTATTTTAGTTTTTAAATACAAATGAAAAAAATGCATGGGCTTATGCCTCAGTTGCTTTAATAAATGCAGGAGGAGTTAGATCAAGTATTGCGCTTGGAAGTAAGTAAAGTAAAATAATTTCAAAAATTTTGTTTGATCTGATGTTATAATTATCACCAGAGCATATTTATTAGCACTTTTTTTCTATATTATTAGATATAACATACAACGATTTGGTTAACGTCAATCCATTTGAAAATACTCTCGATACTGGTGAACTACAAGGGAAATATTTATGGAAGACATTGGAATACGCTACAGATCGTTTTTCTAATGAGAGGGTGATGGCAAAGTTAAATTTATTACAAGTTTCTGGTAATTCTGGTTTAATATTTATTAATATATATGTAAGAATATGCTCTTTTGTAGGACTGAAAATAATATACAACAGTACAAATGTTTCGGGAACCAGACTTCAATCCGTACAAGTAAGATGTAGAATTTGCAAAGATCCCACGTATTATGAAGATTTAGAGGATGAGAAGTTTTACAGGATCGTTTTTAATTCCTTTTTAGTTAAAGGCGGAGATGGTTTTCAAATTATTGCCGACAATATAATTAATCACGAAATTGGTCCTCGCGATATTGATATTTTAGAAGAATATGTAAAATTAAAAAGTCCAATCACGCAAGAAGTGGAAGGTAGAATTATAATGGTAACATAAGGAAATTAAACTTAAGATGCATAGGATTTTTATTAAGATATGTTCAAGTTTTAATAAAAATGGAATTGCACATTTTACTTTTAATTCGTCATAACCTAAACCTAAACAAAAATCTAATAGTGGTATAATTGCATATGTATTAGCGATTCACATCCAATTAATGTCAAATATTATGAACAAAAGTGGCGACTCGTTAGATTGGACAATGGTGGTACAATAAAGAACCAATTCCAATTTTCTGTAAATGTAAAACTTTGGTCTCTCCACATATAATATACAATAATAAAGTATAAAATAAGTAAACCATCAAGGTATCAAAAACATTTATTAAGCATTGATTTATTAAAAAAAACTGTGGGCTATTTTCAAACTAACTATTTTTTTGGAAATATTTAAATCACCGCCCAATAAGAAAAAACAGCGACGTCACTGTGGTAAATAACTTTTATCTCACAAATGATGTTATAAGTTTCTTTGTTTCAAAATGGATAAAACTGTTTTTCCAATGCTATATTAACCATGGAGCTCATTGGGGTTCAAGCCCCAAAGAGTGTTTCCAAATAAGGATGCAAAATTGTAAAAGAAGCTTCAAAAAGAAATGGTAGTATATTAAAGTGAAAATTTTGCAAAAACAACTCTTTGTTGCCTCTATTGTTCGGAGTTTCATCCCCTCGCGACCGATAATGGTCAAATCAAAAATAATTACCCAATACTGCCAAATATCAAACACGCATAAAACCATATGCGTCGTAACCAAAATCAACAGCTGTTCTGCTGATAACCAAAAAAAGCATACATCCGGAGAATAACAATTCAAACATCAGGTGACTCGAAGAAAAAACACAAGCGATGGACAGGTGTTAGGTACATAAGAAAAATCTTCGTATCACCATAAAGAGGAAAGAGGCTAAAATTTTCGAAGTAATGTAAAAATAAACACCTTCAAACAAAACTACACTCTGTGTTGGAATAAATAAATCCGCAATACATAGATCCAAAAATAACTGCAGCCTCTTTATGAAAACGAAAATTAACCAGTTGATTTTCAACAGTATCGGAAGGAACTTCCAGATACCTTTTGCCAAAAATACTAATAAATTCTTAAAAATTTTATTTTTTTATAAAGTTTATACTAAAATAAATATAAAACTTTATTTATATAATAATATACTTTGAATATGACAATATATTTTAAATTCTTGATTGGACGTAGTTTCTCATACAGTTTAGTATTTTTACTGCTGTTTGACCGTAATCATATCCATGAACATTATTGCAGTGTTGCACAATATCTTGAGCTTGAGGTTCTCCTGACCTAATTCCGAACGTTGAATCTAAATCAACAATGTACTGTTCCAATTTATCTTCATTCAACACAGCGTTTTCATTAATAATTCCTTTCTTTTCCTAAACGCAACCCATTAATTCATTTAATGCGGGGTCATCTTCTGGAAGTTGTCCCATTCCAAAATATTGTTGTAATTGAGAAATTTTCGTAGTGCATTCAAATGTATATTGCATTAGTTCCATTAAGACCGGTGGCATCTCATCTTTTTGGCTAATAGACCGACTTTCCACCTAGATAAAATAAAAATTAAATTTTATTAATTTATTGTTGAATACATCAGAACCTGATATTGTAAAAAATAATTTGTTTGTAAAGTATAATATATCTTACTTGAAGAAAAGCTGCAACTAGAAATCCAACAATAACAAAACGTTTCATTGTAAACTTTTATAATTTGTAGTGATTTCGTAGTTTGTTTTAAGTTAGTTTATATACTCCAAAATCATTGAAATCAGTGCATCTAGAGGTCACGATAAGTTTATTATCAAAGTAAGCGGTTCTACCAAATAAATTTAGAAAAAAATGTACTTCTCTAACGATTGTTTATAAAAACATTTTAAATTTATAATATTAATTTAAAAAATATTAGTCGATTGATACGTGGTTTAAACGGTGTAACTCGATATTAACCATATCAATATTTTAGAAGACCCAAAAAATGCTCGAAAAACTTTTCAGAACTAAAATGTTTTTTAAGTTATTTTTAGGGTCGTGCATTTTTTTTGAGTCTTCTAAAATATCGATTTGGTTAAAAAAAAATATTAAATTAAGTTGCTAGATATGGAAGCGGAAGCGGACTGCTCAAATTACTTCTACTGGACAAAATCCTTCTCGATAACTATTTTTTCTAACAAGAAGCAGTTAAACTTATGGTAACATAGAGCAAACTTTGGATGCGTTGATGCGTAGGATTAATTCAAAACAAGGTCTCTCCTTTGTAACACATGAATAAAAGACGCTCAGGTTTTTAATATGTTTATTTATAATATATAAATAAAAAGCTTATGGTCTTCTTCTTCTTCTTAATTTAGAATGTTATTACCATGGGAAGTACCAAATTTACCCTTGGTATTCATGGTTCTTTGAGCACTTTGAATATATTCTAGTAGGGTGCTAGTCTTCCTAGATGCATAGCCTATAGATGACAACAGTGTAATCGGCGCGACCAAGCATTGAACCGCGGCTTCCCGCTTCGTAGCATGTCGATTTAAGCCTTAAGGTACGCGCAGAGTAAACGCTGGTTGCCGGTTTCCGATTATCGGTGCCGACAATTCTATGTGGTAAAAAATGAAAGTGCTCACTGCTCACATTGCAAGCAGGTAAATAAGCGTCGAGAGTGGTTGTCGACGCTGATATTTATCGGAATGAAGTGTTCACAGTACAAGCAATTTTCTAATAAGCCCCGACTGAATTGCATAATTCAATAGAACAATCAATGACCGGAACGAGATGTATCTGACCACGTTCACAAGTAAAGTCGCATTAAAGCAGGCAACCGGTGCTGGCATATTCAAAACAATGATTTGTTTTATGTTTGTGCCGCCAGCTACAATTGTAAAATAATAATTAGGAATTAGATACGTTTATGCCCGGTTTCACCCACCTCCGTCAAGGTTGTCAAGGCATTTGATCAACGTCAAATCTGGTTTAAGCAATTATGAAACAGATTTTCATAAGTTAACGAAAGTCAAACCTTTCGACGTTGATTAAATGCCTTGACGAAGGTTGGTAAAACGGGACATAAATATTTGATTTTGAAAGTTGGAAAGGTCATAGCTTGCTACAATTAGTGCAAATACGATACTGTACAGGGTGGCTCAATTTCGATGCATCTTATGGGGAAGTCAGTAAATATAACAGATATCAAAAAATGGATGGCGTATCGTCGATCTCTTTTTTTGAGCAAAGCTGAATGGCCAAAACCAGAATTCGCTATCTTTTTCGTTTTCAAGTTATGGCCAAAAGTTCGCTTTTTAAACTTTTCGATAAATGTCGATATTTCGTTTTTTTCATATTATTATATTAATTTTTTTATACCGGGTGCTGAATGAGTTAGCCGAACATAGGAAATTAACATGTAAAAACTTATTTATGCAAATTCCTGCTTCCCTAATTATTTTAGAGAAAAATGAAAAATACAAAAATAATGCAGAAATATAAACTACGAATGATAACACCATTACATTTCACCTAGCTTTTATTTAAAAGGTCAAGAAATGCTTTCGAAATTGTTAAAATTTTCATTTATCGCACTGGCCAGACTAAATTCAATTTAATTTCTATTTTCAAGTATAATTACCATGGAAACTTATGAAAACTTACCATGGCCAGTGCGATAAATGAAAATTTTAACAATTTTGAAAGCATTTTTTGACGTTTTAAGTAAAAGTTAGATGAAATCTAATGGTGTTATCATTCGTAGTTTTTATTTCTGCATTATTTTTGTATCTTTTATTTTTTCTCTAAAATAATTAGGGAAGCAGGAAATTGCATAAATAAGTTTTTACATGTTAATTTTCTATGTTCGGCTAACTCATTCAGCACCCGGTATGTATAATAAATTTTTTATATTAATTTTAAATATTTTCAATTATTTCTGAGTATAATAATAAAGTTGTGTTTTTTCAAATGGAAACCATAGAACATAGATGGTAGATGGCTATGACATAATATTTAAATAGAGTATTTTTATCCTCTTTTCAATTATATATAACATGTAGGGACTATTATTTCAGTTTCATCTCGTTATATTAAAAAATGTTAAATAAAAGTAAAAGAATAAAATCCAATTATTCAAATTTTTGATTATCCGAATGGGGTCCAGTCCCAAATGATTCGAATAATTGGAGTTCTACTGTACATATAAAACACAAAGTTTGCTTGTTTATATTTTTGAAACAACAGTCACCAATCGAGCTTTGCAGCTTTTGTTCAAGTAAGATATATTATTTATTATACTTTTTAAACAAATTTCATACTACGTTGTATTCAAAAATAATATAACTCACTTAACTTTCTAAGAAAAAGATAAGGTCTATTGGTAGAAACGGCGAGATATTACCACATTACCAGAAATTCTTACATTTCCTCAATAGTACCATGCTCATTACTTTATATTCACATGTACTCCAGTAAGCAAGGAAAATCCAAAAATGTTAGGCATATTGTCTTTTTCGGTTTAAAAGTGAAACCTTGTTTGACACATAATTTTTGCATTTGCAAAGCAGAGCAAAGCGGTAGCGGAAATAATAAATAATTATATGCATTGCTGAAGCGAAATTAAAATGATTCAAAATAACTAAAGAGATACTATTTCGCAATAATTGCAAAATTTATTATTGCGAAATATTATTACTCCTTTAGTTATTTTGAATAATAAATAATAATTAATTTATTTTGTACCTACTAATTTATTATTTTAGAATCAATTTTGATTGATATCAATTTTGACGCTTTGTCCATCTAGTGGTTGTTTTTCTAAACTAATCACGCATTTCTAAATACAACATACAACATAACCTGCAAAATAAATATTTTTTTCCTAGAATAGGCAATTTCATATTATATTTTCAGAAATACATAAGAATGTTGCATCCTTCGAGTGGTACGGGACAATTTGTATTAAACAGTACAAAAATTATAAGATACGTTCGTAAGGGATGCGCTAACAGACCATTTTACCACATTGTAGTTGCAGAAGTAAGTTTTTATTTTTCAAATAGAGCAAAATATTATTAGTTTTAGGTAATAAAATAATTTGTTATGTGGTGAAGTTAAAAACAGATTTAATGGATATCAATTATTTCAGAAATTTAAAGATCCTCAGGAAGATGTAATTGAACAATTAGGAACTTACGATCCTCTTCCAAATCAACATAATGAGAAGTTAGTTTCAATAAATTTTGAAAGATTGCGACATTGGATAGGAAGAGGTGCACAGACAACTGAACCAATGAAGGAATTATTAGGTTTGTGTGGGTTTTATCCTGTATACCCTTCGGTTTACATGACAGCGTGGCGTAGAAGAAAACAAGCAGATGAAGATGCTCGCAAAGCAGCAGCACAAGATGTAGCTGCAAAAGAATCTGAAGTAAAGTTAGATGCTCCTGAAACTAGTGCATAAGGTTGTTTTTATATTATTTAGTGAATACAATATTAGTGAAATTTTATTGGTTATTTTCTTTCCCATAATATAATTTTCTTTATTGCACTTTAACAAATTAAAAACTAAGTTACATGTAATATGAGGAGATCGGCTAGTACTGGTTTTTATCTCTATGCTGGAAAGTTATCTTCTATTAGCCAAAACGTTTGAAATAGATTGCAAACTAGCCTTCAATGTTATTGACCAATATCTTTTGCGATTTTTTTTTAATAATTGTACTGGAAATTCATGTTTTCTCAGTATTCTTATAATTGTTCACAGGAGTGAACATACCAGGTTCTAATAGCAAACTTCGTGAAAGTTTTCAGATTGGCCATCCTATGAATATTACTCTTGCAAATTATAAATAACGGACTGAAAATTAACACAGATACTAATTTAGAGTTATAATCTTGGTAATTTAATAGACAGAAAAGTTTTTATTTGACTTTTTGAAAGAAATAATTACATATTTCTTATGCCTTAGCTGCGAGTCTACTTTATTAATTTAAATAAACATTATTGTACCTTGAGGCAATGTTTTGTTTTTTATGAAGTGTAGTAGAATCTAGTTTTGTCAAGTACATTCTTTTAAAAATTTATCTTAACATATAAGATGGAAATTGCCAGTATTTAGAAGAGTATATTAATTTTGTTTTTTTTTTGTTTGATTAAATGAATTGTCCAGGATTAAATAAAAAAAACAGTTATTTAAAATGATATATTTTGGAAATAACAATTTCATTCTGGATTGAGAAGAAAGGATAAATAAAATAGAATAAATGTCAACTTTATAATCAAATCTCCATTATATATGCACACTATAGTAGAATACAACACGTTAAATGTAAATGCCTGCACTCTTGAAGCCTAACGTGCAAAAATTTGTACAATAAAAAAATTGAAGTATAAATTTGATTCTTAGACCATTAGAAGAATTGTTAAAAATTATAACACATAATTAATCACAGTGCAAAAATGTCAAGAGTTACTACCTACTTTACAAGAAACTTAATAAACCACCGTAAATCTAACAATAAGAAAACTTACTAATGAGGTACTTTTTGGATTCAAAAACCTATTAAAACTTAATTGTAGCAATACTTAGCTAATACCATTTACAAGCATTTAAAACTTTCCGCATACACAAATAAAATTCACAATAAGCTAAGGTTTAAAAACTGTTAAAAGAAGAGATTAATGTAAGAAAATTGGCTAAAACATTATTTTTTGGATCAGTTTTAGTTATCCTTCTCCAATAATTTTCCAGCTGCAAACAAAAAGAAAACATGTAAAAATACCAAAATTTGTAATAAAAACATAAAAAAATACACCACAATAAATAAAATTACAATTTTACATATCACGACAACACCACTTTTGACTCTTCTTATTTATGAACTATTAGAAATATTAAGAATTATTATTTAAAATAAAATTAAACCAAATATCACCACATTTTTCAATAACTTACAGGCTGCTTTAATTTTTTCCACAGTATGATCGATGGATCCCTGATGTTTTTTGAAGTAAGGCCTAACTACTTTTTGGTACAAAATAAGTGAACCATTTAAATCGGTTGGAATCATAAGCCAAATGAAAAATACGCACTAAAAAAAAAAAGGTATTCAATGTAAGAAAACAAAATTTCAACCCGATTACCTTGGCTAACCAATACAAAGGAAACCATCCAACTATGATATCTGCAAAAAATTCAAACAACGAAAAGATAGCAAAAACGACCCAATAAGTCAACCATTTAGTGTCATCATCTTTGGCCGGCGATTCGATAGCATGAATGGACACATAGGCCGGGTAAATGAAACTTATAGTATTGCATAATAGTTGACCAGCACATCCAAACACTAACCACAAAGCGACTACAGCAATGGAACCTAAAAAATAATCACACAATAAAATCTTTTAAAATGGTGGCTGTGATGCGTTTTTTTACCAACAAAGAGGTATAAGCGATTTACACCAGATTTACTCTCCAAAGCCGCAAGAATTGAAGTCCAAGGCTTGCTTGTGTCATTTAGCGATGTTTCGAGTTGATCTTTTATACTTAAAATTCTGTTTGCCATTTTTATCTAACAATTTTGACGTGACGGTTAAAACAAGTGATAAGAATACGAAAATTCCGCAAGGCCGTTAGAATATTCTATTTTTAATTAAGGTTAGAATTATCCACTTCCGTGCCAACTGTTCGAAATTAAATAACCATTTTTTAGGTATTGCGTCAAACAGTGACGTACAAACCATGACAGGCAACAAAAGAAAATTGTGTTTTCTTGATAAAATGAAATAAATATTAATAAATTTATGTAAATATATAGTAATTATTATACGTGGTAAGAAAAAAATCAAGGTCACGATCTTTGATTTTTTATTGTAGAATAACATAATTAATGATGTAACCGCTAGTTACACCCCTGGATGGCCATCTACATTTACAAAGTAAAACTAATAGAGAAATCTAGGATCTAGGAACTTCCGAGTCTCAAAAACAAAATCACTCGAACGAAAGTGACAATTTTGTATTGTATTTAATTAATTCCTCGAAAGATTAACTAGGTATGTATGTTGTAATTATATAATATCATTTTAATTTTTACAAATAATGTAATGCTTAAATTTGCTTCCATCGCAGTAATAGGTAGATGGGCGATGTAGTTACGTAAGATGGCAGCTATTCAATATAGATTTTCCGTGGTTTTCAAATTTTTATTATTGTGATTAATAATCGCAATGTTTTAATCTTTAGTTATGCTATTTACAAGACCCCTGATTAAGACTGCTCAATCTGTCAGAACTGTTGTCATAAATGGACCTCCATCAGTACACTTGTCAACTATGGACAAATTCATTCATGGTTTCATAATTTATGTTGCTATGTTGTCAATGCCCATGTATGTTACATATTTATTAAAAGACCTTCGAGAAAATAAATAAACCGAACAACCCCGTAAATATACAAATTTATTTTTAATTATTTTTACAATCTGTTATTTCAAGAATGCTTTGCTGCCCTTTTCTTTAATACATTAATCTGGTTTGGAGTTGAAAATTAATTGTTTGATTTGAAATTTATTTGATGTTAACTAACAAACATAACTTGTGATACTTGCTTGAAAAAATTGTCCTATTTGTAATTATAAATAGTAAGCATTTTTATAATACCTACATCGACATTGTTTACTATCTCATTAATAAGCTTTTGTTTTTAGCTATGTTTCCCAGAAATTCGTTGGTGAAGATTTTACCAAGAGTAAGACAAATGTCGACAATTTCAGGACCACCAAGTAATCCCATTTCGATGCCCGAAAAGCTTGTTCATGGTGCAGTAATTGCAGTTGCCATTTTGGGAATTCCTACTTGGGTCTTAACCCATCTCAGTGAATACAGAGGCGGCAATGAATAAAAATTTTTATGTTAGTTAATTGTAGCAATTAAATAAATATATTAGATTAAATATGGGGTTTTTTTGCTTGACTATTTGAAATTGGAGAGCCTGCTTAACAAAGGTTTTGTTATAAAATGTTTGTTACTTTCCGCTGTATTCATAAAAATATTTAAGAGTGTTGAAACTTATTTTAGTTAAAACGCTGATTAAATTTCAACAACCAATGAAAACCTTGCACGTAAGGCTAATAAACATTTGTGATTGGTGTTTTATGACACATTCCTTAAAAAGGGTTAGTAAACCTGTTGTAAATTTCAACATTCAACAACAAAAGGAGGTAACTGTAAAAATATTTAAGATTTGTATTTATATTCAGAAAATAAAAGTTTAAAATACAATTGTTTGAGTAGAGAAAATTCAAGTGAAAAAAATTAAATGAAAGTAAAAAACTAACGATGACGCAAGAGTAATGTCGAATCTCAAGTTTTGGTCAATGCAATCCTTGTTTTTCTCAAACCATCATATGCATTTGCATCTCATACAGAAGATGAGTATTACTACTGTTTGATGTGAAAAGCTTTGGTTGGGTTTTATAAAGGAAGTATCTATCTAAAATGATGGATCATTCGATTGAAGCCATAAAAAAATGTTTTGATTTAAAAAAAATGTAGCTAGTCTTCTCAGATGTATATGATAAGCGGCAAGTTCCTTTCAAAATAAAAGGTTTAAATATTGAATTGAAAAAAATTTTATAAATATTCAACAACCACTTTAATGAAAGGGTTAAAAACACCAATATATCGAGGGGGAAATCCCAAAGCAAATTTTTGTACACCAGATTTCCTTTTAAAACATTTTTGAAGGATTTTCAGGATTACGTCAAGATTTCTTTTCAAAAAGTAAAAAGAAAGGTTGTCTATAATATCTTGGATTTTTTATGATTTCCCTTCAGTTATACACCAAATTTCCCCAGCAGTCACAATATATTTTATATTATGATGAAGAAAAAATTAATATAAAAAATAAATTTACTTGTTTATCAATTTAAAGCTAGCCACTCACGTTTCTGCGCCGCAGTACAATTCTGCAGGATGCAACAAAATTGAAGTTGGTCGGATCAGATCACAGACAAGCCGGGTATACTGCAGCAGACTGACTGATCCCATCCGACCAAGTTCAATCCTGCAGAATCGTACTGCGGCACAGGAACGTGAATGGCTAGCTTAAAAGATATTAGACAATAATTAATTTTGCTTATTCTGAAATATATTATAAGATATGCTTTAGGTACTTCTAATGTAGACATTTAGCCAAATTATGCACTGTTTCTAACGCCAAATAATTGGTTGTTTTACATCTACTCAATGAGAATTTCACCAAGACTAACTTAAAATTGCTTTTTATGGCATCTTTTAATGAATACTATCAAAAGGAATTTGGTATACTTGGTGAAGTATTACGGTATTATGTAGAAAGCCATCTTAATTGAAACTTGATTAGATAGGTGAGCGTAAATATATTGTAAACTATTAGATTATAATTTCTTTATTATTACGTACACATATTTTAACATTTCATTATTTAGAACTAAAAAATAATTCATCTGTTTAAAAACTGTTGTGACTAACGTTTTTGGCACTACGTTTGATTAATTTCACAATATTAAAAAAGTAATTTGTAGTACAATTTCCAGAATACTACAATTTCATAAGGAATACATCAAATTAGATATTTTATGTAATGGTGCAATCAACATTAAGTGCAGTTTTTTTAAATGCAACAATTGAAATAATTTCAATTGGCTAGTCACAATTAACAAGTAAAATCTAAATTTAGACTTGAAATACTTTATTCATTATGTTTAGAAACAAATAATTCGATATCACTGGTAAAGAAAACAGTCACTACACTTATTTACATTCTTTTATGCCTAGATAATTTAAGAGTTATTTAGGTTATCAAAATTTTGGGCCCAAACAATTTCAACTGTTTCTATATTTAATATACGATAGGTAAATAGATATAAATATTTTTGTTTCAATCAAGTCTTATAAATAATACTTTATAGAATAATTTATTCCATTCCATAAACAAAAAAGCTATAAAAATAAAAAGACACAACATAAATAAAAATATTGAATGCATTGTAACGCCAAATTTAACGTCTCTAGTATAAAACACAAATATCACAATAAAAATAACCATCAAATTTAACATAAAAGAAGATCGTGGTAAATTTATTAAAACTCTAACAATTATTTACATAGAAATTGAAAATTTAATCAATCCTGACAGAAATATAACTCGTTAGATAAAAACTAGTCTAAAAGGGAACAAACAATTGAGCCAAGAATTAGGTGTTAGTTTTGGTCTTTCGCAAATTTGCTTTATTAAAATTAGAAATAGAGCCTAATAATGCAGATCGATCTTTGCTATTATCGTTAAAACTATTATTACCATTTACTAATGGAGGAGGTGGAGGTGGTGGGACTACTTGACTATTTGTCGTAACAGGTGGTGGCGGTGGTGGTGGAGGCGATGGCACTGTAGAAGAACCTGAAAATAATTTTTTTGCTTTTATATAGCCACTGTCAAAACTTACAGTGTTAAGAAATTGTTTTACAGAAAACAAAAAATACATGCAACATTAAATTGTACCATATATCCTCAGCAACTTTTCAGACCTAAATAAGTTAAAAAAGCATTGGCAAATTAATACGGAATATTTACAAAAAATAATCATTCAGAAAAGCAAACACAAGGATAGATTTTTAAGTATAAGACTGGCATTGAATTATTAAAAGGATCGACTGTCTAACCCCTTCCCTTGATGTGTGGATTATATTTCCATACATCCCTGTTCGGGAATTTATAAATCCTAGGATGTCACGTCTTGAATCCATCGATCCAGATTAATCAGTTGTTTTATATTTTAGTACCTATGTTCTTCTAATTTTTATGGTAATTTTTTATTGGCAATGAATTCATAAACCCTAGGCAAATAATGCAGTCGAATTACAATTTGTAAAATCAAAACGCCCAGTATATTTTTATATTCAACACTATATAGTTTGATAACCACTTTTAAATTAAAAACAATTATATAACCACCGTACAATTGCTAAAGCCAATTTTAAGTTGTTGACCATAAAATTGAACATTTAAAAATAAGATACAATGGTCGTTGTGTACATCTGTTTGCAACAAAAATTTCAATTCATCAAATTAATTTAAAAAGCTAGCAACAATAACCAACAAAATAATTAATTTTTAATAATAATTAATAACTAACCTGATATAGACGGTGGGGTTGCAGTACCGACTGAAGTAGCAGTACTGGCACTGTTAGCACTATCGCCACCTTCTCCGTTTGGTCCTTCCTTTCCATGATCAATGCTGCTGTGCTTTTCTCTGTGCAGCTGCTCTTTAGCCAATTGTTTTTGTTCCTGTTTCTATAAAAACAAAATAAAATAAAAAACTTGAAAATAGTAATTTCGTGAAAATGTACCTTCTTTTGTCTTTGCTTCTTTTTTTCTTCCTCAGAACTCATCATTTCCTGAACCCGGACAAGACGTTTTTGACTTCGAACCATTTTTTGTTCTTCTTTGAGACGTTCTTCCAACTGCAACTGGTTAGTTTTAAGCCGTTCTTTGGTTGATGTGGGAATTTTTAAATGTGCCCTATCACCAGGGTGTAGAGTCAAAATTATTGACGAAAAAAATGGATTATGTAATAAGTTGTCAACAGTTGGTAATCCAGTTTTGCAATTTTCAGGAGACAGAATCAAAGCTAGTACGGCACCTGGAATTAAAAATTTTATATCCAATATTTAATAAAATTATTCAAAACTAACGTAAATCAGATGGGCAATCGCTTGGTATATTTTCAATCGTACTTTCTTGAGCAGGTGCACCAAAAGTCATTTCGTATAAAGTGTGACCAAAGCAAAACACTTCTACTGCTTCTAAATTATTTATACGTTTGTGTTGCATAAAAAATGGTCGATAATATGATGGAATTCCAAGTACTCCATTTTCAATATCTAATAATTTAACGCGCTCATTTTCTATTATTATGTTTCCTGTATGTAAGTGACCTGGAACAAAAAGAAATTTCAATATTATTGAAAAAAATAATAAAGATCATACTAGCATTCACATTTTTATTATTATGCAATTAGTACAGTTAACCATTTTTGATAATAATGTGAAAAATAATAATTAATTTGCAAGGCATTTTTATTTAAATACAAAACAATTAAATTAATACAAATTCATTTAATTATAAATAATATTAAGGGCCAACATTGTTATCTGTAAACATATATTCACCTCTCAGTAGTGACAACCTTTCAATTCTAATCAGGGGTTTATAAATTTACTGAACACATAGTTAACAGACACTTTACTGAGCAGATGAATATATCGGCCCTAAGAGTCATAATAAACCTCAACTATCATATTTCCTTATTATATTTGAGAGGAAATCTACTTGTTAGTTTAAAGCAAACTGACGTTTTTTTATTGCTGCGTTTTGATAGATCAAAACATAATATTAAAAATAAATATAAGATAAACTTCCACACCGTCTAGACTAGACAAATATCCATCACCTGCTTGAAGAAGTTTTTATAAAAAGAGAAAATAATTTATAGAAAATTCGTTTATGCAGGTTTTATATTATGTATTTATAAATATAAATTAATTTTTTCATGTTATAATTATAATGTTCTTAACAACTGTAGTGACTAGATAATGGAGTGGCTTGTTTTGAAGAGACTTTTGCAGCCTGCTGAATAAAACCCGCAAATGTTCATCTAGAACAAAAATTACAACATTTTATTTTCATCTAATACATAGAGTTCACTAGAGAAGTACGTAAGGATTTTCCAAAATATTGAATATTCTTTATTTCATAAAAAAATTTAAATAAAAATTTAAAAAAATATGTATCAAATGTAGTATATTTTCATAAATTTTTTTTATATTTTAAAATAATTTTTGTTTTTGTTTGTTTGGGACTGCCACTGATGGCATGTCATGTCCTCGTTAAATATTTCTTTAGAAGAAATGACACATAGATCTATAAAGGTTCGCCACCACTGACTGCTCTAGTCTATTCTATGTAGATTGTAGATGAAGATAAAATTTTGATTTCTGTTATAGTAGGGTATATGGATCCCCCTTTATTTAATTTTTATAATATACCTTGCAATTTAAACAAACTTTTACAAAATAGCAGGTGCAATTAAACTAATAAAGTAAGTTTAAAAATACTACTGCCAAATTTCGAAGCAATATCTTCAGAGCTTCCAAGAATCATTTTGAAGAATAAAAATAATGAATGTGTTCTTACTTATCGTAGTCACAAAAGAAACTGCTCAAGATATCGCTTTAAAACTTAGTAGCAGTATTCTTGACATTATTTGAAAATACTTCTGCTATTTATTAAAAGTTATTTTTTTAAGATTGGTTAATTTTGAATTTTTCAGCTAAAATAAATGCATGATTTTCTTTCCTAAAAAATGAATAGTAGTTGTGAGGAAAATTAAGAAGATTTAAAAAAGTCGAACAATTTTGGCATGAAAATGGCCAAGTCTTTCATTGCCACAAATTCTCTTAAATGTCAAAAATCAAAATTTTTCACATAAGTTATATTTTTTTTTATAGAAAAACGGCGAAAATCCTAGTTTACATTAATTTTCAAAACACACCTCTGTGAAATTTTAGATTTTCTTAATTAAATTTGATAAACATTTTTTAGAAAAATGCATTTTTTTTTTCAATCAATTTTTTTGATGATTCAAGAAGCCAACATTTGTTATCGTGTCTCAACGTTATGTCAAATGTTTCTTAATTTTTAAGTTACGAATTTTTGAAAATTACGAATCGTTTTAATTATCTTACTGTTAGCAAACCTTACAACAAATGCTCCTACCACAATGGTAAAGTACTGGCATGATAATTCTTAAGTCTATGTTCGCTTCCCATATCAAGAACATTTTGTTCATTTAACTTGTTAGTTTTGCAAATTGTGTGTTTTTATAATTTTTAATCTTTTCACATATTTATTACTAACGCTGCTTTTATACTTTACTTTATAATTTATAAAATAACAACAAAAAAAAAACAAGTTATAATAACAAATATAATTATTTACATTAATTTTATTTATTACATATAATTTTTTTTTTTTTTTAATTTACTTCAAAACACATTATTATTAGGTCATCCCATAAGTAATGCGGTATATTCCAATGAGTCCTAAAAATACCCTGTTATCTGATAACCTGTAAGCAATATGCAGCTGAGTAAAATAGCTCTTGCAGTGCATCATATAATCAGTCTACATATTATACTTGTAACGCGCATATTTCAATTGAAAATATTATTTCTATATCTTTAAAATGGAAGTGACAAGAGAACATATTCGACATATTTATGCTATACGAAAAAATATACGTAAAGTTTATGGTGATAATGCCCCAGTGTGGGCAAGTGTCAGCATTGGTTTCTAAGATTTCGATGTGGTAATTACAATCTCTCAGACAAACCACGTGAAGGAAGACTGATTGAATTCGATGAAGACCTCCTACGCACAGTTGTCAAACACAACCCATCAGTGACTATTGAAGAACTTTTGGAGACACTCAATGCATCGCATTCCACCATCCATTGTCATTTGAAAACTCTTGGTAAGGTTTCCAAGCTTGGAAAATAGATTCCACATCAATTATCTGAAGAATAAAGACAGACGCGAGAGAAACTGGAAGAATTGCGTTGGGAAAAAATGATTCATCCAACATATTCTCCTGACATTGCACCCTTAGACTACCACTTGTTTCGTAGTTTACAACATTTTTTGAATTGGTAAAAATATACTATTCTGAAACTTTTGTTATTCGTTCAGACCTCAAATGTGGTACACATACTTAAATCAGGTGACCATTCACCATTGATCATAAATCATTGTACCAAACATGGTATAATGTAATGAAAAAACTAGTGTGAGAAATCAGTTCACCTTGACAGGGTTAGCAAGATTCCTAAATATAAAATAACAGTGCCTGAAAAATTGATAATCTAAAATTAACCATTTTTTAAATGTGTGATCAAGTTTTATTATTAATTTGTAGCAAATATAAATTTATAATTAAATGGGTTTGCTTTACGAAGTTGTTTTATAAATCGATAATAATCAATAATAATTTTTCTCTTCAAAACTGTGTAATTCAGCAGTCTTCAAGATTTCATTACATTTTTAAACAAAAGCTTGAAAATGACTACAATCATTCGAAATGTTGTAAGGGTTTGTAATAAAAATTAAGTGCAACTTATTCATTATATCCCTGCCCTACTTCTAAATAGAGACATCTTAAAAAATTTGGTTCAAAGTAATGCAACTTTAAAGATTTTTTTGTTTTAAAATATAATAGTTCTATTTCTTGACAATTTTATAACAGGATATGAAGAAAATTCACTTCCTAGAATTACATGAGCTGGAAGGGTTCTACATGCCATTAAATATTAAACACCACTGGTCTAATTATCTAATCTATATAAGAGTACAAATAGCAACCAAGTTTTCTTTGAAGTCGGTAAATACCCGATCAGTTATAGTTTTCATGATAACCTTAAAGTGTTTTGATCCAAATCACACACATAATTAACTTACAATAATTGCATTTAGTATTTAAATTATGAATGGAATGGGTTATTTGAGTAAAGAAAATTAATATTGTTTGATAAAATTGGCATGTAACATTATGAGTAGGCATATTTGACTTTAAACTAAAAAATTTTGCTTTCAAACAAAAATATTACCCGAGCATTCCAGATTAAAATTTTTAATTTTGCCTTATTTGAAAACTTGGTAAAATCAGAAGATTTATTATCTTTTTAAAGTTTTTAAATTAATTTATTGTTAAATAATTCATAACATTTTAACTTTACCGATCTTTCTAAAAGAGTGGGAATTCCGAAATAAAAACTTACCAAAATATAATCCTTTATCGTGAAGAAATTTAAGAGCTTCTAAAATTTGTCTACCATACAAAGCAACCTGATTGCTAGTTAAAGTTTTTTGTCCCTTAGGTTTACCATACTTTTTCATAAACGGTAAACGTGGTTTAGAACCATACAAAATATCCCGAAGAGATCCATTTTTGTTGCATATTCTAACAACCAAACCACCAATATCGGTACAAAGACATAATTCTATTGGGTGTATGTATGGATGCTAAGAGAATAAACACAAACAAATAAGCCATAACATAAAAGACATTGATTATGTTTAGTTTACCTGTATTTGAGAAAGACTTTTAAAAATAGCTTGCAGATCTTTATCTTCTAAATATTTATCGGGACCAAAATCGGTCCAACTGGCTATTAAATCATCTTTGGCTAAATTTTTACAGCGCACCTGATAAAAGTGTTTACGTATTCGCCATCCTATGTTAGCCAACGGACTCACTACTTCCCAACCCACTTCACCACGTAAAGCAAGCGATACATGTTGTAAAGCTAATTCTAAAATTATAACTCAGTATACAAATGATGTACAAATAAAGATGATTAAAAACTCACCGGCAAATGGTTGACAATAGTTTGCCGGATCAACAAATGATCTTGCAGGTAAGGACGATACCAATATTGGATTCATTAGTACAAAATTTATATATTTCTGAAATCGACTCGGCAATGAAAATCAAGATGTAATTTAAATAATGAATTTACCTGCAAAGCGTGCTGTCTTTTAGATATAAATTCTGGGTCCATATTACCGATAATCTTTTTTGGTGGTAAAGGCAAGGGCAATCCAGAGGATTGTAAATGGGAATGCAAACCGACAAAGTCATTGTAACGTTTATAAATTCGCCAGGTATTATTAGATGATGGTCCCCTTTGTACTTTTAATACGTATTCCTAGAATTGTTATTAAAAAATGACAAATTGGATAATTGTTGCTTAATAGGATATAACCTTACCGTATGACCATTCACAATTCTCCAATTTTCAATAATACATGATAAGCTTTCAGTATCGTCTAACAATACCTTCTTGGATGATTTTTGCTCAAATATAGCCATTGGTTTGACGACAACATGAGTACGATTAGTAAATCCATTAGATAATAAATTGTGTATATCGCTTTTGAAACGTCAAGCCGACATGTTTTGTGACACTACGTATGAATAGCCACTCGTAGAAATTGAAAGTTACTGCTCAAATTTCTATTGATTAGTGCGTAACAAAAGGTAAACATCGCAAAATCTCTTATTATTTATTCGGCGTTTGTTATTTTTTAATCCTCCCGACTTAAACATGAGGGGTGTTTGTCAGTTTTTCAACCTGTCTGTGGCTTCATAACTCTTCAACGGCAGATCGACTCGTGATGCGGTTTTGATTAAATAATATTAGAGCAGTTTGTCGAGAAGGTTTTAATTATGGACTATCACGCTAATTCTGATTATTTTCAAAAATTCAAAAAAGTCTATGTTAAATGCTATTCCATGATATTATAATCGAAACGCTTAGGTAACCATAATAAATACCTACGAAATAATTCATAGGAACAATGTTCTAGGATAAATTAAATTTTCTACAAAAAAGTCCGCAAGAGCATACATTTATCTTCATTACAGCAAATACATTACAACCCAAAATTACTACAACAAATATTGTTCATTGAAAAATTAATAAAATAAATTAAAATTAATAAAAATTTGACTTAAAAAATAAATAATAATAAAAGAAGATTTTTAAAAAGATAAAAATAATTCCACTTAACTAGATTTCTATATTATTTTAAATTTTAATTCCGATTTAACTTCATACAATTCAATACTATAAATACTAGTTGGGGACTATAATGAAAAACTATACTTACTTATATAATTAAAAAATCAAATTTAATAATTTGATAATTTATAATTATCAAATAAAATATAAAAATAAATGATTGTTTTCTACAATTTTATTTTTCTAATCGTTGAGGGAGGTCATTGATTATCTAAATCCCGATTTTTGAGAAGTTACTGCTGTCGCGTTAACCGCGATCTTGAATTTAAGAAAAAATTTGCTTTTATGGTTTTTTTTTTATTAATAAAAAATATAAATGGTCATAATCAAATATTATACGTACTAAAAAAGTCTCTACAACTTTGGCATTAATCATTTTTTATCTAGAATCAATATTCCAAAAAAAGAAATTCGAGATGGTGGTTAACGCAACAGCAGTTACTTCCCGTAAATCGGGAATTAGACTAGCAATGACCACCTTCAACAATTAGAAAAAAAAAAAAATTGTGAAACCGAATTTATATCTTTTTGGCAATTTGTTTTGTACTTACATATTATATGTGACTGGGCAATTATATTATTTTATATATATTTTTAAATATTTTCAAGTTCAGAAGTCATAAGTTGTGTCACTCAAAACCGGATACAGGCATACAGGATAAGATAAGCTAATCTTTAAAAAACAGTTTCCGAAATGACAAATAAAACAAAAAAATTATAATATTATAAAGTTGCAAAACAATAAACAATAAATCTTGATTTTTCCGCCCACCAGGTGGAATCGAACCACTTCGACGCTAGTCGACTACAGATTTGAAGTCTGCATCTTAGACCACTAAGAATCAGTTGGGCACAAGTAAACTCACAGTCAACCAATATATACAAAATAATTTTGAAAATAAGACGGTGGGATATAAAACATTTATATCGCTTAATATTTACATTACTTTTTAAAATATCCAAGTTTCCTATTACATAACTTTTCGAAATATTTGATATTATGTATATGAAATACAAATTATAAACCTTCTTCAGCTTATATGAATGTAAAATTATTTTAGTAAATTTATATTGCCTATTTCTGTAATTTGGGTTGCATACCATATATCATATTACAAATATTATTACAAATTCGTTTCATATTATATTGAATTGTTATTGTATATCTCCAGCAATCAGCTATAACTTAAAAGAGAGCTTTATTAAGGGCTTCGAATTAATCAACATTATAGTATTAAAAAAATATGCATAATATAGTATTTTATTTATTAAACCAATTTAAACAGAACGAAAGATTTTTAACTGTAATGCACAGAATTTTATTATTTAGAAACCACTAAAAAGACAATAATTTATCGCTTTTGACAGATTAGAACTAAGAATATTTGAAAAAGTTAGAATAAGTGAAAAACCAATATTTACAGTTTATAAAATGATAAAAATCAAAAATAAAATTGATAGTAATGCTTGTAAATGATAGTAAAGCATACTTAACTCGAAAAAAGGAAAACATAATAAATAACAAGAAAATATATTTAATCAATTTTACATACAATATTTTTTAATGTATTATATACTGGGTGTCCGGTGTCAAAGGGGAACATAGGGATTTAAGATGGTATTGTTTAATTTTGCTGATTCTTGCTCGCCAATTCAGCGTACAAGAAAAGTAATGGTACCTATCGACAGATAACATTATTGCACACACATAAATGACTCTAAAATAAGAGTAAAAATGAAATTTTTACTTTAAAATATCAATATGAAATTTACCGATTAATTTGATTTGACCATAAACAACAAATTAAATTCTTGATTACAATACCAGTTTGTTTTCGTATTATTAGAAGTAAAAGCCAACATTTTTAAAAATGGTATCTATACAACGATAATTCCCTATGTTCACCTTTGGTACTGATGGACACATTTATAGAAAATCACTGATGGACACCCACTTTTTACGTACTTTTTTAAAGCTTATTTTTATAATATACACAGTGTGTTCACGATAAGAGGTAACAGTGAATAATTCTTATATCTTACTAGATACAATAAAAAGTTTAAATAGTTTTTTATTCAACTTAAAATTTACCATCGGAAACTGCGGAAGTAAATTTTTTGGAACTTGCAACTCATCCGGAAGTATACACGAATTTATTTTTTTAAATTGCAACATGTCTTTTGTTTAACATTTTCGTAATCTGCAATTTTTTCTCTATCAGACATATAAAATTTTAGGGTTACATAAGAAAATTTTCGAGAAAAATGCAAGATAAATTTATGAATTATTTAATTTATTTAGTGGACTATAAAAACAAAATGATACTACAGTGGCGGCAATCTAAATCGCCCGGTTGAAAATTTTTAAGTTATTCTTAATTTTTCCTTACATGTTTCATTAACATAGAACTAATTCTTATATTTTATGTTTGTCCAACTATAATACGTAGAAAATTATTAAATTTAAATATATATTGCATAAATAACCAACAAAACACTTCTCTGCAAAATAAAGTACCTTTTTCAGGTATATTTTTGATCCCGAATTTTATATAAAATATATAGTAAAATTATTCTTTAAATGATAATTCATGTAGCGAAGTGCTTATTAGTAATATAATTATTAATAAAAAAAATAATTTATATTTGATCGAGCCTCCCCTGGCCTTTATTACATCCCTTAATCGGTGCAGCATTGATTTAACCAGGTAGTATAGGTAGTCGTCATTTAAATTATTGTTGCAAACAAATTTTATGGCTTATTTTAGGTCAGGTACACTTTTAGAAATATTGACCACCACAAACTTCTTCATAATGACCCAAAGGTTCTCAATTGGATTTAAATCAGGACTGTTACCTGCTCAATTGATTGCATAAATACCGCTATTAATGAAATAACTCACCTCCTAAGCGAAATAAAAAACAATTAATTTCATATTTTTTGATAATTTGTTATAGTCCAAGATCCCAGGACCGCCAGACATTACTTATTTTCTCATAAGTAAAATATACGGGATAAAGTAGTGTTAGTATGTACTTTGAGTATAGGCATATTTGCTACCTTGGGCCGACGGCCAATCTACAGGTACCAGGTGCTAAAGGTACCTGAAAACACAACTCACTTTTCTTAAATTCTCATGGCTGAATTTGATGTATCTTTTAGAAAATACTGTTAAAAATTAGTAATTAATACTGCCAGACACTTCCCGTCGGCGGTAACTTTTACCAGACGCTTTAAAGCTCCTAGAACATAGGAAGCATAGGAACATAGGAAATGGACAATTTGCATAAAATTCAAATTCACCTCAAAATGGCACTTATTGATAGTTCAATATACCTTATAATCAGAATATTTGAGTGATTTATCAAAATTCTGTATTGTCAGCCCGCAAAAAATTAATGAAATGTTATAATTTATTTGAAAAATCACGTGATTGAAATCAGGATGTGACGACATGAGCCTCAACAATTGGTGCCAATACACCAGTATAATTTCCACTAAAGTAAGTAATTTCCAAGTAAGTACCAACCGGTAATGAAGTTATGAAGTAACCAAATTTTAGTTACTAATCGCCATTTTGATGACGTCAAAATTCTGAAATTTCAAATTAAGTCAGCCATATTTATTAATACGATTTCGCGCGACAAATATACATTTAAAAAATATTTTTTTCTGGCTTTATTTGTGAACCAAATTTAAAAAAATTAAGACACATTACATATGTTGTTATGTAGAATATTAATATGCTAAAATTAAAAATCATGCAAATTGTCCATTGACATGTAAAAACTTATTTATGCAAATTCCAGCTTCCCTAATTATTTTAGAGAAAAAATCAAAGACACAAAATTAATTCAGAAATATGAATTACGAATGATAAGATTATTAGATTTAATCTAGTTTTTACTTAAAAGGTCAAAAAATGCTTTCGAAATTGTTAAAATTTTCATTTATCGCACTTGCCATGTAAGTTTCCATGGTAATTATTTTTGAAAATATAAATTAAATAAATTGAATTTATTACATGGCCATTGCGATAAATGACAATTTTAACAATTTTGAAAGCATTTTTTGACCTTCTAAGTAAAAGCTAGATGAAATCTAATCGTCTGATCATTCGTAATTTATATTTCTGCATTATTTTTGTGTCTTTTAGTTTTTCTCTAAAATAAGTAGGGAAGCAGGAATTTGCATAAATAAGTTGTTACATATTCATTTCTTATGTTCGGCTAACTCATTCAGCACCCGGTATAGTAGATATATCGCTCACGCTCAAGCGTACGAATAATGACTTCACGCTCATACTCATTGCGACACTTTGATTGACTCTAGAGGATGTTTAAAGAGCTTTAAAGCGTCTGGCAAAAGTTACCGCCGACGGGAAGTGTCTGGCAGTATTAATTACTAATTTCTAACAATATTCTCTAAAAGATACATCAAAATCAGCCATGAGAATTTAAGAAAAGTGAGTAGTGTTTTCAGGTACCTTTAGCACCTGGTACCTGTAGATTGGCCGTCGGCCCAAGGTAGAAAATATGCCTACACGTAAAGTACATAATAACACTACTTTATCTCGTATATTTTACTTATGAGAAAATAAGTAATGTCTGGCGGCCCTGGGATCTTGCTCTATTAGTTAAAGGTATTCACAACATTACCTAATTAATTTATTAAAAAAAAAATTATTAGCAAAACTATTACATATCGTTTTTGCATTATGGCAGCTTGCATTATTCTGCTGAAAATACCATTCTTAATTTTCACCAAATAAATTTAAAACCAATGACAAATACCAATGTATTTTTTTACTTTTACAGACCCTTCTATAATACCTAGCTTGCAAAATTCACTTTGAAAGAAGCAACCCCATGTCATAATTCCAATTTTAATTTATAGTGCATTTGTCCGATAAACGTTCGGTTTGAAATCACCGCACATATTTTTTTTCAACCAACCTATGGAGTAAAAACTTTGACTCATCTGAAAAGATGGGTCTACTCCAATCTTCTACTGTCCAATTTTGATATTGTTTGGCAAATTTTAACTGTTTTTGTTTAATTTTTTTTATATCAAAAGCGGTTTCTTAACAGAAGAATAAACACGTAATTCGAATTCAACTAAACGATTACCAACAGTTCTTGTGCTAATATTTACTCCAAGGTCATTTTTCAACTGTTTTCTTAATTGTCTTCGAAATTTGGAGCGATCTTTTAACGCCAATTTGCGAAACAATCGATATTTCGATTGGTGGTATTTCTTTCCGAATTCTCTCCGTCAAGTGGCTTTGCATTCCCACTAATGACATATTTTTTCAAAAATCTACTTTTAGTACATATGTCATACCCAACTTGCTCACTAATATCCGCTAATATCAGTGAAACTCCTATTTTCACCACGTAAAGGGAAAATTTTCTGTTTGTCAATTTCGGTTAAATTCTTTCTACCTACAATTTTTTATATATTTCTAAGATTTATTAAACTATATTGAATGACATTTTCATACTAAATGGTCAAGAAGGGTTACCTTACAAAGTAATTTTTATAAAAAATGTCCACCCTTTAAATTAAACCGATAATCACCGGTATATTGTAAATAATTTGCACCGGGCATTTTAAATTGCCGCCACTGTATAACATCATGTCTTGAACAAAATGGTGGCATTTTTGACTAATTTATCAGATAGGTTGTGTTTTCTGTACCGTGATGTTGTTTTGTTTTCATAGTACACTAAATAAATTAAAATAATTATTAAAATCTTGCATTTTATTCGAACGGTCGATTTTGTCGACGGGGATCATTTGACACCGGGATCATTTAGTTGGGGATTATTTGTCGTGGAACCATGATTTTCAACATACAATGTTATGCCTCTGAAGTACAGAAATGTTGGTTGGTTTAAAAAAAAAATCATGCTTACAAGCACAATTGTATAAGAAGATGAGTACAGACCATTATCATACTTATGCTTATAATTAATTTTTTAAGAATGGGGTAGTAAACAGGAATGAAATTTTATTGCAATTTTTCTATTCACTGCAAAAGATTTAGAAAAACTCATACTTTTTTTTTCAATATTTTTAAACCAATATATTCGATAAAATGTTATTTTTCATAAAATAGCTTTTACATTATAAGATTTTTTTAAGATTTCTTAAGGATTTTCTTAAGATTTTTCAAGTATTTTACTTTTACACCTTTTGATTTTCTCTAATCTTGACAAAAAGTAAGTGTCAAATTAAAACCTCAAGAACTATTGAATAGTAGTTAATATAAAATTTGGAATGACCAAATTTTCCATATTTCCATCTTTGTTTTTCAATCACAGTATAATTTGTATCCACTGGTATCCTAACTGTGGTTAGGTAGTGCTAGTAGGTACCAAATTTGTACGGATTCAAAAATATCATTGATATACAATTGATCCAATGTAAAACCCAGAGTTGCTGCTTTGCCCATGCCACCATTTGTAACACCCAGCGTAGCGTCGTTAATTTTGGAGTAAATCATCAAATATACTTTACCTAAAACAATCTTCTTTGGTATTGCCATGCCACCAGATTGGTTTTTGACTAACAAACAATCAAAACTTAAGGTAGATTTTGATAGGAAACGTAGGAACATAAATATTTTATTTCATTTGTGAAACTTGTTTGCTCATTTGTGCTGTTGTTAAGAGATCTTTCACCCGGAGTGGATGTTCTCTTAAAAGAACTTGAACACTCATATGTTAGCAATATAAACCGTACCATTTAAAGATTATTTTGTCATATAAAAACGGATTTTAAAGCAAAACTTTTAAGATAGGTTCGTTGCAAACTTTATTCCCTTCATTTTTGTTTATATAAATTTTTCTATTTTATCAAACCGTTTCTTAGTGAAAGTGACTTTAAAGAAACTTTGGAAAAAATTTAATAAAATTCTCATAAGAGCAATTTTAATTTTTATGTTTTTTATTTTTTCAAAAATTTATTTATAAAGCTTCTATAAACTTACAGTACCAAAAGGCAAGATGACTATTTAAATTTTTGTTAGGAATCATTAAGTTAAATTTTAGAACAATTTTATTTGCAATTGCAATACAGGATTATACCGGGTGCTGAATGAGTTAGCCGAAGATAGGAAATTAATATGTAAAAACTTATTTATGCAAATTCCTGCTTCCCCAATTATTTTAGAGAAAAAATGAAAGACACAAAAATAATGCAGAAATATAAACTACGAATGATAAGAACATTAGATTTCATTTAACTTTTACTTAAAAAGTCAAAAAATGCTTTTGAAATTGTTAAAAGTTTCATTTATCAGACTGGCCATATAAGTTTCCATGGTAATTATTTTTGAAAATATAAATTAAATTGAATTTATTACATGGCTAGTGCGAAATATAAAAATTTTAACAATTTCGAAAGCATTTTTTGACTTTTTAAGTAAAAGTTAAATAAAATCTAATGGTCTTATCATTTGTAGTTTATATTTCTGCATAATTTTTGTATCTTTTAATTTTTCCCTAAATTAATTAGGAAAGCAGGAATTTGCATAAATAAGTTTTTACATGTTAATTTCTTTTGTTCGGCTAACTCATTCAGCACCCGGTATAAGTAATTACTAATTACGTACAATTTTTTTTTTTTTAAACTGGCAATGAATGAAATTTTGAGGTAGGCTATTTAAAAAAGTGACAGTTGACAGTCAACCATACTGCATAAAAATCGGCTAATTGCTTTATAATCTAATTTTTATAGAAAATTTTTATAGAAAAAATTAAAATCCGGGTTCTAATATTATTTAAACGTATTTCTAAATTATTATCTGATCTATTTTTATGATAAAATTGTTTTCTTTGGACTATGCAAATAAAGAGGTATAATCAACGTATACGTAGGACGAAGGTAATTGATTAGTATGTAGAAATTACATACCACAGGGCTAATAATTTTATATGTGACAGTTTACGATTGAAATTTATCATTAAGCAGTTCGTTAACGTAGTAAATGTAATATTCGTTATATTGTAAACAATAATTTTCTAATATGACAAAAGATCGCAAACATTGAAAAAAATTTATAGTTTCGCCCGTGTCAATTATTTAAAGTGGCACAGAAAATTGAATAAATATTGTTTATTATAATAATGAAAATATTTCGATTCCATCACTTTAGTTTCTGTCTTATATTATTATATTTTTACCTAGTTAGTACAGATGCAAATTCAATTTTAATTGAAAAACTTCGCGGAAATATTTTCAATAATTTAAGTGAATTAATTTTTAAATATTACAACTACGATTACAGATATCATTTCGATTCAAAAAGTAAATATCTAATCCAAGACTTTATCAGCTTCAAATCAGCCACTGTGACAATAAATTATGATTTATCTAATAAACTTCTGAAGAAAACTCGAAAAACTCTGCATATTGTTGCATTGGAATCTTTGCACTTATTCTTCGCCAATAATATTAATTTTGGTGTTAAACACGACATAGTAGTGGTGCTTTTGAATAGTGTAGAACGGATAGATGATATATTGAAATTTTCCGAAGATAAAGTTTTCCAAAATATAATTATTGTTATTATTGAACAAGAGCAAATCAAATTCGTTAATCAGTTATGCTATTTTTGTGGAAAGGAAAGCGGGAAGTTAAACAAATTAGTCACAGGTTCAAATTTAGAACAGAAAATTTTGAGTTCCAAAAGCTACACAAATTATTATGGACACAGTTTGAAAGTTGCATTTATCGAGTATTATCCAATTATTTGGTGTAATGAATACGGAGATCAAATAATCATAGACGGTATGGTTTACATGATCTGTAGAGATGTGCAAGGAATTGAATACAAATTATTGAAAACAATTGGAGATGTATTGAATTTTACCACATTGTGTATAAGTAAAGAAAGCGAAAACGATTATTTAGAAATAATAAATCAAACTGGGCTTGGTTTCCACGATATTGGTATGGGAGGAATTACAGTAACACCAGAACGGTTAGAATTGGCAGATTTCACATCTTCGCATCGATACGAAAGCTTTAATTGTTTATTCTTTATGAACGATTTTTCTTGGTATAAATTAATCGGTTTTCTGAAGCCATTGGATAAATATCTTTGGGTTTGCTTGCTATTGGCTTGTTTAATGGTATCACTTTTGCTGTACTTTTTCACATTTTTTGAAAAAGCCGATAGCTCACGAATGAGCATCTTAAAAATATTTTTGGTGAGGTTTGAGGTTGATCTTGTTGAATTAATAATTACGTATTTGTTTCAGAAACTAACATATTTATTTATCGATCAACAAGTTCCCGTTAAAGACTTGTCAAAGATTAAAAGAATTTCACTAGTACTTCTAATAGCTTGGTGTTTGGTAAGTTTAAATTTAAATATTGCTTATAAGAGCAAATTACTATCGACACTACTCAATCCAATAAATAAACAACCTCAAGATTTAATTGAACTTGTGGAAAGAAATTTCCATTTTGTTCTGAATACCTTCTACGACGATGTACCTCTTTCTTTAATTAGACGAGCTGAAAATTATACCAATTACCAAAATGGATTTAGGTAACTATGTTATGGTATTTTAAGCAATAATCTAAACAAAATTAAATTTTTACAGCACTGTAATCCGAATTGATGAAATATGTGATGAATTTGATTATACAGCTACACATCGTACAGCAATGATCGATGAATACACTGCATTACAATTTCAAGTACGAAGAACTTGCACAAAGGAAATATCAAAAAATTTGGTCAATATTCCGAAAGCGATGATTACACGGTCATTAATATCGCTAGGTCATGGTTTGGTATTACGTAAGAATTGTCAATTTAAACAAAGTTTTGATAGAATAATAAATAGAATTGCTAGTGGTAAGTTAACAAAGTAGTTCTTAAAATTTTGTCCGAATTTATTGTAAATATATAATTTTCCAGCCGGTTTAATAGTAAAATGGGAGAGAGATGCTTCATCGACCACGGAGTCAAATATTAAAATTTTTCCGTACAGTTTTTACAAAACAAAAAATGATAGAGCAGAATTAAGTTTTCGTTTAAATTCGTTAATATCTCCGTTTTTTGTTTATGCGGTAGGTAATTTTATTGCAATAGTAACGTTTAGTTTTGAAAGATTTACGTTATATTTTTATTGTCGTTGTAGACGTTGTAATGTTGTTGGTCCTGTAAATAAATACATATATTAAATAAATTAAAATAAAACTTTATTTTTAAATTAAATATACATCTCGATATCTTAATATGATTCATAATATAATATTAAACAGAACTAAACAAAACATTAAAATAATAGAATTTTAACATTAAACTGAAGAAATTCAATATGTAGAAGATTATTATTTAAAAAAATAAACAAGATACTAATTACCACTTGACAGATTAGAATTAAACATATTTAAAAAGAATGTAAATGAATATTAAGTTATAAAAATATATATTCTTCACTTTACTGTTAAAATTATATTATTTTAACGTTTAGTTCTGTTATATAAAATAATTATAATTTGCTTTATTATATTTATGAATCATGTTTAAAATTGCAAATGGTCTTACTTCTATTGAATTTGTTACTCAGAAATTAAACTGACTTTGACAAGGATAACTTTTAGGTTGTATCGTCCGATGTTCCTTCTCTTTTAGTCCTTTTCTTTTAGTGTTTGAACTTTTGTTTAGTTTTGTTGCAGTGAAATTAATTACTTTATATTTTTTTTTATTACTTAGTAGAATGTGTTACGACTTCTCGTTATTTTTAAAAACTAAATAATGTAATTTCGTAAAAAGAAATTTTTTAAATTTGATTTGTAATTATCATAAATCTTATTGACTTTTGAAACTACAGCTTTATTATCTTTCAATGTCTTAACCAAAGCCCCCAAAAATACATTAGTTTTGTAATATTACAGTTTGTTTATTATATTTTCCCGATGACATCAGCAGATGTCTTCCACAAAAAATTGTTCTTTTGTTTCTTCTGAAATAATATAACATATTACTATTAAGTAGGTAGTTTAAACAAACCAAAATATTAAATTATTATACTATTTTAAATACCATTATTGCCTACTCCGAATAATATTTTTGTAACTTCACTTTTTCGGTTTGAGATGTCAAGTGACTGGTTTTCATTTCACGATAGCATATTTAACATTTTAACGTTAATTCAAAATCTAAAATTAAGTTACTTTAAAAATAAGTCATTAAAAAATAGTTATAAGAAGTTAGTATGAAATCTGAAGTATAATAATTATTATTATTAATGAATTAATTAATTATAATAATAAATATATTTGAATAAACATATTATATAAATTCATATTGGATTGGTTGAAACTTTTTAAATTTATTTTACAATTTTTGCAGATTTTCTTTATTGGGGTTCTAACCATTATTATTTTTAAAAATTAATAAATAAAAAATAATGAATAAATACATTTGTTTATAGATTTAAGGAAATGTGCGTATTGTCATGTCACATATGGTTTTATAACAATAGATAATAAGGAAGATCAGATTTAGGGTTTAAAATACAAATGGAAAACTATTGAATAATTAAAGTTGAACATATTGGTTGAAAGAATTTTCATAAATATCTAGGAGTCGATTATTGATTTCAATTCTTGTTAGGTATTTCTGGACACAACAACGTTTTGAAGTTGATATTTGAAAACCGATATTAGATGATGATTGCTATAACAAATAGTTATTTTAGATAACCAGAGTGTCGAAATTGTTATTGTTAATTTATTGTTGATTGAAATTTTAATAAAAAATTTGTCAATGTTCTTAAAAGGGAAAAGTGAATTAATGCATAATTTTTACATTACATAATAAGCTTTACATTCTGAGAGAATATTGCTCTCCTGTTGCCAGGAATTATAAATCCGATTGAAGGGGAGGATTAATGCATTTAATGCATTTAAAATGTAAAGTAATAAATCATATAAAGAAAATTAACCCTATATTGCATTTTGTTCCCATTTGGCAACTCAAAGCATTAACGTTTTTAAAATACTTATTACGCAAAAAATAAACTTTCTATGCACAATGTTCCTATCTTCTTCAAGTTAGACAGGCTACCAACATGTTGTAGCACATAACATATCGATAATAATAAAGGTAATCAGCAACTAATAAATGTTACACATTATTAGAAAGCCTAATTTTTGAGTTAAAAAAATTTGAGTGGCTCAATTACAGCTTATTGGAGGAATTATATATACCTTGTTTTCTGTCACTTTTTATTTACTAAAAACAGATAACACTTTATGAATATTTTCGAAACTAAAGGCGAATAATTTTTTTTAAATATTTTTTACGTGATACAGACGATAAAATAAACCACATATTTTCATTTTTCAAAAATAAAATTATGTGCAATATAGGGTTTAGAATGAACCAATGTTCATATCGAAATTTGTAGTTCTGAGTTTTGAATTAAAAAAAATTCTTAAATTAAGGGGGTATTCTAGTCTAGAGATATGAATTTCGGGCGGTTTTTGAAGCTCTGTACAAACGAAAAAAAATTTTTACTATCCATTCTTTTATCATTTGTTTATTGATATTTTAAGATTACATAAAAAATTAACCAAAGAAAAAACCTCAAAATTTACAAAGTTATGAACTGGCAAAGTGGGAGGTCCAAAAAGAAACGGCATGCACGATATCTCAAGTTCTAATGAACCGATTTATTTGAAATTTGGTGTGAATGTTCCTTTTACATTCCTCTATCGCAGCAATCACGCTCAGATAAAAATTTTTAATTTTACTATTTTAAAAAAATTCGGAATTTTTAAAATCTTTTTTTGGCATGTTTTTTTAATAATTCCGAATATTTAAAAAATAGTAAAATTAAGAATTTTGATCTGTGCGTGGTTGAGGCGATAGAGGAATGTATAAAAAAACATTCAGATATCGTGCATGCCGTTTCTTTTTGTACCTCCCACTTTGTTAGCTTATAACTTTGTGAATTTTGAGGTTTCTTCTTCGGTAAATTTTTTATGTAATCTTAAAATATCAATAAACAAATGATAAAAAAATGGATAGTAAATTTTTTTTTCCTTTGAAAAAAACCGGCCGAAATTCATGTCTCTAGACTACACTGAAAAAAATGGTTCATCATATTGATGAAAAATTCATTATTTTTACGCCGATGAACAAAATTCATCATATTGATGAATAAATTCATAAATACGTTGATTTTGTTCATAAATACTATGAATTTTTGATGAAAAATTCATTATTTTTACGCCGATGAACAAAATTCATCATATTGATAAATAAATTCATAAATACGTTGATTTTGTTCATAAATACTATGAATTTTTCATCAATATGATGAATTTTGTTCATCGGTGTAAAAATGATGAATTTTTCATCAATATGATAAACCATTTTTTTTCAGTGTAGAATACTCCTTTGTAGAAAGTTACGTCTTAATACTTAAATACTTATATAAAATCATAATACAGCAAAACAGCAGAGCGCACTGAAACTTCAAGAAAGCCACGCACGCATAAAAGCTGCCCAATGCAATAACATTTTTATAATTTTGATTTTTCTTTTTGATGCGCTCTGAGCAAGCGTGAAGAGTTGATAACCATCCGCCATATTGGAATGACTAGCCGAATTTTGTTGTGATCCGAATTTTGTACATTTTTTCCTAGGTTATTTCAAGATACATAGTGTGCTTGTGCCCAATCAACCTACCAACTAAATAATTATTGAAACATTTCACTACTACTACTATTATATAGTGCTTATTAGTGACAATCCTGTTGTTATCTTTTCCCTTTTCCCCAGGAGGAACAATCTGGTAAGTCACTATTATATTATGTATAATTCATAACATCGTTGGCACAATTGCGATAACGATAAGTGCAGTTAAATGTTTTTCTTATCTCATCAAAATATTATTTCGTGAGATTTGGAACAAACAGTACTAGAGAGTTTTGGAGTTTTGAGCAAAAATTTATAAAAAATAATTATAAATTTTGGAAAAATGGATGGAAATAATATATGATTAAAATTGGGGTTGTTAAGTTTCAGGATGCTTATTGTTGTAGCCGTACTTTGATGATTAGTTTCAGAAAAATATGATGAAAATCTACAACAACTGTAAAGCAAAACTCCTGGAAATTTAATAAAAATTATCTACTGGTAGATGAGTGAGAGTAGGTATAGAGACGATACAGACAGGAAACAGAGTTCCCTTTGTTTGTCACCCCCAACCCACAGAGTTTCCCTTTGTCTGTCGTCATATGAATCAACAGATATTAAGCATATTAATCAACAGTACGTGCATATGAATCAACTGATCTGTTCAAAAGCTTTTCATATGAATCAACTGATCTGTTCAAAAACTGTTCATATGACCCAACTGTTGATTCATACACTCATACCTGTTGATTCATATGAACGGACCAGTTGATTCATATGCTCAATACCTGTTGATTCATATGAACAGCTTTTGAAGGAAACTCTGCTTTCTGTCTGTCAGGCCCAAGCGTTCCCATACCTACTGGTGAGAAATTATAAAACAGTATTTATTAACTGTTTAATTTTAAACATTACTTATTCAAACATTTTGAAATAAGAATTGAAATCTGTTTTATAAAATGTTAAGCGTTTTGCTTGTAATTTAATTAAAACACATTATTTGTGATATTGAGTAAATCTGACTTTTTTGTATTAGGTATTATTATTTTTATCTAGATTAAATTTAGTCGTGATTTCTAAGAAACTGTAATTTATTCTGGAATATCTATGTAGTAGATCATAATAAAACTAAAAATCGGATTAACATATTATATGTATTTTTGCATTTTTCATTATTGGGTAATTTCGCAATCTGTCACCTTCTAGGCTTTCTATACGATTTTTCAAAAAAATCAATCATTACATCCAAATTCAAAAAATATTGATTCCCTAAAAGATACAGGTATTGAATTACCGCCATCAAAATATTGTACTAAAATACATACCGGGTGCTGAATGAGTTAGCCGAACATAGGAAATTAACATGTAAAATCTTATTTATGCAAATTCCTGCTTCCTTAATTATTTTAGAGAAAAATGAAAGACACAAAATTAATGTAGAAATAAAAACTACGAATGATATTAGCATTACATTTCATCTAACTTTTACTTACAAGGTCAAAAAATGCTTTCAAAATTGTTAAAATTTTCATTTATCGCACTGGCCATGGTAAGTTTCCATGGTAATGATATTTGAAAGTAGAAATTAAATTGAATTTATTGCATGGCCAGTGCGATAAACGAAAATTTTAACAATTTCGAAAGCATTTTTTGACCTTGTAAGTAAAAGTTAGATGAAGTGTAATGCTATTATCATTCGTAGTTTTTATTTCTGCATTATTTTTGTGTCTTTCATTTTTTCTCTAAAATAATTAGGGAAGCAGGAATTTTTATAAATAAGTTTTTACATGTTAATTTCCTATGTTCGGCTAACTCATTCAGCACCCGGTATAAAAATATATGTTTTCATTATTTATTTGAAAATCGGTCAATATTTTCAAAAAACCAACATGAATGTTTGAAACAATCTTTATACAAATTTGGCGATAAATATGGTAACCCAAATATTTTTAAAAATTTTCAATTTCTGTATCATTTTTGAATTCTTTGGTCTTTTGAAATTCTTCAATTTTACGCGACCTAAAATTTTGTGTTTAATTATTTATTAACTATTATAGTATAACAAAAAAAGGAAAGATTAAAAATCATAAAAATTAAAATAGTACTTGCCAAAACTGTAAATGACAATTGACATCCCTTAATAATTAAATTCAGCCAAGATAACAAAACTAAAGAGTGGATAGCTTTCTCGAAATCAGCATAACAAAATTTTTGAAGAAGCTGTAAATTAATTTTGCCACATTTTTTAAGAGTTACAAATGCTTTTAAATAAGATAGTAATTAAACACTGATGGAATGTAATAAATTAAATACCGATAATAATCAATTAATTGTTTATTATTGTTTTAAAAGACTTCTTAATTTATAAATTTTAATTCAATACACCTTAACTTTTTTACAGGACCACCAACATTACAACGTCTACAACGACAATATAAATACAACGTAAGTCTTTCAAAAATAAACGTTAATATTGCAACAAAATTTCCTAAGGCGTAAATAAAAAATGGCGAAATTAACGAATGTAAGCGAAAATTTTTTTCTATGTCAACATTTTTGGTTTTGTAGAAACTATTAGGAAAAATTTTAATATTGGACTCCGTAGTCGATAAAGCATCTCTCTCCCATTTTACCATCAAGCCGGCTGTACAATAATACATAATAATTACTAATCTAGTTTAGAAAAATGTTTTATTAATTTACCACTAACGATTCTATTTATTATTGTATCAAAACTTTGTTTAAATTGACTATTTTTAGGTAATGCCAAACTATGACCAAGCGATATCAAAGAACGTGTAATTAGAACGTTTGGAATATCGGCAAAATGGTTTTCTATTTCCTTTTTGCATGTTCGTCGTATTTGAAATTGTAATCCAGTGAATTCATCGATCATTGCTGCACGATGTGTGGCTATGTAATCAAATTCATCACATAATTCATCAATTTGAACTATAGTTCTATAAAAATGTAATAAAGCAATACATTTTTTGTTTGCTTCTGTACTGAATACCTGAATATCTCAGAGAAAGTGGTATAATTTTGAGCTTGCTCAATCAACGAAAGAGGTACATTGTTGTAAAAGGTATTGAGAACAAAATGGAAATTTCTTTCTATAAGGCCAATTAAGTCTTCTGGTTGTTTATTTGTTGGATGAACCAACGTCGATAGCAATTTACTCTTGTAAGCAATGTTTAAATTTAAACCCACCAAACACCAAGCTATTAGAAGAATATACGAAATTCTTTTAAGTTTTGACTGGTCTTTAACTGAAACGTGTTGATCTATGAATAAAAAAGTCAATATCTGAAACAAACCACATAAGTATTATTAATTCAACAATTATTTAGAGGCCTTACTAAAAATATTTTTAAAGAGCTTATTCGTGGGCTGTCGGAATTTCCAAAAAATGTGAGAAAAAATAGCAAATAAGATACCAATAAACAAGCCAACAGTAAACAAATCCAAAGATATTTATCTAATGGTCTTAAAAAATCAATTAACTTATACATTGAAAAATTATTGGAAAAGAATAAGCAATTAAAACTTTCGTATCGATGTGAAGATGTGAAAACTGCCAATTCTAAACGTTCCGGTGTTACTGTAATTCCGCCCATACCAATATCATAGAATCCATGCCCAGTTTGATTTATTATTTCTAAATAGTCTATTTCGCCTTCTTTACTTATACATAACGTGGTAAAATTCAGAACACTTTTAATTGTTTGCAATAAGTTGTATTCAATTCCTTGTACATCTTGACATATTATGTAAACCAATCCATCTATTATTATTTGATCTCCATATTTTTTACACCAAATAATGGGATAATATTCGATAAATATGACTTTTAAACTCTGTCCATAAAAATTTGTAAAGCTTTTCGAACTTGAAATATTTTGATCAACATTTAAATCTACGACTAATTTATTTAACTTGCCATTTTTACTTCCACAAAAATGGCATGCTTTATTTGGTTCTGCTCTACAGTAAAAATAATTATATTTTGAAAAACTTTATTTTTGGAAAATTCTAATAATTCGTTTATCTGATCTGCACTATTTAAGATTGCCACTGCTACGTCGTGGTTGATAGCAAAATTAATATTATCGGTGAAAAAAGTGTGTAATTTTTCCAATGCAACAATATGTAAAGTTTTTCGATTTCGTTTCATGTATTTGTTCGATAAATTTTAATTTATTGTCAAAGTGGCCGATTTGAAGTTAATAAGTTGATCGATCAAATATTTAGTTGTTGAATCAAAATGATATCTATAATCATAATTGAAATTTTTAAAGAGTAACTCATTTAAATTATTATTGATATTTCCGTGAATTTCTGGAATTAAACTTGAAGTTTCATTTGTACTAACTTGATAAACAATTAATAATGTAAGAGAAAGACCACAGCAATATACATAAAATATTCGCATTATTATAATAATTTACAGTATAGTTATTTATTTATTAGGTTCTATAATCTAAGTTGTACTTGAAATAATTGAAATCGATTAAACTATAACTGTTTCTAAACATTTACGATCTTTTCTTGTAATATATTAGAAAATTATTGTTTATAATGAAACTAATATCACTTTTACGTTAACAAATACAACGATGATAAATTTCAATCGTTAACTGTCGCATAAAATTATAAGCCTCGTAGCATATAATTTCTACAAAACAATCAATTACTTTTGTCTATGGATTATTGCCGTTTATTTGCATTGCCCAAAGAAAAACAATTTGATCGTAAACATACTACCACTTTCAAATATATTTAGAATCAGGATTTTTATGCCTTCAAAATTGCAACAAAATTCAAAGTAAAAAAATATAGTAATTGAACTCTACCAAATAGTAATCATCAATTTTAATGACAAAAATATTAAGTAGGATAGAAGCTACCGAGCTCCCCCCCCCCCCCCCCCGATTAGTCTGATAAAGTTGCACAGTACATTAGTGTTTTATATTGTTGTGCTCCAAAATTCCTTTTTTTTAACGTGATTACGTCTATAAAATCGGTAGCATGTTCAAAAATTTTCATGTACATGTAGCATGTTTAATAGACCTGGGCTAAAACGGGTTTCCCTCGACGACGTATTCACGTAAAACCTACCAGCTATGTCCCCGAATATAGCCTCGATGCCTAGGCTTCAATTTTTTTGAAATATGAAAATTTTGAAATTGATTTGTTTGTGAACCATTCTAATATTTGAAATTTATTTTTTGTTTTGTATATCTACATTTTGATTTATTTGTGTATTTAAGCTTGATTTTGGGAATAATTTTTGTGTGGATATTGTAAAGATTTGAATATGTGCGTCTTTTCGTGTCAATAATTTTTGGGTTGGCGCGAAATTAAACAACAATTTTTGTCGTTATCCAGATTTATCGAAGCGGACGAACGTTTTTATGAAAGTCTCCAACTAATGTGTTTAATGTGATAATAGTGTTTCTAATTTGAAAATTATTTGTAAATTTGTGCAATAAAAGTTTGATTTTCTGTGAGTAGAGTTTTTGATTGATATTTGAATTGATGTTATAAGAATGTATGTAAAGCTTTAATAAATGATTGGGAAGGAATTTTGAAAGAAAGTTAATTAGTTAGTTAGTAAGTATAATATTAAATAGTATAATTTGGATGATCGAGGATAATTTGGATTAGCAGGATTATTAAAATAATATGATTAATTTTATATAGCTTAAAACATAAAAATTGAAGACATTAACAATCTAAGTCTTTGCTTCTTTAAAACTCAGTTTGTTGGAATACATTCAACTCTTAATAGCTTTAACTATTAGAGCAATATCTTCTTATTTATTTTCTGTTGATATTTTCTTTTGACCAGGAAACATGTGTCATCCGGATATATTGCAAGCATTTTTTAATCTATTTAAAAACATCAACGAAGGATAAGAAAAATCTGATTATAAAAGAATCAAGTTAACGGTTTTTCACTTAATTCTTGAATATGAAATGATTCTCGCCGTTAAGGTGAATGTAATTTATTGGGTTTTACTTTAAAATAGAGATTAATACAGTAAATAAGATGCCACAAAAAATTATTTAACTTACTTGAAGTTGTCTCACTATCAATATCTTGTCATTTTGAGACAATAATCAGGTTGTTCTAAGATATGTATAAGAAAACGTTTTTGCAATTATGGTAAAAAGAACCATGACGAGTGTTTGTTGATGATTTGTAAACTAAAATGCATAATATTGAAGATCAAAGTAAAGTGATATATTAATTAAAATAAATTGTTAACAAGATTTAAGCTTATTTAATGGGCTACCGGCTCATAGACTCTATATTAAGATTTAAAAGATATAAATAGCAACAAAAACTTTCAGCATCAATTTCTCGCAAACGACTCATTATCTCAATCTAATATTTTTGTGTTGTTTTAGTACCTCTGTCCACTCTTTATTTACTCAAAGTTTTTTCTCAAAAGTACTTACTTTAAAAAAAGAAAAACTGATAAATTCTCAATCCTTATTATTCCTGTAATTTTTAAAATTCTAATGCAGATAATGTAACCCAAAAAAAGAATCCAATTATTTGTATGTAATTGTAAGTTGTTCATATAAATTTAGTTAACTATTATTGATTACCCATGCAATGCAATGTAGAAAAAATTGTAATATTTTATGTATGCACTGCTGGAAATACCCAATTAGTGGGAATATACATGAGTAAATTAGATGTTTACATTGTAGGTACTGAAATTCTTAAAATTATTATGGTTATGGTGATGTGGGTAAAAGTTTTTACTAGTTTACACACTGCATAATACACCTACTATTAACTATACAAATCGATACTTAGAAAATAGCTTTACACTATAAAAGCTTTTGCATTCTTAATAATAATACAACAATAAATTTTAGTATACTATTCAGATTGTAAACCCAATTCAAAAGATTCAACAAGCTAATAATCCAAATATAATTAAAATGGTTAGCAATGAATTTTTAAAAATGTCTAGAAACTTGCTCAAATATGTCAAATCAATACGAAAAGTAAACATAATTAAATGCAAAATAATGATAAATGGATGGATACTATCTTCTAGTAAAAAGGTAACATTTCCATTTTAAACAGCGATTAGTGTCGTGTTTATTATTTCAAAAATCACTTAATTCGACCAGTAGAGGCCATTATGTCTGTATTGGGAGTTTGCTTTTTGCTATGCTTAACCATTAACAAGCTTACAGCAAGTATTCCGATATATAACGATAATTATTCTCTACAAAATAATGAAACTGCAGAAATTGATTGTAATATGATTATATATTTACTCGATATTATTTACAAGCACTCGGATTTCGAATTGATATTTCATTTCGATACTTTTAATTTGAATTATGTCGACGTTATCTTAAACGAAATGAACGCTAAGGTAATGAAAAGCTTAAACTTAATATTGTACAATGACGAAATCAAACTCAAAATGTTATTTAAAAGGCCAGTTGTTAGAAAAATATTCAACTTAATTATATTAAATGATTTAGACAGATTCTCTATGTTCCTGAATAAATCGGTCAATATAAACGATGCCGATGAAGCTATTTTTGTTTTAACAACTCAAACTCGTGATATTACATTTTTGACTTCCAACAAATATATAAAAATTTTTGGAAAAATTTTGGTTATTTACGTAGATTCCATTGAAAAGGTAGTTCTAAGTACTATATGTTATTTTTGTGGTAAGAACAGTGACAAACTGAGAGAACTTACGTGGAATCTCAACGCAGTAGTGGAAACACAATCCGACAAAAAAGATTTTTCAAATTTACTTCTACACAATTTTAATATTGGATTTGTTAATTATTTTCCTTTTATTTGGTGCGAAAATTTATTAAGTAACGAATTGGACGATAATAGAACTATAATGATCTGCAGCAAGGTAAAAGGAAGCGATTACGAACTTATCCAGATAATGGCAAATAAACTTAACTTTACGTATACCTTTGTTTTGTATGAAGATTATCTCTCACTTATGCAGGATTTAATCCACAAACAAATTGATTTTATTATTGGAGGAGTCACACCTACAGCCGAACGTATGGCTAAAGGAACTATAACTCGACCGTATTGGTTTGAAAGCTACAATTTTTTGTACGTGTTGAGTACTAGTTTGAGAGAAGAGTTAAGTAGGATTTTTGATCCGTTTAATGGATACCTTTGGTTGCTCATGGTTTCGTCGATTTTTATTACTTCGTTTCTTTTATATGCAATCGATCGTTTCGAAAGTAAATCTATAAACAATATTTCGTGCTTGGACAGCATATCGGTAAGTATCAAACAAGGTTCTTCCAAAATTTATGGTTCTCTTGATTGTTTATCTATGGGAATTTCTAGTTGGTTTTTTTTTATAGATGTGCTTCCTTATGGTAATAGAGCAAAATGCAAAATTAAAGGAAGTTTTCAAAGTACGTGTTGGACCAGCTATTTTAATAATTTCGTGGATTCTATTTTGTTTGAATATCAGTGTAGCATATAAGAGCAAATTAGCATCGATAGTGATGCATCCACCTTATAAAGAACCCGGTAATATAAGAGAATTGGTAGAAAATGATTACAAATTTGTGGTAAATGAGCAATATAGAGATGTTTTCGTTACTTTATTGTTTAATACAACCGATTCCGTAGTACAACATGCTAGCAAGTAAAAAGTCTTAAAAAAATATGTAACCCATATAACTTTTTGATTTCCAGAATGACATATGCTTCAAACGACCTTTGTGATGAATTTATTTTTGCAATAGAAAACCGAGCAGCAATATTAGACGAATACACTACTTTGCAATTTGATTTGAGAAAAAGTTGTAAAGATGTTCTTCGGGCCAAACGATCCGATATCGAAAGTGAAAGTGGTACCAAAATTAGAATTACGAAAACGGCATTACGAACTATTGGGCATGTGTGGCTATTACAAAAAAAAGCAGTTTTCAGATCTGTGTTTGATTATGTTTTGGCTAGGGTAGTTGAAGGTAGATGTACTTTAAACTGAATTTTGAAGATATATTTTTCAATATTATTTTAGCTGGCTTTGTGGAAGTATGGTTTGTTGAACAAACAAAGCACATGGTTAAAGACTCCTTTCCCAGGACGCATAACAAAGCTGAGCATTTCTATAATCCATTATCTATAAGATTACTGTTATCATTGTTTTTCTTATATGTGGTTGGTAATTTTGTAGCTATGGCTATATTTTTATTAGAACTCTACGCTAACCGTAGAAAATCATCAAAAATACTTGTACATATTTCTGCAAGTAAATTTGTTCCACATAAGGATTAACTTACACTATATTATATAGTATTATGTACCTATTTATGCGGTTTGAAAATGTTATATAATTTTATAGATAGGTTGCGGTAGGCTATACATACCTGCTTAGTTCTTTTATAAAGCAGAGATTTCCAAACGATTTTGTTCGGCTCAGAAACAATATTTTTCAAAACATAAAACATTTAATACATTGTAGAATTAATACTTGTTATATCGAAATCGCTATGTGCATTGCTCCAGCTGCCCTCTGGTGGCTCAATAGAGCAAATAAATTAGGACTGTTGACATATAAAAATACACTAATAGCGCACAATTTTTTATTTTTAATATATTTTTGATGTTCGTTTAGTATAAGCGCTGATGTAATGTACATCTGTAATAACTGAGGCAACATATTGTGCGAAAAATGGGTGAGTACGCTATGGGAAATTTGAATATTTTGGTTTTGTATGATTTTTGTTGTGACACTTCTCTTCCTTTTTTTGAAAGAAATTCACGAATAAAAAAAATATACTCAAAAAAGAGTGAAATAAAATAAAAATTAAAAATTTTAAAAACCTCTGACAAAAAAAATTCCAAAAATTAAAATTAATAATAAAAGCGCCTTACCGCCTTACTTTAAAAAGTATCCCTTTAACCCTAGATTACTAGATTTATTTTGCCGAACATAATTCAGGGTTCTTGTATGGAAAACCTGGAAATGTCAGGAAATTTAAAACTTATCAGGGAAAGTCAGGGAATTTAAAATTTTTATGGCCAATTTCAGAGAAAACAAATTTTGTCAAAGAAATATTTTTAAATTTTATATAATTTTTTTTCATTTTTAAATTTTTTTTTACAAGCAAATTTTCAATTATTTACAAGGATTATAAATAAAATCTCTTATTTACAACAAATTCAAAATTTACAAAATTAGGTCAATTTATAAACTGAAAAAATTATTTTTCACAAATCAAAAATTTAAACTTTCAAACATTTTTCAAAAAATGATTTGGTAACACGACAATATATTACTGTATGAAATAAATGTTATAATAATATTTGTTTTTATTATTTTGAATTTTTTTCGGTGCAAATTGTTTTCCGATTGCTGTACTATTACCATTGTTTGGTATTACGATACTAAAATGTCAGTTAAAATTAAAATTTTTGTTAAAATTAAATTTACGACTGTCTAGTAATCTAGGGTTAAAAAGGAAAAAACAATTTTTTCTTCTTTACTCAACAACATAAACTCTCGGACACTTAACTCGAAAAATCAACTTATTGTCCCCCCCCCCTCCTCTACAAAATTTAAATACTAATTTTAAAGTCAGGGGAAACGGAGAACTTTTAATACGGAATGTATAAACAGGTTTCGTAAGGGGAACAAATATCCGTTTCCCCTGACTTCAGTAAGGTGCTTTTATTACGTATCAATTCCTATTTTTAGTATTTTTTTTACAGTCAGGGGTTTCAGTGGGGGGGGGGTGATAATGGTGATAAAAAGGATGATAAGTTAATTTTTCGAGTTAAGTGTCCAAGAGTTTATGTTGTTGAGTGAAGAAGAAACTATTATTTTTTTCTTTTTAAAGGGAACAGTAGTTTTTGAAGTAAGGTGCTTTTATTATCAATTTTTATTTTTAGAGTTTTTTTACAGGTAGAGGTTTTTAAAAATTATTATTATTTATATAATTATTATATTATTTATTTTTATTATTCAGTTTATTAAAACTGAACTGCAGCCAGGCCCAACCAGGGGGGGACGCCTGGGGATTTGTCCCCGACGCCCGGGATCCCTCAAGGGCCCGGACGAATTACTAAATAAATTCCATAAATAAAAAGGATGATCGACTGATCAAGATTGCAAGAGACTTGAAACCATTGGCAAAACGAAACCCTGGAAGACCACCCAAGAGATGGATGGAGAGCTGGGTTTCCACATCAGAGGTAATGTGAACAGGGGAAAAGCGTGAAGAAAAACAGGCAGATGCCTATAATAAAAGTAGAAAAAGAAGAAGAAATAAAAAGGAAATAAATAAAAAATTTGAATGAATAAAAAATTAGATAATAATATTGTGATGTAATGTACTTCTGAAAATTAGTTGACAACTACTGTATTTTTTAATTAATTTTACCCATTTTAGTTGTTTTGTGCGTAGTTTTTCTTAATAAAAATACAAAGTTTTATGATTTTCTTTTTTATTTATGAAATTTTTAAGAGCAGAAGGTCCGCGAAAAGTCTTGCCACGAGGCCCGACGTGGCACTTGACGGCCCTGACTGCAGCAATCCATTTATTTCTTTGTTGCTGTTTGTGACTTGCTCTTGGGAATATATAAAACTTGCAATCACTATTTTTACCTCTATTATGGCAATTAACAACACAGCACGTTGAGTGATAACCCATTTTAATCATACGTATGTCTTAAATCACGTAAGGCAAGTCTGAAAAAGTCCACATTAAGTTCTATTACCGGCCACTCCGAGCGCTTCGATAGGTTTGTGTATCCCCTCTTAACCCATGCACACAGCGAATAGAAATAATAAATGTGCGATGGAAGTAATACCTATTTTTGTTCAGGTAATATAACCCTCAGGCAATATTTAAGGGAGACTTTGTCCTTGGAGTGCCATATTTCAGGTGTTTACGTTTTATTTTTTTTAAAGGAAACGAGTAAAGCTTTTTGAGTGCGGTTTTTTTCTTGCTTTTATTCATGATATACAGAACCTTAAAAAAATTTGTTTTGAAAAAAAAATCCAAAATGGCGGCTGTTGCAGCTCCGCGAAAACAAGTCCTCAAATCGCGGGAGGTAAACGGCTGACATCACTGCCCCCTCTTTGTTGATCTGAAACACAAATTCAAAGCATATTATCAATGTGTGACCCTTTGGTCATGGAATGACGGATGGGTTTTTCATTTAGTACAAATTTCGAAAAATGGCGGCAATTTAAAAAAAAATCGAATTTTCGCGTTTTTTTTCGCATAAAAAGATAAATAATAAATGCAAAAAAGTATCTATCGAAAAAAAGATCCGTCATTCCGTGAAGACATATTTTCTGAGTATGCTCTCCAAATTTCAGGTCGATATGTTAATTACAGCGGTCAGGAGAATGTCAGCCATTGTTAAAAACGTGTTTTCAAGAAAAACGCGTTTAAAGTTTTGTTATTTGTTATTGCCAAAGACGGCAATCTCCACTTCGGACAAACGCGTTTAAAATATCGTAAACGTTCGAAATCCAGGAAACGCTTCGACAGATTTATTTCTACTTACATGTAGATTAAAAATCCGTAATAAAAAAAAATGATATTTTGAAAATTTCAAGGACAAAGTCTCCCTTAAACAATTAAAAGTAAAATAATCTAAAAAAAAAATTTTTTTTGGAAAGTTAATGTTTTGCTATTAGTTTTGAGTTCATAATTCTTTAATATGGTTAAGTAATCTGTAAGCTTCTTATGATTGTTTTGCATGATGGGTTATATAGCTTTACAGCAATATAAATTGCTCGAAATTTAGCTGATCCTGGATTGGAATTGTAAGAAAATTCCAATACTTGAAAAAAGTAAGTCATATTGGAAGTTCACGTTTTGGTCAATTTTGGATAATTTTTTATTACTGGAAAAAGTTTAATGGGGTCCTTATATCTTAAAAAATTTATATCTTAATAAATTAAAAAAATACAATTAAAAATTAGAAGTTGAGAAATTAAATGAATAAAAATAATTACACTGTTATTCAATTCTATTAACATAATAAATTACACACCTAAAGCTGAACATGTTACGTGCAAATTTATCATTTTAAAGGTTTAAACTTGAAAATATTAATGAAACTGTAATTAATTTAACAACTTAAGTGTGGTAGATCAACTTCCTTTGTGAATGTTATTAGACCTCACACGAAAAACTTGTTAAACCATCGAAAGTTCGTCACGGTCGAATGGTTGCCAAATCGTATTAATAAAAGAAATTGTAGTAGACACGAGAAGACAAGGGCCAATGCCATTAGGAAGGATATCCGATGAAAGGTTACCCGATGACCATACAAGCAATGCCAATTGCTTACTTTGGAAACTTATAAATTGCAAGTAACAATGTAAGCTTCCTGAAACTACAAGCTACTCAATATCACGACAAGGTTACATCCGCTTTATTTAATATTTTAAAAGTTCCACAAATTTCTGCTTAATATAATTAATTAAAATTTGTGTTTAATCTGATTTAGTAATTAGTCTACTTTTTAAATTGTAATTAACTGCTTAATGTAGGCAGTTAGTGGCTACTGAACTAATTTCATGTCCTAGAATTAAAAATTGATGCTTTCAGGATTTCTTGTAAAAATGTTAATTAATTGATAGTAATTATGTAAAACTAATGTCATTGCATAAGGTAAAAACCGATATAGGACAACCTTGAATCTGAATCAGTTTAACATCTGTTAATTTTCTTGAAATTATATCTTACCTACAGGCTAAATGCAAGAGTGGTGTAGGTATTTTTTAAATTAACTACATAATATATTATGTGGTAGGTACTTTATTTGATTTTTCATTAAATTAATTAATACTGGAAAGTGTAATATTTAGGTGGAACCAAAGTTATAAAACGATTTATTCTCGCGAAATTTACACCTTTACTAGCTAACTTAAATTAGGCGTTCCACTTTGAAACTTTCTTTCGGTCAGGCATATTAAAATTAAGATATGATGTTGTCATTAACATAAAGTGCTTTACGGTAGCTTAAAAGTTTTTCATGGAAGTGGTATGGTGCTCCCTTAAATTTGTTGCCTTCTATTTTCCTTACATGGAAAAATGTTGCTTTGGTCTTCTGATTCTGGATTTCTAACAACAAGCAAAATTGTGTTGCAGAAACATCAGAAGAAACTATCTACTGTAGCACTTCAGGCCTTGTAGATCCATGGCTTGTTTTTTAAATTTGAGCTAGTTTAAAAAATGTATTGCCTTGATTCTTATGGCCAGTCTACTCACGTGATTGATTACATGCATGAAATAATAAGAAAAGTCGAGCATGTCTGCTTACACGTAGATAGAAATAAATGCTAATTCTTGTTTTGCTTATTACACTTCGCAAACTTTTAGCCAAATTAAGATCTTAAAGCGATTATAAAGTTGCTTTTAGGATACCTACGTAGTAAGTTAAACATAGTTGTGCTGACCAGAAAAATACTTAGTGGAGCGTATAAAATATCCTAATTAAGTAAATTTATTTAAATCCCATATTAAAATTTTTGTTAGTTTTAAGAATTTCATGAATTCTATCAATAATTATCATAACAAGTCCTAATACACGTCGACCTATATTTTCAATGTTATTTCCTGATTTCATCTAACATTATATCTGTTAGCAAAGCACGATTTTCTTCCTGCTTCCATAAGACAAGGTTACAACTATTACACCTAAATAGTTCTTGTGTACTCATGTGAAAAATTTATACTTTTAATATATTTGTGCATTATAACATTTCAATAAAAAATTTTCAATGTCAAGGAGATTTCTTATTTAAGTACTTATTATGTATGGATAATTTTATGCTTGCGAGTGAAATTACTTGTCATGCTCGAAAATACAGAAAATCATTTTTATATTTTTAATCGTTGCATATAGAGTTTTTAAAAGCATCCTAATGCAGTTTCAAAATTCATTTAATATTTATAAACCTTCGAAGCAAAACTAAAGATAATCTGAAAAAATACAAATTTTGAGTCCAGAAGTTCTTCAAGCAGAATTATGTACATTACGGTTCGTGTCAGTGAACGCATTAGTTCAAGCAAACGTTCGTTGATTAAAAATGTTATGTGTAATTATGTTATTTGGAATATTTATTTAGTACTCGTAACGAAATTTTGCAGATCAAACGATGTTTTGCACAAAAAAACCAAAATAAATAATTTAATTTATTGACCTACCAACCGGATGATGGTTACGACTTTCGCCAGCTTATGTGAAATTCAACTAATATGACTATTTGGAACACTTTCGAATACGTTCTCTGTAGAAAAAGTGGTTTGCGAAAATCTAGCCTCGTTATTAATAATATAATACAAAAATAGATTTAAATGTGTTTGATTTTTATAATCCAGCATGTGAATATTTTTCCTTAAATTAACATAGCATTTTTTGATCATCTTTGATATCTTATGATATGGAACTCCATTCCAAATACATAATAAAAAGTATGCACGGGGAAAGTGAAATTTGTCAAAGTGATGTAAAAGTGAAGTCTATTTCAATCTTAAATTATTTAATTGTAGCATTAGCATTGAAAAAACCAAGGAAGATTTTATAATATTGTAAACATTCAATTTTTTACGTAATCTGCATTCATTGACCTTACCATGTGATGCAATATTAAAATATTGTTTAATACATCATTTAACAATATTACTGCATACAGATGTTTTTCCTTAATATACAAACTGACTTTAAAATTTTTTTTACTTATAAAAAATATATATCTGGACAATACTATTTCTGTGTTATTCTTTTGCCATGGTACAGCTGGATGGTTAAGAAATAAAACTTTGTATTTATTTTGCTTTTGGTGGACACATTTGACTATTTTTCCACCTTATATATTATAATAATAATAAAATGTCAGGCCTATTTCAATAACCTTACACTTTTAACTAACCTCGAAGTTGTATTTACAGTTGTATCTATCATTACATTAGGTTTATGGTCGTTTATTTAATTTCTAATCTACGTATTTTGCGCATATTAGGAATTATATTTGAAAAGCTTTGAAAGCTTTTATGTGAAATGGTAATAATTGGTGATAAGTATGAATTTTATTCTAATAATCACAACATCTAGCTTGGCTGTAGAAACACTATTATTTTATCCAAAAGTGTTCCATGGCGATATAGGATGATTTATAATATATTACTAAATTTTAATCATGTACTGTGGAATGTATTAAGAATGTTAGTTATACTGCCTTCTTATGTTTAATATATACTCCTAATGCTCTCAAGACTGTGAGTTAAATTTCTAAGCTAGTTAACTCGTGATGAAAATATAATATAATTTTAATATAAATTTAAACAACTGTCGTTCAGATGGTGGATACAAACAATATTAATATGAAATGTTAAAATGAACATTAAAATACATTTGAAATATGGTCGCTGATGCTGACAGCTAACAAAGTTCTAACAACCTTATTAAATGACTGTTTACCTACTAGAATAAAAGTACCTATATGTTGTGAATCGATAATGTCAATTTACCAAACCAAATGTATTTAGCAACGGTTATCTGTCCATTTGCTTTAGTTTCTGCATTAAAAAGATAAATAGGCATATGTATCTACTGCGATGTACTATAGTATATTATTTTGAATTTATTATCCTATCTTAACCCACATTGAGCTAGTTGTACTGTCGATATTCTTCCTGTTCTGCAATGCATTAATTTGTTTTATTGTCATAATTTTCTAAATATTACTTCCAGTTAGTACTTGAAAATATTAATTTTTATTACTTTAATTTTAATTATCCCATCTGTGTCTTAATTACTAATTCAATAGCAATTATTGTGTTATTGTAACTTCCGTCAAAGTTTCTAAAATTCAGGTTTTTCACGTTTGGTAATAAATCTAAATTGGGATGGACTTTGCTAAGTTGAATAACATCAAATTTCAAGTACAACATCCATGTTAATGAATCAAAGTGAAGGACAATGATTGCGTTAATCGAAGTGTCTTCATTAATAACAATACTGTGTTCAAATTGTACCAATGATATCAAAAGCCATAATTTGATTCCCAAGTATGATTAGTAGGTTACACATTGGCAATTGGGTTGAACTCAAATTTAACATACGAGTAGATGTATGAGAAATGTGAAAGATAATGAAGAACAATTACAATAATTACATTTCCCTATATCAGCAATCATACTGACTTTTGATTAAGCTAATATTTTCTAAACAGATATGGCAAATTAAGAAATATAAATTATGGAGTTTTTTACCCATCTTAATCTTGGAGTTATTCTTTGCCAAACTTATGTTTTGGAAAAAAAAAGATAGTTTGGTAATTTATAAAGATAATTTGGAAAATTGATATAATTGACATCAGTAAAGCGCCAACACAGAAGGTTGCATGTTGCAAATGTTAAAACGATCATAAATGCTTTATTGTATTAATTTTATTACATTTCTATCATATAATAAATTTACAGTTTATAACCTGTTACGCTTGAAAATTTAAAGCTGTCTACAGGTTGTTTATTTATGACAGCGGAGGTTTCTAACATAAACATTGTAAGTACTACAACTCAGTTTACATTAACTTATAGCAAACACTAACGCAATAATTAATTAATTTTGCACATCATTACTTCATATGAAATTTTTCCTTGCATGATAAGATATTTTCCTGGGAAATTATTGATTCTGACAATTCTTAACTGACACAATTATTCGTTGCCGGATTAGCAAAATAGTTATATCAAATAGCTTTAATATTTGTATAGCTTTCCAAAGGAAAACGACAAATAGCACTTGACTATTATTTACATTACAAATGGAAATTCAATTTAATAGAATTACTGTTTTCAAAATGACAAATTTGATTAAGTGTTTGAAGCACAATCAGATATATTAAATTTTAAATTTGCGTGCAAGTTTATTTTTAATCAAAATTATAGTAATATAATTATTATTATTGCTTTATAAACGCGTGCTAAGTAAGCTAACATCAGACAATTAGACGCATGAAATAATTATTAGAAAGTTAAATATTATTGTTGTTGCATACAAGCAAATACATTTTAAATACAATAAATGAATAAATGATATAATAAAATTTCTATTTGTAACAATTAGCTGTATGAAAAAAAAGACAGTTATTCTCAAATAATTAAAAAGAAAGACTGAAAGTAAACTACTTATATTTAATAAAATAATGAAAAGCACGCTATTTAGTGTAGGTAATGATATTTTTTTAAGTTATATGTAAAGTAAAAATTTAGTTGTAATACGTTTATGTGCAATTTCTAAAATAATCTGGAAGTATAATTTATATAAATTTAATGGAAAACAAAACAAAAACTTAAGTGCAGAAAAAATTTATTACAATTTTATTCGATTAAATTATTGGAATATGAAAGTGCATTATATTTTTACAAACACATGCAAGGTTCCGTTTACAAACTTCATTTCAACTTGAAAATTATGAAGATGCGCCTAGCTGATTTTAGCAAAACAATTGCGTTGTTTTGTTTGATAAGGAACAATTGCTTTAAAATGAATTTTTTATTTTATACTTAATAGGTTATAGGTTATGTTGATATAAACAAAAAAACAAAAATATAGTTTTACACAAACGGGTCAAATGGAATCATATCATTGGCTGAAAACTGGCTCTGCGTTACTTGCTTACAATAAATTAATATATTCGTTTTTTTATTTATGTTTTACAGTTGATTTTCTAGCTAACTTTACACATAGCTTTAATAGCCTATGCTTTGTAATTAAATTTTTTAGTACGAAATGTAAACTTGGAACCTTATTTTTCTGTCCTGTTTTCTGTAAGAATACATTTTTATTATATTTTCTGCAACATTTAAGTACGTTGACAATTTGCAATTTTGGTTTTGGAAAAGAAGTTGCTAAATTTGAAATTTTTGAATTTGAATTTGCTAAATTGTTTTGAAGTGAATATTAGCTCTTCCAAGTTTTTTTTAGATATTTTTTTATTGATTAGGTACTTTTCTAACGATAATATTAATATCTCCTCTGAAAGATTAATTTTCAGTTCATTTGCAGGTACCAATTTTGGATTTAAAAATACAAACTATGTTTGTTCATACAAATGCATGAAAATTAATTTTTTCTTTTCATTTAAACCAATTGTTTTAGGTTTTTTTTTTCCTTTTATTTCTCCATTAGTAAATTGTTTGCCCTAAGAATGAAGATTATTCCAACTATCCTTTTTGTCCATTTTTGAATGAAGGAGGATGTTTATATATATTATCTACTTCGTTCAATTAAGTTTCTTAAATTCTTATTTACAATTTAAAAAAATTTTTCTTCAGAAAAGTTTCTACGCGTCATACTGAAATAAAATAAACTAGTAAAAGTTTAAATTTTTGACTATTTAGTATATTAAAACAATAAGCAATTATTTCTAAGCACTTATTTAACAATATAATTGGAATACATACATAAACATTCTCGAAATGAATTATTTTTCTAAAAATTATTTTTTTGATTAATTAACTTACTTTTATAATTAGCTTTATTATACACTAAAAGTTAATTTATAAATATAAACTTGACGAATGACTAACTTTTGAATGCAATCGTCTAATAATTTAGTCTTTGAACGTCTGAAAACCCCAAAATGATATCTAACCTATATTTCTATATGAATTTTTTGTTTGGCAATAAGTTGATAATCTTGACCCAGTTGCTAATATGACTTCAATTATGATGATGTAGGTAATGTTTCAATATCATTCTGATTGATTTTTTATTCAATATTTACTTAGATTGCCTTTCACATATTAGATGATATTGAACAGAAATTGATTGTAAATTTAAAACCTTACAATTATTACTACGAACGTGTTATTTAACTAAAGATTTTTATATTATTTACTTATTTAATTAAAGAACACGGTTCAATAAATTAAAATAAATGTGTCTTTAAACGCTTAATTATTGGTTAAACGATATTTTCACGAAATAGAAATATTATTGTAAATTGCAATGATGATTACATACTAAATTAAGTAATATATGTATACGTATATTGAGTTGTTAAGAAAATATTATATTATCGACAGTGCTAATTATACCTAACCCACTATTGATTAATAATATACTACTTATTTAAAGACATTAATATATCAAATTGTGTATAATTTAACTCTGATCATAGTTTCCCAGGACTCCCACAATTTAAAATAATTGTTAAAAATTAATTCTCTCGATTCGATGATGAAACTTTTCTAAAATTGAATTAAAATTTTTTAAATGATGAATAACAATTACCTACTCAGATATTTAAGTACGAATAGTGCTTAATTAATTGGTATTTTGTGTCAAGATGCTCTTGACTTATGGTATAATAGATTTATAACTCCTCCAAGGTATTTCTATAATGCAGAAAACACTTAACATCATTTTCTCGGTGATAACTTCAATTCTGCATCTTAAATTTTCTCATAACAATGTAAATTAAAGCGGCTCAAGGATTTTGAATTTCTTAATTTGTACATTGCGATCAAGCTAACAAAATTTGCTAAACGATTGTATGTCCATGCAGAGCTTTCGTAAGCTTAGACTTTCAGGTTCATTTTATTTAATAGATGGTAGGTAGTTCACCCTCCTCCAGTATGATGTATGACAATGGAGTATTGTAGTAAAATTATTTGCAAATTTATGTTCTACCTATGTATGAACGTATATCATATTGTATTATAAACAAATTTGTATGCCTTCGTGTGTATTTATTAATAGTTAATATAGTTTCTAAATGTAATGACTCAATGTAACCTAAATGATCTCACACATATCTAATGGTTATAATTTTGGCATATTATAATATGGGTGTAATATGCGCAAGTTCTATATATGCAAACAATTAACTTTGAATGGTGAAAGGATTTTTTAATACGGCTATATAAAATTACTTTAAATTTGAAGTTCAAATATTATAAAAGCATAATTTGATTTAAGCAAACTTTTTCGACCATGAACTCCCACTACTTTTTAAATATTGTGATTTGATACCTATTTGGTATTCTTTTATTGGATGCAAAAACTTAATAATTTAAATGCTTGATTCGCTAGTACAAATACGAGAACTATTGTATCATCTACTATATTATACTATATCGAATATTTTCGTTTAACTTAATTAATTACATTAATTGTCCATATAAAACAGCTATTTTATACTGCAACTAGAAATTAAAATGTTTACATTTTGTTCAGTCTTTATTGTTTAAAATATTTTTCTTCCCAGAATAACATCAAAAAGGCACAAAAATGTTAGCTGGACGATGTAAGGCTTAACTGAAAGGTAAATGATTCAGAAGAATCTGGATGAAAACAGATGTTTTGAAGAAAACAAGAGGAAACATATTAAAAAACAGCAGCTATTTCACTGCATATAATAGATATACTTAAAATAGTTGTTTTATTTTACAGGAAAGATGTTTTTATTGATTCAACTTGCAAAATAATAAAAATATTTTCATTTTGTAAGATTAGGTAAAACTCCCAAGTTCAAATTCCTTAATTACACTGTAAACAAATTTTACAATAATATAATGTATGTATACAAAGTAACAAGTTACTTTATTATTTAAATATTGAGAACAAACATAGATATAAAAAAAATTTACCAAAAACCCGAGAGAGAATTAGCTCTCTATTCTGGTAACGGTACGTGCAACTTACATAAATACTTCTGTCATATTTGCTTAAACACTGCTGATATGCAGTTCTAGGGTGTTGACAGTTTTACATCCGGTGAAATCGTCGACTCTGGACCCCAGGGAAGATTGTTAGAGTTCGTTTTTTTCCAGCTTGTCCAGATTTGCATTACCTTGGTGCTCTTTCGCCCACAAAACGGGAGAAAATTTGAGTTTGATATCTCATGCAGTGCTTGGTGCCCAGTGGTAACCATATGACTGAGCTCTAATTGAACCTGAACTGTATTACCAAACCGATGTGTACGTACTCCGAGATATATTCATATTTAAATTACTAAGTTCTAAAATAAAAAGTTAGAATTTTTCTCCTATAATTCCACATTCTCCAGTTGCCAAACCTCAAAGTAGCTCTAACTGCCATCTTCTGCACAAGAAGATTCAGTGGTAGAAGGCAGAGAAGGATCTCCAGCGCAGTGAAAGCTGATTAAAAATACTTAATTCATTTGTGCCTTCGTGCAGTAGTATAATATACCCATTGTGACCCTGGCGCAGACCTATACATAATGTACATACATGAGCTTTTTTGTGCAATCATGCAAATAGCAGTTTTAATTAATAGTATAACAATAATAATTAAATTTTAACTTTTTACGACAACTTTTTATAGCAAAGCAATAATGAATTTTTTAAATAATTATATAATTTGTTGTTGTAAAAGTGCCTATAGTATTTATTGAATCGACGATAACATATAGCATTATAAAAAATAAAACGTCAGAAATCATTTGGAACAAATTTAAAAAATCAGGTAATACCTGTATTATTAGGTATTTTAAATTATAATTTGGAAAATAAATTTTTTTATACAGCAAATGTCAGATAAAAATTGCGCCGGTTGTCAGGTAACATAAATTTTTCGAAAGAAAATTAGATGATTGCAAATTTTATAATTTATTGCACTTACAGCTCCTCAATGTCATATACCTTATGAGATACAATTTATAAACATTTCAATCAATTGGAGTTTTAAAATGGCATTGTTTCTAGTATTGTTAGTTGTTAGTATAGAATACAAATGAGAACACTCCATTATCATTTCATTACCTTCAATGTAACTAATTGATATTATAACACTTGGGTCGCTAAAGACTTTAATCAACGTACATAAGGTCATAAAAAAATTTTTACTGAGTAATTTAATAATACAAATATAAATAATGCAATCATTTAAAAATTACTAGGTCAAGTGAAACAACGTTGTCAAACAATTGTAATTTGAAAAAGTGCATATTTATAATCTTAAACTTAAAAAAATATTTCCATGCGTTTATACGGAGCCAAAATAATATATTAATATGTAAATTTAATAATACTACATGTTTAAATTATTATTAATTCTTTTAATACCTATTAATTATGGATACATAATCATAGCTTGAAGCGATTGTCTAATTTTGGATTAACAAGTCGGAAACGAAGAGTTCGACCTCCGGAACTTAATGAAGGTTCTTGTAAATATAAATTGCCATTCTATGTACCTATATACAATAAATAAAGTAAATTTAACCTTGTTAAGAGTTTGTTCGGCCAAAAACGTTAATATTTCTTGTTTTTTAATATCTTTAGACAGGTGAGTTTAACAAGAACTTAAAAGTTCTTTTAGGACAAGGTTTAATTAAAAGGGAAAGGAGATTCTATCTGTACGGTTCAAGATACAAAATTTGGAATCGATTATATTTTTATAAATTGTGCGGAAAGTTATTAATAATTTAAGGCATTTAATTTGAGTTTATTCAATTGAAAACTTGTAAATGCTCTCTAAAAACTTGCTGTAGCGCATTAAATTAATTAATTACCAATTTAAGCTGTGTAATTTTATTTTAAGTTTATAAAACTGTTAAATGTTACTTTATATTTAAATAACATTGTACCGGAAAGTTGGTGTACCTACTAGCAAAAATTTTATTTTCAAATATGTACGTAGGTTTCCACCTTAAGATTTTTCTCTTTTTTGTATTTATTGATAGAAATTTTTTGTTGTGATCTAGTTCTTAGAATAATGTTCATGAACTGAATATATCTTTTAATATATTATAAGATATTTACATTTTTTATTTTAAAATATACGATTTGCTCTAATTTTTATATGATTACCTTGGTTAGATTTTAATTTCTGATATTTATGTTTTTAATATTTCTGGTTTTATTTTTCATCGAGATTTTCTTTTAATAATGATTTCTTTGAGTAATTAGTAATTAAAACCATTCATGTAGATACGACCAAACCACTAAACCGTTATGCTGATGATTTTGTATATTTTTCAGTTTTAGATATAGCACTAAGATAGGACTCGAGCTATTTCACCCTCTAAATTAATTTTATATATCAGACAAAACTGCAAATATAATTAAACTTTCTAATGCAAATTCTTAAAAGGCAAAAAGTCTGATTTGGCTTGAAAAATAATGAAATGATTAATGCATATCGAATTTAAAATTAATTTGCATGTAATTAATCGTTAAAGCAAGGTAGGATACATATAATATAAGCCTTTAATTATATGTTTTAAATTGGTTCATTGTCCCAAAAAATAATGAAGTTTACAAACTGTTTGCTAATTATAATTAGATCGCATTATTAATTCCGTTCATTATTAACCTAATGGAATAATAAATGTCAATATATTTATTAAAAAGTTAAACATTAATTAAAATTTTAATACATAATATATCAAAATATGATTTATTATTATTAGTTTTAGTTAATTAACATGTAAAAAATTACAGATTCTTTTCAAGTGCCGTGCAGTTCGCTCATATGTAATTTTTAGTTGTAGCTGGGAAAGAAACTGTAAATTCCCCTCAGAGCTCAATGATCAACTACAATCTCAACTGTAAACTACTTTATGAACCTATCGTATTATGAGATTATGACATTATTATTAATCTTTTGAAAAAATATCAAATATCTATGAAACTAACTTTTTAAAGATTTTGAAATTTACAAAATCTCCAAAATAATTTAAAAATATATATGTAAACTTTATGTTAACCTAATTTTTATTATATTACATATATTGTAGTGGAACGTTAGTAAATTATGCCAACTTCCTTTTCTATCATTGTTTCGCCGCAGGCCAGCTAATCAAGTCGGGAGTCCGACCTCTCAGAAGTCCATAATCCATAAAAATTTTTAATTCATAATCCAAAAATAATAAATTGAAATAGTACTTTTAAAATAAATGTTTAAATCAATGCAAAAATAATTGTAAGTATACGTTGCTATCAGATCATGTGCTCGACGTGCTCACAAATTTTACAACGCCTTCCAATTTCAATGTTAAATTTCATCCAATTAAATTAACTTCTTTACTAAAGTTACCAATTAAGAATCCAAATGTAATAATTATTAATTTCCAACAACGATACAAATTTTATTTCAATTCTTTCAAACTTGATCCAAACTATATCAAAAATAATTTCAACAAAGTTCAAATTTCGGATAATAATAAAATAATAAAATGTAATAAAAAATTCTTTCTTCCCTTGCGGGGAAGCAGAATTCTCTCTACACGCTGGAAAAGAAGAACCAGCTTTAAATTTGTATAGATGCCCAAGATGTTATGACCAGCTGTAAATGTGTCGGAAGCAATGATGTGGCTTCGGTAAAAAGAAAAAAAATAACTGCAGGTAGTTTGATAGGCGGACAGCCAAAACTGAGATGGAAAAAAAAAAGATATCCTAACCACTTATCTCAATATTATCACAATTAGAGAAACATAAAAAGACAAGTATATGTAGGCTACACCGATAGTAAAAACAATTATTACTTGTTTTAATTCAACGTTGCTGGAACTATTGCAAGCAAAAATAAAATTTTTATCATTAGATATGGCTCTCCAAATGCATTCGATTTCAATTAAGTTGCCGTATTTAAAATTACAAAAAATAATTTTACGCTAAAATCAGATGTGAAAAAAATCGAAATATTTTCCAGATGGCTGCGACAATTTTCAATAAAAACTCTATATTGTGATCTTGTAATTGTGGTAAATATGTTAAATCAAGTAAATAGTAAGTCAAAAGGTCACAATGGAAACGTATTTCCACAAAGTTCTCAGCAGAAAAGCAAAACTTACCAAAATTTTGACGAGATTGCACTTGAAACACTCACTTGACGTTTGAACCTCCGTCCAAAAGTCCCTCCCCTCGCGTTCAAAACCGTAAACTTCTTCGCTTGCGCACGACTCATCTAAGCAGGACCATACTCAGAAAGGCGAAACAAATTTGTTACAAAAACAAACACAATTTACTCACTCAAATAACTTTATTGCACAAAATCAAAATCAAAAAACTCAAATTTGAGACGAACAATTAATACTTTTACGGTATCTTCCCGCAAAAGCGCCCACTCACCTCGACGGACCAGATTAGAATCCCTTAACTATCGCTTTCATACCAACCTTGTTAGCCAGTGATGGGGTGTTGCTCAGGGCTACTAGCTCGAAAAATGAAATATTGCCCTTGTGACTAGCTCTGGGAGCAAGAGATTCCTAATAATAGTATCTAAACCTAACCTTATAAAATGAACGGAGTATGCCGCTAATGTGACCGCTCCGGAGAGCAAGCAATAGATGGTGAGTTGAGCGCCACGCAGTTTGTAACACTCCGTAAAATAACCGCAACAGTACCACCTGAACTGCGAAGAGATGGTAGGAAACAAGGAATAGGGTACTACTCTAATTAAATAGGAATAAATAATTGACAGTCGCAGATTTATTGTTTAAAAAAAAAACCCCAAGGGTTAAGAACAAGTAATAGGAAATATATTGGGCTACCCTCTAATCTATAGATAAAATCAGACGAAATAATGACAATAAAATTAACAGGTTATGAGATAACCTGTGCAAATAACCCTGGTATACGTATACTAGGTGTACAAAGTATACACGCCTCTGGAATATTCCCCAGGTTACGACAATAATTATCTGAAATGACGTAATAACTAAATGGTACAGATAGTAGCACGGCCCAATAAATATAGAATAATAAGATAAAAATTATATACAAAGCAATAAATCGTACGGCACAACAGATCTTATCTTTAGTAGTTGCTGTTCTGGAGGGTTGATTCTGGAGCTGGAGTGGACGGTCGTTGGTGGTGGAACCAACCAAGATGATACGGGTTGATGCAGTAGGCGATGTTGCGATAACAATCCAACGATAAGATTATCTACGGAACCGGAACTGAATCGTGATGATAAAATTCCAATATAAGAACTCAATCGAGCGAACGATAAGATACCAACAAGGACGATAACGAAAACCCTAAAAATATGATTATAAGGATAGATTTACAAATTAATAAAACAATACCTCTGATGTTCGAGGGTCCAGATAAGGTTTAACAATTGTGGTGCGAATCTTCGAGATGATAAGTTGGAGCAAAAAAAAATCCTTCAATAAGAAGATACGAATTCGAGCGAAAATGCTTAAAAAGCCGGTAATTCGAATTCAAAAGAACGGTGACAATCCAAATCCCACTAAGGCACGGAAACTTCCGAAATACGATATGTCAGCCGATAAGCTCTCAAAAAACGACTAAAAATTACTAATGTAATTCAATATTCGAATTCACTACCAAAACGAAAAATTGTCTCCCAATTATCTTTTCGCAGATAACCAGGAAATGTGTTTACGAATAAATAAATCAAATATTATAGTAACGCCATCCACAGAAATTTGAAAGCAACTCATACAGAAATCTAATTCTAATAAATTCATAAAGGGAATTCCAGGACCGTAACAACCTAACAGCGTCTGCACGAAAACACGCACAAAATTCAAAAGTTCCACAGTATTTACAAAAAATTATTTACAATAGAAATTTAAATACAATAATAAATCAAATATCAACAACAAATTTATTTAAAATCAAATTCAAAACTCAAAAATATTTTACAAAACAAATCAAAATTTTTAAAAATCTTTTAAAATGAAGATTATGTAACACGATAATATATTGCGACAAGCTGGTAATGATTTTTGTATAAATTTATAAAAATTTCCAGTAAATTCGTCTCACCGCAGGAAATCCATTTTTTGTGAGCATGAGACTCTTTTAAAATAATTTTTATTATCCAAATCAATTTAATTTCATTTAAATCTTATGCAACCTTGTCCAAACTTTCGGACAACAAAATCTAATAAAAATCTTACTCACGAAAAAAGAAATAATTTTTATTCACAAATCAAACTCAGGTAAATCGCTATTAAAAAAATTCCCGCAACCATCTTTGATCAAGTCCGTACCTGCTGTTGTCTCAAAAGCAAAAGCTTTATCGTTTTTTCACGTTCGAACAATGCCAACTTAAGGAGTGGTTATGTCGATCTAGCTTTAATTCACGAACGCGAGGGGGCTTACAAGCTATGGTGAATAAATTAATTAATTAATTCGTTGGTAGGCAACAAGCTTCACAAATAGTCTGGTTGCATTAATGGGTAATTCGTAATTCAATAGCAAACTTACAGGAATCTACTTTTAAAACCTACGTTTAAGCTGAAATATAAGCTCCGCCTTTTAAAAATTATATCAATCGTAAGGGTGGGAATTTTGCACTTTACTTTAATATCTAATTCTTATTGTTTCCATTAAATATATTATAAGATCGTTTAAATTGTTTTATAATAAAATGGAAGAAACCTTATTCGAACTATAAACTATATCTATAAGCATAGGAAATTCGAATAAACTTCAAAGATTAGTTTACGAGTTATAATAATTAGGAATTGGATTTACGTACTGATTATTTTTAATTTAAAATATGTATAAATGCATAATATAAATTCGGAATAATATTATAATTTCGCATCTGTTGTAAAAAAATTTGCAATCGTATAAAACCATGCACAGTGCATATCTGCGATTTAACCTTGCAAGATAACGAATGCAGAAAACTGAAGTATTCCAATTTGCTTTTGCAGTTATCCAACGATAATTTATTATAATATTATGTTGTATTGAAGATTACTATATTATTATGTTCAAAATGATGAATACACATATACAGTGGCCGTAAAAAGTATTCGTACACCCCTATCTTAACCATGTAAATAGTACATTTTGAAGCCATTCTTTCACACATAAAAGTCGCTTTTACAATAAAACTTTTTAGACATTTTTTGTTAAGAATTTCATTGTCTTCAATTTTGTATCTATACATTTTTCTATTTTGTCACCCCGTTTCCGACTGACAACAGCTTAAACAAGACTCTGTAAAATACAAAAAATATTGTCACCTGTATCTCAAAAACGGTGCAACGAAATAGAAAATTGTATAAGTAATTTTTGTTGCAAATTTTATTCCCTACATTTTTGTTTATATACATTTTTCTATTTTATCACACCGTTTCCGAGATACAGATGATAATATTTTTTGTATTTTACGGAGTCTTGTTTAAGCTGTTGTCAGTCGGAAACGGGGCGACAAAATAGAAAAATGTATAGATACAAAATTGAAGACAATAAAATTCTTAACAAAAAATGTCTAAAAAGTTTTGTTGTAAAAGCGACTTTTATGTGTGAAAGAATGGCTTCAAAATGTACAATTTACATGGTTAAGATAGGGGTGTACGAATACTTTTTACGGCCACTGTATTTGATTTACAACACTATTATTATAATTTATGTTATAATAATCTTATAATACATATAGTATTTGAAAAAGTAAAAATTTAAATTTTAAGCTATGGTCTGTTTAAAGCCAAAAACAATACGATAGCATTGACGAGGTCACATTAGACCAGCGTTGTAAAAAATGCGATTAGGATTAAGCAATACGCAACACTGTACAATGTATACATAATCAAGATATACAGTGTTGACGTGTATTGTTTTTGGTTTAGGAAGACCGTACGACCATACCATAATAGTAATTAAAATAATTATACATTACACAGTGACGGCGCCAGAGGGGGGAACAGGGTGGACACATGCCCAATCCCTATTGACTGGAGTGCCCAACCAAGTGCCCACCCAAATTTTTTAGAATACCTATACGTTTTATATTTTCGCCTCAACCACGCTCAGATCAAATATTTTAATTTTACTATTTTTAAAAAATTCGGAATTGTTAATTAAAACATGTAAAAAAATCGGATGTGGCCATGCCCATAACTTTATCATACTTATTATTATGGTGCAAAATACAGTAGAACCCCTCTATAACGAGTCCGGTTATAACGAAGAATCGGCTATAACGAGTAAAAATTTAGTCCTTTGACTTTTGTTTACATGTTAAACTAACTGTTTATAGCAAAAATCTTGTTATAGAGAAGTTTTACTGTATAATAAAAAAATAAAATTTGAAAATTAAGAAAAAAGTTTTTTTTACATTTGAAAAAAGAATAATTACAAAAATTGGATATTTACACGATTATTGATTAATACTTTTTTAATATTATTATTATAGAGAAGAATTTAATAAAAATCTAAAATTTGAGAAAAAGAAAAATATAATTTTTTTAATTTGCCAAATATTTTTTTTGCGTTTCCGTGTACCGATTTTAACCAAAATCTAATCAGTTCTAAGTCCCAATATATCAGTAATACTAAATACGAAATTTTGTTAAAAAATTCCTATTACGTTTTGAAGTAGAGGTTGAGGAAAATTTGACCACATACACACACACATACAGATTACAGACATTTTTTGGAAATGATGATTTTCCGCTTCTGGAACCCCAATATGCCTAAATTCATCAAAATCAATCTCAAATTTTTTTTTCTGCACGATAACAATACTTTTTCATATTTTGTATGATAAAGTAAAAAAAAAAATTTTTAACGGCCGCCATTTCGTGAAAAAAAAATTGTTTTACTTTTCCACGGTTCATGCTATAACGGCATCGATAAAGAACATTCACACCAAATTTCAAATAAATCGGTACATTCGAACATTAGAACATCCTTTTTTTTGGACCTCCCACTTTGCCAGCTCATAACTTTGTGAATTTTGAGGGTTTTCTCGGTTAATTTTTATGCAATCTTAAAATATCCATAAATAAATGATAAAAAAATTGATAGTAAAAATATTTTTTGTTTCGTTTGTACAAAGCTTCAAAAACCGCCCGAAATTCATGCCTCTAAACTAGAATACCTACCCCTTTAAGCTGCCGTGGGGTCTAATCTGTCGGATTAAACATTTGTGGCCCCCTAGGTAGTTAAATTTTCGGGGTCCTCTAGAAAATTATTACTTGCGTAATTAGTTTTTAATTTTACTACTCAATAATTAAAATAAACAGTCTCAATAAAATATTTGAAAAAAAAATTTTTTTTTCGACAAAAAAAATCAACTTTAATTGTTTATAACTTTTTTGTTGTTAATCAATCGCTAAAATCGTATGTACTTCACTAGATAATCTAATGAAAAAGCTACAGTTAAAATTTCAAGTCAATCGGATGTAAACTTTTTCAGTTCTAATGCTCACCGATTGATTTTGATAGTGATTTTGCAGCATAAAAGTTGTTCGGTTAAAATTGATTTAAACGAATTTTGAGTTTAGATCAGTACTTGGGCGTTGTAGATTTTGATTCTATGATAGTTTTAGCATGATTTAAGCCAATACAAAAAAATTGGAAAAAAAATAAAAATTTGGTGGACATTATCCCTTAATTATTTTTATTTAGGACTAGTAAGATAAAAAAAATTACATGATATTTGCCGAGACCCATTTCACCCCCATGTGAGAGTGGGTGAGATTCGGCTTGACCCCCCCCCCTAATATTTAACGAAGCCCCTAGGCAGCCGCCTTTTCTGCCTTAATATCTGTAATAGTGTAATCCGGCACTGGGTCTAATCATGTCTAATGCTGTACGTGTAACCATGTTTAACCATTTTCGAAAGAGAAAGAAGCTGATTGTTCAGAAGTGTATTGAAGGGTTTTACTTTTTTGTTAGTACAATAATTCAATACTGAAGAAAATAAAAATTTGAATATTTTTATAATAATATTATATTATTTATTTTGATTATAGAAAATTACATTCATTTATTACCTACACTTATATTGTATGCTATTTTAATCGAATTAAAATTATGCGAATTTATATTATTTAATAAAATATTTTTGTATTCATCTAAAAAGTAAACATAGGTATTAAAACATTGGTGGTAGATTTGAAACGAAACGCAAATCCCCACCACAAAATATTTTTGTGTTGATAAGATAAGATAAGACGGGAGAACATTTAAAATATTTCTAGCATTGTAACTCAAAATATATATGAGTTACAAATTATCATTTCGATTTATTTGGGCGACTGTATAAAACAGGCAACTGTAAATTTGCTTTAAATTGAACACAACACGTACCCATCTTTGTGATAATGACTGAACTATAATGATTCATTTCATCTCAAATTATTCCCGCCTGATTTTAATTGAACAATTATATGCAATTTCATTTATAATGTGTTATAGATGAAATAAATTTTCAAAAAATGTCTTTATGAATTCTTTTAGACGTGTACATTATTTATATAAGTAAAATGTTATTAATTGATAATTACAAATATGGTATTTAAACACAATGAATTCTAAATTACACAGATTGCAAAAAAAAATATTTTACGACAGTCCTTAATTTATCGTTAATATAATTTCAAAATTTGAAGAAAATCCATTCAGCCGTTTTTTAATGCAAGGTGCTTTACTATTTTTTTTTGCACCTGGCCAATTTTTTTTTTTTTTTAATTGATAATTCTTTGTTAGTAATTATTTAATCTATTTTAATTTTTGTTAAAAAAATTGCAAATGGGGTATTTAAACACAATTAATTCTAAATTAGACAAATTGCAAAAAAAAATTATTTTACAACAGTCGTTAATTTATCGTTAATATAATTTCAAAATTTGAAGAAAATCTATTCAGCCGTTTTTGAATGCAAGCTGGTTATACAAGAGCGCATCGCAATATCCTAGCCTTAAGTGGTAGGCGAGAAGACGTAAATCTCATAATTTTATGCAATTTAAACAATTACAATATTTATACAAAAATAAATAATTTATACATGGCTTTTAAAACGCGACAATCATATTATTTAAAAACAATATAGTATTAAGTTTAAAAACTAGCGAGCTATACAAAAATACAATTTAATTACACTTTTTCAAAATATTTTTATGAATATAAATTAAAATTATAAATTAGAATATCTGAAGAATACATTAATAATCAATAGAATACTGAAAGTCTACGAAATAATAAATAATTATAAAAATTAAACTTAATATGTTATTAAAATTTGAATATTCACAGAACGCAAGGTATGGTATGCGCTTCCTTAAAGTTATATAACAATTCTATATAACATTCTGTAACAATGGTATTGTAGGTTGGTATCTTGACGGAACTTGGTATCGTGATTGTCAACGTTCAACTGAGGCGACACATCTCGTAATGGGAAATGCTGAAACTAGAGTCTTGATCTAAGTTAATACTTACGTTCCTTATTTTTGTCAAACCATCTGGGTTTAAATCTCGTACAATGGTTGGCTACTGTACATACTTCATTTTGATGTCAAAAGTTTTGGTTGAGTTTATGAAGGAAGTATTCATCTAAGAAGATGACTCATTAGACTGAGGCATAAAACTTTTTTGTATCAAATAATTATAAGTTTAAATTTATAGTAGTTATAACATTTCAATACACCTTACCGTTTGTGGCACTCGTAGCGCTACCAAATACCAACAAAACGGCTCTATTTGATTCTGAGTTATTTTATGGTAAAACCGCGGTGAAATGACAATTCATAAAATAAAATAGCAAAAAAATGTAAACCGTCTGTTTATAAACAGAACATTCTAAACCAACGGATTCCAACTATGTATACGTATTAGATTAACTTGATATTTTTCCGCCTGGTGGTGCTTCGTTTAATCGTTTAATGTAAACCGCTAATATTCTATTTACTATAAGTATACCGGTACAAATGCACATTTGAAGGTATGCATTTTTTCTGTAACATATTATACTATAATACCTAATACTATTTATATATGATACTAATAATACTGCACAATAAAAGTATAACCTAACCTTACTGTTTTCTTAAAAATTAAAATTTGTATAATTTCCATTTAATAAGCTGCTCGTAACTTTTAATAAATATAATCTTTAGCTTATGGTATTAAATAGGTATTACGTGGTATTACACATAATAACAGCGCGAGGCCAGTTTACAAGCGTGATTAAGGAAAATAAAAATCAAGTAAGTTTAAGGGTAATCTACCCCCTATTTATTTTTAAATTTTTTTAAATAATAACTAATTCAGATATTACACTGTAATATAAACGTGAGCGATGGATTACAAGTCACCATAAAAATGTAGGTATTTAAATTTTATTGTTACTCTAATCGAATAGATTTATTTTATTGGCTAGGTTTTTATTGTTATAGATTTAAAAACAGAATGAAATAAAGGCAATTAAATTAATGTATGCAAAGTAGTTTTGTAATATTTAAAAACAATAAATAAAATGTAGCGACAATTTGTCAATTTATTATATTCAAGTTTTTAAAGATCGCCGAATATCAAGGAGACTGACAGCTGTTGTTCTAGATCTTTCAGTTCTAATTGCATAATTGCTAGGGTTTGGCACTACCAGTGCTATATCTCGCCTTATCAGGTTACATAATCTACAATACATACATGCATACTACAATATTGCCATTTTATTTTATACACCGCTTGTAACCATTATTTACTACGATACTTACGCACTTTGCAAATCCATTTAATAAATGTCAATGTTGCACAATTAGAACAAATTTTCTGTAAAAATTAATATTTGTTTCACGTTTCGATCATAAATATGCATGGCAATATTTCATTTAATTATTTTATTTATAACCTACCTACTTCAAAATTATTTTTTATTTAAATGGTTACACGTCAAGTTGGAATATCCAACACTTCTTACTTACTTGCATAGACAACTACCACGTAAAATTTATTCTAATTTAGAAAGCATTGTCGGTTAATCATGCTGCTTCACTGTTTTGTATAGGTCAATTAACCAATTACATCATTATTATTATTAATGCTTTTCAATTGCAACTTTAATGTAATAGATAATAAGTACGGTGTATAGTACACCATTGTTAACATATTATTATTAGCAAACTAATTAGCCACGATTTTCTATTCTATCATGAAAATGAACACCAACGCATAATTTTTCAATATTAAGATGTATCACGATTTCCAAAAGCCATTGAGACATAATTATTCTTAATACGGTTGTTAAAGTGGCAAATATTATTTAAAAAAAATATCATTGCTTCTCGATATTCTATGTAATATATAATAATATATTATGTCATGTCCTCAATTCTCAATTTAACTCACGGAAAGGATCAAACTCCGTTTCAGCATTCCGTTGTATATTTTCCGTCAACTCTATGTTCTGAAAAAATTTAAAAAAATAATATGATTTCAGCCTATGTTGAAATAGATAAATTAAAGTTAAATTTTGCATTTGAATAGACCGACATAAATTCGGCCCCCAACAAAACCCTCTATCTTCCATTAAATTCATTACAATAATAAAAGCCATAATATACAACAATGCCAAATGTAACCCACATAATAAAAGAAAATTAAAAGCTATAAAAGATTATTACTATACATTATCCTTTAGAAAAAAAAAATTAATAAACGACTGCAAAAGTATGTTATTAAAATTGATTGGTTGGATGATGTTATGTCTTTAAGATAACTATTTTATTGCAACAATAGTGCAGTAGTAATTAACGAAGTAGTCAAAGTAGTACACCAAATTTTATGTATCTAGAGAATTTTAAATGCTTTGGTAGAATTTCTAATAGAATAGTAATAATAATTTTTAATTGTCGCAATTCAAGCAAGAAAGTAAACTTCAATAATAGAACGTCCAAGCAGTCTATCGGCAGTAATGCTGCAATTATTGTTAACAAGGTATACTTAATTTTGGTCTACGACTTGGGCCGATTCTGCTTAATTTCTTTAAATTCCACTTGATCATTAAATTTCGTTAGACAAACGTTAGATATTAACTTGATCGAAGCCATAATGACATACAAAGACTAACATTAGACTTTAGATCATAGCAGTAAATCCGGCGCAACCGCAAAAAATAGAACTGAGGTTTTCCGTTCTTTAGACTGCCAATTCGAACTAGATCAACAGGACTAAAATAGGTAGAACATTTATACTTGAATCTTGCTTATGGCTGTCAACATCTTTATGATTTTGACTTTACTTTCTGATAGCTGAATTTAAATTGGCTCAAACGGATAGGTTATTGACACTTGCTGTGGTATTGGGTTTATTGTTAAAATGGGACAGATTAAAATGATTGACAAATTGATAGTATTCATTACCTAATTTGTCTTTAAATTCGGTAATAGATTGTATAAAAAAAAGTTCAATATTAGTGCAACCTGTGTAATTAGATAGTATTTAGTAACTATAGTAGGTACATAATAACAGAAAGACTATCGATTTCTCGTTCGACAATAAAATTTAAGTTGAGTTCAGTTAGGGAATGGAAAGATATAAATCATTGAATTAAAACAGAAAATTTGCGATAAGCAGATGTTGATTGGTTCGAATTAAATAAACGTCAATTTTGTATTATGCTTGTTACTTAACATATACATAGGTAGGTATATTAGAACGCAATAAATCAAAACCTGAGCTCAAGTAAAGTTTTAAAATCTTATCAGAAAAATAGGAAAAGTCATTGGCCTGTAAAATAGATACTTCCAGATTATATTATGATATTGGCATTGATATTCTCAATAAAATCCATAAATCATAATATTCGACACTTTATTTTTTATAAACTTGATTAATAATTACAGATATTAATTTTGACAGAATTAATAGACAGCTCTAACAATTTAATTTTATGAGTCAAGTGATTAAATGAATATAGGTTTTTGCAAATTAATCTAGAGATATAAATTATTATAAGGTAAAATGTGTGCGTTGGTTCGAATAACAAACAAGCACAGACAACAATTACTTAAAGCAAGGTATCCATGGCCTAGTTTAAGTTTGGTGATGAGTGACCCTTCGCGAAGGTTTTTTGATGTCATATGGAAAACTACATGTTTTTTACCAAATAAGTAGATAATAATTTACTCAAAAATATATACCGCACCTAAAAAACCTGAAAACCGTGTATTTAATAAAAAGTAGTTTGAACGACGTTTAAACTTATTATCGGATGTTATCAAAAAAAAGATTTGAAAAATTTCTTTAATTAAAAATTTCAACATCAGTAAATTATGAAAGCACAGGAAAGTGGAATTAAATGCATTTCGTTATTCAATCAGTTTTAGAATTTTGTTATTTTACTGAAAAAATTTAAAAATAAAAATCAATCTTTATGCACTTATTGAAGTTCTCGCTAATCCTTACGAAATAGATAAAAATTAATTAAACACATTTGAGAACTAGATTTTTGAATTTCTAAATTTATGCAGAAAATTGATTCTTAAGCTATTTAAAATTTAATTTATTATAAGTATTGAAAGCGATCAATCACACATCGTTAAAATTTTAATTCAATTTGTCAGGTTTTGTGCTTATTATTTTTTTGGCAAATTTACCAGACTTGTGCGAATATTTAATAAAAAGTCATAAATAAGTGGTGATACCAAGTCAACGCTTTGATGTGATCGTGAAGCATCATGTTGACGAATTCTATGAAAGTTCCGGTTTGTTTCAAATAATTTTTTACGTAATAATATTTCACGGTCTATTAGTTAATTTATAAAAGTTACACAAAAAATGTGCATTTGAGCGAAACCAGTTACCAAAATTTAAATTTGTAGATGATATCTTACTATTGTAAAATTAAACTTTCAAGTAAGATAAATCAATTAATCCAAGGAATAGCAACTGATGCATTAAATGCATTTGAATGCGTTAGGTAAACAATTACTCATTAAATACGTAATAATGGCTATATAACTTCTATAACAGAAATTGTAAAAATATGACAAACAAATTAAAATAAAAGTGCAAAGCGAATAACTGAATTTCTTTTATTTGTCTTTCACTCTGATATATTTAAAAAAATTTGAAAACCGAGAGTTTCTTTTTTTTATTTTAAATTCTCTTCTTCTCTAATTTCTCTAATTTTTCTCTAATTTTAAAAACGTTTTTAGTAATACTAATATAATAGGTACATGTGAACTCTGTCATTTCGATCAAAACTAAATTAAATTAAGCATATAATCGTTGTACTTAATAAAGCAATATGAAAATTTAAATTTATTTTAAATTTCAAGTAGGTATTAGGTATACCTACATAATATATAATATTTATTTAAATAAAAATTAACTAAGCATGAAACTGTAAGTAATACGAAATTGTGTTTATAATTTCTGTGCTGATATGAACATCGCCCATCTGATTTTTAATTAAAAGTTAAACTAAATTTATTTTGCAAACACATTAGTTTGAGTCTGGGTAGCTATGTTTATGAGTCATATAATATGTACTATGTACATGAAGTTCGTTTAGTCTTAGAAATCGCAAGACACTAATGCAATATTAGTAGTTCATAGTTAAAATTATTAGTGCAAGTTTGATTTCTATCCAATAAAAAAAAATAAAAAAATTAAATTAATAATTTGCGATTGATTCTAAATGTTACTTTTATCTATCTTTTTAAGTGCTATACACTATACAGTATACACTATGCTATGCGTAGGCGATCAACTTAGCCGAAGCCAAGATGACTATCAGGGAATATATTTGATTATCAATTTTTTTCCTATTTTGACCTTGACATTCTGTCAATTGTCCAGACTTATGTAAATATAAAACCAATTTATAAATCCATAATGTGTTGATACTCGTATATCACTGGAAAGCCGAACTAAGAATTTCTGTTAAGTCCGAGATTTAAATCCAGAATTTTCGCTCTGTAACTCAACCAGCGATTACATCAATTCACTGCTGTGGTTTTTGGTAATCAATAAATAATTCCGAACAAAAATAAATCCAAACAAACTTCACTCACATTTCAAAATCTAATACGAAGTAAAAGTATTATTTACGTTTAATTTTGATTTTTAAAATTTAAATGTAAATATTCCAGAATGCAAAGCTTCTTAAAAACAAAAGTTTCTATGAATTTATGAAGTTACTTTCAAGTTGAATATTATGCAATCTATAGTATATTATATAATAAAATCATAGTATACAAGTTGTTTCGACTTTTTCTAACGGTTTTAATTAGTATTTCAATTATTAATATACAATATAATATTTTTTATTTCGTTTTATTTTTGCAAATTCTGGCTATTTTCAAATTGAAAATAGTTAAATTTGTAATTACCAACATTTGAATTTGTTTTAAAGTCAAAATAAAAAATTATGAATTATAATAAAACTGTCAAGGATTGTAAGCCTACAAAAGCTTAAGAAGTGGTACTTTATAATCTATTTTAAGGTTCAAATTGTTCTAGTTTTTATTTTTCTTTAGTGAATGCACCTAAAATGAAAAATTAATAGAAAATTGAGAAATTTACAATTTCTAGAAAAGCAGTTAATGTTTACAACTTTTTACAAAAATCTTATGAAACTTAGAGTGTGGAACGAAAAAAAGGTAGCGATCAAAAACGAAAATTGACGACCGCGAAATTAATATTTTTCACTTCCTTTTTCTTACAATTTTGTATTGGTTAGCTTAATATTCTGAACATTTCTATAGTTTTAAAATTTTTTAGCTGAGTATATTTTATGACCGCTACTGTCATCAAGTACCATTCATGTTGTGTATTATTATATCACAAGTGCTCAAATGTGCTGATAATTTTGATTAAAAAATAAAAACTACAACTGTTTTTCTTTTACTTAACAGCGAAGTTGTAATAGTACTCGTACTCTAATATCATAATAAATTGTTAAAGTTAGAAACAACATCTAATCTTATTTTTAGAGGTATTAGATTTTAAATAACAAACCTTAAAATAAAGTTAACCATGTCCAATGCGGATTGCATTATCAGTATTATATTAATAGATAAGGTACACCGAGGGGTAAGTGGAAATATGGGGTAAGTGAAAACCAGAAGGTCAAAAATCATCTATAAATAGTATTATAACTGCCATTTTCCGGAAAATAAATGTAAACGATTGTGGCATAGACATTAAATATACAAATAATTCGTATTTTTGTCGATCTACTGCTAGTTTAACATGTTTGTTCGAGATGACATTGTTAACTACGGGTTAAGTGACACATATTAACATTGAGTATTTGTTTCAGTTTGAAGTACAAAAATTAAATTAACTGTTCTAGTAGTAATTACTTCTAATATGTGTAATAATATTATTTTTAATACAATAAAACATTTATTGAGAATAGTAAGCGAGAAATTGATGGGTTCCACTTACTCTGGTGATTTTAAAGGATTGGGGGTAAGTGGAACCCACATCAAATTAGATCAGAGAAGAAATAATAAAATGAAGATAAAATAGCTTTTGGTTCAAGAGTCTTCGGATACTATTGAAAATGATGACTTCCTGAATTACAAACCAATTTTGATAATGATATTGACTAGAATGTCTTTCCTTTCCGTCCAAATTAAAAAATAAATTCACCGGGAGGTGTACTTACAAAAAAAATTCTTTTATTCGCACTTGTCCAGATTATATGTAAATCAAAAAAACAGGGCTATGTTCCACTTTAGTAGAACCCAACGTATTTAACGTTTTACTTTTTTAAGTTAGGACTATCGCGCTTTTGCATACTTGTACAGAAAAGTACAGCTACCATTCACAGTCCCTAACCATATCATTTCAGGTAAAATTATTCAATTTATAATGATGACAATACTTGTAAATTAAAGTTATTGTATATACTTAAATACATATTATATTTATTGAAAAACAATTGTCAAAAAAGTTATAAAAATTTCAATGTTTTGTCAAGCTCCCCATTGCTGTACTTTACGGGGTGTGCTCTCAATGCAGTTTAAATTCATTTGTTTCACATTTTCCTTGATCCTTGCAATCAATTGCACCTTGGTTGTAATAATTTCTTAAGCTAATGTTATCTTGAGCAGCTCCCAAACGTTCTCGAATGAATTCATATAAGGAGAGTTTCCTGTCCAAAGCAATACGGTGAGATTTTCGTTAGCCAATAAAGTTTTGATGGATTTTGCGGTATGGCAAGGTACTCCATCTTGCATAAACACTTTTGGGCGATCTCCAAACCAATTCTCTAATTCAGGAAGCAGTCATGTCTGCAGTACCATCTTGTACTGATCTTGTCGCGTGGTTCTTTCCACACACAACATACAGACGTTCTATACCCTTCCTACTGATCACAGACCATACCATGACAGACACAGAATGTTTTACAGTCCATACAAAACAATCATTTTGGTATTTTTTATGTTTTCGGCGCCTAACAAACTGTGTCTATTCATTCAAAATTTGAATTGTTGACTCATCACCTGCGAGACAATGTATGTTATGAATAAAGGCCAAATTGGTCCATCGATATTTTTCCAAAATTTGAATTGGGTAACATTTTGCTTATATGTGTAATGTAAAATTGTGCTCGTTACACGAATAAAAAGCTTTAGAAGATTTGGTCTACTCCACATAGCTGAACAAAACTGACGAGATCATTGATCCGATAGTAACGATCATATTCGAAAAGCTTCTCTCCATTCTCCAATATATTTTATAATTATTTTTGTAACACTTTTTCACATTTAAAAATTAATAATAGTAATTATTGACATATAAATCATACAAAAATCGTGTAAAATTAAAACCTTGAAATCTAAATTGTGCACTTATTATTTTTATTAATGTTGACTGTATAGAAATATTGTATATGTATTGCACCGAAGAGGTGATTACATTACCTTGATTTGAGTATAAAGCATGAGTTCAAGGTCTGTTAGAATGAAATTATTTTGAAGGAAAATGTTAATGCTAAATGACGAAATATTTAAACCGTATAGGAATAGCAATTATTAATGAGTCTAACGCGATCAGCATAAGTTGTTTAATTAAATATCGTCATTATTAATATAATTACCGATCGATTGCAACTTTTTTTAGACTAGGTACTAATTTTGTATTAATTGCAATAAAGTAAATACTGTTTTTAATAACATAACTAGGATAATTATAAAACAAGGATAAGGATAATGAATAGTAAAACGTTTCTTTAATCTGTAATTTTGTTAAATTATGCTTTTAATTCTTCTTTAAGTACATTAACAGGAAAGTTAAGTAAAAGGATCGATTATAATATAATCGAACGTAACGGAAACGTTTCTTCTAAAAAAACAAACAATATGATGTACATTTAAGAGTAGGTGTATACCAGTGCTTGGGGTAATAATTTACTTGTGGAATTGTAGAAAAATTCAACGTAAAACAAGTTGGCACCAAAAACCTGAAAACTACGATTTGGAATTCTTACGTACTAATCTTCATGTTATACGATATTCTAATGAGTAAATCAATTTTTGGTTTCGTCATTGCATAAACAAATGCATCATTTTAAACTTGATCTAAAATTTTGGAAATGCCTAAACGAAATTACTTAAATATACGTTAAAAAAAATAAATTTTAGCTCCGATTTTCAATTAAGTTAAGCTATATTAAGTTGAGTGCTTATAATAATTTTTTCAAGGCGATTATTTATTTTTCCAATTATATTATTATTGATATTTAAAAAACAAAAAAATTGAATGCATTCGACTATTGAAATAATGAAAACAAGTTCAACTTGAAGTTGTCACTTTGAAAACGTTTTCAGTACTACTATTAATTGGTGAGCGCAATTGTATACCGTGTTATGGTAGGTCATGTACTCGACCGTGACATAGGTAAAGGTGAAAAGCCTCCACGAAGACTACTGATCCTGTTAAGAAAAGAAGAGGGGCTGAAGCTTAAGACCGGCAATTTTAAACAACCGCAGTTATAAAAGCAAGGTACCATCGTAAACGGTACCAGTTTGTAGAAAGCTAGGTCATAGACAGGTGTGTTGTGGCAGTAGCGAAAGTTAATACAACGTGCTTCGCTGACACACTTTTTCTATCAAAATAATCATTTTGAGGAATTAACGCAGTGTTTGGTGTTGTGTTTTCTGTGAAAACTTATATTCCTTGCAGTACTGAGTTGCAGCAATTGTTCAAAACTTTCGTAAGTGATAGTGATTGTGATATTAGTTAATTTAAGGAAATAGTGATACAAGTCTAAAATGCCTGCCGCTATTGAAGAACCCATTCATCAGCAGAAGATTTTAGAAGAGAACGACGAAGTTGGAACTTTGTCGTACTCTCCACCCCCTTCCAAACATCTCGAAACTAGAGACAGTATATCTTCCATCGATAGCGACGTCTCGTTATCTTTCGATTCCACCAACATAAAAGAGAACTCTGCCGAAAATGAAGACGAGGGTGCTCATATGGCGGATTTGTCGGACAGCGCCTCGGATTCTGGATCGCGCGATGGAGGCGGCAAGGATTCCGGTTGTGAAGTAACTCCTGAAATTACCGAACCGCCGTTCACACCACCTTCTGACGAATTGGCTGATAAAATTGTAACGCAAGTTGAATTTTATTTTAGTGATGCCAATATCACTAAAGATGCTTTTCTATTGAAGCACGTAAAAAGGAATAAGGAAGGCTACGTCTCGTTGAAACTAATTTCTAGCTTTAAACGTGTTAAGCATTTGACAAAAGATTGGAGAGTGGTTGCACACGCACTTTCACGTTCGTGCAAATTGGAAATTAATGATGCCGGTACGAAATTAAGACGTAAAGATCCTCTTCCTCAATATGACGAAACGACTCCATCTCGCACCATCGTATCGGTTCATATGCCACTCGAAAAGGTAACGATCGAAAACGTTGCCGAATTGTTCAAATCTTGCGGAGAAATTGCACTTGTGCGTATTTTAAGACCTGGAAATCCAATTCCAGCCGATGTCAGACAATTCATAAATAAAAATCCATCGTTAAATGGTTTGGTTTGTGCTTTGGTTGAGTTTGTTTTGTCAGAATCTGCTAGGAATGCTATTAAATTGCAAGAAATTTACGGAGAAAACATGAAGGTATGTTCTAGTTTAATGACGCGTAATGTTATTATTACCATCGATTTCTCTTTTATTATTATAATTAACAATTTTCTTGTTAATTGCTGAGAAATGCTTTTCATTTAATTATTAGATACACACGATTAATTAACAATTATTTACTTTTCGCCAAATTAAATACTAAACGCTGTAAAATTAAACGATTGGATTTAACTATTACTCTCAGAATTTTAATACAACTTTCTGTAAAAATATTAATAACGTTTTGATTTACATCCATAAAAGGACAATGGTATGACGCGGTTCATCTTCAGTATTCCTATAGCCTTCGGGTGGGGCATTAAAGAGGAAAATGCAATAGGAGAAAACCAATGTGTGTTTGCATAATAATTTAACATATCTTCCATTTTACATGGTCAGAGCATCTTGGAAATTTTAAGTCCTAAACATGTGTGTACATATACAAATAGTATAGTGAATAACTTCATTTTCGAATGTTTTACTAAAAAATAGAAAAATTTTAGGCATTTCTTAAGGTTGAACAGTTAATATGTTCTTATCTTAAGAACCTTAATTAGTTAATCAGTTAATCAGCAACTGACGTGATTAATTGAGACTGATTTCTGCGGTTTAAGTATGCTTAAACTCTGTTTTGCCATCTATGCAACGAGTTTTGCTGAATTTCAGGGATGATTATGGAAACTATTAGTTTTTCTTTACCAAATTTCGGAAAGAAGGAAAGAATTTAAAAAAATAAGAATAGTAGGTAGCAGTTTAAAAATCAAATTAAGTTATGAAGGTAGTTATCGATTAAATTACTTAATTTTTCATAATCCATTCCTCAATTATAAAAACTCGATCTTCGCCTTTATAAATTTAAACTTGTAGTTCAACACTGACCGCTTGCTTATATTATACATAATAATATATACTAAAATTTCAAAAATTTACAGCAGTTATTATTCCAATTCACTTCATCAACTTCTTTTGTTTTGCTATTTCTAGTTGTATAATTGAATGATTGAAAAATTGAAAATACCAACTAAATATGAATTGCATATTATAAATCGCGAATGTACTATTACCAAAAAATGTTGTGAACTACCCGCGCATCAAATTAAGCTTTACAAATGTAAAAAATTTAAAATCCAATTTACATAATTTCTACAGTACCTAGTATATTATTATGTATGATGTATAATTATTATTATACCTAATTAAATATTAGATTAAAGCAAAACCAAATACATAGTATATACATAGGTTAAAACGACCAAATCTAAATAAATCTGCATGATAAACTATATTTTATAGATTATAACAAACATAGTAAATAGGTATAATTATTTGTAAGAATTAGCTAACTTATTATGTAAATTTTTACGTCTGAATATTATTACTTTTTTACCTTTGCTCTAATATAATTGCAATAATTCTTATTTTACAGACAAAATTTTTATGCACTACATATAAAAAATACTATTTAGATTTGAAAGTTACTACTTTACCCTTTAGTAAAGTAATTACTTTAGTAATTTTAAAAATTATCGTGGTAGAAAACTATCTACTTTACACATAAACTGAAAGAGTGAAGTAGGTAGTAATCCATTATGCTTATAGTTAAAAATATTATTCCAAGTTATAGCATTAAAAATTTTAAAATTTAACAATAATCTCAAGTTTTTTTGAAACCTGAGATTATCATATAGGAAGAACTGTCATTACTAATATGCTTCACTTCATCTCTAGAGTTTTCTGTGAAGTCTCTTAGTCTACCTCAATTATTTTTTCTGCTTCATCTCGTTAATCTATTCATGCGTGCATTTGTGACTTGTGGGTCGTTACTTTTGTACCAAAAGAAATAGTTCTTCCTATCAACATCAACATCTGCTACATAAAAATGTTTTTTTTTGTTAAGAAAATTTTTCCAAGTTATTGCATGATGAACTAAAATAATTATTATGTTAGCCGCGTGCTTCTGCTTATGATGTAAATTATTAGCGGCATTAGTTATGGGATTTTAATCTTTTAAAAATACCAAAATTTTGATTTTAATTGGTTAATTATATTAGTAAACAAAATATTTTATATTACTCAGATTATGCGCTCTCCTCGTGACGCATATATGCGCATCAATTATTAACAAAACTAATAATCTATTATATTAGTACCTATTGCTTAATACAATAATGATATCAATTGGGTGCAATCGGATGCAGACCCGATAATCCGGACTAATTAAAATATTAATTAATTATGAATTATTATTGACAAACTTTTTATTATAAATATTTTTTTATTACGAATGGTAATAATACATATTATAAAAATAATTAAATTTACCCATCGCTAAAGTACTACTTTATTATCACTCTTCGCCGGCAGTAAAAGTAATTGGAATATTTTTTATAACGCAAATGTCAATCCACTAACTCACCCAAACTTCGTCGAGCAAATGTTTGACTTATTTTGGTCAACGCTACGTGACAGCATTTAGTTTTTTTATTAAAAAAATAATTATTAGATTTGTTTAAAATTGATATAAAATTAAAATAATATGGTGATCTATAACGATGTAAAAACTTTAATTTAATTTATCTATGTCAAAAACTGTATATCATTCAAATGTCTAACTTAAAGTTTTCGTTTTGCAAAAGCAATTGTTTTACATTAGAGTCAGAGACGGGCGACACTAAACCGCCAGCGCTAAAGTACTACTTTAGTACTATCTGTGTTTGGAAGAAAACGTTAAATAAATTTAATCTTTAATTAAAACTAAAACTAATATATTATAAACTAATATTCAGAGCAGCCAGAAAAGACAAAAATTTTCTTTTCTTTTCAAAAGCAATAATATATAACTATCTAGTATCGTTACCAATATAGAAAAAAAAGCAGTTAGGATTATTTCCAAATTAAAATAATATATTTCTAGCATATTATTAAAAATAATAATAATAAATTGAGAAAACCTCGGTTCTATTCCTGGTTGCGCCGGATGCAACGTTGAGTTTATAGGATACGTCCTCGACTCTCCTAGTATTAAAATAATAATAATAAAAGTACTTGTGTCCCTACATTTGGAGGGGTCAGAATAGAAGTGAATCAAGTCCCTATGAGCTTTTTGAAAATTATCGATATTTAAAGTATTTTAATCGTTATTAAAAAATTTAAAATAATTAATTTTATCAAAGAATTGCATCCAGTGGTTCTTAATACTCAATATGTGATAATAAGAAACATAAAAATTATATATAATAATAAGAAAATTTATTCAGAACAACCGTAACTCAAAAAATTACCAATATGGACTTGATTCACTTCTATTCTCAGCCCTCCATTTATACATAGTAACTATTCACAAATTAATTATTATCCTTGATCTTTCTTGAATTGTCTGCTATCATTCGTTTATTGTTATTTTTAATTTGAGTTTATCTGAAAATGTGTGCACTTGCCAGGAGAATAGTGAATATAACTTGTAGTTTCAATTATTTACGTTGAGGTCTAACTATAGATTATTACTAGTATAGAAAACAATTTTCAATACAACTTTTGACTAGATAGATAATATTTTGTTACTTATTATATTATATAACTTATTATGGTTATATCTGAGCATGGACACAGTAGTAACCCGTGGTTTGCTATTTTGAGATCCCACTGTAACTGTAATTCTAACTAGTATGTAATGCTAGTATCGTCTAGTATATTAAAAAAATGTTAAACTATAAACTTCAATAGAACAAGTTAAATTAAATAATATAATTGAAATTATATTTTAAGCTTTCAGCGATGTATATCGCCTTCGTCAGAAATTTATTTATAATAAATCAATAAATCAATTATATTATTTAATTTAACTTGTTCTATTGAAGTTTTATAGTTTATATTTTCTCACAAGTTAAGATTAATATATTTAAAAAATTTTTATTGGATTTAGCAATAACTGCTTTACTCTTTAAATTCATAGTGTAAAGTGGTCGGTTATCTACAATAATACGAATTTTTCTTTTGGGCACAGTTACTGGGATAGCGGGTATTCTAAACCATCCAGATCTTTAAGGATTCAGAGCCGAAAGACTTGTGTGCATGTTCTGTGGGTGATTTTATTAAATTTTACAGCATATACTGAAAGAGCCAAGTAGTAAGGGGACGTCCATTAATTACGTGAGGCGTTTAGAAGGGGGAGGGGGTCAAGCAGAATCTCACCAAATCTCACGTGGGGGTGAGGGGGGTCTCAGCAAATATCACGTAATTTTTTTTCCGCACAAAACTGTAAAATTACGAGAGAATTGGGTTAAATTAAGGAGGTAAAACAAACAATCTCAAAGAGATTATGAGAGCGGGGATCAAGCCAAATGTCACGACATCTCACCAGGGGGGAAAGGGGGGGTCGAAAAATCGCTAAAATCGCCTCACGTAATTTAGTGCCACGCGCAACTAAATTGCTAGTTGATACGAGTACAAGAATAAGCACAATTTTCAAATATAGTGCAATTCATTGCTGATCTTGTTATGACTTAATGAGAAAAATAAACAACTTTTTGCAACAAATTAAAAAAAATTGGTTTAGCTCAACAGGTTTTATGAAATTATTGGTATTTTAATTTGTAAGATAATATGTTGATTTTGGCATTTTACGAATAATAATTTAAAACCTATATGCTTTGATTTTGATTTGGTATTGCGAAGATACAATGTTGTAGTCTTTGAACATTAACAGCTCGAAATTTTTCAAAAATTTAAGAAAGAAGAAGTTAATTTACTAATAAAATACCTACATAATACCTGCGTACTGAACAAAAAACTTGAACTGTTCACTTTAGTTGGAAAACCCGCATTTAAAATTAGCCATGTCGTAAATTGGTCAGATAAAAAGATAACAATACCGCAGATTACACCATAAAAATCAAATTATAAGCATCAAGTAGTAATTAAAATTTAAATGACTTGAAGTAGATAGGTAATAATTCAAAATGATGTTTAAATTATTTAGAATACTAGGTTTTTTATTCGAAAATGCAACTCACTGTTAAAAGTCAAGAGGAGTTAAGTTAAGTTATACAGTAAAAATGAAATAAAAAGCTGCAAGAAATATTTAATGGAATTCTGATTCCTAAAACTCGTTATAAATAATTGCAAGTAATGCTCACCAAATAGGATTCGCTCGTTATATTTCTGTTCTGGATGAAAACGCCCGTTTGTACTCTCAACGGACTTGCCCATTAACTATGCTTCCACTGTGATAGATGCATTACTTTTATAATTTTAATTTATATCATTAAAGTGCCTACACTTGAAGAAATTGCACATCCAAATTAGCTATTTGGATGAGTGGTTTGCACTTGATCCTACTAACGTCATTAGTTAGAATAAATTAAGTGATTTAACAATTACTTTTTAGTAATTCAAATTCAACGAAAAATTAGTGAAAGCAAATGGTTCATTTATCTTCAAGCAGAAAGTAACATGCAGTAATCATAATATATATAATTAAGTATGCCCTAAAACCCACTTTTAAGAAGAGGTGCATAACATAAAAAAGTTATCTTTGGGAAGCCAATGTCGAAAATTATTTTCAACTACACAAAACCAGATGATCTTATCGATAGTTGAATTTGACCTACAAATCTTTATGCACTTTTAGTTTTTGCTACTTAAAATTTTAAAGCATATCTCATAAATAAACCAAATCATCACTGTAACCTTGTTTTATCTTTTGTGATAGAAATTAGAAAGCAACATTTTTGCAACACTTTCTATTATTTTAATCTAGAATGTTCAACAAAATGTAAAAAAATGAACTACTAATCGCAACATTATATCGCGTTTAAATTTGCTATTCTGCAATTTTAATTCTATTATTAAAAACTTTCTCCGATTTTTAAATGCAATTTTATAGTATTTTTTATTTTTCAACAGGTTTACGAATTAAATGGCATTCCACATCCAGAACGCAAGAAGAAAAGCAGTAGCAAGAACATTAAAAATATAAATAAATCTTTCCACGATCTCTCGGAATATACAACTACATCATCATGTCCCAGTGGTTCAGAAGCAGAAGATATAAGAATAAGATTAGATCCACGGGCAAGATTAAGAAGAGGATCGTCCGTTAATTATCCATCAAAATGCACAGAACCTGCAGCTTGGTTACAAAGAAGACTATCTGCATCTAGCACGGAAGCCCATTTCATGTTTATCCAACGCCGAATGTCGCATGGTAGCCGAGACTCCAGCGATTCCAATTTATTTCTTCCTCGCAAGTTTAGTGCATGCAGTATTTCAAGTGTCGATAGTAATTCCAGCTCGTTTAACAACCGCAGACTGTCTTCTTGTAGTCAAACCTCAGAAAGTAGTTCACCTAGATCCAGAAGCAACAGCACCACTTTTCATTTACCCGATAATGTCGTAAGGATGCCTCAGGGTCCAGATGGATCTAGAGGTTTTAAACAACGAATTCATATTTAGTGAGTATGAGGCTTTAGAACTTGACTAGGTTGTGGAAGCTTGTTTATTATTAATTTTGGTTATTCGACTATGACAAATAATATCCTTCTTATTCGCATTCAAATTGGATTTAAACTGAAAAGACTACTATGAAATGATTCTATTAAGATTCCTTAATTAAAATAGTTAAACAAATTTCTGGTATTTAATTATACAGACGTTTTAATTTTCAATAATTAGTTTCTTGTTTACAAACAAAATTGATTAAAATGAGCATTCAATTTTAAGAATAATAATTGCATGTAATTAATTGTTCGCAAACAAACTAAATTTGTTTACTTATGTAGAACAAAATTTATATAAATTATTTTTGTTCAATAATTTAGGCCACAAATTAAAATTGAAAATGCTTTTACCGAAATTTCATGAACTTTACTGACAGACAGACGAACGTTTACTGACGACACATTTGACATTATTTGAAAGTTTTCAAAACTTTGATAACTTCCTTAAGTGTATGTTATTAATTTATAATATTGACTTAAAATGGGAGCATTTAAATTTCATTTTAATAATTAAACGTGTTTCGAAACTCGGACAAGTAATTCACGTACGATAATGTGATAAGTATCTACTTTTCAACCAGTTGTATTTTGAAAATGTGTAATACAAAAATAACTGGATCGTAACCTCTTTTAATTTTCAGTGAAATTTAAATGGCCATTAAAAATCGATTATTGTATAAATTACTGTAAATACAAAATTTAGTTTTTTTACAAACCATGGAAAGTAAAACAATTTATTCTCGTTTCGATTTTCAAACTTAATCGACTTAAAAAAATGTAAATTACACTTGACCTTGACTTCTTGCCCGTTAGTCAGATTTATGTAAATCGCCACCACATGGTGTTCCTGTCCATCGCAGGACAGTTCAAAGTGTATTCGAGATTCAAAACCCAAATTTTTGCTCTGAAACCTCTTTTTTCTAATATCCTGCGGTTTAAAGTGTAATTTTAAATTTAGAATAATTTTGATTATATTCCAAAATTTGTGAATGAACGTGTTCAATATAAAATCGGATTGTGATTGTTTGTGGCATGACCTCCTTCACCTGAATCTTTTAGTCACGATCTGTTTACTACTTTCACCTAAATTCTACCAGTTAACATTTAAATGCATTAGGCGGGCAATGTTGAATTGATTATTACACTTTTTAATTCAGTTATATCGACAGTTATTCTATGGTCACTGTGTTATAGTAAAATCAAGGACAAATAGTAAAAATTCACAGCACGAAATATGTAGAGTGATTGATCAATTCTGCATATCAAATTTTGACAAAGAACTGGCGGATCTCCCAGCCTTCAAAATTAATTAGTATGATGTATGACTAACGATGAATAATTTAACAAAATCTTTTTTCGACATGGATATGGAAGTGTGCAAGAGAGATAAATGTGCTCCAATTAAAAAGACCACATAATAATTAAGCATAGCATACACACTCTCTCTGTCAAATTAAGCATCTTACACAATACTTTTTAATCTATGGTATCACTGCTCATCACAACAATGGCCTGCTTTTATCCAAAATATTAGGTCAATTAACTCTGGTTTTTCTACTGTTAACCCAATTTAAATTATTTTGATGTAAAATTAGCTATTCAAAATTTACTTTCTGGAACACATACTTACGTATGTATTTGAAAAGGATACGATTTGCTTTCACTTTGCAAATTTTAATTATTTGTGATACTGGGGGCTTAGCAATATATTAATTAGAATAATTAAATAAAATTAGATATTACATTTCACTTATTAGAAACGCCCAATTATTTTATCTTTCTTTATCATGAACGTATCAAGTAATTTATGGAAATTATCAATTATACCAATTTAACATAAATTTGAGATCGCAAAAATATTGGATTGAAAACGATGCAATATCAAAAAGTGTAATTGTTATTATTCAATTAATTAATTAATTAGAATTACATGTTTTATAAGTTATGCTTCATGCATTTTTTGCTCTAAATAACCTTGACTATTATCGATACTTCAAAAATTTCGACTAATTGAACATTGTTAATTTGAAATTTGTTAATAATGAGTGTAATTATTAACTACTAAGCATGGATTTACGAAGCATGACTATAATAATTGCAATTAAATAGAAAATTTGTGGACATTCAAAAGTAAACTTTTTAATGCCTACGAATTTGCTAGATTTTGATAGTCACAGATTTTAGACTAGATCACTATGGAATCAAAGTAAATTAGGATAAAATTTACAAAAGTTTGGTTGATTGGTAAGAAGTCAAAAACAAATACTGGACCTCTAATTTGAATATTTTTTCAAATTATGAATTGTACCAATCTATACTGTGCAGTTTACAGTTTCTTGGAAAATAGATCAATTTATTACACACAAAATAATTAGAAGGTTTCAAATTATAGGTACAATCGCGCTCAATAATTATTGCTTTCAAAAAGCCTGGACAAAATAAAATTTACTTTCTATTGACACTAAAACTTAATTACCGACTTCTTCATTTTTTACAGACACGCGATGTATACCTTTTGTAATTTAGTGGCACTTAAAAATCCGGTTTTATTGAACAAATTAAAACAAAAATGATTTATTTAAATTTCAAAGTCAAGGATAGAATATTTAATTATCATAAAACGTTTATTAATTTGTATTAATAGTGATATTAAACAACATAAAATATTTTATTGGTTTTCCATATAATAAAGAAGTAAGTCATAACTATTATAATCAAAATTTTTAATATTAACATTTGTAATAAGTCTACTGTGCTTAAAAATTATTATTTGTAGAAAAAAATACTTGGACTGTCTTCGCGTGGAGCTTTTTTAGCAGCGCCACAAGCGATTCCTTGTGGCACCGCTAAAGAACCCTCGCGTGAAGACAGCCTCATGCTTTTGTGATTGATTAAAATTTGAGCAATTTTTTCTCCTGGTATTTTTTCTTTGTTTGAGTTGCAATTTTTCAGTATATTGCACCTGTTAATTAACTTTTTTATTTAACGGCACGCTAGCTTTAAAAAAATCTAATTTATGTATTTATTCTCTCATTTCTTTACATTTTTATTTTTTACACTTAATTTATTATAGTTGCTAAGTAATTACAATGTCTTAAGTGTTAATGTATAAATATTTTGTAAGTGCAAAATATTAATTTTGCTTCAAATTGATGTATGTATGTTTTATTAGAATTAGTATTAGTTAAGTTAGTATGGTTATCATTTTTTATGTAAGACGATAAACAAACTATTGTATATATTTGTAATTATTACGACTTATTTATTTTCTCTACGTGTGTATTTATATAGAATTAGATAAATATAATTGTTTTAAATAATATATTGTGTCTTTTAATTTCCTATATTTAATTTAAAAGCAACGATGAGCTAAAGAGCAACCGGTTAATTATAAATGTGGAAATTTAATTATTCACATAATATATACATATTAATATGTAAACATTAAGTGAACAAGTATAAAATAGATTAATAAAGTTTCCATACCGTTTTGCATTTGATCAAGTTATATTATTTTAAAATGGAAAATTATTTTTTAATTTTTCTTATTTTAATAAGTGTTTACCAGAATTTAAAATAATGCAAATATAATAATTATTGCTGATAATAGTTATAAATATTGCTAATGGGCAATCCATAAGAAGGTCGACTACTAATAATATGGAAAATTAGAATAATAAGCAAAAATACCTATTACCTGATCTATCTCCAAAAGAACTTTTTTATTATAGTATGCGTGTGTGAATTATTGACAACCACAAAATAATATTGTAATTTATTGAAATTATTTTATATTTTTAATATGTAAATATTGTTATAACAGCCTTTTTAAACCGCATGGCATATCTTAATGTAAAAAAAGTATAATTTTTTTCTTAAATTAATTTAGAATATTCACTTTTTTATTTAACCCTCCAGTACTAACAATCGGTTTCACAGACATACGACTTTTATTTTTAACTGTAAATTTAATTTTTAATATTTTTACAGCAATAAAATTTTATTAAAGAAATGACCTTTTCTTACTAGAATTAACATTATTTATAAAGAAAAATACCTAAACATTTGATATTATTCCATTTGTTGTAAAAAAAATATTAACACTGCGTTTAAAAATTTAAAAACTAGAAACGATCTTACATACCAATGTTGGTACTCGTATTATAAAAAAATATGTTAGTACCGGAGGGTTAACATGAAGTAATTGAGAGCCAATCAGAAACGTTGTGGTGTGGTATCTGGAGTATAAACGTGTGCAAAAAATAGTTGAAAATTTGAAATATTTTTTCTAGATATTCACTATCATGGTTTATTATAGGAACTTATTGAAATAACAAAGTATAAGCAATAATAAAAGCAAAGCAAATAAAATCAAACTAAGAAAAGAAGAGAAAAATGGTCTAAAAGCGCCCCCTTTTGGAATTCATAAATCTTTCAAACAGAGACCTCCTCTTCAGAGCTACAGCCAAAAACCGAAAACTTTTAAAAAGAAGTTTATATAATTGACAGAATGTCAGGGTCAAAAAGTTAAAAAAAAAAAGAGTACAACAGTATACAAGACCATTGGTTCAATCAATTAGCAGCTTATACGTTTGGATATGGTCCTTTTGAATGCAAGGACGCTAAAACTTTATGTTATTATTACTCATCATAGTATTCCTTCATTAAAAGCATTATTAAACAATTTATATATCATTATTAAATAATAGGTGGTGACACGGGTCACTACCCTCAAGGCCAGTATCGCACATTTTGTCAGGTAAATATTATTTGTAAAGAGTAACTCCAAACTTGGAAACATTAAAATTCGGTAATTGAACACAAGCGAAGTCAATTTCAAGAGCAGATTCTCGTTTTTCATTTATAACTCATATTTAAAAAAATGCATCTATAGCATAAATCTAAGATACATTCAATTAGTTGTTTAAATAATTTATTTCAATATAGCATAAAATATATTATTATAGTACTAATTATTAATTCCTGCCATTAAAAAATATAAATCTAAATATTGCAGTTTCAATTATTGCAATACCAATGTATGTATTCATTCAACAATTTTTTTTAAAGTTTTCGACTTAAAACATACACCCACAGATAACCTACTGACTTTCTTTATTTTTACTATACAACTTCTGCTTTCTTCGGAGCTTTTAAGTTTTTTGAAGGTAGGTGTACAAGGTAAAAGGTTTTATATTTTAAATGTATCTACTTTAATTTGATATAATATTTAAAGTAGATATAAAAGTTGATAATTTACATAATATATGTATGTATTATTATACCTATAGCTAATTATACTTTGTTAAATATATCAAAAATTTTCATTTTTAAGTATAAACAAACAAATGCAAAAATTTGGTACTTTTGCTATGCAGTTATTGCTCTGTGTTACAATTTTCTTCCAATATTTTAAAAACTTTTAATTAATTTAACTTATTATTCTGGCAATTTTATTATTTGAATAATAGTGGGCATTCTACTAGCTTATAAAAATCAATAAATTAAGTAAATAATAAAGTCAATAAATTGTGTTATGCTGATATTATAGCAATATTTGGGGCAACAGAAGAAGAATTGCAAGTAGACATCAAAATGCACAACTTAAAGAGTTGGAAAAGAAAAAATTGAAAATTATCCAAGAACAAAAATAATAACAAGTAGCAGATAAAATATTAAACATAGCATAAAAATCGATGACAATACAATCATTAGACTAGGTAGATAGCTACAAATATCTATAGGTATTGTAATTCAGGAAGACGGAAAAATGAGTGAAGATATAAACCAAACAATAAACGCAACAGGAAAATTATTTAATTACAAATAAGACATTATTTTTAGATAAGAAATACCTAAGAGAGAGGTTACAACTGAATGACAAAGAAGTGCAATGCAAGCTATACATGTGCGTGAAGTTAGCCCCGCCATTTTTGAAAATTTAAAAACTGAATATTGTGCCGCATTGTGCCCTATGTGTGCTACGTTGTGCCGTATTTTTTTTTATTTTTTTTATTTCTTTTTATTTTATAGAGATTGCTTATTTTTGGGGTTGAAGTTAGCCCCGCCATTTTCGATAATTTTAAAAATCAAAATTGTATTGGATTGTACTTAACTTGTGCCGTTGTGTGCCGTAAATTATAAAATTTTATTTTGATAAATAAAATTTTTTTGGGCCAAAAACTATTTTATCGATAGAAGTTAGCCCCGCCATTTTCGATAATTCTAAAAATTAAAATTGTATTGCATTCTACTCAACTTGTGCCGTTTTGTGCCGTTTTGTGCCGTTAATCATAAAATTTTATTTTGACAAATACACACACGATTTTTCGCTATAATTAATTGAGAGGAAAGACACGGAAATATAATATTATAAACTCCCTCTTATGCAATGGTAATTTTTGTTAACCTCTGTATTTCAGGTAAAAGTTTAAAAAGAGGTTTGTAGTGCATGTTTATTGTAATAATCATATAAAAAATCTAAACTGCAAAAATAATATTTGTTGTTTAAAAAAATATAATTATTAGAAAAATAAAAATATAAATAAATTGTCAAAACGTTCCTTAATACCAAAACCCAATACGTTTCTACCAGGTAAGAAAAAAGGTAAATTTCTTGATTTAAGGTAAATAGAAAGGGTATTATAAAATGGGCGATTGTAAGTTCTACTGATATTCTTTATGAAAAATATTGCTATTCATTTTTGTCACATTAATGATAAATAATCGGTACAGTAGTGGTTTATATTTGATTTTTTTTAAATAAATACCTACTTTCATAATTATTGTTTTTATGAAATTATTTGTTTTGAACTTTAATAGTAAATAAAATATTTTGATAGTTTCATGGCCAATAAAAAGCTTCTTTCAAAATGAGTTTAATTATTATTACCTATTTATTAAAAAAATATTATAGGTATTATGTACCTACTAATACTTTGTAATCCACAATTATCATTAACGGTGGAATTTACAGGTGACCAGCGGTAGAGTTTACATACGTCCACCTTGACCACCTCGACTTAATTGACCGATCGGTGGAACATACATGTTGGAAAATAGTGACCCAAAAGGGACCGGTGGAACTTAAGTACATGTCGGATTAAAAAGGATTTCACCGATCGGTGAAACTTACAACCGTTCTGTTTTACCCGGGTACCTTTTTGGCCATCGGTGGAACTTACATATTTACCTTCGGCAGATTAACAAAAAAAAGGCTTATAACCTGACTATTACCACTGTCCGTATATCCAATGAATAAGTATTATAACACAAAATACTATCAAGGTACACCAATTAGTGTACTAATCGGATAAGTACTTAAATAGTATACAGGTAATTTTTTTTGAATAGAACCATAAAAACTTAATTTTTTCATTTTTTTTCTCGAAAAATTCGAAAATTTTTTTTTGCAAAGTGTATTGTCATCGGGGAGAAATCCATGTGCAAAATTTTAGCTCGATTGGATAGCGCAAACTGGGTCAAATTTGACTTTCTAAGTTTTGCCGTATTCAATCAAGCAAGCAAGCAGAAAGGTGAAACTAATATAAAGGGTTTAAAAATGACCATTGCACAAGAGGGACTGTATACAGGGTGTCAAGCATTTATCGTAACCGAAAGTAAAGGGCTGTCATTTTTATAATTTACGACGCACAAAGTTACACGTCAAATAGAATCCAACAAAATTTAAATTTTTAGAATTACCGAAAATGGCGTGGATAACCTTTACCGATAAAACAAGCACACAAGCACACAACGGCAGAAGTCGAGTAGAATCCAATAAAATTTTAATTTTTAGAATTATCTTTTCTATTTAGCTATTTAGATTTGCTAATAAGCAATCTCTATAAAATCAAAAAAAAATAAAAAAAAATACGGCACAACGTAGCATACATCGGGCACAATCCGGCACAATATTCAGCTTTCAATTTTTCAAAAATGGCGGGGCTAACTTCACGCACATAAGCTATACAGAAATAAAATTACTTAGAAAAATTTAAGGTAAAACAAAAATGGATAGAATCCCAAATGTAACGTACCGAGAAGAATTGGGTACGCAATCGATAGAAGCTACAGTACAGGGAGACAATTGAGATGGCTTGGACATATCAGTAGAATGGAGTCAAATCGAATTACTAAAAGAATATTTGAGCTAGATGAGGTGGAACAAAAATAAGAGGAAGACGGATTACAGAAGAAATGTTGAGATAAGGGTGGTATCAGAACTACTAAAAATACAATAGAGAAATATTAAAAAATTGACGCAAAACAAAGCAATTTGGAAAAAATTATGGAAAAGGACACCAAGAAAGAAAATTTTAAACTAACTCCATTAATACCTACACCGAAAGGTAAATGGTTTATTTTGATTAACTATGTATGTTTGAGCCAATCTTATTGCCCATTTTACACGGTTTTGAGAACTTCCGTCGAATCGGAATCAAACCTAATGCGTCGCTTCAAGTAATAAAAAGACTATTTGGCCGACAAATTATTGCCGAGGTAGTTTAGTGTCGTAGCAAGATTTTTATTTTCATTTATATTTTATAATCTGTTTCAAGATAAATAGAATTTAAAAAAATTAAATATCAAATTACTTTGATATAAAAACGTATAAACTATGCCGCAAAACATAATAAATATAGAAATAAGATAATGTTTTTAATCTTGCGCCAGCCAAGATAACGTATGCATTGCTAAATGCACGTATATTATTTTTGCGGCATACTTTATATGTTCTTATATCAAAGTAATTTGATATAATATGACTTTTTATTACCATTTATCTTGAACCAGACTATACCACAACGATCTACTATACAACAATAAATTATATTATTACTTTGTGAATCCTCCAAGAAGTTCCACTCACTAGCAAGCAAGTTACGATACGACTAGGTATGATAACTTAATAACGTTGTTCCTATTAGCCAGGACACTATCGTAAATGTCTTTTATCGTTCTTGGACAAAAATAACTACTATATTTCTGCAACTAGTCATGAAAAGCAACTTTGTTACGTGTATGGAAAAATAAACTTTTCATGCGCGTTTTACACAGTATTTTTTCTACTAAAATCTTTGAATAAGAAACAAAAAATTTATTAGCTACTGAGTTTTGGCTTTTATTGTAAATTGTATCCCATAATTAACCCCGAACAAATGAAATTTTTCATTGCTATCATAATATGCAATAGCTTGGAAGGTGCCAAAAGTCAGATTTTACAAAATGAGGTTTTCAATTTAGAAGTGTTCTTAACGCAGGCCAACGTGTTACCTACTTTTGAATTTGTTACTTAGGTTATTCGAGTTTTATAGCTCACATCAAGCCATGCATTTTTATTCGCATTTAAGAGTTTTCATGTTTCTAATTAGAATAAAACAATGAGTTTAAAGCAAATGCTTACGATTTATTCTTAAAAATGTTGTTAAGGCAGAATTCTACTTTGAAACAAAGTAATTTTTGTGAATTTTTTATGAGTTTATTAATCAAGATATTGATATAAGGTTTGAAAGGTTTAATAAATATACTCTTGAAATGCTTAAAAAAAATTTTTTTAAAGCATTTTATGCATTCTTTATATTATACAGAAACATTATTTGAAGGAAAAGTAGCGCTGGTGTTAAAATCTTGAAAATGAGCCATCTAAAACAAAAACCAATCAGAAGTTTTAGGTTCCATATAACACTAGCAAACGCCTGAACTAAAATTATCTTAAAATTCTAATTTTAACTATATTTTTTTACAAAAAACAGAGAAAAAAAAAATTACAATTTTTCTGTTTTTTTTTTCATTTTTTGATCGCCATTTTATTATTTTTGCATGTATATTAAAAATTTTAGTTCAGTCGGTTGCTAGTGATATATTGAACCTAAACCTTTTGATATTTTTTGTTTTAGATTACCCAATTTCAAGATTTTAACACCAGCGCAGCCCCACCTACTAATCGAGGCATGACATTTAAATAATATTTCTGTATATAAAAAATGTATAAAATATTTCAAAAAATTTTTTTTAAGTATTTCAGGAGTGTATTTTTGAAGCCTGACAAACCTCATATCAAAATCTTTAATAATAATCTCAAAAAAAATTCACAAAGATTGCTTCTTTTTTGAGCTTCCTAAGTAGAATACTCCCTTAATGTTTGTTGTAAGTAGGTAACGTTATTATAACAGTAACAACAGGTACCTATAACGATAATTTTATAAGAAAGTCTATTCAATTATAAAGGATTATTATAATTTATTTTACAAGAGCACAACTTTTACAATAAAACCTGCATTTTGTTAAAATCATGATGTGCAAAGGTGATGACTAAAGAACGGATTTATATGTATTTTTGTATATTTTGATGGCTTTAATTCAATACCTGTACCTTTTAGGGACTCAATATTTTTTTATTTTGGATATGATGATATAATTTTTATAAAACATCTTATGGAAAGCCTAAAAGGTGACAAATTGCGAAATAACCAATAATGAAATATGTAAAAATACATATAAATCCTTTCTTTATGATGACTGATGACTTTAAAAATATAATATTACTGTGCATTTAGTGTACGTTGTAGAGAAGTAAAGCAGCCATACCTATTCAAAATGACAGATGGAATGAAAGCTTAGTACAGTTGATAGCCTATAATAATTTATTATTATTATTATACAAAGCTGTTCTATACTAATTTAGATTTTTTCTTTTCATTACTATACGATAAAACATTTTTTAACCAGTTTCTAACCGCAATTCATTTTGAGTAAAACTATAATATTAATAAAATATTACAATATCTAAATTTATTTTTTTTGTCAATTTTCTCTAGAACTTGGGACCCCCTAAAACATATTTACGACCCCCCAAGAAGTCGAGACCCATAGGTTGAAAACCGCTGTTCTAAATAGAGGCGTTAAAATGAATATGTTTATTATAAACAATTAGCTCTAATGTCAATTACCTCTTGTAATTTGCAAGTATAACAAGTTACAATAATTAAAAGTGGGCCATGCTGGTAAAAAATTCATCAAAACAGTTGAATTTCGTACCTACATAAACTGTTTGAATATTTACGTAATATGCGATTAATTTAAAACCTTAATAAATATTTAAATTAACCCTGGTCACGAAAATGTATCAAAAACATGAACATTTAATGAAAACAATTGATTAGCACAATAACAAATCGTCATAACCGATTTAACTTTCTCTTTATCCGTTATACTTGCTTTCTTCCTATACTAACTTCAAGTTCAACGTCTCTTCACATGGGTGAGCTTGACATTGCAAAATCACTGACTCGTAAAAGAGAAACGAGTTGCTTCTGGCAATTATAGTCTAATTGCTACTTGATTTGCAGAAATTGTGTGGTTAACGGTCATAAAACAACTGAAAGCATAGATTATAATAGACCACTAAGTTTAATTAATTTAAAATAATGTTAATTTACAGTAAATATTTGTGACCAAAGATGCAGAAAAATAAATATTTTATATTTGTTATATTTTTTTAGCGTCAAATTTTCTAGCACATCCAGCGAAGCATCACGAAAAGCTCGTAAGGATTCCATTTAAAAACATTTTTGAAAATATCTTAATAATATAAAACGCAACATTTGTATGGCTGTCCCAGCAAAACCTCCCGAACGGAAGTGAAATTTTAAGTGTATCTTCAGCCAAAGAACTATTCCCAGCTCTCCACGTGAACTTATTCTTGCAAAATCGGGGAAACTTTATTTCGACGTTCTGATTGGTTAATTCTTCTCCGTTTCCCAATTTCGTTAAAAATATTATAGTTTATAAAACACAAAGTTTGATTTTCTGTTCACAATTTTTTTGTTTTAGAAAAGTAGTTTCCACGTCCAAGATTTTACATTAATCAAAACTTATGTAGCAACCAATCGAGTTCCACACCATTCAAGTTGTACATCAATTAAGTTCCACTGTCTTCAATTGCTAGTATAATATAAAATATTGATGAATTGCAATCAATAATATTAAAACAGGGTCCCAGGAACATCAAAAACCAGTACTGTATGCTAACTTAACTGCCCTGCCAGAATAATGTTAACCTTGACGTAATGTTAACAAACGCGAGCTTTGGATTGGTAGATCAGCAGAAACATGGCTTTAGATTGGAGCGTTTGTTAACATTACGTCAAGGTTAACATTATATTCTGACAGGGCAGTAAATGTAAAACAATTACACCTAGAGAACCAATTGTAGTTTCGGTACACCACCGAGGTTACTCGTTCACAGACCTATTATAAGGAGAAGAAATAAAAAACGATACTTTCCTAAATATTATAAAATTAAGTATTACAAGACAGTTTCTCTAAACTTAATTTTTTTATACAACTTAACAAAATTGACAAAATTTCAAGGTAAAAATCATCATAATATAATCTTCACTGATCATTTTTATAGTTGATACATTTTATGGTTTGTCTGTCATTATTGGACTCGCTCAGATCATTTGCCAACCCAATTCAGATTTTCCCCGAAAAGTTCTACTTTTACTCCTAATAAAACAAATAACTGTTTAGTATTTGTACTTTATACAAAATGATGTATGTAAAATGATTAGTATAAACTAATATCTAAAATAATGCGGTTTATGTAACAACTTTTCTACTTCAGTTGCAATTTTCAATTGTTCAATAAAGCAATTTAACTCTTTTTTAGCCTCAATAAGTGTTATTTTGTTGGATGGGCCCTACACAGGAACCATTTTGAAACTTATATATTTTAAAATAATTTGCATAAAGCTTTACACAAAGCTAAAAGCAGTAGCTTCATTATAGTATGAAGGTAATTACATACTTTGTTAGTGACTTAAAACATTTTTGGATTCGTATTAAGGTTCACGGTCGGCCTCGTGATTGGAATTAATATAGTATAGAAACTTTGTTCTGTGCTCTTCCTTGCTCAAGTAAGTTTGAGGAATTTCTTGGCGTGCTTAACACTGAATGTGGTGATTTGATTATTTTAACCGATATCAACATCAATTACCATACTTCATCGCCTTCACTTACACGCTTAATAGAAATTTTCGATCTTCTTCAAATTACAGTGAATTTCACTCGAGTTACTCCTACATCTAGCATTTTTCAAAATGTTCTGTTTCATGGTGTACTATTGTTTAGATCTACGTGCCAGCTCTGCTAATAAGTGAACCTTGTATGGCCGTATATCCTAATTTCCAAAATTTGAATCATATTGCTTTAGTTTTTTATCTGTTGTAGCTTGTCTGCGGCGAAATACCATCGATGAGGAGCCATTGAGATTGTAAGGTTGAATGTTTGAATACTCTGAATTTGTTTTTTGTTAATGTTAAAGGTTCTAAGTAATTGTATCCTTGTTTTTAGAGAATAAATAAGCTTTATATTTCAAGGACAATAAGAAAGATTACTAAATTGAAAAAGCTGGCTTGCAATAACAGTAGTTACTTCAATTGGACCAGACAGATGGCAGATCGAAGATTACAAAAATTATTTTTGTTTATGTCTCGATTGATGTCGCGTCAAAGATTCGTACACTGTTGAATATTAGTATTAGGGGTATGTCGCTAAGTTTGACAAGGATTATTTAGGACGAGAGAAATCAGAGTCGATATCGGGTTTTGTGAATTCGGGGCTCTTGGCATTGTTTTCATTACTAGGAAGTAGTACAAAAGATCTGATAAAGTCCTTCTATATATGTAGTTTCTCTAAGTTTGCAGGGAATCTAGGCTTCGAAAGGCTTAAACTTCTGCCATCTCATCTCTACACAGGTCACACTCCAGAATTTCACACTGTGAGCTTAGTCAGACCGCAAATTTCTCCAATTTCTTATGTACTATAGAACGTTTCCTTATCATCCAGGTTTCAGTTTACTTTTAGGAATAGAAAAATCCATTATTCTTGCATCTACTTTGGCTTATCATCTCTGTTACCAGATGAGATTTATTATTCCAAGAATAATGTTACTGCGAGTGTCTTAATAGGTACTAATGTTGGGTTGGGAGTATATCTAGTCCCAGAAAATGCACTGGATGTTCTCCTCAAGGCAGACAAATTGCATTCAATAACAGATTTAAAGTTAATTTGATTTAATCTTATTCGTTCTAAACGTGTAAAGCATTGAATAATATCAAATAGAATTCTGATAAAATGAAAAATGCAGGACCCGAAGTTTTCTTGTTTCATTTTATTTATTTCTGATTCTAACCAGAGATTTTTCATAATAGCCAAAAATATAGGTACTTTAACTCAACCTGTAATTTAAAAAATGCGAAATCAACAGGTTTTTTTATAATTATATTAACAAATTTATAGTTATTATTACTAAATTAACAGTATACAATACGCATCACAATCAAATTTAAATTAATTTGTACATTGAAAATTAAATGTTGACTTTTTCGGATGTGCTCTCTCTTTCTCTCTCTAATAATAAATTATTAAGTAAAATCTAAAAAGTTTGCCCTTTAAATGATTAAACCGTAGGATATAACATGGAAAAATACTATTTAAAATTTTGAAAAATATTAAAGTTTTCCGGTACAGGTATGTTAATTAAACAGTGGAATTTATGGTAATTCTGTTTTAGTCTATTTCACATTATCATGACTTAAAAAATACATAAACATTTTTTTTCTAAACCTAATAAAGCTATTTTTTTACTCCACAAATATATAGTATTTGGTATTTACTGATATACGAGGTTTTGATATACACTAATGAGCCCCGGTTTCCTAAATTGTTCATATGTTTACTTTTTCATACATTTACTGGATAATAATTTTAAATATTAAATTTTATTGGAAAATTTAACCGTTGTACGATAGATTATTATGTAGGCGCATCTTAAGAGTTATCAAATTTGACCTTTTGTTTCTGGAGTTAAAAGTTTAATATTAGTAGTAGGTAAACATAGTACACATTATAATGTCACGCCTTATGTAATACTTATGCAAATTTTAATGTTCTTAATCATAATTAATGTTCATCTTCTAGTGAAAATTTTGTTAATTTTTTCCTACGAATTTTAATGTAAGTTTAATGTAATTATCTTTTATGGAAAACTGTTATTCGTGGTTGGCATAACCTAGTCCTAGTTTGGTCGTATTAATATTTATAACACGTTTTAACGCTTTACAATATGTTGGCAATTATACACTTTAGAAGTTGAGACCACGACAGTGTAATGGGTGTGAATAATACTAGTAATAAACTTATTGTTAGCCGCTTTAAAGTATTGAAACTTTCGCATTTTAAGTTTAAATAGGTAAATAAAAGTTGCAATACAGTAGGCAAAGACTGATCTCTCATAGGCAGATACTTCTTTCACAATAATATGTACATATCCAAAGCTGTAACGCTAAGCAATAGAAGAGGTAACGCTTTCAGCATAGATTGTACACACAAATGGCTTGTCAAAAACGTGGTTTGCATAATCGAGAGTATGACTGCAGTTTCAGTACTATCGTCAAGTGCTCACGTTCTCAACTTTTTGACTTGACTTTTGTACTCTGGCAGGGCAGTTCACCTCTTTTTAAAAACATGAAAATTTTTGATAAAGAGTTAAGCACGTGGAAGTAATGCAAGTCAACTATGGTTTTGTTAGCGTCTATACAAATGTACTTGGAATTAAAATTAAAAAGTTTTTTTCAAATTAATTTTATTACAAAGTAAGTACATTATTTTAACAAATTTAATATATTTTTTACCAAATTTAAAAATAAACTAAATATTAACAAATTTAAGTAAAATAGAAATAATATTTCAAATTTTGGAAGAGTTTATTGATTTGGATTGAAAATTTAATATTTGCAAAGTCGGAATTGTTAGAAGATAATAAGGATGGGGTGATAGATAGGTATTACTGAAGTTTGTACTGAATTTTCTATTGAATTTTGATTGAAAAAATTAAGTTTTGTTAGTCAAGTTGGCCAGTCTATTTTGAAATTTGGAATTTTTTTACGTTATTTGGAAGTGCTGGCGAATGCTTCAAATTATTATTTTGAAAATGACGAGTTCCTTAATTTTTTATTAGCAAATAAGAAATATTGGCATATTAAGTGTTTATCACTGGCTTGTTTATAAAACAAGCATAATTCTTACAGCCCAATCAACCGGAAATTTTCAATCAGGCGGCATGCTTACAATCTCAACCGTGCCAGTTCAACGAGCTTCTATTGTACAATGAGTAGTATAGTTATAGTGGGTTTAACTAAACTTTGAAATTTGAATATACCTACAAATTTTTACTTATCAATATATGCTGAAATTTTGATATATCAAAAAATGTAAGAGGCATCGATTGTGTGAGCTCTCTTTCAGACAGATACTTTCTTCATTAACCCATTTAAAGTTTTTTATGACACCGAACAGTGACAATAGCTATTTGTTTAAGATGGTTTGAGAAAACAAGGATTGTATTAACCTAAATTAAAATTCGAGTTTCGACTCGTCAGTTAGATCTTTGGTAAATATGATTTGTTTGCCTTGATCTTGGGCTGTCTTCTATTAGTCTGTGAGCATATTAATTATTTTACATCTGAAGTAGCTTGTTGGGCTCGTCTCACATGTGCCCATAACCCTGGATTTTTTATCAACCCAAAAGTGCAACCGGCTTTACGTGCCCTCCAAAGCACGGAGACGATCATAAGAAATTTTAGACTCTTTCCTGATTCGAATCGGATGCCTTAGTATCAGCAGGTATTCAGCTAACATCGCTATCTCATTAAATAATTTATTGTTTCTAAATAATTTATTAGCCAAGATTTTTATTAATTATTTATTAATATATTTGTATATAGTATTTGTGAAATATCTTTGCATATCTTTGAAAGAAGTGGGTTTGTAATGAAGCCAAATCTAAAATAAAAAATCACTTTAAAAAGCATGGATAAACAAATTTTAAAAAATTTGCAAAAAATTGTGTTAATTGGCCTGTAGCAGAATGACGGTCAGATAAAACAAAAATAAATTCAGATCAAATGATCGCGTTTGATCATTGTATGGTAAAAGTGTAGAGTATACAGACATAACTTGGAAATTCGGTAGAAGCTTACTATTGATTTGACGATGCTCAGTTGCTCAAAAATTATTTTTAAAGTGATGATGATTTGAGGTTACTTCCAGGGAGACACATTAGGTATATGAACGAAAATAAATAAAATTACGATGATCCTAAATTTTTTATTGAAATATTTGGTGTTTGGTTTTTAAATTTAACCCTTTTGTAAAATTTTGTTTATTTTAAAGTTTTGTAAATATTTTGTATTTTCTGGTTTTCCAGCCAACTAGTTACGGTGATAATAACGATTATTAGGTGAAGAAACCAGTAGCGGTCGAGAAAAAATTTATTCGCTAAGCTTCGTTTGAAATTTTATATAATTTGAAAATTAATTAATTTATATTTTGAATGAGTAAACTTTTTAATTATTTTTAGAATATTAAATTGTCGCAAATTTCGACAACTTTGAATTGGTTTGGATGATCATTTGATTTAGATGGAAAATTTTGAGATTTAATAGAATTACAAATTCATGGATTTGGAATATTAATCACTACTGATAAGCTTTAACACAAGTGCATCTGGGTGCGCTTATCGTTTAGTTTTGCTTTCCCATTTTATATTAGAAATTTATTTAAAATTAAATTTAATTTGGATTTAATAAGGCAAGTGCGGTGTTTTGGATTTTTGGCGTTCCCAATTATCAATTAAGTTTATGTTTGGATTTTTTAAATATAGTCGGGTAGTAAAATTCGCAATTTACCTTACCGTTGGTGACGATCGTAACGCTACCAATTGTCAACAACGTGGTGGCTCTATTACGTATACTTTACGTTGTTTTTTTTAATTGTTATTTTGATTAATTTGATTCGAAATGACAATTCACAAAAGAGATCAACAAAAGAATGCAAACGTTTAGCTTATAAACAGAGCATTCTATACTAACTGTCTAACTCTACGTATTAGAAACTTAATAATTTTCTGCGTGGTGGCACTTCGCTTAATGTAAATCGCGAATAGGATTTGAATTTTTTCTGAAGAGTCAGTTTGGAAATTTTAAACCCTGGAAAAATTATTACAATTATTTTAAAAAATATGAACTTTTAAGAAATTTATAATATCTACCTTGCTTTATTAAGTTTGGTGTGAACCTGGTAACACCCAACTTATGCAAGATAAAGATCCCAAACCTTCAATCAAAATTATAAAAAATGGTTTAGATAGCCGAATTTATTTATTTATGGAAGATTACCTGTCTCTCGACTGAATTCCATGGAAAATCTTAGGTGCATTTTAAAAGAACAAATTGTGGCGGGCAAGGGCACACAACCTAAAAATATAGACAAGTTGTAGACTATCATCACAGCAATAAATGGATCAATATTGGTCCTCAAAATTTTGAAAGTATGCATGGAAAGATGAAATTATAGTAAAATAAAAGCAAAAGGTGTTCATACAAATTACTTATCTACTAAAAAGATGTTAAACAATAAAACTTTAAATTAATAACAAGTTAAATTCAATAATATAATCAGTCGAAAGTTTAAAAAAATATAATTTGATTATATTATTGAATTTAACTTGTTACTTGTTATGAAAACAACGGTTTAATGGCAAAATTGTTCAGAACAACTTTGAACAATTTTTGAATATTCTTACTTTGGATATTAATTTTATGGATAGTTTTTTATTTTAATCATTTTTATTGTGTTTTATTAATAAATAATAAAAAATTATATAAATAATATTTTATTGTTTCGAGTTTATTATTTATTGTGTATATAGTCCAGTCAATTTAGATTAATTTTCATCAAATAAAAGCATTAATCAGTAAAGATCTGAATTTTGGTATACATGTTTATTACGAGTTCTTGTTAAACATACTAAAAGTTCTCGTCGAAATCTGTTGCGCTCGAACCGCCATCTTGGAAAAAAGATACACTTCTTCAGTTTTTTGTCTGTATCTCGGCAACTTGTGCTGATACAAAAAAAAGTTTAAGCAAAAATTGTAGTTTATTAAATATCTTTCAAAAAAGTCGCTATATATTTTTTTGTATCTCTAATACTTTAGCTGTAATTCGGCGTTGCATAGAGACGGTCTTTTTGCGGTTTTGTCGTTTCAATGCAGTTAATTTATTTTTTATGGTGGTAAATTCTTTACATTTAACACTGACTGTTTCTCCAGTATAAAGAAGTGAAAGAAAGATATGCGTCGCAGAAAGTTTCGTCACTACTAAGCATGAACATCGTGCAAAATGCATTTCCCTTCTAAAGTAAAGTAAAGCTTAAGTATTGGAGATACAAAACAATGAATATTAACTTCTTTGAAGAAAATTTAATAAACTACAATTTTTACCTTAACTTTTTCTTGTCTCAACATAAGTTGCCGAGATATAGACAAAAAACTAAAACAGTGTACCATTTTTCCAAGATGGCGGCTCGAGCGCAACAGATTTCGATGGGGACTTTTAGTATGTTTAACAGAAAGCCGTAATAAACATGTGTACCAAAATTCAGATCTTTACCGATTAATTTTTAATTTTTATCTAATTTTACTGGAGTAATATTACTTTTTAATTTTCGAGTCTTTCAATAAATTAAAAAAAAAAGAAATGAAAAATATTCAAATTGTGTGCGATGGTTGAGTGTTGATATGACCATCTATTATCAGCAGGTGTGTTTGTAAAATTTTTAAGATTGTTTATTTTAATTATTGGCTTATTGTAAGAGTTTTTAGTTTTATAATTGTTAGTTAATTACCATAGTATTGTCGACGATTTCTTAGATGCACTCTCTCATTGGTGCTAATGTAAAACGACCGTATTGGTATAGTATAGATCTTGCTACTACTTGTCAGATTGTAAGTAATTGTATTTTCAGATCCTGAAGAAGAAAATAAATCTTCGAAACGTTGATCACTCCAAATTTGTTTTATTGACACCGTAGTCCAAAATTCCCCACTAATTATCGTAATCACTAATCAGTTATTGATATTACGGACGTGATTAATGAACAGAATTCAATAAAAATAAAATATATGGAGTTTTTTTTGCTCACATTTTCGATATCTAGCGGCGTTCTCGAGATATTGCTAATTCAAAAAATTAAGTTTTAAGAGAAAAGATTTTGCAAAATCATTAGAAAAAATCTTATATGGAACACGAGGTAAAAGTGTCTTTGTCCATCTCGGTTGCGCCTCCATGGACAATTTTTATGCCTGGATATAAAAAGTAAAAAGGTATCACTTTTACTTCTTATTGCATAAATAGCCATTATCGCATTAATAATAATATTACATATTCAGGTTATTATAGTGACAATCCTGCAAAAATTTATGTTAAAAATATAAAAACGTCAAAGAGCCATAAGGCGCAACTTGGTCTAATATTAGAAAGAGAAAGAAAGAAAATATTGTTCGCGAGCGAAGCTAGCCAGTTTTGAAATTTAAATTTGTGAAAACTTTCTCTTTCAAAATGTCAAATAGGCTCAGGTGGAAAACATCAGGTGAATGTTTGATAATTTTACTAAACTTACCAGAAAGTTTTTGTTTTAGCGGACCTCGCATTGGTCGTTTCATTTATTTTCGATTTAAATTAATTTTCTCGCCAATTGATAATTGAGTGATCATCTATATATTTCAAACCAATGGTAATGGTAGATTTTGACAGCATTAGATTGCGGATGTTTTGTAAATTTACTTCTAATTATTAAATAGGGCTTGACTTCAAAGTTATGGCCAATCAAAAGTAATTCATAAAATATATGTACTGCCATGACACTGCATGGAAGATTTCTCTTTTGTGACATCAGGACAGTATATTATATATTATATAGAATGTAAGTCCTTTTGGCTGGAAATTAGTTATTATCAACTGGCAGGAAAATAAAAAATGTAAATCGCGAATAATGAATAATGAACTAATCAGAGGTGCATTGTAACCTACATACAGAGGTTTAAATTTAAACCATTGAAGGCTAGCCTTTTAACCAAACTGTTAGCCGTCTTAAGCCAAGTTTTTCAATCGTGAGTTATACTGCCGTCCTAAGGAAGAAGGTCCTATCTGCAAAATTTACGTTTTCGGGATTTTTTATGCTATCTATGCTATGCAATGTATTTTACCTATTTACCAAAAAAGAAAGTCCTAACTGCAGCAGAAATAGATTTTTTTAACTAAATATTTGGTACTTGGTACGATGAAAACGGACGACGGTATTGAAAGATACGTAAAAGTCTAAGTAACTCAGAAACAGTATTTTGCAGATAGGACCTTCTTCCTTAAGACGGCAGTATAGTTAACCCAAATTCAACGGTTAACTAAGATTTCTGACCCATCAGGGTAGTCATAAACGTAGGTTAATCCTTAATTTTGTAAACTATAAATCAGTATTTTAGAAAACCCCAAAAATGAATACAGCAAGTTAAACGTAAATTTATAATAATATTCACGGAACCTTTCATTGGACGGTTCATTTATAATCAGCCAATCAAAAATGGACATTATAATAAATTAATATAAACAATAACCCCTGTATTCATAAAAAATTTAGAGATTTACAACAGGTTTACAAACCCATTTTAAGGAATGTGTCATAAAACACCAATCACAAATGTTTATTAGCCTTACGTGTAAGGTTTTCATTGGTTGTTGAACTTTAATCAGCGTTTTAACTAAAATAGGTTTCAACACTCTCTTAAATATTTTTATGAATACAGCGGTAAAACTTTAAAGAACAAGTTAAACTCAATAAGATAATGAAATTATATTTCTAAGCTTTCAGCGACTGTTATCATTTTTCAAATATATAAAAAGTGTTTATGTCAATAGGCAAGAAAATATGCAATGGGGGGGGGGGGGGGTGAACACCCAAAATCTTTCTCTTACCAATGGGCCTGACTTCAACGGTTTATCAGCTTGTTGCAACAAACGTGTTATCTACAGGGGTGGGCAAAAATCTTTCAGTATTTATATTTTATCCAATGAAAATCAAGAAATTTTTAAATTTTTTAATTTCTTTCTGTTTCTTATATAACATGGCAATTTGCCATTTTGCCAAAATGTTGTAACAATGACATCAAATTTATATGGTTAAAATAGAACAAATATCTATTCCTCGCACAGAAAATAAAAACATATTTAGATACTTTTTTTGGGATAATCCTGATAATCGTTCAAACCAAATTCAAACGTTCAAAGGTTTCTTTATAATTTTCAAAATTTTCTTTATTAAAAAATTAATAACCTTTTGTTTTTGTTTTTCGGCTCTATTATACTGTTGCTTTTATACTATTTTATGTATGACAATATTTTAAAATATCAAAGTATTTAAATTAAAATTTCAAATTCGCACCTAAAAATCGCAATTTTGAACAACCCGGTATTTTTCAGTTTTTAAGTTGGTAGTACCTTGTAAGCATTATAAAACCGGCAGTTACTCTAGAAAAGGTTAAAATTAGAAAGATTTAATTAAAAATACACAATTTAAACACAAAGGTATGATTCCATAAATATAATATTCAATTTAAAACTATTTACTCAAATTACTGGCGAACGGTGTTTTCACCGGTCAAGTAATTTCTTCAACCCAAATTATAATCGAGGTGCTGGATTAAACTTACGTTACAATATTTAAATAATATGAACTTGGAATGTATTACAATAATTTCTACTTCAATCTGAGATTTGGATTATAGTTAGTAATAATTGATTTTTAAATTTCTTTTTTCGTTTAGAATTTGAAGGTTATGGCGGAAAACGAGGATCTTGGTTTGGGTTCGGAAGAGCATTTAGACTCACTAGACGAGAATGGCATTAACGATGACGCGTTGTTGAACGACACAGATGTTGACGGTGCAGGAGGAGACGATCCAGAATTTGAAGCCATTAGGGCACGAGTACGTGAAATGGAGGAAGAAGCAGAAAAATTAAAACAGTTACAAAATGAATTTGATAAACAAATGAGTAGTCCTCCAGGAATGAGTAAGTAGTGTCGTTTATTGTTTCCGACAAAATTGTTTTTAATTACGTTGTAAATTTAGCAAGTCCTTTAAATATGTCAATTGAAGAAAAGATGGAGGTTGATAATCGTAGTGTGTATGTTGGTAATGTCGATTATGGAGCAACAGCCGATGAATTGGAGTCACATTTTCATGGATGTGGTTCTATAAATCGCGTAACAATACTCTGCAACAAGTACGATGGTCATCCTAAAGGATTTGCATATATTGAATTTGGAGAAAAAGACTCGGTTCAAACGGCTATGGCATTAGATGATTCAATTTTCAGAGGTCGTCAAATTAAGGTAGATAAGTTTCTGTGATTTTCTTCAGCTTTTCACAAATATTTTTAATAGGTCATGCCAAAACGAACCAACCGACCAGGAATGTGTATAACCAACAGGCCCCCCAGAGGTGTTCGATTTCGTGGTGGCATCAGCCGAGGTGGTGGTATTCAGAGGGGGGGTGGTGGTGGATTTTATGCCGGATTCAGACCGACCCGAAGGCCAAGGTTGTTATTTTATTTATTTTATAATTAATCATTTGACTTTTTTACATTCGTGCATAATATTTTATACTAATTTTTTTGTATGTGTAGGAGCTACAGACGTGGAGGATATTTTGCACCTTATTAATCGGGATTTACCAGTGCAGGTTTTTATGCCTTTCACTGACACATTCATTTCATAACACACCTGTTATTTACAAATTATTGGTTTTTTTAAATGAAAAAAAAAAGAACAAGAAACAAAAAAAAGAATGGCTACGCCTGGAAAAAAATTTTAATTAAAAAATAAAGTACATCTGTTAAACATAATTAAGAAAATAGACTTATACAGGGTGTTTCATTGTTGCCAATTAAAACAAATCTTCCGATTTATTGTTATAAACTTTTGAAACGCTCTATATAAAAGTGTGTGTGTGCTTATGCGTGAATGTTTTCAATTTTTCATCTGATGCATTACCTTGAAATGTGTATTATTTTTTTATCAAGTGTTTATATAATATTATAAAATAACAGTTTCAAAAATATTTGTTGCAATTGCATCACAGATGTTTAAAAAAAACACTTCACATGCAATTGACTATTATTATTTTAATAAGAAAAAGAAAACATTAATTTATTTCTAGTTCGGTATTTCAGAAATTTATTATTTTAAATTTACTCCGTTTAGATTTTTTTAATCATGTGTAAGATTTACAGGTACCATCATCCTGTGCTTTTCAGGGGTTCCATTAACTCCATTGATAATTATTTTTAAAAAATGAAATATTAAAAAATGTCAAAAATAAGTTGTGGTGTATAAGTAAAATAATAAATGATGTAAAAATATTTTTTGCAATTTTCAACTAATTGAACAACTGAACAAGAGATATCAAAGAAATTATAATATCAGACTTTTCATTGGTTATGAGTTGAGTCCGGATTAAAAGCAATAGGTAATCCGATATTTGGTATGCGGCATACAATTTATTCATAAACACAAGATATTACAAATTATATGCCACATAGTAAATATCGAGTTTCCTATTGCTTTTAATTCGGACTCTAGTAATGAGAAATACCAGCGGTATTACACCGACGGATCGGGAAGCAGTAGATTGAAATTCAAATTGGAATCCCATCAGATGCACTACTTTAGTATAAATCCCAATATCATTTATGGGCTATGGGGAAGGCAACGGGAAACTATCCTATTAACCCTAGTAAAATATCCTGGCTTTTGTTAAGTTGATTGCTTAACCACTGTATAGTGTATGACGCTTGCAGAAATAATTCAATAATTATTGATTTATTCCTATGACTATTGAGGCTTGTATAAAGGTATATTCACCTACTAGAACTATTTGCAGGCAGGAATTTTTGCTGTAACATTTATTTGCTGAAACAAGAAAGAGTAAATTCTACAAGAAATTTACTGAAGTTTGAGCTAACTACAAGCTTCAAATATTGATGGAATAGAACAGCGGTTGCCAACCTTTTGCACTACTTGGACGTCTAAACATCCATCCCAAGTCTGCAGGCTACTAACAAAATCTTTTTAAAAAACGTGATGAGATTTTTGTAGCTATATAAAAAATATTTTTTAAGATTAGGTATCTAAATTTCTAAATAAAATAAAAAATTTGGAAATTTAGTTTTTATATCATTTAAATGTTAAAACTTTTCTGCAGACCACCAAAGTTCTCTCGCTGACCAATAGGTTGGCGACCATTCAAATAGACCATTTACTGTGCCCTTACATCTTCTCTAGTTATTATTGAACTTCAACATTTTTTAAATAGGAAAAAATAAAATTTATCAAGCTATTACAAAAGAACCATAAGAAAATCGAAAAAATCAAGATGTTTCCCCAAGGGGTAAATATGCCGAAATTTTTGTGTACACTTGTTTGGAATTCCCTTGGAAATCTATGGAATTCTTGGAAATCCTTTGAATTCTTTGGAAATCACTGGAATTCTTTGGAAATTCCTGGAATTTTTTGGAAATCCTGGAATTCTTTGGAAATCTCTGGAATTCCGAGTCTTGTGTACAGAAATTTTACTGGATATTTACCCCTTGTGTTTCTGTACGAGCTGTTTTTGTTAGTTACAATTTTTTGAAACTTGTATAAAAATGCTTGATATCTGTATAATTTATATTTAATTGAAGTTTTGTGTAAAATCCTTTTATTAAGCTATGGAAAGCATTAAATACTTATTTGCATTATCACTCGTTTGCAAATTATTGTCAACACAACTGTGGTTGTTAAAATCTCACTCCTACTCAACTTCTATTAAAAAAAATTTGAAAATAATTCTCAAGCCTTACTTTGCCCTCTACTTTCAAATAATATAAGAGAAAAACTAGTAGCGAAATTCTTCCATTTGCAATTATTTAGTATAATTGAAATTGCTTCGTTCAAATTTCTTTTAATACATTAATTTTTTGATATTATTGAAATTAGAATTTTCCATTTTATTTTTGAAAGTGTCATTCTGATCTCTTTAGTTACTTTATATAAATCCAAGATCTAAAAATTGTAAGTCAACCAGTCAAGTCGTTTTTAAGATGAATATATGCTAGTCGAAAATTGGAAAACTTGCAAAACTCACTTGCTATGTACTGCAGTACACTCCATGACAGATTTCAGAATTTCAGCTTAAGCATTATCCTCGATTCAAAATATATGAGGCTATTATGTCCAACAAGGCCATACGCTATTGTGATAATAATTATCAATTGAAATCTATGAACTCAGCAAAGTAAATTATAATAAAAACAAATTTTATTTTTAAGTATTACATTATAAATGACAAGCAATTATAAATATTTTATAATGTGAGCAAACATAATATGGCAAAGGTGCAATAGCAGTATATACATAAAAAATTATACCATTCTTGGATTCTCTTATAAGTTGGTAATGAATTTATTTACTTAAATTACCCAAAAATCAAAATTTATATTAGCATGTAGTAATTTGTTTTCATAATTTCTTCATCGAGTGAAATCAAAAATTAATTTTAGTTTCCCGATTTCTATTCCAAAGTTGTAGAAGGGTCTGAATCTGATATAACATCAGAAACACAATGTCAGGCTTGCTTTGTTTTTTGTTTAATCGCAATCACGTATCTTTGTGCAACATACAAAGGTGGACTGTAACCATTAGCATAACTGGTATCCTCAAACAAAACTTGATATTCATCGGTATGAGTTTGAGGCAATTTATTAACTAGAGCTTCATAAAAGCACGTAGTTTGAGGATACAATGCCATCACTGAAATTTCACAATAGTTACCAATTTTCTGTATAAAAAAGAAAAGTTTGACTTACCTACAGTACCCTGAGGAAATAAAGCACTAGAATCTGTTTCGGGATTGGCTCTCATAAGTGGCAAAGGAACAACATATTTTTTACTCAACACATGTCGCTCTTTTTGGTTTTGTTCTTCCAAAATATCATCCACTTCATACTTATTAGTAGCATGATTGAAGCTTACAACTTCAGCTAAAATCCAATTATCTCCATCGCCTTCTGTTGCTTTCACCAAAGCAGCTACCATATCTCCAACCTTAGAGTAATAACTTGGTTCTGCTGGTATAGCACCACACAATGGTGGAGGCTTTTCTCCAATTTTGCCAACAAAAAGTGGCAAGGTTTGAGCCGAACTTAAGAGCATCTTCATCCAGGCACCTCTGCGAATTGTTTCCTTATTACCAGCATGACGAGCCTGAATTATTCTTTCATTTTTAATATTTCTTATTTCGGTAATCTTTTGTAACGCTTTTCTTAATAACTCCTCTTCTTGTTCAGCATGAGCCACGGAAGCCTTATATAAATTTTTCAATTCTAACTGCTGCAATATGTTTAATAAAAATGATCATTCAAAAATAGAGTTGTCAGTATTAGAAATAAATTGCCGATGTGAAATGCTATTTAAATGAATACAATTATAGTAAACTTTTTTTTATTATTAATTAAAAGTTGAGTGTTTTAAATCACAATAAAAAAATTAAAACAATGGCAGCAGAAAAGCTTAGCTAATAGCATTATTATGACAAATTAAATAAAGTTAGGTATAATGAGTCCAATTAAAATTAATTAAGTTGAATATCAAAACATATTTTCTCAACATGACAAAAAGTATCCAAAATTTATCACTCTACATCAGTTTGGTTACATATTTCAATTTACTTGTAAGTATTAAAATTTAAAGTGTTTAATTTACAATGTTTTATTGTAGAATATTGCACAAATTGAATGCTTTGATATGTATAACACCGATTTCGATAAAATTCATGAATACAATCCAAAGCAGCGTTTTCAAGAAAGAAGCAATATGAAGTTTGAGGCTGGCTTTCCAATCAGTTCAGTAATAGTTCAACCTGTAGACCGATTATCAAAATATTTAAAAACAACAAAAATTAAGCCGAATGTGATAAAAAAAACCGATTCATTGGATGTCGATATAAGCTTGATGCTTAATATATTGTTTTATGAAATGTTATTTCAAGATGAAAACGAAAAAGATGTACCTAACATAAATGTCAGAGTATCAAAACCAAGATATTGCTATGTCTTTGGAGTTTGTTCAAATTTATTTTGCAATTGTATTTATCACGATTATTCCAGGTTGAAATCATTGTTTTAAATAACTCAGAATGCATCAATTTTGAAATTCCTCTGATTTATTAACTTAATAAAATGAAATAATGACACATTCAATTTAAATTTACCTGAAAATGCTGCCCTTCCTGGTTGTTATGGTATTTATTGATTGCATTAATTCCATGTTCACTTTGAAATCGTTTCTTTTCGATTTCATGAACCAGACCGTAGAGAGATTTTAGGCATTCTTGTACCTGCTGAGCAGCTATCGAGTCTGCAGTGAAAGGCATTTTAGAAACAATTGGGCGACTCAAAATGTTTCTCCAAAATTACAACATGATACCATGAAACCAAAACTAGAGTACCTATCAACTAAAATAAGATATAATTATTTCTAACATTAATTAGTTGGTGCAAACTTACAGTATTTAATAAATTTTCTGGTGAAATGTGTAATTTAATTAATCCAAATAACATTTAAATTATTTTTATTTGAACAAATTAACCTAACTTTAGATGTCATATTATAACGACATCTTTTGTTTTAAGTTTGAACAAATAATACTTTCAAATTAAGCCGAGTTTACAAAGTCATAAACGAATAGAAACAAATAATTCGGTGAAACGAAATTTTATTTGCTTTTCCAACAACTCATCTTCAGAGGAAGTGGTCAATTAGGTACTCGTCTAATATTTTAATATTCCTAGAGCTTAAATTTATGAATTTTGAGATTTAGTTATATTTATTTTTAAATATTAGTCATGGAAATACAATCAAATACAAATTCCAAAGGTTAATACTAAAAATACACGTCAAAAATCGATATTTTTCGAAAATCCGAACAAAAAGAATAAAGAGAAACAAATCAATTTGTTTCAACGTTGGTAACACGGCGCATGTGTATTCGAAACATTTGTAATTCTGTTGTTTTTGTCATTGCAATAATTTCATACTTCAATCCTTGAGGTGAAGTGAGTGATTTGTTTGTTTTATTTGAATTATTCTGGATTTTGGATAACGAGTTATGGATCAAAATAGAGAAGAAATTTTAGCTGATTTTCAGGTAAACAAATTTTGACTTTTAAAAAATTAGTCGTATTTTGTTCCTACTCTAGGTTATATTCATGACAGTCATTTTATTTAAAATAAAAATTTGGGTTTAATTTTACAGGCATGCACTGGAATTGACGATGTGGCTGAAGCTATATTTCATTTAGATGAAACTGATTGGGATTTAGTGGTAAGTTTTTCTTAAATTGCTTAATTTCAAATGTGGAATTACTTTATTGTCTTTGTGTTTCTTTCAGAGTGCGGTTAATCGTGTATTACCTGCTGCTACTCAATCATTTACTACTGATAACTCTCCGGATGTTATGATTGTAGATCAAGATACTACAATGCCAGAATCGCCCATAGAAACTGCTACAGACATGGTTTCTATAGGAAATCATATTTTACGGCCGATAATACAAAATCACATAGATCAGCCCTCAACATCATCTACTGTTATTAATTCTACCAATTCGGCTAGGTCGATACGTTTTAATGTTGAATATTGTGAAAGAATAATAGTAGTAGAATTACCTGATACGGGGACAGTTTGTAAGTTAATTAGCAATTTGTTTGTTACAATAGCCAATCGACTTTTTTGTCTCTAGCTGATTTAAAAATGAATCTCTACAATAAATTAAAAATAGCGCCGTGCCGTCAATTGTTGTCTGGTTGGGCCCGATTATCACAATACGAAAACACACCTTTTTCGAAGCTTATGTTACCACTAGAAAATTCAATAGTTTTACAAGTTAGAAGCAACAATGGCGGATTCTCAGCTGAAGACGAGTAAGTTACAAATCATTATATTTTCTTTCTAATTGATCTGATTCAACGGTAGTAACTTTTAAGAGGTAACAGTAAAAGAAAGAGAATTGACAGCTTTTTCAAAACTTGGCATTGATTGATATCTTTGTTCAGTTTCTTTCCATATAAAATTAGAATTATATTAATGGATTCTAACATCTGACAAAGACATTTTTGTTTTTGATATACATGCTTCTATGACTAGGAAGGGACTTTTGCTCTTGATTGACTTGATACACATTTAAATTATTTTAAAATTTTACCATTACCATTTGTTCTTGAAATACTAAATCCAACTTAGCTGACATATTTTACTATCAACAAAGACAAAGAAAGTTCATAATATGGCAGAAAATGCTTTGTTTGCGAGCCATGTGTGTTTAAAGAGCTTCCCTATGTTGCGGCTGCAGTTTGTAGTACGTTTTTTTGTTACAGCAATTATCAATATCATTTAATATTTAACGAGGTGAACAAAAATTGAGTGTAAGCTTTTATTGGCTTGAAAACAGGTAAATTATGTTTACAAAAATATACATAACAAAGAAGTGACTACAGGTTACATTCTATAGTTCCAATTTATTTTGTACAAACAAAATTCTAAAATACAGCATGCCACACATTACACAATCTGATGTAAGTTACTCGTGCATTTCACCCAAATCCAGTTTCGTGGTGCGTTCTCGCTCGGTTGTAATGTAAGAAACTAAAAATCGCAAAATTTGTTACAAAAATAAAGATTAAAAATAGGAGTGATTGAAATGTCATCATTTAACAAAAATAATAAAATTAATCCAATTTGTCAACACAATTCTCCACAGTGATCAAGCTTGGATGACTTCCTAATTCCAAAACGAATTCTCACTTGAACAAAATCGACAGATGTTGAAATTCATAACCAGGTAGCATATCTGGCATCACAAGTTTATTTGGTGGAGAACTTACGAAATAAACCACCTTGAACTCAAACCATTCTAGTGTTTCTCCATTGATTTTATCATCAGTAATAATTGATGTTAAAATTTCTATAAATGTTGGTACTAATATCTCCTTTAACTTGAATAATATTAAATGTTTTGCAAAACACAAGAAGACTGTCTTTCTAAATTTGATGCCTTACTCCAATACAAATATGACATCTTTGAGGGGTTCTTATTGAAGCTATGCGGATTTTCATCTATTTCATTATAAAACTAGTTTAAGCTTAGACACATGCACTGAGCAATTTTTGTGTTGTACTCAGCAAAATGATTTCTATATAATTAATGTTTTACTTTACATCTTTTTTTAATGCAATTATCAATTAATCAGGTTAGGTCGTAAAAACTTTTAACTACACTGAAAATTTTAGATTGGAAGTAACAGAAAGATTAAGAGGCACTTATTCCTTAAAAATAACTGACGAAAATACTGGAAAACATTATAATCTAAAGTATAATGGTTCAAAAACTATACTAGAAGTAAAAAGCGATGTATTTGCTTTAACCGATATTAATGTTCGGCACCAATTATGGTGCGGATGGCCTCCAAATATTGACGATCAAACCATTTTGGCATTGTCTGGGATTAGGTAAGTTTCACTAATGTACTATTTTTATAAATACAAAATTAACATTTATTTTAGTTATCCGGAACACGAGTTAACATTAAAACGTAATAGCATGGCAAATCACAACAATGAAAGAAAACAAAATAATACAATAGAATTTGTCGATAGTGATGATGATGAGTTTGAAGATGCAACCGAAACATTTACAGTAGAAGACGACGACGACATGTTTGTTGATAATTTAAGTAGTAAACGCATTGAACCACTTAGTAAGAACTTCCTCTAATTTTAAAATGTACTTACTAATCGATTTTTGTTTAGTTCCCGAACACGTTGAAGACGAAATTGTGGGAACTATTAGTTTTTCTGAGCAATTTAACGCTCGTTATGGCACCAGTCACGCGCCATTTTATCAAGGTACTTTAGATGATGCACTTAAAGAGGCTTGTCGAAAGTCTGCTCGAGATGTAAGTAGAACTATATCTGTTCCTTGTGTAAATAAAATTTAAAAAATTATTTTAGCGTAAAATATTGGCAGTTTATTTGCATCACGATGCTAGTGTTCTCTCGAATGTTTTTTGTACACAATTATTGGGTTGCGAAAGCGTAAAACAAACACTAGAAGCAAATTTTATTTTATGGGGTTGGGATTTAACGTTTGAAAGTAATCGAACGAGTTTACAAAATTCTGTGAGTCGTTGTCTGGGTATGTCTGCCGCGGCTAATCTACGAACAATACCTGTTGATAAATTACCTTCAATTATTATCATAATGAGACTTCGATCATCAACCGATGTGTTTAGTGTTATTCATGGTAGGATTTATTTTTTAATTAAGAAATTACCAAATTAAAAGTTTTGTTTTAGGTAATGTTGGAGTAAATGATTTGTTAACAAATTTAGTTGAGGCAGTTGAAGTTTTTATGGAACACCAACGTGTGGAAATTAGAGAAGAAGATGAACGTGCTGCGAGAGAATTAGTAAAATGGGAACAAGATCAAGCATTTAGGGAAAGTTTGGAAACCGACAGGTTAATTGAGTTATTATATTTAAATAGTGCGAATTTACTAATATCTTTATCTATAGAGCAAAAGAAGAAGCTAGGAAAATGCAAGAACAAGCAATAAATGAGGAGAGGCAGCGTGTCCAATCAGAAAAAGAGGAAGAAGCTGCTAAAAAGGAAGCCATTCGAACAGCAGTCCTGGCTTCACTGCCACCTGAACCAAATTTAGATCAAGGTGATAACATTATCAGGGTACGGTTTCGTTTGCCAAAAGGAAATAATTTGGAGAGACGTTTTGAAGCTAACATGCCACTGAAGGTAAGTGGAAAACTAAGGATAAATTTTTGTTTGTATTTTTTATTATTTCATCTTTTATATGCAATCTTTTTGTGTGTAGGTTTTATTAGATTATTTGATTGTGGAAGGTTATCCATCAACAGAGTATAAGGTTCTGTCTAGTTGGCCAAGGAGAGATGTAAGTAATTGCATTTATTGATTTTATTTTAACATAATAACATTGCTTAACGACCTTTATATTTTAGCTCACATCTTTAGATAACACTAAAACTTTACAAGAATTGAAGCTTTGTCCCCAAGAGACTGTGATACTAGAGGAGCGGTAAACTTGTACATTCCCGCCGTTAATCTTCAGCAACTGTTGTACTCTTATTATAACAGATAAATGATTAATCTTTATTTATTTATACCCCCGATGATTGTTATAATTTGTCAATTCAATTAAATTAAATAAATGATATGAAGTTTTGGGTGTGTTACTGATTAGTTAATAAATTTAAGTTTTAGCATAATTTGTTAAATTAAAAATGATGTGTGCAAATGAATTAACTGTTATAATAAGCGTATAAGGTGTGTATGTATGTATGCTTATGTGCTTACTTTTCCAAGTAAATGCACTACACAAATTTATATGTTGATATAGTTATTTATAATAATGCTTAATTTAATGTAAATACATCTCTTATATTTGTACGATATTGATATTTAATTTTACATGATTATAAAAACATTCGATTATTTAAATAGATTGCAAATATTTCATTTCTTACATGGCAACAACTTCATGATTTGCAAAAGCTGAATATTACCATTTTAAAGTTTATAGTGTTGAGGGTTAAACTTATAGTAGGACATGGTGGCCGAAGACCTTGGCGACTGTTAAGTGCATTATAAAATTTTTGACTCCCAAGTTATTTATTCGAAATTCTTCTCTAACCGATTTAATAATTATTTAACCATTTTCAATTTGTATTTATTTTCATTAATAATTTCTGTAATAAAAGCTAATGTACATTATTAATGAATTTTTACAATATTTTTGATTAAATAGATAATAAGAATACAATAGATGTGTGTATTATTAAATCTAAGAAAGTGTAGGAATTAGAATTTTTTATTTTAATTTTAATAAAAATTGATACAAGTTCTAAAAACTTTTTCATTTTTGCATCCAAATCTTACATTGCCAATAATTTTTATATTCTAGATTTTATTTAAAAAAATTGGCTAATGTAAACATTGCATAACTTTCCCCAATTAATTTGGGTATAAAAATTTTGGTTCAACCTCCTCTTCCTGGGTACCATTCGACGAGAAAGACCGCGAGGAAGCTATACTTCGCATCAAAAAGTTGAAAAATTTGAAAACCCGTTAAATTAAAGGTGCAGATTTAAGCGACAGATCGTATCTGCGGTACTCAAAAATCGCCCTACGTTGGACGCGGGGCGTAAAACCCGAGAACATGTCAAAATTTCATAAACGTCAAACTTTAATTAATTTCCGAAAATTTTTAGAATCGAGTTGCGACGCGACTCGCATTTTGTCTAACTCGATTTATGCCCGTATTCACCAACTACAAATAGCACTATTTGTCGAATAAAATGACATTATTACAATGCAAAATCTTGTTTTTATTCGACAAATAGTGCGATAGATGCGACACGGTACGATCAAATAATTTGGGTATAACAAATGATGGTCCAAAAGTAATTGACACTTGAACTTATTTTATTTTCTTTATCATTTCTGCAATTTTCAACGAATTTTCACCATTTTCAGCTGGCCGCCTCTAAGTTTAACTATGATGTACATTTACGCCAAATTTTTTGACATTTAGTTGCGTGGTTTAACCTGGGCAATTGATATTATTTCTTTTCATGATATCGTAACCACACACAGACATACATACAGACGAACATCCAACTAAAATAAATTCATCAAAAATATATCAGGGCATGATAAGAAACATTTTTTAATACCAAAATTTTGATTTTTGATTTTTGAGTGGATTACAATACTTATCCTTATACATATTACGTATACGTATGGGGAAAGTAAAAATAAAATCGAACTAAATGTTGGATAAAATTTTTGTTTTTTGAGGTGTGAAAACAATGGGCCCTTGAAAATTTACCTAAAATATGTAATAATGTAATATATAATGTAAAATATGTAAAAAATGTAATAAATTCAATTTAATTTCTATTTTCAAATATAGTTACCATGGAAACTTATTACCATTGCCAGTGCGATAAATGAAAATTTTAACAATTTTGAAAGCATTTTTTGACCTTTTAAGTAAATGTTAGATGAAATCTAATGCTATTATCATTCGTAGTTTTTATTTCTGCATTATTTTTGTGTCTTTAATTTTTTCTCTAAAATAATTAGGGAAGCAGGAATTTGCATAAATAAGTTTTTGCATGTTAATTTCCTATGTTCGGCTAACTCATTCAGCACCCGGTATATATAAAATATTGTTGTAAATAATTCCAAATGTTCAAGAAAATGAAAAAGATCTTATATTCTACTTCTGATGTCATTATTATCACAATTGATAAATAAAATTGTGAACTGAAATTAGATGGTAATTTTTCTGAACTATTCTAAATATAATTATATTACTTTAAATCTTTAAATATATATTATATACTTTATATTAATCTAAATTAGAATTATCAATATTGAGCTACAGGACACAAATAAAACACATTTTTTATACGAGCTTTCGAAAAATGACTTTCTTTTTAAAGTTTAATAAATTCAAGTTATTTTAAATGTAGCTCAATATTGATAATTCTAATTTACAAGTATTATTTTCAAGAGCTAATAATTTTAATTAACTTTATATTAATCATTATTATGTATTTTTCTATATTATATTGTAGGAAAGTTATTTAAAAGTTCTGAGCTTATAATTTGCCTATTTCTGAAAACTAATTTCTACTACATTTGTTCGGAAAAGCGTGCAAATTTGCTTAAAAATTTGTTAGTTTAATTATGGTTTATGCGCGTATGTCTACGTTTCATATATATTTCTAATAGAAGGGTTATAAAACTTGTTAACATTCCCATGCCCAGCAATGCTATAGCTGGAAATATCTCTGCTAAACCAACACTTATTGTTAATTGATTAGCACCCTTTAAGCATTCCGGTTTTGATGATCCAAATAATTTTTTCAAATAATCTCCAATTCCAACTTCAATTAAATGTGTTGTACTAAAACATCGTTTTTGCCAAATTTTCAAATTTTAATTTTTCAATTTAATACGAGTACTAAAATTTGCTTACCAGTGTGTGAACATATCTCGATAAGGAGAGTCTTTTTGTACTCCTGTAGTTAGTAACCGTTTTGGAAACACTAAAACTTCGCCCAAGTCGCATATAGCTTTATCAGGAAAGGTATTTTTAATGATTTCATAAGCTTCTGTTTCTTCGACCTGATACGCAACTCCTCCATTTTTTACCAATTCTAACCCTTCAGCTGGTTTGTAATGATTTGGCTGATTTCCCTTTCCTTTAAGGATTCTATAATAATACAGTGATCTATCCACGGGATTTGTAGTATTCTAAAAGTATTTCTGTACACATAAGTGATTTTGCAATAAATTAACGAAATTATGTTTCTCATTAAGCACAAAAATCTTTGAATCAACTTGTTTTTAACGTATTCAGATTGATGTAACCTGCAATGCATCAAAGTGGTGTTTTTTTATTTATAAGTTATAACTTATAACAAATGAAATACCATCTTTATAAATTATTGATTATTATAATTTTAACGTTTCGACAGCAGACTAATAAACTATTACATATATGACAGTGGTACCTTGTAATAATTGACAAAATATGGTGTATCATCGGTTGCTATTCTTAGTGGACTTTCGAGTAAGTCTTTGCCAGTTTTGATTTTATTAGAGGGTTCTACTAATAAAGACGAAACAATACTTCCAGAGTAAAATTGATAAAATATAAGACAAAATAGTAATACGCATATTATTACAATGCGTCCTCCGAATAGCTTTGAATTAAAGAAGAAATCTAAAATGAAACACATAAAACTTATATTTAAACAAATTTTCCTAGCGACTGCGTTATTAATGATGATTTTAGAAAATGTTACTTACCTTGTTGAAATAGCGCTCCTAATGTAATTACAAATAAAATACTCCAGGAGCTATCGAGCGATTCTTTGGGCCTGTTGGGAAGGTTAGGTTCAGTTGTCTGAGTAAATCTTAATGATACTATTATTAAAGCAAGTACACCCAAAGTGACCAGCCAAACAGAATTTTCCATTGGATGTAAAAATTTTTCGACAAACATCTTTTGACTTGGGCGACGAAACATAAATTTTCCACTGCAAAACAAATTTTGGGCGATGATCACAGCGGCTGATAATAAATTGTTACTAGATTGTAAACTTACGTAAACGTCCAAATTCCTGGTGCATGACTAACAAAAGACAATCGATCCTTTACATACCATAAACCAGTACATACATAGTCGACTTCTTTTTTTTGTAAGTCTTCTAATATGCCTCCATAGTGTTGCCCATCTTTTGTTTTATTATAACCCCACGAATGCGCTTTTTTCATGCTAACACTGTAAAATGATAAAAAGTAAAGTTTAAAATTTCAGTGATGGTATTTATATACTTGCTCAAAGTTAAAATAAGCGCTACAGTGATACATAAATCTGCAATGACATTTGTTAAATGCATCTATGCCCCGCGAGTTATTAATTGTAAGATAATCCTCTAAAGATTGATTTATATCTTCTCTTACCTAAAAAGAATGTTTGGATTTTCATATATCACAATATATAATACCTATTTGTTCACTTACTACAACTGTAGATTTAAAAGTTACTTCATTCATATTTTTCCTTCTTTCATACTTATTCTTCTTATTTACTTTGAATCCATTATTTCGGTTATAAGTTCCATAATTTATAACCTTTAATTTACCACCTCGGTGATGGGCAGGATTATAAACATCCAAAATATTCCAGTTTTCAGAAATTTTTTTTCCATTTAAGTTATCTGTGTTTGGTATTGCAACAATAAAATCGGCGTTGATGTGGAAATGTAAGTTTTTAAATTCATTATATAAATTATTATTGGATGTAATCACAAGCCAATGTTGCATATAGTGAAATAATTGCATTTTACCGGCCTACAATATTAAAATTACTCTATTACAATTTTCTGACAGTTTTTAATCATAAATAATAATGAATGTTCACAGTTTTACTGCCCTGTCAGAATCATGTTAATGTTAACATAATGTTAACAAACGGGAGCTTTGGATTAGTGGATCAGCAGAAACATGGCTTTTGATTGGAGCGTTTGTTAACATTACGTTAACGTTAACATGATTCTGACAGGGCAGTTAATCACTCCATCAGATTGGGTAAAATTTATTTGAAAATGAGATTGTTTGCAGATAATATTGAACCAATCAATTGCTTAATTTAACTTTTTTGTTATTAAACCATTTCATTAAATTAATATTCCCCTATATTAATAAATATAGGGGACAACGGGGCAGAACGGCATAGCGGGGTAGAACGGTATGGGGGTCCGAATATCCACGGGAGGTGTCGAAATCGTACAACGCTTCGTACGATGTGGTGGTTGTGTAAGCTGCATAGTTTACAGTGATAGTCGTGAGTGTTTCTCCATGCTTGGTATCATTACTAAAAAACAACACGTAAAACACTGATTCTTTGCAAGTGAATTTTATTTCAAGGTAAGTGCGGCCTATTACGTTTTTAATGTATATTTGATGTTATGCATCATTTGTAACATGTATTCTCCAACTCTTTGCATAATGACAAACCTAAGAATTAAACATAGCCGACAGTGAACTGTCATTTATCAGATGGTACTGTTGGGGGCAGAACGGGTTGGGGCGGAATGGGGTAATGTTCCTTTCTGCCCCAATATATTATTTGCTTTTATTTCCAACTAACCCGAGTTTTAATTTTTTTTTTTATGCTATGTGCAGATAGTACGCCATTACATACATAGGAAAGTTCAGAAGAAGAAGAAGACTCCAATTGTTTATATTGTCACGATCTATACTCTAAATCTATGGAAGGATGGTGCTCATGCAGAATTTGTAAAAAATGGGCACATAACTCATGCGCCGGGATTGAGAGCGATCATGACGACGAACTAATTTGCGAGTTATGTAAGCCGTAAAAAGTATACCCCATTGTGCCCCATATATGGGGCAGAACGGCATAAAATGCATTTTTTTTGTTTGAATTTTAAAATAACTTTCTATGTTTTAATAAAATGTGATTGTATCAAACTTGCTTCAATAAATGTTCAAACAAACCTTTCACTGTATTGCACATCTTAATTCCTTTATTTTCCATTTTTAATTCATCTCCAAACGTTAAGTACCCCGTTCCGCCCCGGTCTCCCCTACTATCTAATGATAATAAAATTTGATTATTTGCGGAATTTTAATATGTTTGAAGTATGTACCTACACTTTTAGTATTTCTGTTGATTATTTGCAAAGTTTATATTTGACTCTAAGCTTGCTTTCTTATATTCTTCAGATAGAGCCCGTTTTTTTTGGCTTTTGCATCTTTTCATTCCAGCTTTAATTAGCATTCTTATCGTACTTGGATTTACAGCATTTTCTTTTTGTCTCGATAAGTCAGCAGCGAACTCGGTAGCAGTTTTTTGCGGTTTCTTATAGAGGCAGCAATTAATTATTGATCCTCGCGAGAACTTGTCACACTTTTTCTACCCGTTTTTTGCCCATTTTTATGAGAAATGGTTTGCATCAATAATTTAAGGGTGGTCTTGCAATTGCAACTTGTGATTACTAAGCTACTACCTTACACCCTTGGTACCTACATAAATTATGTTGACCTAGTAGTTCAAAAAAATCAAATACTTTCTCAAAAAGTTCAAAAGGAACTCAGAAAGAGGGTAAGAGTGCAATTTTTTCAAATTTGTAAAAATATTTTTGTGCCATAACTTTAATTATTTGCAGTACGTGGTGGAACTTCAAAAAATAATACTTTTTTAAATGCGCTATATATTTTCATTACTCACTTGTTCAAATAAATCTTGAACATTGTTACACTCGTTGTCGACAATTATACCAATATGATTTATAAGTTTTTCTTTAATAAAATGCAGGGAAGAGTTGCGGTGATTAATTGTACTATCCATAATACGTATTCCTTCTTTCATTAAATGTTTAGAAAATGAAATTTGTTCTAAAATAAAATAAAGTACTTAGTAGTTACATAAATATTTGCTATTATAATATATTATTGTTTAAAATGTAGAGGACGGTTACGGTCTGATGCTTAAGTGCGTCGGCTACTTAAGCAGAAAATCCTGGTTCGAGCCCTAGTAGAGCAAGAACTTTATTCTGACCGTCCTCCCTCGGCGGGCAATGGCAACCCACCGAAGTATTCTGCCTTAATAAAGCGGTTAGCCAAAACACACTGTGGGTTGTAGTGCTACTGTAAAATGTAAATTGTTTAAAATGTATTATTTTGAGTTATGTAGTCTTTTAAGGGGTTACCCTACTGTCAGCAAGTCTAAAGCAAAGTTAACTTTGAAAATTAATTCCGAAGAAACTACAACTGTGATTATTTCAATTTTTGAGTATTTATTTAAAACAATCTTCAATCTGAAAAAAATGAAAAAATTTTTTTCATTAATTACAGTGTATATCGTGATGAAGGATTTTGGCTATATTCGTTTTAATTGACAAAAAAAAAGTTTGAATTTATTGTTAAAAAAATTTCTTAAATAAAAAATTAACACCAACAAAATTCAACAAAATCCTTCGTCACGCTATAGCTTATACCGGGTGCTGAATGAGTTAGCCGAACATAGGAAATTAACATGTAAAAACTTATTTATGCAAATTCCTGCTTCCCTAATTATTTTAGAGAAAAAATTAAAGATACAAAAATTATGCAGAAATATAAACTACGAATGATAACACCATTAGATTTTTTCTAGTTTTTACTTAAAAAGTCAAAAAATGCTTTCAAAGTTGTTAAAATTTTCATTTATCGCACTGGCCATGTAATAAATTCAATTTAATTTCTATTTTCAAAAATAATTTCCATGGAAACGTGCATGGCCAGTCTGATAAATGAAACTTTTAACAATTTCAAAAGCATTTTTTGACTTTTTAAGTAAAAGTTAAATGAAATCTAATGCTGTTATCATTCGTAGTTTATATTTCTGCATTATTTTTGTGTCTTTCATTTTATCTCTAAAATAATTAGGGAAGCAGAAATTTGCATAAATAAGTTTTTACATGTTAATTTCCTATGTTCGGCTAACTCATTCAGCACCCGGTATACTGTAATTAATGAAAAAAATTTTTTTTATTGTTTTCAAATTGATCATGTACACCATCAGAAAACACAACGGTATACACCAAGCCATGTAACTCTGGCAATTATAAATATTTTTAAATAAAATTTTACATGTATACTGAGTAAGACTGTTTTAAATAAATACAAAAAAATTAAAATAATCGCAATGCAGTTTCTTCGGAATTAATTTCCAAAGTTAACTTGGCTTTAGACTTGCTCACAGTAGGGTAACCCCTTAAGAAATCTAATTTAAAATTATTTAAGGCGTTCATTTCATATATTTATCAGCAATACTACTATAATATAACAAGAACGGTGCCGCTAGTTTAAAATATTTAAATTAAAAAATTAATTAAAAAAATTTAAAAGGATGTAAAAGTATTTAAAGTATTAACATAAAAATTGAGTTATAATCAATTTATTTGTTCCACATCGAAAGAAGTTTCTAAATTATGTACATTAAATGAATTCAGTACAAATATTAATTAAATTTTGATTTACAAAGAAAAGAAAACTCGTTACTTAAAGAGCAATTTCCAAATTCACTTTTGTAACAATAATATGGATTTGATATGGATATGCTACTGACCAACAGTATGCCAAAAAGGCTAAACCGGTTGACTGGAAAGTGGGTAACCGCGGTTCAAATTCTGGTCGCGTTGCATACACTGCTTTGATCTGAAGCTGTGGGCTGTGGTAAAGGCAACGGGAAACCACTCCATTAAAATTCCCTAGTACGTCATCTTGGCTTTAGCCAGCAACAGTGGCTGATTACAATACTGATTGTATACGGTGTAAATTTGTGAATTTACGAAGTACTTCGGAGAGTAAATTTTTTGTGTCATATTTTGTTACTAGTACTACTTTTTATTTTTCTTATTTAATAAATTTTTATTGTGTCGCTTCTACCCCCTATGGTAATTACTAATTACCTGGATCCGTCGCTGGAGAAAATCCAATCTATTATTACACTGTTAAATAAAACAGTATCTAATTGGTAAACTCAAGCGAAGACGAATTAAGTTAATCATATTAAATCCTACAGCATTGTCTGCTCTTTAAATATTTTTGTGTGATTTTTTCAAAACTTTGTATGTAAAATTTGTATCTGTTAGTAATGAATTCATTAATTAGCAATGTATATAAGATAATGTGAAAACGTCTTCAAGCATCACTAACGCGAAAATGTATCTTTTGAAAAAATAACTTGCACAAAATTCATAACTTCTGATAACAAAATATATGAGATAGATTTGGAATTATTGAAATGTTTCAAAATAATTTCAAATATCCTGAAGTTTGCAATAATAGTTGATGAAGATATAGATTCTATTCCTATATCAATTGATCGGGATACGCTTAACCTATTAATGAAATGGCTAATTTACCATAAAGATGATGCATCATCAATCGATAACGATAACGCTGAACTTTTTGTTATCGAGGAATTATTAAAATTAACTCAAACTATTGCTAATTTCATTATAAAACCTTTTCAGTCACTATTTATTTCTACTGAAGAAAAAATTTTGCTATTTGCACAATTGCTTAATTGAATTTTTTGCATATTTTTTATGAAAATTGCGACGCCCTAGCTACCCTACCGGGGAAGTTAGGGAAGATGGTAAAATAACTTACACTAATCACTAATCACTAATCTTATAAAACAGATGTGTAAACAATTGATTAACGTATGAACCAACTGCTTCTAGTCTAGCTCCTTGCAAAAAAAATGTTAATTTTGATGTAGCCAATTGACTACAAGGTGACCAAAAGGGTTAAACGAAGAACTGTGGATGAAATTTGCAAATATTTAAATAGATATCGAAAATGATTTTACGTTACTTGACTCAGAATTTTCTAAGGAAGAATATTTTCAAGAAGACTAAGATGAGGAGGTGGAAGAGGAAGAAGATAAAAAAATTTGATGTGACCATCGCATAACTTTCCGAATTATTAAAAGTAACTCCCAATTTAACTCGGATAAAAAAACTAAAATACTATTGGAGCATCAGCAATAATCGTGAAAATCATTTAGAAAATCGAAATAATAAGCAAAACCAAAAATTCAAATAAAAAAATTGACAATGTATGTACTGATCGATTTTCTTTAAAAAATTTTTGTAAAAAAACTGTTATCCATTTAACAAATTTTAAGCCTATAGTCTCATAATGGGCAAGCAATGGGATCTATTTTTTTTCGAATCTTTAATTTTCATGATTTTAGTTATTCGTTTTTACATAATATTATGTAAATATATTTTTTGTTCAATCCTGCTATTGAAACATGTGGTTTCTTACTTGGATACGCAACTAGTAACCGTTTGTTTTACTCACTCAAATTATATCTATGGTAACGAGTGGGCGAAAGACTTTTCACCCACTAGTGAGTGAAAAATGCAGTCATTCATTAACCTGCCTACGTTCTTTATAATAATATTGAAATGTTTTAAAACCAAAGCAAACCTTTTTTTTTAAATTAAATGCGCGCTATCGATCTAAAATTTTGCATAAAGCTTCCTACGACAAATTGCTACGGGGGGTTGAGTACGAGCAAAGGGGGGTAAATTTTTAGCTTAGTTTTTCGATATCTAGCGCCTTTTTCGAATTATTGCAAATTCAAAATCTCAAATTTAATTATTGATGACACGAATCATAATAAATTGTATTTTCATAAATTTTTTAGATTTATAAGTGCAGGATTGAACAAAACGCTATACATAACTCGAGGAGAAACCCTTTCGTTCACTTATTTGCCTCTGCACGCGAGCTGACAGGCGAGTGTGCAAAACTGGCAAATGCGTGAGCGAATCTTTCGGTTTCTCCACTAGTCATGTAATATACTATTCTATAATATGTATTATAGAAAGTACGTTTTAAAACAAACATTTTCAAAAAAAAACGTGTTATTTGGTCAATTAATTTCGGAGTTTAAGCATTTCAAAAACAAGTAACGTAATTTTCTAAAAACTTATATTATCTTGATAATTAAAAATTCAAGAAAAAAATAGATCCCATCGTTTGCCCATTATGAAACTAGGCTCAAAGTTTGTTAAATGGACAACAGTGTTGTTTACAAAAAAATTAAAAAAAAATCGATCAGTACATACATTGTTAAAAATTGTGATTTATTTTTGAAACCTGAAAACCTAATAGTAATATCGTTTTCAAAATTTTTTCAATATTTTTTGTAACAAGTTCGTTTTAAAAGAAACATTTAAAAACAAAAAACGTGTCATTTTGTCAATTGTTTGCGGAATTATAAGCTTTTCAAAAAAAGTAAAGTAATTTTCTAAAAATGTATATAATCTTGACGATTAAATATTCGAAAAACAAATAGAACCCATTGTTTGCCCATTATGAGACTAGACTTAAAATTTGTTAAATGGATAACAGTTTTTTCCAAAAAAGTATTTAAAAAATCGATCAGTAGAAACATTTTTAAAAATGGCGATTTATTTTTAAAACTTGAAAATCTAATAGTAATATTGTTTTAAAATATTTTTCGATATTTTTTATAGAAAATGCGTTTTAAAAAAAACATTTAAAAAAGTACTTGCTATTTGATAAATTATTCGAGGAGTTATGAGCATTTTAAAAGAAAAGTAACGTAATTTTCTAAAAATTTATATTTCTTGAATGGCTTGATAAAAAAAATGAAAGAAGGTCATGGAGGATAGTCTCAACCAGTAAGTACTAAAAGAAAAAAAATTTTTTTAAAAATCCAAGATGCAAAAAAAAAATGGTGTCCGAATGCCCCATATGATGTACTAAAAACGAAACCTACAGACATTTTTTGGAAATGATTATTTTCCGCTTCTGGGACCCCAATTTGCCTAAATTCATCAAAATCTCAATTTTTTTTTCTGCACGATAACAATACCTTTTCATACTTTGTATGATATGATAAAAAAAATATAATATTACAAATATCTAAAATTGTATATGTACAATAAGATTTGCCTATCCAATTTACAATTTAGATAGTAGGTCAGATTTGTAAATCTTGTCAGTGGCGGGGAGGTAGGTATAATTAATAAATTTAGGTCACAAAAATAAACTAAAATATAAAGAAATAAACTTATATTACAATAAATATAACACTTAAATTAATGAAGTTCTAGCAATATTTACCTGGTCTAGAGAGGCAACTAAAAACGCACGTAAATTGTATAGACTTGAATTTCAAAAAATCTATAACTAATTGCGTATTTAACGATGCAGATACCGATGAAATTAAATATGAAATTACGATCAGTTTAAACAAAAGCATTGTTCTTAGATTGTTCTAACTGGTTAGATGCGAATATAGTGCAAAGAAATAAAGAATAAATTATTATACGTGTACTGATGTATTCTAAAATCATTGAACATGTAACATGTCAAGTAGTTTTCAAAAATGTTGTCATATTATAAAATTTTAATTAAAATCTATCAGTGTCGAATTCATATGACATTTTCTTACTTTTATTATTTAAGGTTGTGGGTTGACGTATGTATGTTAAAAATAATTTTTGAAAAGAAAAAATAAAATTTGAACTAAAATAATTTAAAATTTAAATTGGAATACTTAAGAAACTACAGTACACTATTATTTTTAACTATTATAATATTAATTACTTATTATTAGCTAGTGAAAATTTGAAAATTATCAAGTTAAACTAAAATAGAATTTAATTTTAATTTGATAATACTTAAGTTTCCAATAGATCGTATACATTTTGTCCAAATATTTTTAAAATTACATATTTATATTAATTAAAACAAATTTCTTTTAAAATGCATTTATCGACATATTATCTCGAACTATATTAAAATATAATTTTATAAAATTTTAGTATAAAATATATTGTTTGAAATTTTTTAAATGTATGGTACATACAATTTATTATTAACAGTGAAATTAATATTAAATTAAGATTTAAAATTAAAATTAAAGGGGGTTAAATTTAATAAACCTTAAAAATTACAATTATACGATTCATAAGCTTTTAAGAATGATTTATGGTATCATTCAGGTGTTTTAATAAACTAACAAGTGTTTTCAAGTAGGTTTGTGCTACATGTTGTGACAAAGCATTCATAAAATTCATAAAAACATTTTAAAGGCTTATTAGACTGTTCATTTTTATTTTTTTGTTATTTAAAATAAAAATTCATATTATGTTATACGATAAATAATACTCTAATTAATAAAAATAAATAATTCTTAAAATATTTTTTATTATTTATATACTTACTTAAGACTTTAACGGCCGGTTTCACAATGTCTGGTTAACCTGCAGTTTAGTGCTATCCATAACTTAACCTATGAAAAACTGTTTCACAATCGCTGGTCTGAAGGGAACCTTAGGTTAAGTGCTGGTATCTTTAACCCAGTTTCTTGGGTTAACTCGAGGTTAACTGTCAACTGTCAATTTTTTAAGGTTATTAATTTGTGATTTGGAATAAACATAATAATATATTGTATACAAGTAGTATACAATAGTACAAACTTTGAATATTCAGTTGACAATTATTTATCAAACTCAAAAGTTTTAAATATGTCAAATAACAGACAAATAAGAACGGGATAGAGCTGGCAACATTCCTAAACCTATGGTCAACTGCCGGTAAGCAGACCAAAGGTTGTGAAACTGTGCCACATTTCAAAGTTCAAGTTAACCTGCAGGTTAACCTTAGGTTTTGACTATCCGTCATTAAAAAAAAAATTGTTCGCGTTTGCTATTATTGCTACAAAGGGCCAATCCCGGCAGACAAAAAAGTTTTAGACAAAACTTGTTAAAATTACCCTGCTAAATTTTTTATATTAATCTAAGTTTTGTCTTAAACTCGATTTTTCTTGTTTAGTGGGATTAGCCCTAAAAGCTATTTTGTTAACTTCATCCCATCTTGCACAATTCACTAGACATTTCTGTATTTTAATAGAAAAATCCGATCCCATTTTAAATCATCAAAATATTTAAAACTCAATTTATCAAGTTGGATAACTGGAGTGTCTCTTCCATAGGTGTACACAATTCGCCGACTTATTTGTATACCATGTGTTGCATTAATTATTAACGTCGTACCGCAGTGGGTTGTACCTTGATAAGCTTCTTACGTGGTTTAAATAATTTTCCATTAATAAAAAATGTTTTTTCTTTTTTCCAAAAGACTTCCATAACTAAGAAGCTTAAACTGATCAGATAACCGCATCCAAGTAGCATCAAACCCCAGTACGATTCTGTTAATCCAACTGAAATTTCCAGATAATTAGTAGGTTCAAGACAAACGGGCTTGCGGCCATTCCAAAATTTTCGTAATCGGTTTAAAATTCCTAGCTCCATTTGATGATACATACTGAAAAATGATATTTTAATTACAATATTTATTAATGATGATGAGAGATTATGGTGCACCAACCAATAGTTAAACATTTCTCTAAAAGGTGAAGGCTTTTGAACTACCATATAAAAGTATTCCTTCGGATATAATTCCACTTCGGCTAAATCACAAATAATTCGTTCTGGAAAGGTACGTTCTATAATTGGATAAGCCGTACTTATTTGAGCGTGAAATGCATATCCACCACCAACGACTTTATTCAATCCTACATCTGGGGAATAAAAATTACTGCGATTATAGCTTTTTTCCATTTTTGTCTTATATAGTTTAATAGCAACTGGATTCGTGGTTGTCTAAAAATTGTAACTTAAGAGTATAATTAACTCTCTTGTTAATTGCTTACGCGAAAATAATCACGGTCGTAAAGAGTGTCTTCGCAACCTGCCTCCAAAGGACTATTTAGCAAATCTTCCAAAGTTTTAATTGTTCGAGGAGGTACCGATAATAAGAAAGAAACAATACTTGCAGAATAAAATTGATATATCATGAAAGAAAACAATAAAACAGTAAATGTAACAATTTTACCACTAACAAAAGTGGGAATTAAGGCAAAACCTACAATCAAATTTTAAATTATTTGCGAATGTACTAATTTTAATTATATAATGGTGCACACCTTGTTGACACAGCTCTCCAATTCCGTACAAAATTAGAAAACTCCAGCTACCATCGTGGTCTGGTGAATCCGAATCTAATATGCTTGCCTGCCTCATCATAATAATACGTAAAGTTATTATCATTAACCCTATTATTCCTATAGTTGTCAGCCACACCGAATCCACTAGGGGTCGTAAGTACAATTCGTAGGAGGATAATGTAGTTTTAGGATGTTGGAATATAAAAGTCGACCTAAAAGTTTTATAGAAACTCTTATGACAATGATTACTAAATAATATATTATATTAATAATTGGAATACTAGGATTAAAGTATTCTGGAATACTTTTGAATTCTATGATCATAATATAGTCAGTGGTTAATTTGATTATTTTATAATTATTCAAGTATTCGAGTACTATTGTAGTTAATATGAGAAAGTGTAGGCAGTTAAGAAAATTTAATATTTAATGTATTTTTTTTCGCACTATCTTGGTAGATACTTCGGTGGTTTGCCATTGCCTGCCGAGAATTGACGGTCAAAATAAACTTTTTACTCGAATCTGAGATTTTTGATTTGGAATCGATTATTTTGATTACCATAGTTAAGTTTTGCTCAAGCAAAGTATCAAATATAAGTAAGGGTATTAGTGCTTTTCATATTTTGACTCTTACAAATGAATACTGAAGTTATTTTTATCAAAATTCATAATTTGTGATATTGTTACTTGTGATTAGTGCTCACAAAATGCTACTTAAATTTATTGAAAAATTACTAGGCACTTTACCTTATAATCCAGTTCCCATAACTATATGCAACTACTCTAGCTCGGTACAATCGAAACATTAAAGATGCAGTTCCAAAGTCAACTCTTTTTTCCTTAAGTTCTTTCACCAACCCGTTTACGTCCCCATCTGGCTGTTCATATCCCCAAGAATTCACAATTCCTATGTTATTACTAAAACTTTCAGAATATACGATATGTTCCTGATAATAGGTCTGTACGATATTTTACCATAATATATTATAAATTAAACTAATTTACTTCTAGACAATTAAGATTCCTTTCTCAAACTTTAAAGTAAGATTAATTTTGCTAGATTGTATCAAAACCTTTTTTGGCATTGCAATGAAAGTTGTTATGCTGGTTTTGACTAATTACAGTCAATATGTCGCAAAACGGAAGCCTGTATAGAAATAATTTCTTTTGTTTAAACTCTAAATTATGAAGTTTCTCCAAAAACCTCAATTTGAATTTTAGCCATAAAATCATAATTTTTATTTTTTTTATATGAATGTTTTTTGTAAGTTTTTGCAAATATGGATGCAAAAGTACATCAAATAAGTTTTGGCTCTCTAGACTTGAAGTTACATTCATTTTCCATCTCAGATATATAATGAAATTGAATTATTTATTACAAAAATATAAAAAGTCTCAAAAGAATTTTAATTTTAATACTGGACAGCTAGGACCCTAATATTAAGGCTAAAATATTTTTATATGTGGAAATTTACTAAAAACTGATAACTTATATTGTTTGTGTATATTTTGAAGAAAAAACAAAAAAAAAAGAATTAATGTTTAATTAACCTGTTTGAAGTTTCAATATATTATAATATTTTTAGCGTCCAAAGTAAATTTGATTTGACTACCTTTTTTGGTCTGGGAAGTATGATTGTGATGAATTTGTTGGACATACTTTTCAAGGAGACACTTTGTACTATAGAAATCTAAATAAATATTTTATTAGTTTCACTTACGTGAACCCAAAAAGATCCTGGCAATTCTTTACAGTAACACTGTGAAATCTCGGGACAGTATTGTTAAACCTATCTTTATCGCTTGCTAAATATTCATCAAGAGTGGTGGATATTTCCTCGGGTATCTAAAACTATATTTTTAGAAACTTGAAAATATCTAGTGTTATATTTCGGTGTTGTACTGACCACCATTGCCGATTTAAAGACTATACCAGTCATGTTTCTTCTTTTGTGGTACCTAGCCTCAACAGTATATTTTAACGCACTATTATCGTCACTATTGAAAACTCCAAGTTTTTCAATTATTATTTTTCCACCATGTTTGTAAGCTGGGTTATAAATATCAAATATTGTCCAATTAGATAATGATTCATTTTGTTTATTTAATAAGTAAGTTGCAATTGTAACATCAGAATTAATATTAAGAGGAATATTTTGATAATTTTCATGAATATTAGGATCGGAAGTTACAATTAACCATCGGAACGTTTCATAAAAATATCTTGAAGCAGCAGCCTGAAAGAAACTATATTTATAAATAGTATATGCATTTATTGTATACTTGGGTACCTCTTCCAGAAATGGTTGTATGTTTAAACAATCGGCATCTATAATTACAGCCAAATTATAATCTCCCTTAAATAGGACTTTTTCTGCTGAAATTTCTGGTTTTGTAATATCATGAACCGAAATCCGATAACCATCCAACATTAAATTTTTAATTGTTTGCAGATATTCTGCAAACAAAGTAAAATATGTTATTGAAATAATTATTTTATAAAATAAATTTCCTTTACCTTGCTTGGGATTACAATTAAGAATGGTTCCCTGAGGACATAGTTTCTCTTTAAGAAATCCACTAATTAGTTTTTCATCTAAGATTACAGTATTTCCTAATTTTATGATTAAAAAGATGGATAATATTGTTAATAAATTCATTTCTATCACATTTGGTTTATTAAAACGTTGTGCAGTAAATGTTTATAAAATAATGTCTTTTGGATTCGTATTACATGATGGTTTTCTAAACATATTAGTAATAATTACAGTAGGTATCTAAGAAAAATGACAAATAAATTACTTCAATTATTGGAATTTCAAATTTTCTTGTCATAATAATTATATCAATCATGCTATATTACCTATATTAATTTTTAAATAGATAGAAACTATTCCTAACTAAAGTACACATTTCTATGATTGAATAATTAATTAATTGCTTTTATTAATTGGAATTCCATTCATTCCAAAATTTTCAAATGTCGGTTATATTTTTGAACAATGTAAGAGTGTCTAGGTGATTTTTATAATAATAAACGGTTTTTAACTGCAAGGTCTTTACGCAGTAGGTCATTTGGTTATCCCAACTAAGCAAATATTTTATTGCTTTTTATTTATGATTTTAACCGACATTATTCAATCAATTATCACATTTTAATTAATACTTAACATACAAATTATATTTCTAGCTACATATATTTTTTTTAATTATGACTTTCATTGTTTCAATTGTTTTGTTTAATTTCTGAATTTTTGCTGGAAAAATTAAAGACAAAATTAGTTTAATTATTTTATTTCTATTTGAAATTAACCATAACTTTATATTTCTTGATTCAGCTGAAACTTCTATAAAGTTGAAAGTTCTGTAGAATTTAGAGAAAAAATTTTAATTTAGATAAAAAATCTACAAATTTTTGCTGGATTGTAATAGCTTTATACTATCTTCTGAAGATTCCGAAGATATACACAGCTTGCTATTAATCAAAGATATTTATTTTATAAAATTTGCAGAGTAAACAAGTTTATTGTTTACTTTACCCAGTTTTTTCTGTTTATGGTAGCAGATAAAAACTGAAATTAAGTTCAAGTCGAACTTGAACAATGAACCTTAAACTTAAAAAAAATTGCATCATAAATATGCAATACAAACTCCTAATAGTTTAATTTAAAATTGCTTTTAAAATTGAATTGGCAGTTCACGATCAACCTCAAGTAGTACCTACTATTTAATCTTTTTCACTATCTTTAGCTTCCCGGTAAGACAATTTGTTGTTGCCATTTTGCCGTTGCTATACTTTGTCGTCGCCGTTTCATCGTCACAGGCACCGTTTGACCGTCCACCCATTTCGCCGTTAGAAATTTATTATTTAATTTTTTAATGTATTATTATAATATAATTTTTTTTTATTGACTCCAAAAATACATCACAATCTGTCCATAGAACATTAGGTAACATTGCTTGACATTATTAAAAATGACACAGTGGAGGGCCAACCCATTGGTAAGCTTCTCTTGAGGTTATTTTACATTAAAATATAGATAAATATAAATATAGGCAAATATAAATGTAGGCAAATAATATATTGCGGTGTTCTTTAATACAACTTTAATGCAACTTAACCAAACCAAATGCAGATGTCATTAGTTGTCAAGTCAAATAATTATGTCGGTATTTAAATGTCCAAGAAGTTTAATTTAATAAATTATGACAACGTTAAATTTAACGATGTACAGTTTTGAGGTTAAATAGAACAATTGAAGGTTAGGAAAACCATGTGGCTAGTAATCATGTAGTGAGGTATATTTGCGATGCGCCCTGGTATTCAAACAAGAGAAAAAAGAATCTTAGCAACAGTAACGCGTTGTAAAAAAAATATGTGAATCTGAAAAAAACATTTGAATTGCTTGGAAACGGCTGAAAAAACAATTCAAAAATATTTAGTTAATCCTTGGGCGAGGTCCGAGAAGGTTGATCTCTGGATACGTTCCGAGGTAGTTCAATTTTGGACAAAGGTCCAACATATTGGAACACGGACTTGAGTCCAATCAAGTTGTTAAGTGGTGGTTCTAAGAATCCGCAACCATTCACTAAGTGTATAAATTTCATTTCGGCAAATCAAGGACAAATTTCATTTAAAAAGATCAGGTACTACGATAATTTCAAAGAATAATTTTGGAACGTGGCATAGAAAATTTTGGAGATTATTTGGACGTACCTCCATTTCATGTGGTGGCGAGTGACCAGATAACCACAAACCATTTAAAGGAAACGGAAGGAAGAATTGATGCTGTTAGGTTTGCATAAACTGAATATTTAAAGTGCGGTTGCGGAACATTGAGAATTTTACGGAAAGTTTAGATACGGGACGAGCGAATTGCTAGGCGGAAATATCAAATCACAATCTTTGTAATTCTTTTGTTTATTTAACTAAAAATAAATTTAAAATTCATTTCAAATTTAAGTTTCTTTGAAAATTATTATTTGAAAAAAAATTGATCATTATTTATTTCCTTCAACACTGAGATGCAGAGGTTCGTTAAGTTATGCATTCATTGCATCATAAAGAAAGTAAGTATGGACTCTTAACAGTCTTCCACTGTTAACAGTGCAATATACATAGGCAAATATATACAATTTAGTCGGCAATTCAAGAACTTAAACGCGATGGGGCAAGTCCATGGGATCATACCTCTTCAGTCTCTTTACCTGTAGTTCAATCAGTAGGTCACACACTAATGGGTTGGGATGGCTTGCAAGTCTCATGTGATATTTTTTGCTCATAGAAGAAATTACTTCCTTTACACTACTAATTTGAAGGTCAGCACTAATGACATTATTTGGAACATACCAGGGAGCGTCACAGATACTACGTAAAACTTTGGATTGGAAACGCTGAATTTTTGCAATATTGGATTCACTAGCAGAACCCCACAGCTGAATACCATATGTCCATATGGGTTTTATGATTGCGGTATATGACAATAGTTTGTTTTCTATTGATAAAGGTGAGTTTCGGCCCACAAACCAGTACATCTTTCGATACACGATTCCCAGTTGGAGGCGCTTACTCCAAATGTGCTTGGCCCAGGGTACACGACATTTAGGCGACGGACAATTAATAATAATAATAATAATAATAAATCGTTTATTTAGCCACTTTGGCTATATATAATACATAACTGCACAATAATACAAACAATAAAACATATGTACACAGAAAGAAAAAATATATAATACAAAAAAATTAGGCGACGACAATTAGGCAACGTCAAATAGGCGACGGTCAATTGGGCGCTGGTATTTTAGGCGACGCACAGTGGTCTGAAATCCTAAATTGTTGGACAAAATTACAATTTTCACTGTAAATTCATGAAAATTTGTATATAGGGGTTTTTTGGGTCGCTGATTACGAATCCGAAATTATTTTTTTGAAAAAATTAAAATGATGCCGGAAAATTCGGATTTTTTTTGAAAATATTATCGTGTATTCATGAAATTAAATGTACGACTTTCTAGGAGTTTTTTTTATTACAAATTCGTTAATATGTGTTTCAAATACAGAATGGCCGATGCAAATTAACGAATTTTTTGGATCCTAGGTCACGAATCGGGACTATTCTAATGGTGTACGCAAATAAATTGAAAATTCCACTATAGAAATTGGTAAATTTATTAAAATAGAACTGTAATAGATTAACAGTAAATATTTACATTAAAATAATAAAATACAAAATATTGAATAATGTCAACATCATCAATCTCCGTAATACTTATGCATACTTATCAGTTCGAGTTAGTTAATTTTCTTTCACTAACGAATTTCTTACACTTTTTTGCATATAATGAACCTTAACACGAATTTGAATGTAACTCAATTCACAACTAATTCCCTAAATGCTTATATTATGCTTCAAATTAAAACATAGAAATTTTCGAGGGTCACATTCAAATACATTTTTCGAACGATTGAACGTAAAAAGACTGTAATAATTATATATAGAAATATTGTACATACCTTGTTGATCATTTTCCATTTTACTTTGTTCACTTTTAACAAATAATAAGGACACTACAATATTTCTAACAGAGCGCTCGAAATAAACGAAACAGTAGTTAAAATCGCGGCTATTAGAAATGGTAAGTTTGAGTCCCTCTACAGAACCCAAGGTTAAACTTAGATGTATAAATTTTTGGAATTATATGGATTAATGTCTTTTTATGAAGGGAAAACAAAATATACCTGATATTGTAAAATTTATTTTTGGGGTTTTGTCCAGGAATTTCTGATTTTAGACCACTGTGCGTCGCCGAGTTGACCGATCGCCGAGTTGACTGTCGCCGAGTTGACCGATCGCCGAGTCGACCGTCGCCGAGTTGACGTCGCCGAGTTGACCGTGTCCGGACCAAGGCACGTGGTTTATGGGCGACCCCTAACTTGATGATGCTATAAAGCGAATCCGGTAGAAAATAAATAATAAAAATAAATGCAAGCAAATTTGTATAATTAATTATTGAAAAATAAATTGTAATAATTTAATGATAATGTTATCAGTTGATTATTGTGATCATTTTGACTGTGAACCGGCCGCTTTAATTAGTTTACATACAAAAACACCGGATTATGTGATCGAAAAGCCGCTTATTGTTATCACTTTCAAGGAATTTCCTACACAATAATCTCTTTTTCTAAGTATCTTTTTCTGATTAAACGGATTCTACTGTAAACGAGGTGGAAACCCAAGTATTTAACCGTTTCTTGTTCCGGGAGGACCTTACCGTGCATCATATCTGCTGGGCAAGTTGTACTTCTGAGGGTGAAGGTGACGTGTACAGACTTGATGGTGTTAACTTTAATACGCAATTTCTTGAGCCAGTCTTCAATTTTATTTCAGTGACATTGCAAGAATCGAAAAGCAAGTTTTGGATCATCACTAGATGCCATTACCGCTGTATCGTCTGCAAACGTGGCTGATACCGTATTGTGAGTTGCAGGCAGGTCTGATGTGAACAATAAATACAGCACAGGTCCAAGAGCACTACCCTAAGGCACTCCTGATAAAATGGGTTCTAGATTGGTATAGGCTTCTCCATATTTGACTAAAAAATAAATGTTAGTTAGGTAAGATACTATCAAACGACTATAAGAATGAGGTAGAAGTTTTTTGATTTTGTATATCAACCCATAATGTATAATAATTATATTACAATTTAAAAATTAACGGATTAATTAAACAATAAAATTGGTTATAAATAAAAAAACACTCGAGAATAATAATCGAGGGTAAAAATAAAAAATACATTTTTCTCAAGTTTATCATTATGTACTATACATTATGTAATACATAAATGCATTATGTACAAATAATATACCGGGTGCTGAATGAGTTAGCCGAACATAGGAAATTAACATGCAAAAACTTATTTATGCAAATTCCAGCTTCCCTAATTATTTTAGAGAAAAAATGAAAGACAAAAATAATGCAGAAATCTAAATTACTAATGACAAGAGCATTATTTTATTTCATCTAGTTTTTACTTAAAAAGTCAAAAAATGCTTTTGAAGTTGTTAAAATTTTTTCATAAAGTACAATCCAAATAATATTGCCGGTGCGTCATTGTTTTAAATGGTATGAATCAAGCTGGAAATCGCTAGTCAAATAAGTGCTTTTGAGAGTGCATTTTTATTTTAATATATCGTAGTTTCTCTTTTCGCCACAATTTGAAACAATGTAAATGGCACTGTCAAAGTGCTGCAGGATATAAACAACAATGAAAATCTAACCTAACTGCATAAAATATAGCACTACGTAATTCAAAAATATATATTAAAAAATTTATAAGTTCAGACATGCTAATTTTTCATTGTTATGTTTTTATAATGTACAATATTGGTAACGTACGTCTTTTATTGGTTTCGGTTAGCTAGACATACAAATATTTTTGCACTCGTTTAAAAGGTGGTTCGGTAGAGTTTGGATTAGTCCAAATGTTGTCCAATATTCAAATTTACAAATAAAATCATTTTTATTGAAAATATAATTTATCAAATTGCATATTTTCTTATTATAATAATCTAAATGACAATTCAAATTTGTTAAGATCTTTACTTGATTCAATTACTAGCTGATCTACCTAACCTCCTAACCTAACTTATCCCCACATTGACATTAGTAACAGATCGTTGAAAATATGAACATAACGCTGAAAATTTTGCTTGTATGTGGTAGAAAGAGGATAATGTTAATAATAAATGTAATAAATCCAATAAAAATGCTGTTTGCAATTAAATTTAGAATATGTATAGTTACGCCATCTACTCAGATAATCCCTTGTCTAATGATAATTCATAACCTTAATAATTTGACCTAAATTATGACAGCTTGAACCACAAATATATGTTTCGTTTTCAAATTCAGAAAACGCGGGAATTATTTTATTAGCGATTTCTCAATAATTGTACGGTAAACTTACTTCAATATTTCCTAGAATATACTTCATACATCGTAGATTACATTAGTAAGTTTGTTTTCATAGGTTGCACGTGGAAGGTTTGAATATATTCAAAAACAACATCCTAATCTGTGCTATCGCGTGCGTTTCGCTATGTTTGCAATGTATTTTTGAAAAATTTTAAATAATGATTTCTTAAAAACTACACCGTAAAGAGGGTTGAAATTTTACTAACACATAAAAGAAACTGTATTCTTTTGATTTCACCTAAAAAAACCATGGGTCACACGTGAATGAAAACTCTACCCAACCACCTTAAATGAAGATGAACGACGTCCAAAATTATATTCAGTATGTCATTTCTTAATCAGAATTTCGTAACGTAGCGGCACAGATATTTGAATCCTAGTTTATGTAATAATAATAATATAGTAACTGGCCATATTATAATAAAAAAATTCAATTTAATTTCTATTTTCAAAAATAATTATCTTGACTATTCATTATTTCACCTGTCATCTGTCAAATGAGGACCAATACAAATGTTGGATGTGAGATTTCACGGTCAACCAAAATGAACTATAGTGAATACTCCACTAGTGGTGAATTGCAGCGAGTATTCAATAGTATAGGTAGCACAAGCAAACATTTTTTTTAAAATGAAAAATTTTATTGCTAATATTATTTACCTAATTATTATTTCATATTATTTACATTTTGTGTTAATGCCGCTGAATCAATAGGCCGTATTTATAAGAAAAAGGATTTGGAAAAAGGAAATCAAAATTGCTTTGATTTTTGCAAGTAAAAGCAAATCCTTTTTCTTATAAATACGGCCGAATAGTTCGTTTTTCTCGGAGTATTTGTAATTTTTTTCTTGCTGTGCCCTAGCTTCTCTTGCAGTTTTAAATACATCGTCACTAAAATGGTTGAATTCAATATTCCACGTATTGTTCAGTGCTATTCAAACACAAGAGCAATAAATAATATTCGTGTACCACCTCAAAAATAGTCGACATAACTTTGACTAGGTACTTATGGTATTATAAGTGAAAACTTATATGACCAGTATGATAAATTAAACTTTTAACAATTTCAAAAGCATCTATTGACTTTTTAAGAATGAAAAACAGTTTGACGTTATTTGGCTTGTCAATGGTAGTGACAACTGACAAGTGATATGACAAATCAGTGACTTATTTTGTTTTTGCAATGAACGAGCGTACAACATCATGATTTTTTATGGTTAGCGTAATAAGTAATAACATATAGTTTTTATATATAGTGTGACTATCCTCAAGGAACAAATTGTGAAAAAAAAGCAATTTTACTGCAAAAATACTGACTTAATATCGTGGGGTTACTGTCAAACCTTGGTAACTCCACTTTTTGGGTAAATTGAGTTATCGATGAATTGTGCAGCTTTATGTCAATATCTTTGTCTGGAAGAAGTTTTGAATTTCTATGTACTTTCTAAAGCAGTTTTTTGCTATTTAATTTTTTAGATAAAATAGCATTAGTTCATTATTTTATTTTTACTTGCTGCAAAAATTTTGTAAAAGCACATACAACGTTAACCTTTGTCACTAAATAAATTAAATATGCAGTTAAAATTGTAACAGCCAAAACTTGGTAATACTCGTATCACTTGTAATGTCAAAACATCAAATCAAATCTCCCACGAATAACCCCACTTCCTAATCTGAACCTAGCCCTCCCAAGCGCAATTATGGTGGCCACCAAACCCGCAATGCCGTATCGTCTAATACTAGGACCCCCACGTTGTGCACAGAACCTATCCCGACATTACATCCCCAGACGTAGCACTTCTCTCATATCGAAGAATGAACTTGAGCAAAACAAAATCAAAAAAATTTTGATGTTTATAATTTGTCTATTCAACCGTGTGGTTACCTTTTGTTACCTTATAGGTTATCATACCAATTGGTCATTTTGTCAGGTAAATTACATACATGTTAATATTCATAATATTGTCAATGTTCATAATGGTTTTATCATTTAGGTTTATATGTTGCATTTTGCATAATTTGATAATACATAAAATATACAGTGTGATTCAGAATATAAAGAGATTGACATCCTTAATCTCCCATAAACTGTTAAAACATAGTCAGTAAGATTCCCACGTGGATCCAAAGAATCAAGTTTCGTGTCGTGCCTTTCATAATAAAATGGCTCCCGCACGATACCCGAAATTTTAATGTTATTTCATCAAATCTTGAGATGTCTAAGGCTCTCCAGGTTCCTGATTTTGACTCTGTCTAGCGTCCCACAGTGACCCATAGGTATCCTGTGAGTTTTTACTACTGGGGTCTCAGGGCTCGTCCCTAACAATTGTTCTCTAACAATTAAAATTTATAATTTAAATAATCATGTTCATTGAATTCGATTACACGAAACTCGTATCTTTGGAATATATCAAATATAAACATTATCACCTTCAAATTTGTTGAAACCCACAAAGTTGAATCACAATTACAAACTGTTATATACAATTAAATATTAAAAGCTCGTGTTCAACACAGCTTCATCAAGATGTCTACCCTTTTTCCTTCTACCGTTTACCCTGCCGTTGACTACCCTTTCATCCCCACCATCATTCTTCGTCGTCATCGTTTCTCCCTCGGTTATGTCGAGCGCTGTAAAGCCATAGGTTGCCATCTCGTGCATTATTTCCAAAGTAATAAGTATACATTTGGTGGTAATTTCAAATGATTTAAAATCGTTTATTAAGCGCCAAATATAAACTACGTTTATAACATTACACACTTACCATATTCTTTTTGTTCATTTATGTTAGGTTTTTATAATAATTAAAAACAAATCCATACAGCATCTCCCATTAGGTATTGCATTTGCAGTTTTCGTTATTTCAATGACAGCCAAAGATTGGTAAGTACCACCTTGCTTTCAAATAAACGATTTTTTAAATGTTTCTTTATATAAAAAGGGTTAGTTACTACTATTAAATGAGAAATTATATTCTAATTCATTAAATTATTCAAACTTTAAAATTGCGATATGTTGCTTTTGATGTTTGTTTTGTTTATCTACAAGAAAAATATTTAAAAATATTTGATTTTAAAAATGAAATTTTTAGAACTTTGCAATTTTGCTCTTTTTCTATGTATCAAATTTTTGTCCCGTTAGACTATATAGTCATACTTTGTAAGTATTTTTGAAATTTTTAGTTCAGACTAACCATATGCCTGATGAATTGCTGTCAACAAGGCAGCCACTTTTTTTTGGAGTGTTAATGGACAATTTGCATGATTTTTAATTTTAGCATATAACTATTCTACATAAGAACATATTATGTAATATGTCTTAATTTTTTTAAATTTGGTTCAAAAATAAACCACAAAAAAAATACTGAAATTTAAATGTACCTATATCTGTCGCGCGAAATCGTATTAATAAATATGGGCGGGCCTAATGTAACTTTTGAGGATTTTGAGGTCACTAAAATGACGATTAGTAACTAAAATTTGGTTACTTCATAGGCAACTCTTTGTTATTTTACAAACACTAGATACTTTAGTGGAAATTATACTGGTATATTGGCACACTTGTGTATCAATTTTGAGGCTCGTGTCGTCATGTCTTGATTTCAATCACGTGAATTTTTTAAATAAATTATAACAATTCATTAATTTTTTGCGGGCTGATAATACAGAATTTTGAATAATCACTCAAATATTCTGATTATAGGTATATTCAACTATCAATAAATGCCATTTTGAGGTGAATTTGAATTTTATGCAAATTGTACATTTCAGGGTTCTGCACACTCTATATATAGACTACAAAAACGGCCGTATTCATCAAGCTCTGTTAAGTTGCTAGCAGCGAGTTAAGTCAATAACTACTGTTAACTTTGCTAACAGACTGATAAATAAGATTTGTGTCAAAATTTGACACTTAGTTGCTTGAAGTAGAAGATTGAAAATCAATGACACCTTTTAGATCAATTATCTACAATTTTAGGTAGTAATTACTTTTTTTCTGTGCAAGAACATCGAAAAGGAGCAGAGGTAGATCCCAGAAGAGATGGCTCGACGATATCAAGAAAGTGGCGGGTCGGGAGTGGTTACAGAGGGCCAAGAAGAGAAAAGTTTTGAGAAGATTAGGAGAAGCTTATGTCCAGAAGTGGACAGAGAAAGGCTGACAAAGAAGATGTACATAATGGGTAAGCATATTATATCAGATATCATAACGAGCCGCGGAGCGACAGCTATACTGATCATTTACTAATTACGTAAAGAAGCAATATTATACCTAACGCTTTTTTAATAAAAGTAAAACGAATTTTAATATGAGCTTAACTAATTAACATAAGAAAGGAAGTTTAGGGTTAAAATCAGCTGTAGGCTAAAGTCACCCCATTGTCATATAACTTTGTCACTAATTTTCAAAAATTTGTATAGCAAATTTTGAAATCAAGGAAATCTTAAGTTTTATACCTACTCAACTTGTTCCTCCATTCATGCTCTACATGAAAAAATCATACTAGACGTACTAATAAGCAATAGTTGAGCTAAAATTATACTAAAATATGTGAAAAATATGGAATTTTAGGCCAATGGCATTCCAGTTTACGATACCATTAAAAGATAAAAGATAAAGATAAAAGGTTGCGTTGGTATATGATGCGTGTACTTAAAAATATTATGAAGAAAAATTACCTTTAAATTTTTTTAAACAATTAAACTAAACCATGTTTTGAAAAATTGCCAAGAATAGTTGTTTACTTGAGTGGCGCTATTGGTCGTAGTTGAAATATGAACTGAACCAAATATTAATTATTTGTAACTAATGGTGTATGCCTCCATTACTGATTAAATAAAGATATCTACTGAGCAACGCCACCCGGACAAACATTTTTCGGAATAGGGCCAAAGTTACTTCATTTGGGCCAATCTCACCCCAGTTTACGGTATTAGTTTACACTATCTTCCTACTCTATCTAGAAAAACTGTCGAATGTAGATGATGCAGTTATAATAATTGACATTGGTTTAAACTTGTACCTTTGACCTCTTGTCCATTGTCCAATAGTATTATTTTCTAATATTATTATTGTGCAATGTTTAAAATTCAATAACACTGTTTCAATGTTATTATAACGTCATCAATGCTTATGATGTGTAATGGAATTAGATAAGTACATATAATTCATAACTTGGGTGTATTATATTTTTTGTTTGTCTTATTTTCGAATCTCATATTACTCATTTGGACTTACTCATTTTACAACAGATATTTTTTACTTCAGTTTTTCTATTCGGCAGCCTTCTTTAGAATTCCTTCAAATAATAATCGATGTCGATCTTCTAATTGGCCGTTTAAATTGTCTTTTGATTTGACATTCTGATTTTTTTAAATATGCTGCATCACTTAAATTGTCTAACGGGTAATTTTTCTTGTCTTTTGCCTTGTCATTAGATAGATTGAAACCCCATCTATTAATAATCAATAATTTGAGTGTATTAACAGTTAACAGTCGACTGGTCGCTTTATTTTGCTATTTGCAGTTAGAACGCGATTAACAGGTAATCTGTTTACTTACTTATTATTTACTTTTAAAACTTTATTCGAGGTGTAAACCGCAGATCAAAATCTTGTTACTCAAATTCCCCCTTTTGTTTTCAATTGCTTGGTAATAGTCATGTAATTCCGTTCGTAGTTCTTTTACAATTTTCAGGTGTTGTATGCCAAAATTCCTCTGCGGTTTACCCCTCGGTTATAACCATATTTTTTACATTTAAATATTAATTTAAATTTGTGTTACTTTTTTGTGTGTTAATTTTTATCATTCACATCATGACAAGAAATTATAAAATCTTAGCAAAATTACAACTTGTTTTTAAAAAACTGCATACATAATGTAATAACTTGAAATTTTTACTTTCAAACTATTATAATTTTATAATATATTAATATTTAATATTAATAATTATTTGAAGTCTAATATTGAAAATCTCAACAATTTTACTTGAAGATCAGGTAATTTAATTACCTGTGCTACCTGTGACTTGCTAGAAACGTATTCTTATAGGCTACCGGACGCAAATATGTAAAGATATTATTTACATTACTGCTATTAACAGTATGTATGTACATATGCATAATATATTTAAATGTAACTCATTTTATAATGTGCTATTTTTACAGAATTAAACAAAACGTTAAAATAATATTCTAATTTAAACAGTAAAGTGAAGAAATAGTACTATAACCTACTTATATTATACTATATGTGGAAAATCATTATTTAAAAAAAAAATAAAAATACATTAATAACTAATTGACAGGTTAAGACTAAAAATATTAAAAAAAAAAAATAATTAAGTACAGAAAACAAATTTTTCTTTTCTACGTATTCTATATTTCTTTACTTTACTGTTAAAGTTCTATCATTTTAAAGTTTTGTTTAGCTCTGTTAACTTTACAAATACTTACTGACCACTATAACACTCATGGTCGTTTGTTAATGGTAAATACTACCCAAATTATCTTCTTTTGGAGTTTGATTCGGTACTCTGCCACCAGCAAATTTTTGATAAACAAGAAATTTGCAGAAATTTGTGGTAAACGTAGCAAGGTCGGAGAGCGAGGGAATAAAACCAAAATTAAAATTGTCTTTTGTCTCTACATAAAAGAAATAACAGCCAGTTATTTTCAATCAGTTTCAATTTAGTTCACACACTGAGAGAAAAGAGTTAGTAAATTGAACGAATCTGAAATGTTGAATCGTTTCTTATTAAATTAAACGAAATTTCTTTGAATGAAACAATTTTTAGTTGTTACAAGAAATTCAAAAATGTTGTTTCAATATATTATTTATGTTAAATAAATATTAGTTGATTTAATGTTTAAAATGGATCCAAATAAGCTTCTACGATATTATCGTTGAATTAATAAAATAGTTAGATTGGAAGAAAACCATTGAAATACTTGAACGAAACTATTATTTTGTCTTGTTGTAGCATTTTAGTATATGTTATTTTAATGCAAAATTTGATTAAACCGAGATTTTAATCCGTTAACTGAACATTATAGAAGCTTGAAAAATATACGAGCTACTGCGCAAGTTTATTCTTGTGGGTGTTTGCAGTTGCATCAGTTTCATACATTTAACCCATTTAACCTTGTATTTACGTGCGTTTGAACAGTGCAAGAAAAATGGATACTACAGTTATTAATTCTTTAAAAGTTAATACCTTTGAGGATTATTTGTTTAAATTTATTTATTCATAAAATGCACTACTGTTAATACAGTAATACACCTATTGTGATGGTTCAACATTGAATACGCATTCAATTTACAGTGCTAGCATGATGATTTAATACTATCATAAGTGTAATGGTTACTCGAGAAATAATACTACGCTTAATATTAACGTAATTATATTTTTCTAACAATTACACATAATATTTTTTACAACGACAATCATTTTTCTTGCTCAGCGTTACCTGGCACATGACAAACGCCCTACGAACCCATAATAAGTTACATCAAAAACCTAAAATGATTCAAACAATAAGATAAATTGTTTAATTTAATGTACGGAAATGTTTGATACAATATTATACCTACTTGGTTAGTTCGAAAAGTGCGGAATGGTGAATGAACTTTTTTATAGGTTCTTTTAATGTAACCGACAGCTTTAGCGTAGTAAATTTTGATTCAATTAATAAAACGAGAACGTTCAATGAAATACTCCTCATGTTAAAATAACACAAAAAAGTTAACATTTTATTTGCACTAGTTTAATGCACGTTTTGCATTCGCCACCCGTAATGCAAAAAATTTGTTATTTGAATCGTTTATCGTTTAATCAAGCAGTATTTTTCTCTCAGTGCATAAAGAGTATAAAAATAATAAAGTCAAGATTAGTAATTTAGTAGTCTTTTAGATCAAGTTTTGACCTATACCTATAAGTGGGACTTTTAGTAACTTTGACCTTGAAAAGGTTTTTTCGTGATTTTTCATAATTTTACGATTTTTAACAAATTAATTTAAATCGAAGATATTTAAGGTACCAATTTGAATTAGGTACCACAAATCTACTTGGATTTTTTAATTATAAGCTCATTTTTTAATTTGATAATATTTTAGTTTGCAATGTACTTAATATACTGTTTTAAATCTGTGGTACTAAGGCAGAACCCCATATGTTAAGAAAAGTAAAAACGATATGATATGTCAAACTTATCAAATTATTTTTACTACCCGTAGAAATATTTCAATAATCTTTATATAGGATGGTAGATATCACTTTGACGAATTTTGTCTTATTATTGCTTATTGATATAAAATATGAATTTCAGTGACCTCGCAAACTTTAAAAAGCGCTTCCTGAAAAATCATGCTTTAACATATGGGGTTCTGCCTTAGTACCACAGGAATATTCTTTTCATATTTATTGTAAACTTTAAGTTAAAAACCAAATATTATTTTACAGATTCATTTTCTAATACAATTTTTCATTAGTAAATATTTTTTCTTTGCTCAAATTCAATTCAAAAACTAAATGTCTTAAACTAATAATGTAACCGCATCCAAGTAACATCAAACACCAAGAACTTTCTATTAATCCAACTGAAATTTCCAGATACTCTTAATTAGTAGGTATATATATGTTCGAGACAAACGGGCTTGCGAAAATTCCCAAATTTTTGTAATCAGTTTAACACTGCAGCATCACTTTGATGATATATACTAAAAAATGTGGTATTTTAAAATATTTATTAGTAATGAAAAACTGTAGTGCCACAATCAATAATTAAACATTTCTCTGAAAGGTGACTGCTTCTGAGGTTTGACGTAAATGTATTCTTTCGGATATAAGTCCACTTCAGCTAAATCACAAATCTTTCTGGGAAAGTACGTTTTATAATTGGATAAGCAGTATTTATTTCAGAATGAAATGCGAAACCACTGCTAGTTACTTTCTTGAATCCAACATCTGCAAAAAGAAAATTACTGTGATAATTCTACTCATGTATAAAACAATGCATAAGAAATGTCAAACACCAAAGTTTGCTAGAGGATAAAAATTGTACTTAGGAAGGAACAGAAATGCAAGTGGATAAACTTAGCCGATATTTGTTTGTTTACCTTCTTTGAAACGACAACCAAAGTGAAGTTTTAAATTTAAATAGTTTTATGCGTATTTATGCACCATTTGCGGATTTATATCTTATCAAGTACAACACTAGCTTTGATTTTTATCCTGATAATTTTTAATTTCTGAACACGCATACGTGCTTTTAAAATTTGGCTCGAGAAATCTCGCTAATGCTCGATCTCTCTCTCGAGATTTTAGTCAACCAAGTTTTTTCTCGCTAAATTAATTGCTAATTACGTATTCGTTGAAATTAAAAATTATCCGGATAAATCAAAGCTCTTGTGGTATTGCTTCCGATAATTTTTTAGTTGAATTTTTGACTTATATACAGCTTAATGGCAACAGGGTTCGCGGTGTTCTAAAAAATTGTAATTTAAATTTAATTTAAAAGTTTGTTATGCACTTACGCGAAAGTAGTCTTGGTCAAAAAGTGAATCTTCGCAACTTATTTCCAAAGGACTATTTAGTAAGTCTTCCAATATTTTAATTATTCGAGCAGGTGGCGATAATAAGAAAGAAGCAATACCTGCAGATTAAAATTGATATATTATCATAATTTTTATATGAAAAAAAGCGGCTTCAAAATTTTCAATTTACATTGGTAACGTATAGGAGTGTTCGAGTTCTTATTCGAGTCACTATATATTATTATATTTTCATTAAGTTAAAACAATGAGTAATTTTATCAATCAAAAATATCGAGTCTTTATGAAACCGATGATTTCCTCGCGTCGCGTCGGACTGGAAAATCGAAAAATATATGTATTTGGTCGGACAATTCCATAATAATTGCATTCTACACATTTTCATTAAACATTAAGCTATCCTGCAAAAATCAGCTGGTTATTTAAAAGTGGAATGTATTTTTATAAGTTCACACTTTTGTAAACACCTAAATAAAAAAAAATTTCGTTTTTTACGTATAGGCAATACTTCACTGCCGGACAACGTATACGTCGTGTTGTATACTTGATGATTTCCGCGCGTCGGACTGGAAAATGGGAAAATGTTTTTTGTCGGACAATTCAATAATTGGATTCCACACATTTTTATTAAACAATCCTGAAAAAATCAACTGGTCATCAATAAATTTTTTCAAGTTGTAATTTTTACATGTTTCTGTTGGTAGACACCCTTATGGTTCCAAAATTTTTGTCGGACAATTTTGTTCTCGAGCGTTTCATGTATTTTTCTTGCAATTAATACATTTTATAAAAGTACAGTACTTATTTATAAATTTTTTATACAATACCAAATTGACGACTTTCGGAAAAATTGCAGAGGAAACGCCGCGATTACGAAAATTTTCAAAGAGAGAAAAGATGGTAGACTAGCCGCAATTAACCCACACAAGAAGTTATAAGCGGTTATGTATGAGTTGCACTTTATGTCGGCGGGCACCCAGACTATAACTTGATAAACTACTTTTATTTTCAAAAGTGAAATCAAATGAAAAGCAGTGTATAATTAATTTAATATTTTTAAATTATTTTTTGTTTACAAACTGATTGTGAATAAAATAGTATAAATCAGTCGCTTAAATGCAAAACCCGACTAATCCAGTGAAATATATAACTAGATAATGCAAAAAAAACTCACAAAATCTTTATCTAACCGAATTAAGCAATGATTTTTTTTAGCATAGTTTCCTACCCATAGATCAAAATATAAAAATCAATTGATAAAATCTGGGGTAGTCAGAAGCCTTTAAGAATTAATTGCTAGAATAGAATTAATCTCCTTTCTAAAAAAGTTTCGACATGTCGGCTTTTGCATCTAAGCGACTGACATATAACTTGGTGTCAAGCTTCATTCCAGCGTCGCGCTCAGTCAACTAACTTAGCCTACAATATTAAAATTACTCTATTACAATTTTCTGACAGATTAAACATAAATAATGAATGTTCATAGTTTTGTAAATATTTAATCACTTCAGATTGGATGAACTGTATTACAAAATGAGATTGTTTGCAGATAATCCATATGTATATTGAGATCCATATTATATGTATTGCGATGAAACGCGGACTACTACGAGGTGTTAATGCCTTTGAACATGAGTGACTTCCACGGCGCTGCAAAATTGTGCAGAGGGTCCTGGAAGTCGACCACAAGTTTCCAGGTTTTTCCTGGCCATATTAGTTTAAGTACCTGTATATAATAATTGTGTGATTTACATTTAAAATTTCCCTATTTTATTTGGTGATTTGATTAATTAAAAATTTAATTTAAAATATGAAAACGAGGAGTGCGGATTAAAAAAAAGGGAATCGAAAAAAATCTATTTCGGAGAAAAAGCAACGATTATTCAAAAAAAGAATTCAAAAGAGAACGGTCGCAAAAAGAAACGGAACGATCAAAAGAAAACCAAACGGATCGATACATGGTTAAACTCCAAGACCACTAGCGCTGTCCAACACATAGTCAAAAATTTGGTTATCAAAAATTAGAAGACACGCGAGTCACCGGAGTCCAAAACAAAGTGAATCCAGTTTGTGCCGAAAGTTTTAGTGCGCCACCAAACAACCTCGAACAAATAAAAGGTCATAAAATTTTTCTTAATTTATTAGTTGCGTTTATTTTACAATTTAAAGTTTATTTCAATTTATTATATTCCATGTGTAGTCGTAGTTTTAAGTTAAGAACACGCGCATACACTATAACACCACCAGCACACGTTTGTTAAAAGAAGAAAAATGAGTAAGCTTGCTTCAATTTAAATTCTAGTATCATTAAAATTTAATTTTTCAAAAATATATAAATATCTTTTTATTTTGTAAAAATTCAAAAAAAGAAATAATAAATTTTAGAAGAAAATTTTCGCAGAAGTGACGGAAGAAAGAGTATTAGATCCTCTTCCTTTAAGGTTTGTATGCTACGCGTTGTCAGATCGTAGCAATATATTTTTAATTAAACTTTTTTATAATTTCATATCATAATGATGACATTTCGGTTGTCATGTCAATTTCGAAATGTTAGTTATTTTGGCACTAGTGCGAAAATGTGACTAATTTTCGCACTAATACCAAAATAGCTTAAAAATTAATTTTCATAATAAAATTTCAAAATTTTATTATTTATATACGTATATTTATAATACAATCTTTTAAATTTGATATTTGAATGCCTGAGTACATAGCCGATGTTAAATTCTTTTCTGTTTTAGTCGAAGTTTCTGAAGACACATTGATTATTGTATTAGTGCTTTCTTTAGCTGAGGATTCACCAATTTTCACTTTATTGGTAACATATTCCTCTTTTCCAAACATTTTCATTGCTATCTTTCTTTTTCTTTTAATGGATCTTTTCACATAACCTTCCGCAACATTTCCCGATTTCCATCCCCCACGTTGTTTGATTGTTAGCATATCAGCTCCTGCATTTGCTAATAATGAAGCCGATGCGATGATCGTCTGAAACAGTGGCCAGTATATTCGTGAGGATTTGTTAAACCAAGAAATGTAGCAATTTTCTTTTGGGATGCTACCAATGGTATTTATCCCGATCGGTTGAATAATGCATTTGCCAATAAAGAATCGTTGATGATTAGTGTGTTGTGGACGAAGAAGTGAATAATTTCGAAAAATTATAATAATAAACTTATGTTTTCAAAACTTCTATTAGTGATTGTAAATTCTGTTGAAATTTTATTTTTAGTATTAGGTATGTTTATTTTAATAAAAGTTTTCAAATCCTCAATATCTTGGAGTACTATTCGTAGTAATTCATCTCTGCGGCATGCACCAAATACTCCAACGATTAACACGACCTGAAAGATTTATAATATTAATCCATTATTCTTTTATCATCCATAAACTTCAATATTATACAACTTATTGGGAATTGGACTATGGTTAAATAAAACACAACCTTTAACTTTTCGTCGACGTTTCGAGTTTTATTTCACTCTTCCTCAGGACTACAAGATAGAAAACATTAACAACCCAAAAATTGTGGTGAGTGTCCAGGTACATGTATTGGACAAACTAAGCAGTGGATGGAAAAGAGATTGAAACAGCATGAGAGCGATTGCAAAAGAAGTGATAGGAAGCCACGTTCAAAGAGGTTGAAGGGGATGAAAAGGAGGATGGGTGGGGTACCACGGCATTGGTACAGCACCATGTTGATACGGGCCATACATTTGATTTCACTGATTATAAAATCTTATACAGTGAAACTAATACCCTAAAAGGAAATATTAGCGAGATGTATTTTATAAAAAGAAATAAACAATGTGTCAATTACGGAGAAGATACTCAAAAGTTAAGTGGTTTTTATGGTGATCTAGTTAACCGGGATCGGACATTTGACCGCGGACAAAAATCACTTTTCATAAATCCGAGAATAAAAACTCTCATGGTATTGAACTTGCATTATAGTAATCGCGGTATTATAGTCTTGTGGTCTAATGGCTGCGGTATTATGGGTTTGCGGTATTATGGTCTTGCGGTCTAATGGCTGCGGTATTATGGGTTTGCGGTATTATGGTCTTGCGGTCTAATGGTTTAGGGGTCTAGACCCCTCATTAACGGTGTAATTAATTAATATTTGTCGGTATAATTAATAATTGTGGGTTGTAATGATTTATTGGTTGTTATCCTGTGAGGATTTGCACAGATTTTAAGAACATTTTGCGTTAAGTGATTGGATATCTATACTAAATTTGTTTGTCACAGTTTTATGTTTAAATTTTATAAAGTTTTATAGTTTGACTTGTATTATATTGGATTTTAATTAATTTTTAATTTTATAAGCGCTTGCGAAGCGTGCTTGATGACGTGTGGATTAGTTTAAAGCTGTTTATTATGCCTATTTTACTTTTATAGTACTTAAGGTGAGGCAATTTTAGCTGTAGTACCTTTTTTTGGGTTGTTAATGTTCTCTATCTTGTAGTCCTGAGGAAGTGAAATAAAACTCGAAACGTCGGCGAAAAGTTAAAGGTTGTGTTTTATTTAACCATAGTACAATACCCAATAAGTTGTATAATATTTATAATATTTTGTTGAACTATTAGTTGCAAAACTTACAGTTTAAATTACCTTCATAATTAAATATGGTTGGTGGCCTACTTCTGTCAAAAATCTTTTTATTTCGTCTATCGTTAAAATTCTTGATTTCTGGGATCGATATCCTTCAGTTTGCCTTTTCAAAAATGCGATTAAGTTGGTAAATTTACTGATGTTCAAATTTTTTTCCAAAGAAGCTGTAGTTCTTAACATTGAGTATTGACTCCACAAAGTTGAAGGTTTGTTTGATTCCGGTTTTTCAGAAAAATAAGCTAATAAAACTTTTTTCGAAACACTTATCATTTTTAATTTCACACCATTTTTGAATGCGTTTATAGGCTAACCCATACAATACTTTTGATTTTTTCGGCAGCAAATTTGAAGTAGCTTTTTTTTTTATTTTCGTACTCGACGTATTGCCCAACTCGCTACGCTCTACAGTGGGGCGAAACGCTGAATTCGTGGCCAAAAGTACGAAAAATGAATTGTGAATTCGGGAAATTTTAACCTTTCGGTTGGGTAGAGAAATGATTGGTACATTCAAACTTCGAAGGGTAGTGTCGTACCTTCCACAACTGGCTCGATATAGTATTTCAAAGTCAGCCTTCGTTAAGATTTCATGTATCACGCTAGAACGTAAAGCAAAAACATTGATCTTTAAAATTCCATAACTTGAAAATGAATTAACTTATTTCAATTCTTCAAAATTTATTCTACTCCCCGAGATATGTAAAAAATAACTGCTTGAAATACGGCTGTGTTCGATACCCTCGCAAAAACAATAAGATTTTCGAGACTTTTACTTTCAAATAAACGAAAAGTATATTTCTGTGGTACTAAGGTAGAACCCCATAAGTCAAGAAAAGTAAAAGCGATATGATATGTCAAACTTATCAAATTATTTTTACTACCCGTAGAAATATTTCAATAATCTTTATATAGGATGGTAGATAACATTTTGACCAACTTTGTCTTATTATTGCTTATTGATATAAAATCTGAATTTAAGTGACTTCAAAAACTTTAAAAAGCGCTTCCTGAAAAATCATGCTTATGACTTATAGGGTTCTGCCTTTGGTACCACAGAATTATAACACCATATTCCACAACAATTCAAGTTGAGAGATTTAGATGAGTCTATCAGCTTCAGCTATCTTAGAGTGCCTGCGGAAAGCTGCGGATTTACATAGTCACACCAAAGCAAAATACCAAAGTACCAAAATACAGCATAATCTTGAATCTTACTAAACTGTCGAAGTTAATATCAACTAATTCAACTGATTTGAACATCGAATTATTCTTAATTAATAATTAATCTAAATTTAAAAAAAATCTTGTTCAGTAATTATCTTATCTGAAGGCGTTGAATTTGTAAGTTTCATGGTCTTTTAGGTCCGGTTTTGACCTATATAATTGGGGCTTTTAGTAACTTTGACCGTGAGTAGGTTCTTACACGATTTTCCATAATCTTATATTTCTAAAAAATTAGTTTAAAACAAAGATTTTTGAGTGAAACCAATTTGAATTACATTAAATTTACCTAGTATTAATTAATTTAAGGGTGGTTTCGTACAATACCACTAATCTACTTCAAATTTTTGATTTTAAGATCATTTTCTAATTTTTTGATAATAGTTTACTTCATAATGTACCTAGGTACTTAATATTTTTTTACATATAATTTTAATATTTATTCAAAACTTTAGGTTAAGAAGCAAATATTTTCTTACAGATTCATTTTCTAATACAAATTTCTATACCATCAAGTATAATATTAATAATAATAATTAATGCAATCATGCAAAAGGTTGCACTGTGGTGACTTTCTTACGAGTTGTAAATAATTTTCCATTAGTAAATATGTTTTCTTTGCTCCAAATCAATTCTAAAACTAAAAGACTTAAACTAATAATGTAACCGTATCCAAGTAACATCAAACACCAAGAACTTTCTATTAATCCAACTGAAATTTCCAGATAATTAGTAGGTTCAAGACAAACGGGCTTGCGACCATTCCAAAATTGTCGTAATCGGTTTAAAACTCCAACCTCCATTTGATGATATATACTAAAAAATGTGGTATTTTAAAATATTTATTAGCGATGGAAAACTGGAGTGCCACAACCAATAGTTAAACATTTCTCTGAACGGTGAATGCTTCTGAGTTATCATGTAAATGTATTCTTTCGGATATAAGTCCACTTCGGCTAAATCACAAATAACTCTTTCTGGAAAAGTACGTTCTATTATTGGATAAGCAGTACTTATTTGAGAATGAAATGCGAAACCACCGCTAGCTACTTTTTTGAATCCAACATCTGCAGAAAGAAAATTGCTGTGATTATTTTTTAGTTCAATTTTTGACTTATACAGTCTAACGGCAATAGGGTTCGTGGTTTTCTAAAAAAATTGTAATTAAATTTCATTTAAAATTTTGTTAGGTATATTTACGCGAAAGTAGTCTCGGTCAAATAGTGAATCTTCACATCCTACTTCCAAAGGACTATTTAGCAAGTCTTCCAAAGTTTTAATTGTTCGAGCAGGTGTCGATAATAAGAAAGAAACAATACTTGCAGAATAAAATTGATATATCATAAAAGAAAACACTAAAGCTGTGAAAGTAACAATTTTTCCGCTAACAAAAGATGGAATTAAGGCAAAACCTACAAGCAAGTTTGAAAAATTTTGTAAATACATATACTTATGTATGTAAATAATTTTAATTAACTGTACACGCACCTTGCTGACATAACTCTCCAATTCCGTACAATAACAAAAAGCTCCAACTACCATCATTGTCTGCAGAATGGGAATCCAACACTTTTGCTTGTTTCATCATAATAATGCGTAAAGTGATTATTATTAATATTATTGTTGCTATGATTGTCAGCCACACGGAATCGACTAGGGGTCGTAAATATAATTCGTAAGAAGATTTTGTGATTTTAGGATGTTGAAAGACGAAGGTAGACCTAAGAATTAATACTATTAATATAACAATTAAAATATTATTAGGTTCAATAAACGATATTTTAATTATTTATTTTATTCTATTTTATTTATTTTATTCGAAAGCTTAAAAATATAATTTGATTATATTATTTAATTTAACTTGTTATTTATAATTTTATTGTTCAATTTCTCACAAGTTAAGATTTATATATTTTAATAAATATAATATAATATTTTACAAAAGGTATACCTAACTTACTTTATAATCCAAGTCCCATAACTATAATCGACGAATCTAACTCGGTACAATCGGTACATTATATTTGAACTCCCAAAATCAATTCTCTTTTCTTTAAGTTCTTTCAACATTCCATCTACGTCACCGTCTGGCAGCTCATATCCCCAAGAATGCACAATCGTTATATTATTACTAAAACTTTAAAAATATACAAGGTGTTCTTGGAAAATGTCTACAACTCTCGACCATATACTTCCGAAAATAGAACAATTAAACAGTAACTACTCTGTAACTCTGATGTTTGAATTTTTTATGTGACTTTAAAGCAGGAAAGGCTGCTTTCAAAAACTTACAGTAATGATATTTTGTTATCTTCGGATGTTTATTATTATCAATATATAGGTACATAAGTACCTATACCTATTTCGAAATTTGTATAGCAATCAAAACATTTTAAGGTTTTCTTAGGTATTGAATGATTATGCTTTTTTAGAGTATAACTCTAAGATCGGAAAATGCTTCGGCAGGGTGAAAGAGCACTAAAAATTGTCAGTTAGTTTATGCAACAAAAATTCAAAGATTTTCTAGTCAACCAGGTTCACTTTCCCACAATAGTGGTTCTTTTTTAAATATCCCGTGTTAGAATCTAGCGTGTTGTGTATCGAATTCCGGGCAATCTGAAAAATATCAACTATTTCATTTGCGGATATATTAGCATCTTATCAGCTTGAAAACCTTTGAATTATTGTTACACAAACTAACTGAAATATTGAATGTAAAAACTGTTAAATGCTATTTTCTTAGAAATAGTTGCTCATTAGCACTTTACCTGCTACAGTCGATTGAAAATGTATTTTTACAAATTATAAATCAAAAACTAGTAACCGCTAGATGTTAATATCTGTACAACGCTAAAAATACGTATTTGCAACGTTATACTAATATTGGTTTATCATCTTATTTTGGTTTCAGAGGTATATGATAAAGGGTTTTACAGATATTTCGGAGATATATTTTCCAAAAATTTAATATAATCAAATCACTCACGTGAAACCAAAAAGTTCTTGGCAATTTTTGACAGTGACACTGTGAAATCTTGAGACAGTGTTATTGAATCTATCCTCTTCACTTGCTAAATATTTTTCAGAAGGGGTAGTTATTTTTTCAGGAACCTAAAAGTACAATTCAGAAAATTGTAAATATTTAGTAAGGTAAATGTCGGTGTAGTACTTACCACCATTACAGATTTAAAAAGAACACCATTCATGTTCTTTCTTTTGTGGTACCGGGGCTCATTAGTATATTTTAAAGCATTCTTGCCGTCGTCGCTATTGAAAACTCCAAGTTCTTCAATTATTACTTTTCCACCATGTTTATACGCTGGATTATAAATATCAAAAATTGTCCAATTGAATATTGATTCGTTGTTCTTATTTAGTAAATAAGTTGCAATTGTTACATCAGAATTAATGTTAAGAGGAATATTGCGATATCTGTCATAAATATTAGGATTGGAAGTTAAAATTAACCAATGAAATGTTTCAAAAAAATATTTTAATGCAGCAGCCTAAAAGAACTTTCATTTTATTTTATTAATTTATTGTACCTACACTTTAATGCCTCTTCCAGAAATGGTTTGATGTTTGAGCAATCCGCATCTATAATTATGGCTAAATTATAATCTCCCTTTAATAACATTTTTTCTGTTGATATTTCAAGATTTGCAATATCATAAACCGAAATCCGATATCCATCCGACATTAAATGTTTAATTAATTGTAGAGATTCTGCAATCAAAGTTAAATATCAAAGTGCTACCGAGCAAATATTGTATTATGAGAACTTTCTGTTACCTTGTTTGGAATTGCAATTAAGAATGGTTCCCAGAGAACATGTTTTTTCTTTAAAAAATTCACGAATTAGGTTTTCGTCCAAAATTGCAGTTTTTCCTAATTTTATGATTAAGAAAGCTGCTAATATTGAGAATAAAGTCATATCTTTGGTAATATTTACTAAGTATGATATAGTAAAGAATTACTCTCTTATTAGAGATTCAAATCACAACAAAAAATTTTCTGATCGGAGTGATTATTATTATGTACTAGTATCTACGAAATGAAAAAATAAAATACCTCAGTTATGGTGAAATTTCAAATTTTCATGACATGATATAGCAATCATGCTTTATTACCTAAATTAATATTTCATTAAAAAAAGCAATTTTTGCCTAAAATAGTACTAAGTCGATAAGATGGATACTGAAATGTATAATTATTGAATTAAATAATTTATCCAATATCTCGCAATAATAGAGGTATAACTATGGTTTTTTAAATAAGTAAAATAACATATAACTCACTAGTGACTTATGTAACTTATGAGTGGGGTTAATATTATAACTCACTCACATTTTTAATAATTATGCCAAATTATTTAATACACCTACTTTATACTGGTTTTCATAATTTAAATCTGACATTTTAATACGGCAAATGTCAAAACAATTAATTACATTTTAAACTATTATTACGAGATATTGGATAAAATCTTGTATGCCGCACGCGTGTGTTAATAACAAATAAGTCACTGAGAAAATAGCCCTCTCGGCCTAACGGCCTCGCGGGCTAAACTTTCTCGCGTGACTTATTTGTCATATAACACACTTGTACCATAAATAGTTATTATATTAAATCAATTCCCATGCATTATAATATTTATATAATATTATAATGTAGGTTATTTGTTATAATGTTATAATGTAATTTCAGGTATTAGTTATTTGATTATTCCTAATGTAGATTGTAGTAATTGTAGTTTTTGTAGTAAATTGTAGTAAAAAAGTAATTGAAGTTTTTGAATTTAGATTTTGTTGACATAATTTTTTATTAAAACCAAATTATTTGAATAAAATAATAAAAATAGGTAAAAACACTATAGAAAACAAAATATAAAAAATCATCAAAAACTTGTTTCTGCACTATTTTAGATTTTGCTTATACTTTCTGGAAATGTTCTTTAGGGTATCGATGACCAAAATCCAGTAGGATTTAATTCCGGTCCACACAAAATGAAGCAACTGAAAAGTTTTAGTTTTGTGCTTTGCGGATTTAGCTGTAAAAAAATTTCTATTACATATACCTACTCGACCAAGGTGGCATTATGAAGCTGAGAGATGGTAGTTTCTAAAATAATTAGGGGACGTCCATTAATTACGTGATGCGATTTTAGCGAATTTTTGACCCCCCCTCTCCCCCTCTGGTAAGATGTCGTGAGATTTTGCTCGATCCCCCCTCCCCTAATCTCCTGTGAGATTGATTGTTTTACCTTCTTAATTTAACCCAATTCTCTCGCAATTTTACAGTTTCTGACTGAAAAAAAAATTACGTGATATTTGCTTAGACCCCCCCTCTCCCCCACGTGAGATTAAGTGAGATTTTTCTCGACCCCCTCCCCCCTCTAAACGTCTCACATAATTAATGGACGTCCCCTTATAAACATTTACAAAATTCATATACCTGAAAAATAACATGGTATTGAAAATATATATATTTTAAACAATAAAACTATAAATAACAAGTTAAATTCAATAATATAATCAAATTTCGACGATAAAAGTCGTCGAAAGCTTAAAAATATAATTTGATTATATTATTGAATTTAACATGTTATTCATAGTTTTATTGTTTAATTTCTCCCAAGTTAAGATTTATATATTTATATATACGTGACTGACGGGGGATCCTACGCCCGGTACATACTACAGGCCTCCTGACTCCCGGGTTTTATATTAATGCTATCGACAGAAATTTTAAGTATATAGGCAACTTATTGTGATGGAATATATGGCAAACGAAGAGGGGTAAAGTTTTTTATTATACATTAAAAAAACTATTCTACAGATTTTATGAGTCCCTACACATACAACAGACTTATCAAGCCCAATTGTATATAATGTATCTATTTTACGGGTTTACGAATCCCACCATTGATGCCACTTTTCATAATGGCTTTACCGGTGTTAAGTTACATATGATTACTCACATCGCGTCTGATTATTATTTATATAAGTTACTGTTGAATACACTTGCCATAAGTTGTAAAAACGATCAGCGCTATTTTAATTTAAGTTAGATAGTGGAAATAGATTTTAAATAACATTTATAATTTTTATTAATTATTTATTTAAGTACATATAAAATGTCGTTGGTACCTACTTCAAAATAACCTAATTACCTACTTGTTAAACTGAGATGTACCTACTAGTAAAATTTTAACATTAAGATTCTTTCGTTATAAAAAAACAGAAACTTTATGTTTTTACGAATTTATTTGCGAATTTGAAATTTTTATTTGTAAATACATTATTAACCATGGTTTTGTCAAGTAAATAAATTTCTTTTGATATGTTTGCATAATGTTTTAAGATTGTGGAAAACTAGCGATTATTAAATATTATGAAAACTATTGATCCTAAAATATTAGTCCTACAATGGTTTTACTTTTTGCACACTTTCCATGGTTAGAAATTTTGATCTACCATTGTTACCAAACAAATTCTTTGCCACCTACGGCGCTTATAAAACATAATTTTTATGGGTCGGCACGGCGGTCGGCAGTATTTTGTAGTCCATAAAATTTAGTTAACAAATCCAGCAAATTTTATGCGGGAACAAAATTTATTATATTTGATATTTCGTAGATTGTTTCTAAATGTACACCTGTACAATAAGGTGACAATTTTTATGAAATGTAAAATCAGTAGGTAGTACATGGAAAAATGAAGAGCCTTTTTTGCTTTTTGTTTAAGGTTTTCACCTTTCTTTCGATACATCAATAGAACAATAGTCAGATCAGTAAATTTTTGTGTCCTGGTTAGTCAAGACAGATAGGGCTGGACATCAATAGAACAATAATCACATCAGTAAATTTTTGTGTCCTGTTTAACCGTCTTGACTAACCAGGACAAAGGTTCCAAAACCAGTACTATCCTGGTAAAATCAGTACGAATGGTCACCTTAATATTATGTATTTAATTTAGAAATTTTTTGTAAAAAATTATTTTTTTGAATTCGGGTTTTCGGCAATTCATAATACTGCCAACGGCGGAAATATCAAAATTTAAAATAAGGGTGCAATTATTGTAAGACGCTAGGCAACAATTTAATTCAAGGTCAAATCAAATTAAGCTTTTCGGCAATAAATCAAACTGCCAACGGTCTACTTAATCATATCTTAAAATAAGAGGGGGGAACTGTGAATTTTGCAAAACGCTAGCTAACACTTTAATTCAAAGTCAAATCGAGTTCGGATTTTCGGCAGTAGATCAAACTGCCAACGGTGTAAATAATCAAAATTTTAAATAGGGGTGGACGCTTGCAATTTTTGCAGGACGCTAGGCAACAATTTAATTCAAGGTCGAATCAGGTTCGGGTTTTTGGCAATAAATCAAACTGCCAACAGTCTAATTAATCATATGAAAAAACGGGCGGGGGGCCTGTAAATTTTACACAACGTTAGCTAACCCTTTAATTCAAGGTCAAATCGAATTCGTGTTTTGGGCAATAGATCAAAATGATATCAGTCTAAATAATCATATTATAAAACAGGGGAGGGGGCCTGTAAATTTTGCAAAACGCTAGCTAACACTTTAATTCAAGGTCAACTCAAGTTAGGAATTTTGGCAATAGATCAAACTTCCAACGGTCTAAATAATTAAAATTTAAAATAGGGGTAGACGCTTGCAATTTTTGCGGAACGCTAGATAACAATTTAATTCAAGGTCTAATCAAGTTCGGGTTTTCGGAAATAATTCAAACTGCGAATGGTCTAATTAATCATATGATAAAACAGGGGGGGGGCTGTGAATTTTGCAAAACGCAAACTAACACTTTAATTCAAGGTCGAATCGAGTTTGGGTTTCGACAATAAATCAAACTGCCAACGGTCTAAATAATCAAAATTTAAAATAGGGGTGGACGCTTGCAATTTTTGCGGGACGCTAAATAACAATTTAATTCAAGGTCGAATCAAGTTCGGGTTGTTGGTAATAAATTAAACTGCCAACGGTCTAATTAATCATATGATAAAACGGGGGAGGGACCTGTGAATTTTGCAAAACGCTAGCTAATACTTTAATTCAAGGTCAAATCAAGTTAGGAATTTTGGCAATAGATTGAACTGCCAACGGTGTAAATAATCAAAATTTAAAATAGGGGTGGACATCAATAGAACAATAATCACATCAGTAAATTTTTGTGTCCTGTTTAACCGTCTTGACTAACCAGGACAAAGGTTCCAAAACCAGTACTGTCCTGGTAAAATCAATACGAATGGTCACCTTACCTGTACCTAACATTAATAAAGAAATTTTCTTAAAACATTATTTACCAGTTTATTATATCAACATATTGATACCAACTTACGTGTTTTTTAAAACAAATTATGATCTAAATCTAATTTAGAATTACTACTCGGATCGAATTAAAGTGGTTTAACCATACGCATGCTGCTCAGAGTTATCTAACATTGAGGGCGTCTATTAATTACGTGAGGCGATTTTTCAACCCCCCACCCTGGTGAGATGTCGTTAGATTTGGCTCTAGCCCCTCTCACCCCTTCTAATATCACGTGTTTGTTTTACTTAATTTAATCCAATTCTCTCACAATTTAATATATTGAGTGAGTTTCGCCCCCCCCCTCTAAACGTTTCACGTAATTAATGTAAGTCCCCATTTCAAACTATTACCTATACGAAACTTTATAAATAATAAACTAAAAAATTATGATTATAGAACCATTGTCGGTTTTAGGATGATAGGGTCGAATTGAATAAGAAATCACAAATTTTGAAATATTTATAGCAATACTTTTTAGGATTTTTTCAAATAATGATAATGTAAAATTCAATAATCTAATGGTATAATCTTTTAGATTAATAATAAAATGTTACTAATAATTAAAATAAGTTCTAAAATTTTTTAATTAATGAAATGTATTTTTCTGAAAACTTACTTTTGGAGTTACTAAAAAGTTATTTACGAAATTAAAATTATGGGGTTTCATCCGCAACTTGCTTGGAGGTGGACAAAATTTAAAATTTTGAACAAAATTAGATTACAAATATGAATATTGAAGCTCAAACGAAGCTCTATAGATTGACACCAAAATTATACAAAAATTATGAAAAGTACAAAAAATAGAAAAACATGTCTGTACAGCACTCTTCTCCACCCCAAAGATTACGCGGATAACTCCGCGACGTTTGAGGTTTAAACCACGGAAATGGAAGCTCATTGAAACTCGAATGTTGGACACCAATTTTAATAAAAAAATTCATTTGGGGGTTGGACCAGCAACATGTATCTCTAGAATGTTACACAAACATTCGATTTGAGGGGACCAGCGACAAAATATAATATTGAGACTGATTTATTACGAGTATAATTTGTATTTCGGCATTCGGCATTTTTTATTAACCCTTAAGTATGCTGACAAATTATTCTGATAGAATATGGCAGTTTTTAAAACAACTGTATTTTCCCTATTCTTTAATCTACAACTTTCGAATTTTTCGTTATGTCAGTCGTTTTCACGTTGCAAATATGCGTGTTTCGTCCTAATTTGAAAAATTCAGTAATGGAAAAATTCGAAAGTCTTAAATTACAGAAAATGCCAGCGCTTTAAAAACTGTAGGTACTTAAGGTTTAAGAATTTGAACAACTTTTATACGAGTAGTCACTATTGTTATTAATTATTATGTTACTTAATAATAATCATTAACAAAATTTATTTTTCAAATAATTTTCCAGTTTATTATGAAATCAAAGGACGGTACTTTTCACCAACTTAAGTGTTTTTGAATCATATGTTGATCTAAATTGAATTTTTGACTACATACTAGTACCTTGGATACACTTGAGTTAATTTCGATGCCTTTCTTTAAAATACTCTTTCTAAAAATAAATAAAAAATATTTCTTTATTTTACACATATTCAAATTAGCAATCAATTTGATTTTAAATGTTTTTGGTAAACGAAGTTATTAACATTTTTGTAACGTTGTGGATTAATACAATTATAATAATTACTCTATTATTTATAACAAAGTAAAAAAATATGATTATAAGATTTGTAAAATAACGATAATTATTACAAAAATACAACGTTTGCTAATTATTCATTATTTGCTTACATGCTAGTTTTATTAAATAACCAACCTACGGACCAACCGTTATTTTATTTCTTTTCAGTCATTTGAAATATAAAATTATAATGATTTTAAAGTATGATTTATATCGACACGTTAAGAAATACTTCTCCCTCACCTGTTTGCGAACGTATTTTGTGAATGACCCCTAATTTAAAGTTAATTTTTTTAAGTATCTGCTAAATTAATTTTTATAATCAAAAATTTTGAAATAAATTGTTTAATCTAAATATGCGTTTGAGATTTTCTTTATATAAATTCTAAAAAAGTAAACTTATCTTTTATAAGAACAGAAGTTAAAAGTTAAATAATCTAATATAAGCGTATCAAATAATATTATACCCGTCAGATGTTAAAGCTATTATTAGAATTTATTTACATTTGTTTCAAGATATCAATGTATACGTTGTTGCCAAGTTTAGGGCTTCAGGTAGTATGTAGTACAAGTTGGTCGTGATAATATCGGTTATATATATACAGTACATACAGCTCGTATATACAGGCAAACCGACGCGCCCTCTGCACAAAATTTCTACTAACTAAACGTGTATGTTTTGAGATATATGTCAGAATTACGAAGCCCTAGCAAAAAACGACGGATAAGGTCCTCTGTTAATATCTAACATAACTAACTCTATATACACGGAGATTTTTATCATGCCCGAAACCGGGCTTCGTATTGATGGTGCGGGCTTCGCATTAACCGTTGTATATGGCATTTTGGGCTTCGTAATGATGCTTAATATGTATATATATATATTTTATTGCTTTTTTGTGATTTTCAATTGACTCCTGTGTTTGCGCTGTTGCGTGTAAAAGTTGAAATATTCTTTGATATCAACGTGCACTTTGCTTCTATTCAGGCTACAATTTGGACGTGTTTGATTAAAGACAAAAATATTAAATTTACTGTATATTTAGTTCGTAACGCGAGCGTTAGGACGCAGACCCAAAAAGATGTAAGCCCAAAAAGACGCAGAAAAAATTTTTTTTTATTAACTTAATCCAAAACATTATCATACCTTTTTGTGTTGTACCTATATGTAATTACTACCCTGTATGGATTTTGCTTTATGTTATAAATATTTAAAGATTAAAAAAAGCGCGGATAAGAGAGGTGAACGGTGATTGGTTACAATATGTAATATCTTGAAGTTGGTGCACTGGGATCACGACAACCCGTTTAATCCAGTCAAGAAGTAACCAATCAGAATACTTTCTTTTTACGTTCCGCTAGATTCTTTCCTAGATTTGCACATATATGAAATAATCAAATAATATAAAAATTAAATAAAAAAAGGAAACTTTGTATCAATAAAATTTGTTAGAAGGTTGCCTAACCTAAAAAATATAAAAATAACTTTTTGCATTTTTCTGAGTTTGCGTTCTTTGTAATAAAAAATACTTTGCCCTCATTCGGGGTCTCCAGAATTCTCTTCTACACGCTGGGAGAAGATCAACCAACTTTATTTACTGTAGATGCCCTGTAATGTTACTCTAGCTGAAGATAGTGCGGAAGCGAGGGTCATAAGTTCCGGAAAAGGTAACAAGAAAACACAAAAAGTTGTAGCTACTTACCTCAATTATTATTCTTCGGAGTAACATAATTAAGAACAAACAGCATAAGCTAATTGCTGAACCAAAATAAAATTAATTTATTAGAATTAAATACTTTGTTAAAAATATTTAACGTTGGAAAAATTTGCGAGCGAAGATAAAAGCTATTGGTCGATAAACTCGCATTACGTTGGTTCCTTATAAATTAATTTGCCGTTCCAATTTATTAAAAAAAATTATTCGGCAACTCGGAAGCAAATACGAGATTCCCATTCAGCACAAAAACAACAGATTACACAAATTAAAAAAATTAGGTGTCTCCCGACGAGTTTCATTTCTAAAAGTAATAAAACTTACTCCAAAAATTGACAAGCACACAAATCACTTTCACACTTACAAAAGTTCACAAAAAAGTCTCGAAAGTTGCGCTCTTGCGTTTTCAAAACGCAAACTCGTTGGCAGGGGCGTACTCAGTAAACAAATCAAATTGCAAAAATTTGCACCAAATGTCGACGTCATTGTTACTTCACTGTAACAACTTATGAGTGTTTTCCTAATTTGAAGGGTTTTAACTAGAGTTACAGGCATATTTTTCAATCCGGTATAAGAACAATGGAATCTAAATACTGAATCCACTTTCTCGGAGAAAGAGATCAATTGTTTTTCAGTCGCCTAAGGATGCTGAATAAGAAGAAGTTTGATATAAGCTGGCGATTTGTTAATGGGTATTGACTGCGATACTACTGTTTCTTCATATCTCTCTCAGATTCCTTCGGTCTAAGTAAGAGCATAGTAACCATAATTTTTTTAGAAGGGTTCTCTAGGCAGACACCTCGGTGGTTTGCCATTTCCTGCCGAGGGAAGACGGTCAGAATCAAGTTTTTGACCCCACCCGGGATAGAAGCGGTGATTTTGGATTAGCAGGCGACGTACACACACGACGACGCGCCAGGCCGTGACCGTCATCTCTATATATATTTCAATTTAAATATCTATAATTTTTAACAATCACAAGATGTAAACTGTTGCTACTTTGACTAATTAGTAAATAAACAAATTATTTTCACAATATAATTAACTATAATTATATAGATCGGTTTAAACTAAGATTTTATTTACACATCGGTGTACAGATATCTAAATAATAAAAAACAAAAACTCTTGATTAAAAAGTTGTTGAAATAATTTCTAAAATTACAATTTGATGTTTTTGTGACTACCGTTTCTTTGTTGACATATATATCTTTAATCAACAATAATTAAAATGACTACAAATACATCAGTAATATAGGTAGTATATCAAATATAAATGAAGCTAATCATAACATTTGAGAACAAAGTGTGGTAGAATTGCTAACCCACGTTACAATACATTATGTTAGGTTATTACATTTTTAAATTTAATTTGAAAGGTGTGATGGTTTTAGATTATAATCTAATTTTTTGTATTGATTAAGACAATTTTTAAAAGCGTTTGTCAATTTTAAAATGTTTAGATTTTATGAACCAAATATAATATTATGTTCACAGTTTCAATCTCTAATATACGAATTCGTATGCTATTACTCAATATTTTGTTAATTATTGTTCCGGTTTGCAATACAATAATTTAGTTAGAGTTATTAATGCAGAACCGGATAAGGCTGTATGTTGGTCACTTTCTTGCGCGTTTTAAGCAATTTCCTATTAATTAATCTTTTTTCTTTTTTCCAAAAGAATTCCAAAACCAAAAAGCTTAAACTAATCACATAACCGCATCCAAGTAACATCAAACCCCAATAAGATTCTGTTAGTCCAACTGAAATTTCCAGATAATTGGTGGGTTCAAGACAAACGGGCTTGCGTGCATTCCAAAATTGTCGTAATCTGTTTAAGACTCCAACCTCCATTTGATGAAACATACTAAAAATATTTTTTTTAATTAAAATATTTATTACTAATGAGGGATTAAAGTGGACCAACCAATAGTTAAACATTTCTCTGAAAGGTGAATGCTTTTGAATTATCATATAAATGTACTCCTTGGGATATAATTCCACTTCGGCTAAATCACAAATAATTTTTTCTGGAAAAGTACGTTCAATAATTGGATAAGCGGTACTTGTTTGAGCATGAAATGCGTATCCACCGCCAGAAACTTTGTGCAACCCCACACCTGCAGAATAAAAGTTGCTATGATTATTTCTTCTTTCAATTTTTGACTTATATAGACTGACAGCAACCGGATTAGTGGTTTTCTGAAGAAAAAGTAATTATAATTTAATTATAAATAATTATTTTAACCACTTACTCGAAAATAGTCTCGGTCAAAAAGTGAATCTTCGCAACCTGCTTCCAAATGACTATTTAACAAATCTTCCAAGGTTTTAATTGTTCGAGCAGGTGTCGACAATAAGAAAGAAACAATACTTGCAGAATAAAATTGGTATATCATAAAAGAAAACACTAGAACTGTGAAAGTAACAATTTTTCCACTAACAAAAGTGGGAATTAAAGCAAATCCTAAAATCAAATTTAAAATTATTTGTAAATGTAATTTTAATTGCCTCATGGTACACACCTTGCTGACACAACTCTCCAATTCCGTACAATATCAGAAAACTCCAACTACCATCGTTGTCTTCAGATTCCAACACTTTAGTTTGTTTCACCATAATAATGCGTAAAGTTATCACCATTAGCATTATTAGTCCCATAATTGTTAACCAAACGGAATCTACTAGGGGTCGTAAATATAATTCGTAAGAAGATGATGTAGTTTTAGGATGTTGGAAGATAAAGGCAGACCTGTTAATTTTTGATTATATTTTGGATTCGAAAATGTTTTGCAAAATAAGTAATACCTTATAATCCAATTGCCATAACCGTAGTCTACCAGTTTAATTCTGTATAATCGGTACATTAAAGGTGCATTTCCAAAATCGATCCTTTTCTCTTTAAGTTCTTTTAACATTCCGTCTACGTCACCATCCGGTTGTTCGTATCCCCAAGAATGCTTAAGTGTTCTGTTATTACTAAAATTTTCAGCATAAAAAAATATAAAAATCTAATAAAATAATAATTTGAGTAAGGGGCCGTCCATTAATTATGTAAGGGTTTTGGGGGAGGGGGGGAGGTATCGAAAATCTTACGGACCCTTATGTGGGGGAGGGGAGGGTCTGACGTATTCCTTACGTAAGTTTCATAAAATAGTTTTTTTTTTAATTAAATTAGTTTTTTTACCTGAATATTAAGGGATTATCAATTTTTTGTATTAACTTTATTATGCAATTAATTAATTTTTATTAACTTGTATTTATATAATCATAAAATTTAATTTAAATTTTTGTATTTTTTGCATAATAAAAATATTATTGTTATTCGTATTTTATAAATATACTAATCGGGGAAAGGGGGGCTCAACATTATGTTTGTTTAATAATACTTACGTAAGATGTTCCGGGGGGGGGTGTCAAAATCTTACGTGCTTTTATGTGAGGGGGGGAGAGGGTCAAAAATTACAAAAATCGTCCTTACGTAATTAATGGACAGCCCCTAAGGTAAAGTAAGGTTTTTCCGCACTTGTGCGGAAAAGTATCTTTTCACGCATACGTGCAATTTACTTTTTCTTGCCTGCGCATGCAAGTGAAGTAGAATGATTACCTACCTACTCTAGTATATGTATATTCGCCTATTGCAAACAAAAATAAATTGCACATCAATACTCTGTTATGGTTTAACTAATAAATTTTTTTGTGATTTATTCAAACAATAGTAAAAAAAATATTGTAAGAAATATATATGAAAAGCTTTTTGTTCTGTATATGGCGTGTCTTTTATCTGGGCTAAAATCGCAATAAAAAATTTTACGCCTAGTACGGATAAATGTTGCTTTTTATGACTAGCTGCACAAATTGTTATTTCCAAATTACACTTACGTGAAACCGAAAAGATCTTGACAATTTTCTATAGTAACACTGTGAAATCTTGTAAAAGTATTGTTAAATCTATCTCTATCGCTTGCTAAATATTCTTCAAGAGAAATGGATATATCTTCAGGAACCTAAAAATAATTTCTTTGAATATTGAAAAACTTTAGTTAATTATATTTTGGTGCAGTACTTACCACCATAACAGATTGAAAGAGAACACCGCTCATGTTTTTCCTTTTGTAGTACCTAGGCTCTTCAGTATATTTTAGCGCATTCTTATCTTCACTATCAAAATTTCCAAGTTTTTCAATTATTACTTCTCCACCATGTTTATAAGCTGGATTATAAATATCAAAAATAGTCCAGTTAGATAATGATTCATTTTTTTCATTTAATAAATAAGTTGCAATTGTTACATCTGAATTAATATTAAGAGGAATGTTCTTATATTTTTCATAAATATTAGGATCTGACGTTAATATTAACCAACGGAAAGTTTCAAAAAAATATTTTAACGCGGCGGCCTAAAAGAACTCTTATTTAATAATAAATGCATTTTTATACTCAACACTTAGTTACCTCTTCCAAAAATGGTTGAATATTTAAACAATCAGAATCTATAATTATGGCTAAATTATAATCTCCTTTCAATAAGACTTGTTTTGCAGAAATTTCTGGTTTGGTAATGTCATGAACCGAAATCCGATATCCATCCAACATTAAGTTTTTTATTAATTGTAGAGATTCTGCAATGAAAGTTAAATATATATCAAAATTTTTTTTGAAAAAGTTAACACGTCTAAGAGATTTTTGTTACCTTGCTTGGAATTACAATTAAGAATGGTTCCCAGAGGACATGTTTTTTCTTTAAAAAATCCTCGAATTAGATTTTCATCCAAAATTGCAGCTTTTACTAATTTTAGTATTAACAAGGTTGTTAATATTGAGAACAACGTCATATCTTTCACATTTGATTTGTTAAGAGCTTCTACAGAAAATGATTACGAAATTATAAAATTCAATTTTCGAATTACACAAAGTTTCTCAAATCGTAGCGATTACAATAATATGTAAGAAATAACCAATTGAATACCTCAATTATGATTGGAGTTCCAATCTTTTTCTCATGAAATAATCATACCGTAGGTAGCAAGGTATATTAATTTTTAAATAAATGTGAGCAATTTATTCCTGAAATAGTTCGACGATAAGATAAAAAGTTGAAATAATAAAATTCCATAATTGAATAATTAATTAATTGTTTGTTGTACTAAATCAGATTCCATACATTCCCAATTTTGTCATTTAAACTAGTGATATAGGGTCAATCTATCTTTAAGTATATGTTATGATGATTTGATTTATTGGGCAGTGTAACTGCAGGTGGGTATGTACTTATCTTTGATCGCCTGAGATAAATTAAACATGTGATAATTTAAGTTATTTTTGGAGCTAACATACAAATTTTAAAAACATTTTATTAGTTATTGGATTAGTGATAGATATAAATTCATTTCGAAGCAATAATTCAAGTGAGCCAAGTGATTGTATTGCATGTTAACGAGTGTGATGTTTCTTAGAAAAGCACCGACTTCTCAAAGGGAAAATGCTAATTTATTATTTAACTCAATATTTGGATAAAAGTGCTATAATTTGAATTTTTGGATACTATCACCAGATTCCACTTATTTACCTTAGGATTTGGTTAATTTTTACTCAACTAAGCCTAGTGGCCAAATATCAGATCTTTGTTCAATAATCGTCCCAAATTCTGATACTGGGATAGATTCTGCATTTTCAATAGACGAATAATGTACAGGGTGTACAAACTCTCGAGGGTTTGAATTTATTGTTATTATTATTATTTATTGAAGGATAAGACCACAGTGGTGGCTTCATGTGATTGCTAGTTGAGCTATGAGCGGAAATTCTGGGTTCAAATTCCGGACTCGGCAGAATTTCTTAGCTCAGTCCTCTGGTGAACATCAAGCTGTGGATCGAAATACTGATAACTTTCCTTAAAAACTTAATGGAAAACGGGGTACAATAAGCCTAGAGCTTCAATACAAAGTGGGCATTGAACATTTCTTAGAAAAAGGCCCTCTATCACCACTGAAATTATGAAATTTAACTAATTGTTACTTTTTGGCAATATCTATTAATATTATTTCTTACACTTCGTTGTATTAACGACATATTTGTAACTATTACAAATTTTAGACCATAATATGGTAAACTTGCACTTTGTTAATGTTATACTACTCCCTATTCGTTATAATATTACAACTCAGATTTGACCAAAGTTAGGTCGTAATATTTTCGAAAAGCATTCATTAAACACAGATTCGTTATGTTGATGATAGTTACCTAACTATTGTTAATTTAAGAGTGTTATAGTATTGGTTAAGCTTAAGGTTACTACTTTCTGGCTTTTAAAAAGAGCTCCAGAAGACCTGGAATAACAGTTTGGCAATCTCAGGTAATCTTTGAAGAGCGAACGGAACTGTCGCGTTAATTAAATGCTCACGAATCACAGTCAATTTTTTTTTAGTTTGAATTCAAACCGAAGAAAGCTGTGTGGGTCCATCAACAGTCAAGTGTTGCCTGACCGGAAGGATCATACGCAATCACCGTCGCGAAAGTTCATCGGAAGATTTGTGTGCAAAATAAGTGCATCTCCGAAGAGGTTTTGTATAAGCGGCCAACCAGAAAAAGATTAACAGAGGTTCAATTGTATTTTTGTTCAATTTTTATTTAATTGTTATATTTTTTTGTCGTAGTTATTATAAGTACACGCCATAAACTATGCCACAATAACAAATTACTTTAGGTCGAGCTTGCACACCATAAATATGAACTTCAACCACTGTTAAACATAGTCGTTGGCAAATTAATAATTTTTAATTGAATTAAAAAAAATTAGTTTATTTTTTTTACAATAATTATTAGATTTGAGTAAGTAATTAGAACTGAGTAAGATGAATTGATGAATCCATCGGATCATCGAAAGCATTTGAACGAATGGTTTTCTGTAAAAAAAGATTTACAGGAGAGCGAATCGTAGCAATATATACTAGACAGATACAAATACAAATAGAGCAATACTTATTTGAATAGAATTTAGTACACATTATACTATTTTTTATATTTTAATATAGTAGGTATTTAGAAATTTAAGGTAGTACTGTCGGTTTTAGAATTACCGTTCAGAATTTAATGAAATTCGGCATATTTGTAGATTATGATATGATAATGATTCAATTACATTTTTGAAGAGCTACAGAGAACCAGAAAAAAAATATTGGCATTTGAAATTTCATGTTTTTAACATTGAGCCTTATGGGAAATTACAGGTTTTATCATATTTTACAGAAAGTGCCGTTCAGATTTCAATAAAAACAGAGAAAATGAGAGAACTTATTATATAAAACATTTTAGACACTAAAAAGTACAGCTTCAGAGCTTGTGATAGTAGTTATTAGCAAATAAATTTCAAAAATGTACTTTTTATATCGTAGTTCATTAGATGTGGCAACGTTGTAAAAAGAGTAAAAACGCGTACGAAATTTAAAAATGCATCTACGGTTGTTATTTAAATTATAAAATTTAGCAGCGATCTTTTTTTTAATTATAATAATAGTTGATACATAGTATTTTATAGTTATTTATGTATCAAGGGCATTATGACGATGTTTATGTCGAGAGCAACCAATTTAAAAGGTCGAGGGCCGCTAGGCCCGAGAGTTTTTAAGTTGCTCGAGAGCATAAACATCGAGTAATGCCAGTGGTGCATACAACGTTTTATATTACACTGCATTTGAATTTGAGAAAATTTAAAAAATTTTATAAATTTTGAATTTGATTTTGCTAAATTTTCTAGTTTGCGGTGGAATTGCGATTGAGAGGGCGTAATAAGCGGGCATTATGATTTATACGCCCTAGGTTATTATAGCATACTTAATATATTTCGTTGTCAAGGTATAAAAAAACAAATAATGATTAGTGTAATATAAATAAATTTAATGCTTTTATAGGCATAGGTAAATTCTACACAACTGTAATTTTGTTACAAGCATCATTCCAACTAAAGAAAGAACCAAGTAAATCATCGTTGGGAATGTTTAATTAAAAGCATCATGAGCTCTATCGCAATTTATGTTCAATTCTTTAGAAATATTTTCTAACTTGTACAATTTTTGTGTTACTTCTGCCTATGCAACGAAATATTTTTTTATTGTGATTGAATGGTTTTGACTGTGACATTGGTTGCGTTTTAGAGAAATTGCTCTGGGCGATTCCTTGACATAGAGGGGCGTTTGATAACACGTCCTTCAACTTAATAGAGCAGGCCTGCAATAATAGAGAACGCACTTCGAGTGATCCCCAGAGAGGGCCATCGGCCTTCAAACCATGATCTTCAATTCCATCAAGAGTTACAACATGCTATGCGTGCAATCGGACAGAACCAGCACTGTAAGGAACTTCCAAAAACCTTTCAACGTTCTCATACCTGATAAGGAAATGGATGGCACCACGCAGGAGCTGGAGATCAAATAATAGCATCTGGTACCCAGATGCATCCAAAACGGATATCAGTACTGGAGCAGGGATCAGTGGGCGTAGAACAGGAGATGTGTTCGGCATAAACCTGGGCTGCCACGCTACTGGGTTCCAAGCAAAAATAACTGCGGTACCAGCTTGTACAAAGAAAATGACATGGAGTGCTTATGTAAATAAGCGGATCTGTGTTTTGATCAACAGCCAGGCAGCTCTAAAAGCTCTGGAGAGAGTGGCAACACAATCCAAGGTTGTAAGTCACTTCTTCGATGTGCTAGTAGCACTTGCACAACAGGACAGCTTAACGCTATGGTGGATGCCTTGGCATCCTTGCTAACGCTGCTGCAGAACGATACCTAGTAGGACCAGAACCAACTTGTGGGATAGCATATCGGATCGCAAAAGAAGTTATTAAGGAACTACTAAGTAAACAACATTTTTCGTACTGCAGGGACTTTCCGGGACTGAGGCAATCGCGGATGTTCATTGGTAGGCTCTCCAATAAAAAAATAAAACTATAAATCCTCAAGGTGAGTAGACCACATCGGAGGAAGACAGTAGGACCTGTGGTAGGACTTACAGGACATTGCTGCCTGAATAGGTACTTCAATGTAATTGGGGTTGTAGAGTATACCTCATGCCGAAAGTGCGGTGTGGAGGAAGAGACTCCACACCACTTACTATGTGGGTGTCCAACTCTAGCCCTGTTGAGACTACGACAACTTGGCTGGGCATATCCGACAACTGAGAAAGTAATTCATTCACCCATCAGCTGTGTAGTACTTAATTTTATTGAGGAAAGAAAGCTGATGGAGTAAAACTTTGAACGCGGGGTACAATAAGCTTCGAGCTTCAGTGCAATTGGGTGAAGAACCATAACCTTTTCAGCAATAATAATAATAGTTGCGTTCTATTTTCTATTTACTGAAGATCTAACATAATCAAAGTGCAAAACTGCGTTCTGTTTACAACTTAGCATCTAAGAGGAAATTAGAATCTTATGCTTATTGTGAGCGTTATCTATAAGGTAATTCGATATCAACCTTAGTTCCAAACTTTCATTGCTAAATTTACATGTCATATTTCTGTCAAACTTTATAAAATTAAAGAATTGTATTTCAAATCTGTCAAACTGAAGTTAAATTCTATGGCGACGTTGCCGAATCTAAATACTGCGTAAATCAAACAAGGCAGTGTATATTTTTGACTCTTGCAGTACCGACAGTACTACCTTAAAAACACAGATTATGAAATAGTATCTATAGAAAGATAGAAAAATATTTCAGTAAAGCGGAATTTCTTCATTGGATACACAAACTGATGTTTTGGATTAAAAATTCAATGCATATTGCATCATGATAAATTTTTTAGCAACAAATTTAAAGACAAGTTATTTGAAGTTGTAGACATCTATTGGGATGAGCTTTTACACTTTAATTTGGATTTTTATCCCAGTTCATTCTCAAGTATTTTAAAACTTGAAATGCCTAGAATTCTGCGACAGAAAATGATATTGATAAAAAATTATATTTTTTTCTTTTCGTCTACTTTTTACTTTTATTCTAAACAAATATTTTTTTGAATTCTTTCAGAACAATAAGACATCTGAAAAGAACGATTTTGTAATTTAAATAGAGAAATAATTTTTTTTCTGTTTAACAAAAATAGAAAGAATTGAATTTCCACAATTTGGAATTGGTTCTAGTTTCTTACAGAATTTTTTAATAAATTCAAAAACGACTGTTCTTAATTCTAACTTTTTATCAATAACATTTTCTGTGTCTGAAATGATTATTTGAAATTTTAAAAAACGATTTTCTCAAAAATTCATAACTCAAAAATGGTTTTGAGAGCAAATAAAACTTTCGGCATGAAAAAGTTCTCATTCTTCATTCTCTTCTTCATTCTCAAGTATTTTAAAACTTGAAATGCCTAGAATTCTGCGACAGAAAATGATATTGATAAAAAATTATATTTTTTTCTTTTCGTCTACTTTTTACTTTTATTCTAAACAAATATTTTTTTGAATTCTTTCAGAACAATAAGACATCTGAAAAGAACGATTTTGTAATTTAAATAGAGAAATAATTTTTTTTCTGTTTAACAAAAATAGAAAGAATTGAATTTCCACAATTTGGAATTGGTTCTAGTTTCTTACAGAATTTTTTAATAAATTCAAAAACGACTGTTCTTAATTCTAACTTTTTATCAATAACATTTTCTGTGTCTGAAATGATTATTTGAAATTTTAAAAAACGATTTTCTCAAAAATTCATAACTCAAAAATGGTTTTGAGAGCAAATAAAACTTTCGGCATGAAAAAGCTTTAATATAAAGTAATTTTTGACATTTAAATTATTTATTCAAAATATAATATGGGTTTCAGAAAAAACTGATGAATTTTAAAAACAACAGTTTTTCGTGCAATAAGGTGTCAATAATTAACCATTTTAAAATTATTACATGAAATTATTATATGAACCGCTTTACAATTTACAATTTTCAGCTGAGATATGTATACCTGACATTTGTGGTGCAATTTTCTAAGCAAAGTTGTTATAAAAAGCAACCAAATTTAGTTGTTATAGCAGAATATCCTATATTATTTTCTGACATAACAACTAAATTCGGTTGATATAAATAACGACTTTTTTTAGAAAAATGCACCGAATATAAGATTTTCTCCCATAACAACTAAATTCAGTTGTTATAATTATTATTAACAACTTTAAAAATAAAAGAAAATTGGGGTCGTAATCTGGTTTGGAGAATAAGAGGATGAATCTAGGTAATGTAATATTTATGCGTTTTATATTTGAACATTTGAACAATAAGTTGATCGATTATCCATCAGTTCTGTTACTCAAAATCAACGCTTGGACTCAAATAAAAACTAAAAAATAAATAATTAATTTTCGAAGAAACCCGAAAGTAGAGAATCCAGTGTTTAACTTTCAAAAACAGTAATTATGAATAAATAAAATTTTTTTTTATTGAATTGCATAAATGAATAATATTATGTGGTTTCTGTAAACAACTTTTAATACTTATAATATGTTTTGCTACAAGTAATTTATTATTTTCTGTTTTTATTATATTAAAATTTTATCTAGCTCTATCTTGAAATCCTCTACCAAATTTTTGATACCCATCGAGTAAGCACTATTAAATATGAGATTGCGTGATTCCATACAAACAGAGAATACCTGTAATTGTTTAAATTTCATATTAAATATTAATAAATAATCGATTTCAGTTTATGAAGGTACAAGTACGCTATTAAAGCACCAATTGTTTAGTTTGTAGCATTGTCTTTGATGTGATCAAGCCTGACTGAGCTACAGAGTGGAAATTCTAGATTTGAATCACGAACTTTCTCAGTTCCTTTTTTTCTCAATTTTCTCAAACCAACAAAATTTATGTTGATTGTAATACCTATTTTCAAATATATTTAATAAAAAAAATATTTTTATATTCATCAAGGAAGTGCAAATGAATGCATGTTGAATTCAATCACAACTTAATGAGTTTAGGATGTAAAAGATCTAGGTATTGAACAGAAATTATACAAAAATATGTATAAGTGGGCTAAATATGAAAGGTTTCATATTTTTTAATCGATATAGTATAAGATGACAACCATAAAATATACAATTTTTATGGCACTACTAGATAATTTATAAATATCTAATATACAAAATGTTAATGTGCTATATTAATGTATCAGAGTTTGGTTCATGTACAATTAAATTGCTCACAGGTTCATTACAATGTAGGTAACATATTATTTGAACTGATATGTTTGTATTGACCATTTCGAGCCATTCCAATATTCAAGTCAATAGTAGAATGATTAGTACAAGATAGAAGTAGGTAGTTCAATCGCAATGCTCTGTTTTCAATTGAAGTTTAAAAAACCACACAAAAATTCAAATATGCATTGCAATAAAACATAATTTATGGATGGAAAATTAGTAGTGCATATTTTACTTGTAATAATAATATTTTTAGCAATATTAGCTTGTCGAATGTACTGCAGGAAACGAAACAAACATAAAAATTTAAGACGTACTTATGGTAACTTTTACATGACAATTGGAAGTGACATTTTTGTTTCAGTACTAATAGCAAGAATCAATCCAATGAGAGTTACTCCAGTTTTACAACCATATCCTGATTATATCCAATCGAGACAATCAATAAATGCACAAATTAATACAAATGATAACGATCATTTGCCAGGGAGTACTTGCCCGAGTGCCGAAGTAAGCCAACCTTCTGCCCAATCTCAGCCAGGTAAACTTTTTATTAAATCTAATAATCTATATTGAACCTGTATGCAGTTTGCATTTTTTATATAGGTAGTAATAGCACAGATGACCAAGTTTCTTTAGAATCGCACAACATTACGGAAATAGATATCAACACCGATGATTATATTAAATCACCTCCACCACCTTATTCTGCAGGTAAATACAAAAACCTGGACATTTTTTATGTTTATACTTAAACTGGAATTTAAAATTTTTGTCCTACTTCAGACATTTATTTTTACTAATTATTTTTCCAATAATCCTATTATCGTATGAAGCTTTTCAATTGCATGTGTATTGTACTTTGTTCCATTGACCTAGTATACTCTCTGTTTTTAATATTATAATATATTTTGCTTTAGCTTAAAAATATATATACTAGATATCCATTATCGTAAATTGAAAAATTTTTAAATTGATTTATCTACTATCTACCTAAAGAAGCAGTTAATTATTTATTTTTAAATTTACTTGCAAATAAATCGCGTATAAAATTGGAATGAAAAATTCTTTAAACGTCAAACTGTAATTGATTTACCTATTTTTTTTAATTTTTCGCTTTTTTAGTTTTTAGTTAAATTTGAACCATTATATTTTTCTTTATTAAAAGAATACATCGTTAATTAGCATGAAAAATTGTTTATAGGTGATTTACCAACTTATGAAGAGGCTGTGCGCTGGAGTCAAGAACATTCAGAATCATAACAATAAATTCAATAAATAAACTATATTTTACGTTATTCTTTATAACTTAATAGCGAAATTACCAAGTTTACTTAAAAGGAATAATTTTAACTGCAACTTTGAATATACTAGAGTTAGGTACTTCCATATTTCAAGATGAGTATACTAGAGATATTAGTTATCTCGAAATGGTGTATAAGTAATGGCAAATAAACAAACATTTAATGACAGCAACTGATGAGAAGCAACTATTAGAAGAAGACAATTTTTCAGGAATATCCCCAAACGCCTTCGTCAAACAAAATTTGAACTTTTTAACAGATTCTCTTCGTAAATATGGAAGTTTGGATTTAGCTACCGTTTTACTAACTACCAAAATGAAAGCTTAAAAATAGCAGCAGCTTTTGTGTAAGACAATATTAGGTTTTGTTAAAACGTAAAAACAAAACGTTCGGTTAAATAATTTTTAGGAAAGATTTCATGTACATATAAGGTAACCAAAGCAAAGGGACTGATGCCAAATTAGTCATTACCTACCAGCAACATTTTTAAATCGTGATAAGTCCGAACATAATATTATTATTATATAGTTTGATAATATTTTTTATCCTGTGGTTTTGCTTTTTAAAAAATTACTACATTTTTTCCAATTTTAAATCAGAAAACCTCAATTGCAATTCAGATTAGCAAATTGTATCTGTACTTAGTTTTACTTCGTTACTCCAGAACCAGCAAATTTATTTCAGTAATCGAAATTAAAAAAATAGAAATTCAGTTTGTTATCCTAAATTACAAATAATTGTGTTTGCTGAATTCCAAAAAATATCGTTTTATGATTTATAAAATTGTGTCAACGGTTCGAACTCGTATTAGAAATAATAAATAACATAAAATCAACTTCGGCACCTGAAAGTTACCTCATCTATGAATAACATAGCATTACAATATAAAACAAGTTTCTAGCTAAATGAGAAATGGGAGATTTCTTGATAGATTTGGAACTTTATATAAATGTGTATGTATTAAAATTAAATTTTTTTAATTAAGTTGTTATTTAAATTTAACCACGGTTGTAAATTAAAACCATCAAAAATTACACTAAACACTTTTTATAACTAAAATGCACTCTTGAACTAATAAAATTCACCATCAGTATAATTTTGCTAAATATAAAAATGCATTTTCTTACGCAATTAATGCTTTGTACCTGTATGATGAAAATATTATTGTAAAATAAATTTAAACTGCCCAAGAGACCAAAGTTGCCTGCACATGGTCATGTCTATCAAACTCTATGTTAAAATATATAATTGATAGGTTTTGTGGCCATCTCTATAATAAATAATAATTAAAAACTATTGATTTATTATTAGGTAACTATGTTAATATTAATTAATTATTATTTGATTAACTATTTATTTCTAATTTAAAACAAATATATTTTAAAACGTGATTAATAAATTAAAACTAATCTATTATCCTAGATTATACCTATAGCCCTAATCTTTAACTTAGTACTATAATTTTACAATGTTTACCATTAAGATTTTTTACTGTGCCTGTATGGCGGACTTTAGTGCTGAATTTATTTGCAAGGTTTCAAATTAAATTCATATATTGCCGTGTTTTATTTTCAGGCTTTCCGTACGCAAAAATAAAAATCTATGTATCATTTGAATTCGACGTAAAGTTTCTGGATTGCGGCAATTTTGTTTTTTGCCATTACAAAATTTATGTTGCAGTCTTCTTCACTTGACGATTATTCGCATGTAGATATGATAAAATCAAACTGCTTTGCTATTTTAGTTGTATTATATAAATAAATTGATTAGTTACAGTGACTAGGCAGTTTAATCAAGAAGATGAGATACAGGTATTTAGAAATTTACAGTAGATATTTTTCTTTTTCTTCAAGTGCTTTATCCAATTTTCGAACGTTGGCTTTAGATCACAGCAATGTAGCGTAGTCGGCTCGACCAGGCTTTGATCTGCGGTTTACCACTTCATAGCCCGTCGAATTAAGCTTTATGCTACACTGTTCGTAGATATTAAAAATTTTAACCCAGTCGAGGTGAATTGATTTCAGTGATGTTTCTAGAGAGTAAGCGCCAACCAAAACGGCCCAGAGCGCAACGAAGGACTGTATAGGGGTAGTTTTGGCTGGTGCAACCACGACGAATCACGGATCCACCCTAAAAAGAGGTTGCGTTTGTCTAAATTAAATAAAAAATCCCTGTACACTTGGTTGAAGTGCTTCGCCATTTTGCTCTTCCTTATAGTATTTATTCTATAATATCATCATTGTCCAATCCATTTTGGCCATTAATGTCATTGACCGGCCAAAGAAGGCGTTGGGCGTTGACGTCAATGGCCGGTCAATTGACGTCATTGTCCGGCCATTGTCGACAATGCCAAATTTACGTCATTGACCGTAACATAATGTTAATAGTAAATTTTAATATGAAATTATGTGAATTCTAAAATATATTTCAATATTTTTGTCAATAATTACGATATACTGAAAAATAACACCTCAATAGATGTAAAAGGACCAAAATTTACCCAAAACAAACCCATTTCAATCCAAAGAAAGTAGAAGAAACACGGAGGAAAAAAACCGAATAAAAAAATAATTTGCATATTTCATGATGTACCAACCAAAGTGGTAGGTGCATTTGGATAATCGCTACTGGGCCATCATTATCATCAAGAACTGACATTTCTATGTCTATAAGTCAATGCATCAGTCATTACAAAATAATTTATTTTAATTTAAAATCAATAGTCTATTTCAACTAGACTATTTTACACAATTTAAAATTTATCAATTAATACTTTTCAAGATTCTGTACAAGTCTAAATAAATTATTCTTTAAAGTCATAATATAACAACAAAAATTAAAATAAAAACATTTTGATTAGGCAAAAACATCAGAAAACGGAAATGCTGCTTGTTCAGGTGCAGTTAAATCTGCTAAGAAGCAAACGGTACCGGCAATACCTTCATATAAACTAAATGGATTATCGGGTACCCGTGAGTATTTTTTGAAATCTTCAGTCTCCATAAAACGAGCAAAGGCAATTGCTCTGTGCTTATACATTTGATCATTTGTTAGTCTGTATAGCAACAAAAATACGTATGCATTTCCACCAATTCCATGACAAAGCCCTGGACCTTTTTTTAATAATCCTTGCTTCCAAATCAAATCAGCCATAACTTCACAAGATTTTAAGTATTTTTCTTCGTGCCATAACAAATAAGCTTTTGCCATTAAATAAACGATACCCGGTGCACCATGACACCAGTGCAGCAACTCATGTCTGTCGTGAATATCGTCAGTTGCACTTGGAAAATTACCGTTAGCGTCTTGTAAACCAAGCAAGTAATCGACACTTGCTTTAACATCTTTAGCATCCACAGGATTTGCATCTAAATAACTAGGAACAGTAAGTAATATTTGTAAAATAGAACAAAGGCCATGAGCTGCACCAAAATATTCCACGTCATAATAAGCATACATAAGAGGAGATGCACTCTGATGGCGTAAGGAATATTCACGTCCAGATGCAATCATAACGCGACTAATTTCATGTAAATCATCTATCTGAAGACTCGTATTAGTTTCTTTAGCCATCCATAGCGCCCCACATACATAACCAGCTCGACCGACAAACAATTCATCAGAACCACAATCTAAAAATCGTAAATCTTTGCACGTATAAGCAGCATCGTAATATAATTTTCTGAAAAAGTCTCTTCTTTCGAGATCACCAGTGGCATTATAAATTGCAGCTGCAATAGCATACACTCCACAATTTCCTAATATAAACGATGGAACATCGTTTTTACGATTTGCATACTTTTGTGAAATAGCCAAGGACGGTTTTATGTACTCACTTGCATCATTTAAAAACGCACTGCGGTGTTCATGCAATGTAGGTACTTTACTGAGGTGGTAAAACATATAAGCTACGCCAGCTGTGCCTAAATATAAACCATCCTCACCATTTAATTCCATCGGCTTTAAATTTGTCCTAATATTTTCTACCATAATATTTATTTCACCTATTAAATGTTTCCCTGGTATTTCAGCAGTTTTTTGTGTTGCATGATTATATTCGTCGGCTGTATTTGGGAAGTAACGAGCTATATCCATTTTCAATTTTTGTTCTTGCTTTTTCCCAAAAATGTTATTGACAAATTTTGTAATGCTTCTTTTCATTGAATTTGTGTCTTGTTTTAAAATTAATAAACTGACATTTCGTTGTTTATTTTTGTTCTCATAACCTCACTTTAGGCGAATTTTCGCGAGTAATGGTTTGTAACTTGGTTACAGGCCGTGGTGTTAGGATAACCACGGTTACAGGCAATAACAAAAATGATAACCTTTTGACAACAATAATTTAAAGCTGTTACCTAGCAGTGTTGCTTTTTACTACAACATAATTTTCAAAAGAAAAAATAATAAAGCATTTCATTTGATAATGAATTCATTTGAAATCGAACGGATAATGAATATTTGCATCAGATGTTTTTCTGTCTGACTGTTTCATGCTTGTTGAAGGGGGTTCACAACAAGAGCACTTCAGATTTTTAGTTGCATCCTGTATAATTTATTTATGAATTAACTAAATTTAATTAAAGATTCCTCGATAATAATTTAATACGAAATAAGTTAACTTTAATTTTTATATGTCATAAAATGAAATTTGACAGTTAAAAATTACAAAAACAAAATTTAGTGTGAAAATGATTCCACTGCGATCTTATAAAAGTCTGTATGGCGTCACATACAAATGTCATTCGAATCGGGTCGTTCACTTTTCGTTATTCAAATTTCCCCTTAATGTGACGTTGGCATTGGCGTAGAATTTAAGTAGTGCTGCAGGATTTCCTAGTAGCTTACTTATAACCGATATCGAATTTTTTGTTTTTTAAACATTATAGTTTCGGACTTGATGATTCATATTGTGTAATGTTGCAAATACTAATAGTTGTTGCAAAAGTGATGCTGGTTTATACATCGTTGTGGAAGTGATCCTGATAAGTTATCATTGAAGTGTTCCAATTTTATTTTTTTATTCAAAAGAAATTATTGTTGTATTAATTAATAAACAATTTATCTACAATGGATCTATTTTTACCCATTGTACTATTCATTGTGTTTTGTGTTCTATTTTCAATTTGTGGATGGTGTTGTAAAAAACACAGACAAGGTACAGTATATGGATGTATGTCTTTTAACTTTTCAAGTCGACATAAATAATAATGCTATACTTTTATAGATGCTGGTAATCCGACTGTTACGGTGACGCAACAGGCATCTTCAGTGATTCCTCCTTATCCAGTCAGCGTAGCACATCCACATCCACAACAAGTGTCGACCCCCGGATTTGCTTCAACAGGTGGATATCAATCAGCCCCATATCCTCAAACTACCTCACCATACCCACCAGCACCTGGTTAGTATTTGCTTAATTTTATTAATGTAAATGAAGTAAGGGTTGGATTGTATAATCTCAAAGGGGTACATTTAACTCTAGAATCATAACCTAGCATTTATAACAAAATACGATACAAAATATATTCATTTTCATCGATAAAGGATCTCGTGAATAAAATTAGAGGAAACAATTACTAATTTGTTATCATGTTATCAATATAGCAATTGTTATATTTTATTGTAAAATAATTGCTCAATTTTTGTAATTCATTTATACTTGAGTACGAGTATAATATAAGCGATGTAAACAAATTTTTTATTTAAAATGTTCAGCTGACTTGTCATTTTATACTTGATGATTTACTTACTTTGCAATGCGATTCTAGGGTTAATTAACAGAAATTTTAAAAAATGGTTCTCATAATTTTAATACCCAAATTTGTTTTAATATCTAATAGCACCTGGATTCTACCCGATACACATAGGTATGTTATGACAGCTTCCAAAGTGTTTTAGTAGATTTTTGATAACACAAAAGCATTGTAGCGTATTTTAGTTGCTTCAGTAACTTATTCGAGTTTAATTTTGCGTTATTTTTATTATTTAATTTGTAGTTGCGTTTAAATTTTTTTCTTGCTTGTAAATTTGTTAGTAGAAGTTTGCTACCAATTATAATTAATTTCGTGACCTTCAATTCCTGTTTACTGTAATTTTAGTTATCTGATACTTATTTGTTTTATGAAATTGTTGTACATTTAAAATTATACCACCACCGATTATGTGATTAGATAAACCTACAATTCATAAATTAGGTACATTGCAAAGTTTACATTTTTAATATTGGGCTAAAGATTGGTTGGTACCAATTTTTAATCTTCATTTGCGTCATAAAAATTTCTAATTTATCCTTGAGGAGTGGTGGTTTATCCAATAATAAATTATTTAACTTGGATTTGAATTAAGAAAAAATGCTTTCTTCAATTGCTTAAGTGCTATGACTAATTTTTGATGTAGACAAGAATTTATTTGCATAATATTTAACTCGTGCTTGCGCGAATATATTGCAGTACTAACAGTTGAAAAGATCTTCAAAATTACAATTTCAATGTAAAAAATCTTCAGACCAATTTAATTTTGTATAATATGTCGTGGGTAAGGTACAACTACTAGGATCATATTGTATTATTTTTAATACACCATGACATCATAGAGCACTTAATCTTAAACGTTTTATTAGGAATTTTAAAGAGTAACTGCTTTTTTTTATACAAAACTCAAGTTTTCCATAGGTTTTGTTCATTCATTTGAGCTTGTGATACAGCCTCTATAGATGATTTTACCACGAACTTGTTATGTGTTTTATATATAATATAAACACGACTTGTATGAGAAACTGGTGGTGGGTTAGGCAAATACCTGGGCGGACTAGCTATGAGAATATTGAACACATCGAGGAATTTATTTCGGTTATATTTTTTGTACGAGATTTTTGTTTGAATTTCTTGTTCTAATAATGTTATGTAGAACAGCCATTCCCATAGAATTGGTTATGGAGCGTGAATCCTTGCGTTTCCTCAGGTTGTATATTGGGCGACCTTATCACAAACTCTAGTATTCTAGAAGGCGCTGTGTCACTAATACTGGCCATGCCAGGCTAGAAGCTTCCAATATGGATTCTCTTTTTGGTGTACTAACTAACTTTGTTAGTTACACCTATGACAAATTTTACTGTCAATAAGTCTCATTATGTGTAGGTGTTTATTGAGCTTGCAGTGCCTTGTGAGAAACCTAGGGATAATACGCAGGTTGCTTCGAAAAGTTGCAAGAAATAATTTGAATATCAGCGGAGGAAGGCAGAGGAGAGTCTCGAAAGCCACAGTAAGTGCTGTTTAGATCACTCCCGTTGTAGCCAAACAGACCGATCTCTGCAACCGATATAAAGAGACAGAAGGTGATTTTCAAGAAGAAATCTCACGATGAAAGACGGAACAAGCACTGTCTTGGTTGGGCTAACTGAAAGAGACTGTTTCGTGTACCATATCTCCAATATTCTGAACGCATGCGGTATCAGATCGCCTATGACATTTGAGCTTTCCAATAACCAGTGTGATTATATCAACTGCGTATCATCTAGAATAATAGCCATTTTCATTAAGATATCGTATCTCTCACTCTTGTCACAAATCTTATCACTTATCCAGTGTCTTCAAGAAGCCGGAGTAAGTAATTAGCCAGAGAGTAATCAGCTCGATCTCGCTTGGGTATGAAAATGGCTTTGAGCTTCCTCCTTCACAGGGGACAGAGTAGGTATTCTAGGCCTCTTTGAAGTAGGACCGAAAACACTTTATCCAACCTCAGCCAAACCATTTTGATCAGATTTAATTTTTCAAACTATTTTGGTTGTTTTTCGAGTTGGGTACTCAGTCCACTCGTAATCCGAGTACTTTCGTAATTGCAGTACTATAGTATTACGTCTTCTTCAGGCTATTTTATAGGAACTGTCAGCTTGAAGGATCATACAAAGCTGTAAAATTGATACTTTGTAAATAATCTTGCTAATATCTCGCAGATCTTTTGCCTTAGCTAAATTAATCCGAAGGATTTGTCATACGTAATATTGAATTTTCTTGAGCTGCCAAAATGATTCAGTCAAAGGTTTAGTTGAGATGCGTCTCAACAATGTTCTTCTGGGCCACAGTGAGCTCCTAGTCTAGAGGATCCTGATCTAAAAGGTGTGTTATTCTTACCCTGAGATTAATTTTTGTAGATTAGCTGCCCTCTGTTTCCCCTCTGTATCACAAAGCCTCTACTTCTTTACAACGGCCGTCATCCCGACTTATTGACTCCATGTTTAAACATGGGTGGTTTTAGACTTCTGTACGAACCCCGGCAAGCCTTGGCTTTTAAAAAAATTTGAAGTTTTATGGAGGGATGTACCTATAAAAATAGAAGCTGGAGTAATATTTCTTTTTCAATTATACACAAAATTGTATGTTTGTATGTCATCTAGTCATAGCTGGATTTCTCCAAATTTACAAATGTTTTAAATGGGTAGGTAACTGTTCTGTGCAACTTCAAATAACAGAAAGAAGGGGTCAACTTACCCCGGACGTGGAGTAAATTATCCAATTTACTGGGGCAAGTTCCTAAAAATGATAGATTGGCGAATTTTGGTTTAAAGTTATTTTATAAGTTTAAATGGAATAGGGCTTAACATTTTGTAACTTGTAAGTGCTCTTATGTAGTATATACATGAGTAGACTTTTTGATTGTGTAAATAGTGCGATTATTGAATTTTGACATGGATCACATATTTGTAGAAAGAATTTACACAGATGTAGTAAACAAAACCTTATGGAAATCATAATTAGCTTTAGCATTAGCAAGTCATTTAGTCATTACTACAAATACATACATATTTTTGCTAAATTTAACCCAAACAAAAGTTATTGTTGGTAATCTTTAGTTATCACATCACAGTGGTGCAATTTCGGCAATTAGAGTAGTTATAAAAAATAATTGAAAGTATAATAAATTGTATAACATGAGCACGAATTAATTTGGAAGATATAATCAACCAACTATTAAAATAATTTACCTTTCCTATGGTAATTCATTAAAATACATAAAAATATTATATAAATTAGAATTATCAAATTGAGCTACAGGACAAAATAAAACAACATATTTAAAACGAGCTTTCGGAAAATGACATGGTTATGGTTATGGTTTTTGTCGGTTTTTGTTTTTCAATTCTATTAAACTTGAAAAAGGAAAAGTCATTTTCCGAAAGCTCGTTTTAAATATGTTGTTTTATTTTGTCCTGTAGCTCAATTTGATAATTCTAATTTATATTATTTTCAAGAGCTAATAATTTTTAATTAATAAAAATATTATATGAATATTAATTTATCCTGTGAAATTAGTACCTAAATAAAATTTAATAATCAAAAATGTCATTAGCCAACGTCGTTTTTGTTTAAATTGACAATATTTTGTTATGTCAACTTTTACTCTGGATATTAATCATCAAAATATAACTTCTATAACTTTACTTCTTTTGTTTACTATTATTTAAAAAATATGGTTGAAGTATATTATGGATCTCCAAAAATAAGAAAATAGAAGAAGTTCAAGCCAAATACAGGTTGATGGGGAAGGAAAGGCAGGGAATATTCTAAAATTGGTTACCATCTAACTATAAGAAAATATTTTTCTAAAAATATCTCAATTTTAATTTTCTTGTTCAAGTTTTCTAAATAAAAAGTAAACCTGCACTACTTTTTTGTTGTACTTTTGGTACTGTAGACATTTATTGACTTGACTTATGGATAACGTAGTAATTATTTCTTTTGCTTTGCATGACAAAAAGTATTTACAATATTTTAGAATAAATTGCTTTTTTATAATGCAATAGTTATTATTATTATTATTTATTTTTTTTATAGTGAGCTATTGAATGCTGTGTAAAGTACATCTTATAATAATGAAAAAATGTTTTTAACTTTTGCCACTTGATTGTTTATCATAAATTTTACTTTTATAGGTGGTGGTTATCAAAACTCAGCACCATATCCATCAAGTGGAGCGGCACCTTATCCTTCTGGTGGAAGTGCACCTTATCCAAGAAGTGGAGCAGCACCTTATCCAGCCAGCGGGGGTGCACCTTATCCATCTACTGGAGCAGCACCATACCCTGCTGGTGGAGCAGCACCATATCCTGCTGGTGGGGCAGCACCATACCCTTCCAGTGGATCAGCACCTTATCCAGCTAGTGGATCGGCACCATATCCTCCTACAAGTGCATCAGGAGCACCATATCCAAATCAACCACCTTCTTATATGGAAGCTGTGGCACACCCTCCTGCAGAACCTAATAAAACTAATACAACTTATACAAAACAAGCTCCGTACAATCCTAGTTATTGATGTGAATAGTTAAGCATATTTCCATTTTATATTGTTTAATTTAGTATCATAGAACGTAAAACGTATTTTTCTTTAGTTTAATTCAGTTAATATTAAATTATTCTTATTCTCATAAACCAACCAGCAGTGAAAAGATGTCCTACAATGTTTACTATTTTACTGTAATTGTTGCTCAATATAGATCTGCATAACAAGTTTTTTTAGGTAAGTCCTAGTAATAATTCAACATCAATCACTTAAAAATTCAATTTAAGTTCTATTTATCCAACATATATAATTTTTACAACAATATGTATTTTTTAAGACTTAACTGCTTTTAATGTCGGATATTTTTAGTTCATTAATGTTGTGTTAAGTTCCTGTCATTAGTACCTTCTTATTTTGAAAATATTAGTGGGGTACTTGTGCCATTGTTTAAATTTGCAAGCATGTGCAAATTGTATATAAAATGTAAAAATTGTGATTATAATTATTTAGTATAGAAATTAATTTAAGCATGAAGCTCAGATCGAGTAATGACTGATATATTTTATTTTTGAGACCTACTATAATGTGCTGTGAATTTCATATTTAATTATTCATTGAACATTTATTTAATATATAATGAGATTTTGGTCCAAAATAATATTAAGTACACTAAATATTATAACAAAATAAAATATAATTATAGTGTACTTTGTAAATAATAATAAAATATGTATTAATTTAATGTTGTATTATTTAAGTTTGCCCACGTCATTAAAATTTGAACTATAAGAAATAGGATACCAGCCATTAGACATTCCACTTGTACTATCCGTTTCAATATAAAATATTTGAAAAGAAAAAAAAAATAAAAAATTATATCCCTGCACAAGAATTTGGCTAGATTGGCAGAAAATATGTATGCACATAAATTTTTTTAAATTTATTGGAACATTGCAGTTGAATACTGAGGACACTCTTATCAGCCATGTATCAAAATTGTTTATTTGCTGACTCCAGGTAACATCATATATACAGCACCTAAAAACTAAATGGTGTGACAATCATCTATTGTCGTGGTTTAGAATCCACGTTAAGCTATTAATCCCCTTTTTTTGTTAGACAGAGAAGTTCTGTTTTAAACAGAATCAATTGTAAATTCGAGAGAATATTCTAATGATGATCATTAATCGTTAAAAGTAATTGCAAAACAAAATTAATTACATACATAATTTCTATTAATATAATCAAAATTGATTATTTCTATTGGTATATACAATACTTACACCTTTTTTGATTTAAAAATTGATGAAACGTCTCAAGTTTTTTTTTCAGCTGTTCTAAATTTTATATAATATTCTCCAAACGGCTCTTCGAGTTTTTTGGTCTAGTATTTCGATCTTCCCTATATCATTTATTCAGAGCTACTCAAGATTCCTTCTTGTAGCTAATTAGATTACATTGTTAATTAATTTGAAACAATATTTTAACATTCCAAGGTCTTATAAATCTTTATTTGGTTTAATTCTCAATGAGTGATTTCATTTAAAGAATAATGGAAGTCTCTAGTACATATAAAGTTATTTTTATATGTAAATACTTCGAGTTGGTTAAATACATAAAGGTACTATATGTCACGAGTTGCTCCAACGAATACGTCGTATAATATTGGAACACCGTTAAATTTTTATTTAAATTATAAAAATCAACATTCTTAATAATAATTTGTGTCGTGATACATCAACAGAATGTTAGGCTCCTAACAGAACATCTTAGAATAGATCTTATAGCTAAATAAATATATTTAGCACGGATATAAATAAAAATGTTTTGGTACTACGTGTTTGTTGTTATTTTTATATGTTTAGTAATTATTTCAGTGTTTATTTCTTTATGTTCATATTTTGGCTACGAAGGTAAATTTTATTTTATTATTAATATTTTTGGTTTTAACAGAAGTGTAAATTTTAGAATCTACGTTACTTGAAAATGATAAAACCATAACAATTGCAATTGCAGACCTAGTAGAACTTCCATCATCAACAAACAAATTAATATGAATAATGAACTGGATTATTAGTTGATTATTTTAAAAAGGTAAGAATTTCTTTTAACATGCAATAAATTGAAAACAGTTATATAATCTGGGAAGGTTTGTTTAGCAATCTAAACAATACGAAGATTGTTTTTTAAAGTTGGTTAATGTAGAATGCCGACATGCCCTTGGCTAGGGTGGGCCGAAAAACGGGTATGTGACTAGCCTAAATTAATTTGAGTTGGTAGAGTTGTAGGAACGGCGCCGGCGTTTCTTTGTTGCGTTTTAAGTGAAGTTTGAAAACTAACTTATTAAATTATAAATTAAAATTTCGTTTTCGATATTTTACATAAAATGAATTGGATCTCATATATTATACGTTTACCACTAACCCGCGAATATAGATTAACGAGATTCCAAACTATTCAAAATGTGAAATTTAATATCACAATCTTTTTAAAATCTATTTTAAGGCAGGATTCTACTTTGAAACAAAATAATTTTTGTGAATTTTTAATTTAATTATTAATAATTTTATTAGATTATTAAATTAAATTTATTATTACTATTAAATTAAATTAGATTATTAATAAAGATATTGATATAGGTCATATATGGAGAACCCCTTGAGGTCAATATTTAAAATAAAAGCAAGTACACTTTCTTCAAGTAATTTATTATATTCTACGTATTAGTTTCGGCTAATTGCCTTCATCAGCGTACTAATTAAACCTTGTTTTTGTAGAATACGCTGATGAAGGCAATTAGCCGAAACTAGTACGTAGAATATAATAAATTACTTGAGGAAAGTGTACTTGCTTTTATTTTAAATGTTGATATAGGGTTTGTAACGCTTAATTATACTCTTGAAACATTAAAAAAATTTTTTTTAATATATTTTATGCATTTTTTATATACAGAAACATTATTTAAATGTTTGTCTGATGGTGTTAGAATCTTGAAAATGAGCGATCTGAAACAAAACAAATCAGAAGTTTTAGGTCCATATAACACTAGCACCCACCTGAACTAAAATTATCTTAAAATTTTAATTTTAACTACTATATTTTCTAATTTTTCATTTTTGTAACGCCATTTCATTATTTTTGCATGTAATATTAAAAATTTTAGTTCAGTCCGTTGCTAGTGTTATATTGAACCTAAAGGTTTTGATTGTTTCGTTTTAGATTACCCAATAAGGATTTCAACACCAGCGCAGCCCCACCACCTGCAAAAAATGCATAAAATATATAAAAAACAATTTTAAGTATTTATTTCAAGAGTGTATTTTTAAAGCCTGACCAACATCTTTATTAATCATCTCATAAAAAATTCACAAAAATTGCTTCGTTTTTGAGATTCTAAAGTAGAATCCTGCCTTAATCTATTTAAAAAATTAACGTGTAGCATAAGAAAAATCAAAATAATAAAAAAAATTTAGTTAAAGGTTATTAACTTCAGTCATGAGGTAGAAATGTTTATAGTCAGTTGGGTGAGCGTAGTTAATAATTTTTCCTAAAATAAAAGTGTAGGAATTAGTAAATTATCAATCAAAAGCCATGTTTCTGCTGATCTACCAATCCAAAGCTCCCGTTCGTTAACATTAACATGATTCTGACAGGGCAGTTATGTGCACCATCAAGGTGTACTATTTAAATTAGTTCACCCAAAGTGCTTCTCTTATAACCTTCCATTAGGCTCGCCATTATTTATTACATGAGCAGGCGCGATTCGCATTGTGTACGATGCAATGGTTTTTTTTACAAATATTTTATTATAAATAGTAATAATAAAAAGTATAGATCATAATCTATATTTCTATTATTTTTTATTATTTAAAATAACAAAAGTATAAATGTCTTAAAAAATGTGCATACGCGCCTGCTGAAAGGTTAAAATAATCACGCAACCGACGAACTACATTACACTGTTACTTGGGTCCTATTTCATAATTTCGCTCACAGATTACACTGCAGATCTTTTATTAGGGGACGTCCATTAATTACGTGAAGTGTTTTTCTTAAAATTTGGAAACCCTTCCACCCTGGTAAGATTTAGTAAGATATGGCAGACACCTCTCCTCCCTCATGTGATTTTCTCTATAATTTTTAAATAATTAAATTTATTTGATATGTTTATGTATTTTGATTCATAGCACTAAATATCTAAGCATTAATATTGATGTTTTCTCTGTTATACCACATTTTTTTGTGAAATAAGAAGAGAAAAATGATGCTGTGAAAATTAATTAATTAGTTTGCGACAGATGAATTTATGTTTCACCGTTTTCATAGTAAGTTCCTCAATTATCTATTAATTTTTCAATCATGTAAATCATTTACACTTTTTACACTAAAATACAAAATATTTTTCTGTTATAATAATTAATGTATAATATTCTCTAAATTAAAAAATTGACGTGAGATTTCGCCGGACCCCCTCCCATTTTGAGCTCACGTAATTAATGAACATCCCCTTATAAATATTTTGCAGCATTGTGCTGTATCGTATTTTTCATTCATTTATTCAAGTTGGCGATAGAGACTATTCTTGATAGGTGAGTTTTGCATCCTCACAAAATTCCGCGTGGCAGCTTGTGCGAGATCAAACAGGTAGAGTAAAAGTAACAGAGTCATATTATCATATTTGTTATCAACAAACCATCAAAAGACGTAGAAAAACTAGAAAAAGCTGTGCTGCTGTGATGCCTGTATGCGATGAGCATGCGGTCACTTTGACTAAATGTAAAGAGTGCACTGAATAAATGTTCAATTGTTTCTTTGCTAACTATAAATACATTTTTTCATATCATAATGATTTGTTATTATTTATTTAATAATCCTTTATTCATTATTATTTATTTTATAAATAATTTAACTGCAGGATAACAAAAGAATTCTATTCAAATCATGAATTTTCATATAGGGGTACTCGGGTACCCGGGTGTGTCAGGCGTGTTGATTTAATTAAAGTTGACATTTTTATTGTTAACAGTGCATACAAAAATATCAAATAGCATAATTTGATTGAAAAAACGTCAAATCGCGACGATCTGGAAGGATTTTGAGAAATATTAAATGAAACATAAAAAAATCTTGAAACGTCCGTTTGTGGGCACCCGAGTACACGGGTGTGCACATAAGGATTAACGCTGAGGTGGGTGCCAGGACACGCAGAAATAAAAGTCAACGAAAAATCAGATTCCCTCGCTAAGGCTGCTGCAAAACGATATCTAGTAGGACCAGAACCAACTTGCGGGATAGCATATTCCTCCAATAACACAGAGGAAAATATGATCCCACATGCAGAAAATGCGGTGTGGAAGAAGAGACTCCACGCCACTTACTATGTATGTGTCCAACCCTAGCCCTGTTGAGTAAAATAACATTTAATTATTTTGATTTACATATTTTGATTGATTGCGATTTGATTGAATTCTGTTTTTTATTATAGATATTGTTTATTATTCATTTAGAATCAGAAGAGTTCATATAGGGTGTATACGATTAGCAAAATAGTGGATGCAAAATTTAAGTTGGATAAATTTTTAAAATAAAGGGCAGGTCAAATTTCATGTCAATACATATTGTAGTTTATTGTTTATTAATTACTTTATATCATACAAAGTATGAAAAAGTATTGTTATCGTGCAGAAACAAAATTTCAGATTTTGATGAATTTAGGCATATTGGGGTCCCAGAAGGGGAAAATCATCATTTCCATAAAATGTCTGTACCTATGTGTGTGTGTATGTGGTCAAATTTTATGTGCGCTCTACCTCAAAAAGTAATAGGAATTTTTTAACAAAATTTCGTATTTAGTACATACATATATGTTGAGACTTAGAACTGATTAGATTTTAGTTAAAATCGGTACACGGAAACGCAAAAAAAATAATATTTTGTAAATTAAAAAAATAATTTTTTTGCTTTTTTTTCAAATTTTAGTTTTTTATTAAATTCTTCTCTATAATAATATTAAAAAAGTATTAATCAATAATTGTGTAAATATCCTATTTTTGTAATTATTCTTTTTTCAAATTAAAAAAAAATTTTTTTCTTACTTTTTTAAATTTTATTGTTTTATTATATTTTGCTCCATAATAATAATAAAGGTATTAATCAATAATTGTGTAAATATCCTATTTCTTTATATTTTTGTTATTTAAAAGTATGATAAAGTTATGGGCATCATGGCCACATCCGATTTTTTTTATTGGTAAATATCGAACCACCAATTTCTACTTCAATGCACACTTTAAACTGTAGTTTTTATGCAAATTAATCTTAATTATCCTTATATAATATTATGAAGAACTGTAATTTTGTTTTTACATTTTTTCAGCAATCAGAAAGCCTTCAATTGTGGTTTATTGATAACTTGAGGATTAACCATACCAAGGTTTAAGTGTCGATGGGATAATTATTTATCATTTTATCAATGATGGGACCAAAATTCGACTGTGATTTAACAATTAACATAAGATTTATGTATAGTACTTATGTAGGTATCTATACTCGTACCTATGTATAGTTGTATGTATTTAGTTAACTTAAATATTGAAATATATTGTATTTCAAGTATATTTAAACTTTTACAACTTAGAATAGACTATAATTCTATAATTAATTCTACTGTAGTCTATTATTATGTACGTATGATTTCAGGAGCGGATCCAGAATTTTTTTCTGGGGGGCACAAAGGGTCGAGACGGGCAAAAAGAGTTCTTAGATTTGGGATTGTTTCCTTGTTTTCTTATTAATTTTAAGCATCTGAGGGGAGGGGGGGGGGCACGTGCCCCTGTGCCCTCCCCTAAATCCGCTTATGTATGATATGTATATAGGTATTATTGAATATTTGTTTTATATTACCTATAAAAATTAAATTTATTTATTTTATTTAAAATAATTCTTAATAATTTTTAGTTTTATAATTTTATTTTAAAATTTAAAAAATACTTCAGAAAGTTTTTTAAAAACTTTAAAAACTTTTTTAAATAACTCGATAATGCATTTTCTTTGTTTAAATCCAAATAATAATATAAAGCATATAATTTCATTGAAACTCTTTGGTTGTATGGTTGTATCTACAATTTCAAATGGTGGGTAATTTTCAGATAGTTGTTGGTGATAAAAACATCAAAGACGTCGTTCAGTTGAAATTAGTTTTGTGAAAATGCAATAATGATGAGAGTTAGACTTAGGCCACGATGCGGTATTACTACTACAATCTTGTATTAACCCTTTTTAACATTAAAAGTTCTATTAAAGAAAACAATATTATACCCTAATTGTTTATTACCAATTTCGTTTCTCTATTTTGAATGTCGATTATTCGAGCTAAAGAGATAGATTTGGTGTGGCGGCCGACTAGCGGAAGTAATTGATTACTACCATTGACTATAGGAGTTATCAAGACACGCAGCCATATGGAAGAATTGTAAATTCTATGTCCCTCTCACTCGAACGCACTCCGCGCACTATACTGTCCACACGTTCTAACGGAATGGATAGCGAGATTAATAATTGTTGATGAGGATTTACATTGAAAATTAGCGCCATCTAGTTGTCGCGACAATTTAGTATTGCATTAAAACATATATGGCTGCGTGTCTTGATAACTCCTATAGTCAATGTTACTACTTATAACAAATTAAAAATTTTTGCTATGAAAATAACTTTAAATGTTTTGCTTGATAAGTTAGATCTTGAAAACCTTTTAATTTCCTTGTAAAAATGGAAGTATTGTTTATGACTGCCATACTGTTAAAATAAATTGCTTTACTGATAAAATTACTAGTAGGGGTGTGAGTAGATTTTTAAAGTCTATTAGGTGTAAAAAACAAGGAAAAGTAAGCTTGAAATACCTACTAATGTGTTGTTGAAGTTGTTTTCTCTAAGAGTCCTAGGTATTGAGAAAAGTTACACGATAATTTAATGGAATAAAAAATCCTATATGCATTTAGTGACAAGAGTGATAAATAATTACCACAGTAAGTCAAAATGTCTTCAGACTTTTATCAATGCAAATTTTTAAATTCTAGATTTCGTCCCATTCGAATGATGAAAGTTGGAAATACTTGTATTCTTCCACTGTGATAAACTCTATATGGTATAAAATTTGAAGATCTATCGATGTTCAGACTGTAATTGCACAAATAAGTAAAAAAACGGGTCGGCTTGAAATTGTTAACTTAACTTCAAAAATTATTTAACTTCAAAAAAATTTTATTTCAAATTTCCAAAAATTTTAAAACCAATTACAATTTAATTTTAAAGGTAAGTGTTTACTTCTAAGATATGCCGAAACATGTCCTTAAAATAAAGATCATTGAAATAAGGATTTCATTCATTTATCGAAGAAGTACATACATAATTTCAAAAATCACTCTTATTATGCTAAGTTTAACTGCAGTACCCACTTTTACTCCAATAAACAGACACTACTCCACCTGAAGCTTCCGTTTCTATAAATTTCAGTTATAAGATCCAGCTATTGCGTTCTGTTGCGTAACTTCCCCTATGTGAGATCTCATCGAGTCTCATTTTTAAATTTTTTAAATTTATTTTTTGGTAAATCAAGAAACCTTTAGACTACTTTTTTTATTATTTTACCAATACTACTTATAATGTTTAAGTTTACTGAGAAATGCCCTAGGGGTATAAGCATGGTGATTCGGCCCCGGGGGGATATTTAAACGATATTCATAGGATATGTTGGTACTAATAAAATAAAAAGATCCTAAAAGTTTCAGATCGCTAACTCAATTGGTTTTCAAGAAGAAACAAAATATGTATAAAATGGTAAACAATTATTTTCTTCGGAATGGCTGAATCGATTGATCTAAAATTTTAATATGTTTTGGGGGCTAATAGGGGCTCTTAAGGAAAACATTAACACTTATATAGCTTTATAAGATTCTTTTTAAAAAATTTGTTTTTTCTTTAATTTCACTTTTTAGCCATGGTACAATTTTTGTAAAATTATGAAACTATTTTTTTTTCAAGCCTTATATATTACCCTTAAACTTCATAAATTTTTCTGATTTTTGAAAAGGGTACGCCATAGTAGAAAAAAATAAAAACCATTTTTTTGCTGAAATAATGCATTTATTTAAATATTTTGAGCATTAATTTAATTATTTTTATGCATATTTTGATGATTTCTACCTATTATAAATAATTTTTCATATTTAAAATAACAACAATAATTATATCGTCAAATTACAAAATTAAAACTGTTAAAAATATCTAATCATTATTAATGTCACTAAAAATATAACCAATATAAAAGTTTAATTTGGTATTAATGGAAAAAGAACGTATTTTTTCAAATTACTATTAAGTCAATTTTCCGTAAATCAACAATACAGAAAAGAATAAAAAAACGAAGTATATATTATAGCAAAAATTTTAATTAATAGAATTTTCCCAATCTTCATCGCTGTCTTCTTTAATTACAGCTGAAATATTTACCTTATCAAATAGTTTATTTAATATTCCAGCAAACCTGAGAATTTTTTATAATTATCTCCGGTTTGACAAATAATAAACAATTGTGGCAGCATAGAACTAGACTTCTCAGGTCTGTGGCAATATTAAATAAACTATTAAATAAATTAAAAAATTAAATAAGATATAAAATAAAGACAATATTTCAGTTGTGATTGAAGAAGACAGTGATGAAGATTGAAAAAATTCTATTATTAAAAATTTTAGCTATACATTTCGTTCTTGTATCTTTTATTCTTTTCTTTATTGTTTATTTATGGAAAATTGACTTAAGGGGGGCGATACATGTAAAATAAATGGAAATAAAATAAATAAATAAATGCATAAATAGTTAAAATAACATTTCAAATGTATGGCCCTAGTATCGCTGACTAGTTGGTATGTCGCTGTAATCATAGAGTTTCTGTGTGTTAAAACTTTAAACGTGTTTTTATCGCAACTACATTTTTTAAATTGGCGGGCAAGATAACTCAAAAAGTTCTCAACCGATTGTTATGAAATTTAGCACACGTCTTCTCTATAGTATTAGTTTCTAGTTGAACCTCAAAAAAGCCAAAAAACATTTCAAGAAATACCACTTTTGACCCAAAAACCATCTAAAAAAGGGGTGAAAAATTGGACCTTTTTTTCTAAACCGTGCCAATTTACGATTTTTTTACTTTTTTGTTTTTTTATTGGTTCAACTAGAAGATACATGTTTTATAAACATGCTCAAACCAAAATTTTTGATCTCAGATCGCAGTAACAGAAGCTAAAAATCCCGCCGATTGATTCCATTTGCCGCTAGGGTCTTAGGAGATTAGTTACTACGGCGGCCATTTTGAAAAAAAAGAATAAAAAAAATTTGGAACATGGATTTTAATATATAATGAATAAACTAACTGAATTTAAAAACGATTCATTCATTCTATCCAATTTAAATTATCGTCTAAAAAACGGTCAAAATTCAGGCGGTTATATGTATTTTCAAAATTTTAGTAAAATTTGCTTTTGGCCCAGTTTACCACTTTCAAAATTTTAGTGAAATTTGCCTTTGGCCCAGTTTACCACTTTCAGGTAGTTTTTTGGCCCAGTTTACATTACCTCGTATCGCCCCCCTTAATAATTTGAAAAAATATGTTCTTTTTTTCATTAATACATGTTGAAGTTTGGTTTAATAGAATAGAATTAATAGAATAAATTTATAAAAATATATTAATAATCAAGGTGAGTAATAAGAAAAACGTTCCTTAAAATATTATAAAATATAATAAAATATAATAATTAGTTAATTTTAACTGTTTTAATTTTTTAATTTGACGATATAATTATTGTTGTTGTTTTAAATAAAAAAATGTATTTATAATAGTTAGAATATACATAAAAATAATTACATTAATATTTTTAAGTAAATGTTAAGTTAAATACAATACGTAAAAAATCAATAGTTCAAAAACATCAAAAAAGACATAATTATCACTTAACAGGTCAGGATTAAAAATATTTAACAGAATATGAATATAATATGCTGAAAAAATATATATGTGAAAAATTACAAGATAGAAATTCATAAAACGATATAATAAAGTCCCTATTTCACGGTTATTTCCCATCAGTCGTATATAATGAAAAATTGAAAAAAATAAGAAAAATATTCAAACTAATCTAATAGGAATCTATAAATAATAATGAATAAAATATTAAAAATTGACGAAGATGATTTACCAATAACATAAAATACCAATAGCATAAAAATATCAAATCTGAACGATGACACGTGTAGTAATGGCTCTTATAATAATAATTTGAATGGAGATTTTTTAAACTGGCGCTGCCAGGTTGAAATCAGAAGGTACTGCCACCCATGTTGATTTCTAAATATTTTGAAAAAATTCAAAATTGCCACGTTTTTTAACCGTAAGGCGATAAACTAGAAAATAAATTATAGAATAAATATAGATTCAAGTAAATTTAAATTAAATTAATTCTCAAAGCATTTAAATAAATGCATTATTTGAACCAAAAAATGGTTTTTATTTTTTTCTACTGTGGCTTACCCATTTTAAAAATCTGAAAAATTTCTGAAGTTAAAACGATATATATGGGGCTTGAAAAAAAAATTTCATAATTTTACAAATATTATACCATGGTTAAAAAATGAAATTAAAGAAAAAGTAATTTTTTTTTCACGGATCTTATGAAGCTATATAAGTTTTAATTTTTTTCTTAAGAACCCCTATCATCTCCCAAAACATCAAAATTTTAGATCAATCGATTCAGCCATTCCGGAGAAAATAATTTTTTTCCATATTTTACACATTTTGCATTTTCTCGAAACCCAATAGAGTTAGCGATCTGAAACTTTCAGGATCTTAGTATTTTATTAGTACCAACATATCCTATGAATATCGTTTAAATATCTTTCCGGGGCCGAATCACCATGCTTATTCCCCTAGGGCCTTCTGGCAATTTCTGAATTTTGTTAACCAGTAAAATAAATAATTAATTTGAAAATTAGCTAATGATTAAGTTTTTGTAGATATTACTAAATGTTAAAATTTTATTATATTTGTGCCATATGCTGATATACCTAGCTACGGTCCTGGTTATTGGCTGCAAGTGCCTTATCTTATTATTAATATTGATAAGCAATAAAAAACTATATTTGTCTAGAAACGTACAACATTTTTGGAAGAAGTTAAAGTAAATATTTACTTGTATAATTTTCCACTAAATAAATAAAATTAAAGTAACCAACATAAAAACATACTTTGCTATTTTAGCCAGTGAGTAAGTGGAAAAAAATTTTAATATTTTATTAATACATATAAGAACAAAAGTATTCATGTACCTACATTATATCATCAGAAATGTAGATATTTACTTAAACCACGAGAAATTGTTATATAAACTATTATTCATAATCTAATAAATTTTACGTTTTGATTTAGTACTTTAATTTTGACGTAGAATTTTAAAACGTAAAAATTATTGCAAACATTAATCAGCACTTACTAGAAAAGTGAGTGTGAGAATGATAATGTTGGCGTAGTAAAAAAATGATGTGAACTTGACTATATTTTCGTTGAATACTATAAATATAGTTCAAAATATTATTACCTCAAACTATTAATGTGTCAAGAGTGCCAAACAGAAAATGTACTGCAAAATGTTTAATTATAGTATATCTACATAAAAAAATTTCAGAAGTAAGTAGGTATATTAGATAATATTTCATGTTATCAATTAACCAGTTCGATACTCACGTTAGTATAAACGTGATTTTAAACTTATCCCTTAGTGGAAAAATATTAAGAGTATGTAATATTTATTTGGCAAAAAGCAGCTAGAGCAGTAAAACTGGATAGTTTTCTCATTCAACAATAAATGTTTTGTTCCAAATATGGAGTTTTACGTGGTGGTTTTAATTTTCATATCGTGTATGATTGTATTGGCTTTGCTAATTTATTATTGCCAAGAACGAGGAAATAATTCAGATTACAGCAGTAAGTACTTACAAATTTTTGAAATTACATTATTACTACTACATAACCAAATCTTTTTTAGTTAATGAAAAACAGTGCGACATAGCGTCCATAGCATTATCCATTGGAGCTCCCGAATTGATACATAATATCCAGAACGGAAAATCGACCAAGTTTTCTCAAAATATCGCACCTATAGGTTAGCAACATTTTTCATTATTAACTAGGTTACAATTTAATTTTCATTTACCCTTTAAGATTTCAGTAGATTTTATAATCATAAAATGGACAGACAATTTAGGGTTAGAAATTCAAATAACTACTGCTATTATTCAACAGGTACTTATCAGTTATAAGTTGGATTGCATTAACACGTAGTGTATCGATAAATTTGAAACGAAACGCAAAGTGATTTCTAAAATTATTTTTATAACCGTACTTACATAAACAGTAAATTTAAAGCTCGACAAAAAAGTTCAAAAATCAAATACTAAAATTGCCTACACGTAAGATACAAATTTGGAATTTTATCATTATTGAGGCATTTATTAATATGCAATAATAATAATAATCGTTAAGGCAAACATCCTGTATTAATAAAGCATTGATCAATTAAAATTGTATACTTCAGTAATCTCTTTAATAAGTGAACGATAACCTATTATAATGATTTCTTTTAAGTACAATACTAACAACAAAGTACACTTGTAATATCTTGAGATTTAAATAGATATGAGATTAATAAGTACAAAATATTTTTAAGCATCTTTTAAAATGTCTAATAACATTTTTAGTAAATTTAATTATTTTATTTTAGGAAATGAAAAGTACTCGAGGCAATATGTAGACGATTTAAGCGACAGTGATACAAGCAATAGCGAAAAGATATATTTTCCACCAAAAACTACAGCATATTCGGTTGCTAGAAGAATGAGCGAATCAAATAATTTCAGAAAATTGAATTCGCCGGCAGTAATTTATCAGCTTGCTGACGAAAGCAAAAAATCAAATGATGCATCCGAGTGCAAAATTATTATAAAAAAAGAGTTTGTTCACGATGATGTATTATCGGACGAAGCCAGTGCAATGGTAAAGAAACCTGTAAGTGAACAGCGTACAAACGAGGATGTAATTAGAAATCGCGAAGTAGATGAAGAGCAAAAAGAAGACGAATTAAATGTAACAGAGCAGCTTCCTGATAGTAAAAAGGAAGATATTTCTTTAAATGAAAAGTTACTAAAAGTTCCTTCTTTTAATCCTAATTACAAAATAAAGAGGAAAAATAATTCATCATCGTCACTCAACGTTGTCGAAGAAGAGAAAGACTAAAATATTAGAATAGATATTTTTATACAAATATATTAAATAAACCGAGGTGTAATAATTTATTATAAACAGTGGTGTACCGGTCTAATGCATAAAGTGGTTGGCTAGAAAGCATGAAACCACGTTCTCAATCCGGTTGTCCATCAGGATGCACTGCTGTAAATCCGGTTATAATTTGATGTTTTTTGAGTTTGTAAGGAATACGTCTTCAACTCGCTTAGTATGAAATAACTATAGTTAATGTAAGAATATACAGGGTGACTCACTTATATTAATGAAATTAAAATTTTCTCTATGAAAATACTACTTTATTTAATTTATTGTAAATTTAGCATAATTTATAAATATTTTTCATATTGTATAAATATTGTAAATAATATACTATTACTGATACAAACATAATTGGATTTAGAGGATAGCAATTGCGATGAAACGCGATCTACCGTTTCTTTTTTGAAAATTTGGGAACGAAAAGAATCAAATAAAGCGCGAGGACTTCCAGGGCACTGAAAATTGGGCAAGGGATCCTGGAAGCTGGAGGACAAGCTTCCACCCAAAATAAATCTCTAATTTAAATTTTTGTAAATAATTTTAAATTTTAACCAATTTCTATTTTTGAACTATGTAAATTTTGAGTGTAAGAATCTTTGTTTTAAACCGTTTAGCAGCCATGGCAGAGTCTAAAGAAACCATATTTACGATGACAAGCCATTACTAATTAGTCAGTTATTACTACAATCTCGAAACCAAAGAGGAAAAGTTTTGGCCATGAAATTAAACAACCAAGGGGGTTTTGAGAAAAATTTCAGAAGAATCTGAAGAGTTAGAAATGTTGCATGTCCCAGCGCACAAGCAGCACAAATTTATGATGAAGTTGAGAAGGAATAAATCAAATTTACTAATGCAGAGACGCTGAAACTCGTAACCAGAAGAAGTCGTAACTAGAAGGAAGTTAGCAGAAGTCAGTTAATTGTTGAGAATCGAACGTACGGTCGCTTCATTAAATACTCCCGAAAAACAGTCAATTTTGCTTTTGAGTTTGAATTCTAATAGAATAAAGTGGTGTCTATCTAGCAATAGTCAAGTGTTGTCTGACTTAAGAAAGTTTGGTGGACAAGATAAGTGCATCTACTGAAGGGTTTTGTTAAAATTGCTAATTTTATTTTATAATTATTCCCACGTTTTTTTTTAAATGAATTGCATATTATTTGTAGTAATTTGTAAATACACGCAAATTTTCAAGTAATTAAATTAATCGTTCTTAAATTAACAGTTTTAATTGCATTTCAAAAGAGTTTTAATTTTGCAAGCTTTACAATCATTAGATTTGGCGCCCAACCGAGTAAGTCAAATCCCATAAAAGCATAGATCCCAGGATTTCCTGCATCAGGTAGGAGTAAAGAACATAAGGTCCGTAGCAAAAAAATTGTCACCCATCGAAAAGGCTATTGCTCGATCAACGGGTCAATGTAATGCCAATGTAAAATATAACACTTGATACATTTTCTAAAATTATGTTTTTATTTTACTATATTTTTCTTACATACAAACATGATGTTTTAATTTCTCAAAATGTCCTTTTTATTGCTCTTTTCTAAGACCACAATCCAGCCTCCAGCGTTTGCTATGCTAACGTCCTCTCAATAACTGCCCTATCAGAGTCATGTCAATGTTAACGTAATGTTAACGAACGGGAGCTTTGGATTGGTAGATCAGCAGAAACATGGCTTTTGATTGGAGCGTTTGTTAACATTACGTTAACGTTAACATGATTCTGGCAGGGCAGTTTGTAAAATAGTAATGAATGCAATATTTTAAAATATTTATCAAAAATATTTCGTTATTTATGGGTTCTAAAAAGGTTTTTTGAAGCCAGATGAACGTGAAATAGATACCTATACAGAATAGAAAAACAAAAATAAAAACCGGCTATTTTGTGATTAAATAATAACCTGCAATGAAAATATCAAAAAATACCTATCAAGCGTTAAAAATGATTACCTATCAAGTGAAAAATTAGAAAATAAAAATGATAAAATCCAAAAAAACATTGTTGATGAGCGCGGTTTCGATTTTTTCCGCGATTTTTTAAATTTCAGTTTTAACTATCTTTACCAGCGTTTTCTGACTGTGTCTGTTGTTTATGTTAACTTAACCCTTCGTTAGACGTGTGGTCTACAATTGCCTGAAGGTTAATGAATGTAGATTCCAAATCACGTGGGTACAATAAAGTAAATTATAGAAAACGTAATTAAATAGAAACGTAAGCATTACGTTACACATACCGTACTATCATAGGTATATCTAATTATTTCCACCAATTACCAAAAAGTTTGTAACAGTACTGTGGAAAGGAGTAGGTAATTATGTATAGTCCCAAAATCATTTGAACAAATTATACTTTTGTTTTTTTTCCATAAACCTAATTACTTTGACTCTTTCTAATTATTATAATTGATTATCATACAATACGTTTCCGAAAATCAATTTCAACAAATCCTAATTATTTTATTACAACTTTGTACGATTACGTAGGAAGTTTGATTAATATTCCAAAAATACCACTCACGTTTATGTACTTATTATGAGTGCAATTCGCTTTTAATTATAATGCGTTTTTCTAAATGTGCTTGTTTTTACTATAATAAAACCGATAATAATTATACAGGTAAAGTCATTTAATCTAATCTAATATTTAGAAAATAATTTGACCTATTTTTTATAGATTCCGATTCCCCTACTCCCGTAAGCGATATTGCTGTAATCACTCCACTAAGACAAAATAATTTTCAAATGTCTGCAGGTGTGTAATAATTTAATTAAAATTAAAATGTGGAAGCTTTTCGTTTATAAAATCATTTGTTTTTTCAGTTTTATCACAACCATCGGTAATATTTCGAAGAGTATCTGAAGCAGCACCTAAGGTAGAATTAACACCATCTGTTGAAACAGCACCGGTACAATCCAATCATATCAGTTATTCCCCTGCGTATTTAGGAAGTTCTACAACTTCAGATCATAACCAGATAATTACGAGAGTTTATAATTAATCACAAATACAATTATTCTTCAATCACATTATAACATAGAAGGACAAAATAAATAATATTAAATTATAAAAAACTAGTCATCAAAATATAAGTGGTTGGGTCATCTGTGAACCCACTTTGTTGTTCCAGGGTTAATAACTTTATATGGTAATTCAAAACTTCAGTCTATTCTCTTCATTTTCATAGTAATTGTCTAATAGTAATATTTTATTTAAAACATCTGACATTTTACCAAAAAAAAATTTAGAGGTGTTAATAATTGAGAAATAATTGTTTTATGAATTGTTTCCAAAGAATTAAATTTTGGGGTAAGAGATAACCGAAGCTTGATATATTATTTCAGGAATATTTTATAGTAATATTCATTTATCTTTATTTTTCAAATATTTTTAGTCTTAACTTGTCACTAAGTAGTAGTTTTTCAAATTATGATTTTCTACGTATTGTATTTCGTAGAATACATGTATTAAAATTATATTGAAATTTCTTTTACAACTAAAGTGGAACATCTAAAGTAGTAGTATAATATTATATTATAAATATACTCATAAACTTATTATAATAATTTTTATAACAAAATCACATTTGTATCACGATTTTGTTAGTAAATACAAGCAAATTTACCAAAAAATGATTGACAAGTGTACACTAGTGCAGCATACCAAATCAGGGCCTATTTTACCTCTAGACGTATTAGGCGTGCCTATAGGGCCCAATGGCCCGAAAAAAGAGAAACTAAAAATAAAATAGTAATAAAATAACACAAAAATTGGACCCGAAAATTTTCTAAAGCCTAGCCCCCAACACTAGGAAAACTAGGCAACTGCTTAGCGAGCAAACCAGATCAAGGTGTAAAAATTAAAAAAAACTTATAGCAACCTTTGCCGCAAAAAGACCAGATTTTTTTCTGAAATTTTATGAGGCCTGGAGATCGTAGAATACCCCCAGCATTGATTTTGCTACACGAACAAAAAGCTAAAGGTGCACTGAGGGATATTTCATACCCCCCGGATTGCCACAAAACAGTTTTATAGTAGCATAATATATTGATACGTGGTTTAAGTAGTGTAACTCGATATTAACCATATCAATATTTTAGAAAACACAAAAAATACACTAACACTTTTCAGAACTAAAATATTTTTAAGTTATCAAACGCAAACGTTTTCACCATACTATGGCATCATCAGGCGATGAATTAATCATTTTATAACTTAAACTATAACTAAAACATTTTAGTTCTGAAAAATGTTAGTGCATTTTTTGGGTTTTCTAAAATATTGATATGGTTTATAGTAGCAGCTGAACTAGCTTTCAACGAAGCTTTACAACCAAATTTAGAAGTTTTAACAATTAATTACCTAGTTTGCTATAGAAATTTTTAAAATCTAAAATGCAAAACTTGTTTAGACACAAAATGTAAGCGGTAATTTGAAGGATCTGGGGGGTGTGGAACAACAAATACCGGATTAAGGTATTACTTTTAGGCCTGGAGATCGTAGAATACCCCCAGCATTGATTTTGCTGCGCGAACAAAAAGCTAAAGATGCACTGGAATACCCTCCAGATTTCCCGGATTGCCACAAAACAGTTTTATAGCAGCTGAACTAAATCTCAGCAAAGCATTACAACCAAATTTAGAAGTTTTTTAAAATTCTGTTAAAATCTGTTTTAAAAGTTCGATAAGCTTCAGTTGAGCTGCCATTATAAAACTGGTTTAGACACAAAGTGTAAGTGGCAGTCCGGGGGGGTCTGGGGGGGGGGGTCACACCCTCCAGTGCATCTTTTGTTTTTTATTCGCGCATCCGAATTAAGGTATTATTATTAGTAACAAATATTAAAAGGTACCGACTCCATAGTAATGAAATAAATATCCTCAATGCTAAAAGGCCGTACCTCCATCCAGGATTCCCACTATGGACTATGGAGGGCTATTTCTAAAATAGCCAAAATAGTAAAAAATATCCAAGACTTTAAATATGCAACAGCTACATTGAAGCTCAATTATTAATATTACCTACTTGTGTGGCTTGGTAGCGGAACCAGTTTTTATTGCTAAAAATTAAACTCAGGGCCTATTTTACCATTTGGCGCATTAAGCACGTGCCCAATGGGCAGATAGGCTCAAAAAGAAAGAACATAAAATCGTAAAATAAAAATCAAATACTGATAAAATAACCCAAAAATTGGGCCTTCGATGCTATTAGTTGCACTTGAATATAAGGGGCTCGAAAATTTGCTAAAGCCTAGGGCCCAACTCAGTTAAAAATAGGCCCTGTACCAAATACACCTAATAATATATTTTGCGAAATAACAATGAAAGCAAAATAGTTTACACTAAAATATAATTATTATAATAAGGCATGTAAGTATAAATAAAAAGTCTTCTTCTTCTTCAAGTGCCATACACTATGCAGTGCGTAGGCAATCAGTTGGCTGAAGCCAAGATGACTTACTAGGGAATTTAATTAATGGGATGGTTTCCCGTTGCCTTTCCCATAGCCCACAGATATATTTTGGACTTTAGATCACAGCAGTCAAAGAGTATGTATATATAGAGGGACAGCCATTAACAAATATTTGTCACAAGTTTTTGTTAATGGCTCTGCTACGCCATCTAGTAGACGGTGTGATCTCTACGTTTTAATTTTTAATTTATGGCTGATCCTTTGTATACAGGGGGGTATTTTTACAAAAATAAGTTTTTACATGTTAATTTCCTATGTTCAGCTAACTCATTCAGCACCCTGTATATAGAGGACCAAAAATAAAGACGTAGAGATAACCCCCTCCACTAGATGGCGTAGCAGAGCCATCAAAAAATACTTGTGACAAGTATTCCCATAAGAGCTGTCCCTCTATATATACATACTCTTTGCAGCAGTGTATTCGACGCGGCCAAGATTTGAACCACGGTTGCCCGCTTCCCAGTCGGCCGGCGTAAGCTTTACGCCATAAAAATAAATAAATAAATAAAAAATAAATTCCAAAAATTACTAAAAGTTTTAAATTATTCTGGTAAATGATAGCCCTCCTTGTGTCACACAGTTCCAAAAAAATTTCAATCACTGCTTATCATTGTTTTATCTACAGTAGGAATGCATCATAAATAAATAGTTGAAATTCTTTAACATAAGAATCACGTTGGTTATCCAATATAGTATATTATTATTTAATCGTTTTTGTTAGCTGGGTAAAGGTTCAGATAGTTGTTTTGTGTTAAATTTTGCTATGAAATGTTATGTATGTTTGGACGGCTTAAGGCAGAAAGGAACCATCCAACTAAATTAAAATATTTTTACCAACTCTTCCAGGGTATTAGCAATACCAATCGCTAACCCAATATTAGTTTTAATTAACTGATTTTTATCTAGACTAGAAAAAATAAAAAATTTAATAAATATAATTTACTAATACGGACGTAAGGGTCGTAGAGTGGCAGTTAGAATGCTAGATTGCTATGTCGGAGACGTGGGTTCGATCCCCACAACTGGCTATTTCGACCGAGTTTCTTCAACAAGATGTTGGCAACATCTTTGCGGTATTAAATGCTTACGAGGTTTGTAGTGTTACAATATATACATTAGATGTATAATACGAACAGTTCGATTTATTTCTTTATCTATAATAATAAATTTTACTGAGTACAAAATCACTCTAATCTACAAGTAGTTTTCATACTTCTCAAGTGGTGTCAATGTCGTGCCTATATTAATTAAAAATCAATAAATATTTATATACTTAAAAAGTAAAAAGTTTACTTAATGCAGTTAATTTATATACTTTATTATAAGAAACCCGTAATTAGCATTACAACTTACGTTAATTCGTATCGCTTTATATGGAAACCATAGAACGTCTAATGTGGAAACCGCAGGAAAATATGGGATTTGGGATTGGTACTCTATTCATATTAAACCACCCATTATGTACTATATACTTAATTACTTTCTATCCTATTTTATGACAAATAATTTTCGATTATACACTGATGAGTATCTTTTCAGGACAACCTTTATTTACATTATAATGACGTTTTATATATTTTAGTTCTAAAAAGAGATTACAATAGTGACTTCAAGTGATAGCTATAATTGAGTCACAGAGCGGAAGTTTTGAGGTCACATGTTGTAGAACTTCACAGAATACATACCTAATACATTCTAAATATTTCTAAAATATACCGGGTGACCGACCTTACATCCATTAATATGGGAAACAGATTTTTAACATGGAACGTGTTTTTTCGGTCGTTACTTCCTAAAAAACGACATGAAAAACCGACACCAAAAATCAGTACCTACTAAAGTAAGCGGTTCTGTCAGATTGTTCGAATGCTCGTGATTTAGATCGGTTGAACGTGTTTGCCTGAGAATGTCCTCACAAGCCCATCTCACACGACGCTTGTTTTGCTGATGGATTGCTTGCTTGTTTTGCTGCTGGGTTTCTAGCAGCTGGGTGGTGTGATGGTTTATGTGCTTTGTTGGCTTCACACGCTTTTTGTGGTTTCAATCCGCACGCAAATAGTGACAGCAAATACTACAGATAGGATTATAAGTTATTATCAATAGTATTTAGTAACAGGTAGTAGAGTAGGTTTTAGGGCTTTAGGCTTTTGTAGTGCGTATCCCACAGAATATAAATGAAAATTAAAAATTTTTTCTGCGTCAAATGATATTAAACGCCAGATATTTTAATCTTTAATTATTTATTGTTAAAATCCCCAATAGTAAAATGAAAATCTAGCACTTTTGAAAGAAATTTAGTCGTTTTTATAAACTTTGTATTGTTTGGGAATAAAATTTCAACAAGGCTAGTAAATAATTTAAAAAAAATTGATTTCATTATTGAGTTTTTAACATTTAAGAAAGAAGTATCATGTGTTGGACATATTTTCCATGATTGGGCATCTAAATTGAAATATTTTTCATTCTTATTTGATATAATGGAAATCAAAATTTTTCTTTAAATTTAATTTTTCACGTTATTTCCCTATGATCCAGTGTGAGGTCGATCACCCGGTATACATATATAGTTCTAGATTATTTTAAATAAGTCAACAAAGTTAAAACCAATTTAAAAACAGTTAGAAGACTGTTTATTTCCAATATACTTAATGCTTATGTCATTTTCAGTGACAATATAGATTATTATTGAGCGTAACCTTGGCACTTACAAGAAAAACTGGGATAGATAATAATTTGATAATCGATAGTTATCTTTTTTTATCAAAGTAACAAATATAAATGATTTAAAGTAAAGTTAATATTAACTTCAATGCAATTTTAGCCATGTGGGCAGGTCAATACTAACAATGGGTGATATATGTGAAGGATTGCTGTTGTGTTGTGCTTGTTTGAATGCTTGTTTACAATGTTGTGCACTTGCAGAAGTTTGCTCCTCATCAAGTAAGTAGTAAATGCAATTTTGTTTTCACTATAACATATATTAATCTTGTATAAAATATTGGATAATTCCAGTAAAGAGCAAAACTATTAATTCTAACAAAACCAAAAAATTACATAAGTACCACATAATATTTTATTCAAAGACAATTTAACATAATCTTAATCTTTAGTCAATGTTGATATTAAATTTAGTAACAATATTGAATTAATATTAACACTAATTATATATTGTCGTGTAATCTTTTGCCTCACGTTTTGGCGCCAGATGAAGTGATATTTTTCGTCCAGTTATAATTAAATTTTTCCAAAAATCAAATTTTAATTCTCAATAAATGTTCAATAGTTAAAGGGAAATTTAAATAAATTGATAAGCAGACCCAGGTGCGCCACTATCAACTTGTTGTTCCGTTGCCTTCAAAATTAATTCCAATTTTATAAAATTTAAAAAAAATTAATTTGATTCAACTTCCATATTCAAAATAATTAAAAAAAAATAACTCACTAAACTTCATCATCAACTCACTTTATTTTAAAATCATAATAACTCTAAACAAATCGTAATTAATTAAATGCAAGAGACAAAATTTCTTCTTGACCGCTCATGGCGGCCATTATCGGCAAAAAGCCCCGTTTATACCGCTAGTCGGCGCCAGCTCTAACAAAAATGCGGCAAAACGAGAGATTCAAAAAAATTCACACTTTCAAAATTAATACAATTATTTTACATCAAAATATAAAATTTCCAAATTAAACAAAAACTTCAATGAAGGATTTTGGAACATAACAATATATTATGTATAGTACCAATAATATTAATTACTTATAAATTATTACTACAATATTTTTAATCGATACTGGCAAGGAATTGACAACCAATATTGTTAATCAATATTATACCAATATTAGTTTGGATTTGGCAATCAATTATTGCTAATGAATATTTCACTAATAATTGACTAAGCCTAAGCATTTACTTTAGACTTCATGGCTGCAAATAACATCGTGACAATATTACACCAATATTGTATACCCAATACCCATATTACTAAGATATTGATATTAATATTGGTAGAGATTTATAATTCTCGTGTAATATATTATAATAAATTTTAATATAATACATAATATATTAAAAATTTTACAGAATCAAGTGATTCTCAAAATACAAATGCCACTCCAGTAACACAGCAGCCATCTGTAAATCATGTACAAAATCAACCTAGTGCACCACCTAGAGGTAGGTAATAATTCTTAAATCACCGTGCGCGCGATTTCTTAAATTTTACATTTTTACAATATATTGTAGTGAAACGTTACATTAATTTACGTTAACTTTCTTTTCCACATTGGGTTCGCTGGCCAGTTTATCAAGTTGAGAGCTCGACCTCTCAGAAGCAAGTTAAAATACCCGATTTAAGTGCCAAATAAATTTTCAAAATTACCATAATCCAAATCCATTACTTACTTTCAAATCCAATTTAAATTTTTAATCCAAAATATAAGGATAACCGCAAGTGTGTGTCTCTATCAGTCCATATGTTCGACGCTCATACAAATTTACTATGCCTTCCAATTTCAACAATTTAATTATTCAAAATCCAACTACAATTATTTCATTAGCATCCAATTAATTAATTTTCGCTTTTCCAATTTTTCAAATTTACAATTTATAATTACCAAAAATTCCATCCAATTCAATTCTTCTAAAATATTAAAATTTCGTCCAAACTTCGTCACCCCAATTAAACTTTTTTGCACAAATTCAAATCAAAACCTCAATTCTGGGATTTAAATTATTGCTTTTACGGGACCTTCCCGCAAAAACGTCCGCTGACTTTGACGGAGCAATCAGGAAGTCCTAACTATTGTTTCATTTTGTACCAACTCAAAGTTGTTAGCACGAAAAGACGCACAAAATTCAAAAGTTTCACAATATTTACAAGAAATTATTTACAATAGAAATTCAAATACAATAATAAATCAAAAACCCAATATCTACAACAAATTCAAAATCATTGAAATTAAAATTGAAAACTTAAAAATACAACAAATCAAAATTTAAATTTTTAAAAATTTTATAAAATGAAAGATATTGTAACACGACAATAGATTAAGGACAAGTTGTTTAAAAGATTCAAGAATACAATAACTGTTAAATTAAAAAATTTTAAATAAAATTTTTTCAGGACAGTGACAGATTACGTCCTTTGGTCATTTTTGGTAAAGTAATCATTTTGAATTTTTTTTTTTTGAATCAGCAAAGAAATCAACGAAACAACTTAGATGTACATAGATTAACCTATCGAAGCTTATTTTATCTAATTATTTTCTTCATAAATTATTTTTATTTTATTGCATTGTGTTTTTTCTTATGTTTATTCTTCGTTTCATAAATTGTTTAGAATTTGAAGTGATTTTATCTTCTTCGATTGGGTACAGATAGTGGCTTCTATTATTTGTCTGTTACATTTCTAGGTAAATAAAACCAAAATAAAATAAATATATTTTTTTTGCAGAACATTATACAGTTATAAGTGAGCCTTCCCATATTAGAGCACCGACTACAGATTATAGGCAACCACCACCTTCTTACGACGAAGTAATGCGAGTGGAAAACGTAGTTATACCTAAATGATCTTCTTTTTACAAGAAAACTTCTTTTAGCTACGATTAAATTCTGAACTGTTAAATTAAATATTAAGGAAGCCGTTTGGGCTTTGTACCGTTTATTGAATATTTATTTATATATTTATGTAGTATTTACTAAAATATATTAATTGATTATGTATTATTTTAGTAATATAATAATAAATACGATTTTTAAATTGTTTGTTCTGTTTTACTGATTTCATAATAATTTTTCATTTTTTTTGTAGACAAGTAGTTATAGCGGAAATTTTTGGTCAGTTACTTAAAAGTAGTAGTCACCAGCTACTATTGTTTTTGTATATTTATTTATATCACTATTGCAAAAAATGCAATCAAAATTAATGATTGTGAATCAAACGGTATAAAAGCCTTGACGGCTACAGAAGAAAAGAAGAGGGAAACACTCCAAATTGTCCCTACATACCAATCAACCGAATAAACTGAATGCGATGAAACCTTTACTCTCGTCTCAAGAAAGAAGGGGAAACATTGAATTCAAAAAGTTTTTAAAACCTCGAATTGAACTCTTCCAGGAAGCCTCCAATAAGGAAGAACAAGATGCAGTTGGGAAATGCTTCTATGTCAGAAGAAGAACAATTGCGAGGATTTTTAGGAAGAAACTCAAGTAACTAAAAGATCTGGCTGTTTGTCTCAAAAGTCAATGATCACGTCACCGAAGACATCATAATTGATTATCTCAAGGTTAAATGTGGAAATTGTATTACGCCAATAAACCAGGTTATAAGAAAAAACATCAAGTCCTTTATGATTGGCGTTGATCCTTCACTTAAAGACACCGTGTACAACTCCGACTTTTGGCCATTAGGAATTTCATGGGCTCGCTTCAATTTCGCCTTGGGAAAAAAGTTCCTGGACAACAACCGCAGAACAGCGCCCATTCCACCAAAACATACAATGCCTCACAACATAAATAAAACAACTTGAAGCGGCTCTAGCTGAAGACCACTGCGACATTAGAGTGAACACTGGCAGTCAAGTGAACAACTGCAGATGATTAAATTATTAAATCTCAAACTAACTTCTAATTTTTGTAGAGCAACCAAACATCACGGAGGTGTTGCCATTTATATTTCCCATATACATGAAGGGGTACCATATACAGGAATAAATAACCTAACTATTCCACGTTGTATCGAACTAGCAGGATGTAAAGCGACATATTATAGTAAAACCATTAATATCGTTTGTCTCTACAGACCACCAGATGCTGAAATTCGGATATTTTTTGAAGTTTTTGAAAATTTGTTGCAGCTTCTCGAACGAATTGCAGGTGATTTCAACATAAACACTAAAGACTCAAATTCAAGCAATACTAGTACACTTAATAACCTTCTATTATGGTTCAATCTAAAACTGAAAGTGACCGATTATACTCGAGTAGTCAACATTAATCAAAATTGCAGCAAAACCTGCATTGATAACGTTATTATATATATTGAAGAATCTATGGTAAAGGTAGTGAATAAAAATCTCTCTGACCACCTTAGTCAAATATTCACCATTACTACAACTAATAAAATAAATAATACCAAAAGACATACCAAACAGCTGTCAACGGAAGAAAATCTTAATAATTTCAATAAACACTTGATGCAGGAAGACAGGAGAGAGGTGTATAATACGACAGGCACCAACATGAAGTGGAATATGTTCGTGTAAATATTGCAATACAATTTTAAATTGCATATTCCAAATATTATTGTTGAATACAAAACTGGAATTTCAAAATCTAACAAGAAGAAATTGAGAGGAAAAACACAAGAATGCTAACGAATTCTAAATATCTTATACGTATTAAAACCATACATACGGAACGGACAACAAATGTATAGCGACCAAAAGAAAATATATAAACAGATGTTAAACCAAGAGGCCAACCAACGAACAACGAACTAATAAAAAAATCGGACAACAAATCAGCGACAATATGGAATATTGTTAAAAATAACATACATATTGGGAAAACTAAAAGCGATTTTAATAGTGAACATACAGCTAATGAATTCGTTGAGTTTTTTACTTCAAGTGCTGCTAAAGCAGTAACTAATAAGTTTACAAACAAGACAGTCAATACTATACTACCACAAACATGTAAAGAGACAATAGATATGTCATATGCAACCGAAGAAGAAATTTCAACTGTGATTAACAACCTGAAAAATAAAAAAACTTGCGGAACGGATGGAATTCCAGTACTCGCATTAAAGTATGGCAAATCGTCGATAGTGAAACCGCTGACTCATCTCATCAATGAATCCATAAAGACAGGAATTTTTCCAGATGCCCAAAAAGTAGCTACAATCATACCAATCTACAAAAAAGGAGATCCAAACAATTTAACCAACTATAGACCAATTAGTATACTCAACTCTCTTTCAAAGATTTTTGAGAGAATTATACAGGGTGTTGAATGACTTAGCCAAACATAGGAAACTAACATGTAAAAATTTATTTATGCAAATTCCTGCTTTCCTAATTATTTTAGAGAAAAAATGAAAGACACAAAATAATGCAGAAATATAAGCTACAAATGATAAAAGAATTAGATTTCATTTAGCTTCTACTTAAAAAGTCAAAAAAATGCTTTTGAAATTGTTAAAAGTTTCATTTATCAGACTAGCCATGTAAGTTTCCATGGTAATTACTTTTGAAAATAAAATTTAAATTGAATTTATTACATGGCTAGTGCGATAAATGAAAATTTTAACAATTTCGAAAGCATTTTTTGACCTTTTAAGTAAAAACTAGATGAAATCTAATGGTCTTATCATTCGTAGTTTATATTTTTGCATTAAGTAGTTTTGTATCTTTCATTTTTTCTCTAAAATAATTAAGGAAGCAGGAATTTGCATAAATAAGTTTTTACATGTTAATTTCCTATGTTCGGCTAACTCATTCAGCACCCGGTATACAATAGAATATAATATATGTTTTCTGTGACAATAAATTATGGAGCAACAACAAAATGGTTTTATGAAGAACCGAGGCACCGACACTATTTTACATGCTTTCACGAAAACTATACTTGAATTGTTGGATGACAAAGAAATACCATGTAGTGTTTTTCTTGACTTATCAAAAGCCTTTGATTGCATCGAGTACAAGATCTTATTAGAGAAACTACATATGTAGATACGGAATTAGAGGGAAAGCTTACAATCTTATGAGCTCCTACCTTACAAACCGTACTCAAAAAGGTATTGATAAACAATAGTGTAAATGTCAAAATATCTACAGAAAAAATTGCATCACTAGGTGTGCCACAGGGAAGCATACTAGGTCCGTTGCTGTTTCTATGTTTCATAAATGATTTTCCTAATTTTGTTGAAAACGATGATAATTGCCATCTTTTGATGTATGCAGATGATACTAACGTATTAGTACACAGCAGGAGTATTGCTGAACTACAACAAGCGTCTGCAGAAGTTTGGAGCGTGTTAGTGAATGGCTGAGATTCAACCGTCTGATACTCAATGAAGGCAAGTCGGAAATATTAACTTTCCCTGTAACATACAAGAAGACTAGATCTGTAGAAATCGATGGCATACTGTCAACGTCTGTTATAAAGTTTCTGGGAGTGTACATAGATGAATCACTTTCATGGAAAACCCATATCCAGCGCTTGAGCTCAAAGTTGTGCTCCGTATGTTTCGGTATGCGTGTGCTATCCAGGATTTGTTCGGCACAAACAATGAAGATGGTTTACTACGCAAACTTTTATTCTCTACTAAAATACGGAATCACCCTCTGGGGTAGTTGTTCAACAGTCGAGACTGTTTCTGTGACTCAAAAGTGTGCGATTCGCCTGATATGTGGAATATCTGGGGTAGGTTCATGTCGAGGAATCTTTAAAAAAGAAAAACTGCAGTATATGCACTATATATTTACAAATGCATAATGTACATAATTATGAATAATTACCACCTTCAACATCTTGATAAAGTAAAAATTTATAATACAAGACCTGGATCGAAGATCCCTATACCAGCTTATCGGTTAGCTTCTTTCGAAAAAGGAGTGCACTTCAAGGGTATTAAATTTTACAATGCTCTACCTAATGACTTATATCGGGATGTGGAAGATCGAAAATTGTTTAAGATACGATTGTTAAAATTTATGGTAGACTTGGAACCCTACTCAATAGGAATTTTACACTACCGTTGGTGGCACTAGCGACAACTTCAATATGTCTGCTATAGCGAGTATACTTAGGTAGAGTGTTCATTTGTTTATACTGGTGTATACAGAAATTTTTGGTTTTTCGTTTATCTCTGTATTAAAAAGGGATTGTTTTGCAAAACTACTTTTTCTATTGGAAATAAGCTTTCTATTGGTAAGTAAAAAAAATAATGTATATATTTGCGTAATAAACAAAAACAAAGTTATAAAAAATAATACATGTGTATTTAGATTTTCGAATACTATTTGTTTGCTCTAGATGTGTCTTTTCATTAAAATGAAGTATCGCAAGTTTGATAATACGAATTGTTCCGTTTACGGTTGTCATTCAAAGAAAGGGCGAGATAATGAGCTAAGTTTTCATAATTTTCCTAAGGAAATGAGTGGTTACGTGTTCATTGTAAGTAAAGTTGGAATTCGCGAAAAAATTGATAGAAAGAAAGCTTGGGAACTCAAGTTACTGATGGGAAAACGCACAACACATTCTATGAGAGTATGTTCGTTACATTTTCAAAACAACGATTACATACTACCAGGAAAGAGTATATTTTTAAGAATATAATTGCACCTGTTAATTTAAAATTTGTTTTTAGGTCATCCTTGTACACGACAAAGATTAAAAAGTACCGCAGTTCCTTCTCTGAACTTACCGAGAAAGCGTTTTGTAAATGTTGACTCAAAGTGTAGATCGAATCGCGGTACTAGGCAATCAAAAATTGTACAAAAGGATTTGTTAGAATCTGAACCAATACCATCGACCGATGATGTAATAGAAGAATTTTCACCAACGCCATTAGCAAGCACTAGTTACGATCAAAATGCTGATCGTAATGTAACGGAAGCAGAAAATTTTGCCATTGACGGTTTATTACAACTGCATTCGTCTGGCACCCAGGTAGCAGTGGATAAAAGAGTGCAAGTGCAGCAATTGACAGTGATGCAAAATTGTCGTCATTAACGGGACTGTCTTCTCTAATAATGCTGGAAACAATAACAGATTTGGTTACGAAATACTTTCCAGATGAAAGAACTCACAAGTTGAGCATCAAAGAACGTATTGTTTTGACATTTATCAAACTCAAAACTGGATTACGTTTTGTTGTAATTGCATATATGTTTATGACAATTACAAGTAAAACTTGTAAATGCGTATTCGAGGAGATGATTGCAAAATTGGCCTTTATTTTGAAAGAACCAGCAATACGATGGCCTTCATCAGAGGAATCGAATGCAGACTAAATTTGTCACATTGTTTTAAAAATTTTGCCAACGTCAGGATTGTTTTGGTCTGCACAGAAATCAGCGTACAAAAATAGGCTTATTGACGATTTCAAACACAATACGATGTATTTTTTATATTGCTTGTACAGTGTTGGAATAAAATGCTTATTATTATTATTATCATCTTCACTTTATTTATGTTCACACTTGCAAGTTAAAGCTGGAACTGCCCGCACAGCAGATCGTTCTGTTATTTATATCGGAATGCATATTTCTGGAAACTTCCACAACCTTCCAGATATATCCATCAAGTTCCATAGATTTCTCGAACAATCCTGACTACAAATTCAGCAGTATCTAAACAATAATAACAGATTATCATGTATGAATCATCGCGGATGAGTCATCATACATGAATCATCAACCATAATTAATCATTATTGTTTCGTAACAGTATCATATTTTTTTTGACAAATGTTTTGATAAAGTTAAGTTATAAATAGTTTAATTTAGAATTAATCATAACTTTGTTTGTATAAAGTAGCCATACAATATATAAATATTTTCATCCAAATCTGCGTTTTATTGACACTAACCCCCCCCCCCCCCCAGTTTAGTATTCGACTTATTCCTTCATTTACAAGGGTGAAATTAATGGATCTACAATATGAATAAAAATTTTATTAATTTTAAAGACTTTTTTTCCGTGTCTAAAGTTAACCAACTCTTGAAATTTTTTGAATAAAATATTTAAAAATCTCTCTTTTTAAATGTCTTCGAAAATGGCATTATAAGGAAAAATTCAAAAACATGTTACCTACAGTTTTTTCACCCTAATACAATATATATATTTTTTTCGAAAAAATTTGATGACTTTAAGGATGCTTCATGCAGGTTTTAAAATTTTGGGGGATAGACCCCCGAAAATATTAAGTGATCATTGCAAAAAATTATATGTGATATTACTAAGTTAAAAAATGAAGTATTTTGGTATTGGCTTCTTTTAAATCAAAAACTTCTACATAAAAATTCAAAATTGTAATTTTTACTCTATTTTTGAAAGGCGATTACATCCCCTAAACTCGCATCTCAGCAGCTAAAAACAAATTAAGGTCTTTTATATTTCGATGCTTTACCACATATTCAAAATTTATTCAAATCGGTTAGGGATACCGGGGACCTTTTAGTTGTTAGAATAGAAGCTATATCGTAGATAATAATAATTTGAGAATTGATACTTATCTTTTTCTATCTAATGTAACAAATATATAAATGATTCAAAATAACGTAAATATTAACTTTAATACAATATATCCATGTAGACAGGTCAATACTAAAAATGAGTGATATATGTGTAGGATTGTTTCATTGCATAAATACTTGTTTACACTGTTCGCCAGCGCCTACTTTTCAATGGGTTGGGCCCTAGGCTCTAAAAAATTTTTGGGCCCCTAATATTCGAGTGTAACTATTAGGATCGAAAGCGCAATTTTTGGGTTATTTTTAGGTACATGCCTAATGCGTCTAATGGTAAAATAGGTCCTGTTGAGAGATTGAATAGATGATGTAGTCTAGTTTGTTGTGTTGGACGTAAGGATTTGGGATTAAAATAAAATCATGTACTGGGGGTATTCCCCTGTTTACCCTCATTATTTAGTACCTCTTAAACATAAATTCAAAATTTAATAAGTTGTAGAGATCCCGCAATATGGTTATGGTTGGGACTTTTTATCGATAAATATCGAAAGTTATCGATTAATCGAAGAACGATATTTTATTTTTAAATTTCGATTAATCGATATATCGATATATCGATAGTTATCGATGTTTTGATAGTTTCCATATTTCTAATTTAGGTTTGCCTTATGTTTTCTGGAGTTCCCATTGGTCAATTTTGGATTCGACCGGTTTCTTTATTCGAGAAACAAAAGTTGAGGTTTATTATTTCGATAATTCGATAATTATCGATACTTTGATACTCCGATAATTATAGATACTTCGATACTGCGATAATTATCTACAAATATCGATCAATCGAAGTTATCGATAGTTTTTGAATTATCGATATTCGATATCGATTTTTGAGTTTCGCCCAGCCCTAAATATAGTTCAAGTTTTGAGCATCGAGTAACTACATGTAAGTAATTTTATTTTTGCACACCCGGGAGATGATATCGTTGATCGATAACAGAAACCATAATAAAACGGGTCCGTGGTTAAACGTATTTATTTATTATTATAACATCAAATATTAATTGAGCTGCAATGTAGCTAGCGGTATACCGGGGGGTCTGGGGGGTATGGAATAACCCACAGTGCACGGATTACTCTTTAATTATGGACTACTAGTATTATTTCTGCAGTACCGAAGAGTTACTTAGTAGCCAATGTTGGGATCCTTGATCGTGAGCGCCGTATTTGAAAGTCGCAGTTTTGAGAAGAAGAGGAAAGGAAGGTTCTAGCAAATTTTCGAACCTCTGATATTCGAGTGTAACTAATAGCATCGAAGGCCCAAATTTTGGGTTATTTTATCAGAATTTGATTTTTATTTTACAATTTTATGTTCTCTCTTTACGGGCCCCTCCGACCATTGGGCCCCAGGCACGTGCCTAATGCGCCTAATGGTAAAATAGGCCCTGTGTTGTTGTGTATTCGGAAAAGTTTTCACTTCATCAAGTAAGTAGTAAATTCAATTTTGCCTTTACCATTATTTCAAACGGGTTGTGGTTCTGACCCCTTTACCATAACATAGGTATTGTATATTATATGTATATTGTTTTCGTATGAAATATGAATACATTTCAGCTTTCCAGCAAATAGTAAAACCATTAATTATGTAATATTAGATGCTTAAAAGGGTCATGATATGTGACGGATATCTTTTTTCACTTTTTTTGAAATTTTTTTTGAATTTATTCAAAACTTTTTTTTTCCATGATTCCGGAGGTGTCGCTTATCTTATCACTTGAAAAATCAAACGGTATTTTAATTTACAGACCGGAAGCTATTGCTGGAACTAGAATAAAGTAAAAATATCAAAAATTGAATTTTTGTCATATCCTTTACATTTTTACTTGGACGTAAACAATGATGATAGATAAGTCCTCCTCTCACAATATTTTTAATAATTAATTTACATAATTTTTTAAATTTTATATTAAAATTTTTACAGAAACGAGTGATTCTCAAAATACAAATGGCACTGCGGTAACACAGCAACCATCTGTAAATGAAGTAAAAAATCAATCTAGTTTGCCACCTACAGGTAGGTAATAATAATTCATAATTCATGGTGCGCGAGATTTTCCGATCTAATAATAATAATTACTTGTAATTGAAATTTAAAATTTTACATTTTTACAATATCTATTAAAGTATTTTACATTATTGAATCTTGCATTAGATTTGGTCATATTTAAAAATTTCCCCGTTTACATTATTCGATACATTGGATTACATCTGTTACAATTTTCATTGGACTTTACATTGGATTTTTAAGGAATAGGACGGTGTCTATTTGTACCTTCATTGATTTTGTAAAGATAGTGGTTTCTATTATTTGGCTGCTATATTTCGAGGCAAATGCGACATAAATAAAATAAATACATTTTTTTGCAGAACATTATGTAGCTCTAAGTGAGTCATCCCATATTAGGGACTCGACTACAGATTATAGACAATCACCACCTTCATACCATAAAGAAATGCGAAAGGAAAGCGTAGTTACACCTAAATAAACATCTTTTCATAAGAAAACTTACATATTTTAGCTTCGTTTCACTTCCGAACTGTTAAATTAAATTTTTAGTAAATCATTTGGGCTTTGTACCGTATATTGAATATTTTCAATATAGTATTGCAATTTATAAATTTTAATAAACATAGTTTTGATTAAAATTTAATAATATTTACTGAAATATATTAATTTATTATGTATTATTTCACTAATTTAATAATATAACATTTAATAGAACTCAACAAAAAACCTTACAATAACAGATTTTTAAATTTCAAGTTAAGAAAGTAGAAAAATCAATTGATTTATTAAAAATAAATACAAATATACTACAAATCTACTTGAAATTTTTATTTTTGGTTCATTTTCTAATTATTATTTAATAATAAATACGTTTTGAAATTATTTGTTTTGATTTAGTGGTTAAAAAAAGAGATTTATTATTTTTTAAATTTTAAATTATTAGTGGGAATAAAAATGATATTATAACGATGTAATCTGTTTAACCTTTAAGTACTGTTAAAATTAAAATTAAATTTTTTTACTTTTGCAATTAGCTTACAATATTTTTTTCTTCAATAAGTAAGATTCATATTATTTGATTTTGGTAGTAGGTAGATAGATACCTACATAATAGTCCGTCGGAAGTAAATATTTAAAAACAAGTGGGATAGTAGGTAGTTTGCTTGCATTGAATTCTTTATTTAACTATTCGTGAATGAAATGAGCAACGAGTGAGTAGTCAAGTTATGTAACCAATTTTCATAAAATCAATAACTTTGGAAAACATCTTTGGAAATGTGTACTTAATACATATGCTCAAAAATAACAATAAAATTAATTTAATAATAAATAATAGTTTGTTATTGTGTAAAAATTAAAACGATGTGTGAAGATTGCGATTGGCCGGCCTTCATTTTATGTTGCTGTGAAATTATGTGCCTCTGCTGTACTAATTGTGCCGACGATACATCGAAATGCTCTAATACTCAAGGTATTATTTGTAATAAATTTATTATTGCAGCATCATATTCCAAAAAATAGATTTAATACTATATAAAATTCTGTTTAATATTAATTCTTAGACTTTTTAACGTAGTGCGTACATAATTATTATAATAATATGCAGATAGGATGTTGACGTCGTTACGTCATTCGTCATTTGCGTATCAATTTTTAAAATTCGATGTAAAATGGTCAATTTTGAAAAAAAAAATTTGTTGATTTTTTTATAATTTTTAAGTTGACAACATGTGCATTAAGTTATTTTAGTTTTGGTTGAGTAATCAATAATTTAATTATTGTTTTATAATATTTTTATCTAATTTTGGTTTGATATTTTTAGAAACAAATTTTACTAATCCCGTAAATCCAAATGGGACTTATACAGCTCAACAACCCCTAAATCAAGGATACAATAATTATTCGCCACAACAATTTCCGTCTCAATATTCACCCGAACAACAAATTCCACCGCAACAATTTGGAGTACAACAATACCCAACAGTTCCTACCTCCGCATCAAATCCCACTGCTCCATATCCTGGTAAGCATCACGTCGATAAGATACTAAAATGGAACGGTGATGGAAATTTACTAATAATAATTTGCAAATTTATTTTTCAGAATACAATTATGCTTCGAATCAAAGTAATCCAGGAGTTCCTTCTTCAAATTATCCAGCACCACCTCCTTCATATGCAGAGGCTGTGGGAATGGAAGCATATAAACCTACCTCCTCAAATTCTCCAGATATACATACTTCAAAAGCTTAATAAATTCTTTTAACTCAATCGTCATAATATGTGATTAAATAATTATACCTATGTGATCTATATTTATAGTGGTTTGTATATACGCCTTATTTATTATTGTAATAGTGAAATAAATACAAAATAAGTATTATAATATAATATATGCAATTTAATGACAATAATATATTACATTTGTACGCCAATATTTTACGTTACTGCTGAAGAAAGCTCAATGATATCTTATGGGTGTTAAGTATTTAATTATGTTCTGAATCTCATAGAATCGATAAGCTTATTTTTAACGAAGGGCAATAGAAAAACTTCTTCAATGCTACCTTAAATGAATGCTCTTATATCTTTGCTTAAAAATAGTTGGTTATCTAATATTGCATATTACAGCAACGTTTCTCAACTTTTCAGTTTTTGTAACCCAATTTTAATTATAATTTTCATTAACAATATCTTTTAAATTTTTTGTATATTTTATTTTACAGAATGTTTTTTATTTTGGTTTTCTTTCAACCCCACAGGTTGAGAATCGTTGTATTACAGTACTAATATTAAGTAAGAACTATTATGTTGTGTACCTAAATAAATTTAAATCGAATATGTTTTATATAAGTATTATGCACACACATATTTGAAATATGTCTATATAGTAAAGTAAAAATGTGATATTATGTATTACTGTAATTAAGTAAAGCAAACAATAACAAATACATTAAAATTATGTCATTTATTAATTCCATTTTCATTTTCATTTCAATTTCCATCCATTAGATGATTTAAACATTGCTTGAAGAAGACTAGAAGAATAAAATGGCTATAGACTACTTAAATGGTTTTTCTCCGGTTCGACAACAATAATTTCTTATAATATTTTTTATAAGTATTATAAGTAAGGCCCGGATTTTTAGGCACTGAAAACTTTCAAAATAGGCAGGCAAATAGGCATAAAAAAATTAGATTATAGGCACTAATAGGCAGTCCAAAATAAAACATTAAATTATTGAAATAAAGAATATAAAATAAATATAAAATTTGTACAAAAAATTCAATTTATTCAATTTAACTTTTAATTTAACAATAATATTAACTTTCAACATTTACATCACAAATTAAAGCATTTTCCAAATATTCTGGAGTAAAACTTCTTATGTTGTCCATTAAAATTTGTTTGTACGCAGAAAATGACCACTCTACGTCACAAGAAGTAACAGGAGCATATTTAAAATCTGGAGCCATCTAAGCTTCCAATTTTATTTGGGAGACTATTTGAATCTCCAGATAATACTTTGCTAATTTGCATTAAATCCGAGTAGCAGAAATAAGTTTTACAATCTTATCCGGAGCTTCTTTTAATAGTTGTTGCAAATTTTTAAATTTGCTTATATTGGTATGCAATGATTCTCTCTTAGTTTATTAGCTCTTCGGAAGATAATCTTTACTAAATTTTTCTCAAGATTAAAAGAATTTGTTAAAAATTTCATTGTCCTCAATTTTCTACCTATACATTTTTCTATTTTGTCGCCCCGTTCTTAACTGACAGCGACTTAAGCAAGACGCTGTAAAATACAAAATATATTTCCGTTTCTGAATTATATTTGATGGTTAAAATTAAAAATAATTGAAATAAATATTCATTTAGGCAAGTTATAGGATAAAATCAATTGAGAAAAGCCATTTAAGCGCAATTTACGAAAAAAGGCACTAAATGTAGAAAATAGGCATTTTAGGCATTTTAAAGAGCGGTTTAAAATGATCGCAAAGTCGCAAAATACATTTTGCTGCAAAAAGAATTTTAAAGCCTGTACGGAATCAAAAAAGGCAAATGCTTAGAAATCCGGGCCTTAATAATAAGTAACTTACTTTCATACACTACCTTTTTAAAAAATTAGTTTATTGAAAATTTAATAGATTAACTTCGTAATTTATTTTAACAACATTTGTAATTGGATATTCCAAATCTCTACGTGCGGAAATACATGTAATTTAGTGTGACCTTGATACAGGTTAAAGGCATACAAATATATTATGTATTGTTCGACCAATGCAATGATTTATAGGAAAAACGATGTTTGCCTAAGTTGAAAATTTACCAAATTAAAAAAAATTTATATAAAATGTTTAGCTAATCTGTGGTTATGAATGGAATAACTTTTTATTTTAATATTTGTTGGGGTTTGCGGTCAAAATAAACCAGCACTAACAGTTTAATTAAAGTTTTAAGCATTTATTTATTTATTTTAAGAAATTAGACACAAGAAAGAAGGCATCAACAAAGTTTTTGAATGTTTTACTTCCAAATTTCTGCTTTATGTATTATGCAGTGCATAGGCGATAAACTTAGCTGAAACTGAAAACACTAGTCTGGGAAACTGAGTTCTTAAGCTTGAGTGACACTATCAAATTTTCTTGTCAAACATTTTGCTTGAAAGTTTGATGAAAATTTTTGGGTGGGGTTATGTTTGTAGGAAAGATATGCGAAAGCCAACCTTACTGCATAGTTTTGCAGCAATGCGCATGCTTGTTGAACGGAAAAGTTGAACGAAAATATGACACGCGCTACTTTGTATCATACAAAGTTTGACGAAAATTTGATAGTGTAATTTGGCTAATATTATTTTCGTCAAACATTTGACAACAATGTTTGACGAAAATATAATCAAAGTTTGATAGTGTCACTCACGCTTTACATACTGGGTTTTTCCCACTGCCTTTCTTATAATACTTATGTATGTCATAGATTGATACTGGTATCCGCCGAAAAAGATTTGAACAGTTTGTTTTGTCCGTCGGTGTAAACTTTACGCAATACTGTTGAAAATTTTGAAATTAGCCAATGCAATTTTTCTGTATCCGGTTTTGCACCTGTTGTAAGTAAGTTCGTATTATTTGATTGTCGGAAGTAAATATTTAAAACAAGTAGTATGCTTGTGTGAGTGTGGAATTCTTTATTTAATTACTTGTGCAGATAGCGAGTAGTCAGGTTTTGTAACTAGTTTTCGTAAAATTGCGAAAACCATCTTTGCAAAAATGTGAAAAATTAATTAAAATAACCTTTTATTATTACAATAACAGTTTGTTGTGCAAATATTAATAAACGAAGTGTATTGCAATATGGATTGGCTGGCATGCATTTTATGTTGCAATGAAACTATTATCTGTTGTTGTACTATTTGTTCCAATATTCATCTTATAACAAAATGCCTTAAAACTCAAGGTATTTCTATTTGTTCTAAGTATTTTTCATTTTCTAAAGAATGTAGTAGTATTAAGTCTATTGGGTAGAACATTGACGTTGCTACGTCACTCTTCCAATTCTTAACCAGTTTAAACCTTAATTTAAAATAAAAAATATTTTAAAGTAATTTAAGATTATTTTTAATCTTATGCATCTGAAGTTATGATAATCAATTTTAATTGTGGTATTTGTGGTTTGCAGTTTGTCCTTTAATATTTTTAGAAAACAATTTTATCAATCCTGAAAATCCACATGGAACCAACATAACTGAACAACCTTATTCACCACAACAATATCATCAGCAACAGTTTGGAGTGCAATCCCCAAGTGCTCCTAATGAATTAAATCCCAGTGGTCGATTTCCTGGTGAGTTTTATGATTTAAAATTAAAATGTAATAGGTAGTAATAGCAATTTAATAATAATCTAAACCCAAATATATTTGCAGAAATCAATTTTGCTTCAAACCAAAGTACTGTCGTCGGAATTGCTTCAACAAATTATTTAGGACCACCACCTTCATATTCAGAAGCTGTCAGTATGGAAATTCCTAAAGCTCAATCTTCAAATTTTCCAGACAGGCATATTTCTAAAACTCAATAAAAGGTTCAACAGAGTTTTTATAAAATGTGATTCATTACTTCTGTGATTCGTATTTCTTATAGTTTTTAGTGGGAAATTTAAAATAATAAGTTACTCCAATTAATAAAATTTTTTAATTTAATTATTGTTTAAATCCCATTAAGCAAAGGGAAAGAAAGCAAACTTGTGAAATATATTAAATTAAAACTTCGCTGAAACATTTTTAGGATTTTTAAATGTTTAGCTGAAATAATAATATTAATGATGCAACCGATTGACTGACCTTGACGTGGCCTTAACAAGACACAAGAGAAGATATACCTATATCTTATGACATCATTTTTGTATTTTGTTTTCAAAATTAACATTTCACTATTATTGAATCAGTTTTTGTACTTGCAATAAATTAATATTGCATTCGATTTTGATAGTATTAACTGCCTAATATTATATAATTATGTAGCATTTCCTTGGAAGTAAAATTCATAAAGTGAATATTTAAAACAAGTTATAGGTAGTGGTTTTTTTGTGTTGAATTTGATATTAAACAACTATGTAGTTAGGTACCTAGTGAGTGGCACGTTTTGTTACCAATTTTCGGAAAATCATTAACTTTGAAAATTATATTTCAAAATGTGATAATGAAAAAATTGCTTATTTAACTATTTTTTCATTTTTCAAATTTAACATATGGACAAAATCACCTTGAAATTGTTATACCTATTTTATTAATTTAACAACTCTTAGTGATTGTGTCAAAATTTATAAACAATGACTGAAGATTGCGATTGGCCGGCTTTCATTTCATGTTGCGTTGAAACTATGTGTTTGTGTTGTACTCTTTGTGAGAACATTAATAGAATAGCAAAATGCCTTAATAGTAATGAAGGTACTTTTACATATAATTGATTGCAGATACTATTCATATTCTAAAACATAAGTTTACTAACTGAAATTTTTCATAATTAATATGTTTTAGTTCTAGTAAAACAATCAATCATTAAGTTGTTTTATAACATTTTTAAACTTATCTTTGCTTGTTTTTCTTTTAATATTTTTAGAAAACAATTTTACAAATCCTGTAAATCCAAATGGGACTTATGTAGCTGAACAACCTTATTCGTTACAACAATTTCCTTCTCGATATTCACCTCAACCACCATTTCAACCCCAACAGCTTGGAGAACAACAATATCCAACTGTTCCTAATTCAGAATTAAATCTCAGTCCCAATGCTCCATTTCTTGGTAAGTTTCATGGTAAGAAATTAAAACATAACAATAATGGCTCTATTTCTAATTTCTACGGAAGGTATTTTTTGAAAATTTATCAAAAATTGAATAATATGTACTTATAATTATATGAATTTAGTAACGAAATTGGTTAAACATACAATGCATTGATTTAAAGGGGCCCATGGCCTCACGGCTCTTTCTTTATGTACCGCCCTTGATGCTAATTTACTATAATGATTTCTAAATGTATTTTTTAGTAAACAATTATACTTCACACCAAAGCACTGCCAGCGGAATTACTTCTTCAAATTATTCGGTGCCACCGTCTTCATATTCCGAAGCCATGGGCATGGAAACACAAACACAAGCTCAATCCTCGATTTCTTCAGACAGACATATTTCTAAAACTTAAATGGTATTAACAAAGTTTTAATAACTTGTGATTAATAATTATATCTATGTGATCTATGTGTATTATTGTTATGGATTTTCAGAAATTTGAATTATTATTTCATTTTTGTATTATTTTCATATTTTGAATTAACATCAGTGAACTAAAAGTCTTGTAAGTAAAGAAAATTCCTTGAGAATATGAAGTTGATTTTTAAATCGATGATTTTATTTAAATTTAAATAGATCACTCACAGAACAAACGTATAAATTAAATGAAGGTTGAACTATATTGAAAAGGAATCAGCTCAATTCGTTAACGATGTAATTCTACAATATTTTTCAAATAATTACAAATTTGTAAACTAAAGTGAGAAGAATTTTTCAAACTTGGAATAAGAAGATTTGGTGGATTTTTGAAAATTGTAAATGCAGGAACTGAAGATTTTAATATAAGAAAACTTTGGGAGGACGAAATCCTCTGATAGCGAAGAGCGGAATGCCATGTCGAGAAGCACCAAATTTTCAAAATTTGCTCTCAATTTTATTTTAACGGCGTTATAATTCCAAAATTAAATAAGTTTCCGAGAATTCATCTTATTGATTGATGATAAGAATATTATTAGTGAAAATATTTAAGAGAGCTGATATTTCATAGTAAATAGGTACTCGTATAGTTGTGCACAAGCGTTAAAAAAAAATCTTAAAGAAACTGAAAGTATTTTGCAGTCTTGATTATTAATAAATCAGACCATTGATAGCCCAATAAAGCATTGGAAATATTAATTACATTAGTAATCAATAAGTGGATGGCTGTTTAATTTGAGGAATTATTTGGAAGCTATATAGCAATACACTCAATGCACGTCACTCGTATAATATATTATGTTTAGTTATATCCCATATATTTAAATTTTTGTATGTCAGGAACTCTCCGTTAAACATTGCAAATGATAAGTCTGGACTCATGAGCCTGAAATAGTTGTTTAATTAAATTTAATTGTCGTTTGAAAAGCCATCATAAATCGATTAATAATAAAGAAAACTGAGTTTTTCTAAGATTGCTACATTTGTTTTATGAATGATATTCTCTAATCAATAATATAATACAGTAATTTGAATTTAATAAATAATTTATTCGTAAATACAAAATTTGATCTTTATTCTACCTAAAACGTAATCTCGTGGGTATCTACTTTATCGATTGAGCTAAACAAAAGAAAACAAGTGTAGGTAATTAAATTTTTTTAAATAATTTTTGCTGTAAAGATATTGGGGTATTAAAATTACACTTCAATATATATCAGTACCAGATTCAAGCAATTACCATAAATGGAGGGGTGACAAAACAAACATGGATTAAATATGTAAAATAAAAAATAGTAGCAAAGGTATAGTAGTAATAACCAAAATAAATTTATATTTTGTCTTTTAATAAATTAATAATTTTTATTGAGTCTTAAAAGGGGCAATCGCTTCCCATCCTCTTCCCTGGATCCACCATTGCAATATATTTTGGATATCTGTATAATATAACAATGTTTCTATAACATATTTTAATTTAATTATGTAAAAATTATTTGAATATTAATAGCATGTATCTGATTTTCATTGTTTTAAACTGCATACGTTTTCTAATATAGACCCCCAAAGACATTTTGCAAAAACTGCGTTATTCTCTGGCCAGAAAACAATAATAGTTTATCCAAATTTCAACTGTCATGCAGTGTTTTATAATATATTTGTATTCAAACGTTTAACCCGTCGCGTTAGTCCAGTCAATGAAGACCAAAAAAGGTCGAATAGAGGAAATAATTCATGTAGTCGCAAATTTTTGTATATTAGTAGAGGGGAGTGTCATGAACAACATACTAAAAGTCCTGACCGGTGGGGGGTGAGCGTTGGAGTGGGGAGGGGGTCAAACGTCACTTTTTCTAGTTTTTCTTCAATAACTCGATAACAAATTATTTTATTTTATAATAACTGTTTTATAATAACTCGATTTACAAAAAAGTGTTTATATACAAACTTAAACTAAATTAAATTTCCTACAAAAATGGTTTTATTCATTGTTTCTCTAGAGTGAATAGTTCGTGAGATACAGGGGGTTGAAAATTTACTGATGATTAAAAATGGCATTTTAATGGTAAGAAATTAATGTTCAATGTAAAATGAATTTGGAACTAACAGATAAACTACATTTTATCACATTACATAATATATACATATATATATATTTTACATGGTATTAAAAACAAACATCTTATCTTGAATGTGTACATTTCAAAAATCAACAATTGAAATATCATCATCATCATCATCCTCCTCCTCTTGGAGATCAAGTAACGGTGCACTATTCGTACACGTACCCTAGCATTTGCCGTACACCACGAAACATGGAATACCGGCTTTTCGGTATCCACATCGTTCTCCACACCCAGTAGAACATCGGCAAAAGATGTTGTTCAGTATCGCTTCAGGTGCTACTGGGTCTTTGGTTGTTACTGGGGTGAGCGATCCGTTTTCCTCTCGGTTCCAGCCCCACTCGGTCGGTAGTAGAAGATTGTCGAGCCATTGCTGTATCTGTAAGTAGGTAACAAGAAATAGTGTTGTAAAAGGTATTATAATAAAATTAATTTACCTGTAAATAAACTCTAAAAGAGTGTTGGTGCGCAGCTCCAGGGGTCGGTGGTAGTGAATCGAGGTCTGATTTTGGCTTTCTTGATGTTTTTATGAATGCAGCATACCGGAGTTTATTGAAATCTAGCTGATCTACAGTTGCTTGATACATATGTAAAAGCATCTCCTCACCAACCTGTGCGACCTTGTCTGCTGATGTAAAGGGATTAGTGAAAATGTCTGATATTGTCTTCATTTGCTTGGGGATCTTGCTGAACAGCTTAACCATCCCTCCTTTGCTCTTATTGTAAGTGGCGGAGGTGGTGTCACACCCGCTAAATGCATGGAGAAGCAAGATGGTTTCAGCAAAAGGAAGTTGTTGGAGTTTGTTTGTTGAAAATAATCTTGATACCACCTTGCCCCTGCCAGGGCTTCACGAAGTATATGTTACTTTCTGGTCGTGCAAATGCAACGAGTAAAACAATCAAGTCCACATCTTCCCCTATTATTGTGACAGTGGGGTGTTGGGCAGCTTTCTCTAATCCGCATCTCACAATAGTGCTATCAGCATCCCCTGAAGCAACTACTGCTTCTATTCCCCTAGCTGCAATTTTGTCACTGAAGAGTTGTATTAGCCTGGTTTTACTCTTTTCGTTTGCAAGAAAATGTTCCTGTTGAACAGTGGTTTTCATGCTTTCATTAAAATTAATGTCAACTGAAGTTTTTGTGAGGCCTCTTCTTTTCTGCTCTGCTCGTTTTGTACTGTTGATGTCACCATAACCATCGAAAACCACGGTACAGTTTTGACCATAATGTTTCGGTACATAGGCTATATATTGATCGCAAAGTACAGAAAATTTGGTACCAACATTCCATTTCACGCGGTGAAGAAGGAAACCACCATCTACTACATTAGTACTCGTTTTTATATCATGATTTGCATAATTATCCTCTGGAAAAGCAACATAGAGAGAAGACTTCTTCCCTTTCCTCATTCCCCCTTAATTAAAGAGAGCCAAAGGAAATGGAGATAGTTCATATCCCATAAGCTGTGCAACATCTTTATCACTCTTTTTTGCAATGGTAGTTTTTTGAAAAATTGTCAGAGGGTCTACAGTCACTGCTTCGCCGTTCACTTTTACAGAATTTCTCATACTAGCCAATGACAAAACCACATTCTTCTTAGACTGCTTTATATCACCAAAATTACAACCAACAAAACTTTCCATGGTTACGGTACCAACTTCTAGGGCTCGGTGACTATTTATTTTTGAGTTTCCGATTATCCCTGTCGACAGAGACATAAGAGAATTCATTTTTGGAAAAGGAGGATGGTCATTAAACCATTCCTAAATCTTTGCCCGGTCTTGTCTATCCCTATTTTGCCGTGATACCCGGATATCAACATGCTGCTCCGTACTTGAAAAAGTCACTCCAGAAAAGTCCTCTAATGACGAGCTTATGGCGATTACTTCCAAGTAAATTTAATGTGGCAAGACAACAAGACTCTCACACGAAATGATACTCGGAACTTGCAAGACGAGGCTCGATACGAGACTTAATAAGTCGTCTGCGAAACGAGACAAAACTTTACAAAACCCTTGTCTCGTTGATCTCTTGGGCATCACCACTTAGATGTTGTATATACATTAATATTTGGTCTGAGCCTACTTCATACAACGTTAAACATTTATTATATATCATAAAAATACTATTTTTAATAATCCGCCATTGTTCCACCTATTTACCCTAGAGAAAAATTTATTAAAACCTTTTTTGTTGAAAATTTTATGTAGTTTCATTTTGTATATCGCCATTTTTTCGGTAAATGCGTTGGTTTTTGAGTTATTGAAGAAAAACTAGAAAAAGGGACGTTTGACCCCCTCCCATCCCAACGCTCACCCCCCACCGGTCAGGACTTTCAGTATGTTGTTCATGACACTCCTCTCTACCAATGTACAAAAATTTGCGACTACACGAATTATTTCCCCTATTTTTCCTTCATTGACTGGACTACGTCGTTGGTACACATATGAGCGCGGCTCTCACATAAATACCATTTCGAATGTTAATCGTATAAATGACGTCGAATTAATCTGATACTATTAATATCTTCAAATGACATATCTACAAAAATTGCCAAAAATAAATTTCGTCGCTATTTGTCATTCCCGCGTATAGTTATCGTCTGACAAAGTTGACAACTCCGATAAAATGAGCGTCGCGCTTACCGCGCAATATTTTTATCACTGTCGTACGTACACATGTTTTAATTTTTTTCAATTCATCATGGCCAATAAAATAATTTTGTAGTTGGAGGAAACCGAAGAACAATCTTTGGGAGTCTAATAGTGATATTTCTGAACCTACACCTAAGCTTTAGTACACAACAATCAAATACTCCGCAAACATCTTGGTCGCGTTTCATAATAGTACTAATACTATTAGTCGGAAAGTACAAGTTGAATATTATTACTATTGAAAAATAATGAAGAAGTACCATAAACCACGCAGCTAGGTGTTCAGATTAACGATTTTAAGAGTATTTAAAGTTACTTGTAACTTGTAATATTAGTAAATTTTCATTATGAAACAGGGCCCTTGTTGGAGAATAGCACTAAATTATGTATAGTAAATACAAAATGTAATTTGCATTTTTAATTAAGGGTAAAAATATACATATTTCTATGTACGATTGGACGTTCTAAGATGATCGAGCAATTGATAATGATATAAAAATAACGTGTGAGCGCCGCGCTCACAGTGTATACCAATCACGTTAAGAAATGAAGTGTACCAACGACAGGTTATGAAAAGAAACAGAAAAACTTTTTAATTAATATTTGCAATATATTTAATCGGTAACTCAAACTCCTTATTACGTACAAATGTTCCAAACACGTCATTGAATGTAACCTTGATCTAGGTTAAAGACATAATGGATGAATGCAGGTATTCAACTTAAAAGAAGTTGTAGTCGGGTGAATTGTTAAAATAAAAGGGGTTTATCTAATATTAAAATTTGACTAACAACAATTTTTTAAGTTTTATAATAAAGTTTTATTATGAGTACATTAGAATGGACGGAGTGTCTGTGTGACTATTGTTTTTATTGGTGTTGTTTTTGTTGGAAAAAAATTAAAAAAAGAAGAAAATTTAATGACAGTAAGTTACAGTATATCGACATAAAAATTATATTTTGTATATTTATTAAGATTAGTAGATATCTAATTATATCAAACAACTTGACAAATATAAATTTAATTATTTTGATATCTTATTTTAAACAGGAAAAAACCTTCAAATGTATTAACTTCAACTTTCGCTCTTTTATGACACAATACCTATATACTATTCAATTCTTTAGTAAGTCATCTTGAAATTGTAATTTGATTGTCAATATCAGAGAAATAAGGCAGGTACTCAACATAATATGATATACTATACAATAAACATTTTTTTATTGAAAAATAAATATTATTTTTTATATTAATAAATAAATATAATTAATAAATTAATTAGTCTAATTAATTTTTTATCCTTTGTTGCAAAAAAAATTAAAAAAAGTATTCATGAATTTAATTTTGGAATGGTAAAACAATGAAAAACAGCTTATTTAGGCCACATACTTCGTAAAAACAAATACGAGTTTCCACAACTTATAATCAAAGGTAAAACAAAGGGAATGCTTGGACGGAAAGAAGGCAGATCTCATGGACAGGAAATATTAGAAATTTGACGGGATTGAGTGTTGAGGGACTGATAAGAATAGCAGAAGATAGAGAAGAATTTTCCATAATTATCGCCTACCTCCTTTGATGAGAAGGCACCGAAAAAAGAAGAAGAGAAACGACAAAAAGAAATATAAAAATTTAAACGAAGAGAAAAATTGGAAAATGAAAAAGTAAGAAGAAGTAACGGCAATTAGTGAAAATACCACTCGTCAAAGATATAAGAAGATAGCAAAAAAAGAAGAGAACAGAACAAAACAAAATATTGGCAATGCTAACCCAGATATGCCTAATGTCCCATACCGGGTGCTGAATGAGTTAGCCGAACATAGGAAATTAACATGTAAAAACTTATTTATGCAAATTCCTGCTTCCCTAATTATTTTAGAGAAAAATTGAAAGACACAAAAAAAATGCAGATATCGAATAACGAATTTTCTTGAAGATTGGTAAAATTACACTAAAATTTTAGAATTTTAAACATTTTCTTATAGTAATATACATATTTTTCATTTTTAGTACAAACTGTAAACCCTACAACTTTAGTAACCCAACAGCCATTAAATCAAAACCAACCTAGTGTTACTCAATCAATGCATTTTATACCTCCACCGTCAGAAAACTACTTTCCTCTAACACAATATTCACGAGCATTATATGGTCCACCACCAGGTAGTACAAACAATTTTTTGGCAATACATTTTACTATACAGAATGATTTTAGCAGAAATAAAACCATTATATCCACACAATTCAGCAGGAGTGCCACTAACAAAGTAATTTTGTGTTTTGTTGTGGTAGTTTTGTTTAAGTTTACATACGTACTGATAAATTACAACCATACCAAATAATTATTCTGAATTAGCTATTTCTTTTCTGTAACAAAGTATTTTACAGTTGGGAAATATATTTAGCCAATAGTAAGTCACGAATGTGTATTTTCATTCCTGATTTACCATTAGAACTACTAAATACAGATCTCTAAATTACCAACTAGTGGGAAATTAAATTTTAATAGCCATTAGACTCGATATACAGTACAGTCTCGGTAATCCAAACACACGCTAATCCGAACACACGCGCTAATCCTATCTCCAATCATCCGAACAAAAGAAGAAAAATTCAGTACTCTGCACAGATAGTTATAATCCGAACTCTACTAAGTTGTGATTATAACAATTTATGCGAACTACAAAGTTTTTTTTTTCGTGTTTGGATTACTGGACATTTTGTTCGGATTAGGGTGTGTTCGGATTAGCGTGTGTTCGGATTATCGAGACTGTACTGCATTTACTATTTTTAATAATTATATTTACAATGTATAGAATATAAGTACGAAATAACATTTTTATAATTTTTTCTATAGTTTAGTAAGTTTTTAATCAAAACAAATAAACACAAGTTAATACACGAAAATATTATTCACCCTGTATAATATAATGTATGAATGATGTCAAATGTTTAGTATATGAATTTAGCTAAATTTTGATATCAGCTTCATATCATATTATAGGTACATTTATAAGATAAGATGCTTCAAGCATACATAGATGGATATCAGTATTAGTAGTGGAAAATATCTATCTACCAGTACTAGTTTATGATGGAGTTGGGAATAATACTGTGTATTATTCTTATTCCATTAGCGGTATTCGCTGTAACAATAGTTACAATATGCAAAATGCGTCAACTTAAAAGAGGTCAGTTATATATTATTTTTAATCTTTTATTAAAATTTATGCACATCTAGAAGTATACTGTAAAGAGGGAATTTACCCATAACAATAAAAGACATTGTCAGAAATTGTATTTAAAAATATTATATAGTATGTTACATAGCTGCTGTGAAATATACATATTATAATGAATCTACCTATAATATTAAATGTATTAAAAATTATGTGGAACAAAATTAAAATTATAAAATTATCTATTTAGAATAACAAAAACTAATGTAAATATTATTCTGTAGATATTCAGGCCTGTATATGTTGTATTTCCATCGTATTTTTATATTTAAGTTAAATATGTGAATTTTAATAGTTACAATTTACTGGAAATAATAATATTAAAATAAATCTCTGGGAAGAAAAAGACGAAGCACAATGTAGAATGTTTTAAATTTTTGATAAACAAGTATTTAATCTGCGTGCCATCATTGAGCAATGGCAATAATTATTATCAAATTCTATATTAGTTGTATCTACAGTAACTTAAATTTATAATAATTAATAATATTCAAGTTACTGACTATAACTGCACTTAACTAGGGTAACTTTTAAAATTTACTTAATTTAATGGATTTACGAAAAACTGCTTAGAAATTCTTGATTAAATTCTCCTTGAATACTGCTCAAGCAATCATATTCAAATACTTTCACCTCCATACGATCGGAGTACTATGTGTAAAACAACGCTTTCTTGCTATGTTTCTATATAATACACCTTCCCAGTTGCCAAAAGTATTTTAGAATTTTTTTCCAAGCTTTTATGATAGACTACTTATATGTATAGGTATTGATATTGTATTATTCCAGATACCAAAATTTAAAATTTGTTGCTTCAGAAAAATACTAATCTTATACTATATTTCCATTCATTTTTCTCTAAAAATCCAAAGTTAAATTTCCCTTCTAACAAAAAGGAACCCGCATGTTTTGCAAGCAAATCAGGTATCGGTTATAGTTTTATTGTATGTTATTTAGAATTATGTTTATTATTAAAACTTCTACGTTCTTATATAGTATGTGTATACAACTACTTGGAATAACATTTTGTGCAAAACTCGAAAACGGTTCCAGAATAGATTAGATTCATTTTTTCATAAATATTTATTAACTACAATATAATATCAAATTCAGCAAATTTAACCGATACCGAAATTACCTGCAAAACGTGCATGGGCCTTTCCAAATTAAATTGAAACATAAAATTTAACTTATATTAACTTGCTTTAAATTTCAATAACATAGATTCTCCATTTAAAACTAATTATAATTGCGTATTACTTCAAATCCAAATTTAAGCTTCTCTTTCATTTTAAAATTTCTGATCTAATTAAATACCTACTCAAAATATCCAATGTCGAGCAGAATTTACCAACTTTATTTAAAACTATATTTGATTAATTTTCAAATCAAATAAATAAATTTACTCGTTTAACATAAATCATACATTTATTTTTCAAAATATAAAAATATCAATATAAATTAATAGACAAAGTTTTATCTAACCTCTTAGGCAGCCATCTTCTTCTAGATTGTGGTATTACGTTTAACATAATTATGTTACATCTGCTTTACTTTTCTTTGTGCACAGTAAATTATACTTCTAGTAGACAATCGATTTACCACTTGAACTTTGATTTATTGTTCTTTACGCACAGTTGTAAATCATGTTATTTTGTTCATTCATTTTATATGTTTATTTCCTATTAAAAATTATTCATCCAAATTGAAATTTGCAAGAAAATTATAAAATATACAGATTTAAAGCAGACAATTGAAGTGACGTCGTCAATTATCACGCAATAATTTATATTGCGTCTGCATTTTCCAATATTTTGAAATCAATTGTAACTGATGACGCCTTGGTTCATTACACCAATAATGCTGTGATCGCTAATCAATATGGCTTTGTTTTAGGATTATCTACATGCAGTAATCTGTTAAGGTATACTAACTTCATTATCTGAGCTTTGAAGGGTGGAGAAGCAGTAGATGCATTTTTAACGATTTTTCTGTAAATATTTCGCAATTAAAGCTGGAAGAATAATTATATTCAATCTTACTTCTTTTCCTGATCTTATTTTCTGTTATAACAACTGGTGGTAACTTAATGGGCAGTTGGTTAATAAACACTTGAAATTTCTGATGATTGTAGACAACATAAAGGTGTTTAAAATGATTTCATCTACAGGCGACTCTATATACTGCTCCAAAATGATCTGAAAATAAACATCGGCAGATTTAAAACCATGAAATTCACTCGAAAAAGAGATAACACATAAATCTTATAAAATTATAAAATCAATGACCAGCTGTTGGATAATGTACTATTATCTGGACGACCAAAGAAAAGCCCTGCGTTATCAATTATGAGATTATGAATTAATAAGAGAATAGCTAATCAAATCAACGTCTTTTTCATAATATATTTAAACCCCACCTGATACGTTCTACCTGTCGAAGTCAAATAATGTAATTTTTTGGTTATAACTAGAAAACTTATTAAAGTAACAACGAAATACTTTTCGTTTATTTATTGGTGTATTTTAAATTTAAAGTAAAAATACTAATTAATTGAAACAATTAGAAATCATTATCTGAAGTTTTTGAAGTATTTGTAGAATCATCGGCATTATTTACTTGTATACTAACTAGTTCGGCTCCAGTGATACCTAAATTATTGTTTGTCATGTTGCGTTGGTACCATTTTTGAATAAATTCTTCTGTATGACAAACACAATTTGCCCATATAGTTTTGGAGCACTGTTCCAGAGCTTCTTCCCACATTATAACCGTCTCTTCCAATATGCTTGTTATAATATTGTTTAGCATTAGCTCAAATCTTAAATTAGTTTGATAGCTTTGAATTCGTAGTGATACAGTGGTAATCTCAATACTTCATGGTCATGTTTTCTTAAAATGTCTTAAATACTTTTTACTTACTTTTTAAATGTTATAAACGATAAAGTTTTAATAATGCATTTAGAAAGGTTAATTTCGTTTTATTTAATTATAATAATATTCAACATAATATAGTCATTTCATTCAAATTACCGAAGGTTGGTCAAAGTTTTAAGTAATTAAATAACTAAAGTAAAAAATGAAGAAGCAATAATTAAAAAAAAAGTTTAAATTACAAAATTATTTTACAAATTTAATTTATTTTAGCAAAACTGGCAAAACGTCAAGAACTTTATATATCAACAGTACAAAATTGCTATTTGCCAAATAATACAACTTTACATGATCCAAATCGGCGAAGTTCTAATTTATCTACTTTCGATATTTCTACAATCAACATAGAAGAGCAAATTGCAGGTACTTTTATTGTTTTATTACCAATAGTTTTATAATAAATATTGAAATATAAATATACGTTTAACGTACATTTTGAACAAGCACTAATAGTTATAATATTCTAGAACTAAAACTGATTTTTTTAAATACCATTTTAACAACCGACTTTTCAAGTCATTTATATATGAAACTTATGAAAGCAATTGTTTTATTTTTGTATCGGCAATGGGCGACGCTAAAGTATTACTTTAAAGCTGCCCGCTAAGGCAAGCCAAACTATAATGTTAATAAAATTACATTTAATTTAATAATTATTTTTAGATTTTAATTTAAAATAAAATTTTATATTTATTCTACTACTATTTTTAGCATTCACGTTATATGAATCCAATCAGCCCAATCAATCAATCCATTCAACTCAAACAGGAGTTCGAGAAAATGTACCAGAATACACAAAACCACCAGCATATAATCCTAACTATTGATGAATATATTATTACAAGTTTATCGTTATTCTATGACATTTTGAGAAAACTGTTATTTTAAATTATATGCAGTGAGGTCGTAAAGTTTCAATATCAAAATGTAAAGTCAAGTTTGCATTTTAAAATATTTTCATCATTGTTATTAGCTTATTGCTTAGTGTGATGTCGTGGACAATTTTTTTAAATTGCAACCTTTACCTTTTTACGAATTTACATAGATCACAGATTTTAGTGAGGAAATGTCAAAAATACACCAATTTCAAGTAAAAAGTTTTCAAAATAATAGTTTCCAAGTTTTAGAAATGTCGAAATGAATAACAGAAAATGTTTTATCGAGTTTATTCTAAACCTTACGACCTAACTGCATAATACGAGTATACATATGTACATAAATTAATTGAAAATCTCGATATTCAAAATAATATTTTTTTATTTCTTTTATATATATACGTTAATTTATATTTACACTGTAATGATTGAAAAATTGTGATTATTATTTATAAAGAAAGCCAAATTGATCCTAAATATCAAGTATGGATTTTCCTATTATATGTATATAGGAAAATATAAAACATTAAAAAATGTACCTACTCATAATTTAATCATAAATTTAAATAGCAATAAAAGTTTTTTAAATGTTTTTAATTAACTTTTGAAGTTTGTACTTGGCTAATATTACCTTTATAATATTGTAAATGAGTATAAGTTGGTATAAGTTAATAAAATTGCAAAAAGAAATTTTTTTAAATTAATTTTTGTTAAAAGTATTGAATACCTATGTAGGTATATGAGTAAAGTAACTATAGAAATAAGAATAATAATATATAATTTTTCCGTGAGTTAAGACAGAAATACTCTCTACTTCAATTTCGGATTTTATGGGATTTCTTGACTTGCTTCTGCAAGGGAATTAGAAAATAAATAATGTAGCTTTTCTTAGATGTGCAATAAAGTGTAAAGTTTACTATAAATGTTACTTGTAGTATATTACATATTCACTAATAGGTATGAATGTGTAGCATAGAATAGAATGGGATAATGAAATCAACATTCAGATTTTTTGTCTAGGTTAGCACACTACTATAGAAAGAATCTTTAATATTCACAGATCAAGAGATAGTGTTAAGAATAGATGCGGGAACCCCGATGGAAATATCAGGATTTAGTTCTAAAATAAGATACAAAGGAAAGATATCGCCTGATGATGTCATAGTATGGTGAAAACGTTTGCAATATTTTATACTTACAATGTATTTTATTTGTGATAAAGATAACTTAAAAACAAAAAATAGTTTAAAAAAAGGTTTGTATGGTTTTTGGGTTTTCTAAAATTTACACTACTTAAACCGTTAAACCACGTATCAATGACTATTAAATAGTCAAATCAAACAAATTAAATTTTAATTTGTTTGATTCTTACAAACTCACCGATACAAACTTTTACTATATTTTTATGTTAGTATTACTTTATTTACTACGATAACTACTACTACATATTACATAAGACATCCATGTAAAATTGGTGGTATAACCAACTATCGATTTACATAATTTGTTGTTATTGTTCCATGTATTTCAATTAATCTAAAGCATTTTACCGCTAGTTAAAACATAAAACTTTAACCTAAGTTATGTTATAAAATACTGACCTTTGATTAAAATTTTTTTAATTTCCTGTATACTTTACTATATTAGTTATGAGTGTGTAGTTTTACTTTTCATTAAAGGGCAAACTTCAACATCAAACCTACGACCGATATCATAGTAATTATCGTGTAGTGTAGCTTCGCGAGTGGGTATTTGAAATTATTAATAACCTTAAAGGTACACAACGCTGACAAACTTCATCCAAAATGTCTGAGATAGAAGAAGTTAAGCAAGCGGTGCAAGAAAGGTAAGAAATAATATTTTTCCTTTGAATAAAAATTGACCGTATAATTTAAAAAAATAAATTGATTAAATCTTATACAGACTAAAATAAATGTCATGGTCACTAAATATAATGATGATAGTATTTCTTGGAATGATATTATCTGAATTGTTTCTGAAACTTAATAAAACTAACGTAATTATTCACCCTCTTGGTGAATTACATAATATTACTATTATTAATACTATTACACATACTATAATATTATTATATACCTATATAATAATACTATTATAATATCCACTTCACCGAAAGCAAATTATTATATTTTTGAGTTTGTTTTGAACCTAACAGAATATTTTATCTATTATATTTTCAGTTTAGTGACTCCAAAATGGTACCAGTGGAATAGATTTTCTGAAAAAACGCTAATCGAAGCAGAAGAAAAACTTCTCTCACGTGATTAAAATTTTATATTAAAAAGAGTTTAGTATACAGTTGAAATTGTTTTAGATATAAAAGTTCCATATAAAACAGAATATATAGATCTTGGAGCAAATATAGCAAATCCAGATAAAATTTGGACCATATCAATAAATACAGAAAGCCGCAATATACCGATGATATTATTGCATGGTTTAGGTGGAGGTATAGGAATATGGGCTAATAATCTGAATGCTTTTGCACAAAAGCGACCAGTGTACGCTTTAGATTTAATAGGTAAATATGATTATATTAATTTAAGATTACCATTTTTATAACATATTGTTTAATTTTTACAGGGTTTGGAAGAAGCACTCGTCCAGATTTTAGTATAGATGGTTCCTACATAGAACATCAAATGGTGAAAATTTTAGCAAAATGGATAGACAAAATGAAATTAGAACAATTTATTTTATTGGGTCACAGTTTAGGTGGTTTTTTAGCAACAAATTACGCAATTTTATATCCTAATCGAGTAAAACATTTAATACTGGGTGATCCATGGGGATTTTCGGAAAAACCTACTGTAATACCCGAAAGTGATAGTATACTGAGAAGATATATAGACTATGGTTTGGCTTATTTAAATCCACTTGCTCCAATTAGATTAGCTGGACCTTTTGGTAATTATATCAAAGATTTTAGAAATGTTTATGAACATAAACATACATTTTGTAGGGCAATGGTTACTCGTTAAAGCAAGACCAGGTTTAATTGAACATTTTGAAAAAGCTATTGGTGGTGGCGAACTGATAGCAACTTATTTGTATCACTTAAATTCTCAATATCCTAGGTAAAATTGTTAAAAATTTGCTTGGTCAAAATTTACATTACATTTTATAGTGGAGAACGTGGTTTTTATTACATGTCAAATGGATTTTCTTGGTCAAAATATCCAATCACTAGAAGTTTAGATAAACTAGATAAAAGAATACCTATTACGTTTATGCGAGGGACAATATTTAAAATTAACGAAAATGTTGAAAATATTCTAAAAGAAAAACGAAAAGATTCTTATGTTAAAACATACGTGAGTGACTTAATCAAAACGAAACATTTGATCATTTTAACCTATTTATTGTATGAATTTTAGATAATTCAAGGTGCCGATCATCATATTTATGTGGACCATTTTGAAGAATTTAATAAATATGTACTGGAAGCCTGTGATTATACCGACAAGCAAGAATCTTCATATACAGCAAAATAAATAAATTTTGCGAGAATATAAAAGGTTACGGTTATTTTAAAAAAAAAGTTGTGTGCATTTTAACGTAATGACCATAATACGTATTTACTAAATTATTAAAAAAATTGTTGAAATAACAGTAATTTTCGAATAAAATATTAACAAATTTTGTGTTATGATATTCAGACTCTCAACATCCACCAAATGAGTTTTGCAAAATAAAAACTCGGGAAACTTAAATGTCTTTTGAAAAATAATAAATCAAGCGGGTGCTCAACATAAATGAAATTAATTCCGTATAACTTATTAGTAATTTATAGAATAATAATTTAAAATATCTTATCGAGAACTTGGTGCATACACTGCGGGTAACTACATTTTTAAAATTGAAGTTATAGAAATATACGAAATGTTTAAAAGCTTGTAAAGCCGAGAACTTTTCTTGGGAATTATTAAATTGAGAACATTTGCTTTAAACTTTAAAGCATCATTTGTAAAAATATGGCACTGTATGTGGATTGCCAAATTAATTGTTTTAAAAAACTATGCATATAAGCAAAAAATGTATTTCTGCATTTATTTTTATTTTTCCCATTCTTATTTTATAATTTTGGTATTAAAATGTTCCTTATTATGTTTTGATAAGATTTAGAAACATTTTAGTTAGATGTTCATCTATGGGTATGTCAGTGTGTGATTGGGATATAAAAAAATAGTATCAATCGCACAGGTTGAAGCGTGCAATAATGTCATGAAATTTGGCATAAACGTGCATGCATCATAACTAAATTTAACGGCCAGCTGAAAATGGTAAAATTCTCTTGAAAATTGCGGAAATGATAAACATTATTTAACAAAATTCAATTGTCGATAACTTTCGGACCACTATGTTTTACACCATGTTTAGCTTTATGTCAATAGTTCGAAATAAAAGAAGGAATAGTAGTCCAGTCAATACAGATCCAAAAATGATGTTTGCTTGCAATAAATCATAAAATTTTGAAACTTGGCAAAAAGTTTCGTCTTAGGTGCCTGTTTAACCAAAAAAAAAGTCGCCATTCCTCCGAGGTCCGAAAGTGTCCGCCATCTTAAATTTTAAGTGAAAATTTATGGTTTTTCAATAATATCTTCAAAAATATTAATTTTACAAAATATTGTTCGTGTAAAAATTGAAGCTCGTTAAATTCTCAATAAGAAAGTTGATATTCAATATTAGCCTAAATGTAATATTTAACTGACAAAATCCATCTGCCTGTCGTGAAATGTTGTGCTGCGTCTGATTAATACTATAGTGTAGCGGATTATCGTCAAAAGCGTTCACTAACCCAATTACGACGTAGAACTAGACGAATTATATATCAAAATGTTCGTATTGACCTAATGGACCAAAATACGTAGTTTGGGACATCGGCAATTGTGAGAGACAAAAGTTATAAGCCAGAAACTATAAAAAAAAATTAATTTTATTTAACCAATTGAAAGAACTTTTGAAATCGTTCGTACTTTAAAATTACTGTAGGTATACCAAGATGATTTTAACACTATTATTTAGGTCGAAATGTCTATTTTTCAGCGATATATAAAAATATGTATTAATTAAGTTTTAATTAACTTTAATTTAATATTATACGAGCGATGATAAATTTTTGTGAAATATTTTCATTTAAAATGGAAAGTTTTTCTTTAGTAGCATCTCACTAAAATTTGAAAATTCGTGCACGTGACAAAAAGCGGAATTTTATGAAGAATATTTCATACGCTTACACTATGCACTTATTTTTATAAATAAACACAGGAGAACAATAAAACATAAAGACCGATAGCGTAATCCGCACGAGCAACCCCCTACCGCTCTAACAGAAATTTATTCTATTATTTGATTTCTACCGCATGTTTCAGTAGTAAAAACAGCATTTTATATATTTTAAATCAAGTATTGTATCAAACTTGGAATAATGTTTTATAAAATTTGATCGAATTAAACAAAAATTTCAAAATTTTTTTGAATTTTTGAAAATTAGAATTTTTTTCAAGTAGTTACGAATTTACAAAGAAATTATTAAGTAGTTAAAAATAAATAATACACATATATAACAACATAATAAGGAATGATAAAATAAAATTAAAAATTGGCATCTTCTTCGTCACTACTTCCATCAGGCACTTTTTAGATTGCAAATATTCCGGTAGGTACTTCAAATTTCTCACTCCTCGTATAATATTAAATTAGAGCTAATTAGAACTTAATTAATACATATTTTTATATATCGTTGAAAAGTAGACATTTAGTGCTAAATAATAGTGTTAAAATCATCTTGATATACCTATACTAATTTTAAAGTACGAACGATTTCAAAAGTTCTTTCAATTGGTTAAATAAAATTAATTTTTTTTATAGTTTTTGGCTTATAACTTTTGTCTTTCACAATTGCAGATGTCCTAAACTTTGTATTTTGATCCATTAGGTCAATACGAACATTTTAATATATAATTCGTCTAGTTCTACGTCGTAATTGGGTTAGTGAACGCTTTTGACGATAATCCGCTACACTGTAGTATTAATCAGACGCAGCACAACATTTCACGACAGGCAGATGGATTTTGTCGGCTAAATGTTACATTTAGGCTAATGTTGAATATAAACTTTCTTATGGAGAATTTGACGAGCTTCAATTTTTATTAAAACAATTTTTTTGTAAAGTTAATATTTTTGAAGATATTATTGAAAAACCATAAATTGTCACTTAAAATCTAAGATGGCGGACACTTCCGGACCTCGGAGGAATGGCGACTTTTTTTTTGGTTAAACAGGGACCTAAGACAAAACTTTTTGCCAAGTTTCAAAACTTTATGATTTATTGCAAGGCAAAATTCCCCATTGACTGGACTATAGGCACAATATCTTGTTTTAATATTTGACGTTCAAAAGGTTATAAACAATAAAATGTAAAACGGTCACTTTGATTTGAAATTAATTAATTGTAGGAAATAAATCAAATTTTGAGTGCCTATTACATAAATATTTAATGGTCAAATAACTTTTTAATGTATTTTTGTTGACAATATAATATTAAATTGATGTTAAACTGACAGAAATCTGTTTTAATTTTTGTAAATTTATTTCATGTTTTGATTTTTCTAAACCAAACTTTTTTAAAATTTAGGTTCCATTATTTTATAGCCGTACGGTTGGATGGAAGATTTCAGGTAACTTTTATAGAACACAATAATAAATATGCTATGACATTTCGTTTTCGTATTTACCTGAGCTTTCATTTTTTATTTAATATATTTGCATGTCAATCTGTGACGTCACATAAAATTAAAGATTACCCATTACTTAATAATGAGTTGGGAACAAAATAGCAAAGAACATTGTATACGTTATACGTACGACATCGATCAACATGTTCGTTGTATCTACTTAAATCAAGTCACTTGTACTATTTTTTAATTATGCTCATTACAACTAACTTCTTCTGACCTTGATTGCAATACTTTTCAGATATATTTCATATTATATTACAATATTACATACAATACATTTCATAATTAAAAAAAAAACATATGTAGATGCATACTGAAGCCATTATTATGTATGCTTAATGCTTACCTATATTATAGTAAATATTACGTATTCCTAGTGATTCTAAACAGTGTCATAAAAACGATCACGGTAATCAGATTGCAGTTATTTCGAACACTTTTTTAGTTTCTGTTAAATTATTGTATTTTTAAAAAATTATTATTAATTATTACAATTAAAAATTTACCAATTTAATTAAAATGAGCAGCAAGTGTAATATTTGCTTAGTACTATTTTTAGTTTTATTATTTTTGAGTTGACGTGCGTTGCAAAACAAATAAGTAATTACGATAAGAAGAATCATGTAGGTAAAAACGACAATGAAAACTTTTATTAGTTAATAAATATTCTATATTTATGCCATTCAAGTTTATAAATAATATATTATTTGCAATAAATAATTAATTATTTCGCTGGATTTTTAATTAAATTGTATTTAATTTTTGATTAAAAACGAATATCAGTAATGACTCAATTAGACATTGAAAATCTCAGTTGGTTTTACGAAGCCGCATTTTTCGTAATTTGTGTCTTATTGTTTGTTATGCACTTGTTGTGTTCTTGTGTTTGTAATAAAACAAAATGCATTCCTAAAAATGGTAAGTGTAAACTACAAAACTCATTGTACATAAATCATATACAAAAGTCCACCATTTTGTTGTTTTCTAAAATTTAATTGTTTAATGATTAACAAAATTGCCGTTGTTGATTTTGCACATTATGGTCACGAAATCAACATTTGCATTACATGTTTTTAACGAATCTACACTAAAAAAACAGATTTCTATTTGAGATATTCAGTTTTACTAAAAACATCTTACATTAATTTATTACACGTTTACATAAAAATGAGAAATGTTAATTTAAATAGAGATTTTGCACTTATTAATTAACTTAATTAAAATATTACATGGTAAATGTAATTTTGTAAATTTGCAGTAATTGGTATTAAATAATATCCCATTATAAATACCGAATTTTTTGAAATGAACTTCATGCATAAATAAAAATTTCAAGTAATTTTATTTTTAGTTTAATTTAATGGGTTTTTATATATTCTTTCCTAGGGGGTTAAAATTGGACTATTTTAACTTTTTTTAAATATAAATAACTATATAATAAAATAAATAAATATAAATAATAATATATTATAATACAAAATATAATATGCATAATATACTGTCATTTTAAAAACTTACTCCGGGCTTAACAAAGTTGTGTTAAAAAGGCTTTCTTAATATAAATATTTTTATATTTCATATTTTATGATTCTAAAATTTAATAATTGACTAAGAATTTCTATGAGATTTTGCATAATCTTAGTTTAGATTAAGAAATATTTTAGAATTCTAAGATAAAAGCTGGTTTTACCATTAAATATATACATAATGTGGATGGTGAATACATATAGTACAAGATAGTACGTATGTTGTTATTATTGGGAGTATATTACTTACATCTGGAAATAGTTGTTGTTTTGTGATTTATTATCATGGAAACAAAAAAGTATTCAATCGAATAAATAATAATTATTATAGTTTTAAAAAATAATATCTGTTTTGTGACTTGCAAATAACATCATTTATTTACTTATTAAAATTTTAAAATTCTCACTCTTAGAGTCACTTTTAACAATAAAAATTAATCTATCCAAAAGTAGGTACATAGTAGTTTTATCTAATCTATCATTTACTGTATTCTTATGTACCCAACATATAATTAAATTAAAATTTAACGAACTCTACAGAGAATTTTACATAATCAAGTATTTTACATGTATTTTATTTGAAAACTTTAAGTTTCGGGTATTTTCAAATCTGTGTAGACGTTATGGATTATCACAATCAAACAGGATTTTTTATTGCTTTAATAACATTGATAGTTATGCTGACTGTAGTAAATAAATTTTTGAAAATCAAAAGGAAACATTTAAGTCTTTTTAATGATCAAGAATGGCAACGTAACCGTAAGTGTTTTCAATTTATTTTTGGAACATTTTAAAATCTTTTATTTAACTTAACTTCTTGATGTTATTTTTTAAATCAATTTTTCCATACGTTTGTTTAACCAAAACTTTTAAGATTAAAAATTTATGTTAACTAAATTTATGAAATGTGACAAGTGGGTACTTTCTGTTGGCTCTTGGAATTGAAAACAAAAATTTTTATTTCTTATTTTGGTAGAATGAGAATGTTGGTTGACTTGTATAAAAAATATAAATTATCTATGTGGTACTACACCAATTGTTGAATGAGGAAGTTATCTATTTCGAGCACCATTTATACTACTCTTCTGATAAATTGAGATTAAATTCTTTAAATTTTCCAATTTGGATTTGCAATTAGTGCAGATTTGGCAATTTAATTATGTTGTATCGTAGAGCTAACGGTTATCTCGATAGATGGTGTTGTGATCTACCAATTAAAAGTTCATAAAAGTTTCTAGTGCTGGCAATATAATCTGGACTTACATTTGACGTATAGTGACGTATTTCACTCTAAAAAGCGTCTGAACTCCGCGATAAAATGAAGATACTTGTCAAAGTTCACCCATTGTATAGCTTTTTCTAACATTTAGATGCTTTGGTTTATTGAGTATTGGACAAATACTTGCAAACATGATCAAATTAAAAATTCTTTGCTTTGGCTTTCTATTCCTATATCACTTTTAATTACAGAATTTCTGCAAAAATTTTTTAAAAAATATTGCAACAATATGCGAGAAAATTGCAATTTTTTTAATTGTTGTTTATTTTGTAAAAGTTTACAATGATTTCCAAAAAATTCGACTGGAATTCCAACATGCATTGGATTTATACCGGGTGTTTATTTCCAGACTATCCAGTTGAAATAACTTCTTTTTTTGAAAACATTTGGAAAAAATAAAATACACGTCGATTTAGATATAAAGAGGGACGTTCGAAACTAATACTGTTTAAATTTTAAATAGGACCCCTTGCCTGCGATATAGTATTTTTAAGGTAGAAAAGATCCTCGTTGATCCACATTAAAAAATTTGGATATAGCGAATTTCTCGATGAGCTTTGAGCTATATAATAATAATATCCCTAATCCCTAATAAACTATGAAGTTTATTATTGACCCCTAAACTGGATTTTTTTCTCAGGGGTCATTTGAAAACGGAAGCTTATAAACTCCTCCCTAGAATCTTTAGGAACTGAAAGTTAGGTTAATTCAAGAATGTACGCGGATTAGCGCAGAAACATATCAGCAAGTCCGCGAAGAGTTTGAAAGTAGCTTATACTATTATTTGACCAATAACGGAACATATTTTAAAAACTTAATTTCATAACTTTTCTAAAAATTAAATAATTTCCGAATTAAATATTTTTTATTTCAGCTTTCAATTTTGACTTTTAGCTTATCGAGGGATCCGCCAAATCCAATTTCTTTAATGTGGATGAACAAGGATTTTTTCACCTGTTTAAAACTGCATATCGCAATGTAGGGGGTCCTATTTAAAATTTCAAAATAGGGGTAGCTGGGGGTTAGGGGGTGGAACTTAAAACGTGCTTTTTTTAATTTTTTCAAAAAAAGAAGTTATTTCGATTGTGTAGTCTGGAAATGAACAACCGGTATAACTTATTTGGGATACTTTCCCTTCGACGATGTTCATTATAATATAATAGCTCTGTCATGACCGTCTAGAAACCAAGGCATTTTAAGGATTTGCAAGATTTTCATATATTTTATGAAGTGTGATATCATTTAATTACTTGGTTTCCAAAGAAAAGGCCGAAGAGAGGAATTCAGGCCGGAATCTTGATTTACTAATTCATCATCGTTCTCTCACCACAGTCACAAGAATGGAAATTTTAAAATACATTTTATTATTATTTATTTATTCATTTGTTTTCTTCTAAAATTATTTTAATTTATTGAGTTTTCTTTTGGTTCTATAATTTTAATTTGTCTTTCAATAATGTTTATTTTTAATTTTACCAATATCATATTAATATGTATCCAATAAAATTAGTAGGTACCTAACTATTTATTTGTTAATTTTTTATTTTTATTTTGTCGACTCATTCCTTTATTTTACTTACTACTTATCAGTTTTAAGTACCTACATTTTTTAATGATACCTACCTGTAAACTACGTAAATTACAATTTTTCTTAAATATGCAGGTTAAATTAACCAAAAAAAACGAATTTTTTTCGAATATAAGCTCTCGGCATTATCTTATAAAAAATAAAAAATAATAAAAATTTTTTATTGGATAAAGTTTTATACTAATTTATACTATAAAATATGATGCAAACCATGTATTTAATTTACTCGTTTCTATTATTTTACAACTAGTTATATAAATAGCTATTTCAAATTTGTCATAAAATTTATCCTATCGTTAAAACGGATATAGCCGCGGTATACATACCTATAATAAAAGGATGATAATAATTTCATATCGATACTGCCTAGATTTAACATAATTTTCAGTACCTATAATATTATTACTATTTATCTTATCTTTACAATACCGGGGTTTTGTATTGCAGATATGAAATTATGCTTTATTAATTTCTTTAAAAAAATTGTTCTATATCTATGTATTAAATCAGTAAGTCAATTTAGTAAATTAGAGGAGGTAAAGTTTTAGTAAAATGGTTGTAGGTGTTATAATATCCTTTATAACTGTTGTTTTAATATTAATCATCATGAGTGCAATTTTACGTACGTGCGTCAGTGTGAGAAAGGGTCCTACTTCCAGACGAATTGTAGTACTTAGAAACTGTGGAAATTTGGAATCGAGTAAGAATTTTTTTAATTTTTCATAATTATTATTGACAGTTTTATTAAACAGGGTACTGAATGAGTTAGCCGAACATAGAAAATTAACATGTAAATAATACTTATTTATGCAAATTCCTGTTTCAGAATTAATGAAGAAATATAGACTACGAATGATAAGAGCATTAGATTTCAATTAGTTTTTATTTAAAAAGTCAAAAAACGCTGCTTTTGAAGTTTCAAGTATATCAGACTGGCCATATAAGTTTCCAAGATAATTATTTTTGAAAATAAAAATTATATTGAATTTATTAGATGGCCAGTCCGATAAATCAAAATTTTAACAATTTCAAAAACATTTTTTGACTTTTTAAGTAAAAGCTAGATGAGATCTAGTGCTGTTATCATTCGTAGTTTATATTTCTGCATCATTTTTGTGTCATTCATTTTTTCTCTAAATTGATTAGGGAAGCAGGAATTTGCATAAATAAATTTTTACAAGTTTATTTCTTATGTTGTCTAACTCATTCAGCGCCCGGTATATAATTGAAAATTTTATTATTATGTGGTACCTATATTATTTCAATTTAATTTAGTTTAATAAATTTATTTTCAAATTAAGCTCAAACATTAAAAAATAATATGAGTAAACAGATGTTTCCCGACTGTTAGATTAAGATTATAATATAGTTCAATTCTTTAACACAAACATGCAGCTGAGAATAACAAATACATGTAGTTTGCGCGTGATTTATGAGGAGGAGCTTGACAGGAATTAATCTATACTCTATTCATTTAGCACATGCAGTGGACAATAACAAATACATGCAGTTTGCACGTGATTTGCGGGAAGGAGCTTGGCAGAGAGGGACTAATCTAGGTTGTCTTGCATTTTTAGAAATTCAAACGCCGTGTGAAAATTATATGCATCTACTTACAATGAAAAACTGTAAGTACGGACGGAATACGGGGTTGCCTTCACAATACGTGCATCCAATCGCAATTGAATATAATGCAAACATGTGCATATCACGCGGTGATCATTGTTTATATCAATAGGCTATAGGTTATAATATAGTACTCAAGAAAGTATAATTGCAAGTGTCAAATGCATAGGCAAAACAACAAACAAGGAAAGTCAGCTGTTAGGCTATACAGATGATTTAAGATTATGTATAAGTGAGGAAAAAAATGGGAAGGAAAAGAAATACATGAAATGTCATAAAAAAGTAGATGAGACCAGAAGTGATATAAGCCTATATCCCACATAATCTATCTTGGTGTTTAGATCACATCAGCATCAGTGTATTCGACGCAATCAAGGTTTGAACCGCGGTTTGCCGGTATAGGCTTTATGCCATTAATGCTGGTCGTATTTGCCTTTACTCAAACAAATATCAAAAAATTGTAAATTTTCAAACACTAGTAGAAAATGTGAATTACCGTACTTATTATTTCTTTACATTCAGGGGTAAGGTGGGCCACCCCTGTTAAACGGAAAATCATAAATATAATAAATTAATTATATACGAATATGTCGCTATAATCGGGTAATTAGGTAAATGCAGTTGTTTGTTTACGAATGACGTAAACGTATTTGCTCTATAACATAGCTAATGCATATTTGAGAAAAACCATTACGTAAAACTTTTTTAACTTTTCAAACATTTTATAGAAAAAAATAGTTTCAAATTTTTTTTAACCTTTACATTTAGTTTTGCTTGATATGTCTGCTGTGTCGCACCTATAAAGAATTGATTTACTTCTCTGCTTGTAACCTTTTAAGTATAATGAAACATGACCAGACTTGAACAATGACAACTATAGCTATACTAGATTTGTGCAGATGTGCTGCAAAATTGTGTTCGTGTTGTTTTACTTGTATTTACAATTGTGTGTGTAGTAATGTTAATAAAGTTTCTGCGAGCTTTGATTCTACTATTAGGGAAACAAGACAAACCAGAGATAGAGAGCGGAGACATAGAAGTAAGGAATAAATTATTAATGTTATATAATGTTATATAGAACACAAAAGCTAAGATTCATAACCATTATAATATATAGGAACATACATATTTATTATATAATAAACAATTAATATTAGTACAGCATATATTACAACACAATAACTTGCATTAAATTTAAGGGAAACTGTATGGGATGAACATAATAGTAGAGAGATAATTATGGATTTTCATGGGGTTGTTATTTTTGAAAATATAATATCATGTGGTGTTTATTTTTATTTTTATTTTTATTTTTATTAATTTTTTAATCGGTAATATTTTAGACAAATAATATTAATTCTTAAACAGGGATTCCCTGAAGAATAGGAACTATATTGTTTTACTTGAATGCAAATATGAAATGGAAACCTAGCGTGGCAAGAAAAGTTTCGCTTCCAACCAAATGAAACATATTACTTTTTCAAACGATCAAAATCTAAAAATTAATTCCTAAGTTTTAAGATAGGTTAATCAATTTAGTAATTTTCTAGTTCGAATTTAAATTTTTAATATTTAAGTAAGTTTAATTCGCAAATGACATCTTCAACTCAGATGATTAATACATTTTTATAGGTTAAAATGTTTTTTTAAATTTATTATATTTTAGTGATTTTGGCTAGAAAAGTTAAAAGGATTGTAGGTTATGTAAATGTCAACGTCCGTATTATATACATCTGTTAATTTTTAAATTACGATATATATACAAATACATATTATGTGAACTAGTAGATATACTTAAAAAAATTGTTAGAAAGGTAGATACTCAAATTTCTCAATTTCATTAAAATATTCTCATATCTCTATTTTATTGTTTACCTTACATCACAAGATTAAATTAAAATATAACTTTACGCCTTATGTTATGTTTATTGTTGATAAAAAAACACTGACTTTCGTGTTTAAAATTGGTACTGAAACAGTGCACTTTTTTTAAGTTTGAACAAAAAGTACCTATTATCAACCTACTATAATCATCTTTTTACATATTTCAAATTAACAATAAAAACCGGAAATAATTTCAAAATTCGGAATTTTTGTATTTTAATCATTAACATATAGGAATAAATAAACAATTAAATAATTTTAAAAAAAATAGACAGAAAAATACAGAGAAAAGAATCTATTTGTCAGTTAAAGAGTGAACATATAGCAATCCATTATAATTAATTATTAATTAAGTAGAAACGTTAGAGGGAAAATTTTACTAATTTTATTTTTATGTTTTTTTTTCAGTACAGTTTCTGTACTATAATAGATATTTTCGATACAAGGTAGGAAAACCAACATTTTTCCATTCAAGGCGAAGTTTTATGATTGAGGCCTTCGGCCGAGATCGTAAACCGAAGCCGAGAATGGAAAAAGATAGGTTTCCACGAGTATCGAACAATATTTTTTCTAATTATGTTTCAAATAGAACCAATAACCTAAATTAAAATGAATTTACTAAATATTTACTAAATATTTACTCAATTTACAAAAATATACTTTGTGAAAATTGATACTTAAAATTTAAATTTGACAGTTGGTAGCCCATTGGTTGCCAACCAATGGTTGGTTATTTTTACTTTGTGATATTCAAAAGTGTGTGGAAAAGTACTACTTTTGCGCATACTTTTAAAAGTGTACGGAATAGTAGTACTTTACCACACACTTTTAAAACTGTGCGAAAAAGTAGTACTTTTCCGAACACTTTTGAATATCACAAAGTAAGCCTTTTTGAAACATGATTAGAAAAAAAATTAATACATATCAAATTAAAATTTAAAATCAGACATAAATAGTTGATATTATTTATATTACCAAAACTTATAGTTTTAAAAATATTTTATGAACTCTGTTTGCGATTATATTATATTATATAATTATATAATCATTATATACGACTGAAGATTGGAAATATCCATGAAATAACGTTATATCGTATTATGAATTTTTCATAATTTCAAATATTTTTAATCAAGACCTGTTATGTGATAATTATGTCTTTTTTAATTTTTTGAATTATTGATTTTCTACGTATTGTATTATTCTTATTTTTTTAAATTTTACCATGTAAAAATTGCGAAATTTGTATTGGAATTGATTATTTAATTTACATTTATAAGAATTAACATTACTGATGTACTTAAGCAATAGGTATTTCATTAGATTAATTCCGGAAATGCTTCATGCAATTTACAATAAGCATAAAACGATTTTGGTAAAATCAAACTTAACATTATATTTCTTCATGTCATATTGCTTGCTTAGCAACTAAAAATACAAACACAAATGTAACGACCTCATTATTAATAGTTTACCCAGAATTTGCACTTTGAATGTGGTTCTATACTCGCGTATAGTGTATGAAACATTATTATTTAATTCAATTTGTGTCTTAAAAAAATAATTATAATAAGTCAAAGTAAACAAACTGAAAATGTGTGGAGAAACAATTTTGGCATTGTTCTGTGAAGCTGGTTGTTATACTATTTGTTCAAAAGTGTGTAGAAAACGACCCGATTTTTGCTTTCCCGAAAGTCTTCTTGAACGCAGATTTTGCAGTGGGTATATGTTGTGATTTATTAAATAAGTAATATGTATTTAGTAAATGTTGGCTTTCCTCAAACAAGTAGGCTTTTGAAAGTTTTCTTTTACAAAGCACTCTATTTCATTTTTCACTAAACTTGAACTACTCAATTAAATATAGAAGAAAGGGCTTGTTTATCCTAACATCTATTCAAAATGTACAAAACAAGTTATTTAAATTTTCTAGTTAAGTATTTGAAATGTGGAAAAGATGTATGTTGGTGTATTGGTATACATAATAATAATGTCGATCAATTTTTGCTCTTTTATCTTGCTGCTTACCCAAATAGTTTTCAACGTAATTCAAACCTCGAAACCAACCTTAGTGAACAGGAAGACTTTATCTGCATTAATAAGCCTTTAAGTTTTTAACAATGGAATCATAAATATTTGTTTTCCTTGATAGTTAAAATTCAGTTATCGTGACGGTAAACATTGATATGTGTATGTATCTACATATCTACAAACTATTTAGATAATTTTCTTGTCTTGAAGGCTATTTTATTCAAAAAATAGATAACATATTCAATATAAGAAAGCAGAGCTTGTTTGAAAATGAAAAATAAATTTTAGACATCCCATACATTTTACAGTGAACGTAAAAAAAATGTGGTTGTATGAATCATATTTACTGGTAATTTTACACAATCACTGATTAAATTAGTAAAAGTGAAAAATGAAGTATAATAAAAAATATGATAATATTAAAAAAATATCGTCCAATGTTATATTAGATAGAAATCTTAAGAAATTTGGAACGAAAAATAAAAACTAATTGACTATTTATCAAAAGAAAAAACCATTCTCATCCAACAATTACTAATATAGGAAGGATTTCGGGCTGATTGGATAATCAAAAACAAACAACGACTTGCTGTGTCGACGTTTCGAAGTCTTTATTGCTTCATCATCAGGACTAAAATGGAAAAAACAGCATGAGTCCTCGGTGGGATAATTATCAAATATGCGACTTACCACACAAATCAAGGTATTAAACAGTAATCAGGATCAACAATCATCGATGGCAACATTTCAAATATTGTCAAAATTAATAAAAACTAATAAAAAAACTTTTAACGTTTTAACGTACCACAACGTATGTTTAAAAGGTTTTTATTAGTTTCTATTAATTTTGACAATATTTGAAATGTTGCCATCGATGATTGTTGATCCTGATTACTGTTATATGCATGTCAAACCATTTAATACCTTGATTTGTGTGGTAAGTCGCATATTTGAGAATTATCCCACCAAGGACTCATGCTGGTTTTTCCATTTTAGTCCTGATGATGAAGCAATAAAGGCTTCCAAACGTCGACACAGCAAATCGTTGTTTGTTTTTGACTTTTTCAAGATGGCTTCCAGTTAAGCTATCCATTTGAATGATCTGTAGTTATTAAATAAATAGTACTACTTAAAATATCGATTTATAAAAAAATAAGAAAATTAATTGACAATTTTATTTTCTATATTTTTCATTATTTGGTGCCGTTTGTGGCGCTAATTTTTGTGTTTTGAAGTGTATATTAAATAAAAGAGCTGAAAGTTTGCTTTTTTAGTGCCATAACTTCCGAGCCCTGATAATAAATAGGTAATAAAAGAAGCTCATTTTCTTACTGAGCCCCTTGAGCTTATTTATAAATATAAAATAAAAACGCTTTCTTCGAGAATTAATAATATAATTTTTTATGTGCAATAGTTTCGGCAGGCAACTTCGTCAGCACATCTGTTTAAAATTTTAAAAAAATTTAAAAATTTAAAATTAGTTTAAATATGGAAATTAATTATTTAAAATATGTATCAATTTTTGACAATAAATTATGATTAATAAGAAATTATCAGTTATTTATAATAATTATTAATGAATTCTTAGTTTTTATAATAAATGTAGAAAATCCCTAGATATTATACTCAAGCATATCATTGCACTGTAGGAATTGCAATAATAAAATAGATTCATAGAGCCTACTATACATTTTGAACACATAATTTTATTACATTCATTTTGAATGCACAATTTATTGTAAACTTTTAAATTAATAAAATAATTCAAATTTTTATTTACATTATTTACATTTATTTTATATTCTTGATACTACACTGTTTACCTAGACTTTGAACGGTTACTCTATTTATACAGTTCCACAATTTTCTTTCTGTCCCTTACCATCGATTTATAAGAAAGGAAAACATTCCATTCTGCAAAATCCTCTTCCCCAAATAAGGGTTTGTACGTTTAACAAATATTCTTAAAAACGATTACATAATTAGCTTAATTAATATTTTCCAAAAACCCTGTCCAGTTTATTTGGATTTGCTGGAGACCAGTGAAAATCTGGTGAAAAAGCTGGTGAAAATCACTGTTTTTCTACTTTCATTGTAACAACACGTGTTTTTAAATGAGATTTTATTCGATAAATTTTAAAATAATTAAATTAAATTAAAAATTACCAATTACTGTTGTATCAGTAAATTACAAAGAATTTTTGTAAATATAAAATTTAAAAAATTGGCTATGATACATCGCATAGCTTTCCCTATTTAATTTGGATATAAAAAATTATGGTCCAAAAGTAATTGACACTTGAAATTTTTTTATTTTATTTGTCATTTTCGCCATTTTCAACATATTTGTACCATTTTCAGCTGCATGGCCTGTAATTTTAACTATTAAGCACATTTATGCAGAATTTCATGATATTCGATTGCGTGATTTAATCTGTGCAATTGATACTACTTCTTTTCATATTCTAGCCACACACTGACATACTGACAGACATCCAACTAAAATTTATCAAAAGCTTATCAGGACATGAAAAGAAACTTTTTAATACCAAAATTTCGATTTTTGATTTTTGAGTGGATTACAATACTTGTATTATACATACAAGTTATGTGATTATATAATATATACATCATAGTAGCTACGTATGGGAAAAGTAAAAATAAATTCATAAATAAATAAATAAAAAAAAAAAGTGTTTATTTGTATATTTTACTTCAGAAATAATTTGAAATGTTTTATTATCTTGATTTTTATGATTTTTATGATTTTATGATTTATGATTTATGATTTTTACCATATTTAATCTATTTCTAACTCTATGTTTACTTATTTTACTATAATTATTTAATATTAGACTAGAACCTATTATTATATTATAATAAATATTTTACTATTGTCTCATTTTATTTTAATTATTATTAACGTTTATTACTATTTTTAGATATTATATGTAAGCAATTTCTGAAATTTTTTTTAATGAGGTGATTGCATTAAAAATATTATTTAAAAAAAGTTAATTAATTTCAATAAAACGAAGGAAGAGACTATGATACCGTGGAATTGCTATATTAAAATAAAGTTTCCTGTTATCAGATAATGTTTTGATATAATATAATCTTTTGATTAATATAAAACATATTTTTGAAATGCTATAAGCAACAGATGATGCACTTGGGGCAAAAAATTATAGATTTATAACACTTATATAGGGTGGTCATATAGCTGCTACAAAATAATACAAATTACTTACACACTAAAAAATATTAATGTCGATTTATTCCAAAATAATTTATTTAATACATTAAAATAAAAAGTTAATTATCGTAAACTAAATTCATCAATATAATACCTATTAACTTTTATCAGGCAAAGATAAAAAATGTTCACTAGTGTGTCTATATTTGCTGGTTAACTTAGTTTTAATATTATCAGATGTGAAAATGGGTTTCAATATAATCGACTGTCTAATTTTGTTATTATCAATAGCATTTTTATATTTATTAATAAGATGGTTGTGTATATTATTTTGTGATAAAAGTTCTTGTGCATCTTACAAACATGACTCGAGAATTCAAACTGTCAACGGTCGAAACAGTAAGCTATCGCAATATAAAATTTCTTTTAATTAGATGTCTTATTTCAAATATTGCTTTCATAGAAACTCACAGTTTATTATCAGTTTCAATATTTTGCATTAAATCCCGCAATTTCCAATAAATTATTATTTAATCACAAAGTATTTTTTGACAGAATTATCAAGTACGCTATTTCAAGATGTAAAAATATTAATTTTTAAAAGCTTGTACCCAAAAATTGCTTTTTCTATTTTATGAATTAACTAATAAATCTACGAGAAGTTTCACTTAAACGGCTTGAAATATTTTTTTTAAATTTAATTACACCTACTAGGTACCACAGCTGCTATTATATTATTAATTTAGATAACAATCTTTATAGATAAAAGTTTTAATCAAAGGTCATTACTTACTTTGGTTCATTACGCTTATGGCTTTTTTTATAATTGTTTTTAAAATTATTCTAATTTGCTTTAAAAGCAAAATATTATAATATGAATACCTTTATTTTAATGAGTTTACTTTTAATTTGTTCTTTCTTATGCTGGTGCTGCTGTTTTGTAGTGTTTAGTAATGCATGGGGCTGTTATATGTGTTGTAACAGTTCTAAGAATCTATTAAGTAACTGTAAGTAACATTTTTGTTAATACATAATGCGTACTTGAAAAAAATTTACAAATCGTTTTTTGTGCACGAAAAACCATCACAAACCGGAAACTGTATTATAGTCTGTCCCACGAGAACTCGAGTGTGACTCATATCTAAAAACTATGCGAACGATATAAAATAGTGTTTCATATTTTAAAAATTACTTTTTAATTTTTCTTATCTTGTAGTTTTAGTAATATTACTTACTGGTAAAAAAATTACTAAATATAAATGTAATATATTGTTAGGATAGTTTTTAAGTTTAAGTCACATTCGAGGTCTCATGGACCCATAAGCTATTTGATAAATCTCCACATTTACCTCGCAGTTATAAAATATATTGTTGTTTCATTTTTTACATAGTCGTTATATCAAAAACACTAATAATTATCTAATCTGATAAAGCACAATAAAGTTTTAAAATCAATACATACTACATACATCTTCAATGACAATTCAAAAATTTTAATTAATTTTAATTCTTGATTGTATCACGTATAATAAAATGAACGAGCAAATTCCCGCTATAGTGATATTTTTAATTCTATTTTTGATATTATTTTTATTGGTGGCGTGTTTGCACAAACAAATTCAAAGGAAGGAACGTGGTATGCGATCATTGTATAAATTCATTTCTACAAACTCATTTATACCTATTCAATTATATTTAATAAATAAATCGGTTTTGTATTATTAATGGTAAATATAATCGATAATTATTTGTAATTCTATAGCATCATTTGGTTTAACAAGTTAAAAATAAATATGTTATAATACTTTTTAATTTTTGAAAAATAAAAGAAATTCAAATTTTTTTATGTTTTTAAACCTGAAGGTGTTATACAATTATCGAAACCAGTGAAAACAGATATTAAAAATTACAAGCAAAATCGTCTTATTCAATATTATTATTATACATACAATAGTAGTTTATTTTTAATTTTGTAATACAAAATTATATAGTTTTATATACTAGTACATAGTATATAACTAATAAAACATCATCTCATCTAATTGTGAGATTTTCTACATGCGTGTATTATAATAAATTATTTATCTTTATCCTTTTTATTATTTAAAAGTACAGTACTACAAATTATGTAGTAGGTACTGTAAAACGTTTTTGCACGCATTTAAGATAAGCAAGCTGTTCAAAATTTTAAACCATTTTTCGGTGGCAAAATAGAAGCCATTAATGAGATTGTTATTACGATGATAACACAGGCATATCGACCTATGTTCCTATTAGTTTTCTCAACGCTGGACGCCGTTATCAATGTTTTTGAATGAATGAATTAGATTGAAAAATATTTTTTCATTGCCTACGACTTAAGGATTTCTCAGTCTATTCGCATAATACCTATAATTCTTCTTCGTTACCGGATGTTAGCGATCATATTGATAGTACTGCATATTGGCTATTGCCAAGATAACGATCTAGGGAATTTAATTAATGGGGTGGTTTCCCATTGCCTTCTCCATAGCCCATAGATATATTTTGGGCTTTAGATCACATCAGTGTATTCAACGCGACCAAAATTTTAACTGTGGTTGATCGCTTTTCAGTCGGCCGGTGTAGGCTTTTCTCCATGCTGTTGGTTTTCATATCTATAACTCGGGCACCTAAAAACTTCCAATATAACTTTCAATTACTTCAATTCAATTACTTAATAAGAAAATAGCGGTGGAAAGTTAGGATCTGATACATTGGGTACATTTACACCGAGAGACTAAATGGTGACCTGACCTATTTGTTTACCTAAGCCCTATCCGATTTACAACTGTTTACACCATGTGGAATTTGGACCATACCTACGCCGGCTTAGTCGACAAATAGGTAGAATTTGGGTGTAATGTTATTATAAATATTATAGAAATCTGTTTTATTTAACCTTATACTTTAGTCGCCAGGGGGTCGTTAAACCGAATTTTGAAATTACGCGTAAAAATGAAGTTTGTCTAATAATAATTAGATTATCTTGTATAAAAGCATCACTCTTTAGTATAATAATGACGCCGGCTGAATATTTTGTTACATATCAGTACATTAGAGCTGCATTGATGGTAGAATACATAGTTCAATAAAAGCACGCGTCTCTTCCACTGTCCAATTTACCCCTTTTCTGCGGGGTACCTTATACAATCCCAACTCGACTTCCTTTTGCGAACTATCGCCTAACTCTTCAATATCGATGGAGTAGTTCAAATTCTCCATTGTAATAATAATTATACAAAAAATATTTAAACTTTATTTTGTTTTGACACTAATTTGATGGTGACGTCTTTATTTTATTTTATTTTATAATTTTTAATTATTTTTCTAGTATAACGCCGTCTATTGTATCAAATACAAAACAAATTTGTTGTATTTGGTGTAAAACAGTTTACACCGTCCGGATAGGTCGCTAATCTTAGGTGAGTCCAAGGAAATGGTCGACCTCACCTCACCTAAACAATTGGTCAGATAGGTCGGGTAACAAGGGTTTACATCATCCCACCTAAATTATTTAGTCCGAATTTAAGGTTTGGGCCTCTACCTAAGTTATCGGTGTAAACCAGGCCAATATTCCTTAATGGTACGGAAAACATAAAAAGTTTGAAAAACAGTTTTTGATATTAGAAAAATAGTGTACGCAACTCGCTGAAAAGCATCTTTCATTTATTCGTTTGATTTCTGTACTCTTGTGTACTGTAGAACTTAATATACAGTACTACTAATTTAAGTCTACATTAGGTGTAAATGCTAGGATTAAAAATGTTTGGCATACATAGCTGTGGAAATAAAATTCACTCAGCACAAAATCTGTTGCGCTTAGGTGGAAATGTGTTGGAGTTCTTTAACACGGATCCCTCTTAGTTTAACCTATAGGGGCGCTTATCCTTCATACCCCTACCATATTAAATGACTTTCCAAAAACAACCAACAGTTTTTTCAAAAATACCTTACTATTTCGAAAGATATTTAAATGGATTTTCTCTAAATTTCTTTCTAGTTTATCGCCTGATGATGCCATAGTATGGTGAAAACGTTTGGGATATTATATACCTACAGTATATTGTATATTTTATTTGTAATAACTTAGAAACATTTTTGTTGGCAATATTAGCTTAATTTGATCAAAATTTAACGGAATTGTTATGCTTCCATTATGAGTGTTCCAATGTACGAGATTTCCGTCAATAACAATATAATATTCTATTTATTTTGAAATTTGCTAATTTTGAAAATTTCATGCAAGGTTATTAAAAATCTCATATCAATATTTATTCGTAGGATATCGAACTTTGATAATAAATATTTTAAAATGTGTACATAAATGCTTCATTTACTGCAGTATCACAACACTTGAAAAATTACATTTTAAACAAAATTCTTGCTTCAACTTTGTATGTAAGCCGCTATCAGAATTTTCACAATCCATCGCATCGTTTGAAAGGATAAGTTATAGCTTATAATATTTACTATTTGCTGTTGCTTTTTTACAAAAAAAATGTAAAATTCGACATCAACAATAATAATACAATACAGCAGATATATGGTTAATAATATAATTATTAGCATATGAAAATATTTTAATAGTTTTAGTTTGGAAAATTAATAAGTTTAATTACTTAATTAATTAATTTTTCTAAAATGTAAAAAATTTAAACTTTTACAATACAGTAGGTATACCGGGTGCTGAATGAATCAGCATAACATAGGAAATTAACATGTAAAAACTTATTTATGCAAATTCCTGCTTCCCTAATTATTTAAGAGAAAAAATGAAAGATACAAAAATAATGCAGAAATATAAACTATGAATGATAAGAGCATTATAGTTCATCTAGCTTTTACTTAAAAAGTCAAAAACTGCTTTTGAAAAAAATTGTTAAAATTTTACATTTGTCGGGCTGGCCATGCAATAAATTCAATTTAACTTCTATTTTCAAAAATCATTACTTTGGTAACTTACATGGCCAATCTGATAAATAAAACTGTTAACAGTTTCAAAAACGCATTTTATGACTTTTGAAGTAAAAGCTGGATCAAATCTAATGTTCTTATCATTCGTAGTTTATATTTCTGCATTATTTTTGTGTCTTTCATTTTTTCTCTAAAATAATTGGGGAAGCAGGAATTTGCATAAATAAGCTTTTACACGTTAATTTCCTATGTTCGGCTAACACCCTGTATGCTAAAGTTTTGAATAGGTGTACGTGTACGTATAGGTATAATAAAATAACAAATAAATTTGCGAAAATATTAAATTGGCGCCAACGAAATAACTACTGTTAATATTGTATGTGAGCTTAATAATTATATTACATGTGATGTAGCTGATGGCTATGATGGCAATCATCAACCCAGAACGTGTTCTCCGAAGCACACACGCAGTCTTAAAAGAGTTAGTCCCTCTGTGTATTTGAATCTAGTAGCTTAGAACTAGCAGTTAATCTCCAGAATTACCATCTCTTATTCCTTATAGGTGCTTACTACAATTCAAAAGTTTAGTTGTCAACACAAAGATATTAATTTATTGATGATCAATCGGGCTTATAGGCGGTTAGCAAATTTAAGCTTTGATGGCGAAAGTCCGGCACCGAAAGTTGCAACTTTTCGACGCAGTCATTACTCTGTGTCATTTTGAAGTCTGTATTTTTTCATCATTGTGTAGTATTATAACCTTCCTTTTTGAACACTTTACTTATGTATTTTTGGTAGAATGGACTTGAATGGAATGGAATGTTGTTTGTTGTTGCGACTTTTCAACAAAAAACTCGCAGAAATCAAAACAGGGCTATAAATTTCTTACGAATAATAAACTTGACAAGTGATTGACACAACTACAGATAACAATTCGGGTACTGTTACGTGTTTTTGCGTAAAATAATGTTTAAATTTACCACAAGTGGGGTCGTTTCATTTTCACTATACCGCCTATACTGTTAAATAACATGCCAATTGAACATCACATTATTTTTCAAATTTGTACGAAATTTTTTGAAAAATTTGATCCGTGAACACACTGTATTATACACCAAAGTTTTCCATAGCGATACAAACAAAAACTGTGCTATCACATTATCAGTATCTGTTGTTTTTTCCGTTATTATTAAATGAAGCGTTGCTATATTCAGACTTATTTATTCAGCATTATCTTCCAAAAAACTTACAAGTTAAAAGATACCTTTTACTGCTTTCGGGTAGTATAACTTTTCTTGAAAATTTTCAAAATACATCAATGTTATTGTTATGTTTAAGTTATTAACTTTAAATTAATGTTTTTTAATTACAATTTAATTTTGCTAAAAGTTTTTTAAAAACGTAAGTCAATAATTAACTTTAATTATTTAGTACTTTTATTTTTAATTTTTGGTTTAATAGACCGTCGATGTTAGTAAAATTAAATAATTCTTTTATAACCACTTGATTTGAACAATAAAATGGTCTTATCATTGAATGCATTATCTAATCTAACCTGATATTATAACTTACCAAAACTGAACATTGTAAGGTAAAAATTTATATTTGTTCATTAAGTTGAAAAAATGGAAAATCCTTTAATAATATGTCTTGCTATGGTATTTTTAATGCTCGTGGTAATAGTTATAATGAAGGTTTGGATAGAAAAGCGAATAAGAGACATGGAAATAGAATTGTGTGAGTAGCAGTCTAAATTGTTAATGACGTTTGTGAAGACAAAATTTAAAATAATTTTTTATCTTTTCAGCCAATCAAGCGGGAGATGTGTGGAACATAAGTGGTCGTGTTGCTCGTGAAAGGACAGTCACTTCTGAACCTACCACTAGATGGCCTACTCATGATAACCACATTTCTGTAGACACGTTCGTAATTCCAGAGAATTTCCAACCTTACAAGATCGATAAAATTCCACCACCACCTTATTGTGAAGGTATGTAACTGCGTCATCCAAAAATTTTTCATTATTATACTTTTATATTCTAGTGGACTTACCCACCTACGAGCAAGCAACAATTAATCCTAAAGATACTATTGTACCAAGTATACACGTAACTCCCAGCTCATCGAGGGTTGTAAACTAACTTTTTTTGAACCTGAACTAAATCTGAGCCTCTCAATACGCTTCATCATTTATATCGTTAATTATTTACTGTTTTTAGTTAAAACTCTTTTAATTTACGACGTTATGTTGTTTTATATAAACTATAAGTTATCTTCCACAAGAGAACTCCAAGCAGATATGGAAGCACCTTTAACCACCGGTATTATATTTTGAAGACAAAATCCAGCTAATTTGTCTATAAAATTGAGAAAGTAACAAACTTTGGTAATGATAATTAATAAAATAGTTTTAAAACTATTTTTTTACAAAGTAATATTTATGAATGTAAAATACAAAACTCATTTGGAAGACCAGAGGTCTATTGCACCAACTACTTGCTACATATCATTTTGCAACTTTTCAATATTTTGTACAGCATTCATATGCAAATACTTAATATAAGTAAATCAATTCCATTGGTTGAATTTTTGGTTGGTGGCTGACGGCGACTGTAGTAAATTATGTTTAATCTCGTATTTTATTCAGTAAAAATAATGAGACCAAGAATAGGGGACCAAACAATCGACTGGGAAATAAGAATGGGTTTACTAGAAATGAAATAAAACATATTGCAAGATTACAAAGTAATATGTGAAATGTTATCGGTGCTGTGAGTACCTACTTGCATAAATTTTTTTTTAAATGCCCATTTGGCATTTAGACAGTCACTTAACCAAATTAAGAAATTAATTTTTTTAATATTACAAAATAAAAGAAATATATGTATAAAGGTCAAGAAATAAATTGAAAGAATTCATTCAAACATGTATTTGCTGAATTTAAAAAAAGAAAAAAGGTTTTCACATATCTCCAACAAATACATTTGATTGATGGCTATTGCAATGATCAATTTTAACATTTATTTCTATGTCCAATCGGAATAGGATAGTCTGCAATTCATATATAGATTGATTATTATAAGTTTCTTAATTAATTAATTAATTACTTAATAATAAGTTGGACAATGAAAATTAACATAAATAAGAACTCTTAATAATAATTGTTTTCAAATTTAAAACAAACTTATTTTTATGCAAGTAAATACTCTCTATTGACATATTATCTACAAATTAACTTTTAAAATTTTTTAAGCTTTTATTGGAGTGCTGATTTTTCCATGTGATATTTCTCCCATAGAAATTAAAATTAAGATACTATTTATACATAAATAATATTATGCGTGTTTTATCCATTTTCACCTGATGTATATAAAATTGTAAATAGAACCTAAGTAAATTTATTGCCAAAAAATATTGGTATAGATTTCTGTATTATATTATTAAGTACCTGCTATGAATAGGTATCTGTACTATTATTAAATTAAAATTGTTTTATTTACTTTCTTTCAGTTTAAGTGATAACCTTATTTTGCATATAAAAAAACGTATCGAGTTATTACTTTATAGTAGTAATAAAAAAAATTGGCTATGTATAAAAAATGGTGGTCCAAAAGTAATTGACACATAAACTTTTTTTATTTTCTTTAACATTTTAGCAATTTTCACCATTTTCAGCTGGACTCTAAGTTTAACTATGATGTACATAATATATTTATGCCGAATTTCATGACATTTGGTTACGTGGTTTAACCTGTGCTATTGATACTATATCTAATCATATCCTAACCATACATTGACATACAGACATACAGACAAACATTCAACTAAAATTCATAAAAAACTTATCATGAAACATATAAGAAACATTTTATTACCAAAAGTTCGAAAGTATAAAACTTGGAAATTGATTAATAAAATAGTTTAGTATTATATTAAATCTTGTATAAACTGAACTTAGGAACAAAAACTGTTCTCTTTTACACGGGGTTTCTGTTCATATACAGACCGTCTAAAGTAAGTCATTTTTTTTTAATTCTGGTGGTAGAAAGGATTTTAACTTTTAGAGTATTCGGCTCTTTATACATTACACAATTTACAGTTCAACCTAGTTTAACCACAGCAATTTCCTTGAAAACTGTAAGTGACAATAGCTGGCTTTCATGAAATTTTTTATCGGTTTCGTCTAGAAGAATCACAGTAATTTTGTTTAAACAAGAAAAAGTTTTTTTTATTTTGTTATTTAAGAACTTTTATATAATGCATTTTTCTAATATACCACTTTTACATTTATACATAAAGTATATTAAAGGTGAATGTAGGAAATTTAATAGTTGTATAATTTATTATATTAACTAGCGATTTCCCACATTAATTTATTGATCAAATTAGTGAAATTAAAAATTGACAAATAAAGAAATAATAAATTCTCTAATTCTTTAGAAAATGCTAAACATCACTAGTTACTCTACATAATTGCGATAATAAACTAGTAATTGTAATAAAAGAAGATTAATAAATTATAAAATAAAAATAATTATATGGAATCGTGGCATTCGGAAGTGCACATCTCTTTACTTTTCTTTCTCTAAACATTAATGTGTTTAGAATTTTGTTTTGCAAGATTATTTTTTAAAACCTTGTTCGGTTCCTGTTGACTGCCTGGTGGCCAATTCATCTTTGTTTAAATTACTTGTAACATTCTAGGTGCAGGGTGTATAAATATAAGTGATAGTACAAGTAATCAATTTTTTTGATTGGTCCGTCCGTCGTTATCAACTGTAGCACATTGTGTATACTTACATTATTTCGACACCTCTAAGGAAAAAAGACGTAACTCATTTTTACCTATTTTGCAGAAGAGCGAATTTAAAGTTTTGAAATGTACATACATGCATAGGAGATACAACTTATCTTCACTGATTATTTCTGGAATTATTGGTGGTAAGTTAACGTTCTTTCTACCAAATCAAAGGTTTTTTCTCAGAATTACAGCAGTAGTCATAACTCAAATTACTAGAGTAACTTGAGTTACGTCTTTGTTCGTTGGAGGTGTCGATTTGTCCCTATGTGCACAATCTTGGTGTGCACAGGACACAATTGAATGGTATACTGCTATTTTATGTAATTCCAATATGGGTATAATTTTGAAACAATATTGTTAATTATTTATAGTAAGACAATATAATATTTAAATTTAAAATTGGTTCAATCAGGAACAATAGTTTTAATAATGAGGTACTATAGTATTATATAAATATTATATATAAATTCTTAACTTGTGAAAAATATTATTAGTAGTATTATAATGTATGTTATTTCAAGACTGATACCATATTGATTATGCATATTGAGAAGATAGTTAAATTCAATATTGCGGTACAATGTAGTAAGTAATAATAATGTTGAGTGCTATATTACTATTACATGTAATTATAAATTTTGTAAATATTGGTATAATCTAATCTTAACATTGGTTTGTTATATTGTTTGTTGTATTTTTTATATTTTATTTTAAATATTGGAATTATATTGATTAAGTATTGAAACAAAATTTAAATTTTAACTAGGTATCCTTAATTTTTATTATATCCCAACATTCATTGATACAATATTGGTTATGCACAATAGAGAAATATTTCATTTATTTAAATCTGCATATTAGAACAATATAATATAAGTACAATATAAGTCTTAATATTGTAGTGAAATATCTATCTATTTTTGTTATTTTAATGGTATCTATATTATATGGTACCATATAGCATAGTATTACAATGCAATATTATAACATTATAAGTATTATAAGGATTCAATATTGGCACAATCTAGTATTAATATTACTTTTCTATATTGCTGTTGTATTTGTAAAATTACGATAGAGAATATATTGATTATGCATACCTACTTGAGCATAATCTAAATTCAATAGTATTGGTTTAATATGTTATATAGTTTTATTATTTAAAGGTTATACTTATACTTTAGATTATTATTCAAGGTAATTTCAATAATTCAATATCTTGTTAGGTTATATTATGTAAATATAATTAAATGCAATATTGTCACATATAAGTTCAATATATTGGGTTGCTATACCTATTGCTATTACCCATAATACACACATATTGTATTTAATTATTAAATACTGATTATATATGAACAAATTGAACGTATTATACTACGTATATTAAAACAACCATAAAATAGGACAATATTTCGTAAATACGTATTCAATACTGTACAGTAATACTGTACAATACTGTAGTAAATAATATAAATTTGGATATAAACATACATAACATACATACAGGATTGCTTAGTCGTATTGAAACCGAAGATATTATTGAAATAAATATTAATACAAAATACATAGTACACGGAAAAAAAATTACTTGGTTTAAATAAGTATCATTTGAATCAAGAAATTCTCTGTTTTCAATAGCCGCACGCAAATGTTTTCATTTTGTAAGAAAAAAATATTCTTAATTAAGTTTTCTTGGATCATATAAGTATATTCTTAAATGAAGTAGTTAAAAATTTATTTGATTTAAAAAAAATATTTTTCAATTAAGAAGTTCTGTTCTCTTCACTACATTACTCCGAAATATTTGGGTTTTTGTATATTACGTTGAAACCAAAGAGTGGGTGTCCAAGTATTATGGCGTCATCTGTTGGACTTCTGGCGGGATATTATATGTTTTATATTATTTAAAACTTCGTCCGGTGTGGGGTTCGAACTTAGGTTTTCCAGCTGCGAAATCGTGTGATGAGCCAATTACCATTTGGCTATACTAGTCGACCTATTAAGTATGTACAAGTTCGTAATATAAGTTTCACAATTATAAATTTTTTTTTAAAGAAATTAAGTTACTTAGATTAAGAATATATTAATATTGATGTATTTAAGAAATAGTGTTCTTCGTTAAAATGAAATTTTCTTGAATCTAAATAATATTTCAAGTAAAAAATATTCTTGCTGGAAAAAATCTGATATTTTTAATACAAGCATATTTTATTGCGCGAAGAGGTTATATTTTTGAATAAAAAAAATAATTTCAAGAAAATATTTATTCTTCATTTAAGAAATCCTTTTTTTCCGTGTACCAATACTGAATTTAAATACTTATATTGTGCTAATACGCACAAATAATGCCAAATGAAAATTTTTGATATTAAGTATTACTATGTATTTTTACTTATTAGCTGCAGACTGCAGATCTTTAAAATTATATAATTTTATTTTTTTTTAAATAGATGGTTATGTAGAAACCACAAAAAATCAGACTGATTGGAATACAATGAATTACGAGTATACCTCGGAAAATATACATACGAGATAATATTATGTTGTACGACATAATAGCATCCTATTATTTAATAAGTTTTCCGATTTTAAATTCTATAATCAAGCTGTAGAATTTTGTATACCTACTACCAAAGAGTATGTATATATAGAGGGACAGCCATTAACAAATATTTGTCATAAGTTTTTGTTAATGGCTCTGCTACGCCATCTAGTAGACGGTGTGATCTCTACGTTTTAATTTTAAATTTATGACTGATCCTTTATATACAGGGGGGTATTTTTACAAAAATAAGTTTTTACATGTTAATTTCCTATGTTCAGCTAACTCATTCAGCACCCTGTATATAGAGGACCAAAAATAAAGACGTAGAGATAACCCCCTCCACTAGATGGCGTAGCAGAGCCATCAAGAAATACTTGTGACAAGTATTCCCATAAGAGCTGTCCCTCTATATATACATACTCTTTGCTACTACTTATACTTCTCTTACAGAATCTCAGACAGATCAGCAAAATTTTGCAACCAATTTGTTTTATATTTTTCTCTCGAGTTGTTTTACAATTTCCCTGATTGTTGTTGCAACGAATGTTGGTTTTATGTTTTATGGAAAACTTTTACTAGTGACTATCCCTGCAATTCAACCTACTAACAAATTTAAAATATCTGATGTGAACACAACATAACTTCCTTGAATAATAAAACTATAAATAACAAGTTAATTCAATAATATAATAAAATTATATGTTTAAGCTTTCGACGACGTTTGTCGTCTTCGTCAGAAATTTATTTAATATAAACAAAATAAATTACATGGAAACAGGGAACAAACACATTGTCATTTGATACGACCTAAGAACCAAAAGATCGTGAGTTAAGGAACAACCTATACTGAGTTTCCGTCAGTTAGGAAAAACTTAACTCCAATGTGTGCAGTGGGAACTAGACTAGTAAATGGCTGTAGAGGTTGCTTAAGCCGTCTATATCTGTCTTCCTATTCATTGCGTTCTTCTCTCTTGTAATGCATATCATTTCATGAAGCAGTCGATCTTTGTAGTTAGTAACGGATTTTATTATTTTGGCGTGTTTAAAATCTGCATCATGTCCATCAATTAGAACGTGTTTGGCAATAGCTGTAGATTCGGGCTTATTACAGCGTATACTTGAAATGTGTCCACTCATTCTTTTTTGAAGCCATTGGTTTGTTTGTCCAATATATACTAAATTGCAGTTATTGCATTCGACCTTGTATATTAAATCCGATCTCTTCTCCGGAGGTACGGTGTCCTTTAATTTAGTATAAAGTTGACCAATGTTATTAGTGGACTTGAAGGTTACATTGGTTTTGTAAGGTTTTAATATTCTCTTGATTTTTTCGCTTAAACCTTTAACATATGGCATAACTGTAAAGTTGGAAACTTCTTTCTTCGTGATGTTACCATTATATAGTTTGTTAACACGATCCTTGATAATTCTCTTCACCAGAGGTCCAGGGTAACCGTTCTTGAGTAAAGTTTCTTTGGCAATTTTTAAGGTCTCTTTCCTGTAGTCGCCATGGGTTAGTTTTAATGCTCTATCAACAAGTCCTATAGCTGTGCCAATAGCTTGGCTTCTGTGGTGATGTGAGCTATAGTTAAGGTATCTTCCCGACCAAGTTGTTTTTTGTGTCCATTTATACTTTAGGTGATTCGTTTCATGGATAAGTTGTATGTCTAGAAAAGTTATTTTCTTGTCTTCTTCTTTCTCAATCGTGAACTGAAGACGTGGATGAAATCCGTTGAAGTGGTTAACTATAAAAGCTTCGTAGTTCTTAGGTATGGCAGTGATGATGTCGTCAACATAGCGTTTGTAGAACGGAAGTTTAAATGGAAGTTTGGATATCCGGTCAATGTGTTTGTTCCCTGTTTCCATGTAATTTATTTTGTTTATATTAAATAAATTTCTGACGAAGACGACAAACGTCGTCGAAAGCTTAAAAATATAATTTTATTATATTATTGAATTAACTTGTTATTTATAGTTTTATTATTTAATTTCTCACAAGTTAAGATTTATATATTTTCATAACTTCCTTGTAATTTTTATAATGATTGTACCAGAATCTTGTTAATTTATTTATGCGCGTCATGAATTACGACTTTTGGGACGGACAATCGCAACCAAAAATAGAAGATGCACAACTAGATGCTATATATAAGTGTTTCAAATCCAAATTTTCAACTTTCTACGACCTACCGTATTTGAGTTATGCGACACACAGACGTCACAACGAAAATAGTCAAAATGGATTCAGGGAAGGTCAAAACGGATATTTCCGTCTAAATCTGGAAACCGAAAAAAATCGGGATTACATTACTTCCTTATTTTACAAGAAAGTAATAAAAATGGATTAATTCTTGTTAGTAATGAAATTTATTTATTGGTAAAAATTGATATTTGTCATTAAAACATATAATACCATATAATACCAAGAAGTTTTAAATATGTTTAGGGTCCTTTTAACGTCGATATTTATATTATTTTTAGAGATTTAAAAGAGACTACGCATTCGGTTGTTGAATTACTAATTAATTTCTCGAGAACAGGGTAGTAAACACAGATGAAATTTTGCTAAATCCTTCTTCTATTTACAAGCTATAATTTCAAAAAATTTGGAAAAATTTCTATATTTTCTTTCGTATGTTTTAAGCTAATATATTCGATAAAATGTTGTTTTTCTTAAAATGAATATTAACTTTATAATATTTATTTTAAATTTTGTTTTAGATTTTTATTTCGAGTATTATTTTACTGTTTAGCACCTTGTGATTTTCCCTAAAAGCAGACTCTTTAACAAAACCACAGGTAATAATAATAATAATAATAACTGTTCTTTATTTATCATAAGAAAATAATTTGCTAACAACTATAAATAATAAAACAACTAAAAAGAATATTTACAAAATTTCTAACTATTAATTATTCAATTAAATTCTACTTATTCAATTGGAAATTTCCTTTTAACAAAAAGTGAACATCAAATTAAAACAGTAGGAACTCTTCAACGGTGTAGTGAATCGATTTGAAATTTTTTTATTACATCGCAAAATCAATGATGACATGTGTACCTATTTTCATCGATATCTCATATATTTTTTTGTTTTATTTTTTGTCTCCTATACATCCTTAATATGCGATACGTAAAGATTCTTGTCCACGGCAATATAATTATGTAGAGAAAGAAACGATATTTGGGATAGTGAAGAAGCCAAAAAGAAACAACCGACTACTTGTCTAGCAGTAGTTCTTTCTCTACTTAATATGCGATGTTAAAAAAAACTAATTATCGAAAAAGTAGAGTGAAATGGGGTAAATCCGAACAGTGGGGAATTCCGAACACCGTCATTTTCTCGAGTTGTATTGACACTTGATAAACCAAATTTCAGTCAGTTGTTGTTTACAATACTAGCTCATTTTTCAATAGTCACTGGTGCGTTCAAACGTGCGTATAGTAGCTATGTGGCACGAGTGACAATTTTTGAATTCCCAAAGTTTGATTCGGCTCTCAAAATATTGTGTTTCTGGCTAACTAATCGTCACAATAAAAAGGTGAATATAATGTATAGGAAAGGTTTAATGATGCTCTTTCAGAAACTGAAGAGATTTTTCATTTTCCACCACTTAGTCGTGAAATACAAAACATGTGCGTAAAGCGGTGTCAAAATGGGGAGATTCCGAATATACAGTATTATCTATGGTAAAGACAGTTCTAGAAAAATCCGACCACTTTATATTACGTATTAAATCATAGTGGATTAATTTTTTTTGGAATAATATATTATTGCTTATTTATAAAATACTATTATATAAAAAAAAGTACATTCAAAATTATTTTTTCATACCTAATATTTTTTATAAATAAAAATTAATTAAATTCGATGATTTTTTTTAAACCTATTTATGTCAATGTTTATGCATCTTGTAGGCAGTTTTCTTGGGTGTTCGGAATTCCGCACGATTTTGCAAAAATTAAAAACGGAACTTTTTTTTCAGAAGGAAATATTTCTATCAAAAAATTGAAATATTGAAAATCCATTAACGCAGAAAGTTAGGTCTTGAGTTCCTCTTACATTTAAAGCCAAAAAATGTTCGAAAATATAAATTTCTATACGACTAATACAGAATACGAACATTCTGGCTCAATTTTCAGTTCAGAAAATACACATTCTTCGCACCTGTTACAGAATGACTATATTCTCACATCTAAGAAATATTAAAACCTGATAGTGACATCTATTAACAAGTTGTTTTACTGTTACAAGTATTAGCACTGTGCATCAGTCGTATAGAAAGTATAGTCCGGAACTCCTTTGGAATGGCTATTATGCACTCGTGGACCGTCACCCTCGCCTAACGGCTCGGGTGACAAACTTTCCCCTCGTGCAGAATATGCCAATTCCTAACTCGTTACAGAATATACTATTTTCACACGCTATGAGCAAAAAATAAAACCCGTTCGGAAATACCCCACTTGATTATCCCCCATTATCTAGAAGACATTATTCTTTTTTCATTAATTTGGTCTATGTAAAATCGTTCTAAAACCAAAATTTTAATTAATAAAATACTTATTAGTTCAGTTAATACGTAGGGAAAAGGAGTGGAAATAACTCGGAACTAAATTTTGTTTCTTTACTTCAGAATCAGAAAAAAGTCATAAATTTTTTGAATCAACAGATTCTAAATGAAACAGGAAAAAAGTTGTCAAAAAAGGTCTTAAAAATCCCAAAATCATAAATTGGCCGTTTCTTCTACGTCCTATGCCTAATAGATCAAGTACTATATACAATTTTTTGTAAAAGTATAAAACAATTATTGCTCTACTCTACACAATTTTTGAGACATTGTCTTTTAAAAAAACCCCATTTCTATCGATTTTTGATCAAAAATCGTAGTTCTTAGTTTCAATGTATAGGTTTTTTTCTGTTCATTTGACGCAAAAGTGATATTCAATTTAGCCTTTTTTGACATTTCATCTCATGTGCAATATTAACATTATCTATAAAGTCTTAAAACCAAATTTTATGTATAGAAAAAAGTAGGAATATATTAGTAGTAAGTTTAACAGTTTTAGAAATATGTTTTAGAGAATGTGACATTATCAAAGACCCCCTTATACAAGGTTAATATAATTAAATTTAATATTGGTGCAACTTTGTCTTAATCAGGCCTATTATGTATCACAAACGTTATTATAAAGGTGACAGTTATGACATAACATTAATGCCCGGTTTCAGCAAGGCTAATTTAGAAATTTAATCGTAGATTAAATATTTAATCATAGATTAAGTCCGATTTGGGTTGCAGCAATATAATTTTTAACACAGGTTAAGTTTAATCTATGATTACCGTAATCATAGATTAAATCTGTATTTAAGACGCTTTTGGGTTGCAGCAACGTTAATTTGCGCTTAACACGGGTTAAATACCCAAAATATTTAATTACTGGTTGATCAGTGATTAAAGTGACATAACCACCTATTCAATGAGGTTTTTTTCAAAAATAATGACTTTAATGATGTGATTGACACATTCATTGTTGATTCTTTGAATTAAAAAAACTATTTTGTTTGAATTATTTTTATTGAAACAAATAAATTTTGTTAATTTAAATAAAATATTTTATTTATTATTAAATAAATATTTTTTATAAAAAAATAGTTTTTTTGATTCAAAGAAAACGTTTTTACTGTGATAGAAGAATTAGAAATTAAGAGTCCACTCGCTCAAAACAAACAACACAATTCAAATACAAAATACAAGTACAAATACTGCATTGATCCGCAATAATTTTTCAAAATTCTTTAATCAACGGAAAATTTATTTATTTTCAAATGAACATATTTTTTTATTGCTTAACAATCGTAATTTAATATTGACCATATTTAATTCAGGAACGGTCACATTTATAATATCTGGGGGGGGGGAGCATTTCAAAAAATTTACCAAAATATTGAAAATTATTTTGATATTCATTAAGACTGTTTTAAAATACTATAACAACTGTACTAAACCTCACTTTATGATCATTTTTACAACATAAATTGGGCGTGGTTATCGTTTCAGGAGTACCACCATAACTATATTACGCATAATCGGAGATTAACTAATTATAGATTAAAAAACGTTGCTGCAACCCATTCAAAATTTAACAACTGATTATCTTTAACATGTGTTAACTAACTCAGGTTAAGGTTAATGTTGCTGAAACTGGGCATAAAGGTTTTCGGAAAATTGGTATTACCTATCGTTTTCACAAACCGTTATTTTAACATGATCTTGATAATAAAGGTTTTCTTAAAATTTATAGTGCATACCAATTTGCCGAAACCTTTATTTTATTTCATAACTATCACCTTTATAATAACGTTTTTGATACATAATAGACCTGAATGTTGGGGTTCTAGATTACTATTTACGTAATTCCAATATTTGTACAATTTCCATTACGTACATGAAACACTATTTAAATTCATAAAAATAAAAACAAAATTATAATTAGTTTAATATTAATAATAACAACTTAAAATTATACTTCATAATTTAAAATTTTTACAATGCTTGAATCTGTAAATTTAGTTATTGAAGTTGAGGTTTTCGGCATAACGTGTGTAATTTGAATAATCTATTTGGAGCAGATGCAATAATTGAACTAAAAGTGTTATATGTTTATTTCATTCAATTTAGAAAGTTAATATCTTTGTATTCGCCGCTATTTATTTTTTCTACCAGCTATGAGTGGCAGCAAGCAAATATTAAAATTCTTATTTTTAACTAAAAGCGTAAAATGATCAATACCTCCTATTTTACTTTTAGAAAAATGTAAATTAAACTTGTAAATCATTTTTAAGGTCAGTCGTTCGTTGATCGTCGTTTGTCGATTTTGATCAATATGCAAATCTTAAAGATTTCACAGAAACTTACAAAAATAACATTTTTTGAAATCTTTTTCTTGAAAAATACGAAAGCACAACAATTAAATTTAAAACAAAAACGAAATGCACTACAGTATAATGTTAAAGTAGAGGAGTTTATTTATAAATCATTTTTAATAAGTGTGGTTTTCAACGCTATAGTATTCTAGCATTGGATTTACTTCTATAATGATTTTCATTTTTGTTCTTGCCTTAGCTAGACATATTTTTATAGCTTTATTTCTTTTTTAGTAATTTTCTTATAAAGATTATTTTTTGTGTATTTATTTGTACATAGAAACGTTATTTTTTAATTCTCTGATGTACATACATAGTACATAAATATATGTAGGTATTACATTGTCGTGTTCCAAAATCCTTTAATAGATTTTTTGGTATTTGATTTGAAAATTTAATTTTTTTGTAAATATTCTATTTGTTTTAAGATTTCTAAATATTTTTAAAATTTCTGGTTTTCCCCCCAACTACTTAGGATGGCAACAATTAGGTGGGGAAACTAGACTTTTAGCCAAAATGGCTGTCAGAAGCAGATGAGACAAAGTTTGTCTTCTAAATTTGATTTGAAATTATTTTGCCAGAATTAATTGTATTTTTTTAATTACTTGAAAATTTTTGGATTTGAGATCGATCCAATTTTGGAAAAAATTAGATTAGATCAGAAATTTTGATACGATTATTTGAATTTGGATAATTAATGATTTTTTTGATAGTTGACGATTGGAACGATAAAGTATTTAATTGAAAAATTAAAATTGTAAATAATTTGAATGGTAAATTTATAAATTAAGAAATTGAAGTTAAAGGTAATATATATAAAATATCAAGAATAAAATTAGATAACGGTGAACCTGGGATGATTTATCTATTCGTTTTGGTTTTCTACTTATATTGAAAGTTTCATTTGACAATAAAATTGATTTGAAACTGGATTTTTGAAACAAAAATTAATGGAATTATATTTTGAGTTTTCGTCGTTACCAAAAGTAACAATGCACACTGCAGGTTTATATTGGATTTTAGAACCTGGAAAACTCTTACCTAAGTTTTTCAACTGGCCCTTAATGGCGGTTACGTCATTTTGGTTTGCATCGTAAGATATAAGTGCTTTTACGATATGATGTTTTATTTTATTTTGGTTTGAACCTGTCTATGTTTGATTTAGTAAATCTCGTAAGTACACATGTAGTATAATGCATCTTTGCTTTATATCATTGGTTTAACCTTGTATAGTTTTAACCAGAAGCAGAAATCGTAATCAAAACATGCTGTTTTTTCGGAATATAACTGGGATTCACATTATTAACTCATGAATTTCCTAATATCTGTAATAAGATTTAATAAAGAATTGTAAGTCTTTATTTTGGTTTGGTTAAATTGGGTTAAATTAAATTCACACATCAAATCAAAACCTTGAAAGACTTTCAAATTTTTATAATAATTATGTTTTGAACCTGTTAAAGCTAGACTGTTGACTATTACACATATTATTATTTAAATAATCTTTAATAGTAGCTATATTATTAAGAAAACGTAATTCTAGCAATTAAAGGTTTAGGTGGCATTAATCAAAGTTGAATTCTTCTTGTAACATCTTATTTGACTATGACTTAAGTAATATAATAACTAAAATAATATAGTAAGTAATAAAATACATTTTTTTCAACACTAATCTCTACCTAATGTGTATCAAAATAAAACAATTGACTTGTACTTTTAATTGTACGGACGTCACAGAGTAAATGTTAACAATTAAAACTTTTATCTCTCGCCTAATTTATGATATTAACCGCAACACATATAAAGCTATCCGTGCTACATTATTTCACAATAGTGTTCAGGTTACAATTTTGTAATACTATAACAATTTTACTTACCAAAAGATGGGCTAAAATTCAAATATTTAAACTAAACATGGGATAAAGTTTTTAAAGTGAATGATTGATTACAGTGTTAGTTATTGGTGTATTCTAGTTTAATAATAATCGGTTAAAAATGTAAAAATTTATGAAGAAAACAGTGTTTTGGTATATATTCTTTTTTAAATAATTATCATTCACCACAGCCACATTTAAAAATCAATTGATAACACAATCAATATCTTATCTATGCGCAAGTTATAGGTAAAGTTTCATACCCAATTGTCAGGATCGCACTATGTAAAAATCAAAACATTTCCAAGTAAGTCGGAAATTAATTGGTTCGATTTCTATAATGATTAAATAATAAATTATTGTTTATAGAATGAATTTAGAATTTTTTATTGTATTAGTACTAGTAACTGTGTTTTTTGTATCTTGTTGTGGACTGATACAGAAAATTAGAAGACATGAAGAAGAATCAGGTAAATGTAGTAATATAACAAAGGGGGTAATTTTAATTAATATATATAACTATTTTTAGGACGAATAATTTCAATTTCACAAGTTCAGGTATCAAATCCAGCATATAATAATAATGCATATAGTGCTGATGAGATACATAATGGAATATATCCTGGTGGAATTGCTCCTCCACCTTACATAGGTAATAATTAATAATTATTTATATTTATTAAAAATAATTATTGCATAATATTATAATATAAATTTAATTTGCAATCACCTGTTCCTCTACCAGCATAGTTATTTCTTGTGGCTGTTCTTAAACATTTCCATACTTTTTCCATTCATTCATAAATATCGAATTTCGATTTATTTCTTTCCAATCTAAAATTATCTTATTAAAAGATTTTTTATGTGATTAGCAATGATTAAATTTGAACTGATTTGGATTTCTTTTGTCATGATTATAAATGATTAGCAGTAATTGTTATCTTGCTTCATTTTATAAAAATTAATTTCCGTAATTTAAATTTTTTTAAATTAAAGATAATATCTTAGGTTATTTTTTTAATAGTAACATTAATTTCAGAATCAGAATTGTTGCCACCAAGATATGAAGACATCATTAAAAGTACCGATTACGCCATTATACAAATCGATCAAAATTCCCAAGCGAGAGTACATCAATATAATTCGTCTGAAAATATACTGACGATTTCCACCAATAGACCTCATACGTATTAATTTTATAAAATTTATATACAAAATTAATATATCATTAAACTTATAATAATTTAAGTTGACGATGTCATCTTTATAAGATGTAATATTTTTATAAAAAAAAATGATTAGATACTTTAAAATCGAGTTTGCTATCATTGTCTTGACTAAACCGTTCACAGTATTATTCTTCTAATAGATTTTAAAATATTAAACTTACACAAATGGCAGCCAAAACTGTTTTTTATTCGCATTACTTTATTTACGGCTATTCTACGATGAAGGTATCATCAATAGCGTAAAAAAAAATATCATACAATTTTCATCTGATTCCTTCTTTACCTTATCAAACATAGTTTGCCTGTTGGAAATGTACAATATTATTATTATTCTGCTCAAATTATTTAAGTTTATCGATTAATAATAATAATTATATTTTCCTTTTTTTTATTTAATTAGGTCAATTTTTAAAAATAATAGGCATGTAACATGATGTGATAAAAGTTTGTTTTTTCATAGATTGAATATAGAGATAAAGAAAGTCCTTGAAATATTTTAATTAGGGATCTATCTACCAAAGTGATACTACTACAATAATTGGATATTAATTAAAATAATGCGGATAAGAAGAAAGAAGGTTTTACCACATTACCAACATTTCAATATAACTACCTAAAGACACAAACACACAAATAAAAAATGTCGTTCCTAAAAAACTACAAGGTTGGTCATATTGCAGTGTAGTCTTTGTAAAATAAAGTCAGTGAAATTTCATAAAGGTAAACCTGGTAAAAATCCGCTGTTGGGTACACCTAAATAATATAGGAAGAACAGTTCTAGCAACTGGAATGGGAAATTTAAGTCCCTTCTTGGCAAAAATTTTTTAATCAACTTATTTTGTAACAGTAGGGTTGCCAACTATACTTTATAATAAAGTATATACTTTATTTTTTGCGAATAGAATTTCGATATATATCGATTACTGATGATTATTTTTTTATGATTCAAACGACAGATGTTATAAAATTATTAGCTTAAAACTTAAAATTAAAAAAATACCTATTTTTCTTACAAATACTCTTTATTTCTCTTTTAAAAGATTCGATACTTTATTTCTTATCAGTAAAAGTTGGCAACCCTATGTAACAGTGTTGTTATAAACGTACGGTTAAGGTCTGATGTTTAAGTGCGTCGACTGCTTACAGAGAACCCTGGTTTGAGCCAGAGTAGAGCAAGAACTGTAAGATTCTAACCCTCCTCTTTTGGCGGGCTATGGCAAAGCATTGAAGTAATCTGCTTTGAAAACTCTTCATAAAATGAAGTGATTAGCCAAAACCCAAAATCATAAATTTATTAAAATTTTAAATTCGGAGAAGTTTCTGAAATGTGAACCTGATGTCTCAAGCTTAATATGATTTTAAAAGATCTAAACTTTACTCTTTAAATAAATCACAAAATTAGTAAGAAAATGTATAGAACACCTGACAAATATTGTGAAATTAATTGCAAGAAATTTAAAAGTTTAACAATTTTACTTAATTTGAAACCTATCCTAGAGCTATCAAAATTTTGTGTAATTTTATTTCTATTTAAATTTTATTATTAGGTAGCACTACATAATACTATTATCTTATCAGTATTTTAAAGTTGCCTACAAATTCTAAACAATTGCAAAATTCTTTTGTTAGAGTATTGTGACGGGGTATTGAACTCTTTTGGTTTAAGTTTATGGATTTGTATAGATCTGACGTCCCAAGCTTAACAAACATTGTTAAATTCATTGAGCAGCTTTTAACTCGAATTTTTGTTCCATGTTTTGTTTTTGAGTGCTGCTTTTATTAATTTCCATTTCTATACTTCAATCAAATGCCATTGTTGGCAAATGTATGTAACATTTCTTGTTAAGTTCAAAAGTTTTTATATAGCTGAGCAATATATTCACGGACAATAGTTTTTGTTTTGTTATTATAAGCATAGTAATAAACGTTTTAATCTAAAGGTTGGATCATCTAGATCTAGAACATTGGCTAGACGCAATATTATGATTTGCGATGCCGATTGGTTCAGCACAAAGGATAAACTAATAAGAATATTTGCGCATAAACTGGATTAAATATTAGTGCACGGCACATCTGAATAAATACAAAATTTATTTTTCATTTAAATAGTTCTTAATTGAATTTGAGTTATTAACTTAAATGAAATGTTTTTACATACTAATCTATTTAATACCTACTTTAACAAATTAACTTGTTCCACTTACGTACTTTGAATATAATGATGTCTATAGATTAAGTTAACCTGTTGAAATATTAAATAAATACTTTTATTTTTAATATAATTTGAATGAATAATATGAATTTTAATAGTAAGGTAGAGTATCTACGAGTAGAAATCTTATAAGATTAGTTTATATTAATTACTTAAAATATTATTAAATAATCACTTCAGTAGAGATATTTTATTTTATTAACTAATAATAGAAACATATTTTCAAAAAAGTACAGTTATTGGTTAGTTTTGTTTTTGACCTTATCGGTTTATCGGTGGCACCTTCAATAAAATTTAACATAACTTCAATTCCTTACGTTGAAACGATTAGGTCCGATAACAACTACCGTAGTAACGTATAAACTGAGAACTATGCGTGTTAACGCTTCTATTCGTAAATTAAGTGTATGGGCGGAGCTAACTATATGCAAATAGACAAGATGAATAAAATCCGGATTGGGGAATGCATGTAACCCTGTTTTATAATAGTTGATGGCGGCAATCATCAACTCAGGGGAACCGCCTGCTTTACGTGCCCTCCGAAGCACGGAGACAATCATGTGAAAGTTTTAGACTCTCCCCGGATTCGAACCGAGTATCTTAGAGTCAGCAGATGTTCGGCTAACCTACTAAGCTAATGACCGTGCGCAATGGCGAGTAAATAAACACTTTAAGATTGCACTTAATTTATTATTCAACGGTAGGTAAAATGGTTATAATTTATAAGAGGATTTGATCCCTTGTTACAAAAGGAAATACGCACCGATAGACCTTTGAGTACGGCACGAACGAACGCTGGCGAGAAACTGGTCTTTTGGCGCTAAAAGATTGACATGCGTAGAACAAACCGGTAAGGGATGACCAAAATACATATACAAGGATGTCCAAAATTTTACATGAATAAACATTAGCGGCAATTTTGAATTAGACATATAAATCAAACAACATACAAATTGCAATTCTAAACAGATACAAATGATTTTGCTTATATTTTCATGAGTTTTTAACTAATTTAACTTTATTCTTTTTTAAATTAGACATTGAGATTATAAGTTAGTATAATAGGGGAGAGTGTTCCACAGTGCATGCCCACTATGAGACCCGGCTTAAAACTTGTTAAATGGATAACAGTGTTATCCAAATTTTTTTAAAGAAAATCGATCAGTTAAACATTGTTAAAAATAACGTTTTATTTTTGAAACTTAAAAATCAAACACTAATTACGTTTTTAAGAATTTTGGAGTATTTTTTATAGAAAGTATGTTTAAAAAGAAACATTTTGAAAAAAAGAACTTTCCATTTGGTCAATTATTTGCAAACTTATGAACATTTCAAGAACAAGTAACGTAATTTTTTAAAAATTTATATAATCTCAACAATGAAAAATTCGAAAAAAGGAATAGAACCCATCGTTCGCCCATGATGAGACTAGGTTTAAAAGTTGTTGAATGGATAACAGTTTTTTACAAAAAATTTTAAAGAAAATCGATCAGTACAAACTTTGTTAAAAATGGCGATTTATTTTTAAAACTTGAAAATCGAATGATAATATTGATTTAAAATATTTTTCGATATTTTTTTGTAGAAAGTACATTTTACAAGAAACATTAAAAAAAAACGTGCCATTTGGTAAATTATTTGCGAAATTATGAGCATTTATCTATATCTATATCTCTTGAATGACATCAGAAAAAAAATTTTATAAAGTCATGGAGACTAGTCTCAACTAGTACTAAAGGAAAAAAAATTTTCAAAAAAATCCGAGATGCAAAAGCAAAATGGTGTCCGATTTGGCGTGGAATGCCCCTTATGTATTGCACTGTTAACGGTGGAAGACCATTAAAAGTCCATACTTACTTTTGATAAATGCAATGAATGCAAAGCTTAACGAACCTCTGCTTCCAAAAAATGGTGGAACGAATAAATGTGATTAGCAATTTTTTTTTATAATTTCAAAGAATCTTCAAAAATATTTAATGAATGTTTAAATTTATTTTTCAGAATTAAATAAACAATTGAATTACAAATATTAAATTCCAAGGACATAAATTGTCGTATAACGCTGCGCTTTTCCCGTGCCGAATAATTTGCCGCAAGACCCGCGATAACACTTTAATACAGCAGTTATGCAAACCTGTCCGTATACTGTCTTTCTTCGACCCAATGGTTCACTGTAATGCTGGTTGTGATTCCTCGCCTTCCCGATCACTTGATATGTAGACGCAGTTCCATTTCAAGTGATGTTCCAAAATGTTTCTCTGCCACTTTTTTCAAAATACTCTTTTCAAATTTTTGCACCTCGTGCAGTTTTCCCAAATTGAATTTTTTGTTTATTGTTTCGAAATATTTGTTTTATAATTTACTATGTAGTTAACTTCAGCTTTCTTCGAAGCCAACCACTTCAACGACTTGCCTGGACCAAGTGACTAAGTCTTATCGTCAACTAACTATTTCAGTTATTGTTTTTCAGTCTGTTGTCTAGACAATTCAACTTTTTTTTCAGATTAAATTTTTTTAATTCAATGCACGTTACTCATACCGCGATTTGTTATTTTTTATTTGCGTACGCATGCACACACTTCCTTTCTATTTTTAGTTAACCTCCAAATTGTTTTCTCAAAATTGACATTGTCATAACTTTGAATATTAAGCTTCCTTTAGAAAGAAGAACCTTTATACCGTAAACCCAACTACCATACCAAAGGTCGTGATTGGTTGGACGGTTCATCAGAAATAAAACTAGGGACAAGATTTGACGACAGACCAACCGACATAGAAATGTTTTTAAATTTTTTACAGATCTTTACGTTTCTGAACACGGTGATCTCCAAAATGTAAAAAAAATTTTAATGTTTTTTCGATTCCATACATCTAAAAAAAATTTTTGATTGGACGTAATATCCTCAACAAAAAATCCCAACTAGTCCTGGGACCGAGGGGTCTCTCACTGGACAAAATTTTTTACAATATTGCTAATTGTCGGCAATTAAATAAGATATTACTATGTATTATTATCTTAATTACCCTTAATTCCATTTATTTTCTGATTATTGCCATTAATGCCACTTTATTCCCATTTAATGCGTGGTATTACGGTATTTACAAAATATTGCTTGGAGCGGGTTAGCACTTTTTGTAGCTATTTACGAGAGAGCGATCGAAACTTTTCTTAGTAAATTAAATTATACACTTTTCTCAATCAATAATTATATTATACATATTTGTTTAATTGACTAGTTTCGACTGATGTCAGTCTTCTTCAACATATTCCATCAAAAATTAAAGCAAAATTTATTATTTAATTAAAGATTATTTCAAAGAATATGTTGAAGAAGACTGGCACCAATCGGAACTAGTTCATTAAATAAATTTGCATAATATAATTGATCGAGAAAATTATATAATTTAATTTACTAAGAAAAGTTTCGATCGGTCTCCCGTAAATAGCTACAAAAAATGCCTACCCGCTCTTAGCAATATTTTGTAAATACGGTAATACCACGCATTAAATGGGAATAAAGTGGCATTAATGGCAATAATCAGGAAATAAATGGAATTAAGGGTAGTTAAGATAATAATAGTAATATCGTAAGAAATTTTTAGGAATTAATTTTGCGAAAACTATCAAACCTACAACAGTGCCGGCGGTTTTCACGCATAATAAGATATATTTTAACTAACAACACAAATTTTTATGAAATAATTTATTTAAATCTATATAATTAAGTTATGCCGGTCGTAAGCGTGGAGACGCTCGTTCAATCGGGCGCACAGATTATGGCGGTTCTAGTCGTCCGAAGCAGAACAAAAATTTTTTTAAATCTATATGAAAGTAGTTATCGTCTGAACTAGAATGATATCCATAGCTTGAATATTTTAACCCTGCTCTCATGTTTTAATTGACAAAGAAAAGTTAATGTTACTTATTGCCGTTTTATTAATCAGTATTGCGCACTTATTGCTCTGCATTGCCACTTATTACCACAATTGCCGTTCATTTCCGTATATTACTATCTATTGCTTCTTATTTCCATCATATTACCAACAATTTGTACAGTATTGCCATCAGTGAAATGCCCCTCGCCTGGGACATACTATCGTGTATCCCGTAAAAATTTGAATGGTGAAGTTGAATTACTATTTCGTAGGTGTTTTTAATGTACGGAACAACTCAAAGATCTCGTCATTTATGATTGATTGATTTTGAATTCTGGCTATTACAGGAATATTTTTAACAAGTGGAGGTACTCGAATATTTACTCTCCCAGTACATTCGCCATTTTCGAGTGCAAATTTTGCTAAAAAAAATACTTTTATAAAATTTCAGTTTTAGGCCCCTTTCACCATTTTTTAGTCCTTTTGGGATCGTAGTCTTTAATATAATAAACGTTTTCTTGTTCTGGATTATGTTGACCGGGATTTTTGGTCAAGAATATTTTTGTTATTGATGGTTTTGCTTATTATTAATGTTGAAATTTTAAGTAAATTTTAACTAATACGAAATATTAGTATGAATGCATTTAAATCCCAAAATATGAAACAAACATAATTAATTACTATAAATAATATCAATGCAAGTTTAAGTCAGTGAGAAGAACTGACGGTTCCATCTTGTTATTCCACGTGGTCTTCACAGTGGCAATCAAAACTTTTCTTGCGTGAAATACTGAGAATGTTTGTACACAATTTATTTACATAACTTTATATTTACAATTATAACAGATTATATGATTTCCACGTTTTCTATATCTCCACGGTTCTTTACTTCTTTTTCACCCGATTCTCCTTTTACACACTTGCTCTCTGCTCTACCCTTTTTTCGACCGCTGCGCCTCTCCTCGACAATCTCGCTTGCGACCTCTAGTGAACCTTTGTCGAAACTTCAAACGCGCTAAACTATTTAAATTTGAACCTACGTATCTAAATACAATTTCCCATAACGCATCTCACAATGAATCAAGTGCCAGGATAATAATATATAGAAATTATTGCAGATCGTATAGAAAAGGTTAACTAAACCATTTAATGCATTGATAACGCATAATATACACTGCATAAAAATGATTAGCAAAAGAGCCTACACGAGCAATATTTCTGAGTAATTCTCTGTAAATTACTGACATTTTCAATTATCGTACATAATAATATACCAAGGGCACGAAAACTGCCCAAGCACTTGCGCGCGGGCAGTTTTCTAAGGGCAACAAACACGCGTGTAGACAACGCGAACAAATTGTCTCAAAAATATGCTCTGCTCGAGGTATATTAGGATAGACTATCGCTAGAACGAGTATTTAAAAATTTATTTTATAAAAATGTTAGGTTGCAATGATAAAATAAATGGATTAATACAAATGTCATTCATTAATATTTCGTAGCCATATTTTACACATCGTGCGTTTAAAAATGAATTCATGTTTTGGTAAGGAATCGCTAAAAAATATAAGTGAGGAAACTAGTAATAGCATTCCGATTAATACTGTGCGATCGAAGAACTCGGTTTGGACACAATTTCAAAATTTTTGTGGTGAAAGAAGTTCACCTGCACTTGTTTCGCGGGAGACATCGCGATAGTCTCCCTAAGGCGATTTCCGTTTTTAAAATTTTCGCTAAATTAGCTACTGATTGGTCGACATTGTGTCAATCCAATTTATCAATTGGTTGATGTTCGTCACATGATATGTGAGTGCGATAGTCGATACAATTTACATAATTCGGTGTGATGCACTTCGTTGTCCTAATCCAGCATTTCTTGTTCGACACCTGTTTCCACTCGGTTTTTATGTAAATCAAACTAAAATCAATCAATCGGGAATAAACAAACAATAAAAAATGTGGCTGAAAAGTATCTATTGTAAGAAAAGTAGAAGTCGTAAAATCGAGGCTTTAACTATTTCGGTACCACCAACCTTGGCGTCAAAAAAATTATATTCTTCATGAACAAATTGAACATACAGGGTGTCCTCGCAATCGAAAAAATACCTTTAAAAGTTTTAATTTTGAATTAGAAATTTTTAAACTCTTGGGAATTTAGTCATATTTAAAGCAATTTCTTGAATTTCTATGTAGGTATGCAAACGGTCATAGCACCACAACATTCATGTTTTTTAGTGTAAGAAGATTCGTGATTTTTTACAGAAGATACACTTATCTACAAACAAGATTTAAACCCTTTGTTGTCTAAAATAAACAAATTTCGAGTTAAGAATTAAATTATAGAGAATTTTAAAGCTTTTCAATTTCGGATACAACATAACGTGTTATGATTTGAATCTCTTACACAAATCTTTTTGAAAAATCAACCGATTTTACATAAAATCCGAAAGTATCTAATCAACAAAGTAAGTAAGCAAAAATAAATTAACCGACATAAACATAAACATGTAGCGTAAAGTTATTTTGAAAAAAATTTTTTGAAAGTGACTGTTAGATATTTCTTTGATTTTCGCTTCATCATTCTCTCACTTACTTTGCTTATCTTTTTTTTAATTTTGTTTATTATAAATAATCCTTGTGTTGTTTTCTTTACTTTCATATTCCAAATCGTTTACCATATTATTCAGCCAAGCATTTTTTTTTTGTTTATAAACTTTATAAGTAATTTTCCTCATTGTGACGTACTTTTTCATATCTTCCGGTATTCTTATTAAGGGTATTAAGGTACAAAAGGGCTGGTGACTACCATCCAAAATCTAATTAAAAACTGGAAACGAAAGGTTAATTTAAAAATTAACTGCTGATAAAGACGATAATATAAGTCACAATTGCGAAACAAACGCGGATAAATAAACATTGTGACTTCGAGCATAAAAATAGGCAACCCAATTATCAGAAGCAAATCGAAGTATAAAATAAACGTAACTATGTCAAAAGGGTATTCGGGTTGGTCGCGGCAGGCTGCAAGTAAAGATAAAATTGGGTTTCCTGTAAAGAAATTTAGGGTTTAAAAGAAAACAAGTAAAGTTACACGAATTGAGAAGAGATGAGATAACGCAATAGAGACAAACAAGAGGTAAACATATAAAAACAACTCATAAGTATTTAATAAAAACAAAAAAAATAATACGGTCGCCTGATCAGAAACCAGTACAGACAGAAAGAGGAATAATTGTGTTAGGGACCAAAAGTTGAAAAGATATAACATGAACATCACCACAGTACAAGAAGTAAAGTTTAAAGAAGACGGAGGAATACCGAGAGATGGACATGTGCTAATATATTCAGGAGGAAAGAAACAAGGAAGAAATTGGTGAGTTTTTTGTGTCAAAAGAAAATAATAAAATTTTTTTTTGGTTTTTAAACCAATACACGAATGCAAATCCTTTCAATATAATATCAATAATTAAGGTATATGCAATAAGTAAGTTTAAATAGGTGGAATAAAAGAGAACAACGCGGAAATGTAGAAATACGTGTTGTTCCTATATTGAAGTGATGACAATTTAATCAAGTCAAAATTGGAGACAAATTTTTGACGTTTTTTTAAAAAAATAATAAAAATTATTACTAAAACATGTAAAACTGATAGTTTTGTTCTGATATTATTTCGAATCGTATAAGAACTATATTGCACTTATGTGACTATCAACTCGATATAATAAATATATTGAAATTTCCTTTTAGCATAAATTAAGTAAAACTATATTTTATATTAAAGTACTATACCTACTTACTTAAAATGATATTGACATCATTGTATAATTCTTTATTTTATAATTTATATGATTAACAAGATTGTAATAAATAAACTTTATTTCAAAAACTTATTAGTAACGCAAATATCAAGTTACTACATTTAAATGTTATTCTCTAAATTTGCTCTAAATAAATATGTTTGTATGAAGCAAAATAATTGTTACAATTTTGTTATTCTGTTTTTAGAAAATTAAATTGGATCTGTACATATTTGTTTTAATTCTGATCGAGTGCTAAACAATAATGCCTACAAACATTGCAAAATATAACTATTATCGGATTTTCACATTAACTTAATTATTGCCTAGCACCAAATAAGATAATATGATGCAAAAACCTTTTTAAATTAATAAGGTACCTACAACACCGCTATATAAACAAAAATTATTCAAATACACAAATATAATTTTTATCAGGATGATGTAGCTAATTACTATGTAGCTAATAGTGAAAAATATGTATACCTATATTTGCAAATTTCCCGACACTGATTTACGTAAACATTTCGTCATACTATGTACATGTGACAGGTACTAATGAACTTCAAAAATTTGATGGAAGATAAAACAAGTAGGTTACCACACTTCAATAACTTGTGAGTTGAAGTATGATTTTAGTGTGTACCCATACTGCTATTTTCATTTTGCGTAGGTACCTATATGTAAGTACCACCTACTTACATAAAACATAATTAGTCAAAGATTGAAAGTTATCGACATCTACAAATATGTACCTACTACATAATATAGAAAAATATAAAAAAAAGATACATTCAAGATGATTTCGATCTTGGATAGTATTTACGGGATTACCTGTAAAAAGTGGTTTTTTTCTTAATTATACCTACACGCTAGGTAGTATAACCGCTGCAGTACAAACGTTGTATTGTCCACAACAACCCGTCGATGCTGCCGGCTCTCTCGTACCATTATAAACTTATTGTGATACATTAAACTAAAAGTAGAGTTTTACAACTTACACTTTGTTTAAAAAATTAAAAATAGTGTTAGTGTTACTTTGCAAAACGCGTACTTTATGATAATAATAAGAGATATTAATTTTTAAATAAAACGAGGTTGAAACAATAAAACAATGTGATTAATACCAATTTTCTGGTTAGAATGACCTAAATATTTTTTACATATTATTATAATATTACTTTTGCCATAATTTGTCAAATTTATTGTATTGAACAAATTTTACATTTTTTTATTTATATTATGGATTATAATAAATTTTCTGACTAATAAAACGACGATAAGATAGCGGTAAATCTATAGCATTTTAATTACAATTAATATTAAACTATTAAAAGTGCGGTAACAAAATAATGGAGTTTAAATTCATATAGTGTGATGATTCTGTATCAACGCCATTAATCGAACAATTTCTTTGTTAACAACGAAAGTGTTGATTGCAGTACAACTTTAAATTAATTAATTGTGTTCTCGTTAATTTTAGATTGCACAAAACTATCAGTGAATTCGTTGTACCATTACCATTATACTAAAAAGTGAACCGTTACAATAAATTATTACATCGGTCCAGTTGATTTGTTTATATTGCGGTGCTTGGTTGCATTGCATAACAAAAAGTACATATTACTACTAAAAAAAATTTTAAACTTCTGTAAAGTACGCAAATAAATCAAAATTACGATTGTTTTAAAAAACAATACTTTATGAGTTTATTTTTGAGAAAATCTATTAGTATTTGTTTAGACCACGTGCTTATTAGTATACCATTAGATTTCATTCACGCTTAGCTATGCTGTAGAATAGCGTCGACTTTACTTTTTCATTTGTAATACAAAAACTAAATTATTATTAGATTTGTGTGAATTAATGGCATAAATCATCTAGTTATAGTAATTTTCCTTATCAACTCAAGGCCGACAGTTAATATTACCCACAAATTTAAATGAATGCGAAATGATGTAAAGTGATCAAAACGATGGAAATAAATATAAATAAATATATAAAAAATGGGAAAGTGATATAAAATAAATTACGATGTTGATTGTGTTTTGTGAGGATTTACCTTATCAAACCTGATAATTTCTAGTTTTAATGTTATCGTACATATAACAATACCTTGTGAAGTTGTCGTCAAACGTTGAAGTACCTCCAATTATAGTTTCAAAAATGTGTAAGAGCTGCCAATAGTAAGTACTTTTAACATATTGTTTCTTTCCATGGAATTCTTAGAAGTTAGTTTCCGTAATAAATATTTACGTAGTTTTGAATGTTAATATTTTGAACTTTTAACTGTCATGATCAAAAGTGTGCGATTTCTAATAATTATTTACCTTGCGAAATCATCTACCATGAAGGTTGAAACTTTGATTACCTATTTGATTAATAGCTAATTAGAATAATATAATAAAGTTAATAATCATAATTTTATTTAAATGTTTACACTTATACAATATAATAATTTATAAGAGCAGTAGTACATGCGTTATCCAATCGGCGACAAATTCCAATTCTATGAAGTGTTAATATTAATTAAATTGTATACTGAAAAAAAAATACCTGGAAATATAACTAATTCTTTCGCATATAATCTCTATAGTTGGATTCTGAATCATGCGAGAAGAAAATGAATTGAATAAATTACAAAATAGATTATAACCAAGTAAGGTGGGTACTAGCCACTTTATAGTATTTATGCGCGAGATACGCAAAACTACCTAATTATCTCAAAACTTCCTACCATTCATAAGATATTTAAATTTTATTACTAAAACTTATAAATTAGATATTAACAATGCCATTAGTTTATAATTTTAAGGTCATAATAAAACTACCACGGATAAATCGTTAAACCAATTACGGTTTCATGGTACTCCACCAAGGCTTTATTAATATTTCCTCGAAGTTTACCTCGTTCGTGAAACCAAGAGGTCAAGAGATTCCTGCTCTTATTTTAATTATTAAGAAATATATTAAAAATACATATTCGGTTAAGTATGTATAGGGTAAAAGCCCCAATAGTCAGCCAGTTAACAAAAATGGTACCAAAAGTCAGCCACTAATAGTTAACCATTAGGTTTGTTCCAACAAGCTATTCGATTATCGACGGCAACCAGTAATTTGACCACTTATTGCGCCTGCGTTAGGAACACTAGTAAATTCACAAATAGTAACTTAAAGCTGTGTTGGAACGTTTTCCGAATTGTTTTCGAACCGAGATTAACCTTAAATAATTGACAAGTGTGATCATAGAGAGCGATGCTTATCGTCAATATTTAAGGCAGCAATAAATTGTTTTAAAATGTATACGATTTACGTTATGAAGTTTTTCTATGCTTCTTTTTTGCCTTTTTGAGTATTTTGTGCAAATTTTCAATTTTTGTGCTTATTTGAAGCCTGTTTTCAGGAATATTTTTTTGTTTTTAAAGTTAATTTATAATTGTTATTTTAAGAACAAGTCCGATGGTGAATTTTACTAAAATGGAAAATATGAATAAATTAACAGTTTTACAATTCCCCATGCTTCTTCCTCCATATATGCTACAACGATTCGGCACATATCATTTATTTGAACTTTTACATATTGAAGTAGTAATATACTTAATACGCACAAAAAATTAATTTTTACAACTTTAATTGGATACCTAAGTGAAACGTTTTCTCATTTCTTAGAATGGCCAGGTAACAGTCCGAATTTAAATCCGATTGAAAATCTTTGGGCGTTATGAAACGAAAAATTACCGATAATACAAAATCACAATTGCAAAATTTATTAAAAGTTGTATGGCAGATGGCAGAAAGTCATTACAGATGAAATTTTACAACATTTCGTTAAATCTATGCCTGCCCGGTTAAAAAACGATTTTAAAAATTAATGCGGGTTTTAGAGGATGCTAATAAAATACCTGTAATGTAAAGACATTAAATAAATTTATGATTTCATATTTCTATGGTGTGATACACTTTTTAATAAATATTTTTTAATCCTCGTTTCCTGTCACCATCTATTTATTAATATTTTTCTTTTTTGTAATGTGTACTTAAATATGTATGTACTTTATCATTTCCTACTAAAAATTTCTCGATTTTATTTCGAAAATTACAAAATAATTAATGATAGAGGAAGTATTTGGGCTGTACTACTCTCAACTAACATTTGCGCATGGCTATTCAGGTTTCGAACTACTTGATACTTGCTCCTTAGCAAGTATCGTTTGAACCGCAAATGAACCAATTCGATCCCTTCAACATAGTTGTTGGAACAGCGGTTTGTTAGTAATCTAGGATTGCGAACTGGTAACTTGTGTCTGTTGGAACGACATTTCATTAATGCGCTTGCGTTGTAGTAATATTTCTAAAGATACTCGTTGTTGGAACAAACCTATTATAATCCATTTTCTATCCTTATTTATCCTATATGGTGGCTGACATTTGGAACTGGCTGGAATTAGGTACGTTTACCCTATACTACGATATTTTAAAGGATGAAATTAGAAAAATAATATCATAATACGTGAATAAAATATAAACTGCAAGTAATTAGCAATGGTGACTCCTATCGTTGTTGTTCATTTAATTGTATCTAATCTATTTTTTAACGTTTAATTTTTTAAACGTAGACTTATTATTGCTACACGTAATACTTCTTCTGTTTATTGGAAATCCGGTATTTGAACCCGGAAGTTTCTATCCATCACTGAGGCTATTTTTTTATAGTTAATATATTTAAAGTTATTCTAAATATACAGACTTTCATATGCAACTATTGAAATATAAGATACAATTTTGTATACGTACACTTCACATCAGCCTTGTTTTACCTTATATTACATAAGATTTTTAAATGAATTCATTCTCCAGCACTTCACCAAAAGGTACATCGTTAAAAGTTTTTTTTTGCAGAAAGTTAAGTCAAAAAGATTGGTTTATGCAGAACATCGATTTGACACATTGGTCCAGACGAAAGGTAAACCAATAAAAATATTTGAATGTGGGCGCTACGTTAGCGTTCTGATGCTTAAACTAACCTCAAGGCAGTATAGATTAGGAGACGTCCATTAATTACGTGAGGCAAAAATGGGGGGGGGGGGGTCCGGCAAAATCTCACCAAATCTCATTTAAGGGGGGGGTCAATGAAAATCTCACGTCAACCTTTTAATTTAGAGAATATACATTATTATAATAGATAACATTTTGTATTTTAGTGTATAAAAATTTAAATTATTTACATACAACTTACTTAGTATTATTTTTCTCCTCGTATTTCACAGAAAAAAATGTACTTAAGTATATAGAAGTATATCAACGCTTAGGTATTTAGTGGTTTGAAGCAAAATACATGAACATATCAAATAAATTTAATTATTAAAAAATTATAGAGTAAATCTCACGTGAGAAGATAGAGATGGGGGGAGGGGTTCCGTCACATCTCACCAAGGGGGAGGGGGGTCTAAATTTTAAGAAAAGCGCCTCACGTAATTTATGGAAGTCTCCTTATTATTTATGTAAAATACCTTTTCTCGTGAAACTATTTATTCATATACGTAAACTTGCAATTTGCAAGGAGATGGGTGACCGCTTCGATACTCTTGTAGCTGATGGCGTTGATCTCATAAGTCATTAGAAACAACCGTCCTAAAAGTATTTCTTGAGTCTCTGAAGATGGCACAGAACGTCATAACATATACACAAATAATTTTGAGTGCCAGTAAAACCCCAATGCTTTCCTGTTTACAGCTATCATAAATACTATATTATGATAGATTACACAGGAAAATTGCGGTAAAGACTTACGTAAATAATTTGCTCGTAAACAGAGCTCTACGATTTTAACAACACACCTAAAAAAACTTGTAAATATGTAATAAAAAGGTGAAAATCTGATGTGGCCATCCACATGATTTCATCATATTTTAAGAAAAATATAAAAAATAATAATATGAATCTGTTGAGTTTGGAAAATCTACAATGCTCATGAATAATTTTACTAATTTTATTAAACCAATGTTAATTTTTAAATTAAAATAACTTTGTAACACAAAATTACAAGTTGATTACTAAGTTAACAGGACAATTAGGAAACTATTTTGGTTTTTACCCGAATAAATTTAGCTAACTCTTAAGTTGATGTCACATTATAAAAATTCCATCCAAATTTTTATAAAAATTTGTATAAAAACGGTTTTGATAGTGTGACAAGTTAAATTTACTTTAATAATAACACTTTTTTTTAAATGAATTATAAAATTTATTTTAATTTAATGGCAATTCCAGAACAACACTATGAATAAAACTAACTAATTACATCTAACAACTATTGTTGACTGATCTAAACAACTGTCTGTAAACTAATGAATCTTTCTTATCGGTAATTCTTCATATTTCTGGAAAACATATTATAATTTAAGAGTGTTTTGAACCTGTGTGAAATGCAGAATTGCATATTACGCTATTGGGGGATGTTCACAAATTACGTAACGCAATTTTTGACGTTTTTAACCCCCCCCCCCCTTGTAACAGATCGTAACAAATTGCGAGACCCCCCCCCCCCCCCCCCCCCCAGAAGAATAACGTAACAACAAATTTTAATTATTATGATTCTTTACTGGATCTCTTTGGGTTAATTTATTAAATTAATGAAAATTTAATATCTAGAAAAAATATCTAATTTTTTGATAAAAAAGAAATTTTTTGGTTACGTAACATTTTGAAAAACCCCCACCGTAACAAATCGTAACAAATTGTTACCCCCCTAAGACTGTTACGTAATTTGTGAACAGCCCCTTGCCACACATTACTATTAACAATTATAATAAAAGTTACAAATTTACATGGTTAAATTAATGGTAGAATATAACTTGACATGCCAATAGTTTTATAAAAATGACGTACGTAAAATTATTTCTATGGTTCTTCTATTTTCATGACGTCACGAAAACGTTTTTATAAAAACGAGAGTTTAGAACAGTTTCTAAAATTTTTATAAAAGCAGACATCCCACTGGCTGTTGATGCCCACTCAACTTGAATTTACGCATGAACTATACCTTACTTTTCAGTTGTTTTTGGTTAGTTTATAACAGCTGATCGTGCTTTTATAAAAACTGCATTTCACAGTGGGACACAGGGACACAGCGTAGAAAATTTTTATGGCTCATGACGTCACATCATTTGTATACAAATTTTTAGTCAGACCCGGGTTTTACACCGAAACAGACAAAAGAAGTAACGACAGTAACTAGCAAATAAATAGGTAGACATAATGTACACTATCATGTATGTCGTTAGTTGCCTATAGCCAGTGGCGGATTTATATGGATGCTTACGATGCTGGAGCATCGGGCCCCCGATCATTGAGGGGCCCCCTAGACCTTGTTTTTTTATAAAATTTAATTTTGTTTATTTTCTACACTTTTCAAAGAACATAAAAGCAGATGCAGATTATAAATTTTTGCTTATTTAATTAAATACAACGCAAAAACAACTATAACTTTCAGGGGTGAATTTATAGGAATGCTTAAGATGCTGAAACATTAGCCCGCTGATCATTGAGAGCTCCAAAGAGGCCTCCAAAACCTCACTCATTATTTTAGAGAATTTAGTTTGTTTTCTCTTTTTATGAGCTTCAGTTACCTTTGATTTGTTTTTTAGATATTCTATAAAATAACAGATTGATATGTAGTTTAGGTGGTGTAACTCTATATTACCAATAATAGGTATATATTTTAGAAATCCAAAAAAATGCACACACTTTTAGAACTGAAATGTTTTAAAGTTATCACAAATAAAATACACTGTAAATATAAAATATCGCAAACGTTTTCATTATATTAGGGCATCATCAGGCGATGAACTAGAAAAAAATTAAAGAGAATCCGTTTAAATGCTGTTCGGGGTGCTGGCAGCAGGTACTTTTGAAAAAAGAAGGAAGTTTTTCGGAAAGTGATTTATTAAAGGTAGGGAGTTAATTATTTTTCGAAAATTCTACATTTTTACTTTTTGTCTCTACATGTAAAATTTCGTATCCCCCTTGGTTGTAATTAATTACAATTGTAATTAATCTCTAAATAGAACTAATTGATTTTCCGTCTGACATTTTTCGTAACAATATATTTTTTATACTTTTAAAATGATATTAAATTTCTTTCTTTGATATTTCAAAATAATTTTGTTATCTATTACATACCATTATTTTGATATTAGACAAAAACAACCCCCCCCCCCCTTCTCCATAATATTTCTACCAGGGGCCTCTAAAATCTAATTAGCATCGGGCCCCAAAAATTCACCATCCGCCACTGCCTATAGCCACTTATAGCTTTCGGAGAGAGGGCTTGCAAACATTATCAGAATTATTAGCTAGGCATACACTAGCATTCAATCTTCTCACGCATTCCTTTGACATTTATCTTGAGCGGAAAAATATTAATGTACTACAGGTATTACCTATTAATCCATATTTATCTACTAATGAGCATTCTTTTCCTCCGGATTCGTCTTTCCTGCAGGAATGAACTAGAGATTATGCCCTCTCTTAGAACGCTTTCCAATGTTATAAGTTTACTGTAGAAATTTGTAAATTCATTTAACACTAATAGGAATCTCGTTAATCTGTTCATAACTTGCAAGGTGAATTCTTCTTGCCTCACGAAGTAATTGAAATTTTCAAAATATATATAATACGTTTGGAATCCAGAATCAACTTTCTGAGATTACTGGGGATCAAATATTTTGGAAAATCGTGATGCACTAAAATACAAACATTCACAAAAAATAAGGATTTCATAATATGAAATACTACTTTAATACTCGCCCTTAATATTGTACCAACACCCAGGGCCGGATTACGTCTCTTTGGCGCCCTAGGCTAATACAACTTTGGCGCCTATTTAATTTACCTGTTAATAATTTAAAACATAAAACACGTGCTTACAAGTTTTTTTTTATTAAAAACCAAGATACATATATAGGTAAGAAAATACTAAATAAATTTATAGCATCTGAAATTACAAAGATACAAAGCTTTCAGTAGTGGCGCCTGAAAGTTTAGCAGCTAATGCATTTTTTTCTTCGACAGCAGAAGTGTTAAGTTTAAAATTAATTTTCGGGTTAGTGGTTTTCACTCGACTACCTAAAGTATACGAAAAAGGAGTATAAGAAGCGATATTTCATTTTCATGTGTGGAAATTTTAGAAATTTTACAACTCTACACTCTACCTACTAGTATTAGCTACATCAAATACTCCTTTTGCGCTTGTTGATGGTTGCTCGAATTCCTGTTTTTCATTGTCGGGGACGTCTATTTGATTTTGTTGCTTAAAAATGAGTCTAATTTTGGCACTTTCTCTAGTAAAACTTTAACTTTTTCTTGTCTATCTTTTGAAACTTTCTTCCTATCCCACCCACTGAGTTTTTTCCCTCTCGCACTCATTATCACGCACTTATCAAGAAGTTAATAAATTTGTTGTAATGCAACTATTTACACAGCCGCTTACGGAAATATGGACACTTACTGGTTCCCAATTTTAACAAAAAACTGATTAAAAGAACGCACAAAAACTACGCATAAGGCACAAATTACAAAATGTGTTTGCATAAACTTCTTAAAATAAAAATGACCAATTTTTTATTTAAACCCACCCCTACAAACTGGATTGGGTTAGATTTTGTAAGATTTGTTGTCTTAATAACTTGTAGTACCTAGAATTTTAAAAGCCGCTTTAATAAATAGGGATGACATTTTTATAGTGTTTACGTATTACCGGAAACACTTTTTTTGCGACTATACTTTAAAATTTCCAAAATTGTTATACCAACTGCATTACAGATGTTCGACCTAAGTAATATAATATTTTTTTGAATATTTTCATAAATGTGTTAATAAAAAAAAAATTAAACCCTTGAATTTAAGAATTGTTTTGCCACTTGTAATTTTGGAGGCTGGCGCCTTTTCCGAAAACGGCGCCCTAGGCTATAGCCTAGTCAGCCTAGTGCATAATATAGCCCTGCCAACACCTCATGAATACATCGACAATATTTTCACATCTTACAGTATTATGAGTTTTATAATTTGTCGTATCCATTTAAATTTTATTGTTAGAATTATTTAGATACAATTTAACATCACACCAATTGCTATTGACCAATCTCAGCTAGTCGCGATCTCGTAACTTAAGTCAAAAGCAATCTGTTAAGCTAATCTTTTGGTTTCCATCGGTGAAGATTAAAAGTTCATAGTCGCACAAGTTTATAAAATCATACATTACATCACAAACTCGAAAATTCAATTTTTTTAAGACTAATAATCAATACGATCGTAAATATTAACAGTCTGTTACATCTCAGACGGTCAAGTTCAAAAAGTTAAATACGGCAATAAACCATTTAATTATTATTATTTAACCAAACGTATTAATTTATTTATTCTACTTTTATCTTTATTTCAGTCAGCGTTAAATACTTACCTTTCCAAAAATACTTATATATTGTAATATCATACAAATTTCAGACTTGACCAAAAAATTGTTATTTTAACCATCATTACATAAGTTACATGTAACATGTAAGTAGTTACATACCCCGAAATGTTCCTTATTATTTGAAGTTGGTAACAAGTCGAGTTAACGTTATGAAGACATTTGTTACATAACATGAATCTGATATATCAATATTTTTAGAATCACAATAGCGTTAAAATATTAAATTGCCATGGGTATGGATTGCTATGGTCGTGGGTTCGATCCCCGATCAAGTACACCTGGCAATTTCGACCGTGTCTCCCTCACAAAATACTGGCCACATCTTTGAGATATTAAATATCTAAATACTACTCAGCCCTGGGCCTATGAGGCCTGTAGCGCTTATCTATATATTATTTAAATGAAAGAAAAATCACATTAATTACTATTCAACAGATTCGGACTAAAATATTTAAAAAACAAAGTTATAAAAAAATTTTAACAATAATTGAAATTTAGTGATGCGATATAAGGCTTTATTTCACGATTACTAGGAAAATGAAAAAAATAAGAAAAAGTAAAAAATATGCAAACTACAGTTGAAAAGCATTCACGCAAAACTTAAAAAATCCATTTTGTATTAAAATTTTCATAAATTTTAATTTATTAATTACTGTTTGTTATTATTATCTGAATGTAAAGGTATTGACAGAAATAAAATAGAGAAAAAATACTAATTTGGAGTGGTAATAAGTAATAACATTACATTCAGATAAATAACAAAAAGTAATTATTAATAAATTCTAATATATAAAAGTAATTAATGGGTTATTGGACAAAGACTCAAAATTTCAATCTATTGTCGACGTTTCGCCGTACCTCACGGCTTCCTCATACATTATAATTTCTGAAAAATTGAAAATGGATTTCTTAAGTTTTGCGTGAATGCTCCTCTGTTTTAGAATAATATTAAAAAAAGATTTTTTATTTTTAACTTTCATACTTATTACACTAGTTTACACCGAAAATGTACATTTGATGAAAGATGGATTTCTTTATGTATTTTGTTCCGCTGAATTCGAAAATCAAGGTTAAAATTTTTTTATGGAACAGTTTTTGAGATATTGTAACTTTTTCATTTTTTTGACCTCTTTTCACTTGATAAATCATATCTCGAGTTAGAAATATCCGATTTGGTCGTTCTTGATACCCAAATGTAAGGTATTGAAATGACAAACAAATATGTAAATCGGATCTTTGATTGGTAAAGCGGTCCAAAATGTATTGATGAAATTAGGGCACATTTTCAGAAAAATCATATTTTACAGTGATTCTGTGCCGACGGAAAAGTACAAATCGTTAAAAAAACTTCTGGTTTCTTTTCATGTGCGTAAAGACGATACTTTTATGCAAGAACTAAGACCAAATAGAAGAAAATCGACCGAAAAATGACAAAGTTATAAGCAATTGAGTGAATAAATCTAAATAAAACTATTTCATTGTTTTACCATTTTATTTATTTCTTACTGGTGTAATTGGACGTAGTTATGCAGAAACTTACCAATCCACAATTTTCGAAAAATGAGTTAATTCTTTGACTGGAAAAGATCTAGAAAAAATTTAACAAACTAAAATGGATTTTTTGTAGCTATTTATTATTATGCATAAAACTACCAACCCACATAATCTGAGTATTTTTGTACAAAATCAGGAAATAGTATTTTTGGCTGAAAAATAACTTAGAAATAATTGACTTAAGGATATAAAAGCACTTTCACAACTGTCTTTCGAAGTGTTCTATCCAATACAATTTTTAAAATTAAATCTTATTTATTTTCTCAATAAGTGTTTTATTGGGTTGATAGGTTTCTGCATAACTACGTCCAATTATGTCTCTAAAAATCCATTTCTTGCATTCGCATTTGAATTTCTTTCCGGACAATTTTGGTGACGTAAGTGACGAACACGGCGAGAGATTTCACCAACATATTAAGACCATTGAGTGGCGCTATCAAGGATTTTGGGATGAAGCAATGTTTGGAGACTATGTATGGTTTCTCACTAGAGAAATGGATCCCAAAAGCCACCGAAGACAAAGCAAGAGCCAAAACTATTTTAACATACAAAAATGTCGAGAATGTATTGCAAGCGTTTTATACCCAATAAATTGTCGAAAAAATTAAAATATTCGGAAAACATGGGATTTGGATTTATTCACTCAATTGCTTATAACTTTGTCATTTTTGATAGATTTTCTTCTGCTTGGTCTTAGTTTTTGCGTAAAAGTATCATCTTTACGTACATGAAGAGAAACCAAACGTTTTTTTAACGATTTGTACTTTTACGTTGGCACAAAATCACTAGAAAATATGATTTTTTTGAAAATGTGTTCTATTTTCATCGATATATTTTGAACCGCTTTATCAATCAAAGATCCGATATATACATAATTGTTTGTCATCTCAATACCTTGCCTTTGGGTACCAAGAAGAACCCAATCGGACATTTCTAGCTCGAGATATGATTCGTCAAGTGAAATAAAGTCGAAAAAATGAAAAAGATACAATATCTCAAAAACTGTTCCATAAAACAAATTTTAACCTTGAGCTTTCGAGTTCAGCGGATGAAAATACATAAGAAAATCCATCTCTGATCAAATGTACATGAAAAAAATTTCATTTTGTAAACTAGTGTTATCATAATAATATCAAAAATAAACCAAAATTGATGGGGATTTTGGAACACGACAATACATATTAATTATTATCTACACCTTATAGGTTATAAACATAAGGGCAATTTTTAAATAAAACAGAAGGGAATAGATTTCTGAGGGTTTTCAACTAATAGCATTAAAAAAAAATTATTATTATATTATGTGGGTACCTACAAAAGTAGGTCATAAATGTAATCAATGTTCCTTTCATTTTTTTAAATAATCAATTTATTTTAAAATGATAATAATCAATCTAATGTCAAGAAATTATGTAGGTATACAGAATAAGATTTAGATTCGACAGCTGTAAAACATGATTTAATATTCAATGTTGACATTGTTCTCTGTTCAATGTTTTTACGCTAAGAAATTTTACTTAGTTCTAGTCACTTTAGTCATGAATAGTGGTTAGCGATAAACTCAGTACAAGGTTAATAGTTAATAAACGTTGTATTAAGTTGATATATACTAATTAGAAAATAACAAATTGCATAGTACCCTAAATACGTTTTACAAAATTAGTTGCTCGAAATATTGAGTATTTTAAGTTAAAAGCTGACTAAGAAATTACATGATTTTCTCTTTTGTTACAGTTGCTTAGAAGCATGCTACTGGCATCTTATAGAAAAACGATTTTGCTACGACGAGAGCATTGCTTTATACGAAGAGCCAAAGACACCGTACGACAAATTTAACAATAATGCGTTCGATAACATGGCATTTTACGATCAGGTTTCTTTAATTGCTGGCCGAGCTATCGTTACCATTGATTCTAAGCCGAAAGCACCCATCGAACATCAACCAGTTCGTAAATTACGATGGTTCGAAAATCAATCTGATCAAAAAAATCAAGAAAACGTTTTAAGAACCACTGAGAAACAAATTAATAAGGAAAATATACTGCAAACTCCAATAATTATAGAACCTGAGGATTTTTCTCAAATTAAGGATGAAGTCGACAGTAAACCATGCGTTAAAAGTGAAGAAGAAGAAGCAGTAGAGGCGAATTTGAAATCAAATTTGTTACAAAATGAAGTTACACCATCAGAAAGTAATCATCATCCGAATGAAATTGTAAAATCATCGACAACTCCCAATATGAAGTCAACGTCATTGTTAAATGTAGCAAATGAATCAGAAAGAACCCGTAAGAAGTCCCTACGAGAACGACGCATGTCTCGTAGTTTAACACTCACTATAGATCGAAATGTCGAACTTCCTGTTTTTAGGCACACATCCATGCCCAAGTTTTACTTAGATACTCCCGAAATAAACCAAATAGATTCGGCATTTCTGATGACACCCAGTGCAACTTTAACTAGTCCAGTTTTACCACGCAATAGCGGCAGTGCCTATTTTGATTTGCGTTCTATTGTACAAATAGAAAATGAGCAACGTTACAGCACTCATAATCAAACCCCAGTTCCTGTTCATCATAAGCAATTCAGTCCACATTCACGATTGTCACAAATTAAGGATAAGTTAAAATCGACTAAACTTAAAAAAGTAGGTTCTTCCACAAATTTACCAAATAGTATACAGCACATATAATTTCTTATATTTATTGCTTTTAGACGCTCACCAGTCAAAACTATAAGGATTTAAGTTTTATAAAACTTTTGGTATTATGATTTTCTGTTAGTAAATTGAGCAATTTTAAAATGTCCTTGAGGGAAAAGTTGCATAATATATCGAACAGTTCCTTTTGCCATTTTAAGCAGCGAAATGCGTTCAAATTCAATTCCAATTTAAGTTTAATTAAAAAGGCGGTTCAATATACGCAACTCTTCCGTAATGAAAAGGAAAACTAAAGTGAGTGTTATGTAATAAATAATCCTACAAAATGATCTGTTAATAGTACATACATATGCCAATTACCAAATGTGTCTGTTAATAATTAGCATTATTCAAGTGATAAATTTTTTAATTGAAAATAATATCGACGTTTTGCTATCAATTTTAACCTACCTAGAAAACAAAAATCTCAAGTATTAATTTTTATTGCCAGTAAATTTTTTTTAAAATAAACGAATTATAAAAGGCTTTTACTTATATAAGTGAAAAAAAGAATTTTTCACTTACGAAACTGGTTTAACTGGATCAAGTATTGCAGGAGTTTAAAAATGATTGCATTATGTAATACATAGAAATGTTCTTATGACTCCTAAACAAGAGCTCAAAGTAAATTATGTGATATCAGAAGTAATTTTAGTATTTTGAGACTGTTTTAAAATGTTAGTAACATAATTTTAGTTTTTACTTCAATTTGAATGTTTTCAGCTGTAGTATTATTTGAAATAAAAATGGACTTCTGTGATGAGTTGAATGTACTGATCATTTTTATTTAGATAAAATTATTTTTCAGGCGAAATTCACCCCAAATGTTTTTTTTTGTATAATATAACACTAATATATTTATTACGAATTATGTAGTTGACTGTAATTTCTTACCTTATGCTATGAAGCTTTCTATAATAAAACAGTGGTGAATTATTTGTCTTTATTTTACCTGTAAGGTTGTTTGGAAATAACTTTTCGGCTTTTCTATGATTTTTAATGCTTTATTTTACTACACCTAGGGTTAACAGAATTAGTTAAAAATGTTCTGCTTTGATCAACGATTTGTTGCCATTAGAAGGTAATTTCATTATTATGTCTCTTTCGTAGAATCACTTATCGGCAAAACACTGAAAAAGTGGTTTTCACATCCTTCGCTTGTGTTCAATTTAATACCACCAAGAGAGTTTTGCACTGATTAAAAGATATGGTAATCGGATGAAGCAATATCCAGAACTATAAGGTAAGTGCATTAAAGCATCCCAATCAAGTTCCCGAAGCTTTTTTCCTATTGGTCAATTCTGGGCGATCGCTTCGCTCAAACGGTCTAGTTGTTCAATGTACTGCTCAGAATTAAGTGTTTGGCCCGATGAGATGAGCTCATAGTGGATTTTTCTTTTTCAATCGTACCAAACACACAAAATAAGCTTTCTGGTCGTCAATCCACAATCGTTTGCAAAAATTATTTATTATAAGTGACCCTTTTCTTATAACCAGTCTTCAACCGTTTCAAAAACAGCTCTCGTTCTTTGCGCTTTAGTAATAAATCGCAGAAGGAAGTGATGGTCCAGTAGGTTTTCTGTATAGACAACTCGTGTGGCACCCAAATAGCCAGCCTTTTCGTGTATCTGCCTGTTTTCAAATGTCTGTGAACGGTTTCAGCGTTCTGTCCTCTTCGTCCCCTTCCTCTTCGTCGGGACCGGTGGTTCGGAAATTTGCAGGGATCAGTGGTTAATTATGTACAGAGTAGGGTGAAAACGTCTGAAAACGAAACAAACGGGATTGTGACCAGCAGCATTTTTTTTCAAGAAATGCAAAAACACGTTAATTTTATCATCGAGGGGGAATAGGTCACTCTAGTATTGTTTCATCTCTTCGCGCTGTGATGACAACCCTTTAAATGTTAATAGGGATGATATGGCAAGTGACACATCATTTGAAAGGTCTTGCTTCCCTAAATTCAGTGCAATAATTTTTTTGAAGTTTTATCAATTATTCAACAACAAAATTGAAGCTGCAAAAATGCGAAATAAATACAATATTTCAAGTCATTTAAGAAAAAAGAAAGTGAAAAACGCTTGGACAGGTTGATTTTAATTTCAAGTTGGCTACTTTTACTGCTATTCATAAACATTGACAGTTCAACCCTTAAGGTAAAGGGAAAACCACTCTTGGAATTTTGAATGAAAAGATGAGTCTGATAAAAAGATCAGTATAATCAAATTAGATGTTCAAATTGTAAATTGTTCAAAATTCAAAATTCCAAGGGTGGTCTGCATCAATTTAAATAGGAGAATTTTTGAAAAAAGAGATTTTCCTCGCCATCAATGTAAGAGAAATGAAAAAAAGGAAAAAGAAAGTATTCAAGAATTTTAATCAAGTCATTTTATTAAGTTACCATTTGCTGACATTGTTTGCTAAAATTATAATTCTATAATTTATGCTATAATAGATAAAAGTTGATAAATTTAAGTTTGCTATTCCGAAAATTTGATTTTGTTTTATAAATAGTTTCGTATTCGAATCATTCTATAGTCATCGTGGACAGCTTAGTTTTCAAGTTGTTTATGAAAATTCCTTATAAACTACTACATGCATGCTTTTGGTGGACAAATCATAGAAATAAGTTGACTAGATTGAGTAAGCAAATGAGTAAGTGCTTGTTCACAATGCACATAAGACGTAAGAAATACATAAAACGTAAAAATTTCAAATACAAATAAGACCTTAATCGAATATTGAAAAATACTAGAGTTATTTTGGATTTTTAAGTCTTATGTTCGTCTTACGTATATTGTGAACAAGCACTAAATCCTAAAAAATATATTTCGCAGACAAAATATAAATATTTAAATCTATAAATCTTAACTTGTGAGAAAATAAACAATAAAACTTGAAATAACAAGTTAAATTCAATAATAATAAATTTCTGAAGAAGACGATAAAAGTCGTCGAAAGCTTAAAAAACTATAATTTGATTATATTATTGAATTTAACTTGTTATTTAAAGTTTTATTGTCTCAAAATATAAATATGTATATATCTTGGAATCATACAGAGACAGGAGCTATGACTAATTATAATAATTAAAAATCTGATGTGGACACCACTTAACTTCCTTGTAATTTTTATAATGATTGCACAAGAATCTCGTTAATCTATTTATGCGCCTCATGAATTACGACTTTTGGCACGGACAATCGCAACCAAAAATAAGAGGTGCACAACTAGATGCTATAAGTATCTCAAATCCAAAATTTCAACTTTCTACGACCTACCGTATTTGAGTTATGCGACATACAGACGTCCGTACGTACGTACATACGTACAGACGTCACAACGAAAATAGTCAAAATGGATTCAGGGAAGGTCAAAACGGATATTTCCGTCAAAATCTGGAAACCGAAAAAAATCGGGATTACAATACTTCCTTGTTTTACAAGGAAGTAATAGTATCTGTATCTTAACAATAATAATAATTTCATGGTTACTATACTGCCGTGCTAAAATCAAAAGCGGTATCTACAGTAGCTAAATATCGCAAAACTTACGATAAAAGTTGTTTTATTATCCCTTGGTAGAATGCTAGAAGTTTAATTATGGTATTTTTTTAATAAATCCAATGTTGATACAGCCTTTTCATTTAAAAAATAAATAAAATACCATGTCAGGATACTAAAACCACATAAAAATACAAAAATCTGATTTTTTGTAGATACCGCCTTTGATTTTAGCACGGCAGTATAGTGCCGTTAAATTTTTTTTATAACGATTTTTTGACTTTGAATTTTGAGAAAATTAAAATAAAATTAATGCTAAGTGGTATAAAGTACCTATTTTATATAGGTAAGCTGTATATGAACACAAAAGTTATTTTATATAATAAAAAAATATTTTCAGGTTCTGATGATGTTACAAAAGAATAAAATAGTAGGAGTACCATAATAATCATGATAACTGTGAAGAAATAAAATTTTCTTTTACTGTACCTGGGGCATTCCACACCAAATCGGACAACGTATAACTTTTGCATCTCGGATTTTTTTGAAAATTTTTTTCTTTTAGTTCTAGTTGAAACTAGCTTTCATGACCTTTTTTCAATTTTTTTTATCAAGCCATTCAAGAGATATAAATTTTTTGAAAATTACGTTACTTTTTTTTTAAATGCTCATAACTTCGCGAATAATTTACCAACTACCAAGTTTTTTTTTTAATGTTTCTTTTAAAACGTATTTTCTATAAAAACTATCGAAAAAAAAAAAAATTTAACAAATTTTAAGCTAGTCTCATCATGGGCAAACGATGGGTTCTATTTTTTTTTTGAATTTTAAATTATCAAGATTATATAAATTTTAAAAAAAGTACGTTACTTTTTTTTGAAATGCTCATAACTCCGCGAATAATTTACCAAATGACACGTTTTTTTTTAAATGTTTCTTTTAAAACGTACTTTCTATAGAAAATATAGAAAAATATTTTAAAACGACATTACTATTTGATTTTCAAGTTTTAAAAATAAATCGCTATTTTTAAGAATGTTTGTACTGATCGATTTTTTAAAAAATTTTTGTATAAAACAGTTATCCATTTAACAAATTTTAAGCCTAGTTTCATCATGGGCAAACGATGGGTTCTATTTTTTTTTGAATTTTAAATTATCAAGATTATATAAATGTTTAGAAAATTACATTACATTTTTTTGAAATGCTCATAACTCCGCGAATAATTTATCAAATGCCACTTTTATTTAAAAAACTGTTTCTTTTAAAAAGTACTTTCTATAGAAAATATAGAAAAATATTTTAAAAAGACATTACTATTTGATTTTCAAATTTTAAAAATAAATCGCCATTTTTAACAATGTTTGTACTGATCAATTTATAGAAAGTACGTTTTAAAAGAAACATTTAAAAAAAAAGTGGCACTTGGTAAATTATTCACTGAGTTATGAGCATTTCAAAAAAAAGTAACGTAATTTTCTAAATTTTTATATAATCTTGATAATTTAAAATTGAAAAAAAAATAGAACCCATCTTTTGCCCATGATGAGACTGAGCTTAAAATTTGTTAAATGGATAACAGTTTTTTATAAAAAATTTTTAAAAAAATCGATCAGTACAAACATTCTTAAAAATGGCGATTTATTTTTAAAACTTAAAAATCTAATAGTAATGTCGTTTTAAAATATTTTTCGATATTTTTTATAGAAAATGCGTTTTAAAAGAAACATTAAAAAAAAAAAACGTAGCAGTTGGAAAATTTTCGCGAAGTTATGAGCATTTAAAAAAAAATTATCTCTTCAATGGCTTCATGCAAAAAATTGAAAAAGGTCATGAAGGCTAGTCTCAACTAGAACTAAAAAAAAAATTTTTTCAAAAAAATCCGAGATGCAAAAGTAAAACGTTGTCCGATTTGGCGTGGAATGCCCCACCTATAGATACCTATATACATTTGAAATTTGGAATCTTCAAAAATTGTGCACCAAGGGACAAATGCATAATCAAGTGATTTGTCTACTTATGTACTCTTACTGCACAGGCATGTTTCATTATTATGTATGCATGCAGAGAATAATATTGTTGAAAAGTATGAATTCGTTTAGTAAATGAAAAATTACAAACAAGATAATTAATCTACTAATAGTGCGTTACTAAAACATTTCTAGATTGAAAATCATAATAACACAAATATACTTATATAGTAGCTCATTTTCAAAAATGCAACTTTTGGTACATCGATTTTCTGATGATAACGAAACAGTATTTTATTATAATAAGAGAACAACCACGAGATAATTTGATTATTATAATTAATATGTGATGATTAAAATTAACCGACTTCGTGAATCGTTATTCATCAAAGAAAATAATGAAATCTATGAACTTTTTAAGATATATCGTCGCCATACAAGCAAAAGTGACCAACTGCATAAATGGCGAAAATAATATACTTGACTAATTGAGTTGATTAACGCTATAATAATAAAAGAATAATTAAAATTTTAATATAATAAACTATATTAATTGTATTATAACTAAAATTATTGAAATTTAGCATTAATTGTCTGATTTTATAAGAGATATTTAACCTAAAAGCTGCTCTCCTGTAAAACTTGAGTTTTGCAGTTGGTCAATTTTGCTTGTATGCCGACGATATAGTAATGCTAATATGTATCTATACATACAACCAAATTTGAATTTATGTATAAGTATAGCATATCAGAACAATCACAATCAATTTTGTGTTTAGTGATATTCCAAATTTATCGTTAAACTAAAAATCAAATTATGTAATGACATTTTTAATCAAAAACAATTTAGATTATGTATAATTAATTAAGTATATAAAATAGTTAACTATGAAATTTTATACAAACATCACTTTATCTTCATATAGTGAATAATTTAGAAATATGGTAATTCAACATTTTAATCAAACTATCTTTTCTGAAATTCCAAACGAACATAATTTTATCTCGATATAGCACGTCCATGCATACAATACTGTACATCATAGAATATAAAATATACCATACCATATGCAGAACACATAAATCGACTACTGTCGTTGCAATCATTATGATGTGTAACTATTAAAAAAATCTTTAGGATAGGTATTAATTTAATTTCTAAAATTTTACATTCCAAAACTATTTAATTCACTTGAATTATTTCGAGCTGCGTTTTGAGTATTATGCAAGTTCTAAATATAGATTATAATATTAATTAAATGTATAACGAATAAAGCAGTATGGGAAAATGGTGTTGACCAGTATTCCAAATCCGACCTCCATGCATATTCTGTAAATAGTAAAACCAATGAAGTTCAGAACTGTAGCGCCGAACGAAAGATTTTTTATTTTACTAGAATACCGTCAACGTAAATTTCAGTACTTTGCACACTTCAGGCGTATTAAACCAATAAATAGCAATAGAAAATTAAAAAATCGATAATATAGACAACATAAAAGCTTACCACAATTTATAACCATTTATATTGTTTTTTCAATTTTCTATTTTAATTATTATTTAAAACGTATGTGAAATGATTTACATCGTTTTATGAAAATTGCAAAACTTAAAAACATCTTAAAATTGATAAAACTTACGTAATAAAAAAAATTATGTGATGTTTTCAATATCAATACTTACAATATTTCATAATCAAACATTAAAAATTATTTATTTTGTGCTGCTAACTTCATTATATATATTATATTATAATATAGTATTTCAAAATAAATTGAATTAATTAATAGTAAATTTACTAAACAAATTTAACGTAATGGATGAGTTTCACTATTTTTTTTAATTTTATTATATGAAAGTAGGAGTCAAAATGAGCATTCAGAATTTTTTTCCAATTTTTTTGAGTACATCTAAGGTAACTAAAATTATTAAAGGAGAGGCCGGTGACGTCATGGGCCTAAAAAATAGCAGGGTTTCAGAAACCAATAAAAAACGTGCTACCATGCAATTTGAAACAATGTAAATGGCACTGTGAAAGTGTTGTAGGTTATAAACAACAATGAAAACCTAACCTAACTGCATAAAATATTTGTTTTTATGACATGTATGTCATGTTTAAATCTGATTGGTTAGCTTTGGCGGGTAAATTGTACGCTGAGTTTTAAGACCAACCAATTACATCAACATGCAGCATTTTTATTATAGTTTCATGTTTATATATTATTTCTAATGAAACTCTCCCATTATTATATTTTCACGATTTTCTAATTTAGGTGGCTTTTCTGTTTTTTCAAGTAAACTTGCATAAATACAAACAACAGTAATAATAAATTCGATAGTAATTGATGTTACAAAGTTTTGATTTTGAATTATTATTTTACTATACCTACTTATTTAAAAAATGGAAAATATTTATGATCGGATTAAATTTTGTTTATTTCTATAATTTTGGTATTATAGTCAAAATTCAAACAAAATAAATAATCAAAATGTTATTCATAATAGCATCAGAGATTAAACTCAAAGGCAGACCAACCAATGCAAATAAATTATATAATAAAATATCAGAAGTAATTATTATTAGGTACTACTTAATAAACATTATATAAACAAGGTATCAGGATGTTTGGATCGCCGTTGGATCGAACGTTGAATTCAGGATACAACATCCTGATACCTTGTTTATATAGTATTTGCCTAGGATGAGATTTGTTTTCCTTTAATAAACATTAGTAATAACTTAATAAATAATAATGAGTTATTAACAATTTTGATGTAATAATAATAAAAAATCACATTTTAATAAGCACGCAGAACACATTAACGAAGAAAACTACAAATATATAAAAAATATTTAGGATACTAGTTAGTAAATCAAGACTTTAAAATTTGGCAAATTCTTAATTTTATAATATTGAAATTATAATTATAAATAATTATAAATTTTAAATGAAATGAAATTTAAACAAAATCTTGATGTCAAAATTTTTTAATGATGGTAACCATAATAACTTTTTTATTTCGAATTTGACCACAGTAGTCGAGTATTGATTTGATCCAGTATCTTCAATTTTGTAGCTTTACGAAATTATTACTACACATAATAATATAATAATTATTAGTTTAGCTTCTGATGTCTAAATACTACCAACACAGTTAAATCTAAGTGATTATAATTAATAATAAATTTTTGATGCACTTGTATATGTCCAAATTGTAAATTGATCAATAATAATAAATATCTGTAATACCTACCTAAGTTGATTAGTATGAAAAGTATAGCAAATTCTTAACTTTCAGATTTCATGTTATAGTAATAAGGGTAAATTTTAGACTCTTCTCCATTAATGCCCGATTCTAATCAGACAACAAGAATTCAAATTTGCGGTAACAAATCAAAGATTAAAAAGTCAGGCATGAGAAAGGCAGAAGATCATAAATTCATAAAATATATCTGTTAAGCATTTGCTTATACGCAATTCATACCATCTTGTCTTGATCTATATTTCTTTATTCGAAAGAAGTTCAGTTATCATAATTATTTTATTCGATATCTCAGTCAAATTCAGTTTTTATTCAATCTCTGGTTATCTAAATACGGAAGTAAATGTTCGGTTAAGGATGATCGTAAATTCTAAATTGGAATATTGTAGTTGACTGAAATAACAAAAATTTTTTGGTAGGGTAGATTGCATATTATATTACTTCCAAGATATTATTTGAGAGCTAGATGTGTCTTTAATTAAGTTATAGAAATTTTAAGTAGAGTTGACTCTTAAACTTCAAAACTGGTAAGAATAATATCAAAATGTGAGCTAAAATATATAATTTCAATTGCTAAAAAATAACAATACTTAAAATTTACACAACAAATTAAAATGAAATGATCAAAATCTTTATATTTCTGTTGAGACTATCTGGTCTATGGTTGTAAAACTGTATAATTGGATATTCCCAACACAACCTAATTAAAATAAAAACTGGTTTCCAACATGTCCCAATGTCCCCAACAAAGTCCAGTACAAATCCAAAAAAAATTTTGTTGGGATATACTATATGAATATTATTAATAAAAATTATTAGCTCTTGAAAATAATATAAATTATAATTATCAATATTGAGCTACAGGACACAAATAAAACACATTTTTAAACAAGCTTTCGAAAAATGACTTTTTCTTTTTCAAGTTAAACTTGAAAAAGGAAAAGTCATTTGTTGTGCTTTATTTGTGTCCTATACCTCAATATTGATAATTCTAATTGATACTATATAAATAGGTAATTAATTGCAATGTGCATTTGCAACAGGGCAGCAATTTAAATTTTTTTCTCATTGGTAATATCAAACACAAGTACTTTGTTCGATTAAACAGTATTTTTCTTTTCTTCAAGGGTTGATGGTAAGATACAATACCCTGGGGTTCAAGCCTGCAGCTTCTTGACTTAGCTCTTTCTGTGGTCTCTGAGTAAAACGACAAGTCGCTTTAGGGTTTATTGCACCACAGATGCAGAAAGTTGAGTTCAATGTTTTGGTAAAATTACCTAAGTCATTCAGCCAATAGATAACGACATACTGAAAAGTGTAAAAAAACTTAGTACAGTTTTTAATGTGACATGTGGCCATATCTTCTCAAAACTTCATTTTTGGACTTAAGTTTTACCCAGAGACCACAACGTTGTTACTGTTTGAATTTGTCGTAGAAAACTTAAAGTTTCTTTCTGATACTAAAGTAATGAGTTTAAATAAAAAAATTTTCATTTCCGAGTTATTTCCACCAGGCGCGGATCCATGGGCTTTGCCGGCTTCACCCCCCCCCCCCCCATGACTATTTTCATGCTTTTAATAAAGTTAAGAAAAAAGCTGGCAGAAGAGCAAAACTTGCACAAAAAAATTTTTTTTCCTTTTTACAATAAAAGAATTTCTAGAAACAAGTTTATGTTTTTGAGAGGATCCTCATTTGTCAGCATGAAGATATCGCGAAGACGTGAATATACAAAAAAAGCCTTAGTACGGATGCTGATGGTTTTTTTCGAACTTGTACTTAAAACCCACCGTTAAAAGTTGGTTATTTCCAGTGATTTTGTGGCGTAACTACCAGTGTTCGATGTGTTCGATCGAACAAGGGCCTGGACACTAAAAGGACCCGGTAGCTATCACGACCAAAAAAATAAAATATTTTAATGATTTCATGCGAATTCAAATTTTTGTGATTTGTAGCACTAAATATTGAAAGCACCAATAAAACCAGAAAATATGCGGCACTTTTTCAAGATAACTTGTCTGCCACATTTTTCATGTACCTAAGTATTTAAAATATAAAATATATTTACTGTCTGTTTCGTCTTTTGTTGAATTGAAGTTGAAGCGGCATCAAGAAAGATTAAACGCACCCGCCAAAGCAAAACTTCCCATCTGGTAGCAATTACAAAGTAATAAACAAATAAACTGTCGCCCTTATATAGCAATTTAACAAATTACCGAAAAAAATAAGAGTAGGGTATATTTTGATTTTTAACACTCCACTGTTAGTCTGCTGAAAGTTTGTTGTTTGTTAAGAAATGTTTTGTTTTTATAAATTTTGTTAATTTAATATTCCATTTGGGGCCCCGCTTGAGTCAGAAACACAGTCTCGTAGCTGCATTGGGATCAAATATTTTTAATAAATTATACGTTGCCGAATCGCTTTTTCCATCATGAAAAGAAGTGGAGATTTAAGAGATTATTTCAAAAAAAGAGTTTACATATATCTGTAGATTTATAATACATTTTTAGAGTAAACTGGTTTTTAAGAAAATTTGCTTGATGGATGCTATATCTTTCGGAGAAAATATTTTTGTATCGCGATTTTCTATTTTTTAACTATTTACTAGAGCGCTTGACCTTAAAAAATTGAAAAAAAAATTGCCTGCGGTGCTGTAGGCTGGGGGTGCCCCTCAGACCCCCATTGGACTTCGGTTAAGCCCCGCCCCCCATAGATACATCCTAGATCCGCGCCTGATTTCCACGCTCACCCCTTTAATTACGCAATGACTGGACTAAAAGTAAATTATTTTGTAGAATTTAACATAATAATAAACCTATTAATTTTTAATACATATTTATTAAATAAATAACAATCTTTTTTAAAAATACAGATTTTAATTACTACTTATCAAGTATCAACATATCTATTAAACATTATTAAACCTGGTTTCATAAAGGCTAGTTAAAATTTAATTTCTAATTAAGGATTTTAAACATTTCACAGATTAAATTTTAATTAGCTTTTGTGAAACCGCGCATTAAAATTTCAATATCAAATCTATAATAATCTTAAATTGAATTTCGCCGAGTGCACCATCTACTATGTACTTTTAAAATTAATTCAAAAACCTTGACAACATCAAAACAAAAACTCGGCGTTTATTATTTATTTATTTATTTATTTAAATTTTTAAGTATGTTAGCTCCGTATTTAAGTAGGTATATTTTAAAGGTATGTAATTGAATTTTTTTTTATTCAAGTGTCATTATTATTATATGGATGTAATTTTTACAGTAAATTATTTCTAAATCCAAAATGGTTTTAAGCATAAAATATAAAGAAAATGTTCCAGAAGAAATGGATAAAAACTAAAAATAAAACATATTTTGACCAAATTTCATGAAAATACGGTGGATGTAATTTTCTCAAAATTGTTTAATTTGTGACATTCTAAGAGGCTATCAACACATACGTCCATATTGCACATAAACAAAAAGAAACTACGTGGACAATCCGGCTAAAACGAAGAAAATTTTATTAAGAGAATTATCAGTTTTATAGTCAAGTAACAAGGCAATCGTCAAATTTACAATTTTCTGAATGCAGCTCAACAAACAAGTATATAAAAAGTAAGGAAACCACAGTATAACAAAAAAAATAAGAACTTTAGTTGCCGTTACAAATACTTTAGTAAGTTTTAGAAATTAAATAACAGTAAGTCGAGAGTCAAGTCAAATACTTGTCAAAAACGTCATATACATACATACATGATGCACTTTTTAAAATATAGCCGACATAAATTGGGAAAAATATAAAAATAATTTAGTTGATTTTTTAAATTAAAACAATATAGGATTTTGAACATTAAAAATTAATAATAGCCCCCGCAGTTTTAGTTATTCTCAATAATAAATGGTTTGTCTAATACAATTTTTGGTAATAATACTTATGTTTCTGAAATTATTTTTAAAATATAAAATTCTTTGAAATTTGAACTAAATTGGTTCCTTATAAATTTTTTAATTTGAAAATAAAAGCCAAAACTAGTTATTTGTCAAGTTTTTTAAAGATAAAATATTTTAAACCACAGAAACATACCAATTAATGCTTCGTAATTTGTTAGTATTCAAGACAAAGGTTTAGTGAATAATTTTTTTTATATAAGAATAATTCTCCAAATAACCAATCACAATAATTGCAGTTAAGTCTTAATGGTATAAAACTTATTAATGCGTTACTCATCAAAATGAGCAGAATACTTCGAGATTTTGTGCCAATTTATAAATATTATTGTCATGAAAATTAACCAAAGGTTAAGTTTCTTTTCCTTTTTTTGTGAAACAATAAACTACATTTCCAATTATAATTTGCAAAAATGGTCGTCATCAGTTTGCATTAAAACAAATTTAGGGCCAATTTCATAATAAAAATTAACAGGGCTTTTAAATTTAAAAGGAGACTTAAGACAAAACAGACCAATAAAACTCATCAGTTTTGTTTTAAGTCGTCTTTTAAATTTAAAAGCCCTGTTAATTTTTATTATGAAATTGGCCCTTAATCATTTAAACAATAATAATTACCATTTTAAATGGCGAGTGTTGAACATAAAACCCAAATTTTATGAAAAATAATTTTATAATTTGTGAGACCACAATTCAGGATTCAAGATAAAAAATATCTTAATTTATAACTGTTAAAATTAATTACTCGGCCTGCAAGCAAAATTATTGTCGTCAGTCGAAAAAAGAAATACGTTTGTCATCGTGTAAGATATTAAAATAAAAAGGGCCGGTTTTCAGATTCCAAATTGAAATTCTAAAAAACAATGAGGTTAAATAAACTAAATAACCTGGAAAATTTATCAGAAGAAGTTTTACCATTTCTTGATTTTCTACGGTACTTTTTGCAATCAAAATAAATAACTATTAGTTTAAATTTTTTCATTCAATATTTTTTGTGCAATTTATAACAAATCAAGATAATGTGTTAATTTTAAAGCAATTAGGAAACAATTTTGAAAATTTTGGATCTGCAGTACTACTTCATAAGTACGATTATATTTCGCAAGAATGATACCAACTTTCATTCATTCATTTAGTGAACACCATTGAAACTTATGAAAATATGAACCTTAAAATATTTTTTATTATTTTTATCAGTAAGTAATAATTTCTATAGGTAATATATTAAACTAACATAATTCCTACATATGAGAAGTGAAAACAGTAAACAAACCCTAATCGGTAAATATTTGAAAACTTTATTTGTATTTAAAAATTGTTTTTCTATGCTGAAATTTATATAAATGCAAATTCAAACCTAAAAAAACTTGGAAATTTAAATAAAAATTATATTTCTCAAACTGCTTGGATATTTCTTTTTGTACTACTATCAACAGAAAAAAAACTCGTTTCTAATAGTCAAATAAAATATTGCAGTTAAAAAATTATTAAATTTGACAATATTAATAATCCAAATTAAGGAAAAATTATACAAAAAAATGTCACGTGGTTTTTGATTTTTTTGAATTTCTTACATGTAATATTTAATGATTTTCTTGTACCACAAAATTAATACATTATTTTTCCAAGTTTGTTGATTGCGAAAGTAGGATATTATTTTCTAAAATGTAAAAGTGATATTTATATTATTTTATTTATAATAATTGGATATTTATTACGGAATATTGCAGATCATTAAAATATTTGTTGTCATTCATAATTTGAAATCACTTGAAATCCCTTTGCTACTGAAGTTATTATTTTAAAAAAATTGAGATGTAAAAAAATGTTTAAAGTTGATCAAGATGATACTCTCAAATAATAATGTACTAGATATTTAGATTCAGAAATAATTAGAATAGAATATAATAGAATTAGAAATAATTAGATTAAAAGAAGATTCTGTAATCTTAGTCTCAAAATTATTAAGTTTTTAATTGATTCGCTTTCTTTAAACATTTACTTGCATCTCGAGGAAAACCAAGTACTACATTTTTAATAGGATGAGTTTTTCGGTCATCTTACAATAAGTGCCTAGTAAATCAATGCACAATTTTAAAGTCACAAATTTCACCACCTGATTAGAAAATATAGCAAACTAGCGGAAAAGCTGTATTGTGGGAGAACATGATTTTTCCCTAATTTATAAAATTTTTGCAGATCATTCTAATTCCAAACAAGATCCCAAATATATACGAATCAAAATTATTATGAGATATCTTTAATATTAAATTTTTTCAGCATTATTTCAAGCATCGATTAAAATTATGAAATTTTGCTTAAATTATGTGAAAAGTTCCACAAAATTCGTTTTCTTCGTCTTAAACTAAATCAATTTAAATTAAAATTAAAACTTCACATCTAAAATGGCTGTTAAGCTTCAAAATAAATGCATTCCATTTTATAAAAATTTCTAGTACAATTGAATTTTTTTAACATTCTAGTAGGTTAGTTTTAAGTATAGCTTTTACCCCTGATTTAGGTTAAAACCAAATCAAGTACATGGTATATTTTGATCAATTAGAATTAGGCAAACACAAATATTTTACAAGTTTTGAATAGTAGTACGTTGTCATCTAAATTTTGATTATTGTATTAGTGAAAATGTTGCTTCCAAAGTTAAAATTCAAATTTTCTTTTATATTATACAACTTGATAATAAAAACTATTTCCGACAAATATCAGACAAGTTCATATTAATAATTATTGATGTAGTTCTGTTATTGCTCCAGCAATCTTTCTTCAATGAAATATTCTGGATATAATAATATATCGGCGTCATCGTCAATAGACTTAGTGAAAAATGTAAATAATATTAGAATTTTACAATAAATTTATTGTTATGAATAATATTAATTCTGAAATGATAAGAGAACTTCGCACTAACATGGTGATCGCAATTTTTCAAGGCTTTTAGAATCCAAAAAGTTTGTATGTGGCATGGTATCCATTTGAAGATAATTTTTTTGTCACTAACACGTTACTGTTAAGTTCATATCATTTAAACCTGGCGATTGAATGTGGTAGTAGTTTGTGAATATATGATACACTAAATGTGTGGTTTCAATCAAAAAATATAAATGAAATGAACTCAATATAACGTGTTTATGTGCAAATAATTTTGTTTCAATTTAATTTGGTTCGTAGTTAACCAATTCAACAAAAAATTTGTATTACACAATGTCAATGAAATATTATAATAATGTTTCTCATCAAATAAAAGATTAGATATTGATTTTAAACGCAAAATTGTTAAGTATTGTTTACTTGAATGAACAATTTTAAATTTCAAGTTCTTTATTTGTATTTTTATTTCTAACATTAACAATATATAGAATTTAAAAAAGGATTTCTTGTGACAGAACACAAAAAATTTATACACATACAAATTTTGAATAGTAAAAATGTTGACGCCAAATATTTTGGTTTTGAAGAAGATTGCTTTTGTTGTTACGTCGTTACTATTCAGTCATGGCTTTTTGTAGACACAATTCGTTGCAAGAGATAATAAATTATTAAATAATTTAATTATACAGTTAATGTATTTAATTGCACGTTTTTGGTTGGTAATGCATTATTTAATTATTACAAGTACTACATTTTTCGCGATTCAAATATATTTTGCAGCTAGTTGGTAATTCCAGAAATTTTTAAACTTATTGAAACCTTTTTTTTTTTTTTAAATTATAGAAACTTTGTAGTTTTATAACAATAAATCCTGTTTGTGTACAAAACAACAAAAGAATAAAGTGAACTTTTAAAAATTATATTTTATGCATTTGAAGTTTGGCTAACGAAATATAGAAACATGGGTTTCATAAAATGAATTGTTTTGAAAATTTATAAAGCAGAAGAAATAAAAGAATTTGACAAAAACTGCTCACATATTTTTAATTTTCTCGCAGTAGCATCTTGTCAGATTCTTCCTAACAAATTACCATCGAGTAAGATCCGACTTTAATATTTAGTTCACTTGAAGTGAACTTAAGACATTTATATTTTATGAATGTCCATAAAATAAAAATTAAGAACTGGAAAAGCCAGATTCTAATACTATTTAAAATGCATTCATAACAAACATAATTTAATTGGTAGGGATGTGAACAAACCAATTTTCAAATTACTACAATTTCTTTTACCGTTATTATAATATATTATATAATTCTGGTTTGTTGTCACTATAATTGTTGTCATCAAGAATAATAATTAAGCCACATATTTTCCTAAAATAGAAATCAATAAATAAATATTTCAGAGTAAATAATTAAATATTTACTTGTCAAATTATTTATAAAAATTATAATGACTGATAGGTACCATCTTTTTCTAGTGATTTCAATAAAATTTTATATTATATTTAGGTTGTTCTTTATAGTATCTATCAGCTGAAATTATGAACCAAATTTATTAATTATTATGGTTTATCAAATTATCGAAAGCAGAAATAACAATATTAGAAGTCATAATGGGAATTATCATTAAACAGTAAAAATTTAAATTACTCTTTTTCAAACATTATTATGTACTACTTTATTTGATTCCCAAATTATATTAAATTTGTATATTTTTGTCTATAATTCTGCTTTACATGGTACAGATGAATTTAGCAAATATTTAATAATTAATAAATGAAGTGTTTTAACTTACAATCGACTGCTTGCAATTTTTAATAATATACTTGAAAACAAACACTCTAAATTTGTAAAAAAGTACTTGACCTTCTAGAATGGAAACTGGAAGTGTACGAATGAATTAATGCAAATTTTCACAATATATGAATTCTGCTAAATGACAAAAATTATAAATCAGTCATAGTTTGGAAATATAATTTAGTGATTTGAAAGCTTAACTACAATTGATTATTTGATGACCATTAAATAATTATTAGAATACTTTGATCACTACAAGAACAATTTACAAAAGACTTAATTAGTATTTGATTAATTGGTATCCCTTAGTTAACATCTGCACCATTCCCACAATTGTAAATCAATCTTTGTTAATTACTTCTAAAACTCTTATGACGAGATTGTTTCTAGACTAAAAATTTAATTGTAAAAAATAAATTGTTATAAGGCTATTATTAATTTTTAATAGTTGATAATATTTTTATGATACCATGTTAAAAAATTTGTTAAATTTAGTATTTAGTATTTCTATGAAGTACAATAAAATTTGTTCAATGTATTTATATAAAAACAACATAATATATTATGTATTACCAAATCCAAAACCCAAATTATAAATTCTTGTGTTCTTAAAATAAAATAAATTAAAGCAAAACAATAATAATTACCTATTCTAAACAAAAAATAGTTGTTACTTGACTTTCAAAAGTCTTTAAAATTAACCATCTACTATAATGCAGTCTTCTTCATCTGATTCAATTATTTCTAATAAATCTTCGATTTCTTGAGTGCCTTGAACTCTCACAAAGTCTTGAAATTCTAATTGGATAGGTGTAGAAATGCCCATTTGTGTAAAAATATTAACAGCTTGTATAATGGTCCACCAATATGAAAACTTTTCGTTAAATTTCAAACTAGGCTTTGTTAAGCATTGCATGACAGGTTTCACAGAACCATTAAAATTCATATCTGCAATAAAAAGATGTGTAACTTAATTATGAACAAAAATATAAGTTCCAACAGTAAATCTGACTGTCGTTACCCTTTAACCCTTTGAGTACAAGTCGTTTATAGAGGCAGTTTTTTTACCTAGTAGTCAAACTTTATTTGGAGATAATTATTGTTTTCAACAGAACATCTCGTACCGCAAATATAGTTCAAGATTAGTGCAAGCTAATTTAACAGACTTTTCGGATTTGAATCCATTGGATTATTTTGTCAGGCCATATGTAGGATTGAGATTATAGATTGAAAGTAAGTTGTTAGTTTACTCGTTTATTAATATTAAATTACACAAGAAAAGATAAAATTATATAATATATCAAGAACAATACATCTGCGTCGTCAAACATAAAGTTCTTCCTCGTTTGAGTGTCCGTCTAATACTGCCCTACTTAAGAGCTGGTCTTCACGAGGTTGACTGCACTACCCTTAAGTCAAAGCCGCACCCCGCTTTATCGTTAGCCGCTCCTACACATATATTATGTCGTCAAAGCTTAGAGCTTATAAATTCAGCAAATTGGAATATTTTAAAAAAATTATCACAAAAATTTGGGATGAAATGCCCATGAATTTCGTTCGTGCGGTATGCAATTCGTTTGAAAAGAGGTTGGAGTTGACTAAGAAGGTAAAAATGTGGAATTATTTTTTATAGGTGCTACTCAATTAAGTCGAGGTTCATTTAAAATAATAAAAGCTTCTATGTTGTAATTTTTGAAAAATGATTTGTATTCGAACTTTCAGTTCAAGGAGTATCTATTAAAACTTAAGAGCGCCGATTTACAGATTTCTTAAATGTAATCTAAAAATTCTTGTGTTTGGAAAATATTTTAGTTTTAAGAGAATATATTATTTGCTTAATGGACATTCTTGTTTTCTATTCAGGAGATTTGAAATCAGATATAATAGCAGATAATTTGTTAGCTTCATTGAAAAGCTAAAAAAGAATACCATTGAAATAGAAGAAATACTCTCATTCATGATAGAAAACGATACTGTATTTCCGAATTCTTTTAAGGATTTACTTATGCTCATACCTATAGTCGATACTTCGCTCGATCTCAGACTTGAGTCAGATTTAAGTACAAAATCGACCAATCAAAATGAACAATTTCGTACTTAAGTCGTGTTCAAGTTTTGCTGGAGCCAAGCATCGACTATAGGTACGGGCATTAACTTTGGCTGTGCGTAGTGTTTCAACTTAAAGAACATTCAGTAACTCATTAAAATTTATAGCTGAACAACAGCAGGGTGATGTTGGTAAGCTCTGGTGAAATAAGTTTGCTAAGAGAAAAACATCCGATGCTTTACTTCTTCCCCACTTTTGGAAGATCACATTGGTTTTGTAAGGCGATGGTAATGCAGTGAGAATAATAAAAAGGTATGTCCTCACGAACTTTCAAAGTTGAAACTACTCCCTACTAAACAATGTTTCAACAAAGATGTGCTTCAATCATCCATGGGTTAATATAACTTTTATAATGAGCATTTTGCATAGTAACTTCGCTTAGACCTTTCAATAAACTTTAGCATTTCGGAAGTTTACGTTTAACGCTTGCATCTAAAACAGTTTATATCCCTTCTTCTTGACATTCGTAGTTGCACCTTCACTTAAACTTTCAATGTATATAAAACGTAAATTCTCACCGGAAGAATCATAGTACCACATATACAGTGTGTTCACGATAAGAGGTAACAGTGAATAATTCTTTTATCTTACTAGATATAAAAAAAAGTTTTTTATTCAGCTTGAAATTTTCCATCGGAAACCGCGGAGGTACATATTTTTGGACTTCAAACTCAACCGGAAGTAAACATGAATTTTTTTTTCAAATGGCAACATGTCTTGTTTTTAACATTTTTGTAATCTGCAGTTTTTTCTCTATACATACATATAAAATTATCATAAAGTTACATAAGAAAATTTTTGAGAAAAATGCAAGATAAATTTATTAATTATTTAATTTATTTAGTGTGTTATGAAAACAAAACAAACGTCACGGTACAGAAAACACCACCTATCTGATAAATTCTTCAAAATTGCCAACATTTTGTTCAAAACATGATAATATAGTATCATTTTGTTTTCACAGCACACTAAATAAATTAAATAATTAATTAATTTATCTTGCATTTTTCTCGAAACTTTTCTTAATGTAACCCTATGATAATTTTATATGTCTGTATAGAGAAAAAATTGCATATTACGAAAATATTAAAAAAAAGACATGTTGCCAGTTGCCCATTTGTAAAAATAAATTCATGTTTACTTCCGGTTGAGTTTGAAGTACAAAAAAATTTACTTCCGCAGTTTCCGATGGTAAATTTTGAGTTGAATAAAAAACTATTTAAACTTTTTTTTGTATCTAGTAAGATATAAGAATTATTCACTGTTACCTCTTATCTTACACACTGTATTTAGATACAAACACGTAAAGGACTTGAAGGGTTCTGAGTGAGAGACGCTTCGATGTATAGCTTATCGATATTCGCTAAGATGAGGCCTATCAAACCAAAGGCGCCTGTACCCAGCAGGCTAACGGTCAAAAAGGTCATTATATAAGGGACCGTCCTTTAATCACGTGATGTTTTTTATGCCATTTTTTACCCCCCCCCCGCTTGGTGATAATATGTCGTGGGGTTTTAGGTTACCCCACCCCCTCCCCAACATCACGTGTATTTTTTTTAAGTTCCTTCGAGCAGGGACCGTGAGGCAGAAAGCCGCGGGCAGCGGGACAAAGAGCGGCATCACAAGGTCTAGTGCTGGAAGCTAGCTGAAAGCTAAATATTGTTGTTATGTTGTTTTTAAAACGCTTTTATTTAAGCATACATTTGGTCGTTCGGGATTTCACGTGGTCGCATGAAAATATACACGTGATTATCATAACATCCCCCCCCCATCGTGATATTATTCTAACCCCATAGGCGGATTTAGGGGGTAAAAAAAATTCTTGATCCGCCCCTGTCTAACCCCCTCGCCCAGTTAGAACCTCACGTGATTAAAGGATAACCCATAACATGATTTATTTTCCTGCCTACAATGCTACCAAAACCCTTAACTCATAATTAGGGCCCGGATTCTAGGCAATAGGGAACCCGATATCTGGTATGTGGAATACAATTTATGCATAAACAAGATATTATACATATTATAAATTAACAGGGCTGGGCAGTATTTGAAATACTTGTATTTGAAATACGTATTTGAAATACATTTTGTATTTCAACACATATTTTCAATGTATTTGTATTTTGTATTTCAAATACCCAAAACAAATGTATTTTGTATTTCAAATACAAATTACAAAATACTGTACAAAATACAAAATACTTTAAAATTGATAATATCAAATAGACAGAGCCGTATTCAATAACAGTAACGTAAAAAAATTTTGTTTGCGATTCTTTTCATTCGACGATGTTACTGAATTCGGCCCTGCCGTTGTATTGTATTGTTATTTGTTTTGTTCCCAACCAGGTAGTATTTGAAATTATGTATTTCGTATTTTAAATGCTATATTTTGTATTTGAAATACTGTATTTTGTATTTTGTATTTTAAATACTCGGAACAAAATGTATTTGTATTTTGTATTTCAAATACCCAAAACAAATGTATTTTGTATTTCAAATACATATTTTCATGTATTTTGCCCACCCCTGTAAAATTATATGCCACATATTAAATATCACATTTCCTGTTGCCTAGAATCCGGCCCTACTCATAATAAATCCATACCTACTTACTATTCCAAATTAGACCTTATTTTTCTTTATTTTTTAATACCATATAAATTTTTCATTACATTTACTTACACTGTCTAAGGTTGTCATAACTTGTATTGAGAAAACTAATGAAGTAAAGATTCGCAGAGGAAAGGGTGGAATGACCTAAAACTTGAAAAGTTGTATCTTGTGATATATTTGACCTAGTGGACCCATCTGCTGGTGATCAAATTATAGCAAATTTACTCTAGTTTAAAAGTTATTATACAAGGTTTTACCGCAGGAGTCGTAAATGTGGAAAATGTGGGGTTCTCAAATCTCAATCTCAAAATTGGGAAATTGTGAGAATTTTTGAAGAGGTGTAACTCAGAAACGTGTTAGTCCTGTAGTCCAGTAAAATTAGAAAATTAGAAAAACCAAAAAATGATCAGTTACCACAAATATACTTGAAATTTCATATTTTAAAAAGACAGAAAAAAAAAGGAAAACAAATCCGAGGTATAGAATCCTACAACAAAAAAAGCTTGAGTCACTTGGGGAGGTGTACTAGTAAATATGCAGTGAACTTAGTTTGTGCAGCCGTTATCTCATAAAAAGTGTTCATTATTAAAACAGATTTAAATTTTGTTGTTAACAATTTAAATTGTTATACTGAATGATGGCTTTGTAAGCCGAAACATGTATATGTAGTTTTTTAATGTAGTTTTTGTGACTATTATTTTAAATATTTAGTAAAAAGAGACAACAAAATTGAAAATCTGTTTTAAATATGCAGTGATTTTATTACTTAAAAATTAATATCGATGATCAGATTTTAAAGCAAATAAGGTTCGCTTTTACAATAGTCGGTTAAGTTTTATTTATCCGGGTTGTAACGTTATACGGATGTTTATTGGTTTACAGCCTCACTAATAAACGTTGTATAAATTTTATACAGGGCTTATACAGGGTTGCATAAGAAAACGTTACTATTAAACCAGAGTGTATAAGCTCTACTCTGTATAAGCTTGTCATAACTATTCATAGATGTACTAATAAAGCTTGTATACAGCTTGAATACATCGTATATAAGTAAAAGTTACTAATAAACCGTGTATAGCGATGAAGTAGTCATGGTTTTAATGAGTGTCAAAACACATTTTATACAAATCTTATACAACTAGAACTCTAGTTTAACGATTCCTTTTCATTTTCTCCATTTTTTAGGTTAAATATATTTACTTAAATGACTTTAATAACATAAATTCAAATGACAGTGACAGAAAAAGTCACACTTACATACGAAAAATGACATTTCGAGTGTATAACCATTGCATAACACGGTTATAGCTTATCCAGTGCGTATACAACGTTTATTAGTAGAAAATTTATACAGTCCTTATACAGTGTATAAAACTATACACTTGTTCAACGCGTGTATAACGAATTTTTATTAGTAAGGCTGGTTCATAGCTGTAGGTTAGTTATACTCATACTTAACCGACTATTGTAAAAGCGGACCTAAGTATGGTTCATATCGACACCTGATATGAATAACATTGTAACTTGAGTTACAATCTTTTTTAACTGTACTGTAAATGGTTTCATCAAAGAAAAATCTATAATTTTTGTTTGAGAATTTTTTTTCTATCTCAATTAATTCTCCTATTATTTAACTAAATAATATCATTGTTACTGTATTCTGTATTGTAGATACAATTAAATAATCTTTAAAATGATATCCTGAAAACTAAGCAAAAGTGAGTTGCAATGTTATTCATATCAGGTGTCGATATAATGGTTCAGATTATCGATATTTGATTTGTGGTATCATCTACAATTCGACAGTATTTTCTATAGAATTTTTCTTAATTTTCAGGTGGACTATAGAGTTTTTATTATCATTTCAATCCTCAAATTTTGCATTATTTTGTAAGATGAACTAAAAGCATATTTTGAAATGACGAAAATATTGCAAAGTGAAATGCAATTAATTGGTCCCTGGATGAACTGTTTCAACACTCTGTAGTCTTTAATTAAATACATCCCAATAAAAAATTCCTTTCTATTGAAAAATGTTCTTACCTAAGGTGGTGACAGAAAAATCAACAAAATCCTTAACAATGTGATCAATGCAATTGAAGTTAATTTTCCAAGAGGACTCAAAAAATTTAAACTTGAATTTTGCATCTTTGCATTTAATTTCATAGCCATTTACTTCATCAAATGTTAAACTAATGGTCGAATTAGTGTGCAATATTAACATGTCCAAAATTGATCGGCGTTCAGATATTAAAAGTGCAAATTTTTTTAAAATACAAACTGCTAGGCATACATTCTTCTGACGTTGTAGGTAATTTGTAAAACTAATTAATTCTTGTCTTACATTTTCATCATTAATAAATATTCTTAATCTGTTGCACATATTGAGGTCATTCTGAAAAAATCAAGACGAAATGTAAGATATGAAATAACTGTCGATTGACTTACATTTAATTGTAATACGTCCTTAGGATAGTCAATTTTCAAATCAATATTAAAATTTAACGGTAAAGTGAAATTGACAGAAAATTGGATATAATCGATCACCGAACTTCTGTATTTTACTGTACAATAATTAATACTGTTTATAGTAGAATTGACATTATCTAATTTTAAAAAACCCCTAATTTTATTTATATAGTTATTTGTAGTACTTAAAATATTAGTTTCAGTTTCTTCATGTAATATTGTGTTCAAACTTTCGGCGGAAATCATTTTTAGGTTACACTATTATATGTAAATTGTCATAATATCCTAGTTTAGAACACAAGTTTGCCTGCACTTGGTTAGTATTGAGGTGTAACCATTTCCAAGAATGTCATCTTTCACTAGTTGTTTCTAAATGTTTAATTAACATTTTTGATAATTTTATGCACCGCAGTTTCGCACAAATTTGACGTTTACTGTGGTTTCTAGCCGACTTTTAGTGTACACTGGTATAAAAAATTGCACTGAAAATTTAAGTTTAATAAGCCAAATGAGCCACCGCGGTAATCGGATTGATAACAATTAATCGTTGCTTCGTTACTAACTTACTTGATAAAACAAAAATATAGCTACTTTGTTTCTAAGCTTACTTATTTTTTCAAGTCCCTACCAACTGGTATTCTAGATATCTACATTTATCAAGGTTTATCGATAAATAAATTAATAAAATGTAGTATAAAGATGATTACGTGAGTGAATAATGACAATTTAGCTATAATTGTTAACAACATAAACTAACAACAATTATATAAGATGAAGTCGGGTTATCATGGTATGCTACCAAAACTAGCAATGTCATGTTTTAAAAATTGCCTACGTGACACATATTTGCAGGTACCTTGAAATAAATCATGACATGACCGACACTTCCCATATCTTTGATTTCTACTCAGAAGTTTGTTTCTGATTTACAACAATTGTGAGTGTTTGGTGGTGTCGGTGCCTATTTCGAAAAAATAAAGGTCGATGTAAATTATGTAAAAAAATTAGTTCGTGCACATTCATTTGTAAATAACTTATGGGAATAGCAATTTATGTATAAAATCAAATTGATGGATTATATTTAAAGAAATGAATCTGAAAAATTTATTATGATTTAACACGTTTATATAATCACGATTATGTCTTTAACCACCGTTAAAATGAACTATAACATCGACTGGATTATCCCCAATTTAAGAAATCCTAGTAAATTGTGGAGGATAGCCAGCAGTATTACGATGGCATGTGTTGGGTTATTTAGCAAGATTATTATAAGTGAGTAATCTTTTTTTATATTTTGTTAAATTTAAAATTTACTATATTTTTTTCAGAATGGTTTAACAATTCGAAAGTTTACAATCAAGATATAATATCAAGGGCTTTGGAAAGTCGACCAAAACATGTGCCCTTAATAACCGTATCCAATCATCATTCCTGTTTTGACGATCCTGGAATATGGGGTATGCTTATACTATTATCAACAAATATCTCGCACTTTTCTTATAGTATTATTTATAATTGCAATTTTATTTTCAATGTATCGTGTACTTGTTGCATTTAATACTTCCTCATAATTACTTTTTCTAAGTTGAACTTTGTTGTTTGTACTATTTTGCTTACCATATTTTTAAAATCCAGCTTATCAATATATTGTTTATAATCATTTCAAGTACTTTTTGTCAGTAAATCAAGTTTTTAAAATAATGCCTTATGACCGTCATTCTTACCATTCTTGAAAAAAGCCTTTAAATAATTCAATATTCACATTTGTTTTCCTAATTGAGGGCAATTTTAAAATATGTAAATATCAATTCAAGAAAATGTTAATAATTTTTTGACGTACATCCTAGATGTTTGAAGTTTTGAACTATTGCTAATTCTTATGGAAAAATTAAAATTCAGTATAATCAAAGCTAGTCTCTTCCTGAACATGAAATATGCTAATTTTATAAATTTTATTGATTTTCATATCGCAAAGTAGTATTTCAATCTCGAACAATAAATTAATTGTTTTTAAAATCTCCATTAACTTCTTCGATGGGTGTAATAATTTGCAAGAACTCGATCTTTAGCCTGTCATGTGACAAATTCAGATTTTGTTTGATCTAATTTATTTTAAAGTAATTAATATTAAATTCAAAATTGTACTTGAAATCGTGTAACGTAACAGCCGAAATAAAAGCTAAGCCATAAGTTTAAACTAGATTTATACATCATATTATATAGTTTGTAGTCATTGTTTATTTATTATATATTATTTCCAACAGAAAATCATTTGTATGAACCAATGTGAACGTACGGAACTTTTAATTTAAATAATCATTACTTCAAAATAAGTTGCCTTAGAAAAACTCTAGATATTTTGTTGATAATTCATTGATACCATTGTATTAATTTGATTTATTCTAATCTACCACAAGTTTGTCGTGTCTGTCCGAAGAGACTTAAAGATTTTTAATAATATATTTTAGATTACCTACAGAATTTTACATTTTAATTATCTCATTATAATTATCAATTATTAACAAGCTAAATAAGCACGATAAAATTAAATTAAAAGTATCTAAAAAAGGCAAGTTTTAATAATATTACTGAAAACTTATATAATAATTATTGTAATTTTATATTAATTTTCACAAAGCCAATAATAAATGTATATTATTATTTTCAGTTAATTATTTCATTCTAAATTATTATTTAGATTATAATATATTATTATAATATTTTTTTCTTTCGTTGTTCATTACCGGTTATTGATAATTGAACCAATCATTTCAAGTTGATTGTGTTTTGCTATCAAAACTTATTATTATGTATTTAAATTGTTTTTACTCAATTAATTTAAAAATTGCAATATATTAAAATTATCAAATTTAATTAAAATGTAATTGTTGTCTATATTGAAAAGTGTCAGACAAAATAAATGGACAAATGAGCAGTGTGTTCCGAGGACTAACCGCAACTTCTTGCATCTTTTTCTTAAAGATCTAGGTCAGATCATATAAATGGTAATTATGTTAATAATAATGATTCTGTAAAAATTGTAAACAGCTATTCTCATCCAATTAACGCTACGTAACTTAGACGTCAATTATTAATAAAAAAATTACATTTCTTTTATAAAACTTCGTTTTCATCGATATATTTGAGGATAAACAAAAATTAACTTAACCCTTTGAGACCCAGGGTACACTATAGTGTACCTACGTTTATTAAATTAATTTGAAGTTGGTGATAAACTTATAAATATGCTAGATAGCAATGATTTCTTAATGAAAGAACCTTGAGGAATTTGACCGAATCCACTTTGTTACTTTTTTGATTTACTAAGTATGGTCGTTTTGATGTATTCGAAATAGCCAATCTTATGACTCAACAAATTTGCCCCTGTTTTTGGATTTCCAAGTTATTTTCACATAAATTGTTTTCAAGTATTTCAAGAACATATCAATAAACAATGTTTTTATTTTGAATATTATATATAGGTACTTATAAATTTCTGTTATCTGAAATTAAACTACCAATTAAATCGTAAGGTTAATATTATCAGTGAATAAAAGGTATATCCTTACAATAATGCCTGATTTGAAATCGGTCTGGTATTTCTCTAGTAACCAGTACTAGTAGGTACTTAAGTATTTGTAAACTTATATAATACACTTTTATAAAATATTTGAAAACTATCTATCAAAAACATCTGAGAGACTTTTCTAGACAGGAAAGGGGAAGACTAACTGCATACTAGACTTTGCACTGGCACTAAATTGGCTTTAAAAGGCGCTATTAAATAATCCGTTAGAGTTACAGAATAAGCAAATTCTTTACATAAATGTAGTTTTTACCAATACTTTAACATAAAGGCATCCTTTGTTAATTCAGTTAAAAAGAATATTTTCCGTAAAGCTCCTTTATGAGTTACAGGATAACCAGCTTAGTCTTTTGTAACACTTTAAATTAATGGTAGTTTAAATTAATATATTGCCTGAGGAAAATTTATGTGGTTTACGAGAATTTATTATTTTTATAGGTATTATATTATTTGTATAAGTACATATTTATAACTTATTATTCATTACAACATCGTAAATGCCGTAAGATTTATTTTTCCTGGAAAAGATTGTACAAAATAAACTTCAGAACTGTAATAAAATATTCAGGCAACGATTGTTCATACCTATACTGACAGTAATAGACAAAAGTTTTACTTGTTTCCCAAATTTTGCATTCATTCTGCCTATGTAAAGTGGTCATACTTTTAACTCCGATACAATTATTTTAATGGCTTAATGTAACCATGTATATTAAAATTTGATAGAATTTATATTGGCGCATTAAGCAAATGTCACCTAAATCAAGGGACTAATGGAAAAATATTTTATCTAAAATGGGGAAAGACGCCTTGTGGACATCAAAAATTGTGCTGAAAATGACTCATTATCAAAATAGTTTCAGGAATCTTTGTGCAATGTATATTACGCAGATAAAACGTTGTACACCACATTTTTATAGAAACACACTAATGTCTAAAGGAATTTGATTACTTTAACCATATTTCATACCTTGGTTGATAAAGAATTCATTTATATGATTCGCATTTAAACTTGATTAATGTCAACGTTTTCATTTTAATCCGTCATTAAATCGAGAACTAAAGAAGTTTGATTGTATGTACTTCTATTATTATTTTTTGCTAAATATTTTAACTAATTCTAATTTTGCTCTTTTTCTTTGCAGGTACATTAAAAGTAAAACATTTAGTAAAAAAATCTGTGATGCGATGGGCTTTAACTGCTCATGATATTTGTTTTACTTGTGCCCAACATTCGTATTTCTTTGGTTTAGGTAAATGTATACCTGTGATAAGAGGGACTGGAGTTTATCAAGAAGCTGTAGATTTTTGTATAGAACAATTAAAAAAAGGTTCATGGGTACATGTCTTTCCAGAGGGTAAGTGCATTTTTTCTTTTTTACATTATAGCGGTTAATATTCTCATTACATAATTAAATGAAAGTAAAAAATTATTAACCGTATCGTTTCTAATTAAGTTGATGTTTGCAGTTCAATTAGTTATGGAATAAAAAACCATAACTGATTTGATGTTGTAAATATAAAAAGTGTTCCTTCCAAAATTGTAGTTTTTATTAATTACTTATGTAAGGTTAATTACATTGTTTGTTTCAATTTTTATTTGTAATTAGAATTGCATTTATAACTTAATGTTCAGAATCCTGTTTGCGGTGACGTTAAAATTTGATTTTTAGAATTGACTACATGATCATTTTTATAATGTAATCTTGCACCTACATACTTTGGCCAATTGTATGATCTCATTCTCTTTAAATTAAAGTTCTCTATTTAAATATTAAAATTCATAATCGATGTAACATTTGTACAACTTACAGGTAGTCATTGAATTAATTATTTTAATTGCAATTTTTAACAGAAACACCAAATAAATAATTAAAATTACATAATAAAATAATAATGTATCCTCAGGCATTCCAGTTATCCTACAGTATTTCTAAATTTCTAATATTCTTAAAAGCGTTTAGATCTTCAAGCCTTGTTCATATAGAAATTAGTTGTATTTTAAGGTAGAAGCTTATAAGAACCAATCAAATTAAAGTAGTATCTGTATTTTATATTTCAATTTGATTTGCTGCAAACTTACATTGAAGTACACATATTCAATATAGTATAGACTTAATTTAGACTTTCCTGTGGTAATAATATTTTGAAAATTGCTATAAATTCATTCAATTTCCAAACAATCGACCAAGTTGTAGAGAATTTGTACCAGTTGAGAAATAAAAAATGTTGTTGCTTTTAGTGATAGGTATTATTATATTTTTTTATAAAAGTTTTCTTGACGTATTTAAACTATTATTTAATTCTCGATGAATTTTCTGCAATATCGGATTAAAATTAGCAAATACTAGAAATCTTTTAAATTTCATTACAGTTACGGACATCGTTTTTATTTTAAATCATAAACCTTGGTCAAAACGTCACTGGAATTAAAAACTTAATAATAAAATTATACGAAGAATATTATACGCAGATTTAATAGGACTGGAAACAAAATTATCTTTTATTGTTTATTTTATTATTCTTTTACAGAGAGTCTGGTTATAATGATTAATTAATGTTGTATGGTATGATATACATAATATACGAGTATAATATCATCCTTATATCCTTATCGGTTATAATGTACCTAGTTTTAACAAATTTCTGTTTAGAGCAGATGTAAAAGTCTTACAATATTACAAAAATATGACTACATAAAAAGGTAAATGTCTACCAGACACTACGAACCTACGTACGTTATAACCGGACACGAGTTATTTATAAATAATTTTGATTTTTGTTTTCTCTTAAGTTATTCTATGAAATTTAGAGATCGGTCCGCTAATTATCTTAACTCTTTCAATTGAAATGTGAAAAAGTGTATGTATTTAAAACTACTTTAAAATTCATTAAAAATGTATTCTTATGCTTATTTTGCAACCCAAGGGGAAAACAAATTGCATTTCTTATTATCACCAACGTGAATAATTTGGTATATACAGTGTGTTCACGATAAGAGGTAACAGTGAATAATTCTTATATCTTACGAGATACAAAAAAAAGTGTAAATAGTTTTTTATTCAACTCGAAATTTACCATCGGAAACTGCGGAGGTAAAATTTTTTGTACTTCAAACTCAACCGGAAGTAAACATGAATTTTTTTTCAAATAGCAACATGCCTTTTTTTTAACATATTCGTAATCTGCAGTTTTTTCACTATACATACATACATATAAAATTATCATAGAGTTACATAAGAAAATTTTCGAGAAAAATGAATAATAAATTTATTTAGTGTGCTATGAAAAACAAAACAACATCACGGTACAGAAAACAACCTATCTGATAAATTATACAAAATCTCCACAATTTTGTTCAAGACATAATACTAATTTATAATTTGTTCTTCATAGCACACTATATAAATTAAATAATTAATATATTTATCTTGCATTTTTCTTGAATATTTTCTTATATAACCCTATAATAATTTTATATGTATATATAGAGAAAAAACTGCAGATTACGAAAATGCTAAAATAAAGACATGTTGCCATTTGAAAAAAAAATACATGCTTACTTCTGGTTGAGTTTAAAGTACAAAAAAATTTACCTTTGCAGTTTCCGATGGTAAATTTCGAGTTGAATAATAAACTATTTAAACTTTTTTTTGTATCTAGTAAGATATAAGAATTATTCACTGTTACCTCTTATTGTGAACACACTGTATATACCAAAACATTGTTGGAAAGCTTGGTGGGGGCGAGAGGCAATTACAAAATTATTTAGTTTTATTTTTTTCAGTTTAAGTTCTTTTGTGAAAAAATCTAAATCTTATTTGGGAGTTCAAATATTCTTACAAATATGTACCTACATATTAGTACAAAATATAATATTAGATATAGTATTGTTTTTACATGAATTAAAAATTAAATAATGGATAAATTTAAGTTTTACTAAAGATTTTTAAAAATTTGTTCAACTCAAACAATATAAATTTTTATTTATAACGTAAATCTTTATTGTTTCCATTGAAAAGAGTTGAAATGTAGAGCGTATCATTGTTTGTTCACTTCAAAGGTTTTTATTATGCAAAATTTAAATTGCCTTTAGATCTTACATTATAAAGCAATAATAATTTATTGTAATTTCCTACATAAAGAAAATTATCACTACATGACTCACATAAGTTTTGTTAATATTATTTATTATATTAAAATTTATTATAATACATGGATATTAGGTATATTCTATAATAATTATATAATATAATATTAATAATATAATATAATACCTATTTCTTATTCAATTTATTTTTACTCAGTCGATATGTACATTTGTAAATATTACATAGTAAATTCGATTCCACAATTTTATTTTTTTAATCGTTAGAAAGAGGGGGGTTTATTGTAGCCTAAATGTAGATTTTCGAAAAGTTACTTGAATGGAGGGGAATTTATTTTTATTAAATACAGTAGAAGCTCGATAACATGAACATTCGAATTTATGAACATCGCGGTCCTGTGAACACCAAATTTTTAACCGACTTCAAAAAAGGAGGAGGTTCTGTGTTCGTCTGTATGTATTTTTTTTTTTTATTTATGTATGTTCACGCATAACTTTTTTGTTTATGAACCGATTTTAATGATTCTGGTTGCGTTGGATTCAGATTAGTTCCAGGATGGTCCCGTTCCAATTTCGTTGGTATGAGATCTTGAATTTCGAAGATACAGCTGGAGGAGTATCATTACAGTACAGCAGCATTTAATAAAGAATGTATAGTGATTGAGGTACTGCTAAGTTTATAACAATCCCGGAATAACAAGAGAAATACCCAACTATGGTAAATGACATGCTGGACTGGACTGGACCAGTTGCGAAGGCACACAACGGAACTCCTAAAAGCAATATTTGCTAGAGTTGTAATTTTAAAAGTAACACTTTAAAACAAACAACAAATTTTTTTGTAATTCGGTGCGTATACCATTGGCTGTGAATGGGGAAGCTACTTTAGGTTTATGACAATCCCAGAATATGGTACATGGGTACCTAGTGCTTCTGTATTTATCTTTCATTTCAACTAGCCATTGTTCCCTTATTAGAGAAGCATCCTTATTAGATCTACCCATGACTTAAAAGTGTAAAATAAAAAATTTTTTAATAAAAAAGAAAACCGACTTCAAAAAAAAGTTAACTAGAAAGCAAAAAATAAATATTTTTATTTACAATAATTTAATACTTACTATTTGTTGTTCCATTTAATGTAATTAAGAAATTATTGTTTATTATATAATTATTAATTGCTTTATAATGATGAAGTCGGTGCCAAGTAAAATATAATTTGCCAGTAACTACAAGACAAATCGTCGGATTAGAGGTAAAAGTAACTAATGCCCATACCTATAGTCAATGCTTGGTTAGAGCAAAACTTAAGCACGACTTCAAGTACGAAATTGTTTATTCTGATTGGTCGATTTCGTACTTAAGTCTGATTCAAGTCCGAGATCGGGCGAAGTATCGACTATAGGTATCGGCATAAGTACATAAGATTCCTATGTACTTGCTACTGCTTTTACTTGGCGCCGACTTCATAATTATAAAGCAATTAATAATTATATAATAAACAATAATTTCTTAATTACATTAAACGGAACAACAAATAGTAAGTATTAAATTATTGTAAATAAAAATATTTATTTTTTGCTTTCTAGTTAACTTTTTTTTGAAGTCGGTTTTCTTTTTTATTAAAAATTTTTTTCTATAGCTACTCGGTAACGTCAACATTATTAGTTATTAGGTTATTACACTCGGTAACATATATGAACAGTAAAAGTTAAAAATAAAATAACTACGTTTTTTTGTGAACTTGAATGTTCTTAATTACCAACATTATGTATTATACGTTTTAAAAGGAATATAATATATGATAAGATAACTTGATAACACTAGTTTTTCTACACCCCAATTAGTGTGAACACTTGCGTAAGTTTGAACATACCTTTGGATTTTTGTGTTCACAGAATCGAGCTTCTACTGTAATTCGTTTTGAACTTTTTCAACAACTTTTGACTTAAGCGCCCTTCACACTATGCGATTTATCCTAGGATTTCTCGTACGATTTTTCTTAGGATTTCTCTCATGAGTTTTACCCTTAGGGGTTATGCTGGTTTTCAGTTCACACTATTATGTTTGCTTACGATTGCGGATGAACACGAACGAATACGGGTGACCACGATCAAATATTTCAAAATTTTGAGTTTAGGTTCAGTGACTAAAGTCTACACAGAAACGGCCTTTTTGCTCCGCATGCGCATTATACATCATGGTTGTGATACCAATGTCGCGATTGTTTTGAATTTCATTATTGTTTGTTGTTTGTATAACCTCAAAACATACCACAAAGTAACATTTTTATGTATGAACATGTTTATTAAATGGAACAATTAAATTACTTGCAAAATAGAAACAAAATATTAATAATAATATTAAAATAATTAATAATTATTAATTAATAATATATAATTAAATTTTTATTAGTCTCTCATTTGCTTCATGTAATAATTTGTATACATTTTTGTGCAGGATACCATTTTTAGTAAAAGAAAAATTGTTTTGAATAAGTAAAACTGCTAAGAAACATAAGATAATTTCAAAATATTTATTTACATTATTATAATTAAATTGTAATAGTAAATTACACTACTAAGTGAATTTGTGTGTTATCGAACAAAGACCATCTTAAACATAATATTCATTCGAAGAATGAAACACAAAACAATCACGACCATAATGTATAATGCGCATGCGGAAGCAAAACGGCCGTTTCTGTGTAGACTTAAGTGGTTCACTATGGCCAGATTTGCTGATTTATTGTAATTTGGGTTACTTTTGGCCAAATTTCGCGACCAGTTTTTAGCACAAATCGCAAGTCACCAAATTGGGCGACTTTATGTTAGTGTATGGGTGATTAATATTTTTTAATATTAAAATTTAAAAAAATGTAAATACAGGGTTCGCCACACTTTTTTATTTATCATCTGCATATAACCACGTGTAACCTTAAATTTAAAATGTCAATTTTAACAATATCGATAAAGAAGGTTTTAGAAGTTAACGGCAATCCTATGCAAACTCGTATGAAAATAGACACCGCCCTAATCGTAGGATTCGGTTAAGATTTTGTTATGAGTTGCTTACGAGTTCAGATTCGAGTCTTTCCGTACGACAAATCGTACAATGTGAATTGAAAAATATCTGCTTACGACAACTCGTACGAGAAATCAGAGGATAAATCGCATAGTGTGAAGGGCGCTTTAAACTATATTCCATCCCAGATACTAAAAATATAGGTGGCAGATCGAATGCTCAACCAGATTTACAAAAGGAAACGTCATTTAATAATTTGTTACGCGTGTTGCCTAATCTAGAATGTTTCTAAATTTCAATTCTAAGTTTACAAATCGTATTTTCACAAATTTATTTCAATTTTAATGTAACTTTGATAAAATAAATGAAGAAATACTGCATAGGAACTATTTAATATAATACAAAAAATTAAATGTAATCTGTCAATATCACATAAATTTTGCTAGTGTGAAGCCGCCTAATGTCAAACCAATTTCATTGGTTAATATTTCGAGGTCATCGTTTTAGTACAAATTCTAACTATTTTCTTAAATGAAATGGACTATAGTCATAACTTTGGTGATTACCTTTTTTTTTTCGATTTGAACCTCAAAAAGGGGCCAAATTCAGTACTGGCGAAATTAATATATTATTTCGTTTATTTTCAACTTTAGCGCATAAATGATCGTTAACAAACTTGTGTGGAATAAAATTCTCTACAGCTTTAATCATAGAAGCACGCTATTTCAATATAAACATTCAATATAATGGGTTTTAACTGATATAAACGACGATACTAGAATAAAGCAGAGAACAACAAATTATAATATAGAGCTGTTTATGTTGAAGCAGCGCATTTATAGGAGAAAGTTAATAAAATAAATTATTTTAAGGATAAAATGAATTATTGTAATTACAGCAATTCGTTTTTTTTTATATAGCTATTTGTTTGTTTAACTTGACTTCTATGTTTATTTATTTGGTAATCGATTTTTCAATAACATCCAGATCAGCAATAGCTCTGAAATTTGCCATTATTATATTCTCGATAACAATAATAATAATCACAATATAAATCACAATCATAAATATAACAATAATAATCAGTCGCACACGTCGTAAAAATATAAATCGTAAATCTTTCTTAGCTTTGTAGGATTGATAGTGTTTTGGAAACTTTTCTTTTGCAATTTAAGTAATTGCTCACTTATTCACAGATAGGATAGTGCTGTGCTACCTTCTTCGATCTCGTATTTCGGATTCCACGTAAAACTGTAGTTTCAAATCATGGTCAACTATACTCAACGGTACTCTGAATCAATATTGAGTATAAGGAACTTAGTCTAATAAGTCCAGTTTGTAGCTTCAAACTTTCAACCTTCGAACCTGGGTTTGAATCTCAGATGCATACATAGCTAGAACCAGAAATATTACCTTTGATTATGTAATGATAATAATATGTAATTACAATTATTGCCGTGATTAGGATTCCACGTTATATTTCCAACTAATTACGCTTTTATTAAAAACAAAATGCCAAAGCGATTTAGTAGAATCAGCTCATTTCTACGCTTTTTCTCATTTTGATGTTGAAATATTTTGACTAAACTACTATGATCAAAAAGTACCCGGAATTTCTCAATAAAATGAAAACGGTTCAATTATTAATCGATATTTATATTATCCCCTTCAAAGTAACCTCCATCGCAAGCAATACACATACGCCAACGCTTTTTCCAATCTTTGAAACACTTTATATTCCAATTTTGGAATCACTTTTAGCTCTTTCTGCGAATTCTCCTTTATCGCCTTAATCGTCTCAAAACCATTTCCACGAAGTGGTAACTTGAGTCGTGAGAACAAGAAAGAGTCACACGAGGCCATGTCAGGTGAATACGGAGCTTGCGGAACGGTATTAACATTGTTTTTGGTCAAATAATCGCGTAAAAATTTCAAAATTTCCTTTTTCTCAAGTAAATTCGGCATAGCAAAATTCGCAGAATACACAAAACAATGACTTGTTTACAAAACTGTTACGCATAAACTATCTGACAGATTGCTCTAAAATTTTAGATGTATACAACTGACAGATGTACAAACTTAGAAAAAAAATTATTTTGGCAATATCTCAAGCGTGGTTCGTTTAATTGAGAAATTCCGGGTACTTTTTGATCATAGGGTAAGTTATAAGCTCTTTAAACAATATTTTGTACTTTTACTGTGCATTTTTGTTTTTAATAAAAGCGTTTTTACAAACTTATTTAATTATTATCGTTTTTTAATACAAAAATCATTATTGTTATATACCTATTTATTATATAATATTACAAAAAATAATAGTATTTAATTATTGTCAGAATGCAATAAGGAAAATTATAATATAAAAATAATATCTTATATTATGTATAATTAAGTTCTGTAAATATATTGCAAACTATTAAAAGAATATAAATAATGCTTGTAATGGTAAAGATTATGATAAGGAAGTTAATGACAATGAAACTTTTTTAATTTCTTTTTATTGTTTTTGATGGGTTAATACTATAAAAATTGCTTTTTTATCTACCAATTCACAATAATAAATTGCATCAAGTGGTTTTTCATATTATGGTATACAATTTTATTATAATTATTTCATTTTGAAAGGATGTCATACATTTTTTTCTAATTAATATAATATAATATTTATAATGTATACAACTGGAGAGTAAAGCAGTAACAAATTTTAGGTTTTCATGTTTACTTTAATTTTATAAAAGATAGGTTGATTTACAAACAACACTATTAAAACAGTGTATAATAGTAATTTATTATAAATCATGTACAATAGTGTTTTTAATGATGATTTTAGACATCAGGTTTTAAATTCAAATTGGTTTTAGAGATGTGTTGCACTTTCAATCATTGAATAATTGAAGAGGCAATTAAAAATATACATACTATTGGGTATATTACATTATTTGAATATTTTATAATTTATTATAATATTGCCTATGCGTTTTTGATATTATCAATTATTATTCTACCTTCTATTAAAATTTTGAATGTTCCTGGCTTCTACGTTTTACTAAGGTCTAGAAAATGTAATTAACGCCTTAATCAGTCAATTCAGTGTAGGTATAGAACGCCATTATTGATCAAATTATTACTCGATTCTCTTCAATTATAATGAATTTTCATTTCACAGCTAGTTTCCTATAAAACATTTTATTCAAAAAGATTTAAGCTGTAGGTACTGAGACAAAAGATTTGTTTTGTGTGTTTTTCTAACAGTATCTTTTGATATTAATATGACTAATTAAATTTTGATATTGTAGGTAAAGTTAATATGACAAAAGAAAATATGCGACTGAAATGGGGAGTTGGAAGAATGATATTTGAGGCTCCAATAACTCCGATTGTAATACCAATTTGGCATATAGGAATGGACGATGTGTTACCTAATTACCCACCATACATGTTACGGTTACGAAAAAATTTAACTTTTAATTATGGGAAACCAATTGACTTTACCGAAATGATTCAATCGTTAAAAGAACGTAAAGCAACCGATGTGGAAGCGCGCAAAGAGATCACAGATTATATACAAACTGCACTACTCAAATTAAAAGAAGAAACGGAAATCTTACACCAAAAGTACTTCAAACATAAGTCATGATAAATATATTTCATTATGCTAGACCATTTTTTAAATTAGGTGTTTGATTTCAATTTAGTTATGTAGTATTTTTATTTAATTGAATATAGGTTAAATAGTTTGTGCCTTTATATAATCATAAACTTTGATTTGATTAGTACAAAAAATTGGTTATCATTAAACTATGTTATGTTTCTTTTCACAAGATTTTAATGTGTTTGCCAATTTTTGTGATATTTCATTAAAACTAGAATGTGTAGTTAACACAAAAAATCATTATTTTAAGGTCATGATTTTTATTTAAAGAAATTCTAAACATCGATTTTTTTAACCAAACTTTATTTTACAATTTATTTTAATTCTGAATTTTTTAAAATTACAATTTATTGCAGTATTACTTAGGTTTTTACTTTTAATGTCGTGATTATATTTCTGAAATTGATGTACCTTTATATGGCACGCCTACCAAACGGTATTAATAATGTAATCGTCTTCTTAACAATCCATGTTTTTGTAATAACATCACATTTTATATATTTAAAAAAAAACAGTATAATTTTGATTACCATTTATTTATTTTTGATTTGATACGAATTATTTTAAATATTTAAAAAATAAATTTTCATTTTACATAGTTAGATTTTTTATTTTTTATTTTTTGAACAAAATTCAATATTTTTGTGCTATTTTAAACACCGAATGCTCAAATCCTGATAGTACTAAAATGTAATCAAATCTTTCTGCTTGCATTTTGTTCTGTTAATAATTATTTTAAATTAGTTAATTAAATGCTGCTTGCTCAATTTTGATTCCGTAATTCTATGATTCGGATTTAATTCAATCAACTGAATAATTTGCATTCAGGAAGGCAATTAAATTTAAAATGCAGCACTAATAATGCTTATCTATTTTTAGATTTACTACTGTAAGAAGATATGTTTTGTTTTAAAAAATTACTTGCTTAACATACTAAACTGTTTACTGTAGTAGCACAAATTTATAGATATTACAACGAAAGCGTTACCACTTCTTTGTTGTTTTCTAGTTATCTTCTTAATTTTATTTTCAAACTAGTCACTGCCGCAATTTTTCAAATTTTGTAGCTCATTTTGCTACATTTATTATGCAATAAATTCACACAAGCTATGCAATAATTTATAATTGGCAGCTAAATTTTTATAATTTATTCAGAATAGTATGAATGTTGTGATGGGATTAATCAAATACTAGCACGAATAATCTAGCATAACATCACATCAAGTTTCACATTTAGAATTCATTGCTTTACATTTTAACTTTTAGGATAATTTAAATAAACTGTTTACATTGGGCTGTGCAAATATTAAATTTTATTTGATTAAAACATAAACACCATAATCATACATATCTTAAATATTAATTATTGTAACGATCTTCCGACTATGTAATTAATAGAATAGTGTAACAGTCGAGTACAATTTGTGTTTGAATTGTCCCATCACTAATATACAATTTTATTAGTTAAATAAAGCACTTGCAATATTATGTAAATTGTAATTAATGTAACATAAATGTATATTTGTGTATCAATTTATTGTTGTAGAATTAAGCTTAAGGCATGAAATTGAATTTGAATTTTAGCACAAATTATTTTTTTGCATGCATTTTTTATTCAACTATTTAAACTAATCAAAATGATTGTGGACTGATAATAAAAAATTTTAAAATAGTAAAATTAAACTTGAAAAATGTGCCACAAATATATTCGAAAATAATTTAACCTAAATAAAAAAGACAAAGAATAGTTTTTGATATTTTATATATTTAATAAATAAATAAGAATGTAGGTTGTACATTTATTATGTTGTGTACAGTTTGTTTTAATAAGTTGATAATTATCATACTTAATTCATGATTATATGATTTGTTATTTTATTATCGAGTATTTTGTTGTATCTGTATATTGTTAATGTATTTTTATTTAATTTAGGGTTTTGTAACAATATTCAAATAAACATAATTGATTTAAATTAAATAAATATTCTGGCTAAAACAATTTATTCAAATATGAAAATGTATTTACATTTTGCTGTTGTAAACATACATTTTTATTCATTATTTTGTTAATAAATTGAAATAATAAAGTTTCTTATGAAATCTCAATTTTCTAGGCCATTTTATTTCGGTATAAACAGTTTTTGTTACTTTATAATGCACATTTCAATAATTTTTTGTTTTACGCTTAAATTTTTTTCAAAAAGTTAACTTTTGTGAAACGGAAACTAAATTTAAATCTGCCTTTGTTAAAGCAAAAATAAATAATTTATACAATTTTTTAAATTTACTGCTTTTTAATAATTTCTTTTAAATAATTTAATAAATAGTTTTTAATTATAAACTTTTGCATTTGTACAGGAAAGGACCACCTTGGAAAATGCTTGCTATAAAACTTCTCAAACGTTAAAAGTAACCAGTTTCGCCCCAGCAAAGAAAAATTTAGATCGTCCACCCAATTAGAGATGTAAGAATAAAAATCATAAAGTAATAATAGATGTCATTGATGTACTATATTATGGAAGTTTTTTTTAGATATTGTAAAGAACTCTATGTACCTTACCTTTTTTAAATATTTTCCTTACCTGACTAATTATACCACCTGATTTTTAGAATAAAGTATATAAATTACACCCTACGATTTATTTAAGATATAACAACTACTCTTGGCAATTTAAATGATCTAAATATAAAAAACATTTAAAAGTAATATTTGAATTTTAACTTGAAATGTAGATATTATACATACATACAGAGGTTCAAACAATTTCAATATTTTATAAACCCAAAATATGCAATATATTTTATTTGTGATAACAAACATATTAGTTCTAAAAAGTGTGTGCATTTTTTGCCCACACAATTTTACAGCAATGACCACAGATTGTAATCAGCCTAATGACAATATATTTTGAAAGATAACACTTAATATAAATACACCCTAATACTAACGCAGCTGTAGCATTGCGTTATAAGACAATATTTTAATTTTTTTATATTACACTGAATCATTATTGTTTTTTTTATACCTTGACAGCGAAATATATTAAGTATGCTATAATAAACCTAGGGCGTATAAATCATAATGCCCGCTTATTATGCCCTCTCAATCGCAATTATATTATAAACAAGTCACCGCAAACTAGAAAATTTAGCAAAATCAAATTCAAAATTTATAAAAAAATTTTAATTTTCTCAAATTCAAATGCAGTGTTATATAAAACGTTGTATGCACCCACTGGCATTACTCAATGTTTATGCTCTCGAGCAACTTAAAAACTCTCGGGCTTGACGGCCCTCGACCTTTTAATTTGGTTGCCCTCGACATAAACATTGTCATAATGCCCTTGATACATAAATAACTATTATATAAGATTAAGATGAAATAATAGTTATTTATGTATCAAGGGCATTATGACGATGTTTATGTCGAGGGCAACCAATTTAAAAGGTCGAGGGCCGCCAGGCCCGAGAGTTTTTAAGTTGCTCGAGAGCATAAACATCGAGTAATGCCAGTGGTGCATACAACGTTTTATATTACACTGCATTTGAATTTGAGAAAATTTAAAATTTTTATAAATTTTGAATTAGATTTTGCTAAATTTTCTAGTTTGCGGTGGAATTGCTATTGAGAGGGCATAATAAGCGGGCATTATGATTTATACGCCCTAGGTTATTATAGCATACTTAATATATTTCGTTGTCAAGGTATAAATAACAAATAATGATTCAGTGTAATATAAATATTTTTAATAGACCTATTCTCTATACGGTTGCTCTTATCAGGGTCGAATTGGAGAATTTTTTTGGCTCGAGTTTTGGTTTGTAGTGGCTCACTTGAAAAACTAAACAAATGAGTGGGAGGATTTATTTGGATGATATGAAAGTTGAAATTTTGACTATTGACAAATAGTGCTATTTGTAGTTGGTGAATACAGGCATTAATTTGTTTTAAAATTGTGTGAAATTTTTAAATTAATTTTTGGGTATAATAAATAATGGTAGAAATCGCTGAAATAGCGTCAAAAGCTAACAGAATTGTTTCTTTAATAGTTTAATTTACAGATTTTCTGTTTTGGTTACATTAATATTTCAACTCTTATCACTCTTTCAAGGGCTAGATTGAATAAGACCGGTGACAAAGGATCCCCTTGCTTATAACTTTTGTCCCTCACAATTGCCGATGTCCTAAACTTCGTATTTTGGTCCATTAAGTCAATACGAACATTTTGATATATAATTCGTCTAGTTCTACGTCGTGATTGGGTTAGTGAACGCTTTTGACGATAATCCGCTACCAGTGGCGGCTTGTCAGGGGAGGCAGTGCCTCACCAAACCGACAAGCCAAGATGTTTCAAAAACTAATTTATATTTTTTGTATAATACATAGATTATAAACCTGTATAGTTTCAAAAACAGTAATTTATAAAGTTTGTTTGATGTTTAAAATATTAACTTGAATATGAAATATTTCGATAGTATTACGTAAAAAGTACATATTTGTTTTAAAATATAATGTAAGTTACAGCATACTTATAACTATAATTTTTACTTATATTATTTTTTGATCAATTTTTTATTTATTTTTAATATTTTTGTATGTTTTTAGTTAATATTACATATTTTTATTACAATAATATGTTACAATATTATTAAATGACATTAAAAACCTATATACGTTTTAAAAATAATGAAAATTTTGGTAAATTTAAATATACCGAGTTTAGTTTTGCGATTTCGCGGTCCGTTCGTAAATATGCGCACTGGCATTTTTAAATATTTGAAGTCGTTCGTGAATAAGCGCACCTGGTTGATAGGCACTCGTATGAGGCTGCCGCAATCGCGTCATTTCTAGAAAATTATCTAAATATTCAAGTTAGGCTGCGCTAATAATCAACAAGACGATGATGGTTACGTTCATAGTTACGTTGGTCAGTTACTTTTGCGCATGCTTTTGCGTTTGTGTATTGCTTCGTTAGGTGTAATAGGTAAATAAAATCCAAATTATTATTTATTATTCTAAAAATTGCTAATATGGCTGCTAGTGCAAATGTAGAAACGTTCACAGTTCAAAATTGTGGGGATATTGTAAATTATTTAGTAAATAATGTATATTTTGATCGTCTTTCATACACCGATAAACTGTATGTTAGAGAAATGCCAAGGCCGTGTCTTGATCTTAGCAAGACATTAGTAAACATCGGGAAACCAAATACGGCATTTAATAATAATTGGTATGAGAAACATAAATAGATGGTAGGGAGTACATCCCTTAATAAAATATAGCATTATAATATTATAATTTATAATTTAATATAAGAATATAAGAATTTATAATATAAATAATAGAATTATAAAAAATGACAAATAAAAATAAAAAAATTAACAATGAAAATTACACGTATGAAAACTGACATGTAAATTGTTTCGGAAAACAAAAATTCCCAAACTGACCCAAAAACTATCATAATTCATAAGAATTTGCATTATGCAATATAAAAACCGCAACCATAGAAATGTTTATTAATTCAATGAAATTTCAATTATTTATATAGTTATAGTCGAGTTTGAAGAATAATTAAAGATATGAAATATTTGGGATAAATAAGCAAAGTATATGATAAATTTGTATAAAACGGAGTTGAATGTATGTGATAAAAATAGAGTTTTAAAATTAATTTCTCAAAAAATTTTTTCAATTTTCAAAACCCCCCGGTTTTGCAGACATGCCTCACCAAGTGCATTCCTCACGAGCCGCCACTGTCCGCTACACTGTAGTCATCACTGATTTTCTATAGTATAGATACCAAGACATACGTCAATTGTGTTCTTTACATATCAACGACAAATTATTTTCGGACATCTCTTTCTACTCTGTCTAGATTTTTAATATTTTCTTCAGTTGTCTCTCTCTACGAACCTCAACCAATACCAGACGGCCATATTAGGAGGCAATATTTTAAATTTTGACAGCTATTTGTTAAAATATGGAAATATTTTTATTATATTATTAAAATAAATTTTTTACAATTATTAATATTGCTTTTATACAGTTTTCAGAAAGAATATAAAGTGGTAAATAAATCAACGCATTATTTAACCTCGAAATTTTTTAAATTTCAAATTCTAATTTAGTACATAGTATCAAGATTTATATTTGTACAAAAATGCTTTTATTTCTGTGCAATTAGTGAATTTTTGATGAGTGGACCTTGCCGACTCCGTTGATTAATAATGTGAAATGAAACTTATTAGTTATTATTTTTATAACAAATTATATTAATAATAAATTTATTTTAACAACATCAAAGATTATAAATATAAATATAAATAAATTACAATTATATTATATAGATATCGGTGCAGGTTTTTGAGACACTACCAAAATTTTAAATTGGTACTTCTTTATGATTGTTGGTATTTTACACGATTTGTTGAAAGAAAGAAATTGGTATTTCTTTGCGATTTTAAATTCAAAAATGTATAAAATATGTACATAACCTTCAAAAACTTATAATGACAGCTAACAAAAACGTAATTCCACAGTTGTTCCATACTAATACGAGCAAATCGAGGCTACAAAAGAGATAACTGCTATTTAACTAAAGTAGTAGAAAGAGATGGGCAGATAAACATATGGCGCGTAGTCCTAAGAACACTGCTCTTTAAGGCAGGTATACGGCTTTTGGTATCTATAATATAGAAAATCACTGGTAGTCATAATCAGACGCGGCACAACATTTCACGACAGGCGGATGGATTATGTCGGTTAAATATTACATTGAGGCTGATATTAAATATAAACTTTCTTATTGAGAGTTTAACTAGCTTCAATTTTTATACGAACTATTTTTTTGTAAAGTTAATATTTTTGAAGATATTATTAAAAAACCATAAATTGTGACTTAAAATCCAAGATGGCGGACACTTCCGGACCTCAGAGGAATGGCGACTCTTTTTTTACAAAAATTTAATTAAACATACTGACGTGGAACTTTGGATTTACAACCCAACTTCTTTTTTGCACTATGGGTGCCGGGTAGCTAATCTATTCGGAAACGGGGACCTCTCAGTAGGTAGTGGGTTGCTGTGGTGACAAAGTTTCAAATAAACTTTCCAAATTAAAATAATCGAAACTTTTAAATAACTTTTAAATAAAACTATTATCCAAAATGCAATTATTGCAATCGCAAGTGCGCTCGATCAGTTTATTTGCCGCCACCACCCATACAAAATTTTAGGAGGTTTTCCAATTTAAATTTAATTACTAATTCAAAAAGCAATTATATATCTAATCATCCAATTTTATTTTTCTATGTAATTAAAGTATTCAGTTTTACTTTAATCCTCTCCAAATCTAAACTTTCAAAAATCCAAAACTATAGTACCTAATACCGTCCAAACTTCGGACGATTTCCATACAAAAATAAAACGAAAAAAAATATTATTCGGGGGCGAATCTGAGGTCTTTCCGTACCAACATAACCTGCCAGCACGAAAAGACCGACTAAAATTCAAAACTTTACTGCAATGACCTGCAATAAATTATTTACAACAGCAAAACTAAATAGAAAACCAATCAAAATCTCATATTTATGAAATCCACAAAATCAAATTTAAACCAAAAATTATTTTACAGAATAAATCCAAAATTATTTAACTTAAAAAAAAAGTTATCACATGATAAACCAAATTGGTTAATTTTCTTGTTTTTTTTATACTTTCCAAAACATACACCTCTCTACCAGAAATCCATTTTTTATGCATAAGACTCTTGTTAAATAAATTTTAAATAATTCAAACTCGAACCCAAATTACCGATCCAAATGGGAACGATAAAAGTTTGCGATAACCAGGCCACACGTTGCTTCGTTACAAAAACAAACAAGTAGTTTTAAGATACATTTTGATAAAACATAATTATATATGAATAATTAAATGTTAAAAGATAAATAATATTCTTCTTTAAAGTTTCCTTAAAAATTAAGATTCTTAAAATTTTAAAATACTTCCTATGATGGCATTGATTGCATATTATTTAATTTATTTTTCATACATTCTGTTGCCCCTACGAAATCGGCGCTTGTGTGACTTAATGTTTATCAGCGGACCTTAAGCTAATTGTTCTTATCGTAAGCCTCCGTGGCACAATTGGTTAGCGCGTTCGGCTGTTAACCGAAAGGTTGGTGGTTCAAGCCCACCCGGGGGCGACTTTTTTACAAATTCCGAAGTACCGTATAGATCAGTACATTTAGCATTTGGCCTAAATAAAAATATTGTAAATCTGAAAATTGGATTAAATGATAAAACACATCAACAGTCGGTGTCATTTTTTTTTAATATAATAAAATTTAACCAATTTTTACAAATTCCGAAGTACCGTATTTTGAATGTAATAAAATTTAACCAATTTGCTCAAAAATTGATGGAGATAATATGGTTTTTTATCGTAAAAATTAGCTATGTTGTCATGATTATTTATTAAAAAAATTCGTTCAATGGAAAACAAAAATTATTAATTTAGTATATTGCATTGTGATAAAAAAATTGATAAAATAAAAAAAAATTTTAAAAGTAAAAATTAATTATTTTTACCTTTTTGAAACAAAATGTTTGACAAGAAAGTTTAACGAAAATTTAACCAAAGTTTGATAATGTCTCTCAAACTTAATAATAGTATATTATACATTATGGGACTAACGTGCTGCTTTTCATCCCGCGTGCAAAGGTTTTTGTACGAGGTGTTAGCCGAGTGCAAAAATCGCACACGGGATGAAAAGAACCTTAGTCCCAAGTTGTATATACTATTTTTCACAATTTCGCTGAAAATGCTGAATTACATTGGTTAATAACTAAATTTGAGATTTTGAAATTGCTCGAAAATGACGCTAAATATTGAAAAACCGAGCAAAAAATTTACCCCCTTTACAGTAGCCCCCCAGCGATTTGTCGTAAGAAGCCATATGCAAAATTTCAGATCAATAGCGCCCAATAATGGCGCGGGAAAAAAAGTTTTACTTTAGTCCCGCAAAAGCGGGAGTAAAGTGAGCACTTTACTCCCGAAATTGTGAAAGATATTTTGCATATGGCTTCTTGCGACAAATCGCTGGTGGGCTACTGCAACGGGGGTAAATTTTTTGCTCGGTTTTTCGATATTTAGCGCCGTTTTCGAGCAATTCCGAAATCTCAAATTTAGTTATTAACCAATGTAATTCAGCATTTTCAGCGAAATTGTGAAAAATAGTATATACACCTTGGGACTAAGGTTCTTTTCATCCCGTGTGCAATTTTTGCACTCGGCTAATACCTCGTGCAAAGGTTTTGTGCAAAGGCAAAGGATGAAAAGCAGCACCTTAGTCCCATGATGTATAATATACTATTTCTATACAACTGAGATTAAAAATGTCACTTTTAGGTCAAATTACCCGGGTTAAATATTCAATTTTATAAGGTAGCACGTTAATAGTATATTATACATCACGGGACTAAGGTGCTGCTTTTCATCCCGCGTGAAAAATCGCACACGGGATAAAAAGAACCTTAGTCCCAAAGTGTATTTACTATTTTTCACAATTTCGCTGAAAATGCTGAATTACATTGGTTAATAACTAAATTTGAGAATTTGAAATTGTTCGAAAACGGCGCTAAATATCGAAAAACCGAGCAAAAAATTTACCCCCGTTACAGTAGCCCCCCAGCGATTTGTCGTAAGAAGCCATATGCAAAATTTCAGATCAATAGCTCGCAATAATGGCACGGGAAAAAAAGTATTACTTTAGTCCCGCAAAGGCGGGAGTAAAGTGAGCACTTTACTCCCGGAATTGTGAAAAAGCTTTTTAACACTAGTGCTTATTAGTTTATAATTTATTTGTAAATAGTAACATACACATTTATAAATATATAAATAATAATAACACATTAGAATTAGAACAATTATTGATATTCGTTCCTTGATGAGAAGTAGTTAACGAATTTCTTGTTGCCAAATAGTACAAACTGTTTTAAAAAATACGCAATTTTCTGAAGTTTCTAATAAACAATTATTTTCAATTGTCACTGCACAACGTGACTGCATCACGACACAGCTGATTTTTGTAAAACAATTTAAAATACTCTTAATAATTATTTTGAATTCGTTTTTAAATTAAATATAAACAGTTGTATAACAAATATTGTACGATATATGTACATGTTAAAAGTGATTTTATTTTGTTCGTGGGGATTGCTAAACTTGCTCTCGCTCGTTTCGCAACATTCCCCACTAACAAAATAAAATCTCAATTTTAACACTTATATCGTAAATAACTATTATCAAATGCAAAAGCACTTGTTTTCAATAACCGTGATACCCTGTGCCCAACTATGGCTATCTCGAACTAAATGCCGCTTAAAAAAATATGCCCCTTTAGCCTTCTTTTATGATGGTGTGGAAAGGAGTAAAAATGTAGGATAAAGGACAAGAACTTTCGTTCAAAAATAAAATTTTCCAAAAAATTGAACTCAGAATAAGTCTTTTTTTTTACTTCAAAATAATTTACCGATATCTCGGGCATTGTATTCAGGCCCCATAAATACATCACTGACTACTAATACTTCGAAATTGGCGATAACGCTAATTTTCTACGCGTTATAAATCTAAAACTATTCTTCTTCTTCACGTGCCTATCCGTCACCGGATGTTAGCGATCATCCTGGCTGAAGTCATCAAGATGACGTACTAGGGAATTCAATCAATAGGGTGGTTTTTCGTTGCCTTCCCCATAGCCTACAGATTTATTTTGAGTTTTTAGATCACAGCAGTGTATTCGACGCGACCAGGATTTGAACCGCGGTGCCCCGCTACCCAGTCGGCCGGTGTAGGCTTTACGCCATACTGCTGGTCTCTAACTATTAATCTTATAAAAAATGTATAAGACAAAAAATATGCAGAATCCCACGTTCTGCAATTTTTAAAATAACTTTAGTAGACGTATTTTGCACCTGTAATGATATAATAACAAAATGTGATTTTCCACTCCTTCAAACCAAGATGGCGGCGAGAGCGGCACCCCCTCAAGGTCGCAAACTCAGAATTTTATATAACTTATACCTAAATAAACAATCATACCAAATATAAACTTTTCTATAGTGATTGGTGTGATAGATAATAACCTTATTTTTATTCTTGAATAAACAGTATGGGGAGAAGGGGACTGTCCTAGCCGTACATACTACATACGTTGAAAAGAATTTTATTTTAAATGACAGTGATTCTTCTATAATAGACCTCAGCTCCGTTTCTAGGCGAGCGGGAACTGACTTATTTGCCCCGGACAGCAGTTCAAGGGAACGTCAAATTTATATGATGTGAACCTTTTGAAATTTTTAAACTCAAATCCTGGAGGAAAGGGGCGCCGGTGTCAAGTTCTTGCCCCGGGTCGGAAAAATCGGAGATCGTGGGTTGATACATATATCTTCAGCTACAGTAGAAGATTTTCAACCTCTATGCCATTTTAACTGAAGTATATTAACCATCGTTATATTATGTATGCTAATAATATTGTAGCTGAAGTAATATTGTGACTGAATGTAATGTATTATTTTTTTAAATGTATATGTATAATATTAATTTGTATATTTTCTAGTAGCTATACTAAGTTGAATATGGATACGGTTGTTAGTGGCTAATTTAAAAAATATAAAATGAAATCACAGTTCAAAAATAAAGCACGATAAAACATGTCAATGGCACAAAAAGTGACATTAACAGGTTTTTATCGCACGCAATCCATTTAAGGAATCCGTTAAAGGATAAATAAGTGTGATATAGAACGTCTTATGAATCGAGTTGTTTATACTATTTTTTTCTATTTTGGGCTTTTACGCTCTAAAAATTTCAAAATGTGCATTTTATTAAATAATAGCCAATTTGAAATTTTTGCAATGGTTGGTAACAACTAGCGTGTTGCTATTTTTTTTTATAAACTTGCAGGTTAGAATACCGCACAATAGTTTATTAAAATGATATTGACAATATTAATTTGACAATATAAAATGACATTAATTGGCAAAAAATTTTGCGTAAATATTGTCCATTTCGATACGCGATTGGGTTTCAAAATGACTTTGTTTTAGGCGCAAAATAGAAAAAATATAATAATGAAGGTAGAGTTGAGAAAAAAAATTCATTTAAAACTTTTTATCGAATTTCTTCCAAACTTTATGAGCTCACTGTATGTACTATCATTATTATACTAGCATAATAATTATATAATAACAATGTATAGCTTAAAAGACATCATCGTCATAATGCCCTTGATACATAAATAACTATTTCAAAATAATTGTTATCTAAAAAATTGATAAATACCTTATTAAAATGTATAAATTAAAAAAAAAGCCTTATGGCCACATTATTACGCGCCTTTAACAGAAACGGGAATTTAAAAGTTGATTTAAAAAAATATTGATTACGAACTTATTATTTATATTTAAATCTTTTAATACACCGCATTATAATAATCCACTTAATAATCGTTTAATTTTCTACCTACAAAGATTTAAAATTTTGCAACAAAGTAGACAGCAATTTGCGTTATTATTTTTACATTGATTTACGAGCTGTTTTAGAATATTTAAATTTTTATTGAGCGCTAAAGTGTGTAAATCGATAACTTTCAGCAAGAAATTCTATCAGGTAGGTATGTAGGTAAAATCTTTTTCATCGTTTGATTTTCCAAGTCTGGAGTAATAGCAAAATTTTGAATTCAAAAATTAAAAGATTCTCTTTTACTTCAGTATACTACGTACGCCAAGTTACTTGGAGGTAGCACTTACACCTTGGGATAATAGCAAAGAGAGCAAACTTTTAACTTGGCGCTAATGATGTGCAAGTTACATTCTATAAAATAATTAACGTAAGTTCGAAAATCAAACAGGTATATGCAGTGTTATTCATTTTGACTAAAAAGTTTGATTTATGATGGGCATGTATTTAATTACTCAACACCATCGATTCAATGCTTAGCTGTAACGTTACATAAATTTAAAATACTAATGAATTGCAATAATGCAGAATTAATCATGATGCTTTATTAATGATCAGACCTATGCATCCCATACTACCAACTTCATGGTATTCTTGACCTTTTTGAAGAAGACGAAGTGAACGCTCGGTCAGTTCCTCCACCTGTCTCTTGGTTTGCAGCCAACCAAAAGCTATGTCTTTACCCGCTTTTTAATCAACTATCTGCTGCACTTTCTGCTCGTTATCACGTTTCATTGTTTACTAATTGTCAAAGGTAATTGATTATCGGATATTGAGAAAAGGGTACCCGCGAATACGAAAAATTGAATAATTATTTCTAACAATCCAAGTGAGTCAAATTTACTAAGATTTAATTAAATTAATTAAAATTTGTTTTTGTTGTTGTAATTGTGATTTTAATACATTTAGGGTAATTTATCGTGGTGTAAGTGTATCAGTGAATTTATTGTTAGATCGGAATTGCTATAGGAAATTATTATCATCAATAAAAACTATTTTAAATTTTGGTTTTGTGTTAGTTTATAAAATATCAGTGCTTTTAATTTGTTAGTGATAGTGTTAATTTGTTCGAGTGTTAGTGCCCTTTCAGGATTATTTCAGACTTCAAAACGGATACCTTGAGGACCAAATCTAATCTTATTCGATTTGCAACATTAAAATCAAGGTAATGAAATTAATCAGTTCTAAAGAAAGCATGATATTATTCTTTGAGTTAGAATCTATTTATTTTTTGTTCAATGTTTTTAATGAATAAACTTTTAGATGAATTTTGGGATAAAAAATAAAAATTAAAGATTATAAAAGAATATAAAAATTTAATGTATTAGTATAATTAATTTAGTTGGGTGTTAATTCGTTCGGCATTACGATTTGAAGCATTTGGTTAATCAAAATATAAATACCCAAGCAAGTACACCTATTATTTTATCAAATAGTAAGGAGTGTTCTGAAATTAAATATAAATATTACAGGTACTTTAAATTATGATCGTTTACTGGTGATATGTTATTGTTTATATATCCTAAACCGCTTATTAAGAGCAATAAATTATTGAGTCTGGAATGGAGTGCAGTTTTACAGAAACGATGAACAGATTTGCGATAGCGTTCGGTATACATCATCCACACATTATCTGATTTTCGTATACATTTTTTGATTCCTTTACCTAGAGGAACAAAAAATCTAGAAACGGTTTTCGAGATTTCTACGTAAAACAATCAACTACCTACAATAAAGTTTAATGTTTAAATAATAATTCAAAACCTTATTTTTGCTTATTTTTAAAATTTTATTTACCTATATAATATATTAGTTAAATTTAATTTATTTCAGTTTTTACCCATCCGATGAGCTTTATTGAACTAGTGGCATAATATCGTATAAATGCTTATTATATTTAAACTCCTATTATTTTCAAATAATTTTTTGTTAAATTTTGAAAAATATGTATTAAGTTAAAAGTAAGTTGTATATAAGTTTGTATGAAACAATCCTAATCCTACTTATACTATAATTTACTACACTGAAAGAAAAACGCCATCAACAACAAAATATTATTTAATCTAACAAATGAATTAGTTAATTATACAAACATTTTATTTTGTAGTGCAAAAAATTTAGTTATAATAGCAAAAAAACTTTGTTGATGTCACTTCCAATAAAAAATTAATCCTACTGCAAATTTTGTTTCTCGGTGTATGAATGAAAAGTATCAAATTTAATTTATTGTTATTTTCAAGATATTAAATTATGTTACCCTGTGTTAATTAATGTTTATGAATTTAGTTGACATGCATTGCACCTATAATTGCCATACAAGAACTGATAAAACATTATTTTCGATAAGCTCGTCCGCCTACCTTTATAGTTACTTTTAATAGTTTTTAATGCTTTTGTAAGTGTTTTTCCTGTACATTAATTACATTGTGCATTGTACAATTTATTACACACCTAATTTGATGCTTTAAAATCAATCAGATTATACTTTTGTCACTTCTCATTTTAGTCATCGGTTATTCATTATTTGTGACAGATACTCAACTTTACGGAAAGTTTTGTATCTAGATCTATTTTAAAAGACAATTATTTTTAATGATAATTTGCGGAAACCTGTAACAATTTGCACAATTGGTAACTTGACGGTATAAATGCAAGCAAAGAGCGTGTAAATGCAGCTTTGAAGTAAATAAATTTTTCTTTCAGCGCCAGAATTAGAAACATAATTTGAAGTTCTGATGGTTTTACAGTTTAGCAATGATAACTTTACAATTTTTTATTAATTTTAATCGTACATATTGTGCGCCAAAAAATCATATTAAGAAAGTTTTTAGTCCAAAAAGAATAATTTATGCAACTAGAGAGATTAACTTTTAATCATACCTATGATGGCTACTGAAAATTAGTAGGTATAATTTTTTCGCTGCGGTTTTAAAATAAATGATAATTTATGCCAAACGAATTTTCAAAATTTACTCTAAATATGAGATGTAAAATATGTATTTGAGACATCAACTATGCTGTTGGATAGTGTTTGGAGCGGTGCTCTTCTGTGAATCAGAAGAGCCAATTTTAAGTACCAAGAAAGTTTTTTTGAAAAAGTATCTAGGAACTTTCATCATTCTTGAACAACAGGGCAGTGTTTTATTAGAAGCTAATATTTGATTTTTTATGGCAAATTGTAGAAAAGTACTTTACTGCTGGCGACAGTTAGTAGCATCGATAAACATGTGTACATGTTAAATTTTGGGTAACATTGCTATTGAACGTTTGAACATCTTACGAATTTTAATAGATTTTCCATTCGCGAATCGAATGAAGCTCAAGAATAAATTAATAATGATCGTTCGTATATAAACTTTTTTATGTTTTTGTATAAACATCCAGATATTCTATCCGAGAACTCACATTATTCAAATCTGTCTTTAGCAAGTTAAGAAAATATTAAAAATTTGAAAATACTTCTATCATGTTGTCTTAATGTGTCCCATGTGTAAAACAGTTGATGGTAGTTGATGTAAAAGCATAAAATGTAAAATTTAATTTTAATTATCATTTGAAGTAAAATTGTTATAAGCGAATAGGTTGTAAATTGTGAAGATTACGGCTTATAGTTGTAATAGTTGTATACAAGAATTGTACTACAACTTTATAAAAAAAAACATAATTAAAAAGTAGACAATAATTTAGCAAAATTTGTTCTTCTGAAAACCTGTCTATTACTCGATTTTGTGCTTTTTTAATTATACGCCAAGTTTTTAGTTGTGCCTAGTACGGTAGCTTGTTTTTAATTTACTTACTTGAATTCCGTATTTGGCTTCCGCGAAACACAAACTCGAAACACTGAGAACATTTAAAATTATCGTTTCATTGTTATTTGGAGAATTGCATTAAAGTTGTCATACATGGTCACGGCTTAAATTTTCCGAGTTTTAAAAAAACGTTGAACGTAAACTGGCAATTTTTAAGGTATTATTATTTTAAGTGCTTTACATGAAAACTGAATTATATAGTTTTAATCTTAATTATATGATCATTCGTGTTGAAACGGCTGTTAGAAATACAACAATGTAATTCAGTTCGCTTATCTTTTAAAATCATGTTACATTTTATGACTGCTTTTGTATTACTGAACACGGATTGACTTTTTGAAAAGAAAATCATTCATGCGACAAGTTTTGTATAAATGCTCTTGCACTTTGTTTTATAGCCTTTTATTCTTCTTTTGGCAAAAATCGATTACCTATTTAAGAAAAAAGCCAAAACGCTGCATTAATCGATTTAATTGGATTTTGAACGCAAAATAATAAAATGTTACGATGCTGTATACCGGGTGCTGAATGAGTTAGCCGAACATAGGAAATTAACATGTAAAAACTTATTTATGCAAATTCCTGCTTCCCTAATTATTTTAGAGAAGAAATGCAAGACGCAAAAATAATGCAAAAATAAAAACTACGAATGATAATAGTATTAGATTTCATTTAACTTTTACTTAATAGGTCAAAAAATGCTTTCAAAATTGTTAAAATTGTCATTTATCGCACTGGCCATGGTAAGTTTCCATGGTAATTATTTTTGAAAATTGAAATTAAATTGAATTTATTACATGGCCAGTGCGATAAATGAAAATTTTAACAATTTCGAAAGCATTTTTTGACCTATTAAATAAAAGCTAGATGAAATCTAATGGTGTTATCATTCGTAGTTTATATTTCTGCATTATTTTTGTGTCTTTCATTTTTTCTCTAAAATAATTAGGGAAGCAGGAATTTGCATAAATAAGTTTTTACATGTTAATTTCCTATGTTCGGCTAACTCATTCAGCACCCGGTATACGAACATGAAATATGGCTACATTTTTTAAATGAATTGAAATATCAAAGAGAAAACCATATTTATGTGGTCACGAGCAGATTTCCGATATTTTCTATTTGCATTTCTTTTCTATTGTTTCATTTTATGATGTTAGGTACACAGTTTATCCTGTACAGAAGAGTCATTAAAGGAAGCTTTAGTTTTTTATTTAGATGCTGTGTTTTTAATTAGTGATGTTCCACAGCTTGGACAACACATCAATTCTCAATTAAAATTAATACACCATGTTTGTTTCAATATCAAAAATCTCTACATTCTGAAGTAAACTGTTAATATGTTACTTTAAAAAATATGTTTAAATTTAGCTGAATTATTAAATTTCGGCCTTGCCGCATTTCTAAATAATTGTTCTCCCTAAATATATTTATCTCAAGAAATAACATCATTTGAAGTCTCATCATATTATACATTTCCCAGCATGTTACCGTTTGTATATCTACGCTCTTGTAGATGTTTGTGCAAGTGGAATAGGTGTTAGATGTAATTAAGCGGTATGGAAATAAGAAAATAGCGACAGGTTTAATAGTGTTAATCTAATCAAAATCTTAACTGTATAAACAGAACTCACGCGTAATTTTGCTTGTACTAAAACAAGATTTAATTAGAATTGGTGAAATTTATTGAATATTTATCATTCAAAATCCCTTGTCGCTGTTAATAAAGATATTCACGTAATTACATTTTTTACTGTATGGTTTATTAATCAGTAATAGAAATGTAATAGCTTAATTTATAATATTTACCTATAGCTGTATTCTTTTTATCTATTTTAAGTGAGATTGTACTGAGTTACTCAGATACTCAGTTAAATTGGTGTTTTTTTTACCGTTTTGACAGATGTACTGTGCCGTGCCGAACTAAGTTTTAACTGAGAAAATTACCTCCCTCTCTAAACTAACTGATCTTGCTATTTCGAAGCGTTACAACTGAGATAAATTAGGAAATAGCCCGGATTGGTTGATTTAAAAAGGTAACGTCATCTGTCAACTTTTAGTTTGAAAGAAAATGGACGCAGAAAAACGAATCATGTGGACCCATGAAGAATCGCTAGCTCTAATTGCTAGCGTTGAGGTATATAAAGATCACCTAAACTATGTAACCAAACGTTGCCATGTGTGGAAGAATATTAGCAATGATTTACTTAGCCAGCAAATTGAATTCTCTGCCGAAAATTGCAAAAAACAAGTGGTTAAATTTAGTGAGGACCTACAAAACATGCAAAGATGTGAAAGGTAAAACGGGTAGGGGGCCCACCCGTTTTATTTTCTTTGACCGAATGGAAGACATACTTGGTATGGAACCTAATTTCTCTTCGCCACACACAATAAATGTTGGCGAAGCCTCGATACCAACGTTAACGATTGCTTCGTCATACTCAATCGACGAGGCGGAAATGTTATCACCATCAGTGATAACATTTGAGCAAACTGGAATATCCCAAAATTTTTTTGAAGAGATCGAAGAGTCGCCAGTAGAGAGTAGTACCCCCCCGATGGTCACACCCCGAAGACAAGCGAAAAAAATTAGTAACAGTAAATTACGACAAGAATTTCAGGAGTTGAAGCAAAAACTGAAAGAAAAAAATGAGTATCAGAAACGAAAATTAGAATTATTGGAAATTAAACATACAAACTAGATGAGAGGAGAGTTGTAGCTCTTGAAAAATTGGCAGGGATAACGAATAATAATTCTAATAATTAATAATGTTATTTGTAAAATACAATTTATAATTTAAACAGAACCAAAGAACTAATTTTAAATATTGTTACATGTTAAATTTCTAAATACTTCCTCTCTTCGTGTCATTCCCTCTGCATGATAGGGTTCTTCTTCGACTTCATCTTCGTTGTCATCTTCAATATATGGGGCAATATCTTCGTTATTTTCCAAGGAGTCGATGCATATGTTATGTAGTATGCACGCAGCAACAACACATTTTACTATAAATTGAATATTCTTGTGTTCAAAGTAACGTAGCCTCCTAAATCTTCCTTTCAGTAATGCATAGGCATTTTCAACTACTATTCTTGTAGAAGAATGTTTAAAATCGTATTAATATCTACTGGCGGTACTTTTTCACACATCTTGGTTTTAATTTATTAAATTTATGTTATTTAATTTTAATTACAATTAAATTTATACTATAAAATGTGCTATAAAATATAATTTGGTTGCTAAGCAAATTTTTGTATCGTGGGTTGGTAGAGTATTTTTGTCATTCTTTTCGCCTTATGTATTTTTCACTTTGACTCAGTTAATCTCTGTTCGGCTCAGTTCACTTCGTCTCAGTTGCGCAACTGAGATGGAAATAAAATAAGTAAAAAGAATACGCCTTATATTATGCAATATTATAAATACATATTTACATAGGTACATAGCGAAATGGGATTAAAAATTACTAGATATGGTAATTTATTATTGCTTTCAGTTCAAATTTAATATAGCAAATCTTAGAAAATGTTTATATTTTGAAACTTGTCCTTACTAACATCACCCTAAACCTAAAACCCATTTCAAAAAGTATTGGTCTCTTGCGATTTATTAAATATAAATACTTTTTTAAACTTTCCCTTGATCCCCGAAACGCTATTTCTTAACTTATTACTGATTCAACTACAAAGGGAGGGTATAGGTTTTACTAGAATTTTCATTTGTTAACACACTATTAATAGATAATAACATTGTAAATAATCAGATATCTTTCTGCTAGTATAAACATAATTAATACAAAATACAAAAACAAAACAAAAATGCATATATAAATTGCATATAACCAGAGATCCAAAGCTTCAATTGCTGCAGTACGAACGTTGTTTTTCTTAAATTAATTTTTCCTGTTGTGATTTTTATTTGTGGGGCTATCTTAACCCTTTCAGTCACTCTTTAATTCTACCGAAGGAAAAATTTTGCTATTTGCACCATTGCTTAATTGAATTTTTTGAAAATTTTTGATGAAAATTGCAATGCCCTAGCTACCTTCCCGGGGAGTTATGGTATGTGATCAAATAACTACACTTTTTCTTGAAAATTAAAAACAAACTAATAAACTTACAAATATATATTTTTTTATTACTACATTCGAACAATTTAACATTTCTCTTTATGTTTTTGAAGTTTCCAAACTGATATCACAATAGTAGCAGTTTTTATAAATGTTTTTACAGCGCGCTACTGTAATGCAGTATAGCAGTCTAATGTATAAATCCCCAGTGTGATCTACATTTATTTCTGGAAAATATTCTGTAGCTTCAGCATTTAAACACCAAATACTACCATTATCACTAATCTTATAAGACAGATGGGTAAACAATCGATTAAAGTTAGAACCAACTGATTCGAGCGTCTAGTTCTCTTGCAAAAAAATATTAATTTTAATGTAGCCAATTGACTACAAGGTGACCGAAAGGGTTAAAGCACTCGTGATTAAAAAATAAACTAAAATTTAATGGAATACTATTTAATAATAATTTTTCCATTCTTCAGTGCTGAATTTATTATTAGGGTACTAACAATTTCACGAGGAAAAGTTGGTTTCAAAAATAAAGATATTATCGTCACTAAGAACTTTCATATAGTATATTCCCACCTGTTTTGACACGCAGAGTCATTTTTCAATTTTATGCTGGGATTTTATCTTATTTTTTTATTGTCGTAGGTATATGAATTTAGTCGTGTTATAAAGATTTTCTGATTTTCTGAAATAAATAATTGGCGTAGTTTTACCTTTTATCATCTTTTGCATTATTTGTTGATAGTATTTTATATATTATTTTTTTGGCCTGGTTTAGCGGGAAGATTTTTCTTTATACTACATTTGCTGTAAAATGTTATTTACTGAAATAATATATTGTGTATTAAGCGTAGATTTCTCAAGCATATAAGTATTTTGACGCTCAAACTAACTCCAACATACTATTTTTTGTTTTAAACGTAAGCTAAAATATAGTAAAAAAAATTCGGATGTGGCCATGCCCATAACTTTATCATACTTTCAAATATCAAAAATATAAACAAATAGGATATTTACACGATTATTGATTAATACTTTTTTATTATCATTATAGAGCAGAATATAATAAAAAAATAAAATTTTAAAAATAGAAAAAAAAATGTTTTGTTTAAATTTGAAAAAGGAATATTTACAAAAATAGGATATTTACACGATTATTGATTAATACTTTTTTTTAAATTATTACTGAGAATAATTTAATAAAAGAATAAAATTTGAAAAAAAGGAAAAAAAATATTTTTTTAATTTACAAAATATTATTTTTTTTGCGTTTCTGTGTACCGATTTTAACCAAAATCTAATCAGTTCTAAGCCTCAATATATATGTATTAAATACAAAATTTCGTTAAAAAATTCTTATTACTTTCTGAGGTAGAGCGTACACAAAATTTGACCACATACACACACACATACGCATACAGACATTTTTTGGAAATGATGATTTTCCGCTTCTGGGACCCCAATATGCCTAAATTCGTCAAAATTAAAAAATTTTTTTTTCTGCACGATAACAATACTTTTTCATACTTGGTATGATAAAATAAAAAATTTGCTCCACTTTCGATAGTGAATTTATTTCTATTTCTAGTGACAAATGGCAATGAAAGGCGATAGGACGTCATTCTTCCAAATCAAAATATTAAATCATTATTAAATTTTATAATTATTATTATTGCTAATTTGCATAAAATTTTCTACGTTTCTGACGGAATAAATTACCACTAAATTATTTTAGTTCAAGGTGTAAAGTGGACGGTTATCATTTCTGATATGGTACTAGACAATTTCGTAGCTACTGGTTTAACAGACCGAAAATTTATCTGCATACTTCAAACAGCGATTAATTATAACAAAAATAAATTCAATAGTAAGAAGACAAATAATTGCAACAAATAGAAAAAATGCAATTTTTATAAAATTTCCGAGGTGTTGGAGCGCACGTAAGAATGATAAGCGGCTACGTTAGCATTAAGCATTATGCCGAATATAGGTAATTATGTACTTCGGTACTGTCAGGAATTATTAGAAAAAGGTCTATTAAGTGCTAACTAATTAGTAAGTAATTAAATCTTCAATTCTGCGAAGATCAAAAATAAGCAATGTTTTCAATCTTAATGTCGATTCTATTAGATTTAGTTCTATCTAACATAGGGTTGAAATAATTGCGTAAATGCTGACCGGGACATTTGGCTGTAACAACTAAAAAAAAGAGCTCCTAAATCCCAAATTAACTTCGTTTAATACTTAACTTACTAAAATTTAAAATGCAAAAAAAAAATTTTTAATACAGGGGTAATTTTAATAAGTTTCGAAAAGGGGACATGTTTAGGTGTACCGGAACGGATGGCAATCCTAATCTAACAGTATGTTATGGTATTCTAGGGCTCCGTTTTTGGTAAACTGCATTGTTTCAACGAGCACTTATCCTAGTTCTTTTACTGCTTGGTTATAGAGGTATTCTTATTTTCTTAAAAATTTTTTAAAGTTTTGCTAATTTATTTCTTTTAAATATATTATAGAAACATAATAGTTATCAAGCAAAATATAGTTTCGAGAGAGGGAGGGCTTACCTTTTAAATGAGAATAATATACAAAAATATACTTAATATACAGTATTGAATTACAAGTAATTGACTAAAACTCACTGAAGAGTCCGATTTCAATAATAATTAATAATAATAATTTTTTTAATACGATGGAAGAGCAATTAATTATTTACTAAATAATGAAATCATGAACGTTTAGATAAAACTGTTTCTACAAAGAGGTATATAGTATAAATTATTACGATATTAAAATTATACTACCTGAATTCATTAATGTTATGAATTGCCAACTTAATAATAAATAACTTAGTGATAACTTCTAAATAATAATGTTGCAGATTTGGCAAAATCTAACTGCGTATAACACTTATCATGGGCGTCACTATTTATAACAAGCATATTTAAATACCTTATTACAAATATTATCGACACAGCTTTCACTATTTGCGTGTTGCCTTCGCTTAATGCACTATATTATGTATTAATCTTAGAATACTTACAAACTAAAAGAAGACATTTAATTGTTAAATTTTCTATTGGATTTTAATCTCCATCCATTTATTGTAATTTTGAATTTTTTAAAAACTATGCTATCTTTCATTTTTGTGATACAAAAAATATTTGAAGTTCTTTTCAATCATTTAAAAGCATTTTACTTTTATTCTAAATGAATTTGTATTATTCAAATATATCCATACAAAAGAACGACCCATATTGCTAAACTGGTAGAGTTTTATATACAATCTCGATCAGAGATTCGTTAGCAAAATTGTAAAATTCAATATTTAAACTAATAAAGAGCTTCTTGGGGTGTGAGCTTTCGTTAACACCATGCTTGTGTCCTTTCTAACACACCCACGTTAACTTAATATAACATTTTACGTGATGTAACATGACCAGATTAGTTTAGCACATATATATAGTCTTTAACATGCAGGATAATTCAGCCCTTCACTTTTGTTTCAACCCTTCATTTTGAAGAGTCAAGTTGGATGATTACGCTTAATAGAATTTAAAGTAGGATTACGACACTATAGTTAATACCTAATTCGATAGCATCTAAAAGCTAATCTTTAGTAGTACTTCACTAACTTAGCTAACTTCTGCAAGCCATTGTTAGTATATTTACTTATGTACTTGGTATATTGTTCGGCCATTCTATCTGATCTTGTTTAGATTATTTGCTTACAAAATTCTGATTTATTCATGTTTTAAAAGCTAACCTAAGGAATTTAGATACATTTTATTGCTATAATTAAATATTTTAATTGATAAACGCTAATGATCTTAAATTAAATATCGAACCCATTGATTAGTAACTTATAATATTGATTGACATGCGTGGGATTAAATTATTTATTTCGATTAAAATTCTTTCAAATTCGACATCCAATGAACGTGAAATATACACATAAAAAGTTGAGATATGCAAAAAATAAATTAGGAGTAGAACTTCAATTTATCTATTTATTTCTGTTTTGATTGTACTCGTATACATGCGCTTTTTATATGGAAAAAAACTGATTTAATTAGTCTGACGTTTTGTTACAAGTTAATAGTAGTAACATTAGAGTAAATTGTCTATTATTACAATATTGCAAGTTGCTGAGCACAAAATGGGCTACGTACGTTTTATCATGTAAAGCAAATGCGGAATAGTAGTTGTTGTTTCAAGTCGGTTTAACGCAAGCCAGGATCAAAGTGGTGTTAGTTCAACTCATTAATTGGCTAATTAAAATTCCTTAGCTTTGTGTCTATGTTAATAAATTTTACTATTAAGTTAAATTTGGAAGGGCGACACAGTGTTCGGATTATTGGTGGACCAAGTTACTTTTAAGCTGTTTGAGCTTTCATTTTTACCTACATAAACGTTTTCAGAGAGTTAAAAAATGACTACGTCGTCTCAATTTATTAAGATAAAAATGTTAAATATTATGTAGGTTAGTTGTAATTATGTTTTACACCCTTTATATTACGTTAATTTGCTTCGTGCTAAAGCTATTTCATCTTAAAACACGAATGTGCAACAGCGTTTATGGTAATTTGAACTAAAACAGCAACGACCATTTGCATGTGTATGTGATTTATTTTAAGAAATAGCAGGTTTGCCATTATACGTATATAATGGATTCTTTAATTAGAGTATTCGCTATTACCTACTTGGGAATGCAAAATAAACTAGATAGAAGAAGCATGTATTAGGATTATAATTTTTTATGCGATAAAGCAGAATGTCGAGCATTTACATTCTACTATATCGAAATAATAAATATGGTAAGAATGAATGAAATTTATTGTGAGGTGTGTTTTTATCCATAATCTTCCAATCTTCCAAGTAGACTGTAGGATAAATTAATGAATGATTAAATATCGATTATTGAACTTTTCTCTATAGATCTGTGTTTCAATTTTAAAGTATTCTTCTGAGAAGCTACTTCTCAAAAATAGCTAGTGAGCTAATAAATATAGCTAAAAATTTGTTGGACTGACATTTAAAAAAAAAATCTTTCAATTTTCATTTTAGGAAAGTGAAAGAAAATTAGTGCTAAGTGAAGTATACATGATATTGATATTATCATAATGATATATTTACAGTTGTAAGTTTATTTTTGTAAATAATTAACTTACTTGGAATCAATTTAGTTTTCACACAAATTATAATGGTAAAAGTTTTAAAAATTTTTTTCCTTTTTTATTTTATCTTACGTGTTTTTCATTTTTTATGCCAATTTAGTGCAATATGCATTTGTGGTATATAATTTAGGAGATCACGCAACTGCAATTTAATTTTGTGGTTTCAACATCGAATTATTAAAGGCAACAACGAAGAGAACTTGTTTGCTATATGTTCCCATAACCCGGTGAAATACCTGTGCATATACTTTACTGCTTTTATATTATGCGAAGTAGTTAACAATAAATTCGAAAACTGAGTTCTATATCAGTTGAATCATAATATTCAATAAATAACACCAGTCTTAAAACTTGAACAATGTTCTTATGTTGTAGTAGTCAGCACTAATGGGAAAATAAAACATCGTTTTATATAGGTATATTTAATAAATTGCAGGTATATTATTGAATATTAAAATTGATAAATTTTAATATTTATAAGCTAATAATAGCTCACTTTCCACACTGATTTCAGTTACATATTGAGCAAATTTCACAGACAAGTGCAGAAAGTGATTTCAATAGTGGTGATGAAAGTAAATTCTATATGCTTCTATCCTTTCTAAAAGAAGAAATTGATCATCAATTCAAAATATGCGGTTAAGATGAAATATTGTATGATATGCGGGTACAAAAATGCCATTTTAGTATTTGTGAGATTGCAATACGAGGCGTTAACCGAGTATCACACGTGTGCGGTAGTGACTTACTTTCTACACTAATCACATGAACTATAAAATTTAACAATGTAATTTGTACGTTTTGAAGACATTTTTTTGTCATAAACATCTTTCGTTGCAAATTTCATTCCCTTCCTTTTTATTTATATACATTTTTCTATTTCGTCGCACCGTTTAAAAAGACTTTGTAAAATGCAAAAAATATTGTCATCTGTAGTTCCGAATAAACAGCAAAATAGAAAAATGAATAAGCATGTTTTCTTGTAAATTTCATTTTCTACAGCATTGTTAACATAGAAATGTCGGGATTTCATTATGAATCACTGTATGTATATTTATCTATAGGCCCCGAAAATTCTGGATCCACCATTGACTTGGGTACAAAGAAGAACGATTTAAAGTAAATAAAAAACTGATAAAAATTAGACCTCACACGAGTAAAAGTGCCGTTTTAATCCAGTTTTTGTTAAAAACTTGGTTAATTTATAATTTAAGTAGACATAAATGACCACCTCAGTGGCTTCAACATCTTATCGCATTCATATACAAGTATATAAATTATTTTATATTGCAACTTGTCATTCATATAAATTATAATTAATTAGTCATTATAATAGTTATCTTAAAATTACGTCAGGTGTTTCCTTTTCAATAAAAATAATTAAATCATTAAACTTTGAACTAAACTGTAAAGCTGTTAATCGATTAGTATACTAACCAAATTGAGGTTTTTGTATTGAAATTATTAATTTTTGGGTTCCCGATTAATCATCGAAAAATACTTCAGTTATTTTGCCCGCTTGTTTGAATTACTGTATACAGCAATGGTAGAAGTAAGGCCTGTTCATTTTTCTACATTAGCATCTTATATGGAAGAGAAGTAAAAATAGTTGGATTTTACATTGGAATACATTTACCACTTGTCATTCAACTCATTAGTAGTAAGTTGTACTTTCAACGCATTTTACCACCGAATGAATATTAAGTTTCAAAGGTTAGTTCCTTTATTTATATGGATGCCACTTTCATCTTGCAGTTACATGTAACGAAAGAATTAAAAAGAAATTAAAATATAAATGATGTAGAAGAGATCTTGATAACGCGTAGAAATTCTTATTTATGTATTCGCATTGTGTTACAATTTGCAGATATCAATCTTAATTGCGTTTGTCGTTAAACCATATCTTACGATATATTTAATTAAAACTGTAATGACTAATCTCATCCATTTTAATTATTCATCTGTGACTGAAAAATAGCGATCGGATGGTAGTCGAAGAGTTTTCTATTTGGGATCATATTTATTATCCAAATCATAACTATTTACTATACTTTTCAATTGCTAGTAAATTGAAAATCCTGAAGTATCAATATATTCTTGTCAGAGTCAATATAAAGATAAACATCAAACTATAATTATTCCAGAATCAACAGCTTCAACTTAATCACGATGATATAAACTTAAAACATAAATGAGGCAAATGCTTATTCATAATTAAACTTTGGCGTTCTTTCATGTAGAATATACAACAAATTCTCATGAAAGAGAGAGAATAAATTATAAAAACAAGCGTACGTGAAGATCCAACATACTAATTTAACTTTTGATCTCGAATTCTTGTCTGACCTTTATATGTAGCAGTTGTACTTTTCTCGAAAACTAGTTTTTCTTCAAAAATATAAAACGGGTTGCTTAAGACAGTCTTTAGTTTCATATTTATTTGAAATGACGATGTATTGACTCTGCTGAATGGTGTGGTGAAAATTTTTAAGATAATGAGTAGGTAGGTACTTATTTAGAGGAAGCATAGAAGTAGTCTTTAATATAGTCAAACTATTTTTACCTATACTGTTAACTATGGTGCAGAAGTTTTAGAAATACCTCTCCGATTATCATAATAGGTATGGTCGCACACTTTTTACCTCAAATGATTATAGATAATTTAAAATTGTATTTTTTTATAAGTGCTCTAGAATTAACTAAACTAATTGCAAATTATTGTTGAATAGGTTAAAAATTAATAGTTACTATGCAAGCATTTTTTTCAGATAGGTTGTTATTTTAAATTTTATGTATAGACCGGTTTCAACTGACGCAATAACCATCATCAGTATTGTTAAAATATGAATTCAACAAAAATGTAAAAATGATTCGTAAAGAGAAAATTGTTTTAATTATTGCATTATTACAATGAAAATGGTCAACTTTGAACTTTTCTTCAAATGATATCCAGCTGTCCACCCGTTTATCTGCCTACTATACTAAATGTCTTAATTAACTCCGAGACTTCAAAGGTATATGCGGGTATCAATCAATTCAATATACCTACCTTAGTTTGTACCTACCATACGCACTGATGAAAATACTTGTAAATATACTATATAATTATAGATTATATACTATATGTATATAGTATACCTATACCTTATACTACCATGCTATACAATATACTATAGCATAGATTATTATATACCATACTTTTTGTAACATTAGTTTTTCTACTATTTAAATATGTTTTAAATACATTACTTGTATTAAATTCATTTTGTAGTATATAATCATTATTTTTTTATATCAATATGTAGCATTACGGTTACTTAACTTTTCTTTAAATATGTTTATATAATAAATAAGTATCCAACATAATATAATAATTTTAAAATAAGTATAAAACTTTTGTCGAAATTGTATATAGTATAGATGTTAATAAACGTGATATGTAAAATAGGAACTATTAGATGAGTTAATGGTATACACCGTTGGTGTAAGTAAAAGCATTAATAAATTAAATTGAGTTTATCTTAAAGGGAACCTATAAATCAAAAGTTGGAATTAAAATTAAAACTTAACAGGTAGATACTTGCAATTTATGTAAAAAATAATATAATTTTTATTATATTAAGCATGTTACGTAAATCTAGCGAGATAATAACAACTTTAACATATAATTATAGCAGCTAAATACCCAACAAGTGGTTATTATAAAGTTATGTCGATATTTAAGTGTTACGTAGGTCTCTGATGCAAATGAGAATTGTAGCGTATATTGCCCTATGTTAATGTGCTTTTAATATGTAATTAAGTTAAATGTTAGATTTTATACTGAATTAAAATAAAATTGATGAACAACTCGCTTTCCCTTTATTTGTAATGTAACAGTACTCTATGCATTGACAATGAGTAAACGATCAAATTAGCAGAAAACGAAAAATGCAATTAAGTATGCCCACAGAATGTTATCTAGCTTGAGGCTGCTCTTAGGTGAGCTTTCAAAAGAAACATTTAATCTTGCATTTTGCTTCGAAACAAATTTTAAATTTAGGCAATTAAGACAAATTGAATTAAACTGATTACTCGTTAACAGCTTCACTTCCGGTGAGAACAGAAGTGCACCTTGGCGATATACTTATTTATGTAAAATATATTTCATAAAAAATTTAAATTGATGTTATAAATAGGTACTATAGTACGATCAATGTTGAAGCTGTATACTTGATATACATAAGTGATATACATTATAATCTAATGCAGTGTTAGGCTTTTCTAAATTACCGACCAGTTATTAGTAATTGTTTAAAATATCAGCCCAAGGAAATATTTTCTTCTGGTATGATTATAAATTTCGTGGTGGTGTGTAAACTCATGTTCCGTGATGCCAATTTCTATGCATTTCTTTTAATTTATTACCTGGTTGGGTAATAGAAATTTCATATTTCCTTGTTTTAAATACTTAATAATATCGTCATAAAGTAGATATTAGGTACTAATATAAAATATTTTGACGCGTGATTAATTTGTTGGCTCTGAAATTATCAAGATTCAAGATGTACGAAGCTAATAGCATTTCCGAATGATTTAGTCAATAAACTATAGTTTATTGTTTATATAGTTTAACCCTGGAAGGGTTGGCTCAAAAATTTTAATTTAGTGGGTTGCTTCCTTACTGTTTAAAAAATATAAAAGAAATAAGATATTTCGTTAATTATAGCCAACTTTTACTTAAAAACACAGATTCCTATATATTATATAACTATGTATATACGAGAAAATAGTAACTATATAGATTTTGTTCAAATTTATTCTTAGCAGATATTGTTAAATTGTCGAAGCAATCAATTGATCTAAAATTTTGATATGTTTTGGGGGCTGATAGGGGCTCTTAAGAAAAAAATTAACATTTATATAGCTTCATAAGATCCTTGAAAAAAAATTTGTTTTTTTCTTTAATTTCATTTTTTAACCATGGTATAATTTTTGAAAATTATGAAATTATTTTGTTTTAAGCCTCATATATTACCCTTAAACTTCATGAATTTTTCAGATTTTTAAAAAGGGTACGCCATAGTAGAAAAAAATAAAAACCATTTTTTGGCTCAAATAATGCATTTATTTAAATGTTTTGAGCATTAACTTAATTATTTTTATGCATATTTTGATGATTTCTACCTATTATAAATAATTTTTCATATTTAAAATAACAACAGTAATTATATCGTCAAATTACAAAATTAAAACAGTTAAAAATAACTAATCATTATTAATTTCAATAAAAATATAAACAATATAAAAGTTCAATTTGGTATTAATGGAAAAAGAACATATTATGTTTTCAAATTACCAAGTCAATTTTTCATAAATCAACAATAAAGGAAAAGAATAAAAAAACGAAGTATATAGCAAAAATTTTGATTAATAGAATTTTTTCATCTTCATCTCTATCTTCTTCAATCACAGTTGAAATATTTACTTAATCAAATAGTTTATTTAATATTCCAGCAAACCTGAGAATTTTTGATAAAAATCTCACGTTTGACAAATAATAAACAATTGCGGCAGCATAGAAACAACATTTAATTTATCAAAACTTCTCGGGTCTGCTGCAATATTAAACTATTTGATAAAGACAATTTTTCAGTTGTGATTGAAGAAGACTATGATGAAGATTGAAAAAATTTTATTAATCAAAATTTTAGCTATACATTTCGTTCCTGTATCTTTTATTCTTTTCTTTATTGTGTATTTATTGAAAATTGACTTAATAATTTGAAAAAATATGTTCTTTTTTTCATTGATAGATATTGAAGTTTGGTTACCTATATTAATAGAATAAATTTATTAAAATATATTAATAATCAAGCTGAGTAATGAAAAAAACGTTCCTCAAAATATTTATCGACATTAATTAGTGATTAGATATTTTTAACTGTTTTAATTTTTTAATTTGACGAAATAATTATTGTTGTTGTTTTAAATATAAAAAATTATTTATAATAGTAGTTAAATAATACATAAAAATAATTAAATTAATATTTTTAAGTAAATGTTATAAGTTAAATACAATACGTAAAAAATCAATAGTTCAAAAAATCAAAAAAGACATAATTATCCCTTAACAGGTCAGGATTAAAAATATTTAACAGAATATGAATATAATAAGCTAAAAAAGTATATATGTGAAAAATTACAAGATAGAAATTCATAATATGTTATAATAAAGTCCCTATTTCACGGTTATTTCCCATCAGTCGTAGATAATGAAAAATTGAAAAAATAAGAAAAATATTCAAATTAAACTAATAGGAATCTATAAATAATGAATAAAATATTAAAAATTGACGAAGATGATTTACCAATAACGCATAAAAATATCAAATCTGAACCATGTCACGTGTAGTAATGGATCTTATAAAAATAATTTGAATGGAGATTTTTTTAAACTGGTGCTGCCAGGTTGAAATCAGAAGGCACTGCCACCCATGTTGATTTCTAAATATTTTGAAAAATTTCAAAATTACCACGTGTTTTAACCATAAGACGATAAACTAAAAAATAAACCTAAAATAAAAAATTTTAAGTATAGATTTAAGTAAATTTCAATTAAATTAATGCTCAAAACATTTAAATAAATGCATTATTTGAACCAAAAAATGGTTTTTATTTTTTTCTACTGTGGCGTACCTTTTTTAAAAATCTGAAAAATTTATGAAGTTAAAACGATATATATGGGGCTTGAAAAAAAAATAATTTCATAATTTTACAAAAATTATACTATGGTTAAAAAATGAAATTAAAGAAAAAACAAATTTTGTTTCAAGGATCTTATGAATCTATATAAGTGTTAATTTTTTTCTTAAGAGCCCCTATTAGCCCCCAAAACATACCAAAATTTTAGATCAAGCGATTCAGGCATTCCGGAGAAAATAATTTTTTTCCATTTTTTACATATATTGCTTTTTCTCGAAAACCAATAGAGTTAGCGATCTGAAACTTTCAGGATCTTAGTATTTTATTAATACCAACATATTCTATGAATATCGTTTAAATATCTTTCCGGGGCCGAATCACCATGCTTATACCCCTAAGGCCTTTGAGTTAAGTTTGGTTTAATTTAAATTAGGTTTGGGTTAAGCTATGTTGCATTGTTGTAACGACGGTCTGCCTGCAGACTATGGATGTAGAGGTTACTGGTTTTGTGAACAAACTTAACGTGAAAATTAAATAGAAATTAAATTGAATGCACCTATAATATAAATTCTGTAGAGTACTTAATATATTATTTATTGGAATTATTCAAAACTTGAAACCAGATAGAAAGTAATTTTACATGTAAAATATCACTAACTTGTTACTTGGATATTTTTAGATAATAAATATATAAAACAAGTATATCTTTGTTAAATTTTATCTGAACGTAAATGCAAAATCATGTTCTAATATTATATAAATAGAAGCGCTTGAACTTGAAGTTTTTATTAAACGCTTCGTAGTATATAAATCAATCATGGCTTGCTCTATGGATCGCTGGATAGGCAAAGTTGCTGTTGTTACAGGGGGTAGTAAAGGTATTGGATTTACTGTGGTAGAAAAATTAGTGGATGCCGGTGTTACGGTAAATTTAAAAATATACACTTAAGTAAGGTAAACAAAGAAATACATTTTTAGGTTGTCGCTGTAGCGCGTGGAAAAGCAAAGCTCGATGAGGTATCCAAAAAACTTCAAGGAAGAAAAGGAAAAATTCACACATACTTAGCTGACATAAGCAAAGAGGACGATATTTTGGGTCTTTTTAAATGGACGAAAGAAAATCTAGGCCCTGTTCATATTTTGGTTAATAATGCAGGGTTTTATGAGATAACTAATCTTACTGCAGGCGATACAAACATATGGAGAAAAACTTTTGATGTTCAAATTATTGGATTATGTGTTGCAACACGAGAAGCGGTACAAGATATGAGAGCCAACAAAGTAGACGGTCACATAATTCACTTAAACGCTACCGATGGACACAAAGTTTCAAACTACCCTAATATGAATGTTGTGGCAGCGGCAAAATTTGGAGTCACTGCTTTGACAGAGACTTTAAGAAACGAACTAAACTTATTTAAAGATAAAATAAAAATTTCTGTTAGTGTACCTGATGATGGTTATAGGCAACGTTAAATTTTATACCATTATTTGTTGTAGAGTATTAGCCCAGGCTTTGTGGATACTGAAGGTTGTAGGGAAATTCTAGAAGAAATGAATGTAACCAGCGGATTTTCCGGAGCCCCTATGCTAAAACCAGAAGATGTAGCAAATGCAATTATTTATGTTTTATCAACACCACCCCATGTACAGGTTTGTAAATGTTGCAATTTTTAATTTTCTAGGGAATAAAATTGCAATTAATAATTTTATAATTACAATCATTTAACAAAACTTTTATTTATAGATACATGAACTGATTATCAAACCGGTAGGAGAAGAATCGTAGTAACTAAACTATTGAAAAATATATAATATTTAATATAATACTCGTATTACCTATAATAATAAAATGAAAAATATATATCATTAAATCATGGTTTACTTATTCAAACTGCTGTATGTGTTTGCGTGATTATCTCTTAATTGTGCTGGAGACGTCACTGACGGATTCAGCTTTTTAGGAATTTTGCAGTTAAAAATCAGTCGCTTAAATGCAAAACCCGACAAGTCCAGTGAAATATAAAACTAGATAATGCAGAAAAACTCACAAAATCTTTATCTAACCGAATTAAGCAATGATTTTTTTTAGCATAGTTTCCTACCCATAGATCAAATTATAAAAATCAATTGATAAAATCTGGGGTAGTCAGAAGCCTTTAAGAATTAATTGCTAGAATAGAATTAATCTCCTTTCTAAAAAAGTTTTGACATGTCGGCTTTTGCATCTAAGCGACTGAAATAATATGTTGGGTATTAGTTTAATATTTGCATCGATGTTGTAACAAATGATTTAAATATAAATAATAGTCAAATCACCAAGAACTGCGAGCATATTCAAGTAAATTTATTCAAAATAGTCCATGACAGCATCTTGAAGAGTTTATACATTTAAAGTGCAAACTTTGACTTTTCAGTTATTATTTTTAATTTACATTATGTAAACCTTAAATTATAAAATAAAAAAAATTTATTATAAATGACTCAATTCGAAGATAATTACATTTATTTCCTTTAACTCTTTAATAGGTACTGAAGCAAAACAAGTTTAAAAAATATTTTAACTTAATGATATTTCAATTTTATGGTTTTATTCCAGGAAAAGTAAAGAATTTATATAATATCTAGTAATAGCGCTAGAGTTGTTTACCCGATTCCCATAAGTATTACGTAATATCTCAAAGATGTTGTCAGCACGAGTGAGACATGATCTGAGAAAATCCGACATGCTTTTTTGTAGGGCAAATCCTTAACTGCTGACATGCACTACTGCGCGAAAAAGTTGCTTTTCCGCACGTGTACGGAAAAAACGTATTTCACCTTACTTACTAAAAAAATTCTAAGTACTATTTCAAACACTAGTAGAAAAACTACTTTACAGTTATTAGTATTTACTAGAAGCAAATATTACTCCTAGTAAATACTTCATTTCATGCATACTATCCTATGTTAAATAAAAACTTCCAAATTTGATTTATTATATTGTAAATGCATCAGAATTATGTGATACCTAATTTACACATGTCATAATAATAATTGTTCGACTTATGTATATTACACGTGTTCACCAACGGGCTTGATGATTAACTCATGTATCTAAAAATTAGATCAAAAATTGAAGAATTAGTCATAGAATTAAACAGATTTTCACATTTTTTTACCTGTACATGAGGAGGAGTTGATAAAATATAAATAGCTGCACTTGCAAGATCTTCAGGTTTCAACATCGGAGGATTTATAAATTCTTTAACTGATTCAGATGGTAATGTTTTTGATAATTCTGCAAACAAAACTTGGGCTCCTTCAGTATTTACTAAACCTGGACTTATGCTCTAAAATTAATAAAATAACCACAAATTGCATAATTATAAATATGTAGTATATGTACAATATTATTTAAAAATACTTACGCTGATTTTAATTTTATCTTTAAAAAAATTCAATTCATTTCTAAGAGTTTCCGTTAAAGCTGTAACTGCAAATTTTGACGCCGAAATAACATTGGAATTGGGGAAATTTAGAACTTTGTGACCATCGATGGCGTTCATATGAATTATGTGACCGTCTACTTTATTTGCCCTCATATCTTGAACCGCTTCTCGTGTAGCAATACACAAACCTAATACTTGTATGTCGATCACCGATTTCCATATCTTTGTATCTCCTTCAGTAAGATTCGCTTGTGGATACACAGCTGCATTATTGATAAGAATGTGAACTGGTCCCATATTTTCTTTTACCCACTTGAAGAGACTTAATATGTCTTCTTCTTTAGCCATATCAGCAGTGTAAGTAAAAATTTGTCCTTTTCTTCCTTCTAGTTTTTTGACCACCTCAGCAAGTTTTTCTTTTCCTCGAGCTACAGCAACAACCTATAAACTTAGCTTTACTATTTATATATTACCTTGTATTTTAAAATTTACATTAACACCTGCATTTATTAATTGTTCAACTATGGCGTATCCAATACCCATGCTACCACCTGTTACAATAGCAGCTTTGCCAATCCAGCGGTCCATAGTGCAGGCCATTATGATTTCTAGTAATTTTTTTTACTTAACTGAAATTTTATAACCAATTGCCAGTTTAAATATAAACTGCATGGGTCATTTAGTTTTAATAGCCAACGATATGATAGAAGCACAATGAGTTGCCACAAGCCAGATGACTAGGGGCTATTTTATCTAAAGGATGTCACTTGACTACAACAGTAATAATATTTGCGCATTCAAATATCAGTATCAACACAAATCTAATTAAAGTAATTGAATTGTGATAATATTTGAAATTATTGAATGTAATCTAAATAGAATAACATTTCAGATTAAAAAAAAAGACCAATATCTCACAAAAGTTATTAGATGCGTAAAGAATTAGTTTAAATAAGTTTCAAATTAATTGGTTTGAATTTTAAGTTTTCTTAAGAGAAGGTCAATTCGCATAAAACATTTTTGTAAAAGATAGAGCATACTAATGTATATCCTTCCATAACACATCTCTGATTGATCCAATTGTTTACTAACCAAATAATGTACTAAATAAGCATAAAAATTAATAATAATAAACAAATCATTTGGGATCAAATATATTATTATTACTAATAATAAAATTTAAAGTAATAATGAGCTCTATGGATCTTTACGAACCAATCGAGTTGCACATCAATAGACTTCCACTGTATTCACTTATTATGTCATCGCGACTGAAGGCCGCGATTACTTGCTAATATGTACATCTTAAAACAATGTACCATTATCGAAGTTGTGAAATTATAGTTTATTATATCTACTACGAGTACTAATCTTCAATTTCATAATATTTATCTATACGAATTTAAAAATGAAAAATATTGTATATTTACATAATTATTAATATAATAGAATACTTATATTAGTATACAGTACAAGCTCGATTCTGTGAACGTAAAAATCCAAAGGTATGTTCAACTTAACGCAAGTTTTCATACTAACGGAGGTGTAGAAAAACTAGTGTTATGCATATATTTATTCTTTATAAAACGTATAATGCATAATGTTGGTAATTAAGAAGATTGATTGACATTAAGAAAAAATTAGGTGTTTACAGGACCGAGAGGTTCAGAGTATCGAGTGTTCACGTTATCGACCTTCTACTGTATATAACGATACGATTTAAGATAGCGTAAACACAGTAAACAAATTATATTATACAAGAGAGCCATTCGATATTTTGTTATTAAGGTGCTAGATCAATAGGAATAGATCATAAAATCAAGCAGTTGTCACCACAGAACATATTAGTTCACCAGTTGCTTTATGATATTTTTTTTATTCAAGATGCATACCTTTTAAAAAGGTATAATATTGTAATATATTTGACATTTGAAATTTTAAAAATAATCACTTTTGTGATGAAAATGAAAGTAAAATACTTAAAGTAAAATAAATGCAACTGACTAGTTTTTGCCAATAAAGCAGGAATTTCGAAAGCCGGATTTTTTGCCCCATATATTTTAGCAATACAATAATAGGTAGGTTTGTGTCTTTGCTTCAAATTTAAGTGCCGACATCTTTTTAAAAGTGCTTGAACTGCACGTTTTCTCTGATTGGTTAATGCCATGGCACCAATTTGAAATTTCGCGTAAATTGCTGGAATTCTTGTGTCAAGTTTGCAAGTCAAACCAAGAAAGATAATCTTACTTTTTCTTTTCGATTGATTAGAATGGTAGGTATTACTTTACATAAGCTATTTTATATTTATAACTAAAATGTATTTTATTGAAACATCAAAGAAAAAATAAATTTAACTAATTTTTTTTTAATAAAATATAGCTTATGTTATGTGGTATTATGTTTTACGTATGTACTGAAAATTTCAACTTTCTACGATTATTCGTTTTTGAGTTGAACTTGACACCATTTCAGCGCCTATTGATCTAGCACCTGAAGGGCGAATCTCATCAGAAAAACAATAAAGATTTAGACAAAACTTGTTAATATTACCTTGGTAACACATTCTTAGGGCCAATCCCACCAGACAAAAAATGTCGAGTTTTGGACAAAACTTAGACTAAAATAACAAATTTAGGATGTGTTACCTAGGTAATATAACAATAAGTTTTGTCTAAAACTCGATTTTTTTGTCTGGTGGGATTGGCCTAAAGTTGTAAGTAAATAAAAATATAAAAACAAACAGTATGAAACTAAAACATAGAGTACACAATAGTCACTGCTTGCCCAATATTTATAAATAACAATTTTGTATAGTTGTTTGAACAAAAAACAAAAAATGTATTAGTTAAACTATTACTGGGTATTGGTTTGCAAATTATTTTTGTTAGCAATAAGAGGTTATACGTAAACTCTGGTAGGTAGCCATCCTAGCTGTACCAGGTAGGAGTCGAGAATATTTGTAATCATTTCTGGAATTTGCGCTTGAATGTGCATATGTGCAGAAAAGTAAAATGCACTAGTGCGTGGAAATATTACTTTTCCACACACTGCTCGGGAAAAACTTACTTTACCTTGCTCAAACGAGCATCGAAAAGTTGCATTTTTTCAAACAGGGTTATCGAAAAAACGAATTATATTACGTTAATTCGGAAGCATAAGATAAACAAAAGCTCTTGGGGGAATATATTCAAATCTCATGTTTTGAATATAGTTTCATTTGACCGTGATCTACTAATTGCAACCAGAAAACTGATAAGTTATATTTACTTAAAAGATTTTTATAAAGCATATTGATAAAAAGTTATAATTTATTTTGCGTTAGAATAAGAGACAGTTTATTCAGACCGGAACATCAATTACAAAAAGTAGGTATATTTTGGTGACCAAACTACTATTTATGTTTTGGGGTAAATTATAATTTTATGGTATCTTGGTATTTTTAATATGGTGTGCCGTCAGCCCGGTAAAAACATGTAGTGAAATTTAAAACTAATGTTGCAAACAACCGCACACAACTCCCCAAGTTGGTGTGAGCAATCGTGAGCAAATCCCTAAACACCCTGGTCTAAAAATTGTCGTTCAGAATCGAGTTTCAACTGTAAATACTCCATAATTAACCTCTGCGCTGAAGAAGAGTATGTGATAGAGAAAGACACTGGTATCCAACGATGAGTAATTAATAAATTGCTATATTCAAGGATATATAATCAGCTGATAGATAGATAATAATTTAAAACAGACGTCGACAACTTATCATCCAAAGGTCACCAAGTGACCCATTTGATAATTTATAGTAACTCACTTGGGTTGTAGATTAAAAGCAAGGAGCTGTCATGAAATCTTCTTTCGTGATTTTCGCGGTTAATATAACATTATTCTAGTGCTAAAAAATCAATATAAATCAAACAAATCTCACTCACTGAATCAAAAACTTATTTTGTTTTGTTTATGTTCTTTGTAAAACTTATTAAAATAAATTTATAAATTTATTCTAAATTTAAAAAAAATATAGAAATTAAATCGCAAAATACAGAATTTTACGGAAATCTGCCAGAAAAACAACCATTCCGGTTAAATTCTAAAAAAAATTTTTCAAATATTAGCAAAATATGTAAAAATATTGTTTTTTCTTGATTTTAGCCTAAATAACAGAGTTCAGTATTAATAGCTAACGATAAGATAGAAACACAGTGAGATGCCACAAGTCAAATGACTGGAGGGTTATTTTATCAGAAGGATGTCACTTGAATACAATAACAATATTATTATTTACTAGTTCAAAGTGTAGCATCATTCTAATTACAAAACATTTTCAAGGTTTTTTTATTGACATTGACTCTAATTTGTAAGTGATTTAAATGAATAGAATAAACAAAAATAGCATTATTATGATATATTATAGGAATGATAATGTATCAAATTATTCAACATACTGATATTATGGTATGTGCACTATATAAATCAAGAAATTTTAGTTGAGATAGGGGTCATCTTAATCTACAAAGTACTTAGATATATTTCTAAATAATCAAAATCGCATAAAAACATAATTAAATTCAAAATAAGCTTTACCAAATTACATGTTTTGATCTTATTCGCGGTTTTTCCGTGACAATGATCTCATCAGATTCGTATACTGGCAATTGAAAATATAAAAATAACTTACCATTATTTCCAACGATCACGAAATTGTATACGTACACCTAACTTGTCGAAAGGTAAGGCTTTTTTTGAATTTAATAATTTTTTTATGCTATTTTTTCATTCATCGTTGATTTATAAAGACAGCTCTAACTACCTCTTTTCTGCTGGGATTCTGCTTCGTTAGAAAATGAAAAATTTTCGAATTTCTTGAAATTGAAAAATTCTTTTTTTAACTGAAATAATCATTAAAAATAAAAATAACAAAACTATTGTTTGATTTCACCACAACACTTGTTATCTTACATACGTGTGTAATCAACAATTTATGTACCTATCTAATATTTGAGATAAAATAATTGAAAGATAACAATAATATAAAATTACATTAAATTAATGATATATTAGTTCTTTTTATAAACAAGGTGACCGACCTAATGCCCGATCATATGGAAATAGCATGGGGAAATTGAATTTTTTTGGATTCCTACATCTCTTAGCGGTTAAGAATAAGAAATGTATCATTTTAAAGAAATGATTTTTCTTGATAGTTTGTTTTTCAATTACATATTATTAAAAACTCAATACTAATATCAAAAAATAGAGCTTTTAAGAAGTTATAAATTGCCTTGTTTGAATTTCATTGTTGTATTGACAATTGCTTTCCAAGTAAAAGCAGTGGCAATGAAATTCAAGCAAAAGCGACTAATATTTTTTTAGAGCGCCATTTTTTCATTTTATTAATGAGTTTTTAACAATAACTAAAAAGCAATATATCAAGTAATTAAATGGTGTAATTATTACAAAGTTTTAATTCTTGAACTTTAAAATAATACATTAAAATATCAAGTGTTGGGTATGATCAAACGCAAAAAAATCTTTAAATTGATAGCTTTTTCATTCTTATTCGTTATAATAATGGAAAGCATAAATTTAAAAAAACAATGTTTTTTCCCTATATTAGGGTGTAAGGTCGGTCACCCGGTAGAGATAATATAAAAAAATTGTTGTTAAAAAAATGATATAAACACAATTAATTGAATTTGCTATATCTTCTATAGTTAAATTGAAACAACTTTTGACAACGAGGTTCTTGCAATGAAAAATTTTGTACAAAATTGGCGATAATGAAGTCATTTGGTCTTTTGCCAATTGATATGTTTTTTATTTTTTTAGCGCAACTCATTGTTAAGTAATTAATTAGATACATGATGTTATGTCGTAGCTTTCCATGTAAAAAAATAAAAAACTGAATTTTTCTGCAGTTGATCAAAAAAGTAGGTCCCAAATCTACAGTTTAATATTAAACATTACTTATGTACTATATGAAAGAATTAGATACATTATACTAATTAGATAAGATTTAGTTAAGCCGTGTAATATAGAACCGGTAGGAAGGAAATAGACAGTAAAACATTACACTCAAGAACTAGGATTATGAAAAATAAATAGTAACTTAATTTAACGTTTATTTAAAATACCACAACAAATTTTTTTTTAAATTTAAAGTTGAATTTCTTGTGAAATCAATTTTTGGTTTAGTGCCGGCAAGAAAAGTAATACTATTTTATTATAATAAATATAATATTTACATTCGACTCGAATTAGTTTTTCTTATGGATGGCGTTTCGACCTCAAATGGTCATCTTATGTCCCACTATACAGAAATATAATGTGATGGTATATACTCACATAGAATACTAATACAAGTAGATAGCAAATATTTTATTTATTATAATTACTAACTTCGTAATTATATCTCTTTTAAAATAAAAGGAATTAATTAATTAAATTAAATCTTTTCTAAATTAAGATTACTATTATATGATATTATGTGAATATGTAAATTACTAGTTATTGAATAACATAAATTAAGATTTTTGATTTGTATTTTACTTTTTGAGATCCTGCTCATTTTGACTACTAAATAAATTTAGTTAACAACAACTGTTTCACTATTATTACGCAATTTAAATAATATGTATATGTATGTATATTAGCAGTAAACAATCAGAAATCAAACGAGTCCTGGCAAGGCAACAATTGCCTTTCTTTGATTAATGTTTTATAAAATTGTGCTGATAGTTTAGGTTTCCTTGATCTATTAGTATCATTAAAATCCACTTGATGCAATCCAAATCGTATTCTATAATTTAATTTACATTAATTTAATCAAAATAATATTATTCTTACCTGTAGCCAAAACTCCATTCAAAATTATCCATAAGTGACCATGCTGTATAAGCTTTTACATTAACTTTGTCTATATGAATTGCTTCTAGTAAAGCTTGCAAATAGTCCTTTCAAAAAATAAAATTTTATAGTTTATTTTACCTAAAGCCTTAATATTCAAATCCTACCTTATAGTTCTTAATTCTATCGACATCGTTTATTTCGCCATTATCTCCAAATCCATTTTCTGTAATATATATTTCCACATCCCCATATGAATCTTTAACATATTTCAGCATCTTTCGAAATCCCCAAGGAACGACCTGTATGTTATCTAATTAATTTAAGTAAATACAGAATATGTCACAGTATTGTTTTAACATATTTTATTACATTAAAATAATACGGGACTTTGAGATCGGCGAGAGGGGAAAACCAACGAATATTATGAACAGAGGTCCTATGATTTTTTTTATTGAAATGAAAATTTGGTTTGGATAAACTTGATTAATGTATTTACTTTTTGAAAACCTGCCGTTGGCCAAGAAGGGTCGGCGTAGGTTTTCACACGCATATCTTTTTCAAAAGATGGTGTTCCTATAGGATCGGGTTCCTTGTCAATTGCATACGCGGTCGTGTAATGATTCATACCAAAGAAATCATAAGTTCCTCGAATGTATTTTATTTCTTTTTTGGTTAAATCCTGTAATCTCGACATTTCAAAACCTTCTGCTTTGCTTCTCTCTGCTACAAAAGTTTTAACCGATTCAGGAAAGTCTCCCTTCGCATGGTAAATTGGATCTGTAAATAATCCTATCTATTTTATATAAAAATAAATATATCTGTGTACTGTTTTAGAGAACCTTAAAATCAATTATTCTTTGAGTGGCTACAATATCATTTTTATCTGAAGATCCTGGTTCAAACCAGTCACTACCAACTACAACACCAATTTTGCCTATAAAAAATAAAGTTTGATAATTTTAAAATAAAAATAAAAATATTATTGTTTTTATTTTACCTTTCTGAGTGCTTTTGTACTTTTTCTGATACAAATGATATATTTTTGCATGAGCTTTTAAGAGATTATGTGCACAAGCATATTCGAATATACCTGTCAAGTTTTGATCAACCAATTTATTAGTTTGCATACAGTCACTGTAACAGTGAAACGCGATGTCGTTTACTGTTAACCATAATTTGACTCGATCTCCAAAATTATCGAACAGCACCCTAGCGTAATCTTCAAACCAATTAATGATCGAACTGTTATAAACTCCACCATATTCTTCCAGTGCAAAGGGAGTATCGCAGTGAACCATAGTAATCATTGGAGTGATATTGTTTTGTAGTAAAAGATCAATTAATTCGTTATAGTAACGAATTCCATCTGGATTTATTTTATGAATAAATCCTTCTGGAAGTATTCTGCTCCAAGCTATAGAAAAGCGATATAATTGAATTCCCATATCTTTCATGAGTTTCACGTCTTCGGAAAATTTGTGGTAAGAATCGCATGATATGTCGGCTTTGGTACCATCTTCAACAACGCTTGGATTGGTATGAGTTAATCTATCCCAAATATTTTCACCTTTACCTAATAATTAAAGTAAAACCAGTTTTCATGGGAAACAAGCTTTTTTAGAGTTATTAAGTTTGTTATTATATTATGTATTTTTATGTACGGAAGTGTTATGTCAGTTAAATGGATTATAATATTAATTTTTAGTAAAAAAGTATGCTTTGCGTTACTTATTTATTTAAAATTTCGAGCTTACCATTAAGATTCCACGCCCCTTCTATTTGGTATGCTGATGTTCCGACACCAAACAAAAAATCATCAGGAAAAGTATATGAAAGATTGGAAGCAGCACTGCTAAATTAATTTAAAAAGGTTAACAAGGTACATAATATTACATTACGTAGGTATGTAGGTACATTTTTTTTAAATTATCTTAAAATTTACCTTAAACTGGTGAATATAGTACTAATAATAAAAAACCCATAGTAGTAACTTTTTAATTGTTGTTGTGTTTTTATCATTACCATTATTTTACAGTTTGTAATAATCTGAAAATGTTTACATAAATACAGACATGAGGTAAAATAAAAATTTAAAAGAAAAACAGATGATATGCATAAAGGCAGTCTTGCGATAAGTATGACTGATAAAAATTTAAACTGAGTAACAGCTTTATTTTCTATACAACCATTATATTAATATAAAATAAATTATAATATTTACATATTATATTGTTTTATATCAGTAAAATGTTTTAAATATATTTTTTACATTTATAATCATTTACCATTATTATTCAATATTTATAAAAAAAATGACCAAAAAATCTTCTTTTTAAGAATTGCTTACTAATACCCACCAAATAAAAATTCTTTTAATTTTTATTAAGTTCATAATAGGTTTTGGCAGCTGAACTGAGGTCAATTTTACAGTTTCGAAACAAAAAGATCTGCTATTAATTCTTATAAAATAATTCACTATTATCCATAGTCGGTAACCAAATGCCATTTTCATCCAATGATTAGAAAATTAATTATCAGTTTCGAACTTAATTATTTTTATGAACCCACACATACGTTTAAATGTACTTCAACTTTTCTTAAATATGTTTTGCAAATTTACGTAGCGTTAATTTAATGAGAACGGCATTTAATACTTTGTTTTATAAATTAATATTTTATGAAATAAATTTTATTATGTACCAAACTACAGTACTAATTTACTTTCTACTAATTAATTTGAGGTTAAATTTCAATTTATATTATATTGCAGCAATAACATTGCCCTTTAACCGTAAAATTTAAATTAATAATATTACATCGCCAATAAAAATCATAATTACTAACTTATTTTTAACAAATTTAGTAGGTTTCTCTAACTTACATATTTATTAGATGATTAAAATAATGAAGTAAGCACCCATATTATTTAAAAATAAATCACATTTGACTCTATTTATATATTATGTATGCCATAAGAAAACAAATATTAGGTACTTACAATTTTACAAGTTTATTTTTCTTTTGTTATAGATGTGTAGCAACTATTACCTTTAAGGTTGATCTACATTAGTACAGTAAATGCGATATTAATATGTAGCGCTAGTGGGGTAAAGCGAGCTAGTATCCTAGTGTAAACGCCGGAAACAGTACTTGCTGCAGCTTTCCCATCAGTAGTAGAAATAGTAGAACGAATTTAGTACGAGCTACTTATCATTCCACTATCTTTCATCTACTACTAAATTTTTGTAATGCGCATGTAAGTTATTGTTCAATTGATAGAAAAGATTACAAAAACAACATTTTTTAGAACTATAAGTTTGTATAGGTAAGTGCTACAGTTAGTATCGGATAGTTAAAAAAATTTTTGTAGGAAATAATATAATATAACTTTCACGTTTTTTATCACATCTTCATAAATAAATAATAAAAATATGAGTATATTACTTCACCTTCGCCCTCTATAATAAGTAATAGTTTTGTAAGTATTTAATATAAAGAAATCATAATATAAAAATGTACTAAAAAATATACAATTTGTTATCGAACAATTTTTAATAGCAAAGATTGATTTATGTGAAATGCAGACAATGTTGCAAACATAGTCAGATGTAGTTGAAACATTGAATTTCTGTAGAAACATTTATGTGCTTCGCTTACGCGCGTACAATTTGATCTTAAAATTTATTTATATTTTTTATATTTTATATTAAGTTTAAGAACTTTTGTTCGATATGTATATATCGGTGTACCACTAATATTTAAAACTTTGACCTTCATTTTTGTTAAATAAACACGTGATTAGATATTGACTTACAATTTTTAGTTCCATAAGTTGTAGTTGTTTAGATAATATAAGTAATATATTAAAATAAATTTTTAATTTTAATTTATAATAATATCATAATATCATAAATGCAATAAAATAATATTATATTTATCCAGAAATAATTTTATTTCTTAATTACATAGTATTTATTTACTTTTGTGCAAGTAAAATTGCTAGTTTAAGCTGGACTCCATCTTGAGCCAGATTATCAAACAATTGTTAAAGTAAATAAAACAATTTTAAATATAATTTTATTTTATTGAACTTTGCGTTTGATAATACTCAATCGATAAGTGCATATTAACATTTATCATTTAATTGACATTGGTTTGTTTCTAAATTTGACATTGAAGTACAGAAGCTAGCGATATACTAGTCACAGGAATTGGACATAAAACAGACAGTTATGGGACGGTTTATCTTTTATTATAACTGAATTGTCTTCTCGTTTTTAAACGAATAAATGTATTCAATTCTACATAATACTAAATATAAATACTTTAAATTAACTTTGTTAATACTTTTTCCTGACTTCCTATTCCCTGACTATTTTTCAATACAGTCGATACAATACAGGATCTACTTATAAAGACAGGAAGGAAACTCTGTGTTTATGTGAAACTCTGAAACCAATTTAATTAAAAAAGCTTTCCTATGTGCGACAGATATCTCAAAGGCACGGGATCTAGAAGAACAGCAGAGTCTCTATTTTTAAGTAAAATTTGGCCATAATTAAGAAAATCCAATTTAAAATAAAATTATATTATTAATTATGTTTACTCTTGTAATCTTTTACAATTAAAAATTTTAATAATAAAATTAATTGATATTTGAAGTTAATCCTTACTTTAATCACCTCTTCTATCATATTCTGTCATGGCAATATTTTAGAAAATCCGAAACAAGTACAAAACACTTTTCAGAACTAAAATTATTTAAAAAATTTTTTTTTAACTTTTTAAAAACTCCCTTCCTTTTCAAAAATACCTTTCCCCACCACCCCTAACAGTATTTAATGAATTCTCTTTTAATTTTCTTTTTATTTCATTGCCCGAAGATGCCATTGTATGGTGATAACGTTTTGCGATATTTTATTCTTACAGTGTATTTCATTTGCGATAACTTAAACAAACATTTTAGTTCTGTCAAGTGTTTTGTGCATTTTTTGCGGTTTTCTAAATTAATGATATGGTTAATATCGAGTTACACTACTTAAACAATGTATCAATCGACTATATCATATTTTCTTATCTTCATTCCATCAAGGTGTAGCCAGTATTTTGACTTCGTAGATTGTATGAATTTTCTTTGTGGTCAAAATGTATTCTCCTCTTTGGATTATAAAGGTTGCTTCATATACAGCTCCGAATTTCAGAATTTCAAAATGGAATAAACAGTCACTGAGAGAAAGGACTGTGTTATTTAAAAATTATTTACACCTACAAATATTTACTTCTTTTTACTTCTTGTGGAGTTTGCATTGGCATGTAATATAAATTCGTTGAGCAACATAACGTTGTTCTTGTTTTGTTGTTATCAAAATAATTAATGTTGTTCTACATACGAATGAATTTTTGTTTCAACAAGTAGATTTTTTGTCAGAAATAAATATTCAACAAGAATACAGTGTTATATTTTAACGGCTTTCATCAGTATGCATTTATCTTGAAAACAATATTGCACGAATGTTTGAAGAAGATCATCAGGAAATATTGGTTATCACTTATCAATATTAATTTTCTATATTACCACAATATTGGAAAACAATATTGCGAAAATATTGGATGAAGCTTGTAATATTTCTCTGTACAATATATTATTATTGTAATATACTACTAGTATTTTATAGGCTGTCTCATTTTCTTTTATTACTTCTGTTAGAGCTTCATTCAAAAGTTTTAGACTTTTATTGTTCTATCTTTGTTTTTAAATCCCAGTGCTTCTTAGGGTTTCGTATTTGTACATTTTTTTATGTACCACTCATTATTAGTATTGTTTATCGTTTTCTCCTGTCTCCTCTTGTAACCTTTTTACATTGAACTGTAAATCCTAAGATTTTATTTTAATTATCCAAAACATATTAAGTATTTTCAACTATATTTTCTGTAATGGGGTTCACCTGTTTGATTATTTTGATTGTGATTTAGGAAATTCTTGTTTTGTAAACATTTTTATGTTTTAAAGAAACAAAGTATCATAATAATAATAATTATTTATATAAAGCATAGCGACAATAACAATGACTGAGTGTGATTTGAATCCACACAAAATTACTCACTTTTCAATACCAATTCCAATGTAATCGAGAAAGAAAAACGCAATAGAAGTTTCAATTTTGCATTAATCTGTAATTATAAATAATTTCAGTAAAGTCAATAAATTCTAGTAAATATGATTCCTATGAGCCTAAAACTGATAATTACAAAATTAGAGCAACTTAAATAAATAAATGTTTATGTATTAGTATTGTTTTCTTTCGTCATACTTTTTGTGCACCCATACAAACCAAACTTTTAAAATAAATTACTTGAATACAAATTAGCAGACCTCGCTTTTCACTCATAGTTAAACTTTGGAAACATGTTATATTAATATAAAACAATTTATTATTACGAGTAGGTATATTATATTACTATTATTATAATATATTATCCAGATTATAGTAATACATATAATATATTAGTTAAATAATACACAGCACACATTTATAAATAAATTAATAAATCTAGTATTTGCTCCTTAGCTGGAAGATACATAAATAATATAGGAAAGAATTTTAATTAATTTTTAACTCTCGAGTATAAAGTAAATCTTTGAAAAACTTTATAGAAGATTTTTCTGTTCTTGGTCTGCTAGGGTCCGAAAAGTTTACATAGTGTAATCCAAATTTAACGCTGAAAGAGTACTTTTTAGTATTTCAACTAATGTATAATACCTAAATCATACTTATAACCAGCTGACCATTCAAAATTATCTATTAGAGTCCAAGCAGTGTACCACTTAACAGGAACATGATCCAAATACGTAGCATTTAAAACAGCTTCAAAATTTCCCTAAAATGTTGTTATTTTTAATCGAAAAATGTGTCAATATAACAATTGTTACCTTAAAATATTTTATGCGGTCTTGGTCATCTAAATCATTTTTATCTGGGAATCCGTTTTCTGTGATGTAAATATCTGGATTTCCGTAATTATCTTTAATATAATTTAAGATTTTTCTAAATCCCCATGGCACTAACTAAAGTGAATTGGGTTAATTTACTAAAGGTCAACTTACACTCGTTACCACCTACCCGAAAATATGGATGAGTTCCTGTCAACCAATTATCGTCTTGATAGGCTTCAGTTTGAAAATCGTTGGTTAAATGAGGATCCCCAATAGGAGCAGGATTTACATGCTTTACAATGAGAGTTGTGTAATGATTGAGACCAATATAATCTGATGTACCTTTAATGTATTGTATTTCTTCTGGAGTAAACTCAGGTAAACGAGATCGTGGAAAACCTTCTGCTTTACTTCGTTTTGCTACAAAATCTTTAACGACTTGAGGATAATCCCCATCTTTGTGAAAAACTGGATGAGAATAAATACCATACTACAATTAACACACAAAATTAGTACAATATTGTTTTAGAACAATTAGAACATAAATTTTATCGAAATCAAAATATTTAATTCTTTTTTAAATCTTACATCAAATTGCATATGACGATCTGCTGCTGCTATATCTTCAGTTTTATTTGAAGCAGGTTCGGCCCACACAAGTTCTATTACAATACCAATAATACCTACAGTAATAATATAATTATATATCTTATTGTTCTTGAAGTATTCTGTTCTATACCTTTTTGTACAGGTTTGAAAATTTTGTCATACAAATGATAAGCTCTTGCATGAGCTTTTAAAACATTATGGCCACATAAGTAATCGCTTACACCAGATCTCTCCAATCCAGGTGCAAAAACACCTAGCCCATAACCAAAGGAGCAGATTTGTTTTGGTTCATTAATTGTAATCCAATGTTTCACTCTGTCGCCAAAATTTGTAAACAGAACACGTGCGTAATCTTCAAACCAATTAACAATTTCAGGATTTACAAATCCACCTAATTCTTGCAACGACTGTGGAAGTTCCCAGTGATACATCGTTAGCATAGGTATTATATTGTTTGCAAGAAGTTCGTCAATTAATTTATTGTAATATGCAATTCCCGCAGGATTAATTTTATTGGAAAATCCTGATGGCAAAATTCTAGGCCAAGAAACAGAAAAGCGATAATATTGAAAACCTGAACTTTTAATCAACTGAACATCTTCTTTTATTTTATGATATGAATCGCACGCAACATCCCCATTCGATTTATCCTCAATTTTATTTGGATAAGTATGGGTAAAATGATCCCAAATACTAGGTGTTTTTCCTATTAAGACAATTTTCAGTTTTAAAATATAAAACTGTATAAGTACTTACCATCTTCGTTCCAGGCACCCTCAACTTGATATGATGAGGTCGCAGTACCTATAAGAAAGTCTGGTGGGAGCTGTATTATTCTTTCACATTTAACGTAATTCCTAAAATAATATTAATTAAAATTATTTTAACGGAATCAAGTAATATTATTAACTTACCTTGCACATAAAAATGTAACTAGGACTAATATTATTTTACGTATACTTAACGTGTCCTTCATGATAGCGTTGCTGTATAGCGAATAAGTGGACAAAGTTACTTACTAAATTTTTATGTATAACTAAAACAAAAATAATTATTTTAGTATTTACTAATTTATATCGGATTAATGTTTAATCATACTATAAATAAGAAGAAAAACGTTGGTAATTTCGCAAAAAAATTACTTATGAGTAAAATATATTCAAATCATTTCCTAATTGACAATCAAATAAGATAAATAAACTAATGATATCACTTTGTAACATTTAATTATTTTTATATAAGAAAGTAGATCTGTGTTAATACTCGAAATTTAAATGACGTTAAAGTAGGTTAAATCCTATCACCCTCGACTCTTTTTATATGTCAAAGTTATTGATAGTATTCTTACAATACTATTTTTTTAATATTATTATAAAATAATTTCCTAAAATGTTATTTAATTGTTTTCTAGTAATAAGTATTAATATTTTTTCGGTAATTTATTTACATACTTAATATAAAATCTAATATTAAAATATTAAATTTTAGTACGTACCTTCAAGATAGCAGTCGTTAATGTTCTTTTGCTGCATTTATAAGTTTTAAAATGTAGGTCTACTTTTTTAATATTTGAAAATTTTTAATAATCAAGAATTAACTAAAAATTTAATTTTACTAATACCAAGTCAAATATCACTTTGAACGTTGTATATCTAAATTGAGTCCACTCGTCTATGTATACAGCAGTTAAGTGACTATATTTCAATTCTAAGATTATAACTAACTTTGAATTGTTAGCAAACAGTTGTACTAAGTACGTACTGATTAAAATAATAATTTTTCAAGTATTTTATTTTTACTAATATGTGCTAATAATTTGGAAAAGTAGTCCATTTAAAATTATTAAGAAAAGCTTCAATAATTTCTTAAAAAATGAACCTATGTAAAGTATCTACATATACCTACCTATATATTGAAGGTTTTAGAAACTGAAAAACGACAATTAGAATTTCATTAATTATAATACATCATATTTAGGTACCTATTATTGACAATATAATAATATACACATTATAAATTACTATAAATACACTGATTTCTACTATTAAAACTGCAGAGCGTCATTTGACTTCTTGCCGCGAACTCGCAATGGTCACGTTTAACTTGAATTAGTAACTTTGTCGTGGAAAATACTGTAAACTTTTATAAAAGGGGCTAAGTATTGCTTACAATATACAGGTTATTACAGTTATTATTACACCCAATACGCCCCGATAATATACAGCATGGTCTTAAAGTAGCTTTTCATCTGCACCTACAAATGTTTAACCCGTAAGTAGCGAGGTGGGGTGTGAGAGCTCCCAGCGGATTTTAAAATTCCCGCCAGTTGATGATATCAATAGGTGGCATCAACAGACTCCATGTACCTCTCGGGCACTATGTTTCCCATCGTCAAAGTGTATTTACCTCATTTCCGCGTGGCTAGTATTCATATTAGATAAGAATTACCAAACATTGGGAGTTCTCACACCCCAGGTCGCTACTTATGTAACTTTTTTATTAGTACCGTAAGTAGCGAGGTGGGGTGTGGGAGTGCCCAGTAGATTTTTAAATTGCCGCCTATGTTGGAACTCTTCGAAAAACCAACAAAGAAGTTCCAGCTGAGTTTCTAAATGCCAAAAAACAGAAGTGGGCACTGCTTCGGTGTTTCGTACGCATTCACTATTACCTTACATAAGTATCGTTCGTGACTAAACAGAACGAAATTGTGCTACTGTTGTCTTCTGATTCTGATCCTACAACAGGTAAGCCAGTATTAATAGCTTTCTAGAATGCAACTAAAAGAGGGATTAAGTAATGCAACCGACGAAAAATTGTTTATTCAACCAACTGTAAGACTAGACGGTGGCCCTTAGTTATCTTCTACCAGTTGATCAACATCAGTATGAGAATCCCTGTAATCTGGTCAGCATATCTGGCAAAACCCAAAGCAGAACAGAGTGGATTTCATAAAAGCTCTGGTCCAACCAACCTTGAAAACAAGCCTGCCAACGTCCGTCTTCCAATTACCGGTATTCTAGATTAAGATGTTCCACACGACCCACCAACAGTGCTTATTAACAAACAGGTGTGATGTGGCAAATGCCCAAGAAAAGCCGATAAGAATCGAGTGCAATGCCATCTTTGTTACACTCCTGTGTGCAAGGAGTGTAATGCGACAGCATTCAAAGGTTTCCTCTCTTGAGGGCTGTCAAATAAGGACCCTATGGCTCTAAATTTTGTTTTGTTTACATTTCTATTTAGTTTGTATCTTTTTTATTATGTTTTTAAAAGTTTTGATAAATTTTATAATAAAATTTAGAATTCAAGCATAAAAAATTAATTAGATGTATTTTTTTTGCAAAAGTGACATATTATATTTGTAATTTAATGATTACTTCATTAAATTAAAAAATTTTCAATGTGGAAATTTTTTTCTTATGATTAGGAAGTATTAGTAGTCATTGTAGATAAATAAAAATAGGAATTTAAGCAAATGGCGAGTCATGAGAACGAAAACAAAATTGGGGTAGCTATAACCCCACCTCGCTACTTATGCGACAAAAAAGCCTCCTCGCTACTTACGGGTTAACGTGGATTTAAAACCATGGGAAAGATTACTTCTGCAGCATCCATTCCAACTAGAAATATGATAGACCTATAATATAATATGTCCTGTACCAACTGACTGATGTGATTTAATTCTAAGTCAAGTAAAACCAATTAGAATCCGACCAAAATCGAAAAGTACAGGTCTAGAAGTACAGGAATATTTGTTTTAAGTAAAACTAGGAAGCTATTTTACATAATAAAAACATCCATCTGAGTTCTCCTACGACGATCGAATTTTTTTAAGTAAAATAACTAAAATTAAAAAATATGAAATAAATGAATTATGTCATAAAATAACATTTATTATTTTTGTATTTTTTTATATTTTTATATTTTTAAATGACGGATACGAATGTGGAGTGGTCTGAGTGGTTTTTTAATTAAATTAAACAAAAATATAGCTTAAAATATTCTGTATATCGCAAATATTTGAATGTTGTGTGTATTGAGAGTAGAGTAGAGTAACGAACGAGAATATTATTTGAGTGATTACTTTCATTATATTTATACCCACATTCATCCTAATTCGGAACGCATTCATCAATAGCATGAGCGAGTACATCATTTTAATGATTCCTATCATCATATTAATATTCGGTTTATCATACTTGTTAATATCCAAAATCATCCTAAGTTGGAATGCAATCGTCAATCATTTGAGTGATTTTCTTCATTATATTCATGGATGATAATGAATAATGAAACGTGATTAATATTATTGAAAAACATTCCTGATATTGATTAAACAAAAAATTTGATGAACAATCGTTCATCATTAGAATGAACATAATCACGGGTGTAAAATTTATGATTTTTCATCAATATGAAGAACATTTTCATTACTATGAAATGGTATGGGTTTCTTCCAATTATTTTCCCTGGTTTTGAAATTATTACCACTTGAGCTGTGGCTCACCAATAATCAATGTTAGAATTCACGTCGGGGTCACCAATGTTAGAGGCGTTGTTGTGGGTTTATAACGCTCTAAACTTTGTTAATCTTTTGGATATTAAAAGATTACAATTTAAATAATTTTTTTATAGTTATAATATTATGCAAATATTGTTGTATATTGTTTACAATTTAACATGGATAACAGGTCTAAATTTAGCAGTTTAATGTTTGGCCTAACTGGTCGTGACGAATTTTGTTTTAATACTGATATCATCCCTCATATCAATAAGCTTCATGGTAACTCATTTTTGTATTAATCAAAACTTATTGATAATCAATATAATAATTATTGATAATATATAATTGATATGGGAAAGATTATCTTATGTTATTGCATTTCTGATTTGATTTGCAAACAATGGCGTGTGGCATTGAAGATTTGGGTGATACACCTATGAGTTTATACTTGTAGTACTTTTTCAGTAATTAGATCGAATCCTGGAGCTTTTTGACATCCTTTACTTTGAAGTACTCAATGGGGAGATCCATTTGAAAAGCGGCTTCAAGATATTCTTCTATTTGTTTTTCTTTTTAAGCTAGGATGGATGGTGGGTTGGGCAGAAAGATATTAGCCAGATGCTCGGCAAAGACGTCGACTCTCTCTCCATCGCTTCTAGGCCTTTCATTGTTATCCTGTCTGATGGCTGGTATTGGTTATTGTGACTTTTTTAACTTTTGTGTTCTTTTTTATAAGAATAATGACTATCAGGGGATGCATTTAGTCGTTCTAGGTATTCTTCACTGGAGACTGAAAAACACCAGAAAAGTATACGGAGTATACGAACACAACTTAAAAATATTACATATCTGTGAAAAAGGACCAACAATACCAACAATACCGCCTTGAAAGTTTAGAAATAAAAAAGATTCTAAAAAAAAATCCAGCCCAACTTATTAATGAACAATTGAATTTGATCAACAGTAGTCCATTGACCGAGATATGCATTTAACAACCACGTGCTTATCACGATATCGTATTTTGAACCCTTCAATATTGAAATTTGTTTTTTGAAGTTTGACTTTTTTGAATATTTTCGAACATTTTTTAAATACCTTGCAACTTTGTATATAATATTTATTTTAACACTTAATAATGGGTTTTAAAAACCTGAAACATATATAGTATAATCACTAATAAAAAAGTAGAATTTGACTACAAGTTATTAATTAAAAAATAAATAAATAAAATTCTTGTATACCTTGCTTTTATTTCGGTGATCATTTCTTTTAAAGTTTTGTTTTATATCAGATGGATGTTTAGTTTGTTGTCATTTACTTCTCAATGCCCGTTTTTCAGCGATTTTTTGCTTTAGTATTTTTGGTATCTTTTCTTTAATTTCGCGAAGAATATGCGGATTGTTTAATAACAAGGGTACTATTTACAAAAATAGAATATGATATATTTGGATTATTTAGCAGTAGAGTAGAGGCGCATAGGTATGTTAAAACAGCAAATATCAACCCTGAAATGTATACCCCTTTTTAAATTTTCAGAATTTTAAGTTCTAACAAAACTAACTAACTTGAGCAAATCAATTGATGCATTATTAAATATTTTATAGCAAACAAAAACTATTTTACGTTTTAAAGCAATTAATATAATTATAATTATCAAGAAGCTATTCAGTAAAATATAATATTTTGATATATAAATTTTTAACACAATTATTTACTTAATTTACACAGCAATTATGGAAGTTATGGTTAACTGTATGCTATGGTAATAGTTATAAGAGAGATAAGTAATAGTACAGGAAGAAATTTCATTCTTTGGAATTACATTTAGCTAAAAATATTTAAAGAGCAACTTGTAGCCTGTTTCTTAAAACAAAAATTTTTTATTTTCATATAAATAGAATCAATAGGGGTCAAGATATTTTTGTTTTGACAAGCAAATACTGACAAAAGGTCAGCCCAGATGGACTAACAAAAGCTTCAAATTCGAAAAAAAATGAAAAGATCTAATTTTTGTAAGTGTAAACGTCGGCCAAATTTCTTATTAAACAAATAAAAACTAAATTTTTGCAAAATGCAAATCCAAATAAGCCTTAAAATTAAAATAAATTGAAAAATTGAGGCACTGGTACTGCGGAGATTTTAAAAATTCTCATTACCCTTTAATGTTAGATTAATTTTTATTATCTAAAATAAGATATTAATTTTTTAGATTTGGAGTTCTTAATTTATAATTTCTTTTTAAAAAACCATAAACTTGGAAGCTTGACAACAAAAACTGCAGATAACAATTTTATTTACTTAAGTATACGAATGATAAACATCTTCGATATAAGTTTTAAGCGCACATTCATTTTATTAGATAAGCAAATAAAGCTCTTAAATATAATTATTGAACTAAAGAAGTTTAAACTTTGGGTTACCATGAGATAGACTACAATCACGTAAAAAATTGAGTTGTAGCTAAGTAGCTTACTTGTTTTAGTTACAAAAAAGTGTTGTTTTAAATAATAATTATTGCAACTGTAAATTATATGTATATGTGATAATAGCTAATTATAATACAATGGGCAAGATAATAATATGAAAATTATTTGCAATAAAAAGAAAATAATAATCTCATAATAATCCTAAAAAAATCATTCAAATGCAATCAAACAACCTAGTAAGACGAGTTTCTATAATAAGTCAGTTGACTCTTATTCCTGAGATTTTCGCATGCGGGTTCTACTTTATTTTATATTCTAAGTTCAGGTAATAACCTTGTTAGATAAAAGTAATATAGTTATTTAACTAAATTTGAAAAGTTTGGATTTTAATTTTTTTTTAATTCGAGCATGATGTAAAACTTTGATTTATTTGATAACATTACTCTAATTTAAGAATCTCTTGTCTAGTTGGCGTACCTACTTTTTTACAAATTTTAAACGGGCAAGAGTTACATGGCTTGGCGTATACCGTTGTGTTTTCTGATGGTGTACATGATTTTTCAGTCTGTACTGGATGAATTGACTTGAATTTTGGAACAAGTATTTAATGAAATAGTAGTTTCGACTTGACGAAGGAAAGAAGGACCCCCCTGCGCTTAAAAATTTTATAAATAAAAAAGAAAAATATGAAACTTCGTATTTTTATGAAGCAAAACTACCCACAAAGCATCTCAAATAGGTAAAATTAATAATAATAAAGAAAATCAACTAATTTTCGGCAAATTCCTAATATTATTATGTAATTGTTTTTAATAAGAAAATTATTAGTAAGTACCTAATAAAACATAAGAAATTTATTTAGATTTTAAAACTACGCTTTTTGTAGGGATCCCGGGCACCGGGGACAAATCCCCGAGAGCCCCCGAGACTTCTGGTTGGGTCTGCCTATAATCTGCTAATTAAAAATTAATTAAAAAAATAATAACAATATAATAACTAAGAACAGAAGTAAGACAATAGTTAAAAAATTTTGCGCCTAAATGGCTCCGCGCCTATATGGCAGGCGTCTAAATGTCTGGCGCCTCTTTACTTCTTACGCGATTTGCGGCAATTTTTAATGCAATTTTATGAAAAATACTGTCCTGAGGTTTACCGTGTAAATCAAATTTTACAAAAAATTCCCATCCCTCAAATTAACTTAAATATTATTGGTACATTGCTCCATATTAGTGACTCGTTGCATTAATAAATAATTTCTGAATACTTAGATACCTATGTTATTTTCTAAAATTATTAAAATCTTTTAATTACACCGACGCCAACGCGACGTCTCAACGCATATTTAATTTAAGTATTAAATTAAATATTGTACTTAACTTTAAACAATATTTATTACGTACTTAAATGAGAATACGAAATTATAACAAATCTAGTTAAATATTATGTAATACGGTCAACTCTCCTACAACGCGGTTAATACGTACCGCGTTATGTGGAAACCGTATATACTTAACCATGTTAAGTAAATCTCAAAAATTCGAAAATTATGTGCTTATACTACATGTGTACATAGTAAAATTAATGTGTCATATTATATAATTTTAAGTTGTTGAAATGTTGTTATACAAATCCCCATTATATCGAAACCTTTCACGTACCTACCTAATAATACTTCAATCAGGTTAAATCAAAACCGCATTATAAGAATACCGCGTAATAGAAGGATTTACTGTAATATTGTTACAAAGCAAGGTTTTTTATGCTAAAATCGTACTAAAAGTTCTTTTAAAGAAAAACGTTTTAATTTACTTGCATATATACATATTATATTGGCACTAGGTGATTTGGTCCCTGGTAATTTCATCTCTTGTAATTCGACCTCTTTGGTAAATTTATCTCCGGTAATTTGACCCCCAGTAATTTCATCTTTGCCCCGGCAATATCTCTTTTAGGGGCGGTTTTACTAAAGAAAAATCACCGTATTGTAATAAATTATTTTAAATATAAATGTATTTTAAGTAATTTGTTACTAAATTTCAGTAAAACAATATAAATCGTAATTGAGAATTACCGGAAATGAATGAATGAAAATTACCGGGAACAAATTACCTGAAGATGAAATCATCTGGTGACCAAATTACCGGGGGTGAAATTACCGGGGATTCAAATTACCGCGATCAAATTACCAGGAATCAAATTACTGGGGATCAAATTACCGGCTACGATATATATTATATTTTATTAAAATATTCAAAGATGTAAATAGTCTATGAAACTCTATTGTCCGATTTCATAAAACTTTTGACAATTTAACATATTAATTCTATGGGTTTGTTAGTACTAAGAGATAATTCCCATTGGTTAGTTAAATCTAACGGCTTGTTAAAAGTTTTATGAAACCGGCCATAAATCGTTCGTTATGTACGATAAAATTATCATACTAATAATAAACTAGGTATTGCACTAAAGATTAAGCATACCAGCTAAATAAATATAATTTAGTAAGCCTTGGTACTTACTATATAGTCGTACTATTTATATTGTGCTTAGCCTATACATTTAACCTTTATTGCTGATTTTTACAGTAGAACTGTTTCATTATTACAATAATTTTTGATAAAATCTGAAAACTTAATCATACAATGTTTACAATTTTAACCCTAATATCTAATACTTTTCACGTAAAACTTTCGGTTTTACAAGTCACATTCAAAGAATGCAATATCATATATGGCCAAAAAATTATATTATTATTTACAGATCGAAATGTACTTTTGTTGTTAATATACCTATTGATTAATGATTTATACACTTAATGTATCCATATTAAATTTTTGTGAACAATGTGCGTTAAAATTAATCCTATCATTATATTAAAAACTGGAATTAATGATAATGCTTGATTTACTGAATATGTCGTATTATCTAATTTTCTGTCACTTATTAGCTTTTTGTAAAATTTTACAGACAGTTTTGGTATTCTTGTTCTCTCTGGATTGCTAAAATCGATGCTATAAAATCCAAATTTTTCCCTGAAATATAAGAAGATAATGTAATTTTATGAACAAATAAATATAATAGTATAGTTTGTTTCAATTTAAATGGAATTCTTTAAAAAATTTAAAAAAATCGTATATCAAATTACTTTGATACAAAAGACATAAACTTTGCCACAAAAACATGTAATATAGAGATAAAGTGATGTTTTTAATCGCAGGCTAGCCATATTGGCAGTAGCATTATTATGTTTTACGGAAATGTTCATACGTTCTTATATCAAAGTAATTTAATATATTTCTTTTTTTAATTCCATTTATCGTGAAACAAACATACTTCAGAGGTTATTTCGTATATTAAAATAACTTTATATCCTAAGGATCTAAGGGCTAGAATAATAATTATTAATTATTATATTGTTTTAATAATTAATATTCATTATTACAATTAAAATTTTCTTACGTGTATCCGGCATTCCATTCAAAATTATCCAATAACGACCAAGCAGCAAATCCTTTGATATTTACTTTGTCCTCATGTATGGCATCCAATAGACTGCTTAAATATTGCTGCAAGAAAATTTCTTTTATTATAATGCGATTAAATATTACGTGTAATATACCCTATAAAATTCAATTCGTTTTACATCTCTTACTTCTCCACCATCAGAATATCCATTTTCGACAATATAAATTTCGACATTACCGTACTTCTTTTTGATGTAATTTACCAACGATCGTATTCCAGACGGTACAACCTAAAAAAACTCCACTTAAAGTTTTTTTTACAATAACGGTATTTCAATTATACTTTAAGCCATGTCGAAGCACTGGATTCCCAAGAAGCATTTTGATAACTTTTAACTCTCATATCCTTATAAAGTGATGGTTTTCCAATTGGGTCAAGTTCTCGATCAACCACTAATTCCGTGGTATAGTGATTTATTGCAATAAAATCGAATGTGCCTTTTATGTACTGTTTTTCTTCTTCAGTCAAAGCTAGCAATCTTGACCTTGTAAATCCTTCAGCTTGGCTCCTATTGGAAACTATGCTTTTAACTGTTTCGGGAAAATCTCCCGTTGAAGAATATATGGGATCTGCAAATATTCCAAACTATTTGATAAATATGATAATATCTGGAAATTTACAATAAAACCTGAAAGTCGAACATTCTTTGAGCTGCATCAATATCATTTTTTGATGTTGTACCCGGTTCGCGCCAATCCGCCCAATATGCTAAACTAACTTTTCCTAAAATATATTTATACTTAATATATTAACTTTTCCTAAAATATTATCCTTACCCTTTTGCAAAGCTTTATATTCGTTATTATACAGATGATATACTCGAGCGTGTGCTTTTAATACATTATGCGTGCACATATATTCAAAAACACCAGTGGAAGTGTTTCCTATAGGTCTATTCACTTGACCACAGTTCATGTAACAGATATTGTGAGGGTCACTTAAAGTAAGCCAAAATTTCACTCTATCTCCAAAATATTCGAATACTACTCTTGCATAATTTTCAAACCAATCAACCATTAATTCATTTGAAAATCCTCCTAACTCTTCTAGATCAAATGGAGTGTCACATTGAAATAAAGCTATCATTGGAGTAATGTTATTTTTTAGCAATAGGTTTATTAAGTTATTGTAATAACGTATTCCGTTTTTATTAACTTTATAGGAAAGTCCATTGGGAAGTATCCTAGTCCACGATAACGAGAAGCGATAAAATTGTGTTCCCATTTCTTTCATAATACGAACATCTTCTTCATACTTGTTGTACGAATCGCAAGCAATATCGGCATTGCTTTTATCACGAACCACATTCAAATTGCTGTGGGTCATTTTATCCCAAGTGTGTTCACCTTTCCCTGAAAATGACAATAAAAAATTAATTACAATAAATTATAGACACAAAGTTCTATAACAACAATACGTAATACAAGTTTCTGGTAATTCTTTGAGAGATTTGGAATTCAACAGGTTACCGTGACATTGAAAAAGTCATAGCTACTTTTTAGTTTCAATTTTACAGAATACAAAATAATTTAAAAATTTTAAACATGAACTATAAAAATAACTCTGTTAAATAGAATAAAATGTTTCTGCAAGTTTTAAAACCAGTTTTTATAACATATCAAAATAATTTTTTTTATTTTAAAATTTAGTACAAGGTTTAAAAAATGCAATAAAATTTAAAAAAATATTTTCACGTCGGATCATCAAATTTATTTAAAAAAAATATTTTGAAAAATTATAAACAATTATATTTTTACTAACAAGTAAGTCAAAAATATTTAATTTTCTTACCGCTTGTATTCCATGCTCCCTCAATTTGGTATGCCGAAGTTGAAACACCAAATAAGAAGTCATCAGGAAACTTATTTTGGTTTAACACAGTGTTTGCACTAAATAAAATAAAATAAAATAAAATTTTTTTATTGAAGTTTTATTTCATTTTACCTTAACGAAATTAAATTCACAAAAATCAAATATAACTTGTTATTCATAGTTGTAGCATTTATACTTGACTCTCTGGTGGAAACCTTTAAACTAGTATTCAAACTCTCTTAAAGAACTTAACGTAATGTATTTATCACTATAATATACCGTATAAATCCCGTATAATAAAATTTATGTAAATAATGCGTTCTTATTTTAGTTCTTTAAGTAAACTTCTTTTCTTATCTTGCAATAGTAATTCACCTTTATTATATTATTATAACATTTTAATAATATTTTATTTCAAATCAGATTTTTAAAATTGAATTATAATTATTAAAACAAGTTCATAATATAAATTATTAACTAATTAATAAAAAATTAGTTAGGAACGTACCAGGAAGTGACATACGTAAGCAACAACGTACGTACATGATCATGATTTTTAAACTAGATAATTAAAAAAAATTTATTAATAATTATAATAATAATTAATACTCAATAAAACAAAATAAAAAAATAGTAAAATAACATCAATCAATATTAAACTACATTATAATATGTAATAATAATACTGCATTATAATATTTTTTCTATATTTAAATTAAAATAATCAAACATCATACACATCAACATCCTACATGGGAGTTTTATTGTTTATTAAACTAACTTGAATTTACAAAAATTTGATCAAATTTGGTTAGAAATTTTCATTAAAGGTTAATTAATTTATATAATAAATATACCTGATTAAAACAATTAATTTATACAATAAATTAATAATAATTTTAAAATAAAAATAAACAGCTTTCAGGTTTCATATTTAACCAAAATTATTTTTATAAAATTTCCAGTATTAGGAGCTCTAATGTATTTATTTATTATATTTTATCCTGCGTCAAATAATAGATATATGTATACTTGCATACATCGCATCGTATAAAATTAATATATTAATTGTATAGTTAATTAATTAGATATTCAAAGTTGACAAATTTATTAACATGTTTACACTTTTTTTTATTTAAATTAAGAACTTAATGATTCAAAAATAATTTATTCCTATAAATGCATAAAATTTTAAACTAATACTTACATTCTAATAAATTTTGAATCAGAATCAGTATTATTATACATAATATTATACAAAAACCATATTTCATCAAATTTCCAAAGGAAAAATGTATTTCCCGGCATAAAAAATCGCGGTCGAAATGACTTATTAATTATTACTAAAAAAGTTTTTATTACTCCACGATTTTCAAATATAAAAATTTGATATAATTATATAGGTAGGTATATATAATTTTAAAATATAATTCATAAAAAGAAGTTTACGCACTTCTCTGATAGCTCGCATAAATCGGTCTATTCATTCAGTAACCTGCTCTTTGTCCAAATCATTATGAAAAAAATATTTAGACTTTTAATTGGTCAATTAACATTATGTGCTGTCATATAATAAATTAATTGTTTTGAAAATAATTTTTGCTTTTTACGCGTAAAGGAAATCCTGGTTATTAATATTTTATTTATACAATATTTATTGCAAGTATTTCCAATATGTATTTTTTATTATATCTCATACGTAATAATAGAAAAAAATTATATTAATAACATATCAATTTCTTATCACAAATAAATAAAATACTCAATTAAACTTATGTTTAAGTACAGGAGGTTACTAAAAATAATACCAATAGCTATATTTTAAAATTCGAGTAGTAGGTACATTATGTAAAAGGAGGAAAAATCGACCAGAAGCAAAACAAATTACAACAATAATTGTATCAGCAGTTATCGAATATTTTTGGTTTTAAATAGAGTATTTTTTGCAAAAAACATATAGTTTTGGTGCAACTTAAATTTTTTTCAATGCTATAAAGGGCTTAGTGAAAAAAGTAGGTTAGGTTAGGTCATAAATATGTTTTTCCGCTTTTCAACTTTATTTTGAAAGAAAAATATTTTATTATCCTGAAATTTTATTTGTACCTCATGCGTTGGGGTATTGTTCAAAAAATTTTAAATAAAAACTATTATTAATGCATTTCCAAAACATTTCAATTAATTTCTAGAAATTTAAAATATTTTAAAATACTTGATATTATTTTTCGTTATAAAATCATATAAAACATAAGTACTACTTTTGCAATAAAAGTAAAATAAAAATAAAACGCAGGAAACCTGCATAAGCAAAAGTCTTATATTAATGCAATACTTTTTATTAGGTACTTTATTGTACACGTATTAAAAATATATTTTTCTCCAATCATATTAATAGCAGTACATTTTTAATAGCATTACCTCAAATGAAAGCTGACGTTTTTGCTACTAATATAAAAATGCGTATAGTCGTCATGAAGCTTACGTCACAACCATCTGAATCAAGCAGAGACAACTGCCCTCCCAAATTTTAATCAACGCCACAGGTGCAAGAAAGACACACTTATATGAATGTGTCGTAATTATTTCATTTTTGACACATAAAAAATTGTGCAGGCTTCATCTTTTGTGATCACGACTTGACATTACTAAGCAACACTTTTTTTTACGTGCAGAAACAGTTATTTACATTACTAGCTGCGTAAGTGCAATTTTTAGGCAAAGAAGCCGAGGCCCGTAATCCTCCGAAGCTTTCTTTCGAAAATTTATTGAACCCAGAGTTTATTCTCCTTAAAAAAGTGTCTGAAGATGTAAATATTTTTTCTATAACGTTTCAAACAACCGAGATATCGACATTTAATGAAAAGTCGAAAAAGCGAACTTTTGGCCATAACTCGAAAACGAAAAAAGATAGCAAATTCCGATTTTGGCCATTCAGCTTTTCTCAAAAAAAAGAGACATCCATGTTTCGATATCTCCTATAGTTACCGATTTTCTCATAAGAAGCATCGAAATTGAGCCACCCTGTAATATTTACAAACACAAATACACAAAAAATGCATTTACATTTTATTTTGTTTTATGTTCGTTTTATTAGTTTTTATTTTATATTATATATTAAAAAGCAAAAGTGCTTGTTTTAATCTGATTATTATTTGATTTAGAATTATGAATTTGGTAACTATTTTTGTTTAAGAAATAAACTTATTTCTGGATAAATATGATATTACTTTATTTTACATAAAATTAAAATTTATTTTCAGATGAAATTAATTAATATATTTCGTTACGAGATACATCTTATTAAACTAAAAAATTGTAAATTTTAACAATATTTAATAAAATAAGGGTTAAGATTGGTTTATGTCTCACGAACCGCGCACATGTAAATACGCACGCATCCGTCTGTGTGCAGTGCGTGCGGTGCGTTTGACATAAAGCAACCTTTCAAATCTCATCGGTAAATATGTTGAACCAGATGTCATTCATCATCTGTTGAATATCAGAATATAATATATTATAGAACTTGTAAAATTAGAAAAATCTTTTTTCAAAATTTGACCAAGACAGAACACATTGTTTAAAATAGTACTTATTAATTTTGAATAAAATGTTCTGAAGACTTTCTATGCAATCAATAATAATTATAACTTGATTTAATTTTCTACCGTAAAACAAAAATAATATGAACTGAATTTATAATTCTATACTTATATTTAAATTATTGCTCGAAAAGCAAATAAAGATAGAAATTTCATTTGCTATATTATCTTTTGCTCTAGTCTACGTTATATACATAGTTTATTCAGCTTCCAGCATTATTAATTCTTGCACATAATAACATATTGCAAAACCAATTTATACGAATTTTTTGTTAAGTTTTTATAGTATAATTTAAATGTTAATTTTTAAATTAATAAATCGTATAATAATGGTCTATTCGATTTTACGTAATTTTTATCAACATCTAAATTTTGCTGACATTTTAATGTTGTAAACAGTGATATTTAAAAAAATAGGAGTTGTTTTCAATAATATTAATTTCACATAAATTCACATTTCACATTCATAAAATCACCAAAAATATTAAACCGAAAATTAAATTAATTTTGTTTAAATACATGCAAAAATGTAGATAGTAAAGAGTGAAATTTAAACTCATAAATAATTTTTCAACAAAAAAACGAACAAATATCTTGTTTATTGACTAGTTTCGGTAACTATTGTTATCATATTCAAAATTATTAATTATTTATGAGTTTTATTCTTTACTATGTACTGCAGTGTCCAGAATGCAAGCAATCGCGCCTAGGCAGTTGTAATTTCATTAATTTAAAGAATTATGTCAAAATTCAATAAAATACAATTTCAAAGAAACTTAACATTTAAACTTAAAAAAAAATTAATCTTGAAAGAAATAATTGGTTAAAATAAACAATTAAAAGTTCAAGAACTTCAGGTGTTGTCATGTAATTGGGAAAAGTGCGTGTACAGGCGAATGAAATAAAGACAACGAATTGCATTATCATTAACAAGCATTGATTTGAAAAATTGAATGTAAAAAAAAAGAAATTGCTAGACAACGGGCTGATGAAGAACAATAACAAAAAATAAAATCTGTTGACGACAAAACCTCAGAGAGGAAGGGGGTTACGTGTGGTCCTTAGAAAAATGAGGAAAACCACAAAGTGATAATCAAAACAAAATATTTAGACACGAAATGAATTAATTCAATTTGGAACGAGAACGAAGTGTGATTTTGGACGAAGTATTGTAATGTCAAAACGTCAAATCAAATCTCCTACGAATAACCCCACTTCCTAATCGGAACCTAGCCCTCCTAAGCGCAATTATGGTGGCTAGGACCCCAACGTTGTGCACAGAATCTACCCCGACATTACCTTCCAGACGTGGCACTTCTCTCATATCGAAGAATGAACTTGAGCAAAGCAAATGAATCGAAAGAAACGCAAAGCGAACACATAATTAAACACAGTAAATTTTGATGTTTATAATTTGTCAGTTGTCATTACATTTGTCTATTCAACCTTGTGGTTAGCTTTTGTTACCTTATAGGTTATCATATCAATTCTGTCATTTCGTTAGATAAATTATATACATGTTAATATTCATAATATTGTCAATATTCATAATGGTTTTATCATTTAAGTTTATATGTTGCATTTTGCATAATTTGGTAATACATAAAATATACAGTGTCATTCAGAATATAAAGAGATTGACATCCTTAATCTCCCATAAACTGTTAAAACATAATCAGTAAGATTCCTACGTGGATCCAAAGAATCAAGTTTCGTGTCGTGCTTTTCATAATAAAATGGCTACCGCACAAAGATTCTAATCTTATTTCATCAAATCTTGAGATGTCTAGAGCTCTTGAGGTTTTGCAATGGACTCTGTCTAGTAGTCCCACAGTGACCCATAGGTCTTCTGTGAGTTTTTACTACTGGGGTCAGCAAGCTCGTCTCTTTCAAATGTTCTCATAAAAAATTAGAATCTATTATATAACAAATATGTTCATTGAATTCGATTACACGAAACTCGTATCTTTGGAATATATCAAATATAAACATTATTACCTTTAGATTGGTTAAACTGGTTAAATCCACAAAGTTGAATCACAATTACAAACTGTTATATACAATTAAATATTAAAAGCACGTGTTCAATCCGGCTTCAGCAAGATGTCTCCCTTTCTTCCGTTCTACCGTTCCCCTGCCGTTGACTACCCTCTCATCCCCACCATCATTCTTCGTCGTCCTCGTTCCTCCCTCGGTTATGTCGAGCGCTGTAAAGCCATAGGTTGCCATCTCGTGCATTATTTCCAAAGTAACAAGCATGCATTTGGTGGTAATTTCAAATAATTTAAAATCGTTTATTAAGCGCCAAATATAAACTACGTTTATAACATTACTGTATTTAGCAGAAATGGAAAGAAATTATTCTGGAATTAGCTGGTAGCGGTTCCATTTAACGCGAAGAGGAGTGTAGGAGATTTGCATCTAATTTAATTTGGACCTCAGGGTCGAATAAAGAATAAGATTCAGGCAGGTTTGCATAATCACCATTATAACAACATTTAACATTTTTAACAACATTTAAAATTAACAACATAATAACATTATAACAACGTGTTGCTTAACTGATAGTTAAATATAAAGCGAAATGGGGGAAAGGAAAGATTCAAAATTTGTAATTCAATTGTTTATTTGATTTTTAAATAAAACGTAATATTCACAAAAGTTTCTATAAAATTCTTTGAAAAATAAAAGATTGTATAATTACATTAATTCGATCCACTAAAAGCTGGAAGCTAAGGTTCGATAAGCTGTGCATTCATTGTATAATCAAAGTAAGTATGGACTTTTAAAGATCGTCAGTCTTTAACAGTGCAGTACATAAGATAATAACAGGGACGCAAAAAATATCATTGTAAGATTCTAGGCGGAAATGACACTTTGAGTTTTAATCTCATCTATAGAATTTCAAATCTATAAAATATTTCAATGTGTAAGAAGATAAATGCTGTTTGATAACAAAACTCTACTAATATTTTATCTGTATCTTTTTCCTTAAATCGATATAATTTTTGATAGTAGCTCCTGAGTATAAAATTTTTTTTTAGATAATTTTCATCATGAATAACTAAAATCTTGAAAATTAAAACTAGGAAAAAAATAGATCCCATCGTTTGCCCATTATCAATGGGCCCCATATCAATGCCCCATATCAATTGACTTGGCTTGAAACTTGTTAAATGGATAACAGTTTTTTATAATAACTTTTAAAGAATATCGATCAGGATATACTATTATGTACATTGTTAAAAATGTTGTTGTATTTTATAGAAAGTACGTTTTAAAACAACCATTTTCAAAAACAACGTACCATTTGGTCAATTATTCGCGGAGTTACGAACATTAAATGTTTTTGAAAAAATTATTTTTTAATTAAAAAAAAAAATTTTCAAAGAGATCCGATATGCAAAAGCAAAATGGTGTCCGATTTAGCGTGGAATGTCCCACATATAAAGCACAAAAGTTAGGAATTGTATATCCAATAAATTTAAGAGAAACTAATAAATCATGAATTAATTATCACACAACATCAAGACTTATTCTATATTTTAATAACTTGACAATAATAAATTGTTTGTTTAAATATGCTTTCGTTCTTAACCAGGTATTTAAATACATATTAATATTGTAATGTGATGTGTTGATATGATAAATGTGATACTTATTTTATATGAATGATATTAATTTAATAGTTTATTGTAGTTTAGAACTAATTACAATAATTATTGTTTAATTTATAATATATTATTAACTACTTAATTTATTGCAAATATTAAATATTGAATTTATTTTATAAATGGGCAAAGTACCAATTAAAGAAATAAGCCTATTCATAATAATAGATAATGTAGAAATTCCAAATTTATTTATTTTACTGCCAAGACACTTTGGCAATGTCGATCATGATTTTCTTAATTTTGATTGTTTTTAGTTAATTATTTTTTACGTTAATTACAAAAATGTGAACTTGTCGTCGATAATTTAAATAATATTGCTACTTATCAATTGATAATAACAAAGATTTAATCTCTTACTCTTGCTATTGCTTACGAATTTTGAATAAATATTTGCTTAACACTGGTGATAAATATGCATATGCAAATGATTGGTGTTTCTATTTTTAAACAATTAGCATTAGTATTACTATAGTTACACCAGGAACAATAACAACTCTTTTTAAATACTGGATTAATTCAATTGACAATGAGAAATGCTCATGAATTTTTAAAATTCATTTTCTGAAAGTTTGTGTTAAAAGAAGGAGATTTGTGTTTTTAATTTTTTTGTGCCATTACTTTTTTCAATTGTGGTGAACTTACTTTGAGTATTGATCTCAGTTTAAACCTTGTACAGTGGTTGGTTCAGTTGAATTTAAATTCGTAGAGGTTGGCAATGAAATTTTACTCGCGGTTGGAAATGAAACTGACTACTTATTACTATTTATTTACGCCAGTTGCTTAGACAGAGGCGTATTGACTATCCTCGATTTTCCAGTTGATCTTTTCTTAAATTAGAAAAAGTTTTTAAAGAAAATGAAACTTTTTTTAACTAATAATTAAGACAATTACTGATTAGGTAATTACAACACCTTAAATTTTTTTTCATTGCAAATAAAAAAAAGCTGATGTGACAACACATAACTTTCCCATTTATTACTAAATTAATAATAATAATAATTAAAAAAAAAATAAATAATAATAATAATAATAATAATAAAAAAATAATTAAAATTTAATAAATAAAAAAATAACGTATGGATTTCGACCAAAATCTAATCAGCTCTCGAGATTGCTGTTACAAACCAGTATATAAAATTTGAATAAACTCAGTTCACGCGTTTTGAAAAAATCGTGGACAAAATAATCGCACACACACGCACACACATACGGACATCATTGCAAAATTTGTCTCAAACGATTTGTACGGACTCATAGACTATGGAAAAAATGCTAGTTCAAAAATTTTTTTTACTCGATTACAATACTTTCCTTTACTACGTAAATGGGAAAGTAAAATTGCGTAATGCAGGGTTAAATCGTTATAATATAATCATGGAAAAATCAAAACGTGCAGCTACTTTTACTGCATTTTACTTCAAATACACTATTTACTTATAGTACAGGCTAGACTTTATACGCACGTGTCACTAAGCCCTTGTGAACAAAACCTAGAACGCAGCCTATACTACGCACGGTATTGCTGAACTTTGTTTAAGCGGTCAATACCCACCGTTCACGATATCGTAGTTTAAACTTCGTTCACAAAAGTTACCAACAATTAAAAAACACACAAATCAATATGAACTGAGTTTAAACTCCGATCGTAGTTTAAACCACAATTGAAAAACCGGCCCTAGGAGGTTCTGCAAAACGTGAAAACCCTGACAACAAAATAAGTAAGATAATATATATATATCCGTATATTGGGGTAAGACAAAGACAAAAAGAACTTATAAACTTAAAATTAAAAAAAAAATTTTAGTGTATAACATACTTTTAAACGTCAGATTATTTTTTTTATTTTAGCAGACTATAATAATTATTATTATTAACTTATATAATAATAGTGACAAAAAATCAACTGATACTAATGCCCGTACTAATAGTCATGGATCAATCCGAGATTCAAGATGATCCTAGGATTTATCAATGAGATTATTGGAATTTAGACCGTATCGTAGCAACAGCTACTATTTCGAGAATTAATCTTGAATCTCGGATTGATCCATGACTATTAGTACGGGCATAAGAAAGAGAAAATGGTGTTGGTTTCATAGTAGCGAAAAGATATGTCTTTTTACAAATCTTTTACAATCTTTTGTCTTTTTACAAATCTTTTCACCACTATGAAACTAGAGAGTGGATTTTATACAATAGAAAACCCGATAATTGGTATGCGGCATACAATCTATTCATAAACACACGATGTTATACATATTATATTTATAGGCCACATACTAAATATTGGGTTCCCGATTGCATAAATTCCACACTTTAGTAATATAATAACATTCAGGGCAATCGACGGACGGAGGAAAGCAGTGCAGAGATAAAAGATGATTTTTACAAAAAATTGGAAACATTATGCGAAACTGTACCCAAACAGGACATTTAATAGTCCTTCCTGCTTATCAGAAAAAAAATTTTTGTTTTGTTGATTAAAAAAATTCGCGAAATAAAAACTTTTGTAATTTATTGAATTCATTTCATGCTTGATTTAAGTTGGTATAGATTGCAATAAATTGCATCTATGTGTAATTGCTAAACACACCCTAATATGATTTATAATTAATTAGCACTTTATTTGCAAACGACATTGTAAACACCAAGGCTCAAATTCTTGTTTATAAACAAATTAATAAAAAAATAAATTATGTCCTTAAAAATTGAAAGTGAAAATTTAAATTAGGTTTTGAGTACATTGCACATACTATTATGTATTTATCGTTACAAGTTAGTTTTACACAATTGCCACCTGATGAAGATTTTATTGCCATAATTATTATTTTTTTATTTCCATTTTTATTGAACACAAATTCAAAGAGTCCAACGCTAGAGTTCTACGTAAACCTTAATAATATTCTCAATAATATTTTTTTATATTAATAATATAATATTATGATTAGCTTATATGTTGTGAGCTGTGCAAATGCTTTAAGTTTTCATTAGAACCTTGTAACTTTTCAGATGGTTTATGAAGTGTTTTGTTTCATATTTTTAAACTTTTGGGATATAAATCTATCAATTATTGTATTTACAAGTCGTTTTTTCACAAAGCTTGTAACTTCAATTTAAAAAAATATAAGTGAGAATTGTAGGCTCATTGACTTAATTATTATCCTGCAATCGAAAAAATCTGTGTTTTTGTATTGTTAACATTGATTAATTTGTTGCCATTGTATTAAGCACGCTGTCTTACGGTCAAAATTTCTATCACAGTTTTTATCAAAAGTTTGATCGAGATATTGATGTGACGTCATTAATATAGAATCATAAAAATATTTTTGAAAATGCTTTTCGTTCAAATTAACTATTATCAAAATATTGATAAAAATTTTGACCGTGGGACAAGGGCATTATAAATAGTAATTGTTTCAGTATGATTTTAAAGGCAAACTTCTTTAATAATAACCAATTTTGCATTATTATTCAAATACAAAATTATTTAATCTTGGGACTTCTTTATAAATGAGTTAAGTAATATTTAAGTTTAAGTAGAAATTAATTACCTTAATTATGAAGAAATTAATTAATATAACATTTAGTATAATTTGAAAAGTACGTACTTTTCCATACCTACGCTAAATGTGAATGTTTGTAGGTGTGAAAAACAACAATCGGTACTAAAAACACCCCAGTTTTCCTTGGTTTGAGAAAAAAGTAATTTAAAAATAATTTGTAGGCAGTAAATTTATTCTAAATAATTTTGAACCACTAATTAATAAGTTTTGTTTCCTTGTTCTGTATCTAACAATAAAGATATATAATAATACTAACAGTGTTTTGTAAATACATTTAAACCAGACAATATTTAGATTCTTTGTGGATCTCAATTGTCTTACTGCTAAAAACATGTTTAAGATATTTTGCTGATGCCTTGGGTGTTCTTTTTAGATTTGTATCATTAAAATTCACGTGATATAATCCAAATCGAACACTAAAAAGTTAAAGAATTTAAACAAGCCAGAAAGGAACTTTCGAGTTACCTACGAATATCCAGAGTTCCATTCAAAATTGTCCAAAAGACTCCAAGCAGTATATCCCTTTACGTTGACTTTATGATTATACATAGCATCTAACAATGCAGCTAAATAAAGCTAAAAATGAAATGCAATTTCATGTTTGTAAACGATTTCGTTACTTACTTCAAAATATTCAATTCGCTTGTTATCATTTATATCTTCATTATCAGCACATCCGTTTTCTGTTATGTAAATTTCAATATCTCAGTCTTTTTTCTTAATCCATTGTAGAATATTAGAAAAACCCTCAGGTACAACCTATACAAAACAAAAATTTTGAATTTTGAATTCAAAAAATTAAACTTTTACTTTCAGCCAAGGAGCTGCACTTTCCGTCCAGTTCTGACGTTGAATAATTTTTATTTGAAAATCTTTCAAAAATGAGGGTTCGTCAGAATCAGAGTACACGACATGCTGTACTACAATTGATGTGTAATGATTATACCCCAAAAAGTCGGCAGTTCCTTTAATTTTTTCGATTTCTGTTTGACTAAATGCTGGTAATCGTGATTTTGTAAAGCCTTCAGTCTTACTTCTTTCTCCAATATATGTTTTCATTATTTTTGGATAATCTCCGTTCGCAGAAAAAATTGGATCTGCATACCATGAAAACTATCAAAATATACCATAGTGTGTTATTCCTTTACTTTCGAATAGTATATATTATATTATATTTATAAAAAAATTGTAAGGTGCGATCCACTGCTTCTATGTCTTTCGCACATTCTTTGCAATCGGTGAAAGGATAAACCCAAGCGGCATCTAACGTAATACCAATTCTACCTAAAAAAGGTATTTTGATTAAAATATCATAATTGTTATATTAATTTTACTACCGTTCTGTATAGGTCTAAATTCGTTGTTATAAATATGATAAGCTTCTGCATGCGATTTGAGAAGGTTATGGCCACATAAATAACTTGCAACTGCAGACAAATTATAACCCGGTGCTAAAGTGAGTCCTCCATATCCTTGTAGACATATTTGAATGGGTTCATTAAAAGTTGTCCACCATTTCACTCTATCTCCAAAATTTTCAAAAACTACTCGAGCATATTCTCCAAACCAGTTTACCATCAATTCGTTTGTAAATCCTTCTAAATCTTCCAATACCTGTGGGGTATCCCAATGAAACAACGTTACAAAAGGAGTAATGTTATTTTCAAGTAGCAAATTTATGAGTTTATTATAGTAACGTATGCCGTCGGGATTTACTTGGAACAATACACCTTTGGGTAATATTCTTGTCCACGATAAGGAAAATCTGTAAAAATTGACTCCAAGTTCCTTCAGAAGTTCAACGTCTTCTTCCACTTTGTTGTATGAATTGCAAGCAATATCACCATTACTTTTGTCCTTGATTGATTCTAGCTTCGTATGAGTGAAACGGTCCCATATATTTTCTCCTTTTCCTAAAATCAAACAATAGGAATTTACTGTGAGTCACTAATTACCGGATAGTACTTACCATTGGCATCCCATGCCCCTTCAATTTGATAAGCAGAGGTGCCTACTTTAAATAGAAAGTCGTCTGGAAATTTTGTGTGCTGGATTTCATCGCACAAACTCCACATAAAAAATATTAATATAATAATTTTAAAGAATATCATAATAATTACTTCTTAAACTACCTTTGATAAACCACTATAAATATTACTAGAAAAGTGTTCTTCATAATTATTATCATCGGCACTATTTAATTATAAAGAAATATGAATTTGATTTAATTAATAACATTAGTAACGAAAACTGTTCAAAAATCTACTAGCACCAAATTAATATTCATAAACAAATATTATAAATTTCAAATAATTCAAGGTTAAATTCAATTTTCTGTTTTATATAATTTATTTTCCAAAATTACCATTGTTTTTTATAAAAATTATTTCAAATATTATTTTTATAACATAAGTAGGTAGAGGTGTATACAAAGAAAGGTAACGTAACTTGACTTTACGTTAAAGTAACTGACAACAATAAGCATTACATGCGAATAATATGGATATAGTAGTATCTCAATGTCAACTGATTTAGGCAAACTAGTTTCAAACTTCGCTCCTCGGCAGAGGTTCGCAAATTTTTTGAAGAACTTTCTTGTATTTCTTCCTCGTCAAGCAGGGCGCCGTTTTGATAATAATTATTATAAATAAATAAATTTTCTTAATTCAAACAATAATAATTACCTATATTTCTATTTATTTCATTTATAAAGGTTAAATTTCAATTTAATTTTACTTTTACTGTTGAATATTTATATATTTTAACATAATAATATGTAATATGACATTATCCGGAACAATTTATTAATTGGAATTTTAATTTTGACTTTAATTCTATTTATTGAATTAGTAAGCTTTTTAGTTTAACTATCCTCTGGGTGACTAAGGCTTGTTACGTAATTTTTATCTGGGCGTTACTATATTATTTAAAGCTAAACTCAAAAAAAAAATTTATACAATAACATTTAATTAATTTCATTAATTATGCATCAACTTCGACCCCATAATTAAACGGTTAAAAATTAAATTTAATTTAATTTAATTTCTTGTTCTTAAATACATCTTGGATATACTCGACGGACGCTTTTGGAGTTCTTTTTCTTTCTGGGTCATTGAAATCCACATGGTATAGGCCATAGCGATTCCTAAAATATTAAGCAAATTATCGCTTTGTTTCACTCTACTAGATAGGTACTAGTAATTATTAGTAATATTAATAAAATCTACTAACACATATCCGTATTTCCATTCGAAATTATCCAAAAGACTCCATGCAGTGTATCCTTTTACATTGACATTGTGATCGTACATTGCTACCAACATAGCATTTAAGTAGAGCTAAAATCAGTACAGTGACAGTTACATATATTTTTAAATAATAACTTGCAGTTATACTTGGTAATAATTAATTCTTTTTTTATCGTCTAACTCTCCCAAATCAGAAAAACCATTTTCGGTTACATAAATATCAACATCTCCATACTTTTCTTTAACCCATACAAGTAAACTCGTAAATCCTTCGGGAACAACCTAAAAAAGTAAGAATGTACTATTAAACTATTAATCAAGATATTTAACTTACTCTAAGCCAATCAGAAGAACTTTCAGGCCAACTTTCATTAATTCCAATTCTAGCTCTACAATCTTTATCAAAAGAAGGAATGCCGTAAGGTTCGTCAGCAATATCTTCGATTAGTTTAGAAGTATAATGATTTAATCCAAAATAATCAGATGTTCCTTTAAGTCTTTCAATTTCAGCTTTTGTAAATTCCGGCAAGCGAGACTTCTTAAATCCTTCCTTTTTACTCCGTTCAGCTACAAATGTTTTCATAACTTCTGGATAGTCTCCTTTTGGGTGGAAGATGGGATTCGCATACCATCCAAACTAAGTAGTTTATTTTAGCAACAAAAATTAAAAACCTTCAATTTCAGAGGACTTACATAAAATTGCATAGTTCGTTCTGCAGCTTCAATATCTTGTTTGCTTTGTGTTCTAGGAAACATGAACGATGTATCCAATGTGATTCCAATCGTTCCGGCTTGTGTTGGTCTAAATTCTTTGTCATAAATATGATATGCTTCGGCGTGTGCTTTTAAGAGATTGTGTGTACACAAGTAATCTCCAATTCCAAAGGAGTCATAACCTGGAGCTTTATTATTTCCTCCATATCCTTCCAAACAAGTTTGACGTGGTTCGTTAAAAGTTATCCACCACTTGACTCTATCGCCAAAATTTATATACAGTACTCGAGCGTATTCGGCAAACCAGTCTACCATCAATTCATTAGTAAATCCGCCCAAGTCTTCTAACGGTTGTGGAGTGTCCCAATGAAACATAGTAATCATTGGGGTTATATTATTCTCAATAAGCAAATCAATCAGTTTATTATAGTATCTAATTCCATCTGGATTTACTTTGTACGCCAAACCTTGAGGCAATATTCTTGACCAGGATAAGGAAAATCTGTAAAAGCTGGATCCAAGCTCTTTAATGAGTGCTACATCTTCTTCGACTTTATGATACGAATCAGCAGCAATATCGCCGTTACTTCTGTCTAAAATTTCCCCTGGGCGGTTGTGAGTATACCGATCCCAGATATTTTCTCCTTTTCCTAATATTTTAAGTAAAATTAAAACGAGAAATAAATTAATTGCTCGCACTTACCGCTGATATTCCATGCTCCTTCTATCTGATACGCTGAAGTTGCGGTTCCAAAAAGAAAGTCTTTTGGAAACACATTGTAGTTTTTTTCTTGTGAACTGCAACATTTTAAAGGATATAAAATTAAATTAGTACTATTTAATAGTAGGTACTTACCTTAATTTAACAGTTATTAATAACAGTAAACTATAATAAATTATCATGATGTTTGTTGTTTAGTTATAAGTAGCAAATTGACTGCGATGACTTTCTACGTTATGGTCTTGTAATATTGCCAATTGAGATATTGTAATCTCCTATTATTAAGTACTTTATTTACTTTAACGCTGTCGAAAAGCTACCGACATCGACAGTATGATATTTTATTTAATTCTTTATTTTTTTAATTTAAATTAAATATCACAAAGATTACATAAATGTAATATCGTACCATTATATGAAAAAATTGCATTAATTTTCGCTTTCCAAGGTGAAATTTGATAACAGTTTAAAAAACTTTATTGTGGTTAAGGTTAATAATATCGTAATATTTATGTTCTCTTTTAGCCCTAGTAAATCTAGTCTAACGGTCAAAATAGTTAAAACATTGCAATTGTCGATTTTTTTAAATAAATACATATTAACAGTAAAAATTATCGAATATTTTGATGTTTCAATGTTGCGAAAATTATGACTAGTTGGAAATAGAGGAATTAATCTTAGAATTTATAGCAGAACGTTTAAAAAATATTTTCGAAATACCATTTCATTTCCGAGTTATTGAAAAAACAAATAAACTTATCTATCTTATTCCATAAAGCAATTCCATAAGCAAGCCGTTAAAAATTTGACGACTTCTTAAAAGTTTTATGAAACCGGGCCCCTACGGAAAGAAACAATTTGAAAATTATACCTAATAGAAATATTACTATATTTACTGGGTTTTTACTTTATCTACTCTTAGATCATAGAGATGTACATTATACAATTAAAATCGCAAACTATAATTATAATTTGTTGATAACCGAGATTAAAGTACTTAAAACTCATATTATTTTTTTGTTACCCATTGTCACAATATTAATAATAAACTAATTAATTGTGATAATATAAATAATAGCAAAATCTTCAAAATAACATTTATCATACGATAACAATAGTTTGTTTTAACTTTAATATGTGAAAATAAAAAATGGAAATCTGTACAAAAAGTATAAGAAACCACAAAAATACTCTTAAGTTTTCAGTAAAGCTGCTATTTGCCGGAAGCTAAACGTAAAATTTACTGATAAGCAGATAAGAGTAGTATACTCGACATCCGGAAAACATTGAACCAGACAAAGGACTATTAGAAGATCTATGATAACCGGACATGGTTGTAAAATTTCTATGCATTAGATCGAACTTACAACTTCTGAATACTGTTTTTCATCAATTTTAATTTGTGTCTTATTAGTAGATATTACAAAATAATTCACACATTCATGGAACGGAACAATAAACGAAAACCGATAAGTCCTGAAAATGTTTTCTTTTATTATTAGGTAATAATCCTAAAGTAATTTTCCAAACATCATTTAAAATTCACATCAAGATACGAAAACAACTTCAAATTTTGTTATTGTTTCACTTGACAAAATAAGCTTTAAGATTTATGAATAAGATTAGAATAAAAAATTAAGAAATACAGTAGAACCCCCATTATTCGACACCCCATTATTCGACAATTCCGAGAATTTCTCATACTAATGGACAGATAATTATGAGGTGATGACGCACAAGTGGTGAGCTTATCTCGCCACGACTGGAGTTCAGGACGTAGGCAGACAGATTGATTACCTACGTTATAATGCTTGAAACATGATAATAGCAAAATAACAGCATTTTCAATGCTAAATTTGAAAGAGGTTATTAGAAATTAATAAAAACAAAATATTTACATTCGAATAGTATAATAGTTTTGTTATTTTGTAACGCGTATCGTCACAATTTTTTCATTTAATTTATAAAATTTATTCGTAAAATATAAAGTTTTTTTAAAGTTTATATTATGTATCTAATAACATTTTTGCAAAATAATTCTTTTTACAAAATTTGTATATTTAAATTAAATTATAAAGTTGGCTGGGTAAGGCATAGTGTAAATAAATTCTTATCGTAATCAAGAATAACATGATGATATGTTTATATCATATAAAGATATTTATTTCATTTCCCTATTCGCCACATTCTATGTTTGGATAGGAAATGGGTCCCGTTTATGTCGAATGATGGGGGTTCTACTGTATTATGTTTTCCTAGCGGCGTAACTAGAAAATGCAATGCTTGGGTTCTATACTAAAAACCATCGGACATCCTAACATTATAAAATAATATTTATAATTAGAACCTATAGCTTCTACATTACTTTTATATTATTGAAATATTCTTGGGATACTAAAATTTTAAAAATTGTAAAATTGTAAAAGTGTAAAATTTTACACTTCTGCAGTTTTTTATTATTGTCAGTCGATTGTCAGGTGTTGAAAATGTGAAAATTTCTATCTTATTGGAGTTTAGTCTAATCTTTCATTTATTAAAGTATTTTTGGAAATGATGTAGATATATTTGTATCTATTTGAATGAATGAGTTTAGATGGCTGTATCATCAGCATATAGGGTCTAATTTATCTTAGCTATATTTGTTATATTCTGTGACACTCCTCTATATATTATTCATTTTGTCAAGAAATACAAGAAAAGATATAAGGTAATCATTGCCGTTTGAGAATATCTTTACTTTCCGTATAATAAAGTAATTAAAACCTGCTGCATTGTAATTCGTTTGTGTGGGTTAATCCATAAATATAAAATGGTTTCTCAGCAGATACGGTGCAATTAGAATAATTATTTTTAATTTAATTTTATTTTATTTTAAATAATCCACCTGAAATTTTAAGCCCGGTCTCTCCATTCCTGAAAGGTTTCTTTTGCTATATATAAATAATAATTTATTAATCTTATTAGTAATATTAAACCAATGAATACCATTGTCTCTAATTAACAAAATTAAAGGTTCCAATGTATTTGTCATAAGAATTTTTGTTTCATTTAATTGGCACTGATGCATTTACCCTGATGCATAAAATTATTCAATCCTTCAGTAATATATTATGTACAAAAAATAGCACTAATTAATTTGCTTTTTTACACTAACCATTGAGGCATCCTACACGTTTATTGAAGATAACCTGTTTTTAAATAAATTATAGTAACGTGCCCAAGTGTTTACACGAAGTTTCTTATTACTTGCGTTATTTAATCAAATTTTATAATGCATTTATAAATTTATTACATTATAAACCTATTTCGTCACTTGATTATTAGAGTTTGGATATCGTTCTTTAATCCAAGTATATCTTAAAAACCTTATAAAACTGGAAATCATAATCAGTTAAAAGTAAACAAGCGCAATTATTAGGTAGGTACTATTTACTTTTATCTTGTTTTTAACAATATTTTCTGATTATTATCATTTAACTGACGGAATTTATCTACCAAGATTGCAATCGAGATAATACCAAATACTTACTTTGAATGTAGCTTCTTCATTATTTGTATATACATACTTTTACTTCTATTTGCTTTCGAGTTAATTGCAGATAGATACATTTGCAGTTACCAAGAAGACACATAGTTTAAGAGAATAAGAGAAATTGCGATGCTGCGGTATTTGCTGCAACAGGCAACCGGCGCCGAATTGACGCCTTGGGCGACGTCGTTGCAAGCGTCTAGACAAGGGTCGCCATTGCATTACAGTTGGGAATTTATTTCCAAAAACTCATTAACGAAAAGATACGATTTGTATTTCAAGTAACATCCAATAACACTTTTATTACCTATTTCTATGCAAAAGTTTCTAGCAAGTTTTATTTCAGTTTGCAAATGAACGGTATTGACGATTCACTAGAAGTTCGCTTGAAATAATTTTTTTTCGAGTTCAAATTTTACTTTTAAGCTATGTGGAAAATGAATCACCACTTAGAAATTGGAAAACCCATGAACATTATAAATCATCTACTCAAGAGCATTGCTTCAAGACAAATACAAATTATTATAAAACCAAGTTTTAAATTATTAATAAATTGTTGTACCATAATAAGTTGAAACAGTAACATCAAAATTCAAACCAATTCTTTTTCTTTTATTTTTCAAAACAAATGTAATTTTTAAACTATAGTTTTTCAACCAAATGAATTTTTATGATGATACTATTAAATGTATTTAAAAAAAGATATGATACCGTTAAATAACATAAATGTTTCGCTGTGTCTTCTGTCGATCATGTCTTCTTCATTATCGCATCACACAGGAATCTTAAATCACAAAATACACTTGATTACCTACAAAAATTCTACATACTAATGTAATAAATTATAATCATTGCTACATATATGTAGGTATGAGCAAATACCCGACAGCACAGTACTATTTGTACGTACATTTATAACAGTACCTCTATCGCCTTTCTCCAGAGCAGGCAATTAAATCGATATTATATAATCAATGTAGCATTTATAAATTTTGTTATAAAAGAACTTACTGTTGTCTTTGTTTCTGTTAAGGATTAAACGTAAAATAACGGGAACATTCCAATTTTATTTTAAACCTTTTTAATAAAGCATCCTAGGAAAACCACTCAGCTCAAATACACTCGTGCTAACGCCTTCGTTAAAATATCATCAACTTGTCTCTATCAATACTCAGTGATTATACCCAACACGATAAAGTATCACGATTTGAATGCATTGTTACACAATATTAAACGTTGCGTAATTAATTTTCCACGTTTCTGTATTAGATACATCAAAGTGACACTATGGGAAATGACGACAAATTTAAAGTTGTTAGAAACACCGTTAATAATTAATGTAATTTTGATTTCAATTGACAAGGTAAGTAAGGTTCTTTTTGAAATTAGGATTTTGTTTATTTCGTTTTGAAGAATCCCAAACGCGAACATTTTAAAATTTATTTACAAGCGTATCAAGTGTTACAAGGTAATTGATGCTAATAAGTGTTATTTTTTAAATTTTTTGTAAACAATGATCTTTAATCAAATCTTTCAATATCTTTCAAATAAGATTAACTCCACTTGTCTATCTTAAGTGCAGTTATTGAAAGAGCCATTTAAATTTTGTATATATTTTGACAAAAAACATCAAAATCATATAGTAACTAATTAAAGCAACTAGAATTTTTTCATATTTTACACAAAAATAAATTTGTCTATTCTTATTGTGCACTACTGTCGCCAAATTATTTTCATTTTAACCATTTAGTTTCTTATAAAAGCATATTTTAAAATCACTCTCCTTTGCGAAAATTTCTAAACATTTCTAAGTTTTAATTTTCAGCATGTGTTACATATTTTCGAAATAACGGATTTTTCGATAAAAAAACGTTAAATTGTTTTTGAAAACTGATCCCAAGAAACACCAACGTCTGTTGGTACTATTGAAGTGTAAGGAATATGTACCCACTTATATTTTCATATCTGAAAATTAAGTAGAAAATTAAGAAAATTACCTACCAAAACGGTAGCTAGACAGAGTTACCAACATTTAGAAATGCCATTATAGCTTAGTTGCTAGAATTATTTGGAAAAAAATTATAGTATCTTAAATCATCTTAAAAATAATTTTTTTTAACTCGAGTATGTTACTATCAGAAATTCTACAGAAACAGTAAAAGAGCCAAAGTAATAATAATTATTATTGAACCATATCAATATCCGCTTCTGTGGATTTGTTTGAAGATGGATTTTTACCCCGTTGATCATCTTGAAAAATTCCGGAACAAGAACTTATACGAACACTGCACTGCTCTATAAACTTGTTTGTCTCGCCAAGCGTTTTTCTGAAACATTCCTTACAAATAGGATTTTTTTCGCCATTAATTCTTAAATAATATTTGTGAGAAAATTCTCTGTTTTTTTGTATTTCGTTAGCAACTTTTGCTTTTGAAGAACCTTTCTTTATTTTCGTGATTAGCCCAGTGACAAAAGAAACTCGTTTCTCGTGAGAACCACTGCCCCAATATTCTTTGAAAATTGTGTTTCTATCATCATCGCTAAATCTGTCTTTGCACTTCATTCTGCATTGGCATAGGGGCTGACAATCTCTACATTTTCTGATAGTTCCTGACTCTGTTTCATATTCTTCACCAAAATTTCTTTTTCTTTTACGTTCATTTCTGATACCTCTAGATTCTCCTTTAACAGATATTCTTTTTCTTTTAATAGTTTTGGAATCGGCTTTGTTATGTTGTTGAACATTTTCATTTTCGTCAGAATCTAAAGTCATTGTCAAATTCATTTCTGGTTCCGACTCGGAAGGAACGTAGTCTTTATCTTTGTCACTATCATCTATATCATTAATAAATGAATCTGTATATTCTTCAGGTAGCGACGGCACGGAATTCGAATCAGAATCTGAAGGATGAAAAAAATATATTATGTAAAAAGCATTTCTTTAAATAAACTATAAATAATATACAAAAACTAAAAAAAAATTATTAATTTATTTTGAACTTACCATTGCCATTGTCACACATAGCTACCATTTTCTGTCCTCTTGAAGCCATATGGTATTTTAAATATTTAATATTTAACTAATTCTACAAAATTATACTTTTATTCACAATTACAAATCGGTAACATTATACAGATACTGATAAGTCTTATAATATAGGTAGTAGTAGTATATAGGTAGGTAATTAATAAATTAATTATGTTGGAATTATACCAATAAATAATTTGAATTTCAAAAAATTCGAAAATTTTGTATTTTACTTTTTAAAACTAGAATATAAAAAAATTACAGTTGAGATATTGGTCCATTAGACAAATTACAGTTGAGATATTGGTTCAATATTAATAATAATTATATAAAAATATAATTTACGTATTCAGGACTGGCTTAATGGGAACAATTACTTTTTCGGCAGATGTCTTTCGATTTTTCGAACAAGACAAAAACGAGGAAGTTACTGGCAGAGAAACGCTAAATTGTGAAAAAAGAGATAAGTCGACTTATCTCGTTTATAACGTGACTAACGTAAAAAGCTAAATTGTGAAAAAATAGATAAGTCTACTTATCTTGTTTGACACTTGACTGAAGCTGAACATTGAGTTACCTCAATATTCACTTCAAATTAACTCCACTTCTTAAAGGTAGTTGACTTATGTCCTTGCACACAAACGTAGGCCGCTAAAATTAGAAGTCAGTTAACCACTTAGCTCATTTTACACAATTTTCGACTTATCCCCTTTTTCCCCGGGACCACGGAATTAAATTAAAAACCTAGGGTTCAGCCCGCACCACAAAAAAGAATGTTTAAAAATTTCAATTTAGTAAGTACATAAATTAACTTATTATTTATTGTTCAAAATTCCAAATTAAGCAAAAAGCAATTGTATTATTTAATTGAACTTTTTTTAAATTTTAATTATTATTTTACTTTTGTGTAATTATAAAATATAAAGTTTGATTATATTTTTTTATATTTTTATTAATTAATAAATTATAAACAATTATTTACTTGTTTAAATTTAAAATAAAAATTGCACCTGGTTGTGAATTATTTTAAATAAAATATTAATTAATGTCATATAAATTAATGCTTGCAAAAAAAGGTGCGACACGTATTTGTCGCTTTTCTGCAACTTGCAATATATTTAAAATGCAATTTGCACTTTAAATGCAAATTTTGTATTGAAAGTAAGGGTGGTATTATTTTGATTATTTCCGTAAATTATGTATTTAAAATGTTTCATTTTAAAGATATAGAGAGATAAAGAGAAAAACTCGAATTTTTTATTTTTCAACATTTTTGTACTTATATTAATTCATAACTCGAAAGCCGTTGATTTTAGACAGTGAGAGAATAAAATCCAGTTTTTAGATTATTTCACGCTCTTTAAAAAAGGATTAAACCATTTTAACTGGAAAGTCAATACTTTCGGAGCTATAGCCATGTGAAGTTGAAAATTTAAAAAAAATGCTTTAAAGTGGCATAACTCTCGACGGTTTGAATTTAGAAAAAAATTTTTTCTAAATATTTTTCTTAAAAAAGTGTCCTCTATTACCACCTAAGTTATGTAAAGTGTATCAGGGAATGCTCTGTATTGTAGTAGGTGCGATGGTATATATTTTATGCCCACATAAAGCGCAGGTTTGAATCTCAGTTCGAAAAAAAATTTGTGAGTACAGTCATATTCGTTGTTAATAGTAAATTTTCAGTTATCTTCAGATACTTGACAGCGAGAAAAAGTGCATAATAGAAGAAGTAATATGGTTAATTATGATTAATTAATATTATAAATCATAATATAGTAGGTACCTATGTATATAATATACTAATATACCTATAATAAATATTTATATTAATATATCTCCATAAATAAAACTAGACAATTGTCTCCAGAGAATAATATAAAAAAATTTAATTGAGATAGGGGTCCTTTTAATAAACAAAATCGCAGTAATACAAGAAGACAACGGTAAAAGCCGTCTTTGACGAATGAATAGACAGCATAAAAATAATTTTTAAATTTCAAAAAAAAGCCTTGCCAAATTATGTTTCCATCTTCAAATTCGTTACTGGCAACTTTATATTTTCAATTTCAATTTTATATTTTATATATTGAAAAATATTTCATCTAACATGCCCGGGCTGTTAGTAAAATTTCTATAGAATGTTGAAAACAAATAATGATATATAAACGAACAGCACCGGATCTACGATTTTTCCGAACCGGAGCGGAGCCAGAAATTGACATTTGGTGCCCCTGTTCTCCAGCATTTGAGTTTAACCCTTTCAGACCCGACTTTTTTTGGCTGATGGAAAACATTATTTTTTTTTTAATTTCGTATTACTGTGCTATAAAAAGTGTTTTTGGGAAGTTTCATAATTTTTTGATTTCTAAATAAGAAAATACAGCTAAGTAAACTTTAGTTGACCTAATATATAAACCATTATAAAACGAATGATAACAGATTTAAACAGGTGGCTATTATTCGTAGACCAAGTTTAGTATGATAACCACTATCAAAAAAAATTATGCATTTATATTGATATTTGGCTGAGTTATTCTTAACTAAAGTTATACTTAAGTATAAGCTGTTTGGCAGGGGAATGATTTTATACACTTTTTATTTTAATTAATTGATTATCTTAGTTTATGTTACTCATAGAATATTTTTTATATTTTTATTGAATTCCTTGTGGTTCTTTCATTAAGAAATGATTGCTATCTAACATATAAGTTTGCCACCAACTTCAAAAAAAATTAATAAACGTAGGTACACTATAGTGTACCCTGGATCTGAAAGGGTTAAACACTTCAAAACGTATGAATTTTGTACCCTTGAATTGCCGCTCAGCCAGGCACCCCGGTTTGACCACCCTTAAATCCGGGATTGATATACGAATCGCTTAACGATGGATGAGTATTGCTCTAAACTAAATATTAAAGTACCTCACGAATAGGTACCTATTATAAATTAAATTAAGCACCCCAATTATTCGTAAATTCTTTACTTACTATAGAATTATTTATTTTAATAAGACTTAAGAACTTGATAATATTTTTAGGTAGGTTACTAATAATCAACATCATGTGAATTTTAACAATATTGTTCTGTCTTTGCATGTTATATGAAATGCAATTATTGTATTGAGTTTGATTATTGCATTAACACCAAAATAGACAGTATCTATGGGGGTGCGTCTGAATTATATTATAATTTGTCCTTCAAGGTTTGTGTTGTCAAATTATTACAAATGTGTTTTATACATCTTTTGTGTGGTCTCAACTTGAATAATACATTATGCTTAATGTGCATACGGTAGTAGAGAAGCTATACTGGTTTGAATTCACTTTTATTGAAGATGATGTGTCATCCTGTTAAATACTAGGTCAAGCAGATTTTTGGCTAAATAAACACTATTCTAGTAAGTGATTAATTAGTACTGGTTAGGCATCTTCTATATTGTAAGGATAACCAATCAGAGATTTTTTAATTTAATAAAATAATTGGTCAATGATAGTGTAGTTACAAAGATATAAATAGATAAACAGACAACCAGATAAATAGATAGTACACTTTAGTTAGTTTGGTACGTAATTTTTATTTGTATCCAAAACTGTAATTAACAGTTTATGTTAATTCATAACTTCTTAGAAAATTAAAATTTGATTTTGATACCAAACCTTTTGCTTACCACCTTTCCATCGACAAAACCAACCAAAACCAAAAATGGAAAGAAGAGTTAATTATCTCTACTTTGACCTGAGAGATTTTTCTCTGCTTTTTTATTTATCTTGAACACGAAGATTTATAAGATCCAGTACCATATTATTTTATATCTGATTAGTCAAGAGCATAACAACAAATTAATTTTTCTCTACCATACCAAAATGCATTTTTTACAGGTACTATAAATATAATAACTATAATATATGAATTAAAACTTTCCGGTTGTTTAAGACATTGAATGTAAAAAAAAGATTAAATATAATGTTTAGTTATATTATAACTGTTTGTTATATACTATAATAAAATATAAATTTAAATAAATAAATGAATGAATGAACTTAAAATTAAAAAATTTAAAAATTAACCATAATACACATTTATGTGTTTTTTTCCCTACTTTTATGTAGTGATGATTATAGAGTGATTCCATTTATATTCATTCAATTAAACTTGATTTAATTAGTTCATTCTATTCATTTATGTTTATATTTCTAAGCTTCACTCAGTTATAGAATCAAAACACAAAAACACAAACTTTCGATTAAAAACTATGCATACTATTTCCAATGCGTGTTTGCCTGCTTCCTTGTTGAAGTATATTTCTGTGGTCACATGCTAGAAAGGATTAAGTGTATAGGAATCTATGCAGACTTATTCCCTTCTAGCATGTGACCGCAGATTTATATTTATAATGCGGCCTACCTCACGCCAACCCCAACCAGAAAGTTTAGCGACGCCGCTGTATATTATCACTGTAGAAGCCACTATTTACTATGAAAATAATTTTGGAAAAATTAAAAAACTTATAATGGAATTTGAAGAAACAGCTTCGAATTCCAATAAAAAATGTTAAGAATTTGTAAACAAAAAGGAACCTTTACAAAAGCTCACTTTTATAAGGGGGTATTAGGGGGCGTCCATTAATTACGTGAGGCTTTTAGGGGGGGAGGGGGTCGAGCAAAATCTCACCCAATCTCACGTGGGGGAGAGGGGGTCTTGTCAAATATCACATAATTTTTTTGTCTTAACTAGTCTTAAATAAAAATAATTAAGCAAATTATGTTTTTTAAATAAATCCTACATAATCAAGCACATATTACTGTATTTACACTAAAAATATACATTTTAAAAAATCTCACGTGAGATTACGAGGGGGGGGGAGTCAAGCCAAAACTCATGACATCCCACCAAAGAGGGAGGGGGGGTCTAAAAATCGTCAAATTCGCCTCACGTAATTAATGGACGCCCCCTTATAGTTATAATATTTAAATCCTCTATAAGGAATCTGTAAACAAGAAATCTTCCTTTAACAGAAACTGTAAATGTAGTAATTATTTTTGAAATTCCAGATAAAAAGTTATAGATATAGGTATATGGTATAGCCTATAATAGCAAAGGTACAGCAATAAATAAAAAATTAAACGAAGTCTTAGCAAAAAATATTGAAAAGCAAATAGCTAGGTAGTTGAAATACCACAAAACCGTATTGTAAAATTTAAAATTACCCCAATTATTACTAGTGTGGAGATAGAACGCAGTTTTTTCATAATATTTAAACATTAAATGATGGTCGTAATAAATTTTGAACAAAAAACTTAGAAAAATTGAAAAACATAATAATCGCATTTTATAAAATTGATGTACCCATCATTTTTGAAATGGGAGGGCACAAAGGCCCAATATGGGATGGGCAGGTGCACACAAAATTTATAAATAAACTCAAAAAGATACATTATTGAAATAAGCATCTAAAAAATTTGGGTGGGCACTCCAGTCAACAGGGTGCAGGCACGTTCCCACCCTGGTCCATCCCTGTTGCCGTCAATGGATGTACAGTAATTATTTTATTGTGTTGCTTTTTATTGCTGCATTTTTACTTTATTACTATTCGTTACATTTTTAGTATGTTAGTGTTCAAATAAATTTTGTTTCCAAAAGGTTGTGCTATTTTAAACGCTATTTCCACGATTTTTACGCTTAAAAGTCTGTACTGTAATTTTCAGTCTTTGCATAATATTTAGATACAAAAATAAAGGGTAAACCCTTTAAATTCAAGTGTATAGTTTATATTATTACATAGAATACATCATACAATATGTATAGGTACATATTAATATTAACATTTGAAGAATACGAATTATTCTAATTATGTTAAATAATTTATATTTTAAAAACTAATATGTATAATAATTATTATAAATTACCACAATGGTAGTTTTTAATAAATTATTATTAGTTATTCCTAATTTGATTGAATCGTCTACATTTTCTACCTTTGGTTGTAGATTTGGTTGCCTATAGCTAAAACCTGAAAATCGAAAAAGGATAAATAATAATAATTATTGATAACTAACATTAATATTATTTTAAATTATTGATTTTGCTCTTTTTTCTTTTTATTATATGAACCAATAAAAATATGTAAAGTTAAAAATAAGTAAATTATCTATCTTATAAAAAAATTTTCATGAACATCCGATACTATCTACATTTACGATTTTACACCATTACCATTATTGCAGTAGAATTAAATATTTTCTACATTTTTTGCTTATTATTGTCAATTCTTAATCATGCCAATAACCTTTATGATCGCATGTTCAGTAACTGTAAGTTAATTATCTGCAATGTGAGTTTAAATGGATCTAGTTATACGTATGTGTTGCGTCTGTCTTTCCAATTATTTTTACAACCTTAACACATTTTCTTTGAAAACCTGAATGCTACAGATTTATTTATATTTCATATACAGAAAACTTCTACTAAATAACAAATAATTTTCATATCTTAAAGAGAATTGATAACATCAAAAATATCATGAAAGTAACAATAAGTATCTTGCTACTTTTGTTATTAATATCTATTAAGTGATAATTGAAATATGTTATTATACTCTTATCAGAGGCTGATTACTCATAAGGCCAGCTAGGCATGTGCCTGGTGGCACACAAAAATAGGGGCGTAATTTTCAAAATTTATATTAATTATTAAAATAAAATTAGCCGCGATGTCCTAAATAATAAAACAAAAGTCTTCTTAAAAAATAGCGAATAAGCTAAAAAAAAATAAAAGCTCATTCGTTTTATGCAGAGAATAATCGCAAGTGTGCCTAGGAGCGCCAAGGTACCTTAATCCGCCCCTGATTCTTATACATAAATAACAATAATCTGGAAGCTTTTTAGCTTGGTTGGTCAACACCTATGTACAGTACATGTTGAAGATTTAGGATTGAAAGTAGCATAAACCGAATTTGTGATATCTACATAGATACCTCTATAGCAACCAACTAATTGAAAAATAATAAATTCAAGAAAAACTAAAAAGAAAGGAAAACCAAGTTATAATAATACTTTGTACAATATCCCTTCGCTTCGCCCTGATAACTTGTTCACACCTCTTTGGCATGGATTCAATCAATTTATATAGTATCACTTGAGATATTAACCCAACTGTTTTGAAGTGCTGTATCTAGTTCATTCAAGTTTTTGTCGTTTTTGTCATGTACTTTCTGATCTAGGACTTCCCACAAGTTTTCTAGTGGATTTAAATCCGGAGACTGTGACGATCAAGGTAAAACTTAAGTTTTTTTCTTTGCTTAACCACGCTTTAACTGACTTAAAGGCGTGCATAGGGACATCTTTAAGAATTTCTTTATACATAAGGTAATCCATTAGGATACCGTTAATACGATGAAATGGTTTCATAGCAAAACTTGGGAAACACGACTATAACATCCTCCGTGCTCACTGGTCACTGTTGGGCAAATATAGTTGGGATCCAATCTTTTTTTTTGAGGATGCCTTACACGAGCTATTCTATCACTTCTAAATAAAATAAATTAGGATTCGTCACTGAATACAATTTTTTCCACTCGTCGACTGTTCAGTCCTTATACTGTTTAGTCTAGCCATAATATTCATTTTCGATAGCAAGGGTTTCTTTCCAGGATGACGACTAAATATATTATATATAAATATTACAGCTGAATAGGAAAAAAAGTTGAGATACAACCATTTTCCATTATAGAAATGCTCATAACTAAAATTGTAATTCTATCAATCTATAATTGTAATAAACGTAATTCTATCCATATAAAATTTTTTTAACTTTTTGTAAATATTTCCGCAGGAAAGAGGTATAACAATAAAGTCTTTACTTAAGTACTTAAAGTACAAAAATTTTCAAAAAGATTAAAAATCATTTTTTATATTATGAAAGATAGGTATCTTCGATTACTCATTATAGTAACTTTTTAAAATATAAAATTGTAGAAACTAGAATATCGATAAAAAATTAAAAAAAGTAGAAAAATTGCAAACATGTTATAAAAAGTTAATAAAATTCTCTGGTTGGAGCACGAGTGCATCTGCAACTAAGCTATTAAGAGCAATTAATGTCAAATTCAATTAACTGTTGCACACTTTTAACATAGGTTAATAAATTGACTTTAAAAATTCGTCTTAGTTAATTAATATGTTATAGCCATAACATTTACGTAATTATTAAGTTAACAAAGTCAACACTTAACTTCACGATCTCGATTGCGTTTTCAAATAACTTTAAATCAATAGAAATTGCACATTTACCTCGTTATTAACGCTAATGAACTGAACAACCGTTAACCTGTTGGTTAAAATATAACAAATACAAGAATTTAATTACATTTATGTATAAGCTTTTGGAAGCTTAAAAGACCAGTAGTTACATACACAAAAATAATTATAGCAGTTAATTTGAAATACAATAAATCGAGTCTCCTTTATTTGTTAATTTATAATTAAGAGACCCCCCCCCCGGTTGATTTAGATTTATATACTTATACCAACTAAATGTATGTGTATTTAATATTGGTAGATGGAAATGCAATTATTTTTCCTTCTACATCTCAGTATTATTGCTTATGTTATAAAGATGTAATAATATTTTTATTAGTAATTTAATGTTTGGTGGTAATTTTAAACGCTTAACCTTTTTTGGCTAGAACAATTAGCACTGTTACATTGGCAGGTGTCGAAAACATAAAAATAATTTTCCGGTTAAATTGCTTGAGAAAAAATATAAAACCGATAATTACCTTAAAGTCAATTTCAAGATCTTTCAAAAAAAAAGAACATAAAAGGTAAATTGCTACGCTTGATTAATTAACACTTATTTTATTTCAAATGTGGTTTTAATAAAAATTCTTACTTGTATTGAGCCGACTCGATGCACTGAAGTAGAAAATGAAAATTAAATTGTATTTATTGAGATAATGGTGTAGAAGGTACATTTATTGTTATGGTTTACATTCATTTATGTATTATATAAGTACTTTTAAAAAAAGAGTTAGAAGAATTTCAATAGTTACACATTATCAAAATTGAATTACTGACAAAGTAGCAGAATTTATTCTTTATTATGCTAGCCACTTATATCCCTTCAAACTTACTGAAAATTATTGCTGTAAATTAATTGAAATATCAAGATTGTTATTGAAAAAACTTCTTTTTATAGTCCATCTCGGAGCTATTATAATTAATTTTCTTTAAAAACACACTAACTTTATCTCCAATTAGCTAGTTATTTTTTTAAATACATGTCAAGTTTATATAGTCTGATAGAAACAGCAAAAAAAATACGGAATCGTTTTAAATATATAATAAGTAGTAGATAAACCACTCTTATAGAAAAAATTTGGTAGCTTAAAAGCAAAAATAATGTTTTCCAGAAATTTAAATTGATTTTTTTAATTGAAATTTTATTCAATAATTACTTTTTTAATAATGTTCAATTGATTGTGACGTCAACAATTTTCAGAAAATACCTAATTGTAGAGAACTCATTATTGTAGGTAACTTACTTATCCGATATATTTCTAATTATGTGAATACCTCTCGTTAAAATACCAAAATCAAAATATAAAAAAAAAGTAAGAAACATAATAACGATAGTATGTAAATCTAAAATCTGTTCTTTAAAATATAACTGCCACATAAAATCAAAAAACAAATTACTAGTCATCATTGTTTGTTTGCTAGTCATTTCCATCTAACTGCTTATTGTTTCTAATTTAAAAAAAAAATTTATTAAAAATTAATTTATTACAATTACTAAATAGCATGTTTTAAGAGGTAGCATTTGATATGCCATACCAGGTCCATTGAAATTTAAACTTTTACATTTGAAAATGATATGGAGTGAGGGTTACTTTTGTTTTACCAATATTACTTTAGTCACATATGTATGAAAAACAATGACTTCGCCCAAAAATCCAATTGAAGTAACTTTTTTTAAAATTAGAAATTATTAACTTATCTTAAATTTCACTTTGGCAGAAATACCATAGAAAAACTATATTGTTTTATTGTGTGGCAATATTTTACAGTCTAGCTACCAAAAGTACATTCGCTCCGAATAAAACTTGTGATTTTTTCTGAAAACATAAAAATATGATTGTTGAATTTGATTAACATTGTAATAAAAATCAAAAAGTAAATTAAGGAACTCAGGAAATATACAAGTGGATTATTCGGTTTTAATTGAAATACCAATATTGTATTTGTTTATTATTTTTCATATAAAAATCTAATTTTGCAATTCGCGAGTGGGAGATCATGTAGTGATCATCTCACACCTGGAAGGCTCAGAGATGAGCTTTTCCTGGTATTTGAAGGCGGTTTTCAAGCCTATTTGATAACTACCTCAAGCCATGTCACTCATAGGGGGGAATTACTAATGTGCATCACAATCCCTGCATTAAACATATTACCAATATCATTTTAAAAGATGTAGTGACGTTTAGTCACTTTCTCTTTACAATTCATTCCAACACAAAACAATGATATTTTAAAAATTAATGGTCTTACCTTAGGGGTCAATTTTCATCAGCAAATACAAAAATTACATTGTGTTACAATGTTTGTTTGTTGCTAAACCGTTATGTAGGTGTATTTAACTTGTAGAACTTGTTTAACTGCACATTTTATATTTTATTTGCATTTGAAGATTTAAATAGATACTTACAATTTAAAAGTAATATTAATAACGTCGTATAAATTATAGATGTAGTAATAATGACAATTCAGTGAATTTTATAGTCTTTGGCGAAAGATCTGTTTTTGATAAATGCTTTTCAAAGTTTATTATTTTGAAATAAATATAATTTATTATAAACATCGCTATTTTTTAAAATTTTGTTGCACTGCCACACCTTTTAGTATAATAGTGTAGCTTTTCGTTGTAATTTTGGTGATTTTTTTAAATTTAAAAGAAAAAATATATTTTATGCAAATTTGATTGAATATTTACTTATTGCAGCTTTAGAACAATTTGAAACTAAATTATGAAATTATAATTAAGTTTGGTTGTATGCCTTAATTATGGAATTCGACACGTTTATTATATAAATTTTATTTTCTATTATACTCAAGGTACAACATCCTTTCTTTCCTATAACGAGTATTAAATCTGAAAGCGCCCTTTTGTAACTTTCAAGTTGCTCGTTATGAATTTACTTTAAGCACTTCTCAAGTTATATTAGTTTCAGAAGATTGCTAGTTCCTTGCATAATCTAAGAACTTTCTTCATTGTGATTTAATAAGTTAGTACCTATACGTGATTGTTCTGTCACATGTAATTATAGTAGTGATATAAACTAATATCGTAAAATTACAAAATTCCCAACTGGATTTTGAACACAATATTAAATTCTAGTATATAATCCAAAATCAAAAGTAGTATTGGTTGTTGAAGCAAACGATCAATAAAAAAATAATGATAAATCATTCTTTTTCGCCCATTATCAGCACTTGCCAACCCTGACACGTGCTAACTTAATTTATTACAAAGTTCTGGAATTGTAGTTATTGAAAATTAAAGTAGTAGAAGTGAACGTTGCACGATAATCAATAGTTGGTTTATAAGTTATAAATTTATTTACTATGTAACCTGCTAAGCTTTTCGTTCCTTTCACTATCGAGTAGTTAACCCAAAAAGAAACTTAAGTTGATATTTTCAAACTTTTTAAAATTACTCTATTTCATTAATGCCGTTATAATTATAAAAATATTTTGAAACATCACGTAAGCAAAAATCTGAAAAAGTAATTATTGCAGAGATAAAAGTTTTGAAATTTCATTTATTTTTAAAATTTGTTTTTCTTTATTTTCAGGTAGCAATATTTATTTCTACTTCGGCCAATTTGAATGACAGTTACATAATAATATGACAGATGAGGTATGTTTATCCAAATATTATTCAACAACAAACTTTTAACTTTTCACTTTCATCATCGATTATCAATTTTACATATTACTAAATTTGACGATGTGATAATGGTAAGCGTAAAACTTTTATTATTTGATTTGCCGTCTTTTCACAGACTTTTCAATTGGAGAAAATATTTTTCAATATAGAATTATTGGAATACTGTAATTACTTTCAACATTTTTCATAATTTCAAATAAATAACTTTTTTAAATTTGTTATGTTATTATACATTTGGAGTTGGACGTATGACCTCAATGAGTTAACAGAAATTATAGATTTAGTTAATTAAAACAATTTAAAAAAATTTTTAATTTTTTACAAACATATTTTCTACTATTTAAGTAAATTAACTTTATCGTTTTAATTACACTATTAGAGGTAAAAATAACATTTATTAATTAGTAATAATTTATTATCGTTGACCTTTTTTATAAATTAAAATGATAAAAATTGTTGAGTTTAAAAGACCTAAAACTCAACATTTTTTATCATTTTAATAACATTTATTAACAAATTTTTCTAGATTTCATTGGATTTGTCAGACTTTAACGTAAATTTTTTCTAAACTTTTAAAATACCTCTAGAGTACCTACTCTTTGGCTTCTGGATGCCTCAATACAGTGTGTTCAAGATAAGAGGTAACAGTGAATAATTCTTTCATCTTACTATATAATATATAATAATAATTTTCTTATGTAACCCTATGATAATTTTGCAGATTACGAAAATGATAAAATAACACATGCTGTTATTTGTAAAAATAAATTCAAGTTTACTTCCGGTTGAGTTTGAAGTACATAAAAATTTACTTCCGCAGTTTCCGATGGTAAATTTTGAGTTGAATAAAAAACTATTTAAACTTTTTTTATATCTAGTCTTCATATATAAAACTCAAAGTTTGTATATATGTATGTATGTATGTCCGCTCCATCAAAATCTCCCCAACGGAAAGCACGATTGAATTGAAATTTTAACTGGTTATTCAGCTAAGAGTTCTAAGGTTAACGCCACTATTCCCAGCTCTCTACGTCAATTTTAATATAATATATGACTAATTTTGTGATTTTATAATAATAAAATAAGAAATTAATTATAATTAATGATCCTGTGCAAAAAGGAGTTTCCAGGTCATTCAAATATTAGGAGGTCATGGCGGCCGGTAGGCCGCCTGACCTGCTAGTTTAGATATAAGAATTATTCACTGTTACCTCTTATTGTGAACACACTGTATATTCCAATTTGCTTATTTATTTATTTTTACTTTTAAATTGTTCTTTCAAACTTATAATTTTTAAACTAATAAGAAATAATATTAAATGACATTGTTAACAATTTCAATCTAGTACAATATTTGTGTCACTGTCTTCAAAATTATAAAATATAATTTGTCCAGCCAAAAATCTCAACGAATACTTTCGATTTCTATTCTATTAAATAAATGCTAACTAAGGTGATATGGGGACGTTCATTAATTAAGTAAGGTGAGTGGGGCAAATAGGGGTCTCGGCAAGTATCTTGTAATTTTTTTCTTCCGCAAGAAACTGTAGAATTGCGTAACAACTGGGTTACAAAACAAACAATCTCACGTGAAAATAGAAGGGGAGATGAGCTAGCCAAATCTCGCAAAATTTCACTAGCCGGAAAGAGAGTCGAAATATCGCCAAAATTGCCTCACGTTATTAATGGGCGTCCCCTATCCGGATGTATTTATCTATATGTCCGTTTTTTGCCTACAATGATTAAAAATTTTAGTCCAGTCAACGAAAAAGTATAGAGGAAAATGTTGGAAACACAATTTTTGACATCGTTACTTTGTTTGGACTAGTTAGGAGGTAAACATATCAAAAGTCCCCTTCCGAAGCCCTTGAGCCGGGAGGGTAGCGGGGGTTTGAAGGTCCCATTTTTCGGCTTCTTGCTTATATCTCGGAAAATATGCGTCCTAGCGAGATAACTATTCTATAAAAAATGAAAGCTGATAAAAATTTGCTACAAGTTTTATTCAGTCAAGTTTTTCGATATCTTGTATAGTTTTGGAAGTATTAAGGTTTAGCCTGGTGACTTGCACGTTTTTCTACATCTTGATTGACAATTTTTTTTCTATGGGAAAATAAATTTCAATGGTTTTGGTTTTTTAGTATGATATTATTGACATCTAAACAAATCAAAAAAAATTTTTTTTTACTAAATTTTACAATGTTTTATTATTATTATTATTGGTCAAAGTAAAAAGAAGGTACATAACTAGCCCGGGTGATTTCGGCTCTTGAGGACATCGGAAATAAAAAAATCAAAATAGGAATTAATCTATAGACTTGTTATCGCTGGAACTAGGATCTTTTCTTTTCATCCCTAACTTTCCATTTCACAGCCCAATTTGTGCCTGAAAATAATCAATTTTATTTTGAAAGTCGGCAATTTTGTTATTATGTTCAGGCACAAATCGGGCTGTAAAATGGAAAGTTAGGGATGGAAAGAAAATATCCTAGTTCCAGCAATAACAACAAGTCTATAGATTAATTCCTTTTTTGATTTTTTTATTTCCAATGTCCTCAAGAGCCGAAATCCTCCGGGCCAGTTACGTACCTTCTTTTTACTTTGACCAACAATAATAATAATAAAACATTGTAAAATTAAGTAAAAAAAAAATATTTTTGTATCCTTTAGATGTCAATAATAACATACTAAAAAACCAAAACCATTGAATTTCATTTTCCCATCGAAAAAAAATTGCCAATAAAGACGTAGAAAATCGTGCAAGTCACAAGACTAAACCTTAATACTTCCAAAACTATACAAGTTATCGAAAGACTTGACTAAATGAAACTTGTAGCAAATTTTATCAGCTTTAATTTTGCATAGAATGGTTATGTCGCTAGGACGTAGAGTTTCCGAGATATAAGCAAAAATCCGAAAAATGGGACATTTAAACCCTCCCTTCCCCCCGGCTCAAGGGCTACGTGCGGGGACTTTTGATATGTTCATCTTCTAAATAGTCCAAAAAAAGTTACGAAGTCAAAAATTGTTTTCCCAACATTTCCCTCTATACCTTTTTTTGTGCATTCGTTGCCTGGACTATTTAGGCAATACAAATTTTCCAGTTATAATTCAGAAAACGTTAAATGTAATTCAAATTAGACATTAGGTCATTAGGTTGTTTCAAAATCTATACTGAAGTGGAAGATGGGCTCATCCTAAAAAATAGACTCTTTCAAACTTACTGGTACTACACTGTTAGAAAATTCAAACTTCATAATAAAAATGCAATTGGGATTCCAAAACTTGTAATTATACTTCTCTTTATTCTTCTTAATGTTTATCCAAATTAATTAATTTTTTAATTAATTTTGAATAAAATTACCTATAAAAAATAGAAAGCCAAATTTACTTAAGCTTTGATTGAGGAATATTAATAAACATTTACAAATAGTATAAGAAAAGAAATTTCTCATTCAAATTTTTTTAACCTACATTTAAAACATTTTAATTTTGCGCTTTTTCAAACATTTAAAAACATTATTATTTTATTTTACAACGAAGTACTACCCAAGTTGCTTTATAAAAATAATATTTGTAAATTTAAAAATTTTAATAAATAATATATTATACCATCCATAAAACAATGGTTAACCAACACGTAGGTAGAACAAAGATTAAATGCAATTACATAAATTATATTGAACAAAGTAGCATTTGAATTCTTCAAGAATTTACCACTTTTGAAACGTTTTTACTGTATTTTTATATAATAGTAATTTTTGTTGAAATAAAAAAAGATTAGTAGTAATTTATTTTACTTGCAACAAAAGGATTAGATCAAATTTTGAAACTGTAAAAAATGACGATTTTAGAGAGGAATATGATGCCAATTGATAGGAGAGGTAGTTAAAGAAAATACAAAAACACCCTGAAGCTTCCATAAACTATAGTTTTGCTAACTCGTGTCAGCGACTCTTGTTGATTTAAAAATTATTTTTACAAATAATTAAAATAATAAAAATTAATATGAAACGATGTGAACTTGCACTTGCTCCGTTACAATATCTTGCGGTAACTACTGAAAAGTAGATTAAAATTGAAAACTATATTAAAATTTGTGTTTTAAGATAAATTGGTTGCAATCGGTATAATTTCCGTTTGAAGTATAAAAATACATAGATATTATATAGCCGTGGCTGAAAAATTAAACAGGATTTAAAAAGTTATATTTATTATAAAATTGCAGCAGAAAGGATTCATGCTGTGGATAGTAAATTACATCCAAGTATGCGTAAGTGTTTCTCAACGACAAATATAAATTTTTCCAGATTTTTTATAAATCGTATTTTTAGTTCAACTTGCTAAGATAAATTGATGAAAAATCGATTTCACCTATCCGCTGTGCATGTAAATGTAAAGCTATTTCTTAGTAGACGACTCGAAAATAAATTTTCTCAACTTTCCACGATGAAGCTTTTATCTAGACAAGAAAATAATACCATTCTTTTATTCCTAACTTTATTAATTTGCATTATTTTAAAAATCAATATCTACATAAAGGTTCACGGGGGTTTAGAAAAAAATAATAGGTAATTTTACAAACAAGATAATAAATTTGGGAGCTACATAAATTTAAACGTTTATTGTATACAATTTTCTTTATCTATTGACAATGTAATAATAGAGGCAAACAAAGATGTGAGGTAACAAAGCGTTCAAAATCGAAATAAGGAAGCTAAATGGCATACGCAACTGTCAATTTAAATGCTTAAATGGGGTTTGTATTGGAAAATATTGTTATTTTATTAGAAAACTCTTACTCCAATTTACATTTTGATAGGATTTGGGGTTTATATGTAACTTATTCAAAATACGTTTAGATTTCTAAATGTAATATTTAAATTTTTCTGATTGAATTTTTAATTACTTTTTAATAACGGCAATTTGAAATTCTATTATAGGTACTTGGTAGATACGAGTGTACTAGTACTGTTATGCGTAATTGAAAATCTTAATAGATTTCACAATATTCCCAATTTCCACCTTCCTGTCTAGACCGTCTAAAAATTTTGGTTTCTGATAAAAGTAAAAGCAGTGTAGTTAGTATGAATTCTAATCGTACATAGTATAGAATCAGAAATGTAGATTAACTAGAAAATTGTAATCGCATACTTTAAAAAGCAATCTTTTATAAATGTCTAAATATTTTTCGCCATAAAAGTAAATCAGGTTTATTTCTTAGTGGCGCGTAATCTGAACGCTTTTTTAGAAGTCCTGAATGCAAACTTGCTTTAAACAGTTTTAAAACCAAAATTCTACTTGAATTACGGTTTAAATCCCCTTTCAAGAAAACTCTTATATGCTACACCCTATCCTAATCCTGCCGCCTGATCCATTCCACCTTTTCCTTGTTCGCGGGAAAATCAGATAGCTTAATTTTATCGACAATGCCGTTAATGCCTTTCTAAATTATGTCTAAGCTTTACATTTTAAAACAACACTCAATTAGGGTAAAATAAGAAGTTTAATTTGGTTTTGAAACATAATGAAGTTTTAATAATTAATATATCATGCTATTTAATTATTAATAATTTATTTATCCCGTAAAAACTAAATAATGCATCACAATGAAGTCCCGTTTGTCGTATGTACGTCAAAATGTTTCACATATTTTATTTGTAATTACATTATATAAATAAATAGTATCATAATTATGTCATTAATAACGTAAAACAATACACGATATATTTTTTTGAAAATATTTTCGAAACTAGTTTTTTCACGTCTCACTTGATTAAATGTACATGTTAAAATTATACAGATATTAAAAAGTTACTTTATAATAATCTTTAAAATGCACCAAGTATGGTAAGACGGGTGCCACAAGAAAACATAAACTAAAGACGTAATGGAAGTTTTAATGAGCATCTTCGTAAATACAATAAACGCGATAGAAAGACGAAGAGTCCCGGTAGTTTACAGTACTTTTTTCACAATGTATACGCATTATTAAAAAAACTATTATGCAAGTTTAATTTATTTGGAATGAATATATTCATAAATAAACAAGGTTGTAAATTCACAAGCTACTGTACCTGAAGGAAACCTTCAAAATCTAAGAAATTAACGATGATGGAACTAACTCGTTTTTTGGTTCGTTCGTAATTTGAACATTCGAATTACGCATTTGTCTCGCTGGCTGGTGAAATAAGTTAACAGAACGAAACATAAAGCAGGAAATCTAAATAGAAATAAAATAAATTAGCACGGTCCATTAAAACACAACTATCAGTGAGTAGAAAGACGCAATTACTAGAAGAATTTCAAGAGACATTCTTTCTTAAAAGCTCTATCGTAATGCAGTAGAAGGCTTTAAAACCCAACGACCTTTATAATTAGAAAAACAATTATATTGCATCTTCTGGTCATAAACTTTTGTGATATTTCTCGTAGTAAACCAAATAACAAGAATTATCAGAAACTGAACTAGACGTTGTGGAAATTCTGATAGATAGTGACAAATAAAACTTTTCCCCTATATGATAGTCCTGCTTACTTTTAAGTCTTTTTTAACAAACTTCTATCCGTTTTAAGAGTATAATCAGTTTGTACGATAGAAAAGTTTAGTTTAAGCTCGAAGAGGAAAAGTTTATCCCGGAACAGTCGTTGGTGTAATTGTGAGCACATCATACAATAAAATTAGTAAATTGTGTGTAGCGCGTTAGGTTTGGCCCATCAAAAATAAAATAATAATAAATCATAAACAAAACAAATATCTTAATTCCGTGCAACGACTATTAAAACAAAAACTTTGATTAATATCTACAAATGATGTTTTCGTGTAAGTTTCATTCCTATATTGGGATTCTCTGCTCGTGCTTACAGACAGTTGTTATTAATGGTTGTACGGGGGTTCGTCTTTAGTACTTTGATAGCAGCAGATGTATTTTGACTTTAAGAAATATAATATTAACACAAGGTGAGCTACCAGTATTGCACAACAAATGTAAATTCATTAGGAGCTTTATGTTTCTCGGTAGTTAAGTTTTATTACATTTTTATTGCTTACAGTCGATTGCGAACAATTTTATTGTAGCATTATTGATAATTTATCAACATTTCAATTTTCAATAATTGCCCACTATTTTGCTAATAACACAAAAAGAACTCCTCACATTTATACATAAAAAGTCTTATCATAAATCTAAGCATTTTCAAGACTTAATGGTAGCTCGCAAGTTGTATCACCTCAATAGGGAGCAGTTAAAGTGCCCACTATGTTAACCCAACAAGAACTAGTTATGCTAATCGCGTATAGAATTTCTACTAACTTAAAATTTTCGTAGCAATAACGGCTTAGTTTACATGCAGTTGCCTGGTTTATAGGGATGGGTATAAAATAAACAATCATTTAATTAATCTGTATGGTAGCATTTTTCAAGTAAGCATGCGTTTCATTATTATTAACTGCGGTTTTTAAAGTTGGTTTGATCTCATTATATCGGGAATTGTATGCAATCTTGAAATTCCCACTATAGAAAGTGTCAGTTAAAATAATGACTATTGTATGCATGGAGTTTATAACAATGAGCTCCTGACGAGGAAATATTGCCGGAATAAGTGTATCGGTTTCCGTTGTGCTTTTGTAGAAACATCGAAGCTTTTCACCAGCATTCAATACGATTTCAAGAGACCTTACAATTTAATCTGCTTAAGAATCGTTTTATCAAATGCTACTATTGGTTTGTTTCTCGGCTTCCGTTATACTGAACCATGTATTTAATTTCTTTTTATTGATCGTGTGTACTGGCACTTTGTTACTCTTTTTATTTTGCTGTTACGTTACCTTATTAAAATTTCAGTCATTAAGATTATCTTTATTACCCATAAATTACAATAAAATATAAGATTTATGTAAAACTCAAAAGAATACCGGTGAAATAATGAAAAGTCGGTTGGTTTAAATAAGGATTGCATCTTTTTTCGAGCGCTCCATTAGCGATTTAAGATAAGCACAATTAAAAGTATACAATTACTTATTGTTCCAGATAAAAATCTTCTTAAAAATATAGTGATGTAAAATTAGTAAGCTTTTGCCACTACAATGTCGAGTAATAAATAAAATGATAAGCACAAAAAAATGTGAGAGAAAAAAATCAATTTTAAAAGTTTGTTTACCAACATTGTTATACAATTTTGAGAAATTTTATTAATGATTTGAATTCATCCCTAAATCTCATTATGCTTACTCGTAAATACCTTTCGAAAATTAAGAAGAGGGTGACACAATAATAACCAACTTTTATTTTAGACATGCAATTGAGTCGTTCACGGTTAACTTCTCGTTGAAAGTCTCATTAATTTTATTGCAAGCTTTTATAGGAAATGCATTAGAGACTCTTTTTTCTTCAAGCTGTATTATGAAAGATAATTTAGTACAATTTTCTGCATTAGAGGTTCTGTAGGTAAAATGCACTTTTCCGCCCTAGGGAAAAGACGGAAAAATAAGTAATTTAATAAAAAAATTTTAACTAATTTTGGTGTATTTTATACATCATAATTCCAATTAATAAGTTGCCAATATTCCTAATTATTATAAAGTTAAAATAAAACAAGAAGTACTACTCTAAAACTATTAGTTTTTTATTACTAATTTTGAAATGTGATTATCATTATAATATCTTTATGTTCTGCAACTCAACTCACAGTTACAGCAAACCACTGCTGTGGTCTGTTAATTACTAAATATTAATGAAGAAAGCTTTTAATTTAAGTACACATTTAAAAATAATAAATTAAATTTTATTTTATATAATTAAGCAAAACCATTATCTAATGAAATTTATTTGTTTACAAATCTTCTTATTAAATTAAAAAATTTCGAACCACCTTGAAAAGCTGTACATAATATATTAGAAATTAGTTAAGTATTAAATTTTACCTAATGCGGTATTAAAGTTAATGATTTTAAATTAAATTTAAAGCAGATGACGAGTGGGATTTAAGTAAATAAAATTTGTATTTTATGTATTTTATTGTGCTTTTTAATATACAGAAATTGTAAAAAATTTAATAGAAGACGAAATTTTTGAACGAATTATTTTTAATTTGAAATTTTAAATACCCCCATATATTCTAAATTTAATTAAAATTAATTTATGCAAATTTAATAACAATTTACTTAGTTGAAAAAGTAAACAAACTAAATTAAAGCGTGATACTTAAATACTAAATTATCCAATAATTGTCTAAAACCAGGTTCTAAATTATTCCAACTGTACAAAAGACTTAAATAACGAATAAGATGAAACTTAAATTAATATAAAAGTTTCCAGGAGGTTGAAAACTACCTTCATTGTAAAACCTGCATTCTAAAATGTTTAAATTATAGAATTAATACATAATAACTCTTATACCGAGGGGTTCTGCAAATTTTTGCAAATTAAAATAAAAAAAATTTTCATAAGCCATTTCACACTCTTGTGAAATAACAAGTAAATGGGTAGGTACTAAAATTTAATAGGTATAGAGTAGGTGCTAAAAACACTTATCAAAAAAAATTGGAGACAATTTTTTTAGATGTACAGGGTTTTGTTTTGACAAAGCCAACATTAAGTTTTCCGATTTTCTTTTATTTTTATTTAACATTTTTTAATACATATAACCTGATGAAACTGAAATAATAGACTCCACATGTTATATATGTTCTTCTTTTATGTCCAAATTATTGCCGATTCTTGTTCTTCTTAATTATTGTTCTTCCTAATTAGTGTTATTCTTCATTATTCTTCCTTATTGTTCTTATTCTTCGTTGTTCTTTATTATTCTTCCTTCTCTGTTACTTCCTTGGTTGTTAGTTGGTTCCTTTGTAGATATATTTTCTTATATAGTTCCTTTTGCATTACCAACCCATTATTACCACGTATTAACGTATTAACAGACTTTACGGGAATTTTCACATACACTGTCGTCTAATATTGTAACAGCTTCATTACCAGGTCCGCACTTAGGTAACATCTCCTTCTATTGGTCTATTCATAGTCAGGACCGTATCCCCTACTACTAACGCTAACATATATAATGTATTGAAAAGAGGATAAAAAACTCTATTTAAATATGTCATAGCCAAATATGGTTTCCATTTGAAAAAACACAACTTTATATTATAACACGGAAACAAATGAAGATATTTCAAATCCCTTCAGCCCAGTTTATTTTCCTAAAAAAAATGTCTAAAGAAGATGTAAATATTTTTTCTATAACTTCTAAATCCGAAATATCGACATTTTCCGATATTCATATCTCCATATTTCTTATAGTTACTGAATTCCCCATAAAATCATTCGAATTTGAACAACCCCGAACATAATCTCAAAATAATTATAAAAAATATCGTGTAAACCATACTTTAGGCTTTTTTCTATGATAAATCATAAAAAAATCATATAATGTAAAGTGCCTTTAATTTGTCGGGTAATTTAGGCATAACTGACATTAAATAATATTATATTAATATTCAATAATATAATAATCAATAAATAATTATTAAAACAACTGAAAATTTATAATAAAAATAGTTTCTATTTGTTTAGTATGACGCACCAATTCAAATTAATTGAAAAAATATACAGGGTGTCCCCGCATACACTTTACATAATTTCAGTGGTGATAGAGGACACTATTCTAAGAAAAATATTTAACAAAAATTTTTTTTATAAATTCAAACCTTCGAGAGTTAGGCCTCCTTAAAGCATTTTTTTTAATTTCCACTTTTACATGGCCATAGCTCAGAAAATATTAATTTTTCAGTACAAATTTTTAAGTACTTTTTGAAAGAGCGTGAAATAATCTACAAACTAGGTTTTAACCTTTTATTGTCTAAATCCAACGGCTTTCGAGTTATGAAACAAAGTTTCTTGATTTTTTTCAAATTGCTGTATCTTCTAAACAATACATTTTACAAAAAATCTGACGTTCCATTTCGGATAGGAAATTTAACGGACTACAACTTTTGTCTAGTAAAAATTTTTGAAAAACTAATTTATTTCACAGAAAATCAGAAAATAACAAAAACAGTAGCTACAAAACAAAAAATTAAATTCACAAAATTTAAATTTTTATTGAAAAATTAATTTATTAATTAAGTTTAAACTATTACATTATTTAAGTAAATGTTCAAAACGACTACCCTTACTTTTAATTCGCACATTTTGGACTTCAATTAAAATTTATTTTAAATGAAGTAATTCTGAAATATTATTAAGAAAGGTGGCACTACTAATTGGTCAGTAAGATCTCCAGATTTAACTCTTCTTGATATATTTTTTTGGTGTGCTGTTAAAGCATTGGTGTACAGCAACAGATAATAACCCAATATCAGAGAGGAATTAATGGACAGAGTAACGAATGCTATAGTAGCGTCAGATTTTTTGTAAAATGCTTCATTTAGAAGATACAGCGATTTGAAGAAACCAAGAAAAAAAAAGTTAAAAATTTTCTACATTTTTTTACTTACTTTTTTTCATAACTCGAAAGTCGTTGAATTTAGACAATAAAAGATTAAAACCTAGTTTGTAGATTATTTCACGCTCTTTAAAAAAGCACTGAATAATTTTTACTGAAAAATTAATATTTTCTGAGCTATGGTCACGTGAAAGTGGAAATTAAAAAAAATGCTTTTAGGTCTAACTCTCGAAGGTTTGAATTTAGAAAAAAATGTTTGTTAAATATTTTTTTTAGAATAGTGTCCTCTATCACCACTGAAATTATATAAAGTGTATCCGGGAACACCCTGTATATTATACGAGGGTCGCTTAATTTCTAAGTTTAACGATCCTAGTCTTCGCTCAGTGAAACGGTAGAGCAATGAAATTTTTATAAGTTGGTCTCTCATCGATTATGAACATGTTCGTTTGGGTAGAAATCAAATTGATTAAAGTTTAACTGTTTTATAACGTTTTACCATGGAACTGCCATTGAAGGTTTCGCCCAAATGTGAACTTCGCGATGTGATTCGTTTTTTGGCTGGAAAAAATAAAGGGCCGACGGAAATTCATCAAGAATTGTGTAGTGTATACAGTTAACAGTATATGAGCTTTGAAATGGTAGCGCGATGTAATTCGTAAATGGTCCAGATAAGTTGCACGATAAAGAGCGACCTGCGCAAGTAAGCACCGACGAAAACATTGTGCTCGTCAAAAAGCTGATTTATAAATATCCGCGGTACACAATCGACGAATTACCTCTACGATTACCAAGTAAAGAGGAATGTAGTCGTTATCTATTCAAACAATTCGATTCAACAGATGAAATCGAAGGCACCGTGACAGATTATTCAAAAAATTGAACGAATTGCACTACCGACTCGGTATTGATAAGTTGATTTTTGCTACGACACATGTCTCGAAAGATTTGGCGATTATTGTCACAGTAATAAAATTGTCTGTAGATTTCAAAACTCTACATCAACATCGATTAAGCCATTCCAGAATTAATTTTTTTTTTATATGTTTTAGTATTTTTTTTATTTTCTCGAAAACGCATTGAGTTAGAGATCTGAACCTTACCTAGTGGCGATTAAATATTCCTCGAAGGCAATTTCACTATGCTTGTTTCAAAAAGTGTTATGATATGGACTTCTTTTCTTGGGATAATGAATGTAATGCCTACATGAAGTAAAACGCTTTATATCTCTTACAAGAATTATTTTTTACTATGGTGTTTTCACTGCGAATCATTGCGATCAATCTAAATGTTTCTATTTTCTGTTACATGTTCATTTACTCTTACTTTCGGCTTTCTAGCGGTTTCTCTTATAGAATTACAGAGTTTATAGGATAATTCTCTGAACACCACTCGTATTTAATGTTTTCGTCTATGTAGCTCTGACCAAACGCGGATACAGGATTTCGTCTAAGGGAAGACAATTTCTGTGTGTTTTTACATAATTTCCAGAAAATTTGTTATTTAAATTTACTTAAATTTTGAAATTGATCAAAATAAAGTGCTGCGGTTGTAAGTCAGAGGGTTCCAATTGCACCCCCCCCCCCCACTGTATCCGTACCTGTCTTTGACAAAATATTAATTTGTGATTAAATTCGTCTGATGTATTTTTAGATTTCTAAAATATGGATGTTCAATATTGCCGCGTTATTTTCCTAATAATTATGGTGCATCTCAAACTGTTGGAAAAAATATCCAAATAATAAACCTCCCCAGACCACAAATAGGTTTAATCTAAATTATAATTCAATTTCTTTGTATCTCTGTATATTTTCTAGACCTTGGAAACTCAACAAAATTCAAAATTAAATAAAAAACTAAAATCACCTTTACACAAAAATACACAGAAGTGTAATACAGCTGATGTATGATCTTTTATTGTAATGAACTGTATTAATATCCGTAATATCCGTAAAATGAAATTTAACTATCAGTAAGAATCTCAGGAGTAAATTGGCATGTTTGCTGGTTGACTTATAATATATAGAGCTTCATTTTGGCTTTGAATTGCAAACTTTAGTGAATTTCTTAGCTCGGTCTTCTGCTTCTTTCAGTTTGAAAATTTGTTCTATAGATACTATAGGTACTATAGATACTATCTGGCCAATTGATAGAACGTGATGGTTAAAATAAATAAAACTTTCTTTTAATTTAAAATTATTAATTTTGACATGAAGAGTCCGAAGAAGAACATGGGTGAACGGGACACGTCACCTAAAAATAATTATAAAAGAAATGGGATGTAGAGTATAATTTATTTAATTTAATCAAAATATTAAAATGTCTGTTATTGTATTATTTTTCAATTATTATTATAAAACATTCCTTATTTATTTTCTTATGGTTCTAAAAAGCTTTGCAATCGATATAATGTACCTACTCGGTTTGATGTAAGTGCACTAAATTAATTAATTTAAAAATCGTAAGTTTTGCTACTTCTCTTGTCAAGGAAGCAATATTGTAAATATTATCATCGTACCAATCAGAAATCGTGTTCTCTTGTATATGGTGTGTTGAATTTGAAAAATTGAATAACCAAACGTGGTAAACCTTGTTGAATTTATACAGGTACGACAGCAGTGTAAAGTTTAAACAACATCATAACTTTTGCATGATGGTTAATTTAAACGATGAAATGTAAGTGATAATGGCTCGAGTTACTCCACTAAGGATTTATCTGTAGATTTACTTTTTCCTTATTGTTTGTAGGGCGCATAATATAATGTTTCAAACTTTTTATTAATAGTATTTTTATTCAAATTGAATAGTATTTCTATGTAAAATTCTGGTAGTGAATTTATCCTTCAGGTACTTGATTATCTGATAATATAATTTACTAGCTTTTCGCTACTATATTAAATTTTCATAAAACCACGCACTATAAGCTTTTTTATTTATATTTAGTTAAAAAAATTAATTAATATCAAATTGCAGTGCTGTATTACTCTAAAATTCAAATAATATCAATCTTGTTCTGCTGTTCTAGCCAGCTTAATACTGTATTATAAAAATGGCTCGTAGAATCAGTAATGGATACATAGATATTTTGGGGACCAAAGCTAAATATTATATTTATGTTTTATGAACACCCTTATTTGGTATAATATTATTATTATACTGTATAAATAAGTGAAGGTAGGACCGTTCCACTGTATAGGAATCCTGCAGGAAGCTTTAACTTCATTAACTCCTATGTACATGAACGCAAATTCACAGAACCATTAAATGCCACTGTAGACGTCTTTCTTAGTACACATTTTAAAATAAGAAGATCTTGTTCTAGCACAAGAGGAATGAGAAAGATAGGAAAGAATTTACAAAATTCAATTAACTTCATAACATTTTAATTGTGTGATTTGAAATGGTAAATGGTATAAATGGCTTCACATCTTATGAAATTTTCAAAATTCATTCATTCATGTTTGTAAACAAAAGTGGTAGTTATTGTTTATATAATATAATATAATTTTATTACAACGAAATTCTAATTTTTAATTATACTTATAAGTACCTTCTACTTATCTGAAGTTATAAAAGTAGTTGTTAATAAGCAATTTAATATTAAATACCTACATAATAATATTATATTATTTTAATAATAATTTACTCAAATTACATTTTAGAGAATACCCCATTAATTAGATAATGTAGGAAAAGTTTAATTAATGCTGTATGTAATAGGAACTGACAGCTGCAAAATACATACCCATCAATCTTATATACTGGAACCTGTCAATATACATCAGTCAATAGAATATTATTATATATGACATCATTATTAACTTTATCTTTTATTGTTATTTTACTGCTGTGGACCGGGTAAGTACATAAAATAAATAATTTAAACAGTACCCCAATACTACTGGTATAATATGATACTAACTAGTCAAGGATATTTTTTTGTTTAGTCTTTAGTAGCTCGTGCTAATTTATAGACAAAATCATTAACATTTAAGCCAATCGAATGAGTAAACCATATTTTTATATTATATTATACCTTTATGAAGGTATACTTCATAAAAATACTTGATGAAATTTATTTCTACTACATTTTTTAAGATGCAGAATTATAATTATCTCTAATATTAGAAAGTATCCGTGCAATTGTAGTATGTCCAGCCTCGCTTGCCAAGCAAACTTAGAAAATAGGAACTCTCAGAAAATTTAAAAAGCTACAAATTTAAGCTCATCGGGAGTATTCTTAAAATTTGGTAAGATTTTCCTTCACATTTGTATTTCACGATTTCCCCTTGGTTTTCCAGCAACAAAGTAGAAAGAAATCGTTAGAAACCTGAAGATATTCGGGAAAATTCCAAAAAATCTCAAGAAATTTTTGAATTTTAAACCATAGAAATTTTAAAAATTTCAAGAAAATCTTGAGGAAGAGGAAAATCTAAGGAAATAGATAATTCTAGGATATCTTAATATAAATTTAGAAAATCCAATGAAATATCAAAAACTTCTCGAAAATTTTGGGATATTATGAAATTCTAGGCGAGGGTTTGGACAAAAAGTAACGTTGTATGCTGTTTATTCCATACACTTTGAAAGATCATAAAAAACCTAACAAAGTAACTCACCCCATAAATGGCTATCATTTCTCTCTAGAGTCAAGCTCGACTTTAAATAAGCAAAATTTAAATTTAAAACAATTATATTAATTATAATCCAAAATTTATTATTTCAATAGCTTCAGTAGTCGCCGATATACTCTTTTAGTATTTTTGAAATTATGGCCTAACAAAACTTGTTAGTTTGAGAGAATTTTCAACCTGATAGCTGAAGCTTTTTTATAGAATCAAAATATTACTTTTAATCGAAAGAAATTTGACATGCTCTCTCGAAGTCGTGTTTACTATTATGATAAAATACATAGGAATCATAAACTTTTTGTAGTTCGAGGCATTTTAAAAAATTTGAATATTTTAACAAATTTGATAAAATCCTATCTTAAGACAAATGTTACAAGCGAAGCGGGATGTTTTAATCAGTAACAACTTCAATAAAACGAGGCACCACAAAACAGCACAAACAAGCAATATAATTTGCATAAAATGTTTTTAGAAACTTTTAAAACATCGATGCTTGAAGAATCAGGAAAAATTTAAACTTTAAAAGTAGCTAAAGTTAATGGCAGTAATGCTTATGTAAATTAAAGATATATGGATCTTTCAGAGGCGTATTTTTTAAATAGTATTAATAACATTAAACCTTTCGATAATAGACATCATCACAAAAAATTAAGAAGTAAATTTATGTTTGCTTTTATCGCATAATTGATAAAAAAATAATGAAACTAGCGTGAAATACTGGTTTTAACTTCGGTTTTAAACTTGAACTTCTTTAAAACCACAAAATTTGTATTATTTTTATTTTTAGATAAATTTACTAATAGCTGGATTATTTTAATAGCATGTTATGGGTATTATTATAAATTTCGGATAAAATAATAAAATTTAAGTATTTATATTTTTTGTATAATAATAATTATTATTAAAGATATAAATGAGAATTATAGACAAATTATGGCTATACAGAAACAATTAATAACAGCGTTGTAATTCGATAATTTATTTTCCTGAATTTTCGATGTGTGTGGTAAACAAATTACATATTTTAAGAGCAATTTTCATGTAAGCTTCTAAATTCTTGACGATGTCTAATAATTATGAACTTCGTAAGCTGATTCATGATTAATTTTGAAATAACGCTGAATCCGACCGAGTTGTAAGCCATTACAAACAAATAATATTAGTTAATCGTGGGTTCAAATCCCATTTCTGCCTATAGATATAACGACCTCGTGGCTGTTGAAATCGCTATAAAACTATAAAAATAGATAGATGATTATTCTAAATTAGCTTAATTAAATCACTCTCCGAGCAACTCATATTATTTTTTTCGATATAAAACAGCGGGCAATAAAAAAATTATTAATCATTACAACTTTTTTACTATGAAAATATATTAATCATGTTCTTCCCATAAGCCTAATTTTAATAATAATTAGAAAGAAAAATTAACTGATTATGTAAATTACTTTTTTGTTTTATTTTTAAATTCAATTTTCCAAGTTTGTGATTGTGTTAGAGCTTTAATAATGTCACTTATAAAATCAAATCAGGTAGAGTAGAATGTTGTCCTGTTATCGACTCTTGACAAGAATCATCACGCATTTGTTTTAATGCTAGCTTTCTTGCCATGATTATAGCCACCACTCATACATATCGATAAATACTTACATATTTACATGTACGTACCTGAAGGACATGACTCCGTATTGCCAACGCATAATAACAAGAAATCGTGAAAAGCAAAATTGTAATCGCATATTCCGAGCACGAGAAACTGCATTGACGATCAGGCGTGGTTTGGATTACCGATGTCTTGGTTAGGAGGGAAGATTTTCAGGCGAGTATTGCAATCATCCTCTAACATAATGATAAGAAAAGATTCGAATTGGAACGGGTTCGATTAAGAAATTTCCAGGTTCAACGCGTTCAAATCAACGATATAGCTTTTAGGGCGTCAGATCATTGTCTTAAAACTACCGTTGTTCGCTCATAAAATTCACATAAACAAGATAACGTTAACCATTTAACTACTCGAGACTGTAAAATATTTAGCAATTTTTCATAGCTTTCATATATTATGAAAACACTATTGCTTTTAGCAGGGTATTAAATTATAATGCGTACTATTAAGTTATAAACACAAACACCGCAAATTAGTTCCCTTAGGGGAGCACAATTAGGGCCCAATCAATTAGAATCATCCATTTACCATGCTCGACCACTTGAGTAACCTGATATTAAAAGTGATCTCAATTTCTTCGTCGCACATTATCCCATCTCAATAATTATATATGGTATGTACAGTAGCTTATAAATTAAACACCTTTAAAATATTCAGTAACCTACTACCGCATCATCCATAATAATTATTAATAGTGCAAGCTCGGATAAACTAAAATTGATTTACTGAATCAATAAAAAGAACTAATGTTTTCTTCATTACCAAATTAGTACCTTTTTATTATAACCAAGCGAGTAAGAACTTTATTACGAATGAATTTTTAAAATGCTATTATGAACATGTTTAAGCGTATCTAATAGCATCATACCATTTTCGAGTAGTTAATTTTTGCATTCATGTAAAAGTTATTCTAAGCTTCTTCTTTTCAAGCAAAACCAAATATTGTAGTTTTTAATTTTCTAGCTTTTATAATCAACTTCTAAAAAATATAAAATCAAAAAAGTGATCTTAGCTTTATTTTATTGGAAAATTAAATGACTTAGAGATGACAATGCATAAAATGCCTGAAAACTCTAATTTTCTAATAACATTCTTGTAATTTTGCAATCAAGTAATCCATCAATGGATAGCGATCGATCAATCTAGATCAACGTCAAAAAGTGCACGCTTGATGTGGCACTTCGGTAAGCTAAAATACGATCACATCAGAAACTTGATGAAAAAATTGAAAATTTAATAGTTTTCAAGAAAATAGTTAACTGACTTACCTAAAAACTAGCATCGAGAGTGTTTTCGAGAAGGTGATATGTTTACACAATATAGTAATGCAATTTAACTGCAAATACGAACAAGGCAAGCACAAGTGCGATAATATCATCTGGTTGCTGGTTTCACCATTACATTTTGCATGTGCACATACTTTCAGCTTTCATTCCTCCATCAAATTAGTCATGCACAAAGATTATCTTCAAGTTGTATCTTGATAAATTATTACATTCACTGATAACAAGAGCCAGAGTTTGATTTTAACCAAATTTGATTAAATTGGTATTCCAACGGTCGTCTCCGACCAGCAACTTTTAATTTGATTATACTTTTCGCTATTTCGGTAAGCCCTATGTGGTATTCCTTTGAAGCTATTTTAAATAAATTTTAATTAATCGTTAATCGTTGTAACTGTTGTTATTTATTCTCTTGCTATAATATTATTAGAATATTTATTCAAATTTCGATTTAATAATTTAAAACCAATTAAACGTTAAACGTGTTCACAGTTATAACTGGTTAGCAGTGCAGTTCGCAACTAAAATATTAGCTTTTGCATAAGATATTATGCAAATTTCTAATTTTCTTACAGGTTTAAAGGAATACATCAAAATTAAATCGAGGGTTTCAAAGAGCACATAAATAGTTTGATGTATGTACATATATGTATAAATATTTATTGAATACTCACCCGCATAAAATACAAAATAAAATTTGTTAAAACCCAATAAATATCCAATAAATAAAATTGTAAATTTAATTATCATACTAAAAAGATCTACTTTTATGCCCTCTGAATAATAACGATAATATCGTAAAGAATTTTTTGTAATATAATAATTAGAACTGATGATGATGGTCGGTCAAATAATTAAAAAGTGATCGTAATAATAATATGTTCATGTTAATTTTTAATTGATGGCTCCGTGGTAGATTTCTTGAGGAATGCATATTTGCTTAGAATTTGTAAAAATGAAAAACAAGTTTCTAATAAGAATTTTAACCAAGATGTTTTTCTGTTATAATTAAGTTGTTATATGACAATTTAACAGTTGACATAATGACATAAACTACGATATTAGCGTTAGGTTTTAACAGTCAGGCATCGAATGATTTTATACTACACATACACTCATGTAATGCGTATTTGCTCTGCTTGATAGCTGTAGATCCGTCACATTATGTCAAAAACAATGATTAAATTGATTATTTTTAATTTCTACCCATTTTATTCAAAATTATAGTAATTTGTTAGTCCGTTCTGTACAACACGTAAAATTGATAACATCTTAATGGTAAAATGACCAAGAGGCCCAACACGGTGGCATAAAAAATCTTTATACCTAAACGCATATTATAAATAGTCAGATTTTTAGTTTACTTTTTGTTAGTTAATTGAAGTTTTACTTTAAAGTCAGGACAAATTTTATTCATTTTCTTATTCCTTTTTTTAAATTAAGATAACTATTGTAATACCAGCAAACTAACCAGCTGATAGCTAATTTATGGCCGCTTTGAACAAACTTTATACTTCATGCTTAACGCTTGCGATTTCAAAACAAGTTTCATTAACTACTATTTTATCCTTATTTTTTATATCCGTCCGAAATTGAACAAAAAGGTTAGTGTCAGTGCGGGTTGTCGCGGTAGGTAGAGGGAAAGTAGTACTGCATCAATGAGCTATGAGCTGCACAACAAATGTAACTAATATTTTAGTGCATCATTTGTAAGTTTATATATCAAATTAAAAAATTAAAATTAGTTGGCTTAGACACATATACGAAAATAATCAGTATAGAAATAAGTAATTTCAAAACATTTGTTCCTGTACCTACCTATATGTATAGATGAGTGGTAAATAATTTTATAGTGGTGACATTGCAACTTTAAGTAATAATCCAATCAGACCTTATAAAGGAAGTTCTAATTATATGAATTTGCATAATCAGTTTTGATTTTTTGTATTATATTTTCATTCGCGTTATTTTAAATAGATAGTCACAACTTACATTTTTATTACATTCTTCTTCTTTTCTCCAGTTAATTTAAGATGTTAACCTGGTTAAATGTATCATTGATAGATCAAGTAAGCGACCATCAGGCATTATAGTGTGGTCGCTTTATATTAATAGTTCTTGCCGCAGTAGTTTTTGTGAAGGAAACGTGTGGTTTTTTTGGTAAATACAAACAACAAATATATGGCAGGATCCTGCAGCCTGCAGGGTGAAGAGTGCAAAGGGTGAAGCAAAATATTTCATTTTAATAAAAAAATTGATTTATGTTTTTCACTTTTTTAATAAATAGAATGTTTGAACTTTAGGCGCAAGCTTGTTGTTTACTAGTGTCGTGGTGTCACGAAGATCAAGGTGGACTTGACCATCCTCTACACTGAGAAAAATAGTTTTATTAGAAAGTATTGCTAATACCATTTTCATTGCAGTAGCAATAAACAATAATTATAATTATGATTTGTTTAATAATGATTTCTAGCCGAAGTTGTTCTAATAATAATCTGTGGTTTATAGAGGCGATCTTAAATCTTTAATTGTAAAATATTGTGAACATAATAAAATTTCTTATGCACTCGGCTTTTATCAAACGGTTACTTGTGAACGTTATAATATTATTATAATGTGTCTAAGAAATATTATTACAGGCAAATCTGCAATTCTAAAACTCAGCATTTTAGCAAAATGCGTATGCTACTTTAATTCTATTGTGCTACGGTTAGGTTAATGTTAGTGTTATTTTTTATCCGAATTAACTTCAGGTAAGTAATAATAATTATTAATCAGTTAAAACATCTTTCCAAATATATATGGTATTTATACCTACTGTTAATTTGTAAAAGTGATTATTCGATCGCTTTTTACGTTTATAAAAAATTTTTAGCGTCCTCTTCATTTCGTTTGACGCCATAATACACATTTTCTTGAAAATAATCTTATAGGTAATTTTGTTTTACGTAACAGCTTTCTTAAATTTTCATATTTAGTAACAAATTGAATTTTAACAATTTAGTGATTAATTTAACGGTTATGTTTAGAATGTCGGACACCTTTGTGCAAACTATTTTGGATCAATGGGATATGGCTGATGAATTGTTAGAAAAATGATACAGATGAAGAGGCACTGAAATTGTTGGATAACTACAATCGAGTTTTTAATTCCGAAGATGTCCTAACAACAGAGTTACAGAGTAACTCCAAAATTATCACCTAAGTGCAATCAAGATAATAGAGGGTTCCACATTGTCTGCATCACCACATCATTGTAGTTATGATCAAAATTCATTTCATTTTATTTTTAATTTTAAAATTGCTTTTCAGTGACATCATTATCAACGGACGAAGTGACAGATGAAACTACTCTAGCTAGTTGAGCATTTTTACAAAATTCCGTTGAACCTTGGGACAATGTACTTCTCTGCTGGTTTAAAACTTTTAAATTAAGGCGAAAAGAAACAAATTTATCAACAATAAATCATTTTAACAGATATTCAGCTTCTAAAATAAAAAGAAGGATTTTCTTTGGTATGGGTATCAGGGGAAAAGAAAGGATTTATAAGACATTCAACAAAATTTAATATCTACAAATTTTAGATTGAACAAGATTTTAATCAATCATTTCCTGAAAAAGAGAATAATTTATATACTGCTTGGCCAGCATTGCCTAAAGTCATTATTAAAGAAGCAACAAACAAACAAACATGTCAACTTGCCTTTACAAAATGAAAATATATTTGGTGAGTAAAAGGAAATCCAAAATATGTAATAGAACAACATAATATACGAAATCTTACAGATAATAATCTCCTCAGCCTCATTTATTTGGGCCAATAACTGTTGGTGATAGTTCCAGACCAAAAAAGAAAGCTTTGAGACCTTCCAGACTGGAAATTCAGTAAAGATTTTTGTTTAATATATCTGTAAGTTTATTTTGTAGGGATGTGCACGGTTTAACCAAATCAATTTCATTTCAGAATATCGGGTTATTAGAAGAAAAGATACAAGAAGTAGAAAAGTAGGGGATAAATCATCTCTTGAGCATTTTCTCGTATGTATGGGCAAAGAAAATTATTATGTTGTAATCGACATTGTGAGGTATCATACAAAAGATGGTGTATGACGTAAAGACATGTTTTGATAATACTAACACTGCTACACATTCACTTATTATGTCAGATATCAGAAGATTATTATCTAAAGCGTAAGTTTTCATTTTAATTTTATTTTTATTTTAAAATCGTTCAAAAATTTACTTTTTACTTTTTAATTATAACGTTATATCGTATTATGAATTTTTCATAATTTCAAATATTTTTAATGCAAACCTGTTATGTGATAATTATGTCTTTTTTAATTTTTTGAATTATTGAATTTCTACATATTGTATTATTCTTATTTTAAAAAAAATTTTTATATTAAAAAAAAATTTTTCAATTTTTCTACAATGAGCAGAATATTTTGTATTGGGTTTTTCTTTAGTTTATTACTTAGTTTTTATTATTAGTATTATTTAGTTTTTAGTTGTCAAGTTTCTAAATATGCCAACTTGTTATATTTTTTCCAATTTAAAGACTCATGCCATCAATACATTGATTATTCATTTTATTATACGACATCGAACATTTCAAAAGAAATGTAATAAGTACCAAACGGCTCAGTGTAAAAAGTTACCAATTATAAAATAAATGATACTATTTACATAGATTGTATTGATGGAATGCCTGTCTTTGGATTAATAAGTCATATATTTATTTTGTCAAAAGAGAAAATTTGTTTTTTTACAAAAAATTTGAGATTCTATTATTTAATAATCATTTACAAGCTTATACAGTATAAGTACAAAAAAACAGTACAAGTACTGCTTCTATATAATACTTACTGAATATTGCCATCAGATTTAACGAATTATTCTCCAATTGTTATTACTTACATATTACACAGAACTGATAAGTGCTATTATGTTTCTAATAAGAATTTATATAAAAATGTATTTTTTTATAAATAAATGTATCAAAATAATATAACATTAAATGTTTTATTAAGCATCCTTATACTTCTTAAAAATTTTATTATAGCTACTATAAGAAATAATATTGATGTATATTAACCAATCTTATGATGACAATTATATTAGTAATGCTAATTATTACACACTACATTTCAGTAATGTGAATTTCATAAAGCGTCTTATAACTGGAATAAGATAAAAATATTACCGATATTAAATTATATTAAAACGGTATTAAAAATAATAATGTTAATAACAACATACTTATTGTAACGCTTATCAAACAGAATATTTGATAGTAAAACACGGGTTCAGCAAAATGAGTATAATAACAGTAATCAAACGCTTTGCTGTCCAAATACGTAATAGAATTTCTTATACTTGTAACAATAATTCTAATGCACAGTATTAAAATTTTCTCTCAGTGTAAACTTGTACCACTTCATAACTTTTGATGCACCACTTTTTTCTAATCTCAGCATATAAATGTGGAAGTCCTGACTGACTGATCACTGCCCAGCTCAATCTCTGGACCTACAAAGTCTTGGGGTGAAATCGTAATCGAGGACATTAAAATATTTTGAACATATCTCCCACACAGGGTACTGGCAACTTCTTTGATGTATTAAATTTATGTCTAATACCTTCTATGTAACTGAAGTATATACAGTTCCTGTTGTTGAAAACCTGTGTTAAATTGTTGGTCTTCTGTTTCTATAGCCAACTTGAATCATTATGAGCATAGTAGAGAAGGAATTAGAAATTATTCTCTTTGAATATATTCAAAGAGAATAATTTTGTCATTTTTGTCAGTGGTATTCATATATGCCACTACTGAATATCAATTTATATTAATTGCCAACAAAATCAATATATTATAATTGCCTACTTACAAGATCTATTTCAACATAATTATTAGGTCAGAACGTACCTACATATGATTTTACATATACAAAAGTCCCATCACCAAGAGTGATATGCTATGTAGACTTCATGTTAGTAATTTTACGTATTTGGAGGTCATAACTTTTACAAACGTTAATGTATAATTTATAGATTTATTTTAAAAATAAACAAGAAAAACGTAGATGAAAGTTGAAAGATGAAAGAGAAACAAAATAGAAAGATAGAAAGAACTAAAATATTATATTATACTTCACTTCAGAAACATTTCACTATGAAAATAAAAAAAATTGATAATTCAAAAATTAATCATGATAATTTGATAAAGTAAAATTTCACTTGGACACATTTATTTTTGCTTTTTTTTTCGGTTATCAGTTAGCCCTTTTAGCAAGTCAAAATGCGTTAAAATCATAAAATATCAGATTATATAATATATGAGGGGGTCCATTGCAAAACTCGTTAAGTCCACTTTAGTAAATTTTACAGGAGGAGCAAAAAACTGTTTGGTTCACACATTAGCATTGAAGTAATACCTATTTTTCAACAGTGATTTTCTATGCTTTATAGCAAATTTAGCATCGAAAAATTTTAACCATTAAAGAACTATGTAAATTCAATCTGAAAACACGCCTAACTCATTTTTGAATAAAAGTGGAATTAACGAGTTTTGCAATGGACCCCCTCATATTATTTATACATTAAGATACTCATTTTATTCCAAAACTAAGTCTCCAAGTTAAATTTTACTTATTAAAGGCTATAGCCGGGTAAGCATGGGGAAATGGCCCCGTACACCGATTTGGCTAATTTTTTTTTTAGAAGTTCCTCTCTAAGCAACATTACATTTTCCAAAATATTAGATTCTAAATGTTGATAGTTTCTTAGAAAAAAAATATTTTCGAAATTTAGTAAAGAATTTTTTTCTCTGAAAGTATTATTGCAAATTGAATTATATTCGAATATGTTATAGAGGTACTAAAGACCTATAAGTGGTAATTTGTTTGTGACTTTAGCTCTACATAAAATGTAGAAAAAACGGGAAACAAGTTTTCAAAAATTAAAAAAATTAAATTTTGGCCGTACAACAATCACCAAATTTTTGTCAAATATTCCTTATATATGCCCATATAACATATATTAATTTTAAATTTTTACGAATGGTATAACATATTGATATTTAAAAAAGTTCTTGTCTAGGTGCACCGGCCAGCATTGACAGTCAACTTCGTAAGGGGATGTCCATTAATTACTTGAGGCGTTTAGAGAGGAATCTCACCCAATCTCACGTGTAGAAGAGGGGGGGGTTGGAAAATATTACGTAATTTCTTTTATCCACAATAAACTGTCAAATTGCGATAGAACTGGGTTAAATTAAGTAAAACAAACAATCTCACGTGAGATTAGAGGGGGTGCGGATCGATCCAATTCTTAAGACATTTTACCAGGGGGGGAGGGCGATCAAAAAATCGTCTAACATAACAATGACGCGATGCAACTAGAACTTTTAATATATTGGAATTGTCCCTAACAAAATGCCTATCTATACTGGAGCCGTCATCCTTAAGAGCCCTTTACACTATGCGATTTATCCTAGGATTTCTCGTACGATTTTACTTAGGATTCAAAAATAAACACCTCCCTAATCATAGGTTTAGGTTAAGATTTTGTTATGAGTTGCTTATGAGTTCAGATTCGAGTTTTTCTTTGCGACAAATCGTAAAATGTAAACGGTAACATATCTGCTTACGACAACTCGCACGAGAAATCTTAGGATAAATCGCATAGTGTAAAGGGCCCTTTAAGCATTTCAGCTAAATAGGATATAGATTGACTGTATTGGTAAGTACCTGAAATAGTATATTATATATCATGGTACTAAGGTGCTGCTTTTCATCCCGCGTGCAAAGGTTTTCGCACGAGGTGTTAGCCGAGTGCAAAAATTGCACACGGGATGAAAAGAACCTTAGTCCTAAGGTGTATATACTATTTTTCACAATTTCGCTGAAAATGCTGAATTACATTGGTTAATAACTAAATTTGAGATTTTGAAATTGCTCGAAAACGGCGCTAAATATCGAAAAACCGAGCAAAAAATTTACCCCCGTTACAGTAGCCCCCAGCGATTTGTCGTAAGAAGCCATATGCAAAATTTCAGATCAATAGCGCGCAATAATGGCGCGGGAAAAAAAGTATTACTTTAGTCCCGCAAAGGAATTGTGAAAAAAAAATTTTTAACTCGGTTTCGGTCATTTCAGAGAAATCCTGTATATCTCTTGAAACCAGAGCTTGAATGGGTAGGAATGGTGTTTTCTATTTCTTATTAAATGGTTATTATGCAGTAGACTGTCGATGCCTGCCGGTGCACGTAGGCAAGAACTTTTTTAAATATCAATATGTTATACCATTGGTAAAAATTTAAAATTAATATATGTTATATGGGCTTATATAAGGAATATTTGACAAAAATTTGGTGATTGTTGTACGGCCAAAATTTAATTTTTTTAATTTTTGAAAACTTTTTTTCCCGTTTTTTCTACATTTTATGTGGAGTTAAAATCACAAAAAAATTACCACTTATAGGTCTTTAATACCTCTAAAACATAGTCCAATATAATTCAATTTGCAATAATACTTTCCGAGAAAAAAATTCTTTACTAAATTTCGAAAATATTTTTTTTCTAAGAAACTATCAACATTTAGGATCTAATATTTTGGAAAATGTAATGTTGCTTAGAGAGGAACTTCTAAAAAAAAAATTAGTCAAATCGGTGTAAGGGCCATTTCCCCATGCTTACCCGGCTATAGCCTTTATGCAAACCTATAATAGTGACTGTGTTAGTTATATTCAAATAACAATACCGTACAAATAGATGATATCTAGGTAAAAAGACAAAGTTTACTATTGAATGCAATGAAACCAAAAGATAAAATAAAAATTATGCCCGGTTAGTTTCTATAGTTTCCACTCAAAAATAAGAACGCAGTTAGCTTTTCACTTTGCGAATTGAACCATTTTTTGTAATTCCAATGAATATAAAGTTAGCAATGGTGCTTACTTGTTTTGCAACAGTCCGTATTATGTATATAGATACTTTATGAAGAATTATATGAATTTCAAACTAACGAAGGCAATTTATTGTTAATGTCTCAACTTACAAAAGGGATTTCGAGATTAATCTTCGTTTTGCTATGATAAACTGGTGCAATAAATGATTTTTGTTATAATAAATATTATTGAACTGATATTCTTACTTACTAATGTTAAGATGCAACCTTGAAAGCTGATTTTACAGATGATTCTCTAACAATAATAATCGAGAAGCGTTGGGGCCGATTTAATTAATTTTGCAGTGTAAAACGTGACTCCTGCTGCTTACGCTTATTGTCATACTGTAACTGGCTGTGGCGTCTTGTTACAAGAGAATTGCAGAGACTGAATAGAGAACTTTGCAAATGAAATGGTAAGAGGTCTTGTTATTAAAATTACCAAGAATGTTAATGAGATTAGATATTTAGGTATAAACCATGTATAATCCGTTCTCTTGTATAAAATACGACTACTTCACATTTTCAAGTACTATGATAACACTGTTGCTGTTGCTGTTACGATGTGTGTTTACTATTATACTATTAAACAATCCCGAAATGTTAATTTCAGACAACAAGAAACTTGGTGTGGTATATTACAAATTTATTTTAAAAATATCCTAAATATTCTAAGCAAAGAGTTTAAAAGTGTTTGCAATTTGAATTGATATTTCCGTGGTAAAAGTCGTGAACTAAAAAGCGTCCTTAGGCGAAACATAAGTAAATGACCGCACCTGAGCAATGTAATGATTTGCACCCACACAAGCAGATGAAATATAATGACCTACAACCATAGCTTGTATTAGAAAGCCTTTTGTGTAACAAAGCATTGTATGAAACGGATTTTTATAGAAATCTGGTAAATTGCAAAGTACTATATGATTTTACCAAACAAACGATTTAAATTCGTGAAAAATACAAATTTTTGCATTTACAGTCATTTCTTGGATGGGTACCAAACAAGGCAAGATTTTAAAAATAGTAGTACTTATTTCACCAACATCATAAACTATCCAAAAGTCGTGACATTACTTGTGATGATATTCATCATCACAACCTTCTATACAGCCTTGACCATTGGCAATTTAATTCAGTTGGCAACAAAATCTTCTTTGATGTACAATTTCGATTTTGACGAGTTCGAAATATTTTTAATGTAATCGTTAGTATTAATCGATATAATACGAGTATGTACTAGGTACCTAGTCAATTAAATAATAAAAATTACTTGGAATCTTTAAAATGGATACATATTGGTTCGTTGGAGTATAGCTATTTTTATGTGCAATTACAATTAAAATAAAACTAATAGGAGTCGATCCCTGATCAAGAAATAACGACATCAAACTACCTTTAATTGTATTAGCTTTAAATATTTGAAACAAGAACCAATTAGTTTACTTTCAATTTTGTAACGATGTAACAAGAATTTCAAAGAAAGACTGTGTTAAGACTCTTGTTGCACAATTATAAGTTTCAATGATTGTAAAATGTTTATAGATCAATCAACATTAATTACTGAGGTAAGTTTTTTCAACAACGTAGAAAAGTTCTTTAGCCAGTAAGACAGTGGAACATTCTTAGTACCGATTAAATTGACATAAATCTGCGTTTACTTTGACGTTTTATGTTAAATAACATAGAAGATGTCTATAAACAATGCAACTTAAACTCGTTAACATTCAAACTAAAATTCCTTCTAATTAATGACTTTAATTGCACAGAATATCTTATATGGAATATGGACTTATCTTTACGTATTCTTTCTCGGTACTTACTTGTTATGTTATTTTTTTTTCAAAAGAGATAATTTTAATATTATCCTTTATCATAATATAAAAGAAACTTGAAAATTTAAATAGCGCAACAAATCGTTTACGGTCATTAGCGATGCATTTCGTACCGAACAAGTACGTTAGGTTTGCTAAAATTCCATCTTGTCGGTTTGATTTTGAACATAATGAATGCAATCTGAGTAATGATGTAAAAAAGGTAATCGGTGATGCAGTTCTAAAAAACCAATTAAAAATAATTTTTTATACCAGATACCAGATTGACTTCAATAAATTGCTGGAATATATCGCTGTAATTTAAACCAGAAGTGGGATTAGTGTAAACTAAGGCGCCGACAACAAAGTAACAAGTCTCCTAATCGACGGTGTACTTACCGCACAGATACTTCCATTTAATTAACAAGGTGAATAATTAATTAAACTACTTACAAATGTAAAAGACAACAACTTCCAAATATACATTTTTGAATTATTGTAAACTTTCTGTTTGATGATTTGCATCATTTATGAATTGTCGGTACCCCGATTAGGTATCATTATTTATTATGTCTATTGGCCAATAATTTTAGCTGTCATATCACTAAGGGGACTCTTGGCAAAAACTAAATAAACGGTTTTATCGTCATCGCTTATTCTGAGTTCTGTAATTTTCTCGATTCGGATCAACCAGCATATAAACTTTGGCGATTATCCTGGCAATCATAGTATGGATGACTATGCAAAAATTTACAGAAAATATGTGGATAATGATATTTAATTTTAAATTAATTTTTGTTTTATTACTAAAAATTACACCAAGAATAAGATCTCTCTTTTTGAACAAAATGTAACTCTAAATAAAAAAATCCAATTTAAAATAAGATATTTCAACTATAAAAACTATATAAATTTACGTACCGTCAACAGAATATATTTCATCAAGTTAACATACGAGTTCGACAAGCTTTGTTTAAGACTAAAAGATTTTAATTTAGGACTTTACTTTGGAATTATAGCAGTATACAATTAAAAAGTTTAAATTTCAATGAATAGGTGAAAACCAAGAAAAGTGCATTTAAATGACATACATAGGAATTTGCAATTTTTGAAAACAATTACTTTTATACAAAGCTACTTTTAAAATATTAGATACAGATTTCTTAGGCTGTCTTCTAATAATAGCATTTTCTTGTTTTTTAATAATTGCATATTTGATTATTTTGCGAATTATGAATCCATACGATACAAGATTTAATTGCATGCAATTTTCACCTTTCACTGTTCTCGATAAAAGTACTTCAGCGTGGATACTGGAAGGAAATGCATGTTCGATTTGTAAATTAATATTCAGCAAACATTTTTATTCTTAATATATTGACATATTAGTTAATTTTAAAATTATTTCTGTTCTATTGCCAAGTAAACGAAAAATAAGTATGCATTCGGTTTTGGTTAAAGAAATTGTATATATTTTAGAATTCGACATTTCAGATTAATAACATAAAAACTAAAATAAAAAATTTAGCAAACTCAAAGTTGGGATTGTAAATTTCATTTTTAATTAAAAGTTCTATATTTGCATAAGCCCCATGTAATATCATAAATTTATTTATATTTTAGTGCCCGACAGCGCTTTAAATTTAAAAAAAAATAATACAACTTTAACATTTTCAGGCAAATGTACAAAAACGTTTAAGACTCAGGTGTTTTGAACATTCAATTTGAGAGGGTTGTTACTCTTGAACGTTCTACATCTATTAGACACAGTTATTGTTGTGATTTCGTTTTACATCGTATTCGGCACGTGCCTTAACTTATTTTTAGGACGTAAAATAAGCACAGAATTCTAGCTAACTCGAAAAATGATGTATGTGTAGTATCAACATGACATCGTTTCCATGTCTCGAAAAAATCTAACACTGCAAAAATAAATTTTGTATTGTGTAGCTAAATTTCCAAATTCCACTCCTTCTATCATTTTACATGGCTTATTAGTCATTACAGAAATTAGTTCACCAAAGTTAAATCAATAACGAATATAATTTTGATGGGGAAGGATAATTAAGTTTTTCATTGAAAAACAAAGTTCAAATAGTTTTACTGGCCGTTGAAATTATGTAAACTGGTTATTACAAATTTCCCAACTTACTTTTCGGGAAAATAGGATTGTTTTCAAACTGAAGCTGAATAGAAGGTATTTGGATTAGGCCTAATTTTAACAAATATTGTAATAAAAGGTTTAAACTTTTTGTTAAAGTTATTCGACCGGTAATTTAATTTGTTTATTTAAATAACCATTTTTAATATCAACTGTTTGCGTTATAGCTGAATAATTTTATATTTAATGCATTTATGCCTATAAATAAATCTAAGGCACGTACCGCAAGCATTTTTAAAGTGTGATTTATTACTGCTATCTTATTATACTAATGCATGCAACATGCAATTTCTTCCTGTCTTATCCAGAAAGTTACATTTGCAAGTATATATAGGTACCATCGAAGTCCTATAAAATAAATAAATTATAATAAAAAGTCAATAAATCTTTAAAGGCCACATAAAATTGTAATATGACGCATCATCTCAAGATATGCTAAAGTATTTAAATCCGGCATGATTTCAGCATTTGAATGGGCAAATAAAAATTCAGAACCAGTTTGGATTATTTGTCACTTAACAAAATGATAAGAAATAGTTATAAATTTCTAAAAACTACTCCAACTTGCAGTTTAATTTAAACATATCAGACAATCTTCAAAATAATTAAAGTGAGTGTGTATGTATATTGTGTGCTTATCTATAGAGCTTTTAACGTTCGATTTCCAATGTATTTATATTACATTATTTGGATATCAAAGAGCCGAAAAGTATTTATACTTAAATAATAGCTTTTAATTTAGTGAATTAATACAACTTGGAAACAGTTTATTTTTTTCACGATTTTCTTTACAAGTTTTCTCGTCCATTTATGTAAATTATCTTTCGCTTGCATTATGCAAAAATACATATTTTAATGAAATTGCCATATATCGTTGTCATTAATTACTATTTATATTGTAGTATCCACTGTTGCGATAAGATATCCTTATTTCTTTTGAGCTGCTATACGGTTTTTACCGCATTAGTTGATTTTATTGTAATCTCAAAACCAGAAGTTGACGTTATTTTAAAATAAAATTTAGTGTACATAAATAATCAATATTAAACGAAGAAAGTACTTGGTGATAATTCAAAAATTATCCCATTAATATAGAAGCTTATATCGCTAGTGTATCACAAACCTTCCTTACTCTCTACAATTTACTGTATGCATAGCATTTCCTAACATGCAGAGTTAAGAATAACGACTTTGGGAAAACTGGTTGTTGAAAGTATAATAAGCCTTGTCGCTACTTTCACTTGACCTAAGAAATGAAAAATCAGGAAAGTCAAACTGGGAAAGTGTGAGGTTAGATTATTATTAATAACGTAAATAATTCAAAACCTCAGTTGAAGGCAATTAAGCTATGCTGAAAGCAAAATATAATCTCATCTCTTCAAATGAAAATAGTACACTACTGAAGCGACTTTGTGACATCTTTTTACATAAGTGAAGCTACTTTATGGCTCAAACCAAAGAAAGATCACCTGTCTAAATGCAACCTGTATAAGACATGCACATCTTAACGGCGTTCTTTGGTGCACAACAGAACCGGTTACACAACGGTCGACCAAGTTTACTTGTCTACGCTGCATGTAGCTCCTTAATCTTGAACAAATACGATATACATATTTGTTATTTAAAAAGAAAAGCAATAACACCGAAAAATATATAAAAATTCTCCCAATACTGCAAAAATCAAAAAAGGTCTACATATTGAACATTGTTTCGTTACACTCGAAGGATTTTTTCAATTTTTCACTGAATTGTTATAAACCGCGTGACAGGATTTTAGTTGCGGTTTTTTTTTATTATAGTACGTGAACCGAATTAATATTTAGATACATTATTTTTAAACGTAATAAATATAAAAGATAAAATCATTAAATAGTTACAACGAACGTAGCAGTTCAAAAATCCAATTCGATGGAATTTCCTTTCAGTCATATTCCTGATAGCGTATCCGATAATTCTAAGAATATCCAATGTTTTCTTATTTATGGATTATTTCACTATGCTGTATTGCATTTTGCAATACTAATTGTTATTACCTATAGAAATCAGACTTTTAAAAGAAGTTAATTTAATGTCGCAGATAATAAATTTATATATTCTGCTACTGGATAAATTGTAATTAAAGTACTAAATTATGATACACATGCAAAAGCAGATTGAGAATCCTTGTAAGGATAAACACACGATACAATTGGATTGATAATTGTGTTTTATTTTTATATAATGAAAGCAATAATTTAAACATTTGCTTTTAGTTCTGAAAGTGGATGTTGCTGGCCCTATACCTGAAAAGAGCTTCAAGAAATTTGTTTTATCATCAGGAATTTTCAATAATCAAGATTTAACCAATGGTCTGCTAAATTTTAACAAAGTTGAAAAGAAACTTTTTAAATAGAAGAATATTATTATAAAATATTTTATTGAAATTGGAAATTTAAAGTTTTTTGTTGAAATTTATTTGTTTATAAATTATCACTTTATTTAAAATTCATAGATCGATTTCAAGCTACTTTTTACTTACATTGGTTAATTCTTTCCGACAAACGGCATAAGTTAATATTAATTGACAGCTATTAATCCATTAAAAGAAATTACCTTTAAATGGTTTACTAATAGCGGTTGAAGTTTAAGTTATGAGCTGAAACGCTTTCGGTTGCAGCAAATTTTTTTAAAATCAGAATTACAAATGCAACAAAAAGATATTTACCGATAATTAAGTTTGTCGTAAAATTTTTTATACAAAAAATAAGGTTTCAGTACATAAATTAACAAGTCGCAGTGCTTTAAATATATTGAAAACAAAATATTAAATTTTAATTTAAAGATTTACAATTTACTATTGTTAGAGTTTTACTATTGAATAGAAGATGAAAACAGAATAACTGTCTTGAATATCAAAGTAATCCACGAGAAAAACTTTTTTTAAATTTAAATATGGCTCAAAAAGGGCAACTTGGCCTGGAAGATATTTAAAATAATAAAATTATTCCTATCGGTAAAACAGTCAAATAACAGTCATTTGCCTAAAAGTAAAATATATTGTTCTTCTCGCGATCATCAAGACTTTACCTTAGTACTATGCAACGAACATTCTACATCAAGATCGAAGATCAATAGTCAAGATTTATTCTTAAAATTATTGGTATTTACTAGATCGTACCAAATACGTTTTATAAAGAAAACCTATTATTGAAATATTCCCAGATTTGATTTTTATTGGTTTCTTATTATTTCAAACTCTCTAATTTACAGAACGTTCTGTTACGAATTTCTAGGTTAAAGCAACTTTTAAAATTGTAATATTATAAGATAACAATAAATTATAAACATAATAAACTAAATATATGTTTAATTATAAAATAAATTTAATAGAATTAATTTATATTTTAAAACAAAATTAATAAGGATTAAAAAAATTCGAAATTTCCTTTTTATATTTAAAGTACTTAGGTGTTTAATTTAATCACAACTTGGCGAATAGCATCAAGGTATAAAAATTATTTAACAAGTCAAATTATCTCTTATTTCAATTATCAAACATCCTTTAAAATAGATACTAAAGAGCTTTTTTATCATGCTATATTTTTAAAATTCTTAAAGTCAATTGAAAATTATACATCTAACTTATCAAATCAAACAATCATCATGCATGGATCTCGGTATATAATTTTTTGAACTTGATTGTATAAGATATACACTTAATATATTTTATTTTTGTTACTATATAATTATTACTCACAGTTTTATAGTAATCTTATTTACTAAGTAACTGTAATAATAATTATAGATTTGTTATTTACTTTTCATGAGAAAATCAACTGGTATCGAATTATTAAACTAAAAATTTTAAATATACGCTCTTAACTGTTAAAAGATTAATAAAATCATCTCGATAATTTGATAATTACGATACTTATGTGCAATTATACCCGCAGATTGTTAGTTAAATTATAGTAAAAAGTAAAAATGCGAGAAAATAAAAAATTATATATAAACCAATTTATATATAAAGTGTATGGATATATTTATGAATAACAAAACGTTTTGTTAGAACTTTAGCTTCCTCGAAATCGTAATTTTTGCTTAAAAACGCAATATACTTTTTAATCATGAGTTTAAAATATAATGAGCATAATTGTTATAAGATTAATAATAAATAATATTTATTTGTTAAAAAAAACTTAATTAAGCAGGCGAAATCATTGCAACTTATGTGTTAATGTAGCAGTTATTTGCGATATACCTCACCTCACCTCACCGTGGAGCTTGTAACTACCAAAAAGAGTCAACAAATTTGCTGTTCTATTACGTACACTTGATGTTGTTTTGAGTTTGATTCTGAATTGTTTTATTGTAAAAGCCTGGTGAAATGATAATTCACAAACATTTGGTTTATAAACGAAACTTTCTATACCAACTATACGTATTAGATTAACTTAATATTTTTCCGCTTGGTGGCGTTCGCTTAATGTAAATAGCGAATTTTGTGGGGCAAAATTTCAGGGGCGCAAAAATTTAAGGAGACGCAAAATTTAATTTCAGGAGTTGTAATTAATTACTTAATCATTAATCGTCTTAATTATTATTAAAAATAAATTTCATTTTCTTTATAAATTTTTGGAATTTATAAAAAGGTCAACTGGAAAATTGAGGGTAGGGCGCAAAATATTAAAGGTTTGTGGCGTCACACTTGGTAAATAAGGCTCTGGTATTCGGTTTGAAAATTTCATAAAAGTGCTTACAGATGTATGCCACTTATGATTGGTTCAAGTTTATAATTTTTGTTGTCTTCGAACGCTTTATCGTCAAATTTCCCTAAAATATTAATTTCTCTGTTATACATTGTTACGTACTATCTACATATTATGTAAATGTGAAGTTCTAACATCAGGTGTATACCTACCAGACTTTGTGGCTGTCAATTTCTAACTAACAAGTTTTCGTGTTGTTTTAAATAGTAGAATTTATTTATGTTCGTTCCTATAGTCGATGCTTGGCTCCAGCAAAACTTGAGCACGACTTAAGTGCGAAATTGTTCATTTTGATTGGTTGATTTTGTACTTAAGTCTGACTCAAGTCTGAGATCGGGCGAAGTATCGACTATAGGTGTGAGCATTAGTCAGTTTAGTCAAGTGTGATAAGTTATCAACCGTTACAAAATGGCAAAACTTCGCAATGGTTTGATAGGGCTGTAAAAAATTATTTATACTTAAAATTAACAATATTATTAACTGTAAATACTAAAAACTTTTATCGTGAAAAACACTGCTGTGTTACACTCAATTTCATATTAGTAATTTTCGAACCTCTTTAGAAGGGCAGCACTCATTTACCCCATTTTCACACCCTTGATAATCACAATACTGCTTGCTCTACCTGCACATTATTGAATTACAAATAAGTACTTCTCCAAACTTAGGGAAATTATTCTTCATATCCTAGAATCGGCTTTGATCCCCACTAGGCCATAGAACCTTTATTGCATCTTTTATTTACATACATATTCTGAGTACTTCCAAAATTTTTCATCAGTTTTATTACAATAATATATGTAACGTTAGAATTTTAAAATACAAATATACTACTTGCAGTTATTTTACCAGTCAAATTAATTAAATTACTTTTACTACTTACGACGTCTTGCTTTTTAACTCAAAAATTAAAATATGTTTATTGACTGAAAGAATCTTGTCAGACAAACCTGAAAATATCTAAATGATCTTGCGACAACAAACAAATTAATTTAATTCATTTGAAAATCATAAAAATGACTATTTTTTATTTAAAGACAGACAACAAAAAACATTAGTATTTATGATTGTTTTTGTAATTAATTTGTAATTAAAAACAGTGCCAGAAACATTAAATTAATTTAATTTCTAATTTTGAAACAAAGAGTAAATTATAAAAATAATTTAATTAATTTAACATGTAAATTATTCCTTCATGTTTGAAACTTTCATTGAATTCATTTTTCAATATTTTCATAATATTGTTAGGCATGATGACTAATTTTGAAAAACAGTTCTATGATGTCCGGAAGTATCTACTATTTCCAAAAAAGATCTAAATTTCTGAAGAAAATAAAGGTTTGGTAGAAAAAATTACCATTTTAATTTGAAATCTTGCTTGTATCATGGCGCGTGTTTGTAACGTCACAAATCATAAATGTCACTGTGGAAGTTTTGCAGGTTATAAACAATAATGAAAACCTAACTTCATAAAATATAGCACTACGTGATTCAAAAAACGCAGATAACAGCGCTACCACTTTCGAAATTTTGAATCACGTAGTGCTATATTTTATGAAGTTAGGTTAGGTTTTCATTATTGTTTATAACCTGCAAAACTTCCACAGTGACGTCATTCGCTCTGATTGGTGTTCAACTTATCATGGCGGATTTTTGTATTTTCTAATTTTATTTTATCAAAAAAGTTATGAATCTTGCTTATAATATAAACAAAAATACGTTTTTTATAATCCATGAATCTTATTTCATTAAATAAAAACATGCCTATTTATGGTTATAATATTATAACATTATAACGGGTTTATTTTACCGACTACCCCTCGTCATTCTTCAATTCTTCAAAATCTACATGCAACGAACAGAATTACGGCAGTCAATATTTTTTTTGGTAACAAAATCTTGATCAAGTTGTCCTGTTATACGGAAAAATCCTTTATTTTGTTGAGACCGCATTTCTTTGCATTAAAAAGTAGTGCAATATATTTTTTACCATGTATGTAAATTCTTTTATGGTTTTATGACCAATAAATTAAAAAATTTAATTAACAAAATACATATATCCAAAAGATTCAAAAGATATTGCCTATATATTTATACTATACGGAATTCTGTTCCATTAAATTTAATAAGTAATAACAATTAGTCCTTCCGACTGAGCTTTTTATAATTTAAAGAAAAATACAGAAGAACGGTAATTATTTAACCGATATTAATAATATATTACCAAGAAAATTTAACTACTTTTCTCTATAGGTGGTAAATATTATTACTGATTTATGTAATTATTTGTAATTAACGTTTTAATAATTAACCATAAATTATCGATAATGTAAAGCTGTAGCACACAAAAATGTTATCTTGTATCATTTTTCGATTCAAATGTCCATAAAAGCATTTTTTACGCTTTTACATGAATCTGTCATTAATGTCATTACATTAATGGATTTTCGTTTAGTTAACCACCCTACTTGTCGGCATTTGTTCTTTTAACCCTTTTAAAATCACAAATACCTACCGAATATAATAAATTACAGTCTGACTAGCTTGCTCCTGTTTTTAGTTCGTGGTGTTTACATAACATAACATGCCTGATGTTTATTTATGTTTTTGATTTTACAAGCTCACGTTGGTTGTTAAGTAAACAGAATTTTCCAAAATTTTAGATTTCTTAAATTTAAAAATTACCTCAAATCCAGAAGCAATTCTACAATTATTCAGATTATCCTTGCAAAATTTGTATGCATAAAGTTTGTATTTCTAGAATATGCAACATGATAGTTCAAAAGTAATTTTTTAGAAAATTTGGTTTAATTTATGCATTTCATCTCTTTGTTTTGTATTCTGAAATATTCGCGTATTGACGCACCACCCACGCCATGTTGTTGGAATTCTGTCGACAGGCGCTTTTGAAATTGGTTTACGAGTGTCCCCTATCTCGCCTGGGATGCCCTCTGAATAATAATGCAATATAGGATAATCTAAAAGTCACCCTTATGTTCATGTGAGGTTAAGATTATAGCTCCACTAAAAATTTCATATTATATATGTGATAGTTTCAGATAAGTTTAATTTATGCTGCGTTCAAATTAGATATCAACTATAAAACATACTTTCAAAATTAAGAATTTTACTTTTTTGTTTCTTGTAAAGATATACTTGCAGCACAATATATATAATTAATTTCAAAAACTACCGATGTGGTATTATTGTATAAACCATGCCATATACGATTACTATCTGAAAATTGTTTCTAAATATTTATTTTCAAAAGACTCGCGCTATCTGATATTAAATCGAGACAACAATAAGACCAATCTTCAAATTAATCCACCTCACTAAATTTTACTCTAAGTTTAGTTTGATTTTTAATGTAGATGTTCACTCATCAGAATTTTATCAAAATAATCTGGACAGTGCACAAGGGTTCTGGTCAATTTTCTTCGGAATACAAGATTAAGATCTGATTTTGTAGATCAGGTTTTACCATTGACTTTACTTGAACCGTTACAACGCGTGGTATAGAGTGACACAAAATCTTATATTATTCTTAAATTTTAAACCGATTCCTTCTATACAGTACATGTAAAATTTATATTACACTTATTAATTCATTGTCTTCGTAATTTAAACATGAATGCAAATTAATTGACACTGATTGGAACGTGAACGCTATCTAGCAGAGTCTGTCACTTCTTAATTTAATCAAACCCCTGCTATGTACCTATTACTAGCTGCAACATTATACAAGCGCCGTTTGACTGTTCTCAAAATCATTAATTTAACCAACTTCTTGCCAATATTGTCTGTTGGTTCATGAAATCATTAGAACAACATGTTTTTCTCTCGGTTAGACAAGCATTTTTATACTAACTTAAAAGTTTGTCAGAGCTACGTATGCAGACCTGCCGAAGACATTAAGACGAACGTTGTAACGAACTTATCTTTTATCTGGGTCCAATTTTAAATTAATCTTAGTTGCGAATAATTCATAACGGGCAGTCGAATATTGTATTGCGTGTAATATCCGAGTTAAAGAATCCTGAACAATTTAGTTTTCTTAATATATTGGTATAGATCCAAGAACAAGAAAGTTATGGATTTTAAGTATTTTAATTTAAATAAAATAACAACATTTAATTTATCAATATTTTCTTTACAAAACAATTTAGAGCCATGAATTTTAAAATTTGGAAAAAAATATTAGTAGATATTATTTTTACTATTGAAACCACATACATTAACGCTTAACAACAAAAAATGTCAATACACACCAATATGGAAAAATAAATACTACTATAAATGTGTACAAAATGCAATTATTAATTTAAATGGAAAATTATTGCAGTCTGCTGAATTCCACTTTGTATTTATTAATTACTATTTAAATATTAAATGAATTAAATTAAATTAAAATTGTTAATTTCCGTAATCAAAGTTACAGCATCATTGTTTTAATTTATATTCTTACCTCACATCACTTTTTATAGTAGGTACATATCTATTCTTTCCAAATTAGTAGAACATGTGATTGCATCTATTTTATCGATTTTTCTAAATTCACATTCATCGATACGATCTTTGCAGGTACATATATGTGATAATTTTTCATAAAACCAACCAATATTGTCCAGCCTATCTAAGAATAACTGAATTTCTTATGTATAGGGATCGGATCTTTAGGCATTTGCATGTTTTTTTTGCGCACAGGCACGTGAAAAATTTTAAAAGGGGAATCTGTTTTACTCTTTTCTGAGTCGTTTTATGTAGATTTTATTTTGCCTATAAATGCATATTTTGTGTTTAAGTGCATATTTAGCTGTTTATTGCCTATAAATGCATATTTGCTTATTATTGGCTTATATTTTGCACATTTTGCAAATTAAATAGTAAAAATTTTGTTTTTGCAACGGTTTGAAACGATTTAAGTGTTTTTTTTTGTTTTGAAATAACTGTTTAAAATATTGCAACAATCAATTAACTGCATACGTCTGACTCCTTTATACATCAATATTTGTTACGCTCTGTATTATACCATTGATTATACTACCGGGTGCTGAATGAGTTAGCCGAACATAGGAAATTAACCATGTAAAAACTTATTTATGCAAATTCCTGCTTCCCTAATTATTTTTATTTATCGCACTGGCCATGTAATAAATTCAATTTAATTTCAATTTTCAAAAATAATTACCATGGAAACTTGCATGGCCAGTCAGATAAATGAAACTTTTAACAATTTCAAAAGCATTTTTTGACTTTTTAAGTAAAAGTTAAATGAAATCTAATACTGTTATCATTCGTAGTTTATATTTCTGCATTATTTTTGTGTCTTTCATTTTTTCTCTAAAATAATTAGGGAAGCAGGAATTTGCATAAATAAGTTTTTACATGTTAATTTCCCGTGTTCGGCTAACTCATTCAGCACCCGGTATATATTATTGGAGTTTTGAAGAGTTTTAAGAAACATTTTCAGCTTTACCGGTCAAGAATAACAGAAAATAAAGAAATAAAATCAAAAGAATAAAAAATAAAACAACAGTTTATTATTATTTCATTTCTAAAGATGTACTCTCGCTGTAACCACAGTTTAACACCAACTAACCTTTCAAGAAAAGTAGTTAATTCATTATTTGCACTTATTGCAATACAGCGCTTTTGAGGCATATTAAAAATTTTTAGCGCATTTAAGTGCTTATTTTGAAGTTTTTAGAGCATATTTGCCTGCATATTTTCAAGTTTTTTAGTGCCTATAAATCCGGACCCTAACTTATGTATTATATGTATTTTTTATGCTTACGTTCATTGTGAATCCATATTAACAAAACATGTGTAATGCATTCTTTGATAGTTGAAATCGAAATTTAGTAAGCTTTTATTTGATTTTACCAATTTACACCGTTCAGTAATAAACAATCTTAATTTTGAGAAGACTTACTCAACAGACTACACATTGGTGGTTTTTTACTTCGTTCGGAATCGAACCGCGTTGACCAATTACTTATGTAGATTTACGCACTTTGTACTATAATTTTTAACAAAATTTTCACCCCACATGTTGTATAATATGAGATAATCTTTTATAGCCAAGATAACAAAAACCCCATATCTACAAAATGTAGCTACACCAAAACATTCCAGTTGAAATTATAATTTTCCGCTAATTTAAAGCAATGTTCACACGTCTATGTTGTCTTCGTAATGAAAAGCAAATAAATTTCAGTGATTAGAGTTAACACCGAATAGTTTGTGTGAATTTTTTATAACCACGCTTCTGATTCTACATTCTCAATTTGAGATAGCTATCCCAAGTCAGTTAAAATAAATGTTTTAATTAATTAAAAACGTTTATGGCATTGCAAAATATTTCAAGTGCAAAAACTAGACTTCGTGAGTTTCATCAAGGATAATAATTAAAACAGGCGTATAGCAAGAGAAGCAAGTGATTTATTAAAAAAGATTCAACGTTGTATAATTTACAAACATGCAGGGTGTAACTTCTGACAAAACTACAATAATTCAGAAACGTTCGGTACTATTTAACTTCTTTAAAAGTTCTGACACTCATTACAATTACGGTTCAGTCAGCGAAAGCCTAATGAACTAAGACGAGGGTGTGATTGAAGACGTGCTTCCAAAAACTTGACTCAAAAGATATAACCCCAAAGGTAACCAGAAGAAGATCGATTTATTAAATTACCGGACCAAGATCAAGATCCAAAAAATAGAATGTTGGAGAGTGAAAGAAAACAAGTTTATCGAGAGTCGGAATTATATTGTCAAATCACAATATTTGGTAATTGAAATCATAGAAAATGAAGCCACCTATAATTTAATAACATTGAGAATTCACTTTCGCAAGTCTTGTTGATTCTGTTATCCTTTTATTTGGCAACGCCATGCGCGTAGAAGCCTTTTCCACGTGGTAAAACAAGTCGTTTCCTTTGAGCGAGTTGAACCGGCAGTTCAACGCGGTATTCTTGCTGGTATGGTGCGGTCGCTGAACTATGTGCACTTGTTGGCGTACCTACGTACACAATAGCTAAGTCCTTACGATTTTTATCCTGACGTGACAATTGGCAACGATTCCAATTGTTTACTCTTCGATGTTCGCCAAATATAAATGTGAAACTTGCGGAGATTTTAAAGTTTTAATTTTTTTTAATTCAAGTTTTTAGTGAATGTGTTTTGAGTTCTTACTATTTTGTGTTTTTTGTGATTTTTGGTTTGTTTTGAGTGCAATTTTTTAAGACTTGACTGATAATCAGTCCGAAAAATTTGCTATTATTACCTACTAATTGTAGTGCTGGATGTCGCTCAAAGTGGATTAATTTGATTAATGACTACATTTTAAAGGTACGACTTTGTTTAATGATAATTGATTTATTTTTAAAAGTTGCCTCATATTAAGGTGCTAATTTAATTTAAAAATTGTACATAAATACTATTAATATGAAAAGTAATAATTTAACCGACATGGAAATTTATAATAATGTGCAATCTTGATTCGGACTTACGTAAAATATCCACCTTTTGCTTTCTTTGTTCTAAAATGGACATGCCACTACCGAAACTATAAAAAATTCAAACTTATAAAACTTATGACTTTTGCGAATTTATAACGAAGTTTTACAACATTTTTTAATTCTCAACACGTACAAAGCAGAAATTTTAATTTCATTATAAACCTGGTTAAAATACAAAATTATCTCGAGTCACACAAACAGTATCCACGAAATGCGAATTAAAATAAAGCGGATCAATCTTAGTTTTTGTTCACATTTATCTTGAAATCTTCCGACGATTGTTGACTTCTTTGACGAAGCCTAAAATACAATGACACGAGATTCGGGTTCTTGTAGCATCAAATTCCATTCGTCTTCGACATAAAAACGTCATGATTGTTTTCATCCAGTGACATTTTATTATTTTATTCATATTTAATCACCGCAACTTTCTTTCAATAAAAAACTCACTCACAGTTACCAAGAATCAATCGGTTAACCCTGTATATGCGATTAAGCAACAGACTTCCTCACCGACCTTGAAATTGTTGTCGCAAAATTTTCATTTCCGTTCACCTTCTTTATTCCACAATATATTAAAAAATAATTTATTCTGCATATTTTGGATTTTGGAAAGTTGAAAAAATTCACGAAAATATTTGTTTATCGCAAAGAATGCAAATTAAAATTTTGAATCCATGTTTTAAAATTTTTATTTATTAATTCTTCCCACCAACAATAGCAGATTAGCATATTATAGCTTTTTCAGACTTGGTTATTAATTGTGAGAAATTCTTATGAATGAAAATATTATGCGATAGCTTTTCTTCTGAAATTTAGGTTGCATAGCTCTGATTCATGATATATCATTTTCAGTGGCACTTGGAAAATAATAGTAGGTGGAAATCTTTCTTTGTATTGAATGATTTATTCGAAACTTGTGTACATTTTCGACGCTAGCATTAGGTAAAAACTGAACTATTCCTATTTATTGTTCAATTTCAAGCAAACATTATAGCATTGCTTAGAAAAAAATTTCATTTGACTAGCTGAAAATATTATCAAATATGATTAATTGTTCTCTGCATTCATGTCACTTACCGCATAATATTGTGGTTTGCAATTTATTATTAAAATATTTAACTTGTAGGTCGAGCGTTGATAATAATGTAATCAATAAATCACGAGTTAGGTGCGTTAGATTCTGCAAAAGGCTTTATAGCGATCCATTCAATAGACTGATCTGTATGCTTTTCGCTCAAGTATTTTTTAAGTGGGAACTCATTTTGCTTATATGTATTATGAAACAAAATAACTAACTATTTACAAATATTTATTTGTGTGGGAAAAACCAAGCTTTTAAAATGCAACAGCATTTTAAAATTCTTAAATATTTTATACATATCCATTTTATCCATTACACCGTTTCCGGTTTTTCTTATCAGTCAATTGCGTGATGAAAACGTGTGACGGACACAGGGGACCTTCATTCCGGACTAGAAAAGCCTTGTTTAAGTGATATATCAGTTTTAGCCCAGGTTACCTAGAACCAACAGGTTTAAATATTGCTGCTATTATATAATTATGGTATACTACTAAAATTGACTCATAACTCCATAGCAAACCTTAAAATAAAATCTAATCTGTCAAAAAATTGGAATATCTCCTCAAAGATGATCTGGATGATCGTTTGAATACTGAAAAACTTAAATTAGTTAAAATAAATTGTATGCTAGAATGAAGAGTGAAGGCAGACTCAAGTGTGCTTACAATGTAATATAATATATTCATAAGATGTTGCCAAAATGACTAAACAAAAATTGAAATAAATAATATTATGCAAATTTTTTAGAGTGGTATTCAAACGGTAGTAGATAAACACGTAATTGTTTACATAACTGTCCGGAAAATGGAGTTTTATCGGATGAGTCAAGAGATTTTAAGACGAGCCGAATAGAAAAACTTCACTTTGCCTGTGGCTTTCTTTATAATGAATACTGCCGATATCATTTCAAAAAACGCATGTAACGATGCAGATTTTTGCTTTTCTAAATTACTTGTGTCGGAACATTCACGCGCTTTGCCTTGCGTTCTTAATCCTACCAGAGCAGATTTTGGAAAAAATTTACCATCAAGTTTAGGTTATATTTACAAATTTATTAATTAAATTCCCAATTTAAAAAATTCCAATACTTATTGGTGCAATTTGTATCGTAGGCTGCTTTTATAATTTAAAATAAGGTTGCTTGCATAGAAAGAGGAAAATCTTCAAAATGTTACCACCATTTCTACCCTCAAAACTACCTCCGTTGCTAGTTAGATACCATCTGGGATCGTTTAATATTTTTGTAGCTGACATCCGGTATTTTCCGCTTTTATAGATTTAGAATCTCTTTTGCCTTTTTTCTTTTTATCTGCTTTCGCTCAGTAGTTTCTTCCTATTGCGTTTCTTACTCTATTTTACCTACAGTAAATGTTTATTTTGGTATGCCCAAGAATCGTTTGCATTGCTTTATTGACCATCTTGGTTGTAGATATTTTCTGTAGCATCGTGGAACTATTTGACATGTTTCACAAGATCTACTATATCTTCTCAACTAGACCGAGTTGCTCTCTTGATCGCATCTATGATTTCTTGACAGATCGTAACATTCTGAAATGATAGTAATCTATCCTGCTATTCTTCTCTAATGGCTAGTGCCTTTTCATTTAGCTTTATACGCCACACCAGAAAAACATAACAAGTCTGTACTGGGCTGTAATATGAGATTCTTACTCTTTAAAAATGTATTATACTTTCTTGTTAACTATCGGAAATTATTTTTGATATTTTCAAAATGGGTGTAATGTATACGGAAAAATACATTTTAAAAATACATATACTATAACTCTATTTTAAAAACTGACAAAACTAATTCCCTATTCCAATGATAATAATTTTTCATTTTTATGTTTTTATGTAATAATTTAAAATTTTATCAAAAAATAATATAAAAAAATGTATTCAATATATCGAACAAGTATTTCTTATGTGCTACATATTTCTTAAGTGCATAAGTGCTCATATTTCAAGCCAAGTTAACTTTTCTTATAAAACTATTAAAATACACTTAGAATAATATGCAAATTTAGTCAGCTTTCAATCAATAGAAACTGAAGATAGATCTTAATGGAATTTTAATTAAAACTAACTTTTTAATAATTTGGAAAGTTAAATTCTTGATACATCAACTGCAATCTCCTGCAAGTTAAGAGAAAATTATGATAATATCAACTTTTTTAATTACAATATTGGTATAAAAATTAACATCAGTTTAACGTAGAAAATTGCGTTTACGTGTTTAGAACTGTTCGTTTTTATCTACTAGGTGTAGAAATAAACGCAAACCATTTCATAATAATGAATGATGTGTTCGTGGGCTAAGGTTACATATAATTCATTGAGAGAAGAATTGAAAATTTGATAATTTTCTAATTTAACAATAAAAGAAGCTGCATTTTTAATTTATTGTTATAGACGATGTTATAGATTTTTAATAATATTATGGCTCATTGATGAATAATTAAAATTAAATTAAATTATACACTATATATCGTCAATAATTGTATTCTTTATTTCATGTATACTAGTTTCTACTGGTAGCAGTCTTTTTCAACATGCTTCTATAAATGACTACATTATTTATAAAAATTTAAGATAATAATTAATAATTAAATAAATAATAATAATTTAAGTTATAGATTTTATTTGAAACTTGCACACGTTAATGTGTGCAGACCATGTTAAAACCGCTTTACAAACAAAATTCAGTATAATATAATATATTATATACGAGTAATATCACTATATTGACAATAATTGATCATTTACGAGTATTCTTATCCATAGTATTGCTACCTGAAAATTTAAATTCCACGTGCAAGTCCATTTAAATCCAGCAAGATATTTTAACATTTTACCGTAGCGTATCATTCTAGCCACAGGGCTAATAATTAAAACCATAATTTCTGACATTTGCTTGTCTTTATATGCAAAAATTGCAGATCACAAATAATGCAATATTAAAGATTTGTAAGAATATATCATCCGAATAGAAAAAAAAGAAAAGAAAGAAGAAATGAATGAAACATAAAACTGCGAAAACCCGACCATTTCGACACCAATTAAAAATTTTTAGTGTGGGCTTTAATTATAAATAGTTCTTTTAGCAGCTAATTACAAAATTACTTAAATTCTGATGCCGCTTTAAGAATAACAAATTTGATAAACTAGTTTTGCCATAGATATAAAAATATTATAGCTAAATACACTTTTATTTAAGCTTCAAGAGTTATTCGTTTGTCAAGGATTTTCACCTGCCCGAACAACTTTTTAGATGGTACTCATCTATTCCAGTCAAGATACCATTAATAATATCTACAACACGAGTTTTTTCTAAATTTGCAATTTAGTTAAGAAGCTGTAAATTAAATTTTTTAAATTATTATACTTGACAGAATAACCACATTTAATATAGTAACAATAATTATTATTACTATATAAATATAGGTATAAATTTCAAACTGGTAGTAGTAAAATTTACCATGCAATATTAGATGGTAGATTACGATTAAAGATATTTTAGTTGTTTTTACACTCAATATCGGTTATACCTTTTGGAGCATGAGGCATAATCATTTTTTCCCGCACCACGTGGAACTTGCAGAATTTCAATTTCATTTATAACAGCTTACATTATATGCAACAGTAATTTAAATAATAATTTTATGATAGAATAATGAGCAGTACAACAAGTAAGTTACAATAATTAATTAAATGTTTATAATTAAAATCCTAATCATCCTTTTATTATAATACAAAACAAACTATGTATGAAAAGAATCAATTTCTATTAGAAAATTAAATTGAAACTTATCAGATTGCTTTATAAATAAGCATGAATAAGCAATCAGTGTGGCATTCATTCAAATCAAATAACAACAATGAGTTAACAGATGTTTAAATATTTTGCCCAAACTATTGTTTAATATCTGATTCTTAAGGTATATTACATATTGTATGTGGTGATTGTTATAATAAATACACTGCAGCACTCGAAAGATAATTCTAATATTTTTCTATTATATTACAGTATTACTAAGCCTAAAAGATGTTATAATATATGCAATTAACGTCAAGGGATTAACTACGGCATAGTGGTTCGGTGTAATCGCTGGTTGAGTCACAGAGCAATTGTTTCAATCTTACATGGGCCATTGACAAAGTGCCAATGTCAATGAATTGTGAATATAATAATATCTATGGTGGGCGATTTTACGCCGGTTAATTCGTGTCTTGAGAAGTCAATAGGTGATGAATAGACAAATATGCATACTAAACTGATTAAATATATGTTGATGATGTTTTAAAATATTTTTGTTTACCGTTATGAACTTAATTAATAGCCCGAAAATTGTGTTGAAATATTTAATAAGAACGTTTTCATTTAAGTATATTTAATTTGATTATTATATATATAATTATTAGGATCAAATCAAACAAATTTTACGGCTACATTATTTCATAATATGCTTTAAACTCTTACGTGGCACGACATAAACGTTTATTTAGAATAATTTGATTGCTAACAAGCATTTTTGGATAGGTTAATAACAAGTTTCTTCGGTAAAACAAAACTTAAAAAAAAAATTAAATGGGTACCTTTAAAGTTTATCTGTTGCGCTATTATAGCTGTTTTACAGCGAAAGTATTTTTTGTTTTTTGTGGACATTTTAGTATTTATGCCTGGCGAATTATCTGTGAAGGCACACGCAAATTAAACGACGATTTGAATCGTTAATATCTTTAAAACTATAAATTAAACGATTTTCGAGCGGCCGACCACAAAATAATATCTGGATGACCATAACGCAGCAGTAAATAACTGGACTAATTTCCCTACCATTATTATACGATTGCGATACGTGGATTGTAGATAATTTTGGGTTTAGCGGTGTGTTTTAGCCATCTGGCAGGGATTAAACTGATTAAATGTTTTGAAATTTACAAAAAAAAACGTAGGACAATACATATTTTAGCAAAAGAGAGAATTAAAACTGTCTAAACTGTTATGGGTGGCTTTTATAAATTTTATTGAAAAATATAATTTTTTAATAAATCTGTACGAATAGGTCTGAGTTGTTTGAATGGATTCAATGAACGTACCGGCAGTAATGTGCTGAACAAATATACTTTCCCAGAGTGCTCTTTGGAATATTTCATTGATACTGTGTACATACCAAGCTACCTTTTATTATATTGAAAATTATAACTTAGCAGGTATGGGTATACCTACATACATAATTTGTGTTTTATACCTAAAATCGGTGTTCGTCAATGTGCTATAACTGAACTTTAAAATGTATGCCATCGGTTATTTGTATGAAAATAGACGTGCTGAAACTTTTCAACCTGATGCTTATGGCATCTTAACACGCAACAATATTGTGAGAAGCAACTTTTCCTTTAATTACTCCATTAAATAAACACAACATAATTATTCCTGGATTGCATTTATGTAAACTTAATTATTACCGTAAAATTCCTTAAAAAAACTGACATAGTTTCTCCAAAATATTGAACCTTCAAAATAGAAAGGTGCTTACTCACAAATTTGATCACTATGGTTCCTTTTCTCCATGAACAATAAATTGTCTATAACAATAGGTATAACATAATTTATTGTAAAATCAATTTTGTGTTACATTATAATGTACTTACACAGAAGAAACGTGTTTCATTTAATTTGAATCGATCGAATCTTCATAAGTGAGCTAAGCTTTTGCCTTTATTTTCATAAATACAACAAACTATAATAAAACGTTGAAGATGTTTTTTAATACACATATACAAAGCAATATCGCTTTAATTTAACATCACAAAAGGGATTAAAATGGCAGAACAAACTTTTCTCACACAATAATTGTAATTTATAAAGAGGCGGTATTAAACGAGTTATTTTGATTGTAAGATAACGTGGTAAAAACAAAGCCAAGGCCGCCGACTTGTCCATTGGATTCCATAGGAAACGCCTATTAAATTACTCAACTTACGGGCAAAAGTAATGCATTTACAACGAAGTACGTGTTTCAGGTACTTATGTGTTTCAGTTTATTTTCCTTGTAATTTCTTTTCCCTACAATACCGATTATGATTGCCACCTTCTTAAAGAAAGAGTTTAGAAAGAAAAATTATTTTCTTTTCAAATCACCGGCTATGCAGCCCTAGTTTGTGTCTATTCAGTCTGGAGTATTACTTCTTATTTTTATATCTTTTCTTTGCGTTATAAATGCCAAGTAAATGTCTATAACATCTCTACTATGTACAGTATAGATTCTCAAAGTTCAGTAATTCTGATGAAAGGGTAGTTCTTAGAACGTGAAATTAAGTTTGTATAGCCGACGATGTGGAAACTTTCTGGAAAAATTTATTATCAAAAAAAAGTATAGCCTAACCTTTAATTAGGTACGTGCGTAAAACTTCAATAAAGTTTCGGAATCAGTCTGTTTTTCCGCATATATTAATTCCAGAAAAAGTAACTTTCCTTTTGAGTTAAGGTCAAAAAGTTTTCTGGAAACTAGTAGGTTCCATTAAAAGTTTCTTTTGTTAACTAATAACATCCCTTGTCTATATTCACTTCGCTACGCATTTCATTAGAATTCGTCTCTTACTTTCGTTACTGTTCATCAACGTCTACCCTAATCGAGGCGCACAAAGCCTTTTTCCTCTTTCTTGACTTCTGACTGGCGTTTATTTGTTTTCAGCTATTGTCGGCATTAAAGGAAAAAATAAACGTATACAAAACACAATGGCGAAAATTCCTGCTTGATTTATGCAGACCTGCTGGAGAATTTGCGGCGACAACTTTAAAATTGCTACTGATATTCGCGCCTATTATACCCATACTAGGCAGAGTTTACAGACTTGAGTTGAAAAATTTTCCATATTATAGGTGAAATATAGCTGACATTGTTTTCATTCTGGAATATGTAATTTCGCACCGAACGTGTTCTTTTTTAATTACAGTAAATTTAGCTGATATTCTATCGTGCGATCTCTCGAGTAATATTTATCTGGATCAAATTGCTTGGAATTTCATTTTTAAGATCTCCAAGATAATATGCAAATCAAAAGTAAATTGTACTCTCTTAACCATTTCCGTCACATTTCAGTAACTGTTCAAACAAAACATTAAAAAGCTATAATTTAAAAGCATTTAAAATAAATAAATTATTAAAGGTACGAGAAAACTAAATTAAAAGCATACACGTAGCAGATACCTGCTGGTATCTTAAATAATTAAATTTCACAGGCCTTTAATTATATATTCATATTAGAAGGACACGTACCTGTCAAAAGTAAACATTGGAGTTAACCAAAGCGTGCGTAACAAATATTTAGATCAAATATTATTAAATAATTGAAATTTAAAATTTGGAAAATAAAATAAAAGTTTTTCAATTTGATCAATTTGTTCTTGCAAAAAACGCCTAACGGCAAATCGAGATCCTTTCAACGCCACACCTGCGATCGCTTTATTTACGACGGTGACTATATATAGCGAGATCGACCATTCACCCTACACTTCACCCTTTACAGAAAACCTATTTTAGGATTTATACTAATTTACGACCGTTTCAGGAAATGCGCTTGTTAATGTTTTCGAAATGAGGTGTTTAAGCTTACTTTCCAGTCACTTCTGTTTATTTTTGTACTGTATTTAGGTCGGAAAGAAAATTTGTTGGTTAGCTTGTCATTCGTTCCTTTTAATAGAAGGAAAACCAACTAGCTGGAAAAATTATGAAGTGCTGTCGCTCACAGAAGTAATGGTGTGTTTGCAGAAACTCGTTTACACGACTTTTATTAATTTATATTATCCAAACTGAATTATTGCTCTAATTTTTTCGTTTTCAAGATCTTCCAGATTGGAATTTTAATACTAACGATGATTCAAATGTGACCAAACATGTGTGCGTAGGTATCTGAAACAGCATACATGCTCTTCCATTTTTTCTGATATAGCTATTTCAACTATGTTTTACAAATGTTCGGTAGCTATAGTTTTATTGTATCTTAAAATATTAAATTTCATTTTAAATAAAATTAATAATAATGTAAACCGGTTTAAAAAAATATGATTGTAGGAAATAATATAATAACAATAAATTTTGTTTAGCCCACCTTAGTATATTAAAATTAATATTTTCATCCATCATCAGAAAAGCTTGGTCATATGCCATGGAATAGAAATTTAAAAAATTATTCGGAGCAAATATAATTTTTGTGGTTTATAGGTGCTTGTTTGCTTTATTCTTATTCTTAAAGCAGTAGTTTGTTTAAATATATTTGAAAAAGATAAAATAAATTAAAAAAGCTGGAGTACAGACAATACAGAATCAAAACATAACCGATAATCACCATATTTTGTTAATATTTCCAAATATTTCCGACACCATCTGAAAGCGGGCATAAGTCATCACAACAGATAATTGTCTGCTTTAGCTTTTCATACTTTCATTCATAGGTACTACATACATACTATGCCGATGGCGACGGGTGCACGTTTAAAATATTATATGAATTTAAAAACCTATCCTCGACATTATCATGTCACAATGCGTAGAATTATGGTCGGCAATATCTATTCAGCTCTTCTCATTGCGGAAAGATTATTTCCAGTATACTTCTTATATTTCTTCTTCCTGTTAATTTAAGATTTAATTTAATTTAATCTATGAAAACACTCAAATGTAAGCAATCACTGAATTTTTGATAAGCTACTGAAACCTTTATAATATAGCAGATACATAATAAACCGACTATTTGAAGCAATGTTGGTATCATGGTGCTCGCCTTTAGCTTTTCCTATATCCGAAAGCGTGCGACTAAGTGTTGAAAAAGGGTCATCTTACCATATTGGGTAATTATGAACAAATTGCAATTCTGCGCATTTTCTCAAAGTTAATCGAGATATAATTTTATATTGTAAACTTAACGATGTAGTTAAACCTGTTTTATCACCATCTCAACATGGTTTCATAAGTCATCGGTCCATTGTAACAAATTTGACTAGTCTTTTTTGCAATATGTTTATGAGAACTTCGACAAGGGTGTCTGCCTTGATTTTCAGAAAACATTCGAAAGAATTAATTTCAATCTTCTCTTACATAAACTGACCTGTGGGTGAGCATATATCCAATCGAGTAATAAATTTGATAAAATCTTGCCTTTTCAACATACTGCCTTTTGTCGATTGTAGGTTCATCCTACTTCCGGAGTTCCGCAGGGTGTCTTTTGTGCAGTCTGTTGTATTTTGTGATTTTTATGATCATGACATGCTAGACTGTACACTGTATAATCAGAAGCAGATGATATTATATAGCTGTTTCATTGGAACTACTGATGTACGAGATTATTCGTAAATGTAAAAATCACTAAATTTGATGTCGAAATGGTTTAATTACAACAGTAACAGTCTACCAGGTCCCCAAACTTCTGTTGTTAACTTTTGGGAATGTGGGGTCCAGAGCTAAACAACGATGTTATAACTCATACATAATTTGTTTAAAGACAAATTTGCTATTCAGATAGGTACAGATTTGATTGTTGTATAGATTTGACGTATATTATGAGAGAATTTGGATTCCAAGCTATCGAGCTTTACGAACATTTTCATATAAACTTTTAAATCATTACACTGATCATTGCAATCACAGAGAAAATTAAGTTTCGGGTACCTTGACTTACTAGTCATAATGAACAAGTATTTTATCTTGATATGTATCGCACTAATTACTGTAATAAATGCCCCATAAATGTTATGTACATACACTAGTTTAAATTTAATCGCACATTTATTGAATGTTAATGCTGATAATGTTAAGAAAATTCAAAGTTATGTCATCGGAAGTATTACTGATTGCAATACTACTCAGGATTTAAATGATCGTTAATATGTTATTGAAATAAATAAGTTAAGTTTCAGTATGTAAATTCTTCTAAAGTAGTATGTACATAAGATACCTTATTCTGACGGTGATTAGTGATTACTGATTTCCGTATAATCGCTATTTGTTTTCTCATTATTTTCTTTAAATTTAGATTTAATTTGAATTTGAATGCACGAGAGGATAATATTAAATTGCATTTATGCAAAAATCTGAAGTCAGTTTTTAATTTCGTTTGTCTTAGACAGCTGAGTGAAATACTCATATCGCTGGTTTGGAAGAAAACCGGCACAACTCGAAATTCACTAGTTCGGAGAAAATTGCATTTAAAGAGTTAACCAAAAGTGCATTTCACATATGGGACTTTACATATACTCAAGTGGTATTCAGTTGCACTTTGAGTTAACTCTTTAACTTTTTTCACCAATCTAGTAAATTTCGAGTTGTGCCGGTATTCTTCCAAAGCAGCGATATACTGAATCACAAATAAACCAAATCAAATTTGTGACTATAATATCTGGTTTATTTGTTATGTTTAGAAATCAATGAAGTGAAATTTCTTAAAACTAAATAAATAACAAAACTCTAAACATTTTTACTATTAGGCTTGCTATCGACAAGCTAAACTAATTTATCACCACCAAGTTATGGTGATTGCAGGTAAAATAACTTTTTTATCAAACATCCACACAGCTTGAATTTTTATCATTGAAAAGGCAATTAATTGGTCAGTTTACAGTTGGTCAGGAAAGCTATAATTTATAATTATTGGTCTGTGTAAACGCAGCTTTAGTAATAAGTTATTTACTCACGCGGCGTGTCGAATTTTTAAAGCTCACCTACCTGTATTCATTTTATGACTATTTGATCAACTATAAAGATATTTTAATTGCCCTCAAGTTGAGAAAATTTATAGTAGGAAATTTTACACTAGATAATGAATAATCTAAAATATTTCAACATTTATTTTGATAGCTACACAGTATACCTACTTATGTCAAAATTTTATAGATTTTCTTATCATTTTCTTTTTTTCTTATTTCTTTGCTTTAAACTATTGAAAAAAAAGTATAAAATTTAATTGATTTTGAAATTATTTTAATAAATCGAAACTTTTGTTGTATTTGTTTTCGACAATATACCACCGCGATCTGTATTTTTCAAGGATTGACTGTACGTGATAGGTTGAAATTTATGAAATAGCGATAAGCTATTGATTGAAATTTCTGTGGTGTTTCATTGAATTTGTACCATTGCAATCCTCTATTCTATGCTATATAATTAAAAATGTAATCGTGCTTAGAAATCAAGTTCACTGTGTAAAAAAAACACCAATAAAAGTTAAAATTTTTAGGTGAATTTTATAACTTTCAAATCGTTCGTTAATTTTAAGAAATTTTCAATGGCATTATAGCGGCATCAGCATTTAATTATTTCTGTACTTAAAAGTTACTTTCTAATTAATGGGCTAAATGTAAATATAATTAAACCTTGACGATGAATAACCAATATGTGCCTGAAAAAGATGATTGCTTTACACGAAATTATTTTTATGATTTTGTTACTTAACAAATTTCCATAAACAGAAATTTCATGATTTCTAATATTGGTAAATGATATTAAAGTTGGTCTAAAAATTATTCACCGTACAGTACGAATGCCAATTATTTATTTAACTTTAAATTGAAAGCGATTAAAGATTTATTGCTCATTTTAACGAAATAATTGTAGTCAAATTAAAGTACATGTTTATTTTTAAATCAAAGATATTAATTCCGTTTGTAATTGACGGTTATTGTAATAAATTGTTAATCAAATTGCAGTTTTGTAAATAACAAGTATGCGCCATCCAATCATGCATATTGGAGTTAGCATAGCGGATTTTACTTATATTTTAATCAAGATAAACGAAATTAAGTATAGAAGATTAATAGAAACGTGAAATTTATAAATAATTGGTAAAGTTGATACATTCTCACGTCTAGCGGTCTAGCTATGGTTTTCTAAATATTTTTTAAATCAACACTTCCGATGCAAATAGTACCTACAGCCAACACGTAGTAAATTAAGATTATGTTGGAATCCTATTAAATTTCTTTTTTGAAAATTATTATTAAAGAAAATCAAATTTTTAGATGGTCAATTTTTTATTGCACTGACCAAGTTGGTTGATAAAGTTGACAAAATATTATTGTAGGACGTGTGTGTGCGCATATCCGCAGTATGGATTGCTAAGTTTATGAGGTGGCCCAGATCCACCAGCTGACCGTTGACCCTTTCTGTGTGTCGGAATGGGCCAGGCCTTAGTTTTACGCACAACGCTCGCTATATTCCATAAATTTTTACTTTTACTATGCTTTGACACGCTACTTCGTATCAGCTGCACCCTATCGTGGGATTTAACAGTGTTTTCTTATTATTTCAAATAAAAATTCTAATTTAACCTATATTATATCTTGTACACTTCAAAATTGGTCGTCAAAGACTAAATTTGACATATTCTATGGTTTTCGTCTAAATAATTACGGTTGTAAATGATATTAATTTGCGTTTTATTGCACAAAAACGAAATTAATTTATTCAAATATTTTTTCATTAGCTGATTGTACACTACATAGGCAATACTGAAAGAGCTGAAATTCAATAACAAAATTAACAATAGATGATTAAATTTTATCACGTCTTCAACTTTTTACGATAGTCGCATTAATCGAAAAGCTAAATGAAATAGGGAAGAACTAAACCCAATTTATTGTTTTAATTGAATTTCATTTCAATATGAAACCAAAGTACTTTATTTACCTACCAGACAGTGAAATAATAAATAAATAAATCCATTCGGTATTATATGTATGTTCCTTCTGTAGGTAATGGCAAACCACCGAGGTAATCTGCCATGAAAAACCTTTTCAAATTCAAGTGGATTTGCGCTTCCTGTGGTTTGGTTTATAGTAAAATGGTTTTATTTAAATTTCCGTTCAGTGCGTCTTCATTAAATCTACAGTCTATAGCATAAAATATAACCGTAAATGTCAAAACCCTATAATAATAGTCAAATAAATGCATTAGCTTAATGAATAGGAAGCCATTACCTACACTGATTGTAACATGGCAGACTAATATATATCTCACGTCGCATATCATTACCACGATAACAATTCATGACAAATGATGTGTAATCCTGCAATTTATATTTAAGAGTTTTATAATTTCCAATAGAACAAATTTGTGCTCAAACGTCAATTTTAGAATTTACGTTTCGCTGTTTGATAAGATAAAATAGTTTACCTACCTATGTTATTTAAACTTTATTTGGTAAAAGCACTCTCGCTGAATATTTGTAAGAAATTAATTTTAAAAGATTTTTTCAAGCTATTAAGCCGATGACTAGGATTTATGAAGTGAATGACCCAACAGCGAAATCAAATTAATCGATTGATTTTAAAATTTTACAGACCTAAACAGATCTCACCGAGTTTTAAAAAATATATTTATATAAAGTATATAAATATTGAATATACATTTATTTTCCCTCCTGCATTGTTTTTCAACAATCATTATTTACTTTTCAAGAGTACTCGTCCTTAAAGCCCCCTAATTTTAGCATCAGCTTCAATGCGTTGCTCAATATTTGTTTTTCCAATTATTATATTATTGTATAAATAAGTTTTGAGATTTTTTTGAAACAGAAAGAAAAAAATTTAAGAAAAACAACTTAAAAGTAAACTGTAAATTACTTTGAAAGTTTAAAATAGTATAGAGAAAAACAAACTTAAAAGCCAATTTAATATGGACCGGTAGCAATTATTTTGAAAAGGAATTTCATCTTATGAAGCACACGACGTATTTACTTTTATGTTATTTTAACGTGGAGCATATTTTTAAACAAATCATAAAAGTTGGTCTGGTCTTTATCGGATATTACTAAAAAAAAGTGAGAAGTTTAACTAATTAAGGAACTTATAACTTGCACTAAAAATAGGAGGTACTCGTAATTACTATTAGACAACATTTCTTAAATTTACTGTTTGGAGTTCTTTTAATTTGCAATTATAATTTGTCAAACTTTTTTTTTTCGTTAAATGTTTTATTCTAAATTTTTTTGAGCTGCTACATTAGTAATCATCCAATGCAAAAATTTTAATGAGACCGCATGAATTTTTATTTCTCAGTTTTGATTTATAATAAAGTAATTTTCCTGTTTATGTTATTGTAACTTTAATGAATGCAACAAATCTTAATAATTGTGATTACATGTCTACGCGGGTAATGGAATTGGTGTTATGCTTTCAACGGCAATTTATAAGTAATACATCTCCCAGTGTCAAAATAAACCATTTTTAAAATATTTAACCAACTTCAAAATATATTTCGTAAGAAATTTTTTCCCAAACGATTTTTTATTTAATTATGTATGGTTTAGCCCGAAAAGCTGCTTTATGTCTTTTGGAATCAACATTTGAAGTAGAAGTTACAATGTGTTAGATATATTATTAGTAAAATTTAGAAATGATTTAGCCAAACCTACTACAATTTTAGGTATCCATACAGAAATAGGATCACGAACTATTAAATTTGTTCAGCTTTTAACAGTTTAAAACAACCCACGTGATAAAAGTGGTCCGCTTTTCAAAGTAATTAAATTAAAGTAAAACAATCTTAAGATTACACCTACTTAATTTCGTTTAATTTTAGCTACAGCATTTTATAGGGCGTACATGCATACAGAATATATTATTATGTACAATGACACGAGAATTGCCAAACAAGTCTGTACTAAGAAAGGCTGTTTCATTTATGTATGTTCTCAAAGAATTAAAGGTAAAACCTGCAGTTTTTGTTAGCCACAAAGATAAAAAAAATTGCCATTAAAATAAAATTCTTTTAAGTTAAAACTTTGAGAAGTTAATCATAACAAACCAAATACAAATTGTTTACTTAGTAATATGTTTTGTTTTATAATAAAACTTTGGTTTTGACTTTTCAATTAATTGAAACCATTAAAAATTGTTCAGAAATAGCACTACTGAAATTAAATTTTTAAATAAGTATAATATTAAATACTTTTTAACTTATGAAATGTAATAAAATAAAAAGTTTTAATTGAGCAAGTTAATTAAACACTAATAATATTGAATATTATTTGAGCTTTTAGCGCAATTAAAATAGCAATAATAGTTTCTTGAATCATAAATTGACAAACAGCGTGGAGGCGATTAATGTCTTACAAAATCAGTGTCCAACGCTCCTTGTTAATCTGATGTTTTAATTTAGAGCAAATTTAAAATTTTTTTATAAAATTTATTTTATTTATTATAATTTTTTTTAAATATTAATTTCTATTTGTTGTATAATCTTAGTACTCTCATTTTTTAATAATTTTAATAATTTAAATAAATCTAATTTATCAATGCACTATAATTGAGTAGTCTATTTGAATTTGTGTTGAATTTGAATTGTAATATTTAAAATTAATCTTTTCATTACATAACATATCATTTCACTGAACTAGTCCGAAGTCTGGTAAATTGAAGGATTAAAAGTTAAATCTAGCATTTATCATTTTCATCCTGAAAATGTACGAATTGTTTTGTAATTACATACGAGTAGTATATTAAATTGCGGGCTATTATTTACTACAATATTCCCGTAAATCCTAGTAGAACATATTTTACAAAAATTAATATTAACTAAAACGTAAGTTGACATTAGACATTAAAAAAAATAAAAATTTTAAAGTTAGAATTCAACAAATTAAAAAATCAAATTATAAAATTTTTTATTAAAACTATTAAAACAATTATTATTAAAATAAAATATCTCCAATTTAATAGATTGCTATTAGAAACGTATAATTATAGAAATTGATAAACAAAACATAAGTAACCCTTAAGAAAGGGCAAAACAAAACAATCACAAAAATCGACGATTTGTCTTTGCAATAATCGTTTTCTCTTATTTATTATTTTCTACTCCGCACCAAAAATGAAATTTTATCAATTAAATTAAATAAAAGAAATTGTACAATTAAGGACTACAGTCAACTCTCTATAAATCAAATTCCCCTAGTTTGAATTTTTCTGTATATCGAATTATTTATTTTTCACTTGCAATTGAATAGGGGTTTGTGTGTAAAAATTATTCTTCACATCGAATTTTTCAATTCAAACTCTCTTGAAACCGAATTAAATGTTAGGCATTTTATGTCAATTTACATGTAAATAGTAATTCGCTTCTCTATAAATTGAATTTTATTTTAATGAATATGGTTTAGAATATCTTGAAGTGGAAACATTTCTCAACAAACTCACCGCGACGGTGAGTTTTTAAGTTTAATTAATGGTATGATAGTTTATAAGTACTGACTAATTCTTCAACTAAACAAAAACTCGAAAACCATTCCAAACAGAAAAATATTTTGAAATTATTTTAAATTAATCTAATACTTATAGTTGGTATAGAAAGTTTTGTATATAAATCACACATTGCATTCTATTGGTGTTCTATTTAGTGAATTGTTATTTTACCACGGTTTTACGATAAAATAAATCAGAATTAAAAATTCAAAACAACATCAAGTGTACGTAATAGAGCCGCCATCTTGATGACATTTAGTTGTGTCATGAGCGCCACCAAGGGTAAGGTAAATCGTGAATATAAATTGTACATTATTAAAGCGAGGAGTGAATTAATCAAATATTGGTGCGTCTTTTCGTTCTGACAATTTGTGTTGGTACGAAAAAACGTGATACTCGCCACTTACAAGTGTGTACGTCGAAGCGAACGGACGTATTTCTGCGGGAAGGTCATGAGAAAATTTACTTCTCAAGTTTGAGATTTTGGGATTTAATTTTTGAGAATAAAATTGTAATTTAAGTACCTAAGTGAATTTTAGTTTTATTTTTATTTGGAAGTTTTTCAAGATTTGGACACTACATTTGAAATTGTTTTGAAAATTTGGATTTGGATTTTTAAAATTGAAGTATAATCTGTTAATAAATAGTATATAGATGATAAGATTGGATGATTTGGATGTTAGAAATATTGTATTTGTTAAATTTGTATTTGCGGCGAGCACCTGCGTTGATAATTGATACCTTGCAATCGATGTTTGCATTTTTAATTTAAAAATTTATTTGAAAAGTTTAATTTTAATTTTAAATGCAAATTATTTTTGATTATTGAAGAGTTTATTTAGAAATTAAATTTAAAATTAAATTACAAAAATTAAAATCGGAGACGCGACGGGCGTCAACAAAACTGAATTTTTTATTATCTTTTTTTTGTGCTGTTTAGTAAGTTCATTTTGCTCTCTATCGATTGCCTCAGGATCAAATTGTATTTTCTCCCTGATGGATTGCCGACCCCGTATCCTTCCGTCAACTTATTCCTCAGTAACAATATACTATTCTCAAACTTGCTTACTCAATGCACTGTTTCTATTAATATTTTTATATCATAATTTTCTGATTTAATTTATTGTAATTTACTGAGCCATAGTCAAATTAAACAGATTAGAATCGTTTTCTTTGCAATATTAAATATTTAAATTTTCTTATATAGCATAGTATGTATTTCTTTATTAAAGCCATATTTCTTTTTCTTACTTATTTGATTATGAATCGTTTGTCTTGTTTTACATCCTCTTTATTTTTTTCTGTTTTCATCAATTAAGATTTTTATGCTACACTTATAGTTTTTATAGACGCACTTTATCTAGAGTGGATTGCGTTTGTAATGTAATTTACGTTTTCACAAAGTGTACGTATACTTAGATGTGAAATTTTTAAAAACTCTACACGATAATTGGATAAATAAATTATGTATAATATCCAAAAGATATAAAACTGATTTTTAACCCGTCTGGTTGACCTGTTTTAAAATAAAATGAATTTCAATCACTTAATTTACTTCAAGTGTGGGTAACCACAGTGCATTGCAAGTTAGAGAGAGTTTTCAATTATGTATACCTACGTTACTGATGTCGACTAATGAGATAGAAACACGTGCTGGTCGTTTATTTGTGCAAGTATAAAATTTTATGTACTTATAATCATTAAGGGCAATATAATTTATTTTGCATAAAATCGTTTGCAATTTGATTAACCGATAATCATATAATAAAATTGACGTGTCTAACATATCAAGTGACCACTCTTAAACTGTAAATAAGGTATCCCATCGTAAATTGATCAATCGTTAATGTCTGTAAAATAAAAAAAATCGAGACAAATAATAGTCAACATGGTAAGAAAATAATATATCTTTGCTGTTTGATACTATAGAGAATTTCAAAGAGTTTCGAAAGTGCACAATAAATTTGTTTTTAATCCTTTATATTATTATTATCCTACCTCTCCTGTTGGGCATCAATTATCGCATCTATTATATAAAATACTATTATTGAACTCATTCTAAACCATCTTAATTTTTTCTAATAACCTTGAAGTTGTGCTTAAAAAAGTATACTTATATTGGAGAACACTATCCACACGATTTGATCTTGTTTAAAAAGATCTTATGGATCTTATAAACAAAATTCTAATCATTTCATGAACATCTTGAAAGGTTTTGATGACGCCGACTTTGTAAAGATGTACCTACTTATAAAATGCTTTCTAAGTTAAATACCCAGACAAGCCCAGCCGAAGGAACCACTTTTTTAAATTCTGCGAATTTAAAACATTTGTCTATTGATAATTTGACATGGGAAATTTTTTACATTTAAAACTCTTAATTACTCTTGTGTCAAGCCAGGGAATTTTTTTAATAAAAAACCCAGAAATTGAAGTTTTACTAATGGAATGCATAATACAAGTGTCCCTCCAAGCATTAATTTTGCGTAAAATTTTAAATAATAATACATTGTGTATTCTTTATGCTCATTTATGTTTGCATTTATAAAGATAATGTGTTAATTCCCACGCAAAAATATAGTAATTAATTAAAAAGTTAAAAGCTTTCTGCTGTTGAAATCTGTCATTAATTAGATAATTAATCGCAAAATCTAAATTATTAACTTTATTTGAAATTTTTCATGCATTGCCAATCTTGTAAATTGTTTATTTCATGAATTTCTCATTTAGCATTAGTAAAAATCGTTCTTCATTCTGAACCAAACTATGTTCAAACAATTCAAAATGGGGGAAAACTCACTTTAGGAAAAAAATACTAATTATCTAGCTGTCAATCAAAGTGTCTGCATCGGTATTAGTGTATTTAAGCTGTTAATATTGGTTATTTTGTAAGAGCAAATTTTGTGTGGCTTCCTAGTGTGGATTTGCTTATGTGGTCGATGCTCCACAACAGCAAATATGCTGATACATTGTTTGAGTTTGTTTTTTTTATGAACTAATTCAAAAACTTGACAAATATTTAATGTAAATCTTATTCTAAAATTAATTTTTGTTGATTCGTGAGAAATACTATCAAATCAAAATCTCAGATCATTTTATACATTAAGAGATGTTCGGATGATTCTAAAACGGTCTGTGGTTTTAATATAATCAAACTATTGAACGGTTATTTATAAAATTGTTGGTATTCGCGTTATTGTAACAGTCGATACTTTTTGTGCAAATTAATTTAAATTGTAAATAAGTCACACCAAGAGGAAGTGCTATTTCAAAAGTTAACTGTTTAACTTTTTATAAGAATTTCTGTTCTTACTAAAGTTTTAGTGGAATTTACTTAATGGTTAACAATATAGTTTAAAGCACACATTATAATTGTAATTGATATAATTAAAGAATATACCTACTGACCAGATGTGACTTTTAACAATAATTTGTTCTCAGACACTTGAATGTCAACGACCGCCTTACATTATTAGTCTGGATCTAGATATCGAAACCTGTTTATCTTTGTGTATCATTAATAATTTAAAAAAATTATTTTATGTATCAATTATAAGTTGCGATAAAGTTTATTGATTAATTAATGTTATTACAACTTTTACGGACAACTTTTCCTGTAAATTCGTCTTTTTCATTCCAGGTTGCAATGTTTCGAGTTTTTAATGTACTTCAAGTTAAATATTCCGATATCACCAGAATAATTTTATATCTCTAACTACCAATTAAATTCTGGAAAGGTTGAAAACCTGCAGCTTAATGTTCGAATATTTTGACAAATTTTAATTTATTCCACCTTATATACATTTTAGTTGTATCTACACAATAATTACTATACCAAACGAATTAAAATATGTACTTCTCGTGTACACCAAAATTTTTTTTAAACTTGATAAAGTATCTGTTTTCCTATTTTAATGTTGCGATATACAATTTAGATTAGAAATCTCAAATTTCAATTTTAATAAATAATTTTCAGATTAATTTAAAAAACCCAAGCATTTTAATATTTATAACGTTTCATTTTGCTTATCTCTTTAAAATTATATTCATCGTGCATTGTATTGATTACTTTTTAATTAGTTTGTTTTGTTGCAGGTAAAGGATTGCATTGCTTTTCTAGTAATATTACATGTAAGTTGATTTATTTACTATTGTTTAGTGGCGGGACTTTATGAAAATTCTCCATCCCTCATTCATAATATTCTTGAGACGTTAATTTTATATCATCATAAATTAAATTATTATACAGATATTAATTATATAGCTAGTTCGAGCAGTTCACAAATAGTAAATATTATACACTGCTAAAAACAACTTTAACTTAATGTTACTCTGTTAATTGCAAAAATTGCAAACTTGCGCTGTTAACCCAATAGTAACACATTACCGCGCCCTGAAGTCTAAAAATATACTTTTTGCAAATGAAAGGTATAGTACTACAAGTTATCAAATTATATCTGATTTCAAAGTTAAGAATTTTAAGATCTGAAGTAGTTAGTTTGAAGATAGGAACTTAAAATTATTAAATTTTATGCTGTTTTTAAAAAAAATAAGTATAACTTGTAATTAGATAGATTAATTTTTGTTATCTGCACAGAAAAGACACCGAGCAGGTGTGTATACCATTTTATTCACAATCTATGAATATGACAAATCAATCGTAAATAATTAATAATTTTATTAATAAAAAAACAAAACACCACACTCTTACACAAGGAATCGTCGATAACAAGCAGAAACCTTTTAGAACATATTGAAATCAACAAACACAAAAATCGGGAGAATTCCACATAAATTCTGTTAAATTTGCAGTTTTTCAGAAATACCACACCACTACTGGCGTTTTCTACATAATTATGTAGAATATTTCTCTGGTAACTGTCAGAAATTGAATTTAAGATAATTATAATTTAGCTCAATTGACAAGAAACTATTTATTTGTTGTAGAAGTAAGTAAGTAATTAATCGAATATTGAAATATTAGTTGTTGTTGAATGGCGGATGAAGGGGTTTAATTTTGTGTTAAAATTACGAATAAATTATAATTGATGGTATGAATGTTTTATATTTCAAATTGTATAAATCTTATAAAATTGTTACAATAATTATACAGAATAGGACCTACTTACAGGTAGAAATAATGTGAGAGTAGATGAGATTTAAGCTCGCAACCAATAAGTTAGTAATTCAACTCATTAACTCTGCTTAAACTTATAAATGTATAAGTATTTAAATTTAATGTGTACTAAAGTACAAAATCTTTAAAAGATTGCTCATTTTATTAAAGCAACTGCAAAATTCTATTTAAAAACTTGTTCAAAAGAATTAATAGCAACCATGTATAAAATTTGATTACCTACTGATTTAATAACCATTAAGTACAATTATTTAAATGAATTTTTTCGAAAATTTGTATTATTTTTTAGGTAACAAAACTTATCGTGAAAATTATGCAGTTTTATGTAAAAATTATAAAATTGGAACTAATTAAACTATAATGAAATTTAAACAAGTTATACCGCAATTGAATGGCTAAATGCGAAAATTATCACAATCTTAAAATTTTCTCATGGTTTATATTTTAGAAAAATATAAATAAAGATAACATAGTTAGGTTTAAAAAATCTAATAATGAGCTATATCTACTTTTTACAAAAATGTATTTATTTAGAGGAAAGGGTAGTAATATGAACCTAGCATTTAATATGGACCACCTCAATAACAAAGGACCTATTCACCCTCTATCCAAAAGAAATAGATGTATCATACTGCATATAAATGTGATCATATTATTGGTGCTAAATAAACAGTTAAAGCTGAATAAAAAATAATTTAAACTAAAGTTGCTTCTATAAGCAACTTCCATAAGTTGCTACTTTTGCTAAATAAGTGGTACTGTGGAATTTCAGACGGTCAGGTTCTTACTTCGTGTACTTTTGCATGGATATGTCTCGAAAATGAATTTTTTTTTATTAAACCCTTAGGTACTTTAATATCAGAAAAAAGATTTTAGTTATGTACAACAGATTCAAACCGAAGCAGAAGCAATGGGTGCAATGCTCCAAGTGCAAATTGTGGGCAATGTTGATTGTACTGGAAGTGAGCATTCATATTATATTTGCGATAATTGCAATTGAAATACAAAATAAACTTTTATTTTTTTAATTATGCCTTTAATAATATGTCTCTCATATTAAAAACGCATTTAAAATACATAGACAATTACCAAATTTTATAATAACCATGAGTGGTTCCAAATTACTACCTTCTCCTCTATTATAAAATGAAAATATAATTAGTAGAAAGAAATTTCGAATTTTATTGTTTATTCAATCTACTGATTTTTAAATCTTAATTTGATATTAATTTCACAAATAATAAATCATAAAATTATATTTTATCCAAAAGCCACCAACACAGTTTTAATATAGTACTTGGACCAATTCCGCTTTCTCCACCAGCTTTCACTACTTGATGCATAGAATTATTGACCCTTTTTAACGACCTGCTGACTGAACAAATAGTAAAAACCTAGAAACGAAGATTGATTGACGGAGCAGTTTCAAATAGCTGCTTTTAAACCATCATGATGTGTGTTCACGATAACTTGCTTGCACATAATTGGTATTTTAAATTTAAAAGTATCTGCTGTAGGTATCATTATATTTTCAGAAAAACTTACCCGAATATTTACTAAAACTCATCGTAATCGACTTAAATTTATTTTTTATGTGCATCGTTATAAAAAGTTGGAGTTTGTGGTTTTATATTTTTCCAGTTGTAATCGTTTTATTTACTGAAAGAAAGGAAAGCTACCGCATTATTTCAGTTGCTAGGATATTTATCCTTATCTGTTACCAGATCGGTAGAACACAAATGCCAATGTTAAGCAGATCAAGAAATCTGGCTTCGAGTAGAAGCCAATAGCCAGGAAGTACAAGATATATCTTGACTTGGGTAATAAAAGTGGATAAATGTTACCAATTTGTGAGAAACGACATTTTACAGAAATATCTTTCTTTCACCTACAATAATTTTAGTTGCACTGCAATTATTTACTTGCCCGAAGAAAAATTCTTTTGCTTAACCGTCGGTCAAAGCAATTGTCCGAACAGCACATTTGAAAAGGCGTTATATTGTTTCTAAACTTCCGTTACATTGCATTCTGAAGAAAGCATTGGTATAATAAAATATATCATATGATTCTTATCCAAATTAGAAGCTCCGGGTAATTAAATTTGCAAAAAATATTAATTAAATTTATAACATTTATCAGATCTTTTTAATCGATGAACGTTTAAGTTATGTGCTTTTTTGTCTTTTAAATAATTAATTTCCTTTTGGTCTTATCTACCCATAAACTTACCCGACTTCTGCAGCATTATAATTGGGATTCCATAATATAATATATCAATAATAATAATTATTAAACTTTTTTAATCACAAATTGCTAATTAATTACGAACATGAAACGAATTCAAAGCTTTTGCTACGAGTGAAGCCGTAAATTTTAATTAAGCCAATATTGGTGTGTTTATTAATTGTTGATGTGGTAGATGCTAGACGGATATATTAATATTATTATTTTTGGAGGTATTCTTGCTTTAGTCCATTGGCATCTATCGTACATATTTTATGATTTAGACATCTAAAAAAAAACTAACAAACAAGGTTTATAAATTGGACGTCTTCATTGCTAATTTATTATTTAAAATCAGAGAAACATTTCTTTTAAATATGTTTTTACTGTTAATATCTCTCTGATCTCTGAATAGTATATTATTATGGTAGCATCCCATTGTTACAAGAGCGAGCGCTACCACAGGATACGCTCACACGTACGGAATCGAAAGCGTTTGAACAGCGAGAACTTTTCAGTTCACATTGGATTCTAAATTTTGTTGTTATAATAGAGTTATAGTAAAAATTCAATAATTATTATAATCTCTCTGTTTTATTTTGGAATTAAGTGTCCGAAAATTTCATTGATATATTTTCATCCACCATTGATATATTTCGAGATCAATAATTTGTATGTCATAACAGACTGTACTACCTCAACATTTAATCGTATCATATCGCTACGGCCGCCCCGCTTAGTCACCAAACCCTACGTAACCCTACGTATAATTCCCTCCTAGCACCCCCCATCACCCACATGTACCCTTAAAACCTCGTGTTACGCGAGGGGTGCTTCTCGTTCGCAATGTCTAATCACTTTCAGTTTATACACACTTTTACTATGACCGGTAGTGTTTTTGTGTTAGATTAAATTTGTCTTACATTTATTTTGTAAATATATTGTGATATTTGAAGCTCCTGTGTTTGAGCCACTCGATAAACGGTGATCGATACCTCTAAAGTGCACGTGTTGATAAAAACGGTTCCTGCGAATGTAAAATAAACAAATATAACAATAAAAGCAGGTTAAATAGCGAAGCATGGTATATTATCTGGTTTTATGGTGCCGGTAAAAATGTAGCGATATAAATCGCTTTTAATTTATATACCGCGTTTTCTTAGTTAAAAAAAATAGAGTACACAAAATTTTTACGTTTTATTAGCTGGTTTTATAGAGAATATTTTGGGGTTAAATTTTATGGTTTAAATAGCATTTCGTAGATATCTTTTATTTACAACAAAGTTTACTTGCTACATGATTTATTCTTTATAATCTTTATAATTACTTTTTAATTATATATTTAAATGCCATTAAATTTGTTTCTTAATTTATATTTTTATTGGCCAATAAATTTTTTGTGATCACGTATATCAACCAAAATTCCAAACATTTTCGACTTTCCGTGTATTCAATTTTTGAAATCGAAGTAATAAAAAGCCAGATTACTATTTATTACTGGAATTTATGAAACTTTACACAACTTTATTGATTAATAAAGTAAATTAATTAAAATGAATGATATCTCAAATCATTGCTCCCAAGACTGTTTCAACATTGTTAGTTCCTCTTTAGTTTTTCGTTTATAATTTTCTTTATCAATGGGTTTACAGTAATTATGATTTAAATAAGCAAACTTCTCCTGCTTTAATTCAATATCCAATTTTGTAACGTTATATTCACTAACAAGAAAACAGATAAATCCTAAAGGGAATAGGTAAACTGTAATGTATACAATTAGATTAAATTCACCCTCAGTATAGCACAATAAATTTACTCATTGGTCATTCAAGCGATTAATCCATAAACGTTATATTGCAAATTTTACAACTTGATCAGATAAATAAAACTTTTATCTATATTACCCGATAAGAGCAACAAAATGTTTTACGTTCATGTTCCATAAAGGAAAGCTTAAAAGCTTTTAAAAGTTTGAAAATTAAATGTCATAAAACCAGATTTGTTACCACAAATTTGGACCGATTTCCAAAACACTATTATTTCATTATGCAGAAACATATTCAAGCAATGTAAGCAATATCATCATACAACAAAAGCCGACAGAAAACTGCACATCTCGACGCAACTGAATTCTTCTCTTGTGCGAATACGAACAACATAATATACGACCACGGACATTCAGCTATGCAAACAAAACAAACAGGCGAAACATGACAGGTGTTTAATCAAGACGAACAATCAAACGGCGCATTGTTTAAAACTCATCATTTTCGACTTCTAAAATGAAAGCTTCTGAATCAGACCCTACTTCATCTCATTCTAAGGAACGAACAATGAGACCACCCTCATGTCTCGCTGATTTACCTATTCCGACCCCTCCACCTATGGCAAATTTATTTGTAACATCAAGATTTGATTATACATCGCGTGGTACTTACAGTTTTCGAAGGCTATTAAATTCGACAGGCGAATTGGGTCGTTTACCAAATATAACCACCAGGACAGATTCTTTCGAGCTTCCCTATGTCTATGACTACAACACAAGAGAAAGTTACAAGTGCATACCAAGAAGAAACGAATATTCCGAACAAAGTAGATCTTGTGGAAGCACACCAATATTAAACAGAAAAAGTACAAATGTTCAAGATTATTTCAGTAACCAAGAAGATAATTTGGATTCCAAAAGCCAAAAGCCCGAGAAGTATTTATCAACGGTTTCGGATTTAAACAGAGAATTGAATGAAGTGCAAGTATTACGTCAAAGTTTTTGTGATTACCAAGATATGGAAGATATTATATCCGGTCTTCCACAAGGTGCTCAAAAGAATCAATACTACAACGATCATTACATATCAGATATTGACGAAAATGAAGAAGTCAAGCAGTTCTGTTATAAGTACGAATCTCCAGAACAAAATGTTCTAGCTGTTAGTGATACAAGTGGATATTCCAGTCGGACGTTACCGATCAAGTGTTCTAAAAATATACCTGTGCCTTCTCGAAATAGTAAACGAAAAAGTGATGGTTGTTACGGTAGTTTCTCATCGTTGAAAAGTTCGGATTTCGCTATCAGTCCCATGTTTGGGATAGAGACCGATGCATCTTATACTCAAAAAATCGTTAGAACTCCAGTGAGACCTGTTGTTAAAATTGCTAAGATTAGGTGAGTTTCTTACTCAAGCTATAAGTTGGATTTTAATTTAAAATTTTTTCTTCTAAAAAATATAAAAGATTCTTTCGAGATTGAATTTATCAATGAAAAAAAATAATAAAGTTGCTAATATCTGTAAATAATGCAATAGTCGTCAGTAAAAGCGGTCGCTTATAGAATACTGAAGAGCGAATCTGGGAAAGCAACAAAAACAATCTATAAACTTGTTTCATACGATATCTGTTTTCGTCGTTTCCAGTTTTTATTGCCAAAGTTTATACCAAAAGTCTTTTTCGAACATTTGTGTGGAATCGGCCCACAAATGATCTAATACGATACGTGACACGATTGTAAAAATATTCTAAAACAATACATTCGACAATTTTAAAAATCATTGTATCTTAGAAGTCGGTTCTTATAGAAACTTATACGTATAATGTATTTTCTATTCAGGTTTCCGCACGAAAACTTTCGTATTCTCTATTATTATTATATAAATTGATTCCTCACCATTATACTTCGTAATACTGAGACTTCTAAATATTAAAAACTCACTAGTTTGCTCCTCTCAATTAGTTTCTTTTTCGATGAAAATGAACTTTTTTGAAATTTTAAATTGACTTTATAATGTATTTTTGATTTGACACTTTCTTCGACTTCTTGAGAACCTTATAGTCATTTAATCAATTTTGATTATAGTGTAACGTCATTAAGTGGACTTACTTATAAAACACAAAGTATATTATGACAAGGTATTGCGGTTTGATTAACAAGAAATGCATTTGAGAATTAATGATGAGGTACCGCATCATTATAACTTATTTTTGTTATAAAAAGTTTAGTAAATGCTTAATTACAATCAGATAAAAGATATTTGATAGCTGTCTAATGCAAGAATGATACATCAATTTCAGAAGTTCTTTAAAAAAAACCGTAACTTTGATATTTATTGTATTTAATATCAACAAAATAATAATAATAATGGTCATTTCTCCAGCTATAAGCCTTTTGTTCGATGTCCTATTCCAAGCAGATTTTTTTCAGTTCCGAAAGCTTTAAATACTAAAAAGTGACACTGAAATGGTATTGAATTCATAGGTAATCTTGTGAATATGCACAATACATTACCGAGAGATCAACCTACGATCTCTTCTTCAAATGCATAAGATGTTTGTAAAGTCACGGATTGTCATTCGGGTCACGTGGTTATATCGTTATTATACAAGCGGTACGGCTGATATGGATCTCGTTTAAAATAAGCTCTTTTCTTATAGCCTTCGGTTTGTAGCGGATTTTATACAAGAAATGCTTATATTTAAATATTCAGAAAAAAAATTTGAAAAGCCGTAATCAACACCGATTTCTTAAGTGGATTATCACTTCGAAATGAAAACGGACACTTTGTATTGTCTTATAATCTAACGAGTTTTGCTTAAAAAATTATGTTCCCATCATGCGCGCTGTAAGTAGGGGATGAAAATAAATGGTATATTTAAAACACATCTTAAGCGTATGCTTCTGCACATGAGTCATATACTACTATAAAATTTGTGCACCCTTGCAGCAGTAAATCTTTAGTGTATAGGATTTGTAGCTGCATATATGTCGGATGAATAGGAGAATATTAGGCTCGAAGTTTCTCTTCCTAACGCTAATTGCTAATTAGATCGAGGGCGAACAGCATTTCTCACATCTATCAGTTTGCCATATCCATTGTTGAGCTTTCAATTGAGAACGCATATGTTCAGTTACATAGTTACATGGTTGTATTCGAGGAAAATCGAATTAATCAAATTCGTACCTCCCAAGTTGATATCTAAGTAAAAATCTTGTATAATGACAAAACGTGACTATTTTCTTTGTAATCAGTTAATTAATTAAGATTGGTTGTATTTGGTTGATGATGTGCAGTAAGTGTGGAACACGTGTAGGTTCTAAGTTATAATAACAAAACATAGTTTTAATGCATTTCTTAATGTCGAACGAAAGAAAATATCTTGGCAACCCTTTAAAAGATTGCGTGAAAAGTTACATGTCGTTAAGCAGAACAATTTAATTTCCTAAATGGATTATTAATTCCATTGTTCTACTACATCAATTAAACTAATTGAATGTATTTTCGATAACATCCAACTGTGAAAACGATAAATAACAAAAAAACTTTGTGCGCCATTGCGTATATATTGTACCAAAAAGTGTTATAGTATTTTTGTTTAATTTCGACTGAATATGCGGGTTATCCGCTATATTAAACAATTTAATTAAATTAAACAGGAAATATGTACTCTGTTGCAGCTTCTGCATTTATTTTTAATTATCTTTTTTATTTTTCATCGTAAAAGTTTTTAATTGCACATTTTAATTTTATTTTTGACCACAATTTGTTCAAAATTCTATTGTATTAATTGGATAGCCCTCTATCTATTTAAAGTTGCGTATACTTTGGGCACTTGCAATCGCACGTGCATATAATGCGTGTTTGGGTGGCCAACAACGTGTATAGCCGTCTTATTATTTATAGTAAACGTCAGAAAGAATAGTTGGAACTAAGCCAAATATTTTTGGGTTAGAAAATTCGATAACAATATTAGATAGTATAATATCAAGGGTATAAAAGAAATACGAATCTGCTTGTAAAAAGTTAAGAAACTTAGAAATTCAAAGTTTCTCTGTAACTACTTAGTTTAGTATCAGAAAAATTCATCTACACTATTTGCATCGGACGATATAAATTTATTATTTGCCATTTACATTAAGCGAACGCCACCACGCGGAAAACTATTGAGTTATTCTAATACGTATAGTTGGTATAGAAAGTTTTGTTTATAAACCAAACATTCTATTGGTGTTTTATTTTGTGCATTATCATTTCACCGCTGTTTTTAGATACACCAATTCAGAATCAAACTCAAAACTCATGTTGTTGACATTTGAGAGTTGACAAATCCCGCATTGACATTGACATAATAATTATTTGTTTACGTCAGAGATTACAAGTTTTGCATTAATTCTAAGTGGGCGGTTTTGTTCGGGAATTTTTAACAAAAATAGTGCAAGTTAATCATAGAATATGCACAAAAATCGTTTTTCTCTTAAATCTGGAGGCCTAAAATAAAATATTTTCCAGTATCTCATGAAATGTGTTCAAAATAATTCTCTAAAATATTGAAATAATTTTCAACTGACGTTTTATATTTTTACATATAACTTCGTAGAAATCATATCAGAAATAAGTAATTTAAGCAAACTAGGAAGTCTGTGCTTTCAATTGCGAGCAAAATATAATATCCGTGTCCCACAGTCAAAATTTTCAACAATATTTTTATAAAAATTTACGAGCTGTCAAAAATATTGTTATGGTATTTCTATTGTCATGATATCACATTGAATCACATCAAAATTTTGATTATAAAATGAATGGAATTTGGGCAGTGGGACAGGAACAAAAATTTGAAAATTCAATCGTCAGTCTCAGTTTGTTCGTTTCATGTACCTATACATTATTATCTTGATGAAAACTCATTAATTAGAGAGCAGCTTGGAAACAAATTGAGATAACTAATGGCAACGCACTTCACTGCGTCCGCTTATATTACTCTTATAATAAATTAGATTAGGTATATAATTTTTTTATGTAAATATCTTATTTAAAAATTTTACAGAAAAATCTTAATTTAACTTCCACATTTATTCAAAAACATACAAGAGTAAAACCAGTCTTTTGCAAAAGTGATAAATTATGACAACGTTTACTCGTAAAGCAGCATTTAGCGAAATTTATAAAAATGTAATAATCTAACTTGATGTGATTAGTAGTCATTATTTGGTGTGGATTTTTTAGAACAGTTCATACCGGTAAATTATATTTTTAGGAAAAGGTACTGAAAAATGTTTGTATGTTTATAAAATAATATCTATCAAATTACATGTTTTAATGAATATACGAATATTTAATTAGCAGGATATAAGGTTTTAACAAATTTTATAAATATTTCAAAGTTCTCATTATGTAAATATTTTATCATGTTTAAATCTCTAGCTTCAACATTTGACTGTGTAAATTAAGAAATTTGAATTCTTCCTTCTTTCCAATTGTACACAAGAAACCTTCTAGGTATATAAGTAACCTTTTAACATGCACTCCTTATAACGATTATTGTAATTATTATTGTCATTCCTACAATTTGTGTAGGTGAGCTTCGGGTAAGTATACGTATTTATCATTATTAATAATGAGTTTCCAATACGAAATAGTAAAGCATAAGTAATTGCTATAATAGTGAATCACATAAGAAAGAATTTATCCAAGACATTTGTTCATGTTTAAAAAAGCTTTTTACTTTTCCGGAAAAAAGAATCCGAGAATGAAAAAGTGTTTCTTATTCACAAAATCATAATGAAAGTGGCAGAGGCACTTTTTGAGACAATAAAGCAGCGCACCAATATGCAATATTCTCTTGTCCCATATGTAAAAGTGTCTATCAAATGAACTCCGCCACATATTCTTCTATCGTAAAGCTTTTGTATGGTGCACGAGATTCAGTTCATAAATCTGGGGTAGGCCTTTACGATACAGGTGCCATCTGTGAGTTAGCTTTAAGTAGTCACGAGGGTGTTAGAATTCAAAATTTTGTGAACTGTGCCCTTGCTTTGTAACCAATTTGAATAGAAATTGGTTCCATATATTTTATTGCATTTATATTTCTTATATACAACTATTCAAATTTTTCATGAAAAACTTCTACATATCGTAAGTAAGAAACTAATGGACGAGCATTATATTTAATAATAATTTGGAGAATATTAATAATTTTAACGAAATTTTAATAGCCTACCTCCGCTATTCTAAAATATAGTATTAAATATACCTTTAATTTATCCTGAGTGGTGTTAAACTTTATGTAAATGAAATGGACGATCGTAATTCAACGGAATAAGCGTTGAAATGGAAAATTCGTTGAAATGATGAGCATCTTTTACCTAACTACAACTTTGGTACGTGGTTTACGTATTCCTGCATTTAAATGTCAATTTTAAACATCGAGTGTATCAATAAAACTAATCTGAGTTGGTTTATGAGACATTCGGATTTTAGGTGCTACCATAAAATAACAAATTGAGCTACTAAATTGTGTTAAATTTAATTCGCTTAAGTGGTTTATTTGCAAATTAAGTGAATTTAGCTTTTCTTATATTATTTTTGTAGAACCAAGTCTTTAAAAAAATCACTTACCTTTAGTGGTAAATGAAAACGGGTGGTGGTGTTTCATAGACGTATAAATAAAGAAAGTGATTAAACATTAACAACGTTGGTTAAATGTTAGATTCCATTCTAAGCAGTAAAAGTTTTATTATTTTGTATAGTTAAATCACGCAGGTGATAAATTTCTAAAGTATAGTTTATTATCATTGAAAGTAAACTTAAATTTCTACACTTAAAAAATAATTAAAAATCAATAGTTTTATAACATTAAATATTTGATAATAATTATAATTGATTTTATTTACGATTGGGACGACAGCTTCTGTTTGTCTTCGTTAAATTAAAAAAGCTTACTTATGGCGGAAGTCCCAAGTTCTCAGATACAATATGTGTATCTATAAATTCTTAAGTTATGCATTTATGTATAATAAAGCGTTTAATAAGAGTTTTTATATAAAAATAAGTTTCATGTATTAACATTTTAATTGACAGCTTGAAAATTTATTGAAGTAGTAATAACCTGAGACATAAGAGTATTTAGAAACTTGATAACTTCAACAGTTTCAAAAAGCAAAACTTTGAGAACTTTTCAAAACTATTTATAGAAACATGAAGAGAAAATCCAATTAGTTGACAAATTCCCCAATTTGTTATAATCAATTCTAACTTCTATACGACTAACGAGCGAATACAGCATTGGAAAACATATAAAATTACTTTTTAAGTGACTTGAAAATTAGGCATCGTCGTTGCCACAGTTCAATTACGACGAATTCTAAAAAAATTAATTTGATATTTGACAAAATAATTAATGGTTACTTCGTTAACCAATCCCGATATATAACGGAACGAAATATTATCAATTCAAAATTCTTGACTAATTGAAACTAATTGAGAAAATTAGGATTCTTTAAAAGGTAATGCAAAAATTATCAAACTAAATAATTAATTTATTATACAAAATTTGATAATATTATTAATTAATTCTATTTTGATAATTTTCACAAATGTTTCATAATTTATTATAAGCAAATATTTGTATGTTAAGCACAAAGTATTGGTGCTCTGTATGAAAAATCGAAAAAGTTTAATGGGCAATATGCAATTACTAATGTAATTTTCAATGTATAGAATTCAAGACTATAACAAATGCGTTTTATGTTGCAATACAATTTAAACTTTATGTTGTGCAATATTATTTATTGTCACTGGAAATGTAATTTAAGTTTTACGTTGTTTACAAAAGGATCTTATAATTATTGTAAAAGGATATAAATTCTATACCAGGTTTATGTATTCAGTTAAACGTAGTTGAAAAACTTATTAATTATATCTCGCAGAGGCTTTCCAACTTTTAATTTTAAATACAAGGTATAAAATAAATGACACTAATTAACCTTTTTAAGATAACTTGAAAAAAGAAGTGAATTTAATGCAGACTTCATATTAATTACTGTATAAATAGAAAATCAAAAAAAAATTGTCTGCAGATATTATTTTTCGTCGATAATAAATTATTAATTGTCTGTAATCGCTCGATTCGATAACTTAAGTAAAAAAAATTTTAATGGAAAAAAAGCAATGTATATTCAGCAATGATCTGAAATAGTATTATAAAAAACACTCCTGCACTTGATTTGTAATATATGGAACCCTAACCGACATACTGGACGTATCTTTACGAGCTCGATATCGTTCTGAATGACAGGATTATAGGTTGCTAAAGGAACGAAATAGATCCCCATGAAATCTGGCAAAAAATAATAGAAAAGCGGTCGTGAAAAACCAGTCCTCAAATTGTGATATTGTGAGAAATTACTAGAATTGATTTTCGTTTAAATAAAAGATAAATTTTATAGGATTCCGAAGGAAAGTTTATAAAAATTCTAAAACAATGGAAAAGCAGATAAATTTTTAGCAACACATTATTGCTATCGTAAACAATTTCATACATTAAACAATGTTTAAACTGGCTTTTATTTCAATAAAATACATTTATTTATCAATTATCCAATAATATTTCTCAAATTCGGACACGGGTTTACTACTAACAACAGTTACCACAACCGCAGACCGAATTCCCTCGCTTTATTAAATCATCACTAATTAAATTTTGCACTGCCCGGAAGAAAGGGAATAGTTTGTTATTCTCTGCAAAAATTAGATAATGGTAGCAATACATTATTTGCAGATAAACCACTTCGGCACAATGCAGGATATTAGATTTTCAGTAGGCACCCTCGTGCTATACTAATGTATTATAGAATTTGATTTTAGCGATACAAATTCATTTGCCTAGAAATAATCATTTTTTGACGAAGATAAAAATTTTCATTAATTATTATATCACAAATGTTTTGCTATACAATACCACTATTGTTGTTGAGAGCAAAGAGAAACATGGCGCGTATTTCACATTTCTGCTCTCCCGATTAAAATACTAGATAAATTGGGGTTAAAACAAGCAAAATATTTTAGTTCGTTTTTAAAATTCATTAAGAACTGGTTACATTAAAAATGTACTTGTCAAAAATGACGGACCGTCATTGTATTAAGGCGAACGAGCGTCATCGAGCAATGTCTTTTTAAAGTTAACTTTTCCGTTTTGAGATTTTTTGTCAACATTTTTGGGTATTATTACTTCCTGCAGATTTACACAAAGGGGGTAAAAATAAATTTGTTAAAAAAGATTTTCACAATTAATTATGCAACATGCAATACACGTGTGGAACTCAGTTACTCGTTGTACGCGGTGTTCTGTAACAACTAGGTACATGCGTTACAAATAGACGGACAAAACAAGGACTTTGATGTAAGTATAATTTTCTGATTATAAGTTTTTACGCCAGTCGAGCTACAGAAACTAAAATAGGATATTTTTTAAATTTCATCACCAAAACATCTTACTCCAACTACATTTATAGCATTTTCTACTATATCGATTCATGTAAAGCTTAACATGTCATATACTGCCTTTACTTGTCAAGTTTTCAACTTCAGTGTTAATCTAAAATCAGATCAAAACTCTTATTACTTTTATTAAGTTTCGAAATTACCTACTATCGAACTTAAAATTAAATTTAGAATATGGAAGTCAATAATATAAAAGCAACAGAAAAATCTTACATAAACCTGTTTCTAATCAGAGAGCATCCAGTTTATAAGTTTAAAAATAAAGCGGAATTCTTATAGATAATTCATGATTGACTTGATTAGTAACCGTTGGTGTATAAACCTTTTTATTTTAGAAATGTAGACCTGCTTAATCGAAAAAATGCTCATTACTCGTTAATTTGTCAAATATTTCATCATAATCGATAAGTACTTACACCTTAAATCGATTACTGCTTATCACAAAATCCGTTCAATTTATTATATTTTACCAAAATAGATGAATCATGTTTTATAAAATTTTGTTTCACTATTTGACGAATGATCATTTGAAAACATAAATACTCGTTAGCGCTTTCAGCATAGAAAAATGTTAATCTCTTTATCGCTTACGATAAATTCGTTTCGCTGTTTATTTTGAAAACCAAATCAATTGTTATGTAATTATCCAATATTTCTATTTTATTTTTGTATATAGCAATATTATCGTTATTCAATTTTAGTAGTATTTTTCTATTTTAAAACGTTCTCTAACCCTCATCAATCTGTCTACCTTTCCACGTTAATTTAGAACTTTAATAAGTATTAATGAACCGTCCGTGCTGTCTGGTTGATATTTTGTCTGAATTACTCAACCTGGCAATTTTGCATCACGGGGTCGAAAGTTTTCATTTTATAACTGTTGATAATTTTGTTACAGTGTGATTAAGGTTTTGATTAAATTTTCCTAATGAAAACTAATAGATTGAACTGAATTACTTGTGAATTCTTCAGATATGGGCACCGCCTACCTCGACTACATCATATTTTATTCGCAATGTTTTTCTTATTGTAAAATCTCTTGTATACTTTCTCTATCTTGAGTAGCAAAGTCCGGTCGTACAACATTATGTACAGGTTATACATATATTGTAATGATTTATAAGTTCTGATGCACGACAAATGCTAGGACTCAACCGTGAAGATGTTGGTGGTATCAGGAAGAAGTTTTGCTATGATACATAGTCACTTCGTGCTTTTATTAGTTTTATTTAAAAATTAATATTCATTAAAAATGAATTTGAGGTTAAATATCTTATTAAAGTCAATTTCCAGTTTGTGAATATGCATACGTATTAAAAGTCTTACAGGTTTAAATCCAAATTCCATATAAATGCATATATGGTTCGCGAACGTGCATTTTCAGCAACATCGACTCCATTTACATGAATACAAATTACGTTAATTATTCATCCTGTTAGCGCGTTACCTGCGTTATATCGTTATTATTACATTGTGAATTGTGGCGGAGCTTTTGCATAAACCATCAACAGTTCCATGAGTGCACGTCGCTCTAGAGAATTCCAGATTACTGTCATTTATTATTCCGAGTATGAAGCTGAAAAGGAATTATGGTAGTTTTTTTCCTAAATTGTCTTAAAATTACATTTTACGGCTAATGCTTCCTTTTATGATAATGACAATGATTTAAAAAGACTACATTTGCGCTAAAATTATTTCTTTTTATGTAATTTAATTTTTTTATAAACTAGTTTCTTTAAGCGCATCAGTATCATCGAAACGTCACAAAAGCTCGAAACAAGATTTTTAACATCTGATTTCTTTAAATTTATTATAATTTGAAAAATAATTAAACAGCATTACGGTTAGTGTTGTTTTTAATACATGTTATATTAAATCAGAAAAAGAAACCGTATAATATAGCAGGTATATACAATGCAGCATGATATATTAAGAGGAATTTTCTTTTCATTTACATTGTTTTTATATTTAGGTAAATGTAAATGAATGAATGAAAAACTAGAATTAATTATGTAAAATTTACTTTTTACTTATTTGTAAAAATGAAAGTATTGTAATCCCGATTTTTTAATTTTGCTTTATGAAAAATATTATTAAAGAGTTGGTTTGTACAATATTATTAATAGTACTTTCAACCAATTAGGTGCATCTATTTAAATGTATTTCCGTTGAAATCAATTCATTTGACCATCTGGTGTTGTTTCATACACTAATTTTTAAATGATTCTAATAACCAATATCCGAAAACTTTGCCACTAGTTGTACTTCTTGTTATCCATGTTGTACCATGTTATCATTTCTTGTTGTGGGTTATTTTGTACTTCTTTATCTTTGTATGGTGTTTTCGAGATAGTTTCAAGAATTCAGGAAGTTAGTTGTGTGATTTACGTTATAATTTTCGAGCTTAATATTACTAATCCGTTTGTTTTTGTCATCTCGACGATTTTATCTATAAAATGTATGATAAAACGTACACTGTCAGAATTTGTTGTGGTAAGTTTGACTTTGAATGTAATTATAAATTTTTAAGCTGTGAACATTGTGATTTTATCTTCAAAACTACAGTTAGAGAATAATAAAGATTGTAAACCGTTGATCGATTACATTGTCTCATTGTTTGGACATGTTTTGTTAAAAAAAAACTATTCTACAACTTGAATGACATTATTTCTTACTACACCATCGCGTCATTTATTAATTGTAAAAGTTACGTCGTGAAAGAAAAATTAATTTAATAATAGATTTGTTGTTTTAATTTTATAAACTTTCAACTCTACGGTACTCTTAAATATTGACAAAAAAATTTATAAGAAATTGAAAATCATTTATAAATACATAAAGGCTTTCTTAATTACAGATAGATTATCATATTCCATCAAAAAGGAGTAGCGGTTAAAAACGCATTCAACTGATGAGTTTCTGTTCAAGTAGGAAAATGTAAAATGTAAAAATAAGAAAATTAGTACCTACCTAACTGATTTAATTACTTCGAGCTTTTTAAAATCCGCTGCTCTATAGAATTTTTCTCTAGAAGTACGGGGTTTTTGGTTGGCTAGTTTTATTGGTGGATTTAAAGCTCACCATAATAATTTCTGTAATTTTAATATCCTTTTGAGGTTTTTGCTTAGCTCTTCGACATAAGGTATAACTGTAAAGTTGGATACTTCTTTTTTCATAATGTAACCATTATAAACTTTATTAACACAATCTTGCATAATTTTCTTCACCATAGGTCCGGGATAACCATTCTTGAACAAATTTTCTTGGGCAATTTTATCGCTAATTTAAATCGCTGGAACTAGGATCTTTTTTTTCCATCCGTAACTTTCCATTTTACAGCCCGATTAAGATTATTAAATTTTATCAAAAAATAATAAAATTGCCGACTTACAAAATAAAATTGATTATTTTCAGGCACAAATTGGGTTGTAAAATGGAAAGTTAGAGATGGAGAAAAAGATCCTAGTTCCAGCGATAACGACAAGTCTATAGATTAATTCTTTTTTTGATTTTTTTATTTCCGATGTCCTCAAGAGCCGAAATCACCAGGGCCAGTTATGAACCTTCTTTTTACTTTGACCAATAATAATAATAATAAAACATTGTAAAATTAATTAAAAAGAAAAATTTTTTGTTTCTTTTAGATGTCAATAATAACATACTGAAAAACCAAAACCATTGAATTTTATTTTTCCTTTGAAAAAAAATTCCCAATAAAGACGTAGAAAAACGTGCAAGTCACCAGGCTGAACCTTAATACTTCCAAAACTATACAAGATATCGAAAAACTTGACTGAATGAAACTTGTAGAAAATTTAATCAGCTTTCATTTTGCATAAAATGTTGATGTCGCTAGGACGTACAGTTATCGAGATATAAGCAAAAATTCGAAAAATGGGACATTCAAACCCCCCTTTCTCCCACTGCTCAAGGGCTACGGGCGGGGACTTTTGATATGTTCATATTCTAACTAGTACAAACAAAGTTACGAAGTCAAAAATTGTGTTCCCAACATTTCCCTCTGTACTTTTTCGTTGACTGGACTACATCTAAAAATGAGAAAATCTGAATAAAAGTGTGTTGCGATAACTATTAACTATTTTTACAACCAAAATTATTTAAATCAAAAGTATTACACATGGAGGTAAAACAAAAATTATTTAAAATTAAATCACAAAACTTTACAAAGACATTATACAAAATGTCCAACCTTTGGACAAGATTGGTAAGAAATGAAAATTTACAAAATAATAGTAATAACTTATGTTCTGTAAAACGACCAAAATCGAAGCGTTGCGTAAGAAATTTTCTGTTAAACCACCAAGATGACCATAGCTGTTATAAATTTTATTTTTTTAAATTAAAAATCAAACAATTTTTCAAATCAATATAAAACATTGCACTTTTGCATTTACAACGTTACAATGCTTATGAAAAATAAAATAATTAAGATTGTAACGTATTGTCGCGACTCCCAGAATCAAAAATCAAAGAAGTATGGTTTTCACATAATGATGAATTTATATTTGGTATGGAAATGAAAATTTTACTGATACTGACTATGAACGTAGACAGAGCCGGATTCACACAAATGATATGAGTAGACTCTTGATTTATTTGGAATTCTTCTGCCATAACAGAATTGTTACTGCGCTTCGACGGGCTCTACTAACAGCCGTTCTAAGCTGATGGTTGTAGGCACTCGGACTGCCTTATTGGCTGCTATTTGTTTCAGCATCAGACTCATTATTATGTCAGTAACCAATGGAGGAGACTTAAACAAGCCACTCCTGACATCAATTGAGGTCTTACTGGTAAAAGGCAATCAACTTCCGTTTCATGCTTTCATGAAATCACTAGTCACTAAATACTAAATGGAGTAAAGGAAACAGGTCCCTGCGCGGGCGCCAATTGTAAAGGACGTACTCGAAAAATATTTATTTAGCTTCCCATTACAAAACTGAAAAATGGCATCTATAATTTTCTGAATTAATTGCAAAATTCAAATAAGCGTCGTTCTCTGCCAATTAACCACAACATAACATAGCATAACTTAACATAATACAGCACGATCGATTTATTAGACATAATTAAATTGACTAATTATATAATAATAAATTCGCGATAATTATATCTACTAATTATAATTTTATAGTACAATACAAATAAGTACAGCACTCAATATGGCGGCTAGTTGAGAATTTTTGGGAATACATGGACGCGCATGAATGGATTAACGAGATTCCGTCCGAGAATTTGCCCTCGCGACGTGTCCCAAACAAAAATACAATTACATTTTTGGAAGAAAACAATTTTTTACGCGCATAAATCGCTTATTTTGCCATCTCTGTCCTTTTCGTGCCGTACTTGGAAAAGAGCCCCGGGCTGTCCTCGCTGTTACCTACCAGTACTACGTTCTGACGTTTACTTGTAATTTCTACCAGTGCTTACGTATTAATTGGGTGGTATAAAGGTAAATTCACAATAGACTAAACATCGTTCAGCTATGTTGTTATACAAACCTCGTCATTTGTCACTTTGAATACACACATAAATTTCGATGTATTTTAACTTCTGTGTTCAGTTATGCGATGTTGTGTCACGTTAATTTGTTGAGAACGACGCTTTAGTTAGTTTTAAACCCAGCATGGAACTTAAAAAAAAAATCGAATTAAAAAATCTTTAATCTGCCCGCCAGGTGGCTGTGCGTTGTTGTCAGGTCTTATTTGGAAAATGAACTCAAAATATAATTTTAAGAAAATCTGTGGTATGTATAGTAATACTCCAATTATCCAAATTAATTGGGACCGGTCCCCATTAGGATAATTGGATTTTTTTTGGAGAAACGGGTCTATTTTAATTACTAATTACTGTATGTATGTTCAAAATGGGAGAAATAACCCATTAAAAAAAAAGTTTTTAATTAATGGAATTACTAAATTAAAAATAGGAAAAAAAACAAAAAATTATGAAACCGTATAATAACATCATCCCAATAAATGTTTTCGAAATATTAATTTTACGAATCGCAGTACGTTTCCGTCTTAATTTTTTTTCTGAAATTCTGAAAGCCATTCGGACTTCTACTGTAGTATGTGTTTGTAAAATGTAATATTTAACAGAACTAAACTAAACGTTAAAATTTTATTTTTTTAACGTTTTTTAATGGTATTTTAAAGTTAACGTTTTGTTTAGTTCTGTTAAATATTATAATTCTTAATTGGTTTATTATTGGCAACTTTCTAATATTAACCCGACATACTGTTTAATACATTTCTTAATACCTACTTTTTATACTATTACATAATATTTTCATCTTAAATATATTCATAAAATAAAAAATTATAATCTGAATGTTAGTAAACAAGAAAATTCGCAGCAGCCATTATTATTATCATGTAGTCATCTACATTTTAATTAAAAAAATGCGGCTACATAGTGGAATTGTTTAAAATCTTATTGGTTTACCCATCTCCCGCTCAAGGCAGTTCTTTGTCGTCATATCATTGACAATTTGAATTTCAGTAAATTTTTTTATAATTCCAAAAGCACTCATAAAATCTGAACGGTCTGTTTGATATAATAAAATAAATATAAAAGTAGTGAATTTTAACACCATAAAATAATAAAAATGAAACTTAAGTTATCGTTTTCAGTCATTCTTAAGGTATCATAGTATTAGATATAGGTTACCCGTGACAGGAAAATGAATTAATTTATTCATAAAATAGGAAGTAATTTATGTAAAAATTCATCCCTTTTATAACAACAACGTAATAATAGAAACATTAATTTTTATTTTTCACTACAAATAATTGGAGCTAAATTTTATTTTATTATCAATAAGCACGCCGAATTAGTCATAGTCACGAATTAAGACGAGTAGTGCAGTCACGTCCATCCAAATTAAATTTTGTGGTAAGCTTCAGTAGAAGTCTGGCCATTTACAATGAAAATGTATTCTGCAATATATTTTCCTTATTTTACAATTACCACGTCTATTCTCAGTTGTCTCTTACATTTACATTTACATGAGTTTGTTTTGAAATACGACGTGCTGTTAATTTTCAACGAAAGCGCGATTCAAGCTGTTATGTATTTGCATATTTAATTTTCTCTGAAATGGGAATTTCTACCGCTTCTAATACAGATTATTTAGTACCCTTAGTATTTCATAAAGGTGGCTTTGTTATAACACTTTAAGACTATCCTTTGACTAACACCAGGTTATTGCGGTTATTATTAATTTGCACGCAAATCGCGTGATAATTATATTACACGAGTTTCAACATTTTTAGTTTTTTTTTCTTTTTTTAGTTTAATTGATATTAAATGAAAGGGTATTTCATTTAGTCAAACTTTTAACAAATAAAAGTAATTTATAACGTTTATAATTGGCATAGTTAATCCGTAGGTAGCAAAACCTGCAGGGCAGCGCACAAATTGTTGACGTTCACAAGATGTAGTAGTATTCAAGCTCATAATTTAAATGGTAACCAATATTAATTATTACTTCCTTACAATAATAAACAATGTTTTTGTTGTAAATATACTCATTGCGTTTAATAATTAGTTACAGTCAATTACCTTCTATAATTTTATTTCAATAAATTTCATATTGACAAACATAATTTAATTAACTATTTTTAATTAATTTTTAATAAAAGAACATGGATAATATATTAATTATTATTTTCGTTACCCTTGCCGAGTCGATTAAAACTACTTTTATCAATTTATTGTCTCTCAAGAATAGTAAATTATTATCAAAACATCATTACTTTCGTGCAATTTTATTTATTATTTTACAAAAGTTTTGTTTTGCTTTATTTTATATAATATAATAATCTATTGGCGTCTGCAGTGGCGCCTAACATTTTAGTCCTTGTTACCGTAGCAACGACCGCTCTTGCAGAATCTGATTTATCTACTTTTTATATCGAAAAGGCTTCATGCGAATTCCACTGTGAGCTTTGGTTAGTGTTCCCAAATTTAATGTTATTATGTTCGATATTTTCCAGAAATATTTTTCGATTTGCTATTTATTATTTACGTTTCCATTAAATTGCAATCGTAATATGCTAATGTGAATAAAAAAGAACGAAAGCTTCACCTAATAATCATGTCAGGTGAGGTGGGTCGGCTCCCTATAGTGTGCAAAGTACTGATTTTAAATTAATTTGAACGTTGCACGATGTACTAAAGTGGGTAATAAAATTTCAAGTGTTTTAAAATTTACTTTGAAGTTAAGCATTCTCGAATATAATTAAACACTTCATATGTTCTTCACCACTAATTGGAGACAAAGTTGATATACGAAACTGGAAGACAGAAAAGTTTATCCATCTGCTGTAAAAAGGCAAGCCATATTTCATTTCTCTCTACTAAGTATATCTTCATTCGGGTTAATTCGCTTTGTTTACAGAGTCGGAAAGCTTTTTGTTGTTTTTTAGTTACTTTTTTTATTTTCTCTGTCAATATATCAAGTTTGCAAAAGCTGCTGGTGCTTTCGTCTTTTGATTTTATTTCAAACTACTTACGTATTATTTACTTTTGCTTTTAATTCGAGTCCTTTTCAAATTTTGGTTTACTATTTATTTACATATTCGTAATTGCAGTTCAACGTATATTTATTTGTCATCCGCTTAGTAGAATGTTTAAGGTAAATAAACCAAAATTTTCTTATCGAGTTGGAGGATTCGGCTAACTTCCCAATAAATTAATAAATTGCACTACTAAAAGCTTTGCCTTTCATTTCAGAAAACATTTTAACCTAATCTAATCTTCGATACACACAGATAACAGTGACACATCAGGGTAGATATAACACATTTATCTTTCCCCAAAGTGCAACCCTCCACACTTTGACTTTGCGGTTTGTTGAGTGATAATGTCGTATCGATGAGTTTTGCTTCAGTAAAATTTAATTCTTTTTATTTTGTTACATTTTTGTGGTGAATTTTTTATTATATTTTCAAAAAAAATAAAATATAATTTATTTTCCCAATTTATTAGTAAGGACGTAATTGCCTCATAAAAAATTTACTTTCTGCAAATAATCGTTTAACCTAATGTGAAGGTATTTAATAATCATTAAACAAAGATACACACGCAACAAAATACTTAGCTACTGTTATTATATTTCTATTTGAAAATTCTATTCGTGATGAGTTTTTGCATTTTGTTAGGGTAAAAAAGTTCTTGAAAAGATTGCTTTAGCTTACTTTGTAACTGATATTCAAATTTTCATTTCTCTCTGCGTGTCAATGAAGATATTACTTACGATAAAAATAAAATAAGAAAGCATTTTTCTTTAAAATATAAAATAAATTGCTTTTGTTATCCTTTCAACAAAAAAGAGAGCGTTAGCAGTATGAAATCAATTAATTTTTGATATTAAGTGATACCTAAATTAATTGTTTTTATTTTATCTACATGTACAATGTACATGTACATAGGTATAAATAAACAGAATTTTAAATTTTAACTTTGAGCACTCGAATATAAATTTTACTTTGAAGACTACACCTCTCGACTTACATTTCAGCGACGCCGACGAGTTTCTGAAAACTTATTAGGATACGTCGCTACCAGAGAGTTTGTTCATTAAATTTCAGGGTAGTCATGAATATTTGAATAACTGTCAAGCCTTATTCTATTTTCTTGAAGGATGCTACATCGTCTTTCAATGTTCAACATCTGACAACCATTTTTTCAAATTATTTCTTTTCTCTATGGAGCATTCGTATTTCTTTCTTTTTTTAACTTTAAAACTACACTTATAATTATTAAAACACGGAAATGTTTGAATAATTCGCAAGGATATATAATTAATTGGCCGAGGCTAGTTGACAATAGGGGTAACTTGGTACAATTCAATTAATTTTCATATCTACAAACAAAACGTTCCCTGTTACACTGCGTGTGTTTCTTGTTGGGATGTGCACCTGTCACTAATTTAATTACATAAAAAAATTATTAATTGCTTTATACGGATTATTATTAAAAAAATAGATGGTCGTGGTTTAGTGCTGAAAGTGAAATAATTCTTGTAATTTCTTTGAAATTGCTAGATCTACTCCAAAATTACTTTATAGTTTATCCTTCGATCAAACTAAACTACTGACTGAACTTATATGATGGCTAATTTTTCTAGAAATTCCTGCTTCTCTAATTATTTTAGAGAAAAAATGAAAGATACAAAAATTATGCAGAAATATAAACTACGAAGGATAGCACCATTATATTTCATCTAGCTTTTACTTAAAAGGTCAAAATATGCTCTCAAAATTGTTAAAATTTTCATTTATCGCACTGGCCATATGTAATAAATTCAATTTAATTTTTATTTTCAAAAATAATTACCATGGAAACTTGCATGGCCAGTCTGATAAATGAAACTTAACAATTTCAAATGCATTTTTTGACTTTTTAAGTAAAAGTTAAATAAAATCTAATGCTGTTATCATTCGTAGTTTATATTTCTGCATTATTTTTGTGTCTTTCATTTTTTCTCTAAAATAATTAGGGAAGCAGGAATTTGCATAAATAAGTTTTTACATGTTAATTTCCTATGTTCGGCTAACTCATTCAGCACCCGGTATATATAGATATATATACACCATATTTGCAAAGTAGACGCCTTTTAGACCGCTACATGGTGTTGGAACAAAGTGACACATTACTATGCTGGTATGACAAACTTAATCTGCGTTCTAGATATGATAATAGGCTGACAAACTTTTTTTCCATTGTTAAAAGTTTTTCTATAAAATATTTTCAAATTTGGTAAAATTAGCGATAGACTTCAATGAATAGTTACAAATATTGTTGCAAGAGATAATCCTTATTACTATATGATATTAACCTTTAATTACAGACATTTCTAACTTGGAATGCACTGGGTGATCGAAGGACTGACTATAATTGTTAAATCGTGATTCCTGAATCGTCATAAGTGATTACTAATTGGTATGGTTTTAATGCTACCCGAAACATTGTTTTACAACGTTACATATTATACATGCAAGTTTTAAATATAATATTGTATGTAAATATAATGTACATACATACCTGTACTAAAAACTTGACTTGCATACCAATTTATTGTTGGCTATTGTTTTTACACAAGTAACAACCCAATAATTGTTAATGTTGTGAAAAGTCAATAATATAGAATTACTTACTATATTGCCAATTAGTAAAACTGGTTTACCGTGTGATCGTTTATTTTCCACAAAAGGAAATGGAAGTCTACTATCGTAGGTGTAGTTTTCATTATCGCCTTTTCTTTTTGCAAGTTTTTTTTTGTTATTTAATTTTGATAATTTTGAAATAATTAATATTTTTTTTCTTTTTTCAGGTAAGCATCTAAGCACTTTTACATCATAATGAAAGTACGTATAAATTTGAATTTAATTTTAAAGGTGGTTAGTCATAACAACAAAACTGGAATGCTTCGCGGTACCTATTCAGGGACCGTACTATATTCTCATTTATTTTATCGAGATTTTATCTCGAGAATATTTTCAGTTGCAACCAAGCAACTGAATTGTGACGATAATAAAATAAGAAAATGTGCTTTCGTGCTATCAAAAGCAATCGAATTAGGAAAGACAAGGAGCATTACTGTAAATTGTCGATTGAAAATAACCTGAACTATAAAATTTTCAGTGAGAATGTTTCAAATTACGGACCAATTATTTTAAATTAAACTCACCTGTAAATCATACTTGTTGTCTTTAAAGCTACCAAACGACCTCTACAGTTTCTTCTGCAAAAGTAGACGTGTTTGTAGTACCAGTTTACCGCCACTTTTCAACTTAACATGATGGTTGAATTTATTACCACCGTCATCGAGCAAAATCAATTGATATTTTAAAATAAAACAATTAAGTAAAAAATTAAGCTACATAATTCAATGTGTTAATGAGATCATAAATATTAATGGCAACTCGTAGGTTAAAATTGCTTCGAGCAATTCTAAATTAAACTGATTTCTTTAAATCAAATATTTGAAATGGCTTCAACTTTTCCATCGGGAATATAATACAGCTCTTGTCCATTTACGTGGAAGTCACTTCAAAATTTTTTATTCCAAAATCCAAGAGTTCGAACTCTACACGATACATGCGTTTCAATTTTATTTTTCGTTCAATAGCTCTGTAATCAAAGTTGATTTGTATGATTGGCTGTACAATTTTCACGCTCGATTGCTATGCAAAAAAGGAATTTGGTTTCCATTAGTGATTACTCTCTATCGGTATCATAAATAACTATATTTTAATATAAATGATTAGAAACATCTTAGATCCACGCCTACATAATTTTGGTAATAACGCATCCAGTCTAAATGCATAGCATGATTATGATTAATGAGTTTTCAAAGCACTCGCCTATTAATTTGACGCTTTTAAATTTTTATGCTTGCCATTTCTGTTTTAAAACACGAGTTCGGGAGGTTATTGAATTATCAAATATTATCTACAGCTGAAATATTATTTTTTGGATGCAAATTATTATATTATATATTTGATTTATTAGTTATATCATCTGTAATTTTATTTTTACATTGCAGTTTAGTTTTTTAAGTACAACCCAAGGGTTAAATTGCACAAAAAATAATTTTTGTTAATGGTCAATTAAACATCGAACAATGTATTTGCATTTTTTTCCAGCTTCAAGCAACAGATATGTGAAAAAATTCTATAGGTTCTTTGAACCATGTCGTGCTTAAGAGCATTAATTTGTAATTATTTACATTTGCTTTAGTTAAATTGCCTTTATTTATTAGTTGACTAGTTACGATAGGTAATATTTGCTTTGCCTTTTGCAAAATTTGAAATAAAAATCGATGAAAAATGAGAGATAAATGGAAGTTTGTTTTGAAAGGACGAATAACAAATATGCAGTGCCACAGCTTCTTCTTCGGCAGAGTGGAACAATGTATTACATTTTACTTATATAAAACATCACCCTAACCACTCGAGCTTAGCTAAACAATATAGCTAGTGAATATCTTGTTAAGCGCCAAAGGCAAGGAGCTAAATACCGACTCAAACATTAATATAAGTTAATGACTAAGTTACACAATACAGCACCGCTATCGAGATTCATCTTTTGACTTGCAAATTCTAGGGATGCCTTTGAACGGGGAGGATATAAAAGTTTGCCAATGTGGATGAACGAGATTTTCAAAATATTTATTGAACAGAAAAGTAATTTGTTAATTATCTGGGTTAACTTACCTCTAAGAATATTTTTATCTGTTCAAGTTTTATCCATTTATCAGTACTACTTCCAATGCGGCATAAGAATAAAACCCATGTCCTATTATGCAACATATGCTACATCAAGTGGTACACTGTGCATAAGGTATCATTATCACCGATTTAACTAATCAATAATCATTGTATAAATCAAAGTAATTAATTGTTGACTATTTAAAATATATTGCTTACCAATATAGCAACTTATTCCTTGTTTGGATTTTACTTCCGGGCGTCCTGCTCAGTATCAGATCTTTACCATCGCCAATCTAAATACTCAAAAGGTTGCCGTTATATTTTCCAAATTGAAGCGAACACGATCGACGTATCCGATTAAAACTCCCATAAATCTTGTTCAGAAAGTTTCAGCCCCACATATTTGCATATCAGAAGTTACAAATAATCTGAAAAAATGTTAGGTGCATAATTTATGTAAAGCATAATCTAAAATTCCAAACAAAACAGATTTATCAACTTTTCGCCATCGCGAATAAGACAAACAAAACAAGCTTTTGAATACACATCACAGGATTATATATAGGAAACTTCTAATCAGGGCGGAAATATGTCAAGAACGACATATTCTTAGCTTCATAAATGAAACAGGGACAGATTGTTACTAATATATGCTTCTTTTTTGTTGATATTTCGGAATAATCTCTAATCTTCTACCCCCTTGATTGATGTCACTTGCTCAGACAACTGACAAGCTCAAGGGATGTGAAATATTAGCCCTTGGCATGTTGTGCCCCTTGCTGTGCTCAGGTGCTGCAACCTAGCTGAATATTGACGGTGCTTCTTCGTTTCCCTCATATTAACGTACACATCTTTCGTCGGAGTATTTTAGATGATTGATGGCTAGATCAACATTGTAAAAGAAAATAAAAAATGTAATTGTGTTGAACTAGGAATTATTTTTTTGAGCATCTACCAGCCCTCGACATATAGGAATGACAAATTATATGTAGTAGGTACTTTATAATTAGACGCTTTTTTATACTTCGAGCATTATACATACCGGATGAAAGAAAGTATTAGTAATATATAAAAGTTCTGTAGTTCAACTTTTTGAAACTAAATCACGTACCTATTGATTAATTATTAATGAAACTTTTGCGTGCATGCAAGATATTTAATGCTACGCCGCATTTTAGCAATATTTTATTTGTTGAAACGGCACTAAATTACCTTTATAATCGAATCATTCCTGTTTTCTTTACGGTTATTGGATATTTTTATATACACGGTTTAGGCCGAAGTTCACATAAACATACAACATTCAATTATATTTGATGATTGTAATAATTGCGGGTATTGGTGCTTTATATTAAATGCAATGTAATTTTTTAATATACATGGTACTATAAATCGGTTATGGGTGTAGTGGGATATAATTTTGCTTAACCGAGTTTTTCGTAATTTTCCAGCATTATGTGTTGCCAACATCAGCATATCGCCTATAAGTGCTAAGGGCATAGGGTAAGTACCCCCACGAGATCCGGCTATGCAAATTCTATAGTCGACGTAATTAGATCAACGAGATAAGACCGCACACCTCCACCACTAACACAATATTTGGGTGGCTAAAATGAAAAATAACAGGAAAGGGCTTATGACAGAAGTTGGAAATAAAATTTGATTTACGGTTGCATTGTGAGCACGTTAACGTTAAAATGGTATTATTGCTATAGCAATTTAATTAAACAAAGATAGATTTTAAAACAATAGTAATATTACCAGAAAATAAAACAGCGCAATCGATAAGGTCTAGGTTTACAAATCTCATTATTTGCAAACTCTCTCGAATCACTGTCCGAATCGAGCAAAATAAAGCAAAACATGCGATTTGCTTGGACACAAGAAACCCTGAACCTGACAGAATTGCAAAGGACGGGAGAAGCACTTGAAAAATGAGATTCAATTTGTCGAGAACGGAAATTTAGTTTTTTATGTTGCGACAACAGGAGTTTTTAGTCTTGTGAAGAACTCGCGTCCCCCATAAGATAAATTCACATTTTGATGATAAAAAGAAATTGTAATTTTGCAAGATGTAATTCTCTTCATCTCTGAAGTTTATTTTTAAATTGTGATATTTCAAACTGCAAATGAAATGATTTTTTTGTGCCGCTGCACTTTATGAGGCTGTAATAATTTTTACATACCTACGTGTAAAATGAAAACAAATTAAAAAAGCTTTTCAAAAATGCTTTTGCCGACATATTAAATTGTAGTTAAACACGAAACCTGTTTAACTTTACGTACTACATAAAATTTTAATTGTTGAATTCGCATAGTTCTAAATTGCATTGTAAATTTATTTGGTATTTAATCATTTTTATGCGCGATGATGTTATGGTGGTTACTATGTGCTAAAAGTGTATTAAAGATTTTTTAAACGAAATTTTACTGCTCGATGAAAACTACAAATTTACAATCTTATATTGGTGTTTCACACTTCAATTACTTATAATTTCAAAGCAAATTTACCTAAACCTCATCCTGTGTTCATAGGATAATGATTTTACAGCAAAAACGCAAATTTCTCCATTGAAAAGGGAAATTTGTTGTTCGTAATTATAGTCAAACAATAATAAATTAATTAAATATTTTCCTACTAATTTTAATTATTTTGCAATTCGACGAAATGAAAGCACACAAAATAAAATTTACACAACAAAGCTACCCGCAAGTGTAATTCAAACAATAACAATCATAATAATGTGGATGATAATGGATACAAGCAGTAAAAGCATTATAACGGCGTAGTTAGGTGTTATATTAACGATTCAGGTTGAATATTCTGGAGGTGCAAGTAATAATGGCAACGATAATAACCCACCTTCTATGGGTAATATGCTAATATTCAACAGTATCATGCAACTCTTTCAGTAACTACATCTTTAAAGGAGCTTAATATCTACAATGACAAACTTCAATTAGCTTTTACAACAAAATAATAATGGTTGTTTATTTCAATTTTATATTTCAATCTGCTATACCTATCAACGTATATATCCTTTAATTACAAGAAACAAGATAAAGTCATTGTATGTACTTTGCATGTATCATAAACAATTTTATTAATTTGAATGTGGTAGTCAAAATTCACTAGTAGTTGGACAGTAAAGTCTGGTAGTCGGACAGTAGGCTGCCAGTAGTCGACCTACTTATCTTTGCTTGTATATTCTTTAAATTTTGAATAAATTTTGTTTAAAATAAAAATAAAGTTTTTTTACTTGGTATAGCACAAAAGTGCAACCTGAAAATAATTTCTGATGGCAATCTTAACCATTGCATGGTTAGCGCTCCACCTTGCTTCGTCCTTTGCTCCTCTATTTAGACTAATTTGGATCCAAAATTCGAAATGGAGTGGTGCAAAATGCACCTACTACTATAACAGGATATTTTTGTGCAAAAAAAATAAAAAAAGTTTGTCTCTTGCATCTTAATATCGATTAAGTAACCTAACTTATTTCGCCTGTAGCCGAGTTGACCGATCACCGAGTTGACCTGTTCTGACAAATTCACCCCCGGTATTACATATTAAAATCCGATGATACGCACCTGGATTTATTTATTTATATAGCAAAATTTAAACTCATTTAGCTATAGTTTTTATCTTTATTTTTGCACTTTACTGTTTATAATTTAGAATGAGCAACAAATGGTCTTTGGGGTTGATTTTTACGTAATTACTAAGCTTTCAAAGTTAAAGGTAAAAATACCTTTCCAATCCTTTCATGTTTGATTACAAGAAATGAACTGGAACATTTAAATATTTGTTGGCAAAACTCAGCAATGTATTGTATAAATGATAATAATCATTACTATACATATTATGGACAGTAGTAAAATAAGTGGCAATGTTGCAAATTGAATTTGCACATGAATGTAAAACATTTTGATATTATTTTGTTTCATGTTGCCACTTTGTTGGGGTTAGCGTAGGAATTAAACAAGGTTGAAAGAATTTAATTGTAGATGCAAATGCGGGTATTTAATTTTAATTTTAACTTTAAATAAAATGTTTGCTATAGTAGTACTTATTTATATATTATGTGCATAGTATGTCGGTACTATCATCTACTTATATAAACGATATATTCGACTCAAAGCATGTTCTACCTAAGTTCTTTTTTTGGTTTTGTCAAGTACCTACCACATAATCTGGTATAATACCACTATAATCAACTACTATCTACTAAGAGTCGTAACGTTTATAATAGCAGATTGCAGAAATATTTGTCAGAAAGGGTTCTTTCAGAGGTCATCAGAAGAATCAGAGGTCTAGGTGGGTTGGTGGGTGGAAACCGGTGTCAAAGAGTCAAATAATTCTATACTTTTACTTATTTGAATTCAAGTACGAAAAAATATTTTTAAATGCAGACCCTTATCTACGGTATAATATTATGAATTCCACGTTTTAATTAATAGATACGGTTTTTAGAACGTCAAAAGTGGAATTTATATTCAAAGCATTCCTTTTTAAATGCTTTATGCGTTATATTTCACTACAGCTAATAAAGCAACCGTAAAACGTTTACAACCTTAAAAAATCTTATATTTAAAACACCTTGGCTTTATAATCTCATCATACTTGTCGCTACAGCGTAACGTCTATAAAGGGCGTCTTAAACCTCTGGAGAAAATTTCATATTTCTGTGTTTTATGGCATCTGCAGGCGTTCCACGTCGAAAATGAGCTTTCTTCTCTTTCACGTATTTTATGCGAAGTAGTAAGAGAAACAGCGTCAGGGAATACGTAAAATGAAGGACGATTATTTAACTTGTAAAATAAGAGCAAAGCCGTAAACCGTTTAAGATGATAAGCGCAGATACTGTGGCGTATGCTTCAGCCTACAGGGCACAATAGTACTTCGACGGACAAAATATATAGCGTCGTACTTTATGTAAATTATTCTTTATCTACTTAAATTTTTTTTTCAGATTTATTTCATTCTATCTTTTTTCTTATTGGTTTCAGCTACAGAAAAAAATAACAATATTTTTTATATTATTTATAATATAATGTGAAATACTATAAATTTAATTCATATACGCAGGTATACGGGTTTTTAAGTTCCTGAAGGTAGACAACCCAATATGCTTACAAACATGCTTATCATATAATGTTTCTTCGTGAAGAAAGAAGACTATACTTCTTATTTAAATCCCTGTTCTTCTTTTCCTATTATTTGCATTTCATTGCTTTATTTTCAGAATGAACTTTGTTTCAAAAGAAATAAATTTTTTTTATTGTTAATAGATGCCTCTTTAAATTCGTCAGGGAATCGAGAAGATTTATACGCACCTCATATTTTAAAAGCGCTATTGGTAGTTTTATCATTTTATTTAAGGGATTCTTCTGAACTTTGCTCGCAATGGATGCGACAGGCGAGCTGTGAAATTAAATGTAAAAAGTTTTTGTCGTGGGGCATTTCGTTTATTTTGAAGCTTATTTGAATATCATTTATTTTAGTGAGACAATTTTCTTGGATTTGCGATTAAAATGGAGCGTTTGCTTTAAATATTAATAGTTTGGTCAAGGATGAATGTATGTATTAAAAAAGATAAATTTCCAGTTTATATCTTGTTTGCCTTGCAAGCATCATAAATGATGTACTCGGTCTTGCACTCACTTGAATCGGTCAAGTCAAGTGTTTAGATTACCCACAGGTAAACTGTGCTTCGCGGGTTACAGCTTCATTCTCGTAGGCGCCAAGAGTTCCCTGAAAACGTACCAAAATGAGGTCTGAAAAGGTCAATAAAAGTATAAAATTTTAGTTTATAATATCAAAAATATAATTTAAACACCTTTATTATGGTAGTAAAATTTTTAATTGCCTTTTCTTTAGTGGTTATCATTCGTGTAATTTGTTTTTGATTCGCTTCCATTAAGTCAAAATTACAGGTCGGGTTTCCCAAATATAAAGAATGGAAACCACATAATCGTCGCGAGATGAGTAGTAGCTTTCATTATTTGAGGTGTTTTAAACAAATTCTTTGTTTGAATTAAATATAAAATTGTTTTGTTAGATTGCTTTTTTATAAAACCATCATTAAGTAATAAGAAACTAATTTTGTCTGTTACGAAAATAGCCAACTTATTTATTTTATTAATTTAAAATCTTAAATTTAAAATACCACAAACCTTTATTGCAATAATTGAATCCAAATTTTAAATAATCATCGCAATCAAAAATTTATAGCCGACATTATAATAATACAACAGTACAATTTAAATTACAGCTATGGGCAGAAATTTCACATTGGTGATGATTATTTGATGCACAATTCGAAATACTAAACTGTATGGGTTTAGGTCTATAGTGAATTCTGAATTGAGTTTTTCAATTACCTAATTAAATTTATATTATTTTTTAATGGATATTTGGAAAACAATCTTGACGAGACACTCAAACAATGAAGTTTCCTGATTACGTAATTATTTATAATATCCTAAGAGCTATTTTACCAACCATCCAAATTAAAAAATTGCGTTACAACATATAATTTTTACTTACCAGTTCTTTTTTTTTTTCTCTAACTTCAAGAACATTTAAATTAATTTTAGTGACAAGACAATTCTTAAATTATTCTTATGAAAGCTGTATTACATTTAAATTTTTGAGAATTAATTCTGTTATGCCATCTTGATTATTATAGAAGATTATTATAAATACTTTTTCAAATGGCAACAGTTGTTGCTTTCAGTAATATACCTATAGGTATACATCATACATTAAAAAGCATATTTTTATTAAACTTGTGATTTTCTTACAATGCAAGAAAATGGATTTGTATGTAATTGTTTTAATTTTAGGGTTCAGTGCATTATTGTGATTGTGTCGAAAAGGAAATTACATGTAATAACAGGGCGCGTTAAAAATGAATTAAAGAAACAGTTTATTGTACTTGCGTTTAATATATGCTTTTGGGTAATTTATGTATTTACCATCATTTTCATGACAAGTGTTTACTTTTTTGTTATAGCTTAGACTTAGATAATTAGGAGAACTATGCCAACTAATTTTTACAGCCAATCAAAATACATTTTCTTACTATAGTCACGCCCACATCAACATTGTAAGCTTGATGGTTCTGTATAATGATCGAAAAAATTTTAAGAACAATACCCAAGTTTAATTTACTATGTCCTCTTGGTATTCCAGTTGTCTCGACCGCAACATAATTTCAAAATCTATTATAAAATTTAAACTCTCAGCCACCAATCACTAAGCCTAAGAACCAACTAGTACATATTATTATAATATATCATGATTAGCCGTCCTTTGTTTTCTTTTTTAAATATAATTATGAATTATTATATCTAATTACTCCAAGTTTCTTTATACGTGTTCAACTTTCGCTTCCAATGAGGACAACTTACGCTTTTTTTAATTTTTAATCTTTTTTTTTGTTTGTAAACTATATGGTTTTACAACAATTATCGCTTTAGTTTCCCAGAAAATAAATAAATATTTTTTAAATGTCGAGTTGAGAACTTCCCGTATTTAATTTAAGTATGAATAATATTTTAAAAAATCATAAAAACAATGAAACAAATTTTCTGAAATCTAGCCCATAATTGTATTTTAATTTTCAAATTAAACTCTTATTTCCGTTGGACACATATTTAAGTACAAAATTGCTGTATTTTTTTCAATTGTAAGATCCCGTTTTTCTTTTTTTTTGTCGCTTACTAGCCACTATTACCAGGACATTCTCTATTGTACCGTGGAAGAACTTTTCCTATTTACTTCTAAAACCACTACACAAAAATTTAGAGCAAATTCAAAATTTATTTATAAATTAGAATGTTATTATTTACTATAAAATGGATTCGTTTTTCAAAACTATTACTTTTCTATCCGGAAAGGGGCTCTTCAGACTACTTTTAAAAGTTTCCTTTAAAAGATACAAGGTTTCTAAAATAAACATTGTATAATTGACATCATCCATATTTCTATAAAACCATTGATTTCAGACAATAAAGGGTTGGAATGTAGTTTGTACGTAGATAGTTTTACGCTGTTTAAAAAGCTCTATTTACACTAAAAAATTAATAGTTTTTTTTACTATGGTCATTGTTTCTATAATTTATAAAATAAAATGAATAATGAATAAAACAATAAAAACTGTAATGCAAAATAATATGCAACACCATTGACATTTGTAAATGGAGGTTGCATTATTTGTTTATATCAGGAATTTTCTATTTCAATTTCCGAATATTCTCGTAATCTGTGTGCTAAGCTATCAGCTCAAAATATACAAATAAAGTAAATTTATAATTACTTATTTTTAATTTCCATAGCTAATGTATTAACAGACAAATGGGTAGATATTTCTAGTATGTGACATGTCAAATGATTTCATTATTGTCAAACCCTCACATACGAATTTTAGCCCTTTGTAGGCTAACGAATATTTTAATTTATATAGGGATTGCATAGAAAACAATTTTCAATCTGCTTTAGCTTGATAATTATCTTTATTAAAAGCATTTTAAAGGGGTAAAATCTGGACAACCTGGCAACTGCATCGATTTTGTGATTAGTTGTTCACAAAAGCTTTAAGAAGATTTATAAGCTCTATTCAAGTATGCTAAATGTTATCCTACATAAAATGGGTTTATATTCGTAATTTTACTGCATATTATGTAGTTTCTTCATTATATATTTACGTGAAACTTACAAATTGAAATAAATATTACAAATTTCGAAATACAAGTTGACCCATTATATAATGTTTAGTTTTTAATAATAAAAGAGCCAAGTATTTAACCAAATTTTTATAAATAAAAGGGGGTGGGGTCAAAATTAATGAACATAGACATAAATATAATCGAAAAATATATATAAGTATATAAGTTTAATAAATACCATCAATTTTAAAAATATTTAAAATATGTATGTACCTTTAGAATTTGGTTTAGGTACTTCTTTTTATTAGATATATTATGTACTATTTACATATTATTATTATTATACAAAATGATGAAAACTAGAGATCAGCAAGTGCTTATTTTCATCTTAGTGTTGGAAAGAAAGGAATTTTTATTTTAAATTTACTCAATGAAAGGTTTTGCATATCTCTGGGCAGTTTTTTTTATTTTATATCAATCTTGGTTTTTCTATTTTCATTTAATTTTGCCGTTTATATTGGTTATATGGCGGTATTTCATAAGTTCGTAAGGTCACATTTTATTTTTACTGTAATACCATATACATACATATGCAAATGGGAAGGAAACAAAATATTTGTTTTGTTGTCTTTGCTACTTCTTCTGGTGCGGTTTCTTTTATTCTTCTCATAACGTAGGTTGTAGGTTATGGTTCTGCCCAAAGATTAAATTAGATAGGATACACGATTGTTCCAAGTTAATAACGTATTCAGGATTATATGCCTGGTATTTTAATGTGAATTTTTGTTTCTCTGTATATTATTTGGGTTTATAGTAGCAACTTGTTGGAGTAGAACGATTCCATCGCTTTGCTTTGTCTATCTTACGCTGCTTAGTTTTCTTCCATTATGAGCGCAATATCATCTGCATATTATAAATAGGTACAGTTTCATTTAAAGTATATTTTCAAGATTACACCTACCCTCTCCAGTTTTATTAAGTTTTTCATTCATTTACAGATATTTATTGTGACAACTTTTTAGTTTTTGTTAATTATTGCGTTTTAAAGTAAAGTTTGCAGAATATTTATATCTTTGAAAACTTTTCAAATTATATCAAATTTATTTGCTTCCAGCAAAATTACACTTTGTGACCTTTATAATGGTCTGAGATTGTAATAAATTTTTCTTTTTTATTAATGAGGATACAAAACGTCTGAACGACTATAATTATCACTTGGCTATTTCTCTACAAATCTGAGTTATGATAATTTACACGGTTAGCTAAATTTAATTATCCGTAATTGTTTAACGAAACTAATTACAGTGCATAATAATTACTTAAAATATTTTAAAATGTTCGTTTTTGGCATACTTGACTGTTTGTAGATGCCTACTGGTGACTTATAAGAATTAAGAATCTGAAGAATTGAGCTTAACGATACTGCTTCATTTAATAACCTACTACAATGCGATAAAATTATTTTGGGCCTTCCTTTTAAAATATTTCTAAACTATTTCACTTAATTTTAATTGAAAAAGTATGTAAGTATTCTCATTTGTAAACCATCAAAGGATCGACAGCCTTACGATGGAGCGCGAACGCCAGGTAGGCCCCTGTTCATAATTAAACGTAAAACAAAGAACATTTAAGAAAAACTAACAATATTGTGTTATATCTTCGCTATTGCTTTTCTTCGATATTTTAAAATATTTTGAGTTGGAAGCAAATTTAATAAACAATGAAGGCCATTAAAACATTATGCAGTCGTAAAAGGCATATCGTTACCAAGCAGATATCATACCTTCTCTTTATTTATAATCATGTGCTGTGATCGCGGTTATAAAATTTTTACGAGTTACGTTATGAGTTCGGGTTCTGAGGGATCGTAATTAATTCCATGTACAAGTACGATGCCGCAATCAAATAATCAACGGTTTGACGTTCGCTGTTTACGACCCTGTACACTAAATTCAAATTTTGATTAACAATTTTTTCGTATAGTATTTCATTTTTATTTATACAATATTTATGAATATGCTTTTTGTTAAGTCGATTATTCATTCTATTAACTCACATTTAAATTGAAAAAAAAAATAGTTTCATAAATCGTGTACAACACGGATTAAATCAAGTCCAGCAAATCTGTTTATAAATTATTACATAATGTATCTTCTCTGGGACACCAGCACCGGTCAGTTGACTTATGAGTTGCCCCTGGTGCAGTTTACGACAGTGTCCAGTCTGGTTGTACCGGGGGTGACTCTCTGAAGGGTGCGATAACAACAAAATATATGGTACATGTTAACGAGCTCTTGAATAATCTGATTTCAACTTTTAATTAATGCTGAATATAAATTATGCTAGTGTGGTTAATTATGATGCCAAGCTGCAAAAATCGCTTCTATACGTGCGTTTAAGTAAATTAGTTTCATTAATAATTGTGCTGTTAAAATGAAAAACCGAATATTCGGTTGTCGAAATATTTTAACTTTTGGAATTTACAATTATTATTATTTTTTCAATTTTTTGAATTGAAACTCATAGAGAAATATTTTTATAGGTATACTCCTTCATTGCTTTGTTAAGTTTTCATTGTTTTCTTTTCGAGTTTAAAACGAACCAGTATTTTATGGACTTCACAAGTACGCACACTTTAATGTTATTTACTTTTTCTTTTCAATTTTTTTAACCATAAATTGCACAAATGACCGTATGAAAGTACGCTTAAGTTCATTTATCTTATATCTCGCAAAACGAAAGTAACATAATTCTAGTTTAATTGGCATCTGGAGTTTGTTGAGGTGCTAAAAGCGCATTGCTGCAATCCAGCGGACTTATTAACAAGCACTGCAGATTTCTAGCAAAATATTTGTTAACGAATGTGCACAATCACATACTATTGCAAAAATTTTACTTAACCCTTAATAGTAAATAATACAGCCAACGTACTTAAAGATTTTGAGATAAACGTAAGGCCAGGCTGTGATAACTTGATTCTCGATAGTAGATTTTTTGTACGAAACTGAGCTTTGTAAGCAATAAATTATTATTTTCTAACTTGACAGTTTGATGATACTAAGCAATTATTTAAGTATTACTTATATCTGTAATACGGTGAGATAATTGCACCCAGTCTTGGAGAATTATTAAATTTTCTAAAACTTTTGTTCTTAGTTAGTCATCCCTGAAGTACAACAAGTTCCCACATTGCTTCTTTGTTCCACACCATACGAAATAAAATTTAATTTACCATCTTTAGATGGAGAAACTCAGCTTTAATGATTAACAATAATTTAAGAATATTTGCAATCATATACCAATATTAGTTTTGACAGGGACAAAGAGGAATTTAGTTTTATTACGGACTTTATGTCAGCTTTAGAGCGTTAGCAGGCATTTGTGCTAAAATATTAAATACATTTACTTAGGATTTAGGAAAGTCGTAAAAATCCTAGATCCCTTGTTAGAGCAAATGATTAAATACGTAGCTTATATATGGACTAGGAACGAAATTGCCACTTCTCCTCGTTGATTTTCCAACGACTATAAAACGCTTACGTCACAAGTTTTTCTTTTAGAATTTACTTGACAAACTAGCTATACCTTTAGCTTTAGCGTTTGTACCTTATAGGGGTGGTTTTACGAGCAAACGCTTTATGAGCCTGCAAACCGCTTTCGTTTGCGAACTTGAGTGAATCAGTGAAGACTTCGATTTATTTCCATTAAAGTGGGTGTTGAAAGGTTTTTCTCGATTTATGTGTTAGCATTAAATGCTTTTGTACCTAACTACTTTAATACATTTTATCGCAAAATTGGTTTTAATAAACTTAACGTTTCAATAAATAATAGAAACACTTTTTTCAATTACACTCACTTGAGAGCTATTTCGTTACTAGAAACGTGTGTAATATATTAACATGAAAAGTAAATACAACTTGCACGAACATATTTGATTTTCTAATTCTCGTCTCGTATATGCAAACACGTTGGGCAAACAATATAGGCTAGTTATTCTAGTACATAAGAATCTGTTGTATAATTTTAGTATGTACCAACTCCTATACTAACGCCACTATGTTGAATTTCATTACCGTTTTATTTCAAGGCTACTCTAAGCTTCTAGAAGTTTTCCAATTATATTTTATTTTATTCTTTTATTATATCATTTCAATTATTTTAATATAGAACAATTTATTATGACAGGTTTTCATTATAATTAGGAGTGTCATCACCCCTGACTACCTTAACAGTGTACGAGTTAAGAAAGTTTAAAACAATAAATTGATCTGACTTCGGCTTCCCTCAAGAAAAATGGTCGTTTTTACTTTCCTAATGCTTAAATTTGTATTTTGTGTAAATTGCTGTATAGTAAATAAATAAATAAATACTTAACTTCATTAGAATGAGTCTTGCTCCTTTTAAGATCATCGGCAAAGTTTGTCTAAAGTTTCTTACAATGACAACCATTTTGCCACCAAACGAACGTTGAATTTACATTAACTCTTGAGTTATGCAAGTACCTAACTAACGGTCTACTACGTAGATCATCCATTCGTAAATCTATCATCTATCTATCACGATAATCGAGAATTACAGTTAATTGAAATATATCAAACATAATTAAATTAATAGGTAACAAAAGTAATAAAAAGCGTTAATCAACGGAGAGTAAGATATTATTTTAATCGAAGGCCTTTATATAATTTAAGTAAGGTACCTGAACGTAGTAAGGCCTGTATGCTAATAAGGCCCATATAACAAAAATCGTACTTAAAATAACCGCCCTCGCTCAATACCACAGTAACAGAGTAACAGACACCTAATTGCATGTAGAGGTTGCTAAAATTTTGCAGGAGATGAATATCACGTTTCTGGCCCCCCAGTGTTACATCATTAATTATAAGGTGAGACCGTGCAGTCCCAAATAATAAAAATTGGTTCAAATAAATCGTAAATATTTTTTGTAATATTTCAGTTATGTAGCTATATAAATAGTTATTTTTATCATGAGGCTGGAAACTGAATTTTTCAGAGTACGAATTTTTTTACAGGCCGAGGCGAATTAGCCGAGACCTGTATTTACGAGTACTCGTAATTTAATTAATTTTAATTTTTTATGCCGACTTCTATAATTTGTTACAAAAAATCATACAATTTAATTATTTTTTTAAATATTTGGTATTAGGGATTTTTTGTTGTTGTTGATAGTAACACATTTGAATTCAAAATTTGAAGTTTAAATTTAATTATTTTGTATTGTTATAAAACTGCGACTGTGATAATATTTGTAATAATGGATACACCAGCACACATTATAATTATAAAATAATAAGTTAGTTGTATTATAATTTATTGCATTAAAAAGTGCCTTTTATTCGAAAAATTTGTAATACCTACTTACTTAATTTAATTCAATATGACCATTGACTATACGAGTTATCAAGACACGCAGCCATATGGAAGAATTGTAAATTCTATATCCCTCTCACTCGAACGCACTCCGCGCACTATACAGTCCACACGTTCTAACGGAATGGATCGCGAGATTAATAATTGTTAATGAGGATTTACATTGAAAATTAGCGCCATCTAGTTGTCGCGACAATTTAGTATTGCATTAAAACATATATGCCTGCGTGTCTTGATAACTCGTATAGTCAATGATATGACGTACAAAATATAACCCAGAATACCAACATCTTATAAAATAATCACTGTTTATTTTAAACGCTAGGCGAGAAAAACAACTTTTCACGCCGTATTTGAAATATGCAATTGAACACTTGCCTGACAGAGGCGTAAAATGTATTTTAAAGTACTTTTGAGATATTACGAATGTAAATAATTAGTACGCATATTTATTACTAAATGTAAAAAGTATTTTAGTACTTCGAGCCCGATGTCTCCTAAACGAGCCACGTGGTCAGAAATCGATGATTTTGAGTGCTCCAAGGCGTTATAATTAATACTTTTATTTAAAACAATGTTTAGTTGTTGCATTTATGTGCTTATTGATTTCAAATATCAAATAATATTACATATAATTTTATTATTTATGTACATTTTAAAACCATAGGCCTTATTATCCTAACATATTAAAATAAAGCCTACTGGCAAGGTTTTTAAAAACGTTTAATTTTGTGTTTGTTTATGGTACAAGTTACCATTTTTCATTTATATTTAGTAGAAAATGTACTAAAAATATGATTATTATTAAAACATGTTGATTAAATTGGATATTTTTCATTTTATTTCAAATATCCATTAGCTAGGCCTTATTACGCTCAGGACCGCGATTCTGAACTCGCTCCACTCCAAGCGAGCGCTCCACGAAAGTGAGCGGTTTGATTTCGAGTGGAATGGTAATTTTGTATTCTCATATACCGCTCCACTTGGGTTTTTAAAAGCGGAGCGATAAAATTTGGCAACATTGTATTGTATGTTAAATAAAACATTAAACTGTCAAGGCTGCTGTCAAAATCAATCCAAAACAGAAATTGTAGGTTATAAACTTATAAACTTCAACAGTGGCGGCGCAGGAATTTTTAAAATGGGTGGGCACAGTTTGGGTCCAATATATTTAAGGTGGGCAGGAGCACACAAAATTTATAAATAAACTAGCAAAAATTCATTATTGAAATAAGCACTTAAAAGATTTGAGTAGGCACTTCACTGGGCACTCCAATCAACAGGGTGGGTACGTGTCCACCCTGGCCCACCCCTGGTGCCGTCACTGAACTTAAAGCTGACAGCTGTTAGTAACTAAAACTGCCGCAAAAGCGAGTGATAACAGCGCAAAGCGAGTGCCTCTCACCGCTCCTCTCGAAATGGGAGCGCTGTAACATTTGGCGAGCGGTTGAGAATACGAATTACTATGATTTTCGCTCCACTCGCTTTAAATGACAGCTATATCGCTCCGCTCGTCTAAAAGGGAGGACATCAGAATACCGGGGTAAAGTAAACTGCACTCCAAATCTACCTGATAATGGTAAACTGCACCCCAAGTAAACTGCACAAAATTTTGCAAAGTAGTAAACTGCACCCCGAACATTTTTCAGGTATAAGCTGCACCCCAAAAATACGGGTATATACAGAGTATAACAAAAATTATTTTTTTATACGATTAAATTTATTAATCCCATGATCGTTATATAAAATTAACTCAAGTTTTGTTTTTTTTTTGTTAAATTATTTTTGTAAAATAAGCATTTAATTACTGTTGATATAATTGATATAAAAAAGATTACTTATTCATAAACATTAACGAGATCAGAAGAGAATGTCCGAACTAACAGTTACAACAAGCCAACGAGGAAAGTCCTTACTACTTTATCGGCAAAACAAATTTTATATGGAACGTCTGCTGAAAACAGGAGAACAAAAATGGCGATGCTGTAAAAGAAAATGTACCGCGTTTATTAAAGTGTTGGGAGAACGCGCTGATATGCACATTAGATATGTTCAAGATAACCACACACATGAATCTAATGAGAAGCTTTTGCATAGGCAAGATTTGTCAAGTCGAATGAAAATTCTAGCGAGTGAACAACCGTTGCAAACGCCACAACAAATTGCGAATACGTGTTTGGACCAAAACCCGTCTTCTACTCAGGTTTTGCAGAAAAGAGATTTACAATATGCCAAAAAAAAATACTTACAACATGCGACGGAAAAGTATGAGTACTCTTCCAAAAGATATTGCAGAAGTGCATCAGAAGCTACAAGAGATGGATATAAAATCTGGACAAGGTGAAAATTTTCTGACAGTTAACGATCCCACTTCGAATATTATTATATTTTCGTGCTCCACTAATTTGGCTGCTTTGGTAACAGCTGAAGCTATCTACATGGATGGTACATTTGAATATTGTGCCAAATTCTTCTACCAATTATTTACCATCCATGGACTATTTAATGGTCATTATATACCGCTGGTTTTTTGTTTATTACCACATAAGAAACAAGCAACATATCTTGATTGTCTTAAACAAATATGCACACTTGGTTCTTCCTTCTTAATAGATGATACCATATTCGAGATGTTTAAGCTGTTCCAAATACGCAGAATAGTTACCGATTTTGAAGTAGCGATCAGAAACGCGTGTGCAATTCAATGGCCAGAAGCATCGATTGAAGGTTGCAGGTTTCATCTTGGTCAAGCGTGGTACCGTGCTCTCAAAAAAAACGGCCTAGCTTCAGACTATCAAGATCGCAATTCTGAAGTTGGAAGGTGGTTGCGCTATTGCTTCGGATTGAAGTTTTTGAAAGCGGACGACGTTTTGGAAGCTTACTATGATTTGTTAAAAATCAAACCCATTAATGCCAATCTCGAAAAGTTTTGTGAATATTTATTCACTACATATGTGGATAGAAAAGCCATGTTTCTTCCAGTGGTTTGGGCCAAGGCGTCTGCGGATTTGATTTCAACAACCAATGGTTGTGAATCATTTCATGCCGCATTTAAACAGAACTTTAATTCTATTCGCCCAAATATATACAAATTTGTTGAAGCTCTTAAACATGAGCAATATAAAGTTTATATAGCATTGAACAGTGTTGGAAAACCACCTTCCCAAAACAAAACTTCTAAACAAAAGCAAACAATTGTTACTGATTTATTGCGAAAATACGAAGCAGATGAAATATCGCAGTTGCAATTTGTAAAAGCTGTATCATTTTACAGTTGCCCCCACATTAATTAAATGCCATACCTTATTATTAGGTTACCAATTTTATATGTTATTTTTTAATTTTTTATAAAATTTTAATTAAATTAAATTTTATTTTTTGATTGGATTTAATTTGATATTTTTACTTCTATTTTCAAATAAACAATACATTTACGCTAATTTTTGGGATAACAATTTATTAAAAATAATAAGGATTTAACTACCTGATAGAAAACCGAAAATAATCCCTGTGGTAAACTGCACGAACTTCGAGTGCAGTTTACCATAGGGATTACTTTTGGTTTTTTTGCTCGGAGTGCAGTTTACCACTTTTTTTTTCAGCTACCTGCAGTCGTTCGTGCAGTTTACCGTCACCCAGAATACCGGCCCAGGTACCCTACTTCAACATACCTGATTATGTTTTGTGATTAGATTATAATAATTAAAAATCGGCTATGTAAAAATCACATAACTTTCTCCATTTAATTTGGGTTCATTATAAATTTTTAAGAAAGTAATTTTTGATAAAATATTCAGAAAAATACAAAAACAAAATGTCATAAGTCATAATCATTATGTTTTTTAAAAGTCATCTAGAAGCTTACTTCCCTCTATAAGGATAAAAACAAATAAAAAATAAAAAATTGGGCAACGGTACGCGGTGTTCCCAAGCCGTCGCTTGGTAGTACATCCAAGTACGAACCGCGCCTAACATTGCTTGACTTCCTTGATCGAACGAGAATGAATTTTTTTTTAGAATGTTCCTTTCTTTTCCTTTTAAGGTAGAAGCAATCGTGTTTGCCTATTCCGACCTCATAGATCATGCCAACGTTTTCTTGGGAGGCTGACATCGCTTCTCTGATCCTCTTTGTGATTCTGTCGTTCTCCATTCTATCGATTTGTGATTTCCAGTTTCTTCTATATTCCGAGATCCTATGATTAATGGAACAATTTTTAGCTGATCTCTAATGCACGTTTATTCAAAATTTTATGACATTTGGTTGCGCGTGTAACAAATTTTAGTAATTTGTTTTATTTTTCTGAGAACGCTCCTGCCCAGATAAGTCGTGCGCAAGCAAGAATCTAATTTGGGGAAGGGTTTTACCAGGGGTTTTGCGGTTTTTCACGCAAGCAGGAGGGACTTTTGGACGGAGGTTCGAACGTGGAGTGTGGTGAGGTGTACTCTCGTCAAAAAATGTATGTTAAGTATTTCTTTTTTTTGGCTGTTGTGTTTGGGAAAACACCTTCTTTTATCTATTGCTTTTTAACTTTATAACTTGTTATTATCCTCCGATTTTGCTGAAAAATTATTTTTAATAATTTTAAAACGGCAATTTTAAATTTTTCAATCGAGGACATTTGGTGAGTATTTCCAACGATAGGGATTATTATTTCTCGCATAAAAATTTCCGGCGACTTTGAATTTAAAACAAGTAATTGTTTTTACTGTTGGTGTATCTTACTTGTCTTTTTATGTTTCACCATTTGTGATAATATTAAGACAAAGTAGCTACGATTTCTTCTTTTTGTCCATCTCAGTTGTTGCTGTCGGTCTGTTGGCAGCAACTGCAGTTATTTTTTTTTATTTTCACGGAAGCTACACAATCGCTTCCAACACATTTTCAGCTGGTCGTAACATCTTGGGCATCTACACAAATTTAAAGCTGGTTCTTCTTTTCCAGCGTGTAGAGAAAATTGTGTTTTCCCATAAGGGAAGAAATAATTTCTTATTGCACGTGGTTCAACCTGTGCGATGAATACTATTTTTTTCATACTCCAACTACACACTGACATACAGACGAACATGCTACTAAATTCATCGAAATCTTATCAGGGCAAGAACATTTTAATACCAAAATTTCGATTTTTGATTTTTTAGTGGATTACAATACACTCTCTTATATCGTACATACACGTTAAAACGTATGGATAAATAAGTAAAAATCAAAACATTTCAGTATTTGTCTATTTTTTTTGAATTAAATAGTAAACATACGTATTTAATAAGTAATTATACTTTATAAATAAGTGTTTTTTTATTAATTATCTTGTAATATTTGTTTTGTGATTTTAACTATGGAATTTTTACTTCTATTGTCACCATTTTAATAATCTAATTCAGGAATCGGCAAGCTTCTTTTGGAAAAGACCAGATCTTAAAATTTTTATTATTACTTTTTTAAATTAAAATTATTTTTTAATATTAATTCAAAATAATTTATTTTAATTTTTCAATAGTTTTTTATTTAAATAACAATATTAATCCGCGGAATCGATTAAAAACAGAGGGTGGGTCATAGTTGGCCCGCGGGCCGTAGTATGCAGACCTTAACCTAATTAGGTCTTTCTTCTCGTAATTTTCAAATTAAAGTTTATATAAAAACTAAATATTATTTAGATCGATCAAAATATTTAATGTATTATTTTGAACACAATAACTTTGTAACAAATATGATTTGCGTTAACAATAATTATCCGCTCGTCATGATGAAACAATTATGCTAAATATTCATACTATAACTGTAACAAGTACAAGTACATGCACATAACTGTGGTTATACATTTGCAAAAAAAGGTGACAAAAACCTATATGTATACAATTAACATACAGTGTATTAAATTCAAAAATGGCTTTGTAATTTCAATTATGTGTAGCCGTACCTATAGCATTTTAAATTGAAAATGTGGTAATATTTCATTATATTGCACTAACTTGTGACAATAAGAAATTACAATAAATTGTTGTAAAGTGATAACCACAACTACGAGTACCTATGTGTAAGTAGAACTCAATACAATAATTATTAAAAATATTTTTTTGTATTGTCTCAATTTACACTAACTAATTAATTAATTTCTATTAAATTTTTTCACTATTGTTACTATTGTAATTTATTAAGATTTTGTTTTCTTTTATTGACTTCATTAATTTCAAGGTAAAATTTTGTTAATCTAAATTTAATTGCTACTTATTGCGTTGTGAGTGTTTTGGAATGATCTTGAAATTTTTAAATAATAGGTAAGGAATAATTATCATATTTTACTAGCAGTTGAGTTTTCAAAACATAATTTGTAACACTTTTTTGCAATAATTATTAATAATTTGACTCATGTAAGAGTAACTTATTTTATCTGATTTTGTAATCTCGGAAGGTGTAGTAGTGAATTTTTGTAGAAATATTTGCACTACATAAACCCAAAACTACATCGTATTTAAGAATAACATATAATTTATTATATTTAAGCCCAAATAAGGTTTTTAAAATTGTTCTGAGCGGATGACAAACCTTTGAAATTACAGTTCGAATATCTCGTGCTTAATGAAACGAGCAGTTTCTGCTATTTTCATTTTAATGATACAAAAATTCTAATAAAAATTTATCAAGCTATTTTAAAATTACAAATTCTCATTAAATTTCTCTTTAAGAATTTTATCTTTTAATACCATCCAAAAAGGGGTTGTTCAAGAAGTTGATTCAATTTAATTAAAATTATTTTTCCTGACCCATTAAAAAGAGCTTAATCATCGTTTTTCCTAAGCTAGATTGCTAATTAAGCAATACAAATTTTTTGCGTTTTGTCTGTAAAGGGTCTGCATAATTGAAAACTGTATTATTCAAATGCACTGTAATTTCTTTCTAACTCTTTTAGATATTGTACAATTTATTATGAATTATAAATTTAATTTAAAGCTACTGCGTTTGGTTATATTTTATATTATCTCTAATAAATTTAGAAACAGTTTTATGCACTAAGTAATAAATATAGCAAAAGTAAGAGTATAATCGTAAATTGAGGAGAAATAGGAAAAGGTGTTGCAATGGAAGAACACATGCAGAGCAGAATTGTCAAGTTACGAGCAGCGAGTTTTCTCTAGCATTCGCGTCACCCTCCATTCTATTGTGTTACTTTGATATAGAACCTTGCTAGAAAGGACAAACACACGTTGAACTTCACCTGAATGTTACCTATATGCACTTGCTGCAGAGAATTCCAAACAAAAACGTGCACTAAGAAAACTCGGTCGCCATTATTTAAAAAATATTTTGATCGCAGCACTCGCTCACAAATTAATACCTCCCTACAGAATTTTAACCCCTAATTTAATTATATATCAACTCACCTTACAGCCAATTCCCGTTCTACTAAAATGAAATATTTTATGTTGCATTATAATTTAAGGTACTTTAGGATATCTGGAGAGCAATTGATTCGATCATCCTTAATATCATATTGACAGCTTTCTAGGTAATAAATCTTGAAAGAAAGAGTCAAATACTTTAAATCACTTGAGATGAACTCAAAAATATCTTTCCTAACAGTGTGTTAGCTCTTCAAACAAAATAACTTTTCTTTAACGAATGTCGATGAAGGGGCGATAGAATGCATAGAACAGTTTACTGCAATAAAAAATGAAATATGAAAATTTTCCAAATAAATAAGTACATATTATAAGCATTCGAATCAGAACTTTTCGTCTTGCACTTCAATAGCGATCACGGCAATCCACCGCCGTGGTCAAAGTAATTTATTAAGGATATTAAATTAATTGCATACTTAATATTATCTGGCATAGTTTTAATTTCCTATGTTTAAATAAATTAAGTGCGTACATACCAACTTGTAAAACTATAATTCGATAGGTACCTAATACATAATTTTGTTTTTTTATGTTAAATTACAATATAACATTAAATTACGATATTTACGATCCTGATGAGTACGTGAAGACATTTTCTATTAAATTGCAATGTTAGGTGTCTGCACACTTTGTCAGGTGCAATTTTACTTCACTAATCTCACCATTACAGTAATTAACAATCTTGCACACAATGGCCTATTTAGCACTGCCCTCACGGGATGAGTTGAAGTTACCAATATGTACCAGTGTTGCTAATGAGCTGATTGCTGATTAACTCTATATCCTAATGAATAGATGTTATCCGATCACTCGGGAGTAATTCTGTTGGTACGTGGGGGTGATATTACGCGCATTCCTAATTCAAAACCGGATAGAGAAATTGATGAGATAGTTGAAGGATAGGTATATCATTTTTAATAATTCTTCACAATTTTCTATTAAAATGCAGTTTTAAAAGTTCAATTATTTATAAAAATTTCATTTCATTGTATTATTCGATTATCAATCTAAGGATACACATACGTGATTGACAACAATTTTAATTACTGTGTAACTTATGAATTATGAAGTAGTCAAGTGCAATGTAGGCAATTAAAAATAACAAATAGGTGTATAGGTATTTTGAAAATTAAGTTTTACAATTTCTGTTCATGAGTATATTAAACAGATAATAAACGCGAATCCAAATAGCGACACTATTTCACCTTCTGCGTAATATGATTTTAATTAAACCAACATCACCAGTGCTACAGTTGGTGTCCATTTTAGATTTAAATTGTATTTGGCTGAGAATTATGAGTTTACTCTGTACGAGACAGCAAGCAATATATTTTTATTTTGCTCATGTCAAATACTCGTATGTACTTATAGGTACTCTCAACAAGATTTATTTTATATTTTTAAAGCAATATAAATCAAAATGCTTGTTATACATATTAAGTACATTGTACTTAAATTTTATGTGATAAGTTATAATAAATTAATTAGTAATTAATTTTAATTCTTGTGAATGAGTATAAATTATAAATGAATTTCAAATGTTTTCCTGAAATATAAATTTTTCATTTTCATCAAGCTGGGTATGCTCAAAGAAAGAAACACAATATACTATAATTATAAATATAAATATTTATTTGCTGTTGGTCCTTTGAAATTCGTTATAACCGAACACTACTGTATTTTAAACCATACAAAAATGTACAATATTTCATTTGCAGCTTTTCAATAATGTATCTACCAATTCACTTATTTTTATTACTTTGTGTACTTTTATAAAAATATTCATGACATTTCTTTGTTCTAGGTAAGATGAGGTTCAATGCACGATAATGGACATCTCGAATAAAATTTTTATATAAGTGAGAATATGCAAAGGTAACACTAATTAATTTTGATATAATTTCTAATTGTTTACACAACTTAAGCTATCTGACTAATCGATCAACATTTATTATTGTTAATTATGCATCTATTAGCTACGCTAATATTGTGAGGCCAAGTTCAAAAGCGGTTTTAAATTTATCAATGTGTGGGAAAATTCTTAATTTATTACTTATTACGTAGTTTTTCAAATTTTTAAATTTTGTTTAATTTGCTTTATTTTACTTTATTTTGATATCCAAGGAATATTATGAATCGTGATATAGTACTTAATAGGTACAGAAATTACATAAAATTTGTTGGCTATAGGTTGGAATTAATCAGGCCAGTAAAATAACCATACAAATACAGAATTAGTTAGGTGGTACGCACTTAGGATGACCCACAGATATTGAAATTCATTCTGATGCCTGCAGGACGATTTTCTCAAAAGGAAAATGTTGAAATTTGTTAAACCTGAAATGTTTCTATCAGGTTACTTAAATTTTAACAGCAATAGTTGCTGGATATTGTCAATACTGTCAACCCTCCTATAACGCGGTTAAATCATACCTCATTATATGAAATCTGCATTATAATTACCATTAAAAATCATTTTAATTTATTATTTGTACTAATTTATTTTCGTATAAAGCAGATTGAAATAACCACGTTATAGGAGGGTTGTCCTTATGACTTTATTGTGTTTCAACTTTGGCACAGTTGTGAAACTTCTTTCTTTTTTTTCTTCATCTGCTTTTTCTCATTTAGAAAATTCCATTTGTAATTTAGCCTACTGTAATGTAATATCAATCTAAAATTGAAATTTAATTTTGACTGTTTAGAATAAATTCAATTTGCGCTTTCATCAGCTCTACCTAGATGGCGTATAAAAACTGATGTGTATAGTTGTATACAAGTGGTGGAAACTCATTGCTAAGGAATTTATGATTTCAACAAAAAATACGTAACATACATGATATTTTCGGTAATTTTTCTGTACTCTGAAAAAGATGGTTTATATCCTATTGATCCTATTACACCGATGAAAAAAATTCATCATATTGATGAAAAATTCATAGTATTTATGAACAAAATCAATGTATTTATGAATTTCTTCATTAATATGATGAATTTTGTTCTTGGGTGTAAAAATGATGAATTTTTCATCAATATGATGAAAAATGATAAACCATTTTTTTCAGTGTAGTTGGTTTGTAACCAAAATAGGGCACTCTAAAAAACTTTGTTTCAGTTAAGCGGTACATTCTTCTATTTGTAAACCTGGTATTATATACTATAGGTCCTTGCCAATTTTTTTTATCAAGTTAATTTAGTAATGAAATACTACTACCGGCAACCATTAAGATACAGATAAATTCCTATCGTACAATTTATATTTACATTTTTTTTTTTTTTTATTATTTTTTTTTTTATTTAAATTAAACTTGTCCAGCCCCGTAACATGTTTTGCTTAATAACTAGCGATAAGTACGTGCACCGTGTAAAAGAGAAAAATTTAAATTGATGGTGGAGTATACTATTATTTTATATAACTTTTTAAATTCACCGAACGGTTCTGGTTCAAATTACAATTAAATATTTATATATTTACCAAAAACTATAATCATGCGCAATAAATATTTTTATTGTTTAGCCGTAAGTCACTGATTATTTAAACAGCAATTTCTTAATTTCCTTTACTGTTAAAACATTTACTAATAACTTAAATAGTCATATTTTATAGTGATGAAGTATAATGGCAAGGATTTTTCATATTTTACATGTCTCATTTTAATAATGTGCCGGTAAAAAATGAATCGAAGTATTCAAAATGTTTTGTTAAGTGATGCTAACATTTATCTCGATCACGATTTTAGTTTCTTCTAACAAATTATGGCCATTTATAGTTGTATATTGTAATACATATATCTTATTTTTTCCATTAACATTCTATAAATTTGTTTTAAATACATTACATTTGTATTGTTATATCCGATATTGTCTTTTATTTTAAGGTAAATATAAATATAAGATATTATATAAGTTCTATAACATCTCAAACAGGAACATCCGCTCCAGGGTAGAATAATGCGTTTAGTTGGGCGACTGACTGACGCCTACATTAGGGATGTCTAAATTGCTGTTGTTCACTAAAACTGGTAGTTATAATTACTATGTTTTTCTGTAACCTTCGAAATATGCGGTTTTGATGTTGTTATACCTGCTCTTATTCAACTCGTTAGTTTTCAACATAAAATATAATAATTGTATTCCAAAACTATGCTATACTATTACTATGTATATGTATGTATATGACTATATTATCGAGTCAAAAACATTTTTATTTTGCAATTTACAAACAATGTATTTATTAATTGATAATTCTATTCCCATATTTTCCACAATGAACCCGTTTTGCTATTTGCACTAATAATACAACCAAATAATAATAGGTAATTACGTGTTTACATTTCGGCGTATCACAGCCAAAGTATTCGTGCACATTAATTTTCTTTTTTGTCTAGGTGGCTGTGGTCATTGTATTTGTTGCATATCAATTGTTTATTAGAACAAATGAAATCTACAATACAACAAGCAAAAGTAACAATCAATATTTCAAAAAGTTATTGACTGTCTATTGTCAAAATCGCTCTCTGCTATTGCATCTTCCACCCAAGCAATGGATGGGTTTGCCTCCTACTATGGTATACTGTCCAAAAAATGTCAGTATTACTATCGGACGAAATTCTAAGACGTTCGTATTTATTATTAATTTATAATAGTAGGTACATCATTATTATTTTATTATAGCATGGTTTATAAAAAACAATGAGTAGGCATGAATTGAACAAATTCTCAAATACTTATTGTATCGTAAGATATATTAAAATGTAAATAGTTGATTTAGAGACCAGATAAATGAAATCATCTTAAGTTCTCATCCCTTTGATTATCATGACTAGCATATTGAATATCAATTATAAAACTATTAATCATATTTTTGTAAGTCGCTTAAAAACCAATAGAAAAATTCGTCAAATTGCTCTGTGCGTCTCAACATGATGTTGAAATAGTTATTCGAATAATTTGATATTTAAAAGGTTGATTTTTTGATACGGTGGCTAAGAAGAATGGTTCGTAATGATTTATTGTTCCGAGTACGATATGATTTTCAAAGTTTTATAATTGAATATCAGATAAAAGTTGTAGGTTTGCTTTATTGATAAATTCTAATCGATTATAAAATCCATTTTAGAATTACAAATAAAATAGTAGTCAAGTTATAATAATTTATATAACATTATGTGGGGTCCAAGTGTCATAGAACTGCAGTATAGCATTTACGGTGCAATAATACACAATAATAATATATAGGACTTCTATATTTAGTAGTCGATCTTTTAAATAATAATATGGCTTGTTATCAGAAAATAATAAATTCTAATTGTTAAGCTTATTAATTTATGGGATATGTAGTCGGGAAAAATGTATCAAATATGCATTAGACACTTAACATTTTAGAATAACAATTTTATTACTTGCTAACTAGAAGACGACACGAATGATTAAAAGATGTTCTATAAATCTTGTTAAAAAATCTAATAATTACTTTAGATGTATCAAAATTAGTTCTACACCATGTTTATCGCGATAAAAATTTTATTCCTATTTTAATTTTAAATATGAAACTTGTTTCACTAAGTTTCCGTCGTCGTTTGTGTGATCTATCGGTGAACACACCAATCCATCGTCTGTGATTCTTTATATTTTTAATTAAATTAAAATTTAATGCCGCAGTTGTTTGCAAATAAAAATTTACTAAATTAATTAGCAAAACTTGTTAGTAACTATACTTAGTCTTAACTATAATTCCTAATACGGATAATTTTTCTTTGAAAATCAACATTATGTGAATCTGTCATGGAACGGGAAATGTATTTATGTTTACTTTTAGATGGCGAATTGATGTGCATGATTATAATTGAATCTATTACGTTATTAAATTAGATTATTATACTGGAAAAGAACGTAATAATTATTCTAAAAATAACTAAAGTGCTGAAAACTATTAAGCACCTAAATATTTTAACCGATAACTACCCATACAAAGTTTGGAAACTGGCCCTTTAATGGCCCATTGCTTCGCCATTCATCGTCATTAATGGGCGAGCAATGGCAATTTTAAACGGCCGATGAATGGCTCAATGTCGGGTTGTTAACCTCGGTCCATTAATGGCACTAGCTTATCGGCCAAGTATAACAAAAGTTATCGGTCCATTAATGGCAACCAGTAATAGGCCAAGTATAGTAAAAAGTTATCGGCCCGTTAATGGCAACCATCAATGGGCCAAGTGTAGGGAAAAGTTATCGGCCCATTGCATAATAGCATTAATGGGCGGGCAATGGCAATTTTTAACGGCCGATGAATGGCTCAATGTCGGGTTGTTAACCTCGGTCCAATAATGGCACTCGATTATCGGCCAAGTATAACAAAAGTTATCGGCCCATTAATGATAACCAGCAATGGGCCAAGTGTAGTAAAAAATTGTCGGCCCGTTAATGAAAATTAGCAATGGGCCAAGTATTGTTAAAATTATCGGTCCATCAACAGCAGCTAAATAATTTATTTTATTCTTAAAAAGTAGAAAATTTTATCCTTGCATCTAAACTGTTTTAAGTAATATTCATTTACATTATAATAGAATATATTCAAAGTTTTTTTATAGTAGTTGAAACTCTCTTTTCTTCCTTGCTCTCGGTCACCCTATCCAGAAAGCCATATCCCAAAATTTTCAGCAAAATTCTTACATTCTTGAGTCACCAAATTTTTCCATTACAACTTCTAAAATAAAATAAAGTTATACAGATGAATAATTAAAATAAAATAATAGTTACCTACTTGAGTTTTCACCAAATTTTTCCATTACAACTTCTAAAATAAAATAAAAATATACTATAGATCAATTAAAATAAAATAATATTACTTGAGTTTTCCTATTTTCTGCACAGTATAAGTTTGTCCACTATAACACTACTTATCAAAATAGTAACATTGCACATCACAAAAGTGAGCATTATGCGGATTTTCTATTTTTATCAGACGACAATGCAATAGTAATTTAATCCCGTAGTTGCATTCTAGAAAGTATTACAAATGATAAAGGCGTTGGAAGTAAATTTTATCGAATTTTAACAAATTTAACTCATAAAGAAGCAAAACGGACACAACCACATATGAATTTAAAATTAATTAATACACTTCCCATATCAAATTATTATTATTTAATAATAATCGAAAGATTTAGAATAATAAAACAAATAAAAAAGAATCTCTTAGCGGACTGATAAATCACAGGCAACACCTAGGAAGTAATTCAAGACACTGACACTACTTAATGCACTTACTTGACTTCGCTACTGATTTGTTTAGCTGGTCAGCACAGCTCATGTTTTGAATGTTCTAAAATGATTTTTTTTAATGTAATGATTTTGACTTAAATTAACAATGTCTTAAAATCAAAATAATCTTTGATCTTAAGATCAAACGGTTTTTGATCAAATTCTATAAATAAAAACATCAAACGGCCGCTGACGGTTAACCAATTACGGGCCATTTATAAATGCCCATTGCTTGGCCGAGCATTAATAGCCGGACATCGGCCAACGAACGGCTGTCAATCACATGCCATTCGTATGAGTAATAGACGGCCGCCGATGGTTAACCAGATACAGGCTATTTACAAGTCCCCAATGCTTGGCCGATTGTTAATAACCGGACATCGGCCAATGAATGGCTCTCAATCGCATGCCATTCTTACGAGCAATTGACGGCTGCTGACGGTTAACCAAATGCGGGCCATTTACAAATGCCCATTGCTTGGCCGAGCATTAATAGCCAAACATTGGCCAACGAACGGCTGTCTATCGCATGCTATTCTTATAAGCAATAGAAAGCTGCTGACGGTTAACCAGATACAGGCCATTTACAAATCCCCAATGCTTGGCCGATCGTTAATAACCGGACATCGGCCAATGAACGGTTCTCAATCGCATGCCATTCTTACGAGCAATTGACGGCCGCTGACGGTTAACCAAATGCGGGCCATTTACAAATGCCCATTGCTTGGCCGAGCATTAAAAGCCGAACATTGGCCAACGAACGGCTGTCTATCGCATGCCATTCTTATAAGCAATAGAAAGCTGCCGACGGTTAACCAGATACAGGCCATTTACAAATTCCCAATGCTTGGCCGAGCGTTGACAACCAGACATCGGCCGATGAACGGGATTTTTTCCATTAACGGCGACTTTGTATGGGTAGTTAATAAATAATTTTAATTAATAACAAATTGTTTCCAGATTGTCTTCTTTTGATCACAGATTAGAAGATTTTACGATAATTAAGGATCACTATCTACGGTGGTCTACTATTTAATTTTTTAATTTTTTTATAATTTTAATTTACTTTATAGTCAAGAATTTAAAATTCCTACTAATTAAAAACCGTATTTTAAATAGAACTGTTAAAAACATTTTAAATTTAAAGCATGCAAATAAACAACCATATATTTAATTAATTAGTTCTTACTTTGAGTGTGGTACGAAATATTTTAATATATTAATTAAAAATTTAATAAATATTTTTGTATTTTTTGTAATGTTTATATATTAAAATAATTTTAATTGAAATTTTCTTGTTAATATTTTTTAAGTTTAAAGTACCTCCCTACAGTAATTTTATCCATTATCTACGAATAAGCTACACCTAATATCTGTTTGTGAATATGAATTTATCATAATGAAATTATAGAAATTTATTATTATCTTAATTTAAATTTTAATTATTTAGTACCTCGTCGTTAATTAAGTAGAATCATAAAGTTAAAAGTAAAAACTTAATTAGTTGAAAATATAAAATTTTAATTGACTCTTAAATGATTTAATACCTTTTCAAATTAATTTGTTCTTGTATCTTCATACATAAATTACGTACATATATACGTAATGTAAATCAATATACCGATTCAGATGAACAATTAAATTGTGTAAGCTTTAAAACTCTAATTATAAATTTTGCATTTTCATTAAATTAAATTCACTACTTAGAGTTCGTTGTTTACTTTTACGTGTAAATTTTGAATATTTCTAGTAATTTTACAAATTTTATTAATACAAGTTAGAGATTTAAACTTTTGGTGTAAATTGAAATCCAAGTAGCATTAACAGGGGGGTAAGGTTAATTTTTGATACAATCGCTGCATATCTTCAATAATTTTTTTTGACGACGCAGTTAATATACCTATACTTATTTTTAAAATTACAACTTAATAAAGTAACATTTGAAGAATATTCTGTAAAATTTTCATTAATTTTTATATAGTAATGAGCCATTATTGACAGCAAATTTCTGCGGTTTTCTGAAAAAAAGCGGTGCCTCTCATAACTCATAATTAAATCACCTAAAATCAAAAATCCAAAATGATTGTATTAGTTGATAAGTTTCTGTAGGTAACTACGTCGAGATTTTATAAAATTTTTAATTTTAACATACTTTAAAAACGTTATTTTGACTTTTAAGTGCTGTAAAAAATTGAAAAATCAATTTAAAAAAATAATCTCAACGTAGTTACCTGCAGAAACTTATCAACTAATAAAATCATTTTGGTTTTTTTATTTTGGATGATCCAATGATGAGTTATGAGGGGCACCGCAAAGAAACTTTTTTTGGAGAATTGCTCATTTCTTCATAAAAATTTGGAAGGATATTACTATTTTGTGATCAAGTCCATTTTGTGGTATCTGCTTTCAGGATTCAGATGTTGTTCAGCGCTTGAAAATCATTTTTGTTCTTTTTTTATAATATCATAGTCCTTTGGTCTTCAAAATCTAGATGAAACTACCAACTTTGATTCTACTACAAAAAGATAATACCGATAATTTTTAAGGACCTACCTACCTTTAAACATTTTCCTGTTCTGGAAGATCACATCTTTAGTGATTGATTTTCTGTACTACTAAATCAAAATGATTGAAATGTTTGCTTGAAATGACTTCAATTAATATTATAATAAATATTTTTAAATTAGGGTTCTTTTTTTTAAATAGTTTATTGGTTGATGTAGTGGCACTTAGTTATTTCATTTTTAATATTTATTTCATTCTTATAATATTATAATAATAATATAATAAAGAAGTGGATAGATTATATTATTAGGATTAAAAATTAAATAACTAATATTATGTAGTATGTATAGGCTAGTAGGTATATTGTTATTATAGCTTTAAAAATTTTTGATTGTTCTATTTTCAAAATTGCAAAGAACTATTTTATTAAAATGTATGTATCTGCAGTATAAACATAATATTACTGTAGAGGCTAATACTAATAATATTTTTAACATAATATGTAACTGTTCTGTATATCTATAAACGATAGATACTTCTTTTAAAATGCCTATCCAAAAGGTAATGTAAGGCTACGTGAGATAACGTGAGATACCTTTACATGACCGTAAAGTTCTACTTTTGAGATTGCTGTGAAGAGATTTCCCATCATCAGGCATAGATTAACCCACAGTGTTTATGCATCAACTCTTCCATATTGTACGTGAAGGGATTTGCTGAAGAAATCTGGTGTACAAGTAAAGAAGGATCTGAGGAAATCCCAGAAACACTTAGGAAATCCAAGAAATCTTAGGAAATCCGACGAAATCTTAAGAAATATCTTTAGAATTGAAGGAAATTCAAGAAAACGCAAAGAATAAATTAGGAAATTTTAGAAATATTACACTGGTCGACAGTGGTTTTGTTGCCCTGGATTTTTGATTAATTTTTGAAAGATTTTATGTAAAAATCACTAAGGGTAGCAATATTTTTTCCAAATTGGCTCTAGTTATTTATTTTTTTGATATTTTTATATTTGACTCAAAAATGCATTATTTCAATGAAAAATTCGATTTGTTTTTGTAATATGAAAAGTTTATCAATAAAACACTATTAATGGCTTTGATTATACTCAATTTATTAAATATAAAAAAGATATAATTTTTTTTTTAAATATAAAAAATTTAGAAAGTTTTTTTGAAAGATGTGTTTGCATGCTCATATGCTCAAATCTGCACCGATTTCTTGAAAATGTTTGTAAACTTTTGTATTTTTTGACCTGGTTTCTACACCAAAAATCTAATCAACATTTCTTATACTTCATTACACTTTTAAATTAATTTTTAGCACAGAATTTAATGCAAATAACGTTTTTAAAATAAAAATGATATCTGAAAATCGCGGATTTTTAAAATTATGCAATAAGCAATAATTTGCTAAACACAAACTGTACAACGAATATGGCTAAAAATTGACATGTGCATTACTCATAGTTGTATCAACTTAGAAAAATTTTTTTATTTTATTTGATAACTTACACCGTGCGAAATGCAAAAATTTCCAATATATTTTGAACAAACCTCGTATATTACAATAACATAAAAACTAGAGCCAATATTGGCCAATTTTTGTTATATTCATAACTTTTACGTTCTTAATCTTCAAAATTCAATGGAAAAATCAGGGCAAAAAAAAATGCTTTTTTTGTAGACATGTGTTGTAGATAAGCTCGTTTTTTTCAACATTTTTGAGTTGGAAAGTAGAAAATCTAGGGATATATTTCAAAAATTTCATAAATGGAAATCTAAGCGTCCGTTGTTACAAGCTTCTGGTTATTGTATATTTTTAATATCCTAGTTGAGCGTCAGCCTCCTTGGTGAATGGAGGATTTTTTCTTTGAATTATTTATTTTTTTAATAAAAAAAAAATTAGAGTGGAGATTACACTGACACTATATTAACTTTATTATTAGCCTCCTCAAATGAAAAAGTCATGAGCCACTGCTAAGTAAGTAGTCAATATTATGACAGGATTTGCTATTTTTTAAATATACATAATAATGTAATAGTTTAACCTTAATTACTTAAATAATTTTTCAATAAAAATAAAAAATTTTTGTTTTGTAGCTGCCTTGCTTATTATTTTCTGATTATGTGTGAAATGAATTGGTTTTTCACTAATATTTACTAAACAAAATTTGTAGTCCGTTAAATTTTCTATCCGGAATAGGCATCATAATTTTTGTAAAATGATTATTTTAAAATATACAAGATTTTAAAACCGAGACAGAAGGAAAAGCTCGAATTTTTCAACATTTTTTTATTTACTTTAATTCATAACTCGAAAGGTGTTGATTTTAGACAATAAAAGGTTTAAATCTAGTTTTTCGATTATTTCACAATCTTTAAAAATCAATATTTTCGAGGCTATGGCTATGTGAAGGTGAAAATTTAAAAATATGCCTTGAAGAGGTATAACTCTCAAGGTTTGAATTTAGAAAAAAAAATTGTTAAATATCATTCTTAGCAAAATGCCCTTTTTTTAACCGGCGACACTCGGCATATTTCTAGCATCTTCAAGACCAAGCATTAATGATAATGATTTAAAATACATGCGTATAGAAAAACAATATAATTATACAAAAGGTATTTACAGCACAAGAATAAATTCCATCAAATGATTCAATCCTTTCACCCTAACTTTTTATACGATATTGTTATTATTATAATATCATGATTATTTAAATTTGAAAAATTATTTTCGACCACCTCTTATGATTAATATGAAAAGCTGAGCGAAACGTCGACAATTTAATATAACACACACTTTTGTTTTAATTATCCTGGGCCAAAATCCCGAAAAGTTTACTTATTTATTATAATTATATTATTTATAAGATACTATTCAGACTTGCCTAGTACTATGTCTTATAATCTATAAAGTATTAATTTATTAATTTAAAAAACAAATGTGATAATCGTTTAACAGTAATGAAGAATTGTAGATAATTCAACAACATGGAAATTTGTATGTATAGTTTGTTTCAATTTAAATGGAATTAAAAAAGTTTTAAAAATTAAAAAAGATCATAATGTATCAAATTATTTTGATATAGAACATATAAACTTTGTAAAAAAAACATGTAATATAAAGAGTTGGTGATGTTTTTAATCGCAGGCTAGCCATATTTGCAGTAGCATTATTATATGTTTTAGCGAAAATGTTCATACGTTCTTATATCAAAGTAATTTAATATATTCCTTTTTTTAATTCCATTTAAATTGAAACAAACTATACATAATACAATACTAAATATTACCAAAGCTATTACCTAGAATATAATATATTCAATACATATTTAAAAAATGTATTTTGAATGCCGCTGAAATATCAATCAATCACAAAAATGTCTCTAAACAATATTTGGACTTCAGTATTATATAGGTACTATAATAATATTATACTCGTATTATATTATACAAACATAATATATTAACGTACATAATACAATTACAAACATTGGTGCTATAGAACAGCAAAAGCTCAACATTCAACTTTTAAGTAATATTGAAAATTATGTGGATTGTTTTTACCACACCGTTCTGATGTTAATAACAAAATTCCATTCACAATTGACGTTTCCGACAATCTCGAAATATGAGTTTTTATTTCAATTTAAAATTATACGGCGTCGATAATAATTATTGCACTAGTTGCTTTAATTATCTTAACTGCGATCTCTATAACTGGCAAACTTTTGTGTAGATAAAATAATATGCCTTTAATTCCGTTACTTTTACAATGTGGTATTTAAAAGTCATAGTAAAATTAACGTCAAATCTGTCACATTGTATCATCGAATTCAAATGGTAACACCAACGTGGAGATTTGAACAGTAGATAAAGGCGGTAGCCAAGTAGTTGAATCGAGCGGTGAGGGTACTCAAGCACAAGAAACAAACTAGTCTACGGTTTAACCACAGTCTTAGCCGAGGTATTGCAGAGTTTTAAACTTTGATGCTTCGTCGAATTTTAAATCGTAAACTCGCGACTTGTTTTTTTATAATCAATTTTACACCCATTGGATTAATCTATTACGGAAACTGAACGATATCGATTATGTATGTGATTTATTAGTTTAGCAAGTTTTACTTTTTGGGATTAATACAATTTGGTTCTCACCTAGTGAAGTGAATTGTGAGTGTGGGTTTTTAAACGGAGCGTGGTTTCACGTAACAGGTGCTTTAATCGCGGCATGTGGTTTTCGATGTTTCAAAGTTTTTAAAATTCCTTCAAAACTCAATAACCAAATTTATAGTGAAACTTATGATGTAGTCAAATATTATAAATGCTTAAAATTTATCGTACAAGTTTTTCTAAAATATCTGAAAAAAAAACGTATTTACATCGTATAGCTGAATGTTATTAGCTATTAAAAGGAATTATTCATAATACGCGCAAAATTTCAATAATAAATTTTGATAATAAATTTAATCGTTAAGTGCATGCCATGAAACGAACGTTTGTTTAAAAATTTTATTGTAAAATAAATAAATTTTCTATAGAACTTTATTATTTTGCAATTACATTATATGAATCACGTTGTGGCAATTTAAATTGCTTTTATTTGAAACGGAAAGCTTAAAAGTGGACGAACGTAACAATAACTAACGTTGAATCGAATTATAGTTGATGAATCCAATGTTGCTGGAATTTAACTGAAAACTATAAAATTCTAAACATTTGGAAAAACTGAAACGTACGATATACAAGAAGAAATGAATTAAATATCCAATTCTACCAGTTTTACGGCACATTACCAACGAACGCCGTGATTCTCATTTTGACATCATAATTTGCTACGTTAGGACATTGCTAAGTTCGCTTGTTGGTCTTCTAAAATGTCGTTGAATTACAAATATCGTAGAAGTGGAATAAATTACAATTCATTTGTCGTTCAACTAAGTAATTGAGATTGTGCAATTGAAATTGTCTCGTTATTGTAACAACATTTTTTGAATCTTTCATTTTATTACCCTTTTATTTATTTTTTAAATAAATAATTAAGTATTATTGTTTGTACAATAAGTCAGTCGCTAGGTACAATAAGTCAGTCGCTAGGTACACTTTTTCTTCTTCACCACATTACAACATGGTCGGACTATTTCTAGCCGGAAGAGCTATAAAAGTTGGATACTTCATTGTGCATAAATTACATAGGATTTGTTGTAAAGTTAAAATTTTATATATTATTTTATTGCTACCAATTATCTTATTCTTGTTAATTACCTCTTTTAGTTTTATGTTTAATCTCATTTTTATGACTTTATGTTATACAATTACAATCTAATAGTCGATGAAACACTATATTTTGTAATGTTAATGTTTATTATACAGTTGTATAAAAATAAAACGAGAATGCTAAATTCCAAGTTTCTATGTCCTCTTTTATAATCTATATCAATAACAAGCGATGCTTCGTTTTCTTCAACATAATAAATTTTCTCTATCCTAAGAAATTTGATTAGACCGACATTTTACCACTAATAATCATTTCATCAATCTTTATCAATAAAGGTGAGGTTTTTAACCAAAACATTATTCTCTGTCCAAATAAAATTATTTTGTATTGCTAAAAAAGCATTCCTGTGGTAAAAATCATCGAGGATTCACAAGAAAAGAATGTTAAATTGTTCTTAACGCCCGAACCTTGATAGTAATCAAAAATGAATTTGTAAATTTTTAAACTGTTAATTTGTTAATACTTATTGCAAAGCATATAACTGTAACATTTGTCTATTGGGCAATTTTTATTTAAAATAATATAATAATATAGGAAGTTATATTGCAACACATTTCTTGTATTTTATTAAAAAAGAATATTATATAGCACCTTTTTCGGCTCGAGCCGGTTCAATTTCAATTATAGCTGAGGCCGAGATAAAAAATATTTTTTGTAGCACACTGATGTGATGTAGTATACCTACCATCTTCATTGCCTTTCTGGTGTAGAGTTCAACCAAATTTTAATTTAATTTTAGGGTTCTGCTGCAATTTAAAAAATCCAGTCAGAGTTAAAACACGCCATGTAAAAAATTTCTCAGAAAATATTTTAAGATAATTATGCACTTATCGAATGGAGGCTTCTGTATAGGTTTCGTTATTTTAGTTTTATTAATTTTTTTATTTACTATGGACGAGCAATTAAGTTTTCATATTCAAGGTTTAATACTTCGATTCCCTATTAGTAAGTCTTATAAGTAATTAATTTGGTTTGATTCTAGAGAGCTACCTACACTTTAACAAATTTATTGATCCGGCTTATTTTTCGATAAAGATAATTAAAATTCTAATAGTAATTGTTACTACAAGAATCGTTACATGCGCTCTCGGATAGAAAGGTACGGATTAATTTCATTACAATATACTTTTTAAATTTCGTGTTCATCTTGATAATTGAAAGTGAAAGTATGTCAAAGAAGACAAGAAACTACAAATCAGTTTGCAAACATAGACTTCTGAACTGTCTTGCTAATTTCTAACATACAAAGCATATAGTCCATATCAAGATTTATTTATTGTACCAGCATCCGTATCTGTATCAATTTCTAAATAACTTTTATTGCCTTATTACAGTTTAAGTACATATTCTCTCACTGCAATTGTTTTAGAATTTGTACTGACAAGCTCAACAAGTTCGTTTTGTTAAACTTATAGATCTTAGTTTTTCACAGCGGTACTTATTTGTTTTTCTAACTTCATCATAAATCTCCAGGGACGTTTGGCTTTCCAAGTCTAGTATGGCATAAGAAAGTTGTATGGAGAATTCCTTTTTGAACGGGACTGATTAAATTCCATTGTGCTTTCCATACAAAATATAAAAATAATGTTTGTTGGCCTCCCAAAAACTACATTTACCAGCCATTCATGTACTAATTACTTTCAAAAAGTAATTAAAATAAACACCTACGTGAATTATATTGTTTTTCATTTTAAAATTGGTTTTTGTTCTGCTGCAGTTTTTTAACGATCCTCTCCCCATTTTATGTACCAACCCATATTAAAGTACCAAAGTTTAAAACTTAAAAAGAGGTTTTAAATTTGTAAAAAATTAATGTCTCATTAACTTTAACAAACATATTTTATTATCATGCATAATAATGCATCTGCAGCAATTTTATTAAACTACTTTAGAAATTTTATAAGCAGACGATTTACCAAACGTATTTTAATTATGTAACTGTAGAATTTTTATTTAAGAAATATTAAAGCACAGTTATGGGTGTTTTTTTAAACATTGTTTGTAAATCAAAGCAATAAACCTAATGTGGGAAAAATACCGCCAGTAAATCTGGGGTGAGATTCGCCACATAGTAGGTAATTTCTTTCTTTACTTTAGAACAAATCTACCCCAGAGGCAAATTTCACCTTGATATAGGGCTCCTTGAAAATATCCTACACCATAAACGAGAATTTAATATTTCAACCTTCAGTAACTTTAATATTTTTAAAGTTCATTGATCATTAATCAGTAATTTAGTACAATAAATCAAGCTACAGAGATCAAAACTTTCTAACGTTACTTTTATTAATACACTTTTGCATTCTAATTTAAAGTACCATATGGCTGAACGCCCACGAGAAATAATTGTAACATTTATTTTTGCAATTTTTATACAATATAATAATATATTATAATATAATAACTTTTTTCTTAAAACAGAAAGTAATTACTGTTAAATTTACTTATTTCTGATATTTTAATTTGGTTTGGATAATTTGATTTATGATTCTTTATCGTAATAGCAACATAGCAATGTGTAATATTATAATATACATTATTGTAATACATCGTGTATGTTTCGTTTCATTAACGGGTTAATAGTCGTGTCAGATTGTACAAATGCATTTACATCTAAAAAGATTTGCATTTTGCATAAAATGGAATATTTATATTCATCTAAATATTTGCATATGTATTATTTATGATTTCTTGATGATAGCAGTGTCTTTTTGATGAAAAAAAAAAAGAAACAGTGAGTTAATAGTATTCTTGTTACTCCGATAGGTGTATCAAAATGAACCAGTAAATTCGCAAATAGATATCTTTTAATTAAATTCAATTGTGTTGGCAATAATGATCAATTAAACAATTCAGAATTAATTAAAGTTTCTAGTAGATGAAGCAAGAAACAATTACCTAGGCAATTTTAGACATAATTAAGAAAAAAACACCGTCTATACAAATTTATTGTATTCCTCTTGATAATACATAGGTTTATTATTATTATTATTATAACAATAATTAATTAAATTAATTTTTCTATAAACTCCAGTAAATATTGTAAGAGAAAATATAATTGACAGCAGAAAAAAATTCATGTTCGTGATAAGAAATGAGAAGATAGAAATCATGGCGAACAATCAACGCGCAAATAATTTAAAGTTTTCTTGATAACTACTATTAAAAGTGATAACGATGATAATATTCAACTTTTTCGGATTAATGATGATGTTATTTTTATCTTATTTAAATTTTATTTTTTATGCAAATTTAGTTTGTAAACCCAGATCACGTCCTCATTCACATGGATGCTTATAAATTTTACACGAACTTAAGAAAACAGCAACTATGGCAATAAATAATTTATAAAATAAAAAGCTTTGATGTTCGAACTTTTAATAATAATTATTACTAAAAACCACTCGAGTGCTATTACTTTTTACTTACTTCGTACTTCCATATAATATATAAATGCATGATTTATGTTTGAATGCGAAGCAGTTTTAATAATAATGGAAAAACAAATATTTTATTAATTTTTGCAGGTTAACAAAGTTCACCTAATACATTCTTTATATGCTAAATATAAATAACGGTTGACAGTTTTACGGCCACTGTTAAGAACGTTAAAGCACCTGTTGCCGACTGCGTGATTAAATAATCAATCGAATATTTTATTGAAATCGGTCTTTTATTTAACGTGTTTTCTTTATTGTTAGGTTTGTTCCAAATTATAAAAGAAAGTGCTACTGGTTAACCACGATAGTGCAAAATGTCGCACAACGTAATTAAGCGTGAAAATACAAGTTCTGCGGCTAATGTTCTTATGTGCAAACAATGGTGGAAGGTATGTTGGATGTATGGCGATCAAGAAAAATACTATCGACAACTCTATGCCAAACAAAGAGCCGCTGCATTAGAAAGTAACAAATACGAAAATATTCCAATCGGTAAGAGAGCAATACGAAACCCATTTGATAGGAATTATGAAAATACGGACGTTCACACAAATTTGGATCAAACACCAACAACCGACGAACAGTGTGTGAATGAAAACGATACCAGTGAAATAAATAATGTTGCGCCATTCTGTTCTCATCATTCTTTAAACAATAGTGATACTTCCGAGGGTTGTAACGGTTTGGAGTGGTCAAACGGAATAAATGAGCAGTAAGTTACATTTTTTCTTACATTTTTTTCAATGTCTAAACATTGAAATATTCTGCACGAAAATATTTTATATTTTTTGTTTACCTTATTGTACAGTACAGTTAATGTTTTTGTGCCAATCATATATTCATAAGTTATAAATAATGACTCGACTTAACATTTGTATTAATGATTAATACTTTTAAACAAAATGGTATGTATATAATACAATAAGCTAATCTATTAGCTTTTTTTGCGATATTTGTAAAAGTTATTAACTTTTATAATTTCCAGTATATAATATTAAACATTTATTGATTACAATTTTAATTGATCTGTCTGTGTACTGTAAAACTATCTACAAGTGTGAATATATATATATACATAACCACTTGGCATTAACAACTTTCTACATTTGAAAAATAACCAGCATTACCATGCTTTCGTCTAGCATAGCTGTAAGTTAAACCAATAAATTAATACTTTTTCTTATTCATGATATATTATTATTATTATTATTACATTTTTACTTAAATCCTGCGAAACTAAAAAACTCAAGTTTTCGTTTTCCTTTTTGCAAGAATATATTTAAACACGATACTTTCGAAGTAAATATATTGGGTTCAAAAATATGTATGTTGTAAAATGTTAATCATATGGAAATGATGGAGAGCATGTAGTTATAACAAAATACATAATACTGAAACGTGAATTTCTTTTTATTTATTCACTGTTTAGATAAACGATTGCACCTGCTGGGTAGGCTGTCTTTCTTACGGAATGCTTTACTTATTTCTTTATTTGTCATGATTTCATTACTAATTTGATGGCGAATATGTCTGTTTTGTATGTAAACATTTTTAAATTTACTCTACACAGTTTTCTGTGTACTATACATTGTTTCAACTGCGTACAGCGTATCGATAAATGTGGTCTCATTATTGTAACTCAAGTTTCTTTTTACTTTATCTCTCTACTATATATTAATTCTATGGTGGTTATATTGACAGGTGTTATCGCCCATAAGCCTTGTAAGTATAAGGATTAGAAAAATCTAAGACCACCTGCGGATAAAACGTAGCAAACATTGAAAGAAGTTTTTACACGTTTCGTCTATTAGTGCAATACATTCACAGTATAATTAATACATAACATTTTTGTTATTAATTTCTTCGTTTTATCTATCTGTAGAGACCTACCGTCTAATTTTTATTTCTTTTTTTTATATTTCAGCATTTTAGTTTAGACACGTAGAACATTTTCTCTCTATTGTAGAATTCCAATATATGTATTGCACTTCAGATCTCAGTATTCAGAATGCGAAGTTTCAGAAGTTCAAATTATAGAATGAAATTTCTGCTGCTTATTTCCGTCATGCTATCATAATCTTGTTCACATTGAAATGTGCTTTATATTAAAAAAAAATAAAAAATCTTGATGTTGCGTTAGAAACTTCATTATTACTTGATTGTAAATGAGTGGCAAGTAAATTTAAAGCATTATACAAATTCACTGGTAATTTTTTAAGCATAAGTTCAAAAGGCTTATTTATACTAAAAACTGCTCTGAGGTTGTTGCTCTGCACTAATTACGAGTATTTCCATCATAAATGCAGTCATATGTTTTCCTGTTGTTTGTAATGGTAACAATCTCATACAGGTTCAATAGTTTTTCTTCTAATTAATGTACGTTTTCATATTTTTAATTACATTCAGATGATTTTAAATCATCACGGCAACGTAATATTCCTGATTTCAAATATTTAAAATCCCAAGATGTATTACTTATATTATAAGCACGTTCAAATTGCATTTATTATAAACTGTAAGAGGTTTTTACATTTAGATGGATCGATTCAACTTCCTGATATCTTACAAGTTGGTTATTTATAAGGCATAAACAACTTATTTCAACCACATAATGTAAAACTGCATCTTAAATATCTAAATGGGCTTTTATCAATCACATGAGGAGTAAATTACGCTCATTCCAAGATTCTGTATTTCGTTACCTTGATCTCAAATCTAGAATTTCATCAATCAAACTGAAAAATGTAATTGCTGCATTTGATGCAATTTTGTTGCAATATAGATTCTTTAATTGAAAAGTAACGGAAAAGGAAATCGATAACGCTTTTTGTCTATCCCTCAAGAGAAAATTCCAATTCTTATATAAAAATCTTCTAGATAAATTTTATCCAATTTAAAATTAATCTCTCGTTTGCTATAATTTACTGTAAATTAAGATGTAATCGTTGAGATATTATGTGTGTCTTAATACTCCTTTTATACCTCAAAACATGGAAGGTGTAGGAAGTTTACATCAATTCATTTTGTTAATGTGTTTCTCGTAGATTTGAATGCCTATAAGTTATATCCTCTTTATTTTAAAGAAAACACATCCTAAGGTTAAGGGGTCACCTTCACAGCATTTTGATTTATGTAGTGCCCATGCTTTGTTTAGTTTCTGGCTAAATTTTTTGCAAACGCTTGTTACTTATTGAAAAGTTGATAGTTAACATGTCACTCTGTTGAGCACTCAAGTTAAGATATAAATAATATATTTCTGTAATTTATGAACTTCATTAAAGCTGTTAATATTGCCGAACGAAAATATTTTCACATATCACTGTAGGATGTGTCTTAAAATTATTTGAAAGAAATGACATCGTCATTATATGAAATTTGTTATTCAAAATTATGGATATACTTAAGTGTTATATGCGTAGGTTTGAATATTTTTAAGTGTTTGAATTTTTAATATGATAATTTAATTTTATTTTTAATTTAAAAATTTATGGACTGATTTTTTTATTTCATTTTATTAGATAAAAACATTTAATTATATGTTTCTTCATTTTTATGAGATAATTTCATCATTAACAATTTTCTTTATCATCATTTTAACATAAATGCTTAGGCTTTTATAGACTAAAAGCTGTTTCTACTCATTAATTTGGAAATTTATTTGCTGAAACTAATTCCAGTTTTGCAATGCAATAGAAAATACAAACCATGAATTTTTCAATTCTGAAATGACTAAATTCGTCACCTACAGATTAATACCATAAGGGCCACTTTCATCAAGATATTTAAGGTACCATTAAATATTGAACGGAGAATTGACGAATGAAAATCTTCAATTTAACTTAATTCTTCCCGAAAATTTTAATTCTACCTTAATTTTTGTTATGAAATCGGCCGTAACTTTTACCAGTCTTTCTTTATAATTTTAAATTCAATTATTTATATTAAATATAAATATATAAAACGTAATAGCTCTGAAGAAAGAGTACCAAAAATCTGAAATAGTGACATTTGAAAAACTAAATGATCTTGATAAACAAACTTTAATTTATTTCCAATAAATTATATTTTAAACATGGAAATGTTAAATTAATTGATAACCATACCCATCTGCAGTCATATCAAACTTGATTTCGGAATTTCTTTAATTTTAAATTTTACCATCTAAATTAATTTTCAATTATATTTTCCACTTACTATCAAGTCTTATTATTATCTCTAAAAATCCAACTATCACTTCCGCTATTTTGTTTTTTAAGTAACGAATTTGTCTTAAAATTAAACTAATTAATTTAAAATCTAAATATCTAAAAATCACTTTTTATTCGCAAACCAATTAGTTCGTCCGCTCAATCGGTCATATTTTGTCCGCTAGCTGGCGCAAAGTCAACCAACTCGCGAAAAATATAAAATTTACAAATTTAATTAAAATAAAAATTTTAATAAAACAAATTTATAAAAATATTCCAATTATTTCATATAAAATAATTCTATATACGACAATTTAGTATATTATAATATTAACATACATAATATTCTACTATTATACATTCTAATGTAGGTATACATACAATATATTAGTTTTTTTATAAGAAAGGTTTGGCCAAATCAGAAGAAAATTTTTATTTTTAACTGTTGCTGAATATATTTCTTAAAGGTGTTGTAGACTTGTGGGTGTAATTTAATGAATACCTATTACATAAATAAAAATAAATTTTTATACACTTCAGAACAAAGTACCTTTTTAATATAGGACATAATGGAATTATATAATATAAATTATTATAAAACAAAAGTTATCTTCTTAATTTGATAAATTGGTCTTTCCAACTGAATTAGGTAGTAGGTCACATTAAGTTATTTATTTTAATATTGTTTTTCGAGACAAAGATTTTGCTTAATCATTGCTGGTAGTAGTTTTTGATTAATTTAAGTGGTCCAAACTTTCCGAATCATTTTTTTTTCATTTAATAATAATTAGTTGCTGTTTAATAATGGTCATACAATAAAACTGCCTTTGTTATTCGTTCATGGAATTACATTATCGATATTTTTCTGACAACGGTATTTAAATTCAACATTTAATCGCTTAATTGTATTTCGTCGTATTTGATAATTCAAGTACCGTGACCAAGATTAATAATTCTTATTCTTCGCGAATGTATAATTTTAGCCATCAGCAAATTTTTGTTTCATTACTTTATATTGGATAAACATTTTGTGCAATTTTGGAAATGTTAAACTCTTTAAGGCAATTTAAGCTTTAAAATTGTGAACCTTTCAAAACACCAGACCAAACTTGGCCATTTAGTGGTCCTTAAATGCTAAAGAATTTGTATTAGTCACTGGCGGTGCAGAATAATTCCAAATTACATCTTTCGTTATGTCGAACTTATTTTGACTGTTTCTTAGGAACATTGACCTCCAAAGTTTTTATTCAAACTACTAACTAGAATTCTAAAAAGCTTATGAATGTTGTATTACACAGGTTAGACTGCAGTTTTGGATAAAATAAATTTGAAAACTCAGAAGTTAACAGATCGCTAAGTCTCGTTATTTGAAATTTAAAGGTTTCCCATTTCATCAATAATTCCTAGAAAAGAATGTAGTCAAATATGTTCTTTTTTACATCATCTTCTTCTTATCTTTAGCATTATAATATCTTCCGGTTAAAAGAAGAAATTAAATTTGATAACCATGTTCAATCATCGGCGAGACATATAATCAGGTGTTAATCCTCCATTAATTTATTTCATGTAATTCATGACAATTTGGTGCAAAAATGTTAAATTCGAAATTACGACACCATTCATGATTTTAAATATATTGTCGGTAAGTTCAACCTTTTATTTAAAACTAATTAACAGTTATTTTTGATTTTTATCTTAAATAATCTTTTATTATTATTGTTATATATTGCAAATAACTGTCATCCTGAATTACTGCTTAACTCGTTTTAAAAAGCTTTTAAATTGTAACCTTGTATGAAGGAATTGAATTATAGTGTAACATAGTATTTCTTAAAAAAGAAACAAGAATTACCCTTCATTTTACTTCATTTGCATGTGAAGGCATTCGAACTACATTTTGCCATTATATTCATCTTCTATTCTTCAAGCCTGACCGACCAGATTGACATTACCGTCTACGTGATTGAATATACTCTCCATCAATCTTTTTATCAAACGTACAGATACAAATTTTGCAGTCTCGTTTCACGATGAATGTATAGTAATAAAATACAAGTTTGAAAAATCTAGGTACTTTTGGTTTTATTATGTTTCTTTAATTCTTCTGGGCCCTTCAAACAATTTCCCATAATATCATATTTTGTACGGTGTCAAGCTAACTGCAATATAATATTAAGTATATGTTTTTTTAAAACTTGTCATTCAAAATAAATATTATAATTCTTCTAATAGCAATTAGCGGTACATTGTTCTTAACTTTTCGTTAGAAAGTAATTGTAGAATTACATTCAAAGCCTAATGAGTATGTAAAATTACGGTAAATCCTCAATAATTTTAATGATGTTTTATTTTCTTTAAATGTAAATGCAAATATGTTTATGTCGACAAGTCTAATGGTGTTATATTATTTTATATGACGTGTTAATACAATCATTTCGTACCTCTATTCACGTCACAAAGTGTTCAAAGATAAATTGTATAGCGACATACCAGTATCTATCAATATCAACCTTGCGTGTATTTGGGTGTTATTCAATATAAAATTTTTTGAAAGTAATTGGTTTATTTAAATTTGACTGAATTATCGGTTATAAAATATAAATTATAGGTGCACGTAATAGAACAAAGCTTTCACATTACAAAATATTTTAATCACGATAAGTTAGGTATTAAAAATTTACTACATATTTAATAGCTGCCATAAGAGGTGAATTTACAATTAAATAAATGTATATTTGACATGCATGAAAATAAAATAATTATAACTGAAAATTTTTTCAATCCAAGACGAATTGGAATGTTTACTATTAAGTATATGTTTGGTATATGTGTAATAATTATATCTTTAATTATAAAACTTAAAATTCTTAAATGATCCATTATAAGTGTAATAAAATGGCAATAAATATTAATAGAAAATCTTACACGATTTATTTAGTTACTAGAACGAAAATCTATAATGAATAGGTTTGCATCGGAATCAATTTTGATCACAATTATTAAGTAAGATTCATTAGGATATTATTCTGGAATTATCGGTCACTTCGAAGGGGATTTTTATACGCCCATTTAAAAATATAGGAATTTTTCAACGTAGGATTTAAATATTTATTAATTTTCGATTACATGCTCGAAAACTTGCAGCCTCTTTATTTAAATAAAGCGAACAAATCGATTTTGTGTAATAAATAATTTTAAGGAGTGTTACATCGTGTTTAATAAAGTTATAAAATCTTAAGAAGTCGACAGGCAACGTGATATGCTGCTGATTTTATCAAACCAGCTACTAAGGAGCCAACGCATACGAAGTGTCGGTTATTGGTAGGGAATGAAAATTTGAAATACGACTGCTATTATTTATATTCCCTTAAATGGAAAATTTAATTACCCTAAATTGTATCACACGTCGTTCGAATACTTAATACAATTTGCTTCTGAAATCTGTAATCTAATATCTGTAACATTTAAAGGTTCGCTTTACCGGTGCTTAATGATTTTCTAACAGATTAAAAACGAAAGTGAATTAAATACATATGTTGAAAGGTATCCGTTTCAGTTTAAATTATCCTATAAATTCACTTCCAGTAATATGTACATATGAACAAATATTAGTTGTAGGAGTAGTCTAACAAAATTCCATGTCTCGGACGTAAACTTAATATTAACAGCTATCTTAGTATGTAAGCACGAAATCGACTTGGAAGCATTGAATGCAAATGATGATAGTCATAAAATTATCATATATTTTCTCACAATTACCAAGAGGATATATAAGAACTTCAAAGTTTCATATTACCTGTGTAATAATTACAGAAGAACCTTGTTTACATTTTTGGCATACAAAAATCTTGTATACCGAAAATGTTTGAATTAAACAGATTCTTTATTAATGATAGTCTATTCTTGTATTATTCTGGTATTCAAAAAAAGAAAATGTAGAATCATAGATTTGACTTACAGTTTCCACAAAATTAATTGTGCCGTGGTTTGGTTTCCACGTTAAACTCTAGGTCCCTGTTTGAAATCAATCAAAACTGAAATCATATAAACCTAAATTATAATTATATCAAATTATCTTTTAAAAAGTGAAACTAGAGAACAAGAATGACATAATAGTCTTTATAGAAACTGTGGGAAACCGTATTAACTATACTATTGTTCTACCAATAATCATAATTTATACTTATAGTATTTATAGAGCTCACTACTTATAATTAGAAAATTTATTTTTATATGAAGATGCGGTGGCTTAAAAATTACTACAGCAATTAACTTGTAGTTGATCAACATAAAACGTTAAAAACTAAAAGTAATGTTCTCTTTTAAGTTTCACGTTTAGAGGTTCAGTTATAAAATAATTAATAACTTTTATAAAGTTACGTACAAAAGCTTTCCAGCAGCTTTTGTATAAGATTATAAGTAAATTTTGCTTAGAAATCTTGATCCACAGATTTACAAAATTATTTAATATTGCTTTCATATTGCTAGTTAATTTACTATTCTTTTGACTTGCACCTGAACAGCTTAATAATAATCAAGTTACTGCAAGCAGACTTGGCTATTTTTTGTTACATTTTTATTTATTTTAATTGAAAAACTAAAAAAGTATGCCGTTTTTATGTTCAATAGCTATACAATTTCTAGGTCCTTTATTTCCTCTACAACACACTGACACAGAATTAAATGGGGAAATAGGCTTTGGTTCTAAAAGAAGAGGAGTATTTGACATACGGTTCAGGTTGGGAAGTGATTATTTCCCGCTCTGTGTAGCTTGGGAAATTAGAACAAAATTAGCTTCTCGATTGGTTGATAAAAAAAGTGAAAAAAGATAAAAAAATAAACTGTTTCCCAACTTATTAAAATTCAGGAAAATAGGTCGATTACTAACTGATTGTGAATAAAAATATATAAATTGGAACATATTACCCGCCAAAACCAAAACATTTATCAATGCTACCGATTGCAAAAATTCCAATCAACTGCATTTAAATTAATACTTTCGCCAATTAAAGTCATCAGTTCGACTATATTGCCCATATTAATTGTGTGGATAATTATTGGGTTATCTCAACATTTTATCAATGAAAATATCTGTCATTAGTTAAATTCTCACAGTAAGCTTCTCCTCATTAGCTGTAACATCATCTATAGACCACCCAGATATAATTTTTGTAATGCCTTCTTTATTTCCTAACTATTGAATTAGAAACAGTTACCATTCTATGTTCAGATGAATAAGTATATTCATTTTATTGCAAAAATTTTTATAATTTGGTTTATTTTTTTAATATTGCACTAAAATATGTGGTAAACCAAATCCTTTAATGGAATTTACAATACCCTCCATGTTTCCATGTTTTCAGAGAACTTCATTCGTGCTTTTTGTCGTGGGAAATGTCACACTCTTGCAGTCAAGCATGTCAAATTTTTTTAAGTAACACATTTATATCTCACAAAGTAATGGGTAAATTGCTTTACTGTATTCTCTATGATGTTAATAAATTATTATCTTTTATTTGAAAAATCATTATTTTTACAGTAAATTATTTTGTTTTTCGTAGTTTAAGAATTGTTATTGAAATGAAAACATAAAATATTAATTTGTATAGGTACCTAATGTCGAAGGACTGTTAGCTATGCTGCAATACCTGCTCGTAGCGTTCTTGTCTCAAGTTACTTGTATTTCTATTTGTATTTATATTTATAGGAATGTTAGATCTATGATCAAATTATTTACAAAGCGTATAGGTCATATTTTAAGTTACTTGCTTTTTGTACCCGACTTTTCTTATTGTAATATTGCTACGTCTAAAGTTAGAATCGACAATTTGATGAAGTACCTTGTTTTCAAGTTGGTATTATATGCAACTGCAAAATTGCAACTTATACTATATATACTACGTGTACCATGGGTACATATAGTACAATATTTAGTATTCCGTCAAAGTGGACAAAGTAGATTAGTAACAGAGATAAGTTAATGTTTAAAAGGTAAGAGAAACGATAAAATAGCGTGACGTTTAAGTAATAAAATTTCATGATTTCTCTAATAGATAAAATGAACAATTCCCATGCATATTTATTTAAGTGATTTTAATACCGAAAGTAAAATAACACCAAATATTAAGAAATATTAGGTATAAAATTAAAATTATAAATATTATAAGGATAAGAGGCGCTTCGCGGTGTTTTAGAAAATTAATGTAATGTTCAAATTTAAAATTTTTTTTAAAAAATAAAATGAAACCAAATAAAAATAGCATAAATTTTTTAAAATCAAAAGTAAAACTAGTTGGCTAAAACTATTTGAAATATTAAGCAGGATGGCGGCAGATAGTGTTACCTTAAAATTCATAAATTCTAAATAGTAATAATAATTCATTTTAAAACATCTTTTTAGTTTTTACATGTTGTCTCTTTAATATGTTAGGCTCGGACATTAATAATATCGATATTTATATGTTTCATATAATTAATATTTTCAGTGATGCTTTCCACAATTTTTTGCATCCATGCTGTGCCGCGTTATTTAGATATTTATCAGTTTTTGAATTTACTATTTAAAAGTATTTCTTTAATTTATACCGATATAATTAGTACTTCAACTCCCGTAAGATTAATTAACAATTTCTTGCCTCTTAAACAAACAGACACGTGTAAAAGTCAATTCAAGTATTATCGGCGTATAAATATTGATTTATTTTGCACCTTCTCGTTAACATATTGCATTAACATGATTTTAGAAAGTAAGAAGCAAAATTTAATATTTAAATGCAAAAGTAATGATGGTACAGGTAATTTGTTCTTCTTTGAATATTTATCAGTTGGCTACTTTACATATGATTTACTTACAATCTTGATTAATACTTGTTAGCACAGCGTCAATTGATTTTGGAAAGTTAATTGAATTTTTAACTGATTGGAAATACATGGGCCTCTTTAATCATGATTCTTTCGGTAATTATGGCTATTTATTATGGTGAAATAACATTTTCGGTGAATTTTAAATAATATCATGTCAAAGCTCAATTACTGAGTAATGAATACAGGAATAAATCTGAAGAGCTTAAAGTCAATAAAATGTGGGGGGTTTGCTTAAAATATATAAGCTTAAATCGATTTAACTTCGGTTACAAATTTTAAGTCAGGTCTGCAATCACATCCACATTTAAAATTTATAAGTTTAAAACGAACACATAATATTATATAAATTATGTTTTCTTCAGTTAAATACTTGTATATAATTAAAATTCTAGTAATTAAACACTCTCATTTTCTTTTTATACACAAAGTTGCAAACTTGACATGTTGAATTTAAGTATTACTAAATTGCTATAAGGATGTCGTTATAATATTCTACTTTTTCTTAAATGCTATTTAAAGGATTCGCTGCAGATTTTCATATTATATATCGAAGCAAATTGGAATTGGTGTTTCCAATATTTAATACCGTATCCTTTTTGAGAAAGTGCATATAAATCCTTCAACAATAAATTTGAAAATACTTCCAATTTTTAAATTATTAACTTGAATCTAAAAATATACTATAATTAATTTACTTATCTCCTGAGGTGCTCGAGTATTTACCATAAAATATCTCATTATATTAACTTAATTACAGTGTTTCCATTGGTGAAATGGAAATTCTTGACTATTAAATCGAATTTTTATTAATATAGTAAACCGATGTTGTAAATAATTAATTAGCTTTACTTAAAAGTTCATGTTGCATTCGTTATACCATTAAAACCACTTGCATATACTTAAAATATTTGCTTCATATAAATTATTTCTAAAATAATCCATATTGGTGTCGAATTAACAAAGGAAAATTTCTATAAATCTCCTATCTGCTAAAATGATTTTTGATAGGAATTCATCATACTTTCTTTCAATTCTTTAATTTTCAGACTTGCTTCATCTTAATTAAGAATTAATAGCTAAAGTTTGCAATAGAATTTTAATGGTAGACGACCCTGCCACTCATACCTAGGCATAATTAAAACTTTCTCTACTGATCCTTCACTTACTCATCAATGTTGGATATACTTTATAATCTGCTACATTAGCTACAAAAAAAGCGTTAATCATTAAGAGCTAACGAGTTAAGTTTAGCTTTAAACATTCAATTTTTTTATCGTATATTGTGATCGAACTGTTTACTTAACAAATAAACCAATTAAAAGAACTACCGGTGATTTAAAATTGATCATTAATTCTAATGATTTAAATTGCTGATTAATGTAAACATGGGAAGGTAGCACTTGACGTTATGAGGCAGTTTTTTAACTATAAATTTAGTGTCAATTAATTATTTTTTAAGCTCGTAGTTGATTGCATCAGGTATAGGTACATTTTATATTTTTTTAGCAAACAAATAAGAGGCCTTCGTTTGATTTATTTTCTGAGCCTTTAGTGCTTACTAATTGTTTATTAAGTAAAAATTAAATCTTGAATAAATTAGTTTCAAATCCTTACTAGGGTATTCACATGAGGTAAATGTAGAAAATAGTATACTTACACTTCACTAACCAAGGCCGGCGTTATTTGTCAAAATCCGTTATATAGTTAACGAATTTGTTAAAATGTTAATATTATATTATGAAACCTATGTATAATTGGTGTTATATCCTGTTTGGAAGCAACAAAATGTAACTTACTTTATTTATTATTTACATGGTCGCATAGGTAGCATTTTCATAATAAACATTCTTGCAAGAAATTAATTTCATTCTTGGCCAAGCATATAATTTGTTATGGTTTACTATAATCACAGCTTTTTGTTTCTTTTATTTGCCTGGAAATTCAATCTTAATTGCACGTTAATTAATAATTGTGCAAGTACAATTTTCCGTAAGTTTTAAACAATTGTACGCCAGTATGTCGTATGAATTGAACACAATTGGTTTCCCATTGTATGGAATGGCTAAACCGCTATTTTCTAAGGGATAACGAAATATTTTTCCAATAACAAGACGTCCGTTATGGTTAACACGTCCGATATTTAAGCTGTGATCTATTTCAGTTCCTCCGACTATTAGTTGACAGTGAGTTATGAGATGTGTCTCTTCCTTTTTCGTCTGTATCCACGAAAATTTCTCGTGCCGATTTGAGCAGAGTATCTAAAAATGTAAGTAATTTGCTGAGTATTCTTTTGCGATTAGTAAATCGGTCGATCATGATATGGATCAATGAGATGTTACAAATAGTAAGATTGGAATGCTTGACTTACTATGGAAGTGATTGAACTTTTCTTGAGCAAGATCAAAAGCTGTTTATTATTGTTAAAAAATTTGTTACATGGTGTTTAGTTATTATATGTATTACTTAATTAATTTTTAAAATGTCAAACATAATATTTATTTGTTTATGTATATTAAAAGCGTTGGTTCGATTTCTTATAAAAAGAGATTAACGATTTAAAATATTTAATAAATTTTAAAGAGTAGTTTATCAATATAATATACCTTAATATTTTTATCGGTTGTCAATTCTCTACCATAAGCTGTTGTATTAGCATATTTAAATTTTGGATATATCGTGGCAGGCAATAGTTCAAAGCTTTTTATATAAACCTGCCCAATATAGGTAGGATTTCCTCCTTCGTCCATTCCGCCTTCAAGTGCATCACCTGGTATATATCCGAAGTAATCTCTCCAATAGTAATCTAAAAGCTTTAAATAGAAGTACGAAAGAAAATGTTTTTAATTTACCTGGAACTGTGAAGTCATCGGCAGATGAGATAGTTAAGGAAGAAATTGAAATTGCAACAATAATAATGTTCATTGTTACAGCGAAAGTCTCAAGCTGTCGGCGTTATAATTATGTTTTATTCTATTTCGATAATCTTTTAACTTTTCAAGATAAAATTTGTTTTTATCTTACATAGTTCCTTGGTATATTAAAATTTTGCGCATTATTCAGATGTGTTAGTTAGGTTTTACTGCTATTAGCGCAAGAGAAAAGTTACATGAAGTAGAAAATAACAGCAAGTTTTTTTATTGCATTCTTATCTCATCACCTCCACTTTATATATAGTTATACATTTTTCATGAGAAATCTGTATTTATTAACAATAATAACAATAATTTACCTGAATAACAAGAAAATTATAAATTATTAAGTGCACTGAGAACTTTTTTATTTTAGCTAGCACAAGGACGTACTGCGTACTGCATTTATAAAACTTTCAGGTTTTTCTCTTTTGAAATAAAATTTTGATTGCAAAATAAAGTGGTTGCTGAATAATGCTTTATCATGATAATTTTCTTATTTCAAATTCCACATTAAAGAAATATTTTCGCAACCCCGTAATAAAACAATGCTCTTGTAAATCGATTTGTAGACGGAATTCTTTTATGCATTATTTCTTTAATGATAGAGAGTTGGTCTTCATTATGAAAAGGTATGCTTTAGTTTATGGAATGTATAATTTGATTATCTAACATATGGAAATCAAATTGATATTAGATTTGTCGGTGAGGCCACACAAAGCGGCAGAAGCGCCATACTTAATAGCATATAATTGTACCTTGCTGGCATCTGAAACCGACCATCAAAGAATTGGTCTCCACTACCATCAGTAACACTTTCAGATCTAATGGATAACAGTTGACCACGGCCGACACTCAGGTGTTATTATTCTGACAATCTGACGTTACATTCAATGGTGTTGTACTTTCGAAGGTGAATAGCTAAGATTGGACTTGATAGTTAAAATGCTTTATTAAACAATCTTAAGGGATCGTAAAATTATTTTTTACTATCCCATAATTTGTTACGGTATTGATAATTTAAACTGGTTCCATAAAGTATCTGCCATTATTGTTATATTCATTTATATTTTGCAAAGCACTTAACAAAGGCCCTGATTAGTTATTCAGCTTGGGTATTGTAAGATTTTGTTATTCTATGGAAATAAAATTTAGGAATTTATTTGACTCTCGCAAAATAAATATAAATTCTTTATAAAAGCCTAGTCAGCACTTAATTAAGCAAATGTTTATATTTACTTCTTAATTTAATTGATTATTTATTTATCGAAAGCCGTTCTAATATGTTTGTTTGCCAAATACATACATCATTATTATTAATTTAATGATTACGGAACGTTAGGTATTTCTTCGTGTGCAGCTAGCTCTAACTTTTGATATAATGAAGATTGGCTACAAAAATTGTATAGTAGTTATCTTTAGAGCGACGCAATTTCATTTTTCAATTCGGTTGATTGTTACTTTGTAAAAGTAATTAGAATATTTTTACCTTTTGGCAATATGGAATATGGTCACTACTTCAAGTCGATATAAAAGTGCTCACGCGTGTTTACATGATTGTTATGGTAATCTTGGCAAAAGGCGGCTTCTATTGGATATTTTTTCATTTCGATGCGCAACCACAAAAGACGTGTCGCTCTGTATTAACCCGTATAATAAAAGAAGATAGATTTGTGTATGTAAAGCATTGAATTGTGGCACCGATTAGTATAAAACCCGGTGGTTGCCCACACTTTCAGGTTATTGGATTTATCTCTCTCTCTGAGCTTAGGTGTATCGAAGGCATTTTCTTCTGAAATAGCGCAGATATATTGATGTTTTCTTTGTTTCCATAATCAACTTTTATATACTCTTATATAGTCAGTCTACTAGCCTTAGGCGGTGCGTTCTTATGTTAATTTGCTTCTTGGTAGAATATGCATATACATAAGTAATGTGTAGCTATGATAATTTTTTAAAAACTATCTTCGGGCTAAAATTAGGTTTTATAAGAAGAAAACCAGATCAGATCTTGATATTCTTAACGGATACACAAGAAATTATTTTAGTTTTCTGCGTTATTGTAAAATCCGATGGTATTCCTATAATAATCGCGACACCCATCTTTTCTGCATAATTTGTTTATCTAAAATAAAAACAACAGATTTTATCTTAATAGACGTGTTTATTAACTTCTGCATTTTTCCTGCACTTTCTCGATGCTTTATTTTTATACCACCATTGACCCGTGAAAATGATGCGTATATTATTGTAGCTGTACATTTTGTTTAATTTTTAACTTTTATGTGTTTAACTGAACAAATTTTAATCTGCACTTTTGTTTTTAGGTGAGTACCGACTTTCATTGACTTAAATTTGGAATTACCTAGCAGTGAGGTAACGTATACTTACTTACCTTGTATTATCCCATTAAAGCTTTATTTACTTTTTATGGCCCATTATATCACAATTATTTTTAGTTAATGTACAGCACTTATAATGTGTTTATTTGCTTTATTGTTTGCCATATTTGAGACTATAACTCACTCAAAGGGGTTCCAATCAACGACCCCTGCAGTTTATTTATGGACAACTTATTGAATCCATTTACCAAACTATACTTTTTAATTATTATTTTTAACTAGTACCTACTACTTAAATGCAGTTTCTGCAGTGCAACAATGATTTTCACTTTGAATTGAGTGATTCGAAGGATCACGCGATTGATTGGCTTGTTTATATAATTACCTACAATCACTATTATTGAATAACGAATCATTAAAGTGGGTTCGAAGTGCGACATTGCTGAGAAAAATGTACATATGTAAACTCGTGTACTATGTACAGAATAAACTTGTCATAGCGTAAAATTTTCTTGGCTTGATTTGCGGTTATCGTTTTTGCTGTAATCCGGAACTCGATTCAAATTAGTAAAGCACGACTTCTCGATATTTTCTACAGATGCCAACGACTTTAGAACTTGATTAGAATTTTTCCTTGGCAAATATCGTAAACTATTGTTAGTTACTATTCTATAGTTTTATTGATATATAAGTACTTTTCTCTTTCTTTTTTATACCTTGACGTTCTGTCAATTGACCAGACTTAGGTCGGAAAAATTCTGTTAAATCCGAAATTCCAACCCTGAATTTCACACCACTCCACTGCTGTGGTTAATATTTAAAGTTGAATCGTCCACTTTTCTGATTATTCTTTTGAAATTTTTAGATGAGTATTGCAATTTCGTTTTCTTTTCAAAAAAACATATCATTAATAATATTTGTTATTATTTGTACACAGTATTCCCATTATATTGTAATATATTATTCAAATTGTTGATGTTCTGCCATAAAGAGCAATTTAAATTTTACATATCCAACTTGTTATTACAATTTCCGGTGTTTACTTTATCCCTAGGCCATTAATTTGATTGATGATTTTTGTTATGAAATTATAAATTTTACAATGTTGGTAGGCCGTTTGATCATTGTATATAAATATTATATATCCAGTTTCTAGTTATATGCAAAGCTAACTAATAGCTACTAGTAAATATTGAAGTGAACATTATAATATAATAACATTCTTAATGATTTAATACATCCAATTTTGCAGTAAATTTTAAACTCAAATTAAAAATTTATTTATTTTAAAGTAAACTCCTTATCATAATTCAAATGCTCCAGGTTTTTCTCATAGAGAAAAACACATTAAGAAGAAGAAAACACATAATATGTATATTCCACTCATCACAAAAAATATAACATATCACACAGAAACTGATATCAAGCATCCGTAAAGTGATTTTAAAACAATAATTAATTACCCACAATTAGAAAATATAATAATCAATACAACTAATTTCCGATTTTGTGACCGGTTACCATCACAGGAAACTTATCACTTAACGTAGATTCCGCACCACATTTAGGTCATACGGAATGTTGCCTGGAGCCAGCAGGTCGACGTTTGGTATCTGAAAATTCCTGCTGTGGGGCGCTACGGGAGTCAAAGTTGTGAATATCAGCAGAAAAGGCTAGCACACTAATTGCTTAGCTATTCAGTCACCACCGCCTTACTTCCTTTTTTAAAACATTTCTTAGGCATTTTCGTCTTCGACAAAAAATTACCTAATTGCAATAACTGTAAGATAATTGTTAGGTTTGTCAATATTTGAGATTACAATTATCTTTTTTCGATTTAATTAACCGAAATGAAAAAATCATGAAAGCAATACCGCCGAATATGAATTATAATGAACATCAATTACATGCAAATATAAAAGTAATTAATTATATACAAAGCAAGCAGGTATGGTTTTTGAAGAAGTCAGATAAAATATTTCTTGTTGATATAAATCTGATATCCAAAATATTTAAATGTCCATCGAAGACTACCTTAAACATAAAAATGAAAGTTATACAACTGTTAAGTAGAAATAATTGAAGGTAGACGTACTGAAATGGAATATTTATTTACATAAAACACCTGTCGAGTAGCAGGTACGGCTAGAAATGTTATAAAGGCTTTCAAGTCTTCTTAGTCTTTTTAAGAATAATATTTATTGGGTGCTATAACCACAAATGGCTCGATGATGCCATGACGATATGCTAAGTAGACAGTTGCTGACATATATCTTCTGTCAAAGAAACCTAGTCAAGTATTTCACTTTTTCGAGTAAAAATTTTTGGATTTTATATCAAATATTGTAGGTAGTTTAATTTCAAAATATTTGGAATTGTACAGAATACAGATTATGATCGGCAGTTTTAATCGACTAGTCAAAAAAAATATTTATTATTTATTTCCATTGCATTTGATATAGATAACTTTTATAGCTGAGCATTAAACATGATCAAGTAGATCGTAAAAGTTTTTTTATACAATATCAATAATAGACATAGTAAATTACAATTCTAAGAGTTTAAAATATGCCGTTTGACACATAAAAGCCTAATTCAACAAATTAAAAGTTGTCTTACGATCTCATAAATACCATTTTTAGAAATCCATTCTGTACTGTTGTAACTCTCTAATAAATTATTGGAAAAAATATTCTAAAACACGTGACCATTTGATAATGGCGTTGAGGAAAAACGGAATTTTAAATGTGCACAGATTACTGTTACAATAAATATTATATTTTTTGTTGCCGTATTAAAATCACCACTGCGACATAATCATAGAATACTGGTGAGGTTATGAACTTCATTAAAAGTGAAATTCATGCCCATGTATACTAATTAAATTTTTAAACAAAACAGAGAATGCTGTTATACGATTTTAAGCCGTTAATTAATTTAAATTTTTATCAGAGTGTCATTTGTATGCTAATCAGTCTGCAGTTTTAAAATTCATAAAATACATAGTAAATGTTGTAGTGGTTAAAATATTTGACTTTTTAGTGTTGGTATTTCAGTTTTTCAATTTCGATTTTATATTCGATATTAAACGGTATATACCTACCATGTATTTTGAATGGGATTCTTATTAATTTAAATTTTCTCAAAGAAAACATAAGTATTATCTATCTGATTGTAATATACTATAGCAATGATACCGTAAATTGCACTGCTTTATATGTTTATATTGTTAACTTCTGCACATACTTTTGTATTTTAATGTACTAACATTGTGAATGTTATCTTGGTTATTATTATACTATATGCATAAGCTCAATAAGAGTATATAGAGTTCGTAATATTATTTGTTGCATTACTTCACAATGGTAATGAGGGTTTTGAACTCCACAACGTAACCAAGACAAGTTTTTTCCTATATTATCTCATGATGCATTTTAAAAATCTTATAGATCTTTTTTGTTAACAGTTTATACGTATAGAGAATGTGATATATCTAGTATTAGACGATCGACCGTTAGTTTTAACTTTAAAAACCTTGATGTCTGTCTGTCTAATTTCTATAATAGAGCATGTAATTTATCAAATACGTAATACCTCTTGAATCATTAAAAAAAAAAGAGTAAAACACCAACCAAGTTTTTAGAAAAAATTCTTCTATAGAATTAAATATTTTTATTTGTTTCTTCTTTCGTGTAACACACGATCAATTAAGGTTGCAAGATGTGTCATAGGTTCTTGTCACTATGTGAGTTCGTACTATAAGCAATCGAACACGAGATCAATTATTTCGATATCAGTGAAACCGATCGCAGAGTGTCTTTCATGTGTTACTCCTTTATCACCTTCGCGTTTGCTTTGCTCATTCAAAGCTGTTTAATTAGAAATTCGATTATATCGAAGATATAGATAGACCAACTTGTATCTCTTACAGATGTTTAACCTAAAAATATAATAAAATTTGTTTTTTTACGTAGGTAATGCTTTTTGCTGTATATATAATCTATGATATTGATCTAAATTTTAATTGGGCCTGTACAACAAGATTTATAGTTTTTCGCAAGTTATATTATATTATTTTTAATTGAATATTGCATTATATCTGCATGTTTGATGTGGGTATAGGAATAATTTATAAATTAGGCCTGCTACATCCATGATCAACACATTTAAATATTTTATCTTTAATCTATTGTATATAAATAAATTTATGGTTTTAGTAGAAATTACCAAAAGCTAGAAATATTATATGCCATTAATTTCCAGAGATGCCATTGCCAGAATATAGATCGGCCTCCCAAGCATGTGAATTTGTTTATTTCAAAATAAACCATAAATATTCAAAATAACACCAATATGTGTAATAAAACTGTTAAAATATTCAAGCAGGTGTTGAAGTACAGTTGTTTTCAATACTAATTATAATACACAACACAAATTATTGTACACAAACATGTACATAATATGTATGCAAATGATGGTATGCGAGAATTTCTGAAAATGAAGGATTATTCGTGTAGTTTCTGAACAATCGACCTACTTTGAATTTTTAACTGAAAATTGTGATTTCAATATTTCTTCCTTTACGGTTAAATGACCAATAACGAAGCGAGTTTAAAAAGAAATAGTATGCTACAGTTTGTTCATTCAAGCTTGGAACGATTAAAAAGAGAACAACATACTATTTCCATTTATTTTGTTTTGCATTTCCATTAGTCTCATTTTTAAATTAAATTGATATATGGATATGGAATGAGATTGAATTGTTTTGACATACGGTAGATTGAAAATGTAATAAAAATAATGGAACTATTTATATTATAATTAATTTAATTATATTTGTTAGTGAAAAAACGGCATCAATTTTGCACAGTAATAAATTAAATTATACAAAGCATCAGAATTAATTATTCAATTATATCTTTTAAATGCACTGAAATTTTTCAACACAAAACATCATAATCAATTCTCAACTTTTCACATTTAAAATCCGAAGTAAACTGTAAATTCTGCATAATTCCATAGGTAACATAAAACCTGCAATTGGAAATGCTGTAAAATTTTATATTTTTGCAAAAAGTAGTAGCAGCTTTAATCCAAAATAATTGATTTAAGTTATATTCTACACCAATTAATTGTTCTTCTCCTTCAGAACTTTCAATAGAATTTTTATATGCTTTGTAGGCTACTTTTAAACTCATTTGCGTACGAAATATTTCCTGAAACTAAAATTATTTGGTAATAATGCAAATTAGGAGTATATATAATAATAAAAAAAACTTACGTAAAATTTTTCCGTGAGGTTTAAATTTTCGTTTTTGCACAACGATACATAGGCAACATAATATTCTGTGGTGTTTAAAAATTCACGGAAGATGTTGGTCAATTTATAAGCTACTTCAGTGCCAAGAATTGCATAACTTAGGGATTTCAGTAAATTGTCATTGTAGAGCATATTTGGAATCATTGTGATGGGTATTCCTAAAAAAAGTTATAAGTTTGCTGTTGTGTTGTTTTTTTTTTACTTACTCAACACATTATTTTTCTCATCGTAAAAATTGTAATCTGTACTGTCACCCAAAAACCATTTTTCTAATGTAAGCTGTTTTCTAGTTTTATTGATGTCGCTATAATTTTTGGTTATTTGAGCTTTGTTTGCCACTGCCAATAGATTTAAAAGAGAAGTATCTTCTGATTCCTGTGGATTTTTATTAATCATAGTCATTTTTTACCATTCTAACAGTCCCATACGTATGTGAATGCGATATTAAATTTACGGTTTATAAGTTGTAGGTATCCAGCAATATAATAGAAGCTTTCAGGAATAGTTATTATTGCTCTCTGCGGATGTTTGATATTTATTGTTTACTTAGCTTATTAATTTAAATTTTAATGTAATATTAATTGCTCAAGTTAATAACTTATACAATTTTAGTATACATTTATAGTATAGTGGACGCCATAGGAATTAAAGCGAGTTTATGGGGTATCGACAATTTTAAATATAAATTTAAAAGCGAAACAAAACTAAAACTGTGAGAACTTACTGCAAATTGGAATTGGCTGAGTAATTTATCGTCCATATAATTATCAGGCGCCCCTATGATTACAACCATTTCGGACAATTTTTTTATAATTGCAGAAATATTTTGTTTACTTAGCCAATTTATGTTGCTTATTTCTTTCATTAACGACGAAACAATATTGTTTACGATCGTTAGCGCTGGTTTTTGTACATCACTGGTCATATATTTTCTCGTATACATTACATTTATGGGACTCGGAGAAAATCTATAATAATAAAATTTTGCATAATCTCCTAAAAACTGTTTATAACATACTAGTAGATCTTACATGCCATGTGCCGTTTTCAAACATAATTTTAAACGATTTTCTGGTCGATTCCCAGAGCCGCTTTGTAATTCTTTCGTTAAATGTGGAACTGTTTTTTCAATTATACTCAACATCATGTGATTTGCTAAAGTGCTGTAATTAAAAAATATTATATTATGCAAAAATACATTTGCATAAGACATTATTTCATGGTTAACCTTTTTTTTAGAATTTGCGCTTTAAAATAGTGACGAATTTGCAAGCAATTAAGAACATCGTAAAGTTAACATTTTCAGCAATGCATGGCTAAACCCACCGATGTTCTTACAGAATTTACATCAAAGTTTTTTTTACCGTTTTGTTGTTGCCAATAGTAGTTTCAACCACTTATCAATAATATTTGGTTGTGAAAATAACACGACATCGTTTTCAGAGATCTCCACAGGAGAAATTATGTTTCTGATATATTCTATCCAATTAATGAAGTTGTAATTTTGGTAAAGATCTGACACCTTGACTCGTTCATAATTTGTAAAATTTACGTTAGCATAATTTAACTAAAACATAATATAAATTTAAATATAATTTCTAAAAGTTGATAGAACCACTTAACTCTTTTTAGTTGCTCCATTAGCAAAATTACTTCAGATAATTCATCGTTAAAAGTTCTGAAATTAATCTTGAACCGACTGGCAAATTTTCTTTCTAAATTTTTTGATTTTAAGTGAACAAGATTATTAATCCAGTAATCCTTGTGAGGTATAGATATCTGCGAAAGCAAATTGATTATAAAATAATAATCTGAATAATTAATATAAATTTTATTCGGCAGTATCTTTTCGTATTATTAAATTACCATCGGCTTAATGTATTTTCTATGTTAATTAATTTAACATAATCCTAATTATGTAAAAATTATGTCCTCGGACGTAGACCGACTCTTTGATTTGAAGAAATTACAAAGGCATGTAGCTTTTGGATGAATAGTTCATTAGCTAGTAATTTTATAACATTCCAAAAATACAGAGGATTCCGACAAAAGATGAACAACGACAAAATCACTTTAGATTGCAATAATACTATCGATTTGCTAAAATATTCTTAAAATAAAATATTACTCACATTATATATAAGTTTATTGTCGTTTTCCGGGTCAAAATCCACGGTTAGATCTAAAAACATTCCATAGGGATATCCCAAATCTCTCAGCTTATGAGTGGCTTGTAGCCAATTAAATTTTTTTTCGTCCCAGTTGTGACCATCGAGCATTGGCCATCCTCCTAATTTATTTATTAATTTCTTGACAGTGATGATAATGTCGTCATCGGTTTCTTTGTTAGTCATACAGGACCGAAATATTTTTTTGACATGTTTAATTGCCCTGTGATCTTCTTCTTGCGAAGGAGATAGATATAACTCCACGAGTTCTCGATCCAAGTTTTTTTGTATGCTGTCATGTTCAAAAATGTTTTTACAAGAAAACTTGTAAAAGTCATTACATAAATTTTCATTAGGATCGATCTCTTCGAGTATGGTGGAAGCTTCGCTTATACATTCAGGAGTTATGCATATTTTATTATCTATTGAACCTGTAAGCAGCAGTTAACTCAAGCGTGGCGAGAATTTTGCAATATTAAATATAAATCATTTACAACTTACATACTTTTACGTGTTAATATTAATATGGATAACGTTAATAAGAGAGCAATTGCAATTATAGTAATTATAATCAGCAGTATCTCAAGCGTGGTCCTATTTTCCCAACAGTGATTGTCATACCGAGATCTCCTTAAACATTGCTAATTATTTTTATAATATTAAATATTTATCAGAAATTAATAAAATAATATGTACAATGGCTTACCTTCTAGTCATCTTTCAAACTGACCTAGTTGCAACCTACGAGATTGTTAAATATCAATTTTCTATTTGTATTAGATTGTGGGTCATCACTTGTTTGAAAAGCTTCAACAAATTTATTGGTAGCAGTTTACATTTGACCAAAATAGAACACTGTTCTAATAATCCTACCAGTTCTAATATAAAATTATGCGCACGGTTGCCGCTTTCACGTCTTATACACTTCCAGTTTTTGTGCTAACTTTACTGTTAACCCAATATAACTTTCGATATATTAAAGAATTTTATGTCAAATATTTAAAGACTTCCTGCTGAGTGGATGCTCCACGTCTTTGCAATTCAATGTAGACCAATGAAAATTAATGTTTTGTTCTTTTCTACCTTTTTACTATTTACGTTAAAGTTTTAAACTGGGAGCTATTTAATAACGGAAAATAATAATTATCGTCATACATTTTTTTATGAACAACAATCACACGTATAAAGCAGGAAAGTTTTTTAAGGGATATGCCTGTCACGCGAAATGTTGAACAAAAGAATTTCATCTGGGATATTAAAAAATATAAGGTAGCTATTACTCTAATTTGTTTGATAAATTAGTATTTAAAAAATTATTTTGAAATAACATTTCACTGTTCCAATATATTCGTATTACAATTATTATTCAATTTTATGCACATTAAAGCTATGAATGTAGATTTCTACGTTCGAATCTTGATTTCCACAGACAGCATTATAAAATGTATGTAAATACATGTTAGAGTATATCATGGTATTTGTATAATATAAAATAATTAGTATATCTATTTATATTATTTTTCTTTTTTTCTTTTCTTTATTTTCTTAAAATGAAGGATATTTTGACATTTAGACCCCCACGGTTGCCCACATCGGCTTGAGCAATTGTCTGCGTTTGTTTGCAATATTAATTTTTGAATTTTGCTGTAATTTAAAATGTAGTTTTATCGGGAGTGGTAACTTTTTAGTAATATACGAATAAAGTGCAGATTGATAATACCATATACCGGGTACTGAATGAGTTAGCCGAACATAGGAAATTAACATGTAAAAACTTACTTAGCAAATTCCTGCTTCCCTAATTATTTTAGAGAAAAAATGAAAGACACAAAATTTATACAGAAATATAAACTACAAATGATAACACTATTAGATTTCATCTAGCTTTTACTTAAAAGATCAAAATATGCTTTCAAAATTGTTAAAATTTTCATTTATCGCACTGGCCATGTAATAAATTTAATTGAATTTCTATTTTCAAAAATTATTACCATGGAAACTTGCATGGCCAGTCTGATAAATAAAACTTTCAACAATTTCAAAAGCATTTTTGACTTTTTAAGTAAAAGTTAAATGAAATCTAATGCTGTTATCATTCGTAGTTTATATTTCTGTATTATTTTTGTGTCTTTCAATTTTTCTCTAAAATAATTAGGGAAGCAGGAATTTGCATAAATAAATTTTTACATGTTAATTTCCTATGCTCGGCTAACTCATTCAGCACCCGGTATAAAGAAAAAATTGTTTTCGTTGTTTACATAAATATAAAAATAAACTTCCAGCTTAATTTGGATACACAAGGAAATATGAAAAATTACTGCAATTTATTGCAAAATAATTATCTTTTTATCTATTTAAAAATGAGTTTTACGACAAGAAAGTAATTAATAATAATTAAAAAATCACGTTCTCCAAGGTTGAGCTGATAAAATATCCAAAAATATTAATTATAGCAAGAAATATGTCCTTGTTGTTTATCATTATAAAAAAAATTCACACAGTGTTACATACATCATAAGATAATTATCACTCTTTATTGATATAAATTTGAGATAAACCAGATAGTTCCTCTAAATAATTTATTATTTCTATGAAATATACTAATAAAGAAACCACATATTGGCTAGTCTAAAAAAATAATGGGTAGGTATTATGGAATTAAACCACAAGGTGTGACAAATTATATATTATATAAAAAAAATAACATAAATTTTAAGTAAGTACATGCTAAATAAGTTGGCATCTATGAGAAGGGTTCATTTTTGCCTTACTTGGACAATTGAAATCCTGCGAAAATTGTTCTATATTTCGTATAGAACCTGAGAAAACGGTGGAAAATAGTTTTTCGTCTTTGAATGCCCTTTGCATCGAACCATATGGACTTATGGGTTGGCAAAATGTCGAAGCTGCAGAAATCCAAAACAATTGATTGGGTGTATAATCAATTCCAATTAACTTCTTTTCTTCGTGATTACTTTTAAGCCATTTCTGGTACGTGTTATACGACAACTTTTGTCCAATACTTTGTTGTAACAAGAAACCAAGCTATAAACAAATATTTTAACGGATGTGTTAAATGACGCTGAAAAGTATATTACCTTGAATGTGTCCAAATTAGCATGATAATCGTTCATAGCAGTTTCTATGCATTTAATTTGCTTTTGACCTCCCTCCTTAGTATGGTTTGACCACATTGTGGAAGCATATCCCCTCAACGGTGTGGTTAAAAGAGTGCTGAATTGTAAACCAATTTGGGTGCCTAGTGATCCATAATTTAAATAATTCGACCTGTTCGAATGGAATAACAAATCTCCGGTGCTAATCGTTGGTACAACTACGAAATGCAATATTTAGATAGCTTCCAAAACGAAATCCTTTATGAACTTACATATTACGTTATCCTCTTCTGAATAAATTGGTAACCCAGCAGCATTTTGAATATACTGCTTTTCATATAAACTTTTTAATTGCGAATTTGTTATGTACGAGTACAAAATGCTTTGTCTATTTCTATCAGCCTGAGCTATTAAATTCAATAAGCTGTTGTTTTTTACGGTCATCTAAAAAGTTTTGAAATCATTTGTTACAAAAAATCCTTTTCATATAATTTTTTATTTACCAAGTCAATAGCAAGATTATTTAATATTTTATCGTCAAAATAATCGCCGGGTTGACCAACAACAAAATTGATCGAACTTGCTCTTTCTAGAATCTTGTCTTTGTCTTCTTCACTAAGCCAGTTTACACTACGCAATTCTTCGACTAATTCGTTTTTAACGTTAGTTAGTAACTCTTCGACTTGTTTCTTTTTCTCTTTGGGTAAATACTTCCTGTCGCACATTATATCTATTGGACTTGGAATGAACCTAAAAAACTAATTTAGCATACCGGTTGCATTTAATTAGTTAATTGAACCTTTCTTGTATTTCTTGCAGACAGAAGTCTTCTCGGGCTTTAGGACTCTTTAAGTGTACGTTCTTATTTCTCAAATCGTCAGTTAAATATGGTAGAACTGTTTCGATCACCTTCCACATCATGTAATTGGCTTGTGTTCTAAAAGTTGAGCAAATCAAAATAAAATTCCTTATTGAAAATTCAAATGAGTGTTAAACCGTTTAGGCACCAGCGAAATTAATTTAATCCAACTCTTCATCGTATCAGCTGGAGGGAAAATAACAGAATCGTTGTTTGATATCTTAGTAATAGGTGCTGTAATATTATTTACAAATTCCAACCAATTAAGAGAATCACACATTCTTTGATATAAATCTACTGGGTACTTGGTCGGCTTTCCTACGTTATAACGATTGTGAATTTCCTATAAATAATTAATTAATCAGTCCCGGTGGTGTAAACTTTTAGATATATGAAAAAGATAAAAGAAAATATACGTACTCTCTGCAATTGTACTAAAAATTCATTCGCTTCGCTCATTTCCTTTTGAGCAAATTCCCTGCTTTTAGCTCCAAATTTAACCGCGATGTCGGTCATTACTTCAATCTTATTATAACTGTAAGTATTGTAATCCCAAGTTTCGGGAGTTGAAATCTAAAATATTGTCAGTTTATAAGGTGTTACAATTTTTTTAATGTAAACCATATCTTATGAATAATGAAAAATGAAGCAAATCACACCTTTAATATGTTTTTCGTGCTACTATCAGGATCAGGCACTACTAATAAATCTAAGAATATTTTAAAATTATAACCTAATTTTCTTAATTTATAGGTAACTTTAAGCCAATCGAATCTCGCTTCTTTCCATGCAGTTCCCTCCACTACAGGCCAACCTCCTACAGATCTTATCGCATCTTTTATTGTTTTCAACCCCTCAGCTTCGATTTCAGTTTCATTCATACAAGCTCTGAACAATTTTTTTGATGTTTGAACTATTTTGTGATCTTCTTTTGATACAGTTTCCATGTATCCTTCAAGTAATTCTCGTTTTGCTAAATCATTTAAAAGCTTCAATAAACCAAACTTTTCATCTCCATGGACATCTTTCAAAAATTTTCCACAAGCAAAATCGTAAAAATCATCACAAGGATTTACACTGGGATCTACATATTTAGAAATTTTAGAGGCTTCGTTGATACATATTTCAGTATCGCAATTTGTTTCTATAAAATCTGAAAAAGATAAAACATTCTTCAAAGTTGAAGGGCGGAGGGATATAATCAAAAATTGTTTATAATTAGGGGGTTCAGTGGTTCCCCGAAAAAGTTAAAATTAATGTTTACTTACCAGCTTGCTTTTTTGCGACTAATATTATTAAAACTATTGCAATTATTATCATAATTGCAACCACAGCAAATAAAATCTTCTCCAATTGTGTTCTTCGTGAACAACATCTTCTGTTAGGTTTTCTAAAATCTGATCTAAGAGAATAACGAAATATATTGTTTTCAATAATAAAAATGAACTTGGAAACAATTTACCCATTCATTTTGATTGTTTATGTAATAGCATTAAACAAGTTAATTCAACGCACCGCACATACCAGCACATACAGTCTTCACTGTTAATAAGCTACTGTAACAAAACTATTAAAATGCTTTTCAGTTATTTTTAGCATTGACCAACTCCAATGCTCCAGTTACACTGAAATTAAATAAAAATACATTCGAAATATTGATAAAAATTTGAATGAATGTATTTACCTTCTTGGTATGTTTATGAACCAACACTTAATTAAGTTTAATGTAAACAATTTTAATCTTTTCTATTTAATATTTATCCTACACATACTCTCATGGGCCACAAGTTTCATCTAATGTTAGTGGGTCAGTGAACCTATAGGCATTGATAAACTATTAATACAAGTTTATTAAATTGATATTTTGTAATTATCTAAAATTAAATCAATTAAGTCTAATGACTAAGATATTGAAATAATGAAAACGTACTATATAGGGTGATCCACTAAATTTTAAAATTGTCTCAACTAATTAAAGAGTAAAATAGAAAGTATGATAAAACCATTTAGTACTACCTACCTGTTACCTGGGCACAAGAAAAACTAACACTAAACTCAAAGAGTAGAAGGAGGTTAAGATTTTGTTTACCGTTGAGAGTATGCAATCCAAGATACTCTAGTGACATTCATACACATACTGAATTTTGTACGTGACATACTAACGGCCGAATGACACATAAGGAATAGCATTTTGGTTTTAATTCAGTAAATATTTATCTATCCGGTATTATAGAGAGATATGGAGAGATAGGCAGTCGGTCCATCCTGTAATCTCAAAAGACGCCGTTTGTGGGATCCATAAATGTTTAATTCTATTACTTCTTTTACAATCTCAAGGGCCAACTCTAGCCCGCAAAGTAGGATTGTATGGTCCTTGGAAATATATTTTCACCATATGTCACACACGCCTACCATGGTAAGGTCTTCAATCAAAAGTTAAATTAGTTTCTTTATTAGTAAAAGTTGGTTTCTAACTTTAATATTAATAATCACAATTAAAAGATTTCAAAACCAAATGCATTCTTTGTTGAAATTTTGTTCTCCCATGAAATTCTTACTGATTTGTGGCCGTAACTGAAAAAAGTTTGTCCATCCCTGGTCTAAACTAAGACTTATTGACTGAAACTCAGTAAAAATTAATTTGGCTATTATTTTGATTAAAATTATAGATCTTCTGCCTGATTTAAGTATTGGGAATTATTGTATTGACTGATCCATATTTTTCACATTCATCTTGTCATCATAATCTTTGTTCATCAACCCCAAAACTATTTACTTTGTAACTTGTATGAATTTGCCGTGACATTCTTAGCATACGCCAATAGAGCTAAGTCGATTGGGAATAGACTTTTTGGAAATTATAATGAAGGATTACGAGTATAAAAAGAAGATAATATTGTAGGTATGTGAGAGGCTTGTAAGTTGACCATGCATGTAAGATGACCACCCGCTACTTTAGAAAAAACTGTGAATGGTAATACCGCCATTTCAACTGTTATCGTGCTCTTTGACATAGCCTTCAATTTTTATGTGGTTTAGAAGCGAATAGACGCGTCGCACTAGTTCCGACAAACATTGTGTGAAAAGAATTGATTTTTTTTGATTTTTATTGATATTGATTTTTCTGTTTGCTCATAAAGTGAACAATGTTCGTGGATATCCCATTTTAATAATCCCAAGTGAATTCCAAATATATCGTGTTTTGGCGTGTTTGTTTCAAAATCGTCGAGAATGTAAGATGACCACAAGGCGAAAAGTTGCAAAACCGAAGAAGGAATTAGCTACTAAGCGCAAGGAGCTTGTTGCTAAGGACAACGAAGCCGTTGCTATGCCCAAGGAAGCTGAGAAGCGCGAAAAAGCATCAATTGTATAATCATCACAATTAATTCATTTTTGATGTTTTTTATTATTTTTTCTTCACTTTCTTACATGAAACTCAATAAAAGATCATTAATATTGTACATTAGTCGATTTCAGTTAACTTTTTTGACTTTTCAGCAACTTTTTAGTGGGTGGTCAACTTTTTTTGCAATTTTATATAATATTCTTAATTGTATTGAAATTAAAAAAAGGTGGTGGAACGCCGTTCCACTGTGTTCTATGACAAAAAGAGCACTGGTTATATGCATCTCATAAGGTATCGCCTAATATTTTTCGTTGTAAATATTATGGTGCTGAAATAAAATAATTTATTTTTTAATACAAATACTTTGAAAAAATAACAGAACTTGAAGTTAACAGATCTTTGAGACAGTTCACTTGTTGAAAAGTCTTTCAAAAAGCACAGATCAGTGAATCATAATTTAGTTATAATTAATGTTTACTTGGATAGCACATACTTTCAATAGAATGCATTTACTTCGAGATAATAGGTATTTCGTGAATAAAAAATTGAAACTATAATATCTTTTATTTCCTAAATATATATATATTTTAAGTTCATCCTTAGTTTAATCGTTTATATGTTTATATATTAACATTCTGTTGCATTTTATTTAAATATAATAGCATCTTCGAGTCCGAATTATCATATTCTAGCCAAGTTTTGTTCGCAATGGAAATTCGCTGTTGAAATTTGGTGTACAAGCAGGGCCTATTTTACCATTAGGCGCATTAGGCTCGTGCCTAGGGCCCAATGGCCAGAGGGGCCCGAAAAGAGAGAACATAAAATCGTAAAATAAAAATTAAATACTTATAAAATAACCCAAGAATTGGGCCTTCAATGATATTTGTTACATTCGAATATAAGGGGCCCGAAAATTTGATAGAGCCTAGGGCCCAACTCAGTTAAAAATAGGTCCTGCGTACAAGTGAATGGAGATCCAGAGGACTGCTGTTGATTTATCTTACGAAAAGAACCGCTCAAGTGTTATCGCTGAAGTATTGAACAAAAACAGGTGTTTGCATAATTTTTATGATTTTTCACTAAAGCTCGTACCGATCCTAGGTTACACCTGAGCGATTTTCTTCGTTGGAGCTGCGGAATTTTTTTGCTTGTTTAGTAGTTTCTTGATAAAAATCTGTTGTATAAGTTAAGGGAAATTGTTTGCTAGTTCGAAATCTCGGGAAATACCTTTTTCGTTGGTATAGGTTTAACGCTATAAAGAAAGAGAAATTTGGGGAATCTGATGAAATCTCTTAAAAGCCCAATGATTCACTTCTCACTAGACTTTGTGAAAAGAAACAATCAAGAAGTACCTAACCATAAGTATTTGAAAATATATTTTTTTGATAAAGTGGAAATGACGAGAAAACAAATAATAATAGCATCGGTAACCATTTTCTGTCAAAGCCAAACTTAGATTTTTGTTCACTTTCGGGCATATATATCTATAGAAACAAAAGAGTTAGGTTAGTATCAATTTATTTAACATTACTAACCTAGAACCGGCTAGAACAAGATATACATAATATTATTTTGTATTCTACACATTTGAATAACAAAGATAGATCGATTAAATTTGTAAAACAATTATCAATTGTATGAAAAAAATATTAATATTAACATAATCAAACCAATTGTTTTTGATACGTGGATCACATAAACTTAGCGCATGACCGGTTTATACAAAGTGATTTCCTATAACTATCAGACACACTATTGGCTTCCATTTCCAAATGTATTGGAAAATAACAATGCATTTTTATTTTTCTACCTAATTTTAGACTTTTATTTATTATTTTACAGAATTAACTAAATATTATATTACACTGCATACTAAACTAGAACTATAATTCACAGAGTTCTATTATACCATAGCTTAATGGCTGATGCAATTAGAAATCAATCTTGGGTCTCTTGTTCTTTGATTCTTCTTATTAAAACGAATTGATTAAAATTAAACCACATCCGTTCTTGTCATGGCAGTTATTTTATTACATTCTATATAAAATACTTAATATACAAGATACAACAAGGCATATAAAAATATTCAACATGAGTATTCTTTAATCATTAACTTAAAATTAAGAATTCTAATGGAAGTCTTATTTATTACGAAACCATAAAATGTAAAATATTTTGTTATGATAATGGCCCTATTTTAAATCATCGCACTAATATTTAGCACATCTCAAGCAATTGATTAAACAAATAAAATACAAGAAGCACCATGCTAACGAGTGTGCTAACTTCGATGGCATTGAATAGGGTCATTATTTTTTCTAGTACCTAAAATACTAATTTCAATTTTTTTTTCAGGTAAGTACCTCCATCAGAAGTAATTACATCTTTAGTCTTTAAAGTTAATTAAGTAGTAAGTATGTTGGCACAAGCAATTTTCAATTTATACAAAATAATCTCGACTTATCAATTTTGCTAGGATTTACAATATTTAATTAAAATAAAAATTTAAAATAATAGGTAACATCTCACAGTATAACAAATGTGAAAGCCAGCCTTTCTATTTAAAATATCAGACATTTCTCTGTAGGATTCATCTTGGTTTCTAATGGACAATGAAAGTCATTTGCGAAATCTTCATTATTTATCATAAGCTCATAAACAATTTTTGAAGATAATTGTCGTTCTTCAAACGTGGTTAAAATTTCACTATAACAATTTGACGGTTGACAAAAGTAGGACGCCGCCGAAATCCAAAATAATTGGTTTTCAGTATAATTGATTAATGATGCTTCAGTCTTATTTTTCTCATCAAATTTAGATAACTTTTTGTAAGCTTTGTATGCCGCTTTTAAACTTAAACTTTGATATAATAATAAATCGCTCTAAAAATAGAAAATGCTTTTAAATTTTAAATTCTATGATGCTACTCACTCACCATATACAATTTTGATACATTCAAACTTTTTAACTGATTATAGAAACATCGTGTCTGACTGGGAAATAAATTCTTGAATTCTGTTGGCCAATTATCGATTAAATATCCATTTTTGTCTATAATTATTGTAGGATTTCCGAACACTTGCAAGAAGTAATGTCCCATTACGATTCCAATACTCCCATAATTTTCATAATCAGCTCTGTTTTCGTCAAAGATAACACCTTGCAACACAGTTGCCGGTAAAACTGGAAGAAATAGTTTAAAATATTGTAGTAAACATGTAAATTTTTAACTTACAGATTACATTGGTTTCGTAAAAGTAATCTCCAATTACTGATCTGGATTGCAAATCCCATTGCTTATTGCTCCATTCATATGTATTAGTGTAGATTTGATTGTACTTCCACGACTGATAATTTCTATTAGCTTGTAATATCATTTCAAGCAAACTAAATCCATTTAATGTAATCTGAAATTTGCAAGTTTGTGCATTTAGCTTAAATCCGTTTTATTTAATGCACAGCGTAGCATACCAACCATGTCGGCATCTAAATCATCTAATATTTCATCTTCAAAATAATTCTCTGATGTGCCAACTATCTCGGTCATTTGTTTAATTCGTTCCATCGCAACAAGTTTTTCTTTGCCATTTATCAAATTATTTGTATACAACAAATTCATTAATTCCAGTTTTATGTTGTCCATTACTTCTTTAACTTTATTAGCCTTCTCTAATGGAAGATACTTTCGCAAATACAGAACATCTATTGGACTGGGATGAAATCTATAAACTTGACGTTAATATTATCAATTGCGGTAAAAGCAAAACTAGATAGTTGCTTGCACTATTTTTATACACTGATTATCCTTATTTTGCAAAGTTTAGATTATTTTTCTTCCTTTCATTAATTTTTTCAATTAGTTCCGATCCCTGCAATGGTCAAGTCTGTTTCAAAGATGAAGTTTAATATTGCTTTTAAGGAAGGGAAATGAAAGGAAGCAATCAAAACTTTGCAAAATGAGAACTACCCTACCTATTGCGTATTTCTTCTATGCAAAATTCTGAACGACTCTTGATGTTTGTGACGTCTTCGTCTTGAAGACTTGGCGCGAACAGCATGACATCTTCTATTGCTTTCCAAATTATATAATTTGCAACAGTTCTAAACATTCAAAAAAATAATTTAGATTTGAGTTTAATGACGAAAATGTTTTACTTACTGTTTAGGAATCGTTTCCAAAAATTGAAACCACTGTTTGAAGCTAGCAGTTGATGGAAATAACACATGATCACCTTCGTATAATTTTATTGTTGGGCCCACAATATTGTTAATAAATTCTAACCAATTGAAAGTTTGATATTTCTGTTGAAGTTCTGCTACTGTTAGTTTTTCGTAAGATGCGTTGTTAAGACGTTTGGAGCTCATCTAAAGATATAACGTTTTAATATTTATGAAAAGGATCTAAATACAATTCATTTCAATGACGAGCAATTTTTATGGTATTATGTAGAAACTCTTTTTCAATAAGCGCACATTGACGCGTGCTTGTCGGGCAACTTTCGTACGAAACAATCAGGAGATATAAATTTGAAGAAATGAAACAATAAGAATTGTTTAGATTAAATTGATCTGATTTATGGCGAACCGCTGCTATAAGGGAATTATAAACGTTAGAATTTTGAATGGGAATTTTGATAATAAGCCAATTTGTGTTTGTTTAAATATTTTATCCTCGTAGTCTAAAAAATGCGATATGCATCTTATAATCATTATCTCAAATTAAACCAAAAAAAGTGATGTCTTCCACATTGCATATTAAAAACAAGGTCTGCAATAAATATTTATTCCCAATATTAGAATTTACGTTTGAACCAATTTCGTTTTAAATAAATACCTGAACGTATATTATTTTATCGTTAATGCCAATTGTAATTCATTGATTTATCTATTGGTCCAACTCATGCCAAGGCTATTTTTAATTAAAATTGTGTTAAATCAAACGCCATCTATTAAATGGTTAAATTAATCTTAATATTCTGGCATTTAAAGGAGATTTATTAAAATAGCATTTAAGTAATATTGCTGTATCATTTCATTTAAGTAAATCTCTACTATAATCGGGTTAAAATCATAGTTTTGACGACTCGATATATTTAGTTGATATAAATATTTAAATGTGCAGTTTTTCTAATTAAAATAACTTCCGAATTTTTACGATTACTATTTTTAATTATTTGCAAAAATTTTTTTATAATTATGTTTATAATTATCGTTATCACGTTAATTACCTCAATTAGATCAAAATATTTTAACATTTTTCAAATTAACGTAACAGCAATTGCAAATTTTTTCGTTTAATTACAAAATATTTTTTTTAATCGCTTGAGACTTTAATTTTAAATTATTTAAAATAAAATTGTTAGACCACCTATCTGGTTGCGAATCATTTCTAATTAATTCAAATGTAATATCTTAAAGGCAACACAAACCAAATTATTTTATTACTGTTAAATATACAAATCCGTCACTGTCCATCTTGTACCCTGGGCCTATTTCGTGATATGTGCGGTATTTTAAATATTTTAATTAATTTTTGGTATATTTAAACTTTGGAAAAGTCATAATAACGACTCGAAAACATGAAAACCACTTATTTTGATTATAGTTAATGTTTACTTCATTTTATATTTTATAACTTGCTATTTCTGAAATGAAACTTTTAATGCATTTTACTTACTTGCTGCAAATCAAACACAAAATCATACAATTCGGTCATTTGCATTATTGCCGTTTCCTGCTTAGCCCCAAACTTTGTTGCTGTGTTGACTAATACTTCAAGTTTTTTATTCACTTTCTTATACTGATCGAGATATTTTATGTTTGGAATTGAAATCTAAAATTTTAACGTAAAATTTTATTAATTACAACGTTGGTTGTGGTTACCTTGAATAAATATTTGTTGCTATTTATAGGATCATTATCCACCGATATTTCTAATAAACTGGAATAAAAATAGCCCAATTTTCGGAAAGTGTAGATAGTTTCTCTCCATTTAAAATTCGATTCTTTCCAATTAGCGCCTTCTACCACTGGCCATCCTCCTACCCGTGATAGCATAATTTGTATAATTTTCAAATCATCCGACTTGGTTTTATTTTCATTCAAACATCTTTCGTACAAGAGTTTCGCACTTTGCACAATTTTATGATCGTTTTCTTCGATTGGACTGCTGTACAATTCCTTAATTTGATGTTTCACTTTTTCTTGTAGAATGAAAAATGGTGCCAATTTTTCATCTCCGTGTGCATTTTGTAATAGCTTTCCACACGCAAATTGGTAAAAATCTTCACAGGGATTTACTTTTGTATCTACTTTTTGAAACACTTGAGATGCTTGAGCTATACATGTTGAAGTAGTGCAAATATTTATTGGCTGTTGATTGCCTAAAAAATGCAAGCTTATGTGAGCTATTATTTTTAGTGATTTGTTCATATTTAATTACTTTCTATGCTTAAAAATAATTCAAGTATTTGAAAACACAACGCGAAGAAATTCAATATTTCCTGCGGTTACTAACGTGAAGTCACAAAATAGTTTCTTATATCATATAACAGAAACAATTTAAAAGTCGTGGTCACTAATTTTAATGGCCAGAGAATTTTCATTTTCTCATATGTTAGCTAAAATTAGTTTTAGTTGTGGCTAATAAATCGAATTGATCATTAAAAAGTTATTAGCTTTGTTTAACATTTTTACAGCAGTTTTCTTAAAATAGGAAAATTGATTTTTAGTGCTCACCACGGATTATAAATTCGCTATTACAAGAGTCTTCCTGGTGTTATAAATGTATTAATTGCTTTATTAAACTCTATTTATAATTTCGTTGTTGCAATTGTTGATGCATTTTATTGCATGCAATTAGGATTAAGTTGTTCATTTATTTAAACTTTTTATTATCATTGTTTTACATGCGTCAATAACACTGTTCTTTGAATGTACTCTTTTTTTTGAGAGAAAATCATAGAACTTACGATACACAGAAACGTAGATAAATTATAAGGAATCATTAAAAAAGAAACAACTATTTTAATGAAACTATGTATGAAGCTATGAAGTTTTCTTTTGGTTCTACAATATCTGTCAACATTCCAATCGGCAGTCCACGATAGGCCTATCAACAGAAATTGTTAAATTGGCTTCTAATAGAGAAGCCAAAATTTGCGCTAGATAACAGCAATAAGCATAGCCTCATTATAGTAATGATTGTCTAATATTATGGACTAGTTATAAACCAGAGTGTCAGACAGAAATAGTGTTCTGCATGCCTTAATACACCCTTACTTCTGGCGAATTATACCCCGCGAATTATAAATTATTCACTATTTTTTCATTTAATTTTAATTTTTTACTCAATACACCGTTTTCGAGAAAATTGCAAAAAAGTACAATTGATCACCGTTTGGGGGGTATTTTTTGAACTTAACCCATTAATGTACCATTTTTTATTTTGACCTAAAATCATATTTTTGTGCTTATTGTAGTTTTCTGATATATGGAAAAATCCTTAAAAAATATTTCTTGCAATGCTTTTTTATTATTGCACCAAAAATATAAAAACAATTTTAGAAAAAAAAAAGAAATTATTAATAAATATGGAGAAACAAAGCAACACTAGATTCATGTCTACCAAAAGTAAACTGCTGAAATCTGATTATCTTTTAAAACTAAAATCTTTTTTAAGTGCTGATAAAGATAAACGTACAGAAATACTGCGATATTTTAAATTTCTATCCGTGATTTTAAATTATGTAGCACATATGCTACACGATGCAACGAAGGGTTGAAACGATGACGCCGTTCCTTCTCTCTTGAGATAGAAAGCCAGATAAATATTTTTTAATTCTACACTAAGTATCTACTACAGTAAGTACAGATTGTTAGTGCAGTGCATAGTTGGGCTCATATCCAACTACCTTGATCATAAATTCACTTCCTAGTATATAGCAATTTATTTGTAACGTGGTGTAAATTCCACGTTAAACTGTAGGTTCTTATTTACTTTTAGTTAATAAGTAATAACAAATGGGTTGTAATTTAGTCTTGCATGTTTATTCCAATTACAAATCGGTTTAACCGTTAATTACATGAACTCTTTAATTAAAAGCGTATTAATTGCTATTAAACTGACTTAATTTTATTATTATTTAATTTGGTACAAAACCTTCATATTTTTGTAAGATTACTTGTTCATTTTTTCTTAACCAACTTCCTCCATCATTTTTCCATGTGCCATTTTTATAAATTAATTTTTAATTTATACCATGAAATGAAAGAAGCAAACAAAATAAAATTAATTATTATTTTTAATAACATAAACTATTTCTCAAAAGACGTTTTTTAATTCTAATTGTTTATTATTAACGTATGGAATTTTCACCCACGGCCTGATTTATCCTAGTTGTTATAAATTGATATTAAAAGTCCTCAGCATTTTAATTTAAATAATAAATGATTATTATAAGCCGTTGACGTAATATAATTAATTACTACTAGCTCAATTACGTTAACGCGTTAATTTTAAAATTGTATTTTAATAGATTGTTCGTGATTTACCTACGTTTTTAATAGAATTTCACAACAATTAAAGGAGTTAATTGATTTTTACTTACTTGATTGCGGCAGAAGTAGAAATAAAATTAATAGAAGTAAACAAATACTTAATAATATTGTTGTGCATAATATTAAAACTTTTTCCAAACATGTTCTCGTCTCCCAACAATTTACCATTTCTGATGAAGATTTGTGCCTGCTGCAAGGTAATTTTAACGTAGAACTTATTACATAATAATAATTAAAGACGATTTACCCTAGGGTCATTCTTTTAATTTTTGTTAAAAAATATTTAATTATATCTTAGATATTAACATGTTCTAATTTTTATGCCAACACTTTTACCGCACAAGTGATTCACAAGTACTACCGGCATTCGTTAAAATAGATTCTCGGACATTAAATGAATCGAGTACTATTATTGCCATCTCAACTTTCAAAGATAAACTGTTTATTTTATTGGGTAATTCAATAATTTATTTTTTATTTTTAACGAAAAATATTTATACAAAATGCATGACCTTAAAGTATTTTAGAATTCCTGCCGAAATACGCAAAAGCGTTCTCGATGAATTTTTCAATAATAATCAATTTATTATTTTGGTTATTAATTAAATACTATTAATGGTAATTAATAATTATTATGGCTGTGATAAGAAATAAGTACAATGTTAATTGTATACATTCAGTCGTTCTAAAGCAAATTATCTGTGCCGTGGTAGTGATTCCACGTTAAACTGCAGGTTTTAAGTAACTAAAAGTGCTGCAATTTCATATTTTCCAAATTTGGGTTGGTCGGTTAGAAATAAAACTATTATTATTTAAAGAATTAGTGTTAAAGCAAAGGCAGTGGGTCAATGGTAAATTCATATCATCAAATACTACATAATAAAAAATCCTACTCTGAGGGTTGGCAAGCCTATGGTTTCGTACGGTTCTAATTCAATAAAATCTTAACCAGATTTCAACTGCAGATGAATTATTTTAATATGCAGAAATTTTATGAGACTTCTAGGTAAATGATCTGGTGACGAACGGAACGTATTCACACATTGTATTTATGATAATTGTGATGTTAATGTGTTTTTTCTGTTCTAAATGTAATTTTTTTGAGCAATAAAAAACTATGTGCAGTAATAGAAAGGCAAGGCACTGTGTCGTTGCAATCTATTTTGGAAAATGTATTATGATATACCCGACACTACACTCATCATCAACATAGCATTTAAGATCAAGGATACTCTCAGAATTAAACAATATAGCAGCCAAGCCATATAATTCAAAATAACCTTAACGAGTGGACGCCGCTTTGATGTTTTTTTAAACCAGTGGCGTAGCGACAAAGCACCCCCTCCCCAATACATTATTAATTTATAATATTTTGAAACATGAACCGATGTGAATAATCAGGTCATTATAATATTTAAAATAAAAATTTATAAATGCGCTAGGCAGTTGAGGGAGTGTTTAGCTTTCTTGGCTTGAGGAGGATAATAATAATAGTTGTTCTTAAACTGTATTTTTGTTTTTATGTGCGGAAAAAATTGTTTCTTAATATCAATTTCTTATACTCGTCTTCACAGAAATTTCCAAAAGGAAAACTTGTTCTCTGGTGGCACCATTTGCACTTCAGTCAATCAGATAGTACTTGATTGATAGTTTCAACTACCATTATCAGGTAGTTGAATCAACTATCATGCACACTCGCATACATACATGATCCAAAAAAATTATCCAAACAAGAGTTCAAGCGATTTATTTGATGGGTAAAATTGATTCGATTCAAAGCAAATGCCAAGCTTTGCTTAATATCCAAGATTATAAAAACGCACAGTTAACAATCAAGGAAGTCGTCAACTACAGCCAGATTTAGAAGAAACCACGCGGATCATTGGATATCGATTTCAAGTGAAAGAAAATCTTAAAATAGATTGCCTAAGAAAACAGCAAACATCTCGATAATAATTAAGAATACTTATAATTAAATTTAAATAATTACGTGAACGTGTTAAGTTTAAATAGATAAATTGAAGTTACATGTATTGAAGCAAATCAACAGAATTTAGAGCAGTTCTGGTGCCTGCGCTTTTCCTTAAAATAAAAAATTTATTATGAATTGTGCGGTTGAAATATTTTTTTACATACATAAGATTCTTCATGAAGAGATAGAGATAGCAGATAATTTCGAAGGTTTGTTTTTGACTTTAGTGAAGAGACGTTTAAATTCGAGTTCTTAATTCCCTACAATTTAACTTATAGTTGAATAAGTTTTATTTCCAATTAAAAGTCCAGGTTAAAATATAAAAATTTATTGCAAAAAATTATAGCTAAACTAATATTTTTTTTTCTTTAAATAAAACTAAGACAATAAGTAACTAAAATATTTTACATTCTTCCTCAACTTCTTCAACTATATTAGACCCAATCGGGCACGAAAAGTCTTTTTGTAAATTTTCGTTAACATTTAAAACTTTGGGAATCATGGAAAAATAGATATTTTTTTCACTTAAGTCTATAAATTCATCTTGGTACATTTCACTCCAATAACCACAATACAAGTTACCAATCGAAATCCAAAATAATTGCTTAGGAGTGTAGTCAAAAATAGGAAGTCGTTTCTCAGCCTCATTTTCTTCCGCCCACTTGCTATATGCGTCATAGGTATATCTAATAGCTAAATCATGAAGAGCAATATCGTTCGCCTAAAAGAATTTGTTTTCAAAATTAATAAACTTTAATTTTTTACCGCTTACCAAATATTTTGGTAGTTCTTTTTGACCATCAGTTAAACAATTTACTTTTTCCTCAAATTTTTTCGACGTTTTCTTTGACCATGAATCAATGTCAATGCCTAAACTATAAAATAAATAATGCACCATTCCAAATCCTAATTTTGGATAATTTACGTAATTGGGGCGTTCGTCACCGTAAACTTCATCTTGTATTAAAGTTGCGGGAAGGACTAAAAATGACTTTTATTAATTTGACCTGGATATTTGTTAAAATCTAAAAATTACCAAATTCAGAACTTTTTAGCCTTTCGATGGGAATACTAAATTTACTCATTCTAATGTCAATTTTATCTACCGATTCCTTTATTAGCCCATAAAACAAGTTATAGTAGTTTTTCTTTGCTTCGGATAACATCGTAAGGAAATCTGTCTCATTTTCTTGCTAAAAATTTACTTTAATTAAGAAGTCTTTAAAGTTGCCTACTTACCAATTTGAAAACCAATTTGTCTAATATGTCGTCATCAAAATGATTATCTACTCCACCAAAAATTACTTTTAACTTTTTAATTATTGGAACAATTTTATCTTTGTCTTTATCGTCAATCCATTCAACTTTATTAATTATTTCTACCAGGGATGATTTCATGTTGTCGAGCATGATGTTCATTTCTTCTATTTTTTCTTTACTTAAATACTTTTTCAAATAAACTATGTCCATTGGATCTATAGGAAACCTGAAAATGAAAAAATAAACTTTTGTGTTTTTACGATTTTGAAATCTAACTTTTCACTGATTTCCTGAATACAGTATTCTTCTCGGGTTTGACGAAACTCGGTACCAAGTAATAATCTTGGTTTAAATCCACATTCTTCTAACTGCGGCGTTAGAAAAGACAGAGTTTCTTCCACAACTTTCCACAGGATGTAATTGGCTTGCGTTCTATAGTTACATCAGAATTGAATTTAATGAAATGTTTGATAGGGACAACATTTTGATTTTACCTTTTAGTTTCTTTTGAAACTACTGCTAACCAGCCATCCATATTAGATTCGTTTGGAAATAATACGTAATCGTGTCTAGTTACTTTTCCATGAGGCTCAACTATTTGGTTAATTAATTGCAGCCAATCTATGGTAACATGTTTTTTCTGAAATTGCGCTACTGTTGCTCGATGATATTTTTCATTATTGTTTACTATATCGTCACTTTTCTGAAATTTATAAAAATAATAAATTAATAATTTATTGTAAATAAATAATATACCTACCCATTGGAGGTCTTTTAAGAATTGGAGAGTATCAGACATTTCGGTTATCGCATGATGTTCCTCGGCTCCAAACATCACAGCAACATCAGTCATAAACTTGTGTGCATCTCGAGTATCAAACCATTGACTACGTACGTCGTTAATTTTTGGTATCGATACCTAAAGAACTCAACGTTTATTAACAATTGATTGATTTTTTACAAACTATACTTTGTATATAAATTTATTTTCATCTTTAGGATCAATATCAATTGAAATATCAAGAATGCTTGAATGTTTATATCCCATCTTTCTAAGTTTATAACTTGTTTGTAGCCAATCAAACTTAGTTTCATTCCATTTGTGACCCTCAATTACCGGCCATCCACCTGCCGCTTTTAGAACATCTTTAATGATGTTAAATGAATTTTTTGAAATTGCTGTTTCATTCATACATGCATTGTACATCGTTTTTTCAATCTTTACAATTTCATGATCGTTATCGCCAATAGATTCTTTATACAACTTTTGCATTTGTAAATCTACTTTTTCCGATAAAAGAATTATTAAGTCGTGGCTTTCTTCCCTTTCGGTCTTATTGTTGCAAACAAACTCAAAAAAGTTTTCGCATGGATTTATATCCGTATTGATTTTTTGTAGTATTTCTAACGCTTCTTCGGCACAAGCTGGGCTATCACAGGTATCAGATGCGGAAGTGGAAGCTTCTAAATAAATACAGAAGTTTAGATTATAAAATAAAATTATTATTATTTTGTAACTAACTATTCGGTTCAAGGTGACAAAAACTGTTCAGTCAAAATCGAAAAATTACGGTCTTACCTAATTAACATAACATGGGCTATTTTAATTTATAGGGTGTTATCCAAATATTACAATATTATAGGAAACAATGCACAAGGTTAATGTTTTTTAAACGTCCACAGACATCCAAGTTAAATAATCGATCACTGCACACGAGAAATATTTTGCCCTTGATATTGATTCTTGAGCAGAATATCTTCTACACTAAAATTTTCTTCTTTGATACAAATTTTATGCAATATCATAAGAAGGTTAGCAAATGCACAAGATATGCAATAAAATTATAATGTAATTACTATTATCATTACATTGAAAAATATAAAATAAAGGTTAATTACTTGTATAAAGCAGAAGTATCATGATAAGGGTGGTAATCAAAGCTGATGCAATTACTAAAATACAAATTAGACCCTTTTCTATTCGTGTTCTTTTCACCCAGCAAGTTTCTGTCGGTTTAGGAATTTCTAATCTGCAATTTTATTATTACTTAAACAAATTAATAGAACTTTTTAAAATACGCACTGCTCTTCCATTGCTATTGTTATTTTATACACGTAACGATTAGAACTAAATTATCTATGCATTTTTAGAGTAAACAATTCTATTAATTATTTTAGGCCCACGTTAATAGATGTGAGACAATTTTTGTTGCACTCAAATTAAGTAAATTAGATTGTCCTTATGAATTGTGCCGATGATAATATAACCCACAAAAATAATTAGAAACTTCCATATTTTTTTAATACTACATGTTTATTTTTTTAATATGCAAAAATGTTACAAAACTATTTTGAACTTACGAAAAGCGTTCAAAATATATCACATTTTTTAGCTGGATTCATTTTCGATCCCACTGGGCAGTTAAAGTCTTGGGCAAAGTTATGATTATTTCTCATTGGTCCAATAACTCGAAACGAATTATAAGCATGAGAATCCAATTTTGCTCTTGTTTTATTTATATCGAAACATTCGTATAAAATTGAAGAAATCCAAAATAATTGGTTTGGTGTATATCCAATTCCAGGCAATTGGGGTTCCTTGCCATTCCTCTGAACCCATGCTTGGTATGCAGAATATGACAGTTTGAATCCACTAAAGTCTGCTATATTTTCTTCCAAAGTTGCTGTACCATTTATCTGTAAATTTAATTAATAAATTTGTCGATTAAGAAAATTGAGTGAGCATATTACATTAAAATCTTCATCAACTTCAAAATTTTCTGCTTCTTCAATTATACATTTCATTTTTTCCCTAAAGTTTTCTTCGGTTTTGTTTGTCCAAATGATATTTTCGTATCCATCTTTGTCAAATTTACTTCCCATGTCACCGAATCCATGTGACAATTCATGGCCTATGATTGATCCTATAACTCCGTAATTCAAATACATAGGTCTATCCGCGTCGAAAAATATTCCTTGTAGTATACCAGCCGGTATTACTAAAACAATTTCAATTTTAGATGAAAGATAGGTAAAATGTACATCAATAAATATACTCATTATATTATCCAGAATCGAATACATGGCGTCTACTGTTGTAGCTAAACTGTAAAAATCGTCCATTTTTGTATCGCTGGTATTCAAGTGTAGTTTGAAATAATAGGAATTGAATTGGAATTTGTTTTGCTGTAGAAACATTTTGAAAAATCCATCTGTGTAGTCAAGAGTCTGAAATGGACAAAAACTTCATTAGGTACTTCAACTATTTCAATTTTTAACTTATTTACATAATTCAAATCAGAAGTTTGGCAAAAAACTGTATCGTCAAAATAATCTCTTGGGGCTCCAATTATGTCGATTATTGCATTTGCTTTATCGAGTACATTAACCCTTGACTCGGCATCCATCCAGCTACACGATTCGAGTGTCTTTAACAATTCCATTTTGATGTTCCTGACCATTTCTTGAACCTTCTGTTTTTTTTCCGTCGATAGGTATTTTCTAGCAAAAGCAATCGTCGTTGGTGATGGGTCAAAACTAAAACATCATTCCAACAATTTATGTTATCAAAATGTGAAAATCAAACCTTATTTCAACCTTGAATTTACAAAACTTGGCCCGATTTTTTTCGTTTGAATTTCCTGTTAGGCACGTATAATTTCCTTCTGGTTCTCTAATACGTGAAGGCATAAAATCGAGTATTTCCTCAAACACTGACCATATTATATAATTTGCCAAAATTCTGAAAGATTTTCAAATAAACTCTAACTACACGAAATAAGTTTTCTAGCGGTACCGTTTAGGGGTTCTGTTTATCATCTTAAAAAGTGCATCAACCAAAGTAGAATTTGGAAATATAACTTCATCGTCTTTGTAAATTTGGCCCACTGGATTTAATAAGGAATTGATGAAATCTAACCAGTTGATATCACCGTTGAGTTTTTGATATTCTTCTACTTTATATCGAAGGGTGCTATTACTTTCTTTAATAACTTCTTCCTTTTCTGAATTAAACGATTCCTTGATCTATCGACAGGTTAGTTAGGATATTTACCAAATTACAACTCACAAATTTACCTTTAAAATGTTATCTATAAAATCCAATACTTTTTCCATTTCATTGGCAGCTCGATTTTTATCAGCGCCTAATAGGATAACGGTTTCGGTCATAAATTTCTTATATAAAATTTTATTCTTAGAAGTAATTTTTGTAGGATATGGTAAAACGACCTAAAAGTTCAACAATGAAATAAGTTGTAATAATATTTTAAATATTTCTTCTACTTTTAAAATATGTCTGTGGGCCTTGATTGGATCTTCCATAATGTGCAGACTAAACAGTACTTGGAACGGAAAACCTTTCTCTTTTAACTTAAATACCACTTGTTGCCAATCAAAATTCCATTCCTTCCAAGAAAATCCTGTGATTACGGGCCACCCATTTAAGTCATCCAATGTTTCCATAAACACATTGTAGGCTTCTTCTTCCACTTCTGTCTCATTTAAGCAGGCGTTATACATTCTCTTCTGATTTTCCAACCATTTATTATCGTCTTCGGTAATTGGTGACTTTAGAATTTCTTCCAATTGATTTTTTACCTTATTTTTTAGTTTATTAACGGAGGAATCTTTCGAATTACCATGCAACGATTTTACAAAATTACCGCAAGCAAATTTATAAAAATCATCGCATGGATCCACCGTCACATCTATGTGATCGAAAATTTCTGCTGCGGATTGAATACAAGCAGGTGCATCACAAATATTTGGTCTTACTGAAATATAATATCGGTTATACCAGACATAACCTCTGACACTGTAATTTATATAACAATTAACACTGCATGACCTTTTTGAATCATCTTTTGCACCATTGTTAATGTGCGCATTTTACTGACATTAGCATTACTAATTTTAACTGTACCTGCGTGGATTATAATTATAAATATTATGAGTCCGATCAACAAAATAATGGTAATAATTAATAAAATAACTAATTTCTGTTCCAATTTCGTCTTTTGTTTCCAGTATTTGTTAAAGTTATTTAAGCTGGTCGACTGTTGATTTTTTGGATTACTAAAATTTAAAATACCTTTGTAGTATTTTTAAAAAAATCGAATTGTGAACCTTACTCAAAATTCATAGCTAAGAAATTTAACTTTAAATTCACATAGTAGTTTAAATTACATTTGAGTTCTGTGAGCACTGCGACAAAATTCGGATGAACACTGATGCAGTAAACCTCCTAATAATTCTTAATTATACTTAATTTGCGCGGGAGAAGTATATAATACATCTTTTTAACAATTTTTGTCAACCAATTATATTCTTAACATTAATTAATTGTCTGATTAAATTTTCAATTAACTTTGTAGATGAGAGTGCAGTCTCGTTATAGGTTTTTAAATAATCAAACTATGCTTTTATTACAATTTATTGTACAAAAATAATAAAAATTAAAATAACGAACAACTTTTTTCAGAAGATGAGCACTGAAAGTCGTTCAAAAAATCTGGATTATTGCTAATGGCCAGTAGAATGCTCGAAAATGCTATTTCATTTTCTGAATTATTCTGTTCTTCGTTTAAATTATAGCATAGTGGTAATAGAGATGAAATCCAAAAAAGTTGAGCAGGAGAATAATTAATTCCAGGTAAATATGGTTCTTCACCATTTTGTGCGATCCATATTTTGTAAGCGGAATAAACAATTTCAATTCCTATATAATCATCTATGGTTTCTACCGTTAGAAGACTGTCGACCTACAATTTTATTTTATAACCTACACAAAATCATTTCATTCGTATTTATCAGCTTACTTCAGAATTATTACCACGAATGTAAAAACTTTTGAAATAGTTATCGAGGCATTCAATCTCTTCCATGAAGGTGTGCTTTGTTGCATTCGTCCATATGTCGTTTATGTTGTCTTCGACGTTTATTTCAGTTACGTCTTTATAAAATCCTTTAACCAATTCTCGTCCAATCATCATTCCTATTCCACCATAATTTACAAACATTGGCTTATTTTCGTCGTAATAAATTCCTTGCAATATTCCCGCTGGAACAACTACAAACAAATTTAAGCTAATCCGTAGGTATGACGTTATTATAAACATACCAATGGCGTTGTCTACATTTGAATAACGAACTTCCGTTTGACTAGCAAATTGATATAAAATTGTTGCATTAACAGGTTTATTATACAAAAAATATGTTAAATCTGTATGAAGCTTCGATAAACTCAATAACGTGGCAAAGAAGTTATCACTTTCATTACTTGACTAAAATATGCACATTATAATTATATCAAACTGACTTAACTTAAAACATACATATATATCTTCATATATTTCAAATATTGTGTCATTGTAATAATCGCCTTGCATTCCAACTACTTCCAAAATTGAGCTAGCTCTCTCGACCGCCCTTTCTTTGCTGACATCGTCTATCAATGAGTTTTCCTTCAAATTATTTATAAAGTCTTGTTTTATGGTGTCTACTAAATCCAAAACGTCATTTCTTGTTTCTATTGGTAAGTAGTACCTTGCATAAGTTATTTCTGACGGATCCAAATAAAAACTGAAAGAAATAAAAATGTAAACTTAATAACTACAAATGTAGGTATCAATTTATTTAGTCTTACTTGAGGTAAGTCAAATTTTTGCAAAATTCATAACGACTCTTGACTTGTGTACCTTGATTTGATATACAAGTATAATTTCTTTCCAATTCTTTTAACTCTTCTGGCATAAAAGGCATTAGGTTCTCCAGAACTTTCCAAATGATGTAATTTGCTTGAACCCTTAAAATATCTTTAAATTAAGGGAAACTTTCTTCTGCTTGTGGTGCAGTTGAAAAGGTAATTGCAGAGTTTAATCCATCGACAAAGAACTAATAACTTTGATTTCCCTTCAAATAAAATAGTTTTTTAATTTTTTTAATTTATTATTTATTAAACGTTTTTATTCGTTCAATTGATACTCGAAAGCTAGACTGGATCACTGCAATTACCTTAACAAGTTTAATGATAAAAATCTTACCGCCTCGGAGTTTTATGAATCGTGTAAAAAAATTCTTCTATATATTTACTTTTCGGAAAAATTACATAATCATCCCAGGATAAAATAGTAGAAGGATGCACAAGATTATTTAAATAATAAAGCCAATCGATTTCGTTGTGATTATCCTGAAATTCTTGAACGGTTACTCTGGTGTTGAAAATTTCCTCTGTCCAATTATATTTTTCGTTAGGATTTCTTTCCCATTTATTTTTTTCCGCAATCTGTAAATTTATTACTATCTACTTTATTGTTTACTAATTTAATAAGTAACCTTACGTTTTCTAATTTTAACATAAAATCTAGAACATCATCCATTTCGAAATTGGCAAGTTTGTGTTCAGCACCAAAGACTATAGCTACTTTCACCATATAATTCTTATACCAAACTCGAAATTCCTTATTCATTTTATTACTCTCTGGTGGTTTTATCTAAGAGCCAATCATTTAATTTCATAAACAGTTGTATTATTGAGAACTCACGTTAAATATAAATTGATTGGAATCTAAAGGATCTTGAACTAGATTTACTTGTAACATCATGGAATGAAAATATCCACGATTTCTTAACTCAAAAATTAAATCCATCCAATCAAATTGCTGTGCCTTCCATTGATAACCAACCACAACCGGCCATCCATTGTTAATTTCTTCAAGCGTTTCTTTAAAAATATTTAGCGACTCCGTTTCGGTTGCGGTTTCGTTCATGCATTTTTGATAAAATTCTTTTTGTTTTGTTATCATAAAATGATCATCGCTGTTAATATCTTCCGTAATAATTTTTTCTATTTGATGTTCTACCAAATCTTCGGTATATGTTTTGTGTGAAACTTTTTTATCCATATTTTTTATGAAGGAACCGCAGGAAAATTTAAAAAAATCTTGACATGGGTTTACGTCAGTATCTAAATGGCGGGCTATTTCTGATGCAGCAAATAAACAACTCGAAGTATCACAAATTTGTCGATCATCTACAATGTAAAGTTAATATCAACTGTATTAAAAGCTAAAAGTTAGTTTCTTACCTGTATTTCTATAAATAGTGAACATCACAGCTCCACAAAAAGATAATGCTATAACAATTAGTAATATAATAATCGTTTTTTCCAATTTAGAACGTCTTTCCCACCAAGTTTGGTTATCGTGATCCCATTTTGCATTGTAAGTCCGTGAATAACTAATATCACAATTTTTAATTAATCTCAAAAATTTAAATTGGATTTACTTACTCGACCCGCATTTTTAAACCGGGTAAAAATTGTATAAAGATTAAGTGAGATATATGGAAGCATCACAGTATAAACACATACTGGAGGGCAACGCATTTTATGTTCTTTCATTTCCTAATTATAATTAATTTGGAAAATTGTGTCATAATATTATTACACATTTTTTAATTTTAATTTTTTATGGATTTCATTAACTTGGGACTATATCATGTGCCATTCGATTGAATTTAATCAAGTAAAATAAATATTAAACTTTTCAATTAATTTGTAACAAACCAAATTGAGTTTGCAACTGTCGAAACTTTAGGGATTTCCAAAACTGTTAACAAAGTTTTGAACTAAGTTGAAATACATTTTTAAACAGTGGAGCCGTTTAATTATCAATTAATAGTCAGATTGCAAAATATTGCATTAAATAATGAAACAAAGTATGGATTTTCTGAATTAATTAGCTAGAAGGAAGTTGTACTTTGAATTAGGTCAAAATTACATCACCACGTGACAAAAATAAATTTCAAATTTTTTGAGCAGTTTTCCGACAACCTGGTGATAATTTGTAAACTATCGTACAGTAGAACTTTTTAATATTTTCATGAATGAGGCAGCTATAATGTTATTGTTTTTGCTGTGACATCTTGAAAAATTGGAGTAGAAACTTTAATCAGTTATAGAATAGTTCGTGTAATTTACACAGATTATAGGAAACAGGATATAGATTTGTTTTTTGATGAGGTTACCTTTTATAACGACATAAGGACTAAATAAGAAATATAATAAGCTTCATACTTATGGTTTAGGCTGCAGGTCAGCAAATAAACAGACATCCAGTTTACAAAAAAATTATTTAATTCACTCCAGTTTACAAATATATATAAATTAATTGAATTCAAGTTTTCTTACAAAAGTAAATAATATTTCGTTGCCTACACTAAAATATTTGACACTTTTCCGTTGGATTCATATTAGAACCAACAGGACAATTAAAATCTTTTGAAAAATCTGGATTGTTACGAATGGGTCCTGTAGCTCTAAAAGCATTGTTAGCATGTAAATCAAACTCCAATCTTTGTTCCAATTTCTCGCCACTTAATTTGTAACATTCGTGTAATATGGATGCAATCCAGAAAAGTTGTTCTGGAGTATACTCAATTCCTGGTAGCTGTGGTTCTTCTCCATTTTCTAACGCCCACTTTTTGTAAGCTCTGTAAGATACCTTGGTTCCTGTAAAATCAGCTATATTTTCTTCCAGTGTCAGAGTTCCATTAATCTAAAATAATAATTTATTATAAAATATACCAATTTCAGAATAGGAATCTACCGTATGGTTTGTACCCTCCACGTCAAAATTTTCTGCACTTTCAATCATGCAGTTAATGGCTTCCTTAAAAGCTGCTGCACCTTCGTCGGTCCATATTTCATTTTCTTTAATATCTTCACTATCTGAAGCTAAAGCGTGTGTTAATTCGTGTCCTATTATAGATCCCACAGAACCATAGTTTAAGTACATGGGTCTTTTATAATCAAACAATATTCCTTGCAGAATTGCAGCCGGTACCACTTAAATTACAATCAAAATCTTAATATTTTGCACCCAACAAAATATATAGTACATACTTAAATAATTATATGAAACTAAATAGAGAGCATTCACCCAGGTAGTCATTTGATAAAGTAATAGTTTGGTTTCGCAGTCATTGTCGCCTATTGTTGCAAATAAATAATTATTTTGTAGATTGGCATAAAATAAAATCTTTTCGAAGAAACCAGAGTCTTCATCTAAATCATCCTACAATTTAAAGAATTGTATTTAGATAAAATCACCAAGCATAACAATATTTTACTGGAAATATGTCTTCGAATACATCAAATATGCTATCGTTGAAATAATCTCCTGGGGCTCCAATAATTTCATTTACGGATTGTATCTTCTCTACTGCATTTTCTTTGCTTTCATCGTCCATCCAACTATTTTCTTGCAAAGTTGTAACAAACTCATTTTTAACGTTTGTTAAAATCTCTTCAACCTTCTCCTTTTTTTCCTGAGGTAAATATTTTCTAGCGTAAACGATATCACTAGGTTTTGGAATATAACTAAAATTGACTTTTTAAAATATAAATTCAAATTTTTACAAAATTAGCTTACTTTTGAATAACTAATTCGTTGCACAACGTTTTGCGATCTTGTGGAGCTTTTGCTCGATTGCTTTGACATGTATAATTACCCATTATCTCTTGAATTTTTTTGGGTAACAAAGAGATCATTGGTTCCATTACACTCCATATTATGTAATTGGCTTGAATTCTGTAAAATTTTCAAGATTAATATGTTTTTAAAATAATCTATAAATACCTTTTGGGTGTTTTGTAAATCAAACCGAAAAAGTCTTCCATAAATTCGTTTCTTGGAAAAATTACATAATCTTCATTTGTAAGATTAACAGCAGGATATAATAAGGCATTTATGAAATCCAACCAATCAATTTCATTGTTATATTCTTGAAATTCTTCTATCGTAAACCGCGTGCCTTCCAATGGTTTATGGTCTTGGTTTTTATTTTTAACCTAAAATAATAAAAATTAAGATTTGTATTGATAAATACATATTTGATAACCGACCTCATATAATTTTTCTTTAAAATCCAAAACTTTTTCCATATCGAGTATAGCTCGATTTCTATCAGCACCAAACGCAACTGCAATATCAGTCATTGATGTTTTATACAACTCCTTATGCTTTTCCTTGATTTCCGAAACGTAGGGTTTGTCTATCTATAATGATTTATCTTTAATCGAATTTGAAATTTGGAATAAATCAGACGTATAATTTACCATCAATATAACTTTGCTTGAATTTTTAGGGTCCGGAACCGGACTAAAACTTAATAACATTTCATATGGATAACCAAATCTTTTTAGTTTTATTATCATATTTAACCAGTCAAAATATCTTTCTCGCCATTTGTAACCGATAACAACTGGCCATCCGTTTAATTCTTGTATGTGTTCTTCGAGAACCTCCATCGCTTCTTCCTCCGCAGCGGTTTCATTCAAACACGAGAGCAATAATTGCTTTTGCTTTTTAATGTAATCATGATCGTCGTCGTTTATAGGTTCATTAATTATTTCTTCAATTTGACGTTCAACTTGCGCTTTAATTTCTTTTATCGAGGTTGCCTTTAAATCTCCATGCGTATTTTCGATAAATTTTCCACAGGTAAATTTAAAAAAATCATCACATGGGTCGATAGAGGTGTCTATGTGGGTAACTATGAGGGATGCTGCTTCTAAACATGCAGCAGAATTGCAAACGCTACTGCTGACTGAAATTTGTGTTATTTTCAATATAAATCATTCCAAAATGAATAAAACATACCTGTACGCGGTTTCATTGAATAAAATATTAAAAATCCACTTAATATTATCACAGCAACGATTAAAGCCACTATTAACTTCTTTTCTAGTTTGGACCTCTTGTCCCACCAAGTTAAATTTTCTTCGCCCCAGGATGCACCTAACGTTCCCGCTTTTCTAGAAAATACGTACAATTTTTATTGCGAATTTTATATTAAAAAAATTTTTATTATTACTCTTCACTCATTGCAAATTACGAAATTATATTATGTTTAAATTTTTGAAAACAAATTTGTTTAGTTAACTTTTCATATTTCAAGAAAATTTTAACAACTGCAGTTCACGTAAATGCGACTGGCCTGGTTGTACTCATCAATTATTCTTAATTAATGAAAATGCGTGAGATAAATAATAACCGTCCCTGGTTTTTAGTTTTGGTAAATTATATGCCGGAAACACATTTATGTAAAAATATACATTGTTGTATTATTTATTATTTTGTAGACGTGAATCTATTTTTTTTAAATCAGGACTTTGGGTATATAAATTAAAAAATTTTAATTAATCAATTTTGGCACCTAACCAGTTTGAAATAATTTTTATTTTAATATTATTTGTTTAATAAAAAGTAGAAAGTTGAGTTAAATTGAATTTTGCAAAGTTGTGCCGGTCAATGTGCTAGAAATAAAGTAAATTGATGCACTTGATAGCTACAACATTGACTTCTTCTAGACAACATGTATGTGTTTCGCATGTCGAGTATGCTGCAACTTGAAATTACCTTTTTGTCACCACACGTTTACGTGTGTACGATATTATTTGCAATTACGTGAAATCCAATCAAACAAGTTTTAAAATACTTAATTCATGATGAAGATGAATTTTTCTTCTTGATATTTATCTGCATAATATAATATATTAAATTATTTATTTTATTTTTCAGACCTGTATGCCGCAATTGTCCTTGGCCAGAAAACGGCATGACCACAAATGAGGGGGGACTAAGTGCCCCCCTGTCTCCTCCAGCTTTACCATCTCCAGCAACAAAATTGCCTCTTTTGGATCCGGCAGATCGACTGCTAGGTAAAGGATCTCCTTTTGGACCTACAACTGGAGATCCACAGAGACATTCACAATCCGACGACGATTCTGGCTGTGCTCTGGAAGAATACACGTGGGTTCCACCTGGCCTTAGGCCTGACCAGGTATGTTTTATGACTTCATCTTGCTGCATTGTTGTCAGCTTTATAATATACGTATTACATATCGTATGTGTAGTAAAAATTTTAAGGCTTCCACGATAGTGAAAACATTTATGCGTTTCTTATGCAAACTAGATAACTAACAGTATAATTTTCTTATACATCGATATACATTTAATAATCGTGACCAGTTACTAATCGCATAGCGGTATCGTGGCCGATCGTGCTTCTGGAGCACTTATTTTTTCTAAACTGTTTTAACAAATCCGTCATTGCAATTTATGAATTGCAAATATTTCTAGAGCATAATCCATAACGTAAAATGCAGCGAATGCTTCATTTTGATAAGATTTTAAAACGTCATTGAATTCATGGTTGATGCCATCGCATAGTGTCACGAACTACTTGAGTCTAAAATTATGCCTCTTGTAAATATTAAACATTTAAAGAGAATTTTCTTATTATTCCTTTTTCTTCATAATACAAAATGGAATTTTGTCTGGGACGGGACGCGCAAATGCTCTTGTTTTACTTTGGATTTCGGTGAAGTAAAAGTGGTTTTCAATAAAACTATTATTCATACGTAATAAGTAGGCTTGTGACGTATATTAAATCGTGATCAGTTTCTTAAAAAATATCGACTATCTCGGTGTGGTCTTCTACCATCTTTAATAAACTGCTTCTGATCACTTCCTTAACCATCTATGGGCACATTGATGGAATACATTAATTCCCTTTTTTGTAAACGTCTTGTGTAAATAAAAACATACCATGTATTTAATTATTTTCCATTCCACCGGAGATCTTTATGTAGCAGTTTTATTAAGCTGTTTCGCCGCATTACATTTTTCTGTAACAATTTAACACTGAAATTGATAGGAAAATACAAGCAGGTAAATAAAGAAGAATCACTAACGTGAAACGGAAATCTGATACAAATTGTCACACACGACAAACCGTAACCGTAATTCTACACGTGCAAAATCCTGACTAAAAACTGAATACATTTAAATGTTACACAATACCTCTACTTTGAATTTGCCAGTATTGTATGAGTACGAGATATATGAATAAATAAATTTGTGCACTGTTGGGGTCGGTCATCCTTCAGGACATGCATGAAAAATGATAACATACCTACTGCTAACAAGCTATCCGCGACTAACTTCCCAAGAGCTAAAGAGTTAAGTATCAATATCTAATTTCTGGGTTTAACGTCTCATTAGGGGGTGGGGATCGGGAAAACTTTGAACCACAATATATTATAATGTTACCTGAGGCAACATGGTAGCCATAAGAAGCTAGCACGCTAACCGCTCGGCCATTCCCTCACCTTGAACAATCTAATAATTCTTATAAAATAGCAAAATTGTTTCATACCAGCAGACGCGCTTTGGAATGCAGGCATTTTAATGCTCAAGAAGGATTTAAAAACTAAAATCGGAATACGTACCAGACGAAATGAAGTATTAATTACAATTAAACTTGATTTATGTGAACTGCATCGATTAATTTTGATAGAATACCATTATTATGGGGCGGCAATTTTACATTAAGCAATTTTGATAAATTCGAGCTATAATTTTCCAGACTTGAAACTAGGTCGAACGTCAAGACAGTTTGGTGGGCTAACCGGCTCAAGTTATGTTTTTAGTTTGTTTCTTTTTGCACATATTGGTGTTTCAATATGAAGAGTGGGATAAAGTTCCAAACTGCGGTTAAGTCTAAATGTCTTGAATCGGAACTGCTTACCGATATAGTCATATATTAACAAGCCGCATACTTATTTGTTCTCTTACCCTCAATCCAATAACGTATCATGTTGATGATACGATAATATGCGGCTTGTGATTGAAAAACCAACCTTCACTTTTTTTAAATTACTTATTAGCTGCATTTAATTTGACTTGAAAAATATGACCGGTTTTATTATGATATAGATAAATTCTAATAAAATATCTGCGATCTTACTGTTAATAAAAGTGAAACCTTAACTGTTTGATTTATTTAAAATGACGTATCGATTTTGTTGTTAAAATGTTATCGATAAATTCTTAAATAGCATTCAAGCATTTCATTATTTTTAAAATAAGTTACAATTTCTATTGTAATTTTTTTACAAAATGAAATAAGGTGCGCTTTACTATACAGAGTAATATTGAAATTGCATATTCGAAGATCGACACAAAGAAATGTTAAATATATTCAAAGATATATAATATTATATAATTACAAAAATATTATTCAAATTATTAATATATAAATTTTTTAAGCGGGAATCGCTAGACTCATTTGAATACAGCATACCATACATTAAACACACCTTGCTTTTCATCCTGGAAAGAAATGGAAATTATGGTAAATGTAGCTATTAACACTGAAAATTGCTCTTAAGTATATTAGAAAATGTGATGAAATTACAAAAAGGAGAAAATATTTTTAATAATATCAATCAATAACCACTATAGGTAATAGAAATAAATTAGAATATTAGTTGCAAAAAGTTGTACCTATTTAGATATAATTAGTTGACTGAAGTTTAAATACAATTAAGGACAAGTTTGATGTTTGCGCTGATTTCAGAACGTGCATAATAGTAGTTTACGATATCAGCATTATAAGTAAATTACAGTCGCCGAGCTGTGCAATCATGCAAGTTCGACAATGACTTTATTTTCTACATAATCTTTCTTGAAATCGATGATTTTTATTTTAATAGATAATTTGATTTATTTAAGTGGCTGTTCCGTCACTCTCCTATCATTCTGTTAGATTTTAATTTGACATGATATATTTTTAATTAGATTCTAATGCATCTTTGATTAGTTAATTAATAAACAACATAATATTTTACCAACATTTCAATTTTTTCATTACTGAAAAAGTATACTAAGAGATATCGACGGTGAGCGAGAGTCGTGAGCTGCTCGAGAATCTAGTTTAGCCAAGCTAAATAAAAACCCAAACTAACAATGAACAGTAACCGGTCGTCGGGTCGTACTGTGCTAAAATATAAATTATAATTATATATAATATAATTACTAATATATTATTATAAGAAATTAACAGATTTAGATGTATTTTTGAAATAACAAGAAAATCGTTCATTAATATTATGAATATGTATTAGTGAATTAATGAAATCAGAAGAATTTATTCGTGGAATTTATTGATTTAATACAACGAATTCGTTCACAAACTCTATGTTTATTGGATACTTTGCAACATTCTTACATAGTATCTATAATTTTTTTATTTTATATTATTTAAAAAAAATCTTAGAACTAGTATTTTAGTGTCAGATTAAACCTGAGATTAACAACGCCAAGTTGAAACAAAAAATAATGCAATTTATTTATAAAAGTTTGAGTGCCTAATTTATTTCATTTTTCTAACTTTTCAAAAATCTCTTAAAGCGTAATATTATGTCATTTTATATTAAGAGTTCTGATTTCTAAAATTTTGCAGTTGCAAGTAATAAATCACAATATATAATATAAAGTTATATGAAAAACGAAATACCAACCTACACAATTTATTGGATTGGTATCTTTCAGAGCAACGTGTTACATAAATAAAATTATTTATATGTATTATGAAAATTCAAATAAAACTGTCGAGCGGATCTATTCTAATTTAGATTAAAAGTTAATTGATTGGTTAAAAGTAGCGTGTATGCGTGTTAAATAATCAATCTAACTAAAATATATAAATTATCGGCTTGTTAAAGTTAATATTAAATTAAAAATTAACAACGAATAAGTACACGTAATAAAATTCAATTTGTTTTATAGACTTTCAACGATAGGTTACACGATAAATTCACTAAAAGCTTAATAATATATCATATTGTATGAACGAAATAACGTTTAAATGAAATAGATTCATTTTTTTATTACATTTAGGTGCTATACCTAGTTTGTTAAATTTTAAATTTAATTTAACATTAATAAAAAATTATTTTTTAAATTATTTTTATTAAAAGTATTTTCTAAGATTTTGAATTTTATGTAATAATTTAATATCTAACCAAAATAACATTAGTTACAGCTGTTACGGGGAGGGTGACGGGGCGTCGCCCTTCCCAAAATAGAATACTAAGTCATTATTAAATTTTAAATATATTTGTACTGAATTTTATTAATTACAAAAAATTTTCAAATAACTTTTCCAAAAAAAGCAGTACCTATCTACTTAAAATTTTTAATTTTATATTTTTGTATAAAATAGAAACGTAAACATAAATATAACTCGCCCATTTGCACTCTTATCAAATTTTATTTTTTTAATTATTTTTATTAAAAGTATTTTCTAAGATTTTGAATTTTATGTAATAATTTAACATCTAACCAAAATAAGCGTTGCCCTTTCCAAAATAGAATACTAAGTCATTATTAAATTTTAAATATATTTGTACTGAATTTTATTAATTACAAAAAATTTTCAAATAACTTTTCCAAAAAAAAGCAGTACTATCTACTTAAAATTTTTAACTTTATATTTTTGTATAAAATAGAAACGTAAACATAAAGATAACTCGCCCATTTGCACTCTTATCAAATTTTATTTTTATGTTGCCTTAAATTCTTGAATTTATATTTAATTATTTTTGCGATTCAAACCATTTATAATTAAGATTTTTCTAACTAAATTTTATCTTCCCTAATCTTAAATTATCCCATTAAAAGTTCCAAAATTAATTAGCCAAAATAAAGCAATCTCATAAAAACAAATCATCAAATTCATTCAAAATTATATTGAATAATTTTTAATCCAATCAAACTAAAATTCTAAAAAAATCACAGACATTAAATGCACTCTATCGGACGGTTTTCCCAAAAGTTTGGCTTCTGTTACTAGTTGGCGCCAAGTCAACCAATTCGCGACTAAAACAAAATTTTACAAAATTTACATGATCACTATTAAATAAAACTTTTAAAACAAAAATTATAAATATCTACAAAAATTAAATCATTTCATTAATAGATTTTGATAAACGACAATATAATTATTATTATTATTATTAACTTAACTGTAGTCACAATTCATTCTAGTCGTCGATGTTCTATACTTCTAGTTCTAGCTTATAAAATGTTCTTATTTTGTAAATTATAATAGAAATCAAAGACTGCTAACTATTGTCGTTACAATTAATTATTGTATGTATTTTAATGCAGAAAGGATACATCACATTTAAATACATGAAATATTACTCATTCTATGTCCCTTAGTATCTGCAACATTAATTTTATCCTTGTTTAATTGAATTATTTCCTTTTTATTAAAACGGAACAGTAAAACATGTTGTATGAAAATGTTTGATCAAATTCAACTAATTATTCATACTTGTGCTTGTGTGTGATGGAAAATGCACGAAACGTTGCAATGCCACATTCCACAGATAATGCTATGATTTATATAGCGCAATGCTATAATTTACAATTAAAGATTTTAAAAATAAAATTGTGAAGGCAGTTTGTTAAACATATTATTGTACGAAAAACATGTTTCGTGTACAATACTGTTTGTTCGCAAAAATGTATATTATATCAATTTATTTATAATAAATTTGTTTAATCTGCACGAAATGAACAAATAATTTGAATTCGAGAACTTTTTCATTACCTATACTGAATATATTATTATATGCTAAAAAGGTTAACAATTCAGACATCACGAATTTGCATGTTTGATTAACGAATCGAACAAAGGCATTTAATTCGCTTCTACGTACAATATTATAATCTTCAAACTAGAGAATCGCGTCATCAAAGTCAGTAGTCAAATATGACTAAATTTTGAAGTAGTAAGTATTACTTGTATAATATAATTTCAGTTAACACCTTCATCGTAATACTACATCATTACGAATTAATCTCATAATATGCAATTTAAATCAATACTGAAATTCAAAGATAGCTATGCACAAGTTTAACATCACGAGCAGTTAACAACCTAAGATAATTTCTATTAGATCATTAGGAAATTATAATAATTATTTTAAATTAGTCAGGAAGTAGAAAATCTTCAGCATCGTTAATAATATTTATTATTTATGAAGGAGCTATCTCAACAGTAGCTTGCAAGTTTGATCGAGTTGACTTTCTTGGAATTGCTAATTCCCACCTACCGTTGGTTGATTAAATAATATAATAAAGGGTTGGTTGTTATCTACGTGATTTTGTTTGATTAAATTTGTTGTCTCATTAACGAACTCCTAGTATAAACATTCGCCGATAAATGCAATGGAAACAGATCGTTGTGTGTTCTACATGACTGTTAATGGGACCACCCTGACTGACTGATCTGACAATTTTGATCAACCTACAATTAGCTATACTTTAACTCCAACATGTCGCACACAACCCACATTATGCAAATAGTTTTAGTTCGTATGGAAATGTTAAATTAACACGGTTGTTAATTATAAAATGGTAAACACAGCAGGTTCACACGGAAATTTATTACCAACGAAATTGAAATCTGCATTTTCAAATATTACTTGGTTCAAATTGCTCTCCTAGTTCATATGTACGTCCATATGAAATTATAAATATTGAACACCTTCACTTATCGACCTACAAGAAGTGGCTCGTGAGTCACTTGATAATAACGGTAAACTTTTTCACCTTCGTTAAAACAGCTCTCTTCGAAATTATCTCTTTTAATGTTTTATCAACTTGAGCAAACTATCTTGTTATAGGAAACCTGATATCTCAAATACTATTTGCTTTTATAACAGTTAAGTGATTGGTTTTCAATTTATGAAAATTATAGTAGATTTTCTTGATTCTTTGATGATATGCTCTGTTTGTCTTCCAATTAGCGATAATGTGTACATTAGAATTTACTTAGCCATTCTATGGTCAATACTGCGGTAATGGACAAAAACTGCGAAACCTGATTTCAAAAAAATAGTTTTCATTTCATTCTTGGTGCTTTATGAGGCTACAAAAATAGCGCCGACTAAATGGTTCCGTTGTTGCAAAATTAATCAATTGTGTTAATGAAGTTGTCTCACACATAATTAATTATTGTTTTTTTACTGGCACGGGAACTTCCTCTTTTATTTGAACTTAAATATTAGGTCAAGTGCAATTTAACTGTCATTACACGTTTTCGTAAATAAACTAAATTAAGGTTAACGTTTTAGCCTAAGTTTAGGGACGCAGTAGTTTATTTTTGCAATTTTTGTGGAACAAATTGGATGCAGCATTTTGTAAATTAAAATTGCGGAATTTTTTAAAAGGACCTTGTAACTACTTCGTGAGCTGCTGTTAATGTTTGATTTAAATCTTATCCTTACTGAAGAGTCTTATTCGTTAAGACTCTAAGTTAAAAATTGTTTACTGTCCACTTGATGTGCTAAGTGATTTCGCAGAATAAATTCTTAAAAATAAGTATACTAGTTTCGATTCCTTTACAATATGAGAAGGCAGGCTTGGACAGAGTATTTTCCCTGCTGAAAATGTACGCAGTTGGTCTCATCGATGTCTTTGCAGTCGATACAGAATTCTGCACATTAACTTTTGGCTAAGCCAAGTATGTGGTTTGGCCCTACTAAACTACATTTAAATCTCACGAAAACTATCCACATGATGTTTTACAATTAACAAAGTCGTGGGGCCCATGGTCTTCGGATGAATTCAGGAGCTCTGGAAGAAATATCCTATAATATTAAATTTTTGGAATTGAGTGATAATGAATAGGTATAATGTTTTCGGTAGGTTTGGAAAAATTCTTCCTCTGTGTAGGGGATTTGAGCAAGAGCCTTTACATGATTTTTTTCTATTGAAAGTAAAGTATGTGAAATTGATTGTATTTTTTAGAAAGTAATAAAATTATCAATCACAAACGAAAATTTATACAGAAAAAATTATGTGTAATAATAATTATGCTTCTAGCCAGTTCGGGAAAATTAAAATCAAATAACTTTGGTATTTAGAACCTATTAAGGTTGAGCGATTTAATTGCTTTGTATCGTTATACATATATTTTATTGCGAATTTTTTAATTTAAATAATTGACGGTGTTTATATTTCTCCTATACGAACTAATTAAACTAACAATTCGTCGACTGTGGGTTTTTTAAATTACCTTTTGAAAATAAATTAAACTTATGTATATTAATTATTTTAAAGCTATGCTTGATGTTGTAAAACATTAATTTATAATCGGACATTATCACAACATTAGATCTAATTTAGAAGATTGGTATCCCTAGGGCCAGTGTGTGTGTACGACAAGCTTGTAAAAGTGAAATTGTTTAAATTTATGTCTTTATTGGAGTTTGTTCAATAATATTCACATCACCACTTTTATATTTTAATTGCTTCTTGGTCAACACGTTGATTTATTTTTACTTACAAGAATACTGCAAAAAGAAATGTGGAATATCGACAAAACAGAAAAAAACTTATTAAAGCAGCACATGATTATTTTTGACCATGGGGATTACACTTCGTATCAATTTAGTGCGGCCAGACGTAGTTTGATGATACGGTTTGTGGGTCCAAATCATAACTAAGACGTGCTTTGAACACGAACTTATATTAAATTTTCAGTTACGAGTCTTGTAGTGTCTCTTGGCTATAACCGTAAATACAATTAGAAGTTTATTTCTTATATTTATTACCTACGTGTAACTTAACTAATTTTTGAAATAATAATATAACAGTTTCTATTATTTTTTTCACATTTTGCTAAAATATTAATTTCGAGCGAATGCAAATATTCAACAGGTGATTCAATTCAAAGCGTTTACAACATAAGTCCCCTAAATCAGGCAGTAAATATAAATTTAACAAAACGTACGGTCCGTTTTACCTTTCACAGTTTTTATGGTTCGCGAGGGAGCATTCTCATTCAATCGTCTTCCAGTTACGAGTTTCCAACGTACTCTTTGTTCGCAACTGACCAACAGTTTATGGGAAGCTTTGTGAAGTGAACATAGTTTTTATTTTCAAACTAGAAACCTGTTGATTCAACGAAACTAACTATTGTTGGAAATAATGAAAACATAAATGCATAATGAAAAATTTAGCGAATGTTGCATGAGAGTTTTCAAGTTTGCCTTTAGAGTGCAATGACTCTATTTAATAAGTTAATATAAAGGAATATTAATCAAGTATCAATAAAATTGTTATTTTCACGCTTTTAATGTGCCAATACGGCTTAAAAACGTATAACATTTAATAAATACCTGTTCAACATTAATAGAAGTTAATTCAAACTTCTTGTCGTTTTTTATCCGCTTGTTATACATACCAATAAAACATTTCGCTCTCACCTTTGAAGGCGTACCTGCAAGAAAAAGTGCTACTGGATTTCTATAATGTTGTGGTATTGGACATGTTAAGTTTTCTGTTATTTTCAATTTCATTTGAAATAAAAGGAAAGTGTTTTTGTTAAAATACAATACTATTTCCAAAATATAATAATATTAAAATATTTCATGAGAGCTTTAAAAATTGATAAATCGTAAGGTAAACCGCAAAGAAATTGTCAAGGAATTGTAATAATTAAAAACAAAAAAAAATTGTCTATAAGATTTTAGTCTGCGATTTACAACAAAGTGGAATTATTTCTTAAAAATTAAAAATTTTTCATAATAATTAAGGCCCGGATTTCTAGGCATTTGCCTTTTTTGATTCCGTACAGACTTTAAAATTCTTTTTGCATCAAAATGTATTTTGCGACTTTGCGATCATTTTAAACCGCTCTTTAAAATGCCTAAAATGCCTATTTTCTACATTTAGTGCCTTTTTTCGTAAATTGCGCCTAAATGGCTTTTCTCAATTGATTTTATCCTATAACTTGCCTAAATGAATATTTATTTCAATTATTTTTTAATTTTAACCATGGAATATAATTCAGAAACGGAAATATATTTTGTATTTTACAGAGTCTTGCTTAAGTCGCTGTCAGTTAAGAACGGGGTGACAAAATAGAAAAATGTATAGGTACAAAATTGCTAAGACAATGAAATTTTTAACAAAAAATGTCCAAAAGGTTTTGCTGTAAAGGCGATTTTTATAGGTCAAAATACGGTTTAAAAATGTGCAATTTACATTGTTAATATAGGAGTGTCCGGATATGTTCGTTACTCACGGTATTCCATTACCTCCAAAGCTTGTGCTGACGAGATGAGGCACATGGATCTGGGCTGCAGTGTTTTACCATAAAAATTTCGAAAATGTAAGAAAAGTCATTGATAGTTTTATTGATTTTAATACTGCAGACTGCATAGAGAAAGCACTAGAGGCGTTTAAGGCTTCTAATCTAGAGAAAAATTTAGTAAAGATTATCTTCCTAAAAGCTAAGAAACTAATACCAATATTACAATTTTTAAAATAATTTTTAAATTATTACACAACAATTGAAAGAAGCTGCGAGTAAGATTGTAAAACTTATTTCTGCACGATTGGATGCTCTTTTGGTGAAAAATCTGGGCTACTCGGATTTAAATCAAATTAGCAAAGTATTATCTGGAGATTCAAATAGTCTCCCAAATAAAATTGGAAGCTTAGATGGCTCCAGATTTTAAATATGCTCCTGTTACTTTTTGTGACGTAGAGCGGTCATTTTCTGCGTACAAACAAATTTTAACGGACAACAGAAGAATTTGACTCAAGAATATTTGGAAAATGCTTTAATTTGTTATGCAAATGATGAAAGTTAATATTATTGTTAAATTGAATAAATTAAATTTTTTGTACAAATTTAATATTTATTTTACATTCTTTATTTTAATAATTTAATTTTTTATTTTGGACTGCCTATTAGTGCCTATAATCTAATTTTTGTATGTCTATTTGCCTGCCTATTTTGAAAGTTTTCAGTGCCTAAAATTCCGGGCCTTAATAATAATGTAAGTTTTGACTTTTGTATGGAATGGATTTGGTTTTTAAGTGTTTTACTTGGGTTTCTAAAATGTTATCAACGACAATAAGTTGACATTTTTATAATTAGCTCTACGATTGGTGTCTCCTCTTCGTCCCAAGTTTTCACTTTTCTCTGTCTCAACAAAGTTCCTTCTGCAGCTTCCTTGCTGACATTACCTAATCACCTTCTCACTTCTATCTTTTAGTTCAACTTCAGCTAATTTTGATTGATATTTTTTTTATTTGGCAGTATCCACTTCAACGTTTTTTTAATTTTTGTTTTTTTTTTGTTGCTTGATCAAACCAAACCATATGTTTTTGTTTGATTTTTTCTTTAATATTTAATTGCAACTCCATAGTTTTTCGAATTTTATCCTTTTTTATTTTGTCAAGCTCTGATTCGCTCCAAAAGTACATTTTCATTCTTTCGAAATTATTTTTATTATTTTCAGTAAAAGAATTATTTCGTAATTTTAAAAAATTATATAAAAAATTAATAATAATTAATAAATAATAATTAAATAAATAATAAATCACAAAAATGTAACATAACTTCGTCTTAAGTTAATTTGGAGGTTGATAAATCGTGAAACATCCTAAGTTATCTAACTAACAAGGGCTCACTAGTACATCTAGTATATCCGCAATCGATATCCCCATTTTATTGATGATTTCGTGGTTTTGTCAAATTCCCCTTAGTTTTTCAGTTATAAATTTTTGAAAATAAGGTAACGGTAAGGTAACAATTTATGGAGATACTATAATAGTAGAAGCTTGAACTAGTAATTCGTAAGTCTGATTTTGATTCCCATAATGAGTAATTATTATACCTTATTTTCAAAATTTCAAAAAAAGAATTACCAAAAAATCTGAATCTCAATTCTGAAAGAACATATTTCTATTATTTATATTTTTAATTATCATTCTTCAACTGTTCTACTGTAGATACTAAGTATGGAAAATTTCGAATTTTTAATAGAATAAGAAATAATTTTGTTTTTGAATATATTCTTTAATTGTTTATTTTTCTTCTAGGTGCATTTGTATTTCTCCGCTCTTCCTGAAGATAAAGTGCCATACGTAAATTCAGTTGGGGAGCGGTATCGAGTACGACAACTGCTTCAACAACTTCCTCCACACGATAATGAAGTCCGGTACTGCCACGCCTTATCAGATGAAGAACGCAAAGAACTTCGACTTTTTTCTGCACAAAGAAAAAGAGAAGCTTTGGGTCGAGGTGTTGTTAAACAACTTCCAGCACCTATTGCTTGTGATGCGGTCAGTTTTACATACCTTAATTATACGCTTTACTAATTTGGCAAATGCATGAATATTGGAGAGAATAATTAATTAATTTAAAAAAACTGTTGAATTAATTTAGCGACTTGATCAATACTTTCATTATTTTTTAAATTAAATAATCTTTTAATTTTAAGAGCCATTTAATACTTGCGTTGCCTCGTGACGACGACTTCCTTCTTCGGTATCTTTTGCTAAGTGGCTTTAATGATGATTCTTTCGACTTTAAAGTAAAAGCATTTTCCAGGATTAATGAGCCAATGTGAATGTTCTCGGGGGACGTCTCAACCATTATAACTACTACATTAGCCTTCGAGCTTTCAGATGAACCTCTAATATACTGCCATTTTCTTCAAAAGCTTCCACTTCTATAACAGTTACTTTAAAAGTTTTGCGAGATGATCACCTCATTATTTAAACTGCTCTGTATAAAACGGAAAATATAGCTTTGGTTATTAGAGACACTTAAGATTTTTCATACCCCACGCGAAATTGTAGAGAATAAAAGTGTCCGTTTGTTTCACAACAATGAATAGGAAGGGGAAACGCCACGATAGAAACGTTAAAATTTTAGATTGCAGAAATTTCTTTTACAGTTGAGAGTGAATTATGGCACTTGAAGTAAATGGCTTCGAATCGATATCTCGCACTCCATCGAGCTTTTACTGTGGTATGTGCAGGGGTTTTACATTTTAGAGTAATGGAAGTTGGTTGTTAAATTTTAATCTAACCAAATCGAGATGTATGTACACACCTATTTCTGGAGTTTCCATTGCAACATTTTTCTCAAAGATGCGATTATTTAAGATTAATGTTTAAATAATTGTGCGCTAACTAATCATAAGCATTTTACGGCAAACCGTATTATTATCAATGGAATATATTAAATCAAATTTATGCAAACAGTAAAAACATCCCTATTAAATCGACATATTTAATGCACTTATAATTTATTGTCTTTAATGTCCAACGATTAACACTTCGATTTAATATTTATCAGATACAAAGTACGATTACCGCGGTAATTGGATTTTAATTAAAATCAAAATCGAGGTCGTCAGATAATGTAAGGGTACGGTTACAAAAAATTAAATAGATAAACGATGCGTTTTGGATTTTTATGACGTGTAGGTATTGCAAAATTGGCTCCATTTTTTTTGTAATTGTTTGATCTCGGTTTTCCACAAAGTTGAAAAGCTCATTTACTCTAAACTGTTTTACGATTTCTTCCCCTTTCACTATAATGAAATCCCCAAACCGCGTAATTAGTATAACTTTAATTAACGACGTCGATCAAGAGTTGCCGGCCACATCAAATTACTTCGACGTCCTTAGAATTCGGGATAATTGTCGATTTGCTGCTCCGATAGTAATGTTGATGTTTCCTAATCCACGAGGACGAAATAAGACGTTGATTAAACGGCGCATCGCTTTGTTTCCTGAAGATTATATTTGAAATGTTGGTTTTAGTGTTATTTTCTTATTCGCCAATTCATCCGTATTTATTCTTAGGCTGAGATAATAAATAATTTTAAACGAATATATTTTGGTAAATGTCATTCCAATTTCAACACTTGTCACGTTCCCCAAATGATAAGATTTTAGAAACGTCTTTTAGCATAAATTTACTCACTCCTCAGACAAGGTCTTTAATTGCTCTTCACTGGTTCTCTCAGTCGTCTGTTAGAATTATATTAAGTGAAGTGTCTTTCGCATTTCTAACAATTCATTTGGTAGCTTTGGGAATTTAATTAAAATATTTTTAAATATCTTCCTCAAATTAACTTTTAAACTTTTGAATCTTCTTTTGTTAGTCTAAACTTACAAAACTAACAATGACGCGACTGCAAATTTTCTTAGCGTTGGATCCAACTATCGAATGCTCTGTGAAAAATTTTAATTTAAATTTTCTACCGACGACGACCACGAATTAATATTTCAAGCTTTTTAATAAAAACTCGCATTATTATTGTTTAAATTCAAAATTCAAATTACTTATTCGTCTTGATTTATATCAAAACTTCAAGTATTAAATCGTAAATTTCGCTTCATCTTTGTTCACCTCATCCTCGCGCCATTTGGATCGGACAGATTTATTAAGCATATGAATTTTCCCCTTTAGGGTGGCGTATGACATATTTCTATAAAGTTTATACTGGAAATACTTTCTTATTTTCCTTTCGGCACTTTACGGATTTAAACTTTTTAAATTACAAGTAGTTCGCTAGACCAGATAATTTATCTTGGCTGCGAATAATTAGCAATTCATTTTTATTCTTAACGCAATTAGAAAAGTAATTAAGGATCCTTCGTTTAACGGTTACAAAATAAAGCGATAGGTATGAATATAAATATTCCATTTTAATTCTGGCCATATTTTTTGAATGAGTCCCTTAAGTATAATTCTTTTGTTGGTCATGAGTTTAATTAGGTTTTTCCGCTCGCTCTTGTTTCCCGATCTCTCGAGATTCAGAATAAATACTTTTAAAGAATTTCATTGTAGAACTAATTGCCAGACTTTTCGTTATTCTTTGCATTTATTTACAAAAATGAAAAATGGAAATTTTTACTGAATTTACATAACGAAGTATACTCTTCAACACTTTTCGTTATTATATTATTTTTGACGATGTAATTAAGAAGCTGCTCTTCAGTTACAGTATTTTTAGAATAAAAATTGCAAACATAACAATCATTATCATTTTTATTTTATTTTCAGTGCGAAGAGCCCTTATCGACAGGCGACATATCAGTATTTGCTTCAAGATCTGGCCCAAACACGTGCTGGCATCCTGGTTGTTTCATTTGCTCAGTATGTCGGGAACTTTTAGTAGACCTCATTTATTTTCATAAAGATGGAAGACTATACTGTGGACGACATCATGCAGAAACTATTAAACCACGATGTTCTGCATGTGACGAAGTAAGTTACCAAAATCTTAACAATAGCTCTTGTATTAACCATCTTTTCTTTTAGATTATATTGGCTGACGAATGTACCGAAGCAGAAGGAAGAGCTTGGCACATGAAACACTTTGCATGTTTAGAATGCGAACGACAGTTGGGTGGTCAAAGATATATTATGAGAGATGGAAGACCGTATTGCCTTCATTGTTTCGATGCAATGTTTGCCGAATATTGCGATTCTTGTGGCGAACCAATAGGTGTGGATCAGGGTCAAATGAGTCACGAAGGTCAACATTGGCACGCAACCGATCACTGCTTTTGTTGTCATACGTGCAGAACTTCGCTACTAGGAAGACCGTTTTTACCACGTAGAGGTGCCATTTACTGTTCGATCGCTTGCAGCAAAGGGGAACCACCGACGCCGTCAGACAGTTCCGGTCCGGGTACTCGATTACCACGACAACAACCAAGAAATAGACCACCTCGTGTACCTTCGCCAACCGGTTCCAGTACTCCTCCTCCCTCTCCTAGTAGACGTCCGCCACCATCACCAACCACCTCTTCGCCATCGTCGCCACCTAGTTTACCACCTTCTGGACAATACATTCGCCATAATAGTTTAACAAAAGGTTCTCCCACATTAAGGTCACCAAAAATGGGCAGACGAGCCTTACAAAGATCGCCAAAACCAACTAGTTCCTCTATTCCTACTACACCAACACCTTCTGATTCTGGAATTATATTACAATCAGAAAGCTTACTAATACAAACTGACGATCTTGCCGGGCGAGGTTTACAATCGGCGCCCCCAAGTCCAGGCGGAAGAGGTTTGGATCGTGTAGTTTTGGAGCGTAATTTAGAAAGAATTTTAAACGAAAAGGGTAATCAAGGACATACCTCGGACTTGGAAAAACTATTACAAGCGAGAGATCGAAGTAGAGAACCGCTACACTTAGCAGATTTAAGTTTAGACGATTGGCAGCCGAGAAGCGCTAGTGATAATAATAAATCTGGTGATAATCAAAACGACAATAAAGCATCTGAGAGAGATAATAATAATGGATCCGGTGAGGAAATACCTCCTCATGCTTCATCGATGCCGGAATTAGCGGTAGCGGGTTCTAGTGACACGACGCCGGGAGACTCCACTACCCCGGGATCGCCTTACAAGAAAACTAGAGGATTATTAAGTGTACGTTTTCAAGGCGATAACGAAGCGTTTGAAGTAGACGAAGCTGATTGTGGTAGTGTGGAAGCGAAAAAATTTCCACGAAGTCGTAGCTATTCGGGTAGAACGAGGCATATTGATAGCCTGGACAGAAGAAGGCCAAGGAAAACAACGTCAGAGAGTCACATGGCAAGCACCAGTAAACATCACGATGAGGATGCTTCTAGTTATTGTTCTACGTGTTCGAGCTCGTCCAGCGATGATTTGGATTACGAATTACCACCGAGACGAGCGTATGGTGGTGTTAGAATCTCCTATGTTCCTAATGATGCACTTGCGTGTGCCAGAAGAAGACAAGCGGCGGGTCAAAAATCTCCTACTAAAAAAGGGAATATTGATGAGAAAGATAAAAATTGTATCATATCATGATTGTATCCAAAAAAATTTATTAACGATGCCTTCCATTACATTAATTGTAAACGCCAAAAACTTTTAAGTATAAGTTAGTTATCAAGTACAATATATCCAGGGTATGTGACAATTTGTAAATTTGCCTTTGAATATGCAGTGCTTTATTGTCTCAAATTTTTCCATCTTTCATGCATAGGTACATCAAAATGAAACTTTTTAACGTTTTTAAAATTATACAAGTATTTTTGTTAAGCAATGTAATTTGTCCCTTAATGCCAACATGCAGAAAATATTTGTCTAAATATCATAATTGTTGTGAATGCTTTTTGCAATTTTGAAATTATAATCAAGGAAATTAATAGGTTCTTTTTATATACCTAATATTGTGGCATTATTTTTTCTTTTATTTAAAATAAGAAAAATAATTACAAAACTATGTAAGCTCGTGCAGCTTGGTGTATAAAATTTGATATATTAAAAATTTTCGCATAATATACTATACAATAAATTATAAATCCATGGTATTAAAATTGTACTAAATGAAACTGCATAAATTTTATTAATTTATTTATTTATAATAGATTTTTGTACATTTTCGTTCTTTATGTCTATCTATACTTATTTAATTTATATTTTATATTGTTTTATTACATCAATCGAAAGTATTGTCCTAAACTATTTTTCATTATAAATATATATAGTGTGTATGATATTGTAAGTAACTTATTTAATAAATTTTAATACAAAACTGTAAACTGTAAAATTTGTACATATGTATTATTATATTTAATAAATAATGAAGATATACTTGTTTTAATTTATTATTTTATTACGATATATTATATACTGTAATGTTAATATACCATCTTCTAAAAATTTAGATTTAGGATAAATTAATATTGCTAACATTTATTTTACTTTCTTCTTATAAATCATTATCATATTTAGCAATGTTTATAATAACTATGGTATTTCCTTCGTTGGATATAATCTACCTACTATACTGCCGTCCTAAGGAAGAAGGTCCTATCTGCAAAATTTACGTTTTCGAGATATTTGATGCTATCTATGCTATGCAATGTATTTTACCTATTTACCAAAAAAGAAAGTCCTAACTACAGCAGAAATAGGTTTTTTTAACTAAATATTTTGTACTTGGTTAACAATTCAGAATTTTTTAATCATAGTAAAATTAAAAATTTTGATCTGAGCGTGGTTCATGCGATAGAGGAATGTATAAAGAACATTGACACCAAATTTCAAATAAATCGGTTTATTAGAACTTGAGATATTAAAACGAACGACGGCATTGAAAGATGCGTAAAAGTCGAATAACTCAGAATCAGTATTTTGCAGATAGGACCTTCTTCCTTAGGACGGCAGTATAATTGTAAATATATAATATAAAATACTGCAAATAACCAACGCGAATTATTACAACTTAAATTATGTCACAATCAATTAGTTAAAAATACAAAAATTATCCCAAAGTAATATATACACTTCAACTCTTTGGATAAGATAATTTTCGAACATCTTCTAAAATTATAATTGGTAAACCAAAGTTCGATTCACGCCAAGGGTAAAATTTTTCTCCCCCCGGGCTCAAAATCGTCGCCACAAATTTTACGTAAAAGAGAGGTCCAGAAAAATTATTATTCAATGGTTTTCAAACGTTTTTCAGTCATTATTATGTAGTCGTTTACATCCAGTCGTTTTTCCGAGCCGTCGAGTCTTTGTTAGTTAATCTAAGAGAGGCGTCATATTACCCCGTTTCCCATTTTCATTTTATTAATTGAACTCTTTCAAGTTCAATTTTCATTCTAATTTTTGGATCCAATCAACTTAATCATTTTTTTTTAACTCGCCCAACGTCGTTAATAAAAATAGGGGATTCATTTCACTTCGTAATTTTGTACTTCTCGTACTTTTAATTTTTGTAGACTTATGTGACATGAACACACCCATCGTTCAATAAGGGGATTCATTTCACTTCGTAATTTCGTAGTTGTCGTACTTTTAATTTTTGTAGACTTGTGCGACATGAACACACTCACCGTTCAATGTTTTCTCAATTCTTTCGTACTTGTATTTATAGATTATCTTGAGGTTTTGAGGTAGATTATTTAACTAATTAATTCTAATTCACATTTACTGGCATTACTCATTGTTCAAATTTTTCTTGGTTATAGTAGGTATGTATCGCCAACGTATAAATGTAACGAAACTACCTACGACATCTACATAAAGTACGACTGTGTAGATTTCGTAAACTAGATCTGCATTCAAAATTCTACAAAATTTACAAAAACCAAGATCTACGACATTTACGACAAAAGTACAACGTGAAATGAATCCCCTTAATATTGTGCATACTCCTGCAACAATATAAAGGTAATATAAACTTACTTTTCACAAAAGTTTAATTTATATTTTTTTATGTCTTCAAAATAAACCAATTTTTCGAGTCGAGCTTATAATCAATAGGTTAAATTAATTTTTAAAATCTAACATAAAAATTATTTGTTTTATTAATTCTTTAGGGAAATCACGTAGATTGGCTTTTTTTGTAATCAACATTTTTTTAATAAATTGGTACTTAATTGAAATTTTGAGTGTTTTTATTTTCTTGTGTAAAGATAAGAGAATTTAAATTTTACGTCTTCCTACGTCTTCCGATCTCGCTGCGGTTTACTATAAGTTTTGCAAATTTTTTTTATCTAAAAAATTTGATGGTGGCAGCGTACCAAAGAGGAATCCCGAAGGAAGATAAAATTAGACAGTTTCGACATCCAAATCCATCGACTTCGGACGTTTTGCAGCAGTAACGTTAGTCTTTCAGTTTTCAAACGATCTAGTTCAATCGCAGGCTGCGCTGTTATAACAATATCTGTGTCTGTTCTCTATTGTATAAAGTATAAGCACAATTTATTTTCTACAAAGGGTTTGTTATATTTATTGAAAATTATATAATATGCATAATAATTATTGCCAACAATAACTACAAATTACAAATACATAAACCCAACTTCCTTGTTATAAAAATTATTTATTCGTCACTAAAATTAAGGTATTGAATACAATAAAATCAACAACTTATATTTAAAAACATATTGGTTATAATGTTTAAATGAAAGACTAATCAAGACTTTATGTACAGCACAAATTGCTTTTCAGTCTATCAAAATTGATTTTAGTTCAATGTACCTTAATATCACCTTCATATTTATTATAATGTGGTAACATGGTATATTAATGTTTTGATTTAATTCTATTTTCACATAATATAGGTATACCTAATAATAATAATAATAATAGATAGTCTAATTAATACAGTAAATCTTGGTTTAATCTACCCCACCCCACATTCATTGACAAGTGAATAAAACCACTTTAACCAAAGGCAAAACAAAAATATTATAATATGAGTATATTATATAGTATGTAGGTACATAATATAATAAATATTGATATTTAATATATATTTTTAATATATAAATTTTAACTTGTGAGAATAAATAAACATTAAAAACTTCAATATAACAAATTAAATGAAATAATATAATTGAAATTATATTTTTTGAGCTTTCAGCGACGTTTATCGCTTTCGTCAGAAATTTATTTATTTATAAATTTATATAAAAATAAATATATATAAAGTTGTTATTAATCATTTATATATAAAGTTATATTGAAGTTTTTCATGTTTAATATAATAATATATTATATAATAAATTTACTATATTATTATATTAAACATTTTCAGTTGCAAATTTCATCACTTTCATTTATGTTAATATACACTTCTTTATTTCGTCGCACTTTTATCGAATTACAGAGACTTAAAAATAGACTGTAAAATTCAAAAAATTATGATACTTTTATCTCAGAAATGATGCAACAAAATAGAAAAATATAAAATGTCGATTCAGTTTTCTCTTTCATTGTACCGGCAATTGTAGTTGGCAATATTTTTTGTATTTTACATTAATGTATTTTTTAAGTTACTACAACTAGGAAACGGTGTTACAAAATCAAAATAAGCATATAAACAAAAATGAAATAAATGCTACAATTTACATTGCTAACATAGGACCGTCCATACTAGCGGATTTGTGGGGCCGGGGCTAAGGGGCCCTAGCTTCTTCGAAAATTAATAGTAATCTAAAGTATTTTAGTATCTATTTCTAGATATCTATTTCTTTATCTACGGAAAAAGTGTGTTTTTAAAAATTGATTTATATTTATGATATTAATATATTAATTACCTCTAATTTCTATTATCAGCTATTCGAGACAGTGTTAGAGAAAGTTACCGATATCAGAGATCTAGGAGTAATTGTAGACAGCAAATTAAGTTTCTCGGAAAACATTAATGAGCTGATCGGGAAGGCTTCTAAGATGTTAGGCTTTGTGATTAAGACAATCTGTAGAACTTAAGGATCCTCGAGTAATCAACTTGCTCTATGTATCGCTCGTTAGGTCATTGTTGGAATATGGAGCAATGGCTTGGAATCCGCATTACAATAAATATATAAATTGAATCGAAAGGATTCAAAAGAAATATGTAAAACATATGTGTTTCAAATTTAATATTTTGTACCAAAGCTCTAACTATGGCAACATTTTGTGTTATCTCAACATATCAACGTCGGAAAAGAGAAGATCGTACCTAGAATTAGTTTTTCTGTATAATTTATTAAATGGTCATATCAAAAGTTCTTCTATCCTGGATATGATAAGCTTCTCATTCAATCTTTATAAATTAAGAAATTTACTACTGTTTTCCATCAACTTCCACAGGACCTCATTAGGGAAGAATTACTCTCCTTTATCTAGAATTTGCAACCTTGCCAACCTGCTTAATGTGGAATTCTTCGATATTTCGAAGCAAGAATTTAGAAGACAGTTAAGAAATAAATTAATCTTATATTATAGCTTGACTGATTGGTATTGGTACTGTTGCACAATGGGTTCGATCTGAAAAAAGGTGGCCAAAAATCAAAAAAATAATTGTCACCGAATCAGTTTACTACTATAGAATCTTGTAGAGGGAGCTTTGGTGCATGTTAATCCAAAAGGAAATAAATATATTTTTTGTACCTGAGACGCTACGTCACTTTAAAGTTACCGTTCTCAGTACAACAGGAACTATGTGAAGCGGCTTCAAAATATAAACTATACTTAAGGTGCGTGTAGCTTTTTATTCGAGTATCCTTTTTCAATAATTTTTCATGAACGGTGTTAAGAAAGGTATGTAGAATATTTACGTAAGGTACACCGGGGCAAGTGTAAATTCGGGGCAAGTGTAACCCACAAATATTTTGAGTTCCAAAAATGGTCTTTGGTAGTTATCTGCCGTCAATTGCACTGCAATGGTATTGACTTCTATTCTAAGTAGTAATTTTACTAGGGCCTCACGTTGAGAGGTCGCTATAGCCGATCAGCTAATTCACTACAATTTGTGGTGACAGATTATATATTTGACTTACTTTAGGAAAAATCGTTTCCTGTGAAAAGTTGTTGGTTTTGTGCTACTATTCGGTAAGTATTTATCATTAGACTTTGTTTCTTATGGAATACCATAAATTTTGATTAAACTTGCAGCCGTTTGTTTACAACGTTGTGGGTTACACTTGCCCCGTGAAAAAACACGTCTTGGGCAAGTGTAACCTACCAGGTGAAATAAGCGTTTACTCTTCCCCCTTTCTGAAGTTGTTGCAAAATATGGTTCGAAACAACGTGCGGAAAAGCGTTCCATCTTCCTATACAGAAAAAGACCTGGAGGAGGTGGTACATGCTGTAAAAGCTGGAAACCTAACCGTTTTGTTTTGACATCGAATTTGATAGATATGTAAATTAAATCTTAACATTTTTAATAAAAAAATTGATGTAGTTTTGCGTGCTGCTTATTTTACACTTGCCCCAATCAAGTTTCAATGTATTTAATGCAATCTATGCATGGAATTTACACTTGCCCCAAGTTGTGGGGAACTGTAACCTAGTAACCTAATGAAGGATTTTAATTTTTAACAAAAGAAGCTTACCGCCGGTTGGTTTCATTTTTTGGCAGGCATACGAAAACATATTTGGTAGTACACAGATAAAATTTCATAAAATTTGGCAAATGAAGATCGGAGTTACAATGCGGTAAAGTTGAACTATTGAAATTGTGGGTTGCACTTACCCCGGTGTACCTTACATAATATTTTTATTTATTTTTATTCGCGTGTATTAGAAATCACGTCAAAGATGTGTCTACATAATAGTTTTTCTTGTAAAAAATTTTACCATAAATTAGCAAAAGAGTTATCTATAGCCAGCGGGAGCCAAGAAATTGAAATATGGTGCATATAGTTAAAGATGTCTTATAATAGAATCAAGAAGAAAATTCTGCCCATCTCTGCCTCTGTACTTGGGGGGTTAGAAATACGCGACGCTGGGCAAGCTCTTTGTTAGTTTGGGGTCGACGCAGAGGAACACAACAGGGGCAGGGACTACCCTGCTATCAGGGTTGCTGTTTTTCATATATACACCGAGTGTCTTATTTTAATGTACCTATTATTTTGGCAATTTTTTAAATAAAAATTAATGAAACACATAAACTGTTCTTTATTTCACAATTATAATATTATAATCGTTATTGTTATAATTGGTTTACTTCAAACCACTAATATTTTCAATTAGTGTCTAGTTTTTATTTTATTCATAAAGTTTTCTGTATTATGTAGGCCAATATTAAGGATGTATAAGAGATACAATCGGAGACAAAGGTAGGATTAATTTGAATATCACGAATATTGGTCTTATGTGTGTAGTAAAATACTTTTTAAATATCATAAACGACAAACAAAGTGATAAAATTGCACGAAGAAAGGCTTTTTTCGTTTAAATCGGTTCATTTTCTGAAATTACAAATATTAAATTTGACATAACAAAATTTTTATTAGTGACTATCCCTGCAATCCAACCTACTATCTAAATAAAAAATTTAATAATTTTTATGAGTAAAAATTGATATTTGTTGTTAAAACTAATAAAAACTGAGATATACATAATATTTTTAATACCAACAAGTTTTAAATATGTTTAGGGTTCTTTTAACGTTGAAATCTATTTTATTTTTAGCGAATTGAACGTGACCACTTTATATCGGTTGTTCAATTACTAATTAATTTCTCGAGAACGGGGTAGTAAACCGTGATGTAATTTTGCTAAAACCTTCTTCTATTTACAAGCTATAACTACAAAAAATTTGAAACAATTCTTATATTTTGATCATATATTTTAAGCTAATATATTATTCAATAAAATGTTTTTCATAAAATGATTTTTACATTATATAATTTTTTTAGGATTTCTTAAGATTTAGCTTTAGATTTTTATTTAGACAAGTATTTTACTGTTTAACACCTTGTGATTTTCCCTAAAAGCAGACTCTTAATCAAAACCATATATGTGATTTTCTTAAATTTTAACAAAAAGTCAACTTCAAATTAAAACTGCAAGAACTTTTGAATCGATTTGAAATTTTTTCTATTACATCGCAAAGTCAATGATGACATGTGTACCAATTTTTTTATTTGGGGAATTCTTATATTTTTGAGTTTTATTTTTTGTCTCCTATACATCCTTAAGTCATTAAAAATAAAATCATATTTTAAACTTTTAAAAAAACTTTTAAATACCCCTCTAAACCACCCCTGTAAATTTTGAATTTTTTAATTAATTTTCCCGTGTTATTTATGCCAATTTTAAGTCATTAAGAGTAAAATCATATTTTAATATTTACTTGTATAAAAAGCACCCCTCTAAACCACCCCTGTCAATTTTGAATTTTTTAATTAATTTTCCCGTGTTATTTATGTCAATTTTAAGCGATTAAAGTCAAAATTTGATTTTTGGCCACCTTTTTTCAAATCGAGCCCACTGTGTGTTGTACTTATAGTAATATTTGTCATAATTACTTGAATGCTTTTTTTTTGGTTTGTTATTAATGTTTGTTATAACGTTATAAGGAATATTCGGTCAATAAAGAATAATTATTATTATTATTATTATTATATTAAAATGAAATGATTTATATTACACTGAATCATTATTTGTTTTTTATACCTTAGTCCAGTCAATACGGAACCAAAAATGATGTTTGCTTGCAATAAATCATAAAGTTTTAAAATTTAGCAAAAAGTTTCGTCTTAGGTCCCTGTTTAACCAAAAAGAAGTCGCCATTCCTCCGATGTCCGGAAGTGTCCGCCATCTTAAATTTTAAGTGACAATTTATGGTTTTTCAATAATATCTTCAAAAATATTAACTTTACAAAAAAATTATTCGTATAAAAATTGAAGCTAGTTAAATTCTCAATAAGAAAGTTTATATTCAATATTAGCCTAAATGTAATATTTAACCGTCAAAATCAATCTGCCTGTCGTAAAATGTTGTGCTGCGTCTGATTATGACTACAGTGTAGCGGATTATCGTCAAATGCGTTCACTAACCCAATTACGACGTAGAACTAAACGAATTATATACCAAAATGTTTGTATTGACCTAATGGACCAAAATACGAAGTTTAGGACATCGGCAATTGTGAGAGACAAAAGTTATAAGTCAAAAACTAAAAAAAATTAATTTTATTTAACCAATTGAAAGAACTTTTCAAATCGTTCGTACTTTAAAAGTAGTATAGGTATATGAAGATCATTTTAACACTATTATTTAGCTCAAAATGTCTAATTTTCAACGATATATAAAAATATGTATTAATTAAGTTCTAATTAACTATAATTTAATATTATACGAGCAGTGAGAAATTTTTGTGAAATATTTTCATTCAAAATGGCAAGTTTTTCTTTAATAGCATTTTTGTCTCACTAAAATTTGAAAATTCGTGCACGTGACAAAAAGCGGAATTTTATGGAGAATATTTCATACGCTTACATTATGTACTTATTTTTATAAATAAACACAGGAGAACAATAAAACATAAAGACCGATAGCGTAATCCGCATGAGCAACCCCCTGCCGCTCTAACCGCAATTTATTTTATTTTTTTATTTCTACCGCGTGTTTCAGTAGTAAAAACAGCATTTTATGTATTTTAAATCAAGTATTGTATCAAACTTGTAATAATGTTTTATAAAGTTTGATCCAATTAAACAAAAATTTCAAAATTTTTTTGAATTTTTGAAAATTAGAATTTTTTTCAAGTATTTACGAATTTACAAAGAAAATATTAAGTAGTTTAAAATAAATAATACACATAAATAACAACATAATAAGGAATGGAAAATTAAAAGTAAAATTAAAAATTTGCAACTTGTAATTGTAATTGGCAATTACTTCCATCAGGCACTTCTTTGATTGCAAATATTCCGACAATTCAAATTTCTCACTGCTCGTAAAATATTAAATTAGAGTTAATTAGAACTTAATTAGTTCATATTTTTATATATCGTTGAAAATTAGACATTTCGAGCTAAATAATAGTGTTAAAATCATCTTCATATACCTATACCAATTTTAAAGTACGAACGATTTCAAAAGTTCTTTCAATTGGTTCAATAAAATAAATTTTTATTTTGATTTTGGCTTATAACTTTTGTCTCTCACAATTGCAGATGTCCTAAACTTCGTATTTTGGTCCATTAGGTTAATACGAACATTTTGATATATAATTCGTCTAGTTCTACGTCGTAATTGGGATAGTGAACGCTTTTGACGATAATCCGCTACACTGTAGTCATAATCAGACGCAGCACAACATTTCACTACAGGCAGATGGATTTTGTCAATTAAATGTTACATTTAGGCTAATATTGAAAATAAGCTTTCTTATGGAGAATTTGACGAGCTTTAATTTTTATACGAACAATTTTTTTGTAAAGTTAATATTTTTGAAGATATTATTGAAAAACCATAAATTGTCACTTAAAATCCAAGATGGCGGACACTTCCGGACTTCAGAGGAATGGCGACTTTGTTTTGGTTAAACAGGGACTTAAGACGAAACTTTTTGCCGAATTTCAAAACTTTATGATTTATTGCAAGGCAAAATTCCTCATTGACTGGACTACCTTGACAACGAAATATATTAAGTATGCTATAATAACCTACGGCGTATAAATCATAATGCTCGCTTATTATGCCCTCTTAATCGCAATTCCACCGCAAACTAGAAAATTTAGCAAAATCAAATTCAAAATTTATAATTTTTTTTAAATTTTCTCAAATTCAAATGCAGTGTAATATAAAACGTTGTATGCACCACTGGCATTACTCGATGTTTATGCTCTCGAGCAATTTAAAAACTCTCGGGCCTGACGGCCCTCGACATAAACATCGTCATAATGCCCTTGATACATAAATAACTATAATATTGTGAAGTAGTACGAGCTATAATAATAATTATTAATATGTACGTATATTGGTATATTAAAAAATTAAAACAATTAATTGTACTCAACCAGAAGGTTGGATATTATTTACATGGATTCACCAATAGGCTTGATCATCAGTTCATGTATCTAAAACAAATGTAATATATTAACAAACGTTTACAAAATACTATAAATTAAAATATATTTACAAAAAAATGTAATATAAAATACCGCAGTTCATCAATTTTAGTAGATATATGTATACCAAAATTAAAACGAAAATATATTAACCAAGTCGATAATTTAGAAAACCCAAGAAATGGACACACACTTTTAGAAATAAAATGTTTTTAGGTTATCACAAATAGCAAAATATGTTTAGGCCTTTGTAATTTGATTTTTTAAAAGAAATTCAAAATTACTAGAAACCCAACTTTATTGTGAGAGTGTAAAATACAAACTGCTCTTCATAGTTGGCAAGTTGTTTGAAAAACAATTTGTCAACTTTACAAGAATTCCTATCTCCTACATAATAGTTTGAATTACAATCTTACGATATTATTCCTATTACATCCGGTTAATTTTAATAAAATACAATATAATTACAACATAACTCCTCCACGCCTAAGAGAAAAATTACAGTTGAACAACTTAATTTTTTAAAGATATATCTTCCAAAGGATTTATCGTTTCTTGAACTCCAATTTTTGGAACTTTGACTCTCAGTTTGGGATAGTATTTTAGAATTAAAAACAAAATAGAAATAATGACTACTATGTAAATAAAAATGGTATATAAACTAATATTATCATAGTGAAAAGGTATTGCTTTTATTGACGAAAATTTTCTTTGCGTATTGGTCAGCTGCATTTCTAGATGCTTGACTTCATCGAGGTTAATGTCATCCAGGTGAATTGGATCGAGTTCCATATGAAGATGATTCTTTTCGTCTGGTATTTCAATCGTTGGCATATTAAAATGTTTAATAAATGGGTTTAAATTTTGATATGTTTTTAAAATTAATTTATCAATCTTAAAACTACACATTTTTGGAACTGTAATTACATATGTTCCGTTTAATTTTACCTTTTCTACTATATTTGAACAATTACTAGAACCTATGGTTGCCTTAACTGTAATAACCAACCATTTATTATTTGACAGTTTTTGAATTTTAGTTTTTGTTAAATAACTATTCCGAACTTCACAATTTTTATAATTTTCACTAAGACTAATTAGGTCAACTTCGCACGGATTATTTTTATTTATTAAATTTGTAACTTGTTCGTCGCACAAATAATTTAATTGACTTATTTCTTTACACATGTTGTCACTTAATCCATACTGTTCGTCGTTCAACATTAGGTAAGGAAATTTGGGAATGATAATTTGATGGTACTTTTCTTTCAACACCGGAGAGGAATAAAGTTTATAGTAATCGTATGAATTCAATTCTACCAAGGGAATTTCTAAAACAAATATTATTTGTTCCTGACGTATATATCCTTTAATTTTTATTATTGAATAATAATTGACGAGGTCCTCTTCCTCTAAATTATATGGCAATTTTAAATTCGTTAAATGAGCTTTTATTTTTGTTAATTCTATTTTCAAATCGTTGTGCATAATTATTGACGGGTGCAATGAATTTAATTTAGCGAACGTAATAGAATTTTCCGTATTATCCAAAATTTCTACTAGTATTTCTGCAGCCGAAATTAATTGATTAAAAATAGTGTTTAATAAGACGAAACTATCTATTTCATTGAAATACAGGGTGGTAACATTTTGCATTACATTAGCTATCTCATTTATTCGGGCTTCAAGCAATATTTGATTGTGTTGTAATTTAGTCATTGATTCATTAAATATGTGCAACGCTTTATCCGTAATGCTAAGTTGCTGTTCTGCTAGAATTTTTATTTGATTTTCGTTTTCCTTAATTTGCACAATGGCCGCGTCATATCGATCGGCGTCCGATTGATCGAGATTTCCTGTAATTGATTTCCAAATTGAACCTAACCCGTTTATCAGTCCGCGTGTGGGACGTTTATTTTTGTCACTACTTGTTACTGTCATTTGTTCTAACTTACTTTCTATTTGTAAAAATTTATATTCTAACAGATATCTATAAGTAAACATTTCATTTGCATAAGCTATGCCATAATTACTTTCGTGAAATGAATTATTTAACTTATTGTAATTATCAATTAACTTATTTAATTCTAATCTTAAACTAACTAAATCATATATTTGTATTAATTTCCAATAATCAACTACATTTTGAGCTATACCTAATTTTAATGGGAGTAATCCTTGATTATTAGAAATTTGGTTTATTTCTATGTTGGCGCATTTTGCGAAGTAGATGGTTGCGGTGACGAGGGCGATGGTGGTGACGTTTCTGCAACAATGGGTTGTCTTAAATTTTTTAAATGAACTGTTCTACCACGGTTCTTATCTGAACTTCCAACTTTTTGAATAATTGCTTTATTATTTGGAAGCATTGTTTTTAATATGAATGGACCGTTAAATTTTTCGCCGGTTTTATTTCGTTTGTATTTATAACTCGTTTCGTAAACTATTTGTCCTTCTGAAAAGGGGTTATTAATATCCTTATTTCTCGTATTAGCAACTTTCTCCTTATTTGTTATTAAATTTTCGTTGACTCTATCGTAAGTTAAAGCCAATTTTTCTTTGTGTTTTTGAAGATAATCGCTGTACATTTGTTTGTCGTAAAATAAATCGTAAGGATCTCTTAATTTTGTGTGACCTAATGTCAATTCTAAAGGAGTCAAATTTGTGCTGGAATGTATTGAATTATTATAAGCAATAATCGCATATTTCATTAGGGAATTTATTGACTCGTTGTGTTTTGTTTTTAATAACCTAATATGTTCGGCCAAAGTAGAATGAAACCTTTCTATTATTCCGTCAGATTCGGGGTGATGAGGTGTTGTAAAATGAATTTTTATTTTATGCGATTCGAGCAACTCTTCAATTATGTGATTGTGAAATTCTAAACCTTGATCTGCGCTAATAGTTTCGGGTGTCCCGTAGTACGAAAAATAATTTATTAAGGCGTTTAATATATCTACCGCGTTTTTAGATTTAATTTCGATTGCCTGACCTAACTTTGTAAATGCATCAACTATAGTTAAAAATTTATTGTTTTCTGCCGTATAAACATCGATATGCAATTTTTCAAAGGGGCGGTGCGGTGTATCCGTTAACATCATTGCAATTCTGGGAGGATTTCTTTCGTATTTACTTTTTTTTCATCTTTCACAATTGGCAATAAACTTTGCTACGTGTTCTTGCATAAGGGGAAAATAATATTTTCTCTGTAATTGTTTTAACGTTTCAGAAATACCTCGGTGGTTTGTTTTACCTTCATGTTGATTTCGTATGGCAATTTCTATCATGTCTTGTTCGTGTAAATATTCTCTTCTTTCCGTACAATAAATTAACTCAGGTCCACTTGCATTAAATAATTTTTGAACTACTCGATTAAATTGCTGGAATAGCGTATCAGTTTCGAAATGAATATAATATTTTTTTGATTCGGTCGTGTATTCTTTTAAAAATTTGATTATGCTTTCTTCATCGTTACTATTTATCTGAACATGATATCGTTTGATTTTACCTATTGTCTCTATTTTGACAGGTTTCATGAGCGCGTGTACTTCGTATATGAAATACTGATTTGGTTTTGAATCTATTACATCTGAACATATTTTAATATTAGCTATTTCTTTATTGCAACTAACTGAATTTACCGTATCCGAATTGTCTAATTGTTCTATAATTGAATCTAACCCAGCTTCTGTCATAACATTATCTTCCCACTGTTCGTTATCTTTTAAAAATTCTCCTATTGAATCATCTATTTCGTTTTCATCAAAATTATTTATCATAGATTCATTTTCTATGGCATTTAAATCTACTTCGATTTTTCTATTACAATTATTACCTTCTAAATGATATATTTCTATATTAAATTGATTTCCGAATATATAGTTAATCATAAGCCTCACTTTTTCAAAATTTAGTTTATCTAATCCACTTCCTAATCTTGGCATTGCTAATTTCCTAATATTATTTATCAAACAAAATTCTTTCAAATTGACCAAACATTTAAATAAATTTTGGTAAATTGGTTTATCGTAATATTTATCTTTAGTTATTAAATAAAATATGTATCTCTGATTATCACGCAAATAAACTAATGAGCCTAATTGTGGATTTTGGCTTTTTAATTTTAAAACTTGTCCATATCTTTCGTTAAATTCAGTGGCGATTCCTGCACTCATAGATAAATCTTTACTAACACAATGACATAAGGAAAATTCCGAAGAGGATTTAAAGAGATCTCCAACTTTTTCTGTAATTGTAGGAGAATTTATAATTTGTTTACAAGTGAATTTATTCTCAAAATCTTTAAAACTGAGATTATTATTATCATTTTTAATTTCTACCCTGCTTAATGCGTCAGCATTACTATTATGATTTCCTTTTTTATATATGATTTCGTAATCATATTCTTCCAATTTAATCTTCCATCTTTGCAATTTCGAATTTGGTTCCTTCAATTTCGATAGCCAAACTAAAGGGCGGTGATCTGAATAGATAATAAATTTTCGTCCATACAGATAAGGCCTAAAATATTTAACTCCCCAAACAACTGCTAACAATTCTTTTTCGATCGTACTGTATTTTCTCTCTGAATCATTTAACGTTCGCGATGCATAACAAATTGGTTTATCCGACCCTACAGTACCTTGGGACAAAATGGCACCGATTGCCACATTAGAGGCGTCCGTGGATACTATAAAAGGTTTGCTAAAATCTGGATATTCTAATATAGGATGATTGACCAAAATATCTTTACATCTATTAAATGCATCCAAAAATTCTTTATTGTGCTCGATTTTATGACCTTTTTTTAAACATATAGTTAGCGGTTTTGTTACCTTGGCATAATCTTTAATAAATTTTCTATAGTATCCGGTTAAACCTAAAAATCCTTTAATTTCTTTTGTTGTTCTAGGAACAGGGTAATTTATTACTGCATCAATTTTAGCAGGATTTGGTTTAACACCTTCCGGCGTAATAACATGACCTAAAAATTGTGCTTCTTTTTTTAAAAATTCCGATTTATCCATTTGTATTTTAAAGTTTGCTTTTCTAAGCCGATCGAATACTAATCTTAACTTTTCAATATGTTCCTGCAAGGATGTAGAAAATATTACTATATCATCTAAATAAACAATGCATGCTTCATTTTGTATTCCGCGAAGAATGTTATCCATGACTCGTTGAAAAGTAGGAGGGGCATTTTTTAGACCAAAAGGCATGCGTTTAAATTCATAATGACCTCGCGGTGTTGAAAAAGCCGTTTTTTCTCGATCGTCAGGATGCATTTCAATTTGATGATAACCTGATGCTAAATCTAATGTAGTAAAATATGAACATTTTCCTAGCTTATCTAATATATCGGAAATATGGGGGAGGGGATATTTGTCATCGAGACATTTTTCGTTCAATAATCTATAATCGATCACCATTCGATATTTCTGCACGCCCGACGCGTCTAATTTTTTTGGAACAACAATTACTGGACTGCTCCACCCACTTTGCGAATGTTGTATTATATCATTGGCCAAAAGTTCGGTCACCTGATTAGCTACCTCTTTTTGTTGTGCGTATGGCATCCTATAAGCTTTCTTAAATACCGGCACGTCATCTTTAGTTTTTATTTCATGTTTTACAATATTTGTAAATGATAACGGTATACCATCACAATAAAAAATGTCCCTATATTCATAACATATTTGCTGAATTGCTTTCCTTTCTTCGTCATTTAAATGACCTAACCTAAGATTTTTTAAATTTTCCCTTAATAACCTATCTTTATTTTTATCGTAATTAACTTCTATCATTTCTGCATCTTCAGTCTCCAATACATTTAATGGTTCTACATTTACTAATTTTTCTGTTTCGCTACTATTTGTAATACTAATAATGGCTTCCCTATTTTTTATCTTAACTAAACATTGAGGAATTTCTACTCCATCAGCTAACTTTTTATATTCAACTATTCCTATATCTAAATTATTTGAATTTATGGGAACTTTTATAAATTGTTGTTGTCGCGGTGGTAGCTTAAATTGTTTTGTATCTAATGGTTCAAAATATATGGGTATAACACCGTGTTTAGTATACAAAACGTTTTTCTTTAAATCAATATTCGCGCCTAAATGTTTCAATAAATCCATACCTATTAAGCCATCATATCTAGGATTAAATTCAAAAATGCAAAAATCATAATATTCTTTGGTTTGAAAAGTTTTTGGCAATGGAATTCGTGCAACATATTTATGAAATGTAGTTTTATGTGCGCCGATCGAATTTTAAAAGGTTTTTCCCTAACAAAGTTTTTATAATAATTTTCGACTATACGTGGTGAAATTAAAGTTTTAGTCGATCCTGTATCAATCATTAATTTAAAATTTACGTGAGGAATTTTTATGTATGGTAGCGCGGACGTACTAATATTTGTAACATCAATTACGTCATATCGTTTGGTGGGTGTTCCCATTGAAAATTTTGTTCTTGACGTTCTTCACTTTTATTTTCACCGTTGCTATCAAGTTCCGTTTGATATAATTCTTCAGATGTGAATCTTGGAGAATTAAAATTATTTTGGGGTCGTCTAGTATTTCCGCTTGATGTGTCCATTGGCTCTGGACGAAACTGTCTAGATCTATTTTCATTAAAATTTGGGGTTTGTCTATTTTGATAATTTTGATTTTGTCGAAATGGTGACTGCGATTGAAATGGTTTATTATAATTATTACTACTATTATTTCTAAAATTCGTGTAACGCGAGTTTCCTGAATTTACATTTTTGTTAAAATTATTATTAAAATTATTGCTAAAATACGGTTTAGAATTATTAAAGAATGCAGGTTTGTTATTTTGATACGTTGGTGTATTAGAATTACTTTGATAATAATTATTATAATGCGAACTTGCATTAAACGTATGTTGACCTATTGCGCGTGGTTTAATTACATTTGTATGATTATTATTATGGTTAATTGAAAAATTATTTTTTGAATACGTGAAATTTTCTTCTTCTATTACAAAACTAATTGCTTGTTCTAAATTTTCGGGATTTCTTAATCTAATGGGCAAATTATTATTAATACCTCTTAAATATGCATCTAACGCTTGTTTTTCATATATTTGAACTTTCAATTGTCGCGAATTTATATCAGCTTCCTCTAATTGTAATTTTGTTAGAATTAAACTTAATAAATCCTGGCACCTATTACCAAACATTACAGCATTTTCGTTTTTCTGTTGCTTTGCGTGAAGTAAATCACCAAGTAAACATTTTTCGTCTCGCGGGTCCGAAAAGAATCTTAAAAGTAATTGTTTTATTGCAAGCCAATTATTTAAATTTCCACGGCTACCTACTAGTTCAAGAGCGCGTCCTTTTAGTTTTCCTATTATAGCCCTAAGTAAAAATTCATTTTGCGGATTATTAATATTAACTCTATCGGTATAATTAGTTAGCAAATATTCGCTTGCCTGAATAAAAATAGCTAATGTAGCACAGTTACCATCAAATTCTGGTACACTGTCAATATGAAATTTTTCTAATTTTGGTACTGCCATTATAATTACTTCTCTACGAAGAGGACTTCTGTCACGGCTAGAATCTTCCGAATCGGACATAAACACTTAATTATAATTAAAATCAATATACGCACGGATCAATAATATTCTGATCAATACTTGTTTACTTTTAATTAACGATCCCGATTTAATACAATCACTATAAATCTTTATGTAAAATAAAAAGGAACTTACAGGATCTGTTGAATTTTCATTATTTCACTGGATCTCTAAGTAGTAGCGCGTTCTTCTCTCCAACTGTTGCAGTTTCGGCGAAGTTGTCCTCGACTGCCAAAATTGTCGATTTCCAAGTAAGCGATTTTAGTCCCCTTGGTTATCTTCAACTTAATTGTATGTTGCCCAACCTCGGCGATGCTCTCCGAATGATGGACTGCTTGTTCAATTTTGTAACGACAAAAGTCCGTAAATCGTTAGAACGAATACTATTAATTCGCGATTTTGTCAAATTTAATAGCCCGGACTTATCCTACCGACTGCGCCAAATATGTTTAGGCCTTTGTAATTTGATTTTTTAAAAGAAATTCAAAATTACTAGAAACCCAACTTTATTGTGAGAGTGTAAAATACAAACTGCTCTTCATAGTTGGCAAGTTGTTTGAAAAACAATTTGTCAACTTTACAAGAATTCCTATCTCCTACATAATAGTTTGAATTACAATCTTACGATATTATTCCTATTACATCCGGTTAATTTTAATAAAATACAATATAATTACAACATAACTAGCATTATACTGTAAGTATAATTATTGCAAACGTCTTCCTATATAGCATATGAGCATATGCATGATGCCATAGTGTGAAGTTCATGAATGAAAAAGTTCATTATTTTACTTAAATGCCTTCATCTTTTTTCCATAAACTTAAATCACAGGAATTTTTAAGACAAGAGTCCTCCTAGGGTTCTCTATGAGTGGGGTAAAAATTCTTTACTGCAAATAATAATTAATTGGACGAAACTTATTTTTTTCACTTTGTTTCCTGTACTGCTACTACTACTAATAATAATATTAATAATAATAATAATAATAATAATGAACTAAAAATTACAAAGATCATAGTATAGAAAACCTAGACTGATATTTATGTTAGGAAATTAGCTATTTGTACACTAGAGCTAAAAGTGATTTACTTTCCGCACTAGTACTGAAAGTAACTCACGTTTTGCACTTTTCTTATTGCATACAAGATTTTATTCTCGCAATCAATTGAAACTTTTAATTTTACTGACGTATTGATATTTCTAAAGGCGTTTTCTCACGAATAAAGTTTAATTGGCCAATTATAGTTGATGAAAAAGTTAAATAAATTTCTATTGAAGCAATAGAGCTAACTTTATTGAAACAAAGGTTTTCACTATAGAAATCATTCAAATTTTTTGCTATACAGAAATATACTACAGAAAAATGTTAATTCAAATAATTTCGATGATTAGAAGACAAAATTGTGTATTACGCAATAAATTATTATATATGCGATTCTATAGGGCTGACGAACAATTGAACTCTGGTTCGAGCCTAAGTGGAGCAAGAACTTTATTCTATCCGTTCTCTCTCGGTGGGCAATGGCAAACCACCGAATTAATCTCCTTTGACAACTTCTTCATAAAATAAAGTGGTTAGCAAAAACCCTTTCTGGGTTGTTGGTTGTAGCGTTACAGTGTGTGTACTCGTACGCATATTAGTAGAAGTAGCTTTTGGTTTATTTGATTTGATTTTACTAACCTGAACATGTGGCGGAGTAGATAAAACATAAATGACTGCATTCGCTACGTCAACGGCTTGCAACATTGGAAAATTTGAAAATTCTGCTATAGCTTCGGGCGGTGATGTTTTTTCAAACTCTTCGAAAAGAGCTTGCACACCTTCTGTATCTACTAAGCCGGGACTAATACTCTATAACAAGTTAAATAAAACATATTGGTAAACTAAATTACTCAGATTTTTACTTACGGTAACTTTAATTTTATCCTTAAACAGATTTAACTCATTTCTAAGCGTTTCTGTTAAAGCAGTTACAGCAAATTTAGAAGCCGGAATCACACTAAGGTTTGGAACATTCATAACTTTGTGGCCTTCGATGGCATTCATATGAATTATATGACCATCTACTTTATTAGCCCTCATATCTTGCACCGCTTCTCGTGTAGCAATGCACAATCCCAAGACTTGAATATCAATTATTGATTTCCACACTTTCGGATCTCCTTCAGTAAGGTTCGTTTGTGGGAAACTGCATGCATTGTTCACAAGAATATGAACAGGTCCTACATTTTCTTTTACCCATTTAAAAAGACCCAATATATCTTCTTCTTGACCAATATCAGCTAGATAAGTAAAAATTTTTCCCTTTCTTCCTTGTAGCTTCTTTGATACTTCGTCAAGTTTTACTTTTCCTCGAGCTACAGCAACAACCTATAAATTTCATTTTAGGTTTTTATTTGAAATTAAAATATATTTACATTAACGCCGGAGTTCACCAACTGCTCCGTAACAGCATATCCAATACCTTTACTTCCACCAGTAACAATAGCAACTTTACCAACCCAGCGATCCATTGAGCAAGCCATTTTTCAAACACTGACCGTTTCTATTCGTAAATCTAAAATTTGTAATTGACTTTTATACCAATGTATAATCTTCAATAATTTTATAACTAAATAATTTTATTCAAAAAATTAAAGTATTTATTTGTTTAATGGTAGATACATATTATGGTATGTTAATAGACGGCGATAAGATAGCGTGAATGAATTTAATTATATAAGATGATTTGAAATTTTGTAATCGACGTGATTAATTTTAACTAATATTTCAGTATAGGTATTGACGATTGGGGAGGGGTCAGGGTCAAGATATTGCCAAAAAATATTTTCGAAAGTCATAAAGTATGCAAATAATAAAATTCCTTATAAAAAATTGAATTTTTAGTTATCGTTAAATTTAATAAATATGCCACGAAATATTTTATTATTGATACAATACTACAATACAATAACCAGCAGTATGGCGTAAAGCTTACATTGGCCGACTGCATGGGAAGTGGGTAACAGCGGTTCAAATCCTGGTCGAGTCGAATACACTGCTGTGATCTAAAAACCCCAAGATTGATCTGTGGGCTTTCCTCAGAAGGCAATGGCAAACCACCAAAGTAATTTGCCAAGAGAAACTATAAATTGGTCACAACGCTTCTGTTAAGAAACATACGACGACTAGGAAGAAGATAATATTATTAGTTATTAATAAATATAATAAAAAGTTTTATGTATTCTTCTTCATATCAATCATACTCACACTATCTCTTTTATCTATGATATCAATCGATTGTACATCAATTAAGCTTCTAACCAATCGAGTTCCACTGTATTTACATATTAGATCATTGCGGACGAAGTCCTGATTTATGAAACTCATAATTGATTATTTGGGTATACTATTTTCAAATCTAATACTGAATAAGCATTAGTTTGTATATTTAAATTTATAGAAAATATGTTTTATGTAATTTTAATAGTAGAAGTGTTGTTTCTTGTTTCTGCCTAGAAGACATTCGATGGCTGTTTTGAGTGAAAGCTTATTACAATAATAATTTTGAAGCACCCTGTATAGAAACTTTACAGTTTGACATTTTATAATACATAACCTATAAAACTTCATGTGTGCTGTTTCTTGTAACGTTTCAACATGAAAAATTTAGAGCTTTTCGATATAAGCCGTGAAACTATTGAAGACAGCTATAATGATGTTAGTCGCATTGCATTTACTAAAGAGTGCGTATACGCTTTAAAAAATTCACTTGTGACCGTGTATAGCCGCGATTCCGGTGATATTCTGCACACTTTCGAAGAACCATTTAAATCTATCACTGATTTTGAGATTTTAACGATTGAAAATATTTTATGGTTTGGAACAGGAGACGAGTTTGTGTATATAAATATTGATAATAATGAATTACACAAAATCCAACCATGCGAATCGTTTATCGCTGCTGCATGGAATCCAGCACAAGATTCTATTGCTATAGTTTCAACTAATCGCGAAATAGGAGCTTATAGGGTTGATTATGAAGACGATTTAATTATTCCGATAGAAACTGCAGATTTAAATACCTGCGCAAATAAAGAAGACTTTATTAATGTTGGATGGGGTTCGGTTAACACTCAGTTTCGAGGAACTGCTGGAAAATTGTCTTCGGTTGTACAGGAATCTGATGGTAAGAGTTTGGCATTTAAAGTTTAGATTTAATTTACTAATATTTACACTTTTAGAAGCTATTGCTGTTCAAAATAATGACTATTCACAAATTTCGTGGCGTGGAAATGGAGAAATGTTTGTAGTAATTTTTAATAATATAAAGGAAACTAAATTTTTAGTTTTCCAATATCCCTGCACATTAATACATCAATCCGTACCAGTCATTGGTTTACAACCCATAATAGCATGGAGTCCAGAAGGTAACAAAATTGCTTCTTTTGTGTGGACAAAGAAGAAATGCGAACTGACAATATTTGAAAAAAATGGGTTGTTTAGATCCAGTTTTGAATTATTTCGGAAGGTAATTTTAATAAACTTTTTATTTTCTTTTTGTACAAAAAATTGTTAACTAATGTATTTTGTTTCGGTTACAGTTTGGGTTTGAAAAGTAGTTAATTTTTATTTTAGTTTAGTTCTAATGAACTGAAACTTTATAAGTTTTATTACTTGTTGGAAATCCACATACAATAATTTTTACTTTTAGGAAAACGTCAAGGAAATTAAATGGAATCCATCTGGAACAATATTAGCTATATGTCAAGAAGATGATCAAGGTCTTACCACAATTGATATTTATTACATGAAAAATTATGTTTGGTATTTAAAACAGCGCCTCAATTTTCAATCGAATACTTTAATCCAATATGAATTTTTAAATTTAACTTTTGTTTGCTCTCTACGTGTAATAACTAAATTTGAATCTATCACTTACACGTTTAAATTTGTTGTTAATAACAGTTGCATAAGTTACAACAATGAAGGTTTGGTATGTGCATCGATAAACGGAAACGAGTTGTATTTGACGAACTGTAAAGAGGGAGTTAAACCACCACCAATGTGTGATTTTGTGGCAAAAATGAATGTACCGATTAGTTTCGTTCTTTTTCATCCAGATAAGCCTAAGTTAGCAGTTGTGGATTGTGATAATTTGATTAAAATATTAGAAATTGAAAACAACAATTTTAAAATTTTAGGTGAATTTTGCTTAAAATATGACGATAATCTTTTGATTCCTTTGAAGTTTCATCATTTTGTGTGGAAATCTGACACTGAAATCGTTTGTTTGGTTGAAAGAATTGAAGAAAATAAATGTTTATCTTCGTTGTTTGTACTTAAAATGACCGATGTATGGCAACTTGTTAAGGAAGCAGAAATTGAAAAAGATGTTAGTTACATTGAATACATAAAAAGTTCTGATAAGTTACTTTTACAGAAATGTAATATACTCAGCCAAGTGGTTGGTAATGACATAACGGAAGACGGTATTATTTTACAATCGCTTGTGCTTTATCGTAAATCTATAATGATTGATGGTGAATTGTATATTTTTTCTTTGACATCTACTGATAAGTTTTATGTTAATGCTGAGGAAGTTTTAGAAGGAGAAGGTGTGATATCCTTCATACTTCATGACGGATATTTGCTATTAACGACTCAGCGACACAATTTGATGTGTGTACGTTTAAATAAACAGTCGCTTCTAGAATTTTGCCAGCTTAAATTTGAAAACCTTTATAGCAGATCAATAGAACAAGGAAGTTATTTACTCTTTGGTATACCGAACACTTCCTATGTTGTAATGCAAATGCCAAGAGGTAACATAGAAATGTGCGCTTGTAGAATGATATCTATGGACAGAATCGAGTTGTTGATACAAGATCAAAAGTGGAGTTCAGCTTTAGATTTGGTAAGGATAGAAAAATTGAGCACCGACGTTTTAGTCGATCTGGATGTAGATCGTTTTGTTTCTAAAGTTCCAGAATTTGTCAAATCGGTTCAAATACCTTCGATTATCAACGATTTTTTGTTGGGTCTGCAAGAAGAAAACGTATTAATCACGCTATACAAAAATTGTGGTATAGCACCACCTAAACAAGTGGCAAATAAACTTGAGATAATTGGAAATGCTTTGATCGATTTTATGACCAATCACAATTATTTTTATTACATTTCTACTATAGTAATTGCATGTTTTATTAAAAACTCTGGGACTTCAATTGAAGACGCTTTGCAGCACATTCAAAATTTGTTACAATCCAATTCTGTTAAAGTAGCCGAAGAAGCATTCAAAAGCATTTATACTTTAAAACCCAACGCAAAGGTTTATCAGAAAGCATTGGAAATGTACGATTTAGACTTGGCGGTGTTTGTAGCAAAACACATTCAAATGGATCCCAAGGAATATAAGCCATTTATAAAGAACTTAAAAAATCTGGAACCGATTAGATGTCGTTTTGAAATCAACACCTTTTTGAAGCGTTACGACATGGCTGTAAAATATCTGATCAGGTATTCCGAAGACAAAGACGAAATTTTAGACTACGTCAAGGAACATTCCGTTTATAAATCTGCATACGAATGTTTAGACTTGAATAGTTCATTATTAAATGACATTACAAAAATTTATGCTGAAGAGCTAAGTAAACAACGCTTGTATGACGAATCAGCCACATTATATGAACGTGCTGGTTTAAATAAATTAGCGCTTGAAGAATACAAGAAAGCACTTCTATGGGAGCAAGCAATTGTAATTATGAAAAAAGAGGAAGTACATATCACCGAGTATAATGAACATTTGTATGAAATAATAAACAGTCTCAAAAAGCAAGGACGCATTTTGGAAGCCTGTGAAATTTACGAAAAATATCTTGACGATTACGAAACTTCGGCTGTGTTACTTGCCGAAAATAAACTGTTTAGCCAAGCTTTAAATTTGGTAAAGAAATATAAAAGAAATGATATATATCGTAAGTTTTTTATTTTTGTAGTTTGATTTAAAGTTAATATTTTTTTTTTCTAGAATCAGACATAGCATTAGCTTTGAAAGATTATTGTTCTGATTTATCTTCTAAGTTCCAATCTATGCACGAAACTTTCATGAAATACAAAGAACGCTTGAGTATTGTGCGAAGTAAAAAAGTAGAAAAACTCGCATCTGCTATGCATTATGACAACAGATTGAATTTTAATTCTCAGCAACCAAACTACGAAGATGATATTTGCTCGATTGCCGATACTGTTGTATCTACAACTTCAATGCGGTCAACAAGGTAGGTTTCGAATAACTACATACCAAAGTATAAGTTTAACTATTTAATTTTATGTTTATAGTTCACGTAGCTCTACAATGTCGTCACGACATAGAAGAAAAGAAGAACGAAAAAAAGAAGATTTAAGAGAAGGCGGGTTTTATGAAGATATCGCATTGATGAAAGCACTACATCAATTAATTCAAGAAGCATTCCAATTAGGTCCTCAAATACGACAGCTCTGTTTAAGTATTATTTCTTATGGCCAGAATATAACTATTGATATAAAGGAAATGCACAATCTGTTAATAAAATTGCAAGACGATATGAAATTTGGTATCAAAGAAATTTGGCCATTAAATATTAATAATATAAAGGCAATCGAAGATCCAAATGCTTCTATTATATATGCAAATGTTGATGTCCTAGGTATGCAGTTATTTATTTAAAATTTTATTAATGATAACTTGTTATGGAACTATTGAATTAATCGATAGTTAATCTTTATTTGAACTATCAATAGTTAGTCTATCTAATAACTAAAACTATTCAAATTATATTTTAGTTACCAAAGCTATCGAAAGAATTTTTAGATTGTCAGTTAATATACCAATACGCAACGTATAGTATATACTCTGTGGTGCTACTACCAATATCAACCATCACAAAAAAAATTTAATCCGGTTTTGGTTAAAAAAGAGAAAAAATATGTTGTATATTATGCCAAATTAAAAAAATTACAAAATGAATGCTGAAAATAAATAAATTGAATGAACAAATAATATTTATTATTTATATATTATCTGATCATTGGATTAGTTAATTATGGAATATGGACCAATTTCAGAGCTTTAATAAAAGCAGAACAGTAATACTTTAAGTAAGCACCGGTGGAACTTACCACCATCCTAGATTAGATAAGATATGAAGTTTTATAAGGAATAAAAAATAGCAATTGTTATTTTATATTTTGAACATTCCTTAAAATTTGAATGGCAATCTAAGCGACAATTCAAATAATTCAATAGTTTTTATTCGATTGTTTTTATTCAATAGTTTTATTCGATTGTTTTTATTCGAATTACTGCGTAGTAGCTAACTATTGATAGTAAAAAAAAAATTTCGATAGTTCCCTTCACTAATGATAACTAATTATTTCATTACAGATATCAAATATCGTTCTCCACCCGAAGGTCTGAATATGTCTTGGAAATTAACTTTAATTTAAAAAAGTTGTATAATATGTACTTGTAAATACGGTTTTATTTAGAAATAAAGACTTCAAATTTTTATTTTTATTAACAGAATTTTTGTAAAAAAATGTACATAATACATACCTACTTCCTCATTGCTCCAACCTGGAATCATATGGTTTTATGGTGGATTCTGATCTTTGCCTATAAATCTGAAATAATATTTTTTATCTTAATAAAACTTCTGCAACTTGGATAAGCTGTTAATAAACAGTCAATCAAATTTAAACAATTCACCACTATTAAACATCTTTAATAAATAATTATTAAACCTCCCCTTTATTTGAACTTATAACAGCGCTTATTTTTTATACCCCTACCCTTATTAAATCACCTTATAAAAAATCCGTTCCTTGTCAAAACTACCTGCTCCCACCACCTCAAACAATATTTAAATGGATTCTCTCTTAATTTTCTTTTTAGTTCATAGTATGGTGAAAACGTTTGTGATAGTTTGTACTTGCAGTGTATTTTATTTGTGATAACTTACAAACATTTTGGTTCTAAAAAGTGTTGGGGTTTTTGTTAAATATTGATATGGTAAATACAAAAAGTTCATTTTTGTACGATCTTGATTTTTAATTTGCTGGCAATATTTTTATTAATAATAATAATAATATTTTTTTTAAATATTATTATATTGCTTTTAATAACAATTACAAATTTTTCTATTCTGTACACTAGGTAATAGAAAATAATATAGATGGCGTATCTGTTATTAAACCCCGGTTAAAATTTTATTAAGATGTAAGAAATACCGAAATTTTATGAGCAAAATCATACTTATGCAGCACGAAACTGTCAAAAATACTCCAAACACACGATTCTGCTCGCCAGAAAACCAAAGAGGCTTTGCCGCCTCCAAACACCAACATCAAGCACCAAAATGAGATGAAGGAGATATGGGTACACCCCGGCGCTCCGCAGTCCACACATGACAAAAGACAAAGACAATCATACTTACCTGGCGTAGAGATCACCGTGATCAACAAGGCGGTTTCTCCAGGATGAGGCCCTTTCATTGCACTACGAGTGGGCTGACTCTTGCGATTATCCCTAATGTGGATAACTCGGGCGCGTTATTTTTGGTAGTCGGGACTGCGTACGCGCTATCCCGGTTTAAATGAACTAAACTAAGATCATCTCCGTTTAAATTTTATTGAATTTTATAATACTTATAAATAACAACAGTGGATTGGTGTGGTCCCTGTTTGAGTTACAGCGCGGAAATTTTGAGTTCGAATCTCGAACTTGGCAGAATTTCTTAGCTCGGCTTTCCGGTGTATACATCAACACGTTGTGGATTTAAGAATTGGTTCTAAATTTACATAAATCTGGCCAATTGACAGAGTCAAGGTCAAAATTTAATATAAAAAAACAATAATTATGAAAAGTAGTAAAACCATGAAGCGCAACTAATATTTTTCTAAATCAGTGTCAAACAGGTTGGAGAAAATGCGATAATATATTCTTGTTAGAAATAGTATATTGTTTTATTAGGATGGAAAGATTAACTTTTCCTGCTTTGCGAGTTTTTTCATTTGCGAGGTGAGTGGAACGAGCCGAGCGAATGGAAAACTTCCGTGGCAGGAAAAGTTACCTTTCCATCCGAATTAAACATGTTACTTTTTCTCCAAACAAACAAAATTCAAAAATAAATTTCAAAATTAGCAATAACTCGGGAATGGCGCTAGATATCAAAAAACAGAGCAAAAAATTCTCCCCCCTAACTTTCTACACACCCCGTAAATTATTGGTAGGAAAGCATATGCAAAAATTCAGATCGATCGCGCGCAAAAAATTTGATCTTCCTGCCAATACCCACTATGAAATTTTTTGAATTAGCAATAACTCGAGAACGGCGCTAGATATCAAAACACTGAGTAAAAAATTCTCCCCCCTCGCTTATTGCACACTCCTCGTGAATTATCGGTAGGAAGGCAGAATTCAGATCGATCGCGCGAAAATAATTCGAAAGGTAGATAATTTTTATCGGTCAACCAGTTTTAATGTAATCAAAATAATTGTAATAAAAATAAACAAAAGTAAGGTGACATTTTGATTTAATCTGTCAACTATTTTCAATTTATGTTGCTAATTTTTAAATTGAATTCGCAACTGTCAACTTCAATAATTGTGACATTTATTAAAATTTTTAGGTTAAAAGATCAAAATTTTTATTTATTTGGTTAAAAATAAAATTTTAATTTCGTATATTTAAGGATTTAAATGTCAAAGTCAAAGTTTACATCTATTTATTTTTAAATTACGCTCTAAAATTTTATATTTGAAATGGTAATTAAACTTAAAATAATATTTAGAAAAGGTAGATACCATACTCAATTTAATTAAAATAATGACACATATCTAGTTATTTTTTTACCTGCCTCCGACAGTTTTATTTTAGAAAAAAACTCTACACCACGTGGTTTTATGTATGTTGCTAAGGAAATGTTTGACTTTCGTATTTAAAATCGATAATGAAACAGCTGACTTTCGTGACGTGTGGAGAAAAAATGTTTTATTAAAATTGGCACATATGAAAGAACACTATGTAGATAAGCGTTTTAAATAAGCTAAACGTCGAATAATCAAAAATTATTTTGATTCTAGTTTCATTGGTTTAAGCGTAAAATAGTCCATCTTTTGAGATAGTTCAATATAATATGTAGATTATCGATCTTATTTATTGACGAAAATCACAATTTAGTGACATTATACTTTGTAACTTTTGAATGATAAAGAACGGATAATAACTTTCATATTATCTTCAGTAAACAGTGATAAAGCGAGTCCCATTCATAAAAATTGAAAACCATGCACTTCCCAGGAAGTTGGTTGCATGCAGGTGTTCAATTGAAAAAGGAAATACAAGAGTCATTTCTTGACCGCGCGTGGAAAAATCTTTTCTCTCTATAGAAAAAGTGTCATCTTTATTTAATTTAAACGCGCATCAATTTTGCGTTTCAGTTCTCCTAATAGAGGGGTAATTAAAATAAATAGGTAAACTCAACTTTGCATAAATGACTACTATTTTTGGGTCCGAGGCAGTAACTCTGCCCGTTTGTCACTAGAAGTGAACATTTGTCTTTGAATTTTGCAGGAGAAATTAAAATTTTTTGCAAAATCACGTGGTGTTAAATTAATTTAATTTGATCAAAATTACAGATTAACGACAAATAAAATTGTCTGTAATTTGATCAAGTTTGAATTTTGGTTCGATTTTAAATTATAAAATCGGTAACGCGTTCGTAACATCAAGTATTATAAGTGCTGTAACTGAAGTTTTGTTTAGACTATAATTTGAATGATTTAAAAAAAACCGCCTTTTAAAACTAATCAAATTTTTATTTCATTTTTTCCAACCAATGAAAGGCATCCAATTTTAAATTTAGATAATTGCGCCACCTGTTGAAAATTTTTTCGTCCAAATGAAAAATCGCACCCTTGATATAAAATTTCAAACGAAAACTTTAAGGTGAAAGAAGAAATTAATAATTGGTAGTTACATTAACTACCAATTATTAATTTAAATATAATATAACTCTTTAAAATAATTAATTACATACCTAGGTAATTCAGTAAACCATTTAAGTTTACTGAAAGAATAATTTAAGGGTAAGCGTTTTATACTTCATAAAGTTGGGTGACTTAAATTTTATTGTATTTTCGGGTACATTACCAATTTTGGGTAATACATTGAGGATGTTTTATTATCCTGTCCATAATAATCTTTCTTTATAGGAATTTACATTAGGAATTTTTGTTATTTAAAGAAATTAGAATTTTGTGTTTTATTTTTTAAATCTGTGTCGATTTGCTGCAAGGAAATAAAATAGGCAGGGTAGGATTTTTCGGGATTTATTTTTGTTTCTTTGAATTTGTGAAAGAACAAATTCTTTGGTTTTCGAAAAAATAATTTTTATATGGGCTTTATATGGGATAAATGATTTTGTACAAATATAAATTAGTCTATATGTATTATTAAGGACTAAATCTGTAATTAACTCATATAAGCTTACATTTTTTTAAATATTGTCTATACAGGGTTGTTAAAAAATTGTTAAAATTATGTTTTACTATTTTTAGTGGTGAAAAGCTATTTAAAAAAAAATTAGTTTGCATTTTTTTGTCTAATGTAAGTTAAATGCATCTGTGATTTTTATTACTATATTATGTATAGTGTTAATATAATTTAATATGAGAAAGTAGTGTAAATTTAAATATTAATTTTCGTTTTTGTAATTTTCACAGCGACGAAAAGCCATGGAAACCAAACCAAAATACTAGAACAAAAGTTTTCCTCCTTTTGATAAAGATTTACCACGAAATATACCAAGATTAATATTTTGGTAACCACACTGGATAATAACTGAACTCATAATTGTAAAAAGGCGAATAATTTTAACTTTGTTTTCATATTTCATGCAATCTTGACAATGCATTTTTTCTGATATAGATTTTTTGATTATCGGATACCAATTTAAAATATTAAAACTCAATAATCTTTCAGCTTAAAATTAGATGATAACAAAAAATTGAGAAATTAAATTATTATTCTAACCTTTCTTACATAGAATGTATAGAAGCATTCACGATTTCTCACCTAACTTTTGCCATAATTGACCAGAAGACGGCGCGGCGTCCGCGTGTAGGATTTGATTTCATTTTTTATGACTACTTAAGATTTTGAATTCTTAGGTTGGTACATGGTACAATTTTAATTTAAATTTTAAAAATATAAAAAAATTTTAAATTAATTTGAATTAAATTTTTTTTTCAATTTAAACTGCAAATTAAAAAAAAACTTTCGAAAATGTTAAAATAGGTCGTAAAACTGCAAAAAAAGGCAAAAAGGTCAAAATAAATAGGGCTTATATAACGTAGTTTTCCATATTACTTTGCATATTTTTGTCTAAAGTATAGGGTGTTTTTTAGCTGCAGTTTTCAATTTTCAACAGAGTACGGTTGCAGAAACGTTGGTTGCTGATCAGTGATCATGATCAGGTAAAAGGATGTCCATTAATTATTACATGAGGCGATTTTTCCACCACCCCTCCTCTCCTGGTAAGATTGTCTACTATATATTCTTTTGTCTATGTAAAGCCCACCATTAAAATATCGGATAATTATTATATTTTGTAGGTTAGTCATATGTATAATTTTACAATATAATATGTCAATGTAAAATATAATTTTATTATATTATTATATTATTAAATTTACCCCAAGCCGCGGTGTGGGCAACCGTAGGATCTAACTAAATGCCTAAAAATAACCATCTTTAAAAATTTACCCCCAAAATTTAACCTTAGCGCTGATGAAGAGTATCTATGTGACAGAAATAGAGAAGGATAATAATCTTATGATTATAGAATAATTTATTTTATTTTAGTTTTTTTTTTACAAATTTTGAAGTTAGAATAATTCGGGATATTTACAGTCCAGCCTATAAGAGCACGTTAAACTCTTATCATATTAACTTAAAATATGATAAATATCCCTAATTTGAGAGAAAGGGACCCAGTTCTTGTTGTTATTAGTTAATGAGTTTCTGATTCATGTTGTGGCTGTGAGTGCGTAAAAATAAATCATAGCAATGTATAGATATCGTATTTTATTTTAACCATTTCTTTTTATAATTTATAATTTTATTTTTCAATATAATCTTCTCGAGCATTATTTATAACATACATTTGTTACTTGTATAAATTAATTTTGTAAACCTTCAAAACATTATATTTGTTTGTTCGATGTTCGATCTATTTTCAAATTTGGAGTTAGGTAATATTCACTTGCAGTGCAAAATCTGGAGTGTAGGGTGTATGAACAATTTCTTAGAAACCCCACCCAAATTTTTTAAGTGCTCATTTCAATAATGTATTTTTTTGAGTTTATTTATAAATTTTGTGTGCTTCTGCCCACCCCAAATATATTAGGCCCAATTGGACCCCAAAATATCTAAATTCATCTAAATCTCAAAGTTTTTTCCTGCACGATTACAATCGTTTTTCATACGAAGTATGATAAAGTATAATAAATACATATAATAGTACATCTAAAACCAATACACGTAATAAGTAGAGATGAGTTTTTTAGGTTTTTACCTTTTTCTTATTTAAGCTTCTAATATTTACGTTTTATTAGAACTAAAATTTGTTTAACAGAAAAATATGTTCGCTGAGCCCTATTTGTTTTTACCCTTTTTACCTTTCTTTAAACAATTTGCTAAAAAGTAGGTTACCTATTTTTGAATTTTTACGATCTATTTTAAAATTTTCAAACCCGTTTTCTGATTTTTAATTAAAAATAATTTTTTGAAACCAAAAACCTGATATCTTTATCGGCAGTTCTACTGCGACAATCTACTAATCTCGCGATATGAAGATGAATTCAACATTTTGGCAGTTCCTGCGTTGTAGAAAATTAAATTTCTTACAGCATTGTTAATATGAATTTTATCGTATACCTATGTTATGATTATTTTAGTGTTTCGAATAAAATATCTTGTATTTTCAAGATGGAATATCAATTTTGGTTGCAAATATGATCTCTGGAAAGCACCGATTTAATTTTAAACTAAAAACTGTTTATTTTCAATTTCTTGTATAATTAATTCTTATGAAAAATGTTGCAATTTTTAATTACGTCATGCTAGATCCCCTATTTTGTAAAACGACATATTCGGAAGTAACAGCTGCGTTACTAGGACAGTCTTTTGTGCATAATGGGCAGTGTAATATATTAATTATAGAAACTTTAACAAAAGACAAAAGTAAAAATTGATTCTAAGGATATTTACTTTTATTTAATAATTTAGAGAAAATTATTTTAAAAATATGTACCCATGTTATTATATAGACCACTTTTCCCTACTATACTTTCATTAATCAACAACGTGTTTTCTTGCACTTGATGACATAGGTAAAATGCAGTCACAACGTAACACGGGGGTGTTATGGGTGTTTCGAAAACACAGATTGACAAAATTAACGGATCTCGAAGAGGCGTTGGCGCAATAGGTATAATATTTTAGGGGGGCTAAAACGAGGACCTTTTTCTTTGCTTAACAAAATCAAAAATCGACGATAGATAGTAAATTTATGTTTTAATATAAATTTATTGACACATAAAATAAAAAAAAGTAAAAACATAACGAAATTCTTCTTTCCTTTTTTTCAAATTAGTCGATTACGCTTTCTATATCAATAAAATTATCCATTTTTTTACCGTAGTCAATTTATTTTAGGGGGGCTAATTTTAATTTTGAGGGGCCTAAAGCCCCTAGTTGGCCTATGCGAAAAGGCCCCCCATACCTCTAATTATGCATTTTTTCAATACCTAAATAATAAATAACATTAATTATTATGTTTATAAATTATATAAGAGGATTAAAGGCTGAGAGTCACATTTTTTCGATAAGATTAGAGGCTTGTTAATTCCCGAATGTAACCTTTTATTCACAACCATGACCAAAACTACAAGCAAATACATTAAACTATTAATACGTACAACTTCGCGGGTTTTCAAGCATTTTTTGGGTATCAGGCTCTTTCGCGCCATCTACCATACGAGTTGGAACTTGGGCTTTCAAATGAGAAAAGCTAAGGCCATCATGTATCATTTTGATGAGGAATTATCCGAGTATACGGAGTAGCTATCTATATTATGAATTTAATTGCAATCGGCGCGGCATTTCTCGGTAAGGTACAATTCATTTTCATTAAAATTCCAATTTTCCGTTGTAAATGACATTTTGAAATGAGCTTTAAATTCGCAACTTTAGAAAAAGAATGCTAAGAAAAATTAAAAGTGCAGTTTTAATTACTGTGGGAAAGTTTTTGTAATTTAATGTTTTCAGTTTTTAGTACAAATTTAAAAAACTTCTTTCTAAAAATGACTTGCTTCATCCACTTTGTTGTTTGTAATGATTACAGCTGGACACAGCACATTGGACATTGCACCAACTTTATTTGACATTTTATAAAATTTAATTCGCATAAAATTATTTGTTTAGTGCTTTCAGTCAAATTCAATTTAGTTATAAACAGTGACAGTGACATATTATTACGTCAAGAGCACGCATTTAAGTAATATCAGTACCAACTCGGCTGGTAGGTGGCGCAACTTATGAATATTCCCTCAATTTGGCGAAGTTGTACGTATTAGTAGTTTAATGTATTTGCTACAAGTAAAAATTCTGGTTTTGAAAAACGTCAGATTTGACAAATTTATTTTGATCCAGAATACTGATTTTGATAGTATTATATTGTTTGGTATTATGAATTCTAATCCACGGAAAACAGAGAAGTTCTTGAACTTTTTACACTACATTATTGTTTGCACAATAATAAAAATTCTGGAAAAGTTTAAACTTAATCTTGTTTTTAGTTATCGAGATAAAAAATATCAAAGTTACATTGCGTTCACATTAATTTTAGTTCATTATTTCAACAATCAGAAATGTCAGCATTACCAAAAATCGCCAAAATATTTATGAAAGTCTTATAAATAAGTATACCAAAGTTCATAAAAGTTATGTTTTTAGTTTCTGAGAAAATTAAATTATTTTACCGAAAATCGTCATCAAAACAACACTTCCCTGCTTATATATGCGCAGGGAAATTGAATTTTAATGACTAATCCGGTAATAATTAGTTATTGTAACACAATCAAAGATACGTCGTTGTTTTCTTTATTACTTATTGTTTTGACAGTAACTATCTATGGTAACTATGTAGTCAACAAATTGACAAACTTGATTTTTGCTCATTTTAAAAATGATGTTCAATCAATAGTGAGCCGAGTGAGCCTACATATGTGCCTATGTGCGTATACTGGGTGCCCGTTTTTCGAGCTCCACCATGGGGATCTCAGTTATTATAAGAGATACGAAGTCGGTTAAATTTGGACAAAGTTACGGATTTTCAGACTGAAAAATTATCTGAAAGAAAATTTGAAAAACTTTTGTTTTTATTTTTTCAAACGAAAACCAAAAGCACAAAACATTTTTAACTAGGACAGTCTTGGGACACTTTTTCATAGGGAATCTAAATCTTACTTCGCATTTTTTAATGCGTTCTTGATGCCAGAGTTACAACACTCAACTTTGCTAATTGATATACTTATTGAATTGAATACTTATCAGTGCACTGAATTATAATATAATAAACATTGTATCATGGCCTTGAATAATGCACATAAATGGAATTTTGTGTAAGTGCAATTAAGTTGCAATTACAATAATTATTGTAATATTTAATTAAAATGTTTATATTTATTATCATTATTGCTTATTGCCAAAAATTTAACAAGTTTTAAAATAAATATTTGTAGTGAGCACAAGAAAGGGTGGTTAATTTTTTAGATTATAAAATTTTTTTTTTTTTACTTAATTAATAGTAGGTAATTATATTTATAAAATTTAATTTAAGTTAATTTGTATTTTTATTAAATTACGTAGTACTATTTTAACTTGGAACCTCCGTGCCGAGTGTGCACACGAGTCACGGTTAAAGTTGTTACGCCACTGCCACTTTTGCAATAATATGTGTTAGCTTCTTCTTCTATTATACATAAGCTAGCATACCAATTAATTAATCTATTTTATTAGCAACCCAGCTCTCAGTTGTAATTATTATTTTATCGTTACAGTTCAGAGGTCAGAAAGCAAGCAATTTAAAAATTTAGATCTTACACAAGTTTTACTCAACATTATATTACTCAAGCAGCAGGAATAACGTGCTAGTCGCGATTTTTTTAAAGTTGTTTAATTTTCATAAATACGAAATGAAATTTTCAAATTAATTCATGTTACAAACGGGTAGGTTGCATTATTTTTATATAATATTTACTGTGAGTTAGTGTTAAGTGCAGTTTATGTTATGCGATTTTGCTTACGATTTTGTTTACGATTTTGCTTCCAAGTTGCCGTAAGCAAATTTTTCGAAGTTTACGTTATACAGTTCGACCTGAAGATGAACTCGCAAACGAAGTCGTGAATAGAAAACCACTAAAACCAGTCATACAAGGAAATCGTATAACGTAAACTACACTGGTTAGTTTCAGATTTCAGTGAAATTTAAAATATCATTAGTAAATTAACACTTTCCAGCTGAAATTATTCTAATTTCGCAAAAATAATTTTTTTGGTCCTTATTGCAATAATTTAATAAAATTATTAATAAAAAATTTGCTTTGACAGTAAAATTCGGTGTGTTATCTGTGAATAAAGGTATCAATCATTTTGATATAAAGGATTATCTTCTAATAATTACATTGGTTTGAAATATTATTTCTCAGATAACAAAGTTTTGCCATTGTCTAATTTAATATTTTTATTTAATCCGTTTATTTAACATAACATGAACGGTGGGTGTTTGAATCTCTTTTTATTCAGGAGAGCTGAAATTTGGCACACAGTTTCTACTAGTGCGACCTGTTAATATAGGTATAGTAATATTTTTTTATCATTTATGTTTTAAATTTTCAAAGCTCGAAAAATTAATACTCAGAGAAAACGGTAATTTGAAGAGAATTAAATTTCCTGTAAAGAAGTGTCTTTCATGGTTTAAGATCGGTTAAATGTGAAAGGTATTCAAAGATGTACTTTTCAACTTTTTAGTTGCTTATGTGCGACTTTGAATGTTTTTCACACTAATTGTTCATCTATAAAAGATCTTTCTATAGTTAGAAATTTAACTGCCTACAAAAGTGTCTTACTGTTATCTCAGCGTTTATTATTTAAGGTAACGCCGCATGTTATAAAAATATTGATCATTACTTTCAATTAAATTAATTTCAAAAATTAGAAAATAACTGAGTAAAAGAATTTACACAAAAAGTTATTATAACGTGGAGTTATTAGTTAAGGGGGAAACCTCCTTTACACGGCTGAAAAATTCACGATATTAATGAATTTTTTTTCTAAGGTAGAATTACTCCAAACGCTTTGCAATTTTTAGGGTAATTTAATACATATTTTAAAAGTATACAGGAATTTTTTCAAAAAAAATGAAACACTTTTACTGTGTATACGGATGCCGCGTTTACATCGTGTTGCCTATGGAGTGTCTCCATTGTGTACAGTGTAGCGTCCTTAATTGTGGTCTGAAACAAAAAAATCAAAATTTTTTTTTAACTTTATGATAGTAGCTTCTAAGTGACAATGATATTTTTCAAAAAAGAGGTCGAAATGACATTTTTTTCATAGTTTGAAATTAAAATGTTTTTTTTCGTTAAAAAATCGACTTTAAAATACGAAAAAAAATATTAAAAAATTTTTTTTCTAAAAACAATTGTTGTCAAATAGAAGAGAATTTAATTATCTTTAAAATGAGCCGTTACAAAGCTCGGTCGGTTCAGTGTTACAGCTTTCTCAATCGTCTACACAAAGTCGAAAAAAGGTGTTTCGAGTAAAACGAGTTTAAAGTTTTTAGCACCTAATCTTAATTAATTAAAATAAAAATAAAAACCTAATTAAAATCTCATACATTCGTAAATACGGCAGCTATCAACTTGAAATTTTCAGGGAATATTCTTGAATAGTTTTACAATCGAATAAAATTATTTCCAAAAAATCGATTTTTTCGATCCGATAAAGGAAGTTTCCCCCTTAAATGCAGAATCAACCTTCTTGAAAACGTACCATCTTGAAAACATAAAATTGACTAAAAGCGTGGGACTATTAATTTCATTCAGAATGGGTGTCCGTTTGATGATAAGTTGATAAGTCAACATTTAACAACATTTAACAACATTTAAATACAAAATTTTAACAAGGAATGCTTACCCATGGAAGCAGCTTCTGAAGTTCTCTGCTAACGTTTATCATCGACAGACGGGGATGTAAATTATTAAAAAAATATTTTATGAGTAGGCATTTTTATGTAAACTAAAAACTTTTTTTTTCTTTGATTCTATGTGCATGCATTGAAACTTTTTTGACTACTCCCACCCCTTCCCATAACAATACCTTCTATAAAACTTTGACCCTTGTGTTTTACAAACATTGTGTTTTTAAGTAGGTAACTCTAAACAAAGCTAAAGTTATCTGGTTCTCTATTTGTATTGTTTTCAGCAAATTAATATTTATTATAGAATTGGTAACGAAATATATTTTAACTTGAATTGGCTCGTTATAGAGTATAAGTAGGTAGGTAATCGGTGCAATTTTCTAAAAAAAGTCGTATTTAATTGTTATGGCAGAAAATAACATAGCATTTTCAGTCGTACCTAACTAAATTTTGATGTTATTTATAACAACTTTGCTTAGAAAATTGGGGTCAAAAATGTAATAAAATATTAATTCAAAAGAAAAGAAATACAATTAAAATTAAAAATTTAGACGTCGACAAAATACAGGTAAAATATTATATATTATTTTTATTATCTTAACGTGTATTAATTACACGCACTTAAGATAGTACACACTTAATTAATCTTATTCCTGTATGAAGCACCAACCTGTCGGAGGTATCATTAAGTAAATAATATTAATAAGTTCATATTTTTAATAGTTGTGAATACCTATCATTTATTTATTATTTTAAGATGCGAAAACGTCATGAAATGCGGGAACTAGAAGGAGGATCTACAAAACATGACGAGGAAGCGTCTGCAAAAGAACGAAATAGCATTCATTCCGTACCATTCTTTGTTGGAATTATTTTTGTGATATTAATATGTGGTCTGTACGGTTTAGTGTTCCTGATAGATGATAGTTTACCATCACCATTACACATCGGCGATGAGGTAGGTAAAACGTGTGGTCAAATTTTACTCAATATTTTTTCATGTTCTTTGTATTTAGTACAGTTACGAAGACCGTTTTATAGCAGAAAGGGCCCAAAATAATTTAAAACAATTAACCAGCATAGGACCGCGAACTGTTGGTAGTCAAGAGAACGAATTTCTTGCAGTAGAATTTTTTAAACGTAAAATAGCAGCAATACAGAAATTTGCCCACCCTGATCAAAAAATTGAAGTTGATATACAATCAATTTCTGGATCATTCTTTTTAGATTTTAAACCGTATGGACTTAGCAATTCATATGGACAAGTACAAAACGTTATAGTTAAATTGCACGCCGAACAAGAAACCAACTATAGTTTACTAATCAATTCGCATTTCGATACGGTACCGACAAGCCCCGGTAAGCCTCAAATTTCAGCTTTATTTCATTTTTATAAAATTACACTTTATTGTATTTAGGTGGAAGTGATGATGGAATAAACTGTGTTGCGATGATAGAAGTTTTAAACAAACTATCAAAATCATCTACACGATTTAAACACAACATTATATTTTTATTTAACGGAGCCGAAGAAAGCATTCTGCAAGGCGCACACGGTTTTATAAAACATCACAAATGGGCATCCGAAGTACCAGTAGTAATTAATTTAGAAGCTGCGGGAGCAGGAGGAAAAGAAATGTTGTTTCAAGCTGGTCCTTCGAGACCATGGCTATTGAAGTATTACCAGAAAGTTCCACATCCAAATGGCCAAGTTCTAGGCGAAGAGTTGTTCCGTAGTGGTATTATTCCATCGGATACCGATTTTAGAATATTTAGAGATTTTGGAAACACAGTTGGTAAGTTAAATTTCACACTTTCAAATTAAATTTCTAATTCTTAAAATTGCAGGTCTGGATTTTGCTTTTGCTCGAGGTGGCTACAGATACCACACCAAGTTCGATAATTTTTCAAACATTCCCTTAGGATCATATCAACATGTAGGAGATAATTTGCTTTCTTTAGTGCGCAATTTGGCCAATTCACCTGAATTAAGTGATTCTCAAAAGCAACTTCAAGTTGATACTACATATTTTGACGTTTTTGGATTATTTTTTTTAACATATTCCGAAACCGTTGCTATTATCATACATTCTATAGTTGCAGCTGTGTCTTTCATTATAGCAATTAAGAGTTTTTATGAATTTGGTCTATGTATGTCTCAACTGCAATTTATTTTAAATTAATATAATTATTAATTATATTTTAGTATCGTCCATCTGGTCTGTCTTTTATATACTTTTATTATTTGGAGTTATTTTACTGAGCTGGATTTTGGCTACAGGAGTAGTTCTTTTTATTGCTTTTCTTCTGGGATCCATGAAATCTACAATGAGTTGGTATAGTAACCCGTGGTTATTATTTGGATTATATGCTGTTCCAGTTTTTGCTGTTTGTTGCGGAACTATGGTGTTATTTAATTATTTTCAAAAAAAGGTAAGAAACCAGTGCAGATAACTGAAAATATTTCAATGTTTCAATAAGCGTCTGTTTAAGTTCCTATTTAGGTCTTATTGCGTGAACATGTAATTTTCTAATATAAACTATAACATAAAATTATTTGAAATTTAAATTGCACGCAAGAAATCAATAAAAAGTTTATTTAAGTCTAGCTCAGTATAACAATTAAAATTTTTAGAATAATCTTAGCATTAGTGCTCACACGCAAATACAATTACATTTAGTCAGGCTGATCTGGACAATTATTTTACTAGTGGGAACAGGCCTTGGTGTTCGAACTACATATACAATTTTTGTTCCACTTCTATTTCACACTTTAGCGTTTAGTATCATACACATTTTTTGCCTACAACGTTCTGGTAAGCTAGAACATTTCGCTATTTAAAATTATATTATAATGAACATTAAAATAATTTATTTATAGTGAGAACATGGCAAATAATCTACGTTCTTGGAACAATCATTCCAAGTATGTTCATAATGCAAATATCAACACAAATCATTGGAGTTCTTGTGCCAATCAGTGGTCGAATGGGTGCCGATAAAAATCCAGAAATGTTGGTTGGTGTTTTAATATTACTGGTAACACTATTGATTACTTCTTTCTATGTAAGAATTTAACAAAATTTAGTAGGAATCAAAATTAGTTAATTTTATTTTAGGCTCCACTAGTAACTTTGCAGAGAAGACCTTCCGTATTATTAACATTTCTATGCATCATTATTGTAATAAGTTTTATTATAGTAATTACACCTCTTGGTTTTCCTTATAGAGGCAGTTTAGATGCGCCAAAACCACAACGCTTGTTAACAGTCGTAAGAAATCAGTTTGATTCTTAATTCTTTTCTTTACTTCCACATTTTTTAGCATTTAAGTCGAGTTTTTCGAAATAATGAAAACCAGATTAGCAAGAAAGATTCTGGATATTTTATAGTACCGCTTGATTTTAATGGACCAAGCACCGTAAAAAATCATTTAAGCAATTTAACATTTGAACCAATCATTGATGATTGTAAGCAGTCGTTGTTCTGTGGCCTTCCTTTGGTGAATGTTAGAATATTCTCATCATTGTACGTTACACAAATTTCATTATTTCAAATTCTTATTCAAATTTTTTTAGAGACCAAAGTAAATGGTTACAAGCAGAAGAACCTCAACTGGATGAACCCATAATATTAACGTTGCTGGACAGAAGTATTATTGATTCGGTTACAAGATTTAGTTTTAAAGCAACGGGTAATTCTAGTGATTTTAATATTAGAAAACGGGTTTCATTTAACATTTTTTAGGTCCCCCAGCTATGTCAATTTATTTATCACCGAAAGCTAATAAAAACTTGACTGCAATAAGTTTAGTTCCTGAACTTCCAAAAGAAACGATAATTTGGAACGATCGCCCTGCTTACTTAATTACTTATGTTTGGGGAGTTCGAAATACACCGTTATTATTTTCTGTTGATTTTACAGAATTGTCTAATAGTAACGAACCAACGTTCGATATTGCATTGAGTGGAAGATACGTAACCACCAATGATAATATTTCTCCAGCATACAGACAATTTTTAAATCAGTTTCCCGATTGGACTGATATTGTGCCATCTTTGGGTGCTTATGAATCTTGGACATACAAATAAGAGTGTATTATATTGTTAACCAAATAAAGATTTTGTATTACATTATACCATATATAGCAGTTTTGCATTAAAACAAACCATATATGTAGTAGGTACCTACATTAAAGTATTACTATATTTAATAATACAGTAGGTATGTTAATAATAATTAATATATATGTTACGGTCAATGATGACAATTCGGCCATTGACGGCAATGTTGACGTTTAAAATTTCATGTGCGGTTTTTGCATCATTGTCCGTGCAATGACGTCAATGCCCAATACATGGTGGGCAATGCTGAAACTATTATTTTATAGATTCCCTTTATTAGTAATATATTAAATGAGCCATTGCAATTAATACTAGTTATTAAAGGATACTGAAAATTTAATTTTGTTAGAAAATATTAGTAATACGACCAAAGAAAACGAGATTACTCTTAGACAAGCAGCAGCTCAAGCAGTGTTTTAGGAGTCCAAGGTTACAAGCGTTGTCATTGCAAGAGTGGATGTAAAAATAATAAATGTGCATGTCGCGCCAGCAAACAAATTTTTGCAATTTTAAGTGCCATGGGTCACTCCCTTGCCAGAATAAAAATGATTAATGTAAAAATTTTTATTTTATTACTTTTTAATTTCTATTATTTTTTGTTAATAAATGATTTATATTATAATTATAATACAGTGAATATAACATATGTAGCTATGTAAATATCACTTGCCAGTTGGCTGTCAAATTTAAATTGCCATTTTTCTGTTCTTTATAGTAGTTATTCCATAATATATCATCATTGCCCAATCCATTTTGACCATTAACGTTATTGACCGGCCAAATACGTAAATATTACAATCACAGGAAAATATTTACATCATTGCCTACCGTTAACGGGCGTTGACGTCAATGGCCGGTCAATTACGTTAATAGCCAGCGTAAATGGGCATTGACGTCAATGGCCGGGCAATGACGTTTACGTCATTGACCGTAACATATAATTTAGTATATTGCCATGTGATATGCTAATTTACAAATTCCGAATTCAAATTGAGCAATGAGACTCTTAATAATTCAATAGATAAATCGCCCATCTGTCCCTGTATCAATTTTATATAAATTTACGAATTTCAATTACCCAAATTACCAGTAATTAATATTACACATCCACTTTATCTCTTCTATCTCCAAAATCTTAGTTAAAATCAAAAATTACTCTACAAGAAACTCCAACTTTGTCCAAAATATGCGACAATTTAAAATCCATTAATAGTCAAATCAGAAATCACGTACTTACTTCAAATAAAAATCACTAATTTATTTTCAAAGCATAATTTCAGATCAAAATCGCGAATGATTTTTTTGGACTCAATCGCTAATGCGGCCAACTTGGCGGCAAAAAACCTGATTTTCATAACTAGCTTTTGCAACTTTAACTGGTCAGCAGCCAAACCGGAAATCCAAAATATTTAAAAAATTTACAAGAAATAGAATAATTCTCTTAACGTCTTAACAAAAATACAAAATTTACAAAATAATTCTAAACCAAGGGTCTCTCACTGGGCAAAAATTTGTACAATATTGCTAATTGTCGGCAATAAAATAAGATATTACTATTATTATCTTAATTACACTTAATTCTATTTATTTCCTGATTATTGCCATTAACGCCACTTTATTTCCATTTAATGTGTGGTATTACCGTATTTACAAAATATTGCTTGGAGCGGGTAGGCACTTTTTGTAGCTATTTACGGGAAAGCGATCGAAACTTTTTTTAATAAATTAAATTATACACTTTATTTTATTTATATAAATATATTTATATTTAATATTTATTTAATTGACTAGTTTCGACTGATGTAAGTCTTCTTCAACATATTCCATCAAAAAGTAAAGCTAAAATTAATTATTTAATTAAAGATTATTTCAAATAATATGTTGAAGAAGACTGGCACCAGTCGGAACTAGTTCTTTAAATAAATATGTATGATATAATTGATCAAGAAAAGTGTATAATTTGATTTACTAAGAAAAGTTTCGATCGCTCTCCCGTAAATAGCTATAAAAAATGCCTACCCGCTCTTAGCAATATTTTGTAAATACGGCAATACCACGCATTAAATGGGAATAAAGTGGCATTAATGGCAATAATCAGTAAAAAAATTGGAATTAAAGGTAATTAAGATAATAAGAGTAATATCGTTTAGTAATTTTTAGGAATTAATTTTGCGAAAACTATCAAACCTACAGTGCCGGGGGTTTTCACGCATAATAAGATATATTTTAACTAACAACACAAATTTTTATGAAATAATTTATTTAAATCTATATAATTAAGTTATGCCGGTCGTAAGCGTGGAGACGCTCGTTCAATCGGGCGCACAGATTATGGCGGTTCTAGTCGTCCGAAACAGAAGAACAAAAATTTTTTTAAATCTATATGAAAGTAGTTATCGTCTGAACTAGAATGATACCGATAGCTTGAATATTTTAACCCTGCTCTCATGTTTTAGTTGACAAAAAAAGTAATGCTACTTATTGCCGTTTTATTACTCCAGTATTGCGCACTTATTGCTCTCCATTGCCACTTATTACCACAATTGCCGTTTATATTTTATATAATTGCCATCATATTACCAATAATTTGTACAGTATTGCCATCAGTGAAACGCCCCTCGTTCTAAACCTATTTAACTATAGTTAAATAATAATTGAATACATAATTTTGAAAATCCTTTCAAAATGTTTTAAACATTTTTGTTTCTGTAGTTTATTTTTTACCAGCAGTATAGTTTAAAAGCCTACAGCGGTCGACTTGGAAGCGGGTAACCGCAGTTCAAATCCTGGTCGCTTCTAATAGACTGCTGTGATCTAAAGCCCAAGATAGATCTCTCGGATATGGAGAAAGCAACAGAAAACCACCCAATTAATTGAATCGCTAAGCGCAGAAAGGAAAGTACTGACAAATTTGTCGAAATTGAGTTATACATCATGTCATATATGTTTAATATGTTTAATATGTACATTACAACTACGGGACAAATCCCAAATGTTGATAATCAAAATTATACAAAACTCCCAGTATTACACATAAAAAAAAAACTCAATATAAAACAGAGAAAAAAAGAGAGTATACTTGTAAAGGTTATATATTATATACATGCTATATATATGGATAGGTATAGAATCATTGTAATGTTCTCAAGAAAACAAAACAACGATGATCAAGTTATTACTTTACTTTACTTATATCATTAACAATCATTTATCGCTCTCCTGAAATACCTGTCACCGTGGTGAAAATCGAAATCATTATAATATTTATTGAATAATATCATCATAGCACTGAGTGGCTCGTTCATGCCATAAGTTGTACGATGCCATGGTAAATAAAAGAAACGCACTTCTCTAGTAAATCTTACTTGCGTATCCACAGATAGCAAATTCAAAATATAAGGGCATACTATGTTCCCTGTCAATAAATTAGCAATAAACCGGACACGGTGCCTATCCCGTCTTATATTGAGCGGCTCAAGTCCGAACCTCATACATCTACTCACGTAATTATTATTTATATCATCTCTTTCTAACTTCCCGGCTATAAACTTTGTAAATCTTTTCTGTACTCGTTCAATTCGTGACGAGTGAACCTCATAATAAGGGCACCATACCTGAGAAGCATATTCCAATACCGATCGTACATATGCATTATAAAGCCGAACCAGGACAACAGGATCACGGAACTCTCTGCAAATACGCATAATGAAACCCATGAGTCTGTTTGCTCGGGTGACCACCAAATTTACATGCTGCGAAAATTCAAGAGAAGAAACAAACGTAACTCCCAAGTCAATCTTTTCAAATACTCTCACCAATTTCCAGTCGTCAATGAAATATTCCACAACCAAAGGAAAATGCTTGCGGTGAAACGACATAATGTTACACTTCCGCTCGTTCAAAAATAACTTGTTGTCATTGCACCACTGACAAACTATATCCAGATCACGCTGGATAAACTCAGAATCGGATAAAAACTTCACCTTTGCAAAAATTTTAAGATCATCCGCAAAAAGCAATAGTGAGCAAAATTTTATCAAAAATGTCAAATCATTCACAAATATTAGGAAAAGCAATGGTCCAAGATGACTACCCTGAGGTACACCTGATAGTACATTAATGATTTCAGAGCGTATTCGACCTATTTCAATGTATTGGGTCCTGCCACTAAGGTAGGATTCCAACCACTTCACCAAAGGGCCAGATAGACCAGCGCCGCTCAATTTAGTTAATAAGATATCATGTTGTACCGAGTCAAAGGCTTTGCGAAAATCCGTATATATCACATCTACCTGTTCACCTGATTCAATAACACGTGAGACAAAACTAGTGAAACGTACCAGATTAGTTACGGTTGACTTACGGGACATAAAACCATGTTGGGCATCATTTATAATGGACAACGTATTAAATTTTACATGACTTGCAACTATGCTTTCAAAAATCTTAGGTATTACAGACAGGATCGAGATCCCACGATAATTATCTACAAACTCCCTTTTCCCATGTTTAGGGATAGGTGTAATACTAGAAACTTTCCATTGAGAAGGGAATATTCCCGATTGCAGTGACTGATTAAATAACAAGACAAGAGGTAAGGTCAATTGCTGTCCAAATCTCTGAACAAATTCGGTTGGAATTCCATCAGGACCACATCCACGCTTAGCACTTCGAATGGCCTTCAGAACGCTCTGCTCGTCTATCAATACAAAATCAACAACATACCCATCGTTAATATAATTACATTTTGGCAATTCTGTTGGCATATTATGTTTAACATACACGGATGCAAAAAAAGAACGAAAGAAACCGACTATCTCGCTTATATCAGATGAGGAACTCCCGTTGTAATACATCTTTGACGGTAAACCTACCGTCTTCCGTTTCTCATTTACATATGACCACAACATCTTTGGATTTGATTTTAAATTATTTTGTTAGTCTAGTAAGTGAATATCATAGGCAATCGAGTGAAGGGCCTTGAAATTACTTCTCAGATATGAGTAATGTTCATAATCAACTGCAGATTTAGATTGAATACACTTTTTATATGCCTTTTGTTTTTGTTTATGTAGATGTATAAGGTGCGAATCAAACCACCCAGGATACTTGAAATTTCGGTTCTTATACTTGATCTTTGAGGCGTAACGTTCCAAGCCTCCGTAAATACGCTCATAGAACCTAGAGAAGTTTGCATTTATATTCGTATCATCTAAAATACTCGACCAATTAATGGAAGACAAATAAATTACAAATTCGTTAAAGTCGATAGACTTGAAATTAAATTTAATTTTGTTTTCACCACGATTTGTAAGGTTTGAAAAACTAGTGTTAGCATCATGAAATGATACCCCTACAGGACAATGATTCCTATCCCTGCATTGCAGTATACTCTCTGGGCTAAAAACAGAAAACATTTGTGAATTATCAACATATACAAGATCCAGCAATTTATTAAAAGTATTACAAATAAAGTTAACCTGCGACAAACCACATGCATTTATACCATCAATAAACGTTGTTTCCGTACGCGAATTTGTATTGATTGGAATGAGCACGAAAGAACCATCCATCAGATCCTCTTCCTCAATATCAGCCCCACACCATTGAAGATTCGGTAGGTTTGAATTCGCCCATCACTGTCCAATGTGTATTTTCATTTTCGTATTCGGACATGAGATTTTCTATAACAAGCACCACTCTATCGTAAACAACAACATTACTAGCGGGGGGAATATAAACTACTATCACCATCAAATGCCAGTTATGATTTCCAATTCTCACACAAAGAAGTTCTAATGTTTTTGCTTCGTTTATTATTAATTGTTGACTTGATAATGCAGAAGAAACTCCAATAATTACACCTCCTCCTCTTTCTTTGCATGAATTATTTTCATTTCGATCTAATCGGTAAACATTGTAAAAAGAGGGAAATAATTCTTGATTACTTACTGTACCGTCTAATTTGCTTTCTGTAAGACATATTATTTCATAATTATTACAAAGTACAAATTCCATGAATTCGCGAGCTTTAGAACGCAACCCATTTACATTTTGGTAATAAATATTTACTGCACATTTACAACAATCCTCATCTGGGTACATAATATTTTCTTGTCCAGTGGTATTATGCCTCTATATTGATCTCCTTGAGAGTCACTAATCACGGTTACCACCTCCGATTCAGATTTCGTTCTTGGTTTCTTGACATTTTTTGGAATTGCTCCTGTTTTAGTTTTATTCGCGTATGTTGCATATTCCATGCCGCCCGTAGCTATCCCAGGTCGAACATTTCGACGACTCTCGGCTACACCAATTCCGGGACCATCAACATCACCGACCGCTGACAATCCAGATTCAACATTTGGTTGATAAATATTGACATTTCTAACAGCGTTATCTTTGTTCACATTTTGAAGGTTAAGATTAATTTGCAAAATACTGACTGTTAATTTTTCAATTTCCTTCCTCATATCTTTAATGCAACTTCCTTGATCTTTTATCAGCTTCAAACACTCTCTAATAATTTCATCTGAACCGGCCTTGGGGCAATCATCAGCGCATCTACCGCAGTACCACTTCAATCTCTCATTTGCAAGCAAGCAATTTAATTCACTTTTTTTTACTCCGGCACAATTCATATGGAAGCACCCATCACAACTCCCGGCACAATCCACATGCAAGCCCTCAGTAAGATCCACCAATTCCCCGCAATCATCACACGCGCAACTACTAACGTTCGCCATCTTGGTTTTAAACATATATTTTCGACATAGCCCGATCGTTTAGTGCAGGAATAAAAGTTCTACCATAAAGCGTTAGTTAGTTATTCGTCAGCAAATAATGCGTTTTTGCGACGTCGCGTCGCCAACATAATTAACAACAGATGTTTGTGGTTGACAGAAATACTTATTAAAAAATTTTTGTTGTAAATTTCATTTCCTTCATTTTTGTTTATATAAATTTTTCTATTTTGTTGCGCCATTTCAGAGTTACGGTGATTTAAAAAAGACTCTGTAAAATACAAAATTTCATCTGTATCTCAAAAAGAGTGCAACGAATTGGAAAATGTATATGAACAAAAATGTAGGGAATGAAATTCAGAAGAAAAAACTACTTATACACTTTTCTATTTCGTTGCACCGTTTTTGAGATACAGACAAAATTTTATTTTGTATTTTACAGAGTTTTTTTTAAAGTTACTGTAACTTTTAAATAGTGCGACAAAATAGAAAAATTTATATAAACAAAAATAAAGGAAATAAAATTATCAACAAAAAATTTCTAATAAGTATTGCTGTAAAAATAATTTTTATATGACAAAACACGCCTTCAAAACCAATAATTTACATTGCTAACGTAGGACTGGATGAATAATATTGTTAGTCACTGTATATAACGAAAAACAATGTTTATTTTGCCTTTGAATGAATGTATTTTATGTCCTATAGAATAAAGTTTTCTTTTACTTTAGTTTTCTTAATTGTTTAAATTAAACAGCATTATTAAGTGCAGATAGGTAAGTACTTCAAAATAATAAATCTTTTTTTTTTGGTAAGATATTCATACAATTAACTTATTTTTTCACTTTTCCTATATCTAACAGCCATTTCTAAATTTGTGTAAAAAAATTGCGCAGCTGAAAAGTATGGTTAAAAATTTAAACAGTTTAAATCGATTATCTCAAAATGTAAATTTTGTAGTACTTTCCTTTCTGCACTTAGCGATTCAATTAAATTTCCTAGTAGATCATCTAGGTTTCAGCCAAATGATTGTTTACGCCAGCGATCGGCAATAGGCGGACCGAGGTCCGCAGATGGTTGTAACCTAAACCCTTAGATCAGTGTTTCCCAAATGTATCGAAATTGCGGACTCCCAAAATTAGACCCTAATATGAAGGGACCCCCAGGAACAATTTTGTTACCAAAATAAATATTAAAGCCATGGCATATGTGTTAGCACCGTTGCCAGATCTAACATTAATTCTTAAAATTTCAGAAAAATTTAATTGTTAAGGTAATTTTGTCTATTCGTCTATTTTTTTTTCTTTTTATGTCGTGGTTTCGCGGACCCCCAATAGACATGCTGCGGACTCCCAGGGGTCCGCGGACCTCTATTTAGGAAACACTGCCTTAGATCATATCTAAGCCTAAACCCCAACGACTTAAAGATTTTAAAGTAATAATTTCTACATTTACTTCTGAAGTAATGACTCCTAAAGCATATGGCAGGTATTAGTTTGACCGTGTAATATGAGTTTACTGCACTAAACGGCATTAAATAAATTACTAGTGCCCAATTTAAAGCCGCCCGTGGTAGAGTATGTACTCGTAAATACTCAAAAAACCTAGATATTTGTAGTTATCACGGCCTTGTCATAATTATTTTAATTGCGTGGAAATGACATGATATTTTATTTCTATCTTTGTTACACATCATATCGTTTGTATTTGTTAATGCAAATAATCAGTTGTCTGAGCTACATTCAGTTCAGCACATTCAGTTTATGACAAATATAAAGACCGGTTAAAAGATACCGCTTGTTCTTACAAAATAAATTATGAAATAATTATTAATGTTACGGCATATAATTTCTGATTTTCTGATTCTGATTTCTTGACAGATATAATTACGACCTTGAAGTATATTGCGTTGTTACACTCTGTATAACAAAGGTCAGCGTTCAAATTTATAACCTAAATACAAGTTTCTTAAATTTATCGAAATAAATTTAGCAACTGATTCTAATTATAGTTTTATAAGAGTTTTATTGTTATGTTCTGAGATACTTAAAAATAACCTAAAACTAATAATAACTCACTATGAGAAAACGTTACGAAATGCAAGGGGCTGAAAGGGACCTATTGGAAGATTACCGAAAATCTGAATCAAATAAACGCAAAGACAGTATTCATAGTGTACACGTAATTGTTGGAATCATACTTTTTGGTTTCATTTGTAGTTTATTTGGATTGGTTTATTATTTAGATGGCATTTTACCGATACCGCTTGAACTTAAAGATGAAGTACATTACCCATATAGCTAATACTTTTACTTTAATCTAAATTACGCATTACTTTTAGAAAGAACATCCGGATCGTTTTATTGCAAAAAGAGCACAAAACGATTTAGAAGTGTTGGTTAATATTGGAACCAGACTAGTCGGTAGTTATCAAAATGAAGAACTGGCAGTGGATTATTTAAGACGGGAAATTACATTTATACAACAGTCTGCACACAAAAATCAAGCTCTTGAAGTTGACTTGCAAACAGTTTCTGGTTCATATTATATAGATTATAAGCCTTACGGTGCTATAAATGCATACGGCAATGTGCAAAATGTGATTGTAAAATTGCATTCGAAAAAAAATTCTAAGCATAGTCTGCTTGTTAATGCACACTTTGATTCTGCACCTACTAGCCCAGGTAAATACTATTACGCAATTCTTACAGCAATATTGTAAAATTTAATTAACATTGAATTAGGTGGAAGTGATGATGGAATAAATTGCGTGGCAATGTTGGAGATTTTACGAAAATTATCTAGATCACCTGATCGATTGGAGCACAACGTAATATTTTTGTTTAACGGTGCCGAAGAGACACCTCTTCAAGCTTCCCATGGTTTTATAACCAAACACAAATGGGCTAGTGAAGTGAAAGTGTTTATTAATTTAGAAGCTGCTGGTGCTGGTGGAAAAGAAATCTTATTTCAGGCTGGCCCCTCGAAACCGTGGTTACTAAAATATTATGCTCAGGTTCCTTATCCTAACGGACAAGTTGCTGGAGAAGAATTATTTCAAACTGGTCTAATTCCTTCTGATACTGATTTCAGAATTTTCCGTGATTTTGGAAAAGCAGTTGGTAAGGAAATTTTACATGAAGATAAATATTGAGTTACTGGTGTTGATTTTTTAGGGTTGGATTTTGCTTTTGCTCGAGATGGTTATAGATATCACACCAAATTTGATGGGTTTAAAAATATTCCGTTAGGATCCTATCAACATCTTGGTGATAATGCATTATCGTTGGTTCGTAGTTTAGGAAATGCACCCGAGTTGAATAATCCAGATGCTCAACCAGAAGGAAATTTCATTTACTTTGACTTTTTTGGGTTATTTTTGGTTTCGTATTCTCAAACGGTTGCTATTATAATGCACTTGATTGTTGTTATTGTGTCTTGCATTTTAGCAGTAAAAGGATTTTATGAATTTGGGCTAGGTATGTGAATAAGTTAAGTAAGTACCTACCTTCATCTAATACATTCTAAATTTCTTAGTATCGTCTTATAAATCTGCTATGTACATAACTTTGTCAAATGCTGCCTTATTGTTGAGTTGGATTGTATCCGGAGTAGTAGTATTTTGCATTGCATTTTTACTTGATCTGGTCAAATTTTCAATGAGTTGGTATGGTAATCCTTGGATACTATTTGGATTATATTTCATTCCTGCTGTTTCTTCCTGTTGTGGTATATTAGTTTTATTTAACGAATTTTATAAAAAGGTATGTTCAATTTTATTTAATACAATTCAAGCACATCATATTAATATAATTAATATGTATGGGCCTGATCACACTTACACTAGACTAAACGATAAATAATCAGAAGAATTACTCTGTTAGATTAAATAAGCAACTTTTACACTCAGCTTCACTAATTTGTATTATACACTTTAGGATAACCTCAGTATGAGTGTTCGGACTCAAGTACAATTGCATTTAACAAGATTAGTATGGACATTCATTTTACTAATAGGAACTTGTTGTGGACTGAGGTTCGTTTATGCAATTTTTATTCCACTTACCTTTCAAACTGCATCGTTTGCTATAATCCACATTTTTTGTTTGCAACATTCAAGTGAGTATTTTATATAATTTTATTGTAATTATTTGTATAATTTCACGTTTACTAATGTGAAAAGTTTTTAACTATCATTAATCTCCTATTTTATTTTTTTAATTTATTATTTTAGTAAGAAAATGGCAAATTGTTTATTTTTTGGGCACCATAATACCGAGCATATTTTTAATGCAACAAACTTGGCAAGTTTTGGGTGTTCTCATTCCAATATGTGGTCGAATGGGATCTGATAAAAATCCTGATATGTATATTGGACTACTTGTTTGCCTATTAACTATCCTAATATTTTCTCATTATGTAAGCAATTTTGGCAAACTCAATTTTCAAAATACTTATTGCAATTTTTTAGGTACCTTTAATCACACTAGTCCGTCAATCTTGGATTTTGCTGGCAACTCTTAGTGCTATTTTTGTTGTATTCTTTGTTATTGTATTTACACCTTTAGGTTTTCCATATAGTGGAAATGTAAATTCTCCAGCACCTGAAAGATTTTGGATTTTGGTAAGTTTTAAAAAAAATTTTTTTGTTGTACATAATTTTTTTTGCAGCACACAAGTCGAATTATGCACGACCAAACAAGTGATATTTACAGAAGAGATTCAGGATTTTTTGTATTAAATATGGATCGCAATTCACCACACACTGTTAATAAATATATCAAAAACTTTAGAATTCAATCTGTTACAGATGATTGCAAGAACTTTTTGTTTTGTGGATTACCAATTGTCAGTAGTCGTGCACTTCCTGTTTTGTAAGTTTTATCAAATAGTTATATAATTGTTTTAATTTTTAATTTTAATTTTTTTAGGGATAAAAGCACTTGGATACCTGCAGTACAGCCAATTGTACAAGTACCTATTAAATTACAACTAAATTCTCGTTTAGTTATTTCTGATACAATTACAAGATTTAATTTTACTGCTTCAGGTAAAAAGTGAATCTATTAGAAATTTTATGATAAGAATATATTTTTGTAGGTCCTCCAAACATTGCCATTTATATATCGCCAAAGGATTCTAGCAAGTTAATGAATTCAAGCCTGGCAGAAATACCATTTGAAACCATGATATGGAATCGTCGACCTGCATATATAATTTTATATACTTGGGGTAAAACAAACACACCTTTAGTATTTACTCTTGATTTTATAAGCCCACCGAAGTGGAAGGAACCGATATTCGAAATAGCCTTAACTGGAAAATACTTTGATGATCGAATTAACATGAAAACTCCACAATATACCCAATTTTTAAATCAATTTCCAAACTGGACAGATATTATTTCATCATTAGGATCATACGAATCTTGGATTTACTAATCTATCTCGAAATAAAATTTAATCGTTTTACCAAAAACGCAAGATAGTTACTAATTTTGTAATAATCATATTGGTGGAGTTTTTAAGGGTAGTGGAGTTTTAGTTGAATCTTAAAGAATGGATGATGCTAATAATTAATAATTTATTAGCCACAAAGCTACCTAGTAAGACGTAAACAAAACAATTAAATCGAGCAATTTTCTGATATTAGATTTGTTGATTTAGATGTTTAGTGAACAATAAATTATTAATTTTAAGCAAAATGCACAGGTACATAAAATTACAGTATTTCAGTTTTAAGTTGTTTTTTTCATAGAGGTCATCCATAATTACTTTCTATCGTCACACAAATATAAATTTGTCCAAATATTTTGACACGTATTCTGCCCTGCTTAGCGAAAGTGCCGTATGTACAAAAATTGCCAAAATGAGTTATTGGTGTATATGTATACTATGGGCATTCTGCTACCTTTTTAACAAATAAAAATGTCGTATATTTCATAACTAGTTGAAATAATCCGATGATTTTTTTGCGGTTTGTACGATCTCTTACCTACAGTTAAAACTAAAAAGTCGAATATCTCAATATGGCTGTTTTGTACATACGGCACTTTCGCTAAGCAGGGCAGTATTCCTCCCTTTAAATAAGAGTGTTAAACTTTATAGGAAAAATACTTTTCTAGATTTCATAATATAAAAAATTTGACCATACTTAAATTTTTTGGAAGTGGTAATTTTCAGTTTATGGATCCTTAAAACATATAAATCCACTTAAATCTCAACTTTTCAACAAAACATTAAATTAACATTATTTTTATTTTTGAATTGATTTAAATTAACTTTTTAAAATATAGGTACAGGGAAATTTCCCTAACTCAAATTATTCTATAAACCAAATTTTTTTTGAAAAATTATATAGGTTTGTCAAATTTTATCTCCACAACTCGCAGTTTCTCTAATTCGAACTTTTTTGGTGGTCTCTTGAGATTTGAGTTAGGGAAGTTTGACTGTATTCTCATCAAATTAAAAATTGCCTAAAAATTTTAGGTATTGCTTTATACAGACAACCTCTCTAATTTAAACTTTTTTTAAATCGAATCCAATGTTGGGCATTTGATGGCATTTTATATGTAATTCGCCTCATACTTTGAAGTAAGAACTTTAAAGCATTTCGGTAGACTAATTAATTCAGATTGGTTATAAATGAACAAATTAATGAGAAAATATATTCGAAATTAAACAAAATCATTCAGGTCTGACACCTCCTTATCAATACGTAATATAATTTATGGATGATTTTCTGTGTTAACTTACTATTAGTGTTTATTTTATTTTTAATTGCACTTAAATAATTTTAATTGCTAAATTTAAAATATACGTAAAATTGGAGATTTTATAAATGGCAGTTCTATTTGAAGCTTACAGCATGCTGAACATGGTTCAAAGAAGAAAATATTCGCCTTCGGAAATTTAGTACGAATAAACGAGTATATAATTTTTTGATGTTAACATGAGCATCCTTAGGATGTTTTAGGAAGTGAGAAGTAAAACTACATTTTTTAATACAAGGTTCAATATCATATAGCCCTGGAGATCACATGCATTTTTTTGAGGTGATTTTATAAAACTTGAAAAAAAACCTTTTTAAAAATTAAAAATTTTTCGAGTTTCCTTCCCATCTCTTAAAAATATATCATAGATTTTATCTCATTTTAACATCAAAAAATTTTAAATTAAATTTCCGACGGTGAATGGGTTAAATGACGAAATGTTCCATCTCCTCAAATAGAAGGCAAGCTTCAGGTTTACTCTTATTTTATGGAACACTATAAATAATACAAGGCTGAAAATGTTTTTTTACTTTTTTTTACACTTTATAAATAATAAATATTTTAAATATACGTATTCGAGTGAATTTATATTTAATTATTACTATGACCACACTAGAAAAATTGCTTTTTTCCCCATGAGGCTAGGGTTATCAGAAGATGGTATGATACAAAAACATACACTTAATTTGAATAATAAATAATATACTCTCTTTCACGGCTAGCAAAAGTGCTGAAGGCAATTAAAAAATAATCACAATCTCGTTAAAATAGGTAGCTAAACTCACATTCTTAGTTTTAAAAGTTTTTCTTGTTTACTGTTTGAAAATAAATCAGTACCTAATAATTTATATTCTTTATTATATCTAATTTTGACTAACCTTAAAGTTGGAATTTAATCAGACTGGTTATTAATATTGTTGGTGTGGATAACATATCACGAGACTTAACTCATGGAAACCACACCAGTGCAAATTCGCACCACCTAAAATTTCTTGTTCTTAGCTCTTTTTAACGGCGTTCTGTAACGGTATCCCTTTACCACGATAAATGTGTTGCCACCTTAGGTTACTACCTGAAGAAGGTCCCAGCAAAATTCGTTCCGAAACTACAGTTCTAGCAGCGCATAAAGTGAAACGAGGTGCAAATTAGCGTTAGTAAAGTTGGTGCCCGATAAAATTTTTTTTCTGCATATTAGATGCGACCTTTGCATCGAGTGAGTTAATAATTATAGATTATGTTATTATATGTGTTTCAATTTTTCTACTTTTTCAAAAAAATACCTACATTTTGTCATCATAGACCAACCATGTACGGTTTATTCTACCTTTAAAATATACCATATTTTCAAAGACCCTTAAAAAAATCCTCAATGATCTCTTATGTTAATGAAATATTTTCTCCACAAAGTACAATATTTCATCATAAATTTAAAAAAAAGGAACAGCATTTCCGTCGAATAGCAAAAAAATGATGATTTTTTTTACAAACAGATTTTTCAAAAATTTTGTTTTGAGTTTGACGTATTTTCAGCAAATTAATGTAATTTTTCTAATTCGAGACTATGATCACTGAATTCCTTGGAAATTTTTACTTCAAAAAACATTGGTTATCGAATAATTTTGGCTATTGATACGAATTATAGTACAGTAGTCTCGGTAATCCGAACACACGCTAATCCGACCATCCAGTAATCCGAACACAAGAAGAAAAACTCAGTAGTCCGCACAAATAGTTATAATCCGAACACAAGTAATAAAATTTTTGGATTATAGAATAATGTTCAGATTGCAGAAGTAAGGATAAGATGAAAGATACTTATGTACTTGCAATACAGGCACTACAAACTGCTGAAACTAAGTAATAACTACGAAAGCTATCGATAGTTTTAACGTTCGTTGGGCATGTTAAAATGATGTCCCATCTCATAAATTTTTTTTTATAGTTAAGAGTAGAGGCAAGAAAACAGGATAAAAAAAAAGGAAATTACAAACAATTTTTCTAAGAAATAATTTTATTTTTTCTAAGCACAGTAGAATGAGGTTTGCTTATTTCTAAAATAAAAATTATTCTAAAAATTTCGTTTTTTAACTTGAACCAGCAATCCGAACTTCTCTGTAATCCGAATGAGGCCATGTTTCTATGTTCGGATTACCGAGACTGTACTGTACTTTGAAAATGCAAAATCCCAAATCGCTCTAGTGTGGTTTGTATGTATCCTCAATCGAAGTGCGACTACTATGGGTTAATTAAGTTAGTAATATATTATTCAACTTCGAAATTAATAACTTAATTTACCCCTTTATGTAATGTTTTTATTCTGCATCCCATTCAAGATTCAAAACTCTCATGTCTATAAGGTTATTATAACGAACTCCCACCTCAACCTCGTGAGATGTAAAAGGACTGTAAAATATTCGATAGAATTCAACCATTTACCATTAAAATAAAGAACATTTTGTGTACTATTTATTCATCGACAACAAGTAACAGTTTTTTTATATGTAATAGTTAAAAAATTATTCATCGATGGAACAGACAACTGGTGACTTTGAGCTTGGCATACTTTTTTTTTAGCTTTTACATACTGTAAGCTATTACTATAATAAAACAGTATTACAAGATATTAAAAAAATTATATTAAAATTAATTAGTAATTATCTATTATTAAATATGAGACGAAATCAAAATATAAAGGAGTAAAATCTTGTAATACTTCGACCACAAGCTTTGTAAAATTTTACAAAGCCGATGCTCCCGAAATAATTTCAATCAATTCACGAGTAATAACAGCTTGTCTAGTACGATTGAATGTCAACCTTAATTTATCTATCATTTCTCCTGCATTTTTGCTTGCGTTATCCATAGCAGTCATACGAGACGACTGCTCGCTGCAAGCACTTTCCTTCATAGCAAAGAAAATCATTGATGCCAATGAAAATTCCAAATAACTTTGGAGAACATCATCGTCTATCGAATCAAACGCAGCCATTTTTGGTGCAGCCTACAAATAAGGTTTGCAAATTTTGTATTAGAATAAAAACTTGTTTAAATACCTGAACAGCATCCACACTAAAAATAGGCAAAGTGGTGGTTTGATATGACACAACCGATTTAAAGCGATTGTAATAGATACTTCCAGAATCAAATTTATAATCAGACTTCAAAATTGCATTTGTTAATCTGGAAGCATCAGTAAATGTGGGTGGAAGACGTCCCACTTCGTTAACGCTTAATATAAAATGTTTGGCATATTTGCGATGCAAAATACCACGAGATTTGTCTCCTACACAAACTATCTTAATGTTTTCAGAACCTGGTGCTTCCAATACAGTCCGAATTTGACGAGCTATGTTAGTATGAACGGCCCCGCATAAACCTACAAATTTTATCATTAACTGTTTGTAAATTTAAATAAGATTATAAAATAAACCTCTGTCTGAGGTGATAGCAACAAGAAGTCGGTGGGGTTTATCTTCCTGAGCCTTAATTTCGGCTTTCTCGTAAAATTGTTTCGTTCCATCACCGACAGGCCGTGCTTGTTTAAGATCTCTTTCGGCACGAGCGTACTTGGCGGCCGACACCATTTTCATCGATTGAGTAATTTTCTGAATGTTGGTTACCGATTTTAGACGAAGCGAAATAGACTTCAATGTGGCCATGCCACGTTGTTGTTGGGCCGGCTGAACATTCTGTGCCGTCAAGACAGCTAAATTACTTCCGAAACGACCCAACATCTTAACCAAATTATCTAAATTATAAAAATATTAATGTTATACAAATGACAGGCGTACAGATTATGTAATGAATGAAAGGTTAAATGAAATTGGATTTCAATTAGAAATACAATTTTTGAAGTAACGAAAACATAAAATAATAATTTGAATTATTTACACAAAATATAAATCAAACATTTTTTAAAAATATTATTTAAAGAAAAGTTTAATTCCACTAACCTTGCCTACCGTCGTCAAAATCCGCAACTACAGTCTGTCAAAAAAAGACTGTTCTGGCAACCGACCAGTTTGCGATTATAGTCATTAAATCTGATGTACATAAGGTTTACGATAAGTAAATTGTCCTAGTAAAATCTATAAATTATAAAAAAAAAATCAGTAACTTTTAATAATTCTAGAAATCTTTTTGGTAAAAATATTAGCGGACTGGCTGCAAATCTCTACGTGCAGGGACGCACCGATGCATAAATACCAATAATTATATTATGAATAATATTTAGCATATCACGGCTAAACACACAATATAATAATTTTTTTATTATTATGATAATCATGGTTTTATAACTGATAAAACGCAAAAGTACGAAAAAAAAATCAATGTTATAAATAAACGGTCATAAAGGGGGGGGGGGGCATAGGGACTATTGACTGGTGAGTGGTGTGATAAATTACACAGGTCAACAAAAAGATTATTTTTTTTTGAGTTTCTGTTCTAATGCTGAAATTCTGATTCTAGACATCGAAAAACACTTAAATTTCCATTTTTAGTTTTTAAAGTTTGCTTTTGTCTGATTCACGCCGATAAGTAAGTTTTAAAGATTTTAATTGATTTTATGAGCAATACATGGTAGCACCTCGATTAACCCGATCGCAAATATCATATTATATGTGAAAGGCACAGTAGTGAGTGTTTACTTGTCTATTACAGGTGTAACAACCACCATTGTGTATTACTAAAGCGTCGATTACATTGAGCTAGTTTACAAGCTGATAGTTGGCAAATTCACTATCTGCTAGTAAACTCGCCTAGTGTAATCATGTTCACTAGCCAACTAGCAGATTGTTAACTATCCGCGAGTAAAGTTGAAAGCTGGTCTACTTTATTCGCTACTCGCTGGCGTTTATGGTTTCAGTGTTTACAAAATGTCGACGGAAATTGTACGTGCGGGTGTCATTATTTTAGCTCATGCTATCAAAAAGGAGTTAAAAAAAAAAGAAAAGCGGAAAAGGCAAAGAAATATATGGGTGAAACAATGGATAGGGAGACGCGAGATGTATGGTGCATCGAGCAGTTTACTGAAAGAGTTGAAGGACGAAGACGCTTCAGCTTATCGCAATATTTTGAGATTAGACTGTACCCATTTTGAAGATTTACTGAAGATGGTAGATGGATTGCTCAAAAAAGAAGATACAGTTATGAGAATGGCAATCCCAGTAATCACAAAACTTGAAGTAACACTACGTTATCTAGCAACTGGTGATTCTTTTAAGTCTCTGCAATACCTTTTTCGAGTTCCCGAATCGACTATATCGATATTTTTGCCTGAAGTGCTATCGGCGATTTCTTTCGTCCTTCGACCATTCATTGAGGTATGTAAAAATTAATTTAAAAATGCCATTTTAAAATAATTTTTATATTTCTTGTAATGTAATATAAATTGACACAAGACTGAAATAAAAAAAATAATATTTGTATAACTAATAAATTAGTATTTAAAATTTGTCTCAAATATTATGTTATAAGTAAATATTTAGTATTACAGCGAACTTGGTCCAAATGTTTGAAACATAACCTGTTTTAAAACATCATCGTCATTTGAGGAGGTAGAATAGTCAGAAGATGGTGAAAATGGGACTGGTGAAAATGGAACATGACTTGCTTCTCGGGAATTTGAATTAACTGCAGGCTCCAAAGATGTTAGCTTAGAACGAATGATAGAATTCTGAATTTCCTGTTGTAGTAAAATTGCTTGTCGCTGCGGCAACTGACGAAGCTCGGCCGCAACAAACTTTCCGAACTGGTCATATGGCTTCTCCTCTGCTGCATTCTGTGCAATTTTGTCCAATTGCTGAATCGCGACTGATATTTCAGAATTTGAGTTTTCGTCGGATACTACTCGTTTTTTGACCCTTTTCACTGATGCTGCTGGTGGTCTCATTTCTGTTGATTGCTTCTCTTTGTGGAGTTCTTTTGGGCAGCTGCTTTCGTTGTTAGACACATCATATTTCGAGCAGTTTTGACCGTCCTCATCTGGCTCTATTTCTTCACTGTTTTGCGATAGCTCCTAGAAATAGTACAAAAATAATAATGCACAAATAATGTAGATTTATTAAATAAATTTCGCAACGATGAGTTAATAAATAACATAATATATTACACACATATATTTATTTTTATAATATTTATTATTTATTAAAATTATGTTAACTGATTTAATTTATTAATCTTATTATTTGCAGGTACCTAAAATAGTTGATGAATGGAAAGAAATCGAAAATAAATTTTCCCAACGTTGGAATTTCCCTAGATGTGTCGGGGCCATTGATGGGAAACACGTAATTATCAAAAGACCTCCTTGTTCCGGTTCAAGCTACTTTAATTACAAAAAAACCTATAGCATCATATTATTTGCCATGGTTGATGCCGATTATTGCTTTACTTATATTGACGTAGGTGGCAATGGACGCGCAAGTGACAGCGCAATATTTAGAGATAGTACTTTAAATATTGCAATGGAAAGTAATACTCTTGGAATACCTGACCATGCTGTTATTATTGGAGATGATGCATTCCCTTTAAGAACAAATCTTTTGAAACCTTATAGTAAAACTGGGCTAAGTGATATGGAAAAGGTATTTAATTATCGTCTTTCACGAGCCAGAAGAGTTGTTGAGAATGCTTTTGGCATACTTGCATGGAGATTCAGAATATTTTCAAGACCAATAGATTTAAAACCCGAAACTACTGATAAAGTAATTTGGGCAGCTTGCAGTCTTCATAATTGGTTACGAAAGACTGCTCCAGGAAATTACTTACCTTCACAAGCAGTAGATAGAGAGGATTTAAATACTGGAAATATAACACCTGGACTATGGAGGGAAAATGCAAACATTTTGCAACCTATTAATAATTTAGGCAGCAATAATTACAAACGTGCTGCTGAGGATGTCAGACGAGCATATGCTACCCACTTCATAGAAGAAAATCCTCTGCCGTGGCAGTGGGAGAAAGTTGGAATAATAGTTTAAATAATAAATATAAAATGATCTGTTAATTATTATTAATTTATAAATACCTAAATATTCATTAAAATTAAAAATTTTTACTCACCAAATTTGATTTGCTATTTCTTGTACTCAAAACCTCTGACAAATAATTTGCTTCGTTAAACCAAGCAAGCTTTGGTGAATAAACTTCTTCGGTACCACTTCCACTTTTCTTGCTTTTTTCAATTTTGTGTAGTTCTTGTCTGTACACATCTTTAATGGATTTGATTCTAGCCTTCAATTGCTTTACATCCATTTCTCCGATTAACTGATTTTCATTAAGTTCATTATAAAAACGTTGAAAAATTTCATTTTTTAATTTTGTGTTGCAATAGTCTTTATCTTTTATATTCCATAACAAATGGTACTGTTGGTACACATTAAGAAATTGTATAATATTACTTGTGTTCCACTTCATTTTAACAGTAGTTAAAAAAAGAAATGTCGATTAAAAATCGTAATATTAGTTTAATTAAAACGTAGGTACCTAATATTCACAACGGCAAACCGCCTCGGGGTAGTACACGTGGTTTTTACTCGCTAGCTAGTTGGCTACTGAGCGAGTAGTACACGTTTTGCGTGTAATCATTACAATCGCACTAGCCGACTAGTCCGCTTCTAAAATAGCCAACTATCAGCTTGTAAACTAGCTCAATGTAATCGACGCTTAAGTAAGAAAATGGCATCAAGACAGTGTAAACAAGATGCTGTTTTATTTGGGGTGATTTTATTAAAGTAAGGAGTAAAAAATTTGCATTGGCTACAAATGTGAAACTTTGCGAAGACTATGAAGCCTATTTTAACCTCAAAATCGGGAATCAAGATAAAAATTGGGTACCTCACTTTGCCTGCATTAATGTCCCATAAACTGCACTTGCTGCATTCTCACTTGGACCAATTCAAAGATAATATGGGTGCCTACTCAGAGCAACAAGGAGAACGTTTTCACCAAGATATGATGGACTTTGAACGACGTTACCAAGGGCAGTACAACGAGAATATGATGGGAGATTACATTTGGGGTTTAATACGAGACAGCCCATATAAATATAAGAGCAACACTAAAAATATTCATTTTTGAACTTGAATTTTTGTTATTTTACATTTATTTGCTATTGTTTATCACAAATCTTGAATAAAAACAAGTCTAGTGTTCAGTTTTTTCTAATCGTCTCTAATCTAATCGTAATTTAAAATAAAATTATTGAACAAAATATATAAATCTAAAAAATTGCTCTAGTTTCTACAAAAGCAAACTTTGATCAAAAATATTATTTTTCCCCTTATTTTTAACGTTGGAGAAACCAAAATTTCATATGCAGAACCCAGACCCAAAAATCGTGTTGACCTGTGTTATCTATTCTGTGGTCCATCCTATATATAAAATTGCAAACATAACCTTAATTTTCATGCGAGTTTATTATTTAATTTTTCATAATTACTAAATGGTGTTCTACAATGTCTTCAGCGACGTTAATTCTAACACAATTATCTGGTTTGGTAAATAAACGGATTCTTCTTAGGAGTACCAATTCATTATTGCATTACAATAGAGTAACATTTTTGTCTAAAGATTTGAATTTAAAAAAGTACTCTACCAAAGGAACACCAGATAAACCTCACGTAAATGTTGGAACAATTGGACACGTAGATCACGGAAAAACGACATTGACTGCTGCGATCACTAAAATATTAGCAAAGGATGGTTTAGCTCAGTTTATGTCTTATGAAGAAATTGATAAAGCACCTGAGGAAGTAGCTCGAGGTATTCTAGTTGGTTATTTATGTGTGATGCAAAAACTTGAAATTTTTCTATTTTTAGGAATTACGATAAATGCAGCTCATATTGGTTACAGTACAAAGAAACGCCATTATGCCCACACTGATTGTCCGGGTCATGCAGATTACATTAAAAATATGATAGCTGGAACGTCACAAATGGACGGTGCAATATTAGTGGTAGCTGCAACAGATGGTCCAATGCCCCAAACCAAAGAACACTTACTGTTAGCTAAACAGGTTGGAGTGGAAAATATAATTGTATATGTTAACAAGGCAGATCAAGAAGATAAAGATGTACTCTAATGTTTTTATAGATTATTTTACTTGTAAATTTAAATATGAAGGTTTTAGAATTGGTTGAGTTAGATGTACGTGAATTGTTGACTGATTTTGGATTTAACGGTGAGGCAGCACCGGTTATATGTGGATCTGCTTTACTTGCCTCAAAAGGTGATGAAAGTGAAATTGGAGTACCATCTATTCGTAAATTGTTGGATGCAATCGACGAACATATTCCAACACCGGACAGAGATTTCAAGTCCCCTTTTATTTTACCTATAGATAATGCATTTCTTATACCCGGAAGAGGTACTGTTGTTGTAGGAACAATAACCAGGGGTATCATGAAGAAAAATGATCCAGCCAATTTATTAGGTTTTGATCTGCAATTGAAAACGGCAATTAGTGATGTTCAAATTTTTAAAAAGAGTGTGCCACAGGTGAGTTTAATTCTTTTGATTTTTTAATAGAAAATAAGACTTTATATTAGGCAGTTGCTGGTGAAAATGTAGGCGTATTGATAAAAAATGTAAAACTAAAAAACGTTGAAAAAGGAATGATGTTATGTAAACTGGATAGTATGAATATTAGCAATCGTTTTGTAGCAAGTGTATATTTTTTATCGCGATCTGAAGGTGGACGTTCGAAGCCCGTGGTTAGCAAATACATACAACAATTATTTAGTAAAACTTGGAATATTCAGTGCAGAATTGATTTAAGTAAGTTTAACGTACTTTTACTTTTTTATTTTATTTCTTTGATGTATTCTTAGGTGAAGATACACAAATGATAATGCCCGGAGAACATGGTAAAGTGTATGTAACTTTGCTACGAAAAATGGTTATGACAAACGGCCAAGCATTTACGATTAGAGAAAATAATGTAACTGTAGCGTCTGGTATTATTACAGAATGTTTACCTACTGTTAATATTGTTGGTAATAAATTGGGCAAATTCGCTTTGTAATAAAGATTTTTATCAGTTAATTATTTGTGTCGTCCATTATTGAAAATAAAACACTTTGATTTTTAATTCTGCAAGGAAGGACAAGTTTAAATTACTAATCAAAGAAAGTAGTAGTAGTAGATTCACTTTTTTTCTATTTTATTTTACTTTTACTGATGATGACTGAGTCATTTGCAACAAAGTTTTACTAGAAAATTTGATTCATGCAATTCTGGAAGGATAAGTTCCAGCATAATACTTCATTTTGTGGCGTTCGAAGCAGTATAGTTTGCATGTCAAACCCACTTAAATGGTTCCGTTTTTTACGATTTCCACGAACTGGTGTTTTTTAAGTGTAAGTTGTGACATTTGAGATTATTTCCAATATTCGTTTGATTACGTTAAGGTGACAGTTCATTTATTATTTTAATTTTAATAAAAAAGACTTGAGCTGGAATACATTAGGAACTTTGTGTCAATGAATTGGATTCTAGAGTGTTAAAGTGACTGACCTTGTTTCTTTATTTAACGATTTTCTGATTTTTAGCTACTTTTACATTGCAACCGGATAAGGAGACTTAGCAAAAAGAGATTCGAGTAAGATACAGAACTTATTGTACCGGATTGTATAATTTGAAGGTGAGTTACATTTTAGAATTATCTTGTTTGTACAAATTTAATAAATAGCCAAAACATACCAAGAGATCAAGCTAGAAAGCTTATAGCTGCGGCCCTATTAAGACTACAAAATTGTTCTATACATATATTTACAGATAAGTAAGTCTAGTTTTACTTATCTGTAGACCACTTTTGTGTTGAACAAAAAAAATACAGCGAAAACTGAACACTACGTTTTTTATCGAGAAATGCTATAGGAAGGGCTATTTCTTGGAAACTAGAAACATAATTTTTTCATAATTTGCCCCAGTTTCAGTTTAAATCTATTGTAGAAAACTTCAGAATTTTTATCTGATACTCAAGTAAAGAGTTTAAGCAAAAAAATTCATTTTTGAGTTATTTCCAAGCACAAGTACGTAATGACAGGACTAATAATAATTAACCATATCAATATTTTAGGAAACCTAAAAATTGACACCCACACTTTTTATAACTAAAATATTTTGAAGTTTTCACAAATAAAATACACTAAAAGTATAATTTTATAATTAATATCACCTGGTACCCAATAAAATAAATTGCTAACTTTCTGTACAATTAACTGAATATTTTGTATGAAATTCAGAATCTGCACCTAAATATAATAGGTTGCTTAAACGCAAATGCATTGGCTAGATCGCCAAAATATAAATCTGTCACTTCTCCTATTTATTTAAAGAACATTTTTTAAAAAGTAAAATTGTTCCTATATTTTCGATCCCTATATCAGGGTGCTCAGCGGGCTACTTTTATAGTAACTGGTTACTTTTTTCTGATTCAGTTACTTTAAGTTACTTTTTTCAAATTTTGGTTACTTTTACAATTCCAAGTGAAGATATGCTTGAAACAAAACTGAAAAAAAAAATAATTCTCTTTAAATGTCTTAAAAAAATTGGAACTTTTTTTTTTAAATTTGAAAATTTTTCTTTGAAGATAGCGCACTTTTACACTAGGTCTCGCATACATTGGGAAGAGGTTTAGAGGGTTCAACCCCTCCCTCATTGCATATTTTTCTGCCTATTGACGTAAACACTTTTTATATATTTAAAAAATTGATATAATCAATCGTAGTACTATGTACTACAGTGGCGTAGCCAGCCTCCCTCCCACCCGAAATTATTAATTCGAAATGATCCATTTATAAATTTTGTGTAATAAACCCTTTGTTCGGCTATTTAAAAATAGTTTGGGGTGGGTGCCCCCCACCCCCGAACTAAATTTCTGGCTACGCCACTAATGTACTATTAACCCTTTAGCGGGCAGATTACTAAAAAGAACAGAATATTTTTTAAAAGGAACTTGCGATCGATAATTTATTTGGTATAAATTACATTAAATAAATTTTCATAACTGGTAGAAATATCGACCAGTATTGTATACCGGGTTCTGAATGAGTTAGCCGAACATAGGAAATTAACATGTAAAAACTTATTTATGCAAATTCCTGCTTCCCTAATTGTTTTAGAGAAAAAATGAAAGACACAAAAATAATGCAGAAATATATATTACGAATGATAAGATCATTCTTCATCTAGCTTTTATTTAAAAGGTGAAAAAATGCTTTCGAAATTGTTAAAATTTTCATTTATCGCACTGGCCATGTAAGTTTTCATGGTAATTATTTTTGAAAATATAAATTAAATTGAATTTATTACATGGGCACTGCGACAAATGAAAATTTTAACAATTTTGAAAGCATTTTTTGACCTTTTAAGTAAAAGCTAGATGAAATCTAATTGTCTTATCATTCGAAATTTGTATTTCTGCATTATTTTTGTCTTTCATTTTTTCTCTAAATGATTTGGGAAACAGGAATTTGTAAAAATAAGTTTTACATGTTAATTTCCTATGTTCGGCTAACTCATTCAGCACCCGGTATGTATTATAAACATATTTCGTTGTCAAAATTTTTCTCAGAAAATCAACACACCTCAAAATTTTGTTAGAGATCAGTTACTTTTGGGTTACTTTTTGAATTATTATAAGTTACTTATGTTACTTTTTTTTTTTTCTAAATGACGCTGAGCACCCTGCTATATTCAGTTATGCGGATTTCGAATTTCATAAAAATTTAATCAATTCAAAAAATTTTCAAATCATCAAACATATCAGTTGAAAGATGTTCAAAAATAGAAAAATCAAGAATCATTTTTACATACTTCATAAAGCAGAGCCTATTGTTCTAAATAAATTAATTTTGGTGGTCCGCAGAATATTTTGTTAATTTCCGTTATCATGATGTATGTATATCATGATAATATAATAAAAAAATGAAATTTTAAAAATATGAAAAAAATAATTTTTTTTATTTACAAAATATTTTTTTTGCGTGTACCGATTTTAACTAAAATCTAATAAGCTCTAAGTCTCAATATTTATGTACTAAATACAAAATTTTATTAAAAAATTCCTGTTACTTTTTAAGATAACAGACATTTTTTGGAAATGATATTTTCCGCTTCTGGGACCCCAAAATGCCTAAATTCGTCAAAATCTCAATTATCTTTCTACACGATTACAATACTTTTTCATACTTTGTATGTTAAAGTAAAATTATGGTAGTGGGCCGCAAGTTTCAAAACTTGCGTTTTAGTGGTTTTGACGTTTAGTGGTCTGTAAGGTGCATAAGGTTGCCAATCGCTATTTTAAAAGACTGAACTAGAACTATCAAGACTAATTTACTTTTATACAAGAAAAGTTTTAATTACTAAGCAAAATAAAAAACATGTAAATAAAAACATTATACTAATAAAAGAATATGCGTATACATTAAGGAACAAAAATATAATATGTATTGCAACTTATAATGACATACCATGTAAGGTATTTCTATTTGCACAGAAATGTCACAGTTGAAAATTAGTAAAGCCAACTGGTGACTATAAATTAATAACTTCGTAGGCTTAAACGGTGTTGCCTGATTTAACATAAATAGTAGTAAATCTTAGTGAATATATCAAATAATTATTACAAATTACAATGTAAACTATCAAATAAACACATTTTTTTGTTATAAACAAATCTTAATGAATAAATTCAACTTTTATCAGTCAAATATATTTCTTCAAGATAAAAATACTGTATGTGCTTAGCTTCAGGTACATGTGCATTTAAATGCATCCATTAGAGTCTACTTTTATTTCAGAGACAATCTGCTTATTTGAAAAAACAATTTGGAGTATGAAAATTTTGCACACTCACACTCTCTAAGGTCGAGATTGCCAATTGTATTGGCCTTCCTTGTTATTGCACCTAACTTTAATTTCTATTATAAAGAACTTTAACGTAAAACACTTAAAAAATTACATAAATATTACTTTAAGGAACATACAATTTATCTATAAAGGAACACAAAAATGAGGTAACAATTGATTGCAAAAATTTACATTTTCTAGCATAAGAGCAAACAAAATAGAAATAATTACTCTTTAAAGAAAATGTAGAAAAAACATCTACTTCTTTTTTTTTAATATACTTCGAGACACCAAGACTTCAAATGCATCTTTATTTTTTTCAATTTTCACATAACAAGAAGACATGTTATTATTTATAGATTCCCATTTCAGTATTTTAGTGGGTGGTAGTATATTTTCCTTCTGGTTATCAAAATTGGTATCATCCCTTGGTCTCTTAGTACATAAAGAGTTTTTCGGTTCAAATATATCTTTTTTGATAAAAAGTTGAGAAACTTCTTTATTTTCTTGCATAACTTTACTACCAAAATTACTAATTTGATTCTGATTGGTTGCTGGTTCCTTTATAATGCAATGTTTTGTAGAGCCGACTGAATTCTTATATTCTATGTCATTCTCGATACAAACACCATGAGAAGTATTCGAGTTTTTCTTATACTGAAACGAACCTTGTGCACTATTCAATTCTTTCATGCAATCGTCAGAATTTTTTATGGAAACAGCAACAGGTGTAATTGTTTTCAGAGAACTTTCAGAGACACCAGCAACAGGTTTTGTATTTTTGAAATTGGAATCTTTCGTAAGATGCTTCTTGAATTTATTATCTATGCATACTTTTTTAATAATCCTGAAACGCTTGATGTATATGGTGAGTTCGTCAAAAAATGAAATTTCTTTAAACTGAAGGCGTGCAGCTGATCTCTCCAAAATAGCAATAAGTGCTGACAAAGATTCTGGAGGAAAATCTGAAAACAAGTTTAAGTTCCAAGAAAATTAATTTTTAAAGAAACTTACAATGAGAATTACTTGCAACCAGCATATATGTTGTACCAACCATTTCCTGAAGCAAGTTTAAGTTCATTTTATTATCGGCCAAGTATGGTTCATAAAATGATGAACTTTTAATCATGCAAGTTAACGTATCGACACAAATTCCTATAAGGGTAGCCAGGTACGGTGCACTGTCTCGAACTTTCTTGATTTTTCTCTATAAAATGGTATTTAAAAATTGTGATAATTGTGTTTTCTTTTATGTGTTACTTACCAAGAAAAGATTAAATTTATATCTACTCAAATAACTCAAAATGTTGTAAGGTTTCAAAACAAACTCTAAATTGTTGATTTCCGATAGAGCCAACTTTTCTACATTGTAGCAATTCTCAGACAATTGCGCCAGCAATTCGTCGTGACAATTTTGATTTTTGTTTATATTCTTTTCCATCGTTTTTGTAGGTAAATGGTTTGAGACAAATTTTAGATTGAATATCTGATTGGCGCCAAAAGTTTACTGTACGGTAGCTGCATTCAATCAAATTAGGGTTAAAAGCGTTTATATAGAATGCTTCAAAAATGTTAACGATAATTTGACAATAATAAAATTTTACAAAGCACCTAGACGAGAGCTCACAAAAATTTTTAGTATGATTTAAATTATACTTTGTGTAAGGATAGCTTAAGAGTTGCTCATTGTAGAATCATAGCTGTTTATGTCTAATTACTAATTATTTCAGAAAGTAAGCCATTACTGAACGCGCATGTTACTTCAAGACGCAAGTGTGGTAATGAAACGTTTTTACACTTGTAGCATACTAAGGCCGTGTTCGATTTGGAAGCTCTTCCATCACATTTTTTAAATCATTGGGATTATTTGAATTGACATTTTCCATATTATATTTAGTTAATTAAATAATCTGATCAAACTATAAATTTAATTATTTTCTAAAATTTATTTATTTAATTAATTATAATAATAATTCTCAGACGACTTTCACCTGTTATCGACTATTTTGAATATTTGAATAATGAATTTTGAATATCGCTTCCGAGTGAACTTGCTAAAGTTCATGGTTACGCCACTGGTGTCAACTGGTGTAATCGTTCCTACGTTTCTCGTAGTACAGAATTCTCGTATTTGACGTGCAATTATACTATAACCTCACTTTTATTTTGCACATAACCACATAACCTTTTATAAAAATGTCGAAAAGTTTGATAAGTTGCTTAACACAATTCGCTACGTTGGTAAAAGTACCAATTGGAAAAATTAATTTAGATGGGAATTTAGTGAGTATTTTACGGCGATGTTAATTAATAAGTAAGCTAAGCTAATCGGATTTTCAGCAACCAGTACGTTTATCTAACAATGTATCAATTACTGGATTTACCCCAATATTATTTGATTTACTAAAAGAAACCAAGTCTGAATTTAATCTCTTTTCGTTGGAAGATAAGGCCGAAGTTCGTCAATGGCTTGAATATTCTGTTCTGTATGCCGTTCACAATGATGTAACACAACATCTACATCAAGTTTTGACCGTAAACAGCTGTAATTTACTGATATTGTTTAAAATTACAAGTTTTTAATTTTAGGAATTAAATGATGTTCTCAGCCAGAAGACTTACTTAGTTTCTACTTATTTAACGGTAGCAGATGTTGTCTTATTTTATATTTTGCATCACAGCATCGTAAGATATGCTTTTATATTTTTAACATTTACTTTTCAATATTTAAATTTTAGGAGAGTTTGTCTTATTTGGAAAAGGAAAAGTACTTAAATGTATCAAGATGGTTTGACAACTTACAACAAAACTCAATTCTTCGTCAAAAGAATAAAATAGTTGATTTTAGTACAAATTATTTAACATTTAATGCAGCTGCCCGACATTAATTAGTTGTCTGCTATAGTCCATTATATTTAATTTTTTTACACGATGTACTGGTTTGTTGTAACCGTGACTGAGCAACCATCAGCTTTTTAAATAAATCTGTTTTTGTAGTTTAATTTTACTACTTATGATTTTGTTTTTTTTAATTTTAAATTTTCATTCAGGATTCTCTCGATACAAATTAATTTTTATTCAATCTTATAACTTTCTTTCATCATTTTTATGGACGGTTTTAATTTTTCTAAGTTTCAAATTTAGAACAATTTTTTTTATAAAACTTAGAATAATAATATTCTTAATAAAAAGGTGAGACACCTAAAGATATCACTGCAATCTTCAATGCCAAATAAACATCTGAGCATTCAAAATGCAGATATCAATGATTGCTTTACAATATTTTTATTACAATGTTTGTCATTTTCGAAATTTCAATGAATGAATACATGAATAACTATTAATAATTTTGATGAAATTAATTAGTTGTGTTCGGATTACTGGATGGTCGGATTAGCGTGTGTTCGGATTACCGAGACTGTACTGTATTAATAATTTTTATAAAATTGTAGCAGATATTACAATATAGAAACAAACTTTTCGACTGGGAGTGTGGCGTACTCCTGTAACCTAGCTACTTGGGGGTCAGGTGTAGTGGATGGCTTGAGATTAGGAGTCCTGTTGCAATGTCTACCACGTTGACTAGGTGTCCACACTAAGCTTGGCATCAATATGGTTATTCCGGAGGAATCTGGAATAACCAGGTTGGTTAAAGAGGGATGAAACGGGCCAGGGGGGAAACCCAGCAGCTAAAAATCCCCGTGTCGAGCAGTAGTGGGATCGCATCTAGGAGTGGTGACTTTGTGACAGCCTTATCAATAGAGTTAGACCTATTCCTTTTGCACTTTTTTTTTCATAAACCGAGTCCTTTCTTTCATTCTCTATAGTTTCAAAATATTTTTGAGACATTTACAATGTTTTTTAAGAAATTAATAAATTTAATAACCGAGTATTTACTCAACAGATGGCGCTGTCCTGCTTATTGACCCGAACGAAATATGAATTCAAAAATAATTCTGTAATTAATTGTTAATGTCTCGTTATGAAGGACGCTCCATTGTATAAAAAACGGAACTTGTCAACATCTTTTTGGACGTTTTAATTTCATAAAATTAAAATTGTCATTATTAACATCGTAAAATAATAATTAATGTTAAAATGTGGTTTTATTCTTTATAATACAATTTCTATAAAAGTACATACCATAAAGTAATCCTTCCATTACCTTTCCAAACCTGTTAGATCCTACATTGAGAATTATGTACGGCGTACCAATAACAGTAATAATTGTTTTACTAGCTTCATTAGCGCTTAATTATGGTGAAAATAAAGTAAATCTAAAAAGTAAAACCTTAGAAGATAGTAAAAAACAATCCAATGGAAGCAATGGCGACTTTATGAAATCAGAAATTAAAAAGTTCTTACCAGAGTGTGGAGGCGAATCTTCCGATGATGAATATCCCGATTCCAGTAGATATCCCAGAACAGGTCAGAGATATGGAAATAATCAAGACGATAATTACGGCAGAAATCAAGATGATGATAATCAGTATGGTCAATCTTCGCATGGACATCATCAAAATAATCGACAAAACAATGGCGATAACGATCGAAATGGACAGGATTGGTCCAACAGGAATAATGGTAGAAGCTCAAATAGAAATAATGGAAGAGACTCGATGGATAGAAATAATGGAAGAGATTCGATGGATAGAAATAATTACGGGGGAAATTCACATTCGAACAGAAATTTTGGAGGGCATTCATCCGGTAGAGATTATGGAAGCGATTCTTCAAATAGAAACTACGGACGAGATTCGTCTAGAAATCATGGAGGATACGATCGCTCAGGTCAAGGCAATGATGACAATGGCAGTTATGGAGGTAGAAATTATAATGGTCAAAATTGTGAAGGATGTGATAACAGAAATAGGGACAGCTATGGTGGAACGGGTCGTTATGGTTCTGGATCTGAGCGTCGTGGATATGGAGGATATCTAAGAAGCAAACGTTCGGATAATATGGAGGTAAAATTGCAATTTCATAAAATATAAAACAGCAGACGACGATTAAAAATTAATCACGTTATTTTTAGTGTATCAGTCAATGTGTTTTTGGATATCTCGAAGTGGTACGATTTAAATAATTTTAAAAATATAAATATTAATATAAATAATATTAAAATGTTATAGCTCGACGACAACAGATCTCCATCGGAATCGGCCTTGTTAAAGTGGATGCAAGACAACATGCCAAATGATTCTAAAAGAGTTAAAGCCATACGAGAAGCAAGACGTTGTTTTGCTCGACTAGTTTCATCAGGTAATTACCTAATTGCAAAATTCGATTCATCTTGAAAAGAATCTTTTTAAACGTTTTTATTTCGTACCTATATACTACCTGATTGGTGTTTAAATTTTTAAAAGTTAGTAGTCACGTTTCATACCTGAGAATAAAATTTTTTATTTTGTTTTTCATATAAACTTGCATGTATGGTTTATTCAATTACAGATTCCAGCGATGGATGCGAATTTTCAAAATCTCTGTCTAATTGCATGAGACTGGGAATTGAAAACTAATTTCTGAGAGATCCTAAGAATTTAAAAATATCGAACAATTTTTTTAAGATATATTATTAATTATGTAGATAAGATTATTACAAAAGAAATGATTATTGTTGTTTACAAAAAAAAACAACAAATAAATTATATTATTTTGAAGTAAACATCCAAATTTTATGATTCACGTTAACACGTGAATGTTGTAAAAAATTTAAGAAGTGGATATTTGAAATTATTGTAACTAAAAACTAAAAGCAAAATTTAAAAAGTTCGATGTTAGTGTTTGACCTCATCATCTAATAATGGTACTCCAGGTACTAAAATTAAATATATAAAATTTGTTTTGGGTAGGTATAATAAAGCATGTTGATGATATTAAATCATTAAAAACGTTATAAAATTATATTAGAAAGAGCAATTATTTAAGTCCTTCTGAAAATTTGAAGAGGCCTACAAAAATTTTATAAGTAAACAATTTTTTTCGTCAAGATTTTTTTTAAGTTTGTGCGTAATTAAAAAATCCTTCATTAAGAAATAAGGCATGTATACGAGAAGTGGGCAGGTAAGTTATTGCAACAAATTTGTATGCTGGTTAGGGATTCCCATAGCATTAAAATAATTCTAAAACAGATAAACTTGACATAAATTTATTAGTCATTTATTATACATAACATAGGTATACTTTAAATTATACCTAATTTATATAATTAACTTTTTCTACCTCAAGATGTTTAGGGAACCGAAAAGAATTGAGATATTTATGGTCAATGAAAAGAAAGGATTCCAGAGAGAAATATCAAGTTTTCAATTTTTGACTTTACTACTGTGTTAGGAGGTAAACATACTAAAAGTCCCCGGACCAGGCGATCAGGGGTGTGCAAGGGGGCATAAAAGAATCACGGATTTTGGTTATTTACTTATATTATTTTAAAAACGATTAAGTAATCTTAGCCAGAAAAAGTATACCAATTTTCAAATTGCTTTAATTTATACCCACAATAAAAAAATTTTTGTTTTATAAAACTTGAAATTTTTTTTATAAATATTCAGAATGCATATTATAAAAATCAATAAAAATAAATGTTAAACTTTTACTGTGATCTTGTAATTAACGCACATAATTTAATTTAATTTAAAAAAACATTTTCTTTGTTCAGTAAAACAATGTTGTTCTACAACGCAACGCCGGCAATGGTTGGATAGACATTCATTTTTCTTTGTTAAAGCTTTTTGAATTTATAATTATAAAAATTAAATACATAAACTCAGGTAAATAATAGGTATTTGGTATCTATACTAAGATATTATCTAAACAAAAACCAAATATAAAGAATTTCATTATTATATTAAACAACAAAATACTTAACTTATTTTTAATGGTAGTAAAATTTAAATTACCATGTGTTTTAACAATGTAGAAAATAAGGAAGTTCAATAATTTATTAAAATAAAGTTCAGGATATATTTATCACAATTTTACTGTAACAAAGAAAAAACAAAGTGAGTTAATATTTTTAATTTTAATAATTCTTGCACATGTTACTAACTTGTTAGCAGCGTTGTAGTGTTCAACCATTAGCATTCTTGTTTATCTAAATTAGATATCATTAATAATTATCTTTGATAATCTTTTGAATAGAGTAAAAAGTTTAAGCGGCCCTCTATGAAGACGCCTTCCTAGCAATTTAACAGTCGAGAAAAATAATTTAATAAAATTTGAATATAAAAATCGCCACAGGCTTTTTTTTAATATTCAAATTAAACTTATTATACATTTGTGATCGTAAAATTAACTTTTCAGATTTCATTCTTATTCACAAATACAAAATTGCAATGCAAATAAAAAAATTATTTTATATAAGTAGGTACCTAATAATAATAATGAAATATCATTATTGTATATTGCAGTTTATATATGACGATGATTTTTTCAACATATTCAAGTTATTCTGCGAGAGAATATTTTTTAAAACAGTTAAATTAGTACAGTCATTTGGTGCTCAAAGAAGAGGTTACCTGGAAAGTTTTCCGGAAGTTTTGAAAATTGATGATTTTATAGATTTTGACATGCTCTTTCCGAATTTTTACTTTACCACCTCGTATTTTTTCCGCTCGCGCAGCCATATGTAAAAAATGGTGCCTAAAAACTGTTTTTTGATAATATCTTCTTTCGGTCTTACTTTACGATGAAAATAGTTATGTAATAAGTTAAACTAGAGAAAATTTCCTATAATTTATCTAGTAACCTTTTTTTTGTAAAACGAATAGTTTTAGCGTATGAGCGCCGTAAAGTGTACTCCACCACGAGTTTTGGCCAGAAAACTCATTTCCTGCGAAGGACTCTACAGGTCGTAGACTGTAGAGAGCCGGTTTTTCAATGCGTCGTACAATATTTTTTTAAATATTTTTAAGTACATAAATTTACATAAATCTATGTAAAACTTTGAAGTTGATTTTCTCAAAACTACGTTTTGAAAATCGGTGACCGCTGTAATTCAAAAATCACTCGATGCATTTGAATATAACTTATACAGTTTATTGAAAACATAAAAATGTAGTGTATAAACGAAGGAATTTGTTTTTTAATAAAATTTATAGATTTTATAAACAATGAACTAGCGATCTTTTCCTTGAAAATCAGTAAGTTAATTATTAGTGGCCCCCATTTCGTTATTTTTCAAGAAAAAAGTAAAAACCTTTAATCAGGCACTAGATTAACTATTAAACTACAGATTATTTTTTATTTGATTAAATTTAGATGAAGTAGTAAAATGTTACGATGGTCACCGCAAAGCACGACTTGTGGGACGGAATCCAACAAATATGACGATAACTTAGTTAATAATAATTATTGTTTTACAAAATAAAGTTAAAACACAGCTTAATAACTTCGTATTATTTGTTTTATAAAGTAAGTTTAACTACGGTCTAAAAAAGATAATTTAAATGTTCATATTGTTTGAAATAGATGTGCTGACGACAGGGGCGGATGGGATACATCAGACCGGCCCGGGCACTTAAGAGCCAACCGGCCCATTTTAGAAAAGTTTATAAAGTTAAAATTGCCTTAAAACTAATATGGATTACCTAAAACCTTAAAACTCAACGAACTTCAAGATTATTTTATTTGCAACTATAATACATTAAAGATTTTCGAAACAAAGTAGGTACTCGATTTAGAGAGCTGATTCAGGGCCGTCGAGAGCCATGTCGGACCCCGTGGCAAAATTTCGCGGGCCCCCTGCTCTTAAAAATTTAATAAATAAAAATGAAAAATATTAAACTTTGTATTTTTATTTAAAAAAACTACGCCCAAAATATCTAAAATAGATAAAATCAATTTTAAAAATGAGGGGGTCAATTTTTTTTTCAATTTCAGATTACAATACTTTCCTTACTAAAGAGTTCGGAAAGTAAAAAAATACAGTAATCAACTAATTTTCGGCAATGCCCTTACATCACAATATTATTATACCTATAATATTTTTACATCTTTCCGGGCTCTTGAGAAATCCCGGGCTCCGGGAACAAATCCCCGAGCCCCCCCTCTGGTTGAGCTCGAGCTGATTAACAATATCGTCATTATCTATTTAAATTATCTAAATACATTTGAGATGTTATTTTAACTATTTATGCATTTATTTATTTATTTATTTTATTTCTATTTATTTTACATGTATTGCCCCCCTTAACATAAATGATTCTAAATGGGTTACTGTCAGGGAATTTAGACCAAGAATTTAACTTTTTCCTGTATACCATTGGAAAGAGGACAATTTTTTAAGCATTTTATAAAGAATACGATTTTGTGGATTATCCATTAGTTTTCGAGAAAACGACATTTGAAAATCGGAATTTTCCATATGTTTAACATGAGAGTACATAGGAATTGTACACAGAGAAAAAACAATCCTCGCATTAATTTTGAAGTAAATATTACATCAATATTATTGGAGTAAATTGAATATCAAATTTAGTAAAATTTACTTCAAAAGTAGTGTGAGGCTGATTTGAATTTCAATTTGTAGTAAAGATTACTTCAAAACACCAAAAATTTTTCTCTGTGGGCGTGTGCCCATTTATATTCTTAATGATCATTAAGATATAGACTTAATGATCATTAAGATTATATATGGGCACACGCCCAGGAGGGAGGCTCCTACTCGGCGAATGACGAATCGATAGCCGTCATTCGCCGAGTAGGAGCCTCCCTCCCTGGCACGTTAGGGCCTTCGTGGCGAGTTGGGGCTTCCGTGGCAAGGTGGAAAGCTACGTCAGAGATGTCCTTAGCTAGCAAGCGCCAGCCAAAACGGTCCGGAGCGCCCGTAGCGAAGCGAAGGGTACGTAGGGTCAGTTTTCCGTCTAGAGTGCGCCCAGTTTTTAAAACTAACATTGTTGCAAACAGAAAATTATTTTTACCTGCATAAAATTAAAATTTCACCTGGCAAAATTTGAGCAAATTTACATAAAAATTTTCATGGAAATTTGACGTCAAATTTAACGTCGTGTCATAGAGGCTTTAGATATTTTTTTATAACACGAGTACTAACGTCGGTTTGTGAAACCCATTCTAGTTTTTAATTTATTTAACGTCGTTTTTACATATTTTTTACCACAAATTTTTAATTTATTATAAATACATTTTTATAATTATATTATAATATTTCTATTGGTACACACTGACGTTACTGGTATGTTTATAACGGTATACGTATACGAAAAGTTGCTATTTAAGGTTTTCACAACCGCAAAAGTCAATACATTAAAAAGCTCTTTGCCACAAGATATCGAAAATTATTAACTTGGCAAATAAATCTATGATATTGATGTATGTTGATGTTTTATTGGTATCTGATAATTACTGGTACTTATCATAATATTTATAGTTACCTAGTAAAAGTAAATTCTTTATAAAAGAATAAAAGTTGAACTAAAATAAGAACATCAAAAATATACTACTATAACCTAGGTTTACTTCATTTTTGAGTGTTGTCAACATTTGTAGAATATTAAATCTGTTTGAAAAATATAAACCTTTTAATTTTGAATGACATTGTTTACGTTAGGCTAAGTTAATTTAATAATTATTATAGTTTGTATACTACTTCGATTTGCGAAGTAGTACAAACCTTGCGATATTTGATAAAAAATATAATAACTTTTAATTTTAATTTAACTGTAGTATAGATGGGAAACAAGATCCTTATCAACGCAGCTCGTCGTTGTAATGCCAATTTTAGAAGTTATTGTAAAATAAGTTTGTTTAACTTTACCTTCTTCTGGTTCTTTTTTATACCTTTTATATTAAAATGTATTAATTTCCTATCTATATTATGTTACTTTATTATTTTCAAAATTATACAAAATTCATCACTTGATCAATATTTTAATTTTCATCAATCATTTCAAAGTACATCGAAACCGTTAACAGCGAAAATTATGTTTGTTTTTTTTTAATAATAAATCCAAATTTTTATCGTTGTTGTTTTATAGCATAAAAAAATGAAGAAAAAAGATTTTTATATCATGAAAAGAAGAGAAAAAAAATTTGGATTTAATATTTAAAAAGCAAATGATTTTTACTATTCCCGGTTTCGAGACTACTGTAATAGAAATTAGTATTTAAACCTGATTTGGCCATCTTTATCATTCCATGTCAAGACTTGCTAACAAATTTTCCATGCTAAAAATGATTTTTAATTTAAATTTAAATAAATAACATTATCTTATTCAAGCTTTTTATATTTCCTTCAAGTTAGATAGGTTCGATAAAGAAAAATCAGTGATAAGAGAGTTGCCTTTTAAGTTTCGGGAATGGAGTAGAAGAACAAATATTTTTTTATCTAAATTGGCTTTATATTTTAAAAAAGTCTTTTTCATGAAGATCAATACGCTTTTGGATCTTTTTTAAATAATTTTTAAAGTACTTTTTCCACTCCAATTAAAGTACCTCCAAAACATGCATTTTGAACGCTTCAATCGCTTCTTCAGTCGGCTGGTGTTTAGTTTTGGACTTATTCGCGTAAGTCTACGATTCGTCACTTGTCATAATGTCATCCATCCCGATTTGAAGCACCGCGATCGTATTTGTGAACCATTTCTTCTGACCAATTGACACGAGCCTTGTTTTCAGTGATTGTCAAATTATGTGGGTTCAAACGCAAACAAATTTTTTTGACGACCAAATATTCAAACAAAATTAAATATCTGTTGGTCCCTGAAATGCCCAAGGATGCCTCAATCTCACGATAAGTTACATGACAATTTTGCAGTATCAGTTCATGTACAACATCAATGTCTTACATAACAACTTTTAACTTTGGACGACCTCCACAAAAGTCGTTGTCGAGCAAACTATGGCCAGAATTTAATTTGGTAAATCATCGATAAAAAATACTGATCATTGATGGTACTTCATCGCCAAAAGTCATATTAAGATTATCGATGCCCTGCTCTTGCGATAATCCATCTCGAAAGTTTCAAGAAAATTTTCACGAAAAAATTCCACTTTTTTGTCGAGATGCTATCTTCAAGTTACTATAAACAGTACAAACAGCGCTCGTACGTCCAAAAGTTCTAAATAAGAATACCGTTAAAAATGTCCAACTTTACGATAGAGACGTCAGTTGCCAGATGACAGCACTAGTATTGCTCACAACCCTCGTACAGATAGAAAAATGAGAACTATGAAACTCATACAGGCTTAAGAAGCATAACCAAGAGACTAGATTAAAAATGAGAAAATTTATAATAAATTAAATAAAATAAATATGTAAAGAAATACTAATAATAATATGTTCGTTAATTCCTATATAACAAAGTCCAATTTTAAATAACAATAAGAAGCTGTATGAGAATTCGGTTATTCTCATAATTTTCATCAATCCCAAAGAAAATGAATAGATATCGTATTAAACAACTTACATACAAGTAACTAAATTGCTCTATTTCTTATATTATTTTATTTTTTCAAAAATTGGGAATATGGGTTTTGACATTATCATTAGTACCTACCTACAGTGGCCGTAAAAAGTATTCGTACACCCCTATCTTAACATTGTAAATAGTACGTTTTAAAGCCATTCTTTGACACATAATAATCGCTTTTACAATAAAACTTTTTAGACATTTTTTGTTAAAAATTTCGTTGTCTTCAATTTTGTGTCTATACATTTTTCTATTTTGTCGCCCCGTTTCCGACTGACAACAGCTTAAACAAGGGTTGGGTACAACTCGCCGCGCACGATTCGCCGCGCAAGATTCGCCGCGGAACGATTCGCCGTGGCACGATTCGCCGTGGCACGATTCGCCGAGAGCTTACAGCGCCACATATGAATAATCTTCGGAATTAAACAAGAAGAAAATTATTTGATGTGTTGATCTTTTGTATTTACATGAATACACAGGTCAATTAATATATGGTTCAAATTCTATCTTTCATACCTCTTTACCTTCCATGGTTTTCTAAGTTAGGATTAAAATTTATCGTTATAAATTTCCAATTTCTAATTGGTAACGGTATATTGACCAATCACATTATACCATTTTGAAGAAGAAAAATCCAAACAATTTTAAATGTCCAACCGTCACTTCCTAATTTATTCATCCTCAAGTACTTCAATAGGTAATAAGATGGTGTATTTCTATCGTTGTTTTCTGTATTTTATTCCTTAGCCAATTGGTTCGAAAGGTACTACATGGGCGAAAGAAATCGTAAAAGCAATGGTAGGCAATCTTGACATTAGTCAATGATTTTGAGAATCGGGATATATTAGAATACCTTCGTGGTTTGGCCCACAATTTCGAAATGTTGGAGGCTTAATCTAAATAAAATTGAAAATAAACGAAAACAAAAAGAACTACTATTGTTTTTTCTAACTTTTGAGAAATTTATCTATTTAATCTATTTAATTTTATGGGTTAAAAATCTATCAAAGATTATCAATAGATGGGGTTACTGAACGGATAAAAATCAAAAACTCACGGCGAATCGTGCCACGGTGAATCGTGTCGCGGCGAATCGTGCCGCGGCGAATCGTGCGGCGGCGAATAGTTCCCGGCGAGTCGTGTCGCGGCGAATCGTGCGCGGCGAATCGTGCGCGGCGAATCGTGCGCGGCGAATCGTACCGTTCCCCTTAAACAAGACTCTGTAAAATACTAAAAATATTATCATCTGTATCTCAGAAACGGTGTGACAAAATAGAAAAATGTATATAAACAAAAATGTAGGGAATAAAATTTTAACAAAAATTAATTATACATTTTTCTATTTCGTTGCACCGTTTTTGAGATACAGGTGACAACATTTTTTGTATTTTACAGAGTCTTGCTTAAGTTGTTGTCAGTCGGACACGGGGCGACAAAATAGAAAAATGTATAGATACAAAATTGAAGACAATGAAATTCTTAACAAAAAATGTTTAAAAAGTTTTGTTGTAAAAGCGATTTTGATGTGTCAAAGAATGGCTTCAAAATGAACTATTTACATAGTTAAGATAGGGGTGTATGAATACTTTTTACGGCCACTGTATGTAGTTATGTACCTATAAATGTAAAATTAAAACGCTTAATATCCAATATTATAAAACTAAATTTTCTAGTAATTATTATATAAATATTAATAAAATTTATATTATTAACCTGATAATGAAGCTAATTATGGCGAATTCTAATTTAGGCGAGTTCAACAAACGGAACGGTAAAAAGTAAGTATGCACATTACGTACATAGAAACCTTCAAACATAGGAATTTTCTTTTAGGTTTCTTTCTATAAGTGAGATCGTAAAGTTTGAAACAAGTTCAAAATAAAATTTTTTAGAGGGTTTTTCTCAAAGGATTCTTAGATAGATTCTTAGATTCTTTTTCATATCCGATTGGCTATCTTTCCATCATAGGACAGAAAATTACGTATATAAGTAAACTGGGAGAATACGGCACTGGTTTTTTGATTTATTAGGTACATTTAAAAAAATGTTTGGTGAAAATTTACATTCATGATTATGAACGTTTTAAAAAAAAGTTAAAAGTGCCATATTTCCCAAGACGTAGAAAAAATCCTGAGAAGGAAAATACATAAGTGGTTTTCATGTATACATTGCAATTTATAGACTAAAATTTTTACACAATTGACCTTAATAATAAATTGATACAAGTTTCGTGGAACCGCTTCTTGCGCTGTATCCATTGTATGCACGGGACCCAGTCACATCTTATTACTATTTTTTTAGCAAAATAATATTTATTACATGAAGCTGAGGCATATTACTCTAACACTCCAAATAACAAAAAATAAATTCCATTGTCCATTATAGCCAATTATAATTATATTATAGCCATAATATAATACAATATAATTATAGCCAATTATAGCAACGCATGTGGATGGTCCTAAAGCTAAGTGCGGCATATTACTCACACTGCCATAATCCTTCAGTTTACCTTACTGTATTATCTGCCATGCATGTCCTATGTTGTTTTTATATAGGTAGGTATGAAAAATATTAACTTTTATGTATGAAATGGTAACTAAAACATTCTATTTTCACTGTTGATTGAAGAAAAAGATACTCACCTATTGTTTTATCATTTTGCTCTAAGAGCATCAAAAAAATTGATGAAAGTGTTTAATAAATTAGAAGCGGATTTATCAGTTTCGCTTCAATACGTATTGATTATTATTTAAAAAAAGTACAAAATGACGTAGATACAGTTAATAAACTTTATTATTGTAATCACGTATTCATTGGTTTAATTTTAATGCTATTGAAACGATAATCGAATAAATGATACCTCCTCTGATTTTAATAACCGTGATTATAACAACCGGTATTTGCTTGCTTTTTGATATCTATCGTATTTTATATAAATATGTTGTCTAATAATGCAATCATCATTCAGGCAAAATTATTGCAAAGACCTATAGCTTGTCTTTCCGACTACTCAGGCAGTAGTTGAATAGAGTTTTTAATCTCAACAACATTCGTTGTAGTTTTTACGGCTCAGGCCGTTTTTCGCATCTCATCCATTATCATATTCATAATATGAGTATAGGTATATATTATTATATACTTAGTAATGTAATATTATTATAATTTGTAATATACTGTGAGTACGAGTATATAAATCCATATTGTAGACTTACATAAATATATCTTATGTTATACACTGAAAAAATTAGGATGAATTTTACATAATGTTTACTATAATAACATACTGAATTTTACATAAACTTTTTGTAAAATTTAGGAATGAAAATGAAGTTTGTAATAATAAAAACAAATTGTAAAATTACAAAATAAATTGCAAATATTCAATCCAATTTGTAGATTTACAAAATGAAATTAATGTGAATTTAAATTGAACTTTTGCTTTTATACAAAAGAAAATGAAAATTACCGGCATAATTATAATATAAAATTTTTACTTCGTAAGAAACATTATTATGCGTCATATAAAAAATTGTTACTGAGATATCAGCATTAATTTTCTATGTGGGTTTAGTGTATGTGCAGATTGCATTTTAAATCATCATCCCATTCCAGCACACATCATTTACAGAATACATACTTTATTGTGTAATATTGTGATTGTGTCAGTAGGAACCTTAATTTCTAATATGTATAGATGTAATTTTTGCTGATATAATTTGAATTCGATAAGAAAATATGAATTGCATCAATATTTACATTGTAGTACAACACGTGATTTATTTTTGTAAATGCAAAAGCCTAAATTGCACAATGCAATTTCAAAGTTATAACGGTTTCGCTTCCCACATTCAACATTTTCATGTCGATAAACATCTTAGGATCTTTTTTTTCCATCCCTAACTTTCCATGCCTGGAACAACATGCCTGAAAAGAATCAATTTTATTTTAGATGTCGGTTTGTTATTTTCTCAAAAAATTTTAATAATTCTAGTTCCAGCGATAACGATAAGTCTATAGATTAATAATCTTTTTGATTTTTTTATTTCCGATGTCCTCAAGAGCCGAAATCATCCTGTCCAATTACGTACCTTTTTTGAGACGCCTACTTTGACCAATAATAATAATAATAATAAAACGTTGTAAAATTAAGTGAAAAAGATTTGTTTTAATGTCAATTTGATGTCAAAGATGTCAATAATAACATACTAAAAAAACAAAACCATTCAATTTTATTTTCTCATAGATAAAAAAATTTCCAATAAAGACGTAAAAAAACTAAAAAATTTCAATTAATAATAAATTATTAAAATGATAATTTTATTTTTCTTTTTGTAGATTTTTAACATGAAAATTTTTAAAGTTTGGTCAAGAAATAGGGATATCTAAATTTTGGTCCCTATAGAAGCACAAGAAGATGTACTCCTACATTTAATTGCTGAAGGTAGACTGAAATCTCATGTAGGTATAGGTAATTATTTACAAATAATTTATTTTTCGACTAATTTTAGCTTCAGCAAAGTTGAGGGTAAATGGTTCAACTATTGTATTGGAAGTAGATGGTACAGCCATAGATGAAGATATTTGTTTGGAATATGTAAAAGACGAAACTTTGATTTTATTATCAAACGGCGAAACTTGGATTCCAAATGATGCTTAACAAACCGCTCAAACGCAAATAAGAGATCCAGATGATTCCCTTTCGTCCAGTGTGACATGGAGATCTACATCTTCTAATAATGTGTCACCATCACCACCTTTACCTTTGGAAGAAATTGAAAATAGTAGTGCTAAACTACTAATATCGGTATATAGTTGGAATGAGTTTAAAATTCCATGGGATAAAGATGAAGACAGTACGGTTTTAGGAGACGGTCTGCATAGTATTGTATATGAAATGCATTTTCAAAAGACTTCGAAATTCTGCAGCAATTGCAGTTGCCTGTGCCCTCCATAATTGAGATTGGTAAGTTAAGATATTTTATCAAGTTTTATATTTTTAAGTGCCTATTTATGATTACAGAAACCGAGAATCAAGGAGTATTTCGTCACCTTCGAAAAACATGTGATATCACAAAAACCGCACCAGTCCTTTTTAGAAGCCTTTAAAGTTTGCTTTTCGCTTTATTTTGTACTAAATATAATGTACCCAAAAAGCATCGGCACCACTTTTGAAATGATTCAACGATATTTTTTCAAAATTCATCCCGATTCGGGAAGTAACTCGAAAAAAATTACGGTATCAAAAAAAAAGTTTTTAATTTAATAACTAAATTATAAGCTATGTGGTACAAAATTTTACTTGTGTTTTTCCTTTGTACCACAAAATTTTGCGGCTACAATATAATAATGTTTGTTTTATTTAGATTTAGAGTTCTTATTAATTTAGTTTTATATAATAATGTATGTTTTATTTAGATTTAGATTTAGAGTTATTTTTAATTTAGTATTTTATTATTTTATTTATTTTTATAATAACTTCTACATAAATCTATTTTGTATTTTTGTTTTGTTTCTTTTATTACTGATAAAAAATTATATAAAATAGTGGTACATATAATGGGTTATTTGCAAAACGCCACGCCAACAGGAAAATTACAATGTTTGAAATATTTATTACATATTTTATAGAACATTAATTTTCCTTATATGGCGTAGTTTAGCATTTAACCCGTAATATTATTTACCGAAATTTTATTTATGTATACATATTTACAAAGAAATTTTAAAATTACATAAAGTTTTGTAATTTTACAATATAACTTTTTACAAGATTTCAGTAAATTTACGAAAGATTCTTGTAATTTTACTAAAAAATATTACAATAAAAAAGTAATATCACAAAACAGTATTTGTAAAATTCAAATATAGAACGAAGTAAAATTATCGCAACGATGCTTGAAATTTACAATTTTTATTTTATCTAAGTTTTACAAACAATTTGTACATTTACAATGCGTTTTTTTAAAATTACAACCTGCATGTAATTTTGCTATGAAGGAGATTGGCATTAAATAACCCATGATAGATACCGTAATTTTACATAAAATTTTTTTTCAGTGTAGGTATGTATTACGTTAATACGTAATATTAGTATAATAATTATTATTAGCTATCACCTATCATGTACCTTCACATACATAATAGAAATATAAAAATTTCAAGATGCTATTTATTTTAATATATCGCTTAAAAATTAATGCTAATTAGAATATGCTATTTATGTTTTATAATGTAGGTGAATGTAGAATATCTATATTTACAAATTTATTGTAATAAAATCTAAAGTTATAAATTAACATTATAACATTACCATTTGAAAATTAAAATTTTGCTATTTACCTAAAATGGTGATTGTGGTAGGTCGTGGTACGGCTGAATCAACTTTAATTGCAAAAGTTTTGTATATAAGATTTTTTTAATGATTATAGTTCCCCGATTTTTATAAAATAATTCTTCTTAAATTTTTAAAAAATTATAAATTATACGTTTTGGCACTAAAGTGGTTTCACAAAATTTATTAATTAAAATTTTTTTTTTACATTTTTAAATATGTTTTTTTATGATGCTGTTATTGAGATTTTTGTAACGAGTTAAATAATTATTAAATATTCGTTATTTTAATGATTTCAGTGGCGTTTCATAGTTTGCAATAATTGGGGGAAGGGGGAAGCATTACATTACTACATTAAATATATGTAGTAGGTACTTAGAGTATAATTTAAAAACTATTTTTAAAAATTACTAAATAATTTACCTATTCAAATTTTGTCAATTTATTATTTTTGTAAATAATATTTTTTGGGTTTGCTTTATTTTTTTTTACAAAACTTTTGGTTTTAAAATATTTGTAGACCACCAGGGAACAATAATCAATAAAAAATCCTATATACAAAACCCGTTCAATTAAAGTTGGTAAGGTATAATGTTTACAAACTTCTCTAGTACAGTATTTTTTGTGCTGAAAATGTAGTAACAGGTTCAATTTTTTTTAATCAACTACCCAATGTTGACCGGTTCAAGGGGATTTACAACTATCCTCCTTCGTCTTGACCTTTTGCATACTAACTTACTAGGTAAGTAATTGCAACATTAAATTCTCCAACACTATGATTATTCTTCTAATTAATTCAGGATCATCAGGTTTTGATATTTTTAAAGTAGGTAGTATGTACCAAAAATACCCAAATAAAAACAGTGTAAAAGGGAAACAATAGGTTTTAAATATAATACTTATTTATTAAGTTTTTATCTTATTAATTTTTTAATTTTAATTTTATATTGTAATTATTGCCAAAGAATTTTTATTGCAGCTTAAAGCTCATAATACTTTTATTATTTCATTGAATTCTTCCTAGCTTGTTAATTTATTATTATAATTCTAGTATTTTTATTTTTAGCACATGTGACATAAAGTAAATGATTAGTGTGAGTATGATTGTTTGAAGAATTCTAATTTATTTATTCTGTTATTATAAAAGTCCCCATTTTATTTATGTATATATTTGAATGGAATAGGTAAACAATAAGTCATCGTTACCAATAATTGGTGGTATTTCCTAAATGTTTTACACGTCGATATTTTTAATATTAATTCCTTAACAAACTTTGACAACAAAGTTATAAATAAAACTTTTTTTTAATAAAGCCAAAAAAATCAATTTGTTTACTAAATTGCTTTTTTTCTCGATCCATTCTATTCAATTTTTATCTATTATTATTTTCAAAGTAGTTCAATATAATATAATAATAACTGTTAACTTACAACAATAGTGAATTGTAATTGTTAGAATTTATAGAATTACTTTTGTTATGACTATAAATAAACACAACTTTTTGTTCAGTTTAGGTATACATATTATATTAATTATTTCGTGACAAGTTTTTATCATAGATAGGTAAAATTGCGGATGCTACTAATAATACCATTAGTAAATTACAACTTGTTAATTGGTTTAGAGCAGTTTAGATTTCTATCAATATAATTGATTTAATGAAAAATAATTTTTTTTAATTGTAATATTTACTTTATTATTATGATACTTTTTTTAAAACCCGATGTTAGTCTAGTTTGAAAATTCAATTAATGTTAACGCAAAATTTTATTATTAGAATTACTTTCAATTATTAAAAAAATAAAAATTTTTATTTATAAAATTAAGTAAATTATGTAGGTGTGCTTCTTTTATTAGAAACAAAAAGCATGAGAATTATACGAGATTTGCGATATGTTGCATCTGACCTTGACCAGAAGCAAGAACATCGCCGAAGCGGTCAACAGCCGCAACAGCCTTCGGGGACTAGCTATAAAACGGACAGGGCGTCCAAGAAAATCTAAGTTTTGCTTTGCGTTATTACAGGAAAGTGTGATCAAGGTACGTCTAAAATATTTTACTATATAGACGCTTTTTTAAACAAATGTTTTAATCCTAAAGCTAATTTAAAAGTTAGCTGATGGGAATTTTTTTTCAATTTAATTTTGGATTAAAAAAAATATTTATTTTTTCAATTTAAACTATTAAATCTTACTTAACACATAACTAACAAAAGTATGTTTCAGATGTTGATCGCATTAGTGGTGGTTTCACTTATCGCAAGTGGTTACTCTCTTCCGTTAGAAGAAAGTGTTAAAGAACAAGCACCTCAAACGGCAGTACAAGAAATTTTAGTACAAGATGCAGTAAAACCTGATGAAGAGGTACGAGATAGCCCGCCATACCCTGGATCATATCCACCATTACCTGAAAATGTACCTTTAGCTCCACCTGTAAATTTACCAGAACCACTTCCAGGAAATAATGTTCAGGTATTACCAGAAATTTTACCTCAAACACCCGAGGGTGGTTTATTACAACCCGATGGACCCCCACAATTAGATGGTGCAGAAAATCCAGCGGTACTTCAAGGAGGAAATGCCCAAGAGGACGACTTAAAAACTGATTCGACATTTTGGGGATACGGTCGAGGATGGGGTTACAGAAGTCCTTATTACAGTTGGGGCGGTTATCACAGCAACCCCTATAGAAGATGGGGTGGTTATGGATATGGTGGTAGAGGATACGGTGGATGGAGTGGTAGAGGATATGGCGGCGGATGGGGATGGGGTGGTGGATACAGAGGAGGTTGGGGAGGTGGATATTGGGGCTATTAATTTTTATTTTCATAATTATTTGTGTTGTGGTTTAAAGGGTATTAAAGACGTAAAATTTTGGAAAGGTATTTTTGCGAATTCTGTCAAAAATGCTTTTCTGACAAAAATATGTCACAATACGTTAGGAAAATTTTAATATTAATGCAGGACTCTGATGAAAAATACTCATGAGGTTTATGGATCAAAATTGGGTGTAACAAAACGTGATAAAATGTACTTCCAATAAAAATGTATGTAAACTCTTATTAAATAAAACCAATGGTGCTCATTTAATTTTAAAAACTATTTCATTTTTGATCACTTAATGTATCATGTAATATTTGTGTAAAATAAAAAAAAATTATAAATTCATAATTTAATTAAATATTTTATTTCCTTATACTCGTATTTTGCTCACTAAAATAAAGGGCTACTAAGATAATAGCAGCAAAAACTGATTTTTGTCTGTATTAGTTAAGCTTGACGTGGTTTCATTTTAAGTACCTACCTACTACTTGTTTTATAAAAATATAGTTATCTGCGCTTTTAAATTTTGAATACAAAGGTTTCTGTTTTTCTTCTTACCTTCTAATTATATATAAAGTTTAAACATTTATTTTGAAGACAATGACAAGATGAAATCCACTTTTAAATTCTAACTTTTAGAAGAAATATTTTAAGTAGTTTTCTATCATATTGAACTCTCCAATGGCAATGGAAAATAATTCGTAAAAATATTAATGATACCTACATAGAGATAACTTTAATATCACTGGCACCATCTGTGTTTCAAAATACATTTTAATAGAAAAAATAATTTCAAAAAATCTTGGAACTTCATTTAAGAATTTAAAAAAAAATTCTATCGTAGATGACGCTTTGAACAAACAGAATGAATCGGTTATGCGACTTATAGAGAAAATATTCTAAAATGACATAGTCAAAACTGTTTTACAGATACAAGTAAGCCTTTGCCTTGGTGTATTCAGTTAATTTCTTCCCGCTAATGGCTCATGTGATATTATAGTAATTTTCAAGTGCACTTTATAATTTTATTATACAACAATAGTTTAAAATATTGAAATTATTCATTTGGATGAGATAAAATTTTGGGATTTGTTGTTGTTTACTTATTTATACATATATCTAAAGAAATTCGCAAAATAAAAAAATATTAATGAAAAAAAGTATTATGTCATTTTAGAATACTTTCTAGCAAACTACCTCATAAACGAAATATTTTTATATATTTTTTGGGTTTAATATTAAATTTTTGAAGATATTTTTGTCTAGTAGGTACAATAAAAATACTATTTAATAAGATTTTATTACCTTTTTATTAAGTATCATGGTAAATAAAAAAATGTACAATATTACATAAAATTCAATATCTCAATAAATTATTTTTTAAAATAAATATTAAATAGTTAATTTAAGTCGACGACATTAATCAGTCTTAAGTTCTAATAACATTATTTCAACTTGTTAATTTATAATTTTAGAAAATATAATTTTTCACTACATGTAAATATTTAAGAGCGAAATGCCATATTTTTTGGAACGTCGTTTACGTTATTTTTCTCAGATAGAGATTCTTTTTCTTTCGTCGAACGATTGGTTCGAAGATTTCTTCTACTGTGTAAATCGTTTGAATTTACCACATTAACTACAGATGGTGAAATACCCAAATCATAATTAACAGATCTGCGAGAACGTTGCCCCAATGCTAAATGGTTGTTAGTACGAAATACGGGACGAAAAACTAAACCATTAGCTGCTGTGTCCATATCGTCCACATATTGGTTAGTTTTAGAATTATCAATATTTCTACGAACCCGGTCCTTAACTGCAAAGCTGCTTTTCGAGCGGAACAAGGGTCGGAATACCATACCATTTTCAGCAGTTTCCATTTCATCCATATTACCGGTATTATCGCTTTCTTTGATTGATCTGGCTACACGTTGTCCAAAGTTGCTTTTAGTTCTGAATAAAGGACGGAATACTAATCCATTTTCAGCTGTTTCCATTCCATCGGCGTTTTCATTATTAGTAATATCAATTGATCTAACAAAGCGTTGTCCAATTCCAAAATTACTTTTCTGACTGAGGAAGGGAAGAAAATCCATTCCATTGTCGGTCGATCTTTTCAATCGAAGCGGTATTTGTTGATCTGTTGTAAAAGTTGATACGGACGGGTTTGAGTTTTCACTACTCTCATAAGATTGTTCTTGACTATTTTCTGATTCGTCATAGATTAACGATGTAAAATTATCTGAGTTATCATCATCTTCGTCGCTTTCCATTGCATCGTCAACAGATCTTTTATTAATCTTTTCATTTCCTGGTAATTCTACTATAAGATCCCTTGTAATAGAATTAGGTGATTCTATTGTTGGCTTACAAGGAATAGCATTTAAAAGATTGTAGATAATTAGCAGTAGAATAAACTGTTTGACCTGAAATAAAGGAAACATTGTAATTAATTTATTTTATTATATATAATGAAAGATGTGTAAAATTTTAAAATTTGGCAAAACAATTAACTTACCATTTTAAGTGTATTATACAAATTGACTAAATAGTTGATATTGATCGTAGCAAAATTGTATGTTGTATGTTGTAGTTTTGGTCGGGAACTTATTTATATGGTCCAGTTAATAAGGTCTAATTCTTAGTTGACGCGCATTGAAATGTGTTAATTATTTTTATAGTAAATCAACTTCTGGTATGACTTACAGGTTAATAATTTACAATTTATTTTTAACATGGAATTTTTGTTTGTGATTAATATTTGAAGAAAATACATTTGGGAATAATCAAACTAGACAAAATAAGAAACTTGTTAACTGCAGTAGTAACAGTAGAATGCAATAAACAAATGTGTTTAAGAAAAATAACAAAAATAGTAATTTGTAATAAATTTAGCTATTAGAAGGTACACAAAAACTTTTTAAAGTAAATAAAGTAATTATTACTTATTGTCTATATTACTATATTAGTATAATAGATACTTATTAGTTAGTATGTTGCTATAAACATATTATATGAATGTTTACTTAACAACGAAAATTGTTCTAGAAGTTTATTCATTATGATAGTAATTAACAATTACCTTTAAAATTATAAATTAGGTATTATATAAAAAATTAGTTTAATTTATACATTTATATTTACTTTATTAAAATCAATGTGATTGAATTATTCTAATTAATTTAAATATAATATTTAATTATATTTAATTTAAACTGCAATCTATTACATTTTTATTAATATCAATTTATTATTTTTATTAATTTTGACAATTTATTCATTATAATAATAAACTTACATACCTAATGCAGTGAGTAAATAAATTAAACAATTGACGTACATTTATGTATATGTGCTCTAATTGTGATAATTTTATTTGCTTGTTAAAAGTGCAATATGATAATGGCAGAACATTGAAAAGATAGACAAATTATTGGTAATTTGTCTGATTTGAGAAATATGATTATTTTCTGGAAAATCACCATTTACCTTATTGTAAATAAATGAAATAAAAAAATAAGAAAAAAAAGAAAAATAAAAAAATCCGTTGATTTTTAGATATCAAAGGGTTAGAATATAGTCTGTAGATATTTTCACGTTCTTTAACCTTTCGTTGGACCATTTGATATATATCTGTGGCCAACAGACTACAGGTTGTATACCACAGGCTTCACCCGTCCGCCGGATGGTTAAAAAGTCACTTATTCATTTGAACAAAAAAATTAACAGTTTTGTGTTGTTGCCGTCCGAATGAAGGAATTAAAAATATTTCTCTGGGTTTGAAGTTGGAAAATAGCATTAGCTAAACATTTTTCCTGGAAAAGTGTCTTCTAGTATCTTTGTATCTTCACTTTAAAAGAGTTATCTTAGTACTTCGGCCACGAGAACATACCCTGCTATGATGCGAAAATATAAGTATTTTCTGCATTTAATGAAAATATGTTTTCTAAAATATGAGTGTTTTTAAGAAATTAATAAAAATTTTCAAAAAAAAATTATTTGTAAATCTTATTAACTTATTGAAACATCTATCAGTTCAAAGGGAGGTCACAGACAATCACATAAAGTCGCATTATTATCTTCTCTTTACAATAAATTTATTTTTAAGAAAATTCCTAAATAGGAAAGAAAACAATTAAAAAATGTAATTAATTAAAAACAAATTATACATTTTAATTTATTATTAATTTGCATATGATTATTCATTTTACAATTAATTATAGTAAATATTCAAATATAATTCAAACAATACAGCTTTTTATATCATTATAAATTTTGTTTTGTTTACACTTTCTCATTAAACATCCAAATCAATAATAATCAATAAATATCTTACAGATGTCGATCATATGCATTGCTAATTATTTATAATCATCATAATATTTATTTTACATGTTTATATTTGGATGACTTAAAGATCAACAAAGAACCAAGTTTGCCTGTGTATTTTATTGTAGCTACATAGTTTGGTAATAAATTCTTAGGTATGAATATGAAATTATTTTATTTATTTACTTTTATCATTTTTTACAAATCGAATCAATTATTTACAAAGGTTAATATTTTACAAAGAAGAATGTAAAACTTGTTAAAAAATTAGAGAAGAAAAACATCAATTTAAAATCTAGTAGCGATAGTTTAATAATCTTGATTTGTACTTAAGATTATTGTTTACGACTATCTAAGGAAATTTCACATGTTATTGCTAATTAAAATTAATTTTTATGATAATAGTAACAAAATATAGTAAACATAACCTTGAATGAAATATAATCCTTGACGGGGATGTTATAATGAATTATTAAGGATATCCGGTCACCTTAAATACAATTTACTATAATAGTTAATTTATTAATTCTTTCTATTATGATCTATATTTTAGATATATGTAGCATTGACCCTGATTTAATAATTTTGTGCTAAGTAATGAGGGAAAATTTGTTTTATTCAAACCTCTATGTACAGTGTGTAATATATATTTTTACTTACCTAATTAATATGAATGTTGAAGAAGTTAATTAAATTTTATGAAATCATTTTCAAATCTTAAATGTCAATCTCAAAAATTTAAATGTTCAAATACAGTTAATAGTATATTATACATCATGGGACTAAGGTGCTGCTTTTCATCCCGCGTGCAAAGGTTTTTGCACGAGGTGTTAGCCGAGTGCAAAAATTGCACTCTGAGACTCAACTCTTCTCAACTCTGAGAACAGAACTGCCGAGTGACAAAAAACTCAAAATAAAGATGTACTGATTTACAAGTTAGTTCTACTTTGCCTTATTTTACACATTTCAATTTCGTCCTCACATCATTATTGCTTCTTTAGCTTCTTCCCTCCTAAGGGAATAAATAATACATTTCTACGAAAAAAATTCTTACTTTCCATCTGCTAATTTTGGTTACGGTAATTGAGTGGATTATAGGTAAGATCTAGGATGAAGAAGCAATTGAGAGAATTACCTGATTCGCAAGTAGCTGCTGCTTTTTTCTCTTAAGAAATAAGAATAAGCGAGTATATTTCGATGTCAAGCAGCAGGATACATGCTGCATGGTATGACACTCAGCTGTATCAGTTAACAATATTAATCTTCTGCATGGTCCAAAATATATGCAGAAATTTCTCTAAATCGTAATATGATTTTTAAGTAATTGTTATGCTTCCTGACCAATTAAAGATAGACAACAAAAATTTTCGCATCTAACAGGGAAAGCTTTTTCCATTTGCAGGTCTTTTATTTATCACCTCAAACTTTAAAACTATATATTTATGAAATAGACTTATGGTAAAATCAGAAATGATTCTCAAAAATAATCTACAATCTCCTGCTGTCAAGATCTATCATCTTTAATTATAATATTAATATATTTCTAGAAAATCTAGGATTTTATGTTTTTATGAATTGCATAAATGACACTGGGTATATAGGAAAGTAGAACGGTTGTTTTCGTTCTTTTCTTATTTATTTATTAAAAAATATTAAAAAAACATTGCAAAATCTAGAAAAGTACTTTCGGATTGCTCTTTTTCCAACTTAGATAGAAGAAGATGCGGAATAAATAAAAGTTCATCAACAAAGGTTGGCAGATTAACCGATAGATTTTCTTACGGAAAAAGGTTATACATAATATATTATATTGTGATAAAGATGCTTCGCAGCGTAAAATTAATTGTTCATTTCATATAATATTATAATGTTTTCTTATTTAGTAAGTTTCACCTCTTGTTAAATAAAGATTTCCCAGTTGAGAATGTACTTTTATCAGAAAATTGCATTGCAATTTTGTTACTTTAATTTATTACACTTGAGAACTAATATAATCTATATTTCTGCATCTAATGTAAACTTGAACTAACAGAATAAATTACTATGTAATTTTCAAACAAACCAACAAACGTAGGCGCTTTAAAGAACAAAACCAGTATTAACTCTTTTGTTCATATAATATAATCTTCGGAAAATTTTTGAAATTTTGTCAGATCTTCCTCGTTAACTGCTGGTTCTGTTTTGGCCAACGACTTCAACATATCAAACTGCACATAACAAACACTTATGACATTATAAAATTTTAAGTAAATTCAAACTTACCATTGTTACTGGTGGTTTCACCAACTTATCAATGTTAATTTCCCAAAAATTCATCTGAACAGCTCCTTTCTCGTCGGGACCACAAGGAATCCAAAGATCGTTTTTTACTTTTGAAGGATCTATTGGACATGGTCCACTGTGAACTTTAAAATGTGTTGCTTTCTCTAGTGAGTGAATGGATTGCATTAAGGCGTCATCTATCACAGTATGGATATCTTTTCCTGAGTACCCAAGAGTCATCTTGGCCTAGTTTTTAAGATTGTGTTCAGTTAGTTCTGAAGGAGTTTTACGTAAAAATAACTAAAACATACATAAACGGACGTCTTCGTCCGGCAATGAAATGTAAATTCGTTTTTGAAAATGTTGCAGAATAGCTACATCTAACATCCATGGTTTGTTCGTAGCACCGACTAACAGAATTTCATCGGAAGAGTTTTCTAGAACTTGAAAATAAATTTAGATGCGCAGAATCATAACTTTATTCCTTTACCTTTCATTTGTACTAATAATTCGTTTTTGTTACGTCGAGCCGATTCCGTTTCTTTGTCTGAACCTGAGAAACATAATAAATCGACATTGTCGATAAATATTATGGAAGGTTTATTTGCATATGCTGCGTAAAATAAGGTTTTTACCAACTTTTGGAAGTCGCTCATAGATTGCTTTTGATGAAGGTGAATTAACCGCTATGGCTTTTCCAGTAACTATGTTCTTCATTAACTAAAGCCGTACAAGACATTGATTTTCCCGTACCTGGAGGCTAAAATCGAATACTTAAATTCAAATTTTTTGTAGTATAGTTAAATCTCACCCCAAATAATAAAATACCTTTCCAAGAATTCCTCTGATTTGGGAACAAATTCGAATACTTTATTGATAAAGTCACATATTCCTTTAATGCATATTTTGTAGCATCCAAACCAACCACATCTGACCATACTATTTGCGGTGTTATTACATACACATCGTCTTCTAAATTCAATTGATTGACTTTCTCTTGAAGATAGCTGTGTCTGAAAACAACCTGCATAACTCTAAAGAAAAGTAAAAGTCAACTACTGAACTAACCAGGGCTGGGCAGTATTTGAAATACGTATTTGAAATACGTATTTGAAATACGTATTTGAAATACATTTTGTATTTTGTATTTTAACACATATTTTCAATGTATTTGTATTTTGTATTTTAAATACAAATTACAAAATACTGTACAAAATACAAAATACTTTAAAATTGATAACATCAAATATACAGGGCCGTATTCAGTAACAGTAACGTAAAAAATTTTTGTTTGCGATTATTTTCATTCGACGATGTTACTGAATTTTGTATTGTATTGTTATTTGTTTTGTTCCCAACCAGGTAGTATTAGAAATGATGTATTTTGTATTTTGTATTTTAAATACTCGGAACAAAATGTATTTGTATTTTGTATTTCAAATACACAAAACAAATGTATTTTGTATTTTGTATTTCAAATACATATTTTCATGTATTTTACCCACCCCTGGAACTTCGTTTCACTCACCTCGCAAATGAAAAAACTCGCTAGGCAGGAAAAGTTAATCTTTCCATCCTAATAAAACAATATACTATTTTGTCACTACTGGAAATCAACTTACTTTTCATTGCTTGCGCGAAATAGTCAATACCTTTCTCGTATAAACGCAAAGTTTCCTGATAATTTTGAGTACGGTCCTCCTCGGTCGCTTTAGCTACAATTTCAGTTGCCTTTTCAATGTTAGTTTTCAGGTATTGCCTAATTTTCTCAGCACGATCTGAATATTCCAAGCATTTGATTCGAATGCGTTCTTTTTGTTTTTCATTTTCAGCTTCAACTTAAAGTGAGAAATAGCCGGTTTATAGATTTATAGCAATAAATAACTTAAATCAACTTACATTTTATCGCCTGTGTGAAATAATCAATTCCTTCGTCGTACAAGCGCAAAGCTTCTTTATAATTTTTATTGCGATCCTCTTCAGTCGCCTTAGTTACAGTTTCAATTGCCTTCTGTAAAATCGTTCCTTCACAAACCATAACACTAATTTTTTTAAATTAATAAAAATTTGTTTTGTTGAAACTGAATGTTAGAAGACGAGTTACCATTCACCAGATCGTGTGCTCAAGTGTGGTTAAGGTTGACGCTATCAGTTTGCAACATAGTATACGAGTATTATATGGGTCTGTGTTTTTCCAAAAATTAAATTTGATAAATGCGCCCAGACTACTAAATGGTTCAATACGATTATAATAACAAAATCACAGTTGTACTCGTAATTGATTGTAGATTTCATCATTTGCATTAAAAATTTATTATATTTTTTTTTATTTTTTTTTTAATTTTTATAAATTAATTTTTTCTTATTAAACAGTAAATTTGGTATCGGTGCAATTATATATATGTACATTTAAGTAGAGTCAACTGTTTTAGTGATAGTGAAAACTTTTTCTAATTCCAACTTTTTTTCTTATATTTTCAAAATTTATATTTTAAATAGGTACTTTGGTACTAAAAATTATAACTGCATCTCTTTGAATAACCACATACATCCTTAAAAATAAGATTTAAAGAAAAGTCTAAATATTTATTTGTAAACTTAATTTGTACAGCCGTTGTTTCTTAAAAAGCATTAATCTTTATAAATAAAACGAAATCTTGTTATTGTCTCTTTTAACTAATCACTAAAAAGAGACAATAACAAGATAACGCTTTATTTATAATAACTTATTTATAACATTTAAAAAATATAGTAGTATAATTATTAAATAATAAAGAATAAAAGTATTTAGTACTTTGTTGCAAATTCTTTTCCAGTGAGAACAGCACTCTAGACGCGCATGAATGAATTAAAGTGATTCTCTAAAAATTGCGATAACTCGAAAACGGTGTGAGATGACGAAAAACTGAGCAAAAAAATTCCCCCTGCCACCAAGTAAAACCTCACCGATTTCGTGCGGCCAGGTGCACAAAAAATTTCGAGTCGAAATTCCAAAAAAAACCGTAACTCGAATGGATTAACGAGATTCCCGAAAAATTGCGACGACTCGAAAAACAAAAAAAGCAATTTTTCGCAACGGGCGACGTAAATAAAAGAAAAGTGTAAAAAAAGTGTAAAAAGTGGAAACAGGTACCAATGTACCTGTATCCGGTGCAACGAAAAATTAAAAATCGTATTATTTCGAAAACGAAGAAAATTTTTCCAATCGAAATTTCGTTTACGCGTTCCCCTCTGCTTCCTTAACCGTCACCTTTTTTCTCGTGCCGTACTCGTGGAAACAGCTCTGCAACGTGGTTATGCATCGAGTCGACTAGCTTTACCAAACACTTTAATGGCCCGTTCCTTCTGTAAAGATTCCCAACAAATAATCTATCGAATTCAGATCCAGAGACTGACTAGGTCACTCAAACAGGCAAATTTTGGGATTTAATTGCAATGTACTTGGGTGGAAAAATATATCATTTTAATCCACCACCATCAACCCAGATTTTCAAATTAAGCAAGAGACTCTTTTAGTCAATTCCAAATATCCAAATTGTTTAAATTTTCCATTTCTCTTCAAAATTTTATCAAACATTCCAAAAAAACTTCCAAATTCAATAGGTACAATAAAATTATTCACGTCGAACTTAATTAATTAGGTAGTACACTGTGAAAGACAGTTGTGAAAGTGTTTTTATATCAATAAGTCACTTATTTCTAAGTTATCTTTAAGCCAAAAATACTATTTCCTGATTTTGTACAAAAATACTCAAATTGTGTGGGTTGGTAGTTTTATGCAAAATAATGAATATCTAGATCAAATCCATATTGGCTTGTTGAATTTTTTCAAAGAATAGTTCATAATAAGTTCATTTTCGTAATTAACTCATTTTTCGAAAATTGTGGGTTGGTAGGTTTCTGCATAACTACATCCAATTGAGAGAATTGCATTACTCTCAATTAGCTGCCGCAATTCTCTCTTTAAGAAAGCGAGTAGCTATATCAAAGATTTAATTTCTTGAATAGCTATTATTTTTTGGATTTCGATGTCAAGCAGTAGGAGGCTTGCAAGGATTCGTGTTACATTATATGACACTCAACTGTCTACTACTGCATTGACCAAAGAATAAGTCGAGTTTTCTTGAAAAGGTAACATGCTCTTTAAGTACTTAGGTAACTGTTATAATGTTTCTCGACTGATTAATGACAACAAAAGTTTTCTCAGTGTTATTACATCAAACTTTAGAATTAAATTATTATGACTGCTATAGTACATAATATGCTTATGAAATATATGTAGTTAAAGTAGAATCAGAAGTGAATTTCAAAACAAATCCAGAATCTCCTCCTGTCAAGATATAGGTATAATTAATCATAATTTATATTTATAGAAAATCTAGGATTTCATCTCTTCCATTAAGTGGAAGCCTACCAGCAGTATTGCGTAAAGCTTACACCGGCCGACTGGGTAGCGGGACACCGCGGTTCAAATCCTGGTCGAGTCGAATACACTGCTGTGATCTAAAGCCGAAAATATATCTGTGGGCTATGGGGAAGGCAACGGGAAACCACCCCTTTAATTAAATTCCCTAGTAAGTCATCTTGGCTCCAGCCAAGATGATCGCTAACATCCGGTAACGGATAGGCACGTGAAGAAGAAGAAAGAAGCATAGAACAAGCATAGAATTTCTGAGAGGGGGCATTTGTGAAAAATAACCTCAATATTAAAAAATATATAGGTATTTTGGTCTTTTTAGCATAGAATTGACTCTCGGGAGAACTGTTTATTTTTGTTGACGGAACCTCCGCATAGAATACCGAAACAGATGTAATGTACCTAACAACGCTATGGATTTTCAGTAGGAATTTAAGTTTAATGTACTGTCGTGTTCCAAAATCAATTTTTTTAAATTTTGCTGTTCTAATTTTTTATTTCTATTGTATTAACTATTATCTAATAATTTGCATTTATTGTTTTGAGATTGAATTTTATTTGTGTTTTGTATTTGTTTTATGGATCTGAATTTTAATTTTGTTTGTGTAATTTGAATTTGAATTTTGTAAATAGTTTTTTGTACTTAAATGTTGTAAATATTTTAAATTGTATATTTTGGCGCGAAAATGTTGAGTTAGTGGGAGATTATAGATAATTTTTGCTTTTGAAGCCACAATTAGATTAATTAGATTAAAATTTTGGATTAAAAAAATAAAAATTTTTTATTTTTGTGATTGAGTGATTTATTTGAATTGATTTGGAGATTTGACAAGTTTATGGAAAATTAAAAGTCGACGGAGTGATACTAAGTTTAATAAAATTTGAGAGTCTCATGTGCAGTAGTTGGCAAATTATTATTAATAATTTATAAATTATTACCCACCCTCAACTACATGTCAGTATATTTTGTATTAAGTATTGCATAAATGAGGCTGGACTTAGGAGTATAGAAGGGTTGTGTTTGCTCAATAAGTCTTTCTTGCTTATTGGTTAAAGTGTATTCCAAAAATCTGGATAAGTACTTTCAGATTACCCTTTTTCAAACGATTTGAAGAATAGATTTGTTTGCGGAAGATATTCAAATTCATTAATAGAGGTTAGCAGATTAAGAGATAGATGTTCTTACAGAGAAAAGCTATATTGTGATAAAGATGTCACACACCTTAAAATAATTTTTACATTTTATATAATCACCCTATCAGCGGTATACGCCCCCCCCCCTAACTTATCTATCAAAAAAGATCAATTTGATGCATTCTTCAACTCGCTTGGCCATCGCTTTATTGCAGGATGTGACTGCAATGCAAAGCACAATCATTGGGGTTCGAGGCTGATAACACCCAACGGCAGGCAGCTGTATCAATCATTGCAAACCTGCAGGCTATTACAACAATCAACAGGTGAACCTAGTCACACTGGCCTACAGATAGAAACAAAATTCCAGATGTAATTGATTTGTAATGTAATGTAATTGAAAATCGAAACATGCTTGGACCTGTCAACTGATCCCACTCCTCTTCTCGTTACTATACCGGGTGCTGAATGAGTTAGCCGAACATAGGAAATTAACATGTAAAAACTTATTTGTGCAAATTCCTGCTTCCCTAATTACTTTAGAGAAAAAATGAAAGACACAAAAATATTGCAGAAATATAAACTACGAATGATAACAGCATTAGATTTCATTTAACTTTTACTTAAAAAGTCAAAAAATGCTTTTTAAATTGTTAAAAGTTTCATTTATCAGACTGGCTATGCAAGTTTCCATGGTAATTATTATTGAAAATAGAAATTAAATTGAATTTATTACTTGGCCAGTGCGATAAATGAAAATTTTAACAATTTTGAAAGCACTTTTTGACCTTTTAAGTAAAAGCTAGATGAAATCTAATGGTGTTATCATTCGTAGTTTATATGTCTGCATAATTTTTGTATCTCTCAATTTTTCTCTAAAATAATTAGGGAAGCAGGAATTTGCATAAATAGGTTTTTACATGTTAACATCCTATGTTCGGCTAACTCATTCAGCACCCGGTATATACAAAAGTCCCTAAAATAATTATAGGCTATTTAACAAAAATACAAATTGGGAAATATTTAAAAGCAGCCTCTCCTACAAATTAAATTTCAAGATCCCATAGAAAACTGAGAGTGAAATCGATGAAGCTGTAAAACAACTTCAACAAATCTCGAACATACATATAAAAAGAAAGATAGCAGAAAAAAGCAAAATAGAGAAACGACGGTAATTAAACTCATACTCCAAGTGATAAATCATTTTAAACAAAGTCACGAAACAACTAAAAGGACTTTTTGTTGACAACAAAAATCAAGGAAGTAAAATCCTTCCTAGGAAACCTTTCAGTTAGTCAAGCAACCGACTACTCTTTGTGGAAAGTCACACGGAAAAAAACCACAAAATCAAATGAAACCATTAGAACCAATGATGGAAACTGGGCTCGGAATGATTTCGAAAAAGCCAAAACCTTTGCCGAACATTTTGCTCAAGTCTTTCAACCTCTTCCAAGAGAAATTTCTATCTAAGAAGAATACCCTATCCACAGGTTACTTGAAGCAAAATTCAAAATACACGAAATCAAAAATTTTATCTTAAAAAAAATGACATAATAACAGAAAAAATTCTACAAAATTTACCCGAAATTGGGTTTAAATTACTTAGAATAATTTTTAATGCAATCCCTCGATATGGTTATTTTCCAGCTCAGTGGAAAGAGACACATATGATTATGATTCAAAAGCCAGGAAAACATCCAACCGAGACTTCATCTTATAGACCCATTAGTCTGTTGCCAATCCCTTCGAAGACATTTGAAAAACTGTTCGTAGAGAGACTTCCGCTTCTTCGAGAAAGAAATCCGGGGAAATCTAATCTCAGACCATTAATTTGGATTTAGCCAAAGTTATGGAACGGTGGAACAAGTGCACAGGGTTGCAAAAACGATCTGAACGGCCATAAAATCGGGGAGATAATGCTCTGCTGCATTTCCTGACATCTCTCAGGAGTTTGACAAAGTATGGCACGATGGATTGACGTATAAAATCAAAAACCGCTACCTCATCCTTATTATAGTCGTTGTTGTATCTTACCTAACTAACAAATATGTTTTAGTCAACTATGAAGAAACCTATACCAGCCTAAAATCCATCTTATCAGGAGTGCGTCAGGGTAATGTCCTTAGAGCTGTGCTGTATCTATTGTTCACATCAGACCTGCCTACAACTAACAATACGATATCAGCCACGTTTGCGGATAATACAGTAATGGCATCTAGTGATGATTCAAATCTTGCTTCTTGATTCTTGCAATGTCACCTAAATAAAATTGAAGTCTGGCTCAAAAAATTTTGTATTAAAGTCACCACCAAGTCTGTACATATCAGCTTCGGGGCTCAGAAGAAGAACTTGCCCAAGTGAAATGATGTACGGTAAGGTCCTCCCGTAACAAGAAACAGTCAAATAACTACTTGGGTTTTCATCTCGATCGACGACTGCCGTGGATCAAACACATTTGGAATCAGCGCCTTCAACTGGGAATAGTATATTGAAAGATGTACTGGCTTGTGGGCCGAAACTTACCTTTACCCATAGAAAATAAACTATTATTATATAAAGCAATCATAAAACCCACAATATCGACATATTTTCTAATCCAGCGTTTTTAATCCAAAGTTTTCCGTAGTATCTGTGACGCTCCCGGGTGTGTCCCAAATAATGTCATTAGTGCTGACCTTCAAATTAGTAGTGTAAAGGAAGTAATTTCTTTTATAAGCAAAAAATATTACATAGACTCGCAGACCATACAAACCCATTAGTGTGTGACCTACTCATTGAACTTCAGCTAAAGAGACTGAAGAGATATGATCTTATGTACTTGCTCCATCGTGTTTAAGTGATTTCATGTCGACTAAATTGTCTATAATATTTGCCTATACTTGAAAATATAAAATAATGTAAAGGGAGGCCTATCAATGGCTTGACCCTATGGACAGATTGTAAGGTATTTTTGGAGTCAATAAAAGAAATATATAATTCTACAATGTTTTCTTATTTAGTAATCTTCACTTCTTCTTAAATAAAGATTTCCCAGTTGAGTAGGTACTTTGATCAGAAAATTACATTGCAATTTTGCTAGTTTAATTTATTACACTTGAGGACTGATAAAATCCACATTTCAGCATCCAAATGTACACCCGGACTAACGGAATTGCTATGTAATTTCCTTACAAAACAACGTATGTAGGTGCTTAAAAGAACAAAACCGGTATTAACTCTCTTGTTCATATATAATCTTCGGCAAATTTTTGAAATTTTGCCAGATCTTCTTCGTTAACTGTTGGTTCTGTTTTGGCCAACGACTTTAACATATCAAACTGCACATAACAAACACTTTATGACATAATAGAATTTTAAGTAAATTCAAGCTTACCATTATCACTGGTGATTTCACCAACTTATCGATATCTATATCCCAAATATTCATCTGAATAGCTCCTTTCTCGTTGGGACTACAAGGAATGCAAAGATCGTTTATAACTTTTGAAGGATTTATTGGACACGGTCCACTCTGAATTTTAAAGTGTGTCGCATTTTCTAGTGTGCGAATGGACTGCATTAAGGCGTCATCTATCACAGTATCGATATCTTTTCCCGAGTACCCAAGAGTCATCTTGGCCAGGTTTTTAAGATCGTGCTCAGTTAGTTCTGAAGGAGTTTTACGTAAAAATAACTTAAACATACGTAAACGGGCGTCCTCGTCCGGCAATAAAATGTAAATTCGTTTTTCAAAATGTTGCAGAATAGCTACATCTAACATCCAGGGTTTATTCGTAGCACCCACTAACAAAATTTCATCAGAAGAGTTTTCTAGAAGTTGAAAATAAATTTATATGCGCTGATTCATAACTTTATTTCTTTACCTTTCATTTGTTCTAAAAACTCGTTTTTGTTACGTCGAGCCGATTCCGTTTCTTCGACTGAATCTGAGAAACATAAGAAGTCAACTTCGTCCATAAAAATTATGGAAGGTTTATTTGCATATGCTGCTTCAAATAAAACTTTTACCACCTTTTCTGAGTCGCTCATAGATAGCAGTTGATCAACATGAATTAAGTACTTGCTATAGTTTTTTAAGTTATGTACTTCGTTAATTAAAGCTGTACATAAAATTGATTTTCCCGTACCTGGAGGCTAAAAGCAAATACATAAATTCAAATTTATTGAAACAAAGTTAAAGCTTACCCCAAATAGTAAAATACCTTTCCAAGAATTCTTTTGATTTGGAAACAAATTCGAATACTTTATAGGTAAAGCCACATATTCATTTAGTGCATCTTTTGTAGCATCCAAACCAACGACATCTGACCATGATATTTGCGGTATTTTGCCTATACACAAATTTTCTTCTAAATTCAATTGATTGACTTTCTCTTGAAGATAGGTAATACTGAAAGCAACCTGCATAACTCTAAAGAAAAGTAAAAGTTTACTGATTGAACTAACTTTGCATTATTTTCATTCTTCATCAACTTCTTGATTTCTTCAGCTCGATTTAAATAATGCAGACGTTTGGCTTCCATTTTTTGCTTTTCTTTTTCGCCCTTTGTTTGATCTGATACCAAGGTAGTAATTATAACAATTTACTTTAAGACTTTAACAAAAGAAAATCGACTTACATTTTATAACATACAGGAGGTGGTCGGTACCTTCCATGTACCACTTTAGAGCCTCTTCATAATTTAAGTTGCGATCTTCCTCGATTGCCCAAATTATACTTTTAATTGCATTCAAATTAAACTGTTCGATTGCTTTCTTAATTTTATCAGCTCGATCTACATATAACTTACACTTATTGCGTATACTTTCTTTAGCTTTTTCACTCTGTGCTTGATCTGATAAACAGAAAGCGGTTATATCCGAACAAACAAAATAAGTCAACTTACATTTCATCACATACATCATATCTGCAACAGATTTTTCGTACAACTGAAGAGCTTCCTTGTAATTTTTATTGCGGTCTTCTTCGGTCGCTTTGGTTACAATTTCGATTGCCTCTTGAAGTATTAGAGTGGGGCTTTTTTTAATTTGTTCAACACGATTTGCATATTGCAAGCATTTGGCCCGAATACTTTCTTTTGCCTTTTCACTTTGTGCTTCATCTTGTAGTAAGAAATGATCGGATTACAATAATAAATATAGAAACTGTATATAAAGGAAGCTAAATATATATTGACGTGTTTAAAAATGGTAGCAAAGAATATGTCAATAACCTAAAGTAGTTTAGAACAATTAAAAAAATATATATACTTAATGAATATTAAAGATTCAAAATGTTTAATACTTTTTTTGCATAATATGCTTTTGGTCTGTTTTGCATTTTGATGGCATAAAACCAAATCAACATCATTAATCGCTCTATCGGTATTTTGCTCCATTTCTCCGCAAACTTTTTCATAATTGTTTCGTATTAATTTGAATTGTTGCATTTTTTATGGTTTCTTAAAGTCACCCCACAAATGGGCTATCAGATTCAGATCCGGGGGCCGTCTAGATCACTCAAATAGACGCACTTTGGTCTTAATGATATAATCCCTGATATACTTGGAAGTATGTTTTGAATCGTTATTCTGTTAAAATATTGATCTGAGCGGCATTTCACGTTTACCATTTAACAGCATATGGATTCTCAATACACTCCCATCGTGTATCCATTATGCCATTAATTTTGTTTAAAAATGCTACCCCATATCATAATATTTGCTGTGCTTTCAAGTGAAAACTTAAATTGTACATTATTTTGCTTAATTTACGTGCTCCATAATAATGCAAGTTTGAATAATTAATTAAATATTACCTTACCTTCATTATTGATGCAATGTTTATGAATTAATAATTTTTGACGATTATACATATAAGTGATATTATATATTATTCTTAGTGATACATAATACTATAAATCAACTTACTTTTTATTGCTTGCGAGAAATAGTCAATGCCTTCCTCGTATAAACGCAAAGCTTCTCGGTAATTTTTATTACAGTCCTCTTCAGTCGCCTTAGTTACAATTGCAATTGCCTTTTCAATGTTAGTGTTCAGGTTTTGTCTAATTCTGTCAGCACGATTTGAATATTCCAAGCATTTGATTCGAATACTTTCTTTTACCTGTTCACTTCGTGTTTCATCTTATAGTAAGAAATAACCGGTATATAAAATAGCAATAAATAACTTAAATCAACTTACATTTTATCGCCTGCGTGAAATAATCAATTCCTTCGTCGTACAAGCGCAAAGCTTCTTTATAATTTTTATTACGATCCTCTTCAGTCGCCTTAGTTATAATTGCAATTGCTTTATGTAAAATTGTTCCATCAGAAGCCATAGCACCGCTTTTTTAATTAAAGTAAATTTGCTTTGTTGAAACTGACAGTTAGAGGAAGAGTACATTGCGTAATAAAATCAGTATACTTTCGATTCGCCTGTTTATGTTGCTTGTTGTTAAGGTTGACCTTATTGGTTTGCAACGTAGTATAGTATGTGGTTTTTCCAAATATCAAATTTGATAAATACGTCAAGACTACTAAAAATATATAGTTCGATAACATATTATAACAAAATTGCAGTTTGGATTGATTGATTTCATCATTTGCATTTAATTTTTTTTCTAAGTTTTATGAAACAGTAAATTTGGTAGATAATTGGTAAGTAGGTTCAACTGTTTTAGTGATGGTAAATAAAAAAAAAGAAGGAAAATCAAGTTCTGTGCTAAATATGGGGAAAACCAATTGTGAAATTGTATTTTTATAGCAATTTATGAGTTTCTTACCTTCATAGTATCACATTATGGAAATTACAAGTCAAGGAACTTTTGTATAGTCAGCGGATCTCAACCTTTTTCCACCGCGGTACATTGTAATGTTCACATAACCGACACACAAGAATTTATGATTATACCCAAATTTAGTGATATCAAAATGCGATAATATTAATTTTGATAATATTTGATTTTATAGCAATTATTATTGTTTTTTTTCTGCAAGACACATACCTAATTGGAAAATGGAAGTCAAAGAAGTTATTTATAGATAACTTTTTGGATATCAGCGGATAGCGATCAATGACCAATAAAGTGAGAATAAATAGAAACATTTTTTTAATTCTGGCAAGTCCGAGATTGCAACCAAAACTTCACACCAATCCATTACTGTGGTTTAAATAAAAATTAATTTACTCGAGTGCTTATATGTTTTTTCTTCGTAAATATCAATGAATGACTTAATTCCAATGAATCTCTTAAATCAATGATACTCAAACATTTCATAGGTTTCGGGAATTTCCCCAAGGAAGGAAAATAAAAACATTTTGTATTTCGGATATGATTTTTATTTTTTTTTTTTTAAAATATTAAAATACTACCTAGATGCTAAGAAAACATTTCCAATTTTAATAAATCTTCTTTGTGGACTGATGGATTTGATGAGGCCAATGATTTTAAAATATCGTTCTGGAAATAGGTAGGTAATACTTAAAGAATGTAGAAAATTTTCTGTATTAATTGAAACTTATCATCGTCAATCTAGGTTCGTACAAATTTTCGCCTTTTACATCTTTGAATCCCATCTCTATAGCGCCTGGATCGCCGGGTGAGCAAGGGGTCAAGAGATCGTTTATAATTTTTGAAGAATCTATTGGAGATTGTCCACGTATCCTCTTAAAGTGCGTCGCCGATTGTATTTTACGAATAGGTTGCATTAAAGCATCACGTACTACGATACTGATATCGGCTCCCGAGTATCCCTCAGTTTTTTTAGCTAATGTCTTAAAATCGTCTTGAGTTAATAGTGAAGGACTATTTCCTAAGTTACACTTAAACATAACTAAACGGGCATGCTCATCAGGTAATGGAATATAAATTCGTTTTTCGAAACGTCGCCGAATAGCAGCATCTAACACCCAAGGTGTATTTGTGGCTCCCAAAACTAAAACTCCTTCTGAATTGTTTCTCACACCTACAATGAAACAGATGTAGATAAACCTTTATAAAATTGTTTACCCTCACCTTCCATTTAAACCAAAAATTCAGTCTTTATACGTCGGGCTGATTCAGATTCTTTGTCGGAACGAGCCGAACACATTGAGTCAACTTCGTCAATAAAAATGAAAATGATGCTGGGTTTGCGCGCACGGGCCATTTCAAACAAGTTTTTCACCAATTTTTCTGATTCGCCCAACCATTTTGACAACAAAGAGGAAGAAGAGACGGAAAAGAATGTAGAATTACTAGCTTCGTTAGCTACTGCTTTAGCTAAATACGATTTTCCTGTACCTGGAGGCTGAAAATAATGCATTCCATTTTATCAACTACAATTTTAATAATCATAAAATTTTAAAAATGTTATAAACTTACCCCATACAATAAAATTCCTTTCCAGGCTGATCTTTTACCAGTAAACAATTGTGGAAACATGATGGGCAAAATGATAGCTTCCTTTAGAGATTCTTTGGCATCATACAAACCAGCAACATCTGACCACGTTATGTTAGGTTTTTCGATCAAAATCACATCTTCCAATTGAGATATTATAGATTTTTGCTGTTGATCATGACTAAACAGATAACGGTATAGTTTTTTATACAAAACACACTAAAAATTTTAATTACCTGGAGTTACCATTTTTGATTAACTTAAGTTGTTCTGCTCGATCTAAATATTGTGTACACTTGCTTTGTATGTTTTCTTTTTGTTGTAGAGTTTGTGTTTGATCTATATACAAATTCAATGAGAATAGAGCAATGAAATAAAAATAAGCCTACTTACACTTCCTCACATGCAAGAAATACTCGACAGCTTGGAAATACAATTTCAAAGCAGCCTCGTAATTTTTTTTCTTATCCTCTTCGGTTGCTTGAGTTGCTGCTGCAATTGCTTTTTGTAACGTCGTAGAGGCCATTATTTATATGTATTAAATAATCAATCACGAGAAGACAAAAATCAATTAAGAGAAAGTCACAGTATATTAAATAAGTTAAATGTGAAAATATTGTTTTCTTAAGATTTTAACGAACAGATTAATTTAGTTTAGTATTGAATTGTATTATTTACAATACTAAAAACAACTTTCCATGAAAATAAATTTCGAATAGTTTCGTCTTGATATTACTGTATTTGTTGTAATCTTTCTTTTAAATGTCCGATAGTGTAGACCCCGTCGTAATTAAGGTTAGCTTATTATCAGTTTAACGGAGGATGTAGGTTTTTCCAATCCAAGTAAGGTTACACAGATGTGCAAAATTTGGTGGGTGCTTATAAGCAATAAGAAAATAAGTGCCCTACCCATTCTTAAATTGTGTTTTATGTAAACTATTATTATTATTATTATTATTTTAGGGATTATTAGAAAAAAATATTTCAAACAATTTTAAAATATTTTTTTAAATTAATATAGGTATAAATAGGGGCGATTGTAAGTTCCACCGATCGGTCAAATCTTTTTTAATCCGACAGTTAAGTTCCACCGGTCTCTTTTGGGTCACTATTTTCCAACATGTAAGTTCCACCGATCGGTCAATTAAGTCGAGGTGGTCAAGGTTATTGTTAATCTTTTAAGAGCCGGTTCCACCAACTCTGATTAAATCGTTGGTTAACTAATCACGGTTAATGCTTAACCGTGATTAGTTGACCGACATTAACTTCAAAAGCGTTCCACCAAGCATTTTGTATTTATGATTAGTTAATCATGGTCAATGTTTGGAATTCGTGTATACTCGGTTTTTCCTTGCAAAAGCTCTTCTGGTTAGTTGATAGATAGTCACGTGAAACCCAGGTCCAGTAGGGGTTTAGTGAAAAATACAGAAATATACCTGGAATTTTATAAACTAAACTTGGAAATTATTATTTAAATTTTTTATTTTAAATTGGTAAAGTAAAATGAACATCTAAGATTAGCCCAAAGGTTAATTATGAAAAATTGCAAACCGAATTATTAAATAAACAATTATTATAATAAAAATAAAAACGCCCAAAATCGGGCGATTAGTTTGAAGGCTGTTTAACCATGATTAAACTTCTTTAACCATGATTAAATAGATGGTGGAACACACTTTTACATTTAACCGTGATTAACCCCAACTAATCATGATTAAAGTATTTAACCAGAGTTGGTGGAACCGGCCCTAAGTCTTTTTAAGCTTTCATTGTGTTATGAAAGTTGAGTTTTATTCAAGTTATGCAAGCAAACACATCTAGCAAATAAACCACATTTTTATTTAATTTTATAGGTTCAGGGGGTGTCTTCAAGGTAGATTTGTAATCTTGTGTTGACGCCATTCTATCATTTGATAGTTGATAATTGCAGAGAGAAATTAAATAGAGCTATACATTTTCTTATTTATAATATTATTAGTAGGTGGGGCCCCCCCTTTAATTCTAAAATTGATAATTTTAGCAGATTAAATGTAGCAGATTTGATACTTGGTGCTTTATATAATGATTTTCCTAATGTACCTAATGTAAGGTACAAATAAAAAAAAATAAATCTGCTATACGACGTTTAAACACGAAAATATTCCAACGAGCGGCTAGCAACAGCATGTTTTTCTGATGTAGCTGATATGATACGATACGGGCGATTGTAGACTGCATCGATGGTCAAAGGGTCTCATAATCCGACTTGTAGATTGCACCGGGTTCGGTTAGGGTAAGTATGCAGATTGCACCGGGTTCGGTTAGGGTACGTATGTAGACTGCACCGATGCCGATGGTCAGTAAGTAAGGTACTTACTCTAAGTTAATAATTCCTTAGGATTATGTAATTTATTTGGGATTAGGTTAATGGTTAATTAATTACACTATGCAACACTAAAAAATTGGGCCTTACTTACTGACCATCGGTGCAGTCTACATACGTACCCTAACCGAACCCGGTGCAATCTACATGTCGGATTATGAGACCCTTTGACCATCGGTGCAGTCTACAATCGCCCATATTATGCACCTCGGGAATAAAGTGACTTTTAACCTTCGGGTAATTTACCCTCGGCTAACGCCTCGTGAACGTTTAAATTTGAATCTAACATTAGTTCCAACAGTTTTCCAACAAGTACCAACAGAAATTGGTATACCTCAAAGAAAGGAACAAACGCACATTCAGATTAGTTCTGGGCATTAATTGCAGGGACACCGTCACTTAGGCGACGGTCAATTAGGCGACGACAATTAGGCGACGTCAAATAGGCGATGGTCAATTGGGCGCTGGTATTTTAGACGACGGGCTTATTAGGCGACCCCAACTAGGCGACCGGTCAATTAGGCGACGACAATTAGGCGACGGCCCAAATTAGGCGAAGGGAAATTCTATACATTTTTATTAATTAAAAAAGTAATATTTAATTAAAAAATTATTTTTAAATTTAATCCCTTCATCTTTATCTATAATTTAATCAGATTATAATATATTCGGTTTTGCGATTGCTTCGCGGTTTATGATACAATTATAACATGGATTGAAAATCTTGCATTTATTGTGTGTATACATAGGTATTAGGCTTAGATCATATATATTACATAGATACCAAGTACTCCTAAATGTTGAGACGCAAAACGTCAACGACGTATTATTTTAACTGCGTCTCTGTCATACAATACACAACTGGTTTTTGCATCTCTTTTTGAATTCAATACGTCCTAATTTCGGTTTTCTGAATTCTATTTTGGGGGTAATTTCAAATTTAAGTATTTTTGAATGTTTATGAAATGAAACAAAGCAATTTATTTTAGGTTATTTCTTTATTATTAAATTTGTATCTACTACTAAAATAAAATGTTACTACTAATTTTACAAGCGTCAACCCATTGTGTTCGTTTATATTTACATAATTATTATTTATAATTAATTGCAAAATTATGAAAGAATATATTTTCTTACTTGTGAAACGATTACTATACAAAGTAAAAACGCTTTCTTTGGATCAAAAAAAATTATTTTTTTTAAATAACTTTCTGAATTCTGAAAGAGATACAAGATAACCAATTGTAGTGTTTAACAAAGACAGCTACAAATTATTATGTCGTAACTACTTTGCTTCACTAGCTTCAATGCATTGGAATACGGCACTTGGTATCTAGAATTATATTATGATCTAAGGTTCTAAGGTATGTACCTCGAGTATATACTCTAGTATAATATTGTATAAAATATTAAATAATAATAAAAAGAATATAATATACATATCTAATATATTACGAAATACTATTAGAATTTGTAATTAAATATTATTTTATTATTATTTTTAATTAAAAAATGTATCGAATTTCCCGTCGCCTAATTATCGTCGCTTAATTGACCGGTCGCCTAAATGTCGTGTACCCTTAATTGAAAGTATAAATTATAAATATTGTTTTGATTTGTTGTGTTATATTTATGTACTTAAATAAATAAATTATAACGTTTATCGATACCTATTGTATATCACATAATGTACTATTATTATGAATAAATTTAACAAAACTTTTATAAATTAAGACTTTTTTTTAAAGAACTAAAACAGAATCACTGAACGAAAATATAAATATGGCGGGATCGGAAAAAAATCCCGCTGGACCACAATCCCGCTGGACGCCAATTCCGCCGGACCGTACGTACAACCTCAAATTACCTTAATATCTATCGCAGGCTTAAAATTTATTATGGCTAAGTTAGTAGGTTAGTGTTAGTTTATGATTTTTCTTTAGCGAAATTGTCCATAAAAAGAGATATCCACGCAATATGGGTTATGTAAGTTAGTGTTAGTTTATGTTTCTTTAGCAAAAGTACTCCTACTAATACTTCATAAACTACTCTGACCCAAATCGGTGGAGAACTCTGCCGTCCATTTGGAGGTATGATCAATAGCATAACCAGAAAGTTCACTTCGGAGACATTAGCCTTAGCACGGCAGTATTATACAGGTACCGTGAATGAAAAACTGAACGAATTTAAATTCAAATTCACCAATGACAGTTATTTCTTAACGAAATTCAAAGTATTCTATGTGAGTATGTGACACAAACTTTTCGATATCAATTTTGTTTTTTTCAAATATCAGTTACAAAAATGGTGTTTGTTAACTAAAGAGCAACAAATCATAATTATTAAACTTTTAGAACAGTGCAATTTTTTTATGATACAAGAAAAGTGTAAAAATCAAAATTTTTGTGTTTTGAAACACAACAAAAATGATTTGGCGGGATTTTTGTTTAGCGGGATTCTGGTTTGGAGGGATTATGATCTGGCTGGATTTTGGTCCGGTGGGATTATGGTCCAACGGGATTATGATCCGGCGAGAATTTGGCAGCGGGATTATGGCCGCGGGATTGTGGCCGCGGAATTTTGTCCTAGAACGTAAATATCGATAAAATATTATGACTATTTTGTATTCTGAAAATAAAATTTTAATTGATTTTTAATTCTCTAGTATTAAGTAAATCTTGAAAAAATTTTATTGAAGATTTTTCAGTTCTTGGTCTGTTGGGATCCGAAAAGTTAACATAGTATAATCCAAATTTAATTCTGTAAGAATATGTCTGTGTATTTTAAAAACTTAATATATTATTCAAATTATACTTATTATAACCCGATAGCCATTCAAATACATCCATTAAGGACCAAACAATGTAAGACTTAATGGGAACTTGATCCAAATACGAAGCATTCAAAACAGCATCTAAATTTTCCTAAAATATTCTTATAAAAAATAATCTTCTAACAACTTAAAATATCAAAATTGTAACCTTAAAATATGTTAGGCGATCTTGATCATCTATGTGATTCTTATCGGGGAACCCATTTTCTGTTATGTAAATATCTGGATTTCCGTAACTATTTTTTACGTAATTTAAGATTTTTCTAAATCCCCATGGCACCAACTTGAAGTTAATCGAGTTTACTTTTTAAGAATTAAGACTATTTACTACGTACCCGAAAATACGTATGAGTTCCTGTCAACCAACTATCATCTTGATAATATTCAATTTGCATATCTTTATATAAATTAGGTTGATCAATAGGTGCAGGGTTTATATGTTTTACCAAGACAGATGTGTAGTGATTGACACCAAAATAATCTGATGTACCTTTAAGATATTGTACTTCTTCTGGAGTAAACTCAGGAATGCGAGATCGTGGAAAACCTTCTTCTTTACTTCGCTTTGCTACCATATCTTTCACGACTTGAGGGTAATCCCCATCTTTATGAAAAATTGGGTTTGAATAGATGCCAAACTAAAATTAATACAATAATTTTACTCATGTATAAAACAATGAATAAGAAACGTCAAAGTTTGCTAGCGGATAAAAATTGTACTTAGGAAGGAACAGAAATGCAAGTGGATAAACTTAGCGGATATTTTTTGTTTACCTTTTTTGAAATGACAACCAAAGTGAAGTTTTAAGTTTAATTATCTTATTAAATACAACACTAGCTTTAATTTCCATCCTGATAATTTTTAATTTTTGAACACTCATACGTGTTTTTAAAATTTGGCTCGAGAAAACTGCTGGTTAGACAAAATCATTCTAGCAATCTCGCTGTCGCTCGATCGCTCTCGTGATTTTAGTCAACCAAGTTTTCTCTCGCTAAATTGCTAATCACGTATTCGTTGAAATTGCTTGCGATAAAACTATGTAATGATATTTCAAATCTTACATCAAATTGCATATATCGATCAGCTGCTATTATATCTTCGGTTTTATTGGAAGCTGGTTCGGCCCACGCAAGTTCTATTACAATACCAATTATACCTAAAGTAATATTATTTACTTTAAAATATAGTAGTTTATTTCAGCATTTTGTACTATACCTTTTTGTATAGGCCTAAATACAGTGTCATATAAATGATAAGTTCGAGCATGGGCTTTTAAAAGATTATGACCGCACATGTAATCGCTTATACCAGACGCTTCTATTCCAGGAGCAAGAATACCCATACCGTAACCAAAACTACAAATTTGTTTTGGTTCATTAAATGTAATCCAATGTTTCACTCTGTCGCCAAAATTAGTAAATAAAATCCGTGCATAGTCTTCAAACCAATAATCAATTTCAGGATTTGCAAATCCACCCAATTCTTGCAGCGATTGTGGAAGATCCAAGTGATACATTGTCAGTATAGGAATTATGTTGTTTGAAAGAAGCTCGTCAATTAATTTGTTGTAATAAGCAATTCCGGCAGGATTAACTTTATTTGGAAAGCCCGATGGCAAAATTCTAGACCAGGAAACAGAAAATCGATAACATTGAAAACCTACATTTTTAATCAGCTGAACATCTTCTTCTATTTTATGATACGAATCGCACGCAACATCTGCAGTTGATCTATCGTCAATTTTATTTGGGTAATGATGAGTAAAATGGTCCCAAATATTAGGTGACTTTCCTATTGATACAAATTAAAGATTCGATAATAATAAATACAAATAAAAATGTTTTAATAAGAACAATAAATTAATATCCAGTTTTTATTCAGTAAATAATCGCTAGCATTGCATGATCTTTTAACATCTCTTGATGTAAACCCAAAAAATAAAGTTAATACTTATTCATTTCATGATCGCGTAAAATGTCTCTAGAATGCTAGCAATTGTTTAAATTTTCGTAGCATTCTCGAAATGAATGACACAAAACACAAATTACTCAATTATTACCATCTTCATTCCAAGCACCTTCAACTTGATGTGATGATGTTGCAACGCCTACAAGTAAGTCAGATGGGAGCTTTTTTAATCTTTCACATTTCATGTGATTCCTAAAAATAACCAATTAAATTATTTCAATGTAAATAAAAATGTAACGTACCTTGTAAAAAAAAAAATAAGTATGAGTGCTATCTTCATGATGATGTTTCAGAATATAAATTACTTGCATGTAAAAGTACATAAGTTAAATATATTTTGTCGATTTAAAATTTACTTAACCTTAAGTAAAATAAAAATATATAAAGGGGAAGTTGGGTAATACTGATCACCTAAGAAAATATGTGTACTAAAGAAACTATCAAGTATTTTTATGATTTTTATATCATAAGATATTAAATTAATATGACTTTTAATGACTTTCAATATGACCCGACTATTTTTGGTTAAAGAAAAACATTTTTTTTTAAGTTTTGTATTTCTGTGCTCTAAAAAGTGTTTTTGGCGAGTTTCATAATTTTGATTTTTTTCAAATTTTTGATTTTTAAACACGAAAATACAGATAAGTAAATACAGATATAGTGTACCTATATAAAATAAATATTATAAAACGCATGATAACAGATTTAAACAGGTGACTATTATTCGTAGAACAAGTTTAGTATGATAACAATTAACAAACAAAAATTATGCACTTATTTCGTTAGTTATTCTTAACTAAAGTAATAAAATATAAGCTATTTGCATATATTATGCAACGGAATGCTTTTTTCACAATTTTTATTTATATTAATTTATTATCATAATTTATGTTTATCATAGAACACTTTTTATATTTTTATTGAATTCCTCGGGGTTCTTTCATTAAGAAATGATTGCTATCTAACATATAGGGTTAAGGCGCTACTATTGCTGTTCTGTAAAATATTGTTGGTGAAAGCGGCAAAGTTCAAGAAAAGATAGACGTATATAAAGGTAATTGATGACGTGTTGTACAATTATACTGACGTGCACTAGCAGAACTTTCTTGTGGATAGAGATTTGTTCTTTATCTCACCTATGTTATAAACAAAATATCAGTTTCATGATTAGATATTATTTGTATAAACTCGACTCATTATCTATAATGCATATTATAAAATAGGAGCTGGCTGATGATTCTTTTTTACGTTCTTTTAAAAATTACGAGAAAAAGTACGTTTAGGCCCAGTTTTTCACGAGTCAAGTCATGAGTTAACCCAAATTCAAATGGTTAACTGACAAGTAAAAGTGTCCCTCACCGATTTGAATAATTTTTTTTAGATATTTTTGGATTTTTTTGGACCTCTTATTTAATAAGAGGTCCTTAATTTTTTTAGTTGCTGAGACACGGGTTTAGGGAGTATAATCGCCCTTCAAAAATAAGGTAAAATATCAAAATTTTAAATTTTCATATAGAAAGAGTTTTTTTGATTTGAATGAAATATATGCCAAAATAGTTTATTTATATAACTAATATCACAATACTAATTTTTTCGCAGCGATCACTTAATATTTTTGGGGGTACACCATCTATCAAACAGTTTTAAACCTGCATAAGCACCCTTAACGTCATCAAATTTTTTCGAAAAAGATATTGTATAATATGTTGTAGGAGAGAAAAGACTGTAGGTTACGTATTTTTGGATTTTTCTCTAAATTAACATTTAAGGGATTAACAACCCCTTTCTTAACTATGCTATGTTAAATTTACAAGCTTAATAGGTACTTCTTCTTCAGAGTCGACAAATTTCACCAAAAAGTATAAAAATCCTTTAACTGCAAGAAAAATTAAAATTATTATTAGAAGAGCACAGTGCCGGATTTAAACTTGATAAGGCCCTTAGCTTTTAGATATGGGGCTCTTTATAAGTCCAAATATTATATGTCAGTGCCAAATTTGATTTTTGGCACTCGGACCAATTTTTGGGGCATCAAGAAAATGGAGACTCTAAGCTATAACTTGATTAGCTTATACGTAAATCCTGCACTGGAAGAGCATTACTTAAGAAAAAAGCCAGCAATATTAGGTATAAAGCTATTGCACTAGCTAATGCAGTTACAGTACCAGCATTTTTGAAATAGGTGGGCACAAATTGGGCATAATATATTTGGGTTAGGCAGGGACGGATAAAATTTAGAAATATACTCAAAAAAATACATTATTGAAATAAGCACCTAAAAAATTTTAATGGAAACTTGACTGGGTACTCCACGTAAAGTTTGTGAAGCACAATATTTGAGTTTTTTGAATTAATTCGGAAGAACTAAATTGGCCCCAAAATGTTATTGCTTAGAGGGGCCCTATTTTCATAGCGGGAGTGGGTAATTGGTCGTAACAGAAGGTATTATAAACAAGTTTAAGTATTTGCAGCTTTTGCGGGCAAGTGTTACAAAAATTGGTTTAGAAAAGACCTTCAAATATTATAAATAAACCAACATAAATCGTGTTTAGTTCAGAAGTTCTTGTTATAAATACAGAGTGTTCCTGTGACCGTGGAGAACCTTCGAGGTGGTGATAAAAGACACTTTTCTAAGACAAATTTTCAAATAAAATTTTTATCCAAGTACAAACCCTTGGGGGGTACCTCCCTTTAAAGCAAATTTTTGAATTTCTGATTTCAAACGACCATAGCTCCGATATTATTGATTTGTAGGCTTAACGGATTAGAACTTTTTTAAAGATCATTCGCTTATCTACAAATTAAGTTATAACCTCTTATCGTCTAGAATCAATGTACTTCGAGTTATAAATTAAATTAAGTAAAAATTTTTTAAAAAATTCAGGTTTTTATTATTTTTACTTTTCTTGCGAACTCCGTATCTCTTAAACGAAACGTGTTAGAAAAAAACTAGAGGCTTAAACCGGATAGGGAATTTTACGGGATACAACTTTGGCCAAATAAATTGTTTTGGGTAACCAGCCCTTTTCACAGAAATTTTGAAAATAATGAACAAGGTGTAGGTAAAAAAAATTCAATTTATAAAATTTATTTTCATAAATTTTCAAATTGGCCTCCCTCATAAATTAACAAAATAATTAACGATAAACTAATGTGCTTTATAGAAATGTTGCTCAAACGATGCTATAGGTACCTACCTAAATCAAATTGAGATTTTTAGCAATTTTGTAAATTTATTTTTTGTTTACCTACACCTTGTTTATTATTTTCAGAATTTCTGTGAAAACGGTTGGTTTCCCAAAAAAATTTATTTGACCAAAGTTATAGCTCGTAAAATTCTCTATTTGGGTTTTTCCTAAAACGTTTCGTTTAAGAGATACGGAGTTCGCAAGAAAAGTAAAAAAAATAAAATCTGAATTTCTTTAACATTTTTTTATTTCATTTAATTTATAACTCGAAATCCGTTGATTCTAGACGATAAGAGGTTATAACCTAATTTGTAGATAAGCGAATGATCTTTAAAAAAATTCTAATCCATTAAACCTAAAAAACCAATAGTATCGGAGCTATGGTCGTTTGAAATCAGAAATTCAAAAAATTGCTTTAAAAGGTTATGCGCACTTAGGAGGTCGAGAAAATCCGACTTTTGTTAATTTTTTTGGAAAAGTGTGTATATATATTATTGCACAACCATTTTTTAGATTAAAAACGGCCCTTTAGAAATACAACATAATTTTTTTTGTACAAAAATATTAAGAAATAACTTGTTTACAGCCAATGTTCCACGACCCTATTATTAAAAAGCATTTTGCGGTGGGCAATTCTATGCGGAATCAGTTTATTCAAAATCAAAAATTCAAAAAGACCTAGTAAACACATAAGTTGATCTAGTCCTTAACGGAGCAATTTTCCAAAAAATTGAATTTTGACAAAATGGCAGATGTTCAAAGTTAAAATATCCATTTTCTTAAAAAATAAATGCAATGTTTTTCACCCATTAAAGCCATAAAATACAAAATACACTTTAAAATAAAAAATCTCTCCGTTAAGGACAAGATTTTGATGTCTAAAACAAGTACACCAAATTTGGTAAGGATTGGTGCACTACTTTTTGAAATATCTTGCCCACCAACTTGGGTTGGGTTGTAGGGTTGTAGACCATCGCATCGGTTGTCAATGGATTACTTCAATATTATTGAATATTTTATTAGTGTCAGTTTTTTTTAATTTTATAATTTTGATTTTATGTATAAGTAAGATTTATGTTGCCAAGTTGCGACCTAATCCAAAAAAAATGTGTTTTTTTTAAATTATCATTTTAATTGTAATTAATAAGATTTAAGTAATGTTTTATAACTAAATTTGTTTCTTAACCGAAAAATAATTGTTATAATTATAAAAAATAAATGATTGTTTAATTATTTGGTGCATTGAATCCCTAAAATTTACAATAGGTCTTTAAGGTTACGCGCGCGACCGCTGCTGTGCTACATGAACACGCGCCTCCTTGAAGGTTAAAAATTTGTCTTAGAAAAGTGTCCTTTATCAACACTTCGAAGGTTCTCCACGGTCACGGGACACCCTGTATAATTGCCCAAAAGTACTATCTCCGCCTCTTCAGCCCTCGTATCTTAAACACAAAAAATCTATGGGATAATTTTTTAAAATTTTTAATTTTAAATTAAATTAAAATTTTTTAAAATGTTTTTTATGGTTAATGTCTTTACGAAGAAACATTCTAATTTATATAAATATAAATAAATCATGTTCTTGAGTTTTATAAGATAGCTAAAAGTTATTATTATAAATGTAATCAGTACGTCGGCAACTCGATACTTTGTTTACGTTTTCAAACTGGTCTGAACGATTATACATTTGAAATAAAACTTGCATTACCCCTGCAATATATGCAATTGCATGGAAAAAAATCATAAAACGGTACATTTTATCGTGAAATTTATAGCTCGATTAATGAACAAACAATTTTCAATTTTTTTTTAATCTGCAGATAAAGGTTTATTCTGTTTCGGTAAAGAATTTATTTTTTGATATCTAATATAGATTTTAATACAAAAGCGCTAAAAGTTAGCTATATTTCAAGAGGTTATTACTTAAAAAGTCGATTTATTTTCAAAATTTTAAGCTTTTACCGAAATAGTTTAATGATTTACCTAATTAATTTTTTTTGAATCATTTAAAAATATTTATTATTAACAGAAGAAACTTAACTAATTCAAGACACTGCATTAAATGCTACAATAGTGGCGCCTTAAAGTCGGTACACACCCTCCTGTTAATTATTTTTAAACCTTTATATGATGTATATACCGGGTGCTGAATGAGTTACCCGAACATAGGAAATTAACATGTAAAAACTTATTTATGCAAATTCCTGCTTCCCTAATTATTTTAGAGAAAAAATCAAAGACACAAAAATAATGCAGAAATAAAAGCTACGAATGATAATAGCATTAATTTCATCTAACTTTTACTTAAAAGGTCAAAAAATGCTTTCAAAATTCTTAAAATTTTCATTTATCGCACTGGCCATGGTATAAGTTTCCATAAGTTTCCATGGTAATTATATTTGAAAATAGAAATTAAATTGAATTTATTACATGGCCAGTGCGATAAATAAAAATTTTAACAATTTCGAAAGCAGTGTTTGACCTTTTAAATAAAAGCTAGATTAAATCTAATGGTGTTATCATTCATAGTTTATATTTCTGCATAATTTTTGTGTCTTTCATTTTTTCTTTAAAATAATTAGGGAAGCAGGAATTTGTATAAATAAGTTTTTACATGTTAATTTCCTATGTTTGGCTAACTCATTCAGCACCCGGTATATGCCGAAAGTATATAACATTTTATACTAGGTACCTATAGATAAATTCAAAATAATGTACATGTTCTACAAACACAAAACAACGACACACCACGCGCAAATGATATAAATTGTACAATATAAAAATATTTAATCAATAAAACTGTAAATTATTTTATTTAATTATTATAGTTTAATTTAATTGGTACACAGAAAAAAAAGTTGTTTTTATCTAATCTAAATTAAATAAAGTTTACTATGTATATATTCGTAATTTTAAAAGTTTATGCTCCACTGCAAGGCTGTTTCAACATTAAAGTAAACAGCGTTGTGATAACCATTTTTTCGCTCTTTTGACTGGGCTCATTTATTGAGACGTTGCCTTTTAAGAAGGAACCTATAACGGATGAGTTGCGTTCATGGTTGGTTGGTGGTTTGTGGTTTTTGGTTATTGACTGATTTGCATATTAAGCCTGTATGACACGACGTTAAATTTGACGTCAAATTTGCATGAAAATTTTTATGTAAATTTGCTCATATTTTTGCCAGGTAAAATTTTAATTTTATGCAGGTAAAAATAATTTTCTGTTTGAACAATGGTAATTTTAAAAACTGGGCGGACTCTAGACGGGAAAATGTCTACTACGCACATTTACACGCACTTTTACCGACAAATTTAGACCTTGTTCTAAATTTTTTACATGAAAATTTAACATAAAATTTGACGATAAATTTTCTGTATGCAACGGTGTTAAATATTTTCTTAAAAATTTACATGTAAATTTGACGTCAAATTTAACGTCGTGTCATACAGGCTTTAGACTATAATCGTCTTTGGCGAGGTCAACACATGTGTTGTGTTATGTGTTGACCTCGCCAAAGACGATAGCCGCATTTAATACAACTTTTGCGTACTTTATTTTATGTGATCTCTGTAACTTATATACACCAATTGAACTGAATGATGGTCTAATAGACCGAAACATGTTTTCAAGGTATTTAATGTATTAGTTTTGTGACTAATTTTAATTTTAGTAAAAGTGTGACTACAACATTTGTTTTATTTATTTATTAATTAAAATGCAAGCTTTTTACGATATTTCGGTCTATCAAAGTGAGATTGTTTAGTATCTTAAAACCAATTAAATTAGTTAAAATTATTTAAATTATTAATTATAGAATAAAAGAACGGTTTTCAGTTGCATCTGCGGACAAATAGGTGCTAATACTATTATCTGAAGAAGTGGAAGGTGAATAATTAACATTATAATTCTGCCATAAGCTTAGTTCTACCGGTTCTACAATAATTTGACGCTAAAGAACGGAATTTTTTTTTACTTTTTCTCTGAGTATGGAACCAACCTAATGCGAGCTTATCGACCGACAGCTTTTATCTTCGCTCGCAAATTTTTCCAACATTAAATATTTTTAACAATGTTAAATATGTAATTTTAATAATCAAATTTATTTTAGTTCAACAATTAGCGAATGCTGTTTGTTCTAAATTATGTTACTCCGCAGGATAATAATTGAAACACGAAGCTATGACTTTTTGTGTTTTTGGTTGCAACTGCCGTTTGGCAGCATACTTCTTGCATAGACTATTTTTTTGTTTCTTTGTTACCTTTTTCCAGAACTTATTACTCTCGCTTCCTCACCATCTACAGCTAGAGTAACATATACAGGGCATCTACAGTAAATAAAAGCTGGTTGATCTTTTCCAAGCGTATATAAGAGAATTCTGGAGACTCCATAAAGGGAGGAGGAATTGTTTTGTTTTCCAGTCGAGTTTATTGTTGATGGCTATCAGTGCTATGATTTGGATTTAATGAGCCCAAGTTTTACCTTTGGCGGATTTACATATGTACTGCACTGAATGGCACAATCTGGTTGCAAGGTCGAAGATTGGCAATTCGGCTAATCCCCGAATGGAGAGAAACAATTTTTTTACAACTTACTTTCCAAGAAAAGTTCCAAGAACTTTATAATGAACACAAAAAACACAGCCAAGCAATAATATAACTGATCTTAAGGTTGGTGACCACTTGAGACAAAACAGTCCCGATAATAGTCTGGAGACCACGGATTTCATTCATAAATGAATATATAATTCATAAATCCGTGGTCTCGAGACTGAAAGGTAACACTGCTGCTTGACGAAGGTTGTCGATGAGTTGTGCCCGAATCGGAAAATGAGAAACAGTAGTACATACACTGACCACTTTTTGTATGGTAATAGTGCCACTACAAGAAAGTAACACAAGATTTTTAAAAACGAATTTAATCTTGTGATAGATTATTTTAAAGACCTTGAAAAGCTTTATCCAGAATAGTCTGTCAAAAATTATCAAGCTGTCAAAGTTGAAATTTCAAGAGTGAATAACTCATGAAGTACTGAAGGGATCTCAATCAAATTTGGTATGTAGGAACATTGCCCCGAAAGGACTTGACAGCATATGGAATCTTTCAATAAAAATCAGGAATTTTTTTCTGTATTTTTTTTCATTTTTATTTTCGGTATTTTCTCGATTTTCTTCGGCATTTCTGCATCGATGGCAATCAAACTTTTTAAACGTACGTCTAGTGAGCTTTAATAGTAAAAATAAGATTTCGGCAGCATGGCTACCATAATAGATAAAATTTGGTTTCTGATGATTGGAGGTATTTACTGAAAATAATACAGTGCTTAATATTAACGAACAGCGATTTTTAACTGAAATTTGCTGTGACAAGGAATCTTTTCTTTGATAAAAAGATTTGCTAAGTAAGATTTTAGATACTGAATTCGTAGATACGTTGAGATATCGAATTGGCATTCTTATATACAAAGAAAATTGTTTCATTGACTAATCTAGAATATTCCTGCATATAAAGCAGTTTTCGTCTATCCGATAAAATGTCTTCTTTGCATTAAGGAATTCGAACATTAAAAAGTTATGATTCATGCAAGAAATTTATTCGTTATTGTAATTTACACTGTTATGAAATAATGATCTACATGTTGGATCTATTACGAAGAATCGTAGTTTTAACGTTTGTATTACGTGGATTAATTGGATAAAATTACATAATATAACGACAGCAAACTTTAATACAACGAATTTGTACGGTACAACAATTGCTGATGACATAAAAACTGCAATTTTGCAAATATGCAGCTTCATATCGTAGTTTAGATAAAAATTTATTCGCTTATTGGAATTGCAAATTCTAAATCAAAAGTAAAAACTTATAAATAATTGTTTTATTTATTTAAACTTAATTTTCTAATTACTCTTTAATTAATTTTAGGAAATAGTATGTATAGATAGGTGGATTTCCAACTAAAATTGGTAAGGATTTTCTCCGAGAGGTCTTTTATGTTTCATATAAAAATGGTTTTTTTTTAGAAGTACTATCATTTCCACAAAGAGGACGAATATATTACATTATATTGTAATTTAAAAATTTCATTTAATGTGGCTGTTGGTAAACAACAAACATCGTGAAAATACACCAAAAAGAATTTCAAAAACATAAGACTTAAACAAAATTTGGTATACAAATTTTGAATAATAATAATAATACAGGTCTAGGGGTGAGTTTCTTTTAAAACAAATCCTTCAATTATTTCATAAAACTTTGCTTAAATTATTTTAGTTTTTCTATAAGTGTTTAAAATGTACATTTTTAGAACCAAAAGATAATGCAGAGGTGTGCATTGGGGGGGGGGGGGGCGTTAAACTTTGATATTCTATCAGCTGAATAGTTTGATAATTCTTGGAAAGCCTGTATTGCCAATATTGGCTTAAAGATCTAAAGAATTCGGAGACCGCTACTGTAATTATGAAGAAAATTGAAAAAAATTTGAAAATTGAAAATCTATGAAACCCCAATAGAACTGGTATGTTTCTCTAGATGTATCTCAAATAATACCTGATTATTAAAACCTTTAACTTACAGATCAGGTAACATGGATTTTATTGCTGAATTCAATAATAATATGAGAACGGTTTATTGAACACTTGGTACAATTCTAGCAACAAGAGGATAGATAAAGTGACTTACTTCATATTGAAGAAATTTGTATATTTTTTGTAACATACCTAAGATATCAATTTTTTTAAGATCTGTAAGTATAGATCGACTTTAAAATAATTTTTGTGTTTAATTTAAATTTTTCTAATTAATCTTCAAAATTTTTATACTAGCTTCATATCTAAACTCGAAAGATTGATTAATTTATTAATTAGCATTTTGTATTTTTATACGATATAAAACTAAATATGAAGCTAGTATGTAAAAAGTAAATATGTAGTTTTAATAAGTTTAAACTTTACTTTTTATAATTTTTAAGTTTAAATGAAATATGGTTAAATATTTTGAATATCATGATTATTATCGTTTATATAGTACATAGGTATTTAATTTGTTATAAAATAAAATTGTTTCTTAATTAATAAACATATTATAAAGTATATTGAACATTCTTTTTTTATACGTTGCATTAATTACTACCATACGTATAACTACGAAATGTTTACGTTAAACAAAAACCAATACTTATTGAATCAATGAAATGTAGTTGTCAGTTAAGGAATGGTTATCTTTTTCACAAAAACACAAATCCATATGACAACAAATAACATTCTTGAGTCAACGAATGCCAATTCTTCCGACCATAGACGCTATTCCTTGCGTTGACGAAACCGTTTTTGAAATATGAGCATGTATAAGATATTAATTTCAAAGAATTTATTTTCTTGAATACCAATACGTATGCATTACTTAACGAACACCTTTTCTTTAACATGCAGAAATCGTGCGTTGAATCAATTTTAAGGAACTATTTCTTTATAACTACAACCGTGTGCTTTATATTTATGCTCTGATTTGGTTCAGTGTTGCGGCAGAAGTGAAAATAATTTTTTTTATCTGCCTTAACATTTGTGTTTAAAATCGATAATGAAACAGCTCACTTTTGTTTAATTGGAGAAATATATCTAATCCCGTCCAATCCTCTATATTTAATAACATAAATTGAAACTTCTAGTTAATCAAGTTAATTAAACATTAATAAAAATCAACTTTATTTTTAAACTTTCAGCAAAGTTTTTTTTTAATTAAGATTAATTAATTCGTTTTATTGAAGTTTCAATTTATTATATTTTACAAGTTAAGAATTTATATATTTAAATATATTTAATATCTAATCTTATAACGTTTGTAATGTAATGACCAAATGAATAAAACCTGATAAGTATCAGAATTACAAAACTGTTGTTAAAACCGTATATTATTAGTTTTATTCGTTTTGTACAAACTCTTTATGTAGTTACTAATACTAATATAAGGGAGATGTACCAGGTATGAGACGGCTCCAGATGTGAGACACTCAAATTTTTCCATATTGCGATGCCAATTTTCCGGCTTTGACTAGTGTCAACATTTTTCCATGTTGGAAGCTAGTTTTTTTTAAGACACCGGAGTCAATAGTCACAATTTTTGTATGTGATCTAAACATCGAGCAAAAATTGCATCAAAAAAGTTTTATTTGACTTTTTGGTAATTGCTGTTATTACTAGTTATTCAACGAAAATATGAGATTACAGTGCATATAAATTCAGCATTTTCCTTATATTTTACGATGAAGTAGTCAATTGGACTGATTTATGTTCACACATAAATTTTTCTGCGTTTTGAAAAAATGGCGTCACGTTCCGGGTGTGAGACAGCTGATAGTACCAGTTAACAGACTATAGCCAATTCCATCAAATGCATCGAATGAAATTTTTGAAGTGTGCAAATATGCGTGCCAGCTTCTTTACGTGTAAACATTGCGAATTGGACATGAGTTGAAGATGAAGACGAAAATTATGATGTATAAATTATAGAAAAAAAGTGTCATTCTCTTGCGTAATTTTGGTCACTGAAGGTCTTCATGATGAATAAACATTGATATTTTCCATATTCATGGCTGTTTTATTTCATATTTCCCCATATTTAGCAGATTTTACCTGGTGTCTCATACCTGGTGTCAAATTTTTTTTCGGTCAAAAATCAACTCATCACGGAAATGCTCATAACTTTTTTTGGGTTGACGGAATCAATATAATTTCTACAGCAAAAAGTTGCGTATGATCATTAGCTTTCGAATGGTATGTAAGATATTCGGTATATTTGGTTTCTATAAAAAGTTTTGGCCTGAAAACAAAACCCGTCTCATACCTGGTACATATCCCTTACTATTATCTCGGTTCAGTAACTAGCAAGAACTATGTAAATAGTTAAGCAACATTTTATTTTTTAGATACCTACCAAAAAAATAGTTAAGAAACTATAAATTTGTTAATCAACTATACATGTTACTAGAGATTAGATAAAATCAACTATTTTTTTACAGTTGATAATACCATATTCAGTGTTTGACGCATTTTCATATCCTCTTTTTGGTTAATTTTACCAACTTATTTTTTTTAGTGCATATAAATAAATTTGCCATTTCAAATTATTTAAAACAATTATACGGCAACTTGGAAGCTAATACGAGATTCCCAGTCAGCACAAAAACAATAGATCAAACAAATAAAAAGAATATCGTAAAAATTAGGTGTCTCTAAGTTCCCTTAAGCAAAAAACAGTAATAATGTATATAAATTTAACTAAACTACTTACCTTTTAAAATAACATATAATATCATCTCCAAAACTATAATTTGTTGCAAATTTTATAAATTTTTCGACACCTGTTGTAAACACGAATTTATTCAGCTAAAAACATATGGTCATTTAAAATGTAATAAGTAGAGCCCGGGTTCAAAGCTTTTTGCTTATTCCTCTAAATTGTAAGCAGAAGATATTCCTTTTGGACCTTGACGTTTCTTAAAATTTGCAGTGATTCGACCCAATGTTGATAGTCCTCCTTTTGCCTTTTCTCAAGATGTTTCTTAAAACGCATGTTGGTGCTTATTTGAGCTTTTTTAAATGTTTTTTGGGGACTTGGAATAATATCTTTTTAAAAATTAGAAAATTTTTCCGATACAACTCTTCGTCTTCCTCCCTACAATATTATATTATGCGACAAATTTCGAGAATTTTCAAAAATTTGTTTCTGTATTGTCAGAATTCGACAACATATGTCCTTTCGACAACATATTCATCGAAAATATGGAGAAACAGATGTTTGCCTTTAGTGGAATATTTCATACACTTGGGAAATTTTCTGAGGTACTACTAGGTACTAGGTATAGAATTTGAAGAAGTTGATACATCTATACGAATTCATACATATTATGTACAAATTTGCTCTCATTACGTTGGCTCATGTAGATTGTTAGAGCGAATTTTTTCGATTTATCGACGACAATCTTTCAAAATGAAAAATTTGGAAAAATATTAGTACTATATGACAATTATTTTTTTTAAAATTTATTATACAGCGAATGTGTAATTATTAATCTCTATTATGTTTGTTTATTTGTTTGTCTTGGTTTTACTATATAAATTCGGATTTTCGAAATTTGACAAATTCGAAAAATACTCAATATTTTTATTGTCCTTGAGGGATTTCGCAAAATATACTAAGGGCCAATCCCACCAGACAAAAAATATCGAGTTTTAGACAAAACTTGTAGAATTACCTTGGTAACACATGCTAAATTTGTTATTTTAATCTAAGTTTTGTCAAAAACCCGATTTTTTTTCCGGTGGGATTGGCCCTCAGTTACTTAAACTTGAGTCGCTTACTATATAAGTAGATATTTAAATTGAATGAAATACAAACAAAAGAATTTCTTTTCAAACAAACGAGCAACGGGAAGCAAAACTGGAAAACGTTCGAGTACGCATTGCTCTATCAGGACGAGCACTGAACACTGATTTCTTAATAAAATGCTTTCGGACAGGACAAATTAATGCTTGCTTCCGAGAGCAAGAAACCAGTTATACAGCGACTTGCGATGTAGGTATAGAAATGCAACACGCAACTAAAATCGGCTATAAAAATAATTTTGGTTTGCGTGTCAGGTTTATTACCAATTACCAACAAAATCATCTTGAAGCTGCAGTTAAAAGTTCAGCAGCCAAATATTGAAGTTCATAGAGCAGCTCAATTTAAAATTTTATTTTAGAATTATAAGTGCTTATAAATCCGGGCTCTATTCATAACATAATAAGCAATATTTTATGAATAAAAAAAATTTTTCAGTTTATAACAAAAAGATTAGAACAATATTTTGATCAGTTTATCACAGTTAATCATTTTTTAAGAATGTATGTTTATATTCTTTAACTATTAATTATGTAAAATTTTCATCTAAAATAAAAACTTTTAGAATGACGCACAATGCTAACTATAGTTTATCTCATAATAATCCTTAACTTAAATTTATTACTTTACATTTTTATTGAGGCTTAAAATTTTGTTTTGTCAGTCTTTATGAAAGAATTAAAGAAAAATGTTTATGGTATTTTCTATCACTTTTCAAGACATTGAGCGGCGATAGGCACAGGAACCTCTGGAGTGTGCAAACAACCAGAGCACCATCTCTGCAGTTGTAGCAAAACTTTAAAATTTAAACCATTCCGCAGATAATTTCTGGCTCTTCATAAAATTGTATTTTTTTTTTGGAAAAATAGAGAAATATTATAGATATTTATTTTATATTAGATTATTTTATCTACCAGTTTCTTGAAAGAATATTCTGAATTCTGGTAACCTATATCTTAAAGAAATCAACGGTCTCCGGTCAATCGGGTTTTCATAGTAATGTTTTGATTCTAATAGTTCGTGTTTTTCTTCTTTTTGAACTTCTTGACCATCAAGCACCTTATAGCATTGATCGCAGAAGAAACCAATTTGAAGATTACACCAAGTGAAGGCTTCAAACAAGTATGTTTATTCGGAGCAAACGTACCTTTTTGTGGATCGTCGGTAATTGTTAACACATAGAAAATCTTTGCATCCGCTTGTGGTTTATTGTTTATTACATTCGTTCGGCCCGTTAGCGCTCTGCCTCATAAATTCAGTATTTGAGTATCAAATTCACTTCTAATAAGTGGTGGCGTCAGGGTGGACACTTGCCCACCCTATTGATTGGAGTGCCCACCCAAATTTTTTAGGTTTTTCTTTCAATAATGTATTTTTTTGAGTTTATTTATAAATCCACTGCTACAAGTTAACATTAGACATCAGGACATTACTTATGTGAATAGAAAATTTAAATATTTGTAATGAGATGGGATGGAGAGTAGAGAGATGAGTAACTTTTCCATCAACTAAAACAAAGAGGTATAGGATGTAAGTCCCTTACTTATAAAATTTTAAGATAGATATTATTCGAAGAACCAATCCCAAAATTTTTTAACTTATATTTAGAATCACCTTGTATATAAATAAATGTCAGAGCAAGATTTTAAAAAAGTGCGATAAAAGCGATAAGGAGGGCAAGATTTTCTATTTTATCACAGGATAAGTATAAAAAATAATATAAAAAGACAAGCAGAAGTAGAAAAAATATTGTAAATAATTTGAATACTATATTTATAAATATTTAAAAAGTAAATTAAATAATAATAATTATTAACAAAACTTTTGTCGACAATACTTTTTCGGTAAGGTTATTTGAATTCAAATATTCCAAGTTATATTTAGAGCAGCTTACGTAGCACTACCGATCCATCCCGTTGAACGCTCCTGTTCATTAGCCTACTTCCAAAACTTTCAATTCTGACAGACAGTTGCAATTTTTAGCAATTGTTGGTGAAGTTATAGGTTAGTGGAACGAAATCTGTAAATCCATTAAATAAATGTAAGATAATACTTTCAATAAATTATGCATTTTATGTGTTGTATTCGTTAAATCATAAATTTCATTTCTATTCGAAATCATCACCACAAAAACTACCGGCAGTTATCTGTACTATTACATAATCTGTAACGCCTTTCATTTTTTCTAAAATTAATATTTTTTATATTATATTTCTAATTTCGTTAAGATGTTGGGTCGTTTTGGAAGTAATTTGACGCTCCTGACGGCACAAAATGTTCAGCCAGCGCAACAACAACGTGGTATGGCAACACTCAAGGCCCTATCCATGCGTTTGAAATCTGTAACGAGTATCCAAAAAATTACTCAATCGATGAAGATGGTGTCGGCCTCCAAGTATGCTCGTGCTGAAAAAGACCTTAAACAAGCACGCCCTCTTGGAATTGGTTCCAAACAGTTTTATGAGAAAGCTGAAATTATACCCGAAGAAAACAAGCCCCACCAACTTTTTGTTGCTATCACTTCAGACAGAGGTACATTTTATAGTTTCTTTTATAAATCTGCAGTGCAGTGATTGGTTTCTTCCTCTTTTTCGACCTTGAAATTTTGTCAATTGAGCAAACATAAATATAGAGTCAATTCTTAAACCAACAGTTTGTTGATATATACAGGAGAGCCGAGTTAAGAAATATGGTCAAGCCCTTCCATTCAAAGCCAGAATTTCCGTGGTGTAAGTCGGCCAATGATCACTCCAAGCCATTGCTATGGTTCTCAAGTCACTATTGTGGTTCATATATATTGCTAATGTTTAAATTTATAGGTTTATGTGGAGCCGTTCATACTAACATAGTTCGCCAAATCCGGACTGCACTAGAGGCACCGGGAGCTGAAAATATTAAGGTAGTTTGTGTGGGAGACAAATCTCGTCTTATGTTGCATCGTAAATATGGTAAGCATTTTCTTTTGACGGCGAACGAAGTGGGACGTCTTCCACCCACATTTGCCGATGCTTCCAAATTAACCAATGCAATTTTAAAAAGCGAGTACAACTTTGATTCTGGAACAATCTATTTCAATCGCTTTAAAACTGTTATGTCATATCAAACCACATCTTTACCTATTTTTAGTATGGATGCTGTACAGGTAATTAAACAAGATTTTATTCAATTACAAGAATAATTATAAACATTATTTATAGGCTGCACCAAAAATGGCTGCATTTGATTCCATAGACAATGATGTTCTCCAAAGTTATTTGGAATTTTCATTGTCGTCAATTCTTTACTTTACCATGAAGGAAAGTGCTTGCAGCGAACAATCGTCTCGTATGACTTCTATGGATAAAGCAAGCAAAAATGCAGGAGAGGTAATAGACAAGTTAAGGTTGACATACAATCGTACTAGACAAGCTGTTATTACTAATGAATTGATTGAAATTATTTCGGGTGCAGCAGCTTTATAAATTTCTTCAAAGTTTATGGCAGGCATATTACAAGATTTTATTGCTTCTCATTGTGATTTCTTTGCATTTTTTTTCTATTGAATTAAGTGCTTTATTTACAAGATCATAGCACCGACTATTAATATCTTAGTTTTTGTTGGATTGCATTTTAATAATTGGTACGGGTCTATTAGGTAGGGTAATCACATTTTTAATAGTAGATAAGTAATGGATTTATTTTTTAATATATTTTTTATAATGTCTTGTAATATTGTTATATTATTGTAATAGTAAGTTTATAGTATGTAAAGCTAAAGAAAGGTATATTAGGCTCGACGTCACCCAACAACTGTATCATAGATGTTACATTTATAAAAAGGCTGTTACTTTTTGTCATTAAATAAATAGTACGTAATTATTTTTTATTTTAACATTGTTCATTGTCGGCAACCGCTAGGTTCTTAAGTTGCCATACATTATGGAATATTTAGGTGATCAACTTGTTAACAGAATCCTTGAGCTAGCAGGACTTGATTCATTTTTATTGTTCTTTGTACATTTAAACAGAGAAGCAGAAATATTCCAGTAAGCTAATCAATTAATTTTCTTTGTGTTTGCCAAAACAAGAAGCAGCGATTATTTAATTGTTCATTAAAAATTGAAATGAAAATAAATAAATAATTTAAAAATGTATTTATTTACAAAACATAAACTCAACATCTAAAAAACTAAAAATATAAATTAATTGCAACAGAAAATGATTTTAAAAAGTTCCATAATCCAAGTTATTCTCATTTGTAAAATCATATTCTTTTAAGTCCTTATTTATAAATGCACCAAACTTGATTATAGCATTATCTAATATTTCTAAGTAAACATCTTCAAATGGTACAGTCACATCAGCTGGAACTAAACAAAAAAATTAATTTTTATAAAAATAAATATAAAATTTCTTACCAGATTCAGAAATTGTAGTAGTAGAAAATAAATCAACTGTTTTGTAATTATATTTTATCATTCGAATACAACCTAATTCTTGTAAACACTAAAACATCAGAATTTTAGTAAAAATTTAAAGTTCTAGTCTTTACAATATACCTCAACTAAATAATAAACTTCGACAGGTTTCAAAAAAGAACATTCTGTAATTACATTGCATAAAGAACCTTCACAATTATCTAAACAAAGTCCAAAAATTGTTAAAAACCAAGAATTAAAGGCTTTTAAGTTCAAAGAACCATCAATGCGGCTCCACGGCACCATTTTCGATTTAGGTGCATTATCAGATCTAAAAACCGTAAAATTAAAATTTCATCAAAATTAACTTGAAAAATTATTACCGGTGATTTTCCGATTTTATATCATTTAAATTACAAGTTCTAATTAACCATGGATTTTTGTAATCGGAATGTACATATACAATATAATTAACGCCCACTTGCAAAAGTACATTAATTTCGGTTAACACTTGTAGGACATCAGACAACTTTATACTTTTAAATTTTGCAAAAATCTCCTAAAATCAGAAATTAAGTTAGGATTACAAGTAATTCAAATGTAAACCTAAGGTTTAACTTAAAAGAAGTAGTTAGCAGCAAGAGAGTTAAGTAGAAATACCAATTAAAAAATATTGTTTATACTTACGGTTATATCCTTGATTGAAGCGCCTAGAACTAACTTCTCTGATACAAATGTTACTAAATCCTGTATTAATTTAATATCAGATTTATTAACGCCTAGACTTTCAAATTTGATTTTAATGTCTTCGTCGGATGGTATTTTACTGTTTACTATAATATTTGTCTTAATTTTGTGCAAAAGTTTGTCGCAAATTTGACGATGTTCATTTTCGAAATAATTAAATTGTGCACTTATAAAATTTGGTATATGAAGTTTAGTCGAGGGAGCTTTAATTACAAAATGATCGCGTAGTCTATCCATTTTTTTTTCATCACCGCTGTTATCAAGCTCTGGGCCGTTTATTAGTAAACGAATCAAATTTGTAGCTTTGGGAATTTTACGTTCCTCTTCGGGACAATCTTTTACCATTTCTTCCATTATTTCTTCAACTGTAAGGCTATCATTTAAGAGGTACTCCAAACGTGCATCAGTAACGTCTTTATGTTTCTCGAATTGTTTCAAGTTAATTTTGATCAAATTAAGTTTTTCTTTTTCATTATTTTGGTGTTCGTCAGGTGAAATGCTACAATTGGAGTCCGTTAAGTTAATTACAATATTTTCTTCTGCTTGGCATGGTTGACATGGCGTGCCCTCTTCTAAAACTGTACTGTTTACTACGATAGATTGCTGATAATCTGTTTCGACACTTTCTTCTGCAGGTTGAATTATATTATCAAAAAAAGTTTCGTTTTCGGGTAAATCTTTTGTACTGTTTAAAAGCACTTCAAGTTGTTGCTCGAAACCTTCAAAATTGTCAAATGTAATCGGAATGGAGCTTTCAGCTTGTGTTGTTTTCTCATTTTCAATATTTTCGACATCTTCAGTGTCGTTATTGTCAACAACAAACGCAGAGTCTTCAACGTTTTCATTTGGCTCCTCTTCTTCTTCGTCGGACATAAACCAAGACTTGATGAATCTTCGTAACATAGGTTTACGACAAATGTATCGAACTTTCTCTGACTCATCTTGATTATTTTTCTTATTTGTACTAACATCTTCTTTCAATTGGCTTAACATATCTTTGTACCTAATAGCTAACTCCCTAATTAGTTCTATGTGATCATCTACGTTCGAGTTTAACTCCAACACCGTTTTAGGAATATCCAAAGTGATCGCAACTGGCAAGAAAACTGCCAATTCTGCCAAACCCACCGAATGACCTTGTTTAAAATAATCCATCAAGAGTTCGTTCTTAAAATTAACAAAATTTTTCTTTTGTTTCAAAATCTCCAAGAGCATTTCATGAGCCTCGATGAATATTCTGGGTGGAAATTTAACTCTTTTCGCTCGCCTGTACAAATAATAATTGGAAAACTGATACAATTTTGAAAACGCAGGCATAATTTTTTTAGCCTCAGATTTTAACTTGGCTGTTTTTGGAATTGAAATCATACGTATATCTTTCAGTTCTGTCTCGGCTCTTCTTAACAATTCAGATGGATAACTATCGTATAAAAGGTATAACTGATACCTCCATATATCAAATTCGTGAAGATTTTCAATTCCCACTTGAATGAGAGATTTAATAGTTTCGACCTTTATATCATTTTCGACCTTCGGAAAAGTTGTTAATACAGAAGATTGTCCTTTCATTTTTGGGTCAATGTTGTCGTACGTCAAAATTTGAACAGACGAATTTCCAATGATAATCCTTTCGAATGTAGGATGGGAGAAAGTTTTGTTATTTTTACTCACCTTGATTCTCAAGTTGTATAGGGGCGCAATGTTTTCAAATATATGTTGAATTTCTTGTTGGTTTTCGAAGAAATGTATGACCAAGTATACAAATGCACTGGAAAAGTGATTAATTGGAAAAACCTCATTGCTGTGAATCCGGTTGAATATAATTTGGAAATATTTTCTTACGTATGGAGCGAGACACAAATTTTTGGAAATTTTATGTAAATATTTTTGTTGTTCACATTTATCAAATATTGCAATGATTTTACGATGGCAAGCTTGAGACGTTTTATTTCTACTCTTTTGGCATAAGACGTGACAAACATCCCTGATTACTTGGCTAGTTATGCTCTGCTTAGTGTGAGTCTGACTCAAAAATAATGTTACAATTTTGCATATGTATAAAACTCTTTCTTCTTCTTCCGTCCAAGGAGGTCTACGTTGCTTTAGAGCCAACATCAACTTTCTATCGATTTCATCATATTTTATTTTATCTGTTTTTATATCTTTACGAGGCACCATCTTTCTCACTTCAACTCTTCTTTTCTTTTTAAGAACAGGCGGCTTCACTTCTTTAACAACGGTTTCGGAACTGTTTCCATATTTCTTAGTGATCGCATTTGGTTTATTTTGACAAATAGTCCAGTTTCGCCTTAAATGGGCCCAGAGTGCAGAATCCAAACCGGCAGCTCCTAATCCATCGCCAGGGGTATTGCCATTATCTCTTATTAGTACGGATTCTGCACTTTGGGGTTTGATAATGTTCAACATTTCTATCTTCTTTGAAATATCTTCGCATATTATGTAGGCGCCCATCACTGCATTACGCACCCCAAGTTTTGTACTCATGCAAATATTCAACATTTCGAACCAATAATTTTCCACAATATCTTTGCTAGTAAAAACAAATTCCATTTTAGGATATTGTTTCTGTTCGATAAGATGATAACCGGGTTTGCTTTTGATGGTATCAAGCAAACTTGCTTTACGATTAAGATAAATCATGGTTTGATCTTTTTCGCAGTACTGCTTGGGTCCAAATTGCATTAATCCAATGTAGCATAAGCGTGACAGAATATCAAAAATGCTAGAAATATATTTACGTCGATAAAGTATAACATTGCGAATATGGATCGGTAAATTCTTAACCAAATAATGTTGTTTGACTGGGTGCGCCAAAATTGCTCGCAGTTCAGGTATTACAAACGGAACGTTGTGAATTTTTAGCAATAAAGAAACAGGTATGCGAAAAATCAGATCGGAAGTTAGAGCCCATCCCTCACACCAATTTACTTGCTTGGGTAGCGGTGGTATAAACATTTTCCAGCCAACTTCGTCATGATAAATGGTAGGAGAATCTTGTGAGTCACTGATCAGATCAACATTTCTTTCGTTGGTAAAATCATAAATCAAATAATACATAAATTCGTGTAAAATACGCATTTTCGCAAATTTTGCCCTTTTACCGTATGCCTGGCTAGCTTTTGGATTGTATTTGTATGGTAAAATGCCCTTTATTGAAGTGGTATGCAATTTTTCATTAGGATATAAGACCTTTTTATTCTTATGTGCGTTTTTCTTGACGTTGGTTGAAACCTTCACGCTATCGGTACGTTTTCTCTTCGATTCCACATAAAGTCTCAGTTTAGTTTTTTCGATTGATGATTGTATTAAGGAATTATCAAAATTGACGAATGGCTCCACCACAATGAAAATGTGCCTTGTCATCTTGAACAATTTTAAATTTATTAGTAAAATTTTAATATCACCCGACATCGCCAGTCGAGTTAAAATACGATAAATTGATTTAGAATCCACTTGAGTTTTATACCCCTCTTTAAGTTCTTGAGCCATTATTAATTTTTTCAAATTGTTTATATCTATCACGACATGCTGTTCCCGAACCATATGTAGAATGCAATTTAAACGGTTAATAGTTTTTTGTGTTAAGTTGTTTTCCTTCAAATAAGGATATTTCGATTTACTGGATTGAAATTCTTCCGGTGTAGAAGAAACTAAAATTGTAACTTCGATATTGTCTTTGTCAGTTTGCTTGTAAACTTCGGTAGGGTTAGGTCCCATGTACATTCTAGCTATTAAGATTGATTCCCCATGAGTAGTATCAATTCTCATTCGTTTTATAATGTTGCATTCCATAGATTCGGCTTTTCTCTTCACTTTTGAAGATTTATCAACATTAGGCGTTTCAAGTTGAAGGTCTGTCGAAGAAGAAGTTGAGGGTAAACTAATATAATTAGGAGTCAAAATTTTAATGTTTTCTTTAGAAGATAACTCACAAATTTCTTCGATCATTGCTCCAGCTCTATTTACGTCTGGAGATAAAGTATGAATTTTATAATTAAAGTGTTCTAAAATTGACTTTACCATGAAGATAGTTTGATTGCACCATTTCTTGTAATTACATGCATTTAATAGTTTTTTGTTATGTAAGTCAGAATTGGCCTTAAGTTTTTGTATTTTTGAAAATAATTCTTCGCTTGTAATTTTTGTTTTAGTATTTGTTTTTGAACATGAAGCAAAACATAAATTTATGCCATCTTTTTCATTTAAACTAATATTGGTTGGTGTCTTGAGATGAGAAGGTAAAATAATAGAAATCTTTTCGTAATCTTCTTTTTTTTGTTTAACTCTTTGTTCCGTTTCACAGCTGCCATTAGAAGTAGATTTAAGACAACTAACATTTACACCTAATAAATCTGCAACAAACTGTGACGATTTTTCCTCCATATCATCCATAGGTTCATCGTTAACCATTAAATCATCTTTTAAATCTACATCTATCGAGTTACTGTGGTATCTAAATTATAAATTAAATTAATTTAAAAATTCAAAAATGTGATATTAAATTTACTTAATATAACGAGAGCGTCCTATATCAATTTTAACACCAACGATAAAGTTTTTATTAACTTGTTGTTTTATGGACGAACGTATTGTATAAAAACCCAAACCTTTATTGCAAGTCATTTCTTTAATTGATCTACCATTTAATCCACTCGATTTAACATACTTGTTTATTTGGTGTAATACAGGAACATTGGGATAATATTCATTTTCGTCTTCATCCTCTACAAGAAAATGTAAAAATCCAAAAAGTGAAAATTTAGAACAAAAACCGATTACTGATTTAATGAAAAGAAAAGTAATATCTCATTCTCAAATTGTACCCGATTTCTAATATGTTAAAAATCTATGTTTTATATTCCCAAGAATAAAGTGCATTTCCCTTCATAGAACGATATATTCATATCATAATAATTATTCTGTTTGTACAAATTTATTCATATTAACAAATGATTCAAACAACACTTGTCATCAATTTTACTATAAAAAACCAAATCGTCAATAGGAATGATTAGTTACACTACAATACATGCTTCAATTGTTACATCATCATTCATGGTGTAATTTCTGACAATAAGTGTTGTTTGAATCATTTATTCAAATCATATTATTCATATCACCCAATGCTCATGAAACTAACTTATCAAAAAATTGGGATCAGTTAACTATTGCCCATGCAAACAAGCATTTGACTAATAAAAGAGCTTCAATTGCATTAAGATAATCTAAGGTATTATCAAAATAAAAATCCCATGTTAAGTATTTTCCTCCTAGTGCATGAATGATGTAAAAACTGTAAACCTAACTATCCAGTAGGAATCACTGATTAGTTTTAACAGCTTGCTAAAAAAGTTTTATAAAACCCGTATTAAATCTACTCGATTTCCGAATTACAATACAAAAATTTTTGCTTAATTTTTTCACATTTAGCAAACCCAAAATTAAAATGCAAAATAAAAGAATATTTTTAAGTGACCCAAAAATATGGATTTCTTTTTATTTCAAATTTACCTGAGGATTCATCTTTTGGTTCATCTTCATTCCAAGCACCAGCAACATTCACCAAAGGATCGATTAAACTCAATGTGCGTATAATTTTCTCTCCACCATGACTTTTCACTTTCCACTCTTCTGGAGTAGCATTTGGATATAAATCTCTATATTTGTCTAGCTATTAAAAAAATATTACAAAACAAATTTGATCAATTTACAAAATAAAACTTACCCCATATTTAACAAATTTCTGGAATTCTTGCAATTTACACAATTTATTCAGTGCTTTAGTATTTCCAAAGATTTCTTTAATTGCAGAATGTTCCATTTTATTCATTGGTGCAGAGCGTAAAACTTCCACAATTTGTTCAGTCATAATTTGCGTTCGTGTCTTTTGTTTATTATAAAATCGTGGTAAATGCATTAATATTGCATTCACTTGGGCAGAATTGTATGTTTGAACATAAAACGGTTGTTTCATAACTAAAAAGTATGCTCCCAGAATTTTTCTATTATAAAATAGATGTTTGGAATCCTTGGTAATTATTTGTAAAGACATTTTTCCATGGGTAACTTCCCCATGGTACCTGGAACGTGCTATTCTCTCTAACATGCAATATTGATTTGGAGATAATTCAATTGTTGGATCCATTAATTTGTTTAATATGGATTTCAATCTTATTCTTTGTGAAGCCACTATAACGAGTCGTGATCCATATCTTGTAATATAATTTATTATAATTAATTCAATGAGACAACATAAAGTATAACATGCTTACCGAAATTCAAGTTCTTCCAAGGTTTGCTGCTTTACTTCACAAGTAATATCTTTTCTGGTATCAAATGTACTGCAAGATCCCATAACATTTTTCTCATTAATACCTCGGTAAGGATAAATATCAACCTACAAATTGAAAAAAAATAAGTATTTTAGAAATCTCGTCTTGAAAAACTTACTATATCTACAGAATCAAAATGTTCATATCTGTCATAAACAATTAATTCACTTCGAGGTTCTTGTAAACAATAGAAATTTATATCGTCTCGTGATTTAATAACATCAAATATATACTTTCGTATATCATTAGAAAATGGTAAATTAAATTGAGTAGCATCAGACAATCTCTTCCATAAAGCTACAAAAATTGCAATTAATAATCTAAATAATTTTTTTAATTTCAATAATCTAACCTTCCAATGTAATCCCATCTAAGCCTTCCAAACAAATTTCGTCAATCACTAAATGTTGAATGTTGAAATGTGCCACACTGAGATTATAAGGATCCCCTTTTTTCTCTTCAATACCGAACAGTTTGTTAGTTGCATTGTCTTTATTTGAATATAATGATTCATCATCGCTGTTATCGATAGACTTATTACTGTCACTAACACTGGAATGTAACTTGGGGGTAGTTTTCGATTTATTAGAACGCGATTTGCTTAATTTTGCTTTTTTCGCTTTGTGTGTAACTTTGTCAGATGTAGTTGGTTTTACTTCCTCTTCTTCGGAATGATCAGTAGCAGCACGTTTCATGATTTTGTAATTACATGAATAATTAATTCGCACAAATAATATGATTATTATATCTTTTGTCTACTGTGTAAGGTTTAACAAGTTACAAAAAAAATACATAACATGCATTAGGTGCTTTGTGCATTCAAATACCAAAATTAACCTAAAAATTGGTAAACAAGCAAGCAGGGTCAAGTGAATATACAAGGTGAGTGAAAAATAACCAATTTTTGAAATACAATACTATTATTTTTTTTAGAATGAAAAAAATCATTTTAAGAAACACTAAATTCTCAATCAATGATATTGAATATAAGTAAAAGGATATCGGGTATGTTGGAAATCCAATAAAACAAAATAATTTGCTAAGCCGACGTTTCGGAAAATCTATTTTTCCATCTTCAAGACTAAAAAAGAATGACAAATGAACCCTGTAACGGAGCAAAACCACAGACGGCACTCACCAAGCAAATAAAGGTGTTAAATTGTTTAATTACAAAATTATATGGAGAGCATTGATATCATTAGATATCATCAAGATATCATTGCTCTCCATATAATTTTGCAATTAAGCAATTTAACACCTTTATTTGCTTGGTCAGTGCAATCTGTGTTTTTGCTCCGTTACAGGGCTCATTTGTCATTCTTTTTTAGCCTTGAAGATGGAAAAATAGATTTTCCGAAACGTCGGCTTAGCAAATTATTTTGTTTTATTGGATTTCCAACATACCCGATATCCTTTTACTTATAAAATCATTTTATTTGAATAACTTTTTTAGAGCAAACCAATTTTGTTTAATTTAAATAAAGTATTTTTCGCCAAACAATTTGCTGAATCCATTATTTAAAATCAAAAAAATTGTTGGGTTGTAATCCTAATTATAACATTTAGCAAAACGTTAAAACATAAGAATTTTAACTGTAAAGTTGAGAGTATAGTGCGTAGAAAATCAATTATTCAAAAAAAATCAAAAAAGACAAAATTATCACTTGACAGGTCAGGATTAAAAGTATTTAAATATAAAAAAATATATTTATGAAAAAAAAAATTAAAAATTTGTAATGCGGTATAAATATAAATGTATTATTTTGATTATTGTGTATGTTTGCATCTAGGTCGTATATGTTAAAGTAAATTTCCTAATCCTGGACTGCCACTTTCTCGACCGTAAAAATGAGTTCAAGGAAAACTCCTATTTTCCCACACTCATTTTCCGGCCAGAAAAGTAACAGTCTCGGACTTGAAAATTTTGTAAATACACAGTCCGGCAAGAACGGACTTTTCGTCATTCAAATGACGATCAAAATGTATGACCTTACCTACCGCAATAAGGAAAATTAAAGTAAGATTAGTTCGTACGTGTGGTCCGGCGGGACTGTCGACTGGCGGGATTTTGGTCCGGCGGGATTATGGTCCGGTGGGATATTGGCGGCAGAGGATTGTGTCCGCGGGATTTTGTCCGATCCCGATAAAATTAATATAAAAGTTGCACAATAAATTTGTAAAAATATACAGAATTGCATGGGAATTTTCTATATCAATATTTTAGAAAAACCCAAAAAATTGCACAAAACACTTAAAATCTTATTTTATATCGCCTGATTATACCATAGTATAGTGAAAACATTTGCGATATTTTATATTTACAGTGTATGTTATTTGTGATAGCATAAAAACATTTTAGTTCTGAAAAGTGATTTGTGCAATTTTTGGGTTTTTCTAAAATATTGATATGACTAATATCGAGTTGCATTCAGAGCCTATTTTACCATTAGGCATGTGTCTAGAGCCCAATTGCCAGAGGGGCCCAAAAGGAGAGAACATAAAATCGTAAAATAAAAATCAAATACTGATGAAATAACCCAAAAATTGGGTCTTCGATGCTATTAGTTACATTCGAATATAAGGGGCCCGAAGGTTTGCTAGAGCCTAAGGCCCAACTCAGTTAAAAATAGATCCTGGTTACATTACTTAAACCACGTATGAATAGACTATGATAATTTTCTGTACAACATAATATATTTCCAAGGTGCATTAATTTGTTTTAGAAATAGGCAGAATTTTGTTCTAGAGATAAACAAATTTTTGTGCAAATTTAAAACTCATTGCTAGGATATTTTCTATAAGGGACCGAGCGTATTTGCAACTAGCGCCAGTAGTGGTGATAATTTGCATATTTGGCGTGATCATTTCAAATAGTGATATTGCATATTAGAATTTGTTTATTAGTATTACGTGTTTTTAACAATGAAAATCGGTACTCGTGTGAATTGCTGTGTTGTTGGGTGTACAAATAATTATTTAAACACCGAAGGAACTGTAAAATTTTATAGATTTCCCGCAAAACCACACGAAAAAAAGCGACGTGATCAATGGATAAAAAGTGTTTGCAGGAAAAACAAGTATTCCATATTTTCCTTATTTACTGGTACAATTAAAGACATCCTAATTGTTTATTTTAGTGATGAAAGTTTATGGCAACCAACAAAATGGACTCGAAAGCCTAAGGTGTCAGAAATTTAAAGTATTCTAGGAAGGAAAAACCCTTGAAAAATCTATCGAAAAAAAGGGTGAATAATTGTGCTTTTATTTTCTAAGGCGAGCCAATTTATGATTTTTTGACTTTTTTGTTTTTTTATTGGTTCAACTAGAAGATAGGTACATGTTTTATGAACAAGCTCAAACCAAAATTTTTGATCTCAGATCGCTGTAACAGAAGCTAAAAATCCCGCCAATTGATGCCTTTTGCCGCGAGGGTCTAATCAGCCAAGATTAGTTACTCTATCCCCCCCCCCCCGTTCTCTATGTTTGTTAGATTATGTCAAATTCATATCATTGGCTAACAATTCGCGCTACCATATCGTCTGACTGGATCACGAAGCGGTTTAAAACATATACTCGGTTTCTCTATACATTGTGACAAAATGTACTCCAAAATGAGTGAAATTAAATAAAAATCAAAAATTTTAAAAATCCCTGGCTGTAAAAGCACCTTACTTTAAAAGCTACTGTTCCCTTTAAAAAGGAAAAAATAATTTTTTCTTCTTCACTCAACAACATAAACTCTTCGACACTTAACTCGAAAAATTAACTTATCATCCTCCGCCCCCCCCCCACTACAAAATTTAAACATTAATTTTGAAGTCAGGGGAAACGGAGATTTGTTCCACTTACGTAACCTGTTTATAAATTCCGTATTAAAAATTCTCCGTTTCCCCTGACTTCAAAATTAATGTTGAAATTTTGTAGTGGCGGGGGGAGGGGGGCAGAGAATAATAAGTTAATTTTTAGAGTTAAGTGTCCGAGAGTTTATGTTGTTGAGTGAAGAAGAAATATAACATTAATTTTTGATTCAAGTATAATAAAAGTAACAGTAAAACTTTATATTAGGTACATAAAAAACGCCAAAATACCAATTTCTAGAAAAAGTAGAAATGTGCCAGGTTTGAACGAGCTATCAAGCGAAAAGAAAATAAATTAGAATTAGTAGGACCTTGTGGACCTAAAGAACAAGTGAACTTGTTCTTCTGCATGCAGAAGAAACTTAAAGAGATTTTTGTAGTCAAGTGAGTTGTCGAATTCATCTCGAAAGAACCATACAGCGAATCAAAACCCATCATATTTTGCACAATATAAGCCACGATTTAATGCCTTACCTTGATGACATAGTCCGTATGTGTTGTGCATTAGCTAACTTGCAACCACCAATTTATTCGACAACCTCCCTAAAATCTATAAACATTTCCAAGAGAGCTAAATTTGGTTTATATATTTTTTTATTTTAATTTGTCATGTAATTATGTTGTATTTTTTTTACAAATAAAATGTAGCATGTTTTGAAAATAATTGCGTTTTAGTGTTAATACTAGATTCATAGCAAAATCATAATAAAATTGAACATTAACGATCTTTAACGATAATAATATATGTTTTGTGGCTATGACCTTCACGCCAAAAATGTTTAAAGTGTCCGCCTTAGGCGCCACTTTACGGTATTCGCTGAAAATTACTCAAATTAAGTTGTTTTCGTGCTCACAGAATTACTTATTTCGACCTTGACATTTTTTTAACGCAATATTGGGTTTAGCGTCAAACCGAACACAAATTATGCAGAAATATAGAACAATCGTGAAATTTTCAGGTAATACTTTTTTTTTTACAAATTACGAGTAAGGTACGGTACCTTTGCATTTCATGTTTAGTTTTTACGCTATAGTTCAAAAGTTGAAATCATCGCACCGTTTGAGAAAGTTTTAATTTTTATAATTACTAGGCTATTTTTATAATTTTAGAAAATATTTTTTTGGAATTGACTTAAAAGATCTTTGAAGTTAAGGTATAAGCAATAAATAGATCTCGTGTTTATACATACAAAGTTATTTCCTCTCTGTTATTTCCGTAATACAATGTTTAGTTTTATAATCATAATAACATTTGTGATACTTGAATATAATTATACTTTGTATTATTTTAACATTATTTAAACACATAGATACATACCTATTGGTAGATTTTTTCATTGCATTCGTTACTACATCAGAATGCATCAGAAGCAGACACCAAGTTAGCTCGTTTTAATAGTTGAGCCCGGTTCTAAAAACCAGACATTTTGTTTAATCTTTAATGTTTTTAAGAGCTGGTAAATAGGCCCCTTGTTATTTAGTTTAATTATTTACTTGGTTTATAATTTATCTAGTGTATTATCTGAGCTTGTATCAAAATTATAAGTAATAAAAAATCTTACTATATGATTTCTAGTTATTAACATGTGAAAATATTGTAAAAGTTTAAATTTTTTACATGTTAGGAAAACTAATAGGTAATTGAAAATTTTACTGATATATATTAGATAAAAGCTATGCAAATTAGTTGAATTCACATGTTTCGAATTTTGGATCCTCAAGCTGTTCGGGCTAGTTTTGTTATAAATTATTTCAGGTTTTCCTGATGAGAATCCGAAATTCGAAACAAATGAATTCATCTGTTGCAAACCAATTCAACTAATTTGCATAGATTTTATCTAATATTTTTTATTAATTGATTTTTCTAATATGTAAAAAATTTAAACTTTCATAATAAAAACCGTTATCTGCCAAAATTACTTTTATTAGACACATTTTTGATTCCTGAAAAAAATATACCTATTGCTGCTAAAAAATATCAAGTACAGCCTTTTTTGTTGAAATTGATACTTGCAAAGGAAACTTGTAAACTTGTAATTTTCTACATTAATATTATAAAATTTTGTTAATTTTACTTTTTAGCAACATCTATGCTTATGATAGAAATTAGATATTTGAAGAATTAATCTGAAAAGTGCTGAGCATATATTTAGAATCACCCTATATATAAATAAAAATGTGAAGGTAAATTATTATTAATAAAGCTTTTAAAAAAGTGCGATAAATACAAAAATCAGTGCGAATCATTTTAATACGTATGCACAAAATATGAAAAATAATAATTATAATCAATTAAATATTATTGATTTACATTTACATACGCAGATTGTTAGGTATATATTATTAGGTATAATCCGAAATAATTTAATAATTTTTTTATACATTCAACGTTTTAAAACATAAATAATATGTTGTCAATATTTTTTTATAATATAAGATAAGATAAGATAATTATACTTTAATAAATACTTTAATAAACTATTCATTTTAGTATGTGCTATATTCGTTAAATCATAAATTTCAGTTCTAATCGAATTCATGACCACATTAAACTACCGATAGTTATCCGTGCTATTACGTAATCTGTAACGCCTTTCGATATTTAGTGAACATCTTACATTCGTTAAAATGTTGGGTCGTTTTGGAAATAATTTAGCACTCTTGAGGGTACAAAATGCTCAGCCTGCGCAACAACAACGTTGTATGGCAACATTGAAGGAAATATTTCTTCGTAGAAAAGCAGTGGAGAGTGTTCAAAAAATTACTCAATCGATGAAGATGGTATCAGCTTCCAAATATGCTCGAGCCGAAAAAGACCTTAAGCAAGCACGTCCTCTTGGTGAAGGTTCAAAACAGTTTTATGAGAAAGCCGAAATTAAGCCGGAAGAAAATAAGCCTCACCAACTTCTTGTAGCTATCACATCAGACAGAGGTACAATTTATAGTTTATTTTATAAATTTAAAACTGGTGATCAATTTCTTCCTTTTTTATGTCTTTGAAATGCTGTCAATTGAGCAGATTTTATGCGAATATGTATAATATACAGTAAGCCATTACTGTACACTGTAAATAATAATCTTTAAGAGTTTTTAATAAAATTTAATTTGTAGGTTTATGTGGGGCCGTTCATACTAACATAGTTCGCCAAATCCGGACAGCACTGGAGGTACCGGGATCTGAAAATATTAAGGTAGTTTGTGTGGGGGAGAGGTCTCGTCTTATGCTGCATCGTAAATATGGGAAGCATTTTCTTTTGACGGCGAACGAAGTGGGGCGTCTTCCTCCCACATTTACCGATGCTTCCAGATTAACTAATGCAATTTTAAAATGCGACTATAATTTCAATTCTGGAAAAGTCTATTTCAATCGCTTTAAAAGTATTGTGTCATATGAAACCACCAGTTTACCTATTTTCAGTATGGATGCTGTGCAGGTATATTTAAACAAGATTTTATTAAATTACAAGAATTTTAAATATTACTTACAGGCTGCGCCAAAGATGACCACATTTGATTCGATAGACAATGACGTTCTCCAAAGTTATTTGGAATTTTCTTTGGCGTCAATTATTTACTTCGCTATGAAGGAAGGTGCTTGCAGTGAACAATCATCTCGTGTGACTTCTATGGATAAGGCAAGCAAAAATGCAGGAGAAGTGATACAAAAGTTAAAGTTGCAATACAATCGTACTAGACAAGCTGTTATTACTCGTGAATTGATTGAAATTATTTCGGGTGCATCGGCTTTGTAAAACAATTACTTCTAAATTTATGGCAAGCGTATTACAAGATTCTATTGCTTCTTATTGTAATTTTTTTTCTATTGAAGGAAGTGCTTTATTTACAAGATCCTAGCACCGACTATGAACGTCATAGGTTTTACTAGTTTGTATTAAATGGTACGGGTCTATTAGGTAGAGTAATTAATCATTATTTATTAGTAGATAGGTAATGGATTTATTTTTAAATATATTTTTAATAATGTTTTGTAATATTATTATCGTTTCTCATATTATAATTCATTCTGTCCACATAGTATCAACGTATAAAATAGTCTACATTTGTTCTTGCAGCAGCCAGATTAGATTTGAAACTATTATTGACTTGCGCATAAACTACTAGCATTTCTGGAGATGAATATTCTGACGCTGTAGCCTGTCACGCTTATTACACTGAGTATAGCACTCAATTGTGATGCGCACGAAAGGATTAACGAGATTATTTCGGCGTGCCCTGTCCTTCTCGTGACATACTCGTAGGTAACATACCCGGCGCCTAGGGTCCGGTCTCGCGAGACTTTCCCGAGTGAGCGAAGCGAACTACCGCGTAGTGTCCTCGAACTACGCGGTAGTTCCTCCAAGGGTGGGTTCAGGGTATCGTAGAATATCGAGCGCTACAAAGCAATAATTGGCAGCAATCACGTTCAAAATGTTTTAAAATTATACAGTAGAAAAACATTATTATTTACTACTCAAAAATATAATTTTTATAAATCTTAGTACTACGAATTTCTGATTTAGATTAAAGTAATTTCAAAACCCGACTAACACGCAATACAATATTATAATATACAGTCAACTTTCCTATAGCGCGGTTAATAAATTCGTATCGCATTATATGTGCAAACATACTATCTAATATAAAAACCGTAAGGACATTTGGAAATTGGGATTGGAATTCCAACGAAACGTCGGTTAAATTCAATATGGTGGCTTGCTAGCAGCTGTTTGTTTAATTGAAGTACACTTGTATTTTTCTAATCATGTTTTAAAAAGTCTTACTTTGTGATATTCAAAAGTGTACTTTTCCACACACTTTTGAATATAACAAATTGAAAATAACCAACCATTGGTTGGTACTAACTGTCAAATTTAAATTTTAAGTATCTATTTTCACAAAGTATATTTTTGTAAATTGAGTAAATATTTAGTAAATTCATTTTAATTTAGGTATAAAAAATATGTTATTGGTTCTTTTTGAAACATAATTAGAAACAATATTGTTCGATACTCGTGGAAAACTATCTTTTTCCATTCTCGGCTTCGGTTTACGATTTGTGAAAGTGTTATGCCAGCATGGCGGATTGTTAGCAGCTGCTCGTTTATTTGAAGCACGATGTATTTTAATTATGGCCAAAAATAATATAAAATAAATGGTATATAAAAACCACTTTCGAATAGGCGTTTTTCGTCGGAATCTTGTTATGTAAAGTTACACTATATTGAAACCTCCCAATAATAGGAGGGAGCGTCACAAAACGTTTATTCAATCGTCTTATATGAAAATCTCATTGTAAGAACTCCGCGTAATAAAAGGGATTACTGTATAACAATTTTCTTTTTCAAGAACAGGTTGAAAATTAGTTATAATTTAATTATACTTTATTTACAAAACTTTGTTTGCTTTGTAAAAAGCAAGCATAATAATCTATTACAAATTGGTAAATAATGTACAATAATAAATTCAAAATGTCCACAGCAGTGGCTTAGTATGTCCCTTAATTGAGTCACAGAGCGGAAATTCCAGATTCTAATAAAGAACTTATTTGACAATATGAAAATTCATGACATTTTTCAGCTTAGTATACCCCTACGAACATTTGACACTCTGTATAGATATTACCTATAAATTACCCTTACAAATTACAAACTAATAAAACAGCTACTAGCAATTTACTACTATATGATTTTAATTATTATTAAAGGACTTCATTTACTAAAAAAAAAATTCAAATTTAATCGTTACTTATATCTTTCATTTTATTTTTCAGGGCTTGTAGACGTAACATTAAATAATCTATAAACAATTCTTCAATCATTTGCTTAAGTTTTTCTCGCTTTTTATTTTGGTTCTCGTCGTTATTTTCATTTTCGAATCCTGATGAATCAGAATTATATTGAATTCTTTCTAATTTAGGCACATTACGTGAATTGATATCAAACTCATCACCAAAATAATTTTTAGTTCGTTTGTTATATCGTTTGCTGTGTATTTTATGTACCTTTTTTTCCAAATCTTTAATAAAATTAAATAAAAGAATACGATTTGCCATGCTTTCTCTTTCAAAGTAGTCAAAAACACTATGGTTGATATTTTGAGTATCTTCTGGCTCAGTTTCTTCTTCTCCGTAATTTGTGGGGGTGGTTACATAATCCACTTCAGTTAACTTATTTTTCTCTGTTGAATTTTTGCTTGAAAGTAATCTCTTTTTCTTCCCAGAACAAATCATATGTTCGACCTTAATAAAAATTATTAATAATTAGTTTTTATTCACAATACTGAAAATAAGATGATTGGTAAAAAGCTTATTTGGTGTTTACAAAAATTTTCACATAAAATTATTTGAATATTTGACATAATTATTTTTCTTTTAAATTTAATACTGTGAGGTGGAAAATGTAACCTGTGGATATTATGTAATATTATTGCTGAACGAATTGTGGTTCTAGACTCACTAGAACTGAAGTTCTGTGGTAATTAAAGTTTTACTGCATCAGCTTTGTTTCCTCAACAAAATTGAATATACAGCCGATGGATGCTTGGATTATCTCCTCGGTTGTCGGATATGGAAAACCAAGGTATCTTTGACTTTAAATATTATCTTCCAATTAACAATATTTAAAAAAAAGTTCGCTGATTATATTAAAAATTTGAAATTATTGTTTAGAATTTTGGTTGTTTGAGAAGAAATTGCATGATTTATTCAGGCTGAAATGTAACTTATCTTATCGTGCAAGGTTTTCCATTCGCTCGGCTGTGTTTCACTTCGCCTTGCATAATATGAGTAAAACTTGCTTACCAATAAATTTGATTTTTAGTCCGGATAAAACAATATACTATTTTTTCAATGTACCTATCTAAATCACGAAAATTTAATTTTATACAACCATATTTTATTATTTGAATGCTGTATAGGTTCAATGAGGTTTAATTAAAGCAAAACATACTATAATATATCCTAGGTTAAATTTATTTAAATAATTCTAGGTAAAAAGTAGATAAACTTTTCAAAAATTCTGATTTAAAAAAATTAAAGAATAATTATAATATAATTATTATTAAAGGTAAATTGTATTTACCTGAAATAAAACTAATAGAGCAATAATATACAAGAATGATGTAAATAATTGCATCGTAGAAATATATTTTCCAATATTCCTCGAGATTACTTCACAATATGTATTAATAAATTATTTTTTAATGTTCAATTAGTAAAAATTAATATATTGAAATTATTATGGTATAAAATTTTATGCTCAACTGTAAAAATTCAATAATATAGTTGATCTAATTAATAAAGTAATAACGTAAAATATTCTATTGCAATTACTGCGTGTTTTAAGTTTATTTGCACAAATATTATAGTTCAGTAAACTAATCTAGGTTTGGTAAAATCTTTTGCTTAATTTTTTATGTTATCAACATAATCTGTGGTTCGCAACCCACGTTAAGCAGCTGGTACACATATATCTACACTCGAAATCCGCATATTAAATGTATGGGAAAAAATAGATCACGATGGGTCAGTGAAGAGAATTAAGAAGAACTAGGTTGATTTTTATTGCAAAGTTAGATTAGGTTTATCAGAGCACTGGGTAAAAAAACGTAGAATAATAATTTAGGAATTGTTATTCAAGTGTCTGTATACCTCCTTATCCATTCCCAGCAACTACCACCCTCTTGAATGGACTTGGTGAGATCTTGTGAGCAAGAAAAATGATACTCTGATATAGTTTTATATGAAGCAACAATGTAGCGTAAAGCACATAATACCAATATGATTGGAAGCATCAGGAAACCTCAGGTTTATTTCTGGTCAAACCGGATACGCTACTGCGGTCGAGTTGTAACTTTTAAAGTGGAGAGAAGCGTAAAAACTTTTCATAGAAGTAAATAGCTATATTTGGAATGGAAATTTGGATAAGACATTAAAAACAGTTGTTACAATACTAGTCAAGTCAACTGATATTTTCAGCTAAAACTACATTAAATGTTTGCGGTTTATAGATCAAGTTTTTCTTAATTGGAAAGACCCATACTTCGGCATTCGAGATGTAATAGACATACTAAACTACCAGAATTACAAACTTGCTTCGATGTTTTTCTCTCTTTGTATGTAAATTATCAGAAAAAGTTCCATCACTTTGAAGACATAGACATCTTGGACTTCGAAGATAACAGATTAAAAATAAATATTAGTGAGATGCACTATATAAAGAAGAACGTGTGTGTCAATTATAGGGAGGATACCCTGAAGTTAAGCCAAATTTTCAGCGGTCTGATTTTGGAAGTTAATGGTAATTAAGTTAATTGAGTTGTTTGTTTTATTTGGGTTAATCAGTTGCAATTTTATCAGGAGTTTTGTTAGATTTGACGGTTTGAAATTTTACTTTGACATTTTAATGCGTTGAATGTTGTATTATTGGTTTTATGATATAATTTTTTGATACAGTGTTGATAGACGATTGGAGAGGTAGATGCTTCTGTTCTTATTTTTGTGTTCATTTTGTAATCTAGAGGTAGGATGTGATTGTTGTTAATTGCATTTTATTAATAAAAATTTTTTAGTCCTGAAGAAGCAGTGAGATACGGCGAAACGTCGACAATAGATTAATTTGAAGTTTTTTTGTCCAATAACCCATTACCTTTAAAGATATTTTAATATAGACGTGAATAATCATATATCGGTTTCCATCATTACCATAATTAATTATATAACCATCTGAAATCTTTTAATTTGAATTTTAGTATAAAATAATCTGCAATGCAAAAATGAAAACGAATATTAATAGATTTTTTATTTAACATGAAATACATAAATTATTGACAACAATTATTGCTTAAAAAATAATTATAGTACGACTACAATCACAACAGAAGAAACTTAACTTAATAAAATTAATCATTTTGATTTATTGTCTAATAAAAAGCTGTACATAGTTATTAACATATCAGTTCGTAATCAAATAGTTGTAAAGCTTACTCTAATTAGACAACCATTTATTTACACAAATTTCACAATCAGTGATACCTACAATAAGTGTTGGTTCGCACTGATGGGCGACCAGGTCGCAACAAACGTCGCGACCTGGTCGCCCATCAGTGCGAGCCACCACTAAACCTACATAGCAATTTTAAGCTACATTTCCATTTCACAATAAATAAGTTCAAAATAAATAAAATAATAAATATTTAAATATTTAGATATATAAAAAATGTTCCCATGATTTGGCAGTCCATGCTTATGAACATTTCCTTATTTGCTCAAAAATAAAGTTGTACTTCTTAATAATTTATACTAATGCTCTAGTTTTATTAATTAACGTTAGTAAATTGGAAATTTAATTTAAATTAGTCGTCTACCCTTCTATGCCTTTTTTATTGTGGCAATTGACTTTTCATTTGTAAGATTGTCCAAATAGTAATTAATTCGTTTAAAAAGTGAAGAATGTTAATAAATTATTTTCACAAGTTAGTTAAATATGTACATTAAAATTTTGAACATGCAGAAATTTAAAACAGCTATACAATCACAAATTTCGCTGTATTGCACTGTTGAAGTAATTATTTTGAATTAATTTTACGGTAGGTATCCAATAACAATAACCATTTCTTTTCATATATAACAAAATGTTAAGGATAACAAGTTTTAGTTCGGAACTTAATACAAGTTGGTTAAATTAAAATTTTAAAATGTGTGAAATAACACCATGCATAACAGTAATAAAATTTAAAAATAAATCAATATTATTATTTTCACCTTTTTGAAATTTTCTATCAATATTTTAAAAACTTGCGGGGTTCTTGTGCCTTTGCAATATTAAACAATAATTAATAAGCACCTTAATGTTTATAAAATAAAATTACCATAGAAAAATATTTGCTATATTATGCTGGATTTACAAAAAGCGTAAAAAATAATTACTGAAATTGGCAAATTAGTAGCTGCGCGACATGGCAATTTCTTTAATAATGTAATTATAAAAATTTAAAAATAATTACAAAAAAATATTAATATATGCTAAAATAAGTACTTCATAATCTGAAATTATCATGTCATTTTCTAAAATACATTTTGGTGGTTAAAATACTAATTAAATATATAATATCGATCTCACTATTTAAAAATTCATTGATTTCTGCGTTGCAACCTCGTTTATGGTCCAGTCGATATTTCAAATTATTTTCAATTAAATTGTGCTATTATACTTTACTACAGATTGTTAAAGCTCGTTAATGTTTAAGGTAAAAATCTAGAAACGGTTGAGGTATTATCAACGATTTTTATGATTTATTAATTTTTTATTATTATACTGCACGAGTATGCTGACCATTCATGTTAAAATTATTGCTTTCTGTATTGTCTTGGTTATTTTTCGTCTGATAACTGGATGGAAATAGCGTCGAAACATACTTGGCCTAAAATAATAAATCCATTCTATTTAAATTTGCTGTGACGATGCTTTTTAACACTGTAATAAATCAATCTATAGACTACTACAGAATATATTAATAACTTTTTTTTCACAAATCATTTCAATTTTTTTTTTGTGTGGATTGAGTTAAGTTAAATACGTTCGCTCCTCGCGTGTAGTACATTGCATGTTGTGTAGAATATTCAGCAAATACTATGTTGTAAATTAATAATTTCCCAAATTTTATTTTAAGCTATGCGGAAGGAGATAATAATTATGACTACCGGTGCGAGAGCGAACGTGTCAAACATTGAAATCAATATGCACAACAACCAAAACAAGCATTCCCATTAATGTTAATATCTACCACTAATACAAAGCAATTACAGTAATAGTTTAGTCCCGATAGTGTTAAAATCATGCATTACATAGAGGAAATTAAAATATCAATTAATTGTTTTATTTTGGTTTAAAAATTTATTTTTAAATTTTGCTGATAATTACGTATATTTAACTAACATTTTTAACAAGAATTTATTCAATCTAACGGAATTTAAAGTTAAGGATTTATATTTGCTAATAAATAATAAGTTACGACAGGTATCATATAAAGCAGAGCTGAGTCGTCCACCACATTGGAGCAAATTCTGAATTTAAAACAATGCATTTATGGTGGGTTTCACAATAGTTATTTATGTATCAAGGGCATTATGACGATGTTTATGTCGAGGGCAACCAATTTAAAAGGTCGAGGGCCGGTAGGCCCGAGAGTTTTTAAGTTGCTCGAGAGCCTAAACATCGAGTAATGCCAGTGGTGCATACAACGTTTTATATTACACTGCATTTGAATTTGAGAAAATTTAAAAATTTTTATAAATTTTGAATTAGATTTTGCTAAATTTTCTAGTTTGCGGTGGAATTGCTATTGAGAGGGCATAATAAGCGGGCATTATGATTTATACGCCCTAGGTTATTATAGCATACTTAATATATTTCGTTGTCAAGGTATAAATAACAAATAATGATTCAGTGTAATATAAAGGTATTTTAAATTAAGCTACGATTAAAATTATAACCATAGTTGCAACAATTAAAACACATTGTTGTTAATAATGTTGTTTAATAATGAAATTTATTATAATCGTGGATTGAATTTTAAACTCTTTTGTGAAACCCTGCATGGGAATAAGTCGACTTATACCCAAATTCATTTTTTTTTGTAGAATTAGATTCCTAATAAAAAGTGTCAAGTCCTGGAATTAGGAGAAAAGTCTGTGTCAATAAATAACATAAAATTTATGAATTGGCTCCTAGATGAAGAACGAATCCGATGATTTATCTAGTTCCTCATGTACTGTCACGACATCAAATAGGAGATGTCTCTTTGGCGACTTGAGGACACTTGGATACTTGCGCACGAATTTCTAGCTCAACTAGAAAACCTGTAGAATTTTGTTGCATAAACGAACTGAAGTATTGTACTCAAACTTGAAATGCTATTTTCACAGAAACGGTTGCTCATACCAATCTAAAAACAAAGCTACACCCCGTATCGCAACAAGAAGAAATCTTGGAATATCTTTTTATACCAAAATACAACAATTAAATCAAATTAATACATATTTGATCTTTTAAAAACAATCTGACGACTTACTAAGTTATAAATCATTCTCAGTAAAGCCATAACTTGCATGAATTTCAATCACCCCGTAGGTGTACGGTAATAATATTAATAGTAAGAGTTGTCTACACAAATCTAATATATTAGTAAATAAGTAGTTAGTTTATTATATACAAAATATTCAAAAATTAAGTATTTAGTCAAAATTTAAAATGGATTAACATTTAAATGTGTGAATAAAGTCAATAAATCAGTACCTAGCTATATTAACGAAAATAATACTAATAATGACTAGTAAGTAATTAGGGTTCTAATTGCTAATTGTAGGCAAAAATTACTCAATATATACAATAGTAACTAATTAATAAATTAATTAGGTACCTAATATTCGATGCAATTTATGTGTTTATTAATAAAGCAATAAAACGCTGAACAAATTACAACATTTAAAATATTTATAGCACCACAATATTATACTACTTATAGCGTATTTAGCTTTAAAGTAAAGTCTAATTCATGCAATTAATTACATAATATATACTAATATCTATCGTATAGGTAGGTATTATGTTTAGTAAGTTTATGGTGGAATTATATCATAATCGCACGATCGATAAGTGTTCGAATTGTTTCTGTAATACTTATGAATAAAGGGTTTTCTTAATCTTCCAATATAGACAGCCTAAAAGTGTATTAAAATCCTTGTAGATATATACTCGAGCCCAATAAAAGAATGTTAATAAACAAATTAGTACTCACACACAAAGCCACTGCAAGTTTAACATGCATCAAAACATAAATGCAATAATCAAGATCAAGAAATAAGTACTTACCACTAAAGTTGCAGTTACACCGCCAACCAAAAAGCCAGATAACACGTCACTCCAGTGATGCTTATAATCTGAAATTCGAGTCATTCCAGTATAAATTGATGATATAATGGCAAGAAATTGAATAGTGTGTCTCAATAATTTCGAACCATTCCACGTCATTCTGGCTTGAAGATATATCTAAAATTTAGATGCACACGTAATAAATCATAAGGTTAATGTCATTAATTACTTACAGCGAAGTATGTCATAGAATACATCGAAAATGAGGAATGTCCAGAAGGAAATGATAATCTAAATTCTTTAATAATTCTATTATCATGTAAATACTTAGGATTGGTACATTCAAATATTTCATGATAAGCATGAATATTATTTGGATCAGTGCAATTTATATTTGGTAAACAAACTGTATAAAAATGTGGTCTTAATCTGCCAATTGTATATTTCATAATATCAGTCGATAGTTGCGAACAAGCTGCACCAAAAAGAAATACACCTATAACGCAGTACGTATTCCATACCCATAATGGTAATTGGTATCTTAAAATTGTAAATTTTCTACTGTTATTTGATGTAAAAAATTCTGTGACGATCATCTGAAAAAATAAAAGTAAAAATTTATATTGAAAATATATATTATGGCAAAAATGAATGAATTAAATTAATGAAGATGTATAATTTACATCTTCCATATATGAAAGCACGCCCATGAAGATACAGCTCAATAATTAGGGATGCTAAAATGCATTTTCATAGTCATGTATAGTACAAAAAGAAATACAAAGTTATTCCTATAATTATTTTATGTAGGTATGCTGATTTAATATTTTAATTTTATGGAAAAACCAGTTTTAAAATACAAAAATTGGAATCTTTTCAGATTAAAATTGCTTAATTTTTAAGTGTATATGGGTGGGTAAGTAAGTACATTACATGCAGATTAAAATATCGATTTTTATGATACGGTTACTCATACTATCAGTAATTATTATTACAATTTTTTATCTGATATATAATTAAATATCTCACGTGATCGAAATTTGCTATTAGATTTATTTATTAGCTATTAGATAGCTAATTTTATTATTAGATAGCTATTTATATAGCTATTAGCTATTAGATTTGCTATTTTGAATTCGAAATATAGATTATACTCTTCCAAGAAAACTTTTTGTATAAAATTATATTACAAAATAATATATATGTATACATTTATTGATCTTATTCTATTTTTACGTTTCTGTGAATTATCTACAAATTAAAATACAGTAATCATACGTAAAATAGACATATCAAATTTTTACATAATTAAATAGGTATTTTTAGACAGTGGATTATTTTCATTATTTATGATAATTCTTTACTGGATTATATTATGTATTTATCTGATTTCAAACGCTGTCGGTACATTATCATGTAATGTGAAAATAATAAATATAATATAATATTCAGCCGTGTGCTGTATCATCAACGTTATTTATAACAGCAACGTTATGATGTTATTTCAAAAAGTTAAGCTATTTCGTGTGCTATATATCACGCTGCCGTTATATAACACGATGTTATAATTCTTGTTAGGTTATGTTTAATGCTGTCTAATAACATTTAAAGACACTAAAATAACAGGCGGGTTTTAGGTGGTGTTATCAACTTTAACTGTGCCGTTATCAAATATTTTTAATAAAAATGGCATTTTTGTTAAATTTATTTTTGCTTGAAGAACTTCAAGAATTATATGGAAGGTAAATAAAATAAATTTTTGAATAATATTAATATTAAATTTTTGTTATAATTTGCTACTTTTCTTAGAAATACAATGAAGATAAAACGAAGACGATTGAGAGATGCAAGTGATCCATTTGATGCAACAGATCGATTTTTTATTCAGCATTACAGGTTGAGTACAGAATTGGTTAGAAATTTAATTTTAGAATTACGTCCACACATTAGAGATCGACAACGAATAAATGGAGTATCTATTGAAATAAAGGTATGTGTTTGTTTATGGTACCTACATAAGTATGTAGAAAAAGTTTTATCAAATTTTTAGGTTTTCGTGGCACTTTATTTTTTTGCTCACGGAAGTTACCAAAAATGTGTGGGAATAAATTTTAATTTTGGTGTCGAAAGATCAAAAGTTAGCAGGATCATTACTGAAATTACTAATGCTATGACTGCTAATCTTATGAATAAATGGATTGTTTTTCCTCAAACTGAAGAGGAAAGAAACGGAGTTAAATTAAAGTAAGATCGTAAAATAATTATTCACTGCTTATGCTTTGATTACACGTAACGAGTACAGTGGCAAGACAGCAAAATGTCAATCGGCCGAGAGAGCGGCTGGGCACTCGGTTTAGTTAGTAGACAAGGGTCCAAGTGACTGTCTCACCATCCTACTCGACCGAACACTCGGCCGAGCACTTGGTAATACACCAGCCGAGCACTTGGCCGAGAATACTGTCTCGCTCGGTCTCGCCACTGTACTCTTTACGTGTAATCAAGGCATTAGTCTATAAGTAGTCCTTGGTAGTATAAACTACTAATAAATTACATTTTAATAGATTTAGTGAGAAATTTAACATTCCTGGTGTTATAGGAGCTATAGATTGCACCCACGTAGCTATTGTTGCTCCATCATCAAATGATCCTGTACGACCTGGAATTGTATATTACAATCGTAAAGGTTATTACAGTTTAAATGTTCAATTGGTAAGATTATTTAATAAAATTAGTGATTGTAAAATAATGTAAATATTAATTATCACAGATATGCGATGCAAATTTAAAAATAATAGCTTGCAATGCTCGATTACCGGGCTCGTGTCACGATAGTGCAATTTGGAGTTTGAGCATTGTGAGACAACATATTGAGCAACAATATCTTTCTGGAAATTTACATTCTTCTTGGTTAATTGGTATGATAAAATTAAACAATTTAAAAGATTCTTTAATATAATTTTTCAGGAGATTCTGGCTATGGACTTCAACCATGGCTATTAACTCCAATTGTAGATGCAGAAGCAAATTCACCTGAAGACCGATACACTAGATGCCAAATGTCAGCTAGAAATACTGTTGAACGCTGCATAGGGGTTTTAAAACAAAAGTTTAGATGTTTATTAAAGCATCGTGTTTTGCATTATGACCCCGTTAAATCAGCCAAGATTGTTTATTGTTGTGCAATGCTGCACAATATGAGCTTACATACGCAAAATCTAGCTGAATTAGATGTTGAAAATAACGATGACCCTGAAATCGAGTTAGAAATCGAAAACCATGAGGACCCTACAATACCGCAACATAATAATAGTTCGTAAGTTAAAGTATATAATTAACTCATTTATAATATCACATTATATTTATTTACAGACAATGAAAACTGGTATGCAGAAGGGCAACAAACAAGACGACGGTTAATAGAAAATTATTTTACATGAATAAATATTTATTTACAAATCGTCAAAGCCGTCTAAAGAAGAAAATTTTTCAAACCATTTCATTTTTAGTTCTTTCTCTAAAATCTTGGTACGTTCCTTATAGGCTTCCATTTGTTTATCTAGAACATTGGTTCGTTCACTATAAACTTATGTAAAGGCTTTCAAACTATCACTGACATAGTTGGTTACTTCTGTTAATTTGTTTATAGCCGTTTCATAGCTTTTACTAGCAGAATTTAAAATTGTACTGCTATATCGTGAATCTCCTTGTTCTAAAATTAAAATATTATTACATTATTTTTTTTATTGATATGCTTACTTGTTTTTCCTGTTTTTAAGAAACGTGGTGTGTTACTTGTCTCTTGCTCAAGTTATCTTTTTTTTGAGCAAGATGTGGACGTTGATTCTAATATTAAGTCGTCCTGGTCCGGACTATGGTATTGATTATTTTTATTATTTACGACAGGAGCGTCAGGAATAAGAATAACAAAATTACATACGAGAATTTTCTAAAGTTTGGGTCACCGAAGCTTCGAACTCGGTGTCGTGCATAATAGGCAAATTATCTAAATAAAGAACGAAACTTTAATAAGCAAACAAAAATAAAGAATTACACGTACCACAATCATTACGAGAAGATGCTCCTAAGCTTTCGGGAACTGCCTCATCACCCAAATGAATTTTTGAAATTAATTGTAGTAACCGTTCCTCTTGCTCCGTTAAAACAATTTTTGTTGGAGGTCTTCCTCCAGTGCCATTTATTTGAATTTGAATGGTCCGACTTTTTCGCCGAACATTCGTCTTCCATTCTCGAAATACCTAGGATTAATGAAAAATATTTTTTGTATGATTGAGACAATTCTGTTTTAAACTTTTAATAAATGAGTACTTACTTTTCGCCAATTGTCTACGCTTTTAGGTGCACCACAACCAATTGCGTTTACTTCTTCTGCAAAAGTTTGCCACAAATCGTTCACTGACTTAATTTCATTTGGTTTAATTTTACCAGAAATTATTATTTTATTATTTTCTATGAAATTAAGCAGCATTTCATATTGTTTTTTGGTTGTTTTTGCTTGGCGTTGCATTTTGTTAACAATTATTAACAACAATTGTAATTAATAAAGTCTTTAATTAATAATTTTTAAATTTCACACGTCAAATATATTTAAAACTTCAAATGTTTAAAGACACAGTGTTACCACCCGTAACATAATAACATAACATTTAAATTATAACGGTACCAATAACACCACTGGAAAAATTGGTGATACAGCACACCAATTATGTGAGGAATGTTATCCGTGCTGTTATTCTGATAACGTTATGTTATATAACAGCATGCTGTTATAAATAACGTCGATGATACAGCACACGGCTGATATTATGTAATACTAATAATAAATATGTTCAAATAATGAGTTTAACTTCCAACAGACGAATACGTTTACAGGAAATATTCCATATATGCTTCTCTTCACGTGTATAATAAGATTTAAAGAATAAATCCGTTTAAAAGTAGTATCATTTATATATAATAATATGTAACATAATATATTTTAATTTGGAAGATGGAAATATTAGCAGTTATTATAAAACTTATAACAAGAAAAATTAAGTTGAACTACATTTAAATTCAATATACAAGTAGGCACAGAAAATTACTAAAAAGGAAAAATGCGATAAGTCACGATTTCTATTACGTTGAAATTATTGACTAACATAAGATAATACAATTTTAAAACTCATGAGAAAAAGTATCATGCAAATTTCTTGATGAATTTGTGCAGTAATAATCAAAAGATTTTGAAATTTTATAATTTTCAAGTTTTTGTACATAAGGAATACAATTAATTAAAAAACTAAAATTATTATTAATGTAGTAAAAAAGGGGTCGCAAACCTATATATTGATATTAAAATATTAAAATAAAATTAAAATCGGTTAAGCTTTGTTTAAAATTTTGAAGTCGTTGGGAAAACTGCTTAATGTTGCATTGCAAAATAACAACAACAAAATTCGTTTGAAGCCATTCATTCATTCAAACGTATTCACAGAAAAATCTAGTTCAAAAATTTCATTGAGCATTCTCCTCGAACGTGAAATAAATATTCACTACTAGGAAAGTTTTCAAGTTATTTAAAGAGCACAAAACAAATTTATTAGGAAATTGTATACTAATCATATATACGGTTGGTTAAATCCAAATTCAAGTATGTATAAACAAATACAATGAAAATAACTGGAATGTTAGATATAAATTTAAATTTTATGCATTTATATTAAAAGTATATTCCAAATGCAGAATATTGAACCACTTTTAGTTTGGAACCAAATTATTGAACCATAGTGTATACCACACTCATTTGCCTCATCTAGAAAGTAGATTTTTTCATATAAACCTGATAGAATAATTTCTTATTTTGACATAAAGAAGTATTTTGGGTTTTCTGACCTCAGTAACCTGAGGAAGTCAATCTTCCTGACTGTGTGGTCCGACAAATTAATATTCCTTCAACAACAGCTATTATGATAGCTACACCAACACATAACAATTGTGTGTAGTTACGTCGGTCAAATTACCAAATTTATCAAAAAAATAGAAACTTGAAGATTAACTGGCGTATCCTCTTCAAGTTCACTTCAATATAAAATTCGAGACGTTACTTTTAGAATATTGAATACGTTAAATGTCCAGTATTGATCTTGTTTGTTTGCTGACAACAATTTTTTGTTATTTATTCTAATAATTCATACCAGGGGCCAAATAATGTGGGGTTATTATGATCATCCAAAGGATTGGGGTAGAATTCAAACACACAACCTTCTGCTGCGTAGTTAGTCACGCACATTCTTCATTATATCTCCGTTGTAAGTTTTTAAGTAATTTCTAATAACACCCTGTATATGAAGTTTTTAAATTTTCCCTTAAACAATAATAGAAATGATTACAGTGTAGTAAATGTTGTGTTTTGTCTTTTGCGACAATGAAATAATTGAAATTTTTAAATAAGGAAATGCATTATTAAACCATTTAACGAGCAAATCCAGAAAACCCAACCCATTATAAATCGTTTTGTAAGTTGTAAGTCGATTTTACAAACAATATGTAATACATATTTTCTATTGTTCAAGATTAGATTGAATAGAAACGGTTTTTCAATATTTTTTCATTACTGTCAAAAAACTAATAAAAATCGCATGCTCTCTGATGTGTAAAGTTACTGTTCAAATTTGTTTGTTTATAATTTATATTGAAATATTATTATGAGTCAATTAATTTTATCTACTTTATACTATACACCAATTTTTTCCCTTTTACGTTACTGAAGGTGTTAATTAAACTTTTTACATGTTTAATTAATTATTCACAAAATAAGTTTTTATGTAAGTAAATTTTTGTATAAAATCGGGTATTTCCCGGAAATTATCCTGTCGAAAAAGTACAATATATTTAGAATTCTTAAAATGCAATTCAACCCTAACTGATATTTATAATACCAATACATTCGTTTTATTTTTCATAGTACATGCATTTTACATAATTTAATAAACCTGAAACATATTTGGCCACGCCATAGTACTTTAAGATTAATGTTGAACATATGCATACATATTATGCAGGTACATAGAAACAAACATAAAGGTATTTCGAGGTAATTTATAGTCCCACTTCACCAAATTAATCAAAAGCTACAAATTTAATGTCAACCATTTCATTGTGTTCTAGTATTAGCCGATAATTTAACGCCATATAACCTCATATAACATTTAACACGCTTTTATATGGAATAAAATCACCAATTCAAATCACCCGCAAACAGAAAAAGGTGGAACCAAGAAAAAATCAAAATTTGGCTTACAGTGATTTTTGAATAAACAAGAGATTTTCAGTGCTGATATTCTTTAATATCTTATTCACACTTCCATGACACCAATTTCAGACCTGTGAAATAACAAAAAGTTTATCTCTTCACTTGATTTATTTAAAAAATCTGTTTTTGGTCATTAACCTCCTTTCTTGATTCCACATCACATATTTGTTTTCGTAAGAAAAACAATGATAATAATAGTAAAATTAATCATAAAAATAAACTTATGTAAATCGTAATGATATTCTTTAGCTTGTCATATATCAATTGTTAATATGAAGGAATTTAACACACTTTGACCGAGTAAGGTCGATCTGAGGTCTTTGGAGGTGGCAGGCATCTTTTAAACAACTCATTTACTAGATATCCTAGGGGGTAAATATTCTCGTATATATATTTCCCGATTAATAGTACCTACTACATAGTTTGGTGCAGGAGCAAGAGAGATGAACTATGAACTTGATTATTATGAGTTAGAATGCCGGTCGTGTGCGGTGCGGCCAGGTGACTGGCTAACCGCACAGATTAGACTTCTGGTAAAACTATGTAACAACATTTAAAAACTAACTGCAAACAACCGCAGACAATTTCTCAAGCTGGTGTGAGCAACCGCGAAGTCTAAATGCCTTCTTTAAGAACTGTCGTTCGCAATCGACGTTAAACTTTAGGTCCTCAATTCTTAATCTCAACGCCAAGCAAGAATATGTGACAGAAAAGTAAGCTAATATCCAAAGATGAGATATTAGATAGAGAATGCCTGATGTAAAATTCTTCTTCTTAAGTGTGGGCGTTGGCGATCAAACTTGGCTAAAGCCAAGATGACATACTATAGTTCGTGCCAAATAGAAATATAACCGTCAATCATTATAGTTGGTAACATTATTTTTAAAAACATACTGTTGCACTTTCTATTAGTGCATACATATAAGCAAGAGAGTTGCAATGCCGCTTAATATATGGTGAATCGAAGAAGTAATAGAAACCTCCCATAAGTCAACCAGTTCAGTAGTTACGAATATGAGGTGAAAAGATGTTTAAAATTCATCATGTCAATTGTTTTTAAAAAGTTTATATGCAGTGTTTATATAAACACTGACGTACCAAAATAAAATTATTTTATAGTTATTTTAAAATCTAAATTTAGTCTTTACGCGTATCTATAATTAATAACAATTAATAACAAATGTGAATAATTCAAGTTTTAATTATAAAATAATTTTGATGACTTGTATCTTTGAAAAAAAATGCAAAATTAAAACAATTCGTAACATTTGTAAGAAATTCACGGCGCGCTAATGAGTGACTTAGTGGTCTTTAATTGATTGGAGATATTTTGGAGGTATGGTCTACGATGAATGACGGTTCTATTTCTATTTGGCACGCACTCTAGGGAATTTAATTAATGGGGTGGTTTCCCTTTGCCTTCCCCACAGCTCCAGATCTATCTTGGGCTTTAGATCACAGCAGTATAATATTCGACGCGACCAGAATTTGAACCGCGGTTACCCGCTTCCCAGTCGGCCAGTGTAGGCTTTACACCTGCTGGTCTGATGTAAAATTATAAAAGCTTCACATGATGTGCCGAATAGTCGCCGAATCAGACATCGTGTAGATGTAGCATAATATTTTATATATAAATGGGGTAATCCCTAGTAGTCGAAAATTTGGTTTTTGCCTATGAAAATCGATGGCCGGCAATAAAATACATAGAATAATTCAAAAAAAATTATTTAAAAATACTGGATTAATTATATAAATTGATTATTTTAAAAGTATACATTTGAAAAGTCGCCAAAAAGTGACGTAGTAACCTTTCCTCCAATGGAAACGTTCCATTTATAATTCATATAATTTCATTTCACACGTTACGAAAGTTACATGTACAAGACAGAGATAAAATATCTCTTGTACGTCTTATATTAAGTCTTACATACAAAATTTTTTAAACGTCAACATCTTAACCTCAAATAAAATTGTTTGTTGAATTTAAAATTGAGTAGTAGATGAAGTTAAATTATGATTTAAAAAAGCAATAATAATATAATTTCAAAGAAGTGCTTTTTTAAAAAGTCCACTTACAGAAAAGTTGTGGTTCAAACAATGCAACACAGTTAAATAATATTTGATATCAAGTTTATCAATCGGTTTCATAAATATCATACGAAATGGTTAGTATGATAGAATAAGAAATTCTTTTACTTATTTGTTGTTAGGTTTTAAGCCTAAAAGTTTTAGTGTAAATTTTTGAGTTCAAATCATCGGATTAAAATTAAATCCAATAGAAAACCGAACAAGGAAGTTATTACAGTTTGTTATATTTTGCAAAATGCCTACTAAGAAGAAGACATTTCTAGATGTGGTAATACCACAAATGATTCTGAAAAAGTTTTTTTTTCCGTTCCGATGGATCTAGTTACAAGAAAGTTATGGTATGAAACAGCAAGCATATCATTACCATTTAATCCAAAATCATTATGGCATTATTGTGAATATCATTTTGATGTTGAGCACGATTTTGAAAACTTGATGTACTTTAAAACTATGGGAAGTAAGTTAAAAATTTAACATGGTGTGGTACCACATAAGTTTATTGACAATTCTCCTTTAGAAACCCTCTCGAAAAGCTTAACGAATTCTGCCTAAAAAAGAAAGTTGGAAAATATTAAATAAAAAATATTCAAAAATTAGCAAAATGCCATCAAAATCAAAAGTGAGGAATCTTTTTTCTATACCACAGAATGTCGATTAATGTAGTTTGATGCCATGTGCTTCGGGTGTTATATCGGTGGCTCCTAAAATGGATTCATTACTTCCATCGACAAAATCAGTTGGAATACAAACAAATTTGAAAAATACAGTACGTAGTGTTCCAACAAATACTACAAAAATTAACGTTGTGGATGTGAAAACATCTCCTATTCGTATAAAAAAGAAAATTTTAGTCAACTTTAAAGAAAAGCACAAACAGTTATCTTCTTCTAAGTCGACCGGTAGCAACGATGGAAGTTCTGCGTATGTACCATCTACAGGCTCGGATGAATTAAGTTATAAATTTCAAAGAACCGAAAGAAGAAAAACCACAATAACAGTATTGGAGAACAACCCAAAACCCAAAATACTTTACAAACTTACAAATAATAACAAAATTTTGTAACTTTATTTCAAATTTTAATTATCAAAATAACCTCATTTAACCTAATTTCGAATTGACATTTCAAAATAACTTCCAAGTGTCGCTAAGGGGAGTGGCCTAAATCTATCATTTTTGTCATTGGACAACTTGTTTCTACGTCACGATTTACCGCGTTTTAGATTTTTAAAAAATTTTCAATTTTTAAATTTGAATTTGATGACCAAAAATTAATCAAAAAAATTTTTTTTATGGCTGAGGGACCTTATTTACATCTAAATATTTGATTTTAATAATAAAAAAAATTTATGGGATTAGCCCATTGAAAATATTATTATAATAAATTCTTATTAATTTGTTTGAATAAGTAGTTTAAAACCTGATAAATCAAATGTCAAGTGCCTGCTAATATGATTTGTCTGCGATATTTCCTGGCAGTGTGCTTCGAGTATGTTTAATTACTTAAGTTTTGAAAGTACGTCACATTGTGTGTTAAACTGAACTGATAAAAAAATTTTAAAATAGCCATTCCTTGAATGAACAAATTGTGTACCTACTTGTAGCGAAATTTTAGATAACAATATTTTCTATCCATATAATTTCAGAACCATAAAATATTTTTTTTAATATCAGCTATGAGTAACATAATACAGATAGAGTCGAATTTTTAAGTCGGAATTTCACTAACTTATACCCAGTTTTACAAAGACTAGTGAAAACTTAATCTATGATTAAGGATTGTCAACAATGTCGCAACAATAAATTTTCGGTGTTAAAAACCCTTAATCATAGACTAAAATTTAACTAGTCTTTATGAAACCGAGAATGATTAAACTTTAAACCGACAATCAGACTTAGAAAAGCTAACCGAAGATAAATTTTAATAAACGTTTCAGTTTAGAAAAGGTAAGATGAATAAATTATATTTATAGTTCAATACCTTCTTGCTATGCGTCACTTTTACGTTTTGAACATATTATTTTTTAAATATAAGTATAATAAAATAATATTATCTATGTGTATTGTATAATATTTACCCACATTCAATATTGACTAAGTATATATTTTTAATTTTGCGCAATTGCCAAATTTTTTGACATTACATTGGCAAACTGATATTTTTTAAATTAAATTTTATATATTATAAGTATTGCACTATGCACTTCAATTTATTTCAATTGTTGTTGACTGAACATGGATCGATGATGACTGACCAAGTAATATTATTACTTATTTTTTTTTAGATTTTTTATTAATAACTTTGATTTTGTTTGTCCGTATTTAGACGATATTGGATGAGGAAGGATTTTGAAAGTGTGAATTGGATTTGAAATTGGTTTGGATGATTTTGAAAAGAAGCAATTAATTTGAATATAAAAATTAATTTGATTATTATGTAAATTCGTTAAAAGTTTAAAATCAAATTTTATCCTCCGTTATCGCTTACATTTGGTTTTCCGAAACTTTATCGAATATAGAACCGCAGATCATCACAATCTATAGTAATATCATAGTAAAAATAGTAAAGTAAGGTAAAATTAGACAATAAATTATAATTAGTACTTCTAATAAAATTGATTAAATTAAAAAAAATATTTATTATTACATATTTCTAATTCCTGACGGGGGGGCATTTTAAAAAAATATTTGTTTAAAACACTATACATTGTTTTGGAGGGGACCATGGCCCTTCTCGGCCATCCCCTTATGACGACCCTTCAGATAAACAGAAATCAATTTATTTTTTTGTGTAAATAGTTGTTTATTTTTTTTTGTAGTATCGACTTCAAATTCATTGTTTTACATTTAAAAGCAGCCAACTAATTAAAATTAAGATAAAGATAACATGATTTGTTACCAAATGTGCTAATAAAAAAATTATCTATGTTAAACAAATTATATTTTATCACCTTTGTATAAATAAAATTTATAATATTATGCGGTACGATAATCACATTACGGAAGTTGGACTATGATGGGGGTGTTAAAAAACGTAATTAAAATTCCACAATAAATATACCTGTTTAGTTTGAAATAATAAATCAAAATAAGATCCTAGATAATAAATATATTATTATAATACAACGTACCACAGTAATAGTCATCCCAAGTCCGAAAATATAAAGAAAATAGCTTGGAATCGTCGAGGGGTGAAATGGGTGTCGTATACTGTCGTCATCGCAGAAAAACCCCCTACGATAGGGCTGGCCCCATAAGAATAGAAATAAAATAGGGAAACCCACTGAAACATTAATCGATATATTAAATAGACAGATAAATATAAAATATTCAGTGTTAGAAAAATTTGCACTTGTTAAATAGATCAGATCGATATACGTGCACGCAATAGAAAACTATTTTGAACATAATCAATTACATATTATAATACTACAATATAAATATAACCTACATGATATCAAAATATGTCACTTACCACACATCAATAGTAAAACATCGTAAATGACCTTTTGTATTGGGATAATTCGTCTAGCTTCGTTTTCCATTAGAATTAATTTCAGTTTCGATTAATCTTTATTTGTCTCGGAACCACCTTATACATTTTTTGGATAAAATGTAAACCTCCACACACAAATAGACGTTTAAAACACCTGTATATGTACCGGTACAAAAGTCGTGGCGCCCACTTAATACATAAAATCGACTATAGTAAACACTGAATGGTAAACTGCTCTCTGTTAGTAGCTCGCACCTGTACGTAAAGCCGAACCGCCGAATTTACCCCACCACCTTAACGTTTTCAACTGGCACAAGGCACACGAAGTAGTCCGTTGCGTACTTGGAAGTTTGTATCTCAATTACTTAATCTGAAATATTTTAAGTACCATTAATTTCAATGATACATACTTTCTTAAATGGTTTTTTTTACATATATCGTTCCATTAACTTGTAACTGATACGATGGGTTTTCAATACAAATAAAAAAACAATTATTATTAATTGGAATGATTACAAGTGACTGCGCATTGCGCGTACGTTTACTGCAATCACGTAGTAAAATTTTATCAAATCAAATGGTTTTCAATAGTCACAACTTGGTAAGCTCAGGAAGTTAAAAACTAAATTTTGTAATTTGTATGATTATAATGACTAGCATCATTAGATAGTACATAACAGACCTGTAGCCAGAATTTCATTTCGGGAAGAGGGGCACTCGTAAAAATAAAAAAAAATTTTCGGGGTTCCCCTTCCGAAAATTTTTTTCCCACTTTAAAAATATATTATCCATATACCAATTTTATTTTCGAAATTCAAATTTTCTTTCAAAAAGTTTTATTCTTTTGAACATTTCGGGGGGGGGGGCACGTGCCTCCAGGTGCCCCCTCCTGGCTACGGGACCGGCATAATTTATTATGCTAACATAGGTATTGCAAACAGTACTGTCCAGTGGTATTATTATTTAATAGTTTACAGTAGAATCCGCTGTGATCACTTTGGGCCAAGAACATTTTAATAACATTAACCGACTGATAACAATAAGTAAATTTTAGAAATAAACGAATTTTAGAAGAATCAGGTAAATTCAGCAAGAATAAGCTAAACTTAAATTAAAATGCATTTTTGTATAAAAATTAAAACGAGTGACGTGTTTTGTAAAGATATAATAAAATTTTAATGACAAATCAGAAAAAGATACTTAGAAAAAGAGATTATTGTGTAGGAAATTCCTTGAAAGTAAAAACAATAAGCGGATTTTTGATCACATAATCCGGTGGTTTTTGGTATGTAAACTGATTAAAGCGGCCGGTTCACAGTCAAAATGATCATAAGAACCGACTGATAACATTATCATTAAATTATTACAATTTATTTTTCAATAATTATACAAATTTGCTTGCATATATTTTTATTATTTATTTTCTACCGGATTCGCTTTATAGCATCATCAAGTAAGGGGTCGCCCATAAACCACGTGCCTTGGTCAAGGGGGGAGGGTTTGCTAAAAAGCTATGCAGGGGCTACGTTGGGGTAAGGGGGGAGTTAGAGTGAAGCTATACGTAATTTTTTATTTATTTTAAATAAATAATTTGCAGGAGTAGCTATGCAATTTTAATATACTCGTATTTAATAATAAATAAGTATATAACAATAAAATTATATTATTATTATAGTACTTATAGTACTTATAATGTATATAAAAAAACATGTTATTGTATATAAATAATATATAAACAAATTTGTATAATTATTGAACGATAAATTGAAAGATAAAGTAGATTGTAAAATAAACTTACAAAATAATTTATTATTAAATTGTGATTATTATATCTACACATAAAAATCGCTTTTACAACAAAACTTTTTGACATTTTTTGTTAAGAATTTTATTGTCTTCAATTTTGTATCTATACATTTTTCTCTTTTGTCGCCCCGTTTCAGACTGACAACAGCTTAAACAAGACTCTCTAAAATACAAAAAATATTGTCACCTGTATCTCAAAATCGGTGCAACGAAATAGAAAAATGTATAAGTAATTTTTGTTGCAAATTTTATTCCCTACATTTTTATTTATATACATTTTTCTATTTTGTCACACCGTTTCTGAGATACAGATGATAATATTTTTTGTATTTTACAAGTCTTGTTTAAGCTGTAAAAATGTATAGATACAAAATTGAAGAGAATGAAATTCTTAACAAAAAATGTCGAAAAAGTTTTGTTGTAAAAGCGATTTTTATGTGTCAAAGAATGGCTTCAAAACGTACTATTTACATTGTTAAGATAGGGGTGTACGAATACTTTTTACGGCCACTGTACATAGTTTTGTCTTTGAGTCGATTTTTAGTTGCTCTATTGGCGACTTTCTCACGAAAAAATTAGTATACTAGTACAAGCGGTACCAGTATCAAGTATAGTTAAATACTACTAACTGGAATCAAACAGATTAATAGTATATTAATATTACGAATGTGGAAAAAAGCGCAACATACAACTTAATAGGTATCAATTTGTAACTGAAACTCTTGACGAGAAGACAACTCCAAAGTGTCTATTTAACTCACCCCATGTGGCTTCTATAAAAGATTTTACAACCGTAAATGAATTACATATTATAAAAAAGTACTAGATATGTTCTTGACATATTACAATCTGTTATACATATTATGATGTAAATCCTCAATTTTAAATATGTATGCGTTTATTAATTTGCATATTTCAAAACAAAATACTTTAATAATTAAGTTTAATGTATATACGAAAGGACAAGCTTTCTTAATTATTATTATAATAAAATAAAAAAATTATTTTGTTGCAGCAGATAAGTGATCCTGATGAAGAGCAACGATTCGCCAAAGAATTGTTAGCCAACATCAACTTTGACAAATTTTTTAATCGGGTTTGTTTGAAAATAAATCTTTTAAATATAAATTTACACAGATCAAAAACTGACAACAATTGGAAACGAAACCAAGCAGGATTAATGAAAGAATTAGGTAAGTTGAAGTTGAAGCAGATAAAGGTTTAAAAATACCTTTACCCTTAAAGCTAGAGAGATATAGTGAAGAAGGCACTAAAAATCATTAATGTTTAAAATTTATCAAATTGTATTGGTTTTATCGTTTGATTAATATTATGATTTTTTTTTTAAATAAAATATTACCCAATGTTTTTAAGTTGAAAGTTTTTTATCTATCAACACTTGGCACTTAAGGAGCAGTACATAGTACTAATTGATCTGGTTAAACAATTTAAAAGTTTTATCTGTCAAGAAAACTTAAAACGAATTTTGAAAAAAGTGTAAGAACAAATACCAGATGTTTGTCGTTGCGATAATACTTAAAAGAGTTAACTTGACAATAATATTGTAACAAAATTTAAATGTTTAAATGCGGTTGGTATAAGAACATACCGCAATTTAGATATAACTTTCGGTTAAATTTAAAATGCTTACGATTAAAGTAGTTCTTCTGCTGATTGTATCGATTGTAGTTATTATTTTTTATAAATCAATTTACTTAAAAGTCACAAATTGTGAGAAAAGTTATTTTCATTTTTTTATGATTCCACCCAATACTACAATAATATTGTACAACAGCATAATATTTTGGATTGCTAACTGGAAAACTGGATATTATGAATACAAATTCTCTTTATTAATTATAGATAAGCAGAACATTTAATAATAAATCAGAAGTTAAACACGTAAGTTTTAGCATTTGCTAATTTTTATTCACACTACCCAATAGTATCCTATTTATAGAAAATAAGCGTTAGCAAAATACAGAAAAGTCGAATTGAGAAGCAGTTTAGTGAAAATTAGTCTAAACCACAAATAACCACGATGGGCGCTAAGTAATAAAAATTATTATATGTATAATGTTTTTCTATCTAATTTTTGGTTCATCAATGGGAGTGTTTACCTCTTGGCCTATACATTTTTACCACTTTTGAGGCTTTTCTGTTCAATAGTTACAAAATTTACATTAGAAGACATATACCGTCACCCCCGTCTATAAAATTTTAAATACGGTTTTCGGTTATTTTTTCTTTTGCTATTCTTTGCTATTTTAGAGCATTGTAGGTTCATGGAAATTATGTTCTTTGTGTCATTTGTGAAAATCTCCTGTGTGTCCAAAGTGGTCTTATATATTCTTCTTGTCTTCTCGATAAATGCTTTAAGTGGATTTTTTTCTAACTTAATGCAATTGTTGTTGTTTAGAAATTCCGTTGTTTTTGTTTTACGTATTCTTCTTTATTTATGATGATGATTACGATGCCTGCGTTTTTATCGGCTATTGCAATTAACCTTTTCAGACCCAGGGTACACTATAGTGTAGGTACTATAGTGTACCTACGTTTATTAATTTTTTTTGAAGTTGGTGACAAAATTATATGTTAGATAGAAATCATTTCTTAATGAAAGAACCACAAGGAATTCAATAAAAATATAAAAAATGTTCTATGAGTAACATAAACTATGATAACAAATTAATTAAAATAAAAAGTGTATAAAATCATTCCCCTGTCAAACAGCTTATACTTAAGTATAACTTTAGTTAAGAATAACTCAGCCAAATATCATTATTTTTTTTGCTATTTGTTATCATACTAAACTTGGTCTACGAATAATAGTCACCTGTTTAAATCTGTTATCGTTCGTTTTATAATGGTTTATATATTAGGTCAACTAAAGTTTACTTAGCTGTATTTTCTTATTTAGAAATCAAAAAATTATGAAACTCCTCAAAAACACTTTTTATAGCACAGTAATACGAAATTTAAAAAAAAATAATGTTTTCCATCAGCCAAAAAAAGTCGGGTCTGAAAGGTTTAATACGTTTTCTCTTTTCATTTTATTTCTTAGTCTTCTTATGATAGTATGTTCATTTTCAGACTCTCTCTTGTATCTTTTTTCTTTATGACTTTCTTCTTCACTTTTTAACAGTCTTTTTTAATTTTCAAGAAATTTTACCGCTTTATTTCTCTTCTTTTTCCTTTCCTCTATCAGTTCCCCAATAAGCAGAATAACAAAGATAATAAACAGAATCTTCAAACAAGGTCAGAAATATCAACCTAAATATACTATTAAAATTGGAATGAACCTGATAAAAAAGCTAGATGGAATGCAACTTCGCACAGAGTACATAATGCTTTCCTTCGACATAGTTAGGCCGTTTTCACACGGGGCAATATATTGCTAGCAAAAAATAATCCGCGACATTGCTCTGTATCAAAAATACATGCTTTTAAATGAGTAGATAGTTTTCACATTTCTTTGATGCAATAAATGCATTTTATTGCCAGCAATATATTGTCCCGTGTGAAAACGGCATTAATCTGTATACAAGCGTTCCCGTCAACAATACTCTCTAATTAATAATGGAGACATGTAAAGATAATGACAAAATGATTGAAGATATGCACAGTCTCATAAAATTAACAACAGTTAACATAAGACTAATACATAAAATGGAAAATAATGACAGAATCAACTATCTCGACCTATACAATACATACAATACAATGCAATAAAACAAATAGCAAGAAATAACGGATATCAAGACGAGATAATAGGTAGACAAAAATTAAAAAGAAAAAATAAAGTGGAAGAAGTTTATATACCAGGACCCAACAACCACTAGACTTAAGACCATATATTTAATGGCGAAGACGTGAAGAATGGCAGAAAAAACAACTAACAAAATGGCACAAATTATACATATTATACATTGCAGAATCAGGAAGAAAAATAGAAACTAGAATTAAAAAACATATTTGAAAAAATTCCACCTCCATATATACACACATTAGGGTGTCCGGTATTTCCCAAGTTGGTTTTTCTTTTGCTGCCGCTCCATAAATTTTTAGTTTTTGTCCCCAAAAAAAATATCCAACCCAAAAAAACTCCAAATTTTTTAGTTAAACCGTGCCGAAATCATGTTAGAATTCTCATTTAAATAACATGGGATTTTTGAACTTTTTGCATTTAATTTTTTTTCTCTGAAACAATTAAGGTTACAGCAATGACCAATATATATTTATATAGAGAATTGAAAGCTCTACAAAAAAGATGTCATATAATTTATGGATAAATTCATTCCTCCGCAAGTTATTCAAGATTAAAGTGGTATTAAATTCCCATATAAATAACATGGGATATTTGCAATTTTTGCATTTAATTTTTTTTTCCGAAACAAATAAGGTTACAGCAATGAACAATATATATTTTTATAGAGAATAGATCAATTCCACTCATCCACTCCAAGATGGCCGCCGAACATCTGTTTGGTGGTATTGGTATTTAAATACGCCGTAAGATGGCTTAAGGATTCAGTGAATTCAAGTGTTTTCGTTATAAAAATGTATTTTTTAAAGAATTCTAACCAGTTATTTTAGCATTTTTAGCTTTTATGACACGGTGATGATTGTTTTACAATAAATGGGTCAAATCAAAATAGAAAATATTTAATTTAAATGGTTTCTCGTCAGTTGACGAGACTAGAAGATTTGCTGATTTTTAAGACATAATTTTTACATTTTTTAATTTTTACATCATAAAAGCTAAAAATGCTAAAATAACTGCTTAGAATTCTTTAAAAAATACATTTTTATAACGAAAACACTTGAATTCATTGAATCCTTACGCCATCTTATGGCGTATTTAAATACCAATACCACCAAACAGGTGTTCGGCGGCCATCTTGGAGTGGGGGAGTAGAACTGATCTATTGAATCCTCTACAAAAAATATCTTTTATGATTTTTCGATAAATTCACTCCTCCGAAAGTTATTCAAGAAAACTATAATATCCACCATGAATACCACTTTAATCTTGAATAACTTTCGGAGAAGTAAATTTATGGAAAAATCATAAGAGGTCTTTTTTGTAGAGCGTTCAATACTCTATAAAAATATATATTGTTCATTGCTGTAACCTTATTTGTTTCAGATAAAAAAAAATTAAATGCAGAACGTACAAAAATCCCATGTTATTTATATGGGAATTTAATACCACTTTAATCTTGAATAACTTGCGGAGGAGTGAATTTATCAAAAAATTATAAAAGATCTTTTTTGTAGAAAGTTCAATTCTCTATATAAATATACATTAGGCATTGCTGTAACGTTATTTGTTTCAGAGAAAAAAAAATAAATACAAAAAGTCCAAAAATCCCATGTTATTTAAATGGGAATTGTAACATGATTTCGGCACGGTTTAACTAAAAAATTTTGATTTTTTTGGGTTGGATATTTTTTTGGGGGCAAAAACTAAAAATTCATGGGGCGGCAGCAAAGAAAAAACCAACTTGGGAAATAACGGACACCCTAACACGCATACGCTTAAGACAGAAAAACCATAAGCTCGATCAATCAAAGATAGAGATTTTGCGCAAGCATCGATCCCCGACTTGGTCGACTGTTTTGTCCGTGTCTCCCTTACAAGATGCTGGCATCATCTTTGTTTGCAAAACAAACCATGGGTTTACAAGGCCTGTAGTGCTACAGAAAAAAAATATAATATATAATATAGAAGAAAACATCCTAAATTAACAACTAAATTTAGAATTTAACCCTCTGTTTATGAACGTTGTATCGTAATTTATTAACATTTAAATAACACACTTTTTGCAGAAACAGTTCAAATTTACAGCAAGTTTTTATATTATAACGTTTTCTTACCAATGTTTGGATTTGTTTGGTTGTGTGATGTGTTGTAGTTGTTTATGATTTCATGTTTTTATTTATTTCATCTTATGGCGAGATTCAAATAAGCCTAGAGATTCAGTACAAAGTGGGCATTGAACCACTTCCGGTGTAGCTAATATGAATCTTAGGACAGGATTTATCAAAGTTTTCTCAATTTGACACATAAGTCACTTAATGATAAGATAATGAAGAATTAATTTAAATTTGATGTAATTGAATCTTTGGTTTCTTGTAGAGTATCGCGAGGATGGTTAAATAAAGCCAAAACTAGTAGATACGAAGAATTGTTAATTGGCAAGAACATACATTACCCAATCTACTTAATTTAATAAACTTTCCATAGACCAATAGATTGAAATTTTCTGCATTAAAATGGTAAAAAATTGTTTATTTAATTCATACCACCATGACTTCAAAAAACACAGTGTGGCAATAGGAAGTCTCATTTTTTATTGGTCGTTCGCAAAAATGGCAAAATAAAACTGGTGTTATAGTAGGTACAGATTATAGTGTCATAAGTAGTATGTCGTTTACGCCAGTATCAAATGTTTTATAATAGTTATAGTATTTGATGAGTTTTCAAAAATGAAGGGGTTTTATGGAATGCATAACTGAAGATTAGAAAAATAAGATAACAACTTATTCTTTGTCTTCTTTCGTGTTGTATGCGTATATTTTAAACTTCTAACTATTACATCATTAACATTTCTGCTACAACCCTCATCTATTCAAATATGAGTTTAATTTTTACAACACTGTCAAATTAACAAAATTATATCTGATCAGCTCAATATTTTGATTTTAGTTTCTTTTAATAAAGCGCAAAATAGCGCAACTTTTGTACGAAACCATTTTGGGTTATCCAAACTTACATATCTTGAGCAGACAGAGATAAAGAACCACTCCATTCATAAAAACCGAAGGCGAAAAGGCGATGCAGTCTCCTGCCTTGCTTTCCGGCACAAGTGTTTAATTGAAAATTAAAGTATAAAATTCAATCCATTACCGGACGTTAGCGCTCATCTTGGCTGAGCCCACAGATATATTTTGGACTTTATATCACAGCAGTGAATTTGACGCAACCAGGATTTGAATCGGGATTGCCCACTTCCCAGTCGGCCGGTGTAGGCTTTACGCCATACTGCTGGTTTCTAATTACATAGACATCTTAAGACTAATATAACATTTTTGTTATAATTTGATAACTTCTATGTACAACTAACTAGTTAAAAAACAGTAAGTAGCATAACAAAAACTATAACTAAATAAATAATATATAATAATTTTCCGGACTGAAAATAAAATAAAATAAAATAAACTTTATGTCTAAATTAATTAACATCTTTTATTTTGTCAAGAAATTTTAGTTACATTTTGCAGAACATTTATTTATGGAAGTTCTTCATATTCGTTACTAAATACTTGTTTAGGATTTAAATAAAGACGCCCAGCATAAACAGCCTAAAATTATAATAAAATATAATCAATGTTAATGTTTAAATGATTTAACTATAAGCTTTCTTTCTTCAGCACCTCAAATCGTTTGACTACAAACGGTTTGTAGAGCTGAAGGAATAAAGCTAAATATATTATATTGTTACCGTAAGTACAGCAAATACACTTCCTAAAAGAAATCCTGCAAGAACATCCGAAGGATAATGGTGATATTCAGTAATATTCGTAAATCCTATATACATTGACGAATTAAAAGCAGCAAACTGTATAGCATACTTTAAAAGCGCATATCCTTTCGATGTCCATGGAATTTTGTTTTCCAAATATATCTTAAATGATTAACATATATCATAAATATTGTACATGATATATAAGATGATAACATAAAGCATAACCATATCAGAATAAAAAAAAAACACAAAAAAATATAAAAAAAACACAAAAAATACACTACACACTTTTTAGAATGAAATACACATTTTTTACTAATTGACAAATAAACGTAACAAAATTAATTGTAGCAATTATGAATGATATAATAGTACTTACAATAAGGTATAGCATGCAATATATGGAGTATGCCATTTGACCACTTGGAAATGAAGATCTGTAAATCACGATAATATAATTAAATACATTTCTTTATAATTTATGCTTATTAGTACATTGATTTTAATATACAAATTTAAAAATAATAACAATAGCTCATGATTTTTAGCATTTGACCTAGAAAATAAGATAAGTGATCCTCAAATATCACTGAACAACATACTAATACTTCCAAAGGTCTCTCGCGTTGGCGTCAAGAATTTTTTATAGTATTTAATAAGGACGTAAGTCACATCATGTATGTTAACAAAATGTTGGTAAAATCCAGTCAAACACTGTAAATTGAAAACCAGCTCAAGGCTGATTACCAAAGGTTTGCTGAATATTAAAATTTGCCTAATTTGGTCAAAATTTGGTGAAGATATGATTTTTTTAAAGTTAGCTGTTTATCATCTTTTTAAAAAATCAAATTTTAAAGTGCATTTCTTACAATTTACTTGAAAGATAAGGGTTCTAGAAAAACATGGTAAATAGCAATGGAAAAGATGATTTAATTCTCTATAAGTTTATATTATTCTTTATTCCTCTATTCAACAAAAAGTAGAATTAGAGATCTAATTTTGGTGAAACCTTGTCTTCCGGTTTCCAGGACTCTTTGCACAATTTGCAGGGCCATGGAAGTTTCTCTCGCGTAATTTGATTCTCTTTGATTCCAAATTCTCCTGATATGTCACGTCACGAAAATTAATATGTACAATATATAGTTTTTTAAATATTTACCTTATTTGTCTAAATTCAAACTCGCTATGGTCATACAATGGATTTGTGCAATTAAAATTTGCATGATATACAAGTACATTTTTTGGATCCGAGCAATTTATATTTGGCATGCAAGCATAGTAGAAATGAGGTCTTAATCTTCCAACTTGATATTTCCACAACAAAATGGATAGTCTAGTACATATTACACCAAAAATAAATGGGATTTCTGAAGAATAAATTTTCCAAACATATATTGGTAGTTTGCAATTTCCGATTCTAAATTTTTCATTGATTTTAAAACTGAAATTTAATTCACTTAACAATACCTAAAAAATAAAAAGGTGTAAATGAAAGGTAAAAAACGTAAAAGGTAAAAAAAAGGTTGAAAATAAAAAAGTTTTTGTTGAAAAAGAAATTCAAAATTTTAATTATTGAAGAGTACGAAGAAAGATTTTATATCTTAAAAAAAATACATGATATGTAAATAATTATTTTAAGAGTATTTATTTTATTGGGTCAATATTTTAAATAAGTGGTCAGTATATTAACTGATCAGTACAGCCCGGATTTATATGCACCAAAATACTTGAAAATATGTATGAACATATACAAATGCACCGAATTTCACTAAAATTTAAACTAAAATTGAGAATAAAATTGAGAATAAAATGATAAAAATGAGCATTGATATACAAACTAAAAATATTTTTTCTTCGAATTTTTATGGGCAAATTATTTTAAATAAGTAGATACTACCTATATCTATAAAAGTTAATACTTTTAATAATAAATTTTAATTACAAATTAATACTTTCAAAAATATACAAATTCATTTTTATTTTTGATAATATGGTAAATATTTACCTATGTACATTTGAAATTACTTAAATTTAAATTTAAAAAAAATTTAATTGCTTAAAATTAAATAAAACAATTGATTAAATTGGCAAATTTAATAAAAATTTTGTATTTTTTCTATTAAAATTTTTCAAAAAACGCCAAAAATGACCCAAATGTTGAAAATATGCAAAATATGTATTTTGATATTAAGCAGCTTTTCGGATTCATTTTTACCTAATTAATTACCGAAAGACAATTGAGTGCTAAACGTTTTAAGCGCTGCCGTTTGGGTACAGGAACTTTTATCCGACTGGATTTTTGGACGTCATCCAATTTCAAAAAAAGAAAATTTCAACCTTATGAGAGATGGGCTTGAAATCATTTCATCAATTCAAACGAAGAGCATTCAGTGTTTGGATTGTAAATCTCTCAAAAACAAATGAAGAAAATTAGACGCTCGGTCGGTGTACTAGTTCAAGTTTTATAAAAGTTATAATATAAAAGCAATATAATTGGTTTGGTCAATATGTTTAAAACATGCCAAACTTCCTCTAGTAGCTAACTAAAAAAGTACCTATAGGGGGAAAGCGTTGAAAAAGAAAGCATAATATTATGCATTATGCCCAACTTATGTGTTTATTATTTTAATAAAGAGACTTGTATATGGGGCATTCCACGCCAAATCGGACAACGTTTATCTTTTGCATCTCGGATTTTTTTGAAAATTTCTTTTCTTTTAGTTCTAGTTGAGACTAGCTTTCATGACCTTTTTCAATTTTTTTTAAAAAGCCATTCAAGAGATATAAATTTTTTGAAAACTACGTTACTTTTTTTTTAAATGCTCATAACTTGCGAATAATTTACCAACTGCCAAGTTTTTTTTTTAAATGTTTCTTTTAAAACGTATTTTCTATATAATATATCGAAAAATATTTTAAAACGACATTACTATTAGATTTTCAAGTTTTAAAAATAAATCGCCATTTTTAAGAATGTTTGTACTGATCGATTTTTTTTAAAAATTTTTGTAAAAAGCTGTTATCCATTTAACAAATTTTACGCCTAGTCTCATCATGGGCAAACGATGGGTTCTATTTTTTTTTTGAATTTTAAATTATCAAGATTATATAAATTTTTAGAAAATTACACTGAAAAAAATTGTAGGAAATTTACCCAGCACTTTTCTCAAAAATTGGTAAAATTTCCGTCATAATTATGGAAATATTACAAATAAAATAAAATATACCTGGTAAAATCGAAATTATCATACTTATTTAGTAAATTCACACTTATTACTTTGAATATTACAGAAATACATAGTAATTTTCTTCATTAGATGGTGATAATGACAAAATCAGGGAATTTTTTCACTACGTCTGATGTAATTTTATCTACTTCACCTTGAATTTTGCTGAAATAGCAGGTTTTTGTAAACCGTTACTGATAGTAAATGCATCAAGGTACGTTTTCATTCATGTTTAAACGAGAAAGAAGTTGGTTGCGTTGTGTTTATGTGTCCTGTTAATATTTGTGAAGAAGATTAATGCCTTTACTACTTCTTAAAAGGTAAGTTTTAATTGAATTTTGATTACTTTAGAAGTAGATTGCTTTTAAATAATTTTTCGTTGTGTTGTAAATTGTGTTGTTGAATGTAAATTTCGTTCCCAATCCCAAAATACTTCCATGAACTGTTCTCAATGTTTACTTCCTGGTTTTTTTGTCTGGATTTTGTTGATAAGTTTGCATTTGAATTCACTATAATTAAAGTTACAATTTGTTTTTAAATATTTTTAAAAACATTACATTATAATAAAATGTTTAATTAATTTTTAGAAAGATACTATGTGGTGATTGAAAAAAGCAAACTTGATGATTGCACCTAGGATTTCTTTAATGCATTTAAACAATTATATGCAACTTATTATGTTTTTAACATGAGATATCCGAAGAAAACTTCCACTCCCTTCGAATTTATCCAACGATATTTTATGGAACGTTGGAACCAAAAGTGCGCAATTTTCTACTTCAAAAAAAAAGTCATCAACCTTATGAAGGTCCTGGCGGAATTGTAAAAGGTACACGGGTTGAATATTGTAATTTATCTAATTGTGTCATTGAGATTATAATTTTAGGAATCAAAAATTTTGGAATTGTCAGTTTGGCAGAGTTACCTACTTATTAATTATTATTAATTACCCATTGTATTAAGTTTTATATGAATCATATTTAATTTTTTCACTTTTACATGTTTCAACTAAGTTTAACTTTTAACTTAAGTTTATTTTGTAATTTTTTCCTTGTTTTTTATAATACTTAAGGTATATATAAATTTTTTTACTATTCAATTGTTGTTAATTATATATTAGTATAGATACCTCTACCTCAAAAATTCCTTGAAAAGTTTCTGGGCCAAATATCTTTTCCAAACGATTGCATTGACCTACGTGAACCTCGGAAAGTAAATGTATGTATAAAATTTTGGAGTATTTTGTATACATATTTACAGTGAGTACCTATTTCATATTTACATTGTAAAATTCATTACGATTATTGAAAATTACATAACTGTTTATGGAATTCACATTTGTCTTGTAAAATTACATAGTAATTTTCAGTATTTACATTGTAAAATAAATGTGGTTTTTCCAGTTACAATGTAAAATTACCACTACATTGTAAATCTACTTTTATAATGGAAAATTAACGTTATAATAGTGGGCAACTAAATTGCCAGTTATCCAAATGGGAATTATTTTTTTCAGTGTACGTTACTTTTTTTTGAAATGCTCATAACTCCGCGAATAATTTACCAAATAGCACGTTTTTTTTAATGTTTCTTTTAAAACGTACTTTCTATACAAAATATAGAAAAATATTTTAAAACGACATTACTATTTGATTTTCAAGTTTTAAAAATAAATCGCCATTTTTAACAATGTTTGTACTGATCAATTATTTATAGAAAGTACGTTTTAAAAGAAACATTTAGAAAAAAAAACGTAGCATTTGGTAAATTGTTCACTGAGTTATGAGCATTTCAAAAAAAAGTAACGTAATTTTCTAAATGTTTATCTTGATAATTTAAAATTAAAAAAAAAAGTACCCATCGTTTGCCCATGATGAGACTAGGCTTAAAATGTGTTAAATGGATAACAGTTGTTTACAAAAATTTTAAAAAAAAATCGATCAGTACAAACATTCTTAAAAATGGCGATTTATATTTAAAACTTAAAAATCTAATAGTAATGTCGTTTTAAAATATTTTTAGATATTTTGTATAGAAAGTTTGTTTTAAAAGAAACATTTAAAAAAAAAACGTAGCAGTTGGTAAATTATTCGCGAAGTTATGAGCATTTAAAAAAAAAGTAACGTAATTTTCAATAAATTTATATCTCTTGAATGGCTTCATAAAAAAAATTGAAAAAGGTCTTGAAGGCTAGTCTCAACTAGAACTAAAAGAAAAAAAATTTTCAAAAAAATCCGAGATGCAAAAGTAAAACGTCCGATTTGGCGTGGAATGCCCCATATATAGTACACTCTGTGTATGCATTTAGCTCATTTTATAATAAAAAAGTTACAAGTAAAAACTAATAAATATACCTATGCAGTGCGTAGGCGAGGAACTTGGTAGTAACCAATGTGACTTACTAGAGAATTACTTACAGATCGATATTTCCATGGTGGGCGGTAGAAAGAGTACAAGTACAAATCGGGAACTTGACTTTAGATAAATAAAACCATATATACAAGTCAAAAAAGGCAACTATATTAATTTTTAAATAAATTTAGAAGATTTCTAAAATTATTTAAAAATTAATTTAGTTGCCTTTTTTGACTTGTATATATGGTTTTATTTATCTAAAGTCAAGTTCCCGATTTGTACTTGTACTCTTTCTACCGCCCACCATAGATTTGATCTTAGATCACAACAGTCTCTCGCTCTCGCTCTAATCTGACGGTGTAAAGTTTACTTTACTTTACTTTAATTTAATAACAATAAAAACAATTTACTTATACTGACCAAAAATTCTAATGTTACTGACCAAAAATCTAAATTTTACTGACCAAAAAACTAAATTAAACTGACCCTTAATTATTTATCTGACCTTTTATGAATTAAAATATTGACCAAATATGTAGTTGCCTTATTTATATGCTAATAAGGATTAAAAAAATATTTAATATTAAATAAAAACTTCTGGTTCAAATAAAATTAATTCAAAATTAATGATTGTAATATTTGAAGAAAATAAATTAAATAAATTTACCACAACTCCCACAATTACAGTTTCTCCGGCAAAAATATATTGAGAATTTACTATCTGTAAAGGATTATACGGATATCGAATGCTTTCGTCATTGCAAAAGAAGCCTCTGTGTACAACATTACCATACGCAACAATTAGAAACGGGATAATGTAACCTAAAAGTAAATGTTTAAATTATACCAAAATAACAGACGGTAGACTTCTTTTAATATTAAAACGTACCGGTTAATAGTATTATAAAATCAACAACTATTTTTTTAATAGACACAGTTAACATTAAATTATAGTTCATGGTAACCACCCGCGCAATTTGCAAATTTTAAATAGTCGGTAGTGCAAAAAAAATTACTTGTAATTACTCGATATATTAAGATAAATAATGGTTTTATAATTTTTTTAAGATTAATTTTAAAAATTTATTGAACATTATATTTAAAATTTTGACTGTTGCAGATAATATTAAAACTTTTTATTGTATAAATCATAAACTTTTAATAATTCATTATTAATTTATTACATCAGAAAAAAATTATGTTTAAACTGTTAATAAATTATAAATAGCAATGTAAGAAGTTTGTGCTATAAATTTCACTTACATATATAATCAAATTTCCAGTCAAACTGAAAAACTTTAATGTTTTATTCGATTATTATATTTGAAAATTTTGTGTCGATTTGCAATCGATAATCAAAAGGTTGTTTGTAAAATCTCATGAAGTTTGGAAATCGTAACAGTGAAGCATCAATGTAATTTTGAGGGTAAGCAGAAATGTTTTCTTATTAATTGAAAATTGAAATTAACAAAAAAGAATTTCAAGTAAAGATGTGATATACCTAGTATACATTCAAATAGTATTATATAGTATTATTTTGATTTAACTTTGAATTACTAGTATACATTGTAAAATAAAATTTTTGCATAAACTAAAAATTCGCTAAAAACTTAGAATTTTATCATGATAAGTAAAGATAGAGAAATAACGAATATTATGCAGAAATTAAAACTTAGTAAAAGACGAGGAAAAAGCAGGTATTATTAAAATAGGTACCTACTAAATTTTTATTAAAAACTATAAAATATAATTAACTAATAACATTTATACAGAAGCTAGTAATGCAATATGACGCTATTTTACTATTAATTGGACAATTGTAATATATGATGAGTTAATGAAAGCCCAGAGATTATTTCTGTCTTGAAATTATTTTATTTATTTCAAGAGGCTGTAAGACTTGAAATATGGGTGATTTTGTAATTTTTCATTTGCAGATTACTGAGGTTAGGTGTCTTGTATATAATTTCAACAATTTTGTGAATTTTGATAGAAATAATTCGACGATAACAAAATTCAGAGATTAATATCAGCAAAACTATCAGTTGACTTATTTTAGGATAATATAACATATTATACCTATTAGATAGTTATCCGAGATGGAAAGTTAAATTGCATTATTGAGATGAACATGTCAAAGTGGCTTTGATGTGAACTCGTCAGATAATTGCGTTATTTGCGAGCAATTCATCAAAATTTGATTGAACTATGAAATAAAAGGACAAGTTTCCATTAAACAAAATTAGAGTTAAAATATAAAGAAAAATAATGTAATACTGACCTGTATTCCATGCATATTTCAAAAACGGTAAAACCAATCAAGTAAGCAATTATGGCATCATTTACGTATGTTTTGGTTAATGGTTATACACATAGTAGATAGTACTTTTTGTACGAGTAGTTTAGTTTTAGTAGATGTGTTACAATCAATTTGATGTTTTCATAGTGTCTTAATGTACTTATTTAGTTTTTATGGTTTTTAAAGAATTATGAATTGGTGATAATTTTTATTTGTTTCATAGATCTCCTTTGCTTAAGGATAGCTTTATTATAAATTTGATTTAATTGTTAAAAAGTAGTGGTAGTTTATATCCGATTTCAAGTAATAGTTCCAAATCTAACCTCCATGTTCTACTTTTTGTGATTTTTAAGAAAAAAAGAGACCCAATTACAAGCAAAAAACTGGAAAAAATTCTTATCAACTTCGACGTGCTGTAGCGGCATGGATTAGCATCAGAAAAATGCTTACAGCAAACCAAAACTGTTCCATCAAATTACTACTAATGAATTAGTAGTTATGGACTAATTTTAATTTATTTTTATTATAAATAAATGAAAGAAATGTTTCTTTGTCTGGTTTCACCACACAATTTTAAAACTTAAAACATAACTTACGTTCGTGTTTGGTGTTATTAAGTTTTTCATAATGTGGTGCAACCGAGCATAAAAACATAAAATCCCTACTTTTTCATTTTTATTGCAATTTGTGTTTAAATAAAATTTTTACATTTTACGTTGTACTCATAAGTTTCTAAAAAATACAGCAAAAACTAAAACTAAAATTGAAAATCTGATAAAATTAGTTGGAATCAGTTTGATACATGGAGAGATCAGATTTAGAATCAGAATTTCTAGAACCAGAAAAGATGTTTATTTTCATTATTTGGCTGTAGCTCAGAAGAAGTAAAAGATATATCAAAAGTTTGTGTGGCAAAAATTTTCAAAATTGCCTGAACTTTACAACGATACTAGACATAAAAGCAATATTTAAGAAACACTGTGCTAGAAAAGGGATATCTAGCATTGCTAAGGAGATTTATAAAATAGATGGAAACCACAGGCCAAAATTCTGTACACTAATTTAATTTTTTGTTTTCAATATCCGCAATTTCTTCACAATTCCTGCAGTTTATTCATTCGTGACTACTAGGCTTTGTATATTAAAATAAATTTCATATGTCGCTAATATTACTATAATTGCCTGTCTTCGTCTAACTATTTCGTAAGTAAATCAGTATCACACATTTTTATTTAATAAAAGTTTTCATATGTACTTATATCTACAGTATATTATATTATACTCAAGAAATTTTTTCATATTCGGTACTGATTGGTTGTTTAGGATTTAAATAAAGACGCCCAATATAAACAGCCTAAAATATAATGCAATCAATGTTATTATTTTAATGATATTGAATGTAACATTAAGGGCCAATATATTCACCTCTCAGTAAAGCGTTCAGTAGCGTTCCTGACAAGATTGCTATCAGTAAACGTATATTCACCTCTCAGGGTGACAACCTTTCAATTCTAATTGGAGGATTATAAATTTACTGAACACCTAGTTAACAGGCGCTATACTGAGCAGATGAATATATCGGCCCTAAATATAATATATTCTTACGGTAAATATAGCAAATCCACTTCCTAAGAGAAATCCTGCAAGAATATCCGAAGGGTGATGCTGAAATTCAGTAATATTGGCAAATCCTATATACATGGACGAATTGAAAGCTGCAAACTGAATAGTATACTTTAAAAGAGCATATCCTTTCCATGTCCATGGAATATTGTTTTCCAAGTATATCTTTAAATGATTAACATATAAGTAATAAAATAAAACATAATTAAATAATAAAAATAATTGTATATTACATACTACATTTTAGTACTTAAATACAGTTTTTATAAATAATAAAAATAAATAAAATACCAAAAATTGTTGTAATATACTTACAATAAGGTATAACGTGCAATATATCGAGTACGCCATTTGACCACTTGGAAATGATAATCTATAATATACTCATTATATTAAAAAAATTATTTTATAATAATGCTAATAGAGGTAATACTAATGAGAATAAATTACATAAGTGATATTTTGTCTTTTTTATTGCATTAATACTGATGTTATAAGCTCCATAACTGTATTAAAAGCATAGAATCCTTACATCCTAATTATCTGGGTAATTAGTGGGTAATAGTGGGTAACCACAGTTCAAATCCTGGCCGCGTCAGAAATAAAAAGTGCAGAAGGGAGTGGAACTTCATTCATACCCTGTCTCAGGAAAACAGCATGTTATGAGAACAGAATTAACTGTTCATCATGAATGCTGCCACGATGTCCAGAAGCGGTCTAGGACATTTCGCCGTCGCCCATTTTGCCGTCGCTCATTTTGCCATTTCGACATTTTGTTTACTTTAATCTATAATAACTCAAAAGTTATACAAAAAACTATAACATTTTGCCTGCAAAAATTAATATTTTTGAGGCTATGGAAAATTAGAAATTAAAAAACAAAAATAAAAAAACCCTCAAGGGTATGAAAATAGAAAAATAAATTCCTTAAATATTTTTCTTAGAAAAGTGTGACATCCCTCAAAAAGCCGGGACATATATTACGAACAGCTTGTAGCTGGAGTAAAACCTCCTAAAAAATTTAAAAAATACAGGGACGCTGATGATAGTATATTGCGTATAGTAAACCATTTTGACGAATACGATGACTTAGCGGAATACCTTCGTGGTATTGCTCACAATTACCAAATGGGGCAATAAGTACTTCTTTTTTTAGGTTGTATTTTTTATATATTTTTTTATTTAATTTTGTATATAATTTATATAAAACTTTAATTGTAACTTTTGATTTATAATTTATAATTAACGACGACGAAATGGGCAACGGCGAAACGGCGACTACAAAATGGACGACGGCGAAACGGCCACGGCGAAACGTTCCATTCCGGTCCGGAAGCGGGCGTACCGACAGAAGAAGAATTACGTAATTGGATAAATAGGTTTATTACATTTTTTTAAATTAAATTATATACAAGGGTGAGCAAAAAAAAGTAAATTTTTTGAGTCGAATTTTTAAAATACATGTATTTTTAATAAGCCGTCCTAAAATAGTACTGTCGTACTGGATGACCATCTGACTGGCATCGCCTATAACTTTGAATTTCAAGACAGTTGATAAAATCGTGTTTAAAAAACCTTTTGATTTTTTTTGTGACAAAATTTATAAAAAATATAATAAATTAAAATTAAAAGTAAAAAAAAACGATTTTATTTTCAACGCTTTGACTTCGACCGTTTTGTTTTCGATGTTTTGACTTTCGACGTTTTGACGTGCTACCGGATAGATTTTAGGTATTGACCAGGGCTTTTCTTTGATGGTTCAAATAATATATTATTTAATTATTAATTTCTTAAATACTTACCTAATTTGTGTAAGTTCAGACACCTTATCATTATACAACGGATTTGTACAATTGAAATTTGTATGATATATTAGAACATTTCCAGGGTCCGAGCAATTTATGTTTGGTATGCACACTTCGTAAAAATGAGGTCTTAATTTTCCAATTTGATATTTCCACATCAAATAAGTTAATCTATTACAAATTAAACCAAATATAAAAGCTGTTTCAGAAGCATAGATTTTCCATACATATATTGGTAGTTTACAGTTTCCAATTCTAAATTTTTCATTGATTGAAAAATTGATATATACTTCACATACCAATATCTGACAAATAAAAATCGTTAGACATCTAAAGTATTTTAGACCTATTCAAACAAATTACTTGTTTAATAACTATAAGTTGTCTTAATTAGAAAATAGGCAAGGTCGGATAATACTAAATATAACTAAATATATGTATAACTAAATACGTTTCATTATTGAAAAGTATAAAAAAAAATTTGAAAGACATAATATGTATCTACTATTTGAAATATATACAAAATATTTACATGTTATAAGTAAAATGTTACGAAAAATCAAATGAAAGGCAAATATAAAATGTCTAGAAATGTTTATATAATTTCGTGAAAAAATACGTATTTTCTTTTTTGTTTTTTTTCTTATAAAAGTAGAAAATAAAAATGAAAATTTATATGAACTTTTGCGTGCAAGGTACGCCACTTGCTTGGTAGCTCGTTCCAAAAATCTACTTACTCCTTCAGTAATCTGTCTTTTCAACTTTTGGTGTAAAATACTAGTATGAAATGAAAAGCTTAAGTGTAAAATAAATAAATATTAAAATTATTAATGGTTGCAATATTTTTTTCTAAAATATATCTGATTAATTTACCACAACTGCCACAATGATAGTTTCTCCGGTAAAAACATAGTTAGAATTTACTGTTGTTGTAGGATTATATGGATATCGAATACTTTCATCATTGCAAAAGAAGCCTCTTTGCACAATAATGCCAAAAGTAGTAATTAAAAACGGAATAATGTATACTAAAAGTAAATAATTTAATTAAATTGAAAGTATAGGTAACTGTTACATTAGGTATCGATCTTTTTAGGTAAAGTACATACTGGTTAATAATATTATTAAATCTACAACTATTTTTCCAATAGACACAGTTAACGTTAAATTGTAGTTCATGGTAACCACCCATAAGCAATTTGCAAATTTTAAAGAGTCGGTAGTACTAACCAAATAATTTTTATTTGAATAGGTACGCAGCCGACTCAACCATATCTGATTTTTCCTTATTTATTAACATAGTCGTTTAAATTTCTGTATAATATACTATCTACACTGAGAAAACTGTTTGTTAGATTTTAACTTTTTATCGACAATAATAATATGGTATATAACAAACATATTATAGAAACGGCAATACGTTAAACCATTTACAGACAGTTTTTCAGTGTAGGGAATATTACATTTTTTAATTACCTATATAAGTTTATGAATCATAAAAATTATAACATCCGACAAAAATTAAAGTTTATCTTTTAACTTGACTAACAGGTCAGCTGACAATAACATGTCGGCCCATAATAGTCATAACCTGATGGCGTATCCGGACAATTGTTCGCCGGCAATTGTTCGCCGGACAATTGTTCGCGCGCCAATTGTTCGAATAGGGCAATTATTCGCCGGATAATTGTTTGCATAAGACAATTGTTCGCCGGATAATTATTCGCCATCCATATTTAATTGGCAATTGAATAATTGCCTTGGTTCCAGCTCATGACATAGTATCATTTTCTTCATTGCAGGTATGAAAGCACTTTTTGTAAAACTGTAAAATTCTACACCTTTTCCAATATTAAACGAAATTTTGAACGTCAATTGCAATTCAGATTTGTCAATTGTATTTTAGGTTTGTAGATATTCGGAAATCGTCATATAAAAATCGGAAAGCGTCAAAAGTAATTCAAAAAGCATCAATGCTGTTGCTTACGTTGTTTGTTTTTCAAAATATTTGAATGTTACAATTTTCAATTTTCATGAAGATGAGTAAGTGAGATAAGACCCACCTTAAGTATAATTTCATCCAGTGCAATTTATAAGCAATTAAAATTAAATTATTGTGCCTTCCGAATTGCAATTGACGCTTTCAGATTTTCATTTTACGTTTTCAAAATTTTATTTGCAGTTGACAATTTTACAACAAAATTTTACAAAATACAACCTGAATTTACTAACAGTAAGTTAAATTTAGGTTTAACTAAACTTATATTAGTTAAAACTAGAATTAACTAAAGAGATTTGTTAGAACAAACATTTCCTAGTTAGATCGGGTGTTAACTGGTTGCAGGTTTTAACTTTGTATTTTTAAACAAGAAAATGTGTAAACAAAGAAGTAGAACTCAAAATTTAGTTGTAATAAAAGTTATTTATCAAATTCAGATATGTTTCAAATAGTTTATTGGTATCAACAAAAAATAGCATACACTTACACTTTATTTTAATATAGGTATTATTATTACTCAAATTGATTTATCATAAAAACTATAATATTGAGTTTACGTTCCATATTCATTCAATTGTGAAGAAGGAATTTCTTGGTATTCAGTATTAACTATTCGCTTGGTATTTATTTGCAGATGACCAACATAAAATGCCTAAAAATGAAATAATTAGTACTAGATACTCCAACTTCTACTAATTTTAAATAAATAGTTACTTACCGTAAGAATGGCAAACAATACACCTTCTAGAAATCCTGCTATCGCATCGGTTGGATAATGGTGGTAATCGGAAACATTGCAAAATCCTATATACATAGACGAACTAAATGCAGCAAATTGTATGGTGTGTTTTAAAAATGTAGATCCTTGCCAAGTCATTTTATTTTCCAAGTATATCTACAATAAATAAAGGTGTAGGCCGTAAGAAAAGAATTTAAAGGATTTTGCAGCATTAAAAAAACTTACAATTAAATACAACATGCAGTATATTGAACTTGCCAGTTGGCCACAAGGAAAAGATTGTCTAAAAGTAAAAGATGTAAGACGGATTTCTAATTAATTTTTTCGGTTTACCTCATTTCTCTAAGATCATGTTCGTTATGGTCATATAATGGATTTGTGCAATTAAAATTTATATGATAGACAAACAAATTTTTGGGATCTGAACAATTCACGTTTGGTCTGCATGCGTCTATAAAATGTGGTCGTAATCTACCAACTTGATTTTTCCATAATAAGGTAGTCAGTCTAGTACAAGCTGCGCCGAAAAGGAAAGCTGTCACAGCTGTATATATTTTCCATACCCAAATTGGTAGCTTTAGCTTTCCAATATTAAATTTGTGTTCATCTCTGTAGTGAAAGAAAAATTCACTTGCTAAGATCTGAAATAGGAAGATATTGAATGAATATTTTGTACAACAATCGGACAACAACGTCCACTTGCATAAATACAATAATGTCTGATTTTCAAGAATTTTTATCTGTTGAAAATTGACTATATACTATTTTGCAATTAATAGGTATTTTTGCATTAAAATAAAACGCCTTGCAATTAGTATTAAAAATAATGATATTATGATAAATAACTATTATCTTAGTTAATAAAATAAAAAATTCCGTTATTTGTGTTGTTAAAATACACGGTATTTATCGATTAAAATAATTGGTTTGGTAATATTCTTACTCGAAAATATTTAAATTTTAAATTAAATTTTATTCTTTTTTTGTATAATCTACTTTTTATTATATTATTGTAAACCTTGAAAAAGAAATATGTATTTCGTTTATATAGAAACTATATTTAAATTTAAATACTATATTATATTATATAATACAATATCATATAGTCAAGTTTTGAAAGTTCAGTAATTATAGAAAGGATTATCAGTTTGATTAATAATTATAAATTGACAGTAATTATTGGTTCTTAAGATAAAGATAACATCAAATCTAAAAAAAACTCATGATACCTATGAGAACTATTTTTATCAAGAAAATTTAGTTTAATATTGAAAATGTCTTCTTCAATAAAATGAAATTTTCAACTAAGTGAATTGTTTAAAACAGCTAACTTTTCGTGACCTATCCCAACATAGATAATAATTATTGTTGCAATTCGTAATCACTTTTTATAATTGCTTAATTACTACAACTATTTTTTTAAACGCTAATAAGTTATAAAAATATTTACCACAACGCCAACAATTACAGTTTCTCCTGCAAAAATATAATTTGGATTTACATCTTGTGCAGGTATATATGGATAAGCAATACTTTCATCGTTGCAGAAAAATCCTCTTTGAGCAACACTACCCAATAGAAAAACGTGCAATTGTCTAATGCCCACTAAGATTAAAAAAAGAGAGATAAAATTAATATTAAAATATCACATAGATGCTGAAATTAAAATACTTACAAAATATTAATAATACTAAATCAACAATAAGTTTCCCAATGGGAACAGTTAATTTAAGATTATTATCCATTACAACCAAACCTTTTATAAGTATAGCTCGGACACAAATGAATTATAATCTATTTTGTTCATAATCAAGCGTATGTTACTGATTTAAAAGAAATAGTACGCAGCCGTATCATTCTCTTGTGTGTTAACAATAAAGTAAATTTTCAAAAATTTGACAACCAATAAATTTTATTTAAAAAAATTATGTGATGCACTTTTCGTTAAAGGTACGAATAAAACAATTAGTATCTATAATAAAACAATCAGGAAATTAGGTAAATGTATACAAATTTTGGTAATTGCATATAAATTTTCAGATCGAATAGCAGAAATTTGCTAATCGATAGATACATGGTGGATATTAACCTTATTGATATTTTATGACAACCAGAAATGCACTCACACTTTGTGGAACTAAAATGTTTCTAAGTTTGTACAAATAAAATACAGTAATATAAGGATAATTATCGAAAACAATTTTCGGACTAGAACAAGAAAAGAAATTAGAGAAAATTTGCTAATTTTTTATTTGTGAAACAAATGTTTTCCTCCCAATAAATAGTACCGCAGGCCCAACCTGGGTAAGGCCCAATATTGCTTTCTGGATTAGAGCGGTGGATTGCTAAGCCATAGTTGTGCGTTAAATAAATCTCAACCAAACCCATCGGAATTTTTTGACCGTGTTTCACTCACAAGATGTTGGCAACATCTTCAAGTTGAAGAATGTGCATTAATAACTACTCTGAAATCGAAATAGAAAGTAATTTTTATATGTTTTTAAAAAGTACAGAATTAGGTATCCAAATTATAGGGTTTCATTGGAAGAGATTAAAACAAGCTTCTTTAAAAAAAGTATTGCCACGGTGTAAAAAGACAAAAAAGATTGATGAAATTTTCTTCTTCGAAAGAGGAATCTTTTTTCTATGATAATGTGTAATGTAAAATTTTTGCAATGTTCTAAAATGCAGTCGTAAAAAGTTGTCATTAAAAGCACTGACTAGCAATAACAGTAAGTACATTTTCTGAAAATTTGATATTCGCTTCTCGAATACTTGGTTTGAATTTTGACATACAACTCAACTGTTCAAATTCTATTACACGATTACCCCATCTTACCATAAACAATGTAAATCAGTAGATGTCAAATTAATATCTGACGTGATAACATGGTATCAATATATTTAGTAATAATTTTACATGATATACGCTTTAGGAAACAATCAAAAATTCAAAACGGAATTATTACAAAATTTATAAAATTAAATTTCATAAAAAAATTTAAAAATAAAACTACATATTTTTATAAAAATAATATTGCATAGGTAAAAATTTATTGGTTGAAACCATTAACATAGCATTTCAGTATGACAGTATTATATCGATAATGATTACATAAAGATGATTATTATGATAACATACATGGAAAAAAGAATTTAATAAGCGATGTGAAAACAGGCCAAAGAACTAAAAAAAACAGAAAAAATATGGATGGGCTTAGAAACTGATGAAGAAAGGCTATTAATATAAAGAAAAATGTATCGATAGCCACTTAGAATTTTAGAGGAACATAGGAAGAAGCGCTAATAATTTTGAGTAAAGAAGTAAAATAAGTAAACAAGTGAAAAGTAAAAGAGTTAAAAATAGATATTTTGGTGTCGCAAGAAACCAAACAGAACAACAACGAGATTATAGATTTGGGAGAATATGTTTTGTATCAGAGCGGAGAAACAAACGGAAGATTCGGACTGGGATTCTTACTAAAAACAATAATAGTTAAACAGATAATACCATAATAATATAAAGAAACGCAAGAAAGAAGATAAAAGATGCAAAATACCAACTACAATGAAATAAAGAAGAAATATAGAAGAAAAATAAGAAATAATGAAGAATGTTATAAATAAAATATCATAGCGAATTCTGGTAAAAATTGGGACTAAAAAAAAAGAGGGAAAGATGATGAACGTAAGATAGAGGTAGAAAAAAGAAAACGAGCAAGAATGGAAATAATTAATAATGGAACAGAAGTAGCACAAGAAGAATTCAGAAATAAAAAAAGTTAACAGGGAAATAATAGAAAAGATGAGCTAAATAAGATATAGAATAATTGGAAGAGAACTATAGAACAAAGAAAGTGAGAAGGTTTTATCAACAAATAAGGATGAAAAACCAAGGTCATTAAATAAAAAAGTGTGTTGTAGAAATACACCACCTAAAGGGGGGTACCTAAGCATAAATTCTAAAATACGGAGGTGAGCTGATAAGAAATGAGGTAGGTATGCAAACCGATAATCAAAATATGAAATAACGAAAGATGCCGAAAGACTGGTTCACAGCGATGATATACCTAATTTTTAAGAAAGGATAGATAGAACGAAATGTAAATAAAGAACAAAATGTAAAAATAAGAACGAAGTATATAAGGGGTCTATGAGATATTAACAAATATAGTTAAAGAAAATATTCAAAAGTGCATAAAGAAAAGCATATGAGAATAGAGTTTTAGACTGAATCAATCGATAGTTAACCGGATATTTACTATTAGGTAGGTGTAGGAGAAGTACTATAAATCAGTCGCTTAAATGCAAAACCCGACAAGTCCAGTGAAATATAAAACTAGATAATGCAGAAAAACTTACAAAATCTTTATCTAACCGAATTAAGCAATGATTTTTTTAGCATAGTTTCCTACCCATAGATCAAAATATAAAAATCAATTGATAAAATCTGGGGTAGTCAGAAGCCTTTAAGAATTAATTGCTAGAATAGAATTAATCTCCTTTCTAAAAAAGTTTTGACATGTCGGCTTTTGCATCTAAGCGACTGAAATATAATACAGTGGTTCATGAAGTATTTGTCAAATAGATTCACAGTTCGATTGATAGAGAAAATTTCTATTTCTACTTCTTCTTCGTAATTTAGGATTACGTCCTGTTATTACCATGTGATGTACCAAATTTACACTTGGCATTCGTGGTTCTTTGAACACTTGCATTATATTCTAGTAGAATGCAAATCTGGCTATATGCGTAGCTCATAGGTGAAACTTAAGGCGCAATTTCACTGAGGCAACACTGAACGACATGAGGCATGCTACATGTTTCCTAACGTTGCCTGATTATAGGCGTGCGACTTCGTGCCACATAATTCAATAATGTCGCATGCGGAATTTGTCGCCCCACGTCGCATGCGCTTTGTCAGCTACGCGTGTAGCATGCGTCTAAAGCGATTCCATACCGGCAACATCAGTTTGGTGTATCATGTCTTTACGAACGATCGCGGCAGCTGCTTATTTGGTAATAGCTTTGAATCCTAAAAAAAAAAAGAAAGCCACGATGGTGGAGAAGAGAACTATTTGTTGATGGTCAAGAAACTCAGTATAATTTATACAACAAGTTGGTTGGTGACGATGAAGCTTTATTTCGAAATTTTACACGAATGAGTAAAGAAGATTTTGATTAGTTGCTTGAAAAAATATCACCTACTATAAAAAAATAGGATCTATTTATCTATTTTAATTCGGTTATCTATATATTCTGTCATTTTGTTATTCTATAAATAAAGTTGGTTTTTCAAGATTCCACTCCATGTCGCACGATGCAAGCCGCACGGATCCGCTGATCGTTGGATAATGACGACACTGTGCGAGATGTCGAACATTGTCGAGATGTGACGCATGTATCCAAGCAACAACGAGCAACTTGTAGCATGCGGCATTGACGCATGCTACATGTTGCCTAAAAGTCGCCTCAGTGGAATTGCGGCTTTAGACTTTAGATCACAATAGTGTAGTCAGCGCGACGAAGCATTGAACCACGGATTCCTACTTCGTAGCATATCGATTTAAGCCTTATACCACACTGTTGGTACTTACATATAACTAGAGCTGCGAATTATATGAACAGGGAACCCAATATCTTGTATGCGGCAAACAGTATAATATGCATGAATACGAGATATCGTCGGCTTAGTTAGAAACCCTCGTAAGTCCATAAAATGTCGAAAATGACATTTTGACGCTAAAATATTTTAGAAAATGAGCTCTATCGACCTAGAAAATCTCATAAATGTAAAAAAAATTACAAACTGATGTTTTAAGCTATCAAAAAATTTCTTTTACCTTTAACCACTGTTTGTTGGTACCATAAGGTACCATGCAAGCACGCAACCGAGCGATGCCAGAAAACCTGATAAGATTGGTCAAAATGACTCTTTAGACACAGAGAATAAGATCGCAGTAAACGCAAAACTTTGAAAGAAATTATGGGAGTAGTTGGTAAGAAGTTTTCATATTAGCAGTAGAATGAATAATGATAAAAGGCGGTATGTACAAAAAAATGTACAATAAAAGATATCAAGTGATAGCATATCCTTATGAAGTAACAGTCCTAGTATAATTTAATAGAAACCTAAAAACCGTAATAATACAATTGGAAGCTCGTTTTAAAATACTAAGTTTGAAAAGCAATGAAAGTAAGAGAGAAAAAAGTGAAATCGAACTAAAAACCATTAATATTATAATGGTTTGAAGAAGTGGACAATTTTTTTTTGTAACGACAGTGACTAGAAATAATAAATATGTGCAGTAAGGAAATAAACACCAGAATTATACTTGGAAACAGAAGTATAGGTGCTTTGATGAAAGTAATAAGAAACAAAATTGTCACGTCAGATGAAATTGAAGATCTATTAACCCACCAGTGGTGATCTAAGCCAGTGAAACACTGACCACAAGCGGAAAGGATATAAAGACAACTTAGAGGTATGAAGAAAATAGAAGAAGAGTGGTATCTACAAGTTGTTTGATGAATCACTAACAACCGACGTAGCCTAGAAACAAAAAAAAAGAAAACCAAAGAATAGATTAATAGATGCAGTATTAGAAGCGGATTTGAAGCTGTTGGGTGTTCGTGAGTGGAAAGAGAAAATTCAAAGTAAAAAAATATAGAGAAATTTAGTGCAACCAATCCTTGGGTCTTTATAACCAGTTGAGCTAATTTATTCTCTTTAGGAAACTATCAAAACTTTAAAAAAGAATTATTTCAAGATTTATAAAATCAAACTACCTATATTTTCATGAAAATAATTTTGCATGGGTAAAGAAAATATTAGTTGGAACCATTAACAGCATTAAAAACTGATTTTGAATCTTACTGCAGCATCAGATAATGAAATTAAGACTACTACTATTATTTACTCCAAATATTATATGACTACTAACTTAAAAGTAGGTTTTAGATTTTTACAACATAAGTAGTTTTTAGTAAAAAAATTAAACAGCACTATTTTTAAAGTTTAAAATGACATTAATTGTACCTGATATACATATAGAATCCTTAAAAATTCAGTGGGAAAATTAGTACAGAATCATACCAAAAACGCAGTAGGACTTGACCAATCCAGAGAATAGATGTCTCCAGATGTTCTTTTTGGTGAAACAATGTCGGTTCAAGTTTTCCAAGAACGATTTTTAGCCTTCAACATTCAAGTCCGTTCGATTTCAATGCTGACAGAAGTTCGATCCTTTTACTATTACAGTTAAGCAGGTTGAAGATAATGCTGATGTGTTGATTTTCAAACACAACCATTATTTTGTGCTCAACGTTTGCTCAAAATAATTTAAAATATGAGGTAACTTTGAAAATATTCTGCTTTCAACGTCGAGAAAAGTCAAATGCTAAAATAAATTCAATCTCACTTCTTTGCTACATGGTATCATGCGTTTAAGATACATATTATAGTACTACCAAGTCACAAATCAATAAAAAATCCAGAGAAATTTTGCTAAATGTTTGACAATAGGCTTACTTATTTTATTTTAAATTCATTTCATAACATTATTATTATTAAGCTGATTAGAAATTTTTTTCTGTAATTTTGTAATGGTCATTTACAAAAAAAATTACAAAATTTTGTCTTCTTCAAGTTTAATCATGGACTTTTTCGTAAAATTATCAGTTGAAGAATTATTTGGAAAAGCATAACTTTTAGCACCTCTCATCCAAGATGGAGGATCCCGCCTTTTCTGGTTAAGAACAACAACTGGGACTTTTTATTGGAGTCTTGACCTTAACAACGCAGAATACCTAAAGTGTTTCTATCCTACATTTTGTAGACCAAAAATTCCTACTGTCTTAACTGTTAGTATTAATAAATAATTTTTTGTAAACTAGACACGTTAATCAAAATTTGATATAAGTTTCAAGAGTTTATTTGCCTTTTGCAAATGCCGGACTTTGCCTGGAAAACGAAAAAAAATTTTAATATTTTATATCACTATAACAAAGCAACAGAAGCGGCTAAAAATAGTAATATGTCCAAACTATAATAATTTCAACATATTAAAATATCTTATCTACCAAAACTTTATTATAAATACTACCCACTGATCATAAAGTATTAGTCATAAATTTGACTCGAATTTTGATCTGTAGTAATGATGATACCGATGACAAAAAAAGTATCACAAATCTTTGCGACAAAGCTACATTTATATGCTTATTTTGAGCGTTGAACTATGTTAAAACTTAATGCTACGCCTTCATTGAAATATTTCCGTAATAAATCATTCAAACTTACATTTTAAATAAAAACTATGTTTTAATCTTGAAAATAAATATTATATATTATACTTTTTAGTTATGAAAAGCAATATATTTAACTATAATTAATCAAAAACTTAAAAATAATATTAATAAATTAAGCTTAAACAATTTGTTTTATTGGATCCGGTTCAATTTTTTCTGCTTCTTCGTTAGTATCATCATTCATTGTGTCGTTTCTCAAAAACCAATTTGAAATAAATTTTATCTAAAACAAAAGCACAATTATTAACAAAATGTTTAAAAAATAATTTAACTTAATTTTAGAATTAAGTGTATTTCAAGTTGATTTATTTGAAAACATCCTGAGTAAGAAAGAAATATTCCATTATAGAAAAAGTTGTTGTGAAAGATCATAGAGGAACCATTATAAGCTAAAAATATTTTTTAGTTTTATTTTGAGTTCAAAAATCTTTAAATGTCATTTGGTAACTATAAAAATAAAGTGATTTACAAGGAAGATAGGTAGCATGTTATTATGTTTTTATGACATTAAAATTGAAAGTACTTGCCACTAATATGGCTGTTGTTCCTCCTAAAAGTAATCCAACAAAAACATCGTTCCAATGATGCTGGTACGTAGAAATTCTCGTTGTGCCTATATACAAAGAAAATACGATAGCCAGAAGTTGTATCGAATGTTTTAATAGTTTTGATTCATTCCAAGTAAATCGGTTTTGTATATATATCTGAAAATATATAATAGGTTTTAATGTTTTTAATTTTTAAACTAAACCAATTAAATAATATTTGTATTTATTGCAAATTTTTATAATATCTGCAATATTGTAGAATTTGCGATAATATAAAAATAGTCAAGCAATAAAATTAATATGAGCAGTGAAGATATTTTTATTATTATAGCAATTATTTGAAAAATTTTGCTTATTTACATTAATTATAAACAATTTATTAATATAGTAATTATTTCAAGCAATAGAACTTACAGAAAAAAATACCATGCTGTACATTGAAGTAGAGGAATGACCTGATGGAAATGATACTCTGTAAAAAATTTTACGATAAGTTTTTAATTTATTTAAAAATATGTGATGGTTACAATTTTTAATATTGTAATACTTCTATGAATTATATACCTAATATATTTTGGATTAAAAATTTAAAATATATAATTGTGTTAAAATATAATAATTACAATATATTATAATGTGTAATTGCCTTATTTTATAATTTAATGTTTATAAAAAAAACTTAACACAAATGTATAATTTAGAGTGACAAGTTAACTCTTTGATTTATCAATCAAAAGTGATATGTGCTGACATTGATATGCTTTAAATATAGATATAACTACTACCTCGTAGTAAATAATAAATACTACTACTAACGTAAATCTAATTTAGGTATGTTAATGAGGATTATATACTAATTTCGTAAATCTTCAGAGATCAAATATCAAAGTTAATATTATAGAACATTTAAATATTTACCTTATATCATTGAACAGGTGTTTTAAATGCAAAAAGTTAGTGTTGGTACAAATAAATTCTTGATGATAAACATTTAAATTAATTGGATCACTACAATTTATGTTTGGTGCACATACAGCAAAGAAGTTGGGTCGTAATCTACCTACGGAATATTTTACCATACAGCATATTAATTGGGAACAGAAAATTCCAAATATAAATACTCCAAGAACACAATAAGCATGCCAAACCCATATAGGTAATTTAAAACGAAAGAACGTAAATTTTTGGTACTTTTTTGCATTTGTAACGATTTCGGTCACCAGAATCTAAAAAACAATAAAATAATTTTAAATTCAATTTAAATATTATTCGTTTTAAAAAGTTAGTTGTTACTGAAGGTAGATACTGTATGTTAATATTATGTATAATTTATCACAAGGACGACACTATTTTTTTCTTGAATCATAATAAGATTATATTGTCACACTTATTGTCACATTTAAACGGATATGTTAAATTTCTACTGACAATTGCTGCATTTTAAAGAATTGAAAAAAGCTTTTACTTTTAGACACCTAACTGTATCAGAAGTTTTTAGATTAGTACTCTAATATAAAAAATTAAAAATACCCTTATGACAATTTACGTAACAAACCTAACCATCTTAAAAAGGAAAGGTGTGGTAAAATGTAGGCAGCTTATGAGAGATTATGCATGATGAAAAATGATTTAAGCTGTTCTATTTCTGTATTTGTCTAATTTATGAGAAATACATAAAACTTGAGAGCATTCCGTTATTAATTCATTTAAATAATAGTCGATCTTTTAAGTGCTAAGGTAAACAATATAGTATAATTCATTAAGATTCTTGAAGTTCTTAAGCTTAAAAATATTATAAAAATAACTCATTTACTTGACTAATCCTTATCGTATGTGTTTGTTTATTAAATATAGATATTTAATAAATAAATTACTTAACAAATAACAACAAACAATTTTTAAAACTTGATGAATATTACTACAAATAAATAATATAAATCAGCTTAAAATTTTTTTTAAGTAATTACATGGAAATTTAAACCAAAATATATCTGAACTTTCCTGACATTTAACTTTTAGTTAAAATCAAATAATTTAATAAATTAGTAAATTTTTATTGAAAGTTCTAATGCAAATAAATATTTAGATAAATGCAATGACCTACAAATAATTTTATTATATAGTACTTATGTATATTAAAGTAGGTTATAGAAACTTCCTCAATTTCTCATTTTGTTTTGATTTTTTGATTTCGAAAAATATAACCGCTCTTTTGAGTAAAATTTTGAAATCTAATAAGAAATATAATAACTAAATATTTTATATTTGGAAAATAAGTAAAGTAAAATAAAAATAAAATTAAATTAAATTATGGTAAATTTTAATTGATAACTTTTTTAATAATTTATAGTTATTTTAATTATAATCCAAATTGGTAAACCTATTATGTATTTTATATATTAAATTTAATTTTAAAAGTCAATTAAGTGTTATCATTCTATTTCAGAGTACTTATTAAGACTAATTTGCACAAACACATTGTTCATGTCAAAATGCAATAATCTGGTTTTTTTAAATATTGACCTAAATGTATTTATATAAATCGCTAAAGTTTCATATAAGATCAATTATTTTATTCATCCATAATTATAATAATAAATAAAGAGTCATATTTTGATTTAAAATGAGCAATCAATACGAATATTGTACTGATAGAATTTTTCAACATTAGTATGCATCATCCGATGTGAGTAATTGGATGCTCTTCCCTAACTAAATCAATTTTATTTTTTTAGCCTAGAACCAACTCCACTTGAATTTCCGTATAGGAATTATATGAAAATTATAATAACTAAAATGTAATGATTATTATTTATTTAAATGCATTGATTAATATTTTAGGGTGAATCATTACAATGCAATATTATATCATGTATAACGCATAATTAGGAAAACCGAAAGGTGCAATAAATTATTTTATCAACAAACTACAAGTATTAATCATGAAATGTTACAAAATTTTGATTTTTACAATAGCATATAAAAATGTAACGAAAAGTATACCTATATTGCCTAATATGTATAAGCAACACTGATGTATTGTCAGCACTTCTGCGTTAAATTTCACTTTTTGTTTTTAAGAAAAATACATACATATCCATTTGAAATACATAATGTTTTCTTTAAAATAAATTTAGATTAATTATTATATTATATATTTATTAATATTAATTAAAATATAAAGCTAAATAATTATAAGCATCTAATAGAACAAAATTAATTGTTAAATAAATTTTAAAATAAGTTGAAATAAAAATTAATTTAATTAAAAAAATTTCTATTCAAAATAAATATTAAAAATTACACCAGACTTCAGCTTTGGAGCTGGGAGGAAGGTTCAAAGGTAGTGAAAATTTATTAGCAATCGTATTTTCGTATTAAATAGCAAAATCTGTCAGTTTTCAAAAACATAAAGTGATCAGCTGAAAACTATCTCAAGTTGTAGTGCTGCTGTAAATTATGTATATTTTGAAAATGTTATTAATGAATCATGCGTACCGTGAAACATAGATGGTAGATACCTATTAAATATATTACAAATATGTAATATGAAAATCTATTTAATGTAACTGATTTGTTGTTAAAACTTCAAAAACTTGGCGAACTTAATTTGCTAGAATATTAAATAAATCTTTTAAATATTTGCAATAGGACCAGTTAGAATTTCAACAGTGATGGAAGCCTTGAGGGAATTAAAATTTTCCATAAGGAAAAAAAATTAAAATAAAATCATCTAGCTGATTTAAGGGGGGGGGCCTTTAACCCCTTCAAAATTGATAGTAATCGATAGCATTTTACTATCGATTTTTATGGTGCACGGATCTCCCCCTCCGATCAATCCTGGATCCGCCACTTCCCCCCATTCTCTTGTGCTTTACCTGTAACTCTCAATATTATAGATACATCGTCAATTTTAAATTATTGCCTATTTAAAAAAAATCTTTATCGAAATTGCTCTAATTTATGCAAATAATTGTAAAACAATCCCTAACGAGTAGGATATAATTTAAACGGTACACGAGATTGGGATTTATGACTGTGCACAAAAAACATAGCCTCTGGGTGGTTTTAAATAAAATGCATTGCATAATATTGTTTTTTAATTAGCAGGTACTGCAGACTACAAAACTACTATTTTATCTAACAATGCAGTAAAAAATACGAAAAATTCAGCACAAATACATTAATGCAATTTGTGCAAATACAATTAAACAAAATAACGCATAATTTTTGCATTTTCCAACATTTATTTCCTGTTTGTTTCCCAATTCATAAACTAAGTTTCTGAAGTCCTAAACAATTATATTATATTATGTAATTATAATTTTAAGATATTAGATTCACTTGCACTTGTTGGTATTTTAAAATAAATATGTTAATAATAAATTGATCTGTTACTTTTATGAGATATAAAAACTTACCACAACAGGTACGAGGCTGTTTATTGCAATAGTAAAATATTTAAGAAGTTTTGATGGCTTCGAATAGGGATGGTTTAAAGTTTCATCGTTACAAAAAAAACCTCTACGAAATGGAGTACCCCATATTTTCAGATATACAAAAGGACATATTACTACAATTTCAAACACATTTTAAATTGTAACAAATATAAAATTCTATGAAATTTGTTTAACTAAGTTTTTATTAAAATTACTCACCAATCAACAATGATAGTACATCTAAAATAACTTTTCGGGTAGATACAACAAGTTTTTTTTCCATTGAATATATTTAAAATTAAAATAATACAAATAAATTGGGACTGTACAATTTGTTAACCATCGCGTCTCATGAATTCTTATAAACTAAACTTATTCGGTTACTGAACATCGAGAAAGCTCACTGATGGTATCGTCATATATTTCTATGTGTATTAACTTATATAAATTGAAGAATAAATTTGATGATACCATGGTGATAACCTAACACCATACGCTATAGTAGTTGTCTATTTATAAAATCGATGGTTGTATTATCGATAAAACTATAATTTATAATACATCCCTTTGAAAACGCGGATTGATTTTAATTTTTACACATTGACGGTGCTTTCAAAAATTATAGCAAACGCTTTTCACACAAAAATAAAAGAATTTCACATTTTCATCCAATTTATTGAATAGAAATAAAATTATTTACTAAATATTATTGAAGTATTATTTTATATGAATTTTTTTTTTTAATTTTAATAATAGTAGTTTATAATATCAGTTTGATATTAAACTATTATCAAACTTTTAGTTGCAAGTTCTGTAATCACGCAAATTTGATAACAATACATACGTTTTTTGGTACATCATTTAAATTGATAATTAAGTGGTACCCGGTTTCAAAAAGTTTTGAATGGGTCTCAGAAACTAATAAAAAATAATCTAAATAAATAATCTTAGATATAAACTACGATTACGCCGGTATACTACACGGAAACGCAAAAAAAAAATAATATTTTGTAAATTAAAACAATAATTTTTTTCTAATTTTAAAAATTATATTTATTTATTATATTCTGCTTTATAATAATAATAAAATAGTATTAATCAATAATCGTGTAAATATCCTATTTCTTTTTATTTTTTGCTATGATAAAGTTATGGGCATGGCCACATCCGATTTTTTTTCTGTTGCACAAGCATGTCTATTGTAATTCGTCGATTTTGAGTAATTTTTTAAGTTTTTTTTTTAATTTTGATACAATTGAAATTTAATAATACATAATTATAATGGTTTTATGACCAAATTACGTATAATAATAAAATCGTCAAGTTAAATATTCTCCAAAATCATAGAACATAAATTATTAATAACTTATGATAATTTATAATTAGAGTGATACCATAATGAGTTAGATATTCAATGATGGGGTGGCATGATTTCTTGAGTTTATTCACTTTATAATCTGAATTTATAATTTAATAATTCAATACTAAATATTTTTAAAATAATAAAGGTGAATTCTTATCTCAAGAAATGTTACAAAAATCAGTCGAACTAATCGTTTACTTATTATCAGCGCGGTGGCAAATTTTATACTATTAATATTTTCAAAAAGTAGAAAAGTGAATTTTCGATCATAAGATCTATCAAAAGATAGATACTTCTTCTATACAATACTTTTTTTATGAATAGCGTTGGAAGGGGAAATTGGAGGGAGGAAAATCTTTTAAAGACACCACCAGTCCGTACTAGATGGTAGTGTCTAGTGTGAGATTTGCACCCACTAAAAACCCCCTCCCATTAATGTGGCTGGGTATAGACTACAATTATTTAAATACCTGATGGAAAGGTCTGTTAATCAAATTTAAAGAGAGGTTCTCTACTGCCCGATTGCCTTGTTCATCTTTGCGGTAATGTCCACTTTCTGTTATTTTCACAGATTAACTTTCCAGTTATGCGTTTTAGACCATGGATGCATACTTTTCATTTTAATTTTCTATTTTATTTGTTAAATACCTGTTAATTTATTTATGTATACAGCGCTCACCCAACTTAACTTAAGAATCCCCTATAAGAGAACATTGCTTTATTTTCACTGTTGTACGAAGAGCGTGGCAATTTTTGTTTTTATCTGTACGTCACCGATTTTATTTTATCAACGGAAAGACTGATATAATTTTTATTACTTAGTTCTACACAGATACCATATAGATATATTTTACATATTTATACATTGTAGTTAGTGTTGCAATTGTAAGGTTTTATGTTTTTTACACATTTTTTATATAATTAAATATGAATATCAATAGTGAGCTAAAGGATACAAATAAATCTTATTAGATGGATAAGATTTATTTGTATTTTTATTATATGGATAAGATTTATTTGTATTCTTTAGCTCACTATTGATATTCATATTTAATTGCATTTTCAAAAGTTAATAATTATAATTAATCATTTTTTATATAGGGGAAAGTGGGGGAGTATCAACTGCCGGGAAAAATCGACCAGCTTAAAATCTCATAAACTTGGCGCCAAATACAAGCGAACTTTATCTACTAGCCGAAAGATAGTTTTGTATGTGCCTAATTTATAAGGTTAGTATGGTGCCATCACTTTGCATGTGTGTATGCTGTCCGTTTTTCTCGTTTTTAGACTTTTGTTATTAAAATTGTACTGCTTTTATTAAGGCTGGGACAGTTTCATATTTTCAAAATGTATTGAATTTTACATTGCTAGGATACGATGGATATTTTTCTATAATTTGAATCTGATTTTGTGCAGTTTTAATCTATATTTTTCGTAAACATAATTTTTAAGGATAGGTATACGTGTTCGGGTAAATTCGATCACAGTGGTCGATATTACCCTAGTGTATATTTGTGACCTCTTTCTCTCTCAGATTCCTTTGCTCTACGAAACAGCATAGTGACCACTTTCTTTTTTTTAGAAAGGGTTTCTAGGCCAAGGGAAGGGAGGGAAGACGATCAAAATTAAGTTTTTACTCCGACCGGGATTGTACCGGAGATTTCGGCTTAGCAGTCGACGCACACAAGCGCCAGGCCGTGACCATGACCTACGTAAGGGTAGATCAGCATTAACATATTAGGATAAGATTTATTTCAAAATATTACTGTTGGTCGATTTTTCTCTCCACCATGGTCAAAATTACCCGATTTTTTTTCTTTTTTTAAAAATACACCGTAAAAATAAAGTAATTTGTTTTTTTGAAAAATCACTATAAGAATCTCGTAGTAGATAAAGTGACCAAGCAATTTTACCATTTTGAGAATCTAATTCTATAGATTACTACTGGAAATCTTTAATGGCGCTTAAGTGGTCGATATTCCCCCACTCTCCCCTATATTTATACAATTGGACTTCGTTGATAGTGACTTCTACTTTGCCATTCCTTTACATTTCGCTTATATGCTTACATCAAACGATTACCATCTTATTTTGTTGTCGGTGAGCGTGTGTGATTTTGTTGATTGTACTCTTAGAACTAATTATATGCTCTTTTCCATCTAGTCCTGAAGATGGAGCAATAGTTAGCTCCGAAACGTTGACGTACATGATATAAGTGTTTGATTTGCATTCCCACTCAATCCGAGATCCTTTTTCAATTTATCATACTTACTGGGTGAGAATTTGGTTTATTCTACTGAAAATATAAAGAGCTACTGTTGTTTTTTCTAACTTTTAAAAAATTTATTTATTTAATTTGTTTAATTTATTTACCGCTGTATTCATAAAAATATTTAAGAAAGTGTTGAAACTTATTTTAGTCAAAACGCTCTTTGAATTTAAACAACCAATGAAAACCTTACACGTAAGGGTAATGAACGTTTGTGATTGGCGTTTTACGACACATTCCTTAAAAAGAGTTCGTAAACCTGTTGTAAATATTAACATTTTTTATGAATACAGGGGTAAGTATTCACACATCAGACGATGATATGCACACTGTCGGCTTTCACTATCAAAAACAGATATTATGCAAAATTGAAAAAATTACAGTACCCGCACTAGTTTTTACATGTAACGTTGGCATTGTTAAATTTAGAATTATGTTCTTTATGATGCAACCAATACAAATCAAATTTCGGAATAATCACAAATCAATTTAGCACCCCTTATTTCAAAAAATAACTTTTTTTTGTTCTCGATTGTTCTTCGTTTATTCTTTATTTGTTGTCGTTTGTTTTCAATTGTTCTGATAAAGACTGGAACAGATACAAATGGGACACCTAGTTTTATGGTTTAAACGGTTTAACCGTTTAAACGGTAAAACCATAAAAATTTTATTACTGTGGGTTCAAAATAAGTTACTAATAATGTACCTACTTCAGTTGAATTTTATTCATTAGCGATTAACGAAGTAGGGGGTGTATGTACAAGTGACCAAGCATAAAGGAATTATTTCCAGACTCGTTAAAACTCCGCAATTGTCAGCATCGCCAATTAGCAAAATTATTAAATGTTTACCAGATCAACTGTGTAACCTGTTGTAGGTAGGTTTCAAAAAGAGCCCAGTGTAAAAAGAAATAGTTAATTTGGTCGAAAAAATTGTTCAGCGAATAAAAACCAGGAAGAAAAATAACTCAAGAAATTGAATCGAAGCCCAATATTTTATTAGGGGATGATTAGGGATGGATTTCAGGAATGTTGCGGATCCAATAGGCACATCACACTCTACCGTGCAACTCCATAACACCCTATAATTATTATTAAGGCCTTACCTGACCTGCCACTACAGAAATGAAATTTTATAATTTATAATTAAAATTTGATCAAATTAATCACTTGATTAAAATAAGCATTTTAATCCTAAAAATTGCCTAGATCTTCGCCCAAATTGAAAAATATTGGGTGCAAATGACAAGTAAACTTAACATAAGCTAAAAGTACGTTCGAAAAAAATAAAATATTTAAAAATAAATTTAAAGAACCTCCCGATTCGCTAAACTTTGTTGTTGTACAAAAGCTTATGAGAGGTATAAAACCAAAAGTGCAAAATTTTTATGGCCGTTTATAAAAATCTTTAATTTTATATAATTTACCTGTAAAATGATATTATAGATTATTGATAAAAATATTTTTGTATGAAAAAATAAATTCGTTTCCATTTATTTAAAAAAAAACAAAGAGTTCCATTTTTATCTGTTCCAGTCTTTATTTTGTTTTGATTTTGCAAATAAAATATTAAAAAACCACTGAAAATTTTTTTCTGCCAGCTCCCATTTTTCCAAAATAAATTTTTTTTAATTATTCTCGATTGTTCTTCATTTGTTTCCAATTTTTCTATAAAAATAAAATTTCTAAATCTAATAATAATCTAGAAATGAACACAAAATAAAAATTTTTTAAGTAAATTTGTGGTATGTAAATGGTTAAATTTAAAAAATATAAGAATAATACTATATTAAAAAATATAAGAATAATACAATACGATCAAAATCAAAAAAATAAATAAGACATAATTATCACACAATAATTATTGTCTGGAGTAAAAATTTTTATTTTATATGTATTAATTAATGATAATTATGTCTTTTTTAAGAATCTACGTCAATTTATCGCGTGCGACAATTCATCGCCGCTACAATTTATCACCGCGACAATTCATCGCCGCCACAATTTATCACCGCGACAATTCATCGCGTGCAACAATTCATCGCAATTAAATATAATTAAAATAAAAACAACAAAAATTTGATATTACAAAATTAATTAAAACTATTATTTTTCAAAAGCATTTTTTGACTTTTTAAGTAAAACCTAGGTGAAATATAATGCTCTTATCATTCGTAGTCTATATTTCTGTGTTATTTTTGTGTTTTTCATTTTTTCTTTAAAATAATTTGGGAAGCAGGAATTTGCATAGGTGAATAAGTTTTTACATGTTCGACTAACTCATTCAGCACCCTGTGTAATTAAACAAATACGAACTGCTTCAATAATAATTAATAATTCAAGTAAAATATAGCAGACAAAAACCTGGTCGTCGCAGGATTTCATGGCTTAAAAACCCCAGGCAATGATACGGGAGAAGCACAAGAATGCTTTTTCGCGCAGCCTTGTCAAAAATACAAATTGCTATGTTGACCGACCGAATAATCCATTGTATTACTGTTTTTATTTTATTTAATGATTATTTGGAATTGTCTACTTTTACAAATTCTGTACACATGTTTCGGGAATTCTTACACATACAAAAGAACGCTCTCAGATTTGTTTTGACAGATTTACCTATTTTTTTTATTTATTTCGTAAATATTTTCTGTTGCAAATGAATTTAGTCAGTTGTAAATATAAGATCGTTGTTAAGTTGGTACATTAGCTAGACTTCAATCGGCCCAAAATAAAAATTTTAAAAATGTAATTAGTTTCAAAATATTTAAGTCTCTAAAAATTAACAAAACTAACTGATTTTGTTTCTTCTTTCATTAAATAACTAATCTACACGTTTAGAAATCCAACAATCGCAATATTTCTAGTTTTATTAAACTAATAATTATATTATATTTTAAATAATTTTTGTTGCTACTTGTTACTACTTATTAAATTTTGACATTAGTTAGCTTCAGTTTATTCAGTGCGGCTAGCAAATTAAATTTAAAAAAATCAAAAACAAATTGGCAACTGAAGTAAAAACTAAAATAACGTCAACACTTACTACCTAGTTAGCATGGGAATTACCCAACATATAAAACGTTAATAATTTAACAAGCGCTATATTTATAACTTTTTATAAAATTAAAAAAGTTTAATTTACAGAAATAGCATGTGACTAAATCTTAAAAGTGTTGTCCGCATATTTCCAGATTACATCAACATAAAAGAAGTGTCACTAATGGCGTCAAACTGAGAGCAAATAGTCGGCTAAATTGAATGATCTAAATCAGTCCTTGAGGATTAACCATTGTCTGGGGTTATCACTCTACATTAAACCTTTCTGCACATAGATTACGCCCCATCTGGAATAGTTCTGCTTTGTGTGAAATAGTAAAACTTCACATGGCATAAAATTAGATAACAGAGATATGCAATTTTCTCTTTCTAAATTAAATGAAATTTGCATGCATCACAGTTTTTCTATAGAACTTTTGGTAGTTTATACCTAAAAAACAAAAACGTTGTGTGTTCTAATTCATTATCGGCAAGCCATACAGTAGTTTTGGCTAGTTGACTTATCAATAATTCGTATAGTATAACGTTATTTAAAAACTTATCAATACTATAATTAAGTCATCAATAAAAAAAAAGGATTTTATTATCAAAATTTGCACCAGCAAGTTTTAGAACTTTTCCGACAAGCGCCTATACTTTATTATTCTGCTGGATCCCTAATACTTCAAGAGATATTTTTTATTGGCTCAAAATATAAATACTTTTGCAGTTATTTTACAGTTGTTGTAAATTTCTATAATTTCTGAGATAATAAATTATTTAATTAAAAAACAGAATAAATTTCCAATGATTTTTTAAATGGTAGTATTTACTGAAAGAGCCGTTTCCATAAGAACAGTTTACTGGCGGTCAAGTTAGTACTATACTTTCCGACAGTAAACTTGCCAGAGGCTATACTAATTTTATATCAATCGATTTTGGAATTCTTTATTTCAATAATATTTTTATTACAATTTTAGTTATTGACCTAGCTTAAAAGAAACACAGTCTTTTGGGTTGGCAACAATTTTTTTCCTGATATAATTTTGACTGCTTATAAGCAGTCTTGGACAACCGCTGCTGAATGCTGAATAAGGGAGATTTAAAAGCTAATTAAATAATAATCTTCAAACTCTTTTTTAATAATAATTATTATTCTTATTAAATTCCTGTTAATACTAGCTTATTAGTGCTGGGTAAATATAATAAATTTCTATAATATTAATTTTTTTATATTTTCGACTAAAGGAAATCCGCCAAAACTAGTTTTTACTGTAAGAATGATATTTAGTATCCAAGTCTAATAATAAATCAACTTTCTCCTAAGGTCTTTATTTGTTACTTGCTTTTAGTTTATTTATTAACTTTGTTGTATTTTTGTGACGTTTTGAAATGAATGTAAATTGTTCTTAAACTTTCTAAAAAAATAAAATAATTAAAAATATAAATTTTTAAATAGGTAGGTTCTTATACCCTGCAGTTATCACAAACAAAGCTACGATAAAATCATTAAAATAGCTGCATACAAATTACCTGCCTATGCAAGCATGTTCTAATGTCAAGAAGTTTTAGTATTTAAATATAACCACTAAGATAAAATAAATAAAAATAATATGACATCGTCATGTACCTACTTGAATGGTTAAGTAATTGATTATTTTTAATATTTAAAAATTGTGTGGTAGATTTCAAGATAAGCTATTCAATGTTAAAATTTATATAGATTTGAAGCACTGAACAGAATTGTTTTTGTCATTACTTAAATTTTTAAATAAATCACTTTTAGGCTTCGCAAATGAACTTGTTTATTCTGAAAAACTTATTATATGTTATTAAAGTTTAATGTTTTATGCTGTTTATTTTTATTATTAATAGATTATTGGATTATTTAACTTGATGTAATCAATGTACGCGTGTTTATCAGTAAAAGTAGATTTTTTTAAATTTATTTTTAACGATTTCGTAGGTACATTCTTCTACTATGTTATAGTTAGTATTCTTGTAGTAGTAAATAGTAATAGCTAGTAGTACGTAGGTATAGTGCGACAAATAACTACTTTTTTACTTATACTTACATATTTTTGTTTTCTCAAAATATTGTATTTAAACAGTGTTATGTAGTACCTACCTATGATTTTTAAAGCCCTGGTACACTTGAGGAAACCAAAGGTCTAATAAATGTCTAATTGTGCGACAACTATAGTTTCTTCAAATGAATCACTTGGATGTGTCTGTGATTTCAAGCAAGCAAAAATGTTTTAAGATATTATTAAGGTATTTACAGCCAATATTTCCAAAATGTCAATATGGCCGACGTTTTGTATTTCGGCAATTATCGTAACATTCGGCTAGAAAGTGCGTTATTCCTATACAAAATAACAAAACTACATAATAATTTTTTATAATCTCGGAATAATCTCTCTTTCAATTTTAAATTATTTATTTTAGTTAAGATTGCTGTTTTTTTCCAATAACATAGGTAATCAATCTGTCTAACCTACGTGTTCACCTCCGAGTCGTGGTGAGATAAGGCTCACAAACATATGTCGCTTAGTACAATAAATTCTCAGAATGATCGGATAAGAGAGCGTCGGATAACAAGGCATCTACTGTAATTTTAAATTTCAAGATATATGTAGCGACTAGATCCGTAACAGATAATACGAACTAATGTATATAGATTAGTCCCAATCTTGATAGCTCTACGAGTCATAACCACGATGCTTCGTTTAGTTCCTGGGAGTCGTGAGTTTGATAATCCCAGCGGCCGGACTTTTTATGTAATATTTACTTATGTAAAAATTAAAAAGTACAAAGTCAAAGGGATGCCACATGCATCTTCATAATACTATTCAGATGAAGATGGCGCTAATCTTTTCCTCATAAATATCTGGCTGTAATACAATGTGGTTAAAATGTTTGATTAGTTTGACGTTGTATGCTAAATTTCATAAAACCATTAACAGAATGCATATTGAGCAATATGGTCATTATATTGATAAATTGTTGAACGAAGAACATGGCCATATATAGCTTTTATGCCAATTTTATGGAAATTATCATTGGCCATATTGTCCATACTGGTTTGGCAATATGGCCAATTACCAATCTTTTTAAGTTGCTTACTACTATCTTCCTCAAAGGACGAAGCTTATGTTTGACTATTGAAGAATATCACCAAAGAACTATTCTAACTTGTACCGAAGTTAAAAAGCCAAAAAACTGATTTATCATTGCAAGAAATAAGTATAAACCTTAGCATGGCCATATTTGTTGCAAATACCTTATATAAAAACATTCAAACAAGGTTATAAAATAATAAAGTAGATAATAATATTATTGCAGAAGTAAAACAAAGAATACTTCAATATATTATGTTGAATATTTGAACTTAAATATTGTATAAGTATTTTATTTATACAATATTTAAGTTCAACTTCTACTATTATAAGTAGAAGTTACACTTTTTTTTTTCAATATTATGCTAAATAATTCCGATTTTTAATATTGTATTTTTATTTCATTTCATAAAAATTCATAAAGCAAAGACTAAATAATAAATTAGTTGATGAATTAAGGTAAAATGTTTGTTTCTCAGTATTACGGTTTTAATAAGTAATGAAATAATGAATTTTTAAATTTTAGAAAATTATAAATAGTAGGGAACAGTTTTCTTTTATACTTCATTTTTCATTACAAAATGCAGATCAAATGAATTTATTCATAGACGTGTAACGTCTAGTGACATCTCTCTGTGTCCTTGCGAATGTACTATTTCAGAAAACTTGATTGGGAAACTTACATTTAAAATTTGTATAATTTTTAAGTGTTTAGATAATAAGCTTTATCTTGATAATTACATTGTTCAATTTAACAAAAATAAAATTATTATTGTTTTATTATAACAAATAAATTGAATTTTAAAATTTCCTGACCTGGTACCCAATAGGTACATACGTGTGCAGAAAAATTATCTACAAAATCGGAAAAATTATTCAATATTTTATTATTTCGTTCATAAATCTTAACGCGTGTAGAATAATAATATTAAAAACTTCAATATAACAAGTTAATTCAATTAATAAAATAGATATTTTTGAGCTTTCAGCGACGGTTATCGCTTTCGTCAGAAATTTAATTTATTTATAAACATAATTAATTACATGGAACCAAAAAAAACGCATTGTCATTAGATACGATCTATGATCCAAAAATTTTGAAATATGATCGTGAGTTATGGAACTACCTATAATGCGAGTTTCCGTCATGTTGAAACGATAACTGCAGAAGTAGCTTTTATTTCGCAACGTTTTCGTGTATTGCACAATGATTTTTACAAAAACTAAAAATAAAAATTAAAATTTTGGACATATTTGATGACGACCTTTTCCCACGAAATTAGATAAATCATAATACACCACTCATTCGTGTGTATATCTACATTATTGTATTTTGTCCGAGTTACGATGTAAGTAGCACCATGAGCGAACAATGATTATTTATTATATATCGATCAAATCCCCTTGAGGCAATATAATAAGTAAAAATAAATAAAACACTTTCCTCAAGTTAAATTTCTATTGTGTACTAGTTTCGGTTCAAGCCTTCTTCAGCACATTCTACAAAAAACAAACGGTATAAAGGGAAAAAACATATACAAATTATAAACATCAAACCGTCAAATTTACAGTTGACAACAAAACATTTAAAAAATCGTCTAGAACCAATTTGTCAGGAACGTCTTTTAACAATAAAATTTAAGAACGATAAATAGGTACATAAGTGAAAAGCAGATAGGTGCGTTGGTGATAACTCTTAAAAATTTTGAATTCGTATCTTGGCTAGATATATAGGTACTAGAAAATATCGAAGACAGGGACGTAGTTCAAATTTTCCTGTTCATTTAATAATAAAGCGCTGGTCTCTTCTTGCGCACGTTTTGATTTCAAGATGTTCGAATAAATCCAGCTTTCTACCCTTTCTTTCGCCGTGCATGAGCCCAATGTTCCCGTCATCTATGGTGTGGCCAGTTTCCAGGAGGTGTTGCGATACCACGGAAAATTTGTTTTTATTTCTGCACTGAGAGAAAAGAGATGGTAAATTGAACGAATCTGAAATGTTGAATCATTTCTTATTGAACATTAAACGAAATTTCGTTGAATGAAACAATTTTCAGTTGTTACAATAAATTCAAAAATGTTGTTTCAATGCATTAGTTTTGTTAAATAAATATTAGTTGATTTAATGTTTATAATGGGTTCAAATAAGCTTCAATACGATATTATCGTTGAATTAATAAAATAGTTAGATTGGAAGAAAACCAATGAAATTCTTGAACGAAACTATTATTTTGTCTTGTTCTAGCATTTTAGTATGTCATTTCAATGCAACCAAAATGTTAATCAGTTAAACTGAACACAATAAAATTGTTGAATAGAAGCTTGAAAAATATGCGAACCACTGCGCAAGTTTATTGTCATATATTTCAGTTTGATCTTTGATGCATAATAACCTTGATGTGTTCATGAAATGTGAGTTTGCAAAGTGCTAGAAAAATGGATACTACAGTTATGAATAATTGTTTAAAAGTTAATACCTTTGAGGATTATTTGTTTAAATTTATTTATTCGTAAAATGCACTACTGTTAATACAGTAATACACCTATTGTGATGGTTCAACATTGGATATACGCATTCAATTTAGAGTGCTTGATTTAATACCATCATAAGTTAGTGTAATGTTTACTCGAGAAATAATGCTACGCTTTATATTAACGTAATTATATTTTTTTAACAATTACACATAATATTTTTTTACAACGACAACCATTTTTCTTGCTCAGCGTCACCTGGCACATGACCAACGCCCCACCAACCCATAATTCCCCATATACTACAATAAGTAAAATCAAAAATCTAAAATGATTCAAACAATAGAATAAATTGTTTAATTTAATACACCGAAATGGTTGGTACAATATACCTACTTGGTTAGTTCGAAAAGTGCGGAATGTTGAATCAACCTTTCAGTACGTCCTATTAAAGAAACTGATAGCTTTAGTGTAGTAAATTTTGATTCAATTAACACAACGAGAACGTTCAAGGAAATACTTCTCATGTTAAAATAACGCAAAAAAGTTAACATTTTATTTGCATTAGTTTAATGCACGTTTTGCATTCGCCACCCGCAACGCAAACAATTTGTTGGTTGAATCGTTTATCGTTTGATTAAGCAATTTCTTTCTCTCAGTGTGTGCTCCGCCAATCTTATTTTATGCTTCCCGGATTTAATAAGATATCCCACCTGGGACCAGTTACATATAAAATCACCCGATTGTTGCATGAATTCAAATTGCAGACAACAGTAAATAGCGTTAATACAATAAGAGAAGCAATCCTTAACAATAAGAACCAAGTTAACAAACTCGAAAGAAGCGGGGTATACGCTGTAAACTGTGGAAATTGCCACGCACGATACATAGGGCAAACCGGTAGGAATCTTAAGACAAGAAAAACAAATTTTCCGCGGTATCGCAACACCTCCTGAAAAGAAGGTATCAATAGAATATTATTATGGTTAATTTAATTTATAATGAAATGATCAACGTTTAACATATTCTGTCTTTTATTGTTCTTGTTTCATTCCGTTTTTGGAATTATATTTTTATATTCTTGCTCTAAGTATATATAATTAAATCAAAATTTTTTAGAAATTATTATTAGTTTAATCTTGGTAAAATTCAGTTTTTTTTATGTTTTGCGTAATTGTTTACAAATTGCTCGAAATAATGTTTATTAGTTTAATATTATTTATTGTCTAAATCAATAAGTTGGGGAAGCTGAAATACAATAAATTGATAACAACACGTGTAATATAGGGAAAGCAAGCACGCTCGCATTCTACAATATAATCGTGCTACGCATCCTACGGCTCTAATATTACTTCCTTTGTGCCTCGTATTTGTTCTACTCTCCACTCGACATTTATTCCATTTCTGGGTGGTATGTCAATTTGCTAAACACGAATATATGGAGTAAACAATAGTTGTATATTGTAAGTTTAATTGCATTTTGTTGTTTAATAGTTACGTCCATATAATACACATACATACATGATGGTATTTACCATCATAAACATTTTCGTTTTCATTTAAAATTATTATATTTTTTACAGAACCGATTTTCACAACAATAGTGTATGCTATTTAGTTAAATAAATAATGAATAATGAACTATATAGTATAACTAGCAGGTCAGGCGGCCTGTCAGCCGACCTGACCTCCTAGAAGATGAAGACAGTGGAACTCGATTGATGTAGAAATCGAATGGTGTGAATCTCAATTGGTTGCTACTCTCCTATTGGTTATATTTTTTTACTAACCTTTTTAGACCTTTTTAGATATATACATATTAATAAAAAAATAGTTACAGAAGGAAACAGAATAGGAAACAGTTTTTTTTAGGTTTGTAGTTTAAGTAAATGTAAATGTAAATGTAAATGTAAATGTAAATGTAAATGTAAATGTAAATGTAAATGTAAATGTAAATGTAAATGTAAATGTAAATGTAAATGTAAATGTAAATGTAAATGTAAATGTAAATGTAAATGTAAATGTAAATGTAAATGTAAATGTAAATGTAAATGTAAATGTAAATGTAAATGTAAATGTAAATGTAAATGTAAATGTAAATGTAAATGTAAATGTAAATGTAAATGTAAATGTAAATGTAAATGTAAATGTAAATGTAAATGTAAATGTAAATGTAAATGTAAATGTAAATGTAAATGAAAATGTAAATGTAAATGTAAATGTAAATGTAAATGTAAATGTAAATGTAAATGTAAATGTAAATGTAAATGTAAATGTAAATGTAAATGTAAATGTAAATGTAAATGTAAATGTAAATGTAAATGTAAATGTAAATGTAAATGTAAATGTAAATGTAAATGTAAATGTAAATGTAAATGTAAATGTAAATGTAAATGTAAATGTAAATGTAAATGTAAATGTAAATGTAAATGTAAATGTAAATGTAAATGTAAATGTAAATGTAAATGTAAATGTAAATGATTTACTGTTTTAATGTTTCAGCGAAAGAATTCTAAAAGCACACTATATTAACCTGTTTTTGACTAGAATGTCTAGGCACTAAACTAGAACGTACACAGAGAGAAATATATGTTACTAATCTACACAATTGTGCAAAAAAATGACACAATTGCGTTCTTTTTCTGCACAATTGAGTGCATTAGTAACACATATTTCTTTCTGTGTATTACATAAATTTTCAAAACAAATCTTACTTTGTAAAAGTTCCAATTGCAATAACAATTTTATACCAATTGACGAATTTAGTCTATATTAGAACTATACTATAATCATAATACATATTAGGCATTATATTTGTTTTAAGGATACTTTATAAGTGTTTCTTTTAAATAAAATTATATTTAAATTATTTTTTAATAGTATAATACAAAATATAGTAAATGTTATAATTATAAATTATTATTAGAATTAGTTGTACAAGTACTGTAAAATTAAATTTAATTTATGATACCGCATACGTATATTGTGATGATGATAATAAGGTATTAAATCTATAATTTAATATTCAGATAATATTATTATAAATTATTATTTAAAAGTTTTTAGTTAGCTTTTACTCGTCAAAGTACTGTAAAATTAAATTAAATGTTCTGAAAACTAAAACTCAAGCACAAAACAAGTAGAAAACAAAGCCCTTAAATTATTTCCAGGGGGTAACAGAGCGTGTCACCAAAAATAGGTGAATCTAATATAACAAAACGATCACAGTCTAATCAAAAACCATAGTTATGCATACAACAGCCACAAAAGCGTTTAGAAAGTGAAACTACGTAAAATAATCCTTGAATTGCTTCTCTATTTGGTACACAGAGGGTAGCATTCTAATTTTGATAAAGGTGTATACATTGTGCAGAATATTATTTACCTAACAAACAAAGACATACTGACTCCACCCATTTCAGGCCACTGGTTAATGATAACATGATATCGTTACAGCCACGCCTTAGATTTAAGGGTGGGAATCGCAAGGGATGCTTTTCAGGGGTAGAAATCTGATTCAATTTGATTTCGTTTAAGTGGTGCAACTTCAAGAATACAAATTCAACATTGTATTATGTTGTTTATAAAAATACCTATATGTTTCGCTAACACTACTTAACGTTTGCTGATTAAATTTTATTGTTATTAAACTACATTGCAAAAAGCTATTTGAAAAATTTATATTATTTTGTAGAAATTATAAAATTGATTCCTTATTGGCAGCTATAGTTCATAATTTATTATTATTTTATTATTTTTATGTTTCTTTCAATTAATTTCACTACCTACTAATACCTATTATTATACTCTTCTATTTACATCAGAAATAATATTTTTTATGAATTGAGGAAAATTTACAAAAATTAAATACTAATGAAAAAATTATACAATATTTAGGTATTAGCTTGTATTAAACTATTAATATTAAGTAATATACCTACTCGTATATGTAATACCATTATAAGATTTATTCAATGAAGTTAAATTTTTATTTCAATCTTGTTTAATGTTTTTTAAGTGTAATACAGAACAAATTTGAGATTCATAGATTTTTCAATAAAACTTATTTCCATATTTTCTGCATTTCTTCGTGTCGATGATGTAACCATCTAAACCAACAACTAAAATAATAGATTTACTACAAAGTCAAAAAGTTTAAATTTTTTAAATTGCACAAATTAAAACAAATAAAATTAAAAAATTATTATTAGTGAACACAAACTGAAACTTGCATTGAAAAAACTATTTGCACGGCTAAAATGATATTACAGAATTTGTGCAATACAGCAAATAATTTTAACTTCACCCAATAATATTTATAACACTACACAATCAAATATCTCGAAAATCCCAGAACAGTCGAGTTCCTGTAAAAATGTGCAAATCCTGAAAAGCTCATCCTGAATTCCGAATGATGTAGGTGTAACCAAGGGTGAAAGGCGTGTCCTAACTTCAACCCCCACTTCAACCACTTTGTTTTCGTACTAAGCTTGCCGGAAATGTGGTGGCTTGAACCATCATTGTTCTTGTCAAGATAATATTGGTATAACATTTCTAGAATACAGAGGCTGCAAACCTTATCCGCTTATCTAAGAGATTGGCGCAATGATAAAGAATAAAAAATGTATGTTATCAAGATAAAAAGTTGTGAAGTGCTTTTGTAATTAAAATAACTGTCACCTCTTTATCAGAATATTCGTCAGTAGCGATTTAATCGAGGATATTTGTTTCGGTTTTGTGTCACAATTAATAGATATTTTCATACCTACCTACTGCTAAAGTGATAACTTCTACAAATACCTGTACATATTTATCGGCATTAGGTGTATTCAGAGTGAAAGGACTGTTTTTAATAAAAGAATCTGTTTATTATGAATAAAGTTAAACCAAAGTATATTTAATAAATCTAGGAAATATATAGGTAAAGCAAACAGATAAGTAAAATAAATATAAATTTTCATGGTTTATGTTGTTAGTGTTGTAACAAAGATAACTAAGCATGTGTCAGACAATGTGTTTCATTTTATAAAAAAATACTATCGCGAGTGCTAATTTTTAATAATGGACGATGGTTGTCGGCTGTTTGATCCTCATGATCTTCATCATACAGATATGTTATTAGAACAGAGATATCCTACATCTGAAAGCCCGTTGGATCTGCGAGGGCAATCTGGAGATAATTCCGACGAAAATAAAGAAAAAGACGCAAGTTACGTAAAAGAAAAATTAACTTCCAAAAAAGGTTCTAGTCTTATAAAACCACCTTACTCTTACATTGCGTTAATCACGATGGCCATCTTGCAATCGCCGCAAAAAAAATTGACATTAAGTGGAATTTGTGAATTTATTATGACAAGATTTCATTATTATAGAGAAAAATTTCCGGCGTGGCAAAACTCGATTCGCCACAATTTATCGTTAAACGATTGTTTCATAAAGATACCTCGAGAACCTGGCAATCCAGGCAAAGGAAATTATTGGACACTGGATCCTTTAGCCGAAGATATGTTCGACAATGGCAGTTTTCTTAGAAGACGCAAACGATACAAACGACCATCGCCGACTAATTTACTACTGAGGGATCATCACAATTCGGCTATGGTCGCATCGTTTTTAAATCAAGAAAATTATCAACACGGATTATTTTCACACGCAAGTCTTCACAATCCCTATTCTTATTTGCCGAGTTTACCTACAAATTTGTCTAACGGATTACCGCTACTACCGCCTATGGATTTATCTAGATTAAATTTAAGCCACTTCGGCATTATTCCACAGCCCGGAGTTTGCAAACCCGTACCCGTGCAACCGACCAGCGTAACTCCAATTTCCGACATTGAAGATTTAACGACTACAGAGATTTATAAAAAATCAAAAAATGGATTTTCTATAGAATCTATTATAGGTACCGACGACGATAAACAAAATAAGCCTTTACAGCTAATAAAATTGCGATCAGAAAGTCCGGAACCTTTAAATATGTCTCCGAAATACATACCAATACATAATCAAGTTTCAGCATTTTCACCATTAGCCTCTTCCGATGATTGGACCAGATGAAATTATTTGTATAATCTGCAATCTCGTTATCATTAGACGGAAGTCTTTTTGGTAAAAAAAAGTTCATATCGGCCCTCTGTTTTCTTTTGTGTTACCAAAGATGATATTAATTTTGTGATTTTATCGATGCAATATTTTAATTTGTAAATAACTATAAATTGGTATGTATGAAGATATTATTATATAATGTAAAATAGTTTTATTTGAACAACAGCACATTGTTAAAATATTATTTAAAAACTTGATATTATGAATTTATTCGCATTTATTAAAAGACAGCGTTCATAAAATTGATTATATAATTTTAATTTTGTAAATATTCAAGTGTCGATGATTGCTGTAAATAACTTAAATTTTCAATTTTATAAGAAAATTATTATCTTGGCTATCATAAACTAATAATGTATTTGTTTAGTTTACATAACCTGTGTATTATACCATTATACATGAAGATGTATTTCTTTTGTATAATTAATTCATAATAATTTTTATTAATAATAATATTTTAGTTAGGTACCTTCAAGCACTATCTGAATCGTATATACAATTAATTTATTATTTATTGTACAGTATTTTTTAAATTAATCTAATTGTTTAAAAAGATAATAATTCAAGTATGACACTTTTTGAACTCCGTAAAAGTTACCAATGAGATTTTAACGATGAAAATAATTTTACAATTTATTATCATTTTCATTGTAAAAGAATTTTCTATCGATTTTTATTTTTTTATACATAAAATATAAAATTTTAATTAGTTTTAGTACCAAAATTGTAAATAAAAAAGTTAGTTATATAAAAACGTATAATATAATTAATAAACAGTCAACCAAACTAAAATTAGTTTTTGTAATATGTAGTATTTTGAGTAAAATCGTTATCTCGTTCAAACAAAACTCGTGGGTATACGAAATAACATTATTTTATGTAAAATTTTAAGTTTATTATCTGTAATTAAACAAAAGTTATGAGTATATGAAACTTAATTTATAATAGCACAACAAACAGAGTTTTAGAACGTTTACTTAAAAGCTCCCAAAACGTAGGTATTATTTGTTTAAAAATATCAACCTAAGCTTAAATTAATATTAGGAAAGATAACATTTATAATTATAAGTTTTCCATAAAATATTCCATTAGTGCAAAATACACTCGGTTGTTGTATACAAAAATTTCACTCGTAAAACAGCATAAATATGAATAACTGTTTTATGCAATGTAATAATAATTATTTATTATTAAAAGCACTCATCACTATAGAGATAAAAAGTTTTTGCAATTAAAAAATGTTATGAAATACTTTCTATATGATAAGTTAACAATGATTTTCCACTTTTAAGAATTGTTTTAATAAAGCACTCGTTTATAAGAGTATAAAAGCAGAAAAGCTTTATCATCAAGAATTCTAGTTAAAATATAATTTACTACTTGGTGAATAAAATTTCATAAATTAATCTTTTTATTTTTTTACGTTTAAATTTACAAAAATGTTTTTAAATTAATATCATAATCAGAATAAATCGTAAATCATAATGGAATCAAATTAGTGAAGAAATATTTAAAAATAAAATTGAATATAAAACAAGTAAACAATAATAAATTGTACATGATAATCTGCAACATTAAATACTAAAATAAGCTAAAAATATGTATAAAAGTATCTTAGAAATCTCTTTCACTTGGTGCTGTAAGTTGGTTTTTAGAGATGTTCACCTCTTGCTTATCTTAAGGTTTGGTTTGACTGGATTGACATGACCCTGGAAGATAGGTAGGTATATGCATGGTGTAAATACGACTTTCTACTACATTTTAAAACCCGTACTGCAAAAACTGTCTTGCACAACGATTTTTTGCTACAAGAAATGTTAACGATACTGCCAGTATAAATTTGGATCTAAAAATTAAAGCTGTTTAATAAGTACTGAGAGAAAAATAATATTGAGTGAAATTAATAACTTAATAAGGTAAGTGACTAGCGCAATCCTTGGAGTACGAATTACTTACCCCATCAAGTCTCACTAGTTATACTAATATGTCCTTCGGAAGGTAAGTTTGAAAAGTCGGTGTATTACGTCATCAAAATCCGGCTTATACTTTAGAGGAAAAAACATCTATTTTTATACAGTGCAGAAAGTAACTTATTTCTGCATGCTTTCAGAAGAAAACACTTTCCGAACTAAAAATAACCCAGAAATTTTTGTTTTCAATAATTATAAGTAATAGAAAATTTTTAGTTTACCTTGTCCATATTTTTCATCATCTTTGTAAGCAACTGATGATGTTTGAGGTTATTTTAAGATTGTTGTTGCATACCTGCTAACATTTTAATTTGCTTTATTTGGTTATTAATAGTTGGTGATACTGAATATTATTTATATAGCAGTCCTTTGAGCATAGGACATATCGATGGTATAGAACACAGTTGCGTTGTGTGCAATAAAACTAATTTATTTTACAGTAGAGTGATTTTAAAGTTTGGATGTTTATGCCATTTAAGCTTACATACTTATAACATTTATATTGCTATAAACTTGTATACTACTTCATTGCCAAACCCAATAATTATAGTTAGAACAATTAAACTAAATTTTAATTACTAAATTTTGAATTAATTGCAGAGACTCGCAAAAGTTCTCGGACACTCCTATGATACCAATGTAAATCGAACATTTTGAAGCATCTTTTTTTCATATAAAAACCGATTTTACAGTAAAACTTTTTAGATATTTTTTGTTGCAAATTTCTTTGCTTTCAATTTTGTTTAGTATATTAATTTTTTATTTTGTCGCGCCGTTTTTGACTAACAGTGACTTAAACAACTCTGTAAAGCACAAAAAATATGGTTATCTATATCTCGAAAACGGTGCGATAAAATAGAAAAATGTAAAGGAACAAAAATGTAGAGAATAAAATTTACAAGAAAAATGCTTATTGATATTTTAATTTTTTTGCACCGTTTCCGAGATATAGACGACAATATGTTTTGCATTTTACAGTCTTGTTTAAGTCGGTGTCAGTCAAAAACCGCGCGACCAAATAAAAAAATTCATATAAACAAAATTGAAGATGATGAAATTTTCAACAATAAATGTCTAAAAAGTTTTGCTGTAAAATCCATTTTTATACAAGAAAAAGCGGTTTAAAATGTCAAATTTACATTGGTAACATAAGAGTTATATTAGTAAACCTTAAACGGTAGATGGTATACTTACCACATTTGTGCACAGCAAAGTTTATGTTAAAACGGTAAACTCTGGGTGTACTTAACTCATTTTTGAAAAAAAATGTACTTACCACTTCTGTGCTCTATACCATCGATATTATGTTGGTCTTGATTTTGGTATTGAAAGTAAGCCAGTTAGATTGGATGATATATTCTGGTTAAAAATTGTTAAAAGTTTCATTTATCAGACTGGCCATGCAAGTTTCTATGGTAATAATTTTTGAAAATAGAAATTAAATTGAATTTATTACATGGCCAGTGCAATAAATGAAAATTTTAACAATTCTGAAAGCATTTTTTGACCAATATCTTTATGATATTCGTTTGGGCTCCTTGAAGACGGGCTTATCTGAACATACGATTGAAAGTTCACATTCATTTCAACATGAAGATGTTACCATTTTGGAAGTCTAGCCGAATTATTATAAAAGAATATTTTTAGAAGCAGCATACATTTCTACGATTGACAATAATATCAACAAACAGACGGACTATGGATATATTAACGCTGGCTATAAAGGTTTACTCAGACATTATCCGCATAGGACTAAGTAGTGGGGTTAGAGTTCTGCACCTTTGTGTTACAGTGTTGTATATGTACAGTAACGGGTATCGTGATAATCAAGTTTTCTTTTTTCACTAATATGTTGTTGACTGGTGTATCATTACTTTAATTTTACTAATGCCCGTATTTACCAACTTTACGGGCATAACTGCATTATTTTGGTAGTCTACAGACATCAGGATGTTGTTTGTTTATGTTCATGTTTAATTTTCACTTTCGTATTGAATAATCTATTGTTTGGTCATTTTTAAATTGCGGGAAATTTAAAATTTTGTTATCAATTGATGAGTTGGCCATACTTTGTAGTTGATCGACACACGGAATGTTTTGTTATCATTTATAATTTGACAGAATTATTGTGTCGTATTATTTATTCTATTTTATTCGTTATATTCCCTTTTTGGCTTTAATAGTTTCTTTCATAGATTTTATATTTTTTCATATTGTTCATAATTTTTCATTTACCTTATATAGTTTTTGCGCCATGTTTTTGCCCGTTAACGCCATGAATCAAACAATGAACATCCTTGTTGTTTGGGTAAGATTTACTTACCGATATTGTACCATATTCACCTTTTAATTTTAGTCCTGATGATGGAGTGAATAAAGTCCTGCGAAACGTCGACCTGACAACTGTATTAGTTTGATTGCGTTCCAAATAACCTGATATCTTTTTACATTTCTTAAGTAAAAGCTAGATGAAATCAAATGGTGCTATCATTCGTAGTTTATATTTCTACATAATTTTTGTATCTTTCATTTTTTCTCTAAAATAATTAGGGAAGCAGGAATTTTACATGTTAATTTCCTATGTTCGGCTAACTCATTCAGCACCCGGCATAGAGTTTTTAGTGTAGTTTTTGTTAACTGGAAAATGAATAGCAAATTGGTTTCTTGTTATGACTTAACGATATTTTAACGATTCTATTTATACATAGTTTTTCTTTCTAGATCATTGCCTGATGATGCTATAGTATGGTGAAAACGTTTGCGATAATTATACTTATAGTTTATTTTATTTATAAAAAATAGAATTATAGAGCAGAAATCCAACACAAAAAGTTGCTAAGTCAAAATTTTGAAAAAAAAATTGAAAATTGAAAAAAAATAGAGAATCATTACATTTATTTCATACTTGATGAATTAATAGTATATTATAATATATCTAATAAATATGAATATCAATTACGAGCTAAAGGGTACTAATAAATCTTATTATATGGATTTCGCAATCCTATCTAATTAAATATTGTAAAAAAAATTATTATTGATTGAAAATGCTTACTGTTCATTAATAATAATTAATCAATAATAATTTTTTTTACAATATTTAATTAGATAGGATTGCGAAATCCATATAATAAGATTTATTAGTACCCTTTAGCTCGTAATTGATATTCATATTTATTGTATTTTCAAGAGCTAATAATTATAATTAATTATTATAATATATCTAATCTAATATATCTAAATATGTATCTAATATATAAAACAATGTTGTGTGATAGAGTCGGGACCATAAATTGCAATTTAACGTGAGTAGTAGTTTTAGTCCATTTGAGTTTTGGAAGTCGTCCAAAATTTGGACGAAGTTGGGTTAATTCGAAATTGGACTTGAATATGGAAGATAAGAATTGGATCCGTTAATTATTAATTAGTAAAATTGGAGATTTGATGTTGGTTGAAATTACGAAAATGTAATTGTTATTTATATGTTTCAAGGGCATTATGACGATGTTTATGTCGAGGGCAACCAATTTAAAAGGTCGAGGGCCGAGAGTATAAACATCGAGTAAAGTCAGTGATGCATACAACGTTTTATATTACACTGCATTTTAATTTGAGAATATTAAAAAATTTATAAATTTTGAATTTGATTTTGCTAAACTTCCAAGTTTGCGATGACTTGTGTATATAATTGCGAATGAGAGGACATAATAAGCGGGCATTATGGTTTATACGCCCTAGGGCATTATAGCCTACTTAATATATTTCGTTGTCAAGATATAAAAAACAAAAAAATAATGAATTGGTGTAATATAAAATCATTAAAATTGAAGATAAAGCGAAATCTGTATGTACGGTGAGCACATGCATCGAATGTGAAATTTATTTTATAATTGAATAATTGGATAATTTAAATTATTACAAATTATTTTTTTGTGGAGCATTTTGGATATTATTGGAAAATTTGGATTGGCGTCGCAAAAACTGGAACCGACTCCTGACAGTATCAATGCTTTCCAACAATTTAATTCTCTAGTTTTTGCTTTTTATTTATTTTCTCCAACGTAGTTTTATTTTTTAATTTTTGAAATTTTCTTTGTCCTAATTATCAATTACTAATTAATCAATTAACCATTTTCAAAATGCTTCATAAAATTCAAAATCTTCAAAAATCTATAAAACTGCCAAAATAATCCCAGACAAATCTATCAAAATAATCAAACAATTATTCACTTACGTCAAATCAATATTTTATTTACAAGAACCTCCAAAAATGTTTAAACTTTCAACACAAATTATAAAATGTTATCGAAAACTTAGCTTTTCACGTCCTTCTCCTTCGAACATTGCGTCAATCAGTAAAAATTATTGTACATTCATTATGTTGCCAACTTAAATTGTTACCGCGAAAACTGCACAAATTCAAAATTTACAATATATGCACAAAATTATTTACAAAAACCTTTAAAATACTTAAATAAAATTAAAATAAAAATTCAGATCCACAAAACAAATTCAAATCACAATTAAAATTCAATCACCAAATAAAAATTATTTCAAAAGTATTAAATCTTTCACATACCAAAAGAACAAAACTAAAATTTAAATCATCAAAATTAAAAAAAAGGACTTTGGAAGACGTCAATATATTAAATAAAAAAATATAATATACAGGATGCTGTATTTACATTAACAAGTAAAAACTTATTTATGAAAATTCCTGCTTCCTTAATTATTTTAGAGAAAAAATGAAAGACACAAAAATAATGCAGAAATATAAACTACGAATAATAAGAGCATTAAATTTTATCTAATTTTTACTTAAAAAGTCAAAAAATACTTTTAACATTGTTAAAAGTTTCATTTATCAGACTGGCCATGTAAGTTTCCAAGGTAATTATTTTTGAAAATAGAAATTAAATTGAATATAATACATGGACAGTCCGATAAATGAAAATTTTAACAATGCTCTTATCATTCATAGTTTATATTTCTGCAGTATTTGTGTGCCTTTCATTTTTTCTTTAAAATAATTAGGGAAGCAGGAATTTTAATAAAATAGTTTTTACATGTTAATTTCCTATGTTCGACTAATTCATTCGGCACCCGGTATAGTGGGTATATTATAAACAAAGTTTTAAAAAAATTTCTGCTTCAAAATGTTGACGTCTTCTAAATTCTGTCGCTATAGGCACGTGCCTACTGTGCCTAATGAGAAAACCACCACTGATTAACACCCAAAGGAAAGAAGGATGAGACAACAACGAAAGTTAGTCAAAATCTCGAATGTACAATTAATTTAGTAGGTATGTTCCTCATGTTAAAATACCTACTTAACAGTGTCGCAATTTTAATAGTATGTCCCCCTGCAAAATAATTAGTTTTGAAAATATTTCACTCTTTTCATAAATGTTTCACTATTTTTATGATACACTTGCGCCCCTTATAGCTCTGCGAACCTCCCCTCCGTGCATTGTAATCCCACCACTACTATTTAACTACGCCACTGCTTTGTTTTTTTATTTTTTTTTAAATAGGTACTATAATATGTCGGTAGTAGTCACTTTCGAATTATTGTTTAATTTCCGTAGTGAGATTTGTTTATATTATAACTATACAAGATTAAACTTTATATCGATATAATTCATCTTGCCTAAGTAGGTACATACAATTATATGTAACAAGGTCAAGTCAAAATTTTACTAATTACTATTTCGTATATAAATAAAAAAATATGCGTATTTTAAATTACGCAATAATTTTTGTAGTTAATTTGATAGTTAAAAAAATTAATTTTTTTTCATTACAGAGTACTTTCTTAGACACATTCTTAGATAATAATTAAATTTTTATAATAATATCATAAAATTCTCACCTTTATGCATTCATTTCCATAACTTTTGCATAATTAAGGAATAAGCGAAGATAGCGTGTTTCTAGTTTATAGCCGTCGCGTCGGTAGTGAGGACGGCTTAGAAGTCAGAAACACAATGTCTATTGCTCATTTCTTAATTATACAAACATTATTGTTATATTAATTTAAAAAAAAATATTTATAAAATAATTAAATGGTAGTATAATTTTAAAAAAATTATAAAAAACTAATTGACTGTTTTGTCAACAATATTTTATACAATTAATTTAATTTTTTTAATTAATATTCTAATAGTTATAAAAATTTAATTATGTATTAATGATAAAATTATGACAAAGTAAAATGTTAAATTTCACTACAACAAATTTTCTTTGACTTTAATTACAGTCATGATTATCGAATCTACACTGTATAATCTATAATTTTGACTACTAATTCTATAATGTTGTGTAGCGGGTATTATAGTACTAGAAAGAAAAATTGAAGCTAGTTTATTATATAATAGTCACCCCCAAATAGCAAATGTGTAGTGAGTGATAAATTTATAATCGTTAATATATTAGCGATTGATGCACGTTCAATTGCACGTCAAGTGAATGTCATTGAATAATTAAAATCGCTTAACCACAAAACGGTGAAACCTTTAAGATATAAATAATGCATGAAGGTTTGATATATCGACAATCAATTTCATCTCACAAAACACCAAAATCCACTATCAGCGACATGTGTTACCAAGATAGGGTTTTGGAAAACTTGAGGTGTGATATTGAATATAAAATACAAAAGTTAAAATGCTACAGTTGTATAATAGTAGGTACTTATATACAGATATATGTACAATATTTTAAAAGTAAAAGTAATATTTAAAAAGATTACTTAGAAGTCGTAAAATAAACTAAACGCAAAAAAAAACAAAACCCAACCATTGATTGGAAAAAACAAATTTATTAAATAAATAAGCTAATAAGTTTTTTAATTTTTTCCTGCAAATTGGATTTTAAATTTTATTGCCAAGATTTTCTAATAACAAAAATTGTGTTGTTAACAGTTCAGCATACTAAAAATTTGAGTTTTGGAGTTCAGTTGTTTACCAATATACCTATCCCTGTTGTAATAACGTATATTTATATATTATTATAAAGAATAAATATATATATATATAAATTCTTTTGCAGTAGTAATTTTAAGTTATTATTATTAATATACCGAGGGGGTGGAAAATACTTGAGTACAGCCGAAGGCTCGGAGACTCAACTCTAGTAGCGACGCGACGCGACGCTGTAATGAGATTTTTCACCGAAGAAAGTATTTAGTTTTAAATAACAATAAATAAATTATTATATATAATTTTTCAAGAACTTTAATTGCATCTACATTCTACATATTAATAATTTACAAGAAATTATATTAGTTATATCAAATAATTTTGTATAATCTAATTAATAATAAAATAAATTACAAAGTCGACGTCGCGCCGTTCCCATCCCTTTTCCCTTATACATTTATAAAAGCCCTGGGGATGCTCAAGAAACGATTAGCAATACTTTACTTGGTCGTGTGAAAGTGCAACTGTAAGCCACTGTAAGCGGAAGGTAAATATCGTTTCAATTACACACTCTATGTCGAATATCTCTCTGCAAATAGCGTGGTGATAATACCGATACCCTAAGGACATGTAATTCATGTACAAAAATAAATTTTGTTTCACAATTTGTTGGAACTTTCTTTGCTTTTAAATAATAATAAAATATTTAATTTTAATTTCTGAAGATTGAAACCAATAATTTTATTACTTGGAATTATGAATAATGTTTTTTCATAAACAATTCAAATGTCAAAAATAACAAAATTTAACTTATTGTTAATATTGCATATTTTGAGCGAAGTTCTCAATTTCTATGTTTTGCCACTTAGACGTTTTAGACCTATTTGATCTTCTCAAATTAACTAATTTGACATAATACAATAACAATGTATCTGCACTTCTGCAGCCGTACTAAAACAGAAACTACTAATGTTGTTGAGATTAACTAATTATAATAAAGGTCAAAATGTTATCTGCGAGAAGTATGTTTACCATTACAGTACATTTTCAAGTATTACATCTATTTTTAAAATAAAATCAAAATGTTACATATTTTTTACTTAATTGGTTTATTATTCGTAACAGCTACATATGAAACTTCTGTTCCAATTGATCAACTATCATCAAATAAAAGTAAGATTTATTAAATCAATTTTTTTTCATTCTAGCTAACCTAACTTCTAAAAGCAGGTAATTCAGGACAATGTAGTGGAGGTTTACTTGGTATAGGTACTTTAAAGTCAGGAGAGTTTGTAACAATGTCAGGATATTGTATTAAAATAATGTGTGATGAATTTTCTGTACTACATTACCATGGGTAAGTATAACAAAATATAATATTTAAAATTATAATTATTATAATATGAGATAAAACTTCATAACGTCACAATAGAAATTTTATTTCATCATCAATTTTTGAACAATAATGGAGATTAATGTTTAACAATAATAATTTACCAAAAAACTAAACTAATTGCTATAATATCCGAATTTCCAAATGATCTTTCCAGAAAAAACACAATCCATAATAATTGTTCGGATAAATTTGTATTTCTTTTAAATACATTTTATGAAATAAAAAAATAAGTAGGTACACTTTGATACTAGCAACCAGGTGCCTTCTTATCAAATTATTCATAAGTCATCGATCTTTTCCATTCTCTTGTATGTACTTTAACATTTGGAGCTTCTGCTTCAGTTCCATTTCCTAAAATAAAACAAAAATCTTCTCAAAATTATTCTATTTAAAATCAATTAAGACACTTATTATTATAAATAAATAAATTACCTTTAATTTCAAAATCATTGAAAATATAATTAAAATTCCGCAAACTTCTAATTTTGGACATCTAGTCCTTAGGCCATTTTTGGAAAATAGTCACGATTATACGCTAATCCGGTAAAAAAACAAAATTTACATAATAGAAAATTGAATTATTTTTACAATAATAATATTTTACGAAAAAGTCGAATTATCGAAAATCTCAAATCCAAATCATCAGCAAAACATATATTCATTTTCCAATAAAATTTTCAGTATAAAAGAAACAAAATTAACGCGATAACTCACTTACTTGTCATGGCATCGAATTTAATTCTGCAAAACCAATAAATTTTTAATTTATATTGTCGTGTTACAAAATCATCCATTTCATGAAATTTTTAAAAATTTAAATTTTGAATTGTGGTATGAAGTATTTTTGAGATTTTAATTTAATTCTAGTGATTTAACTTTTGATTTTTATAAATAATTCTTGTAAATGATATGTAAGTTTTGAATATTGATGCGTCGTTTCGTGCTAAAAAAATTAATGTTGGTACGAAAGAGAAATCAACGTAGTACTAGCTTTGTATAGTGTAGTCCCAGGTTCGATCATCGACTAAGTATGAAATTCATAAAAATTTATAAACGGAATAATTTAATTTATCCTTCTAAGTGTATTCGCTGAACCGAACAGACGCTGTCTACGGGAAAGTCCTGAAAAAGTTATAATTTTGTGTCTCAAGTTTGAGATTTACGATTTAATTTTGAGAATTAAAGTTTCGATTAAAGTGAGTAATTTTCTCGTTTTATTTTTGTTTAGAAATTATTCGAAATTTGGACGGAATTGGATTATTATTTGAATTTGTATTTGGATTTGAATCTTTAAAGTAAGATTGAAATAATTAATTATTGGAAATTTAGATGCATAATTTGGTCAGTTGTTAAAAAGGCTAAATTTAAATTGAATAAAATTTTAACGTTAAATTGGAAAGCCCAGTTAAATTTGTATTTGCGGCGAGCACCTGGCTTGATAATCGACATTTACAATAATCGTTTCCATTTTTATATCGGAAATTTATTTTAAAGGTTTAATAATTATTAATTTTAATTGGAAATATTATTGAAACTTTATTTTTGGATTGTTGAAAAGTTTGTTTTCGAATAAATTAAATTGGCGTCGCAACGCAATAAGAATCCACCACTGAGAAGTCTTGCTCTCTGACTTCGACAGCTAGCTGGCGAAAACAAAGGTGGAAAAGGAAGTTAGAGAATAATTTTCCAACGGTCCACTACGACTCTTTTTGGCGCCCATTTGTGGGATAACATTTTGTCCCATTTTATTGCCCCAATCATTTATTGGTTTATCGTGAGGCAAGGAAGGTTAATAAAATGGCGGCAACGAAAATGGGGAAATCAGATCTCTAAAGGCAATAATGATGCTTAAGATGCAGGAATCGTTAGAACAAAATTTACAAAAACTCAGGAAAAACGTACCAAAAATAAAAAAAATAATACCTACATAATTGTTGAAAAGTAAAATTACAAAAAAACAGGATGATGTAAATAGGGGTTTTGTAAAGATGGAAAAAAAATTCTAAGACCTTCAGAATGATTAAGAAAATACAAATTTAAGAATAGACGAAGAATCCATTAAAGAAGAAGTAGATAGTTTTGGAAATAGGGAGCAGGAAGAAACTTAAGAAAAATTTAATGAAGCAAAAGAAAAAGTAGTAATTGAAAAAGACAGCGAACAAGAAATGGAAAATTTGGTTGACAAGGCACACAATAAATTGGTAAATTACGATAGTTTGGATAAAGAAAAGTAAGAAACTATAATTACAGTTAAGGGTGATGGAAAATAGATGGAAAATTTGGAAAATGAAAATTTGGTCATAAAGGAAAATTTTGATGAAAATAAAGCCGAAAAGTCAATTGAAATTTCGGAGGACAATCCGAGAATTATGGAAAATGTTGATGTAGTTGAACCAGAAGTGGAGGAATTAATGGACGAAAATTTAGACAATAAAATCAAGGATGAACCGACAACAACGTTACGGGCCCAAGTATTGGTAAAATTGGATAAATTTTTGCATTTTAGTTGTTAGGAATTGCGAACGAACATCCACATACACTGAGAGCAAAAGATGTCGTGTTACCAAATCATTTTGAAATTTTTGTTTGATATTTGGAAATTTTTGATTTTTATGAAAAATAATTTTTTTTGAAATTTGAATTTGATTTAAATAATTTTATATTTACTATAAATATTCAAATTTGATAGTTATTGTATTTAAAATTAGGTTTGTGAATAATTTATTGTAAATTTTGTAAATACCGTATGAATTTTTGAATTTTGTGGGTCTTTTCGTGCTGACAAGTAGTGTTGGTACGAAAAAACGTGATACTAGCCCCTTTCAAGTGCGTCCACCGAAGCAAACGGACGTATTTCTGCGGGAAGGTCCTGAAAAATTTATAATTGTGTCTCAGAGTTGAGATTTATGCTTGATTTTGCAAATAAAATTATAATTTGAGTGAGTAATTTATTATTGATTATTTAATTAGAAACCAAATTAAATGAAATCAAATTGTCGTACATAATACACATACAATAAACAGTAATAGACCGGGAGAGTTTGCAAATAGGTACTGATATTCTTTTAAAATTTTTAAAAATTTATATCGCAATACAGGTCTGTTTCTCCATTATTATTATTTACCGCCTTCAGAATGCAATTAAATATTTATAAATATCAAAAGTTAAAAAGTTTCAATTAAAAACAATGAATTGCATACATAACTTATATTTATTTAACTATTTTAGGTGTGCTACGTACCTCAAAAAATTGCCTCCAAATTGTAAATATTTATATTTAAAAGCGGATTCACTTAATCAATACCCAGATTGCTGTCCATACGTGGATTGTTACGGAAATTCACCATAGATCTATACTTGAAATATATAAAAACTTAATTTATTTATTGTACATAATAATGTTATAAGTTGTATATTTATTAAATTTTTGAATTTTTAGAAATTTAAAATTTTGATATTGTTTTAAAAATTTGTATTTATTTTTTTAATTAATAAAACAAATTTTGAAATATTAAACATAATATAGCACAACATTTATTACATATCTTTAATTGACTTGCATGTTGAGTTAAAATCGCTGTTATATCCATTAAATTAAAATTTAATTAGATAATTTATTTAAGTAAAATTTACATTATTTACACCAGTATATTACCTAACTAGAATTCCAATAACTATTTTAGTTTAACTCTATGTTGTTAACATATTATATTTATTCCATATTTGAAATATTAGAACATTGCTTGAAACAATAGTTTTCTTCTAGCACATACGATCTAGTTAATGTAAGTTTAAATAAAAAATTTTACTTTACCATAATATAATTTACTACATTATAATAACAAAAATTTGTCTGAATAATAATTTATTGTTCCATTTTACTATAAATATATTCTTATTTATTTAACTATTTTATTACTTATTGAAATTATATAAAATTGGTACCTATATAATTTTATTGTTTACTTTACCTGTTAATATTTTAACTTAATATAATAACCCCTATCTATGTATTTTATTATTTTATCTTTAACGTAGTTATTATTAACTACTAAAAAATTCTAACGCATACATAAATATTATGATATTATTTAGGTAGTAGGTTAGATATTATGATACATAAAATATATTGTATGCAGATATAAATAATGCAGATACATAATTAGACACTCTTTCAACTTTTTGTAGGGGAAAAACCTCTGGAAAAACGGCTGATTAAATAAAAGTTTGTCACTTCTAGTGAAATATTATTTTCAAAATTCATCCCCATTTGGGTCATTCACGTCAACGGGTCGCTTTCCTGACATAATGAATATCAAAATTATTGTAAGAATTATTTTACATACATATTTTATGTATGCATTACATAATTAATACATATTATATGTATTTTACATATTTTACATTTGTACATTTGTACAAATTTTCTTTCAAGTATTTCTGAAAAAATTATTATAGAAAAATCTAATCTATAAGTTTAGCAACTTTACAATATGTAAAAGATATAAAAAAAAATATCTTTCGCGATCAATATATTTTGTTAAATAAGGTAACAATAAAGTTAATTTCATGGTAGACAGCATATAATAAAAATAAATTTCTATTTTGCTCAGCAAGATTAAGATTTATTTGTTTAAAAGCTTAAAGCACGGTGACAGTAACATTAAAGCGTCGAAGGGCCCTTATGATTGCTGGGGGCGTTCGAAATATTCGAGTGATGTCACAGACAACCACCGCACGTGACTGTTTGCATGCTTGTTTATTTAAACTTAAGCTCCTTATTTCTACTTTAATAAAGTTTAATAGTGTTTGTTGTGTTCAAAACTAAAGCTTGTGTTTGGTTTTTACAGATTAATTTACAACATACACAAATTTAATGCTTATATTGCTTTCCAGAGTGGACAATAAATCCATCCAAATTTTCCAATAATACCAGAGTTCCAAACACATTTTCTCTTTATATGAACGTTGTAATCGATATTTAGTCCATTTTCTTATTTTGGCAAAAACAGAAAGATTACTTGTAGGTATTGAAATATCAAAATGGCAAGTATAAATTAAATAATTAAACTTATTAACTTAAATAGTTTTTCTGAAGAGGTTGCCATTATTCTCAAAATAACCTATAAAAGATACTTAAGAGTACTATAAATCCATCTATGTTATACAGGGTCATGAATATGGAGTGTTAAAATTAAAATACACTACGCTTAAGCCGCGGACAAAAGCTGAAGAGCTTTCGAAAGAGGCACAGCTGTGGCCAAGGGTATATACGAAGCTGCGGGGTAGTCGATTTAATTTATCCTAAATTTAATTTGGAAGCAAACTGTGCTATCAGGTGGCCTTTTGTTAGCAAATGTACTTAGCACACGAGATGTTATTGCAATTACGTTTGTATAAGTGTGCTTTGAACAATCGAAAATTGAGATACAATGAACAATCGAACAAAACAAAAAAATGAAACACCATTCTCAAATTATTTTACTAGTTCTTAAAAACAAATAAATATTTTATGATAAATAAATTATAACTAAAGTATGTTATTATTAGTTTCAATCAGATAAAAAAAACTTAATATGATATTTTTCTTATTAAATTTTATTATCTAAATTATCTTGGTATTACGTTTTATTTATATATAACTTATATTATTTCTTTGTTATACATATATATTTAAATAATAATTCTTAGTTAAATAAACAAGAAAAAGATATTTAAGAAGAAATATTATATAAACAATATTTTTAAATTGTCATTATTTATCTTAAATATCATTTAAACCAGATGTGGAACTTCCACTTAAGGGTAGCATTGGTGATCCGCCGGGACTCACTTGCTTCTGGAATCGAAAATCTTCGCAATTAAAAAACAAAAGTTAGAAATACGAGTAAAGAAATTCACCATAACTCACAATAAGAAAGAATAGCATTTGATTTTTGATGTGCGCTTTGTTTTAAGAACAACAATATTTGAAACTATCAAATAAATTTTCAATAATACCTACACAATTTTAAAATTTGATTTTACTATTATTTCATTATTGTGGACACTTGAATGATATTCTATTGTTTGCACTCTTTGAAGTATCGCATCATATTATGTATTGTTAATCAAAAGTAATATAATTAAGTTATCATTAAATAGATTTAATTAATTGTCATGAAGATAAAGTAAGTGCAGATACTTAATAGGGGCACACCAAAAAATATAGGTAGGTAAGTACCGCAACACAGGTAAATCATTAGATCAATACAACAAAATAAATAATCGATTACTATTAATCGCATATCTATGATAACACATATTTTGTTTATTACAGGTAGGTACTTTAATTTTTATAAAATATGATTGCAATACCGTTAAAGTGTCGGAAGTTTCTATTAAAGTAGGTACCTATCCATTAAACTGTTTACAAACTGTTTATATTTTGCATTTAAATTTTTGGATACTTTTTGAATTTTTATCGGTAGGTTAATTTGAAAGTACACTGTAAAATGTTCATGTTATGAAATAATGAGAAATACATCACGTTTTAATAAAAAAGACAAACAAAATATTAAGCCTGATTAAAACATGATATAATATGTAACTTTTAACATAAATAATAAATTTATTTTAAAATAATATATTAATAGTTGAACGAATACGAGAATCGATAACAATCTTAATACAATAAATGCTCTACTATCCGACCTGAACGGCATCCATTTCCGGTCATATAGTAAAATAGTATAAAAGGTTGGCATAAATATCAAAACATGAAACTGAAGTCTGCAAACATATCATGTTATTCTTGATTATGATAACAAAACACTACATAATAGAATACAAGATTTTGAACTTCTTTATTTAGAAATTTTCTAAATGAAAATATGTTTTTTAAATTACAGATAAATCGAAATATAGAATACCAATACTAAATGAATAAATATTGTTTAAGTATACTGTAATGCCCGGTTATAGTTAAAATTTAATCTATAATTAAGTTTTCAACAATTAAAATTCATTGTTGCCACATTATTAAAAATCCTTAATTAACCTTTATTTATGTTATACGATCAAGAATTTTAAATCTTTTACCTTACTTATTTATTGTTGTTTTGTATTATATTTACAGCTAAACTAGTACTTATTTTGAACTTATTAATTTATTGAGTTATGAATTTATTTTCGATCAAAAATTTATAATTTAATTTCAAAATTAATTGCACTGATTAAAATTATATTTATTTTATAACTATACAGTAATAATAATAATAATAATAATAATAATAATAATAATAAGATGATGGTAATTAATTTTTATTTTAAATTTGTCTAAATATGAGTAATTCCACGTCAAGGGGGACAAATTTTGGTAAAATTTGACCTTCATGTCTCCGATTCAGCTGTAAAGTTTTATATGAATTCTATATTACTAAAATATGACTGGTAATTTTTGTCAGATTTTTATAATAATTATTTTGAAAGATATAGACAATTAAAAATTTCGAAAAATGGATCAAACGCTCCTAATCAAATATTAATATCTCTGGTTCCATTGAACTTACAAAATCTCTTGAATTGTACTTTCGTTGTAAATTTTCTATATTTTATGAAAGTTGAAAATTCGATGATTGCTGAACCAATTTAACTTTTAAATCGATTTTTAACTAATTTTACCACCTTGGAATATTTTGAAAAAAATATGAACGTGTTCCTCGTTAAATTTACTACAAAATATGTAAATTTCAAGATGGAGAACTAATGGACACTGATACAAAAAAAATAAATTCGTTGCGCTATTGATGCCGCTCATGATATTATACGCACGAAGTCGATTATGATAGGGGATTGTTATAAGGATTTAATCATATCTCGTTAAATATTAAAGAAATTTACATGAAACTTTTTTATTTGCCTACAGAAACTGTAAAAAATCCGTAGCGGCTGAAAATCATTTTGTTTTTAACTTTTGTTGTGACACAGGTTCTACAAAGTGTAAAGAAAGTGTTCCACGGCTTTTTGGATCGCGAATGCATAATTTTCGGAAAATACGCATATAATTAGGTATTCTCCGGTTTTCAAATCGTTCATCCACTCTGAAAAAGCCTTCGATTGCTGCTCAGCTATATGAATGCATGAGTTACCAGTCTATCAAGTTTCACGCACAGCTTTTCCAAAAAATCCTGTACAGGTGCTTGTATCGTCTCCAAATTTGTTAGATCAACTAATACCCACTGTCTGTACCTTACGGTGTTTCGAAACTCATTCTCGAATAAATCTTGAAGTTGCTCTTCTAAATTTGTTGTACCCGGACAGTTAATACAGTTTTTTAAATGGCAGTCAATTGTTGGTGGATTGCATAACATTCGAGCCAAGCAATCTGTAAGTTCTGCATTGGCCGTAGTGTGTTGGATGTAAGATAAGCTATTCTTGCACCATCAATCATCAATTTCATATTTTCATGTATGCGGATGGCACAAACGCAAACACACTGAGTTGCACTCGCTCCAAAAAGTACACACTGTTTCGGTCTGAGTTCAGCAAACTTCGAAAAACCGATTTTGACTTTCGGGCATTCTTTTGAGAAAATCCGGTATGTTTCCTTCAGATTGATAAGTAATAATCTTTTCAGCTTCTGAATTTTCTGTCCATTCTCATTTATGGTCACGTAATTTTTTCACCCGCAGTGAAAAGGTTTTGACCAGCAGTGTGGCGTAATACCTACACCAGCCGATTGGGAAGCGGGCATCCTAGTTCAAATCCTGGTCGCGTCGAATACACTGCTGTGATCTAAAGCCCAAAATATATCTGTGGGCTATGGGGAGAAGGCAACGAGAAACCATCCCATTAATTAAATTCCCTAGCACGTCATCTTTGCTTCAGCCAAGTGACCGCCTACGCACTGCATAGTGTATGGCACTTAAAAGAAGAAGAATTTTTTCAACAGCCTCCTGTTTTCAATTCCTCCTGCTCACCGATCAAAGGTGAACAAGAAATACAGATCAGGAATCAAATATTCTTTAATATTTAACGAGATATGATTAAATCCTTGTAACAATCTCCTATCATAATCCACTTCGTGCGTATAATAGTGACACCAATAACGCAACGAATTTATTTTTTTGTATCAGTGTCCATTTGTTCTCCATCTTGAAATTTACATATTTTGTAGGAAATTTAACGAGGAACACGTTCATATTTTTTTCAAAATTTTCCAGGGTGGTAAAATTAGTTAAAAATCGATTTTAAAGTTAAATTGTTTAAACAATTATTGAATTTTCAACTTTCATAAAATATAAAAGATTCACAACAAAAGTACAATTCAAGAGCTTTAAAATGAGCTGAGACCGGATTTTGTGAGTTCAATAGAACCAGAGATATTAATATTTGAATGAGAACGTTCGATCAATTTTTCGAAATTTTTAAATGTCCATAACTTGCAAAATAATTAATATAAAAATCTGAAAAAAATTCAGTAAGGTTTGTAATCAGGCGTTTTTGAAGATATGAGGTTTCGTAGCTGTCCCGGTTGACGTGGAATTACTCATATATCAAATTAAATTTCAAATCAAATTTTTTATTTGATCTGTTTAGATAATCGTTCTGTTCTAACCCATTGAAGTTCAAATCATAATATTATATATTATGTTGAACGATTAATTCATATTATTGCAAAGTTAATATAAATATTAAATTATCAATAGTCGTTTAAAAGTTTCCCTATGGATATATACAATTTAATAATAAAAAATACAGAGATTAATGAAAACTTCAAATTATTGGTTGAATGTTAAACGAAGAAATAGGGAAATACTTTTTTTTTACTTAAAATGCCCAAATACAAGAAAACTTTACATTTGTATTTTTCAAAAATATCTCCAACTGTCTTCAAATTTAAAATAAAATATTTTGCTTAGATATTAATAAAACAAAATTTCAAATTTAATATTTGTCATTATAATTTTTTCTAGTTAGTACATTTTAACTTTTCCATTACTTTTTTCTTAAGCAACTTCAAATTAATTTATATTTCTAATTAAGAAAATTGACATATATTAGTAGTTTTATTAGGAATTTTAACATTATAGTTCTGTAATTATATAAAAGGTAATTTTTTTCATTTAAAAAATCATTTTTCTAAATATGAAAACTTGATTTGTATGTATGCTGGATATGCAAGTGGTTTTCTCAGCGTCCTTGTATATGTACATCACATCATGTTCATAAAATATTTCAGAAATGCTGTTAGATACTCGTAAAATGTTCATCACAAGAAAATGCATTGCAGTATATTGGCAAACTAGACAGCACTTCTTCACATCGAAATGATGAATTAAAAATTATATATTTATTGGTTTTATAATTTTTTGACTTAACATGATACTTTAGACATAAAGACGTTCTAGAACCTAATATAGTATTATTGATTTATTAAATATCTGTATGATGGAACACCGACAACACATTAATAAGACTTTATTGCAAATTTACATGCAAGTTCAATTAATGCTAAGGAAAATCGATCAAAAGATTTCAATACTTGGTCATGTGCTTGAGGAATGTAGTAAAGTGTTATAAAGGAGGGTGATAGTACTTATAGACTAAAATTGTCGGTGTGAGGGTGATAATACCGACAAAATTTGTCACCCCGTTTATATCTAATCTATGCAATATTCGAATTGTTGAACTTTTATTGGATATATATTTAATATAATATATACTAGGTACTATTACTTATTATATCGTGCTTAGGAAGTTAATCCAATATTTATTACTTTATACTTGTATATTTTATTACTTCATTTCTAAATTCTAAGTGACATAATATCAATTACTTCAAAACTATATTTAACTCAATAAATACATTATCGTTTTTACTTATTATATAAATAATTATTTAAATCGCAAATTATACAATACTATTTATAATAGATAATTACATACACTGTTAAAAATTTATGGAAAATTACAATGATTTTCATTGTAAAATTTACGTTAAAAAACAATGTAAATAAATAATTACAGTAACGTTCGTGTAAAATTACAAAATTTGTGTAAAAATAATAGCACAATGTAAATTTACTGGTTTAGGTAATGTAAAATTAATTTCTGTTCTGTAAATTTACAAAAAAATTAGTGAAAGCACAATGGTATCTGTATAATTACATGTTTGTTATGTGTTTTGATAAATATTAACATGATGCCCACTATGTGAATTATCTAGCAATTAAACCTAAAAATCCAGGCATTCCTTTGGCACCATCAGCGTCCGTTAAGTATACGCGATAGCTGCTAACCCATACAGCATTTATAATTTTATAAGTAAGGTGTTGGGTGCTATTAATTTTTATTGTGAAATATATAAAGGTAAGAAAATATTGATAATTTCACTAACTTGTAATTAATAAAAATTGTTTGTACACTGAAAACAGAGAAATACATACTTGCAGCCCCATGCATATTATTACTAGTAAGCAAATGCTATGTAGTTATTTATATCTAATATTTACATACTTTTCAGGATTCCAAATTCATTAACATAACTACTCCATTTACACAGATAGAGAAAAAATTGCAGCAGTGACCTTACCACTTCTTTAAGGTGTTACATACTTTATATAATAATAATATATTATAATATTGAGTATTATTATACTATTATTTATTTTCGAATATAAATTTGTACAATAAATTTTTAATAAAAAGTTTTATAGATTACATGAAGCATTATGTAAAATTACACCCTTATGTAATTTTACATAGATTATCATAGGTCACAAAGTTGCCAATGATTTTCTATGTAATTTTACATAAAAAATTTTTACAGTGAGGATATGTAAATTTACATCCTACTAGTATTTTTACAAGTCCTTATGTACTCTATTACTTGGGTATGTAAAATTACATGCTCATGTATATTTACATAGATTATCATAGGTCACAAAGTTGCCAATGATTTTCTATGTAAATTTACATAAAAATTTTTTACGGTGTATTATATAAATAAATTAATACAATTCTTTTAATTTCCATTGAGTACATATACCTACCCTTATTAGTTATTAGTTAGGTATATCTTATGTTATATTATTATAATAAAGTTTTGTTATATAAGAAATAATTTGAATTTAGTAATAAATAAAGTAAAAAAATAAAAAACTGCAAGCTCATGGTTTTTTCTATATGTACTTATATGAAAATATTAAAAATTCTAAAAATTCAAATGCGACCAAAAGACCATTATGGCTATGTTTCAGAGTTAATGTTGTAAATATAGTATTTTTGTTATATTTTAGTTAAAATTGTTATGTTTGTAATTTTGTATTTAATGTACAATATTTATATTTTATTAGATGTCTATTGTTTTTATATGATTTTATTTTAGTATGTATTTGAATTTAATATTCAATATAAGTATATTATATTATCTATTGCCTTATGCTCTATTATGATTTTAGTATATATTGGTGTAAATATGTGCAGTTCTTCAGTTTCCTAAAATATTGAAATGATGGTTAATATCGAGTTACTCTACCTAAACCACGTATCTTTTGATTATAATACTGATTTTATTAATAGTCTACTAAATATTGCAGTATATGGGTCCATAATATAATATTAGTCCATAAGCATGGATTAGTAAATCCTGTTAGTAAAATTTTTTTGATATTCTGGATTATAAAAAGCATTGCGGTACGTACCTTATTTACATAATATATTATGTACTGAAAGTTAGTTTTATAGCAAAACGGAACAATATGTCTCGATTTAATAAAACCAACAGAACAACATGTCACAAAGATATAATAAGCCTTAAGTAGCGTTGAAAAGTACTTGACGTAGCGTGACATATCACACGGTAAACTTACTCTATTGTGAGAAATGGTCTCAGAGGGATACGTATCAAAAACTAATAATCCCAGCACTACCGGCAACGACCAGTGGCTTGTAAATACAAAGCTGGCTTAATATTACAGGGGTTGAACCACCCGCCGGGCGATCATCAACGACACTCGTACGCCTCATCTCTTCTTTTGATTTCGCTTCGGTAAATTAACTCGTCACATACCTAGTCGATTTTTCAGGACTTTTATTGTGAAACATACTCACAGTATATTCTCAGCGTGTATTTTAAAAAATAAACTGTTTGTGTAAAAAAGAAGTAAATATGGTAGATAAGATCTACAAGTTTTACCAAATTAAGCAAACAAGTATAGGTACATTATTTGAATACCTTTGCTTCATACAACATACTTACTAATTATATGAATAAAAAAATTATTAATTTTATATTAGATAGATAAATAGATATTGTATAAAATATATTATAATAATAATAAGATCTATTTTATATAATATAAATACAATTATCTTAATTATTTGATATAGTTGATAATAATCGTTGATTGATGTTATTTATCTCTAACATCTCTTTAAACTATAGACTGTAGATCAATTATTAAAAAAAAATTGGTAGTTTGGCCTATTTGTAACATACAAATTTATGCTATGTGTCATAATATAAATCATATTCGCCGAGTCATTAATTAATTCAATTTAATAATTACAATCAATTCATTTATGTATTCTGATGTACCCGCTTTTTCCGACGGAAATATATAGCAACTCATTGTCGTTGTATAAGGATGCTATATAACAATAAATTAATATAAAGAATGGATATTGTATTACAAAAGCTTCTAATATAATATAATATTTAATTTATTTACAGATAAATCATTTTTAATAAAATTATAAATAAGATTAGATATTCTAAAACCTGAATTTCTAATACCTTCATAACGTTGGCGACGCTTAAATGCTAAATACAAATATTTACTACCTCTCTACATCATGCAACGATGACAAACCATTGTGGGTAACCTATACAACTTATCCTGTAATTATCATAAACTCCGAACAACATGAATTTCAATATACATTCGAAATCTTGGAAAGCGTACAACTTGAAATAAACCTGCCACATCCAAATTACAAATTGGCAGTTTTACTTAATAGCGAAACGGTAATGTAAAATCAATGTTTATATCTTTTACAAAAAAAAATCAAGTACCTGGATTCTCAACAAAGTCTTTAGTCAAAGCTCCATGCTGTACGCAAAACTACCTGTATGTATAATAATGCAATTTGAAACACACCAAATATCGAAAAAATGTAAAAAAAAAGTTTTTTTAGATAAGAAATGGTACTGCGTACTAAGCGTTGAGCTAAGACTCACCCCCTGGCCCATAGCTACTCCAATTTGAAAAACTTAAATGACACTGTATCCCTTGTAACCTCAAATTAAAAGTCGTCCAAATTACGAAGCTTTTACGTAAGTATAATAAAATAAAATAAAATAAAATCAATACATTTAAATTTAAATTAATCACAGAATAACTAATAAATGAATCAGTTTGTGCATCCAACATGGAAATTCCGCTTCGATGCTAAGGTCGATGCCTATAGATACATAATATTTTTCTGTTGTTTTATTAATTCACAAATTTTTGTAAGCCAAAATAATAATAACAATAATAAATGTTAAATCAAAATAAAATACTTACTTGCTTCTACTAAAAATTACTTTTTATAATTGCTCAAAAACTGTTTTATTTGAGAAACCAGAGAAAATATTAAATAAATTTTGCAAACTGTAATATAAAGTGATGATGAGAAAACATTACCCGTTGACAACTTTTTAATTTTTCTCTAGGTCAGATGCACCAAAAGGATGATGCAGTCTAATCTACCTCTTTCTATCTAAAAAACCATTTTTTACATATTTTCAGTATTTTTAAATATACACCCTGTAGATATATTAAGTTCTGTTCAGCAGAGTAGTATGTTCAGCATCTAAAAAATCTAAAGATTCCAATTTTATATTAAAAATTAATTGCATTCTACCTATATTTTATAATAATTAACAAAAAATCTATATAAAAGATATTTATTATTTCTATTATAAAAATCTATTTCGTAAAACTTCTGCTATTAATTACTCAGCAGTTAGTTTCAAGCTTTTATATTAAATTTCAAAATTATTTTTGTAATAAAAACATTGAAGTAGAATAAAGAATTTTAGTTTAAAAACAAATTTTTGTTAAAAAATATTTATTAAAATTTTTATCCTTTAATATGAAAAATACATTTCAAATATGATAAGAAATTCAGTTCAAACACTCATATAAATATATACATTGAGCTTTTATTTGCATCCCATATTACGGAAAGTTCGTTTCTATTGCTGTTATACGTCTTTTCAAACAAAGTTCCCGAACTTCAATTGAGAATATTGAGCGCCAAGAATAAATCTTATTATTACTCAGAATGCAATGGAGTCAACATCGGTTTGACAACCGGAAACGCGGCCATGCTTAAATTAAATATTGCGGAAGGAAATACGTTCTGAGAAAGTTTAACGTGCATATTCCATCTTTATTCGAGATTCATATTCTAAAATATCAAGATATTTTAAATATCTTAAAAGGATAAACTAATTTAATTTTACACATCGGGAGCATTTCTTTAAGATAATTTATTTTTAATATCAATATTGTAATTAGACATTATTTTTCATTTTCTGACATCAAATCTATTTAGAAAAAATAAGGATTTATCTACATATAATATAATAATAAAATATATTTGATTAAATTAGTTGATGCAAATATATAGGTGCAATTCTGACGATTTAAATTGCATCAAACTTTTACAGAACAAGTTTTGCCAAAGCTTAGTTTGGAACGAATTTGGAAGAGAGAAACCCCGCCTCGAGCCGCCATTGTCAGGGGAAAACTGCGTTCTCGTCTCCAAGGTAACGCTTAACCTTTAGGGCGGAGCACAATATCGAATTACAAGGTACAACTTTACCCCTCGAATTTTAACAGCACACGACATCCTTCAGCCCTTCAAACCCTAAATCCAATAACCGTTCCCGTTTAGATTGTGACGGAGTGATTTATCGACAAATCTCATCTGATAAGTAATAACACTAGAGGAATTTTCTACGCGACCTCTGCAATATATTTAATTAAGATTCTTCAATGACATTTTTCAAGTATGTGGTAAATTCAAAATCAAATGGAGATTGATGTAAAATAATTTATTTTAATATAATTTTTCTTAGGCGAATGCTATTAGTTTACCTACCTATGTAATACAGATACAATTTAAACAAAAGAGTCATCTCATCAATTTTTTGTATTTAAAATAAACAAAGCACACTGGAACGACATTGTCTCAATAAATCTGCTATCTGAAATATTATACATTTTTATACTACTTTATGAATTGAATAAATTAAACTGCTTATAAAACAATCATTTTCACCAAAAAACAAGTATGTGTCCTCTTTAGAACCTGAAATATGGATATAATCGATAGATACGTGGTTTGAGTAATGTAACTCGATATTAACCGTGTCAATATTTTAGAATACCCAAAAAATGCACTAAACACTTTTTAGAACTAAAATGTTTTTAAGCTATCACATTATGTAAAATACACTGTAAGTATAATATTCATTCGCAAACGTTTTCACCATACTATGGCATCATCAGGCGATTAACTATAGGAATATATTGCGAATATATTCGCATAACGTTAGCGAATATATACTTACAGTGTATGTGATAACTTAAAAGCATTTTAGTTCTGAAAAGTGTTTAGTGCATTTTTTGGGTCTTCTAAAATATTGATATAAAATATGGAAACGATTTTGACAAAATTGACAAATAATTTTTTTATTCGTGAGTAGCATAGGGTATGTGAGTATAATATGCATTATATTTCATTTAAAAATTTGAACGTATTTATCTATACATATTTCTGTAGCGCGAAAACATATAAATAAAAATGGCTGTTTACTTATTGCATTTGGCGTCACTGGAAGCAGAAGTTCAAGTGATAGATTAAACACTTCTTTGAAGTTAATGATTTTTTAATATAATTTGTATATAAAAATAATATATAATTTCTTTTTAAATTAATATATCACAACAGTACGAATGAAACATTTGATTTTAAAATAAAATATTCATAAATTTACTTAAATTTGTGACTTTTAAGCGTCTTTCTCAGCCAATTAACGCTACGTTATTTATAAGTCAATTATTAATTGACTGTCATTTTTTTATCATTCAAATGTCATTTTTTCTAATAGAAAAAATAACATAATAGAAAAAATGACATTTCTCATGACATTTTCTATTAGAAAAAATGACATTTCTTCTTTAAACTTCGATTTTATCTATGTATTTGACGTAAATTAGTTAATAAAATAAATCAAAATGCACTTAAAGTCAAATACATCAATAAAAATTAGGTTTTAAAGAATAAATGTAATATTTTTCTGTTATATTTTGTTAATTTACGTAGCGTTAATTGGATGAGAACGACGCTTTACGTGTAAGACTGGCATTTGACATTATAAATCGTCTTCTATCATGTAAATTAAAAAAAAATACCTATTCAATTAAATATTTGCAGGCTAACAGTACAAATTTTGGTATAATTACCGAAAATATAAATGCGATGTCTTTGGATTTTGTACAAATTCTCTATTATAATTAAAAACACTAAAAAGAATATAATTAAATAATGTGAATAACTTTTTGCATAATTAAGGAATGAGCAATATACACCATGTTTCTTTCTTATTAACCGTCGTCGGTACCGCATACAAGTCATTAACTTTTAATTATGCAATGTAGACTCATCAGCTATAATCTTCATGAATTTATATTATATATATTATAGAGTGTGTGTGCGGTACTGAGGACGACTAATAATTTACCAGAAACAAAGTGTCTATCGGTTATTCCTTAATTATGCAAAAGTTATTGAAATCAATACAGTAACTTATTGACATCGATTAGCTTGTCATTAGTTATTACATAATATTACAACATATTAATTTCTTATAGAAGCCGTAATAAAATCTCAGAATAAAATTTAGTTGCTTATGTTTTCTCTATTTGAATTCGATGACATAAAGAATAGATTAGTTTTCATACCATACATCTTGTACAGAAAGAACCGTACTTCACTTTTATTTGAATAATTTGATATAGGAATAGTAAAAGTTTTCTAATGGAATTATGGTAGTTGAAGGCGTAAATTATAAAAATACGGACATTAAATTTTATATTTAAATAATAAAAATTGTTGAGATTTAGGTCTTTTTTATCAATTTAATTGACCGACGTTTCGAGTCCTTTATTAATTACCCATTTTCAAGGCTAAAAATAATACAATGAAATTAAATAATTAAAAAAATCTTTAACAAATTTTTACATGTAAAATGACAAATTACTTGACAAAATAATGTCATAATAATGAAGTTGTACTAAAAAGCAAATGCATTATAGTTAGCAAGAATTAGCAATAAAAATTCCTTATTTAAAAATTTTTTAAACATTTTTTAAAAATTAACAGTTAACAATATATAAAAATTAAAAAATTTAAAAAAGAATTTGACCAAAGAACATCACATGGTTTTCATTACATCCAGGATATATTTATATCCACCATGAAAAAATTGCACATCACGTTTATCGTTCATGGTATTTGAATTTATATGGATATTGATAGCCTCTTTTATTTTACGCTTTTTATCTATCTTCTCCCTAGCCAGTATTCTGATATTCTCACGTTTTATGGAATGAGAGTTTTCGGTCATGTGTTTACATAAAGTAGTAAAAGCATTTTCATCTTCATCACGTAAGAAAACGCGGGCTTTTTTGACATCTCTAAGATGTTCTTTTATGCGAACACCTAATTTCCTAGAATTCTCACCTACGTACACAGAATCACAATTCTTGCAAGGGACAAGATAGATTAAACCGCTTTCATCCTCAGTGAGGGTAGGATTTTTCGTTTTAGAAAACAATCTTAAAGATTTATTGGGGCACCTAAGACCAAATTTTATGCTAGGGATAGGTTTAAAAATAGAAATTAATTTATTAGAAAGGCCTTTAATATATACTATGCTAAGGAAATTTTGAAAAATTGGAGAAGAAAATGGTTTTGTGTAATTGGTTTTTGTATTCGTGTTAAATAATGAATTTATAACGGTATTTGGAAAATTATTAGCCGAAAGAATAAGATTTATAGTGTTTTAGTTTTTTGAATGAAATTTTGGATGAGATAGGGAGAGAACTTTATTAACAAAATTTTGTGCTACATTAAAAATCTGGTATTTCGGATGGTTAGAGAGAAAATTTAATAATCGTCCAGAATAAGTAGGTTTATGGTACCAGGATGTGATCAGTTTACCATCAAAATCATCTCTATAAATGCGGATATCTAGAAAGGGAATGCTTTTATCTATTTTATATATCATTCAAAATTTCGAGTTAAAACGAAGTACAAAATAACAAAAGTTGATGCAAATTGGTCTCAGGGCCCGCTCTGTTGACAAAAGCATCCCAGAAGCTGCTGAATTCCAAAATTACAGATGTAGAACGATGGGATCTTTCAATCCACGCAACATTTTAAAAACATTCCTGAAGCAGCCTGAACTTGAAAGTTAAGGGTCTAGTTTGGTAGAAATCTGTTTTTAAGCTAAATTCGACTATAATTAACGTAATTCACTGCCACGGCGGAACGGCCACCGTCGCCGTCGCCCATTTCGCCGTTTCGACATTTTTTTTACTTTAATCTATAACTCAAAAGTTATTAGAAAAACTATAACATTTTGACTGTAAAAATTAATATTTTCGGGGCTATGGAAAATTAGAAATTAGAAAAGCAAAAATAAAAAAACCCTCAAGGGTATAAATTTAGAAAAATAAATTCCTTAAATATTTTTCTTAGAAAAGTGTGACACCCTGTATATAAGCTATAAAATCAATCAATTAATCCTTTTAAGCATCCTACATTATGGAGATTCATCGACGGTCTTCGATCAGCTCAAAAAAGCCGGGACATACATATATTACAAACAACTTGTAGCTGGAGTAGAACCTCCTAAAAAATTTTAAAAATACAGGGACGTGGATGATAGTATATTGCGTATAGTTAACCGTTTTGACGAATACCCGAATACGATGACTTAGCGGAATACCTTTGTGGTATTGCTCACAATTACCAAATGGGGCAATACTTTTTTTTTAGGTTGTATTTTTTATATTTTTTTTATTTAATTTGTATTGTTATTAATTTTTTTAGTTAATTTTATATATAATTTATATAGAGCACCCTTACGGTCTGATGCTCAAGTGCGTCAGCTACTAAGCAGAGAATCGTGGTTCGAGCCCGAGTAGAGCAAGAACTTTATTCTAACCGTCCTCCCTCGGCGGGGAATGGCAAACCACCGAGGTAATCTGCCTTGAAAACCCTTCATAAAATGAAGTGGTTAGCCAAAACCCACTCTGGGTTGTAGCGCTGTTTACAATTACAATATAATTTATATAAAACTTTAATTGTAACTTTTGCTTTATATTTTTTAAATAACGACGGCGAAATGGGCGACGGCGAAACGGCCACGGCGAAACGTCCTATTCCGTCCCAGAACAACACTCGAATGCTGGGTTTCACAAAGGTTAGTTAAATTTTAATCTATGATTAAGGGTTTTCAACAATAAAAATTCATTGTTGTGACATTGTTGAAAATCCTTAATCATAGATTAAATTTTAACCAGCCTTTGTAAAACCGAGCATAAGCAACTTACGGCCATGCTCTATATAAGCAACTATAACATAATCATAATATAATATGTTCCAAGTTTTAATTTTATAATAAAATATACTGGGATTGTATTGAGATTTTGCAAACAATTGGTAATTTATTTGAGGTAATCTTCCGATAAACAGCAAAATGAATTCATCAAAGTTAAGGAACCAAACCTTGATTCACCCTTTCATTTACTATACTCTGAATGCAGCTACCAATGAAGAACGAACTCAAGTATAAGCTTAATTCGACGAATTCGAAATCCTTGCTTTTGGACTTTCAGAAGACTGATAAGTGCTGAATCAACAAATTTTCAATGCAATGTAAAATTTTGTTCAGAAAAGATTAAAATCCACAGCAGTGCAGTGCATTTGGAATAACAGTTGGAAATAACTGGACCTGGTTCTAAAATAAAAGAAAAAATAGAGAATAAGCAATAAAAGATATTGTGTGATATTTATTGTATGAAGATACTTAGATTATACTATGTTTAAACTTATCAAAGAATTGAACATGTAATATAAACTTAAATTTAAATATAAAACTTAAATTCGTCAATTTACTTTTTTACAGTGGTATAAAATATAATGAAACGAACAAAATAAAGAAAAAGAAGCCTTAATTCTGTTTTATATACTTACTTAACTGTTTTAAATTATTATTTCTATAATAACTGCCAAGTCGCTTTTTATTTTAAAATGGAAATTATATTTACCAGTGTTTTCTAAACATAGAAAGAGGCGCATGAGAAAACTTTTCACAATGGCTTACAAACTTCCTCAAACTAGAATGAACTCTTGTGTAGCGCATACAAAGGGTATACAAAGTAATTTCGCCTTTCAACTCGCGACTATAAACAATTTATGACGACGTAATATTGCTTTGTGGGCACACTTCGAATCCCTTTGTCAATATTTGTCTCGCTGCCACACCGAGATATTTGCTTCTTTCAAACCATCATTGTTTAACGGCAGGATACAAACAAATTTGATATTATTTGTTATTGCTCACTTTTTATATAAAAGAAAAAATTCAAAATGAAATTTTAATATAAAACTTTTATATTGCACAATATGTACCTACAATCTTCTAAGTTTTACTTCCAACTAAAGCGAGTGAAAATTTTATTAGGAAAAACTAAAAATAGTGTAGGAAATATAAACTTTAAAATGTGCGTTTTATATATCTATATACAACAGATTCAAACAAAATGCTCCAAAATTAAATTGACGACGATATACAATTAGGAAAAATTTCGAAAAATCAGCAAAAATCCCAAACCATCTACACCCACTTTAATTTAAAAATGTATAGTCATTATAAGTACCTATCTACCTACCCACCAAAATATTTAAATTGTAAATGAAAGCAATTAAGAATTCAATATTAGAGCGTATTAGCACTTATTGGGGCCAAGGTTTGTCTAATTTTTAAATTAAATCTTGATATAAAAAGAAGAAATAAATTATAGCGAAGACCAGAATAACAAATTTTTGTGACAAATTACATTTAAATATTTATAACAGCCCTATATTATCGGTCTCGTAAAAGGGACTATTAAGTTCGTATTCATATAAATGTAGGGGCTGATTTCATAAGCACAATGCGTGTGGCTCACAATAGAAAAGTTAATTTTGTTCGCCTGGTTTCATAACAAGTACATAAATACGACTATAAATCAAATCAGTAAAGCATCTAAATTTGAAGGGTTAAAATCTTTGGTTTCAAAATTTATCGCTAACCGAAATTGAATCTAAAATTAAAATTAATTACAAAATAATTCCTTTGCTATCAAATAAAATATTCGAACTAACATATATTTAAAAATATTTTTGCATTAATTACAGCGAAAAATTGACAGTGTGTAAATTCAAAGTGAATAAATCGTACCACTAGGCATTGTGATGTAAACTGAAGATATTTTGGAGTTGTAGATCAAGCTTAAGTGAGGGTGATACTTGCACAGATGTACAATTGAGGTATAATTTTCCCCTTCAATATTCCATTGTCTCTTAAATCCCCTTAATGATTGCGGGGTTAGTAGTAAATGCGTAAAACGGAAGCGAAAGCAAAGTATTTGTAAATAAGATCAAAAATAAAACCTCCAGCTTAATTGGACATAATAAATTTTTTATGGACTTGTGCGTATATAAAAATGAAAAAGTATAGAAAAAAATAATTCGCATTTACATTTTTTCTTCTCCTTCCAATTGCTTTTGTTCCTTATCGTCAAGGAGTTTTTCTTTCAATTTCTTATTCTCTTCCAAATCTTTGGCTGAAATATCTGCAAGGTCTTTATCGATTTTTTGTAATCTAAGTTCAATCTGATGGTGTTTCCACAATTTTCCTTCTTTTTCGGCTGATTCTATTGATTTATCGGCCTCGTAGGTGAAAGGCGACGTTTCTGTTTGAGCTCCGTTTTGCAAATTTTCGTAAGATTTAAGTATATCCTAATAATTACAAAAATTAAATTATATAAAACTAGGAATCAATAGTTGTATTAACCAACGTTTAATTTAATATTGAGATCTTGCATGACCGACTCCTCTTCGTCTTTTAATTTAAAGTAATTTACTTTTAATTCTTGTATAGTTTTTGCTTTTTCGTTTTTGTTCACACAAATATTTTCATTTTGTGTGTTTGAACCTCCATACTCTTCGGAATCTAATAAAACAGAACGTATCACAAATAAAACGTATTAACGTATAACCTCTTACCCAAATCAGCTAATAAATCGTCTAATTTAAGTTTTTCTTCGTCTGTTAATGAAACTTGACCCATTGAATTATGTTGTTTTGCCAACTAAAATAAAAGCTCTCAGTTTCAATTTGCACGCATTTGTGATATTATTCGTGACTGAAGTTTGATCAATATTATGTCACTATGACACAAGTTGATACTGATTTTAAACAAAGTTTCCAAAAATGCATTAGTCAGTCAAAAACTCGAAATATTTAAAAATGGTACATTTATATTGCTCACCCACCTCAATATTTCTTTTAACAAATTTATTGTCTTGATTAGCTTTGGTTTTATTTTTGACTTCTTCAATTTTACATTTATCTTCGCCATTATTAGCCTCAGCTACAAAATTGCATTATGATTAAAAAATAATTTAATTATTACAAGAATTGGTACAGAATTCCAATTTACTGTGCGTGCGGTGTGGATAACTTTAACAAAGCCGCCTTTAGATACACAAACTTCCTATTTATGATGCATTGTGGTTTATGGGATATTTGGATGATTAAATTTACGACTATTGAAACTTTTGTTGAAGTAAAATACCTAATAGGGTGATTTGAAGCTTCAAATTTATTATTTATTTAGGATTTATGAATTAAATTTAGTAAGGCCTATTATTTTAATAATATATTTCCCAGTTCATATAAACCAAGCTAATACCGGGGAATAATTTTAGTTGCATAAGTACAATATGTTTATATTATATAATATCAATTTTTATGAGGTAAACCCATTTAGAGGATATTCTGTTCTTATTAAAAGAATATTCCATATTAAAATGGATTTTTATCATATTATTAAAAATAAACTATTTCCTTCCATGAACATGCCTAAAAATAGAAATTACGTAAATTCGGAATTCTAAACCACGACCACATCAGAAATCTAAAGATTGGCTTATGTATGAAGTTCAGCATAGCATAGAATCTTTTTTTTTGCTTTCCCCTCGCGAATTTTTTAAATATTTAAATAACCGAAACGTGTTTAGCTGCTTTAAGAAATAAGCAAATGAACCTAACTAAACACGGAAATTTATTTAGTTGAAAAACTGGCCCTGCTAATGAAACGACTAGATTACGAAAATCATAGTCGTTCTCAACTATTAATAGCAACAATGTAAATATACATATAATTTTACTGATTTGTTAACATCAAGGAAACTTATAGTCAAATACTAATCTTCTCCCAATCATTCTGTTAAGTAAGAGACCCTAGAAATGCACCAAAAGATGTTGAATATGCTTGCTGCCATCTATAGCATGCCAGAAGATATGCTAACAACAGCTAAAGATGGCAGATGCATCTGCCAATAAGGAATCGAAGGTGTGATTGAAACAGCCAAAATCCTTCAATAATTCACCACTACTACCCTTATTTTGTATCGTGATATAACTTTTCCACCTTTTCTTTGTTCTTGTAATAAAAATATCTTATATTATCTACTACCTATTTCTCTCTCTTCACTAGCACTTTGAAAATTACACAACTGAACAAAATCTTGAAACATTTTACTATGTGTTTGAGATACTTCCAAGTCTGTGGTCGAGTTGCACAATTCCCGCTCAACAACCTTCCGCTCCAATTTTGCAGTCTATCTTTTTAAAATAATAAAAAAGTTAATGGATAACAAAATTAAAAGATCAAATACCTCAAACTTAGTATTCGTATCCAAGATTTCCGAATCAAGATCAGTTATAATTTTCCACAAACTATTAGCTTTTGAATCGTCTTTGTTTTCATTTAATTCAGACCCATCATCAATTTCTAAATTTCTAGGTCTTCTTCTATTGAAGTTTCTTTTTAAAATATTCATGTTCATAGACATTTCGGTAAAGAACGCATTATTCTCAAAAATTTCGTGATTCAATGCTGAAGATCGAGCTAAATTGAAAGAACATAAGGTTAAAAAACAGGATAACTATTTTATAAAAAAACCTTGGACTCGTTACGATCAAAACAGTAATAAATAAATTATTTATTGCTACACCATATCAATTAAGTGCAAAGGTATACAAATAGAAAAATACAGAAAAATTCACGTTTAACAATTTAAACAAAATAAATAAATTTATTCTATTGGTGTGGAAACTGTAACTAGCGTACCTTCATCCATATCTGGTAATTTGATACTCCCACGTTTTGGTCGCCACTGAATCATCTTCTCCATCTCTTTTTCTTCGTCTAAATCGACCAGGTCGTGGCTCAAACTGCACGCTCCAGAATATTGGGCTTCATAGTTCAACAAATCAAATTTTTCGCCAAGTATAGTGTCTAACTTAACAGGTTTTTGTATGTCACTTTCTTTTTCGACCGCTTTACTAGTTGTATAAACGTCAGGTAACAAGTAGTTTGAATCTGACTGATAAGTTGAGGTAGACTCGGTTACTCTTGGGGGTTGTGCAAGAGGTGATATTCCTCTCTTCTCGGTTCGAACATTTCGTTTAGGTTTTCGCTGACTAGTTTTGACGCTTACTTGAGTTTCTTCATCACTGCTTCCTTCCGTACAAAGTTCTTCACTTGATATCCACTGCTCTTCTTCATCCTACAATAGAATGTAAAAAATATAAAAGCGAGCAAGTCCATTGGCTGATTTTAAAACTGGTACAATTATTATCAGGACAGAATAAAATTTTGAATGATGGAAACTTACCAACATGAGGCTAAAATGAGATTTACATTATCGTAAGTGTACGGGCAAGATTGCGACCCCGAACTCCACGTCATGTTACATGTATGTAAATTGATGTAAATGAAGGTAGCAAGACTTGGGTCCGCGATACTGTAATGTTAGATTTAACATCAACCACAACTTAAAGCCTTAAAGCCCCAGAACGAAGTGGTTTTTGGAAAGTTCCCTTATTTTATATAATTCAAGCTTTGCAAGCTACTGATATGCAGTCTTAACAACAGAGGAACTTTTTGTGAATATTTTATGAAAATGCTTTTACCTATTATCTATTACTATTAGATTTTCAAACTAAAAACGATTATTTAGATAATTTTATTTTATTATTTATAATTTTAATAAAAATCAGTGCCAACGCAAACATCGTAACTATAAATCGGGTTGTAACTAAACAATTTTAATTAAGTGTATGGTGCCAAAACCTCAGATATAAAATTTTACTACAAAATAAATTTAGGATTAACCTTACTTTTGAATTTAAGAAATTAAACATTATTTGACAAAATGACACAAATGAAATAATTATACATAATGTTGTTAGTACCATCATACTATACCAGGCTTAGCTGCCCTTTTATCCAAAATCTTGTTAAGAGTTTTATCGCGGCATTACAACATATTTTTAAAATTTCCTTGCTATCCCAAGGGTATTTTATACTACACACAGAATTTTATCTCATCCTGATAATATTCGACTTTCAACACAATTTTCTGCTTAAAAGGTTACTTGATAAAGATAATTACAAGAAAAAAAAATTATTTACGACAGTGAAACAAACAAAAACTTAATAATCTCATTATAATAGCCAAGTTGAAAGAAAACTGAAGATGATTTTTCATTTTCTTAGGGATTGTATTAAAAAGTAAATAAATCAATCATACCTGTTTTTGAATCCTCGTATGCTGAGCAAGTTTAAATGCTTTAATTCGTTCTGCTTGACTTGACATTGTAAAAATTTAAAATTAAATTGACAACTATGTAACACTTAAATGTCAAATATAAACAGTAATTAACAAATTTTATACTCTAATACTCTGTACATCACCTCTTCTATATTTATAACATAATAACAAGATTGTTAACAAAAATTAAGACAATATTAAACAATTATAAAAAACATGTTATCACTGGTATTAAAGCAAAATTGTATCACAAAAATAGGATTGCAAATTTACATATAATGGCAAATGCTTCCAGCAGAAGTAAACAAACATGAGTGTTTTAATGCCACAAGCTGACTCATGTATGATAATAAAACTTTAATAATATAATTTACTTCCTGATAATGAACTAAATTAGTAAAATTTCAATTTCAAGTGCAAAAACTTTTAATAACACACCAAAAACTACTTAATTTATTAACAACATAATTCATTGGTTATAACATTTACAAAAATAATAATAAAATATTTAATTTCTTGTTTTAATCTTTTTCCTTGAAAATTTTTCCTTGAGAAGTGGATCGACTAATGACGAGTTAGTGTGATCTAATGATATCATTTAGGTGCAACTTCAGTTAAATGAACATCAGAAACCTAAAATTTAATTCTATTTAGTACTATTGAACATTATTAAAAAATGTCAAATTAAAATTTTAAATTAAGTTTTTCCTCTTGAATGTGCATTTTTCAATCATTGTTCATGTAAAAAAAACTAATAATGTACAATAGAAAAGATGTTAGCAAGGTCGGGATATTTAGATATCAAGGAATAGTATGTACATAGTGGTATTATGTTGAATTTCAGTAAATTAATTTTTGAATTTAAAATATGAACTAGCCAAATTACAACCTAACGATATTCAGAAGTAGATGTGTTAATGTATACATATAACCAAAAGTAAATAGGTATAAACAAATAATGTAAAATCATTATCAGTGGCGGCGAATCAACACACACTGAAACAAAATAGTCAAAAAGTGGATATTCTGAATTTTGGGTTGTTGGACGACTTATACCTCTAGTGTTTATATGAAGCGTCGGCAATCTATAACCTGCGGGTCACCAAGTGACCCCTTTGATAATTTTAAGTGACCCACTGGACTTCAACAAATAAAGTATAAGATATAAAAATAAATTATAATTGAAATTATTTTAAATGAATGGCCTGAAAGAATGGATGGTGAATTCCCAATGACCCGAACCGATACTTAATAGTCATATGTTGGTTGATTTTGACCCGCAGTAAAAACAGGTTGCCCACCATGGTTTTTCAGATAATAAAATAAGATAGGTAATCAAGTGTTTGTTCAAAATTATTGGTCAATATGTATTTAAAAAGATTACAAAATTACGTCTAATGTTTTGGGAAGTATTTTTAAAGTGCTTATGTTAAACGCATAGCACCTATTTCAAAGATTTATTTTAAATTAAATTAAAACACTATAAAATATTCGAATAGACGATTAGAATAGAGAGAATAGTATTCTCTCAAAATTGCAAAACGATTGCTCTGCAATCATAAGAAATGCTAATTTCAGACGCAAATATCTTGAAACGAAAATTTCAACCTGGTTGACAAAAAATCAGGAATATTACAATAAAATAATTTTGTTTGCAAAAGTACATCTTTATAGTCTTTATTTTAAGATAATGTTGGATTTAAAAAGGCTCTTTAAGAAGCGGTTCAAAATAAGAGATTCGCCACCAAATGTCCATTAGTACCTACTGGTTGTCAAAGCAGATATAGTGTTAATTCGTCAACTTCATTTGTGTTATAGATACAGCTTAACTGCCCTGTCAGATCATGTTAATGTTAACGTAATGTTAACAAACGGGAGCTTTGGATTGGTAGATCAACAGAAACATGGCTTTTGATTGGAGCGTTTGTGAACATTACGTTAACGTTAACATGATTCTGACAGGGCAGTAAACGATTGCATTTTCGTTATTTTCTTAAAATAGAACATGGATACCTACATGTATTTCATAGGTGAAAAGTGGGTGAAAAGAAACCCCAAAATGAATTTAAATAAATTTTTATCGTTTTCCTGATGCTGAAAAATGCAAAAGTTTATGTTGGAACGAAAATTGGTAAATATTTTATAATTGATGAGCTTTCTTTAATAGTTATAATAATATATTAAATTATTAAGTAAATTGCATAATTTTTTTGTATAAGATTGAAACACGATGTTTAAACAAGGTGTAATTAACCAGAAAGGAAAAACAAACTAATCATTTCAATTTAATTTCTGATTTGAGAAAACGTAGTTATGTAATTTATTCAATTAATTTGACATTACCTATTATTACAATAAATTATAAATATTTTCATCAAGTTAATAATACAAATACTCATGTAAAATAGGTAAAGGGAACTTATAGACCTCATTGTTGACAGAAGAAAAATGTGGATTAGAATTTTAAATAAAAATTAATGTCAAAAGCGTTGTCAAACACTATACTGTTCTGAAGTTACAACTGTTTAAGTTGTTTATTTTCAATCTAATTCAAATCTACAGAAATTTTGATGTTGTATATCAGCATAATGCAGTACTAGCATCTTAATTACACATATGACAGCTAAAATTATTATTATACGCAACTTACTTCATTCAATAATCAAAATTAAAAAGCCTATAAAAGAGTATTAAGAGTGAATTTTACAATTCTTCCATTTTTCATATGAATATGAAGCACAATAAGCAAGTGAAATAATATATCGGAGGTTTTAGTTACGATTCTTACCACACTAGCGCTGCAATCTTAACTTCTTTTCCCTATCCCTATACTTTCTAAATATTTTTGATATTTTAATTTCAGGCGAACCACACGGCCGATTTGCTGTCAACAAGGCAGATACTATTTTTTAGTGGTTAATTTCAGTTCCTGAATAGTCGGTTTATGAGCTACTTACAAATGAACCGAATTTTTTTATTTTTTATTTAATTTTTTAATTATTTAGTTTATTATTAAATTATTAAATTTTTGTTGTTGTGCCATAATAATCAATAAAATTTGGTAAAGATTTGAAAAAAGATCATTTGTATAGTTTTCCTATAAAAAAATTCCCAGAATATCAGCATATTTTATTCAGTTACCATGTTTTCCTCCCTTAACTTAATAAGTGAATCAGATACAAAGTTAGGTTGTGAGCTTATAAGCACCTGCAAATGACACTGAAAATACTGAGACTAAATAGCCAGTACATACTGACTAAATAATTCGGCCATTGACGTCAATGACCATGTATTTTGGGCGATGTTGCCATTTAAAATTTCATATGATGTGGTTTTTACATCATTGTTTGGGCAATCACGTTAATGGCCAATACGGGGTGAGCAATAATGAAACTACTATTCTACAGATTCGATCAAATTCCATATTCTATCACTAGTGATAGCCGTCACACACGTTTCGTACCTCGTCGAATTCGGGCTTCCCTAGAGAGGTCGAGCCTCCCGGTCGAGGTAGATTGATTTAGAAATATAGTAATATTAATTTATCTATACGATTAACGATTTGTAGTTTTTGTAAGGTCACATTAGGATTTATTTATTGCTATTTTGATGATGTTTTGTGGCGAAGGTTTCAATTACTTTTATGAGAAATCCAGCAAGTCCTAATCGCCGCCACTGACAACACTAGTATCATTAATTTTCTGTAGTTATACTGCCTTCAAATAGACAGTGCATAACTTGAATCTTTAATGGTATTGATTTTTTACATTTAATATTATTATTTGCTAATTAAAAAGATTTAATTATAGTACAGAAATATTATTCTTGTTATTTTCCGCATTAATTTTCATTGGTTATAGTAGTTGTGTTAATTGTAGAATAACTGAATGTATTGTTGGATAACAATATCATTACGTGATGGTTAACTACACATGTACTCAATATATAGACAGTTCTCGTCAACTAGCCGCATCAATGTATACGAGGGTGCCTTTTAAGTTTCGGGAATGGAGTAGAAGAACAAATATTTTTTTATCTAAATTGGCTTTATAATTTAAAAAAGTCTTTTTCATGAAGATCAATACGCTTTTGGATCCTTTTTAAATAATTTTTGAAGTACTTTTTCCACTCCAATTAAAGTACCTACCTACAAAACATGCATTTTGAACGCTTCAATCGCTTCTTCAGTCGGCTGGTGTTTAGTTTTGGGCTCATTCGCGTAAGTCTACGATTCGTCACTTGTCACAATGTCATCCATCCCGATTTGAAGCACTGCGATCGTATTTGTGAACCATTTCTTCTGACCAATTGACACGAGCCTTGTTTTCAGCGATTGTCAAATTATGTAAGTTCAAACGCAAAAAAAAGTTTTTGACTACCAAATATTCAAGCAAAATTAAATATCTGTTGGTCCCTGAAATGCCCAAGGATGCCTCAATCTCGCCATAAGTCATATGACAATTTTGCAGTATCAGTTCATGTACAGCATCAATGTCTTACAGAACAACTTTTAACTTTGGACGACCTCCACGAAAGTCGTTGTTGAGCAAACTATGGCCAGAATTTATTTCGGTAAATCATTGATAAATACTGATCATTGATGGTGCTTCATGGCCAAATGTCAAATTAAGATTATCGATGCTCTGCTCTTGAGATAATCCATCTCGAAAGTTGTAAAAAATAATCGCAAGAAAATTTTCACGAATAAATTTCATCTTTTTGTCGAGATGATATCTTCAAGTTACTATAAACAGTACAAACAGCGCTCGTACGTCAAAAAGTTCTGAATAAGAATACCGTTAAAAATGTCCAACTTTATGATAGAGACGTCAGTTGCCAGATGGCAGCACTAGTATTGCTCATTCCCAACGTTTTTTTCGATATCATCATCGTGAATATCTTCCTGTCGGCCAGACAATGACTGGATAGTTCTATGTTGACGTCCTGGAGCGGTTGCGGGTACGCATTTTCTCAGAACTCGCCGAGAACGTCTGGTTCTTGCACCACGAGAAAGCGCCGGTCCATTACTCGTTCATTTTCCAAGAGTTTTTGGCGAAAAAAAAACATCCCAACGTTGCCGCACCCACCCTATAACCCCGATATCGCCCTCTGCGACTTTTTCTTATTCTCCAAGATGAAGTCGCACCTCAAGGAAACCCGTGGTGGCGGCGTACAGGAGGTTAAAGAAGCTGTAACCACGGTGCTCAGTTAAGTTTGGAGGATTACCAAGGGTGCTTTCAATCGCAGGAGAAGGGTTGGAATCATTCTGAAGGTTTGAAGATTATTTTGAAGGTCGATAATAAAATTTTGATGGCAACTTAATTTGTTTCAGTTTTATTGACAAATTCCCGGAACTTAATTGCCACACCTCGTAATAGTAACAAATATTAATAAAACTTGAGAAAAACAATTCCTGTTTCTCGGTCTTTATTATATATTAGTCAAGCATTCAGTCAAGTTTAGCATCCAGACTCCAGTACTAAATAAAGTACTTCCATATCGCATCTTTTTATTATTTAAATCATATATAAAAATACCTATCTTTACATTACTCGATTTCAGATTTAACTACATCCGTTGGATTTTTCATTGGATCTACATTGGATTTTTAAGAAATACAACGGTGTCTATTAGTATTGAATTTTTCATTGAATTTCTATAGATTATGTATCTATAATCATGTCTATAATATGTAATATTATGATCTAGGAGTGTGATCGTTTGACTCTTGGTTGATTTTATTAACTTAAAATTTCTAAAAATTGCTTTGTTTAGTTTTTGTCTAGCTTTGTGCTTTACTTTATTGATAACTTATTTTCGGTTCTGTGCACTTCACTTTAATAATAATATAATAATCTATTATATAAAAATGAAAGTTGGTTAGTTCGTCTTTTAATAACTCATAGACTCTAGGAGTCTTGGACCGATTTCAACCAAACTTGGCACACTTACTCAGTAGGACTTGGAGAAGATTTTTGTGCAGGAATATTTTCAAAAATGTAAGAGAAAAATATTTTATTTTTAGTGAGACCCCGTGCGAAGCCGGGTGTCCAGCTAGTAAAATATAATAATAATAAAATTTTGTGTATTCTGTCTTTTTAATTTAAAACCGACTTTCTGCATTAGTACTTCGAAGGCAGGAACACTCGTGAGTGAAATTCTTAAAGCCAGCAAGGTCTTTAATTTGTAATTCACTAAATACCAAGCTTGCAGCACTTAGATTTTCATCCCTCCTCGTGGTGGCGTTTGCTTAATTTAAATCGCCAATAGCCTAATAGCAATATTCGACAGACGGTCGTTATCTTAAGAAGTTAACCACACAACTGCTGACTCTAAGGTACGCGGTTCAAATCCGGGGAGTCTAAAACTTTCATATGACCGTCTCCGTGCTTCGGAGAGCATGTAAAGCCAGCGGTCTCCCTAGGTTGATGACTGCCGCCATCAACCATTAAAAACAGGGTTACAGGCATTCCCCAACCCCGATTAATCAACCGTGGGGTCTAAATGCTAAAAACCTTTCTCTCTGAGAAAGAGGCTAATTGTCCTGCAGTGGATAGAAAAGGTTGGCTTTCGCTGTTTACGCTGTCTTGAATTACGCAGTACTCTACACTCTACAGTATGCAAATGTTGCGTTAGTACCACACACAAGGCGGAATACAATTTATTGATACTCTAAATACGTACCGATTGGCATTTATTATAATAATTATAATATAATAAATTATATTATCTTATCTTATATTATATACAATAATGTAAATACGTTTATATTCGAGCGTTGGATGTTGGATATTATGGAATCCAATACAAATCTCGAATACAAAAATTCAATACACAACAAAAAATCGGATGTGGCCATCACATAACTTTCCGAATATTAAAAGTAACTATTTACGTCGGATAGAAAAAACTAAATTACTAAATCTTATCAGAGCATCAGCAATAATCGTCAAAAACATTCAGAAAATCGAAATAATAAGCAAAAGCAAAAATACAAATAAAAAAATATACTAGGTTGAGGGAAAAGTGAGTTGTTAAGTTCCTACAAATTACAGAATCTAAAACAATTTATTGCATATTTGCAATATTGATAATGAAGTCCGCAACGTTTTCTCTGCGTGCAAAATCCAAAAAGAAGTTCGTTTGTGTGGTAGAAGGTTGTAATAGCGCTTCTAATAAAGTGCAAATTCAAGCTTTTGAAGACCTTTTCTGACACATAAAAATTACTTTTACAGCAAAACTTAATAAAACCTTTTTATTGCAAATTTTATCCTCTTAATTTTTGTTTATATGCATTTTTTCGATTTGTGCACCGTTTCCGTTTTGCAGTGACTTAAAAAGGACTCGGTAAAATTCAAAAAATATTTTCATCTGTATTTCAAAATTGGTTCAATGAAATAAAAAAAATGATTAAAAATTTATTATTGTAAATTTCCTATAATTTTGTTCATAAACATTTTCCCATTTTGTAGCAGCGTTTCTAAGAATCAGATGAAAATATTTTTAAGTCACTACAAAACGGAAACGGTGCGACAAATCGGAAAAATGTATATAAACAAAAATTAAGGGATTGAAATTTCCAACAAAAATTGTCTGATAGGTTTTGCCGTAAAAGTAATTTTTATGTGTCAAAAAAGGTCTTCAAAAGCTTGAATTTACATTGTTAACATAGGGGTGTACGAATACGACCGTGAGTGACTGTACGTTTCCACTACTTTCCGATGAAAACGAATCGTTTTGTGCGCTCAAAAAATTTATTTGGACAATTTGGATAATTTCGTGGGGATTTTCTTTTAATTTTGATGTTTTTAAGCAATACGCCGTGAAACTAAGCAAGTCTTGCCGCTCATTTTTATGTCTATTTTTACCACATTTTATGATATGACCGGTTTGCAGAATCCGTTCTGCTTCAACAAAATTCTTTTGTTTAGGATTCGTACCAGCCCAATCACATATTGCACTTATATTTATCATTATTGATCACTTTGAAAATCACACGATTACACGTAAAACTCTATCTCGCATTTGAAACTTTCCTTTAAGTCTACCATATTTTTAGGCTCCTCCCATTTGACGGATCCCAATAGGCAATTTAGAAATTTTATAAAAAAAATTTTTTAATTTTTTCTTCGAGAACCTCCACCTTCTGCAATGTCGTTCTTAGCACTGAGCAAAGCGACTTCATCTGAGCGATGCTACTCAGGGCGATGGACGACATTATAGAAGGCCGACCATCTCAGAGGTTCTCGGAGATGAGACTCAAGGGAGGCCTTCCTGTTACCTCCTGCACCGACCAGGCCACTATGGATTGGGTGGGGCGAGTGGTAGCAGGGGGATCACCTTGGAAGAGGGCGAAACTTGAAGTCATGGACTCCAAGAACATCCCAAAACCCGTAAAAACGATGACATGAATTCCGGGACCCGTCGATAAACCGGATAGTGTTGAAGATGCTTGCAGGGCAAAACTCAAGGGTTAATATTATCACTTGGTAGTAGGCCGCAAACAGGATCTAAGCACCAACAACTTACCATTCTAATGGATCAGCGTACCTTCCATATGATCAACTTGGACTGCCACCTACCAAGGAAGTCAAAAACCTGGTAAGGTACTACGTATGCAGGAAAACTCAGTTGGTGCTCTGCTGAGACGCAAACCCGGATCATATAATATGGAGGAGCTCGCGGACATCAGAAATCAGATAAGATTTCTTCTTGGAATACATTTCCAGGAATAAAGACGAGGAAGGAAATTATAGTAAATATCAGGACACCATTTGTGTGTAGAGTGGCACTTCTCCCAGAAAGAGTCGCTCTCGGATCACAAATAGGTACATATTAAGGCAACATTATTAACATTGAAAGAAGTGGAAACATAATCCACGGTTGTAAAAAACACTGCCTCTATGTAGTGGCACTGGCACAATGAAACAGCTTAGAAATACTATTCGAATGGATTTCTAAATAAGATATAATAATATATTTTCAGGGTTGTTAGGAGTTTTTAAAGAAATTGATAGAAGTAATTTTTCATGTTTCTTAACCGAGAAACAGCTTATTTGGTCGTAAAAAAATATATTTTTAGATCACCCTGTAAGATCCCTCTTATATTTTTTAGATCACCTTGTGTAAATGAGCTTCATCGGCAACAAAATTTAGATAGTATAATATATAGTACCTACTTTTTTTCTATTTTTTAAAATAACAAAAAATAGATATTTTCGATACAAGATAGGAAAACTAACATTTTTCCATTCAAGGCGAAGTTTTACGATCGAGGCCTTTGGCCGAGATCGTAAACCGAAGCCGAGAATAGAAAAAGATAGTTTTCCACGAGTATCGAACAATATTTTTTCTAATTATGTTTCAAAAAGAACCAATAACATATTTTTTATCCCTAAATTAAAATGAATTAACTAAATATTTACTCAGTTTACAAAAATATACTTTGTGAAAATTAGATACTAAAAATTTAATTTTTTATAATCAATAATTTGATTATTGATACCACCAATATTCATCAAAAAAAAAAAAAGGTTGTGGATGGCCAACGACAGCTCCCTCTGGACACTGAGTATGTTGTTTCTATCTTGTCAACAACATTCACTCCACCCTTAGTCATATTGTAAACTGTGATCAATTCTGGTTTAAATTGGCTTCCAGTTTCTTCATCATCATCGGGAAATGTGGAATACATTAAAACATTTTTATTTATTTTTTGGTAAGTATATAAGTAAATAGGCAAATATAGTGCCCTGCAACTGCCTTTTATTTTATTTTTTCTTGTTGTGCCAACAATAAATTGTGGTTCTTTTTTCTTTCAAGAGTTCATTTCCTAAAGGCACTGAAGTGAAGTAGTTGTCCATTGTTTAGAATTGGTTTGGCAATTCGTAAGACCATACTTCAAGCACTATTGTCCATTTTATAAGGGCCTTCTGACTGTTTTCTTAAATATATATGATACGTGATACATTTAAAAACAATCTACCTTTTAAGGTGGATTCTTGAACTACAATAAATAGCGAAAATCTGTAAAAAAAAGAAGCTTCGAAACACTTTCTACCCCTTCTCGAAAAAAGCGTGTGAAATGTGCGTTCGCTTTGCAAAAAGGCGAATGTAGGCGTGTCTAGTGCTTCAAAACCGAACTTTAAATTTTAAATTTGTAGTTGGTACTTAACCTAACTTATTTTTTTCGTATAAAAGTAAAATACTTATTAATGCTTTTAAGAATTTATTCGTTTTATGAATGTGAATTAAAAGTATTTTAACAATGGTCATTGAAGAAAATGCAAAAGAACCGTAACAGCAACGTGTATAATAGTTAAAGCAAACAAATTCAAATTCATTTTACAATTTCGCAATGAACAAGCTCGAAAAAGCGTGTCACGCTTTTAAAATGGATGGAGCCAAAGCGTTTAAAAGTGCAAGAAAGTGTATGAAAGTGCCAAACCGAACGGGCAGAAAGTGTTTGGAAGCGCTTCGAAGCGAAAAAAGTGCCAGACCAAACACGGCCTAAGTACTCTGCGTTGCGCTAGGACACACCCCTTCACCCTTAACTACCCCAACTTAAAAAATTTAAATGGCAACATATCTTCTCTAACACCTCAAACTAAAGATTTTTTAAAATGCTATCTTTCTATAAAAAAAAAAGATAAAATTGTTTGACTTATTATTAGTATTGTTGAACGGGTTGTGGTTCTAGATCCACTTGCACTGAAGCTCTAGGTTTATTGTACCCCACATTCCAAGTTTTACTCCATCAGCTTAGGTTGCTCAATGAAATTGAGTATGCAGGTGATGGCTGATGGGAGCTTGGGTTATTTCCTTGGTTGTCGGATATGGAAAATTGAGGTATCTTAACCTTTTCGAGGCATGCACATAGTATGAGGTGTGGAGTGTCTTCCTCCTCCCCACATTTCCTATATGTGGAATCTTCCATGACTCTAATGATCTTGAGGTGTCTATATAGACAGCAGTGCCCTGTGAGTAGTCGTACTGTCTTCCTTCCAATGAACATCCGCGATTGTCTTAGTCTCTGGAGGTCTCTCCAGTACGCAAGATGCTGTTTGCTTACTAAGTTCCTTGATACTCGCTTTTGTGATTAGGAATGCTAAATCCCACAAGTTGGTTCTGCTTTTTATTCCAGTGTCCATAGCACACAGTGAGGCACTAGAGCTAAAACATGCTCTTAATTCAATATACAAAATACTATTTCGAGATTCTTCGTCATAGCATTTCAATAAACCACTAACCAACGCATATTAAAATACTATTAAACTTTCAGAAACCCCCCTGTGACCCCGATTAGCGCGATTTTTCTCAGTCTGAAGTATTTTTAAGAATTAAAATATCTAGCTTGCAACTTTAGGGTGATGTAAAGCTTAAATCGATGGATTACGAAGCGATAAACCGCGGATCAAAGCCTGGTCGCATCAACTACACTACACTGCTGTGATCTAAAGCCTAAGTTTGATCTTTGGGCTTATGGGGAAGGCAATGGGAAACCACCCCACAAATAAAATTCCCTAGTACGTCATCTCGACTTAAATAAGTCGAAATGATAGCCATACGTCCGAAATTGGATAAGGCACTTGAAGAAGATTAAAGCGCATATAATTTGTAAAAGTTAAAATCTGAAGCTCAATTAGTTTTTGAGCTTTTTGGTTATGTCCCCAACATTTCCAAACTTTGCTTCTTTGTTTTTCTAATAGTTAGTGAATTTAAGAAAACACTTTCGTTTCAAATTTAACCGGAAAGAATCCAACCACTTCACTAGATACAATTTAATAATTTTCAAAAGCACTTCATACATCTATACAGGGTCATCTAAAAAAATATAAATAACTGATAATCAGATTAACTCAGCTGCAAGAAAGTTCTGTTATCCGAAACACATAAAAGTAACAGATACTTGCGCTGTAGCTTCCTTACAAAATTTGCTAGACCACAATGTGGAGCGCTTGCTTCAAAGCGCAGTGGATGTCATTGAAACCCTTAATAATGAAGAACTGGTCCAGCTGTGATATGATATTCGATGGCATTTCATGGTTCTGAAGTCAGTGATTCGGCTGCTTTTCTTACTTTGTATTGTAACTTGTAAAATTAATTTGGCAAAATCCGCGTCTATTATCGACAAGATATTGTAAAGCTTTGAAAATAGAATTTATAAAGGAGATCTCTATAATATCAATTGCAGAGAAAAATAGAAGAGGTTAATAATAATCGTCAAAAAAGCAGCTCAATAATTCAAGACAGACAAGCACTAATAAGCCATAAATAAATAAAGAAAAATTTCAAACTGATAAATTCCAATCACGACTATAACACACAAAATAACTCAAACATACAACAAAAACATATAATTTAAGAGGTTATTGCGTGAATACCTAACAAAACAAGCTTTCCATAGCGTAGATGATTTTCTTACAATACCGATATTAACAACTTAGATATCATTCAACTCTGATATCAATCAAAGATTAAGAAAAGCATTTTTGTAATATCTATATATATAAAAATGGATGTATGTATGTATGTATGTATGTATGTTCCTTATAGACTCCTAGACCGCTTGACCAATCTTTATGAAATTTGGTGTATAAGCTAATTACGATGCTGCGAAGAAGATAGGCTACTTTAGAACGGCTTTCAACAAACTTTAATAAAATATGTGGCAAATAGTGCCTATTCATCGTGTTATAGATAATTTAGAGATAATCTGATAATCCGATATCTTTATAATTATCTATATAAGTAAAATAATACTTAGGGTTTAGCAACCTAGAACCTCGAACCTTATAGAGTATACCAGAACAGGACCAACCTAAAGACTTGGATAACCTAATGGAATATACCTAAATGGAACCAACGTAAAGACTTGGATAACATAATAAACTATAACATAATAAACATAACACATCGGATCAACAGATCGACGGATCAACGGATCGACGGATCAACGGATAATTGGATTAATTTCCCTATTTAGGACATTACCCAAATGTAAAAGTTTCTGTGAACATAGAGACTACTTTGTTAGATTGTTAAACTCATCTTAGATAAAATACATTCAATGCCACCAAAAAAAGCAGCTGTTGGAAATAAATCATCAAAGGCTAAGAAACTCAGGGAAAAAAGAGCTGCTGAAACGGAGGAAGAACGTAAAGCTCGGCTTTCACAAAACCGCAATAGAGCTTCAACGTCTAGAGCTGCTGAAAGGGAGGAAGAACGTGAAGCACGGCTTTCACAAAACCGCAATAGGGCTTCAACGTCTAGAGCTGCTGAAACGGAGGAAGAACGTGAAGCTCGGCTTTCACAAAACCGCAATAGAGCTTCAACGTCTAGAGCTGCTGAAACGGAGGAAGAACGTGAAGCTCGGCTTTCACAAAACCGCAATAGAGCTTCAACATCTAGAGCTGCTGAAACGGAGGGAGAACGTGAAGCTCGGCTTGAACAAAACCGCGTATCCATAACTATATATAGATAGACAAAAGAAAAACCAAAATTACTGTTTTGTTGTGTGTACGCATTGCTGAAGTCCGTTCGTATGAAACAAACGAGTAACGGAAAGCAAGATTGGAAAACGTTCGAGTACGTAGACTAATGCAAAGTATTTTATTTTTAAAGAGACCCCGGGCGAAGCCGGGTATCCAGCTATAATTTATATGGCAGAACGTTCGCCGAGTCACTTGGTATATTAATTCTGAGGCGGTACGATGTTCTAGAATTTTACAAATAATTTATATGGTTCAAGTTCTGAGGCGATACGAAGTTCGCCGGGTCAGCTAGTTTTAAAAATAACTAGCAAAGAATAGAAAATTGGAATATCATATTGAAATTATAATTGAAAAAAATGTAAATGTAATTTAAATATCTATTAAATCTTTTAATTGTTAATTTTGATATTTCGATGAAAATAATTAGTAAAAAAAATATTTACCAATAGAAATAAACTAACTTAAATTTTTGAAATACCTACCCACGTAATCTTCATATATACAAAAATTTGATATTTTGGTAAATTATTATACAAATTCAATACTCACATCTTTTATTTTTGTTAGGTTTTCTGAAGACTCTTGAGGTTTAACAATGTGTACAATATTATTACTTGGTAGATGATTACGTATAATAAACCTTTTGTCACCGGATTGTGTTAAAGTTTCAACGTACCCAAACCAATAAATTACCAAGCCGGATCCAAATCTGAAAGATTAAATTAAGAAATAATATTATAATTTTAATAATTTAATAAGAATGTATTACAAAATAATTACAACTGGATCACATCATAAGCAAATCACAAACTAGGAGATTACTACACCACAACACAGAAGTGCTAAAAATAGATTACATATTTGTCACATATCTAATTAAGCAAATAAATTATGTGGGCGAGTTAATTTTAAAATTTTTAATCAATAAATACACCAAGATAGTCAACAAAACAAAACTAATGACCCTTTAGAATATTAACCCTTAAAGGTTGGCCATTATGTTGTTCACTAATAAGATAATTAGTTAATTACCTGTTCCAATAACTTGAATATTGCTTCTGCATGTAGTCCTTATGTACATATTCGTCACCAAATAGTGCCTTACTTTCTATCCAATTCACAATAAAGCCATCGATGGCTACAGGAACTTCTAATTTTACGTCTGGGGTTTTATCGTAACCACGTGCTCTCATGTGTTCTTCGTCACGAAAAGCCATACCTAACCGTGATATTTCCCGAAACAATTTAATTTCATATTCTTGTCCCAAATTCCTAAAAATTACTACAATTAACAAAAGTTATTAAACTTATCGAACACTTACATTCTCATAGTGTCTACAATTGGGCTATAAAGATCGTCGCTCAAAGTACACTAAAATACAATTATATTAAATGATATCATAACTCGCTTGATACACTAAAATACTAACAAGATAAACTTCGTATGCTAAATTTTCATCCTCGATAAGGCTCGTATCTCTCAAATAAATTTTAAAATTAAACGAATTTAAACCTCCTTGCTCTTCGTTTACCAATTCGTAATATTTCTGTAGTACAACTCTAGCTATTAAGCATGGTGTAACGTCAAATTCTTCTGCAATTCTTAGTAAAATTCCGGGTTCTTCGCCCTTCTCGATGCTTTGTTTATACAATTTGTAGTACTTATTTATAACCTCGTGCGTTTTTATATGATTCAATCTCATCCTTCTTTGATACTCGTGTGCCATAATACTCCATAATGTGCCTTTATCCAAGCTTTAATTAAAAAGAAAATATTACGGTAACTTTTGTAGAAATGTGAGGTTACGTACGTTGAAAATTTCTCTTGCAGAAGTTTGTAACAATTACTGGATAAGCCTCGGTGCTTTTTGATAGTTTCGACGATAGTTTTATATAAATTTACGTCCATTTTAAGTTTATAGAGAAAAAACTCGATAATTATTAAAATCAATTCTCCATGATACTTTCCCGCTCTTTTCGTCCTTGAAAATCAATAAATATATCAGGGAACCCAAACAAGTGGTTTACAAATTTGAATTGTTCCATAAAATATTTAAATTTTAGAAATTTAATATGAATTCATTTAAAAAAAAAATGTCGAGAACAGTTCAAAACGTGTCAAACGGGATGTCTAAACTTACAAATCCTTTAAAATCTTGAGAACTACTAGGAAATTAATGAAATTTCTTAAAAGGAAATAGAACGATGAAGGAAAACCAGCAAAAAAAAAGGAGCACCATACAAGAAAAATTACCAATTTTCCAGTGCAAGGCTGAAGTAGAAAACTTAAAAGCTTCTTTCGGATGTCAAACAGAAGGATTTCTTCATAATAATAATTTTGGAATTTGAATTTCTATAATTTAAAAATATATTTTTCAGTTGGCTATGAAAAAGTGTCAAAGCATTAGTTATAATTGAAAACTTTCTTTTGTGATGTTGACAGAATTTAGTATTTAATATGTTTAAACTGGCTTGCAAGTCATTTCGCAAAACAGCTAATTGCTTAGCGACAGCAAGATTTTTAGCAACTACCGATACACGTCTGAAGGATTCTGCTGCTTTTGGTAGACCAGTGCGGCAGGAACCTTCGCCAGTTCGTTTAGGTTTTATACCAGAAGAATTTCTTCAATTCTTTTATAAAAAAACAGGTGTTAGTGGTTTTGGAACATTTTGCTTTACTGTTGGAACATTTTTAGTGAGCAAGGAATTTTATGTTTTAGAACATGAATATTATAACGGTTTATCTGTAGCTTTAATGTGCATATTAGGTGTGAAATATATTGGACCTGATGTAAGCAATTGGCTCGATAAAGAAATAGACGAATTCGAACATATCATGAGTCAAGGACGAATTGATGAACAGAAGAGCTACACAGATGGTATTAAACATGAACATTCCGAACAAAAAGTATCAGAAGGACAACTTTTACTTATTGAAGCCAAGAGAGAAAACGTTCATTTGCAAAGGGAAGCAGAATATCGCCAACGCTTAATGACAGTTTACAAAGAAACCCGCAACCGTTTAGATTATTATCTTGTTAGAGAGGAAATTGAACGGGCAATTGCTCAAAGGCAAATCATCTATTGGGTGGGCGATCATGTTAAAAAATCCATAACTCCGGATTTGCAGGCCCAAGTTTTAGCCAAATGTTTTGAAGATTTACAAAACTTGGCAAAATTATACTCAAGTATGGATAGCCCATATCCAGAACCAGAAAAATAAATATGTATTTTATTTCAAGTTCAAGGTATTTGTCGATTAAAATATAAATATTTAACAAAAAATTTATTTATTTCTATAAATAACTGCATTGAGAGTACAAGTAATGACATTCAATACAAAAAAATAATTAATAACAGAACCAGGGACACAATATAAATATATAAAAGCATGTGTAAATTGACAAAAAATATAAATAAAATCATTAACTTACATTATTTTAGGAAACAATTTCAATTCGTTAGGATAATAATATGTACAGGAGAGGGTATACGTTGAAAATTGCAAATTTTAAAATTGTTTTCTATAAAAATAAAAATTGTGTTCCCCAGCTTGGATTATAACTAAAATAAGTTAAAATACGAATAATTAATTTCATAATACTATTGTACTCATACTTTGTTTGCAACTAAGCCGTTACACGATTCGTCCTTTTTATTTTCTTCAATAAAATTTTTAACCTCTCGTGGCAGTTGTAAACCAAGTTCTCGACATTTATCTGTAAAGTAAGTATGTAACTGGACACCACACCTAAAAAATTATTAGTTAATATATAAATAATGAAACCACTAGTATTTACTGACTTGTAAACTTCATCGTCAGAATTATTGTATGTATTACAATTTTCAAACACTAAAGCAGCATCGGCCATTAACTGAGCATCGCATTGGTATTCCCCCATGTTAAGTTTATATTTTATCGTACCAAAGTCCATTGGTTTTGTAATGATGTCGTAATAATCGGGAACCTAAATGCAAATTCAAGTTAATATTTGAATTTTTAAATTAATTTAAACTTTGTATGCACTTATGCACAAAATTACCTCAAATTTTTGAACCGGTCTCAAGAAAGGCCACGCACAATCTTGTTTTAAAACATCTGCTAGCAGCTCTTGCAAAGGTGCATTATGTAGAGGTAAATCGTCCCAAATTTCAACCTCTCGCCTGTTGGATCTCCTTTTCATTTTGTTGTCATCAGCAGTACTATCGGAGTCTACCACAAAATAAAATTACCTAGCTGTCTATTTATGGACAACAACAAATGAAAAAGGAAACATAAGCAAAAAATTGTGAAAACTAGGCTAAGATAATATTTCAAAACTAAATCATGCCATTATGGTTCTACAAGAATAATTATTTAATGCAAAAGCGATTTCTAAGTTAAATATAAAAGCTTAAAGTATGAGTGAATCAAGCCTATAAGGTGAAGGGTTGTCACCCACCCTCAGACTTTGATATCCTACGAAGACTTCTTATGAAGCCATGGATTTTATGGCGTGCCCTAGCAGCACAGCGCCGCTGAAAATGTATAGTACCAGAGCTCTTTACCATTTTTTCAAGTGAATATTTGTCATCTATATTAAAAAATATGCGTTACATATTTCACGGCAGAAATTTGTGGTGTAAGAAGTGAAATTTACTGTTACGCATACATCTACTATTTCTAGGGTTGCCATACTTAAAAGTTCTCAAAAAAAAAACGCTAACATAGTTTTGCTAAATTGTAGGAGTCGGTTTACTTTTTAAATTAGTATGTTGAACTTTTTTTATGCAATATAGTATGATTATTCTGCCTAGAATGTATATTCAAAATATTTTTAGTTATGTTTAGGTTTCTGTGATATACTTCAATAAATTTCCAATAAGAGGCATGCAGTTCTATTTTAGAAATTTAAATTAACATCTGCTGTTATTAAAATTCAGATTATAAGTAATAAGTTTTTGATTCAATAGTTTTATTAGGTTTTATTAATAACAAATTTTTGTAAGAATGTTTTTCAATGTTCCAGTGCACTGACTTTTTTTGTTAGATACAATTTTTGTAATCTAAATTTTTGGCATAAATATTAATTCGTTTTTAATGTTAAATAATAATATATCCACATCTTTATTCAATAAAATAATTATTTTACTAAGTATAGTTTTAGCGAATTTCACACCATGGCATGGTCACGAATTTATTTTCAAGATTAACAAACTCTTAACTAACAAACTGAGATAGTATACGTTTTGTTCCTCATGGCTTGTTCTACCATACCCTTCGTTTCATGACTTTTTCTTTTTTGAAAAAAAAATATCTTTTCAATGTCATTTTGTATTGTAGATAATGGGAAAAATAATGAAAAAAATCCAAGCTCAATAGTTTTCAATTAAACAAGCAAAATAAATCTACTTTTAACATGCAACACAATGAGAATCACTAATTGTAATTAATTATAATTTAATTTTGTAATTGAAATTCAATTAAAAAAAATTAAAATGATGCGGTTATTGTGTCGGAAGACGAAGACAATCTCCAAAGACTACTCTATAAATTTGAACAAACAGCAGAAAACTTTAATATGAAGATCTCCAATGAAAAAACAAAATCGTCAACTATCAGTAGAGACCCTGTGAGATGTAAATTAATGGCGAACAACAAAATCATCGAACAAGTTATGCATTTTAACTACTTAGGCGCCAACATAACGACGAATCGCAATTTATACAATAAGGTAAATCGCAAACTCAGGATTCTTCAGAGATATTATATGACGGTACAAATGCACAAGCAGGGGAAACAAAGTTAGGATATTCAAGACATGCGTAAAACCCAACATGACATACAGTGCAGAAACAACAAAGACAAAAGAACAGTAGAGATGAAGAGCAAAATAACTGGTTATACATTGTTTGACAGAATGAGGAGCAAAGAAATCAAAAATATATGAGAGATTATAATAAAATATGGTCAACTCTAAACATGGTCTTAAAACAGCGACTCAAAAATTTAGGAAATAAAAATCAAACCCATTTTATTTTGCTTTTAAAAAGGCAATTTCAACTTGGCCTATTATGCCAACTAACTTCAACAGAAGTTCAGTTAACCAATGCAAGATATCAGAAGTCATAAAAATTTCTACTGACAATTTCTCGAAAATTACTACTCCTAGTAGTTTGAAAACATTACACATGTTTGCTTAATTTTAGTCTTTTCATTCTATTCGAGCCTGATTTAATCTTTAAGTTTGCTTTTCTAGACTTGCTTTTTTACAACCTGCATCAACAAAATTTCATTTATGTAAACTTTTACCAATGTAAAATAAGAGTTTATGTGAGAAGACTAACTGTGTCGAATAAAACCCACCTTAAAATGAGCTTATTTTGTACCAGAGTATTTTTGAATTCTTCGAAATTAAATTGTTTTTGAGTCTATAGGGTTGGAATAGAAGTTCCTACCTCTTCAGATCAACTATCTTTAGAGCTGCCTTGCATTATCTTCAATAATAATAATTTGTATAATTTCCTATCTATCTATTCTATAAATTCCTTTCTATTCAAACTTTTTAAAAACAACTTATGTAAGAAACATTTTAGACGCCTTCTGTTAAAAACTATTTTACAATTACTTAATTTTCAAATCTTAACCCTGCGTGTGAGCTATGGGTCTTTTAAGGAACAGTGATACATGTGTTTTCCATAAGAGCGTAGAACGTGACTCACACGCAGGGTTAATCCCTCCTATTAATTAGCAGATCATATCTGCCAATGGTGGTGGGATTTTACCCACCATTTTGAATATTTTAAATTGTATATTATATCGTACTTCGTACTTACATGTTTGTATTTTCCTCTTATAAATAATCATACTCAAAATAATAAAGTAAATGAAATGTGCAAACAATTTTTATTTAAAACTTAAGCCACTACAAGTCTGATTTCAAAATTCAAGGAAGACTTATTTCTTTGCTTCAGAAGTAAAGACTTATGGCAACCCTGTCTAATAAATTTTGTTATAACACTATTATAGGTACATAATTGATCAATTTAAAAAATTTTATTGAGAAATGGGCAATCAAAAACTACAAAACAAAATTTAAAGCATACCTGAGTTATTTTCTTTGCTTTGTTTATTCTTGCAATCGCTGCAAAACCATTTGCCTCTTGGTACTCGTCGTAAAGGTGGTTCAGAACATTCTAAATGATACATCATTGGACAATTATCGCAACACAGTAACGTGCCACCAGTGCTACATCTACTACAGACTTCTTCTACTACTTCAGAATCAATATCCATTTTTTCGTCTTGTTCACCATTACCTTCTTCTTCATTTTCGTCATCTTCCTCTTCGCAGTTCTCTTCTTCCTGAATTTCCTCTTCTTCTTCAACTTCTGCTACTTCCTCATCTGATTCTTCCTTAAAGATACGTCTCTTTTTCACCACTGGTTCTTCTACCACACCATTTTCTTTAGCTTCCTTTTCTTTCTTTCTAATACACTCCTTGCAAAACCAATCTCCTTTAGGTACACTCTAAAATAATAAAAATAAATAGCAAACCTAAAAATATAATAATTGTTTAATATTTTACTTTGAGTTTAGGTTTTAAGCAATACAAGTGCTGGCCTTTGTTGCAATTATCGCAAAGTAACATATTTTCTGAATCGGTCTGCCGACTACAAATTTTACATCGAGCTAAAAGTGCTGATCTTGACCATAAAATACAACTGTCTAACGTACTAAAGTGTAAGAAAATTTGACTATAACTGGTTGAAGCCATCAAAGAACTTTCCCACTTTTCCAACAAATCAAAATACTTCTCTTTAACACGACTTCTAATTCCTACCCGACCTAAAAAATTTAAAACATTATTTATTAATTCATTGTTCACAAAAGTGCATTCAATTACCTAGAGGTTTTTTGAGGTAACGTTTTTCTACTCCCTGTGCAACTTGAATCAATGATATTGCTAGCGTCTGAATTGCGGCTCTAATTTTCTCTGATTGAGACACAGGTAAACTATTACATTCTGTTTCAGAGTCTTCGACTTCCATATTAAGACCTGAGCCAAGAAACCTTCCGGGATCGTTATAATCCCTTATTGTATCGGGAGTATTGGACCTACTACTTCTTGATTCCTTTTTAATTTTATTTGTTACGCTATTATCTCGAACAAAAAGAGTTTTATCCAAATTTTCAAATTGCTGATTCGATAAATTTTCCCTCCACGTATCTCTGTCTTTAATTTTGAGACTTCCTAAATTACCAGCATAAATTTTTTCTTCGATTTCTAAAATATTGTCTATCAATGCAAGTTGATGCACTGCGTTTGAATCCATTTCTGGTGGATACCCCAAATTGGTGTCTTCGTATTTAGATTTATATTTTCTCGAGGTTCGTGTTGTTTGTTCCGTTTCATTTATTCCAAGCTCAGAATTCAATTGATGAATTGGTGTATTATTGATAACATAAGTTAAACTTCTTTGATCATTTTCTATAGCTTGTCTCAGTTCGCTTTCTCGAATACCTCTTTTATTTAATGAATCTAAAAGTTGAGAAACACAGTCTTCGTCATTATAAAATGCCCATTTTTGCTTGCTAATTTTGACAGAATGCACAACACAAGTTTCGGGATCTGTATTGCAAACTAATAATCTGTCAGGATTGAACTCCACTATTGGCATATCAACATCTTCGTGACCATTTTCCAAACCATTCACTTTATTATTTTCATCTGTGTCTTCTTCGTCGACAATTTTTCGAATGTGGGCAATAACTTCGGTTCTATCTGCACCCACCAAAGTGGAATTTTGTTTTATTGGTTCTTTCAAACAGCAACCATTATTAAAATCGTCACAATTTACAAACAAGCCGGGAATGGATTTCAATTTTATATACCTAAAATATTACAATGAAAAATATGTTTAAAAAAATAAATTTATAAAAACCTTTGGTATGCCCTATCTAATCCTAAAACGGTTTGATTTTCGACAGATTGTTTCAATAAGGCACCAATGTTATTCTCGTACTGGTGCTTCTTGGTGTCAGATTCCTTCAATAGTTTATTTATTTCGGTAGTAAAATCTTTCTTCTCCTCAATACAATCTCTTTTAACTTTAAGTTTTGTTGTGTTAAATTCTTGTTCCCGTTTTTTTTCTGCTATTTGAAGCGTTTTAATATCTAGCTTAGCTTGTCTAGACTTTTCTAATCTATCTTCTATTATATCTCTAACATCTGCATAAGTTAAAAGTTGATTCATAAGGCAGTTAATAATGGTTAGCTTATCTCCGATTGGAAATTCGCCAACACTATGACATGCTAAGTATTTTAATATGTAAGGCTGCTTTAACCGTAAATAAAGGCCAGGATCGTCTTCGCTACTGTAGCCCCCTCTGTGCTGATATCTCCATTTAGAGCCAGCTTCATTGATTCGGCATCCAGATGAAAGTAAGTGTAATCGCAAAATTTCAGATGTCGTCAAGGAATATAGAGGTAGTTTACTTAAAGGCAATCCTTGATATTGTAAACTCCAATGTGATGCTGTGGTTGCATATAAAGTAGCTTCAGCAAAATTGATGTCATCTTTCATTTCTGAAATGTAACAAACAAAATTTTAAATAAATTTATGGTTAGAGTTGGAATTATTAACACTTTTAAAATAATTATTGTAATATTTAAAGATTATTTAAATATTGCTCAAGTCATTTAAATAATTCGGTGAATAAATTATACTAATATACCGGTGCTGAACGATTTAGCCGAACATAGGAAATTAACATGTAAAAACTTATTTGTGCAAATTCCTGCTTCCCTAATTATTTTAGAGAAAAAATGAACAACACAACAATAATGCAGAAATATAAACTGCAAATGATAAGACCATTAGATTTCATCTAACTTTTACTTAAAAGGTCAAAAATTGCTTTCGAAATTGTTAAAATTTGCATTTATCGCACTGGCCATGATGTAATAAATTCAATTTAATTTATATTTTCCAAAATAATTACCATGGAAACTTTCATGGCCAGTCTGATAAACCAAACTTTTAACAATTTCAAAAGCATTTTTGGCATTTTAAGTAAAAGTTAGATGAAATCTAATACTCTTATCATTCGTAATTTATATTTCTGCGTTATTTTTGTGTCTTTATTTTTCCTCTAAAATAATTGGGGAAGCAGGAATTTGAAAAAATAAGTTTTTACATGTTAATTTCCTATGTTCGGCTAGGTCATTCAGCACCCCGTATAAAAATACATTTTAGAAACTTAAACTTCAAAGGATAGTAGCTCAAAAATAGTGCATTTTTAAATATATAAACTGTAAAAATAAATAACTTAAAAGATGAAGCGGGAAATATTCGAAGTAAATAGGTCTCTGATCTCACACACTTGGTAAAAACATCCCTGAAGCCAACCCCAACTCGAAAATCACGGATTATGGTAGCGGGAATCTCATTAATCTATTCATGTGCGTCAGTGGTAAACAGATAACAGATCAGATTTAAAAAAAATTTACCATAAGAAACTTTTAGTATTACCTATTTAATTTAATTTTAAAAAGTTGAAAAAAGTGAGAACAAAATTTCCAAGTGAATTTCCAATTAAATATGCTCAGCAACCCTAATATAACAGTTCTGTTTAGTTGAAACATTTTTTATTTACCTGTAGAACTATCAACTCCTTTGGCAGACTGTACATCCTCTTCAGCTTGAACATTAAACAGTGCAGTTAAAAACATTTGAATTAAATCCATCAGCGGGCCAGCTACTTCTTTTTGTATCAATGATCGTTCCATCAATTCTAATGTTAAACCGTCTGGGAAGAAATCTTTGGGATGAAGCAATTTCGAAAATGAGCGTACGAATTCTAAAATTTCTAGCACATCACCGACGTATTTTTCAGGTACTTTTGATTTTAAGGGAACAGGTACGGGTAATATCTGCAATAAAATAATTCCAATACATTTTTATAAATCATAAAATGAGAACAAATCCTAACCTTGTGATCATCCAATTCTAAATCATCTTTAAGCCTATACCACTCCTTAATACAACTTGCAACTTTCAAGTTTTCTTCTTTTCTTTTCTGTTTTTCTGCCAATTTTTCATCGGCTTTCTTTTGTTTCATGATTTGAAATTCTTCCTGTTTCTTTTTCATTTGTTCAATCAAATTTACAGAATTTTCAGAAAGTCTAGTTCCATTAGTTTTACTTAAAAATTGAACCAAAGTTTCTTGTTTTGTCTTCTTGCCATTAAATGCTTGTCGAATCAATTTTTTGGAAGGAGGAAAGTTAGGTAAAGGACCATCAAAATACTGGTCAAACTTGAGTTTGTTTAAACCATAACTTTGAACCACCGAATCCTTAATTACCAAGATACCATTACTGCCTTGTTTAACAAATTGTTTAAGGAAGAGTTTGCTTCTTTCTCGACTAAAGCTACTGTCTTTTCTTTTGATGTGTTCGAAATCAACTATCATTACTTCACTAACATCTTTATCTTCTGCATCCAATTGTTCTACTTCATAACGATACAAGGAGGCTGGCGGATAAAATTGTCTGTTGAAAAAATGACAAATTTATATGTTGATTAAAGAAAGCTTCAATTTGAAACCTACCCATTTTTAGGAACTTTTTTAGCCTCCTCTGGGGTGGGAGCTATAACTTGTAAAACGTGAGACTCTCTCCATTTATTTGCTGTAAATGATGCAACGACATTTTCTCCAATAAAATAACGATCTTTCATAAACGAATAAATGTCTTCTGCCATTTCAGAAAATGAAGTTCTCTGCGTCTTACTGGCAAGATATAATAAAGGTGTACGTAATTCGGTAGGAAAATTTTTAAGTAATAGCCGAGCATTTTGTTCGCTCTCTATTGCTTCCGAATAAGTTAATCCTGATTTTCCTGTCAGACAGCAGGTCCATACCATAGAATTGCAAAGAATTACTCTCTGACAAAATTCTCTGTAAATACAAATAAAACAAATGAATCAATAACATAACCTATAATGGTGAGTTTTCAAGTAAAAAATTAATTTTATGCGCAACTAATTACTAATATCCTTTTGTAACGTTAACACAAAACCGTTAGGTTGTGAAATAAAATGCCAAATTTTACGTGAACACAAATGTAAAAATAATATTATTTATTGATGATAATACTTACTCGTAATCGCGAAATATTTCGTTTGTGATTGCACAAAAAAATACTTTTTCGTGCTTTTGGAGATTCTCCGGCAAGAGAACTTTCTCGAAAGGTTTTTTCTTGAGCAGAGGCATTGTATACCAGCCACTATTTATTTGGAGGGAAAACTAATACTGCACTGTAATGTTAATTTTAAGACCTTACAACTATGTCCTAATGATATACAACGAAAAACGACACTAAAACTTTATATTATATTTGTATTGAAAATTATTAAAATCATCATAGCGTTAATACATTTTAAGTAAATTACGAACAACGCATGTTATATTCACGTTCGGCTTCTTCAGTAACTGACAGCTTTCGATATGTTGCGCATGTGTTAAAATTTCCCCATCAAATAATAAAGGACCATTTAAATAATTCAGCGCTTCTCAATAGTTTGTGTTACACCAACCTTTTCAATTATTTTTGCCAATTTACAATACCAACGTAAAAAATGAAACGCTATGCTATCTCTTCAATGTATCTATACAGAGATTTAATAACAACAAGCCCCTCCCCTCTCTTTAATTATAACGCAATTCCAATTGAAATAAAGATGAATAAGAGACATATTCTTCAACCTGTCTTACGTGAAGTTCCATTACATTCTCTACTAGAATTATTTTAGTGCCATAACAATACAGCCACGAACCTATGTGCCAGAGTCGACCAACCTCTCAAGCCAATTATTACTCATTTCAATTTGAGCGCCTTCTGCCTTCACGATCATCGGATAAGCGTCTATTTTTTGAAAGGTGCTTTCTAAAAATTTTGAATTTTCTCAATATTATCCAGCCGTTCAGTATTAATTTTAAATTTTGAGGGTATTAACCCTTTCGGCCCGGGATATGGATATGTCCGCAAACTATTGTAGTGCCGGAGGCACGAGAGACGGATTAAAACGCAAGGTTGTTCTTAGCAAGGTTGTTCCCGACGAACCCCGGCTGTACAGCACATTCCGTAAAACAAACGCCGGACTGAAAGGGTTAATGTAGGATAGACCAATTTCGATACTTTTAAAGGGAATTCGATAACTATAGAGGTATAGAAAAATAAATTAAGCACCCTCGGTCTATTTTTTTAAGAAAAACTCAATGCAAAAACTGCAAAAAACTAAATTGAACCTGCACCTTATAGGCGTAAAAGCCAGAACATGATCAGTTCTAAACAAATATAAATATATTTTAATATTTTTAAATTATTATATTATATTCATTTTTTCTTCTCTTTCTCTTAGTGCCTGATTTTTACCAAACAGTAACTTTGATGACATTTCAAAGTCACCATTATCACTGTGCAAGCGTCGATACATGATTTCTCTTAAGGAACGTGGGCAATTTCTGTTCGATTTTGCATATTATATCTTTCAGATAATTTGTTCTAAAGAAAAAAAAATTGATTAAGTTATCAAGCATACCTACTTCAGTTTTGTTTGACTCAGGGAGGACCAATTACACCCTCCTGTATCTGCATCTATATTACTTTGAACATAAACAGAGTGTATTCTTAAATCCAATGTTCCTTTAGAAAAAATAATCAGCAATATGGTATGGCATAAAGTTACACTGACTAGAGGGGCAAACGCTGCAAAATTCTGAGCTACAAGGGTACAACTACTATACAAGTGAAGGTAAATTTGGGAAAATTCAAGGAAATTTTAAAAAGATTCTATAGATTTTTTTTTGAGAAGTGGATATAAGTTATTTTAATTTGTTCCTCTACTTGTTCCTGAAGAAGCAGAAAAACATAAAGCATTTGTTTACAATAAATTCAAAAATAATATTTTTTTTAATGTACAGTAGAACCCCTCTATAACGAGTCCCAGTTATAACAAAAAATCGTCTGTAACGAGTAAACTTTTGGTCCCTTGCGTTTTGTTTACTACTGTGGATGACTGTTTATAGCGAAAATCTGTTATAACGCTGGTCCCTTGAGTTTTCGCTATAGTATAGAGGGGTTCTACTGTATTATTTTCTTTTAACCAAAATTATTGGATTTTATGAGTTTTAAAAAATGCTTTAAAAATAAAGCATATGCTTATGTTTCAAACAAAATTTCGAGTCTCAACGTTTGCACATTGGTTCATTTTAAGATAAAATGCAATTTCAAATAAATAGTAGGGAGAATATACTAAAAATTGAATATACCTACTTAAAAATACAACAATATTAAAATAATAAAATAATCAACAAAAAATTACTTTAGGTAGTTCTTGAATAGTACACACTAATAATAATTTAGCATAACATACTCATTTCGGAGACATTTAATTTTATGAACTTGGTATTTTTAACAATATTGTGGTATAAATTGCAATTATATAAAAATAGAAATTTTATTTAGAAATAAATTTAATGTTTTTATAATTTATTATAAAAATTCCAGTTATTAACTAACTTTCCATCAATAATTTAAACTAAGTTTTCTTAGTTTACATTAATTTAACATAAACACCATTAAAATAAACAATATAAATAATAATCAACTTTATATTTGCTTTTTATTTGCAACTTAAAATTATAGTCTTGCCATAATTTTGTCAAATATAAAGATGTATGGAACTTGGACCATTCTTAGTTTAGTGTGTAACATAACTAACTAGTTTATCGTTCTAACCAATCATCCAAGTACACGCAAGTTTTTGGAGTGATGGAACCAACTTTTCCACATTTAGATCTAACAGGACAACTACCACAAGGAGTTTTGACTATTCCAGGTGGTGTCAAAAACCGCGCAGATATTTTATACAAAAATTCATTTTGACTATTTTTAGTTCTTTCTGCTTTGTTGTCTAGCACAAAAGTATATAATATACTTTCAATATCCGAAATAGATAATGGTACATTAATAACCCCGGAATCCGTTATATATTTATGAACATCAGATGCTTTAACGTAACTATTATTTCTTACAAGTATAGGACCGCCACCCGATTGTTGAGCCACCTCATTCTTTTTTTCTAAAAATTTATGGCAAGCATGATTCAAAGTATTCACAAAATCCTCATCAAAATCTTGATCTTGATACCAGACACCACCAGTCATTGAAGTATCAGGTTCCAAATTGTACAGCATATAAACTTTTTTTTTGCTTGCCTAGAAATAAAATATCCTTAGAATAAAATCAAGTAGTTTAAATTTTGCTAAGTACTTACAGCAACCGATTTAACAGCTTTTATACGTTTCTTTGTTTCTAAACTTTTTAAAACTTTGGTGAGTATGGTGGGATTCAAGTTTGACTTGAATCTAATGTCTCTTATCCAAATTCCTTTGCTGCCAGCATCTTCGATAATTGTATAGACAACCTTTTCGTCCAATTCCAAATCTTTAACTTCAGCTTTTTGCAAACCATCTTTATATTTGTAATAGGGTCGGTTATCTTTATCCTTAAATAATTGCAGAAACCTTAAACAAGCACAAAAATAAATTAGGTAAACTTTTAGAAACTAAAAAAAATACAAATATCAATTATTAAAATAATATCGAAACATACCCATCGGATAATAGACTGTTGACAACTTCGATCCAGTCATTAACACTAGTATCAGGTAAAATTCCTGTTATTTCGTTATTAGAAATTCCGTTGGACTTGGATTTAGCTAATTCTAATATTGCATTTTTTATTTGCATGTGACTCTTCCGTGAGGTTCCACCTTGCATTTTGTGTTGATATATTTATGAAATTCTTGAATAAATTTTAAATAAAATTAACACACCAAAACAATAACCTCACAAACTATTCCAAAAACTTCAAATCGCTCAAAGCACAACAGTGCGGCCTTGCGGTCGTTCAACCAAATACTTATCTATGCAAATACTTCCACAAAAGAGGCGGCGCGGCGGACGTTTAAGCAATTTTGCAGCGGCAAATTTGAAAGTGGGAACTTTCTCGAAATAAGGTGTGGAACTAAAAGGTAGTTAATGCACTCGCGATTTGCGGAATGCGAAAGTAGTAACATTTTAATAAATTAATAGGGTGTTTTGTAAAAATTGATCGAGTCAGATTGGCAATTCTAGAATAACCTAGCCAACAACTTCAGTCCACAATTTGTCTTGTTTGTTTTTTCCTCTTTCAGCAATATAGATAATCTATGGCCTATGGTCCCAAAATGGTCTTTTGTTTAGAATTAATCCAATTAGGACTTCGATCACACTGCCCTCCGACTATGGTTTGGGGCTGTCCATTAATTATGTAAGGATGATTTTTGTAATTTTTGACCCCCTCCCCCCCTCACATAAGGGCACGTAAGATTTTGACCCCCCCCCCCCGGTACATCTTACGTAAGGATTATTAAACAAACATAATGTTGAGCCCCCCTTTCTCCGCTTAGTATATTTATGAAATAAGAATAACAATAATATTTTTATTATACAAAAAATACAAAAATTTAATTAAATTTTATGTTTATATAAAAAAAAGTTAATAAAAATTAATTCATTGCATAAAAAAGTTAATACAAAAAATTGATAATCCCTTAATATTCAGGTAAAAAAACTAATTTAATTTAAAAAAAAATTATTTTACGAAACTTACGGAAGGAATACATTGGACCCTCCCTTCCCCCACGTAAGGGTCCGTAAGATTTTTGATACCTCCCCCCCCCCCCCCAAAACCCTTACGTAATTAATGGACGGCCTCTTTATGGTTTTCCAAATTATAATAATAAATAAAATAGCTGTAAAAAATTCGCATTTAGATAGATATACAGTACAGTAATAAAATGTTCGGATTATAGAAAAATGTTCGGATTACAGAAAAAAGAATAAGGTGAAAGATATGTATGTAATGCATTCCATATTAAGCACTACTAACTGCTGACACTAATAAATACAAAAAGCTGTCGATAGTTTTAACGTTTGTTTAAGATTGACATGATGATGTCCCATCCCATAAAATTTTTTGTATGATTAATTTAAAGAAGAGGAAATTAAAAAGGAAATGGTTGCGAAGAAGCAATCCGTAATAACAAACTATTTTTTTTTTCTAAAAAATAATTTTGTTTTTTCTAAGCACAGTAGAATATGTATGTGGTATTTATTTTGAGATTTTATTATTTCTAACATAAAAATTGTTTTAAAATTTTCGAATTTTAACTTTATCCAGTAATCCGAACTTCTCTGTATCCGAACGAGGCCAGGTTTCTATTAGTTCGGATTACCGAGACTGTACTATATAACAAAATAGTTTTATAGTTTTATAGTCAAAATTGTATTGGTAATGTTTTTAATACGAACTTGAAATCGGCATGTCAATTTAGAAAATTGCACCTGAACGCATGCGCATTTCAACGGAATCCGTAAAATCAGTAAAAATCTTAAAACCAATCACAGATTTATGAATGAATCCGTGAAACCATCTGAAGTTTTGCGAAAATTGCAAATTCTTACAATAGTAAAGTGTCGTTTACACTGCGTTCAAATTTAACCAATCAAAATAACGGTAAAAAGAATATTTGAATTTCAAGAAATTCAAACATTTTTAAAAATCAATCTAAATGGTTTTTCAACTCAACAACGGTGAGTTGCATAATTTTTATACCCCCCCTTTACTCCACGTGAGATTGGGTGAGATTTTGCTCGACCGCCCCTTCCCCCTAAACGCCTTTTACATACAATGTTGTAAAATTATTCTTGACCGTTTAATAGCCCACGCTTTTATGTCGATGTTTTCAAGGAGCTTAATATGTTTGTTTTTATTTAAAAAATTATTTTATTTTATACTTTTTAGTGCATTTGTTTAAATTTTAAATAAAAGGTTTTTTAAAAAATTTTAATTTTTTATTTAATTTTTTTATTTTTTAATTTTTTAGTCTTCTTTCAAATTTATTTTAAGTTGTAATTTGTTGATAACTAGTGTGCTTAGCTTGTGCGACTTAAAGGCCGCACTATAACTATTGTTGGATTTCCGTAAAGCAGAGCAGCAGAGAAGGGGGGGTGTTATATAATATTTAACATTCCGTGACGTAATTTATGAACGACCCCAAATTAATTAAGTAGTAACCAATCAGAAAACAGTAATTCAAAATTTTAACAAATCAGAAATTTGATTGGTTACTTGATTCAATGCAAAAAAGGATTTCAATTTAAATGGAATTGTAAATCAAAAAAATTAATTTGTCGACGTTTCCAAGATTTTATATCTTCATTTTCAAGACTGAAAAAAATGAAAGTACATAATCCCCAAATCGGGCCACAAATACTTGTGTTGCTTGATTATTTATCGAACAGATGTATCTGATAGATAACGAGATGAAGTAGACGGACATATAAGTATATACTAGTATGTATCAAGCCTGAGAAGTCGCCTTTTTACCCCTGACTGTTTTTCAAAAACACAGGGTATATGAAGTTACTATGTACAATCTTTGTTTATATATCTATATGTGTCACCATATCTCCCGAACGGTTACAGGTAGCGACGTAAATTTTTGACAGAATGTTTGTAAAGATCAGGAGAGTGTTCCTGGCTAGTCAAACACAATTTTCATCCACTAGAAAAAAATTTATCTCAGAAAACCATATCTACGCCCCCCCCCCGTTCTCTATATTTGTCAGACTATGTAGGGCCAAATTCATATCATTTACTAATAACAATTCGCGCTAACACATCGTCTGACTGGATCACGAAAGCGGTTTAAAACATATATTCGGTTTCTTTATTCATTTTGATAAAATGTACTCCAAAAAAAGTGAAATAAAATAAAAATTTAAAAAACCCCTGACTGTAAAAGAACTCTACTTTAAAAACTACTGTTCCCTTTAAAAATGAAGAAATAATTTTTTCGTCTTCACTCAACAACATAAACTCTCAGACACTTAACTCGAAAAATTAACTTATCATCCTCCGCCCCCCCCCCCACTACAAAATTTAAACTTAATTTTGAAGTCAGGGGAAACGGAGATCTGTTCCACTTACGAAACCTGTTTATAAATTCCGTATTAAAAATTCTCCGTTTCCCCTGACTTCAAAATTAATGTTGAAATTTTGTAGGGGGGGGGGCGGAGGATGATAAGTTAATTTTTCGAGTTAAGTGTCCGAGAGTTTATGTTGTTGAGTGAAGAAGAAAAAATTATTTCTTCATTTTTAAAGGGAACAGTAGTTTTTAAAGTAGAGTGCTTTTACAGTCAGGGGTTTTTAAAATTTTTAATTTTTATTTTTACGTTCCTTTTATCATAGACGCATGCGCTTTATCATTTTTAGTTTTTCAGAATTTTTGAAGAACGAAATTACACTTACTTGTAAGTGTATCGTGGAAATTAGAATATAAAAATTCGCCGCAAGTGAAAGCTGTGTACCAAATTTCAGCTCTCTAGGACGTAGGGAAGTTTGTTAAAAATGACTTCAAAAAAGTCCACGCATACGGACTACGGTCACACCAAGTTAAATAATAAATAAATAAAATAAAATTTTATGCATAAAATATTTTGTTTTATATCCGTACGTCAATTTTTTAGTATTATTTTACGACTTTTTTTTAAATTTTTTTTACAAATTTTTTATAATTTTTTAGAAAAATTTCTATAAAAATTTTTTAGAAAATTTCCTTAAAATATTTTAGAAAATTTCCTACAATTTATTTAGAATATTTCCTACAAATTTATTTAGAAATTTACCTACAAATTTTTCAACCATAAAACTACATATTTATTAGTGAATCTTCAACAATTTTGTGGAACATGGATCACAAAAATTTACTATAAAATTTTATAGAATACTACTACAATTTGTATAATTTGTCACTAATTAGAAATTGTAATAATTTGTATTACAATTAATGTAGTAAAAATTGTTACAAATTTTTTTCAGTGATTGCTCAAAATATAAATGAGAAGGAAAAAAATCAAATTGCAGCAAGAAGAAATGATATTGAAGAAAAAAGAAAGATATTTAAGAAAAACTGCAAAATTTATAATTTAGCTATTTAATAAAAAATTTCTATTAATAAACATAAAAAACAACATTTTTTGCAATGTTCCTTTCTTTTGATTCACTTAACCTATATTTTGGCAATGCTATTTGTTAATATAGAATTTCTATAACATCTATGCTTGTTACGATTTTGTTTATTTAGAATTTTTTTTATCTACTTTGGTCCGCTTTTACAATAGTCGGTTAAGTATGAGTATAACTAACCTATAGCTATGAACCAATCAACTATAAACACACTAAACATAAAAACCAATAAACATCCGTATAACGTTACAACCCGGATAAATAAAACTTAACCGACTATAGGGATTTTACACTACCGATGGTGGCGCTAGCGACATCTTCAATATGTCTGCCATAGCGAGTATACCTCGGTAGAATGTTGCTTTAAAAAGACTAAACGACTGGTTGTTTTTTAGATTAAACACTGCACTGAATACAAAAATTACAGGAAAACTAACTCGAACACTGTTGAAACACGTTAAAGATACTTAGGTATACTTGATGGAGTAGTTACAAATGCTGCCGTATGGTGGCGTTTGGTTAATGTTAAATCCCTATTGTAAAAGCGAACCTTTGTAGATTTTTATGACCACCAATATCTCAACTATATAATATTTTTTAACCAATCAGACAAAAATCGCATTCTGCAAATCGCAAGTGCATGTAACTAGCTTTACAAACAATCTTTGATTCATTTTCTTTAACAATTAACATCTGCTATAAAAAAAAATTTGAATTTTACCAAAGAGTATGTACTCAGAAAAGCAAAAAGTGGTACACAAGAAAAGAATTTTAAAGCATGAATAATAATGCATAATACAATGTCAAGAACAAGAACAATCTCAATGCTTATTTATACTTTTTAATCCATATACCTAAATTTATTGATGGACCTGATTATTTAAAATAAATATAAAATAAATAAATATTTGTAAGAAAACTATAAAATTTGAAATTGTGTGTTTTTAATATATAAGTTTCACTTTCAAAAAGTCGTGGAAAAATGTAATTCTTTACTGAGCAGATTATCATAATCGTTACAAACAAAGACAACCTTCTAGGTATGGTCAGGTAAGGTGTAAGGTCCAGGCATAGGTCCAGGTACCAAAAGGTACAGTTGGTGTAGGCATTATAGTTTGCAGTAACCTGTAATGATAGAATAGTAATCTATATATCCCGATCCTTACACTTTATATAATGCTAATATTGGCCGCTGAGGTCGTTACAAATCGACGAAAAATCGAAAATTACCTGTGACAAGTATACCCATAAGAGCTGTCCCTCTATATATACATACTCTTTGATTTTACACACAAATCACATTTTCCGCATGTTAAAACCGAATATAAAGTTGTTACGCCACTGAATCTTGTTAGATAACTTTACGTACGGAAATTCGTTTTTAAGTTGGCTAGTCTGAATTGTTTACTATTTAAAAGGAATAAAAGAAACGTGTTTAGATAGATTACAACCTCAAACTTTTACAATCAAGACCATCAAGACCTCTGATCAAGACAGAAAATTCAAAGCAAAATGCCTGTAAAATTATATCAAGAAACAGATGTCACAAAAAAAATGTTGGTTTATATTATATAAAATTGTGTATTAGTATTTATATGCATAATCTTTGATTTTACAGATCTCACCTGACGTTTTGTATGGAAAGTGCGGAGAGCATCGAGGAACTGTCGCACGTACAAGTGGTCAGGGACGATTTGTTTGATTTAGAAAACAAAAGAGCACCAGTCAGATATGGATTACTTGATCCTAGGATGGTAAGTGAATAAATTTATTACTAGTTTCTGTTGTAAATAAATACTCACGTCATCTTTTCAGGGTATCTCGCAAAAAATCGTTGACTGTGAAACTTGCGGTAAAAATATTAGCGATTGTCATGGTCATTTTGGCTATTTAGATCTTAATGTGCCTTTATATCATACCGGATTTTTTCCTAACATAATAACAATTTTACAATCTATATGTAAAAGATGTAGTCATGTATTGCTGTTACAAAAAGATAAAGATAAATATGTGCGATCTTTAAGTAATCCACATTTGAGCTATTTCGAAAAGAAAAAATTTCGGCAAATAATTATAAAAAAATGTAAAAAAAGTCGAACGTGCTTAAATTGCACGTATGTAAATGGAATAGTGAAAAAATTTGTAAGCAGTGGTGGAAACTCGTTTAATAAGTTTGGCATTGTTCACGTTAAACCGGAGAAAGATAAAGAATGCCGCGAAAAACTTGGTAAGCGAAACATTTTACTACATAATATTGCATCATGTTTTAAATTATTGTATAATTTTAGAGCAATACAGCGAACATTTTAAAGTAGTCGATAACGTGGAACCAGATATTGTTAAAACTCTTGCTTCTGAATTTTTAACTCCGGTTAATGTATTAAATTTATTTAAGAATATACCAGAAGCTGACATAATATTTTTATGTATGAATCCTTTAAGGTAATAATTATTGCATAAAATGTAAAGAATAAAATTAAATTAAACTGTTTGTAGGTCACGTCCAGAAGATCTAATAATGACAAAAATGTTGGTTCCACCAGTTTGTGTACGCCCATCTGTAGCTTCCACCATAAGAGATGGAACGTAAGTATTTTAAATCTAATAAAAAAATTGTATTTTGATTTTTTATTTTTGTTAGGGTGGAAGATCCTTTAACCACAATCCAACAAGAAATTTTATATTTTAATCGGGAATTTGCCCGGAGTAAATCGCTCAAGATAAATCCTACTTTATACAATGATCGTTTCAATGAATTGCAATTAAAAGCAGCCACATTTTTCAATGGAGAAATTGCCGGAATTCCTCTTCAATATAAAATGGTAAGTTTTTACAAAAAGTTAATTTGTACATTTGTAGTAAGTAGTAGTCTACTTGGCTGCCAGTCAACGTTCGTGCTTTACCATAGAATGACAAGGTGCTAATTTACATTAGTTCTAGAAGAGCCAACGTCAATTGTTTTGATTTTATGGACAATATACTTCTTTCGTTGACTTGGTTCCCTATGGTCCGATACTAATAATAACTTTTAAATGTCAAAATAATAAACAAAATAATTCTAACGTTTTCGCCCTATCGCATTAGCATTTGCATCGCCAGTTTTTTTTATTATTCACTTTCTTATGTCCTATTTTATTCTAAATTGAATATTGTTTCAGATTTTTTCCAAAGATTGCTGTTATTAAATATTTAATGTCGTCACATACCACCGAAAATGTGAGAAAACTTCATAAACTTTATGATACTTAAAAAATGAAAAACTAATCGTTTTAATAAATCACTTACCCTCTCAGAACCGAGCTGTGGGTCCATGCTTGAATATCTCCTAATCTCTGCAAAATTTCAACTTTCCAGTTAGTCTAGAAGTGGCCAAATGTTTTTTTAAAACTTCTTTTAAAATCTAAGATTCATTAAGAAACCTTCTGGTAATACTGATAATTTTTTCTGCTGAACGAGATTAAATATGAAAATAGTTGCGTTGACCTAGAAATTTGTAGCAGAACATTTTGCATAAATATCGTATTACTTGACACTGTATCAGTTCAATGTTAAGGAATCATTTTCAATTTCTGTAAGTTAATCATTCCATCTACAAAATAGTTACATGCATTAATAGACTGTGCACTTTGCAACCGAGAAGGATAATAAAATATCATAAAATTTTTTATCTTTAGGAAAAACGTAAAGGTCTGATGCAACGTTTGTCTGGTAAAAATGGTCGTTTTCGTGGTAATTTATCTGGCAAGAGAGTAAATTTTTCAGCTCGTACTGTAATTTCACCGGATCCAAATTTGGAAATCGATCAGGTCGGTGTTCCTGTACATATAGCAAAAATTTTAACTTTTAAAGAAAAAGTTAACAAAATCAATATAAGTAAAATGAAACAATTGGTTATTAATGGGCCAGAGCAGTGGCCCGGTGCTAACTACATCGTTCAAAAAAATGGAGCTACAAAGTTTTTACTTTATGTAAATCGCATAAGAGCTGCACAAGAATTAAGGGTAATAGCAAAAAATTTTCGAAAATCAGAAATTACAATTTTATTTTCTAGGTAGGGGATGAGATTGAAAGACACATGGGAAATGACGATATGGTTCTTATGAACAGGCAACCAAGTTTGCACAGGCTTTCCATTATGGCACACAGGGTAAAAGTACACTTTCATCGAACATTTAGAATTAACGAGTGTGTTTGTAATCCTTACAATGCCGATTTTGACGGCGATGAAATGAATTTGCATTTACCCCAAACTATAGAAGCCAAAGCAGAAGCCTACGGAATATTAAACGTAAAATATTCTATTAATTGCTTATTTATTTTTGATAAATTTTATTTTTAGGTAAAACACAATTTAATTACACCAAAAAATGGCGAAATCTTAATTGCAGCTACGCAAGATTTTTTGAGTGGAGCATTTGCTATAACTAGGAAAGATAGATTTTATAATTTTCGCCAAGTTAATCAACTTTTAAGTACTCTGCTTGGAGGTGAAGACATTAACATGGACATTGATGTTCCTGAACCTGCCATTTTAAAGGTTTCTATTTCTTTAAATTGTTTCGAATTTTTTTTAACACTCAAGTTTTAGCCAAAACGATTATGGACAGGGAAGCAAATTTTTGGATTGATTTTGCGCCCAAATAAGGCATGTCCAGTAAAAATTACTTTGGAAGTGAAAGGAAAATCCTACACTTCTAATAGAGAATTTTGTTCAGAAGAATCGTACATTATAATACGAAATTCGGAAATTTTAGCCGGTAGCTTGGATAAGAGTCATTTGGGTTCAGGTGGAAGGGGAGGAAACATTTTTTATGTTCTTCTTAAAGACTACAAAGCGGAGTATTCTATTAAGTGCATGTGGAGATTAGGTGAGTAATATAATGAGTTTGATTGAATGGCCTGAGTGCATGCCCTTATATATTTACCCTTAGCTTAAAATTTACAATGCTAGTCTTTCAGTGGCTACTATAAATTAGCCCTTCAATCAGTTTATGACTCGTGCACAATTTTATTAAAATTTTACTTTTTTTCTTCATTACTTCTACATTAGGAAATATTGGCTTAAATATAATCAATATTTTAAATATAAGTTTTATTTTAACTTTGACATTTATAGCAAGAATGGCTTCATACCATTTAATGAATACCGTTGGCTTTTCTATTGGCATTGGTGATGTCACACCTAACGAAAAGTTATTGGAAAGGAAAAATGCTCTTGTAGAAAAGGGGTATGATGATTGTCATAACTTAATTCAAGATAAGTTTCAAGGAAGATTACAATGTGAACCAGGTTGTTCTGTAGAAAAAACTCTTGAATTAAAACTGTTGAAAACTCTATCCGATATTCGAGATGATGCTGGAAAAGTTTGTTTAAGCGAATTGCATCCTACAAATAGTCCTCTCATTATGGCTCTGTGTGGTTCTAAAGGTAATTGACGATTTTTAATATTGATCGTTGAAATAATAAAAATGTATTATTAGGTTCCAATATCAACATATCTCAAATGGTAGCTTGTGTAGGACAGCAAGCCTTAAATGGAGAAAGAGTACCCTTCAGTTTTGATGCAATGTCTTTACCACAGTTTTTTGCTAACAGTAAGTAAACTTTTAATAGAATGTCGGTTCTTAGACAAAGTTAATTATTCCTACTTTTAGGTGTAATTCCTTCTGCCAAAGGCTTTGTTAAAAATAGCTTTTTTTCTGGTATGGTTCCCAGTGAATTTTTCTTCCATACCATGGGAGGACGTGAAGGTCTGGTAGATACAGCCGTCAAAACAGCTGAGAGTGGTTACATGCAAAGGCGTTTAATTAAAGTACATTAATTAATGATATTTAACTGTATTTTAGTAATTAATTAACTTGTTTTGTTTAGGCTTTAGAAGATTTAGTGGTTTGCCACGATAAAACTGTTCGTAATGCCGACAATCAAATTGTTCAATTATTATACGGCAATGATGGACTAGACCCTGCAGAAATGGAAAGTATGTTTTCTTGTTATTATGTTGATATATTTCAGAATATTAATGTTTTAAATTTGTAGCATCTAGGTGTCCAGTAGATTTCAACAGAATCTTACATTCAATTAAAGCACAGAAACCGTGCAGGAATGAAGATCCATTAGACGAAAACAAAATTTGTATGGCTGCAAATCAATTTTTAATAGATGATTTTAATGAATGTGATGAAGGCTTTAAAACTGAATTTCGGTAAGTTTTAAAAAAAATAGCTTTTGAAAATTAACTAATGAAACTATTTTTAGTAATTTTATGCAAAATGTAGCTGTAAAAGTGGGCAGCACAAGAAAAAAATATAATTCTTTCAAAATTTCAAGTGAACTTGAACGTGTAACGACGACACAATTAGTAACTTTTGTTTCGGTGTGTCGCAGAAAGTATAAAAGTGCACTTATTCAAGCAGGAACTGCCGTAGGTGCGGTGGCTGCTCAAAGTATTGGTGAACCAGGAACCCAAATGACACTGAAAACTTTCCATTTTGCTGGTGTAGCAAGTATGAACATTACTCAAGGAGTACCAAGAATAAAAGAAATTATAAATGCATCTAAAAGCATCAGCACACCAATTATTAAAGCTCACTTGTTAAATCCCTCTAGTAAGATATATGCAGAAAGGGTTAAAGCCAGGTTAGAAAAAACTACTTTGAAGGAAGTAAGTTACATTTTAAGATCATAACTATATCTATTATTATCTAATTTAATTTTTAGATTTCGCACTTTTCAATTATGATTGAAAATGACGAAAGTTTCTTAAAAATAGTATTAAATGCAAATTTAATCAAATGTTTATCCCTGGAAATTAACGCTCACACAGTGCGTTATAATATCTGCAAGGCTAAATTAAAAATTCCACCTCAAGATGTTATTGTAAAATCATCAAGGGTTTTATTTGTCTGTCCAAGTTGTAAAGAAGATAGCAGCATCTCAGATTCTCTACGGCATTTGCAAGAAAAATTGCAGAATGTTATTATCAAAGTAATTTTATAAATTAACTCTTGAATTTTTAAATGTAAATATTGATATTTTAGGGATTACCAACTGCAAAACGAGTTGTCACTGCCATAACCGACAATAAATATCATTTATGTGTTGAGGGAAGTAACATGCGAGATATTATGGCAACATATGGTGTCAATGGACATAACACCACCTCTAATAACATAATTGAAGTTTTTGAAACTTTGGGTATTGAAGCTGCTAGGTATGAGAAAAAGTTAGTTGAATCTTATTTACACTTGTTAAATTTTAATTTTTAGAACTACAATTGTAAACGAAATAGAAGATGTTTTGAAAAATTATGGCATGAGTGTTGATATACGTCACACTATGTTATTGGCAACTCAAATGACAAGATCTGGATCAGTGTTAGGAATTACTCGAAGTGGATTGGCTAAAATGAATCAATCGGTTTTGACTTTAGCATCAGTAAGTTTTATGTTTTTGGCATTAATTAAAACTTAATAATTTATTTTTAGTTTGAAAAAACCACCGATCACTTGTATGATGCTGCTTATTATGGTCGCACCGATGCAGCAAATGGCGTATCGGAAAATATTATTATGGGAATGCCTGTGCCAGTAGGAACAAGTGCTCTCAAATTAATTTCGACGCCAGTATTAGAAGAAAATAGTTTTTCAAATTTACCATTGTTATTTGAAGAGAATTAAATTTATTTAAGTTATATTTTATTGTTATGTATTTATTTATTTGTTTGTTTGTTTGGGAAAATTATGTAATAAAAAATATTGGCTATGCAGACAATGCATAATAATTATTTAACCGCATTATTTTAATTCTTGATAAGTCATTTTTAGTTTTCAATGGAAATTTTATGAACATTAATTAAAGCATGATTACTTAGCCCTGGAAATCACATGCATTTTTTTGAGGTGATTTCATAAAACTTGGAATAATATTTATTCATTAGTTTAAATTGTGCTGAAAACGAAATGGCGATTCTGGCTTTGCGGTCGCTATGCTCAGCGTCTTGTAAGATTAACAATGTATAATGTTGAAGTTATTTTATTAAAGCTAATACTTTATTTTCATCTTTTTTATACTATTACTAGCTGACCGGACAGACGTTGTCCTGTCTTGGAATTGGAATAAATAATAAAAAAATATATTTCAAAGTCATAGGTTTTATTGTAATGCTTTTTTATACACAACATTGTTAGTTTTTTTTTCTGGTGCGTAAATAAACAACGATGATGGTTTTCCGACACGGGAACAGGCTACATATAATTGGCCATGAGAAAAACATGGATTTTCAAGGTAGATTCCACAAATACTTAACGACTGCCCTTGCGATTTATTTATCGACATTGCAAATGCAAGCCGCACTGGAAATTGTAACCGTTTAAAGTCGAATGGCGTAACGTTCGGGATCATAGGAATGCGTGGAATCAAAACGTCTTCGCCTTTGTACTTCCCTTTCAAAATTGTGGCTTCGATGACGTTGTTCATCAATTTTTTTACCGCAAGCTGGGTGCCATTACAAAGACGTGGCTGGTTTATGTTTCGCAACATAATGATTACCGATCCTACTTTTAATTGGAGATTATGAGGTGGTAATCCGGGCAATTCCAGTGAATTTAAAAATTCCGTCGGATAGTTCACAACATCATCTTGGTTAGTAACGGAATCCACCGATTTGTATGTCATCAATTCGCCACCTATCTTAGTTTGAATCCGAAAATTGATTTTGTTAACATCAACATTTCTTGCAGCCAATATAACACGTTCGCTCAACCAAACATGATTTTTGAAATTTTGAGCAATGTTTGGAAACACCATCTCGATGAGTTCGGTCTTTGTTTCAGTAAAGTGACAAAAATTGGCAGGGAATGTAATATATCCAGACGATGAGTCAACAGGAATTTGGCCATTACCAATATCAAGCAATTGTTTGGAAAAAACTTCTGCAGATTGATCGTTCTGTAATTCGACTCGCATGTTCGTACTTAATTTGAGTGTTTTGACGTATTTCCATAAAATGGACGACTTCAAACATGCATTAAGTTCGTCGGCTGGCGTTGATTGTGGATTGTGGAATGTTTGTCGAAAATCACCTGCTAATAGAATCATCGCACCATCAAATCGATTTTGGTTGTTTCGTAAATCTTGCAACATGTGGTGTAATGCCTCCAAAGATTTTTTGTGTGCCATCGTGCATTCATCCCAAACGATCGATTTGCTTTGCTGCAACACTTGGGCCATCGCAAAATTCCTCGAAAGGTTGCAAGTTTCATTAATTTGCATGTTCAACGGCAACTTGAGTGCTGAATGAGCTGTTCGACCGCCTTCCAACAACGTACCAGAACAATTGCTCCGAAAACACATGCATTACACCAGGAGAATGTCGCCAACCGAAGTGTCTTCATATGGCGCCACAAATTTATTATTAACAAAGTACTTTTTATTGTCGCGTCACCTGTCGACCACACAATTTAGTTAAACGTTAGATCCGCCATGAACGCCATCTATTGAAAGTAAAATATTTTTATCGAATATTTTCCCAATTTTTCAGTTTTCCGGGAAATTTTCTTAAGCTTTCTTTTCGTAAGAACATTCTACAAAGTATTAGGAATCTTTTAAAACAAAAATGAATGAAATCGGTCAAGTCGTTCTGAAGTTATTGAATGACCAAAGGAAATAGGGATTCATTTTTATATATATAGATAAACAATTTTGGCATACTATACAGTGTGTTCACGACAAGAGTTAACAGTGAATAATTCTTTTATCCTACTAGATATAAAAAAAAGTTTAAATAGTTTTTTATTCAGATCAAAATTTGCCATTGGAAACCGCGGAGGTACATATTTTTGTACTTCAAACTCAACCGGAAGTAAACGTGAATTTTTTTTTCAAATGGCGACATGGCTTTTTTTAAACATTTTTGTAATCTGCAGTTTTTTCTTTATACATACATATAAAATTATCATAGGGTTACATAAGATAAATTTATTAATTATTTAATTAATTGAATGTATTATGAAAACAAAACAACGTCACGGTATAGAAAACACAACCTATCTGATAAATTCTTCAAAATTGCCAACATTTTCTTTATGACATGATACTATAGTATATCATTTTGTTTTCATAGCACACTAAATAAATTGAATAATTAATTCATTTATCTTGCATTTTTCTCGAAAATTTTCTTATGTAACCCTATGATAATTTTGAATGTCTGTATAGAGAAAAAATTGCAGATTACACAAATGTTAAAAAAAAGACATGTTGCCATTTGAAAAAATAAATTCATGTTTACTTCTGGTTGAGTTTGAAGTACAAAAAAATTTACTTCCGCAGTTTCCGATGGTAAATTTCGAGTTGAATAAAAAACTATTTAAACTTTTTTTTGTATCTAGTAACATATTGGAATTATTCACTGTTACCTCTTATCGTGAACACACTGTATATATATTTTTTTTGATTTAACCCGTAACCGGTATCTTGAGGTCTGACAGACACCCTTGAATGCGTAATTCTTTGTTACACTTACGCCTTTCGTAATATAATAATTGTAATGCTATCAGTACTTTCAAATTAAGTCATTTCGGATGTTGTTGCAAAATTTGAGCGGTCGGTGTAGGTAAATTATAAAACTAATTTATTACACCTGAAAGTCTGAGAGAGACCACCGCGTACCGTTTACGTATGCAACTTTAACCATAGCCTATTTGTATTGAAAAAAATTTTTTTTTTGAAAATTTTGTAATATTTTAGGATTTTATTATAGTTTAATATATAAACATTTAATATTAAATCATTTTGTTTAAATAATTTCAATATTTTTATAAATTTATTTGCAAAATAAAAAAACCTATTATTACACCGATACTTGAAAGAAATTCTAATTATTCCTTAAATTAAATTTTATTTGATTTGTTTTTTCGCGTATGCTAACTTCAAAAACACATACTAATGTCCTCCAACCTTCAGATAGCAAATATAATAACACAGGCTAATTTTAAGGGCTAGTTGTCTCACAGACCACGGCGCGGCGTACCGGTTATGAACCAAAACTACGACTGTACCGGTTACGGGTTAAATAAAATATTTTTAGTCCAACAAAAAATTTTTGGTCCAACAAAAATTTATTTAAATCAAAAAAATAAATATATATGTAATAACATTTAAACTTGTTTAAACTAAAGTTTTTCGTTTTCTCCAATAAATATTTTTTTGTTTTAAATAAATTTTTGTTGGGCCAAAAATATTTTATTTAAATTAAACAAATTTTATTTTCTTCAAAGAAATAATTCAAGCAATAGTATATTATACATCATGGGCTGCTTTTCATCCCGCGTGCAAAGGTTTTTGCACGAGGTGTTAGCCGAGTGCAAAAATTGCATACGGGATGAAAAGAACCTTAGTCCCAAGGTGTATATACTATTTTTCATAATTTCGCTGAAAATGCTGAATTACATTGGTTAATAACTAAATTTGAGATTTTGAAATTGCTCAAAAAAGGCGCTAAATATCGAAAAACCGAGCAAAATATTTACCCCCGTTACAGTAGCCCCCCAGCGATTTGTCGTAAGAAGCCATATGCAAAATTTCAGATCAATAGCGCGCAATACACAGAGGAAAAGGATTCTTTAAAAATAAGAAATATATTTCTTTGCAGAATAATTATTTGAATCTGCTATAGCTTATTTTAATGGAACTTTAAAGTTTTAATTCAAATATCAGCGTTTATTTCAGTAACATTTTGGATTTATTTGATATATTACTTTGGAAGGAATATGTTTATTTTTATTTAAGCATCACAGAAACAGGTTATTTAATATAGAAATAAATTATTATTTGTGTTAAAGAACATGAAATTTTTTTAATTTAAAACTGAGACTAATTTAGTTCAAACAAATGGTTTTTTGCGCTCAATATTGCATGTTTCAATTACAAATTAAATTCAAACAAATTATGTAATATATAGCTAAAGGTGATATCCTTTACACTTAAAGAAATATTTTTTTAGTGCAACCAATGCAGCATTTGTAACAAGTAACTGTTTATTTGAATTAAACACATACCCGTCTTTCATCCCTACTTTCCTAATTCAATTATACCTACTACAGAAAGCCATTATTAAACGGTAATGTAACGTGTGTAAAGTGTTGTCTTTATTTTGAGTTTTTCAATTTAGTGTTTCTTGTGGAATATCATATCATATTCAAATTAGTGCTGAACAATATGGAATGTGTAACCAGTGTTTTACAACAAAACCACCCCCAATTTAATTATTTTTATTAAAGTAATCGACAATTTGGATTCGTTTAAGAAAATAATATACATTTTGGTTGACAAAAATAAAAATGTATATTTCGTCTGTAAATCGTTAAAGACTTTATATTTTTCTTCTCATGTTCATGCATTTCGTGTTACTGAAAGCAACGAATATTATTTTGAAAAGGTGGATAATTTGGTTAATTTCATGCCAACCGTTATTAATGTCATGGCAAATGAAGAGTAGGTCGTAAAAATGTTTACTAATAAGACTTACACTTCCTATAAATCTTTTTTATTTTGATTTCTTTTTTATTTTTCATATTTTTGTATGTTTTGTATTTTGTATTTTTATATAGTTTTTAGAATTTTTTAATTTATTGCAATTTGTATATAGTTCCATATAATAAAGGATAATACATTTTTTAATTTAAATATATGATTTCTTTTATAGGAAGTGAACACCTCTTTTGGTTCAAAGAAATGATTTATTAAAACTGAATAATGCATTTAAATTACAGTTTAACATGCAATTTCTTTAATACAAAATCATGTTTGTTTGCATCAAAAATAAGCTGTTTTGCAACCAAACTTAATTTGTGTTAACTTAAGAAAATCTGATTTTAAATCAAATAAATGATTTATTAGAGCGAAATAAAGTATATCTTAAAGCAAAAATAAACTCTTTTGCTTCAAACAAAATCATTGTTGCTTTCAAATATAGATTATTTTAACAAAATAAATTTATTTATTTGTTGCAAACCACAAAAATATGTTTGAGATAAAGTAATGTTTTTAAATAAATAATTAGTTACCACGAAAGAAATATTTAATTGCCACTGTTAATAGAAGGATTTATTTGAGTTAAAGGTAATTTATTGAATATAAAAAAATCTTTCTCTCTGTGTAATGGCGCGGGAAAAAAAGTATTACTTTAGTCCCACAAAAGCGGGAGTAAAGTGCTCACTTTACTCCCGGAATTGTGAAAAATAGTTTTTTTGATTCAAAGAAAATGTTTTTACTATGTACGACCTCAAAATGATTTCCATTTTTATGGTTTAAATACAAAGTTGGCTTCTGGTAATCGGGTTCGTTTAATAATTTCAGTGTACTGGGAAAACGTATCCAATCGAAAGATTTATTATTTGTGGAAGTGTATGACTGTTAGATACCTATAAGCAAGCGTTGTATAGACAGAGAGCGATGCTTGTCGTAGTAAGATGATCTAAAATGTGCACGTATTATTATTAGTATTACATTTAGATACCTTCTTTTGCATCTCTCTCGTTGTACATTATGGTTTCATTTATAATGCATGTAAAGATTGCAGCGCTGGATTACCTTACTTGTATAACCGTGCTTGCAACCCAAAATGGATCGATATCACGCAGCTCTTACTACCCGGGGTCAATCATCCAGCGATCACCACGACATTACAGCACAAATATCAAGCAGAAACTCAAGGCGCTCATGAACTTCATTGTCAAGTACAACTTACGTCTTCGGAGACGTGCGATGATGGATGTACTCTGTGTAGTAGAAGAAAAGAAGACTACCTCATGCACATATTCTTCTGTGGATGGTCGAGAAAACAAGACCTGATGAAATTGATGTTATCATTTGCGCAGAAATTCCTGATCTCGAAACAGATGCAGATTTGAATGAAGTAGTGACGACGAATATGAATCATGGACCGTTGCATTTATTATTATCAGCATAATAGATTTGTGAAATTGACCTCTTTGGATTGATTTGTTCGAGCGATCTGAAATATTTCGTCTCTCAGTTTTTACTTTATCATACAAAGTATGAAAAAGTATTGTTATCGTGCCGAAAAAAAAATTGAGATTTTGATGAATTTAGGAATATTGGGGTCCCAGAAGCGGAAAATCATCATTTCCAAAAAATGCCTGGATGTGTTTGTGAGGGTGATGGTGTGTGTGTATCTGGTCAAATTTTGTATGCTCTCTACCTCAAAAAGTAATAGGAATTTTTTAACATAATTTTGTATTTAGTACATTACAATATATTGAGACTTAGAACTGATTAGATTTTGGTTAAAATCGGTACACGGAAACGCAAAAAAAATTTTGTAAATTAAAAAAATAATTTTTTTCCTTTTTTTTCCAATTTTATTTTTTTATTCAATTCTTCTCTACAATAATAATAAAAAAGTATTAATCAATAATCGTGTAAATATCCAATTTTTGTAAATATTCTTTTTTCAAATTTTTTTTCTTAATTTTTAAAATTTATTTTTTTATTATATTCTGCTCCATAATAATAATAATAAAAAAGTATTAATGGTCAATTCTCATATAACTTGTTCCGATGCTGTACCCTCCTATTTTTCTGAAAACTTAATCCCGTTTAAGTTTTGTGTTTAGTGTGATGATAAAGTAGTATTGCAAGGTAGTGGGAACTTCAATTATGAAAACCTAAATATATCAATTTTTTTCTAAAATGCAGGTTTTATATGGCAAATGTCACATAAGTTACCGGTCACCACCTATGATATCCTAACAATGATCAATATTTCAACAAAATGACTGTTGGAAAAAATAACTCCCAGTGTTTAATTAACTAAAAAACAGACTTAAGGTTGACAAAAAATTGTTTTAATGCCTTTGGAGTACTAAAAGTCGATTTTATTTTGGTTTTTCATTTGTCCCTTCATGTATTGGTCACATAAGTTACCTTGTAATTCAGGCAATATTGTTGTAAATTGGCTGCACTGTAGAGAAGAATTGTTCGCGTTTTGTTAATCTGCAAGTTGGTATTGTCAGTTCGCTATCATTATAATATTTGTATAATATCAAATAAAATATATAATTAAAATCCAAGTACTATAAACAAGTAAGTATGTTTATTATAGGTCACATAAGTTACCGAATTTATTAAAGTTTTTAGTTGTAATTTGAACGGCTATTAATTTACGGGCATAATCTAACAATATAAGTCATAAGCATAGGCAAAGTTCCCTTAATTACGATTATGTCTATGGCAGTATTTTTTAATTTTAACGTCCGAATGTCACATAAGTTACCGCTCCTGCTGGTAACTTAAGTGACCATTGGTAACTTATGTGACAAAAAGTAATTGCTTTGCTCATCTGACGTTTTGTGATGTAATTTTGAATAGGTAAAAACTTGGAACCAACTCCAGCCGAAAAACAAAGAAATCTGATAGATTTTAAGCTTGAGTTACCTTAATTAAGTCACATAAGTTACTTTTATGTCACTTGGCGTTATTATATTCGTTTTCATCCAATTAAGTTGTTTCTTTATACTTTATAACTTTATAACTAAGCATATTGTGGGAATTTGTATTTTAGGTTTTAGATAATAGGGATTTGAATGAAAAAAATTGCGTATTTTCATTGTGTGAAGAAATTAAATTCTCTAGTAACATACGAGACATGTCACATAAGTTACCGCGTTAATCTTTTATCAGAAAATAATTTAAAAAATCAAAATTATGTACTGCTGGTTCTAGTCCTAGATCTAATACGACCCATACTTTGATATGGTCACAAATTTAACTTATTTGATGAATATAAAATTTTTGAATATTCGATATTCGAAAAGCACAAGTTATATGAGAATTGACCTAATCAATAATCATAATCGTGTAAATATCCTATTTCTTTATATTTTTGTTATTTAAAAGTATGATAGTTATGGGCAAGACCACATCCGACTTTTTTAAATTGAGCGTTATCGATGAAAAGCCCTGAAATCTAGAAAATCAGAATTTAATCCATTTTTTGAGATAAAAAGTTTATGTCGCATCTTCAAGAAAACTTTTGAACCACATGTACTTTTTTTATCATATAAATACGAATATCCGGCGCTACCAAACTTGGTTTTACTTCTTTTGCTTAAAACTTCCATTTCTATTTTAGATTTATTCTAAATAATACAATTGTTTGAAGTTTAATCAGTATTACCAAAGTATTACTGAATGAAGTAACAATAAAACAAAAACCGTCGTCAAAACGTTCGGCATCGAAACGTGCGCGTCAAAACCAACTAGATCCTTATCCGGGAACATAAGAGTTAAAAACAAATCAATACTCGTTTGATCCGCCACTGGCGATAGTTGGCTTGGTTATATTATTTTTTTTATATACCGGTCAATTCCAGTTGGTACTTTGTGATTTGTCGAATGAGTATAGAAATTTCATTTTTGACATCAATGACTGTGTAATTTTGTTGTTACAAAAACTTGAACGAAATAGATTTACTTTTTGAACAGTTTACAACAAAATGGTAAGTTATTCAAATTAATAATTATAACAAACTAGACAACATTTTATTCACTCGAATAATATAAAATTTTTAAATACGGAAATTACAATATTAAATTTTTGCATCTGCAGATTTTTAATGTTATTTTTCTTTTAAACGTTACTGCCCTTCTACCATTCGATTTTTAATTGTCTTGCTAAAAATTTTGTTTATTGACGTGATTTATAATAATATATTTTGAATTTAGGGACAAAATCAGTCGGGTGCCGGAGGTGGCGAAAAGAAAGATGATAAAGACAAGAAAAAGAAATACGAACCACCGATTCCAACTCGTGTTGGTAAGAAGAAGCGTAAATCAAAAGGTCCCGATACGGCTTTAAAACTTCCTGCCGTTACACCTCATACAAGATGCAGACTCAAGTTGTTAAAACTTGAACGAATTAAAGATTATTTATTGATGGAAGAAGAGTTTATAAGAAACCAAGAACACTTGAAACCACAAGAAGAGAAGAACGAAGAAGAACGGTCAAAGGTTGATGACCTTAGGGGTACACCAATGTCGGTTGGGACTTTGGAGGAAATTATAGACGACAATCACGCTATTGTGTCTACTTCAGTTGGCAGTGAACATTATGTTAGTATTTTGTCTTTTGTTGACAAAGATCAACTCGAGCCTGGGTGTTCTGTACTGTTAAATCACAAAGTACATGCTGTCGTGGGTGTGTTGGGAGATGACACCGATCCAATGGTTACTGTTATGAAACTGGAGAAAGCTCCTCAAGAGACGTATGCCGACATTGGTGGTTTAGATTCTCAAATTCAAGAAATTAAAGAATCTGTTGAGCTGCCTTTAACCCATCCGGAATACTACGAAGAAATGGGTAAGTCCTAATTCTTATTTTACAAAACGTTTTCTAATTCCATTTAAAATTATAGGTATTAAACCACCCAAAGGTGTAATTTTATATGGTGCACCTGGAACAGGAAAAACTTTACTAGCCAAAGCTGTAGCAAATCAAACATCGGCTACATTTTTAAGAGTTGTTGGTTCAGAATTAATTCAAAAATACTTGGGCGATGGGCCGAAATTGGTACGAGAACTATTTAGGGTTGCAGAAGAGCATGCTCCATCTATTGTGTTCATTGATGAAATCGATGCTGTTGGAACAAAGAGATACGATTCCAATTCGGGAGGTGAAAGAGAAATTCAGAGAACCATGTTGGAGTTACTAAACCAATTGGATGGTTTTGATTCGAGGGGCGATGTTAAAGTTATAATGGCTACAAATCGTATTGAAACATTAGATCCTGCTTTGATTCGGCCAGGTCGTATTGATCGTAAAATCGAATTTCCTTTACCAGATGAGAAAACTAAGAGGCGAATTTTCACCATTCACACATCTCGAATGACTCTGGCAACAGATGTAAACTTACAGGAACTGATTATGGCAAAAGATGATTTATCTGGTGCAGATATTAAGGTAAAAAATTGTTTTTATTATTAAAAGTATTTTTGTAATCTGGTTTGTTTTTTTATTTTAGGCAATTTGTACTGAAGCGGGTCTTATGGCTTTAAGGGAACGACGAATGAAAGTAACTAATGAAGATTTCAAAAAATCTAAAGAAAGTGTTTTGTATCGCAAGAAAGAAGGCACACCAGAAGGTTTATATTTGTAATTGTTTAAATTATTTCACTTGGCAATTTTTGTATATCTCTTTTCATTTAAAAATTTGTGTAATGTGTATTGAAACAATTTTACTTTTAGTAAACCATAAATTTTCTATGTCTGTGTTTTAATCTCATAGATTGAAAATTAATTTTTTATTAGATTGGGGAGAAATTTTATGTCGAAGCAAAGCAAATAGAAGCAAATATTTTCTTGGCCCCATAAAAAAAGAAATTTTTTAATTTAGAATTTAAATAGGCCTGAATTTAATTGGTTATTATTGATGGTAAAAATATAAAAAAGTGTAGGAACAAGATTTATGCCAAAAATAGTTTACACTTTAATGCTTGCTTTGTTTTACCATTTGTATGATTTATTATGTAAGCCCAAATTTTGTATGCAGTATAGCAAGAATGCTTATGATCCATGTCTATATAATTCAAATTTATATTCTGATTAAAATATTGACATAATTCAAAGTTAAATCAATATGGTCAGTATCATATAGTTGAATTCTTGAAAATATTGATTTGATATTTTCTTATATAGTAGCATTTTATTCACGCAATGCTATATGTTGGTATCAACCCCTGATTATATTGGTTTAACTATGAATTATTATAATTCTCAGTAGCTAGAATAAGCTACGGCCATAATAACCTTAAGGTTATGAGTGAGGTTCAACCCTCAACACCCCATGTACTGTCCTTATGACAAGTCATTTCAACCCCTTTGGAAAGTGCTTCGTAGAACACCCTGTGTTTATAATTTGAATTAAAATATTGACGATGAGCCTGCAAAATCTCCTGACATTTTTTGGCACATAGTTTTTTTACATTTTCGGAATCGTCAGAAGATTGCGCATGTTGATGTCAAATCTCTATTGAGAAAAAATTGTATCTTGCTTCTGAACAATTACATTTAAGTAGTTAGGAAGTTTTGCAGACTCATCGTCGATATGCATTATTTATTTTTATTCAAAAAAATGCATTTTCACAACAAAAAACTAAATTAAAAAAAATTCAATTCTAGGACAGTGTATCTGATAGGGTGTTTTTCTTGCTAATTTTCATATGATCATGTTTCTAAGAACATGGATGTTTTAATAAGATTTACTCGAGCCACAAAATAAATTGATAAATCTTACTCAATTTGCACAAATAAATAAGTATTCCGTTAATCAAATTAATAAAAAAATCCAAATAAAACTTGGTTATCTTTCTATAAAATTGCTTAATTTTTAAGCTAAGCTCCTTCAAGGCCTACTAGGATATAACAAAAAAATAAAAAAACAAAATTTTAGCGAATTTATTCATCAAAGTAATGTAAAAAATTTTTTATCGTAAATACATAAAAAACAAATAATTCAAACATAATGAAGAACAGTTCAACAACAAACTACTAAAAATAATAATGAAACAGTTGTGTAATAATTTTAAAGCTCAAGGATAATGTCTATGGACGAACCTTTTGCTTTAATTTGTTCTTCATCATTAGAAACGTCTCCATATCCATACGTTTATTGCGAGATTTATCATTCAACGTTTTACTTTTAAAATCTCTTTCATTCATTTTAATTTCCAACTTCCTTTTTTTTTGCGTAGAAATGCTAGCGGAAGGTTTCAATGGTGACGCTGCTTTGCAATTCCAAGAATTTTGATTTTCCGAGTTACTAGGTACCACATGAGGTTTCTTATTTGACTTCTTATTATTGGTCATGGAATTCAAAATTTTACTAGGAAAATAATTCACTTCCAGGTTATCACCTTCGGTTAAATTTCTTGAAGGTTGAAGTCTTTGTTTTTTCTTCTTAATTAAATTCTCTTCATTAATTTTCATTTTCTTACTTGGCACAACTTCTGCACATTCTCTTAAAATACTTGGTTTAGTTGCTTGTAAAGTTGTACCAGTTTGAACTGTTATTTCAGGATTCAATTTTGTAGATTGGAGAATTTTTATTTTGCCCATCTTTTCTTCCTGTCTGTTACGTTTCTTACTTTGTTGAATCGTTGCTAAATTTTTGACATTTAAAATATTGTCATGTGGCTTCGATGATTTATTATCTTGCTCCTGCAATTCTTCAGACAAGTTTCCATTTTGTTCCTCCTCTTCTTCTGATGAGCTAGAAAATTTAGGATCTGGTTTTGCTTGCTTTCCAACACCAGATTTTGATTGTCGTCTCATATCTTCCTCTTTAGAAATTAATCTGCTTTCGTAATATTTGGAACTAAAATCTTCGTCAACATCATCGGACATATTCGAATCGGTTGAAGAATCCATATGAATTATTTCCTTAGAAACCTTAGAAGGTTTTTTGGAAGTTTCTTCATCCGACGATACTACACTTATTACATCGCCACTCACATTCTCAGCAGGTAATTGCAAATCTATTGTAGTATTAGAAGTATCAGTTGTTTTCGACTTTCGTTTTTCTGTAAATTCTAAAGAGACATTGAGACAAACATCCATTTCCTCCTTTTTAGGATCAGAATAAACCATATTTACAACTTTGGCAATATGATCGCACACATTATCAACATTATAATTTTCAAATTGTTCTTGAACAAGAAGAGAGGTAGTTCGACTGCGTCTAGTGGTGTTTTCCTGATCTTCAACGACGCTAATATTTAAACTACCGCCGAAAGAAGTATTTAGTGATTTTCTAGGTGATGCTTTAGATAGATTAACTAAGTTTTCAGTGTTTTTGCTAGAAACTTCAATTTTATCTGCTTCAGATAAAGATTCCCTGGACGATGCAACTGATGGGGGATCAAGCCCACAATAAGGTTTGATAGACATAGTTTCTAAATCAGAATCTTCTTCTACACTTTTTTGACAAGTTTTTTTCTTCTCAGATGATTTATCCATTTTGCTGCAAGGTTTAGTCGAAGTATTTTGTAGATCGAGATCTTTTTCAGGTTCCAGTTCCTCTTCAGTTTTAGAGCTATTTATTGTGTTATCATCATCGTCATCAGCCTTGACAACTTTAAGACGTCTTACAGTAACTTTGGGTTGGTCTATATCGTATTCATTGCCCGATAACAGTTCAGGTTCTTCATCACTAACAATAAAAGAATCGTGTTCGTATGACTCATCCATCATGTTTTCTGAATCACAAGATCCCAACGATTCACCATCAACTGGAATGTCACAACTATTTTCAGAAGGAGTGTCCTCTTCGCCTTCAGAAGCCTGATCATCTAGTAAAGCATGGTGCTCATCATCATCTTCTATTAAATTATAACTTTCAACAAATTTACTAATTGTAGCTTCTAATTCTGCATCAGATTTTGATACATCAGCTGTTGATTTTGCTTTCAGTGATGAAGATTCATCAAAATCTTTACTTAAATTAATTGATTTTGAAATTTCGGAATCATTTTCAGTAATATTTGTGGATTTTTGTGTTGATCTGTTATATTCGTCATCACTTTCATCTACATCGATTAAATTTGATAAACATAGTGATTTTTGTTTTTTCTCAGAAAAAGACTTTTCAATATTTTCCTCTTTATCATTAGGTTGTAATAAATCTTTGAATTTTTGTTTAGTTTTTTCATCAGCAATTGATTTTTCAATACTTTGTTCTTTATCAATTGATTGCGATAAATTTTTGGATTTTCTTTTAGAATCATCCTTGGAGATAGATTTTTCAATACTTTTATCTTTATCGATAGATTGTGACATATCTTTGGATTTATTTTTCGAATTTTCCTTGGAAAGAGATTTATCACTTAATAACGATACATTTTTAGATTGGCCTTTAGATTTTTCTTTGCAAGCAGATTTATTTACACCTTCTTTTAAATTAATCAAGTCTTCTCTGGCATTCTCATTTATACTACTATTAGAAGTATTGCCGGTTGAACTTCTTAATGTTCTTGTAGATTTTTCGTTCGATTCACTTTCATTTAAATCGTTGGATTTTCTAGATTTCAAGGTTGATTTAGTCTTACTTTCGTTTAAATCCATTACAAGCTTCAAACTTTCTTCTGATTTTTGTTCACTCTTGTTCAAACTTAGAGACTTCCTCGTAGTCCTTTTACTTTCGTTCAAATCAACAGAATTTATAAATTCTTTTGAGTTTCTCTTGGATTTGTCTTTAACATTATCTTCTTGTATGCTGGTATTAAGAACATTTTTCAATTTCTTAGCTGGTGTGTTTGAATCCACATTATTTTGTTCTTTGTCTTTTTCATTCAGTATGGCCCTTTTTGGCGTACTATTTGCACAAGCATCATACAATACATTTACATTTAACAGAGTTTTTGCTGTACTTCTCTTTCCAGCAGACGAAATTATTGGTGATAACACTGTAATTTCTTCTTTTCGAGCCGAATTTAATTTATCATTCTTAGATTGTTCTAATAAGAGAGAATTATTGGGAGTATTACATTTTGCCATATTTTCATCTGAAGTGTCAGGTGGATAATCGTCAATTTCCATTGGTTCAGAAAATAAATCTTCGCTTTCCTTATTGATTCCAGAATTTTCAGTTATAACTACGGAAGAGATTTTATCTTGATTTTCTTTGTCAGACTCGTTACTTTTGTTTACAGTTTCATTCTTGACAATAGACAAATCCACACCAACTTCGCATAATTGATTGACACTTGATTCTGCTTTTTTTGATGATTCTTGAAGTTCAGAAGTGCTGAATATATTATGAGACGCGTTTAAAACATTAAGCAGATCTTTTTCTGCATTTTCAATATTCGAAGTTTCCATTTGGTTGTTTTTTTTTGATTTATTTATGGAAGTATTTCGACTTTCCTCTACATCTTCACTTGAACTTGTAATTTCAGCAGTTTTGCTTTTTTTAAGAGCAACATAACATTTTGCGGGTGACAGTACAGACTTATTGTTGGTACTTTCATTATCATTAGCACCAGTTTTCTGACTAAGGTTTAAAGTCTTGTCCTTTGACGATTTGTTTAAGATTGAGTCATTTAAAATTTCAACACTTTGGTTCTTTTTAAAACTGTTATGGATACCAGCATCACTACTACGACTCTCACACGAATCATCAAGTTTTTCAGATAAATCCTTTTCAATTTCAGCACCATCTTGATTATCAATGATACTACTTTCCAAAATAGTTTCTAGATTATCACTTTTAACTTTTTTATCTACATTCTCAGTCATTTTATCAGTCAAATCAACAATTTTTGTCTTACTAGAATTATTTTCATCTTCAACTTTACTTAACTCAGTCTCTACGATTGCTTCTAAAGGAATAACTTTTTCGGTAACAGATGGCCTACGACCCCTACGTTTGGGTGTGACTGCCTTGGGAAGATTTACATTTTCTGAAGTTGGTGATGCATTAGGCGACTTACTCATGGAGCGACGGCCAGATAACCGACGAGTTGAAACTCGATTTGGAATTGGGGTGGACACTGTTTCGCCCTCATCTTGGATCGAATTGGTTAAAGATCCTAAAATAAATAAATTAACTTATAACCGTATTCACCAACTACAAATAGCACTATTTGTCGAATAAAATGACATTATTACAATGCAAAATCTTGTTTTTATTCGACAAATAGTGCTATTTGTAGTTGGTGAATACAGGCATTAGCTACATGAAATTATAAAACTTCCAGGAGTTTGTTGCACAACAAAAGCATATCTATGAGTTATAAATAATCGATTATTATTAAGACGTAACATTAGACAATTAACTTGACACATACTAGATTATTTGAAAAATAGGATATTTTACTAATAGTAAAAAACTACGCAGTTAGTAATTATATTGTGACTATTTATATTACTTGTAAATTATTACCTAGCTTAATAGTAATATTGTGCAACAAACCTTACAAGATTTATATTTCTAATAAGATATTTTAAGTCTGGTTTTGTTTAATTATTAAATAAAAAAAGCAGGGGTTAGTATAACAATTTTAGAATAACAGACTAACAAATTATTTTTTTGAAGATAAATCACTGCACTAAATCAATAAATTACAAGTTAAAAAATGTTTTATGAAAATACCTTCATTTGCACAGAAAATCTGAAGGGTTGCCATATTATTTTAACCTCAAAGGCAGAGGTTAATAAAAAAAAACCACAAGACAGAAATTAACAAAACGAAAATGGTCATTACTTTAAAATCAATATGAAATAAAATTTTGTGAAGTAATCAGCATGCTTAATATTTTATTTTTAAAACAGCACTTGAAGCTCCTAAATTAATGAAAAATTATGAAATACAAACATTTTTAAGCATCTTCTTTGTATAATTTCTGTAACGATCAAGACAAAATTCGTTTTATTGTTAGAAAATGGTGAATTAAAAAATATATCCTAATCTCACCTTTACGTCTAGTTCTTTTAGCTGGACCATCTGAGGTAATGTCTGCAGGAGAATTTGTTTTTTTACTTGACGGTGAAGAGCAATTGGAATGATTATCTTTGGTTGAATCGCTTTCTAGTGACAGCGATGAACGTTTAGATCTTGTAATTTTGCCTGGTGTGGCATTATTTTCAAGGGTCAAAGAGGGTCGCCTGGATCTTGTTTTTGGCGGAGAGGTAGGAATTTCATCACACGATGATAATCTTCGAGTGGCTATACGACTTGATCTCCGAGGTGAAGAACCAGAAGCGTTTTCTTCTTCTAATAAATCTGTTAATTGTTTCGGTTTCGACATTTTTACTATAAAGAAGTTGATTATTGTCGCTATACGTAATTAACATCTTAAAATATTTACTTACATTTAACATAAGTGACACAATTATGCGAATAAGAAACGAAATATAATTATTAAATACTAGTAGTTTTGGTAAAACTTGCAAAGAAAAGAACGTGGTGACCGATAAAAATTTAACCCACGTGTGAATAACCGTCAATACCTGCGCGGAAACGAATAATGTAGTAACTGCATTTGGTTCAAATAGTTAAAAATATACTCTACCAACTGCGACAACCACTTGAAATCAGTACCAACGCAACATGCGATTGGCGCGAAATTATACCGCGAAAATTGATATACAAATAATTTATTCTTTTGAATTAATAACAATATTAATATAAATTAGTGGCAAATATTTAACAAGATAATATATATTGCAGATAAAAAATATACATAAAAAATTAATTATTTGCATAGTATTTTATTCTAATAATTTCTAATGAAAATCAATAAGCTAAATAAAATATAATAATGAATTATTTATTTGTACTTTTGATGAAATTAGTGATGTAAATTTAAAATTTTCAAATTAGCTTAAAAGTTGTTGTTTTCTATTAGAACCGGAATCTATCCTATTATAAATAAGGTAGTAGAGCAGCTGAACTTAACAGCATACGATACCGACGCCCTTTCATAAATTTTAAAGTATAATAGTAGTTTTGTATTTCTTGGTTACCTGATTTTGCTATATACATAGGCATATAGGAAAAATATAAAAGTTTTCTATTGTTCAAGAAGGTTGAAAAGTTAGAGCAAATCAGACAAAAATTATTTAAATCTTAGATAAATGTTCGTTTGGGTGCAATAAATTTAATTTCAAAATTTCAAATATTTTCACAATGTAGTTTTCGAAAAATTAATTACAAAGTTACAACTTTTTACATGGTTCTTATTAGAGACAACAAAATCTGTTGCTAGTAAATTACCAAAGGATATTATCGGCAAAAAAGAAAGAATTAAATAAATAGTATATTATACATCACAAGACTACGAGTTTTTGCATTAGGCTTTAGCCGAGTTTTTTTCACAATTTTGGTGCAAATGATAAATTACAAATTTGAGATTTTGAATTTGCAATAACTCGAAAACGGCGCTAGATATCGAAAACCCAAGCAAAATATTTACCCCCCTTGCCCCATCCCCAATCCCACAGCAATTTGTTGTAGGAAGCCATATGCAAAATTTTAGATCAGTAATATATCGATCTGAAATTATACGCGCAATATGCGAGTCAAAAAAAGTAATACTTTACTCCAGCAAAAGTGGAAGTAAAGTAGCCACTTTACCCCAAAATTAATTGTGAAAAACTTTTTAAATCATAAAATAATTACTTTTAACATCAATTAAGTTAGATGCAGTGCAAAAACTTTTACATATTATAATCAGAAGATTATCTTTATTCAAATATTATACATGTTTCGGTTATAAATTATGAATAATTTTTACAACATAACGGCTAAACAAACAGAATAGTTATAGATAGGTACAATAATTATTTACAAATTTTTAAAAACAGGAAAAAGAGCTTTTGACATTTTGTTCAAAATAGCTATTTATGCAACAAGAGGTAAAAGTGATACATTTTATAATCAGGCGTAAAAATTGTCTATTGAGGCGCAGCCGAGAAGGACAACGTTCCGTGTTATAAAAAGACACTTTTACCTCGTGTTTCATACGAGATTTTTCCTAATTCTGTTGCAAAATAGTTTTTCTTAAAATTAAAATTTTGAATTAACAATATTTAGAGAACGGCGCTGATATCGAAATACTTAGCAAAAAAACCTAGAATTTTAAAATTTTATTTTAAAGAAAATATCGTACATTGTGATATTACATATTTTCATTTTATCACTAGTGATAAAAAGAATGACTTTTTAAATCTCAAATGATATTCAAAATTATTTTTGCAACAGAATTAGAAAAAATTATTCCAACATATAAAATATTTTTATATGAATTTTTTAGTATTTTTTAGTTAATGGTTAAACAATCAAAAAAAATAAACAAAAAATTTAAATTAATAATGAGAAATATTGAAAATGGTTAGATGTTAAATAAACAATAGGTATTTATATCTCCGTAATTGTTCATTTTCTGTAAATATTTACAATATTTGCATCAATAAATTTTATTAATTATTATTAAAAGACGTTTATATTTGAAAACGTTTGTGAAAATAAATAAATTAGTCCAATCACTATGAAGATAAATTTGAGCTAGAATTCAGCAAAAAATAAACGCTGATCAATTTAAAGAAATTGGCTTATTTTATTTTTGATTTTGACATTTTTCTGCTCAATCATTTGTGGAGAATTTATTTGTATATTAATCAGATAATATATAATTAAAAACAAATTAATTTTTTATTTGCAATCTACATTTTCACATATTGCTGCTTTGGAAGAAAATCGGCCCAACTTGTAAATCACTGGTTTGGAGAAAATTACATATAAAGAGTTAACCCAAAGTGCAATTGAATACCACTTTACATATTTTACAATTTACACACAGTGACACTAACGAAAATATTTGAACCCTCCTATATGTTAACAATGTAAACTGCACATTTTGAAACCGTTTTTTGACATATAAAATTTGCTTTTACAGCAAAACTTTTTAGAGATTATTTATTAAAAAATTTATTGTCTTCAATTTTGTACCTATATCTATACGTTGTTCTATTTTGTTGCTCTGTTTTTGACTGACCTTGTAAAACACAAGAAATATTGTTATCTATTATAACGGAAACAGTGCGACGAACTGAAAAAATGAATAGGAAGTTTTTCTTAAAAACGTGATTCTCAACATTTTTGTTCATAAGCATTTTTCTATTTTGTTGCACCGTTTCCGGTGTTTTACAGAGTCTTGTTGAAGTCGCTGTCAGTCAAAAACGGGTCGACAAATTAGAAAAATGTATGAATATAAAATTGAAGACAATGAAATTTTTAACCAAAAATATGTAATCAATTTTGCTGTAAAAGCGATATTTATATGTCAAAAAGCGGTTGAAAATTGTGCAATTTACATTGTTAATATAGGAAGGTTCGAATATTTTCGTTAGTCACTGTATATGGGACTTTACATATTATCGCTGCGCTGTCCAAGTGCAAGACCGCTACAACTCAAAATTGTAAATTAAGAGATAAACATTGAGTTGCAATAGTCTTGCACTGAAATGGTCAGTAATATTTTAAAATTGAAGAGTGCACTAAACACTAATTAAGAGTCATATTTTGGTAGTAATTTTTTTACAGATGAAAAAATAATCACATCATTTTAAAGTTTCAACATCATTGTTTTAACAAAATGACAGCTCTATAGAGTGTTCATTTAGGCGTCTTGTTTCAAAAACTGCTCGTGCTGAAACTCAAAAAGTCATTGATCGATTTGACTTAAATCTTAGGAGGATTCTGTTTAAAATATTATCGGAAGGATAAACCGAAATATTTAAAGATATCGCGTAAATAAATAGTTTTTTTGGGGTAAAAGCTGTCGAAAAAGTAGTCGAAAATTTGAATATTTAGTTAAACAGCATACTTAGTTTTTGATTTTATACTTATTTATAATTTTATAGATTTATCCTTTCCCTGAACATGTCAATAATCCAAAAAAAATTTGTTTCTTTGTTTCAGATCAATAGAAAAGAAATGATAAATGCAGCACCTTTCGATGCCATGCACAAAAATGATGTGATTATTTTTTCATCAGTAAAAAAATTCTACCAATAACTCAAAAACTGTAAATTTTGAGTTATAGCAGTCTTGCACTGGGACAGCGATATACCCAAGTGGTATTCAGTTGCACCATGGTTAATTCTGTGATTTTCTCCAAACTAGTGATTTTCGAGTTGTGCCGGTTTTCTTTCAAAGCAGCGATATATACAAAACAGTACTACTGAAAGGGGCTATTTTTAGAACGGACATGTGACATTTTATTTTTTAGTACAGGCATGTCACTACTTCAAGTGTTTTATGTAAAATTAATGATTAGGCAAAATTAATGTTAACATTAATAGTGAAGTTGCTGGTATTATTTCAAGATACTGGTATAATATTACCAACAATATTTAGTACCTTCAATATTTCTACTTGATTTAAAATTTTCTTATTTATACTAGTAAATTTTCTATCTATGCTTTCTGCAACTGGTTGATGATCTTCATCCCCCGTGGCGTTTAATAGTCGCTAAGTCAGCTCCCGCATTTGTTTAAAAAGATGCAGAAGACCTACTGAAACAATGGCCCGTGTGTGATGAGCAATCTTCTAGTTTTAGATACTCTGCTATTTTGTTGGTAACTTCTCCATAGTGTGCACACGAACTGGCTGAATGGAGCACTTTTCTGCTTTGTAAAAGATAGAAAATAAAGATACTTCTTAGAAATATCTATGTTATTACATAGAGCAGTTGGTTGCGTATAGTTGATGAAGTCCACTTTATTATAGTCCACTTTAGTTTTGGGGTCTGCACCTTCACTATAATTGCAGAGCCCAGATCCTGACCACGTATGACAGTGAACATGAATTTAGTAAGAGCTGATGCACTGTGTTACTATGTTACTTGATAGTCACATTCATCATTAGGAAGTCCCTATCAGGTGCTTTTACCATGAATTTGTCAATCGGTTTTTTTGTGAATATTTCAGATTTCTTAAACTTAAATTCATTTGAGCGACGTTTTACAAATGCAATCAATTTTGAAACAATTTTTATGTTTATATCTTCTTTCACTATTAGAAGTACCTTTATCATAGAATACTTTGACCAAGGGGTAGAGGGTTTGTAGATCTTGGCTAAATGCGAAAAATAAGCCAAAAAAACTCTTTGTTAATTTTTGTTGCTTTTTTGGGGTGCACATCATTTCACGCATTTGCGTGAGGCTTACGCCACAGTCTATAATTTTCCACGCTCATACAAAAAAGTTGCACTTTAAAGACGATATACATAAATAACTATTTTTAAATTTTGCCAAAGGGACTTTTGATTGAGTAATTCTCTTTATACTATAAACTTTTTTTTAGCCCATTGAGATCACACGTCCAATTTTAAGATGAACGAAAATAGCAATTTCATAAATTAATTACAATAAGCCATTTTATAATTTTGTCTTTGAAGTTTGTTATCCAACTTGCTTTTGGTATTTGATAATATGTTACTCGAGTTCTTTGTCATCTATAACATATTATTAAACGTATGTACCTGCTACACTATATTTAGTATAATATACTTTCAGTATAACTCACGAGAGTATAAATAATAGCTGAGAACGAATAATGATCAATATGAATATTATATTATTAAGTTAAAATTAAAATAAAAAGAAAATTTAGTAATGTTTTATTTTAATGATCTAAAACTTATTAGAAGCATCGTATTCAACAAAGAGCTAATAAATTAGATAAAAATAATTAACCTGAAATAAAAAAAAAAAAAGATTTTTTAGAAAAAAGTTAATCATCGTCGATCAATAATTTTTGCGCAAGTTATTTTTGGAGAACGAATAATATAGTAAACGTTATTATATTTAATATTAAAAAGTCATCAAAAACGAAATGAGAATACAACTTAATGATTTGTTTGGGTTCACAAAAGAGATTTAAAATTCAATCCACAATTATGAATTATCAAACAATATTACAACAATGCGTTTTACTTTTAATTGTTGTAACCGTGGTTTTAATTTTAATTGTAGCTTAAATTTTTAAATACCTCCGAGAAATCCTTTTGTAGAAATAGTAAAATAAAATTATTCTTTTATTTACTATTTCAGCCAAACAAAGAATTATTATTTTAAAATGTGCCATTGTAACTCAAGGATTGCATTTAAATTATTTATAAAAATAATTTCATGGTGAAATAATAATAAAAAGTATGATAATCGAAAAAGTACAAAAAAAACTTTTAGTTTAACAAGGAGAAATTCAAAAAATTGTTTATTTCTGAGCTCGCTCGTTTAAAGAAAAATATTATTAAAACTTATATTACGTAAAATAACTTGCTTCCGCTTTAAGAATTCTTGGCAAGCGAACTAGATATTACGATAGTTATTATTTATATAATAATATATCGGTTTGCAATCTAATTTTATTAATCGCCGATTAAACGAATTTATTATATGATTGTTTGATATGAACATATAATTATTGATTTAATGTAGAATAAAGTCGTTGGTAATGGATTGTCCAGAGAAAAATGTAAGTACCACTGCAATTATTTTAAGTTAAGATACAATACAGTGTTTTAGAAGATTAAAAAAAAATTTTTTTTGAATTAACTTATATTGTCATTTGGTACTTTTATCTGGAAACTTTTTCGAGAGTTTTGAAAATTGGTGATTTTATAGATTACGATATGCTCTTTCCGAATTTCTACTTTGCCACCTCGTATTTTTGCCGCTAGTGCCGCCATATTGAAAAAATGGCGCCTAAAAACAGTTATCTGATAATATCTCCTTTCTGACTCATTTTACGATGAAAATAGTTACGTAATAAATTAAACTAGAGAAAATTTGCTATAATTTATGTATTAACTGTTTTTTTGTAAAATGAATTGTTTCAGCGTACTAGTGCCACAAACCAACATACATCTACACCAACAAGCGGTTTTCGTACATACATTATATTAACGAAAAATATTGTATTGTTATTAAGCCCATCGAGGTTATTTATAAAAATAAAATAAAAGACACTTTCTTCGAGAAATATTATATATTTTAATGTAAACTAGGTTTGACAATCGTCTTCGTCAGCATATCTATATTTCAAACAATATGAGCATTTTTTAAATTATCTTTTTTTTTACAGTAGTTAAACTTATTTTATAAAACAAATAATACGAAGTTATTAAGCTGTGTTTTAACTTTATTTTGTCAAAAAAATTTAAAAAAAATATTTGATATTAACTAAGTTATCGTCATATTTGTTGGATTCCGTACCACAAGTCGTGCTTTGCGGTGACCATCGTAACATTTTACTACTTCATCTAAAATCAATCAAATAAAAAATAATCTGTAGTTTAATAGCAGCTAATCTAGTGCCTGATTAAAGGTTTTTGCTTTTTTCTTGAAAAATAACAAAATGGGGGCCACTAATAATTAACTTAGGGATTTTCAAGGAAAAGATCGCTATAGTTCATTGTTAATAAAATCTATAAATGTTATTACAAAACAAATTCCTTCGTTCAGGCACTAGATTTTTATGTTTTTAATAAACTGTATAAATTCTATTCAAATCTATCGAGTGGTTTTTGAATTACAGCGGTCACCGATTTTCAAAACGTAGTTTTGAGAAAACCAACTTCAAAGTTTTACACTAGATTTATGTACATATATCGTCGCCATACAAGCAAAAGTGACCAACTGCATAAATGGCGAAAATAATATACTTAACTCATTGAGTTGATTAACGCTATAATAATAAAAGAATAATTAAAATTTTAATATAATAAACTATATTAATTGTATTATGACTATAATTATTGAAATTTAGCATTAATTGTCTGATTTTATAAAAGATATTTAACCTAAAAGCTGCTCTCCTGTAAAACGTAAGTTTTGCAGTTGGTCAATTTTGCTTGTATGCCGACGATATATTTAAAGATATTTAAAAAGGTATTGTAAGACGGATTGAAAAACCGGCTCTCTACAGTCTACATCAGTGTTTCCCAAAAGTATCGAAATTGCGGACCCCCAAAATTAGACCCAAATACGAAGGGACCCCTAGGAACAATTTTGTTACAAAAATGAAAAATAAAGCCATGGCATATGTGTTAGCACCGTTGCCAGATCAAACATTAATTGTTAAAATTTCAGAAAAATTTAATTGTTAAGGTAATTTTGTCTATTCGTCTATTTGTTTTTCTTTTTATGTCGTGGGTTCGTCCGAATAAACATGCCGCGGGCCCCCAGGGGTCCCCAGGGGTAATAAGTTTAAGTTATTACATAACTATTTTCTTTGTAAAATGAGACCGAAAGGAGATATTATCAAAAAACAGTTTTTAGGCGTCATTTTTCACATATGGCGGCGCGAGCGGCAAAAATACAAAGTGGCAAAGTATTTTTCAAAATTTCCGGAAAACTTTCCAGGTAACCTCTTCTTTGAGCACCAAATGACTGTACTATTAGTAGTACTTTTATATCTTTTATTTTGCCTGTCAATGTTAATAGTTAATTCATATTATTCTAATTAATATTTACATTTTTAATATTTTTGTTAATATTTTTACACAACGACTAATTTTGAATATTAAGTCCAAAATTTTATATCTATAATTTTCTCACAAATATATTTGTATTTATGCTTACAAAAAATAATAATTTCTTCTTTTATTTACAAATTTCGATTTTACTCTCACTTCTTCATTCATTTTTAATATTCCCAAAATAATACTTATTTAAATATACCTTAATGTATTTAAATTCATATTATGAGATTATGGAAGTGTCAGCTTCTAACACTGAAGTAATGTTTCGAATATTATTCCAAGTTGGGGATTTAAAAACTCGTTAATTTAATTTTTTTAGCTTTATGAATAAAAATTGCTTTCAAAAATTCTAGTTTAATAGGCACTTTATATTTTAAAATCGTACTTGGAGTCGTTAATAATTTTGAAAGTTTATTTTACTTTGATGGCAGATGTAACTTGTTATAAGTCTTGAAAAGTTTAAAATATTTTATAAAAGTTTTCCCAAGTTTTATTTTGTTATATTTGTTTGTAATTTTTTTTAGATACTTAATTACAAAAAATACTACGTAGGTATAACGTGCGATAATTATTATTACCTATTATTATTATTTTTAATTGATTATTTTCTATAATCAAATTTTCATTAAAGTAATATTATAATACATATTATATCTTCTATGCCATTTTTTTAATATATCAATATTATACTTTAATTTAGTACTACCAACTAATATACCCATGTTTATAATTATATTTATAATATATATAAAATACAGGAAAGTTGTGCAGTGACGCAAATGTTCAATGAGACTCACTTTGGTAATAACTATGAGTTAAATAGGTACGTAAAGGAAGTGTTATTTTAGGCAAAACGTTTATTTAAAATTGAAATAATTATTTATACGTTATTGTCTATAGTCAGAACAATGTGTTCACGGTTTGGTGGAAAATGACTTGAAGCTGGAATAAATAGCAATTTCTTTACAATATGATGTTATTCTCTTGGCTGAATGTATTATCAAGTATTTATGGAAAATACTAATAACAATTAACGCAGCACCATCAGTTTCTGTGTTGGAATGTTCATAAGACATGATATGAAAATAACTCTAAATTAAATAAACGATTGAGCAGTCGAACAAATTCAAAATAGACATTTATTCAGGAAATAAACGTAATGTATGAAACTATTAATAATAAATTGTAGTCTGCGTGTTTATAAAATCCAGTGAGGTTGATACTGAAAGCCTAATCGCTTTAATTAATGAAACGCTTAACTTGAAGTCTAGATCAATTCGATCGGCACACGTTTCAGATTGGACTATTCTATAACGCTGACAGAACGTGTGAACATGCCAACATATTACTAACATAAGTCATTCAAGATTTGGTAAATAAACGTAAGGTTTGCAATAGAGCCCAAACGGAGCACTACAACAGCTAATGGACATCCAAAAAATACGGAATACCCAGTAATATGTATTTGGTATAATATAAGTATGAAAAATAAAAGTTTTATAATAAATTATGACAACACAATTTCCTCTTTTTTTACTGATGAGATTTTAAAGTTCCCGATTTTATTATTTCACGAAAATCTTCAATTTATCTCGCTTTTCAAACTAACACTCGGATATTTCATATCTCATTATTAATGTACCTATCTAAAATGTACTATCTTTTTTAAATTGACGTATACGTAAATCTTAAAATACATTTCAACTCAAGTAACAAATTCTGCTAGTTCTTTTTGTACTGTCTACGTCTACTGCAATGATACATCTGATAAATCGGATAACCTAAAATTTTTGCTAGTTCATCTGACAAAAATATTATTGCTTATCCATTTCAAAATTTTATTGCACAGGAATAAAAAATGTATTACAATTTTTTTACAATATCTTTGTTAGAAAAAAGTTTTTTAAAATTATTGTAGAGAAAAATTACTTAATCGGCCAGAATGATCCATCATAGTTATGGCAGTTATAAGTTGTACATATTATTTATAATCATTGACTTTCAACTGGAAGCATTTTTATCATTTTTACATATTTATTATAGTTTGGCGATTAAAGAGCGCAGACTCGTGCTTTCAGTAAGGTGCTATGGGGGTTGCAAACACAGGTTGTGAGGGGTAAAATAGTCCTTTTTCAGCTTGTGAGCGATTGTCGCAATCCTCGAATGCTGAAATTTCCATGTGAAAGCGAAATTTAGGTCGCAGTTTTAAGAGATTTTAAATGTGTAAAATGTAACAAGCTCATTTATTTTAAATTGTTTATATATTTTTTTATTGCAATTTAAAATAATGAATTACAGTAAATCTGCGGTCCTGTGTTTTTTATTGTTGGTATATTTCATTAAACAGGGTAAGTAGTTGAATTTTATTACTCTTAATATTGACTAAACATAACTTCCAATGAATGTGTTTTTACTATTAATCAATAACTTTGCTGTCTATTCAATAAAAGTGAAATTTTATATTTTCTGAAAGCATTAGAAAAGGTACATAAATATTATATTAAATAAACCTGATACAGCTTTTATCGACACCTTCAATTTTATCAGTAACTTAATACAACACCACTTTTAACGTAACCCTAGCCAGCCTTTTTTTTTTAATAATAAGAATCCCAAATTTAAGCTTATTGTCAATGTCCTTTTTAATTTACTGCTGGAAATGAAATCATTAGAGTCGACTAGTCGAGGATGTACCTAATTTCAAGCTATATTTTAATTACCAACGATGTTTCCGTTAATAATTGAAGTGATAATTGCGCTGTTTCGCTTTTTTAAAATTTTTTAATTTTTTGCAGATGCTTTTGCCGACAAGGAAGATAAAAGCGAAGAGGTGAGAATAATGATATATTATACCTATACAAAAATTAACTTTTGAAAGCAAATTATGTATGCGACTTTTTATAATTTACTATAGTTACACGAGTTGCAAGTTATATAAAACCATTTTTTCTATTTTCATTTTATAATTATTCACCCAACTTTGCCGCTGGGGTTTAGTATTGTGTGTGCAAATATAATTTAAAATTTCGCAAGGGTAGGATATTTAAAAAATCCTGTTTTGAAATTTAAAAGACGTACTAGATTAAGAAATTTGCTTGTTAAATCTCTCGTAAAAGAGTGCGTTAATTAAATAATTTCTGCTAGGTATTATAATTTATTCCACTTGGAAATATTTTTATTTTTGCTAAAATAAACTGTCGGTAGTTTTAAAAGTAATTGAATAGTAATAGGATTTTAAAAAATATTTAGTAGTTTTAAGGATAAACGGTGGGCAGGTGTTTTTGATTCATTAGTCGACATCAGTACCGCACACACGAAAAGGTTTTATAGTTTAGAAAAATGATGTGGCTACTTGCTTTAAATGTATATCGTGCATAAATCGATATTTCAATATCGCAAACAATATTCTGACGATTTTTACCGTAAGATTTTTATTCATTGTGGGTTTTAAAGTGCTGAGTTGTGAAATAAATGATGGACAATTTGATGAATTCGGCGATTGTACATACTCGCCGGATATTATGCATAATCGTCTTGTATTGTGGCGAATTTGATTAATACGAATGAAATAGCAGTTAGGTACATATTTAGTCGTCGCTATGTATTGGCTAAAATGATTAATTTGCAATGAAGTTGGATCACGATAACTTGAAAATATGTATATCTACATAATATTATACATAGCTCATCTACATAATAATATGTGGTTGTAACCCATGCTGACGGTGGTACTTACGATACCATGATTTCGTATTAATTATTTCATTGGAAATTAATTTATATAAATGATTTTTGTTTGTAATTTCAATCAATAAAAGATACGATAATTATGTCTGATGAAAGGTAAACCATTTTATGCATATTGGATAAAAAAAATACTAAATCGTAAATTCAGTATATTGTAGGTTCATATAACAAATAATGTAAAATGTGCAAAGAACAAGTAAAATATAAGTTCTTACACACAATTAATTAAATTTATACTGTAATAAATATAACAAATTAATTAAGCATTAATAAAATTAATTATATTTTTATACAATTAATTAATTAAGATAAAACACTAGAAGATCAAAGTAGCTGAAAGTTTGCCTGACCTTTTAATTCTTTATTCTTTCAAATTAGGTTTGAATTTTAATATTATTAAAAAATTATAATAACTTCAATTAAAATAATTATTTGACAAGTTAATCCGTTATCCGTAAGGTGAAAGAGAACGCAAAAAGCACTTGCGATCTGATAGGTCCCAAAGTAGATCTCGTCAAGATAAGTCGCGTTCACGCAGTTTTAATATTCTTTTTTAGACTTACGACTCTAAAAGTCTTAATATTCAATACTTTATCTTTAATCTTAGGGCCTTTTCAAACGAAAAATGTGGATGCGGTCCGCCAGAAAGTTTTAACCAATAGTTCTTATGTGGTTGCAGACTCGAACAAAATTTTAACTTATTGTTTTAATGTATGGATGGATATATGGACGGATACGAATCCACATAATGCTAGTTGATAATTAAAGTTGTTATTATTTTGTCTGACGATGCTACATTGACGGGTGTTCCGTCCGCGTCCGTTCGAGAACCTGCTTCGTGTGAAAAGTACATAAGTTACAATTTCCTGAGAACCGCCGTCCACATCCGCATCCACTTAGTGTGAAAGAGCCCTTAATGTTTCAATACATTTTTTATAAGAGAATTGTAAAAAAGTAAAAATAGGTATAGGACCTAATATTAAATATTTCTATAAGATTAATTAATTAAGATAAAACACTAGAAGATCAAAGTAGCCGAAAGTTTGCCCGACCCAATTTCCTTAGGTTTTTTTTATACTATTCCGGTGTTTTATAATTTCAGTTTAAATAAATCGTATAATAATTGTGTTTTTTAGTAATTCCCATATTTTATATAAAGGAGAAAATTTAAAAATGACTATTAGCTTAAGGGTACGACAAGTACAAGTAAGATGCAAGTATATTTTGAGATGTGTCAGAGAGAGACAGGTATATTTTTGGTCTTTCACTGCAGGCTAGCATTAGTAGTTAAAAATTGTGTGTGTAGTACCAAACGATGCGATGCTATAAAGTACAAATTACATTCTGACTGTGTTCGTTTTTCCATACTTCTAAAGAGAATTTTGTAATTTGAAAGTAAAACGACAGATAAATGGACAAAGTTTGGTCTAGGTTTTTTAGTTGTTATTCAAATATTTTAATATTTTGGTAAAAATATACTTTGGGCTTTGCAGATTACTGTCACTGCGACTCCAGTTTACTTCTGTACGTGTCAGCAAACAAACGGTATTAATGAATAAAAGTTGGTTTATGTCAAACACATCACCTCACGCAGACAGATGAAGTTCAAACATTGAATTTCTGGGGTTGGGTACAACTCGCCGCGCACGATTCGCCGCGCATGATTTGCCGGTAACGATTCGCCGCGGCACGATTCGCCGCCGGCAAGCACGATTCGCCGAGAGCTTCTATCCGCCATATATCAATAATCTTCGGAATTAAACAAGAAGAAATTTATTTTTGGCGTTTCATAAACGAATTAAAAAAAGTTCAAAAAAACAGAGACGTATTTTATGAAAGCCTAGTTGCCGGGAACCATACTGAAAAAAAAAAACAAAAAGTTCATCCTGGCAGATCAAAGAATTTCGACATTAGTCAACGATTTTGAAAATAGGGATATATTAGAATACCTTCGTGGTTTGGCCCACAATTTCGAAATGTTGGAGGCTTCAACTAAATAAAATTGAAAATTTGAAAATAAACAAAAATGTAAAGAACTACTGTTGTTTTTTCTAACTTTTAAGGTTGTTAAGAAGGAAAATGAAATTGATGAGAAGTTCTTGAAATTTTTACAGTACATTATTTGCGTAATAATAAAAATTCTGGCCAAGTTTGAACTTAATCATGTTCTTAGTTATCGAGATAAAAAATGTCAAAGTTATATTACGGTTGCATTGATTTAAAGGTCATTATTTCAACAATCAGAAATGTCAGGATTACCAAAAATTGCCAAAATATTTATGAAAGTCTTATAAATAAGTATACCAAATTTCAAAAAAGTCATGTTTTTAGTTTCTGAGAAAATTAAATTATTATTCCAAAAAGTGTACAAAAGCTATCAAGATTTAGTAAATCATGGCAACATCTGATTTCGTAACCCATTCATTTTCCAACCAATATTTTTGTTTTTAATGTATATTTATCGAAAATCTTGATAGCTTTTGAACTACTTTTTAGAATAATAATTTAATTTTCTCAGAAACTAAAAACAAGACGTTTTTGAAATTTGGTATACTTATTTATAAGACTTTCATCAATATTTTGGCAATTTTTGGAAAATCTGACATTTCTGATTTTCGATTTAATGACCTTTAAATCAATGTGAACTTTAACATTTTTTATCTCGATAACTAAAAACAAGATTAAGTTCAAACTTTGCCAGAATTTTTTTTATTACGCAAATAATGTACTGTAAACATTTCAAGAACTTCTCATTAATTTCATTTTCCTTCTTAACAACCTTAAGAAATTTATTTATTTAATTTGTTTAATTTATTTAATTCATTTTTATTGGTTAAAATTCTATTAAAGATTATCGACAGATGGGGTTACTGAACGGATAAAAATAAAAAATAAGAAACTCCCGGCGAATCGTGCCGCGGCGAATAGTTCCCGGCGAGTCGTGTCGCGGCTAATCGTTCGCGACGAATCGTACCCTTCCCGAATTTCTGTACCAGCATTTAGGCTGATTTATGTCAAACACCGGTGAACGCACAGCACGAACCGCTCGCATGTAAATACGCACATAAACGCTTGTTTGATCTTCATTCGTCTGTGTGCAGTGCGTGCGTTACTTTTGACATAAACCCACGTTAAGAATTTGAAACATGCGGATTGACATGACGGCCTAAGCTTGCTATATACCTAATTTTTCGTACGAAATCCAAAAATGTGAAAGATACTAATTATCATTAAATGTCTTGACAGTTATTTTCTATGTGTGGTTAATTGATTAAAAAGTGTGGGAAATTTGAAAAATTTTAATAATTTCAATTTTTTTTTGATGCCCTACAAGGAGGGGACTCGTCCTGCGGGTCACGGATTTTAAAGACGTTTTGGGGGAGAAAAGTACGTCATAATAACAATCTCTAGGCCAAGCGGTAGCACCCACCTCTCGAAAAAAACAAAGTTTTTGAAAAATTTTATTACATTTATTCATATACATACTATGTAGCTGCTTGGTTGCATTAATTATCAGATAACCGTGATGGTCGCGAGGTAAACTATACGACTATCACCCGGCTGGTCCCAGGTTTCAATTCCTCCAAATGTAAATTTTTCCGTTTTGAAATTGACCGACCGGATGATAGTCGTACAGTTACCTATACGAATAAACGTAATACATTTTTTCAAAAACTTTGATTTTTTCGAGAGGTGGGCGCTGCCGTTTGGCCTAGAGTTTGTTATTACGAAGTACTTTTCTCCTACAAAAGGGCTTTAAAATCCGTGACCCGCAGGACGCGTCCCCTCCTTGTTAGTCTTAGATTGTACTTTGTACACCGGCTTAGATCAAGCGCATTGCATTTAAACTGAAATTTGTAATATTTATTTTATAACTTTTGGTTATTTCAACTCCACGTTTATCTGTCCGTGTGTAAGTTTGTAAAACGTTGTTTTAATTATGATTCTTTAATATTTTTGTTCTTTTCGTTAATTTAAAATGTTTCTATTTTCCTAAAATAATTTCTCCTACACCTGTAATGTGGCAAATTAGTAACTTTCTTTTTAATAAAGAAAAATGGGCGCTGTATCTTGAATTTTACATTGTAAATGACGTTTTGAAACATATCTTAAAATCGCACCCTTAATTTTAAAAGTAAGAGTTTATATAACAAACAATTTTAGGTGTCTTTAGCCACATTCCAAAGTTGATTAATTTAAGCTAATTTAAGTAGATTTGACACGAATTGAATTATGTATTATAAATTAATATATGAAGGTACATATACCGGTAAAGATGTTTTTTTATGAGGTATAGGAACGTGCCGAACCGACACTTTTGAGGGGAGAACAGTGATCCGCGTTATACGAAGGAGCTTTTTTCTACATTAGCTTATTCGCTTGTGTTTTTCAGACAGATTTAATTAAAATAATTTCAATAAACTAAAGTGAGTATATAGTTATCAATGTATAATAGATTTTTCTATTGAAAAAATTGACAAACTTTAAATAATTCTTTGACATAAAAAAATTATGTATGCTAAAAAAAATATACGTAGGTAAAGTGCCTGGCAAAATCGGCTTTTAGAGAAATGTAGCAAAATTAACGATAACTATTTGTTAATTAAAAAAAAATGTAGAGACCCTATACACCTGCGGTATATGTATAATATGATTATACAAAATTATTTGAATATACTGGTTGACCGATCTTACATCCGATTATAGAGAAATAACATGTAGCCCGGTCAATTTAGCTTCAAAAAGGAGAAATAAAAACAAAAAATGATATAGTTTAGGAAATTGGCTTAAAATGTTTAGTAAGCTTCCCAATTCAACATACTAAAAGTCCCCAAAGGTGGGTGGTAAGCTCGCTCCGCCATCTTAAATTTTATGTGCATGTTTCTGATTTTTTTCAAATATCTCCGAAAGTATCAACTTTTTAGGTATTACACCTATTTTCAAAGTTAAAGATCTGAAAATTTCCTATATAATGACCTTTATTATTGTTGTCTAACTCCACCCATTTCGGAGAAAAGAGCACTGAAAATCGACGGCTTATGCCCGGTTTCAGCAACGCAAATTTAGAAATTTAATCTTAGATAAAATATTTAATCATAGATTAAGTCCAATTTGGGTTGCAGCAATATAATTTTTAACACAGGTTAAGTTTATCTATGATTACCGTAATCATAGATTAAATCTGTAGTTAAGACGCTTTTGGGTTGCAGCAACGTTAATTTGCGCTTAACACGGGTTAAATACCCAAAATATTTAATTACTGGTTGACCAGTGATTAAAGTGACATATCCACCTATTCAATGAGGTTTTTTTCAAAAATAATGACTTTAATGATGTGATTAACAACAGTAAAAGCGCTTTCTTTGAATCAAAAAAACTATTCTGTTTGAATTATTTTTTTTGAAGCAAATAAATTTGGTTTAATTTAAATAAAATATTTTATTTGCATTTTGTTTGAATTATTTTTTTTGAACCAAATAAATTTTGTTAATTTAAATAAAATATTTTATTTATTAGTAAATAAATATTTTTTATAAAAAAAAACAGTTTTTTTGATTCAAAGAAAACGTTTTTACTGTGATAGAAGAATCAGAAATTAAGATTCCACTCGCCCAAAACAAACAACGCAATTCAAATACAAAATACAAGTACACATACTGCATTGATACGCAGTAATATTTCAAAATTCTTTAATCAAGGGAAAATTTATTTATTTTCAAATTAACATATTTTTTTATTGCTTAACAATCGTAAATTAATATTTACCAAATTTAATTCAGAAACGGTCACATTTATAATTTCTGGGGGGGGGGGGTGCATTTCAAAAAATTTACCAAAATATTGAAAATTATTTAGATATTTCTTAAGACTGTGTTTTAAAATACTATAACAACTGCACTGAACCTCACTTTATGATCATTTTTACAACATAAACTGGGCGTGGTTATCGTTTCAGGAGTACCACCATAACTATATTACGCATAATCGGAGATTAACTAATTATAGATTATAAACGTTGCTGCAACCCATTCAAAATTTAACAACTGATTATCTTTAACATGTGTTAACCAACTCAGGTTAAGGTTAATGTTGCTGAAACCGGGCATTAGAAAAAATGTGTACTGCATGGGATAATCAAGTGTTGTCATTTACGAATTTCAACGAAGCTGATATTTAACATGTATTCTCCCAGAAATCTTAGTTGTAAACACCTTACCTGATCATTGGAGATAAATGATACAAAATAAAGAGGTGTTACCAGTATGCATAGTTTCTATTTTATCACTTTACTAATTGAAGGCGTTGGATATACTACTCATAGAAAACTGACAATCATCATCATAGTCTTCCATGAATGTACATATTTCATCAACAGCTTCACTAATAGTCTTGTTTCGGACGGCCTCTTTTCCTTGATGCTGTAATTCTACCAGCAAAGAAAGACAGGTAGCAATCCTGGTGGTAAATTGCACGTGCAACTACTAGATCAGAGACATTTGATATTCGTAGTTTTACTTCATTTCCCCATTTATCATTTTGTTTGTCAGCTGTTTCTTCTACATTTTGCTTCATGTCCAACATGCGTACAGTATAAACGTAACGCCTCTTCTCACCTGGTTTCTTTTTTTCACTTTCATAGAAATATTCATCAATATTAACACAGCAGTAGAAACACTGTGTTCGAAAGTCAAAATGAGGCTGTGACGATTGTAGAGTAGTAGCTGAGGTCTCCCTAGTAGGATGGTAATTTGAATGGGTCTTAGCTGCTGCAATAGAAGACGGCCTGGTGTAGTTTTTTCGGCAGTACGTATGAACTGTTACAGAGGAAAGTCCTGTCAAATGTTGATGTTTCCCGTCTCTTCTTTCTTCACTAGCTTTTATTAAATTTAATAAACCTTTGTCACTAACTTTGCTATACTTATCACCGTTTTTCTCATTTTCTTCACAAAGAAAACACAAATCAAAAAAGATAACAATTCAAATTAACAATAACTGGCTTTTTACCTAAGTACAACAGATCGAAAACAACAATTGACATTTAATCAGTAGTTTATAAATTGTAAATAAAAGTTTTGCCAACTTTGTTTGCTAAGAACAATAGTAGAGCCTATAGGACGTAGTTATGCAGAAACCTCTACCAATCCAATAAAACACTTATTGAAAAAATAAATAAATAAGATTTAATTTTGAAAATTGTATTGGACAGAACACTGCTAAAGAGTTGTGAAAATGGTGTTATTTCCATAAGTCTATTATTTCTAGGTTACTTTTTAGCCAAAAATACTATTCCCGATTTTGTACAAAAATACTCAAATTATGTGGGTCGGTAGTTTTATGCATAATAATTAATATCTACAAAAAAATCTTATCAGCTTCTTGAATTTTTTCTAGCTTTTTGCAGGTCAAAGAATAGTTCAAAATCAGCCCATTTTCGCAATTAACTAATTTTTCGAAAATTATGGGTTGGTAGGTGTCTGCATAACTCCGTCCAATTATCCCACTAGTACAAGTTATGGACTTTCAGTGCTATTTTCTCCGAAATGAGTGAAGTTGGAAAACAATAATAAAGGTCATTTTATAGGAAATTTTCAGATCTTTAACTTTGAAAAGAGATGTAATACCCAAAAAGTTGATACTTTCGGTGATATTTGAAAAAAATCAGAAACATGCATTTAAAATTCAAGATGGCGGAACGAGCTCACCACCCACCTTAGGGGACTTTTAGTATGTTGAATTGGAAAGCTTACTACACATTTTAAGCCAATTTCCAGAACTATATCATTTTTTGTTTTTAATTAGTCCAATTTGACTGGGTTAATGGTAAATTAAATTATTTTAAGTTCCTAGTTTCCATTATATCAAATAAGAATTCAAAAATGTATCAATTTAAAGAGATTTTTTTTTGCTCCAAAATAAAATTTTAGGGAATCTGTTATAGAAGCTTCAGTCGCCTGGGTTGAATGTAATTGACATCAAAGAATGTCAAATAAAGAATTAAAGAACAAAATAACAAGTGTTGGATCTTTACGTGGAAAATAAATTTCTTTAAATTTATACTTTTATCATTCTTATCCGTTATAATGCGAAGCAAGAATTTCAAAATAATTATTTATTACCTATCTATAAGCTACTACATTTTTTATTAATTGATTGTTAATGGAGTTTCTATTACTTGATTTATTTGCACAAAATGAATTAAAAACTAGTTGAAATACACAGACGTACTTGGTTAGGAATCGAACCCACGATTGCGACACAACAATCTAGCATTTTAACGCTAGCCAACGATCGCGGTCGATGAGAGAAATAGTTTACGATAATTTGTATTGAATTTAATATTGAAGAAATAAAATTTATTTGCTATATAATAGCGGATCTGTTTGATATTTTTCTGAAACATTGAGGACATTTTTGTACCTTTTTGAATTTTGTTTCACATTTTATTATACATTTTAAATTAATTTAATCAAAAATTGTGGTAGTAAATATCAAATTACTGATAACAAAAAAATTATTTCTTGCGTAGTTTTACGTTTTACAATTTTGTTTAATTATTTTCCGTATTTCGTTTATTTACGTATTAACTACTACTACTACTGTACTACTATTACTACTACTCGATACTTTTTTCATCAATCCTCTGCTCAAATCCTAAAATTTAGATCTTGCAACTGCCAAATAAGAACCTTTATTATAATAATATCGAGTGAGCTTTTATTATTAATTTATACATATAAATTAGAATTATCAAATTGAGCTACAGGACATAATAAAACACATATTTAAAATTTGATCATTCTAATTTATTTTATTTTCAAGAGCTAATAATTTTAATTAATAATTTATACATAGTAATATTCGTAGGATGCTATGTTAGATTTCATCTCTCCGAAATGAAATATCTGCAAAGCTTAACAATTTATAATAGGGGATTTTCTTAAAATGTAGAAAATAATAATATATTGAATTTAAAAATAAAATGATATTGAAATAAAATAAAATGTAAGTTATCGTAAGTTTCTTGCTCTCACTCTTTTTAATTTAAAACTCTGTTTTTTTTCTCAATATTTCAACGGAATTTATTGATAAATAAAATTAAAATCGACTAATTGGTTCTCGAGTTATCAACATAAAATATTTTCAGACAGTAAATTTTGGAATTAATCTGAATTATTATTTTTCTTATTCGAATTATTTATTCCAAATTCTAGCATTATTATTAAGTAGGTAGGTACATATTATATTTTATTGTTGTAATTTTATTTTATTTATGCCCGTATTCACCAACTACAAAAAGCACTATTTGTCGAATATAAAGTGACATTATTATAATGCAAAACAATGCAAAATCTTGTTTTTATTCGACAAATAGTGCTATTGTCCAGTCAACGAAAAAGTATAGAAGGAATTGTTGGGAACACAATTTTTGACATCGTTACTTTGTTTGGACTAGTTAGGAGGTAAACATATCAAAAGTCCTCACCCGTAGCCCTTGAGCCGGGGGGGGGGGGGGGGTAGCGGGGATTTGAAGGTCCCATTTTTCGGTTTCTTGCTTATATCTCGGAAAATATGCGTCCTAGCGAGATAACCATTCTATAGAAAATAAAAGCTGATAAAATTTGCTACAAGTTTTATTCAGTCAAGTTTTTCGATATCTTGTATAGTTTTGGAAGCACTAAGGTAGTAGCCTGGTGACTTGCACGTTTTTCTACGTCTTTATTGGGAATTTTTTTCTAAGGGAAAATAAAATTCAATGGTTTTGGTTTTTTAGTATGTGTTATTATTGACATCTAAAGGAAACAAAAAAAATTCTTTTTGACTTAATTTTACAATGTTTTATTATTATTATTGGTCAAAGTAAAAAGAAGGTACATAACTGGCACGGGTGATTTCGGCTCTTGACGATATCGGAAACAAAAAAATCAAAAAAGAATTAATTTATAGACTTGTCGTTATCGCTGGAACTAGGATCTTTTTTTGCCATCTCTAACTTTCCATTTTACAGCCTAATTTGTGTCTGAAAATAATCAATTTTATTTTGTAAGTCGGCAAATTTGTTATTTTTTGATAAAATTTAATAATCTTAGTTCCAGCTATAATGACAAGTCTATAGTTTTTTTGCTCTTTTTGACCATTAAATGAAAAAAAAGTTTATTGACATAGAAAAGTGGATTACCATAAAACATTAGGGTGGGAAGGACTTTCATCCTTGTCTTCATTTTTATCTTCCTATTCTCCAATATCTTCTCCATCGGACCCCTGCAGGGAAACGGCCAAAGCATCCTCCTGTTCTTCATCTTCGGAGTCAACTCGAGGGGCCCCATTCAGGCAGTTTTCCCGGCAATTTTGGCATACTGAGGAACATTTGAGGCTTGCTTTTTTGCAGCCACACTTTGCGCTGGCACAGTCTTTCGTGCATCGGCAGAAAATCATTTTCAGGCTATTCTCCGGTGCAGCTGCTAACTCACTGTACACTGGGACCATGCAGTTGTTCTTAATCTTCCACCCATACATCTGAGGAGGCAGGATATTTCCAAGCCACAGTTGTACTTGGTGAAGTGTTCGGAGGGAATGTTGTTTTACTGCTCTCTCGGTGGGAGGAAGACAAGAGATATCAGGCGTGATGGTGGCCACCAATTTTAAAAATGACTTGTACCTGTAGGCATTAAGGGAGACCTCTTTCGCTAGAGCCCCATACCACCTCAAGATGCAAGTTTCACCTGCTTTTTGTACTTGGGCGATGGTGGAGAAAGAGTCGGAAAAGACCGCTGCTGCTTTCTTTATTATATGGCGTCGAAACACATAAAAAATAGGTGGTGATTTTCAAGTCCTACCAAAATTTTAAACTACAACTTACTACTCTTACTACTAATCCTAAGTACTTCAAAAAAAGGTTAAATCTGAGAATTAGGGTTGAATTTTTGCGCAATGACCAATGTTTTTGTATGCCGACTTTATCGTCGTATCAGATATTAAAAAATAACAAAATTGCCAACTTACAAAATAAAATTGATTATGTTCAGGCACAAATCGGGCTGTAAAATAGAAAGTTAGGGATGGAAAAAAAGATCCTAGTTCCAGCTAAAACGACAAGTCTATAGATTAATTCCTTTTTTGATTTTTTTATTTCCAATGTCCTCAAGAGTCGAAATCACCCGGGCTTGTTACGTACCTTCTTTTTATTTTGACCAATAATAATAATAACAAAACATTGTAAAATTAAGTAAAAAAATTTTTTTTTTATATCCTTTAGAAAACGTGCAAGTCACCAGGCTAAACCTTAATACTTCCAAAACTATACAAGATATCAAAAAACTTGACTGAATAAAACTTGTAGCAAATTTAATCAGCTTTCATTTTGTATAGAATGGTCATGTCGCTAGGACGTACAGTTTCCGAGATATAAGCTAAAATCCAAAATATGAGAAATTCAAACCCACCCTTCTCCCCCGGTTCAAGGGCTACGGGCGGGGACTTTTGATATGTTTATCTTCTAACTAGTCCAAACAAAGTTACGAAGTCAAAAATTGTGTTTCCAAGATTTCCTTCTATACCTTTTTTTGTGCATTAGTTGCCTGGACTATATTTGTAGTTGGTAAATACGGGCATTAAAGAAATAAATAATAAATAAAAAAATAATTGTTTGTAATAAATCGAGATATTTATTTATTTGACATAATATGTATGTTATTTAAGGGAATGTTATTTAAAATTTATGTTTTAAGTTTTAAGAAATAATTGACGTTGAAATTTCTGAAATAAACTGCTGCTATATTTTGATATACTATGTATAAGTATTTTTTCACAATTCACGAGACTAAAGTAATACTTTTTTTCCCGTGCCATTATTGCGCGCTATTGATCTGAAATTTTGCATATGGTTTCTTACGACAAATCGCTGGGGGGCTACTGTAACGGGGGTAAATTTTTTGCTTGGTTTTTCGATATTTAGCGCCGTTTTCGAGCAATTTCAAAATCTCAAATTTAGTTATTAACCAATGTAATTCAGCATTTTCAGCGAAATTGTGAAAAATAGTGTATACACCTTGGGATTAAGGTTCTTTTTATCCCGTGTGCGATTTTTGCACTCGGCTAACATCTCGTGCAAAAACCTTTGCACGCGGGATGAAAAGCAGCACCTTAGTCCCATGATGTATAATATACTATTATCTTTGTCATAAACCAGCTGACTTCTTTTTTATATAAATACTAATGTTCATGTAAACTGAAAAGTCTATTTAAAAAAATTTGATTTCCACAATATTCATATATGCTTTGACTATCCAATTTAAAATGTTATAGGTAAATTATTGCACTATATTTACACCATTCAACACAAAAGCAAACATAGTATCTACATTACAATCTACATCAATTTTTGATTATTTTCTTCTATTTTGCTAGTATACCACATTTTTCTTTTGATATAGGATAGCGCAAGACTTCAATTGATAGTTAACTATATATATTGCAGGGTTAGATATATTGCGGAAAATATGCAAGTTTGAAATCAATTTCATTAGGATTCATATTAAATATTTGGCCACTTAGAAACTTGATTCAATCAATTCATCTTTAGTATCTTAATTTAGGACTTGGTTCTATTATTTCTAAAAATGTACTAAGTGTATTAGACACTAATTATAATTGGTTCAACGAAAACTTGAACAATTAAATTAGGTAGGGTGCTAACCTTACTAGATATTTTTGATAAAACATAACATTTTATCCAAATAGTCATTTATGTAAGTAAGTAGAGTCAGCGTCCGACATTGATTGACTTTGGTTAACAGTTAAATTCGGCGCCGCTGCTGTCTTCAATAAATCAATTAATTCAAATAATTTCTCTTATTTAGGTATATAAAAAAAATCTTTTTATCTCAAAAAGCAACGAAAACCCTATTATAACGTTAGGAAAATAATGTAAGTATCATTTTCGCAAAAAATCTGGGTTTCATTCGGTAATAGGGCAATGTTTAATTAGCGAAAGCTGAACTTAATTATTAAATTATAATAAAGCTTATTAAATTTTATAATTCTGCAACAACTATTTCTAGTTAGTACTCTACATACTACATTTAAAGTTACCTAATTAAAACTATAAAATTAATCATGCGTTAGAGCGGAAACAAATTTTATATAAAATTTTCAGCTTTTTATATGCACAGTGAATAAAAAGCTCTTTCAGTGAAATGACCACATAACTTTATCTTACTATTCTTTGGTAGACATTTTGAAAATTAGTTTCTATTCATCAAGCAAGGGTTTTCCATTATTATCCAATTTTTTTGTACATTAGGTATTACCTTGAGCAATTAATAAATATTTTTGACTGCATTAAATTACAATACAAGTTTTTTGTTTTATTGGAACTGGAACTTTTTACTGAGCCTTTTCTCTTCTTACTTTTCACTTTTCTAAGAAAATACATTTAAAGGATAAAGTAAAAAAAACTTGCAGAATAATTAATTATTTTAATGCTACAAAATTATTCGTCCAGGAAAATGCATTTCTGATTGCTTCCTATAGTCCTGGCAATCTAGTATTGGCTAACGACATAATGTAATGCTAACAATGTATGTTATATTTAAATATAAATCAAGATTTCTTACTTACACAGTTACAAGAACATATTTTAATGGTATTAGGATTGGTATTAGGAAATATATTTAACGATTTTGAGTCATGTTTTACCCGTTTATCACATTTAAGGATTTAATTGCGCTAATTTGATCTTATGGGAATTTTAAACAACAAATTTAATATTACACTTTGGGCATAGAAAAATTTGAGTAACTAGTAATATTCTGAAATGTTGATCTAAGTCTGTAGGATAATTTTTATTTGTATAATTAACACATTTTCAAACATCCGACAAAGGATGTACACAATCAGAGACAAAGTACCATGTGAAATTTGAATTTCGCGAAATATAATTAATTTCTCAAGAACGGTGTAGTAGTAAGCAATGATGAAACTTTACTGAAACTTTCTTCTATTTATAAACAATTATTACTTACAAAAATTTTTGTACAAAAAACTCTGAAGTTTTTTAAAACATTTTTTAAGTTACTATATTCGATAAAATGCTGTTTTCCATAAAATGGTGTTTACATTACATTATGATTTTCCTACGATTTTTCATTATTTTAATGTTTTCGCCTTGTGATTTTGCCTAAGAGCCTAACTAAAACTAAACCTAAAACATATGTTAAATTAAAACCGCAGCATCAACTGTTGAAGAGTATAGGGAAATTTTTTTTAGTGCATCGCAAAGTCAATGAGGACATGCGTACCAATTTGCATCGATCTTTGTTGGTTCTTCGTTACCCAGGTATAATAGATAAAAATATTAAAATGTGTAACTCGATAACTTTTGTACTCGAGGTATTTCTGGTACTATAGTACAGTTATAAATTTGATTTTAATTAAGATAAGGTATGCAATTATATTAGAAAAGTAAGGCAAGGTGAAATTTTACATAGATTTTGATATTTATAGCGCGATTGAAATTGAGAAATGAATAAAACATTTTTCCATCTCTAATAATTCAACGTCGAATGTGATTTTAAACAATTCCTTGTAACATTTTTTTGCTAATCACAACTCTTGTATCCAATGAATAAAATTCCTTCTAACTTTTCAAAAAGCTGATATAAAAGACTGAAAGCATTGCTGTAAGTCAGCATTTTAAAAGCTAACGTGGACTTTAAAATATGCTACGGCCTTTGTGATCTTTTCTGGTTTAAAAAGAAGAACTTTATCTGATTTTCTATTTAAAATTTTTTTATTATTGTTTATACAGCGAATGTGAAAAGTCCTACTAGAAGGAAAATTAAAGAAGCTGATATTACGCCAATTCAGTTCACGAAATTCACTGTAAAACGAGAGTAGATACTAATTATTATTTAAATTTAGTGTTCTTTCTTATTAATTATTTAGTATAGAAACAATTAAATCGAGATGATTAAATATAATATTATTATGATTTATAATTTATTTGAAATTAATAATTTACATTTGTACTAAACGTATAATATAATTTTACCAACAACTGCTTTTGCCAAATTATTGCGACTATTATTTGACGTCAAGAATGAACTTTTTGTAAAATTAGGTTATAAATCAAAACATTTACTTTGAAAGTTTCACAAAAATAGCCCAATAAAAGTTAATTATAATAAATTAGGAAATAAAAATTAATGATGAAATGAACGGTTATAAAAGCAAAAAAATTACATTAAAAACTCTATTCTGAATTTAAACTTTGCAACGGAGCTAATTATTTTAATCAAAATAAAAATTCACTTACAAAGGAACCGTAACGTCAGAACACCACACAAATGTACAATAAATTATGTAATCATGCCATTAAGGCGTACCGAGCTTAGTGAATTGAAGTCAAACTTTTACATTCTCTAAAAAGGAATCCGACTAAATATATCTTTTTTTTACTAAAAACATCCGACTTCGACGATATATTTAAGAAAATAATAAAAGTTGGGGCGAATGTGTCTAAGATGGGCTCTCTAAGCTCACACACTTGATAAAAACATCCCCGAAGCCTCTTGAACTCGAAAATCACGGGTTTAGAATGGCTGGAATCCGTGTTTACGTAAAAATTCAGTTATAATTTACAAAATATTTTGAATAAATTTTAATGTCATCTATCAAATTATACAATATGTTTCATACATAGGTAAACATATAACGGTCAATGACGTCAATGCCCATTTATGCTGGCCATTAACGTCATTGACCGGCCATAGGCGTCAACACGTTAATGGCCAAAATGAATTGGATAGTGATGATATAGAATAATTACTATAAGGAACAGCAAAATGGCGAGGCATTTCAAACCGGGACAATTTTTTGCCGTGCATGCGTTTTTCCGCGTAAATGAAAGCAACTCGACCCTTTTCAAGTCCTTATAAGTGTACAGGAATTTTTATGTAATTTAGACAAACGATCATTTTAGGGTGGATCCGTGATTTGTCATGTTTGCGTCAGCTGAAGCAGCCCGGAGGAAAAATTAATTTAAATAATTTCATTAATTCATTTTACGGTGGATCCATGATTTGCCGTGGTTGCACCAGCCAAAACTGAAAGAGTGATAGAATATTGAATCTGCAGAATAGTAGTTTCATCATTGCCCACCTTGTATTGGGCATTAACGTCATTGCCCGGATAATGATGTAAAAACCACATATGAAATTTTAAATGCCAACATCGCCGAAAATGCATGGTCATTGACGTTATTGTCTGTCCATTGACGTTAATAGCCGAATTGTCATCATTGACATATTATATATACATAGGCACTATATTTATAAACCATCATTAGAACAGCCAGCGGTCAAAGTATAAAATTCTCTGCAGTTTAGAATAAAGAACTTAAGGTTAGCATCCTAGATCTTATTTAATTTAATTGTTCAAGTGTTCGTCGAACCACTTATTAGTGCCAAATACACTAATTTAGTACACCTTTAGAAATAGTAAAGCCAAGTTTTAATTAAGATGCAAAAAATGAATTGATTGAATTAGGTTTAAGTTAGTGGGCAAATGTTTAATATGAATTTTAATGAAATTAAAATAAAAAGAAAATTGTGGCATACTAGCGAAGTGGAGGAAAATAATCAAATATTGATGTAATGTAGATCGTAATGTAGATACTATGTTTGCTTTTGTGTTGAATGGTGTAAATACAGTGCAATAATTTATATTATTTTAAATTTGAAAGACAAAATATTTATATTTTTAAATAAATATTTTGGAAATCAAATTTAAAAAAAATAATTTTAAATTAGCTAACTTGAGGAAAAGCAACACTATTTGTGATTTATTTTGTTGTAATAGAGTTTTCATTTTACAGAAATAATATTATTTACATAATATAATATGTATAAAAAAAAGTCAGCTGGTATAAAATAAAATAAATAAATAAATAAAACAAAGTTACAACAAGGAATCTTTATACTATAATAAAATACTAATTATTTGAAATAAATAATTCAAATTTAAAAAACAATAATTCAGATTAATCTAAAACTTTACTTTCAGGAAATATTTTATTCTGATAACTAGCCTTAAGTTCTTTACATCAAACTGCAGAGAATTGTGTAATATATTCCTGACGAATAAAACCACAATATATCGACCAGTTGTGGTTTATTGATTGAATGGTATAATTGAAAATTGAAAAGAGTTATACGAAAACGTATATTTATACAATTACATAATTTGACGCTGTGTTTTGATAATGATGTTTTAATAAACTGAAACCGATCGACGCGACACCCTGATTATATGTTTTTCCATATAGAAATACTTACAAACCGAAAGTTGAAAACTACTAATTTCCACACACATCATAAATTTTGATTTATTGAAAATTTGACGCGACTGTAAAAAAATTATTATTCAAAACTGCCACACATTTGATCGACATTCATTAGATTACTCTACTCCACTATAGCGAATCCATTATTAAAAATAAACTAATTTCTGGGTTGCAAACAAATCACGTAGCTTCTTTTAAATGTAATATTTTATTTCGGTATTCTTTTAATGAAAAATCATTAGATATTAAGCTATTACTATTCCTGATACCAATTTAAAAATCCGATGTTTTATGCTATTCGTTTGCAAGCAAGCAAGCAACATGGCTTGCGAGAATGATACAGACGTTATATTGGTAATATTGAGAAGTCGATTCCTAAGAATGATAAGGATTTTTAGCAATACGTTACAGTTATGAAAAACAAATACCCTTCGCAGAACAATATTTTGCGATAGTAGAACCTGTGAAAATATTTATGAGTTGTTTACTATAATACATATTGTATTTCTACGATATATGAGAAAAACTCAAGTGATTATGTGTGTATTGTTGAGATGTGAGCTGTATATTGTATGTCATAGGTAGTGTGGGAGCAATTTTTAAGGGTTGTAAACTTTATAAGATTTATGATAAATTACGGATATTGAGCTATTCCTCAATGGTGACATGCACCAAAGTTACCAAGAATTAAGAGCTGAAAAAGTTGTTTTCTGCCGGATTTGTGAAAGGAAAGTTGAAACTTGGACTGCTTTTTCAGTGTAACGTGAAACTTAGATTGAATTTAATCGATGAAAATCTATATTTTTATTAATTATTAATTTAAAAATAACTTTATTATGGGGAATGACTTGCACGTTAATTAAAAGTCAGAACTTATTTATTAATAAAATATTAATTAAAAAAATACCTAAATAAAATCTTAATTTAATTAAAAACAACGAAAGCTGATGCCTAATTAAATTTTTGACTATAAAAACATCTTTTAATTAAATCCTTCAATTTAATTATGCTTTTAAAAATTTATAATATGGTTCAGAAAGTAAATTTTTGTAATTTAAAATAATTAAATGAAATACAATTTGTTACATCGGCACCGTCTAGATAATTGCAAACAAATTAAAAATTAAAGCTATGACTTGAATATTATCAGCCTATACAATATTATAAGGTTTTCTTTTCACGAAACCCGTACTTAAATAAACGCGGAAGGAAATATTCCAACAATAAACATGAGCGGGCTTATCATTATTACATTTTAATGTACTCCTAAAATTTAAAACAAAAAATGATAATGCGTTTTTTATCGATTCGAAGCAATAAAACTCACTTAATCTTTTAAAGGTACTTATTTCTTTTCTTTTGGTTATATTTTCCAAATTTATATTCAATGCCGGATCAACTCATGTAATAGGTATACTATGTTGAAAATTATTTTGTACTTGAAATTGCTTTAAATTAGACATGGGTACGTGTGAATGGAATAAATTTCATTAACTTGATTTAAGTGTTTGTGGATTTTGGTTTATGGCAAAGGAAGAAATTAAAATCATAAATGTGCTTAAATATTAAATATTTAAATTTACTAGTTTCGATACATTTTACCATGATTTGGATTCAATATCATGTGGATTTAATTGTTGACAATTGCATTATACCAAAACTAGTTTAATATCATCTGAAGTATTTAATAAAGCTTATAATAATAATGATATGGTTTATTGTTATTAACATGTAAAAGTATTGTAAAAGTTTAAAATTTTTACATGGTAGAAAAATGTAAAAAATGTAAACTTTTACAGTAGGTATACAAAATAATGTTAAAAATTTTTATTTTATTGATTCTACTAATCAGTCAGAGATTCCTTGTTAAAAAATTCACTCAATTAAATTTATGCATGCTTTGCTAAGTTCTGACGTTGTGTTTGAATTATTTTCCATATTTTTTCCTGGCTGTGGAGTACTTAATTTGGAACGCCACTAATTACCTCCAGTAATTATTTTCTCGAGTTAACGTAATTTTCGTTATTCCTAACGCAGTTTCTTTAAGAATATATGTAAATTTGCAATAAGTTAGCATATATACTGTCTCATGAATTTATTATGGGCAACTTGAAAAATATCCATAATAAAATAGCGTTTCTATCGGTAGGATTTATTAATTGGTTGCCGACAGTGGGTACGGTTAAAATATTGAACATTAAAGTTTGGTTTTCATTTCATTTGATAAATTATTATAGAAATAAAGCGGAGATACAGGCGAGCATAGTGCTTGTCTTAAATTAGTCCCTATTTCAAAACCAAGGAAAACAGTTGAGTTTTACAGAAAATTGATTTAGTCGAGCTGCACTAATAAGTTAATTTTGTTCAAACAAAATTCGATCAAAGTTTTATCACTCTTACCACATACGCTTTTAACAGAAATTCAATATTTGCTTTCATATTCATCAGTCAATAGTTATCAGTTAAATGTACCCTGAAATCTCGAATAAGACAAGTATTAAATTGCTTGTCAGTTGGTATAAGTTTTACGTAAAATATTCACTTAAATAGTCAAAATATTACAACGACTTGGAACAGTTGAATCATTTTGAAATGTATCTTGGAAGAAAATAAAATGAATAATATCTGATATAAATGAAACATGTTTATGGAAGATATAAAATTGGAGGAATCAATATATTTTATTAACATTTTATGAGGAAATTTTGAAAAGTTTGCAAAATTGCTTTCGTTTTATAATTCAAAACAAAATTAGAATTATTATTATGAAAAGTTAAAAAGTTTGCAGAAACGATACCCACAGTTTGCTTATTTAAATTGATGTTTAACCAATAAACGGATTTAAATATTATAGCACCGCAATGCTAATACATTTTCATGTAATATATTTTTAGCCTAAATATTTGAGCAAGAAAAATTTAAATTAAAATTTGTGTGCTTGCTACCACGTATAACTTTTATTTCTTAAAGAAACCTTTAATCCGTTTGCAAAATGTTGAAATCCCAAAAAATTTCAAGTTTTGAAATAAATTTACTAATTAATGTTTATTTTGTACTTCAATTTAATTTTTGCATATTAGTAGAGTATAAAATTAGTAAACCTCTATCACTGTCTCGGTATAATATTCCTAAATATGCGTATGTAGGTACCATCAAGTAATGAAATACAAACAAAGCCTTTATTTAATGAAATGCCAAATTATGTAAATTTTTATATGCTTTCCCTATTTAGTGATCATATTAAGTCATAAATCTGATCCTTGTTTATATACCGCCAAGTTTGGTTTATGTTACAAATAAAACTCTTTCAGACTTCTTGTAGTCCCTATTCAACTCAAATTTTAACAATTTTGGGATAGTAGATACATATTATATGAGGTTTGTACGGAGTCAATGTAGTAGAATAACTGTTTATTTTTCATTTTTACAAAGTAATAAAAATCGTCAAATTACACTTGAGTGTAAGTTTTTTGTTTTTATAGCACTTGGATGATTTTTATTTCTTTTTAAAACAACGATATTAAATATATTTTTTCCACGACTGTTGTAAAAGGATAACTTTTTGATTGTAATTTTAGTGACGAAATGACCTTCTTTACGTACTAGTGCCAGAAGCAAATCTTTGCACGCATGGACGACAGTTTAAAAATATATTACCAGAAGTTCACTAATGTAATTAATTCTAATATTATTTAGCAGACATTGAACACGTTATTCAATCGACTAGTTCGATAAATGAAAAGCAAGCTACTAGTATTCGAGCTCAGACTTGTAACATTTTACATAACCACCTTAATGGTCTTAAAAAAAACTTCAAATTAATTCTAACTATAATTTTCTAAAGGCTTCAAAAGACACCAAAACTTTTTTAAACCATCACAAAGACACATTAATTATTACTAGATCTGACAAAGGTAATAGCACTATTGCTCTAAACAAATCCGATTATTTTAACAAGCTTGACAAACTTTTTTCCGATAAAAGCACATACACTAATGTAAAAAAATGTCCTATTTTTTCTTTAAAGTCCAAAGCCAACGACATTTTCATCTTTTTAGAAAAAGGAGGCTATATAACTCGACCACAGTCTCTATATTGGAGAAAGAACACCGAAATTTGCCCAAAAGCTTATGGGTTACCTAAGATACATAAAGACGGACACCTCCTTAGACCAATTATTTCAGACCTTAATGGACCCCTCCGACCTTTATCAAAATTTATTTCTCCATTTCTAAAACTCTTTTATACTGACAATCCCTACGGTGTAAAAAACGCCATGAAAATGAAAGGGCTACTATCCAACTACATGCTTAATTCTGACGACATACTTATTTCTCTTGACGTTTCTTCACTCTTCACTAACGTTCCAGTCGATTTGGTCATTAAACATATCGAAGACATGATTCCCTAGATCCATAATCATTCAGATATACCTAATAACACCTTAGTGAAAGCTCTTAGACTCATTACTAACAACAATTACTTCGTAGCTAATGGAAAATCCTACCATCAAAGAAAGGGTGTTCCTAGGGGTGGTAGCATATCTGTTGATTTAGCTAACATCTGCATGAACATCCTTCTTGATGATAGGGTTCCTTCTTTTAATGCAGATCATAATAACGGCATCAGACTTATTAAAAAATATGTTGACGACCTCTTTTTCGTTATTGGTAAAGACAGCCTTCCCTACATCCTCGATCATTTTAATAAATTCCATAAAGATCTACAATTTACTATAGAAATAGAAATTGATAAAAGCATTCCCTTTCTAGATATCCGCATTTATAGAGATGATTTTGATGGTAAACTGATCACATCCTGGTACCATAAACCTACTTATTCTGGACGATTATTAAATTTTCTCTCTAACCATCCGAAACACCAGATTTTTAATGTAGCACAAAATTTTGTCAATAAAGTTCTCACCCTATCTCATCCAAAATTTCATTCAAAAAACTATAACAATATAAATCGCATTCTTTCGGCTAATAATTTTCCAAATACCGTTATAAATTCATTATTTAACACGAATAAAAAAACCAATTATACAAAACCATCTTCTTCTCCAATTTTTCAAAATTTCTATAGCATAGTATATATTAAAGGACTTTCTAATAAATTAATTTCTATTTTTAAACCTATCCCTAGCATAAAATTTGGTCTTAGGTGCCCCAATAAATCTTTAAGATTGTTTTCTAAAATGAAAGATCCTACCCCCATTGTTTAATCTATCTTGTCCCTTGCAAGGATTGTGATTCTGTGTACGTAGGTGAGAGTTCTAGGAAATTAGGTGTTCGCATAAAAGAACATCTCAGAGATGTCAAAAATGCCCGTGTTTTCTTACGAGATGAAGATGAAAATACTTTTACTGCTTTATGTAAACACATGACCGAAAACTCTCATTCCATAAAACGTGAGAATATCAGAATACTGGCCAGGGAGAAGATAGATAAAAAGCGTGAAATAAAAGAGGCTATCAATATCCATATAAATTCAAATACCATGAACGATAAACGTGATGTGCAATTTTTTCATGGTGGATATAAATATATCCTGGATATAATGAAAACCATGTGATGTTTTTTGGTCAAATTCTTTTTTAACTTTTATATTTTTATATATTGTTAACTGTTAATTTTTAAAAAATGTTTAAAAAATTTTTAAATAAGGAAATTTTATTGCTAATTCTTGCTAACTATAATGCATTTGTTTTTTAGTACAACTTCATTATTATGACATTATTTTGTCAAGTAATTTGTCATTTACATGTAAAAATGTTTTAAAGATTTTTTAATTAATTGATTTCATTGTATTATTTTTAGCCTTGAAAATGGGTCATTAATAAAAGACTAGAAATGTCGGTCAATTAAATTGATATAAAAAAGACCTAACTCTCAACAATTTTTATTATTTAAATAATAAAAATAATTTTTGAGTTTTTAAGAAAATATCTTGTAAATGCTCCTATACGTCACAATACAATAGAGTCTTGAAACTGTGAACAGCAAAAATCATGTTTGTTTTTTTAATATGCATTAAATTCGAATTGTTATCTCTTTTTTCTTTTTATAGCATAAAACGAACGAAAAGAAAAGAAACAAACATTTTCACTGTTTACGGTTTCGAGACAATGTATATAATATTTATATTTATAATTTTTAATTTATTTTAATTTTAATTATTATTTCTTAATAATTATCCATTTCCACATAATTTAATCGATTACGGCATGCTTTTACCATACAATGCAATACTACAACTAATCTTTATGCGAATGACGCTTTAAACTTCGCGACAAAATTTTAGGAAAACCACACATTTGGTAATTACTCAATAATTATTATTTAATGAAATTGTAAATCAAAATTCATATTTAATCGTCCCATTAAAGTCGTCAAGTATAAATGACATAAATTGTTTATTACAGCACATGGAAATACATAAAATTATAAATTGGCAAAAATAGACGCGACATAACAATACTTCTTTAAAATTATAATATATATTGTAGTGCTCTTTCTCTGCTCTCAAACTAAAAATAGGTCGTTGGTTCTCGAAAGTAAAATGGTTACATGGAAGACAATAAAAAACTGACAATCTAAACAACGTATTTATTTGCAACCTGAACAAAACAAGAACAACTTTATAAACGCAAGACTTACACGAAATTCGCTAGACAGTACGTGTAACTCGGACACTTTCTTCAAATATCTTTTTACAGAAACTTGTCTTCGGTATTCGCGTTGCCAAACTTCGTAATCAATAAACTTGCCAAAAGAACCTCCTTGGCTAAAACACACCTCCACTCCAACTTATCGGTTTGTAACCACACGACTTGCTTCTATAGCTCTCAAATTTCAACTTTATAATACCACTTGCCTCTCGGATTCTCTATTTACCACTCCCCAACACGACTTGCCTCTCTGGCTATCAATTTGCGACTCTCTGTTCTTCCCTTATTTTTTTTTTTTATCTCCTTGGTTTTTCTTTCCGTGTTCAAATTTTATTGGTCCTTGCTATTTCCCTTTTTTTAAAAAAAATCAAGATTAGAATTTTGTTTATGTTCCGCTGCTTGTGCTTGTTCGTGTACTGCCCAGCTGCATTCGTGTAAGTCGCTAAACAACAATAAATAAAAATACACACATTAAAATTTTTACAACAATGAATTAAATTACTGCAACATCAAACTTAAACTAAACAATGTATAACTTTAACTAACGAACAAACTTAACACGAAATAGAAAACAATTTTGAAAACGGAACAAAAGTCCTGCCTTTATTGTTCATCAGGTTGCAAAGTCAGTTCTTTATTTCAAAATTACGCAACTCACTTTCCATTTCTTTAACAGAACACAACAATATTTTACTGTTGGCTAATTAATAAATATTTAATTTTTTGACTTACTTTATTTGTACTAACATCGGTTATCCTTCTGGAATCACTGTCCGAAGTAGATTATTGTTATAAAATTGGGTATAAAATTAGTTTTCTATATATTGCTTAGACCTAAAGAAAGTGAAAAGCGGAACGAAACTAAGCCAAAGTACTAAATCCTGATGATCTTGAAATATCCAGTTATTGTTAGAATTTTTTTAAAGTATTTTAGTAAATAGTTTTCGAAGACTTCTTAACACTTCAATCGATCTATTCTATTTAAAAAAAATACGACGTCATATTTCTGGTTCCATCAAAATGTACCTAGACCATTCCATCACCCGTTTGACGCCACAGAAATCATTTGGATTATTTTATTAATTTAATGTATTTAATATATAATCAAGTAGTTAAAAAACGCAAAACTTTTATAACTTTTATTTATAAATAAATAATGAAAATAAAAATATATATTCTCTAATAATAATTATTTTATATTAATAATTTTCTGAAAGTCTTTCAATTCATTTACTATACCTACTCCATTACTAAAGTAAATCAATCAGTTTTATTGAATCAATTAGAATATAATTTATGTTAATAATTTGAAAGATTTTGTCTTAAAGGTCAATAGAACTTAACTTTGTCTATAAATTGTTAATAAGAGATTATTCAAAATCTGAAGATAAATTTGATCCAGGTTCAGTTTAGGTACTATACCGTAAAAGATTATTTGAAAGTGACTCGATGGGTAACAGGAAAAATAATAATATATTCAGCTTAAAAAGGGGTTGTGGCCTAAATACTTTAAATTAATTATTATTTAGCCAATCCGTTTTTCTTTATGTATCTTAGCTGCCTTAAAATGAATTCCAAAGTGTTTTCAGTGTAAGTAAATAAAATCCCTATCGCAACTACTTCTCTGATGCTAAAAAAAATTTTATTTTATTATATAATAAATTTAAATCGCAAAGTTTAAATTAATAATGTATACTATTCAAATTTAATTAAGTATTTCGTGAATAATGGTGGATACATTAAAACTTCAAGTAGTATACGAGTATCATGTTTTTTACTAAAGAATCTGGCATCATTAGAATTTAAATTGGTTGCTTTTCAATTAGCTGTATAATTATTTTATTGAGTTTTAAGTGGTTAACAATAATTTATTGCTATTGGGAATTTTGATACAGGGGCTTCATTACACTAAAATTATAAAATTATGTAGAACAAGGTTTTAAGTTGAAAAATTATTAATTGCTTCTTTTATGTAAATTTAAATACCTAGTTTATTTGTATAGCATTCCGCATAACGCAATACTGTAAAATATGCAACAAACTATAGTCGTATCGTATACTACTGTGAATTTGCAGATAATGGCATTAAAGGTTAATTAATATTATTAATTGAACATTTTAGCGATTTTCACAATTTACAACTAAAATTTGCTGTATAGCTAACCGAAATCAGCGAAACAGAAATATAATTGTAATATCAATACTAATATTATGTAAGTTTGGGCTTCAAAATATAATTTAGGCTATAATAATTAGGGCTATTTTCTGACTATTATATAAAAATAAAATGCTTTTAAGAATTAAATCCCTAGGATATATCTGTGGTGGGTAGGAAAAAGAGTATAAGTTGAAAATCTGCTCCCAACCGTTCACGTCAATTATAAAATAAGTATAAATAATACAGAGTAAAAATACATTTGAATGACACAATTATAGACCTCACCTAATTGCACTTTTATTAATTGGTCGATCTTGCATCTAGCAGTAAGCATTCAAACCTTTTTTTTCACATATCTCAAATTTTGACTTATACTCTTTTTCCTACCCACCACAGATATCTATTATGTAAATAACAAATATGAAAACAGATTTCGTTTACCAACATTGTTTAATCGTTTATTGTGGATAGTATTCTATTCGGGGACTCCCCAAACTTCAGATTTCATATCGAATGGTACTAAGAATCTATTATTTAAATTGTTGTCTATTTTGGACGATCAGCTATTCAGTAGCTCACTATGTATGCCAACTCCAGATATAACCATGAATGGCCAGAATATTTTCATGTAAATAAACAACATAGATTATTATCTACATAATATAGCACAATACAATATATTATAATGATAAATATATTATAATCATCAAAAAATACTCGCTTTATTATAAAAAAATAAAGCATTGTTTTATAGAAAATTGTACATGCTTACCATTTGTCTAAATAACGTAAATATATATTTATTGTAGTAACTTTTAAAACTTTTATATATTTCTAAAGTGGTAGACATAATACAAGATCATCATCAAAATTTATTAAATTATTTGTGTCGAAGTTCAGTTACAAATTTGTTAGACAACAAAGTTCTTTGCTGAACAAACATATCTATTAAATTGAATTTTGTTATAATATTTATGTTTATACGTCAAATATGAATAAAATAGCTACATATAGGTACATATACATTTCATGTATATGTAAGTATTATTCAAAACAATTTATTTGATCTAAAAAATAAATATACATAGTATATTTTTAAAGATATTAAATTTCCGTATTAAAACAAGCAAACAAAATTTATGTATCCATCACAATGCAATTGAAATATTTTGAATAATATATTCATTATACTGATTTAATCCACAAGCTAGGCTGTAATCTAGCTCTAGCTCTAAGCTAACCTAGGCTAGCTATAATTTTCAAAATAACATTAAAATAAATCAGTTTCCTTAATGCAAAAGCTAAAAAAACTTGAGTTTAATGGTTGGTAAACAAAAGTTTGTAGTTCGTGGTGAATCCTACCGATAAACTGCAATTTTGTTCCAAACATTCATAAAAAATGCTTCAACTTCAAGTGTTGTCGTAACTCACAGGTACTTAATATATTTTATGTACAGATACATGAAAATTTTTATATGGATAAGTACGTAAGTGAATTTGATGTCGTGCAATGCAGTGGAATAAATAATGGCACACAATGTGTGGATAAAGTATGAAACAAATTTAATATTATTAGTTTCTTGCGAAATCGTTTAAAGCTGTTGATTAAAAAAAAAATGTTTTTATCAATCTTTATTATGAAAAGTTAATTTTAAATCACGTGACTCAAATCAGTAATTTAAAGTATATATACTTTTTGAATGAGAATAATATGTTACGACCAAGAGAAATTCAGACATTAATTGTGTATTTATTCACCGTAGGAAAAACTCTTTTATCAACTACCATTCGGAAAAGAACACTTGCAATATTAATATTAATTGTAATGTTGTCATTGAATTCACCAGAAATTCAATGTTATTGAAAATTATTTACTGAAGTTGAAAGTAGTTTTTTTATTGACGTAATATATTAAAAACATAAACCCAAAGGTAAACCAAACTAAATCCATATAGAATACATAATAATAAACCAACAATATGTGTTGATCTAAATCCTGAAAAACTAAATTCAAATACAAGTTTTGTGTTTTCCTAGTTTTAAAAAATGCGTTAAAAAATTAGTGGGGTAATACAGCAGGGAAAAAGAAAAAGCTCGGAAGATAATATAAACAAAACAGAAAAGCATAAAAAAAATTGTATTTATCAGTGCAACCTTAAAAAACAGTTAACTTGAATGCAATTTGAAATCTAAATGTAAAATTACATCCATTATAAGTAATTAGGAATATTACAAAAGTACAATTCTCTGCATTAAAAAATAAAGAAATTTTCAGGAACACAAATTATATCTTCCTATTGAAGTTGAAACAATAATTTCGAATGTAAATTTAGATATTACATTATGAACAATGTAAAATGACCTGGATTTACATGCGACTCAACAATTTTTAATAATAGAGCTGGAGCCAAAATGGAAAACTGCGATTTCTATACTGTTTACTATTAGGTGTAATAAATTTTATTTACATCAGTTAATTTATTCTTAAACGACTGTGTTTATTCATTGCGACCACATCTTTTTAATTCCTGTGGTATACCCGACGCGACGTTAAGAATAAATTGAACAACTACATTTTTATATTATTTTTATATATTCTGAAGTGTTTCTAGTTTTTTTTTTACTAAAATGCATTCTAAAATAAGAAATTTTTTCAAAAGTTTATTTTGTAAATATAATTTTTAATTAAAAACAACTCCTCATCTAATAATTTGTTATAAGATGTGTAATGCTACATCTGGTAGTAGATTAAAAAGATGTTTAATTCTTCAATTTATGAAGAATGCGCGGCTTTACATTTTCCTTTAAAAACTATAGGTGATCTGTAAATTCAAACTGTAGCAGAGAAAAGCGGCTTTTCTATGCTGGTAATTCTAACCGAAGCTATTTGTTTTTCTGTTACTGTTTCAATAAACACAATTTCATATTAATCTGCAGGGATTATCAAAGATATATCTATAGAGAAAATTCTATATATTATAGAAACAGCTTAATCTTGGCCTAACCTAATATCCATTGCGACCAAGAATAGAACAGCGGTTTTCTACTCTTTAGTCTGCCACCAGATAAAGCTGATTTTTTACAAATAGAACAGTGGAATAAATAATATGGTCAATAATAATAATGTATTTAAACTTCGAGTCATACATTTTAGTTCTAAAGTTAATATGCCAAATATATTAATTTCACTACTTTACTTGCATTACAAATCAATTGATCATTATCATAATAAAATCGTCTGATCCGTTTCATTTACATTTTCATTTGAAAACGGTATGGTGGTATTCAAATTTTAATACGCGTTCTGGTAAATAAAAAATGTCAATATTGAATTAACTCTCGTTCATATCGACATACCTATAACAATGTATAATTTGCATATAAAAATCCATAAAGTTTGTCAATGTTTTTTTTACACATTTTTTTACTGATAAAACAGAAAAATTAATAATATCTCAGTTTCAATATTGTATCTTGTTCTTTTTTTCTCTTATATTTATTTCATTTGGGTTTATTTTTTGTTACATAATTCTTATAGTATTTCAACATTATATCATTTTTAAATTGAAGCATTAATGCTCGGTTTCACAAAGGCTGGTTAAAATTTAATCTATGATTAAGGATTTTCAACAATGTCACAACAATGAATTTTTATTGTTGAAAACCCTTAATCATAGATTAAAATTTAACTAACCTTTGTGAAACCCAGCATAAGACAAGCATCTTAGATAATTCACTGACTATACCTTGTGATTTATGAAGGATATACCATTTGTGTAGGTATATCTGTCTATACATAGGGTGTCCCCGCGACCCAAGTACACCTCTAGACTTTTTCTAAAAAGAAAATTTGAATTAAAAGTTTTGGTATTCAAACCTTTGGGGACTAGCTTCCATTAAGTTTAACTAGGCCACATTACTGAAACTATTGATTTTTTTAATGTAAACGGTTTAGTATACTTTGTAGAGAACGTGAAATTATCTATAAACTAAATTCTAACCCTTTATTGTCCTAATAGCTATGATTTTTAAGTCACAGATTCTGAAAATTATTAAAAGATTTTTGAGCGCCAAAATTTTTTTACAGAAACAATGAGAAACACGTAGGGTAGTTATACTTGGTAGTACTAAAGTGTTCAGTGCAATGTGCTGTTCGAACAGCATAATATAATTTTTAATACTTTTTGATAACAGACAATATTTTGGTAGATTTTTGACATAAAACCTTTTTATGCCTCCCCTCTCTGTTATTGTTTAACATATGCATTGTTTTGTGATTGGCTAATTCGGAAATTATCTATTTGAGCAGAATCATTCTTTAGCAAAGTTCTTTTTTTAAATAAAATATGATTTATGAATTTTTAATATATGTTCATTAAAATTCGCTGACAGGAACTTGAAAGTTCTTTTGGGATAAACTCCTTTTAGGTTGGTATATACGAAGAACTAATGAGAAGCTTTAAATAAGCTTAGTTATATTGGTCTAATATTTGTATAGTTATACTGGTTATGAAATTACCCTGTAAATGAAACAGCTTTAACCGTTTGAACACCTAAAAGTTCGGCGCCCGCGGGTGTAGATGTTTTTTTTAAATTAAATTTTAATGAGTGTACGTTTTTTTATACACCATTATTCTAAAGAATTAACAATGGATGTAAATTGTTTATTTGAAAACAATTTATTTTAGCTGAAATGACCGTATCTGAAAATATTATAAAATATAAGAATCAAGACGTCAATTATTTAAATTTGTAACCAATATTATCACAAGAAACCTATCCAAACTTGTATATTATTTCAATAAGCCGCAATTATATTGGAAATTTCGTCGGCAAGTTGTGAAAGATCATTTTCAGTTATGTTGTGAGTTGTAAACTGTCTTACTAGAACTACGGTCTTACCAATGTGTATATGTATTATATTTTGCAATATTCCACATTTTAGCTGATTTGTTGTCTGATTTCTTAAATAAATCGTTGATATAGTCTATTATATCTTTATTTAACATCTGATTACTATACATATATTTTCTTTTGATTGTTGTCCATTCAATACGTGCGGTTTCGTTACGTATAAAATATTTAAAATCTGTTTGCATTCTTATGTTTCAGCATAAGATCTTTCGCTTTAGCACGTAATGCACTATTTTAATTTTACTAGTAATTTCAGTAAAAATAATGTACTTTATCTACCCTTGCCGTTAGAATGCTATTTTAGCTACTCTTGCGATTAAACTGTCACTTGTTCTACTATTTTTAGTCAAATAAACCGCACGCTAACATTCGCATATTGCTTTTAAGTTTTTGGCACATTTAAATAACACTTTTAAGTTAAATTTACTCCAAGATGCAAGAATATAAAAAAAATGCGAAAAGTTGCTTTTCTATTTTGCGTCTAAAACAGTCATTTCGGAACCTAATCGCGTATTGAGATAGATATCATTATGAAACTCAAATTTTTGTTTTAAGAAGTTGGTAACTAAACGTCAGTGAAAATTGAAACTAATGATGTCATTATAAATTAAATTATAAATCTATAAATTTGTTCATAATATGTTAATTACCTATAAAATATTTACTAATAATAAAGATAATTATAAGCTGCAAGAACAGTTTTGTACTTATTTTACTTAGTTATAATAAAACGTTTCTAAATAATTTTGACAGTTTTGTAACATTTGGAAAACTTATTTTTAAGTATTATTTAAAAATGCTAAAAGCTTGCCACTTTGACTTTTGGCTTTGTGAAAATCGTTGTTTGTTTTCTGATATTGTATTTTGAGCAGGTAAAACAATTATCTCTGGAGTTGTTATTGATGATAAAGCTTTACAAAAGAAACATCATTAATTTATTGTACAATCACTTTCACGTTTTAAATTACTGATATATATTTAACACAATATATTTAAAATTAAAATAACAATCTGATTCTGAAGGCATCCTCTGACGATATTTAAAAAAAAATAATATAAACATTTAAGTTCAACGTTACAATCTTCTTAAATTTGACGTAAGATGAGTGAAGTAGGTCAAAATGGTCCTGTTCATTCCAGGTCTGGTTCATTCGAAGCGTTGACAGTTTCTTGATATTGGACTATTTAACCCACAGCTTGAAAAATGAAAATCAATCCATATAGCAACCGCGAGTTTATAGTGAGAGATAGGCTGGGTGGGACATTTACTTTATCTTGGGCAATTTTGGACAAATCGAAAAGAATGGGGCAAAGACAAAAACATAATATAAAAAATGATTGTAATATTATGTTATAATAATAAAATAAACAAATTGATAACTGTGAAATGTATGGTTATTGGTCGTAGGATTATTGAGATTGCGAGATTGCACTGCATTTATATTAACTTATAAAGTACCTAATTCATTTGAACACAATAACAACTCCAAGAAGTTTACATAATACGTGAAATATATGTCTATTAATCGAACCCTTTAGGGATTCGTTTGTTTATGTGGGATTATTGTGTGTGAACACTTAATTCTCAGATTCGCATACGTAACACTTCATATTACGTTTGATATTGAGACAACAATTCAAATTATCAATTATTGTTCTCTCACATTGTGACAATAAATTAACTAGAAATTTGCCATCTAAAAACTCTTTAAATATACCTAATTGTAAGTTACATTGTTACAAAAATAATAAAATAATAAAAGTTATATTATTTAATTTTAGTATTTGAAATTATCGTTACAAATTCTTTACACGTCTACGTATCTTTAACAAGAAAGTAAAGGTTGGGTATAAAAACCACCTCTTTAATTTAATTATTTTTTTAACTGCCCTTTTTATCCTTTTTACATTTGGGGTAAATAAATAAAAATTAATGTGATTGATCAAAAGCGAGCTAATAGAATTATCCATAAAGACAAAATTCATTACTTATAATTAAATTTTTTACAGTTTGTTTGATTTTTAACTGAAACGCTCAAAATTATGTTTTTAGTAAATTCAAAAAGTAAAATTTTGAACGTTGAAAAAGTTTTAATATGTAAATAGATATTATACTATAATAGAAGTATAAAATGAATATTAAAAATTATTATTTAAATTGGTATCGTTAGCTAAAAAGCTTATGATATACCTACTGGCAATGTGTATTAGGGTAAAACAGATGGAAGTAATATCGGCCGAATTTTATAATTTATTTAAACTAATATGCTAACAGTACAGGTGCAAAAACTGTTTCCTAACAAACTTGGAAGTTTTAGGGCAAGTGGGAGTACGATGTAACTTTTATTAAAAATACTAAACAAATTTTAAGTAATTAAGAGTAAACCTCAAAACCGTTTAAATATGGATTTTAACGTTTTGTTTTAATTACGGTTTTTTGGATATTTTTTTGGAGTTTTATTCAATAATTTCTTAAAAAGTTTTTTTATATAAAAAGATGGTAATTACTACAGATTATTAAAAATAACATTACTAAAATGTTAAAATATAGTAAATTGAATTTTAAAAGTTGGATGTATGCGAAATTTTAATCAAAAGATGCTTGAGAGACATTTCAAATAATATGCTTTATAAGTATAAAAATGAAAGGAAATGGAAAGATAATGAAAAACAATAAACGTGAGGGTAAATTTGAAATAAATTATATGCCAGCAAAGTTAAAATAATAGAGTAGATAAGTAAAATTTAGAAAAATGAATTTCTCTTATTTACTCATTAAATTTTTACGATAAATATATCGAAAGCTTCCCCAATATTGGATGTCGATCACGGCGTTCAGGCGAAAAAAATATTGTAGAAATAAGTTTTTCATAAGTACCTAACTCATTTCCAGTTACAATCCAAACTTATTTAAATTGAAAAATTGAACAGAAGTGGATTTAATGCATTGTTTATTTTCAATTCATAAAATTTTTACAAGTAAGTAATAGTTAACTGAACTTTTAAGTTCAAATATATACAAATTGAAATTCTAAAAAAGGAAAAATAAAAAAGATATTGAACAAATAAATATTTGCTTATCTTCTACATTTTTGGAGAAAACTTATTTAACAAAAATTCTACATATCAATTATTATTATAAAATCGTAAGTGTTGCTGCTTAACGTAATATTTCATCAAACCCCGTTCTCTTAGCGTTATAATGACAGTCTCAAAACATTTTGTTCGAAACTCGTTGCTGCTGAATTGAAACCTCTTCCATCTCTAAACGTATTGCTTTCTGGAATGATGCTTTACTCCGATACAAACATTTGAGGTATTCATACCAGTGAAGAACCATGCTTAGAGTGAAATGTCACATACGTATTAGGTTATTTGGGTAGAAGTTACATAGACCAGTAAATATCAGGTCACAAAAGATTTCCTTTCTCTAGCAGTACTCAAACGGACATAACAAACAACATATTCGAAAATTTAGTCCAACCCCTGGACACCTTACTGGAGCTACCCAGAGGTAAGCCTTGAAACCTCTTAGTAGAGAAATAAAATTGATCGTGCGTGTCAATAGTCTAGCAATATTAGACGAAAAAACTTTCTGTCTTGAACCTTCGTCCTTCATTCCATTACTTTTATCGCCTTCAGATCGTTCGTCACCTGATTCCACCATCTCTCGCTGGCTGGTCACGCATGGTTAAGCTTCCATAATGTTATTCTTTTAATTATGTTATTTTTGCTTTGTTTCATTATGCGCCTCAACCATCTGATTTGCTGGAATTTTATACCTATTTCTATTTCATGATTTATTACAGTTCTTTGTTCACATGTTTCATTCTTTTTTAGGTCTAGGATAGTGCATCTTCACCCTGGATAAGTATAATTAAGCACAAAGTTTGAGAATAGGTACGGCACATAATTAACAGGAAATTATGTAAAATTTTTTTTCATTTTGACGAAGTGGTGGATTTTTATGCACTATCTATTAACGCACAGGGGCTTTTGCGATTTTATTTAAAAGGCCTAAAAGTAGGTTCTTCCCTAACTCGATGGAGTTAGAATTCGAATATTGTATAGATCGATTTTTTTTTGTAAAAATATATAGGTTTGTCAGATATTTACGTATAATTTTATCTCCATAACTCGAAGTTTTTCTAATTCGAACATTTTTGGTGGTTCTTGAGATTCAAGTTAGGAAAGTTTGACTGTATACACAAAAATTCAGTTTTATAGATTTTATTCCGAAGCGATATCCTAATCTTACTGGACTATAAGTACAATGTTCTTTAATCCCAAGTGAAATCCTAGAACGTTCCCGACAAACATGTTCTGTTTAAAACTTAACCATTTGGCATCTGACGTCGTAACCTAAGCAAAAGCCATTCAGCGAAAATCTCATGAGAGTAAATTTCAAACTTTAACCATCCAAGTGGGTTGACCCAAGCAAGTTGCAACAGAAAGAGGTTAATTGATAAAATTTGACTAGATAAAATAACAAATTTAACATACAAATTAACATCCTGATCTTAAATTGTAGAAGTTAAAAAATAGTAAAGCCCAATGATGCAGATAACTTACTTACTTACGAATTTATTTGTCAATGCTATCTTTAAGCTTTTAAGATGGGGAAACACTGAAGCACTTAATTCACGGATTTTTAACATAATGAAAACTAAATCGAAAACCTGACTCTTTTTGACAAAGCTTCAATCGTTATGTTATTTCAGAAATGCCAGTATACCAATTCAACTTTGAATACGACATACAGGATAGTGCAAAATAAAACCAAAACTTTGAACAAAATATGTTTACGAAGTACTAGTAAAACATATTAAAAATATTCAGAAACCTTGCGGCACTATAATTTTAGTATCTAGTTACTAAATAAATAATAATAACTTTTAACTGTGAAATTTTGTAAGTATCTACTTGTTTTATGTTTTTAAAAATAATACCTGATTCGTGAACCATTTTACTTCTGTTATTAATTTTTCATACAAAGTTTTAAATTAATTAAATATATAGGAATTAGGAGAGCACTTCCTTGCAATGAAAGCTCTATATTTTTTTATCATTATTTTGCTATTGCCACGAAAAATTAGTCAGAATAATATTATTATTATTGGCAGATTTTATTTTAAATTATTTTTCTATTGCTGATTTACCTATAAAAACAAGATAATATAATATGTACATGATGATAATATTATCAAAGAATATCGAGAACTTATAAAGTGGGAATTATTTACTGAATTGAAAAACTTGACAAAAAGTTGAAAATACATTTTGAGTATTGACAGAAAATGGGTTTGGATACTCTGTAAACTAAACATTGTGTATATGTACTTATGTATATCGAGTGAACGTGAAAAAACGATATAAGTAAAAAAATATATGTATTTATAATATACGGAGTAATAGGGATACAATTTATGTATATGTAGTTTAGTTACTATACTATATTTTACATATTAATTAATATTAAAATAATAATGTTAAACATGAGTTTTCATGAGAATCTTGAATGTGATGTTTATTTAATAAAGGACCCGAAACAAAGACAAGATGTTGTTTTAGTGCTTTTAATTTTTTTAGTCTTACAGTTTCAATTTGTGCATTTCTTATTCTGCGCTCTTAAAGAAACTTGGATTCCAATACTTAAAAAGCTCTTATAGAATTTTTAATGAGACATTCAGGTGTGTAACGTGATTAGTGCACAATAAAAAGAAATACAACTTTTATAGAATGAAACTTTATTTTAAAACAGAGAATTGATTGAAATTGAAGTCTTATTTTGAGTAACTTTTGCATTATTAACGGTAAAAAGAAATGTAATTATTACGTTGTGTAACAAATTGAGTTTTCAGAAGATATCTTAAGAAAGCGTTATGGGATGGGGAATTGAAAGTAAAGCGAATTGATCTCGAATACTTATCGCGGTTTTTATGACGTCTGATACATGACCGATTCAGATGGGATCCAGAATCCTAACCGCATCTGCCTTCCAATCACTTTAATCAGCCTTTCCAGCTTTCACATCAATTCTCTCATCAATTTAGTTCTAAATAAAAAGGGTAATACTTATTTGAGGTTTTTTTCCATTTTCCTTGATTGATACCATTTTTTACTTTGAATAACGACAACAAAATTGCTTTCCTGCTAATATAACTTAATTAAAAGAATTCTTTTCATCGCGAAGCTTTTTATATTTTAAAGAGTAAAAAATAATGAAAAATGTAGGTACGAGACCATTTGTATTGATTATCGCTTTTCTAAAGCAATTTATTCGAATAACTAGATTTTTCTTTATTTTTTGACGCACAACAAATGAAATAATTCGAAATAATGCAAATTTGCGATATCAACAAATTTTGTACATGTCTGTTTTTATGCTGCCAATTTAAAATTATTTCTCGTCTTTCACACATGCACGAAACGTAGCATTGTTCAAATTAATTACATCGTTTCGTTCGTCTATAAATCAATTTATTGGTAGCAATTTGATTATTCAATTTAGTCCATTTTAACGCTTAAAAAAAGATTTATGCGTTTTGTCTTTTATAATCGTATTTGGTTTTGGAAATAATGCTTGATTATTAGGATTGTAAAATATGATAATCTCGCCGTATCGTCGGTATCGAAAAACTTTTCCACCCCGCGGATTAACTTATTTATTGTAAATTCAAAATCTTGAAATTAATTTTTGCCAGTTATTAGAGGGTTAGCTTGGAATTTTTTCAAACAACATTATCATGTATTAGCAGGAGCATGTAAAAAATTATTATGTAATTTGTATAATGTGGATTATTTGAGTTGCTCCATTATTTCAGACCCTTTTCTTCTTCATTAGTCTGTTTTAATGCAAGTTTTTGTGTGCTCTTAAATATGTTTACATTGTGTAAAATATAATTAAACTTTTTATAATATGAAATATATACGTGAATATTCATGTAACTTTTTTCGGAAGTTGGCTTTAAAATTTATAAAGCAATTTTGTTATGGTATGTTACGTATTTGAAAAGAATTTCTAGCTGATACAATAAAATTTAAAACTAAAGTGATTTTTTACTTTAATGACTTTATTTGCTGTTGTTAAAAATTGTAATTAAATTTTTTTATGTTGTAGCATTAATTGAATCACGTGGTAGTTCTTTGTTACTTCGTTTATTAATATTTTTTAAGTAGTAAATATTTGTTTTACAATTTAAATTCTTGCTTCCATGGAAGTTTTCAGCTCAGCTTTAAGATGCTTTTATCTTGTTTGGAACTCTTAGAAGCAAGACATTTTCCAATCGCATTTCAGCTTTGCATACTAACAACAATCAAGCGCTCAATTTGGTCTTTTGTAAACTTACCCTTATCATACTGGAATTATCACTTGACTGTTCTTGTTAATTTTTGTTTGTGTTGCCTTGCCAAATTTTTCATTTAAACGTTTCCTTTATCAAACATTTATTGATAATTATAAAAGTTGAAAGACGACCACATCAATGGCTTACAGCTTACACAGTGTGTTAGGCCGGCAAGGAATTTCTAAGTTCAGCGTTCCGGCGAACTGGAATGTTTTTTGGTTTCAATAATTTGAAACTATGTTTACCCCGACGACATGGCAGTGCAAGCAAAAGCTCGTTATTAAAATTAAATAAATTTAAAAAACATCAAGTTGCTTTTATCATCAAAGTAAATATTTGAAAGAATTTTCCCCTTTCAGTTATTTTAGTTAATATTTAAAGGAAAACCTTTATGCGCGATTTAAACTACAACTAAAATAAGATATTAAGAAACTTTAATATACAGGGTCATATAGTTACCAACTCAGTTCAAACTGCGACATAATGATTGATTATTATTATATAAAAGGTTTCTCAGTTGCAACCCACAACATATACCTACTAACATCTATTAATAAATTTAATAAATAAATCTTTAAAAAAGGATATCGGGATCGATTGAAAGAAAATATCAGGTTGATTCGGTAGCAAATCAAACAAACTACAATTTGTATGTCGACGTTTCGGACGATTTATTGATCAGACGATCAAGACTGTCATTTTCTTGAAAGTCTTGAAAATGACTATTTGATTTGCTATCCAGTCAACCTGATATTTTCTTTCCATTATCATACAACGTTAATGTAATTTTACAAATTGTACAACTTCTTAATCTTTTACTCGGTTGAATTGTTACTTCCATACGATCTATTGTGCTATCTTGTTTGCTGTAAATATGTGCATCAAATATTTTCAAGTTTGCATGCCATGAATATGTTAGAATATATCGTACGAAACATCGATTTGCAACCACTTTAGTTTGATTTACACGGTCCACAATCCCGATATCGTTTTCTTCATATATACTACGTATTGGACGAGATCCTTTTTCATTATCAATGAATAAATTAGTATTATTTTCTTTGATGGGTTGCTTAAAATTGTTTGAAAATAAAACCAAATTAAAATATTTAATCTATTTGGAAGTAAGCCTTTCTGGTGCGGCCGGATTGATGCAATCTATTCGATACTTCCTTTTAGATGCATATTCAATTTGATGTACAATGCACATACGTATACTATTGTAAATATCTTTCAACGTTGTAGTATTTTAATTTTGATTATTTCAATTATGATTATAACACAGTAACTAAAAAGTACATCATATTGTTTGTTGTTGTATTTAAAATGTTGTTTGATAAAAATAATGTTTTATATGATGCTGTTTTGTTTTAATTAAAAAGCCTCTGATGTTTTTTTCTGATGTTATTCGAAAGAGTGCGAGATATTTTTTAAACAAAATTTTAAATTAACAAGGTAAAATAGTATTGTCAAAAATCCTTCAACGCATTGCATACGAGTAGGTATTTATGCTCTAGCCTAAAATCATTTTAAACTTACATGATAGGTTAGGTGTATATAAATCAATAATATTAATGTTTAAAATATTATTAGTTTAGGACTTTAGATAATAATGTAGATTCTACGTGGACCTATATTACATAATATAATAATATAATGGTGTGTATTTTCAAATAATTGTTAAGCCTGAATTTTGTAAAGTCGAAATAAAATTTAATTATTAGATTATTACATAACATTTAATATTCAAATATCACAAAATTTGTTACAGTATTATATTTATGTAATAATAATTTATACTGTTTTATTTTGCGGAAGTAATTGAAACTTGTAATAATTTTGTTGTCTATGCTGTGGAATAATATATCTATGTACATAGCAGGTAGTACACGAACTGAAACTCGGTAGATTGAAACCGCTTGAAACTAATTATGAAGTTCACGGCTCACATAATCTTACCCCCCACATTGTCATTAGTTACATGCTATTATAATTTTTGTTAATAATTAAATTAAATTATTTCATCTAATAATGTTTTAAAGAGTATCGAATTTGTAGGTGGAAGATTTACAAGTGAAGCTTCACGCCGAAGAAAACTCATCATTGGAAATATCGGGGCCACTTGATTCGCACGAAGCTATGAACAATCGAGATATAAATTCCAGATCATTTGAAAGCAATCGAGAAAAACGCAGTTATGAATTTTTGATGGGTTTGGTTAATAATAATTCCAAATTTGAAGTTACTAACGTAGATGTTTCACCTTCAGATGAACGGAAGCAAAATAAAGAGGTTAATTTAATTTATTATATTATAAAAGTTTCTTTTTCAAGTATTTTTACTATTTTTAGATATCCGTAAACGAATCGATTTTAGAATTAATAGTCAAGATTGCAGCAAATCCTGAACAATGGGAACAAGTACATAAGTTATTGCGTAAGTGATATCGCTGCCATAGAATAACTTTACTTCATCATTTAATATTTTTGAGTTGAAAATTATAATTTTTATACTCGTTTGATCAAATATTTCTTTTAAATCTACATTACATACACTAAGCTACTATACTCGTACTAAGCTTCAAAGCATCACTTGGCTTTAAAGTATCTTTGAAGTTTTTTTTCAATATCGAGAAGTTATTGATATGAAATAATTCATTCTAGGATAAGAATTTGAAAAGATTTGTAGAATTTTCATTGCATTTTCACGAAAATCTCATTTAGTACAAGTAAACCAATCGGGTTACTTCCAATTACTTTAAAAAAATTTTTTGTCTGATGTAATTAATTATATATTTATAGTTGATGACATTTATTTAAATATATAAATCTTAATTTGTGAGAAAATATAAACAATAAAACTTCAATATAACAAGTTAAATGAAATAATATAATTAAAATTATATTTTAAGCTTTCAGCAATTTATTTAATATTAATTTAAATAGTTTTTTTTAGAACAATATAATGTTTACAACTAATTATAATAATTTACAACAATAAGTTCATATCATTTATTGATTTACGTACAAAATTATTTTGTAATTGTTGAATAAGCATTATTATATTTGTTTTGTTGTTTGAAGCCATTCATGCTTAGTTGTTATTAAAAATTGGCACGAGCGGAAGGCGAGTTATATTGCGAAGTATAGAGCAGTAAATTAATGAGGAAAATATGAATGCCACCAATCTATTAAAATATAATATAAATTTAAAACAAATTTTTTTGTACAGAATATCTTCGCGATTCTATTGCACAAACTATTTCAAGTATTATAAAACTACCCTTATCTGCAAAAACATTTTCGTAAAATTTAGAAAACTTGGTATTCTGACATCAAAGTACTATGACTTTCATATTTTTTTTATCAAGTTTTGAAATCAGTCTTGCGACAAAAATAGCATGTACTTTGATGTTAAGAAATAAATAACACAACAAACTCAAGTTATTATAATATTATTTTGCAAAAGGTAGATAAAAAATATTGCTTTAGAAATAAATTAGAATAAATTAATTGGAAATTGTAGCTTTATTTCTTTTCATATCGTTGAATAAAATATGAAGAAAATATTATCTACGGGTGGCATTTAAATTCGTCCCTCACAAAAACGTTCTATAATTTTAGATCAATAGGTCAAAATAACTAACGAATATTTATTTTAAAAAATTTCATTTTTGGTAGATAATCAACCCTAATGTTTATATAAAAGTAAAAAACTGGTTTAAAGTCTTATATGCTACAATAACAAATGTTTTTGTACGAAAATCATAGTGGATTGTTGGATTTCCATACAAAAACATTTTTATTATTATTGCATTTACTGAAACCGCACCATAAAAAATAAACCATTAGAAAGAATGAAATAACAGCACGTACACCGAAAAAAAAAATTTGTTTTTCTAACAAAATCTTCATCAACAAGAAACTATTATTCGATCTAACACAAAACTAGTTGTTTAAATAAATATATTTTTAGGAAAAAAACTCTATGCAGTAAAATTACGTCATAATGACGTCAGTTTATAATCTAGTAGAACTCACAGTTTATTTCCATCGCCTTCGTTTTAAAAAATAAAAATCGTGTCAGTAATTTATTATCTTTTAATGATTTTTTATTTATTATAATTTTATTGTTTTTTTGCACAAATTCACTAATCATCTATCATTTTATGAACAGCAATACAACAAACAAAGTATTGGTAATTCTCAAAATCAAATGCTTACATAATAAAAATGTCTCCTCAGATTGAATTTAATAAATAGCAAAAACTTGAATATATGTTAACAGTATAGATAGACGGTGATTTATCCTGTATATATGTTACTGTAAAAGCCCGAAATCCGGTAAATCCTAGGATTTACGCGTCAAACCTAGGATTTACCAATTTGATGTGGTAAATGTCCGAAATAATAAATTATTAGTTCAATTTCGGACTTTTACCAAGCTACAACGGTAAATCTTAGGATTTACTGGTTCCTATTGGTAAATGTACGAATACCATGTTAATTGAATTTTCAATTGTGCTTTATTAAGTTCCTGTTTATATAAACGTCAAATTTAATTATACAGGGTGGTGCAAATCTGAATGATTTATTCCTCAATTTCAGTCTTCAGATCAATCAGGGTCTTTGGACGATGTTTGAACACTTCGGCCTTAAGGTAACCCCATCACAGATAATCAAAAGGTTTCGTAATCTCTAGGAATACCCGATACAGGGGCCTTTACAAAAAAATGGAGATCTTCAAAATGCCTTCCCACCCAGGCAAATCCAATACACAGCGAGAAACACCCAAAGCGAAGTAACCAAGGTGCAAAACTTGGTGAAAAGCAGATAAGAAAAGAAAGCCTCAACGTCGAAGAGACAGACAACAGGTTGAACAGGAAGAGCTGAGCCTACTCAAGATAATTTTGTAAATTTGAAAACCGACAAGCTCGCAAAGGATTGGAGGAGCAGGCAAATAAAATGAAAATGGTATCAAACAAAAAATTTCCTCCTGCAACACTCGGACAAACAGTTAAAGTGAAAATAACGGAGGTACATCGATCTAAAACAGACCCAAGAACTCTCTTGGCTGCTATAATGGATATTCAAAACGATGAATTTTATCAGCTTGGAACAAGTGTAGGAACTCTTACACAATTATTTACTAGGAATCAATTTACCATTTGTAAAGAAAATTTTATTAATACCTTGGATGTTCCGGCCAATGAAATAAGTGTAAGAGGAGCAGTGCGACAATTGTCTTTATCTGGAGGACAGGGGTTCCAAAGATGCAACTGCACTAAGAAATGTTGGACCAAGAGATGTTTGTGTAGATCATCCGGCAAATTATGCAATTCTAAATGTCATGGAAGTTCATCATGTACCAACAAGTAAATTGAAATTATGTATATTTACGCAATATTTTAAAATGTTTTACTATATTGAATAAATAATTATAATATACAATATTTTTCTGTTTTTAAATAAACGTTTCAGTTGTGTTAACATAAAAATCTCTTTGTTTCAATCGTTTTATGTGTTCTTTTACAGCACAAATACTAAAGCAAAAACCTTTAAATGCAATTCAATTTGATGGTTTCTTTTAATTATTTATTTCACATTTTGTGTCATTAAACATAAAATTCGTACTTTTACCAACAGGAACCAGTAAATCCTAAGATTTACCGTTGTAGCCTGGTAAAAGTCCGAAATTGAACTGATAATTCACTATTTCGGACATTTACCAACCTCAAATTGGTAAATCCTAGGTTTAACGCGTAAATCCTAGGATTTACCGGATTTCGGGCTTTTACAGTAACATATTGTAGTGCTCTTTCTCTCTGTCCTCTTACTAAAAATAGGTCGTTGGTTCTCGAAAGTAAAATGGTTACATGGAAGACAATAAAAAACTGACAATCTAACAACGTATTTATTTGCAACCTGAACAAACAAGAACAATTTCATAAAAGCAGGACTTACACGAAATTCGCTAGACAGCACGTGTAACTCGGGCACTTTCTTCAAATATCTTCTTACAGAAACTTGTCTTGGTATTCGCGTTGTCAAACTTCGTGATCAATGAACTTTCCAAAAAAAAAACCTCCTTGGCAAAAACACACCTCCACTCCAACTTATCGGTTTGTAACCACACGACTTGCTTCTATAGCTCTCAAATTTCAACTTTATACTATCACTTGCCTCTCGGACTCTCTATTTACCACCCCCCTATACGACTTGCCTCTCTGGCTATCAATTTACGACTGACTGTTCTCTTCTTTATTTATCTTTTTTTTTATCTCCTTGGTTTTTCTTTCCGTGTTCAATTTTTATTGGTTCTTGCTATTTCCCTTTATTTTTCAAAAAAATCAAGATTAGAATTTTGTTTATGTTCCGCTGCTTGTGCTTGTTCGTGTACTGCCCAGCTGCATTCGTGTAAGTCGCTAAATAACAATAAATAAATAAAATACACACATTAAAAATTTTACAACAATGAATTAATTTACTGCAACATCAAACTTAAACTAAACAATGTAACTAAAACTAACGAACAAACTTAACATGAAATGGAAAATAATTTTGAAAACGGAACAAAAATCCTGCCTTTATTGTTCATCAGGTTGCAAAGTCAGTTCTTTATTTCTAAATTACGCAACTCACTTTCCATTTCTTTAACAGAACACAACATTTCCCCCCGTTGTGTTGAATAAAAGTCAAATCGGATGATGTTAAATATTTTCGCGGACTTTTCTTCAACAAAACGTTCTCAATTTGAAATCGTAAACATGGTAGTTTAAAATATTTAATTTGAACGATAGTTATTTGTAAGGCAGTAATTCATCTTCATTAAAATTTTATATTGACAGAAATAATAAAAAAAAACTTTTAAAAATAAATTATTTTTTTTTTTAAATTCTTCTTATTCTCTTGGGCCGTCATTCTTTCTCAACATCTTATACACCTTTTGTCAATTATTCTCTTCCTTCGCTCATGCACTCCTTCCACCTATTCATTCCTTTAACCTATTATTTCCTATTGATATTCCTATTCAAATTCCTATTTGATAAAAATCTTTGGCAAAAATATCACCTCTTCTTCCTTACTTCAATTGCTTTTTCAACTTTTTCTTCGATCGGTCGTTACCTCCGGCTTTTAAATTTTGCATACTGACATTACTAGGTTGCACCCCTTTATCCCCTCTCTTAACTTCCTCAACTTTCAATCGACCTTTTAACTTACTTGTGATATATCCCCTTTTTTTTTTTAACTATAATACCTACGCGAACTGCTGGTAAAACATTATAATTCCTCTTCGCTACCTTCTTCTTCTTTTATTTGTAATGGCCTCTTGACAGTATACATTTTCATTAATTATCTTGTTATCGTTGACTGGTCCCTCATACGTAAGTAAGATTTTTTTAGCACAATGACTATTTTTATTGACGTTTGTCATATTTATTTTGACATTTGACGTTTCTGTTATTTAAATTATGTTTTCTAACTTTTGCCTAAAATTGAATTGGTTATTAATTTCTAACTTATACTAAAATATGTTTTTTTTTTTTTTATGTAAATTTGTGAACTAATTTATGAAACTTTCCATCTCTTCTTTTTCCCGGCTACCCAAAAATTTGTAAAAGAAAAGCGTAACCTTTTAATTATCTTGCTACATACCCTTTTATTTTCATTAAACAATCCATCACGTTTGTTTAATATTTGATTTCTTTGATTTGAATATCCTTTATCACATTGAATACTTTCGACGTCTGTCATATAATTTATTTTGTCGTTTTGCAGTTTTGATTTGTTTTCTAATTTATTTTTTACGTTTGACGTTTTCGTTATTTGACTGATATTTTCTAATTTTTTCCAAAAATGAATTTTATCATTGATTTCTAATTTGGACCTAAAAATGTTTTGTTCCAAACTTTCGCATGGAATTTGTTTCCGATCTATTTCTATCCTTTCTTCGTCCTTAACCTTCCCCACACAATTTAACATGTCTTTTTTAGATATGTTTGGGTTAATCCGATTATCCCCATAAAATTTTGTATATCTGTCAACGTCTCCTTCACGACTTAAATGTGTCCTAAATACTTCCACAATATCTCCCACTGTCCTTTCGTTTGTATCCCGTTTAATTTCTGATACTTCCGTCTGTATTTTATTGATTTTTTTGTGTGTTTTATCCATTCTACATTCGAAATTCTCCCTATCTTTAGTCATTGATTCAATGTGAATTTTTATGCAATCTGCGTTTGCTTTTATATTATTTACGTTTGATTCTATCCGTTCATCTATTTCTTCCATTCTCTTATGAACCACATTAAATCTTTCATTCAGTTCCTCTTTGATCATTTTATTTGTCCCATCAAATCTAGCATTAATTTCATCCATTCTTTTATTTGTCCCATCAACTTTAGTATTAATTTCATCCATTCTTTTATTTGTCCCATCAAATTTAGCATTAATTTCATCCATTCTTGTATTGATGGCCAATATTGCCTTCATCAATTGATTATGTTTGTCTTCCTTGTCGGGAACGATAATCTCAATCTCCGTTTCCCCCCTTTCTACCATGTTTTCATCACCACAAACATGCATCAAGTTTGGATCTTTACTCCTTAGATTCATTTGGTATAATTTATTTTTAATTTATTTTGATGTTAAAAAATTTTATTTGTTTAATTTAAAATTGTATTTATTTACTGCCACGCATGTAACTATTTTTTTCGAGCCTCGACGTTGTGCGCCAATTTATTTATGTAGTGCTCTTTCTCTCTGTCCTCTTACTAAAAATAGGTCGTTGGTTCTCGAAAGTAAAATGGTTACATGGAAGACAATAAAAAACTGACAATCTAACAACGTATTTATTTGCAACCTGAACAAACAAGAACAATTTCATAAAAGCAGGACTTACACGAAATTCGCTAGACAGCACGTGTAACTCGGGCACTTTCTTCAAATATCTTCTTACAGAAACTTGTCTTGGTATTCGCGTTGTCAAACTTCGTGATCAATGAACTTTCCAAAAAAAAAACCTCCTTGGCAAAAACACACCTCCACTCCAACTTATCGGTTTGTAACCACACGACTTGCTTCTATAGCTCTCAAATTTCAACTTTATACTATCACTTGCCTCTCGGACTCTCTATTTACCACCCCCCTATACGACTTGCCTCTCTGGCTATCAATTTACGACTGACTGTTCTCTTCTTTATTTATCTTTTTTTTTATCTCCTTGGTTTTTCTTTCCGTGTTCAATTTTTATTGGTTCTTGCTATTTCCCTTTATTTTTCAAAAAAATCAAGATTAGAATTTTGTTTATGTTCCGCTGCTTGTGCTTGTTCGTGTACTGCCCAGCTGCATTCGTGTAAGTCGCTAAATAACAATAAATAAATAAAATACACACATTAAAAATTTTACAACAATGAATTAATTTACTGCAACATCAAACTTAAACTAAACAATGTAACTAAAACTAACGAACAAACTTAACATGAAATGGAAAATAATTTTGAAAACGGAACAAAAATCCTGCCTTTATTGTTCATCAGGTTGCAAAGTCAGTTCTTTATTTCTAAATTACGCAACTCACTTTCCATTTCTTTAACAGAACACAACAATATATATGTATTAAAATTTTAAAACTGTCACTTAAAAGCCATCTCGTGTTGCAGGAGCGACTTGTAGATTAATGCTTAAGTGCCTAAGTTTTTTTATTATATCTCAATGTTTTATTTTAATACAGAAAGTGATTTATGAAATAAAAATTATTTTAACTTCATTTCACTTAAAATTTACATTTATAATTACAATAATTTTTACGCTTCCAAGCACAGTAGCACTAGTTCACGAGCCGCTCTTGCCTTTTCAGGAATATCTCTACAATTGTGCAAATGTCAAAATCTGCATATTTTCCTGATTCTCATCTATTCTATAGCATTCAAAATATAGAGAACAAAGCAAAAGTTGCAATATACAATATGATGTGATATATACGATAAACTATAAAACTTAAGGGGGTCTCTTTGTAATAACCATTTAAAAAACGTAAAACTGACTAAACTTGAAATAAAAATAAGTTGTAAAACTTTAAGTTTAATAAAATTTAATAACATGAAAATATTTTATAGGTAAATATATTATAATGTGACTTTTGTATTTCATATTAAATATCTTAGCTTTTTCGTGAGGAAGAATTTTATTATGTATTATATGTTTTATGTTTGCGATCGTGAGTTGGCACTACCATTTTGTACAAGTTGACAAAAATTTGCATAATATTTCTATTAAATATTGCGATAAAATTAATACTTCATACATCCCATTTTATTTGGCACGAATGTGCTTCAAATTTAAAAGTTCACTTTAATTTCCAACCCTATTTACATTTTTAAGCAATTATGAATAAAAAATTAGGATAGATAAATACTTCATTTTGTACCAACAATGGAAACGATGTTTAAAGATGAATTTAGTATTTCAACACACAATTTTAGAATTAAAATGGTACGAGAGAACGAGGATGATTTGAACACTGGGATATATTAGGAAGTTTTGTAATTCAGAGTTGTAATTTTTTTAGTATTCATATCCACCCTTCAATCAACTTTGTTTCATATCGTATTTTGAGTTTGATGTAGTCTGTAACGCTATACAATTTATTTGGAGAATTTCTTTATTTGATGCATGCAGTTAAATTGAACAAACAGATAAACATATAATTTGAACCTATTTAAGTTATAGTTCTAAAATAATTTTCAAAAATTGTTCTGTGCGTCCCATATTATATTATTATTAATGGTACACTCATACTTACTTTATTTACAGAAAATATCGATAAAGATTTAATAACGTCAAGAAAACTGATAGAAAAAGTTTCGAACACAAGAAACGCAAGTTTGCACGATAAACAAAAAATGTACTTCGAGAAAAAGCATAATAACTTAAAAAATATTCAAGAAATTAATAATGTAACAGAAAACCAAAATGGTACCACTGTACAAAAAGAAGATGTAATAACAGAAAAAAATGATTTAAAAAGGATAGAAACGGTAAACGATACAAATAATAAAATCGAGAAAATGGTAGTAATACTTAATGGAAAAAATAAACAAAAGTCTTTAAAAGATCATAATACAGAAACCGCAATTAAGTCAAACAAATGGCCCGAATTTCAAACCGAGGGTAGGCTGTCGTATAAACCCGAACCTGAAATAGGAAAGTCTTCGAAATTTCCATTTCAGTTAGATAATAAATCGGGAAGAAATTTTGCTTATCACAGGGTAACTGGTTATCCTTTGCATCACACAAATGTTAATAAAAATCCCAAGGCGTACATAGCTATATCTGTCATAGCTCCAAAGCCTTTTAACTCGAGACCACAAGAAGATTTAATATTGGAAAACGAGCTTCGGCAACTTAAACCTTGGACGCATCAACAAAATTTAAAAAATATGGAAGCATTAAGATCACGCTGGTTTATTCAATCAGAAAATAATAAAAGTAATTAAAACTATATAATGTAGAAAATTTTATTTATATACAAAGCAAAAATCAGATATTTAACAACTTTAGAATAATTAATGTTATATTGTTTAACTATAAAGTAGCCAAGAGTGATATTAAGATTTAAAGTTATAGTACAGATATATTTTTAGTTAGTTGTATTACTTTACATAAGTTTATGATCATATCAACATGTGGTATTATATAAAATAAATAAAATATTTATAAAGATAATTTTATGTTACCCAAAATATGTTAACCTTTAAATTTTATTCTTATAAGCACTAATATACCATTATATTGTCTACAATTATTTATTTCGATTGGGGATGTGCTGCTCACAAATAAAAACTAAAATTTGAAGTATTTAAATACTTAATATAAATAGCATAGAATTATAATATTATTTTATTAAATAAAAATTATAATATAAGATGTTAAATTTTACCACAAAAACATTACATAACATTTTTTTTCTTGTGGAATTTTACGCACTATAGTGTATTAATTACTATAATCTTATAAGTGAAACGAGGACAAAAACCGATTGTGTAATACAGGAAAGCCCTAAAAAAAGCGGTTAAAACATTTAGATCATTAATAAAAAAAAACTTAAAATAATAATAAACGCAAAAATTATATCAGCAATCCAAATAATACTTATGTATCAATATTACCGGTAAGTAAAGTAAATAGTTTAAAGGTATCACATCCCTCGTCTAAATTTTACTTGCATTTATTTTTAAATAATTAATTATTTTAGTCTGCATTATGTAAAAATTTCATTGTTTTTATTTGTTATAATAACTGTTGTACACAATTAATTTAATAAGTTATATAGTAAAATTTTTCTTCTATAGGCAATAAAATAATTATTACTTAGTTAATAATTTTATTTTGTTGTAAACTATTTGCTATTATTACTATAATATTATGTCGATATTTTAAAAACAAATGATATCAATTTTCATTTCATGTACAGCACTAGAATGAACTAAGTTCGAAGTAATGTAACGAATTTATGTTAAATTCATACAAATAATTTAAATAGTTCGTCCAATTGATTACTGTCTTTTATTTATAGAAGGATCGAAAAGGAAAATCCATATTAATATTTAAAAGGTGGGTATTCCAAGCTGTGGTATAATTATTAGTAAGAGCCCTAGGGAACGACGATATTCAGATATTTTCCAAATATATTGTGGGAGCTTTTTGTATTATGCAAGGTGGAAGTGGTTGGTAAACATTTAATATATAATTTGTTTAGTTCTACGTCGTGATTGGGTTAGTGAACGCTTTTGACGATCATCCGATCTACTATAGTCATAATAAAACGGGTCACCACATTTCACGACAGGCGGATGGATTTTGTCGATTAAATATTGCATTGACGCGATAATATTGAATATAAACTTTCTTATTGAAAATTTAATGAGCTTTAATTTTTATACGAACTATTTTTTCGTAAAGTTAATATTTTTGAAGATATTATTGAAAACTTATAAATTGTTATAATCCAGCATGGAGGACACTTCCGGACATCGGGGGATTGGCGACTTTTTTTTGGGTAAACAGGGACCTAAGACGAAACTTTTTGGCAAGTTTCAAAACTTTTTGGCAAAACTACCCATTGACTGGACTATTATTATAAAGATCATGCTAAAATAACGGTTTGTGAAAATGATAGGTAATCAGGTCTATTATGTATCACAAACGTTATTATAAAGGTGACAGTTAAGAAATAAAATAAAGGTTTCGGCAAATTGGTATGCACTATAAATGTTAAGAAAACCTTTATTAGCAAGATCACGTTAAAATAATGGTTTGTGAAAACGATAGGTAATACCAATTTTCCGAAAACCTTTAATGTTGTGTCATAACTGTTACCTTTATAATAACGTCTGTGATACATAATAGGCCTGAATGTATTGTTATGTTATTTACCCTTTCACTTTAGGGTAAAATCTTAAATTGATTTTATATTTTTATTCTAAATTATTTTGTAATTGATTCAATCGCGTTTATATAATAAAAATAATAATATAATAATTAATAACAGTTTGAAATTTTTTATTAAATCTATTCTTTTAAAATAATATTAGTAGTAGGTATACGATTTGATGCTTTTTTTAGTTATTTATTTTCTTATTTAATTATGCAATTTGACATATTATTCATTTATTATTATTTACAATATTAATTTAGTCTTTCCTTCTTTCTTTGTATTCTGTTGTTTTCTGCATTACTAATCATTTCAATCCTTGTTGGAATGATTCAACTTAAAACTTAAGTTAAAGATTGAAAAATTTAATAAACAAGAAAATAAACCTTGTCTATTAACAAAACGATTTTCTCTTTTTCTGGAAAAACCTTAAATATTAGAAAATAATAAGAAACAGAAGTTACATATTCAAATTGTTTTTAACTATTATCTTATGAATCTATTATAGATAGGTAGGTACCTACCTAATGTATTTTAGAATTTAGTAAAAAATTAAAAAGATGTGGTGCGGGCGGTCTTGAATTGGGAACTAGTAATATTTTTAAGCCTAATCCTACTCGATCTACCTATTTGTGGTGCCATAGCGTCGAGTGGGGCACCCGTTGAGTGCACATCGAGGGAGATCCACCCCCTTCCTAGTACCATAGTATAATACTAATTGAATAAGTAGTTTCACTCCCATGATTTTTTGTCCCAAGTTGGAACTCGTTCAGGCACCTACCCGCAGGCCAAGGACCAATAGCAGCCCATAGTTATTCATTATCCTTGTCAGCTGTTGCTTGTAAAGTTCACTTTAATTTTTTTCTTATAATATCTAATTGTAGTGCGCGTAGGGGCCTGCGCGAGTTCACACTTTGGACACCAACTTCAAACGTGCCGACAGGGAGTGAAACTACTTATTCTATTAGTATTATACTATGCTAGTACCACATTTCGGCGATTTCTTTTTCCAACGATGGTCAGTGTTAGTCAAGGGTTTCGTTATGACCTGTTACAAGGGGGGAGGGGGTTAAAAAACGTCAAAAATTGCGTTACGTAATTAGTGAACAGCCCCTAATCCCTTCGTGGGTGCCCAATTTAAGGGTAGGATTAAAAAAAATTTTAAAAAATTGAGATTTAGTGCCCAATTTAAGCACGCCCTATGGTGCGTTTAGAACGAAGATTGGTCTATTTCCAGTGTATATAATTTTCTAACTTCAAAAATCCAAATTCAAATTTAACATTAGTTATTAATATTTCCAAATTTAAAATGGGAAATCAAAATGAAAAGATAAATGCACTCATGTGCACTTTGCATTAAACTTATCTCAACTTTACCTTTTTAAAAATTTGAATTTACCTATATTTATCAATTTTTATCAATTACAATATTAATTATTCTTTTATCATCCAATTACCAATTATTCAATTTCATTCAAAAATATTCAAACTTTCAAAATCTCCAAACTTTGTCCAAAAATGAAACGAATATTTTAAAAATATTAAATAAAAACTTAGGAACAAAATAATTCATTTTATTCTTCAAACAAAATTCTCAAAAACGAATCAAAAATTATCAAGAGACTAGAAACCAAATTGCCAAGGATTTCGTTCTTCGAATTATACGAATGAGCTTTTCCTTTTAGCCTTTTCGCGTTTTTTTCAAGGGAATGCCATAATTTGTGCGATTTGAAGTTTAGTAAAACTAGTAGTTTTGCCAACTGTTCAATGAAAAATTGCCAACTTTGCCTTTTCAACCAATAAATTACCAACTATTTCCAATGTTGGGAAGGGGAAAGTTCCCCCCTTTCGTTCGGGATCATAGGAATGCGTGGAATCAAAACATCTTCGCCTTTGTACTTCCCTTTCAAAATTGTGGCTTCGATGACGTTGTTCATCAATTTTTTTACCGCAAGCTGGGTGCCATTACAAAGACGTGGCTGGTTTATGTTTCGCAACATAATGATTACCGATCCGACTTTTAATTGGAGATTATGAGGTGGTAATCCGAGCAATTCCAGTGAATTTAAAAATTCCGTCGGATAGTTCACAACATCATCTTGGTTAGTAACGGAATCCACCGATTTGTATGTCATCAATTCGCCACCTATCTTAGTTTGAATCCGAAAATTGATTTTGTTAACATCAACATTTCTTGCAGCCAATATAACACGTTCGCTCAACCAAACATGATTTTTGAAATTTTGAGCAATGTTTGGAAGCACCATCTCGATGAGTTCGGTCTTTGTTTCAGTAAAGCGACAAAAATTGGCAGGGAATGTAATATATCCAGACGATGAGTCAACAGAAATTTGGCCATTACCAATATCAAGCAATTATTTGGAAAAACTTCTGCAGATTGATCGTTCTGAAATTCGACTCGCATGTTCGTACTTAATTTGAGTGTTTTGACGTATTTCCATAAAATGGACGACTTCAAACATGCATTAAGTTCGTCGGCTGGCGTTGATTGTGGAATAACCGGCAATGTTTGTCGAAAATTACCTGCCAATAGAATCATCGCACCACCAAATCGATTTTGGTTGTTTCGTAAATCTTGCATCGTGCGGTGTAATGCCTCCAAAGATTTTTTGTGTGCCATCGTGCATTCATCCCAAACGATCGATTTGCTTTGCTGCAACACTTGGGCCATCGCAAAATTCCTCGAAAGGTTGCAAGTTGGAGTTTCATTAATTTGCATGTTCAACGGCAACTTGAGTGCTGAATGAGCTGTTCGAATTAGCGCATAATTAGCGCATAATTATGGTTTACTTAATTTTTAAAAAAAGTCATTTTTACGAGGTGGGGGTGCTAGCTTGACGTCAACTCAGCACCCGCACCAAAGATTTATGTTTTATCGCGAAACCGTGGAGCCCAAAATTCGCGATTACTGTCTGAAATTAGCGCATAATTATGGTTTACTTAATTTTTAAAACAAGTCATTTTCACGAGGTGGGGGTGCTAGCTTGACGTGGGTGTTTGATACCTTTGTCTCGAGAGGATTAATACAAGTGCTAAACAGAAAGAAAGCAGAATGAAGAAAGCTATTGAAGCCGAACATAAAATTTGACCAAAAAAAAAACATGTGAAAGCTCAACTGGCCAAACGCAACTTATTTATTGGTAAACAAATTGTCAGGCAAGTGAAAGGCAAAATAGCTGTTTAGACTTATATTGAAACCTATAGCGACCAAAAGCCAATATCTGTAAAATTTGAATGACACTTCTAAGTGTTTAAGAAATAAAATTTTTTTTTTTCTATTGCCTCAGTTAACATAAACATCTGTACTGTATCAAACGTCCCAGTGATTGTATCATACCTCCCGCATATGAGGGAGGCTAGAGACATTTTTCAAGGTTACGTAAAAAATTTATAACATCATCAAATATTTAAATTTTCAATAATAATAAAATTTTTTACTTGCAGAAATAGTCCAAGATAGTACCAATATGTAAAGGAGTTCGGTAACAGTTGTTAAATTAATTTAAACGTTGTTTTTTAAAAAAATGTATCAAGTCTCCCTAGTCTCCCCTACACTTCTCTCCCGGGTTGCCAACCATCAACCAATAATTTTGTAAATAATATTTTCTGTGCAACCAACATTCGGAGGGAAAACCAACAAATACAAATTAATTACAAAATTTAAACAAATAATTTTTACAAAAAAGAAATTATTAACATAAAAAATGATATAAAAAAAATGTTGTAACACGACAATATATTTTCTCGAGGTTTGTAGGGATACAGCTTTCCATGAGTGGACAAACATATTCCATATTTGAAAATTCTAATAAAAGGTTTGAATCTAGTTAGTAGATTATTTCACGTTCTTTACATGTACGTGAAGTTAGCCCCGCCATTTTTGAAAATTTAAAAATTTAATATTGTGCCGGGTTGTGCCCGATGTGTGCTACGTTGTACCGTTTTTTTTTCTTATTTTACTTTTTTTTTTTGATTTTATCGAGATTGCTTATTTTGGGTTAGAAGTTAGCCCCGCCATTTTCGATGATTATAAAAATCAAAATTGTATTGGATTGTACTTGACTTGTGCCGTTGTATGCCGTAAATTAAAAATTTTTATTTTGATAAATAAAAATTTTTTGGGCCAAAAACTATTTTATCGATAGAAGTTAGCCCCGCCATTTTCGATAATTCTAAAAATTTAAATTTTATTAGATTCTATTCGACTTGTGCCGTTTTGTGCCGTTAATCAAAAAATTTTATTTTGACAAATAAAATTTTTTTGGGCCAAAAACTGTTTTATCGATAGAAGTTAGCCCCGCCATTTTTGATAATTCCAAAAATTTTAATTTTATTGGATTTTACTTGACTTGTGCCGTTGTGTGCCGTAAATTTTAAAGTTTTATTTTAATAAATAAAATATTTTTGGGCACACACAATTTTTCGCTATAATTAATTGAGATGAAAGATACGGTAGTATAATATTATAAGCTCCCTCTTATGCAATGGTCATTTTTAATCTTTTTCCGTTTAATCCTTTATTCTTTAATCCTTTAATCCGTTTTTATTATAATAATAATTTATTATATAAGTAGAAAAATTGCAATTCAATAAACAACAAAATTTACAACGCCAAATAAATACAAATACTTAAAAATGAGTGACCGACCTTCCATACGACAATTGCGAGAATTATTAAAATTGAAAAAGTATCGAGCTGTTATTCTTGATGATGGTTCGGTAACAATGCCGTCTTCTCAGGTATTCATTGAATTATCTAACGCTATGGATAAAACACACCGTTTGTTACCAAAAAAAATCGAGCGTTATCGGTAGAACTTCCAGGACCTTCGTTACTATTTAACGCGATGTTAAAAATGGCTCTAGCATGTTTCTCAATTCCTTCTAGAGTTGTCTGATTTCTTAAAACAGCGATACTATTAATGTAGAATATTTTAACTCTAGAAGGGTGTTCATGCCAGAATTTCCATTTTGCTATCATGTTGGTGAAATGGAAAATATCCAAACGTACTAAACAGCGTGGAGTTTCAAAATTTCTATTTTAAATTAAATTAAAACATAAAGACAGATAATCAGCAAGAGAATATTGCTTTGCAAATGCTCTTACTACTGCGCCCATTAATGCACGGTCAAAATCTGTTATTACTTCTTTAGGAAAAGGAAAAGTAAACTTGTGGAAGGATCCTATTCGTAGAAATTCCATTAACCACATAGTAATGAAACTTGTATTCTAACCTGATGAAATCATTTGAAACACAGGACCAGATTTTTCTCCAATCTTCGCTACGGCTTGATATAAATAAATATGCGAACGCTTACTTTCTGTTGGCGTTCTTGTTTCGCTTTTCTTAAGGTCTTTAAAGAAAACAAATGCGGTGGCTCTGCGTCGTACATATCAGCAAGTTCATTCATTTTTGTACGTCTCCATACAACAGGTAGTGTTTTACCTTCAATCATTTCTTTTGCCACTTCAATTCTTTTCGATTCTTTCAACTGACGTTTTTTCTTGTGCAAAAGTAATGCATCGTAATTTGTAACAGAACATTCCATATATACAGGATCGATATCGTTGGTTGGTTCATTTAAGTATTACATTTCCCATAAACTGAACATCACATTCAGGACAATAACCAGGAACAGTAATTGCGTATCCGGAGACAGATGTCTTTGATCTTTTAAATGCTATAGGACATTGGATTTTGGTGATCTTAAAAATCATATCAAAAAGGAAATGAGTCCATAATTTTCGAGTTAGAGTACCTACAGTTCGAGAACGATTTTTGAAATTATACTGTACATCTTCAATTTTGATGTCTTCCCAAATGGATCTAATGTCGATCGTAAATTTAATAACGTCTTCGTTATTATCAGATTAGGATAAGATCGGTTCATATTTGAGTGGAGGATTATAAACGATATCATATAACTTTAAGAGATCGGTATGCATATTATAGCGGTTCAATTTTAAAATAGTGTATATATTTTTTGGTAACAAACGGTGTGTTTTATCCATAGCGTTAGATAATTCAATGAATACCTGAGAAGACGGCATTGTTACCGAACCATCATCATGTATAACAGCTCGATACTTTTTCAATTTTAATAATTCTCGCAATTGTCGTATTGAAGGTCGGTCACTCATTTTTAAATATTTGTATTTATTTGGCGTTGTAAATTTTGTTGTAAAATTTATTGAATTGCAATTTTTTTACTTATTTAATAAATTATTATTATAATAAAAACGGATTAAAGGATTAAAGAATAAAGGATTAAACGGAAAAAGATTAAAAATGACCATTGCATAAGAGGGAGCTTATAATATTATATTACCGTATCTTTCATCTCAATTAATTATAGCGAAAAATTGTGTGTGCCCAAAAATATTTTATTTATTAAAATAAAATTTTAAATATGATAACAAAATTCTCGCATATTGTGCATAAGTTTTACAACTAAAAATTAATTAACACAATTAAGGTAAAGAGCGATAGACACATGTACTGCTTTTTCGACTTCCAAGCCATCACACCATGACATGTGTTTCTGACTCGTTAGTCTTCATCAGTATCGCATACTTGTTGTAATCACTTAATTGTGTGCACTTTACGGCTACTGGTCTAAACATTCCATGTGGACGAAGTATTCACGTCACTACACAAGAACAAAGACCGACGCCAACGTGCGTTCTCGAGCTATATCAGCGCTCATAAACTAAATATGATAACAAAATTCTCGCATATTGTGCATAAGTTTTACAACTAAAAATTAATTAACACAATTAAGGTAAAGAGCGATATGATTTATCGCTTTAGTTTATGAGCGCTGATATAGCTCGAGAACGCACGTTGGCGTCGGTCTTTGTTCTTGTGTAGTGACGTGAATACTTCGTCCACATGGAATGTTTAGACCAGTAGCCGTAAAGTGCACACAATTAAGTGATTACAACAAGTATGCGATACTGATGAAGACTAACGAGTCAGAAACACATGTCATGGTGTGATGGCTTGGAAGTCGAAAAAGCAGTACATGTGTCTATCGCTCTTTACCTTAATTGTGTTAATTAAAATTTTAAAATTTACGGCACACAACGGCACAAGTCAAGTAAAATTCAATAAAATTAAAATTTTTGGAATTATCAAAAATAGCGGAGCTAACTTCTATCGATTAAACAGTTTTTGGTCCAAAAAAATTATATTTGTCAAAATAAAATTTTATGATTAACGGCACAAAACGGCACAAGTCGAATAGAATCCAATAAAATTTAAATTTTTAGAATTATCAAAAATGGCGGGGCTAACTTCTATCGATAAAATAGTTTTTGGCCCAAAAAATTTTTATTTATCAAAATAAAAATTTTTAATTTAGGGCACACAACGGCACAAGTCAAGTACAATCCAATACCATTTTGATTTTTATAATCATCGGAAATGGCGGGGCTAACTTCTACCCCAAAATAAGCAATCTCGATAAAATCAAAAAAAAAAGTAAAATAAAAAAAAATACGGCACAACGTAGCACACATCGGGCACAACCCGGTACAATATTCAATTTTTAAATTTTCAAAAATGGCGGGGTTAATTTCACGCACATGTTCTTTACATAAGCACTATGTAAGAGCCGTTTTACATTATAATAAAATTTGTAGCAAATCTATTTATGACAAAAAATTGCATTCAATTTTACAAGAGTGTCATACAAGAAAATTACTTCACAAAGGGTATAGCCGGGTTTATATGGGCAATCTGCCTTTGCGGCCTTTTCGACTTATACTTAGGGGATCGTTTTGGTATCAAATAAAAATAATTCAGCCAAATTTTCAGCTCTTTATCTTAAACGGTTCCCGAGTTTTTCAAAAAAACCTCTTTTTTTAATTTTATTTTTTTTTAAATAGTAAAATTCAAAATTAATGGATGGTTATTTTTTTGCTAATTCTTAGGAGTAAAAGACATGAAAAAATACTGTGTTCATGATTATTAAACAAACAGCCGATTTTCGGCGAAAGAAATAAAATTTAAATCTTATTTTTAAACACCTTTCTGAAAAGTGTCACTCACCAAATTTTATCAGATAATGTCTTTTATACTCCCTTATACTCATGAATTTTTTTGATTTTTTTGAATTGGTGGAACAATATGACAAAAATTAAAAAGTAATTATTTTCTGTAATTTTACATTTAAAGAAACTTATATATTTTTCACATTTCCGGGAGTAAAGTGGTCACTTTACTCCCACTTTTGCGGTAGTAAAGTACTATTTTTTTTTATCTAAAATTTTGCTTATATACATTGATTCCTACGACAAATTACTAGACGTTTAAGGTAAACGAGGTGGGGCACGTGGGGAAATTTTTTTTCTCGGTTTTTCGATATCTAGTGCCGTTTTCGAATTATTGTAAATTCAAAATCTCAAATTTAGCTATTAACCTATTTAATTTATCATTTGCAGCGAAATTGTGAAAAATAGTATATAGGGTGCCGAATGAGTTAGCCGAATATAAGAAATTTATTTATACAAATATCTGCTTTACTAATTATTTTAGAGAAAAAATTTAAAACACAAAAATAATGAAGAAATACAAACTATAAATGAGATTTAATGCTCATACGAATGAGCATTATTTGTCATCAAACTTTTACTTAAAAAGTCAAAAAATGCTTTTGAAATTGCTAGAAGTTTCATATATCAGACTGGCCATGTAAGTTTCCAAGGTAAGTATTTTTGAAAATAGAAATTAAATTGAATTTTTTATTACATGGCTAGTACGATAAATGAAAATTTTAACAATTTCAAAACATTTTTTGATTTTTTAAGTAAAATGTAGATAGAACCCAATGCTCTTATCATTTGTAGATTTTACATATTAATTTCCTATGTTCGGCTAACTCATTCAGCACCCGGTATACACCTCGGGACTAATGTTCTTTTCATCCCGTTTGCGATTTTTGTACTCGGCTAACACCTAGTGCAAAAACCTTTGCACACGGGATAAAAAGTAGTACCTTAGTCCCGTGATGTATAATATACTATTCTATGGTTAAAAAATAAATAAAAATTTTTTTTACCGAAAATTAATAATTACATTAATTAGAAAACATTTTTAATCGTTTTACTGCAAAGTGATTGCATAAAGACCATTAGAAATTATATAACTTTAAAATAGTTTGAAAAAATTTCTAAGTATTGAAAAGATTAACCTTACTCAGAGCAGGATTTACGATCTATTTTGTATGCAATTATTACATTTAATGTCAACAATTTATGACAATTTTGTTAAACAGTATCGATAATATACTTAATATAATAACTTTTCTGATTGAAATTTTTGTTTCTATTGTTTTAAAACTGAAAAATTATTCCCAATAATACGGAAAAATTATATATAAGTATAGGTACTAGTTATCTTTAAGAGTGAAGCATGGAAACAAGATTTTTTTAAAGTCTCTTTAATCATTTTTCACATACTATATTATTTTAAGCAGGATATGTCTTAATTTTCTATGGTTTTCTCTGTTTTTTCTCTGGTGAGGATATATTTTCAGTAAAAAACAATTTTACTCTTTTTAACCATAGAAAAAATAAAAGTTTGTTTAAATGCAAGATTACAGAAAAACATTACATTTTAATTTTTGTCATATTGTTGCACCACTTCAAAAAAATCGAAAAAATTCACGAGTATAAGAGAGTATAAAAGACATTTTCTGACAAAATTTGGTGAGTGACACTTTTCAGAAAGACGTTAAAAAATAAGATTTAAAATTTATTTCTTACGCCAAAAATCGGCTTTACGTTTAATAATCATGACCAAAGTATTTTTTCATGTCTTTTACTCCTAAGAATTAGCAAAAAAATCACCATCCATTAATTTTGAATTTTACTATTTAAAAAAAAATAAAATCAAAAAAAGAGGTTTTCTTGAAAAACTCGAGAACCTTTTAAGATAAAGAGCTGAAAATTTGGCTGAATTATTTTTATTTGATACCAAAACGATCCCCCAAGTACAATTCGAAAAAGCCGCAAGGGCAGATTTCCCATATAAACCCGGCTATACCCTTTGCATTCTAAATTTGATACCAAATATTTAGGACATGTTCTATTCTTGTAACAAATATAGAACAATATTTGTGTCATATTTGTGTCAAATATGACACTTGAAGTTTTATACAATAATTGCTAGCAAATTTGTGACAACATTTAATTGCAAATTTATTATAATGTAAACACTGGCGTACCTAGAGCTTTTGCCGCCCGGAGCGGTCTTAAAATTTGCCACCCCTACCCCCCTTTAATATTTTTTTAAAATATTTGTTTAAAAAAAATTTTTTTTTTTAAAATTTTTTTAAATTTTATAAAAATATTTTTGTACAAAAAGGAGCAAAATGCCGCCTCTAAAAATGTGCCCCCCCCCCTAGGTACGCTAGTGATTGTAAAACGGCTCTAAGCTATGTTCATGTGAAGATGGAAATTAAAAAAATACTTTAAAGTGGCCTAACTCTCGAGGGTTTGATTTTGAAAAAAAAATTTGTTGAACAGTTTTCTTAAAAAAGTGTCCTCTATCATCACCTAAGTTATGTAAAGTACCTAAATCCGGAAACACATAGTATGATACAACAGCAGCAAACCGCACTTCCGCACTGTAACCGGTCTACCTCCTAAGTGACTTCCACGCCCATTATGAAACTTAGCAAGGATTTTCTGTACATTAGGTATTGAAAAAAAAAAAAATGAAAAAAATTGACATAGTCCAACATTGTAAAATTCAAGTTTCAAAAATTAAAACAATTTTTTTTCCAACAAAATTATTTTTTTTAATATCCAAAAATACGTTTAAAAAGCTCATTAAATGAAGTATACATTTCGCTAATTTATTTATTTTATTGTACCTTTTCAAACTGAGTAATGGGATTCAAAGTAGCGCATAATACCTGTCGGTCCAGACTTTATACTGTAAAAATATTTTGTATCTGTGTCAAAGACATATAGTATAAGTATAAAATAATCAAATATTATCGGAATATAAATCGGATACATCAACATTTTTTACCTGTCTGTAAACTACACATAACATCGAAAAACAGTAAAAGCACAAAAGAAGCTTTTCTAGACAGGAAATGGAAGACTGAGACTGCGTACTTTGCGGTGCGCTAGGACTCACCTCTCAATCTCAGCTACCCTAACTTAAAATACACATCCTCGCTAACCTTTCAATCAAAAAAATTAAAATTTATTTATTTTATCTTTTCTCGTGTAGTTGACGAGAAAATAAAGGTGGAACATATTCGTATGTTACAATTTAGATTGCTAACCTAGGAGTATATTAATAATTTTTAAAGCCACACTACATGTGTAAATTTTTCACAAATAGTCAAAATGGCTTGAAAAGACTTGAAAACAAATATAAACCAAACAAACGAGTGGTTAAATTTTTCAGATAACAGTAGGTACTATCCCTAAGGCTCATACACAATTAGTCTGTAACAGAACCGGGAACAGTAACGAGAACAGAAACAGGAACAGTAAAAAGATACAATATACGTGTATTCCAGGTGGTTCCATTCTCAATAAGCGGGAACGGGAACAGAAACGATTTAACTTTTATTGCTATGGTTATTCGCATTCGTAAACTGTCAGAAGGCGTGTTTTAAAAATTTTACCTAATGAAATCTCCCTAAATAGCTATTGTTACTGTTCCCCAGCGGCGGAACTACCGGGGTGCTGTGGGTGCGACGCACGCGAGCCCCCGGCTAAAAGGGCCCCCAGTTGTACTGTGACCTTTTCAATCTTAATAAAAATCTCAAAAATAGGAGGCGAACAACTTTTGAAGTCTGAGGAGGTATAGAATACCCCCTGGTCACCCGCAATTATGTTCAAATGATTGCCATGCTATTAAACTTGTGACTTTCGTACTAGAAATTTTACTATATTCTGTGGGGTGTAATTTTTCACAATGCTTAGATATATATGCTGTATAAATATGCACTAAAGGTTTTTTTTTTATATAAACGATGTGTAGATGTATTTGTTCTAAGAGAATAAAAAGTTTTCATATGAAGGTCACACAACGGCACACACACACCTTTGGGTTTTCAAACCGGAGTTTCTGGGGGGTATAGAGTACCCCGCAGTTTTTCATTTTTTTTGTCAAAATCAAATTTTGGTAAATAGGAAATCGAGAGAAATGCAGAAAACTCCAGAAAATTTTAAAGTCAATGAAATCTCACAAAACCGGAAAAGCAAAAAAAAGATAAGCTATAATATTTTAAATTTCCTCAAATTCCTCTCTTGTTTAGAAGGAATTCTTTGGAAATCACTGGAATTGCATGGAAATGGTCGAAATTTCGAGTCCCGTATACAAATTTTTTTTGTCTTTTATAAAAGCAGGGCTCCCGTTAACAACTTCACACACAGGTCCCTCACCTCCTTGTTATGCCACTGCTGTTCCCGTTCTGGTTCATTGTAAACCGACGATTCATTTTGTTCCTATTCTCGTTACTGTTACAGACCAATTGTGTATGGGCCTTTACTGAGAAGTTCAGAAAGTAATAAAATACAATGTTAAAGTAAAATAAACAGAAAATTTTTTTTATCAAGATTTGTTTTTGGGCTAAAGATAGAGCTACAAGTTCTAAAACTAGTTTTCAACAAAAGAATAACAAATTTTTGAAAATAATATTAAACGGCCCAAATCGTAACTTTTTTCTGTACGATTACAATAAAGTTCTTGTTTATACTAAACATAATATTATGATATAAAGCAAAATCAGATGTAACATCACCTAGCTTTTCATTTACTAAATTCAATAATAAATTAATTACAGGTGATTACTGGCAAAATGTTTACACTCGATTTTCAATTTTCATATTTGTCTGCAATGATTTCCAGTGATTTACCCTTAAGATCTATTAAGAATTTATTCTTGTAATAATCAATATATATCAAATAATAACGCATTTTAAGAAGTTTTAGAATTTATATAAATTATTTAAACCACTTAAAGTTAACTGCTGGGCTGGATTGCTTATAACCAGAGTCCGGATAAAAAAGCATAAGAATTCTAAAAAGAAGTGCTTAAAAAAGCATAAAATATTACCAAAAAAAGCATCAATTTAATAAAAAAAAGCACAAATTTTACTGGTTATCAAAAGCATTAATTTGATTTCTAAACCAATTGATTATTAAAAATTGTTCCAAATGTTCAGAAGTAAAACCATTCCTTAAAATATTTTTTAAAGCTGAAAAGCTTCTTTCAACATCGACACTAGTGATTGGTGCAAACTTGAATTTTGCTACAACCTAGGGATCTATTTCCAAATTTAGAATTTTTTCGCCAAATATTGATTTTTCTTAAAAACCTCATTCAGTGTTTTTTAATGGCAATTCCAATCTGTGCTGTAACGTCAGACGTGGTGTTTTTAAATTTTTCTATTAAATCAAGCGATTCTGTTAAAGGCTGCTTTTCTAACCTTTTATAATATCGCTTACAAATCCTAAGTCACAAAAATTCTTGATTCTTTAACACTTAATACAAACCAGCATTCAACCACGTCCCTTATCTTGTTAAAATCGGTAAAACAATTTTACATTTGTAAATGAAGTATATTAATTAACTAAATCAAGTTTTAAATATTTTTAAATAAAGCAACGAATGAATTTAAAAAAAAAGCACTGAAAGTATGAAAATTTAAAAAGAAAAGCACGAAATGCATGAAAATTCAGAAAAAAGCACAAAAACCCAAAAAAACCTTAAAAAAGCATATAAAACATGTTGCCAAATGGTCTCTTCTTTGATAAATCGTTTAGATTATTTAAAAGTTTTGAGCTGCTTTGAATGTTCAGGAAAAGCATTTTAGCTACAAATCCGGACTCTACTTATAACAGTTTCATTTCTAAAAATTAAAACTTATTTTTTCATAAAAATTTAATTATCATAACATTAAAACATCATAACTAAGATCAATAATATATTTATTGTTGAATTATTTAACAAATTATGCAATTACTATATTTTATAAATATTATTAATGAATATTTAGATTTATATATTTATAGGAATAGCAGTCTTGAAAGATACCACAATGAAGTACTTATTTGAAACTAGTAGCTTTTATCTTTAAACCATACATAATCAACACTTATAATACATTTAGTTGATCAATACACTTAAAATTTACTATATTATTTAAGAGATCATCAAAACTATTCTCTGCCTTGGTAATTTAAAGGAGCTCCAGGCGATTGATATAAAGGTCTACTTTGCGTTGTATATAGAGCAGAAGTAGGTACAGATTGTTGGTATTGTGTCTGCGTACGTACCGGATATGCATTAGCCATATTCGATGATTTGACAGGGGCCTGGACTTGATTAAGAGACATAGGTGTTGCATGAATTACATGAGTATGAGATGAGGGTGGTCTCAAAGTGTAATGTTCCAACGGCTTTTGTTCCATATGATAAGCTTGAGGACGAGAATTTTCGTACATTGCTCTTGTAGGATCACGAGAAGGAATTGGACCAGGAGGATAATAAATCGGAAGTTCTTGTGGTACAGGATAAAATGATCCAGGTTGGTTTGGATACTGCTGAGTTTCTAAAATATAAAAATTAAATTAATTTATTATAATACTTCATCAAAAATAAAAACCTATGCAATATTTAAGCTGCTTACTTTGAGGAGCAGATTGGTATGTGCTAATAACACTTGGACCTTTGTAAGAATAACTTGGATGATAAATTGTTGTAGGTGCAGTAGGTTGTGGTTGAGGGCTTGGACTTCTCGGTCGTTTGCTAATGCTTTTAAAACCCTGTTGAACTGTGACTCTCTGCACCGGTTGTTGCACGTAAAGTGGATGTTGTCCTAATTCATTACATTGTAACCCTGGGAGTGTTAATACTTCACTAAAATAAATTACAAGATACACAAACCGGTTAAAAGCAGATGAATTAGGTTACTCACTTTGACTCTTTTACAAATTGCTTTCTTCTGCTATCATCTGCATTTAAAACTTTCTTCAATTGCAGAAAAAGTTGATGCTTTTCGTCTTTTAATTGTTCCATTTTTCTTTGTAACTGCAAAATCTGCTCGCGAGTTTCGCCCAACGTCATTACATCTTGCTCTTCACGAGCTGCCCGTTCTTTACGCAATCGTTCTTCCTCTACTTCAGCTTCGCGTTCCTGTTTTTTACGAGCCCTATCACTAAGAATGTGAGTTCTTAATGCTTTCCACATTTGCTCTGAACGATCAGATTTTTCTGGAACAGCAGCTGGCATCTTGGGTTAATAACCTACAAGAAAAATCCGTTTCTGATGTAGAAAGTAAAATTAGTCTGAAATAACTTACGGTTATTAAATTATGCTAAGATAATTCCTTTATTTCATTTCATACTTTTATAAACTTGTGTTTATAAACTAGTCACTGAATATTTATTTGACATATGTAGAGGTTAGAATTTAATTTAATATGACAACAACCAGTGACGCTACAACTTTGGCTATTGGCTTTAAAAATCCTGCAGTTCTCAACCTTCATGTAAATTTTTGTTTTAATTTTAATTTATTAATAAATTAAAAATTAAATTAACTAAGACTGATCACGAAATATAGATATATATACGTTAAATTATAATTTTAAACCAATTTTCTATCCAAAAGCTGCAAGATTACCAACTTTTCAACAATTTTTCTTATGCTGTATGGGTGGTTCTGTTCTAGCTATTACTTTTTTGGTTAAAAATATTTCAATTATACCGGGTGACGAATGAGTTAGCCAAACATAGGATATTACCATGTAAAAACTTATTTATGCAAATTTCTGTTTCCCTAATTATTTTAGAGAAAAAATGAAAGACACAAAAATAATGCAGAAATATAAACTGCAAATGATAAGACCATTAGATTTCACCTAACCTTTACTTAAATGGTCAAAAATGCTTTCGAAATTGTTAAACTTTGCATTCATCGCACTGGCCATGTAATAAATTCAATTTAATTTATATTTTCCAAAATAATTACCATAGAAACTTTCATGGACAGTCTCATAACAAAACTTTTAACAATTTCAAAAGCATTTTTTGGCTTTTAAGTAAAAGTTAGATAAAATCTAATACTTTTATCATTCGTAGTTTATATTTCTGCATTATTTTTGTGTCTTTCATTTTTTCTCTAAAATAATTAGGGTAGTAGGAATTTGCATAAATAAGTTTTTACATGTTAATTTCCGATGTTCGGCTAAGAGCCAATTTCATAATATAAATTAACAGGGCTTTTAAATTTAAAACGCGACTTAAGACAAAACAGACCAATAAAACTCATCAGTTTTGTTTTAAGTCGCCTTTTAAGTTTTAATGCCCTGTTAAGTTTTATTATGAAATTGGCCCTAACTCATTCAGCACCCGGTATAATTTAACATTTTTTGTTTTTTTATGCATATATTTATTATTTTTATAATATATACAGTGACGTAGCGTGGATTTCTGGTACTCGGGGCAAACCCTAAATTTGCCGCCTCTCTATTTTCGCAATTAATCAGAAAAAAGTATTTCTTATATCAATTTATTAGATATTATTAAAAAATAATAATTATTAAAAAGAAATTAAAATAAAAAGATTATAATTTTATTCTGCGTGTTTTATTTTTTCGCTCTCCCTAGAAGTGCCGCCTAGGGCATTTGCCCCCCCCCTGCCGCCCACGCTACGCTACTGATTATATATTTACATTATTACAATGAAAGAAAAATTAATGAATATAATTTTATTAATAATAGTTAAATATATTATTTATACCTAGTTGGTGCTGAATGAGTTAGCCAAACATAGGAAATTGACATGTAAAAACTTATTTATGCAAATTCCTGCTTCCCTAATTATTTTAGAGAAAAATTGAAAGACAGAAAAATAATGCAGAAATATAACCTACGAATGATAAGAGCATTAGATTTTCTCTAGATTTTACTTAAAAAGTCAACAAATGGTTTTGAAATTGTTAAAATTTTCATTTATCGGATTGGCAAAGTAATAAATTCAATTTAATTTCTATTTTCAAAAATAATTACCTTGAAAACTTATATGGCCAGTTTGATAAATGAAACTTTTAACAATTTCAAAAGCATCTTTTGACTTTTTAAGTAAAGCTAAATGAAATATAATGCTTTTATCATTCGTAGTTTATATTTCTGCATTATTTTTATGTCTTTCATTTTTTCTCTAAAATAATTAGGGAAGTAGGAATTTGCATAAATAAGTTTTTATATGTTAGTTTTCTATGCTCGGCTAACTCATTCAGCACCCTGTATAAGAAAAAAAATCAATAATTAAATAAGTTTACCACTACCACGGTACTGACAAGCAAATTTATAACATACTTTTTTGAAAATTGATTTTTAAAATTACACAAACTTGTTGCACTATTCCACAGTGGGGTATTTACGAGGAGGGGGTGAGGGGGGGATGGGCTCCCACTGTAGCTAATCAGTATATTAAATAAGATATAATCATTTGTTATTTGAATATTTAAAAGTTCTGAACGATTTTTAAATCTTGATTTCTTTTGTCATAAAAATACCAAAATAGCAAAGAAACAATTTTTAGTACAAATTATTTTTGTGTTTCATATTTTAAGTTTCCATTGGAGCGCGCGACCTTGAAAATTAAAAAAAATTGTCTGCGGCGTTGTATGCCAGGCGACTCGTTTTGCTTGAGATTTACATGTTGTGATATTACTTTTCGATTCCAGCTCCCCCCCCGCTACACGTAATTGCTAAAGACGCTACTGCTATTCCATCAATTTAATGTTTGTAAAGATTACTCACGTGACGTACTTTCAATATGGCTAATGAGTTGTTTAATTAATTTTTAGGTAGATGGAGCATGAGTCAGACAAATTCAAATTTAAAAATTTGCTTAAATCTAAAGACAAAATTTACTAAGCTAGAATTCAATGTTAAATAAGTATATTGAAAAAAACTTTGTAAATTTTTTAAGTTTGATTATGTACATTAAGTTTTATATGTATGTAAATAAGCTTGAATCATTTATTGCGACGAAAAAAATATATATTGATAGGCAAATTCTAAGAATGTACATGACACGGTACTGACGTTTGAGCGATATTCAGTACGTTTTCTCTGGACTGCAAGATATATTATATAAAAAAAGTGATGAAATATGTTGATGAGGATCGTATTGATACAAAACTTTTATAAATACACGATTAATGTATGACCAGTGAGAGCAAGTAGTTATCTTGTCAGATCTTTTTTTAGAGGTGAACAAAATATTGGGTTTCTAATTTTCTATAGACAACAACATATTTCACCGAAACGAACTCTGAAACATAAGATCTACCCAACCTGCATGATTTAATTATTTAAATAATTATTTTAAATAATTTGTTTGTAATGTAATAAAGCCAAATCAAATTTTGGGATTCAAATATGTAAAAACTCATGGTTAAGTAATATGAAAAATAAAATTAATTTTTATATGCAAACATTTTTGTGTACAAATATAATGTACATATTAATATTTACTTCTATTTCGAATTTGCCTGCGCTTTTTAATTAATAGTTCAGATATTTCGTCTTTAAGTGTTTCGGCATCATCAATAGGCATTGTGCTTAGTTCAGCATCCAAATGGGTACAAAATATGGTAAAATTTGTGGTTCTTTTGTTATAGATATTTAAGAAGCTTTTCATCATGGTTTCGTACTTTCTAAATTTTGCGTCACTAATATACTTTTTCTGATTTTCTCGTTTCTTTTCATTATTACAATTTTCTTGATTATTGTAATTTACGTAATCGTCAAGATGTACATTAGTACTACTGTGCATATTTTTTTCTTCACCGATAATTTCCAAATTGGAAGTTGAATCTGAACGTTCGTTGCTTATCCAACTATTGCAAAATGTAAAATTGGAATTATTAGTAGGTAAATAATATACATATTATATAATATTGATTAAATATGTAACTTTTTCATGTTTACCTTTTTTGGTGCATATGATCATTTATATAGGTCAACAATTGAGTTACGTTTGCTGGTTTTTTACCACCGGAAATTCGTCCAGGTTTATTTTCTCGAACGTATTTTTCTAAGATATTTTTGAAATGTGATTCTGCGTCGGGTCCTATTAAAATTTATAATTATATTATAACGGCAAATTAAGAAAAACGTACTACAGGCCTGACTTATTGAACCGATTTCCTATTTCAGACCATACTTTAGATTTTAGTTCGATATCACTGAAGTTTTTATTAGATTTATCATACAAAAATCCCACTTCCTTTACTAATTGTAAAAACTGTTCTTCCATTATGTTTAAAAAAAGGTTTATATAAATAGTCAAAATAATTTTAAAAAATTCAATTTAATAAAAAATGACGTATGCCAAGTGAAAAATTTGTAATTCAGGCGTGGGTACCTTGTTATAGTTAAAACAATAGCATATTGCGTCAGTTGAAGTACAAAAAATATACTTAGCTAAAGGAAAATCGAATATACTGTCCGCGATAGAATTATTATTCCAGGTTTCCCTGATGAGAAACAGAATTTCGAAACACCTGAATTCACGTGTAGCAAACTAATTCAACTAACTTGCATATTATTTTTCTAAAAAACAGTAAGTCTTTTCAATAATAATTAATTTATCTAACCTGTAAAAAAATAATAATTTGAAATATATTTTCACATATTATTAATAACTACTCGTATAACCATATTGATAGTAATCATTATACTATGTATTTAAAATACAAAATACTTGGCATTAAAGTAATGCAAAATACAGTATTTAATATACAAGAAAAATAGGTCAAAATTTATCAAAAAATCTTTCGATGTTATCCTCTTCAATCCTATAAATTTCATTTATTAGTTATAATTTTCAAAAATTTGTAATTTATCCCAGACAATGTTTTTTATAATTTTTATACAATAATTAATTATATTATAATACAACTACAGTATAGAGTCTCACTTATTGTGAATTTCATATAAAAGAAACATAACTACATTGTATGTGCCTTTATAGAAACATTAAAATAATGTATTTTTTCTGCTGTTTGTCGATAAGGAGATTCAAGTGACGAATGAATGTATATTTTTCCATCTTCTCAAATTTTTAAGATTGTTTTTCAAAAAAGAAAATTCATACAGTTCGCATAAAAGTTTTAAAACTTTTGTTAAAACTCTAAATAAAACTTGATGCTGGTATCCAGGTGTATGCTATCGAATAAATTCTATCGTTCCTTCAATTATCCGAAGCTGAATACAATTACCCAATTAAAGTTCAATTTTAAATCTAGCATTTATTATTTTTACTTTTCTATCCATAAATTCTCTTATCTCCAAATCCACACCTGTTTACTGCTTCCGTTTAAATTTACTTATCAACATTGTAACAACTTTAACTTACATTATAATTTTCACTTTCCAAATTAAATTACTTAAATACATTTTCACCAAATTCATTTTTTAATTTCTTTAATATAACTACACAGAAAGAAATAAATTCGAGTTTTCATCTAATCTAAATTAAATGAGTTGAAATTATATAATTTATTTAAAGTGTGCTTTAATTCGATTATAGTATTTCACTATTTAGTTGAATCATTTTTACAAGAAGTAACTATTTCATTAAATCATAATCTTTGATTCATTTAAAAAAATTTTGAATATGAAAGATTTAATTTTAATGAATTATATAATAACACTCAATGTTTCATCTATTTCTTTATTATAACAATAATTCTTTTTATATGAATCAAACAATCTAATTTACTGAAACAACTAAGAAATAAAATGCTGATGCCATAGCAGAAAATGCGGTAGCATCCATAGTGTCGTTGAGTTCGAGTGTTGTGGTGGTGCCAGTTTTGTTCAAACATGGAAAATATTTCGTAATATCGCTGTATGCATGGGTTAAGAGGGGATACGCAAACCTATCGAAGCGCTCGGAGTGGCCGGTAATAGAACTTAATATGAACTTCTTCAGACTTGCCTTACGTGATTTAAGACATACGTATGATTAAAATGGGTCACTCAACGTGCTGTGTTGTTAATTGCCATAATAGTGGTAAAAATAGTGATTGCAAGTTTCATATATTCCCAAGAGCAAGTCACAAACAGCAACAAAGAAATAAATGGATTGCTGCAGTCAGGGCCGTCGAGTGCCACGTCGGACCCCGTGGCAAGACTTTTCGCGGACCCTCTGCTCTTAAAAATTTCATAAATAAAAAAGAAAATCATAAAACTTTGTATTTTTATTAAGAAAAACTACGCACAAAAGAACTAAAATGGGTAAAATTAATTAAAAAGTAAAAAATACAGTAGTTTTCAACTAATTTTCAGAAGTACCTTATACATCACAATATTATTATCTAATTTTTTATTCATTCAAATTTTTTATTTATTTCCTTTTTATTTCTTCTTTTTCTTCTACTTTTATTATAGGCATCTGCCTGTTTTTCTTCACGCTTTTCCCCTCTTCACATTTCCTCTGATGTGAACTCCCAGCTCTCCATCCATCTCTTGAGTGGTCTTCCAGGGTTTCGTTTTGCCAATGGTTCCAAGTCTCTTGCAATCTTGATCAGTCGATCGTCCTTTTTATTTATGGAATTTATTTAGTAATTTGTCCGGGCCCTTAAGGGATCCCGAGCGTCGGGGACAAATCCCCAAGCGTCCCCCCCTGGTTGGGCTTGGCTGCAGTTCAGTTTTACACGACGAATTCTTTGACGAATACAGCATTCGTTCAAACATAAAAACAAAAACAAAAATTAAAAATTTTATAAACCCCTACCTGAAAAAAAACTCTAAAAATAAAAATTGATAATAAAAGCACCTTACTTCAAAAACTATTGTTCCCTTTAAAAAGAAAAAAATAATTGTTTCTTCTTCACTCAACAACATAAACTCTTGGACACTTAACTCGAAAAATTAACTTTCCTTTTTATCACCATTATCACCCCCCCCCCACTAAAACAACTGACTGTAAAAAAAATTCTTCTCCCCACTACAAAATTTAAACATTAATTTTGAAGTCAGGGGAAACGGATATTTGTTCCCCTTACGAAACCTGTTTATACATTCCGTATTAAAAGTTCTCCGTTTCCCCTGACTTTAAAATTACTGTTTAAATTTTGTAGAGGAGGGGGGGGGGAATGGTAAGTTGATTTTTCGAGTTAAGTGTCCGAGAGTTTATGTTGTTGAGTCAAGAAGAAAAAATTGTTTTTTCCTTTTTAACCCTAGATTACTAGACAGTCGTAAATTTAATTTTAACAAAAATTTTAATTTGAACTGACATTTCAGTATCGTAATACCAAACAATGGTAATAGTACAGCAATCGGAAAACAATTTGCACCGAAAAAAATTTAAAATAATAAAAACAAATATAATTATAACATTTATTTCATACAGTCATATATATTGTCGTGTTACCAAATCATTTTTTGAAAAATGTTTAAAAGTTTAAATTTTTGTTTTTTGAAAATTAAATTTTTCAGTTTATAAATTGACCTAATTTTGTAAATTTTGAATTTGTTGTAAATAAGAGATTTTATTTATAATTCTTGTAAATAATTGAAAATTTTCTTGTAAAAAAAATTTAAAAATAAAAAAAAATTATGTAAAATTTAAAAATATTTCCTTGACAAAATTTGATTTCCCTGACATTGGCCATAAAAATTTTAAATTCCCTGACTTTCCCTGATAAGTTTTAAATTCCCTGACTTTCCCTGATAAGTTTTAAATTTCCTGACATTTCCAGGTTTTCCATACAAGACCCTGAATTATGGCGGTAAGGCGCTTTTATTGTTAATTTTAATTTTTGAAATATTTTTTGTCAGGGGGTTCTTTAAATTTTAAATTTTTATTTTATTTCACTCTTTTTTGAGTATATTTTTTTTATTCGTGAATTTCTTTCTAAAAAGGGAAGAGAAGTGTCACAACAAAAGTCATACAAAACCAAAATATTCAAATTTCCCATAGCGTACTCTCCCATTTTTCACACAATATGTTGTCTCAGTTATTACAGATGTACATTACATCAGCGCTTATACTAAACGAACATCAAAAATATATTAAAAATAAAAAATTGTGCGCTATTAGTGTATTTTTATATGTCAACAGTCCGAATTTATTTGCTCTATTCAGCCACCAGAGGGCAGCTGGAGCAATGCACATAGCGAATAGTGGCAATTAACAATATAGTGAGCTGTACAACTACTGTTAAATCCAGGTTAAATCTAAGGTGCTCGGAAAAAGGAAATCCAATGTTTACTTGCTATTATTTTTATAAATATCAGGTGTTTAAAGTGCTTCGTTTATTAAATTTATTAAAACTCGAAACTGATTTAAATAAGTAATATTAATTGATAATTGTACAATGTGTATCAATATCGACTCATTTGTATCTGATATAATGTTATGTACCTGCATTTATACTTAGTATTGTAATTTCTTGACAAAAAGTAAATTAAAAGTTAAATGTTAAATTGTTTGCAATTCTCTTAATTACTTTTTTAGGTATCAACTGAGAAAAGTTCATTTACTTAAATAGCAAATTGGTGTATTTCAAGTAAGTATCAAATATAACTACAAACTAGCAGCTGACCAAGAAAATTATCTATGAAAGTGAATTCATCGGATAAAGTGGTATGATAATAATAAAAAATATTTAATAAGCATAAAAGAACAATAAATAAATCAGTAAATAAAAGTAAATAAGTTAGTAAATTACAATAAATATATCGTTCAATTACAGCAAATGTATCATTTAATCTAATTAATTAAAATATCTAATTTTATTAAACAATTCAAAGAAAACATTTAAACTATCAGTTAATTTTTGTATGAAATTGTCTATTCAGATTATATGAAACCAGGGCCGGATTATTAATGTATGCGCCCCTAGGCAAAAGTTTTTAAGCGCTCCCCCCATATAAATGTTTCTAGAAAATTTCAAGCTTAGACTCGATATTTCTAAATTTTTGAAATTTGACTTGAAATTCTTGTCTTACAAATACATATCCATTTATCTTAATATTAGATCTCGCGGAGGCATCAATTTTTTCTAAAATTATTATCTTATTTAGTGATAGTTTTATACTCCTGAGTCGATTTTACTTTAGTTAGATTTTTGAGATATCTGCTATTCATGACTAATAAAAAATATAAAACGAACATTGTAGGTATTCGATAATTTATTATTATGACAAAATACATATTGCAAAAATTTAATTCTTTTTCGGGATTGCCTGTTTCCAAATACTCTGTGATAACATTTTCAAAATCAGCAGTGTTGGTTAACACACTATTTATAGACGCAGTTAAATTCGTTAAGTCCTTTTTTAACAATTGAATTTCTTAAGTATGTTTTCGTTCTCTTTAAAGTTGAAAATGACCTTATTACAATTTCTAAATTGGGAAACATTGAAATCAATTTTTTCCCTTGAATAAAATTTGAAATTTCCTTCTAATTATTCTATATTTCCAATAAAGTATTTGAATTAAATGCACTGTTTAGAAAATTCCAAGTTCAACTCTTCACATGTTTGGAGATTTTGTGAATGATTGGTAATTCGCCATCATCAAGATTTTTCAAATTATTTAAAAATCCAAAATTATTTTCCATTTTGCTATAGTCAGTTATCATTTTTCTGTCTATAAATGCAAATAAGTGCTAATTCACATTTCAGTTTTCTTACCATACCCGACTTCACCATGCTTACTTTTGCCAAACTGTCTTCGTTTTTAATATTCATAAATATTCGACAATTCTCGTCCATGTTCTTCGTAAACGTCATACGAGTATACGTGAACTGTAGAATTTGGTTGAAACAGCAATTAATTGATAAACCTGTTTCTTTTTTTTGAAGAGATTTATTGGCTGACTTTGTCACATTTATTCAAAATGACGGACTAAAATTCAGTTAAAATTCAATAATCAATGGATTTCAATAATCCAAAATTTTTTAGTAACCTGTTTGCTTAAGCCTTTAAGTCGTTTTTCAGTTTCATTATGAGGTCAAATAATTTGAGCGCCCCTTTCCTACTCGGCGCCCTTAGTCAGTTGCCTAGTTTACCTATTGGTTAATCCGGCCCTGTATGAAACACATATTTAATTCATCAAACCATTGAAACAACTTCGAAAATTCATCTAATAGTTTCTATGATTCGTTTATTCTGTAAATCTTAAAATCAGCTAATTTAAATTAAATGAATTACATAATCTAATTAGAAGGCTAAAATTCAATGAATTTCTTTAGATGATTTCAACTAATGTTTAGTTGAAATCGCTAATCTTTTCTTTCTATGTAGATTTATAATTAAAATTAATGGACACACAATATTATAAGTCCGAAACGTCAACCATTTTTGGCAAAAAGCCTCATTTCCTCGGCTAGTTAGTGGTAAGTCTAACATAAATTTAAAAATTTGAAATTAAATATTTCTTAACAAATTAACTTTTTTAAATATTGCTTCGAAGCTCACCTTACCCCATATTAAAAATACTACGACAGTATACATAGCTCTTGCCAGTGGCGTATTATTGCAAATACCCATGAAGCCCGGGCTTGTTTCAAAATTTCAGGAGACGCAAAATTTAATTTCAAGAGTTGCAATTACCTAATCATTAATCATCTTAATTATTATTAAAAATAAGTTTCATTGTCTTCATAAATGTTTCTAATTTAAAAAAAGGTTAACTGAAATATCGAGGATGGGGGCGCAAAATATTAAAGGCTTGTGGCGTCACACTTGGTTAATACGCCTCTGGCTCTTGCTATATAAAGGAAAGTTAGTACTATGATAGCCTGGTTACATAGTGCGAGCTAGCATCCGAGCTGACCTAGTCAGTTACTGCAGTACAGCTACTCGTACCGTGTGACTGCATCATACGGGTTACTGTTATGTGCGAGTCGGTCAGTACTTCTCATCCGAGTTACTACAACCTTTTTTTAAAATCACCCTCGCCTTTCTCCACCACGCCACAAGCAGGAGCTCGCATGCAACTCAGGTGTCAACTTCCACGGTATTGCGAAATGACAGTGTATTTCATGCGTTGCCACTTTCCATTGCATCTAATTCTTGACCCAAATCCTTCTCTTTTTCTTTTTCTTTTGTACATTACTTTCAGCTCGAAGTATTTCAGCGCAAAGTATTTTTGTAACCGCCTTGATTACGGTATGAACTGTGATCACTGATCAGTCATATATTTTACGACAACATATTGCACGAGACCTAGAAATTTACTGAAAAGATACGAGTACAGACGTGCAGTAGCTGTATACTTTTACGCCAGTAGCTCGCACTTGTGCCACCGAGAGAGGCGCGTCGAGCTACTGTCATGCGAGTACACATCAGGTGCAGTAGCTGTGCACTATTAGGTTAGCAACTCGTATTGTGTAACCAGGCCTTAAGTGAGACAAAATATTGGTTTTCTGCATTTAAAAATATTTTTAGAGAAGAAATTTAAAATTGCAGAGAAGTGTGCTTTGTAAATTAATATAAATAATTGACAGTCAGCTTATAAATTTAGAAAGAAAATTACGAAAGTTATTCGTTTCGTTTCACTTAACCCTTTCAGACACAGTGTCCTGTAGAGAGGACATAAGTTTAAGGCAAAATTATGGCTAGTAGTAGCTGTATGGAAAGTGCCAATCAAGTTGATCTGTTCCGAGGACTAGTCAGCTTGACTCCTGAAAGATTGCATTACTTTTGGGACTTATTGTTATCCTTTAATAAATTTATTTCGTCTTATGTTTTGAAACTGAATGCACATGGTTGTGTTCGAGTTATTTGTGTTTATTTTTCTTTTGGAATTTAATACTATTTTAGTACGTAATATTTTTTCTACTTTGTATAATGTTGTTTGCATTTAATAAAATAAATTTTTTTTCATGGAATCTCCAAATTTTCGATAAATCGTGATCAGAAAATCACCTTGTCCACTACACAGAGGACAGTTGATATCTGAGTACTCGGGAATCTTAGGGTAATCTAACAAACATGAAAAATCTTCTAAAAATTAAATAAGTTCACATGCTGAGTTTGAAAATTTTCCTACAACCCCTTCATAATTCGTGTCTGAAAGGGTTAATACATCGTCTCATCTAGTTTCTACAATTGTTTTAGTCAAATTCTACTAGCTATTTATAAATACTAGTAGAATTTGACTAAAAAAAGTTATTACTTTAATAAAAACTATGATTCAACAATTCTACCACATCGGCCAAAACCAGACTAAATAGATTTTATTATTGTTTAATTAATTTGTTATATTGAAGTTTAAATTTTATTATATTTCACAAGTTAAGAACTTATATATTTTTTAAAAGAATATGGGTATTATTAAGATTTGGGCTTAATTTGGTTAAACTATCTTATAAAAGATGATATCCCACTGTAACTTTCGACTATAAAAACAGAGCTTGGAAAATAATATAGAAAACGAAACTCGACTGCAATATGAAAAAATTATGAAAATTTTTTCAGGATATTTTGTGTGACTTTGATTGGAAATAGTATTTAAAGTAATTGAAATCGTGTCATAATAACCTTGAAAAGTTCAAAACGGAACTTCAAAATTAAGTATGGCTTTCCGAATAAAGGATATTCAGGTATGTCTATATTTAAAATATTACTAAAAAATTACTTAGTACTATTTCTATTTTTCAAAAAACAAAATTTAAAATTTATGAGTACAAACTACTGATTTTTATATGTCATAGCTCTCAAGACGGAATAGAAAGTAGTTCCAAAATCCACGAAACCAAAAATCTAGAATTTATACCTCGATTACCTGGATAATAATAATTGATAATATATCAGTTGGAAATTCATAAAATATATTTTAAATATAAGCAGTACTTATTGATAATATTTGATATTTTATTTATGTAGAAATTTTTTTATCCCTAAATTGTTCAATTCAAACAAGATTTCGTAAGAAGTAAGTGGAAACTCTTAGCGTCCGAAAAAAAAATTATGAAACTTCTTTAGGTGGAAGTTTGTATTCTACCCACTTCAATTATTCGGTTTCAAAGTGAATTTTAAATGTTTCTTTAATGTTTGTTTTTTGTTTAATATACACACATATTTGTTTAGGGTACAGTCACCTTTATATTGAAGAAATACTTGAAAAATGTATACAAAAACAAAAATATCAAAGACCTAAAGCATTAGCTTAAAAAATATTGTGAAAGTGAAATTTTCTCGAAATCTATTCTCGGAAAACACAAAACACTTATGTTTTTGCGTGATTTTAATTTTTTCCATAGTTTTATAAACTTTTTGCTAATTTTACAGTTAAATTAAATTAAAATTATATTCTTCCCGCCGATTGTTTATCTTCGGAACTCGTAATTGTGTAAAAACTCGGAATTGTATTGATTTGAAAAGTAATACATTTTTATCTGCAACGGTGGCAGACATAAAAAAGTTATGTTTCCTGTATCAGAAATTGTCCCATCATGCTTTATCAGGTGTTTTGATTGAAGTTGACTCAAATTCAATTTGGCGCATATTAATAGAAACAATCAATCGTAACTACTTTTGTGGTTGTCCTATGAGAATTTTGTACTATACAATTTTTGTTTACAATAAAGAGTTTAATAATATCATTTAATATTATCAAATTGCTAACAATCCCATTGGAACAAAATTTCTTTCTCTTTACCGACGCATTTTATGAAAGTACTGAACTAGCATTGGGAAATTCTACTATACAGCAGCAATAATGGCAGATATACATATAGGAACTAATACAAAGCAAATAAATAAAAAAATTCCGAAATATAATTATAATTTGGAAAAAGTATGTAAACGATGTTTTTGTTTGTTTGTGGAAAGGTTTCCAAGATGAAATTGAAGAATTTTTAAAATATTTTAAAATAATATATAAATAAAAGCAAAATCGTTAAATCCATCGCAAAAAAGCACAAGTATGAAAATAAGTAAACAAAACTATGAAAGTAAAATAAACCAAATTAAACAATTTAACAAATTCTCATATTTTGATATAATTAGAAGAATTCTAAATAAATACCAAAACATGCAAAACATGTTGGTCAAACAAAGAAGAAATTTAAATACAAAACTACTAGAACATTTAAATAAATATAAATTTTCAGCGGTTTCCCAACACTTATTGGAAATAGAGTATCGATAACAATAGTATACAAATATTAAGTACATAATGAACGCAAAGAAAACAAAACGCACCCATTTGAAGTTCTAGGAATCCGAAAAACACAAAAAGAAAATTTTTAGAAAATATTATCTCTGGTATTTTGATAATTTTAGAATTTTAAATTAATTTTCTATTGAATGATATTAATGTTTTAATTTTTGACCATAAGATGTCAGGATAGTTTTTAAATATTCAAATTCTTTAGATTATGCCGAAGAAAACTTAGCAACAGTGGAAACTAGTCTATATTAAATCAAATTTAATTTAAAATCGTGTTCATTTTAATTTTGAATAGTAATCTTCGAGGGATCTTCTTCTGTCTAAGTTTTCGTACTTTATTTCTGTATTTAATAATAGGTTCAAAACTATAAAAAGGTTTTACTAGCTTATCTTGGAGAAAACGAATGAAAATGAAAGTTTAAATTTATGAAAGGCGTAACGAAACGTAGTACCTAATTAGTAAAATTGTTTACACGACAGGAAGACTTAAATAAAATATTTGAGGTAACATCACAAGGGTCCTTTTAATACTGCATGTTTTGAGATAAATACTAGGGTCACCAACCTTCATAATAAACGAGATGGGTATCATAAAATATGAAATTTAAGTAAGTTACTAGTATATCTTTCTACAAAAATGCAGTCGTTATAGAAAGAGAAATGAACAAAAGTTTCAATACTTGCACTTCTGTGAATTGTTAATAGTTTATGATATAAGTAGTTTATTACATTATTGCGAAGAGAGCTTTTAACGCTTTATTTTAGGAGAAAACTTTCCAATTTTCGTAAAACACGATTGTCGTCTATTAAAATGTATAAATTATTAGTTCCTGAAAATTAATAGGTATCTATTGAATTATAAAAAGAAACTTAATGTAGAAGCTTTTAAAAGCATATTTAATAAAAATTGTTTACCTTCTTTTTAAATTAAAGGCATATAAAAAAGGCATCATAACCTATTGCCGAAAATGTATGTAAGACTATAGTTTTTTAGTGTTTACTTAGAATGTGTATTTTTAAATTTTACTTTAATATTCAATTTAATTTAGCCAGAAAATGAAGTAGATTCGTTTTGTTGAAATTATAAATTGATTTTATCATTTATGAATTTATTATGCTTAATTTATTATGGGATATTAAGATACTCGAATGCTTGACCAATATTTACAGCTCATTCACTTCTTCCGTATCCATGTTAATTTGAAGACAATGGACGTATAAATCGGAAAAGACTGTGTGCAATGATCGGTGCGCTGACAGACGTTGTAGGGAAAACGACGCCGGAAAGTGTCAGTCGATTGTTCTTTCCCAGTATGTGTAGATGGTGAAAAGAAAATTCGCACTGCTTCGACCAACGTAAGTAAAATTAATTATAAGGTCAACCATACATTTTTTTTAAAACAATTAAACAAATTATAACAATAATTTTCCAAATAGGAAAATTTTATTTTCACTCGGTTAATTCAATTATGCACTTAAATAATTATTACTATTCTTAATTTGTTACTAATAATAATAATTTTAAATATTGTTCTAGTGATTAGTGTTGGTTTTTAAAAATTTTTTACTGCTTTTTTTACTATTATTTTTACTAACATTTGAAATGATTCGAGCAACGTAAGTAAATATAAATGTAAGGTCAAGAATACAATTTTTGAAACAATCGTTTTAAATTAAAGGAACAATTTTCCGAACATGAAAATTTACTTTCCACTCGACTACTTCAATTATGCACGTAAATAAATTGTTACTAGTAAACAGTTTCTTAATTATTTTTTGATTCTTCATTATAACTTATTTCAATGTCTAATTGTTTGTGCTAACTTAGTTTGAAGTTATTACATTATTATTGTAAGGGAAAACCAAATTCAATTATAACAAATTTTATGTAATCAGAAGCGGTAAAATTATGCGATGAAAACCGATGGAACCAATTTAAGTTATAAAACGTTTCTTGACGAAATGGCAGTTATGTTTACATTAACAAGAAAATGTGTTTTTAATGAAAATCTGTTTTTAATAAAACTCTTATAATTATTATTAATCCTTTTAATGGAATATATTACGAATTACTTCAATTCTGTATACGTTTTCTTAAAATTTGTTTATTAATTAAAAATACTTTCCTCGCTGGAAATCAATTTCTTCGAAATTTATGTGTAGATTGCAAATCGGCAAAAAATTCAAATTTAAGATGAATCAAATACGACATTTGAAAAGTAAATTGAAATATAATATTAAATATTTATGGTATTGTAATTTATTTATTCTAAAAACCTCAAGGCACATTTGACGAATCAAACTAAAACCTTAATTATAAACAATAAAATTTTCAATTATTTTAAAAGAAAATTTAAATTTTTTGTACGTAGATGGTAGGTGCTCTAAATTTAATTTCACGTGTTTCTTATATTATTTTGAAATATTATTTCAAAAGTATTCTTGTAAAATTATTAAAAATTGTTTCAACATTGCATTTATTATTATTATGTTTAGCTGTAAGAGCTAAAAGCGTAAAGTGACAAATCCTGTAAGGAAAAGGTTGTTAAACCACAATTTCATTCTTGGTTCAAAAATTTTCTTGTTTTCGGTTTATCACTTCGTATACAATAACGTTATAAAATTTTGCTTTGCACATCGCACGTCGAAAAGTTATGTTTTCCTCATAAATGCTGTTTTCTTTTGAAGTAAATGAAACCAAAAGCTTTTCCATCATTTTTTTATTATTAAGACAGTGATAAATATTGGACGTAGATACATTTTAAAAATTATAATAAATAATAAAATACAACAATAATAAAAAATAATTCGATAATTTATTTTATATTGGCTTTACGGATATTTACAGTAATTACAGTAATACGGATTAGTGCTGTACAGTAACGTTTTATAGTTTTATATTTAAATCTGCTCTTAAACTTTTAAGATGCTTTTTTTATTCTAAATTATAAACTAAAATTACAAAATCTCAGCCTTGACAAGAAATAATTTATTCTCCGCCCTTTATCGAAAATAGACTGTTTATTGTATTGTTGAAAATTAAAAGTTGATATTTTGTAATACTCGCTGAGCTGCGATAGTTATCGGACAGTACATTTTTCTGATACGAAACATTTTAATAATGTTTAATAATAATGTAAAGTTTACAAAATTATCTTGAAGGAATAATGACAGAAATAGAAATACGAATACCGTAATGAGGAAAATTTTCTTGTTTTTTCTCAGTTTTTTTGAAACGGGATAGTATGCGTTGTAATACTATAATAATGCGATGAAATTGTAGCACAAGCTTCAATTTACGCCTTCGATTACAAAAATATCTTTTCAGCTTTTAATGATCAACATACTATTTTTTACGTCTGCTATTGAAAGTAGAAGGTTCCTTCTTACATGTCAATGTAGGAATTTGTAATTTGTCATCGTCATTGCCGCTTGCTTATCGGAAAGTAAATTTTTGTGATAGAAAACTATTCTAAACAATGAATAGCTCCCAAATTTATCTAGAATATCTAATTTGATTGACATTTAAATAATTTGCTACATAATAATATGTAGAATAGAGGCAAACTTGCACGTTGGTTTTGCTCATGAAACGGTTTACGATCGAACATTACGGACATGCATATTTGTCTTTAATTATTTTATTACTGTTATTTATTACTTATTACTCTTTCTTTCCGTAATTCACTCGTGATTGGTTTATTCAAACATTGAGAGGCCATGGCGTCCGACAGGCTGCTTAAGCTTCTAAAGGGTGGACCAATAAATAAAAAATTACAGCATTGGAATAATTTTGACTTCTTTATTGTATCGTGCTTATTAATCGATAACAGTTAAGTGTGAAAAATAATATCGTCCAAATTTTCACCACGGGTTTGGTAGCACTCGGGATATAATTACTGAATACTGTATATTATCAATAAATTGATTTAATACTAATTTGGTAAAGAATAGGATATTTTCTGCTTTTTTTCAAATATTCTTGCGGGTCATTCCATATCAAGTGGTCCAACCCTATGGTTTGACCATTCTAAAAAAATTGATTTTTTTTGTGTAAACATCCTTACATATTAGTAGTACTAAATGACCATTATTTCAATTTTATTGTCTTTTGTTTTCGTGTGAGAGCCATATTTGCTTTGCAATATGCGGCAAATTTTGCAATATTAAGGGTTTACGGCAACCGAAATATTTCAGCTCTTATTTGTCCTAACAAGATGAAAAAAAAAAGAAATTGTTTAAAAAGAAACAGACTACAATATTCCTTAATACATTTTTTTACCTAAAAGCAATCCTAAAGGGTAGAATTGCAGCGTCAATTCTTATCTAGTTTTATAAAAAAATGACATTTTTAAAGAGAAGTTTATGCATGAAGGGAGAATATCTCAAAGTTAAATTTTTTTTTACAAAGAGATGATAAGTAGTTGAAATCACACACCTAATATTAACTCTAAGATTTACTCCCTTTTTCTTCTAAAAATTTTCAAAGTTTGAAAATTTTAACCAAACGGCGAATTTTGGCACTAAATATCGCTGGTGGGGGACCAGATAAAAATCTGAAATTTCTTGTGATAACAGTACTATATAATGGCATTACGCAAAAAAAATTTTGAGTTTTAGATTTGACTACAAGCCGAGATATAGCAATCACAAAATGTTAAAAAATGTACTCGTTTCAGTGAACGTATAAATGCTTTTTATTCAAGGACGGTATTGTTCAGACACAGATGATATGCATATACATACATAAACGTTCCTGCGTTCAAACGTCCTCGCGTTCAAACGTTTCTGCGTTCAAACGTCCTTGCGTTCAAATGTTCCTGCGTTCAAACGTCCTCGCGTTCAAACGTCCCTGCGTTCAACCGGCTTTGCGTTCAAACGTCCCTGCGTTCAACCGGCTTTGCGTTCAAACGGCCGCGTTCAACCGGCTGCGTTCAACCGGCCGCGTTCAAATGTCCGGCTCCGATTGTAATAGCCACATAGGAAGGTTGTGTTTTTGTTCAATCCTGCTATTGAAACATGTCGTTTCTGACTTGGATACGCAACTAGAAACCGTTTGTTTTACTCACTCAAATTATATCTATGGTAACGAGTGGGCGAAAGACTTTTCACCCACTAGTGAGTGAAAAATGCAGTCATTCATTAACCTGCCTACGTTCTTTATAATAATATTAAAATGTTTTAAAACCAAAGCTAACTTTTTTTTAAATTATTTTGCGCGCAAAATGCGCGCTATCGATCTAAAATTTTGCATAAAGCTTCCTACGATAAATTGCTACGGGGGATTGAGTACGAGCAAAGGGGGTAAATTTTTAGCTCAGTTTTTCGATATCTAACGCCGTTTTCGAGTTATTGTAAATTCAAAATCTCAAATTTAATTATTGATGACACGAATTATAATAAATTGTATTTTCATAAATTTTTTAGATTTATAAGTGCAGGATTAAACAAAACGCTATACATAACTCGTGGAGAAACCCTTTCGCTCACTTATTTGCCTATGCACACTCGCCTGTCGGCTCGTGTGCAAAATTGGCAAATGCGTGAGCGAATCTTTCGGTTTCTCCACTAGTCATGTAATATACTATTGTACTTAAGGCGTTGAAAGTTTGAAAAATGGAATGTAATGTGGGTAAACTGATTGGCAAAGATTGTCATAAAAGTATGTATGGTCCAGTGTCACGAGATATCAAATTAATTTATTTTTGCTTGCTTTAAGAACAGATGAAACTGTCGTAAATATTTGCATGTTTCATGAAATTAAATATTTTGTAAAATACAATCATCTTTTTGGAAGATCTTGTTATGATCCGCTAAAACTCCATAAAAAAACTACGCATTTAAAAAAAAAACCATTCATCGTTGAATCTTATACCTGGAAAATCGTTGTGTCCTACATGCTATAATAAAATATTTATAATAATTGAAAAAGAGTCTGAAAATTCATTGATGAATGAATTTGATTTCGTTTCTACATTTGAACATGTTGGCATTTTAAATGCAGCATTTTCATCTTTAGGTGTATCCTCCGTTTCTAAAATTAATAAAATTAGGCCTGAAGTACGAGAAGAAGTAATTCGAAGAAAATTCAGCAAATTATCACAAAATATAAAAAGGAGATTTGTAGCTTCTTTTGAAAAAGTGAAATTAGTGATGAACGATTGACATAATGATAAGGTATTATCACATTTCACTTTCTGAGGTCTTTGATGAGATGCAGGTGTCAAAAACCTATCCAAAAACGAAAAATCAATCAGCGCTTTAATATCGCAGCTAGTTGAAGAATAGTTCTTTATTTACCGACACATTTTATGAAAAAATACCTACACTTCTTCTTTCATTTATTTTAGTTATCGTATCTTTTTTATGTATTCTGAAATATAAATTTATTTTATATAGTATAAAATTATTCATTTCTTTGACATTTTATGATTGTTATATCTCGGCTTGTAGTCAAATCTAAAACTCAAATTTCTTTTTGCGTAATGCCATTATGTAGTACTGTTATCACAAGAAATTTCAGATTTTTATCTGGTCCCCCACCAGCGATATTTAGTGCCAAATTTCGCCGTTTGGCTAAAATCTTCAAACTTTGAAAATTTTTAGAAGAAAAAGAGAGTAAGCCTTAGGGTTAATATTTGGTGTGTGATTTAAACTACTTATCATCTCTTTGTAAAAAAGAATTTAACTTTGAGATATTTTCCCTTCATGCATAAACTTCTCTTTAAAAATGTCATTTTTTTATAAAACTAGATAAGAATTGACGCTGCAAATTTACCCTTTAGGATTGCTTTTAGGTAAAAATATGTAATAAGGAATATTGTAGTCTGTTTTTTTAAAACAATTTCTTTCTTGTTTCATCTTGATAGGAGCTGAAATATTTCGGTTGCCGTAAACCATTAAAATTGCAAAATACGCCGCATATTGCAAAGCAAATATGGCTCTCACACGAAAACAAAAGACAATAAAATTGAAATAATGGTCATTTAGTACTACTAACATGTTAGGATGTTTACACAAAAAATATCAATTTTTTTTAGAATGGTCAAACCATAGGGTTGGACCACTTGATATGGACTGACCCTTGCAAAAAGGAATATTAAATAATATGTCAATTAGTAAAAAAACATTTCTCCCGGAGATTAAATAGAATATTTTATTATTGATCGATTTTGTGCATTTTAGCACATCTTCGGAATAATACAATTTACATATGTAAGTACTATTACCATTAAAAACCACAGTTTGCCTCATACAGTACTAAACTAGAATATGAAATCATTGAATTTTAAACTAACTAAAAATATATTTTCTAAGTTAGTGTACGAGCCTTAACAACTATATATTCGGCCACTTAAAAATTTCTCTCGATATAATTTTTCAATATACTTTTACTAGCAAAATATACTTATTTAATAAAATGATTTTTTTAAACAGAGTTTTTAAAATAACTACCTATTCAGGTTACTTTATCCTGAAAAAAATAAGGGAAAACATCAAATTTTTGTTGGAAAAGCATTATTTTATTGTAATACATCTGACAATTAATGTTCGGCCAAAATCATATCTAAATCAGATTAAATCTTGTTACCGGTATCATCAGTAAATAAAACTGCAGTTGGCGCTAATTTAAAGCTTAAACCATCGAGGCTATACCTGTCTTAATTAATTTGCGAAACTCAAAAAAAGTGAGAGATTTTATAATCAGTATGTTTAGTCAGGGGAAGAAAACGAGACAAATTGCTCGAGATTTGGAATTATCAAAATCGACAATTTCCTTCACAATAAAATCATATGGTGAAAACGGTAAAACTGCACCGAAGTTAAAGGAAAAAGCCAAGGACGTCCGTTTTTAGTTACTGATCGTCAAAAAAGAGAGTTAGTTAAAATCTGCAAAAAAACAGGAGAGGCACTGTAAGGAATATAACATCGGAGTGAAACGAAAATACAAAATTAGCACTTTCCAGCGAAACTTATAGAAACTGGATCCACAAAAGTGGTCTCGGCTTATATAAGGTACAATAATTTCAATACTAAATTAGGTTTACTAACATACACGTAATACAATATTTTTGGCTAAAGAAAAGCCATTGCTGACCGAAGGTCAGAAGAAAAAACGCTTGAGTTGGTGTAAGGAAAGCATGCAATGGACACAGGATCAGTAGAATTCGGTTTTTCTAGCGACGAGTCTAAATTTAACATATGTGTAGGAGATAATCGGAAAAGAATGATATTATAAGAACTAAAAATGAAGCGTTCCATAAGGACTGTTTAAAACTAACTGTTAAGTTTACTTCGGGAGTAATGATTTGGAGCTGCATGTCCGCTAAAGGTGTAGGAAGCATGCAGTTTGTAAATGGAACTGTTAATGCACTCAAGTATCAAGATATACTGGAAAATAACTTGCTCCCCAGTATTGAAAAATTGCATAAAAAAATTGCAGCAAGACGGTGCTTCGTGTTATACCGCTAAAACCACCCAAATTTGGTTTAACGACCATAATATGACAGTTATGGATTGGTCTTCCAGCAGTTCTGACTTAAATGTCATTGAAACCCTATGACAAAAAATGAACCAGAACTGAGGAACAATCCACAAAGGACCCATAAAACTTTAAAGGCTAAAGTTCAAGAAGTCTGGGATTCAGTAATAGCAGAAGAGTGTCAGGCCCTTGTAAATTCTATGCCTAAAAGAATTCGGGTAGTAATTTTAGCAAAAGGTGATGTTACGCCATATTAAAATGGCTTGTTATTATGGCATTATTATGTTATTATTAAACAAAAAATTGCAGTTATAAATAGATATTTACGATATGTGCATCGTAATGTGGACGTAATGGACGTGAAGAAAATTCGTGAAGTCTCTGAAAAAGTGGTCCTTGCCTATTTTTCGGAACAAGCAGGGAAGCTAAAACCATCCTCGTTATGGTGCCGATATTCTATGTTGCGAACGTTGGTCTTAATTAAGAAAAAAATTGATATTAGTCAATATCATCAGGTTGTGGCTTTCTTGAAGAGGAAATCGGAAGGATACCGACCTAAAAAATCGTTTATTATTGGCAAAGAAGAGATATACCAATTTCTTAAGAAATGAATGATAATGATTTCTTATTTATGAAGATAAATTACAGCTTAAATAATTAAAACCAATTTCAAATTCATTATGCTTTCAGGTCATTTTGATCATTGGAGTTTTTGGTGCTTGCCGTCGTGAGGAGATTACAAATTTGATGACACGATACATTCAAGACGAAGTAAAATATATCAAGATCACCTTGCCAAATTCAAAAATTGGGAAACTACAACATGAACTGAAAGAGTAAAGAGTAAAGTAGTTATTGCCAACTCTGACTATTAATGGTGTTTTTCTTGGCGTATGGCTTATTTCTCGTTTTGAATGTAAAATTAAAATTTTAAAATGAACAGGTTAAACTAACACAAAAGCGTAAATGAAGCTGGCCACGTTTTCTTACGATTTTCATTATTATTTTTGTTACGGCGTTTATATTGCAAGCATGCCGTTGCCTAAATGAGCAATAACACTGGTTAATAATTTATGTAGAATTTATAGATTACGTTCGTAACTTTCTTAGTATTGAATATAATAAAAATTAATGTTTAATAATGTATCTATGAAAATAATATGACCTGACTTCAGGTTAAATCTTTTGGGATTGCGATCATTACTTTATCAGAAGAAGGAGATGATTATAGACAAGAAGTTACAGCAAATAATCTATTGGAAAACCGAGTTTTATTATTCAACATATTAATACAAATGAAATTATCTTATCTTCGACCAAGTTGATATTTTTGAAGGCAATGCATATTTAATTGCAACGAAAAAATAAATTATAAGTTATTTCCAGTTTAAAACATTCAGAAAACACTTTTTAACAAAAAATTCTCTATTATTATTAAAAATTTTAAGGGTGATTACAAAGTTAAAATCTTAAAATTATTGAACTATATTTTCCTACATAGGTAGTACATTAATCATTGTTTTAATACTCACAGTTATAAACTTTTCTTAATTATCTTTGGAAAAACCAATTAGGAGAGATTTTATATTTGTTTATAATTTTTACTTGCTGTAGGCAATATTAAATTTAAAACAAATTACAAAACGATTGCTTAACTGTATTCGTTTATACATAATCAATTTTTAATTTATTTCCATATAAAATAGCATGGTTAATACAATTCCCTATGCTATAAATTCAATTTGAGTTTTAAAACTGAGTTTCCTCTATACATCCCTAGCGAGAGTTTGTTTACAACATTTTTTGAAGGTGAGGTCAGCTGTATAAAAATATTTTATATTAAGTTACTCCGAAGTTAAATGCGTAAAGAGTTTTCAATCATAACCATAAAAAAATTGTTTCCTTTTTATTAACATTTTAATTAACCAAACATTTTATAATTTAAAGGTATACTTGGCAAATTAAATTACAATAGAATAATTCTTTGTGCTGTAAAACATATTAAATATTAAAAAATCACTGAAATGGCAAGGAATGTCTAATTTGATATTAAGGACGCTGGCGCCTCGCCGTACACAATTTTAAGGTGAATAAAAAGAATTTTTTAGTGTGCATCTAAAATTAGATTAATAATTCTGTAAATACTGCAATTTTACCATCTTAAAAAAGCAAATTTAGCTTTGTAAATGTCTAGATTCATGAATACTACGGAGCTTCTCGACCAAATATTATAGGGAGATGTCTCTTGACGAATGGAAAGAGTGAGAGCCAATAGCGTACGCAATTAATTGGAAAATGCTCTTAGAAGTAGGTATTATTAATTATTTATGCAACAACTTACGCAGTATTATAAAAACAGAAAATAATGAAAGAATATGCAAATTTTTTATTTCTGTACCTTTATTAGTATACTTTTGCAGAAGGGAAGACAATTTCTTATACGAGGGAGGGCTGATAAGTACCCGTGTTTGACAAGAGTTGGTGCTATACAACCTTAATATTATAAGTATCCTTGAATGCCAACTTTCAAACAACTCATATCAAAATTTCATTGCGATATGTCCAATAGCGTATTTGCTACACAAGTTTGAAGTGAACAACTTATTACATTTTTTAATTACTGCAAAAATTCGATATCGAGCAGTTTTTCTAACTTGTTTTTCGATTGGAAAGCTTACAAATAAATCAACGAAAAATTAAATGCTGTTTACGGGGACCTTTCACATTCGATGACCACAATTGAATTTTGGATTAATGAATTTAAATGTGGTCTAAAGAGTGTTCTTAACATCAACGTCCAGATCGTCAAAATAAGCAAGGTACGGAAGAAATGGTTAAAACAATTCATGATATCGTATTGTCAGACAACAGAGTAAAATTGCGTAAGGTAGCTGAAGCTGTAGACATCTCAAAAAAACGTATAAGCAATATTTGACATGATAACCTATATGAAAAAGCTCTCCGCGCGATGGGTGCCGCATTTGCCACAATCAATGAAAACGTGCACGTGGAACCACTTTAAAGCAACGTTTAGATATGTTTAAGCGTAACACAAATAATTTTTTGCGTGGTTTCGTGTCTGTAGGTTAAACATGAAACATCTGAGACCAAAATACAGTCAAAAAAATTGATAGAAACTGGATCTAGCGGTCCAATGACGACAAAGGTGGTTTCTTTGGCCGAAATGGTTATGGCTACTGTTTTTTGGGATTCTCGTGATATATTTTTACCGACTATCTTAAAAAAGGAAAGACAATGAATAGGGCAACATTATATAATATTATTGGATATTTTGTCCCACATTTATCTGAGAAAAAATGTGCATTTTCATCAAGACAATACACCTTTATCCACATCCATAATTGCAATGGCTAAAAGCAAAGAATTAGGTTGTCAATTGGTTTTTCATCGGCCCTATTCTCTGGATTTACTCTCTTGTGACTCTTATCTGTTACTTAACCTAAAGAAACGGTTCCGCTCTAAAATATTTGTATCAAATATCGGTTGTAATTCGATGTAAAATGGCTATTTTAGAGGGTTTGCCAAATTGTATTATTTAGAAGAGATAACAAAATTGGAAATGCGTTAAAATAAATGTATTAAACTAAAATAAGACTACCTTGCAAATAAAAAAAACTTTTTTAAAAAAAATGTTGCCTTCTTATCGAACACGGGTATTTATCAGCCCGCCCTCGTATACTATATACGTTTAGTTGACTAATACTATTTATTAATAATGGAATAAGTACATAACATATATTAATCATTTTATATTAATCTTGTCGTCGCCTTAATTGCTGGGGGCTCGACCGGGTGCCATTATTTTTAGGTTGGTAAAAAGTTGACCAATGAGAGCGTAATTCATAGTATTTATTTATTTATGTAGTTGTTTTTTTATACTTAATTTTGAAAGGAATTTATTTATATATTATGGCATTTCTTATTAATTATATTATATTGTACTATATAATATTATTTTAACCTAAAGTCGAAGTTGAAAGTGAGAAAAGAAATTCGGCTCCTAGTACTTTATTTAATTATACTGATTAATATTATAAATATAATATTACCGTATGAAAACCTCCTGACCTACAAAAATATCCGATATATTTATTTTTATAAATACCCACGTTTTTATTTTTATTTATTCAATCTATACTTTGGTTTGAACGGTTGACAACTTCATTTATACTTATATCTTTTAGATAAAACCAATATTATTTATTTATAATATTTGAGACTTGAATAGCAAAAATTATTTTATTGTTATTCAATATAATATAAACATTATATCACAAGTAATTTCATGTACAGACATCATTTTTGAGATCTAGTTATTATTTGCTCAGTCACAAACTCGAGTTCTGTCTCAAGTTTTGTAGTTTTTGAACAATCTGCAATATTTTTAATAGTGTACTTCAAAGTATATTTTATAAAATACTTTATAGTAAATTATATCTACATACATAATATTATGTATAAATTTAATACATTAGATAGATGTGAGTTACGTTCTTTATAACTTGCACATTTTAAGTCATAAAGAGTTTTATGATATTGTAGACGACATAAATAATTTAGTAGCGATGATTAACAGATATAGCAAAATTGCTGAAATTTTTACTTGAAAACTATATACTGTAGGCATAACTAGATATTTGCACTAATTTGTCATCACGATCGCATTTGCGTCTAATTTACAATTTTAACTGATAAATTGCATTTTACGATTATATCTAAAGTTCTATTTTAATTTTAATTTCGAAGTAAACAAACAATTTAAATCTAACAATTTTCAAAAATTCCAGTAGTGATTAAAATATTAATAATTTTTTTACGACTTTGTATAATTTGTAAATTATTATTTACTTACTATGGAATTTTCACAAATTAATATAAAATAAATTTATTTTGTATAATAAATAAATATAAGTATTATAAAGTAAACAACTAAAGTGCTACTATTTATGCAGATCGAAGGGATTTTTGCGTTATGCACAGCCCAAGATAAAAATTATGTAAACTTTACTGAATGAAAACTGTATACGTTATTTTTCGCACATTAAAAACGAAATTTTGAACTACAAGCAAAATTTACCAATCATGAAATCGATAATTCAAGGAATCCGTAACTCAAAATTGATAAAACCGTAGAAAGAAATTTTCTGCAATTTTCAATTTAATAGAAAAATTCTGTTGAGCTATATCTACTCCTAATTTTTACTCCTAATATTTTTTTTGTGAAGCATTCTATTGAATATAAGCTCTACCCATCTTGACACTATTCAATAGACGTCAAAAACTAATAAAACAGAAAACTGTTATAAGGACTAATACAGTTTGTAAAATATTTCTTTCACAAAAGGATCTTTAAACAAGCAGAAAGGTATAACCTCACAACATTATGATGATAAATAATAATTCAATTGTAATTTATCTTGATCTATAGTATCATTAGCAAAGCTACAGGATAACATAAACCCCTTTATATACCTATGTATGTCAGTTTGAATTAAAAAATATACCTTCAGTGGTTAATGCCGACGTTATAAATTTTAAGTTAGCATGAAAAATTGTTTTGATAGCTATAATGTTGTAATAATTTACATGAAAAAATAAGGGGCGAGATAAGAAAATATTTTGACTAAAAAGATTTTTTTGGGATTATATAAGAGAGAGAAAATATATTAAGTTTTCAATGAAATAACATGTTAGTAATAACAGCAGAATCCTGACGTATAATAGAAGAAACAAAGACTATAAATTTTCCACTTTAAAAGTATATTGGGCGTTTAAACGTATCTTGAATTATTTTGCTTGGTATTTCTCTTATTCATGCGTACAAAAATATAAAACTTTGCAATGTCATTTGAAATTAGTTTGAAATGAAAATTTTTACAAACAACAACAATATGAAATTATTCTTGTTAACTTATTTGTGCGCGTCACTAACTAGATGAAGTATTTGATTGTCATATTTTGAATCCGCAGTTTGCAAAGAAAAAGATATTTTTTTATTTGAACAGTAATGGTCCTTAAATATTTATGAAAAACCGAAACGCTTTAAAATTTTTTTCTCGAACAAGAACTGTTCGCTTCAAGCAGTTTGTCTCACGAGAACTCGAGTGTGCCCATAACTAAAAACTATCCGCAGGATATAAAATATGTATATTTTATAATTGTTTAATGTTACAACTTATAACTATAAACTATAGATAGTTTTTAGATACGAGTCGCACTCGAGATCTCGTGGGACAGACTATATTAACATTTTTTACATAGTAAATATAACAGACCTTTTAACGATCATTACGAATTTTAAATTTCCTACTTGTTGATTAAGTATCTCTACAATCTGAAGTGATGGAATAGTAAATTGCAGTAATAATAAATTATTGAGAGCAGTTACCAATATCCGTTAACGATTTACAGTATTTTTATTTTTTTTATATTGAACAATTTAGATTTTTTTAAATTAATAAGAATAGATCATATTATTATAGGTAAAATAAATTAAATTGAATTATGTAATGATGCAAACGTAATTTGAATTTAACACTCGATAGCGATTTTAAATTATTTAAAATTACCGCCAAATATATTATTTTGTATCTACATTGGAAATGTTGAAGAAAACTCCAGTGCATGAAACATTGAGCGCAACCAGTGGATGAACTATCACGAAGAGAAGAACATGGGTAAGGGTGAAGTTGGCACGTCAGAAAGAGAGCATCAGAAAAAGTGGATTTCTTAAAAATTGAGAAACCAAGCAGTGTACACGCATTTTGCGACAGATACATTAATTTCTTGGTTTACAATTTTTTGCTGTTGTGCTGTTCTGTCTTATGTAGTTTGGCACATCCAAAGGTAAATTATATTTGTAATTAATAAATTCAAAAGGTACGAGTTCTCGTGTAAGTGAATTCAATGAACATGATTATTTTATATTATAAGTTTTAACCGTACTAGAACATGTGTAGGCGTACCTTCTGGCCTGTCTAAATTATGATCAAGTGAACCCAAGGAAGTGTTACAAGAACTACATGCATTGTTTAATATTTGAAGATCCAATATTAAAACTTAGGATATTTTACCACGAGGAAGCCATTTTGTATAATAAGACAACTCGATCCTTTCGGTTTTATATTTGAGGATTTTCACTCATTATGTTTCTACAGTCAATGAGAGATTTTCGATGCAAACTTTTTATATTCTGAATCACATTGTATTTTTAACAAATATCCGACAATTATAAATTTTATTGATAAAGAGAATTACCTATGTATTCTGACCATTTTATGGACCATTTTATGAACTCCATGAACTTCATTCATTGGCCATGTAACTAGCGATAAAAAGATAACCAATGCTATATGTACATCATGACAAATATCAAAATTATTTACAATGTTGAAACAGACAAATGTAACAATGATTGACAAACTATAAAGCAACTAAACCACTCTTGCGTTTAATTATGTGTGTGCTTGCTTGCGTTTCTTCAGACGCATCGGCTATTCTCAAGTTTATTCTTCGATACGAGAGAAGTATTATGACCGGGTTAGTAATGTCGAGGTAGAGCATTATGTACATTACACAACGTGGAGCTCCTAGCATTAAACGATACGATAGTTCAGGATTTGCTGAATTGCACTGCCGCGCCGCTTAAGTTTATGAAATAAGGTTATTGGTGGGAAATTTGATTTTACGATTCGACATTACAATTATGTACATGTTATTTTTCCGAAATAAAAAAGATATCAAATAATTGATAATATTATTTTGTTTCTACTCAATTCTCAAAAACTGATTCAATCCAGTTCTTGCAGTCCCTGTTATAATCGCAATCGAAAAGAGCTTTTAATTGATTTTCATCTGTCCGATCTTATAGTTGTGGGAATCAGTGATTAATGGTTAGTCAAAAACAATTATAAAATAAGTAATATGTTTTGGTTTAATATAGTTCATGAAACAATCAAACAAATTAATTAACAATCAATTGACTGCACGAAAGTTTGCACGTCTAATCAAATATAGAGCGAAATTATGAAATACAGAATAAACTTAAAAAATAAATCAAACAGAATCTACATAATATCAGAAATTATCAAAAAAAGCTGACAATAGCATGAACTACTTAAGCATTATGAGTAGATATTTATGTTCTGTTTGTCACTCCTGTAATTAGTTACTGTGAATGAATATCAATGTATATGTGTTACGTTCGACCTATATAGGAATAGCATTGTAATAAGGACATACACAAAATGAACACCACATACAATTCGTGTTAAAGGCTATTTATAAATCGTTCTAGTTTGTGGTATTGTTAAATCAAATAAATAAAGTTAGTTGGATGAAGTACATAGAATATACACTGCATAACGAGAACCCTTATCACATTTTCCAAACAATACCTTGTATATTAACAGCGTAATATTGCAGAAACTCTTGTGTGGAAAGTCAACAATTAGTTTCTTTTGTTATATTCTCAATCACATAAGAATTATAATTAATTATTACTACTACCAACATTGTAAATTTTATTATCTTTATGAAATTGTACCTACTACATAACTACTAATTGACTATACGAGTTATCAAGACACGCAGCCATATGGAAGAATTGTAAATTCTATGTCCCTCTCACTCGAACGCACTCCGCGCACTATACTGTCCACACGTTCTAACGGAATGGATCGCGAGATTAATAATTGTTAATGAGGATTTACATTGAAAATTAGCGCCATCAAGTTGTCGCGACAATTTAGTATTGCATTAAAACATATATGGCTGCGTGTCTTGATAACTCGTATAGTCAATGCTACTATACATAATGTATATTAAACAATCGACAACGTTTTTACTCATCCTTATATTATTATGTAGGGTCTATTATGCTTATACTATGCTGTTACCATGTAAAATTAAAAATAAATGTTTTTGAAAGGTTTTTTCCTTCTCGTAGTTATAATATATTATGTAATACACTGTGTAGAAGTAGGTAACCATGAATGAATATTTCATAGGGTAGTAGTATTGAATCCTTTTTGTTTTCTTTGATCACAACTATTAAATTGACACCTGTTGATAAAAACAATAAAATCAACTGGTATTTTAAGTTTTATTAAGTTAAAAGTTTGAATTTAATATTGAAACATTATATAAAAACTTACCACAAAAAAATTCATATAAAATTAAGAAGCAGACAAACTTTAACTTGATAAATAAATTAATATTTGCAAACGGTTAAGATGCGAGGTTGTTGGTATCAAAATTAAAATTAGTAAATGAATATTATAAACACTAGGTTCTCGAGCAGCTGTGACAACTTTATTTTCTATTTCACAATTTTTTATATTTAAATTACGTATACCATTGCTTACATTTGCGATTTAAAAGGATTTTATTTTAAAATATAATTATGTGCATTAAAAGCGAGTACTTTGTGCATTTAAATGTATAGTTTGTGCATTGAAATAATATTTAATATTAAATAAAATAATATATTGTCATCTATGTTAAATAAATAATATTGCATTAAACAATATTTTATTTGTGGTGTGTGCTAAAACGATTATTTTGTACATTAAACTAAAATATAAAAGAATCTACATTGGTATATAAATATTTTCAATTTAAATGAATAAAATTATAATATATAATAAACATAAACTATAATAGTTACTGTATGGAACTTTTCTGGATGTTTCAAAATAATATAACTTTTAAAATAAATGTGCTCGAGGACGGCGAGTAGTAGGTACTGTTAGACGCGAAAGGAAATTTCATCCTTTTATTTTAATTTTTATAAATAACAGCCATACAAGCAGAGAAGCAATACATGTAAAAAGTATCATTTTTTAATTTGTAATCAATTTATACAGTTAAGTTAAACCAGTAAGTTTATTTTCAACATTAAAGCTATTATTGGGCTTAAAAGCAAATGCTTACACGCATGCAACAAAGTTCAAAATTTTTTATTTTAAGGGTAAATATGGGTTTTATGCCCCTGCAGGATAGACGACTCATTACGAAAGCATTGCATTAGTGCAGGTAGGTATGCACTAATTGCATTTTACAATATTAGTGTTTGATGTAGGACATAAGTCTAAGTTAATATAATTCAATTACAGGCAGTTTTTTGCGATAATCTTGAGTTAAATAATTATTAAAAATAATTGCACTATTTTTGCTTATAATTACTAAATTTTTACAAATCAACTTAAGGTATTTATGATGTTCAATGTATTTTTAGTAATTATTTTTGATTCAATTGATCAGTAAGATGCATAACCTTGCATTCTAGACGTTAAAATACGTGATAAATTATATGTGCTGATAATTATACGGTGGGGCGTATATCCTACAGCAACGAGGATTTATGGCAGTAGCTTATGTGGGATATATGGCACGTAAGACTTGAAGGGGCTAAAGTTAAAGTGCATTGATTGTTATGGATGGTTGCATGAAACCTGCACAATGTACGCTTGTCGCTGTAATACCTGCGGAAAAAACGAAAAAAGAAAAAGTGTTGTTAAAAGAAGAATATATCTGAAGTGATTTGTAATGATTATTAGTATTTTATTATCACTATTCATTTTATATTAAATTTTTTTATTATATTTTAAATCAGTTTTTATATTATATTTTAATTTTACTATTTAATATTACTTTTCAATAATTATTAAGTATTAGAAAATTAATATACCTATTAATTTCAAATTGATTCAAGACAGGTTGAACTTCTTGCCATAAATACCTTATGGAATTATGCTCTTAATCTGGGGCATAAAACCTACTAGTGGGGGTTATATGGCCATTTGCTCTTCTTTTTTTAAACAAGGATTACTAACCCAAAACTTTATAAATACGTATCTGAAATTATATTTATAAGTGGTAAACATATTAAAATATCCATTAGAACAAAAAAAATTATATTGATACTTGAAACAACATCTAGATGATTTTTTTTTCTTTGGTATGCCATATATCCCACATTTACCCTATATGTTGCTATAAACATTTGTTTTAATTTAAAGCTAAGAAGGGGATATTGCATATTATTATCACCAAGGGTAATACGTTTGATTACACTATAAAATAACCACAGTTTTAGTCTCTGTTTTAAATGAAAACAAATATTTTGCTTACTAAACTTTAATTACTGAACAAATGAATTAAAAGGAAAAACAGTTAAAATATAATATCAACGTTGAAACCGTCTTTTACATGCATTAGGTACAATAGTCGAATAACATAACTAACGGAAAATGTTTGAAGCTCAAGAAGAAAGTAATTGTCAATTTGAACGAAAAATAATATAATATTAACATTTTGCTATTTTCTTTCGTAGTATGCAAACTATTGCATCATGACAAATTATAAACTGAATTTGTAAAGTAAATCAACTTTTACATATTTTTATTTTGTCGAAACTTATACCTATTCAATTAAAACAAAGGATTTATTTTCACTTTAATTTAAGACTGCTTTAAAATAATATGACGTACACGCACGTAGAATCATTTTTTAAGCTCAATAAGAAAAAAAATATTAACTTTCACAAACAAAGTCAAGTTTTGGCTAGCGGGCATATATCCCTAAGTGTCTAAGCAAACATAATTTGTAAAACATGTAATTGTAAGAGTGAAATTGTCAAAAGCAAAACTATGTAAAATTGAGACAAATTGTCAACAAGAACATGCGAAAATTTCTCTGAATGGGTTGTTTGCCTTATAATTAACACCCAAGTATTGTACAAACAAGCAAGGGTTCACTAAACAATCATATAAGCACAGTAAGCTCGGAAGTTATTTTTTCGAGTTGTTAATCTAACTTAATTATTAATTAAATAATGTAACAATAAATGTAATAGAAATTATGTAAATAAATTATCTAATGCTGTGATTAGGGTACCTAAACAAGAAGTTTGGTAAGTTACTTAGGTCAAAGCGTAAATAAAACATTGCAGTTCTTTTCACGACTGCGTTTATTCACTACATCTCTACAGGGAAAAGAACCCTCGAAACAAGATGTAAGTTCAATAAAATTTCTTCTAAAATTTCCTTTCAATGTGTAAATGATAAATGAAATATTATTAATAACCACTGTTGTGACAAAAATAGATCTATGTCATATTATTACATATAGCTACGTGTTTGTTTATATTCAATTGTTATATTCCTGGATTAATGAGTAGAATTTTCCAAATAACGCTTGTTAAAATTACATGATAGCCTTATTAACGGATGATCTTCCACGTGGCAAAAATAATTACAAACACGTGCAGAAAATTTTTCTAAATTATACCGAAACAGAGAAACACAATCATGCTTACTACTTTATTACTTTCCATTTGTATTTACGCATCTTTTTTTAACTTTTACGAACACAAAATACGGACAAAATTTTCTTATAACAACACAGAAAACCTTCTCTGAATTTATCTCTTGGTATATTGTTTCGCAGTCAAGGACATGTTTTCAGAAAATTTCATTACGTTTGTCGAGTGATTTTTTCTTACAGCAATAATAATATTTTAATTAGACATTTTCAAAACCAATTTATTGAGAAAAACGACGTTGATGACTGATCGATATTAAGTTTATACATAATAGGCAAGCATAAAAAAGTGTTATTATACACTTAAAAGACGATAAGAAAATGGGCCACGGTCATAGCATTGATATATCAATAAAAATTGAGTTTTTAAAGCTTATTCAAAATATAAGGCTTAATAAAAATACAACGAATTCAACTTTTCGTTCCTGGTTATTGCTTAACTTTTACTCTTACAATAGCATGTTTTGGTACAAATAAAATCCTACTGAAATACCGAAGCATGCGGTATTAATACACATTTATAAAAAAAGTTTCCAATTAAACAATATTTTCTACAGTCATTAAGGAAAATATTTATTTTCATTTATTACATTTCGAAAATATGTTTTTCTCCAACCATATTACAAGCAGTATATTTTTAATAGCATTACCTAAACTGAAAATTGATGTTTTTGTTACTAATATAAAAATACGAACATTACTAAGCAAATCTTTTAGTATGTGTCCTAAAGTAACTTTTAGTGCTAGCCTGAAAAAGTTTAATATGAAATAAAATGAATCAAGGGTGTTAATTTATTAATTAATTTAAATTTTGATTTATTTCACATTATTAATGATGTAGTATTTAATATTTGGTTAAAGAAAAAGTAATATTTCTTATTTGGATTAAAAGTGTCTTTTCACTTTTAAAAACCCCTTGACTACCACGCAAATGCAAAACTTGCGTATCAAAGAAAGTTTCACTTGTAATCCGCATAATTCAATGTCCTATTTTCGAAAAAAAAAAATAATAACAAGGCATTTGAAGTAATTTTATATATGTATAGGAGAGTTCATTTATATGAAAGTAATAATAATTTTATTTAAATAAAATAAGAATCACTTTACTTAGAAGCAAGAGTTAAAAATGTATTGAAATGGAGAAAGTATCTTCTAATATTGTAGATCAGGTATATTGACATTTCCCTAGGCAATACTACGAAACACTCAAATTACATATTTATAAGGGTTTGCTTTTATCTAATACACCCTTGAAGTACACACCGGTAGAGATCCTTCGAAAAACACAAATTAGTTGTATAATGTTTATGATTTAGTCAGTTTAATTGAAAATTGAATAATTCAGTAATTAAAAGATATAGACAATAATGATACATACATATTATAAAACAATAGAAGACAACAGAGAATTTTTGTATCTCGGTAGAAAATTGATAGTAAATCGAATAAGAAACAGTTTGCCGAGATAACCCTTCAGCGAACTCTAAACGAGAAGGGTTAATAGCTAAAAATTGCTATGTTACAAATACATATGAATTGTATGAAAAAATGGTCTTAAAATTTTTATTTATAATATAGACTCTAGTTTTCGAGTGAAATGCAACATAAGGTCAGCGCTTTGCAACTTTGCCAGAGGTGGACAATGATAAAATCAAAGTTCATAAGCAGACAAATATTCGCTGTAACTTTTTTATTTTTCATCTCATAAAAATGAATAAAAAAGAATTTCAAAGAGAAGGATTTCAGCTTTTCAACAAATAAAGTTTTGATAATTTTTGAATTATTATAATATTACGAAAGTAATAGGTATCAAGGTATAAATTTTTTTTTGCAATATTTATCCATAATATGAAAATCATGAAAAACATTTTTTAACAGTTACCTTTAATTATTTACAATGAAAAGCTTAATACAGATTAAAGGCAGTAAATGAATCAACTTTGAAATATGGCTATGCCCGATTTACACGTGTACAGTAGCTTAAGCAAGCTACAAAAGCAAGTAGCCAAATTAAGTGACAGTGCTTGTCTACACACATTTAGGAGATTTGTTAGCAACTTTGTTTAGTAATAGTACGTAAATTAAATTATTTTCTTTCTTTCTCTCTTGCGAAAATACAGCACACAAAGCCATAATTTTGTTTTTAATTTCTGAGATTTGAGATTCCAAACTCATCTTTATTCATTATTTCTTGAATTTATTTGTAGACTGCATCTCTTGCTTATTTATTTTTATAAACTTTTGCACGTGTATTCCATAAACATTCCCTAATCCCAATCTCTGTACGCTTCAACAAATTTTATACATGTTTCTTCGTTCCAACGAGAAGTCATTTTAACAGCTAAATAAAAATTAGCTGTTCAACTCACTAAACACTTGGCTAAAATCGTTGTTTACACCAGGTAAGTATCGTTGCCATCTGAATAATTCGGTGGTTGGGAGTACCTACTTGCGCGAGTAAATAGACGGTTGTTCTATTCACTTAACTAAAATATTTGCTAATTTATTTACTTGCTTTAGTACTAAAAGTGTTGATGGGGCTTACACAATCTTGAAAGTTGGCGGAAAGAACCGTCTTGTTTACGAAGTTGATGCCGCGTGAAAACGTGCGTCTGATCGTTTTCTTTGAACAACACTTTTAGTAGTGCGGAATGTAAACTTTGAATAAATAAACACTTTCAGTTGCACTTGATTTATTCATAAACTGTTATGGTTGTTACAATTCATAAATGGTTTGACCTTTGTATAAAAGGGAGTACGCTTCGCAGAACCTTAAGGTGCAGATCGTGCAACAGCTTTCGATATACTGAAGTTTCGGCGGCACAAAGATTGACATGTGGACGACAAATATACAGGGGGATGCAAATATAACATAAATGAAGTTAGCGGCAATTTCAAATAATGCAAAACAGATTGCAATTCTAAACAAGTGTAGTTTAGACGATGCAAGTAACTAAATTTAGTTATTTATTTTAGCAGCTTGCCTAAGCTACAGTACACGTGTAAATCGATTTTCAAAATGAATCTTTATCTAAATTCGAACATGTATGTGCATTTGCGTTCAAATTTTTGATTGTAAAATTTAGCGATATTTCAAAGTTAACTCATTTATCATAATCAACTGCTTAATAATTATTCAAAAATTAAACAAAAATAATATAGATATTTAAAAGCTAATATTGTGGAATTATTATTTTTTTCAAACCATTGTTTTATTGTTGATTTTGGGTCGAAACTTCCTAGGTAAACAAATTTCTGAATTAGTAATAAGTAATAACTATGCTTCTTCTTCTTCTTCAAGCGCCATACACTCTGCAGGATTTACGCGATCACTTAGGCTGAAGCCAAGATGACGAACTAGGGAATTTAATTAATGGGAAGGTTTCTCGTTGCTTTTCCTATTGCCTACAGATATATTTTGGGCTTTAGATCACAGCAGTGTATTCGACGCGACTAGATGTGAATCGCGGTTGCTTGCTTTCCAGTCGGATATACTATATATACGTATACGGATATACGCTATACTGCTGAAGAACTAACTGCTAAATAATCATAATCTGCAAGTTTGAATGCCTTCTGCATCAAATCAAAATTAAATTTTCTACATTGTTCCTTATGAATTGTATCGTATTGGTTAAGGTTAGCTCAGCTTTACAAATATATGTGTATTGTCCAATAATATAATTTTTTTTTTATTTTTATAAATTTTAATAAATATATATTAGTTAAAAACGTTCGCGACAAACTGCTCTTTAGTTAAAATCTAATTAAATTTTGACCTTCCGTTGAAGGTTATAAAGTCACAGACTCACAGACAGACATAATCACATAATCATACGTGTCAAACACCTCTCTTTTTTAAATTGGGGGTTGAAGAGTGATTAACAAATATTTTTTCGAGCAAAATACAATATAGAGTCGGAGCTTTGCAAAATTTTTGTAACCGATCTCCGTGTGTAAGATTAAGATTAACTTCAATAGATTGGGGTAATGTATGTTCTTGCCAATTGCAAATACTCCGTATCTACTAGTTTCGGCGTTATTTAACCATCCTCAAGATACTGTGCCAAATTTGAAAACTTTGATAAATCCCGTCATAAGATAAAAAATGTAAAAATATAAAATCATAAAAAACAACAATAAATCTTCACACAACCAAACGAATCCAAATATTTATAATAAATTACATTTCGCAATACATTTCAATGCACAATATATTGTTTTATTACAAATAGTTGGATTTAATGGAATTTAATATTGTGGTGAATGGACAATTTGCATGATTTTTAATTTTAACATATTAATATTCTACATAACAACATATGTAATGTGACTTAATTTTTTTAAATTTGGTTCACAAATAAAGCCAGAAAAAAATATTAAAGTTTAAATGTATATTTGTCGCGCGAAATCGTCTTAATAAATATGGCTGACTTAATTTGAAATTTGAGGATTTTGACGTCATCAAAATGGCGATTAGTAACTAAAATTTGGTTACTTCATAACTTATTACCGGTTGGTACTTACTTGATAGACACTTTAGTGGAAATTATACTGGTGTATTGGCACCAATTGTTGAGGCTCATGTCGTCACATCCTGATGTCAATCACGCGATTTTTTCAAATAAATTATAACATTTCATTAATTTTTTGCGGGCTGACAATACAAAATTTTAATAAATCACTCAAATATTCTGATTATAGGTATATTTAACTATCAATAAATGCGATTTTGAGGTGAATTTGAATTTTATGCAAAATGTCCATTAGCCGAAAAAACCAAATTCAACTTAAGTGATATATTATGTAATGTTAAACCGAAACACAAAACAATGGAAACTAATGGTGTAGGTATACAAATTAAAATGCAAAGATTGTGAATATTGTTACTGGTCGACAACTAAAAATAAGAATGAAAGAACACGAAGTAATCTATTCAACTTCACAAGTTGCAAAACATCTGAAGTTAAAAAATTATCATCAAATAGATAAAATAGTATATTAAAAAACTAGTTTCATAAGACACGTTTTTATCACACGCAATCCGTTTTCTAAAGGATAACTGTGATAAAACGAGTTTTTCTATACTATTTTTTCTATTTTGCGGTTTTACGCTCTAAAAATATCAAAATGTGCATCTTATTTAATAATAGCAAATTTGAATTTTTTGTTTATTTTTGCTACGGTTGTTAATAACTAGGAAGTTGCGCTTTTGTTATAAATTTACAAGTTGGAATACCGTACAAAAGTTTATTAATTTGACAATGAAAATATTAATTTGACAATTAAAATGACATTAATATTTGCTTTAATTTATAAATTACCAACCCCTTAAAACAAAAAATTGCGTTTCGAAATATTGGCCATTTTGATACGCGATTGGGTTTCAAAATGACGTTGTTTTAGACGCAAAATAGAAAAACAATATTAAAATTCTACACGAAGAAAACAAATACTCGTATGTATCTAAAACGAATTTTATGGGAAAAACAAAGAAAATTTACTCAACAAACAAGAACAACTATCGTTTCAACCCTTACATCACGTTTTCCTATAATTATTATTGTTTTTTATCCTCTTCAACTTAATTTAAGTTTTAAATTTAATGTTAAATTTGCAAAAATATTAAAACAATTTGATAAATTGTAAAGGTAACTGTTAACTTATAAGATATGCTGTATTAATATGTACACAGGCACATAAAACAAGAATAATTCTAGGAACTCCGGACATTTGGCAATATTAAATCCGAAACCGATCTCCTTACAGGCAGTGTCATCACTGATAACGCTTGTCAAAATACAATTCAAAATTGATTAATTTTTACAACAAGAACCTAATTATGTGGCTAACGTACAGGCTATTGACTAAACATACAATTTATGTTACATACAATATACAATATATTATGTTACATACAAAATACATAGTACAATTTAAATAAAGTTTTATAATATTATTAATGAAAGATTTTGATTTCTAATATATTGCTAAGAATATTACAACGTTTTATTTATTTATATTTATTTAATATTTACCAAAAATTACAAATAAATTATATCGAATTTAAAAGTTAACAGTATTTTTATTATTATACCTATTGAAATTTTTAACAGACATCCATTACATCATTTGGCAAAGTTATATTTTATCCTGCCGATACCAGCCGCTGCGATGCTTACATTCCTATGACTGCATTTTCTGAGTTGATTTACTTCAATTTCTACTTTGTTATTTATTATTATTTTGTAAAAATTTGGTTTCTAGTGCTGTGAAGAAAACAATTATAGTCTGTCCCACAAGAGCTTGAGTGTGCCTCAGATCAAAAAACTACTAAGTATATCCGAACGATATAAAATATTTATACTTTAAAAATTACTTTATTTAGTATTTACTTACCAGTACTTCTAGTAATTACTTAATAATAAAAAATTTAGGATACTTTTTACGTAAGAGTCACACTCGAGCTCTCGCGGAACAGACTATAATTATTTACTATCAAATTAAATCATTTTTTATTAACTTTAAATAAAAGAAAATTATTAGTTTTTCCAAATGCAATTCAGTTTCAAAAAAAATTATAAAAAAAGTAACAATTAACTAAGTACCTAGTAAAAATAGGTAGGTTATAAATTAAATTTAAAAATTTTATATTAAATAAGTTGGTTATTTTTTGTGAGGGCAATTACGACTTTCCTATTAACTTTTTACTAAAAGAAAATATTATAGGAGTTGAAATCCTTGTTTACACTTCACAAAACTCTTACATTTTTTGCTACTGGTAATATTGCCAATGATTTTAGTTGTCATCAAATTTCCGACTTTTCGCCAGCCGAAACTCAAATCTGTCTCAGTGTGCGTCGAAAATTTTACAGACTTTTTAAAAACTTCTTATGCATGAAGAAATACAGAAATGTATTTAAAACTTTAGCTATTTTACCGATTATTGGTTTAGATTTTCTAAAAATTTTATTGAATTTATTCCAATAAACAATAAATGGAAAATTTAAACTTGTTCAAAATGAAACTTTCCTGGTTTTAGTACTTTGGCTAATAAGAATAGACAGTTATTACTGTTTGTTCATTTCACTCTTGTCTTGCTATGTGCTCCCTGCTTTAATTAAAAAATAGTACAGGAAATCGGAGAGAAACAAAGACGTTCTGCTTAACTCATTATTGGAGGGTTTTACCATATATGGAGAACCCCAAGTGGAAATTTGTTATAAAATTTCCCGTGGTTTATGTTTATGGAAGGAAAGCTATAGGAATTAAAGTAAAAAGAATTAATCCTTTTATTTTCTCCTTTCAATTATACTTTTTAGTATAAATGAATTAATAATTATTAAAAACCTGAAATTATCTACAACCTAAATTCCAATACTCTGTATTGCTTAAAATCTGAGGTTTTCAAGTTATGACTCGAATTAAATTAAAAAACTTAAAATTATTCAAAAACTTTGTATCTTATTTTTAAGATAAATTATAAATAAAGAAGTACGTTGGCGACTGTACGATTTTCTTAACGTTAAATTAACGTTGGGGCTAGCATAATGCGCCAACCAGGGTCAACATATTGGCGGATTGCAATCGTAGAAGAAAATAAAAACGTTACTCTTCGATTGAAACACTTTTCCAAGAAAATAAGTGAAAAATATGATATAATTTGTGTTATTTTATTCGTTCTATGTTGATAGTCTTATTCTATTGGATTTTATTCTTCGCAGAATCAGGCAAAGTAATACCTAAGTGTAATCTTATTTGTACTGTTCTTATTTTATTACTTACTGCAATAACAATGAAGTTTCTGTTTTACGATTTGGTTTTCTATTTAGGTACTTTTTTTGTAACTACTTGTGCATTGTGTACTTGAAGTTTAGGTACATTTACAACTTACAAATGGAAAAATATAAAAGTAAGATATGCGTTATAAAAAACAAAAATTTTTAAATAAAGAATGCATTTTCTAATCTACATATTTGAATATTATAGTTTTATTTGTTCATTTTCTATGTAGTAGAACGAACCTGCTTCATTCTATCTTTATTTATTCCTGTAATATTACTCTGACTGATGATTCTGATGTATGGTATTGTGTTGTACTGATGTATTATAACTGTGGTTTTCAGACCGCACAATCTTGTCAATGTATTTCCTAATAAAACATAAATATTATACTGTTTATTATAATCTAAAAAATTGACATCTAACAAGATGACAGGACATTGGTAGAACAGTAAAAATATATTTTCAACCTTGGCAATCAAGTTTCTGAAATTAATTAACAGAAAAATACACAGAGACATAAGAACCTTGAAAATAGAATTTCTGCTTTTAATCTTCTTAACGAAAATAGAAAGAAATGTCAAGTAAACTTTATCAAACTAAAATTAATGATCGTGTCATTTTGAAAGAAGAACTCATTTATAAAGATGAATTGATAGTGATTTTATATGTAATTTAACATAAAAATGAAAACATAAGACCTTATTTTTTGCAATAATTATGAATTTTTCACATAATGAAAATGCTATACTCGAAACTTGGCTGCTTAGAAACCCCAAGGACTAGAATACCTGTTTTGTATGTTTATGGAGTAATTTGATTAACATCAAAGCAACATTTTTATTGTAGAACTTTTTAAATTACACTGCAATGATACGACTAGTATTTATTTTATTATTCACAACTGCTTATTTTCGAATGCATTTGATAGAGCTTTTCTTTTTGCACAAGGCGTCCGAGAGTCTGCACTGTGGGCTTGTTTTATCGAACTTCAACTTGAACTTGATTTTTATTTCCCACAAGAATTCTAGCTGCCGATATAATCTCAATCAATTTTCTAGCTTTTTATGCTCTTAAGGAAAAGCAATAACATTTGCACGTGTTACTGTTGTCAAGTTCAACAATTTTCTATTAATTTCTGATCTCGCGCTCAGTTTCATTTTTTATTAATGCTTTCTTACGCTTTTCTTATTGTTAACTTAAAACCGCAATAAAGTGAGTTTTTCGGCAACTCAAATTCTTTTTATTAAATAAAAAGTTTGTAGCAAACTTACTATTTTTAACTTACTTATTTTTAACAAATTTATTTAAAGTTGAGAAAACTTTAAAGGAATATATTAAACTAAAGCATACCGTGTTAACCTGGAAAGTGATAAAATGCAAGAGTAATATTGGCTGACCTTAATAGCACCGAGACGCATCTTCCATCTAGGTCACCAAAGTTCATATTTCAATCTCGGTCTATTTTACCTTGTTCGTTGACCATTTGGACGTATTTATGAGGACATAGAGTGTAGAGATAGCTACCTATCACGAATTTCTCGTTTAAAATGCAAGACCAATGAGAATATTAGCTACCAGCTAGTATTTTGTTATCACGAGACATAAATAGTATGCACCATTTACTTGTTTAATTCAAAAATGCTTTTTGCGATAATATTTTAAATTCAAATTAAATTGCTGGCTTTTCTAAAAATGTTGCTAAGAAATTGCACCTACTTTGTACATACCTACTGCATTATGTTATTAAACTACCTGGAAAAACTAAATTAAATTATTTTGTTATTTCCATCAAAAGTTTACTACCTATTGGAAAACTATAAAAAGTACTTTTCGATATGTTAATCGTCTACTACATTCAAATGAAATTTATAATCATTTGCATTTGGTGGCGAGGAATATACCATAAATTATATATAAATCTACCTATTAAATGTAACTGACAGCAATCAAGAAATAAATTGTAAAACTTGTATATTTAATAGCATATTATTTTATACTAGATAGGTAGTAGTCAATCGATCAATTCAAATGAACAAAAAGATTTGGATTACATCATATTGTGTTAACCCTTTATAAAAAGTAGACTAAATCGAACGAATAAAGCTTAAATTTACAAAAATTATTTTTGGCTGACCAACCATTAGTAACAAATCACTACTTGGTCAAGCCATCTACCTTATGGCGTATATTTTTTTTTATTTTTCCTTTAAAACTTACTTTTATAGACAAACTTAGTGGCAGTAGTGGTACACCGGATGGCTAGGGGGTAAACTGCCGTTCTATTCTTGATTGTGTCGGATCGTCGGATGCACTGTAGTTCAAATGAAATTGAATGTATAAATTAATAAAATTTTTTTCTACATACATGACTAAAATGCTTTACAAATTTTCAATTTCCCGTCAATCATTTATTTTGTTATTATTTTAGCATACACAAGAAAGTTTTACCTCGGTAATTTAATTTCAATACTCTGCTGGTCGCAATTAGCCCGCATATAGTAATCGATATGACCCACATTATCGTTTGATTGCAATTTGTGTCTATGATAAAATCATTGCTAGCGCTTGCCAAGTCCTTGCTACTTTTATTGTAATTTCATAGTTAAGCGTTATTAATGGCCAAAAAATGCTGTGTACCTCTTTAGATTTTAAATTTTTATCTAGAATATTATTTGCTGAAACACCTGAACTTGAGTGCAGTAATGTAAATGAAATCATGTTTCGGTGCAGAGTCGTAATCTACGGAATTACCCTAGGTGTGGTTTTATTAAATTGAAAAATTGCATTAAACATAGGTTTGGTAAAATGATCTTCCTATTATTATATAAAAGTATCACGCCACTGATCAAACATTATTTCTTATTAACGTCATCGTCATACCACTACGAGTATACTCGTACACCCTGACGTACAAGAACTCGGACAAACGTTTTAACAAAAGTACTAAATTAAATATAACAAAACAGAAATTAAAAGATTGATTATAATAAACAACATTCTATATGGGCAACATAAATTAGAAATTTTTAAAGTACCTAGCTTTCTTCTGTTTGGATACAGAGTTAAAAACGTAATATTAAATTTTTGGTTGCTTTTCGTTACTCTATTAGTACACAGAGAGATTTAACCTGCCTTGGTCTCTAAAATTTACCATATAGCAAATCATTGTATTGAAGATTTGGTGAGTTAGGGGAGGGGCATTCAGCGGAACTGATAAAATCAGAAAAATTGATTCGGCACGTCAAGTCTTCTTGAAAAGTCTAATGTGGATCACTAAAGTGCTGTTGTGCTTAACGAAGTACTCCAGCCTGTAAAAAATCACTGGGAAATATACTGGTGGTATATTTTTTCATCAATTTTAACTTCTTCCACGAAATATTTTTTACCGATAGCACAAATATGTATTGCCCCAAACCATAACTGATTTAGGGTGTTGACTATGGTAAACGATGGAAATAAGTCTGGGTACTTTTCTGACCAATATAAATAGTAGTTTCGGGTGAGGAGCTTAGTCATAAAGTCATGTAGTTTGTAAATACATACAATAAGATTGTATTAACTAATCTTGTCACTTTTTAGTAACTGCTACTAAGGAAACTACTAAAAAGCAGCTAGTTTCTAAACCGAATCACTGATCAGTATGTATTCATTGTCGAAATTTTTAGTTTTATTTTACTCTTTATTGGGTTTACAATTACTTAAAAAAACTACTAAAACATAAACTTAAAATTATATTTTACTTAACCGGCGCCATAAGTTGCAATTATTAAAATTCAAAATAGCCACTGTATTTGAAGACGACTAATCTAGAACAAAATATTTTTGTAATTAACTCACGTATTTTTATTTTATTTTCAGATCAATGTCACCAGCTTATCACCTACTGACCCGTTATAACTACAATCACAACGTCTGAAATAAGTGACCAATATTTTTCTTCCAATTTGACTACGTTAGAAACTTCTACGTTATTATCATCTTCTGCTGCCTTTATCAACACCAACATTATCAATGTATCTATGGAAATGTCACCTTTTAATTATACCCGTCAAGCATTGGTGTTATACAACGTGGATATGGAACCAACAGACAACATTTCCGAACCTGACATTAATATCACCCGAAATTTCTCCAGGCTAAATTCTCCATTAGCTGTAACGATTGCAGTTCTTTTAGTATTCTTATTTTCTCCAATGATTCTAATAGGAAATTCGTTAGTGTTAGTGGCTATGTACAGGTTTAAACGATTACGAACTCCAAGTAATTACCTAATTATGTCTTTAGCTACATCTGACTTAGGTATAGGTATGTTTATGCCAATTGGAATGTATTTAGAACTTGGAGGTGCAAGTAATTTTACCAGTGCTCACGTATGTTTGCTTAGTTACGGAATTGCAATTTCGTTGTGTTGTGTTTCGGTATTAGTGATGGTGGCTATTTCGGTAGATCGATTCACTTCACTGGCCAGACCTTTGAGATATCCGAATTTAATAACGCATTCATCAGTAGAAAGATACATAGCAGTGTTTTGGGCGTACTCGTCGTTAGTAGGATTCACACCTCTGGGTTACGCCTTCTTGCATGGAATCTCTGCAAATTACGGGTAAGGTCTGATTAATTTTAACCTAATTTGTAAAACGCATTTATGATCAATAGCAATGGAATTTAATTTCATTACATAAACCACAAAGCAGAATATAACTGAAATTAGTAACTTTCGTGCGGTGTAACTTATATTTTTGATTAATCAATAACATTATTAATTCCCAACATGTGAAACACCAAAATTTTAATTAACCTAATGAATGTTACACGAATTTAGAAATTGAACAAATTGGACATGTGTTTTGTAGTATAAGGTAGTATATGAATTTGTATTGTTTACTTTTAATATATTACTTTCGTTGGGTAATTTGAAAACTTGAAAATTCTGTTTAAAATATTTATGATGTAATTGATATTTGCTTTTCGGGGTAGAAATAAAAAATAAAATTCGATGAATCAAATTGCTTTGTTAAAATTTTGACAAAGTAAACAAAAGCTGCAAAACGCTTCAAAGTTTTAGTAAAATTAGGGATTATTTAATTAGAATGCTATAATTGGTTTTCACAAATCGCCGATAATTTAATTTCGAGAAGCGAGTACAAGAAACGGTACGTTTTCAATTCTAGAAATGTAATTATGCCCAGGCCGGCAAAAATCTATTTTAGTAAAATGATGGCTGGAAAATTGTAATTTATTCTATTGTTTATCTAATAATTTATGTATAAAGTTGCTTTTAAATTCCAATTTTAGAACAGCTATTGATTTTTAAACTATTCTGCAAAAAAGGAAATTACTTGCTATAGGTATTGCAAATACATATAGGTACAGTTTGAACGCATGCATAAGTGAACACGAGCTATTGCCTTTTACAAATGAAAAACTAGTCGAGATGAAAGATTGTTAAAGCGCAACTTCAATTCTGCAATATTAAAATTTTCGCTTAGGTACAATGTTTGCCAAAACTTTTTTGTATTAAGCTGTATCTACAATAAAGAACAGATCACAGTTTTAAATTAGTTCCGGGTAATTTAAAAACTTGCTGATATCAGGGTAACTTATAAACGTAATATACCTTATCACATTATCCAGCTTCCAACTAACGCAAGTAAACCTACTTTCTATATTTTGTATGTAGTATTCCATAAATTAATAATGAATTAACTCCTGCAATACATACCTTGAGGTTACTTTTTGAAATTATAACATGTTTTAGATATTTTGGGTTTCTCTAGTTTACACTAATGGTTAATTATCATAGTACACGATAAGTGGCTGTCATGTTAGCTCGACGGATCTGAAGAAGTTTCCCAAAGGCTAATAGGATAATCAGTTTAGTTTAGCAATACTATATTCAATCAGAATTACCATCCACATCCAATTAGAACCTCATCTAACAACATCCCATGATGACAATTTATTATCGTTTTATTATAATTATCGTACTTAACAAAACTTTAAAAAACTTCTAAGCTAGCTATAAGTTTTTTCCTAATTGCAAGTTTGCTGTTTTAAAACAGCTGAAAAACTTGCCTGAAGAGTATTTCATAACCCCAGACTCCCCGGCCAGAAATTTCATGATTTAGTATTAGTCTGATGTTGAATTTATATTCGTTTATTTTAACATTATTTACAGGTATATTGGATTATAATATGTCTGTTTACATTACCATTTGTATGTTCATATTATTTTATAAATTGGTTTATATAAAAACCTTATATCTTATAAACAAATTTAATAATTTTAATAATTAATTTAATTTAATAATTAATATTTAAGTACGCCGCTGAAGTACTTTGTATGACAAGCGTAGAAGAAGAACAACTAAGGATCTTTGAGAGGAAGGTGATTAGAGCAATCGTGGTACCAAAAAGGATTAATAACACTGAACTAAGAATAAGAAAGAACGAAGAGATTGAGAAATTGCTAGAAAATGAAAATATACTTAGGTTTATCAAGTCACAGAGAATAAAGTGGTTAGGACATATAATGCGAAGAGAAAAAGATGAGGCAATAAGATTGGTGACTGAATGGAAGCCAGATAAGGAAAGATGCAGAGGAAGGCGAAGAATAAAATGGTGGGATAGCGTAATGAAAGACTTAAATGAGAGGGAAGTCAAGAACTGGAGAGAAAAGTGTGCAAATAGAAAAACTTGGAGACTGATTGCAAAAAGAGCAAAATCACACGAAAAGCTATTAGTACAGAGTAACAACAGAGGAGTAATCCTCCTCATAAAATGGATTGTGAAGACTTCTAAGAAGTGGTTATATTCCGACAGGAATGGAAGCCTTTAATTGATTGAATTAATAAATTAGAGAACGGTTACGGTCTGATGCTAAAGTGCGTCGACTACTAAGTAAGCAAAGAACTGCGGTTGTGGATCAAGAACGTTATTCTAATTATCCTCCCTCGGCGGGCAATGGCAAACCACCGAGATAACCTGCTTGAAATCCCTTTATAAAATAAAGTGGATAGCCAAAACCCATCTTGGGTTGTAGTGCTACTGTGTGTGTATTAATAAAAAATTTAATTTAATTATAAACAAAAAATTTTGATAAAAACATCCTTCATTGCAGATATACAATTTAATGCTAAAATTTACTCTTGTAAACTTTTTGAAATACCAATCCATTTTTTAGAGAAGTCGAAAATAACGAACACTGTATATACAAAAATGAATTACTTTGTTACTCGCAAAGCTAGCCTTCGAACAAGTATATTTTAACTGTCAATTTATACCACGAATTTTTTTGTTATTGCCCATTAATTTGTTAATTTCCGTATTATGTCTACAGGTGCAGATAAAATAGTATATTGTAACTCGAATTTAAACTGATTATTAAACGCTCGTGTGGATAGTATATCACATTAAAAACAGTAATTACAGTAATTTTACAAACAGTAATTGTAAGAGATATTGTTATTATACAATAATCTTATAGAAGTTTAAGAAAACACATCAGCAAACTATTTAACAAATCGATTAAAGAGAAATATTTGCGAATTAACCTTTTAATTAAAGATATCTAAAGTACCAACATTAGATATTAATAATGAAAGCAAAAACGGCAACACTTAATATAATATTAACACCAATATTGTCAACTCAGACACTGTAGACACCGACATTATTAACAAAGAGAACCGATCCAATCTTGATTGTTGCTGAAAGGGTTTAATGCAAATAATAATTCGTCTTCAAACTTCAGACAAACTCCGAACTTTTCGCATTTGTTCAATATTTTAAAGAAGAAAATGGTATCGATTCTTTTAGTTGTTATAATTGGTTTTTAAAGTGTTTGTCTATAGAGGTTGTCATCGTTTAATAATCCGTAGAATTAAATAAAAATAATATTATATATTTTACAAACTCCGCCGACAGTTCAGGTTTGGTTACCTAGAAAGCGGTACCGTCATATAGCGGCCATCATAACATAATGGTAGGAAACGTCACAACAATTTAGCTTTTCTAAGTGTAGTTTATTTTCATGAAATAGTGACGTCATCTACCGATATATTAAGGCCGCTGATATTACCACCGATTCAGGAAACTAAAACTTTAAGATTTAATATATGCTTGTGATACATTGGGGTAATAACTTGATAATTACTTTCTAGCTACTGTCTGGTTGTGCTGTTAAATAAAACTAATTTTCAGACTAATTTTATGCTTTCCAACCTCGGTTTAACCTTTTATCTGTGAATAATCTATGAATTGCAACAATATCTGTTTCCAAAAAATTTTATTCTGTCAAATTACACAATAAATTCATGTTAAAATTTTAAACATTTTATTTTATTTTAATTTAAAAAAAAAATTTAATTAAAAAACAAGGATTCTGGTTGCAGATTCACGTTGGCGTAAAATTTACTTTTACTTACTATAAATAAAGATATCTTTATTTAATAAAATCTTATATATTACCATATGCTTTTCTAATCTCCCTGTTTCTAGGATGTTATCTCCTAAAAAAGTTATTTTCACTGTGATAATTACTAATGTTACATTTAAATTTTTTCCCAGGAGTAGCATCTTTACAAACATGGATAGATTTATTATTGTCATCATTGTAGCGCAGTACCGGCTTTGGTTAATAATTTCGTTATTGCTAACATTCAACATGAAATAATTTTTTACCTCCAAAAAATGTCATAAGTTTAACTTAATTTCAAAAAAAACAATTTTTTCGCTTATATGCTTTTAGATCCTTAAAGTAATAATGTCAAATTCTACTAAAAGAAATTTTGCATAAAACTAAAAATAGAAATTATACTAAGCTTTTATAGAAGTATGAATTTGATAAATTATGGATTTAACAGTCTTCTGACAAGTACTTATGGCTCTTGTAAGTTGGCTGAACATAAATTTAATGCAAACATGGAATTATGTCGATTACTATACATATAAATTTTTCGAGGACTACCTACACCACCTGGAACATCAATTATTATTATTACAATCTGCTTACTTTTATATTTGTAGGTGTGGTGCGTATTTTTTCTTATATAAACGGAATTAATTTGTAGGTATATGTTGTGAAAAGGTTCATTCATAAATAGCAATAAAAGCATACTAAACTTTTGAAATCAATTCACAGCTGCAGCTGTCTCTTACATTTTAGCAAATATCAATCAATCATAATATTAGCAATAGCAATATTAATTAATAATCTTCAGCTACAAGTGTTGCCAAGTTCAGAAATACTTTTTTCGAGTTGAGTTCTTGATGGATTTTAATAATTAACCAATTAACGTCATAATCACGTGAACAACGATTCTACCTGCATGCAGTTTTAACTAGTTTTACCAAATGAATACAAATTCATGTCACTTGCCAGTGTTGTTAACTATTAAGGTTTTTTGTTTACAAAACAGAAATGCTTTATCTTTATTCTACTCAAACGAGGTTAAAATAAAGTACATCATATTATTTGTATTTTACTTATCATTCGATTTATTTAAGAACAATGATTCTTTAAAAATAAATTTAAAAAAGAAAAAATATATAGCCGAATATAAAATTACAAAATGTTCTAGAATTCCGTTAGTGATTTACTCATACATATAATAGTTTTCCATTCGATGTGAAAATGAAAATAAGAAAGATAAAATATCCACTTCCATTTATTTTTGAAAGTTTGTCAACCTAGTTTCCTCTTACACACGGAAACATTATCCTAGTTAAAAAGTTTAATAATATGGTGGACAAGTAAAGTACTTTGTGCAATGTTATTGCTCTGTGCAACCGTAACCGTTTCAATAATAGAGATGATTATATAAAGTTTAAGCAACTATAGTTTCTGCTAATTATCCTTGTTAATAAAATGTTTCTACATAATGCATCTTAATTAACATTGTATATAAAATCACATCATAGTGTTGAAATTGAAGATAACAAGTAGTATAGTATACTTAATAATTAAAATTTGTAAACATTAATGAAATTTGCAAAATAAATTTATTTACCTAGCAAAGATATGGATTGTTCAAAAAAATAACCATTTAAATCCCTTTTTAATTTCTGTGTATATCAATTTTTTAAAGATTTTCGGTTATTGAATTTAAGGATTAAAATCGAAATATTGTTAAATTAATTTTGAATTTAAAGAGATTTATTGTGATTTAACCCATGCATATTTAAAAAAATATCAGATCTAAATTTATATTAATTTTTGTGATGAAAATAATAAATAATATTAAAAGTATTAAAATTTACTTTACCTTTTCTTTCGTATTTTCATAATAATAGTTGAGTTCAACGGATTGCCATTCGTGACGGGTGACTAAATTGGTAATATACAGTTCAAAGGATATTTGAAGTATTGTTCAAATCCTTTATAATTAAATTATATAAATTTCTTATTGCTAATATCTCAAGACATTGCCAATTTTATTTGATTTAAATATATTTAATGCAAATAAATTTATAGTTTTATCTGCTTTGACTTTGATATAATATAATAATTATTATAATAATAGCCTATAGGTACTACATTACTACAGTATTATAATTGGGTTTTGTATTAGCCATGATTATTTATTAATTTAAAGAAAATAAACAAAGTGCCAACAACAAATAATATTGTTTGTTTCTACAGTGATAAAGTTAGAAAATCGGCATCTCAGAACATACATCTTCTATGGCAGAGCAAGGACAATTTGCGTACTTAAAAAAGATAACAAATAATATTTTTTTTAATGAAAGGAAATACTATTCTTATTTAATGTATTACTTTGTATAATAGTTACTCAAGAGGGTATAGGATCTATATTCAATAATATTACGAAACAATACCGGTAAATTGTATTTGATGACTCGTATATAAACGTAGTTTTGTCAAAACCTACCAATCTTCCAAACACTAGCTAACTAGATTGCTAAAAATTAATTTAAATCATTAAATGACTGAATTAATCTGCGCACTATACTGCTGATTTGCAGATTAATTGTTCTATAGATTTCTAGAAGTTTCTAAAGAGATCTTTCTAGAAGTTTCTAGCAAGACTAATAATTATGAAGTGGATACCGGTATAATTCGCGACTTACAGTTCTAGTGTTGACTTGTAAGTGTTAACATAAATACTGTCTAAATAAATAGTGGTCTGATAAATAAATATATAGGGTGTTACATAATAAAATATTGTATAATAACCGCAGTGCATTTGATTGTGTCTTTAAAATTTAGTAAACAGTATGAAAGTGTTTGAATTAAATACTTTGAAAAAAAACTCAGTTCTGTATTACCAGAAGACTTTGGCGATTTTGTTACTTATTATAGTAAAAAATCAATTCTACTACATTGACTTTTCATAGATTTCATATTTATGAGAGTAAATGAATCAAACATAAATGTGTAATAAACCAATGGTAATCCGAAGTTTACTTCTTCATTTCAAAAATATTAAATAAATTATTTACATTTTCTTACATATAGATTTTTTTAATTTAAAAACTACGAATTTCGTTAATCCATTATGTGCATTAGTTTTACTGAGTATCTCCAAACCTAAAAAGTTTTTAAAAAACTAAAACATACACAGATAGTAAACTTACAGAATACGAAAACGATCGAAATTATTTAGAAATATTATAGAATTATTTTATTTTCAAAATTTGAAATGAATGCCCATCATTCGTACATATGCACATGCACAAGATAACGACGATAATATTAATAATGTAATCGAATAATTTAAAACAAACAAGAATCAATGTTATGTAACTTTCGAGACAGGTTAACCTGTAAATGCTTAATCTATTGTAAAAGGTGTGAAATTGTGTCTTGTTTATTCTCTCTGTCCTGTTGGCCGAAAGGAGCATTCTGTCATGGGGTCAGTCGTCCTGAGGTTAACTGCTTATACGGTCACAAGATGTACATTATAGTCGCTTCATTGGCTACATCCAAGCCAACATTTTTAAGACAAATGAATTAGATTTATAAATGATTATGATTTTCATTGACTTCTAAGAGAAAAATATTATTTAAAAGTTTATAATATAAATTTACTATAAATTATAATTATTAGCTCTTGAAAATACAATAAATATGAATATCAATTACGAGCTAAAGGGTACTAATAAATCTTATTATATGGATTTCGCAATCCTATACAATTAAATATTGTAAAAAAATTATTAATGATTGAAAATGCTTACTGTTCATTAACAGTAATGAACAGTAAGCATTTTCAATAATATCAATTACGAGCTAAAGGGTACTTATACATATTATTATATGGATTTCGCAATCCTATACAATTAAATATTGTAAAAAAATTATTAATGATTGAAAATGCTTACTGTTCATTAACAGTAATGAACAGTAAGCATTTTCAATAATATCAATTACGAGCTAAAGGGTACTAATAAATCTTATTATATGGATTTCGCAATCCTATACAATTAAATATTGTAAAAAAATTATTAATGATTGAAAATGCTTACTGTTCATTAACAGTAATGAATAATATTAATATTAACATTATTCATTATATTCATTAACAGTAATGAACAGTAAGCATTTTCAATCATTAATAATTTTTTTACAATATTTAATTGTATAGGATTGCGAAATCCATATAATAAGATTTATTAGTACCCTTTAGCTCGTAATTGATATTCATATTTATTGTATTTTCAAGAGCTAATAATTATAATTAATAATTATTTCATAATATTGCATTTCATTGCATAGTATTTTAAATAAAATACTCTCATCCCATATTGGGATAGCTTATTCACTATTAGGTCCGTCTTCATTATTTTTTTATTTGCTCGGTTAAACATTTTCAAAAAAAATTTCATTATTTGTATTCATTTTGGAATCAAGTTAGGTAGATTTGTGTTTTTATTTTAAAGAAATGTCAAATAATTTTGAATTTTTATATTTTTTCTATCATATTGAATTGAATACTGTGCGCGTTAGTAATTTTTTCCAGGTTTGCCTGATGAGAATCCGAAATTCGAAACACCTATGCATACGTGTCGCAAACTAATTCACTTAATTTGCATATTTTCCGATTTATGAACAGTAAGCATTTTCAATCATTAATAATTTTTTTACAATATCTAATTGTATAGGATTACGAAATCCATATAATAAGATTTATTAGTACCCTTTAGCTCGTAATTAATATTCATATTTATTAAATTTACTATATTAAAATATAATATAATTACTACTACAAAAATTATATAAATCGTTTATTGTAAATTAGTGTGAAATTCAAAACTATCAGTTAGAATAATGTACATATTATGTACATATGTATAATCTGAACCTTCAAAGAAAAGCCCTGGTCAATATCTAAAATCTATCCAAACGCTACACTCTTAGAATTTTATTTAGCTTAGTAACTTTGTGTTAACTTTTTATGTAAAGATTTACACAATATACTGCTTACGGTTAAAAATGATTATTTTCACAGGTTGTTGTATTTAATAAACTTTTAGCTTAGTTTCATAATGGGCAAGCAATGGGCTCTATTTTTTTCTTGAATTTTTAATTATCAAGATTATATAAGTTTTTAGAAAATTACGTTACTTGTTTTTGAAATTTTTATAACTTCGCAAATAATTGACCAAAGAGCACTTTTTTTTAAATGTTTCTCTTAAGACGTACTTTCTATAAAAAATATAGAAATATTTTTGAAAACAATATTACTATTTGATTTTTAATTTTCCAGATTTTAGTATATATCGTTAAAAAAATGTATACTCTGGAACATTTGAAAAATATGTATGTAAACATGTAAACACGGATAGTAAAAAAATTAAAAATTCAAAAAAAACTAGATCCCATTGCTTGCCCATTATGAGACTAAGCTTAAAACTTGTTAAATGGATAACAGTTCTTTCCAAATTTTTTTAAATAAAATCGATCAGTACATACATTGTTAAAAATTACGATTTATTTTTGAAACTTGAGAATCAAATAGTAACAACGTTTTTATACAGTTTTCAATATTTTTTATAAAAAGTATGTTTTAAAAGAAACATTTTCAAAAAAAAAGTCCCATTTGGTCAATTATTTGCGAACTTATGAACATTTCAAGAATAAGTAACATACTTTTTTTTAAATTTATATAATCTCAACAATTAAAAATTCTAAAATAGAAATAAAACCCATCATTTGCCCATGATGAGACTAGGCTTAAAATTTGTTAAATGGATAACAGTTTTTTACAAAAATTTTTTAAGAAAATCGATCAGTAGAAACATTGTTAAAAATGGCGATTTATTTTTAAAACTTGAAAATCTAATGGTAATATTGTTTTAAAATATTTTTCAATATTTTTTGTAGAAAGTACATTTTACAAGAAACATTTTCAAAAAAAACGTGCCATTTGATAAATTATTCGCAAAGTTATGAGCATTTCAAAAAAAAGTAACGTAATTTTCTAAAAATTTATATCTCTTGAATGACATGATAAAAAAAATTTAAAAAAGTCATGGAGGCTAGTTTCAATTAGTACTAAAAGAAAAAAAATTTTCAAAACGATCCGGGATGCAAAAGCAAAATGTTGTCCGATTTGGCGTGGAATGCCCCATATGTATTATCTATTTCTAATACGTAATGCTATCTTTCACTACTGGTTAACATCATACACTTACATTGCGTATTAATAGTTACCATATCAAAATAATAATTTGTATTAACTTTTACAATTTAATATGCTTACGCAAATAAACTCTCTCAATAAAAAACATCTCAAGATGTAGTATATCAACAAGCACGTCGAGTATGGGATAATCATCTGCATATTACTTTGCTTTACATGATGTATTATATTATGCTTTTCGATATGCATGACTATGAATACTTTTAATTCATCAGATACTTTAATTTTAATAATTTCTTGTTATAGTTGAAATTCAATTTTATTTAATTTGATCAATTTTTTAGAAACAGATAAAATAGCATAGATTACTTAAGCGTAAGTTGCTTATTAATCGCTCGTATATATAATATACCACTCGGCTAATCGACTCGTGCCATACAATTCACCTCGAGATAATCAATTTTAATTTCTAGTTAAACATTCAGAGTTCGGATTTTAATGCTTTTAAATTTCCTGAAAGCTTTAAAAAGCTACGATGTATTTAAAATTATAATGCTATAGAGTTTAAAATTATGCATTCAAGAATTAAATTAAAAGTGAATATTGAAAACATGCATTTGAAAGTTTCAACATCTTAGTACTTATTTTAATATAGAAAAGTAAAAATACACAAAAGATTATAGAAAAAATTAAACTTAAACAGAAATTCTAAAATGGGCTTTATTACCTACTATAGTCCATAATCAGGCCCACTTAAAGTACATAATATAAAAAAAGCCACGGCTCTAATCACTACATTTTTGACATTTTAAATTATCCTCATCGTCTTTAGTAAATCCTAGGCAGTCGTCACTTTTGCACTGTCCATGTCTGCTACTCTCTCTTCATAACAAATAACGCAAAACCATTTTTCTGTCTTGGAATTAGTGGATACCCAATACCATACCATTGATGGGTCTTATTACCCTCAATGGCTATAATTCACTTTTACGATAATTTGGGTTAGAAAAATGTAATTTAAATGTTTTAAAATTTGTGTTATAAGTACACGACTAATAAATCTACAACTTACCTTAATTAAACGCAGCACTTGAAAATTTTTTGTTTACGTAAATGACCGTCGCAATATGGCGAATTTTATTATTTTCAGAAAACAATAACCGTTGCATACAAAAACATTCCCCCAACTAAACACAAATGTACATTGCTCTGTTTTATCCACAGATATTATATGGTAATTAGATTAGTAAAATCATATTGATGAAAAATTCATCATTTTTACACCCAAGAACAAAATTCATCATATTGATGAAAAATTCATAGTATTTATGAACAAAATCAATGTATTTATGAATTTTCAGTCTAGGCAGCTTAATAATTATCATTGCACCATACTTAACGGAGAAACAGCGCATAGGTCTTATTACAGGCGTGGGCCTTATTAAGCTCGGCGACCTTAATCTTTATTGTTCTCAAACCTTTCTTTGTTAAAGACTGGAGCAGTTTTTTAAAATACAGCATAATATGCTCTTTTTATTGAGTTCAAAATTCAACATTTACAATAAAATAGCGAACGCCAACACGTGGAGAAATATCAAGTTGATCTAATATGTATAGTTGGTATAGAAAGTTTGGTTTATAAACCAAACATTTGATGTTCTATTTTGTGAATATTATTTCACCGCGGTTTTACGATAAATAGGTAATTCAAAATCAAACTCAAAACAACATCACTTGATGTTGTAGTGTACGTAATAGAGCCGCCATGTTGTTGACAACGTCACGAGCTCCTCTAACGATAAGGTAAATCGCGAATACTCATAAGTCATAAGAGTAGGGCTTAATTCAATCGGTAATACAGAGTTCAGTATTTGTGTATAAATATTCATCGTCTGTCTGTGGTATCTGAAAAAAATTGCCTCCAACATCAAAATCGAGGTTCTGGTCATTAAACTCCAACTTTTCATGTGCTTACTAAAATTTGTATAATTAACATCTTGGTAAATTAAATCGTGTGTTTCATTTCTAAAATCGATTTATAAAGTGAAAGCCCGCAATATATATTTTTCTCAAACTAATTGATGATATAGGGAATATTTATTTATACTGTTCTTCGATGAGAACAATTTATTATTGAAACTCCCAAAGGAATCTGTTTAAAAGGTGTTTTAAAAGAAAGATAAGTTTACAATACATTTTTGTAAATTTTAAGTTTTTATAAAAGCACAATTGTTTCTTATTATTGTGTGTTCATCAAATGTTTTTCTTTTGAAATTTATATTATCTTTAAATGGAAAATATAATAACTTTGCAAATACATATGTTGATTTTTTTATTTTAAAAAACATTAAGTATACACCTCAGTAAAGAAAATAACGAATAAGTAAAATCTGTGTGGCAGCCAAGTGAAATTATATTCTATCAAGACGAACTTCTATTTATATTCTTTAATTTCCTTTCCTTTGGAAGACCTTTAGACTATAAATTGTCTTCCAGGTTCTACTTAATTAAGAAACACTGTTTCATTGTTAACCCTATGTAACCGATCATTTAGGTAGACCCCAAGTATTTCAATAACATTTCGGGAGTTATTACTTTATCAGTAAAATTTGCTCATATTGGCTTAAAGTAAAAACATTATTTTTAATCTAAACAGAAATGAACGCTATAAGTTATTTTTACGGGTAAGTTGTCATTTAAGATGAATAGCATTCTTGTTCAATGCATTTTCGAGTCTAGACATCATACAACATGTGTAACATTGACTCTGACCAGTGGGTTATGTCCTTATATCGCGGTGGTGTCTATCGTTCTCTTCTGACAGCTCAGAAATAACTATTTTCAGAACTTACAGAAATTACTATAGGTAATTATCAAATTATATTATTGTAGTTTGAAAATGTAAGGCAGATTACAATGAGGCACTTGAGAAGATATATGATAATTAGAGAGCTCTTGAACAGAACATAATCTTATCTTCCAAATTAATACACAAAGAACTATTTTTATTGACACAAGGGGTATATCCCAAAAACTTGATACTGTTCACGATTTTTGATCAAACCAATCAGATACCGATGATCACCTAATTAAACTTTTTATCGTAAGCCCTCTTTCATTAAGTTTATAAAATCAACAAATTCGTGATTAGTTTGGAATATATTTTATTGTAATCCTGATGAAACAAATTCTATATACTTTTACAGCCACTGTTTTTGACAGTTTGAGTAATTTTATTTAGAACGGCTTTAATATGGTTAATTTTGCAATATTATAATTTTTAATAAAGAAATCTGAAATTCAAAAGGGTATTTAAAGGAACAATATTAAAACAATATAATTTTTTTTGCTTCAAACATACACACAATTTTAAACATTTAATAGAAAAACAATTTTGAAAGTCTCTCTTAATATAACGTAATGCTTATTAATTATTAATAAAGTTGATCCCAGAGTAAAACTGCACGGAAACCTGCTGGATTATTACCTTACGTATAAAATTTTTAAATTAATATTTAAAAGTTTTTCACTTATGTGATTTTTGTTTTAAGTAAAAGAGAAGCAAATTTAATTTTAACTCATAAAATTACATTTTTATATTATCTAGTTAAACATTGCTTTATTAAGGTGGTTTATTTTTTAATATGGACTGTACTATGTAGCTTGACAAACTTTAAATTGTCCCTGTAAGTACTTTAAAATTAGTTGTCTACTTTGAATATAAAATGGTTTCATGTATGTAGGATGTAGGTTAAATGAAAAAAAACATTGTAAATGGTAATACGTTGATATTTTAGACAATAATCAATATAGCGTAAAAAATCGTTAACATAAAAAATTTAATTTCGTAACTTTCATTGTAGGAATACTTTGAACAATAATATTATTAATATAATTAAATTAGTAGGTAATATAAAGCTGAAAAAGGAGGTCACAAAAAAGCAGATATGAAGTAGGTTAGAGCCTTAAGGAATAAAGTAAAATAAGATTATACGTAGGACTGAATATCATAGGTTAATTAGAAAATTTTTAATTTCAAACAATATATTTTATTTATCAGAAAATCATGAGATGATAAATTATTACTACTGCTAGTAAAATATGAAACATTTCACAATTTATATAGGTAATAAACCATACCAAATAAAAACTAATTTACAGTTTCCGATAAAATTGTAGTGTTGGAAGTGAAAAAGAATAATAACTTTTTTTTTTATAATAAAAATAAATATAAATATTGAAAAGTTAGCCGTATTATTATTTACTCAAGACTTCATTAAAGATAAAGTAAAATTTCTAATTGCCATGCCATACAGTTTTAGTACTGTTGATTAAACTATAAAATATATAGGTAGCATTTAAAATAATAAAATTTATTATTTTGTTTCAGCAATGGGGATTGCTCTTTTGGAGGATTGGTTGCCAGACCTGTTCAGTTATTTATGTTCTGTGCGGTGTACGGTCCTAGCGCTTTGGTGCTTTTAGCTTGCTACGGATACGTTTACTTTGTGGCCAGAGGCCATGCTCGAGCAATATCCGAAGTACGTCATTCCCTTCATTATTCTGCTACGGCTGCAGGACCACCACGATACGGTCTTGCACTTGCAATTACAGCAGGACTCTTTATTGCACTTTGGGTGCCATTCCAGGTGAGAAAATTAAATGTTTTAAAAGTATTTACATTATTTTTATGTAGTTAGTTTTATTATCGTATTATCAATTTTTTAAAAGATCTATTATAATAATTTTAAGCATACATTATTTTCTATTATTAAAAATACCAATTTTTGTACCTTATGTACATAATATGTATGTATATGAAATTAATTAATAACAAAGTTGATGTGGAATCATATTAAATGTATATTATTACTACAAATGAAAACAAATTACAAGATAAATACCAACAATGATGTATGGTTTATACATTAATTTAATATTATTTAGTGTATACCTCGATTGCAAATCGGAGTTTAATTTAAAAAACTTTGAATCGAGATAGAAAGACTATTTATCCAGTTCGAATCCAAACAGAGTAAAAATTATCCTTAGACTTAGTAAAAAAAACCTTAGACTGAAAGCTATCTAAGGGGTCGTCCTTTAATCACGTGAGGTTTTTTATGCAATTTTTTTACCCCCCCTCCCCTTTGGTGATACGTCGTGAGGTTTTCGGCTACCCCTACCCCCCCTACCCAACATCACGTGTATTTTTTTTGAAATTTTTTTTCAAGAACAGTCGGCAAGACAGAAGGCTGCGGGCAGCGGGGCGACAAGTGGAGTCACAAGGTCCAGTGCCAGAAGCCAGCTGAGAGCTAAATATTGTTGTTATGTTGCTTTTAGGCATAAATTTGCTCGCTCGGGATTTCACGTGGTCGTAAGAAAATATACACGTGATTGTCACAACATCCCCTCCCCCCCTATCGTGATCAATCGTGATGTTATTCTAAACCCCTCCCCCCCTGTTAGAACCTCACGTGATTAAAGGACAACCCCTAAGCTGCTATTAACGACAGGAAAGAAACATACGAAAAAGGAGAAGACCAAGGAATTCACATCGGTTGATTGTGTAGAACTACTACCTTAGACTGAAAAAAATAATTGCTGATAAATTTTTCATTTTTGCGCAGATGAACCAAGTTCATAGCATTTATGAAAAAAGTTATTGTATACGTGGTGCTGAATGAGTTAGTCGAACATAGGAAATTAACATGTAAAAACTTATTTATGCAAATTCCTGCTTCCCTAAATATTTTAGAGAAAAAATGAAAGACACAAAAATAATGCACAAATATAAACTGCAAATAATAAGACCATTAGAGATTTCATCTAATTTTGTTAAAAACATCTAAATTGTTAAAATTTGCATTTATCGCACTGGCCATGTAATAAATTCAATTTAATTATATTTTCCAAAATAATTACCATGGAAACTTTCATGGCCAGTCCGATAAACAAAACTTTTAACAATTTAGAAAGCATTTTTGGGCTTTTTAAGTAAAAGTTATCTAATAAATCTAATATAATCTAATACTAATCTAAATCTAATAGTCTTATCATTCGTAGTTTATATTTCTGCATTATTTTTGAGTCGTTCATTTTTTCTCTAAAATAATTAGGGAAGCAGGAATTTGCATAAATAAGTTTTTACATGTTAATTTCCTATGTTCGGCTAAGTCATTCATGAATTTGTTCGTCAATATGATGACTTTTGCTCATCGGTGCAAAAATGATGAATTTTTCTTTAATTTGATGAAACATTTTTTTATATTGTAGTTAAATGGTGATAGATAATATTATATTCTTGTCAATTATTGTGATTATTTTTACAATTTTACAAACATTTTCTATTCATTGAAGCATTTGAGTACAAAAACTGTACAAAACTGTACAGCTTTACTGAAACCACATATCGTCTACAGCCCTATCGTCCAATTCAAGTCATAAAAGGTTTGCAATCATGTCACGGTAACAAACACCGTCATTCACTGTATGTATTTCTGTTTCTGCAAAACTTTTCCCATTTTTAAAAATGTTACGGATTGTTAATTTTTCTAACGAAACAAGTTAAATATTAATAACGGATAAGGACCATGTTTCAACCTGTTAATTAAGACTTTTGTAGTCATACTATTATGCAGAAACGATGCGATGAAATGGAAAAATGTATAAACATAAATTAATAGAATTAAAGCAACAAAAATATGTTTGATAAGTATTGCTGTAAAAGCGATGTTTCTATGACAGATGACGGAAAAGTCTTAATTAGGCACAATTTACATTGTTAACAAATGAGTGTATTAATAATTTCTGTGTTATTTGTATTATATCTATTTTTTTTTTATTTTTTTTTTTATTAGATTTTAAATATGTATGTAGGTATATTAGAATTCAATATTAATAAATAATTATTGTTTTATATCAGTATCATGTTGTACTACCAAGTTATCGACATCCATTGCTGTAATTTCACGTCACTGGTAATAGATTTTATATGATTTATTATAGTTACTAACGGCTGCTACACTCTAAAAATTTGTTGGTAATTGTTCAATAATTAATTATTGTTACAAGCCACTACATCTAGTAATTAAAACTACTATATCTTTTATTAATTAAACATTAATATTTTTAATGAAATTTGATCTCAAGTGCAGATGTTTTCTAATATTGACTACATATAATTGGTTTTTATAAATCAGCATAAATTAAGTCGCCCGTATAATCAAAAAACTGTTGTAAAGTTGACAATAAATTTTTACTGTGTACAGTATCCTTCTTCAGGTACCTTGCAATTGCAAAGAACTGGAAAATATTATATTCGTGTTTGGAGAAATATTATTATAATTATTATTATTTTATGATATATAGATTTATACCAACGAAAAACCATTTGAAAATCTGAATTGCTTTATAAATTATACATGAGCTTGTTTAACAGTTTTCAGACTTTATTATGTTGGTTTCCAACGATTTATTTTATAAGTGACTTATCTTTAATCTCATTATATACTTAGTATCCGTTTTGTCATGCATAGTTATTGTAACGAAAGTAACGAAAAGTGTAATACACTTGATCGCTTTAACATAATTTTAAATTACAGCTTTTTAGAAGATCAAGTTAAAATCGACCAAATATTAAGTAAGTAGGTCATGTTTTGTAAAATACATATTTTTATATAATTGAGTGTAATTACAGTAATTTTAATAGTTGAATATGCAAATAGTATATAAACTAATTTAATGTCTTTCAATTTCTCTGTAAATATCAAATAATTAATACACGTGTAACACACCCACTGATTTAATCCTTATGGGGTCGGCCATAACTAGTACTCAGGTACTAATTTGACTTTTTTGCACATTTACTCAATAGGACTTGGGGAAGGTTTTTGTGCAGGAATATCTCTTAAAATATGAGAGGAGAGAGAGATTGCATTATATTCGTAAAATAAAATGCAAAACGCAAAATTATATATGGATTAAATTGGAAGTAGGTAAAAAATTTTTACTATATGAGTATAAACTAAACTCGAATTTTTGAAATGTCGAATTCGAAAAATATCCAATAATTGCTATTGGAGATTGATCTCATCAGGATTAATTAAGTAAAATATACTAAGCTACTTAAACTTGAGTCGCTTACTATAATCTTTGCTATAATAGCGTAGATATTTAAATTGAATCATATACAAATAAAGGCATTTCGATTGCTATAGTTCACCGGGATGCTTCTCAACTACGCAAAAAAAGGAGATTACGAGCTTCACAAATAAACGAGTAACGGCAAGCAAAACTTGAAATCGTTCGAGTACTCACTGCTATATCCAGACGAACACTGCACTGATTCTTTAATAAAATGATTTCGGACAGGACAAATGCTTGCTTCCGAGAGCAAGAAACCAGTTAAACAGTGACCTGCGAGGTAGATATAGTAATGTAACACGCAAAGAGCAACTAACATATCGGCTATGAAAATAATTTTGGTTTGCGTGTCAAGTTACTAATACTAATTAGTAATTACCAACAAAATCATCCTGCAGCTCATGAGAGAGCTACAGCTAAATATCAGCAGCAAAATACTGAGGTTCATAGAACAGCTCAAAATTGTTATGAAACAAATATACCTAGATTTCTAAAAGAAGTACGGAAATGTCAATATGCAATAAAAATTTGTGCAGCAATGGAGTATAAAGTAGAAATCAATTATGAAACAGATTCATGAATAACCATAGGTATATAATGAATTCTAAGTGCCAATACCTTGGAGCTCTTAAATGGAAAAAAGAAACACTTGGAATGTGGTGTAATTGTGGGAAAATGCAATATTTTATTTTTAATCAGACCCCGTGCGAAGCCAGGTATCCAGCTAGTATCAAATAAAAACAAGATGGATCTCGGATGACCGTAGTTCTTAGGATTATATACTGATAAAATTCTGGTTAAACTTAAAAAATATTGATTAAAATATTAGGTACAGAATAATTCTTATTATTTTTTCTTCTTTATTTTTATTATTAATTATTATTAATTAATTCTAATTAATTATACTGTTATTAATTTTTCTTGCCACTTGTGATGTTTAGTATCAAATTATTATTACTAGCAACTGCTATTTTAAATATTGGAGTTTATAATGTTTATCAAAACATCCAACTATTACATTCACTTAGCTATACTAATGCGGCTTATTTTACCAAATATAACAAATAATTACATTATGCTTCATGTATAACAATTCTTGGTTAAAATTTGTATAATGTTTGGTGAAAATAACGTAGTTTTCTGCTTAGAATGGATAAAATTATATTAATTCATAAACCAGGAATTATCACACACTTATTTTTATCTGTGTCAATAACAAAATAATGTATTAAATGATAATAATGTTAATAATTTATTGAAGTATGAATTTTACATAAAAGATGAACAACAGAGCGTCAAAAAATATATATCAACCCTATAATATAAAAAGATAAGGCTTTTTATGCAACGCTATTTCCTAATAATTGGATAATCTGACAGACAACATTAAAAATCCTAAAATATTGAATTTAGTTGAAGGCGAGGTTCATACCTAGTTAACCCGTTCGCGCACCGCGTCCATAATTATGGACATTCCTATTAAATGCGTGTAATTCGGTGTTACTTGAGCGGATGACCTTGGGTGCCCAATGTCCACAAATATGGACATCCTATAAATGTACCCGAGAGGTGCTGGCATGTTGTGATCAACTTGAGAAGATTTTACGAGATTTCGAAATATGTCAGCCGTCTACATGTAGCTAACTTTTAAATCTGCTCATTTCAGCTTTGTTTTATTTACTCTGTGAATACTTTAATAATTATGGTGTCGATTTGAGTGATGAACTCACTTTTTACGTAATAAAACTCTAATTTTTCGGGTTAGCATAGGAGATATGGCACCTCCATAGTTATTTTGGAAGTGCTATATTTCCTATACTATAGGTCGGATCACAACTTTCTTTTTTTTTAAATGTTCAGAAAAATTAGCTTTACAAGAAAACATCGTGAAAGAATTTTTGTGGTCAAAATTGAAAATGCGTGCGTGAACGGGTTAAGTGTAGATACAGCTAAACATCGAGGGGTCGATCATACAGATGAGAACATTCAGTTGGAATATCAAGTCGAATATTTAAATTCGTTGAAATTTCTTAGATTTCCGATACACACATTATAACTAAAATAGGATGTGTTGTTATGCTAATTTGTAAAATAAGTATTAAGAATGGCCTCTGCAATGGTACATGTCTTCAAATTGTTAAACTACATAAAGATGCAATAGCTGGTAAAATTATAACTCGCGATCATGTCGGCAATGCTGTATTTATCCCCCAGATTAAATTGGATACTGGCGATACATCTGCAAGCAGATTATCGTTTGTATACATAGATTTTACTACGTAAATTTATAAATACAGAGTTTGTGAACCTGGCAAATAAAGTCGGATGCTTATTTAATAGTATTTATATTACATGACAAAGGGCTAAAGGAGGTTGCCGCCCACACGATCGAGTAATAAACAGTGTAATTCCAAGTTGTACGAGTATATAGTTGTACTCATGAGGGAAATACGGCTCCATCTTCCCACGGAGGCTACAGTCTTTGCTACGCCTCTTGGTCTTTTCTAAATTTTAAAATTGGATTTTATTAGCTCACTGACTCGAGATAAAAAAGTTACATTTTTTATATAAACCTTTACACACTCTTTCCCAAACAATATTTTGTTTATAATTATAAATATAATTGATTTTCTTCTTGTTCTTATCCTTTATAATGGAAAACAGGAATAAAAAAAAACAATTTTTCATGTTATTTCCTTATGTTTGGACGAAAGGTCGGTCACCCGGTATACATTTAAGCACAGAAATTTCCGAGAAATTTACTGAATTTCAATACTCAAACTGATGTTCTAATTTATTCCAACTAGCTTTCATCTGTTTAATCTACTCCCCAATACTTAGCTGTATCAATACTCAACTATGAATATAATATGGAAACTTCTCCATAAACCAAATGCAGCATTTCATTATTCAGTACACAAGCATTGCCATTGTGTCAGGCTGTCCGATATATTTGTATTAAAAGTATTAATAATTGTTATGCTTTTAAAGGTGCAGTTTTATTAAAGGAACTATGGTAGGGCACTGTAACCTACAAAAACAAAAAAAAATTATCCTGCAGCAACATTTATTAAAACTTTATTAAACGATACTAAGAAAATCATTAAAGATTTTACAGCAAAAATGTATTTTAAGACAAAATTAAAAATAGGTTGTATATTAACAAAAAATTCATTTATCACTCGTAGCTGTTCTCGCTACCTACTAACATTGTAGATATTTAAGTAAGTGTTAAACGTGTGGGCATTTTTAATCTCCTAAGTAGTTTATGGTAAGTATAGTGATTTTCCGACTTTTCAGTGATTATTCCGTTCCTTATGTCAATAAAATTCACTAACAACGTAAAAAAATAATTTTTATTTTGTCTTAAATAAACATTGTAGCTAATTAAAAAATCGGACATTGCTTGTCCGCCACCGCCTCTGTAAAGTCACTGTAGTCTGTGTCATCGCGATAGCTAACCAACCACTTGAGCATCTAACCCCTGTATTCATAAAAAATGTTGAGATTTACAACAGGTTTACAAACCCTTTTTAAGGAATGTATCATAAAACACCAATCACAAATGTTTATTAGCCTTACGTGTAAGGTTTTCATTGGTTGTTGAACTTTAATCAGCGTTTTAACTAAAATAGGTTTCAACACTCTCTTAAATATTTTTATGAATACAGCGGTAAGTATGTAAGTACTCTTTAAGCTCGGAAATGCATAAATTGGATTATTCTCCGATTGACTTATAATTTATTGCAAGTGAAAGAAATCTAAAATAAAGATTGATGGCTTTCTAAACATTAGTACACTGATTATTGTTAATAATATTAATATATTAATTTAAATCGAACGATTACCTACCTAAAAAATCTATGTTGCTGGAAAGTTTTCTAATAGATTCACAAAAGAAATTCAAATGCTATCGTATACGATATATCAAATCAAACCAACGATATTCTATAGACACAGTCGGAGTATAGTCTCATTTTTATTGGATGCCATATAAATAGTGCAGTACAAATTTAGCAAACAAATAAATTTGTTTCAAAGTAACGTCATATTGCGCTTTGGGGCTTTGTCAAACGGAACTCTGCTCCCACATCTACGTGCAGATGCGGGCTCACGGGACTTGGCTTTCAAACGACGAACCCACAACAACGTTCTGCCTGTATATTAAAATAAGTTTTTGTCTGTGTATATTAAAAATTTTTCGTTTTTTTAATATGTAGTTTCCAAGTTAGTAGTAAATTATGAAGTGAAAAATCTAAACTTACATTGTCAATCAATGGTCAGTTCGTCAAGGGTCAGACCACAATTGGTATGGATATAATTAATTTATGTTTAGAAGGGTCTTCCTGGTTTGAGTATATTGGGTAATATTAATGTTAAAATCTTCAAGTGTACTTTTGAATTTATAATAGTTTATTTTACTATGCCATAAAATACCTTATTAATTCTTCTTCAATCTTATTAAAAGATAGCGTTACGTGCTAGAAAACAGATAAAATAGTTTTAAGACACTCACAACATATTGACTACAAAGTTCAATATTAAATCAAAATAAATTGACAAATAATAGAAACCATATCACAACATTTTTGGATTATATGAGGACGGTTACCATCTAATGGTTAAAGTGCGTCGACTACTAAGCAGAGAACTCTGGTTCCCCTCGGCGGGCAATGGTAAACCATCAAGGTAATCTGCCTTGAAAATCCTTCATAACCATAATATAATTTGGTTAGCCAAACCTCATCTTGGGTTGTACCGCTACCGTATATCCATATTTTAGAAAACCCAACATTTTTCAGAATTAAAATGTTTTTAAGTTATCACAAATAAAATACAGTGCAAGTAAAAATATCACAAACATTTTCACCATACTATGGCAATATCAGGCATCAATGAAATAGGATTTTCATTTTTTGGGTTTTCTAAAATATTGATATGGTTAATATCGAGTTACACTACTTCAACCAGGTATCAATCGACTAAAATAGCTGGAAACTTGTCACTTTGTAAAATTTCCATTATAAAAGTAATCACCAAAAGTGATTTCACACCGGTACTGTTTCACATATCAATAATAATAATTGATTAAAGTAATAATAATTATTTAATGACGAAATTTTTAATTAATTATTCAAAATTATAGTTGGGTATTTCAACACGCTCTAATAATAGTCTCTCATAATCTATTTATTGTATATTCCATTAACTTTTATATCATCAAATAACACAAAAATCATTGTTTCATTAATTTAAATCATATATTACTTTCTCATTTACAGAGTAAAGGAAAGTATTAACTCTTGTGATTTTCTACGAACCCATACAAATCCTTTGAGACCATTATTGTTGTTGAAATCGTTGTTCAAGTCATGTTGGAATCATGAACGGAAATGTATTCGTGCATTTGTGTGTCTAGTTTCTTTCGTTTAGGGTTAACACCTGCACCTATCGACTTCAAATTTCATACACTTAATTATATGAAATTTTTAAGAATTAAAATAGTTTTTATTGTAACATATTCAAGTCAATCATTTATGAACAAAAAAATGTATCGGTTAGATACTACATTTAAAGACAATAAATTCATAAAATACTAAATACCTACTGAAATTTTTATGATATGCCATATTATCAATAAATGGTTATTAGATCTACAACTCTAAATGAAATGTCAATTTGAAAAGTTAACTAGTATTGATCTACATTATTTTAAGTTAATATAAATTAGAATTATCAAATTGAGCTACAGGACACAAATAAAACACATATTTAAAACAAGCTTTCGAAAAATGACATTAATTCATATTAAACTTGAAAAAGAAAATGTCGTTTTTCGAAAGCTCGTTTTAAATATGTGTTTTATTTGTGTCCTGTAGCTCAATTTGATAATTCTAATTTATATTATTTTGAAGAGCTAATAATGTTTAATTAATAATATTTTAAGTTAATGTCTACACTAAATTAATAGTGTTGTAATTATCAGAGTTCGGATTTTTAGAAAATTCTTAGACAGAAACCACAAAACTTTATTGTGAAATTTAAAATATCCCCAATAAATACCAGTATAAAGGTAGAACGCAGTTTTTCCATATTTAAACAAGTGTTAAGTTATCGTCGCAATAAATTTTTAATGGAAAATTTAGGAAAGCATTTAATAATAATCGCACTCTTTAGAAATGATGTACAATAATAATTATAATTTTATCGGAAAACATAGAGAAAGCGATGCTTACCGAGCAGCCTCTCTGGAGGGCAAAAGAAATTTTCTCTAGTAATTTCGAAAATCGACTATAGTAATGTGAAATCGACTTCTAAAGTACCTATTTTCGTTACAGGTCGAATCTGTCACTTCTGCATGTCACATGTTACTATTTCATTTACTTTATTACTTTTTTTACTATTTTATTTGAGTTACTTTTTAAATAAATTTTATTTAAAAAAAAGTTTTTTAATGCTTATATTTTAATTTAATGCATATTTTTATACATATAATGGCATTTTTTATGCTATTTTAAGCGCTATTTTCCCGATTTTCTATGCTTAAAAGTCCGTACTCTGTTTATAATATAGTGCAGTGTGTTATTATGAAAGGCTTAATTACTTACTGTTAATCAAGGTAAACTGTCATCATTTTATAACCACAATTCAAATTCAAATGGATGAGTATGTACCATGCCACATTGAGCTATCAATATCCATAGGTATTAATAAATGTTATGTTAAGAAAATATTCATAAACTTTAAAAATCAATACTTCGGCTTTTCTACCAATCGATTTGTTTTATTATGCAATAGCAATGGCATCACTATATCTTATCTAATCAATCACTTGATAAATTTATTCTAAACTTTTTGCAATAAAAAATGGTTCAAATTTGTATAAAAATAAGTAAAATGAAAGCGTTGGTTGTCGCAAAATTAATATTTATGGCTCGAGAGATTAATAATATATATAATAGTATAAAAAAATGATAACCACAATAACATTCCAAAATAAATAAAGCTTCTATGCAAAAATATATTATTTTAAAAAAATAATATTTTTTGATCAAATTGATGGAATATGATACGTACTCGAATTGAAATAAAATATTTGGTCCATAAATTGAAGTCGATGAGTTCAAGTTGACAAACGAGAAGATATTTTACACTAAAAATGGTGTGATGAATATGATGTTACCATTATTACAACGTAATTGGATTTAAGCACATGTTTGTAATTAATTTGAAATTTTACATGGGCTGGTTATCTACTATGTACTAGTTATGAACAATTAAGGTTACATGCATGTGGTCACAAGGACGATTTGAACCACTATTTGTGTGGCTGAAAACTATTTTCCTTACTACTATGTTAGGTGGGGTAGAGAAAAGTTTTCAAGAATGATATTGTCAATGACAAGATTAGCATTTTTGCAAAGTTTAAAATATTAACTACATAGATGAAAATAAAATCTCTTTGAAATTCTTAAATACAAAACTTTCATCATAATACTATTTTTTCTTCTTCTTCACGTGCCTATTCGTTACCAGATGTTAGCTGAAGCCAAGATGCCGATCAAGGAAATTTAATTAATGGGGTGGTTTCCCGTTGCTTTCCTTATACTTTACTCATCTAAATATTATTTAGGCGTTTAATACCTCAAAGATTTTCCAGCATTTTGTGAGAGAGACACGATCGAAATAGCTAGATGTACTTGGTCGAGAATCGAACCCACGACTGCAACATGCCAGCATTCTAATGCTAGCCTACGACCACGTTTAAGATTTGAAAGTATCCAAACTTTAATGTTCACTTTACATAATATTCAAATGAGTAAATCAATTTCTTTTTACATATATTTGCACGAAGTACAGTTTTAAATTGTGGGAAACTTTCGCCAATTAAAAAAAAAACTCAAAACCATTTTTTCAGTGGGTGTAATTATTTTGTGGGATCGATTTAAATTTTACTATTTTAACTTCAATTAAATTTTAGTTATCCTAAGGTAAAAAATGTACATCTCATTATGCAATATTATAATAAATATATTAATATTTACACTTTTAAACATAAAAACATTGAAATAAAAAAACTACAAAAAATGTACCTAAGTATATTTTGAATACCAGAAAACATAATGCCGAAACTGCAGTAAATACATACTGTAAACGGCATAATACAATTTAATAAATAATTTTATTGCAGATATTTGAAATATTTAGATATTCACCACATCGCGTTTTTTTTTCTATGCTTATACTGGTGTACCAAACGCCCGTGAGCAGGGGGGGGGGAAGTTTACCAAAAAATTTATAAAATAAATACTAAGTATTATTTTTATAGCAAATTTTCAAATATTCTATAAAAAGTGTTTACGTCAATTGGTAAAAAAACATGTAATGGAAGGCGGTCCAAACCCGCCCCTTGCCTGTAGTGTACATTTGAAAAATTTCATATACACACCAAGTGTCGAAAACCCGTAAAAGAAGTTTCTCTAGATAGGAGAGCATACTACACTGTATAGGGACCGAGCGTATTTGCAACTAGCGCCGGTAGTGGTGATAATTTGCATAATTGGCGTGATCATTTCAAATAGTGATATTGCATATTAGATTTTGTTTATTAGTATCACGTGTTTTTAACAATAAAAATCGGTACTCATGTGAATTGCTGTGTTGTTGGGTGTACAAATAATTATTTAAACACCGAAGGAGCTGTAAAATTTTATAGATTTCCCGCAAAAACACACGAAAAAAAGCCACGTGATCAATGGATAAAAAGTGTTCGCAGGAAAAACAATAAGTATATTCCATATTTTCCTCATTTACTGGTACAATTAAAGACATCCTAATTGTTTATTTTAGTGATAGAAAGTTTATGGCAACCAACAAAATGGACTCGAAAGCCTAAGGCCCCAGAAATTTAAAGTATTCTAGGAAGGAAAAACCCTTGAAAAATCAATCGAAAAATGGGTGAATAATTGTACTTTTATTTTCTAAGGCGAGCCAATTTATGATTTTTTGACTTTTTTGCTTTTTTATTGGTTCAACTAGAAGATAGGTACATGTTTTATGAACACGCTCAAACCAAAATTTTTGATCTCAGATCGCTGTAACAGAAGCTAAAAATCCTGCCAATTGATGCCTTTTGCCGCGAGGGTCTAATCGGCCAAGATTAGTTACTCTACCCCCCCCCGTTCTCTATGTTTGTTAGATTATGTAGGGTCAAATTCATATCATTGGCTGACAATTCGCGCTACCACATCGTCTGATTGGATCACGAAGCGGTTTAAAACATATATTCGGTTTTTTGATACATTTTGACAAAATGTACTCCAAAAAGAGTGAAATAAAATAAAAATCAAAAATTTTAAAAATCCCTGACTGTAAAAGCACCTTACTTTAAAAACTACTGTTCCCTTTAAAAAGGAAGAAATAATTTTTTCTTCTTCACTCAACAACATAAACTCTCCGACACTTAACTCGAAAAATTAACTTAACATCCTCCGCCCCCCCCCCTACAAAATTTAAACATTAATTTTGAAGTCAGGGGAAACGGAGATTTGTTCCACTTACGAAACCTGTTTATAAATTCCGTATTAAAAATTCTCCGTTTCCCCTGACTTCAAAATTAATAATGAAATTTTGTAGAGGCGGGGGAGGGGGGCGGACCATGATAAGTTAATTTTTCGAGTGAAGTGTCCGGGAGTTTATGTTGTTGAGTGAAGAAGAAATATAACATTAATTTTTGATTCAAGTATAATAAAAGTAACAGTAAAACTTGATATTAGGTACATAAAAAAACGCCAAAACACCAATTTCTAGAAAAAGTAGAAATGTGCCAGGTTTGAACGAGCTATCAAGCGAAAAGAAAATAAATTAGAATTAGTAGGACCTTGTGGATCTAAAGAACAAGTGAACATTAATTGTGCAGAAGAAGCTTAAAGAGATTTTTGTAGTCAAGTGAGTTTTCGAATTCATGTCGAAAGAAGTATAATACAGCGAATTAAAACCCATCATATTTTGCACAATATAAGCCACGATTTAATGCCTTACCTTGATGACATAGTCCGTTTGTGTTGTGCATTAGCTAACTTCGACAAATTTATTCGACAACCTCCCTAAAATCTATAAACATTTCCAAGAGAGCTAAATTTGGTTTATATTTTATTAAATTTTAATTTGTCATGTAATTATGTTGTATTTTTTTACAAATAAAATGTAGCATGTTTTGAAAATAATTGCGTTTTAGTGTTAATACTAGATTCACAGCGAAATCATAATTAAATTGAACCTTAACGATCTTTAACAATAATAATATATGTTTTGTGGCTATGACCTTCACGCCAAAAATGTTCAAAGTGTCCGCCTTAGGCGCCACTTTACGGTATTCGCTCGGTCCCTATACCCTGCTCTGCGTTACGTTAGGTTTCATGCACTCACCGTCAACTGCCTTAAAATCAAAAATTTAAATTAAAATTTAAACCTTTGGGATACCTTAAATTAGAGGCTTTTTAAAATCATTTATGCAAAAAAGCATTAAAATCTATTACTTTTTTATTTTTATCAAATTTATTTTAAGCATAGCAAAATGTCATGGAATGTCTTCAAAATAATACCTACTAAAATACTTACAGATGAACCGATTTATTGTAGAAAATTTTAAAATTTTGTTAAAAAGTAATTTATAAGATTTAATATTCTAACAGATCCGTTTTGAAATCTGGATGAATTAGGTAAAAAATGAATCCAAGAAACCGCTTGTCAAAATGTATTTTGCATATATTCAACATTTGGTGTATATTTGAGCAAATGATGCATATTTGTACATATTTGGACCATTTTTGGTGTTTTTGAAGAATTTTAATAGAGAAAATAAAAAATTATTATTGAATTTACCAATTTAAGCCATTTAAGGGGTAGGGAAATAGTATTTACCATATTTTAAAAATAAAAATGAATAGGTAGAGCATATTTTTTGGCCTGAAGTTCCGTGACAACTACAAATATAGTTTATTATATATATTATATAAATGTAGTGCATTTTTGCACTAATATTTTAAAAAGTTAACATAGATAACATATCTTTTAATAAAAATGGAAAATCATGCAAACTTGTATTTTAATATAAGAATTATTTTAATTTATTTTCTGAAATTATTTCTTTATATTTACTAGAAAATCTTCATTAGTAGGTATTTAAAATTAACAAAAGCTATTATACGGTTGATCGATTATAATTAGCTCTCCTCTCTCGCACATTTTCGTTAATTTTTAAGTTCACTAAACTCTATCAAGTTGATTGCCTACTCACTGCATTGTAGCATACTCTATAGTACTCAAAGAAGAAGTAAATTATAAAATTATTATTATTTCAAAAGCAAAAGTAATTTTTTTATAATGAAATAAGATAAGTAAGTCTATACATAATATTTTGAAATAATAAGTTTCTCAGGCATACTGCATATTATAGATACTTACAAAGATAGATAGATAGATAGATAGATAGATCTGTGAGTTGTGGGGGAACGTAACGGGAAACCACCTCTTTTATCTTTTCTTCTATCTTTTAGTTCTAAATATTGTTGATTTTCTATAATACCTACTATGCTCCCATATTAAAATATTGTAAAATATTAAATCTTGTTTAGTATGCAATTTTCAATTAGTTTGTTATTTTGTATTTCATGAGTTTGAATAGCTCAGCTGCAGTTGCTTTAGTCTAATTAGTTAATTAAGAAAAGTAATTATATTGCATTAATAATATTGCCAAGGTGAAATTTGGTGTTTAAAAATATTACATAGTTGTATGAAGATATTAAAATATTTATTAACCCTTAAGTATAATTACAATTTAAACTGACATTTTTTAAATTGAACAAAAATTTACAAACACAAAATATAATAAAATAAATTAGGGCCGGCATTAAAATTTCAAAGAAAAATTTCTAAAGTATTTAGGGGCAAATAAACACCTGAAAATTTATAAAAAATTAATTTCTTTATTAAAATTTAATACCTCATTGTATTATATTAAGTTTTGTTATGAAAACGGTTCTTAGATAGATTTTACAATAATATTAAATACTTATTTGTTTATAAAAATATAACTACCCCAAGTTTGACAAGGATTACATAGCAATATTGTACATATTTCAGTAAACCAAAAAATATTGATTTCGTAATATTAAAATATTGTTTATAAATTTATTATATTGATTTTCATATTATTGTAAAGATTTATGGAAATCTGGACACAACTGTTTCGTCGTTCACTCACGTTCTTTTTACCAAAATAAGTTTATAATATAATTTTCATTCTACGGAGCTTTTGGATGACGCTTGTAATATTTCGTTAACATTACTCAGTAAAGCAATTTAAAATATCTTACAAGTCTGTATTACTACATTTTATTATTTAAAATAAGCATTGAATAAATTAAATTGGGATTTTGTAAATAATAATAGCAAGTACTTTATTTCTTAAATTTCTATTACTTTTTAATTTTATTTTATGAATTTCGTTTACCTTGTTATATGATATTTTATAGATTATGAAAACGTAATGGTCGAGTTTGAAATAATGCAAAATTTAAACGCTTTAACAATTGAACACATTTTACCTATAACACTTTAATATCTACTCTGTTGTTCAATTTTCATCGCCTAATACTAAGAGTTTAATAATATCGTTGCTTTCAATAGTATACTAATAAATATAAGTAGTTAGTATAGAATTTATAGTATCTGTTATGAGTTTAATTTGTTTCTTTATTTGTTTAATTTTAGAGAGCATAGTATTTGTTATGTTATTGTATCCTCTTATTGTTCTTAAAATTATTACTAGATTTACTCGATTATCTCAGTGTTTCAGTGTTTACCAGTGTTTACCAAAATGAGGCTCTGAAAAATATCTGAAGTGAAAGCACGAGGTTCAGCATTGTATTAGAAAATAGTGTTTTTAAATATTTAGAAGTGAATTTATCTTTGTTTTATTTATATTGATTTGTAATACTTATATATCTTTCCAAAAACAAATTTTTAATACTAGAATTGGGAAAAGGCTGACCTATACATTTTTGCACTTCTGCATTCATCATAAAATTAGACATTTATTTATTGACGAATATTGATATATGCGTTATACAAATATCTATTAGCTAAATTTATTTGACGTTTGTACAATTTGAATACTTAAGTAAACCACAATGTTGAACTTACGCCTATATTATTACGTATTATATGTGCTTACTACGAGTGCTTTGCTTTCAAGACTAACGAACCCATTCAGACTTCGTCAACTTGATCTTGTCTTTAGTTTTATTATAATTTGTTGTCGGAGTAAATAAGAACTTTACCCTTTAAAAATATTGCGATCTACTTAAAAAAGAGGTTTAACACTGAATGTGGAAAACGAAAAACCTATTTGTAAAAGTGTATATCGTGACATATACTTGATGACGGGTTGCAATTTTGTAACTTACCTTAATTTATGTTGACGTTTTACTTTGAAAAATTACTACCTTTGTATGCTGCACTGAATTTTCAACTGTAGTTCATTGGCCTTTCTATTTACCACAAGTTAATAATAAAGATATACGTTTGTTAGAGATATCAGGTGTAAAGATTTAATGAGGCTTTCCTTCAATTGCTATAATATTATCTTATACGATGCTCATTAACACAAAAGTTTTCAGATAAGAATGGCTAAAGTGTGCAAGTTTATACCATATCTCTCCAACTTAGATGCCAAACATAATACATATTTCTTTTTTATATTTTCAGATCTGTATGCTTATGGACGTCTTTATGAACACCAATATTTTAACAGCGTGGGCTGCAGTGTACTTAGCACTTCCAATATTGGCAAATAGTGTAATCAATCCGTGGGTGTATGGATATCGAAATGCTGAATTACGTGCCGCTGTTAGAAAGGTAATAGATGATCTGTTGACAACTATGGGATTTACTTATAGGAGTCACAATCAAAATTCAGATCCTATAGCTCCTAGCGGAGTGGTGACGGCAGGAGATCAGGCATCATTCATACATCATGTTCAAAGAGACTGTTTTGCTGCTAAACCGTGCGCGGAATTCATTTTGGTGCCAATTGCCAAACCGGAAAGTTCTGGTGTATTTTCCGAAATGGAAGCTCCACGTATATTTAAGGAAAATCCGCGAATTGTGATTACTAGTGATGCTCCAAGAAGTCTTAGGATTTCAAAAAGTATGATAGATAGTTTAGCTATTGCCAAAGGCCACGATGTTGTTATTATTAAGGGCGCAGAATGCGGTATGAAACACGGTGCCAGTATAGTTTAAAATTATTAACAATAGGTACTAAAAGACAGGACAACAAACACAAATGATGGTGCTCTAAGATTGTTTAGGATACTTAAAATACGTTCGTGTTCTCGTCGATTAATATATTTTTCTATTTATTAATTTTTTTTTATAATAGGGGGTCCACTTTAAATATTAGAATATGAAATTATTGTAATTATTGATAGATTCCTTTTTCTCGTATTTGTAATTTTTATTCAGAATTGATAAACCAGCCATTAGCTTGTAAAAAGGAACTCGAATCGATCTATTTTATTATACTTATTATGCTATCACGCAACGTACATAATATTTCATTATCATTATTTTCAAATTTTTACGATTATTCTTTACAAAAGTAATTCTTCCACTTTGATAATCAATTAATTAATAATGGTTAAAGATTATTCCATTTTAATTATTTCTTAATTAGTTTGACAGAAACACGAAACCTTTATTAAAGCGGTTTAAGAAAATACGAAAAAGTCTTTTAACTGAAAGGTATTTTTATTATTTAAGTTTCTTAACATCAAAAAGAGTTTTTTTTATAAAATCAAATTTTATTTTATTAAAAAATTAATAATATTAATTCTTTGTAAGTTTTCCAATTTACATGTACTTTAAAGATAAAAAGATTACGCTTTTTATTTTAAAATGTTGCGAATTTCATCTTTGAATATAATATCAGCAATTTATTTTTATAAATTTTGAATATCCATTAAGTTTAGCATTTATGAGACCAGAAAATTTTTATTGCGCTTTCTTTTGCACCCTAGAGACAATGTGGCCGTCGTTGGAAGTTGATCAAAAACTATATCATATTTTTTTTTCATTTTTATACACTAGTGTATTCAGTAATATTTGTAAAATAAATTTCAAATCAATCAATAATTAACTATTAAAAATAAAATGTTATTTCATATTTTGTATTGGATTTTATTACTTTCTGAAGCCATTCCAAACCAGACGATTATCAAAATTACTTTAGAATTACCACTTTGCTGTTCAAACAATTTTTATGTACAATTTTAATATAATCAATGTACCTCCCTATTATATAATAAACTTATTTAAAGTTCTGTCGGATAAATGCCATTCTTAAATATACAAGTTTAAACCAACATAGAAAGTGGATAATATAATGGTGCAATCCAGAATGTGAATGAAAAATTAGTTTTTGATTTAAAACTTTAAATTGACAAAATAAAACTAACTTTTTCAACTTAAATAACTCCTTTCCAAGTACCATTTTTACAAGTAGATACGTAAATATGTTTATTATTACACAAAAGATTTCTCATTTCTTTTATAAGCTTTCTATTATTTTTTGCGTATTGCTCGGAAAATAATATATGTGACTTGACTGTAGAGAGTGTTGATCAATCCAGTCGGTTCAGTAACCTAAACAATGAACTAATAATTTATTATGAATTTTAACTTCACTTCCCTTAAGTTTTAAATTACAAGAATATTGATATTCAAAATTTTAGCAATTAATTTTCACAAAACTTTAATCAAGATTCCAAGTTAATCTAAGTTGAACAATATTGGCAAGTATACTTTTTGGATTTTCATCGTTTTGCGCAAAACACAAAGAATTTTCTTTTAATTTCGATATAATATATAATTATTACGTTATTATTATCTATAAATTTAAAACAAGAAATACAGTTTTCGAAATTAGCAATTTCAATTTTTGAAAACCCAAAGAATGCACATACACTTTTTAGAACTAAAATATTTAATAATAAATTATTATTTATTTATTCATTAAAATAAAAATAAATTATAGCAAATGTTTTCACTTTTCACCATATTATGGCATCATCAGGCGATGAAGTGAAAAGCAGTATTTGGGTTTTTTTAAAGTATTGATATGATTAATATCAATTTACACTTCTAAAACCATGTATCCATCGATTAATCTCGTCAGTGTTTCATTCGACGATATTACGGACTATTTAAATAATATATTATGTTCTGGGATGCATGTTAGTTTGAAATATAATGAAGTGAGTTATTCCTCAACTATAATTTTATACTAATTCAATTATTGCAGATGTTATAAATAATTCAACAATTGAAATAATATTAGTAAATATCCAGTGCCTTAGTAAATTTAATCAAAATACCTGTCAACAGTTACAGACTTTTTCTTTATTAAATCTAATTTGACTACAGAACGCCCGAATTGAAATTCAAAAAAGCGAGAGTGGTTAAAATATTCATCTTTTACCTGAAATATGTATTAGCATTGACAAATAACAGTCCCACTTTGTTGTAACAAAGATATTTGACTTTATTATTCAACACTGTTAATTAAAATCATTGAAGGGTTAATAAATGTTTCAGGTGATTTACACGACCTTTACAAATATTTAATGTTCGGTAAACAACCATTTTTGTAGATAGATTATTTAGGAAATTTTATAAATTTGCAGAATACCTTCGCAAATTTGAGAATATGATGAAATAAACTGTTTGTTCAACAAAATTTTGTCTGTTGCTACTGCAATGATGTCTATTCTATTATACAAAATAAAATTTGCTAGATAATTTCGGTCTTTTTATTTAAGTTGGAACCAGACATAATTAATGTTCTGTTTAAAATTACAGTAGATTTATATTTATTAAAAAGAAAAAAGGTTTTAAAATTTATAAAATAAAAAAAACATTTAAAAAAATAAATAAAATAACAATTGCAATTTAATAAATTATGTATTTTTAATAATATGAAGGGAACTAATTCAAGGATAAAAAGAAGAAAAATTTTAATTGCACATTATAATTTTAATCGTAGCTTAAATTTTAAAATACATTTGTGAAACCTACTATGAGCCTGTTTCGCAATGACAATTTTCTCTAATTATTATTATTATTATTAGCTAATAGTATTAGTATCTACTATTGTGAAATAAGCCTCATAATTCCATGATTAAAAAATATAGGATTCGGGAATAGGCTTTTGTTTGGTTTCTTATAATTCGTCATATTTTCATATTTCGAAAATTCTTAATATACTTGTTGAAGATTTCCTATTTAAAACTAAATATTATTAGTGATATTCAAATTAAAACTTCTTGAAGATTAGAAAGAACACGATGCAATGAAAACATAAAGTTCATATACTATACACAAATAATAACAAACAATATAAATCAATAAAGTGCTTGTGGCTTCAGTCGAATTATCAATCTTTCTTAGATAGATACTTAGGTACTTTCTTCATAAACCCAGTCAAACCTTTTTGGTATAGCAATCTACCAAACAGTGGTAGTCGCCACTCCTGTATAAGATGTAGATGTAGCTAGTTTGTAAAAACAAGGATCATATTTGATTTTGAGTTTTTGTTGAACCATCTGCCAAAAAGCTTTGACTGGATATATGAAAAAAGTATCTAACTTAAAAAGATAAATTATTTGACAGAAGCAACAAACACTTTTTCGATTTATCAAATTACAATTAAAATTTTTAATATTCAAATTTTATTATTAAGTTTAAAAATATAAAAACAAAAATATAATAAATTACTGACGAGGTACACCCTGTAGAGAATTTTTAAATTGTAGTAAGTACCGTACAATCGAATTAGAGCCATAACTCATTACAAATAAATTTTTTGATTAACCTGTAATTTATACACAATAAAACACATAGCTGTAATTTCCAGAGCCATCTATTTTGGCATACTCTTAATGCAAGCTAAAGTTACATATGTACTTCTTTTGAACGTTTATCTGCTTTCATACCAGATAAATATTTACTTTCAATGTTGTTATTGTAGGGTTGTTTGTAAATTGATTGTTTCAATGTTTTCAAATTCAATAGGATTTTGACCAGTAACATTACCCGGCCAAAGCAACAATTTAATAGCAGCAGTTGTTTCAAGGTATACATAATTGTATTTGCTCTATGGCCATCTGCCCCATCCTGCATAAATGTAATTCTTTATATTGAATTTTATTTATTGTTTTGGTAAAAAAACAAAGTTGTCCAAATCCTTCTCTAGTCATGGTCGATCAAACCAACTGCTGGTAGGTTCATTATTGTTTTTACAATGCAGCATTCTTTTAAGAGTTCAGAAGGCTTCTTTTTAAAAATTGAACCGCTTCTGTTTCACGTTTAAGCTGTGCTTCGTCACTAAAGATAACCTATGTTCGAAAATTAATAAACATTGCTGCAGTTTGATGTAAAGCCTAAATCAATTAGCCACAAAACAGGAAACCGCAGTTTTGAGGAGTGCTAAGTATAACACTTGGTACAGCAATGGTACAGAGCAGATCAACATGATCAACATAACTCAAAGAAGTTAAAGAATAGAAAGAAATTACAACTCGATATAATTATGGATTTTATGATTATAGTATACCTTTGACGGATCCTCTTTGATAAAATGTTTATGTTGTTTAGCCTAGTGTACGTCAAGCACTTTTCATCTTTGAAGTCAATTTAGGTTTTATTGTTGGTTGTCGAATGTTTATTCGATTTTTTAGAACTCCTCCAACCATTATTCAATCTTCCCGAGTAGTAGTAATTCCTTCTACATCTATAATTTGGTATATTTTCTTGTTTTATAAATCTTTAATTAAAATAAATTAATTTAATTGAAAAATTATTAACATTTTAATTTTGAAAACTTAATATTTCTTTACGGTTTACGATTAGTAAAAATTATACCACATACAGAAAACACAAAAACGAATATGGTGGATATAGGAGGAAATAGAAACAACATGCAAGTTATTTTGGTAAAATTTAATAGGTACCTGATTTGAAAATGTACATTTTTGAGTGTTTTCGAATAGTTGTTACTCGGTAGAAATTTAAAAACTAACAAAATAAAAAAATTATAGTAAAAATGTGAAGAATTGCGAGTGGCCCTAATCCGGTTGCAGGATACTTTCTACGCAGTGATTATTTCCAATGTAAGCGTAAGTCAAGAAATTTTAATTTGAATTTATGAAGTAAATATCAACATGTCTCTCACATAATTAAATTTAGTTAAAATGTGGAAACTTATGTGCTACGAATACTATAATTATATTTTAACGCATTTCTGAATGACGATTCTCGTCGTTTTATTTCTTGTTGAGTGTGGCTAGATGTTATAATTATCAAATTATATGAAATGTAGTGGAAATTACATAATGATTTTATAAATAAAATATTCTTTTTGTTTAATTGTTAAGTAGGTAATTATAATAATTGTAAAACTCAATGTATTACATACAACTTTATGAAGTTAAAAAATACATACAACTTCTATTTTCATATATTATATGTGACATTTCTATTTATTAAATAAATATGTTGTAAATTTTCAATTGTAAGTTTTAATGAATTCAAGCTGAAAGTAAAAACAGATGGTCGTACCAGCTTCGCGGTAAAATGCTGAGACACCCTGTTCAATTCCAACCAAGTAAGACAGTTTCTTCTCGGAGGTCAATCGTAATATAATCGAAATGCAATTTATATAGTAAAACCTTCTCAAAACGAAGTAAGTATATCATATTTCCAATGCTTTGGATTCCACGTTAAACTGCAGATTCTATATAGCCATCATATCAGACATAAATGAAAATATTACTGACTTTATTGCTGGAAAAGCTACAGGTAAGAAAATGAAATCACTTTAAGCATGTACGAGTAGTATCATATTTAAAAGAAAAATAACAAAAACAAAAACACTAAACAAATCAGTTCCCCACAGGTGCATTATTGTGATTGTGCGAATATTGTTTCTGTTAGATAGAAAATTGTTTTACTTTGAATTTTTAAATACATTCTTATTTTAAATAATTTTTTCAGATTTGCATGTCAATAGGAGTGCAATTGTTACATCTACCACACATAGAAAGCCGTCAGTGCACGAATTCATTATAAATATATATATTACTGAAAAAGTACGTATAAAGTTCACATTTTCCGGTAAATGTACATTTATGCCGTCGCTTATGGTAAATGTACATACAATGTAGTACCTACTTTAGCCAATATAATTTGGAATATCTGCACATTATATCAAGCGATGTTGGGAAAAGTATATTGAGACATCACAACAAGTTAGTGTGCTATAATTCAAATTATAATTCATAATACCCACTGAGATGTTTCCATTTTCCAGTTAAACAAGTTTTTCTTAACATATTTAATAAACAAATGAAGTTACTATACATGTTGATCAGTTAGTTATTAACAAGTTTATAATATATTATGTAATATCTAGGTAAGTACTAAATTACCGACTAAATAGTTAGATGAAGTTTATTGTTGCATGAGACATACAAAAGATAATAATAGTGCGAAGCACACAATCATAACTATAAAGGTACAGCAAGTAAAGCTAATTCTACTTTAAAAAAACAGAGAAGAATAGCATAAGCTTCCAGCGTTACCGCTGTGACAGATAAAGAGAAATCTGAGGCCTTAGCGGTAAGCTTTCAAAAAGTTCACAATACGCACGCGACAGATACATATTTACAAAACAATATAGAACAACGTGAAAGATTTTTAACAAAAACCAACACATAAACGACCGTCCAATACACAAAATTAATGATAAACTCAAACGAAATAAAAAGCTTAATTATAAATTTAAAATTTTTAACCGAAAACCCCCAAGATCACCCAAAATTCATAACTTTATTTTTAAAAAATCTCTCAAAAAAGCCGCCTTGCATAATATAATTTATGTATATTATACGATATTATTATAGTAAACATATTAATTAATTTTAAAATTACAGATCTTTCCGACAACCAGACAACTTGGCATTGTGCTACCAACCATAAATCGAACAAAGATGCGACGTAACCGACAAATTACAAGCAAATTAGCCCACTCAACATAATTTCAAAATTGACAAAATAAATTATACTCGACCGACTAATACAACTAGAATATATTATAATACGAACACAAAAATTAAAAACAAGAAAAAATTCGTGTTCATGAAAAGACACAAAGCGACATTACAAAAACTAACGAAAATCAGCTATGGCTTTTCAACAAATTTTAATAAAAACAAAGTAAAACATTTCCGACAAAGTTTGGATTGACAGACTGACCTAATAAAATTAACAAACCGGCATTGAAAGCAAAAAACCTAACGCGAGCATTTCTCAAAGCTTCGTGTTGGGATTGAAACTTTTTAACCTATTTATCAACGACGTACTGACATTTCAAAATACGAACGTGGCCTTGTACGCAGATGATGCTACAATTTATGCATACTCTTTCAGCAGTCCGTATTCACACAAACAAGTTGATAATGTACATAGAATTATATAATATATAAATAAGTAGTTACTATTAGAGAAAATTAAATTCGAAAAAACTGAAACTATTATTTTCAAATGAAAACATATCAACCACAGAGCTTTTAAACCTTTCAAGGTGGTTGTTTTTCTGTATTCGGGGTAATCACAAGATTTAAAAATGTTTTTATGTTAGGAACTGAACATATTCAATTTTGATGAAAATCTAATTTGCATTATTTTGATGTACTAGGTACACTATTAAATCCTAAAAGTATATCTATCAAAAAATTTGTGTACACTGCTATGAAATTCTGTTGGAAATCATTTAAATTTTGTGGAAATTCTTGGATTTCGTTGGCAATTTCTGAAATTATTAAGAATTTTTTAGAATCATCAGCAATTTCTGGAATTCTTTAGAAATTAATGGAAATTAATTTGAATGTCCTTGCAATTTCTTGGAAAATTTCAAAATGTTCACAACTTAAATTTCATAAATATTCTTTACCACAAAGTAAAGGTTTTCCTTTAGCTCACGTATATAACTGTCTTAATGGTAATGCGATTTGCGATAACAATACATCTTTAAATTTTATTTTTGGTTTTTATCATTTTCATAATGTAAATATTCGGTTTCTTTTCAATTGCTATATGTTGTTCAAATTGAATACTTTACTTCATGGTTAAGCTACTATTATTTTAACTTTCTGTTTAGTTTTGTTAAATATTTCATTTTTCAATACATAGAAAATACCACACAATTTACTTCTTAATTTAATCAATTTATAGAAAGTAAATATTTTTACGTTTTTAAAGTCACTCATAAGCACATTATCCTACATTATCTACAAACAATCAAAATACATAATGAAATGTGTCTATTATAATCGTACTTTTTTTACTTTTTAATTATTTTATTTTTAATTACTTTGGATGTATTATTATAGTACTAGTAACTAACATAATTATGAAATAGCACTATTATGCAATATTTACCATACTTACCTTTATTATTTTTAAAAATACTTCTAATTTGGACTTACCAGTTAATTAGCACATACATAGTCATAAATTAAATGTTCTTACAGTGAACTATAAATAAAAATTTGCTACCTATCTATTTACACTTAACGTCTTTGTTAGGACACATTAGATAAAATTTAATTAACCAATTTACTTGCTCAAATAATAGTTAATAGCAAAAACATCTTAAAAATCATATAATTTTACAAATTTCGGCAAATATTTTTTGAGTAAATACCCCATTAGGCTTTTAAGCTGAAAATACTGCATTTTAGTATTTATTTAATTAAATCATCTAGGACTTCTGGAAGACAATTGTTGGATACAAGGATTGTCAAGTTAATAACTATCACGGGTGACCTTATGACTGAAAAAAGAATTAATTATTAGCAGGGACCGGATTTATAAGCAATTTTGCTTTTTTAATAATTATCGCTAATTTCGCAATTTGTTGCTTCTAGAAGTTCCATATTATGATTTTTCGTAAAAATTATATCATCAGATTATCCCAAATAGAAAAATATTGAGTTCCTAAAACGTACAGAAATCCTTATAAATCCAGTCTCTAGTCATTATAGTGAATTTGGTGGGCCTGTACTAATTAATGTATTAGGTAAAATGAAGGAATAATAAACAAATCATTTATCTCATTAGTACTGTTCTAATTTATAAATTGAAAAACCTGATAATGGCAATCCTAATTTATTATTGTAATCGGATATGTCCGGTGCGGAAAGTTTTATCTAGTATTAAACTTGGAATATTTTAATAATAAATAATTAATAAATAAATTACGATTATAGATTTTATTGATTTACATTATTATTATTATTATTTTCGACTTTACATTTTATTTGTAATAAATTAATTATTAATACCTACAAACTAAATTACAGTCTTACACAGATGCTTTAAGCACTTAATAAAAATTTTATGAAATCAAGTCGTAGAATTAACAATAAATTAAATTACAAAAAGTTACACTACGTAATAATATAAATAGTCTGTTAAGTTAATTTAAATTAATAGCATGTTACACACTTTTATCTTAAGCCAATCTTGACGAATATAGAATATCTCATTAATGTACAAGAAAACTGAGTTTGGGCAATGTTAATTTGGGAGTTCCATATGAAGCAAATTGAATTATTTTTCCGATTGAGTAATAAAATTTACAGAAACTGTAAAAAAATATCTTTTGTTGCAAAATTTGAATAAAACTACATTATCTAGAGTCTACATAAATACTATATGTATATATCTACGGCAAAATAAACTGTTGAGGTAATGTCAAGAAAACGTTCTCGTAAATGTACATTGTACATACACATACATATACCATTTATGAGAACTAAACGTGTACGCAATATAATAATAATAAGTAAATTTAAGAGTCTAGTGGTTTCGTCTGCTCAAATTGATTGTTAACTGATAAAAATGTTGCTTTTAGCTTTAAACATTTTTACTCAATTTAGCCAGAATGGAAAAATTTTGAACTCCCACATCTCTTTATGACTACGAAAACGCTTCATTAAAATTTCACTTCAGTCTGTTTGATGTTTACAAAGGATAATTTGTTTATAAGCAAATTAAGATAAGAAATAATTAGGTGCAATTAATTATTGCGATAAATTTTAATGTACTTCCTAAAATTTTTGGTTTCAAAGCTTGTTAGTAACATTTTATCACAAGAGTTAGAAAATGTACATATTAATAATTCTAAATTAATTGTTCAATTTTAGAAATAAATAATTAAATCGTTTTGTTTCACTTACAATCTACACAATATTTACAACGCTATTTTATTAAAATGAATTTAAAAATCACTTGAACTTAAGTTCAAGTACTAACCGAGGCGGAAACAGGCGTATTCTTACAACTGCTAGTAGTATCCAACTGCTGTATTTTTTTTAAATTTTCAATAACAGCGGAATGCTCGTCGATCAATTTCCAGAACTCATGTTTACGATTTTCAGCTTCTTCCTAAAAGCAAGGTGATATAAAATACCATCTGAATAATGTAAAAAAATATGGAAACTTACCAATATCTTTTTAATGGTAACATCGGAAGATTGTCTCAAATATGGCCTTTGAGGACGCTGATATGTAGGAGTTTCCGGTACGGAACGATCTTGATTCTTGTTACTCTTTTCAGAATCGAAATCTTCGACGACTATGCTAAAATAAGAAAAGAAAACAAATTCAATTTTAAACTTTCTTATCGAGGTGGTATTATATCTAGATGTACATATTTATTTTATTATTTGTCTTAAAAAAATGTTTTCGGCTAGAATATTAATGGTTAAAGTAAACCTTCGAAATTTAGAGGTTCACTGACTTTAGAGACCGCATGATATTTAGTGTAAGCTTTATTTTGCTATACTTTATTTTAATATAAATTGTATGCTAGAAGTATGTTGATTGCAGCATATATTTCTGTTAAGAAATACATATTTCAACAAGTCTCTACTGATGTTATAGTTAATGGTTACATTAAAACTTTAACAACACTCTGCATTGGTACCAATTCAGAGTTAGATACCTTATATAAATAATGGACAAACCTTCAAGTGTAATGTCGAATAAAGACATCAATTGGGGTTTTAAAAAAATAAGAAATTTATGTTTACAGGGGGTTTCATATAATAGTAGTTAGTTGAAATCCATTTCAATTAATCCTTCTCAACTTTATTTAATGGTTTACTGTAATTATTTTTCAACATAACTTTTATTTTAAAATAAAATAGTGTACTTACTAAGCTATGAATTCCTGCAATAAAAAATTTTATATTTCACGCAATCAATCTAGAACAAGTAGTATTGTTTGCAGAGCTATTTTCCAGTATTGAAGTGAAAAATTTATAACTTTTTTATTAGTTACATACTAGCGAACACGCTTTTTGTCATTATTAAAAGATTTGCAAGTAATTAAAGTTGTTGCAGTTGTTGCAGTTCATGTGCCAATTGCTATGTCAATAAAATTTCAGATTTTCAAAATATTTTTTTTAAATTAGGAAACACGTTATTACATAAGATTTAAGAACGCACAAAGAATATTTAAAAAAATTAAAAGAGTAGTTTAATTAAGAATATAAAAACTATTGGATAGTTTTCTTCAGATTCGGTAAATTGATAATTTCATTATAAAAGTAGGCGGAAAAAATTTGCCTAAAAATAGGAATGGGTAGGTAGATATAATACTGATTATTTATTTTGTTTCTGAAAACTAATAGAAACTTTCAATTTCAATCAAAGTTGCTAATCAAAACATTAGACTAGTGGGAATAATCTACTTACATTATTGCCGCGAGAATAATAGGGTAGGGACATGATGTGGAAAATCAGTGTAAAACCACTTTTATTACAAAGATTATTCACTAAAAACAATAATACCGTTTAAAATAACGATTTTCGCCATCAATTTTTCGTTAAAAATGAATTTGAAAATCGATAAATTCTCGGGCCTTTCGAAATGGCTATAGCATCCTGACGTCACGATAATAGTGGGGTCACGATAATAGTGGGACCACGTTTATTGTAGTGCAGCGGATCATCTTTAAAATCGTTTACTATCCCAATCATGATGTAGAACTAAGTAAATTATATATCAAAATTTTCGTATTGACGTATTGGACCTAAATTCAATGTTAAGAACACCTGCCATTGTGAGGGACAAAAGTTCAATTATAAGCCAAAAACAAAAAATAAAATTAGTTTTATTTAACCAATTGGAGGAACTTCTGAAATCGTTCCGTACTTGAAAATTGCTATAGGTACCAAGCTGATTTTAACACTATTACTTAGCTTGAAATGCCTACTTTCCAACGATATATAAAAATATGTATTAATTAAATTCTAATTAACTCTAATTTAATATTATACGAGCAGTGAAAAATTTGTGTAAAATTTTTTCATTCAAAATGGAAAGTTTTTTTTAATAGCTTCTTGTAACACTAAAATTTGAAAATTCGTGCACGTGACAAAAAGTGAAATTTTATGGAGAATATTTCATACGCTTACACTATACACTTATTTTTATAAATAAATACAGGAGAACAATAAAACAATAAAATTTTGCAACAACGGCGGCCATAACGCGTGCTCGCTCCTACTGTAGCTGTTGGAAAGAGAGGTCCACTAGTATCTTGACGTCCAAGGTCACGGAAGAGTTTCTAAAACTTTCCGGTTTCAAAACGCTGTAGCGTTCTCAAAAATGGTTTTAGAAACGTTAGAAAAAAAATTTAATAACTAAGTCGTATACGTAGATTCCAAATATGCAAGAAAAAAATCTCATGTCCCAACCCTATTTGAAGTATGTGTTTGTTTTAATGACAACATATTTATTTGATTTGACGTCTGTCAATTAATTATGAATAAAATAAATCAAAATGGTTTAGTACATCGTCAGTCTATGAAATTAATATTATAATTAACGAAAAAAATAATCAATCGAATATCACACGAAAATTCGATAAATTAGAAAATAATTTGACATATTTTCTCAAAGTTGTCGCCGTTCGGCAATAGCTACTCGATCTTGTATCGGCTCTCGGGCTCTCGTATCTATTGCCTGGCAACAACTTTTCGAAAATATGTGAAATTATTTTCAATTTATTCTCATTCTCTTGTGATATTATAAGTGAAAATGAATTTTTTTTTAATACATTTATTTGCAAGCAAAATATATTCTTATTTATATTATAAAATAATTGTATTTATGTTATTCAAAACAATACAATAATTATTATTGCCTGCAAATTTATAATAATTATTATTCTCGATCTTGCAATGAAATCTATGTTATGCGAAACGGAATTGTGTATTTTATACTTTTTAAGTCAATTGTAAAGTTATTTGCTTACATCAATAGGCATTGCAAAGTTTACTTGCGATAATTGGTATTATCGACATTGAAGAGAATGAAAATAACAAGTGAAGGTAAAAATAAGAAAGTATTTTATTTTCTGCACATCATTAGAGAAGATTTGATTAACGGTTGAGAAATTTTAAACTTAAAAAAAAAATTTTATTTTACAAGTTTATAGTAAGATTATGTATTTCAGAGAAAATATTAAAATGAAAAGTTTCCAAATTGGTAAAAAATACTTATGATATTGACAAAAACATCCGTTGATCTCACAACATAATCAATAGTCTGTCATCATCGTGCATTAAAGAATTAATATAGTAGTACAATGCTTAGGTAATATAAATTTGCACAATGTAAATTTTATAATTTTTTAAAATATGTCTTGCACTTCAAAATTAAAGTACAATTGAAAATATTTAAATTAGAATAAAAATAATCGAGTGCAATAGTTAAGAATAAAAATAATGAATTATTAAAATAATGCATAAAATATTAGAAAACCTACTGGTTTTTATTGGAATCGTGCAACATTTTAAGTCTCAAAGTCATCGCAAGTCGTGAAAACCTTTATAAAAAATTCTAATGGATCTCTACATATTCCGCTCTGCCATTGATCTGTTTATTTATATTCAACCAATCAACGCTAATTATTCCATATCAATGCTTAAAAGTTGACTGTTTGACGGCGACATCCTATTTTGTGCACGAAGCGTATAGGTCGATATATACATATGTACGTCTTCAATCACACTATTTACTAATAACATTTTTAGAAAAGTCGAAGTAAATAGAAAACTATTTGATAAACAGTCAGTCCAAAGATAGTAACATTTATCAAAGGGACAAATAGCGATACATAAAAAAGGCAGAAAACTATGCTTTTTGGTCAGACTGAATCTAAACAGTGCTTTTCTGCTAATTAGCTAACATAGCTAATTGATAGTGACACAATTAGAAGAAAACTGTAAGAAATTATGAAAGTTGTAAATATGATTCAATAAGAAGCAGTGCTTGGATCTTTAATTGTGAATTGTGGAATATTGTGTTTGTCGGTGTTTTATGCTATTTATACCACCGGGGGTGGAAATCGTCGAATTCGCGGGACGCGGACGGCTTAAATAAAGAAAAAACTAAAAGTCTTAATACAACTATTCTGTCTTTTTGAGAAGGCAGAGACTGTTCTGTGATTGGAAGATGAAATTTGACTTTAATACAGTAAAGTCACAAGAAATTACTATTAAGAATGTAAGGTAGAAGAATGTAATAAGGTGTGGAAAGGAGTGTACACTGTAAGCGAAACTTAATCAAAGTAATAGAATAAATTTAAGAAGAATAGACTAGTGTTGTTCTTCAAAACTAAGAACCAAAAATTCAATTGTTTTACTTTACTGCCGCGAGAAGGATTAAACTGTTTTGCTTACTTTAATGCCGGCCGTCGTTGGCTGTATATTGTATAATTATTGTTAATTAAGTATAATAATCATTTTTATTGGCTTTATTGTATTTTTAAAAATAATTTATTTCATTTATTTAATTGTCGGGCGTCCTTAGCAGGCTCGTCCGTCAACCCTCGCTTTTAATAAAACAATATAGGTACTATTGTTTTCTCGGAGATAAAATGTAAGCTTATTTATTCATCATTAAACATTACATTATGTTTAAATTAACGATTGGTTTATAAATTTTAATTTGATATTGTTTTCCAGACAGTAAACAGTTTTTTTTATTCTCCAACATAATCTTTATAAACACAGCAGAATTTTATTTATTGATAGCAGCACAGTGAACATTGTCAGTTTTTCTATGTTTGTGATTATCTAGTTTATTAATAAAATTAATAAAATATAGGTACACTTTATCTCAAGAAAATTTATTACTAATTAACGTACTAGTTTCGGCTATAAGCCTTCATCAGCGTTTTCGTCATAATTTTACAATAAACAATTACCATTCAAACAACTACCAAATCTGAAAATATAAAATACACTTTAACCGTCGACAAATAAAACACGTATAATATACTAATATCTAGTTTATGTTCCAGAATTCGATTTTGCCAAAATATGTTGTTTATACAATATGGGGAGACTCATATTTTTTCACTCAAAAGTAAGTCCTGTCGCCCGATCGCGGCATTTCAAGATTTTGAACTAAATAATGAAATCCTCAAAAATTCTGTGAATATCATAAAGTGCCCTTTACACTATACAATTTATCATAGGATTTCTTGTACGATTTTTCTTAGGATTTATCTCATGAGATTTACTTTAGCGGTTATGCTGCTTTTCGGTTTATGATTACTAGAGCACGGAATCAAGGCAATAGGAAACCCGATATCTGGTATGCGGCATACAATCATGCATAAACATAATATCTTGTGTTTATGCATCATTGTATGCCGCATACTAGATATCGGGTTTCCTATTGCCTTGATTCCGTGCTCTAATAATTACAGATGAACACGATCAAATACGTTTGAGCATGAGCTCGAATATTATAGAAAGATAATTTTGAAGGGAAGTTTGCTAGTTTTAACTTGCTTTAACGTGCTTGGTAATGTTGCATCAGAATAATACATATAAGAAATAAAGCGAATAAATATATGGGTTTTCTTATTTTGTATAATCAACAGCATATTTCAGCAAAAACCAATTCTGCAATAAAAGGTCCACCCTGTCTGCTAGAGTTTAAATTAAAATTCTGAAATCAAACATTTTCAAAATTGTGAAAATATTTATGCTGTGATTGTCTAGATAGTTTTTGATGGAGCGCATAGCTCGATAGCACGTAAACATTGTCGACTGTTGTGGTAAGACCAAAAGATTGTGTCCCTACATACTAAGTATAATGAAGACTATATATATGAGTACAACATTGCATAAGTAATAATTAATTGACAACATTTATGCGCTACCGAGTACCTACCCCTAATAAGTAATAAGTCAAAATCACAGTGTTTATTGCTTAATTATACAAAATGTTATTGAACTGTATGCTTTAATAATATAAATGTGAGAACTTTTATGATTGTATTTATTATTCATATAATCGATTAATTTTTAAATTTTAATTTAATATAAAGTTTATTTAAATTAATAGAACACATCCACCTAAAAATAATTACCTACTTTTACAAAAATGAAATCACGAACATAATCCATCTCCAAAAATGCACTGTTTTGGTGACTTTGTAATATATAAGTAAGTATATTTATAACATTTATTTCAACTACCTATTCATTTATTATCAGATTATTACAAATAAGATTCAAAAGAATTCATTGCAATTTTATTTACCTGTGAAAGTCAAAAAACTAAAACGACATTATTGTAAAAAATTGCTTTGGGAAAAAGGTCAACAAACTTTCACCAAACCGTAGTAAACCTTTTGCAATTCTGTAACACAATCACTCATCGGAAAATAAGAAAGTTTTCATTGCATTTAAGAGTATCACAAAAGTATCTAATTTCCTTATTTTTCGATATTACTTTTTACAACTAAAAATTCAATTACGACTTTTATGTAGAAAAAATATCCGTCCTTAAAAAATAAACTAAAGGATAAATAGGTACCTATACCTATATAAAAGAATACTTGGAATTTAATTCTGTTTCCTCTGTTAAAATTTAACTTTATTTACTTACTTTTAATTGGACACGGCGAAACAAAGATCTCGGGATTTCCAAGTTAAAATTGTTTATTTTAAATGGAATTTTAAAAATGTAATACAAAACAAAAAATGGCATTTAATTTAGATGAAATTTTTTAAACCGACTCCTAGAAAAATAACGTATATTATCTTAACCCTGCTTAAACACTTCCCAACAACTAGTTCAAATTAAAACATTTTCCACTGTTTTCCTAAAGTTCTACTTTGTTGTCGCTAAACTTACCGGAAAAGCTCCATTCCTGAAAGTGAAATTTATATTGCTGATATTGTGTAAGCGATTTAGATGAATAATGGTAGTAAATAATATTAGCCATAAATTGAAACCACAAAGTATAAAATTTTATCTTGGTTTATGGATAACCTGAAGTTAGGAATGAAAAATGTATGATTAAAGTCATCATATTTATAACCTTTTAATCCACTAAAACAAAGAATGGTAGTTTTAGAAAATAAAGAATACTTGTAAAGCTATAACAGCTCCAGTCTGAAGAGACAGGTCAATGATCCGATAAATTTTGATCGTTTCAGTTTCCTGAAAGTTGTACAAAGTAATTATACGATTGGGTTATGTTTTTATATTTTCAAAACTTTAAAAATAACATATCTAGTATTAGGAAACGCTACATAATTATACAAAAAATCGATAGGTGTGTCGCTGAAAACATACTTACAAATAAATAATTTTCCAGTCCGCTAAGGCATTTAAATATTTATTTAAAAATAATTAAGTTTTATGAATTGTCACAATCAACATCTAAGTTGATCTAAGCTGGGATCATTTAACTTAAGTGCTACTTTACAGTGAGAAGGTTATCAGATGATGTGGAAAAATCCTTTAAACGTGTTTCTGCATAACAAAAGGGTAACCGTAAAATCCTAGGAAAATTTTGTTTGTCGTCAGAAAAAACTTAGATTTTCTTAGACATGTGTTTATATGTATTTCTATTAATATGCAGTTGGTTGTACTTTGGGAAACTATTCCATAATTCATAAGTTCAAAGGGCGGTTAATGTTTGTGAATAAAACCGACATTAGTGTCGAGATTTTATTCTAAACTGAGTTTCCATTGCAAAAATATTATTTTAAATATCTAGTTCGGGGTTCTATTTTTGATTTATAAATTTGAATTTTTTTGTTGGTTTATTTACCTTATTGAAATATTTTTTATTTTAAATCAATGTAAAATGTGAACTGATCGGAATTCAAAGAAAGTTCTTAAACATTTGACAATCGAATAAAAAGTATTAAATGATTACGGTTTGAACAAATTATAGGTTTTCAATATAAGCAAGATTAATAAAACGTTAATGGCGTGGATAATTTAAAGAATTAATTAAAAGTATGTTGTTATTATACAATATTACATACAATACATTATTATTAATCATAATAATTAAATAATAATAATTACAATTAAACGTAATAAGGCAAAGCGATATTGCTGATTTATTTACATTTTTCTCTGATAAAATCGGATTGAGGTTCAGTTGATTAAAATAATAATTATTCAAAAATTTTGCAAATAGGTAGGAACATGAAATTTATTTTAAAGCTGTAATGTTATTAATACGTTAAATTAATATGCAATGGATTCTAGAAATGGAAACTGGCGATGAATATAAATTAAGGTCAGTACAAATCAAAGTCAAATCCAAGCCTATAAAGCTTTGATCCTTGAATTATTTAATTTATCACAACTGAAAGGTTTGATAATTATTTTATTATAATTATGATGAATATGTTTGCACATAATTAGGTTGTAAATCTCAAAATTTAATATAAGTATTTTAGGACTCTTCGACATAATAAAAAGTTGAAATTTCAAACTGGAATAAAGTTAAAATTTTTAAGTAGATACTTAAAGATTGCATTAATTTGAAATTTATACAAGATTTTAAATTCAACATCTTCGCTAGCACTTTCAACGTTTACAAATTTTGCAAAATGTTTATAAATCATCTCACGTATATTTTACAAGCATGATGCATGAGAAATGTGCTCCAAATTTCGAAAATAACAAAGCATATCAAATGATAAAATAAAAAATCGATACAACATGTACTTTGTAGAAATTTATATCATAAAGTTTCAAATTTGTTTATTAATGAAGTATGCGATTATTTGGTAACTACTAGCCAAGTTCAATAACGTTGGAATTGTAAATAAAAGCGCATTTAAACTGCGCTTTGATTTTTTTTTGGAAAGTTTGAACTAAACACAAAACTGGGGAACGAAAAAATATTTACAGTTATAAACCACAGATGTACTAATATTCGGCATTCTGCACTGTAAATATACACAAAATTGTTAATTTTGACCTTGATAGTTGTTAAAAATAACCTTTATGATTAAAGGGTGTTAACACATTAGACGTTTATACTTTTGACCCAATACTAACGTAAATAGCACGCATTTATTTTAATGTTTGCTTAGTGCTTTTGGGTCATTCATAAATTAAATTTTGCAATATCTTAAATTCAAAAGCAGCAGTAAAAATGTTAACAATGCTGGAAACATACAAGAACCTGAAATTATTTTTTTGATGCAATATTGTACGTCAGAATTTTTATCGACACACTGTAAATACAATTTCATTGACTTGCAAGCACACGTTACCTACGTTAAAAGTCAATAAGTAATTAACAATTATTTATTGAAATAGTTAAATTTAGCTGATCTATGTTTAGAAATATTTATTCTTATAATCTTACATCAATTGCTCCACGAGTAGGTACGTCTGAGGTTGTCTCTTACGTCAATTGCCAATCATTTATTTAAAAAATGTAGCATTGTAAAACCCAGAATATAAATACAAAAAAATCGCATTAAAAATTTAATACTAATTGCATAACTTTTTATTAAACCTGTTAATTAATATTACTTTTATATGTAATCTCCATTATTATAAATATTCATCTTATTTCTTATTAGTTGTCAAGATTTTAATATGACTAATCGAGTTTCTTCATTGTGTAATGTGTATTCACCAAGCAATACGAGATATTATCTTCAAGCCAAAATATTTTCTATTTACAAAAACATTCCCAGGAAATCGGGTACCGACCATACAGTTTACAATAATGTTCTGTGGAAGGCCACCCATCCAAGTTATTGCTTATTGCAATGGGAACAGATCAAGTTGCCTAAAATTTAAGTAGAATTAGTTGATCGATAGTCTAGTACAACTTTAATCGATATTGTTTATTTAAAGACGGAAATGTCGTTAACAAAATAAAATCGTGTCAACCAGCCAGACGTTTTCCCCAACTATATATTCAAAAGTCAAGCATGAAACCTGCACGGAAAATCACCAAACCAAGATTTTCTGTGTAAAAATTAATAATAATTTTATATTTGTGCGCTTCACAAGCAATAATAAAATAAATTTTTAGTCTCGTATTTCATTCTAGGAAATTGTGAACTTGAACTTGTAAATATCTTTTCATTTGGAAGTATTTTTTTCCAAATTTTTTTCGAATTAAATTTATATTTGTGTACTGACATAGACGGAACAAGGTAACGTCGTAAAACGTTTTCCAGTCTCATACATTTATACATTGAGGATTACATACATTCAGTATCAAAATTTCCATTTAAATGATAAATAGCAAAATATTTTTATTAAAAAAGTAAATTTACGTTTTCATTAAAAATAATTATTTTGTATATAATAAAACTACATTAAAGCTGAAATTAAATTTTAATTATATTTTTATGGCAGTTCGGTGGCATATAGCGGACATAATGGAAAAAAACCGAAAAACCACAAAATATAAAAACGCAAAAGTAATATTATGTAATGTCAACCACATCCATTTTTTTGATTTACTACACTTCGGTAACCAATGAACTGGGCAAAAACGGATCTTACCCTTATGCAGTTAAATGCATAATGGCTACTCTATAGCAGTCAAATTCACGTGATATATTTCCCTTGTGTAGGTGGGATACGATTAAACACGTGCATCATTCGGTACTTACAATAAAAGGAAGACCGCAATGGCACAACCGTGTAGCATCATATAGCAGTTTTAATGCTTTATTATGTAAAACGTTTCAATTCTTTTTGTGTCTTTGTTATTGCTTAATAGCTTGTTCACATTACAAGCGAACAATAGTATATTAAGTAAATAGTTCGGTAAAGCGCTTTTACTGGTTGAGTAGGTCACTCACTTTCGGGCTCGCTCTATAGTAAAACGACTTACCAAGGGTGATGTGTAAATCAACTTTTTTTCACTCAAAATATAGTGAAAGATAAAATAATAATTACGCAAAAATAAGAGAACGTTTGCCATGTTTAAACATCGTGTATGTGACTCATATTAAGCAGTTCTGATTTCAACATTCAATAATAAAAACACTCTTTCTTACTGACGCAATTTACGTACCAAACGAGTAAGGAAGATATTATTTATTAAAGTATAAATTGGTTGGCTTGGTTAAAAAAAATAATGTTTTTAATAACTAATAAAATAATACAAATTTATTAGGTTACAGTTTCATTTTGGGAGAGCAACACTTCGTGGGACCCTTCCAGTACGAGCCGCCACTGGGGAAATAACCACTTTTTTACACTTCAATTTGAGGTTATTTATAATTTATAAAATTATAATATGGAATGTATAAAATGTAGGTAGTTTATCATAATATTCTCACAAACTCGGTAAACAATTAAAATTGCAGGTAAAAGGTATATAGAATCTGAGAGCAGTGGAAAAGTAAACGTGAACTTCTAAAGACAATAAACTAATTCAGGAAGTAAAATAAATATTTATGAGTTAATAAAGTTCATTGTAACTTGTACGGTATGGTTTACAAAACACGAAACGACAAGAAAAAGAAAAGTAACAAATGAAAATTTTTAAATAAAACTTTAAATCAATAATATCTATAAACGGGGAAGCTCTACGTATTCTGAGTAAGATAGTAATTACGTTTTTATGTTTTTCGTAAATGAATAGTCAAGTAGTTAGCGTGTTAGCTTCTCGTGCCAGTATTCACAGGTTCGATTCCTATGACGTACTATATTGCAATTTGAAAATGCCTACCTGCTAGCTTTAGGTAACATTAGAAATTATCGAAATTATCTATTCCCGTGATATTCAGACTTTATCGACCCCGTGAACAATCTTTATTTTGAAAGCACTCATCGGAAAAACCAATTTTTATAACATGTTTCGTGAATTTCTTGAACGATCAGTGTAGTTTGAATTACAACATGATTTTTTATAAAACAAAAAGGGATGTTCCTAATAGAATTTGATGTTATATCTATTATTTTAGTACCGATGTACCGATAAAGTCCGCATAAAAGCTTTTATTATCTAGATTTTCAAGCTTTTGATACTTAATGAATGGGATCTTTGCGTATAGCTAATAATAGTCGATAAGAAGTATGAACAATCGATTTTGGAATTTTTTTTAAATATAAAACTTTTCACTAACTCATATTAACAATAATTATATAAAATATATTATGTATAAAAGTCATATACGAAAACATTAATAATAGTAATTGTAGGGAAGTCGCAAAACTTTTGTTATAATGAAGGCCAATGTCCTATAAAAAAGCCACCTTGACCTTATTTTTAACCTAAAATAAGCTCAACTTAGTAAAAGTAATTAGCATTTGCAATAAAAATACCTTAGTGCAAAAAAATTGTGATCAAAAATAAACACGGTTAATTAATGTTATTTATATTACGTGTAATGGTGTAATAAAATAATATATATTATTTAAATAAAACATATTATTACCTTAACTCTGATAACCTGTCGGTGGCATCTAATATTTGAGCGTCAATTTTATCAATGGATCGCATATTTACACCGGAAATTATAAAAAATACTGTGAAATGCAATTCGCAGGTTTTTAAGCTAGATGAATGAACGTAATTCTTAAATCGAAAGACTTTTGAACCAACCCGATTACTTTTTATGTCGGACAATTTAATTTTATAGATAGCGCGTGAATCTTTTTACATTTGAGAACTAGCAATGAATAAATACAGATATTGACTAAGTTAAACTTAGACGGTAAACACGACAAAATAGCCTAGCGTAACGCGATTGACGTTAGCGGTTGGTATGGAACGGGTGTCGCCCCCCATATATCTCCAGTTGGATACATTATTTTCAATTAATCATTAAACACCCACTTTTAATTTTTTGATAAATCCTCTATTTCAAAAGGTTGCACCAATTAATCAATTTATTCGAATCACTTTAATAAATATTTGACGCACGTAGATCATTTGCTTAAATGTACATGTCAATGACAGTTTAGCGGAAAATTTAAATTATTCTATTTTTGATTTAATCGCTAATACTTTCGTGTAATTCAAACAACCAAAAGCTATGCTTTACAATATTATGCATTTAAAGTAAATGGTAATGTAACTAGTACATTATAAATTTCTTGTAAGCTAACCAGCTAACCTGACTTTTTATCACCGTGGAAAATTTTCAATGCTCAAAATTCGTTTCCAATACGTTAGATTATAATATTATGCTATCGAAAATGTATGTAGGTAATTCATACCTACTGGTACTGCACATTTAACTATCAACTTATACCGATGGAGATGCTTAAACTGATAAATATATTTTTCCCAGTAAAAATGAGAATATGTGCATACACCAAATAATGTTGGTAAAAAAAGTACATGGTATGCATATACATAGTACGTTACAGAAGGTATTGAGTTAAAATATTTATCGTCTTCTTCCAATTCAAGACATATAGCTGTAAAAGAAAATACACAACAAGAAAATGTCAATGTGAAGCTGTTCGTATGCTTCAAATATGTAATTCGGAATGCTACAATATTTAAATTTTTTATGTAGTCAAATTCATATGATTGTAGATAATAAATGTATAGTTTGTTTCACGCTAAATGGAATTGAAAAAAGGAATATATTAAATTACTTTGATATAAGAACGTAAAAACGTTTCCGCAAAAATATAATAATTATAGAGATAAGGTGATTTTATAAACCATGATAATAACGCATGCATTGCTAAAGGCACGTATTCAGAAAATTCTAAAATTTTTAAATTGTCTATTTCAATATAAATAGAATTAAAAAAAGTCATACACTTTTTTTCACATATTCACCTAAAGGCAATAGGGTATTTTAGCAAATTTATTTAAATGATTACAGTACTGATAAATTTTTTACACAATAATATTATGAATATTATAGAAACAGTTCTTAAAAACTATGTTGCCTTTATGTGAATTTCCACTCTATTTTAATTCAAATTTCATAAGTGTGTAAAAATTCACCCTTCTTGTGATTTTAACCCTTTATAGCGCAAAACTATTTTCTATCAAATCTTTATTCGTACAAATTGTGATATCTAAATTATTTCGATATGAAGACTATATCATTTCTGCTCGATGCGAACTGGTAAAACATCTTAGCAGAGAGCGTTAAAGGGTTAAAAAAAACAAATGCTACCTGATGATGTCACAGTTGCACCGATTTATGTTTATACTAATAACAGAATCTTTATTTCTGAAGTACGCTTTTATTGTATGAACTACTTTTTATTCTCTCTGCCTTTATATATAATTTCCCTATATCGCTTTGATATAAGAACTCAGGTGCATATTATACTGCGGCGACCACGGAATGAAAATGATTCTTCTAGTGTTCAAGTTCAAGTTAAGCATCGTTTGTCTGCCGATGCAAAAGAAATCATCAGAAATGTTTACAATGGTCTGAGAGACAAAAACTACAACTTAACGAAAGTTCTAGACGAAACTTCATATTATTTAACAAACATTTCCAAAACCAGCGTTTGGCGAATTGTAAATAAACCAGTGGCAAAGAGAGAATCACGTAAAGATGTTGGTATTTCAAAAACATTCAGCCATTGGGATGAAGAACAAATACGTCGTAAAATTTATGATATATGTATGGTGATCAGCTTACACCGACTTTGGACATGCTATATAATAGATTAATTAGTGATGAATGTGAGATAAAGTGTTCAAGGACCAGCTTATGGCATTGTATTCAAAGGATTGGTTTCAAATATCAAAAAATTAATAAACGGCATGTATTAATGGAATCGGCTAGACTACTAAAATGGCGCTACGAATATTTCACGTCGATAAAAAAATATAGATTAGAAAATCGGCCAATAATTTACTTGGATGAGACCAGGTACGACACCCACGACACCGTTTCGAAAGGTTGAGTAGATTCTTCGAAGAAATGCGTAACGAAAGCGCCATCAAACAAAGAAAAAAGAATAACAATATTGCATGCTGGTTCCAAAAACGGATGGGTACCCAACGCTCTATTGCTGTCAGCTAAAAATATCCAAGATTCCAGTTTGGATTACCATGAGGATACCACGGAAGAGCTCTTTGAAAATTGGTTCAAAAATCAGTTACTGCTCAATATACCACCAAACAGTGTTATTGTCATGGACAGTGCTAAATACCATAGCCGAGAACTTAATAAAGTACCTTGGTGCCAGCAGTACAAAACTCAGATTTCAAGAATATTTTTATGCCAATGACATATATTTGAAGAATGTTATAGTAAAAAGCAATTATTAGAAGTATTAAAAAGTGTCGATTTCACAATAGAATATAGGTATTTGCGATAATATGGCTAACACTATGGGACACACTGTTTTGCAACTTCCACCCTATTATTGTATCTTTAATCCCATTGAGCAAGTTTGGCATCAGGTAAAATCAGGAGTCAGAGCAGTGAATGTTTCACCAACAATTAGTAGTAGTGTCTTGCAACTAATAAGAAACACCATAGATAACGTTTCATCGAAAAGCTGGCAAAACTATATAGACCATGCTATTAAAGTAGAAAATACGTATTTAAACACTCAAAACATTGTTCCAGAAATGGTTATCAATGTAAATTTCCATAGTGACAGTGATACCGACTTCTTTGATAATGACAATCTCTGAAATAATAAGTTTTGGAATTAAATACTAACATGCAAATGGAAGATTGTGACTAGTTAAAATGTAAGTTGAATTCTTGTATTTTATTTTTTTAATTTAAAAGTTTTAGAATTTCCTAAATACGTGCCTTTAGCAATACATGCGTTATCATGGTTTATAAAATCACCTTATCTCTATATTATGTTTTTGCGGAAACGTTTTTACGTTCTTATATCAAACTAATTTAATATATTCCTTTTTTCAATTCCATTTAGCGTGAAACAAATGATAATTTATTTAAATATTATGTTTCTATTAATTTAAATTTAAAAATTAACAAGCTAAGTAAACAATATAATTAAAATTTTATTTGAATTATATTACTCAAAATTTTAAAATACCTACTAAAGTTTATTTGAATACATAGTATATTGTTTTATTCTGAAATTATCATAATTTGATTTTAAAGAGAAGCATTCCTCTTCCTTTATTGCTCTATGTTTCTTTTCAATTTTTTTTATATTATTAATCTTCGTAGCTAACAGTCCCGGGCAGGAGGGAAAATACCCGGGCTCGCTACTAAGCGAGGGGGGAGAATCTTTTGCTCAGTTTTTTGATATCTAGCGCCGTTCCCGAGTTATTGCTAATTTTGAAATTTGTTCGTTTGGAGAAAAAGTTACATATTTTATTCGGATGGAAAGATAACTTTTTCGGCCACGCAAGTTTTCCATTCGCTCTGCTCTTTTCACTCACCTCGCAAATGAAAAAACTCGCTAGGCAGGAAAAGTTAAGCTTTCCATCCTAATAAAACAATATACTATTTCACAATTCCAGGAGTAAAGTAATGCTTTTAAATATACTTTATAAAAATACTTATAAACTAATAGTACTTTTTTTGCGCCATTACTGCGCGCTATTGATCTGAAATTTTGCATATGGCTTCTTACGACAAATCGCTGGGGGTTTACTGTAACAGGGGTAAATTGTTTGCTCAGTTTTTCGATATCTAGCACCGTTTTCGAGTTATTGCAATTTCAAAAATCTACTCCGGTGGAATCTCGTTAATCCATTCGTGCGCGTCACTGTGGGGAAAATATTAGTCCTGATTCTTGGGTGCAATACTCGCAAAAACTCCCGACTAGTCCTCATTCTTGAGTGCAATACTCACTATATTATAATTTATTTATGTATTTTAAAATATTATGTACTATAAATTTAAAATACAAAATACTAATAAAAATCAAAAAAACTTTACCTTTTTTAAAATACGAATTCAAGATGCATAAATGTATTTTAAATACTCTACCAGTGTTTTTCAAAATAAGTTTATTTAACACTTTTCACTATAGTCTTAACATTGACCGTTATATTGATTATTCTTTAAAACCCCACAACGTGAAATTTAATATTGTACCATGTAATTTGAATATTAATTATTATTCTGCCTATACGATATTATGATCTCAATCTTAGTACAATATTGATTATTCAGAATTGGGGCAATGGGTGATGTGAATAAAACATTAGCAAGTGATAATAAATATCGGCTTTACGCATAGTCAACTAAGCAGCTACTAACAAGCTGTTTTTAAAACGCTAACGGCCGGTTTCACAATGTCTGGTTAACCTGCAGTTTAGTGCTAACTCACAATCGCTGGTCTGAAGGGAACCTTAGGTTAAGTGCTGGTATCTTTAACCCACAGAAGTTCCTTGGCTTAACTCGAGGTTAACTGTCAACTGTCAGTTTTTTAAGGTTATTAATTTGTGATTCGGAATAAACATAATAATATATTGTATACAAGTAGTATACAACAGTACAAACTTCGAATATTCAGTTGACAATTATTTATCAAACTCAAAAGTTTTAAATATTGAGATAAAAAAATTCCTCCTCCCTTGTTGGGGATCCAGAATTTTTACTATCTACACGCTGGGAATAAATCAACCAGCTTTTATTTATTGTAGAGGCCCGCTGATGTTATCTAGCTGAAGATGATGCGGAAGCTAGGGTCATAAGTTCCAAAAAAAGGTGACAGATAAACAAAAAAAATGATCTCTGCAAGAAGTTTGCTGTCGACAAATCGACAGCCACAACCGGTGAAAGAAAATCGTAGCTACTTGCCTTAGTATTATCCTATTGGAGAAACATAAAAAAGACAAGTAGTTCACACCAAAAGTAAATTAATTTAAAATTAAATATTTTACTTAGATTAAAATTTAACGTTGTGGAAAATTTGCGAGCTAAGATAAAATATTATCGATGGATAAGCTCGTCGATGCAAATTAAAATTTGCCGTATTAAAATTAAATTTATGAAAAGATCGGAAACGAAAACAACTTTATAAGCACCAAAAAAAATCGAACTACCAAAAAGTATCAAAAAACATGCAAATTTTGTCCACTATGAAGGTGTCTCCCTAATACAAGTTTTACAGAAAAAGCAAAACTTACCAAATCTTTTGACAAGACCAACACCGTGAACACACTCACTTCTCGAACTCACATTCCAAAAAGTGCCCTCCTGCGTTCAAAACGCAAACTCAACCAAACCCCAAATCAGACTCTAGGCAGGGACGTACTTAGAAAATAAAACAAATTACTAAAATTTGTTACAATATGTCAAATAACAGACAAATATGAACGGGATAGAGCTGGCAACATTTCTAAACCTATGGTCAACTGCCGGTAAGCAGACCAAAGGTTGTGAAACCGTATCACATCTCAAAATTCAAGTTAACCTGCAGTCAACCTTAGGTTTTGACTATCGATTGTGAAATCGGCCGTAAGTGTTTTAGATAGTAGCCACAACGCAAACTGTATGCATAGTTGAGTTATATTACTTGGTTTGGATTAAAAATTAAATAATTTAAAAATTAGAAATACTGGAAGATTTTATAAACATTGATAAAGAAAACAAAGAAGTTGAAATGATTCCAGATGCTCTTGAAGTAAATAGAAAACCAAAAGTACATGTGGATTGTATTATTATTTATTAAATTTTCTGATACATTCGCTGAAGTAAACAGTTTAAAGCATGAATTTTATGCTATCGCAGGTTATCCCAATTATAGTAAAAGAGTGCATCGATGGGATTCACACAGAAATTATATGTTCAGTTGAACATTTTTCACCTAGATAGGTCAATATTCAAGTAGTAAGCGACGCCAAATGCCGAATTTTGGAAATTGTGGCCCATTGGAGAAGTTGAATTATTGGAATCCACAAACCATAACTGATCATGACATTGATATTTTTAAGTTAACAGCTGATATTTAGCAGTGCTTCTAAATAAATACCGAAAAAATATTACAATAGTACTTTACTAGCTAAAATAATACTAACTTTCTTATTATAAGAACTATCTTTCTTTCACTCTCTCTCTCTCTCACACACACAGTCCTTTGTTCTACGAAGATCTTAGTGACCACTTCTGTTTCTTGGCAGTTACCTCGGTGGTTTGCCATTGCCTGCTGAGGGAAGACGGTCAGAATAAATTTTTTGCTCCGCCTGGAGTCGAACCGCTGATTTCGGCTCAGCAATTGACACATATAAGCGCCAGCCGTGACCGTCTTGAAAAGAACTATGCATACCAACGTTTTAGTAGATACTACAATGCCACTAACTAGTAGCTATTAGTATCATTTTAAAGCCATTTTAAGAGTACGATGCATATGGTTGCATAAATATTAAAAAATTACAAAGTATTTTTTTTCAAATGACCTTGATGGGTGTTCTTCAAGATAGAAATCAAATTTATTAAAACAGTTGGTTTTCTTTTAATTTTTTAAGTTTTAGTATTGACTAATAATAATTTTTATTCACACTTCCCAATATTTAAATTTAATATTACTACTTACAATGTAGTTTTAATATTGGGGTGCTATACTGCTATATTTAGCTATTCTATGTAATTCCAATGTCGAAAATATTTTGCTCAATATAGTGAGTCGATGATGGTACTCTGCAAGATACAAATTCGCCCTGCAACTTCACGGAACTTAAAAATATTATTTTCTAAATATTTACTAAGTTTTCTTCACTACTGGCTAGTATATTTAAAATAAATCACGTAATACAGATGCCTTAAATGTGGCACTTGTGTTTTAAATTATATGTTAATTAATCCATACGATTTATTACCCAACCATATTTCTTAAAATAATGCCCAACTTTATTTTTAATTAATTATAATAAAGTATCTAATTATAATATAGTACTGTGCCGATGCTGTTGCTTCAATAAATTATTGTAAAGATGACTTGCATATTGGAATGAGAACACTTACATTAATGTAAAATAAAATTTTAATTTTATTTATTGCTTTTGCAATAATTTTGAACTTCTTAGATAAAACAATATTAATACTGAATTATGTTTTCTTACGTAATTTTATTTTCTATATTTTTCAACCGAATTTAATTACTTATATCCAATTATTTCCTTACTTTATTATTTAATATTTACAAATTTTGCTCAAAAAAGTTGCCGAGCATCTGAGCCCACAACTTATTTATGTAGATACGATTTCTTTACCTCGAGATATTATTTTGATGGTCTATGGGCATACCTTTTGCAATGTTAAACTATCTACTATTTTTGTTAAATGTTATTAATCTTCTTCCTCTTACTTGCGTACGCAGTATAATATTTGAGTTAAAGTGTGAAGAAAATAATAGATAGATCTTATAAAAATCTCTAGGAGATAAAAAGGAAAAATTCGAAATTACATAAATCATAAATTTTAGTAATCAAAATAAAGGATTAAAATTTACAAGTTGGATAATTAAAAAGCCTGATTTTCTTGTTAGAAATTCCAGCACATCTTGTAAGCGTTATCATAATAATTAAAGTTACAATTGAATTTATAAATTATAATAAAATTAAAATAAAATAATCCCAGTGTTGATTACACGTATTAAACCACAGATCAAATTAATCAACAAATTAAAATTTCAAATAATAAGCGTCGTTCTCATCCAATTAACGCGACACGACACAACATAGCATAGATTAACAAAAAAGTTGAAGTACATTGAAACTTATGCGTGTGTTCAAAATAATAAATTACGAGGTTTGCATCACATAGCATAACATACTTGACTTAACTTCAAATTTGCGGTAAGTATGTTATTTTATATATATTATGAATTTACCTCTATTATATCAATGAATTAATAGGTAGGCGCTAGTAGAAATTACAAGTAAAGGTCAGAACGTAATAATTATATGTATTGTGTATTACCTACACTTAATAATTACAACGAATTTATTATTTTATTCCTATAATACTAATTAGTCAACTTAGTTATGTCTTGAAAATGCTACCGTTATTGTTACAATACGTTATGTTATGTTGTGGCTATGCTATGTTGTGGTCGCGTTAAATAAAATTTCTTGTCAAAAGTGAGGCAGTTTTAACTTTGTACCTTTATTTACCATGAACATAATTGTAATTAACACCTGTGCGAGCCAGTACACTTCAAAGAAATAAAATTTTCGACGCCAGTGTTTTGTGGTATACTTCAAAGGACCGAAAACAGCATACATCAAAGAATACAAGTACCCACGGTCTTAAAAAGTTTCCATACTGAACCAGTTATTCAAATATAGTATATTTAATTTATTTATTTTAATAATAAGGGTAAGTAGTTCGATTGTTTTTAAGACTAAATATTTTTTTACCGATACTATGATAGAAAAGTTCTAAGTAAGTATTAAGTATTGATTGTTTATTTACGTAATATAAGAAAGTATCAAAGTCAAGCACAAAAGAATTTTTGAGCTAAATTTTTTTTCGTGATCCCATAATACATACTAGGAATTATTTAAAACCCTTTTGAATTTTTTATTAACTTAAAATCTCACACGCCAGTTGCACATACTTTAAAAAAAATGATATTAATATAAAATTAGTAAATATGTGAGTTTGTTTATTATCATATCAAATTTTCTAAATTCTATTTCGCTATATTGCTATTGATTTTTGATTGATTCTTTATAATTTAATTTCTTGTAATTAACTTTATGATTTTAATTTTTTAATTCTTAATATTATTTTGTATAATTATCAAAGTAATTTTGACTTTTTTAAAATGAACTCATCAACATTTTCATTATCATTATTGTTGTTTTGTTGTTCTGCAATCGATTTACAATGCAAATTGTGCATTGCCATTTTTTAGAATTCTTTTTTAGTATTTATATTTTCTTATAATTTGATTTTATTAATTTAATATCATTCTCCAATTTATGACTTTAATAATTTATTATTAAAATTTTGTAAGCTTACTTCTTGAATTTATTTTCTGCTTTTCGTTTGCATCACTGTTTTCATCGTTTAATAGCATTTTCTTTCCTTTTTAATTTTTCTGTCATCCATAATTATTTTAATTTTTTTAATTAAACTATAACCTTTAATGATTGTTGTCTTTATGAGATTTTCTTGTTTATAGTATATTTTTTGCTTTTGTTTATAATTACTGGAAAAACATTTATATTATTCATATTTACTATTTGATTTATAGCAAATTCTCAAATGCTCTTTTAAATTTATTAAATCCGATATACAAAAATTTAAATAAGTTAATTGGCTATACAGCGATTTGGCTTGGTTATTGTTATTAAAATAATCACAACACAAATAATCAAAAATTAATCTAAAATGAAATAATAAATAAACCAGACTTGATTAGCACTTAAATGGGTGACCGATTCAAGAACACCTTACTGTTGTTCTCTTTCAAATTGGAGTTTCAGACACTAGCTTTCTTATTTTCTTTTGCCTCTACACATTTTCATTGACAAAATAAAATTAATTTTTTTTGTTCTACGGGAAACAAATTTAGAGAATTTTTTTTAATTAAGTTGTGAGTGACGGGATCACTTAATACACATAGTAATAATAAGCAACACACGTTTAAAAAAAAATTTAAGAATTGCTTGAACAGCATGAATAATAAATTAAGATACCAAGGGATTTGTTCTTTTGAATGAATTCTTGCATGAAAACGTTCACTATTGCTTTTGACCACAGTGGTGAGTAAATAAAATTTGATTAATGTTATAAACTTTTGATTTGTTAACTTTTATTATATTGACGTATCTGCCTGACTTCACATTTTCGCAATATACCTATGACATTAAAAAATTATTGATGATTTTTAGAATTGCAATTATTGTTGAGTCATTGGAAATAGCCACGATGACGGTATTGGCAAGCACCCCCATTGATTATTGCATTTCAGTTTCACTACAAACATTTGCGGTGAGTCAACTGTCTCAATAATTTCATTCACTGTATTACACATTTTTAGTGTTAATTCTATTAGTAGTATCCCTGTGGATGTTAAATAACAAATTATACGTTGAGTTTAGAAATCACGAAACCAATCAAAACTTGAATAATATTCTTGCAAAGATTAATTTAGCTAATGCAAAAATTTTTATTCTATATTCTTGGGAATTCAATATTGTAAGTAAGATTAAATTCTGTTCCGATTATGTTTCGTAATTTTAAAAACAAATAAATAGTTAAGTCTGTTCGGAGTTGAAAGAAGAATTTAATTATTGGTAAATGGTAAATTTTAGATCATGTCCAATACGATGCATACAATGGAGATCAATCAGGTACTGCACTTTAACGTGGTATCCAAACCGCGGTTTCATATTTCGTAATAATCACTTGTTATTTTAGCAATTGTTTAAAATGTTTTAGATACAACTTCACATTTCAACAAATGTGCAATTATTATACCTACCACACATGGAAAGCCGTCAGTGTTTGGTTATATTATAATGAATTATATTGTTTGTCAGGCAAAAGTATGCTTAAAATTAACTTGTAAAAAATTTTACGAGAAGTGCACACAACAAAAATCTTATTATTTATTATATTAGAATAAATTTAAATTTTAGTTTTTATTGTTCTGATTTCTGTTTGGTTTTTAATTTGGATAATCTTAAGCGTAATTCAAATAAAATAATATTTCTACAATATTTATAATATAAATTTTGAAAAAGTAATATTACAGATTGCTTAGCCATAACATATTTTGCTATTATTGATATGGCTATAAAACAAATTGTAATTTCGTTTCAATAAACTCAATTTATGTATATGGGTTGACTGACTCAAATTAGAAGATTTTGTAAATATAATTCAACGCACATACTAAATAATATGATATTGAATCTATTGGTAATTATCATTTAAAATTTTAGTTGAACTGCTCACGTGACAAGCATAACAAATCTTGTAAGGTCACAATATAAGATATTTATTTATTCGGTAACGTTTGTTTTAATTCAAGAACTAACCTTTGCTATTGATTTTATTGTATGACTAATTTAATTAATTAATTTAGTTATACCTGAACAATCTTATATACGCAAGAAATTATTCTAAATATGTAGCCTCGCGTGGTTGCTCCGCTATAATATTGAAATTGATTTCCTATTTTAGATATTATCTATTTTTATATTATACGATTTTTTTTAAATCATAACAGTTTTCGAAACTAATCTTGTAAGGTAGTCTGCACTTTGTCATTTATTGACGTCCACCGAAATGTCTTAGAACATTTTAGTAATTAACCACTAAAGAGGAAACTGACGTCAATGGCTGATTCGTTGTCGTCAATCATTTAAAGTGAACAGTTTCTTACTTTGATCGAGAAAAATAATGTTTCGAATTTTTCAACTATCGTAGGTAGGTTCAATGTGGTTTTAATGTGACGCAATGTCGAACAAGAATTATAAGTATACAGCCTAAAATTGAGTTAATTACTAATACTACACTGCCTTGCATACTTACTTATGAATAAATTGTGTATTTATTATACTCAACTTACCGCCCCCTTTGGTTTTATCCCCAAATCGACTTAATTTAATTTTGAGATGCTTAATGTAAATATTAAGATTGTAAATTGCAATTCAGCTTAAAAAAATTTTTAAATTAAAAATTATTTTCAAAATTAAAAAAAAACTGTACAAAGTGATTTACTTTGAATTTGCAGTACTGGACATATTAGACAAAGTATGTATTGATGCTATAGCATCGTTTAATTTAAACTACGTATAAATGATTTTTATGAGAAATCCAAAATTGAGTAAATTATTGCCTTCTGCATTATTAATGTTAAATTATTTTTGAGTTAACCTAAATTAAAATTCTATATAAATTTCTAAAAAGTTACATTGGATTAATTTGAATGTTAAACGCAATTAACATACTAAATATATTTTCATGTGTTTTACGTAATGTCAATATAAGCAAACACATTATTTTTACGTTTCAAGTACATTCACAATCAATGTATAAATAATTTTTTTCGAATGAAAGTATTGTATTGAGAAAATGTATCTAATAATAATCGAGTACTTCTTAAAATTCTTTAACAATTCCCAACAATGTTGAATACATTTACGTACCTTATATTACACATTTTAAAATTGCCGAATTCTTCTAAACCGCACTTTTAAACCAAACTATAATGAATAGGTACTCCTTGTAGATTATATTTTTAAAACCTGCATATAAGTATTGTTATTGCACCACTATTATACGAAAATTTTATTGCAAATGTTTCCCACTCTTAACTAAATTGAATCACTACTCTAAACATCACTATCGACAAGTATTTAATCATAGCATTTACGATTACATTCAAAAGAATTCACCTTAAAATTGAAATTCTCACGTTTTATTCGACAATAAAATTTTGTATGCTTATAATAAATTTATTGCTGACTACAGAAAAATGCATTAGTAGTATTAGTACACAATTTTCGTGCTGTTGTATAATTTGTATTGTAAACATATTTTTGTATTCATAATCGATTATTTAATCTGCCATATTAACACCTAATAATTATATTTACGAGATAACTATTATTGTGGAAATCTTATTGGTACTGTATGTGTTACTGATCACTCAAAAAAGAAACCCAAGTAGCCTATTTATTGTAACCTTTTCTGTAATTTAGACATAGATGGTCAAAACCCAGATATTTCTAAGTTAAACCCGGTTCAACCTTTGTTTGGTTAAAAAGTTTATCTTGAAAAACTGGTGTTGTAAACATATTGTTGAATTTTAAATTATATTATAAATATAAATATAAATTCATTATATTCCAAAAAATTATATGGGTCATACCACAAAATAAAAGCACCTTTACGGGGCGACCGTCGCACGAAGAAAAACATTTATAGATCTAGTAGACAAAACGAAACAACTAAAATTTGCTAAAGAATTCTTAAACAAAAAGCCTACTTGGGGAAATGATGTAATTTTCTTAATAAATAATGAAATATAATATGTATTATGCAAACGGAGAAGTTTAGTGTGGAGAAAGCCAAATACAGACCTAGAAAATAAAAATTTATGTGCAATAGTGAAACATGGTGAAACAGTGTTTTAGTGTGGGGTTGCATTTCGGCTGTGGGTGTAGGAAAATTAGTCATTATTGACCTATAATGGAGAAATAGAAATATTTAGATATTTTACAAAATAATTTGTTGCCAAGTAAAATTTTATGAAATGAATTAGACTAAAATATTTGGAAAAAATTTGGCATTCTAACGAACAACTGAAAGAAAGACTTCAAGAGGAATAGAATGAAGTGAGCCAAGATTACTTGACAAAAATAATTGGTGTTTTAAAATAAAATGGGTTTTCCACTAAATATTTAAAAAAATAATTATAAATTTTAAATTAAAAAATTAACAGTACTGCATATCAATGGAGCGAATATTTTTGTAACGTTGAAAATCGCTGTTACTTTCCATAAAATTATTTTAGTTCATATAAGTGGTATTTTTTCAGTTTTTTAATTTTTATGTAGTTAAAATATTGCTTCATTAAAATTTATTTTCTTTAAAAACAATGAATTTATAAACAATTTATTGTTATTTTATGTGCTGTGCAAATCTTTTCGTTACCCATGCATATCTTTGAAATAGAATGCACTTATTACTAAATTTCATGGTGTATGCTCACTTTTGTGAGGCTCTGTATAATAATAGGGTTATCACTCTTCAACTTCAAGCTTATGGTTGATAAGCTTGTCGTGGGATTTATGTAGCACTTGGTAAAGTAGAATACAAATATGTCACCTGCAAATTTAAATTACAATAAATCTTCAACTTGAAACTACGAAGTCGACGAAAAAGGAATAATAATTTTTATATAAAATAAAACATTGAACGAATAATAGAAACGCTAACCTTGTAAAATAAACAAGACGATGCAGGAGCACGATCTACAGAAACCATTTGCATAATTATTATTTTTAAACTTTTATATATTTCTTTTCTTATGTAATCCCAGACAATTCTCGAGCTTTAATTCTTGCTCATTGTAAGTTTTAACTTTAATATTGAAGAAGTATTTTAAAATTTTGAATTCGAGTTAATTTCAATCACTTGAATTCGAAGTTAAATGTCATTCAATCGGAGAATCACCTTACTTTAAAACTTTATATTTTTAAAACTTCAATCACACACTTTTATGTGGAGTTTCTACCCATGCATTAAAACTAGGCAGTTTGGGTTAATTCACATCTGATCTCAAAAACGTCGGTAGTGCGATAAAACCTAGCGGTCCATGTGATGGTGTAAAATTCTCTGCATATGTGTGTTTGGCTGAGGATTCTGATTTTGGACATTGGTAATATATTGTGAAAGGAGAATCTATCATCAGAAAAATTTTCACGACCGCAAATTCACTAAATACTTTTTGTAGGTTTTACTTTTCTGAATTATAATGGATAGTTTCACCATCGCCTGCTCTATATAGAGCAATGGCGTCATTGTCCGGACAATGATGTAGAAACTACATATGAAATTTTAAATGTCAACATCGCCCAAAATGCATGGTCGTTAATGTTCTTGGGGCGTTAACGTCAATGCCCAATCTGGCAGGATTTTGACGTTAATTACCGAACAATGACGTTAATGCCTGAATTGTCATCATTGACTCTAACATATATACACCATAACTGGTCAGAAAAAATTTTGAAAAAAATAATATATCAGCTGATTGGAAAATCAGAGATAAAGCTAATATTTTCTATAATTTGTAAATTTTATTTTTTTGATTTTGCTCTCCTCAATATAACCATCTTTAAAAAATCTCAAAAATGTTAAGCAAGCCAAGATTTACATCTTCGATGTACATATTCGAGAGCTTTCGTAATTATGACTAATTCACATTTTTAAAAAATTGAAAATATTCAGAATAATCTAAAAAAATAGAATTGACTATGCTTTCAAGCTTACTTTCATACTATTAACTACATTTTAAAAATAACTCTTGTAATAGCTCGAGTACGAGTTGGTGAGTTTTCAACTTCTCTTTGAAATATTATGTTTTAAAAATTTGAAAACTAATAATGTAACATCTTTTAAAATGAAATTTTAAAATTTTTCCTAAATCTATGCTTGCTTATTTCTACTTATAAAACTTTGGTTGTTTTCCAAAGTTTTCCCTCATCTTCCACAAAATTAGACATATTACTGCCTCAATCGCGTACATCTAAAAAGTTCTGTAACACAAATGCCTTCATTAGCTTATCTCTAATTCAATTCTTAAGTAAACACCTAAAATAACATTAAAAATTTAGAAACATTTTATAAATAATTGCACTGTGATTAAATTATGATGAATTCATTGCATTTCAAAAAATGGTTACCTTTACTGAACCAAATCAGAGCATAAATATAAAGCACACGGTTGTAGTTATAAAGAAATAGTTCCTTGAAATTGATCCAACGCACGATTTCTTCATGTTAAAGAAAAGGTATTCGTTAAGTAATGCATACGTATTGGTATTAAAGAAAATAAATTCTTTGAAATTAATATCTTATACATGCTCATATTTCAAAAACGGTTTCGTCAACTCAAGGAATAGCGTCTATGGTCGGAAGAATTGGCATTCGTTGACTCAAGAATGTTATTTGCTGTCATATGGATTTGTGTTTTTGTGAAAAAGATGACCATTCCTTAACTGACAACTACATTTCATTGATTCAATAAGTATTGGTTTTTGTTTAACGTAAACATTTCGTAGTTATACGTATGGTAGTAATTAATGCAACGTATAAAAAAAGAATGTTCAATATACTTTATAATATGTTTATTAATTAAGAAACAATTTTATTTTATAACAAATTAAATACCTATGTACTATATAAACAATAATAATCATGATAATCAAAATATTTAACCATATTTCATTTAAACTTAAAAATTATAAAAAGTAAAGTTTAAACTTATTAAAACTATTTACTTTTTACACTAGCTTCATATTTAGTTTTATTTCGTATAAAAATACAAAATGTTAATTAATAAATTAATCAATCTTTCGAGTTTAGATATGAAGCTAGTATAAAAATTTTGAAGATTAATTAGAAAAATTTTAATTAAACACAAAAATTATTTTAAAGAAGATCTATACTTACAGATCTTAAAAAAATCGATATCTTAGGTATATTACAGAAAATATAAAAATTTCTTCAATATGAAGTAAGTCACTTTATCTATCCTCTTGTTGCTAGAATTGTACCAAGTGTTCAATAAACTGTTCTCATATTATTATTGAATTCAGCAATAAAATGCATGTTACCTGATCTGTAAGTTAAAGGTTTTAATAATCAGGTATTATTTAAGATACATCTAGAGAAACATACCAGTTCTATTGGGGTTTCATAGATTTTCAATTTTCAAATTTTTTTCAATTTTCTGCATAAGTACAGTAGCAGTCTCCGAATTCTTTAGATCTATAAGCCAATATTGGCTATACAGGCTTTCCAAGAATTATCAAACTATTCAGCTGATAGAATATTAAAATTTAACGCCCCAATGCACACTTCTGCATTATCTTTTGGTTCTAAAAATGTACATTTTAAACACTTATAGAAAAACTAAAATAATTTAAGCAAAGTTTTATGAAATAATTGAAGGATTTGTTTTAAAAAAAACTCACCCCTAGACCTGTATTATTATTATTCAAAATTTGTATACCAAATTTTGTTCAAGTCTTATGTTTTTGAAATTATTTTTGGTGTATTTTCACGATGTTTAATGTTTACCAACAGCCACATTAAATGAAATTTTTAAATTACAATATAATGTAATATATTCGTCCTCTTTGTGCAAATGATAGTACTTCTAAAAAAAAAGCCATTTTTATATGAAACATAAAAGACCTCTCGGAGAAAATCCTTACCAATTTTAGTTGGAAATCCACCTATCTATACATACTATTTCCTGAAATTAAATTAAAGAGTAATTAGAAAATTAAGTTTAAATAAATAAAACAATTATTTATAAGTTCTTACTTTTGATTTAGAATTTGCAATTCCAATAAGCACGTTATTACACTAAAAACGCTGTTAACAGAATAAATTTTTATCTGAACTACGATATGAAGCTGCATATTTGCAAAATTGCAGTTTTTATGTCATCAGCAATTCTTGTACCGTACAAATTCTTTGTATTAAAGTTTGCTGTCGTTATATTATGTAATTTTATCCAATTAATCCACGTAATACAAACGTTAAAACTACGATTCTTCGTAATAGATCCAACATGTAGATCATTATTTCATAACAGTGTAAATTACAATAACGAATAAATTTCTTGCATGAATCATAATTTTTTAATGTTCGAATTCCTTAATGCAAAGAAGACATTTTATCGGATAGACGAAAACTGCTTTATATACAGGAATATTCTAGATTAGTCAATGAAACAATTTTCTTTGTATATAAGAATGCCAATTCGATATCTTAACGTATCTACGAATTCAGTATCTAAAATCTTACTTAGCATATCTTTTTATCAAAGAAAAGATTCCTTGTCACAGCAAATTTCAGTTAAAAATCGCTGTTCGTTAATATTAAGCACTGTATTATTTTCAGTGTTCTTAATTTATTGTTTAAAAGCACAAAACAGTTAAAAACTATTTACTTTTTCAATTATTATGCATAGATTGCATGTCACTTATATTTTAATGTAATTAACAATATTTTTTTATCTTAATACACATTATTATTATTATTTTTAGCATAATATACTTATTCATGAAATTAGAACTTTCTAATATGTAATATTGTAAATAGCATACTTAAATTGGGCATAATGAAATCATTATTCACTTAAACAGTGTGTGCTAAGTAGTACATAATAATTTAATGTTATTCTTTGTTTGAACATAAATTTCAATTATTACGATTTGTTAAAAATCTCTGGGAAGATTAGAGGGAGAGACGATACTATTAATGGATTGATACATGCTCAAAACTGATGTCAAACATTTGAATATTATCCTACATATTTCGTAAATTTTCACTTTCTGGGAGGTTTGCTACATTAAAAAAAATTTTGAAATTAAAAATATTTCATGCATCATAATAAAATAATATAAATAATTTTGAACCACTCGATTTAAATTTAATTTAAAATATGCGTTGCACCTTCGAATTAGATTAAACTCTTTCCAGCACTGATATGAAAAATATGATTTATATTTTATAATCCACACATGATGTGTGGAATTGGAGAGATTAGTTGGTTGAATTTAAAGGCAAAGTGAAGAGAGCCTAGTGAGGGGCAAAAACAACCGGAAAAAATTTGTGGTGACTGCGGGAGTAGGCGAGAGGAAATAGTTGAAGACAAAACAGCGAATAATTGAGGTTAGAACACCTGCGAAGGTGCACGGAGAGCTGATGGTAGTGCGAGTACCTCTGAGGGGTTGAACCGGGTTCTCGTACTGACGCTGCAGATAAACACTATAAAATAATTACAGAAGTTGTGAAAATAATTACAGGAGTTGTGAAAATAATTAATAGTTTGATACAAGCAATTTGGGTTGCATACGTGCAAGTTTAACGTACGAATGAATAACATCAAATTTAATAGAGAAAGATCAAACAGCACACCATCTGTGAAGACATTCCTCAAAAGAGGTAGAGAAGACATTAACACAAACGAGGAAGAAGAAGAGGCTTTCAGAAGAAGCAAAAAAACACAGAAATCTCCAAATAAAGTAGCGAAAGAAAAAAAAGAGATTGAAAACATGGATCAGCTAAAAGAGATGATGGAGGGTTTAACAAGAATGGTGGTGGATGGTAACAAGGTGAATATGGAGGTAAGGAATAAATTGAATGACATGGAAGCAAATTGGAATGCAAAGATACAGGAAATGGAACAGAAGATGGAAAATTTCACAGCTAAGGCGGATGTACAAGAGGAAAAAATAGCGTGCTTGGAAGAACAACTGGAAAGACTCGAAAAAGAAAAAAGAAAAGAAAACATCATCATAAAAAACTTAACAACAGAAGGAGAATTAACACCGGGAGAAATAGAGGAATTCCTGAACAGAAAAATGCAAATAAATGTAGAGGTGGTGGATGCCTTCAAGGTGGGAAGGAAGGTAGAAAAACAAGTAATCGTGGCAAAACTAAGGTCCCGGGCACAAAAGAGAATAGTAATGGAAAACAAGAATAAACTGAGGGGTACGAGCACATTTATTGAAAGCGACTTGACCAGCAATGAAAAAGAGATACAAAACAAGATATGGTCCCTGGCAAAGAGTGAAATGAGTAACGGAGAGAGAGTTAGAGTTGGCTACCAGAAGATGATTAAAGATAATATAGTGTATACATGGGATAAGAAGGATAATACGTTGAAACCGCATAACGATCAAAACCGAGCGCCAAAAAACTGAAGAGAGTGGAGGGTGGAGTATCCGGACCTCCTCAGACGGATGCTCCAAAAGGGATGACTGAGGAAGATACATGGACAATGCGCAGAACACAAATTATAGAGATGGAGCAAGCGAATAAACAAAAACACAGACCGAAAAAGAAGGGGCAGGATGGAGGAAACAATACAATTAGAGTGGCAACGTGGAATGTGAGGACATTGCTGAAACCAGGAAAGATAAGAGAAGTTAAAAATGAATTGTTGAGGTATAAGATTGGGTTGGCTGCAATACAGGAAACAAGATGGATGGGAGAAGGCGAAATAAGAGGAGATGACTTCGTGTTTTTATATTCTGGAGAGAAAAAGCAGGGAAGTAATGGCACAGGTTTCATTGTAACGAAGAGATATATGAAGGAAATACTACACTTTAAACCGATGGGGGGAAGGCTATCGTATGTGAGACTCAAAATGAAACCGAACAACCTATCAGTAATAAATGCCTACGCACCGACTGAATATAGCACAGATGAGGAGAAGGAACAATTCTATAATGATTTGGAAATGATGTATGATGGCATACAGAAACATGATACAATAATTATAATGGGTGACTTTAACGCCCAAATAGGCAAAGAAAGATACGTAGAAGATGTAGCGGGAAAGCACACAATTCATGAAAACACAAACGATAACGAAAACAGATTATGTAGTCTAGCTGCATCACTCGGAATGATTATTAGTAGTACAAAATTCCAACACACAAGATTACATAAGGTAACATGGATGTGGCCAGGATGTAACAATACCGAAGGGAACCAAATCGATCATGTCTTGGTAACAAAGAGAAGAGCCACTTCCATAAGAGACGTGAGGTCATATAGAGGAGCCAATGCGGACTCTGACCACTTACTGGTGGTCACAAAGGTTAAAATGAAGACAATGATTGAAAATACAAAGCATGAAGCAAGGAAATGGTTAGCAACGGAAAAATTTAAAGACGAAGAACACAAAAAGCAGTATGAGGAAAGGGTGGAAGCGGAAATTGAAACTAAAGAGAAAAGCAACGATATAAACATCACATGGAACAATATAGCACAGAGTCTAAAAACGGGTGCAACCCAAACAATAGGATATAAGAAAAAAAGAAGATCGAAAACATGGTTTGACAAGGAATGTGAACAGGCAAACAAAGAAAAAAGAGAAACAAGAATTGCATGGCTAGCAACGAATGAACTGCACGACTTGGAGCAATATAGGAAGAAACGTAGAGAAATGAATCAACTGTGCAGACAAAAGAAGAACGAGTGGATGGAAGCAAGAATGAGGGAAATAGAAATGAACAGCAGCAACAACAATGCAAGCAAATTTTATAAACTAATCAAAGATAGTAAGAGAAAACACGAGATAACAAATAGAGGAATGAGAAATGAAGAAGGAAAGATGGTAGATAGCTCAGAAGAAATAAAAATGATTTGGGAGAGATACTTCCGCAAACTGTTGTACACAAACCAAGAGGAGGAAATAGAACAAGAAACAGACATACTCAATGAAGAAGAATTGACGGAGCCGACAGAAGAAGAAATCATGCAAGCAATACACCACCTGAAAAATGGAAAAGCCCCAGGTAACGATGAGATAATGGCGGAAATGATAAAGAATGGAGGAGAAAAAATACATAAGGAAATCCGTGAATTGATAAAAGAGATCTGGCAACGAGAAGACATGCCACAAGGATGGAAAGAAGGCGTAATCGTAACAATTAAAAAGAAAGGAAACGCTGAAGAATGCCACAACTACCGAGGAATAACTCTTCTGAATACGTCATATAAAATACTGACCACAGTTATACACAACCGCCTTAGGATTTACACAGAAGAAATAATCGAAAAATATCAGTTCGGCTTTAGACGAGGCAGGTCGACGGTAGATGCATTACATGTATTAAAACAAATTATGGAGAAGAGTTATGAACATGATATAGAAATGCATATGCTATTCGTAGATTTCAAGCAAGCATTCGACCAAGTAATTAGACATCAGCTGATAACAACATTGAAAGAATTTGCAATACCAGCGAAGCTAAGAAGATGGATCAAGATGACCTTAAAGGATACGACAACTACGATAAAGACTAACCAAGGAGAGACCAATAGCTTCGAGATTAACAATGGAGTGAGGCAGGGCGATGCCTTATCAGCGACATTGTTCAACCTTGTCTTAGAAAAGATCATTCGGGCTGCCAACTGTATAGGAACAATAGTGACCAGAGAGAACCAGATACTGGCGTACGCGGATGATGTTGTCATAATTTCAAGAACAAAAAGAGGTATGACAGAAACATTGAAAGCCATAAAAGAAGAAGCAAACAAGATGGGGCTTAATATTAATGAGAACAAAACGAAATATATGAGATGCTCGAGAAGAGACGATAATAATAGCGAAATAACCATCGATAACTGCATATTTGAACAAGTAGAAAACTTCAACTACCTAGGAGTCATGATGAATAAAAGGAACGAGAGACGATCAGAAATAAGACAAAAGATTCAGGCAGGCAACAGAGCATACTACGCAAATAGAGATATACTGAGAGATAAGGAAATAAAGAAGAAAACTAAAATAAAACTGTACAAATCGCTGATTAGACCAGTGCTAACATATGCTGCTGAGGTGATCTGCATCACTAAAAGAGAGGAAGAGGAATTGAAAGTTTTTGAAAGAAGAGTGCTTAGAATGATAGCAGGCCCTACACGACTCGACAATGGTGAATACAGATCAAAAACAAACGCAGAACTATTAGAAATGATGGACGGAGAAGACATAGTAAAGTTCATTAAAGCCCAGAGACTGAGATGGCTGGGACATGTCATGAGAGCGGACAGCGAGGAAATGATAAACGCGATAGTGATGTGGAAACCAAATGAAGATCGTACTAGGGGCAGACCGAGAGCAAGATGGTGGGACGGAGTGACGGGCGATTTGGAGAAGATGGGAGTGAGAGGATGGAAACAATTAGTGATGGACCGTACAGCATGGAGAACAGTGGTTAACAACGCAAGAACGCACAAGGACCTGTAATGAAATGTAAATAAATATGTGAACTAAGAGGATTAATCCACCTCAACAAAAGGATTTTGAAAGTCTACGGACAGCCGTATTCTTACGAATGTAGCGCTATTTAATAATAATAATAATAATAATAAAAAAAAACCACAGTGTTTCATCAATATAGTGAATTTTATTAATTGGCGCAAAAATGATGAATTTTTTAACATTTATATTATATTAATAGCGCCTTTTTATTTATGCTTATTTCGGTAAATGATACCTTTGAAACCTGTTCGTTGTCAAGTAATTTTACATTTATGTTAGCAAAAAATGTTTAAATATGTTTATTAATAAACTTAAATTACGTTACAAACTATTTTACAAATAATCATTGTTCAAATTCTTGCATCTTCATTTCGTTTCGTCGTAATTTACTCCCTATATGTAGTCTTTTCCATCCTTAGATGCCATTAATTCCAACCATTAATTGCAACAAAATACTGTTTTAATTTTGTGTAAATGTACCTGTCAACAGTTGCATGTAGTTGAAATGAAAAAATAAAATATATCGCATACGAGAAGAACAGGCCCGAATCGGGTCGGCAATCTATGAAGTGTAACTCATTGGGCCGCTCTCAGCTGGGCTGGATGAGGCAGCCAGATAATATTTTTAATTAACGTGAAAATGTTAAATAATAGCTCCGACCGACGCCGAGTTGGGCAATCATACAAATCTTTTTTAAATTGAGAAATATCTTTTCTTTTATTCGTATAGTATTTCTTTTTTGTTATGAAAATTGCTGTTCGCTTAAAGGTATTTACTTTTCACTTTAGTACTAATGACAGTCAGCTCTAAAATACTACTTTAATGCAGTTGATCGCCTAGCTAAAGTAATACTGTTAATTAAATTAAATAATAATTTTTTTTCATTGCAATACCCAAAATACGGCATCCCAAATATTGTAACGTTTACCGCTTCATTAGTCTTATGTCCCACGTGCTTAAAGATGTTCTCCTAATAATTCACGCAAGAATAAGAACTAAATGTGAAGAAGATATGGACGACACGCAATTTGGCTTTAAAAACGCTTTTGGCACGCGAGAGGCTTTATTCGGAATAAATCTGTCGTTTACACAACAACAAAAATGTCGTGGCAAACGAAGAGATGTATTTACTTGTTTCATAGATTACGAGAAGGCGTTTGACAGGGTGCAGCATGATTCACTAATGAAAAGGCTGAAAGAAGTCGGCGTGAATGGCAAGGAAATAAGAGTAATAAGAAATCTATACTGGGAGGCAGATGGCGAAAGTTAAACTAGAAAAGACAATCAGATCTATTATGTATCGCAAACGTTATTATAAAGGTGACAGTTATAACATAACATTGAAGGTTTTCGTCAAATTGGTGTTACCTATCGTTTTCACAAACCGTTATTTTAACATGATCTTTATAATAAAGGTTTTCTTAACATTTATAGTGCATAGCAATTTGCCGAAAACCTTATTGTATGTCATAACTGTCACCTTTATAATATCGTTCGTGATACATAATAGACCTGATTGACAAACAACATCAATATACAAAGAGAAGTGAAACAGGAATTTATTCTTTCGCCTTTACGTTTTAATCTGTATTCAGACCAGGTAATCAAAGAAGCCCTAGAAAATACACCCAAATTAGGCGTGAAAATAAACGGAAAACCTATGGTGACAATCAGATATGCAGGCGACACCGTTTCCTTGCAAACACGCTGGACTAACTACAGCTTCTTATCAACTTAATAAGTAAAACTGGAAAAAGACTAGGGCTAAAAATTATTACTAGCTAAACTAAAGTCATGAATTCATGATACTAGTAATTAGCCGTCAAAGTTACAATAATGTTAAGAGTGTCTCCAAATTCAAGTGCCTCGGAAATATAGTTACAGAAGACCTAAACACTGATAACGAAGTTAAGAGTGAAATTGAAATGGCTCGCAATACATTTAATAAAATGATATCTTCCTTGTGTAATGACAACTTGAATCTGAAACTTCGCCAAAGGATCAATCAGTGCTCGATATGGTCCGTACTTCTGTACGGAATGGAAACGTGAACATTAAAGATCGGAACAATGAATAGGCTGGAGGCGTTTGCGATGTGGGTGCATAGAAGAATGCTGCATATTTCAACCAATGAAGAGGTCTTCCGAAGGGCACAGTAGAATAGAGAACTCCTGACAATAATCAAATTCAGAAAGATTTCATATCTTGGACATATTCAGAGAAATGCCAAGTATTACCTGCTACAGTTAGTACTGAAAAGAAAAATAGAGGAAAAGCGAGGAATTGAAAGAAAACAACAATCCCGGTTGAGAAATCTCTGAGAATGGATCGGCATGCGTTCGGTAGAACAACTATTCCGCGCGGCACAAGATCGAGGTGCGCTAGCTGAAAGAAGAAGAATAATAACTTTTACCAATAATGACAATTTCAAATGCATGGTACATATTAAAATCAAAAAACTGCATATAGTAAGGTATTCCTTTGCCAAATAAAACACAAGTTAACTGTTGACCGGTTTCGGTTTATTAGACCATCGTCAGGATACAACTTAAAATTGTAAAATTATAGAAATATATTTCTTTACACATATATAGAAATTTTCAGACAAAACAAAACAGTGTTATAATTCTATTAATTTGTAAAACATTCTCTTTATATTATACAAAAATTAACATACTTATTTCGTTAAAAATTAATATAACTTTCTGCTCTCAATTTCACTTATCTTAACAATTCCTTACACTTACACCGAAAAGTCCAACATTTTCTTTTATCTGCCAGTTTTTCAAACGTCAAAACAACAAATATTTTATTTAATTTTTAAATTTAATGATTTACTTGTTGTGAAAGCAATTGTTTTACAAAAGTACTGAAGTGGCAAGTGATGCAGACATAAAACTATAGTATAAAATTATAAAATAAATGATAAATCTAATTCAATTAATAATTTAATTTGATGTATTTCATTTTTTGATTATTGATTTGAGTATTAATTAGTATTGAGACAGTCATTGGCCTAGTATGTTAGCTGAATAACTGCTGACACTAAGGTACCCGGTTCGAATCCGAAAAGAGTCTAAAATTTCTTAATATGATCGTCTCTCTACCTAATTATGAACTTAATATGAACTTGGGAAGCAAACTTATGACATTTTTTGAAAATTGTCACAAATTATTATTTGAGAAGCGCCAAAAATCAGAAAGACTTGATTTTTTACAAATCTACAAACTGTATGCTGTAGCATTAACCAAAGTCTGTACCAACACAAACTTCGTGAACCAATCAGTCACAACTAACTCTTTTTTTCGATCTTGGCAGAGGTCCCAAAAAGTCTACTGATATTGATTGAAAAGGAAACTAAACTTTTTTATATTGACCCATTAATCCTGGTCGGGCTTGATTGGGACTTTTTTGGGTATACCAAAAATGTTACAGTTATGTATCTACATATTTTTTTACATCTGTCACTAACTTGGGCCAATAGTATAACTCAGTAATCCTAGCAACTGTTTTTGAAACACCAAAATGGACTGAAGTAGGTTCATCGTGACATTTATTCATTATTTCCATTCGATTATCGGTGGGAATTACTGGCTTTCTCGAAAATAACAATAAAATATAATATCTTGAAAACTAAGAACTTTTTACTAAGGTCATATTTCGATATTCTGGTCAGCCATGAACTGCCCTATATGCCCTTCAAGGGATAACGTTGAGTTCTGGGACACCCCGTATTAAAATTTGAATTTATTCAAAATTTTAATATCAATTTGTATTTGCCTGAAAGCTTTCTTTAAATCGATAGAGGTTAGATATCAGTCGCTTAGATGCAAAAGCCGACATGTCAAAACTTTTTTAGAAAGGAGATTAATTCTATTCTAGCAATTAATTCTTAAAGGCTTCTGACTACCCCAGATTTTATCAATTGATTTTTATATTTTGATCTATGGGTAGGAAACTATGCTAAAAAAATCATTGCTTAATTCGGTTAGATATAGATTTTGTGAGTTTTTCTGCATTATCTAGTTTTATATTTTACTGGACTTGTCGGGTTTTGCATTTAAGCGACTGATATTTAGCATTCCGTAGGCGATTCAATATGCTAGTTAGACGTGGAAGGGGAGTCCTTCTCAGTTAAATTATTTAATTTGCGGCCATCAAAGCTGGTCCGGATTTCACAATTTTTCTTAGGCACTAAAACTAGAAGACTACACCACGGAGACTCGGATTTGATGATGACCTCGTCACGCTTCATCTTTTTTACCTCTTCGTGTAATTTAGATTGTATGGCCGGATTTAAAGGATATTGCCTTTGTATAATGAAAATATGGAACTAGCATCACCGGTATGAATTTTATGTTCTACTCCTCGCACGTACCGCTTCCCGGCTAAGCCAATGTTTTAAATATATTTTTAATGTTATCTAACTGAATTTCTTGTTGTTATGTATGTTACGGTCAATGATGACAATTCGGCCATTAACGTCAATGGCCGGACAATAACGTCAATGCCCAGCTTAATTGGGCATTGACGTCATTGACCGGTCATTGACGTCAATGACCATGCATTTTGGGCGATGTTGACATTTAAAATTTCATGTGTGGTATTTTCATCATTATCCGGGCAATGACGTTAATGCCCAATACAGGTTGGGCAATGACGTCAATGCCCAATACAGGGTGGGCAATGATGATACTATTATTCTATAAATTCCATCTGAAAGTAATATATTAAATGTGCCTTTGCAATGAATACTAGTTATTAAGGGATTATTACTAACTAAATATTTATCTATAAGTATAAATAAAAAACGATTAAAACAAAATATTACTAAATATTAAAATAAAAATTTTTTAAATTTTTAAACAAAACTTTTTTTAGAAATTAAATATAAATTAATAAAAAATGCAATAATATGTAAAAAATAATTTTTCAAATAAAAACAAAAAAAGCATCTTGAAAACATCAACAGCGAAAACAGCGTAGGACTATGAATTTTACAATTTAATATCTGTAAGAGCCCCATGCCTTTTGTATCGATGTTTTCAAGTTGCTTTGTTTGTTCTTATCTCATTTGGAGACGTCCATTAATTATGTGAAGCAATTCTGGCAATTTTTTGACCCCCCCTCCGGTTAGATGTTGTGAGATTTTTCTGGACCCTCCCCCCCTCTAATCTCACGTGAGATTATTTTACTTAATTACTTAAATAACTTAATTTAACCAAGAACCCAGTTCTCTCGCAATTTTACATTTTCTTGCGGATAAAAAAAAATTACGTGATACCCCCCCTTTCCTCTACGTGAGATTAGGTGAGAGCGTCAAAATCTTTCACGGCTACTTCTGTGCTTCATTTTAAAGATCTATTGCGCATATTGAAAAACCCTTTGCATAATATATATTCTAATCTATTTATTTTTAGTTTATTCAGAAAGATAACAGATAATCAAATATGCTTAATTTAAAAAATTATATTTAATTATTTTTTAATTTTTATTATTTTTGTTAATAAATGATTGTTTTATAATACAATGAATATAATAATATATTATATCCATAAATATCACTTGCTAGTTGGCTGTCAAATTTAAGTTGTCATTTTGCTGTTCTTCATAGTAGTTATTCCATAATATCATCATTGTCCAATCCTCTTTGGCCATTAACGTCATTGGCCGGCCAAAGACGTAAATATTACAATCAGAAGAAAATGTTTACATCATTGCCCACCGTTAACGGACGTTGACGTCAATAGCCGTTCATTAACGTTAATGGCCGGTCAATGACGTTAATGGCCAGCGTAAATGGGCATTGACGTCATTGCCCGGCCATTGACGTCAATGCCCAATTTACGTCATTGACCGTAACATGTATATACAGTACAGTCTAGGTAATCCGAACTAATAGAAACATGGCCTCATTCGGATTACAGAGAAGTGCGGATTACTGGATCAAGTTGAAAAATAAATAAAAAACGAAATTTTTAGAATAATTTTCATTTTAGATATAAACAAACCTCATTCTACTGTGCTTACAAATAATAAAATTATTTCTTAGCAAAATTGTTTGCAATTACGGATTTTTTCTCCGCATCCATTTCCTATTTTCTTGAAAATTAATGAGATGGAACATCATTTTAACATGCCCATCTTAAACGAACGTTAAAACTATCGACAACTTTCGTAGTTATTACTTAGTTTCAGCAGTTTGTAGTGCTTGTATTGCAAATACATAGTATCTTTCATCTTATCCTTACTTTTGCAATCCGAACATTGTTCTATAATCCGAAAATTTTATTGGTTGTGTTCGGATTATAACTATTTGTGCGGACTACTGAGTTTTTCTTCTTGTGTTCGGATTACTGGATGGTCGAATTAGCGTGTGTTCGGATTATCGAGACTGTACTGTATTATATTTTGTTTTGATTTATACCATTATTAAGGTAACCTGTAGTGTGTAGAAGTAAATAAATAAATAAATAAATAATGTAGCAGAACCCTAAACACCCTCGCAAGTGGCAACCTTGCTTTCCATGGATTCGGATTTTCAAGAAAAATCTTTAAAATGTAATGATTATTGAAATATCTTACAAAAATCTGCTGCCAATAGGAATTCGCATGATAAATCAGGGACTACTAAAAATTTGATTACCACGCTCCGTTAGCAACCTTGATCTCGGTTATGTCAGTCCATTCAATTTGGCAGTAACGATTTGAATGTAATAATTTTAAATCCTTTTTTCCAACAATAGAATTCATCGCTCTTGTATCCAAAAGAACCTTAATATTAACTTTATCTATAACTAAATCTAAATTAATGGAGTCGATTGTCAAATGGTTTTTTCCACATAATTAGTGAAGATTTAATAGGTTTTCCCTTAATATGATAATTTGCTTGTCAAATGATTAAGAATCCGCCGCTCTTTCTTGTACTAGAATTAAATTAACACAATAATCACAAGCGTGACTATGGATATTATTTTCTTTAAAATATCTTTAGTTACGGAAATCAACTTTACGTTACAAACGTGGGCGCATACTGGGGAATCACGAAATGCGGCGGACGAAGAAAATAGTGACTGTATGGTGAATTTTCTAGTCTTGATTTTGTTTTTCACGGTTCCAAGGCTAACCGAATGTGTAAAGTTTAGTTTAGATCGGAAGAAGAGCGCTTTTGGTCAACGGTTGGTCTGCGTTTCCTCTTCTGGGAAACAATTTCCTCTTTCCTAATGCCAAGATTTTTTGCCTCTCATTTGCTTAATATTTTTGGTCTGTTCCAGAAATGTAGCATATTTATTTATAGAGTACGGACTTCTAGCAAAACGTAACCCGATATTTAGTATGTGGCATATAATGTATAATATGTATAAAACCAAATATCGAGTTACGTTTTGCTAGAAGTCCGTACTCTATTTATTTATAATAAAATACCGTTACAGGGAGATAGTAAAACACAGTTTTTAACAGCTAGTTTGATATATTTTGTGGTTGGTAAAAAAAATTCAACCAATCGAAGTCTTTTTTTTTTATTGCTAAAAGGTTACCAAAAAATGATACGCTGTATCAGCAGCAGCTTTTCTGGCTTTTATATATATATATAAAAAATATATATATTATATACTATCTAATGAACGATGATTATTACAATACTGGCAATAAGTCTTTTTTTTTAGGACCGATTCCTATTATAAGGGTTGTTAGCCACAATAGCTATTTGTTAGGAACAATAGTTATACTACAGTATCGTAAAATAGGACCTTAGTGATACTAACCAAACACGAAAACTGTCTCCGGTTAGCATTTACACAAAAGTGTTCATTCAGAAAAATTGGCCGGTCAGCAGTTACCAGCAGGTACATTCTGCCCAATATGACCAAATACTTCCAGCACTGGAAATTACTTTCAAAACCATTAGTATAGCACATTTAGTATCGACGTGGTGTCAAAGTCTTAAAGATATTATTATAATTAAAAGTATTCTTTGCAAAACGCTTTTAATTTTTCCTGGGTTTGTAGGACGATATTCATTAAATTGAAACTCAGTGTCGAAACCAAATTTTCACAAACTAATAATATTTAATTAATTTCCAAATTATCACAAGCAGTCATATTTTAAATATTATTTATGCACTAAAAAAACAAAAAATGCACTAAACACTTTTCAGAACTGTATTGTTATTAAGTTATCACATGTAAAATACACTGTAAGTATAAATTATTGCAAACGTTTTCACCAGACTATGGCATCATCAGGCGATGAACTAAGTTAGTTCATGATGGTGTAGGTGAAAACGTTTGCAAATAATTTATACTTACAGTGTTTTTACATGTGATAACTTAAAAACATTTTAGTTTTAAAAAGTATTTAGTGCATTTTTTGGGTTTTCTAAAATATTGATATGGTTAATTATTATTATTATTATTATAATAATTTACTATAATAAAATAACAATTAATTATTATTTTAATGATATTAGAATGAACATGAAAATTAAGCTAAAGAGTTTTAAACTGTTTTTAATCCTTTAATATAATAAAATATTTAGAGTGTTTTTATTATTCTGATTCATATAAATGTAAATTATACGTAATAATTAATACACCAATGTATAAATACTCGTAGCGCCTAAATACTAATGAACATAATATATAATGTTTTCTGTTTTTCAAACAATAACAATATTAAGCAAATCGAATTCGTTTATTTACCTATTCAATTATTAAAATACTTAATTTAGTTAAATGAGATAAATTACATCTCCATTTAAACAGAAAATCTACTTGAGTGCTGCATCTAGGAATTTTATTGAATTTAAATAGATTGTTGAAAAAGTTATAAGAACTAAATAAAATAAATTAATAATTTTTATTCTACCGCTAAGTGCAATTTTGATAATTTTTGTATTAATTTTAATTTTACGCAAATTTTATACGCTGACAAAGGCATTAAGACTTTACTGAATACGTCCGGCTTAATTTCCGGAAAGTCTTATGGAAAACAAGCTTCAGTATCAGCTTTGCAAAACGTTTACCTAGATTATGAAGCGGTGAGTTTAATAAAAGTTAACGTACTAAATGGATTTCCTCGTAGGTACTTATGTTACATATGTCATTTGTGAATCATAAATAATAAAAAAAATTTATTTAGAATCCAATGAAAATTGCTCAACGTGGAATAAATTTAACGTTTCCGCATGGTAGTTGGTGGATAATGAAAATTTTTTTGATTTATCAGCTATAACGCAAGAAAAGTTATGTTCCATGCAATATTAAACTTAACAACCACAAATTTTGAGTTTTTGCTCGGTTAATTATTATCAAAGCCCACAAAATAATAGTAATTTATATATTTTTGATTATTTTTACAAGTTTTAACAATATTATGGATCGATAACAATATAATAGATGAGTACACAAATTTGTGTAGTTAAACAATAATTTATAAAATTATGTTAAATAATTTAAGTTACATACGTTGCAATTCATCATATTAAATTGCAATGGTCGAGAGATGTTATTATATAATTAGGGTATATAAATTTTAAGAGAAATTAAAAATAAGCAGTATAGTATTTCCAAATATAAATGCAAAATGTCTAAATGCAAAAATAAAAAATGTAAAAAACATAAACTGCGAAAGTCGAAACATTGTTACTACATAATTTGTGTCATAAGTAATATAATAAAGAAAAAAGCAATTACGTATATTTGGAGTGACCTAGTTATTAAAAAGAGAGCTTTTTAGATAAAAACTTTGAATATTCATAATTTAAAAATATTATCTTCAAAAGAGCTGCATTATTTTATTAGGGTGGTTATTTTTTGATAATCAAAATTCTGCAGTTAATTGAACGAATTTAAAATTAATAGAAATTTCAAGTTTTCATAATTTAGAATATATTAAATTAACATTTGAATAATGTTATCACTCCACGCAAATTTAAAAAAAAACTTGTTATTCTTCTTCCTCTTCTTCTTCTTCTTCTGCCTCTTCTTCGACGTCCTCTTCTTTCGTCGCTGGTGTTGCTTCTCCTCCTTCGCCTCCTTCTTCATCTCCGGCAAGTGCCTCAGCTTCTGCTGCCAAAGCATTTAATTCAGCTTGTTGTTTTTCTTTAAGTTCTGAAAGTTCAGCCTCTTGTGTAACTAAATTAGCAATTTCTGCTTCTTGTTTAGCTATATCAGCTTCTTGTTTTGCTAATTCGGCTAATTCGGCTTCTTGTCGAGCCAATTCCGCTAATTCTCTTTCTTGTTTTTCAAGTTCTTCTAACTCAGCTTCTTGTCTAGCTAATTCAGCTAATTCTTCCTCCCGTTTCGCCTGAGCCGCCGCTTCGGCTTCTTTACGCGCCAATTCTTCTAGCTCTGCCTCTTGTCTAGCAAGTTCCGCCAATTCTTCTGCTTGTCTAGCAAGTTCATTTTCTCTTTCCTCTTCGGCCTGACGTGCAATTTCTTCTAAACGTAATAACTGCTGTCGTTCTTCTTCCGCTTTAGCTTCTTCGGCTAATCTTTTTTCTTCTTCTAGCCGAGCTCTCTCCTCTTCTTCCTTGCGAATGCGTTCGATTTCAGCCTAAAATTAAAAACATTTTAATCAAATTAATGGTTTAGTTAAGTAGTAATGTACTTGTTTAGCTAATTCTTCTTGTCTGGCTAATTCTGCTTTTCGTTCAAGTTCTGCTGCACGTTCCGCTGCTGCTTGAGCTGCCAATTCCTCTTGTCTTGCTAATTCAGCTTTTCTAGCTGCATCCTCTTTCAACGCTTGAGATTTCTTTTTAGCAGCTTCCTCGGCTATGGTTCTATTAATTTAAATTTATAATCTTACTGCAAAATCTCGTTCTTATTCATTTACCTTTCTTCTGCTAATTTAGCTTCTTCCTTCTTTCTTTTAAGTTTAGATTCTACGTTTACTTCAGTGGTGTCAACTCTTCCTAATCTGAGAGAAACCCGATCGACACTGAAATCAATTTTTTCTTGTTGTTCAGGTTCTGGAATTAGTTTAGCGGGAGTAAAGACTCTCGAAGGTCGGGCAGGTGATAATGGCGCCGCTGCTAAAAGTAATTTCGTTTAATTAAAATGTTTTATTTGAACATAATCAAGATATGCAAATAAAATTGTGTTCTTTCACTGACATTTAGGATAAAATTTATTTTCTGTAAAACACTTCAGTGAAAATAACGCAGTTGACGTTAGTGGGCATCAAACCTTTAGTTTAATTATATTATTATTTATTTAAATTTTATTATTTAGTTATTGTTTAAGCATTTTTTAAAATGTTGCTTAAATGTTCACTTACATGTCTTTAAAAGTTTATTCTCGCCATTCCTCGAAGACGGAAGATTTTTAAAAATTGTTTAATCAATCGGTTGAATTTAATTTATACTTGTTTAAGTCTTCTATTGCTTTAAATTTATAGTTAGCAAAAATCATTTTATAAAAAATCATGCCACATAAACTATACTAATAAAATAGTATTTCAAAATCGGTTTTAAAAAAATACAAAAATAAGCTGAAAAAAGCGTCCACGACATTGATGATTTCTAAAATAACTCAAAAAGTTATTGTAAAAATCGAAAAAAAATAGTTGTGTTTATAAGAAAATAAAGTTTATTAGGTAAAACAATTTTGATATTTGTATGCAGGTATTTTATTTATTTGCCAAGCACAAAATGTATATTTTTAAGTGTTCAAATTATTGTTAGCGTCTTAGTAATTTTTCTGTTATATAAATAATATTATATTTTATATTTGGTAATAATCATTAAATATCTAAAAGCATTTTCACTAAAATCAAAGAAAATAAATAAAAGCATTTCTTAAAATAGAAGAGGAGCATTATATCAAAGACAAAGAAGAGTATCTATAATACTAACATATAGTATTTCTGCTAAAATGTTATGTTCACTTCTTTTTCTTATTTTTCAAACCTTACACATAGAAATTAGAAAAAAATTAATACTATAATTTAATATTTTTAGCTTTTACTTGTTCAAGTAAAGTTTTTGTTGTTTTCGATCTACATTTCAATATTAAATTTATTTAAACAAACGAATTCTAACTCTATGTTAAATTCAATAAATAATGCTATTGTAGTCAAAAAATTAACTAGACTAATATTTACGTATAATATATTATATCAAATCATGATTATTACTATATAAGAGTTTTTCATTATGAAAATTAATTATAAATTATTAGTATGTTTGTTAAAATTGGCAGTTATCACTCTCGAAATAATTATTAAAAAATTGAATAAAGATTTATTAATATAACGGTAACAACTTTTTAATAATGATAGCCATAGAAAGTTTGTTATTATGAAACAGAAATATGCTGTTTTGTGCTTGGCAAATTAAACATAAAAAAATAAATTTTATTAATGTATCTAATAATTTTTGTATACAGAAATCGATAACGATATAAAATTTAAGTAAATGTAGGAAAATGTTCGATAAGTCGTTTAAGTGTTAGGCAGCAGAAATTTCGGGTTGTTTCGTTTCTTCTACTTTCTCGTCTGGAAGGAAAACCCAGAAAATAAGATACAGAGAAATTAAGGTAAAGCACGAAGCGTTAAAAATTTTCTTATGTGGTAATTTATTACATGAATGATTTTGATTAAATGGTTGTGTTAATTTTTCTTTTCGTTTGAATATTCAAAATAAATTTATATTCATAATTAACTCAACTACAGAGGTATGCTTTTAGTTAATTAAGAGTATGAACATTTTAAAATGATTTTAATAATTCTACTGTAAAATATGCTAAATAGTATTGCAAAAAGAAATTAATTTAAATATAAAATCTTTTTTTTTTATTAAGCATTTCGAAAAGTTTATTGTGTCTGATTTAATTTTTAGTAAACTTTCTAACTATATTATTACAAAATTTACTACATCACAAAATGAGTTTCTAATCTACAAGTTGGTACCTGAAGAAGCCTCTTTGCCTGTGAGAGCTTTATCGCTACGGAACTTATTAATGTAGTAGCTTAAAAGTTGGATGTCATCTTTAACGGGATCATCATATGTGCGTATATTAGAACGACGCCCATATGCTTTATTTCCGGAATATCTTATGGCCGCAAGATGACCTGGCCCTAATAAGTCATTCATGAGTAAATTAACCAGGCTTACATTTTTCAAAATTTACTATTTCCCAAAGGCACTAGCTTCTATAAAGCTCATAAAGCCATGCAAATAAGCAAATTTAAATTTTAAAGTTCTGTCTGGTATTAACTTTTTTGAATATTAACATTTCAGAAACAAAATAAATTGCATTAATTTTTAATGAATGACAATAAAAGGAATAAGTAATATTACGTTTGCTGCTAGTTGAAAAGTTTTGAAATTATTTTCCGAGTAAGCCAAAATAATTTTTTTTCAAACAAATAATATCAAAAATACGAACAGGTAATGTTACTATTATGCTGTAACAGCAAGCAAACTAAAGCACTACCACAATTTTTAAGCATTATAATTATTTTGTTTGTTGTCTAGGTTGTCACAAATCTTGTATAATTATTTAAATATTGTAAACTAAAGACCGAAAGTTATCCATTACCACCATTTATCTTTATGTAGTACTATACTTTAAAAAAAATTCAAGAAAATTGTAAAAACTGATCGTTAACAAGTGTTAGATACACGTTAGTCTTAAAAATGTTTTTGGAAAATGTTTCTATGTCATAAAGTAGATAACAAGTCTGTGTATTTGTTAATGTTTGTTGTTAGATTCATTTTACAGAAGAATAATACTTATAAACTTACCAATGTATCTTTTGACTGGTTCAGAGTAATAGGTAGTGTGCGAAATTTTAGAGTTAAATGGTGAAGAACTAAATAATTTATAAATACGATTGTAATCGTCAGCTGTAACTCGTGCTGAATATATTGGTTCTGAATACCTGAAATTAAAGCATTGGTAGATCTCTTTTGACAAATTTGTTCTCAAGAATATTTTTATTTCAAATTTAATAGTGCGCATGCTCTCTGTCAACAGCAAAGTTCGTAGGTAATATTACATTATAATATTATAATAGAAATATCCTAAATAATAAATAATTATACATCATAATAGTCAATAAATTTAGGTATAAAAATGATTAGAAATATGAGTTCAAAGTTTAATCTTTAAAATTTATGTACTACTTTGTTTTGGGATTGTTGGCGTTTCAATGTACAAAAATCAAAACACTATTAATTGTAAGAATTTTTCATAATCAATAGAATACTAGTTTAAAAAGTGAAATTAACCTATTTAATAATTTTATCAAAATAATCGAAATAATTTTTATTATATATAGAATTAATATTTGCTATATGGAAATAGTTTTTGATTTATTTAAGTAATAAACATATTATAGAAATAGGAATGTTACATTTTTTTAAATATTATTTATTTTATACTATATTTTTAATTTAAATTTAAATTATATTTAATTTAAAATGACTTAGTATTATTTTTTTAATTCTTTTTTTTAATTTAATTAAATAAATAAATAAACAAATATAAAATTTAGTTTTCTGGTAAATACCAGCTCTTTCTGTGATCAGTGTAGAAAATAAGTTTTTTACTTACAAAGTAAGATACTTGTAAAACGAGACATCAACCGAGTATACGATAATGAGGCGTTTCTATACTAGTAAAGTATGTTCAAAATTTTATCTTCTACCACAGTTTTTTTGAAAATCGATCATTTTATTTGGTTTGATGTTTCTTATTATTATTTTTAATTAGTAAAATAAGATGATCAGGTTCAATTAATGAATTCATAATCAAAGTTGCGATATATAATGTACATTATATTATTTACTGCAGTGACAATCTGTCAAATGCCAAAACTATCTATACATTTTATTTGACAAGTAATGTTATAATAAATGTCAGTTTTTTCGATTAAAAACTAAGTTAAAGAAGAGCGAATTAACTTTCAATTGAAAGTAAATTGAAAGTAGTAAGAAGTAATAAATTAGTAAGTAAAAATTGAAAGGTATATAGAAAGTAATTCACTTTCCGCACTATTACGCAAAAGTGGTTCATTATGTAACTCAAAACAGTGTAGAAAATAAACAATTACGTAACGGCAGTAGATAAAATTAATTTTTATATTGCATAAAATCTATTAGTATAAATACCAATCATAATAAAATCAAATCATTCAGGTGATTTTTATAAATTTTAACTTTCAAATTTTGATAATATTTCCCATATTGAAATAGCATTCATTTTAAATAATATATTATTTTATACTTAAAATCAGTGCTATTTGCAATGGTCTTTTTTATTCACGATGGTCTATTTAGTCTATATCACTTTGATTTTCTTGAAAAATTTGTAGTGAAATCACCAAAATAAGTGACATCTTTAGAAACTAGTAGATAATTGAACCCCAAATATAACTGAACTTAAGTTTTTAATGAGGAAAACTATGCATTAGTTTCAATTTTAATCTCTTAAGTAGGAATATAGTTTGATGTTTGTTTGTGCTATCAGTAATTCGTTTACCAATGTTTCAAAAACTATTAAATTCATCTCTATTGATCGATCAAATGTTTTAAATGTTTTTAGCTAAAAACAAACTATACGACTTGAAAAAAATGTCGAATGTCATTTATAATACGTCAAATTAGCAACACCGACGTGAATATCACTAGATAAATAATATAATACTATTTTATGCATTACAATGTATATTTGAAAGTTTTTTGCCAAAAGTAATCAAGGAAGATGGAAAATTTGAATTTCACAAGTAATTGTACACTTCAAGACCTTCCACATAGTATACACGGCAGTGATGACTACTAATAAGTCAGAAACACATGTAGGTAACAAATTTAATTAAATTTTTAACATAATAATTATTGTAAAATTTTATTTTAAATTTCATGACTTGTTACCTAATATAAAAGTGCCGATTCGTATTTTCAATTTTAATAAATTCTGCTATTTTTTAAAGGAAATTATACGGAAAGAAACTGAGAGAAAATAAATTTAAATTTTAAAAAATTCACTTAAATGTGGATTTAAATGTTATTCGCATTGAAATAAATCTAATGGAAATAGTTAATTTATCGATTTTAGTGGCACGTGTATTCGAAGGGGCAGACCTTAACCCAGCAAAATGCAAAAATAAATTGGTATGAAACTAAACATTGCATAAAGCACTTTGTTTGTTGACAGTTACATTATTTTTCTCTATATTTTGGGATTATACCTTAAAGTTGACGCAGAAGATTGTAATTTTTATATGTCAACAGCAATCAACTTTCTGCTGTTTTTCTTTTCCGCATTGAAAATGAAACAAAGAGTTATAAAACATATTTCTATTACAGTTCTCTGAGCATTTCAACGTGTACTATTTATAAAATGAATAAGGTAAAAGTTTAAAAAAATTTTCTTACCTAATATTGTATGGCAGCAGAGACAGCGGAGTTCTTATTACAGGAGTATGAATTCTTTTTAAAAGACTTGCGGCGTCAGCCTTGATGCGACTTGTTTCATCGTTGAAAGTCTAAAACACAGCGCTTTACATTATTTACCGAACATTTTCGTTATTTTAATCACTTATGTGAGAAGCATACGATACGACCATAAAATTCTTTTTGCATTTCGGCATAAATTCAAAAAATATGTTTAGTAGTCAAAAACCAAAATTTATTTAGTGAGTTACCTCGAAAAACATAATATTTGTCGTACCTATTTTGGATTATCAATATTCGAAAACTATTATTTTATTATTAATACTTACTAAGTCGTACCAACGAGACCAAGCTGATCTCCAAAAACGTGACCATGCAGGATCGTTATTTAAATATTTATAATTGTATAAATACGGGGATACATAATTATTGTACCAAGAAATTGATGTAGGATCCCATGATTTCAAGGAAGGGTACGTTATTAATTCGTTTACGTAACTTAAGGGATATTTATATTTATACCATGGTAATAGATCGTTGCTGTGCCAACGAGCAGGCAAATAGCTATGGTCTAAACTGCTGTAATAAGGGTAATACTTGCTTGGAATATCGTACCAGTAACGATACCAAGAAGGAGACCAGCGTAAGCGACCTAATATATCGTAATACAGTTTAGAAGGACGTTCAATTAAATTATGATAATAGACGTTGGTAAGAGTAGAATACAATCGATTGTATCCCAAATAAGGATTTGTCTGATAGGATATTCTCTGGAAATAAATTATTTTTTCTCAGTATTTTGTTGACCTGAATAAAACTTACTCATTAATTTGATAGCAATTTTTTTACTTTCAAGCATGATGGCAATCGTTAAGCTACTTGAAATGAAGAATTTGATTAGCTTGCCAGAAAGTTAAAATGTATTTAAGTACTAGTTAATTAGATATTACTGTTAAACATTGTAAAATAAAAGAAAAAGAGAAAACTACCCAAAATTATGAAATATATGCCAAAATATAATATATGTTATATACCGCATATATTATATACTATATATAATATAAAAATTTTCATATTTGGTCAAATCGTACACCGGTTGGCTATCTAAGTGAAAAATTTGAGTGTGCTTTATAACCAGAGCGCTTACGTTGCGATTACGTTGCGATTACGTTGTTTTTAAGTTTTTATGATTAAAATAATAGTGTTCTTTATATATATAGATAACTTCTTGAAATATGACCTGCAACTGAGTGAACTATACTTACAACATCAAACCAATGTCGTTTATGTCCTAATATGTTAAAATAAAGTCTGGTAGGACGACTCACAACGGAGTGTAAATAAAGCCGACCAGGACGATAGATAGTATGTGTGTCTAGTCCTGGAATCGGTTTTCTAGCATAGAATATATTCTGGAAACAAAGCATTTGTAACTGCAAAATTGTAACACCAGATTGAAAACCAAAAGTATGAAAAATTAAGTTATAAAGCTTTTAAATCAAAAACTTTGCTTGTTCTTATTTATTATATTAGTGGTAGCGTAAAAATGATGTAGGCTTACGATTTACAAGTAAGTTTAACGATTTATGCTGTAAATGGTGCGTTATTGTGCGAAATTGAGCATGAACAGAATACTTATGTGCCAATTATTGCCAAACCCGGTAGGAACAAATTAAAAATTGCCATTAGAAAATCTACTTTCGATCGACTGTAAAAATCTTCCTATGAAAGCCTGTAATTATTTTTAAATTTTAATTTAGACTGGATTTTTTACTCTTCAATAAGAGTACCGATAATAAATTAAATTATACTCATGTATAATTTGACAAAAATTTTCAATTACGACACTTGGTGAATCATTTTCGCCTACAATTTTTACTTTTGACCATAAAGGTTATTTAAATAATGTTAGTCACTCAAACCAAAGATGCCAAATTTTAAAAATTTATTGCCAAAACACCTTGCTTGTTTTCGTGTCAGGAATTACACCTGGCTACGATAAAAAGGTGCGCAAGTTAAAAATCTTAATTTTTCAATAGCTTTTAAAGTGTAACTCTTTTAATCTCCAAATCCAAGTGATTTCGCCCCACAAAATTAAAATTTATTCAAATCATTTTGCGAGCTTTTTAATCTAACCGCGCTTTATTTTTGCCTAATTTGATAATAACAAGCCTACGGAAATTGAGATGACCGCACTCAAATTACTCCATGGTAGAAAGTCTACTGGGAAAGTAAAAATATCCGCCTGTCTGATTTGCATGACGTCCTTAACTTAAGGACGTTTAAACTTGGCACAAAATTTCGCAATCTTCAGTTGTTATGATTACATGCACTTCGCTTGATTTAATTGCAATTTTGCAGTGATAAAATCACGGGTTCTAGTACAAAGCAATTTTATTAAAGTATTCCTGGCAGAATAAGTAAATAAGCGATAAAATATGGATTTTATATAATTTTGTAGCAGTTGTATCATATTTCAAAATTTTACGAGAAAGTTAGTATTATTAACAATTGAATTAATTTGTTTGGAATTAAATTGTGATTAGAGTTTATAAAAATAAATTTTTAATAGGTAGATATACTAATTTAAATAAAATTAGACTTCCAATTTTAATTCTTTTGGAAGTAATCCAGGTAACTCGAATGGTAACAACTGTCAAGTATTTCGAAATGTGGTTTTTTGTTGTCAATTGCATACAAAATTAAATTGCTGGAATATCTTTTTTCTTTAAAACAAATTTAATTATTTGAATGGTCTTGAGACTAAACTACTATTTAAAGACTCTAGTTGATTCAACCAATTAATTTAATTAAACTTTAAATAAAATGTAAATTATCCTGGTTGTTGAACCACCCGAGTACGGATATTATTTAAGTTTAATTTAGTTTTATTCTGTTGTGCGTTTTTGTTTAAATTATATTAAAAATTTAAAAGCAATACCTAAAATAATATTTGGGTACGAAATGGAGAAAAGCGAAAGCAATGAAATGGTATGTAATCGGCTTAAGTAAAAAGCATAAGTAGCCAACAAACAACGACAAGCTATAATCTTACCACAGAAGGACTCGAATTTAAATAATTGTTGACATATGAATATGATACTGCTGGTCGATATTTGTATTGAATTCGATCAAATTCTTTTAATAAAACCGATGGTCGCACTTTAAAAGTTTGAGGTGGTGGAGACACCACCGTGAGCCTCTTGTGTCCCACATATGGAACAATACGATCGTACGTATGTACCACATGAACCTAAAGTGTCAGTTTAATATATTAAAAAAACGGGAATACTGAATAATTATTTATGATCCATTATTACTTTCGGTAAAACTTACCTTACCAAGTCCTGGAAGAATTCTTACTTGTCTCGATGGTTGATACTGTTTCGTCATCCACAGGTAAAAAAACACAAAAAGGAAAATTATTAGATATTGGACAAGTTAGTTTTTGATTAAAACTAAATTAGTTTTCACTTTATAATTGCATTTATGTAAGTTAACTTCTGGTTTGTTGTTCAAAATATATTGTCGATATTCGACCATTCCTTTTTGTGTTTGTTTTTAAATTTTTGAATCTCAAATCAATTCTTCATATTTTTTTCTTAAGAATTACTTCTTTGATTAAAACACACTTTTGAAATATTTGTATATTAAAACATTTAATTTGTACACTGATACATAATATTTATGGTTTGCTTGTATATAAATTAGTAAATTAATCGTTTAAGAACTACAATAATTAGTAACTATTTAATATTAGGTATAATACGTTGTGACTGTTTATTAACAATTTTTTATAAGTAGTAAAAAAAACAGTGCATAATTTAAGCCTTTGAAATTTTAAACGCGATACGAGTAGTGGCGATATGAGGTACCACCAGGGAGTCTACCTGAGGAGGTAGAGCTATAGCTGGAGCTATAACCACCTGGTCCGTCTCCTCTGCTACGAGAAGAGGACTCCGAAGAATAAGAATATCCCCCGGGGCCGCCAGCTGATGAGCGGGATACTCTCTCAGTGTTCGAATAAGAACGGGTCGAGGGCCGCGAATAAGAATCTCCAATACTACGGTCTACGGAAGACGTGTATGAATAATTATACTGCTGTTCTGCACGACGAGCGTCGGGGGCGTCATTCACCACATAATACCGTGGAGTCTGCGGACAATAAAATTATATTGATTACGACTTAAATACCCGATGCGGTGGCAATGTATGTAGGTTTTATTAATAACAATACAATAAAGTAGCTATTACGTAATGAGTAAAATTTGAATGAAAGTGCAAATAATATATTTAAATTTAATTCTAAGATTTAATCAATTAAGAAAAACGATAAAAATAAGTAATACGTGCAATCTACAGACAAAGTTTCATTTAGACAAAGTATTTAGATAGTGCATTGCTTTAGCTCAAGTAGTGCATAAAATAGTAAGCAGTGACGTAATTCAGATTTTATTTTTTAACATACCTGAAATACGTTTATTTCTTCACCACAACACTTATTCACTACCCACAAACATACAATACAGTACCGTTTTGCTCAATCTAAATAAAACTTGGGTTAAAACTAAACAAAAATCTTATTATTATTGCTAGCTACTGATGGCATTAAAAACGTTTCTTAATTTATTTTGTTTGTGTCTTACCTTGATTTTGTAACTAAAATTTTCAAAACCTAATTCCTAGTACAGAGTGGAACAGTGAGGTATGTAGGTAGGTATATAATATGTTTCATGATTTTGTTCTATATTATACTTCATGCACATCGATAGAAACAAACACAAAAAGTAATGTTTTGAAGATTATGAACTTGGTACAACATACTATGAATATTTGTCGTATGTAAACCATTTATTGCTATTGTAATACATAAATACAACGCTTGACATATAATAATAAAAATAAACATATAAAAAATAAATAAAAAGCTTGAAATCTATAAAGCATACATCACAACAAAAATGCAATTATCTAACCTGAGCAAGAAACTATAATAATTACTTAACATTCTAATATTGGAAGCAAACATAAAAGAAAGCATTACTAAATTAATATAAAAAAATTTTAATGTATAGTCAGCCTGTAATGGCTTTCAATAAATTTTGAATATTAATAATTATCGTAATAATTATTGTAGAAAGTCGCTTCGGCAATACGACGTTTATAAGGAAAATCTGGAACTTCAGCAGCTTTATGAAGTTTAGGTAAAAGAACATCCATTGTGTCTGGGCCAGGAAGTTCTTTTGGCAAAAGATCGACTTTACGAATAGCGGAAAACACACGGCCGCGTGTTTCTTCTCGCGGGTCTACATACGGTTTTAAAGGCGTGAGAATTAATTTTGGCCTAATCCTAGCCTTGTCCAATGGTGTTATAACCATTTTTTCGACTTTTTTCGTTACGTTTTTTTCGGTCGGACGCTTACCAAATGCTGTTACTGGATCCGGAATCAAACTTGGACGTGGGACGAACGGTACCTTCTCCCAGGGTATCTCTCGTTTCTGGAATAATCTAACGATTACGTAACCGTTCATCCAGGTCCACTAAACTACTAATACTACTACTTTTTGTTAAACTCGAAATATATCAATTTACCATAAAAACACTGTATAATTTATATATTATTAAATTTCGCCAATCTCTTTCTTTCGTTGTAGTTGTAAAGCAAAAAATTAATTTAATAGACAAACTTTTGTTGTAGGTATATATTCGGTAATAATCACGTTTAATTAAAATATCCGCATTAATAGCGTAAGCATCTAAAAGCTAAGAATTTACCTACATATGAAACTTAATATTTAAGATAATGAGAATTGCAAAATTTTCCGCTAGAAAATCCATACTACAAATTGTAAAATTTGCGTCTGACTACTTTAATGGAATGTAATTTAAAAACAAATCGAAATTTAAGCTACCAGACTTGTAAAACTAAATAGTTTTGTATTTAAAGTATGGATCATCAATTTCAAAAGTTTCTTTTAAAAAGTAGCGATAAAAAATTCTATATTGCACAAAATAAAATTTTACTTCTCAAGATCGGGTGGGATTACTGCATTGTAAAATTTAAACCAATGTTCAAAATATAATAATAAAAAATTATTGTACGGAAAGTACTTAACACCTTTTACTGGAATATGAAACTACTAGACTTCAATGCAAAATTAAATTTTAAATGAAATAAAATGCTAATATAGTAAACAAGAAACTTTTTCATATCAAATTTTGCATCAGTCTTTCATCATTGATTCAGAAAGAAGACAGTGAATAATAATTACAAGCAAGATTAGAATTTTTTTAAATAACTTTGCTTTCGAGCATTAATTACTTAAATATGAAATTATTAAGCAATAGAATCCCTCAGTTTCATACAATGAAAATCTATGGTATTTAATTGTCTATTACCGCTTATGGAAGATAATATAATGGTTCGCAACTATAATACAAAAATGCTGAAAACTTTGTGTTCATTGATAAAAATTTGTATTATTAAATTTTGCAAAGCGATTTGCATAATCAAAACATATTTTGATGCAAATCGTATTTCTTAAATTTAGACATTGGGTATAAAAGTATCGTCGAGCTAAATTTGGAGCGAGAAATGTGCAATCTCAACCCAACTAATTTTGTTACACGCAAAACGTGAGAAAGAATGATTCCAAAATTTACTTCTATTTTTCAAACTATAGAAAATTCCACGCGTGCTAGTTTTTGATCCACTTAAAATAAGAACAATATTTTGAACGATGATGATATCGGGCAAAATTGTGGGAGTCGATTTTTCGGCAAAAATATTTTTAAGCTGCCTCAAGTTTTGATTAAAAAATTTAATGATTGTTATGCGCAAGAATGGGTATAATTAACTTTTAATTTTGTCGTTTTTCCTTTCCTAATAAAAGGAATCTTGTATAGGTTGCCAAAAAGAAATCTATCCATTAATGAGGCCAATTAAATAATTTATTTCGTAGATTAGAAAAGCCTTTTTAAGTTAAAGTAAAATTTTTATAAACAAACAATTACAATTTCAATCGACTTTATAGTAAAAAAAAGTCTATTAAGTATTTAGCAAAATGATACATCAACATCCACTCAAACAAAAACAGATAAGCTTTTTGCAAAAAATAAATGTTAAAACAATTTAATTATTTATATAATTTAAATTATAAGCAAAGTTAGAAATAAATTTTGATCTCAAATTTAAAAATTGGAACTGGGCTACGTTCTACTTCAATGAAAGTATTTTTAACAAAATATGTCAAACAAGTGTTATAATTTTTACGTTCTTGTGAAAATGCTAATTGGCATTACAAAGCTCTCAAAATTAACCATATTATAATATTAAGAATGAATAAATAAATAAAATAGTTTCTTGCTCTCTAACTAAGTAAGTGACTGAGAAAACTTGAACACTAATTTAAAACTAATCACATATTAATTAATTAAAAGTAATGCAAAACTTACCGAGACAGTATAAGTGGAAAGAGATGGTGAAGGGCGATATCTTCGCGTTGTATAAAAATCGGATTCGTACACCATTTTGAATTTAAGTTTTTCGGCTCAACGGCGATGAGATCTATTCTAAGGTTGACGTCTAGAGATGTTATGATCAGCACTGTTAGCGTCTTTTAAAATCCCAGATTTTAACGTCATAAACATTGCAACGTCGACTGTCTATTTTTAAAGTATGAAACCACCACCGTCGAAATTGTTTCATACCTCAAAGTGTTAATCATTTATATTACTTATAGCAATTTAATTACAATATAATGAATCTTATCGTTGTTGGTGCTCTTATGTATAATGTATAAACAGAGTACCCTTTAACGTAGGTATTAATAATTTACAAAGAATTGACATTTCGCCGAAAATTGAGATAAATAATATAAGTAGGTACCTATAAGAAAAGTTAAATGAAAACATGTTTTCATCATTATTGTAAATCATCAGTTTCACTTCTGAATGCAATGTACAAATCTTCAAACCGCAAATATAAAATCTACATTAAATTAAATTTTCAAACTCAATGCCTTGTTTCACAAAGGCTAGTTAAAATTTAATCTCTGATTAAAATTTTACAACAATTAGAAAGCATTGCAATTATGCTATCGTGAAATTTTAATCGTAGACTAAATTTTAATTTATTTAAAAAATAATTCTAATTTTTGAGATAATGGAGTAAAAATTACAGCCAGAACCTGCAGCAACTGAGATAATTACTTTAGTCTCCATCGTTCTTGAAAATTATGAGCATAAAATGTATGATGAAAAAATAAAATTGCTTAGAAATCAGAAAAATCTTTATTCGTTCTATTCAATGTTATCATGAGTAAATAACTTAATGTTTTTGTGTTTGTATAAAGAAATGTGTCAAGCTCACTATTGTGGCTAGTAGTTATTTTAATTTTCTATACAATTTTTGTAGTAAATTGCCTACACAACATAAGTTAATCCGTTAATCACATCAAGCAATTTAATGGATTAACTTATTTTATTCAATTCTTGTAATAAATTACCTGCATATTTGCTCTTCTTTTGTAAGTACTTAAAAAACAATGTATTAATAGACAAGCAATTAATCACAATTAATGTGAAAACTTAAAATTGGAAGCGATACAACACTATACACAAAAATAGTAATATGGATAACATACTCTAGAAATGGACATAATACAGAAGATGGAAAACCCAGAATTAATAAAATGTTTAATAAATATTCGAAGGATTACATATATTGGACAAAAACACAATTAATATTGCTAATTTATGGTCGACGTTTCTCCGTCTCTCTGCTTCTTCAGGATTCAAGATCTACAATATGTTTCATAGCAAACAAAATCTCATCGTCAACTCCCACACAATAATATAAGCAAAGTAGCAATAAATATATTCAACTTTTATTAAGCTGATTAAATTAAATATGGACATGATTGAACAATTATAGATTTTAATGAAATTAAAATAGCCGAAAACTAAATTAAATAGTATATAATTATTATAAATTATTATAGTTAAAATTTAAATTTTTTACATATTAAAAAAATTAATAATTGAAAAACATACTGTGTTTTTGATGAAAATTATGCAAATTAGTTGAATTAGTTTGCGACAAGTGAATTCATATGTTTCGAATTTTGGATTCTCATCAGGTAAACCTGGAATAATTATTACGAAACTAAAGCGAACAGTATTCCATAAGTATTGATTTATTTATCTAATAATAATTATTACTATAATCAATTTCGGTATATAGGTACAGCTTAATAAATAAAATGGACCAGTAGTAGCGCATGTTATTGTCTATAAAAATTGTTTTTGCAATATTATGAAGAACTTCGGGCGTTTATTCTGGAAAATAATGTTAACACACAAAATATTACTTTTTTACATAAAGTTCATTTTAGAACAGTAACTAAGCCGAAAAAAATATTTATATACTTTATTTACAGTAAGTAAACAGATTGTGACGTCAAAGCAATAGGAACGCTTTCGAGCGCACGTGACAAAATCTAAATTTTAACGTAATTTTAATTGCTTCTTATTAATTTATGATGTATAAGAAAATGGTTATTACACTGTTAACAGTTTTAATGCAAATTAATATCTCATGCAAATTTTTTATTGGTTAATTTCGATTGCCCCGAAACTTATAATTACCAAAAATTCTCGCGCCGAAAGGGCTGCGCCGAAATGTCGTAATGGAAAATCTCTACCACAAGTTTTATATTGTGATAAAGAGAGTTCTATTACCTCGAGGTACTTATTAACATAATTTATTAATCTACTGAATTTCTTAATTTAATGCAAACTTCGTTGCATTATCTAGTACTATTAGAAAGATTTTCGAGAGAACCTCTTTTAAAAAATGTTTGTCAAAGTGATTTCATGCTTGAACCTTTAATGTAATATCCTCTAATGCATCTGAAGGCATATCAGGAACAGAAATAATGCTACAAATTTTATTTAATACTGATAAGATAACTTGCAATTCAGCTGGAAACTATCTAATGTCAGTTTAATAGATTTTCTGATTAGAAATTAATTTCTGTAAATGATTTCAAAATCATAATTTGAAATTATTTTTTAAAAACAAATTTAATAACAAAATTTAAATTTTTTAACATCAACACCTAACACTTTGACAAAACAACGTTAAATATACGTTGTAAGTCAATTCAACTAACAACTGTTTACAGGTAGCCATGTTGAATTTAACTGACGTTTCGTTGGAATACCAACTCCTATTTGCCATATTTTCCTGCGGTTTCAATATTAGATGGTCCGTTTTTCCATATAAAGCCGGATTTTCTATAACGCGGTTTTCATAAAATGCGGAACAAATTAACCGCGTTATAGCATAGGGTTGCCTATAATATTTTATATCCAATGCGCCGAAGAATACGTCATGATTCTATTTAGTAAACTCATAGCTCAAAAAAAGTGACAGCTTGCATGGCAGCTGTCAGATCTAGGTGAATAATTTTCGCATTCAAAAATCACTCAATAATGGTAGGTTTATACCGGGTGACCGGTCGACCATCTAAACATAGGCAATTAACATTGGAAATTGATTTTTCTTTAATTCCTGCTTCCCATCACAACCGATAAGAATAAAAATGATATCAATTTAAAAAGATTTTTCTTCCGCTTCTAAAGATACCTAACACTTGATATTTTGTTTTTTAATTACTGGTAAAAACTCACTAATAAAATGCAAAAAGAGATTTAAAAAATAACTTTAGTTGCCTTGATTGAATTTTGACGGCGCCAGGGGTAGGCCAGGGTGGGCACTTGCCCACTCTGTTAATTGGAGTGCCCACCCAAGTGCTCACCTAAATTTTTTAGGTGCTTATTTCAATAATGTACTTTTTTGAGTTCATTTACAAATTTTGTGTGTTTTTGCCCACCCCAAATATATTGGGCCCAATTTGTGCCCACCAATTTCAAAAATGCTGGCGCCGTCGCTGGATGGGAAGCAGCAATTAAAGAAAAATAAATTTCTTATGTTAATTTCCTATGTTCAGATGGTCGACCGGTCACCCTGTATAATAATGAAAACTCAGGTTAAGAGTAACTGTTCCGTAAAAAACAATTTCACGTCTAAAAATCGATAAAAGATGGTAGATAGAGGCTATTAGTAAATAATGATTGTAATATTATGTATTATGGCGTTACAAAATTTTTATTTTTGCCAACAATAAATGAGGGTGATCTATTTTCTATTATTAATTGCATTAATCAGCTTTGTTGGCTTATATAAAATAATATATTGTAAGAAATGTAGGTAACAATATATATATAATTTAAATTTGCTTTTAAATTCATTTGTTTTTTGAATTAATTTATAAGGAAAACAATATTATTAATCGTAAGGTATTTATAGAAAGTTCAAAAACACCACAAACCTGAAAAAATATTTTATGATAAATTTTTTTAAATAGATTGTTCCACTTATGTATATTAATAATATAACAATCTGGCACTAAGTTATTACGCTTTTTTATATAATATATATATGTTTTTTCAAATAATTGCAAACTTCTAATTCTTGAATGGCTTTGTGGGTTGGAACTGATGGATATGATGAATATCCTTATTATTTTTAAAATACTTCATGATGCTTTAAACACGCTAAAATCGTGTTGTCCTCAATTGCCAAAATTTTGTGTGCTGTATGGAAATTTTATTTACTATAAAAAATTTCAATTTAAACTATTTCTCCTAAAAATGTTGGAAGTAATTTCCTAATTCTTTATAGTTTATAGAATGAAAAACGTAAATTAAAGCTTTCTCATAAAAACACTCTATGCAATATCGGTATAAACTTTCTATATTAACAGGTAGGTAAGTAAATACCATTCCAATAATATGATAATCTTGAAATCATAATAAAATAATATTAATATTATGAATCGTCAGCGCCGTTTGAGTTACAGAGCGAAAATTTTGAGTTCGAATAACGAAATAATATGAATTTCATATACGGACATCCAAACAACTTATGTGGATTTACCAAACAAACCAACCAGAAAAAATACCTTACCACCTAATAAACTCAACTAATAAATATTTAACAAAACTAAACAGAACATTAAAATAATAGAATTTTAAGCATAAAGTATAGAATACAAACATGGATAATTATTATTTAAAAAATATCGTCACTTCTGCCGCAATACCTCCAATCATCAAATTCTATACTATATATACTATATATTAATGGTCACTCAAGAAGTGCCCATTTGACCGAAGGCTTTTTCCATACAATTCCCAATATTAAAGTACGGTTCTTTACTAACACCACAAAATTTTTGTTTTAAAAAAGAGTTATTTAAAAATAAAGAATAAATAAACAAAAAAATATATACGTAGTATAATTAAAAATTACCATTTTCAATACAGCACACCAATTTTCAATCGATCTAAATAATTAATTAAATTACTGATAAGTATCAGATTTGACCACTTCAATGTAAATAATACAAATAATGACTGAAAAAACCGAAGGCGGCAGGTAATTCGTTCTTATCTTTACAAAGTACTACCGCCCGATAAAAGTAAATTCTTCTTTAGTACCTATATTGAAAAAGCTACTGTAAAACTTGCGCAATGAATGTCATGTCATATGATAATTATTAAAATTTTCGAATGTCTTGTTATATCTTTAAAAGACACTCAACAAATTTTCACAAAAAAACGATAAATTAAGATTTTAGTTAATATTTTCTGTAATATTATTGCTTTTACATTTGGCTCAATTATTTCCTCAGCAATACTTGTATTTTAAAAGCTCTATCAGCACACAAAATTTTATCTCAATCGATTAAACATTTCCGGAAATACGATAACATTTTCAATTTTTTAATTTTTTTTACTGTGATAGCCCTGACAACGATTTCTCTGCCAAAACCTTTTTTTCACCATTAGAGCCCACCAGACATGTACGTCCAAAAATACGATTATTAAAAAACAGTTTGCTTGCCATCAACGCAGAAATGCCGAAGAAAATCGAGGGACAAAGACCTTTTTCAAGATTTCGCAAAAAAAGTAATTTTTTTTCATGTTGAATTCCTGATTTTTATCAAATGGTTGCATATGCTGGCAAGTCCTATGGAAGCAATGTTCCTACATACAAAATTTGGTTGAGAATCCTTCAGTACTTCATGAGTGTTATTTATTGACTCTTGAAGTTTCCACTTTGACAGCTTGTAATTTTTAACAGATGACAGATAGAAAGTTAATTTTGCCTATTCTGGAAAAAGTTTTTCAAGATCTTTAAAATCACCTATCACAAGGCAACATCGTTTTTAAAAATCTTGTGTTATTTTCTTATAGTGGCACTCCTGATTGACAAATCGCAACGAAAACCTTTAATTTCACTTTTCTATCGTAAACCCTACTGCCATACCAAATTTGGTCGTGATTGGTTGGACTGTTCAGGAATAAAACGAAGGACAAAATTTGACAACCGACCGATAGACCAACATAAAATTTTCAAAATATGTTTTTTGAAGGTAAGGTAATCGAAAGAAATTATGTGGTATTGGTGAAAAATCGTAAATACGGAAACATTGGGAATTGTGTGGAAAAAGACTTCGGCCACATGGCCACTTCTTGAGAAACCACTATATACTCGTAATATAATATATTAGTACACACCTAACAAATCTCCGGAGATGTTTGACAGATTCCGTTAAAATTTGGTGATGATGATTGGAGGTATTGCGGCAGAAGTGACGATATGATTTTTAGGTTTTGCAAATTTTTACGTTTCTGAACACGGTGATCTCGAAAACGTAAAAAAAATTGAAATTTTGTTTCGATTACCTATCTAACCTAAAAAAAATGTTTTTTGATTGGAAGTGAAAACACTAAAATGACATTAATTTACTACTACTTTTGATGTTACTTAGTAGGGTAAAAGTACCAATAGTCATCCAGTTAACAGAACTGACTTATTTATCCTACAATAAGTTATGAAATGGTGGTTAACATTATAGTGCTGGCTGGAATTAAGTACGTTTACCCGTGGTGTTAGGATTATATGGTGTGCCTATGCGCAGATATTTTCTATCCTTGTCGCATTTTGTTCCGAACTGACGTCATCAGTACGGAACAAATTTAAAAAGCTGGCGCGGTTTTAACCTATTATTTCGTATTTAATTGCAATTAAGAATGTCTTTTCTATTGAAATGCACCCTCCGTAACCTATTTTTATATAATAGAACAAAATTACATAAATACATAAATTACATAAATCTATTTATTAAAATTAATATTAATTAAAACAAAATTTGAGTTTATTAAAATTTATTCTTTTACATTAGTAAACTTACTTAGTTTTTTTTTTGGATCGACGTATAGAATTCTCTAAACTAAGTTTGGGTTCGCACAATACACAGAATAACATCCAACGGAATAACAACGTTTAATTCTAAATAACTTTTATCGGTAAGCACAGCATTAGCCAATCTTTGGAAAATTAATGATTCCTTAGAAAAATTGATGCCGTGCAAAATATTTTTTTTTGCATTTTTTGATTTTTTAAGTAAAGGCTAAATGAAATGTAATGCTCGTATCATTGTAGTTTATATTATTGCATTATTTTTGTATCTTGCATTTTTTCTCCAAAAAAAATTCGGAAAGCAGGAATTTGCATTTAATAAGTTTTTACATGTTAATTTCCTATGTTCAGCCAACTCATTTAGCACCCTGTATAGAGATTATTGTATTTAATGATTTATACTTTTTTGAAGTAATGTAAAATCTTAACAAAACGACTTTTAGAGTGGTGAGTGGTGAGTATTATAGCTATTATTCCGTGACAGTGTTCCGTGACTGACGTCGTGCGCAGAAAGTGTGAAAACTCGTCGCAGTTTCGAGCACACCATACAATCCTAACACCACGCGTTTACCCTATTTTACTTAAATTTTATAGTTTTTATGAGAGAACCTGTTGTTCTTGAACTGAACTGATCCAGTTAACAAAAAAAACCTTAACCATGCTCAGCATTTGCTTTTTGTTGTTAACTGAAATCACTATCCTTGTGTTCCTGGATTTCTAAATTAATCTCTAATGGCCAAGTAATGCCATAGACTAATGATGCAGTGATATTGTCCTGCATGCATGTGCACGCTTGACTGTGTCACCACACACACTTAATAAAAACTTCTCTGAAACCCGCCTCAATAGATATCAATAGAATATGATATCTGAAAGCTTGTTAATCCATTCAAGCGCGTCAGTGGAGAACTTAACACATAAAATATAATATTAAATTTTACGATACATATACTAAATACAAAATACCACACAATTTAGGTATACTTAAAATTTTTATTTTTAAAGTTTATTTGTATTCTACCACGAAAAATAATCTTGACCTGGTTGTCGATGTATGTGTGTTATAATAAAGTATTGCATATAGTTCCATACTGCTTGTTGAATTTCCCAGATCTTCATTGTTTTCAGATTGTTTCTGCGGACGATGGCAAAGTTGGGGAAATAACTCTACCCCTCTCCCAGTTTTCACTACAAAATAAAACTGTAGCTAGTGTTATATTGCAAATCAACTGAAACAAAGTGAAAATTTTGATAAAAATGTATTGTAATTATTAAATGCCAATTAGTGTTTGTGGATTGATGAACAATAACAAGTAAAAAAATAAGATTATGCCCGGTTTAGAAACATAGAAATCGTCGGTTAACTTTAACGGTTGGTTAAACATTTTATAAAACCAGACATAACAAATAAAAAGTTAAAATTCTTCTGTTCAAAATGAGTAATAAATTTGCATTCATCTTGTATAATAGCAAATCAGCGAATTAGAGTACAGCTAGTACCCTCTAGAAGTTAGAATTCATACTAAGATGATGGATTTCTAACCTCAATTTCATCACGTTGAATATTTTTGAAAAATGGAACAACTTTTTGTTATAAACAGGTATAAAGTCGAGTTTAATGAATGTTTACGTTTATTTGTAACATTTTAATTGTAGATACGAAGGTGCAGATACTAGTATCGATACCAAAAAACGAAAAAACGATACAATTGATGAAGAAAATGTTTTAAATAGTGAGCAAAAGGGCAAGAAACGGAAACGAAAATTGAAAAATGTAGTTAAAGATGATACTAATATTGCCGAGCAAGTAAATGGCATTGGCTCAGATGCAGAAGTTGAAGACCTTGATAATGTAGAAATGGGAAAACAAGTAACAGATTCTTCGGGTACAGGTTTTACGATATTGGGCGATAACAAATTTAATAAGAAATATAAGGTTTGATTAACTTATAATAATTATAAAATAATTTAAATATTTAATATGTTTTTAGGTTAAACGTATTTTACCGAAATGGCTGTTAAACCCGACCAAGATAGCAACAAGTTTACAAAATTTACAAACAAAAGTTTCAAGTATAAAAGATTTAGATAAGGATTTACGCAAAAAGTTGAAGCACAATAATGTAAAATATTTTTTTCCTGTACAAGCGTCTGTAATTCCATGGTTGCTTCTTTCAAATAAGCAATCTAATATGATAATTCCTAGTGACATTTGTGTCTCTGCTCCGACTGGTAGTGGTAAAACTTTGGCTTTTGTTCTGCCTGTTGTTCAAGCATTGAAGTCTTATCGTATCAAAAGGATTAGAGCTCTGGTTATTTTACCCACACAAGATTTAGCTACACAAGTTTACAGAGCTTTTAAAACTTATGTGGATAACACTCATATAGATGTTGGTTTGATAACAGGAAATTGTGCTTTTCAAATGGAAGATGGAAGTAAGTAATTGAAATTGCGTCCAACAAGCAAATCATAATTTCAACAAGATGTTCTAGAGCAACCTGGAAATAATTTATAGATTTTAAATATTAATTAAATACTTTGTTTTTATTTATGGAAAATTTGTAGGTAACTCTGGATTATGTAACGATATCTTAGTTTGTACACCTGGACGTCTGGTTGATTATCTGAAAGAAACAAATATGTTGGATTTACAACATCTTAAATTTTTAGTAATTGATGAGGCTGACAGAATTATGGATAACATGCAAAATGACTGGTTGTATCATTTAGAAAATCACATGCAACAGAATAGTAAGTTTGCTTAATAAAACGTTGCAGTGTGGTTTGCTTACTTATTGGATTTTTTAGGTAACAATCTTCAGTCGACTAAAATTTTGAATTTATTTACCATGAAGCACAGACCTGTACAAAAGTTGTTGTTTTCTGCAACTCTGTCACTTGATCCAGAAAAATTGCAACAGCTTTCGCTTTTTCAACCAAAGTTATTTACTTGTGTGTCTGACATCACTTCGGATGCAGAAGTAAATGATGATACGTATATTGGAAAATATGCACTTCCAAGTGAATTAACTGAAAAGTATATACAGTGTGATAAAGATTTGAAGCCATTGATTTTATACAAGTTTATAAAGGATATTCAATTAAATAGAATAATTATATTTACTAACAGTACTGATACGTCACGAAGATTGTCGATTTTACTACAAGCTTTATTTAAAGATAAACTAAAAGTTCAACCTATATTTAGTCAACTTGAGTCTAATCACAGAGCCCGTTTAATTAATGACTTTGTTAGTGGAAATGTTAATATTATTGTTTGCACAGATAGCTACGCACGTGGCATTGATCTTCCAAATGTGCAATGTGTTATTTCTTATACTGTTCCAAAATTTTTGAAAACTTATATTCATAGAGTAGGTCGTACCGCTCGTGCTGGAGAATCAGGCCTGGCAGTAACTTTAGTGAGTAAAGGTTTTGCAAACAAATTAACCACATTATTTAAAGAGAAAAAGTCATTTGAAGAGGTAAATTATATATACAGAAATTATCTTAATCTACTTTTACTATCTTTTAATTTATAGATTATTATGTCGGAGGAATCGCTGGAATTATTGGAAAATAAATATTCCAAAGCTCTTAAAACTTTAGGAAACACGATGTCAAAACATAAAGCAGAAGACTTCAGGAAGATGATGTCAGCTAAAAAACATAAAAAAAGAAAACTGAAAAACAATGTGATAAAAAAATAATTTAGTAAATAAATTTTTTATAATGTTGAACAATTTTTACATTTTAATAATAAACTATGGAAAAGCTGAAGGTTCTCCAAATTTATTTGCAAACTTTTGGGTTTTTTTTACTCTTTTTTTATTTGAGAACTATCAGTCAATTCTTACCACGATTAGATGACTAGATTTGGGGTGGATCCAAGATTTGACATAAGGTCTGTTCCAACAAGCAGTTATTTCCAGTTCTAAGGACTATACGTACTCTCTTTAACTAAATTTCATAATAAAAATTAACAGGGCTTTTAAATTTAAAAGGCAACTTAAGACAAAACAGACCAATAAAACTCATCAGTTTTGTTTTAAGTCGCCTTTTAAATTTCAAAGCCCTGTTAACTTTTATTATGAAATTGGCCCTTAGTATTAAAGATCATTTTTGTTAAAATTTTAACTAAAAAGTATGTGTATAGTCCTAGAACTGAAGATAACTGCTTGTTGGAACAGTAATAGGTTTGTTCCAACAACGAGTATCTTTAGTAATATTACTACAACGCAAGCGCATTGATGAAATGTCGTTCCAACAGACACAAGTTACCAGTTCGCAATCCTAGATTACTAACAAATCGCTGTTCCAACAACTATGTTGAACGGATCGAATTGGTTCATTTGCGGTTCAAACGATACTTGCTGAGGAGCAAGTATAAAGTAGTTCGAAACCTGAATAGCCATGCGCATATGTTAGTTGAGAGTAGTACAGCCCAAATACTTCCTCTATCATTAATTATTTTGTAATTTTCGTAATAAAATCGAGAAATTTTTAGTAGGAAATGATAAAGTACATACATATTTAAGTACACATTACAAAAAAGAAAAATATTAATAAATGGATGGTGACAGGAAACGAGGATTAAAGAATATTTATTAAAAAGTGTATCACACCATAGAAATATGAAATCAAAAATTTATTTAATGTCTTTACATTACAAGTATTTTATTAGCATCCTCTAAAACCCGCATTAATTTTTAAAATCGTTTTTTAACCGGGCAGGCATAGATTTAACGAAATGTTGTAAAATTTCATCTGTAATGACTTTCTGCCATCTGCCATACAACTTTTAATAAATTTTGCAATTGTGATTTTGTATTATCGGTAATTTTTCGTTTCATAATGCCCAAAGATTTTCAATCGGATTTAAATTCGGGCTGTTACCTGGCCATTCTAAGAAATGAGAAAACATTTTACTTAGGTATCCAATTAAAGTTGTAAAAATTAATTTTTTGTGCGTATTAAGTATATTACTACTTCAATATGTAAAAGTTCAAATAAATGATATGTGCCGAATCGTTCTAGCATATATGGAGGAAGAAGCATGGGGAATTGTAAAACTGTTAATTTATTCATATTTTCCATTTTACTAAAATTCACCATCGGACTTGTTCTTAAAATAACAATTATAAATTAACTTTAAAAACAAAAAAATATTCCTGGAAACAGGCTTCAAATAAGCACAAAAATTGACAATTTGCATAAAATACTCAAAAAGGCAAAAAAGAAGCATAGAAAAACTTCATAACGTAAATCGTATACATTTTAAAACAATTAATTGATGCCTTAAATATTGACGATAAGCATCGCTCTCTATGATCACACTTGTCACTTATTTATGGTTAATCTCGGTTCGAAAACAATTCGGAAAACGTTCCAACACAGCTTTAAGTTACTATTTGTGAATTTACTAGTGTTCCCAACGCAGGCGCAATAAGTGGTCAAATTACTGGTTGCCGTCGATAATCGAATAGCTTGTTGGAACAAACCTAATATAGTTGCGTTTGTCAAAATCGATCCTCCGCTCCAGGTCAGATTGTTTCTTCTCGGCAAAGTGTGCTACTAGAAAGGATACATACTCTTTGCCGTTGCCCAATTTTTGGGCGATAATAAGAAAATAAAATAAAAAGTATTTTTAGAGTCATTAAAATTTCGTATTTCACCCTGTATAAGTAGTTGAAAAAATTTAGTTAGAAAAATTTTCTGTGACAGGAGCAGGCAACTTAACCTAAATTATTGCAAAACTCAAATTGTTTGTATTTAATTCATCAAATCACTAGACAGTCTGAAATGTTTAATTTATCTATGCAGTTGAGCAGGTCAAATTGTCGGTTTATCAAAAAAATGTTTTTAAACATTTATTTTTTATAGGTTAGCTTCACCAATTTTGAGCAGAAGCATTACGACAAGTTCCTCATTATGGTTTAGAAGTACCCCAATACTTTTGTAAGTAGAAATTTGTGATCTTTTACCCGTTTCTATTTTTGGTTTTTAAGAGCTGAACCGTTGAAGAAAAAGAAGAAGTTAGATCCCAGTGTAATAAGGGCACGGGAGGAGCGTAGAAAAAAGAAACTTGAGAAACAAATTCGTCGATTAGAAAAGGTGTCGCTACAATTGAAACCAATAGAGGAGTGTGAACCTTCATTGGATTTAATAGATACTTTGAAGTAAATTTATAAAATGTAAAACAATATTTTTTGATTTATAAGATCAATTTTAGGGAACGAAAACGAATTTTACCAGCTATAAGTGAAGATGAAAAAGAAGAAAGAGCTTTATTAACTAAGGAATGGGCTAGATATAAACATAAACAACACGAAGCAGATGTTAAAATGTTTGATCGTATAATGTTAGCACAGCAAAAGGCTCTCGATGAGTTACGATTTGAATCTGAAGAATTATATCAAGCTGCAATTGAGGTCAGTTAATTTTGCATATATTAAGATCAATTTTGACTGAAGCTGTCTAATTTTAGATTGATACTTTTTTAATACCATTTACTACAACTGGACCAGCAGTCGCACCTTCCATCGAAAATTATGAAGCACCCGATGGAGATTATCATGATGTATCAAAGAAATGGGAATAAATAAATTGTTGTTACAAAATTCTATTTAAATTGTTTTAATAATAAAATTAGAAATATGATGAAAAATAATTCGTTTCTGGTTTTGTCTTGTTAATTTTAAAGTTTAAAAATTACAACTTCCCTTTTTTTTGCAAAAACTTAATTTTCCAACTTACTACTGAAATTACTGCACAAAAGAGATTTAATTTACTACATTGGTTCTGTAACTTTGCCACACCCTATGAATGAAACATTTTTCCAGCGATGCTATTGCCACCTTTCGTGGAACTGGCGTAGTTCTAATATCGCAAGATATTATAACATCGACATTTTGTATTGTTTTTAGCGAAATTAACATTATAGTGGGCTCATAATATTTGAGAAGATGAATACAGCCAAAGTGAGTAATTATAACTGATCGAAGTAACTGTATTATTCTTGAATTACCTACTAGTAATAAGCACAGGATTAATTTTTACGAACCAACTTATGTAATCATTGATCTTTTTGCGAATATATGATTGCAAATATTCGTCTTCTTTTAATGTATTGTTTATAATTAAACTTGATTTGTTTCAGAGAATTGTACCTTTGACTAGTCAAGTTATTCGTAATATCTCTAAAAGTGCTAAAACTTCTTCGGCAGCAGGCGAAATTAAAGAGGTTCCAACACCCAAGTTTCTCAAATTCAAAGAAACTCAAAAGAAATTTAGAGTTAGTATTATATTCTTTATAATTTGTCATTACTATATTTACTGATTTTTAGAATGACGATGGAGTACCAGTATATCTAAAAGGTGGTTTAAGGGATAAAGTGCTGTTTCAAGCAACCGTACTTTTAGTACTTGGGACATTCGCTGTATCGTGCAAAGATTTGTATACTATGGCAATGAAATAAATATGTAAAAAATTTCAATAGTAGTAATATTAATGATTAAAGTATTTAAATAGATTGTTTAACTTTATTATACGTGGTATGAAGAAGTGTTATCGTGTAGAAAAATAGTTGAGATTTTGGTGAATTTTGACGTTTTGGGGTCCCAGAAGCTAAAAATTCGTATTTTCAAAAACCAAACGAAATCACTCTAAATTTAAGTTTTAATCTGTTGTGGCACAAAGTCTATTGAAGATGAATGAAATCGTATGGGGGGGTTTACTTGAAGCGATAAAACATAATCCATCATAACTCCGAAACGCAATGAAATAGGTAAAAGTTCATTATGACAAAAATTATCCGTATAAAATTACCTACAACTTTTGTTCTATAAAATTTTTTCTCAAGTAAAAAAAAATTTTTTAATTTTATAAATTAAAAATATTTTTTTTATAAAATTTCTAAATTGCCTATAAATTATTTGTCATAAGTATATTTTTTTTATTTGTATTTTGGTTTTTGCTTATTATTTCGATTTCCTGAATGTTTTTGACGATTATTGCTGATGCTCTGATAAGATTTAGTAATTTAGATTTTTCTATCTGAGGTAAATTGGGAGTTATTTTTAATATTCGGAAAGTTATGTGATGGCCACATCCGATTTTTTTATTTATAATTTTTGTTTTTGCTTATCATTTTGATTTTCTGAATGTTTTTCATAAATCATAATTATTGCTGATGCTCTGATGAGATATAGTATTTTCTATCCGAGGTAAATTGGGAGTTCTTTTAATAATTCAGAAAGTTATGCGATGGCCACACATCAGATTTTTTTATAAGAATTTAGGTAAATTTAGAGGGTTAGTTACCTCGTTTCCCTTCCCGTGTTGGAATTTCGAGTCCCATGTACAAACTTTTTTTGAGATATTTACATCTCGCAAGTTTTAATTAAAGAACTGAAATCATTTATAAAAACAATTTATTAAAATTGAATATAAGAATCAACAATCATGGAAACATACAGTCTTGAAACATTTTATTAATAGATATAATTCGATTAAATAATTACAAGATTTACAAGAAATGAGATATTTTATTTGATAGAACTAAAATATCAGCAAAGAAAATTTGCGTACTCTAACGAGAAAAGGTCTAGTTCGAACTACCAATATGACCAAATCTTGATTTGAAATTCTACTTATAACTATTAGCAATATTTAACTAGATATTAAAAAATCGACGATTTTGAGAGCCACTATACATTTAAATATAACACAACAAATTTTTAAAATAAATTCAGTCACTTGCAAATCAAGTGTAAACAATTTGTTTTTGTCCATAAATTAAATTTAACTATCTTCTTCACTTTTATTGTATTCCACTTCAATATTTTCTACAATGGTATCAATAGCCCTCATTATATGTTCAATTCTTTTATTAGCACTTTCAAATTGTTGTTCAAAATCTTCACTTGTTCCTGCCTCTTGCAAACTATCGCCTTGATAGATTTCTAAATTATTTTGCATATCACCATATTCTTCAGAAGTAATTTCAACCGTTTCATCTCTACTTAGTTTAGGAGAGAGACTCTCTTCTTGATCCACATGGTCCTGCTCATATATGGTATTTTTAAGATGAATTTTTAAATTATCTCGCGTTACTTTGTATTCAAAAGTAGCTTTCTTAATTTTGGTGTCTTTAACTTTTGCAGGCACACTTTCGTCCGATTTTAAATCAATTGCATTTGCAATGTCGTTCACAAAAACTTCTTTAACTTTAAATTTGATCAATTCCTTGTTAATAATGTTGGGATTGTTATCTATAATATCCATTATTTGTTGTTGTATTTTTGGAAGTTCTTCCTTTTCTAATTTTCTTTTTTCTTCCTCAATGATTTTTTTGATTGATTGTTTTGTATTTCCACCTGCACCTTTCTCGGAAATTTCAGTTTCCTTTGTTAAATTGTTTAATTTCCCTTTCTTAAAGTCGCTTATGACTTGTTTTATATTTTCTTTCACCCTGTGGACTTGAATATGTTCTTTCTTTGATTCGCGATTTTGTGAACTTTTTAATTTCAACTCTTTTAATTTTGCTATGTTAATATCGTCCAATCGTACTTTATTTTCAGTTTGCAATTCGTTCGTTGGTTCTACTTTCTCTTCATCATGTTTATTTTTCGATTGCTCATTAATTATTGAATCACTTAAGTTTTCTTCACTGATTTGTTGAACCTCTTCGGGTTGTTGAAGCGAATCATTGCGAAGAATTTCAGTTTGTTCTTGATCTATATTTTCTGATTTGGTACGCTTTTCTTCTGATAATATTTTATGATCCTCTAATTTTGTTTCATCTTCTAGCTTTGCTTTGCTTTTCTTCAATTTTTGCCTTTTATTTTTAGAATTGCTCTTTACAAATTCAATTTCTGCGGATTCAGTAGGTTCTTGTACTTCTTCTACATTTTCACGGGAAGTATCAATTTGTTCAGAATCTTGTTTCATCATTTCCAATTTGTTATGTCCTTCAGGTAACCTATTTTTATCTTTAGATTTGGCACTAATTTCTATGCTATCTCTGCTTCTTTTTACCCTTTGTTTTTTATTCTTTGAAGCAAATTCGACTTCGTCGGTATGATATGGATAAAATTCCTCCGTTTGACTGGGTTGATGTAACTCTTCCTCATTTTCATGTGAACCATCAGTTTGTTCCAAACTTTCTAATTTCTCTGTATATAATTCCTTTCCATCTTCTGAATTTGTTTCATCTTTATTTTGTTTCAACTTTTGTTTTTTATTTTTTGTAGTACTCTTCACAAATTCAACCTCATCATTTGTTTCTTGTGAATAAGATTTTTCAGATTTATTGGTTTGGTTCGCCTCTTGATGATTTTCATGCAAAACATCAGTTTGTTCCACACTTTCCTGCATCTTTTTTAATTGTTCAGGTGCCTCTTCAACTTTTGACTTAGTATCAAGTTCTATGCTATCTTTCTGTTTATTCTTTTTCGATTTTTGTTTTTTATTTATAGGAGCAGAAACTAAAATTTCATCAAACTCTTCATCTGCCATAATCTCGTCTAGATATTCTTTAACCTCCAGCGTCTTGCTTCCTATTGACTGTGCTGCCATATTTCTCCTTTTCTCTCTATCTCCCATGCTTTTCAATTCTCTCAATGCTTCTTTTCTTGCAAAATCCACATTTTCATTTAATTTATTTAGTTTAAAAGTAGGAATTTCTTTAATTTCTCTTTTCTGTATAGGTTCTCTGGAAATTCTCTTGGGAATGCTTTTTATCTTCTTTGATCTTTCAACTTCTTCCTCTACAATTTGTTCAATTTCGTCACTTTCTTTACTGTTACTTTTAAAATCTAACAGAGTCTCGTCTTCAAATTCTGTATTCTTATCGAAATTTACCGTTTTATTTAGTTCAAATTTTAAGTAGTCCTTATAATTTTCTTTTCTTTGTAGTATGTACAACACGGGTCTAGTTTTAATTTTGATTGGTGAAATTGTAAAGTAATCAAAAGAGATTTGACTGAATGATTCGACCGTATGAATAATGTCGTGAGTGTGCAAATAAGGTTTCAAATTGGTTGAAAATTTGCTCTTGGCTTCTGCTATTAAATGAGTGTACATTAAACTTTCTTTGCTTCCTGGAATTAGGTTTTCTTTCTTGCAGTACCTAAAAGTAATATTTTTATTAGTCATACTTGACAATATTACCAAATACCTTACGTCCAATTTGCATTAATTTCAGTGAATCGGGAAACTCCTGTCTGTGCAGCTAAATTATCAATGTGAAGATATATGTGCGACTCACTTTTTACTAAACGATGTAAGTGAGACATAGCAGCACCACCGGGATAATTTGTACTGGAAATTGTTAATAAGAACAGAGTGAAAATTGCATTCAATGCTAAGTGTCCGCAGACTGCCATAGACATCAAATTTTGAATAGGTGATTTTTCACGATTTTCCCAACTAAAACAAGTATTGTTTTTACAAAACACTTTTAAAAAATAAGTCAATCTTACATGCGATGGCAAGCTGTGGCGGCAGCAATATTCAGCAATGGAAACACATAAATAATAAATCTTAATTCTTTATGTGGTAGAAAAGAATATAAAAATACGTAAATTAGTGCTGGGACCACAATTTTTCGTACTCGAGAATCTAAAAATATTCCAATAGGAACCAGGAATACAGAGACCGCCAACCCTCTAGGTATAGCCGAATAAAAATACCACAGAAAAGGAGAAGTATGCAAATAAATTAAGGAGAATATAATTTTTAAATTACATATAAAATATTCATTATATATGGGAGTAGTACGTTAACTACCCCCACAATTTAAAAATTTTTTAACAAAGGCGTAAATTACAACTATTATAAAATTACATTGATTTTAAAAATCATTCAAACAATTAAACTATAAATTTATCTTTTTTTTTAAATTTGAATTTGAATTTGTTAACCCAGCCCAAGTTTAATTTTGAGCATTAGAGGAGAAAACGGCCCTTAATATTTTAAGTATAAAAATACACTGATGAAGGATACTCCATAATTGGAACTGCGGTTCAATATCGTATTAAACCATAGTACTTCTCCTTCAGGCCACAGAGGTCTGTTCCAAAATATCGAATCTATTACGACAGTTAAAGAAAGTAAAACAATTCCAGCAGGAATTGCAATCTGAAATAAACTAAAATATCGAATTAAATATTCTTTTTTAAGGGCAATCATAAAACTTACTATGTTATTGTGATTCTTTGGCAAAACAAATCATATAGTAAAAAAATTCCTAACAAAAGTGCTAGTTCGGCTCGAAATATAATTATAGATGCTGCAGAAAATATTATAAAGTGTTTGCTATTGTTATTTAACCACCCATTAAATGCAAGCAACACTAGAATAATTCATAATATTAAAAATGCAGCTCATGTTAGATTAAAACTTGTGCGTTCTTACCAAGCGGTAATGCAAATGTGTTGGGCAAAGGGCGGCTCAAATAAAACATGAAATGACTTTGAGTCACTGTTAACACAATGAACCAGTGCAGCCATTGGGATCCAAAGATCTTCTCGAGCGATTTGCTGAATAAATGAAACGCGGTCACCACACAACCGCCTAAAGCTGCCCTAACTGTAAACTATCAACTTACAATAAAACAAACACCATGTTTAAAAATAGACTCACCTAAGTACTGAGCCCAAAATTTATTCAATTCAAGAAATTCTAATATAACTGTAAGAGGATACACTAAAATAGAAATAAATAGAGGGCCGATGAAACTTCTCGGAACGACTCCTGGAAATTCGTTATGGTCGTACTGAAAATGTATTATTAAACGACATGTTTATTAGTTAATAAAAGCAAACGAATTACCTGTGACAAATTAAATTTGTGGTACAAAATATCGTGCATGGCTTGCAAATTAAAACTTTCTTCCACTTTAGTAAATGGACAATAAATTAAATGTGCAGCAGCTATAATCATCATTATTTGCGACATTTTTAACAATAATAAAAGCTTTTAACAATAAAAATTTATATAAATAAAAAGTTGTACTCAAAATAGAATGATCCTAACCTAAAATAGATTTAACTAACCTAAAATAAACTACAAACGTCAATTGCACGGGAATCATGGACGACCGTTGGGAACTTAGGCCTGAAGAGTAAGTTTAATTTTATTTTATTATAAATTATTATAATAGTTATGTAATATACAAATTTTACAGTATTTTATTTTAAATTTCGATTAAAAATTTATCGATTTCTTGTAAATTCGATGTCGGCGCTTCTTTTTGTCGTTCCAATAATACGGAATTCTGTAATTAAAAATTTTTTATTTTATCTATTTTAAAATTAATTGAAATAATTTATAAATTTTATCTAAATCTATTAATTTTATTTAACGGGTTTTATTTAAGCATATTTTAAAATGTGTAGATAAGGTTTCAAAATGCAAATGTGAGATAAATATAGTTTTATAATTTTTAAAACTTTTAAAAATATAATTAAAATTTGAATAAAAGCGAAAAGTATTATAGTTTCCTAATCCGGTTAGATAAAAGTTGCAACCCGTTCGGATTTACGGATTATAGAAATCCGGAATTCCTGATTTAATTTCAGGAGTGTGGAAGACAGGAAAAAATGGAACAGCAAAAAAAAGGTCACCGCGCGGCATTTCGGATGGAGAAATCAAATTCTTCTGTCTGCAAGTCATTGGAATTTCTTGGAAATCTTTTGGTACGTATTTCTTAAGAAACGTAAGGCATGTTGACGCTTTTATAGAAAATTAAGGGATTCCCCTCCAGTATTTACACGAATTTCACACGTGTCCAAATTATCCAGTTTAGTGGCGTAAAACTGTCTGAATTATAGCAGTATTCGAATTATTGCAGTGTCCGAGTTTAGCAAAGCTATCCTAACTTGTACTATGAATTTAGTAACTTATAAGCACTAATTTCTTTTTTTTTTTCTTAGACTTAGTACGACGCTCCTGGAAGATCTAGATATCCCTGCCGAAAAGTTACTTAACCCGGCATTCAGATTGCTTTTAAATATGAAATATCACGAAATGTATCGCCATGTGTTGAAAAAGTATCGTATCATGTTTGGGACTGAACCAACAGATAACAATTTGATTCACGAAATGGTTATCGAATTTATCAGTAGAAATTGTATGTAAATGTTTATTGTATTTGTTAAGAAAATTTAATTTATGAAATTTTTATATTATCAAATTTTGTAATAGTGCCAATTATTTGTGATGTAGTAAATAGCTATTTAAATGCAATATGTACTCGTAACATAATTCCTGTTTAAATTAAACTGATTGCATATTCTTAAAAATTACATTATCATTTGTTGATTTTTATCATAATTTTATGGAAGAAAATGTTTGCAGACTTTTTGCAACGGTGATGCCAGTTCATTTGCATTGCTTTTTTAGAAGAAGCCCCATAACATATTTAACTACAAAGAAAATAAATGTAGCACTAAAATTAATTAGGTATTATAGAAAATTTTAAATTTCTTCTCTTACCAGCCATTCCCAATACGTAGACTGCTTTTGAAGCCAATTTTCGTGATAGTATGCAATTTTTGATGGGGTTTCAGTTAGATCTAAAAATTCTTTTGCGTGCTGCTTATTGCCACTAACAGCTAAAATTTCTGCAAACGATAGGTCAATTTCTGGAAAATTCTTCAAACTTATCTAAAATATTATATCTTAGGTGGTGTAAAAAAATGTTAAAATGTAGTTTACTTTATGTGCGAGCTTTTTAAATTGCTGTTGATAATCGATCGACGTCTTTTTATTGTGATCTATACGACCTTCCATCCACATAACTGCGTTTTTAAAGTCGTCGTCTGATTTAAACTGTTTTAAGCTGAAAGACATCTTTCCTATGCTAGGCTTTGGTTGTTCAGATTTGTATTCTGGATTTAGAGGACAGTTTACGATGGCGTCTTGCACAAATGAGTTCAAATAATCTAAAGCTAATATGTACGAAAATGCAATTAACAGTTCTCTACTTCCATGAGACATGTCTTCTGGCAAAGAGTAAAATTGTATGCAGTCGTATTTTAACTTTGTGAGAAAGAACATTTTCACTGCACGCACGATAGATTTGCTGGAAGACTGTTGAGTAATTTTGCTTAAGAGAATCCAAAACGTTTCAACCTTGAAGTTTTCATTGAAGTTAATTTAAAATTAAAAAGTCACGAAAAAAATACTTACCACATTGTCGCTCGATTTGTTGTACTTTGCTAATCGAAAGAATTCTGGTTTGAAATTTATATCGAATAGCACACTGAGATGTTTACATAAAATTAATATTGCACCTTTAATCTCGGTCATATTTATGTAGTTGTATAAATTTAGAATTTATTCTTAACAAGTTCTGGTTAATTTATAATAAATATTTCCTAGTAGAACCGAGGTAATCCTAAAATAATTATAAAATTATAGGTACAAATTCTATAGCAACCGTGAATAAGTAGGTAAATCCATATTTTGTGAAAAACTAGATAATATCTTCACTTCTATATTCAAAAAAGCAATATTTTGTGTATTAATAACCAGATGAGCCAATTTCGAGTAATTTGTATCACCTAGCCAAATGTGAATTTTTAGATATTTCGAAAAGTATCTCTTAATTTGTTGAATAATATAAGGTAAGTTGCAGTGCCGAATTAAACATTTGTGGGCCCCTAGGCAGTTAAATTTTCTGCCTTATGGGTAATCCGGCACTATAGTAAGTCGAGATACCTAGTTACAAACAACGCATATTAGTCCAGTAACCACGTCGAAAAAAGGGAGTCTAGCTGACAAATTTCTCTGGCAAAGGATTGAAAACTGATTCCTATGTAATTTTGGTCGTATAATCAGAATTTAAGGTTTGCAAACAAAATTTCCTTGTGCCAAAGCGGCCATATTGAAAAAACGTTGCCAAATCTCGTTTTTTTGCAAAAAAACTCAAAATTTTGGGCAAACTATTGATTTTTCGGAAAAATCAAAACTAGTCCAGTCATTACGTCGGAAAAAACTGGGTAGAAAAGCATGTGAACACAACAAGCTAAATTTTTGATATTACGTGGGGAGGGCCTAGAAAAGCTTAACTTCGAATTGTCGACCGAAATTTCCTTGTGGATTTTCCGCCATCTTAAAAAAAGGGTTAAATTCATTTTTTTCATTATAACTGGGTTCTCCGTTGAGATACGAAAATTTTTATGCAATACTTTTTTGTTGCTTTGTTCACGATCTATAATTAAGGTCCTTTACATTTTTCACTTATCGTCCATCGTTATTGAGATATCGATCGAAAAAACCATAAATTTGGAGAATAATATTTGTTTTTGGTTATTTTATTCTTTCTCGTAAAAGATATCGAAAAAATGTCTAGCATCAAACTTGTAGAGCGTGTTCAGACCTACAAATTCTTTTTTAATTTTTTATATTCGACAAAAATTACGACGGCTAGCGCGTCACAAAGTTGACTGCAGCGCGCCCGACGCGACGCTACAATACGGCGACTGTTGGGCATTGGATTTAGCTATGTTATAAATACCTTTTTTCGTGTCCGTGCCGAAATATCTGCTCCTTTTCGTAGCATTCCAGTCAGTTGTCTCGAGCAGGGTTGCCAACTTAGAAGGTTTCCCCCCTAAATTTATTTATTTATTTATTTTTGTTTATTAAAATAAAATAAATGTATAAAAATTATGGTTCTGGGATAACCCTGAGATAAAAGAAGTTGAGTATTGAGTTTATTTAATGTTAACATGTATGATTTCAAAAATTCTTCTGAACCAGAAGACAACGACATTATATTAGAAGTATTAAATAATTTCTAAATAAAAAAAATATAAAAAGTATTTCAGAGTTATTTATTATTTATTTAATAATATTTGTTTATTTATTTTTTATTTTATCATACAAAGTATGAAAAATTATTGTTATCGTGCAGAATAAAAAATTGAGATTTTGACGAATTTAGTCGTATTGGGATTCGAGAAGCGGAAAATCATCGTTTCCAAAAAAAAGCTGTAAGGGTATGTGTGCGTGTGTGTGTGTGTGTGTGGTCAAATTTTGTGTGCGCTCTACCTCAAAAAATAATAGGAATTTTTTGACAAAATTTCGTATTTAGTACATATATATTGAGACTTAAAACTGATTAGATTTTGGTTAAAGTCGACATTCTACTCAACGAGGACTACGATGATGATGATGATGATATCTCAACTGTCACAGCATCATTTCCTTCAGTTCAAGAGTCTTCACGACTCAAAGAGTCTACCGTGGAGGAACGTCTCCAGCCAGAACCGTCAAAACGACGAAAAATATAAAAAAATTACCTTTGGTTTTTTATTATTTTTGTATTATTTTTTACTGCTTAAAAATTATTTGTTCAATAAATCTTATGTATTTGATTCATAATTTGGTTGGTTTATTAATTTATTTCGTATTGCAATAATTCCCTAAACAACCGTTTCACCGTTTTGACGAGTAGATACAACCGTGCGAGCGGCTAAATCGAAACTGGGCACAGACTTACCGACTTTGCTGCGCGCTAGTCGTCGTAATTTTTGTTGAATCTAAAAAAAAAATAATTTGTAGGTCTGAACACGCTCTACAAGTTTGATGCTAGACATTTTTTCGATATCTTTCACGAGAAAAAAGAAAATAACAAAAAAACAAATTTTACTCCCCAAATTTATGGTTTTTTTGATCGATATCTCAATAACGATGGACGATAGGTGAAAAATGTAAAGGACCTTAATTATAGATCGTCAAAAAAGCAACAAAAAAGTATTGCATAGAAATTTTCGTATCTCAACGGAGAACCCAGTTATAATAAAAAAACTGAATTTAACCCTTTTTTCAAGATGGCGGAAAATCGACAAGAAAATTTTGGTCAACAATTCGAAGTTAAGCTTTTCTAGGGCCTCCCCACGTAATATCAAAAGTTTAACTTGTTGTGTTCACATGCTTATCCAAATGTATATAATGACTGGACTAAAGTATGATCAAAGAAAGTAGATAAAATTTCCTACAAAATGACTTTTTGGTTCATTTCATAGGACGAAAGTTAACGCCGCAGGCGCCATTCGCGTTTTGGCCGGTTTTTCAAAAAATTCAAATTTTTATTGAAAATTTGAAAAAATTCAAACTCCATGCTGACCAGAGGCTATATTTTTACCCGTTGCCCTCGGCGTGGAAACCTTTATTTCACTCGAGAAATCATAAAATTTGAATTTTTCGAAAAATCAGCAAAAACGCCAGCAGAAACGCGAATGGCGCCTGCGGCTTTAATTTTTGCCCTAGGAAATCAACCAAAAAGTCATTTTGTAGGAAATTTTATCTACTTTTTTTGATGACACATTGCATTTTTTCGAAAAATCAATAGGTTGCCTAAAATTTCGAGTTTTTTGCAAAAAAAAAGTGATTTGGCAACGTCTTTTCAATATGGCCGCTTTAGCACAAGGAAATTTTGTTCGCAAACCTCAAATTCGGATTCTACGACCAAAATTACATAGGAATCAGTTTTCAATCCTTTGCCAGAGAAATTTTTCAGGTAAAACTACCTGGTTACTGGACTATATATTTTCATTAAAACCAGGTTATACTGCAATAACTATTGCTGTCGGTGAATAAGTGGATAAGTTAACATTTTTCAAATATTCACCAATATACCATTTGCATTTTTGTTTTGTTTTTTGTTTGCATTTTGTCGTATTAGGTATTGCTTTTATTTATATTTGCCAATAAAGCATAATATTTGGAATCAATTGTTAACAATTAAAATAGTTCTGTTCAACTGTCCAAAATTAGATAACTCATTTCATAATTAAAATTTTATGAAGCGAATAACTTTAATTAATGTCACTCCAGCATCAATCCGCAGGAACTACAACAATGTAACATTTTGTCCTTTTACAGGGACTCCCATTAGCATGTATTTAGTGCAAAAAGTAAACTTTTATATAGCTTCTACGATTTTGCAGAATCCGCTAAACTTTAATTTCACGGTTGCTACAGAATTAATTAATAAAGCTTGAATGAAGTTAAAACTAAAGGATTTACCTCCTTGAAAAAATAAATTGACTGCATTGAAACGACAAAGCTGCAAAAAGACCTTCTGTATGCAACGTCGGATTACAGCTAAAGTATTGGAGATACAAAAAAAAGGAATATTAACTTTTTTGAAGAAAATTTAATAAACTACAATTTTCATCTCAACTTTTTTTTTGTATCAGCACAAGTTGCCGAGATATAGACAAAAAACTGAAATAGTGTACATTTTTTCCAAGATAGCGGCTCGAGCGCAACAGATTTCGACGGGGACTTTTAGTATGTTTAACAGGACGCTGTAATAAACATGTATACCAAAATTCAGATCTTTACCGATTAATGTTTATATTTGCTGAAAATTGATCTAAATTGACTGGACTAACTTTGGTATGGCATTAAAAATGACATACAACTGTTGCTAAAACAACAGTTTTGGGTGGTCGTATTGGATTTTCAGAGGGGGCATAACTTGGTAAATTAATTTTACTATCTAGAAACGTCAAAATGTGCCATTTTAATTTAGAAGAAATAAAAGCAATAAATAATATTGATAAAACATTTGCTAAACATATGATTCGAGGGGTCATGGCGTCTATACAATACAGTAATTTATACAATATATTATAAAATACATACCTATATTTACCAATATAATGGTCAGCATTCTCATCAAAAGCTTTCATAATATATATATATACATACAATAAAATTTCAACAAATGAACTAAAATTCGTTATATTTATGAATTTGTTCATTGTATTTACGATGGTTTCATAAATAAGTTCATTGATTGAAATTATTTTTTTAATAACCATCAACTAAAATTCAACCAATAAAAGTAGTTGATTTATTATTTGAGCCCATTGATTTAATATTAATTTTAGTTGATAGAGGTGGGTAGGCAAAAATGTACAATTTACACACCTTTAACGATTTTAATGCCATCAAAATATATGCTATTTTTATTATACATAGGTCATTTTTGAGCTATGTAAGTATTGAGCTGGAATTTAGATGTTGTGAACCTATATCTCAATCCAGTTGAGAAAACTTGCAAGTTATAGACAATTGCTTATTAAAATTTGATAAAATGTACTATTTTTGTGGTATACATTTTTGAAGGAAGCTTGTTTTAACTTACAATGGTATTTTAATTTCTCAGTTTAACGCTCGTATTACACTACCAAAAAAGAGGCCAAAACACAAAAACAAGGTGATTTTTGAAATCTACAGATAATTTTATTACTTTTTTATATTATCACCAAATCTTTCGAGACATTTGTCGTAGCAAAAATCAACTTATCAATGCTGAGTCGGCAGTGCGATGCGATTGAATTGTTCGAATTGAAAACGACTACATTTCTCTCTAACTTGGTAATCGTAGGGTTAATTGATGATAGCACCGATTTTCATAAATCAGCTCTTTGTCGAGCGCAACGTTTTCGTGGGTGCTTACATGCGCAGGTCGCTTTTCATGGTGCAACTGATTTGGACCGCTTACGAATTACATCGTGCTACCATTTCAAGACTCATTTAACCGTATAAACTGCATAATTCTTGATGAATTTCCGTCGCCGTTTTATTTTTTCCAGATAAAAAACTAATCACATCACAAAGTTCACATTTGGACGCAATTTTCAATGGCAGGTCTATGGTAAAACGTTATAAAACAGTTAAACTTCAATCGATTTGATTTCTATCCAAAAGAACATGTTCACAATCGATGAGAGACTAACCTATAAAAATTTCATCGTTTCACTGAGCGGAGAGCTAAAATCGTTAAACTTAGAAATTAAACGACCCTCGTAAAAATCAGCAAATTTCAATAAATGCAGCATTCGTTGCAGCTCCCGCTCCTTTGACGACCCTGTTTTATTATTATTATGATGTATATTATTAAGCAGCTCCCTTCAATTACTATTTTCTGTTTTAATTTGTGAAGTTGATCCAATAACTTCAATTTTTCGGTTCATCTTTCTGTATAATCTCTTAGCCGGACAATTATTTTATTACATACAAGTTATGAAAGGAATACAAAAGTAAAATAATTGATTTAACATCCAAATATATGCCATTTTATTTTAGCTCTAACAAAATCCCAAAAAATATAAAATACTATTCTACTTACAACTATTTACACAACAGAGACATAATAACAACTAACGTAAACAAATATGTTAATGGCATACCTAGGTATATCTTCTCATATTACTATTTATGTTTTAAATACGTGTCGCTGCACAATTTAAGTGATTAATTACGTGTTCATTAATACCTCAAAATTATAAATGTTTTCATCTAAATAAAACAATAGCAACACAGGCACGGATTAATTCAAACGAAATATTTTTATAAACACAGAAGGCAATATGTAGATGCGTATTTTATCTACCTAATCTTCATATTAAATAACAGCACTTTGGGTGTACTTTACAAGAGCGCTAACCCTAACCAAACTAACTAGGTTTTTTATTCTACACAATCCCAAAAATTTTATTATCTATCTTTTATGTACTTGATATGATATGATATTTTAAGTTTCAATATGCAGTCTCATATTTGAAATTCAAATTCATTAGTGCTATTGTTTGGTGGTCACTGATTTAATGTTAATGCTTTAATCCTTCACAATTTTTGACAACCGTTTTGAAAATGTTGCCAGTTTTAAATTAAACTTACTCATTTTAATCTAATTATGTTTATAAATACGTTTTAAATGATCTTACCTGAATAAAATTTAATTAATCTTGCTTAATTTAATATATCTTGAATTTTTTAAAATATTTTTTCAGCAACCGTCATTTCCGAAATGTTTGCACCGATGTGTTGATGTCAGCAGTCTTAAAGATGTTTACACCATCTTTGCTATTTAAAAAATTACATTTTACAAAATTCTAGGCTTTAACAGCCATCTTTAACGATAAGTATTGATTTATAATAACATATTGATTATTTAATGGTTAGAACGGACCGGCGTGCTTAAATTATGCAATGGGGTATAAATAAACGAACATAATATTCAAAAACATAATTAGACAAAAGATCATTAGTGACATAAATGAAAAACCAATTTGTATGTAGGTACATATTAAATTATTAATACAAAAATTTTCTAATAGAAAAAACTTTTCCAAAAGAAAACTTGATAAGTACGTATCTACATTATTATTTAAAGTTTTTTATTAACTTGTTTGTAAAATACTAATTTTAATTTATTGTAACTTTAAATCGGTTTAAAGATTAAGATCCTCAAGGTTTCTTAATAATTAATTATTTTAATGTTCGTAATGATAGTTTAAAATCGATATTTAAATTTTAAATAATTGTATTTTGCTTTTCAAGCCTTATAATTAGGTAGTACTAATTGTTGTGTTCCTTGTAATATAATAAAAAATTTAGGCTCACGAACTTTCTTTCTGCTTTTATAACTGTTTAACAAAGTAGAATAAATTATTTAATTAAATTTGGTGCCCGAAAGAAATTTGTTTGGAATATAACAAAATACCTTTTTCAGTATGGTAACTTGGAAAGCGTCAATTGCAATTCAGATTGCAATAATGTAATGGATTAGACAATTACTCACCGAAACAAATATTTCACTTTGTGAAGGTTTAGCAATGATATTGTTAAATAACAAATTTATAGTGGTAAGTTAAACGATTATTGTAGTCGTGGTATTTATTGTGAATATTTCAAACAAAATCAATTTTTGGGCTGATATATTAAAATTTAAGTTAGACATTTTCTGCCTGAATATTCTTATCAGTTGTATTTAGTAAATTTTCTATAAAACTTTAGCATTTCCAATATTTCTTTTATACTCTAACTAATAAAATTGGTTGTATTAATATGTCAGTTACCTAATTAATTTGTAATATTCTTTACCTTCTCGCATGCACTTGCATGATACGCTAATTTGTTTAAAATTTATCGTTAACATCAAAATGATAAAAATCCGTGCCTGATAAAATGGATCGACTTCTATATTTGTATTGCAGGTATATGTAAGAAAAGTTTATTACTTACAGTAGGTATTCAAAATTTGTTGAAAATTCTATTTTACGTAATCAATGAGCAAATAGAACATGATTGATGTAGGTATCCTAACATAATTATTATAAAACAATTTCACTCAATTTAAAGAACGAATGAATGTATCTTCATCTATAATCCTTTGTAAAGCGAATTCGTAATTGCATTCATTTACAATTTATTTAATTGTTAAAACGACTTAAGAGTAAATGACTCGATTTTACTACTAAAAAATAACTTTTTTTTTAACTTTAGTTGTAACGATCGTAAATGATGTGAGTTCTACTTAAATAATAATTTTCTAACATGATTTTATAAAAATAAAAATAAAATTTAGGTAACATTAATAAATGCATCTACTGATTCGTATGTAACATATTTGCAGAGATCAAGCAACTTAAATTGAACTCACTTATCACTTATTTCACTGATGATAATATTATAACATGTGATCATATTGTTAATATTCAGTCACAGGGTCCATGTCGCAAAATGGCTCGGAGTTTTATCTAATAAACAATAACACTTACACATACCACTCCTTTATATCTTTACTATCTCGTTTTTTCGATTTCGCTACCTGACCTCGATCTCCGTTTCTCAGAGCACCGTTCATCGAGTATGGAGTTTGTCCGTTAGTACTGGCAGCATTACCTAGCAAAGCAGCGTTAGGTCCTTGCTGATAGCCTTTACCATCGTCAACTTTGTACGAACGATCACCTCGCGATTTAAATTTGAGTATGACTAGGATTATTAAAATTATTGCAATCAACGCTCCCGCTATAATACCGATAATGAGAGCAACTATTTCAGAAGTTTCTGAATTAACACGCTCCGGTCGCTTCTTTGGCGGCTTAGGTGTTTGAAAGTATTGAGGATAATCGACTCCGTGCGATGGCGGAATGTATTTTGTGGGTGTTTCTGGAATCTTTTCAGGCGACGGTGTATCTTCGGTGGCTATCGACGAAATGGAATGGGTCGACTCAAAACTTAATGTGCTGCTGGAACCTTCGTTATCGATTTGGTTCGTGGTGCCATAATTTCCTTCCGGACTAAATACTTCGGATGTTCCACTATCTGTAGTAGAATCTTCGCTCGTACTTACATTCGCATTTGCACTTTCCGATGTAATGTGCGGCCCAACTTCTGAAAATACGAAACACGTAACAATAATAATCACATTTATCATTTGCATTTAATCAAATAAAAAGTATTTTAAAATTATACCAATTTTTTGTGTGGTCGATGACGAATCTTCGGTGGTTTCTCCCGATCCGGAGCCTGGGAAACAGTCTTCATCATCACAGGGTTTTCGATCTCCTTGCCCGGGCGCACGATGTGGGGGCTTGGTTGTAGGCGGCGGACGCGTTGGAGGTATATAAACTGGAGTAATTAAATCGTCACTTCCAGATCCCGAGTCCGGAAGTGGAGGACATTCGTCTTCGTCGTCACCATTGCAGCCCGAACCCGCACCACTAAAAACTAAATCGTCCATCACACCAGGGAAGCCCGAAGCTGGAGTCTGAAAATGTAATTAAGAAATTATTGAAAATGACATTGAACATAATTTACTATCGTATGCACCTGTTGCATTTTTTGCAAATCATTTTCACTATCGCGTCTATCTAAAATTCCTGTGACGAGTTGAACATCGCTTCTAATGGAAGTGTGAAGATCTTTCTCTGCAGCCAGATCCAATATTCGCATTCCGTTAACGACTACTCCTGCAACTATACCAGAAAATGGACGCTCAATTCTAGATTTTCCTTTGCTCCATTTTCCACCAATTTGAATTTGCGATTGACTATTAAACACTTGCAATTGATGCCCCGAAGGATGGTTTGATTGTACATTATAATCGTCAACCTGTAAGGTTGCATTTGAGCCCGAACGTTTGAATCTAACTACGTGATATGTGTTATCATTAACTTTGAGCGATATTTCTCCTATAGGATGATCGTGAGTGCCTAAATTATAAACCATAAATATATTTCCTTCGACCTAAAAGAACGATCTAGTTATAATATAATTTATATTTGTATTTCAAAACCCTACAATTTCTAACTCGATGTAATCGTTGGAAGTACCACTAATCAGTCGCATTAACACTGCATCAGATTTTGAAGTAATAAAACCTAACGCAATAGTATCTTCCTGTACTTCAGGTCTTCGATCCTCAGGAAAAGCGTACGTGATAATTCCACCGTTTGGACCAAACTCGTAAGCTACAGATTCTGTAAAGAGTAACATTGTTAAAGAAACACAAGATATGTTGATCTATCCATATTTACCATCGGAGCACGTTGGTCCAGTAAAGGATGTCATATCACAATCACAGGTATACGAATGCCATTGTTGAACACATATACCGCCGTTCGCACAAACATTATGACTACACTTAGTGGATTGGCCTTAAAATTTCAAGTTAATTTAAGAATTCAATTTAAATATAAACGAATACCTTCACATCCGGCAGTTACTTGAGAACTGTGAACAACGGCATCTTCCATTATATTAGGCGATTCTCCATTTAAGTCGAGACCAGCAATGCATCCTTCAAATCCACGTTTGGATTTTACGTCTTCCTGAGGCAATTGGGCGTACAGGTCTTTATGAACACCTCCCAAATACAAGATTCCATCCAGTTCCAAATTTCCCGTACCTTGGTTTGTGGCGATTACGATATCATCGTCTACCATTAAAGTGTGCTGTTTAGGAGATGGCCGACGAATTCCAACAGTGTGCCATCGATTATCATTTAGATGCGAATTAACACCGTCTCTTAATTTAACAGCTCCGTCGCCAACATTGACGACATAATTTATATGTCCATCCACTAGTTCAACAGCTACAAAATCTTCTTTCTTACCACCGTTGAACATTATCAATCCGTTTGCATCTCTCGTTTTAAACATAAAATCTATATGAATGCTAGAATATGCACGTAACATTGGCAGACCTATAAACGTGTGCTTAGAACGAAAAGTGACTGGTCGATGAAGATTGTCGGTTGCACGCTTTACAAACTTTGCAGCAACTTTAATTATTGGAAAACCAGCAACTGTTTGTTCACTACTGGAAGAACGAGCGAGTTCGATGTATGGAATGTTATTAAAATAAAATTGTTGAATTTCTCCAATAAAATTTGGAACAGTCGTTGTCATGCTTATTTCTTCTTCTTGATGATACAGGCCTCCTATGTGGATTGTACGCCATTGAAGAGCATTGTGCTTCCCCAAAGTTTCCGCTACGAGCGGAAGAAAATTTTTATTAAAAATGTTTTGGTTTATGTGTTAAGCAGGTTCAATAATAAAATGTATTATGATGGTCGGTTTAGGGTGGATGATACTTTCGAAACAATTATTCGAATAAATTTCGAAAAAATTCGAAAGTAGATTTTAATAAAAATAGAGATATTAATGATTTATTATATGTATATCTGTTTCTTAGAAGTCTTAGAAATAATATGAAGGAGAAAATAGTTCACCATAGTTAGTATTGGGATTTAACTAAATATTGATTTAGTATTACAAATATTCTTACCCCGAATAGGTGATTGATTATCAAGTTGAAGTTTCAAATTAATTCCTCTTCTTGAAAATCTAACTGTATGCCACTCGTTGTCGTTTACGTTCTGGCCAGCCAAGAGTATCTATAAGTAAATAAAATAAATAACTTCGTAACCAAAATATTATGTAAATTATGGCAAGCCTACCTTATCTTTTTCTTTGTCTTCGTCCTTTTTCTCTTTGACGCCCATTCGCAATGCCATTCTAATTCTTCCGGCAGCGACGGCAAGTTCAATACGATCTCCGGTTTCAGAAGTACTTGTTATGAGGAGCAAACCTAATGGTTTACTCGTACGAAATCTTAAAATCACGTCTTCTGTTTGTGTTTCAGTTTCGGAGTCCATTATAACTTCCATGTGTTGTGTACCGTTAAAGTTAAGAGTTGCCGCTTCTTTGCCACACGTAGGTCCAGTAAATGTAGTTTCGGTGCAATCACAAATAAAACGATTCCAGCCTTCAGAACAAGTTCCACCGTTTAGACAGGGTTGAGAAGGGCATTGAAGTGGCTGAACATGACATAATGTACGAATCGATCCTGTAAAAATATAAATTCAACATATAAAAATGTTCTGAAGTGTTTAGATGTGGGTGATGAAGTAAAATTGAGAAGGACCAGCTTATTAAAAAAGCAGTCGACCGTATTGCAAATGGAGTAATTACTTTGTAATTTTGCTAGCATTTCAAACTAATTTAAATACATTTTGGAAGGTGTAAGTAGATTTACGATGATTACGTTTTCATTAGTTTAATCAAATTGTAGATAGTCAGACGTTCTGTATTTAAATGGACTAAATAAACTAGCAAATACTTCGAAACGCTTTCTATATATTATTGCAATTATAAAAACTTTATGCTCTGTTAGGTGATTCGACCTGCGGCTTCGAACAAGCTAAATGGGTAAATCTGTAAGATTATATATTAATTTGCAGGACGTCAGGACTAACGTCTGCTAACGTGAGCGATGCGAAAATTTGCTTCTACAGTTTGAGAGATTTAATTGATTAGATCTTCGAAAACATCATCAACCGTTAAGCCAGTTAATTATTATTCTTCTAAGTGACCGAGATTTAGAGATTAAAGACAATGCTTATTCAAGTTAATAAAGAACCCGCCGATGTCTACGTAATAATTAAATTATCTGGATTAACCCAATTTAACGAATTACCGCAGATTAGGGGGTAATGTGTTGCAAATACAAAAAAATTACGCAAGCAGATGATTGCATGATTTACAAAGAGTCAAACCGGAGGCTGGGTAGCAACAGCAGAACAGATAACCGCATAATTTACAAAAATGCCAAGCCAAAGGCAGACACGACCGACATTACAGTAGGTACCTATTCTATTATTACTACATGAGCCTGGTTGTTTATTATTAATATTATTACATTATAATTTATTATCTTACTATTTTTATATTGTACAGGTTTTTATACAATAAACGAACGTTATTAACGTTACATATAGTTATTTTCTGTATAAAAAAGTGACATTATCCGCATTTATAAATATTCGATTCATTTTTCCTTAATTATATTATAATCATTATTTTATCTTTAGTTTGCCAACAATAAGAATATACCTATATAAATATCTATACATATTTCTGTTGTGGTGAAAAAAGATTTTACATAATATTAGTTTCGCCAGTATCTCATCTAGGTCTCTCAAAATGACCTTTGCCGTCTTTTATATTTCATTATGTTGGAATTTATAATTATATTTCATATGTTGGTAAAGTACAGTTTACGTTATGCGATTTTGCTTACGATTTTACATACGATTTCTCTTGTGTGACTGGTTTTGGTGGTTTTCTATTCACGATTTCGTTTGCGAGTTCATCTTCAGGTCGAACTGTATAACGTGAAGTTAGAAAAATTTACTTACGGCAACTTGGAAGCAAAATCGTAAACATCGTTTAAATCGTAAAGGAAAGTGCAGTTTTATTAACTTCAAGTCTAAATTTCCCAAAAATGTGCAAGAGAACTTAATAATTGAGATGGATGAAAATAGATATTTAATAATGAAATATAGATAATATTAAAATATAATTTTTCACTAGAGTAAAAATTGTTGCAGATATTTTAGTTTTGATTGCTATTAATAAAAAAAGACTAACAATAAATAAACAATATTAGCTATGCTATACCCAACAGGTAAATACTAGGTACCGATGTTTTAAATCTAAAAATAACACAATTCATAAAATAATTTAAAAAATCAGTAAAAACCAAGGCAAACACAAAATCACAAACTACATTAAGAAAGTTTTAAAAACATTTTCAACTTGAAAACATCTTCTAACTTTTTTCTCAGCAAATCTACAATCATAACCAATCATAGCCAATCTAGTTAGTGTGTTTTGTGCCATGACAGGCCTTCTAAACTTTGAATATTTTTTATTTGAAAATACTTTTTCCGTCACTAGCAATTATCACAGGTAGAGTTAATAGAAGTCTGATATTATATATTAGCCCTATATTTAACTCTAAAAAATAGTTTGCGTCAGTACAAAACTTATTTTAAAGATTTTATGATCATCGCGAGCAATTAATTTAATTATACCGGATAAATACACAAAAATCAAAATAAGTACATGGTATAATTTAGAATTGGAAGAGCAAACGTTGTGTACCCCAGACTATTTCCTACTTCAGACTACTTCCTATTCGGACTTCCTATTAAAATCATTTCATTTTGTTTTTCTATCTTTGTCCTTATTTCTTCCTATTGAATGACCTTTTCATTTTCGCACTTACCGCAACCCCCTGGGACTTTCTGATTATCTTGGAATTTTCGAAACTATCAAAGGCTGTACCTTTAGGAACTGTTTTTACCCATTTTATAATAGAGTTCATAAAGTATTTTATGTTATTTAATAAAATAAAACTGCACAGCTTTTAATTCAAAATAAATAGTTTTTTAAAATTCAAATTTATTAATAGTAGGTAAATTAAAATAAGCTATACTAATGTGATCTAAAGCCAGTGCCGTAACTAGAACTTTTGGCGCCTATGGCCAACTACAAAAAATGCGCCTTAACAGAAAGAGTGGGGCGGGGTTTATTCTCTCTCGCCAAAGAGGGGTCCGGGGTTTCCCCGGATTTTTTTTTATATTTGGTGCAAAATGACGAATTTTGAGACATACTTTCTGTTAAAATTTATTAAATTTAAAAAAACTGATTATATAGTTTTACCACCAAGAAAATACAAATTAGACGCCTTTATTTTATCATCGCTTATTTTCAATTTGAACTTTTGAATTTCGGCGCCTTTATTTAAACGACACCTTTATTAAAGTGACGCCTATATTAAATACAATATTTATAATTTAAATTTCTAAATTTTGGCGCCTTTATTTAAACGGCACTTTTATTCAAATGGCACCTCTAACACTTATATTAAATACAATATTTATAATTTAAATTTTTGAATTTCGACGCCTTCATTCAACTGGCGCCTACGTATAATAAATTCAAATATTTTTAATTTGAATTTTTTAATTTGGCGCCTTTCGGCGCCTTCATTCAAAAGGCGCCTATGGCCGGGGCCATATTGGCCATACCCTAGTTACGGCACTGTCTAAAGCCCATGCTTAATCTTTAATCTAGCAAGGTTAGTACCTTACTATAGAATATTGACATAAGTGCTAACAGAACTAAGTGCTAAGTATTAACTTGGTGTGCTACCTAATATGGTTATAAGAGGAAAAGGAAATAAGTAGTAAAAGTAAGATTTTCCGTGACGAATCTGTGGGGTTGACGAACTAGTGAAGTAAGACCCATTATTTATTGCAGACCAGTTACAAAAAGTCATATTTGTTTTGAATAAAATAATCTAATTTGTTTTTCACAGATAAGAAATACTTATTATACAGTGTGATTTTGTAAAGGTTATTCAAGAAAACCTTAGAATTCATCAATTTTGCGTTTTTAAATGTGAAACTTTTCCGCTCTATTTATTACATAAAAAACCTTGTTTGTTTTGGTCGACTTTTTTAACCAACCAAAAAATATATCAAACCCTGTAACGAGTTAAACATCACATCAAGTCTCCAACCAATCAAGTTGCAGATCAATCGAGTTGTAGGTATACTTTAATCGTGTTCCCAACTAATCGAATTGCACATCAATCGAGTTCCCAACCAATAACCAATAGAGTTTCACTCGATTATTAGACGTGTCTTCTACTTATCGATTAGTAAAGACGTGTCTTCCGTCTATCATTCCTTCCATAATGCAGCTTTGATTAGTTCATCTTAAGTTACCAACCTAAAATGTTGGCCATGTAAACATCGCATAACAACTTTCCCCATTTAATTTAGATATAGAAAATGGTGGTCCAAAAGTAATTGACACTTTTACTTTTTTTTTTATTTTTTTTATCATTTCTGGGAAACGGGAAATTAAATTAATTGCAAGCGCCTCCTGATTAAGCTATATTATCAACGCTATTATGGAAAAATATAATCTCTCTGAAGTTACATAAAAAATAGATATTTGTTTTTTGACATAGGTACCTACTTAACAAAACTTCGAAAAATGAAAATTGGAGATCTCCTATTACAAAATGCAAAATTATATTGCAATTTATTTTTCTTTAGTTAATAAACTTCCGTAGAAGTAAGTACGTAATAAAAGCTCATATTATATTCATATCTATGGCAAAATGAAAAATTTACCAAGTTAAATGATATTGCAATATTTTAGCTGCAGTTTTAATTCGATTTATTAAAACTTTTATGATATAGTGGTAGTTTAATGGTTCTCAATTATTACGATCAAATTTATATTGTTCAATTTGAGCAGAATTGTATTTTAAATTTTAAGTGCGTTTTGCAGCTCCGGTATGATAATCTTGAAGTTTATATTTTATTATTCATAATTTCTATAAAAATTGAGTAAATTTGTAGACATTTTAGTAATAAAAGTATGTTGCCTTTACGATGGCTATTTATATAAAAATGTTGCGTGATTAAATTTTGATATAGCGGCGACTATAAAACTTGACATGCATTAAAACGGTTAATGGATATTTTTGAATAAGCCATATTGTGATTCAAATTACATTACATGTACCTACCTATGGCAAGTAATATTACACAGCTACATTATTATTTGTTTTTATATTATAGATAAAATATTGGAATTAGGTCAAATCAAAATAAATTTTTCATTTTATAAATTTTCCCAAAACGATTAATAGCAGGTTCCCACCCATTTTCGCTTATCGATAAATAACTTTTTTCAATGTTCATAAACAAGTCAATAAACTATTGTCACACATAACGGATCTAAATTATAATAAAAACAGGCAACCTAATGACGGAAGGCAAAATAAGTAATAATAACTGATCATTTCATGCGACCTTGCGCTGAAAATTTGTATTTGATAAATATAATTTATGACATTGTATAGTAGGTATGAAATAAATCAATTAATCAATATCGGGTGCTAACAATTTCATAAATCAAGCATTTTCAAAAAACTTAAATAATTTTCTTTCTCCGTTTGAATGGTAAAAATTTAGTAATAGACCAATTTCGGCGCTGCTTTTCAATGGCGATAACAATTTGTATTTCCAGCAGTTCATCCAATTTACTTAAATTAAGCAAACAAAGTGCTGTGTAGTATTTGATTAATAACCTACACATTTTGTATTAACATAAACATAATTATTATTTTCAAATATCGAACAACGTGGGTGTCTAATTATAAAATCAAAATTAAAGAACTTCATTAGTTAATTCATTACATTAACTTCCTAAAATGTTAAATTACGGCGTTATTGATAGTAATGGGGTAGACTTGAATGAAAGCAAACTAATTACGTGATTAAATCGCATGAAAATAACAACTGGGAATACTTTTTCACAAACTGAAACTATGTTGATATTATTATCTTCATCTGTTCAATTTACAAAGTTCTACCTATGTGTGCTGTTTAAAATACCACCCACTTATTTTTATAAAATGTTTTACAAAATGATTTCATATAAACAAATTACTCTGTAATGGAACTTATGACTTTTGAATTAATGGTTTCAGTTATGAAAAGCTGAAAGAACGCCCATGATTTATTATTCAATATCATTTAAATTAAAATCGATACACTTTGCAATTCTATTAGGAAAAAGATTAAGACAAAACTTTTGTACACAAAATCTTTGTTTTAACGTATTTTCTTATAATGTTAAATTTAAAAGTAAAATATATTCACTACTCTCGTATTTTTACAGTTGATAATTTTAGATTATTTCTAAATTTTAGACCGATTTTCCAGACAATTTCAAAATATTAATGTTTTTATTCACTATTTTAATGAATAAAAGATTTGATGTTTTTCATCGTTTTTATATATCTTTTAAATTCTTCTATATTTTGATTTTTAAATGAATACAAAAGAAAATTTTGGAATGCTTGTTATTTTAGAAAAATACATAGTAGATGAGAAATAAACCCTCCACCTGAAACGTTGTAAAAATAACTATAAAAACACGAAAAAATTCTGTCTAGTCAATTTCTTGGAAATTAAATTTCCTACAAAAGCAATCGTGACAGCTCATTCAGTACTTTGGGTGTTGAAAACATTTCAAGTCATGAATATACAACAAAGACGTTTCCTCGTTTAAACTACACTTTTGAAGATAAATATATTCTGTCATGGACTTTTTGGCTTGAAATTTAATTTCTCACAATAATATTTGTAATATTATTATTTATTTTTTTGCATTTGTTATGATTATTGCAGTGCTTCCTGTCTAAGGGTATCTATTCACATATCCGTTTACTACAGATCTGGTCTGCAGATCAATTTATATTCAGACTACCAAGGCCACTCACACGGATTTTCGGTAGATCGTAACTTGCAGATTTATTGGCCAGATTTTAGATAATGTTTGTAAGTACAAATAAACTTTCGTGGTCTTGATGGTTCACAATTAATTATTTTTTTGTTTTCCATAATTTTAAATTGTGGATAATAAAATAATGTTTATTATTTGTCATGAGGAATATACGAATATACAATTATGTCATGTTTCAAAACTATTGATCATCTAGAATTGATTTCAAAAAAAGCATTGAAGGAAAGTGAAATAAAAACTTTTAATTAACAATAATAATAATAATACAAAAACACAAATTATTATGACGTAATTTTTAGTTTTTGTTCCTTGTTTATGCTAAAGTAATTATTACGTTCTATATAGACTTGAGCTTTAATCCACGTTTGAACATTTGAATGTTTTAGCAGCATCGCATTATCATGCAAATCTCTTATAAGTTATAAAAATGTGGAACATTAATATTTAGTACTCACATCTTATCATCATCATCGGCTGTTACATCAGTTAATTGTAAATTTTGCGTTTTTATTAAAGTTAATAAATTATTTCACGTTTGACAATTACGAATTTTTCTCACCAAAGAAGGATTTCACAATAAGAGCTTAAGTTGAGCTCAGCTGAACTTAAGTTTAAGAAATCAAGTGTATGAAGACAACTAAATAGTATTAAATGTGTTACAAATAATTCGTTTTGCTAAAACTTCTAAATTTTGTCGAACTTATTACATTAGTAAGTTCAACTGAGCTCAGCTTAAACTCTTTAATTAACCACGTGAATACCTGGTATGTTCATAGCTGTGGGTATAATAATGAAGAACAAACAAATATAAGAACTAAGCTGTGAGCATTGTAAAATAGGTACAGAAAATGTGATAACAGAAAATATAAAATCGCATGTTATTTCAAGATATCAATTCGGATTGATTGCTTATTTTTATCAATTTTGATATAGAAAAGAGGAAAACTGTTTTTAGATGAAACAGTACCTACATAATGCAATCTACCCCCAAAAGAGATGTTTTTACTCTCTCAATATAATCCTACATTTAAGTAATTTTATTTTTTACGTAAATCCCATAAAATACTTTTATCTGAACAAGAAATAATAATAGAAACGGTTTACCAAATCAAAACAATTTATCAAATCCAGTTTAGTGCAATTTTTTTCATTGAAATAATCATTAATCATCAAGAGAGCAAAATAACTTTAATAAAAATTTTTAATAACTTGGGTGGTAATTAGCATCTTACTTTAAAAATTTCATTATTTTTCATTATTAGCTTAAAAATTCATGTTTGTAAATCTTGCGAAAGTGTTCCTTGGCTACAATAGAAACTGTAACACTTTTTAGCCTTGGTGTGGAATATACTATTATAAAGAATTTGAATGAACAATGCCAATGTTCCATTTAGAACAACATAAATATAATTGAGGGGCACAGAAGCCAAGGGGTCCAAGTCGACTTTTTTTCAAAATCGAGTTAAGTGCAGAAATTAAAACTAGATATTATATACATTTACACAGTGCCAAAGATATCCAAGTCTAAAATAAGCGCTAATGCTGATATTTATCAGCGAGAAGTTGTACTACTCCATTAAAACTATGCAAGTAAAATAACTTTGAATTGAAATATCTCCATATTTACGTTTTACTACTTGGACCCATTGGCTTCTGAGCCCCTCAATTTTGTATGTTCTGTGCATTTCTATTAATTTTAAAAATTAAACGGGCAAGTAGATAGAACTTCATTGAAAACCAATAAGCTCACAAATAGTATTAGCTATTTTAAATTAAATTACCCATTCATTTAATTAAATTAGTAAAAAATTTAGTTAAATGCGAAATACATTAAATTATTGTGATTTTCAAAAAATATACCGCCAAGAGGTGTAGTAAAATTTAGAAATGGTATTGAAAAATGGAATAAGCTGTATACAGTAGTTTTTTTGGAAAGAATTAATTATTAACAACAAAATTTAAAAAAAATTTAATTTTAAATTATATTTATTTAATAATATAAAACTATAAATTACATTTAAATTTGGGCAATAAAATGTATAAAATAAGCGTGAATAGCATTTTAAGTAGACGGCTGTGCGTCAATACACAAATGTGCGCTAGTAGACATAAAATTTAAATTTGCAGTTGAAAATTTTGAATATTAAAAGAAAATTTGAGATATAGATGAAAATAAAGTATGAATATTAGAGTAAGTTTATAAATAATAAAATCAAGGCATAATTCGCAAGTCAAACAAATATTATATTTCTCTAAAATTTAAATTTAAAATTTTTGTTTATAAAAATCTAACACTGAAATAAATTATAGTGACTCAATTAGTGATACTGTAACAGCTTTTGAATTGCCAGAATATCTAAGAATATCTTTTGCATAACAACAAAAAGTCTGTTTGGCAGTTTGGAAAAATCAAATTAATAATTTATAATTTATTTATTGCTATACAGAAAGCAGGCTTGTACATATAGTATTACTTTATTATAATATCCACCAATCAATCAATCATGCAGTAGAATTTTATCTACTACTGGGGATTTCGGCGACTATTCCGAATATTAGATTAAATAATAAATTTTATAGATTAAAATTTCATGACCAAGGAATTTTTAACAAGTATTTTACTACTTACTACTATGAATTGACATTCTTGTCATTGCGAAGCAACATTAAAATTAACTATAAGGTATTTGCAGCAAATATGGCCAAGGTGTCAATATGGTGCCAATTATCGTGACGTTCGGCTCGATTCCGTAAGGGGTGTATCTAATACATTATTGGGATGTGTAGTAATTTTATAGAAAGTGCGTTGCTCTTTTAGTTGGCATAAATTGTGTTTTTTTGTTAAAGTGTTGATTTTGTTGACATATTGTAAAAATACGGCTATCCTAAACTATTAATAGTAATATATTTACTACACCAGATATGTACTTTTTAATTTCAAAATATGTAATGATGGCTTAAATGTGTAGGGAGTAGAAAATTTTGATTATTTCGACGTAGTATGCTAAATTTCATAAAACCGTTAACAGGATTCATATTGTGCAAAATGGCCATATATGACCAATTTACAATTTTTTTTCTACTAAATCTCCCTCAAAAGGCATAAAGCTGATGTTTGATTATTGGAGAACATGCTCAAAGAACTATTTTTTAAATAACTGTTTAAAAAGAATTATAATTCTTAGCTTGGCCATATTGGCTATAAATACCTTATAAAAGTATTCGTATTAATTAATCTATGAATTGGCTGCAAAAAAGCTATACAAAAATTGTAAAATTTTCAAAATAATTTTATGTAGAAAGCTTGAATCCAGCATTCTGATTAGCTTATAGTTACAACGTTCATAAAAGAAAAACTATTAAACGAAAGAGATTCAATACCTATATATTCAAAATCAATACTATGTGTAAATACAACTAATGAAAAATGAAAATATTATTCCTATTATGTATTGTTAGCATTAGAATATGTTTGCGTTCATTTGCATTAAAATATGCAACATCGCCATATCTTCTCGGCCGTATTATTTGCTTAACGAACGTTGCAACACTCTCGTAGGTTGTATGTGATGTGCATTCGAAGTGTTTTCACATACATCGGGGACAAACTGTTTAACGTGGGCTTGGAACCACAGAAAGTGTAATATATTTTATTTGGAGAAAAGTTTTCGTTACTAATTGCCTCTGTGGTTTGTAATTGCCTGCCGAAGAAAATAAAGTTGTTACTTCTCCCAGGATTAAACCGAAGATCTCTTTCTAGCAGTGACATCAATGGTTGTAACCGCCTTTATATAACCGACTTATCAATTATTCATACTATAGGAAACAAAAAAGTAAAAGGAAGTGCGAAGTGATGTGGGTAAATTAATAAATCGATTGAATTTAAAAATTCTGTTCAAATAAATGATTATAACTCACGAATGTTTCTTTCATCCTGTTCAATGTTATACCTTCAATGTTACCTTCATATTATATACCTTCAGTTTCATATGAAAGTATTAATTTTTTAGTGAAAACAGTTCAGTGTAATTCAGTACAAATTAGATTCTAACCCTTTATTGTTAAAATCAACGGCTTTGATTTGATTGTAATTTGAAGACTAACTAAATATAAGTTATATAAATCTACAAAATTTAACAAAATTATTCAAAACTGGAATGAAATAAAATAGTGGAAATAATTTTATAAAACGCTGTTTCCCATTTGTTTGGGGAATGTTTAGTTAATTAGTTAAATTTTTTTAACTTTGACGCAAACTAACTGTAGGTTGCTCCTTATCTCATGATCATATTTGAAGATCAAGAAGAAATTTCTTTTATTCGATCATTGATGATATTAAATGACAATACCGTTTATTTTTGTTTACATAATATAAATATTTATAAGCAATACATTTTCTGACCATAGAGATAACCTTCGCTGAAAGCTAACAAAATATAATTAATTTTTATTAATACCTGTTACATTGCTATATTGAAGTTTTAATTTACTATATTTTACTTATACCGGGTGCTGAATGAGTTAGCCGAACATAGGAAATTAACATGTAAAAACTTATTTATGCAAATTCCTGCTTCCCTGAATATTTTAGAGAAAAAATGAAAGATACAAAAATAATGCAGAAATATAAACTGCAAATGATAATATCATTAGATTTAATCTAACTTTTACTTAAATGGTCAAAAAATGCTTTCGAAATTGTTAAAATTTGCATTTATCGGACTGGCCATGGTAAGTTTCCAAAAGTTTCCATGGTAATTATATGTGAAAATAGAAATTAAATTGAATTTATTACATGGCCAGTGCGATAAATGAAAATATTAACTATTTCGAAAGCATTTTCGGACCATTTAAATAAAAGCTAGATGGTATCTTTGGTGTTATCATTCATAGTTTATATTTATGCATTAAGCAAAAAATGATTTCGAAATTGTTAAAATTTGCATTTATCGCACTGACCATGTAATAAATTCAATTTAATTTATATTTTCCAAAATAATTACCATGGAAACTTTCATGGCCAGTCCGATAAACGAAACTTTTAACAATTTCAAAAGCATTTTTTGACTTTTTAAGTAAACTATAGATGAAATCTAATACTCTTATCATTCGTAGTTTATATTTCTGCATAATTTTTGTGTCTTTCATTTCTTCTCTAAAATAATTCATATAGGGAAGCTTCTCATAGGGAAGCAGGAATTTGCATAAATACGTTTTTACATGTTCATTTCCTATGTTCGGCTAAGTCATTCAGCACCCTGTATATATTTTATTTATGTATATTATATTGAAATGTTTAGAAAATTAGTTGCAGTACTTTCTTTCTTACTTTCTTTTCCACTACTACTTTTTGAAAGCAACACGTAATGGATTAATAAAATATTTCAAATAAAAAGATAATTTCTTATTTAAAATAATATTTTTGATTAAATCCTAATGACAATCTTTTTTCATTACAAGTTCGATAATTGAAATTTGCGAAATCAATGTAGGAGTAAGAGTATAAAATAAGAAAAGATTGTTTTCAGTAAATGGAAACCATAATAGTTCATTAAGCAATAAAAACAAGAAATCGAGAGAAATTGGTGCTATTTTCGTCGAGAAAACGAAAAATTCAGTTTTAAATTATTTTTAAAATCCTAGCAACAATCTTTTCGTCAAGGTTAAAATTATATTACCGATTGAGTGTTCACTTAACCACAATTACGCATTCAAATATGCAACGTTGGCAATTTCTAAACAGCCTTCACATGTAATAAATATATTATACATACATATAGGTATGTATAATATATCTAGCACTTTTGGAATAAGCCGGATTTAGATTGGGTCCTACCCGTACCGTTCAAGCTTTTTGCACTGACCATACAATATCAAAACTGGATTTTAGAAAAACAAAAAATATCTACGGTCTCTATTGATTTTATTCCTGCTTCTAACATGGTACCTACAGAAAAAACATAGAAAAATAGTTTTTGAAATAAATCTTACATCTAATTTAGTCAAAACGACTTTAATTTTGCAAAAAATTTTTCAGTGTATGGAGAGAAATGAAACTAACTGATCAACAATATTGCATTAGTTAACAAACTATTTAAGCTATAAATTAGTAATAATGTAAATAATATTAGATGGCTAAATCGTTGATTCCCCCTTAAACCTCAGTACTTGATTTAATTTGCTAAAGTAAGATAATAAAGTTTTCTCCAGCATAAACTTATGACAACATAAGAGATGCTGATTGACTAGTCATCTAGTCTCCAATCTTTTACCGTATACTAATTTCCATCTTTGAAACTTCTCAACCATCAATTTCTAAATATTTAAAAATTAAAGATCTGTGGTTATCGTGAAATACAAATAACGGATTTTAAAATTTGTGACGTGGAAAAAGATGGTTTTAAATTTTAAAAAAATGCGAAATTAGGAAATTATTGCACAGCATACAAAACCGCACAAGAGAACTATAGGAAAAACTTTCCCAACAACGGAGTAAAACTATTATTTAAAATTGATAATCTAATAATAATTCTGAATTTAAAATTTAATAACAATTGTGTATTCTATTTTGGAAGGACCGCTAGGCATCGGGAAAAAACGATATTAAATTTACATTAGCGTGATTAGCTTTATTGTAAAACTAAACAAAAAATAAATTATGTTTAAAAATTATCTGAATTTTATTCATTGATAAAACGTGGGAGATGGGGTTCAGCCTTTTTAAAATTTGCTATTCAAATGGAATACAACCGCGTTTGGTTTAACTCATCGGCTTTATATCTCGTAACCGGCTCTAAAACGTTTTTCTTTTGGTTAACCAATTTTTACTATTATATATTTCATATTATAATAAATTTTTGGAATTTATAGAGTACAAATATTAATCCGGCCTTTGTTTAAAAATAATTCTTGTAAATGTCATATTTTGTTCATTTGTAATTTGTTTGCAGCGGAGCAAACTAAGCCGAATTTAAATTCATTGCAAATTAGGAAAAAGCTGAACAAATATTTTAATCCAAACAAAGAGAATTGGACCTAAAATACTTGACATCTTTACAATATAACACATAATAATAAATACTTCATGCAATACTTGAAAGACCGCTGACGAAACTTTTATTTAAATTTTTTATATCTGACATTTATCTGTTCAAATTAACGACATCCTATTATTTTACCTCTTTTTATAAAATATTTTAGAAGACCGCCAAAACTGTATTACATGCTATTAATTTTGCTAACTTATCAGGATGGCTTTACTTAGTATTTTCAAACAGGAACAGCTTTTAGTAGCTATGGTTGTAACTGTTGATAGTTAAGATACAAAAAATGAAACAAATAAACATAAACAACTTGGGACTGTTTTCAATCTGGAAGTCTATTTTACCGCAAATTTAACAATTTGTTGTGGTATTCCCGCTAAAACGCTCTTGCCAAAACACATTGTGGAAGCCAGGGAAAAGAGAATACAACATTTGATTATATTAAACTTCTTAGGACATTTTGTAAGCGGCCGCTCTTCCAACTGCTGTACTAGATATTGTAGGTTGTAATTACTGCTTGGATTATATTTATTGCAAACTGTGGAAAACGTAACTACAGGTAGGTACGTAGTATTCGATTACAAAATTATTCCCTAATAAAGATAAACTATGCTGGGAAGTAGGAATTTAAGAAATTAATTGTAAACTTCTTCTCGTTAGCAATATTAATTTTGAAAGTATTTTTAATCTGAAAAGTTAACCGTTGATTGTTTCGAAAAAATTAATTAACTGTAAATTTTTCAAGATTTTTGAATTTGCCAAAGTTTATTAATCGAAAAGAATAGCATACCTATTTAATGTAGCGATAGTCAATGTTCCAATATCACAAAGCCAAAGCCGCAATAGTTAAAATCAACGCCGCGGTAGTTCCTATTCACATAATCGATTAACGACACGTGACGCTATAATTTTTTACTTCAGTATTTCTTCCTTTTAGCAAGTTTGTAAAAACTGAGAAAAATATGTAAAATGTAGTCGGTTAATCAAAGGGAGTAAAATAGTTTGATAATTAAAATATGTGTAATACTATGTAATTCTAACAGTGTCGATCACGCCCACATACATTTTTTGTATTGTGTAGTTTAGCTATGAGCTAGTTACCAATATGAGGTAATATAGGTAATCAAACCATTAAGTATTAAAGCATAAAAACTAGAATTCACAAAATTAAAATATATTACTTAACAATAATCCCCCTTTAAAAAATCAATTCAGATAGAATATTCCATTGTTCAAATAATGTATTAGCTACTTTAAATTTGCGATCGTAAAATACTTGGATAAGTTTTGATTAGTGATATTAAAAATTAGTGAACGAGAAACCTGTATTTTAATGATCATTACTAATAATTATTAACGAATCACTAAACCTTTAGCAGATTGCTAATACAGTCATTAAAATCTAAACCTATTTTTGTTAATTTTCAAAGTCAGAAGTTTATATTATAATCATAAATCTCTTTTTACGTTATTAAATTTTAAATATCAGTTTTAAATGTTTTCTTTGTCTACGTTATTCATAATAATTAATTTGTAAATAAGCTTAATAAATTTGTAAATAAAATAACGTTAATAATAAACAATATTAAATTTCCTTGTTAGCTAAAATAATAAATAAATTTTTAAAAAATATACTAAAAATTCCTCCTTTATAAACCAGAATTATTTATGATAAAACAATGTACCTACCTGAATCTTGTTCTCTGGCGTAAATTGCTACATCAACGTAGTTACTATTCATTATAAGGTCTTTGAAACATCCAACAAATCCCTGTCCAAGTATAGCAGTCCAGAGAGTCGACGGAACTGGGATTTCGGAAAATGGTGGGCCTAATCCACCAACGTAAAGGTTTCCGTCTAGCTCTAAGCTGATTGATCCCTCTAAAATGACAGAAATATTTGAGAATATTGTCATATAAGAAATGTATTTGTCAAATACCTGGCGTCTTAAAATCGGTGTGAAATCCGTCAACTGTAATTCTAGCTTCACGTCCGGTTCGTCGAAAAACTACTTCATGCCAAGCCCCATCATCAATTCGACGTCTTGATCCTCTTTGTTTCCAAGATCCTGAACCCAAGTCCATGTGTACGTAAATGTGTCCATTATAAACTTCAATAGCAAAAAGGTCGGACTAGAAATATATTATAAGAGTTTAAAAGATAAATTGGAACTATCCAGGAAGAAGAATGATTTTTTCAGCAAATTAAGAAGTTGTTTTATATACTATAATGGTAATTTGCACAGATTATTTATTGAAATTCTGAAGTTGGTATATAGTAGGTATATAACGAACATTGCATTGTAATGCCATCTCAATTTGATGGTTATTTGGTTAATCGGAAAACTATTCTTATTCCAAATTAATTTGTGGTATTGTTAAATTTGGTTATACAATATTCAAGATGGGAGTATGCAATAATTTATTACATCATTTCTATTAGTTAAAGTTAAATACATGTACTTGAAATTTTATTGCACAAATATAATTGAAATTCACTAGTTGAAGTATAGTTACAAGTAGATTTAGTTAGAAATAGTATTTAGTCAGTTTAATCGTTCTTCTTTAAGAAAAGCAACAAAAAGTAATCCGATTAAATTTAAGTTGACAAAATAAAGTTAAGTAAGTTTTTAGAAATTCGTAACAATAATTTAGTGCAGTTTTGCTTGAAATAATTTTTCTCGCTGGTAAGTAATTATTGTCAACGTCCGTTTTAGTTTTTGAGCCTGAGCTTCATGTAATTGCAATGAAAAATAAAAACAGCTTGATACAAATTAGGTATAAGCATGGTATAAGGAACTTTATCTTCTGAAATTCAGTAAACCGAGAGTTTCAAATTATCATCTAATTTGTTTTTGTAAATTCTACTCGCATTTTATGAATATAAAAGGGGAAAACTTCATGAATAATGAGGCAGAATAGAAGAATATTAATTTAACAAAAATATATTTCAATAATAAGAAATTGAAACGAAATCAAGCTGATGCCTGTATATAAAAAACAACAAATTAATTAATCTTTTACAATTAAAAAAATCAAAAGAAACGCACCCTCGGGGGTCTTATTCCACCGTTGAAAAGAATCAAGCCGTTAGCTTCGTTTGTGCGAAACTTGAAAGAAATATTTCCTGACTTCTTGGCATTCCAGGGTGGTAAGATCTGTAATGAATCAATAAATGTCTAAACTAAAAATAATAAAGCTTAGCTTAGAGTTATTTTTCTTTATATGGCTTATCGTAGGTCGAACAAAATTTTTGAGATTTATAATTAATTTCGCCAAAATGTTTCGATGGAATACAATAACTTACCAAGTGCGATTCTCTAGTGGTAAATGTAATTGGATCTTTCGTTTCGCCAGATGGACATCTGTATTCAAGACGGCCTGCTACAGAAATGAGGTGGCTACCGGATTTTCCCAGTTCTAGTAAATTCAATCTTAGAGTATCTGCTACAAATTCCACCTAAAATATACTCGACAACATATACATTACGGTTAAATGTTGTCTGTCTGAAAACGCATTACCTTTCTCATACAACCTACAAAGTTATTGTGAACACGAGCCCCGGGAAGCGCTCTTGTATTGACGCTACCGCCAACGTAAACCTTGCTGGATGAAAGTATCGTAAATTTTCCTGCAATATGGGAATGATCTGCATATACACCATCTACTACCGCCGAAAGCTGAAAGAAAATTTGTTTTATTGTAATAGGGTTTTCAAATACTTCGATACGAGCAAATATCGCAAACTTGGATTTATTGTAAACTTTTAACCGTCCGTCTTTGCTGAAAGTAAGTTTTCATTTCAAGTGGGTAAATATAAAACACCCAACATAATTTTTATTTTTAAATGCAAATTTTTGCAGAATAACTTTAATAAATGATCAATTTGTACAAAAACAATAAGTTAAATTGCGAAAAATGTTAAAAATGTATCTGTCTAGGTAATCTTATTACAGTTTTCAAAGCTTTCCCATTTTTAAACTACCATAAATTTCCAATCAAACCAGTTGTTGTTATCCTGATATTATAATATACTACGTACTGTTATAGCTGTATTGTGATTAAATTAACTATTGTAATAGCTAACTTAATCAGTCATTAAGCGTTAATCGAACATATGGCTTTATGTAGTAATTATACCAGGCGATCCTAAGAGATTATTCAATTTGATGAATTTTTTTCAAATATTTAAATTTTAGTTTAGAATTTGATAACTGCCTAAGCAGTTGGATAAAATTTTGTCTGAGATTTTGATTTGATATTAATAGTTTTGAGATATAAAAGTGACTTATTTTGGCGTGAGTAATTTGATATTTGAATGGAAAATTATTCTATGTAATTTTGGATAAAATTGAATATTTTTGGATGAGATTCAATAAATAGAGATTATTGATAATTTAAATTGGAATTGAAGATTAGAGAGTTAAAGTTAAAATTGGAAGATTGGTAAATTATAATTTTTTGGATGGTTAATTTCGTAACATTTTAAAATAATAATGCAATGTAAATATAGAAATAATTCGATAGGACGACAGATATCCTTCATAATAGAATTTGAATTTAGATTTTGGAAACAGAAAAATAAATAAAAACTAATATTTTTAATTTTGGCTTAACGAAATACTATTATATATAATATTAATATAATATATAAAATTTTTAAAAGTTAACCGGGCTGAAACAGAAAAATTTAAATACTGGATATTTTTGGAAAATCGTTATTGTAATGGTTTGAGCTGGTAGGTTGAATGTGCACAAAGTATACATGGTACCGTCAAACGGGGTGAGTCCGGACAGGTTTTGGTATATTTTGAATGACTGCATCTTTTCTGTTACGTTTGTAGGTCCAAGTGTTTAACCATGTTGCAATCGAAGCCTAAGCTAGAACTTGAACTAAATACTTTAGCAAAAAATTATCAAAATTAGGAGAAAACAATTTTTGTTTGCTGTCCCAACTCACCCCAGTGTTTGGGGTGAGTCGGGACAACGCTTTAAAATGCCCAGTTTGGCCCGATTTTCCCGTGTTTGGGGAGAGTAGAGATATATTTTATGATTTAAAAAAAACATACACATCACCTTTACAAAAATGTGCTCCTTTTGGTCCAACAGACTCTATCTAATTAATAAAAAACAGGCAATTTTTTAAAAACTTTGAAAAACTCTTGTTATTTTTAATAAATTTAATAAAATAATAAAATAAAAAAATTTTAATAAATAATATCAGTTTGGTTGGAAATTAAATTCCTGTTAAGAGTTACCCAAAAAAAAAACTATTTATGATCATCACGAATTTGTTTGGTGAGCAAAATAGAATTTTGTCAACACTAGTTTTAGGACTCATTTGTGTATATTTTTATTCATGAAAATTGAGGAATAAATTCTCTGAAACGTCAACATAAGAAGTCTTAACAAGAATTTAATTTCCAAACAAACTAATATTATTTATAAAAAAAAAATTGTTTTTTTTTAATAATCAAATTTTAATTATTGACGAACACGTACGTGACAAGCACGGATAGAATACAAACATTCACTATAGAGGACATCGGTGAGTAGGTTTTGAAACTTGAAATTAAAATCTACCGCTATTTATCAGCAAAACATGTTTGTCCCGACTGACCCCCAATGTCCTGACTCACCCCGTTTGACGGTACACAAAGTATACTTTTGACTGCATTGGGCAAATATAAACTCAGTGCGCACAAAAGTTCCAGCTGAACATGCTATAATTACTTCGTTTAAATCTGATTTTATCTCTAAAATGTTGAGCCACCGCAGTGCGTTGGTGTGATCGCTGGTAGAGTTAGAGAGTGGAAAGTCTGGATTAGAAACCGGGACTTGGCAGAATTTCTTAGCTCGGCTTTCCCATGTGGGTTTAAAAATTGGTTTTACATAAGTCTGGCCAATTGACAGAACGTCAACGTGAAAAATGAAAAAAGAAACTGAAGATAATTTTCATCTATTGAAACACAAGAAAGGCATTCTTCTGAAAAATTTATTCGGGTAATATTTATGAAAATGTTTAATGCAATGTAATATAGCTACATTGGAGAATATATAATATTCGATAATATTGGAATTGATTACGGCTTTTAAACTAAGCTCTGCTTTCGATATAATGTCATCGGGTAGTATATTTACATGGTTAAAATGGAAACATTTTGTAAGAAAATTCTTTTTCAAATTATCTAATTATGTATTATAACGAATAGTGGCTCTTTCTCTTAATACAATATTTTAATATAAATTTTTTAAATTAATTCAGACCTCAAACACTAAAAAAATATCATCATACTGACATCTTTTTAAATTTGAATTAATATGATAAAATTATTTATGTTTAATAAATTATTATATGTATATGAAACAAGTAGCTTTACAGCTTTTCCGATTTAAAAACTGTTATAGCTAGAACAATACAGTAAAAAAGTTATCAATTATGCATAAATTATTTTTAAAAGTATGATAGATCACTAATTATATATTTTCTTCCCTAAAAATAGGCAAAAGTACTTTATTTTTATATCGATGATTGCAGGCAAAAATGGTTTATATAGCAAATATAAAATTTACTTGCAAAAAAAATCCACTTTTAATCCGTTCGAAACAATATACTATTGTTATTTAATTCCAGCTGATTTTTTAACTAAAAAAGAAAGCCGACGCACATATTAACATATTTTCCATTTTTAAAAACTGTTTCTGGTGGGCATTTACAAAGAGGAATTAATATTAGGTACATTGTAGATTCATAAAGTTTTATTCAATTTCTGAGGTACTTACGTACCTATTAAAATGTTGAAAACTTTACGTTTAAATGTGCTTACTTTGAAATAATTCCCTGCGAGTACATACCAACCAGCATAAAAGTTTAATAATTGGTGATTTGCACATTACGTAATTATTTTTAGCAAACCGCTTTTCTCCCTACATCTTAAATATTTAATTATTAATTAAATTACCTTTATCGAAGTTTCTTTTACGAATATTATCTCAGTTAATAAGGCTTTCAGTTTGTAACTTTAAACTCCCCTAAATAAGTAAGATTTCTATGTCAAAATAAAAAAAGTTCATTAATGATGTAAAAAGATAAATTTTTTCAAAAATAAACTCATTAAAGTTACATGCACTTCAAATATCGTGTCCTTCATAAGCATAAGTAATTGAAAGTTTTACGTATTCGAAATAACATTTTTGATTAACTTTCGCGCACAATAATAAAAAACTATATTGCGTGTTATATTTTCGTGTTTGAGCTTTAATAATGAACTATAAAAAAATCGGATAGGTAACTGACCTTATATTATTTATTACTAGAATTTTAATAATTTTGCACGAAAACGCCATAATCTTAATTTTGGTGTTGGAATGAATGCGCCCCATCGAAACATGCTGACAAATGTGTTATAATTTTGATTTAGGAAAAATATTCTTATTTAATAAAACGTTTGATTCAATTTAAAAATACTCAAGCTTTTGATAGCTATAAGAATCTTTGAAACGTAAGTTTCGTGCTAAGCAAGAGCATGTCGTAAAATAAAAATAGGCAAAAATAAAAATAATGAATCGAAAAAGTGACGAAAACTTTCAACACGATGAAATTATTAAAGTTTCTTTTCAACAAAGTTGTTTATACAAGTTCGCCAAATTAAATAATTTAAAAATTTTAATTCATTGTTTAGCTAAAGTAAATTGCCACTTCCTTAACATGAAGTATAATATAATTTTGCTGTTTCCCTAACCACCAGAAAGACGGAACAGACAAGGAGTTACGGAAACATCAAGATTCTAGAACTAAACTAAATGTTCAGGAAATTATAAATTTAATAGTTTCCATTAGGTGTATTTCCAGGTTTGGAAAACACCTGTGTATATTATTGTAAATAGTGTGGAAAAGTTTTAATAAAAGCAATGTAATAATCTAAAACATATAACAAAAAAATGTTAATATTCAGCTACATATGTGTATACAGATACTTGAGATATATTTTTTTATAAAATATCCGTTTTCCATTTCGAATAGCTTTCATTACATTTCTAAACAAATTGCTGGTTAAAATTCTGTTCAAAAATATTGAAAAGCTTTTGTCAATATTATGAATGTATAGGTATATACTACTAACTGGTTGGCCGATTTTATACTCAAACATTGGAAAATAATATGGTAAATTATTATTTTTTCTATTGAAATGGATAAGAAAAAACGGTATCATCAAGAGACTTCTTACTTCTGAGATTTACTCGCAAATAATTTTTCAATTATTTATTTGTACGTCCTTATCAATAAAATAGAAAATTAACAGTTTTGTTTTCATGTTAACATATTAACTTTAAAAATATAAAGAAGAAACTCTGTTAAATCGGCATTTAAAACAGCGATTTACTACTCTTAAGAAACAGTTGTCGTGCAATTTGCACGTACTGTTAATAGAATGGAGTTAAACTTCGTATTTGAAAATAATCCTCAGCGTCATATTAATGCCATCTACTATTAAAATCTACAACATTTCTCTTATTTTTATAAAAACCTGTTAACTTATCTGTGATTTTTAATTTTATTTAATATGGAAAGTGGTTTCTGGATTTATGTTTGTTTTCTTGATCAGAAAGTGTTTCAACAGGTGAGTTGCATTTAGGGTAACTCTTCCAGAGAATTACGTATACCAAGTTGTTTGATGATATTAGTCGTCTAATGAATTTATTGTGCCAGTATTTACCAACGTGATAGACCTTGTGTATGTTCTTCAAAGATTTCCAATTGTAGTTTCTTATCCTTGACTGAACTTATACCATTTATGTACTTAGATATCGGTTTGAATCTTGTTGTTTTATTTCTATTTGTTTCTGATTGTAATGTCAGTATTTTATGTTAATTTCTTAATTAATGAATTTAATAAACATTTTCAACCCTAGCCGTTTTCTATTGTAATTTTGAGTAGAATTTTATTATGTCAGTTTAATGCCGACTGTCTTTTAGACCGTCAAGTTTGTTAAATGTTCTATTTTATGACAAAACAAAATGTATTTATGTTTTACATGATTTGACAACAAATGAGCTTAAAATTTATTACATTAGAGTACTAGTTTCAAATTTAATTTTAAAGTTTACAAAGCTTTAAGAACTTTAAAATGACAGATATGGAACGATAGACAATATTTATGTATCTACCAAATTATTTTACAGTTTAAACCTTCATAATAAATTATTTTATTACGACGAAATGTGTCAGAATTGTAATACCTATAATTTGCACGTACAAATAAAAAGAAATATAAACATTAAATAGAAATGCATCTCAAGAGAATTTTAAAGATGCTTGAAGCACTAGTAGTATTTCACTGCATACTAAATGCATTTATAGCAAATGGAAAATTTGATGTAATAATATTAAAGAGATGCAACAAATTTTATGACGATATTGCAAGAAACATGAAAGTTTTTTAAAACCAAATTGTTTCAATTTAAAATAAGTTTTAGACGTAGATTTAGTTTAATAAAAATATTCATTTACTCTATAATAAACGTTTCTCAAATCAATGAAACTTAAATAAAGAATAACGAATAAGTATAAAAAAGATTTGCTCCGATTAAAGCATGATATTTTCTAGATAACTTAAAAAATAATAACTAATAAATTCAATAAATTGTCGGCAATGGGCGGCAGTAAAGTAATAATTGAGCGCTAGCTTAGCTAATGTAGTTTAATGCCGTCCAATTCAGATAGATTACGTATGATTAAGACATATTGCAAAGATATGAACTTGATCGTCGCATTTTAACAAATTTTCTTCATTGAGGATGATAGATGACGATTTTTTGAGGTGATCCGGTACTTGACTGTCGTAAACCTTGGCTTGCTCATGTTGGATTCGAATCTCAAAGTTCATTAAATTAACAAAGCTTGAATTTTTAAAAAAGTTAAGAAACTTAATTTTGTGATCTCTCTGCTCATTAGGAGCTTGTTCACTTTTGATTTATGTTTAATTTTCAATTTTCATTGATTTCTTTTCTCCTCTCTTTCCTGGCTCTAAATTTTATTTTCTGCACGTATTGCTTTTAATTCTTATGTTATCAGAAGTTTTCGTTCTTCTTATAAAATGACGTTTTTCCTCTGTATGTTTTGTAGTTCAAGTGATAATTGAATCCATTCTCATTAGGTTTGTTCCAACAAGCTATTCGATTATCGACGCGGCAACCAGTAATTTGACCACTTATTGCGCCTGCGTTAGGAACACTAGTAAATTCACAAATAGTAACTTAAAGCTGTGTTGGAACGTTTTCCGAATTATTTTCGAACCGAGATTAACCTTAAATAATTGACAAGTGTGATCATAGAGAGCGATGCTTATCGTCAATATTTAAGGCAGCAATAAATTGTTTTAAAATGTATACGATTTAAGTTATGAAGTTTTTCTATGCTTCTTTTTTGCCTTTTTTGAGTATTTTGTGCAAATTTTCAATTTTTGTGCTTATTTGAAGCCTGTTTTCAGGAATATTTTTTTGTTTTTAAAGTTAATTTATAATTGTTATTTTAAGAACAAGTCCGATGGTGAATTTTAGTAAAATGGAAAATATGAATAAATTAACAGTTTTACAATTCCCCATGCTTCTTCCTCCATATATGCTAGAACGATTCGGCACATATCATTTATTTGAACTTTTACATATTGAAGTAGTAATATACTTAATACGCACAAAAAATTAATTTTTACAACTTTAATTGGATACCTAAGTAAAATGTTTTCTCATTTCTTAGAATGGCCAGGTAACAGCCCGAATTTAAATCCGATTGAAAATCTTTGGGCATTATGAAACGAAAAATTACCGATAATACAAAATCACAATTGCAAAATTTATTAAAAGTTGTATGGCAGATGGCAGAAAGTCATTACAGATGAAATTTTACAACATTTCGTTAAATCTATGCCTGCCCGGTTAAAAAACGATTTTAAAAATGAATGCGGGTTTTAGAAGATGCTAATAAAATACCTGTAATGTAAAGACATTAAATAAATTTTTGATTTCATATTTCTATGGTGTGATACACTTTTTAATAAATATTTTTTAATCCTCGTTTCCTGTCACCATCCATTTATTAATATTTTTCTTTTTTGTAATGTGTACTTAAATATGTATGTACTTTATCATTTCCTACTAAAATTTTCTCGATTTTATTACGAAAATTACAAAATAATTAATGATAGAGGATGTATTTGGGCTGTACTACTCTCAACTAACATTTGCGCATGGCTATTCAGGTTTCGAACTACTTGATACTTGCTCCTCAGCAAGTATCGTTTGAACCGCAAATGAACCAATTCGATCCGTTCAACATAGTTGTTGGAACAGCGGTTTGTTAGTAATCTATGATTGCGAACTGGTAACTTGTGTCTGTTGGAACGACATTTCATTAATGCGCTTGCGTTGTAGTAATATTACTAAAGATACTCGTTGTTGGAACAAACCTATTATCTTCCATGTCTTACCTCCTACCTAAACACATACGTATTTCTCTTCATTGGTTCAATCTTGTTTACTTCAGTGGTAAAGCACCGGACGTGCACTTGAATGTCACTTCTATCTTCATAAGTTTAATTTCGATAATAAAGTCCGCCAATTTTTAGCATTGGCCATTTACCCTTTGTAGCATTTCAAATAGATTTATAACATTCAAGGAATTAAAAATAATTGAATGCATCCATTCGCTGTTTGTAAAAGTTGTTTGAAATACATATATTATTATTTAACATCCGGAAAGATGTAGTTTAAATTAAAGTTATTAATTAAATTCAAATACAAGAAACTAGTATATCGCATAACTTGAACCAAATTGGACCAATTTCCGCTAGAGTACACACATAGACACCGAATCAAATAAGGTTCAAACATGTAAACATATCCAAAGTTAAATATATTCAATATTTACTACTTTGTAAATAGTTCTTTATTAGAATTTTATTTTATCTATTAAAAAACGGATATTCCTCTAATATCTAAAATATTTTGTGATTTATAATTGAAAAGAAAGTGGAAAAAGAAAATTTTGGAATTACTCTAGTAAACAAAAACTTTTATGAAAGTATTTTTTAATTACAAAATAGCAACTTTTGTTCGAGTTATTAAATCGGAACCTCTTGAAATCCATTGTCAAACATTTTGAACATTCTAAGTTGAAAAATTTCTTACTGAAATTGAAATCACAACAAAATTAATTATACATTTCGAGAACAACAATATTGTTACAACATGTGTGTTACAATGTTATCTGATGTTCATGTTTTATTTTTATTATACTACTCTTTGTCAGAAAATTTCCGTTATGAGTTTCATTATAAGCACCTAAAGAAACATCAACGTTCAACAGAACATTGTTGATCTTTTAACATTGTGCAAAGCTAACAATATAAATTTTCAATATTGACAAATTATAGGAAAAGACTGAACATGAGATGTCATATACTACTTGTACATGAGAATAATATAAAAAGATGTACTCGTATACATCTGTAAGAAAAATTGTTGTTCCTCGTGAGGGTATATTTAAAAGTACCTATAATATAAGCTTATATTTTATTATAGAGAAAAATACAATAAGAACAGATTTAATAAAGCTTTAAAAATAATCTGCTTCTTTTGGATTTCTGTTAGCAGACATTTTTTGAAATATGATTCACTTATAAACTACCTGTAGCCTTTAGCAGGATTCTAGGATGGTCTGATCAAATAGCACATCGGCATAAACCCGGAGTTGTATTCATTAAATATAATATATTGTAAATATAATGTGATTGATTTTAAAAGCATTACATTACTCGTACCTAACAAATCAATAAGTAGCTATATAGCAATAGACACATAATTTATTAACAAAATTATAACAGTTTGAATAAGTCAGAAACAATTTACAAGCAATCAATAATTATTATATCACACCAACTGAATGCACTGCAATTTATAACCGTTAGTTGTAAAATCATTAATGCTGCAGTTTCCATCTCGATAGAGACTTATCTCTTCCATTAAAACTTGGCTTCTTAATCGAGATGGGTGAGGGATTACACAAGGTTAGTCGCCAGTAACGATTTCCTTTATTTGTTTTTTTGAATTATGCCCACATATTCCATATTTTATTCCGATATTGTAACTGTGACTTCCCAAATTAGTTATATTACAAATTCTCTTTTTATTATACTTGAAATTTAATCTTTGTGTATGAAAATTTCAAATTACAATTCGCGAATCTCTTTTAGAATCATAAAAATGTACATAATTTTTAAAATTATTAGCCGTAATATACTTGAAGCGTGCACGTTAATTAAAAGAACTTTTTATAATTAATATTTCGTTTTTATTTAATCAATGAATTTCAGCAATAATATTGTGTATAATAATGAAAGTATAATTAATTAGAACTTATTTTACAATTAAAATTGAATGTGCGTTCGAGATGCCTACAAGTTTTACAGTAGGTACCTATATCTATTGAAATTCTAAATTTTATAAAATTGAGCGTGGGTAGAAATTAATTTATACACGAATGTACTTATGTTCAAAAATTATATTTTGCTTCTGCCCACGCTCTAGTCGAAATGAACGTTTTTTTAAATTATTATATTATTTCTACTAATACATACATAAATAAATTATAAAACAGAGCACGGTCGTAAGCCAGCACTTAGAGCGTTAGATTGCTATACCCCAATCGTGGGCCGGATCCCCATCGAGGTGCTGGCAACATCTTTGATGATTCTCTTGGGGGATCGGGTAAACAACTCTAATTTTATCTAACAAACCCGATGTATGTAAAATATTATAAAATATAAAATGATAAGTCGACTCTCAAAGTTTCGATTAAATGTATAAGAACGATTACTTCTATACTTAATATTAATAATAGTATGGATTAACTTTTCCATTAGATTGTTGTTTTAAGTTTTCGAGATTATTAAAAAATTGAATTTGGATTTATTTATCAAATTTCGTCTTCAAAATAAGAATTAAAATGAAAATAGGTACGATAGGCATCAGGTGTATTAGGCAGCATCAGAGCGGTTTTGTGAAATATGTAATTTCCCTAATGGGTTGTGAACTCCATTTCTCTTTATACACGTAATCTTTGCTTTGTTTAAATTTTTTTGTGAGCATACATTTTTAATAGGTTTCGCAATGAGAAAAATGTATCGTGCATCAAAGAAGGTCTAAAGAGTACTTACTCGACAGAAACTGGCAATCGCTGATATCTGAAACAAATTAATTGTTTTTGATTAATTCTTTTTATAATAATTCATATTGATTTAGTCTACACAAATATTTATTTTTAGAGTAATTTAAAATTTTCAGTTTATTTTGGTAAGACATTTATCTCGATAATAATTTAACCTTCGCAAGACACATGTTATTTAAGTGCTTTGTTAAATTAATGCTTTGAAATTATGGAAAATTTAGCTAATTTTTCAAATCCAAAAATTGTTAATTTTTGCTTTAAAGGGTTTCTATAACGCATAAAAAAGATACTGCGGGTTTGCTGAAACTCACTACCAATTATTTCTGCAGAAATAATTGTTGTATTTAATGTTGTTACAGTACTTGCAAGTTTATATTTGTTTTAGAGTTTTTATTGTTCTTTCCACTTATGAGTTTTATTCTCAGAGTAATTATTGAAAAAACCAAAAAGTAAATAAAATAACAATTATGATTTTTAATTACAATTGTACATATTACAAGCTATTTTTAATTAATTTTTTAATTATTAAACAAGTTTGTTGTCTATTTTATTATTATTTTGTACCGGTTTTGGTTTATAGCATCATCAGGTAATTTAATACATAGTAGAACGTCTTTCAGAAATAACTGACATTTCGTATTAAATTACCCGATCATACTATAAAGCGAAACCGATAGAAAATAATAATAAAACATACAAACAAATTCGTTTCATAATTGAAAAAAATATAATTTTACAAAATAACAAAATCATATTAAAAACCAGAATATTAAATATATTGATTAACTTTATCTACATAAAAATCAATAAGTTTATTACAGCAAATAGCTAAAAATCAAAGTATTACATATATGTAAGTTAGAAATACAAGGGCAGATGACTATACTACTGACCATAGCTGTGGTATTTTTTACTAGATGTTGCAGAGTTATGTGCAATTCTTGTCTTGGTACAATACTAATATTATACGTAGTGATTTTGTTTGTTTTAATTTAAATTTCTGGAAGGGATACAGCCGAAGGGTAAATCGGAGAAACATTTTGGTGCACAAGATAATAGGAATTGCAAAGGAATTAATTGCAGACATTTTCAAAAAAGTGCAGGAATTGAAAATAAATAAATTATTTTTATTATCCTTTTATTATCTTTTTGTTAGTTCTACATCCGTAATTCTTCATTGTAAAGCGGACACGTTTATCAATATTGGAAATCTTTTATTGTCAATCATAATTATTGTGCTTTTAAAGACTTTCTAAAGACTAATATATATTTTTTATGCAGTCAATTGATCAGGATTTAAGGTTAACCCATATTTATTTAACATTGAGATAGATTCTTATAGTTGCTGGTGTCATACTTTTAATTTTTAGTTCCGATTGGTATGTAGGGGAAATGGTTTTCCTTCTTCGTTATTACGTTTTTGCATTTGTAATACTTTAATATTATTTGAACTACATTTATATCCGATACATGGCTTTCCATTTTATAACATACATTTTGGATAATATCCCGCAGATTTCGGTGAATATAAATTTATTTGGCATTCACACTAATTTCAGCTGATGACACTAAAAGTGGTAAATACATTGTAAGTATTTTCGTGTGTTTTAGACTTCAACTTTTCAATGGCAAAATTGGAAATGCAAAATCGGTTAAAACAGTGGCAGTTCTGCTAATGATATAGTATATTTATATTATATATTTAAGTTTTTTACAATTTAAACAATATTTTCTTTGCATACAAAAGAAAGATTTGAGTAGTGCGCTTTATTGGGGTAAATTTAAACGATGGACTTCTTTCCATATCAGGCACATCAAAGTGTGGTAATTTGTTTATGTCGGCCTACTTGGATAGTTAAACTAGAGCGTAGAGACTGAGTCACTGAAATTGAAGCAAAGTTACTCTTGTAATGGGTGGATTACAGCCCAAACCTACACTACATTTTATTAAATTTTTGAATGATTTTTTACTTTATAGCATATTGTGGTGAATATGAGCATTAAAATAAATTAATTAATAAATGAATAATAATAAAAATATTAATTAATGAATAATTGCATTTAGTATAAAATAAAATTTTAAATTATTATAAATATATTCATAATCATTATTAAGATAGCTAGTTTCATCGAAATACATTTTTCATTATATGAAATTTGTTTCATTATTTCAGATTAATTTAAGTGTAAATCGTTTCGGAGCTATTCACAGCTATTTAAAAAAATTATCAACCTACATTCTAGAGTTACACTAAATTGCTATGAGAATAACAGAAAAAATTGTAGAAAAGATGTACCAAGCTAAATTTTTCAAGAATTTTGTATAAAAAGTACATGGCATGCAATCTTATGTATGTATGTACGTTAGAACATAAAAAGAAATATTCAACAATTCTTAATTTTAAAAATACTGAAAGGAATTTTAGTACGTACATATTGGGGTCACTCAAGTATTGCAGCTCGCAGCGATTCCTTGCAGTCTCTGCAATATTTTTGTACTGTGGTTGATTTTAATAAAGAAATTTTTCAAAAAAAAAACGACAAATTTCCTGGTTGTAAGTTTGAATTGGATAATTATACTTTTCGAGATAACGATATTTTGGGTAACGTTAGATGCAATATGGTCATGTTTCAAATTTATATCATCTGTGCTGAAAAATTGCTTTGTATGATGTTGATATTGTTATCATGCATTTAAATAGCTTCTAGTGCCTATTATTAAATCTTGAATATTTAATTATGTTAAATAATATATTCTTGTAGAGGGTTCGTATGTGAAATTATGTACATTACGCCACATATGGATGAGGCCAAGTACAAATATATCACGAATAGAATGTATATTGTAAAATATGCATTGTAAATTTATTTATAATTAAATGTTACAGAAAGGTTTTCCCGTTAGTAAATAAATAATTCAAATTTAGCATTTGGTATAATATTATGCTGCTTTTTCCGATTTGTATGCAGTAATATAAATTACGAAGAATAAAAAGTATTCTTACCGTTTATTTTGCAATTTTTAATATTTTTCAATGTTTTATTTGTACTGGAAACCTAAGAGCCCTAGCAGTGTGTTTCCCGTTCTCTAGGGAGTTAATTTTAAATGTGTCTTTCGAAGGTTAAACAAGATTACAAATTAATCTGTTAAACAAACCGTAATAGAAAAATTGTGTAATTAGCTAAATTTACAATTAAACAGACGGACTTTTTCAGTTGTTAAATACCTAACCGAAAGAAATAAAGTCCAAATTTATTTAAAACATTAGCAAAACATATTGTTTTAAAAATATATTATAAATTCTTCGTGAGTTTTATTCATAGCAAAATTAAATCGAATATTCTATTTATTGAACATTAAAACTTGAAAAAAATTGTGGTCGTTTATTAAAACGTGCTTTGATCACCTTTGATCGATTATAATGCAGGCGTGATAAAATTTAAAATCACATATTTACTATTTTTAACGATATTTTTTATAGCTTGTTCTAACAACCCAATTTTCTAAAGTGTTTGTTAATATTCTACACAAATAAAAAAGTTTTTTTTAACTCACCTCCTGTATTCTTCGGTGAATACTAACTTTATGCCACTGATTGTCATCAAAACGAACTTTGTTAGGTTTTATTTGCATTTCTTGTTTTCCATTTGCAAGTCCCATTGTGAGAATTAAACAACCTTCCTTAATAGCCACGTTTAGATAATCCGTTCCATCACCTACAAAACAGTTACAATTGTATAATTTATTTAATTTCTGTTTTATTTAAATTAATTTATGTAAATTATTAGTTTAAAAGAAACGATTTCAAAAATGAACTTCAAATTTTATCTTGGCAAAATGCTCAAAAAGCTTGATCCGTGTATGTTATTATTGTCAATGGTAAGCCAGTAAAATTGCAACGTGTTTTACCACAGGCGCAGCTGGGAAAACTCATTATATATTCCAACAGATTTATTTATAACATGTCACATTGTTTCCTAAATCTATCTGAAACTAAATTCTGCTTACGATATATCAATCTCTTACGACAATACTATTGTAGAAATATTAATAGTTTAGTCGTTTATTTAAAGAAAAATGGATTTTTATATCTGATAATAGTTTTATGTAATATTTTCACAAGACATTTTATTGAGAATTTTGTAACATTACATGCAAAAATGAAATTTTTCTAAAAACTCTAAAGACTTCCCTTTATGACAATTAGTCGTCAATGCTATCAAATTAATAATTACTATTTTACGTTTTCAAAAAATATTTGGAGCTAATGTACTTTTTGTGGTTCGTATTTAGTCCTCCTACAAACTCACTCAAATAAATAAATAAACATTTGCTCCTAATATACAATACTATTGTTTGATTTTTGATGAACGGATAAACTGAACCGATTGAATTGTAAGCAAAAGATTGAACAAAATATACTTTGACTAAAATATTCATGAATACCAAATATCTGCACAACTGGATGAACAGCTTGAGAATTATTGTGAAAGATTACAGAGGCACTTCATTTAGGAAATTATCTAGATTGTATTTTGAGGTTTCCTCGTTCTCAAGTTTTTTCCTTTATGGATGATTGGCCCGAGAGAGTACTATAAATAATGTAAAATTTGAGATTTAGAACTATACTAGTGCATCTTATCTTTCGTAACTAGTATGTAAAATGAGTTAAAAAATACCTAAGGTTATCGCTATAGAAGCAGGGTGAAAGAACCCAGATTAACTTTTTTTTCTCTTAAGCTACCTATCTGAACCCAAATACAACTTATTTTGAAGAAAATGCAAACAAAGCTTGACGGTAATATAAAACAACTTTTGAGAATTAAATTCAATACAACACCATGTAGTTGAAGTGTAGTAATGCTTTCAAAGTATTACTAGACATTTATTTCACTACTTTTTTCTTTTACTACTTACTAGGAATGTGGAAAACTTATCAATTTAGTAAATAACAATTCCACAAATGTTTCTTTTCACAACTTTAAAAAATAAAAATCTAATGCATAATAATCTCAATTTTAAGACCCTCCATTATATTAAAGCTTTTATTTGAAGTTCTTATATTCCTTTTAAAAAACTTTTCATAGCTCTCCTAGAATTGAAGTTATACAAAGGAGCGTATTTATTTGCATCTTTTACAGTTTTTTAATAACAGTAAGCGTTCTATGTAATTTTATAAGACTTAATTGTTTGTTTTATATTTCAACTCATTAACTTTTCAGTTATTATTTTGTGTACTCCTAATTTTCCTTTCATACGATAATTATCGTTAAATTTTTGTTATAATGAACACGCTATTCTATTTGATAAATTTTCGCTTATATTTGTGAAAACGAGTATCTTGGGATTTTCAACTTCTAAATTGCTTACTAGCATTTTAACAGAAAATTCTGCAACTTGAAACTTACAACGAATAGGAAAGTAAATTGTTAAATGTACTTTTCTGCAGGCTAACACATCTTTGACGGTTTATGCTATTACGTACCGTATTACGTTACTTTGCCAAATATTCACCAAGTGACTTGGACTCGCGATGTGTGGACGATATGGCGAACATTCATTTAACAAAATAAGTACCTAATCAGTTAAACAGTAGATAACAAAATAAGATCTGTAAGATTTTCTTTTTTTTTATAGAGAAAAACAAGAAGAAAATTGTAAAATAAAATCAATTGCACTTTGCACCATTGGCTGTGGGTACATTTAAAATTAAATCACCGTAAAGTTGAATGATATACCAAGTTTGTACAAGGCAAGTTTCAATTTCATGTTTTCATCATCAAAATTTTTCTGAAAAATATTGGGTTAAAAAAATTCAAGTACTGAGCAGTCTTTTCGAGTTGCATTTCTGATATAAATTGCTGTTGGCTACTTCCAGAACATGTACTAGCCGTATATAAGGACGATAGTTGAATTTATTTATTTAAATATTTCGTTCTTACTTAATTATTAGCATGCAAACATGTTTTGCTAGGTATGCCATCAAGTTCTAAAGTTTGTTGTACTTATTTTAATTGCGTTTTATTTTTCGTTATTCTGATTATTTAATTAAAATTTAATAATCAACATATTTATTTTAATGTTAAACAAACAATAAATTATTGTAGTGTTATAGAGCAGCGATTCTCAACCTAGGGGTCGCGGAACTATTTTAAGGGGTCGCAGATAATTTAGCGATTTCTTTTCTTGAGTTTGAATTGGAAATTAGTAACCTGAATTTTAAGATTTCCCTTGCTCAAACGATTGAATATGGATTTGATAAACTCATATCAAAACATCAAGATCAAAAAAGTCATTAATAAAAACAATAAGTATAGTCACTTCTGCCGCATAACTCCCATCATCAGCACACCAAATTTGAGCAGAATCGGTTAAAACATTTCCGGAGATTTGTTTGGTGTCTACTATATTAGTGGTCAGTCAAGTAGTAGCCATTTGGCCGAAGACTTTTTCCACACAATTCCCAAAGTTACAGTACGGTTTTTTCACCAACACCCCAAAAAGGGTTTGTTTTAAACAAGAGTTATTTAAAAATAAAGAATAAATAAACAAGAAAAGATATTTATATGGAGTATTAATTAAAAATTACCATTTTTAATATACAGTAGAACCCCTCTATAACGAGTTCGGTTATAATGAATTATCGGCTATAACGAGTAAAAGTTCAGTCCCTTGACTTTTGTTTATATGCTAAACTGACTGTTTATAAGGAAAATCTGCTTATAACGAGTAAGTAGGCTGGTCCCTTGAGCTCTAGTTATAGAGGGGTTCTACTGAAGTACACAAATTTTCAATTATTCTAAATAATTATTGAATTACTGATAACTGTCAGATTTTACCATTTTACATGTAAATAATACAAATGACATTAAAAGAAACCGTAAGCAGCAGATACTTCTTTCTTATGCTTACAAGAAAGGTACAAAATACCGACCGATAAAATTAAATACTTTTTAGATATTGAAAAAAGGTACTGTCAATCTTGCAAAATGAATGTCAAGTTATTGTGATAATATTATTATTATTATATTTTTACAAACCACCTAAGAAATTTTCACAAAATAGATAAATTAAGATTTCAGTTAATATTTTCTGTAATTTTCTTGCCTTTTGCTTGGCTCAATTGTTTCCTCACCAATACTTGTATTTTAAAAACTCCATCAGCACACAAAATTTTATCTCAATCGGCTTAACATTTCAGGAGATACAATGACATTTAAAATTTTTTTATTGTGTGGCAAACATTTCTCCGTCTGTTTTTGCAAAAAAAAGTAATCTTGTTTTTCATGTTGAATTCCTGATTTTTATCAAATGGTTTCATATGCTGTCAAGTCCTGTGGAGGCAATGTTCCTACATACAAAATTTGATCGGGATCCTTTCAGTACTTCATGAATAATTCACTTTTGAAGTTTCAACTTCGATTGCTTGTAATTTTTGACAGGTAGAAAATTAATTTCCTCTATTCTGGATAAAAATTTTCAAGGTCTTTAAAATAACTTGTCACAAAAAAAATCTTTTTTAAAAATCTTGTGATATTTTCTTTTAGTGGCACCCCTGATTTGATAGATCGTGACGAAAACCTTATTTTCAACTTTCTGCCATAAACCCTACTACCATACCAAATTTGGTATGATTGGCGTGATTGGTTGGACGGTTCAGGAATAAAACAAAGAACAAAATTTAACGACAAACAGACCGACAGAGGAATTTTTTTTTATTTTTTGCAAATCTTTACGTTTCTGAACACGGTGATCTCGAAAATGTAAAAACAAGTTTTAACTTTTCTTCGATTATCATACCTCTAAATTTTGATTGGAGGTAAAAAAGAACAAGTTGAGTATTTATGTGTTTTTTTATATATGAATCTTGTTTTAATATAAATTTTAAACAAAGTATATAATTGATTACTATTTTTTATTACTGACATTGTTGATTGTTGGGGTCGCAGAAAATAAGCTTGAAAAATTGGGGGTCGTGTCGTAAAAGGGTTGAGAACCGCTGTTATAGAGCAGTAAAATTATTGTTTATAGTTATTATAAACAATGTCTGCTACTTCTAAGTATTTAATTAAATGAAATACTTGAACGATCATACTCTAACTAAAGAAAAGAACAAAACACAAATAAAATATAAAATAAAGTTTTAAATTGACTGGCGGCATGGTGTACGAAACTTTTTTGGCACCGTTACGTAAAAATAAACAAAACGTAAAGTAAAACGTATTATACGTAAGCGTAAAATAACAATCAAAATGTTATCCTTTCGCATTTTTAATAATAAAAGTATTTTAAAGTTTTGGTATTTGTCATTGTGTTCATTTGAAAAAAAAGGAGACTGAGAATGTTAATATCCATTTTTCAATAAATCGTCGGCATACAAGCAAAATTGACAACTACAAAACTCGAGTTTTACAGGAGAGTAGCTTTTAGGTTAAATATCGCTTATAAAATCAGACAATTAATGCTAAATTTCAATAATTTTAGCCATAATACAATTAATATAGTTTATTATATTAAAATTTTAATTATTCTTTTATTATTATATCGTTAATCAACTTGATTAATCAAATATCTTTTTTTCGCTATTTATGCAGTTGGTCACTTTTGCATGTATGCCGACGAAATATCTTTTAGTTATTGAGTTTCTCAAACAATTAAGAAAATATAATCGTTGACCAGTTATATGCGATTAGGAAAGGGATAATTGATTGTTAGCACAATTAGGTTGTTTAAGATTATTAATTTTCTAAAATTTTAAGTTAAGTTTTAAGTTCTAATTAAGTTATTTTTGCTCACTATCTGGCATCTAGCATTTTTTGAAAATTTAAATTTGTTATAATATATAAATTTTCATTCTTAAAAGCCCCAATACATCGTGTGTCTTAAGAGAAAAATTTTGAGGTTTAGCCCAAAATCGGCTTTCTTAAAATGCACTGTACCTTTATTTAAACGATTTTGTTTTGCTAATTGATTAAAAATCAATGTGTTAACTTTAAAGAATTATGTTTCGATCAACTTGAAGCTTAAACAAATTCTATTTATTTTAAAAGGATTTTATTGAATCGTGCTTCGAGTACAATTTGATCGATTATAGCCTAATCGTGTAAAAATCGTGAAAATTAGATTTGCTTGCAAACAAATTCTATTTATACTAAAAACAATTTTATAAAAAAAGATTACCTGTATAAAAAAGTAATCCATGTGGCGCTCTTGTTTTAAAATAAAAGGTGACAGAATCTTGAGTGCTGACAATAGGTTCACCTCCAGTTTGGCTGAGATCGTACGATAGAAACTCATTACCACGAAAAACTGCCTCCGATGGAGCTTTATCTGCAAAAAATTGTAAAATAAATATGTTTCCGTATAAAATAAAGCAAACAGATTGATATTTGTGTTAAAGAAGCTTTGTGCCGCTTCCAACAGACATTAATCTGGTATTGTTTTATACATAAGCTACTTATAATGTAAATGCTATTAGTAAATAGGAAGAAAAATTTGAATTTACACATTAAACAATAAAAAGTAATTTTTAAAGAAATGCTTCGTGTAATGGGTATTATACATATAGAAAATGTAGAAAATATGCGGAAATATTCTCTTACAAAAGTTTAAATTGTACCTACCAACAAATTTTTAACTTTTAATTTGTATTAAACAAAATAAAGTATGGAATTTTCTGTAGGTAATTAAATCAACGAGAGGCTAGAATATTAAGCAGTTGAAAGTTTTAAAAAAAATTTTTATTTTGCATATCATAGAGTGGACGCCGTGAGTTTAATTTAAATTTATAAATTTAAGGTGTTAAATGTGGTGTTGTTCAAGATTTAAAGCAAGAAAACGCTTCTTTACTGTGCATACCAATATCAGCGTTTCAAGCAAATTTAAAAAATCATTATAAAGTGGTTAAAAGTTTGTGCTTTATAATTTACCTTGGATGTAATATTGATTGCAGAATATTAGAAGTTTGGGTAAAATGCTTTTCAATAAATACAAACTTCGGATAGAAAAGTTTTGTTTGGTCATTTTTTAAGTTGGTTTTCGTATTGACAAGTTAACAATGAAATGTGGCAGTGTAAATGCTTACAAAGTCGACCTAAACTATATTCAACTATCGATTAAATGGAATTAATGGTGTAAAACGAACATGCAACACTCTGTTTGACATACACACACATAGAGATTCATTACCAGGTTATCTATAAAATTGGAAACATATTAAATTTATAACGTGTAAACAAATTTAGAGTTTTTAATTTCAATGCGAAGCCCGAAAGCTTTAATAAAAACTATAAGCTAAAGTAGTAAGGGCATATTTAATGAAAATGTTGTTCATTTGACATGAGCAAAATAAATAAAACAAAAAAAAAACGAAATATCAGTGAATTATTAACATCTCTGTTCGAAGTTTATTAAATGCAAGATTTTCATTAAAAGATACAAAAGTATTTCATAATCGTTATTTTTCAGTAAATTAAAATTTTTTTTTATTGTTATCAATCACAACGAAAAGGGTCGATTGCCAGTTTAATCTATATGTTATTTAAAATTTAATATAAAAAGTTATCTCGACTCATTGTAATAATATAACTAGGGACAGCATCAAAACCTGATAAAACTATAGTTATTATTAAAGATAACAATCCTTAATCTTTTGTTAGTAGCTGTGAAACACTAAAATTAACAAAGCTTTCTGCTCGATTTAATCGACATTCTTAACAATACTGTATTGTTTGTTAACGTAGAGAACATTTTCTCTTTTGTTTTCCTTTCTATAGAGTAACATTTGCTTTGAGCTGCGCGTTTTTCAAAATCAAAGTTACATTTTTAAATGCCGGGTTAATGTAATAATTGAAAAAATAATTAAGATGATTCTTATATTAAGCACATTTCATAAATAAATTCATCGGGGTTTCGTCTTTTGTTTGTTATGGTATTACGTAATTTATAAAGTTTTTAATTCCAATACTACGTTTAATTCAAATTTACTTTGTAAGTTGGGTAAGCTCCGTTAAATCTTATTTAGTTACCGATTATTCCATTTCTGTATTACTAATTGGATGGAATTTGCTTATACCTTAGCTTTTGTTACAGAACCATTTGCTAATAAGCATTTAAATACGTTAAATATAAATCTTATATAACTAACTATAATGTAACATACAATCAAAAGAAATATTAAGGTAAACACGTAATATTATACTACTAAGTAAGTTGTTCTGATTTTAGAAAGTTTTAACTATAACGTTTCGAGAATATCTCAGATTTATATCAAAGAGTTTTATGCAGAGTATTTTACTTCATATCACAAGAAAATTATTAAAAACAAAATTTAATACATAAGGAACTTTTTGAATTATAATCTTTACTTAAACTATATTATTCTAAGTATTCATTAATACCCATCATTCTAACTTTGCTAATTATATAACTTATATTTACTATATTATTTGTTCTTTATTTACCAAAGCTTTACATTTTTATTAACTGTTCTATTTAACTAAATAAATAAATATACTATAACATGTATGTATTACACGATAATTCTGTACAAATGTGGTGTTTGCGCTTTCTAAAGCATATTTCATACAATTAGTAGGGATTGGGGGATATTCCATACCCCCCAAGTATATTAGTCTACTGAAGAAACTAATTAAAATCTCGCTTTAACCAAAATATTGTTTATTTTATATTCTGTTTATAAAGCTCACTCACTGATTTACTATAAACTCACATAAATAGTACCACGGCCGGTGCCAATAGAAACGATATTTCGAAATACAGGAGGAGGTGTTTTGATATCTTGATTAACGAACAGATTCTAGAGTTTTAGTTTTGTTTTCTTTCTTACATCTATTTTTTCAAGTGAATACGTCTGTATTCACATGTAACATGTAACATGTTCAAAAAAAATATAATCAAACTCTTCATGTAATTGAAACATATTCAAAAATATATCCACAAACCTGCAAATTCGGTTTTAACATTAGTAAAAATACTAAGAGTCGTACGATACACATCACAGTAAGCGACATCAACGCCTAATGCATTATGCCGAAATTTTTCAAAATAAAAGTAAAGCCGCGTTGACATGGATAGTTAATCACGACAGTGAGTCACACTTTTGTAGAATACGCGCCGTGTAAACTATACTGATTCGTAAAATATAAATCGTGATTTTTCGCCGAGTTAATGTTCACAACAGCAATATAAACATCCGTGTAACCTTCGCCATGAAAATAAAAATTATCATATCGTGAAAATTAAAATTTGTAAATTCACAAATGTGGAACACGATCGTTATTCACTACCCATGTCAACGCGGCTTTAAGCACAAAACTCACCCTACTTGATCAATAATATACGTCGCAAGTATCGAATATAATATTATCTATGATAAATATGTTAGCTAATACTAAAATGAAGCTATAAACTATGGATAAACGTAAATAAGCCATTAATTTAAGAAATAATTGATATTAAAGTTTCAATTTTTTATACGACAAACTTAAACTCCATTTTATTAACAGTACGTGTGTCTTACGTAAAAAATTAAATCGTAGTTTGATAAAAGCCGCAGTTGCGATATATAGCATTGCAACAGCTAACATGCTAGCAAAAGTTTATGTTAACCCATTATGACCGACAGACCCATGGTAACGCAGTTAATAGCTAGGAGTTACGCCCGTTGATGGAAGACTCGAAGACTCTTTTTCTAGAATCTTCTAAAAAACTGGCCCCGCAAAAATAATAATTAATTTTTGGTTTTATAAATAATAATAATAAAAAATCTCATGTGACAACACATAACTTTCCCATTTATTACTAAAATAATAATAATAATAATTAAAATTAAAATAAAAAAAAAATAATAAAAATTTAATAAATTTAATCTAATCAGCTTTCTAGATTGCTGTTACAAACCAGTATATGAAATTTGAATAAAATCGGTTGACGCGTTTTGAAAAAATCGTGGACGAAAAAATCCCACACACACACACGCACACATATCCGGACATCATTGCAAAATTTGTCTCAAACGAATTGTACGGACTCATAGACTATGGAAAAAATGCTAGTTCAAAATTTTTTTTTACTGGGAAAGTAAAAGTATTTTGACGGATTTTCTCATTTTGACGAGATCTTTTATTTTTTAATATTACACAGCATAAAGCTGGTGATGCCAACAAAAGAATTGTATTTTTGTTGTGTATTCAATGTGTTTTAAAATTAATAATTGAACCACATAACATGGAAATAACCAATACAGCATTTGCATATTTTTACTCTTTTTGAAATTTTTGTATCATAATTTTTAAATTTTCCATGAAATTGTATTATATTTGTTTTTTACGCTCTCAATTATCATATAATTTTTAATTATTTTAATTAATAACTTGTAGTCAAATTCTACTTTTTTATTAGTGATTGCACTACATATATTATGATGCAATATTTACATATTTGAACTTTTTTAAATACTTTACAACTTTGTATATATTATTTGATTTAACACTTGATAATGGGTTATAAAAACCTGAAACATATTATGTAGTGCAATCACTAATAAAAAAGTAGAATTTGATTACAAGTTATTAATTAAAATAATTAAAATGATTCACTAATTCTATCACATCGGCCAAAACCAGACTAAATATGATATTATTGTATATTCTTTGCAATAACCTTTTCGAAAATATTTGCAAAAGGTTTTTAATTTAAAAATGTTTGCTTTGAAAAGTACAAAAATTAAATAAAGATACCTACCTAAATAAATTCATAATTCATATTAAATATATCTTTCATATTTCATATAAAAAAATATTGATATTAGTTGAATATTAATTTAAAATTATTAATTAAACAGTAAAATATACGAATAAATTGCTGATGCTCCAATCATTTCAAATTAATTGGAAAACTATCAGTTAGATCGAAAAAGAGGAGAACTTAAAGCATCATCCTTCTTTATAACATCTTATTCGAATATTAGTGTAGGTTATATGGAAATATTATTGTGGTTATGTCTGGTTTTCATTATGCTAGAATTTGGAAATTGTTTGAAGTTCGATGTTAATAACTATAATAACATATTCTATACCTAATGCCTAATATATTATTATAATAATTGATAACTTTAATAATTTTAATTAATTCATTACTTAATAGTGATGACTGTCAAATTTATTTTGAATGTATTAAATATTAACCATTGAAGAATTACATCGACAAAGAAACCATTTGTCTAATTAAAAATACTTGTTTAGAAATGAAAAGATATAGAACTAAATAGTTAAGTTGCAATTTAACAAAGTTGTTGAATTTAAACTTTTCCAATTGATAAAAGTTCAATATAAACTAAAACAAGTTATTAAAATGTCAACTTTTTAATGGACTGCACAAAAATTGAATTTTCCTTTGCAGACAAAAATTTCTAAATTGGTTGATAGCGCTGTCATGGCTAAGTAATTATGCAACCCACGTAGAGGTATTAAAAAAATTAGCTACTTTTATTTGCATCTTAATTTCTTGTTGCGTGAATTTAATGGAATTTACAAATTACCAGAAGTGTGTGCCTACTTGGAAACCACAACAGTATGTAATTAGCTGAAACTTGAAGCATTTGTCTTAATACAGCGTAATAATATAACTAAACACATGAACACACTAATTAGCATTCAGATTATAATTTTTGTGTAATAATTGTTACCATATTTATACCAAAGGTCCAAAAACTTAATATTCAAATAAATATATTATGAGTTTGTGCAAACAATTATTGTTGCTACTTATTCATCAAATTTCGATTATTAAAATATAAATAATTCATTTAATCTATTATAAAATTATAAATAATATTAAATAAATAATACATAATATATTGGAGAAAATAGAAAAAACAATTAAATATTGTTGTATTTGTTCGTGTCACACTTAGCACATAAAGTACTTTATATAGTTTATCCTGACATATATTTATTATTATAAGAAAGTTTTACAATTAGTATAATGGAAAGCAACAACCATATATGTATAGTTATGTATGTGGTATATTACAAATTACATAATATAATAGCTATAATATTATAGCGGTACTGTAATATATACGAGTATATACTACATATAGTAGGTTACGAAAAAATGAATTTATATTGGTAAAAGTGCATACTTGCCGGTAAATGTATATTAATCCCGGTGCTTATAGTAAATGTACATTACTTCAAAATATAACACATAAATGTAGGTACATTATTACACATACAAGTATTTTTCCCAATAGAATTAGAATTATGTAAACATACTACACCAAGAGGTATTGGTAACACTTTATTCAAACGTAAAAGTAAATAATATATTATATTATTAGGGGTTGGTCGAACACACTTTCAAATTTAATAAAACGACAATGCATTATTTTTAATTTGTGATATTACTCCTTTAAGCAACCTTTTGTAGTTTGCTTTGATGATGTGATAATTGTCTCGAAACTAGTCAGTAATAATTATTTAGAATGAAATCACGCTTAAATAGTCCATTGTTCTTTTATCAAAGCAAACTGCATGTCCATGTTTTGTTGAAAATCACCCTGGGTTACAATTGATCATATAAAAATATTTAATAAGAAATATTAATACTAAAGGAGGGTAAGTGTTACAAATAGTGTTTCGTTAGATAGACAAGCGGCTGAAAACTTTTTCATAAAAAGTTTAAGAAGCCGCTAAGTTAACAGATGATTTCGATTGGTTTGTTAGTACTACGGTATAATTTCCATTGGCTAGTTAAATTTAACGACTTCTTAAAAGTTTTATGAAACCGATCATAAGTACTCTATCTAATACTGCTGTTGTCTAAATAGTCTTTCTAGATAATTAGCTAATCAGGTCTATTATGTATCCCAAACGTTATTATAAAGGTGACAGTTATGACATAATATTAAAGGATTTCGGCAAATTGGTATTACCTATCGTTTTCACAAAGCGTTATTTTAACAAGATCTAGATAATAAAGGTTTTCTTACCATTTATAGTGCATACCAATTTGTCAAAACCTTTATTTTATTTCATAACTGTCACCTTTATAATAACGTTTGGGATACATAATAGACCTGAATAATTGTTTAAAAAATCAAAATTGTAGTAGACAAATGACTAATAGAAAATAACATCCTGTTTGTTCTAAACTAATGGGAATTCTCAAAATTCCCGTTATTTTGCAAACGAAAATGATATCTTAACTGTAGTAATTATTATGAATCAATGGTAATCTTTAAATTAACGTTAACTCCTCTTATTGGTGAAAAGGTTATCGTAACTGTTCTAAACCCACGAGAATCACCGAAAGCAATGTTAATTCGCCCATGAAAATATATTACGTAATAATTGGAGGGGTCAGAATAGAAGTGAATTAAGTCCATATTGGAAATTTTTGGAGTTACGGTTATTCTGAATAAAATTTCTTATTATTATATATAATTTTTATGTTTCTTATTATCACATATTGAGTATTAAAAACCAGTGGATGTAATTCTTTGATAAAATTGATTATTATATATTTTTTAATAACGATTAAAATACTTTAAATATCGATAATTTTCAAAACGCTCATATGGACTTGATTCACTTCTATTCTGACCCCTCCAATTATTGTAAGCCAATAGAAATTTCTATCTAAATTTCTCTAAATCTTTCAAAAAGTAAACCGCACATCTACAAAATCTTGTATACCAATATTTCTCTTTTTGTTTCAAATTCCTCTGCGATTTACCTCTTGATATGTCTTTCAAATCGTGATTTTCTTTCCAGGTGTCAAAATTTGTTAAAATATTTAATAAAATATTGGATCGTGAAAACTTGGTCGCGCTAATGGAGCTTGATGGCTTAGGGTATTCCGAACCATTGTGCCACTATTGAGAAATAGGAATCCTTGATATAATTCTGAATCAAAGTTTTTATTTACTTCAAGATTACAGATGACTTATGGGAATCACGTGACGTTCGACAATTTTCAAAACATGAAACTGCAAACACAAAGTTGAATCTCGATGAATCTGAAATATTTTTAATTGGAATATTTTGAATAAGTGGCCTAGCAACGTTAGTTGAAGTGGTAATCAAGATTTTGTGTTTTGTGTTTTGATCCTCTTGTATGTATCCTCTTCTGTTGTATCGCGTGGATAATTTTTTTGAAAACAAGTTGTATAAGATATTGATGTTTCAATATGTCACGCAACTAATAGTAGTGGTCCGATTTCGCCCGTATTGGAGATTTATATCAAGCTAGACGTAGTCGACTTGCCCGTGTGTAGTGGAATTTGATAACGATGATGTGTGGTTGTGGTGCTGCTAGAAAAACTCGATCAAATTTTTTTCTTCTTGTCGCGGTATATTCAAATTTGTATATTACAAGCATTGCGTATAAATTAAATAATAATTCATTTATTAATCGAAGAAGTACATAATTAATCAAAAAGAATTAACTTTGTAAGAACAAATGTATTTAATTAAAATAATAACAGTTTTGTAATAATTATGTGACGGATTTTCGAAGAAATTAAAAATTATTTTAATATTTACAGAAATGTGGTTGGATCAGTTCATGCCATTAAAACATTTTACGATTTAGCGCTTCGAAGCGGTAAAATAAGCTTCTAAACTAAAAGAAGCCTTTTAAAATAAGAATCCTGTTTGAAAACATAGAAACATTCAGTTGATTCGAGATGCTTTAGTGGCAAGTCGACTGTTTACGTCTTTTATAAAACATTTTTTACACCACTCGCGTGAGCATTATGCTCACTTGACCATTGCTGTATTGTGACAATATTCTATTCAACTGACAATAATTAGAAAGTTCAGCAACCTTCTATCATATTATTTGTAAGAAAAACATTATCGCTAGATAATCAGCGACAACGCTAGCTTAAACCTATACTATATCCTATAGTCCCTCGATGAGAGGACTCCTAATTAATGTCTTTACAGTCGTCTTGGTGTGATAATACTTTACAGTGATTCAGAGTCTACATACTAAACTAGGCCTGTAATGCATCAGTAGGTGTTTTTCGTATCCGTTAAATTTTTATGTATTGATAGTTTGTCTAACTTAAAATAAAAAAATTAGTAAATACTGAAACTTTGTTTCCTGTTCAACTTTTGCATTTCTCCATGATGAGGGCGCCATGTATTCCAGAAACCATCACATATTTATAATTATTTAAGTAAAATATTTCTGTAAATATATTTTAAATTTTATTCTGACCATCCATTGGACGTATATTAACGACTTAATGTAACAATTATTTTCAGGAAATCACCAAATCAAGCAATACGAAGATTAGTAAGTATCGAGAGTTGGTAGTAGATGGAAATTATTTGTATTTGGATGCTACAATTAACTGGATAAACTGTCAGGAACTACCATAAGATTGACAGGCATTGATAAACTACATCAAACTTTACTAAGCTTCAATAAATTAATTCCATCGAGAATAGCGTTTCTGGAATCAATTTAAAATTAAGAAATTCAAATGTCAATAATAATGACCCACACAAATATTATTATTTATAAAATACCTAAGGTATTATAGTCATCACGCATCTACATAATATCATTAATATTGTTGATTTGTTGGTAAGTGAAATAATAATAATAATAGTAATCAATTAATTCACATAACAATAATACATTCCAACCCTTGCGATATATTATGTGAAACAGAAACTGCTATGGACATTAAAGGATTTCACCAAAGCACAACATCTTTGTAAGCAGCTTATTTTGGATTTCAAAATAATCGAATGCAATTTTCAGAAATGATATGTTGATTCAATTTTGTTATGGTATTACTTAGTCTTGTTTAACATGCAAATTGTTAGTTTTAACAAATTTGAAAATATTTCACTTTGCCCATTGAAAAGTTTATTTTACACAAGTATTTAATATCATATTATTTAGCTTTTCTAATGGTTAAAATAAAAACGGTTTATTAAAAAATGTAAGCTTAGTAAATAAAAATTTTCTTTAAATTGGATGATAAATAAAGATTGATTTACACCGAGCTAAATTCAATTATAGTTGATTAAGCAGTAAGTACATGAAAATAGAGCTCACAACATCTCGTCGAACTTTCAGCAAGATTAAGTTCTAACAGATTCCCGAAAATTTATTCCGCTTTTGCTTTCGGTTAATATTTGTTCAACTTGTAGCCGAAAAGCTAAATCGAATAGATATTGAGATTTATGATCTAAGAATTTGTTTTCGACATTTTCTGTTTTAAAGAAATTTGTATTGGTGCGTAATACCTCTCCGCCTAAAATACGTGTATCGATTTATATTCCTGTATTTTAAATTTATATTCGGTACGTGTAAAGTATATTTGTTTCTAAAAGTATGCCGAAACAACATAATTCACATAAGTTTTTACATTATTTATTGAACAAAATTATAATCAGCACACAAATTTGTGATATTATTGCCATTTATCACTTAACGTAGATTTGACCGTAATTGTGATAAATTATTGCAAGTTTACCAAGTAGCCACTTTAATTAGTAGATAATATTTTATGTAGGAACTTGCAAAGATAAAACAAGCGTTTTTGAAGCAATGTCTTATTTTGTAATCCATAACAAATTTGTCAACTTCGCTGTAAGACTAAATTTTATTACACGTGGATAACATTTCGTGCAATTTTCATTTTTATCGAGGCGGTTTATGAAGCTTGTAATTTATTTTTCAATCAAATTTGATAATGGAAGAACTTCTGGTAAAAGATCGGTTTCTTGAACCTCAATTTCAAACTTTGTTAATAAAATTTTTATGCAAATCGTTGCATTTCGTCGTTTCGCCATCAGAAACAAAATAAAACAATTTAGAAACACGCAATTTTTTGCCATTTAAGCTTTTTGATGTATTGTAAGGAAAATAAGTGGAAGTTACGAAATACAAAAAATATGGTACATACGTAGTACCTACATGTAACAAAGAGAAAATAAAATTTTATTTGGTTTGTAGAAACGATTTTCATGTTATAAAATATGCTGTTAAAATCAGCTTAACAAGATTTGTTTGATAAATCCGCAGGATATTGTACCTGTACATTGCAAATCTGGAGAAATCGTGCGAGAACGTCCGAATCGAAATATGTTATGAAATTCGTTGGAGTAGTACATACTTTAATCATTAACCTTTTACTCCATTTGAAATATAGCTTAACTTTGCTTCTCATCTTCACAATACATTCTCCCATGAGAATCAATTCCCTTCTATCTCTTTTTAGTTTACAATTTCAATCAACAACGTGTTGATGTCCAGAGAACACACGTGCATAAAAGTGCATCGAGTGATTGGTTAAATATTCAACTAGGTATGTTAGTTCTACGCAATATTGGAAAAATTTCCAATAATGGAAATTTAAAAAAATCTATAATAGTTCAGTGGGTAGGTAGTCATTTTTCTGTTCTATAAATTTTTAGTCTATCCAATGTTGCCTTCTTTGTGTTGTTGAGTGTGAGTTTCCGTCTCTATGTATTCAGTCGTTACATGTACATTTTCTAATTAACTAGAAATAATAAAATTTCTAAATTTTAATTTTATCAAACTATATATATAAATATTATATATTTTTTGTGCATACATTTCTTTTAACGTAAAACTATTGCGTTTTAGTGTTGGCTTAATTAATTTATAGACTGCAGTGTACTGCTGCAGATATGTAATATGCATAGAAAAATTTTAGTCACATCTCTACATAAAATTTACTGCGCTATCCGTTTGGGGATAGCTTTGGTCAGTAATATTTGAAATACAATTTTATAACATAAAATTTTGAAATCTAAATTTGCTTTGATCGGAAGCTTAATTATTTAGTTATGCTGTAGTTTAAACAAATTTTATAAATGCAAAACAAAAAAGTTTCTTCCGATGACAAAACTGTTTCAGTTAAAATGGGCCATTTATTCTAATAGACACATATTGAATACAGAAAACTCAAGTAGCACTAAGGATAAAAAATAGGTCACCTTTCTCGCAGTATTCTCCTTCGTAGTCGGGATTTCGACATTCGCAGATGGGACCACTATCTGTAGAAATGCAGATACCACCATGTTGGCAAGGATCTCGAGTTTCACAAGCATCACTACTGTTGCCCCTTAAAGTCTGTAAATAAAGAAGAAGAGTTGTACAAATTGCATTATTATTGCTGAAATAAGCGACTACGAAAAGAAACTTTCTAGTCTACTCAAAACATTCTATTTTAAAATTTGTGTTCTTAATAACGATAAGATCAAATAAAAATGTATTCGCATTTTAATAAAAAATACAAAACTACCACCATTATTGACTAAAAGATAAAAATTTAAATGTGAACTCTTATTCCTTATAGCTTTAAATGTAAAAAAGTAGTAAAATTTACATTTAAAAATTCTCCATACATTATTTAAATATCCTAATATTCATTTCTTTTGTATATTTATAGGGATTTAAATAAGTTCTTATATTTTACTGAAACTAAATATAAATCTGCGACGTGTTTTATAATTAGGTACCTAGATAGATCATTTTTCTGAAGTTACTTATTCATATTACCCAAGTGAAAATAAATTTATTATCAGAGTCTCTTTCACAACTTTTGTCACTAATTAATAATGCTCTTTAGTTACAAGCTTCTAATAAAGTAACATTTATGAATGCAATTTGTTCTTTATAAAATAATTAATGTTTCATTATTTAATGGCTAATTTTATAAAACTACATAATTAACGCCATCTTTACTAAGAGGAAATAGCTTTAATACAGAAATTATATAATATTTGCGCTCGGTTTCAACTATCTACCAAAAACTGAAAATATAAGGTCTGATATGGTACTTAATCTCTGCTGTAGCAAGCTAAGACCCTTTTCAACTATAAAATTGTAACCATGGCGATGGGGGATTATCTTCGATTTAGCATTAATAGAAAAACCCTTCATAAAATTTTTATATTTCACTACAAAACTTTCTGTAATTGAATTCAAATAACCGATAGAAAGAAATTTTCAGCGAACAATCATTTTCGAATAACAACTCGAAAAAAATAAAGTTAAATTAGTCATCCCGAAATGATGCACATACGAAACCTTAAATGGCAAGATAAAAAGTTCCAATAAAAAAGTAATATATCTACATTTAAATTTTTGCAATTTGATGTGATAGGTTTACACAATTTCGATGAAATTTTGATTTGATACTTTTCTAATGCGTGAAATTTTCTATATAGAAAACTTCATTACATCGGAACGATCCATATACCTACATTAATAACTTTTAAAATAAGTTAGCTGGTTCAGCAAAAATAAATTAAACTGGCATCATAAGAGATTAAATATAATGTTTTTAAAAAAATTAGATTTCTTTAATTGGCATGCTATTTTTCAAATGTCACATTAAAATCTTCAATTAAAACTTTATAATTAGTAGGTATAACTAAAGATTTTGTTAAAAAAACTATTATTATTCTACTTTACGTTAGTTTTAACAATGTAGCCAAATAAATTATATTATAAGAAGTCATTTAGCGTTTGCAGTGACAATAAACTGCTATATTTTATTCTCAAAGTTCTTAATTAACTCCATTAAAAGAGCAAACTTAAGAAACTGAAGTCTCAACACAGTTGTAGGCGTAAATTAAAAACACTTTTAAAAGTCACTGCAATACAAAGCGTTAATTAAAATAAATTATTTCTTTTTATATTTAAACAAAGTATAAATTGATATTTTATTACTGCCATATTTTATAATTATGAATTTAAGCAATTATTATGTTACCTAATAACTACCGGCAAAAATTCATGTCATCAAGTAGTATGAAAGTTACTAAATTTTCCTACACTCGGTATTACTTTGTAGAGTACACCCGAAGTAACGACTATAAAGAGCACTGATAAAAATCATTTACTCAGGTAGCAAGGGTTTCTTTCCAAGTGTAGCGTTTTATATAAGTTTAAAGAAGACTTTATCTATAAAAATGGTGTAATTTAGTTTCAGATATTTAAGATTAACATTCATCGAACGAATTAATGTATTTAACATATTTATTATAATGTTAGATGCTAATAAATCAACTATTGCTAAACTAGAATTCAATATGCATATTTTTGTAAATGTAGTCAACATTCATAACAAAAATAATTACTCAATTCAATTCCAGAACTTCATCAATACCATAATTTTTTCATCGATACTATGAATTTTTCATCAATATGATGAATTTTGTGCATTGGCATTTTTTTGCAGCAGATTCTCGTTCGGCCGACATCCAATTAGCCGGCATCGAGATTTCACAAACGACACGTAAAAATGCATTTTTTGTTTTTTAACTGTGACCTGCATATATTTTGGTTTAATTTCATTCAAAAGTTTTAAAAATTAATATGTGTGTCATACTGTAACCAGGTACAAAGAGAGCACCGGACTTATGACATTGCGGAAGATGCAGACTACATTTCAATCAGAAGGATTCAGGAAGAAGCAATGCACCAAATTTTTCATACATTTTCAGAACCAGAATTCTGTTATAATATCATTGATTCCTTCATTTCACGTAGGTTGAATATAGTGGGCCCCTCATCCACTTTACATGTATTTACGCATATTTTCTAGCCGCCTACATAATTGAAGTTACAACAAAGTTTTCAAATTATACAGTTTAGAACTTTCTATAATAAACGATAAAGTCGTATAAATTAAAAATTTGTTTTTTTTTAATTACTCGAATATAAAAACATTTATAACAAAAATACTACTCGAATTTTAAAAAATCTAATGAAAAAGTTATTTAATCAAAAAGATAAAATTTTTATATTCTAGGATAAGTAATATTTATTTATATTCATATATGAAAAGTTTAAAAACGAAAAATGCTTTAAAGAAGATCTGCTGAACATATTTAAAATTTTAATTAAGTTTGTTTGAAGTTCCTATTAACTATTATTATCAAAATTACTTTGCTGTCACAGTGCCATCAATTTAACAACGATATTCAGTTAATAAGAATTGAGAGTAATTATTATTCGTATTTAGATTTTTAACCAACATATACAGAGCGTTATAGAAAGTTAAGGTTAGATAATTTAGAAGCTGATATTTTTAATTTACTTAAACTTATCGATAATATACAATTTACAGTTATAATAGCAGTTATTAATATGATAATACGGTATCGATATAATACGATAATTGGAAATGTATTCTTTTGCATAATATAAAACATAATAAATAATATACAAAAAACATTTAAATTCTCTTTGAATTTTGTAGTACAGCTGGTAATAAATTTTCGTAAAACGCTTGCATAAAGTCAGAAGTTGCCATCGTGGTCACCATATAAGCTCCAGTAAGTTTTACTGTTAAACAACTTTATTTTATAATCTTTACTGTGAGATTTATTTAGCTTTTTTTTGTTAAATTTTGCATTTGTATAAACCATGTTCTATCATAAATACTATAAAAGGCAATGGCAAACCACCGAGGTAGTATGCTATGGGAATGAAGTCTACGTAATACAGTAGGTCCGCATGTATATTAAGAAACTACTACTTTAGTTAAAGGAATAATACAGATGACAAAACATATCGATGCAAATTAAAGCCTGCATTTAATTGTAATTATAGTATATACATAGCTATTCAAGTCACGATTAAACAAATTAAGATGAATCAAGTGCAAATTACCCGACTTCTGCATTCGATTGATGAGCGAATTATAGCAATAATTTGTGGTAACAAAATTAATTATATAAACAAGAAGCGTAATGTGTTCCACCACACGTAAAGTGATAGTAAATTTCACTAAGATGTTCGGGACAATTATATTTATTGTTAATTATGTTGTAAGGAAATAGGCATCACTCTTCGATACCGCAAAGTGGGCATAATATAAGCACAAGAGTCTTTACGAATACTCATAGAATATTCTGTCAGCCGCAAAATTCAGCCTACAACTATTATGATAATACGGTGGGACTTGAATTCTTTCCCATAAATTCAAATTTCAAAAGCTATTGGTTTAAATTAAAAAAGTTCCATCATATGACAGGTGATTGCAATAGATCAAAGACATTTTTGATACTTTCGTGATGTTCCCACTTAAGAACCCTGACATGAACAGCAAAATTAAATTTTTAGGTATTTGAAACATGACATGTTTTGTTTAACAAAAGGAGATATATATTCATTTCAGCATTTAAACATTTAATGACGACAATTCTTGACACGAAGTTTTATTAGTAATACATATACAAGCCAGTTTAAAAAAATTATTGAAAACAAAAATTATTATTGATAGAATTTCTTGACTTTGGAAAATAATATCTGCGTATGATTTACTTTGCCGAGATAATAAATTCTTGTGGTGAATAACTGATTCTCTGCAATCCGGTTCTGTCATAGTTCGGTTCATACATTGTAATTCGTTCACGTAGAGATGACCACAAAGGTTTGGTACGGGAAACCCATAACTTGACAAACTGAAAGCAACAATAACAATGATTTACGTGTTTTACTTACACTTCTATTAATTTTCGTATTAATTAAAACAATTGTTATTATTATCTATCTTGTTAACTAATTAATGTATACGGTTGCTTTAATGTCGATTGTTGCTCTCAATAACAATTATTTGGAACTCGTGTTTTCCATTACGAAAACCGCATATATGGTTCGAAATATAAGCTGCCATTAAAATGTATGTAACTGCTAAATAATAAAAATTAATTTTTAATATGAGCATGATATGATTATTGAACCTGTTCAACTTTATTTCGTTAAATGAATTCTGAAAAGGAGCTAATTGTAATACAAGGTAGTAATAAAAAACCCTCAAAATTTTCAATACATTTTGAAATGAATATACTCAAATTTTAAACAATGTAACCTAAAATAAAAGCTGGGCTGCTTAAAACAAAAATTAATTTGATTAAAATACATTTCCATCGGTAATTCATTTTCGCCTCCTACCGAGTAAGAAACTTGGTGAAGAAATTGATTGAATTTGAAATCCGTGTATCACTAACACTCGGATCTTCCGTTGTAAAAAAACAAAATTACAAAAACTATCATTAACAATATTAAATATTTTAAGGGAAACTTTTCAAAAATAATTAGTTAAATAATTACCTGCAATTGCAAATAAATATTTAACAGCGAGCGGTCGGTGGTGTGAATTTATGCGAGTTCGTTTAAACACGAAAATCTTGCATGTGAACTAACTCTTGGTAAACATGAAATATTTATTAGAAATAAATATTGCCTAGGTTTGTAAATACACAATCAATATTAACCAAAATAAATCCAAGAACATAATTAGTATACAAATTTATTACAGTCGTCTAAATCCACCCTGATTATCATCACCGGCTCAATAATTACAATAATCGTATGCTTTATTTGTACCTACATTAATTACCGTACTAATTAGATTTTAATTAAACTTAATACTTATTTTTATATCAAAAAATATTCCGATCTTTTATAACACAAATATTAGAATGTTTAGTGGATAGGTATCATTAAAATTGAAATAACTAAATTGGAAATTTAAAACCGAAAATGTTTATTTAATTCGGCAAAAGCAAAATTTATTCAACTAGTAGGTACATTCCGCTTTTATCGTAATTATACGATTGGGTTTTTTAAATCAAGGAACAAAAGGAGTGTATGTACGTTTGAAAATATACATAGGTATTATAAACAATGCCAGTAAAAGAGATTGACCTATTACATTTTAAAGTCTGGTGTATCAATGCACAAATAAAGTGCTAAGTTAACTAACAGGAACATAAACCAATAAATTGACCAATCATGTGGTTTGTAATCCCACTTTATCCTTCCGCTAGAGATAACTTGAAAATAATTTATTTAGCATTGCATTGATAAACCACCCCTAACAATAAATTACAGTAGAACGAGCATTTATAATAGAACGCTGTGGGTGGATGTAAGGAAAAGTTCGAACGTCTTTTTAAAATAAAATTTAATATTGTAATTTTGCCTTACACCACACGTCACTGAGTATCATTTTCACAAAAAAACTTTTTAAGGATTATTTTTTAATACCCACATCATGTTTTCCGAAAATGTCAATTGTATAAGTTTTATACTGTGACATACATCTGTAGGCAAATAAAAATTTAATATCAAATAATTTGTTTTTAGTTAAGCTAATATAAACTTGACAGACATCTATAAATATTTAAATAAATCGATTGAATGCTCGATACGTACAGTACGAGCGATCAACTAAACTTAAATTAAAGGTCAATGGTAAATTTCTACGGTTTCTTCACAACTATTAAAATAATTCTGTATTTAATTTGTAACTTTCTTATTTTATTTTTATACAAGTAAACATAAAAATAGAAAAATATTTTTTAAACTACGATTATCAAGGTTGCAGTACAAGTCTTTTGAAGAACCCTTACTTAAAGATACATTTATTCCCCATAAAAGGAAAAGTTTCTAAAATGTTTACTAAACACTTGATGAAACATCGAATAATTACAAAAGGACGCGCAACGTATCATATCATAGGTGTCTGGTTCTAACTTCAATAAGTTTTGAATCCAAATGGACCATACTATCTAATGTTAATATGTACATCGAATGTGTTTGGTGGCAATGTGGCTATCTGGTTCTAACGTTGAAAATTAATTAAATCTTAAATAGATACACAGCCTCTTTGATAAGCAAACTAAAAAATTATTTAAACTTTTTATTTTCTACATTACTTTAATTCCTGAAAGTGTTGTGTGATTGCAGTGGGTGACGCGAACTAAAAGTACTTTAGTGCGCTGCCTGTCACCAGAGTAAAGCTTTAAATTTTATAATAATTAAATTAATTAAAGTGAATTTTCCATATTAGGTATTTTCATAAAAATTGATTGTAATTAAAAATGGTTTGATGGTTTAACCATTACATCTACTTAGCTACTGGGTATAATGTAAAATTTACTATTTAAAAATATTTAATATTTCAAAATTGGAAAATTTACAAGCAAAATTATTAACTGTTTTCATTAGATCCATCGTAGTGTAGGTAGATGTATTTTGATAAAACTTCAAACAAATTTTAGTTAAAAAAAAGTTTTCAGTGCTGATAATTTTTTCTCTAAAAAATATTGTATGTATATTAAAGAATTATTACATCCATCCTTTGAGCTTCAATAAAAACGAAACATAAAATGTCATGTAGGTATTACATTCAATTAACTTTTGAGCTAATTTTGAAAAAACCCGAATATATTATTTTTATTTAACTAACATAATTTCAACAACTTTTTGCTTTAAACATATTGATTATGACTTTAATCCGAGCACATGAAATGTTTTTTTATTATTTGTTTCATCATTACAAAACAAAATTACATTTTCAGCTTTATTCGTGTATTCTTTGTTTTAAAATATGTGAAACAAAAAAATTATAAAACAAAAAATTACAATAAAATGTTGTGTGTTCGTATTAGCAAAGTTTTACCATACTATAGATGTATATTATTTATGTAGTAACTTCAAATATTATTTGAATATTACTTTATAGCATTTGTTAAATTGTTTTAAACTTAATTTTCTAAATGTAAATAATATATATACCATACTATAGCAGGTGACCGACCCAACACCCAATCTAAAATTATTAATTAAAACCCGATATTAAAAGATTAATTTTTTTTAACTTCTTGTTTTCCATTATAATGGATATTATGAACGAAAATGTATCAATTTAAAGAAATTTGATGTTCAAATATTAATAGTAAATTGAAAAAACAGAACTATTAAAAATTATTTAGTAAAGTATGCATTTAACCCATGCAAACTATTTTTTTAATACAAAATAGCTAATTTTCTATTTCATTATTTAGCTTTTAACAAAAACTTTAAACGAACTAAATATTAAGAGTTTATTATCTTAAAACGCAGAAAGAATATCTCTTTAAGTTGATACATTTTTCATTCTTATCCATTTAAGGGGAAGCAGGAATTTAAAAAAATCAATTTCCCATGTTATTTCATAATTTTTCATAACTTCTCTTTTGAGGATATTACAATGGAATTCCTTATAAGTGAGCTGCACCCTCCCTAACTTTTATCAATATAACTTGAAAGCTGTTTCTCAAAACTATTTGATCCAAAGTGTAATATTAATTTTAAATCATCAGTATCTGCTATAAAAGGTAATTATAATTTTAATTTTTAATAAATGATTTAATCGAAAGTGTATTTAATTTACTAAAACCACGAAGATTGGTTCGTGGTTTTGTGTTCAGCCACAGTCTTTATTAATATTATTCAATTTTTCATCTGATTGTTGTAGAGACATACCCTTATTTTTTGCTTTTTGTTATTAAGAAGCACAAAACATCAAGCACTTTTCTTTTACTCTAATTACATCAGTTTAGACATTTAATTAGTTTTTAATGTTATCTCTCCTATTAGAATTTTATCTGATCAATGTTATAAGCCATTGATTTATTTATATCGTCAAGCGCCGAGCGGACAAATTTTTTGTTCGAACTACTTACTCCGTTTCGATTTAGTCATTGATTAAAGATTCAAGATTAGTAATGAGTTACCTAGGTGAGATGCAAAACGGCATACAACATCTGTATAAAATTGTCTTTAAAAATAAAATTTTAGGATTCCATTCTAGTCAAAAAATTTTTAAATGAGAAACGAAAATAAATAAAAAAGTAAAAATATCATCAACAAAGTTATTTTATGAATTTTTAACATTAATGCAAGTGTTTTGAAGCAGGTTTCCTACCACAAAGGTACTTTTGATAAAACTTTTATAAACATTAAAATGTAAAGTAGATATTTACTTAAAAAAGTGTATCTATTTGTCAAAGTAGACACAAACATTACAAATATGTATACATTTTGCTGTAACTTCCAAAGTAATTTACATAATTTAGTATTTTCAAACTCCCCTTACTCCATGTACCTAATAAGGTTTCCATAAACATTAAAACTTGTATTTAAAACTGATTAATTTTATTTTGAACTGTTAACAAACAAAAACCGAATTATATTCTTTAGTAATTAACAATTATAATATTTTCCTACCTAAGTAAAATCTACACGTAACACTTTCAGGGATGATTGAAATACTCTTGAGATTTATGAAAATGGAAATTTAGCTAATGTGTACTTAGGCTCGATATTAATATTTGAGCCCTTTGATTATTCTTACTACCTAGTATATGCATATAAACACTTTTCTCTAATCTTTTTATAATAACTATTAACAAAGCTTCTGTTGAAATGTAGCAATCAACGCACAACAAATTGAATTGAGCCCCAGCAAAGCGTGGGATAGGGGCAAAACGTAAGTGACTACAAGTAAGTAGTCGTGGGTTGTAATCCTACATACGCCTGTTGGATGGGTGTAATGATTAATGACTAAAGTTGTTAAAAACCATGAACAGTTTAAAAGGAATACTCTTGTAGCACTTTTATTGCATCAATACTGAGTCTGTAATTAGACCAGTTCGGTTGTACAATTATTATTATTTCACATTTTTATGATTCACTAAATTATGCAGAATAGTCAGACAATTGGCCACTAGCTTTATTTTAAATATTTTATAAAATATTAAACCTGCCAATTGCATTGGTTACTCTGCGAAATATATTAATTATGGTTAATTTTGTTTACTCTTATGTAATTGACTGTTTAAAGAATGATTTGGGTGAACTTGACAGTATCACGTCTTTGAAATGTTTTCTACCTGATTTATGATTGCGGTGCAAGTTGATCCAATGTTTTTATGTACGTACAATACATAATTTATTATAATAAATATATTATGTGAGTCCAATATTTGAAATTTTATTTAGCAAATAAAATATCTTTTAATTTAATTTAAAAATGTATAAAATACGAAAATTTACAGTTTCTATTTTGTTTACTTTGAGTGCAAAATGTATATTGTATATTTTGACCATAGTATGGCTGTATTATTTCGGCATTTAGTACCTCAAAGATGTTCCCAACATCTTTGTGAGACACGGTCAAAATAATTAAAAAATAATTAATTACAAACAAAGGGGGTAATTTAAAATTTCAGTGCAATATTATAAACTCCACTGATGCAAAAATCAATATTTTTAAATAGGTATGCAGTGTACACATATAAAAGAATATTTCAACATCGAAATCAACCAAGGTACTTTTTATACAATATTACACATTATCCCAATTATATTGGTGATTCCAGAAGCCAAACAAAATTCACTCAAAAGCTAAAGTCAAGTTTCAAGTGGTAAGTTTTTTGAAAATAAGGTATCGGTTTAACTACTTTACTGTTACCAATTCTTATAAGTTGTGGAGATTATTAATTCGTAAGTCTGCCTTCGATTCCCATAATGAGTAATTTTTTATTCAATTTTCTAGTTTTGAAAATTGTGGACTTTATTGTTTGAATTAATTAACTATATTTTAATATTTAATTCTGCTTTTTAATTTATTTCTATAATTATTTATATAATAATAATAATAATTTATTATATTTTCATTAAAAAAAATATATATATATATCCGGTATTATACCGCCATACGCGGCTTTCCGGTTCGCAAACGCAAAATGTCCCGATTAAGGGCTTCTTTCTCTTCCACCTGGTAAGCCAACATTCTTTCCTTGGTGCCATCTCTCCACGATTTTCTTGGTCGACCTCCCTTGCATCTACCCGAAGGAGTCCATTGGAAAACTCTCTTCGTCCATCTCTGATCGTCCTTTCTCAGCAAGTGACCAAACCACTTAAGGCTTCTTCTGTCGATTCTATCTACTACATTGTCCTGAGCCTCCATTCTGCGTCTTATTTTTTGGTTAGTTATGTGTTCCATTCTTGATACTCTAGCGCTTCTCCTAAGATAGTCCATCTCAACTGCTAGAAGTTTCCTTTTATATTCTGCGTTGATCGTCCATGTTTCACAGCCATAGTTCAGAACTGATTCTACCATTGTTTTTCCTATGTGTTTCTTGGTTTTGAGCGAGATATGTCTATTCCACCATATTGAGTTGAGGCTACCTAACACCTTACGGCTATTCTCTATTCTAGTTTTAATTTCTTTCCGTCCCACTCCATCTGTAGTTATTGTTGTTCCAAGATATTTAAATTTTTGGACCTGGTTGATTTCTTTGTTATCTTTGATTGAAACTTGAAATTTTGTTGTGCTATTAATAACCAGATATTCGGTTTTTGCTATATTAATAGTTAGACCCCACTGTTCATAGCTCTCGTGGAGTCTTTTAAGCATAAATTCGAGATCCTATGCATCCTGAGCGATCACCACCTGATCATCCGCAAAATTTAGTGTGAAAAGATAGTTATTGTAAATAGGTATACCCATGTATCTCACTCATCTTTTCCAATCTTCTAGTACTACCTCCAAGTATGTAATAAACAGCAGCGGGGACAAACTACAGCCCTGCATTAAGCCTTTAGAAGGGATAAACGGTTGTGCGAGTTCTTTGCCGTTTTTAGCATACGATTTGTTATCTTTATATATTTCTCTTATAATGTCTATCAGTTTTTGGTTAACATCCTTTATGTGGAGGGCTTCCCGTAGTTTGTTTCGAGGGATCGAGTCAAATGCTTTTTGTAAATAAATGAAAGCTAAGTGTGTGTCTTTTCCCACTGTTATTTTCTTTTTTGCTATTTGCTGGAGTACAAATATATTATCTATACAAGATTTCCCCCGTGTGAAACCGCTTTGTTCTTCGCTGATCTTATTCTTTAAGTCCTCTCGTAAGAGTGTCGTTAAAATTTTTCCAAACAGTCTGCTGAAGGTGCCGTTTATGGTCAGCCCTCGATAGTTGTTGGGGTCCTTCCTTGATTTTTTTTTAAATATTGATATAATATGGGATTCTTTCTATTGAGATGGCACTTGGTTTTGTATTATGCAGTTGTTAACGTATGCCTGCAATCTTGTGATTAACTCGGGACCTCCATACTTTAGTAGTTCAGCAGGAATTTGTCTCTCTTCCATTTTTCATCATTTTTAAAGAGTTTTTCACCATTTCTTCGGTAATCTCCAGCTCAGCACTGATATTTTGTTTCAAGTCTTCTTCATAATTATAATAATATTGTGGTCTATTCTCGAATAGAAAATTTTTATAATGATGTACCCAATGCGATGTTGTTATTAATGTTGTGTTTTGATTACTGTTGTTGTCTTTTTCTATTGTTTTAAGAAAGCGCCATATCTCTGTTGATCGTGTTCTACCAATCAATCTATCAATTTCCAAGCATTTATTTTCCCAAGCTTCATTTTTATAATTCGCGATTTTTCTCTTCACCCTTCAATTTTGTTCTTTATATTCCTGAAACGACTCTGCTGTTCTTAGGGTTAGCCATTTTTGAAATGCCTTATTCTTTTGTTCAATATATTCACCTATATCTTTCTTTCTTTTTCTTTTGAAAAAAATGATAAGTGCAAAAAATAAACCGCTACCTTATTTTCAAAAATTCATAACTGTGAAACTAAGAAGTAATCGAGAAAACCCTGAGACACGCCATAATTTTCTTTTCGTTCCTAAGAATCACAAGAAGATTGGGATCTTGATTGCCGATATACTGGGTGTGGTGAGGCCTTGTACTACGATGTTGAAGAACATTATAAAAAAATGCACTTGATTTTTTATATTAAGCGAACGCCTCCACGCGGAAAAATATTAAGTTAATATAATACGTATAGTTGGTATAGAAAGCTTTGTTTATAAAGCCAACATTTGTATTATGTTCAGCGCGGTTTTACGATAAAATAAAACATGAATCAAATTCAAAACAATATCAAGTTTACGTAATAGAGCCGCCATATTGTTGACATTTAGTAGCGTCACGAGCGCCCCTAACGATAAAGTAAATCGCAAATAAATCTAGATTTATTTTAGCTCATTGTTTAAAACAATTCGATAAAATTGTACAGCAATACCCATTAAGTATTAATTTATTAGAATTACATTAAGAAGTACTTATTACTATGTAGAAAATAATAAGGAAAATATAGTCTTTATTAAATTGTTGACGTTCAAATTTATACTTCATTCTGCATTATGATTAATCTTGTATACAATTGGAGAGGTAGCTAACAAAATTCAATTATTTTTTCCTCAGTTAAATGAAGGCTTTTAGCAATAGCAAGAATTAATGAATGCAAACTTATAATAAGAAATATAAATCACGAAACTAATCAACTCAACTTATTCAATTTTCAATTAAATAGTGCGATGTAATTTATTGGTAAATTGCTGAATATTAGCGAAAATTAAAATTACACAAACCAGCAACTTTGTTATAAAGCCGTAAATTAAAGTTAGCAATTATAACTGACAGGGTATTACTAAACTTTTGAAAAACTTTCAGTAGTTGTATTGACTGTTCGGAATAATTAAGTTCACAAATAATATGAAAATTATATTATGTACAGGGTCATATATAAATAATATACATAAAATTAAATTAGTTTAAAAATTATTGTAGAAATTCGGCTAAAATAGAACATTGCTGTAGGCTGATGCATTGGCGGAAACAATTCTCTTACTTTTAGGTAAATATGATTCAAAATTACCCAAAATTGAATACTGTAGATCAAAAATAATAACAATGCATACAAACATTATTATTCATTTTTCATAATATACTGTATATTTATTTGCTGGTTTATCCATCTGCATTATATATAAATCTATATGTATTATAATTAAATTTCATAACATGCTATAGAAATAGTAGAATCAATAGTAAGTCATTATGCTGTCATTATAAATTATCTTATTACTCAATAGAACAATCGAGTAAGTTTTGAATTGTAAAGCTTTTACAACAAATACCAATATACTGTTTGCTGATATTTATCTGAAAAGATTTAAAATTATTACATAATTTCTCTAATTAGATTATACTATCAAATTTTTCATTTTAAATCAGTAAATCAGCAAATACAATATAATTTAAATTATTTCGTTAAGCTCTCGGTAATTCGGTTTGTATTTTTCAGATGCTTTAAATATAATTTAATTTATAAATTTTTTACAAAATTAACTTAACTGAACGTGAAAATTTAAAAGCAAATTGAAATAAAAATCTATAATTAGTGACATTTTGAGAAAAGAAAATGAAAAAAGTAGTTAAACAAAAATTAAACCTTTTTAAAAACAACGCAGGAGTCGAAATTTTAAACATTTATTTAAAAATATCTTTAATTAAAAATTAGTAATGCTTAATTTAAGAATATTCAGCTTAATGTTGAGTCTAAACTATGGCACAAATAATTTGGTAGCAACTACTGATAAAACCCAATTCTCCACACACTATACCATTTGGTTAATCTAATAATTCTAATAAACATAAAGAAAAGATCCAAAAAATAGTGAAACTATATTGGTATTTTATAAGATATCCATTTAAACTCATACATTATCTATTATACATTTTAAATACGTATGTATAACTTGGCAATACAATATTGAATGGAAAATGAATTTTTTATGTCAACCAATTGGAGAAATTTCTTCATATATCCAAACAAGAAAAAACTTACTTAAAATTTAATGTTAAAAAAAAGTTCAAGTTTAAATTTTTAGGTTCTATCAGAATATTATGACCATATACATAATTAACCATTAAGAAAAAATACCTATATTCTGCTTTTGTTAGTAATTTTCTAATTTGATTAACATTCGTCACTTCCTACTCTTTCATTTCTACTTGAACATAGCTACGAGCATATAATAATATAATGTAGGTTGCGGTTAGAACGTGAATTTGCAGTTTCCCATTTCATTTGAGTCGGAAAATGTGAGCAAGAACCGTTTGATTAGTCTCAAGTTTTAATAATAAAGTAAAAGTTGACCGAAAGACCTATCGTAGGTAAGTTGGAAAACTTTGGGGAATTAAAGTAAATAGACAGACAATAATAATTACAAGGATCTGCTGGAATTAACAATTTTTCCAATTAATTTTAAAGGTACTTGATCTCCTTTATTCGTTCCGTGTAGAATTATTATTTTATTATAAATAATAATATAAAATACAGTTAGTAACATGGATGAGTTTGCTGATGAAATAGGAAATGAACTACTGCTTTACGTGCATAAAGTTGTTTGTTTATACTTTATATTCAAATGAACTTTTTCATTATTTTTAAAGACGTTGAAGTTTGAAAGTAATAATTACTATCAAAATAAATTTCAAAGATTAATAAATTATTTTAATTTATAATCTGCAGCTTTGATTACGAATCTAAATTTGCAATGTGATAATAATTAATACTATAAATTTGTAAGTTCATCCTTTTTTGGTAATTATAGCTTAATTTATGTTTTATTCTCAATTACATCGTAAATTTAATTACGTGTTTTAACTAGTTTTAAAGTTGTTTTTAATGTTTAATCGTGAGCATTGTCAATTTCGTACTTTAAATTACTTTACTTTTGTACATTTTGGGGAGTATTATTGTACAACACAAGTTTATTATAATTGGATAATATGCAGACTATAATACGTTTGGTAAATATTATAATCATTGGTATAATTTTAAAGTCGCTCGACGAGCAATTCATAGTTACTTTAAAAACAGGATACCTGCATATTATGGAAATTATTGATAGAATGGCATTTGCACTTGCAAATTAATGTGCAATTTCAATTATTTCGTACAGTCGGTAGTGTATACGGAAAACAGATTAATATGCTACCATAACAGAAATTCCGATAATAGCTGTAACGAAATTTTTCGTTATTTCTTCTATTGTTCTTTTTATTTTGCTAGGATTATCAAAGACTAACATTTATATAATATCCAATAAAACGTTAGAAAATCTTATTAATTAACAATTTCTTTACCGAGACATCTGGTAAAATTTTGAATTATTATCCTTTCATATGCCTCTCTAATTATTGTATGCATAGTATAACTTCGTACCTCTGTTCAATCGGTAAGTTTCCTTTAACGTTCCAAGTTTCCTGTCATTTATTTACTTAACTTTAGTATCTACTATATCCATTTTCCATTTAACTAAATATAGAAGAACAGGGACGCCTACTTTATAATCTATAACAACCTATTGTACACCACACATAATTTTCAAGTGTCAACACCCACCTAACTAATAAACATGTTTTCATCATATACCTGATGTGTACGTAAATCACTCTGCATTTGTTTCATGAACAATATTTACCATGATATAATGCCCAAATACTTTCAACTATACATTATCAAGGGAAAGAAATTAAATTTTATGTAATAAGTAATTATATTAAATATTATAAAATAAGCCAAAATGAAATATTAAATCAATGTAGGGTCATTCCATATCAAGTGGTCCAACCCTATGGTTTGACCATTCTAAAAAAAATTGATTTTTTTTGTGTAAACATCCTAACATATTAGTAGTACTAAATGACCATTATTTCAATTTTATTGTCTTTTGTTTTTGTGTGAGAGCCATTTTTGCTTTGCAATATGCGGCATATTTTGCAATTTTAAGGGTTTACGGCAACCGAGATATTTCAGCTATTATTTGTCCTATCAAGATGAAACAAAAAAGAAATTGTTTAAAAACAAACAGACTACAATATTCCTTATTACATATTTTTACCTAAAAGCAATCCTAAAGGGTAAAATTGCAGCCTCAGTTCTTATCTAGTTTTATAAAAAAATGACATTTTTAAAGAGAAGTTTATGCATGAAGGGAGAATATTTCAAACTTAAATTTTTTTTTACAAATAGATGATAAGTAGTTGAAATCACACACAAAATATTAACTCTAAGATTTACTCCCTCTTTTTTCTAAAAATTTTCAAAGTTTGAAACTTTTAACCAAACGGCGAATTTTGGCACTAAATATCGCTGGTGGGGGACCAGACAAAAATCTGAAATTTCTTGTCATAATAGTACTACATAATGGCATTACGCAAAAAAAATTTTTAGTTTTAGATTTGACTACAAGCCGAGATATAACAATCCTAAAATGTCAAAGAAATGAATAATTTTATACTATATAAAATCAATTTATATTACAGAATACATAAAAAAGGTACGAAAACTGAAATAAATAAAAAAAGAAGTGTAGGTATATTTTCATAAAATATGTCAGTAAATAAGAAACTATTCTTCAACTAGCTGTGATGTTAAAGAGCTAATTGATTTTTTGTTTTTGGATAGGTTTTTGACACCTGCACCTCATCAAAGACCTCAGAAAGTGAAGTGTGATAACACCTTATCATTATATCGTTCATCGGAACATATTTATGATACGATCTTGTTTTAGGAACAGGCAAGCAGTTATCAAAACGCTTTTTCAGATTAATTCCGTTCGCGACCACTTCCTCACTTTTTACATAAATATATTTAATTCCTGGAAGGTTTTCATTGCAAAAGTTGAGCATGTCTTATGGGGTCAAAATATGAATATTTACGACAGTTTTATCTGTTCTTAAAGTAAGCAAATTTGATTTTCTTCACTTAATTTACTAATTAATTTGATATCTCGTGACACTGGACCATACACACTTTCATGACAATCTTTACCATTTCATTTTTCAAACTTTCAACGCCTTAAGTACAAAAACACAACCTTCCTATGTGGCTATTACAATAGACCTTATGCTAGAAGAACATATGTACATATGTATATTAGGGTGGTCCTTAGTGTTATAGGTAAATTTTTTTTTTGAAATTTGATGCTCCCGCCCACTAAAATTATTTCTTTAGGTGTTTTATCACGTCAGAAAAAAAAATAGAAGCCATCCAGCAATGTTTAATGGTCGCCCAAAACATTAAAACTTTTTTTTGTAATGTTTTTTCAACTTTTTAGAAGTTTGAATGTCTTGAGCGACCACGAAACATTGCTGAATTCCTTCTATTTTTTTTCTGATATGGTGAAACATCAAAAGGAATAATTTTAGTAAGTGGGAGCATCAAATTTCAAAAAAAAAATTTACCCATAACACTGAGGACCACCCTAATGTATATGCATATCATCTGTGTCCGAACAATACCGTCCTTGAAAAAAAAAGCATTTATACGTTCACTGAAACGTGTACATTTTTTAACATTTTGTGATTGCTATATCTCGGCTTGTAGTCAAAACTATAAAAATCAAATTTTTTTTGAGTAATGCCATTATGTAGTACTGTTCTGATAAGAAATTTCAGATTTTTATCTGGTCCTCCACCAGCGATATTTAGTGCCAAAATTTGCCTTTTGATTAAAATTTTCAAACTTTGAAAATTTTTAGAAGAAAAATGGAGTAAATCTTAGGGTTAATATTTGGTGTGTGATTTCAACTACTTATCATCTCTTTGTAAAAAAAAATTTAACTTTGAGATATTCTCCCTTCATGCATAAACTTCTCTTTAAAAATGTCATTTTTTTATAAAACTAGATAAGAACTGAGGCTGCAATTTTACCCTTTAGGATTGCTTTTAGGTAAAAATATGTAATAAGGAATATTGTAGTCTGTTTGTTTTTAAACAATTTCTTTTTTGTTTCATCTTGATAGGACAAATAATAGCTGAAATATCTCGGTTGCCGTAAACCCTTAAAATTGCAAAATATGCCGCATATTGCAAAGCAAAAATGGCTCTCACACAAAAACAAAAGACAATAAAATTGAAATAATGGTCATTTAGTACTACTAATATGTTAGGATGTTTACACAAAAAAAATCAATTTTTTTTAGAATGGTAAAACCATAGGGTTGGACCACTTGATATGGAATGACCCTGTATTCTAATTTAGCTTATCAAGAAAATCTTTCAAAAATGTAATAATTTTTTTGGAAAAAAATAGAAGCGACCTAAACGTTAAAACCGGATGACTTTTAAGACCTAACGATGACCTAACGATTCAGCATTTTTTGGTATCATCAAAATAATCAAGATGAGAGGCCAATTTTCCGTAGGTTATAGATAATAAGAGATAATAGAGATCTGAGTATTTTCTGAGTAAAAATTTGTCGAATTATATTTTACTATTTCAATTCAAAGTATAAATTTTAATTATCATTAATTATTAAAAAATAATTAGTCATGCACTCGTGCATTTGTCGTTAGGTACTTTCGACATTACGTCAGCGAACATCATCAATTTACTGATAGTTTTCCAATCACAAACTGCGCTTATGGAAGTCCATCAATAATTAATTTTAAATAAAATGCATTTGGTTTTCTCGTAGGATTAATTTTTGATTATCAAACCTTTTTTCGGTGAACAAGAAGAAGCAGAACTAAAATTCCTTATATTCCTTTTTGAAAATGTTTGCATATAAATTATTATTATTAAATTATGCGCAAGAATGGCAAAGATAATACACAATTATTTGTTTCTCATTACCCTCATCTAATTCAATAACCGCTGTTATTATAATCAGATTAAGAATCAATTCAGTATGTCAACAATACAACCAATGCAAAGTCCACGGTAAGTGTTGTATACATTCCGCATAAGTCTGCTTGGTAGCACCATAATTGGTTCTATTATTATTCTGTACCTGTCAAAAATGACGATCCGTTTAGATTGTAGTGGATATTTCCGTCACAAATGACGGAACGAGAAACGACAAGAACGGAGAGTAAATCGTGGTCAAATATCATTGTGTTTATCATCAAGTTATAATATTATATGAACTTTACGTGAGAAATGGTAATAATTCAATTTTATTTACTTACAAAATGTATCGTAAAATTTTTCTTAAGCACAAGAAAATCGACTTCCTCTATAGAAAAATTAAATGACTAATATTTTTTTTGTATTTTTGTTTAAAAACTTGTTTACCATACGTTTTGTATATTGGATTAACGTTTTTTAAGTTGTGGTAGACTAAACAAACACGAAGTCAACCCACCATCATTGATTTTGAAATTTAATTTAAATTTTAATTTAAAATTAATTGGTTAAGAAATAATGGATTTTATAATTTTTAATTAATAATATAAAATCTATTGATACCATTTGTTGCGTAAAATTTTCATTTTTATTATCAAAGACTAACTTTAAAGTGCTTTATTACAGTCAATAGAGATTTGCATGAATACGAGACGACTCATATTGCAATCAAGAAAATTGATTTTGCAATGTTGCCTACATGATGATTTCAAGATGCATAGCGAACTATTCTTAGATGGAATCCATAAATGCATTCCATTAAATATCACATTTTTAAATTAAAATAATATTACTAAAGATTATAATATATCTGAATGTAATGCAATAATTCTTAAGTTTAAACATGATCGTTATTGAATAAAATACTGATTCAATAATTTGAAAAGTTAATGTAGGTGTAATAGATTCGAGGGATATGGAAAATCATTATGATTTTAAATGTTTATTGTTCAAATTGCGAAAAAATACAGACATAATATTGTGAGCAAAAACAACAGAAAAACTTTCAGGATATTTTATCGCCAAAATCAAATCTTTTAGAAACTTTTTGTATTAAATCAATGCAATAAATTGAAACAATCAAATAGACAAATTAAATAAAATCCGATGGAAATATTTTTCTAAAAACTCAAATTATAAATACAAATTTTGATTCGGAAGATGTTCATTTTCTGATAAATATTTTTTTTAACATAAACTAAAATGACTAATGTCAATAATGTAACCAGACGCAGAAAATAAGAAGCAATACCATCAATATTTCTAATACTGTAATAATATCAAACTTTTATAACTTTTATTTTGATGCCATTACTAGAGCCAAGATAATCACTTTTTTAGGTAAAACCAAAATATCGCAGATGCATACTACACTTAGAAATGGCTAATTTAATTTTCCATTTAAACATAATATTTATAGCAGCAGATATTTAGTCGTTTTAACTTTCTCTCTCGTTTTAAAGTTCGCATTGGCAAGTAATGCAAATTCGTTGTGTGAAACAACGTTGTTTTGTTGTTGGCAAATAATAAGTTTTATTTTACTTGCAAATGCATTTTTCTTTTAACAGTTTAGTGTTATGATAAGAAGCATCAGTGCTTTAAAAATTTCGCGCGCTTACATGAATGGCTCTTTTGCAATCAGTTGCAATCTAATGTAGTCACCAAGATACCTTTGCAAATTGTTAATAATAATTTAGAATAAAAGGAGCATATAAAAAATGCTGAATAATTTTAGTCGGTCCTGAATTGCTCTCATTTTTAGGCAATGTTTGATTTTTTCATGTAACAAATTTGCCATTTTACTCTTAAATTACAAATGTTATTTTGTATAGGTATATTATACCGGGTACTGAATGAGTTAGCCGAACATAGGAAATTAGCATGTAAAAACTTATTTATGTAAATTCCTGCTTCCCTAATTATTTTAGAGAAAAAATGAAAGACACAAAAATAATGCATAAATATAAACTATGAATGATAACACCATTAGATACCATCTAGCTTTTATTTAAAAGGTCAGAAAATGCTTTCGAAATTGTTAATATTTTCATTTATCGCACTGGCCATGTAATAAATTCAATTGAATTTTTATTTTCACATATAATTACCATGGAAACTTTCGGAAACTTACCATGGCCAGTCTGATAAATGAAAATTTTAACAATTTTGAAAGCATTTTTTGACCTTTTAGGTAAAAGTTAGATTCAATCTAATGCTATTATCATTTGTAGTTTTTATTTCTGCATTATTTTTGTATCTTTCATTTTTTCTCTAAAATAATTAGGGAAGCAGGAATTTGCATAAATAAGTTTTTACATGCTAATTTCCTATGTTCGGCTAACTCATTCAGCACCCGGTATATTGAAAATAAATCATCTTAGTTGTATAAAAAACTTTAAAACTTACTTGAGGCTATATAATAACTACTAAAAGAATTAGTTGCTGTTAATATATATTATTATTTTGGCTGTGGTAACCAATTTTTTTTCTGTGCATAATGTGCAATAATATTATACGTTGTCATAATTTTGTCTTATCACAATGACGACTAATGAGGAAAAATTGAATACAATTTCATAATAGCTATTTATTAAACCAGAGATAAAAGTGATTTATTTTATATGTAGGCGTGAAGATTGTCCATGAAAAGCGTTAGCCGGACAATAAGCCGCGTCGTAAAAAGACATTTTTACCTCGCATATTATATAAGATTGTTACTAATCTTGTTGCTAAATTAAGAAAATGAAATATTTTGATATTTGAATTTAATATCCTCGTAAATTAATAACAAAGAAATAGTAAAACTATTATAAAAACTTACAGATTTTTGAAATCAGATTTATTATTAATAAGCTACACTCTGTTCAAGCACAGTTTCAATATATGAAATTGTCAGACAAACTCAAAAATAGGTAAAAGAACTTGAAGGAAACAAATTTAAAAATAGCATCCATATTCAGAATTACATTGAATTTTGTCGACTTTTTCAAAATAACACTCGAATTCAAATAATCAAAAAAAAAATTATCTTTGAAGTTGAAAATAAGAAAAAATAGTAAGTAATATAATTAGGTAATCAAAATATTACAAAAAGCTCACTTAATTTAACTTGTAATTTGTACATTTGTTTTTAAATTTAGCACACAGAAAAATGCGCAAAATCTACAATTTTGGGATTTGCATTTGAAAGGATTGCATAGTATTATCCATTACTCAACAACTTTTATGAAAATATTTCGATGATATGTATGCATTACTCTACGATTTATTTTATAAGCATCGTTAATTAATATCCATTATACGACGATTTTTAAAATTGCTTTAACAATGAGTCCAACCAAAAATTTAAGGAATGACCGATCGTCTTATCCATTTATTAGACAAAACTAGGCAACTGCCTAAAAGCGAAAACTCTTGAGGGGAGTTTAAACCAACATATTGGTTAACTACGTGAAAGTTTCTAGGTTTAATAAGATTTCCTTATTCAAAAAGGGTTAATTATAATTCGGTTGTCGCCATTTATGTATATTTTGTCAGTGCCCAAGTTTTATATACAGGAAATTAATTGTTGAAGACAAGTTAATTGGCATGATAGGATTAACGAGATTTCGGTATGAAAATAGACTGATATAACTTGTTTTGTACAAAAGTATTTCTTCCAATGAAGAAATAGAAAATTAATAGATTAAGTAAAAATTAAAGTTCAGAAGTTCCTACTTCGGTTATAATATAGTATATCGGGTGCTGAATAAGTTAGCCGAACATAGGAAATTAACATGTAAAAACTTATTTATGCATATTCCTGCTTCCCAAATTATTTTAAAGAGAAAATGAAAGTCACAAAGCTAATGCAGAAATATAAACTACAAATGATAGAACTATTAGTTTTCATCTAACTTTTAGTTAAAAGGTCAAAAAATGCTTTTGAAATTGTTAAAATTTTCATTTATTGCACTGGCCATGTAATAAATTCAATTTAATTTATATTTTCAAAAATAATTACCATGGAAACTTTCAAGGCCAGTCTGATAATTGAAACTTTTAACAATTTCAAAAGCATATTTTGACTATTTAACTAAAAGCTAAATGAAATCTGATGCTCTTATCATTTGTAGTTTATATTTCTGAATTATTTTTGTGTCTTGCATTTTTTCTTTAAAATAATTAGGGAAGCAGGAATTTGTATAAATAAGTTTTTACATGTTAATTTCCTATGTTCGGCTATGTCATTCAGCACCCTGTATATCAACCAATTTATTATTTTTATCTTATTCTTGACAGTGAGTTTCAATATTTTACTTAGAAGAGTTATAATATTTAATGAATGTAATGTTTTCTATAAGTGTCACGACACTTTTTGTTTGCGAATCAAAAATAACAATAAGATTTTTAAAATACGAACGGAGATACCAAATATTATAAAACTCTTGGGACATTTAAAGTGGAGTTAATAAATGAAAATCGAAGATAAAAAATAATAACACAAATATAAGCAAATGCAGCCTTTAGATGAGATGATTTGATAATGTGAAGAAAGTGGCAGACCATAGATTTTTTAGTAGGTTCAAAGATAGAGTGCATTGGAATAAATATATTGTAAAAGACCTATTTTGAGAAGTGTGCTATGACAGATTGATAAAAAAAAGAAAGAGAATATTGAGGATCCTGTTGACCTCCAAGATAGTATAATACTCCTAATATATTATTTGAACATAAATATATTTTGTTGAATATATTTTTACAAAATAATGTAAATTAGCTTAATTAAATTAATTTAAGATCACTTCAAAATATTTTACATATTCGTAGAACCTCATACTTTACACCTTCTAAAATAATATAATGCTTCCATAATTTTTGCGTTAAATTTTTAATTGACATGTTTGCAATTATTGCACTAAGAAATAAAACACAAAATTTGAGGTTATGTGTAGATATAGGGTATAGAGATCCTCTTTGTTTGATGTATAATTTTCAATTATTTTTGATGAATTCTACATGTATCTGACTTCTTCATTGTGGAAACAATATTTCAACAGCATTAAACAATTTTGATATCTAATTATAATCAAACTAATTATTTTGTGTTTCGTAAGCTTTATCAAACATAATAATTAGGGTAAAGTGTGTAAGTGTCGAAATATTTCAAATCAGCAGATTTTACTCAGTACCGATAATATTCTATTTCAATTCTGTCCTATAAATTTTCAAAATAATACAATTAAAAAAATTATTTGTTTTGAAAAACTGAACTTAGAGATGTACGGATTAGACAAACGCATATTATTCGTTTGCTAACAGATAACTTAAATAGTATTTAACCTACCGCAACGAAACTTACAACTGTATTCGATTGCCATTGCCGTACCTACGAACATTTGCAAATTATTAAACAGACAGACAAAAATAGTTAGCATGAAGCGTTGAGATAGACTGATAAAACGTGACAACACCGACGGCGGCAGTTATAGGGCGTCGTAGAGTACAAAGTTGGCTGGTTTGGGGCTGGAGGGAGCAGATCAATATACGTGAGCGAGGGTGCTGGGCGTGTCGATATAGAAAAGATCTCTCCAGCACAGCTGTAAGAACGCACAAAAGACGCTTATGATCGCATAGCAAAATTTAATTTTTACATCATCGTGCATAGAAAAGCAAAATGCTGGGATATACCCACCCAAGCACGCAATTCTCGAAACTGATTTCTACATATTCTACCGTGATATACCGATCCGATATTTAGGTAAACTTTCTACCAAAAGTAAGATTTCATAATTTATTATTACTTTTTTGGAACAGTAATGTAGTACTAAAATGTATATACTTGAACTACTAAATTTTGACCTTTAAAATACAGTTTAGGCCAGACTAGATAATATAATATTTATATTACTTACATAGTTAGAACCTATACAAACTGATTCACATTAAGTGCGCACCATTACTATAACTTTGTAGTCATTGGAACTAGAAAAATGGTTAAATTATGTAAATTATTAGCATTTTTATGCTGATTACAGTGAAAAAACAAGAAAAATAATTAATTAACGTGCGCTTGAGTTATTGGCTAAAATATCACATTTAAATTGCAACGTTTTCAGAAAACAAGTTGACATTTTGGACTTATAAAAATAACTTGACATAATATCACTTCTTTGGAATTAAACTATTAAAAAGTTAGGCTAATTGCACTGACTTTGATGCAATAAATACAAGGTTTTTAAAATTAAATGTTAAAAAGTAACAAAAAGAGCCCGATCTGTTGAGAAACACAAGCACAAATATGTATGCTACTAAAGCAAGCCATGCTATTTTTCAGCATTTTTTGAAAGCAACCCAATATTTCATCAAAGCCTAGCGCAATGTTTTTTCACGTAATTAGCATAAAAAATGATAATCCTTTGCTAATTTAATCGTTTTTTGTAAATACAATTTAAGAGTATAACAATAATGCGCACCCAATTTGGATACCTACCACATTTTATATCAAACTAATTAAAAGTTTTAAGTTTGACCTGAAGTTAAAATACACGACTGAACTTTTTTCTAAAATACGTAGGTAGTTTAGGTTTTTCAGTTTATTTGTACTTTCGAATTTTAAAATGTATAAAGTTTTTCTAATTATACCAGCAGTTTTGTAGATTTAATAAATTTCGGAATTGAATTAAAAAGTAAATTGACTTTGAATCGTTCAAACATTTTTTTTTATAGTAAACATTGTTCTGATTATTTTATTTAAATTAGGAAAACAAATTTGAAATAAACTGACGAAAAAACTGTATTTTTATTTCATAAGCCGCTGTGAAATATTTGGTTGTCCCGAGTTTTACAGGTAAATATTTAACACTGAAAATGGTATTTGTGATAATAGTAAATTTTTAACGGTCAAGAGGGATCTGAAAAAACGTTAATATTGAATTGATATGAGTTCGACTGCATGTGGTAAGTCTATTAGCAAAAATTCATGTTACTTTGAAGGATGTAAATTTTCAGTTTGATTTTCACGTCCTACTTAGACATAATCAAAGCATTCTTAATACATTATATCCCACACGTTTCTTATATCTTAGCAATGCGAAATCCGATTAAATTTTCATTCGAGTTTCTATCTGCATTTCTAAATAAAACCATGCTGTCACCCCAACATGTAAAATGTAAAAATACAATGTGAGTCGTAATTTTTATATCATAAAATTTACGGCATACTACGTATACTGCTGTCCTTGACTAAATATATTGTATGCTATATTAATCTGTAAGTCTATAGTTGAATGACTAAGTAGACATGATGTACTTTCGTCTGCCATATTTGTTCTAAATTACATACACCAATATAAAATAGAAGTCGTTAGTATAATCGGCCATTTGTAACGTAAACGTTTTCGTTTAGATTCGAACTGTACTCCAAAGGATAGCATTTCCTGATAGCTTTAATTTAAATTGTTGTTTAACATTACATAGCTGGAACGTATTTAACAACAAACAATTTAAAATTATTATTTAAAACTTATATTTTTTACAAAATCAAAAACAATATTATTACCTATGCGTAATTCAGAAATCATGTTAAGAAAATTGTTTTATATTATAATTAATAGGTATAATATCCCGTTTTCTTAGTCGGTTAGTTCGGTTTCTTAGTACGTTTATATTATATCAATATTGAGGCGGATTCAAGATATCTTGAATACTTTCTTGAATGAGAAGACGAACACAGGGCTTAATATTTCTGTATAATATGATTCCTTTATATACGGCTAGTAACCGCTTTTCGTGTATAAATAACCTAGTAGATACTATATAATAAAAATATAATTTTTACACTACAGAAAATGACCTTTTAGCGTCTAAGTACAAAACAAAAATTGTGCAATTTATTTTCCAGTTAATGTGTGCTCATTTTAAAACTTTTCACCCTAGAGAGCCATCGCAGATGTCGAGATGCAGTTTATGGGTGGTTTCAACAAAGACTCATTTTTCAGAAATTGGTGGTACGAAGCAATTCACCTATTCATTTGTAACTGTAACTTAAACGTTTAAGTGTGAAAATCAGTCAATTTGTTTTTGAGTTATTTCGTAAAAGCTATCGTAATATACTATCAATTAACTTATCAAAAGAAATTTCTATTTTGATTACATGAATACATACATTAGAATTTCGTTTTAAAAAATAGATATGTAATTATGTATATTACTTAGGTCTTAGTGAAAATTAATCAAATACACACATTGCGTATATCAAAGAAACTAAATGTATAATAATTACAGTTCATTTTCAATATATAGAATACAATTTACTTCTGTTTGGATGTCGATATTATTATTACATAATATTACTAATTTTCAATTCAATAACAAATTTATTATTCACATTGAAAAGCTTATTGTTAATATTAAATTACCTACATCCAGAACTCAGATATGCATTAGCTAATAAAAAAGCCGCCTTCTAAAAGGATCCAACATTATTATCAATAAAATAAAGTAAATTCTACAAAAAGTTGAATAAGCTACTCATAATTGATACAAAAGTTATTTGTGAATTATTACTGGCCTGTCAGATAGCATCATTAAAATTAAAGGAATAATAAATTAAAATTAACAAAAGGTTATCGATTGTGACAAAAAGTAACTTTATTCTCAAACAATACCTTTATAATTCCGACTAATATTGGTATATGCAACTAAATAATAACATCTAGCACTTGGGATATAAAGTAATATTTAATTTGTAGAATTGCCACGCTAATACAGAATATACAACATGCAATTTAGGTTTATTTAACATATTATATAACTAGATAATGATTAAAATTTAAACGTGATATAAAGAAAGAAGGTAAAAATCAATTTACAATAAATTAGTTTATAATTTAGTTAGCTGCTTCAAATATAAGTATTTATTTATTACTGTTGAGAAACAAAACAGGTTTCAGGTGATCAAGATAATCTTGGTAGCTGTTATACAAATCTGCTGAGTATACTGTTGACTAGCAGGTTTGATTTTTCTAGAGATTTCTAGAGTGATATTTTTGGAAGTTCCGAGACAGATCCATTAGGTATAAATAGCGACAGTTCTAGTTCTGACTTGTGTTAGCAAAAATAAGTGCTAACAAAAATACTGTATAAATAAATGTTGGTGTGATAAATAAATATACAAGGTGTTACATAAATACAGGGGCTTAATTTAAATAAGTACAGACTTCTTGTTACACTCAAAAAAATCGTTTGAGATAAATCTACATAGCGCTGTGCATGTCAAATTGTACCAACTGTAAACTCAAATTGTGCAGTTTTTAAATCTACTGTTTACTAGAAAAAAGTAAACTTTTGTACCTGAAAATTTCGATTGAAATCTTCAGAACTGTTTACACTTATTCTACCTAATATTGTGCATTTTAAATTTTACGGTTTCAATCCCAATTTGTGCTTATTTTTAACCACAAGTATGTTACAAACAGAAAAATTTTTGTTCTCGACTATTTATTTAAAATTCTACTATATTTTGTAAAAAAATTCTTTTATCATAAATAAAATGATGCTCTACTTTACTTTCGGTCTTTTTTCTAATATTTACAGATTTTTTTAAATTTTTCAATTACAGATTGTGCAGATTTTAAACTTACTAGGTGGGATATTTTTCTACTCAAATCTGGTACCTGCAAATTACCCAAATGGGTTGTTTACCTGCTTAAAATCCTTAACCCAAACGTTGACACTCTTTCAGCACAATAATGGGTTTAGCGCCAATCTAGACACAAATTGTGCAGGAATATTATGTAATTGTGTAAGTTATAGACACATTTTTCTTTCAGTGTATTAATTGTATAATTGTGTTTTAATTTAGAATTAGTGTGAATTTTACTGCATTTGTTATTCCATTATTATTAATAAATGAAAAGAACACTTTCCTCAAGCCTGTATTTATATCTTATGTACTAGCTTCGTTGGCGGAATTCTACATAAACGATTACGAGAGTAAACTGCTCAGCGAAACCAACGAATTTAGTAGCAAGATCAAGTTTTGGGGAAGGTATGTAGACGATGTGGTCTGTATATGGAACGGCACGGGGGAGGAAGCTCAGCGATTTTTGGAATTCTTAAATTCCAGAAATAACAGTATATAGTTTACACTTGAAATCCAGACCAATGATGGAACACTTAACTTCCTTGATCTGTCAATGAAGATAAAGAACAGAAATATTGAATTTGGAATCTTCCGGAAACCCACGGCCACCGACCTTGTGATACCCAAATCCTCTAACCACTCGAACAAACATAAGATGTCAGCGTTTAAATCATACATAGATTGAATAATGGACACACCAATGTGCACCGCTGAAAAAAAGAAGGAGATGAACATCATAAAGACAATTGCCAGGAACAACGGATACAGCAGTGATATAATAACAAAACTTGTGAACAATAGAGACAAAAAAGAAGAAAAAACTAATAAACCAGATAGGTTAGCGGGATACAATGGGATTTCCTACCTGGGCCCAATTACCTATAAAATAACGCGTATATTGCAGGGATGTAAACTGCAAACAGCAGTCAAGAGCATCAATACTATAAAACAAGCATAAGTCAACAACAAGAACAAGATTAATAAACTTGAAAAGAGCGGGGTTTACGCAATCAAGTGTGGGAATCGCAGTGCTAAATATATTGGGTAAACGGGCAGAAACCTAAAAACCAGGCTGACGGAACATTAAAATAGAAACAAGTTCTCTGCCGTATCACAACATCTGGTGGATACTGGCCATACCATCAATGAAGAAAATATTATGTTGCTTCACAGAACAAACAAAGGAAGAAAACTGGACCTATTGGAACATCTGAAAATTAGAAGGTCCCAAAAGGAAACAGGAACAACTCTTCTCAACGAACAGGAAAATCTTAACTACGTCCCTGTATTTGATGTATTTTAATAAGTATGATAACAACGAAAGATAGGTATATATAGATATAAACGCGAAACTACGCATGTTTGTTACTTTATTTAGGAAATTTTACAATTTTGTTATGTTTGAATGCATATTTATGAAATTTTATGACGATTATGCATTTTGGTTGTTTTTTTTTTAATTGAATGTAAATTGATGGTGTTTTCTGAATTGTAGATTATGCTGATGAAGGCAAAAGCCAAACCTAGTACATAAGATATAAATACAAGCTGGAGGAAAGTGTTCTTTTTATTTATATATTCGTCTCAAGGGGATTTTTAGCAATAACATTATTATTAACTGTAATAATCTGTAATAATCTGTAAAATAAAAATCAAATAAATGTTTTAATTTTCGTTACAATACTTTAACAAATTAAGTAAAATAACATCCTGGAGTACCAAACCTTGCGCACTAAATACACGAAGAACTATTATTTATACAATATCTTTTTATAATAGTTTTTATGTGCAGTATTCAATTAATAATTATACTCTCAATCACATAAGATTTTGCTCTGTATAGGGAGAACCTTTGTATTATATTCGATTTGTTCAATTCTATTAAACCCGACCTAAGTAATCGATACAATCAATTATTAATGAGCAATTATTTATAAAAATAAACAATTTTAGACTTTTTATGTATAAAAATAAACTCATATAAATATAAAGTAACAATTTATAATTTATTATGTCCAAAATCTTTAACAAAAGATTTATTTATGGTACTTTTAAAACCTTTCGGTTATCAATTATTACCGCCTCAACCCTTAAGTTCAACAAAATCCAGTATAATGTCAGCAAAAGCAGTAAAAATTATTTTGGAATAATTTTGAATCTGATATATTATAAACATAACATGATTTTTAAGCTGTGATTAGCTAATCACACTTAAAATACACAAGGTAGGTAAATATCTATTCAAATCAAGCAATAATTTATTCATACCAAACAATAGTATACCTATACATATTACGTGATAAAAAGTAGAATACTAATCGCATATTTTTTTCAAAAAATAGTTAAAAATACAATTCGGTCACATTGCAATCAATGCAAATTTTTCACAATAATTATAGTACTAAACGCAAGGCAACCAAATAAAAATTTATTATTCTTTGTAATTTGAATAGCAAAAAATAAAATAATATTTTATATTAGGTATATCGTAGCAAATTCCACGCCAAATCGATTTGGTTCTGACCTTACCTATTTTAAATTTTTTTGTACATTGATCTGTAGTTTTGACCAAAAACAGTAAGTAATTAATATTTTTTTTTTCAAATTTACTCAGTAGGTAATAAAATATTCCTTTTGTTTTATGATTCTTTCAAGATAGCACAAGTTTTATCATTTTTGTCTATAATCAAATAATTTATTGTGTTAATTTGAACACAAGCAGCGAGTGGTGTTCATAAAGCGGTCTCCCATCTAAATGTAAACTTCGAATAGTTACTCTTTGAATCGCTGATATCTCGAAAGCAGATATTTTCACTGTGATGCTATGTTGATGTTTTTAATAATTAATAAGTAACTTGGTAACTCAATGAGATTAATAAAACCTTTTTGTATAATAAATAAATTCCATTATTAACTGAGCTTGAAGAATGTTAACCAATAATAGCTTCGATCCAAACGACAATTTTCAAGGAGACCATGCAGTATTAATAATCTAAGTAGGTTGAAATCCACAACAGTACTTTTCAATTCCTGGATATGCCGAAAGTAATGAAAATATGTAAATGTTTAAAAATCTGCGCAAATTGGCTTTAGGAAAGTATTCTAAAGAAGGGTATACTAATTTGTTCCGTATACTTTATGCTTTGCTTTGCAAATATGTACTTAAAATAAGCACTTGTAATCTCCTGCTAATTTATTAGCTTTTTTAATTCCAAAATGTAATATCGGATTAGATAATATCGAATAATTATTGTATTGGATTGAATTTTAAAATACGTTGTGTACACACATCGTTACTGTTCTATTTAAAAAAGTGTTGGAAATAAAAATAATTGTTGTTACTTTTATAATTCTAATTTTACAAAATCCTATCTATAAGAACAGTAAATTCAAATTTGTACAATTCAAACTTGGTTTGGATCACACATCTGGCGTTATAATTAAATCAAAGTTGTTTACTATGCTTCACTCTACATTGTATTAGTTGTACAACAAAAAGGATGCCCTGTGCTTAATTATTAAAATCCAACAGTTCTGGTCTTTTTCATTGTTCCAAAATAAAAATAAAACTTTGAGTTATGAATCATAATGTCGAAAAGAGTTTTTATTATACACACGCAATTTGATGAATATCCGAATCTCGTAGTTATCTTTCATTTATTTTTGTTATTTTCTTATAACATAAATAGAGAAACGTTCCAAACACTTAAATCACATTCTCTTGCTAAATCTTAAGTATTGATTCTACCAAGTTACTTAATTGAGTTAACTCAGAAGTGCAATAAATCAATTATTATATTCAATAATTTCAATTAATAATAATTCCGTGCTCATGAGTTTCTTGTAATCTTTTCAATCTTTCCAATCATGTTTTAAATTTCACATCCCAATTTTTATTATTAACTACTATAAAAAAATTTGTGTTTGAGCATACTTTAAAACTCAATGTAATTCGGTTGGTTTAAAAAAAAGCAAGGAAACCTTGTTTGAAATCCATCAGTCATTGAGCAGGTCGACCGATAATTTTGATTTAGACCAAGGTTACGCTTACGATCTGAAAGATACGACATGAACATTACGGCAATGAAAATCGTCCACTCTCACAATTTTTTTTTATAAAGAATTTGGTAGTAAGTAAAAAGCAGGTTTAATTAACTACAAGTGATTTAATATGAAAATGTAGGAAAGAATAAATATTTAAAGAATTGTATTTGATTAAAAAAAAAATTAAAAGTATAGAAGAAATGTAAAGAGAACCCAAAGAAGTAAAATAAGGTAACAGAAAATTAGATATAAAATGAGAAAGATTTACGTTTTGAAGTGGTTAGTACGTCGGGTTCATCTGCTATGGATTTTCTAAAAAGACTGGAAGAAAGAATGGAAGTTAATTATTATACGTTAAATGACATTATATACAATTATTCGTACTCTGCATACAGACGATTTAATTAGGAACGACCTTCGATATTTAAATGGAAAAAATCGTGTAACATAGCGAAATCGATGGATTTTTAAGAATTCATGCAGTGAAACATGATAATAACTAATCAATATTTTAAAATTACCAAAAGCTACACAAAACACTTTTCATATATTAATCATTTAGTCGCTTGATAATGTGATAGTATTATATGTATTACATAACATGTACATCTAATACTATTATCATAAAATAGTCATAGCAAATTTTGTGTAATAGGTACTACTGATATAGTCAATAAAAATGTTTTGCTGTGATTTTTATATTTAATTAGAGTAAGAAATTTATTGTTTCGGCATCATTTAAATGTTCGTGCCAGAATCTGGGAGACAGTTCCTTAAGAGGTACGAATACCCTTTCGTGCATAAAGTTTGTGTTATGTAAGTACTATTAAGGACATACTACCCACTTACATATTTAACAGCTTGATCATAAAGGACTTTCCATTACCTACCAGAACAGATACAAATAACGTCATTTCAGGGCACAGTAGTTAATGCAAAGATTTGTTTTAAGCCTGCACCTGCACTTTTCTCATCCGACTTTGTACTATCGAAGAATTTTTTAAATTTTTTCTTTCAATATTTTTACTAGGTGTTTATTTATTTAGGTGCAACTTTGATATTTACTCTTCGGTAATTTGATATTATAATACATAAAATATTTGAAAAGTTTCTTACCGTTAAATAAACCCTTACAGTTTAATAATAACGAAATTTTACATATTTTATATTGACAAGCACAATCTATTCTAAAGTTCACAATAATTTAATAATTTTTAGATTTCATCGATCTCTCTCTAGGCTACGGCTTTACCACACCACCGACCGTGGCAGCAATTTATGAAACGCTTATTTACATTATAAATGGTAAACCATGATTTTACGTAGTCTTAAGAGGAAAATCATAAATTAAAATTAAACAAAAATTAACAGACACCAAACAACATATTTCTCTTAGTACTTTTTTCAAAAATTATATCAAATTATGCTAAAAGTAATAGGAAGTGCTTTTTGTTAATTGAATTTCAAGTATAATTGTCAGGAAAATATAAACTTTTTCAAAGTTCTAAATTGCAAAGTTCTTTATTTTATATTTTTGACAAGCATAATTATTATAAATGTTTTTTAAAGCTTGAGATGCTTCCATCATAATAAAAAATTGTTTTTTCTGTTTTTAGAAAACCTACATGAAATTTACAAATTGCAAAAATGTAAAAAATGGTTTGTTTTTAGTATACCTATACAATTCAAATTTGAACTATTGCAATTATTGTCACTGTTTTACTTTACAATATATATAACATATTATGTTGAATTGTTTGCATTTCAATATATATAGGTAGATAACTTTGGTAGTTAGTTCGGAAATGTAATATAGTTTACATTGATCAATCAACTCAGCTTTGCAATATCAGTGCAAATAGCGGTCAGTAACTAAACATAGTGAAGATGCGAGCCATTATATGGATGTACAGCTAATACACACTTTCAGGTTTGCATAAATTGGTTATCCTTTGATATAGACCTAAGTAATTAAGCGTGTATGGATTATCAATTTAAAAATTAATTTCAGAATGTATACAGAGATGGTAATATTAGAGAGCATTTTAAAATTTACTCTTTTATTCCGAATAATTTGAAAACTGTGATACAAATTTGTTTGCAACAAGTTTACTTGGTAAATAAACATTTCCAAAATTCAGCCGTTGTAATTACTATAGGTATACCCGCATCGAAGTGCGTTCCAAAATAAATGTGTAAGCTCATATATGTCAGATTTCTAAGCTTGTAAAGGCAAGCTATAGTTTTTTTATGTCTTTGTTCACTCACTTTCACAGCTACCATCATCTTGACTATTTACATACTCGAAACTTTTAAACGATCAACATATTCATACAGTATATCGGCATTTGCGAATTATATTCTCTCAAAGATGTTTCATTACTGATTTTATTTTATTGTTAAAATATACATCAGATTAATATATTAAACTAAGCAAATTTGTTCATTTCAATTTCTCATTATACAATCAAATAACCTTAATCTAAATATAATCTTCTCATGTATATTCATAATGTAGATTCTACAGTTAAAAAAAAAGTCTTTGGATATTATACCGCTCGACCAAGTTTACAAAATTAAGCTAACATCATGGCATCATCTTCAAAAGAACGATGAAAATTATTCATAACGTAAATACACACATCTCAAACGTGATTGTAATTTTCTCAACTTATAGAATTTATAACCGTCAATAACAGCTTTCATTGCATCAAATATTTTACATTATTGTAGGAGGTTCAGATGCAAACACAATTACCAGAAGTCTAAACGTGCAAAACTTGTATCCTGGAGCTACCGTGAATGTTACACCCACATCCAGTTTAAATCACCAGATCCAACGACAGGCGGAGGAAACGAAGTAGAAAAAACATCACACATGATTGTTGTAGTCGTTTATAATAGCTCCAACCTCCAACAGTATATAGCTTAATAGACATTTGCAATAAATAGTAATAAATCCACAGCAAAATTAAATGTGGCACATACACATGTTAACAGATCCATGTAAAACTACTAAACTACAGAATTACCAACTTGTCAGAAGAAATTCTTTGTCAAATCGATTCGGTGTCGTCAGAAATTACAGTTTATAAAAGAGAAGTAATCTATCGATGTTAGATTGCAAGATCCAAGCAGTCACTTGACTTTACTGTCTGCAGAAATAATCCGACAATTAATCTTGGTCCACAATTCTGCCATTGTTTCAGGAGCTGTGTGGTAAGTTGCACCGTCCTGTTGAAACCTCGTATCCTCTCAGTGCCGGATTATTAATGTATGCGCCCCTAGGCAAAGATTTTTAAGCGCCCCCCTCCACAAAAAAGAAATGTTTCTAAAAAATTTCGAGCTTAGACTCGATGTTCTTAAATTTTTGAAAATTAAAGTTAAATTATCGTCCTACAAATACAATTATATTTATGTTAAAATCAGTTCTCGCGGAGGCACCAATTTTTTGTAAAATTATTTACCTATTTTGTGATAGTTTTATACTCCTAAGTTGATTAATATCTAATAAAATATATAAAAAAAACATTGTATTCGATAATTATTATGACAAAATACATTATTACAAAAATTAAATTTTTCTTCTGGATTTCGTGTTTGCAAATTCTGTTATATTTTTTTCAAAATCAACAGTTTTGCTTAGCTCACTATTTATAGACAAAACGGCTAAATTCCTTAAGTCCTTCTTGAGAAATTGAATTTCTTAAATATGTTTTTGTTCTCTTTAGTTGAAAATGACCTTTCCCCCTTGTATTGATTAAAAGTATTCTTGTTGCAATTTCTAAATTAGGAAACATATTGAAATCAAGTTTTTCTCTTGAATTAAAGTTAAAATTTCCTTCATATTCATCTTCAATATTTTAAATAAATTATTTGAATTAAATGCTCTCTTCAGAAAATTCCAATTTCAAGTCATATGGTTTAAAGATTTTTTGAATGATTGCAAAAATTGCCATCATCAAGGTTTTTCAAATTATTTAAAAATCTAAAATTATTTTCAATTTTGCTATAGACAGTTACCCCTTTTTTAATTCTTCTTTTAATCTGTCTATATTTCCAGATAAGTGTTAATTCTCGTTTCAGCTTTCCCATCAAACCCGACTTCCCATACTTAAATACATTTGTCAACCTGTCTTTAACAAGTCTTCATAAATATTCGACAATTCTTTTCCACGTTCTTGGTAAACGTCTGATCTCTAAATCTGCTTTGATTAACCAAAATTCAGTTAAAATTTCAGTTTCCAATAATCCAAAATTTTATAGTAACCTGTTTGCTTCAGCCTTTTATAAGGTTTTTAAGTTTACTTATTATTAGCTAAAATAATTTGAGCGCCCCTTTGCTGATCGGCGCCCCTAGGCAGTTGCCTAGTTTGCCTATTGGATAATCCGGCCCTGTATCCTCTACAACCATATCATCCAATGCAGAAGTTCAAAAGTTGGTAATCATGTCGCGGTAAAAAACACCATTTACTTTAACGCTTGACCGGCAAAAATGTTCTTGCCCAAACCACCTACACGAGCACCAACTTACGTATTCACGCTCTTGTACCAACACAAAAATTATAAATAAAATTTTCTAAAAACTTTTTTATTGTAGGTTTGATAGATCTAGAATAGCACCAACTTCAAAATACAACCTGCCATTTGAACACCCTCTATAATACTTTTATCTTTGGTCAATTAAAATCTTAATCATCCAAATACTTATTTCATTTTACAGCAAAAAAGTAAATATTTTTTACTTTACTAATAAGAAAATCTTGTATGTTTATACATATCTTGTACATTTGAAATCAAATCGTGTTTGAGAATAGAGATATGAAAAGAAAATACTTTGATGTTTGAAGGTCTAGGTTCCAACTTATATAACCAATAATATAATTAATATAACAGAAATTTAATAGAATTGAAAATTTAATTTTTATCTTCATGTATTAGACCAGTTGTCCATTACGTTATTCAAATTGGTCTTCTAAAATTGAATAAAAATATCAATACGAGGTATTTTTAGAAACTTAGAACAAAAACCCTGAATAATATTTAAAATGCATTTACTCAGACGATTGATTGAAATTTCTAGCTACAAAGGTTAATTTAAAATTACATTTTAATTAATATACCTTATATGATACGGTACATTTATTTCCAATAAACATATAAAACGAAATCAAACCTCATTTTCATTTTTAATATTAAAAGTGAAATACCTCAAAAAATTTTAAAAATATAATAATATGGCTAGTACTAATAGGTACTAATTTATTGCAAACAAAATTTTTGGTAATATGCCTACTTCCACCTAAATGTTAAACTGGAGTTAAAATCTAACTAATGGTTAATAAAAAATGACAACCATTTGGTAAGTATATTAAATTATAAATAAATAAAACGGTAAACAAAGCTAAATAACAATAATCCAGCCATTAGGTAGATACTTTTGCGTGAAAATAACTGGAAAATGCAATTTTCGTTGCTTGAAATTTTCAGCTGGGCATCGCCAATAAGCTCTTAAGTTCTGTATCACGCTCGGAGCGAGAGATGGTAAATTTTGTTGAAGAAGGTTTGAAATACTATAAAGTCCACAGTCAAAGTTATGAATATTACAATTTATTTTAAGATGATTTAGAAATATCAGAAGTTATTGATTTTGAAGCTACTTTGTTATTGAAATTAATTTGTTTTGAACTCCTTCATATAAATAAAAATGCGAAGAAATATTTTAATTTATTTTATCTTCTATTTTAAAATTATTAAAAGCGAATATTACATTTACAAAAAAGACTGTTGCATAAATTTAAATTCTTAAATAAAACGATGGTAGACATCACAAAAAGCTATGCAATTGATTCCAAAAAACGCGTTAATGTATACCGTAACGTAATTTAGCGGCTCCATCAAATTTATTATAGTGATGAGAAATAGTACATCAACATTTTTTGTCATTGGGACCGGCCACATACAAGCTTTTATAAATTTGTCAAAATCTCTTTTAAGTTTCAATAATATTAATTTGTTTCTGAGTCCTCAAAAATATGGATTAAAGTTCAATGACAAATAATTTTTCTTTAATTATGTCAATTTATTCAAAGTAAATTTTTGGTATATCTTGGAAGAACAATCATAATATCTTATAAGCCGTAATAGTTCGTTGTGCCATCTATTGATTCTGGTGAATTGCAGGCTAGTCTTAAACCGCCGTGCTTGGAACCAACAATCTATACAGAAGATACACTTTTGTCTTTAATCTGACTGCCTATAATTTGACAGTTTGTGTGGTTTGGACGCTAACAATTCATTATAAAATAATTAACGCTTCAACAACGTGTTATATTAATTAAAACAATTAAAACATTGTGAATACTCACGGGAAACTTCGTGATATTGATTGATTGGCCACCTGGTTCAGCGGATTTGACTGCTCCTGATTTTTTTCTCTGGGGCTTTGAAGAAAAAAACACAAAAATTACCTATATTATTTGAAATTTATTTATAACGACGATGTTTTAAAAAAACTATAATTTTATAAGAGATTTATTTAAATTTGAATGCCCAGTTGATTTAAAATTATACTTATTGCTTAATTAAGTACCTACATATAATGTTCTTAGTAATAAAAATAAAATTGAGGTTTAAACTTGAACCTAAGAGTTTTTAGTAAACATCAAACTTAACTATGAAATAAAATATAATCTAATAAAAATAACTAAACATGCAATCTATTTTTATAAATTAAAATTTGTAGGGAGCGATTGACCGAGCGGTTAACCCTGCGGCAGTCGCGCCATTTATTTTAACTCAAGCGGTCTGCCGCGGTCCTTATTAAAAGAAAACAAATTTTATTCAAAATTTCAAGTTTACTTAATAAACTGTATTGATTCAACAATTTAGTAAATAAAAATTAAATTCTTGTTTAGTACTTATAATTGTTAAATTTCGGTTTCGAGGGAGGTAGAACAGGTAACTTTCTGCGGCAATGCTCTAGACAAACAAATTTCTCACAGGAACCGCAAATAATTGTCGTTTTTCTGTTCTTGTGAGAACCACACTTGTGGCAGGAAACCATACCTACACACATCCATTCGATATAATGATGAATATGTAAACAATTTCAAATTTTATCAATAGTGCGGACCTCTGTTCCCCGACGCGACTGCCGGAGGGCTAATTAATTAGCTGTTAACTATTTGTAAGTTTTATGATAACCTTTTTTACTCACCAAATGTCTACCTGCTAGCCCCAGATAACTTTAAAAATTGCCTAATTACTTTCCTAGTTACAAATTTTCTTGCTTGTATCGTTGGATATTAGTTTCTTTTTCTGCTACATGCATTTCTTTAGCACTGTTAAGATTAAGATTAACGTTGAACTTAAGGACAGATTTAGTAAAGGGTATTTACCGGTTTCCCACACCGCACCGGTTTGAGAAAATGTGTACAGCTTTGGTTTTTATGTATATTTTGTTACATAGCTCATAGCTTTACCAAGAGTCAAAGCTGGTCATTTCATTCCATAGTCTAACATTCCATTAGTCTAACATTCCATTCCCACAACCGCACACACTGATTTGAAATTAACAGTAATTAAGTTCTAGATCTTTTGTATTCGTCATATATTTTCAAAATATAACAGACAGGGGAAACCCCAAACTATGTGGGTAAAATAACTGAAAATTCATATTAAGTATAACAAGTTATAATTATTGTACATAATAGTTATTTTATATTGCATTAAATAAGTACGATATATATAGGTACGTAAAGCATATTTAATAGCATTATTAAACTAACTTCGGAGTGCATTAATAATTTTAATTATTTAAATGCAAAGAAGTACCTGACAAAGAGCCTGATGTAATAACATCGGCTTAAAAGCTTTGCGTACGGTAACTTCGATTTCTTTTCTAGATCAAAAACTAAGTGTCTTGAATATAATATGATGTGTTGTATTTAAATGCACCTAGTATTCTCAACTAAGAATTATATGGAATATAATATAATAAAATATAATTATATTTCAAAAGTGACGTATGCGATTACGCAACAAGCATATCGTGGTATAATAGGTAGGTACACATTTGAGAAATTTCCAATAACTTCCTGATTTATAGTGATTAACTGAATTTTGTATTTGCTCCTGTGAAAAAAAAATTTTGGACTTGGTCAGTTTTACCCACAAGCCCACGATTAGTACAGTACAATTAGACTAATAAAAACACCCAAACCGGGAAATCCAAAAAATAAAAGGTTTAATTGCCACAAAATGTTTATTACTCGTTCCTCTATAAGTACTAGAAAGTCTCTCGTTCTAGAGCGACGGGTGTGGGTGGGGCGAGGAAGGAAGGAGTTAAAACCATACGTTTCTACAGTTTTTGTCAAATATCTCGAAAATGATGGAAGATACAAAAAATACCATTCTATACAAAATTAAAGGCCATAAAATTTTCTATAAAAATAATTCTATAAATTTTTTTGCTAAACTCTATAGATTAGGAGATATGAAGGAAGACAGTTTTGATATTTTTCTTACTTACTTTTTATTTTTTACTATAATTTTTAATTAATTTTGTAATTTTTCTTTGTTTTATTATATTTGTATGATTAAAATGATTTTTACAAATGCCAGTCTGTAACTAATAAAAGTTTTCTTTTCATATAAATATAGTAATCCCGGAAAAAAGTATTCAAGAAAGGCAAAAATTCATTAAAACTTTCCTTCTCCATATCTTCTAATCTATGGGGTTTACTAAAAACATGTTTAAGACAATTTTTCTAGAAAATTTAACGGCTTTTAATTTTGTACAGAGTGGGATTTGCTGTATCTAACGTCATTTTCGAGATATTTGACAAAAACTGTGAAAATGTATTGTTTTGACTCCTTTCCCCCTTCGCCCCACCCAAACTCGTCGTTCTTAAGCGGATGACTTTTTAGTACTTATAGAGCAACTGATAATAAACATTTTGTGACAATCCAACCTCTATTTTATGGATTTCGGGGTTTACATCTAATTATTGTACTGCACTAGATATAACGTAAAGCAAATTTTGTTAATAGTAATGTACTATGTCATATAGCACAATTCTTTTTACTCTATTATAATTATAATATATTTTATATATAAATTTTTTAATACGATTTGTGTCCAAGATAGATCTGTGAGCTATATTACATCATTATGTAATATTATATTAAGTAGCTATTAAAATATTGGATGTTTACCTATTAAATCTCCAAACAATCAGGTAAGTCAAAATAAAAATTGTTTATAGACCGACGGATAAAATTCATACTCTTCATTACTTCATTGATTAGTTTGATTAACCATTTATGTTCTTTTATTTTAATTTAATAATTTTTTTTAATTGTTATTATTCGATTGTTACAGATTAGCTTAATATATTATAGTCCCTTCTAGCAGGAGATTTATTAATATAATTATGTACTACCTATATACACAGTATTATATGCATAGATTGAAGCAGTCGCTGATGTTTATACTGCACACTTTTAATAATTAACGAAATAGTTGAATCGGCATTAAATGAGGTGGATAGTAAGGCTATTAAAGCCTTAAAGGTAAAAGATCATCTTGTAATTTTTGCTGTGGAAACTAAGAAATTACATAATGCACCAAACGACCATGTACTTAAATTTATCGCAGATTTGCAATTGAGTAGAATGAGCGTAGAAAATAATAATAATATGTTGGAATATCTTAAAGTCACCTTCACACAAGTGATCAATGATAACTTAAATTAAGTACATATTTTACAGAGAAACTTTGATTTTTACCTATTAAAGCTTAATTTCCAAACAATCAGGTAAGTCCAGACAAAAATTGTGTATAGACCTACGGATAATATTATTTCTACCAGACACAGGAAAATCCGCAATCTAGTCTATCACTAAAATTGTGCGTAGTTCAGAATTATGCATAAACTATAGATAAGTATCACTGTATTTGTTAAAAAAATAGAACTATCGTAAACTGTAAAATAATATAATTTATGAATGTTAGACTGAATAAAATTTATAAAATATATTATACATCCTTTATGTATTATGTTTAATAACATATTTAATATTTGGTAGAATATTGAAAATCTAAGAGATCACCTACCATTAAACGGTCATTGGCCTAGTAGTATATTATCGATTTATTAATGTCTCGTAGGAAAAATATCCTCAAATACATTGCAATATACATACAAATGCATAAAATTCTTTTAGTCTGTAATATTACAAAACTTTTCAGACAACATTTTAATTCTCTATTACGAACATTTCTGATCCATCTATCATTTCTTTTTGACATTAAGTAGCGCGTTTGTAGTTATATAATGTGATATGAGAAAAATATCATCCGCCGGATGATTTTTTTGGTTGCGCTTTGTTTGAGTTAGTCAATTAAAAAGGGCTGCATTATTTTCAAGATGAATGTTAACCGACCCACAATCTAAAAGAATAAATTGAAGTACATAGGTACTTAGAAATATAACAAAACACGAATATAACAAAAACATACATTAGGAATCAAGGCGCCCAAGTAACGTAAGATTTATGTAAAACGAAAATTTTCATTTTTTCATTTATTTCTTGTTTTATAGAAAGCATAATGTCGAACTTGAACATTCAAATAGATTAATACCTGTACTTATAACGGATACGCAAATCAATGGCTTATTCAGATATTAATAAATGTAAAAATGTAACCTGAGATAACCTCAGCTTTTAAGCGCAAATGAACACATTGTTTGAAAAGCTAAGCTAAAATTTATTTTTCACATTGTATATTAAATAAATTTAGCACCCAGTTACATGTATTTCAGTTAAACGTAACCACCAGTTACCATAGTTAGTAGCTTTTCTACTTCCGCGTCTGTCAGAAAAATTAGTAGTTTCTGATCATTTTTTGAACTGTAAAATACCTCAGAAAAACAAATAAAACTAGTAATAATCTAAATTAATTAAATAATTTATCGTACAATATTATTTGGATGTATTTTTAACCGTATAAAATATTTTGAACATAACATTCGAAAAGTGTCCTGACTGTGGACATTATGACGATTTCCAGGACTCGCCTGCGACTCGTCTTGAAATTTGTAAACTCATACCTAGTGTAGGTATATCAATTTTTCCGATTAAATAAATGACTATATTTTAGATTCCACTTTACTAATGTCATTTATTAAATATGATAAATAATAGATAGGACATTTTGTCCAGTAAACTATCAATTTTCAGTATATTTACGCGATTGATACGAATTGTTTGTTTCTATTTTTATTTGAATATAATATATTATTGTGTTGATTATTTTTATAACTAAACTAAATGTAATACTCCAAATTTAAAGGGTCGTCAAGTGATTTATTTATTTAGTAAAGATTTAGACTATAATATATATTTAGTTTATTTATAAAAATAATTATTATCAACAATTATGTATATCAACACATCTGTTGATATTTACAATTGATGGAAAAAATACCAAACCAATGTTGAACAGCTTATGATAATAATAAAATGGTCAGTTGGTGGTACATCAAAATGCAAAAATTTGTTGCGTAGAAACTCATAGCATAAAAATTTTTACTTACTTATAATTCTTAACATTGTTTATATTCAGAAAGTTATATAATACAAATGCAATAATGAACTTTTCATCAGCGTCATTTACGTGACTCGAAGCAAATAAGTTTGTTTTTGGATTTGAAAATAATATTAGTTATGCAGTTGGATCAACTTAAATATTGCAATTTTATGGATATAATTTAACAGCTATATTTTTCTGGAAATAAAATTATAAACTATAACTTAAGCAACGTACAATAATGATATCGCTTCTATTATTAGTTATATTAACTTATTCACAGTTTCTAGTAAGCAAAACATAAACACAGAAGCCAATTCACTAATTTTCTTACTCCGAAAAACTCACCCTGGATTGAGGGAGACAGAGATCCTCCGTGCCCGCTATCATCACGCCATCGCACTGTAACAACAGGACTCAATCAGCCCTTGCAAGATATTCTACAACGAAGTTATAATGCAATTCTAAATTTCTAATAAAGCAAATTTCTATATTCTAAGTATTAAATTTTTAGGTATTCATATTATCACGAAATTTTGTGAAGAAAATTGAAATAGAAATGTATTCACATAAGTTTAAAAAATAAATTGAGATTCAGTCATAGCAACTGCTTTTCACAAATAATATAAAATTGTAAAAACGCACTAAAACATATATTTTTGTTTACGAAATGAAAAAGGGGCAGCATATGAAAAACAGATAAATGAAATATAAAACTACTTTCATCGTAAAATATTTTTGAATCGATCCGCTTATTTTATAATATAAACTAATTCAAATGAAGGGGCTTAGAGGAAAACTGTTGTACGTAGTTACAATAAAAAATATTAAACAATTTTTTTATCTTAGCATTACGAGCGTGTAGGGAATTGTCTTTTACTTGATATAAATGAAGGTTTGTGGAAATAAACCATTGGCATTAACAAAACTAGTAAATCTCTTCCAGTAAAAGCGCTTGTCAGATTTGAGAAACTACGTTCTCCCTATTATTATTAGCGCTATTCTTTAAGCAAATATTAGTTTAACATTTTGTAAACAGTTTGGGTAGTTAGCAAGTAAATGAATATTAATTTTTTGCCTTCAACAAAATGTACGTTTTGTAAGTATTTTTTTGGTTAAAATATCACGAACAGTTTGTACCTAACATAGTATGTGTATGTTTTTGTGCATAAGCATATTAAACGGTTCAAATAAAAATAAATACTGTATATGCACATCCCACGTTTTAGCATCAAATCTACTGCCAGATACAATAAATTTGAACAAAAAATGTTATAATAAATTGTTTCGTTTTATAAAGTTCGGTCTACAAGAATTTTAGCGCTATTGATGTTGTATAACTTTGTAGCCTGGTTCAACAAAAACTTTTGAAATTTCGTATTTGACTTTTACTACAAATTTTATTAGTTTAAAATAATTATTTTACATTAGGCATGAAAGAGAATTTTTATTATTTACTTACTTAGTTTAGATAATTATATATTGCAAAATGAAAATCAACGAAAGGAAATTTATCATGTGGATTTGATTAAATAATAAAGTTGAACGAATTTCGATAAGCTAAACCGCATAATTGTCAACGTCGATACAAAATACAGTTGACACGAAAGATTACAATAAAATAACGCTGTTGATAAAGATACGAATTCGTATTAGGAAGTTTTACCCCTAAAGCTACGAACTGACGTCACCTATAGAATTAAGTTTGCACGTTTTTATACCGCGTTTTCCGCACTCAACTTACTCAAAAGTGGGATTTTTGTTTTAGGTCAAAATCAATGATAATGTGATATACTAAAGAAATTTTTTATAATGACATGCAGCAGAATACCGCCAAGCGCAGACTAGGATACATCGCCAAGGTTTTGAGTACAAACTGATGTCATTTGTAGATTTGAATTGAATTTCCATTGAAAATAATAACTTGGAGAAAGTTCTGAATATGAGAAAAATATTTAATCTAAAACTTTCCTTCTTTCACTGTAGCTGTAATGAAAAATTATAATTAGTCGGTTAATTCTAAGAACTTTTTTTATGTATTTTTACATTCGTTACTTGAGCATAAAACGTAACAGCCGATTTTATAACTTTCACTTAAAACTTACTTTAGGTAAAGTAAACTTTAGGTAGTCGCAGTCGCAGAATTTCATAAGGAAATTATGACGTAAAAGTTAAGTTTTGCAAATTGTATATGTAATTTAGATCAGCATATTACTGGACCTATAAGTCTGGATTTACAATGAACCTAACATGAGAAATAAGATTATATAAATTCAAATAAAAACTTAATAAAGTATCGAATAATATTGAAAACTTAAGCTACATAATGTGGAAAGGTTTTTTTGCGAATATCAGAATTACTCCAGCATTATTCAATTTTCGATTAAGCTTTTATTTGTATTTGTATTTTTTTATGCTTTATGTTTATTGTGAATCCAGACTAAGAATTACATAGGTAACTTAAGAAAATATTGTTTTCTATAGGTATTTTTAAACCATTAAGAAGTAATTCTTATTTAATAAATAATATTCTACATATTTATGATGAAAAATTATATAGCAATAGAGCTTATCGTTAATCGAGCGACTGGCCAGTTCAATGGTGGCACCAAGTCAATAAAATATTGACTGCGTTGGGACGTGGAATATTTTGTTCACCGGAGATCACGAAGGTGCAAAAAGAGAACATTCGTTTTAGTCACACGACGAATAAAATTAGTTTGGAAAATAGCTAGTTTCAGAGATTATTATTTTGATTAAATTGTGAAACTTCAATATGACAAGTTAATTAAACATTAATAAAAATCTATTGTATTTTTAAGTTTTCAAGAATTGATTATGCCATTCTATGTTGACAATATACATCTTCATAGTATGACTCTGCTATCTACGGTATGAAACAATTATCGAGATGTGCCAAAAGGAAGGCTACATTATCCAAGCAATACTAATAGAGAAAATTGCTGATTGTTTAAAAAGCATTAGTTATATAATACAAAGAAAATTAATTACCTTAAGCAAAAACTGGCATACCATCTATACCTAATAATTATTAATTATAATTATTAGCTCTTGAAAATACAGTTAAAAATGAATATCAATAGTGAGCTAAAGTGTACAAGTAAATCTTATTATATGGATTTCGCAATCCTATACAATTAAATGTTGTAAAAAAATTATTAATTTAATTATATAGGATTGCGAAATCCATATAATAAGATTTACTTGTACCCTTTAGCTCACTATTGATATTCATTTTTAATACCTAATAATATTTATCATGAATTTTTAAATATACAAGAACAAAAATATTACCGTGAATTTAACAAAATCAAAGAAAGATATAATAAGAAAATTATAAACATAACCAAACCCATTCATCAAAGAGACCAAATTGAAAAGAAATGGATAAACAATTTAACTGACGTTGCCATACCACATGTGGTCAAAAGGACCCTACAACTTGGTCTAAAGTATGCTATATCATTTACCGAGAAGAATTTCCCCCAATGACGTTTTCATCCTAGGAATCAAAAATACCATTAAATCCTTGGACAAAAAACTTACTAAGAATGAAATTCACTAATTTAATTAAAACTTTCAGTAAACTTTAAGATAAAAGCAAACAGTCGATCAACATATACAAGAGCTTCTAAAAATTTAAAAATTTGTTAATGAGCACCTGGAACTACTGATTATCAAAGCTGAGAAAGGAAATATCATTAATTATGAAGAAAGAGGATTATGAAGATAAAATGAATGATTTAGTCAATCAATATTCCGATTGATTTGGAAATAAATACCGTTGAAAGAAAATGGAATGAAATCAAAAATTATACTAAAAACCTATGTAAAAGAGAAATTTTGTATTTTATATAATATGTATTTAGTTATATCAGCGACAATTTCTGATCTGGTAATGGAAATTCTGGAAGAAGACCGTATATCTACACTGGCATTCAAAAACATTTTATGTTGACAACATTATCACAGCCATTCCCAAAGACTATGAAGATTTGATTGTTAAACATTTTTAATGGTTTTCATCCTCGTCTGCAATTTACATACCATTGATAAAGAGGAACATTACAAGATATAACAAACTTTTCTCGACAAACAATAATTGATCCACGAAAATACTTTCTTTAAATGTAAATAGATTCAAAAATCAACTTGAATAGGAAAATACCTGAATGTATAAAGTTCAATGCAATAACTGCAATTTAGTAATACATAATATCGGGCAAACCAACCAATGGTTGCATAACATTGTACAAATCCACGAGCTGCCACTGATTTAACCCTGTTTAAAAATCAAGTGAAATTATATTTCAAAAATATGAATTCTTATAAAAGACAAAATAAATTGATTATGTATAATTAAACAACTTTGGCAACGTTTGTTATTTTTAACAAAAAAATATTATTAATAATTAGCTCCTACACAATAAAATTATAAACATCAAGTTCCCTACAGCGTTCGTTAATCAATAATAATCTAAAATATCTTCCCACATTTAGTAAAGAATTATTATTAAATAGATCTTCTTACAAATAAGTGTAAAACATACCAACCCAAATCTGACGCCAGGATCCAAAAACTGGATGAAGCTAGTTTGTAAAACATATGTACGAATATTCTAGTATATATCATTGTACCTAAATGTTTGTTTACAAAATATATTATATGAGACAAACTACTACTCAGAGAAAGTCCGCGACTCAACCGTATATTCTTTCATACGTACTATACTCGAATAGAAAATACAAACTAAATTTGATAATACTTTGTGTTATACATATTTAATAATAAATTATTATTATAAATCGTTTTTCACCCTAATTATAGTACCTACACTATTTTGAAGTGGCTTTGATTAATGAATTCAAAATTTTGTATTGTTTGTATAATAATTAAGAAAATAATGTTTATTTAAAAAGTTATTGTTGTAAAAGCGCAATATAAGTAACCATTAATCATTCAAGCAGATTATCTAAATAAAAAAATTACAGCTGCTACGTAAAGTATCGAAAGCTATTGTATTTTTCATTAGCTTTTTCAAAAGTATTAAACTGTAATCGTGGCTTTCGAGTCAAAACTAACATTTAAATAAACAAAAAAAATCCATTAAAACGTGTAAAATAAACAAAATAAGTAGAAGTTTTAATTTTCATTAAGTGAGAAAATAATAGTATACTTCCCGTTTTATATTTTTTTTAACGACAAAAAATAAAATGTGGTTTGACCAATACTAGAACTCCTTCGTTTTTCGATCGAGAATTTTGTTATTTCTTTAATACCCTTCTAGCAAACATGGTTGTGATGATATATTTATTTATGTAGTACATATAATAATTAGCAAGGGTATAACACAAATTCTTAAAAATCTAATCAGGTTCTAACATTTAATAATTTTCGATATTAAAAAAAAGTCTTCTTTCTTTGATAACCGTGCATGACTATAAAATACTTTTAATCCAACAGATATTTAAACTTTAATAGTTTATTTAAATTGATTCAATTTGATCAATTTTTTTAAAAACAAAATAAATAGTGAAGAACTGATAAAATAATGTCCTAAAAAAATAAAAACTTAAGTTTGAAATCAATTTATTTATTGACTAAAAAAAAGTAATTATCATCTTCATAATATTACCTATATTCGAAAAAGTGAAATACCTTTAATTTCACTATAATCCCATTACTTTCATGGCACCAGCATCGACGTAGTAGGTATATCTAATATAAATGATTATTAAAGGCCTATCAACTGACATTATATTATTAATTTGTGAATACCATTTTATAGTAACTGGCATGTTATAGTTATAATTTCACTCATAGAATTCTATTACAATAATAGAGTTTTAAATTAAATTAATATACCAATCAGGAAAAGCCCAATCTCATTCGGAATATGTGCATTGCTTAATTTCATTGTGAAGATATTGTTATTGTATTAAATATTAGCAATATCATAACAATTATACATTAATTTCTATTACCTATGTTTATAGACTTTCATAACATTTCTTAAATATACAGCTTTTATTCGCTTCGTCTAAAAAATTGTTATTATAATTGCTTTAAAAAATAATTTTTAGTATACTAATCAGTCAGGCCTGCTTTATATAGTTTGTTACCAGAATCCCACTGAAATTTAAATAATCGCTAGCATTTCAGAATTGTATAACATTTCCTTATGCAAACAAGAAAAAATAAATTAAATGTCGAGCACTATCGAAGATAAGATATAATAACGTGTTTGGTTTTTTTTTGAATCTTCGAACAGGAAACATAAAACTGTCCATGAAAATTATAGAAATTTCTCAAATCGATTCATTGTCTTGACTATTCCTGACTTTTGTTTGCTGCCATATTACAGCAAGGTTTAACCTAAAACTGAAAACGTTTTAACTTATAGAGTAATAATATTGCATTAAAGGATAACAACAAATAGCCTCTATGATGTATTGACGTAAGGTACCTAAGTACCTACTTTGTAGTCCCATACCATTACAAAGTTTTGGTGCAATTTTCAGTTATAGTCTGTGTGGCTACATGCCAGACGAGTTAAGAAATTCTACTAATTAGATAGTTTCCACAACCATTACTAATTTTGTTGACCACATTGAAATACACTTTGGAAATACGTGTATCAACTTGTTAGCGAAATATTTATCCCATCTTATTAGTTAATTGAATAACATCCCACTTGTCGTTTCCAGGCACTTCATATTCTGTAATGTTCAATAACAGCTTTGCAAACTCTTCGAGTGATTGACTTGAACGTGCATGTTAATAGCAATTGTTAATCAATGCAATATATGAGAGGTATTGATATTTAATGTATAATAAATAGTTATTTCGATATAGAATTTTTTTAATATACTGTTAGGTTTTCAAGTGGTTATGGTGGGTGTCGTATTTTGTAAAAGGAAAATTTATTTTATGTTAGTTTATCTGAATGTGAATTTGCCGCGCGACTTTGTCAGTCGACCAGGACGATTTTAAAAATAGTGCAACTATTTGCAAGTTGACCTGGACGGAGATGAAAAAAAGTTAAGTCTTTTTGAAGATGTCGAATGATTAGCCTCTAATAACATTGATTAATTAGTGAAAAATAAAGGGAAGTTTTGATAAAATGTTGTTTTATTATTGTATTAAAAGTGATTAGTTTAATTAAAATATAAAATAAGCAGAAATGCGAAATGGAAATTTATAATAAAATGTAAGCAACAAAAGTTTAAATTAATTAATAATGTGCGACGAAATAAAAGAATAAATAGAAATATCATAAGTGTTTACATTAAAACAAGATTGAGGATATAATTATTCAAGTTTCCAAATGGTCTTGAAACAAATTAATACTTTAATAGACTATAATATATTATATTATGCGTGAAGTTAGCCCCGCCATTTTCGATAATTTAAAAACTGATAGGCTAGGCATATTAGGATTCTCAGAGGAAAGTTTTGCTATAGTTTTGATTTTTTTACCTTTATGGTTTTTGGGTCGCTGAATACGAATTTGAAGTTTGCGGGCAAAAATTTTTCCCGGAACTTTGTTTTTTTGGCACTTTTTTCAGTTTTTGGTCTATATCTCAGAAACGAAGCATTTTTCGACAAAACTCATTCTATATAAAATGAAAGTAAACAAAATTTCTTACACTTCTTATTCATAAATTTTTTTTGTAAGACTATCCGTTCCGCCGCTAGAGCGCGCCAAAAATGAACCATAATCCATATTTAGTGAAATTCACCGTTTTCGCGAAAATAGCCCTTGCTATGATACTATTTAACTATTGCATCAAATTAGAAACAAGAATATAATATGTAACTGGATCTTGACATAAGTAATTCTAAGAAAAAATGTATGTATTTCATAAAATAAATTTTCACAGATAAATTTCGTTTTTTTTTTGGCGCTTTTTACCTAATTTTGGCATTTTGCAAGAGTTTTTTCGATAAGCCCATTCCATAAAAAATTAAAATAGACAAAATTTCCTGTATTTATCATAAATCACTTTTTTGTAAGACTACCCGTTTGCCGCTAAAGCGCGCCAAAAAAAAAGAAAATTCCCGAACCGTGTGAGGTATTCACACGAATAATAAATATAAGGAAAGTAATTGAAAAAATGGAGAAAAATGAATGAAATTCAAATTCAGTTATTACTAAAGTAGTTATGTAAATTAGAATTATCAAATTGAGCTACAGGACAAAATAAAACACATATTTAAAACGAGCTTTCGGAAAATGACATTTCCTTTTTCAAGTTTAACATGAATTGAAAAACAAAAACCATAACAATTACAAAGCAACTATAAATTTTATTATACTTGAATATTGACATTCAATTTGATAATTCTAATATATATTATTTTCAAGAGCTAATAATTTTTAATTAATAAAGTAGTTATGTACTATAGTCGGTAGGTATATAATATTTACTCATATCATTATAATGATAAATATTACGAAGATGAATGTCGCTGCTGTCGTAAATTAGACTGCCTTAATCATCTGGATCAAACAGAAGAAGTTTCTTTATAGATTTATTGATCGACGAGGTGATACTGATTGTTGATACTGTTGTACATACCTTCGTTTATCAAGAAACTGTCACATCCTCTTCAGTCCGTTCAGATATACTTCTTATTTTCAGGTGGTTGGGGGTCTGTATTGAACAGAAGATATGGGTCAGCTTATACATTCATATTAACTACTTCGGTGAGGGACATTTATGCTCCAAGTGTATGAGTGTCGTTTTTGGGGAAGAAAATGTTGCATCCCTTCGTCCACCTTGTCTACACTTTCTTTGATGGTCTCAAAAACTGGGGAGAATGTGAATCCCAGTTCACCCTGTACTTCAACGTCGAATGGTCCGTCTTCAAAGGTATTTGTGAGATCTGTATTGATTGGTGCAATCGAACCCTGATTTTTTGCAGCAACATTTTTTTGTGCAGGTCTTGACGCATCCGCATGACACCAGACGTAGCAGTTCGGGGGGAGCAGGAGCTTGTAGAGAGGTGATCGGTTTCAGGCAATTTGTCGTCGACCCGCAATTATTTTATCGTATATCCGAAAAATCGAGTTTTGGGAAATCGATGTTAAAGATTGAAACGAAATAAAAAAAAATTGACACGAAAAACTTGGTTCTATTTTCTGGTCACTTGTAGTTCATTTCATTGCGCTTCTTTTGGTACTAAGATATGAAGCTTTTTATAAATGAATTTCGGATTTTAAGGCACTTTTGTTCAAAAGTATCTTACCGTATACGCCACTTTTGACGAAATTTTTTGCGTGCATGCCACATACGCCAAAGTAATGTGATGATATATGTCAAAATAATGGTTAATAATATGCTTAATTAGTACGAGAAACCTAAAAATAATGAAAATATGAAATATATTTTAAAAATATCATTTTAGTAAATTCAGTCTTTAAAAATTCAGTCTCCATATAATAAATAATACTTCAAATCTTATTAGTTAAATTAAAGTTGCATTATATTTTAACATAAATAAAATATATTCTGCATTTAGAAAAGTTACCAAATTTGCATTCAGATAATAAAACAATAGATTGAAATTAAAAAAAAAATTATAATAAAATTAAATAAGAAGAACATAATTAATATAAATTCCGGTGTGTACCTATGTGTTTGCACTTATTTGTTTCATATTAATAAATTATTTCAATAAACTGTTGTAATATTCAACATCAATTTTAGGTATAAAAATATAGGATTTACTTCTTTGTCAAATTCAAAATCTGGATCACAAATTAAATCATAAGTTACATGAAAAATGCACCAAAAACCACAAATTTCATACACGTAAGATAATACGAGCATAATACTTCACCTGTATTTCTGTTATAGTGCCGTATATAACACTAAATATGAACACATACGTCAAAATAATTGAGGATAATTTTCTTATACAATTTTACAGTGATTTTTGTCGTATATCCAAAAATTTGGCGTTTGAGGCAATATAATACTCAAGCTACGCTATTTTGTGGCGTATAAGGCAAAATTCATACCCAATATCTTACAAACTATACAAAATTGAAACATTCTGATAACACAGATCGGTAGAGAAAAAAACATTATACAAAATGGCTATCTTAACTAATTTTTTTTGATTTTGTGATGTACGACAGTATAATTGCGGGTCGACGTTGTGGCTTGTTTCCAACCACAATCTTCGGCATTTTTCTCAACCCCCAGCCATTGCTGTACCTGGTGATACATCCTAAAACTGTGCTGTTTGGCTGCTGCAGCTGATGGTTGTAGTGCACCTATTTTTGATGAAGTCCTGAAAGCTGCCTTCTTATAATTAATGTATCTCAGACGGTTTATCAACGGTTCAGTCCTTCCTGCTGCTCTCTCCCCAGCTGCTGCAATGCTTTCTGGAGTTGCCTCAGGGTTTTTGAACACACTTACAACATCGGCAAGGTGGGGGTTTTTAGTGAGAGTTTTCACAAACTTCAATTTTCCTTGGTTGTAAGGTGCCGATAGTGGTTGATAAATGTTATTACGTTGTTATGTTGTTGTCTTATCACAGTATCACGAAAACAAATTCTCAATTAGAAATACCTGACATTATTGAAATAATTTATATTTTGTAAACCTAAATAGAATTTGTGATCATGGTAAGGAAGTCACCGAAACTATAATAAAATCATATATAGATACCTATATATAGAGCGGGGTTCCTGCAACCTTTACCGCATCCCGCATTTCGATCGCCATACCTCTTTGTCTTGACTGTCTTCCTTTATTGCTCGATCCGCCATTGTCTCTCTTATCCCTTGTATCGATGATATGTTGGGTCTTCCTCTTCTTCTCGTTTTGTTAGCTGGTATATAATGCATAGCCCTTTTTGGCCACTGATCTTCGGGCATTCTCACCACATGCCCATACCACATTAGTTGTTGAGATTCTATTCGGTCCATGACTGTATACGTCCTGTTGGTTCGTCGTCTAACTTTTTTAATCGGAATGTGTTCCATTCGGGAGACTTTACACGCTCGTCTTCTGCTCCGTATTGGTTCCGCTACTGCTCTATAGATGATCAACTTTGTATGTAATTTTATTCTGTGGGGCCATAATAAAGAATTTTAAATCAGAGTGCTTTTCCGGCCTTGTTGGGTTCTACTACGTATGTCTCTTCGTGATGTTCCTGCTTCTGAAATTATGCTGCCCAGATATTTGCACTCTCTGCTTTTACTTACTTCATTGTTTATTTGGAGCTCCCCATCGGGTTCGTGCATGTTGCTTGTCTAGTTATTCCGTCTTTATTTTTGTTCATTGTATAATCAAATATTTATAGAAAAAAGTGGATAAATTATAATATTAACATTAAAAAAGTTAAAAAATGTTATAAAAGCTTGTCGCGAGATTTACCTGTATAAATTTATTTTATGAAATACATTGGTACATTTTTTCATAGAATTACTTGTGTCAAGATCAAGTTACATGTTGTATTCATGTTTATTTGCATAGGTAAATCTTGCGACAAGCATTTTTATCAAAAAATTGTATAATGTAATAAATTGATACAACAGTTAAGTCTTATGGGAAGGGTGATTTCCGCGAAAACAGTGAATTTCACTAGTTATGGGAAAACGACCCATTTTTGGCGCGTTCTAGCGGCGTAACGGTTAGTCTTCCAAAAAAATGTTATAAATAAGAAATGTAGGAAATTTTGTTTACTTTAATTTTATATAGAATGGATATGTCGAAAAAACGCTTCGTTTTTGAGATAAAGGGCAAAAACTGAAAAAAATGCTAAAATCGGAGCAAAAAGTGCCAAAAAAACAAAGTTCCGGGCTAAATTTTTAATCTTTAATCTTTTAAACTTTAAAATCGTGTTCAGCGACCCAAAAACCATAAAGGGTGAAAAATCAAAACTATAGCAAAACTTTCTTCTGAACCCTCATTTTTATTCTAATATGTCAAGCCTATGAGTATTGTGCCTGATGTGTGCAACGTTGTGCCGTAATTTTTAAACTTTTTTTCGGATTTTCGGAAAAACGGTTATTTAGCTTTTGAATAATTTAAAAAATTAAAATTGTATTGTATTACACTCTATGTGTGTTACTGTGTGACGTAAATTACATAATTTTGATAATTAAAATTTTTTGGCTCTAAAGCTATTTTATCTTTAGAAATTGGTCCCGCCATTTTTGATCATTAAAAAATCATGTACATATATTATGTTATAATGTATCTCGTGGGATTTCGAATTGCTGGAATGCATTATTTCTATTTTGTTTAAATTTATGGCAGGTGGCCTAGGTAACGGCTCAAATTCAATATGGCGGCCATTAATTGATCATAACTTATTTTATGGTTGTCCTTTGAAAATTTTGTACCAGACCTTTTTTGTTCCATAATATAAATTATAATAAAATTATTTAGTTTTTGTTACCGATTGTATAAAGTTCAAAGTTTTTTTAAAGAATTGTTAAACTATCATATAGTTCATCTCTCTTATATCGCTCATCTCGTTTAAATACTTCAATATTTTTAAAATCAATGTTACTATTTATAACTTAAAGTACAAAAAATTGCAAATGCATTTTCAAAAATGTTACCGTTGAATGTCAAAATGATATTTTTATGGGCTTCTTTATAACTTTGGTAATGAAAAACACCCCAACTAGTTTTGGAGCTACCTTACTAGTTTCAGAGGAATGAATGAATTTGAACTTGACCGAATGAATTTGAACTATTCTTCTATCATACATCCGTAATGGCATTGACGAAAAAGCAAAAATAGTAGATAGCAATTCATATACGAAATCCTAATGAGAATAGTGCATCAAGTTTCAACTATACTGACGAACCACATTTATATATTTCGATAAAAATCAATTATTTTCTTTTTTAATGTAATATTAAAAATATTGATTAACATGAATGGCAACAATGACATTATTTTAATACAATCTGTGATTGCATGGTACAGCCTTGAATAATTGTAGTTCACAGATCAGACAATGTGTTTTGGGTTATTTTATTCAAAAGTAGATCTAGGGTACAAACCATTACACGTAAAGGTTAAGGTTATATAAGCAATATGACTTCTTTGCGTGTTTTACTTTTAAAATCATTTCCTGCATATTATTACGTTGGCGACTGATTCGCCTAACTAGATAATTAAATAAAACATCTAATTGCTAGTTTAAATAATCGCTTTGCAAAATAGGTCCTATTGTTAAAATTGTTTCCCAAAACTTTGCGAATGCAATCAGAAATGAGATTTAATTTTCACAAGAGAGAGCACTTATAGCATATTAGGTACGTAAAATAAACTAATTTCTTTACAGCTACCAACAAGTTAATTAGATTTCTTGAATATTTTAATAAAATCGCAACATGCTTTCATCGTCCGTGGGTGGTATTACTTTGTAGTTGAATAATTTGAGTGCTATTTAATAAGGTTTAATTCATTCAAATGGAAATATTTATTTTTGGCGTTAAAATGTTTTTTTGAAACGTAAAAAAATAATAAAAATTTTTTTCTAGCCTAAGGGATTTTTTAAATTTATAATTAGTTTAACCTTCAGAATTCTTGTAATATTTTAATCAATACGGTGTAGTGCGTGGCAAAAGTAATTAATAACCAATGCACGTAAGCTAGAAAGGTGCAAATACCTGTATGGTCTAATTTCATTTATAGATATGCTACCCGGCGATGAATATTTAGAAGTTCTATGTACGATAATAATTTTTGAGGTAGTTTTTAAATTTTACCATTTTATAAAATCTATTTTTAATAGTCGAAAGTTTGGAACAACGACACCTAAATTATATTATTTAAACAAAAACAATTAATATATTTAATAATTCTAATAATTCGCTTAGCAAATTAACTCAGTGGAAAATAATTACAAAATGATTTGCTAAAATTAAAACCTGCTTTATTTTGTTACAACCACATTTACCAAATACCAGAGTCATTGATTCAGAACTTTTTTCTATTAATATTATAATAAGTTGCCATTTTAACGTGGGATTTAACCACAGCAGTGGATTGGTGTTATCTCTAGTTGAGTTACAGAGCGTGAATTCTGAGTTCGAATCTCGGACTTGGCCGACTTTTTTTACATCGGCCTTCTGGTGTGCATTAATACCTTGTGAATTTTAGAATTAGATTCTATAGTGACAAAAGTCTGGCCAATGGACAAAAGGTCACGGTCGAACATAAGGGATAAATGTGGGATTTGATCACACCATTTATAAATTGGTGTAAGGTATGTGCCGCTGCAATTTCGCCTTTAATCTTTAGGTATGTTATTTTTGTGTAACTTGAAGAAGTTAGACGAAAAACAACAATGATATTCCTGCTTTCAACATTAATAAAAGTTAGTCACTGGTCCCTCTCTTATCAAAGTTGAACACTCTGAAATTTTGATGAAAAAAATAAATTTAAGTTGACAAATTTTATTTTTTTTGCATAAAAAAATAGCATTTAGAAAGCATATCACAAAGAGACGAGAAGTTTGGATATCTACAGGGTTCGTGAGTGAGCCCTAGCGCAACTCAAAGTACTCAGTCTAGTCTCCCTTCTCCTATAGATAGAAAAGCCTCGTTTACAGTTTTTCGATATTTGGTGTAGTTCACGAAATGTCAAGTGGATCGTTTTGAAATGTAAACCCTGCATAATATTAGAGGCGGAAAATAATTTTTATTCTCGATAACAACTATAACCCTTATGCATCGTTAATTTTTAAATTAGTATGATTAGGCCAACTATAATTTCATATTCTGATAGAAATGTTTCAATTGTAAACTTAACTTAACGTAAGAAATTTATGAGATAACTACGACATTGTCATGTCATTCATTTATTATTTATGCAATGTGTAATCATGTACGAAGTGAGTTCCAATAATTTTTGATACCATAACAGAACAACGATAATAATTGAAAATATTTTGTACCCATACACAATTTTTCAAATAGAAAAATCGTGATGTCCAATTAAAAACACGGTAATGTCACATAAAAGTAATCCTTTCATTGATATCGAACAGTTTGTATGATGTCATTCTCCATTTTCAACTAAATTGAGGTAATTTTAACCAAAGCAGAAAGTGATCTATATCAAATTAGAATTAATTGGAAGAAACGCACTCACGTTTGACTTGATTCAATAACCGAATAAATTCATTTTTCATAGGTAATATACCCACCTAAATATGTAATTTACAAAGCTCTTATTAAACGTAATGATTTGCGAAAACTAATTGATGATATGAAAATCAAAATAAGATATATTTGTAAGCGCATTTATGTGAATGTATATTTTAAATTATGCATTTATTAAGAATATGCAAATAAAAAAATGCATTCTATACTTCTTCTTTTCAATATTATGTAGGTAAGTGAAAGTGACTTTATAAAACCTTTTTTTATGTACTCACGTATATAAAACATTTCCATTTTTGCGTATTGCAGTTTTTCAAGATGCAGATTTTGGATATGGAGGAATTGATTAAAGTGTTTCATTCAGTCTCATTAAAACTAAATTATAGTGGTTTTGATCAGATTTGACACCATCGTTTGAGGTCGGATTTAGACCAACACTACTTTTTAACAATTGAACCAAATTTATAAAAAATCACACAATCGCTCAATCAATATTATTTACAAAAATACCAAGACCATATATTTGAAATCGCTTAAGTTTTTTTGCGATCTATGAAATAAATATTCATTATCAAAAGTTTTAAATTAATTAAAAATCAATAGTTTGATACTATGGAAACATAAATGGAATGTAACAAAAATGGAATGTAACAAAAAGATCTGGTTGAATTTGGAACACCGGTCGGTTTTAGACCACTTTCCCCAATATATTATACATAAAATACGTGAGTAAATATATACAGAGTAAGTACGTGGTTATTCAGATTGATTAATTGATTCAAAATTTAATTAAGTAAATTTAGTTGCATGGGTAGTAATTTAACATTTTGAGCACAATCATATGTATATTGATTGATTGTATTTCAATAAATTATAATGTTCAGTTCAAAGAGTTTAGTAAAGGTAAAAGATTAGAAAGATTTGAAAGTTTTTGAATTTTTCAGGAAAATGGTTGTTACTAAAGTGTTTTTTTTTACTCCAAACTTAAATTGTAATACAAATAAAAAATGTAATTCGAAAAGAAAGCAGCATATAAAACCGCGTTAACGCTAAAATTTTTATTGCAGCGATAGGCCAAACCCTAACTTTGTAAGTTTTTACTTTGAAGTTTAGAAAAGTTTACTACTTATTACTTACGAATTTCTTTTGAGTTTTGGATATATTGGTTATTATGAATTACGATGAACAGCACACTGAAGTGTAAGCGCACAAATCAATTACTGGTTATTAAAAATTGTGTAACCGAATAGGGTACCTACACAAAATAATTATGCTTGAAATATGCAAAAATACCATCACCATTGGGTTACCGAACTTTCTTTTTTTTTTGCTCGAGTAATTCCTTAATACTCATACATCATGTTGATTAATAAAAGTATTGAGATTCACTTGAAGAAGCGTGTCGAATTTACATTTCTAGTTTTCCGTTGGTGATAAATGCAAAAACGACTTTGTTATCTAATTTTAGCAATATTTTGTTAAAACAGAAATAATTATAACTTTTCATCAAGTTATAATAAAATAATACAAAAGATAATTCACTTTCTACCAGATTTATACTTTGCAGAACTAATTAGCTACTCTATGTTGATTTAACTACTTTAAGTAAATGATTTTACTTATTTTGTAAAAATGAAACTTTATTTACTTTCAGCTGAATCCCTAATAATTATTGTCGATAGTGTAAAACCTAAAACGTTATTTTCTTTCTGATTTTATGTAAACATTTCAAATTTTTGGTTTTATTTAAAAAAAAACAGTATGGAATTGTAATATCAAAAAATGGAAAGAATCTCTGTCAAATATTAGGTATTAATTGTATTTTACAAAATAGTTTCAATTTGACATTTTATCAACGGATAAGACTTATCCAAAGATATCTACAATCTGTAGAGTTGTCGGAAATCGTTGCTATTGGAATGTGCAATTTTAAGCTCACAGTTGAACTAGTATGAATGGGTTTAATTGGAACAATCTATACTTCATTCAGTTTTTAGAGTTAATATCTTCTGATTTCTCTGGTTTTATTAGAGGAGCAACCTAAGCTGGATCATAATCTCAAATAAGAGTTTTTAGGGTTATTTATTCTGGTAGTTATTAAATATTTTTTCGTCTATAGTATTATTTGTTAGATAAATCTTAATAATTTAATGTAACCGTTATAATTGTATAAAACGTAAGTATAATGTACGATGTATGCTTTGGCATACATAAAAGTGAAAAAAAAGGTTTTGAATGTTTTAATTAAGCAGACGATTCCGCCAAACCTAGCATCTCAGCGTAACAACTTTTAAATGTTCAAAAATGGTTGTCGGTGATCTCATAATAAAAATAAAAGAAAAAGCAAGAGGAATATAAAGAACCGGCTAATTAAAAGTCAGTAAACCATAATATAGCAGTATTCTGAAAGTTGCGCTACGTTAAGTTAACACAAAAGTAAATTTAGGTATAACTAAGTTTTATAAACGGCGCCAATGCCACCCCTATGCGTCATAACTGCAAAGATTTTCTTATCCCTCCGGCAGACAGGCATCTTCTGTGGTCACAAGCTTTAAGTGGATTCTATATTTAACTACAAGTAGACACGTGCGCGAATAAGCAAATTTACAGCCAAAATTTGTAGATGATTAAGGTAATATCATTAAAATAACTAACAAGGATTTCGTTGACCTTTACTTCTTTTAAATTCGCTGATACGTAAAGGCTATTAATATTTGGTAGATGACAGTGAAAACAAATATATTGAAGATGCTTCTAGCAAGACACGCAAGTACAGGAAGGAAGCTTAGTTACAGGAAGTATTTGTATTGTGGAGAATGATGCATGTACTATCACAATAAATCATAATTAGCTGAATACTGAAATATATTTTGTTAGCTTTATAAACACTGCTTACCGCTGGAAATAAATTATTAATGTAACTATGCCTATAAAACATACTAAAACTTGGAAGTTTGAATTATTAATCAACCTATTAATAAAATTTAAAAAAAGTTAAGGTATCTACCATAATATATCGGTTTGTTAAGTACAACGACACGAACATTGATTTAATTGCTTAGCTGCAGTAACGAAGCAAACTGGTGTAAATATTTGAAATTCTTAGAATGTCAAAAGTCAATTTAAAAAAATATTTGCTGTTTACAACCCCACAGTTACATAAAAAGAAATCGTTAAGTAACAAATCGAAAAAGTTTATGAAGATTACGTTTTTCAAGTATGTAATTAGTGCCGTAAGAATGTACTTACCGTAAACTTAAACCTAATATCACGGCAATGTGTTAGATGATATACATTATGTGGTACTATAAGAGTGTAATAAACCAGGTAAATAAATACATATAAGACCTCGTAATTTAATACTAAAATTACACTATTTCTCCGAAAGTCATTAATAACTTTTAATCTAAATTCAGGTTAGGAAAGTATTGATTTGGGTTAAAAATAAAAATTGTAACTTTGGGGATTATTACAGACAAATACCCAAGTTCAGACAATAGACACGAAAAGATATTACTCTTTGACTTTACTTTAAAAATAGACAAATTTAATCTCTATTGAATGCAAATGTTTAACCTTGCCTATAGTCGTAATCACAGAAGTCAGCCCTTGTACATGTGTATATGATTAGCTGTGCCATAGTTGCGACGTAATAATTGGTTAAAATTATGAATCAGGGATGAAACTGCAAGATTACGGCAATTCCTACAGTTCATGACTAAACTTAACTTCACTTTCATCTTTTAATAATTTTATTATTATTATTATTTATTCATGTTTTATTAATTTATTATTATAATGTACATATTATAAGAAATCAGTAACTCCACCTCGACACTAAGCTTGCCATTAGAGATCAAAAATTATTCTAGTTCCATTGATGCCCAAGCTAAGTACCATAAAGGGTAATCGAAAAATATTATTCTTTTCCTAAATCTTATAAATTTTCAAACAAAAATTTGCGATTTACATTACGAACGCCACCCCTCGGAAAAATATTAAGTTATTCTAATACGTATAGTTGGTATAGAAAGTTTTGTTTATAAACCAAACTATTGCATTCTTTTGGTGCTCTATTTAGTGAATTATCACTTTACTGCGGTTTTACGATAAAATAATTCAGAATCAAGTTCAAAACAACATCAAGTATACGTAATACAGTCGCCATTTTGTTCACATTTGATATCGTCACGAGCGTCACCAACGCTAAGGTAAATTACAAATTATCTCTGTAGTTGTAAGAAAAGTATAATTATAATTTTGGGGTAAGCACGGACATTTATTATAAAATATGGGGTATTAATAGTTGAATAGTACATAACCCTTACATTAGTTAGTCAGTAAAAAATCAAGTAAAATTTATAGCCTTTCTGTGTTATAGAACAGTATTACTACATAATATCTCAAAGACCTGGGTTAATAGCGGGTAACTATATTGTCTTTATTTTATTTGTTTAAAGGTTTGTGTATTTATAATATACATGTTACCTCCTGAATTATAGAATAATACCTTAAAGTTAAAAAAAAAGTATTAAGGTGGTACCTGTTTATTATAATAATGTTATGATACCATAAAAAAGTAATAATATGCTTATATGTATGCATAATAAAACATACTATTATACATTATACAGGGGATATAAATGGTTACTAATTTATCGAAGAATATGTCTGTAAACTTCGGTATTTATACAATTTTTTTTTTGTTAAGGCAGACAATAGCTTAATAATTCGAGACTTCGACGATATACCCGAATCTTTTCTTTTTGTTCATTGTTATCGAAAAATATTATAATTTTTCAAAAACCATTATTATTTTGTTAAGTATTACTTTAATAATTAGGTATTGCGTATTAATCAATTCAAAAACATTTATGGATTTTTCTGTCAAATATTATGTACATAATGTACATATATTTTCCTTTGGTAATGATCCCCGAAAATTCTGCACAATAGTCAATATAGTCAAAAAGTTCGACTATATTCACGTTTATTATTAAATGAAATGTTTTGTATTACTTCATAAATGTAAAATAGTAATCAGTCTTCTGTTTTTCGGCCTCCATGGCAAATACAATCAAACTTGCTTAATGTGCAACTCGAATGATTGCCATATTGTTTTAGGTTGTTACCACAAGTAGACCAATGAAAGAGAGGTTAAAGAAAGAGAAACATAGTTTTGTAAGAAATTCTAATGTTAATTTATAATAATGTTTTGAAATTTCGTGTCACATCTGTCAAGAGATGGTATACTGCAAAACAGTTTGAAACATCTTTGTTTGTTTTGATAGATGTCATCACTAAATAATGAGGAACAATCATAGAACGCTTTTTAGAGATAGTTTTTTAGGCCTCCAAGATTGTGTGATTGTTAAACTTTTTGCTATAGGGATTTTTGATAAGTCAAGTCCAAATGCAATTAACAAACTAAAATACAATATCACACCCACAATTGATAATGTTGCATTTTATTCCTTTTATTTAATGATGTGAAATTAATTTTGGATAGCCCATAACTCCACCTTGTACAATTAAGGATAATGACCAAAGGAAACACTTCTGTATAATATGGTTTCGACACGACATGGCTTTTTGTACTTTGATAGCAAAGCGCAGAGAGCTGGTACCATTTCAGAAAAAGTGAATGTTTTCTTCTTACTGTCTTCTCTCGGCAAGGAATGGCAAACCACCAAGGTGTTTTTTCCAAAAGAATCCTGTTTTGGATGGTACCAATTTTTCAAAATGACTAGATTTACATATAAATCGACCGAAAAAAATTCCTTTTTAGAATGCTGTAACTTACAATTCTGCACTGTTCTCAAATGTTAAATTAGCCTGTTCTGCTAATGGTGATAGATATTAAGTAATAGTTTGTCCATATACTACTCGATTTCGTATTGATCAACCACAGGGCCAGATTTTTGTTTGTTAATAAGTGAAAGCAGCTTTTTCCTTACAGCGAAAATGATTGGGAACGATAAAACGATCGAGCTATGTTATGTCATTCCTGATGGATGTTATCATAAGGAATATTTCGGGGATGTGATTAATATTGTTGTTCTCTTCCAAATAGATCATGAAATTATTATTTTAGTTGACATTACTGTTCTTAAATTTTAGAAAATGATATTTTGTTGCAGGATTTAGGACGCTTCTATAGGTTGCAGCAAAGCGAGTAAGTTCTTTGACGAAATGAAGATCTCGACAATAAAAGAAAAGAAGTCAAAAGAAGAACTTCAAGACGAAGTGTATTGCGCTACCCATGGTTTGGAACCTACTTTAAACTGAATGTCTAAAAATACTCCAAAACGAACAGAATAATATAGACGAACGTCTCTATATTAAGAAGCAAAGCAGCTAAAGAAGTAGTGAAAAAATGATTCGCTATTTAGAATATTTTCCAATTCAAAACTGTTTCAAAAATTAGAAAAATTCATAGATGAAGATGGTGAGCATCAGCTTTAAAAGCTGTTGTAATGTTATAAATATATATCCAGTGGTTTATAAAAGATTTCTAAATTTATTAATTTCTAATTAAATTTATTTTTACAACTAGTTTCGTAACTATATTACATTATCGGGTAGTAGTGGTAAATAATATAAATAATTATTTTCAGCTAATGAAATTATTATTATAAAAATAATTAATCTACAAATTAAAGTAGTATATTTAATAATTTGCATTTGCTCGGTATACTTATTAATAATTGCATATACTATAGAATATAGTACACATATTTATTAAACTTTTATAGTCATTATTCACAATATTATTACAATTTTATAGTACATTTGATCTGGTTTAACAATCCGTAAATAGTATTTCAAAGCTTTTTCTTCTTTAAAGGAAACCAAGAAATTTCAGAGTATCTCAATATAGCATCGTTACATCATATCGAGAAAATCAGTTTTTGATAACATAATATGAAGTTAATTAATTTTCCAAGTCTTTTTGTAATTAAATTTATTTGATACTTGTATCTTCTAGAAAAAAATGAACTTTGGCGACAAAAGAAAATTTCAGAATTTCATCGTATTTAATATAGCATAACATCTTGTGCTTTGTTCAGTAGTAATATTTTTCTGCATTCAGGTTTACTAGCTTTCTCAAAAAACCCAACTTGACAACTATTGCTGTTTTTTAAATTACATTTTAGCATACGCTAAATTTATAAGCGTCCTCTTCAAACAATTTTTCAAAGTTTATGGGTGGGCGACATTCGGTGCGGCTTTACCTAGCCTAAAAGTTATCCAAATATTTTTAAATTAAAATGAATTACTTATTGATATAAGATTAATGTTAGTATCGTAATCCATTTTCTTTCCCCTTTTTGTATTTCTTAAAACAATTATCAAAATCAGTGCAAAAGTAGTTATTAAAAGTGAAAATAATTAGTAGAAAAATTACGAAACATGCAATTTTTAAATGGGCAATTCAAATTAATTTTATTAATCAAATATAATATCTAGGTTTCAAATATGTTTTGTTGCGGTAAATTTCTAATTTAACTGTCTAATATATCAAAGTTTTAAGCAGGTAATGAAATATTTTGCTCGAACAATTTAACACTCAATCATCAAAATGAAAAATTATATTTAGTTAACATGCACATAGAAAATGAAAACCCTAAAATTGTTGCTAATTAATATCTTACCCTATGATCTTTGGGTCTAGTTTCTTGCCTTCTTGGCGATCCACCTTCTATATCAGGATATATGAGATTTCGTACGGCTCCAACAAAGCGCGGTTCGAAAATTACACTAGGGAGTGCAAGTAGAGTTAATTTATTGTTATACCATGTGGGCATACCGCCAACAAATACATCAGAATTAGTTGAAAATCGTCCAAAGTTGAACTCCTTTCCTCGCGATGTTCGCATTTGTGAGACCCCGTCTACGGTGAGTACGGTGCGGTCTTCGTGTCGTTGCACGTGCACCTTATGCCAATGGCCGTCGTTAAGGTCTCTACCGACAGTTATAATTTGAGCACCACCACCGAGATTAAATCTTAATCTAAGAGCCCCTTCTACTAATTTAATTTCAAAAAAATCATAAGTACCGCCATCGTCCGTGTATAATAACAGCCCATTCGGCTGATCTGTTTTAAATTCAAATTCGAGGCTTCCGTTCGTACCTCCTCCCCATTTTCGAAATTGTGAATACGAGTTAGTCGATCCATCTAATAGGAAGCTAGAGCACAGCCCCAAAAGAGCAAATACAGTGCCGATAATAATTCGCATCTTGATTTGCTAGCATTAAAACAGTAAATTTCGTTGACCCCGAAGTAATTTCATATTCAGTTCTAATTACATTTATGTATATCTTGCATGTTTGTGTTTTATTTATTACACTGGAAATCTTTAATTACTGCAATCAATTAAATAATAATATAATCATTATTCGACCCTCAACAGAATTAAATGTCCAAAAAATTTAATATCGAATAGTTTATGGTTTTACCGTTTTACCTATACAATGTCGCACCAACTTTTATTAGAGAATAGATACCAACTTTTTTCTGCTCTCTAGTATTAAATACTTTCTATTGTAGTAACAAATCTTGTTTCTATCGCATAAACTTAAAAATAAAAAGTTATTCGCACAGCACATCATAAACTTTGGATATTAGTATAGAAATCTTTAACAAAAAACCAACTCGGAAGTGTTTTCGCTGTATTAGCACAATTTTGTTTTCACTGTCAAGTTTTCTTTGCACTAAATTTAATTATTACATTTTATTAAAGACAATGGTTCTAAATTAAGTATAAATAATATTTTTGAATTACTTAATGTTAGGTTCCAAACCTTGCGATACTCATATAATGTATTAAATTATGGATTTTATTACCATCGCTCTTGGTTAGAATTTAACGCACCATTTGTAAAGACGATAAGCGACATTTTTATAATTATTAGAAAAACGTTAATTTTACTAACATATTTTATACACTATAACTGCCGGTTACAATTGTAGTTATTAGTAACGGTAAAATGATGTTCTGGACATTATATGCTGCCGTCGCGATGCTGCACTGGCGCTGCGCTTTCGAACTAGGACGCTGCGCATGGACGCCTGCGCCCCTCTAGATGGTTATTGGACTGTCATTGACACAAGTTTACGAAAACTTTTTTTGTTTATAAACGACGTTTAAGCAGTTTAAGGTTTTTTGGGTTATGCTACTAATTTTCGTATTACTGCTATTACTCTAACAAGAGCATGAATTAATTTGTCTAATCATTTTACAATTACTATTACAGTGTTTACTCCCAAGTCATTCGAATTTTTAGTACTACATTGTTATTTTTTATAATAATTACGCTGATTAGGATGTGATGTATTGGTGGTATAATATCGATTTTTAAATTACTTTTAATCTATACCTATGAACTCTCTTTAAATTCTGTTATTCAATTACTATTATCTTCCATTTATTTTTTAAATTATTAACCGCAGTTAAATTGCTCTTTCACCGTATTTTATCTACAAAAATAATATCATTATTTCGAGGTAGACCACTATATAGTATGTATCTTGTGGTGACCGTTGATTTGGTACCGAGTCAAGATTTTAAGTTTGAGTATCGCATTTCATTGAGTTTCTTACCTTAGAATTCCGTAAACAACTACATTGGGGTTTAAATAATTTAGCTGTATTTACCTCAACGCTGCTGTATAACAAAGAAATCGTAGTCGACATAATAAAAATTATCAATAAAGTTCAAGTAAAATCAAAAAATAGTTTAGCTTTACCATTAATTTTTAATTTAAGTTCAGTTTTATTAATAATATAGTATATCGTTCAAGCTAATAATACTTACACTCAAAATGATGAATGCTTACGAAACAAATATTAAAATTTTACGGTAACTACTATCTACGAGCAGTAAGCACAATATAAATTTTGTAATCATGCTTATCTGGAATAAGCATCTGGAATGGCATTAGAGTTAATCAAATCTTATTTTACAGGAAGAAAACAAATTGTCTCTATAGTGAGCGATGGGGTAGAATATAGATCAGAAAGTGAGAGTATAACTATCGGTGCACCGCAGGGTAGTATTGCAGCACCATTGTATTTCATAATATACATCAACGAATTACCACGCACGATAAATGCAGATAAATTACAGTACCTAACCAACTATGCTGATGATTCAAACCTATTAATAAGAGGCGAGACATGGCCCGAGGTGGTAAGTTCTTCAAGCGAATTTTTTGGAAAAGTAGAACAATGGTTTGCTGCAAATGGAATGATATTAAACAAGCAGAAAACAAATTTAATATTATTTAAAACTTTACATTCTGGGCTTGAAACACCTGAGCAGTTACAGATAAATGGAGAAAAATACGAATTGTGTAGCAGTACCAAATTTTTGGGATTACACATAGACTGTGAGCTGACATGGAAAGAACACATCCGAGCAGTAGCAACAAGCTTAACTGCGATTGTATATGGATTGAGAGTAATTTCGAATTATGTAAGTTATGGAACACTAAAAACGGTTTATCAGGCAACATTTGAATCAAAGGTAAGATACGGAATAATCTTCTATGGAAGTGGACAAATTGATAAAATATTCAAGATACAAAAACAAGCATTAAGAACGATACAAAAACTAAAATTTAGAGAAACATGCAGAGAAAAATTTAAACAAAATGGATTACTAACAGTGTGGGCAATTTATATACAGGAGTGCGTTTTATTCATATATAAAAATAAGCATTTGTTTTCGCAGCACTTTAATGAAAAAAGCCACTATCCCACAAGAAGCATAGATTACAAAATTCCACAACATCGTCTAACAACAACAGAGAAGAACTGTCACTATTCTTGCATAAAATGTTTCAATAGGTTGCCAAACGAAATTAAAACAATAAATACTCTTAAAGACTATAAAAAAGCTGTACATAAATTTTTAATTGAAGAAGAACCCTATGATGTAAAAAAATTTTTGTAAATTTTGCTGGAGAATTTGAATTTTGTTCGAGTTATGTGACATTTTTTCTTTTTCTGATGTGCAATTTATAATGTACATTTTCTTAGAAAAATAAACTTATTATTATTATTATTATTATTATTATTATTATTATTATTATTATAAATCAGAAGCGGTGCCCGAGGGGCCTTGTACCTCCAAGCTTTCTTTATCTTATAAAAAATATTTACCTAGAACTATCAAAAGCAGTGATCGCGAGAAAAAAATTAATAAAAAAAGGGTCTCGCAAAAATGATCTTACCTACATTAAATAATTTAGGTCTTGCACCGCCACTGCTGCAAGTACCTACCTGTATCTTGTAGATGCTAGATGTAGAAGCTATCGTTGAGGATTCAAAAAAGTGAGGTAACACTCAGAGAAACAATAATATATTGGTTATTGTTATTGTTATTTCACATTTGTAGTACATTTATGTTTAAATAAAATACAAAATCTTATTAGAAACATTTGATGAGAGCTCCTACCCAAGTTTATTTTCGAATAATTATTTAAATTAAGAGAATTTTTTAATTTTCATTTAATCAAGAAAATTCATATTAAAAACCTTCTTCAAATATTTAATTTTGACATGTAGATGTTGAAAATTAAAAATAATCTAATAAATAATAAATTACTACAACAACTTTTTTATTTCGGTGGCGTTACAGGACTAATAACCAAATACGATAAGGTAGACATAAGGCATTATACGTAGTATTTAGATAACTTTTAATTATCATTTGACCTCTGATCTGACTTATAACGTTAAAGGTTACTATACAGTTCTGCTACGAAATGAGTCATTTTTTTTTAAAGAAGGTAACGATAACCGGATAGATCGATTACCTTTTTCAATAGTAGTTTTCCCATAAAATATTTTGCTCTTTAATTTTCTATATCAGATAATCCAATCCATTCGAATTTATCGTGATCATTTTCATACAGAATTAATTCCTTTCAAGTTTAACTGCAATTGGAAAAAATATAAAAATATCCGGATAAACACTAATGATACATTTAAAATTTTCATATTACTAACTAGTTTTATTTTCTACAGAGTAGAATTCTACACTGTAGAATCTACAGCATCATCCAGCAAAGTTACATATACACCACCGTTTGGTGCTCTCAAATCCATTTTTTGGTGGATTGATTCTCATATATTATTTATTTACTTGTTCTGTTATCTATCCCTTATAAATTACCATGTTTTTCTCCTTCCTTCTTCTTCCATACCTCCACAGCTGCCAATTATTTTTACTTCACTCTTTCGTATTTTGTAAGATCGAGTTTTTCCTTTCAATTCTTTCTCTATTTTATAGTTTATTCTGCTTCTGAAATATTCGTCAACAATCCTCATCAAGCAATTATTATAACTAATTCCATAGAATTGTAAACATAGTAAGCTAATAGTTTTTAATTTTTAATAAAACAAATATTTTTTTAATTGTTTACTGTCTATATACTTTGGAATGTGCACCGCTGTTTATTATTAAATTTTGTGATGGTTTCTTCAAATTCTATGTATAAGCACACTAACTATATTTTCACTTGACTTTTAATTATCGTTAACTATGTTATTGATTTTAATTGATAGTTTTCCATTGACTCATTCCGCCCTCCTTGTCATTTGATTTGGCTCTAGTTTTATCAATTTCTTCATAACAATTTTTTGGTTTGGATAACTCTACTATTGTTTATAGATCCTTTACCTAAACTCGTGTAATTAATTTTTAAATTAATTTTAATTCATTTTGCGTATTTACTTATCGGTTTTAATTATCGCTCTCATTGATTATACTGTTTCAATCAATTAAACAATAATTATAAAACATACAATTAAACATTACTGTTAATTACCTCAATCATGTTCATTATTTGCGCTTTTTCTGTTAAATTTTATTTTTTGATTTTTTATTTATTATTTTTAATTTTCAAAATTAATTTAAAAAAAACTTCAAGTTAAATATCTGTATAATATAGAATTTATCAAGTTACAGTAAATCTAATACAAAGCGTTGGTCCACTAATTTCTATCATTTAACTTTATTTAATTCCTCTTTGTTGACGACGTGTCTATCTTTGTGTGTCTATCTTTTGACCTTTATCATTTAACATGCGCGCTTCTTTGTCACAATTTTCATCGCAATATACTTAATATAATTTTGACAAATACTTCTTGCACATATAATAATAAAATTATATTACTATTATTAGCAATATTCTAAACATTTACCATCTGAAATTACTATCGAGATTGCATATAGTGTGTTTGATTTATTGAAAAATAAACATTACCAAATAATAATTTAATATGTAATTGGGTTCTTTTTATATTCATTTTCTTTATTGAAAGTTGAAAAACACACGAAGAAAAAAGGTAAGTATTAATTTACGAAAATAATGAATTAACACTTTCCTCTCGTCAATGTATTATTTCGTCAAGTGTATTATCTTATCAAAAAAAATATCTATTGATTAAAATCTCTGTTTTTAAAATTTCAAATTTAAAATTTTTTTTTTAATTTTTTAATTTTTTTTAATTTTTAATTTTTGCTGACTTAAAAATGTCCAAAAGTTGTAAATCTAAGTAGGTATAGTATTATTTTTATTATTAGCATTTTTGTGAAATCTTATTATATTTTCGATATTTTATAATTTGATTATAAGTATGTAGTATAATAATATACTAATATAATATAGTTTTACTAACAACAAACTATTAATTTTTAATTTAGCAAATTAATTTAGATGATTACATGAAATGTTTTAGTTATACGTAACAACTAACATAAACTTAAAGTAAATACATAATAAACATAATATTCTACATATAAGTAATACAAATGACCGATTTTCATTATATTGTATTTATATATTATTATTTTATAAAGTTTTGAGCATAGGTTATTATTTTCTAAATAATATAAATTTGATCATGATTGTACAATAGGATCACGTAACCAGTGTTAAATATAAATAAAATGTTGCGTTTTATATAAACTTTACAGCATGATCACGCACAAAAGATATTAACATGAATTCTTTACTAAATTAAAATGTGTTAGTTACAGTTATATGAAAAAATGCATTATTTTGGCAAGCTTTAGTTAAAGTCTAACTCTATTAATACGGCAGTTATCATTTTATTAAATGTCGTGTATAGAACTTTTAAAATTCTTTATATTAATTGCTAAAAAGAATCTTACATTTTTTTCAAACTACAACATTGCAAAGCAATATGGGATTTAGTACTAAGCAGTTTTTTCAAGCGCAATGTAAATATCAGAAAATTCGAAAGAGAAAGTTTTGCGACTGTAGAAAACATCTATGTAACACAAAAATCTATTAAATTAGACAGTTTTGCTTTGACATGACTTGAGAGTAATACTCGACAAATCGAATTTGGGAAAGTATGACAAAAATAAACCAAGGCATCTATAGAACAGTATAATAGTTGCTTTCAGTTAAAGTTACCCAAAAATAATAGGGGGTCGTGTTAAAAGACCTTTTACACAAACAAACGTGGAATAGTTATCTATCTAACCAGTGATAAAATAAGTCCTATTATTCAATGCGTGTGGATTTGTAACTTATTTATCATAAACGTCAATAATAAAGTATGTTACGTATCATAATTAGATACATTTTTATTTTCCGAACGTCAAATTTATTTTTTGTGAGATTTAAAAGTATTAAATAATAATAATTTATTAGTTTATGCTATTTCTTATAATTTTGAATAAACAAATAAAAACTGACATAAAATGACTGGTAGAGGTTATACATTTATAATATTTCTATTAAATGTAATTTTATCATTTACATAAATTATTACGCTACTGTAAATTTATACAAAGTTTGTCCTGCCTTATGAAAGTAACAAATCACGAGTGAGATTATAACTGTTATAGGTATTAAAAAAAAATACTTCCTACATGGTAATAATTCTTTGCAGTTTGGACTTACAGAAAATATAGTTTTTATCTTTAAATTGTTCATACCAAACTGCAAAGATTTTTAATTTAAGTTTTAACTGAAATGTCGTTTACACTGAATTAACGTATTGCCAACAAAAAGGTATTATAAAAAGCTTCTCTAACCAGAACTTCACTTAAATATATATAATATGGGCATTTTTATCCTGCATATACCTAGTATAGAATGGGTTTACGCTTCACGCACCATAGGGATTTCAATACTAAATTCTTAAAGTTTAATTATTTGTTACCCTAATTCTATATAAGATTTAAACTGTAAAGAATCTTTTTGTGGAAAAAAAATATAATGCATTCATATACAATATCGTTTATAACATTCACTTTTCCCGAAAGTAAACAATCATGAAATTAAAATTGCTATTTTAGAAAATGCAACTTTACTTAAGTAATTTTCAATGTAGCAACATTTTAAATACTAGTTTTAATCATTTTAAAACATGTTTAGTATTTTTTTTTTAATTCAAAAATTGTTTGAAATAAAATTGCGACATAAATTAAATCAACGAACAATACCGTTAATTATATTAAGTTTAATAATAGCAACTTTGCAATAAGATTGTCGTTACGGTAAATTGCCAATGATACAATTCAATATAAATAAGATAAGAAATTATATATCCGTTGTTAACATCTGAAACTTACATAAATTATATTGGCTTAGGTACGGAAATATACTTCGTCGATGTGGACAAATTGATAGTGGCTGTATAAGTTAACTTCATGTTCAAATAAATTTTAGTTAAAAAAAATTGCTCATCTATAGGAAGGAGAACCAATTTGAATGCGAAAATGTTGATTTATATTTTCGACTTATGTAATATAATACAATCTATATTATTATTATTAAAATTTGGTTTGGTTTGATCCCAAAAGAACAATTTAAAGAATAAATTAATAAAATCTAAACAGAATGCTTTATGCTAATATTATACTATAAGTACACTACTTATTACAAGTATACACTATACTGCTAAATAGAAATTTGGCAAACGTTTTCACCGTAGTATGGTATTTTATTTTTCTGAAAATCTGGGTAAACCGTAGACGAAAATCTTGTAACTCCACTGTTTGTTTCCAATTCCTACGATTCTCTTACAATTCTTGCAGTTAAACTCTCTTGCAATTCCTAGATTTTGTACAACAAATTTCCTCCGCAGTTTTTCCCTTGGTAAAGATTGCAAATTCCAAAAATAATTATTATAAACCTGTACCTACCTTGTTTCAAAAAACATAAAATAGCTTAAAATAATTAAATAATCTATAATACTATATAGTATTATGTAGACTGAATGACCTATTTTCTACTAGCTAATGGATTATAAATAAATAAACTCCAAAACGTCGTAAATAATATGTTTTAGTATATTAAGGAAATAACAGAGTAAGTGTTTGTAACTTTTCTACCTCAGCGTCAATGAGGAAATTACAATTTTCAACACTTTAGGGATTTCTGGATTGATGGAATTAGTACTATCTGCAGTAGTTCTCTAAGTTTTTATAAAGTTTATAATGCTTATAAAATAGTTCATTATTATAATATGGTATATGAAAAATAATTTCTGGATTTCAAGAGCGGTTTATTTGTTAAAATTTATTTCAAAGCTTATAACTAGCAAGTAATAATAATTTATAAGATATAAATAAAATTGTTTAGAACAAATTTGTTTACTTGCAAAGTATAACTTTATCTCAGTGGTTAACTGCCTCATATTAAACCACATATGAAAATGTGTTTTAGAATTCAACAATTCTAAGTTGCTGTACAAAATTCATCTATCAAAGAGTAGTAGTACTTCACTACTTATATTATTTGATAAACTGTATTTGAAAATATGAATGAACAAAAACACTTGCGAAGAAAATTTCCAACATAAGAAACAATATTTAAATTTATGATGAAACTTATAATATGTAATGGATTGTACAATGGCATGCAAAATATTTTAATTTATGAGAGGTTTAAAATATAAGTGTTAAAATATCTTAAAATAAAACGTAAGGCTTCAGGAAGAGCATGTAATGCAATGGGAAATGAGCTTTGTATCATGAATCGTGTTTGCTTTAGAAATGTAAGACACGTCGAACTTTATATAAAGGAATTTGACTGGAAACAGACAATAGAACGCAGGAGCAAAGTTTTCCTATCTTAAACAAAACTTCTGGATAAAATTTGTATAAATTATTCGTACATTTTTAATGGATAATTGATCGAAAGTTCTATAAGAGTAATTTTTCAAATATTTGTTTTCTTAATCAATTTGTGTATTCCTAAAAAAACGAATTTAAACCAGCGAAAATATTAAGTTAAGAATGAGAAAACATTTATTTTTTATTTGAAAAGTAGTAGCGTTCAAGAGTACAAGCGTACAAGAAAATGAAACACAAAGCATGATACAAGTGGAGACGTAAGTATAAGCTTCAGATTCTTTCTGTCACTCCAACTACCGCACACCCAAATTCCAATTGCCAACAGAAATACCGCAAGTATTTCTGATTAATATATGCACTAAATATACTACGTCCGCAACCGGCTTAGAGTAATAAAAGTGCGTGGTTTTTACGTGATGTTTCTAAAGCTGAGTTTCTATTGATTGCTTAGATATCGGTAAATTCCGATTTTCCCAAAATTTGCTGCGGGTGTAAATCACGTAATTGTTTTATGTCGGTGGCAGCAGATTGTATAAGATATAAGTAATATATGTATTATAATAATATCCACGGTTTATAATTTCGTTACTGGTAGAAACAAATAATATGTAATAAGAAAGGTAAGTAAGATTGTATTTGAATGTATTTTCCTTCTTTATGAATACTTTTAACATAAAAACCGCAAAATTGAAACAAAACCCATTACTAAAGCAAACCCATCATTTTATAGTACCAAGCTTATCTGTAGCGCATATAAAACAGCTTTATGTATGGCATTATGTGACAGTTCTGGTAAATTGCTTTAGGTTAATATTGATACAGCTACACACGTATTAAAATATTATTAGCAAAACATAAATTTAACTATAAAAATATTTAAATTGGAATGATAAAAAGCTCAAGTATTGCTGTTTAAGTGAAAAACTAGTTTATCGTAAAAAACTTATTAAATTATATGAGCCAAACGTTTGATTTGATCAATTTTTTTGGGAAATTGTAGAATAAAAGTTTATAATCTAACTGCACATCAAGCTGCTCTGATCCAACTCTTACCGACTTAACTCTCCTATGAATTATTTATTTTTGCAAAGTGAATTATCTAGCAGGTCATAGAGCATTTACTAATAAACTTTTAATTAAACATCTTTTCATATAATTTTTAATGAGGAAAATCATTCAAGTTTTTATTTCGTTGACTTTAGTAAACTTTCTGGCGTCTTAAAATTAACGAAGTAGGAAACTTTAAAGATAATGCGGTATTTCTAAATAAGGAAATACATTTTTATGTTCAATTTATGCAGGTAGAAGATCGTAGAATGCAGTAATACTATAATAATGAGAATGTTTGTATTAGTAAAGCGAACAGAATCCAATCGGAAGCAATCAGGCTGAGAATCTCCAATCGGTAACCCACATTATCCACAAATTGGAAGTATCTCATCTTTGCCCTTATTTGCTTGAAAAGTGAAATTATTGACTGAACTCTAAATTAAGTATAAAATTTAATATTTATTTAAACACGAACATTCACACTATGCAGTTTAATTCTATAGGAACCTCGATAATTCAGAATTATTTTTGTTCTAATTAATATTATTTAAAACATAATTAATTAGACTGATTCTCTAATGAGTCAGAAAAGAAAGAAATAACTCGAAAATAAATTTGTTTCTGTTTTAACCCTTTAGTTTAGAAAAGGTTTTTGCAGTGTTGCCAGAGCCGAAGCTTAAGAAGCTTCGGAAAAACACGTTTGCGGCACCGTGAAAACGAAGTGTTTTTGAATGTAAAGTTACAAAAACCTCAAATAACAACCGGAATAATACCTACGATATGTACACACTGTGAAATGGTTGTTATTTTTATCTTTTATCAAACTTATTTAATTTCAATCATTTGTAATACTTTGGAGCTTTGGACTAAAAAGTCTTCATAGGAATATTCTACATAATATAATTAAATTAACAACAATAAACAAATGAATACTTACCTTACATACATTATACTTATTATTTTGTGTAACTTTTTGTTAGAAAATATTAAATATTGATATTTTGATATAAATAAAATATAATTAAAGTAAAGCATTCTGCACTAATCCGTTCTGCAGTGATTTTATAGAGACAGTGGCGACAAGAGCCTCTAAATTGGCCCAAAATGCTGCAAAATTCACTTGTCAATAAAATACACCAATAACGTAACAAAATTAATTTTTATTTTTTTATAAACTACATGCATATAAACAAAAACATTGTAATTATTATAATTTGTATTATAATCAACAATATTATTGCGAAGAAGTGCAAGTTATAAAAATTATTAATAACTTCGTTTGAAGTAACAAATTTCATTTAAAACATTGTAGGAGAAAAGCCTTTCTGCATTTATTATTCTCTTGAAAATGATTGACTTATCTTATACTTTCTATTAAATTTTCAATGATATGAACCCATATCCCATCAACCCATCAAAAAAAAAATGTTAAATTAATGATTTATTAAAACCAAATAATTAGAAATTTCAATTATTATACAATAAAGTTATTCACAAAGAAATCTATAAAGTGAATTTTCATTCACTTCACCAAAGTCTAAATTATGTAATAATTGTATATTTTATGTAATAATAATTATGTAATATTTTATTATGTAATAATAATGTAATACCCCACAAAAATACAATATAATTCAAAATCACCCAACTTTACAAAGTTTAAAATACTCGCCCTCAAACTTATTCTTTCAGTGAACTTAAATGGTTTTAAACCGAGGTTTTATTTTAAACCGCACAACCGTTTTATTGATTTTAATTCTCTTAAAATCTTTAATTATTACTTGGATTGTTCAAAAATCCAATTTTGCAAAACGGGCTTGCTTTCCTTCCTTGGCTTCCCTTGGTAACCGGAAAATTTGGTTTAAGTGAAAATTTAATTAAAACCACGAAATTTTATTGGAAAATTAATAAAATTTCAAAAAGAAAATCACTTTCACTTTTAAAATTTTCATTTTAAAATTTATACAGTAAAACAAACAAACACGATTCCGATTTTTAAATGAATTATTTAAAATCCAACACAAAATTCAAATTTAATCAAATTATCAACAATTTTATTTGTTGTTTATGTAATTGAATTAATTTAACACCAACCAAAATTTTGTATAGAAATCTTCAGATTCTCTGACAAAAATTAAAAGACAAAAATGTCACTTCTCGTGACAAACGGGCAGAGATTCTGCTTCGGATCCAAGATTGACAGTCGTCTTTTCAAAATTCAGTTTCCCTTATTATGTGTTTCATCTCCCTACTTAAGATCTAGAAACGCGAGAGGTTGCGCACCGCATTTAGAAAAAGATGTTACATTTCCAAGAAAAGGAAACTCATTTGCACGTGCAAACCGGATTTGAACTTTTGGTTTTCCTTTTTCAGTTCCCACCCAATATGCGACTCACTTTCCTGGAAAGCGCATAGCTTTTTATTTATTATGAATGGAAAATCCGTATCAACTGTCTGCTGCAGATATAATAGCTTTTAACAGTTAACAAAGTAATTTCACTAATTTGTTTATTTCGTTACGAAATAAAATCGACTATCGCACTCACATATCATGTGACGAACATCAACCAATTGACAAATTGTATTGACACAATGTCGACCAATGAGTAGCCAATTTAGCGAAAATTTGAAAAACGGAAATCGCCTTAGGGAGACTATCGCGAAGTCTCCCGCGAAACAAGTGCAGGTGAACTTCTTTCACCACAAAATTTTTGAAATTGTGTCCAAACCGAGTTTTTAGATCGCACAGTATTAATCGGAATGCTATTACTAATTTTCTCACTTATATTTTTTAGCCATTCCATATCAAAATGTAAATTAGTTTTAAAACGCACGATGTGTAAAATATGGCAACAAAAAATTAATGAATGACATTTGTATTAATCCATTTGTTTTATCATAGCAACCTAACAATTTTATAAAATAAATTTTTAAATACTCGTTCTAGCGATAGTCTATCCTAATATACCTCGAGCAGAGCATATTTCTGAGACAATTTGTTCGCACTGTCTACACGCGTGTTTGTTGCCCTTAGAAAACTGCCCGCGCGCAAGCGCTTGGGCAGTTTTCGTGCAACAAACACTTGTTTGACGGCTTGAACAAATTATCGGAAATATGCCCAGCTCTTGGTATATTATATACGATAATCAAAATTCACTTATTTCAAAAAAAAACCCGCAATTTCACGCCCCCAAATTTGATATAAAAATCAAAATAATTTTTGATTAGTCGACATTTCCCACGTTTAGCTCATTTAAAACGTTTATCTACAGAGTGTTCTTTTATGTATGCCAATTAATATAAAACATTTTACATTTATTTTCACCTAAACGCACTGGAAATTTATTTAAAATAATTATTGTAAATCGCGAATTGCAAACAATAATAATGTGCAAATCAATATACTCTGTAATAGTTTAACTATTAAATGTTTTCTTTCTTATTTAAGCAATAGTAGAAAGAATATAATGTGAAACGCGTATGAAGAAGTTGCACAAATAAGACTGCGCAATACTTTTTACCAGTAAATCCGTAAGCGTAATATAATAATAAATAATAGATATTAATAGATATAAATAAATAAGCGTAAAAATAAAAAAAGCGTAAGGTAATTCGTAATAAATTTAATATTTAATATTTATGCAGTTATTAAAACGAAAATAATTCATGTTAAAAATAAAATATAAAATAAACATTAAAATTAAAGTATAGTGTTTAAGATTTTAAAAATTAAGAAACATGACCCAGATGTTATTTGGGAAGTTTAATATTTAATTTAACTTTATTTTCTATTGAACGCCCAATTTTAATATTTAACTTTATTTATTTCATTAACTTTAGTGCATCTATTTTGCGTTTTTTAAATTAAATAAATCAGTGCAATTAGAAATATTAATAAATTCTATTTTTACTCGCTTGATTGCTATCAAACTAACTAAAATAGAATTTCCAGTTATAAAATTTTAATGCTATTTTTAATTATAGATTCGTTATTACTAAAAGTAGATGTAGAAAATAATATAAGCAGTTATAGGAAAAGTTTGATTTTAATATACTTTTTCTAAAATATTGAACCAAAAATTACTTACAAAATACATTAAGTTAATAGTATTCTTTTTTTACATTCAAATACATAGTTCATTTTTTTATTTCTGTATTTTTTTCTTTTGATTTTTATTAGATATGCAGATATGTCGTAGCAATAACGCAAACGAATGGTAGTATAAACAAAATATAAAATTACAATTTTCGACGGTAACAATTTTGGTGTTGAAATCGATATTCCTTCAACCAACTTCACATTTATTTGTTTTTATACAGCAGTTATATAAAGTACTGTTCAAATATTGTACCTAAACTAACAGTCGAAATTTAAAATTTTTTTTGGATAGTGCTTTCAAAAATTGTAAACTTCAAATAAATATTTTATGCAAATTTAAACAAATTTTAAATTAAATCTCATTAAATATTGTATTTTATTTAAAAAATTTAATTAACTTGATGTAAACATATAATTAAATAAGGGTGGTAGCGACGCTTCAGTAAATAACTTCAAAAACAAAATGTTTAAAATAAATTTGCTTAATTACATAATAAATACATATTATACCTATTAACTTCATTTTACAAAAAATTACTAAATCGTTTTACGTTAAATTAATGACATTATTATAATATGGTTAAACAAAGGTAACTTATAATTTTGATTAGTGATGTCGCTAAGTCATTAGTGCTGATACTAATGTTTGATATCTCGAAAAAATCCTAAGTTTACTACACCAGGTTCAAACCGGCTTAATTTTATATTTTGACCAAAATTTCATATTATTTTGTTTTTAGAAAAATTAATTAACTTAAAATAAAATCAATAATTTGGTTCAAACAGAATTTTTACAGTCAAGTTAATTTTGAGTCTCAGCATTTACACTTTTATTAATTGTAGGTATCTAATATTTTATTTCAATTGGAGAAGCGTAAACAATCAACCTCACTACCATTGTTAGTCACAATAAATCATATTAAAGATTTTTGTAAAAACAAAGAGAATGTGTTTTGCTTTGATTTAAATGGCTTAAGTGTAATCCCTTTAGGAGGCTAATACCGAAACCGCGGTAATAATAAATAATAATCTACTTTAGATTTTGACTTTTCAAATACGGTTATCTTGATTTATTAAAATTTAAATTATTTTAAATATTAAACAGTGAAATTTCAAAATAAAGAGATACCTATTTAATTATTATTCTAACAATGATCCCATTTTTTTTGTTTATCAAACTTTTTTTAAATTTAAATAATAATTAATACTCAAAATTCAGTAAAAGCTAATAATAACAATATAATATTCATGGTCTTCACATCTTTTTTGCCACTGTGCAAAAGTTTTGGTTTGCTAAGTCACCGAAGACCGGATGATACCGTAATTAGTAACTACTAACGCCTATTTTAATATTTTTAATTGGTTTATTGATATAATTATGTACACCGGTACAATTTGTATTAACAGAAAATAATTTTACTAAATGTTTTTCTCGAGTAAGCTGAAATTAGATGTTATGGCAGTACCTCTCAAATTTTTGTTTTTTTATATAATTTAACTTATGAATTGACGATGCAATAATATACCTAAAAAATAAATGAATTTTAAATAAAAAAGAAATAAAAATACTCCTCTTGAAGTTTGGACGACACAAGTACCATTATATTGATTGCTCATATTAATGAGTAATTAACCGTTTCTTATAATACTATATCTACTTAAAGAATTGTCTGAAGTTCTAGTAAACAAATAAGAGATAATAAAAACTAAAATTCATTTATTTAAGAACTTCTTTTAAAAAATTCAGAAATTACTAAATAACATGGGTATGGGTACAGAAATCTTAAATTCAAAAAAAAAAGTTTTATTTCTGAAGTAAGTTACATGGAAATAGCGTTTCAAAGTTGGGATTCTATTTATAGATAACAGATAGAAATTCATTTACATTCATTTCATTGTAATTATGGTTTTCAACAATACCAAGAACTTTTCTCGACCCTGTAGTTATAATTAAACTGGATGTTGGAATATAGTTTTTTGTATTGTAATTATGCAATGTAATTTTTTTAGATTCCGGGATGAGTATTACCGTCAGGCCCCGCGTCGCCTGACTTCGCGGAAATGGTGATGAATGACCTGTTGCGGTTGTGTTTGAAACACGTCCCATTCGAGGTCCCGTTTATACTACTGTATGTAGATGATATCATCACAGCGTTTCCAGAGGGTAAGGAAGCAACATTACTACAGATACTGAATGATAATAATGATAGTATTGCATTCACCATGGAAAAAGAAAAAGACGGCTCCATCCCTTTTCTAGACTTACGCCTTAATAGAGGAGGAGACAACTGTATAATGATTGACTGGTACAGAAAACAAATCTCGTCGGATAGGCTCTTAAATTTCAAGTCGGCACATCACGGACCACAAAAAAATACCTGATTGTATCGATTTCTGCGTGATCAAAGGAATACCAGATAATTGCTTGGAGGCAAAATCAAGCCTTGATTTATCATCTGACCATACTCCAATTCTAGTAACTGTAAGCACAAATGTGATTAATTCAATCAAAGTTCCGTCATTGCACTCCAAAAAGACCGACTGGAATTACTTTCGACAACGGGTAGAAAAAAACCTACAACTAAAGTTCCATTAAAAACATTGAAAACATAATGACATTGAAGTAGCAGTAGAACAATTGAACGAAACATTGCAACAAGCAGCATGGAGGTCGACTCCAGAAACAAGATGAAACAATTCACTCTCCTGCAAACATCAAACAAAAAATAAAAGATAAACGCCAAATAAGAAAAGCAGCTAAAGAACTAAAGCAATTATTACAAGAAGATAAAAACCAATGTATCCAAAATTACCTGAAAAATCTCGAAACTACGCAGGTCGCCGACTACTCTTTATGGAGAGCAACTAAAACATTAAATCGACCACAACTCAAAATACCTCCTCCTTTGAAAAGAGAAGATGGAAACTGGGCCAAAACCGATAAACAGAAAGCGGAACTATTTGCTGAGCATTTAACTAGGGTTTTTCAACCTCATTATTTCGACAGACATGATGAAGAAGATGCAATCTGTCAGTTTTTGGATGCTCCAGGACAACTAGAACTACCGTTAAAGAAATGTAAAATAACTGAAATAACATCAATGATAAGAAAAAACTTAAAAGTCAAAAAAGCCCCTAGATATGACCTAATCAGCGGGAAAATATTAGAAGAACTTCCACAAATTGGTGTAAAATTTATAACACAAATTTTTAATGCAATCCTAAGAACGGGATACTTTTCAAGACAATGGAAAGTTGCTGAAATCATAATGATGCAAAAGCCTGGAAAACCACCTGAAGCGGTGACGTCATACAGACCCATCAGCCTGCTCCCCATCTTGTCCAAATTGTTTGAAAGAATGTTCCTAAAAAGAATTTTACCAATCCTAAAGAAAAAAAACTAGTGCCGGACCACCAGATCGGGTTCAGGCGGGAGCATGCAACGGTAGAGCAGGTACACAGATTAGCGGCAGAAATTAAGAAAAACTTTGAGAAGAAGAAATACTGTACTGCAGTGTTTATGGACATAAGCCAAGCCTTTGATAAGGTGTGGCTAGTGGGTCTCCAGTATAAGGTGAAAAAAGCATTACCTTATAACATGTACCTGGTACTAAAATCGTACCTCACTGACAGACACTTTTACGTTAAATTTCGAAAAGAATACACCACAATTTATCCAATTCAGCCTGGAATTCCGCAAGAAAGTGTGTTAGGACCTATCCTCTACTTACTTTATACTGCTGACTTGCCGACCAACGCAAATACCACCATAGCAACATTTGCAGATGATACCGCCTTCTTAACATCACATGGGGAGCCTGTTAAGGCGTCCAAATTTATGCAAAAAATCCTAAACAAAGTGGAACCATGGACCAAGAAATGGAAAATTAAAGTGAATGAAAGTAAATCAGTGCAAATGTATTTACTTTGAGAAGGGGTACTTGCCCTCCGGTCAAATTAAATAACCAAAAAATTCCTCAATTCGATGATGCTAAATACTTGGGCATTCACCTAGATAGATGTTTGACTTGGCGTAAACATTTTTTCACGAAGAGAAAGCAACTTGGGTTGAAGTTAAGCAAATTATACTGGCTCATTGGCAAAAATTCAAAATTGACCCTCGAAAATAAATTATTAATTTACAAGATCATCCTGAAGCCAGTATGGACATATGGCATCCAACTATGGGGATCAGCATCTACCTCCACATTTAAATATTGGAAAGATTTCAGTCCAAGACGTTACCAATGATTGATTACAGAAGCTCCATGGTTTGTCATATATTATAGCAAGAAGAGAACTTCCTCGTTATATAACTATGAAAAGGATAAAGTAGACAAGAAAGATGAAAGTGGCGTAGTCTACAGGGTACAATGCGAATGCCGCCTCAGTTATGTTGGACAAACCAAGTAATACCTAAAGAGGCGCATCTACCAACATAAATATGATGTCAAGAATAATAAAAGCAATACAGGTTTGTCCACACACGTGATTGAATCTGGTCATGAGATGCTATATGATGAAGTTAACATCGTGGCTCGAGAAAAAAACTACAACAAGAGATTAGTGTTGGAAATGCTGCATATTACTGACAATAAAAATAAAAATGAATCATTAAAATTTCAAACCGATATTTTGTAATACGGATCTGTGCTGTGTCGAGGTTTCATGTCCTTGCTCGTAGATATAAACCGCTGTTGAGATTGCACTTGTGTTTTCTGTCATTTCTGATTTTATATTTAATTTTTACAATTTGACTGATGAATGTTCTTATATGTTTTACATACACATTTGTGTTATGTTAATTGATGTAATGCCCTATGTTGAGATTTATTGGTGAGTGTTCGTGCGAGTAATATCAGTCGTTGCATATTATGATTGTCTGTAATCTTTTTTTAGACTCTGATGAGGGCCAATATAAGGGTTGAAACCGGTTAGTAAATATATCAATAAAGTAGTTTTATTTGAGTAAGGCCCAAAAAACCCACTATATTCCAACATCCAGTTTAATTATGGTTTTCTATATTAAGTACTGTACACTCCAATGTTATTTTAGTAATCAAACACTTCAATCGCAATAATGAATTTAATAAAAATAATAAATAATAAAATCATAATGCATTCCTTATGTATGGATCTGGTGGTAAAAGTAGGCTTGCGAACGAAACACGTCAATATATGTATAAGTTTGCTCAAAATTATAAGGTAATTCGCCAATTCATTTCTAAAATAAGTATTTTTATTGTAAAATTCGAGCCTTAACGTTAGCAGTTAGTCGAAAAACTACTAGACCATTGACAGTCTCAAACAAATACAATGTTCTCTTTTTAACGAATTGCTTCAATGAAATATTTATAATATGAAACTATTTTAATAATGCGTATGTTTATACCATCTCATGGAGAATTTCTCAAACCTGACTGTTAAAATATAGCTTAGCGTACCTATAATATTTTATAGTGAAATAATTACATTATTATACACTAGATGTAGCAGCATCCTTCAATTGCGCTACCTACCTTATAGTAATATTAAATGCAGGTATAAAATTTGAAACATAATTAACTACAATTTTTTTATAACCAAAAGTTATCAAAAATTAACAATTACATTCGTCAATACCCCGAATAAATTGTTGCAAGAAATATGGATAGAAAAACGAATTTTCTTTAGAGTTTTTTCTCAGTGATTTTTCAAAATCAATAATACAGTAGTCATATTAAATTCATATTAAACTTGAAAAAGAAAAAGTCATTTTTCGAAAGCTTGTTTAAAAATGTGTTTTATTTGTGTCCTGTAGCTTAACATTGATAATTCTAATTTATAATACAGTAGTCTATAATAATAATATATTTTGCAATACTTTGGCAATTACGCTTAATTTCTTCGTGATATTTTTGTAAATGAATGATTTCACATAATATAATTCGTTATCACGACGATAATTTTTGTTTATAGTGCTGTGATATACTAACTCAAATTATAATTAATTACAATTTATACCCCAATTACAATTTATGTAATTTATTATAATTTATATAATTCATTATAATTAATTATAATTAGGGTTTAGCGTTAGGATGCATTCATTAATTTTTTTAAATTTTTAATTTTAAAATATTTTAGAATTTGTAAAATCTCACATCTGAAATTTTCAATGTTATCACCGGTTATCACCAATCGTTCACTAATTAAATTAAACCATTTATAACTCGTTTTCCGTAAATTATTTTTAAATAGGTATTCATAATTTTTGGACCGGTATGATCTCCTCGATCCGACCTTTATCAAAAATTAAATTTTGATAACAACTTTCAAGTTCTATCTTTATATTCTGATTAAGAATATAATTTTATAACATAATTATACGAGTATAAGGGCAATTATCTGAGTTTTGCTTACGAACGTTCTCCAATTTTTCTCTTATTAGTGCATACTAGTATGTTGCAACCACAAATTTACTATAAGCTCTTATCATCATCACCCAAGCAATGCAATTACTCGAGAGTTATATGAAATTTAACACTTGATATAATTACTGTAAGTTATTATACAATACAATTACATAACTACAGAGAAAATGTATTTAGTAGTAGAACAACATAGTTTACTTTAAGTAGGGTTCAGCTCTTGAAAATAGAAATAGTTGCTATTTTGACTTCCCATCCCAAAATAATTTCAAATTTTGTAAATTTTTATAAAAGCAGTACTTATAGAACTTATTTTAACAATTTCGTGATATTAAGAAATAAATGTTAATTCTAGAAGTGTAAAAATTTCAATGGATATTAATGATATGTAATTTGAGGAAGAGGAGAAGGAATATAAATATACATCATATAACTTGATACCTACTACTGTCGTTTTATAATTCGATTTAATGTTACAAAATAACTTGCCGAAAAGAAATAATAATAATCATGCAAAATAAAATAAATTTTACCTTTTATAGTACTTCCAGTTCTAATGGAAACTCAAATTTTATATACTTTTTATACGAGTGCACCGAATGATTATACCCACTCAGGAACTTAAATACATTTTAGCAAACTTTATTTTCTTTTTATAATAAAATCAATCAATTAATTATTTTATATAATAATTTTTTAGTAATAAAAGCCATTTGTATGTTTAATTTAATGTGTTTTAAATTTTTCCTTTTTAAATAATTTTCAAGTTGCGAAGGCAAAATTTAAAACCAAACCGGCGCAAATTATGTACTAACAAACCAATGTAATCTGTGGAATATAAATGCACCCAAAATAATCATCTTCTTCACTTCATGGTTTAGGCTATTTTGCCTATTCCAGTATCCATCTCTTCCTCGGACGGCCTACATTTCTTCTTCCTGGTGAAAGACAAAATTTAAGAAAATAATCTTAGGTTTCGCAATTACACCATCAGTTAAAGGTAATATAAACCAAGAAACACAAAGGATCCGAAGAAAATCAAAAATTGAACGACACAACGTAAATAGCATGTCATAGCAGCATCTATGTAGAACAACAAGTAAACAGTTAAGTGTTATCAGAAGATGAAAACGGCATTCTACCATTTGTTCAGGAAGTAAGAAAGACTTCGGAGAATAAATCCAATAGCTTATGAGCATCGCATCCAGGATCAACTCAAACACTAATGGATTTTCACAATTTTGTTATTAAGTTTTTATGGTTACATTTATTTCATATTTTATCAATATTTAGAATAGATAAACTTATTTATGTTTCTAGTTAAATCCTTATTTCTATATGTACTAATCGTAGCATAATAAGTTAATCAAGTGACCGAAAATCATTTTTACTTCAGTACTATTGATATTGATCTTGATTGGCGAATTATTCAATACTTTATTAATTGCATAATAATGTCGTTTTAAAAAAATAGTTACCTTTAATAACATAATAATTATATGTAAATAGTACCAACTACCAATGCATAATCATAATTCTTTTCACATGTTAGTCATGCGATTTGTTGCGTCATTCATGGTCTTTCCACCTCTTCTTGGGTCGATGTAAATGTATTTTGCCTTTAGGTAAGTAATCAAACATTTTGTTTGGGTAAACTGGGTAAACGAGTGAGTTTTAATGATTTATATAATTGCTATATTTGTTCATCGAAACTGAAGTATATCGGTGACACTTGAAACTCTTATTATCATTTCAACATTTTTAAAATATGTTAGTATACAATAATTTCTTATAGTAATTTTCAATACTTGTTTTTATAAGGTTAAGAAACTGCTAAAATTGAATGGATAATAGAATATTAAAATAAATACTTCCTCTCTTGATTGAACAAATCTTAATAAACAAATTAATCAAGCTAAGAACTATTTTATTTCATTTAATTTTATTATTTTATAATTATTACTCCTATTTTATAATAATTTTGAAAGATAATTTTAAGTACTATAAGTACTTGATTAATTTTAGTGCTTAATCTAATCTAATAACATACTAATGATAAACCACAACTCTATGGAAACAACAGTTATTCCTATATTTAGTTACGATACTATAAATAATATCAAAACTGTCTGCATAATATTATTATAGCATATTATTATATCAACATAAAATGGATTTTAAAGTGTTGATTTTGACAATTATTTTGGCAAGTGTGGAAGGAGCAAAAATATTGGGAATATTTCATATGCCAAGTCATAGTCATCATACAATAGGAAAAGCACTTTTTAAAGGACTGGCAAACAAGGGACACGAAGTTACTATGGTTAGTCCTTTCCCATTAAAGAGACCAATCAAAAATTATGAAGACATTTTTCTAGAAGAAATTTTACAAATTAAAGACGGTAACGTTTTAAATTAATTTTTCCTAAGATAAATTTAAATAATTTATTAATAGGTCCGCTAGTTACTGGTTTGACTAATCCTCAGAATAAAAGTGTTTCGGAACTAACGGAAGCGTTTAGAAATTTCACTACTACTATGTTGGAGTTGTGTTTTAGTAATAAAGGTCTTCAAAATCTCTTGAAATCAAACAGAAAATTTGATTTAGTCGTAATCGACTTGATGGTGTCTGATGGTTTGTTAGGAATAGCCAATCATTACAATGCACCTGTTGTTGCGGTTAGTGTAGCTTCTGCATCATTCATGACCGATAAAATAACAGGAAATGCACATCCATATTCGTATGTACCAAATGGTTTTGTTGTAACTACTGATAAAATGACATTTGTGCAACGTCTCACAAATACCCTTTCTTCAATTCCAATGGAAATATCAGAAAAGTATATTAGCGAGCCTCATCAGCAGAATATTATGTTAAAATATTTTCCCAACGCTCCTCTTCTTGAAAATTTACTTAAAAATGTGACTTTGATGTTGATTAATTCACACCCACTTATTGAAACTCCCAGACCATACATGCCCAATATGATTCAAATTGCAGGAATGCACATTGAGAAACCTAAACAATTGAATAATGAATTGACGGAATATTTAAACAATGCAAGAGAAGGATTTATTTACTTTAGCTTAGGATCAACTCTTAAGAGTGCTGATTTACCAGCAGCTAAACTTAATCAAATTATTAATGTGTTTAGAAGACTTAAATTGAAAGTATTATGGAAATTTGAATCGGAAGGTATAGCTGATTTACCAAGTAATTTAATAATTTCAAAGTGGTTTTCTCAAACCGATATATTAGGTAAATTTTTGTTTTTTTTTTAATTGGTGATTTTATTTATAAATTATATTGTAGCTCATCCAAACATTAAAGCTTTTGTAACTCATGGAGGAATACTAAGTACAATGGAATCTGTTCACTTTGGAGTACCTATGGTGGGAGTTCCATGTTTTGGTGATCAATTTATGAATATTCAAAGAAGTGTGGAAAATGGATATGCAATATCTGTTAAAATGGAAGATAAGTTTGAAGATACTTTGTTTGATGCTATTATGGAAGTAGTCACCAACCCTAAGTAAATTATTTTAATTATATGTAGAATTGTGATTAACTGCTTTCTGTGGTAGGTACGCTACAAATATGAAAAAAGCTTCATCAATATTTAGAAATCATCAGTCTCCTCCATTGGATACTGCAGTTTACTGGATCGAATATGTTTTAATGTACGGAGACGCTAAACATTTGCAAGCACATTCCATTAATCTGCAATGGTACGAATATTATTTAGTTGACGTCTTTGCATTACTGGGTCTAATATTATTTTCAATACTTTTTATACTGATGAAAGTGATATTTCGCATATGTAAAATCTTTTGTAGGATAGGAAGATGTTCTAAAACCATCAGTTCTAAGAAAACTAATTAAAACGGTACAATGATAAATTTTTTTAAACTTATTTTGGACCATAGGCCCTACGTTGAACTTATTTAGATTGAAGTAGCCACGCGACATTATACCATTTCCATTATTATTTTCAATCTCAGTCTTTCCTGACAATTACGTTCCTCCTAAAGAAAGTTTCTCTTTCATTCATAGACGTTATTGAAAGGAAAATTTCTACTCGTCTTCGTTCTACAATGAATAAGAAGAAAAAATTTTACATTATATCCAAAAAGCTAATTTGCGTGTAACTCTTGATCTTCATATGAACTAGCCATAAACTATTGTGGAAGCTGGGATGTGAAACACATTTCCGATAAAATAAAATGCGTGAGGTCAAATAGCCATTCAGAAAAATTACCAAAGTTAATGAACACCATAAAGCCTACCACACTGTAATAAGTAGTGGGTAGATTATTATGACAATATACAAATGAACAAATTTGACTTGATCTAAATGTAAAAACAATTACATTCAGTTGCCCATAAGTTACAATATCAATCTAATACAGACTTTCTGTATCATATTCATTAAAATTCAATCAAAACTCCAGTCTATAATTGCCAATCACTAACTTTGTTCGAGTGTAAAACGGCAGTAACGATCTGAAAAGAAACTCCGTTGCATTGTATCTAAAAGAGGTATCTACTCCGTCTGGTAGCATCAGTGGCGTTACTATTTGAAATTCTGTTACAGTGTCCGTAGTGAAATTTGAAGATTAATTTCTTTGGCTAAAAATTTATATTTTTTTAAATATTTCATGAATGTAGATTATTGGAGATCCGAATACTTAAAACGCATATAAACGGTTGAAACCTAAAATTAGAAAATGTGGTTAATTATGCGGAAGTGAAAGCCCCTTTTGGAAATTTTTTGAAAAATATTGGGAAAATTGGAAAAGATGAGTTCATTAAACAAAGCAAAACCAAAATTTTGTTAGTATAGATTGCAATAATTTAATTCCACGTCGTATATAAATGCAAATTATTATGTTGGCAAACCGAAGCCAGTTGCATCAATTATTGAAGAAAGCTTTGTTTCAAACATAATTAATAGAATAATTTTAATATTTTGATATTATATTATCAAGAAACACAATTACTGAATTTTAGGAGATATTTATGTAGTGTTAGAATAATCTTCTCTATAATTATCTAAGACATATAAAATTAATTATTTAATTATTAGATATTTCTAATTAATCTACTAAAATAGACTTTTGATAAATATTCTAGTTTAAGTCAATAATTGTTATTTTCTATTTTCATAATAGTATTATGTAAGAGAACCGATTATTTTAAATAAAATTATTGTTTAGTTTTGTATTTAAAATGACATAGCTTGAAAGCTAGGGTTTATTCTACTTTCTACTACTTAATTGCGTCCCAAGAACTAAAGCTGGATATATATGGACGAACGACTTCTTGGAGAGATCATTTAATATTTCAGATAAAAATTCTACACCATAGGAATTAGGCATAACTTGAATTTTGTAATTAAATTTAAAAGTAGAGAAGCGGAGAGAATTACTATTATAGATTCGATTAGATTAGAAGTACAATCAGAGGTAACTGGAAAGCTGTTCATGGCGCTTTTGCCCTAGTCCAACTTACCTGAGTGGCTTTCGGGCGGTTGTTTTAGGTAACTCAAACTGATAATTAAAATTTTACTTCGCTAAATTAATTGGGTCCGATTTAATTTTTTCGAATAATTAATGATTTTAACCAAAGATAAAATTAGAAACCAGTTCCATTAGAGTTGGATTAGAACCCGAAGAAGCATTTAAGTGCAATTAAATTTGCAAAAACATAACGGCTTAATTGATTTACTTTAATAAAATATAATAAATTTACATTTTTTGTATTGTTTAATAGTGAGTTGGTTAGCTAGAATTTGGAAATGATCACTAAATGTTCGTGAAAGTGCGTTTGCGATGATTATGAATTTTTGGTATATATGTATATATTTGGCAGATTTAGGGACAAAATTCTTCTGTTTAATGCTCATCACACTTATGTTTACACTATGTTTGTATGTACGACTAGCAAATTTTTAGATACTCTAAAATTGTTAAAAAGCGGTCTGATATATTTAGAATGGACAACATAACGCACGTGATAAGCCAGTTTATTGGGTCAAATATGTGTTGAGATGCAACAGAGCAAATTATTTGCAAGTTCAAGCTATTATTTTATGAAATGGTATCAATATTATTTGTGGCTAGTGGAAGTTTTAGTTATTTTTATTTACAATCGGTTAGAAATTTATTGATCCATTACTAAATTTAGCAAGTTGGGAAATAAGTTATTATTAACTATAATTTTCCAACGGTCGGGAATTAATCAAAAAATATTTCAAAATCTTTAATGAAATGTTGAGCTAAAAACTGAAAAATAACAAGAAGTTTTAAAATTTACTATTAAACTACCATTTATCCAACTTAAAATTAATTTAAATATATTATACATTTTTTGGGAAAGTTAGATTATTGCTTAATAAAATTACTGTGTATTGTCTAGATTTAGCTCAACATTATTGTGAGCCCTTTCAGGACTAATTACACTGTAAAACAATAATTGCAATATATCCAGTTCTTGTATACTGAATAGTGTATTATAGATACAAGCAAATTTTTGGAACTTTTGGTAAAAGGATCACAACAAAGTTAAGCAAAACATAGACAATACATAGTAGTTTTATTATGAAAAAGTCCAAATTCCCAAAACACATATATCTAATTTAATTAATGAGTTTTACATTTGAAATTTTTGAAATTGGCACAAAATTGCTAACCTACTACTAACAAGTTGATTAAAAATTAGCCAAACCTACAAGTTGCTAACATACATACAAAGTACAGTACACAACCTTGTATAGTAATCATTTTTTCGATTATAAAATTTTTATAAATGTTTTGTTTTTTTATGAGTTCATATTTAATTTAATTATAATTAATTTCCTTAGAAGCAGTATTATAATTAATTATATTATTAGTAATACGTTCCAAGTTGTAGATGTTGCTTAGTTGTTTGTTTAAGTTATTAATTTGATCCTGACTTCAAAACTTTCATTATATAGCAGCAGTGTGGCGTAAATCACACAGGTGCAGACTAGGGAGCGTAAAATCGTGGTTCTAATCCTGGTGACGCCGAATACGCTGCTGTGATTCACTTGCAATTTGAGAGTTATAGGATATATCCATATCCTCAACTCTCTTAGTATTAAATAAAATTATTGTGACAATTTTTTTTCATAACGGAAAGATTATAGCATTTTTGCAAAATTAAGTAATTTTGCATAATTTAAAATTTTAAATATTATTTGTCTGGTAAATATTTCGCAGTGTGGTAATAAAGCATAATAAATTAAAAAAATTAAATGCTTCGTCAAGAATAAGAATACTGGCAAGTTATATTTTTTATTGTAACGGAAAATGTGATTGCGATCTTATTAAGAAAGCGTGGAAATTATTTAAAAATTATATAATGTAGAATTAATTAGCAGATTATGAAGAAGAAATTTTTTAATTAAGGTATGTAGTGTAGGATTAGAATTAATAGAATTAATTTAAAAAAAAATCTAAAATATTGGATTGTAATATTAAATTGGAACAAAATCAATATCTGAATAAATTTTTTTTGAAAAACGTTACATTCATAACAGTTTAAAAGTTAAAGTTTATAAAAGTTGATTGTTGTGATCGCTGGTTGAGTTACAGGGCGAAAATTCTGAGTTCGAATTTCGGACTTGGCAGAATTTCTTACCTTAGCCTTCCGGTGTGCATCAACACGTTGTGGATTTAAGAATTGGTTCTATATTTACATAAGTCTGACCAATTAATTAATTAAAAAAAAAATTTAATACAAAGCAAATTAAAAAATAACTAAGTGGAAAAAAAATTCTGAACCTAAATATAAAAGTTCAACTTTTTTTCAATGTAGATGATACGCCAAGGTGTGATATTTTAAGCTAAACTTTTGGATTTATAGAGGTTTTACCGACAAAGGAGTGCTTTCTGATAATTATGGTGCTGTGCAATGTAAAAGTTGGTAAATAATATTTTCAGGAAATTATGGTTGAAGAGTCGAATTGCACTGATATGTATTTTTGATATATTTTTTTCAAAATAAATGAGCTAACAAGTGGATCAAGTGATTATTTGCAATACAGCCAATCCGAACACATTGTAATAACAACATGGCACTAAACATGCAAGCTGATACTGTAAAGTTTGAAAAGAAGACCAAGATCGCTGTTTGTAACTGAAGAGTCTAAAACTTTCATGTAACCGTTTCCCTGCTTCGGAGGGCACTTAAAGTCTGGATTGACGATTGCCGCCATCAACTATTAAAAATACAAAGTTACAGACATTCTTCAATCCGGTTTAAAAAGCCAAGAGGTCTTAATACCGTAACCTTTCTTGAAGGAGAAAGATGCCAATTGTCCAGGAGTGCACTGGAGGGCTGATGATGATGGTGAGGATGAACTGATATTTACACGTCGAGTGCTTAAGCTTAATCCAAAGAAGAAGAGCTGAAAAATTACATTTGATTTTATTGTTGTTAATAATATAGGTATTTATTAACATTATATTTTATATTATATTATTTTTATTACTGATTTGTGTTATTATCCATAATTTGTATTAATCATTAGTCTACAATATTTTTTGCATTTGAAGTCATTACTACACAGTCTACAGCAGCTTCTCAACCGCCGCACCAGTCCGGCGGACTGGCACCGATTTAAAATATTTTCTGTGACTTTTTTGGTCTGCGGGGAAAAAAAAAGTTTAAAAAACGCTGGTTTGGGCTACATTTACAGTTAGTAACTTTTTTTTTAAACAATTTATGTCGTTAAGAAGACGGTTAAGATATGATGCTTAAGTGCGTCGACTAATAAGCAGAGAACCCCGGTTCGACCCCGAGCAGTGCAAGAACAGTTCTTTAGGAACAGGAGGACAAATACAGTAACTATATTTTCTCCTTCGGCAGACAATGTCAAATCACCGAGGTAATATGCACTGAAACACCTTCTTAAAATTAAGTGGTTAGCCGAAACTCACCCTGGGTACATACACTTACCTTGTAAGAAATCAAGCATGCTTTATAATCTAAATAGTAATTTCAGTAAAAAATAAAGTACTACCTTTATCTACTCCAGCTGAAAAATGCTACTTTATCTACTCTTGCGATTAAAGTGTCACTTGCTTTAATATTTTTAGTCGAACAAACCGCAGTTAAAATCTGCTATAAAAATAATAATTAATCTTTAAAAAAATTATATAGTTAATTGAAAAAAGAGGAAATTGGGATTTTTATAATACATAAGTATAATTGTTTCTATTGTATTGGTTTCATAGAGTCTCCAACATTTTCTAATACCGCCTGACGCCTTAACTCTTAAGTTAAGTGGAGGAAACATTGGGGAATAATGCAATTATGCAATTACCACTTTAATTGCAGAGGTTGAAACATAGCAATATATTATGTATACAAAAATTTCAAATTTATTTTATTTTTGAAACAAATTTAAAAAATTGTTTTCCTGCACATTAAAACTACGATATAGCAATCCTAACTCAAAAGCCATTGATTTTAGACAATACAGAGTAAGAATTTTTTGTAGATAATTTTACAATATATTTAAAATATCAACGAACCACTAACATTAAAAAATCAATAGTTTCTGTGCTAAATTAAACATTACATTAAAATTTAGACAAATATTTTAATTAAAAATTTTACTTAAAATGTATCTTCTATCATCACCCAAGAGATGTATTTCGGGGACACCCTGTATTAGACATTACTAAGTATATTATGTTATGTACATTTTCAAGGTTAAATAACAAGTCTTCTATAATATGCCTTATCAAAAATTATTTGTTAATACGGAGTTGATATTACATTACAAAAATCCAAACAAATTTGTAGCAATTAATATTTAAGCAACCTTTTAAAAATACATAATATTTATATGTACTTAGAACAAAATATTAAATATTTTTAATATTGCAACAAATAGGTGAAGGGTTGTCTGATAGGTGTTCATTAAGAATAGAAAAAATGCAAATAACAATATGTTTTTGTAATATAAACATTCTGCAAAAGATATCATTATATTGTACCTCACCAAACGAAAGTATTTTTATTGCACTTGAATCAATTATTGCAGATAACTTTTATTGTAAAAATAATTATTTTGAAAGAAAAAAAAGAACAAAATTCAAGGTAAAGCAAACAAATTTTTTCGGATGCTGTTCGTGCGTAGTTTTAACGTCAGATGTCGTTTTTGAATATATTATTTAATAATTAGGACTTAAATAATTAATTATTAGATAAGTAGTTGAGTAAAAATTAAGTAAAAAAATTCAGATGTCTAATGAGATCATCGGGATCGTATTATTTCTAATTTCGCACGCAATTTATTTTTACTAGTACTACCTCATTGTAATTTCTATGTAAAACGTATATTTACTTAATACAGATAGACCGAAAAGCAGATAAAGTAGTGTTTTCCTATATTAATTATACATTACAAGAAAGATTTAATTCGTTTAAGATTGAAGTACATTAAAAATGCATTCGTTTAGATTAGGATTATGACGTCATTTCTACATCGTAAAATGCTTTGGATATGAAATATTGCTTCTCTTTCTGATTCATTGAACACTTTTGTCACATGCACATCTAGCATGTTATACTCAAATATTGAGGGTATCTAAACAAAGCGTGTATCCAATATCGTTTTAAACAGAAGTTGTTTAGATACACTTTGACGTCACGGCCAATGTCGCGTATTACGGTCCTAATATTAAAGTAGTGTTGATATTGAAAGTAATTTACTGGTATTGAAAGCGATTTACCTGTACTAATAGTGATTTGCTTTCTTCACTAGTACATTACACACACTTATAATTTAGCCGGTTAGTTTATTTTTAAACCAATCAGTGATTGATATCTAAACAATAGCAGAACAGCGAACCAAAAATTCAAATTAAAAAATTACGAATTTAAATTTTAATATGTTCGTACAATATGTAAAATTAAAATAGTATATCAAAAAAATCAGATGTAGCCATGCCCATAACTTTATCATATTACCTTTAAATAACAAAAATAGGATATTTACATGATTATTGATTAATACTTTTTTATTATCATTAGAGAGCAGAATATAATGAAAATATAAAATTTAAAAGATAAGAAAAAAAATTTTATTTTTAAATTTGAAAAAAGAATATTTACACGTTTATTGATTAATAATTTTTTAATATTATTATAGAGAAGAATTTTATAAAAAATAAAATTTGAAAAAAAAGAAAAAAAATATTTTTTTAATTTACAAAATATTATTTCTTTTTGCGTTTCTGTGTACCGATTTTAACCAAAATCTAATCAGTTTTAAGTCTCAATATATATGTACTAAATACGAAATTTTGTTAAAAAATTCCTATCACTTTTTGAGGTAGAGCGCACACAAAATTTGACCACATGCACACACACACACACACCTACATACAGACATTTTTTGGAAATGATGATTTTCCGCTTCTGGGACCCCAGAAGTTTCTGCACGATAACAATACTTTTTCATACTTTGTATGATAAAGTAAAAAGAAAACGGTGGTGGAAGAGCCACTTAAATAAATTAAAATATCAAGTTAAATAATTTTGTTCTGTTTTGTTCATTTATTTTATTTAAATTAATGTAATAGGTTTGTGGAAAAATCAATATTAACTCAAAGAAATTCCTGGATTTCGAAAAATATTTAGCAGACAACAAAATTTTGATTGAAACACGTGCTAAAATGCACTGCAAACCTGCTGATTTCAGAATGAAACGTAATAGTCACCGTTCATCATCGATGGACTTCATTCAGCATTCAGGACGTCAGCAATAATTGTATGTTCAAATATCACACGTGCTGGATAATGATTTCTTTGGATTACTAATACCAGACACCACTATTAATGTTAATCTCGCTTACTTAATTTCATATAAAAAATCAATATATTGATAGTTTTAACCATACATCATATCAATACATATAAATTAAAATACTCAAAAAATAAACTACATACATTTTAGAACTACAACAGTTACATATACATACATATTTAAAAAGTATGTAGTTGATTTTTAAGTTTTTCTGAAATACTGATATGGTCCCTATAGAAAGATTTCTGATAATTAATTGTTATAATAATAATGTATATATGTAGTGATTTTAATTTTTTGTTAATGATCTTGTCATGCTATATTCGTTTCTTGATTAATCTGGTTATCTGAACTTTTATGACACTATAAATACTTAATATTATAGTAAATTTAATTTAGTTTGAATTCGAGAGTTTTCAAATACGCAAATATGAAGGCCTATATTTTTTTATTAATAATTTTAAATATTTTTAAGGTATGTCTGTCTGTACATTTTTATTGTTGGAATTCTAGTTAATAATAATTGCATCCAAAGTGGGATTTTGTGTTATATTTTTCCACATGAGCTTTTTTATGTAATATACTAATTTATTAAATAACAATGATAAAATTTTAATTGTTCATTAATATCTACTAACTTAACCTTATGCATATTAAGATTTATGTAAGTATTTAATCTAAATTATCGTGTACCTAAAACAATAAATTGTGTAACACAATTAATTCCATCAACAAATATCATCTTAAAAATATTATTTTGTACTGCTCAGATAATTGAAAAAAAAACAATGATAATGTATCCAATATCCGGAACTTTTCTTAATATTTATTATTATATTATACTAAAATTTTAATTTGCATTTCAGTAAATTCTACTAACATAATATGAACTGAACTGCTAGAAGCATTTAAAATAAATCTGAAATTAATTTGTATTTCTTAATTTTTTGCAGGTAGCTGTTTACTGTCTTCCTTTTGACACATTGCTTCCTTTTGACACCGAGCAAGAAATGTGCTTGCAAGAATTGCATTTGGATAGAATTAAAATGGGATTATTCAATGCACAACTATTTCCTACAGAGAACGATCAGGACTACAACGAATTTTTTAGTTGCACATGGAAGAAACAAGGATTTCAAAACAATGTTGGTGAAATAAACTATAAGAAGTTGGAAACATTTTTTAGCGAATTTTTGCTTTACCAAATTAACAACGATAGAAGTTTTTCCGATTTAGCTCAAAGAATGGCCGAGTCGGCCATAAAGTCTTGTATAAATGTTGATGGTAATTCTCATGGACAGAAAGCTGTGAGGCTACAAAATTGTATATTTAACAAGCTTGAAAATTATAACCGATAATTGATGGGTATTATTGGATTATTAAATCCTAACTTTGCAAACAACTAAATTTTAATGTCGCATTTCAAACCTTATATACCTTATGTATATTGTAATATTGATGTGGGCTTATAAATGCACATTTCAGAAATTAGTTAATACGCTGTACTGTATTATATTTATGTGGTATCCACTTATTATTTATCTAAAAATTATTTATTTATTGTAAAACATATTTTTATAACAAATTCTCGACTTCAAATAATGGCCGATTTTTTTATAGCCAGATACCTTTCAAATAACACTTTAAATATAAATTAACCAATTGACCTGACCACTCTCTGAGATTTTTAAATTTTTTTTGCAGCTATCTGATTGGATTATTTATTTAACAGATATCTGCGGTGAAAAAATTGGCCATCATCATACAAAATGTGAGAACCCCGTTTTTTTTGTACTTCGTGAATGATGTGTAGTATAGTTGTATAGATATAGGAAAACCTGAGAAAGTCATTTTTATTGTTTTAAATAAAAGTATAAAAATCCTAAAAAGATGTATTTAGTATAACAATATATATATTTCCGTTTTTCTAGTAGAATTGATGAAAATTAAAACTGTTGAATTCTGTTTAATAAATTTTTTTCTACCGGTTTTTGATTGTCTACGCGAATCAGGGCTGTAAACCGTTTGCAAGGCACAAAAATTCCTTCATCTTGGTTTAAATGTTTTGCTTCCTGTAGTTTTCCATCACATTTTCACGCCATGAACAGTTTATATATAACTTAAAGATTATTTTTTTACCACATGATTTGGCGTCCAAAATTTTCGTGATTGTTATTATAAATTGTTTGGAAACTTCTAAATAGGTACCTACTTATTTTTGTAACCAACTCAACTTGTCATATATTAGCTTTTCTTGCGCATTTTTCAAGTCTTTCCCAGAAAATACTTGTAGCACTTCAAAATTGGTGAATGGGATGATGGTAAAAATGTGATTCGGGTATTTGCCCTAGTGAGAAGACATTTTTCGAATTTCTCAAAACCAATATTTTTACAGTTTTTTGCCCTTGTTTAAACAATGAATTTCAATTCTTTACAAGGGTAGTTTTGGTCATCTATCATTACATCTTATGGCGTAGTATCCCAGTCTTTTGCTTTGCTATTTGGAATACCGTGAATTTTAAATGTAAACTAACATTTGCTTGCATTGTTTATTCTGGCAATTGTGTATTTTAGAAAGAGTGAAAAGTATGTCCCGAGTAAGATTATTTGTTATAATACCGTTGACTGACAGAGTTATCAAGACACGCAGCCATATATGTTTTAATGCAATACTAAATTGTCGCGACAACTAGATGGCGCTATTTTTCAATGTAAATCCTCATTAACAATTATTAATCTCGCGATCCATTCCGTTAGAACGTGTGGACAGTATAGTGCGCGGAGTGCGTTCGAGTGAGAGGGACATAGAATTTACAATTCTTCCATATGGCTGCGTGTCTTGATAACTCTGTCAGTCAACGATAATACACAATTTTCAAGAATATTTTAGAATCATTTAATTTTGGTTTCGGAAATAGTAACTATATTGTTTAATTATGAAGTTTATTTTAGTATCAGCTCGTTCTACTCGCCTCATATCTACAAAACTCGCTCGGCAAAAAAGTTATCTTTCCATCCGAATAAAACATGTCGTTTTTTCACTAAATGATAAAAATCCAAAAATTAATTTTAAAATTGAAATTTAATCATACAAAAGTATAATTGCTTTAATTTTGGTTTAAGTAATTCTAAACTGTGACATGTGAAAAGGTTTTCGTAAAGCTGTGACTTGCGTTGTATTTCGCTTAACGTGACAAGATTGTCGCTGACACTCCTATACATAAAACTTATGATAAGGGTTTCATATAAAGTTTGTTGCCGAAAGCCTTGTGGCAAGCTTTCCATAAGGTTACCTACACTGAACGAAAAAGTGTCATATATACAATGAAATTTCAATGAAAGTTTCATTAAATCAATGAATTTTCAACCAATGAACTAAAATTCACGATTATTATGAAATTATGAAAAATGACGAATATTCATTATTTTTATGAATTGATCTTTATATTTATGAATTTGTTCTTCGTATTAATGAATTTGTTCATTATATTTATGAAAGTTTAATAAATAAGTTTATTGTTGAATAATTTTTTTTGGTGTACTACGTAAGCTTGTCGCTGGTAAGCCTGCGTAAAGCCCGTGACAAGGGTTTCACGTAAAGTTTGTCATGGTAAGCCAACGACAAGCAAAAAGACATCATTTTGTATTGTGTGACTTATCTTGTCTTTCGCTTTATGTTTGACAAACTTGTGATAAGGATTTCATGTAAAACCTGTCACAAAAAGCCTTTTGACAAGCATTTTATAAAGCTATTACGTAAGCTTGTCGCTGATAAGCCTGTACCAGAGGTTTTATGATAAGTCAATGACAAGCAAAAAGCCTTGTCTTGCCTTTCGTTTTATGTGATAAGCTTGTCGCTTACAAGCCTGTGTAAAGCTTGTGACAAAGGTTTCATAAAAGCTTGTCGCCTAAAGCTTCGTGGCACTTTTTCATAAGGTTATTAGGTAAGTTTGTCGCTGACAAGCCCGCGTAAATCTTGTGACAAGGGTTTCATGTAAATCTTGTCGCCAAATGCCTTGTGGTAAGCTTGTAAGCTTACTTGTTATTTTTCAAATGACGACTTCCTTGACTTAACCTCAAATTAATATAATTATTGTAGTAACGAAGTATACAGGGTGCTGAATGACTTGGCCGAACATAGGAAATTAACATGTAAAAACTTATTTATGCAAATTCCTGCTTCCCTAATTATTTTAAAGAAAAATTGAAAGACACAAAAATAATGCAGAAATATATACTACGAATGATAAGAATAAAAAATTTCGTTTATCGCACTGGCCATGACAGTTTCCATGGTAATTATTTTGTAAACTATATAAAGTAAATTGAATTTATTACATGGCCAGTGCGATAAATGCAAATTTTAACAATTTTGAAAGCATTTTTTGATCTTTTAAATAAAAGCTAGATGAAATCTAATTGTCTTATCATTTGCTGTTTATATTTCTGCATTATTTTTGTATCTTTCATTTTTTCTCTAAAATAATTAGGGAAGCTGGAATTTGCATAAATAAGTTTTTACATGTTAATTTCCTATGTTCGGCTAACTCATTCAGCACCGGTATACGTTGAATTTGAAATATAATTAATCTCTGATGGAATTCAGAATAACAAAAAAAGAACAAATAATACAACTAACAAATAGAGAGTTGTTTTATTGGTCTGAAATATCTTCACAGGTAAGTATTGTGTTACTTTTTATTATCTGTAGAAACCGTGAATAAGTCGGTAAAAATTCACATTCGGTTAGGTGATAGAACAAATTACAGTGGAGTCCGCTTATTGGAATCACGGTTAATGTTATCATTCGGGTATTGTTATCACTTTTGCGAGGAACGGGCCGGACGTATATGATTACACATAAAAAACATCGCTTATAGTAATCAGAATTCGGTTTATATTATCAAATTTATTATTCTTAAGATTATTTTCTACCACGACCAAAGGAATTAGTTTTCAGTTGCAAGCATTTTTTAATATTGTGCATGAGCCACCCACATACTCGTATAAATATGTACCACATATTCATTACGCGATTTTTAAATCAGGTGTTAGCAAGAAGATTTGTCTAGTTTGCTGTTAATATACAATGTAATTCAATCCTATCTGAAAACTTCGCAATGAGTGACTTAAAAAAGAGACGTGATTTGAGCTTAATTGAAAAAATAAAAATTTTAGAACAATATAATAAGTTACCAAAAATAAGCCAGCGGAATGCAGCATTGCAATTAAACATTTCACAACCACTTTTGTGTATAAAATTTTAAAAAAATATGTTGAAATACAAGACGCTGCAAGATGCAGATGAGATCGTCAGATTTCCAAACGAACTTTTTATAAACAATTTACTCCTCGCACAGCAGAGACAAACAACTTTAGATGAGTTTTTTTAATTTGTTATTTTTCTTATTAATTACTAATAATTAATAAATAACCAATAAAATTTTTTTTTCTCTGTTTGTTATCAATCGGTTATTGTTATCAAAGTCCCGAAGTGATCACATTAAGCGGACTCCACTGTACTTGAAATTGGCTTCTCTGCTTATTTACTCCTAAAATATTGCTTCTTTGAATATGGAAGTGAAGATATCTAATTTTCACAAGATATGGACTTAACTAGTGAAGGAATTATGCATAAAGATCTTTATTAAAAATTAAGTAGGTATCTTTGAAAACTTTCGATTATACTCATGTACATAGGTAAATCGTGGGTTTCAAAAATATGTATTGTAGTTGGAACATACAAATAATGTTCATTGCTAATTCTTATAAGCACAATCCAGGGGCACATAAAATAACGATGCAGTAATTAACTGTAATAAAATTTTAGAATTATATTTTTAGATTCTAAAGATTTACAAGGGGGACGGTACGGGTTGATGGACAGCGAAAAGAAGGTATTCGTTTTCCCCTTCAGTGTATCTCGGTTGACTTAATGGGATCATTTCCTAAATCAACTAACGGAAATATCATGTTGCTTGTGGTAAGCGATTGGTTTCCAAAATTCCTGCTGGTACAGCCTATGCATAAGACTACTTCGAAGAAAATTTGTGACTTTTTAGAGAATCAGGTCTTTCTGATATTTGGGGTTCCACACATTTGCATGGTAGACAACGGTCCATAGTTTATCAGCAAGGAATTTAAGAAACTTATAGATGATTACATTGTGAATCATTTATGGTATAACTCCTCTTACCATCCACATGTCAATTTTGTGGAGAGATCGTGTGTTAGGAACAGCTATATACGATCATACTTTATAGGGAAAATCATCGAACTTAGTACGAACGCATCCATCAAATAGCTTATGCTTTACGCTCAGCCACTCACGATGTGACGGGCTTTACTCCATCCTTTTTAAATTTAGGTCGTACAGCACCGGCGAAAGGAGATTATTTCGGTCGCGTCAGAGATTTTGGAAGGAGGGCTTGTCCATTGCTAACCGAGACAAGCTTACTCAGGATATGAATAAGTTACGCGAGCTCTATGTTGATATTACTAAACGCTTAAATGTTGCTTACTAGCGTAATGCTTCGCATTATAATTTTAGAAAGCACACCATACGTTTTAAGGTGGAAGACGTCGTTTGGCGTAGGAACTTTGTTTTATCTAAAGCAGAGGATAACTTTAGTAGTAAGTTGGCTCTTAAATACATCAAATGTAGGGTTTGCGAAGTCACCGGTCCATTAGTCTAGTCAACGAGCAGGGTAAAGATGTGGAAGTTTTTCATGTTCAGGATTTAAAACAGCATCCTCGGGATAATTTTGGCAAGACGGACATGAGGGATGAGCACAATCATGGTTAGTGGTTTACAATAAGAAAGTTGGAAGGATTATGTTGTCATTGCTTGATTGATTACCACCTAAAAAAGATCAATTGGGAGGTTGGTAGGGAATGTTGGGCGGAACTTATGATTTTTGAAGCTTTCTTTAACTTGGATATGACCATCTCATTTGCTAGTGGTAACATCTCAGTGCTCATTCGTTCTAGTTGTTCGTTCCATCTTTTGTTGTATTCGACGATTTTACCTTGATTTTCTATTATTTCCAAGAGCTGTTCTCGGTTAAGATTGTCAAAAGCCTTTTCAAAGTCTATGAAGGCGATATGAGGTTCTTGATTAAATTCTCGTCGTTTTTCCATTATTTTCCTTAAAGTAGGTATAGAACGCATTTGTGATCGATCTGCCCTTTCTGAAACCCATCTGTTCTTTCCCTAGAGCAGCGATTCTCGACCTGGGGGTCGCGGATCTATTTTAGGGAGTCGCAGAATTTTTTTTTAAAATTACTTAGTTTTGAATTTGAACTAAAAATTAGTAACCTGAATTTTAAGGTTTCCCTTGCTCAAACAATTGAGTATAGGATTGATAAACTCGTATCAAAACATCAAGATCAAGGAAGTAATTAATAAGTAAAACAATATCGTCACCCCCCTCGAATGTACCTGAACCTTGTCGTGGTGAGGGGGCTTGCGTGTTTTGAGGAAGCGGTGGGCGTGTACCTACTAGGATTCGAGCCAGGGACATAAAACTCTCTCGTACTCGGTCTGTTTGTCAAGCTGGCTCGGGCCGGGGCTTAAAAACCTCTGTGCTCGGGCGTCTGGCTTGTCAAGGAAACGGGATGACGGCCACTGTAGAGAAACCAGACGAATACAGGTACCTGCGTGTTTGTGCCGTGCGCGGTAACCCGTACGGTGGGATGAAGGGATCCTGGTGGCTGAGCCAGCTCGGGGGCGGTAGTAGTTCTCCTGAGTCTGGCAACACTCCTCTTTGGCCTGGATTTCCACTCAAACGGGCGGTCAGGACTAGTCCACCCTGATCAATCGGCTGTGCTGTTCCATCAGAGGTTCAGCAGGACGAGTCCTTAGGCAAGGATGTAGTGTGCAAACACCTCACCTTTCCGGGGGCTATATCCTCCGAGTAGCCCTGGCGTCGATTTTTGGCGTCCCCAACGTTGCGGGCTCCATGGCGGGTGGGGAATCTGGAGGACGAATACAAAATTCTCTACATGGCAGAATTAAATAAAAACAAAACAGCTGATATCTCAGCAAACAACCAGCAGACGGGTGCGTCTTTGGATACCCCGTCTCAAGCAGCAGATGCGTCCAATCAGGACACACTGCAAGTAACAGTGTCTCCCTCTGTGACAGACCTACCTCCCAAGACTGGGAGGAAAAGGATTTGCGGAGCGGAGATAAAACGTCGTAGGAAAGCCCGCCTGGCAGCATCGAAGTCAGCCGAGAGCACCTCGACAAGTGGTACTGCACACGAGCAGGCTAGGTTGTCCAAACCACCTGCACGTGGAGATGGTGCCAACAAATCCAAGCAGCTGAGAACAGACGCTGCTAAAAAGCGACTCCGATCTCGGGACTCTTTACCTTCACCCTCGAGCAATCAGGGGAAGAGGGTAAAGCCAACTCTCGAGAAGAAGGATTCAAATCGGGTGGGCAATGTCACCTACAAAGAGGCTGCTGGAAAGCACCTCCGAGTAGCTGTGATAGACCGCTCAAACCCCCTGGGCAAACTCGATGAGTCCCAGGTGGTGATAATAGAAAATAACCTCACCGCTGCACTAGATGCTTTTATAGCAGCATCGGGTAATGAGGAAAAACTAGTACCCACCTTCGGCGGGTTCTATCACTCGGGACAGATCCTCCGGATCATCTGAAGTGACCAGAGCTCGCTGGAATGGTTGCAAACAACCATAGCAAACCTGCCACCACCATGGCAGGGCGCTAAATTAGATGTAGTCCAGGTGGACAATTTGCCAAGGCTGACCAAGGTCACTCTTTGGATTTCTGGGGAACCGGAGCCCACTGAGATGGTCACACGGCGCCTTGCAGCCCAGAACCCCTGGGCGAAACAGAAGGAATGGTGCGTCTTCCATGACGCGGACAGGGACGAGCCGAAAGGCAAACTCCTTGTCTTTGGCGTCGGTCAGGTAGACAGCGCCGCCATCAAAACAAGAGGGGAGAGGTTGAACTACAAGTTCACCTCTTTCAAAGTTAAGATGCAGAAGTTCGAAGACGACTCTGCATCCAAGGAAACAGTAACAGCCACCTCAACTCCTATGGAGGCGGAAGTAATTCCGGAAACGGTGGCTGCTAATGTAGGGAAGTAAGCCCTCCAAGGTAGGCCAAATGGCTTCCTTGGTAGGGTGGAACTTCCTTCAAGCAAACCTGCAGCATTGTCGGGAGGCAGTGGCATTACTATGCCGCCACCTTGACAGCTGCAAGGACACTGTTGCTCTAATACAAGAGCCCTGGTTAGTAAAATCTTCTATACGAGGCTTTACAAAACTAAACGGGACTATGTTCACAGGTAGTTCCACAAATAAAAGCAGGACATGTATCTACATACCTAGCAATATTCAGGCCAACCTTTTGCCGCAGTACAGCGACTGCGACCTAACAGCAGTCCGGACGAGCTGCGACTTAGGGAATGGCCCACAAGATGTCGTCTTGGCGTCCATCTACCTTCCAATCGATTCGCCGGAACTACCACCTTCTCGAAGGATGGTGGATCTGGTGAACTATTGCGAGCAAAAAAAGAAACACCTCATCATTGGGTGCGACTCGAACTCCCATCATCAGGCATGGGGCAGCAGAGATTGCAACAATCGAGGTAAGTCTCTATTAGACTATCTTATTGATACAAATTTAGTAATACTTAATCGCGGGGATGTCCCTACTTTCTACGTGTCACCCCACCGTAACTCGGTAATTGATATTACCGTGGCGTCGTTAAGCATTTCTAATTATTTATGTGACTGGCAAGTGTCCGACCAACTGACAATGTCAGATCATAGATGGATCTCCTTTAAATTAAAGGCTAAAGTAGTGGAACCCAAACAATACAGGAATCCTAGGAGTGCGGACAGGATGGTCTTTCTTGATCACCTGTCGGCATTCATGGATTCTGAGGTGTTGAAGGGATTTTCCAACAAAGAAGATCTAACAACTAATGAGGAGATTGAGACGTATGCCAAGGAGCTGCGAAACTCCCTCATAAACGCATACGAGCTGTCATGTCCGCTAAGAACGGCTGGGTTGCGGGTTCGAGCAACGCCCTGGTGGTGCGAAGAACTCGACCAGCTAAGAAAAGTGACAAGAAAGCTCTATAATAAAGCGCAGAACTCCAAGAAGGACGACGACTGGACAGCGTTTAAGGCGCACCGGTCAGAGTTCAAGAGAGTAATCCGCAAGAAACAACGCGAGTCTTGGAGAGCCTTCTGCGGCGGTGTTGAAACAACCACCGCTGCGGCTAGGTTAAACAAGATTATCGCAAAAGATCCATATCAGCAGCCCGGCAGCCTATGTCGAGAGGATGGGTCATACACAGATACCCTCTCACAAACTGCCGAAATACTGCTACACACACACTTTCCCGACAATCAGAGAGTCACCGATTTTGATTGGACTGACACAATAAGCCAACCACCGACCGAGGCCAACTGGGAAATTGCAAAGAAGGTTGTGAATAAGACCAAAACGGCATGGGCCATCAAATCCTTTAGCCCCTTCAAATCGCCCGGACCTGACGGGGTACTTCCAGCCCTACTTCAGTGGGGTCTGGAACACCTGCTCAATCATCTGGTGCGAGTGTTCCAGGCGTGCATTGCACACGGATACACACCGAAGGAATGGCGCAAAGTTAAAGTTATTTTTATACCAAAACCAGGCAGAGGCGACTACTCCCTGGCAAAATCTTTTAGACCAATCAGTTTAACTTCGTTTTTCCTGAAAACGTTAGAAAAACTGTGCGACAGAGAGATACGTGATACGATTCTGATGCACAGACCACTACAAGTAAACCAGCACGCATATATCCCGGGGAGATCTACTGAGACCGCTCTACACAAGGTGGTAGAGCGCGTTGAAAGGTCACTGGGCCAAAAAGAGTCCACCCTAGGAGCGTTCATTGACATCGAAGGGGCCTTTGACAAAACCACCTTCGAAAGTATAAATGCAGCGCTATGCCAATACGGTGTTCCCACGACCATTGCCAACTGGATCAGTTTTATACTGAAGTGGCGAGCCGTGGAGGTATGTGTCGGTGACATAAAGATCAAAGGTGACTAGAGGCTGTCCTCAGGGGGGAGTACTCTCCCCGCTACTGTGGATCATGGTAGTGGACAGCCTTATACGACGCCTTAACGAAAAAGGCTTCTATACCATAGGATACGCAGATGATATGACCATACTGCTTACTGGCAAATTTGAAAACATGCTCTGCAGGCTGATGCAGACAGCTTTCAAAATATTGGAAGAATGGTGCATTGAGCACTCTCTCTCGGTCAATCCGACAAAGACGGAGCTTGTTCTGTTCACCAATAAAAGAAAGTTACCTGGCATGACAATGCCTAACTTAATGGGGACTCCTCTAAAACTGGCGAACGAAGTCAAGTATCTGGGAATAATACTTGACAAGAAGCTAAACTGGGGAAAACACTTGAAAACCAAAATTAGCAAGGCAAGAATGGCTTTCTGGCAGTGTCGAAGGGCGATGGGACGGTCATGGGGCCTTTCCCCTAAGATCACCCTCTGGCTTTACACTGCGGTTGTCAGACCTATGCTTTGTTACGGTGCACTTATCTGGTGGCCCAGAACCAAACAAGTAACAGCAGCGTCCTCCCTACACCGGATTCAGAGACTAATCTGTCTGGCCGTAACGGGAGTGATACGCACTGCACCCACTACGGCATTGGAAACCCTTCTCTGCCTCCCACCACTTGATCTTCATGTGCAGGAGATGGCGGTTAAGGCTGCTCTTAGTCTGCGTACTTGGGGACTATGGAACCATAGGCAAGGAGCTGTGGGTCATATGCGGATCTTAGAGGACTACTCAATTGGAGTACCTCTGCTGCACCTTGAACCTGACAAAATCTCCCCTAAATATATATTTGACAGGAAATACAATATCCTGTTGAATCCAACAGAAACCAACGACTATGACATATGTCTATTCTCGGATGGTTCCAAAAACAATGTTGGCTCAGGAGCAGGAATTTTCTTTGCTGAACTTGACCTAAACAAAAGCATACCGCTGGGCAGGCACACATCGGTTTTCCAAGCGGAACTTATGGGTATATTGCACTGCGCAAAAACAGTCCAAGATAAACTTATCTACGACAAAAACATTCAGATATCTACAGATAGTAAAGCGGCACTTGTGGCACTGAGGAGTCACAAGGTCACATCAGGTCTGTTGCTAGAATGCATTCAGACGCTAAATGAGATATCTAACTTAAACACCATTTCACTCCTGTGGGTGAAAGGTCATCAAAGCAACGAAGGTAACGTAAAAGCGGACGAGCTGGCAAGAAACGGTTCCAACAGCCTTCCCTGCGGTCCGGAGCCGATGATTGTACCAGCTGTCAAAACTATCGATACCCTCCTAAAACAACACATCCTAAAACTGCACTCTTGCAGATGGGCAAAAGAAACTGAATGCAGACAAGCAAGGGCAGCGATCAAAGCACCCTCTAGTAGGCATTCAAAATATTACTTGAAGCTGTCCAGAGTCAATCTACGGACAATTGCAGGGATTTTAACTGAACACTGCAAACTGAACAAACATCTCAACACAATGGGACTTGTAGATAACCCCAGATGTCGGGGATGCAATACAGCAGACGAAACCGCGGAACATGTGCTCTGTCACTGTCCGTCGCTAGCGTCAATTAGAGGTGCCATGCTAGGGGACTTCTGGCCTAACATGGCCAGAATCAGCGACACTCCGCCTGCCAAGATACTCGAATTTATCCTGGAGACAGGATGGCTTGAGGACTGACAGGACGGGGGGCCGCTGCATTCGGAGGCAGTACAATGGGCCCGTTTTAGTGGCCTAAGTGCGTGTGGGGATACCTCCCTACCCTCCTACCTAAAATCCAGAATCCAGAATCCAGAATCGTCTGTCGCAATACCTGCAATCATCAGTAGTACACCAAATTTTAACAGAATCTGTTATACATTTCCGGAGATTTGTTAGGTGTGTTCCATATTAGTGGTCACTCAAGAAGTAGCCATGTGGCCAAAGGCTTTTCCAAACAATTCCCAATATTACCTTACTTACGATTTTTCACCAACACCACACAATTTTTTTGTTTTAAAGAAGAGTAAAAAAAGAATAAATAAACAAGAAAACATATGTAAGTAATACGTAATATTACCATTTTCAATACAGTACACAAATTTTCTATCGTTCTAAATAATTAATTAAATTACTGATAACTGTCAGATTTGACCATTTTACATGTAAATAATACAAATCTGCTTGAAAAAACCCGTAGGCCGCAGGTATTTCGTACTTATCTTCACAAAAAAAAGGTAAAAGTACCGCCCGATAAAAGTAAATTATTCTTTATTTCTTCTCACCAATACTTGTATTTTGGAAGCTCTATCAGCACACAAAATTTAATCTCAACCTGTTAAACATTTCCGGAGATACGACATTTTCATTTTTTAAATTTTTTTATTGTGGTAGCCTTGGCAAAGATTTCTCTGCCAAAACCTTATTTTCGTCATTAGAACCCATCAGACATTCGTGCAGAACGTTTGACTGCCATCGACGCAGAAATGCTGAAGAAAATCGAGGAACAAGGATTTTTTTTGAAGATTTCGCAAAAAACCGTAATCTTTTTTTTTTCATGATGAATTCCTGATTTTCATCAAATGGTTTCATATATTGACAAGACCTGTAAGGGCAATACCAGTTTGGTTAAGATCCCTTCAGTACTTCATGAGTTATTCACTCTTGAAGTTTCAAATTTCACAGCCTGTAATTTTTGATAGATGACAGATAGAAAATTAATTTCACCTATTCTGGATAAAGCTTTTCAATGTCTTTAAAATAACCTATCACAAGACAAAATCGTTTTTAGAAATCTTGTGTTATTTTCTTGTAGTGGCACTCTTGATTGACAGAGGATCGTGACGAAAACCTTATTTTCACCATTCTACCGTAAAGCCTATTTATATACAAAATTTGGTCGTGATTGGTTGGACGGTTCAGAAATAAAGCGAGGAACAAAATCTAACAACAGACAGACCGCCACCTAATTTTTTTATTTCTTGCAAATCTTTACGTTTCTAAACAGGGTGATCTCGAAAATGTAAAAAAAATGAAATTTTAAAGTAAAAAGAAAAAAAATAGTAAAAGTACAAGTTGAGTATTTGTGTTTTTTTTAGATATGTATCTTTTTTTAATATAAATTTTATACAAAGTAATTGATGACTATTTTTTATTACTGACATTGTTGGGGTCGCAGAAAATAAGCAAGAAAATTTGGGGGTCGTCAAAAGGTTGAGAACCACTGCCTTAGAGTATGTTCGGATATTATGTTTAGCCCTTCATTAATTATTATAGCGTACAGTTTGTATCCGCTCACCAACAGACTGATCCCTCTGTAGTTTCCACATTCACTGCGGCTTCCCTTTTTAAATATTTGTATAATTTTAGATTTTTTTCTGTTTCGAGGGATTTCCAGATTTCCTCCATATTAATTATGTCCTATCTGCAGGCTTTTTGGTTCTTGTTTCTTCTCAGAGCCTCTGTTCTATGTGTATATCGTCTCTAGACCATATGGGTTTGCTGTTTGTGTTTCATATTGCTTTGTTTGATTGCTTTGTCGTACCAAAGATCTTTGTAGTGTTTTATCCACTCAAGTTTTACATTATCTTTTTATGTTTGAGTAAGTGTAACCGGGAATATTGACCACAGTGAAATTTTACCCCCCGGTTAATATTCACTAGTGAATACTGTGAAACTAGTGAAGTTCGCTAAGGAAGTTTTACCCCTCCGCAAATACAATAAGAGCGTAAAATATCCCTAGTGAATATTTACCGGGGGGGTAAAATGTGTATAAAATTTCATTTTTTTCCCGAAAAAACTGCATTTTCAAATAATGTTATTTTTAAAGTAGATTAAATTTAATTTTAAATTAATTTCATAAAAAACCGTAAAAATAAACAGTAAGAAAAATTCTTATTTACTGTAAAATTTCATAAGGGGGTAAAAATTCACTGAGAATATTTTTTAGTTATTTACCCTCTGGTAAAAATTCACTAGGGAAATTTTACTCCCTTATGTTTTATTACTAAGGGTAAATTTTCTTTAGGTAATTTTTACCGTGGGTAAATTATTCCTAGAGTAATTGTACCCCCAGATGGGAAGCTATAAGTGGGTCAATAATCCCTGGTACACCGGCACTGTACACGTGAATTTGAATTGTATATTCTGTGAACCTGATTACGCTGATGATAACGAATCTTGCGAATAGCTCACCATCTAAACCAGGCCTGATCTAAACTGTTATTTTATTCATGAGGAATTTTTCTGATTGTAAGTTCTAAAAGGAGTGGGGTTTCTACTTGAAAATCAACGTTGATCAACGTGATCTAAAATAAATGAATTGCCATTTCTATATGGCTGAAAAAATTTAGGAATATTTTGTAATTTCGTAACAGTGTCTCCCTCTGTGACAGACCTACCTCCCAAGACTGGGAGGAAAAGGATCTGCGGAGCGGAGATAAAACGTCGTAGGAAAGCCCGCCTGGCAGCATCGAAGTCAGCCGAGAGCACCTCGACAAGTGGTACTGCACACGAGCAGGCTAGGTTGTCCAAACCACCTGCACGTGGAGATGGTGCCAACAAATCCAAGCAGCTGAGAACAGACGCTGCTAAAAAGCGACTCCGATCTCGGGACTCTTTACCTTCACCCTCGAGTACCCTATGTACACTTAGTACTCTAAAAGCGTTTGGTATGCATCAGTGCAAAAAGTGCAGTTAGTACAACCCGTTGGTTATGAAAATCCGCGTAGTCCCGGAGTACTCTGGACTACACTTTTTACTCCAATAAAATATGTATAGTGTAGCGAGTGCAGAAACAACTTATAGGTGGAAAAACTTGAAATTAGCAATATCCTACTATTTATATGTTGGCTACTCCCATATTTACAATTCTTTAAATAATAATCTTTTTGAAAATCAACTGTTTTTTCTACTTTTTATCGATTAATCATAATTATCAATCCTGAACTAAGCGTACTAAAGACTAAAGGCGTTTGTTAACAGTTACAGATTGTTGGCTGCACCGGCGCATTAGCGAATTCTGAGTTGCACTCGTTACACTAGTTACTCCGTACTCGATGCACTGGATTTTGATAACAAACAGAGCTACTATGTATAACGAGAAATGGCACTCTCGGCAATTTAGTTGGCAAGCCTGTTCACTAGAAAAAAAAAGATTGAATCACAATTAAATACATTTTTTTACAGGGACAACAACCTCAAACTATTTTTCCAACACAAGATAAAGACATTTTACGTGATGCACAATTATTTGTAAATGAAGTCAAGTCTAACGGCCAATATACGGATATGAATAAACTTCAAGTACGCTGTGTCGACTGCAATATAGTTTTGGGTGGTCAAATAGAGGCAACACATCATTATAAAAATACAGGGCATAATAATTTTAATCAAATTCAATCGATGTAATAGATTTTATTTATTTTTTCTTTTAAAAAAATTATACTTTATTGTTAAATTTGGCTTTATTGGGTTTATATAAAATTTGCTCTGACAATAAATTTTTTCGTCCTAACGATTAGTGATAATAATTATTATTATGTCAGTTACAATTTTTAATTTTATAAATTCTTATATTACATTAAATTAGAATAGAAGGGAAAACACCATCCGAAAGTGACTGGTTAATTAGATAAGTCAAAGGAGTAACTAAGTTAAAGCTAAACTCCTTAATCAGATGGCTCGAAAAGCAGTCCGGACCACAAGCAGTCGAACCTCTAAGACGCTGGACAATCTCGAGAGTCTCGTGATCATCAAGAGGTAATACTGCCATTGTATTGACATTAAAGTTAACACAATCCAGCTTTCGGCCAGCAAAAGGTATCCTATCCATAATCTCCCGGGGTGCATTGATAAAATGGTCGTTAAACGCGTTTGCGACCGTTACCGGATCACCAATGATATCTTCACCCACCCATATAACTAAAGGATTCGTGGACTTTCTAGGTGTATTACTACGGTTACGTATAATTCTCCAGGCCATCCTACCCTTATTACGCGCTTCTGCCATCATAGAGTCATAGTGACAAAATTCAACTCTCGATACCAATAGCTGGTGTTGAGCCCTTTTCCTCTCATAATGCGGTCTCAAAATTTCATATCTTTTAGCTAGGATATATAAATCATTTACATCCCGATTAGATTGAAGTAGCTCAGGAGTAATCCAATCACGAGCCCTATCTCTGGCATGAGCTGAAATGACCGGAAAACAGCGATCAAAATGGCGCTTCAGAATATCCATGAATCTCAGAAACTTGTCCTCGGTACAGGCTGCATGATACACTGGTGACCAGTCCTCACATATCAAAGACTCACGAAACCTATTACGACGTTTAACTTCGATACTAGGGTAGAAATAAAATATCATTATCGATCAACTCTCCGAAATTAGGATTATGATGAGACTTGAAGTTCCGTGACGACTACTAATACACCAAACAAATCTCCGAAAATCTTTAACAGATTTTAAAATTTGGTGTACTTTTGATTGGAGGTATAGCGGCAGAAGTGACGACATTTTTTTTTAAATTTTTTCATTTTAATTATAATTATTCAAGGATGTACGTCAAAATATTATGATTTAGTTTGCTTAAATAGTAGTTTTAGTAGCAACTTTTAGTACTAAATGGTGGAGATCAGCAGTTGCTGGTTTTCATCTCAACTCAGCTTGGAAAAATTCCTCGACATCGTACAACGCACAGTCGGTTAATTGTTCCTTTATTGCTCTCTTAAACTTCTGAAGAGGAAGATTTCTGATTACACAAGGCAATGGGTTTTGCAGTGAATTTAGATACACTAATGTAATAATGTACTCGGCACATAGTTATTTTGTTCAAATTGACCCTAGTTGTCATGTTAAGGAGGGGGGGTAAAGAGAACTTTAAGCAAAATCAGCATATTTCGATAATTTTTTTGACGAAACTATTAATATATATTTATTGTTATAATTACTACATAATAAAGTGACATTTGAAGAACATACTGTGAAATTTTTATTAATTTTTATGAAGAAATGAGCCATTGACAGCGAATCTCCGCTGATATCTCAAAAAGAAATTTTCATTTTATTTTCAATATAAAAAGGTTATCTTTATTTCAAAAACCGAAGTCAATTTGACAAATCTAAAATTTTTTTTGAATTCAGGTGACCATAATTATCCAAAATTGACTCATAAACCCCACACCTCAAAATCACTGTTCCCACTATATGTAGTCTTTGAATATATTGAATATTTTAGTTTCATTTTATTTTTAATATAAAAGGATTATCTTTATCTCAAAAACTGGAGTCAATTCGACAAATCTGAAAATTTTTTTGAATTCAGGAGACTATAATTACCCAAAATTGACTCATAAACCCCAGACCGCAGAATCACTGTTGCCCTGTGTTATTTGTTCAGGCAATTTCTTGTAAATTCATATTTGTACATTTATTTCATCTGAGCATTTGAGTCTATTTTTCTCGGTTCGAATGTCGTTCCTGTTTCTTGTTTGATGTTCGTGTGGTGCAGTGTTTTCCAAAATTGCACCATCGGTCCTCACTCTTACATCACTAGCATAAACATAGGCAGATGAGATCGTTGGAATGCGCAAACTCCGGAAGATTGGTCTACAGTGTGTTGTTGGCGATACTCCTTCTAGTGCATATTTAGCTCTTTTTTGTAGTAGGAACACTTTTTTTAACTGCCTTGCACTACCCCAGACCAAGAGTCCATACACCATTCGGGCATGGAACACTGAATAGTAGACCGCCTTAGTAGCCTCTTTTCCAACCGCTTCTCTAATTCTTCGTATAGCATAAATATTTTTGCAGAATAAACCTTCTCGTCCGATGATTAGAATATACAAAACGGGATATTGGGTTTGCGGGCTCAAAATAAAACACAATGGTTACTTCGTAGACGTTTCGAAGGTTATAATGCCTTCATCTTCAGGAAGAAAATACAAAGTTTATTGTAACTCCATAACCAGATGTAAAAAGTATATGAAATTCATGGAAGACAACAGTTGTGAAAAAATCCAGCTAAGGAAGCATACACAAATTTTAACAAAGTCAACAATTTTTAAATATAAAAATTAAAATTCATAAATAAAACAATCTTAAGCCACTTATGCCCGTACTAAAAGTCACGGATCCATCCGAGATTCAAGATGATCCTAGGATTTACCAATGAGATTACTGGAATTTAGACCGTATCGTAGCAACAGCTACTATTTCGAGAATTAAACTTGAATTTCGGATTGATCCAAGACTATTAGTACGGGCATTATTAAACACTAATTCAAAAAATTTCTTTTTTCTCATTTTTTTCATACTTTGTATTTTCTTCATAGTCATGAAGATGAAGGCATTATAACCTTCGAAACGTCGACGAAGTAACCCTTGTATTTTATTTTGAGTCCGCAAACCCAATATCCCGTTTTGTATAAATATTTTTGTTTAATGAGTTTATTAAGTTTATGCCGAGTCAACAAAGTGTTCGTTGTTATTCCCAAGTATTTTACTGTAGTTTTATCTTTTTGGTCAATTCTCCTGCATGCAGTGCATTTAACCTTTTATGTCTTGTCTATATTTAGCAAGAGTTTGTTAGTCTCAAACCAATCCATTAATTCCTATTGTCGGTCATTTGTTTGGTCATTTTCTTCCATGACGAGAGCAGTATCGTCTACATATAAGGTGGTGTCACATTTTACATTATGTGCTAGATCGTTAATGTACAGAACAAAGAAAAAAGGACTCAGGATGCTTCCATGCGGTACACCACAGGTGACTTCCCATTCTTGTCCGCGTTGTCCATTCTAAAATACCACGTGTTTTCGATTTCGAAGGTATGATTTGATTATTTCAAATGCTTTTCCCCTTAATCCCTAGTGTTGAATTTTGTCCAGGAATATATCATGGTTCATAATATCCAACGCTTTCGCTAGATCATAGAAAATGGCCTGGCATTTTAGTCCTCCTTCCAGCATTTTGTAGATGATTGATGTCAGCCGTAGTACTGCATCGGTGATGGTGTTTCTCCCTTTTTGATACCCAAATTGCTCCTTCGTAAAAGATGCATTTTTTAGTAAAAAATTTACTAGCCGGCTATAAAGAATTTTTTCCAGGACCTTGGAATAGATTGGTAATATACTTATTAGATATGAGCCTATAGTTGTTTGTCTCACTTTCATCTCTTTCTTATGTATTGGAATTACTTTTGATACTTTCAGGGTGTCTGGAAAGATGCCTTTGCTCATACATTCATTAATAATATGACAAAGTATTATCGATACTTCATATGTAATTACTTTTATAATTTTTGTGTTTATGCTGTATATTTAAGTTTTTTGATTATATTGTTTATTTCGATTTCTGTTTTGGGTTATAAAACATTGAATTTACAGTATTTGGAATGGCTGAGTTTAGGAATTTTGTGTGGTTTTCTGCTGTGTGCGAATTTTGTGTAATTGAGTTTGGAGTTATGCTAGCGAAATATATTCCGAAGTTGATTGCTGTGAGTGTAGGATTGTTGAGTACTACGACATTTTTCCTATCCAGTTCTTTGTTGATGATCGTCCATGTTGTTTAGGCTTTGTTATCTGATTCGTGGATTTGTTGTGCTTTTAATTGCTTTCTGTATACATTTAGTTTCTCAACGAATAATTTTCTCATATTGTTTTAGTTTGTTTTGACCTCTTCATGACCACTTTTATATTGTGAATGCAAAGTTTTGACCTGCTTATTTAGCTTCAAAAGTTCAGTTGTGAGTTTGATGTTTTTAAATAAAATTTTAAATAAAAATTTTTATGATAAAATCAGGATAAAATCAGATAAAATATTTTATCGATAAAATAACTGTGAATTTGAATTGCTGTTGTCTGATTGCTTATTTTATTTATTTGTTTAATAGACCTTATCCTACAGAGATCTCAAGCTGTAGAAATCGGGCATTAGAAAACAAGTACTTATGCCCGTACCTATAGTCGATGCTTGGCTCCAGCAAAACTTGAGCATGACTTAAGTACGAAATTGTTCATTTTGATTGGTCGATTTTGTACTTAAGTCTGACTCAAGTCTGAGATCGAGCGAAGTACCTATCGACTATAGGTATGAGCATAACTCAGATAGCAATGTAAGGTTTGTAAGCTTACAAAAAGTTTGCTTATCACAAGGATGCTAGTTGACGCTCGACAATAAGCTTGCATTAACCTTATCGCAATTTTGTCGTAACAATGCAAATGGCACAAATTCGGTCATTGCAGAACTCTTCGCACCATCTATCTATCTGACCAGCTTACCAATGTAAACTCTTGCGGCAACCTTTTCTCTAGCTTATTACGAAAACCTTTTCATGGCACGCTAACGACAAGCAAAAGGACGCTATTTTGTTTTTTATGATTTGTCTTGTTTTTCCCTTTACTTGACAAGCTTGCCGATGTAACCCTTATATAAAGCTTGTGGCAAGCTTTTCACAAGCTTTATTACGTAAACCTTGTCATGGTAAGGCAACGACAAGCAAGCCACAACCTTATCGTAAGATTACATGTTCTCTGGGAATAAATTAAATTAAATTTTGCATAAAAAAAATTGAATAAATACGTGGTATACATTTTTTGTGTACAGGGTGGCTCAATTTCGATCCTTCTTATGGGGAAATCGGTAACTATAGGAGATATCAAAAAAATGGATGGCGCATCCTCGATCTCTTTTTTTGAAAAAATCTGAATGGCTAAAACCGGAATTCGCTATCTTTTTTCGTTTTCGAGTTATGGCCAAAAGTTCACTTTCTCGGCTTTTCGTTAAATGTGGATATTTCGGTTGTTTGTAACGTTATAGAAAAAATATTTATACCTTCTTCAGACACTTTTTTAAGGAGAATAAACTGAGCTAAAGAAATTTTAAATATTTTCATTTGTTTCCGAGTTATAATATAAAGTTGTGTTTTTTTAAATGAAAACCCTAGATAGCTATGACATATTTAAATAGAGGTTTTTATCCTATTTTCAATGATATATAACATATAGGGTCTATTATTTCAGTTTCATCCCGTTATATTAAAAAATGTTAAATAAAAATAAAAGACGATCGAAAAATTAAATTTTGGCTTTGACTAAATGAAATACTATACAAAATCATTATTAAATAATGATTTATTCACAAACAATTGCCTCCAGTTTATTTTTAATAGGTATTTTTAGTACCTACTTAAAAAATTTCTATTTAGTAGCTATTTACCTATTATTTCACAAGAGTGTCAAATTCCTTATAAAAACTATGGTAAATATGATAATGTTATAAGAATAAAAAAAGATTGACAATTTAGTATAATACTAAATTAAACAAAATTATAAATTCTACCATTATACTAAATAGTCAAACTGATGTCCATTGTTTGCAATGCATAAATTGCATTGCGTATGTGAACATTCGATAGTCATATTTTTTTATATCATATTATTCGTAGTTTGCATAAGCCATTTGACACTATTGTGAAATAATAGGTAAACAGGTAGTACTAAATAGAAGTAGGTATAGGGAATAGGTACTAAAAGACACATATTAAAAACAACTGAAGGCAATTGTTTTGTAATGTCTACAGTATAGCGTTTTGTTTTGACAAAATACGTATAGTATTTTATTTAGTCAAAGCTAAAATTTAATTTTTCGATCGTCTTTTATTTTTATTTAACATTTTTTAATATAACGGGATGAAACTGAAATAATAGACCCTATATGTTATATATCATTGAAAAGAGGATAAAAACCTCTATTTAAATATGTCATAGCTATCTAGGGTTTTCATTTAAAAAAACACAACTTTATATTATAACTCGGAAACAAATGAAAATATTTAAAATTTCTTTAGCTCAGTTTATTCTCCTTAAAAAAGTGTCTGAAGAAGGTGTAAATATTTTTTCTATAACGTTACAAACAACCGATATATCCACATTTAACGAAAAGCCGAGAAAGCGAACTTTTCGCCATAACTCGAAAACGAAAAAAGATAGCAAATTTCGGTTTTGGCCATCCAGATTTTTTCAAAAAAAGAGATCGAGGATGCGCCATCCATTTTTTGATATCTCCTATAGTTACCGATTTCCCCATAAGAAGGATCGAAATTGAGCCACCCTGTACTCTACAAGCATGCCTTATCAGGGTTTTGTGTGAATTTGTGATTGGTGACTTATGTGACGGCATAAATGCAATAAGGCATTCTAGAATATCACTCTAAACTCTAGAATATAAGCATTGTAAGATTACAACTTTCCATGACTAACAAATATGCCTTAAAATTAAAGATTTTTTCTCAAAATATACTGTCAGGTTCAGTTTTGGATATAGTCAAATAATTAGATTCGATCAATCTCATTTGAGTTCACAGTAAAGAGTTTGTAATCGCGTTTAGTGACCCTGTATAATTTAGATAATGACCTTTAAAACAAACTGAAAGTGTTTTACACAAAACACCTATACGGTAGGAGCAATTACAAAATACGATTTCAATGCTAAAATCGGGAAAGATGACCATATAGCTGATGTAGCCGGCAAGGAGACAATTCACTCAGCCACGAACGATAACGGTAATAGACTGTGTCAACTGGCCGAGGCGTTAAACATGGCAATCTCGAGTACCAAATATAAGCACAAAAAACAACATAAAATCACTTATACTTGTCCAGGAGCGAGTAAAAAGAAAGGAAATCAAGTAGATCATAATATGTTGATAATAAGAAGACGCGCCTCATCTGCTCAAGATGTAAGATCGTACAGAGGAGCCAACGCGGACTCGGACCACTACCTAGTAATCGCTGATATCAAGCAGAAGCCAACAGTGGTAAGAACAAAACAACAACTAAAGAAGCAGGTTGCAATCGAAAAACTAATCAACGACGGTACAGAAGCAAGTAGATATGTAGAAAGGTTGAGAACTGAATTAGAGAGGAAATAAACGTAAAATAACGTATATAACCGTATTTATAATCATGTTAAGATGTCATTAGACGCAAACCAACACGGTTTCTTACCGGGTAGGTCAACGGCAACTAATAATTTGTTTTTATTTACGCAGTACATATATGAATCATTTGACAAAGGATCACAAGTTGATGTAATATACACAGATTTTAGAAAAGCGTTTGATCGGGTTGATCACGATGTTCTGCTACGAAAGCTTTATAGCTTTGGCTTGGTAGAAATGTTGCCGTTGTTTGCTTCCTACCTTAAAGGAAGGACATTTAGGGTGTCATTTAATGGATATATATCTAACTATTTCAGAGCAAGCTCTGATGTACCGCATGGCAGTAACTTGGGGCCGTTGCTTTTTCTATTATTTATAAATGATATACATAGGTTATTATGTTGTAAATGCAAACTACTTGTTATATGCAGACGATTTAAAGTTATATTTAAGAATTAAATCAAGTAGGGAGTGTGAACTACTGCAAACTGATATTGATAATATAATTAGATGGAGCCAAATAAATAAACTCGAATTCAGCATATCAAAATGCAATGCCTTTAGTTACGCAAGAACAGAAACACTGAGATATGAGTATAAAATGAAAAATACAATTCTTTGTAGACCGGAAACGATAAGAGACTTGGGTATAATATTTGTACCGGAGCTCACATTTCGTGGTCATATTCTGGGTATGATATCCAGAGCCACAAAACTGTTAGGTTTCATCATTAGGAATACCAAAACATTTAAGAACACCTCATTTATAGTTTGCCTATTTAATTCCATTGTCCGTCCTAGCCTAGAGTATTGTAGCTTGATTTGGAGCTCGTCACACGCAATCGATGAGTTAGGGTTGGAACGGATACAAAATAGATTGTCTAGATACTTACAATACTTAGAAACTGACACATACCCAACATATAATATACATAGTAAGGACCTTAAAAATAAATTTAAAATCATAGAACTGGGCGCTAGGCGAGATCTATTGTATTCTGTTTTTTGTTTAAATTAATGAAAGGAATTTCTGATTGCTCCGAGATTGTTAATATGATAAAACTAAAGGTGCCCAGATCATGTAACGCTCGAATACCCAGTGCGCTGCAGGTCTCTCCAGCTAGGACCTTGTATATGACACATACACCACTGCATACCATGTGCCGAAGTTTCAACAGTCTACTTATTAACACTAATGTGGATTTTGACATCGGACTCACTTAATTTAGAAAAACCAGTAAGGAATTTTACAAAAATTTTTAATTGCACTCTGGGCTGTTGTGCGCGTCCCCCTCCGCTGACTGATTCAATATTTGCAATTTGTAAAACAAATAAACTTTTGTATTGTACTACCTACATGTAATTAGGCTTATGCCTGTTTGTAGGGTTTTTCGATAAATAAATAAATAAATAAAATCGGTCGGAATCGAAGAGCAATGGAAAACAATTACAGAGTGCATAACAGAAAGCATCAAGCAAGAAATAGAATACAAAGAGAGACAAAAATTGAAAAAATGGTTTGACGGAGAATGTGAAGAAGAAATGAAAGAAAAAAGAACGGTAAGACTGACATGGATAAAAAGGGGCAAAAAAGAGGACTATAACAGGTATAGAGAGAAGTGAGAAAAGAAAAGAAGTAAGCAAGCTATATACTTATAAACAAAAGAAGAACAAATGACTGGAAGAGAGGATGAAAGAAATTGAAGAATGCTATAACAGAAAAGATACACGGGGGTTCTATAAAAACATTAAAAGCAAGATAAAGACAAAAGTAGTCAAAACAAGAGGAATAAAAAACAGTATAGGAAGACTGGAAAGTTATCCAGAAAAGGTAAGACAAATTTGGGCAGAACACTTTCAACGGTTATTTTATGCATGAGCAGCATTGAAGAACGAGAACAAATTGAATTACCAATGCCAACAGACAAAAATGAAATAAAAGTACCAGATAGAGAGAATGATATAAAAGCAATAAAAAACCTGAAAAACGGAAATGCTCCTGGCAGTGACGAGATGATGGCAGCGATGTTTAAGTATGGCGGTGAAGTGCTACACGAAGCAATGAGTACATTGGTGAAAAGGATATGGAACTAAGAAAAGGTGTCGAAAGATTGGAGTAGCGGAATCATTATAACATTGTGGAAAAAAGGTGATGCGGAAGTATGGGATAACTGTAGAGGTATAATAACACTCCTAAACGTAGCATACAAAGTACCTACTATCATCGATAATAAACAACAAACTTGTAGAATACTCACAGAAGATTATTGGCGAATACCAATACGGATTTGGAAGAGGAAAATCAACAATTATTTGTTGAAACAGATTATGGAGAAAACCAAAGAATTTGGAATAAATGTGTACCTACTCTTGTAGATTTTAAGCAGGCTTTTGACAGGGTGAACACTAGAGAAATGAGCAAAAGCCATGAAAGAGCTGAAAATGCCAATCAAGCTGGTCAGATTAATCTAAATGACACTAGAGAATACAACAGGTAAAATAAAAACACCGGCAGGTGTAACAGATGAATTTGTGGTATCAGCAACACTATTTAACATTGTACTTGAAAGAATAATAAGAAAAGCTACATGCAGAGCAACAATAATAAACAAAGAAAGTCAGATAAGAACAAAAAGGGGATTGATAAACATTTTCAAGGCAATAAATGAACCGGCAGAGGCTGCGGGCCTATTAGTAAATGTGGGAATAACGAAATTTATGAAGTGCCAGAGAAAAACATCCAATAACATGCAGGCGTTAGTAATAATTAATAAACGACTGTATTTTCGAACAAGTAAGAAGCTTCAACTATCTCGGCGAGTACATGTAAATAGCGATAGTAGTAAAAATATGGAAATCAGTGCTAAGATACAAACCGGAAACAGAGCATATTTTGCAAACAAACAGGTACTGATGCAGGTAGGATGCTGTGATGGAAGACTTGAGAGTAATCGAAGTATCAAACTGGAGACAGGCCTGTAACGATCGAAACATCTGGAAATCAATAGTGAAGAAAATTAAGACACATCCCCGACTTTGAGCTAGCATATGAGATGAATAACTTTAAATGTAATTTGATGAGGACTAATCCCCCTCCCAAAAAGGATTTGTAAGACCCGAAAAGGTCAGCTCAATTATTTAACTAAATGAATGTAATGCTATTTAAATAAAGTAAATAATTATAATCAAAAAAGCAGGTCTGGTATTTTTATATTTTGAAAAAAAATTGTTTTATTAAAATTGAAATTTTCAAACAGATTTTTAGTTGTGGGGGCTTCTTTGTGGTGCGGCCCCACAGGCTGCAGCATAGATAACCTGCGCGTAAATACGGTTCTGCCTATGCAGATATACACCACAATATGTACAAAGAATGAATTCAAAATAATAATAATTTAATGTTGTAACAATTTATTATTGCAGATAGATAACCAACAATACATCATGTAGAACCAGATAAATTATCTTTTTATTTTTATATAACTAGATTACAACAAATAAAATATTTAGTAGGTAGTAATAACACATTATATTCGAATAAGTAATAACTAATAAAATTGATAGAATATTTATTGTGAGTTCTTAGTGCTTGTTCACAATGTACATATGACATAAAAAATATATAAAACGTAAGAATTACAAATGCAAATAAGACCTTAATCGAATATTTACTAATACTGGAGTTATTTTGTTATATATAAAAGAACATTCTAAGTCGTGTTTTTTAAGATTTTAATATTATTCGATACTCCCATTAAGCTTTTATTTGTATTTATATTTTTAAGTCTTATGTTCGTCTTACATTTTACGTACATTGTGAACAAGCACTTACCTTAGAGAACGTCTTTGTATAAATTCTGTAATAATCGCATCTAAATCTCAATTTTTAGGAATTTGTTTTTCAATATTATTTAAAATGGCTCAATTGCTTAGCCTATCATTCTGCATTCAATTTCTTAAATAAGCTTTTAACCTCTTCAAACAGTACAAATTTTACACAATTTATGAATTTTGGTAAAAGTTCATCTATATTTAATTAGTTGAAGAATATTGACAATTTTTATGTTTTTTCTACCATAAATTTTTATAAATTTCCTACAATTTGGTTGGGCATTCCATTTATAAAATATTAAAATCGATAACTATATTTCTACATTTCTTGACCGATGAATTCATTCCAGGCTCTCAGATCTGTATTTTATATAGACCAAGTTAGCTGTTCCATGTAATAATATGTATCTACTAACAAATAAATTACTCAGTGTCTTGAAAATTAAACATAATAATTTATGAGAGCTATGTACGTACATAATACACATACGAGTGCTTATTGGATATTTTTTCCGTTTTTACTCAATTTATTTTGTATAATAATAATTATAATATTTATTTATATTTTTCTAATAATCTATTACTTAATTAAAATTAAAACAATTTGATTATGGTCTAAGATATATTTTGTAAAAACAAGATTTAGTTTTAAGTTAACCAGGTCATATAAGTTAACAAAAATACTGCAAGATTAGATAATTACAAATCTTAAATAAGTTAAAATTATTCCAATTATGTAAGAATTTAGTAATTATTGTTACTTTTATTTATAGTCAAATGGGCTATCTAGTAGTGCGTTTCGCATTGGTTCATAATACGCATTATTAATTAATCTAAAAATTAACTTCGAAAATTAATTTATGTGAATTATTTTAAATTTTATTAACGTTGAATTAAAATTATTGAAATGAAATTTACTGTGTTTACGGTGATTCTTTTAATTTCGGTAAGTATGCACTTGTGCGTTTTGTTTTAAAAAGCTTTAGTCTTCCATTTTGCCTTAAAATTTTTTAAATATAATTGGTACCTCTACATTACTTTGTAACTTTAAGTTTGTGACATTTTACCAAGATTAAGGTCATCACAATAATATAAGAAACTGTAAAGAAACTTTTTTAATTTATTGCATAAATTAAAAAATATAGGACTTAATTATTGTAGTAAATTTGATACAAAATTCGACATAATCTAAAACTCACGTGGATTTTCTATAATTTAATTTTCTTTGGTTTTACCTTGATTTTTAAGATTATATTTGTAAAAATTTATTAGTAAGTAGTTTCATAATTTTTAGATTTATGTTTTTACGAAAAAATTAAACTTTGTGAGAATAACTGTTTGAATAAATACGGCGCAATTTCAATATAAAATAATATTATATTTGTATCAATACGAAGGTCACCTAAAAGTTGTTATGTCCAAAAAGATAAAAAATTAGTTTACATAATATATTTAATTTAATGTATAATTTTCTAAACTTAATATTTATACCAATAGGTACCTACTTAATTTATATAATAATTATTATTTCAAAAATAATACCTAATCTAAAAATAATACGGCCCTTATTTTTGTATTTTAGGTGCAACTGTATTTGGTAATCTCTGCGAATGTATCAATTGACAATCGGATCAAATCATGCATACCTTCTGGCATAATTCATTCTGAATCAACTATTCAAGAATACACTGATCTTCAAGTTGTAACTGATTTCACACATAAGCCACTTAGAGAAATTGCAAAACGAGATTATGTCGTACTAAGCAATGCAAACTATAATAGATTTTTGACTTGTTCTTGGATAATCTATGAGTACCAAACTAAGCGAGGAGAAATTATTTTTGATACCATCGAAAGATCCTTAAGGGAAGCTATAATTCTTGAAGTAGGAACTACGGGTCCGGCTATAAATTTAAGTATTCTTGAAGCAAGAGAAACTGTAAATAATTGTAAAAATTTAACTGGAATAACACCTGGGCAAACTGTGGGACAAGTTCAAAATTGTTTATTGAAACAACTCAGACATTTTGCTGCACTGTAATTAAGATTTTTTGCAAATACTTTACTGTTGATTTTAGGTAATCGTAATTTTTAAGAACATACAAGAATTATATTTTTATCGAAAAATAATAGAAAGCACAAAGATGAACTTGGATATAATTTATTTTTATTCTTATCAATATCCATTTTCCATGTTAATGCCCATTAGCAGACAGATATTTTTACAATAGTATCAGTCAAGGCAATAACCTTTTTAAATTAATAACAAATCTATCTATACAAAGAAATTTTTAACAATATTTTAACAAATCGAATTACAAAATCGTACGGTTTAGTACTACACGAAACATTAACCATGCAAGTTATAAATTTCATAAAAACAATTTTCTTATGTCAGGTTAGTGAACTTTTATATTATTTAAACAGATAATATTAAAATTATTAAGCAGTTTTAAATAGTAATATTTTTTGTAATTTAACTTGACTAATATTTTTTTAATTTTCTTAGTATTTGATTTACTGGACCGTAGCTATAGATATATCCAATATTCCTGATCTTACAAATAGAGCATGTTTGTCTAATGATCAAGTTTACAATATCAGTGAATACAACAAATTAGAAATAGTCAACAATCTTGAAAAATATTCATTAGCGGATTTGCTATCTCAACGAGGTCTTGTACCGGAGAATAATGTTCAATATCAACAATTTTTATATTGTGCATGGAAAAACGAAAATTACATACTTGCAAACGATGACATAAATCGCGAAGTCTTAGAGAAAATAGTTAAAACTGCAATTGTCAATGTCGTAGGTACTACTGGCCCTGCTATACATCTTAGTACAGCTCATGCAAGAAATATTGTGAACGATTGTGGAATTATAACGGCAAATAATCCTGGCCAAAAAATAATAAAAATACAAAACTACATTGTTAAAAAATTAATTCCATTTTCGAAAATTTAATAAATAGACATAAACGTTTTATAATATGTAATATGTTGTATTGAGTAGGTACCGTTTTTCCAAGTACAAACAATATGTACCTAATTAAGTAAAAAAACTATTTTTAATTAATTTAGTAAATTTAGTAAGTAATTTTAGTGTTAAAAAATTAGTCAGTTATATTAATAGTTGTGTACATATTATTATGATATAGATTAGATACATACATACCTTCTTTTACGTAAAAATATTATAATTTTATGTTAAAATTAAATATCATAACCTCTTGTCTGTTTTTCTTGACCTCTTATTGTATCCTTTATATTTACAAATTAAGATAAATCCATAATAAAAAAAATACATTTTTACTACATTAAAATAATAAATAATTGTTTCCTATTCTAAATTATTATGTCAACAAACTTAAATAATTTTATATGGTCAAACTTATATGAAAACCACAGTTGAATGACCACCAACTACATAAATAAAATAAAAAGAGATAATAACGTCACTTGGTATATCTTCAAACCTTTATAATAGATCAGGTTGATAAAGTACTTACAACAATCTTATTTAATTATTTTAGCTAAAATGTAGAAGAAAGTGTTTGTTTGTCTGAACAACAATTTGAATAGTAAACTTTAATACCAATAAAAAATAATTTCAGTTTCAATTTTAATATTATTTTTTATTTGAGAAACAGTTTTAACATGTTGAACCCGGGTACACCTAGTACACCTATTCCAATTTCTCCTTCGTTTTATCAACTATATCATTTTATAACACTTTCTCTTATATTTTTGTAACACATCTGCTTTTAATAAATTTTAGTTAGCAAATTAATTTATTTTATTGTTGCAACAATTAACAGGTCGAAGAAAATTTAATAATTTCTGTTTCTTTCGGCGGTTTTTTACTACAAATTGTAAATACAATAATAATTTTTTTATGTTAGTATTTAAACCAATTTATTTTCCGATAATGTTATCATTTGTGTAGTTGAACTTTACCAACATTAAGCAATATTATTTTACATCTTTTAGAAATTGTTATGCTTAAGATCTAACATGTTGCATATTCTACAGTTCTGTTTATTTTGTATCTTTTTACAGGTAATTATTTTAATATTATGATCTTAATAAAGCTTTTCAATATCGTTATATGTTTTAGAATGAAATTATCACCGTTTATTCGGGAGTGGAACATTTGAGAATGGAAGACCAAAAATGTTTTCCATATGATTTTGATTATGAATTCGAAGAACGACATTTCGTACGTTTATTGGTGGTTCCGTATCTTGACAAGGAGTCATTAAGTGATCTTGCTAATTTAGAAGTAATTCCTATCAATAATTATAGATATAACCAATTCTTAAATTGTATGTGGAAAAATCGAGGTTTTAAGAAATTTAATGGAAGAATCGACTTTGATGCTATTGAGGAAGTTCTCGGCAAAGCTCTTGGTAGAGAGCTCGGAGATACTGGACCGGGTAACAACTTAAGTAAAATAGAAGCTTCAAAAATTATTACAGATTGTTATATGTTGGAAGAACCGTTGCAAGATAGTACAGTTGTCTCAGTAAGGAACTGCATACTTATGAGAATTAAAAAGTTTGGAAATTTACAATAGGTTATTTAGTTCATTGTATTATATTTTTATGCAGAAAATATAACTTTCAAGTTAATGTTTTCTCTGAAATTGTTTAATTACTACTTAAATACATAGCTAAGATGTAATACAGCAATTTTATGTACATATATGTATACTATATAAAATATAGCATATAAGACGTTATATTACGTTTTACTCATTGGGGGAGGTGTTGTAGCTATGTTAATTTATTATGTTCATTGAAATTTACTATTTTACTATTAATTATTATAAAAAAAGTAATAAAATTAAAAATAATAAGACAACAATTATTAACCTAGTAGTTGGCACGATAAACTGTTAACGCTAAGATATTCAATTCAAATCCAGAGAGAGCCTATAACTAACTTGCTAGTTTACAGTTTAGCTTAGAAAGCTAGTAGCTCAGATGTAAAACGATTAATCGCTCACAGTTTTTAGTAATAGTGGTTTATATAATAAGAGAAGGAAAACGTAGTCCCTTAATACACATTTTATCGTATTCTATCCAATCACATTCTATCATTCAAATTCTATCGTACAAAAACCAAATTGACGTCATGGTGAAAAGTATTACCAAATAAAACATTTTAAACCAACGTCAACGTCAGTCGAAAAATGGAGAAACGAAGAAGTGAAAAGTCCCGAAATGAAAAAGCATTAGGTTTCGGTTAGGTTAGACTAAGTAAAATTAGGATTATATAGTTTATATAGATTATATAGATTATAAGATTATATAGATTATATAGATTATATAGATTATATAGATTATATAGATTATATAGATTATATAGATTATATAGATTATATAGATTATATAGATTATAGGATTATATTAGGTGTTATAGTTGGATTAGGTTAGATTAAATTATAATATATCGAGTTAACTGACGGCTTTCCGAATGTGGTAAATGTGACAATTAAACATTTGTTATTATGTATAGCTGAAAAAATTATCGTAACATTGAAAATAAGAAGTTATTATATAAAAATACAAATTAAAATAATTTTCTATCTAACTGAAGCAATATTTTTGCTTGGAGCACTGTTAAAAATCATTTAGCATTCTAACTAGCTGTTCATGTAAAATCATGCAAAAATGCATTATAGCATTTTTGAATCCTAATCTTCTCAAGCTATTATTTATCTTGTAATAAATGTTGTTACTTTTAATACAAATTACATCTTATCACATGTATAGTATAGTTTTATAAAAATATTTTAATTTTTGTAAATGTATTAAATTTATTTATCTATAGGTACTGAAAAAAATTTTGCAACAATTCTTATCAAAAACGGGTGGTTTAAGAAATTTGCCATATTGGGTAATGTGTGAATATACTTTTAGTTGCTATACAGAGTTTTTCTATTGGGGTTTAAATTTAATACTTAAAGTGCTTTTGCTCGCTAACCAATATGGAAAACACTTGCCGTTTTTGATAAGATTTACTTAAATTAGATTAAGATTGATTTGATTAAATTAAAGATTTCTCTTAAATTAAAGTTTTATTCTTTAAGTTAAGTAGTTCACAGTTAAGCGTAACGACGCGTGTTCTGAACCAATTAATGTTTGGTAATTTAGAAGGCAATTTAAAAAAAAGATCTTTCTTGTTTAAAACTTCGATTATAATGATGTATTTGAGGTAAATTAATTAGTTAATAAAATAAATAAGAATTCACCTTAAGTCAAATACATCAAATGAAAATGAGGTTTTAGAGAAGAACTGTCCTATTTTTCTATTATTTTTTAATAATTTACCTAGCGTTAATTGGATGAAAACGACGCTTTAGCTGTAGTACATTAATTTTATGATGCACATTAGACTAGAAGAGAGGATGGCAATACTAAATTGGCGCTGGGTTGGCCATGTGGCTCGCCAAGACAAACATAGATGGTCAACCAAAATTATATAATGGAGATCAAGAACGACAAAGAGAGGCGTAGGAAGGCCACAGATGAGATGACGTGAAGAAGACGGCGGGTAGAGATTGGCTACGGGCGGCTCAAGATAAAAGAAAAGATAAAAGTAGATAAATACAAGCTGAAGAAGAAGATCATAAAGGTATCTATTTAAAAAATTTACAGTTACAAACTACGAAATTAAGTAAATACAACTTTTTATTTTTTATTTTTGCTAATTAAAATAAATTCGTGCTTGTACACTAAGAATTATTACATTCTTCCAAAAATATTTGATTATCAAGAGTGAAATTACTGGGAGTCAAATTGTCAAAAAGTGAAATTTCTCGGATTTCAAATTACCAGTGAGAAAGTTTCGGAAATTAAATTGTGGTAGCTAATACCACCTCAAGCTTTTTAATTGTAACAACATTGCACTAAATTTTAGTAAATTTTAGTTTTTTTAAAATGCATCATATTTAGAAGACGTGCATTAATTACGTGAGGTGTTTTCCTTAAAATTTTGACTCCCTCCTCTCCTTAGTTTACGACTGATAAATTCATAGTTTTCACAGTAAGTTTTTCAATTATTAAATTTTTCAATCTTTAACTTTTTAAAATACAAAATGTTATCTGTTATAATAATGTATAATATATGCTCTGGATTAAAAAATTTATTGCCCCGCCCCCCACCCTTCAAACTAGATTTGGTCAGAATTTTGAGTTCACGTAATTAATGGACGTCTACTTATCGCTTCCTGCAACACTTGCAATTTTTATCTATTGGAGAGATCACTCGATAAAATTCTACGTCGTCAGCGTAAATTAACACAAAACTTTTAATTAGGTCAACGATATCATCGATATGATAAAAATAGCAGTTGGCCAAGGTTACAGCTTTGTGGTACACCAACAATAGCTATGAAAATATTGCACTTGTGCATAATGTGATCAGTCTAGAAAGTAAGTCATTATCGAATGCGCGTGATACTTGCAGGAGGAGGTGTATACGAATTTTGCAATCACGCAAGTAAGATAATGGCATAGTAATACAAAAGTTTATCTACTGCCGCAGTTTTTTGAAAATTCCTGATTATTATTTGATTATACATATTATATTATCCATATTATCAATGATATTTAGTTAATAAAATATTCTGATCAAGATATTTAAATATTTAAATATTTATTTTTTATTGGTTTAATTTTGACAAGAAGTATCAAAAATCATCAATTTCTTTAATTTAAAACAAATAAAAGCATAGTTATTAAAATAAATAAAAACACGAACACTGCTGTTGAAAGTAAATCATTTTTCATACTATAGTACGTGAAAGTAGCTCATTTATGCAACTCAAATCAGTGTAGAGGTACGCTATTATTCAACGGTAATAGATAAAATAATCAACTTTTAATTTTAAATTTAATTGCACACAAAAAACAAATTATAATTATTAAGACATTATTGTGGCAAAATTGAAGAAAGCATTACCTAAATTGCGTTGCACCAATTTTAATTATTTATTACTATCAGATCGGGCGGCCTACCGGCCGCCATGACTTCCTAATATTTGAATGACTTGGAAACTCCTTTTTGCACAGGATAATTTATTATAATTAATTTCTTATTTTATTATTATAAAATCACAAAATTAGTCATTTCTTTTTTTTACTTTTTTTTTTTCGTTGAGAAGATTTTGATGGGACGGACATACATACATCCAAACTTTGAGTTTTATATATTAAGATACAAACTTTGAGTTTCATATATTAAGATAACACCACCAGTGGCCTTAACTACTGCGGGGGAGGGCAATCGATCCAGACAAGGATTAGAAGATCCCTACGGGTCTCTTTATAATAGTATCTTTTTAAATGAATATATGTACGGAGTCCCAAAAAAGGTCTCCATCTAGGAATTTCTATGTCTAAAAACATAAATTTTCATTTCAACTGCACTTACTGCATTTCAACTTTAATTTACTGACCACGAAGGGCCTTGCCAAAATTCTTGCTCCCGGGCCTAATTTTTGAAGTTACGACACTAAACACCACACCAAAATAATGAAAACGCCCTACAGTCAAAGTGGCTAGGAATTTTATGTTGCAGTTCAAGCGATTACAATCAAAAATTATTAATAATTGAATAAAGCCTAAAGCTTAAGTATACTTTATACTAACTAGTTCTAGTTACCACAAATTTTACTTTTCAGTCTACATTTGTTTGAACTTTCAGAAACTACCTCTAAGATGTCATAGTTTTTTTTTGGAAATAAATATTAATACATAAAATAAATTTTGTGCTTACTGAATTTTGATTGAATATGGATTATCATCTTTTATTCTTTCTTGCAAAATATAATAAATAATTAATACTTGAGTTTAGTCTTAAAGGTCATAAAAATCAATATCATTAAATTAGCACTGATGCCTTTCATAGATTTATTAAATATATTTCCACAGTGTAACAGATTATGCAATGTTTGACTAGATAAATCCAATCGCAATGTGTTACTAAAACAAGTCACCAATGAGAAAACATCAGGAGATCTTTTTTCTCTTTGTTTAACATAAAACAATCACCATATCTCCATGCTTTCAAAATGTGGAAATCACGAGAAGTACATGCACCTTACAATAGCAAAATTTTAAATTGAACAGGTAATCAATATATTTTCATGCCCAAAAAAAGCTTATCTACCATAGACCCAATCTTAAATTCATGATTAACTAAGTAGGAAATACACAATAAATAATCTTATGGATCTAAAAAATTCTGAATGTAAACAAGCTATTAAGATGTTTTTTTCTCTAAATATTATTTCTATATTAATAAATTGCTTCCGCGCAAACTGTATTTTGTAATTATTTATATTTTTAATTTTAGCATCGAAATTTCAAAAATTAGATATTACATGCGTTAAAATAATTGAGCATGAAACATAGTCGTGATAAAGCTATGATAAACATTTGTATTGATGACTCGATCATAAGTATTCTTGCTACAGAGTTCAATATAAAGATAAATTCTTTCAAAATTTTATTAATATAATACATATTGGTTGTAACAGACAAGATTATTTTTATTTTTAAATACACAATGGTGCAATTATTGTAAATTTTATTTATAGAGAATAGGTTAGTGAATCTCATTAATCGTTCAACTTCTTGTTACTTACTTTTTAATTAACCATTGAAGGTGAAGCTTCGTATTAACTTAACGGTCAATCATGAACTACTTAATGTATTGTGGTGTATTCTTAACAATTTTTCAGGTAAAAGATATTAAAATTTATTTAATTAATTAGTTAAAAAATAGAATTAATTTCATAATTTACTAATTTACTTTTATTTGGTATAATTTAGTGTAAACTTATTTCTAATGTCGCATTTAATGACTTTTTCTAAATTAAAATTTATTATTTTAGATAGAGGTGATTTCTGGAAATTTAAATAAAGACGAAGAAGATTGCATTAGGGATTTGCAATTAAACAAAGCTCTAATAGAAAATTGGAATGTTGAACCACAAATTCCAGAAAACAATTTAGAACTGGAGCAGTACATGTCTTGCTATTGGAAAAAGTTGGGGTATCAAAATTTAAATGGAGAAATAAATCTAACGGAATTATTTCGAGATGTTCATCAAGACTTGAAAAGAAGATTTCACAACGACTGCACGCATATTGTTAATTTTATATTGGCCAAGTGCAAAACCACAACTGAAGCTGAAACGGATGGATTGAAAGCAATTCGAATGTGGAATTGCTTAAATCACTATACCGAAAATTTATTCTAAATGATTTGGTTAAAAAATTAATCTGTTTTTAGATTAATTTCATTATTATTTTTATTAAAGTTTGGATATTTCAAACAATAAAAAGAAAATATGCAGGTGGAGGTGCTGGGATGCGAAGTTGTTTAAGAACAAATATTAAAAAATGAAATTTTGCTTACTGATAACATTCGGAATTATTTTTTTCGCTATCAATACTTTAAACAATACAAATCAAAACTTTAATATATTTATGTAAATATCAAAGAGATCATAATAGTTCACATTTTTAGTTCTACTGCCGCATATTAAAAAATGTCTTAATAGTTGACATTTGAAAGATTTATATTATTTTTTACTTTTTGTACTTTATTATTTATTATTTATGTATAAGAAAAATGTATTATTAATTTACATAATTAAAACTAATTAATTATATAAAATTTAAACCTATAAATTATATTTTATACTAAATTATAACAATTTATTATTAGCTATAAATTTTTATTATACCTGAAAATTTTTAAAAAATATCTATTCTGCAATAGAAGCTCAAAGAAGAACCGAAAATGTACAACACAGTATAATATTAGTTCGTTTTTACCTTTGTAGTAAAAATCAATGCTACAACAATATAGTATAGTTTGATATGATTCTCATATCAAGGTGAAAATTTTGTATTTTAAGGAGTTTTCTAGCTCAACATCTTCAGGGAACATCAATAATCCGAGAATTTGAAAATTTGGAAAATATCTAAAATGGGTTCTATATATTTTACATAAAAGAATAAAGAAAGATGTACCTACCTATAGATGTAATAGGGTCAATAGTCACAATCACCGTAAAAAGTAAAGCTTATTAATCTAGCATCAAACTGTTTTTTGTTCAGGTATTTAGTGTGCGAGAACAACAGATGTTTAAGTTTCCGACAACGAGCAATCGTTTAAAAATAGATGTACCTACTCGTAATAGATACCTACCTATTTATGCCTCCATTTATCTGTACCTGGACTTCTCCCGCTATTGGAAGTTGGGTTAAAAATTTAATTGAGCCTAAACCTCCGTTCAGGTTAGTATTCCATCCATAGTTTTTTAATTTTTTCATTTTTATTTGTATTTATTTTCTTTTTATCAATTGTTTTTCATTTCTCGTTTTATTTTTGTAGCCTTGAAAATGGGTCATTAAATGAACCCGAAACGTCGGTTAATGAGGAATTCTCATGGAATTTAAAAAAATTTTTTTTAGAAAGTTTAAGTTAAGAGAATGAGATTGGTGTTTTTAATTTTTTTGGGCTATTAATATTAAGCCCAAAATGAATTTTTAAAAACCCAGTGACGTCACTAGGAGGTTTAGGAGTAAGATATATTATCCGTATACTGTGGTAAGAAAAAAACAAAAAAACTTAAAAACTAAAAACTTCTGATTTTGTTCTATGTAGTTTGTAGTGTATAGCTTCTTATAAACGTCAGATATATCGTCGCAATCATAAATTTTATATAATCATTATTATAATAATTTAATTTCTTTATTTTTATAATAATAGTTATACAAAACATAATGATTGCAACCATATTGAAGTATAATCTGACGTTTAAAAGTATGTTATACACTAGAACAAATTTTAAAAATATTTAAGTTTCTAAGTTTTTTTGTCTTTGTCTTACCGCAAAATACGGATATTATATTTTACTCATTTTGTTGTCAGGTTTTGCAAAACCTCCTAGTGACGTAGCTGGGTTTTTAAAAATCCAATTTTGGGCTTAATATTAATCAAAAACAAAAATTAAAAACATAATAAATTATATTAGTAAACTTTATAGATTGATATTATTCAAAAGCACTAATTACGACCGTGTTTCTCTCACAAGATGCTGGCAACATCTTTGATAAATTAAATGCCTAAATAAGCAAGCCATGGGTCTACAAGGCCTGTAGTCATACAGTATATAATTATATATACTAATTCCAAGTGTGGCAAATTTCTCATTATAATTGTTTTATTTTGACTTCAAATCAATATCAATCTTTATTTTTTTAATAATTAACTTGATAACTTTTAAAACTTAATTTGGAGGAAAGTATACACTCTTATCAGTGGTCTTTATATGATTTTCACTGATGAACCTCTAAAGATAGTTTTCTTCTCTATCACAAATTTCTGTTCTTTCGAAATCAAAACAGGAGATCTAATGATGTTATACCAACGCGGATGTCTGTGATTGTCTTTCTCGCGCTGTTTGATCTTTACTTTATTTGCAATCATTTTTGTGTTGGTAGAGTCTCACTGCTTTATTGTTTGTCCTATATGTATGCACCCTCACAATCCAGGTATGGGATCTTATAAACAAGTTCTGATTTATAATTTTTATCTATTTTTGTCTTTAATTTTTAAAACAGCGAGCTTATGGTTTTTTAAATTGTATAGAGCGAAAGTGCAGAACGGGTTTAGATGTTTTTTAAATTCTTCTGTTATGTCTTTTACATAAGAGAACTTGAAGTTTGTAATTTTTTCTTCTTTTTCTATTTATGTCTCGTTTATTCTACTCAACCTTTGTTTTTGTATTGATTTCTTTTCAGTAGCTCTTATAAACCATGTCGAATATCCATTAGCTCTCAGCATATCTCATTTAATTTGCGCTTGTTTTCTAGATCCAAGTGCCTTATATTTTGAAATTGTAATTTTGGTTACACAACCCTGAATAGACCTGTTATTGATCACAGACTAAAATAAAACTAATAGTGCCATAATTAAAAAAAAATGTTTTTGCCCGTCTCATAAATTAATTTATTAAATTAATTAAAAAAAAAGTGCGAATATCTCGAAAACTAACGACTTTTTACTAAGTTCATATTTCGATATTCTGGTCAGCCATAAACTGGCCTATATGCCCTTCAAGGGATAACGTTGAGTTATGGGACACCCTGTATAATTTGAAGTCGATAATACCTTCATAATTAAGTTACTAAGAAAAGACGATACATTGTATGACGGAGATTTTGTGTAACTTACTATTGGTCTTAATGTTGGTTCTTGTTTGTGCGTCTTTCTCAATCAATATACTTTCGGACTAATTGAGTTGCGATCGTTTCCCTATCTCTCAACTTTATCAGAGAGTAAAGAGAGAGAAGAGAGATATTTATTAATTTTATTTTGAGAGCTTGTGGTAACATTTCTTCTTTCTCTACGATTCTCTACTAGTGTAAGTGCACAGTATTCCTTTCAAAAAATATGCCATTAGCGGCAGTTCAAAACCACTTGATAGAGGGAATTTGGAAAAAAACAACAAATCGCAAGATTGTACGCTTCGAAAATGGGCATTATAAGATTGCTTCAAATCTCGAACACATTTAAGAAAACAGTTGAAAGATGAACTTGACGTAAATATTAACACAATAACTGTAGATAATCGTTTAACTTAATTAAAATTTTCCAAACAATATCAAAATTGGACAGTAGATGATTAGAGTAGAATCATCTTCTCCGATGAGTCAAAGTTTTTACTCCATGGGCCGAATCGAAAAAAATATGAGCGATTTCAAACTGAACACTTATAACATCATGCAGTCGACTTGGAATTATGATATAGAGTTGCTTCTCTCAACGTGGATTAGGCAAGCTAAATAATTATATAAGAGTCTGTAAAATTCTAAAACCAACATGGAGCTAGCAGTTTTAAATTTATTTGCTGAAAACGAAGAATGGTATTTCTTATATTCTTATGTATACTTTTCATTTTTACAGCAGAATAATACATCGTGCCATATTTGGCTAAACGATAAGTAATATTTTGGTAAATAATTTTTTTTATGCATTAATCAGGTCATGTTATGAATACCTTTAACTAACAAATTATTGAAAAATTTAAAATTAATTGTTTTTAATATTGTCTAGGTGTCGAATTATCGTATTTCAGTAATAACGGTATTTATGCAATCGATTGGCCAGGTAACAGTCCTGATTTAAACTCAATTGAGAATCTTTGGGCCGTTATGAAGAGGTATGCGGCAGAGAATTATTGACACTTGAACAGCTTTTGAAAAATCTCAGAAGTCGTGCCTCTTTTTCGCCAATTTTGCCAATGGCCATTTTTTCCGAATACACGATGTATACAAAAAGTTTAAATATATAAATCTTAACTTGTGAGAAATTAAATAATAAAATTATAAATAACAAGTTAAATTAAATAATATAATCAAATTATATTTTTAAGCTTTCGACGACGTTTATCGTCTTCTTTATCTACAAAAAGTTACCAATTCTTATTTTGGCTGGCGCAGTTGTACTACCACATAATAATACGTGGTGAATCTCTATATTTTAAGACAAGTTACCAGTGATGCCTTCATGCCATAAACACGATACTGATTTTTGATTTGATTTTCTCCAATTGGAACGAAGAGCTTTCGTGATATAAGATATACAATGATTATTTTTATAGAAATATAGTAACTTTCTTCTGCAATTAACCCTATAACTAGTTTCTGTAAATCCCAAACCAAAGTGTGCCATCTTCAAATGACTGTTGAGCATATATTATGTTCGCGATACAGATTTCGAGCATTAGTGGCATTATCTATATGAATTTTCCAGATTTGACATTGATCACAATCGAGTTGTAGATTTTTGTCTGAATGACCATGTAATTTAGAACCATCACAATCTTCACATTCTTCATGACAGCAATGCAAACAATATACGCAAGCTTTTTATAAGTAAGTCTTGGTGTTGGAATTTATTGTTTTCTTTTTGTTTTCCATGTTTATCTCGATTTGGTTGACGGCTTTCTTTTTCAGTGTTTGGTAAAACTTATATTATCACCCGATCATTCGATTTCCTATAACCTCATGTAGTCAAAAAACACATCTTACAGACTTGAGTCTGTATGAGAACAGGGTGGCTCAATTTCGAAGCCTTTTATGGGGAAATCGGTAACTATAGGAGATATCGAAAAATGGATGGCGCACTCTCGATCTCTTTTTTTGAGAAAACTTTAATGGTGAAAACCCGAATTCGATATCTTTTTTCGTTTTTGAATTATGGCCAAAAGTTCACTTTTTCGTCTTTTCGTTAAATGTCGATATTTCAGTTGTTTGTAAAGTTATAGAAAAAATATTTATACTTTCTTCAGACACTTTTATAAGGGCAATAAATTGGACTAAAGAGATTTTAAATATCTATCTTAGTTTCCGAGTTATAATATAAGGTTATGTTTTTATAAATAAAAACCATAGTTGGCTATGAAATATTTAAATAGAGTTTTTTATCCTCTTTTCAATTGTGTACAACATGTGGGGTCTATTATTTCACTTTCATCCCGTTATAATACAATATGTTAAATAAAAACAAAAGAAAATCGGAAAATTAAATGTTGACTTTTTCAAAACAAAACACTATACAAAATCCTTTATTGACATCTAAAACAATAAATTGCCTCCAGTTGTTTTTAAAGAATGTTTTTAGTACTGTAATGTCAAAACGTCAAATCAAATCTCCCACGAATAACTCCACTTCCTAATCTGAACCTAGCCCTCCTAAGCGCAATTATGGTGGCCACCAAACCCGCAATGCCGTATCGTCTAATACTAGGACCCCCACGTTGTGCACAGAACCTACCCCGACATTACATCCCCAGACGTAGCACTTCTCTCATATCGAAGAATAAACTTGAGCAAAGCAAATGAATCGAAAGAAACGCAAAGCGAACACACAATTAAACACAGTAAATTTTGATGTTTATAATTTGTCAGTTGTCATTACATTTGTCTATTCAACCTTTTGGTTAGCTTTTGTTACCTTATGTCAATTCTGTCATTTGGTCAGGTAAATTACATACATGTTAATATTCATAATATTGTCAATGTTCATAATGGTTTTATCATTTAAGTTTATATGTTGCATTTTGCATAATTTGGTAATACATAAAATATACAGTGTGATTCAGAATATAAAGAGATTGACATCCTTAATCTCCCATAAACTGTTAAAACATAGTTAGTAAGATTCCCACGTGGATCCAAAGAATCAACTTTTGTGTCGTGCCTTTCATTACAAAATGGCTCCCGCACAATACCCAAAATTTTAATGTTATTTCATCAAATCTTGAGATGCCTGAAGCTCTTGAGGTTCCTGATTTTTGACTCTGTCTAGCAGTCCCACAGTGACTCATAGGTCTCCTGTGAGTTTTTACTACTGGGGTCTCAGGGCTCGTCTCCGACAATTGTTCTCTAACAATTAAAATTTATAATTTTAAATAATCATGTTCATTGAATTCGATTACACGAACCTTTAGATTGGATAAACCCACAAAGTTGAATCACAATTACAAACTGTTATATACAATTATAAATATTAAAAGCACGTGTTCAACACAGTTTCAGCAAGATGCCTCCATGGTATAAAGATTACAAGGTATGATCTATCCGTGAACGAAAACTCGTTGAGTACTGCGCATTCAAAAATGGCGGATCGAGGAGACATCTTTTGACGTTTCCTATTGTTTATTTTAGAATTCTTATTATTTCAAATAATTTAAAATGTATTTTAAACTAAAACGTTTCTGATTTTAAAGTTGGTCATGCCTATTTTTTATTGCAGTTGGTAAACAATGTAATTACTAGAATAATAGTGAAATCAAAGTGAATTGTTTGTGTTAAAATAAAAGCAAGTAGGTAAGTGTGAAGTGCAATAAACAGGTGTGAATATTATATTACAAGAATGAGGTGTTCTGTTTTCGGTTGTAATAATAGCAATCAAGGTGGAAATGCTACCACGTCGATATATTACCATACATTTCCTAAAGATTCAACAGTAATGAAACGGTGGCTGCATTTATGTGGACGCAGTGATAAAATTAATTCAAACACTGCTCGAATATGTTCTGTTCATTTTGTTGAAGAGGATTACCAAGTAGATACTCTTTTTGCATCTTATGGTATCAATAGAAGGTTTAAAAAGTTAAACAATGGTGCGGTACCAACACAATATTTGCTTCAACAGCAACCGAAAGATGAAAGTTCAGTGCGATTTGATCGTCTTAACAAGGAAGAATGAAAACAAAACCACAGCAGAGTTAGTTTTAGATAATTATTATTTTTTTTACATTAAATATTATAAATTTATTACAGAATTCAGTCGCCCGAGCTCTCTTTAATGAACATTTTTGAAACTAATGACATCGAAATACATCAACCATCATCTTCTACCTCTTCAATTGAAAATCAAAGGTAAATAATTTAAATTAAATAATTTAATTATAGATTAATAATGCATATCTTACAGAATTGAGCCATCGTTAATCCATAATGATGATATTTTGGAAAAAAATAATGAAACTGAAATAGTACATCGACCAGAAAATGAAAGGTAAATAATAATTTATATTGTATTATGTTTATATTATTGCTTTATTTACATATATTTTTACAGAGAATTAAGGCAAGAAATTTGCATTTTAAAAAATTATATTGAAGAACTTGAAGCTAAAATGAAGTTACTCGAAGCAGAGAGCCATGAAAAAACAGCAGTTCTGGAATCTGTTGCTGCTATTTTCACATCAGGACAAATGAAAAGGTTAGCCAATCCTGGTATAAATACTTGGTGGTCTGCTGATGACATTGCAAATGGAATAGCAATACATAGTGCAGGTGCACGTGCTTATCGATTATTGTTAAAAAAGGAATACCCACTGCCCGCTGTATCGACTCTTCGAAAGTGGTGTGGTAAAATCAAGATTTGCTCTGGAATTTTAGAACCTGTTTTTCAAATAATGGAAAATTCAGATTTAACAATGTTAGAGAAGTTATGTGTTCTTTCATTTGATGAAATGAAGATCAAAAAACAATATTTATACAATAAATTAGATGATGAAACACTAAAGCCAGCCAATTATGTACAAGTGGCAATGATTCGAGGGTTGTTTGGTAATTGGAAGCAGCCGATATTTTTTGATTATGATTGCAACATGACTAAAGAGGTAATATTAAATATAATTACACGTATTGAAGGTTCCGGTTTCCAAGCTGTTGCAACGGTTTGTGATTTAGGTGGATCAAATCGGGGAGTTCTTAAAATGCTTGAGGTTACTCACGAAAAGCCTTGGTCGATTGTGATGAAAAAGTTAAAACTTTGTTTTTCAGATCCAGAATGTATTTTAGAATGAAGAAGCTTAACTAAGTACTTCTTGATTTAAGTAATACCAGAAAACGAAAAGCAATAAAGATTACTTCTTAAAATGTTTATTTTATTTTTATGTTCAAATAAATATAAATGCACTCTTATCACCTTGTTTTTATATCAAAAACCTATATAAATAATTAAATTCCTACTTAGAAAAGTTTACACAAACTAAATGTTTAAAATAATTATTCAAATATGAAGTGTGAATAAGTCTAGTTTTTAAATTAAAATCGAAAAAATATTTAAATTTCATAATATTATTTGAATTCGTAATTTAAACCTCCATTGAATATCTCTGGGAGTCAGCCATATTGAATTATTAAACGTCACTAGATGCGTCAGATCATACCTTGTAATCTTTATACCATGAGATGCCTCCATTTTTTCTTCTACCGTTCACCCTGCCGTTGACTACCCTTTCATCCCCACCATCATTCTTCGTCGTCATAGTTCCTCCCTCGGTTATGTCGAGCGCTATAAAGCCATAGGTTGCCATCTCGTGCATTATTTCCAAAGTAATAAGTATGCATTTGGTGGTAATTTCAAATGATTTAAAATCGTTCATTAAGCGCCAAATATAAACTACGTTTATAACATTACAGTACCTACTCCGATACCTATTTTTATTTAGTACCTATTACCTATTATTTCACAAGAGTGTCAAATAGCTTATGACAACTATGAAATATATAACATATTGTATAATATTTTGTTTTGGCAAATCCAACATTTAATTTTCCGATTTTCTTTTGTTTTTATTTAACATTTTGTATTATAACGGGATGAAAGTGAAATAATAGACCCCACATGTTGTACATAATTGAAAAGAGAATAAAAAACTCTATTTAAATATTTCATAGCCAACTATGGTTTTTATTTAAAAAAACATAACCTTATATTATAACTCAGAAACTAAGTTAGATCTTTAAAATCTCTTTAGCCCATTTCATTGCACTTAAAAAAGTGTCTGAAGAAAATGTAAATATTTTTTCTATAACTTTACAAACAACCGAGATATCGACATTTAACGAAAAGTCGAAAAAGTGAACTTTTGGCCATAACTCGAAAACGAAAAAAGATATCGAATTCGGGTTTTCACCATTAAACTTTTCTCAAAAAAAGAGATTGAAGATGCGCCATCCATAAGAGGCATCGTAATTGAGCCACCCTGTACTTCCACAACTTCAACTGTTTCGTCAGTCAATGTTTCTTCAAGAAAAAAATACTTAATGATAGAACGTCCAAGCGTCGCAGGACCCATTTACATACTAAACACGCCACGCTTGGATGTTCTATCATTAAATGTATTTTATTTTCACTCACTTTCTGCAGACTTGGGCAGGAACGTTTTAGTCTTTAAGGCGCCTTAGGCTAAAAATCAATCGGCGCTCCCCTCCCCACCGGCTGTGTCTATCGATTACCTATGTTTATTTACTAAAAGATACATGTTTAATTAATTTTTGGACATGTAGGAATTTAAATTAGGGGATTTTGACACTTTTTGGGATAGCAGATCGCGGCTGCACGGCGTCTAAAATCCCCGGAATTCTTTAAATTTCTGGCGCCTCTTAGAATGTGGCGTCTTATGCTTTAGCCTTTTTAGCCTATAGGGTAAAACGTCCCTGCACTTGGGTCGCTTTTGCACTGCAGAACGCTTAAAAGTATTAAAAATGGACGTTTGTCTTTCTTAACCACGGCAAATCCCATAACTGCCTATTGATTTCAGAACGTCAAAGATGGGAAATTTTACTGTTGCATTTCTTCTAGTTAAATATAAGTTTTCTTTGCACCGTCGATCAATAAAATCTAAAAAAATTTGTTTCTTTGTTTCAGATCAATTGAAAAGAAACGATAGGGTAAATGTGGGATATATGGCATACCTAAGGGAAAAAAATCACTGAGATGTTGTTTCAAGTATCAATATAATTTTTTTTGTTCTAATGGATATTTTAATATGTTTACCACTTATAAATATAATTTCAGATACGTATTTAAAAGTTTTGGGTTAGTAATCGTTGTTTAAAAAAAGAAGAGCAAATTGCCATATAACCTCCACTAGCAGGTTTTATGCCTTAGCATAAGAGTATATATGCCTACCTTTTAATTCCATAAGGTATTTATGGCATAGAAGTTTAACCTGTCCTGAATCAATATGAAATGAATAGGTACATTAATTTTCTAAATAGAAAAATTAAAATATATAAAAATTAATATAAAATAGAATAAAACAATGTAATATAAAATGAATAGTGATAATAAAATACTAATAATCATTACAAATCACTTAAGATATTCTTTTTTTAACAACACTTTTTCTTTTTTCGTTTCTTCCGCAGATATTATAGCGACAAGCGTACATTGCGCGAGTTTCATGCAACCATCCATAACAATCAAATCACTTTAACTACAGTCCCTTCAAGTATTACGGGCCATATATCCCACATAAGCTACTGCCATAAATCCTTGTTTCTGTAAGATATACGCCCCACCGTATAATTATCAGCACATATAATTTATCACGTGTTTTAACAATGAAACTTTAAATAACAAGTTAAATTCAATAATATAATTTGATTATATTATTTTATAAAGTTTTATTGTTTATTTTCTCACAAGTTAAGATTTATATATTTACGTATTTTAACGTCTAGAATGCAAGGTTATGTATTTTACTGATCAACTATTGCATCAAAAATAAATACTAAAAATACATTGAACATCATAAATACCTTAAGTTGATTTGTAAAATTTTAGTAATTATAAAACAGTGCAATTACCTTTAATAATTATTTAACTCAAGATTATCGCAAAAAACTGCCTGTAATTGAATAATATTATGATGTGTGATTATTTTTTCATCAGTAAAAAAATTCTCAAAAAATGACTTATTTCCGGGCGTCTAAATGGATTGCTCCCTTTAATAAAAAATCTGATGTGGACACCACATAACTTCTTTGTAATTTTTATAATGATTGTACAAGAATCTCGTTAATCTATTTGTGCGTGTCATGAATTATGACTTTTGGCACGGACAATCGCAACCAAAAAATGCTATAAGTGTCTCAAATCCAAAACGAAAATAGTCAAAATGGATTCGGGAAAGGTCAAAACGGATATTTCCGTCAAAATCTGGAAACCGAAAAAAATCGGGATTACAATACTTTTTTGTTTTACAAGGAAGTAAAAGTGATATGGAATTAGTGGACGATGATGATTTAGAAGTTTTAGAATTAATTTAATGTGGAATTCTTATACTAATTTATAAAACAGCCAATTTCAAAATGGACAGTTTCACTTTTAGAAAAAGAGACTTCAAGTTTTCTTGCAGACCGCTGAAAACTTTCTTTTCTTCAAATTTTCTTAAATTTTGCAATTTCTTCATATTTTAGTGCTACATTTCCTAATTAGAAGTTTGTGGTTTACGTTTTATTATTTTTAGTTATTTTACGTAGCTCACAATTTAAAATTTAATATAATTTAAAAAAACAAAGGTCAGAAAACAGTTAATATAAATTATACAAAAATTAATAATTTGTAAAATAAATCTTGTTTGTCGGATTCTAGGTAGTTCACGGTTTATTACAAATTTATCAAAGTAGCTCAACACAATGAAAAGGTTGACCATAGTGAGTAAGTAACCACTTTTAGGTTGGTGACGATTCTATCCACTGCATAATATCATCATGTTGTGTAATTTCTGGTCTTTCTACATGAATCCTTCTTCTGGTTTTAATGTCTCATCGTCACAAGAAAACATTGTTGTTAAAGATTCTTCCAGAACTATACAGCTGTCGCCAAATGTATGAGCTTTCAATTTTAAAGCCTAGTTAATTTTTGAACGCATTTTATATTAAAAAAATTACAAATAGTATAATATAGTATGTATTCTAATTAAATTAAATATGATTATCAATAATGAGCTAAAAGATACAAATAAATCTTATTATATGGATTTTGCAATCCTATACAATTAAATGTTGTAAAAAAATTGCTTACTGTTCATTAAAGCAAAAAATATGCAAATTAAGTGAATAGCTTGCTACACATGTGGCACAGGTGTTTCGAATTTCAGATTCTCATCAGGCAAACCTGGAAAATATTACTAACGCGCACAGTATTCAATTCAATATGATAGAAAAAATCAAAATGCAAAATTATTTGACATTTCTTTAAAATAAAAACAAAATTCTACCTAACTTGATTCCAAAATGAATAAAAATTAAAAATTTTTTGAAAATAAAAAATATATATTAATGAAGGCGAACCTAATTGTAATTAAATTATCCCAAAATGGGAGTTGAGTATTTATTGAAATCTTATTATTAGGATTTTACAATCCTATGCAAATAAATGTTATGAAAATATTATTACTTAAAATTATTAGCTCTTGAAAATACAATTAAATATGATTATCAATATAATAATAATGTCTAGGATTGCAAAATCCATATAATAAGATTTATTTGTATCTTAGCTCATTATTGATAATCATATTTAATTGTATTTTCAAGAGCTAATAATTTTAATTAATAATATATTCTAAATGTATTACGTATTATTACAAAAACTTAATATTTAGTGTGACCACATTTATTTTTTCTTTATTCTTAAATTTTTATTCTGTTTTTGACCGATGTGGTAGAATTAGTTAATTATTTAAATTAATAATTTGCAGTCAAATTCTACTTTTTTATTTTTTAGTGATTACACTAAAATGTAATCACTGTAATCACTAAAACATAAAAAAGTAGAATTTGACTAAAAATTATATATATTTAGCGAATTGTTTACAATTTGTTTAATCGTATTTCGCATCCTTCGCGCCAAACCTTTCGGTTCTCCCAACTACCCTCTGCGAGTCCTCGGGAGTTCATTGCGTTTTGGACATGCTTCTGCCACGTTAGTTTTGGTCTTCCTTTTTTTCTATTTGTTGGGGGTTCCCATTCCCATATTCTTTTTGACCATCTGAAGTCTTCCATCCTTTGCAAGTAGCCGTACCTAATCAGTCGTTTCTTATCTATGATGTCTATTATTGTTTGATCGACACCCATTCTTTTACGAATATCTAAGTTTATTATGTGCTCCAGCTTAGATACACCGCAAGAGCGTCTCCAATAGTCCATTTCCAGAGCTTTTAAATGTCCTGTATTTCTTTTGGTTAATTCCCACACTTCTGCTCCATACGTGCATATACTCTCTACTATCGCTGAATATATCGTGGTTTTGGTTTTCTTTGTGACAATTTGCTACAAATTATTAATTTAAAATATTTTAATACTTTATTCTTCAATATTTTGACAACAGGTCCTAACTCTGTGGTGGCCAATGTGAATTGTCTTGTTGAAAAGTATAATCGGGATCATATTCATCAAAAAGTTTTACTATGAATACTTTTAAATGTCCCTCCAAGGTTTCAATTTATATTCAGGAATTCCCCTACACCCATAGCCGACTAAATTTGACGGTTGAAGCTATACAATGAGGACTGTATTCTTCCTCTACCTTTATTCTCACATATGAACGCCTGGATGGCGTTCTGCAATCTCCGCGATACCGTTCGTTAAGTACTATTATCGCCTAAACCTTTTTTTAATCTGCCTTAAGTTTTTTTGCTGTTTTTCGACGGATTTTTAGTGATTTTTGTTGCAAAAACCGATCTTCTCTAGCGGTTTTCTGGCACGTTTTCGTCCACATCCAAATTTTGTACATACGACAAACAAAATCAGCGAATATTTCCAATAGTTATAGGATATATACGTCGTTTTTGATTGGTAAAGTGATAGCAGAATGTTCATAGTATACAACTATACTAATAACTCATTTTGGCCAATTTAGCACATACAGCACTTCATCTAAGCAGGGCAGAATAGTTCCAAAAATTTAAGGTAGGTAATTAGTGTTTATAATAGTGCCAGGTTATAAAATTCTTGACAAAATAATCCTTAAATACGTCCTGAACCAAAAAGTATTTGACAATAAATTCTAAACAAAGAAATTTCAACCATAAAAATTCTGATCATATTCTGATTTGGTATACTGATGATTGGAGGTATTGCCGTAGAAGTGACGATATTTTTTTTATAATAAATATTTTATTATTTTTCTATTTCTATTTTATCGACTATTGTGTTCGTGCTTAATTAATTTTTCCGTTCATTTGCGAAATGATCGATTTTAAAGTTTCAATTACTCACATAAAAGTATGTGAATAGCTTGTTCTATTGACGGTACGTGTGTATTTACTTTCAGCCGTGCTCTTACTCCCGGACGTTCTGAATTCGCAATTTTTGAGTTCTGGTTATTACAGGGATGTTTTTAATGCGTGGAGCGACTGAAAGATTCCTTCTTTTAAGATTCGTAATTTTAGAGTTCTGCTGTTACGGGGATGTTTTTAATGGATGGAGCGACTAAATAAAAAGACCGTCTTTTGAAATCTGTAATTTTCGAGTTCTAACTATTAAGAGCATGTTATTAATACCAATACCTTAATGATATAACGTCCAGGCGTGGCGTGGGTTTTAGCATGTAAATCGGTTCTGCTGGAAAAGTGTTTGGACGTTCTATCATTAAAATCATCGTAACTAACATTTTCAGGACCCGTAATCTCCTTTCAATACCGGTACATTACTTTACAAACCAGTACATTGATCGTAAAAATTTATTTCAATAATAATTTTCATAAATAGGTAGGTCATTTTGTAACGTATATAAATGTTGATAATTCGATTTTCACAAGGGTAGGTAGTAAATAAATATATTTTGTATGATAAGAATAAGTTACATCTTGTATGTCAACAAATAGATTTTTTAAAGGAACATTGTTGCATCAGTTATTATAATTAACATCTTAATTGACAAGGTTATATTCAACATTAGCGATTACTGAAAAAGTTAATTGCTGTTACTAAATTTTTGCGGTGGTTATCAATATTTTTTCCCTGGTGTACCTACCTAAAATAAGAATTAAATTAATTTTGTATGCAAATTTATTAACCACTACATGTTATATTTAAAAACTCGTAATCAATAAAAAAATAGACAGTCATTATTGCAGAGATATATGTACATAATATATAAACATGTTGTCGACCTGTTCAGATATCATTCCATTATTAAATTCAAGTTTTTCTTTTCTTGAAACCGGTTACGTTTTAAGACTTGTGATTTTCTAGGTATCAACGTCTTCCATTTGAACAACAAACATGAAGAGGTCTGCTATATTTATAAGTTTTGCAACAATTTTTCTGCAGGTTAGTAACTTACTTTAAAATTAAATTTACCAAAATATTTTTATACTGATTTCACTTGCTATCGCAATAAATTTATATAAAAATTTTGCAATTGATAAAAATATTTCACTAGTACGCAATATATTTATTAAATTCTTGTTCATTTTTAGGTGGTTAGTCAGCCTTTAAATGATAATCCACTAAAATCGCAACTAAGTCCATTACAAGAACAATGCGTAACTGAGTTGCATCTAGAAGAAAAACGCAGCGAAATTGAAAATTTCAACAGTCGAACTGTTTGTCCAGAAAATAATCAAGAATACAATGACTTTATTAGCTGTTTCTGGAAGAAATCTGGACGTCAAGCAGAAAATGGAGAAATAAATTATGATGTATTAAAATCATTTGTTTATGAAGGATTAACGCAAGCATTAGGAACTGATAATGATTCAGTAGCTTTCGCCGATCAGCAATCTCAAAATATCATAAAAGAATGTAAAAAGTTATCTGAAATTTCACCGATAAAAGTTAGAAACTGCATTGTTCAGGAGTTAAACGAACTAGGAGAATAACTGAACAATAAGAAATTTATAAAAATCATATAATATACTATTTAGTAGGAAAACTTTTAAGCTATAAGCGTTTATGAAATAGTTTTGATTACAAATACTTTTATTTATTTTATCAAATTTGTTTATTTATTGTATTTTTTTTTGCAAACGGTTTAAGTAGACCACAAGGTCAAAGTTTAATTTTTATAATGAAATTATTTTAGAATTAATAAAAGATTGTTAAATATCCACCGTCTATCCATATCTCAAATTTTAATAAATTATTTCATAATCATTAACTCATCCATCACATCAGCATTATAATTCTTTTCCTTACTACTTTATACGTAATAATACCTTTTATTATACCCAATTTTAGCTGTAGATGTTCGAGCCCGGACAGACAGACACGACCTGTCGACAATAAGGTTAGTTTTGTTTTTAAGGTAAGGATAAATAATGAAAACAAAGCCAGTCATTTATTAAACAAAGAAATAATATAGTTAAGCGCAGTTCTAAAAAACTATTGAACTTCTGTATTATCATGATTACTTATGATTATGATAAGACAATACCCAAATCTACAAAAATATTATCTAATTATTTTCGTGAATTTGTCATGTTATTTAATTTTTAATATTTTGTGTGTAACCCATTATTTCTTAGAAATAAAGTTTTGTTTATTTTTGAGCGAAGGTCTTCCATGTATAAAGTAATCTCTAACCTTATAACCCCGAAGTTTGATTTTATATTATACAAACAGTTTTAATAAAATACCAAAATAAGAGTATAGATAAATATTGGGTTTAAACTGCAGAAGAACAATAATGCACTTTTTAGTTTTAAATATTGCATTTTTGCTGATTTTATGCCAGGTTAGAATAATTTGTTCAAATACTCAGGTTCGTTGTAACATTATTTTAATTTTTTCTTCTAGGTGAAAGCAGATTATTTCAGAAATGCATCCGTAGTTGAAGCTATTCGAACGCCAAACTATAATAATGATGATTGTATCGACAGGAACGAAAATACATACGATATTAGAATATTTAATAAAGTAGAAGTGATTAATGCCCTCAACGAATATCCATTGAGAGAATTACTGTCAGAAAGAAATATTATGGTTGACAACAATGTAATTATTAATCGCTACTTGTACTGTATTTGGAAGCAAAAACTTTTTATAAATTCAAAAAACGAAATCAACTATCCTCTCCTAGAACAAATAATTGCAGATGCTGTTTCTAAAGTTGTTGACGTAACAGGTCCGGGAATATACTTAAGTAAGGCATATGCCAGAACCATTTTGATGGACACTCAAACAATAGTGGACGATAATATTGGGACAAAAATTGCAAGGATTCAAAATCATCTTGTAATAAATCTTCAAAATTTAATAAAAAGATTATGAGAAACTAAGGATTACTACTGAAATTAAACCTTTCATCTAATTTCACCTTTCATCATTAATAAATCAAATTTATTTACAACCATAATTTCAATTTTATCATCTACATAAACCATTAATCAACATCAATTGTCATCATTATTGTACTATGTATAATGAAATCTTTGTTTACAAATATATTAAAAGTTTATAAAATTTAAAGAAACTGATTCAACCTTAATATGATCCATAAAGAGGTATCCACGTTCCTTGTAATATTTTCCTGATTAACAGAATTTAGATACTTTCAATTTCTTGTTATTGTAGCAATTAATCTGATTATACTTTTCTTCAATTTGATCTTCCCACAAGTTCTCTTCCATAAATCCAATTAAATTTGAGCCATTGGCATTCAGGACATCTATAACTAAATAATTGAAGCATCGTCTTTGTCAAGTATTGCAGAACAGTTAGCATCTTTCTCTCAAAGAAAATTCAGTGCTTCGATAAACCAATAAGTCAACTTTCACTGAAACATATTTGATATACTTTTTAAACACTTCAAATCCCTTCGTTTCACTCGCATACCTCACCATCTAAACTCCTCACAAGCCGCCTCTAACTACGGATGTATAAACTGGATTGCAAAATGCGACAGTAATCCTATTTAATAGTTGATGGTGAAAATTTTATATAATGGTAATCCTCAATCCAGGAGAACCGATGGTTTTACGGAAAGAAGCACGCAGATTTCATAATAAAGTAAAGTTTAACTGTCTTTATTGTATTCGAACTTAGGTAGCTTCGAGTCAGCTGAACTTTAGCCAACTTACTACTATGACCGTACTAGTCTCATTTGCTTTTTGTGCCAATCAAGATCTTCCATTTTCGTTCAATTTCTATTTTCAAATTTTTTTAAATTGCACTTATTACCATTATTTTTTAATTCTTTTGTTCTTATTCGTACTATTATTACCATTAAATTCAAGTTTTCTTTTATATTCAATTTCCAAATTATTTTCTAAATTGTTAAATTTTAACATTTTCCATATTCTTTTTTTTTGTTTGATCTCTTCTGGTTTTGGATTTTTAATTTTATTTTCTAAACTTTATTTTCCAACTTCTGGTAATCAATTTTAATTTAATTTTTGTTCACAAGTTTTTAATATTCTTCTAAACTTATTTGTATTTTTTGAATTTGCTTCATTATTTATCTTGCTTTAATTCTATTATTGGTTTCATTATTATTTTCTCTTTTATATTATTTAGGTAATTTTATTATGGTTTAATGCGCCGACTATCCTTTAATTCTTACCTTCCCATGAACATCTGGAATTTTTTTATATTATTTTTGTACATTCCAAAAAATTCAAAAATGATTTACCATAGCATCAGTTTCGAAGAGAAACCCAAAGCTTTCCAGTCTTCAACATACCAACATCTACATAATTTATTCAACTACCAGGAATGTAAAAAAAATAAGAAAAATAGTTACATTTCTAAAGTAGGTGAAAAGTTTATCATTGCTTTGTATGGAAAATCAAATCAGACACTATATGAACAAACAGCAAAATAAAAGTTACTGTCGCAATTTAATATTTATCTTAAGGTTGCCACACATTTGTCTGATGTGATGTGACGCGTCAGAACAGTATCGGTTCCTAACAATTAGATGAAGGCGTTCATATTAGTGTGTTGTTATGTGATGTAGCTTGACCATTCAAATTGCGTTCTGACCCGTCACATCACATCACGTCAGACAAAAATTAATCTACTTTTAGTTTTTCCTATACTACAACAGCTATTGCACAACACTCTATCGGGGTTTATTACGTACAGCAGTGATCAACAATTTAAATCCATATGTCGACGTGTTCAAACCAAAACGGCATAAGCGCCATTAAACAAATTTCTCAGGAAATACAAAAACTGTGTATCTTATTCATCATGACATTTGAAGGTTTGATTCCTTGAATATTAAATTATTATATATTTTTTGTAATTTATTACATTTTGAAAGTCTAGTAAATTTAGAACCATTCCTTTCTTATGGTGGGCGATGAACAAGTGGTATTTATGCCAACCCGACTGGTACGTGAGCAGTTTTAAAACTTATTAAAACTTAGATAAAGCATTCCATTAATTTTTGTCCTTTACGTCATTAGAACTTTTTTTTATTTTTTTTCTTTTTTTAATTTTTTTTTTTTTTATTCTTACGACTCGTGCTTACGACCTAGTATGTAAAAATTCCAAAATATACCGGGTGCTGAATGAGTTAGCCGAACATAGGAAATTAACATGTAAGAACCTATTTATGCAAATTCCTGCTTCCCTAATTATTTTAGAGCAAAAATGAACCATTAGATTTCATCTTGCTTTTACTTAAAAGGTCAAAAATTGCTTTCGAAATTGTTAAAATTTTCGTTTATCGCACTGGCCATGTAATAAATTCAATTTAATTTCAATTTTCAAAAATAATTACCATGGAAACTTGCATGGCCAGTCTAATAAATGAAACTTTTAACAATTTCAAAAGCATTTTTTTACTTTTAAAGTGAAAGTTAAATGAAATCTAATGCTGTTATCATTCGTAGTTTATACTTCTTAATTATTTTTGTGTCTTTCATTTCTACGGTAAAATAATTAGGGAAGCAGGAATTTGCATAAATAAGTTTTCACAATTCCGGGAGTAAAGTGCTCACTTTACTTAGCTTTTTTTCCCGCGCCATTATTGCGCGCTATTGATCTAAAATTTTGCATATGGCTTCTTACGACAAATCGCTGGGGGCTACTGTACCGGGGGTAAATTTTTTGCTCGGTTTTTCGATATTTAGCGCCGTTTTCGAGCAATTTCAAAATCTCAAATTTAGTTATTAACCAATGTAATTCAGCATTTTCAGCGAAAATATACACCTATATACCAATATATAATGTATATACACCTTGGGACTAAGGTTCTTTTCATCCCGTGTGCAATTTTTGCACTCGGCTGACGTCTCGTGCAAAATCTTTACACGCGGGATGAAAAGCAGCACCTTAGTCCCATGATGTATAATATACTATTTTACATGTTAATTTCCTATGTTCGGCTAACTCATTCAGCACCCGGTATGTATAAATGTAATATATTATACTAATAAAATTTAAAAAAAGCAAATGCCTACAAGTAAAATACTATAGATTTAGATAAACCTTGTTCAAACCTAAAGATTGCATAAGTAGTTAGATTAATTACACCTTAATAGATTACTCCCTTCATTTCTTATTTTATACCTTTATTGAGTAACTATTACATACAGGTAAATATTTTGTTATATCTTAATAGTGTTAATATGCGTATTTGTTACAACTTAAACAAGATTTAATTATTGTCTATTATGTCATTTAAAGCTTTAACAACACAATTTTGTGCTTTAACAGCTGTTGCACTTGGATCAAGAAGAGAAAATGCTGTAGAATAGCATTTTTTAAATGCCGACTGTACCATTAAATCAATTAAAATTTTGGTCGAAATATCTTCGCTGTCTACATCGGCTAAAGCAGCATCAGTAACGGCTTTCTTTAATTTATCAGCATTTATAGTCCCATTTATTTCCATCCATTTTAATTTTGTCCAGTAACAGGTAAGAAAATTTTTGAAATTATTGTCATCTTCAGGAGCAAATTCCTTTTTATTTTCTTCTATTATTTCGCTTGCATCTAGTTGTAATTCGTATACACATTCCAATTCTTCAGGATTCAAGCCATCACCGGGTACAATAGCAGTAGAGTACACCTAAAATATATTTTATTATAATTTTATACAAAATGGCCGCAAAATTATATAAAAATATTGTGATTTTAGTTTTACAGATTAGTCAGTTCCTAGTAATACCATTTATCATGTTAAGATTAAGAGTTTAAATTAGATACCTGCAAAAATCCTAGCAAAATACAAACAATTAACAGCTTCATTGTGGAGACTATACAAAGAAAAATTGCAATGTGACGCAAATCTTTATCACAATCGTATTTCTCAAATTTATAGAGGTTACAGTTCACAGATTTGTTTATCGAACAATTTCGTAAAATTTAATTTAACAACAACATAATTATTATAATTTAATAAATTAACTAATAATTTATAATAATGAATGTAATATTTTTAAATTTAAATTTAATTTTTATAATAAACTAATGGTTCTTGAATATTGAAAATATTAAATAAATTTATACCTACTTAAAAACAATATATGTAGTATTATTTCTATAAAAATTAAGAAGCAAAAGTAAGACTTTTAAATTACTTTAAAATGATACTAATAGCTACTAGTTAGTGGCATTGTAGTAGATACTAAAATGTTTGTATGTGTACATCTTTTAATAAGAAATTTAGTACATAGGTATCATTTTAGTTAGTAGACTACTAAAATAAAATAAGCACAACAAAATATCAGTTGTTAACCTTAATATATTAATCTGATGATCAATTATATGTTGTGGCTTCTAATTCTACCTATCCAACAGGTCAAATTGTCCATAATTTGGCATTTGGCATCGCTTACTACTTGAATGTTAACCTATCTTCTAATAACTCAGAAGATGGACTGTTTCTTGTCGGTATTTTGGGTCCTTAAATCAAACAAATGCTACTTTATGCTTATTAAGAATAAACAAATTGCATAAAACTAAATTAGTTAGTAGCCCACTAAAAAAGATAAGTAGAAAGGATAAGGTTAAAACGGATAAGTTACCTTTTAACTCGACTATGCATACAGTTTGCTTAGTGGCTGCTATCTAAGACATTAGTAGCGTGCAAGTAGGTATTTAGTTGATTATGCATAAGGCTGTTTATTTTTATATTATTATTATTATTCCACAATATTTAGAACGTTTGCTTATACGTAAGCTCTAGTAACAAATTGCAACTAAATCACAACAGAGTGTATATCCGGCGCGGTGCTTTTCTTGCCTTATAGTGTGTAATATGCTTTATGCCACACTGCATCTAATAATATCAAATTTCAAGGGGACACCAAAAAAGTTCGAATTAGAGAAACATCGAGTTATAGCTAGAGTTAGAGCAGTTCGAGTTAGAGAAGTTTCACTGTATAAGTATATGTACATATTACTAGATGCCTAATTGAAAATTAAGTTTTTAATTAAAAATTTTATATTTATTTATGAAGGAGTCTACTAAAAATTTTTAAACAATTAAAAAAGTAGTATGTAGAAGATAAAGAAATATAATACAAGAAGATAAACTAAAAAAGAAGTAAATAATTATCCATATTATTCTTTTTAAGCTATCAAATGTTCCATTTCACGTATTATGCAATTTTGGAATTTTGCAATAGTGATAGTGGCAACAGAAAATTTGTTTTTACACTCCAAAATTGTAGTTTGCAGCAGAAGTTGCACCATCAATTTTATCTGAGGATCCTCGGAATCTATTTCGCTTAAAGCTGCATTCGTCAAAGCTTCTTGTATATTTTCATATTTGATCGTTCCATCTTCATTTACCCAATCCATTTTTTTCCAATAACATGATAAAAATTTATTGAAATTTACGTCATCTTCGGGCACTATGTCGATATTATTGATTCTTTCTATTTCATTTTTATTTAAATGGAGTTCGTTTACGCAAAGTTCTTCTTCGACTGCCAACTCAGTTGTGTTTGCTTGAATTGCCTTACCCGTTGCTGTCTAAAAATGTTAACAAAATATGAAATATATGTAAATATTATTACCAAGCAAGTGCCTACCTGATATACAGCAAATAAAAGACTAACTAATACAATAATTTTCATTGCGATGCTGTATTACGGAATATTTTACTTGAAAGCTAGAACTTGTATGGTCGGCAATGATACGTAATCCCATATAAATAAATAAGGTCAAGAGATTAAAATATCGCAGTTTAAGTTTTAATCACTAATAATTATAAAAAGTAGCTATATTTCAATTTATAACAGAATCGTGATACTTAACGTTGATGCAAGCGATATGTGGTCCATCATTTAAAAAATCATTCGGCTAACTGCCATGCAAACGTTTCATAATGTAAATTCTCTAAATGTTTTCCCAATAATTAATACAACCGCTAATTGCGTTGTTTTTGGCACTTACAAATAAAATAACGTATTCTAAAATATAGATAAAATTAATCCTTCAATATTATTTATTAGTACTTTATAATAATAATAATAATCAACTTGTACATTCCAACTAATAGTATCAGTGTTAGCATGCATAGTACTATTAATTTTTTGGCAAATTGCTTTTAAACAATTTCCTTTTGATGTTATATCATATCAAAAAAAAATAGAAGGATTCGAGCAGTGTTTCATGATCACCTAAGACATTAAAACTTTTGTGTTGTAATGTTGTGTTTTAACTTCTTAAAAGTTTTAATGTCTTGGGCGACCATGAAGCATTGCTCGATTGCTACTATTTTTTTTCTGGTTTGTGTAAATTTACAGTAATTTTGTACCTTAAAGTCTGGTTTACTGCACCTTTAGCAGCAAGTGAGAACACAACTATTATGACGTATGAGCAAAAATGCTTGGGCGACTCCTAAATATTATTTAATTGTGCTCAAATTTTAGTATAAGTCTAGTACCTATCCTATAAATAAGGAACATTTCAAAGGATTGGGAGCAAATGTTGTACAACTTTTGAAAATAAGAACCACCCTAGTGCATATACGTACCTACCTACAAATTTGTACATAAATACTTCAAAAAAATTATAATTGGTGTGAGGGTGTAACACCTCGGAAATTTTAAATAAATTTCCAGTGTGTTTTAGATGAAAATAAATGTAAAATGTTTAATATTAATTGGCATACAAAAAAGAACACTCTGTAGATAAAAGTTTAAATGAGTTAAACGTGGGAAATGTCGACAAATTAAAAATTATTTTAATTTTTATATCAAATTTGGGGGGTGTAAAATCGCGCTTCTTTTTAAATAGTTCAATATTGATTATCGATTGTATTTCGTAATGAAATAAACAATTTAGTGAATTTACTTTGCAGTTTGAGCATTTAAGAATAATTGATAAAAGATTGTCATATCTGTACCAGACATAGATAAAGGAACTTCATTGATAACAACTGCAAGTCTGCATATCTCACTCCTTGGTCCAGACTTGCAGGTGGTTAATTGTAAAGGAAAATACAAAAGCCATTTCCTAATTGCGCGTGGAAAAATCTTTTCTCTCTTAGAAAAAGTGTCATCTTTATTTAATTAAAATGCGCATCAATTTTGCGTTCAAGTTTTCTTAATAGAGGGGTAATTAACATAAATAGGTAAACTCAACTTTGCATCAAGGACTGTTCATTTTGATCAGCCCAGGACTGCATTTTTTGGAGTCCGCCCGGAACTGCCAATTGGAAGTTCAAAGGGGAACCTATGCCCGTCGTGTCACAAGAAGTGATAATTTTTGTTATAAGTTTGTAAGAAAATCTGAAGATTTTCTGTGCAAACTTCGGTTAGTGTTAAATAATTTAATATTGATTTAATATTGCAATTAAACAACAAATAGAATGGTTGGCAATTAAATCAAGTTAAATTTTGTTGTGCGATTTTAAATAATTCATTTAAAAATCGGAATCGAGTTCGTTTATTTTATGCTATAAAATTTAAAACGAAAATTTGAGAAGTGAAGTGATTTTCTTGTGGAAATTTCATTTATTTCCAATAAATAAAATTTCGGTGTTTTTAATTAAAGCGGTGAATAAACAATTTATTTGGTTTGACCATTATTGCTAAATTGGATTTTTCAACAGTCCAAGTAATAATTAATGATTTTAATAATCTTAAATCAGTAAAACGGTTATACTGTTTAAAATAAAATCTTCGGTTAAACTATTTAAGTTTCACCAAAAGAATAACTTTGTAGGGTAAGCATTTTAAACTTTATTAAAGTTAGATGTTTTGAATTATATGGTATTTTGTGGTGTATTATCAATTTTTAGGAAGTTTTATGGTAGAGTGTTCTATTATGTTGTGGCCTTGAATTTTCTTTATAGGAAATTATTTTAGGGAGTTCCCTTATTTAAAAGAGTTGATTTTGGGTGCAAGTTTAAATCTGTGTTGGTTTTGTTACCAGCAAAATTTAAATAGGGAGGTTAAGATATTTTTTTTTTGTGTGTTCACATGTATTTGTGAAAACTGATTTTTTGTGTTTTATAGTTTTTTGGCTAGTTTGATTATATTAAGCTAAATCATGTTATATTAATGATTTATTAGAATAGGATTTTTATTGCTTAATTTAGTTTTATCGATTTTCTCATTATTAGTGAAAAATCCTTGTATAGATTTTTCTGAATGAAGTTTATGTTTATAGTATTTTCTAATTTTATATATTTTTTGGTATTGAATAAACATTTTATTTAATAATTACAAATTGGCCTCAGTTTATTGAATAAAGTGAAGCTTAAAATAAATCAAACATTTCAACGATTAAGGAACGCAAAATTGCTTTTTAGCTAAAGGTTAGCCGTTCTCCTGCGAACTACTCCAAAGAGACTTATAGGTGACCACGAGATTTCCAGTTAGCTACCAACAACACTGAGAAACTACCAAGTATCGATTTTAGAAGTAGCCCAGTTAACCTGTATTTTGGGGGGTGGTGGCAGCTTAAAAAAAATAAATATTCTCCCTCTCTGCAGAGGTGCAACTTTTGCGTCGATATTTGGTCCTAATCTTGAACAGGGGTGGGCAAAATACATGAAAATATGTATTTGAAATACAAAATACAAAATACATTTGTTTTGGGTATTTGAAATACAAAATACAAATACATTTTGTTCCGAGTATTTAAAATACAAAATACAGTATTTCAAATACAAAATATAGCATTTAAAATACAAAATACATAATTTCAAATACTACCTGGTTGGGAACAAAACAAATAACAATACAATACAAAGGCAGGGCCGTATTCAGTAATATCGTCGAATGAAAAGAATCGTAAACAAAATTTTTTTACGTTACTGTTACTGAATACGGCCCTGTCTATTTAATATTATCAATTTTAAAGTATTTTGTAATTTGTATTTGAAATACAAAATACAAAATACATTTGTTTTGGGTATTTGAAATACAAAATACAAATACATTGAAAATATGTGTTGAAATACAAAATACAAAATGTATTTCAAATACGTATTTCAAATACAAGTATTTCAAATACTGCCCAGCCCTGATCTTGGAGCATCTCAAAACTTCGAATTAGGACACCTTAAAAACATAAAAAGTAAAAACCACGAGGCCCTGGGTTTTACAATGGTATTAGAGGATTTGAAACAAGATCTGATTCTTTAAGAAGAAAACAAGAGAAAACAAAGATAATAATAATCGTTATTTTCAAAAATATTTAAGTTCAAGAACAGGCAGGATAAGCTCGGCCAACTCTAAATTGTGTACAAAATACTGTTTTTTGTGTATAATTTTAATATTATACAGCCATATATTTTTATAAGTTTAACCTGTCAGTGTGTCGGTCTGTGGCATATAGTAGCTTCCAAAAGGTTTGCTGCCCATATTATACAAGAGCCTCCTCCAAAATTACGACTCATTTTAATGTTTTTCGTGGCGAATATCATGCCAATGATAGACAAATTAAACTTCTTTTCATCACTAAATATAACTTTTTTCCATTTATTATGTTTTTTCATTTATTTATTAGTATGTTATGTCGAGCAAACTGATAACGAGCTTCTCTATGTTGGAGTGTTAATGCATGGTGGCCTTTTAATAATTTTGTGTAAATTAAATTTTTATCCACTTGTAACTCTTGTTGAATTCGTCTCACTGTTACTGGTAATTGTAATTTTGATTTAATTTATGATGCAGTTTTCGAAGAACCTCTTATTTCTTTAAGAATTCTGCGTTTACCCATGCGAAAGTTTTCTATTTTAGTCAAAATTTCTGTTTTTACCATAATTTTCTCCTAATTTGCTACTAAATAATGTGATCTTTTTATTTGTTTCGCTATGCTTCAATAGATAGATTTCCTTCCCTCAATACTTATATTTCAGCAATTTCATCATTTGATAAACCTTTTCTACGGTCTATCTTGCTACTTTTGATTACAAATTTGATGTTATTGGTTTTATACGAAGACAATAAACAGCTCTTACCTTTATTAAAAAGAAATTTAAATAGTATTGAATCTTCATAAAAAATATTGTACTTGGCTCTAATAGAATTTTGCACAGTAATAACACAACTACTGCTGTTTACTAGGGTGGGCCAAAGAAAGTTTTTAATTTTCTTTTCTTTAGCTACCATGAAAATATCGTCCAAGAGATGACGAGAAAAAAATATTTTGACCTCTAAGGAAGGCGATCGCTTCCATCGCCCTCCCCTGGATCCGCCACTGCTAGCTAGGTCGCTGATATTCGCTAAATAAACATTTTATTGTTTATTCAAAGATTCAAAGTTATCCTTATAAATTATAACAGGTATAATAAATTTTAAAAAACAAAATTGTATTTGTATAAAATTTATGAGTCATAAACTGGTCGACTTCGACGAATACTGAGAGTGCGCATTACATCATTGATTGTTTGATGTTTTTTGGTTTTCCTTAAAAAAATGGAATCTCTAATTTTAACCTGTGATTTAGCATTTTAGAATCTTATTAGAAAACAAATTCGAAAGCTGCAATTAAAAGTAAACGATTACAATTTTTATATTGGTTATTAAGTAACAAACTGATACTGTTAACATTCCACTATTTTTAAAAGTACGTACGAACATATAATTTTTGGTTAGGTAACATTAATTTTTCGTTTTTATGTAGATTTTGTATTTATACAGGTAGTGAAAGAATACAATTGTGATAAACTTTACTGCCAATAATAATTATGTTTAGAAGGAATAAAACGGATAAAGCTAAACTGGAACATAAACTGTATTTGGTAAGCGATGGTTATGTTGTATTATTATAATTTAACATAGAAATTTGTAGGCTAGAGAAAATCCAGAACCTGTGTTTGATCTGTCCGATTGTGGTATTCATACTGTTCCTTCAGGTATTTATTCATTATGTCGTGTTTTTCTAAAAGAAAGTCTACATTTGGAAAACAACTTGTTGACATCTTTATCTGGTGGCGGAAACTTGAAAGATTTACATTTACTTAGAGTGTTGGATTTGCACAATAATGCTTTTTCTAATTTGCCAGATGATGTAGAAAATTTAACAAATCTTACGGTAAATTTTTAATAGTTCTTGCTTGTTTTATAAATTGCAATTGCTAAATAAGTTAATTTTTGTGTATGTCATTACGAAACGAAAAGGACTCTGCTTGGAAATATTGAAATGTGATTTGCGAGGAATAAATTTTTTAAAGTAAATAAATTTTTTTCAATGATTTTGATAATTGGGTCTTATTCGTTAACCACTTCTTGATTAAATGAATAGAAAGAAAAGTCTGCGACAAGAACTGAAATAAGCAGTAATTTTTAAAATTATCTTGTACTTCAATTCAAACCTTCAGATGAGAACTAGTTTTCTTTCGATGCAAAATGCACAGCTTTAGGAAAAAATTTATTTCGATTTATTTCCACACAAGAGTACCTACCGATTTGCTTGCAGTAAAATTTAAAGAATGGTGATTACAAACTTGCATGGTTATAATATAACTTTTAGTTTGTAGTAATTGAATATATCTAATGTTACTAACGGCATGCATAAATGTCTAGCTTAGAACTTATATTGGACAATAAGAAAAGAGAGAAGTGACGCTTTTTATTTCATTTATTATTGTTTAAAAGTTATCAAAAATTGATGTGTACATTCTAATTCTTTATTTTAAGTTGTTTCATTCCACTTTTTTTATTAGAAACTTCATTGCTTACTATTTCAGGAATTGTATTTAAACGACAATCGTTTGAAGAAGCTACCAGAAACTTTGTGTAATCTTAAGAAACTACAAATATTGGATATTTCAAATAATTTTTTAAAGAAACTTCCTGATAATTTGGGAAATTTGGTGAAGCTACAAAAACTATATTTACTTGGAAATACCAGTGTAAATAGTTTACCAAAGAGTGTCTGCAAATTAAAAAATTTACAAAAGCTTCAACTTGATTCTAGAAATTTTATTTATCCGCCTTCAGAAGTAGCAAATAATAATGTTGAAACTATTTTACGATACATCTGTGATGGTAAGTGTAAAACTTGTTTAAAACAAATAAAATAGTTAAAAATTTGCAGATATTGGTGTTGAATATGTTCCTATTGATTTATCAGAAGAAACCACTAATTCTGAAAGTAATAAAGATGAGGTCGATTATTCAGAAGATAACTTTAAGGTAATGTATTTTAGTTTTACAGTATTATTCTGTTTCATTGATTAAAGATAAAACTACTAGTATTATTATATTAATTAGTGCCACACCCAATGTGCTTAATATAGATTATTTTGCATGTCGTTGTACATAGCTTTCATAATAATTTAAAAAATCCTTGAAAATTTACTATTACATGAAACTGAATTTAGTTATAAGTACCACAATTAGTAGTACAATATAATCGTTAAAATCTGCATTTACCTTTTATAGAAGCTATAGTTTTAGCTGTAGAATTATTTGCTTGATTGATGTTGATATCTGATTAATGCGGCATTAAGTACCATACAATTAATTTCATATCTTAGAAATATTTCTAATATTTTATTTTAAATAAAATTGCCAGATATGGGCCAGAGCCCTATTCTCTAACTCACACGAAGTGGTAATGATTTCTCATCTTTTCTCATCACTCATCTTAGCAAAAGAGACTCTAGTTGGAATAAACAAAACAGCGCCTATCTTAATGATTGTCTTTTAAACAGGAACTAATCTTCGATTTGTTTCAAATTCAGTTATTTATGAACTTTGTGATTTTTGGAACGTTTTTGACAAATTTAATTATTCTCTAGCCGAAGTCTGATGCAGAAATCCTTTTCTGATATCAAACTAAAAGAATATAAGGAAAAAATTGCATTTCCGAATTGTTTCCACTTAAAACACTTATGCCCGGTTTCACCAACCTTCGTCAAGGTTGTCTAGGCATTTGATCAACGTCAAATCTGTTTTAACCAATTATGAAACAGATTTTGATGAGTTAACGAACGTCAAACCATTTGACGTTGATCAAATGCCTTGACAAAGGTTGGTGAAACCGGGAATTAGGGCTCAAATAGACTAGCGTTTTTGACTCAGGGTATAGTGCGTTGCATATTGTGCACTGCAACTGAACCCACATGTTTTCATGAGCATGGATACACGAACATAAAATAATATTGAGTTTTTGACGCGACGTATTGTGGGCTGAAACGTAACGCACTTATTTAAATGAACAGAAATATATGGACGTTAAAAATGTTGCGTTCAAATCTAAAATGCAAAAATATTAATCCAGTCAAGACGTTGCTAGAAGATGACTTGGAAATAACTTGGTGATTCATTCTTTTGCCTACTCTAACATCAACTATGATTTCTATTAAGAAACTTTAAACAATGTTTCTGGAAAAGAAAGAAGTAAATTCTACATGTTGTAAGATTGAAGGATTGTGTGCAATTGATATAAAGGCAACGGCGGCGCGGTCGCCCATCAGTTAGTAGGCCAGATTCAAAAGTGGATATGTGCACATTTAATAAAAGATGAGTTAGATATACCAAAATATTCGTCTCATTGTTCTCTATCAGAATATACTATAATCGTTTTCCTAAAGTGCTTATAAAGCATTAAAAATTAAGTCAAAAGTTTAGGCAATGCAACAAAACTAACTATCTAAAGATGGTTAAATGCATTTATATTATGAAAATAATAATTTTATTTCCGAATTTATTGATTTTAATGACCATAATATAGAAATAACAATAGAAGATGCTGAAATTGATTTTGAAGCTGAAAGCTTTTGAAAATGAAAAGTTTCTTTCTGATACCTTTAATTAATTTTTATAATTTTTTTATTATTGAAGATTATTTATTACTAACTTAATACGAAAATTTATCAAAAATAATAATTTTCTGTGCATTTTAACTTTTCATAACTTCCTATATAACCAGGAAAACTTCCTATGTTCAACTAAAACTTGTATGCCGACGATTTGGACTACTCAATTCTGAACTTTAACATTAATTTTCTCGGAAACAAGATGGTGAAATGATTTGAAATTTTAAAATTAAATGTATTACACCCAAAGTAATATTTATCCAAAATATAAAGGATTTCTGCCTTTGTGACTCTTCCTTAATGACTGAACTATTAGGACACATTTAAATGTATCGAGTTATAGATAGCATTCTTAATGGATTGAAAAAATAATTTTATACCACAATAATTATACTTATACCACTCCTCGTTGGTATAAGTACTTAACTTCTCAACATGATTGCTACACTGTTAGCGACCCGCTCACACGTTATTTTTATATTATTATTAATTGCTCGTTCAGCTTAGAACGTCCAATCGAACATAAAAATATGTATATTTTTACTCTTTATTAAAAATGTAAACATGTAAACGATTTATCGGCTATAACGAGTAAAAGTTTAGTCCCTTGCCTTTGTTTACATGCTAAACTGACTGTTTATAGCGAAAATCTGCTTATAACGAGTAAGTAGGCTGGTCCCTTGAGCTCTCGTTATAGAGGGGTTCTACTGTATTTTGTATGTACCTACTATAAATAATTTTATGCTATTTTCCAACGAGATGTTTGCGGAGTATTTGATTGTTGTGTACTAATGCTAGGTGTAGGTACAGAAATATCACTATCAGATTCACAAAAATTATTCTTCAGTTTCCTCCAACTATGAAATTAATTTATTGGCCATGATGAATTGAAAAAATAGGAACACTTATATGTATAAAAATATAGTGCGGTTAACGCGACACTCACTTTATCGGTGCTGTCAACTTTGTAAGACGATAACTATGTTGGAATGACAAATAGCGCTATAATTTATTTTTGACAATATTTGTAGACATGTAATTTGAAGGTATTAAGTATCAGATTAATTTGACATCATTTATACGATTGACGTTCGTAATGTTATTTACGTGAGCGGCGCACTCGCATGTGTACCAACAATGGGTTAAAATAAAACATTTAGTAAATATGTTTTGCCTGTTTCGCATTAGTCATATTTAATTATGTGCGATTTTACTTGTTCAAGTGACTTCAGATTATCAGATCAGTAGATTAGTGAACAATGATTATTAATTAATAATTTTGTGGCGAAAGGAAATTATTTATAAAAATTTTAATTTTTATTAAATTGGTAAAGATAATCTTTTAAAATGCATTTTGTAGCAATGTTTTATTCAAATTTGTTTATATTATGGTATATTATTATATATAGTATACAATATTATTACAAGTTTTGTTTCTGCAGCGGTTTGAAACTTGTAAATATTTCAGATTCACATGCACCTTCAGGCTGGTGTTTAACATACAAATTTTAACTCATATGCCTGACGGTTTCAAAACGTTTCCAAGTGCTGCAAAAACAAAGTTAGTGGGCGTGGTTCATTTTCAATCACTCTGTTGTCTAGACATCCATCTATTTGTTTTCTTTGGCCTTTGGTCTTGCATTTGTAAATGATTTAAAGTGGGGAATTTTCTACATGATAACTAATTAATCTATACAAATAACCAGAAATTAAATTTATGAATAAATTAGCAATTTATTATTCTTGATGTCAGATGTGGTGGTGGCACCCCATATCTATTAATTTGATCTGCTCATAACTGGTCAAGTAAGATTAAAAACTGCCTATAAATTTTTACTTTATTAATAATATTGTGATCAGCTTGAAGTGGAAAATACATTTTTTGTGTATACGAATTAAATTTTTGTAATATTGGGTGAGACTCTAATTATATAATTTCTGTAGGTATTAAATCGCTTATTTTACATCTGCTATTTTCAAACCTATCATTTAATTTTGATAACTCAATCGTCCTTGAATCATGATCAATTTTAGTTTTTTTATTTAATATTTTCAGCGATCTATGCATAGATTAGGCTTTAGTGTATGATCTTTTGTTGTTCTATGCGCAAATTGATTTCATCGTCTTGGTTATAAGAATTGGTTTAACTGTGAATGTATTTTATGTACATAATTCGCATGAACATTAACCCTCAAGTCAATGGATAGAATAAATTACATGATATACTGACTGGGGGTTTAAATGCTTCCGCATACTTTGTACTTACATGTATGAGCCATTTATTAAATGTGATATAGGTCTAGGAGTCATACCAAACGATGAGAAGTGTTTAAATCGAGCTGTGTGATTTTTCATATTTCTTTGTTGAAAATCATAAATAATTAATTTTTTTTAGAAAAATAAAAATAATATAATTCTTATAATTTAATGTTGGTTTGAAACCCACTCCTTAATATCTAGCAATCTAATAAGCGATTTAATATAATGATCAAGACATATACATTTATTGTGTAGTAAATGTGAATAATAAATTCCATTGCTAGCTAATTGGCTTCATGTTTCTTTTTTTAGGCGACAATATGGAAGCTTGAAAAAATTAAGGCATGTTTTTGTTCTTTATAAGTAATATCTTATAGTAATTGGTAATATAATTTTTCAGTTTCTTATTTATTTGCATGAGTTTTTTTATTGCTAAACTAATTTTTGAAGTGCTTAAACACTTTTTGTTGTGTAACTTGTATTTGTTAATCGTTAATCATTATTAATAGGAGTATCTAATAATTTATATTTTAAATACTAATAATATGTACTTCTAGTTTTTGTAGTATTTAATCATATTTGATGATTGATTGTCTTGCGGTTTTGTGGTGTGAGAACAACCATTGTTTATTTCAAATGTTAAAATATTGATTAATTTTATAGGAAGAAAGAATTCAAAATTTTTTGGAAATTGAAAAAAATAATGAACTACTTCAAAGACAAGAATTTGAGTTAGCTATTGCTGGCAAAGCTAATCGTGAAAAAGTGTGTATAAGATATATTGTGAAAATATTGGAAATTATAATATTTTTTATAGTTACTAACAGATTTAAATAAGCAACAAACAAAAATTGATTCGGAGTTGTCTCGAATACGACAGTTAAAAGATTCTGAAAGATTTCAGCTAATTGAACAATTACAAGAAGGTATTATTAAATAAGCGATATATGTTGAAGTTTTCGAATTAAATTTTTTTTTCTAGCCGAACAAAATGCAGATCGTGCTATCAACCTGTTATTATCACTTAATAAAGATCCTTCGACTCAATTGCTGGAATTAGAAAGAATTGAAGAAGAACGTATGTTGATTTCTGCTAGTAAATATGACGAAGCATTAAGAAAACAAGAAGTCTTAAATGCTATGCAAGAACTACTAGAACAAGAAACCGAAAGGTTCATATTACATCGGGATATGCGTTTTGAAGCGTCGAGAAGTATATTAGAACAGTAAGAACTTATTTAATTTAACTTGAACTATTTTTTAATTTTATGATTACTTTCAGAGAAATTCAATTAGATTCGCTTTTAACTGATATACTACATCAACAAGATTTTCAAAAAGAAGGTTTAAGAACGCAACTTCAAGAAAATGAGGAATTGCAAATGGTCATGGTAGGAGCGTTGCTAGAAAGGGGAGATTCTCGAAGTTGGGGACTCATACAACAAGTTCGTTTGGTCGAATCGCAACTAGGGGCGCTTACTACTATAGAACTAGATAGAAGAAAATTAATGATGGATGAACATCTGGTAAGTTATTTTTTTTTGCACCTAGTTGTCTAGAAACATTTTGACAATTTATTAATTATTATAGATTGACTTATCTGAAAAACGGTGTTATTTGTCAAAACTACTTGTTGATTTGTTAGAACAACAAGGAGAGCGAAGAGCACAATTAATAGCAAAATTAAAATCTATGGAAGAAGAAAATAATATGACCGATTTTTGGTTAAGAAAATACCAACAACTTTTAGAGAGGTGAATTTGTGAACCAACGTATACTCTTTCATTTTTATTATTTATTATAAATTTTAGTACACCAACTGAACTAACCGAAGCACAAAAGAATTTGGATCAAAATCTCGCACAAGCTTTACTCATGTCTGGAGTACTACATTGTTTGCCATTTTTAGCTCATTTAATACAAACTAAAGGTACACAATTAAACACATTTAGAGAAATCAGCTGGTATTGTTAATATACTTATTTTAATTGCAGGTAATATTCAAAATATAAGTGAAGATGACATCAAAAATGCTGGAGTTACACTTGAAGAAGATAGACAACGAATTTTAAATGCTTTCAAAATGTATTCAAATGAAAATATAATTGCTGCACCTAGCACAGAAGCTTCAGCACCTTTATTAAATAAAGCAAACACTAGCGAATGCGTTATTTACATGGAAGTTGATGTAAGTATTATACTGTCTTTTTAATTTAAAATCATTTACATAAAACTTTTAATTTTAGTGTGAAATTATTTTTGTGCCATGCGGTCACCTATGTTGTTGTATCAATTGCACCGAAACTTTATTACATTGTCCACTGTGCAGAGGAACCATAGAACGAAAGATAAGAGTTTATACAAATTAAAATCATTATTGCCACGTAAGTTTTTATTTTTTATTTTCTTTAAGTTTTCTCTTTCTCGCATTTAATTCCATAAATAAATTAACTTTGCAGTTTTTATCAAATTATCAAAATATTATTAAATATCTATTGCAAAAGAAAATATTAATCTATGCTACCACTTTTTAAGATTAGGAAGGTACATAATTATTATGTATATCTTTTTTAAATATTCAAATAATCCTACTTGAGTAAAGTAAATATTCAAATAATCCTACTTGAGCAAAGTATATAATAATATAGTCTGTAAAAAGAAAGTATTGAATATTATAAATGAAAATTTGCACATTTTTTCTAATGCTTAATGTGGCCTTAACTTCGATGTATCTTTTATATTATTATAAAGTGTGTATAGTAGTAGAGCACAGTGGACATTTTCCAAAACTATTACATTTTTTCAGATATATTTTTAAGTATTAATTTACATAAACTTAATAATTTTTACAATCAACTATAATACGATAAAACCTTACCTCAACTTTAAAATACAATGGAATTGTGAGTGCTGTGTACGTACAGTAATTACTGTGTTTTTTATTTATATTTAAAAGATATTAATAATTAATAAAATTATAATAAATCTGTATTACCTCTAACTATTGAAAAAATTTATATTTGTGCAGAGATACGATACGTAAATAAGCGTTACAACATTCAATATTCTGAATATAATCGTTTTACATGTATATAATTATAATGAAAAATAATGAATAATACTTTTTTTTTAAATAATGCAACAGAGTTTCCTTGTATTAAAAAATACATATTTAGCCAGTTATTATGAACTCATACAAAATGCATTACATTAATTAACAGTAATTGTTATTTTGAATGAATGAATAATGATTGAATGGAGAGATAGGTAGGTAGGTAGGTAGGTATATGCATATTAATTTGCTTTTAAAAGTTAAATTTTAATCACAAAATTAGTAAACAAAACTAAGATTTAAAAAAGGCGATACTAAACTGGTAGTTTCAAAGTAACTTAAGATTAAAACTAGGTAGTTCTGGATGAAAAACGCAATAATTTTCAACGTTATTTATAATAACCTCTTCATCCTGCTTTTCCGGTAATTCAGTGGAGATTAGGGAAATGTAAAATTTTAGTTCTTCAATAGTTTGCCATTCTTTTCTAGTGTTTGATAAATAACTTATTTTGTTAAGCTTATTTCCATAGAAAAACCTTTTATATTTGATTACGCTCCCCGGCTATGATCTTTTTCCAGTGTTATATGTGTAGTTTATAAATTTCAATTAGTAATAAGAAGGTTAAATTTTCATTTCAGAAAATTATACCCAAAAATAATTTAACTATTATGCGAATGTTTAGCAATCTAATCAAAGAAACAAAATATACAGTAGCTGTCAAAAAATTGCATAATAATAATGCATAAACATTTCTTTTATCAGTACTTTTCTCGACATAGCGGACAATAGTATTCTTGTTTTTTTTAGATTTCAATGGTTTTTTTCTTTGAAATTGTTTACATAAAAATAGTTATTCAAAAATGCTCCTTATCATTTTTGATTTTAGGGTTTTATATCCGAGATAAATGCCGTTCTCAAATGACGACATTGGGATATGAGTACGTTATCTTGGCTATTAAAATTTTTATACAAATAAAAAAAACGTAAAAAATCGATTGAAGTTTATTAATTAATATACATAAAAAAAATTGTTAATAAAATTTGAAACATAATACAACAATAAAATGTATAATAATGTTATAGGAAAAATAAGCACTATTTACGTAGATTTTATGTGATAGTTTTTGAAGCATTCTACACACAATGTTGTATCGCGTTTTTTGCAATACATTCTAGGTCTATATTTTTTATGAATAGGGTAGAAGTACCGGTAGCGGCCACTTTAAGCAAACCTTGAACTTCCTTTAAATATAAATTTTATAATTTTCTATCTACCTCTTTCAAATACTGATCTCAAACTGACCATGGGCCTCTATATTAGTTAAACAAAGACAACCATTGATGAAATAGTACAAAACAGAAGGATAGAAGGTAAAAAGTGAATAAAACGATTTTCACCATTTCCGGCCATAAAACCACCAGTACAGGCCACTCTTGTCACCAGTTGAGGCCATTATGTAGTTTAGTAGTTGAAAAAAGTGCATGAACCTTAAAAAAAATAGTAAATTTTTATTACCAAACATTAAAAACTTAAAATACATTGTACAAAACAAATAAATGAATCCAGTTAAGCATAAAATAGAATATTAAAACAAAATGAAATAAAATAAAAAACTATAAAAATACAAGAAACCAAAAACTTCAAATTGCTCCATTTCTGGCACAGAGAAGACACCTCTAGAATTAACTTTGATTGGCTCATTAATAATTTGAACTATTTCATCTTTTTTGTAGATAATTTCATCTTGCTTATCTGGCCATTTCCAATTATTAAGAGCTCTCGTCATTGTACTGATATTATATCCTTCATCGCATATTTTTGTAATTTCTCCCGGATAAAAATTGTGTTCAAACCTTATGATGACGTATAAATTTTCAGTCAATTCAGATTCCATTGTATTAAGCATTTTGTTTTCTGGTTTGCATTTTAGGTTTTCTTCTGATTCTTTATCTTTGTCATCATTGTCATTTCCTAATTCTCTTTCTGTTTCTACATTATTTGTTGCTATTTTTATAGCTAGCTTCCTTTTTGCAATTTTTTCTATTAACTAGTTTTTTATTTTTTATTTTCTAACAAAGAAACCGAATTATTAGAATTGCCGTGTAAAATTTTATTAGCAACTTCTATTTTATTTGTGAGTGAATCTGCTATATAACTCTCTGCGACCGTAGATGACTTCCAGTAAAGTAGCAGATGTTCTTCGGAAAGAGTGCCCAGTATATTCACTTGCGTCTTTAATATTTAAAAATTTGGCAATTTCATATGGAACCTTTGAAATTGTATGTTTTCCCACTAATTGGTTAACACATCTGTCTCGTTCATAGCGATAAAAAAATCGCTCATCTTGTGCATTTTTAGGTCTAAGCTGTGTGTAGTCATATAGTAGTTTTAACCAATTGACCTGACTTTCTGCATTGTTGGAAATTACAAAACTTCTTTGAATATTGTGTTTTGTCTCATATATTTTAACAACTGCTACATCATCTTTATATTGTATGTCACTTATTTTCATTTTATGGAGCTCATCTGTTCGACATGCTCCAGCTATACCCATTATCGCTATAACTTTCATCATAAGATATCTTTGATTAGGCGCTTCACTAAAAAATTTATCAATTTCTTTTGTACATATTTTTGATTTTTTTGGTTTAAATCCATCGTTCTTCCTTTTAAGAAATGCATTTAATTTCCCAAATTTTGAAATGTCCTGATTTTTGTTTATGCGAATTGTTAATTTCAGCATGGAATATATACACCACAGGCTTGATGGTGATTTCACAGCATTGGATTTTTCGAGAAAATAAGTTAACATAACATTTTCAGTTATTTCGACTACATTATTAGATGCACACCACTTTGAAAATAACTCAAATGCTTGAGTGTATCTCATTTTCGATTTTTCCGGCAGAAGCGAGGCGCAAGCGATACTTGCAGCCTTATCAATCTGACTTTCACTACTAAGCATTTTTTAAATTATTATAATTACAATTATTAAATGTAATACGTATCGTGTGTAATACAATTTCACAACTGAATTGTTTGTTTATACGTTGTTAGTCAACAAATTTTGAAATGACCTGCCTACGAAATAATAATAAGTACTGTCATATAATATTTATACATAATAATCGTTATTTGATATATAATTTTGAATTCGGTAGTATGAAAAGTTTAATACATCACATGCTGCATAGGTTTTGTTTTTGGTCGCGGAGGATTACGGGCCTCGGCTTCACCTAGTCCCTTAACTACCTCCTTGCCCAAAAAAAATCACCTACGCAGCTAGTGATGTAAATAACTATTATTAACTTTATTGTAACGCTTAGAATCAGTTTTTGTTAATGATACTCTTTTATTGGCCCATGATCCTCTACCTTTCGGATTTTTGTCTTAATGCCACTCATCAGATTCTGGATAACCTAATAGTCGATTTTTTTTAGACAATTTTTTATGCGATTCTTGAGCTCATTTGCAGTTTTGGCTTCCCAACCATCTCGGTAAACATGCTGACTAAGAATTGCCCAAAAATCTTCAATTGGCCGTATTTGAGGGCAATTTGATGGATTGGCTTCTTTCGGCACAAAATTTATATTTTTACTTTTGAGCCAATCTAATGAAGTTTTGGCATAATGGCAGGATGCTAAATCGGGCCAGAAGATAATTTGTTGACCATTGTGATTTTTTTAATGAATTTATCCACTTTCGTTAAACACTCACTGATGTAGTATGTCTGTGAATTAACGGCAACATTACTATTTTCTTGAAAATAGACCTGCGAAATGCCATTGATAGAAATAGCGCACCATACCAAAATTTTAGGTTCAAATTTTTTTGTTTGTGATACATCACTTGGTGTATCTTTTTTATTTTCCGCATAAAAAGTATTGTTACAAGCGTTTAAACAATTCGCCAAAGTAAAATATTTTTCATCATCCATGATAATGACTGGATTTGATTTCAAATATTTTGTTCTCAATAAGCGACATCTTTTCGGTATCATTAATAACTGTTTTTCTGATATTGTGGAATAGTACTTCTTTTGTAGTTTTTTAAGTTTAATCGTGAAAGATTTTTGGCGATACATGATTTCGAAATTTTGAATTTACGGCCAAGTCGTCGAACACTTGCTCCAATTCGATTTTCAGCGAGTTCCTTCAGTTTTCTCATTTTCAATCCATTTAATTTTCGCGGACGACCACTTTTTTTTTTATTTTGTGCTTCAATTCCATTCTCATAACGTGAAAAAATATTATAAAGGGTTCTTCGACTCACTCCTTCACTTAAAAAATGATTTAGCGTGTGTTTCTTATTCGTTCGTCCAAGTAAACCATACACACGTTCGCGTAAATGCTCTTGCTCAACTACCTTCATAATGACAACTAAAGAATAAATTATGTGCACTTGAAAAACAATCATAGACTACTACCAAAAATAATTTTTTTTTTTTAAATTTCGAAGTTTAATACTCAAAACAGTCTCAAAATGTTTTGTGGCTCTACTTTGTGGTCACACGTTAGTTGACTTGTAATTATTGTAATTATTTGATTTAGAAGATTTGGTACATCTTGAACTCTTCCAAAAACTTGAAATTGTGTGCTGTTATCAATAATTCTTTTGTTACGTAGATCTACAAGTAACTCAAACCTTGTCCAAACCAATCTGCCCCGATTATTGATTTGAAAACGTCCGCCATGATAAACGGGAATGTGAACTGTCGTCGAAGGCCAAAATTAAGTGTCAACAGTTTTTGTCCATATGTTGCAATGGTTGAACCGTTGGCGGCGAATAATTTAAACTCATCGAGTTGATTTTTCTTTACGTATGCTGAAGGTGGTATTATTGATAAATCTGAGCCTGTATCGACTAAAAATCATGTGTTATTGGTTCGCTCAGTAATAAATAAGCGGCTTGATTTTTTAGACAACACCTCATCTAGTACTTGGGATGGGTGTTGACTGACTAGTTTTTTGAGATTTTTAGTTTGCACCAATCAGTGCACTTCTTTGCTTGGTCACCAAAACGGTAGTGATACCAACAAGTATCGTGTTTCCTTTCGGTGTTTCGGGTTGCGGTTTCGTGATTTGGAGCGATCGCGATGTGAGTTTCTTTCTTCGAATTTCGTTGCTAGTGCTTCCACTTGTCGGGCAAGGGCCTTAACTTTATTCGATAAGCTATCGTGGCTATTTGTGCTTGTAGGTTCTGCTGTTATGATGGCAGATGTTTCGAATGTTGCTAATTCTGAAATTTTGTCTGCCGTTGCAGCTTTCTTTTTTAGATCAATTTCTAGGCAGCTAACGATTGATCTGGGTAATTTGAGGCAATTTTCTCAGCCATAGTGACTATATGGCGCTATCGCTCATAGCTGATCCGCTCAAGGCCTTCATCTTCCGTAGGAGCGTGGAAGGTTTGTCGTCTCCCAAGTCTATACCTTGCAGCAGTAGTTTAAATGTAAATACAGGGTGCGTTATAATAGGTTCCAGACCGATTTTGTTTGGCTACAATTTTGGCTTAGATAATATTTGTCAGTTGGCATTTGAAAATCGTACAGTGGTGGATAATAATTTATTATAGAGACGATAACGCCGGAACAACGTGTTGAAATTATTAAAACATTTTATTTAAATAATTGTTCAATTTGTTGTTCTATGTTACCAATGCAAATTGAACAATTTGAAACCGCTTTTTTCATATAAAAATCGATTTTTATTTTAAAAAAACTTTTTAGAAATTTGTTCTTGCAAATTTCATTACCTTCAATTTTGTTAATATCATCATAATAACAATAATATGTTGTTATAATATAAAAAACATGTTAATGTTTTCGACTGACAGCGACTTAATATGACTGTAAAATGCAAAAAATATTGTCATCTACAGTGGCTCCAGAAATTATAAATACACTCCTATGTTAACTATGTCGGACATTTCCATGATCCTTTTTCTCATATTATAAAAATCGATTTTATAGCAAACAATTTCATTCCCTTTATTTTTGTTTCTATACATTTTTCTATTTTGTCGCACCGTTTCTGAGTAACAACGACTTTAAAAACACTGTAAAATTTTTAATAAAATTAACATTGCTCTTATTGGAGTTTATTTAAATTTTTACAGTGTTTTTAAAGTCGCTGTTACTCAGAAACGGCGGGACAAAACAGAAAAATGTATAGAAACAAAAATAGTAAAGGGAGTGAAATGTGCAACAAAAAATGTTTGACACATTTTGCTATAAAATCGATTTTTATATATGAAACAAAGCGGCTTCAAAATGTTCAATTTATATTGGTAACGAAGGAATGTCCGAAGTGTAAGTAGAAGAATTACGTGATTTTTTATCGACTGGCCTTCTTATTGAGGGCACTTGAAGGAAGAGTCGTACATCAACAAACTAACCACAACCTCGATGCTTAAGTACAACATTTTAAAGAAAATTCCTGAAGTAACACTAGAAATCTGCGAAATTATTATGAAAAATGTGATTAAAAGAGCTCTCCTTTGAGCCACGGGCGGCCGCATTACATTCCATACACACATAATATGTAATTGTTAAAGACCATATTATAATCAATCAATAAAATATAAATTATAAAATTATATTTCATTTTAAAGTTATTTTAAAAAAAACATCGACCTGGAACATAAAATGCACCTGTATAAGATAACGCGAATGCTGAGCTTTCATTGCAATATAAAAGCTTCAAGATCTAGCGGTAAGAATGCCGACTTTTATCAGTTTATCACATTCATTAACCTTGAACACTTCAAAGAAATTATGTATGACTATAAATATTTTCTCCGTTGATGTTCAAGAAACGATACAATTATAATGCATTTATTATATTTAAATTCTGTGGTTATTTGCCAAAAGCTGATATGGACTTTTCGGCCATCTTGAGATAAATGAATTTTAAACTTTCACGGTTTGTGATAAATCGAAATTAAGTAGCAGACTGTCCATTTTACTACGTAGATCAAGACAACATTTAGCATACATAATGCTACACATATTATGCACATAAAGACTGTCCCAGATGAAATCAGACCACTTTAGATTGTACATTAAATGAAAACGAATAAATATTTTTAGGAAAATTTTTTTTTATTATTTACCTATAATATACATCTATACAAAAAAAATAAAAACCAAAATTTTTTATGAAGGGCTATAAAATTTTTTCACTTTTTGTTTTATACCCTTCATTAATACTTGAACATCATCAATGCTAAACGAATCGGCAGCTTTTTTATATTTTCTTCGGAATCTAACAATGTCCGTCGTTGTCCCTTTTGTTTTTTTTAAATTTTTGTTTAATTTGCGCCCAATACTTTTCTATCGGGCGAAGTTCTGGGCAGTTAGGCGGATTAGCGATCTTGGGCACAATATTTATTGAATTTTCTGTATAAAATTCAATACATCTTTTGCTGTAGTGACATGTCGCTAAATCTGGCCAAAACAAAGGGGGAGTGTCATGCAATTCCAGAAAGGGTAACAACCGTTTTTGAAGACATTCCTTCAGGTAAATTTCCGTATTTACCGAACCTGTTGTCACAAATGGTTTCGATTTTAAGCCGCAAGAACAAAGCGCTTGCCAAATCAGGTACTTTTTGGGAAACTTTGAAAGTTTTTGAGTTTTATTAGCTTCAGGTGCTTGTCCTCGACCCGCGGCAACATAAAACTCCTGTCCTGGTAGCTGTTTAAAATCTGCCTTACAATAGGTTTCATCATCCATAACTACACATGAAAATTTTGTTAAAAAATTGTCGTATAGCTTCCGTGCTCTAGTTTTTGCTCTCAATTGTTGTTCTTCCGATCGATTAGCCACTTTCTGTACTTTAAAACTTCTTAAACCACCTCGGGTTTTCATTCGCTGCACAGTTGATTTTGAAGTACCCACTTGTTCAGCCATATCTCTTACCGATAAGTTGGGTTTGCGTTTGTATCTCCTTATCACTTCTTTTTGTAAATTTTCATCTACTGAACCACGTTTTTTTCCCGTACCACTTTTTCGTTGTACACTTGGCACTTCCTTAAATTTAGCTAACACATTTTGAATGGTCGTTTTAGCAATTTTTAACGATTTCGCTAATTGTCTTTGTGATATTCCCGGATTTTTCAAGTAATTGTTTATAATTAATTTTCTCTTTCGCTCTTGTTCACTCTCCATAACTAACAATGTTTACTTAACGAATGTAACAAAAATACTATGTTGTTTAGAAACGTATTGCGAATACAATGGTATATAATTTTTAGGGGATGTCATAAAAATTCTACCTGAAAATTACAACTAAAAGTGGTCTGATTTCATCTGGGACAGTCTTTAATTGCTTGTATTAATGTTTTATGACATAAAATGCGTCATATCATGTTTTGGCAAGTGCTATTTATGACATAAAATTCGATTTATCATATTTTGGAATAAGAACTCTTTCACATACATATAACGTAAACAAATAAAACGTAATAAATAAAATAAACACAAATTTATTATATTAAATAAGTACAAAATATCGTATATAAATATAATTTTTATATTTCTTCATCAGAGGATGACTCGGCATAATCCCCGACATTATTACTCATAGCGGCACTGGTAGTCAGTCCTTCGTAAAAGCCTATGATATACTGGGTCAATAAGGTGGAACAAACCACGATACACTTACTTACGGTATGCCAATGCGCAGATAGTATGGCCGCCGCCGGCGAGAGTGACGTCACGTGCGAACCGAAATGCACTTCTTTATATGCAATAGCCTAATCATACCGTGTATTTTAACAACTATTTTTTATTTTGCATACATTTTGTAATTTTTTTTTGATGATGATATAAAATGTATATAGATATTATAATCTATTCATCTTATTTGAGCTTAATTGTCTCTTTTTTCATTGTTTCGCAGTTCAATTAATATTGTTATGGAAGAATCTTTTTATATTTTTTTTATAAACTTTCATAGCATTCAATTGATTTAAGTGTAGAAAAAGGGGGGTTAGGAATTCCAAAACTAAAATGATAATGAAAAAAAGACAAGGAAGGTAGAAATTATATTTATTTTTACATATTTATACTATGGTAAACTACTTTTTAAAATTTGTAAATTTAGACATTTTTTTATCCAATTTCTTCCGACAATTTTCAAAACTTATTCGGCGATTAAGATCGCGTAACCTGATATAGGTTCTTGTCCTACTGAGGCAGAGAATTACTTTAAAAGGAATTGAACTATTTTCCAATTTATCTATTGTTCTCTGCGCCAATTTAAAAAAAATCTTTTTTTCCTTTGATAAAGAGTTTCCATGCATAGCAAAGAACTCGGTATCAAGTATCTGAGCTGCTTCAAACAATTCTTTACTTGGTTCCATTAAAAATCCCCTTGAAATTGATTGCAACCAGTCGGGTATTTTGTTAGTTGATTGTAATGTATCATTTGTAGGAACCCCCAAAGAATATTTATTTTTGTATTTGTAGGCCACATATCCAGCTATGTATTTGAGAGACTCATCATTAACTTTTTGTTTAACTTCAACCTGTTCCATTAGTTGTAAACATTCTTCGTTTACAACTTCTTCATCTAAATATTGCGGTTGAACAAATGAATTAGAAAATATTAGATTATTTTCGCAATCATCCTGCTCAGGCTCCGGCTCATCCAAATATGTGGTTGTAAAATTAGAGAGGACATTTTCAGTTAAACAAATATCTTTGAGAGTATTGCTAGATTCTTCTGTCATATTAAGCAAACATTCTTCATTATTTTCCTCGGTATTTCTGTTTTCTGTAAACACTGCTGCTGAATGTTTGCCTAATATGAACCATCTCAAACGATATCTAAAGTCAAGAGGCGAAGGGTGGTCATTTGCTCCGCCCATACCTCGAATATAAGAAAAGAAATTTTCCAGAACATCTTGATTTAGCCGAGTAGTCAAAATGTATTCGACATCGTACTTCTCGTTTAAATAATCAAACATATCTGCCAACGATCTGTTGCTTAGCAGTATACCTTTCTGAAATGGTAGAAGTTTTTGATGCTTCCCAATTCTTATTGTATTTATAATTTCAGACATCTTATTTAACAATTTTTTTTGATTATTTATATCAGTTCCAAATGCATTATTTCCTGGACACGAAGTGTATCGTGGAACAAACTAAGAAGATCTTTTTTTAAGAGGGTTTATGGGGACGGGACCGTCATAACTTTTTGGTATATTACATTTCTTAAAAGGACGTCTCTTTTTATTGCGGCTTATATCCAGAACTTGAAATTCTTCGTCTTCACGCAAAGAATATTTAAATTTGATGACTCCAAAATCTTCATATTGAAACCATTTTATTTTCATAAAATTGTTTGGTTCTCCATTTTGTAATTTAGTGCGGCTTACGAAATCATTAGTTAATAATGAAGAATATGCAAGAAAGTCGTTTTGTTGCATCTCAATAACATTAAACGGGGCCTTTCCACGAACGGTTTTAACAAACATAAACCAGTCTTGAGGTATTTTTATTTCAACATCACTATTCTTCTTTGCCCTTTCAATTTTGGCATGATCAGAGTCACACTCCATTCTGGTATGGCCAACTTCAAGAAATTTATGGTCAAGTACTTTTAAATTTTTGGAATTGGCAACATACCAAGATAGAGCTGCCACCATATTCATATTCTTATTTCGGCCAGGGCACGAATCGGAATAAGCTATGACTTTGGAAATGGTTTCAGGCAAATTTTCAAGATCCTCTACCAGCTGTGCCCTCGTGACACATGTAGCACCCACGGGGAGGCATCTCCTGTATAAAATTTGTCGCGACACGCCACCTAGTTATTGCACGCAAAAGTATAAGACTGCAGTTGTCAAAATCGTCCGATAGATGACAGTAAACACGATTTTTGGCGGGTATTTTGAAAATAATATTGGGAAAGGGAAATAATTTTATAATTTATTATTATTTGCTTTGAAAAGAAATATACTGCTTCTGTTCAATGCAAATAATAATAAATTATAAAATTTATAAATACAGATTTCAAAAGAAAAATAGTTACATTTGTTATATTAATTTGTAAGAACAATTTATTAATGACAAAAAATACATAAAAACCACAAAATTTATTACTTCCTATGAGAAAATTTATAATAACAGTCTTTGTTTCTTTTAAACTTAACATTTCTCTTGCTAGAATCATTTAGCGTGGTTTATAATTGCTCGAACAGTGGTTCGAGTACTTGATCAGCAGTTAGCTGCTTTATAATTCGTTCGACCAAAGAATGCTTGCGTTTTAAAATTCACCACCTTTGCTCGAACAGCTGTTCTTATAACGACTTCATGCACTAGCTTTCGAGGAGATGCACCAAAGTTGAACTACAAACATAACCTAAAAAGATGGCTGTTTACAGCACTACTTATATTTTGAAGTTATTAATGAGCTCTGTTTGTACACACACGCACAGATCGTGCAGATTCAGACTGCCCCTGAGTTATTCTAGCAGTACCTACTCGAACAACTTGTGCAATTATAAAACACGCTAATTGTCTTCTCAATTTTCGTTCTAATTCACTAACTCGGTGCATACGTTCCTTTCTTGTGAACAGTTGTACCATGTTACTGAAAAAATACAAAGCATCCGATTAGATAGAAACAATCGTTGTTTGTTCAAATATTTAGTTTCCAAGTTGTATAAATTTGTAATTAAAATTGAAAAACTTAAAAAACAAATAAACGAAAGCAATAATAGTAATTATCGATGATTTATCAACTAACGAATTATTTTTACAATCATGTTGATTTGATGACGATATCAGTTTAATGACGGATAAGTATTTTTACACCATAAATTCAGTTATTAAATTAATAATATGGATGAGAAAATACACAAAATTATAAAAAACATTACATTTCTACATTTTTTGTTGCAAACATTAGTCGCCATTTTTAACACACGCGTTCGACTTGTTCAACAGATGATGATTCTTGCTGTCCCCTTCCACAATTTTGATTGGTTAATTTGAATTAATCATGCAGTGCCACCTATATATTGCACGCACAAGTTTTCGACTTGAGTTCATTGTTTTTCCATAAGAGATGCCTCCCCGTAATAGCACCTGCTTGACCCCAACAAACAGTCCCGAATCGTGAAGTTGAACGTCCAGAGTTGCCTCTTATAATATACAATATTGCTGTTTATCGCAGGTGTAGGCAGACACTGTTGTAAATCAAATACCAGCATTCGCGTATCTGTACTTTCGAGGGCATCTTTTTTAACTTTAGCTTTAACGCTATATGCATAATCCGCCTTACCAATGTGTTCATTCATTTCTGCTCTAATAACCTCTTTCCTTTCAGCAGACGCACATTTTATTTGCAATGTAACGGCACGTCGTCACTTGGGCGTTATTCCCTCGGCCCGTGCTTAGAAAAATCTCGCAACTTGGGGGTTGCGCCGTTCTCAGGAAAATTTGTATTTGTTGTTGCTGCCACCACCGTCGAACGAACCAAAACCACCCACCCCTTCGATTTTCCTAAGACTTTTTGGTAATCGTGGAACCGGCCTTTCGGTTTTATGGCGTTGGGCCCCCGGCTTAACTTTGGAATTGAAATTCCGGTTACGGGTTTAGACGGCACACAATACACTATTCTGAAACTTTAATTAAAATAATTTCCTTTGTTTCAAAGGAAATAAAACATCGACCTTCCAGCTTCAAAATACTAATATTTATTTTTAAGAAAAAGAAAAGATAAATACAATTAATAAAAGTCGAAAATTTGGTGGTCACTAAAATTACCCCTAACTTTAGGATGGCCCTTCTGTATAATAACAATATAGATAATTATTATTACTCTCGTAAAAAAAATCGCAAATTTTACAGGTTAATACAATAGATGAAATTATAAAAACTTACAACAAAATTATCTTCAAAAAATAATCCAAAAAAAACAAATATCCTTCCTGGTTATAAAGGCACACAAAATCAAAGACGCAAGTTCACAAAACTTTAAAGTTATCGAATTATAATTTGATATTATATCCAAATCTGCAAATTTATAATTTGTCACAAAACCAAAGTTGATTTCCAAAATCAACTTTCTCCCACACAAAAACCTTTTGACACGCTTCGACCGACCAAATTAATCAATTCGCCCGAGTCAATCTAACTGTCCCTCTTCAGAAAATTTTACCCCCTTTTATAAGAAATCTTTACCAACTTTTCGTGTGCAAAAGATTATAAAAAATCAGAGTCCAAGAATCGAATGGAAAACTACTGACATTGCCAGTAAGGTATCATATTCACTCCGTGTACAAAAGAAACCTTGTACCTGAACACGACACGATTTTTAATTGATTTGCTCTTATCATCATGAAATAGAATAATACAATTTCGATTAGTCGATCCTGTTTCGTTTCATCTTCAAATATTATAATAATCAGCACAGCTAGTTTAATATTTCTATAATAGTGTTATCAGAGTAATAACTTCCTCTTTTGAATTTATTCAATATATATAATTTTTTTTTTTAAATTAGGGCTCACCAAATTAGCTAACATTAACGATAGTAGAATTTAATTTGCTGACCAACAAACTAAATTCTATTTAAAACAATAGTGGAAACCAATAATAACAAAAATATTGAACTTCAAATTGTTCCCATTTTTGTTACATTACTTCCCCCTTCGAAAAAGATGTGCGCTTGTTCTGGAAGCCACATTCTTTTCGAAGATTAAAAACCCATAAAAACAATTAAACAAAATAAAAGCAAGACTACATTATGTCTTATAGTAATAAAAAAAATTAAATGCCTTACGAAACATTCGTAAATTATGATAAATTTCACTATTTTTATTAAGAATCCTTTTATTCTACGCGGTAGCCCGAAATACACCAATTTGTTTCTTACGTCTCGAACGCGTATACTTGTGAAAATCAGTAATTTATTGTTTATTAAACCTTAATCGCAAAATTCACTAAAGAATGTTTTTATCGTATTTTCATTTAAAGGTAACTCACAGGTTTCACCAACATCCGTAAATTATTTATTAAATTATATCTAGCTCCGTTGTCGAGTTATTGCTAATTCAAAAAATTTTGTTTTAAGAAAGCCCATTTTGCACAGAATTAGAAAAAATCTTGTATGCAACACGACGTAAAAGTGTCTTTTTATAACACGGCGCGTTGTCCATCTCGGCTGCGCCTCGATGGACAATTTTCACGCCTAGTTATAAAAAGTATCACTTTTACATCTAGGTTGCATAAATAGCTATTGTACCACTAAGGGTTTGTCAGTTTATTCATGACGCTAGTGATGCCTTCTTCTACATTGGGTGGTTTCTCAGTCCAATGTTGAGAACGTGGTAAGGATGGATACAGATCTGTAGATATGACCTGTTGCACTTTCTCTCCGTTTTCCGCAGGTTTGTCTTCCGCAGATTCTTCAGTATTCCCGTTTTCTCGGCGATGGTGCCGATTTATTAGTACCATTGTCAGTGTGTTCCACAAGCTGGCTAGTAAAATCAAACCGCAACCCATTGTTTCGTATAAGTGTAGACTATTTATTACTACACCTATACAATATTTACACATCCGAAAAATTATATAAAATCCTAACAGACCACTAAAGAAAAGTCCGACATCGGTAAACCATCCCCATACTTGTCTCATTGTATTATGCGCCAATTCTTTCAATTCGTGGGAATCGAACATCTTAAGTGTGGAGTACCCTTGATTTCCAGAATCCAGTCCGGCTACTCGACGTGCTATAATATTTCCTACCGCCTTACGTTCTGTGCCGAAAGTCAACATTCTTTGTACTTTCCTAAATTCATCTAGTGTGTACAATCCATTTTGTCCTACTGGTTGAATAGGGCTAAATTCTAATTTTTGAGTATCCTCTACTGATAACTCCTTGGGACCACTTTTGATTGTAGGATACGGATTTAGGCCAACCCACTCGTTGTCTATATAATACAACGGAGGAGTCAATATGTTGCACTCTACTTCTTCTGCATGGTGTTGAATAATGTGCGTTACTGGGGCTATATACATAGAGCGATTATCTATTTCTATAGGTAACTCATGGAAACACCTTTCGGAGCGTCGAATTTTTACTATTTTTGACACACATTTCATGACATACAGTACTTCGCTTAATACTCTGCCTATGAAACCTTTATCTATTTTCAAAGTTTGGCTAATGGCATGTGGTGCAAAAGGTGCCATAATTAATCTGTTCTTAAGCATCTCTCTGTGCATCATACATCTTCGATGTATTGTGTCGGTGTACAATCGATCAATACTTCGTTTGTACCCCTGCTCAATATATAAAAATTTGCTGTTTACGTAGCTCATAGCTATTATATGGATTTATTGACATCTTTGGTTGAAGATATATTAGTGTTAGGCCTTCCACTATTAAAAGCCTTGGATGCTCAGTTTGCCAAACTTCTTGATGACATATCATCCTTTTTCTAATCAATGATAACGCAAAAATCTTTGATTTACCTTCTACTACAATAATTTTTTCATCGCTATCCTTTCTTTGTACTTGGGTTGCTGGTCCTTTATAAAGGGTACTCAAGTCGCTTCCGCATTCGTTTTTAGTAACGTCTTCCCATACCGTTTCTCCTACTAACATATCAAAACAGTGGCCCGCCGTGTATGAACAAGTCACTCCACCGGGCAAACTCACTTCATTTTCTTCTAATTTCACTTGAGCCAGATAATCTTGCGTAAAAATTTTTATGGTTGCTAGAACGTACACGTTCTCCCAGCTCTGACCTTCTTCATGGTATGTTGCCCCTTTGCAATTACCTTCGGCATCGACATGTCCGATTAGCGTCATTGAAGCCGTGGTGCTTCCATTCATCGCAATTTTTCCAATTTGCTGATCAAATATCCATAACATCTTGGATTTGTGCACCTTGGTACACTCTTCTGGTCCAATTTGTTAGACGTAACTTGATAATCCGCCGCTTACAAGAGAACTGTGACTATGCATTCCACAGTAACTCATAATTCGTGTCACTTCCACTAGACAAGTCCAGACTTTTTGTTGTCTTACGTCATTTTTCTGGATTACTTGAATGTCCATAAAACTACTGATGTATTCGGATTCAGGTTGATACGGTAATTTAACCCAAATTTTATTTTTCTTAAATGAATTACACGAATGGCCCTTGGCTGCTCAGCGGATCCCAAGGCGTGCAACTGCAGCGATACAGTTAAGAAAAGATAGGCCGGTACGCGACGACGTCTGCGAGAGTCGAGACGGTGGCGTTCTCCAGCGACCTTCGCACACCAAAACCACTTACAAAGTTTACTTATTTCTGGAATTAAAATTAGCACACAAACGACAATATATGACAAATACCAGTATTTACTGTTTAATTCGAAAATACATACAAAAGATTGTACACAAAACATGTACGCATTGGAACGAATAATAGCGATAAAAAATAAATGAAACGTACCGGGTCGACCACGAAATACGGAACTTTGAACTTAACTCTAAAAACTATTAAGCTAGTACAATGGTTCACCATATAAAATGGTATGATCTCGTAAAACTAAAATTTGAATACAAACAGCCATAAATTAATGCACCAACCGTGTCGATATTAAATAGAGAATCAAAATTCTATAACGTTCTGAATGAATCTTAATCTATAACACTTCACCAAATAGTTAAATTATGTACTCACATTGATCGATGTAAGTCTTGTGGCTTTGGTGTGAGGTGGGCACTGGAGCTGTAAAACGTGACTGCACTGGATGCTGCCGGAACGATAGGAACTCACCAGTTCCTTTCCACTTGCAGGTGTAGGTGGGTCCAGAGACGTACTGGCTCTAATGGCCCGAACGATAAGAACAGGTCGGCCGGAATGGTCGCGATAAACTCGCAGATTTTATGCGTGACTAGAAGTTGTTGCGAAATTCAACAGGACTCGAGAGTCTCGGCTACCTAACCACGGCATGAAGCAAAAAACACGATTTAAGTGCTTTAGCACAACACAACAATTTATTGGCACGAATTGGCAACAGTTGCCTTAACTGATCCTCAAAGAGGCACTAACGGTATCTCACAATTTCTAAAAAGGTATCTATAGCCACGAGCAGGGTGCTTTAACGTGCTCACTCAGCGGTGGACGGTACCAGAATGGTCCCAGCGCTTTCTCCCTTCTTGAGCTAAAACATCCCCACCCAAGGAAAGTTAACATCGCCAACTTGCAGGGACTTGCAGCGGGATATCTTCACGTGTGGCTATTAAGATAGGGCTTGACAGTTATGGTAGATTTATGACTTGTTGGATTTGCTGAAGGCAAATCGTAACAAATCCCCTCTACGTTCCCAAAAAAAAATCAAATAAAAAAAAAACTAATCGGTCAAACGAAAATTGCCCATCCAAGGAAACTAATTACTAAAATCCTAAACTAAACTAAACGGTTATATCAAAATGAGAAAACTACCTAAATATAGTAAAAATGGTATTACTCCCTCTTTGTGACTCAAGGTAAGTAAGGCCCGATAGCTTGACCAACACCGAAGATATAAATTAACGTCCCTAACGACGGACAGTTTAGCGCCATGAACGGGCAAATGTACAAAAAAACAAAAGTATCTTACTAAATCTAAAGGGCTAGCTCAAAAACGGGGTAATTATATACAAAGACAGAAGGAATAAAAATGTCATCACTATTGACTGGGGGAGGGATGGGGTACGTGGGTTAACAAAAAAATTCATTGGGCGCCACTTGATTTGCAGGGGGGTTCCTAAATCCTAAATCAAGAAATGGAGGAAGGAATGGTAACTATTATATAAGGTCCTAACTCTAGTCTAACATTAACTAAACCTAACTAAACCTAAACTGATAATAGCGGACGGCTAATCCTAACTAAAGTAAGGAAAACTCAAGATCCTGATAAAAAAACAATATCCAAATACAAAATAAATTTAATGCAAGAAACGAAAAAAAATACACTCTAAAAATAAAAAGTTATCCAAAAAAAATTTTACTGAACACACTCAAACTTCCTAGATGATCCTATCGCCTAGAATTCCGTTGCGGGGGCACGTACTTACCCCCGCAGCCTTTTCGGATAAAGCATAGGCGGTAGCGGTAGGGCAATTCGGTAAGGGAAAGGGGAACGGTAGATAGGGGTGCTAACCTGAAAGGAACTTTGGGGTGAAGGGGCTCGATATCCTCTTCCGAATCTTCCCACAACAAGCGATTGGAGGATCGGCACTCGGTTCCCTTCTTCGTCAAATATTCCAACCGGAATGGTTGGGCGGTAGAGAGGGGTTTGTCGGGGAGGAGTTCTGGGATGAGGGGAGCAGGGGCGATGGTGATCAAATCCATGAGGGCAGGGATGGGTTGGCGTTGCCCTGGCTCCAGTATTGGTAAGTCCATGAGTGCGGGAATACTTGGGGGAAAGGGTTCTTGATCGGGGGCGCAGCTCGTGCACGAGCTCTTCGTGCGGTCGAGAGCCCCACACCCATAGCAAAATCGTCCCCTTGACCGGGAACACTGGCTGTAGTTATGACCTATTTGGCCACAGTTCCAGCAACCCCTCGGCATTCTGCAAGGAAAAAAAAGGATAAAAGGCGGAAAAGAAAAACAAACAAAAAAAATTCGAGGTATGACCCATAAAAATTAGGTATGGGAGGGTGACTTTAAGTCCTTAATGTGCCAGCGGCCCACATTTTTCCCGTCCGTATCGGCAAGCTCGTAAGTCAGGTCGCCATGTTTCCTTATCACTTGACATTTAATAAACTTAGGCGCTAACTTGGCGGAAAACCTTTTAGCGGCATCAGATGAAACAAAATTCCGTTTCCAAACGGTATCTCCCACTTGGAAGGATAGAGGGCGCTTCCGCAAATCATAATGATTTTTGCTAGTGAGATAAGATTTCTGCAAATGCTCCCGTACTTCCGCATATAAAGCCGGTAATTGTTGCTGAGTTTCATCCCAGCGAATTCTGTCATCTAGTTGTATGACAGATAGAGGGTCCGGGACAGGACCGTAATAAGAACCATCGGTAGGGAGGTATCTTCCGAAAACGAGGAAAGGGCTAATCGTCCTGATGATTCATTAAATCGGTTAAACCATTGCAAAGCAGAACAATCGGTAATCACAACAAAATGGGTCCCCTCGATATACCCTCTAAATTTGTTAATAGCAAACAGTATGGCCAATAATTCACGTTCGGTTGCATGATATTTTTGTTCGGCAGAAGTTAGGGCACGACTCGCATAGGCAATGGGATGTTCCAAACCATCCTTTTCTTGAAATAGTACTACACCTAACCCTACTGCGCTCGAATCCGTTTGTAAAAAAAATGGCTTTGTAAAATCTGGCGAGATTAGTACAGGGGCGGTCGAAATTAAAATTTTTATTTTTTCGAAAGCCTCCTCAGCTTCCGGGGTCCAGGAAATGGCTTGCCCTTTTTTCTTATTCTTTATCAAAGCCGTTATAAGGGAAGAGATAGTTGATAAATCCGGAAGGAAAATTCGGTAATAACTAACTAACCCTATGAGGCGTTTGACTTCAGTAGTGGTTTTTGGTGTCTTAAAACGCTGTATACACTCTACTTTAGCTGGGTCGGTACTAATGCCTTCCTGATCTACTACAAACCCTAAAAAAGTTAATTTATTCATACAAAAATGACACTTTTCAGAATTTACGCGAAAACCTGCCGCTTTTAAGCGTTCAAAAACCTCTGTAAGGGTAGCCATATGCTCCTCAAATGTCGTGGAAATGATCATAATGTCATCCAAAAAAACAAAAACCCGGCCAGAATGAATAAGTGGGCCCAATATAGCCTCCATGACCCGTTGTAACGTTTGAGGGGAGTTTGAAAGTCCAAACGGCATAACTAAAAATTCGAATAAACCACGGCCCGGGACGCAAAAAGCGGTCTTTTGTCTAGACCTTTTACTTAAGGGAATCTGCCAAAATGCCTTGCGTAAATCTATAGAAGAAAAAAATTTAGTGTCCCGCAGGCGATTCAAAATGGCGTCAACTTTAGGAAGGGGGTAGGTATCCGGGACGGTTATTTTATTGAGTTCACGCCCATCAAAACAGAACCTATACTCGCCATTTTTCTTTTTAATTAATAGGAAGGGGCTGGAGTAAGGCGAATGGGACGGCTGGATGACACCTTCTTCTAACATGGCGTCTATTTCTTTATGAAGGTGTGCTTGCATCGCCGGGGATAGTGGGTACTGTCTTTTCTTAAAGGGGGGGGGTCGTTCCCGTATCTATATCATGCGTGGCAACCGTTACGCAGCCTGACGCCGCCGTACTAAGTGATTCAAACTTGGCAATGACTTCTAATAGCAATTTATGTTGTACCGGCGTAAGCGGGACCCTATCCTCCAAACGGTTCTGAAGATGAACATTTGAAGTTTCTGATGGTGGCACTGATTCTGCCTCCTCCGACGCGATCGAAGCAGTAGTTGCGGAATGCGGTAATGGAACCTGATTTGAGGTTGGTAATAGAGGGGGGCTCACCACCTTTTCCGTCTCTGGCGTGAGCAAGGAATTAATTACGGGCTGCGGTAATTGAACATGATTAGGATTAGGCAATACAGGGGGGGACGTCTCGTTGTCCACCTCGGGTAGAGGCATACTCCATTTCGAATTTTCGTAGTCTAATGTTAAATTAAAAGCATATAGGAAATCAGCCCCCATTAAAAATGCATGAGGCACCGCGGGAACAATCAAAAAAGAGATGGGCTTGGTCACATTATTTAATTTGACTTGAATCGAAATTTGTCCTAAAACTTTCGAACATGCCCCGTTAGCAATATTGATTCCATAAGTAGATGACGCTTCATAATTCAATAAATTTTTTGACTTCAAAAAATTAATGCCCCTTTGGCCAATAAGGCTGTTGGTCGCTCCGGAGTCCAAGAAGGATAAGAAAGTCCGGTTACTAACCGATACCTCCAAAAAAGGTCGGTTGTCCTGGGGTTGCATTAAAAATAAATGATTTTCGTTAATAGCATCGGGCGTCGAAAATTTTCCAAAAGTAATCGGAAGTCCAAAGGCATGACAAAAATCCGAACCTACAATGAATGATTCCTGCACATCCGGTGCAATTAAAAAAGGAATGTGGTTGGTTTTATTATTGAGGGTTATTCGAAACACCACTGTTCCGATCACAGGGGAATCTGATCCATCGGCAATTTTTATTTGCGTAACTCCAGCCATTATAATATGTTGGGCGCGTTGCGATTGTAAAAATTTTAGTCCATATGCTCCAATGACGGAATTAGTGGCCCCGGTATCTAAGAGAGCGGAAAGATCCTGATTGAATAAATTCAATTTTACAAAAAATCTATTTTCCCGTAGTTTAAGCGAAAACACGGGTTCCAAAGCTGGGCCTATATCGTTAAAAAATTCGCGAATATGCGATAACCACACTGCCCAATTGTTTTTATCGGCTTCAGTTGTAATCTGATAATTTTTATTGGTTTCCAAAATAGGTACGGTAGGTTTAAAAAAATTCTGTATTGTTTTTAACCATGTTCCCCAAGTATTGCTTTTTTTGGTAATTTTAGCTTTATTGGTTTTTAAATTTTGTGGTGCAGTAGTTTTAAAAGTATTATTTTTTTCGGTAAACTTAGTTTTATTAAATTTCAATTTTTTCGAAGCGGTAATTTTATTTTGATTATTTAATTCGCTTGAGGCGAGAAGGAGTTGGCGCTTGACCGCCCGCGACCTCTTCCACGACCGGGTCGGGTAAATCTGCTTACTGCGGGTGAGCGTGTCAATGATGGGTTGCTCGAGTGAAAGTCGGCGGCTACGGGTGCAACTACTTCCAACGTGCCGCCGTTCCCGTTTCCCGATGGCGTACATCGAGGGCAGTTTGTTCTATAAACATCGGGATACCCACAGGTATAACAAAAAATCTTGCGCGCCACTGGACAATCGGAATATCTATGATTAATTTGGTTACAGTTCCAACAAATCAAATTTGAATCATTTGAAGCATTAAAATTTGTGGACTTAGCATTAGCAACATTTAAATTTGCGTTATTTATGTTAGCGGTATTTGGATTAGAAATATTTACATTTTCGACCTTTGAAATTGTAGAATAATGTGGTACAGATAAAGGGTTGATTTATTGCTGGCTCGAACTCGAGTTCGGCCATCTGTCCCGATAAGACGTCAAGAGATTTGGTGTGAGAGCGATAAGAAGAATTCCTAAGTTTTAATTCGTGAATACGTTTGCATTTGCTTTTTAATTCTTCTAAAGAATTATAATCGGATGCGATTAATATAGATGCAAAATAGGGATGCACTCCTCTTAGTATGACTTGAATTAATTCTGCTTCTAACACCTGACGTTCTAATTTTTTTGAAAGTGATTCTACATTCGTAAGATATGTGAAAATATTTTCATTTCCCTGTATACTATTTTGAAATTGGCGCTCCAATTGAACTTGAAAATCCGACGGTAAATATTCATTTTTTAATAATTTTACAAATTCATCCCAATTATTCGCTTTAGTTTTTGCATTACGGCAAAAATCAAGGGCCTGTTTACTAAAAAGATCATAGTATGCATCATAAAGATTAGTTTTTGTAGCTGATCGCGCTAATCGTACATCTTCAATTTCCTCTAAAAAACTAACAATGTCTCTAGGGTCGCCGTGCCCTTGAAAGCGAGCGAAATTCCATTTATACACGGGCACAAATTTATTATTAGGAGGAGGGGACATAGGGCCCAACGGTACGGTAGCTGTTGCTAAATTTTGTCTTTCATTTTCTAACAAGATGTTTTCGAAAATAGCTAATTGGGATTCTATAGATTGTAAAAGCGCATGTCGATCCGTCTTAATTTTTACATCGATAATTTCGATACGTTTTCGTACGTGCATTATTTGACTTTCCACGGTATTTATTAACTCAACATCTAAGGTTTTAATAAGATTATTATTAATGGAATCTATTGATTCTTTTAATTGTTCATAATTCGTTTCCCAATCGAAAGGATTTAATTTTTGAGGTTTCTTTTCCCTAATGGCAATTTCTAATTGGATCCTACGTGATGTTAACGTTACCTTGGGCGCAATATTTCTACTTAAAAGTTCAAAATTAAGTTCGTTACTCGATAAAAAATTGAAATCCATAATGAATAGAGATCATTTATTATTGTGCTAAACCAACTTAACGCCTGCAGCTGTTTGCAGATAACTCGGAATTTTATTGTTCTTATCGCGACAACTTCCTGTACACGTGCATAAATCTGTCTACTATCCTTAATCACATATGCAATCGTTTTCAACGCGATTTTAACCCCGGTTTTTATTAATTTTAAGAAATTAATTCGAAACAACGTTAATTTTTGTTCTCGCCCCACGCAATGGGCGCCAGTTGATACGGTAATTTAACCCAAATTTTATTTTTCTTAAATGAATTACACGAATGGCCCTTGGCTGCTCAGCGGATCCCAAGGCGTGCAACTGCAGCGATACAGTTAAGAAAAGATAGGCCGGTACGCGACGACGTCTGCGAGAGTCGAGACGGTGGCGTTCTCCAGCGACCTTCGCACACCAAAACCACTTACAAAGTTTACTTATTTCTGGAATTAAAATTAGCACACAAACGACAATATATGACAAATACCAGTATTTACTGTTTAATTCGAAAATACATACAAAAGATTGTACACAAAACATGTACGCATTGGAACGAATAATAGCGATAAAAAATAAATGAAACGTACCGGGTCGACCACGAAATACGGAACTTTGAACTTAACTCTAAAAACTATTAAGCTAGTACAATGGTTCACCATATAAAATGGTATGATCTCGTAAAACTAAAATTTGAATACAAACAGCCATAAATTAATGCACCAACCGTGTCGATATTAAATAGAGAATCAAAATTCTATAACGTTCTGAATGAATCTTAATCTATAACACTTCACCAAATAGTTAAATTATGTACTCACATTGATCGATGTAAGTCTTGTGGCTTTGGTGTGAGGTGGGCACTGGAGCTGTAAAACGTGACTGCACTGGATGCTGCCGGAACGATAGGAACTCACCAGTTCCTTTCCACTTGCAGGTGTAGGTGGGTCCAGAGACGTACTGGCTCTAATGGCCCGAACGATAAGAACAGGTCGGCCGGAATGGTCGCGATAAACTCGCAGATTTTATGCGTGACTAGAAGTTGTTGCGAAATTCAACAGGACTCGAGAGTCTCGGCTACCTAACCACGGCATGAAGCAAAAAACACGATTTAAGTGCTTTAGCACAACACAACAATTTATTGGCACGAATTGGCAACAGTTGCCTTAACTGATCCTCAAAGAGGCACTAACGGTATCTCACAATTTCTAAAAAGGTATCTATAGCCACGAGCAGGGTGCTTTAACGTGCTCACTCAGCGGTGGACGGTACCAGAATGGTCCCAGCGCTTTCTCCCTTCTTGAGCTAAAACATCCCCACCCAAGGAAAGTTAACATCGCCAACTTGCAGCGGGATATCTGCACGTGTGGCTATTAAGATAGGGCTTGACAGTTATGGTAGATATATGACTTGTTGGATTTGCTGAAGGTAAATCGTAACAAGGTTCCGGACATTGGGCTACGTCCCGAATAGAAATTGCTGAGATGTCGCTTCCTTTGTCCTCGCAGTCGTACGCGATAAGGCTCGTTGACTGACATACCCACTGAGCGATGATTATTAACACCCAAAGTACTCGCGTTCCGATCATTTTGTAAATTGTTTATTATTAGTTTGTTTGTTTTTTCCTTTATAAGGTTTATCGCACTGTTATCGTCGCACTCTGTTTTATTTAATGTTTTGTGTGCATTATAATCAACCTACATAAAAAAATATAACACTTAGAAAAAATTGAAAAAAATATATATATCTCAAGTCCTTAATTTAACACATAGCACATAATATATACTAATCAAAGATACCATTATTAAATAATAATCCAAAACTACTTCCCGCAAGTGATAAACAAACATACATGTTAAATGCCTGCATAAACCCCGTATGCAGCCATTATACATGCCAATACAAAAGTGTCGCTTTGACACCACTTTACATCTAACTTTTATCTTGAGAGTATCAGACCCCGCCTCTCTGTAGGAATCGTAAATCAAAATTTTAGTGGACTCTTACCACAAGCCATAAGGGCTGTAGGGGTATTCTTATTCCGCCGCCTACACAGAAAAATAAATTTTTATCAAAATTTTAATGGACTCTTACCACAAGCCATAAGGGCTGTAGGGGTATTCTTATTCCGCCGCCTACACAGAAAAATAAATTTTTATCAAAATTTTAGTGGACTCTTACCACAAGCCATAAGGGCTGTAGGGGTATTCTTATTCCGCCGCCTACACAGAAAAATAAATATATTTCAAAATTTTTGTTATACGCCCAAACTTCTTCTGGTTCTAGTAGACCTTCGAAGCAATGCCGGGTTTTGGGGAGTTTGGGGGTGAAGTTCAACTTCACCTTCCTCTTCCGATTCACTTTCGGTCTCTTCTTCAGAAGAAATCGTTCTTAGGGCGGTTGGGTATTGCTCTAGTCTTTGCCATAAAGGTGGAAAGACGGTAAAATCACACAACCCATTTTCTTCATTTTTGTCGTCACTTTCTTCATTAAGTTCAGCTTTCTCGGCTTCGGCTTCTACTTGTTTAGCTTCGTCTTCTGAAACATCCTCTGGGCTAGTTTGATAGAAGGGTTTCAATCGATTTACGTGGACTCTTTGAACTGACCTATGTCCTAACTTTCTAATTTGGTACGTCACTGGTCCTAATATTCTAACAATTTCGTGAGGACCCGACCAAGGTTGTACTAATTTCTTCGACAATCCCGGTTTGGTTGCCATCTCTCTTAGGTAAACTAAATCTCCCACATCGAATCTTCGTTCTCTAGTCTTTTTATTAAATTGTTTTATACGAATTTCTTTCGCCCTTTCCGTATTCGCATAAACTTTGCCGTAAATTTCCTGTAATCGCGCGTGTAACTTTGACGCGTATTTTTCGGCTATATCATATTTTACTCGTTCAGGTCGAATAAAATCGTCGATCGGCAAGACTTGCTCGCGACCGTGAAGTAAAAAGAAGGGACTATACCCAGTAGTGCTATGAACCGTACCGCGATATGTCATCATGACTAATGGAATCCAGCGATCCCAATCTTGTTGATCACCTGCCAAATAATGTGACAGCATGTCTTTCAGCACACGATGCATTCTTTCAATTTGACCATTGGTGGTGGGTGCATAACTAGAAGTGTGCAGTTTCCGTATTCCTAAGATTTCGCAAACCTTTTTGAATAAATTTGACATGAAGTTTGCCCCTTGGTCAGTAAGGAGTTTCTTCGGTGCCCCGTGTCTGGCGATAATGTGATCTACAAACACTCTTGCTGTGGTGTCCGCTTTTTGATCTGGGATCGGAATGGCTTCTACATATTTTGTAAAATAGTCCTGAAACGTAAGCAAGTATCTATTCCCGTCTTGAGTATGTATTAAGGGTCCGACCACGTCCATTGAGGTTAATTCCCATGGTTCGGTAGTTGCGGTAAAATGTTGCAAAGGTGCTTTATTAAAATGGGGTGAAGTTTTTCTTCTGTTACACGAATCACATTCTTTGCAATATTGAATAATGTCCATTCGCATTTTTGGCCAGAAAAATCTCTTCTTGATGTTAGCCAATGTTTTCTGTTGTCCCGAATGGCCGTACATCGGAGAATCGTGAAAGTCGCGCAGTACTCCTTTGATAAAGCTCTGTGGTACTACCAGTTGGTAGTCGCTGGTTTCTTCGTCAAACCTAAACAATGTTCCATTTTTATCTTGAACATACAGGGTGATTCCTTCTTTCTTTTCCTCCTCATTATTAAGTTCGCTCAGTACTTTTCTACAAAATTTATCTTTTTCTTGTGCTTCTAATATAGCCTCTTTGCTCCATTCCGGAATAAGTCCTCCTTTATCTGTGTCGATAACATTTATTAATTTGTTGCAGTTTCCTCCACTATAAACTGTCACCGCTATCCCTGTGTTTTGAAACACCTTTTGGATCATCTTCTCAACCTTTTCCCATTCTAATCCATCCAATCCACAAGCAATCTTTGGCATGGCTACGGATGTATCTCCGTTTTGTTGCAAAAGTTTTATTAAACCTAATAAAGTTTTTTCTACGGCCTCATATGTGGGTTTGTCGAAAAACTCTTTTTTCGTTACCATGTAATATAAATTGCGTGATGCTAAAGTCAGTTCGACTACTTGACCTACCATTTTCTTCTGAGATTTCAAAATTTCGATTGAACCAAATCTTTTTCTAAATTCCAGAGCGATGCCTGCTCCCATCTTCATATCGGCGGAGACACAATGGGCTAATGCGCAACCTTTGGGTGCGTCAAACAAATTTTTATTATGGACATTATAACTCAAATTGTGATTATCGGTTGTCGTAACATGTCCATCTTCTTCGTTGTACATTCGGCTCAAGGCATCTGCGTTGCCATGCAGTCGTCCTGCACGATGAATCACTTTGTAATCATACTCGGCCAAAAATAATGCCCACCTAGTGAGTCTAGAACTAGGGTCCTGCATACTTAACATCCACTTCAGCGGCCGGTGATCGGTAATCACCGTAAATTTTCTCCCGTACAAATAGCACCTAAATTGTTTAATCCCGAAAACTACTCCAAGTAATTCCTTTTCGGTAGTTGAATAATTCAACTCAGCTTTCTCAAATTTCTTACTTGCATACGCTATGGGTCGCTCATAACCGTCTCGAATCTGACTTAATATTGCTCCTGTTCCTAGTCCGCTAGAGTCAGTAGCTACTATAAACGCTTGGCTAAAATCTGGATACACCAACACAGTATCTGACGTCAACGCCTGCTTTAAGGTTTTGATAGCTTTTTCCACTTCGGTCGTTATTTCAAAAATAACATCCTTTTTTGTGAGCCTTGTTAAGGGTGCGGCTATTTCTGCTACTAAAGGTATAAACCTTCGATACCAATTTACCAAACCTAGAAACGCTCTCACTCCTTTTACATTTTTCGGCATGGGAAAATCTTTAAGAGACTGAATCTTTTCAGGATCCGGACGCACACCATCTTGTGAAATTATATGCCCTAAGTATTTTACACTTTTCTTCAGAAAACTACACTTTTTCGGTTTCAGTTTTATGTTGGCGTCGGCTAATCTTTCAAACACCAACTCAAGCCTTTTAATGTGATCACGAGCCCCTCCAGAATTATGTACAATGATATCATCCAAATATACCATGCAAATTTCACTTGTAAGGCCGGACAGTGTCAGATTCATGAAACGCTGAAATGTGCACGGTGCATTGCTTAGCCCAAACGGCATTTTTATGTACTCATAGTGACCTTGAAAAGTGCTGAAACCTGTTAGAGGAATGGAATCTTTATCCATCTCAATCTGATGGTATGCCTCCGCCACGTCGATAACTGAAAACAAAGCTTTATTTCCCGCTTTATATCCTTGTAATAAATCGGAAATATTAGGGAGGGAGTAGTATTCCTTCTGAGTTACCTCGTTCAGTTGGCGATAATCAATACACATTCTTAGTTTTTCTTCACCATTTGCTAACTTCTTGGTAACCAATACCACTGGCGCTGACCATGGACTACATGACGGCCTAATGACTTTGGCAGTTAACAATCGATCTATTTCCTCCTGTAGCACTTCTCGTTGTTTATATGGGATTCTATATGGTGCTTTACAAATAGGTTTCGTACCCGGTTCTACTACTATTGAATGTTTTACCTTAGTAGTACAGGTCAATTCGTCGTCGTCTTCTCTAAACAATCCATTGAATCGCCTCAATAATTGTATTAATTCGCGTTTAGTTTCTTCGTCTAGATGATCCAAATCAAAACCTCTTTTAATCCAATCATCATTCGTAGCATCTATTTTGTTTATCGAACCAGTTTGTTGTATTTTATCTTCCTGTTCTTCTCCTAGCACTGCTAAAGCAGTTTTTTTACCCTTTGGAATAGTAACAGTCTGGCCAGTAAGATTAACGATTCTCAATGGAATCCGGTCGGCAATTGCCACTACCGAACTAGCAACATGCACCATATTGATACCTACTTCCAAAGGTTCAATGACTGCAAACTTTCCATCTAGTTTTTTTTTAACTTAGCGCTACATTGACATTCGCTACGTGGAGGGATGATTATCTTTCCGGCAGTAATCACATCCGTCTCAGTTCTTATTTGGTTTACTTTTTGGGCAGGCTTTATATAAGTTTCTCGAGTATTATTTTTGCGCTCATCTCGTTTTCTTCCCCCTAACTTCTGGTGCGCTTGACGTTTTACTTCCTTGGTCTTATCCTCTACAGACCAAGCTTTTCTTGTCCTATTTGGAGTCACGTTTTCTTCTTCCTCGTCATCACTAAGTTCTCCATATGATTGAATCGTAACTTTGACTTCGATAGGTACATGGCGTCTTTGCTCTTGGACTTCCACTTCTGGTTCTTCCGGTGTTATCTCACTAACGACCAAATGTGTTTGAATGGGTTTAATTTTGTTTCCTGCCATCGGTCGTGATTGTCCAAACGAATCGGAAACAAAATTTAACCAATTTGTCCAGTCGACCGAGGACATATAATGATTTCCTTTTCCTTTTATTTTTCTATTAGATGTAACCTGGTAAGTCGCCACTTCACCACCTAATCTACTTCGGTTGAGTGCCCTGGGACGTTTCCCTATCTCCCATTTTGACAACCCAACATTTTCCTTACATTCCTCTTCGGTGAGTAAATATACCTCTTGTCCCCATATATGCATGATCGGATCTCTCTCGTAACTTATAACAGCATTATGAGCTAATAGGAAATCTTGGCCCAACAAAACATCGACGTCAGGCAGCAAACTATCATCGCACACTGCCATAGTTTGGTCTAGAGAATCGTCCCATTCCCGCTCTATGGTAGGGGTTTCGATGGTTACCTCCGATGTGCCATATAACGTCACAAAGTCACCAGTAATTCCACTCAAGCGAAGATCCCCTAAACCATCCGGATTTATTGACTTTTCTAACACTAGTTGTCTTTGAACCAGGGTTATCGCTGCTCCTGAGTCAACCATACAGCAACAAATATTTCCATTAACCCGAAGCATGGCGATATAGGGTACCGCTCTCGAATCTAAAAATTTTCCTTTAGATATACAACCTCCCATCTGCTCTCCCCCTATATTTAAACTGCGGTCCTCTACCTGGGGTGGGGTAGTTGACCTTTCCTGTTTAAAGACCTGTTGTTGTCCGTTTGTTGACTTCTTTCGGGTTCTTGCTGTCTTCTGCTTGTATCGTGCGTTGGCCCAGCCCGACTACCGTACCGACGGTTTGAGTAACCTTGAAACCCACTATCCCGTTCCGATCTATCGATTCTGGAATCCTGTCCATTATATTGGAAAGTGACTTTCCGACTGGTACTGGGTCCTTGACCCTGAGCTTCGCCAAAGCGATTTTGACCATTAGCTACCTGCGGGCATTCTCTGGCCCAATGTCCCGGCTTATTACACATAAAACACTTTCCAGGTTCGCTTCTTCTCTTGCAATCTCGGGCCTTATGACCGAGTTCTTTGCAATTGTGACAAGCTATCACTCTAATATCGACGGTGTCGTGTCCCCCTCTACGCCCTTGGAGCATTTCTTGCACCAATTCATGACGCTCCACAATTTCTTCAGCCTTATCAAGGGTCAGTCTACCGTCTCCTAATAAGGTGGCGCCCACTAATCTGAACAGGTACTTCCTAAGTCCCAGTTTGAATTGTCCTACTATTAATTCAAGATTCTTCCTCTAGAGGCCAGCTTCCTCACCTGGACTAGCTGTGCGAAGATCTTCTTTCAATACTTGAATACCTAACGCTCGCAGCCGGGTACAAAAATCTTGAACGGTTTCATTTGGGTGCTGATAACATCGATTTAAATTTAACTGGTCCTCCCCTGGTTTCTTTCGTGGACTAAATTTTGATATCATTTTGTTCTTAAATTCCGGATAACTTAAGAGGTCTAAATTTGGTTCTGATTTGAAATATTCATAAGCGCCAGCAGTAAGTTTATACTTAATAATTTTCAACGTATCTGCTTCACTCCATCCATCTAGTCTACTTCTTTGCTCTAATTTATCGAAAAATCTTACTACCTCTTTTCCTGAAAAATTTTCAAGAGAAGCAGCTATCATCCCTAAACTATATAATGGACCAACCATCGTCGACATGCCTGCCATTGAAGCGCTAGCTAATAACGGGGTCGGTACCGCGTTACCTCTCACTTCTTCTGGAGATACTACATCTGCTCCAGTAGTCTCCATTGTAAATTTATTATAATATTTATAAAATTATATAAATATTTCGAAATTAAAAATTAAAACAAAATATATAATTATAAGAATAAAGAGCTGAAGTGTTATTAGTATCTAACTACACACAAATTAAATTACCGGGCGCCTTTTATCAAAACTATTATCCTAATCTTAAAATATTTACGCTATCAATCTACCAAAGTAGACGTCACAACTAAACCATACACAAAAAAAATTATTTTTTTTTGTCAAACTTTAAAAAAAAAATTCAAATCCTAAAAAAAAAGAAAATATTTCTAACTCCAACAACTAAAAACAAAAAAAAATTATATATTTTTTTTTTTCAAAAATGTTGAATAGTGCCTATATGCGTAACGTGTGTTAATATCCCACCGCTGCCACCATTTTGTAACGGCACGTCGTCACTTGGGCGTTATTCCCTCCGATATTCGCCGAGGGAATAACGCCCAAGTGACGACGTGCCGTTACAGCAAATTGAAACCATCACATTTATTACATGTGTCCAAACTTGGTACTTTGAACTTATAACCGGTCGTTTTAAAGATATGTAGCTGCATACTTAATATATGCAAATAGCTTAACTCCAATATTATTTCTCTCTGCTGCATATAATTCATACATTTTTGCAATACTGAGTTGAGCTGATAAATATTTTTTCTTTGTATGTCGTCTGGAGTAATGGCTCTCGTATGTAGGAAAACTTTCAACATGTCTTAAAACTTCTTCACTTTCACCAACATTCTTATTCACGGGTTCCTGGCGCCCCCTGCCGTCAGCATCAATTACGGAAGAATCACCGAATCGTTTCTTTGCTATAATAATATCAACCTTTCCTCTAGAGATTCCATATATATTTTGAAGCATTTTCTTGCAGATAATAATGCTATTTGTACCTATTGTTATTGTAAATTTGGTTGATATTTCACGATTTTTTAGTTCATCACTTTTTCCTCTACCTTTGCGTTCAGTTTTCTTATTGGTTATTGTAATAACATTCGCTAATACTTGATTTTGAATATCACGTCTTCCTATATGCCAATATTCTTGAAATATTTTTTTTGACTCTTCAGTGTTAATTTCTCATAACACTTCTTTTGGCAACAATTTTCCAACTGAGTGAATATCTTACCAGATCTTGCTTTGCCACTTCTAGTTTCATATTCTTGTCCTTTATTTTTCCGTTTCTTCATTTCTTTTCGTTTATATTTCAGTTTTGATGTATCAGTATTAGTTATATCCATATTATTATCTTCAATATTGTGTCTAACAGGATTTGCTTGTTTAAACCTGGCCAATGGAAAATCATCCGATTCTGACCAATCTTCTATAGTGTCATTGACAGGTTCTAAATCGCCATTGAAGCCAACATTGAAGGTATACACATTATTGTTTTCAATAGCTTCCTCCACACTCTCAAAAACTTCCAAAAATGGTGAATGTATGTTATTAACAATTACGTCTCCATCTGCGACAAGTTCTATAATTTCATCATTATTTTGAATGAATATTCAAGTATTGGAGTCTGCTGTTATTCTATCATTATTGTTAACGACTTCTTCATCATTTACGTTTCTACTTTGTACTTCGCTGTTTAAATCTGATTAAAATGAACCTTCAACAGCTATTTCTTTGGTTTTATTTAATAATTGAATCCGTATGCACAGGAATTATTGCTTTAAAAAAATAACGAAAAATATTATTAAACAGGAAAACTAACCTTAAAAAATACTTTACATACCAGGTTTCTTAACCATTCCCATTATTTGAAGTGTTCTATTGCTATACATAATTATTACTCCCACTGGCACACGCATAATTATGAAAAATATTGATGAAATAATAGTGTATTATTATTAAGCAACCTCACTTTGATCACATAGCAAACATAAAACAATATCTAAAACCGAACCGAAACAAACTAAGAAAACGAAGTCATAACTTGATATGGAGTCCTTTAGAGACATATCATGTTTTGGCGCGCTTCATATCAGCTTTTGGCAAATACGAAATTTTATAAATGTAACATATCAACAAAAACCACTTGGAATTACACAAAATCTGGACTACATACACATATCAGCTTTTGGCAAATCAAAGTTAAAGCAGTTTAAATAAGTGGAAAATTTTTATCTCATTTTGGCCAAAAACGTCCATGTCAGCTTTTGGCAAATAACCACAGAATTTTAAAGCAAACAAAAATTAGATGATATTCCCACCACGAATTCCCACAAGAAATAATTTAAATTTCGACGAATACCCGTGCAAGTGCAATTGCTGGTGGTGTTTATATTCAAAATATAGAAAACTACTATAATATCATTTACATCGGAAAATATTTAAATAATCTTCAAAGTTATTAACTTTTAAAAAATCAATTACTGTCGTATCCATTTTTCTTTCACTTTTTAAACGCACTTGAGCATAAGACTGAATGTATCAAACTGCAATCATCCAACTACAAACTAGCATAATCGACAATAATTTCGCTACATAGTAACAAAACGCATATAAGCAGTGGGTAGTTTACAATTCAAGTTTTTTTATGTTCAGCTAATATGATAAAATTTCTTGGTTTAATAAAATTTTGTGTTGAAATGACATACTAATATGCTACAGCAAGACAAAATAATAGTTTTGTTCAAAAATTTCATTGGTTTTCTTCCAATCCAACTATTTTATTAATTCGACGATAAAATTCGTAGAAGCTTATTTGAACCCTTTATAAACATTAAATCAACTAATATTTATTCAACACAAATAATAATTTATTGTAACAACTAAAAATTGTTTCATTCAACGAAATTTCGTTTAATTCAATAAGAAAAGATTCAAAATTTCAGATTCGTTCAATTTACCATCTCTTTTCTCTCAGTGTAGGTATAGATAATGATTACTGCTATAAAATAATACATACAACTTGGGTAGTTATGTAAAATAAAACTTGACAATAAATTAAGAAAATTCTTAAACAAACATAATTTAAAAAAAATTTGTTTTAAAGTTATAACCAAAATAAGAACGCCTTACGGTCAAATAACCGCTGCCGTCTTTCTAGTGTTAACACAATTCCTAAACATTTTAGATATCCTTCATATTTTTTTTTTGTTTTATTATAATGACCTTATTGAACGATAAAAAAACAATAGTATCGCGTACAAACTTCGTCTATGTTACTGAGAGATTATTGGAATTTCCGAATTTAAAGTAAACACTAATAAATAGGTAGAAGTAACTTTTATTTATAACTTAAGTGTACAACTTCGACCTGCCTTTACCTAATAGCACAAGAGAAGGGTAAAGGGGTGACACGTCTTTCTTCCAAAAGTTACACTCTCATAAAAACATTTATTGAGGTACTTGAAATTTGATATTTTTTGAAAATAAAAGTATAAATTCGATGAGCGCTGGTTACGAATGTAGTCATAAATTTTTGTTATAAGAATAAATCATTTTTTAGGCCTTAAAAAAATATATAAGTTACTGTAATCAAATGAGGACCCTGGTACTTAATGGGCTAATATTATTTTTCTTCTTTGGCTTGCTTTTGGTTTCCATGTTCATCTTTGTTTTTGTTTTTTTATTTTCTTAGATTTTTGGTCGATTTCTTTTTGTTTCTCCTCTGACATATTTTTAAACGGACTATTAGTGATTATTTCCGACTTCTTGGCATTTTTGCGTCGTATGTGAATATTTTGTATTGCCTTTGGCAATGGGCTTATATTGATTAAGGGAATATGAGACTCGTAAGTATTTGAAATGTTACCGAGAATGGAAGGAGGAATAATTTGTTGAGAAGTTGGTTATGTGTATAGAAAAGTTGATTGAGCTATTTTTTTTATTTTGATGATATTTGAAAATTAGGTATATATTAAAAATAAATTAACAGTAGCAGACTACTTTAAAAAAATCATTAAAGAGAAAATGGACGTGACAAACAAGGATAACAGACATCATGAAAAGAGTTCCGGAGTTGAAGTGGAGATTGGCTGGATATGTGGCAAGAGAAGGGTCTAGAAACTAGACAAATTCATATTCCAAAATAAATAACGTACCTTTAAATAAATTATTGCTCTTTCAGCTTGCTTCATGTGTGGTCCCACTTCAGTAATTAAGTAATGCACCAGATCTTTAGTTAAACGGTATGTTTCAACAAAAACCTGTCACACATTGAAAAAGGATCACTCCTTTCTCTTAAAACTCTTCTTTCAACCTTCTCCCTATGCTCCACTGCAATTACAGATCAATCAGAAAAAGTGTTACTGGTTAACCTCTAAAGTAATAATTATGTATACCTAATACGTCAACTACATTTTTATAATAAATTAAACTTAAACAAATACTTACAATCCGCATTTTTTAATAGATTCAGAATAAAAATATTAATTAATCCGTTAAAAGCCATTTTTTGTCTAATCCATTTGTCTTAACGGCTGACCCGTTGGTCTTCGTATAGATATTTGTTTATGGCGTCGCAGAAGGTGTCTCAACTAGGCTCTACCCGCCATGTTGCCTCCAATAGGATGTTTAATGTGGTTATAGCTAACGTGTATGCCATCCTCTTTACGTCTTTTCTTGTTAGACCATGAAATTGGTCTTCCATTTCCAAAATATAACAAACTAATTCGTTCTCCATATCATCTCGTAACACAACTTTACGCCCTAATAGTTTTATTTGGGCTGCTTCAATTGGCCGTAGCATAATTTTTTTTGCAGAACGTTGCAAGGTAGAACGTGGTACATTAAATATTCTTGAAGCTTTGAGAGTACCCGTATCGTGCTGCCTTAGAGCCCGTCCAGAAAGCGCGATTTACGCGCGAGTCCACTCGCGCGTTTGGATTTGTATTGCGTCCAGATGCGGCGTTTCAAGCGCGTTCTTACGCGCGCATGTGATGAGACGGATTTGGTCAGTTTAAAACATGGACTCGGATACAGCGGTTGTGTTGTGGCTTGCATACCGTCGATGGAAACGTCGTAAACGAAGAGAAAGTCGACGATTTAACGTGCATCCCATTCTACGTGACAGAATGACGCATAGCATGTTTATAACTTTATACCCAAAACTCAGAGAATATATTGAAAAGTTTTTCAACTACTTTCGGATGTCAGTAGCATCGTTTGATGATTTACAAGAAATTATCAAAGAAGATTTGACTCCATGTCAAAATTATATGGTACGGGATACTGTTTCGGCAGAAGAAAAACTCGTGATTACTTTAAGGTAATATTTTTTTAATTTCTTTATTTACTATAAGTTTAGACTCAAATTAACAAAAACTTTAAATTTTAACAAAAATTTGGAATCATTCTTATAAAATGTAGGTAGGTACTTTACATTTGATTTTTATCGTATAGTTCTATTAGTTCAGAGTCATTGGAATCTTGTGTAGATGCCGGTGATGGGTTTTTGTAGCTAGCCAACGTTATACGATTATAAGTCAGTGGAAACGAAGATGTTGAAGGTTCTGTTGCTTCTCCAAAATAATCTGTCTGTCCACGTTGTGTTATTCCTGTTTGGTTATGATATTGTGTCGAAGGTTGGTAGTCTGAACGTGTTTCTCCAAAATAATCTCTCTGTCCACGTTGTGTCATTCTTGTTTGGTTATGATATTGTGTCGAAGGTTGGTAATCAGAACGAGCAGCTGCTGGCTTAGCTTGTTGAGCTTGAAGTACTTTCATTAATTCAATTTTTGTTTGAAGTCTATTTTCCTCTGCTACTTTGAGAAGCTCTTTGTGTAAGGACAAACAAAATAGTTTGTCATCATCTGACTCCATTTGGTTTGATGTCTGTGGCTGATTTCCAGATGCTAAATTTGTTTTTATGATTGAGAGAAATTCTTCGTCGGCTGCATTTAGTTTTTTCTTCTTTTTCGCCTGACTACGTGGAGGTCTCATTACATCCTCCCCATCGCCCGAAAACTCCTGTTCTTCAGCGGCAACAGACGCGGTATTGATGTTACTCTCAGTTATTTTATTCCGTGTCGATCTTTCAAGAAACATCAAACGTTCAAAATAAATATATTTGGCTTTGCTGGAGGCTCCTGATCCAGATGGTGTGGTTTTCTTCTTTTTCATTTCTCTCACAAAGCCATCACGCAAACCTTTCCACTTCCTCTGCAATAAAGTACCTGTAAACAAAAAAACAATTGGAATAATTTATTAATTCTTATGTAACTTTCTTTTCAGATATTTGGCTACAGGATGTTACTTTGCGGACCTGCATTATGCCTACAGATTAGGAAAGTCTACAGTTATCGAAATAGTACAAAAAACCTGTTACGTCATATGGAACAAACTGCAAAACATAGTTATGAGAGAACCAACGAAGGCTGAATGGGAAGAAATTTCCAAACAATTTGAAAAATACACAAATTTTCCAAATTGTATCGGTGCCATTGACGGCAAGCATATCCGTATAATAAAACCGAACGATTCTGGATCTCTTTTTTTTAACTATAAATGTTATTTTTCAACTGTTTTGTTGGCCGTATGCGATGCAAATTATTGTTTTATTGCAGTGGACATAGGCGCATATGGAAAAAGTAATGACTCCACAATTTTCAAAAGCTCTATTTTATATAAAAAACTTGTCGAGAAAACTTTAGATATCCCAGATCCAAAACCAATATCGCAAACAGATAGTACCCCCTTACCTCATGTCATAGTAGGAGATGAGGCCTTTAGTCTGTCTGAAAATATAATGCGCCCTTATTGCGGTAAATCTTTAACAACCAAAAAAAGAATTTTTAATTATCGCTTATCCAGGGCCCGACGTTACATTGAATGTTGCTTTGGCATCTTGGTAAATAAATGGAGAATATTTCATAGACCATTGAATGTGGACATAGAATTTGCAGAAAACATCATCAAGGCTTGTTGTGTTCTACATAACTACGTAAGGTTAAGGGATGGCTATAGGTATGATCACACTCTCTACGAAACATCTTTGATTAATTTAAACACTGAGGCAGTGAGGCCTAATACGAGATCATTGAATACAAGAGATAGATTTGCTGAATATTTTGTTAACGAAGGCAAACTCCCTTGGCAAGATAAAATGATATAGTTTATTGATGTGAGATCTATGCAAAGTATGTAGTTTTAAAGAATAATATTATACAATAAAATATTATTTACTTACCCAATGTTTTTTTTTTCTCCTCGGAATCACCAGCTTCACAAAAAACTTCTACTATTTCTTCCCAGTTTCTACGTTTAATGATTCTATTAGAATAATCTGCTGATTCCATATCCCATATAGCTATCCTTTTCTCGATTTCGTCAATAAAAAGTTCCGTGTCAAAGCTATCACGCTCCATTTTGAACTAAATACGTCCAATCGCCACGGACACGCGCGTAGTACTGGACGGAGCAATGGCGCCGAAGTATCTCGGCTCGTGCGTCGCACGCGCGTAACACGAGCGAGTCGAGAGTCCCGCTCATTGCACGCGTTTTACGCGCGTGTAAGGTAACGCGCGAGAGCATCTGGACGGGATGTATGTAGCTCTAGTATCTCGAGAACGCGCGAGTGGACACGCGCGTAAATCGCGCTTTCTGGACAGGCTCTTACCGCTGTTATAGCGCGTTGAATGTCGCTTTCATCCCATTGTTTTCTTTTCTTGACTGCTTGTTGAGCTTTACCAGGCATACTGAAAAAATTCTTGATTTGAATTTTTTCTGTTCACTTAATTGATTATATTTTGCCATGATTTACAAATTATTTTTAAAAGATTACAAAAATGACTGACTACTTCAAAGCTCTAGAAACCACTGATGAGAATGGTATTATTTGTTACCCTTATTTTGCGTAAATAAAGGTCAACCAATTCATTTTTCTTAGAATTACACCTGTGAATTTTACATTATCCGAATTAATGAATTACATTATTATCCGAAAATAACTAAGTGTTAAACATCGTTACATCTAAGTGTTGCTACATGTCACCTTGCAAAGATATATTTCAACAACAACGATTGCAGGTTACACTATAGGGCTTGTGGACCCTTAAATTAAATACGGTATTGAAAATGAGCCTATAATAGGACTATTTTACTGGTAACTCTTGTTTTTTAATGCAGAACTCCCGATATAATTTATACATCTTACTGACACTTATTCTCCTGAGAGATACTTTGCGTCTGGATTGTTATATTATATATTGCTATATAACATCCACTCTTCTAGCTTTTTTAGCAATGAGGGAAATGTTACTTTGTCTACATTTTTGCATCCTGTATTGCGATAATAATCTTTTAAAACATTTCGCCATGAACTTTTCACACCTTTAAACACACCAACATCTGAGGGCTGCAAAGCGTAGGATGTGTGAGCTGGCAAACAGAAACGCTCAATGTTTTTTTGCAGAAGCCATTTCGATTAATGGAATTGAAATATGTGTATTATTGTGACCATCAAATATTAAAAGCTTAGTTCCCACTAGTTTGGGCGAATGTTTTACAAATACATTTTCAAACCAACTGAAAAATTATGCGGATTTCATCCACTTAGACGGAGAACAGTTGTTGTAAACGGCATTTTTAGGACCATCTCCTATTGCATTGCAGCAAAATAGTACAGTGTATGTTGCTTTTGTCACACTGCCTACAACTTTATGTGGATTTATACAATTTGCCACAATTCCTTTTTATTTTATATTTTCCAACTGCCTTCTTTAGTTCCCCCAAAGGGTTTCGATAGGGTGTATATTAGGGGATAACTTTTGATCTTCTAGAAACTTATATGCTTTTTTAGAAGTATGTTTAGGGTCGTTAATCGTTATCGTGTTGGTAAGACCATATCAAAGGCATATTTGCTTCTGCAAAAGGCAGCATAAAATTTTCTAATACAGTAACTGTCAAAGAAATGTACTCACTTAAATTTTTTCCATTATTTTGTAATTTTTCTAATAAAATCGAGAAATTTTTAGTATAAATTGTATCACAAGGTTATTTGCTGTATATTTAAGTATACCATACAAAAGAGGACAATATTAAAAAAGGATGGTGTCAGAAAACGAGGGTTAAAAAATATTTATTAAAAAGTGCAATTAAATCATAGAAATAAAAAATTTATTTATCCACAATTCGCATATTATGAGCCCATAATGATACTGTTTCTAATTGAATTATGACCCCTATAAAACACTAGTGTTTTATTAATTTAAATCGTAAATAAAAATTGGAACCAGAACTTTATTTGTTAATATTTAAATTTACATTGATATTGATGGATATTGTCTTCTTTGCCTCGTCGCTATTGTAAAGATTAATTGTGCTTGTAGATGGATGTACGTCAGTACCATCAACAGTGGGTTTCACAGCTAAAATTTCGGAAACGGATTCAGAAACAGCGCCTTGAATTTTTTTCGCTATATCAATTTTATTCGACACTGAGTCTTCAATGTAGCCCTCCGCAACACTAGAAGATTTCCATCCTCCGTGACGTTTGATGGTGGTGAGATCGCCACCGGCGTTCGCTAGTAGAGTTGCGGATGAGCGTCTCATGCTATGCCCAGTATATGACTCTGCGTCCGGAAGATTTAGGAAGGCAGCAACCTTTGAAGGAATTTTGGACATCGTGTTGATTCCAACCGATTGCACTGTGCATTTCTCGTTTTTATATTGCAAAAAGAATCTGACGTTGGAAACGTTTTCTTGACGTAAATGTATGTACTTTCTACAGATTTCAAGGGCGTTGATAGAAAATCCTTCCTCCATGATTGTAAAACTGCGTGGAACGTTCGTCTTAGTATTCGGCAATGAAATAAACAAGTACGACCCTTTATCCTGAACATTTTCGAATTTCAAATTCGTCAACTCATTGCATCGACAAGCTCCAGCAATGCCAAATAACAATGCAACCTATCAAAAATCAAAATAAATATGAAACATATTAAGGAAATTAAGTTTTAGGTACCTTCATCATCAAATATTTGTCATTAGGGGCCTTATCGAAAAATTCCTCAATATGTTCTCTTTCAAGAACCTTTGATTTTTTCGGTTTGTATGTTCTAGATTCGCTCTTCAGATATGAGGTTAGCTTAGCATATTTAGAAATATCTATGTTTTCATGCACTTTTAAAGTGGTCTTCAACATTGAATACTTCGTCCACATCGAAGACGCGGCAAACTTTTTCTTAACGTTCAAAAAATAAGCTAGCAGAACCTCTTCGTTTATCACGTGCACAGATCTTCTTATTTTCCATTCGGAAAAATTTGTTAATTCTTTTTCGTAAGCTGCTCTAGACTTCGTTGGCAACAAATGCAAAGTCGCTTCTTGGGCTTCTTTGAGAATATCTTCAGGAATAATCTGGTTTTCGTTCATTTTCAGACCGCGAAATTATTTTTTCACAAATTTGACGCGATTCGAAAAATAATGAGGGAATCAACAACTGTCATAGAAACCATTACATGGCCCACCTTACCTGCTTTTATCGATGAATTCGTTTTGGCCCAAATCTAAATTTATAACGCCTTCATAATATGCGAATTGTGGATAAAACGTTGTATTACACACGTGTCTTATTGGCCTCCAAAACACTCAAGAAATTAAACACTCGACCTGCGGTCTCGTGTTTAAACTTTTCTTTCGTGTTTTAGGGGCCTAATAAGACACTTGTATAATAAATAACTATTAAGGTCTTTACATTAAAAGGTATTTATAATAATATAATTATATAATAATATAATTTTTCACTACAGTTTCGGTGAATTTCTCACATTTTATTTTAAGGATGTATAGGAGACAAAAAATAAAACTCAAAAATATAAGATATTGATGAAAATTGGTACACATGTCATCATTGCCTTTGCAATGTAATAAAAAAAATTTCAAATCGATTCACTACACCGTTCAATAGTTCTTGCAGTTTCAATTTGATATTGACTTTTCGTTAAAATTCAAGAAAATCACATCTATGGTTTTGCTTAAGAGTCTGCTTTTAGGAAAAATCACAAGGTGTTAAACAGTAAAATACTTGTCTAAATAAAAATCTAAAGCTAAATCTTAAGAAATCCTAAAAAAATTATATAATGTAAAAATCATTTTATGAAAAACATTTTATTGAATAATATATTAGCTTAAAATATATGATCAAAATATAAGAATTTTTTCAAATTTTCTGTAGTTGTAGCTTGTAAATAAAAGAAGGTTTTAGCAAAATTTCATCACGGTTTACTACCCCGTTCTCGAGAAATTAATTAGTAATTGAACAACCGATATTGAGTTTTCACGTTCAATTTGCTAAAAATAAAATTGATTTCGACATTAAAAGAACTCTAAACATATTTAAAACTTGTTGGTATTAAAACTATTATGTATATCTCGATTTTTATTAGTTTTAACAACAAATATCAATTTTTACTCACAAAAATTATTACATTTTTCATTTAGATAGTAGGTTGGATTGCAGGGATAGTCACTAATAAAAATTTTGTTATGTCAAATTTAATATTTGTAATTTCAGAAAATGAACCGATTTAAACGAAAAAAACCTTTCTTCATGCATTTCTATAACTTTGTTTATCGTTTATAATATTTAAAAAGTATTTTACTACACACATAAGACCAATATTCGTGATATTCAAATTAATCCTACTTTTGTCTCCGATTGTATCTCCTATACATCCTTAAAGATTTACAAATTTTTATAAAATTATTTCTTTAAAATGTCAAATATTTATAAATATCAATTTGTTCATCATGCCAACGTGATAATAAGATAACGTGATAGCGTTTATCAACTAATATGAAAAAACCAATATTGGTTGAAGCTTGGTGCAATGTTACACCAATATTGATAACCAATATTTCCTATTGATCTGCGCCAAATATCTATAAATAATGAACATTATAACAAAATTTTCTGAAGCTTGGTTTAATATTGCGCCAATATTTTTAACCAATATTGCCCAAAAGCATACATGCAGTTTCTACCTTGTCCTTGTCAAAATATGACATTACTTTAACTTTACGATAAAGTATTTTTTAACGGATTTCTCTCTTATAACGTTTACGTCTGTTTCATTTTGCTAATATTACTCAAATTTCTTGATCTAAAGAGCAATATGTTTGCGTAAGTAAAGTTCTTTGATTTAGTTTGTTTAATACAAATTGTATTTACGACACGAAGTTATTTTTACAAGTTTATGTTTATATTAACAAAAAAATACAGATTTTCGGATAATATTTTAATCTGTTATATATGCCATAAATTTAATATTTTGTAGGACTTCCTTTATTTTTTATGACCGCTTTTAACCGGGCAGGCATATAATTAACCAGATGTTTTAAAGTTTCGTCTGTAACGACTTCCTGCCATACAATTTTCAACAAATTTTGTATTTGTATTAAAGATTTTGGTTTTCTTTCGGTAATTCTTCGTTTCATAATGCCCCAAAGATTTTCAATTGGATTTAAATCCGGGCTGTTACCTGGCCATTCTAAGGTATTAACACTTTTATTTTGGAGAAAACGTTTAACCTATCAAATTAAAATTTTAAAAATTAAATTTTTGCTCATTATACTATTACTTCACTATGTAAAGATACAAATAAATATGATACTTACAATTTTTGCTCGATGGCATGGTGCAGAATCGTCCTGGAATATGGAGGAAGATGCCTGGGAACTGTGAATTTCTATATATGGCAGAAGATAATCTGTAAGAGTGCTTATATAAACTTTTGCGTTTACTGTTCCTTTTATGAACACCAATTCTCCAATTCCATAATAGGAAAAGCATCCTCAAACCATTTGTCCGGCCGGGTGCTTCACTGTTGGCGTGACACACTCTTCATTAAGTCGTTCTCCAGGTCTGCGTCGAACATACTGCTTACCTTCCGACCCAAATTAACAAAATTTACTCTCATCGGAGAAAATCACGTTCTTCCAGTCATCTACACTCCAATTCTCATACTTTTTTGCCCATTTTAGCCGGTTTGACCGCATTTTCTTTGTTAAGAGAGGCTTTTTTGCTGGCGATCGCGCTGTTAAATTTGATTCTCGTAATCTGCGCCTTACGGTTTCGACACTTACTTGTGTTCCAGATGCTTCTCCTCTCTCGGTACGAATGTCCACTGCGGTTTTGAAGCGATCTTTCAACGAAATTCGTTTCATTTCTACGTCTTCACGTCGTGTTGTCTTTCGTTGTCGACCACTACCTTGTTTTCGCTCTACACTCCCAGTTTTCCGATATTTTTTTAAAAATTTCGTTACCGCGGATTGGCTACATCCTACTTTAGCAGCAATTTTACGTGTTGACCATTTTGCACTATTTAAAGCAACAATAACTGATTTTTTTGCAACTGTTAATTTACTTAGTTTTGCCATTATTTTTAATTTCACGTCTTTACACTTACAAGAAATATTAAGACTGAAACAATTTTTACCTGAAAGTGACAGTAAGGTAGTCTTTAAGCCTTTTGGTGCATAATCGCCTCAAAATTTTAAAACCGGATATTATAAACAATTATGCATAAAGCATATTAAAAATTTTTTTTGAGTATTTCAAGAGTATATTTATTAAGCCTTTCAAACCTTATATCAATATCTTTATTAATAATCTCATAAAAAATTCCCAAAAATGTAGTTCTTATTCGTTTTCATGGCTTGCAAAGTTTCGTATGTAAGAACAACTATATTTCAATTAGGCAGAGTAAGAGAAAGAGGCAAAAAATGTAATGACCACTTGACCAGTTCAAGAAAGATCTTGATTTCCGTCAAGAGTATTATCTAGCCTCTATAAAATATCAAAAAAAGTGATACATTTTTAATTGTTTAACTTCTATAATGAGTTTTTCGATTTTATTTTGAATTTTTGGTTGAAAAATATTGAACACATTTTACAAAAAGTTTTAGTTGCGTTAAGAAGTCCAAAATAGCCAATAATGTTAAAAAATGCAGAAAATATGATTTTTAGGGTTGGCGCACCTTAGTAAAAATTCAGGAAGTTAGATTTAAGTACAACCTAAAAAATGGCGAAAGAAATTTTTTTGCCGGTCTTCAAAAAATAAGAAAAAGATCGATTTTTAACTTTTCGGAATATTTTTAGGAGGCATATAGAGTGTTCAGGTGATCAAAAAAATTGTGTTGAAAGATGACTCTAATCACTACATCTATAAATAGCTTCAAAATTTTTTATTTGCTAGTTCGTCAGAAAAAAAATAATGACTGAAGAATCCTATTTTTTGACCCTCAGAAGGGGTGGACCGAGCATCTGGAGCAAATTATTATGAAAACCTTATTTTTACACCCCAAGGCACCCTTTTATCAAGTAAATTAAAATATTTTAAGATAAGGCCATTTTGACTATCTTATCCATGGATACCCTTTTATTGTGAATACATTTCATTGACCGCTACTGTATATTGATATATTCGTGTTGGTCCATGTTTTCTTTTATCCAATAAAAAGGGCCCACACCATACCATGAAAATGCTCCCCATAATTTTATATTTCCACTTTTGTGCTTTACTGTTTTTTTTGTATATTTAGAGTGGAATTCCTGATTCGGGGGTCTGTATTTAGAAGTATTCACAATTCTGCGATCAGTCTTAGCCGAAGTTTTTCGTGTTGAACCCCGATTTTCTACAGTATTTCTTAATTTTAATGCTTTTTCCACCATTTTCTTTGAGCACTTAACAATATATGTTATTTGGCGTTGGAATTTTCCTTCTCTCTTTAAAGTATGAATTTGTACTCGTTAGAGAAGAGTGCAATGAACACCGCGACCCATTTTAACTAAAAATTACGAAGTAATTCATGTAAATTTCGTGTATTTAGATAAATTACATTCTCACCTAATGCTTTTTTGTTCTTGTTCTTATAAAAACGACCACTGTTATGGTATGGCTCTATTTCATTGACCAAGCTTATATGACATTTAAATAAATTAGAGATTCCCACAACTACAAAAGTACCCTAACGGAATATATTTATACTTTTTAACTCTACATATTACATAGTTCAATTATTGCTTAACAGGTAATGTTAGCATAAAGTTAAGTAGGTACTACAAATTATACACTTTTTACGTATGAATGCGGTGGCTCTATTTCAATGACCACCACTGTATGCGTTAAAAAGTGGTTTTTAATACTTTTAAAGTATATTTCATAAGTTTTTATGAAAAACTTTTATTGTTATAAGCTTTTAATTTTTTTTTTCAGGAAAAAAATGTTTGGAAATAATTTTATTATTGTAGGTATTACAAATGATATAAAATTTTACTTATTATTATGAAAGTTTTTAAAGCAAGCAAGGGTGCACACATAAGGGGAAGTTACAGTTTGTGCACATAGTATATTTATTAGTATGTTTCTCAACAGCCTTTGTACTACAGCATCGACATCTTATGTAGGTTCCATCTAACTGTGGTAAATGCATTCCCGCTGCAACTAATCTCACGTCTTCTGGAACATCATCCTGTTTTTTTAATAGTTTGCTGGACGACCACGACGTTTTATTATACTAAAATCTCCAATTAATTGTTTTGCTAGAGATAATCTAAATGATAATTTTTTATTGATCATGCATATCGCTCCCGCATTTGATCAAAACGATCAACTCTTCCCATTATCGCAATATACACGGATACAAAAACTGGGCAAGATACTTTTTTTTCCACTTTTATTTTTTCGCTGCACTGTTGTTATGTCGCGGTGATTATGTACAGTTGATAAAAATGCAACAGGTTTATTGTCCATTCAGCGAACAGCTGCTAAGGTTCCACTAGTTTAAAATTGGAATTCTCTTCTTGCTAGTTTTACATTTTGTTTCATAAATTTTGATAAATTTTTTCTATTGCTTCTAACTGTTCTACAAGAATATATTTCTCTTTTTATGGAGCTGTGTCAATAATTGGTCGCAATTTATGAAGTTTGTTATGATTGTTGTATCGTTCGCATGTATATTTTCAGTAAGCTTTCAGTAACTCCAATAATTTTGCAAATGCATCACTACTTGTATTGGTCCAATTTTTGCTTTTCTTTTGTGCCGCACAATATTGTCAATAATGACAGTATGAAATATAGCATCAAAAAAATGTAGCTCTTTAGTGCATTTCAATAAAAGTTCATGATCAATTTCAACATTTTCTCGAAAGCTCTCTGTGATTGATTCAAAATGAAAAATGATCAATTTTGTTACCCCAATCTACAGTCTCATACAAATCCTCATCTTGATTGTATACTTCTGGAGATGGTAGAGGCAATTCTACATCAGGTTCTTCTTCATCAATATAATTACATTCCACTATACCTGTATTACAATCTTCAAGGGTTTTCTTGAAAAAGTTGACTTTCCGAAACATTTCGAGCTACTTTTTACCCGCTCACATGTTCTAAAAACGCATTAATCGATTGGCTTTTATCGCCAGAAAAGGAAATGTCCCATTTCAACCCCGTCAATACCGAAGGAGTAACCGTAGGAAACAGCCCCGGCCCGAGGGCGTTAGCCCGAGAACAGGCCGGGGCTGTTTCCACGGGTATTGCACGAATAAAAAGGTGGCGGTTAAGGAAGTAGAGGGGAACGCGTAGACGAAATTTCGTTTGGAAAAATTTCTTTCGTTTTCGAAATAATACGATTTTTAATTTTTCGTTGCACCAGATACAGGTACGTCGGTACCTGTTTCCACTTTTTGCACTTTTTTTACACTTTTGTTTTATTTTCGTCACCCGTTGCGAAAAATTGTTTTTTTTTGTTTTTCGAGTTGTCGCAATTTTTTGGGAATCTCGTTAATCCATTCCAGTTACGTTTTTTTTTTGGAATTTCGACTCGAAATTTTTTGTGCACCTGGCCGCACGAAATCGGTGGGGGTTTATTTGGTGGCAGGGGGAATTTTTTTGCTCGGATTTTCGTCATCTCGCACCGTTTTCGAGTTATCGCAATTTTTAGAGAATCACGTTAATCCATTGATGCAGGTCACGAGGGCAATACCCGGCTGACAAGGTACATGAGGTAATGTCGCAGCAATTGGGACTGAAGAAGATATAACGGATGGCACAACATTAAGTCCAAAAGGGACAACAGGAACATCTTCAACCTTCAAAGATTTCAAAGCCGATAATAAATTTGATTCACCTTGTGTAAATTCAGAATTCGTAGCAATAGTAGTTTTTCGAGAAACTTCCTAGTTAAAAATGATATCCGCTAAAGCATTTCTTAACTTCTCTTTGCTCTTAACCCCCTCCTCACTGAGTGGTAATGAATTTTCAATACGATTCATAATATGAATAATTCTCGTCTCAATGGCCAGCGTTGGTGGTGTGATTACACCAGCATTCGCGATAAAATCAATCAAAACTTCGAGAGAATTCTGAATTGCATCTTCGTCAAAGGAAAACATATACGGGGGTCGTGTGAAGGAAGATTCGGTATTTTCATTACTTAGGAGTTTTCTTAAATATTTTCGTAGAGTTGCCACATCCGCTTTCCAACCTTCCATAATCTTTCTCCATACTATTTTAAGTGGCCGAAAGAAAGCGACATCCAGCGGTTGAGTCAAATGCGTAGAGTTGGCCGGTAAAAAAATAAAAGATATGTTGTGACGCAAACAAGACTCTACTGTATTTGGAGAATAGTGGCTTGAAAGGTTATCTCCAATTAAGTATTTTTTCCAGTCAAATCTTTAAGCGCTGGTATTGCAATGCTTTTAACCCAATCGCCAAAGGACACGCTATCGAACCATCCACTAGCACTGTTGTTATATCTCGCCCCTTTAATTCCTCCAACTATCCAAGATTCATACAGATGTTTGGACTTATACACAACATATCGACGGCTGCAACACAGTACCTTGTAACTGCAATAATCAAAATGTTGGGAAAAGAAGAAAACATGTTAGGAAGGTTAATATTAAGTAATATTAGAGGAATTTTTAAAACTAACTAAAATAGGTTTTTAAAATTAGTATTAGCATAAATAGTTTTTGATAATTATTAATTTTGAATAATTTATGTCAGTTGAGTGGTACTGCTTCGATTAGGGTGTCAGTTACTAGGATTTGCATTTTTCTTTTAATGTTAAAAAATAATAGTTTAATTCAACTTAAAATATTTTAATGTCAGTAATAAACAAGTAATAATTCAGAAAAATTTTAAAGAAACAAAGTATTAAACATAGTATTAAATTTAAAATATTTTTCTCAGTAGATAATAAACAAATAAACAAGTTAAAATGAAAAAGCGAAACAAACAAAATATTATAATATTATAATAAATAAAAGTAGACGTATACTAAGAATGTCGCAGTTGATCATAAAAAGCCCAAAAATCAAGAGGAATTACTGCTTTAATATCCTGCAGATCTTTGAATTTTCTTTGAGTTATTGCTAGTGGCGTGGTAAAAAGATTAGGAAATTTTCCATCAATAAAGTTAACCGTTTTGGGTCGCCTAGGGAGTTCTTGAAACTCACCATCAAACGTTAACTTATACAGAATTTCTTCATTTGCATAGTGCAACACTCGCAAATTAGTTACTGTTGGGTCATGGACCATTTTACCTGGCCGAATTGAGTTGTATTTGAGCATTGGTCCATGTCCATAATTTTTAAAAAAGTCAAAAGGCGGTTTTTTAGCTTCCTATGGTTTTATTTTCCTGGCTTCTTTTGTAACTTCAACATAGTCATATGGTACATAAATTTCTCTATTCTTAAGGGCCGTTTCAATTGTAGAATGCACTGAATCGCATTCCATTTGAGTATGGCCCTTAATCAAAAATGTTTGTGTAATCGCGACTTTGTATTTTTCGCTAATGTACAATAACGCATTTGAAAGGATGTTGTTTCTATTTTGGGCCGTGCAGCCATCAGAATAAATAATAATCGGTTTTATGCTACTTAGGCAGTGTGTCTCTAAGTAGTCGACTAGAAACGAAGCATATACAGATGCCTGGCCATCAGCAGTTACCTCATCGTACCAGTAGCAAGTGCAATGGTTATTAGCGAGATTGTAAACTGTAAAATTATGGCAACATAATTTCGTCTTATAGTATAAAGCGTTGGCAGGTATTGCAGGACATAGTTTAACTGCTTGGACGTCTACAGTTAATACTATGCATTTTCCCAATTTAACTCTTTCTTTATCAGCCTCTTTCTCAGCTCTTGCTCTATTCTTCATTTCTATATGAGTAATATATTCGGTTTCATTCAAATTATTATTTTTGAAGGCAAAGCAATCGTTACATTGATCTTTTCTAGGATGGAAAAGTGCAATGCTCATATCGTTTACCATCGTCATAAGTGTTTTCAATGATAAGTGCTTTCTTGCTTCTTTCTGACAAAAATTGGTATACTCTCTATGCAACTGTGTGAAAGATTGAAAAGTTTGTTCCAAATATATAAACAGGTTTTAGGGAATATTGGACACTTTAGGTAGAAAAAAACTACTGTATAATTGCCGACGTTTCGCTCAACCTTATTGTGAGCCTCTTCAGGGCTAGAAGTGCTTTATTAGAAAAGGATTTCTCTCTTTAAAAATACAACTCACCTAATTACACCGTAAACCGTGTGGTGTTACAATTTCTAATAACTTCTCAGGTTGTTTACATAAGCGGCATAACATTGGCTTAAGCAAAAAATGTACATACAACATAAAAACATGAATAAAATGTAGTCAATCAAATTAAAATATCTAAATGTAAATTACAAACTAATAACACGCAAGTAAAACCAACAATTGATAAACCTTCAACAAATTTGTTTGATGATAACTGTGCATTGCAAGGACGCATATTATCTTTTCAAATTAGTAGATCTCCATATATTACGCTGAGCTTCTGCGTATCTTCTCTAAAGTTGATGCTATTTTTTGTGGTCTTTATATGATACATCTCACTGATTGACCTTTTGATATAATTTTCCTCTAGGTCCAGCACTTCCGCTCGTTCAAAATCGAACGAGTGTTTATGTTCTATGTGATGTTGAACCAGTGCTGATATGCTGGTTGGGTCAGTTCTAGCAAGTTTTCCTGGGGTTGCTTTTTGATTTTTTGGCATCTCTTTATCCGATTTTTTGCAGTCGTTTTTGTGTTGGTATAATCTATCTTTCAACCACTGTTCGGTCTGACCAACGTATTTCCCGTCACAATCTCTGCATGGGATCACATATACCAATTCTGATTTGTTTCCCTTATCCATTTTTGTCTTTAAACTTGTTAATAGACTCCTGTGGTCTTTGATGTTGTAAGGGGCGAGTGTGCAGTAAGGCTTCAACATTTTTGTTAGGCTTTCTGTCAAACCTCTTATGTAAGGAAATTTAAAGTACTTCTGTTTAACATCAGTTTCAATTTTTATTTCTCGATATTGTATACTCCTTTCTGCCGCTCTCACAAACCAGTTTGGGTATGAATTTTCTTTAAGGAGAGCATCTATCTTTTTTCTATTTTCCTTTTTAAAGGAATGGTGACTGATGTCTGTCACTCTTTTAATTAGTCTTTTTTAATAAAATTTAATAAATTAATTTTAATAAAAATTATATACCAATTCGTTATAATACCATTTTTGTCATCTCTAATTACCTTTATGTCTAGAAAAGGTATCTCCCTGTTTTGTTCCCTTTCCATTGTGAACTGGATGTTGCTGGGATATGCATTGAATTTTTTTAAGATGTATTCTTCTTGGCCTTTTGGGACTGCCATAATTGAATCATCTACATATATGTGAAAGAATGGTATTATGTAATCAATGTTTCTTAGTACTTTTTTTATCAATGATTCCATCACTAATCCAGCTAATGCGGGACTCGCTGGGTTACCCATGGCCAGCCCCTCCAGTTGATTATACATTTTGTTTTCAAATTGAAAATAACTAGTCGTAAAACAGATATTAATAAGTTCTAGCATTTCATCTAATTTTCATTCAGTATAGCAACTAATGTGGTTCCAGTTCTCCTGTATAACTTTGATAACCACACTTCTTGGAATGCTCGGGAACAGGGACACCACATCGAGGGATATTAAAACATAATTTTCTGGTATCTTCGATGTTTTCGTTTTTTCTACAAACTCCTGAGAACTTTTTACTTTTATATTGTTCCAAATATAATTTAGTTGTTTCTTTCCGGCAATAATGAGATGGCAGTTTATTTAACTCATCAAGAAACCTCTTCATAAGAGTCTTGTCTTCCAAAAAATTATCTATTCTTTTTTCACGTTTGGAAACATTAACATTCATACCATAGCTACTTTCCTCTGTCCAACTTTTTACCGACCATTCACCCAAACATAATGTTTTTAAATACATCGTTTTACAAACCCTTATACTTATACTATTTTGTATGACTAGATTATATTCTAAACTTCCGGTACGTCTAGGCACTGCATCGTCCTCTTGATATTTTGGTCTCTTGGTTTGGTTCATTTGTACTGTATTGCACACATAAATTTTTCTTTGGTCCCAGTTCATGGTATTCCAAAACAAATCAAAAATTATTTTCCGATCCTCTTCTAGTACTCTTGAGCAATGTTTCGTAGTTTTCGTTCTCCCCTTTCTATATTGTGAAATGTATTCGTTTGATTTGCAGGCTTGGAAAAGCCTAAATAGCTCTTTCCATGCATCCGTCTATTTTTATTTATCTTTCTTTTATTAGCTCGGCTTGCCTTCTTTTTATTGATTTCTGTAAGATTCTCTACAGATTTGGATGTCGCCGCGTCTGGGTTTTCATTTTCTAATCCTAATTCCTCGTCACTTTCTGATTCAGATTCATCAGAACCTGGAGTATATTCTGGATCTAAGTTATTTTCTTCTGCAGATTTAGTCATTAGTTGATTTTTAAGACCATTATTCTCAGTCAACACAGTCTCATAATGGGCAATTGTATCAAGTTGATTGTCATTGGAATCATTATTTAGAAAAACAATATCAGCTTCTTCTATTACTTGATTCCAATCTCTCGGATTTTCACTCGAGTTGCCCCCCTTGAGAACAAGCCCCCGGCCTGCTATAAATGCTGGGCAGAGGGCCATCCGACAAAGGAGTGCAGTGGCCCAGATAGATCGAGGGACTGCCTCCAATGTGGAGAGACCGGACACCAAGTAGCGGAGTGCCAAAAGAAAACGCCGCACTGCAAGAAATGCGGCCAGGAGGGACATCGGGAGTGGGGAAGTAAGTGCAAAAGCACTACCAGGGCTGTCGACGCTATCCGGCCCAAAACAACACAAAACCCCGAAAAAAGGTCTCAAAGGGGTATAGCCCACTCCCCAAGGACAGGGCTGGGTTACCAGGCACCAGAGAAAACCCCCCGCCCCCCCAAACATCGGCGACCACCACCACAGGCGCCACCACCGGCGCCGACACCAAGACCGGCCTCACTTCCAGCCCCGTCGTCATCTCCGACGACCGTGAGGCTATTGCGGCTGCAAAGGACGGAGCCCTCGAGAGCGGCACGCCTGTGGAGGTCAACAAGGATGAGACAACGGACGGATCCCGCACCGCGGATATCACCACCCCATCAGTGGCAAGGATGACCCGAGCGGCAGTCGCCAAGATGGAGAAGGACGAGTTTGCCCACAAGTATGTGGTGTTCAGGCTGGCGGAAGACGCAGTGCGTGACGCAGTACGACTATACCTCGCGTACTCTCACGACAAGAGCGAGCAGACGTGCTTCCGGAACAACTCGCCTCAAAATCTGCGCCAGAGAATCCGAAGTGCCGGACTCCCAGTCGAGTACGATCAGCTACTGGCCATATACGAATCCAGCTACGTAGACAAGGGCCAGACTGCGGAGTCGGCGCACCACGATCTCGAAGGATTTAAAAAGCAGTGTGCGACCGAGAGGGAAAGGAACATCCAAAAAGCCCGCGAAACCAGCGCGGCCTTCCACAGCCCGGTGCGAAAAAGCTCCAGCTCGACGTGGAAGAAGGATTTTTAGTCCCCAGGACACGTAAGGGGGTACTCGCAAACCCCCCCAAGAAGAAACCCGTCCGGTTCCTACAAGCGAACCTGCACACTTCCAGTGCCGCCCAGGATCTCTTGCAAGCCACCGCCAAAGCAAGAGAAATAGACATTGTCCTGCTTTCGGAGCCCAATCTCCAGAGATCGGCTAAGCTCATTAAGGATGACACCGGCAGAGCAGCAATATACCTGCCGAAGGCGATGGACATAAAAGAGAGTGGCGCGGGAACGGATTTTGCGTGGGTCAGGGTGCGAGGGGGGAGAGTGAGGGTGTACAGCTGTTACTTCTCCCCAAACGACCCGCCCGGACTCTTCCAACAACAGCTGGACGACCTTATGGCCGACGCAGCCAACCGGACGGACAACGACGAAGACGTCATCGTGGGAGGCGACTTCAACGCCAAGTCGCCCGCATGGGGATCTCCTCACACCGACGAGAGGGGTGAGATTCTTCTAGAGGCCCTGGCTGCGACCGACATCCTGGTAGCCAACGTCGGAAACACCCCGACCTTTGAGAGGAATGGCTCGACTTCGATTCTCGACCTCGCCTTGGCCCCCTCCCGGACCCCCCGTAAAAAATCCCAGTGGAGGGTCCTTGACGAAGAGAAACTGAGCGATCACAGATATGTCTCGTTCACGGTGGCAGACAGCAGACGAACCGACGCCACCAAGGGTTGGCAGCAACACAAGATGGACAAGGCCAAGCTGCTGGAAGCTTTCATCGTGAGGGAAGGGGGTGGAGCGGACCATCTCATGGAGGCGATAATAACATCGTGTGACGCCTCCATGCCGAGAAGAGGAAGAAGCGGACGAAGACCAGTCCATTGGTGGAGTCCTGAGATAGCTGCCCTCAGGAAGGCCGCCAACAACAAACGACGGGCATGCCAGAGAAACCGGCGCAGACAAGCAGCCCCAACAGACGCAGCACAGGAAAACTACAAAAAAGCCAAAAAAGACCTGTCCCTGGAGATCAAGCGTGCCAAGAGGAAGTGCTGGAAGGACCTGCTGACCCTTCTTGACGAAAATTCATGGGGGAAAGCCTACAAGATCGTGAAAGGCAAACTTGTGGGAAGGACAAAGATACCTGGACTCAATCCTACCAGAGTCCGGACGATAGCCGAAGAACTTTTCCCGGCTCATCCAACAGAAGTCCACGAGAGACCAGCTGTGGCCCTAAAAACCTTGGCCACAGCGTATCCAGAAGCATTTCTGGCCGTCTTCAACAAGGCCATCGATGAAGGCACGTATCCCATCGATTGGAAGAAGGCGGAACTGGTGCCATCAGGAAAGGCCAAAAACCCCTGGAAGAACCCTCCTCGTATCGACCCATCTGCCTGCTGGACCACGCCGGCAAGCTCTTTGAAAAGATGATCCTGCGAAGGCTGACGCAGGACATCGAGCAGAAAGGCGGACTGTCCGAGAGCCAGTACGGATTTCGGAAGGGCAGGTCCACGTTCGATGCGCTACAGAAGATCGTAGGAGAGGTACAGCGGGCCAGGGCAGGTACGCACAGAACCAGGAAGTTCTGCATGGTGGTGACCATAGATGTGCGCAACGCCTTCAACAGCGCTGGATGAAGACACATCCTCGAAGCTCTCCGGCGCAGAAGAGTCGACCCGCACATCTACAATATCGTGGTCAGCTACCTTAGTCAGCGGCAGATTATCCTGGGGAGAGAGGCAAACTCTCCGAGCATGGAAGCAACCAGCGGCGTGCCACAGGGATATGTTCTTGGTCCGTCCCTGTGGAACATCATGTATGACGACGTGCTGAAACTCCGCCTACCCGAGAGCGTTACACTCGTGGGATTCGCCGACGATCTGACCTTAATAGTCAGCGATCGAGATCCGTCGCCGCTCGAGGCCAAAGCCAACCAGGCCATCGACATCATCCTGCAGTGGATCCGCTCTCGGGGGCTACAACTGGTCCCCGCTAAGTCGGAAGCGGTTCTAGTTTCTGGAAGAAGGAAAGTCCCCGACATCAACATCGCAATGGACGGATCCCCAATCCAGCTCCGGGATTCCGTGACGGTGCTGGGCGTAAGGTTGGACAAACACCTCAACTTCGCCCGGCACATTAAGGAAACCATGACCAAGGCGGAGAAATCGGCGTCGACCATCGCCCGCTTGATGCCGAACGTAGGAGGGCCCAAGGCAGCCAGACGACGAGTGCTCTCCACCGTAGTGCACTCCATTATGTTGTACGCGGCGCCAATATGGCACGAAGCCCTCCACGTCCAGCGGAATCGAGAACGGTTGCTTCAAGTGCAAAGAAGAGCTGCGCTTCGCGTGATCCGCGCGTACAGGAAGGTGTCGTGTGAAGCAGCGCTGGTAATCTCATCCATACCACCTGCCGATCTACAGGCCGGAGAAAGGGCGAGAACCCACTCCGGACAAGTGAACACCTCCGACACCACACTGGACCGCTAGCAGGAAAGATGGGACGAGGCCGAGGTTGGACGGTGGACAGGGCGACTCATACCCGACATCAAAAACTGGGTCGCCAGGAGACATGGTGAGGCAAACTACCACCTCACACAAGCCCTCACCAGTCACGGATGCTTCAACGCATACCTCCACCGCTTCAAAAGAAGACCGGTCCCCCAGTGCGACCACTGTGGCGCGGAAAAGGACACTGCCGAGCATACCTTCTTTGAATGCAAGAAGTGGAAGCCGGCTAGGACCGCCGCGCAGTCGGGAACCAGCTCGCAACTGACACCCGACAACATGGTGGCCACAATGCTCCGAAGCGCAGCGGACTGGACCACGATCGAGGCGTGGATCCACTCGGTCCTCACAGAGAAGGAAGCGGCAGAACGCGAGGAGCAAGCTGCCCTCCATATCAACATCACAAACAATTAGAAGGAACATCACCGAGAAGAGCCATCAAAATCCGGCGACAGAAGCAACACAAGCAGACGTACCACCCCGCACGACACGAAAGTAATGCCTCACGGCCCGATTCTCGTGCTCGATAAGCCGGGGGGGAGGTTTTAGTCAGTGAAAGTCTGACACTACCATCGTAGATGGCGATGGTGTCTCGTATGAGATTTCCTCCTCCCTGCTTAAGCTAAAAAAAAAAAAAGGATAGATAAAGATATTGAAACAATGTGTTCTAATTAGATAGACCCCTCATTTAACGACAGGTGTGTGAGTCCTGCTAAATTAATGTTCGGACGCAAAAAAAAAGATTAGATTTAATTTTTCCAAACCACAGTAGAACGGTCGATGTAAGAGTTGAAAGTCAAATGAGTAATTTTGGTGGTAAACCAAAAAGCATTGATATTGGCGAAAAAAATTGGGTTTTGTTATTAAGAGCACCTTTAAAATTTACCAAATTCGTCCATCAACAACTTTAAAACAGACATTCTTCTTTACAGTAGTGTCTATAAGTGACCCGAAAGTGAAAGTAAGCATTTAACTTATATAATACCGTCGTCTGGAAGTAAACCATCAGGACTTGCTCCAAGATAAGGATGATTTATATCAAGAAAAATTCCACATTTCTTGACAGTCACTTCTTTTTTTCTTCGTATTGTTTTAATAGCTTTTTCTTCATTCATCCGTCCATATTTAATTGCATTTGTGTTTAATTCCTAAAGCGAACCAATATTTTGAGATTTCATATTATGATAGTTATTGCTATATTTACATAGACAATTTTTTAATTTAATTACCTTGTTGTGTATAATAACCGCTTCACTAAATTATGACAATCCTAATCTCATGCCATAATACTGTACGGTGTTGTTGCCGCGTGTCTTTTTCGATATGTATTACCTTATCTGCAGATGATACGTCATCTTTCAGTTTCAACAAAAACGCATCACATTTCTGTTCGAGTTCACAGGATGTGCAATCGGCTTCGATGTTCTGCAATCCATAATCTAGATATGGACCGTAATTGCATTTACGTTTTTTCTTTTGTTGTGGTTGATCAGCGAATTTTAATTTTCTTTTGCAAGATGTTTTCCTTTTTCTTCATAACATTCAAAAATGTTTGGCCTACATCTTTGCCTCGTAATTTCTTAAAAGGGGCTACTACTTACCAGTTTGGACCATCAGAATGCGACAAAGCCGCTTCATATGCTCTGGTCGTGTAAGAGTACCTTTTAGAAAAATTAATTCTCTTTCCACCCACAAATTTAGCAACTAACCCCATGAACCTGCATAAAATAAAAATATTTGGTATATGATTGCAAACAATGTCATTAATTAAAGATACCTTTCAGCTGAATTTGTTGTTTTATTAAAAGCAACTCGATCGGCTTTCAGAATCATCGGATTTAAAATGTTTTTAATTTCATCCGGAAAATTTTCTTCTAATGTTGGAATTAAATTAATCTCATTTGTTTCCTTACGGGTACAATAAGAATCGCTAAAATATTAATTAATAATTAATAATAAAACTAACACTTTTCTTACATCACAGTAAGGAGATTTATAAATAATACCAGCACATAGAATGTTGTCAAAAAATGTGGTAAGGTGCATTCGTAATCATTTCTCGAAGTTTATCAACTTCGTGTTTTTTTGCTACGAACTTGATGGCCACAAGTATACCTTTTACCAATCTTTCAATACGCGATATACCATTAATTTTATCAGTAAATAGTCGCCTATTGGCAATTGGAAATGATGTATTTTTGGACAATTTATGCAGCTTATCGTTTATACATCTTGTCATATGATTTGCACATTCAATTTTGACAACATCTCTTCCATATGGCACCCTACTTCGTACGTTACTGTACACACTTGCATCACCATCCCCTGTGAAAATTTTATGCATTTCTTCTATGTTTATATTTGTTATGTAATTATGTGATTTTACCAATGTAATATTTGTAAATTAGTCCTTGCTGCGACAAAAACCTTCAATTATGATGTCTTTTTCCATTCCAGTTGATGGTCCACTGAAATTTAGAAGACATTCGTGGGGTTTGGGTTCTTCTGACTTATGTTTATAAAATGCGCACATAGAGCACACTTTATTTTTCACACCTACAAAGAGAATCTTATGTGTCTCAGCGCCGATTAATACTTCCAAAAATCTGTATATGTCAAAAACCTTTTTTTACTTTACATTTTATAATTCAAAAGATATTACCACTCCACTAGCTGCACTGTATCCATAACCATAAGATCTCTTACTCCATCCTCCATCTCCCATATCGGTAATGAAAGGAGTTCCATCAGATGTAACATTGCCTTTCTCTAACGCAATATGTTTTTCTTCTTCGCCAGCTATTTCCATTTGTTCTACTAAATGTGATTCCCATGACTGCCAAAACAAATTGTTTTTATTATAAAGGTAAATATGATCACAAAGACAAACCTTCTTGAGTGATAATGAATACTTATTAAACGATTTCTGTGCCATGACAGCAGTTCAATTAAAGAAAACATTTTTCCTAATTGAGTGTGACCAATTCCCACACTAAAGCTTCCCCATAAAATATTTTCATTAATCAATTCGTGGCCATGAGGATCAGTTGTAACGATTTTCGTCGCAGTGAAAACGCAGCGAAGAAAACAAACGTTGCCGCGTTTCCTTAACAAATGTCATTTTCCCCATAGCACAATTTATTTTGTGCAATGCAATACTTTCATATTGCTTTAACACCTGTCCCAAATTCACAATTCTTCTGCAATTTAGAAGAACGTCTATTGATATTGGGAGCGAGAAATCCTTTTCGATGCACAATTCATCCAAAGAGAGCTACAAATTAATATTTAAACAGTGTAGTTACAAGAAACTATAGATACTACCTATCAGAGTCTATATATATTTGATTGTTGCTGATCACCTTCTTTCACAAAACTATAACTTCCTTGCGATATTTCACTTCCAGTAACAGTTATAATTTCACTATTGTCTGGAATTGAACTCTCAGATGGAATACTATTGATAGGTTGCATGTGATCTACGTAAGATTCCAAGTCCCGAATCACGTTGGATCTAATTGGAAATATACTATTTATAATCAAATATCTAGGAGGACTCGTCCTCGTACAATTCATCCGGCAGACAATTCGTCCCCGGACGATTATTATTGTTTTCTTTTATTTTAATTAATTGTAAGTGATTGTAATTTTTAGGTAAGTAAAAGTACTTTGAATTTGGTTTATCTCGCTGAAAGAATGGTGTTGTAAATCTGAGCCTATATTTTAATGTATTTTTCAGAAAATCATCATCGAAACAACATTTCCGTGACTAGTCCGGTAATAATAAATTGGACGTAGTTATGCAGAAACCTACCAATCCACAATTTTCGAAAAATGAGTTAATTACGAAAATGGGCTTATTAGGTACTATTCTTTGACTGGAAAAAATCTAGAAAAAATTCAACAAGCTAAAATAGATTTTTGGTAGTTATTTATTATTATGCATAAAACCACCAACCCACATAATTTGAATAATTTTGTGCAAAATCAGGAAATAGTATTTTTGGCTGAAAGATAACTTAGAAATAATTGACTTAAGGATATAAAAGCACTTTCACAATTGTCTTTCGAAGTGTTCTATCCAATACAAATTTTAAAATTAAATCTTATTTATTTATTTTCTCAATAAGTGTATTATTGGGCTGGTAGGTTTCTGCATAACTACGTCCAATTAGTAATATTAATTATATTGTTTGTAACTATGGATTCAACAAATTGACAAACTTGATGTTTGCTCATTTTGCAAAAAATGGTGTTCAATTATGCCCATACCTACAGTCGATGCTTCGCCCGATCTCGGACTTGAGTCAGACTTAACTACGAAATCGACCAATCAGAATTAACAATTTCGTACTTAAGTCGGGCTTAAGTTTCGCTCTAACCAAGCATCAACTATAGGTATGGGCATTATTGTTTTAAAATGTTGATTTTAAAATTAAACGAAGATAGGAAAAGTAGAAATAGAAGATGTTAAGATATTATTAGACGATTTGTAGTGTCCTGTTGTTATTAAAAAATATTTTTAAAAAAATTTTTCTAGATATTTAAGTTGAAAGTTCAATCTACAGAATGATATTATTATTATCATTATACAATGATAAGCTTGAATAGTTGCCACGCTCAAAATTGAGCAAAGGGATTGATGGTGCTAATCCCAATCTCAGGATAAAAAAAAATTGGCAATGCCCTGGCTAGCTATTAAATAGAAAAGGTGGTTGGTGAGTTTTAAAACTGGTAAAAAAAATAATTGGGAGGGTTGAAAGTTTTGCCCTAGGCGCCACGTGGTTAAAAATCAACCTCCCAAAGCGTGCTACTACCTAAACCACGAACGGTAGCGTAATTAAACTCAAACAAAAAAAAATTGGTACAAGAAAATACACTTGAATTGGATAACGTGATTTTATTGAATAATAAAATAAATAGCGCCAAATTTCAATTTGATCTAACCCAAAAATAGTAACAAAGTCGCGAATAGCTTTTCTTGCGAAAAGCGTAATCAACCCGATATAGCTATATGTGGTTTCACACAAAATTTTACACAATTCACTCCAATTAGGAGGCTAAAACAATATCGTGACTGGTGGTAAATAATGTCGAATCAAAATTGAGGCGCAATAAAAATCATTAACAAAAATTATTAATTAGTAACATAGACGGCACAAAACACTTATCTCAACAGCTGATACGGAGTCCTAGTAGATGGTAAAACGGAATCAATTTGAATTAAGATGGTGGACGTTCTAGATTGTTAACCAATAAGGGTGAATTGATGTTCTCCAAAATCGACCTTTTCATACAAAACGATTTTTCCACTACAATGGCGGTCACCGAAAATGATAAAGGTTTGGTTCAACAGTTAGCAGTTAACTGACGGAAAGTAAGAGGTCGAACGAAGACCCTAAACACAATAGTTGGCGTAGATAAAGGAGAAAAATAACATTAGAGGATTCCTAAAATTACCTCTCAGATGTGGTCGAGGGTCAATTTTCATATGGTAATTTTCGTAGTATCAAGCAGATGTGCAGTTGACTAAAATAAAAATTACAAACATAGTTTGCATTTCAAAACGAAAATTTGGTACTTACAAAAAAAGAATTCTGAATACAAAATCCTCCAAAGGAGATAAGATTAAATATCTTCGATAACAATCTTCAATTGTAAGTGCAGCGAATGAATCCCGAGAAATCGGAAGGCTAATAACAAAACATAAACCCACTTCCGTAGCACTTTACTAATTAAAAAAAATCTCTTTCAAAAGACCAAAATTACGAATCGTCAAAACTTGAAAATTTTAACCACGAAAAATGTGTTTCCTAATCATATCAGTCACAGGACCTCCAACATAATTTCATATTTCCAGAAATCCACCAACAATAAACAAAGCAAAATTATCGTAACCCAATTCTGAACCGTTACATAGTATGTAAAAATCTTATATTTATTGAATATCGACGGTTTTTACTCGAATTAAACATTTTTTTAAATATGATAATATTCATCAAAATAAAAATTATATAGTTCCACAGTAAAATAAGAATTCTTGAGCTTAGTGAAAACCGCATTTTTGTATCTTTTCTAGATTGTATATGAGACTACAAATTAAATTCACACTTTAATTTAAAATTGTGGCTAAACTAATTTTTTTACAACTTTTTTTTTTTAGTAAAAGTCTCTTTAAATATGTTTTTCTATAAGAATATTACTATAAAATCAGCTTATTACTAATTTTTTAATCCCTACTGACAGCCTTAAGTTGACGGTGTTTGATTCTACTTATCTACCACCTCCACTTAAAGGAGGTAAGAAATTTGATGACGCCGAAATTGCAAACGGCCAAATACTTTTTCATTATTGTCGACTGAACGCCAGATATTTCTCACAACGACCAATTAACTGTTATTATAAGATATGTTTTACCTAATGCTCAGCCAGTAGAAAGATTTTTTAGGTTTTGTGCCAATTTTTTTTCATACTGTAGAAAACCTATCTGTTGCGGCGACCCCCTGTTTGTTAGGCAACTCGTTGTACTTGCCCCGCTCCATTAGGGGTTTGTTTTATAATTTTGAACGGTTTATGAGCAGTACTCGCTTAGACTCGAAGAGTGCCAGATGTATGTAGCTACGCATGTAGCAAATAAAAAATAAAAAATTAAATGTTCTACAGTCCATTATTATCAAGAAAATCTAAAACAACAAGTTTGATCGTTAGATCAATCACCATTTTGGTCATTCGAGACGGATCGAACTGCAATTTGTCTACTTTGTGACAACAATACTAGTTCATCTGAAATCATCGAAATTGGCAATTACGAAGTGCCTTTCAACATTATTAATTTGTATTATTTAATGCAAGAAACCAACATTTGCTTCATAGCAAAAGTACAGCCAAAGGAACGTTCGACGAAGAAACCGATACACATGGTCGAACTCTGAGCTTCGCTATCGAGTAAGTCACATTCCTTTACATTCCTTATCTATAGTTCCACTATTTGTGAGAACAATTGCTCGATTGTTTTACGGGTTTATGTTTATAACCATTTTTTGCTACATAGCAATAAACATTCTATATTTTCAACAAAATTTTTAATTATTTTGTTTAAAATGTCAGAAACTGAATTAAAAACTTTGATTCAAAAAAGAGGTATTTTAAAAAGACTTCTAACAAGATTCAAAACAACTTTTGAAAAATTAAATATGCAGGATCCTGCAAATTTGCAAGAACTGCGTTTACGATTAAGCACAATTGAAAATTGTTTAACCGATTTCAATAGTGTGCAGGACCGTATTGAAGAAATTGATCTTGAAAACACGGTGTTGCATGACACGGAACGCGAAGCGTTCGAAAACAATTATTTTTCTTTAAAATCAAAGTCGGACGTTGCATTAAATGCAACCGATGCTCACATAAATTCCGATAATGAAAGCATAACTAGCCAAGTCAGTAATCATTCAAGTAATCTTTCAACTAATAATTCAAATTCAACCAACGGGCAGCGTAATAATTTGCAATTCATAAAACTGCCTACACTGCAATTGCCAAAATTTGGACGCGAATATGATCAATGGTTAAATTATCATGACACTTTCGAATCTTTGATTAACAAAAACGAATCATTATCTGACATACAGCGGTTTCATTATCTGCGCTCCACATTAACTGGAGACGCAGCTTCCGTAATACAATCTTTAGAGGTTTCTTCCGAGAACTTCGAAGTTGCATGGGAACTTCTAAAGGACTGGTTTGAAAATAAACCATTATTAATAAACACGCATATAAAGGCTTTATTTAATTTAGAATCCGTAAATAAAGAATCGCATTCTTATTTGCAAAACTTATTAAACAGCACGCAAAAGCATTTGCGTGCACTAGATGCGCTAAAGCAACCAACAGTTGACTCACTAATTATTTATTTGATAGCCGATAAGTTTGATCCTATTACAAGGAGAGAATGGGAAAAAATTAAATCCGAATTAGATGAATTACCGGTCACTCAGGAGATAATCAACTTCCTAACAAAAAAGTGCCAATTGTTGGAATCATTGCAAACACCAAAGAGCCAGTCGGCTGGTGAAAAGCAAAATTTACGAACAAGTCATTTAATTACAAAACCTTCTTCCTGCGGATTTTGCAAAGAAGGGCATCAAATTTATTTATGTAAAAACTTTTTAAATCTTTCAATTTCAGAAAGAATAAATGAAATTGCCAAATTAAAACTTTGTAAAAATTGCTTTCGGGCAAATCATTTAACTAAATTTTGTAAATCGTCTTCGTCTTGCCATAAATGCAAGCAAAGGCATAATACGTTATTGCATTTAACTGCTGACAACTCAAATGGACAGTCTACTGTGCCTGAATCAAATTCTACTGTGCCAGAGTCAAATGCTAATGCATCCCTTGCAGCAGTGGAGATCGCGACAGTTGGTTTGAATGGCAGCCTTCACGCTACCACTCGGGTGCTCTTACCTACTGCAATTGTTTATGTTTATAATAATAAGGGCTCAAAAATAAGGTGCCGCCTGCTTCTGGACAGTGGCTCGCAGTCCAATTTTATAACATCCCGTTTATACAACGATCTAGGCCTAAAGGGAAAAAAGGTAAATTTTCCAATTTCGGGAATTAACAAATCAAAATCTAATATTTCATGCGAAACAAAAATAAGGTTATCATCTTTACATAACTGATTTAATTGTTCAATTTCATGTTTAGTTTTGCCGGAAATTACTCAACACCTACCACAACAATCCTTTTCAAAAACAGATATAAACTTACCTCCTAATTTAATTATTGCTGATCCCGATTTCAACAAAACAGGTGAAATACAACTGCTATTGGGAGCAGAAGTTTTTTGGAAAATTCTATGCATTGGTCAAATAGCTCTAGGTAAAAATTTACCTATTGCGCAAAAAACTCATTTTGGTTGGGTAATTTCGGGTGTCATAGCAACATCACAGGGGCATTCTAAAACGCATTCATTCACGTGTTGCTTCACATCTACAGAAAACAATGACAACACTGAAATCCAAAAACAATTATCATTGTTTTGGACAAGTGAAGAAGTAAACACACCCAAGGCGAATTCTCCAGAGGAAAATGCCTGTGAAACCTTGTTTAAAAATACGACTACCCGTGATACTCACGGTAGATTTATAGTTAGGTTACCATTTAAGGAAAACAGCCCATGCTTGGCTGAGTCATATAGCATTGCTTATCGCCGATTTTTATCATTAGAAAAACGTCTTGAAGGCAACGCAAATCTTCATAAAATGTATCATGCATTCATAAATGAATATGAAAATTTAGGTCATATGACAAAAACATTTTATAAAGAGGAGGAACGAGATGTGGCATACTTCTTACCTCATCATGCCGTGTTTAAGGCAGATAGCACCACATCAAAAATTCGCGTAGTATTTGATGGTTCTTGCAAAACGTCTACAGGAACTTCTTTAAATGACACGCTCATGGTTGGTCCGAAAACACAACCTGATTTAATTTCAATTTTGCTACGATTTCGTACGCACTTATACGCTTTCACAAGTGACTGTGAAAAAATGTATCGCCAGGTTACGATCCATGAAAATGATCGATCAAAACAAAACATTTTGTGGCGAAATAGTAAGTTTGAAGATGTAAGGTGTTATCAATTAAACACAGTCACATACGGGACAGCGCCTGCTTCATTTTTAGCTACTAGATGTTTATTGCAGATCGCAATTGAATGCTATGAAAATTTTCCCGACGCATCAGCAATCATAAAAAAGGATATGTACGTCGACGACCTGATAAGTGGCGCGTCCTCGCGTGAACACGCCATCACTATGGTCAATCAAATAAGTGAATTATTAGCATCAGCTGGGTTCACTTTGAGAAAATGGGCCTCAAATGACCCACTAATGTCATGCAATTTAGTGAAAACCATTCAATAAAAACTTTGGGCCTGGTGTGGAACTCCGAGTCAGACGTTTTTAGTTACCCAGTGACATTAGAAAATTCTATTTTGGTTACGAAACGTACCATATTATCCACCATAAGTAAAATTTTTGACCCGTTAGGATTAATTGGTCCAATCATAATCATTGCTAAGGTCATGCTTCAAAAATTGTGGAGTTTAAACTTGAATTGGGATGAATCCGTTCCAGCAGATATTTTCACGTCATGGTCAACGTTTAAAGATGATCTTAAACATCTAAATAAAATCACAATTTCTAGACTTGTTTTATGTTCTCAACCTTCAAATATACAAATCCACGGATTCGCAGATGCAAGTGAAAAGAGTTATGGTGCTTGTATCTATTTACGATCCACCAATGCAGATGGAATTACAGTAAAATTGCTATGTGCAAAAAGTAAGGTTGCTCCCCTAAAATGCATATCTTTGCCGCGTTTAGAACTATGCGCCGCTCACTTGCTAGCTAAATTAATGTATCAAGTTATCTTTGGTTAAATTTAAAAATTGATGATTCATATTTTTGGAGTGATTCTACCATTGTACTTGCATGGATTAATAAAACTCCAAATCAATTAAAAACATTTGTTTCTAATCGCGTTTCCGATATAACTCGTTTATCACAAAAAGAACAATGGCACCATGTCCGCAGTCAGTGGAATCCTGCTGACATTATTTCTCGAGGCACTAACCCTCAAACCCTATCAATTTCCACTTTATGGTGGCACGGACCGACATGGCTGTCAGATGACATCACTTTATGGCCAATTGAACCATCGAATTTAAATTACATTGACTTACCAGAAACAAAATCTGTTATTGCGATTGCAACCAAAATTGATTACATCGATGAATTTGTTTCAAAATTCTCAAATCTAACGCATCTTCAAAGAACCTTGACATATTGCTTAAGATTTATAAAAAACTGTTCGAAAACAAAAGATACTAGAATATACGGTTGTTTAACTGTCCCTGAATTAAAGGAGAGCATGAATGCTCTTGTAAGACTAGTACAAAATTCATATTTTTCTGAAGATATTTCTAAACTAAAAATCAATAAAAATTTGCCCTCATCTAGCAGGTTACTACCTTTAAATCCTTTTTTAGACGATTCAAATCTTTTAAGAATCGGTGGTAGATTGAAAAACTCCAATCTTAATTATAATATAAAATTTCCGTTAATATTGCCATCCAAGCATCATTTAACGACTCTTATAATACGACACTTTCATGTAAAATATTTTCATGCTGGTCCACAAGCCACAATAAGCGCAATAAGACAAGAATATTGGCCTATTTCAATTACTTCTGTTACCAAGAGTATAATTCGTCAATGCGTAATTTGCAAGCGTTTAAATGCCAAGTCAATGACGCCTATCATGGGTGATTTACCTAAAACAAGAATCACACCATCTCGTCCATTTTCTAATTGTGGAACAGATTTTGCAGGTCCTTTCATTATTCGTGAATCATTAGGCCGTAGTCGTAAAACTGCCAAGGCTTATCTTTGCGTTTTCGTGTGTTTTGCCACAAAGGCTGTTCATTTAGAGGTTGTCAGTAGTTTGAGCACCGAAGCATTCATTGCATGTTTAAAGCGCTTCATAGCACTACGAGGACTTTGCCATACGCTCTATTCCGACAATGGCACTAATTTTGTTGGGGCTGATAGAGAATTAAAATATTGGTACCGACTTGCGTCAACTCAGCAACATAACGAATTAGTTTCAACCTTTTTAAGTCAAAAGAGCATTACTTGGAAATTTATTCCAGCTCGTTCTCCGCATTTTGGCGGTATTTATGAATCAGTTGTTAAATCTTGTAAGAGACATCTTTATGGAATTACTAGAAATCAATCATTTACGTTTGAACAGTTGAGCACATTGTTTTCACAAATAGAATCCATACTCAACTCAAGACCTTTAATTCCATTATCCTCAAATCCTGATGACTATAATTTCCTCAGTCCAGGACATTTCCTAATAGGTGACAGCTTGATGGCCATTCCTGAGCCAACTTTACTCGAACTTAACTCCAATAGGCTAAGTCATTTCCAGCTAGTACAACAGCTCCAACAACAGTTTTGGAAAAAGTGGTCGCACGATTACTTAATCATTCTTCAACGTCGTCCTAAATGGTACAGAACGACTACTGGATCATCATTGCAGATCGGAACCTTAGTTCTTCTCCGTGACAACACACCACCATTAATTTGGCGTATGGATCGAATTACAGAGGTGCATCCAGGTGCAGACGAAGTGGTGCGCGTTGTTTCAGTGCAAACTTCAACCGGACTTGTAAAAAGAGCCGTGACTCAAATTTGTGAATTATTAAGTGTATAATTTAATTTTACTTGTATTTACTTATTCAGTTTATATGTTTCATGTATTTTTTAAAAGGGATTTTTCCTTTTCAAGGCGCCCGGCATGTTGCGGCGACCCCCTGTTTGTTAGGCAACTCGTTGTACTTGCCCCGCTCCATTAGGGGTTTGTTTTATAATTTTGAACGGTTTATGAGCAGTACTCGCTTAGACTCGAAGAGTGCCAGATGTATGTAGCTACGCATGTAGCAAATAAAAAATTAAATGTTCTACAGTCCATTATTATCAAGAAAATCTAAAACAACAAGTTTGATCGTTAGATCATTCACCACTATCAAATGTTTTACAGACTAAATTAGAAGATCTCGAGATCAACATCAATTACTGCAGGGGTCAAAGTTATGACAACGCTTCAAATATGTCCGGAAAATATAACGGATAGCAGGCAAAAATTAAAGAGAAGTCGAAAAGTACTCATTTCGTACCACGTTCCAGTCATTCTTTAAATTTAGTCGGCAATAGTACTGCCGAAAGATGTTCAGAAGCAGATAGGTATTTTGAAAATGTAGTGTTTATACAATTTTTTCTCGACATCTAGTCATAGTTGGAGCATACTTCAAAAATGCCTAGAAATGATAAAGCCTAAACCACCAATAGTTAATAAAATATGTGTTACGAGATGGTCGGCTAGAGCTGATGCAATAAAATCCATTGCTCTTGGTTTTAATGAGATAAAATTAGCTTTAAGGCAGTTAAATGAAAATTACAATCAAAAACAATAAACCAGAACAGAACCTGGAAATTTACTTCGCAAAACAGAGACATTCGAGTTTAGCCTCATGACAATAATCTAGAAAAGAATTTTGGATAGGATAAATGCCACCAGAAAATCTTTGCTAAACACTGAAACGAATTTAAATTTAAAAAATGTACAGCACTTTAGAGAACAGTTTAAAGAAATAGAGGAAGAATAAGCCAAACAATTGCAGCCAAATACCTTGTATAAGAATGAAATATCAAGAGGTCGCAAACGAAAACATTTTTTTGATGACGGACCTGCACAATATACAACTTTTAGTAGTTCCGAGTATTTCAAAATTAATGGTTTTTTCCTATATGTCGTCGATCCGCAATTATACTGTCGTACATCACAAAATCAAAAAAAAATAGCTAACAACGCCATCTTGTATAATTTTTTTTTCTCTATTGATCTGTGTTGTCCGAATGGATCTATTTTGTATAGTTTCCAAGATATTGGGTATGAATTTTGCCTTATACGCCACAAAATATAGCGAAAACGACAAAAATCAGTACAAAATTGTATAAGAAAGCTATCCTCAATTATTTTGACGTATGTGTCTTTAAAGTAAAGCATTATTTTTAGGCAGCAATGCAATTGTGCTGTATGTGTTCATACTTATTTAGTGTTATATACTCCACAATAATAAAAATACGAGTAAAGTTTTATACTAACTTGTATTATTGTACGTGCATGGAGCGAATTGGTGGTTTTTCGGTACATTTTCATATAACTTAAAATATTTGTGAGCTAGTCCAGTTGCAATATACTAGTCTTATTAGAGTGAACATTGTTAATATGGAATCACTTCCTCCAGAACTGGAAGCAGCTTTGCTTGAGTAAGTTTTTTATAATTTTTTATATTTCCATTGATCAAAGACAAAATTTAATAACTCAAAAATTTTATAGAATGGTTTACGAAATTTTAGAAGAAGTAACGTTATCAGATGATTGTAGTAGCTCTACATGTAACATGTGTAATATGTACAGTTAAAAATGAAACAAAGGTTTTATTCACAGATGATTCAGTTCGTGATCCAGATTTTGAATTTCACAAAGAAGTAAATCCTACAATAAAATTGTACATCTACCTTTTCGATGGTAAAATATTACAGAGCTTATTAACTTTTCACTGAGTACCTTTATTTTTATTTCTATTGCCAATTTGAATGTAGGATCTAGCGAAGATATTTTAGAGGAAACAGACGAAAATATTGCGCCGAATTTACAAGAGCTGCCGGATGAACCTTCTCTTCTTGGTGTACTAAGAACTTGAAGTTCTATGACATCAGAATCAGAACTGAATACACCGAAGTGCGGCCGAAAAAGACAAATAAATACTGATAACTGGAAGCAAAATATTCGTAAAAAAACACAAGCAATAAGGAAAAGCTTATATTTCATCCAAGGAATGATTTTTACAATCAATTTTAAGTTAGCAGCTCAAACAGTTTTTAAGGCTTCATTTTTAATGAAAAATGCAAGAAAATGAGTTCTTTTGCACATCCCTATTGCACATTCAAACAGTGTTTAAAAATAATTTTATACCTGAAAAAAGTAAGATTTTGAACTGGTAAACCTCTTTACCAGAGAGCGTTAAAGGGTTAATTATTTAATTAAATGAATGTCCATCTAAATATGCGTGTAAGACGTGCAAAGGAAAACATCATTCTTTGCTACACGGTTACACGCGGGTTACGGCTCTAGTTCAGCCAGAAGTCATCGAAAACGACGAGCACGCTCATGAAAAGCCCATTCAAACGATTTCTACATTTTCTTCAAACGCATTATAAGTTTTATTACCTACCGCATCAGCTAAGGTACGAGATAACGCGGAAATCAGTAGATCAGTGCGGATTTTACTAGATTCATGATCGAAATCCAATTTTGTAACTACTAAATTTCGGAATCAATTAAATTTACCTGTTAAAAACGCAAACATCACTGTATATGGAATTAATAACTCAAATTCACCTGTTAATTCACAATACAAGTTGGAATTAAGTGCGAATCACTCTTCCTTTAAAATCACACTAACTTGTTTAGTTATCGACAACATCACGGGTAGCGTACCCACTTTTAAGATTAACCAGAATTATCTTAAAATACCTAATGACATCATTTTATCTGATCCCTCATTCGATCAACCGGGTGAGATAGATTTGCTAATAGGTTCATCGGCATTTTTCAAATTACTATGCGTAGGACAAAGGAGCTTGGGGCCAAACCTCCCTTTGTTACAAAAAACACAACTCGGATGGTCCGTAATTGGACCTACTACAACGGCATTAACCACTCAGGTGCAATGTCATCTCAGTACTCTTGATGTACAAGATCAAATTGCTGAACTTGAAAGTTACCCGGAAGAAAAGGTATTTTCTGCCGAAGAAAAAGGCTTGCGAGTCACATTTCGTGCAAAACACGCTTAGGAATTCGGAAGGCAGATTTATAGTAAAAATTCCTTTCAAAGAATCACCCGAACTGTTAGGCGACTCTTCATTTATTGCACAGAAGCGTTTCTTATCACTGGAAAGGCGTCTACAGCTTAACTCGGAATTACAAAATCGGTACATTTCGTTTATGCAAGAATACGTAGATTTTAATCACATGACTTTAACTAATATCTCATGCAAGATGTCTTATTATTTACCGCATCACTGCGTTTTGAAAGAGGACAGCATCGCTACCAAATTGCGCGTAGTATTTAACGGTTCATCACCAACTACGACGGATCACTCTTTAAATAGCTTGCAAATGGGGGGGTTCCACCATCCAACAAAGTCTCTTTACAATTCTACTACGTTTTCCTCAACATTTCTACGCAATTTCTGCTGATATCGAGAAAATGACATGTATCGCCAAGTATTGATTAATCCCAATCAATGACAGTTACAGAGAATTTTATGGCGATCATCTGTTGAACAACCTTATCGACTTACGATCGTAATACCGTCACATATGGAAATTCTTCAGCTTCTTTCTTAGCTATACGTTCATTATTTCAATTAGGTATTGAATGTGAAATCGGTTCACCGGTAATATCTTCAATAATTAAAATTGATTTATATGTTGATGATTTGCTAAACGGCGAGGATAACATCGACTACGCGAATTTGCACCGAACTTAACGATGTGCTATCCACCGGACGTTTCAAATTACGCAAGTGGATCTTCAACGACCCACTAGTTTTGGGTGACATTCCCAAGTCCGACCTCCGTCCGGGTTTGCTTAACTTTGGAGACGACGAGCAAGTCAGAACGCTCGGGATTATTTGGAACTTTCAAACCAACAATTTTGTTTCAAATTTCAAAATTAGAAAATGGAAAAAATTTCGACCCTATTGGACTAGTCGCACCTGCCACAATAATTGCAAAGTTCTTTTTACAAGGGCTCTGGCTAGAAAAATTAGATTAGGACGACTCAGTTCCTGGTGAACTTGAGAAAAAATGAACAAGTTATCGACACGACTTATTAAATTTAAATGGTTTAAAATACCACGGCATGTCACCTGCGCGAACTCTATCAACGTTCAAATACATGGTTTTTGCGATGCATCTCTCAGCGGATATGGTACTTGTATTTATTTCCGAATTATCGATTCAAACAATTATGTTCATGCCAATCTTGTTTGTTCTAAGTCTAAAGTCGCACCGATAAAGCCGACTACGGTCCCAAGATTAGAATTATGCGGCGCTGTTTTGTTATCTGAGTCCACTAAATGCAAATGTGTGTATATGCAAAAAATTTCGAAAATGTTTTTTAGGGAAAAAAGTTTAAAAAAAGTGAGTTTAGGAAAAAATAATTTTTTTTCTCAACTACACAAGTGGCCCGTGCCCCTCTTTGCAGGTCTCTGCGCCCCCCACTTTAAAAACCACTGATGTAGAATACTGACGAATCAACAACTGAAAAAATTTCGTGAGATTCTGTTTCAAAGTAGCGATAAAATCAAGCAAGATATGATTATTTTGAAGTACTGTGTAGGTTTGAAACCCAAACGAAATAAAACTACCTCTCATTCTGTTAGTAAAAGATACCACATTTCTGTTGAAGATGGAACGTTAGTCAGGGTATGTAAGAAAGCGTTCTTGGGCATAACCAATATCAGTACCAACAGAATTGTAAGAGTAGTTAGAAATTTTGTTTTACATGGTCAAACACCACAGGAGAAAAGAAGAGGTGACCTTATCAAAACAAAAAACGATAATAAAAAAATGTTAATTAAAACTTTCATTGGGAGTATTACTTGTGTTGAATCTCATTATTGCAGGAGTAAGAGCCCATCGCGAATCTATTTGCCATGTAGTTTAAATTTTACAAAGCTGTATAAAATTTACTGCAAAAAGTGCTCCCATGAACTCGTTAAACTATCTTACTTTAGAGATTATCTCAATTCCAATTACAATATCGCATTTGGAACGCCACTATAACTGACGTTTGCTCGACATGTCTTTGGGCAAAAGAATCATTGGAAAAAGCTGCTACAGAAAAAGAAAACGAAATTATTCAAACTGAGCATGAAGTTCATACATTAAGGAGTGGTTATGTCGATCTAGCTTTAATTCACGAACGCGAGGGGGCTTACAAGCTATGGTGAATAAATTAATTAATTAATTCGTTGGTAGGCAACAAGCTTCACAAATAGTCTGGTTGCATTAATGGGTAATTCAATAGCAAACTTACAGGAATCTACTTTTAAAACCTACGTTTAAGCTGAAATATAAGCTCCGCCTTTTAAAAATTATATCAATCGTAAGGGTGGGAATTTTGCACTTTACTTTAATATCTAATTCTTATTGTTTCCATTAAATATATTATAAGATCGTTTAAATTGTTTTATAATAAAATGGAAGAAACCTTATTCGAACTATAAACTATATCTATAAGCATAGGAAATTCGAATAAACTTCTAAGATTAGTTTACGAGTTATAATAATTAGGAATTGGATTTACGTACTGATTATTTTTAATTTAAAATATGTATAAATGCATAATATAAATTCGGTATAATATTATAATTTCGCATCTGTTGTAAAAAAATTTGCAATCGTATAAAACCATGCACAGTGCATATCTGCGATTTAACCTTGCAAGATAACGAATGCAGAAAACTGAAGTATTCCAATTTGCTTTTGCAGTTATCCAACGATAATTTATTATAATATTATGTTGTATTGAAGATTACTATATTATTATGTTCAAAATGATGAATACACATATACAGTGGCCGTAAAAAGTATTCGTACACCCCTATCTTAACCATGTAAATAGTACATTTTGAAGCCATTCTTTCACACATAAAAGTCGCTTTTACAATAAAACTTTTTAGACATTTTTTGTTAAGAATTTCATTGTCTTCAATTTTGTATCTATACATTTTTCTATTTTGTCGCCCCGTTTCCGACTGACAACAGCTTAAACAAGACTGTAAAATACAAAAAATATTGTCACCTGTATCTCAAAAACGGTGCAACGAAATAGAAAAATGTATATAAACAAAAATGTTTATTACTATATTATTGTTAATTTATGTTTATTTATTATAAGTAATTTTTGTTGCAAATTTTATTCCCTACATTTTTGTTTATATACATTTTTCTATTTTGTCACACCGTTTCCGAGATACAGATGATAATATTTTTTGTATTTTACGGAGTCTTGTTTAAGCTGTTGTCAGTCGGAAACGGGGCGACAAAATAGAAAAATGTATAGATACAAAATTGAAGACAATAAAATTCTTAACAAAAAATGTCTAAAAAGTTTTGTTGTAAAAGCGACTTTTATGTGTGAAAGAATGGCTTCAAAATGTACAATTTACATGGTTAAGATAGGGGTGTACGAATACTTTTTACGGCCACTGTATTTGATTTACAACACTATTATTATAATTTATGTTATAATAATCTTATAATACATATTTTTATGTATTTTATTTAGTCAAAGCCAAAATTTAATTTTTTGATCGTCTGTTATTTTTATTTAACATTTTTTAATATAACGGGATGAAACTGAAATAATAGTCCCTACATGTTATATATCATTGAAAAGAGGATAAAAAACTCTATTTAAATATGTCATAGCTATCTAAGGTTTTCATTTAAAAAAACACAACTTTATATTATAACTCGGAAACAAATGAAAATATTTAAAATTTCTTTAGCCCAGTTTAATCTCCTTCAAAAAGTGTCTGAAGAAGGTGTCAATATTATTTCTATAACGTTACAAACAACCGAGATATCGACATTTAACGAAAAACCGAGAAAGCGAACTTTTGGCCATAACTCGAAAACGAAAAAAGATAGAGAATTCCGGTTTTGGGCATTCAGATTTTCTCAAAAAAAGAGATCGAGGATGCTCCATCCATTTTTTGATATCTTCTATAGTTACCGATTTCCCCATAAGAAGGATCGAAATTGAGCCACCCTGTACAATGTATACATAATCAAGATATACAGTGTTGACGTGTATTGTTTTTGGTTTAGGAAGACCGTACGACCATACCATAATAGTAATTAAAATAATTATACATTACACAGTGACGGCGCCAGAGGGGGGAACAGGGTGGACACATGCCCAATCCCTATTGACTGGAGTGCCCAACCAAGTGCCCACCCAAATTTTTTAGAATACCTATACGTTTTATATTTTCGCCTCAACCACGCTCAGATCAAATATTTTAATTTTACTATTTTTAAAAAATTCGGAATTGTTAATTAAAACATGTAAAAAAATCGGGTGTGGCCATGCCCATAACTTTATCATACTTATTATTATGGTGCAAAATACAGTAGAACCCCTCTATAACGAGTCCGGTTATAACGAAGAATCGGCTATAACGAGTAAAAATTTAGTCCTTTGACTTTTGTTTACATGTTAAACTGACTGTTTATAGCAAAAATCTTGTTATAGAGAAGTTTTACTGTATAATAAAAAAATAAAATTTGAAAATTAAGAAAAAAGTTTTTTTTACATTTGAAAAAAGAATAATTACAAAAATTGGATATTTACACGATTATTGATTAATACTTTTTTAATATTATTATTATAGAGAAAAATTTAATAAAAATCTAAAATTTGAGAAAAAGAAAAATATAATTTTTTTAATTTGCCAAATATTTTTTTTGCGTTTCCATGTACCGATTTTAACCAAAATCTAATCAGTTCTAAGTCCCAATATATCAGTAATACTAAATACGAAATTTTGTTAAAAAATTCCTATTACGTTTTGAAGTAGAGGTTGAGGTAAATTTGACCACATACACACACACATACAGATTACAGACATTTTTTGGAAATGATGATTTTCCGCTTCTGGAACCCCAATATGCCTAAATTCATCAAAATCAATCTCAAATTTCTTTTTCTGCACGATAACAATACTTTTTCATATTTTGTATGATAAAGTAAAAAAAAAAATTTTTAACGGCCGCCATTTCGTGAAAAAAAAATTGTTTTACTTTTCCACGGTTCATGCTATAACGGCATCGATAAAGAACATTCACACCAAATTTCAAATAAATCGGTACATTAGAACATCCTTTTTTTTGGACCTCCCACTTTGCCAGCTCATAACTTTGTGAATTTTGAGGGTTTTCTCGGTTAATTTTTATGCAATCTTAAAATATCCATAAATAAATGATAAAAAAATTGATAGTAAAAATATTTTTTGTTTCGTTTGTACAAAGCTTCAAAAACCGCCCGAAATTCATGCCTCTAAACTAGAATACCTACCCCTTTAAGCAGCCGTGGGGTCTAATCTGTCGGATTAAACATTTGTGGCCCCCTAGGTAGTTAAATTTTCGGGGTTCTCTAGAAAATTATTACTTGCGTAATTAGTTTTTAATTTTACTACTCAATAATTAAAATAAACAGTCTCAATAAAATATTTGAAAAAAAAATTTTTTTTTCGACAAAAAAAATCAACTTTAATTGTTTATAACTTTTTTGTTGTTAATCAATCGCTAAAATCGTATGTACTTCACTAGATAATCTAATGAAAAAGCTACAGTTAAAATTTCAAGTCAATCGGATGTAAACTTTTTCAGTTCTACTGCTCACCGATTGATTTTGATAGTGATTTTGCAGCATAAAAGTTGTTCGGTTAAAATTGATTTAAACGAATTTTGAGTTTAGATCAGTACTTGGGCGTTGTAGATTTTGATTCTATGATAGTTTTAGCATGATTTAAGCCAATACAAAAAAATTGGAAAAAAAAATAAAAATTTGGTGGACATTACCCCTTAATTATTTTTATTTAGGACTAGTAAGATAAAAAAAATTACATGATATTTGCCGAGACCCATTTCACCCCCATGTGAGAGTGGGTGAGATTCGGCTTGACCCCTCCCCCTAATATTTTTATATTTACTACTATGTACTTTAAAACACAGATTCTTGATAAACTTTAAAATGAAAATTTATAATTAAAATAAATATATTTTTCCGTTTTCACGAGGCTCCTAAAATTAACGAGGCCCCTAGGCAGCCGCCTTTTCTGCCTTAATATCTGTAATAGTGTAATCCGGCACTGGGTCTAATCATGTCTAATGCTGTACGTGTAACCATGTTTAACCATTTTCGAAAGAGAAAGAAGCTGATTGTTCAGAAGTGTATTGAAGGGTTTTACTCTTTTGTTAGTACAATAACTCAATACTGAAGAAAATAAAAATTTGAATATTTTTATAATAATATTATATTATTTATTTTGATTATAGAAAATTACATTCATTTATTACCTACACTTATATTGTATGCTATTTTAATCGAATTAAAATTATGCGAATTTATATTATTTAATAAAATATTTTTGTATTCATCTAAAAAGTAAACATAGGTATTAAAACATTGGTGGTAGATTTGAAACGAAACGCAAATCCCCACCACAAAATATTTTTGTGTTGATAAGATAAGATAAGACGGGAGAACATTTAAAATATTTCTAGCATTGTCACTCAAAATATATATGAGTTACAAATTATCATTTCGATTTATTTGGGCGACTGTATAAAACAGGCAACTGTAAATTTGCTTTAAATTGAACACAACACGTACCCATCTTTGTGATAATGACTGAACTATAATGATTCATTTCATCTCAAATTATTCCCGCCTGATTTTAATTGAACAATTATATGCAATTTCATTTATAATGTGTTATAGATGAAATAAATTTTCAAAAAATGTCTTTATGAATTCTTTTAGACGTGTACATTATTTATATAAGTAAAATGTTATTAATTGATAATTACAAATATGGTATTTAAACACAATGAATTCTAAATTACACAGATTGCAAAAAAAAATATTTTACGACAGTCCTTAATTTATCGTTAATATAATTTCAAAATTTGAAGAAAATCCATTCAGCCGTTTTTTAATGCAAGGTGCTTTACTATTTTTTTTTGCACCTGGCCAATTTTTTTTTTTTTTTAATTGATAATTCTTTGTTAGTAATTATTTAATCTATTTTAATTTTTGTTAAAAAAATTGCAAATGGGGTATTTAAACACAATTAATTCTAAATTAGACAAATTGCAAAAAAAAATTATTTTACAACAGTCGTTAATTTATCGTTAATATAATTTCAAAATTTGAAGAAAATCTATTCAGCCGTTTTTGAATGCAAGCTGGTTATACAAGAGCGCATCGCAATATCCTAGCCTTAAAAGCTAAAGCATTTTAAGTATAAATTATTGAAAAGTGAAGATAATCACATCCAAGTTTTTGCTTTTGACTGTCAGAAAAACTTAAGTCTACCAAAGCTTCCGGATCAAGCTGCTTATTTTAGTCAGCAAATAAATTATTACAATTTAACAGTAGTCAAAGGAAACTCTAAAACTAGGTTGACTTCAAGCAATGTTACTTCATACTTGTGGATTGGGTGAAGGAAATTTTTTTCTCAAAAAGAATAAAAGATTTAATCAATTCAAGCCAAAAATGTTACCAATTGAAAACAAACTTAAAGGTGATAAATCGAGATTCGCTATTAAAAAAACACTATGGAGATGATTGGAGGCAAGATCCCAAGCTAAAATTCTACAAAATTATAGATCAACGCAGAGAAGAAGCTTTAAGAAATGAATTAGCCAGTAATATTATAGAAAAAGTGAACAACTTTGAAGATGAAGACTTGGACAATCCAAAAACTGTAATTATAAATAATGCTAACTTTGACGAATGCGATGTCTCAAAAGCTTTTCATTTCCCAAACCATATCAGATGTGCTAGCCACACAATAAATTTATTGGCCACATCAGACATACTAAAGATTATCAACAGCACACCAAACTTACGTATGAGAAATACTGAAATAATGAACAAATGTTCAATTCTCTGGAATAAAGCAGGAAGACCCAAGAGTGCCGAAATAATCAAAGAAGTTTTTGGGCATTACTTAAGTTATCCTGGTGCAACAAAGTGGAATTCATATTATGATGCTATTATTCAAATTCTAAGTATAAAAGACAAAGTAACTTCTTTGTATGAAAGGTTAGATGTGAAAATGAACATTCTAAAAGATACAGATATTATGTACCTTGAAGAATACTGTCTGATTTTGAAGCCATTAGCTAGGACTTTAGATGTTTTGCAAGGAGAGAATAATGTGTATTAAGGATTTGTAATACCAAGCATCGCTAGCTTGAGAAAGCAATTAATTAAATTAAAAATCGAGAATTTAAAATACATGAGACCGGTACTTCAGGCATGCCTAAAAGGTTTAGAAACTCGATTTCATGATCACGTTACATTGTCTTCAGAAGCAAACAATGCCATTATTGCAACAGTCACTCATCCTAGTTTTAAGCTGCGATGGTTAAAGCTTGAGTGACACTATCAAACTTTGGTTATATTTTCGTTAAACTTTCTTGTCAAACATTTTGCTTCAAAGTTTGATGAAAATTTTTGGGTGGGGTTATGTTTGTAGGAAAGATATGCGAAAGCCAACCTTACTGCATAGTTTTGCAGCAATGCGCATGTTTACGCATGCTTACTCAAAAGTTGAACGAAAATATGACACGAGCTACTTTGTATCATACAAAGTTTGACGAAAGTTTGACAAAAATTTGATAGTGTAATTTGGCTTATATTATTTTCGTCAAACATTTGACAACAAAGTTTGACAACGAAAATATAACCAAAGTTTGATAGTGTCACTCACGCTTAAGTTTATTAAAAGAAGCAAATGACATTCAAAAATTGGTGCTAGAAGCCGTAGAAAAATTAACAATACTAAATCAAGAAAAACAAGTTAAAACTGTTCCAGAACTACAGCCACGGCCTTTGTTATCAGACTTTTTTGAATTTGAAGACCATGACCAAGATGAAGCATTTTTAACTTCGGCATCAACTTCTTTGAGTTTCAAGGCACAAATAGAATTGCAGTTGTTACAATATTTGCAAGACCCAGAAACCAATTTAAATATGTTAAATAAGTACCCCTATATCAAAAATGCATTTATTATGTATAATACACCTCTACCCTCCTCTGCTCCGGTAGAGGGGATGTTTTCATATGCGACGTTCATCAATTCGCCTAGGCATGCGTTAGGCAAGACAAGAATTTTGAAAACTTAGTTTTGTTGAAAGCCAATAAATTGTAATATTTTCTACACTATACTGTTACGGTATTTAATCAAAAATAGTTATTTGTATTCAGGTTAAATTGATGAAAAGAGTTTGGGTAATGTTTCGGTAATGTTTGGGAAATGGGTAACAAATAACTTGTTTCAAATAACTAAGTTACTTAAGCTTACTGTAACTAAGTTACTTACTTCAAAAGTAACTGTTTTATTAGTAACTAAAGGTATATTAATCAAGTAATTTGTAACTAGTTACTTTTCAAAAGTAACTTTCCTAGCTCTGCCCAGAAATGATCTCATTCAAAATCATACATCTGCAGTTGCTAAGACACTTCTTAATAATCTCAATGGCAAGCTTATTCTTATTTGTGATGGGACCTATGCTCGTTGTTTCGCTTTCACTGGTTATGTGAGCTTGAAGTTTTTCTTGGCTTCTAGCAGCGATTGTAAGTCGTGCCTTGGAAGCCGCCTCTTCTAAATTAATGGTAGAAAAGGGCTGTTTTCATTGATTAACGCAATGTATTTTTTCAACGTGGCATTTATTTATCAAAACTTAAAGTATTTTTTTTTTGTCGTCTAGCAACGTGACGCCTTCTTAATCTAATGTTTTTTAAGTACAATTACAAAAATGCTAAGGTAATTGATAAAGATTTACCATACCGCCGGCCTTGAAATATGAGGATTTCAAAGAACAATAAATATAATCAATATAATATAACAGTATGAAAAGACCAATTAAAATATTTTCTTTTTACATTGTTTGTTTGCACAAGAGTAACATATAATGAATTGAAGGTTTTAATTAATTATATCGGGTTTCGTTAAACAGGCAGCGCACATAGTTTGGTCACAGAGCGTTTAATCGTAGAACCGTTTTTCACGCGTATAGATGCCGAACGGATCACATTGTCTTTACCGACGTGCACTGATACGACGCGACCGAGTGGCCAAGCCAATGTTGGTACGTTGTCTTCTTTAATCAACACTAACGTGTTAACTTGAATGAGGTCTGGAAGATGTTTGAACCATTTTGTTCTTCTTTGCATGTTAGGAACAACTTCTGCACTCCAACGTTTCCAAAAGTGTTGGGTGATTTGTTGCACCCGCTGATAATGGGACAAACGATTTTCCGGTAAGTTTGTGATGTCGTTTTCTGGAATAGCACTCAAAGGTTTTCCAATAAGGAAGTGGCCAGGAGTAAGAGGGTTAAGATCGTTAGGGTCGGAAGATAGTGGAGAAAGAGGTCGAGAATTTAGAACTGATTCAATTTGGGTTAATACTGTTGAAAATTGCTCGTAAGTTAGGCGCGTATTACCTAATATTCTTTTTAGGTGAGATTTGGTTGATTTTAAATTGCTCTCCCACATTCCTCCTTCATGAGGATTGCGTGGAATTATAAATTCCCACTTGATGCCTTTGAGGGCCAAATAGTCATGAATAAAATCTTGATTTACCTTGCAATTTAAAAATTCATACAATTCTTTTAGGTAATTGTTGGCACCAGTAAAGTTGGTGGCGTTGTCGCTTGACATTGTATGAGGGATTCCTCTTCTGCCAATAAACCGTTTTAGAACTAATAAAAAACCTTCAGTGGTGAGGTCCGTAACTAGTTCAAGGTGGACGGCCTTTGTAGTCATGCAGATGAATAAACAAATGTAAGCCTTAATGGTTTTTGAGCCCCTGGTATTACGATCACGTATGAGGATGGGTCCAGCATAATCGAGACCGGTATTATGGAAGACGGGCGCTTCAACTTGAAGGCGTTTTGGTGGCAAATTTCCCATGAGTGGGTTGTAGGATGATGGATTTGCCTTGAAGCATTTGATACATTTTCTGACGACCTTTTTGGCTTCGTTCTTTCCGGAGATTGGCCAATAAATTTCGCGAACGCAATATAAAAGTTGTTGAGCACCACAGTGTTGCAATTTAGAATGAAAATCACAAAAAATCAGATTTGTTAAATGGTGCTGCTTTGGTAATAAAATTGGGAATTTTTTGTCATAAGGGTAATCAGAATTATTTAGTCTGCCTCCTACACGGAGAAGATCTCTTTCATCCAAGAACGGATTTAGAGCCGATATGTTAGATTTATCTTTTATACATTGATGATGACGCAATGAATTGATTTCTTTTAGGAAGGCTTCGTTTTGACAATTTCTAATGATTTTTTCGAATGCGACTTTTAACTCATTTACAGTGAGTGGACCCGTGTGGCGTAATTGTTTTGAGCTTTGACAATTAATTTTGAATCTGACAAGCCAGGCTACTACTCGTTTTAATTTTGTTAAAGTAGAAAATTTGGAAATCATGTCAGATGTGAATAAAATGTCTCTAGGGGCTACTGCGTTAAATAAACAAGTCATGGGGCAATCGCATAAAGATATTAAACAAGTCGGTTTTAATTCCGTCGTTTCTATATTTGAGTTGATACATGATTTTGGCCATTCAGATTTAGGATTTTTTAGAAAATCTGGACCGTTTATCCAAAGTTCATTTTTTAGGATCTTTTGAACGTTGATACCACGTGAGACTAGGTCGGCAGGATTGTTCTGCGAACGTACGTGATACCAATCACTTGATTTTGTCCTTTCTTGTATTGTGGCAATTCGATTAGCTACAAAGATTTTGTATTTGTTTGGTGCAGAGTTGATCCAATTTAACACTATCGTAGAATCTGTCCAAAAAAATACTTGTAAATTGGACCCATTAAATGCTGTTTGAACTCTTTGCATTAATTCAGATAAGACGACTGCTGCTGAGAGCTCTAATCTTGGTATAGTGGCTCCTTTCAGAGGAGCAACACGTGACTTTGCACATAACAATTGAGTGGTGAATTGATTTGAGGAAGTTTTTGTTCTAACGTAAACACAGGCTCCGTAAGCAATCGAACTGCTGTCTGCGAAACCATGAAGTTCAACTGAAGATGACTTCGCTGGCATGACGCATCTTGGAAATTTTAGTGATGTTAATAGTGGAAGTTCTGAATTGAATGCTTTCCACTCGGAGTGCAAGCTTTGGGGTAGGCTTTCATCCCAGTCCAATTTGGCTTCCCATAATTTTTGAATAAGGATTTTTGCTCGTATAGTGATTGGGGCAAGCAAACCCAATGGATCAAATAGCTGTGATGCTACCGAAAGAACGGAACGTTTAGAAATAGTTTTTGATTCAGGGTTTGGTTTGATTGCAAATTGCAAGTGGTCTGAGATGGCGTTCCAAGAAACACCAAGAGTTTTTGCACTTTCTCGTTCACCCAGTGGAATTGTGTTATAAGAGTCGGTGTCTTCGCATTCATTCGTTAATATTTCAGGATAATTTGATAAAAACTTTCTAATTGGGAAACATGCTGAGGCTAATATTTCTGTTAATTCTCTTTTTGTTTGCATCATTTCGCCTGGACTTGGGAGCGAGTAGAGCAAATCATCGACATAAAAATTTTTCTTTAAAATATTGGAAGTTTTTGGAAATGCTGTTGCATTTATTTCTGCCAATTTTCGTAAAGAGTTCGTTGCCAAATAGCTAGCCGAAGCCGTACCATATGTGATTGTATTCAGCTCATAAGTGTCTATGGGATCATCAGGATTATTTCTCCACAAAATACATTGTAATTTTCGTTCGTTTGGATTGATTTCAATTTGCCGATACATTTTTTCGATGTCGCCGGTCAAGGCAACGCTGTATTGGCGAAATCGTATTAAAATCGAAAATAAGTCATCTTGAACGACTGGCCCAACTAACTGTGTGTGATTTATTGATATTCCCGAGCTTAAGGTTGCGCTGCCATCAAATACCACGCGAAGTTTAGTTGTGAGCGAGTCTGTTTTTATCACGGCATGATGTGGAAGAAAATAACGTGGTAAGCTTGATGAAGGTACTTCTACATTCATGGCCATTATTTTGTAGTTATTATCAAGTTGCGGTGATGAAGCAGTGATTTTGGACATGTGTCCTAAGGAAATGTATTCATTTATGAATGAAGAATAGTTTTCTTTCAACTCAGGGTCATTCGCTAAACGCCTTTCCAAATTTAAAAACCTTTTTGCTGCGTTGATTTTCGATTCTCCTAAATTGTTCAACTTTGAGTTGAATGGGATAGAAACCGAGAATCTCCCCGATGCTTTACGAATTGTGTTGTTATTAAAATGGTTTTCGCAAAAGAGCTCTTGTGGTGATAGAAGCGAAAGTTTGCTCTTCGGAGTCACTTCCTCGAGTTGCCAAAATTTGATGATGCTTTTATCCAACTCTTCATTTGATATCGATAAATTTGATGTTGAAAGGCTTGGGATTTTCATTAAGCGGTGATCTTTATTGTTATTGATCATGTTTCCAGATACAATCCAGCCTAGTAGTGTTTTTTGTAACGTGGGTTGATTTTTCCCTAATGAAATCTGCCCAATGCATAATAGTTTATAAAAAATGGATACGCCTAAAAGTAAATCGATGGGAGCGGATTTGTTGTAATGATTGTCTGCTAATTCGATGTTTGTAGGAATATCAATGCAATTTCTTTTGAATGAAACAGATGGGAGAGAGGAGCATATTTTTGGAATTACTAAACAAGATGTATCATTTTCATAATTGCCTTTTATTGAGGAAAAGTGGATTTTTACCGCGAAATTTACTTGCTGACTTGTTGCGGCATTGATGCCGTTTATTTTGGTATTGACACGTTGATGTTTGAGATTAAGTGCTTTAAAGAAAGATTCAGTGATAAAAGAATTCATACTTCCGGTATCTAAAATAGCCCGTGCGCGAACCCATCTTCCTTCAGCATTTTTAACATTCACGCATGCTGTAGATAGTAATATTTGACTGGAACCACCGTAACAAGGTAAGGCAATTTGTGATGGTTCAGCTGAACCTGAAGGAGCACTAGGAGTTCTTTCGGCCGTGTCTAGGTGCTGTGGTTCTATTTTAGAAATTTGTTCAGAGTGTAACAACGTATGATGTCGTTTGTGGCAGTGCCGACACGTGAAGCGTGAATTGCACTTTGAATTGCTTGGATGGCCCAAACAATTTTGGCACTTCTTTAAACGGTCAATTGTATCGGATCGCTGCTGGATAGAGTAAGCAAGAAATGTTGGACAACGTGAAATTGAATGCAATTGATTGCATATGGAACAAGAAGTTGACTGATTGGTAGCTACCAATGACAGTTTGTGAAATTGATTTGAGCGTTTTTCTTTGGGTTTATTTTGATGGAAAGAACTGTGATTTGTTTCCTTCAATTCCTCCACCAGTTGAGATTTGTCCCTAAGAAATGTCTCGATTTCAAGTAGAGAAGGAATTTCTCGTGGTTTAAGTTTGCTAAATTCGATTCTTGTTTGAGAATCGAGTTTTTGCATTAGAATGTGTGAAATAAAAACGTTGCAATGCTCGACGGGTACCTTTAGATTTTGCAATGCTCTTATGTTTTTGGAAAGTTCGTCATGCAAATTGCGTATTTGTGCAGACGAATCTTTCGATAATGGCTTTAAATCAAAAATAGCTTTAATGTGACCCTGGATTATCAATTTAGAGTTATCATATCTTTCCCGCAACATTTCAAGAGCCATGTTGTAATTTTCGTGTGTCACTTGAATATCGCTTACTACACGTAAGGCAGAATGATCCAAGCTTGATTTTAAATAAATAAATTTTTCGACTGATGACAGATTTTTGTTATTATGTATTAATGTCATAAATGAATCGAAATAACCTTTAAAATCAATGTAATTACCCGAAAAGGTTGGCAACTGTATTTGAGGTAGTTTTACACTAGAGACTCGGTCTGCATGCGTTGGGGAAGGTATTAAATGATCGTTTTCAAGCTTTTGTTTCTCCAACATTAGAGATGCAATGACAGTTAATTTGACGTATTCGCTGTCAAAATTATCGCTAGTCATGGGGGCCTCGTCGGAAGCTGAATGGGCTGTCAAATGTATCATGACTTTTGAGTAAGATTCACCTAAAGGAGAAAATTGCTTTGATCTTAGCTCTAATTCCTTTAATGCTACATTTGTTAATTCAGATTGACTTTGAATTGTATTTAAAAAGATTTTAAATTTTTCTAATTGATTCATTAGCGAATGAGACTCCGCTAACAGTAATTTTATTTCCATCTTTTCCCGTTTTGCCATAATGAAAATATGCTAGCGAGAGGTATGAAAATAAATTGTAGGGTAAATGAATATGATAAAATTGATTGTAAATTTGCAATTTGGATTGCAAATTTGGTACAACACGTGCGGTATAAATTAAAAATCAGAGAGTTTTCCGGAAAGCATCGGCTAAAAATGATTAATACCAAATTGAATCAGTTCTTAAAGGATTGGAAGCAATAAGAATGGTGAAGTAATTGGCTAACCTGTGTGCGAGTGCTATCCGCTTCGTCTGTCTTTAATATTATGCACTTGTTGTTGGGCGATTACTGCGTGTTAAGCAATATCCGGCTCGAAGGACCACAATGTTTCGCTTTCACTGGTTATGTGAGCTTGAAGTTTTTCTTGGCTTCTAGCAGCGATTGTAAGTCGTGCCTTGGAAGCCGCCTCTTCTAAATTAATGGTAGAAAAGGGCTGTTTTCATTGATTAACGCAATGTATTTTTTCAACGTGGCATTTATTTATCAAAACTTAAAGTATTTTTTTTTTTGTCGTCTAGCAACGTGACGCCTTCTTAATCTAATGTTTTTTAAGTACAATTACAAAAATGCTAAGGTAATTGATAAAGATTTACCACTCGTCATGAGAAAAGTTCAAACAATGAGTACCAGAAGAAGTCATATTCTGGACAGAAAAAAGTACCGCTGTGTAAATCATTTACGATTTGTACTACTGATGAATATATTGTCGATATGCTAAAACCCAAAACGATGCCACTATCATGAGAGATATTATAGATAATCCTAATAGTATATATAATTTAATGAAACCTGGTGATGCATTTGTTGTTGATTGTGAGTTCCGTGATGTTAAAGAGCACTTAGGAAGTAAAGGTTTTGAAGTATTAATGCCAGGATTGAAAGGAAAACGGAATCAACTAACAACTGTCGAGTCCAATGCTTCAAGAAACGTAACTAAAATTCGTTGGTTAGTGGAGGCAGTGCACGGAATGTTAAAATAAAAATATCGTCTGCTGGATCTTTATTTCTTAAATGAAGAAATCAAAAAAATGTTAAGACACGGTATCATAAAAAAGAGTTCTACATCGTATGTAAATCTTATCGTTATTATGAAGAAGAAAGCCAGAAGTATGCGAGTTAGTTTAGATGCGAGAAATTTAAAGGCAATCAGACGATCTCAGCATGAAGCACCTATGGAAATCGACACATTGATACCTGGGTTGGGAAAAAAAAAGTACTTTTCTAAGCTCGATCTAAAAAATTCATTTTGGTTAATTAAATTGCATCCTGATTCACAAAAATTCACGGAGTTTTCAGTAAACTGGTCGACATGAACAATTTTAGTAGTACCATTTGGGCTGTCCACTAGTTCAGCTGCACTTGATCGCACAATGCAGGAAAAACTAAAGACATAGATGATAGAGATACTATAGATCAGGGGTCGGCAACCTTTTAGCTGTGGTGTGCCAAGCCACTCTACCAATATGATTCAGGTTGCCGCCTTAATTCTAAATTATATAATGGGGTTCTAGAGGAGAAGAATTTTAGTGCCATTCAGAACCCCATCGCGTGCCAAGCCTGGCACGCGTGCCATAGGTTGCCGACGCCTGCTATAGATGTTTAACTCAGGGCGAGGGGCGTCATACCACCATCCGTGCGGGGGGTTTAGTTTTTACCACCGTCCAGGGATGGCGCTGATAGACAAATATCCAAGATATCACTATTATCCATGAGAAAACAAATTATAAATTTTGTCAAATACACAACATGTAAAGTTAAACTAGTGAATTATTTTATTATTATTTATATAAATATATTACCTGCACCTGCTCTGTATCATATTATACCTACGTATTTTAAAATTAAAATTTTTTGTTACTGTTGGTAAATTTTGCAAAATATAAATTTATAAATAATAAATAACTGTGGTGAGTGTTCTTAACAAGAAGTAGTTGTCTTCTTTTTATCTATTTATTAATATTTTGTATATTTTCTTATAACTTATTACCATCTTGATTAAAATGATTAAATTTTATTATTGTAATGGATGTTAACAAATAAAAAAAATATGAACAATCAACATTGATTTTTCTTTAGTTTTTCTAGTATTATATTGTATATGGTATTGTAAATATTAGTGGAAATTTTTCTGGTTATAATTTTTTTAAAATAATTATAGAAAAAATTTTCACTTGTAATACCACGAGTAGTCATAGATATGTCGAATATTTTGTGCTGATATCACGAATATTCGTTGCGCTTGCAAAATGAATAGCATGAGTGCGCCAGCACGAATGCTATTCGCAAGCGCAAAGAATATGAGTGATATCACCACAAAATATTCTACATCATCTATGATTACGAGTCGTATTTAAGAGACTATTCACTGAACAAATTTTACTTTTAAAATAAAATTGACAAAAAAATTGAGTTACACATGATTTTATTTCTGTGACAACTATAGTAAACAAACTTTTGTTATTCTTGAAATTCATAATAATTTATATTGAACGCGTTTTCTTGTTGTGAATTTTGTAAACGCTATAATGAAAAATGCTTCGGAGAGATTTGGTGGTAAGTCAGATGAAGAAATTAACGCTGATATTGTTCACAATGTGCCCGAAAATACAAGAAAATCGCATTCATCGGTATGGCGACAATTTTCGGATTTTTTGAAAGAAAAGCATTTCGAATTAAAGAAATCCACATCATGTATGGAATTAAACATTATCTTAAAAAGTTGGGCTTCTAATATGAAAAAACAAGATGGAACGGATTACAAAGAAGGTGTAGTTAAGCATATGTTTAAAACCACGGCAAAAATGCTTCAAGACATGTATTATAATACCTGGAATATTGAAATTAAACCCTTTAGTGACGTGGTATTTAAAACTGCAAGGGAGGCTAGAGACGCCAAAAGAAAAAAATTACAAACGCTTCCAGAAAAACGAACCATAAGCTCAGCGGCATTAACAAAAGACGAGTATTTAAACATTCTACAAGGTTTAGACGAAAATAATCCCGATGGCCTTCAAAAAAAGTTTTTTTTCGTGGTCTCTTATGAACTTGCTTGGCGAGGTGGCGAAGGGTATCATCAATGCCGAATTTATTATTTCAAGATAGAAATTAACAATAAATTAAACAAATCGTATAGAATACAATCCAATTTTTTCCAAAAGGGCACAAGGAGGTGGAAAGAAATTAGCCGAAAGCAAATGGCTCATTGAAAATAAAAACGTTGATCTGTGTCCTGTAAGGTAAGCTATCTTATATTTGATCCAGTAATTTTAATTTGTAATTGTATTATTTCTTTTGCAGGCTTTACCATAAATTTATTTCTAAGAGAGGTGACAATGTGAAGACTGATCGAATGTTCCTGACGTCTAATAAATTTTGGAAATTAAATGAATCCAGTAAATGGTACAAAAATTCGCCCGTTGGTGTTAATGAAATCGCAAAGTGGGTTAAAATTGCGGCCGAAGAATTAGGTTTAGACATTAAAAAACGTAAAATATCGAACCACTCGATTAGGTCTAGTGCTGTATCAACGTTAGCAAAAGTTGGGGTTGGAGAGCAGCAGCTGATGAAAATAACAGGACACAGAAATACTGATTCAATAAAATCTTATTTACAATTGGACGGTGAACATCACCAAACAATAATTGAAAAGATGCGTTCCAACCATACAATCGAGAACGAAACTTTGGCAATGCCTTCTTCAAGTAAAACGGGATTTTTATCCAATTATAGCAACGTAAGCTTTTCAAATTGTACCATCAATTATGTTTTAAAATAACTTCTTAACCTAATTAAAAAAAGTGTACAATATTTAATTGAAATATTAGTAAAAAGTGTTTCATTTGCGCATTGTACACTTATTTGTATTGTAAATCTACATGTAGTTTTTAAAATTTTATTTGTAGTGAAAAATAAAATCTAAAAATAATTTGAAATAATAATCAGATAATAATGGCAATAAAATTTTTTATTTATTTAAAATATTCGCTTGTCCTACTATGGAATAGTCGCTGCAATTCACCACTAGTGGAATATTCGCTGCAGTTCATTTTGATTGGCCATGTAATCTCACATCAAACATTTTTATTGGTCCACTTTTGACAGATGACATGTGAATTGAATAGTCATTAATATTCAAGAAAAATTCTAAATCTCAAATACATAATTATGGAATATGCAATGCTTGAATTCCCGCTAATTTTATCGGACGATTAGCAGCGCCGTTAGTGACGGTGGTATGAATTATTACTTGGTACCAAAAATAGGTGGGGAGTTGACCATCTATATTATCTCTCTCATCTATGACTAAAGAGATATGGTGAATTTTGCGATCACTATATCGATGACATGATTTATTCGTATGACAACGAAATGAATGAACAGGAAATCGAGTGCGTCGTTTCTAGGAAGAAACAGAATTGGAAGATATTGTAATTGAAAGTAATATTTCATCGGCAAACAGCGAAAATTTTAAAACTTAGAGTGACATTGAAGTAGCATTACGAGAAGAATACTTACCCCCCCCCCCCCGATTATGATGATGTATTAATCAGAGAAATTGAGAGGACTTGGGCTCCTTCCGAATCTATTGGTACTTTCGTAGCCGTTATGAAAAGGCAATTTTCTAGATTAACCGAAAAATTGAATCGCTAAGCGCAGAAAGGAAAGTACTGACAAATTTGTCGAAATTGAGTTATACATCATATATTTTCGACATAGCCCGATCGTTTAGTGCAGGAATAAAAGTTCTACCATAAAGCGTTAGTTAGTTATTCGTCAGCAAAATATGCGTTTTTGCGACGTCGCGTCGCCAACATAATTAACAGCAGATGTTTGTGGTTGACAGAAATACTTATTCAAATATTTTTGTTGTAAATTTCATTTCCTTCATTTTTGTTTATATAAGTTTTTCTATTTTGTTGCGCCATTTCAGAGTTACGGTGATTTAAAAACGACTCTGTAAAATACAAAATTTCATCTGTATCTCAAAAAGGGTGCAACGAATTGGAAAATGTATAGAAACAAAAATGTAGGGAATGAAATTCAAAAGAAAAAACTACTTATACACTTTTCTATTTCGTTACACCGATTTTGAGATACAGACAAAATTTTATTTTGTTTTCAGAGTTTTTTTTCAAGGAACTGTAACTTTTAAATGGTGCGACAAAATAGAAAAATTTATATAAACAAAAATGAAGGAAATAAAATTATCAACAAAAAATTTCTAATAAGTATTGCTGAAAGAATAATTTTTATATGACAAAACACGCCTTCAAAACCTATAATTTACATTGCTAACATAGGACTGGATGAATAATATTGTTAGCTACTGTATATAACGAAAAACAATGTTTATTTTGCTTTTGAATGAATGTATTTTATGTCTTATAGAATAAAGTTTTCTTTTACTTAAGTTTTTTCAATTGTTTAAATTAAACAGCATTATTAAGTGCAGAAAGGTAAGTATATAATAAATATATAATAAATAATAATATTATATATAATAAATATTTTTTTTGGTTAAGATATTGATACAATTAACTTATTTTTTCACTTTTCCTATATCTAACAGCCATTTCTAAATATGTGTAAAAAAATTGTGCAGCTGAAAAATATGGTTAAAAATTTAAACAGTTTAAATAGATTAAAATGTAAATTTTGTAGTACTTTCCTATCTGCACTTAGCGATTCAATTGTCTGAAGCCAAACAATTAAAACTTATTAACAAAAATTTACATCCTTCTTATCAAACGCAATTGGGTTTAGTCAAAATTACTTCCGTTCCAGAATTAATCAAATTTGGTAAAATTGAGGAAAGGCGTATCGCCATTGAAAATTATGCCCCCCTACTAAGAAAACGACCGATTTAGAACCAGAGTTAGCTTTTGTTGAAACCACACATAGTGTTGACACAGTAAAAGAAATTAATAATCCTTCAGTACCACTCCTCTTTTGAGTAAAATTTTTACGGCCCCTCCATTTAATAGGTCATGAAATGAAAATCTAAATCATTCAGATAATTCAACAGGCAATAGAAATTTTTCTAATAATCGACAAAATAATTTTTCAAATAATAAATCAAATCTTCAAAATAAGTCAGTTACGTTGGACCAAAGAAATTGTTGGAATTGTAATTCCACTCAACATTTAGGGAGGGACTGTAATGCCACCAATAGGGGAAAATTTTAAGTGTGATATTCATCTCGAAGCTTCGATTAGGATTATATCATTGACTATACGAGTTATCAAGACACGCAGCCATATATGTTTTAATGCAATACTAAATTGTCGCGACAACTAGATGGCACTAATTTTCAATGTAAATCCTCATTGACAATTATTAATCTCGCGATCCATTCCGTTAGAACGTGTGGACAGTATAGTGTGCGGAGTGCGTTCGAGTGAGAGGGACATAGAATTTACAATTCTTCCATATGGCTGCGTGTCTTGATAACTCGTATAGTCAATGATTATATCTCATTCGAGAGCAAATTTTATTTCTCCATGCTTTCTCGGGGTGTGACACGACATCATCTGCTCTTTTCCATAAAGGCAAATCATCAGCCTTGAAGCTAATGGCAAATCCAGGAGACCTACGACTTGCAACTCAGGTATTTAATTCACAAAATGTTTCGAGGGACAAATTGAAAGTGGTATGAAATTTATGCTTGGTATTTATGGAGCAGCCATCAAAGAAACCTTTCTCGATGAAAGTGAGTAAAAATAAGCCAGTAAAATTAAATCTACTGCCTCCGACTGCTGAGATGCACCTGGTTCGTGTTTACTATCAGGTTCAAAAATGGTTGGGTAACGATTTAAATCCCACAGATTAGAAGTGGATTTTAAAGGATGTCTTGATGCCTAGGGGAATGTTGCAGCTTCCTGCACCAGGAAGTCTTCTTAATATGATTTTTACAAGTACGCGAAAGGTTGTAGAGCACTGTGTGCCTGTCGTAAACTGGGTCTCGACTGCTCAGCAGTTTGCACCAAATCATGTTACAATGGATGAGTTTCACCATTTTTTTAAATTTTATTATATGGAAGTAGGAGTCAAAATGAGCATTCAGAATATTTTTCAAATTTTTTTGAGTACGTCTAAGATAAGAAAAAAATTATCAAAGGAGAGGCCGGTGACGTCATGGGCCTCCTTTTTTAAAAATAGCAAGGTTTTAGAAACCAATAAAAAACGTTCTGCCAATTTGAAACAATGTAAATGGCACTGTCAAAGTGTTGCAGGTTATAAACAACAATGAAAACCTAACCTAACTGCATAAAATATTAATTTATGTTTTTATGTCATATGTATGTCATGTTTAAATCTGATTGGTTAGCTGTGGCGGGCAGATTAAATATTTTTTGGAAATTCAAAAAAAAATTTTTAATTTTACGCAGAGTTTTAAGACCAACCAATTACATCAACATGCAGCATTTTTATTATAGTTTCATGTTTATATATTATTTCTAAAAATTATTTCTAACGAAACTCTCCCAATCCCCCCACTTGAAAGTAAATACTGAAAGTTGTTTTCTTTTTTGAAATATAGGTACATTTTGTATTGTAAATTTTAGTATCTTATGGTATTTCCTTGGTATCTTTGTGGTAATTTTATTTCTGTATACTAGGTAGGTACCTAGACCGGCAGCGTAGTGAAAAATTGAGGTGGACTCTATTATCGAAATCTTGAAGCGTTTAATAGCAAAATATAATGTCTAGTACCGTTACTATATTGGAGACGGAGATTCCAAGACATACACTGAGCTAGTAAATTCTCATCCTTATATGACGACGTAGAAGTTATAAAAAAAATGCATCGGACACATCCAAAAGCGTATGGGATCCGGCTTCGTAATTTAGTAAAAAAAACAACAATCTTGGTGGTAAAGGAAAGCTGACAGGAAAATTTACTGACAAGCTCGCTGTGTACTACTACATTCTGCTTCTGTTCACGATATGCATGAGGCAATATGGGCGACCTTCGATCATTACAGTTCAACCGATGCAAATCCACACCATGAGAGATGTCCAACCGGTGAAGAATCGTGGTGTTCATATCAACGATGTTACGATTAGGTTTTATTGAGGCGAGACTAGATAATTTTTTGTGGGGTCTTAGGGTAAAATTTATTGCGGCCACCTGCAAATAAGCATACCCTTTCCACGAGCAGGACTCGACAGGCAAAATTCCTGAGACCATGGTTAGGAGGGAGAAAGCATTGGAGCCATTCTAGTACCGTCTGCCGTCGAGCGAACACGCTTGAGCGCTTTCTACAGTCACTAGATAGATACAGAACCGCAAACCTATGGGGTAATGAGTTAGAGAGAGAACGATAATTAGGGCCCCATTATGGCGTCTTTCGCAAATGTCAATTGACATTTGTTGTTGTCATTATAGTCACTAGATTCGTAGAATTTACCAATTTTAATTTAATTGGTATTGCAATACTAATTGCCAAATTCTGTAAGTTGGAAAATGTTTTAGTTTATCCTCCATTGGAAGTGTTTCAATATATTTGTAATGTAGAGACTGAATTTAGACTTCACGAAAAGTCAATGATTAATAATGTTTCAAGTTTGGAAAATTTTCTAATCAACGTACAAGAAAGTTATTCCGTTCCTAATATTCCCACTTGCCACAAAATATTCCAAAGAATTTTAAAATTGTATGTAAGAAGTAGAATATATTTTTCACTTAGAGATATAAGTTTCATGCAAATTATAATACTAATGTTAATGCTAAAGATAGTAGAAGTGTTGCGATGCGAGCACATTTGAGATAATGTTTCAGTTTCAAGAATTGGCGGGGATGATTCTAGTAGATTTTCTTGCGCTGAAAACGAATCTGGCTTTGAAATTGCTCCAGCACGTCAGATTTTTTGAAATTTTAGCTGAAATGGTCAAAAAATGGCTATTTTAACCATTTTTATGATTTTCTTTAGAGAACCTCATTTTTTTGTTTCAATTTTCCACAATTGCATCGCATAGTACCACTAGTTAGCTTTAAAAGCCATTTTTCTAAATCATTCTACGATTTTTTAAAATGAAGACATATAATTTTTAAGTCAAGAGGGCTAGCCATGCAAAGTCACCCGTTTTACCGTGCCAAACTTACTTTTTGACAAATTCTTTAGTATTCTCCATACATGGGTTCTTGAGGTCGCTAATTAATTAATACTAAAGAACTTGTCAAAAAGTAAGTTCGGCGCGGTAAAATGGGTGACTTTGACTTTGCAAACCTCTTGACTTAAAAATTGTGTATATCTTCACTTGAAATAATCTTAGAATGATTTAGAAAAATGGATTTTAATTGAAACAGAAAAATGAGGTTTCCTAAAAAATTTATAAAAATGGTTAAAATAGTCATTTTTTGACCATTTAAGCTAAAAGTTTAAAAACACCTGACGTTCTGGAGCAATTTCAAAGTCAGATTTGTTTTCAGCACAAACAAATCTACTAGAATCACCCCCGCCTCTTCTTGAAACTGAAAAAGGTTCAATTTTAATATTAATAAATTCTGTTATTTATTTATGATGTTTTTATTACTTTCTCCAAACATGTCATGGTAAAACGACTTATGCCCGGTTTCTTCACTCATAGATATCCTACGGACAACTTGATCCGTGAGATATCTAGCGGACAAAACAAATTTTGGTTTTCTTCATGTGAGATATCTAGTAGTTTTGGGATATCTATCGGACAACTTTAGACCGTGCATGAAGTAGCAGTTATCGAGCGGATAAGTATAAATGTCAATGTTAATTTGTCAGTGAATAATATCTAACCTCAAATATGGAATTATTAATGCTCGATATTAATGTTTTCTCTGACGATGACGAAGAAGTACAAGTTATACAAAGACCTCGAAGACCATATGTTTTACGCGATAGGGTTAAACATTAAGAAAGATGGGACGAAACCGATTTTTTTGCAAGGTTTCGTTTAAAAAAAGCTACCTTTATGATACTTTTTAATAAAATAGAAGAACGTTTATTGGTATGTTGGAATCGGTAAGTACCTACCTCTTATAAATTATTATATTAGACTACTGTCCGAACTTTTCTAATGACGTTTTTTCTGTAATTTACAAAATCAATTTCAGCTCTAGAGCATTATCTCCTAAGGACCAACTATTATTGACTTTACGATATTATGCAACCGGAAGTTTTTTACGTGTGTGTGGAGACTTCGTTGGAGTATGCATAAGTACCGCCTCTCGAGTGATTCAAAAAGTATCAATGATTATTGCTTCGCTTCGTCCTGAGACAATTACCATGCCGAAAACTAATGAAGAAATACGTGAGGTACACTTTTTTTGCTATGCATAGATTTCCACGGGTCATCGGGTGTATAGATTGTACACATATTAAAATTCGCTCTCCAGGTGGGTACTAGGAATTGTGTTGTAGTTTACTTCATATACAGTGTTGGCACATTTGCCAACAATCATTATTTACAGGTGGTGATGATGCCGAAGTATTTAGAAATCGTAAAGGATATTTTTCCCTTAACGTACAAGTGGTTTGCGATCATAATATGAAGGCTCGAGATATTGTTGCGAGATGGCGGGGCTCCTCTCATGATTCAACAATACTTGCACACAGTACTTTGCAAGCCAGGCTGGAAGAACATCAATTTGAGAACGGGTTGTTACTTGGTGATGGTGGTTATGCGGTCAAAGACTATCTTCTAACTCCATTGTCAAATCCTATTCACGAAGATGAAATGCGTTATAATGAAATCCACATACTCACAAGGAACATTATAGAAAGGTACTTTGGAGTATGGAAGCGTCGTTTCCCTATTTTGAGCATTGGAATGAACTTGAAATTAGAATCTGTTCAAGCTGTCATCCTGGCAACGGCAGTTTTACAGAACATGTGCAGAGATCAAAACGAAGATGAACCACCAGAATTAGTAGAAGTACCAAATACTGACAACGAACCCAACGAGGGGAACAACCCCAACATGCGAAGAGATAATGCTGTCAGACGTGAAATCATAGAATTCTTGTCAAGGTATGTATTTATAACGAAGATATTGTTAGTGTTGCTTTACTTTTAGGTGGTATTTTTTAGATTATAAAATACTGCAATGCTACAAAACTTACAGGCAGTGGATCTAAAACACTCGAGCAATACTACGGGAGGGGGTTTTAGTGGGTAAGAATCCTACACTACCTTGCAGCACGGGCTCATGGTGTCTTTTGAAGATTTCCCCCTTCCTGCGCAAAACAAAAACAAAAAAAATGTAGGAATTGTATTTATTTTGATTAAATAAAATGATTTTTTATTGATAAATTTATTTTAATGGATTATGATTAAACGGTAAAGTAATAAGTAAACTAAAAATTATAAAAAAAAAATTAAAATTATTTTTTTCCTGGTAAAAGTCCAAGTTCATCTTCTAATTCTCTATAATAATAAAATGGTATAATATTAATAATAATACCTACTATTGGCATATGAGTCTCAACCTTTGGTAAGAGTATCGCCATAATATTCCTAAAAATAACTTACGGGGCAATTAATAGGTTTGTTTGTTTGCTTGCACTAACTTAAACCAAGCTAGTTAGCACAAGTAAAAGCGTTTTGTTGATTGGTTTGTTGCTTGCTCGTCAAGTTAGTACAAGCAAATGAACAGACCTAATGTTGAGGTGACATTATGCTTAAAAAAAAAATAAAGAGGTTAAAAACTATACGATACCGATCTCCGCTTTGCTGCAATGTTTTCAATCGAGCTTTTTTCAACTCGATGTTTAATTTCAAACTTTCAATTGTCAATCGATTAATTTCTTTTTTTTGAATAATCTCCTCCTCCAAGAGACCCTTCTGTAAATTTAACACCGATCGCTTTAATTCGATGATATCCAAATCTGGATGCTTCTGCACTTTTGGATTAGATTTTTTAATCCTGAATCCATGCCTTTTAACTCCTAAAACCATAAAAAAAATTTAATTATGTTTTGGTTTAAAACTATTCTAAATTACATACCTTTTTTGGGAACCGTGGGGTGTTCTGTGAGGTCTTCTGTGGGTGGTGCTGGCTCATCGATAAATAACAACTCGTTCTCGACAAGCGCAGGCACCTCTCCGAAATCTGGAACATGGCACATTACATGCTCGTCTAAAGGTATTTCCTACAAATTAAGAACATTTTAATAATTATTCTAAAGTTTTGTATAAACTCAAAACTTACAATGCTTTGCCAACTACATTGTGGTTCTGAAATAATAATAAATTAGTTTTAAAATATGAAGCATAAAATGAATCGGTGAGTAGATACATCCTGCCATGTATTTACTTATTACATGAACTGTTGATCCACTATCAATTCAAATACAGTTTCTAATAAAACAATATACTAACCTTCCTGATGAATCACTGCATTTTCGGCCTCATATAAAGGTGGAAGACCCAGCATCGTCACTTCGGATAAACTCAAGATGCGCTCCTCGTAATCTTCCAACTTGGGACAATTTGCTGGGCCTCCACCAGTTTTAGCTCTCTCATGTTTAATGAGAGCACATGTCTTCCTCATTTTCTTCTTAATGGTATCATATTTAGAACGCAGCATTTTTCCAGATCTCGGAAAGCTCCCACATACCGCGTTGAATTCCTCCGCCACCTTTTCCCAAGCATCCCCTTTCTCCCTCCAAGTTGTACCATCATCCGTACGCTTGTTTTCTATAACCCCTTTATATTTTACTATAATATCAACTAATTGGTTGATTTCAAGTCGGCTGAAATTTTTGGTGCGCTTATTCTCACCGACTGCGACTCCTGTAAATAAAAAATCGTTGTTTTATTGTTAGAAAATTATAATGAACTAATAAGCTTACCTTCCATCTTTATATATCACTTCTTTATAATATATTAAACTATAAACTATAAATAATACAAAAAACTAAACTAAACTATTACTAACACACTTATTACTATTATTTAACACACACTTAAAACACAAACACAAAAATTAAATCTAAATGAACAAAAACTATTATAACACAAGAAAAATATTAGGAATACAAAAATACAATTTAAAATCAAAACGTAGTAACACCATAGGTAACACTTAGGTTATAAATGAACTGACATAAAATAACCACGTGATACCATAATACACGAACAAAGCAATGTTGCCAAATGTATCTCATAGATATCTATAGGATTCCTGTCGGCTACTTTTACTACAGTGAAGAAAACCAATTTTGTTTTGACTATGAGATAAACTTATCCGCAAGATTAAGTTGTCGGCAGGTTTTCTATTATGAAGAAACCGGGCATTAAGAGTCTACGATTACGTACAAATTGCTACGCTCAGGTATGCGGGGTGCGGGAAATTTCCTTTAAAAGGAGGTACTATTTTGAGTTTTAAGTACTAACCCCCAACCCCTTCCACTAAATATTGATACGTACACTGTTGACGCTATGTGATTAGAAATTTGCAAATTCTATTATTTTAGTATTTTGCACCACGTGCTTGCTATTTGAAATTGCTATATAAAAATTATTATTTGTTAATGTTAAATAAATTAGAACTAACGCTTTGTGGGTTGATAAGGTAAGTTACTAAGATATTTTAATTATTTCATTATTGTGATTATGACCAAATTAACATTATAGTGGTGTTTACCAGTTTATAGTCGAAAATAATTTGTTAAATTGATTAAAATGGATCTATCTAACAATGAGCATACGTATCGTAGAAGTAATAAAACGAGGCTTCGCTTGAGTACAAAAAGACGAAACCGAAAACGTGTACAAAAAAAGATTAGAGAATCAGTGGTGGTGAGAAAAAATCTAAGATAAGAAACAAATATTTATGTATAATTGTGTATTTTTGTTTAGAATTCAAATACTTCTGAAATGTTTTCATTAATCGTCCCTGATAATTATATGGGAACTAATAAATTGGTAGAAGAAGTTAAAGAGATGTTGGCCGAACGAGAAAGAGATGGACCGGAACAGGTCCACGACCTAACCCGTGATGATGAAGAGTTGAATGTTGAATTGATTAACTTGTCGCAAAATATTGAAACTGATTTTGAGAGTTCATTGCTTGAAGAGAATGTGGAAGAATGTGTGGTAAGTTCGTCCAGTATGAAAAAGGACAGAGAGGATAAGAGAACAGGCTTAGAAGGAAGAAGAATTGTAGATATACAGCATTTTATCGATTCTCTAACATTAGCTGGAAACCATAGTAAAGAAATGGGCTGCTCCTTAGATAATTTAAAAGTTGTCAAAGAGAAGCGCAATGGATTTTCATCATCAATTGCGATGAAGTGCATTATGTGCAATGTTATACTAAATATAGAAACTATTTATGACTCAAAATCTGTAAACGAAGACGCTGTTGCAGGTATTATTGCGATCGGATCTGGATTTGCACAGCTGGAACAGTTTACATCTTCTATAAATATCTCTTACGGCTGCCACAATACCTTTGATAAATATCATGACCAAGTTTGTGACAGCTGGGAAGAAACTGCTTTAAACAGTATGACTTTCGCCGCAATGGAAGAAAAAGAACTTGCAATTGCAGCAGGAGATGTAAACGAGGATGGTATACCTTTAATTACTGTCGTATGTGATGGAAGCTGGGCGAAGAGATCGTATAGGCACCAATATAATTCACCTTCAGGCGCTGCTGCTATTATAGGTTTCCGTACTAAAAAAGTATTATACATTGGAGTGCGTAGTAAATATTGTACAATTTGTAAAAGAACAAACGAAGACCCAGAAGGCAAAATGGTAAACCATAACTGCTACAAAAATTGGAATGGGTCGGCGAGTAGCATGGAGGCCGACATCTTGGCACAAGGTTTTCAAGAGAGTTTGCCAAAATATGGAATGATATACAACAGAGTGATAGCCGATGGCGATAGTAGGGGTTACAAGAAAATTTTAGAAAGTGATCCGTACTCATCATATAACATTATAGTGCAAAAACTTGAGTGCAAGAATCATTTGTTGCGTAATTATATACGCAAAATAAAATGTGTAGGAGACTCTACTTCTTTTGGATCAAGATATGTACGATCTATACTGAAGGTTGTTAAAATTATTATAGTTATTTTGATCTTTTTTTTAATTATTACTCTATTTATATTTTAACAGAAAAACATAATGAAATTGAGAATTACTGTAACAGAAGCAATCAAGTACCGAAAAAATGAAGATGTCGATATGGATCAAAAAATCAAAAATTAAAAAAAAACATATTAAATGGGCCCAGCCATATATTTGGCGAGCATAAAAGTTGTTTGGAATCATCATATTTTTGTCAAAAAGAATATGATAACGGAACTCAGACAATTTTCTCAGATATGAAATTATTTCGTAAGTATCATGGAATCATTTGTTTTTGTTTTATAAATTGATTTTTATTTTGCTTATATACCTATTTTATACAATATTGCATTTCAGCATTACACGATGAAGTAATGCAACACGTACGGTATTTGTCCAATCACGCCTCAAGTTTGATATACAATTTTGATAGTAACTCTGTAGAACAATTTAATGCAGTTATTGCAAAGTTTATTGGAGGAAAACGAGTAAACTTTTGTAAGAAAAGATCCTATCAGGGACGCTGTTTTGCAGCAGTTGTATCGTATAATACCAAACATCCTATTGGCAACTTACAAAAAATGTTAACCGGACGTAGTCCAGGAATATTCACCCAAAAAATGGAAACCAGAAGAGAAAGTAAACTATTGAGAGACAAATTAAAAAATAGTAAAGCTGTGAAAAGAAAATTACAATTTGAGAAACAGGATACTGGAAGTTATGGAGAGCTGTGTGCTAAACCAGATATGGATGACGCAAGTTATGAAGTGGCCAGAAAAGAATATCTTTTACAAATGAAAAAAACCGAGGAAGAAATAAGAAATATAGAAGAACAAACTCAAAACCAAAGTAAAAGCACACTGTGGATACATGAAAGAAAATCTAGGCTAACGGCTTCTAAATTTGGTGAAATTTGTTGCAAATTACCATACACTAGCAGAAAAGCTTTAATTAAATCCATAATAAAGCCAAAGAACATTTTTACCATGGCAACTGACTATGGTAATAAACATGAACGTGACGCCATAAATGCCTTAGCTGAAAAATTGGAAAAATGTATTGACAAGTGCGGTTTATACATCGACAATGAGTACCAATTCTTGGCAGCCACCCCAGATGGTATTATTAATAAAAACGAAATTGTCGAGGTAAAATGTCCTTTTTCGGCCAAACCAGAGGAGGGCATTTTACAAAGAAAAATTACTTTTTGGAAAAAAGATGGTGAAATTAATAAAAACCACAAATGGTATTTTCAAGTTCAGGGTCAACTTCAGGTAAAGAAAGCTCAGGTGTGTAATTTTGCGGTATGGATTCCAAAAGGATTAAAATTGGAAAAAATTGCCAAAGATGATATATTTTGGGAAACAAAGATGAAAAAGCAATTACAAGATTTTTATTATGATTGTATGCTTCCCGAATTAGTAGACGGTAGAGAACTCAGAAGCATGGAAATTAGAGATCCACCTTACGTGCTTCTAACAATGAAAAAAAGAGAGGAATATCTGAAGAATCGAAAAAGAAAAATAAGTACAAACTAATAAGACTTGTATATTTCTGAATACCTGATTTATCATTTTGGGTGTCAATAAAGTATTATTATATTATATAACGAAGTTTTATTAAATAGATCCTAGGTTTGAAAATTTGTTTTATTTAAAATCCTTCAAAATTCCTAACACCTAAAAATTTACAGGTGGTTTACAGGTTTGCTACATTTGAGCACGGTACCTACAATCTATATAATCAGGTCTATTATATTATGTACCTATTACAAACGTTATTATAAAGGTGATAGTTATGAAATAACATAAAGGTTTCGGAATATTGGTAAGCACTATAAATGTTAAGAAAACCTTTATTATAAATATCATGTTAAAATAACGGTTTGTGAAAACGATAGGTAGGTAACAAATTTTCCGAAAACCTTTAATGTTATGTCATAACTGTCACCTTTATAATAACGTTCGTGATACATAATAAACCTGATTATGTATTTACCCGTAAACGCTTGTTATGCATTTCTGAATTTATTCTAACCGATACAATATTTATTGTATGCATAGTCGTCTATCTCATTTAAGCACTCGGGTGTTCCACTCTAGGAGGAGCTAACTTTGTAAAATTTATTAAAACTCAAAGTGGTGCCATCTATTTTGTAATATTTAAATTAAAATGTAATTTTCAAAATACCATTTTTCAGATCCAAAATTTATCTATAATATTATTAAAAATTATAGCTGATAAGAGAATCCCCTAATCTATGATTATTGGTCAAAAACATTTTAATATTTACCATTATAAGGTGAATAAAAAATGTTTAATTAACCTAAATTATCGAGTTTTAAATTATAAAATGTTAGGTACATAACATACTAATTTTAATAACTAATAGCAATAATCCTCTGACTATCATCCCTTGTTATGCATTTTTTTCTATCAATAAAAAGTAATTTTATTACGGAGAAAATAGGTATAACGTAGGTAAGGTTTTGCTCTTTTTTGACAAAAAACTGGGACTTTAATTTATTTTATTACATACCAAGTATAAAATTAGAACAAGTGTTAATGCGCCGATTAACACCTCTTAAAATGAATTTATCGTTTACAATAGCTTATCTTTCTTTTTGGGTATTAGGACTTTTTTAAAAATATTATCGTTCTTGAGTCCGAGAGCGAACCAAAAAGAAATTTTAGGCGTACAGTTTGCCAAAATAAAGAGAAAGGTAACGTAACAGATATAATGTTTTTCTTGTTATAGGGAATATAATATTAATTATTTTGGTTTTAATGGTCTTTGTATTATTTTTTTAGGGTGTATATATTATTTTTTAAATGTTGAGAAACGCTTAGGGAACATTTCCTTGATATTAATTTTTATTTTAAAGCATAATCTACAATGCTGATGCTTTAAATTCCAGCATTAGTATATTACTGTATTATATGATTTATATTTGAGTTAAAATTAATTTGTCATTATTATTTATTATGGTAATTAATTAAAAATTTAAATTATGTACTTAAGTCAGTCTTACGTGTTTTTTCAAAGTGTCAACTTGATGACTATCATGATGCGTTGCGCTCCAACATCCCCTGCCCTAGCCTTCTTAAGGTAAGTCCCCTTAATTGGGTGATGTTTTGTACATTTTGTATTTTATTATAATCTATCTATTAATATCTAAAATAAATTATAACAACTTCTCCTATCTAATAGCAATTATTGTGGCAATATCAGCTACCTCGTGTAATTCTTCTAACGAAAGTAAATTTTTAACACTTATTCTTTTAATAAACATGTGAATAAACATTAATAACAATGTTAGAACAAAATTGATAATTTAATTTATACTAATCGTGAAATAATCAGTTTTTTGTCTCTCCTGTAAAGTTTAGTATTATGTAGATAGAAGGTATTGTCACATCACCGACGATATATCTCCATTTAAAATACTCAATTTATTCTTATATTAAATATTATAAAAATTTTATTTACTGCTGCAAAAACTACAAAAAACATTGAAAACATAACCTCAAACTGTGAATTCAATTGCTTGGTTACGGTAAAACGTCGTTCTTGTATGTAGGGGAGAGCCGGGAGGGTTCGGACAGCGCACAGTGGTTCCACAGTAGGCCATAAGTATGAAATTTGGTCCTCAAGCTAGGTACTTTTAACACTTACTAATTTGTCATCTAGTTTCCGGCCGACACAAAAGTGTAAATAGTTAGACAATAATAAAATATATGCATTATTGTTTTGACCTCGAAAGTAAACATATCGTGTGCAGCGTTATCAGTAGTGACTAATTAATAAACTTTATTTTTTTTATATTATTTGTTTCCTACCTGTTGCATTAAGATGGATGTCGAAGATAAAGGTATGTTCTTTCTTTTAAGTTGATTTTAGAATTATTTTATTTTAGTTTTATAGATTTACTCGAGTGCTACAAATTAAGTAAACCTAAGCATTATTCTCTGCATTTACTAAGAGTTTTAACTATGACCCCTCGATCTCCCCCGTATGTTTTATATACCAAAGTAACGTAAAATTAGTCTAGTATACTACACCATAACCTTCTGTTGCTCATTTTTGCTCCATCTTTATTTATTAGGGGGCTACGTGTTCCTAGTCAATTGCTACAAAATGGTTAATTTTACTACAGATTATTTTGTCTCTCGTTTTAGGTACTTTTTACAAATACACATTCTCAAGAATGAATATTTTGGATCTCTGGCACATGGCCAGTGGGTCTGACACAGAAAGGGCTGGTTTTGTTCTGAGAAGAGTGCTCGAGATGGTACCAGATTCTAATAACGTTAATACCGAAGATCTGTACAAACACATTTATTACAATAGCATGAAACTTTCAGAATTCTGGAGAAAAGCAAACAGAGGTGTCGATAAGCTAACTAAGTTACATTCGGAATGGTTAAATACTCAAGAGACCGTAAATATGAAAAAGAGCGAGCCATCATCATCTGCATGTGAGGCGCCGAAATCCAGTAAGTGCGTTTCTTTGAAAACGGGACGGCCAAAGACAGATTTCGCAGATTGCAGCATACGTACTAAACGTAGAAGATTGGCAGAACTTTCGAAGGTTGACGAGAATGAACATGTCCAATCAATCTGATTCTGATAACATAGAAGTTAGTCCAAATGAAGTTCTGTCTCTTATCACGGAGGCAAAACTCACCAAACATCAATATTTGTTAATAAGGCAGTTTATCGACTCACATAAGTCACAGGTTTTGCCATCTTATCAAAAAGTCTTAGACGCCAAAAAGCATTGTTACCCAGACAATGTAAAAATATCTGAAAACGCCGCGGAAGTGGAACTACAAAGTTTGCTGGACCACACAGCCACACGCATACTGGATTCGCAAAAGGAAGTTTTAGCAAGTATGGATTATGAGTCTATGGGTAGTTTACATTTGATTGGAAAATGGGGATTTGATGGAAGCACAGGACACGGTGAGTACAAGCAGAACTTCTCTAATGATGATCCAGATCTGATAGATGGAAGTCTGTTCGTGACGTCGTATGTGCCTTTGCGTCTTGTGTCTTTGGTAGAGACTACAGGCGAGGAGACTATCGTTTGGAAAACTCCTCGACCTTCCTCTACGAGGTACTGTCGACCTGTTCGATTTCAGTTCGCCAAAGAAACAAAAGAGCTGTTCAAACAGGAAGAAACATACATCAAAAAAAAAATTGATGCCTTGGTTCTCACGTCTTATAAACTAAGTAACAGTAATGAAGAAGTGCGAGTAAATCACACGTTGCAGTTCACGATGGTGGATGGCAAAGTTTGTAGTTCTTTGAGTGACCTACACACATCAAAATGCTATTTATGTAGAGCTCGATCCTCCGAAATGAATTCTATTGATTTATGCTTACAAAAGGAGATCGACGTTACAAAGATATAGTTCGGCTTGTCTCCACTTCACTCGTGGATTAGATTTTTTGAATATTTGATCCACATTTCATATCGCCTAGATATAAAAAAGTGGCAAGCCAGACTGCGCGAGGACAAGGAGTCGGTAGCCCAGAGAAAACTACGAATCCAGAGAGAGCTAAAGCAGAAGCTAGGGCTAAATGTTGACAAGCCACGCAGCGGAGGTAGCGGAACATCCAACGATGGAAATACGGCGCGCAAGTTTTTTGCGAACTCTGCTATCTCGGCCGAAGTAACCGGAGTCAATAAGGACATCATTGACAGATGTGCAACAATTTTGAATTGCCTCTCGTCTGGATATGCAATAAACTGTCAAAAATTCGAAGTGTATGCTTTAGACACAGCTCGACAGCTGGTTCAGCAATATCCATGGTTTAATATCCACCTTCAGTTCACAATATTCTAATTCATGGTTCTGCAGTGATGGAGCAGATGATGTTGTCTGTGGGAGAGCTATCTGAAGAAGCAGCAGAGTCTAGCAATAAAAATGTAAAGGCATTCAGACTAAGTAATACCCGGAAACATTCACGAGTTGCGACAAACACAGATTTATTAAATCGTTTGCTTTTACATTCGGATCCATTTATAACGGGTCTCAGAAAATTACCTAGGAAAAAAAGCACTGTCCTTTCTAAGCTTGTAATTAGTTTATTAGATTAGTTAATTAATTTGTAGATCATTAGTTTATTGTTGTTTTATATAATATGTTTTGTATCTTGTAATGTATGATCGTAGTATTGTGTTTTTAAATTAATTAATTTTTACGATATTTTTGTAAGAATACATATTTTTCTGTGAAATATGACTTTTGATTACTTGGAAATACCTTTCCAAGTCCATTTGGTTAGATAAAATAATCAACAGCTCACATTTATACGACATTGGTACTTTTGACCGCTCTACTTAGTACGCGAGACCACTGTGCAGCGGGAGGCATTGGACACATTCAAAATAGCCGCCTAATTAGTGAACCCGTCAAAAGGGAAATGAAATTGGAGCGCATTTGATTATTCTTAGTGCCTGGCTTGACGCGAAGCAAGCAGGTCGTTTCGTTTCGATGCACTGCAATTTTCTTATTATTCCACGTGTTTGTTCTAATATTAATCGATTTTGAACTGTGCTTTTTACAAACTATTTTTGTGATTTTTTGGTCGCTGATTGATTACCAATATTAGGTAAGCTTTAACTATTAAAGTGTGTTGCTATTTTTAAGGTATATTAAAATACGTTAATAAATTTTGTATTTTATTACCGGAACTACGTTGCGGGAGGGTATGGACACCTGTCCAAATCCTGCCGAGTAGTGAAAGTATAAGGTAGCCACCATCTTGAATAGTGCAAGGTACTGGTATACTCGTACTGGTATACTGGTAAACTGGTACTAGTAAACTGGTGTATACCGGTATCCAAGTACCAGTACCAGTATACCAATCTCTTGTATCAGCCGCTAAACTTATTAGTGATTATGACGTGGAGACAAAAAATTTTCAAGCTCCCTCCCTTGCTCTGCATATTGGCACCGGCCTGAAAATACTATGTGACGTTGCTCTAAAATTAGTCGTAGAGAAGAGAAATATTCCAAACATTACTTGGCAAAATGGAAAAGAAAAGAAAAACGAAATAAAAGAACTTAAAAAATTAATAGAGGGGCACTGATGCAACGACTTATCAAGTCTTGCTTTGAAAACTTTCAACCGTCGCACACTGGTAGAAATGCATATTCTAGGTGTGCAAAAGTCAAAATATAAGTTAGCATAAATTCCATAATTTATATTGTAAATTTACCATAGTAAATAAAATATCTAATAATTTCAGCTACTGTGTCAATATCTCGAAAAGAGTTGTTTGATGTTTGGCGTAAAGAAAAAACATTATGTGAAAAAAATTCCGCGGTGTCAACATATGTTTGGAGTAAATTGGGGTTACATAGTGACACCCATGATGAAAATATTCATGTTAAGCAGCAAATAAATAATTTTAATAGTAAAATATCGCAAAAATGGTCAGCATCTAAACGAGTACATACAGTATTTTTATCGAATGCTTCAAAATGGCTAGATCAAGATATTACTTTTTGTCCTAAACATTCAGCTACTGATGCAGTTCCGGGATCATCTGGAATCAAACTAGGGCGACCACCAAAAGAGTATCGAGAGCTGTCGTCTTCGTCAAAAAAGCGAGCAGTTCTACCTTTAGTTGAAAGTTATTCTAAAGATCAGTTGGTTTTTGCAGCTGAAACAAGTTTACGTTTAGCTGGAAAAAGAGATGCTGCACACATGGTACATGAGGTCTGCGAAACATCTCCAACGAGGGCTACAAAAATTAAAAAATTGCGGAAATCTCCAACTTTAGAACCGATCAAGTATACACGAGAAGAAGCACTTGCTTTATTTATTGATGGACACTTTACGAAACATTCTTATATTTTGATGCAATCTGATGCCAAAATGCGTAATTCCAATATATATCCTCCGTACGATGGAATATTGAAAGCAAAAAAGAACTGCTATCCAAAATTAGAAGATATAACAATTACTGAAACATCAGCAGAAGTAACATTGCAATCGCTTATTGATCACACTATAATAAGATTGACAATTGTTCAGGAAGATGTACTCATTCAAAAATTTGATGATCTATCAGATGGCTTATCAATGATTTTTAAATGGGGTTGTGACGGAAGTTCTGGCCACTCTAATTACAAACAAAAATTTTTGGAAGATGATGAAGAGCAAAAATCTGTTTACACTGTTTACAGTGTGCATTGTTCCATTGCAGTTACGATCAAATAAGTCTAGCAATATTATATGGCACAACCCCAGGCCATCTTCAACTAGATTTTGCAGGCCTATTAAACTTACTTTTGAAAAAGAAACTGTAGAATTGTGTAAACGAGAATTAAAAAATATGGAAAAACAAATTCAAGATATTTTGCCTACAAAAGTTTTTGTTTCTGGACATGAAGTAGTTATAAGTTCTGTGTTTAAATTAACAATAATTGACGGAAAAATGTTTGGAGTAATTACTGATACTTCAAGTCAAGTATGTGGAATTTGTGGAGAAATTCCTAAAAATATGAATAATTTGATGTTTATTAGGCAAAATTCCAAATTAATAGATAGTAGCAAATATGAATTTGGACTTTCTACATTAGACGCATGGATAAGATGTTTTGAATGCCTTCTTCACATTGCATATCGTCAAAATATAAAAAAATGGCAAGTACGCGGTGAAGAAGAAAAACAACAATTTAGTGCAACGAAAAAAGACATACAAAACAAATTACGACTTCAAATGGGCTTATTGGTAGACATTCCAAAACCTGGCTATGGCACTACAAATGATGGCAATACTGCCAGTAGAGTTTTTGAAGAGTTTGCTCTTGCATCTGCTATTACTGGAGTTGATGAAGACTTAATAAAAAGTTTCAAAATAATATTACAAACTATTTCTTGTGGGTATGCTGTAGATGTGAAAGCATTTAGAAATTTTGCATTAGACACTGCAAAAAAGTATGTAAAATTATATTCTTGGTACTATATGCCATCTAGTGTGCACAAGCTCCTTATTCATGGAGCAGATATAATAAAATCAGCTGTTCTACCAATAGGGATGCTTTCAGAAGAAGCTTTGGAAGCCAGAAATAAAGACTTGAGAAGATATAGAGAATTTCACACCAGAAAATTTTCTCGTCATCAAACTATGACAGATTTAATGAATACCATGCTGTTTACTTCAGATCCCTTTATATCTTCTCTCTCTAAAACCCATAATTCTGCTCGATCATATAACATTAGAACACTTGATAAAAATGTGAAATGTTTATTACTGGAACCCTCTCTCGATTAATTTCATAATTAATTCATAATTAATTTATTTATTATTATTAAATATAAGTACAACTATTAGTAATTTCCAATTTCAATTAATAATTATTTACCTGCAATCTAATTTGGAAGTATTAAATGCAATAATTTGCCTTAAAAATAAATATATTGTTCATTCAATGATTTAAAATCTTCACTATCTGTATAGTCAAATCACTGAAAAACTGTTAATAGAGCAACGTGGAGTGCCAAAGCACTACAAAATGCAATAGAAGCTGTATCTTCGGCTACATTTGGAGTTAACAGAGCTGCAAAAGAATTCGGAATACTGAAAACGAATTTAAAGGCTAGGATTAAAAATAAAAAACATTTAAATCTCACTGTTTAGGACGGTCTTCTTATTTAAATGAAGAAAGCTTTCCACCAGATTAGTTTCAATACTACTGTAATAGTATTAATTACTAAAAAATAATACATAATATGTAAGAATTTCATACATTGTGTAATATATTTTCTCTCAATTATATAAAAAAGGCTGAAGAAATGACAATTCCTGTTCATATTTCCAAGGTGCTAATTTTTTCGCTACTACGCCACATTTTTTAAACTGCGTCGTTTGAAGTGCATTAATATAGCAATTCCTTAGATTTACCCAAGTATCTTTTAGAAGAGGCGCTAAAAAGTTATATAAATATATAACTAAAGCTTTAAATTTTTCGTTTTTCTTTCCAGATATTTGGCTAAAGGAGATTCATTTAAGTCGATTGATTTTAACTTTTTTATAGTTGGATTTACTACAGTTCGTACCATAGTTACAGAAATTTTCAAAGCGATATGGGAAGAGTTAAGTCCCATTGTAATGCCAAAACCAACGGCAGGATATTGGAAAGAAATAGCTGAATGTAATAGAGATAAATAGAATTTCCCCAACTGCATTTGGGGGGCTATCAACGGCAAACATATCAACATTTGTTGCCCTATTAATGGAGGTTCTGCATATTATAATAAGGGAACCAATTCAATTGTTTTAATGGCCCTTGTAGATGCAAACTATAAGTTTACAGCACTGGATGTAGAATCGTATGGCCGAAATGGTGATGGAAACATTTTCGCTAAATCTAATTTAGGAAAATCTTTCCAAGCTGATCGGCTAAATGTGCCAGCTGATGAACCACTAAGTGAAAATATATCGTGTACAGCAGACACGATTGTGGGATATAAAGAAAGTCTTGCCCTCGATAGAGCAAGACGTATAGTCGAAAATGCGTTCGGTATCCTGACTGCCAGATGGAGAGTTTTTAAAAGATCCTTCGAAGTTCAACCAAAACTAGTAGATTAAATAGTATTAGGGTCGTATTCACTAACTTATCCCTTAGTTAATGATCTCTTAGGTAAGGACAGGGTACTGGAAGGGATCCATTTAAAAACCCATTCTCTAATTCATCCTTCAGGTAAATTTTTGTACCTAGCAGTTGTCGTTAACTAAAGAAGAGGCTAATGTTTTTAATCGTAATAGTACACGTGGTGTATAAAGAGTAATGTGTTTTCATTGGTTGATTTGAAAAAATAACTTATAAAATATTTGACGTCTAACGTCAAGAAACAATAAACGCCAATTTGTAATTTGTAAGTACGGTAATTTAAAATATTTAACAAATTATTAATTTTTTACATGTTATCTAGATAAATTATTAACTGAAGAAACACTGTTTTTTAGGATAACAATATGCAAATTAGTTTAATAATTATTTATTAATTATTTATCTAACATATAAAAAAAAAATAATTTGTCAAATATTTTCAAATGCTAATTACTATAACCATAGTAATTAAAATTAAAATTTATTAAACAAAAGAATAATATTATTACAAGCGCGAATAATAGATTATTCTTTATTTCTTCTTTATGCAATTCTTCTTCAATTTCTTTCAAATCATCATCTAAAATTTTACAATTTAGTAATTATTATTGTTTTACAACAATTATCGAAATTTTAACAATTACTACTTCCAGATTATGCAATTGCTTGATGTTAAGCGGTATTCTGCAGGCATAAATAATTTGGATTACAAACGTGGGGTGGTAATTCATTGCTAAATAATTATAATCAATGTATTAATTTTTAATTTAAAGAAAGACATGTTAGGAAATCGTTTCATATAAGAGCGATTTTACACTTTATAATTTTTGCGTATATTATGCGTTTAAAATATACCTTTTGCATAATTCATCAAGAATATTATTTAATTGAATATTTATTTTGAAAATAAATTCATTTTTCACGTTTCAAGTTCACATTCACTAATACAAATAACTCTTCAATTTTCTTAATGACACCTACTGACCATCTCTTAGTTAAGAGATCAACTTGGTGTATTTTGACGCTGATTACGGATCCCTTCGAGTTACAGAATGAGCAAATCCTTCTACCTGAAGGGATCCCACCCCACTCTGCCAGGTAAAGATCGATCTTGAAGAGCGGTATCTAACTAAAGGATTTTTTATTATTACAGAATAGGTTTTGTCATTAAGTTAAGAGATCCTCTTTGTTAAGATCCCTTAAATGTTAGAGAATACGACCCTTAGCATGTTGTTGTCTTCATAATCCGCTTTGTAACATATTCCCTTAGAAATTTAAGTTCAGGAAAATGTAGTGTCTAGCGATGAAGATGGAATAGAATCTCTGTTGAAAAAGAATCCAAACCCAGGGCAAGCTGGTGCACATAACGTCCTTCAACTAAAACCCGGTGCCGCAAAAGGCTATGAATCGATGACTGAATTGAAAAGCGGTAGACATGCGCACAAAGGTGTATGTCATGTGTAAGAGTGAAGAAAATGTTTTTAAAAAAACAAGAAAATGTTATAGAATAGAATGGGAAAAAATGCCGAGTGTTAAAGAAATGGATTTCTTTCCATCAAGTGAAATCTGCAAAGTTTCGATGTTTAGAAGGTATTCAGCCACTGAACTAAAGTAAGAAGAAAGATACCGTGCTGTTAGAATTTATTGATGAGAAGAACATTGACTTCTTCAACTCTATTTTAAATGTTTGATTTATTAACTAATTACATGTGCTGTTAAGTTACTTAGATCACTTCCTATGTTAAACTATTTGGACTTAAATCATTTCCAAATTTGTTGTTTTATTTCTTCGTTTATATTTCTCCTGTTTGGGTTTTATATCAAAAATGACTTTCAGTTACTTCATGTACCTTATATGTCAATAAAAACTAATATCATATAAAATATAACATTTGTTTAATTTTATCCTAAAAACACAGTTTTGTTCATTTTCCCACAAAAATAACTTTTGGCACTTAGAACAATTAGCTTTGCAACGCTTCATTTGATGAAAGAAAATATTCCATTACTTACATGGCCAGGAAACTCTCCGGTTATGAATCAAATCAAGAACGTTTAGGAACTCCTAAAAAGACTCCTGACCAAAGAAAGCATTACTACAAAGGTCCAATTGATATCCAGAATAATTTATCATTAGAGCCATAATGAAAATTTAAAGAAAGTAGCTATAAATTTCATAAGTAAGCATGTCTAGAAGGATCGCTGCACTAATCGAAGCAAAGGTGGGATTCACTAAATATTAAAAAATTTTATGTTTCCTTAAATTTTTGTAATTTTATTTGTAGATACAAATAAACTCAAGCCATCAATTTACATGCATTTTTATTGCTATAACATAACCAGTTTTTGCTAAATTCTAAAAAAATTTAAATTTTTTTGTGAAACAAAACGCTGTGAAAAATACAGATATATAAAACACCGGTAAAGTGAAAAAGTACCCGATACCCCTATTCGAGAACATAAGGTTTAATAAACAAAGTAAAACAACATAACCAATGAAAATGAATAATTTTTAATTTTAGTTAACACTTATGCCCAGGGCCGCGATTCTGAACTCGCTCCACTCCAAGCGAGCGCTCCACGAAAGTGAGCGGTTTGATAGCGAGTGGAGTGGTAATTTTGTATTCTCATGTACCGCTCCACTTGGGTTTTTAAAAGCGGAGCGATAAAATGTGGAAACATTGTATTGTATGTTAAATAAAACATTAAACTGTCAAGGCTGCTGTCAAAATCAATCCAAAACAAAAATTGTAGGTTATAAACTTCAACAGTGACGGCGCAGGAATTTTTAAAATGAGTGGGCACAATTTGGGTCCAATATATTTGGAGTGGGCAAGAGCACACAAAATTTATAAATAAACTAACAAATACATTATTGAAATAAGCACCTAAAAAATTTGGGTAGGCACAGCTGTTAGTAACTAAAACTGCCGCAAATGCGAGTGATAACAGCGCAAAGCGAGTGCCTCTCATCGCTCCTCTCGAAACGGGAGCGCTGTATCATTTGGCGAGCAGTTGAGAATACGTATTACTATGATTTTCGCTCCACTCGCTTTAAATGACAGCTATATCGCTCCGCTCGTCTAAAAGGGAGGACATCAGAATACCGGCCCAGGTGAAAGATAACATGCTATTTTAATATTGAACGTCAATAATGGTAAATGATGATTTTCACAACTTTTTATACTCGATCACAGAATAATGGCTTAAAAACATAAAATATCATATTTTTCGTAAAGTTTATCGAGTGTTCTTCGGTAAAACAATAAAAAATTTTTCTTTATCTGACCAAGGACTTAAAAAATTGATCATTCCCTAAAAAAATAATAAATGTCCTACTGCTGACACTCGACAAGTCGACTAAGCAAAAAGCCATTTCAGACCTTTTTGTAGATCGTTTAATTTCTTACAAGTTATAATATTTTAAATTTTACTAGACGATAATTTCATGGTATCTAAAGAAAAAAAAATTAAAAGTTTTTTGGCCCACCCTAATAAATATATTTATAATTTATATTAGGGGAGGGAAGGTAAGGAGCGACAAATTTTAAGACCGCCCCGGGCGGCAAAAGCTCTAGGTACGCCAGTGTTTCAAAGAGTGAATTTTAAGATTTTAAAATTTGAATTTTAAGATTTTAAAATTTGAATTTTAACTTTGGATATCTTGGTTGGAAATGCACAATAGTGCCAACAGAGGTTATTGTGGCTATACTACTGGTAACCACGAGGTAAGTCGAAACAGTTTCTGTTACTTATAGTGTTCGTTAGTTTACTTTAGTTTTTCAATATTAGTTTACCATTCCATACCATGATTCCATACGATATATATAGATACTGTTGTGTTCTGTTAAAGAAATGGAAAGTGAGTTGCGTAATTTAGAAATAAAGAACTGACTTTGCAACCTGATGAACAATAAAGGCAGGACTTTTGTTCCGTTTTCAAAATTGTTTTCTATTTCGTGTTAAGTTTGTTTGTTAGTTTAAGTTACATTGTTTAGTTTAAGTTTGATGTTGCAGTAATTTATTTAATTGTTGTAAAAATTTTAATGTGTATTTTTATTTATTGTTGTTTAGCGACTTACACGAATGCAGCTGGGCAGTACACGAACAAGCACGAACAAAATTCTAATCTTGATTTTTAAAAAAAAAAGGGAAATAGCAAGGACCAATAAAAATTGAACACGGAAAGAAAAACCAAGGAGATAAAAAAAGATAAATAAGGAAAGAACGGACAGTCGAAAATTGAAAGCCAGAGAGGCAAGTCGTGTTGGGGAGTGGCAAATAGAGTCCGAGAGGCAAGTGGTATTATAAAGTTGAAATTTGAGAGCTATAGAAGCAAGTCGTGTGGTTACAAACCGATAAGTTGGAGTGGAGGTGTGTTTTAGCCAAGGAGGTTTTTTTTTGGAAAGTTCATTGATTACGAAGTTTGGCAACGCGAATACCAAGACAAGTTTATGTAAGAAGATATTTGAAGAAAGTGTCCGAGTTTGTTTGAAATTGTTCTTGTTTGTTCAGGTTGCAAATAAATACGTTGTTTAGATTGTCAGTTTTTTATTGTCTTCCATGTAACCATTTTACTTTCGAGAACCAACGACCTATTTTTAGTAAGAGAGCAGAGAGAAAGAGCACTACAATACTTTTAACAATGGAGAATTTCAACGAAAATGTAACTTATTTGATCGTCGAATTTGACGAGTGTGGAAAGAAATCTTTGGATTTGATGCCACGTAAGTGGGTCACCAAAAATTTAGGTAAATTTGCGTGTCGCTACCCTAACAAGTCGGCTTCTGCAAAACTGAAAAAGTGGATCAAACAACTGAAAGAGCCTGAAGAAGATTGGGAAAGCTATCCTGTAAGTAAAGTCGTAGGCGAAGCTCGTAAGTATGTTTATACGTACACAATTCCGATTTTTAAGGCCCATTTTTTTATTATCAGGATATTACGAACAGGGTATGAGGCGTTTAGACCGTTCCATGAACGATTTAGAATCAATTGTTAGCAAGGATTCGGAAGTAAACAATAAAGATGCTGGTATGCGTATTGTATCAAATTCCGAAATCCAAGAAATTCTGTTTCACGACAACGCGTTACCGGTTTTGGACAGAACGCTTGGTAGGTTACCTAATTGTTATTATGTTCGATATAATAAAAATGTTAGCAAGCCGTTAAATTTAACTAACCAATATAAATTAACTATTGTAATAAATTAACCCATTGTAAAATAATCACTGACTCTAATTTATGGTGGTACCACATTTTGATTTGATTTGATTTGTTTTCTTATTTTAATTATTATTAAACATTTTATTGTGATTCAGAAACTTTGTCTTTTTGTGTATTATTTGTTCCAGTGTTAGAGACGGAGCTGCTTTGATCTCTCCTGGGGACCCCATTTTCAGATAAAGTACGCGTATTCCGTGGTTGTGCTCGAACTATCTAATCTCAGCTGCAAATTAACTACGGTGGCGCCCTTTTGTTCCGATTTTGAGAATCTACCCTTCGATTCGTTGATGAACCCCCCCCTTACTGAGCATAATCGGCACCTTATAACCTGCGAAGGGTGCGGTTTGTCAGTTTGTAACGTAACAAAGCTTCAAGATATAATTTATTAATGCATAGTTATCGATTTCAAGGCAAACACACTTTCTGGAAATATATCGAAACTTTGTATAAGTTCAATTCTATAAAATTTAATAAGCCTTATAAAGGAAATGACTTTCCAGTTGAATTTTTAAATGATACTCTAAGGTTTCTGAAAGAAGTAAAGGTTTTTAGCAAGGATGAAAAATATAATAATCGTAAAATAAAATCTATCAGATGCTGAAAAATTCATTTTAACGCATTTTTAAATTTATGACCTTTTCTAAATTCAAATCGATTCAAATTTTTGTTAACGCAAAGATTAAATCAAGATGCATTAGAAAAAAAATTTTGAGCCATTAGACAGCAAGAGGGTAATTGCATAAATTCTACTTCTATTCAATTTCAGAATGCTTATAAATAAGTATTTTCTTAAAATCTTATGAACAGTGAAGGCGAAAATTGTTTGAAAGATTTTAAGAACTATTTTAACAAATATGCAGGATAATCCTGATTCATCATTTATGCAACCATGCAGGGTAATCCTGATTCATCATTTGTGCAACCATGCAGGATAATCCTGATATTCATCATTTGTGCAACCTTTAGCTGTTTACCTGATCTCAATGGTGAACCACGTAATGCTGTTTCAATTTTATTACTAAAGAATTGCGATTATCATTTTTACACTTTGCATCAAAATTCTATTCGTTATATTTGTGAGTATTTAATTAGAAAATGTTTATCAGTTCATAATTGTCCAGATTGTAAAAAGTTTGCTAAGGGCTATAAAGAATTATTAAGTATTTATTAACATATTAGGATTGTTCTTTTTAACTGAACCAGTGCTACAGACACCATAGATTCTATGACTGACACTGCACTAAAACTGGAGAGTGCAGAGGTGGTACATGGTAGTGTACGGCGAAGGATAAAAAGAACGCTATAGTACACAAATAAACATGACGCATCTAAGCATACCTGCGAGCGTTCACAAGATTTTGATACACGGAACAGAAATAATTAAGCATGCAATTTTACCAATCGGTCTACTCTCAGAAGAGGCATAGGAAGTAAGAAATAAAGATTGCAAAAGATATCGGCAGAATAATACAAGAAAAACATCTCGAGAGCATACCATGGAAGATCTCTTGCACGTTCTTTTGGTTTCGTCGGACCCAGTAATTTTGAGTCTAAAGTCATTTCAAAGCAAAAGTGAGGGTTGTGAGAGTTTCCCATCTGAAGTATTTTAGTACCTACAGGCAGGTATTACACTGCCGAAACAATTCAAAAAAGAAAAGGAGATATACCATACAGCAGCGAGTAGATAATTTTGTTATTAAAGTGAATAACAATCATCAAATTGAATAAAACCGTCGAAAAACTAAGGGACGAGCATTATAAAAAAACAAGGTGGAACTCGGATGACAGTAGTTCTTAGACTTCTATACTTCTATCTTCCTGGTTAAACTTGAAAAATATAGATTAGAATATAAGCTAGATACAGAAAAATTCTAAATAAAGCCTGCATTAAAATAGCGAATTCGATAATCCGATAAAGTACCAACTTAAAAATTTTAGTAGATAAGAACATTAAAAGATGAGAAAAGAAAATAGCAGTTATCTATGGTAATTATAACGTACCTATGTTTTTCATACTATAACAATAAACACAATACACCAATAGTATAAAAAAACAGAAGTACGTGTCCGCCCGCCCGTCCGTCCGCATGTTTCAAATTTAACTACTATGCCTATAGTTTAAATAAGGCCTCTTGCTATACTTTGTATGGAAGCCTAAAGCTATACTAGAATAATTCTTAAAGTTGAAACATACGGACGGACGGACGGACACAGTACCAGAACATAAGGCTTCTTGCTATACTTTGTATAGAAGTCTAAAAGTGGAACTTGAAGAAGAAGTGGTTTAAGCCTTCAAAACAATTGTCGTTTTGTATGTTTATTTTAATAAATATATTTTAGCGTGAGTTTTAGCCGATAATTTTATCAAAATTGTTTGTTTAATTGTACAACATCCTCCGCACAAAAAATGTTACTACCAATTTTATTAGTTATAATAATAATCTTAGATCTAAGATAATAATATAAACTGTAAGTATTAGATTTTAATATGAACCAATTTATCTTAGACGACCCTGAGGTGACAGTTTTCCTTCTTCCTCTGTTGGTGTTGACAATAACATTGAACAAATTAACTTAGTTGGTGATGGAAGTATTAATATTGGGTACCTATTAATTAAATTTAATTCATTAAAATGCTAATAAACCATGTTTTTCTTTTTATCATTTAGAACAAATACAGACCCCGATAATTGCGATAAGATTATTGCCGAACTAAGAAAACAAATTGTACATTTGGAGGGCGAAAATGAAATAATTCATAAATTGTTTACTGCAGCGCAAATAAAGAAACTTAGGAATCCCAACGGACGCTCAAGATGGTGTCTAGAAGATATCGCAAAAGCAATTGTGATCCATTAGGCAGGAGCTTATAGGTTAGGTACTTCTGAAAAAAGATATTCTTTTCCAGCTGTAAGTACCCTTAGATGTTGGCTGAAAAAGATTCAAATTTCCCCATGAATTTTGAAACCTGTTTTTAACATTGTCAAACTAAAAGATATAACTGGTATACAAAAAGTTTGTATTTTGTCTTTCGATGAGATAAAGCTTCGGAAGTGTACCTATATGACAAAGCAAATGATGAGACATTGAAACCTTATAGTTATGCCCAAGTAGGCATGTTAACAGGACTATTTATGAATTGGAAACAACAAATTTTCTTTGACTACGATTGTAAAATGGCCAACGCCCTTTTATATGAAATAATAAAATTTGTGCAAAAATCCGGTGAGATAGACATCACATTACTTTGATATTTTTATCTGTATGTTATTTTTTTTAAGATTCCAAATTGTGGGGTTAGTCAGTGATCTTGGAGGAGGTAAAGATCATTGCACAATGAGCTTGAAATAAGTTGTCACAAAACATGGTTTACAAATCCTGAAAACGAGCACAAAATTTATGTCTTTGCAGATGTACCACATCTCATTAAGTTGCTCAGAAATCATTTTGTTGATAATGGTTTGATTGTTAATGATAAGAAAATCAACAAAGGTATTATTGAAAAAATTTTGGACGCAACTAGTACATCTGATTTAACAATAACACACAAAATTAGTAAAGAAAGTCTTAACGTGAAGAATGCAGGAAGACAAAACTTTTTTCTCATACTATTTCTTGTGCAATAACTAGATGTGGGATTAATAACAAATTGAAAGGCGAAAATATTTTAATTAATTTAAAATTAAATAAAAATTAGAATTTTAAAAACCCCTGACTGTAAAAAGCACTTTACTTTAAAAACTACCGTTGCCTTTAAAAAGGAAAAAATAATTTTTTCTACTTCACTCAACAACATAAACTCTCGGACATTTAACTCGAAAAATTAAATTATCATGTGTAGAGTGTAGTATACTACACACTTGCCTCAAGTCCAGAGACTTGTTTAATTTTTTTCGACTAAAATCTACTGATCATGGGTACATACATATTTTAGCATATTTTATAAAATTTCTAAAAGAAAAAGAAAAAGTTTCTTTATTAGAAGACGGCTGCTTTGATAATTTAGAATTTAAATTATACTTGTTGGTAAAGAGTACAGCATAATAAATTAATTTTATCTGCAGGTAATTGTCTTCGATTTGACGACAAGAGCACCAAAAGTGATGGATTGGCTGATCATAAATTAGCTTCAATTAAAAAACTATGGGATCTTTCTATAGCGAAGTGCCAAAAATATTATTCTCCCTCGACCAACGTCACAATAGACGAGCAGCTTCTTGGTTTCCGGGGCCGATTTAGAGCAAAAATTTATATTCCAAATAAACCCGATAAATATGAAATAAAAATAGTTGCTCTAAATTCTAAATGATGTTCAAACGTCATATTTATTGAATGCCGAACCATATGTGGGATAAGTAAACACTGAAGGTGATTCGGTGCCCACATACTATATGAAAAATCTTTCAAAGCCAATTCACCATACCAATCGCAACATCACATGCGATAATTGGTCCACTTCACTAGCAGATACAATGATATTAATATTTTATTATTATTAATATTTTATTTAGGTAATATTTAGACAAGGGCTGTTCCTGGAACTACGCACTATGGGTACAAAGACGGTAAAACTTTAATGTCATATTGTCCTAAATGCAATCAAGTTGTTCTATTGCTTTCAAGCCATCAGCAGCATAAAGCCGGCAAAACTGATGAAGAAAGTAGAAAACCCGAAATGATTAGTTTTTACAATAAGACTAATGCCCGGTTTCAATAAGGTTCGACTAATGCCCGGTTTCAGAAACGATAATTAAGGAATTTAATCATTGGTTAAAAACTTAATCATTGATTAAGTCCGATTTGGGTTGCAGGAATATAATTTTTAACACAGGTTAAGTTTAACCAATGATTAGCGTAATCAATGATTAAATCTGTTGTTAAGTGGCTATTTGGGTTGCACAAACGATAATTAGATCTTAATATAGGTTAACTACCCAAACTATTTAACAACTGGAAAACCAGTAATTAAGACGATTTAACTACTGATTTAGTACTTATACTCCGTCGCTTTTCGTATTGAAATTTTTTCTCTGTTGGTTTTAAACGTGTTTTTTAAAGAAATGTCCGACTTATCTGAATTTTTAATTAAAATTTTACTTTTATATTTTTTTATAAATATATAATTTTTAAATTTTTTATAAATATATAATTTAAATTTTATTTTATAAATATAATATAATTTTTAAATTTTTTATAAATATACATCATATAATTTAAAAAAATTATTATGCAGCAGTCAAAGCACCTGCATTGTAGAATAGTTATTGATAACTTTCTTCCACGCTTCTTTCTTTAGGTTAACCGTCGTACGGTCGTACCATCTATTTTTTTTATTATTAATTACGTCTCCGTATCTATATAATTAATATAAGTAAATTTAATGCAATATTTCGAAATTAATATAAAATTGAATTTGGCTAAGAGATTTTCCTTCACACCTTTCAGCTGTTCGGATTTGTATTTATAACTAAAAATAAAACCATCAAGCTAAAACATAACATGATTTTCAACCTTACTTATGTTATATTTGTTGATGACAATGATGTTGACTGTCATTTAAATGTCAATTTTATACTATGAAGTTGGCGCTACACGTGAAGTAGAAGTACCAACCTAACATTTGAACGTATAATCAGAGATTAACTAATTATAGATTTCAGGTAGTTTCTGCATAAGTCGAACCTTATTGAAACCGGGCATTAACCTGTGTTAGTTAACATATGTTAAAGATAATCATTGGTTAAATTTAGAATGGGTTGCAGAAACTACCTGAAATCTATAATTAGTTAATCTCTGATTATACGTTCAAATGTTAGGTTGGTACTTCTACTTCACGTGTAGCGCCAACTTCATAGTATAAAATTGACATTTAAATGACAGTCAACATCATTGTCATCAACAAATATAACATAAGTAAGGTTGAAAATCATGTTATGTTTTAGCTTGATGGTTTTATTTTTAGTTATTGTTGTAATATTAATTTACAATGAAACGGATAGATGGTGTTACCTATCTATGTGCCTAGCAGTGTTATCGCTGGTGCTGAATATATAACCATCTATCTGAGGACTGTAATCATCAAGTATCCACTTGATGTTAACAGGTCAGTGTATTTGTATTGTTATGTAATGTTTGTGTTAGTTGTTATTAAATTTATTAAATTGTGTGTATCTCTCTTTGTTTACTGCCAACCTTTCCAATAGGTTATGGGCCAAGTAAGCAACTAAGAGAATACTATTTATTTAAATTTTATTTTTGATTTGAATTTGTGCAAATATTGCGTTCATAATTTATAAATAAAAATTATGGAAGAATCGCAATTGGAAATTATGCAACAACAAATCGCACAGTTGCAATTGAGGTTAATTGAAAGGACCGAATCGCGATCGACAATTGTAACGATGATGGGAGGATTGCCTGAAAACAAACATTTAAATGGAGAAAATTACAGTGAATGGAAGCATAACATGAAAAATTTTCTAATTGATGCTGGTATGTAGAAATATGTGGTACCTGCAACCGACTCAAAATTAGATGCTGAAATAGACGAAAGAGTTCTTGCGAAGATTAATTTGTCCATTAAACCTGGAGCAGCAGCGGAGATAAAATATGTGAAGACAGCGAAAGAAGCTTGGGAGAAATTAAGTAGAGTCTACGAACAAACGGGTACGTTGCATTTGATAAGTCTGTATGCACAATTATTTAAAATAAGACTAGAAAATTGCAACGGGATGGAGGAGTATATAAATAAAATGTTAAATATCACTGATCAGTTGGAAGCAATTGGTGAACCTTTTAAAGATCACGTAATCGGTGGTCTAATGTTGGCTGGACTATCGGAAGAATATCAACCATTATTGTTAGGCATTCAAGGATCGAAGCAAAGCACAACTATAGAATTTGTAAAAAATTTATTATTGCAACCAAATGTGCAGCAAATTAAAGTAATAAGTAGTGCAGAATCGAGTGCGTTTTACAGTAAAAATAAAAGCAAATCAAATAATTTATATGGACCAATAGGATCGAAGAATAGAGAAATTCGATGTTATAAGTGCAACAACATTGGTCATAAAGCTAATACCTGTCCTCATCGAAAGAAGATTAGTTCAAAACAACACAATAATAGTAGATCAGAAAGTACGCAGTTTATTCGGTTGTGTAGTGATTTGTGCGATAACGATAATGATTGGATTTTGGATTCGGGTGCTTCAGTGCATTTATCGGCAAATGTTAATAATTTTGAGAACTATAAAAATTACGATAATTGCAGCATCGAAGTTGCAAATGGTACAACGATGAATAGTGTTGGTAAGGGTCAAATAAAAATTGATCTTATCGGTAATAAGACATTAGCACTTCAAGAAGTTATTCATGTGCCAGGAGTTAAAAAAAACTTGATTTCGGTTGGTCAAATGGTTAAACATGGAAATACTCTAGTGTTCGATGAAAGACATGGGTGTAGAATTACAAGGTTAAGCATAAATATTAACAACGAAGATGTGCTGGGTAGTGGAAGATTAGAAAAAGGTGTTTACAAATTAAACAATTCGGTTAATTCAGTGAATTTTGTGAAAATAAATAACTCTCATGCGTTATGGCATCGAAGGTTGGGACATATAAATCGTGTAGCTATGAACTTAATGAACAATGGTTTAGTTGAAGGTGTTGCAATCAAAGATAAAAATAGTAAACCGTGTGAAATTTGTGTAAAAGGAAAATTATCGCGAGCACCGTTTAAGGGGGGGGTAAGGTTTGAAAATTTTTTTTTTCCATTTTTTTTTAAATTTTTTAAATTAATGCTTAACATTTCAAGAATGTTGTGTCAAAATTTCAGGTCGATTGGACGAAAACTGACGAAGTTATGATTTTATTTGTACCTGCCTGATTTTTATACCTGGCCGGCCCGAGCACGCTACTGTTACCTACCAGCGGCTTTGCCCTGTATCTAAGCCGAGACATCTGTTTCGGTCTCTTGTATTTTTTAATCCCCTCTTTTCGTTTTCATATGTTCAGGTAGATAGAATGTGTAACGTACATGTACGTATTTTATAAGAAAATCCATTTTTTTTTCAAGATATTTTCATTTTTTCAGTGTGCAAAACTTTAAATCGATTTTCCCAAACATGCAGTTTTTAAAGTCGGTGACCAGCCTACAGAAAAAACTACTCAACCGATCGATTTCAGATTTTGCACACATTTTCTACACATATATGGCTCAACAGCTACGTCGAGTTTTTTTCAATTTTTCAACTACTAACCCTTTTACAATAACAAATAGGTCGATTTTTTCGTCAAAAATCGTCATTTTTGCTTCAAAATGGTGTCAAAAATTGAAAAATTGAAAAATTCAAAAAAACTAGTGGTCAGTAGAGAGAGAAAGTAATAAACTAAAAAATGCATTTTGACTTTTTGGTTTCAAATGATCCAGTGATGCGGTAGGCTGGTCACCGCATAACCACTTTTTTTCGAGGCGCCTGAAGAGATCGGTCATAATTCCTTCATTTCTCAAAATTTTTGGACAAAATTTTTTTTATACACTCTTCAAATGATGTACTTTCAACTGATAATATGTAAAATAAACCTATGTTAATAATTTTGTCTAAAAAAATTAATAAAAAAGGGTCTTTTTTTGACGAAACAAACCTTACCTCCCCCTTAATAAACATGGCGCGTCTCGAGCAACAAAAAAGCTCGAACTGATTCATTCGGATGTATGTGGTCCGATGAATACAAAATCGATTGGTGGTGCAAAATATTTTCTAACGTTTACCGATGATTTCTCAAGAAAAACGATAGTGTATTGTCTTAAAAACAAAAGTGAAGTCACAGAAAAATTTTTAGAATACAAGTCGTTTGTTGAAAATCAAAGCCAAGAAAAAATCAAGTGTCGACGTACTGACAATGGAACGGAATACGTGAATAAAGAACTTCTATCCCATTTAAGAAAATTTGGAATTCAACATCAAACAAGTGTCCCATATACACCACAACAAAATGGGGTTGCAGAACGGCTCAATAGAACGTTGGTTGAAAGTGCACGATGTATGATGATAGAAGCGAAATTAGGAACAGAATTTTGGGCAGAAGCGATACTTACAGCAACATACTTAAAGAATAGATGCCCAACGAAGCAATTAAATCGTATGACACCAGAGGAAGCGTGGAACAACAAAAAACCAAATTTATCGCATTTGAGAATATTTGGTTGCAAAGCGCTAGTTCACATACCGAAAGTATATCGAAAAAAATTCGATGAAAAAGCAGAAGAATACATTTTTGTGGGATATAGCGAAACGGTTAAGGGATATAGATTTGTTCATCCAATAACAAAAAAATTAAAGATATCTCGAGACGTAGTATTTCTTGAAGACCAATTAATAAATATTGGTACTAAAGAATCCATTGAAGGATTATTTCCACAACAACCCGTACAAATAATACACCAGAATAAAGATGACATCAGGAATGAAGAAATTTGTACTCGTGATTTTGAAACCGTCAGCATTAATAATGATGTAATTAGTGCTCGTGACGTTGTTCCAAATAGCAGCAATGTTGAAGTTGAAGCCGTCAATAATGATGTTGTCGATAATGTCGAAGTACCGGTTGGGCAAACAGCGACTAATTTACCTAGACGATCACAACGTGTAACTGAACGCAATAAAGATATTTTTAATTCGGAATTTGTGGTTTACCAATCAATTTTAAGTAATCCAATAACACTTGAAGAAGCTCTTAAAAATGAAGACAGTGAAAAGTGGAGAAAAGCAATAAATGAAGAAATGGAAGCCCACAAAATTAACAAAACTTGGATTCTGTGTGATGTGCCGAAAGATCGAAAAGCTATCAAAAGTAAATGGGTGTTTAAAACTAAACTTACCGCCGAAGGAACAATTGATCGATACAAAGCAAGATTAGTTGCTAAAGGATTCACTCAAAAGGAAGGTATTGATTACGATGAAACATATGCTCCTGTCGTACGACACAGTTCGATACGTTTATTGATAGCCCTAGCAGTAAAAAACGATTGGAACATTGATCAAATGGACGTAGTAACTGCGTTCTTGCATCCAAAATTAAATGAAGAAATCTATATGGAATTACCGGATAAAAAAACTTGTAGATTGCAGAAATCGATTAATGGTTTAAAACAAGCAAGTCGAGTTTGGTACAAAGAACTTGACAAAACCATTAAACAATTAAATTTCGAACAATCAAAATTTGATCCATGTATTTACATAAAGCAGAAAACCAACAAAATGCTAATTTTGGCTATATATGTGGACGATATTTTGATTTTTTCTCAAGATGACGAATTGAAGAATGAAGTAAAAAGTGAATTAGTGAAATCATTTAATATGAAAGACTTGGGCGAGGCACACTATTGCCTTGGAATAAAAATCGTTCGTGATAAAAAAAAATGGTACTATAACGTTGGATCAAGAAAGATACATCAATCAGATCTTAAAAAGATTCAACATGAGTGAATGTAAAGATGTCTCAACACCGTTCGATGCAAATCAAGTATTGACAACAGATATGCAGCCAAAGACCGACGAAGAAATTATTAACGTTCCTTATCAAGAGGCCATTGGAAGCTTGATTTATGCGGCACAAGGAACACGGCCGGATATTACATATGCTGTTGGAAAAGTTAGTAGGTACAGTAATAATCCAGGAAAAGCGCATTGGGCTGCTGTCAAAAGAATTTTTAGATATCTCCAAAAAACGAAACAATTCAAACTCACGTTTAAAAAAGGAGCTGGTGATTTGCATGGTTATTGTGATTTGGATTGGGCGGCAGATGTAGAGGACAGAAAATCTACTGCTGGTTACATTTTTTTGATGAGTGGAGGTGCTATAAGTTGGGCATCAAAAAAGCAACCAACAGTGGCTCTTTCAACTACGGAAGCAGAGTATATGGCATTAAGTTTTGCAACTCAAGAAGCTATTTTCATTCAAGGTCTTAACAATGAATTGGAAAGAAATGTGAACAGTGTACAAATATTTTGCGATAATAAAGGAGCCGTAGATCTTAGCAAAAATGCAGGCTATAGATGTAGAACCAAGCACATTGATGTCAAGCACCACTTTGTCCGCGAAAAGCAAGAAACCGGACAATTAAAAATTGAACATATTGCGACAGAAGACATGGTAGCAGATTCCCTAACAAAAGAATTACCAAAGGAGAAGCATTCGTTTTGTACCACCAAGATGGGTTTAGGATTCTAGTTACATTGTAACTAGTGGAGGTGTTGTAATGTTAATTTACAATGTAACGGATAGATGGTGTTACCTATCTATGTGCCTAGCAGTGTTATCGCTGGTGCTGAATATATAACCATAGTATAAGACTATTATATATATCATCACGTCGACGTCAACGTCGAACATACACGTAAGTGTCAATGTCAAGTAAAAAATTAATAAATCTATTAACATCAGGCTAAAATCTGATACGACCCGCATGCGGGTCAACAAGAAACCCAATAAAATTCAGCCGGGCAAACGGACTAGTACTAGTCCAATGCTAAACCGTTGCAAATTAGCAAAATCTACAACAGCAGCTGAATCCAGCTCAGAAAGCAAAACTGAAGTCCCCCACAAAATCCCATACATAAGAACAACTGAGGAGCTCATTCTATATAACGAAACAGCCCCGGTAGACGAGGACATCCTCCACCCCGAAGACCTGAGACTCAAGGAAGCGGCCTATGAGCTAGGTATAAAATTCACATATAAAGACTGCATATATCCTTATAAAAGCAAAAATGCAAATGTCAATGTCACAACAAGCAAAAATTTTGGCGTACTGCTAAGCATACCAGAATCCGCGACATCAAACAACGACGCAAGAAACGTCATTCCCAGCACTAACATGGAAGTGGAACATCCAGTTAATGTTCCTATTTACAACAGCTTTGGCCTGTTAATAAATGCGCCAGAAAAACCTGCCAGAGAAATACCTTCACCACATCGTTTCAAGGAAGAACCATGGACATCGGTTCAAAGAAATGTCCGTCCAACAACCACCAGAGAACCCGCAGCACCAGGGCAAAAATCTAGAACGACACCACCTCCCATAATTCTAACCACCCCGATCGGCCAAGCTAATGTATTTTTAAACAAGCTTAGCCCAATAGTCAAAGGCAAATTAATGTTCTAATACATTAGAAACCAGACCTGGGTCTACACGGAGACGGCGGAAGATCATCGGGCAGCTAAAGCCCTAATACTTTCAGACCCCACGAACCGGGGCTACAGCTATCAGCTAAAAGAGGATAAAATGATCAAAATGGTGATGAAAGGCTCGCCATATACAAACGAAAACGAAATTAAAGACGATATTGCCAAGGAATATAACATCACAACAAATTCTGTGACTCAATTAAAAAACAAATACGGCGACACCACCGGTTCCTTTTTAGTAGCTTTCAACCCCACTACCACTCAAACGGAAATCAAAAAAATAAGAAGTCTTGGCCATGTCATGGTTAAATTCGAAGAGTACTCACGAAGAAACACGCGCACCCAATGCTACCGTTGCCAAAACTTTGGTCACGGATCCACCAACTGCTTCATGGCCCCGAGATGCATCAAGTGCCTGGATGCGCACTTAACAAAAGACTGCCCCAGAAAGAGTATCGACGATCAAGTGAGATGCTGCAATTGCGGCCAAGCCCACCCAGCGAACTACAACAGCTGCCCTTCGTATACCTCCTATTTAGATAAAGTAAGTTCAAAAACCCTGCGTCCCAGCCAATTTTTTAGTCAAAATTCAAGTCAACAGCAAAACTTAAACCTAAACTCAAACCAATATGAACTGAATCAGAACTTCCCCACATTACCGACAATTTGCCCCACCGACAGTACAAAAACAAACATACGCACAAAACCTGACTCAAGCCGACCCTCAGGACAACTCAAATGACTTGAAAACATTATTTAAAGAAATTAGAGAACTAAACGAAACCGTAAACATTAATCAAATGATTCAAATTGTCAGAGAAATAAAAACAAGCATGATGGGGGTCACGGACACCTTTCAAAAACTTCTTCAAATCCTAACAAACATAGCCACAAAATACGATGTCTAATACAAACAAATACAAATTGAAACTCATAACATGGAATGCAAACGGACTGACGGCAAGACACAACGAACTACAAGTACTGATCGACCAAACAAACCCAGACATTATACTGATACAAGAGACCAAACTCAATAAAAGAAATCCTGCCAAAATTCCAAATTATACCGCAATAAACAAACCACGCACCAAACACGGAGGTCTACTTACATACGTTAAAAATTCTATCGACCTAACGATCATCGACATAACCACCACTCAAGCAGAGACACAAATTTTCCAAATTGGCGACCTTACCATAGCAAATTATTACCTCTCCCCCTCCATCGAACATGACTTCGCAAAACTGGACGAAATACTACAAAACACCGACAAAGCAATAATCGTCTGAGACTTTAACTCGACACATGTGACTTGGAACAATACAAAATGTGACACAAACGGTAACGAACTACATAACTACCTGCAAAATACCGATGCTCACCTCTCGTACCCAACAAACGACTACAGCCACTATCCATACACCCCCCACCACAACCCATCCACAATTGACCTGGCCGTTACAAAGCACCTTAACGTGCAAACAATAGAAACTCTAAACAAGCTAAGCTCCGACCACTTACCGATCCTAATCCAAATCACATCACTAAAAATTCCTGTAAATCCACCAAGACCAGTAAAAACCACCGACTGGAAAAGCTTTGCCACACAACTACGCACACTAACAATTAACACGAACATAACAACAAACTCAGAAATTGACGAAGCCATATCAAAATTCACAAATCAAATAATGCAAATCTACGAAAACAACACAAAAGACTCCCCGCCCCCGACACATAAACTGAAATTACCACCCGAAACTCTGCAAAAAATTAATAACAAAAACAAATTAAGAAAAATATATCAAAGACATCACTACCCGACATTAAAAAACCAAATAAACAGACTAACGAAAGACATCAACAACGACATCGACAATATTAAACGCGACAACTGGACGAAAGCACTGTCAAACATCACACCAAAAAAACACTCAAAAACTATGGCGCATCACCAAAGCACTCAAAAGCAAAAACACAAACGCATCATTTCCAACAATTCAAACACCACAAGGGAACAAAATTACTAACATAGACAAAGCAAACGCCATAGCTGACAGCTTCCTGACACATCACTATACAACAGCGCATCCTTCAGATATTGAAACAGAAACTAAAGTCAAGCAAACCATAAATTTACTTCAAAATTCAAATCACCCCACACCACCTGAAGATCTCACCTCTCCCACAGAAATTAGAAACATTATCAGAAAACTTAAAAACAAAGCTGCCGGAAGCGACAATCTAAGAGCTTCACTCATCAAAAAATTTCCCAAAAAGCTTATAGTCCAAATTTATTACATATTAAACGCATGTCTCAAAAACCAATACTTTCCCACTTGCTGGAAAAAAGCAACAGTTATCCCCATTCCAAAACCAGGCAAACCTCCAAACCTTCCGACCAGCTACCGCCCCATCAGTCTTCTGCCCGTACTTTCCAAAATTTTAGAGAAAATCATTTTACACAGATTAAAATTACACGACCAAGAACAAGACACAATCATCCCCGAACAATTCGGGTTTAGGAAAAATCACAGCACCACACTACAACTTGCCATGCTCGTCGACAAAATTACAAAAAATTATAATCTAAATAAGACCACAGCAGTAATGACACTAGATATGGAAAAAGCTTTCGACACCATCTGGCACGACGGACTAATACACAAACTGACAACAAACAACTACCCTCCACACCTAATCAAAATTATCCAAAGCTTTTTACACGACAGATACTTCCAAGTTAAAATCAAAAACAGCCATTCCAACACGCACCACGTCCCGGCCGGAGTCCCACAAGGCTCCGTCCTAGCACCCACACTTTTTACATATTACATAAACGACATACCGACCCATCCAAACACCGTCATCTCACTCTTCGCCGACGATACAGCCATTATTTCAGAATCTTTTAAGAAAAACCAAGCCATAATATACCTACAAAGACATGCCGACCTACTAAACACATACTTCCACAGATGGAAATTAAAACTCAACGAAAAAAAAACGACACTCACTACCTTCATCCACAAACGCGACCTCCTTACGACACCACTTAAAATCAACAACGTCGACATTACAAAAGCTTCTACCGTGAAATACCTGGGAATAACCGTCGACGAACGACTTACATTTAGAACCCACTTGCAATTAACGGCTAGAAAAGCAACCAAAGCATTACACGCACTTTACCCCTTACTAACGTACAAAAACAAACTCGACCCAAAACTACGACTGTTACTATACAAAACTATGATACGACCGATTTTATTATACGCCTGCCCCATCTGGAGTAAAGCCTCAAAGACAAACACAAAACTACTACAGACAGTACAGAACAAGTGCCTCCGAATTATCACCGGAGAACCGAGACCTACAGAAATCTATCATTTACATGACCTAGCAGACATACCGACACTCTCGAACGTGATTTTCCACACAACAACCAAATTCTTCACGGACACAGTACAACAGAACCCGACGACCAGCCACATTTCAAAACTTACCAACTCGACGATGCCCTTCAGGCAAAAACACCGACTAATACATAACTTATTACTTTAACAAACTCATAACGAAACAATTCGTACTAAATTTTTCTCCTCTTCCCTCCCTCTAAACTATTTTAATTTAATTTTAAGTTTTTAGTTTAATTTAAGTTAATTCTAATAAACAAGGCGCTGGGTTTTTGTACTCCTTTCCCAGTGAAAATTCATTCATACAAATATCAAGATAATTGACAAACAAACCTGCCTGTTAAATCGCAAGATAGGTACAGGTAAAAATAAAATGTAAATAAAATTCAAAACAATAAATGAGTCTAAATCTAAATCTATTATATATAATAGAATAAGTAGTTTCACTCTCGTGATTTTTTGTCCCAAGTCGGAACTCGCGCAGCCTCCTACGCGCAATACAATATGGATGCCGTTTTTAGTTTTACATCACAGCTGTTTCTTCAGTAATTATTATTCGTTTTTCTAGTTTTTCAATTGTGTTAGTTTTTGTTCAAATTTAAATTTTTAATTTTGTATTGTGCAAAAATGGTGCATCATTGTTGGGTGTTTGGCTGCAAAAACAGTACTAGGAAAACCGACGTGAGGAAAGTTAGTTACTTTGGAATACCTCGACAAAATCCAAATAGGTATGCATGTTATAAGTTGCGAAGGAACTATATTAAAACCTAATAAATTTATTTTTACTAGAATTCGTGAATGGCTAGAAAAGATTGGTAGATCCAATTTTTTAGACAAACCACAGTTTTTTAAAAATAAAAGGATATGCAGTGAACACTTTGAAACTACAATGTTAAGTGTTTCACGCAAGAGCTTAAAATCAAATGCAATACCAACTATATTTAAACGTGAATGTGGTTATAAAGGTATGAATCAATTTGATGCACCGAGTTGTTCTACCGTTGCATCATTATCTGAAGAACAAGAGGAGCAGGTCAATGAGGAAAACAAGTCTCCGAATATCGAATTGCCTAGTCGTAAGTATTTCTATTTTAAGTAGTATCTACATATTTTTTATATCTAAATTACAATCGATAAACAATGTTTTAGGATTTGTTGTGAGTCACGATTCACCAAGTTGTTCAAGAACCGTTGCTTCATCATTTGAAGAACAAGAGCATATCAATAAGGAAAACAAGTCTCCAAATGTACAATTGCCTAGTCGTAAGTATTTCTATTTTAACTAGTATTTACATATTTTTTATATTTAAATTACAAATGATGAACAATGCTTTAGGATTTGTTGTGAGTCAAGATTCACCAAGTTGTTCAAGCACTGTTGCTTCATCATTTGAAGAACAAGAGCAGATCAATAAGGAAAGCAATTCTCCAAATGTACAATTGCCTAGTCGTAAGTATTTCTATTTTAAGTAGCAGATATATTTTTAAACAACAAATTATATCTTTTAGAATTGACTAAAACTTCTAAATTGTCATCTGCCACCGCAACGACAAGTCGTCTGCGAACAGAAATTAAAATGTTAAGAAGACGCAATTTAAAACATCAACAATCTCTGGAATTAGAACCAGAAGTTACCGAAGAACAATTTATTAATTTCTGTAAGAAAGCTTTAGGAGAGAGCATGGCTACATTTTTTGAGATGCAATTGAAGCTGGCGAAATCAAAAGGGAAGGGTGCACGTTATCCTGAAATGTATAAACAGTTTGCTTTAACTGTTTACTTTCTTGGAGGAAAGTCAGTGTATAAATTTTTACAAAAGCAATGGCAACTGCCATCGAAGGCAACCTTATGCTGAATTACAAAAAACTGGGAAATTACTTCAGGTATAAATAACTTTATATTTAAAGTTATATCTTTAAAAGTGGATGCTTTAACGGTTGCTGCAAAGGAATGCGTTTTATGTGCTGATGAAATGTCACTGAAAACTTTTATGTTTTATAATCGTTCAAAAGATGTAATTATTGGTTTTCATGAGAGTACTGGAACGAGAAAATATGCTCCCGCAAACAGTGTACTGGTATTAATGGCAAGAGGAATTCATAGTCAGTGGAAGCAACCAATTGCGTACTTTTTTGTTCAAAACAGTTGCCCTGTAGAAGACATGCAGATTATAATTTTTGAAGCTATTCGAAAACTGCAAAGTATTGGTTTAAATGTTCGCGCTTTAATATCAGACCAAGGCCCAAACTTTCAAAAACTTTCAAACATGTTTAGAATTAGTGAAGAACATTCATTTTGAGGTTGGTGGTAAAAAGGTGTACTACCTTTTTGACACTCCGCATTTGTTGAAATCCACTAGAAACAATTTATTGGTACATCAATTTAAAATAGAAGAAGGGATAACAAATAAGGATCATTTAATAAATCTATATAACATGGACAAAGGCAAATCATTCCGATTTATTCCTAAAATTACCGACTTGCATTTGAATCCCACAGCATTTAAGAAAATGAAGGTAAATTTGGCGGCGCAATTGTTAAGTAGTTCAGTGGCAACTAGTTTAATGATGTCAATAGCTTCTGGACATTTACCGCAATCTGCTACGGCGACTGCAAGTTTTATCGATAATATGGGCAAGCTCTTTGATATCTTAAATTCATCTAAATTTGGTACAAAAGAATATCGAAGACCTTTTATGGGAAGTACCCAACAGATGAATTTTTTAGATAAAATGATCAGAATGTTTCAAAATATGCAAGTTTTGGATGTAAACGGAAGAAATGTAACAAAATCGATGAGATTCATAAAGGGATGGCTGATCACAATCAATGGCATTAAGTGTCTTTATGCTGACATCAAAACAACTAACCACATTTTATATACAAGAAGATTAAATCAAGACTGCCTAGAAAATTATTTTGGCTCAATACGGCAGCAAAGTAGAAATAATTTAAATCCCACTCCAACACAATTTGGTTATGCATTTAAAAAATTATTTTGTTTAAAATATTTCCAACATTCAAGTGAAGGAAACTGTCTACAAGATATTGATTCTATATTGACACATTTTAAGCAAAATGATATTGATCTTATGGTGGAAGATGATAATTTAAATGAAGAAAATATGTTACATGGCGTGTTAAGTATCGATCACAAGGAGTATATTGATATGGAAGTTCCAGAGAAAAATGCGTTGTCGTGGGTTGCTGGATACTTCCTTAAGAAATGTCTAGACATACATAATTGTGTTAAGTGCGTTTCTTATGCAAAAACGACTAATATGTTAGAAGAGGATGCTTTGTTGTGCTATTTTAGAGCATATAAAAACGAAGATTTGTATGGAAATTTAAAAATGCCACCTACAGAATTTTACTCATATATTAAGAATTTAGATGTTACATTTTGTTCTCTTATTTCCGAAAATAGCAGTGGAAACCCAAGTTGAACAAAAAATAAAGGAAGAACTTGAAAAAATCGCTTTTATTCCACCATGCACTGAGTTTCCGATAAATTATTTATTAAATTTATTTACTCGGGTTAGAATTTTTTACACATTGAAATTTGTAAATCGGAATATAAGAAATCAGTCGCATAAAAATCAGAAAATTGTTAATGTGACACATATGTAAATGTTATTGAATTTTCTTTTAGCATTTGTTTTGTTACTATGTATTGAACAAATGCACTAAATGCTTTAAGCGTTGTTCTCACCAATTAATGTAACACAACATAGCATAGCATAACTTAACACAACATGTAACGGTTCAGAATTGGGTTGCGATGATTTTGATTTGTTTGTTGTTAGTGTATTTCTGAAAATATAAAATTATGTTGGAGGCCCTTTTTCGGATATTTTATCAAGACACATTTTTGGTCGTTTAGTTTTGATCTTTTTGAAAGAGATTTTTGAATTAGCCAAGTGCATCGAAAGTGGGTTTATGTTTTTTGTGGCCCTTCCGATTATTGGGATTCATTCGTTGCACTTAGCATTGAAGATATTTAATCTTATCTCCTTTGGAGGATTTATTATTCATATTTCTTTTTAAAAGTGAAGAGTGTTTTGGTGTACTCATCGAAATTGAGTAAGTTCTTTTACTTTTTGTTTCACCTAATTTTTGACGATGTGATCTGTGTTTTGGAGCTAACTGGAGATCTCGTATTCCTTCCGAATTTCCTAATATTATTTTTAAATAATTTACAGAGGTTTTGTTTAATTTATAGGAACCGTTATCGAGTATTGCTCGTGATAGTAATATCGTAGCTCGCAAATTTTCAACGTTAGATTATTTTCCAACTTTAAATATTTTTAACATTGTTACGCCTATGATTTTACGTTTTCGATGACCGCGCAATCGACTGCGCACGGATACGTTCGACAAGCGAGCCACGTTTGGTTTTCACTCAACGACCAACTAGCATTGTAGTCGGAAGTCAATTTTGATGATGGGCTAAATTTTAGCTAGAAATTTTAGTTCGAGTTAAATTATGTGGAATAGTTACGTTTTCCTCGTGAAATTTCTGTGTTCGCGATTACCGCTAATCATGCGTTTCGAGAATGAATTTTGAAGAATGGGTAGATATTTCTATAGTTGGTGACGCGCGCCAAGCGATTCTCGACCTTAGTAAACGCGGGAAAGGTTACTGCGTTGCCAATTGCGCATGGAATGTGGCGACACGATCACCATGTTGCCGGTTTTTTGCTTAATGTTGAGCCATACATAATAGCGATTTAGTTCTGAAACGATGCAATTTCAATATGTATTCTAGTGCAAGAATTATTGATGTTTACTGGTTCTGTTAAGGTTGTTGCGAACCTGTGGAATAAAGAAGTTTTAAACGTGGTTTACCAACTAATTATGCCGATTTGTTGTGATTTTGTAGTTTGTGACGAACTTTCGATTAATGCTGAATCTCTAAATTCAATGGAACAAGCAACGGTTGTTATTTTGCCGTTGGCGTAATAAATTGGACTTTGGGTATTTTTTTTTTCATTCAAATTGGAGCTATGCACGTACGAGGCCGACCTGTCCGTCCACGAATCTTGTATCTGGATTTCTGCAACTACAATGAACTAATTGTAACAAGGTACGGTTATTGTATTGTTTAATTGGTACATTCTTGGTGTGCTTGCACACATGTTTGGTATAATCCCGACGTATTCATTATTGTGTTGTGTTAGAATAAGATTTGGATTATATCGACGTAATTTTATGGAGATTGTTGTTTACAATAAATTTTGGGATTATCGCCGCATTTACTAATGGGGATCGATTATCTTTTACGACTGTTGAATCAATTTGCTTTGAAGTGATCTTCAGTAATTTTAGTTATGATAAATTTGGCATTGTGGCCAACCCTTAATTGTTGTGTCATTGTTAGGTTAAGTGAATGTTATAAACTTTATTGTATGCTCATTTACATAATCTAAGGGAGAAATTAAATTATTATTTAAATTATTTGTGTTTAATTGTGTTGACTTCCGAGAGTAGACCACGCCCAAATCTAAGATCCGCTGAGCTAGAGGTCGGCAAAAATCAGTTACCAGGTGAGTTCACCTTAACACATGGCGCCCTTGCCGTGGGGCAAATTACTACTTAAGGAAGGTAACACAATTAAAAATTTTTAGGTTCGGCGAATTTTGTAAGTGCGTCGTAGCTCCAATATTATTATTGTGTATTTTTGTGTTGCGGCAACGGCAAAATTTGAATTTTGCCATCATGGAACCGAAGCATTTAAGTAGCACGGAATTGTTGTTTGAGTTAGTTTGTCGTGAAATTACACCCCGCATCACGGAAGTGTCGAGGCGAGTTCAATTAGATATAGCTTTAAAGAATCCGAGTGTCAAAGTAAGTTTAAGTAATGTTGATTGGGACACCACAGAAAGAGAAATAAATTCATCGTTAATTAGTATTGCTGAAATTTTAGACAGCAAAGGGCATAATATTGAATTAGAAATACAAGATCAGTTGAGGTCAAGGTTTTTGCACTTAGATAATCGTATCTCGTTACTTAAAATTATGGCGGAAAAGAACGATAAATCGCATATTGTTTCAATGCTTGAAGCGGAATTAAAAATTTTAGAAGGAACGGCGCTCACGGCGTTCGACTCAAATCGAGGCAGTAGTAGATCAATTAGCCCGGAAGCGAGTTTAAATGTTAGTATGGGAAATCGAAGTAAAATTCCTGTTTTTAAGTGGAATTTGAAATTTAGCGGTCATGCGGACAAGGTAGGAATTTTAGAATTCCTGGAACAAGTTGAAGAATGTAAAGAATCAAGGGGCGTTTCAGATGAGGAATTATTTGTCGGCGCAATAGAACTTATGTCAGGCAGTGCTATTACTTGGTTGCGAAATCAAAAAAATAAAGTAAAAAATTGGTCAGAATTAGTTAAAGCGCTTAAAAAAGAATTTTTGCCGCAAGATTTTGAATATCAATTGCATAAAGAAGTCCAGGACCGTATGCAAGGTTTAAATGAAAACGTCATGTCTTTTATAATGGTTATCGAATCTTTATATTTAAAAATTAATAAGAAAACTTCTGAAAAAATTATTGTCGATCAAATTGTTCGAAATTTGAATCCTTTTTTTTCGATGCACATTGCCTTGGACGACTACGCAGATCTAGAAAAATTAAAGGATCGTTGTAGGCGCGTCCAAGAATTAAAATTAAAAAATGATAAATATAACCCAGTGGTTCGGTCGGTGAAACGTACGTTCGCTATCAATAGTGACTCGAGGTCAACGGATAGTGGCCCATTGTCGGAAGGTTTGCATAACGAACCAGAATATTTTGCTGAAAGCGTTTCCGGTATTCGCGCTGCGTCAGTTAATCGTGACATTCCTGCTGACAGTGGCGGGGTATTGTGTTGGAATTGCAATGAACGGGGTCACCGTTTCATTAATTGTGAAATGTCCAGAAATATTTTCTGTTATGGCTGTGGGACAAAAAATATCTATAAAAATCAATGTTCACGTTGTTCTTCAGCGGTTACGTCTGTCAATAATGTAAGTTCGGAAAACTCGGACGAGGTTGTGTCATCCAGGGGCGCGAACAACCTCGATGTGTCGAATTGCCCCTTCGAAGCTGCGTTCGGAACGTTGAGTCTGAGAGGTCGAAACTTTTCTCGTGGAAGAGGCCGAGGCGAGTACGGTTCGTCTCCGACTCAAAGAAAAAATTAAAGAATTATTTTAGTAAAACCGAATGGGAAGACTGGTTGTTAGCAGTAAAAAATTTTCATGCGTCTAAATCTGTTGCGCCTGTTATGACTAAGAAACCTTTTGATAATCGCCCTCATTTGGAAATTTGTATACAAAACCATAAATTTACAGCGTTGTTGGATACCGGGGCAATGAGCTCTATATTAGGGGGAAAAGGATTTGAAGTGTTGCGGAAAGCTGGCGTTGGAAAAATATTGCCGTCTGAGGTTGGGGAAATTCAAGTAGCGAATGGGGCTAGTAGTCCAGTGACTGGTATCATAGCTTTAGAAATTCAGTTGGGGTGTACTGTGAAGAGAGTGAAATTTCTTATTGTGCCGAATTTAGCTTATGAATTTTTGTTGGGTGCGGATTTTTGTAAAATATTTCAGTTGTCGCTACATTTTGATCAGTTTTCGTGGCATACCACTGCTCCGCGGGTCGCAGCCTCGGAAGGTATTGTCAACCAAGCGTCTTTGACCTTAAGTCAACAAAAGCAATTAGATGATGTTATTAAGAAATTTGCTACGTTATCTACTAAAGAATTGGGTCGAGTTAAAGGTGTGAGTCACGCCATTGATACCGGAAATGCTCCGCCTGTCAAGACTCGCCAGTATCCGTTGAGTCCGGCGATGCAAGCCAAATTAAGGACGGAGATTTCCCAAATGTTAAAAGATAAGGTGATCCAACCCAGCAATTCTCCTTGGTGTAGTCCCTTGTTAATAATTAAGAAGCGGAACGGGGAGCTTCGCGTATGTTTTGATGGCCGCTCTCTTAACAAGATGACCCGCAAAGACGCGTACCCTCTTAAACGGCCTGATTGTATCTTGAATCGTGTTAGAGAGGCCAAATTTTTGACGTCAATCGATCTGCGTAAAGCATTCTGGCAGATTCCGTTGGATGAAACCTCTAGAGAGAAAACCGCTTTTGTGGTCCCCGGGCTTGGCCTCTTTGAATTTTTGGTTATGCCGTTTGGCGTTACGAACGCTCCTAAGACGTTACAACGTACCATGGAGAAGGTACTTGGTTCCATTTTACATCAAGGTGATGCTCATGTTTATCTCGATGACATGATTGTGGCTTCGTCCACGTTTGAAGACCATATTAAGACGCTCCATCTTATTTTTGAAAGGTTAAATGCAGTAGGGTTTAGAATAAATATTGACAAATGCGAATTTTGTCGTAGCTCGCTTAAGTTTCTAGGCTTCGTGGTTGATGATCAAGGGCTTCGTACCGATCCGGAGAAGGTGGAAGCTATTACTCGGTTTAGGACCCCGACTAATACTACGGAGGTTAAAAGATTAATTGGATTGATCAGTTACTATCGAATTTTCTTACCAAATTTATCGACAATATCGTCTCCGATTACCGCGTTAATCAAAAATAAAAAAAAGGGCCAGACTATAAGTTGGAATTCTAAAGCTGAAGTGGCGTTTTCAGAAATTAAAAAATTAATCACTGTTGCTCCGATCTTGATAAGTCCGAATTTTGATGAGAAGTTTTTTATCCAAACTGATGCCGCTTTGGTTGGAGTAGGTGCTGTCCTATTCCAAGAACAAGGTGGGCTTGAGCATCCTATCGCGTATGCGAGTAGAGCTTTGTCCAGCGCGGAACAGAAATATGCCGCTACTGAGCGTGAATTAATTGCGATGATGTTTGCCATCGAAAAATTTAGAGGGTATATTGAAGGGACCGAATTTGTAGTTATTTCGGATTGTTCAGCTTTGCAATTTTTGACTCGGATTCAAAATCCTTCTGGGCGGCTGGCCAGGTGGGCCATGCAACTGGGTCAATATGAGTTTGAAGTACGGCATAGGCCGGGTAAATTAAATATTGTGCCGGATGTCCTTTCTCGAGATATCGCCTCGCTTAATATTGAAAAATTAGTTCCTGATGAATGGTATCGTGACATGTTAGATAAAATTCGTCGAGAACCGGATGGGTTTCCTCATTTCAAGTCGGTCGAGGACCGTCTGTATAAATTTTTGCCTTCTTCATTGCCGACAGTGTCTAATATTCCGGATTGGAAATTGGTGGTTCCGACCGCTAACAGGGCGGAAGTATTAAAGATGTGTCACGATGAAGCTACTGCCGGTCATTTTGGGGTTGCTAAAACCACTGCTCGTGTGGTTGAGTTGTATTATTGGCCGAAGTTGAAAAAAGATATTATTAATTATGTGAGTAATTGTCGTACGTGCGCGGCACACAAAAATTCGACTCAAGCTCGTTCCGGACTCATGGGTCAATATAAAAAAGTATCGTTCCCGTTTCAATTAATTTCCGTTGATCTTTTAGGACCGTTACCTCGTTCAAAAAAGGGTAACCAACATTTATTAGTAGTGACCGATTGGTTCACTAAATTTGTTTTGGTGCAGCCTTTAGTTAAAGCTATAGCTGCGGCAGTAGTGAAATTTATGGAGAACCAAGTTTTTCTTTTATTCGGAGTTCCACAGATCATAATTTGCGATAATGGGGTTCAGTTTATTTCTAAAGAATTTAAAAAACTTACTGACGACTATCATGTTCAGGGTGTCTGGAAAACTGATAAATTTCATGCTCAAAATAATTTCACAGAAAGGGTAAACAAAACCTTAGTGGCTGCAATTTCTTCCTATGTTAATAAGGAACATAAAACTTGGGATGAAAATATTTTTAAAATTGCGCAAGCAATCAGGACCGCGAAACATGATGTTACTGAATTTTCGCCAGCTTATCTTATGTTTGGGCGTTATGTGCCGATCGATGGTAGTTTTTTTGGTCCCTTTCCGGATGATAAGAATGTAGTTGAACTTGAAAAAAAGGATCCGTTGGGATGCCGATCATGTAGAAATTTCCGATTTGTATCGAAAGGTTCGAGAGAATCTTAAACACTCGTACGATCTTACTAAAAAACGTTATGACCTGCGGAAGCGACCCTTGATGTTTCAAGTAGGCGATAAGGTGTGGAAGAAAAATTATGTCTTGTCAGACGCTCCAAAAAATTTTGCGGCTAAATTAGCACCCAAGTACGTGTTGTGTACTGTTTTGAAAAAAGTAGGAAATTTATCTTATGAGTTAGTTTCGGAAAAAGGAAAAAATGTAGGGATGTGGCACGTTAAAGACTTGAAGCCGTTCCGTGGTACTGTCCTTTCTGCGGATAATTAATTTTTGTTGTAAATATTATTTTAGCAAGCGCTAGTATTATAGTTAGTTATCGTGATTGAGTTTCTTTAAGTTAAGTACTGCTTTGTGCGTTATGTTTACGTTATCAGATGATTCGTCATCGATCTAGAATGTTCTCGTTGTTGGCTAGGTTGAGCTTAGTCAACATGTACAAGTTTTCTGTAAGCCCAATTTGAAGCATGCTTTTCGAACATCGTTACTGCTAATGAATTTTGTTTTTGTCTTTTGGTATTTAGGAAACCTTTCAGAATTGATGGGTCAATTTTGTAGTTTCAATTTTAGAAATCATGAATCTTTTCATTTCTCAGTTAGGACGTTAGGATTCCGTGTTTAAATTTTGAATTTATTTGAGATTGTGTTGAAATTAGTAGTTGTTTTGAGAAATTATTAGAGCCTGCTCTGATTCGTCAACTTGTGCAAGTTTTGTTTGTCTTATCTTGCTTTCCAGATAAGCGCGTAGGTTATGTAGGTTAACGACCTGGGTAAGTCGTTAAAAGGCACCACACGAATTTTAGTTTTTGTAAATGTTTAGCATTTAAATTTTGAATTTAGTTCAAGTTCAGTGCGTTTTTTTGAGATTTTGGTTAAATGTTTAGCATTTAAATTTTGAATTTAGTTCAAGTTCTGTGCGTTTTTTGAGATTTTGGTTAAATGTTTAGCATTTAAATTTTGAATTTAGTTCAATTTAGTTTTGCAAGGAATTGTTAAGATGTCTAACGTTACGTCTTGATTTTAGTCCCATTTCGTTTGGCGTTCTGCAAAATTTTGTATGTGGAAAACCTTTTTTATATCCCTGGTGCCGCAAACGCTGCACGTCCAGCACTTACCCCAAATTTGTCGTAACTCCAGTGGCGTATCTTTCGCCGGATATTTCTTCGAGTTACCTTTATTCACGTCACCTTTTAATTGGTTAAGTGACAGTGAAAACTTATTCTTATTTTATAACTTCTATATTCTTTAGCTTAGGTGTAGATTTGATCCTATATCCGTTTTGCGACATGCTTAGAGGCATTGTGTCGAACTGGCTGTTGGATGATCTCGGATTCCAATAGACCCGGCTCTCTGTTCTCCTGCACTGATAAAACTGTATGTAAAATTACAATTACATTACAGTATTGTAACAGTAAAATTACTGTTAAAAATACGTACATTCTGTGTTTACATGAATAATTAGTGAAAAAAGCATTTGAGTTGTAAAATCACATGTAATAAATGGATTTTACATGATGGAGGAGCAATTTACAGTATGATATGTAAAAAATTTCTTGTAATTTTCCTTATTCATCATAATTTTCCATATTTTTCTGATAATTTACATTTAATTAGTAAAATCACAATACTTTTGTAATTTTACGTTTCTAATACCGTATTTTTCAAGGCTTGGTAACAACGCCCTAGCGCGTTATCTTTGCCGATTCTGCAACTTTAGCTTAATATAGAAAAGTGCATTCATTTTTATAACGTTACGCTAAAAGAAAGGTTGTTTTATTAGTTCAAACTAAAAAATATCAACGATAAAGGAGTAGGTAAGTACAATACAACTTACAACTATATAATTAATAATAATAAATAATGTTTAAGTGTAGTGTTTGTGGTACTCTTTCGAATACAATTAAGCATTATCAAACACATCAAAGCTTTCACAGGAATACTCCTGGTATTACTTTTAAATGCGTACAAATTAACTGTGGCATAGAATTTAAAAATTATAACCGTTTTAAACACCATTTATATTTCGACAACACTCATCTACTTTTGCTAAAAAGCCCTTAGTAAGTGTTGCGCAATGCAATGCTGCTGAATGCGCATTTAAAAGTAATAATAAAACTGAATTTTGTAAACATGTTTATGAACATATTAAGAGCGGGGTGGAATTGAGATGCCCTTTTTATAAGGATTGTCAATGTAAAACTAAATTTGGGCGAGTCGGTAATTTACAACAACATATATTTAGAAGGCATTCTAATCGTAATTATGAGACGACCATCAGCCCTGCATGTCATTCTGGTACGGCTACGGGTTCTAATTTGATTGAAAGTGACTATGAGGAAATGGAAATAACTGAAAGTTTAAGCTGTGAAGATAACAAAACAGAAAACTTAACGGAGTTATCATTAAAGTTGTTGAGTTCTCTTTATTTAACATTAGAATCAAAATACTTTTTAACTAACAAATCATTGCAACTTCTTATTGAGGGGATTTTTGACGTTAACAAAATAAATACAAATTTTATTATGCAACAGTTAAAAGAAAGGGATGTAAGTGTTGCGAAGTCAATTATTGAAAATAACTTGTTTCAAAAAACACACAATTCTCATGACGGAGAACTAAGAAGCAAGTATTGCAGGCATAAATATTACAAAAAATTTTTCGATTATGTAAGCCCAGTCGAGATCAAATTAAAAAATCAGTCTAAATTTTATTACATACCAATATTAGAAACAATTACTACTCTTATAAAAAGTAAATTATTTTATAAACAATTCTTTGGTGCAGAAAATTTACAATCACATAACAACTGTTTTTCAGATTTAAACGACGGCCTATGCGTAAAAAACAACAAATTTTTTAATGAAAATGTAAACACAATTAAAATAATCTTGTATCAAGATGCCTTTGAGATATGTAACCCACTGGGATCATCCAAAAAAAAGCATAAAATTGTGGGTATATATATGACATTAGGCAACGTTCCTCCTTGGCAAAGATGTAAAGTTGAGCAAATTCAATTAGTGGCTTTAATGTATGAAAAGGATGTTAAAAAATATGGATTTCCCGATATATTACAGACAGTTATCAATGACTTGAAGAAATTAGAATGCGAAGGTGTAACAATAACTTTGGAAAACAGAATTTTAAACTTAAAGGGTTCCCTATTGGTTGTCGTTGGAGATAATTTAGGTAGTCATCAAATTGGGGGTTTTAATGAAAATTTTAATTTAGCTGGATACTGTTGTCGTTATTGTTACGGTCATAAAATGCATAGCTATAAAGACCTCTGTAAGGTTTATGAACGGCGAACACAAAAATCTTGCATACATGACGTTAATATGGCTCTTGCTACTAATGACGCATACAAAGGTGTTAAGTGTGATTCTGTTTTAAATACTTTAAGTCACTATCATGTGTGTAACTTTGGTCTCCCACCTTGTATTGCACATGATATGTTTGAAGGGGTTGTACAGTGGGATACAATGCTCGCTCTTAACAAATTGGTATCCGAAAAATTAATATCCTATGACGAACTAAATGACAAATTGAAGAACTTGGTTTTTGAGTGTGAAAAAAAGAACTGTTTTCCATTAATTAAAAAAAGCGATAAACTTCCCGGTACAGCATCACAAAATTTTGAGATAATAATTATTTTACCGTTTTTATTTGCAGAAAATTACAATTTAATAGAAAAACCTGTGTGGAAAATGATATTACTTTTAAGAAAAATTGTATTAATTCTTGCAAGTTTAAAACTATCAATTGGTCAGATTGCTTTGCTTAGAAGTTTAGTTCGCGATTATCTTGAACAACGAGAAAATTTATTTCCAAATAATGGTTTAAAACCTAAACATCATTTTATGCTACACTACCCTTTTTTAATAACAGCATTCGGTCCCCTAAGACATGTCTGGACATTAAGATTTGAAAGTAAACATCAATACTTCAAAAATGTAGTTCGGCATTCTACAAATTACAAAAACGTTTTACTTTCTTTAGCTCATAAGCATCAGTTGCTGCAAGCTCTTAATTCTACTCAACTAACTTTGTTTGCTGATAATGTCCAGACCGACGATGCTAAATTAATAAACAAGGATTATTATTCTTCTCAGTTGATTTCCTTTATAGAAAAGAATTACGGAAACACAGATTGTCTTATTTCTTCAAAAGTTGTATATAGGGGTATTTCGTATAAAAAAGACACGATTGTATGTGTAAAGAAAAATGATGTAGGAGTATATATTTTTTGTAAAATAGAGCACATTCTTATTAGCAAAACATTTGAAAATTTGTACTTTGTAGGAATACAGTTAGAAATAGTGTATAATGATAGCACTGGCTTATGTTATGAAATAAATGAAGGCACAATCCCTGAACTAATATTTGTCAACTCAAGGGAGTTAATAAATTACGAGACTATTTTTAAGAAAAAGTTGACTGATGGGAATTATGTTTACGGTTTTAAATCGGCTTCCTATGAAATACTCTAATTTATTTTATTAATAATAATATATGTTTGTTAGAAATAGTTTACTTTTAGGCTCATAGTTATAGTAATTACTCCCGAAATAAAGAAGGGCGTTAGTTAAGATTGGAATCATGCATTTATTCAAAATATGGACAAGAAACCGTAAACGTAAAGCACTGGTAATGGTTCCTGACGGTGAAGACATTTATACCAATTTAATTCTAAGAGGTACTGATTATTTTATATTATTTGGCTTCTTGTTTATTATCTGTTTTATTTAGCTTCTGCTAAGCTTCAAATTGATGGGGTATCATTAGTTTTGGAAAGTGATGGTACTCCAATCGATGCGGAAGATGAGATCTTATTAGCTGTAAAATCCAATACACTAATACTTTTGGAAAATCATGAAACCTGGGTTCAAACTGATGATGTCTCAGAAACTATTTCTTTAGCATCATCGAATGTTTCATTGTCAACTGAAACTATTTGCTCGTGTAATGAAATCTTTCCAAATTCGCCAGAGTTGTTTAATAGCAATACCAACGCCGATCCTCCAAAAGAAGTAATTGTCCAAATGATAAGCGAATTTTCATGGGTGAATTTTGAAATCCCATGGGAAAAAATTCCACAAGATATGGTGGTGCAGTGCCAAGATGGAAAGAGAGAGAAGCAGACTATAACTTACATAGTACATTTAATTATAAATCAAATGAGGCAATTCAAAGAAGCAATACCAAGCAAAGCTTTAAAAATGGTTGCCAATAAACTTGTTAAAAAATTTCCGGATACATTTAAGGACGTAGACGATGACGGTGTTGTTTTGGGTGACGGGCCGTCTACTTTGTTCGCCAAATTACAAGAAAGGGCTTCTTATTTGCGGAGACCGCACAAAAGAACTTCTTCCGAACCTGGGACAACTGCTTCTGCGGCAAAGAAAAAACATAGTGCTATGGCAGGATGCTCACAATCGGCCCCCCAGCTGTATGAAAATGTGGAAAGTTCGACTTTCAAAGACCAAGTTAATAGTATGATGATTCTAAGCACGCCAGGTGAAAATTTTTTTGAACTAATGGATTTAACTTACCCGCAACAAAGAGCTTTTCTAAATAATTTGGATAATCCACCTTCGGTAAAGGAAACGAAGGCCGATTGGCCTATATTATTTAAAAGCGAGGCTATATCTTGGCACTTCCGCAAGCTCACCAGTGTTAATTTGGATACTTTACCATCTCAAATTGAAGTAAAAATCTGGCAAATTAGTAAAATTCGCACTTGACAAAAATATTTTTAAGGATGTCGATGTTGAACGATATAACGGCATGGTTGAACGTTCAATCTTATTTTTTGCCTGTTATTTCAAAGAGAAATTAAACACTTTTTGGTTTAAAAATCAGGTGAGAAAATTTAATTGCCCAAAACGTTAGTGCATGTACCTAACTGCTTGATTTTTTTTAGGATGAATCAGAAATTATTCCAATCGGTACAAATTCGCCATGCATAGTTGAAATTGGTAAGTTTTACTCTTCCTGCTATTTAAAAACATTAAATTTATATTTTTATTGTAGAAAAAGATATACCCTTCAAGTTTTTTGTATATATGAAAAAAGAAATAGTAATCAAATGCACAACATTTCTTGAAGCATTAAAATTGTCGTTTGGATTATACTTTATATTCAATTTGGAATACCCCAAAGAAGTCGCCACAGTTCTCGAAATGATACAAAGGTATTATTTGAAAATACATCCCGATAGTGGAAGCAAATCTAAAAAAATGAAGCACTCTAAAAAAAGAGTTCTTGCCTTAATTAATAGGTTAAGGGATATTTAAATGCAGTGTTTAAATATGTACTGTATATTTTTTGGTTTTTTCTAAGCATTTTTGACCTGTTAGTTCACATGTGGACCTATGTGTGTTCTAGTAAGTCCTTTTTAGATCTAAGTTTTTAAAGTATGCATAAGTTTTTATTTTTCTTAGTAAGTATCAGAATAAAGTTGTTTTATTATACTTTTAGATTGCTTTTGTTAGTTGGTAAATTAATTTGATTTTAATTTTAATTTTTTATTGTAATTATTAAGAGCCTGAAAAGTGTTTAAGTATACCTATAAGTACAGAAAACTATAATTTTGTTTTTTGATGAAAAGTGCCTAAGTTTATTTTTGTTTGTTTTTCGAAGTGTTTTTGACTTGTTAGTTCACGTCTAAGGTTCACATGTATATAAGTGTTCTGTCAAGTCCTTTTTAGATCTAAGTTTTTAAAGTATGCATAAGTTTTTATATTTCTTAATAAGTATCAGAATGAAGTTGTTTTATTATACTTTTAGATTGCTTTTGTTAGTTGGTAAGTTAATTTGATTTTAATTTTAATTTTTTTTTTGTAATTATATTAAGAAGCTGAAAAGTGTTTTAAGTCTATTTTTGATTTTTTCAAAGTGTTTTTGACCTGTTGGTTTACTTATAGCCCTAAGTGTCGTCGCAAGTTTACTTTTCGATCTTTAGGTTTTAAATATGCATAAGTTTTTATTGTATACATAAAGTCTAGTAGGTTACAATGCTATTGTGTCGCTAACTTGAACAATTTTATAGTTTGAAATAAAATGTAAAATTTTTTATATACAATTTTGTATTTTTTTTTATAAAATTTTTGATAACCATACGGAAAATTACAGGAAAGATCTGTAAATATACAGAGTAATTTTACATGACAATTCATTTAAATTCCACCTGTAAATATACATGGATTTTAAGGTAAATTTCAATGGTGAATTTACATTATTTAATGTGTAAAATTCAGTGATTGTGATTCTACATACATTGTGTAATTTTACTTTTGTATAGTAATTATACATACGCATTGGAAATATACTGTAAATTCCTTGGCCACCCATGACCAGTGATTTTCCCAGTAAATTTACAGAAACAGTTTTATCAGTGTGGTATTTTTGCATATCGGAATATGTACGCTTTGCCGTCATTTTCGTTACTGGCCCTCCCCGGCTTGTAAATATGATTGGCCTTCCATTCTGAATCTTTCTTGTTTTCTGTCGGAATGTTCTTGATAAAAATAAGTGGCGTCCAACATTTTTTGGCTTTAGCCTGTTCTTCGGTGGCTTTAGCATGTTTAGGTTTAGGTCCGCATAGTAGGTTGGGTAAAGTTGGGTAAGTCCCTTAGTGGGTAATTTTGTCCGGTCTCATGCTTAGGTTAGTTAGCTTATTTAGTTATTGGTTTCTCCCTTTAGCGTTAGTAGTGTTCAGCGAATTCCTTCGCTGTCGAATACAACCTTTTTGTTATTGCTGTCCTTTTTCAGTCATTTTGGTTTCGTCATTGAGCAATCTTTGATAGAATCAGCCTCCTGGCAATTTGGTGGTTGCTAGGTGTGCTTTAGTCCCGGTGGCTCTTTTTAAGGAGTACACTTTAGTAATGGTTAGGTTGGTCCCGCTGTTCTTCGAAGCTTTCCGAAGAATTTAGGCTTCCATTACACTACTAGGTCAGTCCAGTGCGGACGCTTGGTATTAGAGTGGGTAATTTGATCGGCCTGAATCCTGGTTTCCCAGAGGCACGTTTCGCCGCCTGCTCGCCCGATACGCACCAACGTATTGGAGTTTTCTGGCGAAGAATTAAGATCTCCGTGTGGTAGCTCTAGGCTACGTGAGTTTGAGTTCTCGGTCCTTAGAGAGTTTAATCCATTTTTTTAAAGTTTTTTTGGCGACCCCCCGTGTGTTACGCCTATGATTTTACGTTTTCGATGACCGCGCAATCGACTGCGCACGGATACGTTCGACAAGCGAGCCACGTTTGGTTTTCACTCAACGACCAACTAGCATTGTAGTCGGAAGTCAATTTTGATGATGGGCTAAATTTTAGCTAGAAATTTTAGTTCGAGTTAAATTATGTGGAATAGTTACGTTTTCCTCGTGAAATTTCTGTGTTCGCGATTACCGCTAATCATGCGTTTCGAGAATGAATTTTGAAGAATGGGTAGATATTTCTATAGTTGGTGACGCGCGCCAAGCGATTCTCGACCTTAGTAAACGCGGGAAAGGTTACTGCGTTGCCAATTGCGCATGGAATGTGGCGACACGATCACCATGTTGCCGGTTTTTTGCTTAATGTTGAGCCATACATAATAGCGATTTAGTTCTGAAACGATGCAATTTCAATATGTATTCTAGTGCAAGAATTATTGATGTTTACTGGTTCTGTTAAGGTTGTTGCGAACCTGTGGAATAAAGAAGTTTTAAACGTGGTTTACCAACTAATTATGCCGATTTGTTGTGATTTTGTAGTTTGTGACGAACTTTCGATTAATGCTGAATCTCTAAATTCAATGGAACAAGCAACGGTTGTTATTTTGCCGTTGGCGTAATAAATTGGACTTTGGGTATTTTTTTTTTCATTCAAATTGGAGCTATGCACGTACGAGGCCGACCTGTCCGTCCACGAATCTTGTATCTGGATTTCTGCAACTACAATGAACTAATTGTAACAAGGTACGGTTATTGTATTGTTTAATTGGTACATTCTTGGTGTGCTTGCACACATGTTTGGTATAATCCCGACGTATTCATTATTGTGTTGTGTTAGAATAAGATTTGGATTATATCGACGTAATTTTATGGAGATTGTTGTTTACAATAAATTTTGGGATTATCGCCGCATTTACTAATGGGGATCGATTATCTTTTACGACTGTTGAATCAATTTGCTTTGAAGTGATCTTCAGTAATTTTAGTTATGATAAATTTGGCATTGTGGCCAACCCTTAATTGTTGTGTCATTGTTAGGTTAAGTGAATGTTATAAACTTTATTGTATCATTATTGAGCTTGCTCATTTACATAATCTAAGGGAGAAATTAAATTATTATTTAAATTATTTGTGTTTAATTGTGTTGACTTCCGAGAGTAGACCACGCCCAAATCTAAGATCCGCTGAGCTAGAGGTCGGCAAAAATCAGTTACCACGTGAGTTCACCTTAACAACATTTAATATTATAATTAAATTTATTTAATTATTTTGGTTCGACAATTAGCGTATAGTTGCTCGTTCTTAGTTATGTTTCTCCTAAGGATAATAATTGGGACGAGTAGCTGCGACTTTTTGTAATTATTTGTTGGTTGGATCAAAACGAAATTTGGCGCTATTTTATTATTCAATAAATTCTTTAATCCAATTCAAGTAGATATTCTTGTACCAATTTCAATTTAATTTTTGAGGTTAATTACACTACCGTTCGTGGTTTGGGTAGTAGGACTTATCCGGGAGCTTGATTTATAACCACGTGGCGCCTAGGGCAAAGCGTTCCATCCTCCCAATTATTATTTTCATCAGTTAAACTCATCAACCACCTATATTTTTTTTATTTATTTATTTAGTAGCTAGCCAGGGCATTGCCAATCATACCCTGAGATTGGGATTATCTCCATCAATCCTTTCGCTCAATTTTGAGCGTGGCAATTGGCGCCCAACTTAATACAAGGAGAGTACAAGAATTGCCTTGAATTGTGTTTGTTTTTCGACGAGCACGATCTTATTAGCGGCTGTACGATTGAATTTTTTTTAAGTTCTTGCACATCTATTTTTGATTTATTTGATATTTACTCACTTCTTTCCCTGCTTATTTAGTTATTTTTTTTTTAGGTTTAGATTTTTTTTGATTTCCCGGAGCCAGTTGAAAGATTTTTTTAAATCTTCCGGTGTTTTCTTTTAGTAAGGGGGGGAGTTTTGTTATTTCAATTTTACATTTCGATTGCGTTCATTATGGACGTTAACCGTTTGTTAAGCGATGAGCTTTCATATGAGCTTAGGTGGAGAGGCATTAGCTTGGGTGATACAGTCGCAGAAAAGCGGAAGTTGTTGAGAGAGGCACTTAGACAAAATCTACCCATGATTAGTGGCGATACTTCTGTTGATATAGATAAAGAGTTACACTATATATCGGCAAAGTTGTTAGAACTGGGTGGCCATATTGAGGATTTCGATAAGTCCAACCGAGACAACGAACAAGCTAGAATAAAAACACGACTTCTTCATGTTCAAAGGCGCTTGAGTATATTATCATTACCTCGAGAAGACGATAAGGCAAAATGCGACAATCTTTTGTTTATTACCGCGGACTTGTTGAAGTCTTTAGGTGAAATATATTTTGTGTCAGGTTTATCGGATTACGCCGACGTTTCGGCTTCGCTTACGGATTCACTTATTGATGCCCCAATTCCACCCGAAGCACAGTCTTGTGGTCCATTGTTAGACTTGCCGGTACCCTCTACGTCTGTTGAGCTACCCATTACGCGGGTAAATGAGTGTGCCGTTGCTTCGCGAAATTTCCCTCTAAATTTAGATTCGGGTGAGTCGCCGATTTTACCTGAAGTTAATTCAGCTCAGCAACAACAGCAAGAGTTTCACGATGTAGTAAACCGTAGCGTAGGAGGCATAATGAGGCGCATTTACGACAGTCATTGGGCTGCTAATGCTGATAGGAGTTCTAACACTCGGCGTGTTTCTTTTAGCGCGGATAACACAAGACCCATTATAACCACTCATTATAGTGTTGATGAGAATTGCGACTCCTTACCGAGAAATGTCAATGATGATTTGTTTAACGTTTCTCGGCGTTTTAGTACCAGTACCGATGTCGGTATAAAAGAATTTCAAATTCCACCGATTCATCGTTGGAATGTTTGTTTCGATGGTAAAGATAGTCCTACGTCATTTATCGAACGTATCGAAGAGTTGCGCGAAGCTAGGGGTGTTACAAAAGCTCAATTATTTCATTCCGCGGTTGAATTATTTAAAGGTGACGGTCTTACTTGGTATCGCACAAGGAAGAGTTTTTTTTATGATTGGGATGACTTGTTACAGCAACTAAAAGAGTCTTTTTTACCACCGGGTTATGAGTCCAGACTGATGTCTGAAATTCAGAAAAGAACCCAAGGTGCGGATGAGAAATTGGTTCTTTATGTTTCGGCCATGGAGAATTTATTTTGTAGACTTTCGAACAAACCTTGCGAAATTGATAGGGTTAACACAATTAGAGGCAATTTATTACCTAATATCCAACGAGGTTTAGCGGCACAAAAAATCCTTTCAATTAATCAGTTGTTAGAGTACGGTCGTGCGGTGGAAGAGACTGAATTCCAGTCAAGACAATATTGTCCTCCACCGACTAATACAAAATTTTTGTTACAACCTGATCTAGCTTATCGCAGGTCAACATCTTTCCGTAACGAAACTATAAATGAAATCGCCGATCTCCCTATTCAGTCTTTATCACTATCGAAAGATTCTTGCTGGAATTGTGGACAGTCAGGTCACATGAGGTCTTCTTGCCGACAGGTTAAGAAGGTGTTATGTTTTCGTTGCGGACGAGTTGGTTTTACGGTTGCTACGTGTCCTAATTGTTCGGGAAACGGAAGAGCGGGCCACTAGATAGCCGGTCTGTGGTCCAATCTCGTCGTAGGCCGGCCAATATTTATCATGACGCTAAATTAAAAAATAAAGTCCTTCTCGATTATGTTCTTTCGCATGCTGAAGGTGATCAGAGGCCTTATTTAAGAGTGTCCATTATGGATTGCTCTATTTTAGCACTCTTAGATTCCGGGGCTACACGCACTGTTGTTGGACAGTCAGGGTTTGAGAGGCTTTCTAAGTTGGGATTAACCTTGAATAAGGGGAAATCTATTAGTTGTACGGTTGCAAATGGGCAAACATGTGAAAGCATTGGTTATCTTAGCGCTCCGATTCGTCTTATGGATAAGATTATTGTTTTAGATATTCTAGTAGTTCCAGAACTACCCCGTGAGTTAATACTCGGGACTGATTTTTGGTTGGCTATGGATTTAGTACCCGATCTTAAGCGAGACGTTTGGCATTTTGGTACAAATGCTTCAGTTATGTCGTTTAACACATCGAATAGTTTTATTAAAAGTGATACTGACTTATCTACCGCAGAACGCCTTGCTTTAGACCAGCTTCTTGATAGAAATTTTAAACTTTTAGATACTGGTGTAGGTGTCACTAATGTGACAGAGCATGAAATAATTACCGATTCTCCACCCATTAAACAACGCAGTTATCCGGTATCTCCGATTAAACAGCGCATAATTAATGAGGAAATTTCGAAAATGTTGGCAGACAAAATTATTGAACCTTCCAAATCTTCTTGGGCAAGTCCTATTCTTTTGGTTCCTAAGAAAGACGGAACATATAGGTTCTGTGTCGACTTTCGCAAATTAAATTCAGTATGTAAAAAAGATTCATTCCCGCTACCGTTGATTAGTTCGATTCTGGATCAGTTAAGAGACGCCAAATTTATAAGTTCAATCGACATTAAATCTGCATATTGGCAGGTTCCTATGAAGGAATCTTCTCGCGAATATACCGCTTTTACAGTCCCTGGGGGATTATATCATTTCCTTCGTATGCCTTTTGGTCTGACTAACACTCCTGCAACTTGGCAACGCCTTATAGAAAAAGTTTTAGGAGCAGATTTGATTCCCTTTGTTTTGGTTTATCTGGACGATATTATTATCGTTACTAAAGATTTCAAGTCTCATCTTGAGATATTGGAGAAAGTTTTTCAGCGCTTACATGCTGCTGGACTCACGATTAGTCGTGATAAGTGCCAATTTTGTCGACCTCAACTTAAATATTTAGGGTACGTTGTAGACCGAGATGGTTTAAGGGTAGATCCTGATAAGGTTACGGCTATTTTGAATGTTCCAGCCCCTAAGAATGTAACTGAGGTGCGACGTTTTATTGGAATGGCGCAATGGTATCGGCGATTTATTAAAGATTTTTCTATCCTCATTGCTCCCATAACAAATTTGATTAGGAAGAAGGTTGTGTGGTTCTGGACACCTGAGTGTGAACAGGCTTTTCAAGCTCTTAAAGAGCAATTAGTTACTGCACCTTTACTGCAGTGCCCTGATTTTGAGAGACCTTTTGTTTTGCAAACCGATGCATCTGCTTTTGGGATTGGGGCTGTTCTGACGCAAAACCTTGAAGATGGTGAACGAGTTGTTTGCTATTTGTCTAGGGCGCTTACTAAACAAGAGCGTAATTATACAACCACTGAGCGTGAGTGTCTTGCGGTGATTTTTGCTATTGAGAAGCTTAGACATTATCTCGAAGGTGTACGCTTTACTGTGATCACCGATCATTATTCGTTGTTGTGGTTGAAACGGATGCGCGATCCCGTAGGCAGGCTTGCTAGATGGTCTGTACGTTTGCAGGCGTTTGATTTTGATTTGGTACACAGAAAAGGTAAAGATCATGTGGTGCCAGATTTCTTGTCCCGTTCTGTTCCGCTAGATAATATTCAAATAGAGCAAAATGATAATTTTGGAAGTACCAAAGATTCTTGGTATCAAAAATTGCTTCAGTTAGTTGAACATCACCCTAATAAATTTCCTCAGTGGATGATCAAGGAACAGAATTTGTATAAATACGTTAAAAGTCGTATCCCAGAGTTATCCACGGTTACAGATAATTGGAAACTAGTAGTACCTAAAGATTTCAGAAAAGATATACTTGTCAAATATCACGATGATCCTACGTCTGGACATGTTGGCATATATAAAACTTTTTGGAAGCTTCATCATCGTTATTATTGGCCTAAAATGAAGAACGATGTTGCTAAATATGTAAAGTCATGTAGGGTATGTGCCGAACAGAAACCGGAACAGAAAGCTCCTGCTGGTTTGATGGGTGCTAAACTCGAAGTCACTCATCCTTGGCAAATTATATCGTTAGATTTTATTGGTCCCTTACCGCGTTCTACTTCCGGTTATACCCACATTTTGGTTGTAACGGATTCTTTCAGCAAGTACGTAGTTCTTTTCCCGGTTCGTTCTGCTACTGCAAAGTCCTTGACAAGAAATGTTGAAGACGGTATTTTTCTTGTATATGGCGTACCTCAGGCAATAGTTTGTGATAACGGCGTGCAAATGAGAAGTAATGAATTTCGGAATCTTTGTCAACGTTATCGTACCCAAGTTTTCTATACCGCTTTATATTATCCGAGAGCTGACCCTACGGAGAGAGTAAACAAAGTAGTGAAAACAATGTTATCTTCGTATGTTAAAGACAACCATCGAAAATGGGATTCTTTTCTTTTCTCGATAGCGTGTGCTATTCGCACGTCTAGACACGAAACTACAGGTTACACTCCGTATTTCGTTAATTTTGGTCGTGAATATGTAGGTTCAGGAGACTATCATCGACATCCTGAACAACAACATCCTAACGATGAAATCCAAAAACGTCAAACAGGATTTCGTAAAATGTTCGAAGACATACGTACCAAACTTCAGTCAGCTTTTGAGCGCAATAAGCGTGTGTATGATTTGCGCCGTAGGCCTATGCAATTCGTTGTAGGACAACTAGTTTGGAGAAAAAATAAGGTTCTTTCTGACGCTTCTAAATTTTTTTCGGCTAAATTAGCTCCTAATTTTGTTGGGCCTTATAAGGTCAGAAAGAAAACTGGAAATGTTACGTACGAACTTGAAGACGACCATGGCAACTCTGCAGGTACTTGGCATGTCCAAGATCTAAAACTCCATTCAAAGGAGTAACTTCTTTTGTTTCTATGTTGTTAATTTTGTTGAATTTTCGTTAAAATTGTGGTGTATTAATTTGGGAGGTTGGTAGGGACTGTTGGGCGGAACTTATGGTTTTTGAAGCTTCACTTCTTAAACTTGGATACGACTATCTTATTCATTTTTCATTTTACCTTTATGAAGATATTTTTGTTAACTGAAAGCTTATGGAAGCTTAAGTTTTATTTTTTTTTATCGGCATTGTTAACTTTGATTTATAGGTTTTGAGTCAGTAAATTTCCGTGAAATTTACTTCATTCGGAGTAAGGGGAGAGTGTAACGGTTCAGAATTGGGTTGCGATGATTTTGATTTGTTTGTTGTTAGTGTATTTCTGAAAATATAAAATTATGTTGGAGGCCCTTTTTCGGATATTTTATCAAGACACATTTTTGGTCGTTTAGTTTTGATCTTTTTGAAAGAGATTTTTGAATTAGCCAAGTGCATCGAAAGTGGGTTTATGTTTTTTGTGGCCCTTCCGATTATTGGGATTCATTCGTTGCACTTAGCATTGAAGATATTTAATCTTATCTCCTTTGGAGGATTTATTATTCATATTTCTTTTTAAAAGTGAAGAGTGTTTTGGTGTACTCATCGAAATTGAGTAAGTTCTTTTACTTTTTGTTTCACCTAATTTTTGACGATGTGATCTGTGTTTTGGAGCTAACTGGAGATCTCGTATTCCTTCCGAATTTCCTAATATTATTTTTAAATAATTTACAGAGGTTTTGTTTAATTTATAGGAACCGTTATCGAGTATTGCTTGTGATAGTAATATCGTAGCTCGCAAATTTTCAACGTTAGATTATTTTCCAACTTTAAATATTTTTAACATTTAATATTATAATTAAATTTATTTAATTATTTTGGTTCGACAATTAGCGTATAGTTGCTCGTTCTTAGTTATGTTTCTCCTAAGGATAATAATTGGGACGAGTAGCTGCGACTTTTTGTAATTATTTGTTGGTTGGATCAAAACGAAATTTGGCGCTATTTTATTATTCAATAAATTCTTTAATCCAATTCAAGTAGATATTCTTGTACCAATTTCAATTTAATTTTTGAGGTTAATTACACTACCGTTCGTGGTTTGGGTAGTAGGACTTATCCGGGAGCTTGATTTATAACCACGTGGCGCCTAGGGCAAAACGTTCCATCCTCCCAATTATTATTTTCATCAGTTAAACTCATCAACCACCTATATTTTTTATTTTATTTATTTAGTAGCTAGCCAGGGCATTGCCAATCATACCCTGAGATTGGGATTATCTCCATCAATCCTTTCGCTCAATTTTGAGCGTGGCAAACAGTTAAAATACATTGAAACATATGTGTGTGTTCAAAATTAAAAATGACAAATGTCATTTTGAACACACATATTATGTTTCAATGTATTTCAACTGTTGTGTTAAGTTATGCTATGCTATGTTGTGTCACGTCAATTGGCTGAGTACGACACTTTACATGTTATAAAAATTAATGATTGAAAATGCTTACTGTTTTTTAGGATACAAATATGCAAATTAAGTGAAATAGTTTGCTACACTTGGGCTCAGGTATTTCGGATTCTCATCAGGCAAACCTGGTAAATATTACTAACTGTAGGTGGCATTTTTAAATTTCCATACAAATCTTCGTTTTTATTTTTATATGCTCTAAAATAGCACAACTTCTTCTAACATATTAGTCGTTTTTGCATAAGACACGCACTTAACAATATCCAGCAACTCACGACAACGCATTTTTCTCCTGAACTTCCATATCAATATATTCCTTGTAATCGATACTTAACACGCCATGTAACATATTTTCTTCGCGTAAATTATCACCAGATGATGATAATTTCCACCATAAGGTCAATATTATTTTGCTTAAAATGTGTCAATATAGAATCAATATCTTGTAGGCAATTTCCTTCACCAGAATGTTGAAAATACTTTAAACAAAATAATTTCTTAAATGCACATCCAAACTGGGTTGGAGTGGGATTCAAATTATTTCCACTTTGCTGCCGTATTGAGCCAAAATAATTTTCTAGGCAGTTTTGATTTAACCTTCTTGTGTATAAAATGTGGTTAGTTGTTTTGATGTCAGCATAAAGACACTTAATGCCATTGATTGTGATCAGCCATCCCTTTATGAATCTCATAGATTTTGTAACATTTCTTCCATTTACATCCAAAACTTGCATATTTTGAAACATTCAGATCATTTTATTTAAAAAATTCATCTGTTGTGTACTTCCCATAAAAGAGCTTGTCCATATTATCGATAAAACTTGTAGTTGCCGTAGCAGATTGCGATAAATGTCCAGAAGCTATTGACATCATTAAACTAGTTACCACTGAACTACTTAACAATTGCGCCGCCAAATTGATTTCACTTAATTTGCATATTTTTATACTAAAAATCTGTAAACATTTTCAATCATTAATTTTTATAGTATGTAAAGGATTTTTATTTATTCACCTCTTGGTAAAGTATCTGTTCAGTAAATTTATAAACATCCAATTAGAAGTGACAGTAGTGACAAACTTTCAATTCTAATTAAAGGTTTATAAATTTACTGGACACATAGTTAACAGACACTTGACTTGCTTGGTGAATAAAATGTAAAATATTTTCACATGTTAATAACAAAACCATATTATGTATTGAACAATAGGTGCCTTTAGACCCACAATCCTGGCATTCGGGTAGGATCGAACGCCAGCACGCGTGCCAGAATTGTGTGTCTAAAGGCACCTAATAAAAGTAATTTTCCGGAAATCGTCATCGAAACAACATTTCCCTGCTTATGTACGCACTGGGAAATTGCATTTCCATGACTAGTCCGGTAATAATTAGTAATTGTATTGTTTGTAACTATAGATTCAATAAATTGACAAACTTGATTTTTGCTCATTTTAAAAATGTTGTTCAATAGTGTTTTAAAATGTTGATTTTTTATGATTTTCTGAAAAATGTAATACAAAACATGTCAGGAAAATGCCTCACTTTACTCGGAGCTTTAAAATACTCGGCACAAAGTGCCTCATATTTCAACATTGCTCCTCGGTAGTAATTTATCATTTTCCTGACTTTCTATGTTAATAACTATTAATTTGAATATTACATTAAGTAAGTGACTTGTTTAATTATTTGCTTGTTTTAATATCAAACATTTTCAATAAACGTGTTTTATTATGTTGATTACTGCTGGGGGAGTTTGGGGTTTAATCTGTATAATCACCGACTCCTTAATAACCTTTCGAAATACCAGGGTCGTAGGCCCAGAATTTACTATCTTCATCGATTTAGCTTGAGATGCTTGTCTGCCAAGTCGAACGATTTAAACGTGTCGTTGGTTTAGATTTGAGGTCCCGATCCCGGGATCTTTGTTGATATTGCAGGTTTTAATTAGGATTTCGAATGATGCTGCATGCATATAATGCACTACTTGTATCCTGAACTAGCATTAATGATAATTAAAAACTGTCAAAATTGCAAATAACATCTTTTATCAAAGTTATTTCAATAATTTTAATTAGTTGACAAATGAATAAAAAAGTTAGGTTACTTGGTCATATATATTTGCATTCTACGTATTTACAATCACTTTATGAAGGAAAATTAAATTACTTAAATGGTTTTGTTCTTACAAAGTTAATTCTTAAGGTATTAAGTATTTAATTCTTCATATAAATTAAAGTTATAATTTTCAAACTTGACATTGAAAAATTTCAAATTTGAATTATACATTATATACCGGTATATAATGCTTGCGCGTAGGAGACTGCGTGAGTTCCGACTTGGGACACCAACTTCAAACGTGCCGACAGGGAGTGAAACTACTTATTCTATTATATATAATAGTCTTATACTATGATATAACCATCTATCTGAGGACTGTAATCATCAAGTATCCACTTGATGTTAACAGGTCAGTGTATTTGTATTGTTATGTAATGTTTGTGTTAGTTGTTATTAAATTTATTAATTGTGTGTATCTCTCTTTGTTTACTGCCAACCTTTCCAATAGTTATAAATACAAATCCGAACAGCTGAAAGGTGTGAAGGAAAATCTCTTAGCCAAATTCAATTTTATATTAATTTCGAAATATTGCATTAAATTTACTTATATTAATTATATAGATAAGGAGACGTAATTAATAATAAAAAAAATAGATGGTACGACCGTACGACGGTTAACCTAAAGAAAGAAGCGTGGAAGAAAGTTATCAATAACTATACTACAATGCAGGTGCTTTGACTGCTGCATAATAATTTTTTTAAATTATATGATGTATATTTATAAAAAATTTAAAAATTATATTATATTTATAAAATAAAATTTAAATTATATATTTATAAAAAATTTAAAAATTATATATTTATAAAAAATTTAAAAATTATATATTTATAAAAAAATTTTAATTTATATATTTATGAAAATTATTAAAGTAAAATTTTAATTAAAAAATCAGATAAATCGGACATTTCTTTAAAAAACACGTTTAAAACCAACAGAAAAAAAATTTCAACACGAAAAGCGACGTAGTATAAGTACTAAATCAGTAGTTAAATCGTCTTAATTACTGGTTTTCCAGTTGTTAAATAGTTTGGGTAGTTAACCTATATTAAGATCTATTTATCGTTTGTGCAACCCAAATAGCCACTTAACAGATTTAATCATTGATTACGCTAATCATTGGTTAAACTTAACCTGTGTTAAAAATTATATTCCTGCAACCCAAATCGGACTTAATCAATGATTAATTTTTTACCAATGATTAAATTCCTTAATTATCGTTTCTGAAACCGGGCATAAAAGCGGCACCGACACCTTCGACCAATTGTGCAAATATTTACTATACTACTAGTAGAATTACAAAGCGATGGCCAGACCGCTTTTTTTTGGAATGTTAGATCAAGCAGGAATAAGCGCAGCCATTCTATATTCGTTAAAAGAAGAAAACAAAGAATGCAAAATATGCAAATTAGTTGAATTAGTTTGCAACACGTGAATTAAAAAAAGATATTAAAGATGTAAGAATTATTAAAGATGTTGAATTATATAAGTTTTTAGTAACAAATAAATTTGTATATAAATTATGTTACTTATGTTGTGGAATGGTCTTCAACATATGTTAATATTTGAACTTAATTTAACTCACAATTGTACAACTCGAAAACCTCTTTAAAGTTGAAACATGATATTTTTTTATTTTATAGTAACAAAATTATAAAGCTGGTCATTTAAATGACCATGAACTTAACAGTGACGACGCTACGGGGGTGGCAGACGGGGCGGTCGCCCCGGCTGAAAAAGCGTTCGCCCCGGCAAGAATTCACTAAACATATTAGAAAATTTACAAGCGCTCACGATAATAAATTAAATTGTTTAAATTGAAAAACCAATTCTATTTATATAAAAAAAATAAGCAGAATTGTCAAAATTCACTGGCTACTAACTGTTACATATCAACATATCATTAGGTTACAATGTGGTATCGAGTATCCCATTTTGCAAGTATCCCATTATCTAGCATCATGTTTTGCAACATGAGAACACGACTGCTGTACTTGCGATTCCAATTTCTTCTAGCAAACTAAATTTTAGTAGCGTTTAATCAGCATTTTTATAAGATTATTATTTATTACTTATTAGTCATTCTTCTTTGCTGGTGCTGCCTGAAACTCAGTTGCGTTTATGTCCTCATAATTTATTGTAACATTTTAAATTTTCAAAATTTTAAATTTGTTGTCGAGTGTATTATAGGTTCTGGGCTAAATAAACTTAAATTTTTTTGAAGTACTACATTAGGTAGGTAACTACTTTATTTCTTTTTATGAAATTTTGCATTAACAAAAAAAATTTAAATTTATTTAGGTAAGAACCGAATGAAAAAATACCCGAAAAACATTTAAAAGTTATAAACTTATATTTTTTAAACCAAAGTGTGTGCTTTATAAACCATATTTGTTCGAAATTCATAATGAGTTCTAAAAGAAAAATTTTTGACTATTTTGGCCATGCTTCTAGTCCAAAGAAATCTAAATCCGAAGAGATCATTTCAATAGACAGTGTTAGTGTGTGCAGTAACAGCGATTCTGAAGAAGAATCTATAGAAGTGGAAAACTTTTCAACTTTTTGTGCCAAAGTTTCATCTCTACCTGACAGCTTTCAAATAGTTCCAGGAGCTAGCGATATTTCTCAAACTCTTAGTGAAGGTCCATCACAGCCGAAATTAAACCTGTATCCAGGTACTCGTTTTGGAAAAGACATTAGGAGATTTAATGAATCATGGTACGAACTCTTCAAGTGGCTTGAATATAGTATAACTGAAGATACCGCCTACTGCTTCTCATGTAGATTTTTTTCCAAAAACAAAAAGGGACCTTTTAAAAGTGTTGGTTTTAAGAATTGGAAGAAAGCGTTAAGTGCCGAAGGATTAAAACAGCATGATAATTCGGAAGATCATAAAATGTCTTGCGTTTCGTGGATCAACCACGAGCGTGGTGGCCCATCAGTCGCCGCTCAAATTAGCAATGCACATGCAAAAGCAGTAAGTGAAAACAGACATTATATATCCGTAGTTGTAGACGTTTTAAGATACCTCGCTGTTCAAGGAATAGCTTTAAGGGGAAATGACGAAGGTGAATCTAGCTTAAACAAGGGAAATTTTCTAGAATTGTTAAACCTAATTTCAAAATCCGATGAAATTGTTAAAAAACGTTTGGAATCAGGTCCCCAAAATGCCAAATATACGCATAGTTCCATTCAGAATGAGTTAATGTATATAATGGCTACCCTAGTTAATAAAAAAATTACTCAAGAATTGGAGGAAGCCCAAGTATTCGCAATAATGGCTGATGAAACTAAGGACATATCAAAAAAAGAGCAATTATCTATCGTTGTAAGATACGTTTTTCGGGGTGAGGTGAAAGAAAGATTTCTCGGTTTCACAGCTCTACAATCTCTAAATGCGGAATCCCTTTTTAAATACATAAAGGAAACCTTAATTAAACACCAGATTGACTTAAAGAATTGCGTAGCGCAAACATATGATGGGGATAGTGTGATGAGTGGTCGAGTTAGTGGCGTACAAACTCGGTTAAAGAAAGAAGTTCCGAAAGCTATGTATGTACATTGCATGAACCACAGATTACACCTAGTACTTTTTGATACTTGCAAAAATGTTGGATATGTTCGTGATTTTATTTCGACTTTAGAAGGTCTATACGTGTTTATGTCAGGATCTAACATTCATATACAATTCCTGGATTTGCAAAAAGACATGGGTGATTCGGTAGTTGAATTGAAACGTCATTGTCCTACACGATGGACCAGTCATCTGCACGCTTGTTTAGCGGTCAAGAAAACTCTTAGTCCCATTATTGTTTTGCTAATGCGATTTGCAAATGATCATCAAAGTCAACATAGGTGCGAAGCAAAAGGACTTTTAATTAAAATAGATTTTTCCTTCGTTTATCTTCTTTGTTTATTTACACAACTATAAATGAATACCAAAGGAATATCGGATTATTTACAATCTAAAGAAGCTGACATGGGAAAAGCTATCCTTTTGGTAAACAGTTTGGTTGACGATTTAAAAGCGAAGAAGACCGATAACTTTCACAATGATATCCTTAATGAAACAAAGAATTTATGTAATGAAAACGGATTGAAAATGTCTGAAAAAAGAAAAAGAGAAATCCCCGAAAAGCTCGCAAGGTTTATTATTACCGAAAAAATACCGTCCGCATCTGATGATTTTAGTGAAAGTGGCTTAAGAACAGGTGTATTTTTAGTTGTGTTAGACAGAATTATTGCTGAGTTAGAAAAACGATTTTGTGAAAACTCCATTATTAAAGGTATGAGTGCATTAGTTCCAGGATCGGAGAGTTTTTTTAATTATAATGTGGTTCTCCCTCTGGCCCAATTTTATGAGCTTGACATTTCAGCTCTAAAAGCTGAAATGCAGATCTTACCAAAAACGATCAAACGATACGAGGATGAAGGAACAAAAGTGACTGATTTTATCGACTTTCTTAATTTATTAATAAAATTTAAATTAGCGTTTCAAGAATCTTATAGACTCGCTGTAATAACTGTGACCATCCCCGTGTCTAGTGCATCGTGTGAAAGAACATTTTCATGTTTAAAACGTTTGAAAAGTTTGGCGCGGAACAGGATGCTAGATGCACGGTTGTCCCATCTAGCAACCCTAGCGATTGAAAAAGAGGAAACTCGCCTTTTGGACGTTTCGGAAGTAGTTAATTCTTTTGCGAAAGCGCATGAGAATAGGAGGATTATTCTGCAGTAGTATAAGTATTAAAAAATCATTTATAAATTTATTAGTATTCTTATAAAATTATTGTACGTGTGAGCCTTCAAGTAGGTAGTAACTACGTACTTTGTGTAAGAAATTTCAATAAAATATATTTTTGGTACTATAGTCAAATGTAAATAGAAACATTTTGAAAATATAGCCGTCTATCAAATTCTTCTAGAAATTACGCACTTTTAACTATTATTTATCCTTTCTATATTATCTAAACTAATATGCTAGTTATTCATTCAAATATTTTTTACTAAAATGTAACACAATTACAAAAGTAAGTATACAAAATTGATAGATTTTACATTACAAAAATATGTTTAAACATTTTTGAAGTTAATTTAAAAGCTGTTGACCTTGAATTTTACAAAAAAATCGCCTGCGGCGCTTCGGGCTACGCCCGCTCCTCCGCCCCCCATGACAACTTGTTAATTTCACTCCGCCCCGGCATAGAATTTATGCTGGCGTCGTCACTGGAACTTAATGATCTACCAACTTAACCATCTAAATAAGATGAACTTAACCCAGACATGAAAATCTGAAACACAAACATCAAAGACGCTAACACGAAGTGTCCCTACTGGTAGTAGTTGAAAAACGAGTATTACTGTCAGTAAAAAAACCTACAGTTCACACAAAGGGTTAAAGTCAGCTAACTGATATAATAATCACTAGAGGTATTCATTTTACTTTGCAATTTTTCCATAAGTAAGTACTTACTTCGTATTTTTTATAAACTTGAAATTTTTCGTCAATTGTTTTGTACATTTTAAAAATGCAAATATTTTGATGAATTTGGTTTTAATTGCTTGTTTTGCTTTTAAAACTTATTCTTGTAATCCAGTATTTTTTTGCATAATTCCAGATGAAAAATTAGTAAATAAAAAAAAACTAAAAGATTGTACTACCTTGGTCAGTCTATTATGTTGCACAAACAAGACATAATAAATGTATAAGTACTTTAAATGAAATGCATCTGACAATGACATTTACACTTTTCAAAGAGATAGTATTACTTACCTAGGGTTAAAGGAAGTTTTGTCAAATCGCGACTGATCAGTTATTTTTAATACACGGTTTGTTAAAAACCAAAAGGCTGTGAAGACTTTTTGCCGTAAATCTCTTGGTTTTCAAGATATTGACAAAAAGCATAAAAAGTATCAAGTAAAAAAGTAGTAAGTAGAATAAACCAAATTCTCACCCAGTAAGTATGATAAATTGAAAAAGGATCTCGGGTTGAGTGGGAATGCAAATCAAACAGTTATATAATGTACGTCAACATTGACGTCACTCAACCCAAGATCCTTTTTCAATTTAAAAAAGTAGTAGCCATTTCACAAGTAGTTTGGTATTCTAAAATATTTCTCGAACATTAGAAATAAATATCAATTTCAAACTTTCGTTCATAGTTAACCCATTAAATTTAAAAATATTTAAAATTATTGAAGTTTGTCTTTATCTATCGTATTTATTTTTAAATGTCCCATGAACTATTGCATGAAGCACTATTAAAGATGGAATTTTTATTGTTTAGTTTATGCATTATATTAAATCAGATTATCAATGTTCTCAACAAAAATAAATTGTAGAATATTACTTGTCGATATTGAAAAATTTTCTAAATAAAAAACTTATTACAAAATATTAAACGCTACTTTCTTCAAAAAAGCTTTTGGTTACAAGCAACCCTGTAATACAATAACTACAATAATTATTGTACAATAACTGTAATACCGAGACAAGAAGCTAACTATTAGCCCTTTTAATAATCAATATATAAAATAGTAATATCCCACAGTCTCGGTTTTTAAACAATATACCTATCAATAAAAAAAATAGCTTAACACTAGAAAAAGAATAAATTATTCTTTGAACTACAAAAATTGAGAACTTGAAATTTATATTATCACGTTAGGTTGAAACAATAAATATTGAAAAAAAATATATACATACTTGTTTTAATACTTTAATAAAAAAACTTTGTTTTAAACTAAACATTCTATTCCTTATCGTCCTCTACTTCCTCTTCAACATCTTCTTCTTCCTCTCCTCCATCTGTCTTTTTTAGTTTCTTTTTCTTGAGAGCCTCCTTGTATTCTGAAAACAGAAAAATTTGAAATGTTTGTTTAACGTGTTTAAAAAATAATAATTACCAGCTAAGCATTGCTTCAATGGTTCGACAAGTTCTTCAAACTCTAAGTTTTCCAACGCATCAGTTACATCTTGACCAAGCAAGGTTTTGCGATTACTCTTTTGTGCAATTTGCGACGATTGAGATGTCAAGTAAAGAACAAAAACGGCAGCTGCACGAGCCAAAGAAGTCCTAGCGTCTTTTCCAACAGTAACGTTTTCTGGAAGACCCTCTTTAATAATTCTTAAAACGGACGCTACCGGTAAGTTAAAATCTTCCAATTTTTCAGCCATTCTTTTAAAACACTAGTTATTCAATTGTTCAACACAAGCTACCACACTAATATATTTTTTTTGTAACCAAAAACAACACGATACGATAACGATAATCGAAAACGTCAATTTAAACAACTTGTAAGTAAATCAAAGTAATGAAAGACCTTAAATTAATAAATTAAACGTAACAGGATATTTAACATAAGTAAAGAAACACAGTATCAAAAGTTTCGTTCTTCCCGCTCGCGCTCGAAACAAATTTTGGACAAAGATGTGGTTATGTCAAATATTTATCTATAATGGTACCTAGATGGCGTGTAATAATTTTTTAAGTTTGCTGATAGCAGTGGCGGATCCAAATGAATATATAAAGAAAAATTAATCTAATAAAATAGTAACAAAAATTTGTAAATGACAATGATGCCACTGATAAGTAATAGTAATTATTTTTTCACCCTGAGGTGTGATTACTAATTCAAATGACATACTACTTTTTTTAAATATTATTTCTATTTGCAAACTGTAAAATTATACATAATATATTGAGGTGACCCATGATATAATATATCATGATAATATAACATGTAGGTGACCTAATAAATGACGAGAAGCTCCAAGAAAATATTAGCAGAAAACTTTAAGTTTGAAGCTACACTGCGCGTATACAAAAATATGCAATATTATATAATTTGCCCATAATGTATTATAACCAGTGCTTATATCCGACAGTTTGAATCGGTTTGAATGGTTATGGATTAAATGAGCCCCGCCCACCGATATACAGGTGCTGCTGTCAAAACACCTGTCTAATCTTGTAAATATCAATTGCAATAATTATGAATGCCAACAAAAAAATTGAGGAAGGGCTTGAACACATCAGAGTTGCCGAAAAAAGGTATTTTAAAAGTTCTGTTCGTAGTTCCTGCGTGTCACATTATTAATCACATTAAATTTTAGTTTAAAAACGTCCTTGCTTAAATGGCGCCCTGATTATGATGTTGCAGCTGATGAATATAACAAAGCAGGTTTGTTATTATTAACTTCAGTTTTAGGTATGAAAGATAATAATTTTAATTGTTTATAGCAACTTGCTTTCGTAATGCAAAATCTTTTGAACAATGTCGTGAAAGTTTATTAAAATCTGCAGAATGCCATAAAAACAATAGGTCGTATCCTTTCTATCAAACGCTTGTAGAAGTTATTATATTAGTTAAATTTACATACATAGTGTAATATATTTTCCTGACTTTTGTACAGATTATTTTATGCTGCTAAAGCAATAGATCAAGCAATTTTAGTATGCAAGGAATTGGGCGATTTAAGGGAAGTGGCTGCCTATGCCACAAGAGCAGCTAATATGTATCAAAGCAATGGTAATGCAGAAAGTGCTGCTTCTTCCTTAGATAAGGCTGGAAAAATTTTGGACCAGAAACATCCTGAGCAATCTCTTCAGTTATATTTACGAGCTGCAGATATATCTTCGGTAAATAGCATAAAGTAGCATAAAGACGAATTCTTTCATAGCATTTCAAAAATATATTTATAATTTATACTAACCATTCAAATATATTAACATACAATTTTTGTCTTTAAAGGCACTTTTAATTTTTACTGATCTGATCAGCATTATTTTAATGGATAGGTTTAAGTTTTTGTCATAAGTAGCTTATCGAAACTATGAGAAACTTTATATCACTTAAAGGAAATTTAATAAAGAATTCATAATTCATCGTAAGTAACAAATGAATAATTTTACAGGAGGCATATAAAAACTATTTAATACTCCGATAAACTCATTCACTCAGCAGTCTATTCTTGAAAATTTGTGTTTCGAAAGTTCAATAATATTTATTACCTCGGATGGCATCATTAATACCAACACTTCATATAATGCATATTAGGAATAAGCATTCTTCACATATCCAAGGTCACAACAACGTAAAGCTACGTTTAGATCTGACACTTATTGCACGAATTTTATGTCGGACAGTAACTATAGCTAATGTAAACGATGCGAAATTTCTGTCGGACATATATGTTTCAACTTTCGGCGATATGTGTTGACATTTATAGAAAACCAGATGTAAACGCTGCCCAAAATTTCTGTCAGACATATATGTTTCAACTTCTGGCGATATATGTTGCTTTATAGAAATTCAGATGTAAATGATACTTTTTTGCAAGTTCTGAGGTTCTTGAGAGAAATTGCAAGAGTTGACCACTCGTCTACTTTTATGATACTGTCGCGCGGTATTTTTATAGAATTCATGTTGGGTTTCACAAATTCTTGTTTATAATTTAAGTTCTAATTAGTAATTAAGTTGTAATTATGATTTATTAATACGTTACCATCTGGTAGCCTAAAAATAAGCTTTTCGCAAATTACAGGTAGCACAGGTAATAATTGAATTATATCTGATCTTAAAGTAAAAATTGATTTCGAGTAGTTACTTGGCAAGTAGAAACTCAAGTTAGTAAATTAGTATAGTACCTATACAGTTTTAAAAAAATAATTATAATTTATTGTGTATAAATTAATTTTTGTCACCTGTACAGGTATAAATTTATAATTCCTTGTTGGACGGTAATGTGTTCATTGTAAATATTTTAAATTCACAATGGTTTAGCTTAAATTTTTATGACCACAGATAGAATTGAGATGGGTTTGGTCGGCGGATAAATGATTTTACTTCTTCAAGTAATGTCCCTTTGTATATGTGTATGTGTTCTAGAATGAGACATATACCAAGATGTTGACTTTTTGATATAAGGGGACCAATATTTTAAGCACCTTTTTTTCACATTTCAAAATCTACTCTCGAATCCAAATCAAACGATTTTTCTTCTTCTTTCTTAACCCTTTACCTAACCCTGGTCGATATTTCAATCAGTCTGAAAATTTATTTTATGTTTCAGAATCACAAGTTTCTTGAACAAATACCCTGTTTTTTATTTTTGGAAATCTGCACTATGAAGGGTTAAATGCTCTAAAATAATTACACTAACTGCAATCTTTTTCTTCGAGATTTTTATCGTAAACCTTTTGCGCCAAGAAATCTTTGCAGAATGAAAGAAGTGTCGGACATTTTTTGGTAGATAAATGTAAACCGTTTGTACATTTGTTGTGAATTTCGAAGAAAGAGAAATGTATACACATATTCATGTTTTTTTTTCAAGCAATTTCTATCTTAAATGTAAACAGTCAAAGCTACTTTATGTCCGACACTTGACATATATGTCTGGATATAAGTGTCAGATCTAAACGTACCTTAATGAATTCTTGTTCTTTAAGTTCAATTTTTCACCTTACATGAAATGTTGGTCAGTTTTTGTAATGCATGGATTGTGTACGTAACGTGATATCTAAACCAAGGCAATTGGAACTACTGGAGTTTGAACCCTGTTCAGAATTACAAGTCTACTTGTACATTTAAAAGTGCAGCTTAAATGAATGCTATAAAAGAATTCATCACAAGCAGACTTTGTACAAATTTTCCTACATTCATACCTAATGAAAATTAGTGTATCCATAAATAAAACGGTTTTTTACTAAAACATTTGTTTTAGTAAAAAGAGTGACGATAAAAAACCGTTAATTTTATTTCAATATTTTAACTGGTATTTTTCACAGCTAAAATAACTACTTTTGTAGTTTGTTGGTAATAAATTCTTGCCAAAATCAAATTATTAATATTGAACTCATTTTTACTTCTCATTGTAATATAATTAACATTTTTTATATAGATTCAAGATAGTTCAAGGCAATCAGCAGAATACATAAGCAAAGTGTCCAGGATTTATGTTAAATTAAAACAGTACGTTTTTGTATAATTTGTATAATAAAAGATGTAGTAACAATAAATTCAATTTTAGGTTTGATTTAGCAGCCGATTCAATTAGAAGGGAAATTGGTTTACTTCAACAAAATGAAGCTTATCAAGCTACCGGTCGTTTAGCTGTAGCATTAGTTTTAGTTCAGTTAGCTCGTGGTGATGTGGTCGCTGCAGAAAAGGCATTTAAAGAATGGGGTAATTTAATTATTATAAAAACATATTTCTAATTGTTGACATTACGATTTTTTGTGATAGGTAATTATTGTGATCCACCAGAGATTCAAGTTTTAGAAATGTTGTTACAAGCATTTGATGAAGAAGATGCAGACATGGCAAAGAAGGCATTAAACACTCCCTTTATAAAACACATGGATGTAGAATACTCTATATTGGCACGCGATTTACCACTACCAGAAGGCATTCCACCAGCACCCAAAGCCACTGTTCGTGAGAATGCAGCACCCTCTTATGTATCACCCAGTGTACAATCTGAAGTTTCTGCTGAAGTAAGTTTTAAAATTATAGTGACTAATCTTTAAACCTAAAAATAATTGTTAGGATGTTGGAGCCGAGCAAGATGGTAGTAAATCACCCTCGAATGTAAAAGATGGCAGTGATGAAGAGTTCGAAGGTGGACTTTGTTAAAAAAACATTCTGTTAATAATATTTACTACATTCCTATTGTTGATTCTTTTAGGCTGTAGTTAAACACAATGTGCATGGATTCTGAATTACTAAAACATATCCATATTATTTCATTATTCCTATATTTTACTTTTTAAACTATTAAATTTTTATTTTAAATAACTTGATTTACAGAAACTTTTTTTTTATAGACATTTATAAATTTCACCAAATTTTCATGTTTACTTCTAATTGGAAAACATTGCAATTGCTTTTATAACTAGACAATGAAAATTGCTTTAAGTTTTTATTCAAATATCTAAAACAATCTTGTAATAGGTTGAATTGTGCTATTGTCTTTGTGAGGTATTTCTAAATAATTCAGATTTAAATCCATGAAGTAATACGAGGTTTGGCTATTTAATACCGAGACTGATACTTTCATATTTTAAAAATATTACAATTCAACTCTTCCCTTTTAATGCACTAATTTTGCATGCAATGCAAGGAGAAATATTTTAATGATAATTGCAACTTCTAGTGTTTACAAAGGGCAGAGTAAAAATCTTTGCTAATGTTAAAATGCTCTAGTGTGCATATGTAATGGGTAGTTTTACAGTTACTCCCAAATTACTCTAACTAAGTAATAAAGATAACTGAGATGTTGAACTCGCCATTACAAAAATAATACCTGATGGAAAGCAAAATTATTATTCTTATTATATTTGCATTTGTCTGCTGGTAACCACTATGTAGCTTAATAATGTAGTCTCTTTCTTACTAGCCACACCTCGACACAAGAGTGAAATAGGTAGATTAATGTGATTTTTAACAAAAGTTGATTGACAGTAATACTTTGTGATACCTTCTTTTTGATAATATTTTACTTTATTTATTTTAAAATCTTTTTAGTTGTAGCAAAACTTGTAACATTTTGTTTATCACCTACAACTTACACTTATCGCAATTTAAAATTTAAAAAGGTCGATGCGTCAGTGATATTTTGAGAAAATTTTAAAATAAAAAGCGGTTTATGGGCAGACTAATAAGAAAAGTAGAACTCTGCTTCATTGTTATGTAATATTCTATATCTGTTTTCAAGTGACTTTTTCACATAGGTAATACAAGATATATAATTTTTGATCCCTATGAATAGATGGGAATTATTTGTACTTTCTAAATAATTTAAATATTAGTCAATATCATTTAAATAAGTTGCTTAATATTTATTATTTAATACTGTTTTGCCTAATTTATGCCAACTCTGTTCCATTTTGATTTCAATTTGGAATTAAACCTATCAAATTTAGTATGAAACTGCTTCATGACTGCAATCAAAAAGATTTGCTACTGTGTGTTCTATGTAGTCATAAAACAGAATTTTTTAAAATTTTATTTTTATGAAAGTATTAAATAATCTAATCCTTGAAATATCTTCAGACAAAGTGCAATTTTAAAAACTCAAAACAAATTGCTGAGTTTTAAATATTTTTGTAGCCAAGAACCTACTTAGTTAGCACTTAGTTTTCAAATAAATAGCTATTTACGTACGAGCTAGTGAAAGTGACCCATTCCGGAAGAGTAAGCAAAATATCAGAACGAGTGTAGCGAGTTCTAATAGCTTACGATTACGGAATGGATCACTTTTGCAGCGAGTCACGTATGCGGTTTTTCATCCAAGTCAGGTCCTTTCCAAAATAAAAATATAAACTGATAAGTAACAAAAAGTCATAACAACGGTAATGAAATAAATCAGTAAGTAATTTTCCATTACCGTAGTTATGACTAGTGGTATCATGTTTATGTAACACAAAACTGCATTGACCGCAATGTATCATTTTCCAGAAGTTAAAACTAAATATAATGGGATACTTTCCGAGGTCTCGGATGAAAAATATTTCTTTATGCTATCTTAAATTTCTCAAAATATTTACCGACCAACTGAAATATATAAACATTACTAAAGAGCACACTGAATCCCAACTATGGCCAAGAGATATTTTATAGTAGCTCAAATTCTTGAGTCGTAGTGTTGCCCGGTTTTATATTTAAACGCCATTGAGCTTTTGTAATTCTAAATCAAATTACGTTTTAAAAAATAAAATGTGTGCAAAAATTCGCAGCTTAAGTAAACAAGTTGGATTCTAATTTACCAAATCTCTAGGTAAATACTTTACATGCTTTCCCGATAAGAATGCAGCTGATAAACAAGCTTTGTAAACAAATAAAAATGTAATTAGTATTAATTACTTATACCAGTTTGCAATTTTTAAATTTAAAAGTCGTAGTGAAAAGCCTGATATCTTCTATTTTATTCTTATAGTTTTGGTTTTACAGTCAAATTTCTAATACAAAACTTTTAACTATAAGAATAAAAACATGTTACTCAATGAATTTTATTAATAAAAGGTCAATATTGATAGTGGCACTTAAGATCGAAAATTTTCGATTGTATTACCTTAATTACAAATTTTAAGTGCTATTTCAAAGTAATAATAACTATTGCAACGTTAAATAATAATTTTGTTGGTTCTTTAATAGTTTATTAAGTGTTATTCAAGTAATAATCTTTTGTTGTGTTGTCAAATCGTTGTCCATGAACAAAATACTTATAGGCTTCATATGTAGCATAATATTTATAATGTAGGCCTTTTCCTGTTTTATACAAATGCTAATATTACTTTAATTGTCTATGTACTTAGGTGTATATCTGTAAATAAATGCACAATAAGTAAATACTTTTCTTGTTTTTAACTGTCGAAGCAATTAAACCCTTCGTATTTTCCTATTTATCCTTAAAATTTACTTAGTTATCACTGTGATTTGGGTTACGAATGAAAAAATAATAAACAATTAATATTTTTTTATTTGTCAATTTTTATATAGCATTATACACCAACATGAATAAGTTAATAAATACTGTATTGCTATAAAATTAGAGATGCATGAAATATGTAGATGGAATATTTTTTAAATTGTAAAATTTACAATTTATTGTTTTATCTATTTAAAAGTAATCATGATTCACATAAAATTGGCTATGCTTGTAAACTACCATTAACAACATAATAAATCTGTGGTCACATGCAATAATGCATTTCATCTTTCCGGATAACATTATCTGATTTATGCAGTTTGTAATTCGTTATTATAAGTTTCATTTTATAAAACAAGTCTTTTGCAAGTAAGTATCCCTTATTGCTTGTGACCACAGAAATGTAAATTTGTATAAACATACATAAAAATTACTAACACCATGTCTTACAATATTCTGCATAATATTATAATAATTAAAATTCATAATATTCATGAAAATGTATACAATTAACAAGAATATTTTATTTTGCTTATCTAAAATTAATTTATAATTGAAGATGAAAAAATATTTGTTAATATTTAAATTGTAATTCATATTACATCTTTTAATGCTGAAATTTAAATGTACATTTTTATAAAATAAGCATTGAATGCAATTATTTTTAAGGCATAAAATAATATCGACTTTTTAATTTATTACAAAAATTGTAAAAAAATTTAACTAAAAACCAAAGGTTCATCTCATTTGAAGTAACATCAAAAAATGTTTCTTATTCAATTTTGATAAAATGAAGTAAAATTGTTCTAAAACCGTTTTCTCAATTTATTTAATATAGATAAAGTTATTTATTTAAACTTTCCCATAGTTCATCGTCGCCCCACTTATCATCCCAGTTTGCTTTTTTCGGAGCTTCTTTATTATTTTTCTTGTCCTTTTTGCTGCTACGCTTTTCAGTTGGAGAAGATATTTTTAAATTACTCATTTGATCTATCGAATTTGACTGATAATCAAAACTTTCGGACTGATAGCCCTGAGATTCTGATTGATAATTATTCCAACTTCCATCCCAGCTTCGATTTGGAATTTTTGGGCTAGAAACCCTAACACTAAATTTTAAAATACCAATAATCGACAACTTTCAATTAATAACCTACTTGGAACCCTGCTGACTTGTCCAACTCCAATCTTCGTCACCTTTTGCAGAACCGCTACCGCTATTAACCAGAGATGATTTTTCACCAGGCGATTGGTAATTATCTCCTCCTACTTGACCATAACCTCCCGTGTTATATACGGAATTAGATCGGCTGCTATTGTTTCCTGTGACTTCGTGCCAACCTTTTCTACTAATTTCGCCCATCTAATAAGAAAGATTTGATTTAAAATTTCAATTAAAACTTGTAGTTGAAATTAAATTTGTCAACGGCAGTATTACAATTTTTAAGCCAACTATAATGCAACCAATTCCTTTCCAACTGAAAATTGTCGAATAATTTTACAACTATACCTTATTTGTTAAAGTCACGACTTGTGTCCCTACACCTTCCAATAATGTACCTTCTTTTACCTAACAAAATAAAAACATATTTTAAATAAATAAAAAGCGAAACTTAAAAAGACTGAACAAACATTTAAATAAATAATAAATTACTGCTGATTTCATCATAAAATTTAATTTGAGTCAAACAAACCAATCGAAATCAGAACTAAATTTTATTATGAAAAATTGGCAACGGAACATAAATCTCAAAGCAAAAAATTTAAAACAAATGTTATATGTCATAATTTATTTAAGCATTAATTTTTTAAATCAAAATTATATACCTTCCTTCCTAATTGGTAACTAATATCAGCAACTTTTTGAATTTTTATGAAATTTTTAAGAAAATTATATACCTTCTCTCCTACTTGGTAACTAATATCAGCAACTTTTTGAGTAGCCAAACCACCGTACTTAATTGCATTTTCTGATGCTTTAGTTGCAACTTTACTTGCGGTATTGGAGAATATAGACCAACCCTAAAACAATCTATTTTATTTTTATTAAATTTTTAATATTTTAAAATCTTACATTAGCCAAAGATGATAAAGTAGTGTCAAATAATTCTTGAGACTGACTCCTAGGTGGTGCTTCACGTGTATACCCAAAACCAGTGTATTTACCTCCTTGACATGGTGGTACATCGCTAAAACCAAAATTCGTAAAATAAATTTTCTTGTAATACAAGAGTATAACCTACTCTCTTCTGGAAGCATTATCGGCTTGCACTTTATTAAAGAAAGCTTCTTTTTGATCTTTAAATTCGGGACTATTATAATTTTGATAACTATTACTATTTTGATAAGTGGAATTACTTTGGTAACTATCGGTCCCGTAAGACTGGGAGGAACTTATGTTGGAAGAGGAATAGTTGTTACTCATATTATGGTAACCATTAGAGCTTAGAGAACCGGCATAATTTTGTGCTGGTGATTTCTTTTTGTCCCATTCTTTTCCTTGAGCTAACGTCGAGATCTACATATAACAACAAATAATTATTTACATTATTGTAGTCACAAAATAAATATACCTTATCTCTGTAAAGAGCAGCCGCTTTAGTATTATATTTTTGTTGTATAGCCATTTTATCGTCCCAATCATCTTGCGCTTCGAAAAATATTCTAGCATTAGCATTGCCTCCACATTTCATCTTTTCCAATTCAATATCTTTCCATTTGTCCATAGTAACCGAACGCACAAATGATAAATGTACTCCCAATCCTCTGTGTTTTCCCGAGCACTCCAGACATATCCATATGCCATATGTTACGGACACCCACTGGGGATTGTGGGCGCCGCATTCGAAACATTTCTAAAAATGATCAATTAATAACTTTTACTTCATTTTAAACTGGATATTTAAATAAACATACATCATTTTCATTTATTGGTTTAAGTTGTTGTAAAATTCGTCTAGTTCTAGGACTGGCCATTGCACTTTAACAATAACTTTAAAAAATTTTTAAATGTTATTTAAAATAACTGTATCGGCACAACTAATAAAATAATCGATGCTAACACATCAAAAAGTTCTAAGTAATAATAAACGAAAAACCTTTAAAATTTGGTCAGAAATGTCAAGTGTCATTGATAAAGACGATCACAGAAGACGTGTTCAATAAAATGACAAATTAATATTAAACTATATAACGGACATTATATATACAATATAAATTTTCGTACAGTGGCGGAACTATCATTCTGATGTGAAAGCCATTGCACACTGACCAAACGACCAAAGGCTGATTTGACAAAAATTCATAAAAGGGTTAAATAAGACGGGAGGGGAATAAATAAGTATATATTTTTTGATATTCTAACAAAATTTAATAGATTTTTTTGGTTTTTGATGGATCATGGTATAGTTACTCTGGTTTTCTCACCTCTGGTATTTGCCTTTGACACGGGCCTCAATTTATTCTGGAGAACCAAATATGATAATGATAGTAATATAATAAAATTATATTATTACTATTGCTGAACGAGTTGTGGTTCCATGCCCACTTGAACTGAAGCCCGAAGCTTATAAATAATACCCTGCGTTCCAAGTTTTACTTTATCATCAGCCTTGTTTCCTCAATAAAATTAAGTATACAGGTGATGGGTGTTTGAGTTATTTTCTCGGTTGTCGGATATGGGCAACCGAGATATCGTAGCCTTAATAGGGCTAGGGCTGGAGCTAAACACACAAATAGTAAGTGGTGTGGAGTATTTTCCTCCTCACCTACGGATTTATGAATATAAATATATATAATATATAAATCCGAATATAAATCCGTGTCCTCACCGCAGTTTCTGCATGTGGGTTGTAGGGTCTTTTACAACCCTAATTACATTGTGCCTATTGCCTATTCAGACAGCAATAATATAATAAATAAAATTTAATAAAAAAAATATAAATCAACGCTATTTTGTAAGAATGAAAATTTTAATTAATTTATCCGAAAAAGACTACAAAATACAGTTTCATTTTTCCACAACGACGAATTTGCCAGAGTATGTGCTTTTCTATTTAAAAAAAAAGTCGTGATCCGCCACTGATTAATCACCAACAATCGATTTGTCATTCTAGTGAAAATAACCTAAAAAATATAGTAATTATTGGTTATGTCGCGGAAATGGCATCCTTTAAATTGATTTTTTACTTCTTTCTGTATCTATTTTCAGTTTTTAATGTAGTGTTAAGTTTATATGAAGATCAAATAGGAAAGTTTGATTGGAAGCAGAGTTACATTGGTAATGTCAAATATGGTAGTTTCGATTCGGTGAAGAGAGTCGTGGTCGCAACGGACGAAAATGTTTTAGCTTCGTTGCACTTAAAAAATGGACAGATAGCTTGGCGACAGGTTCTCGAAGATTCAGAAACTAATCATATTGAATTATTGAGTGTCGATCGTGAAGTCGTCACTGTTTCAGGTGACAACGTAACTTGGTTTGTTCGAGGATGGGATGTAAATTCTGGAAATATTTTATGGGAATGGACGTTGATTACCGAAAAGGATTTACCCAATCGGTGGGTGTATTATAATGACAAAATTGTGCACATCGTACCTGTTCTTAATTCACATTTAGAAGTGACATTTTATGATTACCGAAGTGGTCGCAATAGTGGTAAAACTAGCAAGGTATCGACCCCTTGGTTAAAAGATTTATCCAAGTGTGTATTTGCGGGAGTGTATTGCTCATGCATATCGAGTGATGATGACAGTGGTCAACTGTATTATATTGATTTATTTTCGGAAAATAATAAAGTTTATGTTCATAAACTTCAGTCGTTGATTGGCAGCACCAGTGGAAAAGTGGAAATTAAACCTGTGGACTCTTCTGAAACGGCTGTGTTGTTGGTGCGCAATTCCGTCGCACGTTATATAAAACTGCAACCCGATTTGCCTCGCTCTTATCCTTATTCTCTATCTCCACAATTAACGGTAGTGAATAACGAACAAAGACAGCTTGCATTTCAATTTGGTAGCGATGGTGGTGACTCACAAAAATTACTGTTTCGTTCAATTGATTTAGAAGACGGTAGTGAAAATACTGTACCAGTGGATTATAAAAAAGGAGCCGATATTAATGTGAATGTCGTGAGTGCCGTTTGTCGTGGAACTTCTTGTCGGGTATTATTCAGAGCAAACGACAACGCTTTATCGTTATTGCAATTACCTACAGGGAAAGTATTGTGGACTCGCGAAGAGGCGTTGAGTAGCGTGGTCGGCGCTGAATTTTTGGAATTGCCAGTATCGGAGGCCGACGCATCCATAGAACATGAATTTGATTCGGCTTCTAATGACCTAGTTGGCCTATTGTACCATCGTTTAACAAGTCAATTTAAGCAAGTTTCACTATTTTTAAGTGGACAACAAAACACTTTTAAAAATAATTTAGTAAGAGACGAATTCGGTTTACACAAAATCATTGTGATTGCTACGAAGGTGGGAAAGTTGTATGGTCTTGACAGTTTATCTGGTGACATCATTTGGACACGCTTTTTTTCAAATGTTAAACCATTTAAAAGCTTGGGAAAGGAAACTATGCTGTTGTTTGTTCAAAGAACTGCTCGATATTCGCCTCTACCCCCGCAATGCTCAATTTTAATGAAAGACAAACTTACCGATAATGGTGTTATTTTTACATTTGACCCAATTACCGGAGAGGAATATAGTAAACTGGAACGATTAACTTATCATGTTGATCAAGCTATGTTGTTACCCAACGAAGACGAAGAACATTTAAGAGGTTTATTGGTTTTGTCTGAAGATAGTTACGTTCACTTGTATCCTGCTAGTACGAAATCCGTACTTTTACAACACCTAAGTTCGACGTTCTTGTACACGGCTAATGATAAAACGCCATCTCTGCGCGGTTATAATTTGGCTTCTAGTAATAACGATAAGTTAAAGGTTACTCCAACTTGGAACGTCAATTTAGGACAAGCCGAATTAATAGCGTTAGGCGTCCGTCCGAGTATAGAGAAAGTACATTCTCAGGGACGCGTTTTAGCCGACCGTTCCGTCTTATACAAGTATGTGAATCCTAATTTATTGGCAGTAGCGACCCTAAATGATGATCCAATTCATAAGCACGTGCTGAGTGTATATTTAATTGACGGAGTTACCGGTTTAATAGTATTTTCCGCGATTCATAAACGTGCAAGTAAACCTGTTCAATTGGTACATTCTGAAAATTGGTTGGTGTATTCATATTACAACGAAAGATTTAGGCGTGTAGAATTGGCAACGGTTGAATTATATGAAGGATCAGTTCAAAGCAACAGCACCGCTTTCAGTTCACATTCTGTCAGTCAATTACCACATCCAGAAATGCAGGCTTACATTTTTCCTGCTACTCCGTTGGTGATACAAAGCACTTTGACGGAACGTGGAATTACCAACAAGCACATTCTTGTTGCTTTAAGCAACGGTGCTGTAACAGAAATACCTTGGGCGTTTTTAGAACCCAGAAATGCTCAAGGACCGGTTAATCCCGAAGAAGGTTACATTCCTTATTTACCCGAATTGCCCTTACCTGCAGAAGCGACAATTAATTATAATCACAGTTTGGCACGTGTCAAAGGTATTCAAGTTTCTCCCGCACGTTTGGAAAGCACTTGTCTGGTATTAGTGCATGGTTTAGATTTATATTATACACGGGTGACCCCATCCAAAACATTCGATTTATTAAAAGAAGATTTCGATCATTGGTTAATAGCTGTGGTATTGATTGGACTTACTGTAGCTTCTTATGTTACCAAACATTTGGCGTCGAGGAAAGCCCTAAAGCAAGCGTGGAAATAAAAAAAATTTTGTTGTAAAAGTTATTATATCACAATTTATTCAAGGTTTGTGTTTGTAGTGCAATTTAAATTATTGTAAATTTAGTAGCAAATAAATACTGTACACATTTTTAAATTAAATTGTTTTCTGTGAACTGTGATGTAGTTTATGCTTATTTCAATAAAATAATGTCCATCCGGGGTTTGGATGTCATCTTAAATTGTGGTTTCACTTAATATGTGAAAATATTATTAGTACACTAATTTATAGGTCTGTTCCAACAAGCAGTTATCTCCAGTTTTCTGACTATACGCATGCTCTTTAGTTAAAATTTTAACGAAAATGATCTTTAATACTCAAAAATTTAGTTAAACAGCATGCGTATAGTCCTTAGAACTGGAGATAACTGCTTGTTGGAACAGACCTTATATAGTCAAGAAAAGTACTTTCATAATATCGCCAATTTTTTTTTTTTTTAATTTGAATTGTGGAAAATCTTGCGTGAGTGATATTTTAAATTTTTTTGTCCACGGCCAAAGCAAACAAACGATGAGATAATTGCATAAGAATCAAATAAATGGTAGGTACCTTATGATTAAAAGAGAAATTATGACTGGATGGTAAAAACAAGTCCAAAGTATATTATTTAACCCTTTCAGGACGGCCGCATTTTTACTTGTTTTGCTGTGTGGACGGCAGTTTTTTTGCGTCTGTACGGCAAATCGATTTTTCAAATTTGTCTGAAATATATGACATTAGACCATGGAGCATGAATAACTCGATGTGTCATAAATATCGGTCAGTCGTCTGTGTGCCAAATTTGTATGTGGCAGATAATCGGTCATCCGTACTGAAAGGGTTAAATAAATTTAATTGATGATGATGAATATTTTAATTAATTCAAAAATTTAACGAGCATCCCTTAAAAACATGCACACAGTTAAGTATCGCTGGCCAGCTAGCTAGAATTGAATTTGCTTCCTCCACAAATTAACGTGGAAATTCAAGTCACCACATTTCTACCTAAATACTCACTTCTTTTGGTCGACAATTGTAATTTTTTTTTTACTACCAAATGTACATTTCGTGAGATTCATCTCCGGTTGGCGCTAGAGCATTCTGTGCATGCTGCCCACTCGCCCCTTCAAATCACGTTACGCCACTGACACTCTTAATTTTTATCAGAATGCAAGTAGTATCAAAAATTGTTTTCTAAACAATTTTATCGAATAAAATAAAAATATTAAATGTAACACAGAATAATAATAATATTACCTATTTTGGTTTTGAAATTTGAAACAGTGCGAATTTTAAAGGAATTAGTAACTTTAGAATTCTACCGTTGGCAGTGTAAGTAACCATCTAGTAACTGACGTCCGTGCGAACTGGCTGTCCGGGGGGGTTATTCGCGACCTGTCAAATCGCTACAAAATTAGTTAAATATTTATGTTATTTAAATGAATGGCAGTTTTAAAACGGGCAATTCAAAAATAATTCAAACTCGACGCTAAACAACGAAACACTTAATTTTTCTTAAAAAATCGACAAATTATTATTGAAGTATTTGAAGTGCAACTTTCAGGTTAACTTTTAATGTTTATTTAAATTATCTTACCATTTGAAAATCATTTTTATTTATGTTGTTGAAATATTTACATTTTGACAGTTACTAAATAATTTTGAATAAAAGTTAAATGTAAATTTTGATAAGATACTGAGGTGATTATCGACATGCATTCACGAGGTGGCCAACTATTAATTTAGTAGTAAGTGCGACGACGTTAAGGACGTGCAGGGCACTTGGGTGCCGTTGAAAAAATAATTCCAGTGCTAAGTTTGGTGTTTTGTCGCAATTAGAAAGTATTGTTTTTGTCGTCAGCTGTGGTAGTAGTAAGCAGTAGCAAATTAGAAAATCGTTTCTGCGCGAACCTCAGTTTTGTGTGAACGTAATTCGTGTGTGGATTGAAGTAACTTTTATGCAGTGGTATATTTTTAAAACTTCGCTATATGGATAGTTAGACAGATCATGAAGAGGAAAAGGTTCTCACACATATTAGGATTGAAAATATTTTACTTTGTTCAATGTAAGTCTATTGTTCTGTTTAAGATTTATATTCATATTTATTGGCCTTGATGCATTTTATTATTATTAATATTAATAATATTGTCAACATCGTCTATAATTATTTTAAAAAATTAATAATTGTTTATGCAAGATAAGGGTGTATTTAATCTTACAATAACGACCTTACACACTTCTTTGTTGAGTTTTATAAATATGTTTTTATTTAACCAATTAATTATTAAGAGTCATAGTATATTACTTTGTAGTATTACACCTTTGAAAATATATTTAGCACGAGTGACTAACTGCAGTTAATCCGTGTAGGTTTGAAGTTCTTTGAAATTAACGTTGGTTCTTGCCCCTTTTTGTGTAGGTTTTCGAATGGTTTTTCTTAACCGCTAACTCGAACTTCCTTCTGCAAATTAAATATTTTAAAATGTATAGTTTTTTTTCGGATTCCTTATTTTGAAAATGCTCAAAGGGTTATCACATTTTTATCAACAAAAATTAACTATCTATATTGGGCAATAATAATTTTTATTTTATTACATTGCTCAAGGTATTGATTTTTAAATTGCTCTCTGAAGTGTTCTTTAAACCATATCATGTTTTTTACTTGATTGTCATACCTACACGTAATGTACTACAGAGGAACTTGCAACTCAATTTTTGGCTCCAAACTCATTTTCATATTGGGCGTACGAATCAATAAAAATCACTTATCGAACCTTATCAAAGAGATTTATCTACCTATACCTATAATTTACAACTTCTAATTTATAGCTTTTGAATTTTCGAAAAAAACTCCCTTCGTTTTTATGCAAATTTACTTTTGTCAATTAGTAAATGCAATCTTATAGATTTAAATTTTTTGCTCTCTGGAAACTACTCAACGATAATGCAGAACTGACATCTTGTTTAATTGAAAATTTAAATTAACAATCGATCTAAATCGTTTGAAATTCCTGTCAAGTGCAGCGATTTGATTTTGCCAACTCCGAATTTATCCAAAAACGTCTACAGTTGGAACGATAATTCCTTTTGGCGATTTAATAGGAAGTCTTCAACAAAACATTTCATTTCAATTATTTATTTATAAAAACAATATATTCGTGAAAAAATACTGCGGTACCGAAACATATAATCTACCGCTTGCATGTGAATCTTCCATCTATCAAACGAAATTAAAACTAAAAAGTGTAATTTCGAACAACTTGTTCAAACAAATTAAGACTAATTTTTATATTATATTGCAACGTTTTTCTCTTTTATTTTTTATTCTTTGTTTAAATGCTACAAAATGCAACACCCAAATGATTTAATTTACTTTTTTAAACTTGAGTTTGGAGGTGAGCCATCAGCGATCAATATTTAACATAGAGGTCAAATAAAAAAAAACCGCAATCGCAACTTGAAATTGTCGCCATTTTAATACCATGCAGAGTCGACAAGGCAATTGAGAGTTTTTGCATTCATTAGGCATCCAGATTATAATGTGGAAGATAAAAACCATACCCATAGGTATGGGTCAGAAAAATTCAAACTGTTTCTAAGAATGCATTAGCATTATTTATTTCATCTGATGCTATCTGTTCAAGAATCCATAAAAATTAAATAACTTTATTATGTTGTGTGCTTTGTGCTATACTCTTCGATTTCTTGCCACTGCGAACAGTTCAGGTGATTGAATATTTCAATACACCGTTCGATTGGTATTGCGCCACTAAGTCTGAAGAAATTGATAATCACGTTTAACGGAAGTTGCGAAGGAAGAAAAATCAATTGCGATTATATAATATTCACAAATAATGTCAAGTTGGCTTATCTTAACTCATTGAGGCTTTAGGAGATAGCACAAATAGAGGTTTAGTGCTTTTACATGCGAACGATACTTTTGGTATATTAAAAAAGCCGCCACTTTTAGTATAGCTTTGAAGTTTTCGCGTTCATACATTTTTAAAAAGTCGTAATGCTTATTGAGCTGTTTTTTGCTTTTATTATTTCATACTAATTGGATAAACAAAGCGTCGAGAATTTCAGGTATATTCATACAAATTTACGTTTTTCTCTAAAGAAAATAAATACGTATAATTAAAACTGCTCTGTGCTTTATTGACTTTTGATAGCTTCCACCAAGCGTTTGTATATTGTTGTTTTTTTCATTCAGAAGTTCATGTACAGAATATTAAATTTATTTAATAAGTATGTTGTGGACGTGTAAACTGTTAAAATCGGTATCTGGCTAAATTGTTTAACCAAATGTGGGTTTCTAGAACTTCTAATTATCTTCATACAAGTTGCACATTAACCAAATGAATGATTACATTATTTGCTACTTTACATTTTTCGTTTTGCTCAATACATTTGGATTTACAATTTTTTATTTGATCTATTTAATCTTTTGTCAATACTTTCTTCTTATATTTAAGACTTATAACTTGATATCGTTTTATTGCTTCTTTATTTATAGTTGTAGTGTTAAAATAGATTAATTATTATTGTTGATCAATTAATTGTCTCGTGACACCATTTGCTAAAAATAATTTAACATCATCGAACGTTAATCGTTTTAAATAATACTTTATTTCGCATTTGTCGTTAAGGATTTCATTACAAATAATGTCTTCTAACTTAATCTTGTTTAGCAACAAATTAAAGCACAGCAGGATATAATTTGTTGAAAATTGTTCATGGGAATTGCCAGCAATTGAGCTGTTACTACATTCTTGCTAAAATTCATCAAAAAATTTCAGTCTGAATAATGTTTAAGGGTTACAATTAATCATAAACTTTCTCAACTTAGGACAAACAGGACAAAGCTTGGTTTTCAAAATAATTGTCGTTGCACTTACATTATTTGATTGGATTAGATTTACGCTAATGTCTGCATGTCAACTTTGAAGGCCCCATTTAATTCTCGATTGAGTAAAGATTTAATTCGAGTGAGAGTATTATTGTCTTAGGCTAATAATTTATGATCGCTATTTCGGATGAACAGTGGAAATACAATACTATGCATGACGATATGCATCCTATTATGTTTCTATGACTTTTTCTTATAATTTGGAGTTGGTATTAATTTTTAAAAGATATATTTTGAACTTTCAAATTTACTAAATAATTGCTCAAATTGGTTAAAATAAATCGAATCGACAACATACGGTTACAATCTTATTAAATTTTTAAACATAAGGTTTTCCAAAAGTCACTTCCCCAATTAATATTAAATACAGTCAACTCTCTAAATCGAATTCTCATAATGCATTAAATTTGTTCTGATTAGGGGGAGTTGGATTTCGAGAAAGTAAGAAAGAAACTGGGAAAGAAATAATGAACTATAATAAATAGATAGGTACACATAAAATATAATAATAAAATTTATTTATTTATACATATAACGGAAATATAACACTAAAAGACATATTGATACTTGTACGTACAATAACATAAAAATTTAGGAAATCATACGACACAGAGTCATGATACGTCAGGTAGGCGCGGCGAGTTTGTTAGAGAAATGTTTAAACTTCAAAATACTATACTTTAAAGCACATTCATTAAAATAAAATTCGATTTATAGAGAGGCAAATGACATTTAAATTGAAAGCAAATGTCTAACATTGGATTTGATTTCAACAGAGTTCGAATTAAAAAATTCAATTTAGAGAAAAATTCGAACTAGAGAGAGTTTACTGTAAATTTATATTTAACTTACTTAAATCTTTCCGTTTTGTTTTAATCCGTTCTACGTATAACCTTCATCTTATACTTTCTATCTTTTTTGAATCTGTTTCATTTATTTACTTTATTGGATCCAACTGGTAATAATAATAAAAATCTAAATTCATTGTCAATTATAGAATGAAAAGGGTATGGCTCGAAAATTAGTTTTATCATTTAAAATATTCCACTGAAAAACAGGCATTACCTACTAATTAAAAATCGACTTTTTAAATAAATAAATAAAAAATAATTAAATAGATAGAATAGATTGGTGGTTCTCAAACTTTGTTGGCCCACGGACTTTTCATAGTCACAACTTGCCCACGGATCTTCGAGTGAATAAACTTGTGGAAAAAAGGTACTAATTTTGTACCCAGAAGCGGATTAAGAGTATACTGCGCACCAAGCTGAACCAAAATTTGCCCGCCCCCCATATCTTATTTGTCTTTTTTAACATGAATATGAAATGAAAAAACAAAACAAGTAAACGAAAAATAAAATGATTTTATTTTTAGATTTTTATTCCATTCTATGACTTAAAAACGGAATATGTTTAAATTTTGGCGACCAAAGCGGTAGCTTCTTTTGTTTGCTGGTTAATCGGCCTCCGTTTATATAAATTAATTTGGTAAACGATATCTAAAACTAAAAGCAATACACGTCATTAGCATTGACGAGGTCACATTAGACCAGCGTTGTCAAAAATGCGATTATAAAGTGAGACATATACTGTAACCTCGTCAATGCTAATGACGTATATTGTTTTTTTTTTAGACAGAGTACATATCAATTTTATTAAATATACTAAACTAACTCTACTTATACTTAACTTAAGGAAAGTACGCTATCTGCATAACAATACACAATTTCACAATTTTTTTGACTAAATCAATCAATTTTAATTTTCCACGGACCCCCTCAGTGATCCCGAGGACCTCTGGGGGTCTACGTTGGAAACCACTGGAATAGATAAATATAAATGAAGATAAATACCCGCACATAAGTTTTTATTAAACCATCTCTAAAAACTTAATACTGCAAAATAATTTTCTGTATTTACTAATTGTTTTTATTCGTAACATCTAATGAAATAATAATTGTTTTATTAAAAACAACGGACTAATGAATTTATTAAATTTGAACGCTTTTGGTTTGTTTTGGCACTATTGTATCAAAATTATTGATGTAATTGTCGTTAATATTTTTATGCTACACTTTTCAAAATGATATCTTCAAGTTCTCGAATAATTTTTAACTTTTTAATTTGAATTTTTTCTAATGAAAAGTATGCATTCGTATTTAGGTTGCGATGGGTGTACTAAATTATGTTCATATCTTACTCTTTATACTTATCGCTAAAATGCAAGAATAAAATAAACACTTTTAATAAATAGCATGTTGCATTGGAAAATAATAGTCCACAAATTACAAATTAAATTTGGTTGTTGTAATCTGTCAAAGTAATTTGTATGCAATTATATTTTCAAGGCAAGTCATATTCCTTAAAAAGCGTTATTATTATTAATAACTGATAAAAAATAAAAAAATAAACTGATAAAAAAAATCGCTTTCGATTGATATCGTTTTCAATCTGGTTATTTGCAATGGAAACGGTTTTAATATATTGTTATACTAAAAATGGGGGAAAGGAAGGGTACGTAATTTGAAATTCATGCCGACAGACTGGGCGTCTCTCATATAAATGATAAATAATAGGTAAATTAAAAATAAATCATTAATCCAAAATAATTAGTGTTATTATTTATCTAATTGGAAATTTAAATGCTGCCTATTAAAACTGAAAGTGAGTAGGTATAATAACATTGGAAACAAAAATTGCATGTTGTTTTATTAATAATAATTAACAAACATTAGAAACTTTTCCAATTTATTAGTATGTCTAAAAGTTTAATGATACACAAGATTTGGAATGTTATACATAATATACATCGTTTACGCTTAATTTTTTTATTAAAGATATTTATTAGCACTATGTAAACTGCAGATGTATATTTTGCCAGTCGAAAGTTAAACGAATAAATTATTGGAATATTTAACCAGAGATTGATGGATACACATTCATGTTTAATATTTACCTTCAAAAATAATAAATTAGTGTTACGGGAGTAACCACAAATATGTTCCGTTCAGAATTTTCACGAAACGTGAAAATTTGAGCAAATAAACTCGATTGTCAGACACGCAATTTTGGAAAGACACCGTTTAGATTACTATTTATAAATAAAGTAAAGAATTTTTAATAAAAAGTGTAACTTGGTGAAAATGTTAGGTTTCCTCAGTTTTGTTTAGCAATTGATATCAGCGTTGCGACATTGATTTGAAATTTAACCAAGGAACATAAAACATTTCATTTTAGAAATTACCAAATGCATACCGGTGAAGCTACATCAACTATTGCAATCACAGAATGTTCCGGGCGACCTAGAGGCTGAGCCAAGAAATTCCATGCAGTTCGATATTTAAATTCGGAATTTTAGCTTTACACCCAACCAGCGGGCATAAGCAAGCAACTTTGGTGCTGTAATAGTGATGGATTTACACAATAAGTGGAAAGCCACATTTCTATAAACTTCTGCGTGCTCTCTACCCCCAAAACTAATAAGAACAAACTTGAAAATTGTTTCTGCATCTCGCCCATTGAACGGAATGGAACAGAGTTAGTTTTAAATTTTATTTATAGTTGTTACTACCGTAAACAATATTTTTGGTAATTTTTAGAATATATGGTCCGACTTTTTCACGAAACTCAACTTTGAATAAGATATGACTTTCAATTTCTCAATTGAGAAAAACTGGAGGAGAATTTGGTTCTTTTTGACAGTGTTGCTTACCTTTTCAATCATATTTTTACAAAATGCCTATCGGTCAGTTTATTAAAAAATCCAAAAAAAATGGGGTCAAGGACGTTAATGGTGGAAATTGGCAATAGAAATTAGCTGTTTTACTGTATTTTAAAGACGTTTGTTTAAACACCTATTCAAAACCGTCTCTAAATAATAATTTATTTTAAGAAATAAGGAAGATCTTGTGTTTACAGTATCAGATTGTAAATAATATATATTTTAAGCTCGCGCTGTTATTAAAATATGGTTTTAAAATAAGGAGTAAATTTGAAATGCGATAGATATACTTAATGTGTTTAATTTCTTTTGTTCAACAATAATAGGCTCACACCATTATTTTGTCAACTAATTCATATAAACATTTTAAAACGGCTTGTCCCATCTGTTAATTACTTTAATGCGTGCACTTAATTAACTAAACAGAAATAGTTAACGAAGTTGTAACTAACTTGTTGGTAGGTTCAAATTATCGTTGCATCATAAGTAATTCTTTTTGTATAATGTAAATCTAGGTTTATTTTAGAAAACAAAAAAGAGAATTTTATTGGCGTTGAAAGCAATAGCAATTGTCGAACGTCCAATTTAAATTTAAATCTTTAGGTCAACAAACTGATTTTCACTTAGGTTCCTTTATTATAACTTTTTGTTAAAAATGTGGTGTTAATTTCCTGTCGTTACCCGAAAATAATATAGATTATTATCAATTAAATCAAACCTATACAAGTGGAGTATAAGAGAAAGGGGCTATTATACAAGTTATATTTTTAAATATACCCCATGCCTTTATTTATAAAGTAATTTATATTTTTACTTAAAAAATATGTCATATTTATTCACACTTGAACTACATTTTATAAATACCTACATAAAGGAAATAAAGGCCTTCAATGTCAATTGGCTACTTTTTATAAAATAAAAACCTTCCAGTTTTAAAAATAGGAAAGAGACTATTTCCTTGCTTAAAAATACTAACTCATCATAAAATTAAACATAGAATTTTCCGGTTATTTTAAAAAGTTTTTCTTTGGTCTGTTAAAAATTATTGAAAACTGTAGCATCCGCGTTTAGTGCTATTTCAAAACGTTTAATACAAAAACTGTTTCGGGGAGTTTCAATCGGTTTTGCATAAAACGCTATTTCTTAATAAAGGAACTTAATGTTTGAACATTCATGTATGCAGCTTATATTATCTCTCAATGTTGTTCTTCATTGTTACACCTATTAATTGCTTAGAGAAATTTTGTTAATAACTAAAATCTTGCAACCGGAAATCAACTTTTTTAACAATATTTTTGTAGTAATATACTTATTTTCAAAACAGAATTCTGCATCAGAATTAGCATTTTTATTTGAATTATATTAATTAAGTAGACGGCTGATGTAATATGGTATGTGTAAATTTTGAATTTATACAACATGTTATAAAATTCCTTACCAATTCGACTTGAAATACCATAGAAAGATAAATTTTGCTAAAGCAAATAATGCGAAAACAAATAATAAGAGTAAACTTTATTGTACAGAATTATTTTAGTTTTGCGTAATAAACCAGTGGTTCTCAACCTGAAGGGTAAAATGGGATTTTCTGAGGGGTAAAGGCAAGGATTGGATTATCGTTCAGTCACAAAATAATATTATTAGCGGGCCGAAACTGCACCGAATATTAAACAAATTGCTAGAACTAAGCAATACCAATCGTCTCATTGATTTACATTACTTCTTGATTTAATAAAAAATTACTAGAAAACAGGTGTTTGAATGATGGTTAATTAAAAATATTATTTATTTTTTGTAATTTAAAGAATAGAAATGCTAGAGCTAATTTGTTTTTAATCTGAACTTTTTGGGAGGTATTTGCTAATATTCATATTTATGGGTAATATCCTCAAAAGACCCACCGATATAGATAAGTTGGAAATTAAATTATTTTTAAAAAAGTCCGCTGAAGCATACATTTATCTTTAAGTCCTAGCATTTAAAGTCACAGATTATGTTATTCCTTATATAACAAAAGCTGAGAAAACGATAATAAATATGTAAGAAATTGTAAGAAGTTACATAATATAATTAAGAATAAAGGGTGTTAGTAATCATATAGAACATGTAGATTGATTCATTATGGTTAGACCATGCATTGATTGAACATAATTCAGTTTACAATTTGATGTGCATATAAATAAGTACTAATTATAAATAATTTTGTAATTTATTGATATGTTAATAAACGATAATAATTGATTTGTTACTAATACGATAAAATTCTATATAGACGATATTATGTAGGAAATTAAATCTTCTATACCTATGCAAAAAAATCCGCGAGAGTATAGGTTCTTGCAAATACTACAAATTTGTATTTTAATCTGAAAATTAATAAAATAAATAATTTTAGTATATAGTTTTTTGGGATCGACGAAAACTTGAAGTAGATAGTATTATGTTGATTTGACCAACGCAACGGTCTCTATATTTACAACAAAATTGCTAATAAAGAAATACTTGAAGCTTTTGTTCTTTTTAGTAGAAATTTATATTTTCATCCGTTTAACTCCGTATTATAATTTACGTAAATTTACTCTTATGAGAATTACTAACATTAGGTTTTATAAGCGGTGTCGGGACCATTTTGCAAAAATTATTATGCTGCCACAGCTGGAATTAATGAGGATCTCCTGATATGTTATTCCCGAATTACCTTTCCTAAAATAATTTAGTTTCTCAAAATATGAATAATATTTTACTTGTTTCTTATTTAGAAGTGATTTTAATATTAGAATTTATGTTGTAATGTATAAACTGTGCACGTACATGCGTAGTTTATTTCAGAAGTAGAGTGCGGTTTGTGATGTCGCCTACTTTGATGTTTTAATCTCGCACTGGTCTACAAATATTTTCGCGTATTTGGTAGCTAGTAATGAATATACTTACAAAATTTGTGTCATGATTGAGGTCAGTCAAAGCTTCCAGCCAGGGCATTATTTTATTTCGAGCAGGCCACTGCACTCTAGAAATTATTCCCTGGCTGAACTGGGCTAGTCCTAGTGGAACTAACTAGGCTTTTTGACTAACAACACCTTGTATCTTATTATTCACCTATGTTTTTTAGTATTTTTTTTAAATTTCTATCAAACACGTTTTTTATTTATTTTAACTAGTAGTAAATCATTGTAAATTTATTGTTGGAAATTTAGATTTATTTTTGTATATCTTATCAGAATGAGGTATATTATTATAGAGATCCACGTATAATGTTTGAATTAAACTTTAAAATCATCTCCGAAAGAACTTTGAACCGATACATATAGTTGATATTTCAATTTTTTTATTTAATTTTAAATTTAAATACAATAATAGGTAGATGGATAATAATACTTATTAAGTATATTATGCATTTATTAATTAAAAAGGAATTAAATTACATATTATTTAGATATACTACAAATTATCTTTTACTCGTGTGTTGAAATAAGTTTTGTAATATAGAAAGATATTTAAAAGTAGTTAAAAATACATTTGTAATTTAGGAAAGTTATTAAAAGGTGGTACTCAAATATAGTATGTATTTTGTTTTGGCTATCGAGATTCAGGTATAATATAATAGGTATCAATTTAGATATAATTTAATCAATACTAACGTGATTTGTTTATATATTTAACTATTTATGACTAGCGTATCTATAAAACTACATTTGTAATTTGCAATATCTTTCATGTTTTTGCATTTTTTATAACTATAGTTTTTATTTAAAGCTTGTCTCTTATATGGTTTTCCAATATTTTAATATTTTATTATAAAATATGAGAAATGATACAATTCTCATAATTGAAGATGAACTCTCCATATGTTGCAGCTGATGGCAAATCAGGAATATGTCACCATCATGACTTCAAAAAGATGAAATCTCTCATGTGACGTCATGTCAATATACATTCCTGGCTTACCATTGGATGAAAAATTTGATTTAACTGACGGGTAAATAAATTAAAATTGTAGTATCTACGGAACATTTTTAAATACACCTGGATTGATTTACCGTTTCTTTCTCTTTGGAATAATTGTAGTTCTTTTTACACCGGAAAGCATTTTTTCCATTACTTAATGCTTTTAACAGTATACATATAAATTATGCAATGATATTTCCATTAAATTTTGTAAGAATGACAAAATTCCACTTTCGCTAATAATTTTGTTACAATTAAAATTACTTAGGATTTAAAGCTTTATGAATTATATTATAGAAGTTTACTTTGCTTACACATTATTTATTTTTATACATATTAATGATTGATTCTGTTAGGAACTCATATATTCAAGCTCTTTTATATAATATTACACGATACGGTGAATACTTTGAGCATGATTTTAAATAACATCACAACGATGAACGAGAGATCTGCCAAAGGAGAGACTGCAACCTGGTTTTATGATTCACTTACAACTATGGGGATATGACGCTGAACACGATCGAACTGTCCCGCCGATTTTATGGATGTTTTATTTATTTTAATTTTTGCTAACTTAAAAAGCTGTTGATTTGAGAGGAGATTTATTTAGTGAAAGATAAATTTGAAAAATATGCTAGTGAAGTTTTAGTTTTCTATATAAGTTAAAAACAAGTTAATTGTTCGGTTTCGAAATAATATGTAATTATAACGACTAATGAAATATAAAATTATTATCATTAAATTATAAACCTATTGCAGTCGTAATACCTTTATATAGGTACGTATTGGTCCTATAAGTATTATCAATATGTTAAAATTTAGCAAGGAGTTTTCAGTCTGTCTTCTTTGGACTGCATTGTATTCTCGGGATGTAGCTTTGAAGATTGATTGTATGTTTTTCGTTATTTGTAAAATACTTATGCCAAATCTTCTCTGCATTCAATATTATTTGTTCAATAAAATATTTATTTCATAAATAATGTGTAATTGAAATGTTACATAAAAGTAAAAATGCTTCTCGTGGAGTTCATGCTATTTAAGATTTAAGTATCGCATCGCTTAGCAAACTTTTTGAAACAGGAAATCTAAAATATTTTTTACCATTTTTCCAATTTCCTATAATACTAAAAAGTAAAAGTAATTAACGTTTTATCAGATACGTTATTTTTTTAGATAGATAATATTTTTTATTTACACAATTACTCAATACTTGTTGACTTATACGAGCGTGTACCTTTAATTGTTAATGATATAATTAATCGTCATTCAATTGTAATACATATTAGGCTGCAATGTAAATTTAAAGATTAATTGGAACAAAAACTAAATAATTTTACTTTTATAATTGCTTACACATTCACATAAGCTTATTATCGTTGAATTTTTATGTAAGTATTAATGATGTAGGTTATAATTTATTTTCGCAGTTCCGGTACCTCACTATATGGTACAATAAAATTTAGTAATTAATTGTTATTATTTATGTTTTTTTATTAAAAATTGGGATTTATTATTTTAAGTTGGTAAAGTCTTGATTTAACCACCTATCCAATATCCTTGTAAAGACTTTTATTTTTTTCAAAGAGAAATTAAATATTGAAAAATGTATTGTTTTGTTGTTTCATTGTGAAATTGCGATTAAATGCACAAAATGATATGGATATTTGTAATATTAATTCAGGCGTCTGTAAATAATGAGTAAAGGTATTACACAGGTAATTTTGAACTATTAATAATAAAGCATAAAAAGCATCGTATTTATAATAATATAAATAATATAATACAATAATAATTAGAATTTATAATTCATGCAATTGATAAATGATTAAGATAACCCGCCATTTTTAAGTTTCTTTGTTCTTTTTTTTTGTTGATCATTTTTAGATTAATTAGACCTACTACTGTACTGTTACATTTCTTTGCAATTTGATTTCTTAGTATTGTTCCTTCCCCCACAACAATTAATTTAGAATTTCAATATAAACTTTTTGTTTTCAAATTTAGTGTATGTGGTAAAAATGAAAAATCCAAGACCACAACATTGCCGGACCTTAAAAATGAAAAATCGGTCTATCTAATACATTCACTAGTTGAAATTAACCGGAGTATTTTAGAAGTACGTACGTATATCTTGCAAGATGTGGGTCCTCAATCAGAAGAGTTAAAATAAATTTTATTTTGAAAGAATTATTATTAAATAACTAAGTATTATAGTATAATAAACATTTCAATTTAGTTCTTTGTCAGCACTTTCTATGAACGTTATTCGGATATAATATTGTTGAATGCATTATGTATTTTGGATATATATTTTTATGACAGCAGCAGTTTCATCCTCAAGTTAAATTTATTTGATTTGTTAATGCTTCCTTTATAAAATAGTTATTGTAGGGAATATTTTCCATATGTGCATAGTACTTATACTCAAGCTTTGACGAAAGTAGCACTATTGTACTACTTTACAACAAGTTTTCCTTTTTTAAAGCTAAATAACGAAGTTATTAATAACGGGAAAAACATATTCTAATTTTTTTCTTAAATTTCTTCCACTGGAAGAACTAAGTCTGATTTTCGAAGTAAATCAGTAATCTAATTTTAAATTGGAGCATTTAAGTTTACCTTCCTTATTGATATGATGATTTAGGAAATTTTTGTATTTCATCATGCTTTATTCGTGCTTTCATCATTTGTACCTATGTAATTGAATTTTTGTGTATTGATGCCAACTTTTCTCATTGCTCGAGATAATTTTAGCAACTCTTGAAAGATGTTAAAATATTTTGTATGTTACTGAACTTCAAGTTTTAGAAACCTGCTAAGTTGTATTATAGTCCTAAGGTTCTTTAACTTTTTTGTCTAGTGCAAACACAAATACTTTAATGATATCGGGAAAAGCTTCTTAAAACGGATCGTCTGTTTAATTTACAAATTAGGTGTTATTAGTTTATTATTTAACTTTCGTATTCGTTTATTTAAATTATTAGGTAGATAGGCACCCCACGTACTATTTAGAATAAAGTTTTTGCCAATTATAATATCTTTAATTTTTTTAAATTCACTTTAACATACCTACATAATCTAAAATCTTGAATATATATTGATAATAATATAAAAATTATTCGCTAAGCTATATTATGTAACAGTGTAACAGTTCGTAAGTAGGTAATTTGGATAAATGTTTCTATTACAAATAGGAGATAATATCGAGTGCTGGTTTCTCACAGATTAAAAACAAATTATTAGAAGACCTCTGTCTAACAATAATTATTATAAGGTAATGCATGATTCAGTCAAGGTAAAAACAGTTTCTTCAGTTTTTATAATAAGTATATTATTTTTATTATTAATAAAAATCTATGAAATCACGTTATGATACCTATCAATATCGAATGGAACTCGTGTATCTTAAACAAACATATTAATATGTCACATTAGAAACATTAGATGATTGTCAGTGGTGACCATTCTTATTCAAAGTCAAACAAGATTTCTCAATTATTGTTGTGGCAATTTCCTAGTTACACTTTCAAGGTGAATCATTTTCAGTTAATATTGCAGTTCTTGATTATTATTAAATCTTTATTGTGCGTTTCATGTCTCCTCTTATAGTTTAATCAATCGATATATACTTGTTTTTAATTTTAAATTATAGATTATGTAATAACATGATCAAATATTGATCTAAATCAAAGTTACAATGCTAGACACTTATGTTCTTTTTTATAAAACCATAAAGTTATGTAATTTATAAAAAACCTGTTGAATATCATTAATTATTTTTAAAATATCTGTATATCTGTTATTAGAATGCAAAATAATGCATAATTTATTCCGCTTTTTTGAATTTTGCTATGTTTGAATATTATTGATGTTATTGCAGGTTTTGGATAATTAATATTAACATCTATTAATTTTTTTGTATTCGAAACTATAATGAATTTTATTTGTCATTAAGATTATCAAATTGTCAATAAAGAAGTCCCGATTAGATGTGGAATATTTTTCACTTTTTTAATTATTTTTTTTTTTAATTTTTTATTTTTAAAAGCTGTCTTATTACAATATCATCTAATCTACATTTCAAAACTTTGTTTTTATTTTAATACAATATATTTCTTTGGGTTTTCATAACCAGGTGTTAAATGGTTTCTCGCCAATATGCATTTTGAAATTGATACATAGGTATGTGTATAGAAACAAAAGATAAGTTAAAGATTAGTAACAAGATAACATACAGCATAGTAAAATGTAACGTTACTATTTTTGTTATTCCTATGTGTTATTTCTAGTTTTTTAAGCTGTACTTAAATAAAATTATTCTAACTTAACTCTTTTTTTATACATATCTATCTTTCAGTTTATTGTTGTCGTTTTGGTTACACTTTATTGGGGCAAACCCAACAAATTGCACATATGGAGGAGTGAGAATAGAAGTGAATCAAGTCCATATGAGCGTTTTGAAAATTATCGATATTTAAAGTATTTTAATCGTTATTAAAAAATATAAAATAATCAATTTTATCAAAGAATTACATCCAGTGGTTCTTAATACTCAATATGTGATAATAAGAAACATAAAAATTATATATAATAATAAGAAATTTTATTCAGAATAACCGTAACTCCAAAAATTACCAATATGGACTTGATTCATTTCTATTCTGACCCCTCCATATCAAGTTCAACATTCATATTGGCGAGAAACCATTTATTGCGCGGTTATGAACTCAAGCGGGGTATAGAATAGACCCGTATATTGACACCTGTGATAATTATGCGTATTAATAAATTGTCATATCTAAATTTTATAACTTTCTTGAAAACTGTTGGACATTTTTACCTACCTGTGGCTAATAGCTTTATAATTTAACTACAAGAAAAACTCTTTATTTAATGTTTGTCTGAGTTAAAAAGCGACTTACTGGAACTTGTTAATTGATTTCGACGCAGTAAAATAAAAAATGACATACATTTACTGTTTGAAAGCAAATTAGGAATTACTTGAGTACAAAGATTTAATTTCAAAACATCTTAAGCATTCAATTATTATTTATTTTTTATAGAATGTGAGTTATTATTTTGATTGGCCATTTAAAATTTAAAAGTATTTTTTTGTAGGTAAATCCATTAGATATCTACATAAAATTTATTCGATTTGGATGTTAATAAGTTGGTTTGATAAATATTTCGATTGGTTCATTTTGTTCCGTTAATTCGATAATCGATAATTGATTGATACGGAAAGTTAAAGTTAGTTGCACCAATTTAACATCGGTGTAGGTAATAAATTTATCAAGTTTTAACGATGTGTGAGAATACAATAACCAGATGGCATCATGTTATAAAGAGGAACTTTTAATATATAATAAAACTAAAAGAATCGATTTTTTTACATCAAATTATTACTTGCTGCTAATATAAAAGTTAATACTGTATCGATGGAAACTTGCACCGTCGTGACCTATTTATATATTCTAAATTTTTAAAGTAAAAGTGATAAATAATTAGAAAACCTAAACAATTATTTTTAACCTGTAAAGAGAAGAAAGTTAGAGAGATTATTTATTCCTTCAATTTATTTATTAATTATAGTTTTTTAGAAATATTTATATTTTTTGCAACGCTAAAAAAAGTTTAGTCTTATTTATTGCATTCATTTACTTCGCGTTAACCCAATTTTTTGATTGTTACAGAAAGAACAACAAAACCATTTGAAAATTGACAGTTTTTTAGTTGGTAATTAACATTTTAATATCGACATAATCAAGTTTATAATATACAATGTACCTATAGCATAAATAATTAAAATTATATTACAAAGTGACATTTTTTCTCTGGGTAATTATAATAGCGACCATGACTATTTAACGTCCAAAAATTTGTATATAGAAATTAAAACCTTTTCCGGCACCATCAGAATACAATCTAATTGTGACATTACGGTATCCAACTCCTCCATTAGGTAGTACTTGTGCGTATCCTCCAGTTCCGTTGCAATGGCGATCTTGAATTCTAATGGCTGTTATGGTCTCATTACGTGTTAAACCCACAGGTAAATCTCCAGGATAGTAAACATATTTTTCACGTCTTGAATACCATCTACCCGGTTTCACGTACGACTAAAAGAAAAAATAATAAATAAGCAGGAAGCACTACTGCAATGCACAAGAAATTGACGTCTTGCAAATTATTGATTTTGAATTAACGAAAACCTTTAATTATTATTACTATCAGACTATTTTTGTGACAGTTTTACTATATTTACGATGCGATAACTTATATTATTTTTTTTGCGATATTGCTTGTAGAATAATTCTAAATAAAATATAACTTATCGTGAAATTTTTTATTTTTGGCTAATATTAATTGTTTATTTTTGATGTTGTTAAAAATTGCAACACTGGATGATGAATTACAGGATAAATTATTTAATTTAGTGAAAGTAAGTTGCAATATGACTGTAAAAAAATATTTCCGTGTACAGGGTGTAAATTATCGGTCTGAGACTATATTTGTCGCAGGCCGGCGCATTTCATTGCCGATAAAATAGTCCATAAAGTACCGGAATACCTCCGATTATTGCAATTTCCAATTTAAATTTCCTTTACTCGTTTAGTTTTTGTTTTAGCTTTATAATATTTTTATACGATATTTCTAAACAAATAAATATCTAAATCAGTATTATTTTATTCTAGTAATAAGTAATAAGTACTCTAAAAATAAACAACATAAATGACTCAACGTATTACTCGTATTCAAAAGGACTCTTAAGAATGGTTTAATTTATATAATCCTATAATCTAGATTGGAGATGTGTACCGGTATTTCCTTTTTTATAAACTTACTTAAAAACGTTGACTAAGTGCAAAAATGTAAAATTAGTACTTAGTTTAAAAATTAAGGGAAAGAAAATCGTCATTATTGTGTCAGTCACTGCTGTCACTTGTCAGATGTTAATTTGACATCTACAACTTTTATAGGCTACAATTCACTTCTAATTTATTAAATATACTATATGAGCCGATCAAAGAAAGGTCCTCTAATATATGATAATATAATAAAAAATTTCCTACAGAGTTGAGCTCAACTGTCAAACATTCGATTGATGTTTTCAGATAGTCAATTTTTGGCTCTCGGATGAGATATTGGCCACGATATTGGATCGTGGCCAAAAGGAACATGTCTACCTATACAATTCATATCTTAGAATCTAGGTTATATTTTAAACACAAAAAGAATCATGTGTAGGTACTCATATTAATCATTTACTATTTTTAACTGACCACAAATCTTTTTGGCGGATTCCACAAATGCAACATTTTTAATCAGAAATCTCTATAGATTATGTTAGGTATTGTATTATTTTAAAATCGTTATTGCGTGCAAAGCGATGTTTGACACTTAAATTCCTCTACTAATTACTATTATGACAATATACTCTTACTTCTTTCTAATTTAAGAAATAGAAATTGTCCATTGTCTAATTAGTTAGATTTAAATAGAGCATGTAAGTTCGGTGCATTATAATTTACTGTTGGACTAAAATCTAAACGGCTAGTATATTTAGTGTAACCTACGTTTTATAATCAAATTAAATTTTTTACCTGTCGAAGTAAAACTCTATCCCACGGCGATAAAAATCCAAGAGCTAAGCTGTGACTTCCGTTACATTGGTAAAACTCTGGAATGTTATATTGCGATTGATAATATGGAAAATTTCCTACCAAAGCGCGAGGTCGAAATTGGCTCGTCGAGTTGAAATAATTGGCAAAATATGGATTTCTATTCCAAAAATTTCCAAAACCAAAACCACTTGTATTGTTTTGTACTTGATGTGGTCTAATGAAAGTAAAAAACGGATTGTAGAATGTAAAATTTTTTGCTGGTGTAAACGGATTAGGGAAAGGATTTTGCGAATTATAAAATGGATTGTATTGTAAACCAGGTGGAAAATATTCTTGTGCACTCACTAAACTTATTAACATAAATGCCAATATTATAATGGTTAACTGTTTCATTATTTTAATAAGTTGAAGAATTTCTAAAACACTAATAAACCCGATACCAAAATAATGTCTAGCTACTGGTATATACCACACAACTTCTAGAGTTGTTTCTTTGGTTCGCTTATTTATAACAGTTATAACATAAATTAAATTTGATAAGAAATGTAAATTTATCTTTTTAGATAAATACCTATGAATTATATGCGTTAGTTTTATGCGTCACCATGTAATTGTTTAATATTATGTATGTACTTAAAAGACTTGATTTATGTATCAGGTAATTTTTTTGTGATGGTGTAGATTTTTATACCCAAACTGTTTTCAAGCAGTTTTTTTTTCGGTACATTATCGTAAAATCGTAAAATCATTTTAATCCAATTAAGTTAAGTGTTTTTATTATAGAATATAAAGTTTGAAATAATTTTATATTAATATCTATCTTTTAGAGTTTGTACTAGTTAGACTTGTATAGTTTTTATAAAGTTAAACAAAAGTATCACGATGTTATTAATAATTAATACGTGTAGTTTATTTACTTTTAAATGATTTTTTATTTATTATATCCCTGGTTCGTCTATAAATATTAATACCAAACACTTGATTTGAAACCTACAGCGTAAAAATTACGAATTTCAGAAATTATTCATTAAATTTTTAGTTTGACCCCCCCTCCAATTTCAGACTTTTGGATAACAAATATGAACAACATGACAAGAATGAAAATTTATGCTATAATTTATCAAGATTGTGGTGTACGATTATTAGTAAATAAAATTCCCCAATCTAGAATTTTCCACAACACCTAAAACGTTGAAAACTATTGTTTGGATTGCATTGTTTTTCGTGATGCTTGCTTACGTATGTCTGTACATGTAATTAAAATTTATAAATAACAACGGAAATTAAAGATTTTGTAAAGCTTCAGTTGATAAGAATTTTCTTTTAAATTAATGTAACTTAATTGAACATTTGGCGTGGTGTTGCGTACGATGACGGATTTAGTTTCATTTATTACCTAATTCTTATTTTTTTTCGTTCAGGCATTTATTTTTATATTTCAGAGTAGAGTAAAGTACATAGTACATTTATAACAGTTCTAGCGGTTATAGTTTATAATTTTCGATAATATTCCTAAGATTTCTGATAAATCTTAATATTCTCTAAAATGTCTTCGGATTTTCCTTCACTTGTACACCAGATTCCCTATTCCGGCCATTCATAGATTTTTACCGAGCGATACGTCTAGTTCATCAATTTCAACGATATAAAGATATAGTAATGATCGTAAATTTTGCTATAACCCTTTGCAAATTGTACGAATGAACTTAAATAATTTAAGCAAGGCTTCGTCACGGTATTCGTATTTTATTTTTAAAATGTAGCTTATTTTAAAGCAGCTACGTTTTGCTGTGTAATTCGTAATTGGCATTGTTTAGTAAAATTTTAACCGGTTCAAATCTTTGTTTTTTAAAACGTTTTACTTGAAATTGTTAAGGTTAATATAATTTTAATTGGATATAAAGTGTTTTCGGGAATCGACTCGTGTCTGATGTCTTGATGTCTATGTTCTGCCGTGTTGCATGATTCACATACATACCGACACAAGTAGATGTCATGAACTTGACGTGTACGTTCTCATTATGGACCACAAAATTCAATCAATATTAATTTTAGTCATCAGTAGTAAGTTTTGGCAGCATTTTATAGCTTTACGTGCACCAATGTTGATTTTTATAATCCTAATCTACATATTAGTAATATAAATAATTCTAAATTTAATTCACATTGAAATACGCACATAGAATATGTTATTATATCTTTATTTAGTAATTCAAAGGTATTTCCTGTATATCATCTGAACTGAATTGTTATTGCTAGTATTTCTTGCGATTATTATTACTATTCGCATAGTTCAGTGGTGGTGAACCTGTGGCACGCGTGTTCAACGTGGTACGCTGAAGAATTTCATTGTCACGCAACGCGATTTTAACAAAGAATTCAGAACGGTGTACAAAAAATTCTAGTTTTCTAGCGATAGCTGACAACTATTAGTTCTAGTCTGTACTGAATGGTCAGGACCTATCGGAGCCTAGTTTAGCCTAGACCTCTGGGTCGATGATTGCTTTCATTAACTACTATTAAAACAGGTAATCGATGGACACATGGTCTAGGTAGTGTAACTTGTTATTAACCATATCAATATTGTAGAAAACCCAAAAAATACACACCCACTTTTTAGAAGTAAAATGTTTTTTTAAAGTTATCACACATACTTAACAGTGTATTTTGTTCGTGATAACTTAAAAAAACATTTTACTTCTAAAAAGTGTGAATATATTTTTTGAGTTTTCTAAAATATTGATATGGTTATTATTGACACATTTCCCACTCCGGTTTAGCAATGCTGAAACCTTTCTCTCAGAGAAGAAGGCTGATTGATCTACAGAGAAAGTTCTAGGTGAATGTATCTATTTTATTTAATTTTATGGAGACAGACGTCTTTTTGGGCATTAAAATTCTAGTGAGGATCTCATCGTGAAGGTAGTTTTAGAAATTGTTGTGTAATGAATTCTTATTATTTAACGATTTTTTGGATCGATCGACCACTGAGGGGAAAACTCGAAACTCTGTAAACTTTGCCCTCTCACTCGGCAGGATGTGCTCAGTAATCGATCTACCTATATTAATAAATTTTAATAAGTTGAGAAATAAGTTATTAACTTTAACATTCCTATGGGTCTGGAAATAGCCCTTCTTGACTTAACGAAAGTAAAGTTTAGAACATGAGAATATGAAAATACCCAAGGTTTTCCCGCTGGATAGTCTTCCAATTTTGAATTTCCGGAGGCTTGAGGAAAATTAGACGTAAATACTTTTGAAAAGACACAAACAGCAAAAGCTTGTTCGAAAGATGACGTCCGGAGAACATAGAGTTTGGTCGTTTCCAAGGCTTCAAGGAATTTGTCCTCAAGAGTTCAGATTGTCTTCGTCTAGATAGATTCAAAATGCTGCTCTTCGATTGATTATATCCTAGTTATAAAATACATGCCAGCATCTTCTCTATTTGGAATGTTGGATTCAAAATAGTCCAAATCGCTTATGTTTGGTTGTGCCAGCTTATTCATTTTTTAGTTTTGTTTGTGCCTTTATATCTCAAAAATTCCTGGGACAAAAATAGGAGCTGAAGATATACTAACTTTCCCCTAAAAAATCATGTTTGTTTTTTTAATATTAAATTCGAATTTATATATTTTTTTATAGTACTTATAATAAGAATAAAACAAACCGTTTTTATAGCATATAAATAAAGATAAATTCTGAATTAATATTAAAAAACAAACATGATTTTCGTTGTTCACTATTTCGCGACTCGACTATGCAAATTTTTAAAATAAGATAAGGATAATAACAAGATAAGGAATGTGTGGGGTTCCAAATCTTTAACCTGGCCTTATTTGGGCAAGAAAAAACATATAAAATTAAATTAATTAAATTAAATCGTATTCTTTACTTTGTTAATTTTTAATATGATAATATTTTTGTTACAGATACGTAAACGGATGATATAAGACAACCACAAAATTTATTAAAAATGGATCGTCTTAATCATTCGACACAAAGAGGACGTCCTGTTTCATCTATAAATGCAGCAAAAGCAACTGACGCATTTGAGCATTTTATTAGTGCTGGAACCCTCAAAACGATACTCTTCAATTATCAAAATCTTTGCGAATTTTTGCATCTCAAGCCTAACGTTTTTCCTCTATTTTATCCAAAATTGAAATCGAATTTGAATAGCTGGAAAGCTAAAGCATTATGGAAAAAGTTTGACTCTCGTGTAAGTCATAAATGTTACGCTCGTGGTAAAGCATGTCCTAATACAAGAGTTCTCATTATTGGAGCAGGTCCTTGTGGACTCAGAACTGCTATCGAAGCTCAACTTCTTGGTGCTAAAGTAGTAAGTATTGTTGACATTATATTTTATTTATTATTCGTGGAAATCCTATTGTGTAAATGTTTTTGTAAAAAGGTGACTGTCCTCAAATAGATATATTATTATGTAGTTCATGGTAGATTATAAACTATTGTACTAGTACATTGATATAACTATTTGAGACATAATAAACTACTATGTAATTAAATTATTTGTTTTTGTTGTTAAAATGTTTACAATAATAATGTTATAGGTTGTAATAGAAAAACGAGATCGTATGTCACGAAATAATGTTCTTCATTTATGGCCTTTTGTAATTGAAGACTTGCGTAATTTAGGTGCTAAAAAATTTTTTGGAAAATTTTGTGCTGGCGCCATCGATCACATTAGCATTCGGCAATTGCAATGTATTTTATTTAAAGTGGCATTATTACTTGGAGTAGAAATACATACCGAAGTTAGTTTTGAAAAGCTAATAGAGCCCAGTTCAGAAAGTGAGTAGAATTTATAAAATGTTAATGGTAATGCAAAAATTTATTTTATTTTAGAAATTGGTTGGCGAGCAGAATTTAAACCTGCAGATCATCCAGTAGCGCAATACGAATTTGATGTTGTGATAGGAGCTGATGGAAAACGAAACACATTGCAAGGCTTCAAACGGAAGGAATTTCGTGGAAAGCTTGCAATAGCAATCACAGCTAATTTTATTAATAAACGAACTGAAGCTGAAGCTAGGGTGGAGGAAATTAGTGGTGTAGCTTTTATTTTTAATCAAAAATTTTTTAAAGAATTAAATGCGACTACGGGAATTGATTTAGAAAATATTGTGTATTATAAAGATGATACACATTATTTTGTTATGACAGCTAAAAAACATAGTTTAATTGATAAAGGAGTAATAATGCAAGTAAGTATTGTTATATGCAGGTGAGTTTCTCAATGCTCAATTATATTTTTTAAGGACTACGCCGATACTGCTAGATTATTATCTCCAGATAATGTAGATCGGGAAGCCTTATTAAGTTATGCTAGGGAAGCAGCTGATTTTAGTACAAATTATCAAATGCCTGATTTAGAGTTCGCCGTTAATCATTATGGGCAACCTGATGTTGCTATGTTCGATTTTACGTCTATGTATGCAGCCGAAAACGCCTCCAAGTTTGTCGAACGAAATGGTTATAAACTTTTAACGATATTAGTTGGTGACAGCTTACTAGAAGTAAGTCTTAAAAATTTTACTATACCTGACGGACGATTAATAATCTTGTGACTTTTAGCCGTTTTGGCCGACGGGATCGGGTTGCGCCAGAGGTTTCTTATCAGCTTTAGACGCTTCTTGGGCAATAAAAGCGTGGGGGTCTGGTCTAGTTACACCTCTAGAAGTTTTAGCCGAAAGAGAATCAATTTATAGGTTGCTTGCTCAAACTACACCTGAAAATTTAAATAAAGACTGTAAATCATACGCTCTGGATCCTAGTACGCGATACCCGAATCTTAATAAAGCACTTCTTTTACCTCAACAAGTTTTAAGTTTGTACGACACAGATGATCCAAGCGGAATTGAACTTACTTCCAGAACACCATTGCCTGCAAGCAATTCGTTTGAACATAGGAAACGTAGAAGAAGAGGTTTACTATTACATTAATATTGTGCACTTTCAAAATTATTTTTGTAACTTTGTGTTATAGATATTCATTTGGATCCAAATACTCTTTTGAGTTGGATCAAGGATCAGGTTAAAGATTACTCAGATCTAAATGTGGAAGATGTAACTACTTCTCTTAGAGATGGCAGGGTTTTATGTGCTGTTATTCATCATTATAGGCCAGATCTTTTAGATTATAGTGCAATAAAGGCAGAAGAAGTTGCTAAAAATAATCAACTTGCTTTTGATCTTCTTGAAAAAGAAATTGGTAAGAATGCGGTGGCAGTTCAATATTATTTTACATTTTTTCTTATCTTTTAGGCATTCCTCCTGTGATGACTGGAGAAGACATGGCCAATTCTGAAGTTCCAGATTATCTCACCATGTTTTCATACTTAACACAAATTTATGATTCATTTAGGGGTGAAATACCACATAAACATATGAAATTGGTGAGTAATTTTAATCCATTCAATTTTTGCATAATATTATAGCAGCTTATTGCTGAAAATTTTGGTAGGGACACAAGTTAACTTTTTACTGTAACATTTTCAAATTGTTAAGTTTATGTAATTTTATGAATTTACTTCTCATTTAAAGAAATTTTTTATCATTCTGATTATTGTTGTTTTTTTGCTAATATTTTAATTAATTTATTATAATAATTTGGTGTATTTTATTTTTGTATTAAAATTGAACTTTTGGCACATAACAAAGGAACTCTTAATGCAAGGTCAGTATGTAAATAGTGTGCGTGTGTATAGATATATCCTTGCCAAATAAACATAGATGTTAATATCAATCGGTTTCGGTCATTTATTGATCATTCTCAGTACACCAGAGTAAACTAGTTTAAAATTTAAACCAAAATCAAAAATTTTTGACTTAGACAAACTTTGTTGTTGGTAATAAAATTAGTTGAAATATTCGATGTGCTATTTAAATTTGACAGTTTGATGGCAATGACCAAAACTGGTTAATATTAAGGATCTGTTTTTAATTGGTTTGATATACCTATATTTTATACCTACAATATTTATGGTACATAACCAATTTAAATTCAAGTAATTTTAAACTTGATTAATCCTTTGATGGAAAGTAAAACTGTAAAGAATTCGAAAAAATTGTCTACATACAAATTTGTAGGGAATTAAATTTTCTACAAAATATTCAGAGGCAGCATGAGAATGATCTTCGATAACTAATTGGTGTTGAGATACCTACATATTTTTGTGAATTTTTTAATTATAAAAATAAAAATCAGCTCTTGGGTTTTATCTTATCTTATGGATGGGATACCCATTCTGAATGAAAATAATAGCCACACGTTTTTAGTCAATTTGATATTTTCAAGAACACTGATTCTGCATTTAATTAATATCCCCACGTTGTTTGTAAATTTTTTATATTTTACATTAGTTTTACTTTTATTTTACATTACAAAAATATCAGAAGTTTTCAGTATTGAAATAAATTTTAATACAATCAATACAAATTGTATTATTTTTATGGTCAGTTGGATTTGTAATAAGTTTGTTGCATACGTTACAATGATCTAATAAATTATCCAAAATTGAATTTGTTTCTTCTTCTATAAGTAAATCGTGCTGTTGAGCTTCATACAAAGAATCTTTATGTTTTAATTCCTTTTCTACTTCATCAAACAAGACAAGGATCTCGTCTGTCTTAAGCAACACTGTCTCCATGAGAATTTGTTCATGTGAAGTCAGCGACTTGTGGATACATGACAAGGTGTTATTGAACACCTCTCTTCGTCTGTTTAATTCATTATTTCGTTCTTTTTTCAATTTTTCTTTATATTGCTAAAAATTAAATTATTAATTTAATTATTTAGTCCTTATGTTACCCAATTAAATCACCATACGAATACTATCCCTGAACTTTTCAACATAGAGATTTTTTTTAATATTCCTTTGTTGCGTTAACAGCTCTGAAGGCATCTTAAAATTTTAAATCAAGCCAATTTCAAATATTTAGGTTATATTTTTACTGTTTTTTTTTGACAAGTGCATACCTGATATAATAAATGAATTATTTTAATATCATTTAAAATAGGTTAGCTTGTAATACAATTTTTTGAATTCTCTACAATTTTATGTAATTTTTTAAAATTTCGATGTAAATTTTATTTTGCACCCCAGTTTAATTGAGTCAGCAATTAATTAAATTTCAAAACTAGTTTGATAGCAACATTTTTGTAACATCTCAAACTACGATTATTGCATCATCAGCTTTTTAATAATAAAAAATAATTTAACGGTGACATTAATAATATAAATGTTATAAGTTTGATAATTTATGATTTTATTTTATTTGTATTTGTATAATCATTTTTAATATAAACAAAGATTTTTAAACTTTATTTCTTGTATTTTATTGTCTATTCAAATTAATTTTTAATTTATTTTAATTTCTTTCTAAATATAAATTGTATATTTGTTAATTTTCTCTCATAGAATTTTTCTTCAAAGGTGAAAACTCCTAACCTTATTGCAAATTTGCAAGCAATGATTCCTTCCTCCAATAAAGAAATTAAAGATCCCAAAGTGAAAACAAAGTCGCAATCAAAATCTCAAATTTCATCTAATCTAAAAAAAATTAAGACGACAACATCTACGGGACATAAACCAAAACTGAAAAAACACCTTATGTCGAAAGCAAAACGATCTCGATCAAAAATGTCTAATTTTCTATGCATGCCACCGACGATTGAATTTAAATCTTTTCCTTCTAAAAACAAATTTGAAGTTTATAAAGTGGTTTTCTTAAAAGAAGACGTTAATATGATTACTTCTCCAGAAATTAAAGAAAATGACGACGAAGAAGAAAATAATGAAACATATTCAGATGAATTGGTTTTAAATTTTAAGCCAATTAAAAGCTTGGAAGAATATGACAATAACAAAATTAAGTCTGATTACAACCAAACTGAAATGATATTTGATAGCGTAAATTTTTTGGATTGTAGTAAAGGAGATTACATTTTTGAGAGGTCTATAAGGAGTAGCGATTACGAAAAATCAGAATTTTTCTCCAGCCGATTAAAGTTACAATATTTTGATGAAAACTTCCAAGAGATAAAATCACGTGAATTTTTGAAAACTTGTTTAAATTTCCTAGAAAATTCAAAAGTCGAAAAGTCGATGGTCGACAAATCAACAAATAGCAGTGTCACCTGCATTTCTGATAGTCGACCTTCTCATTTAATTGTTAGATGTATGGAAGAAGGCATTGAATCTGTATCACTAAGAGAGTTAAGATTTTGCCCTTGTTCAAACACAATTGTGATAGATAAGCCAACGAGGCAAAAAAAGTGTCAGGTAAATAGAAAAAAGAATACAAATAGTTTCGAAAATCAAGCATGTACACTTCTTAAAACAAAACTAAACGAAAAATGTCATGAATGTGTTCCAGAACTTTTAGATGTAAATAAATTTAAGTTTTTATCCTTATCCAATATGAGCACCACAACAGCAACCGTCGAACCTGAGTTGACGTATGATAGGATTGTGGATTGGATAAATTTAAGTGATTTTAAAAAAAATAGAGAGGTAGATGAAGATTTGTTAGATAGGCTGACGGATATAACTTCTGTGACGGAAGCTTTATTACATAACTGTCACAATAAAGCGGTAGGTGATGTAGTGATATCTAAGACACTGAACAATGAGAAGCAATTAGATTGTAACCAAGTTAAAGGTAATGGTGAAGAACTTGAGTCAAACTCGTTGAATAACATGAAATTGCTACTGAAAAAGTTAAAAGCAGACTTTGTTGAACGTTATTCTCAAAAAGATCCGCAAAAGTATACCTTGAAAAAATTGGATGACCCAGGAGAAACTTCAAGGTTTACTGTCATAAGAAAAGATGACGAAACAGTACGTCTTTTAACTGTTTCACTTTTTCTATACCTTATATCCGTACCATTGCTCATTTTCTTCTTACTTTACATTACTATTAGCAGTAACTTTTTGTTTTGTCCTTATTAAGTAATGAATTTCCATGTTTTCTAAATGTATTCCCAAATTTAAAAATAAAATTGTATGTTTTATAATAAAAGAATTTTATTTATATTTTGTAGGATTTATCCGAATGTAAGGATGTAGTACAAGAAAAGGAAATCAAGGCCATAAAAGTGTATTCCAATGAATCGACAAGTGCTGTGATAAACCGAAATAGTAATAGCTTACGATCTAAGCGACATTTGGATAACATGTCCACTTCTATTAATCAGTCTTTAACTTCGGAACGTAAAAATAAGAAGAGGAAATCAAAATACGAAGCGGGAATGGTAAGTAAATTTAGCTACTTCATTTTAATATATGTTTTTTTCACATTTGTGTCTTACATTTTCAATATTTATAATTATTATATTCACCATATTAGGTAAATATTTAAATTTATAATTAATTTATGCAGATAAAAATCTGAAATTTTTTAAAAACTAATTAGGGATATATATTTGATCAACTTTTATTTTTAGTTATTAAATTTAGCTTAATTTAGTTTTAAATCAATAAAGTTTGGATACTAAAAATGTAACTTGGCTTGGTTTTGGTCTTTTCAAAATTGTCGAAATAATAGAAAAATTTAAATATTTGCACAAAATAGTATATTGTTTTACTTGAAGCAAATTACAAACAAGCTATAAGAAGTACAATTGCTTTGAATAAAACATGTTATTTTTTCTTCAAATTTAAAAAATAATTGTTAAAATTAATTATCAACATTACTTTTACGGCCGGTGACGGGGAACTAAAGTACTTTTGCGCCGCCCATCGTAAAACAATTGTTTTCCCAAAAAAGTGAAACTTAAAGTTCGACAATTGAATGGCAAAGTCAAGTTTTTTTGAAATTTGAAGACAAAATAATATATTATGTAGCGATGATTCATACACACACACGCACTAACTGTTATTTAATTACTTTTCTGTTTTCTTTTAATTTTATTTATTGTATTTGGTAGATATCTTGCTAGTCAAATATTTTTTTGTTAATGTAAATATAATTTGGAAACTTACAGTATACCATACTCCTCAAAATATTAGAAATTAGTATTGGAAGGATTCGCTACCGACAAAGGTGTGAATCATCCTATATTTTCAATAAATTAGAATATTAGAAAATACTTGCAAAAAAAGGCTAGAAAAGGCAAATTTTAATTCTTGGGCTAAAATGAAATAAAATGAACGGCAATGTTCTTATAACTAGGTTGTCAAGGTTGTGCGGTTTGGAGGCCACACTTAGATTTACTCCAAATCTTAAAAAAATAAAAATCGGGTAGTTTTGAGAGCTATTTACCAAACCCTTTCTCTGTTTGTGATCTTTCACGAATGTAGATTTTCCGTTCAAAGAACAGTGTTTGAAAAGTTCTACCAGGGTGTCGTTCAATGTATTTTGGGAAGTTTTTTTTACCTAACGAACTTGATGCTTACAGTGTGTTTTACTTGTGAAAATTTGGTGCATTAAAAAGTGGATAGTGCATTTTTTGGTTAGACTAACTTCCTGCTTTTTTAATTCCTAATTTTTGAGGAGTATGGGTAATCTTCTGAATTATTGCCTTTCATTACTTGAATTTTCGCGTCAACAGACTGAATTATCAATATTTTGCATTTGGATAAGTGCAGTCTGCGCACATATGGTAAAAATAAATAAAATTGTAAAAAACGGGATTTTAAATTTATCGTTTTTTCGTCGGTGGGGAACTTTCTTTTCAATATTTCTTCTATATCTTCAGGAGTATGTAGGATTTTTTAAAAACTATTTTTATAAATTTCCCCTTTTTGAGCTAGTTTAACTAGATTATGATTATTTGGGGCAATGGTAAACTAGAATCTAATTATTGTAGTATTAAAATTTGTGCATTATTACTTCTAGTTATATATTTTGCTATTATGTACTTAACTAACAATTTTATTTTATTTATTTATTTTATATTAACAATATACTAAACCAAAAACAAATCACATATTTTTATTATTAATTTTTCCTTATCCTTATAAATATCACGTATTATTTTAAAAATCCTTCCTCTAATCCCATTATTTATTTTCAGAAATTAATTAAAATAACGTTCCGTTCTTTTTTGTCAACTGTTGGAATTGTTTCTATTCTTCTTATTATTGATATGATGATTAACCCCGATGAATTTATTTTATAGTTTATTTTTATTATAGTTTGTATTATTTTTATTATTGAATATATATTTTAATCAAGAAATTGAAAATTTTGATGTTGGGGTAAATAATTGGGGTAAATAGTAAAAATTAGCTGAATAACTAATTGCTTTTCACCTAACCAAATTTTGCATTTACATACATCTTTCATTATAATAAAAAATATTAAAATTAAACAAACGCACTAACGAATTTTGACTTATTAAAAATTTTGGAGTAACACATTTTTTGAACCGAAGGAAGAAAGACGTAAGCGTTTGGAAGAAATTGCTGCCAATCGTACAGACAGGCAAAATAAACGTCGCGATCAACGACGCAAACAAACTGATCAATTTGTAAAAAGTATGCAAATGTTGCAAACAAATGCTAAATCGGACTCGTCTGGTCCCTTTGAAGATTATTCACTTTTTGTGTATAGACAAACTGCTCCCCAGTTTCAAGATAGAGTAAAAAATTTGGAAAAGAAATTCACTTATGTTCCAGTAAGGATTTAGGCGTTTTGTGGTTTTGTTTTTGCATGATTGCTTTTTGTCATGAATAGGTAATCCTAATCTAATACTTCTTATATTGAGCAAGTTTTTACTAAAAATATGGTGTTGTTTTTTTTTTAAATACGGAAAGTATAACCATTTTTTGACTAACAAAAATGATTGTTTTTTAATGTGTTTATTTATGTTTTTATTTAATCAATGCACGTTGTCGTTGATTGTAGCTTTGATACAAAATACGCATTTAATTCTATAGGATCGTGAAAATCGTTTACCAAATCAAGGAAAAGGTGCCGGCGGTAGTGGAGGAGCTGACGAAGAGTTTGCTGCTAGAATTAAAGATTTGGAAGACAAATGGCGCGAACCATATCCCTCTGCCGAAAAGAAACCAAAGGGTTTAATGAGAGCAATAGGGAAAATTGAAACGTCCGATTGGAACATAAAAGAAATTGAAAAAAAGATTTTGGAAAATAAATTAGGAAAATCAGTTAATAAGGAAAAAGAACGCGTCCCTAAATGGAATAGAGAACAATTTTTAGCTAGACAAACAAAATTAGAAAAGTTGGATAGACAAAATAGTGCGGAAGGTAATTTCAACTTGCAATTTGTTTTGTTAATTTATAAGAAAATCTATTTTTATTGCAGCTAAGTACTCAGAATTAGATAAGGGCATAAAACGTTTAGAACAAAAATTGAAGGAAGGCTCCGTAAGGGATTTAGGACAAAACAAAGTTGCAACAATTACGGAAAAGCTAGTCCCAAAACCTGCCGAGCCTGAAATGAAACCCGTACTAAAAACTGTAAGTTTGGTGCAATTAAAACTTGAAACGTTTGAAATATTATTTTTGTTTAGACTGTTAAACCCAATGTGATACTTCCAACACCAAATGTTTCCGAGTATTGTCATTTCTGTCAAAAGCGTGTCTATCTTATGGAGAGATTATCTGCAGAAGGAAGATTTTTTCATCGTGGTTGTTTCAAGTAAGTAATGATTTTAAATGTATGTCACTAAGATGTTTAAACTTTTCTTGTAGATGTCAATATTGCCATGTGGTTTTACGACTCGGTTCCTACTTGTTTGATCGCGAAGGTTTATATGGATATAAATTTTATTGCTCTCAGCACTTTGGTATGGTTGGAGAAATTGAAAATAAGACTGATAAAAAATTATTAGAAAAATTAAAAGAAAATGAAAAGCCGCTGGATAAACTGAAGATAGCACCTCTGACAGGATTTGATGGTGTCGATTTACTTAATAGAGGTAAAATTATTATTTAGTTTACCAAAATTTTTCCTAACAAATTTTTTCTTTCAGTGCAAACGCCAGAACGCATTGAATTTGCTAATTTATCTGCAGGACACATTTCATCTGATCACGACGAATCTCTTAGCCAAATGGACGAAGATGAATGGACCGATAGAAATTTTGGAGCTTCAACTGGCGAAATTTGTTCTAGTGAAGATGAAGATGAGTCTACTAGTTTAAGGTAACAATCAACATTAACCATCGTGTAAGTGTGGGGCATTGAAATACTAATTTAGTTTCAAATACAAAGCATATTAAATAAAATGGAATAGATGTTTGGATTTTTTCAAGGGGTAACTATCTCGAAAAAATTTTGTACACGGGACTCGAATTTTCAAAGATTTCCACAGAATTCTAGTAATCTCCAAATAATTTCTGGGATTTATAAGGAATACCAATGATTTCCGAGGTAATTCCAAACAAATGTACACGAAATTTTTGAGATATTTACCTCTTGAATTTTTTGATTAAATTATCCAAACTTGTTTCAATGATTTTTTTTAATTAGTGGTACAGAATCTGATAATGAAGATGCTTTTGAAGAAGCATTGGAAGAACCTCCCACCAAAGAAGGTACACTGAGATGGATGGAACGCTATAAGCAAAGATACTCAAAGCAACGTGCGAGAGATGATGATTCAGAATCTGATGATTATTCTAGCAGTTCAGATCATTCAAGTTACTATGAAAATAGCAGTGGGGGTAAGGTTTTCTTATTTATTAAAAATTTGTTTTAAATTATGTTTATCTCCTTAGATGATGAGGATGGACCGGTAACCGAAGACGAAGAAGAAATTCGTGCACGAGAGTTACGAAAACAAGAAGTGCGTGTGGAGCCACCTGTCATACAAACAGACACGGGCTCTGAAACAGAGGTGAAAATTTCTGCTAATTTATCAACTGTCGATAATGTTGAATCGAGTTCTAATTTATCGGAACTACCCGATATACTCATTTCTAAAAATCAAATATCCAGTGATAATAAAAATTTTAGTAACGGTGAATGTAACCAAAATTTGTGCGCAAACAATTTAGATAAATCCGCTAGTATGTTGTCAATTGCGTCTGCAGATTATAATACTGCCGATTCGGGTGAATTTGATAATATAATCAACGGTTTGTGTAAAGATATCGATGATCAATTAAAAGAGTTGAATAGCAATAATTCTCGTAAGAGTAACAATTTAAATCAATTTAAATCTCAAGTTGATGAAAGTTTATTTCAACAAAAACCTAGTAACAATTTGCAAAAGAACGAGAACTTCAGAAAGCCGGTTTGTCCGGGCGCCCTTTCGAAAAGTGCAACTGCAGGTTCTTTATCTCCTGCTGAAAAAGTTAAACGAAATTTTGTTTTACCTCAAAAAGAAAAACGCGGGAGTTTCGGTCAAGAATTTGTTCCGCATTTTAAACTTTCAGAACCTGAACCTTTGCTGATAATCAAACGAACTCCGAGTAAAATAAATTTGCCCCACGAACCGGGCAAACCAAAAGTGACCGTCACCCCAAATATTATAAGTGACGCTAAAAAGTATTTTGGGGAATCCAAAAAGAAGCCGTTGCCTAAACCAGTGTTACGAAAGTCAGTGACTTTAACGGAAAAAGTGCAACCTCCCAAAATGGAAAAGATAGTCAAGAGTGATGTCAAAGTTTTGGACAGACGAACTTCGTTTAGTTTTGAACCAGAAGAAAGGGACATGAACGAGGCAGATGATTACATCGAGACATTGTTGGCAAATGAAGATGAACTGATGAAGCCTATCGAATTTAAACGTCCCGTAGAAAGTAACTCATCGTCCGATAAGGAGAATGACGGCAATTCGAGTAGCATTGAAGACTTGCTCAGAGCTTTAGAAAGCGAAAATAATGTGCTAGAAAATGAAAACGAAGAAAAAATTACCAATCTTTTAGATTGGATGGACGATTTAGATTACACATTAAACGATCGCGAAGAGTACGATGATACTAAATACAAAAAGCTAGAAAACATTTTAAAAAAACCAGAAAAAGTTGAATCAGTTGTTAGTAAACTGCCGCAAAGGAGTTTGTCATTCTTCGAACGTCATTTTTCTGGAAAAGTGGTTAAGTCAGATTTTGATGAAGAACCAAGCTGTAGTAGCAATTACAAACTGGGTAAATCTCAAACTGAAGCTAATTTTAATAAGAAACCAAGAACTTCTGTCGATTTGGATGCCATTAGTAAAGTGAGCGTAAAGAATGTTTTGCAGAAATTTGAAAATAATGTCGATAACACCAGCGATGATAATACAAAAAAAGTGATTACCAAATTAACTAAACGACAATCGCTGGGGAATTTTACATTTAATGAATATAAACCTTCAAACGAAGGGCTTAAGTTTAATTCATCTAACAAAAATTTAGAAAAGCTTGGTAATTTTAATAGCGATTATCAACACGAAAATAAAAATATAGATATTGAAGACAAAGACGAAGATTTACCTCATTATTATTATTCAGAAGTAAAAACGTCATCTACGTTGAAGTATCCACCTGGTGAAACTAACGAAAATGCTGAAAGTGTAAATAATGATTTACAATCAAGTGAATCTTTCATATTGTCAGATAGTTCGGACAAAGAGTTGAATCTATCCAGTTTAACTGAAGCTGTAATGGAATCTACTAATACTGATAGAACACTTGAACTGCAGAGCATAGCAAGCAAAAATGAATCTAAATCTGTTGAAAATGCTGCGATAGAGGACAAAACATCTGAAAACGATATATTAATTGAATCTCCGATTACTGTTGTATTAAAAGATAAGACCAATGATGAATTAGAATTAATGGAAAAAGCATCAGATATTCATTTAAATTCGGTAGTTTCGCCTATTACTAACGATTCGATTCCTAATAAAACTGAATTACAAGCTAGTGACTCATTGAAAATACAAATAAATAATAGCGAAGAAATTAAAGAATATAACACTGAAAAGAATATAGATTTAAAAATATTTCCTAAAGATACTCTTTCTGTGATGAAACCACAACGACCTCTTCGGCGAAAATCATCCGAGAGAAGACGTAAAGAGGGTACTCCGCCACCTGTACCACCTAGGAAACGATCTTTAGACTTTTCTCCATTCAATAAACATCAAAATAAAGAAAACATTCAGAGTTTTCCTGCTGCTGTACCAATCCGCAATAAAGCTACTAGCGTGTCACCTATGCCAAGACGTAAACATGTAATACCTTCTACCAGTGAAATAACCAAACAAAGTTTGTCTAATGGTGTGGAACCCGTAAAAAAAGAAAGGGTTACCACTTACATGTTAGCAAAGCTAGAAAAACCCATCTTAAATCGAAGCTTGTCTGATCAGAATGTTACCAATGATAATTCACTTACAATTCCAAATTTGCATGGAAATTCAGTTTCTACAAATAATTTGAAATTTACCGATGGAAAGGACAAAAGGGGATTAAAAAATAAAAATGAATGCAGCATTCAATAAAATTTGTTATGTTTATTACTTTGTTAAAAAATTTGTAATTTTATATGTTTTTATACTAAAACTAGCCAAAGCATTAACATTTTCTAGTCATTTTATGCTGTGTGTTACTTGAAGGCTTCCATACCATATCAAGAAATTTTCTTACTTTTCTCTTTTTATAAAAATGGAAATTTTTGAAAAAAATTCTTCTACAACTTGTGGCTTTTATATTTTCAATTAATATTCTGTCAATAATATTATATTTAGTATTCATTTTAATTATATTGTTTGGGCTTGAAATAATAAATTCCAATTATTTAAAACAATTAGTTTTGGTAGTTGATATTTGTATTTTCACAATTATGTTGATTATTAAATTATCTTTGTTAAGTCTTTCAATATTTTATTGATTGTTGCATTTTAAAATTTTTTATATTGCTTGAAGTTAACGTTTTCTATTTAAAACAAATTAAGTAATTGCGTTCGGTTATTTTCATATTCAACTATCAATCGAAATATTTACTAAAATTATTACGTGAGATTATTTTAGTGCCTGGGCCACAGCCATGTTATAGCAATGGTAAAATAAGGTAATTATATGAGTGAAATGTAATTCTTGATGTAATTAATGGCCAATATTAATGCAGTTTAACATTCCATTGCTGACATGAGAGTTGTGTGCCATTTTAACTATAAATCTAACATTTATTGTAGTAGTTTTATTTAAAAGTCACGCTTATTTTTAAAACGATAAAATAATATTCACGAAAATAACTTACAAGATCCATCGATATACTTATTTACATCTTGATTAACTCATATAGAAGTTTTATTTATTGTACTTGTTTGTGTGTGCTTTATATTACGTATTTGTTGTCAAAATGTTTATAATATTTTTGCTTTGAAAACAACATTCAAAATATATTTGAAAATGCACAAATTATTCCAATAATTTCTTTAAAAAATTGCATGAATATTTTTATAAGTAATAAAAACTTGGTAGTCTAAACAAGTAAGTAATTTTTATAATTTTCAGATTGTATCAGATGAAACAACTTCGTCTTCGAGCAAACATAATTCGGCTACAGAAATTTCAACAGATTCGGAATTTGCAGTAGACGATCCTACACCAACTAGAGAAATACCATCGATTACGTTTAATGATTATAATGTAACAAAAACTCGAGGAAATTATGGCCCACCTAAAAGAGTTCAGGTGAAATCTGGTATTTTGCAAACACCTATCAATGGGAAATCACGGAATTCGGGTATTAAGTTGGAATTCACACCTCTTGTACCTTCACCAATTTTATCAAAACCTGCACCCATTTCTTTGCTCACTAGAACCGATGGTTACGCTTTGAATCGCACTCAAAGCACTGGTGGTATTGCTACTAAAGTATCGTTGGAACTTAAAAAGAAGTATTTGTTAGGGGATACTGGCATTGCAGGGAATATTCAAAAGTCTGGCAGCGTTTCTGCTTTAGATTCCAAATTTAAATCATTCCACACTAACATCACCGACTGTCAAAAACTTTTAAAACCGTCTCTCGACATAACTTCTACCCCACAACCAGCTTACATTAAATCTCCTTTATCTCCTGTCGTTTCACAATCCTTACCTCTCTCGGATCAATCTTCAAAATCTCACGACGCTGTTAGTCCAAATGTACAATCGGTGAGACAAAAAGAGGTTGTCCCAATTATAGATCTAACTGCATCACCTAATGAAAATAATACTGAAAAATGTAATGAACAACCCACATCACTGCCCGAAGATCGGAACACTTTTAAACATGAATTGGAAGGCCGTCCACGTAGCCCTGTCAAAGAAATTCCAATCGTTGTACCGACCATTGATTGGAGTCAAGTACCTAAACATAAAGGTAAGTACTTTTGAATTGTAAAATCAATATATCAGAGGAATGTTTTACAAAGATTAGGGACACTAGGTGGACTCCGCTCAGTGTGTAATCTTGAGGTAACACCTGGAAGCAATAATAGGCCCGTGCTAGTTACATCGTCTACATAAAATATCGAAGGGCTTGAGAAAAACGAGCTCCACCTTCTTCATCAAGGGGTAAATATCTCGAAAAAATGTTGTACACAGGACTCCAAGGGTTTTCTACGGAATTCCTGTGACTTCCAAGAAATTCTAATGATTTCCAAGGAGTTCCAGGGATTTTCAAAGAATTCCAGTTATTTCCAAAGAATTCCAATGTAAAGAATTTCAATGAATTCCCCTTTTTTCAAAGAGATTTCCAAGGAATTTCTCAAATAATCCCAATAATTTCCAAGTGAATTCTAAACACGTGTACATAACATTTTTGAGATATTTACTCCTTACTCTTCATATAATTAGAGGCTTGCTAGGCCTGTACTATCTACTAAAATATTATAATTTAAAAAATGTCAAAATTTGAGGGATCAAATTTTTCAGATAGATAACAATACTTTTCTTATTCAAAAATTCTAAAACTATAGATGGATTTATAAATAGATGTTCAATTATGTAAATTAAATTTTATTTTTCCAGATACTGGTATTTCAAGTGACAGTCTAACAAGTGATACCGAATCAGAAGAACACAGTGAGATTCACAAACCAACATCGAACGTTTCGTCAAACATTATTCCGCGGGTACAAGTACACAACAATGCTGCAGATATTTTACACAGTTGGGATAATAATATTCCTTTAGATAGTTTAAATCCTGTGATTTCAGAAATTGAAAACGAAGCTGTTGCATTAGATGACTCTCTTAAATCGATAGTAAATGATAAGAAGGTGTTGAATCAACCAAAACTTCTACCTGAATTACAAAAACTTCACGTCCATAAGGATCAAAATTTTATAGAGAGCGAACATAGTACGCCGTCGGATCAAGATTCGTTTTTGGATCTCACAAATGCAGCTTTAACGGAAACCGAATTATCCGACTGGGCTAGAGACGGCATGGTATCAGATGATTTTGAAGATGTGGAATTTGAACTTAATCCACGTTTAGTCAATTCTCGAAAAAATAAACAGCCTAAAAGTATATCAAAATCTATAAACAAAAATGTTTCTAAAGCAAAGATGGAAGAATTTGAAGATGTGAAACACGTGTGTGGCAAAGAGAAACATAAAGATTTATTTGCAGAAAATTTAAATAACTTATTGAGCAGTTTAGAGTTTATGGATACAGGAGAAGAAACGAGCAGCGACGAGAAGGTGTTAGAGGAAGCCAATTTAAAAAATAACGGATATGTTGAGTTTCAAAATGAAGATGAAATAATAGAAGACAGCTTGAATCCGTGCATTAATCCAATTATTGAAACTGTCAATCCGGAAATAAGAAAACGGATCGATTTTGATGACTTATCCAGTAGCGATAAAAATACCGGTTATTGTATTATCGGAAATGATGACTATAATTTTGGAGGTCACGTAATAGATTTGAAAAAAGATGATTTACAAAAAATGAAAGAGAAGCAGATGACGTGCGATAACGAAGAAGATAGTTTGTTAATATTAGAAACTGGAACTACGACTGAAGAAAATACTTTTAGTGATTCCACTGTTAAGAATTTGATCGAAGCAGATGAAAATGAGAAGAAAGAAACTTGTGATGAGGTGTCAATAGTAAAGGAAAGCAAAACATTACCAGATAAAATTAAAGAAGAAATCAAAGAACTTGCCATAGAAAAGGACATAATTAATGAAGATTATCAAGAACACTGTCAACGCTTACAATCGAAAGTGGAGTTTGGCAATGCCAAAGACTCGATTGATATACGAAAGTCCAAAAAGAAAGAAAAACTAGATTTTCCTTTGAAACCAGACTTGATACAAGAGGAGGGACCAAATTCACTTAACAATAAAGAATCGCTCGAGGCTGTTTTAGTGGTAACACCTAAAATTATATATACGAAAGAACAAGTACAAAAAGTGAGAGATGAAAATCAGAGATTGGTACAAGAAATGGTGATGACTAAAATGAAAGCACAAAACAGATCACTCGAACGTAAAAAACGAAATCGTAATTCTTTCAGTCCTAACCGATCTTTTGATTTAAAAAAATCTGCTACCACAGATATAACGACGGCAATTTTAAATAACGAAAATGACAATAATCGAATGTCGATGTATTCTACAACTTCTTCGGTCTATTCTTCTCCAGATATTATTACACCTTTAAAAAGCATAGAGCAAAAACAAATTTTAAACATTACAGAGTTGAATAAAAATAATAACGAAAACCGATTCGATAATGGCAATAATAAAGATATTTATTCAAGTCACATATCGTCGATTAAACAACATCCAAAATCGTTTGCGAAACAACTGAGTGTTCATTCTTCTTTTCAAGTTAAATCGACTAACAATAGAAGTTCAGCTTCCGATAACCTAAAGACAAATTCGGAAGCTTCAAGTTTACCTGATATACAACAAGCATTGCTCGATGAATTTAAAACTCCAACTGCTCCGGCTAGACACAAACATTTTGATATACAAAAGTCGACCGAGAAATTAAAGCAAGATGCTAGGGCTCGAGTGCGTTTAAAATCTAACGAGGATCTTGGTCTGAGTCCCGAAGAAAAGTTGAAGAAACTGCGTGAAAAAATTAACCGAAGAGGTAAAGAAAACGATCATGTTGATGTCCACATACAAGATAGTATTGAGTCCTTGGTGATTAATACGGATAAACGGAATTCTCTACTTTATTCCAATGATACTCTAAAAAAGAAACGTAATAATTCATTCCACCGATCGAAAAGTGGCGAAAATGTTCTTCATTCTAAAACAAGTAACTCTATTCGTTTGGATTCTAAGGAACTTTATCCTGTTAGGACCAAATCTGTGTCTGAACTACCAAATTCTTTAACCGTTGCCGATGAATCCCATCATTCCAAAGAAGACGCCAAGTCTAAACTTCAATTTTGTAAATCTGATCCAAATTTATTAACCGACAATTATGGCTCACCGGATATGAAAATAAAGAAAAGTGGAATCGAAAGGCGGAAAAGTATATCCAAGTTCATTTCAGATTTATTTGGTAAAAAGAGAGAAAACATCAAACTTTCTGGTGGTTTGGCATCGAAGGGATTTCTGTCACGAATTTCGCCTAAGGCAAAGTCCAAGGTACATATTATTGTATAATTTAATTCTTAATCACTTTGTACAAAAAGTGCAGCTGTTATAGAATAAAAAAGTTAGAAAACGAGATTAATCACCGCTTTATATATTTTTTCAGTCCATGAGTAATCTCAGTGGAAATAATGCCGTAAGAATATTAATTTTTTTATTAGTGTTGTATTTTTTACCTACCATTTTGCATGATTTTGTAAATCGTAATTGGCATATTTGTGATTTCTGTTTTCTTGTACAACTAACATGGGCTTGTTGATTTGTTTGTGTGGCTTTTAATCATAGAATAATTTGTTTTGATTTTGTTTTTACAAAAAAATTCATTTTAAAATGAGTACATAGCTACCATAATCTTCTCGAAGAAGTAGTTCCTCTATAATTTGATTATTGCTTTTGACTAGCATGGATTTCAAGTTACGAAAGTTGAAAAGTTTTTGCAGCGTTTATATTTTACAAAACCGTTATTAAGTTTTCAGATTAATTTTATAAAATAAAAACAACTACACTAAATGGGTAAAATATACATGTGTGTAAAGCTCCTGCCAAAATCAGTTAAAATCGTTAATAGTTGTTAAAAATGCAATTAGTTTTCTTCAAGATATGATTCTACTTTTAGTAAATTTAAATTAAAATTAAATTTTAGTGCCAATAAATATGAGAAAATAGATTTCATATTCCGTAACACATTAAAAATTTAGATCAACTCGATTTAACTTGTTGAAAATGTAAGAATAATTGCTGCAGAAATAGTTTTTGTCTTATTCATTTTTTCAATTTATTTGAAACTGAAAATTTGATTCCTAAAAATGACTGTATTTCTCTTTATTTAGGATAAAGCAAAAGATGAAATAACAAGAACTAACAGTATGTCAAGGATTAGCACTCAATATCGGCAAGTTGAAAATGCGTCACCTCCACCAATTCCACCGTTACCCTTAAATTATACCGGTTCTGGTCTTGCTAATTTTAACGGTAACTATTCTGTCTTGAAAACAAAAGTATGCTTAACTTGAAATGATTTTTAACAGATGACAGCACCGATGGAGAAAATGACTGGAAACGTCAAGAGCGCAGTTCATGCGATACATTAGATAAATCTGATGTACATCGTCGCTCTGGTAAGGGTTCGAGAAGGGGCTCACGACAAGCACAACTCAAACGGTAAGATTTTTTCAAATATATCTTTAAAATCATGTGAATGTGCTTTTTACCCAACCAAACAGCTCTAATTTTCAAATAAATAACCCACAATGTAACTAACACGTTTTACTAACTATCTTTAGACATCGCATGGCACAAGAAATACAAAGAAAACTTGAAGAAACTGAAGTGAAAACAAGAGAATTAGAACAACGAGGTGTGACAGTAGAAAAGGCACTTCGGGGGGAAATTAGTGATGCACAAACTAGCAAGGAAGAGTGCGATTTACTTAAACAATGGTTTGATTTGATGCGGGAACTTACGGAACTAAGACGCTATGAAAAAGAATTGACTGTCCGAGCCGATGAACTTGAATTAGAAGATAGACATGCACGATTGCAACAGCAATTGCGTGAACGATTAGATAATGGTGAGTTCGATCTCTGTTAATTTTTGTTAAGTAAACTAATTTGAACATTTATTTGCAGATGGTCATAAAACCAAAGCCGATGTTAAGGTGGAAAGCAATATTATCAGTGAAATGATGGATATTGTAGCCAAACGAGATTCCCTCATCACAGTTTTAGAGCAGGATCGTATAAGGTGCATTACTGATCATTATAACTAAATCAATTAATTTTTTTTTGTTAGGTGTTGTATATTTTTCGTAAAGAAATCATATTTATTCTTTTATGTTAATATCTATTTGCATTATAAAAATGACTAATACTAAACTTGCATGGAGTTACACAAAGGGTAATTATCTCGAATAATATTTGGAACACAATACCAATGATTTTCAAGGGAATTCCAAACAAGTGTACACAAAATTTTCGAGATATTTAGACCTTGGAGTTACAAGTTGGTGTTTGATTTTTGCACAATTAACTAATTAGCTATTATTGTGTAATTTACAAAAAAAAAATTCGTATGCAAAGAGCAGTCTATGGTCATATAGAACGAAAATTTGATATTTTGTAGTTCAGTGATCTTGTTTAAAAGCTAATTTTTTAACCTTGGGTTTTTTTTTAAATTTTCAAGCATGTAATAAATAATGCGCCTGCTTAATTTCACAATTACTATTTCATGACGTATTTTTTAGTAAAAACCACAGATGTCATGTGAAATGTGAAAATACATTTTAATATCTATTTTGAAAATCAAATAAACAATTAGTGAACCTGTATTCTTATGAGTAGTGCCAGGTACAATGGCACTATGCCACAAGCCCCGCTTGGTTTAACACAAATGATTCAGTCAAAATTTAGCCAGTTTGCTTTCACAACTTGAGTAATATTTTTTACTCTCCGAACTCCTTAGTAAGGAAAGTATTGTAATCTGAAATTGAAAAAAAATTGACCCCCAGTTTTTATAAAATAAATTCAAACTTCATCATTTTGTAGTTTTTGTTTTCTTTGATTCAAAATTCTGAAAAAATGAAGTTTCCGTAAATAAAAGTTGTGTCAATAATAACTTTCAACCATGATCTTGAATTATAAAATATCGAATTTTCTGTCAGTTTGACCATATGGTTAGTTTTGTTAGTTTAGAATCTTGGATCGGTTAAGAAAATTTATCAACCAACAAATGTTCTTATTTTTTTTAGATATTCTGAAGAAGATCGTGATTTTGAAGAACAAATGCTTGCAAAAGGTCTAAGGTTAACTCCACTTCTAAAAAGTTCTGATAAGTGAATAGAAGAAAAAGTTCAATCTTTTTTAATTACCTTATTTTATATTAATATTTCAAGTAAATTATTTATTTTTGAGGTAGGTTTGCGTTCATGTTTTATGGCAGTGATAGATATAGGAATACAAATTTTAATGATGCAATGTGTTAAAGTTATGTCGTCTTGTTTAATTTATTAAGGTCCACTTTATCAATGCTTGATTAACTCGAACCAAAAGATTGTATAAATTATCCTTTAGTTAAAGATAATTGAAAATTGATGAAATGGGTGGCAATAAAAATATTGACATAGTAGATGGGACTGATTTTATTAAAAAAAAATTTTAATCTTGTACAGAAATTCCATATTTAATTTTATGATTTTTAATATCGATTTTTACTTGACTTTATGCACTTGTTACACAAAATAATAATTATTATACGTGAAAATAATATTTAATTATTAATTTAATTTTTTGCAAAGCTAGTCTTAATAGTGATTGATAACTTTTATCTATTTTACGACATCACATATTTAGCATTATTATACCTAATATATTTGTGATCTACGAATTGTATTTTGAATAAGGAATTGTAATTAATGTACAGAAACATTTATTTTACGAATGCAATTATTTAAGTGTTGTCTTTGTGTGTGAACTAAATAAAAATGCTTTTCTACATTTCTATACAGAGTTTTATTGTAATAACTAACTACTGTCATTCTGAAAATTATAAGAAATTGTAAAACTTTTTGGATAGGCCTCAAAAGAACCGATTATCAGTGCAAATTTATTTTTAAGATTTGACCCAGATAAAAGAAATAAAATGGTCAGTATGTAGGTACCCCCCACAGAACATTATTTACAATAGAAGGGAAACTTGCATGTTAGAATTGAAAATCAGCTTTTAGCGCCGCCACACCGCCTGGTCGCCAAGTAAAATAGTTCAGAAACCAATAATAGATGGCGTTCTATAGAATCAGAATACTAAAATCGCTTACTATTTTACTTACTTAAGTTACTATTTTATAACTTATCTGTGAGTTTTACTATGACAAAAGATTAATTATGGATCACCATAAATAAAAAATGAGCCTCAATTTTCTAAATTATACCGTGCATAATTCTAGTAGGCCCACATGATGTATGATTCAGCATATGTTCGCCATTCAGCAAAAGCTCACCGAGTAAAAATTTGTGTCTAACCAGAAAATGTTTCCTCATGCAAACGTTTATACAGACAAATTTTCCAAATCACACATCGTGCTGATCTAGCACAATATAAAAAATATGTATTGTCATGATTTTTGGTCAAAATATCTAGGGAATATTTTGGTTTTCATAATTTGTATGTGCGCCCACCAAACTTTGGTACGGCGCTATTCTGTGAGCAGGGAAGTGAAACTTCACTTCACATGGAATGGTTTAGCCAGCTGCTCTAGTAAATTAATTATAAATTTGTTTGAATATAAAAAGTAACTTTTTTAGTAAAAGTGTTTTAATTATTATGGAGAGGAAAATGTTTGTCGATGAAGAAATTAAAATTATTCAAGTATAACAGATAAAGAAAATCATAAAAAAAGTAAGCTAACAAAATTTAATTATTAACAGAATTGTTACTGGAAAATGATAAACGTAAGAAGATAAAAATTAAGTTTTAAAATATGCAAAATTTGTTTTAAGCCGAAATTGAAATCTGAGTGAGTCCATAGAATCGACAACGAATAGAAATTAATATTTATAAATTTTATAAAATAAAACAGCAATATATATTATTTCAATACTTAATTACAAATAATCTTCAATATTTCTTATAAAACTTATTTAAAAGATGGACGTTGGTTTAAAGATTGTTGTTGTGCAAATTCCCTTAAACCTTGCTTCACTACCTCATTAGTTACGCCATTTTTTACTAAAATTGAAGTTACATCAATTTTTCTTAAATCAGTAATATTCCTCAATTCGTCATCGAAAAATAACATACTAGAAAAATCAAGTTTGGATTGCTTTTTAAAACTACAAACGAAACTTTTTAGACGAGAGCTTTTAAATAAAATCATTAAAATACTTTTTAAAATGGGTAACTTTACATCCAGGATAGATTTCCTTATACAAGAAATAATCATTCCAGCCAAATAACTCGATGAGTTCCTCTGCTCCCTTTTGCTCACTAGTTCGCGACGCCACTGCTAAGTGGTATCCATCTTCGTGTAATTTTTTAAGTACTTCAGGAACTTCTGTATAACATTTAACGACGGTGCCGTTAGAATCGACAATTTTATTCGATGAACTAAAATCAACAAAATTGAAAAATTTCTAAAATATTTTGGGGTTATTTTCAAGTTACGCTTTTCTAAACGGGGGTGTCACATGCGTGTCGACCCAAAAGGGCCACAGCGTATAATCTGAAATTCAAAACAATTCCGATAAGTTAAAAGCTAATTACGTTATACAAATACGCACCAAGATCGAAAACTATTAACTTGGGCTTTTTCATTTCTGTCATGATTGAATTTTAAATCCAATATTTCACTATCTGGGAAAATTAAGTTTTCATTGTTGGCAAATCCGTCTGTCAATTCGACCACTACGGAATGGTCTTCCGTTTGATCAATTGTTTTATAAGCGTACGTGCTTAATTTGTGTTATCATTGTTTTTTCTTATCCAGGCTTATATTTTTCGAAGTTTAACGTGTATTGTACGTATAATAATTATTTATTTTGTGTAAATATTCGGCTACGCGTTCAATTGCACCAAAAGTGTTTTTTTACGAACCGAGTTTTAACTGAAATGTCATTTTGCACCATTTTGTTATTACGCGTATCATAGCAAATTGTAAATTTTCGCAATAATAAATTTATCGTTATATAGAATATTTTAAGAACATGTCATTGGATTTTAATTTCCAAAATTTTTTTGAGTAGTTTGGTACAGTTTTGACCGATTTGATTCAACACTATCATCCTTATATTTCAGAAAAATGATTGATATAACCGTTAGAAAATTGGATTCGACTAGTTATTCGTTTTCTGTTGACGATGACGTAAGTAGTTCTTATTTTACTTTACTAAAAGTCGCCTTTTCTCGTCCAATTGGAGAAGATTATGTGGGCCAAGATACCGACATCAGAATGGATTATAAAAGTTGCTATAGTCCTTCTGAAGGATCACCACGGCATTATGAATTAAAGCTAAATTGTTTGTTTTAGACAACAGTAACTCAATTTAAAGAAAAAATTGCTGACAGTGTAGATATAGCATCAGATCGACAACGTATAATATTTTCTGGACGTGTTTTAGAAGACTCTAGCAAACTAAGTGATCATGGTATATAAATTATAATGTAAAGAAATGAATGTAATATTATATCTAATTTGAATTATAGGTGTGCACGGAAAAGTTGTGCACTTGGTTTCCAGACCTCCCCCTCCGATTAATGAACCTAACCAACGTGCACCTTCACCACCACATCAACATACAACACGTCGAGGGATGGAATTTGTGGGTGCAGCGATGAGGTTTCCCGGAAATTTTGAAAATGCTTTCATGCCACAAGCACATTCGCAAAGCCTTGCAGCCAGTCGAATAAATGTTGCTAAAAGGTAGACATACACAAATTTTCTTTTAAATCTTGTCTAGTAAAACTTGATTGCAAAATTGTTGATCACATTTTTTTATTAGTCATTTGTTATTGATTATAAGTTTTGTAACAAGAACATAGCTTAGTCATAAAATTGTTCTGCATATTTACAATTTGATAACATATTTTAACTATTATAAATCATAGCTTAAGTTTCAATTTGTACTCTTTGCTCTTATACAGAGTGTTGAAAGATGATGGTACAACATTTCAGGAGGAAGCAGAACAGATTTCAGAGGAAATCGTGTGCAGTGATGTATTTAATGCTGTTCTGCAGGAAAATAAATAACAAATTGATTTGTTCTTGATTGAACACTCGAAACTTTTTATTAAAACAACTAAGATTCTGAAGGAATGAATCATTGAAAATGTTTCTTCAAATGGTACACATTATATAATCAAGATTTTTTTACTTGTATTTTTCTATGTACAATATAATATTGTTGCTCCCGTGCATGAACGACTAATGTACGAAATTGTTGATTTGAGATAAAGCAATTTGAACATTCATGTATTCACTAAAACTCTGAATTTAAAGTCATGAAAGCTATTTTATGCTTATTTATGGTTATCAGTCGTTTAGCTGATGAATGCATAAGTTTGTTTAAATTTCAGATTAGTGAGAAAATTACGATAAAGTATAAGTAACTCAAAAATGACAAATTTGCACATTCGTTGTTCATGCATGGGGGCAATGATATAGTAACCATTAGTTGAAAGAGATGATTGCTACAGCTGAGAAGAAAGTTTATCTCTGCTATCATAAACAAAATTTTATATTTAAGGAGAATAATATAGAAATATCTATGAATCGTCAAACAGAATATATTTTTAGAGCCTCTTTGCACCAGTCTTTGATGCATGTGCAGGCTGGCAAGAAAAGCTTTAACTGATGAGGAGTTGGTTGTAATGAAGTCTTTCAGGCAAACCCTGAGATGCATTTCACACTAGATGTAGTTACAGACCACACCCAAATTGTCTTTGTGGAGCTAATACCAATAAATGCATGTTTCTTGAATTTAACAATGTTGCTTATTTTCTTTTTGAAATGTTACAGTTTATTATAAAATGATATTATGTTTTTAGAATGCTTTTAAGAGCTGAACATATATTAAGAACACTAGAAAATCCAACTGAACGCCCTGCAGAACAACCAGTATCAGAAGAAACTCAAGAGGAAGTTACACCTGTTTTTGAAGCTCAAATTGTTGTTCCTAATATAGCAGCAGCAGTCTCTGAGGTTTCTTCTAGTAATATGTGAGTGTTTCATCTACTTTGTATGCAGAGGGGCGAATTCTTTTACAGCATCTTTAATAGTAGAAACTAGAAGAAAATATTGTAAATCATTATTTTGTTTAAATTGAAAAATGCTTGCTTTTCATTCTGCAATTACCTTTGATACATTAACCGAAACACCTTTGCTTTAAATTAAATAATTACATTTTTTTATAATTTAAAATTTAGAGCTTTAGAATAATTGAGGATTTGGGGCACAGGTGTAATTAACCAGTGTCACATTATTATCTAGGAAAATTGGCTCTTTTTTGGTACCTAATAATCAGGTATTAGATATGGGAAGTGTGCTTTTAGTCATTTTTATTTTAACAATAGTTAAGTCAAATTTTAACAATAATAAAGTGGAAATGAAAATATTCTCATCAGTAAATAACTTGAATTAATAATATTTATAAATAAACAAATAAACTAGTTCTAGTCCAAATTTTTACTAATTTTAATAAATACATGTTTCAGTTAAAATCATCGTTCAGTATTTATTATATAAAAGATGTAGAAAGGCTCAACAAACAGAATAATTTTAATTAAACCAAATTTCAAAAAGTTTGCTTTAAGATTTTCTAGAAAATAAAAAAGTTTTTAAAATGCATCAACTTCTACCACTTCACAGAGTAAAAGCAAAAATAATTCAAACTTTGAACTTTTCAATTCTCCAGTTACAATTTATGAAATTTAATATTTAACATCGTCATAATTTCTATCATTATAATAACTATCATTATTTATTAGCGAAACATAATTTCTAATGTGTACTTATAATATGAATGCTATGAAAGAATGTTTTGGCTCCTTGTCTACAACAGATAACATGCTTTGGCTAAATATAAAGAATATTTTCTATAATAAGATATTAAAAAATTTCAGGACATTGGCTGAAAGCACAACACCTGTGGTATCTTCTGAACAAGTTAATAACGAGACAGTTTCCTCTTCAGAATCAGTTGCATCAGACAGTACATCTACTCCAGAACAATCAACAAATGAAGCAAGGCCAGCAAATAATTCCAATCCACCAAATCCTGCAAGCACCGAGTAAGTACAATGAATTAAATATTTTTATCCAATATCTCACAATAATAGAGGTATAACTATGGTTTTTTAGATAGGTAAAATAACATATAACTCTAGTGACTTATGTAACTTATGAGTGGGGTTAATATTATAACTCACTCACATTTTTAATATAAAGTTCTCAGCCAATTAACCACAACATAGCATAGCATAACTTAACATAGCACTACAAAACAAAATGGTATCGATTTATTTGACATAATTAAATTAACTAATTATATAATAATAAATTCGCGATAATTGTACTAATTATGGTACAATACAAATTATTATTACTTTCTGACATTTACTTTCAATTTCTACGAGCGCCTTCCTATTAATTCGTTGGTATAATAGATAAATTCATAATATACCTAAAATCGTTAATGCTTTGTTATGTTATGTTATGCCAAATTGGTCATTTGTCAATTTGAACACACACATAAGTTTCAATGTATTTTAACTTCTGTGCTAAGCTATGCTATGCTATGTTGTGTCACGTTAATTGGCTGAGAACGCTACTTTATGCCTAATTATTTAATACACCACAGCCTTACTAATAAACGTTGTATAAATTTTATACAGGGCTTATACAGGGTTGCATAAGAAAACGTTACTAATAAACCGTGTATAAGCTCTACTCTGTATAAGCTTGTCATAACTATTCATAGATGTACTTATAAAGCTTGTATACAGCCTGTATACATGGTGTATAAGTAAAAACGTTACTAATAAACCGTGTATAGCGATGAGGTAGTCAAGGTTTTCATGAGTGTCAAAACACATTTTATACAAATCTTATACAACTAGAACTCTAGTTTAACGATTCCTTGTCATTTTCTCCATTTTTTAAGTTAAATATATTTACTTAAATGACTTTAATAACATAAATTCAAATGACAGTGACAGAAAAAGTCACAAAAATGACATTTCGAGTGTATAACCATAGTATAACACAGTTATAGCTTATGCAGTTCGTATACAATGTTTATTAGTAGAAAATTTATATACCCCTTATACAGTGCTTATACAGTGTATAACTATACACTTGTTCAACGCGTGTATAACGAATTTTTATTAGTAAGGCTGCTACTTTATACCAGTTTTCATAATTTAAATCTGACATTTTAAAACGTCAAATGTCAAAACAATTAATTACATTTTAAACTATTATTACGAGATATTGGATAAAATCTTGTATGCCACGCGTGTGTTAATAACAAATAAGTCACTAAGAAAATAGCCCTCTCGGCCTAACGGCCTCGCAGGCTAAACTTTCTCTCGTGACTTATTATTCACACTTGTACCATAAATAGTTATTATAAGTTCTGGTTTTCTAAAATGAAATTATTTTTAGAAATACAACTCGAACTGCCGATTATGCTGCATTATTAGATAATTTGAATCGTGTTCAGGCTCGCTTTGCACCTTTTCTGGCAGAATATACTACATTTATGCATAACGATCCTGCAATTCCATTAGAGGTAATAAATATTACTTTTAACCCAAGTAAATTATTAAAGCAAATATTTATTGTAGGAAACCAGGGCAACACAAACTAGAATAAATCGTATATCAGAAACTTTACATTATTTAGGACATGCCTACCATGCACTTAGTGATATAATTATTCGTGTACGCAATCCACCACCAAGATTTTTAATGTGCCGACCAATTTATATACAACACTCGGCAATTCTTCAAGCTGGTATTCCTATACAAGTAGAGGTATTCTGCGAGTATTGAAACGTTATTATTAATATTATGCTTGATTTTGTTATTTTGTAGGCTCAAATTAATATTGCAACTACTTCTAATCAAACTACAACTACGTCAAATGCTACAAGTACATCTAATACTACAAGTTCGCCGAATGCTGTACTTTCATCTAGTCCTACTTCCACTGTTAATTCGACTTCAAATGCTATGCCTAATGCACCTTTAATAAGTTCGTCTAATATTATGTCCGGTGCTGCTAGTGCATCTAATATTTCTAATAGTCCAAGCGTTTCAAGTCACACAATTTATGGAATTCCTGGTGGAACTAGTGTGCGTGTACATCAAATACCTTTAATGCAAAATCGTATTAATTTTTCGGGTGGTGGTGGTGTTGAAAGATTACTTATTGTAAGTAAAAAGTTAATTTAGTTTCAAAAATAGACAGGTTATTAATTTTTTTTGTAGGATCCTATAGGAGAAGCAGATGCTACCCTCGCTGGCTTAAGCCCTTACCCTGCAGTGTCCACATCGACTAGGACCTTTATTCGTGGAAGTCCAGATCATGCACGTCGAATGATGGAAATTGTAGAACAAAGTGGCGAGGTTCTTCGCAGCGGGACAGAGGAAGCATTACGAAATATATTGACTCAGCCTATAGATTTAACAACTTTAGGACGTAGTGCTTCTTCTTCTGGTAACGACGATGAAGCTAATAACCCCGATTTGTTGTTTGAAATTGCCCCAGAAAATCTTACAGGTAATTTTTTGCCTTAGATGTATATAAATAACTTTTAAATTTGTTTTTAATAATTAGTTCTTCAAGGATCATTAAATACGCCTACCGATTTTATTCAAAATATTGTGCAAATGGCACTTGGAAGTGGAAATCCTAACAATCCACCTGCAGCATCTTCTACAACAGAAACATCGACAGCTACAACTGCTTCCGATACAAATCCAGTTCAGAATTCTCAAGCCAGGGGTAACACACAAACTCAACCGACAACTGCCACGTACACTCGCTCGACTGCTCGTCCACATGTACAGATTTCTCAACATGCCTTACATGCTTTCGATCCCTTCCTTCCTTGTAACTCTCATCACGTGGGAAGACGGAGACACAATGCTACAAATAATTCTGGAGCAAATAATACCACACAACCTCGTGCTAGTACAGATACGGATAGCGCTCCTACTGAAGAATCTAGAACTGACGATTCTCTCAATTTAGATCCTGGTCAATTGTTATTCAATATTGCTCAGAGCATTATTGGATCAGTTCGTATGAATCAATCTGGCACTCGTACGGAAAACATACCGCCAGCGCCAACTCCACTCCCAATGATGCCAAATCCAGCTCTAGTTACATCAAGTCCGGTCACACCTACCCCTAGGGTAAATTTGGTAAGTTTATTTTTACCTATCTTTAGTCTTACAGTGACTTATGCTTTATTTCAATCAAAACTGTGAGTTTTACAGCATAATCTTATGGAATTAAATTTATACTAAATTAATAAAATTATAGTGATGAAGGTTGTTAATATTTGTAAATGCAAGTGTAAATGTTATATTTAGCCGATGCAAGTAGACGAACCTGTAGTAGATGCAGTAGCGAGCGGTTCGACTTCTTCACAATCTTCATCTCAATCAAATAATGATGTTACGATGCAATCATCTTGGGAAGAGCATGTCCCTACTGTAAGGGTTGTATTATCTAACGATTTAGAAAGTATAAACTAGATTGATATTTTTGTAGGAATGGGTGCCCCTATTAAAAAGAGATTCAACCAGACAAAGAAGGCAAAGTTCACCATCTCGATTTAGTGATGCATATATAAACACTCTGCCCTCTAAACGACGTAAAATAATTGAAAGTAATAAACCATTGCAAGGAAACAGTCTTCCGCAAATGATTTCTGGTATTTAAGAATTTTTTTTCATTCTATTGTGGTTTTTATTAATTTTTATGTATTCACAGAAAATGTTCGACGTGCAGTAAATGGACATGCTGCAGAAATATCTAATTCCTCTGTAGTAGAAAATGTAGTTCAAACAATAAGTGGTGATGGAGGTCTTCAGACAGCGTATCGTGAACATATTCGTGCTGTATTGCGTGATCGCTTGAGGAGAAGTAATGATTTTACACCAAATCGATATCCTAACGCTAATAATTACTTTATGGATCAGTCTCAATAAAAATTTATTTATTATCTGTATTATTGTTATTTATTTGCCAATGTTGCATTTATAATGTACTTTATTTACTATTGCAATTAATAAATGTATAGCTCCTAATTTTTTTATTTTCTTTTTAGCCATTCACACAATACATCTGATAATCATTTTCATAAACAAAAATAGTGAGAAGTACCTTTTATGAATTAACAACGAAATCGGGGAACGGGGGAGATAATTGAACCGTACCCCTCAAAGTACTACGTAATAGAAATAAAACATTTTACTTACATAAACAACCAAACGAGATATTGTTATGAAACAATAATGGTTGATTATATTTGATGAGTTGATGAATTAAGCTTGAGTGACACTATCAAACTTTGGTTATATTTTCGTCAAACTTTGTTGTCAAATGTTTGACGAAAATAATATAAGCCAAATTACATTATCAAATTTTCGTCAAACTTTGTATGATACAAAGTAGCGCGTGTCATATTTTCGTTCAACTTTTGAATAAACATGCGCATTGCTGCAAAACTATGCAGTAAGGTTGGCTTTCGCATATCTTTCCTACAAACATAACCCCACCCAAAAATTTTCATCAAACTTTGAAGTAAAATGTTTGACAAGAAAGTTTAACGAAAATATAACCAAAGTTTGATAATGTCACTCAAGCTTTATCCGTGATGATTCATTTGATGACACATGCATGATGATTCATATAATATGATAACCTGTTTTAGTTGTTTAAAGACTGCTGAAATTGCAGTCTGGATTGTTCTAGAAATTCTTGGAAGTTTCTAGAAAGATGTATTTTGATATAAATAGCAGAGTGATTTGCTGTGGAGAAAGTCCGAGTTCGGACTCGGATGTGTTAACATAAATACCGTGTGAATAAATAGTGGTGTAATAAATATATTTTTTCGGGTAATTTTTGCCCTCAGCTAACGCCTGATGCAAATAATCCTTTACGTTCAGGCCAAAAAATGGTCACTTTATTCCCTTGGTGCATAATGTACTATTAGCTCTTTAAGAAATTAAATAAACGTTTTGATTTTCGTTACAATATTTTAAAAAGCGCGTATTATATTACTTCTTATACACGAAATAATGAATGTTGCCTATACTGCATAGCATAGCATAGCATGAGTGATGAGCGGGGCATGTGGTGGCGAAGCCACCTTATCCCCTTCGTCTGTGTGTTTGCTGATTGACGTTGATGTTTTTTCAGGGCCCGCAGGGCCCGCTGGAGTGCGTGTAGCGTGTGTGGCGGTTTAGCGGCGGAATGCCGTAAAATAAAATTTTTGCTGTTCGTTATTGCGAGGGTCGTCGTTCCAGTTGAGTACTGTCGAGGTTGGTGAATTTGAGTGCTGGTCGGTTTTTGCGGTCGAGTACAGGCGAGCAAGGTTTTTTGGTCGAGTACAGTCTTGTTTAGTTTGTTGTTAGGATCGGTTGTAAGTTGTTGATGATTTCTGCGATTATGGTCGGATCGATGTTGTGGATTGCCAGTTGGGTGGTGATCAGAGCGATGATGTTTGGCATTTGGGGCGGAGCCTGTTGTGGTTGGTTCTGGTGTGTTGGCCAATCGTGTGGAGTGAGGTTGTGTTGATGGTGGCTTGTGAAATTGCGACGGAAATTTGGCTTTTGTCTTGGTTTTGGGCAGCGGGGGCATCCTTTATAGCTGGCGGGATGCGGTCCTCCGCAATTTGCACATGTTGCCTGTTGATCTCTTGGTTTTTCGCATGTGTGGGTGAAGTGGCTACCCGCACATTTGACGCATCTTGGGGGTGAGTGACAAGCGCTTTGAGTGTGCCCGAACGATTGACATTTGTGGCATTGGCTGAGTCTCATTTTCCTATGTGGGGCTTCGATTTGGACATCGATGTCCAGGATCTTGGTGATGTTGAAGACTTCGCGATTGTTTGGAGTCTTTTTGAGTGTGACCATGACCAGGGGGAGCGGTTTGCGGTCTCGTCCGCGGTACATCCTGGCTAGGTGGTCTGCGTGGAATCCTTGTGATGCCAGGTCTTCTTTGATTAGGTCACAGTTGAGGGTGTGGTGGATCCCTCGGATGACTATTTTTAGAGGTTTTTCTTCTGTCAACTTGTGGAAGAAAAAGCCTGTGCTGTCGTCGGGTAGGGTGGCTTCGAGTGTGGTTCGGAGTCTTCGATGGTCGTTTGGGGTGGCCGGGTAGATTTGTAGTCCTTCGGGTGATGATCGTACCTTGGAGTACTTGATGTCTTCTTCTCGGAGTTTTTTCATCAGGGATGGCCATCTTGCTGTGTCTTTTAATGTAATTGGTGGGATTCTGGTTTTGATGCTGAGCAGGGCTGGGATCGTTGCGTTGGGGTCCATGGATGGTGGTGTGGGTGTCTCGCCTATGTTTATTTCGGGAGGTGGAACCGATGGTTCGGTATTTTGGTCGGTGTCTTCTTTGTTTAGAAGAGGGTTGAAACGGTTGGAGCGCTCGCGAAGTTCGGGTGGAGGCGATTTTTCGGTTTTCCGTATTCTTTTCTTTTTGGAGCCATGGACTAGTGTGAATTCTTCTTGGTCCTCGGAGGAGGCTTCGTGTTCGGCTTCGTCATCAGATTGGTTGGGGGTGGTTGAGCGGGATGATTTCAGGCTGGCGATTTCCATATCCAGGTCACTGGCTTCGGACATCAGGGTTTCCAGGTTGATGGATATTTGTTGGCGATGGGCGATCAATGTTGCTAGGTGTTCTTCGTCAGTTGGGTCCGGTAAGTGTCTGGCGGACGGGCTGTCGTCGATGAGTGGCATGTCGGGTAGAGGAGTGGGTTTCGTCTGTTGCATGGCTTCGGCTATCAGTTGAAACTTTCTTTCAAGTTCTTGCATTTTTATATCTAATTGTTCTTCTATAGGTGTTTCGGGTTCGCTGCTGGTTGGGGTTTCAGGAATGTTTCCCTTTGATTTCCCTCGTTTTTTCGTCATGGAGTTCGATGTTGCACCTACGGTGGTCGGGCTGTGATGATAACGTGATGATAACTGCCTATACTGCATTTAATTCAATGAGTTTTTATAGCCGTAGTCACCACAATCTCAGTTGGTTATCTGCATGGACTTATGGTTATCTGTTATCTATTCTGCGGGCTCGAAAATTTTGTGTAGGTACACTTGTTTGGAAATCCCTGGAATTCTCAGAAATTTCATTTCTGCTGTTTGGATATTTTGGAAGGCTTTTTTCTTACTGTCGAGTTTTCAGAGCCATATAGTATGGTTGGAGCAGCCATTACTTTGTAGAACTTTAATTGCGGTTATTTCCTTGTTTTTCTTCCTAACGTTCTTCTAATTGTGCCACATATTCTTTTATTCTTTGGTATTTACTGATTTTATTACCTGCATCTTTACTTTCTTGATATGTAACATCGCAACCTAGGAACTGAAAATGATTTACCTGTTCTAGAATGTTATTGTCAATTACAATCTTTGTTCTTGCTGGATCAGGTCCTAAAAAGGCCATTGTCTTGTTTTTTTGGGTTGATATTCGAAGATTGTATACGAAGCTTAATTTATGGAGTAGCTAAGATTGCTTTTTGTAATTTATTTTCGTCATCTTGAATAATAACTTGGTCATCGGACCTGATGGGTCCACTTCTTTTTTCCATTCTCTCATTAGATCATCTATGTATATATTAACCCGTTCACGCACGCATTTTCAATTTTGACCACAAAAATTCTTTCACGATGTTTTCTTGTAAAGTTAATTTTTCTGAATATTTAAAAAAAAACGAAAGTTGTGATCCGATCTATAGTATAGGAAATATAGCACTTCCAAAATAACTATGGAGGTGCCATATCTCTTATGCTAGCCCGAAAAATTAGAGTTTTATTACGTAAAAAGTGAGTTCATACTTTAGAACTTTCAGAATTTTTTCAGAAAAATCAACACCATAATTATTAAAGTATTCACAGAGTAAGTAAAACAAAGCTGAAATGAGCAGATTTAAAAGTTAGCTACATGTTGACGACTGACATATTTCGAAATCGCGTAAAATCTTCTCAAGTTGATCACAACATGCCAGCACCTCTCGGGTACATTTATAGGATATCCATATTTGTGGACATTGGGCACCCAAGGTCATCCGCTCAAGTAACACCGAATTACACGCATTTAAAAGGAATGTCCATAATTATGGACGCAGTGCGCGAACGGGTTACAAAGAGTAAGTGATAAACTGCATCCTTGTCGTAGCCCTTGATTAGTTTTGATTAATGTGGTTATTGCTTTTCCTGTATCAATAGAGATTTTCATATTTTTATAAAGGGTTTGTATAGTTTTTATTAGATGCTTTGGGTATCCTCTTTTAGACTTTATTTTCCGTAGTTTTGATCTATTTATTCGGTCGAATACCTTTTCGTAGTCTATGAAAGCTCAGTGAGTCTCTAAATTAAACTCTTGCCTTTTTTGTACTATTTGATTTACAGTGAAGACGTTGTCAGCGCATGATCTGCCTTTTCTGAATCCTACTTGTTCTTCCCATAAAAGAGCATCCGAGATAACTTGGAGTCGTTCGTTTATGATCTTACTATACAGGGTGCTGAATGACTTAGCCGAACATAGGAAATTAACATGTAAAACTTATTGATGCAAATTCCTGCTTTCCTAATTATTTTAAAGAAAAAATGAAAGACACAAAAATAATGCAAAAATATAAACTACAAATGATAAAAGTATAAGATTTCATTTAGCTTTTACTTAAAAAGTCAAAAAATGCTTTTGAAATGGACGAGTTTCACAATTTTTTTTATTTTATTATATGAAAGTAGAAGTCAAAATGAACATTCAGAATTTTTTTCAAATTATTTTGAGTACGTCTAAGGTAAGAAAACAATTATTAAAGGAGAGGCCGGTGACGTCATGGGCCTCCTTTTTTTTAAAAATAGCAGGGTTTCAGAAACCAATAAAAAACGTGCTGCCAATTTGAAGCAATGTAAATGGCACTGTCAAAGTGTTGCAGGTTATAAACAACAATGAAAACCGAACCAAACTGCATAAAATATTTATGTTTTTATGACATATGTATTACATATGCATTACATCAACATGCAGCATTTTTATTATAGTTTCATGTTTATATATTATTTCTAAAAATTATTTCTAATGAAACACTCCCATTGTTAAAAGTTTTATTTATCAGACTGGCCATGTAAGTTTCTATGGAAATTATTTTTGAAAATAGAAATTAAATTGAATTTATTACATGGCTAGTGCGATAAATGAAAATTTTAACAATTTTGAAAGCATTTTTTGACCTTTTAAGTAAAAGCTAGATGAAATCTAATGGTCTTATCATTCGTAGTTTATATTTCTGCATTATTTTTTGTATCTTTCATTTTTTCTCTAAAATAGTTAGAGAAGCAGGAATTTGCATAAATAAGTTTTTACGTGTTAATTTCCTATGTTCGGCTTAACTCATTCAGCTCTCGGTATAATTTGTATGTAGAAGTTCAGCAGACTATAATAAATTCCTCTATAGTTATTTGTGTTATGTCTTTCTCCTTTCTGGAATATAGATATCACTAGAGTACGGATTTCTAGCAAATTTGCTATACATAAATATTGATAGCAGAAGTGTAACTGTTATGAATGTCCATGAATTTGATAAAAAGAAGGCATTTTGAGCTTTTATGCTTATATGCTTTTTTTGATACTTTTATGCTTAGATTTACTTTTAAGCATTTTTAGTGCTTATTTTAACACATTTTCGATAAATTAAAAAAACAATTGCAGTAGGTACATAAATGCCCACTACATTTATTTTAGACCGGGAGCAAATGACGATTTGACCTAAAACCCATTTTTAAGTCACAAAATTCTTGTGTTCTTTTTCTTGACTAGGGAATTAAAATCGACAGACGTCTACCTCCTAAGGATAATTAATTGGTTTGAAATTTAAATCACAGTAGGCATTAATTTGTCGACTAAACTAAATTATTATAAAAGGAGCTTTAACTAAAACTCACTTTTATAAAAGCGCATAATAGCTAAATTAGGTCATCTATTAGGTAGCTGGAAACAATAGGTCTTCCTTTAACAGAAGCTATACCTAGATGTGGTAAATATTTTTCAAAATACTATTTCAAAAGTTCAAGTTTTTTGGCAAAAGAACTTAAGTATGGGCACAAGATATAGGAATCAATTTACATTGATTAGATCAAATAGCTATAGTCTATAGTGTTTTCAAAGCAAATTTTGATAATGAAATTAACAATTAAAATTAACTGATAATGAAATGATACTGAAATTTAATCACAATAAATTTTTAATGAAAAATTAAGAAAATAATTTAATAATTGCATTTTTTATAAAACAATGATGTCGAGACATTATTTTATTATGTTACTTTTTATAACTATTTTTTTTTAATTTATTACTTTTTTCTTGTGTTTTTTCAAATTAATTTTATTAAAAAAAAATATTTTTTTAATGCATATATTAAGATAAAATCAATAATGACAATTTTTTGTGCTATTTTAAGTGCTATTTTCACGATTTTTTATGCTTAAAAGTCCGTACTCTAGATATCACTCTTGCTTCGTACCATTCGTCTGGTATGGTATATCTCTTCCAACACAACATATTGAAAAGGTGTAATATTCGAAATTTAAGAAGTACCTAGATCACAGTATTTAATTAATTCTGAATTTAAGTTATCAAGTCCTGTTGCTTTTCTGTTCTTGATGTTTTTTAAAGCTTTCTCTAGTTCAGTGTTTCCCAAATATATCGACATTGCGGACTCCCAAAATTATACCCTAATATTAAGGGACCCCCAAAAACAGTTTTGTTACAAAAATAAAAAATAAAGCCATGGCATATTTGTCTAGTGTGTTAGCGCCGTTGCCAGATCAAACGTTAATTCTTAAAATTTCAGAAAAACTTCATTGTTAAGGTAATTTTGTCTATTCGCCTATTTTTTTTCTTTTTATGTCATAGGTTCGCGGACCTCTATTTCGCAAATACTGCTCTAGTTCATTAATATCTATAGGGTCTATTTCTGGTGTGTATGTTGTCTCCGATTCTTCTACATTTTCCGTTATTGGATTGTACCACATCTCTTGGTAATGTTTTATCCAATCTTCCTTCGTTATTGTATATATGTTTGCTACGTCTTTCTCTGTTCTATTTAGGTGTTTCATTAATTTATATGCAATTGTTTGTCGCCCATGTAAATCGTGTTCTATTTTACTTATAAAAGTAGATATTGATGCAATTTTTAATGGTTTCCCCTGACGCATTTGACATTGATGCTTTCCGTTGTTGGTGTTTGTTGTTGTTGTTGTTGTGTACAGAAATTTTACTGGATATTTACAGGGGTAAATATATACATCAAGCACGATTTAAGCAAGGGTGCTTAAATCGGTATTTAACCCGTTGTTGGTACACATGTGAGCGCGGCGCCGGCGCTCACACAAATAACATTACGAACGTCAATCGTATAAATGATGTCGAATTAATCTGATACCTACTATGAATACCTTCAAATGACATGACTACAAATATTGACAAAAATAAATTATAGCGCTATTTGTCATTCCCGCATAGTTATCATCTTACAAAATTGACAGCACCGATAAAGTGAGCGTCGCTGTGGCGTATTTGACCATCAATTATCGAAAGATAATTAAGCTCAAAAGTCAGCTAATTAGCTGACCCTGAAAAACAACTGAATTTTAAGCTGAAGCAGCGGAACGTCAGCTCAAAATTCAGCCAATTAGCTGACGCTGAAAAACACTGAATTTTAAGCTGAAGCAGCGAAGCGTCAGCTCAAAATTGAGCTAATTTGCTGACGCTGAAAAGCAGCTGAATTTTAAGCTGACAGACCGCGGTGGCAGCAAATAATTTGCCGACAAATTTTTTCAGCACAAAATGTTACTTGGGCGCAATATTATTATCACCTCCGTACGTACACGTGTTTCTAGTTTTTTCCTTTCATCATGGCCAATAAATTAATTTTGTAGTTTGAGGAGACCGAAGAAAAATCTTTGGGAGTCTGATAGTGATATTTCTGAACTTGCACCTAAGCAGTAATACACAACAATCAAATAAACTGCAAATATCTCGTTGGAGAATAGTACAAAATTATTTATAGTAGGTACATACAAAATAGAATTTACATTTTTAATATTTTAAAATTTAAAATTTTTAAAAAATTTGTATTATAATTTTATTACATCTAGATATTAAATTATATAATTCATTGTAATTTTCTTTGATTAATAATATTGTTTTAAATATTTTTAGTCTAACCTGTCAAGTAGCTATTTATGTCTTTTTTTTTAAATAATGATTTTCTATTTATTGTGTTTCTTCACTTTACTGTTAAAATTCTATTATTTCAACGTTTTGTTTAGTTCTTTTAAATATCATATTCTGTTCTAATTTGAAACAATAATAATTATTATTAAAATATAAAAAATCACATGTAGTACATATCATCGGCTTAGTTAGAATTCCTCGTAAGTCCAAATTGCACAATTTTACAGGGGAAACATAAAACGTTTTAAAACAAACAGTGGTTAAAGGTAAAAGAAATTTTTTGGTAGCTTAAAACATCAGTTTGTAGTTTTTTTACATTTATGAGGTTTTCTAGGTCGATAGAGCTCATTTTTTTAAATATTTTAGCGCCAAAATGTTATTTTCGACATTTTATGGACTTACGAGGGTTTCTAACTAAGCCGACGATATACATAATTACTATTAAAATATATTTTTATACTACAAAATTTTGTGTTTTAAATGGTTTCATTAGATTTTACAAAAGGTACATCAGGCACGATATAGGGGTAGTGTAAACATTGACTATATTTATAGGTTTTATAGAAGAACAATGATTATATGAAATACATTTTTTTTAATTATTAAATTTATTGATTATAGATTATAGCGAGGAATTAAAAAAATGTCCTATTTTCGAAAAATCTATGAGTATACAAACAATAATAATAGCGATCCAGTAAATATTTAAAAATAAAAATTGCCACGAGAAAAATTATTTAAAAACCTACGCATCTTAACTTTGTCCTACTAAAATAAAACAACCCGCAATTGTGTGGGTGATTATACGATTGGTCGCATAAAAGTATGTATCTAGAATTTCAGAAATGCGCGTGGGAAAATCGTAAATTTGCGTTGTTTATCATATTTTATATACAAGTGAAAGGTTGATAACCATTGCAAACATTAATATTTTAAATATATGAAAAACAAAGATGCGGAGATAAATCTAACAGAAATGAAAGTTTTCAAATATTTTTTACATCCTACTTCATATAAGGCATGGAACACAAATATTTTGTATTACTAATAATAAGTGCGTCAAAGTTTTTAACTATATATTTTCAATATAACATTAATTTTATTTTTTATGAAAAACTGAACAGGTACTGAAGGGAAATATAGTAGTTTATTATTTATTTTCACTTCCAACCATACTCTGAAAGTTTTTTGTTTTATTTTCTGACCTACCGTCAAAATTCTGTTAATGGTCCGTCAAAATTAAGTTTTTGATAACAAAAACTTAACAAGAAAGTAAACAAATAAATATATAATCAGAAGTGTCCTCGGGAACTTTTAATTTGGAAATTTAGACCAAATATAATATTTGCCATATTAACATTTTTGTGCTTCACTCCTTGACAGTATGTTATCTTTTTTGGTTTGAGTAGCTTTCCGAGTTTTTCCTGAAATTTAAAAAATTTCAAATTGTATTACAAAATATTTTTTATAAATAAATTTGTTTACCGCCAAACAGAAACTTTCTATTGAAACTATTTAATTTTTAGTTTAATTTAATAGAGAATACCACGCAATCTGATAGATAAAAATAACATAATGAAATAATTCGATTCTGATATCACTCTGATAATCCCATTTTGATAATACCACTGAAAACTGTTTTGAATGGAAAGCAAACTCTTTATGCATAGTTAAAATATTGTAATATTACAAATAAATGTAATAAATAAAAGAATAAAATATTATAAATCACTTGCCGTTCTATCAACCCTCCCGGATCCGACCATATAGATTCTATGGTCTATAAGTTTCCATGGTAATTATTTTTGAAAATAGAAATTAAATTGAATTTATTACATGGCCAGTGCGATAAACGAAAATTTTAACAATTTCGGAAGCAATTTTTTACCTTTTAAGTAAAAGCTAGATGAAATATAATAGTGTTATCATTCGTAGTTTATATTTCTGCATTATTTTTGTGTCTTTCATTTTTTCTCTAAAATAATTTGGAAAGCAGGAATTTACATAAATAAGTTTTTACATGTTAATTTCCTGTTCGGCTAACTTATTCAGCACCATGTACATAATTTGAAATACCTATAACCTACTGTTTTAGCTACTTTATCCAGTTTTTTTGAGCGTTCAAATGTTTTCATTTCAAAATTATTTACCAAAAACAAAAGTAGGTACTTAAAAGAACTTACTTTAATTTATTATTAATAATTTTTATTGTGGTAATTTATTTAAAACAATGAAAAGTGAAAATAAATAAGATACATCATTGTTCTATTTATTAATAAAACATATAAAAATTAAAACAAATTAGGTTCTGTTAATTATTAACAGACAAAACTAGTTTTGCCTAAATCTTGGTACCAATTCTAAACTAGTATTGCCTGAAATGAATTAGAAATTTCAGCCCAAACTAGCTATATCTAAAATAAAGTTTTAAAGTTAAATATCAATAATAATTATTATTCTTGGAAGTAAATTTAAGAAGTTCAAAACTTGAAAATGTCAGTTCGAAGCATTCCAATTTTAATAGAATCATTAATTTTTAAATTACGAAATTAAATGATTTTTAACAAGAGGTGTCACCTGATGGGCGCCTGTTTTATTTAAATTTCAATGTTAATTGGCGCTGTGGAGTCCCTTTCTAAATGCACCTAAAATGTACATAGACATAGATAGTATCATTTTCCTTGAAATTCATAATATTTATGGGGGAGAGGAACTATTTCACATCTTGACATAGTACAATAGAACAATTACGTTTTTGGCTTTCATATTTACATAAACAACGTAAATACATATTTTAACGTAAATAAATTATTTAGAAGTTTGACGCACCAATATAATGAAGTAGGTACTTAGTGAATTCCTTTAAAACACGATGTCAACTTTCATAAATTAAGATTCATTGGAATTCATGTAACATTGCTTTTAAATGAATAAACAGTAAGTAAATCAAAACCAATTTGCAGCTTGGAATGTGAAAACTTACGTCGTATGTGAGGACCTAATTTATAAATTTTTGAAAATATTTTCTTATCTTTTCATTTACATTAAGTACTTTTTAGAAGCCAAAATTTCAGCAAACCGCATTTTTTATCTCGCTTATTTTCCCTTATACTATTATCTTCGATGAGCTAGTTCTCAACATCCAGAGTATACATAAAAAGCTAAAACTCAGCATTCAGCTTTTTGAATTCTCCACCCTTAATTTGGTTTTATTTCATTTATCCATAAATTGATATTGATATAGTGCTGCAAATAATTAATAGAAGGATTATTGCAATATGAATGTCCTAGAGAAATTACTCAAAGAATCACTCCACGAACATTTTAAAAACATTCTAGATTTTTCTTTTTCTTTATTTTATTAACCCGTTAGGTTCAGGAATTAATCAGATTTAAACACATCTTGTAAACTCAATATTATAATTTATCGGAAACCTAAACTTATTTTTAAACCAAAATATAAATTTTCCAAGAAAATTGCTTGAAGTAGAAGTAGAACAATGTTTTTTTACCTTCATTTTAGGTTGTTCATTGTTTCAAACGACTTCTGGAAATATTTTAAAATCAAAGTAATTTCAATAAATAACAGTAATAAATGACGAAAATTGGAATAAAAAGTGCGAAATTCTTTGATTTAAAAATTGTGTATGTTGTATCTACTACATTATACAGATGCCATAGTAGTTCTTGTTCTCGTGATTTTTCCATGTCTTTCAATCTTGAATTATTCGTGTGACAACTTAATTTGCATATAAAAATAAACTTATCAGATTAAAAAGTCAACTTCTTATGTATTTTACTCTGAATAATATTTTTAAGTTCTTTTTTCGTATAGGTATTAAATTATCAATTTTTGAGTAATCAAATTTACATTAACAAGATTTTAAATTAGTGTTGTTCACTAATTCTCATACCAGATCTTTACAAAGTAACGTTATTTATTGAAAAATTTAAAGGAATTTACAAAACAAATTTTATGATAAATGGACATGGTGTTTAAAATTGCAAGTTTTAAATTGGTACTCGTACCTATTCATGTAAAAATAATCTTATAATTTACGATTAACAATAAATATTCGAACGATCAGATTTAAATTTTTTTTGCTTTTCTGATTGAACTGATGCTGACAAAACAAAAATTTGACAATTTTAATTTATTTCACTATTTATTTTTATTCTTCTAAATGTTTTTGTGCCGCCCTCTTTTATAGTCGACACTACATACTTTTATTCTTGACAAAAATCTTCTTACATTTTATAAAAATAAATCCAATTTTATACAAAACAAATTTTTTTTAATTGTGCCGAGAAAATGAATAATTAAGAAAATTTTAATTTTAATAAAAAGAAAGGAGAATTTAATTGATAATGAAGTATAGATAAAAATACTAAATCCAAAAGAGAATATTAAAAGAAAAATGATCAATATTAAAATAACCGAAAGTATCAAAAAATTGAAAACAAATAATACAAGACAGAAAAATAGAATTAAAAGAAAAAATATTAAATAGAGAAAAAATTATTTAAGTAAATGGTAGGAAATGATTCAATTTATGAAATATATAGTTAGTAAAAAAATAAGTTAGACACCTAAGAAAATTCTCAGAAATCGTTTGTATTTTAAAATTTTGTCCAAATTATTTTATTAGCTCTAAAGCTCTAAATAGACCGATTAAAGTTTACCCCGTCTACTGTCTTAGGTTTTTCATCCAGGAAATGTGTCATCTTCCTATCCTCTTAACTTTTCCTTGTAGAATCAACTACAGTAAAGTCGTCTCGTCTTCAAAATTCTTATGTGTTTACCAATATTACAAGAAGACGAGCGCTCTTGGGATTACCAGGGATACCTATGGATGGCTTATTTTTACTAACTTATTTAAGAAATATTGATCGAAAAAAAAGATCGGTAGAACACAACATCAACTATAAGATATATTTTATTTCGATCTTGAGAGGAAGTCAATTAATATTTAATCAAGTTGCAGTTACTTAGATTAATTTAATGCAAAATTCATTTGTTATCTTTCGTGTAATCAAATTAGAATGCTATCTTTATTAATAAAACAGATTTTTAATTTTGTTGTCTCTTTTTACTAAATATTTAAAATAATAGTCCAAAAACTACATATACATGTTTCGGCTTACAAAGCCATCATTTAGTATAACATTTAAAATATACTAAGGTTGTAATCTTTATCACCTCAAGTGCGTCCAACAACATTCGTATTCTATTTTTCCTTCCTTCAACATTTTGTTGCAATTCAAAATTAATCTTGAAATTATCCTGTTAAATTTAATCAAATATTAGTTTCTTACGAAATTACTTCTCCAGTTAACAACAAACAAAATTTTCTTTTGCTTATTTATATTATTTTGTTTCAGTTTGCTATAACTTTCCATATCTTCCATCTAACTTTGCTTGCCTTGTTAAGCGACACGTTGGTTTGCCATTGTTATTTATGTTTTGCAATTTTCTTTTATTTTTGGGTTCTAATTTTTATTCAATTAACCCATTAAGGACCAAGCGCCTAATATGTTGGAATTTTTTACGAAATTTTGAGGAATGCCTTATTTTAGCTAAAAAATTATATTTTCATTAAAAAAACTTAGTTTTTTTAAGTTTTAAAAATTTTCGTTTTTTGGAAATTTTTTCGAAAGGACCAGGTGAACCGGACGACAGATAAGAGAAGTTGAAAATATATTTATTTGTATTGCCAAAATACCAAACCTCATGATATTACCTATAAATATTCACTTATTTTTTTATAATTCTTTTTAAAAAATGTAAAAGTTGACTGTTGCTTTGACGCTACATCGGGACGAAATGTGTTAAACAATGTGTTTTAATAACTTTCATTTATTTATTTATTTATTTATTCATTTCTTACCGAACCGAAGCGATACTTTTCAGCGTCCTGATTTTGCCAACTTTTCGATGGCTTAACCAATTGAAAAAGATATTGAGGGGGGTACCCCATCTCCATAGATTTGTCTTTGAATATTTCTGAAGAGTGTTCTCGTAGGAAACAGCCCCGGCCCGAGGGCGTAGCTGTTTGGAAAATTTTTTTTCGTTTTCGAAATAATCCACTTTTTGCACTTTTTTTTACACTTTTGTTTTATTTTCGTCGCCCGTTGCGAAAAATTAGAAAACTTTTTTGTGCACCTGGCCGCACGAAATCGATGGGGGTCTGGGGGTCGCAATTTTTAAAGAATCACGTTAATCCATTCATGCGCGTCTGGAGTGCAATACTCGCGAATGGAGTACATACGCCATATGCAACCTTTTAAAGCTGCAATGTTTTTAATTTCTACCTCGCCACAGTACGGATGGAACATTTGAATCTCAGATTTGAAGAGTGTAAAGTAATTCTATATACCTAATCTTCCTCCTGTTATATTAACAATTACTCAATAGTCATGTTGATTCACATTAATCCCTTCTAAACTGTTCAGATCATCAAGTAGTGAAATGTAGCTGAATAGTTACTGGAAAAAAACAGTTAGGGATAATAAAGTAACCAAACTGGAGAGAGAACGACCGTTAATAAACCGTCAATGATGTACCTCTACTACTTTGACTCGTAAAAGCTTTATTGGTTTTTCCACAGTTTTGCGGAAACTTGAATATAAACTTTATTTCAAGTTTTGATTCTTGACTCGAACAATGAAAAAAGACAATCTACGGACACAAACAATAGCAGTACAAAAAATATGTAAATTAAGTTATTGACTAGTTTGTAGTTTATCTTGTTATAGGTAAGGTAACATACGAATATAAAAAATTTGCGCAAAAACTATAAATTTTGACTCTAAGATGAGGATCTAAAACTAAAACAGAGATATTAAAAATTATATTTTTTTTCATTTGGCGCCATATCAGTGCGCAGTGGGCCAGAATTCATTAAAAGCGAACAAAAGGCTAAAACTTGAGAAATAATCAGGTCTATTATGTATCACAAACGTTATTATAAAGGTGACAGTTATGACATACAATAAGACAGTGGCGGAACTACCGGGGTGCGGTGGGTGCGCCGCACGCGGGCCTCCGGCTAAAAGGGCCCCCAGTTGTACTGTGACCTTTTCAATCTTAATAAAAAATAAGAAGTGCACAACTAGATGCTATTTGATGTATGGGGAGGTCACCAGCGATTATGTTCAAATGGTTTTACCATGCTATTAAACTTGTGACTTCCGTACCAGGAATTTTACTATATTCTGTAAGATGTTCCACACTCCCCAGACCCCACGGTGACAGTTAAATTCAGTTACTCGCAAGAGAACCCAGATACTCCTATGTTATCAATGTAGATTGAACATTTTGAAGCCGTTTTTTGTTACACAAAAAACAGGAATTTTACGATAATATTCTGGGGGACTCAGACCTCCCGGTGAGAGTTTTCTGGTGCATAGATATATGCTGTATAAATAAAACAAATTTATTTTAAAATTAAAAAAAACTTTTAAATTAAATTGTTTACCTCTACTGAAAATTTAATTTCTTTGCCTTGGCACTAAAAATTAGAAATTCCCTGACAAAATTAGGGAAATCTTAAATTTTCCGTGACTTTTCCAGATTTTTCAAAGAAGTGGGAATCCTGCAATTGTTATATAGGGAATAATCAGTGGCGTATTTTTCCAAAACATTTCAAGAAACAGATTCTTAGAAAATTTGTAAAAATATAGAATATCTCAAGAAATCCATAGAAATTTCAAGAAAATCTTAGAAAACTCTAGAAAGATTTGGTAAATAAGAAATCGAGAGAAATGCAGAACTCTAGAAAATCTAGAAAATTTTAAAGCCAATAAAATTTCAGAAAATGGAAAATGCAAAATAAGAATTCTTTGGAAATCACTGGAATTGCATGGAAATCGTCGAAATTTCGAGTTCTGTGTACAATTTTTTTTTGCCTTTTATAAAAGCAGGGCCCCCGTTAACAACTTCGCACACGGGTCCCTCGCCTGCTTGTTACGCCACTGCAATAAGATATTCGGCAAATTGGTTTACCAATCGTTTTCACAAACCGTCATTTTTAACATGATCTTTATAATGAAGGTTTTCTTAACATTTATAGTGCATACCAATTTGCCGAAAACCTTATTGTATGTCATAACTGTCACCTTTATAATAACGTTTGTGATACATAATAGACCTGATTATTAATTACACAATTATTTGAAAAATAATTGAAAATATTAAATCTTTGAATGGGAAAAGTAACAGGATTAAAACATAAATAAATTAAAAAATCTGGAGTTGATATTTATGTTAAAAAATTAAAAAAGGTGCGAATTAGAAAGGGGATGGAACAAAAAGAAAAAAATATATGCTATATTAACATTTTCGTCATTGACTTTGTCCGAAAAGCTTTGGAAAAAACTTAACGAGTTTGCTGGAAGATCTTATCTAGAAGTGGCATTATCATTATACCTACCTGTTGTAATTCTTTACTGCTGATATATTCTATAAATTATTAAAAAAATTGGTAATAACCAATACTGGTAATATATTGTAAGGTTATAACCGAAATTTTTCTTTCATCAGATATGAAGAAACAGGAAATTTTCTTTCATCAGATAATATGTACGAAGAAAAAGAATTGATAACAATTTAATAAGTTTTTATCGTGACCCTTAATGCATAATAGTATGTACGATTGATAGTATAAGCGTAAACCCAATGTCATGTTTTATCTTTGAAAATACCCAGAAAGATAAATAATAATTTTTGAATTAGTTATACAGTAGTATTGTTTTAAGAGAAACCTAGAGTGACGATGAAACACGAAAGTAGGTACCTACTTAAGTTTGATATTATAGTTTACGCAATAGAAACCGTTCATTGTTATCACTAAGGTCCAGATTTTGATAACCTAAGAATTTGAAATAGTACATACCGGTAGCATCATAATAATGTTTAAAACTTCCAACATTGGTGGTATTTCTTCGACATTTTCCAGTTTTTTTGGCATTCCATTAATTTTTGATGGGTAGTGGTCGGATGTGTGCACTAAATTGAAATTCATTTAGATCTCTTAACTCTAATTGGAATCTTTTTCTGCGAAATTGATTCTGAATGACGATGGATTCTAATAAGCGCGATTACAATAACCGGAACTGAGAGTAATTGGCTTTAAGAAGGATAAAAAATGTGTTGATTTAAAATTGGCGATATCAATAAAATTAAAATTATAATAACTAGCTTGGACTAGTAAGCGTGTACATAAAACCCTACTTAGTAGATAGAACGAAGGCGCCAACCTGCACTTCTTTTGCTCTCTCCAATAAATCTCTAGAGGAATCTCGCATGTAACTTGAGGAATGCAATCAGATCGTTGTGTACAGCACATTTAATTACTTTATATACATACCCAAGGGGAAATCGGATAGAGATATATGTTCAGTCATGGCGCCTGCCTCTGAATTTACGATGGCCTCTTGGATGAGACACGAGTAGCCAAGGCTACTGAGCAAGAAATTTAGGCGCCACCGTGGTATCAAGCGCCAGTCAGTTTGAAACCGTCTTTCAGACAAGTAGGGTGATTTCTATATTTAATTATTTATAATCATCGCGCGATGTTCACTTTTCAAGTTTATTTTTTGAACGCTGAATAAATTCATCGCCGCCAATTTTTATTTTATACACAGTCGATTGGAGAGAGATATTGTGCGGTCCAAGGACCGTTACCGAATAACAATATTGTTATATTATTTTATATCTCTAAAAACAAATGTGTCTAAATTGCCAAATATTTTATAAAAAATTTTTAATTACGTGGTTAAGTGTTTGCATCGCATGCGCAAGTGTGTCGTGTAAATCATAGGACAATCAGTCAAAAACTTTCAACGAATGTGATGATAAGTCTGCGTTTCATAGCCAGTTACGAAATTCTCATCATGTCAACTTTATTGTTATCCATATTAGGATTGTCTATTGGGGCGCAACAATGCACCCAATGGAAGGAAATTGCACCGTGCACGTGTATAAAAGACACTTCTATCATAATTGTTAATTGCGATAAAATGTCATCCTATGCCGAAATTGTTAATACCCTTCAAAATAAATTTGTAAGGACTGATAGAGTTGAGTTAAGGATTGGGTTTTCTATATTAGAAGACCTGCAGCAGAGGAGCTTTAAAGAACTGGACATGAACATAGAAAAACTTCAATTACATCACGATAATTTGAGGTAAGCCAGCACCTAAATTTAAATTATAATGATCGAATGAAGAAATAAACTTGTTGATATTCATAAAAATTACACAATATTTGCAACTTGTTGATTCAAAATTATCTATTTTCGAAAATGCTTTGCTATTCAAGTGGAAAATTTATGGTTTCAACTTTTAACAATCTAATTTTGCAGATAATAGAGAAAGTCAAAGCTAAATTAAAACTACACATTTTAATTCATAATATAGTAATTCAAAAATTAAACGATAAATTATTTAATTTGCATAATTTTTATTATTGGAAAATTGTAATAAGTATCATAGTTAATTAAATAAATTAATTCAATATTAAAAATTTGACGTCAATACTTTTTGGAATGGAATATTAACATCAATCTGATAATTATTTTTTGTGCTCATAATAATAACATGCAAGATTACTACTACCTCTCCCGAAATTCTTGGCATATTAGATATTAATCGGAACCTGTTATAATGGTCTGCGTAATACGGTTGAAATTTTAATCATTTTTAAAGACCTGTTGTTTTTTTATACCAAGATTAAGAACTTAAAAATACATAACAAATTAATAATGTAGCCGAAGATATATGTATTTATTTTTAGTCTGAGAACTGAGAAGGTAGCTATATCTAGCTACCTGATAATCACTTTTTTTTTATTTTTACCATACTTAAGTGCCACTTACACGTTTAAATTTTTTTATATTTTTTTTTATTTTCAAATCTCGAAATGTAGGTACCACTACCACGATTGTATTTAATAAATCAACAAATACGTTTGTTATTGTTTTAATAAGACTTGCTTACAATAAATTACCTATGCTATCTTCGAAATAATTAATCGGGAATTTTTTTCTTTTCTCACCTTCTTATGTGAGAATTTTTTTGATTTAAAAGTTATTTCTCGGACGGTAACATATTTTCACTTGCTCTATGATAATTTCTTGTGTAATTAAGATATCTAGTAATGTAATTTAATGAAATAACCAAGTATAAACGGCAGCTCTAAATAACAATTATTAATTTACAACCACTTGACACTTGACTTACATTATTAATAAATCATAAAATGTAATTTAATATTCAACCTACAAATATTTCTGAGAGCACTACGAACGAGTATTGTATGATCATTGATCAGAATTTCCATAATTTATGAAACATCATGATTGTTTGAAAGATAGGATCGAACAGGTGACCCTTCAATAAATTGCACAATAGATTTATTTGTGGTTCAAGGAGTGAAACTTAATAATAATTTATAGGTGGTCATTGATTTGAATTAGCTTTTTATGCTTATTTAAGATATAAAATGGAAACACATGAAAACTCGGATAATTTCTCTGTTAGCTTTAATATTTCTATAACATTATAAATGATAATACTAATATAGCTTATACTGATGGTCATACTATCGATTAACTTTTTTAATTACAATAAAAGACGTAATTCCGATAAATTTAACAGTCAGACAACATTGGGTGATTCCGATACCTGATATGAAAAGGTTCGGCAGAAATTTTAATCAAAATGTGACGTGCATACATATTCTGACGTATGCAGTACAGCGTTTGAGAATAATGATAACAATAAGATGTACAAATTACAAATTCTCTGCTTAATAAAGCGACATTTGTTCAGTTAATCAAAACAACAAAAAATAAAAAAATATCAGATCATAATTTTGATAACAAAATCTATTAAATTATGTGGTTAAAATTGAAAATTTGAATCGAAAAATTGATAATTATGGTTAGAATTATTCTTTCCAACAGTTAATATTTACTGAAACCGCATTGCCATTGTTGTAATCAAACTTAATACAGACGATATTGAAATTGTTTTTCTTTCCAATAACTTTCAGTGGGATGAATACTGAAAATTTATCTAAAATTCTGAAAATTTTGGTATGAATTTGTAATATTGATCGACAATATTTAAAAAATTGAAAATTAAAAAGGGTACTGTATCATATTATAATAATTTCTTATTCTTTTTATTTTTTATTAAATTCAATTTATTTTAATTCTTTTTAACTGAATTATTGCTTAATAATTTGTACTAATAAACCTTTTAACCTTTTTCAAAACTACTTAAGAAACTACATATAAAACTTTAACAAACTATAGACAACCATAATAGGTCTTTTCTGTTCCATTGCTGGAAACTTGCTCTCTTTTTCTCAGAGAAAAGTTTTAGCATTGACACTTTTATTTTGGAAAAATGTGAAAGGAAATTATGAGAATGAATAATTAGGCGCTCTCCGAAGCACAGACACAGTCATGGTCTGATCAGAAATTTCTTACGGCTGGAATGCGGCCCGGATCCGGTTTGCCTTCGAAAAATCAGGTTCGAATCAGGCATGTAACTCCAGATCAGGAATACACCTGGCTGACCTAGTGGAGCCAGATCAAGCTTCACGTTAGGTTATCGGTCCAGTCACATCTGTTCCGATAGGGCTTACCAGATTAAAACTGGATCGGGGATCACGAGCTCATAGAGCTCAAGAACAATCAGGTCCAATCAACAATGTACCGATAGGGCTTGCCAGATTTCAACCGGACTAGGGCCACATATAAATGTTCTCAATGGGTACACCATACTTAATCCTGATTCGGTCTGGAAACCAATTAGGGTATGTCGGATTAAAAGTTCTGGTTGGGGGAAACTTAGTTGGTCTTCTTTCTTAGCATAAGAAGTTTATTGCTCTAACTACTAGACCAATGACCGTTTCTATAGAGATGCATAATAGAACTGCTATAACCCCTTTATCTCAAATATATGGGTAGAATACCCATGGATTGTCAAAAAAAATAGATGTGAAAAGTACCGAACTCCTTGGGAATATGTTTTATAGACAGCAGATACACAAAAAATTAAAACTTCCACGAATTAAACATCAAAATTAATGGTTGTACTTATTAGGAAAGACAGTACTATTAAATTGATCATACAGTGTAATTAAAATTGAATTATGTATGTCTTTAAAATTCAACCGCGCAACAGCAGATGACTTGATTTGTCAGAAATTTTAAACTGAACTTGATTTAAATATTCAGGAAATAGTTCTTGAAGCGATTTTTTAAGTTTTATTATTTTATCAAGTTTTATTTTAAAATGGTAATTTACAGCGAAACTATTACTGTTTTAATGTTAAACATTTCAATGCTCTTTTTATTTGAAGGCGAAATTATCTATAAAATGGATTATATTCGGCGGATATTGTCGAGAAGCAACTGTGTTGAAGTTATAGTTATACAGTAAAATGTTAAGAAATTCGATTTCTTTGTTTTTCTTTTTTGAAAATTTCAACCCATTTTGAAAGATATGTGTATAAAAGAAATAAATCCCCTAAGTTAATTTTTATGCAAAAATTGACAAATTTTGTTTATTGCTGGAGTTAAATCTATTTTGAATGCTCTTTCGATTGATACCAAGAACTTAGCTGTACATTTTTTCATTCACGAGATATACAGATGTAAATACAGTAGAACTCCTCTATAACGAGAGCTCAAGGGACCAGCCTACTTAGGGGACGTCCATTAATTACGTGAGGTCAAAATGGGGGGGGGGGGTGCGGCAAAATCTCACCAAATCTCATTTAAGGGGGGGGTCAATGAAAATCTCACGTCAACCTTTTAATTCAGAGAATAACATTATTATAACAGATAACATTTTGTATTTTAGTGTTTTTTTAGTTAATTTTTTCTTATTTTACTTATTTTCTCGGGAGAAAAAATTTCACGTGAGAAGATAGAGAGGGAGGGAGGGGTCCCGTTACATCTCACCAAGGGGGAGGGGGTCTACATTTTAAGAAAAACACCTCACGTAATTTATAGACGTCCCCTTACTCGTTATAAGCAGATTTTTGCTATAAACATTCAGTTTAGCATGTAAATAAAAGTCAAGGGACTAAACTTTTACGCGTTATAGCCGATAAATCGTTATAACCGGACTCGTTATAGAGGGGTTCTACTGTATATAGAAATACACAGAGAGTATAGGAAAATTATAATTTAAATTGCGTTTTACTCAAAACTATGTTTTCTGACTTAATACCGTTATACCCAACTGGTGAGAATTTATTTACATAAATTTTACTGACACTAAGGTACCTGTTTCAAATCTGGAGAGAGTTTAAACTTTCATATGACCGCCTCCGTGCTCCGGAGAGTGCGTAAAGCCGGCGGTCTCCCTGAGTTGATGATTGCCACCACCAACTATAAAAAAACAGGGGTTACAGGCATTTCCCAATCCGGTTTAATCCGGTAATAGACCGTCGGGTCTATTTGCTAAATCCTTTCTCGAAAGGGAAAGAGGCTGATTGTCCAAGAGTGGGTTGAGTGCTGATGAAGATAATAAAAAATGGAAAATTCTCTATCTATTACATTAATTATTTATTCGAGGAGAAGTATTTAAAATTTTTTAAGTTTTTATTATTGTATAATAGTTATTTATCTAACTTTTATATTGATTTATTAAATAATAAAAATAATTTGAAAAAAATAATAATATTAATATTGTTTATTTCGTTTTATTTTTTTAATAGATAACTGGGAAGTGCAAAATGCTTTCTAAAACTGGAGACAATTTTAAAACTTCTATTAGGGACATGATGGGACAAATTATCCCGATAGAAACCGGGTTTAATCCGGAAGATAGATATAATTTCTATTGCTAAATAAAATGTTACACATTTTTTGGATTTCACCAACACAATGTTGATAATTCTTTTTTGGGGATTTACCAAAGTTTTCTCGATTAAATAAAGCCGAAACTAGTCGATACGAAGAGTTTTTTAATTTGCAAGAACATACCTTACCTCAATCTATTAAATTCAAAAGATAATATTTTAATCTACTGTAACGTTACATTGATTGTTAACAATGTTTGATTTAGTGTCTGAAAGTGTGTTCAATGTCAACATTTTCATTTGTTTAAAAAAGTTCAGATTACGTTGTATCGTTAAAATATTTTTCTTGACAAAGAATTGGACAAATATTAATTATGGAGTGTTGTAATTTCATAGTTTTGTTCACATGCCAAATAATAAATTGCAAGAATTCTCAAAATACGAATAGGTTTTTTCTCTCGATTATGAGTTTTTAACATTATTGCTCTATTGAAATAACAAGATTTTAGAGATTCAGTTAACATAAATATTATATTAATCATTTTTGACATTAAATTTATTTTAATTACCTACTTATATTTTGAAAAGTAAAATCAACGTAGTGTCTGAAACTTGTTTTGCCCGAGACACGAAGTTTGCCCAACTTGACTATAGGTAAAGTTGGACAACATGCCAGATGGGAAAAGGCAAGTTTTACATTGTAGTTTTTCTAATACAACGTAAAATTTAGACACATACAATACATGGTTATTTACTAAGATTACAAAATTGTAAAACAATTTATGAATCGTAGAGAATTACGACAGAATTACTGTCGATTACCTCCAATCAGGTACTCATATACTAGTATTTGATTAGATATTTCGTGCAAATTGACACTTAAATATAAAAAAATTTTTAAATAAAATAGTTTTAATTTAAAACAAAGAATCACACTGCTATCGTGTTATAACAATATTATTATAATTAGTTTTTCAAAATAACTTTGAATTTGAGATTAGCATGCACAGTAAACTAGCGGTCAAATATTGTACCTGGGCTACGTGCCCGCTGGTTTAATTTTTTGTGCATAACTCGGGTACCAAGCTATTTTGGGAGAGGAAACTTTTCCAGTTTCGGCTTTGATCCACCTTTCTTTGTTGCTTTGACCTGTATAATGTGCAAAGCTTATGGAACGTGATCTTGTGGTGGTAGACGATAATAAGATGTGAGAACAAAAACAATTTAATCGCGTTTAGGTTTAGGTCAAAATTTTTTTCTTGATTACAATCGGTTATCATTAAATAGTTCTTTCAAATTGTAATTTTCTATGAAATTGCTATAATAGGCATACAAACAACATGATGAAATTAGTTATTTGTACTTAAGTGAATGCTAAGAATATCAAAGAGATATATACAGAGCGATCTAATTATTGAATCAATAAACTATTATTATTTTTCATTTATAATTATTACAATGAAAGTTATTAATTAAACAAAAAAAAAGAAACATGATGAAATTTTGCAAAAAAATAAAATTTAACGTTAAAAAGAACTAAAAAGGGTTAGAAAGAACGACGAGAGAATAAGAATGGGTGATGGCAATTAGAATATTTCTAAAAAATATATAAATAAAGATCCATTATTCAATCATAATTATTGAGAAAGAGATACCGATGTATCTGTATGCTCTATACTTGGGAACAGTTGTTGTATTAGCACTTTTTAATGAAAATTAACAATATCATTTATATTTATACCGAAATATATTAAATCACTCAGTATCTACGGTGTCAGAACAAAAACAATCAAACTGATTTCGTAGTTCTGGGAAAATTAATTTACGCGATATTATCTAATGAATAAATCAAATGCTGAAAGTATATAATTATTGAAACACCAAAAGATCAACGGGTTATCTCATTTTGGTGCTATTTGTCATCAAAATCATATGGTTCGATCTTTGGACTTATATAACTTTCAAGAAAAAAGTTTTATATTAAATAATCAAAAATGTACCACTACAGACTACAGTATATATAATATTTTTTCGGTTTAATGTTTTTAATAAAAATTCTATTTTTGAGTTCTTCTCAATAACGCACAATCTATATTAATTTTTCAATATTATTTTACAATAATTACAATCTGACAATTATGTCGGACCGAACTGTATATGAAGCCTCCTCCATTCTCTATTTGACCACATACCGCTGGTTTTCCCACTGGTATGTGTGTATTCGGTTCCGCTGAAATTAAAGTTAAAAAATTTCAGAAGTTTTAACAGCAAATCAATTATAGGGTAATACCATAATACACTTAAATATGTTGTCCAACTGTACAAAATATTTTCGTAATACTATGAAAATTTTTATTATATTATCAGGATACCTGTATTATAAATCAATTGTTTTTTTATGGAATGGGAATAATCTGGTGGCCATTAAATGATAACAAACCTATAGTGATTACATTTTTATCTTCATTTCTTGACCTTGACCTAAGACATACACAATATGGAACTATTTTTTAAATTGACAATGCACAGCTCACCAAGGGCCGAGCTAAGAAATTTCATGAGAACTCCAGATTTTCCGTTCTGTCTTCTGCAGCCCAATTAGTAATTACCGCAAGCCACCGCCAATTTCCTTGGATGAAAATTTAGGCCCCACCGCACATATTTTAGGAACCCCTATCATATAACATTTACTCCTCCATGTAATTAACATTGTAAGGTGAGATGCTGTTAGATGGGGTTTTAATTGTATGGGTGGTGTAGATTCTATTTTCAACATTAAATTCTTAGACCCCAAAACTTAACGTGAATAGCTACCATAGCTAACAATACTATTTGACATCTCATTGGGGTCATCGTTAGCAAAAACTAAAAAGAAATTCAGAAAATTTTGTCCTAATTGCAAACTGGTTACAACTTTTGCTGTATAAACACATTAAATTTTGATTATAATTAAAGCTAATCATTATTTTGATTTATTAATTGGTATGTTTAGGAATTTCTGAATTAATTGGTTCAGTATAATTTATCATACTTAATTGGTACCTACTTAAACATATTTTATAAAGTAGATTGAGATAAATATTTGAGGTGTTTCAGAAAAGGTAGGTAAACAAAATCTTTTGGAGATTAAAAATTCTTACATTTGTTAGGAGTAAAAGTGACTCTAATTGCACAATTTTTTGGAAAACAATTACACCTCCACCTACACAGTTAAATTCATTTTTAAAGTTGAAGTACTACATATTTTTCATTACACAGTGAGCTGTTGTGGTATGAAACTAATTTATTAAAATTAAAAATATATTTTTTGTGAAAAATTCTGGGCACATTTACTTTACTACTTTTATATGCACCTTACACCATCAATACTACTTATTCTACAGGGTACGAAAAGTATTGGCGATATATTAATGAATACGAAAACTATTGATATTGGATGTTTAAATTATCTTTGAAATTAATATTAGCAAATAAAAAAAATAACGGAGATATTAATAATGTTATGAATTTCATTGAAGGCATCTCGATGACGTCGTACGATACAACAGGATTTTAAATCGACAGATAACCGCTATCGAGTACTATTTTTCTGCATAATGTTGCTGCCAGGCTTTTAATTAAATTTATATTTTAAGTGGAAACAACGAGGGACTATTATATACTTAAAAAATTACATTAACTTAACATTTACGTACAAGGAAGTTGAAATTATTCTACGTAGGCTTTTAATTGGACTTACGAAAAGAAGCCATGATTTGGTTATATATGGGTTGTTGAAAAAAAAGTAATAAAATTTATAGTAAGCAAGTATTTTATGATCCAAAATTGAAAATACCTGTTGCTCTAGGTATAAACACAAATCTGTAAATATATTGAATTGTATTAGCTGAATATCATTCCAATATTTGGAATATGGTTCATTATGGTTAATTATGGTTCATTGCCATGAACCATACGATACACATAATTTTGGGACACCCTCTGTATAATAATTGCTAAGCAACTATTTTAGTACATGCCCTAAAATGCAGCAATATTGCATCCGCTCGGTTCCGCTGGCGCTCTGCCTCGCAAATGCAAAAATTACGTGTCAAACAAAGTTCTACTTTTAATCCGAATAAGACAATATACTAACATATTTTATAATATATTTTTTCATACTATAGTCAGACTTAGTACTATATCGTGGTTAATTTGTACCAACATCAGTTAAATTCAACATGGCTACTTCTGAACAGCTGTTGATTTTAATTGAAGCAGAATATATTTTCTATACGACTAAGGGCCAATTTCATAATAAAAGTTAACAGGGCATTAAAATTTAAAAGGCGACTTAAGACAAAACAGACCAATAAAACTCATCAATTTTGTTTTAAGTCGCCTTTTAAGTTTTAATGCTCTGTTAACTTTAATTATGAAATTGGCCCTAATACAGAATACGAACATTCTGGATCAATTTTCAGTTCAGAAAATACACATTCTTCGCACCTGTTACAGAATATTTCATTCTGTAACACCCGTTTTATAACGCCAACTGTCAAATTGGAGTTCGCGTATTACAAGAATTAGCACTGTTACAAGTATTAGCACTGTACATCAGACGTATAGAAAGTATAGTCTGGAACTCGTTTGGAATGGCTATTCTGACAAACTTTCCCCTCGTGCAGACTATGCCAATTCCTAACTCGTTACAGAATATACTATTTAACGTTACATTTTGTCAAAGTAAATAAGTCACAATAAATGGTAGGTATATAAGAACCTTTAGGACGGTTTCTCGTTGGAATCTTCTTTTTAGCAATTTATCAGAACCTCCTGATAATATAATAGAAGCGAGTATTGTAAAACTTCAACCGCCTTATATGAAAATTCCGTTATAAAAACACTGCGCAATAGAAGGGTTTACTGTATATTATGTGTTTTTCTCTGGCCGAATTAAAAACTATCAAATGACAGCACAAAAATGTAGGTTGCCATTAAAAAAAATTATCTGTGATGTAACTTCAAGAAAAAACAGTCAAAGGTGGATGCTATTAAAAGCTGGTATTAAATTTTATTGGGTCAGAGTTCTTTTATCAATATTTTAAATATGTACATAGATGCGGACAGCATCGGTACAAAAGCTGTCAATATTTTAAATCATTAATTGGTATTTTAATTAGATGTTCGGTAATATCTGTTAGCAAAAACATGTTGAAGCATTTACTAATTCCAAGTTTTAAAAATAAGCAGGTTAAATGATCGATAATACGAATTTTTTAACGTAAGCTTTCAGCAATGGTATTTTACTATGTTCAGATGATGTTTATTTATTTAATCTGTTTTTTAACTTTGAATTACTATTTATTAGGTTAACAATTTATTTATAAGTATACCCATTATTTTAAAATATAAAATTTGACTTTTCAACATATCTGTTAAGAACATGTTTTTTTTTAAATAATTGTAATAATTATTGTCGAACTACCTCAGATACGCTCCTCTTGTCCGTTAATTCTACAAACCCATTACAAAAAGTCAAACGTTAGCTCTAAATAAAGCAATATACCTTACCATTAAAATAATTTTCCTATGAAAATTATAACCTAAAAAACAAAAATATATCTTGATCCATTTAGAACAATTGTACATACATACATCTTCTTCGTCTTCATCTAGTTCATCCCCTGATGATGCCATAGTATGGTGAAAACGTTTGCGAATATATACTTACAATGTATTTTACATGTGCATGATAACTTAAAAACATTTAAGTTCTGAAAAGTGTTTAGTGGATTTTATAGGTTTTCTAAAATATTGATATGGCATACATCTTCTACTGTCCCAGTCAGTACAAATTTAGAAAATTACCGTCCCCACCACACACCATACTCCATTAACAATTTATCTTCCTGCATTTATCCATAAGAAGAAATGGACTGACCAAATCTAAGAGTGAGATCAAGATGAAGACCATAGAGAAGAAAGACTAAGGACAACCGGAACCTATTAAATATAATGTTAAAAAATAATTTTACAAACCGTAGCAGCTGATTAGGGAAGGTGTAAGTGTTTGCTATAATATTATACCAATGAAAAAAATTTTTCAACAAAATTAATTGGTACATCAACTGAAAATAATACTTTCGGTTCATCTCGATCCAGATTATCACTTTTGTGTACTTTTCATCATTGTACGTTGATGTCAACTGTTTGCTTTAAAATATTAAAAGTGAACTGTATATGAATTCCATTTTTTGTATGAGAATGCGTCGCTTGCGAAACACGTGTAATGCAAATTAAAGAATTTTATCGGAATAAATTTGTGTTTTTTCTGGTTAATCCAGGTTTCTAATATCCATTCTGGAAGATTATAAAAAATAAAGAGAAATATATTTGCAAAAGAAAAAACAAGAAATTATTTTATTTAATAATATATTGGCAAACCAATTTTTTCACAATAAATTTTTGTGAATTTTGATATCCTAATATCAATTCGAAATTTCAGGAAAAACTAGTTTTGTTTCTGGCAAACTAGTATTGCCTAAACAGCATAATCTCGATGATCAGGAAAAACCGGTTTTGTCTGAAATTCAGTTTTGCAATGTAACTCGTAATCCATTATTTGTTTTAAAATTTTGTTGCTGATTCTTTTACATAATTTAGATATTGGATGTAGGTACTCTCAAAAGAACAATAAAAATAAAACAGTTTCGAATCGGTTATGAATCCAGTGCCAGATTCACTGCTACTTATAAAAAAACACTGTCTATATAATGTACTATATTTACAAGATATTAGATATTTTTTAACAAACAAAAATCGTATTTACAATATCAGGGGTCAATTAGATAAACAAAATTCTTGAGTCTCGAAAATATAATTCTGTTTGCTATTACATACCAACATAAACACACAATAATAATAATTATATTTTATCTATCCAATGTAGCGCATCTTGGTATATTTGTCAATAAATCTTATGTAATATTATAAAATCTTATGTTCGAGATGTCAAATTAATTGAAAATGTAAGGTCAACGATTTAACGGCGCCGTCAATGGTGGCGCCCTGCCCTAGGTGTCCGTATTTAATGAACTTTCAAAAGACATAAATTAATAATAACCACTTATGGCTCCGGCACGAGCTCGTCTCGCGACTTCCGTTTACAGCGTTGGGAGCTTGGAATTATCGAGATGCTTCCACTCCCGCAGAGAAGTAAATATATGTTCTGTTTACACACTACAACAAATTGATTTATGTAAGCATTCCGTTTAAGAATTTTATTGGCACAATTTTTTAGTATAGGTATAATAAATATGCTCCGCTTTTTCTTTTGATTTTTCGAGCGTAGTTTTCGCTGTGCACACGTTGAACTTTTGAAGTCTTGTACCTCTAATAAACAGGACTTTATTTAAATTTTATTCAAAATTAAATTGACCAATTACTTCAGTTGTATAAAACTTGAGTTTAAGTTAACCCAGGGTTAACTCAGTTTTTACCCAATCAAAATGGCTAAAGACTGAGTTAACTCTGCGCTAAATTTTTCCCGAACTTCATAAACATAAACATTGTGGTTTGTTTACATTTATTTCCCATAAGATTTACATAGAAGTTGTTATTGATACGTTGATTAGCAATTTTAGAGGTGTTTCTGCGTGAAAGTTAGTTTAATTCAAACAAAAAATTCTTATTTTTTAAATTAAAACGAAACCAAATTTGATATTTTCGATGCTCCTCTTAAACTAATTTCACCCAGAGACACCTGTAAAATTATTAATTAACTTCTCACTAACACAATTCTCTCTAACTCTAATTATGTTGACTTCCAATTCCAATGTTTGAATCGTCGCTGGTTTATCGGCGTAGACCAAGGATTTAACGTAGCCCCCAAAAATAGTCCAAAGGCGTTAAATCATATAATCCTGGTGGCCAGTTGACAGGCCCATTTTTCGAAATAATTTTATTGCCAAATTGTTCCAGCAATAAATTAATTGTTGCGGTGGCTGCATGGCACCGTCCTGGTGGAACCACATATGATCCAGATCAATATCATGTAAAGTGCAGTTTACGTTATGCGATTTTGCTTACGATTTTGTTTACGATTTTGCTTCCAAGTTGCCGTAAGCAAATTTTTCGAAGTTCACGTTATACAGTTCGACCTGAAGATGAACTCGCAAACGAAATCATGAATAGAAAACCACCAAAACCAGTCACACAAGAGAAATCGTATGTAAAATCGTAAGCAAAATCGCATAACGTAAACTGCACTTAATGCGGAACGAAATAATTAGTGATATCGCTCTGTAAAGATCACTACTGAGAACGAAGGGTAGTCGCGGCGGACATTTACCTGAAATTGTTTCAATGATGCGTTAACAAGGTGTATGATCAATTGTTTAAACCACTATACAAGGTACATAGTGTTAGTTTCTTGAATTTTGTTTTCTGTAATTCTGTTTAATGTACGATTATCGGTAATTCCCCTACCTACGTTTGCAACTGATTATTGTAGGAAATTTCGTTGTTTATAGGCGGTAATGTTAGTTGGCGAAAGAAAATAATTTCCACATTTAGTGGAAATTTCCTACATTTGTATACAGCTTTTAACAAAAATTGATATTCAGGTTCCGCCTCGGTTCCACAGTCTCTTTAACGTCCAGCATCCAGCCATAATGTAGTTTGCGACAATTTTCGATAAAAACAAGTTATCTTTTTAATTTGGTGTTTAAAATATTTAGGGAATTCTAGAGATTTCCAAGAAATTCCAGTCATTTCCCAAAAATTCCAAACAAGTTTTAATCTAAAGAATTCCAATAATTTCCAGGCGAATTCCAAACAAGTGTAGGTATATACAATTTTAGAGATATTTACTCATTGATTCCTGATTGTGATTATTCAATAATTTATTGTTGTATTAGTTTATTGATTCTTCTATTAATGAATTATTCGAATTATAGTTAAACAATAAATTGAATTAATCAATTATTTCTTTAATTTATGATTGTCCGATTAATCGATTATTTGAGATTTTTGATTTTTGACCGCATTTTTCTTCTTGTGTTTTTCCTAACTGAAACTTCCCAAGGATAATTGACACACTTTTAAACACTGGCATCAGTGTTTTTTGATTTGATTCTTTTCAATTTGCCACATACTTACAATAACTAGCGCTATTTTATCGATTACCTAATTGATCAATTATTATCTGTAATTGTTAGGGTTTACCTTTTGTGCAATATGTAAAATATTAAACCTTGAGAAAAAAATTATAATACTGGCGTTAATGAAAAAATAAGTTGTCATATAAATTAGAATTAAATTAATTTTATACCTCGATGAAATATTATATTTTTCAAAGAGAATTACATTTCAACAAGAAAAATATAAGTAGTCATAACAATACAATATTATTGTTGTACTAAATTACGAGCATACGGTTTCTCCAGACGCGTGTGGGTAATATTTATATATTTTTTCAAATTTGAAAAAGATTGTTATTTAAAATTTTTAATATCGACCTTACACGATCAATAAGTAATATAGTCAATACTACATGAATTTTACCTCATTAATAATACTACATGAATTTTACCTCATTAATAATACTTTGAAATTTGTAAATTTCAAAGAATTCAAAAAGGAACAATAATTGTTGTTGGTAAAGTTGTCAACCATGCTTCTGTAATTATATGAATTTCGAACTAAATATTAATGTAAATATTGACGATCAACCTTACACTATCATTTAATAATGACAATATCCCCTATCGTCAATAGTGAATATCCGGATTATACATGCGTCAATTTTTGGACTTTACCTCATCAACATTGTCAATATTTTCAAGTATTAAAGTATGATAGTGGCGGATCCAGACAATTCGTAGGGAGTAATAGCGGTAACAAAATAAAAATATATTAAATAAGAAAAATTAAAAGTAGTAGAAATAACAAAAACAAATCTATTTTTTGTTTTTTAATAAATAAAATACAAATTCAAAAAATTAAAGTAAATATGTAGGTTCAAATCCTATAGTATAAAATTAAGTTTCCGACTGCCACTTTTAGCGAATACCTATTTCAATAATGTTATCGACATCTAATTCAATTTCGAAACCAGTCAATCTTTCCTCTCCCATAGTGCTTCTTAATTATGTTTTTAAACTTCGCAATGAAGAAAATCTCCATTTTTGCAGATGCCACACCTATGGGATATATACTTAAGGGGTTGTCCTTTAATCACGTGAGGTTCTAACAGGGGGGGAGGGGTTTAGAATAACATCACGATTGATCACGATGGGGGGGAGGGGATGTTGTGACAATCACGTGTATATTTTCTTACGACCACGTGAAATTCCGAGCGAGCAAATTTATGCCTAAAAGCAACATAACAACAATATTTGGCTCTCAGCTGGCTTCTGACACTGGACCTTGAGACTCCACTTGTCGCCCCGCTGCCCGCGGCCTTCTGTCTTGCCGTCTGTACTTAAAAAAATTTTTCAAAAAAAAATACACGTGATGTTGGGTAGGGGGGTAGCCGAAAACCTCACGACGTATCACCAAAGGGGAGGGGGGGGTAAAAAAAATTGCATAAAAAACCTCACGTGATTAAAGGACGACCCCTAAGCAGAAATTTCATCTTTTCAACTAAACTAAATGTCGAAAAACTGTAAAAGAAACTTTTGTAGATAGAAGAAGGGAAACTAGGCCGAGTACTCTGCGATGCGCTAGGACTCGCACTCTCACCCTTAGCTACCCCAACTTTAAAACTTTAAATGACTTTGTGGCACCTCAAATTAAAGCATTTACCCCATGATAGCATTTTTAATGTGGATTTTTTCATCTTTAAAAATATGCTATAGTTTTACGCAAAAAAATAAAATTTTCGACTTTCATGTTTTTTTTTATTAACTTTAATAATAATAATAATATAACTTTAATAAGTATCCTTGTAATTTTAATGAATAACATTAATAACAGATCAAAAATAATCGTGAAATAGGGCCTTAATCGCATTATTAAATTTTTTTTTTTAATTAATTATAATTTTCTTTAATTAATAATATTTAAAAAAATATTTTTAATCTCAACCTGTAATAATTTTCCACGTGTTGTATTTCTCCACTTTATTAGTGTTAAAATTCTATTATTTTAAAAATTCTTACTAAATACCACAAATCATCTTGAAATATTTTATTTTAAGTTCATTTTCGCATTTACCGTAGTTATAATATAATAAATTATATTGATAATTGTTATCAATTATAAATAATTTGCAATTGTTTTTTATACTTATTATAAATACTAATTGTACATCTAAAAATATTAATTTAAGATTATTCGCTGATATTCGAAGAACTTGATATAAAGTTATGAATACGTCACAGATTTGATTAAAGTTGATTAAATCAAAATCAAAAAAACTACCGAGAACTCATCTTCGATAATTTTTTTAATTTTTTCACAATCCTGAACTGGACTTTGAACTTAAATATTTAGGATACTATGTTGAGCGTTACTAAAACAATTCTAATAATTTTAACCGATTACAGAAATTCCAACGGGAAATACACCACCTATCCCATTCTACCTCGGCCTACCCTACATTAAACTGTAGGTAACTCAAAAAATTATACCATTTACTCGAGATATTTTCTTATTTTCTGATTTTTTACTGTGCAAGATGAATTTTATTTAACACAAAATTATTCTTAATTATTAAAAAATTCTAATTTAAATTATATTTATTTTCAGTGAACTCTCTGTGTATTCATTTTTGGGCCTAACAAGTCTGAATTTGCTCAGTTTAGCCGATAATAATATCGGTGTAGTACCTGAACATGTATTAGAAGCAGTACCTAATGTCAAAACATTGGATCTGGGAAGAGTCGGAATTCGTCAGTTAGTAGATTACAATTTTAAGGTAAGATTATAAGATAAATCTACTAATTAAAATACTAGCATTAGAGGAGCATATATTTTGAATTTTGGTTTACTGTCTCTTTGGAATCGTTGAAATAAAAGACAATTTCAAAATATTTTTGAATAAATAGCTACACCAGATATAATAATGCCACTAGAAGATCATTTTTGATTTATTAGATCATATACTTATATTACGATTTTAAGATTTTTGGTGATCACTGCGCTTTTGAATAACACGAGTACGCAGTACGAATGATATTCCCAAGCACAATAGTAGCTAATTTCTATCTTAGTTTTGCAATTTGAATTTTATGCATCGGTTATTATTTGAAGAAATATGAACATGTTAATGAGAAATATTTTAAAATGTTACTTTTAATTCTTCGGATTGACTTTAAAACTCATTGTTGATTACCTGAGCGTGTACTTATTTTAGTTTATTTACATACATATATCTACCCATAGAAAGCTGCAATCGTTTCTAATAAAATATTTATGTAAAGAAATCGATGGAATTGTAAACTACTTATAATAAATTATCAGTAATTATTTCTTTTTGTAAAAGTGTCTACTTGTTCACTTTTACTGATAGGTATTTATGTATAATACATAGTAAACAAGTCGTACTTATTTTTGCAAATGCATAACAATAGATGATTATTGTAGTAAGAAATTGTAATTACTTTCAGAACATACCATATGTACAAAATATAATGCTTGGGGGCAATTCAATATCACAAATGGAAGTAAACAGTATACCGCCAAATATCCGACAACTACACTTGGGTCGAAATAAAATTAAAGATTTAAATGGAACTTTGGCCAATCTGTCCGATTTAGAATGGGTATTTATAAATGCCAATGAATTGACTACCCTCGATAACCAGCTTCCAATTACTGCACCACGACTTGTGATGATGCATGCAGCTCACAATAAAATCGAGAAACTCCCTCAACACTTAAAAACGTACACCAATTTACAATCTTTGTTTATCCACAACAATATGTTAACTTCGTTGGATGGCGTTCTTTCAAAACTACGCAAATTAGAGAGGGCTCCATTTGAGCATAACAGAATTAATGTAGTAAGTATAATCTTTCGTGAATAAGAAAAAAATAATTTTAATAAGTATCTACACTTTTAGTTAACCAAAGAAGATTTTCTGGAAACAGAATCTTTGCAATGCTTATGTATGGGAAACAATTTCGTTACATCTTTAAACAATTCTTTGTCGCCCTTGAGAAGTTTAGGGGTTTTAAATATGACACACAATCTGTTAACAGAGTTTTCCTTGCAAGAAATTAAAGGGTTACAAAAATTACGAACCGTGGATCTCTCTTTTAATAAAATCACACAACTTACTGGACCAGCAGCTGTAAGATAAACAATACATTTTTAAAAATTAAATAATTTCTTATATTATATACAGAATTTGGTGGAATGGGAAACAAGATTAACTGAACTTATTTTGAATAATAATGAAATAGAAACTTTAAATGGCGCTTTGGCAGGATTACCTACTTTGCTCAAACTAAATCTGCGCCATAATAAAATTATTCAAATATCTCCCGATGATTTAATCGGGCTTGACCGATTACAAGTTTTGGATATATCACATAATAGATTGACAACACTTGAAGAAACTGGAAAGGTGAATAATAGTATGAAATTAAACCAAATCTTCATAAATAACGTTAAATGTTTCAGAGTGTCTTGCCTTCGTTAAGCGAATTAGTGGCATCTTATAATCAACTTACGATTTTAGATCACGATTTTCATGGTCTTCCAATATTATGTTGGGCGGATTTATCAAATAATAAAATTGTAGCTTTAGGAAGAGATTTGGTCAGTAAAACCAGATGCAAGGTAGACGATACGGAGGGCACTCTAAAAGTTTTGTTACAAGGTAAGATTTACTCTTTTCCTCTACCGCTTAGATAGTAATTCGATTTTTTTAATTACAGATAATCCCATTTTATGTGATGCTGCTTTGCCGGAAATTGTAGCGGCAATGGAAATAAACCATACCAGAATAAGTGGAGTAGCACATTGTGGTCCATTAAGCGAACAACCTACAACTTCAAAACCGAATGCATTTTATGGTTTGATTCCAGATGAAATTTACAATCAAGCATCAGAGTCGACAAATTTGTTTAACGGAAATCCGCTATTCAAACATCACGAATATCAGGTGGAATCCCAATCTAACGGACAAGAAAAGCTCCTAACTATACATGACAGTTTATTATCGGTGAATGCTCCAGAAGAAACCATTGGTGAGCAAAACAACACTACAATCGTCGAACCTATAAATATTTCACCAATCAAATCTCAGGGAATTCAAAGTGAAAATTTTGATAACGTAAATGCGAGTCAAGTAATTAATCTTAATAATGCTTCACTCAATACTATTCAAAATGAAGCAAATAACCTGGTAGAATTTTCAAATTTAAATTTTACCGAAACAAAAGCAACTCCTAGTGATATTAATGAAAGAAACGAATTATCAAATCAAAATCTCGAAGATGGCAGCCTCCCCAAAAATTTGTACGACGCTATAGATGTCGACGAAAATGAAGGACATTCGAAATCAACAGAAAAAGAATTGGCAATAGAAAACATTTTGGAACCAAACAAATTAAATGAGCCGCATATTATTGTTCATGCAGATGCAGTTGCCCAGCAAGCACAACTAAATCAATTAGCGACACAAATTGAAGAGTTAAGATTGAAGGTTCAAGAATTGACGGTACAAAATAAAATGTTAAGTAACACAATGAATCAAGACATATCCAATACAAGTTTGTTAGAAAATAATAATAAAACAAACGAAGTAAAAAATATAACGGAAGAAATTATAATACACGCGTTACCATCAGAGAAAAGCCTGGATAAAGCTGAGGATGTAGTCAAGTCGTGAATATTGTACAAAAATAATGTATTATGTTGTTTTGTTAAAAAGTTGCAAGTGTTTGTTTTTGTCAATCAGTAAATTACAAACAATAGAACAACGATAATTTATTAGCTGAATTTTACTAGTCACTTTAACAATAACTTGAGACAAAATAAACTAAAGAATGACAAAAGAATTTACTAGAGATATGATTGATTAGCTAGTATCAAAGCACTAATATCAAGTATTTTTATTTTTATAAAGTAAATAATTTTTTTAATGATTTGTAAAAGTGGCAAATAAGTTTTATTTATTTAGTACAAATTTATAGTAGCTGTGTTGGCTATGTTCAATTCCGGTCATTGCTCACTTTCTGTATTAATAAATTAAAAGTCATAAGCAATAATTAAAATATTAATTCAAGGGATGTTCGGAACTTCTGTATTCAGCGGTGAGAGGTTTCAAGTTTTTGTGTTACATAATTATTATTTAAATGTTTTTTTCTGCTTTATTGTGTAAGTTGTACAGACACTACTTTAAAAAATGTGATACTGAAATTATTAATATACATTTTTAATAATTAAAACAAAAAATCAATTTTAATCAATAATAAACAGTGAGTAATATTACAACATTTATTTTGTTGTAGAAAAGAAACTAAATTGACGATTAGATTGGATAAATATTGTAAAGTTAAAAGATAATTTTATATCAACTGACGTAGTTCATAAATAATATTGCAATAAGTGTTAGAAATAATAAAAAAATGAATTACAAGAAAAACGATTGTATTATTATTTATATACTAAACTTATGTACATTAATTACAATGTTTTATTTACTAGGTTTTGTTTCAATAGGTATTTATCGTAGCAACACAAAGAAGTGCCCATTAGTATAAGGAAAATACCAACATATGTATCTGAAAATAAATTTATTATAATTTTTGTATCTTTCTTAAACTATTAACTAAAAGACCTATCTATAGTTTCAATGAACCTCGTCAAATGCAAGGGTTGATATTAATTTATCATTACGAAAATAGTTTGCCGCCGAAGGGTTAACAACTTCAAATTGTTGTATGTACAAACACTTATGTTTATAGACTGGAAAAGTGTGACGTCAGAAAATGGCCGGCGACCATATGATGGGTGCATACATCCGTTTGTTTACATTTATTTCCCATAAGATGTTCATGGCAGCGTCTTGGTGTCAATTTTATAGGTCATTGAGGTTATGATTTGGAATTTTCGAGGTGTTTCTTTACAAATTACCAAGAATCGTCTTGAACTAATTTCACCCAGAAACAATTTCCATGTGAATCTTGAGTAATAAACCTAAACAAACCATTGTGTGCACCCATTATATGGTCGCCGGCCATTTTGTCATGTCAGCACTTGGCCATGCAGTCTATTCAAGAACAAATTATTGAATAAAGAGAATAGGTTTAAATTAAAAAAGTTCGGGGATTCCCAAATCTTAATTTTGGAATTATTGTACTACGTATGATATTTAGACGTTTTGAGGTCCCAAAACCTGAAAATCGTTATTTCCAAAAAATGTCTGTGCGTTCTACCTCAAAAAGTAATAGAAATAAACACGTGAATACAATAAATTATTATGCATTCAAGTACACTGAACACACAAAGTTGTTAACCCATCGCTTGTTACTATTTATTTTATTGTAATGACTAATGATATTTTGTGAGGGTAAAGGCTGGTGTCCACTTGAGACAAAACAGTCTCAAGAGTAGTCTTTTTGTCTCAAGTGGACACCAGCCTTAATATTAGTGATCTAGAACTTATTTACTATAATATAATGCTGATAGTACGCAAAAATTAACCATGTTTGCTGCATTTTAATTTAATATTTATTCGTAATACTGCCTAGCATACTGACTGACCAGCAATATGGCGTCAAGCCTACACCGGCCAACTGGGAAGTGGGCAACCCCGGATCAAATCCTGATCACGTCGAATACACTGCTGTGATCTAAAGCCCAAAATATATCTGTCGGCTATAGGGATGGCAACGGGAAAGCACCTCATTAATTAAATTCTCTAGTACGTCACATTGGCTTCAGCCAAGTGATCGCCTACGCACTGCATAGTGTATGGCACTTAAAGAAGAACACTGCCTAGCAATAAATATAAAAAGAAAAAACTAAATCTAAAACTAAAATAGGTTTACCATAATAATTTTTCTCAAACCCTCGGATCGGGGAGAATGGCGTATTCTGGAAATTACGTTTTTTGCTGTCGTCATAAGCAAGAGATATGTTATACAAGAATTTTTGGGCATAAATTGCATTCAAAAATGAATCCAGTTCAGGAGTCGCAAACCCCAACGGGACAAATTTCAATAAGAGCCCAGCACCAGAGCCCTCCCGCCAAACAGTGGTTTCTGTTCTGACCGCGGCGCGGTCACAACGAGTTATCTCACTTAGTTAATACTTGGAAAATCAGAACCATAGTGAAGCGCAGGCGTTCGGTAAGAGCCGCGCTGCTTAAAGTGACCAAAACAAAACCAGCGAAAAGAAAACCAAGGACACGATCTCATTCAAAAACCGCCCACAAACTCTCACAGATAGGTAATATAAGGTTAAGCCATGACCATAGTATACCCAGTAATACTAGATTCGATTCAATTCAGATCCAGTTGGTCAGTGAATTGTTGAGCAGCTTCACTTATTAAAAACATCCATGAAGCCGTTCTAACTCGAAAATTATGAATCTAGAAAGACGCAAATTTTTCTTTTTAGGTTAAATTCGGCTATAATTATTAACGAAAACCAATTTAAAATAAATATTTGATTATGATGTTAACTTTTGCACCTCTAGAAGGCAACTGAGGCAACACTAAAATGCACTCAATGAAAGAAGAGGTAAGGTAAATGTCAAATTTCACTATGAGAAAGCACAAAAGAATTAAAACCAAAATTAACCAACAGATAGCAGAAGCAATTTATTAGTAGACTATAAGCGACCAGTGAGAGCGTCATTCTAATACAATTTTAAAAAGCAAATGATAACGCAGAAATGCTCAAAAAGCTATTAGCCAAAAGTATAGAGGAGCAGTATGGAGGCAGAGGTAAAGATACTTAAAATTCAAATCAAAAGTCATTGATTTGTTGTGCTATAATATGTTCTGTGGTCCTGGAAAAAAGACGTGAAGAGCAGTTTAACAAAACTAATCAGAGCTGGGGACAGATCGATAATGTGAGAGACTTTTGTAAAAACCAAAAACAGTTACCGTTAGACTGGATAAAAAAAGTTAAAAATTAATCATTGAAGCATTGAAATAATGAATAAAATGCATTCCTGCATACCTAAGTTGTGCAAGAGGTTTTCGAATGCCCAATAAAGCAACAAAGAAAAGGTGATTCACGGACTTTTTGAACACATTGACCTGTAAAATAAACTCAAGAAAAGAAGCTGGCTGGTGAAAAACCAATGTTTTTAGTTTAAAAAAACATTCTGTGTAATATTTATCAACAATCGTAAACCTTTCAAAACTTGGAGATAGCTCATTGAACAGATATACAAAATTTGATAATATAGCTTAATGAATATTTAAAATAACTAACTCCCATGTACACAACAAAAAATTACAAACCCACTTTTTAAGACCAAATGTCTTCTAATTAGCCTGAAGGAGAAGTCCAACGTTTGGGGATAAATTATGATAATATACTTAGCAAAGATTGGATATGGGTACAGAATAGAAATAAGTCCTTGATTTAATTAAACAACACCCAAGCTGGAATATAAAAAAAAATTCAACTTACTTTTACCACCAGGCTTTTCTCCCAAAAATCGACCCGATATACCAGTAAATATAAAGGTTAAAGAATTTGTAAGTGGAACTGCCAAAGTCAAATCTACATGTTGAAGTGTAATAAAATACAATACCGAACCTAGTTGATTTAAGGCCATCGGAATTAGGTACTACAATTCAAAATGTTTATAAGAAAATTACTAATCATTAAAAATAGCAGATTATAGCTACCTGTAGGTTTGTAGCTAAATATTTTATTTCTAACAAAAATTTTTTGAAAGCATTATCACTTTTAACTTTAACAATACTTTTAGTACCACGTTTAATAAAAGGATTTGTTGCACCCCATAATATTGAAACAGATATTATTGCTACTGAAATATTTTAGAAAATAAATTTAATAGTTAATTTACATAATTGTTTATTTACCAATTTCGTAAAACATTGTCTTGAATTAACTAAATCAGATAAGAAAGTTCTCATATTATGAAACTTTGAACAAATAATTAGGTTATGTTGAAGAACTGTCAAGTAACAAAGCAGTGATCCTCAAACTTACTTAAAAACTTCCGACTCTCAAACAATTTGGGGGTTAAATTTGTTTGAGTGTCTGCACCAGTAAATTTTGATAAAAATGCCGAGCAAAAATTTTAAAATTATATTTTTATCTATTTGAGATATATTATCACATGATACAATAAGATTTTAATCTATTTTTTAAAAAATGCCGTACATACAATTAGAATTAAGATATCATTATTATTATATTTTAAATTATATGATTTTATATTTACAAAACTCGTTTAGTAATTAAACACATTATCAATTTAAATTATGAACTGAAATTTACACTTGTTGAAATAAATACTAAATCCTTGATGAAACTTTATGATACACCTCTTCCAAATAGAGATATCCAAAACACTTGATTAGTAATTTACCCAATTAATCATTTAGAATAAATAAGCACAAAAATATTTGCGTTTGCAATCAGAATTAGTGAAATTACCAAAAATACATAACCAAATACTATTTAACAATCGTGGTAATGAAACCAACCCATCGAATCTCTCATGTAAGGCATCATTCTGGACATCTCTATAAAAACATGAAATTAACTAACCCGAATCTTAAATGTAACAAATAAATTTATTTATCAGCTATACAAATTACTTCGAGCAAATCACAAAATAGTACACTCAAAATATAATAATCAAATTGCAAGAATTTGATTTTTATAAATTATTTTTTTTATATTATCTTTACAAATTTGAATGGGACTTTAAATTTACAACTTTTCAAAAATTAAATTAATTAAAAAAAGCCCTTGCTAAACAAAACCACTTTATTTATCTGAAAAAAGATGAATTCTGAAATAATAAAACGCAAGTTTTATCAAAATTACCTGTAGGTACCTATTTCAGAAATTTACTATATAAAAAATATGTGTACACATTTAATATACTATAAATATATAATATACAAATAAAATATATTAAAAGTTTGAGTCATACTCAATAACAGTCTTAGCAACTATTCTCAAGTGTTTCTGTTTCTTTCTTTACTGAAAATTAAAGTCAATAGAAAATAATGGTCATTTACAAAACACAATATAAGCTAAGATCCACAGATTACAAAATAATATTAGCATAAATTTCACCCATCTAGAAGAGAATCAGAATCGAAATAAAGTTCTCGAAATTGTCTGCAGTTATCGTGAACTAAAGCTGCTAATTGTTTAACTTTTACTGGAGGACTTTGATGACCGATAAGTTCTTGTAACAAATTTAAACCACCTTCACTTTCCACTAATGCACAATATTTAGCAGCTGTAACAATAAAACTTTTAAGTAAATAAAACTAAAATTAAAACTAAATACATACGATAAACTTTTGTCAAGTTGGCAAGCGCCCATACTGCCCAATATTGACATTCGGGTGTTTCGTACATTCGAACTAAATTTAAAATAGGCTCGAAAGACCTATAATTAATGTTACGCTGAGATGCCAAGTCCCATCGATCTACTGCTTTTACCATTCTTTGCAGAACAACTTCTCTAGGAGGATCCACAACCAACCATTTGCTGGGTCCGTCTGAAGCCATATGGGACAAAACACCTGCAGCATTATAGCTGACTTCGATACCATCACTTATAGAATCCAATAGATTAGAAAACACCGTCACATATTTAGATCTCATTAAATAGTAACGTAAATCTTTCACTTCTGCCACATTCCCCAATAAGCCCATCATATTACGTAAAAGTTCTTCTTTGTCCGGAAACTTCTGTCAGTAAAAATATAGTTAAAGCACAGTAAAAAAATTTGACTCTACATACTTCCAAACATTTTAAGAAATATTCCATGCCATTGTTTTCCAGAAACTTTTTGCAATTTAATGGTGTTTCATCAGTTACGTTCCACATAGTCGACCATGCCACTTCTAATACATCATCGCATAAATTTCTTTCCAAACGATCTGCTATTAACCATAACATTTTCTAAAAAAAGATTATCAAAGAGATGTACAAGACACTAAATGTTGAAATAATCAATAATTGATGCCCAGGTTAAAAAAAAGGTCCTCTCAGTTTGCGTCTATGCAAACAACTATTTCAGAATAAAAAATAAAAATTTAATATCACAAAAACAATAAATTATATTAAAATATAGAGTTTTGAATTCTTTCAGCTCGCCTTATATAATATTATATAAAGCTAAGGGTATTTGGTGTGAATTAAAATATTGTGATATTTATTTTATTAAGCATACCCTGACGGAATAAAAATTGTAAAAAATTACAATTTTGATAAAATTTTTAAAATAAAACTTGAAGGGATCCTTAAATTATAAAGTAAGTTTTGATATCTATAACACTTACATTTATAGCTCCAAGTTCTCCTAATTTAATTTTTTGTTCGCCATCAACTTGACAAGCCAACGAATTTAATAAATAAATACCAATTCGCTGTACGAAACTTTCTTGTTGCATTCCATAAACAGAATGAAGTAAAATATCTACTAATCTTTCATATTGAAATATCTAAAACAATTGAATAAGAATTTTAGTAAAAATACTCAAAAGTAACAAGAATAAATAAAAAAGTTGTAATTAGAGGTATCTATCTACTAAACAAGAAATGATAGTCAAAATACTTACAACATCTTGGGGAATTTTAAATTGGCATAATGTTAAACAGCCATTCCTCATCATGGTATCGTCACCTTTGTGTGCAAACATTCCGTTTAATAATGTCGTTATTATTCTTCGTTTAATTCTAACTATGTCATGTAATTCTTTTCCAGTTCCTTTTACTATATAAAATAATGTCGCACTAAAAATTGTTAATAGTTAAAAAAATGCTAATGCAGTTATTATAACTTATTTAAATTTTACTAGGACCTCACAAACCTATAAAATAAACAAAACTTCACAAAAATAAATTGTAATTTAAACATAGGTAGTATTGGAGCAGCCCTGTGCAACCCGTGGTTTTTCTTTAGATCTTATTTATCTTACCCACAAATCTCTTATTTAAAGCAGTCACCCCGTGTGATATGTCAAAAAAATCAAAAAACTTCTTTTGCATAAATTGATTCTTAAACATGCGTAGAATATGCTGGTAAAGTGATTTACCAGTATTCTAAGTCGTTGAACGTTTATTGTGGTTCGCTTATTATGGCGTCCCGGTTTCTTATCAGAGATCTTTACACTTGTACATTCATATAATACAAGCATAGAGAGTTGCTTCTTTCCCCAAACCATAGTGTTAAGATTGTATCGTGTGCTCACAGCACGTTTAATTATTGAAATTTTAGCAGATTAATGGTGAGTACAGATTTCATAGTTTAAATCGTATTTGACTTTTAAACGAGAATTTCTTAAAACTACGTTTTTGTAACTGGCCTCCATAATATCTCAAAAACCGTTTGACCGATTGCCTTGAAATTTTAATGGTAGATTCAGCACATGTATAGACATCAATTAAACTAGAATAATGTAAAAATTCCCAGTCGTTTTTGTTTTTCGTAACAAAATAATAGAATAAAATCATATATTTGAAAATTAATTTTCAAAAACATGTCAATTGGACGTAGTTATGCAGAAACCTAGCAACCCACAATTTTCGAAAAATGAGTTATTTACGAAAATGGATTTCTTCTGAACTATTCTTTGACTTGCAAAAAGCTAGAAAAAATTCAACAAGCTAATCTAGATTTTTTGTAGATATTCATTATTAACCTTCATCCGCTCGCGCCGGCGGCAGAATGCCGCCTTTTATGAAATGTGGCCGACATCCCTTACCTGAGCGTCACTTTGGGGTGCAGATGCTATAGTATTCTCTAGTTATACAATGGTAAATACCGGTGTACCGTTAAACCGTTCATTTCTTTATTTAATATTCGGCAGTTTGGTTTTAAAGTTGATAGTGTTTAAATCTACGACAGACTGCCGCCTTGCGATCGCTTTTGAAAGTCGCTGTTACTAAGAAACGAAGCGACAAAATAGAAAAATGTATAGAAACAAAAATAAAGGGAATGAAATTTGCAACAAAAAATGTTTGAAACATTTTGCTATAAAATCGATTTTTATATGAGAAAAAGGATCATGAAAATGTCCGTTTAACATGTTTAACAAAGGAGTGTATTAATAATTTCTGGAGCCACTGTATCTATGTTTGATTGTTTATTTTATTAATTTCTTAATATATTTTTTATAAAAAATGTGCTTTTAAGATTATTGTAGAGCCTAGCAATCCTAACTACTGTCATTCATCGAGTTAAATTATAGAAAAAGTGCATAATATGTACAAAAGTTGACGTGCGGCAAGTTGCCGCCATGCGAGCGCCGGTGGAACTTTAAATCGCGCGAGCGGATGAAGGTTAAGGCTGATGTCCACTTGAAACAAAACAGTCTCGAGACTGTTTTGTCCAGTAGCGGTTTTAGGGTAGGGCGCGGTCGGGCCACCGCCCAGGGGCGCCAGACAAAAAGGGGCGAAAAGGCGCCCTTTCGTTGCGCGCTTTCGTCTCATCAGAAATAACAAAAAGGAGCGTCAAAGGCGCCCCTTCGTTTCGCGCTTTTCGTCTCATCAGAAATAACGTTGCAGAATACGTTTAGGGAATTATCTACTTAACAGATAATCAGATTATTATGCACAGATAAGATAGTATATAAGAGAAAGAATGACAATCAGAAGGGAAAAAGGACGACTAGAAGGAGTGGGGAACGGAGTTTTTCTAAGCTTAAGTTGATAAAAACCTATCTGCGATCGACAATATCGCAATCGAGGTTAACAAACTTGGCAACTTTGTCGATCGAAAATGAAATTGCATAAAACATAGACTTTGATGCCTTAATAAAAGAGTTTGCCAATAGAAAGACTAGAAAAGTAAAGTTTTTTAGAAAAAGTTGTGAAATAAATGTTTTTTTAAATTTTTGTCTTTGTTTTTTTTTCCACATATGTGAATTGAAGAGTGGAAAGGGGGCGCCTGGGAAAGTGCGCCGGTAACGCTAAAACCGGCTCTGGTATTGTCTCAAGTGGACACCAGCCTTTATGCATAAAACTACCAACCCACATAATTAAAGTATATTTCGTCGGCTTACAAGCAAAACACACTAAGTCAGTTTTTTTCATTTTTGACTTATTGACACTATCCTAAATATTTTCTTCCATTCTATTGATTGGTAAAATCCTTTAAGTCATGAAATTTCATGTTAAACTAAAATTAGAGTTTTAAGTTTTTCACTAAGCCACAAATCATACATAAATAAAAACTTCTAACTGGATTTTCTCAATTCTAACATTTATGACTTAGTGTGTTTTACTTGTAAGCCGACGATTTGTACAAAATCAGGAAATAGTATTTTTAGCTAAAAGGTAACTTAGAAACAGGGCTGGGCAAAATAAATTTTTTGTATTTGAAATACAAAATACTCGAAAGTCAAGTATTTGAAATACAAATACAAAATACATTTGTATTTGAAATACATTTTTTGTGTTTGAAATACATTAAGGGTATTCATTTCACGTTGTACTTTTGTCGTACTTGTTGTAGATTACATTTTTCGTAAATTTCGTAGAATTTTGAATGCAGATCTAGTTTACGAAATTTACGCAGTTGTACTTTATGTAGATGTCGTAGGTAGTTTCGTTACATTTATACATTGGCAAAACATAGTAGCCAAGAAAAATTTGAACAATGAATAATGTCAGTAAATGTGAATTAGAATTAATTAGTTAAATAATCTACTTCAAAACCTCAAGATAATTTATAAAAACAAGTACGAAATAATTTACGAAACATTGAACGGTGAGTGTGTTCATGTCACACAAATCTACAAAAATTAAAAGTAAAACAACTACGAAAGTACGAAGTGACATGAATCCCCTTATTATTTAACATAATTGTTGATTTACAAATCTCTCGAATTGTAAATCGGAAAGCGAACCTTTTGTTGGAGACCAAAAACGTGCAGATTCGGCGGTAAATTTAAAAAATTTTATTTTATAATTTAAAAAAATAAATTAAATTAATGGCGACAAAATGTAATTGAGTAAAGTATTTCAAAAATTCAAAATACATTTTTATTGTATTTCAAATACAATTACAAAAATACATTTTTTCATTGAAAAAAATCATTGAAAATACATGTAACGAAATACATTTGTATTTCAAATACATATAATTGAAATACTGCCCAGCCCTGCTTAGAAATAATTGACTTGGACATAAAAGCATTTTCACAACTGTCTTCCGCAGTGTTCTATTCAATATAATTTTTTAAATTAAATCTTATTTATTTATTTTCTCAATAAGTGTTTTATTGGGTTGGTAGGTTCTGCATAACTACGTCCAATTATTCAATTTTAAATATTTTAAAAGATTCATCTGGGAAATTTGACGAAATTGTAGAAATATTGTTAAATTTGAAGCACTTCTTCATTTTAAAGCAATTTTTTATAACGCAGTCGCAAACCTGCTATAAAAAAAACTGACTCGCCTCACATTTACTTGTAGTGAGATTTGCTAACCCTAGAAAGTTAGAACCATCGTATTCTTCAAAAAAATTAGACTTGTAACGAATTATTTTTGGCCTCCTTATTTCTTCATCACTGCTAATATGCATTAATATCGTAATCGTCGTAATAATGCATATCTAACAAAATTAATAATTTCAAAAAATTAATTAATTGAATTTATTTTAATGAAAACTAAGGTTATAAAGTATTAGTAATTCGTCAACTTATAGTTAACTCATACCTTAGGTGTTGGTAAACATAATCACGACGTAACCAACACTTTACGTTAACTTACAATTGAAAAACGTAAGTTTTAACATAACTAATAGTTAACTCTGAACTAATAGTTAACCAGCGATTGAAAAACCGGGCGTTAGTAATTGTAATTGTATTGTTTATAACTATTCAACGGTATCACGTCATTACACCTAAAACACTTACGACTAAGGGCCGGTATTTCAGCTGTAGTTTAAACTACGATCCGAGTTTAAACTCCGTTTATATTGATATCTGACCAATCAGGTAGCCATAAACGTAAGTTAATCCTTGAACCTAGTTTAACTAGCAGCTGAAATACTGGACCTATGTCAGTACGCCTAAGGTATTTTACGACTAACATCATGTACGCCTAAAACTTTTACACCTAACTAACTTAAGCCTTTTTTATATTATAATCAGGTAGCCATAAACGTAGGTTAATCCTTGAACGTAGTTTAACTAGCAACTGAAATACTGGACCTTAGTGTTAAAATGTTGATTTTTTATGATTTTCGGAAAAATTTAATACAAAACATGTCAGGAAAATATCACACTTTACTCGGAGCTCTAAAATACTAGGCACAAAATGCCTCGTATTTCAACATTGCTCCTCATCAGTAATTTGTCATTTTCCTGACTTTTATGTATATTAACTATTATAAGATTGCATGCAAATATAATAAGTTTTATACAAAAGAAGAATAGAATAGTATATGGCAGTTAGATGAGCGTTCGAATAAACAAAATTTTATACCTTGAATAGGTACTTATTCATACTAAAATAATCAAGTGCTGTCCCGATTGATAAATAGAAATCATAACATTTCATTATGTTGCACTTGCAACAATTCTGAGATTAAATAATTTTAAAGAATAAGCTAATTTGACGATTTGGTATCAACATAGGTTTGGAATTAATAGAATTCGAAAAATGTGAAATATTTACAAAGTAATGGAATTCAAAGAATTACAAAATGAACATAATATGAGGAAGTTGAACAATTTTGTATTAGGAATTTGAAAATATAATAGAAAAACACTATAAGCCCTGTAGGCCTAACCAACTAGTATTTAGGAATTGAACACCTCAAAGATGTTGTCAGCACCTTGTGAGAGACAATCAAAAAACCAGATGTTATTGGTTGAGGGTCAAACTCACAATAAAGACAGCAATCAACACAACTACTAGCTTCAGACATGCTCTGTACCGGGTGCTGAATGAGTTAGCCGAACATAGGAAGTTAACATGTAAAAACTTATTTATGCAAATTCCTGCTTCATTTTAGAGACAAAATGAAAGACACAAAAATAATGCAGAAATAAAAGCTACGAATGATAATAGCATTAAATTTCATCTAACTCTTACTTAAATGGTCAAAAAATGCTTTCAAAATTGTTAAAATTTTCATTTATCGCATTGGCCATGGTATAAGTTTCCATGGTAATTATATTTGAAAATAGAAATTAAATTGAATTATTACATGGCCAGTGCGATTAATGAAAATTTTAACAATTTCAAATGCATTTCTTGACCTTTTAAATAAAAGCTAGATGAAATCTAATGGTTTTATCATTCATAGTTTATATTTCTGCATAATTTTTGTGTCATTCATTTTTTCTTTAAAATAATTAGGGAAGCAGGAATTTGCATAAATAAGTTTTTACATATTAATTTCCTATGTTCGGCTAACTTATTCAGCACCCGGTATACGTTTTACATATCGTCGGCTTAGTTGGAAAACCTCGTAAGTCCAGATTGTACAATTTTACAGGGGAAACATAATACATTTTAAAACAAACAGTAGTTGTTAAAGGTAAAAGAAATTTTTTGATAGCTTAAAACATCAGTTTGTAATTTTTTTACATTTATGAGATTTTCTAGGTCGATAGAGCTCATTTTTTAAATATTTTGGCGCCAAAATGTCATTTTCGACATTTTATGGACTTACAAGGTTTTCCAACTAAGCCGACAATATTTAAAATTCACTTTTCTGGAGAGGACGCAGCGACTATGTAGATTGCATAATCTGAGTTGCATAGGGCTCACACTCTCTTCCTCACCTACCCACCATGAAAAACTTGAATAGCATTATGCCGTTGTGGAACCCTAAATTAATAGATTATATAATTAGGGCATAAAATAGCTTATTAATTGTTAAAAACAGTGCACTTATGAGTATCCATAATGAATATTAGAACCTTAAAAATGCATATATTTGCTGTGTCCATTAAATTAAGCAACAGCCTGCATAAATACCTTTTTGGTATTTATTTAAAAATTTAAATAAAGTTTAAAAGGTTGCACAGGCCTGTTCTGATCAAATAAAAAGATCAAATAAAATATTGGAAACAATGAGGATTGGAAAAAGATTGTATTACCTTCCAGAAATTTGAATATGTCTCTCTTTTATATGCCTATCCATTGATTCTAAAACAACATTTAAGGCCTGTCCTACATGCTGACAACTTTCAAAACGAAAAAAATGAAATAGTTCATTTAAAACTTTTTGTAACATTTCCGGTCTGTCTAAATATGCAAGGGCAGCTATCAACACTTGCTCTTCGTTTGCATTTCCTGCAATCTACATTTTTGTAATTAGTCAAGGATATATCAAAAACAATCATTCACAAATTAAAGGAGTATTCTAGTGTACACGTTCGTTTCCGAGTAAATTTTTAGAAACTGCTCAAACTATTGTAAAATAACCCACAGAAATAGACAATTTGTATCCGGTTAATTTAGAAAAGATTGATTTTGATCTTCAAAGTGTCGAGTAATTTAACAATGGAGAGACAGATAGTCATCAAAAATAGTCCCGAGCACCATCTGGCTAGATAGGGTTAGGTAGTGACTTACAGCTCAAGAAATTTGACAAATTTCAACCCCTTTTAGAGACCTGAAGCTATATGATTATGCAATAAAAAAAAACTAGATATTTTCGATTGTTTCCACTAGAATACCCCTTAATATGTACAGATACATTCTTACCATTTTTGCAGGGATGTCATGTCTTAAGCAGGCATCATGTTGAGCATCGTATAATCCCAAAAACTGAAACGGATTATTAACTCGCGAACTAAGTCCAGGTATATCGGAAGCTACAACAGCTTCGTTGGTCATAACTCGAGGTTCTGCAACTCCCCTACCAGCCAAATTTGTTCCCGATATATCCAATGAAACTAATTTTGGTAAACTTCTCACTATTACTTCCAATAATTTACTACCATTTGTGTATCTACCGCGATCTTCTTTCGATTGTGAAATGTCTAAATGCCTTAAATTCTTTAATTTACAAATCGAGGGTACAAGGCGATCAATTTTATCTACGTTATATAAAATTAAACACGATAAATTAATTAAGTGTTCGGAATAATCTAAATTGCCAATGTTATTACAACCTGATAAATCTAAGTAATTTAAATTTTGCAAAGGTTTTAACAAAAGAATATAAAATCCTGTTTGAACAATGTCTAAATTTTTCACGGTTAATCGTCTTAAACTTGGAACATATATTATGTATCCCTTGGAAAAGTGTTCTGCATATTCGTTAGCAAACATAGTTAGTGGAAAAATTTTCGAACCGTTAACAATAGTTAAGCTCTGCAACTTGTTGCCGTAGGTGGAAATATGTTGCAGAGATGTTGCACTCAAATCGAGACAATTAATCAATTCTAATTCGGTTAACCTATGATGTAACAAAATCTCCAAACTTTCGTCATCTATATCCGAATTTATAAGTTTGACCCTTTTCAATCGCGTGCATTGTCTATCTCGAAATATATTTATAAAATTATGAAGATTAAATTTGTTTCGGAGCAGTTGACCATTCAAAAGACGATGGCATATTTCGACTGGCAATGCCACATTTTCTCGCAAATACAAGTCGTCTGTGTTCGAATCACGTTTACAAATTGTGTCTAAATGATCTAAAATGTAGTCAACGCACACATCGAGTAACGGTTCAGGTGAAGTGTTGCTGCACAATAAACACGGTTCCACTGGTAATGATAAAGTGTGACGGCAATTATTATTTGACTGTAACATCTAAAACAACCAATTTATATAAATAAAATAGAACCAACTAAAAATAACAGTGAAAACTTTCTTACTTTCGCAACTCACGGTATTACTTCAAATTTTTTGTTTAAATTTGTCAACATGTTAGACGACACAATTTTGTTGATAAAAAATGTATTAGGCCCGCACAAACTATGTTAATAATAAAAATTTTTAGATCGATTTAGAAATACCCAGATGTTCGTACAAAACTATTTTTGTTATGACTTCACTTTTGACAACTAATGTCCCACAATCCAACGTAATTGTATATGTCATTCAAAAAACATTTCAAATATTACCCGATTAGAAACTCGTCAATTTTATAAAATATTTTTTAATTTGCTAAATTGGAATATTACTAAATTTAAATTATACCTTTCGAATAAAACTACCTAATTTTGAAAGTAAAGTAAATTTGGATTTACGTTTTCATGCCGTTAGTACATTATCGGATCAGATGTTTATTTTTTTACTTATGACATTTCATACACGGATGATGTTTTTGTCATGGCATACAAAGCAAGGTGAAAACTTAACTTTTTCTAATTTATACGTTTTTCACACCGAATCTAATTTAACTTTTAGATTGAAAGAGTTCGACGACATTTTACAGCAAGACGTTATACATTTGCGTGAATTGCGAAAGGTTTCGTTCAATGGTAGGTACACAGACATGTTTTAGGGATATTTGTAACAAACAACAAATTCTTTTACTTCAATAGGTATTCCGGACGATCAAGGAAAGCGTGCAATATGTTGGAAATTATTATTAAATTACTTGCCTCTCGAGAGAGAAAAATGGGATTCATTTTTAAGCTCAAAGCGGCAACTTTACAAGCAATTTATCGGTGGGTGAATAGCTATGTTTTTTATTATTATTAATAACAAACCTTGTATTAACTTCACTTTATTTATATGTCCTCAAAATTAATTAATTACCAAAAAATAATTTAAGTAATTCGATATACTGACTACTATAAAAATTATACACCCATTTAATATATCAAGAGCTCTTTTGTTTCACAAAATTAGGATATTATTATGTGCTTTAGTAGATGCACATCATCACTAGCACAGAGAGCAATTGTAAAATGCACAGAGCAATTTGTTTAATTTTTGATAACATAAATATTAAAGGTAGCTTCGGTCTCAACTTGACGAAGCCAGTACATTGCAGTGTATTATTCGTCAATATTGGTGATATTCAACCTTTTCGGTGACTTTTAGAACTTTTCCAACCAATCATATTATTCTATGAACCTTAATTATGAAATACTAGAAAACTTAAAACCTTTTTTCTATCACAAAATATAATTTTATATTATTTCAAGATCTTATCTTATTTTTACAATTTGCATGGAAAAAATGTTGCTTGAATTCTTTACTTGGGCGTCGGAAAAAATTCTTTGCTTATCCTTTTCACTGGTTGACACTCAACTTCTTTTTCTTAGAGCCGGCTTTGCCAGGCAAAGCAAAACTAGTTTTAACTATATTTGGTTAATCGCTAAAGCTAAGCTATTAAGTATAGACTTAAGCTCCTGAAACTGGAGTAGAAAATATGTATGTGACCCTATTTTTCTTGTTGATGTTGGTAATCAACAATAAAAACCATCAAAATGAAATCAATAAATGTTTTTGAAAAGACAAAAGAAACTACAGTTTTTCCACCAATAATGCAGAAATCGTCAACTGTAATTCAGATTTTCCAGTTGATATTCAGAATTCGTCAATTATAATTCAGATTTGTCAACTGATATTCAGAAATCGTCAATAATTATAATTGAAAAATCGTCAGTTATTATTCAGAAACCGTTAAATGAAATTTAATTTTTTAAATGAAAAGGCTTCATAAAAACGAAAACACAATATTTTAATTTTTTTTAAATTATACTGGTCAACAGCAAAAAAGTATCCTAAATAAAATTAATTAATACTACTTACATATTAATTTTTATCTGCTGAACACGAAAATAATTTAAAAAATTTTTTATTAGTTTACATTTCGAAGATATACGGACTAGAAATCATCGGTACACTAATATAATCGTAATGGAATATATCCGATATATGAACGCGTTTTCCCGATGTTTAAGTTTTTTATTTAAATAAATATATATAAATTAATAAACTTTTAAATTTTATGACCGGAAGCGAAGACGTAAGGGAGATGTACCAGGTATGAGACGGCTCCAGATGTGAAACACTCAAATTTTTTCATATTGTGATGCCAATTTTCCGGCTTTAACTAGTGTCAACATTTTTCCATGTTGGAAGCTAGTTTCTTTAAAGGCACCGGAGTCAATAGTCACAATTTTTGTATGTGATCCAAACATCGAGTAAAAATTTCATCCAAAAAGTTGTAATTGATTTTTTGTAATTGCTGTTATTACTAGTTATTCAACGAAAAAATGAGATTACAGTGCATATAAATTCAGCATTTTCTTTATATCTTACGACGAAGTAGTCGATTGGACTGATTTATGTTCACGCATAAATTTTTCTGCGTTTTGTAAAAATGGCGTCATATTCCGGGTGTAAGACAGCCGAGAGTACCAGTTATGAGACTATAGCCAATTCTATCAAATGCAATTTTTGTAGTGTGCAAATATGCGTGCCAGCTTCTTTACGTGCAAACATTGCGAATTAGACATGAGCCGAAGATGAAGACGAAAAATATGATGTATAAATTATAGAAAAAAATGTCATTTTCTTTCGTAATTTTGGTCACTGAAGGCGTTCATGGTGAATAAACATTGATATTTTCCGTATTCATGGCTGTTTTACTTCATATTTCCCCATATTTTGCAGAATTACCGGGTGTCTCATACCTTGTGTCAAATTTTTTTTCGGTCAAAAATCAACTCATCACGGAAATGCTCATAACTTTTTTTGGGTTGACGCAATCAATATAACTTCTACAGCAAAAAGTTGCGTATGATCATTAGCTTTCGAATGGTATATCGTTGGCTTAGTTAGAAACCCTCGTAAGTCCATAAAATGTCGAAAATACATTTTGGCGCTAAAATATTTAAAAAAATGAGCTCTATCGACCTAAAAAACCTCATAAATGTAAAAAAATTACAAACTGATGTTTTAAGCTATCAAAAAATTTCTTTTACCTTTAACCACTGTTTGTTTTAAAACGTTTTATGTTTCCCCTGTAAAATTGTACAATCTGGACTTACGAGGGATTCTAACTAAGCCGACGATATAAGATATTCGGTATATTTGGTTTCTATAAAATGTTTTGGCTTGAAAACAAAACTCGTCTCATACCTGGTACATCTCCCTTACATAATTTTATAAAAGTATTTTCAAAGACGGTTACAGTCTGATGCTTAAGTGCGTCTACTACTAAGCAGACAATCCTGGTTCGAGCCCGAGTAGAGCAAGAACTCTGGGTTGTAGCGCTGTTTGACATAATGACATTTTCAAATTAAATTAAAATTTAAATCTGTGTTAAAAATGTTTTTAAAAACTTATCAATAGATAAATAAAAAACCGTAACTAATTTTTAAATTTCCTTGTTTTCATATTTAGCACCATATACAATACATATATCTATAAAAAAACGAATTTTCATCAAAGAAGTCAACAAAAAGTTCAAATTTGTTGTCCAGTGTTATTGGTTATTGGTAGAAAAAATAAGAAATATAGCATAAATTATTTATTGCATTAGTTTGCTTATAATTTATAAACGACTAGCTGACCCGGCGAACTTCGTATCGCCTCAGAACTTGAACCATATAAATTATTTGTAAAATTCTAGAACATCGTACCGCCTCAGAATTAATATACCAAGTGACTCGGCGAACGTTCTGCCATATAAATTATAGCTGGATACCCGGCTTCGCCCGGGGTCTCTTTAAAAATAAAATACTTTGCATTAGTCTACGTACTCGAACGTTTTCCAATCTTGCTTTCCGTTACTCGTTTGTTTCATACGAACGGACTTCAGCAATGCGTACACACAACAAAACAGTAATTTTGGTTTTTCTTTTGTCTATCTATATATAGTTATGGATCTGTTGATCCGATGTGTTATGTTTATTATGTTATAGTTTATTATGTTATCCAAGTCTTTACGTTGGTTCCATTTAGGTATATTCCATTAGGTTATCCAAGTCTTTAGGTTGGTCCTGTTCTGGTATACTCTATAAGGTTCGAGGTTCTAGGTTGCTAAACCCTAAGTATTATTTTACTTATATAGATAATTATAAAGATATCGGATTATCAGATTATCTCTAAATTATCTATAACACGATGAATAGGCACTATTTGCTACATATTTTATTAAAGTTTGTTGAAAGCCGTTCTAAAGTAGCCTATCTTCTTCGCAGCATCGTAATTAGCTTATACACCAAATTTCATAAAGATTGGTCAAGCGGTCTAGGAGTCTATAAGGAACATACATACATACATACATACATCCATTTATATATATATAGATAGATTATGCTCATAAGAGTATAATCCCTTCATAAGAAGGGATTAATAAAATTTCAATCTTTATAGATAAGAGATATTAAACATAAACTACAGATTTGATGCTTTATGAATTACATTTGACGTTTTCTGATTTTCATTTGACGTTTTCTGAATATCAGTTGACAAATATGAATTATAATTGACGATTTCTGAATAGCAGTTGATCTTTTCTGAATTACAGTTGCAAAAGAGGGCATAAGGGGCTTCATGGCTCTCTCCAAATCAACGTATTCAATGTGCTCACTAAATATGTTACCTTATATATTTTTCAATATTTTGATAATTTTTCAGAAATGCCCCTCCCTTTCCGTAGAAATTAAAAGTATAACTGCCGCTGGCGTTTAAGGTAAACTGGGTCAAAAAAGCAGCTAAAGTGGTAAACCGGGCCAAAGGCAAAATTTTGGCAATGGTAGATTGAGAATTTCTGAGTTCTGGCTATCACAGGGATGTTTTTAATGAGTGGAGCGACTCGAAGATTCCGTCTTTCTAGATCTGTAATTTTCGAGTTGGAGCCGTTTCTCGAAGGTTCTGTCTTCTTAAAATAAATTAATTTACAAAGTTTTTGTTTTGTTGAGATGCATTTCGTAAGAGTCAACTCGAAGATAGTAATTTTACTATTAGCAAATTTTTTGCGAAAATTGTCTACAATAAACATAAATCTACCATTATATTTATAGGAAATTAAACTAAATAAACTAAAAACAAATAAATCTGCGCGAAAAGGTACATCGGGCGCCGAAGATGTAAATTGGTCGGTAGGTTACAGTTTGTTTTTGATCTTTTCACTAGAAATGTTTTTAAAAAAACACGGAGGTACATCCTACACCTCTTTTTTTACCTACCTGAAATTTGCCTTTGGCCCAGTTTACTATATTCATAATTTTAGTTATAGGTGCCTTTGGCCTAGTTTACCGTCATCGTTTTCATAATAAAAGAGAAATTTTGTTGTCATAGATGAAATGATTGTAACACCAGGAGCAAAAGAAGTTGACGGGGATGTAGAAGATCATCCTTTGAGTATGAGTCCGGATAGTGAATGGCAAGCATTTTTTAAGGATAACGAAGTTCTTCTGCAAATTGATAAAGATGTAAGACGTCTGTGTCCTGACATATCGTTTTTTCAACAATCCACTGAATTTCCTTGTAGTGTAATAGTTAATAGCATGGATGTGAAGCGTCTTCATAGAAGAGTTGAAAGATGCGTACTCAAGTGTGCAAATGTAGAAAGGAAAGGTTTAGGAATAACCAAGGTAATAATGTTAAATTAATTTATATTTTTAATCAACCATATCTTTTTCTTTCACGCTACTATCATGTTAGTAGCAGGTAAATTTGAACTTATATAAAATAAATTTTCAAAAAGTTTTACATTGTATTGTAACTTAGATTGCGTTGTCTTTAAAAAAAGCAAATGAAGATTATGCACCAATGGATGAAGGTCACGAAGCTCACTGGGAAGTCGTAGAGAGAATTTTATTTTTGTATGCTAAATTAAACCCAGGTCAAAGTTATGTTCAAGGTATGAATGAAATACTCGGACCTATTTATTACACCTTTGCCTCGGATCCTGATGTTACTTTTAGAGGTATATTATAATGTTTCCACGAATCTACTTTAATTATTAATTTATTGAAATTTTAGAGCATGCAGAAGCCGATAGTTTTTTTTGTTTTACAAATTTAATGTCGGAAATTAGAGATTTTTTTATTAAAAGCTTAGACGAAGCAGAATGCGGTATAAATCATATGATGTCTCGAATGTTAGTACAATTAAAAAATAGTGATTTAGATGTTTGGTTACTTTTTCAACAACTAGAACTTAGACCTCAATATTATAGCTTTAGGTAAGCAAGTAATATTTTGTAATATATCATCGAAAATTAATTTTAAAACATATTAGATGGTTAACGTTGTTGCTTTCACAAGAATTTCCACTACCAGATGTTTTAAGAATATGGGATTCGCTATTTGCAGATGTAAACAGATTTGACTTTTTAATTTATATATGCTGCGCCATGATTGTGTAAGTTGATGTACAAGTACATATATTAAGTTTATTTCTTTTCTAATTTTTTAATTTAATTTTGCAGAATATTACGAATTCAATTAATCAATGGAGATTTTCCAACAAACTTAAAACTACTTCAAAACTTTCCCTCCATGGATGTACAAATAATTTTATCAAAAGCAGTTCAATTGTCCAAACAGAAATTTTAACAATAACATCTAAATAAACCAATATAAATTGATTTTACTGAAAGAAATTGTTTTGCATTTATTGGATTAGCAATAAATTACTTTTATCGAATAAAATACAATACTTTAATTTTAAGATTTCAAACTATTTTATGTTTTGTAGTTGTATATTTTAAAATTCTAGTTGGTATAAATTAATATCTTAAAAATTTATGCTATGGTCTCATTATAAATTTGTTTATGTTTATACTTATATAATATTATTTTAAATATCAGTTTCTCAATATATTATTTTTTTTTAAATATTTCTGGCTGCGAGTCTGTGTCTGTAAATATTACTTATAATTTGTTAAATTAATTTTAAATAATCTGAAATACTCGTATATTATGATATTTGAAATCAATAAACTTTTATATTCAAAAATTTATTATTTAAAAAAGATGTTTTATATAAATTTTGTTTCGAAAAACTTTTGAGCTTGAACTTGAAAATCATCCCTGAAGACCGCTCAAAATTGAAAGATATTTGCCTCGACCCCCACCTAACCTCACGTGAGATTTTTTAAAATGCGTATTTTTAGTGTAAATACGTTAATCTGTACTTGATTGCGTTGGATTTATTTAAAAAAACAGTTTTTTCAATTATTTTTATTTAAGACAAAAATATTACGTAATATTTGCCGAAACCCCCCTCTCTCCTACGTGAGATTGGGTTTTTTTACCCCCCCTCCTATTTGGTAATACGTCGTGAGGTTTTAGGCTACCCCTATCCAACATCACTTATATGTTTTTTGAAAATTTTTTTCAAGTACAGTCGGCGAGACAGAAGGCAGCGGGGCGACGAGTAGCGTCACAAAGTCCAGTGCCGGAAGCCAGCTGAGAACTAAATATTGTTGTTATGTTGCTTTTTAGGCATAAATTTGCTCGATCGGGATTTCACTTGGTCGTAAGAAAATATACACATGATTGTCACAACATCCCCCCCCCCCCATCGTGATCAATCGTGATGTTATTCTACCCCCCCCCCCCCCTGTTAGAACCTCACATGATTAAAGGACAACCTCTAAGATATATGAGGGGGCTAGAATCAAAACCTGCAATCTTCTCTTTTTACAATATCGAGTAACTGATGATAAACCGTTTTGTGTACCTACTTAGTTATATATACTAAGGTATTCGTATTAGCTGCACGGGTAGTGGTTCAATGCCCACTTTGTACTGAAGCTCTTGGCTTATTGGACCCGATTTTCCATTAAGATGTTAAGGAAAGTTATTAGTATTTCGATCCACAGTTTGATGTTCACCAGAGGGCTGAGCTAAGAAATTCTGCCGAGTCAGGGATTTGAACCCAGAATTTCCGCTCATAACTCAACTAGTGATCACATCAAGCCACCACTGTGGTCTTATACTAAGGTAACTTTCAAGACTCAAAATAAATAGGTTATCACCGAATTTGTTTCCAGAAACTTATACCATATGATAGAGTGTATCAAATACTACAATGTAGCATAAAAAAAACCATTTTTGGCAAAAATGGAGATTGCCGGTTTTGATTCTTGCCCCCTCATATATCCGTATATTGTGGTAAAACAAAGACAAAAAACTTAGAAACTTGAAATTTTTTAAAATTTGTTCTAGTGTGAAAAACATGACTGATTTTAAAAATCCAATTTTGGGCTTAATTTTTATCGAAAACAAAAATTAAAAACATACAATAAATAAATTGTATTAGTAAACTTGATAAACTACGATTCAAATATCTGTGCCGCTACGTCACGAAATTCTGATTAAGAAATGACATACTGAATATAATTTTGGACGTTGTTCATCTTCATTTAAATGAGTGCAATAGTATATTACATGACTAGTGGAGAAACCGAAAGATTCGCTCACGCATTTGCCAATTTTGCACGCGAGCCGACAGGCGAGTGTGCAGAGGCAAATAAGTGAGCGAAAGGGTTTCTCCACGAGCTATGTATAGCGTTTTGTTCAATCCTGCACTTATAAATCTAAAAAATTTATGAAAATACAATTTATTATAATTTGTGTCATCAATAATTAAATTTGAGATTTTGAATTTGCAATAACTCGAAAACGGCGTTAGATATCGAAAAACTGAGCTAAAAATTTACCCCCCTTTGCTCGTACTCAACCCCTCGTAGCAATTTGTCGTAGGAAGCTTTATGCAAAATTTTAGATCGATAGCGCGCATTTTGCGCGCAAAATAATTTAAAAAAAAGTTAGCTTTGGTTTTAAAACATTTTAATATTATTATAAAGAACGTAGGCAGGTTAATGAATGACTGCATTTTTCACTCACTAGTGGGTGAAAAGTCTTTCGCCCACTCGTTACCATAGATATAATTTGAGTGAGTAAAACAAACGGTTTCTAGTTGCGTATCCAAGTAAGAAACGACATGTTTCAATAGCAGGATTGAACAAAAAACAAAAATATTTGTTCAAAAATATTAAATTTTAATTAATTAATTTGAATTGCCATAATAGTCTTTATTGGTACTTGAGAACTCAAATCGTTTATCATATACAATATCCCAAGTGCATTCAAATTGTCTACTAATTTGAAATGCACGAGAGGATATTTATTTAGACTATTTCACGAATGAAATAGGAGGTTAATTTGTAAATTTACAAAATTATAATTTGAGTTACTGCTGAAAGCGCAATTTTTTTCAAGTTTATTGAGTAAATAATAATTATTATTTAAATATTGAGGTTAATAAAAAAAATTGTCGCTTATATTTGCTTTAAAATAAACTTGAAAAAATTGTCGCTGCAATTCGATTGCTATTGGTTGAATATTTCGTTGTTTTTTCATTCCATTGGTCGAATGACAGCATAAATATTTAAACGTCGCACAATGTCATTGGTATTCTATTCTATTTATTTACCTTGGCGTAGGAGAATCATCATTTGCGCGTCGTCTGTGAGCGGCCTTAGCGAATTACAGTGACTTTAATTTTACTTGGTTGCAGCTTGGTTGAAACCAGTTTTATTTGAAAATATAATGGTGGTTGTTGTTTTTAAAGGTTATCTTTGAAAAATTATCAATTCTAACTATTTAAAATGGAAAACATTAGCACAAATTCTTCTTATATGTCACAGACATCTATGTCACTTGCTAAGCAACGTCGATCTGTTTCCTTATTAAATTTGGATAGTTCCAGGAAAAGCATACAAAATGAGAGTCTGTTTGATATTTTAATGAAGGACCCTGACAAACGTACTTTAATTTTAAAAATGTTAAGTCAAGAAAACGACAATATAAAGAAGTATAAAGACAAATTGCAGAAACAAGAATTAGCTAGACATAGGCAAATCAAGAAAACTCAGCGGTTGTTGCATTGCGAAAGTCCCACAGCTTTGCAGAGACGTAGGGCACTTACGAGAGTAGATGTAGATAGCGACAGCGGTTCTTCCATTTCTAGCACCGCAACAAAAATGACCAACGAATTAACAGTTCCCTTTAAAAATTTATTTGAAGGGGTGATTGTGTTTGTAGATATTCGAAGTGAAGGAAAAGATAGGTCTGCAGGTGCTAAAGCAATAATGCAATCCATGGGTGCAACTATCTTAAATAATTTGACAAAAAATGCTACGCATGTGTTATTTAAGGCAAGTAAGAAGAAATATCATAAAATACTGTATATTAATTTAAAACTTGATAATTGTAGGACGGATCTTTTGATACATATCAAAGAGCAAAATTGATGAAAGTTCATCTTGTTTCTGTGTTGTGGTTGGAAGCCACAAGGAAAAGTGGAGTTCGAGCGCCAGAAAAGCATTATCCTGCTCTAGGAACCGAATCATATGATGCCAACGTTACTCAAATATGTCAGGTAGTTATATTTAACGTATTCTTTGTTGAATCACATAAGATAAGCTGTTGTAAGCTTTCTAAGTTGATTAGTTTCTACATTTCTACAAATAGTTGATATTAATATAAAAATTACATTGATAGGAATATGAAGAGGCAGTTCGTGAAGAGTATAATCGTAGTCAAGCATTTTCATCGTTGAAACATCGTCGTAGAACTGCTTTACCATCCGATTTAAGGTCACAGACTGCATTTTTTGACTTGAACAATCTTAGTAGCTTCAGGGAAGAAAAAAGTGGTCGACTGTCAGAAAACTTGGTACCGTCGAGCCAAGCATGGGAAGCAGAATCAATTATTTCTCATACCAGTTCAAAATTAGGTTGTAGTAAAGAACAACCGAAAGATGACATTTTATTAGATAGTCCAGAAGTAACATCAGATGATTCGGAATGTGGTGTTGTTAACGGCGAGTCGATGACCCAAGAGAGGAATACGCTTTACAATTTAGACTTAACCATCGACAATTTGAGAATCAACCAAGTCAATCCTACAAATTATGTTGAAGCTTCTAACAGCTTGGCAGATTTAAGATCATCACGAGTTAGTGTTGATGCTGAAAGTACTTCTTCCTGTCGTTCATTAACTTTGCAGTCAAGAACACTCCCAAGAAATAATGTATCAAGTAAAAGTGAAAATGTGAATGATGGAGAAGAAGGTTCTAATACCAACAACAAGAATAGAAGAACAACTTTGGGTATTATAAGCCATCCAAGTAACGAGGAAAATTTGGTATGTGGTAAAACGTTAAATAATGCCTCAGATATGGAAATAACTCTCAACAATTCTAAAAGGAGAACAAGTGAATTTTCTATTCGACAACATAAAAAGAAAAAATCTTCAATAAAAAATGCTTCAAATTTTAAGGAAAACAAAAGTTCTGTAGTTACTGAAAGTGCCAATTTGCTAGGATCTTCTATAAGTAAAGTTAATATTTCTAAAAATAAATCTAAAAGTATTTTAAATTTCAACGAAAATGAAATTGAACAAAACAGAAATGAAGAGAGTGATATAATTAATGAAAGTACCAATTCGTTCAGAGTATGTAATTTAAGTTCCAGAACACCAAAGAAAAATTCACGATCGTCTCGAGTTATAGATACTTCTTCAAGTGAAGTATTTAGCAGAAAAACTCGCAGCGTTTCTTTTAAGAATAACTCTGTATCTTCCAAGATTCCCTCCAGTGAAAGAATCATCACGAACACTCATAGGTCTCTTAAGGCTTCTTCGGAACCCAGTTGTGAGGATATGCCATCGCTACGAATTTCTATGAGTTCGAATGAAAGAAATTCTCGAATATCAGACATTCCGTCTTTAAGACTTTCTGTAAGTCCAAATGAAAAAGATACAGATAATGGCAATTTAACAAAATCTAAAGTAGTGCCAATAGAAAACCCAAGTGCACAAAATAAAGAATCTCGGCAAGTACAACTAGAAACTAATAAAAGTAAAAATAATAATGATGATGTAACTCAATCCTCACAAAGAAAACCAAAAGTATTTCGTAAACTGTTTAATTTAAACGATCCAATTGATGAAACTGAAATAGAGAGCAGTGACGTTCCCAAAAATTCTCAAGTTTCTAATAAAAATGTAAACTTATCTGCACTTCCATTGGATCATTTTCAACGTTTACATTTTACACAAACAGTTTTAGATGTTATAAAGAAAACAACTGGTAAAACCAAAAGTAGAATTCCAAGAAAACAAACAGATAAGAAACAAAAGCCACCTGCGGAACCTAAAACATCAAAGACAAATAAAGCTAATACTCCTAAAGCAAATGTAAAGAGAAATAAAATAACAAACAAAGAAGTTACATTAAAGAAAGCTGTTCGAAAATCGCTAAGATTGGAATCACGTATACCGGATGATAGTCCTGAAGATGAAATAACGATTGTTCCACAACTAAGTCGAAGAAGTACTTTAGAATTTATGGAAGGAAATACTCCAATGAGAACTCAAAATTTCTTAAGTCAAAGAAACAAAAAGGTGATATCGAGTATCGTTTGTACTCGTATGCATAAACCAGAAGTTCATACTTTTGTACAGATTGTGAAAAAATTGAAAGGTTTTACCATTGAGGATGAAGTTTCAGCAAAAACTTCTCATCTTGTTGTGGGCGATTGTAAAAGAACTATTAATCTTTTAAGAGCTATCACACGGGGTTGTTGGATTGTATCTAAAGAATGGGTATGCTATTTTTTAAGCAATTTTGTAAATCACTTAGTTTTTTTTTATTAGCTTTTCAGATCTCTTGAAGCTGGAAAGTGGTTGAAGGAAGAAGATTATGAACTTACAAGTTTTTCTCCTGCTGTACAGGTGAGTTACAAAATCTTTCAATTGCATTTAATTTATTATTTTACAATAATACAGGAATGCCGAAAGCAACGTCAAGCATTTAATTCTCTATTTTCCATGGATGTTTTTGCAAATTGTGGTCCAATTTATATTTCGCGAAATTCAGTTCCACGTTGCAGTGACCTGGAAGAATTAATTCTGGCATGTAAAGGTATTTTGGCAGATTGTTCTCGAAATGCTAGTGTTGTTGTGGGCATGTGGGTTCGTTATGAAGAAGTAAAATGTGTTAATGAGCTGTGGGTGTTGGACTGCATAACTTTTAACAAGCAAAAGTCTTTTAAAAATTACTTAGTACAACGATAATTTTAAATATTTATTAATACTGTATAATATTTATACAAATTACGATTCGCTGACGTAAGATACTTTACCTTATTGAAAAAAATTTTGTTTTTGAATTTTCTATCGTAATTTTTAAATATTGTTTATGTTTTGTGCCATTATTGATTGACTTGATGAATGTTCATTTTAAACTTTATTCTTTATTAGATATAAAGAAAAACCATTTTTATATAATATTATACTTTTCACTTTTACAAAATTTAAGAGCGCTGTCTAGTGCTATACAGAGTAATTCATGTTTTTTGTAATTTCTTTCTGAAAATAAAAATTAAATTTGAGTTTGAGAATTTCTGAATCGTAGTTTACAGTTTTTTATGTACATCTGTCTGCACAAAGGATTAGTCTTTGTTGGAGTGTTATTGTAGTTATTTAAACATTAACATGGATTACTCATAGCACTAGCCGATGTTAATCTATTTATATGTTATTATTGTTTTGATTTTAATTAAAATTAATTAATTTTTTCTAAATATATAATATATATTTGAGGGCTATTTTGTTTCCAAAAGCATTAAATAAAATGAGAATAAAGTGAAATAGAAAAAGAATATGTTGCATTGAATTTTATTCTTTCTAATGCACAATTTCTTTTTTAAGGATTTTCTTCTTATGTTACCTAAAAGCTACTCCTAGAACTTTCAGTATATTTAGATTAGCTTAAGGTCAGCAGCAATACTTACTATGCTATGATTTGTCTTTTATTTTTTCTTATTAAGATTTATAAGAATTTTGGGCTTGTTAATTATTGTTTAATAAAATTCTTAAATAAGAAAAAAATATTTAAGCAATATCAAATTTTTATTACTTAACTTATCTCACTTGTCTCACGATAAAAAATACTGAGATCTTCTTTGAAATTTCTACTGTAGAACAGTAAAATATTAGGAAGAATTGTTAATTCTGAAGTAATTACCACTATAATTAACTTCAAAATACTTACACAGCTGTTGAGTTTGGAGGATCTATAAATTGTTTAACGGCAGTTCGAAATGACTATAATCAAATAAAATTAGATAGAAGATGAATCAGAATGAAAGTAAATAGAAAAAAGAAAGTTCACGTTAGATTGTCGAAGGTTTTTCATTCCATGAGAAGCAACGGTCCTTAACTCTATGTTCAACTGTCATCTTATCAGTACAAACTCTTAGATGGATTATTATTAAATGGTATTATCTCAAGTTTAAACGAATTAAGTTATTTGCTCCAGATATAAGTTGCAGGTTTCACATTATGATCAAAATTGAGATATTTATAATAGTAGTTTTATAACGGTTATAATATGACGGTTAATAAAGGGAAGCAATATGATTATCAATAGTCTGGAAAGCTGTGGAAATAATTGACAAGTGTACATTTTTAAATAATTTTTTGTAGTAATCATTTTTTATTTTGTCAATATTATTTTTAACTTAAATAAAATTAATATGAATTGTAAAAAGCAGAGGATTGAAGTAAAAAATAGCCAATCGTCATTGCCATTTTATACAGAAGAGAATTATAAGAAAAAGACTCAAGGTCGGTCTAAAAGTGTAATCATTTTGTCAAGTAGTAAACATCTACTGGATAAATTGCAAAGCAGTATGACACCCATTAAAGGTTCACGATACGTTTCGCAAGGATTATATCGTAGTCTATATAATTTAAGTGAAAGTATATCGCGCTATCATGATCGATTGGAATCTATATCAAAAGAAATTAGATTACCACCTTTACCATCAATTGTAGATATTATCAATTATGTAGAAACTAACAGAAATACAAATCCAAGAAATAAAGTCGATATTACTCCTTGTTTAAGAAGAAAAAGAAACGCAAAGCAAAATTTATTAGCAAAACTTGGGGTTCCTACTAAGAAAACTAACAATAAAATTACTTTTTCTCCAAAATCAAAAACTAAATAAATTTAAGTTTTAAAGTTGAATTTTGATGTTTTATATAAATTTATTGGTAACTGAATATTCAGGAAAATAAAATAATTTTTAAATTCGATGTAATTTATTAAACTTCATAAAAGCAAAAAATTTAAAAAATGCAAAATTGTTACAAAAATTAACAAATTATCTAACAAATATTCAACTAGTTAACATCATCTGAATCCTTTTGAATATATCAGAACAGGTTGGACAATAATATTTTTGTTAGAATATTGCAATATTATTGTAATTGATTTTCGATTGCATGTTTTGCCGAAGTCAATAATAATTACTGTAGTCTAGAGCTTGACTGTGCCTCGTACCTAAAACTATCCGAACCATATCAAATATTTATATTTTAAAAATTACCTCATAGTATTTACTTACAAGTACTTCTAAGTACTACAATTAAAAAAATTTGCCTGCCTTGTACTTATATATTGTTATATTAATACCAAAGTCGAAGGATTTGGTTGTCGAAACTGCCTAATTTTATCTTCTTTCGGGTTCCTCTTTGGTACGCTGCCACCATCAAATTTTTTAGATAAGAAAAACTTGCAAAACTTATTGTAAAACGTAGCAATCTCAGAAGACGTTGAAATTAAACCGAAATTTAAATTCTCTTATCTTTGCACAAAAAAATAAAAACACTTAAGATTTCAATTACCAATTTATTAAAAATAAAAAAAAAGTATTTATGTTGATTACAAGAAAAGTTAAATTTTATGATTTACCTCGTGGATTAAAAACACAATAAAGCAAAATAATCTTTATGTTGGGTTAAAAAATTAATTTGACCAGTTGTTGATCACTGATAGTTTGTAAGCTCCACTCGAAAAATGTATTTATTTCGAAGATACAAAATATAAATTAAACATTTGCAAAATTAAATGTATATTAGGTACCTTTGAATAGTTATTGAAGCACACACAATATTTTTTTACTGACGACGTTAGATGAATTTAATTTTTAAAAATAGTTAGGTTGATTGGAAACAAAAATTTAAAAAAATGAAAATTGAACTTAGAAAAGATCAGTTAAAACAATAAAAATGGAAAAAGGGGTATCACGACGCCTCTCTTGGATTAACCAACAAAGAATTGACAATTGACGGCTCTAAAAACGACTACATGATAACGACTGAATAATAATTTTTCTGGACCTCTCTTTTATGTAAAATTTGTGAGGGTAATTTTGATTCCGCGGGGCGAAATATTTTGCCCTTAGCGTGAATCGAACTTTGGTTTACCAATTTTTATTTTAGATGTTCGAAAATTATCTTATCTGAAGCGTTGAGTTGAAGTGTATATTACTTTTGGATAATTTTTGTAATTTTAACTAATTGATTGTGACATACATTAAGTTGTAATAATTTGCGTTGGTTATTAGTAATAAGATAGAATTAAATGTAATTTAATAGCTATTACATTTTTTTTATAAATTTTACGGGTTATTTTTCAATTGACTTTGTTTTTCGATGAGATCCTAACTTTAAAACTTTTTTTTATGACGAAGTGTTTTAGAAATTGATATGTAGTACAGTAGAATCCGCTGAATGTGATGACGGATAATGTTATCAGTCGGTTATTGTGATCATTTTGACTGGGAACCAGCCGTTTTAATTAGTTTATATACAAAAACCATCGGATAATGTGATCAAGAAGCCGCTTATTATTATCACTTTCAATGAGTTTCTTACACAATAATCTCCTTTTCTAAGTATCTTTTTCTGATTTGTCATTGAAATTTTATATATCTTTACAAAACACGTCACTCGTTCAGTGACTGGGCCAGGGTGGGCACTTGCCCACCTTGTTGATTGGAGTGCCCACCCAAAATTTTTAGGTGCTTGTTTCAATAATATATTTTTTTGAGTTTATTTATAAATTTTGTGTGCTCCTGCCCACCCAAATATATTGGACCCAATTTGTGTCTACCCATTTCAAAAATGCTGGCGCCGTCGCTGCACTCGTTTTAATTTCTATACAAAAACTAATGAAGTTTCCCGTTTCATGGCGTGTTTCTATTTTTATTTTGCTAAATGTGTACTTTGCTTTATGCATTTTAATTTAAATTTTGTTTATTCTTGCTAAATTTACCTAATTCTTGTAAAATTAATTTTTTTCTAAAATTTGCTTATTGTTATCAGTCGGTTAATGAGTTAATGTTATCAAAATGTTCTTGGCCCAAAATGATTACATGTATTCAAAAACATTGTCTGACGACATTATTATGTTAATATGATGATTTGGTCTAAACTTTTATTATGAACGAACCAATATTTTCAATTAGGTATTTGTAATGTACTTACCTGTTAAAAATAAAATTAAATGATCAAAAAAAGTATAACGTGACTAGGGTTTCTGAAAACTTGGGTTTTTAGGACTCGTCCCAAATTTTGAAAACTCGCCGAGTCCGAGTCCGATAGAAAAATTTATATATTTTTAAAAATTAAACTTTAACACTATACTTATTTGAACATTTATTTCATTCAATTTTTTTCCTTTTTTTCTCTTCAGGTAGAAATATTGGAGAAAAACTAACGAATTAAGAGATTTGTCATCAAGTCTCGATCTGATTTATGTACAGAAACCGCCACTTATCGAAAATGTTTGTTCATTAGAAGTTGTAGTTGGTTTTATGGAGGAAAGTGCGTTGTACAGGTCATCAAGATTACTTGTTCGTTCTCCAGTATTTCTGAATAGCAAAAATTCTTGTTTAACTTTGTTATAAACCTGGGATTCTTTTAGAGGTTCAGCAGCGTTTTTCAAAATTAAATCAAGTTCATCCTTCATTGCCAATTCTTTTTGATTTTCTACTATGATTAATTCTTGGCCTTGCGAAGTTTCCTTTGATTCATTATCATATTCATTTTGGTTTGGCAAATTGATTACGTTCAGATAATTTAAACAAATTAATTTCCTTAATTTTAAAGACTCGGACTCGTCGAGTATTAGAGCCGAGTCCCGAATCCAAGTAACTACCCAAATACTCGGCGAGTCCGAGTCGAGTCGAATCGAGTCCAGAAATCCTAAACGTGACCTTACACTCGAACCGCTGCAAGAACTATAACCAATACGCAAAAATCATTTAGTTTTAAATTTTCTACAGAAACTTTTAGGACAATCTTTAATAATTAAGACATGAAAGACATTCAATAAATTTTAAGTCCAAGGTATTCCGAGATATAGGCATTACTTGGGTGATAATATACTAATTTGTAGAATCTGTATAATAAGCTTAATAACCAATAAATATATATGATATTTGAACAAATTATTTGAATGTTAATGAATCGAAATTATATAATGAATACAATTAATTAGATAGGAATGTTGATAATATTAATTAAAATGCTTTAATTTATAGTAAACGAACGTACGTTAAATTTATTCATTGTGTATATAAGCAGATTTATTATGATACTCTCACATGGTACATTCATAACTTATATTATTAATGAGTTTTTATTGTATCAATAAATATTTTTTTCAATAATTATAGTTAAAATAAGTAATAATTTTTAAAAATTAGTGTGATAACATCCAAACAACTATGATGTGTACTTTACATAATAAATTATATATCATAAATGGTTTTTGAACAATAAATTTATTATATAAGTTTCAAAAAATCGGTGTAATACTAAATTATTCATCATGACTGATAATAATAATAATATGCACGAAAATAAAATAAAAAATATAGATACGGCACTAGTTGCAAATTACATTTCTGTTGTTGATGATGATGATGTTCGAGTTTCTTGTACTAGATATACTTGAGATCCAGGCACACCGCTGGTTGTGACGAAAGTACGGTGTTTGGCGCGAATCAAAGATAGATTGCTTTCGGCGGTGTCGGCACGGTCTTCAGCTGCTTCCAATTCACGTTGGAAACGACGCACACGGGTTACGCTTTGTTGTGATACTCCCTCCTAAAAAATAAATTACGGTCAGTAGGGATAGAAGGCGCACGATAATTTTTACCAAATTATAATTACGTACTTGTTCAGATAGTTGTCTCTTAAATAATCCTAATTTTTGGTTTGATTTGTCTAAAGATTCTGATAATAGAGCAATAGTCTTTTGATCTTCTTCACATTGAATCATAACTTCTTTGACAGTTCTCTCCTTCTTGCGAAGAATTTTGATGGTTTCAGCATGACGTCTCTTTTCTTCGTCAAGTTCCAATTCACAATCGCGAATACGAGCCTCCAATTTTCCAATAATTCGTTTTCCTCCTACAATGGCGTTAGCTTCAACTTCTTCCAATCGAACGGACAAGTTTTTAACTTCAATTTCCAAAGATTTCTTAATGGTTTCGATTTTAACAACTCGTTCTTGTTCTTCGTGAAGAATTTCCATTGTGTGTTTTAATTCAACCTTAAAAAGAAAATTAATGTGAAATGCAAGTACGTCTCATAAGAAATAAAAAAAACTTACTTGAACACGTTGGTAACGTTCGTCAGAAATACGTAATTCTTTCGTAATTTCTTCATAATCGGCAGCAACCGCTTGCAATTCTTGTTCTAGTTTGGATTTGGTGGAAAACAAGTTGGCGTTTACGGTACTAAGTTCGTTGATGCGAGAATGAGCTTCTTCGTATTGCAGTTCAACAGCTTTCTTGCCACGTAGGGCCTGGAATTAATTAACAAGTTAAAACGAAAACAAGACAATATTACTAATTTATCGTACAGCTTCATAATTGCCACGAATTTCTTCACATTCTGCTGTGAGTGCTTGGTATTTTCTTTGTGTTACGCTAAGAGAATCCATGGTGATAGCCAATTGACGAGTAATTTCCTCGTATTGGGCGGTAAGTTCGGTAAGCGAGAGAGATTGTCTCTTGATGGTTTTTTGAAGATCAATATTGGTTTTGTTAGCAACATCTAAAGACATTTCTAATTCGGTAATTTGAATTTGGAGCTTCTTCTTGATGCGAGCTACTTCGCTCTTCAATTTAGTTTCGGCTTCCACGACGCGAGCATTAAGTTGTTCAATTTCCAAGCTGGTTTGCTTGCTAAAATAAGAAAAAAATCATGTCAATCTATTTAACACCCATTATAAAAAAATACATCAAAAAGTTAGTTTTAGATATTTTCTAATTTTTAGTTGGACATAATCCAAGTAGTAATCGCCAATTCTATACTACTCACTTGTACATCAATTACCACAAAGCATTTTTTGTCATTTCACCTTTTATTGCAGAAAAATTCAGCTGTTTTTCTATTAAATCCTTTCAAATCGGAACTTAACTCAATTAACGGTTGTGTAATATTATTATCATTAATACTTTCGGTACAACTTCTATTGATAATCCTAACGCGAGTTCGTGCACTGTGAGAATTTGTCAAATCAGTTTCGATGTTTTCGGCTATGTTTCTTCGACTTTTACTTAACAGCTGTCCTTCTATACATTTCGCCGATTTTCCCCGCATATATTTTTGCATACTTCTTAATTCTCTTTCGACATCTTTGTCCAAATCTGGATTGTAGTCTATTGCATCCGCCATTTGCGATTTTAAGCACTTAATTTTTTTAAACAGTTGAAGCTTCTTACGTTTCGCCTTTTCAATTTCAATATTTTCGGTAAGTTTGGAAGCGGAAACCGATTTACTGAGAAGATATCCGGAACTACTATGTGATTTAAAATCGCGAAGAAAATTTTTAGCACTCGCTTCTGTACGTCGCGAAATATCCGTTAGATCTGTATCGCTGTAACTTTGCACCAGATTTCTTGAGCTATATCGTTCTAGTCCTCGTTCGTACCAAGGAAGGTGGGGAGGTTTCCTTCCTTTTCTTTTATGTTTGTCATCTATGTAATCGATCATCGGTTGATAAAAATTCATGCCATACCCGTAATTATTTTCATAAACCACCGTTTGCGGATTATTCCAATTGTATTTGGACGATCCGGGACGCGCCATTTCTAATTAATTTAAATTAATAGTGATTGATTAGTTCTAGGTCCTTTTATATTAACTAGCGCATATCTTTGCCAAACCAATAGCGTTGGATTACATTTCTGCCTGGGTTATAAATTATTTATAGCGTGCACTTAGAGTGCCAATTGTAAATAGTTGGCCAAACATTTTTTCATCAACGTCAATTTAATGGTCCGCCATTATGTTCAAAGCTCAAATTGGCAGGATACAAATTGCACAACAAATTATAATCATCAAACTTCATTCAAGATGTTTACAAAAGCTTTCTTACTTGTTAAAAATAAACCCAACGCCTGGTCATGTATTTTCTCTATGCCATGTTTTATATAATATAAACACCAGTTAAAACTAAAGCTAGAAAGTCTTTCACGAAAACTATTAATTGTTTAAAAACATTGTAATTATAAAAGAAAGAAATTATTAAGATAAAAATAATAATTATTTTATGAAAGGTTATTTTTTAAGGGGCAACTCTAATATTAGATATAGCTTATTTTTGGTATATTTGGCACTTTCCTGCCCCTTGTTGACATTTAGTTACACCTTTGTTACCTACGTCGGTTCATAATGGTCTATGTTGTCTTTTGATATTCAAGAAGAATTTTTAGTACAGAATTAGAGTTAATCCGATGCCTCTACGTCCAACTTGGAAGAAGCGGTTACCCATCAGAGTATTTGCAATATACTATGTTGCTACCATGATCTACTAATATAAATTACCTATATATGACAAATAATAATACTCCCCCTACCCACAAACGGAACCTTGCAGTATCGTTCCTGACCCTTAAATGAATTTTAAAATCAAAGGATTTAAAGAAAATATGATAAAATACCAATTTTTCTGCAATAAAACCCTGAAATTTGTAATTTGGTTCATAACCTGATAGTATACAATTTTTGATGATAAAATTAATCCATATAATATGGACTAGACCCAATATTTTCAAATTTCTAGCTTTAGTGAAAATTTAAAATGATAATACAATCAGTATATTAAGTAACCAGAGTTTTATAATGTAAGTATAGGAAGGCTGAAGAAGGCCGCGTACCCGAAACTAGTACGCATAATTGAGATGAAAATCTTGAGGAAAGTCTGCTTATAATTTATATATAGTTATTCTTAAATTGTTACTTATTGATTTTCACTATCATAGTGAAAAAAATATAGAGCTTTAATGGCATAAACATGATTAATTTAATTTATATAGTTATATAAGTGATAGTGAAATGACTTTAAACTTTGTTAGTAACGTTATCAGACGATAACGTTAATTTATCTTATTATGTTAAACATTAGACTTATTGTAATCTCATAAACCAATTATTGTAAAATTATTAATAGGGGTACAACAGAAGCAATCGTCAGTTTAGATTTCTTTATGTTGTAATTAACTTGTAAGTGTAAACTCAAAATAAAATCTTTTTTAAAACACCAACAATTGTGATTGGTACATTATTGGCGCTGCGAACAGGATAGTTTCACGCATTCTGGCATTACTTATTTGGCAATTTCAAGACGATCAAGAAAATACGACTTCTACATCACCTACTTGTGACGACCAAGAGTGAATCAGAATTCGGAGTGTCTCAACACCTTGGAAATTATCCACGAACCTGAGAGAAAAGAAAATTTATTCCACACCGAGCAAGGAGTCGCCTGGAACGAAAAAGTGAACTAAGAATGACAACGATCCTTCTACTATCACTGTAAGTCTTTGAATCCTTCTCATTTTACTTTGTTTTATTATTTTTATTATTGCTACTAATGTCCGATAGTGACATCGAATTTGAATACGAGGATACAAAAAATTCCTTACTAAAAGATAAAGCGTATACATCTTCTCAAAATAATCGTTTTAAACCTTATAATATTAACAACGATACAATGCCTTTGTCTAATACAACGGGTACATTAGGTCAATCGTCAATTACGTTTGAAGTCAAAGAATTGACCGCTTTAACAAATTCATTACCTGAATTTTATCCAGGTAATAATCTATCTACGTTCATAACGAGCGTTGATAATTTAGTTAAATTTGTAAATCATAAATTAACGGAAACACAATTTTATCTATTTAATGTATCGGTATTAGCGAAAATTAAAAACGAAGCAAGAGACTATCTCAATTTTCATAACTTAACTGAATGGACCGGTATTCGCGCGGCACTTTTAAGAAAATATGGCGATCAACGTAACGAGGAACTTTTAATTTCTGCTTTACGAAATACCATTCAAATTAGAAATGAAAACTTTAACGAATATTACGATAAAATTTTATTAGCTCAAAATGACTTGTTGCAATACATTCAATTACATGAAAACGATCAAAATATTTTTGCATTTAAAAAATCATTATATCAAAAACAAACTTTACAAATATTTTGTTCGGGTTTATTAGAACCTTACCGTTCATATTTAATGAATTTTGAGTTTAATACTCTCGAAGAAGCCTTAAACAAATGTCGAATGTATGATAATAAAATTCAAGAAAATAATTACACCGACTACGTACGAAGAATGCAAAACGACCGGCAATTCAAACCTACTGTGCAACCGACAAAATTTCCACAAACAACAATGAAACCTGCACATCCAAACCAAAATGTTCCATGGACAAATAATTATCAACAACGAACACAGTTACCTCAATTTCAACCCAAACCGTTTACTGGACCCATCAACAAACCTTTCCAACAACAATCTAGGTTTCCCACAAATAAACAAGTTTTTGGAACAAAACCTGGACCACCCTTGCAGAAAACTTATTACAAACCGACACCAATGTCAGTACAAACTACTGCATACTCGAGAAAACCAAATCAACATCAAACAACGAATCGACCCACATTTATTTCTGAAGAACTGTTTAATAACGAAATAGCCTTCGAAGAAAATTTAAATGACAATAATTGTGAAAATTACTACGAAGAATGTCCTCAAGAAGTAGAAAATTTTCAATCACCGGACTGGATGTACGAAAATCCACAAGAAGAAAATTTTCGCGTACCAGCCTCAGAAACTCCATCACCGTAGATTTAAATTCAATCTGTTCTCAAGCTAAATTACCATTTTTCTATTTACCAAATTTAAATTTAAAAGTTTTAATCGACTCCGGCGCTACCGATTCTATCATTAACTTTGATGTTGCTCAAAATTTTAAAAATTATTTCTATTCAGAACCTTTTACCGTTTCAAGTTTAAATAACGTAATTAGATCAAACCAAAATTTAAAATATCCGCTTTTATCAGAATTAGGTATCAATGACCCTATGAAAATTAGAATTGTTAATTGGCATAAAAGATTTGACGTTCTTATCGGAACCAAAGATTTGGAAAAATTCGAAGCAAAGTTAGATTACAAAAATAAAACCCTTACATTACGAAATATTCAAATATCCTTTTTTCTCGAATTCAACAATAATCAAGTCAATGAAAAACATATTAATAAAAAATATTTGAATATTCCCGTCTCGGTTGACGAAGGTGAAGTTTTTATACCGCGACTAAATTTAGAAAATAATCTCGAAATTCCGGAATGTCTTGCAATAGCGACTAAAGGTATATGTAAAATCCCAAACCCGATCGAAGGGATCGAAATCAATTTTAAAGAACGGATTAACGTATTACCCACGGAGTACTTAGACATAGATCAAAAAAACAACACCCCTTCATCTAACAAAAATATTCATAAATTAATTCGAACGACACATTTGAACGAAGAAGAAAAACGAGAAATCTCAAATTTATGTTCAAAATTTCGCGAAGTATTTTATCACGAAGATACCGACCTCACCTTTACTAGCCATGTAAAACATAAAATAAGAAGCACCGAAGAAGACCCGATCTACGTCAAGTCCTTCAGACACCCACAATCGATGCAATCCGAAATCCAAAAACAAATACAAAAACTTTTGGACAATAAAATTATACGACCGTCAATATCCCCCTACAGCGCACCTGTATGGATCGTGCCAAAGAAAATGGACGCAAGCGGTAGAAGAAAATACAGAATGGTGATTGACTATAGAAAAATTAACGAGAAGACAATCGAAGATAAATATCCCATTCCGCGAATCGAGGAAACGCTGGATAATCTCGGCAAATGCGTTTACTTTACAACATTAGATCTAGCTCAGGGATTTCATCAAATTGAGATGGATCCCGAATCAATCGAAAAAACAGCTTTCACTGTTAATAATGGACACTATGAATACCTACGAATGCCATTCGGTTTAAAAAACGCACCTGCAAGTTTCCAAAGACTAATGGAAGACATCCTCAAGGAATACTTGTACAAGTTCTGCCTTGTTTACATGGATGACGTGATCATCTTCTCGAAATCTTTACACGAACACTTAATCCACATTAGGAAAATATTCCAACTTTTTAAAGAGGTGAATTTAAAAATTCAACTAGATAAGTCCGAATTCTTGTCCAAAGAAGTAGCATTCCTTGGACATGTCATCACACCTGACGGAATAAAACCTAATCCAATGAAGATTAAAGCAATACAGGAATACCCGATACCAAAAACAATCAAGGAAGTTCGATCCTTTTTAGGTTTAGTAGGATACTACAGACGTTTCATTTCTAACTTTGCGAAAGTAGTGTCACCAATAACAAAATGCCTCAAAAAGGATTCTAAAATAGATGTTAAAAATGAAGATTACATAGAAAGCTTCAATTTGTGCAAAGAATTGTTAACGAACGCACCAATTTTAGCCTACCCTGACTTTGATAAACCCTTCATTTTAACCACAGATGCGTCGAACGTTGCCATAGGCTCGGTTCTTAGTCAAAACAATAAACCCACCGCGTATTATTCTCGAACACTTAATTCAGCCGAAAAAAATTACAGCACTATTGAAAAAGAACTTTTAGCAATCATAGACGGTACAAAGCATTTCAGACCATACCTATATGGAAGAAAATTTACTGTCGAAACTGATCACAATCCATTAGTGTGGCTGCACAAAATCCGCGAACCAAATTCGCGATTAATACGTTGGAAATTAAAGCTAGGAGAATTCGATTTTGACGTTGTTTACCGAAAGGGGAAGGAGAATGCAGTAGCAGACGCCCTATCACGAATCGAAATAAATAACAAAGAACTTGATGAAATATCGATGGTACCACAAATACAAGAATTACCAGATATTGAAGAATTAGATCGAATAATAAATAATCCGTCGCAAGAAAACGCGCAGGAATTAGAAGAAATTTGTCAAAACCTAGAAAACACGGTACACTCAGTAAGTAATGAAGATGATGGAAAAGTAATTCCAATATCTGAACAACCCGTGAACAACTTCAACAACCGATTAATTATAATCGCTGGAGACAATTATGAAGTTCGTCTGAAAAAACCGTTTAAGAAAAACCACTACACTATTGTCATAAAAAAGGAAAATAAACAAGAAGAATTACCGAAGATGATTAAAGAAGTTATTAGACCACACCTAACCTACGGAATCTACTGCAAAGATCCAGACTTGCGAGATAATCTAATTAAACTATGTAAAACGTATTTCAACAATTCTGTAAAATTCGTTTTTTCAAACTCATACCATATTGACGTTTTAAAGGACGAAGAACAAAAAGACATAATAGCGAAATACCACGACGAAACTCATACCGGTATCGTGGAAACGTACAACCAATTAAGACTCAAATACTTTTGGCCAAACATGAGACCAATGATAACTAATGAAATAAATAAATGCGAGTTGTGTCTACAATCAAAATACGAGAGACATCCGTATAATATAAAATTTCAAGGACCTTTATTAGCACGTAAACCGTTCGACACCCTTTTTATCGACACATTTTCATTTCAAAACTGTAAATTCTTAACGATAATTGACTCATTTTCTAGATACGCCCAAGCTTACTTCATAAAAGACGGAACCAGTCTTACAGTATTAAACAAAATTCGCCATTACTTTACCCATCATAATTATCCAAAACGAATAGTTTGCGATCAAGGTAAAGAATTCTTTAATAAAACTTTCCGCGAATACTGTCAACTTTTTAAAATTGAATTACATTTCACCACCGTCAACAACCCAAATTCAAATTCACCTGTAGAAAGATTACACTCAACTTTAATTGAAAAATTAAGGATTCTAAAATTAAAAGAACCCAACGAAACCCCGCAAAATCAAATGATTACCGCAATTTTAATTTACAATCAATCAATTCACTCAGCAACCGGTTTATCGCCTTTTTCTATTTTATACGGGCCTTACGAAAATGAAATTGATATCGAACTCGACATGACAATTTACGAAGCTTACAACAATAAACGAAAAAACGAAGTATTGCCATTTATTGAAAAAATTTATCATAAATGCCTAGAGAAAGAAAAATCAATTTTAGAGAAGAAAAATCAAAATAAACAAGATCCCCCAGACATAAACACAGACACGGTTTTTATTCAAAAAAACAAACCGGGTAAAACGGACCCTCTATACGACAAAATTCAAATTACAAAAAAATCGGATAATACAATCGAAGGAAAATCGAGAAAGGGAAAATTAACAAGTTCACATATTAGAAAAGTTAAAAGATTAAGAAAACACATTTCTTTGCAGGACCCTAATGAACCTGGGACTAGTACAGTTCACAATTCCAATGAAAGTGACACCGATTCAAACTAATGGATATTTTGGAGAAAATCTGGGAATCGCAAAAATTCACTCACATTATCATAAATTTTACTTTTTTCATAATCTCACTCAACTAGAAACCGCCCTTAGACAATTAACTGCTAATACTATCATCCTTGAACATAAAATTCCACAAAACACTTTTTTATCGCGACGTTACTTTCAATTAAAATCAGAATTAATATCAACAGAAAATACATTAGAAAAACTTTTACACCTTAAACAAAAACGCGGATTAGTAAATTTCTTAGGGAATACAATAAAATTTATTACTGGTAATCTAGATGACGACGATCTACAGAACATCAATAAAAATTTAAATTTAATTTTTTCTAATCAAAAACATTTAACAGATAAAATTTCAGAAATTACTTCATTTGCTGAACATATTACTGCTCGTTATGAACAAGATTTAAAAGAAATAACCAATTTTCAAAACGAGACAGCAAAAGCATTCAAATCTTTGACAGATCAAACAAACATTAATCAGTTAGTAGACTTACAATTTTTCAACATTCAAAATTTTCAAAATAGACTTAAAATAATAGAGAGAACCATTAATTTAGCTAAATTAGAAACCCCAAATATTGAACTCATAACTCTTGCAGAATTACAGCAAATCTACCAACTTTTAATAAGAACTTATTCAAATGATCGACTCTTATTTTTTGAAGATGCACACCTTTTTGAAATTTTAAATATGTCAAAATTCACTTTAATGATTACCGATAATGCAATAATAATGATATTAAAAATTCCCATATTGAACCCAATTCCATTCACTCTCAAGAAAATTTATCCGATACCAAATCCGAAATCCCAAATTCTTATTCCACCAACATCTTATCACTTACAAAAAGATGAAGATGAGAAATGGCTAAAACAGTGCTCACAAGGAATAAATCAAACCATTTGCTACAAGGAAATTCTTTCAACATGCAAATTGGATAACTTACAAAATTGTTCGATGGCTCAAACAAGTGGAAAAATCAACGTTTATGCCGTGCTAAATACAGGTTTAATCACAACCTTTGAACCACCAGAAGAAGTCGTCGAAAATTGCAATCACAATATCAACAAATATAATCTCCGTGGAACTAACTTTTTACAATCCGAATGCGAAGTCATAATTCACGAACAAATGATTAGCATGGAATATTTCAACTTTACGGTTCCACCACCAACCATTTATCAAGAAAATCAAGATAGTATGTACGAAATTACCCTCAAGATGGAACACATGGATGGCCTGGAAGATCTTAAACAAGACCTCAGAAGAATCAAAGAAAAACCCATCGTGACACCACTGATTGTTAATTATGTGCATTATTCAATTACCTGTGTTATAACTATTATTATTGTTACCTGTTTGTGTATTTTAATAAATTTCAGGAAAAGACTTTATGATAGGATATTCAAAAAGAAAACGATAATAAAAATATCAAAAGAAAATGCCATGGAGTTGAACTTGGTACCTAAAGTGAACGAGGACGTTCCAAATTCTTAAGGATGGAGGAGTTATATAAGTGATAGTGAAATGACTTTAAACTTTGTTAGTAACGTTATCAGACGATAACGTTAATTTATCTTATTATGTTAAACATTAGACTTATTGTAATCTCATAAACCAATTATTGTAAAATTATTAATAGGGGTACAACAGAAGCAATCGTCAGTTTAGATTTCTTTATGTTGTAATTAACTTGTAAGTGTAAACTCAAAATAAAATCTTTTTTAAAACACCAACAATTGTGATTGGTACATTATTATATATTAATTTTGTGCTACCGAAATAAAATTTGTAAAGGTTTTATTTTTAGAAAATGTTGATATTACGATACTATAGCTAATAGTAATTTGTAAAAAATACCAGACTGCCAAATCAATATTGGGTTGGTTTGACTTCATATCATGCGAAATATTACGTAGCATTAGAAGGTTAGAAGAAATTTCTTGGCATGGTGTTCCTGGCTCGTGAATTTGACATTGGTAATTGTAATTGTTTGTTTCTTTTAATTACTTACGGGTTACTCATGTTACAGCTAGAATAGTGTTAATCTCTCGGTACCTTTTGTATGTATGTATGTATGTATATCGAAAGTTTGGTTTGCTTTTAAAGTTTAAATGACTTTGTTTAAATTTTTAAATAATTTTTTTTATTTTTTCAGATATTTTATATTAAAGTATACTCATATAAGAATTTTTCCAAGAGATAAGATGAAAAAATGAACCTATATGAAAAGGTTACCTAAAAGTCAAGAAACTCTTTTTTTTCTCTCCTATAATATGTAATTACTAATTATATACTGTCGTGTAATCTGGGGGGCGGGGTGTAAATATAAAAAAAAATGTACTGGAACCCCGACCAAATTACCGCACTATTGAGCGATGAGACTCTTCAATTTTGAATTAAAAAAAAATTATTCGAATTACCATTTTACTAATGGAAAATAGAACGCAAATGTGCGCGATACCGATCCAGGTGTGTCAACGTCCACATGAATTTATTAAAGCCTTTAAATTTTCGAATATTAATGTTCTCAATTTTACCAATCCAATTATTTATATTTCTTTCAACCATCCAAATTATCATCCAAATTAATTAAGATAATAATCAAACATTCAGACTTATTCAAACTATTATGTCCAAAAATATGTCCAATCTCCAAACAAGTAAATTCAAATTTAAATAAATTAAAATTCAACTCACGCAAAATCAAAGATTTATTCGCAAAATTATAATAACTTTAAACAAAATTTAATTTAGACAAAACTTCTTCTTAAACGCTCATGGCGGCCATTAATGGCAAAAAGCCCAGTTTATACCGCTAGTTGGCGCCAGCTCTAACAAAAAATGCGGCAAAACGAGAGATTCAAAATAATTCACACTTTCAAAATTATATTTTACATCAAAATATAAAATTTCCAAATTAAACAAAAACTTCAATGAAGGATTTTGGAACATGACAATACATATAATAACAGCAACGTAGGCTTTGAAGTATGGTAGAAGTGATTATTTCTTTAATTTCTAAAGGAAATTCTGGAAAATAATTAAAATAATAAAAAATATGTACCTAGGTATTTAGTAAAAATATTCCTTTACTACACTGATTTGGAGAGGGTTATGGCCCCCTTGAACCACAAATTTTTACCCATTTTTGCCATCTATCGCTTCTAAGGCGATATGGCCAGAACAAAATTTTTATTTAACCACATACTGCGGCGTTACTAATAATAATTATTTTATGATAATAAAATATCAAAAAATACGAAAGTGTAGTGTGCCACCCTTGTTTTAAAATTCAATAAGTATTACAAGTTCTACCACCAAGAGATTTAAAAAATGAAAAAATGGTAAAAATGTAAGTCTGGAATGTTGCGTGAAGATAACGTAACAAATCTTTGGTGTTTAGTAGAAGAAACTTAAGTCAAAATTTTACGATTTTTAGTTTTTTACATCATTGGATTTCTAATTTTTTGCTCTATCGATTCGTATAAAGAACATAAGTCAATTGTTTTGTATAAACACTAATGCTGGGTTTCACAAAGGTTAGTTAAATTTTAATCTATGATTAAGGGTTTTCAACAATAAAAATTCATTGTTGTGACATTGTTGAAAATCCTTAATCATAGATTAAATTTTAACCAGCCTTTGTGAAACTGAGCATAAGTTAATGTAAATCCAACATTCCTTAACGTTCTGATCAGGACCGGTTTTAGTGGTCATGGGGCCCCAAGCGGATTTTTTTTCGGGCCCTCTAACGTGTATTGTAATAGTGGGGTACAATTTTCTAAGGGATTTTTAAATTAATTAAAATGTTTTACATTTATTAAGAGATCTAGGTTTTTAATTTTAATTTTATTTTAACTTAAATTATTTTTGGCTTCGATTTTTTTCATTTTTGAGCTTGGAAGACGAGCCCCATTGGGGCCCGGCCGCGTGTTCCGCTTTATGGTTAAACCGGCGCTGGTTCTGATAATATAAAATTGTAAACATTGTTTATCATTCCTGAAAAATTGTGGTTTTTGATTTAAGTTTCTTCTGCTAAACACCAAAGAAATTTAAAAATTGAATTTCTCTTTCTCCCTATTTAATTACTATCTGAAAATCACCACAATTATTTATAATATTAAGAATATTTTGGTTTTTCACCTGATTTAGTTTCAACTTTTAACCATTAATTGTCCTAATTCAAATTCTTAAACTCATAAAACGAGGAGGTTTCTGCAAACATTCTTTAAAAATAAAAGAAAGAGAGGAACATTTACTCATTTGCTCCTTTCACTATAATATATTTTGCGTTGCATAAATATTATAATATTATGAATTACATAATTTATAAGGTTTTTTGGTATTAATACCAAATTTTAATTCATAGAAATGAACTTAAAATAAGAAATTCCAAGAAGATTTGTGGTATTTAGTATGTATATTTGTAAAATATAATATATAATATTTAACAGAACTTAACAAAACGCTAAAAGTTAAAATAAAATTTTAAATGTTAAGTGAAGAAATACAACACGTAAAAAATTATTAGTTGAAAACCCAAAAAAGACACTAATTACATAATTATATCACGAATTACAACTATTTAAAATTATTTTTAATTATTTTTTTAAAATATGATAACATGATATTCATTTATTTTCTTTTTCATTTTTTTAAATAATAATTTTGTAAGTATTGTATTTCTTTACTTTACTGTTAAAATTCTATTATTTTAACGTTTTGTTCAATTCTGTTAAATATTATAATAAATTTAATATAGTTGGATAACTGTTTAGGTTTGTTTATAAATTATTCCAGGTTTGCCTGATGAGAATTCAAAATTCGAAACACATGATATCACCTTGTAATACACTATAATCACTCAATTACATAGTTTTGATCTAATAATAATTTAAGTTATGACATTAAAATAATTTAAAATATTTTATATTACACCGAATCATTATTTGTTATTTATACCTTGACAACGAAATATATTAAGTATGCTATAATAACCTAGGGCGTATAAATCATAATACCCGCTTATTATGCCCTCTCAATAGCAATTCCACCGCAAACTAGAAAATTTAGCAAAATCTAATTCAAAATTTATAAAATTTTTTAAATTTTCTCAAATTCAAATGCAGTGTAATATAAGACGTTGTATGCACCACTGGCATTACTCGATGTTTATGCTCTCGAGCAACTTAAAAACTCTCGGGCCTGGCGGCCCTCGACCTTTTAAATTGGTTGCCCTCGACATAAACATCGTCATAATGCCCTTGATACATAAATAACTATTATATTATAGTTATTAACTATATGATATTATTATGTTGTTATGTTGTATGCTTATTAAATATTTATGTGTTACATCAATATGGTATTCTATACAATATTGATATATCTTATCAAGTGTCACTACCCAAACTAAGAAGTTAATCACTTATTCGAAAGAGAAAATGTAGATGTCAAGTATTTAATACAAAAAGTTGTTTGTTGTTATTTTTGCAGCATCTGTATTTTAATTACTCTTGTTCAACATCGTAATAGATTGATAGATGCTTTTTTTGAGATACTGACATGCTTGCTGGACATAAATTTTATATAACCGCTTAATCTTGGCACAGAATATCATAGAAGATGACATAGATTTTTTTCCAATGCGACATTTTTTTAGCAAAGAACCGCGAAGCATTTTCAAAACAAATTGTTCAAGATTATTTTTTATTTGTGAGACGAAGAAAGAAGAATACTTCAAACAGAGGATGATATTTAAAAGTTACGTCTTGTCAAAGTGATTTAGAATATCGAATGACTTCAGTGATAGAAGTATTAACTTGACTAGTAGGTACTTAATATCATGTTCACAACGGTTTGTAAATAACTTTCATAATTCCAATGTCAAAAGATTATTTTGTAAGATATACCAATAGTATATTATAGATATAGTATAAATAGTAGAAAACTTCCTATTGAATGCAAAATTACCAATTTACCCAAGTGTTGAAATAAGTTGTACCAAAATTTTAGAGTTATTATAAGTCAGCAAAACAGTCAAACAAGCAGAAAGTCTTTATAATTCCAAAAACCATTTATTGGCTTTTGGAAAATAAGTTAGGTATTGAAAGAATAGTTAGGTATTGGAACACGAACTAATAAATTTGAAATACAGTGTACTTTTGTTAAAAGAACCTGGTTCGAGTCCAAGTGAAGCAAGAACTTGATTCTAACCGTTCTCCCTAGGCGAGCGATGGCAAACCACCGAGGTAATCCGCCTTGAAAATCATTCATAAATTGAAGTGGTTGGCCAAAACCCATCCTGGGTATAGCGTTTCTGTGTGTGTGTACTTATATGTTTTATTTGCCCCCCTTAACCTTTATTTCGATACACTGTTTGATACACTTTCCCTTATCACTTCTGTTTTTACAATATTGTTCTGTTCGTTTGTTATAATCTTATACTGGGCGGTGTCATATTACATATTTCTATTAGCCATTTAATAGCAGTTCTAAATATACTACATTGTTGTCTGTGCAATAAAGAAGTATTTTTCAAAGGTTGAGGTAAGTGATATGTAAGAAAATGAAGATCTTTGTTTTGGAAAAGAAACCTCAAAATCAGTTAGCATCCTTCGACAAAATCTTCCACAATTTTCTTCAATTCATGGTAAAACTGTTTCCACTATCTAAGAAGTACTTAGGGATTGTTGTCTACTACAGATTTGAATTTCCCGATAGCTGTCTGATTTGTACAAGAATTTTGATACTGTCTGATACGTCAGCATTTCAAATTTTGTTAAAAAATTAGCTATTTCTCAGGTGAGCATTGTCGAACACTTGATCGTTTTGTTTGATTTATGATAGATGTCCCAATAAATAATATATGTACCTACTATATATATTTTTTATATGTAACCCACTGTTGATATTATTAATTATGGCCAATTTTTGTACAATATAAAGGTACCTGTACATTAGTACAAATGAATTTAAGTTCAAAAATATTTAGAGCAGCTTATTTCGAATTGCTTGAATCCTAAGAAATTGAATATTTATTCACTTACCGAATCATTTCTATTTCCTCATCCTTTTCGTGTAAACGTTTTTCAGCTTCATGACGGAATTGTCCATATTCGGAAGCAAGACGTTGTGAACGTTGTTCTTCAGCTTTACGGCCCTAAAATTAGTGTCGAGTTACATTTGATATCATTAAATTATTGTTAAGAGCTTACAGCTTCAGCTTCTTTGTAGGCTGCAGTAAGTTCTTCACGTTCATTTTCAAGACGACGAATTTCAAGCTCCATTTCGTGAAGACGACGTGTCAATTCAGTTAGAGAATTACGAGCATCGCCAAGATCATCTAAAAATATAAATTAATGCTACAATTTAATTTAATAAAATAATAAAGTAATAATAATAACTTGTTTCTGAATTTTATTGTGTTTGATTAGCTTATTAATTTTTAAATTTAAATTCTGATTGTGTAGATAAAAATGACAAAATTATTAAGTTATAGGAATCAATTAAAAAATTTACCAGCCAATTTCTTATTTTCTCTAGCAAGGCCATCTCTTTGTTCACGAGTCTTGTCAAGTTCATGATTGAGTCGTTGAATTTCAGTTTGCTTGTTGCGTAAATCACGTTGGGCTTGATCGTATAATTGAATTGTCTCGTCCAAACGGCTCTTCAATTCAATATTGGCTCTCTCTAAGTGTTCTACCCGTTTTTGTAATTCCCTAGCAGTATTGTTGGCTTTTTCCAAGTCGATGATAAGTACTTCTACTTCGGATTGGAGGCGAGATTTTTGCTTTTCAAGATTATTAACTTTTACTAACAAAGATTCGATGTGTTCCTCCATTTCAGTAAGTCGTACATTATATTTGCGACGCAATTCTTCAACTTCTTCTACATGTGAAATGCATTCAGATTCGTATTTTGATTTCCAGATCGAAACATCGCCTTGAGATTTAACTAATTGACGTTCCAATTCTAATCTAGCTTCACTTTCTTCTTCTAATTGAACACGAACGGATTCAAGTTCAATTTCCACTTGATGAAGTTGTGCTTCAAGAATTGAACGTTTACGTTCATCGTCTTCAGCCCTACGACGAGCATCTTCCAGTTGACCAGCAAGTTGTGTTTTTAAGTACACAATATTTTCAAGGTTCACCTAAAAGATATTATTTTAATTTCTTTTAATTACCGAGTAAAAAGCAATTGCCTACCTTGAGATCTTGAACTTCTTTAACCAATTCGATGTTTTCTTGAGACAATCTAGTTTTGTGAGAGGTGATATCAACGACAGTTCGGTTGAGTTCTTCAATTCTAATATGAAGCTCGCTAACAACAACTTCCAATTTTTCTGCATGTTTGATGGAAATTAATTTTTCCTTGCTAATATTGTCAACTTGAGCAATTAGTTCATAAACTTCTGATTGGAATTTACTCTTCTCCTTGTCAGCTCTATTAAATGAAAATTCGTTTAGATTTTAGTTTTATTGCTTTATTACATTTTTTTATTATTGTTAATCAGGATCAAGAAAGTTGCAAAGATTATGGAAACTAATGTTTGGTTGCAGATCAAGGATCGTGGATTTAATTTGCGGACTTCAGAGAATTTATTAGTTTGGTTCTTCGGCGAATATAATCAGCTGGGGATTAAGCACTACTTCTAGATTTACATAAGTTTGGCTAATTGACAAAACGTCAAGGTCAAAAAAGAGAAAAAGCAGAAACTGTTAAGGAAATATCAAAATTTAAAAGGTGAAATTTCATTCATGAAACTATGAAAATACAGAAGCGCCAGATCTTGAATTATTTAATGATTAATAATTTTTAACAATATAATTTTAGTATCTGCTGACATTTATTTGAGTTATGATATTACTACTAAATAATTATGTATTACTATAATGATTATAATAAAATTGCATCATAAAGGAAACGAATTTTTGAAGAAAAATCTGATTTTTAGATTAGAACGTTCCGGAATGTTTATATTTATTTATATGAGACCCCATTCTATAAATATTTCTTAGTTATTTATTCAAACCTTTGTGTAATGACAAGCAGATCTGAAATTTTAAGAGCTTCAATTACCCATGGAAATGAAATTTAATTAAAATATTTTGCGTTACACAAAAAATGAAGAATTAACTAAAATTTTATTGAATCTGAAATTAAAAGTGGGCTTTGGTCCAGGACTAATATGGCGAGGTAAACGAAAGCTATTTATACCTAGCGATGTGTCCTGGCTAAGATTACGAAGTCAACGTTCAGCAAGCCATTGAAATTATCTAATCTTACTCTACCTTGGACTACATTTTTACGATATATTAAGGTAGTTTACGGATAATAAAAAATTGAAAAATGATTTACCGATGGACCCAATAAAATTATAAAAGTTAAAAATGCTAATCATGTTGAAAGAGATTGAAAGTTAAGATCTTTCAGTTTAATCGTGCATAGGCTAAATTTTTCATCGGGATGGATGGTATGTTGGCGTTTCTAATTTTATCTTTCAGTTTCTGTGAGTTAATTTTAAGGATGATTGCAACAATATAATTTTTTGAAGGTATTTTTGTTTTCCAAATTTATTAAAATAATTATCGTTTAACACACCGGTTGTTCTTGTAATAAAATTTGAACGCCGGTGTAATACCGCAATATTAATCTTAAAATAACTGTTTAAGTATCTTGCTTAGAATTTCAGGTGTCGTATTGTGCTTGTAACTTTGCCAAATACAATTTGAAATGTAGCCAAATAATAAAATATTGGAATTTACTTTTTTGTTGTTATTTTATAAGTCTTTAATTTTTTTAATATAGCTGGAAATTGTACTACCTAGCTTTCAATTTTGAAATAACGTCGATTTGTTCTTGGAAATCGACAATCACTTCTTGATGTTTCCTCTTGAGCATCTGAGCGGTTTCTTCCGATTCGATGTGCACATCGTCTAAAAGCCTGCGGAGTTTCAACATTTCTGTATCTCTTTTTTTATTGACTTCGATCTGAAATAATCGTAAATCAGTGGAATTGTTATCATCATCTTTATTGCAAATCTTACGTGGCTTTCCATACCGCCTTCGGCTTCTTCCAAACGTTCAGATAATTGGATAACTTGAACGCTAAGGTCGGCCTTCTCCCTTTCAATCTAAATAAAAGATGTAGGTTAGTGAAATTGCAATGCATTGATTTGAGCTAAATGGAAATTAGTAATAATTTATTATTTTTGCAAAATTTAAGTGATCATGCTCATAAACAATTAACACATTGGGTGCCGTGCTCAAGAAATTCAAAAAATTTGTCATCTAAATATGTGTCAAATACCTAAATTTATCTACGGGTTATTCATTCTTTAGACATTCACTGTTGTTGGTGACATTTTCATTTTTTATTATTAGAAATATGTAGCAGTTGGCGTTAAACTTGATTATTTAAAAGCTCAAAGAATTTGTAATTTCACAATATGTTTTTGTAAATTAAAATAAAATGGAATGTTAAGTTTTCCTTCTGATTTCAATGTTACCTACATACTTAGCATAACATTCTACATGATATTGGCTACAATGTTGAAATTTATTTTGAATTTGATTTAGTTTTGTCCAAATGTTTCTTAGATAATGTAGAAGTAAGATTGCAACAAAATATTTTATAATAATTAGTGTGGTCGATTTCATAATAAGAAATATTTTGTTAAGTAAAATTTAGGCGCCACAAATAAAAATCAGCTAAGCCAAGTAACTAAGCCAAATAATTTAAATTAAATTTATGTAACTTTTAAACTCTGAAACTAATGCCCAGTTTCACAAAAGTAAGTTAAATTTTAATCGCAGATTAAAATTTAACTTACTTTTGTAAGTAATTGTTGTAAAGTTTTAATCTTAGATTAAATTTTAATTTGTCTGTGTGAAACCGGGCATATAATTTATATTGGAATAATAAAAGGTTTATAGCCATTTGTTTGATGCATCAGCATCTTTAGTATTTAGTTTTAAATTGTCTATTAGGGAATGCTCTTTAATTCCACCAAAGATTATATTCCAAATTTCTGTAGTCGATTGTTTGAACAGCATATTTTAATATGGTTTCTTCTTCTTTTCTCTCTCCAAGAATAAAGTAGGAGGTCATATTATTAAAATTTTAAGGCTTGATAACCTTGGTACAATATTGGTAAAGGTAAACATAAAATTGGTTTGAGCTATTTTGATGAACTCTAATTAAAAAGATATTACTTTCGATCCTACGGAAAACAATCTTGACGAGCAAAACGAAAGTGAATTTTAATCATATTTGTAATGCTTTAGTTTAAATGTGAACTACTCATTAATTTAAGATTTTCTTTTGATATTCATGTTCAGACATTCCACTTGCCACGTTGAACAATAAATACCAAGCATAGCTACAACTGCAGTGGTGCCAAAATTTCAGCTACTAATCAATCATGTTGTTTAACATTTTATGTTTACCCCATTCATATTAACAGCATTTTTATTACAATCCATCTATTTTTTGCCCTGACGTAAAATGTTCTTGCGAATTTCCTTTTAGCTATTTTATAAACTCTAGGAGCTAGCAAAACTGGAAATTTGATTAAAAAATTACAATTAAACATATTGTTTTTTTTACCAATTTCTTATGTAATATTTTTAGGAATTTGTTCAAATTTTACAAAAACTTCTTAAGTGGTTTCATCACAATAGTAATTTATGCAGTTGCCAAGTTGCCTTTATTAAGATACTCCAACTTAGCAAAATATTAAAGTGCAATCTAATATGTAGGTACATGACGTATTTGTAGACATTTTGGCAAATATTCAATACTTGTTGTTTTTAATCCTATTTTTAAAACGGTTAATCATTCGGTCGACCTGAATTACAATTAAATATAAATTTATAACTCCTTTAATTTGTGAACGCCACTTACTAAGTGTAACAAAAATAGTTCAAAGTAATTGTAGAATTATGCATAAAAAATGGCGGTAAGTAAATTCTGAGCGAATGTCACCATTTCGATTAAAGCCAAAGAAAGGAAGTAAGCATATATTGTTTTAATGAAGAAACTCAAAAATATAATCTTTTTGTTAGATATTACTGAATAAGGCAAAATTGTAACAAAATCTTTTATAAAGTGTTACAGCATGAAATCACTTTGGAATGCAGCCAAAACATGCTTAATTTAAGAAACGGTTGTTCTTCACTAATTGGTCTTTAAGTTAGTTTACAAAATTTTGGTTATTTTTATTTTGCAAAGCTTCATTAATCTAACAAAGCAAAACACATTACCCTAGCCCGAAGTTCTCTTTCAGCTTCAAGATCATCGGATAGTAGGCGGATTTTATCCTAAAACAACAAAATAGGATAATAATTTTCAGACTCAACTAAAAGTTGATTTAAAAACAATAATTATTATCCATTTGAATTTTTTACAATAGTGTATGTATGGGTGATGTAAAAACAGGCAATACAAAAGGAATTCACTTAATTTCACACACTTCACTTCCAAAATTTATCACATAGTAGTTAATAGGGGGGATTCACCATTTCAATAATATTTGCTTAACTTGAATGTGTGATTTTAAATAAAAATTAAAAAAATGTACTAACCTCAAGCCTTGAAAGTGCGCTTAAGTCAGCGCTGTATTCAATATTAACCGTATCGGTGTTTCCTCCAACATTGGAGGACCGATAACTATACCTCGAGGATCTCGCCACAGACATTTCGATAAATGTTAAATAAAAATATATTCGTGAAAATGCACTAACCGTTGATAGATTTCAAACAGTCGTGAAACCCGCGTGCCGGCGCCGCTTTACGGTAGACGTTTATTCGTTCGTTTGAGCGTCGCGACGGAGTAAACTAAAATAAAACGCTTAGCTAAAATAAGTTACCATGCGCAGTATAATATTACTTTAAAATCCACTGTTTTTGATGATTTGCGCAATTACTTGCGCATCTGATTCAGATATAATTATCTGTGAGTTATATTTTTGGTTGTGCAGGTTATAATGAAAAGTTTAATAAATATTGATGTTACGGTTTCAAACAAATACTCGAAATTTTACAAATTATTGTAAATATATTCAAAATTTACTACATCGAATGCTTTTATTGGAAAATGGTACTCTTCGATAATTTTCGATTAAATCGTATTATTTTGGGAAATAGCAAAAAAATATTATTTTGATGATTCGGTTGAAAATTCCGAAAATTTGCGAATTTTAGCGACATAATTTTCTTCTAGAAAATGTTAAAAGAGATCGTTGTTTCTCAGATTACGGTGGAGGGGACAGCATCCTTTTATAGCCACGAGTGCTTATAGCGCTAGCGGAACCACACTGAGATGCAGCAACTACCACCTGTAGGTCCTTTATTCACCTTAGCGTATTTGATGAGAAAATTTTAGTTTGGAACTTGCTATTTATGTTACTCATGTCTACTTTCCTTGCTTCTGGAAATAGCAACGCAAGTGTGTCATTTATTTGTAGATAAAAATATGAGCAATGCAATAAAAACAAAAAGTAAAAAATACTTCTATAATTTTTAATCTAGTTCGGTGTTTCTATTTAAACATTCGAAAATATGAAGTGATTATTATTATACAAATTTTCGTTAAGTGGGCGTTGATTTGTAGAACAAAATTTCATTGTTTTTTTTCAGATGTATTGCAATTTAAATTTCAGTACTACTACCCACATAAATTTATTATTACGATTATATTACTAATAATATAATTTATAGATTAATACTCATGAACTTTTTATAAAGACCAGAACAATAAATGATATCAAAATTGTTAATAAATAAAAGTATAATGGTTTTATATTTATATGTTGAATAATCTTATATTCTGATATAATATTATGTAGGTATACATTTTTTATTATTTTATAAATAAACTCTGCTTTAAAATAATATTTAATGTGAATGTATCAAACATTTTTATTTATTTATTTGTTTTTATTTTATGCAAAATTTTAATTTATTCATTATTTTTAAAGTGATAATCTAATAAGATACTTTGATGAAAGAATTTGACTATATTTTATAGGCTATTTGATTGTTTAATTTATTTCAAAGTTAAAAAAATATTTAATTGAAAGATATTTTTTTGAAACTTAAGTTGTTTTGAATATCTTCAAATAATTACATTAATTATTATAGTTGATCCAATTGATACCATAATAATCACGAATCTTAATAATGTTAGAACTGTTTGTTAACTCGAAATTAATTATATTATGTGTAAAAACAAATTTTTCGAAATAAACTTTCGAAAAGGTAGCCCGAGTACGACATTACTAATGATATTGGCCCAAAAATGAATCACAGTTAGAGTTTATGAATCAGAATAAATCAGTGACTTGGTCTAGAAATAAGTTACGAGTCAATGAGGCGGTAAAAAGAATTAATTATTTAATTTATTATTAACATATTATTGTTGTTAAAAAGTTTGTATTTTTGTGTATTCAAATTTATAAATTTTAATATGTAAGTATTTTTACAATTGTTTAATGGATCGATCCTCAATAATTTAAGGACGGCGACATTTTGTGATGGAAGAATTTCTGAAATATTATTTAATGATATCTTAATGTGGGTTCACCTTACTTTAATGTCAGAAACTTTATAGGAATTATGATGTATCTACGGCAATAAATAACCCCATTTCATCTTATAATTAGAAATTATATACCTATGCTTTTATTGCTAACAAATTCGAAAAGCCTGAGAAAAATATTGTAAGGCAATTGGGCTTTCTATAGCTCTGCCCCCTCCTGGTTTGCAGGGTCCGGTGCATTGTAGTTCCGCCACTGGTGCAGATCCATTTTGTGCATAAACCACAATGATCAATTCTCAGATCAAGCCTGGATCCGTCAATCCTAGATCGTAACATGGTCATTCTCACAGAATATACAAATTCATGACCCTTCTCAATATCTTTTCATATATGACTTAATTATTTTTTTTTACAAAAGCATATCTAATAAAGCATAGTCTATTGTTAGGTAAGCTAAACATATAAACGAAAAATTATTATTTTTCGGGAAATATCGAAGTCACAGTAGCTGAGATCTCAACTCTGTGCCTTGTCCCGCTTTTCAATTTTGAAAGAATATTTCATTTTTAAGGATTTGTAAACAAAATTATTCTCATAACGACTGCACTAATAATTTACTTAAATATAGTTAAATATGAAAACCTGGTCTGTATATACTGTCATATATTGGAAATAACTATAAATTATTAACTTCACAATATTGGTCCTTGTTTTTATCCTCAACTCCGTTCCAATATTAATAATTTAAAAAAATGATATTTTTTGATGATTTTTGTCTAACATTTATTTTAGAACTCGAACGTTAAAACAATAGTTATTGAATTCTGATGCCGGTATAATGTAGTGTAGTATTGAATTTGTGTAACAAATAGTTGAAGTTTAAAATTATGTAATTGCTCAATTGGGAGTATCAACTCCGTGATCTTCAAAATTCAAAAGTCAGCACACATTTTGTCCAATAATCCACATATACTTTTTATAAATAGCAGTAAAAGACCGACCTCATCGTAGGAGATTTCCAGCGAAATTAAAAAATCCTCAGCTCCGTGATTCTCAAATCAGTTACGGTTTTATATCACGGAGTTGATATTTTTTAAGTGGAACTTCTTTTATGAGAAGAAAAACAAATTTTTCTTTCCCAATAAAGATGATAGAGCTGTGGTGGAACCAAAAGATATCGTTGAAGTACTTGAACAACCGACAATAATTAGTTGTGATCGGTCCTTATGCCGAAACTACTTATGAAAGTTTAATATGTTTTAAATGTCTCTTTGTGAATGATTATTATGATTAAGAAGTTTTCTAAAATTTTTAAAGTTTCTGTAACTAGTTTTTCTTTTCAAAATGAATAATATTCTTTCTATTTTTTTCGAAATTTTTTTTCAAAAAATTTTTATTTTTTAAATATGTGAATTTTTCTTTTAATCTGATAAACAAAAGGGTCCATTTATATTTTTGAGTTTTAAAATCCATTGATAATTGCTAGTCCAAATTCTGTTATTTTTCTAAAAAAATTTAAATAATTTTTTTTTTAATGAAATTTGAACTAATCTGGAGAATGACCCACCAACGATCCTAGCGTAACAAATAGTCCCGGCTTTGGGTAGGATCGGTGAATCTCTTATTTAATCTGAGATTTGGTAATATATTTAGTAATATTTAGTGATATTCGAATTGCACGTGGTAATAACTCTTATAACCAAAGAAGTTATTACCATTATAGGTTAGAAAATAAGATTTGTGAAGTTACGGCAACCGCAATATTTTCACAGTTACGGCGGGAATGTCTAAAAATTTCACAAAAAATATTTATTTTTAACGAATAAAGAAAAATAGAAAAAATTAGAATGTTTTGATTTCTAATTTTAAGTTCTCTCTTTTTATTGAAATTTTTATATAATTTATACCCTTATACTTATTCATCTTAATTATTAAATAAGGCAAGTAATATGGTATTATTTAATATGTAGTAAATAAACAACTTATATGGTTTACAAAACTAAACATTTAATTGTGAATTTAAAGACTAGACAAAATTAGGAAATTTCTTCTTCATAATGCTCTATAAATAATCAAAATATTCGTAGGTAACAGTCCCGCGCAGGAGGGAAAATACCCGGGCTTGCCCGGGTATTTTCTCGACTACAGCCCGGGACTGTTTCCACGAAAAGGCTCAAGGATGGCAAAAAAGGTGAGATTATGATCTTAAAAACTTGTTTTCACAATTCCAGGAGTAAAGTAATGCTTTTAAATATACAGTACAGTCTCGGTAATCCGAACTAATAGAAACCTGGCCTCATTCGGATTACAGAGAAGTTCGGATTACTGGATAAAGTTAAATTTTTAGAACAATTTTTATGTTAGAGATAAACAAATCTTAAAATAAATACTGCATATACATTCATATTCTACTGTGCTTAGAAAAAATAAAATTATTTTTTAGAAAAATTTCTTCGCAACCATTTCTTTTTTAATTACCTCTTTAAATTAATCATACAAAAAATTTTATTAGATGGGACATCATTTTCACATGCCAATCTTAAACAAACATTAAAACTATCGACAGCTTTTTGGATTACTGGATGGTCGGATTAGCGTGTGTTCGGATTACCGAGACTGTACTGTACTGGAAAAAAATACTTATAAAGTAATAGTACTTTTTTTGCGCCATTACTGCGCGCTATCGATCTGAAATTTTGCATATGGCTTCTAACGACAAATTGCTGGGGGCTTACTGTAACAGGGGTAAATTTTTTCTCAGTTTCTCGATATCTAGCGCCGTTTTCGAGTTATTGCAATTTCAAAATCTCAAATTAATTTACAGTAGAACCCCCATTATTCGACACCCCCTTATTCGACAATTTCGAGAATTTCTCATACTAATGGACAGATAATTATGAGGTGATGACGCACAAGTTGTGAGCTTATCTCGCCACGACTGGAGTTCAGGACGTAGGCAGACAGATTGATTACCTACGTTATAATGCTTGAAACATGATAATAGCAAAATAACAGCATTTTCAATGCTAAAATAAAGAGTATTTAAATTTGAAAGAGGTTATTAGAAATTAATAAAAATAAAATATTTACATTATAATAGTATAATAGTTTTGTTATTTTGTAACGCGTATCGTCACAATTTTTTCATTCAATTTATAAAATTTATTCGTAAAATATAAAGTTATTTTAAAGTTTATATTATGTATCTAATAACATTTTAGCAAAATAATTCTTTTTACAAAATTTGTATATTTAAATTAAATCATAAAGTTGGCTGGGTAATGCATAGTGTAAATACATTCTTATCGTAATCAAGAATAACATGATATGTTTATATCATATAAAGATATTTATTTCATTTCCCTATTCGCCACATTCTATGTTTGGACAGAAAATGGGTCCCGTTTATGTCGAATGATGGAGGTTCTACTGTATTTCATTATATTAATATTTACGTTGCTATGAAAAATATTCAGCGGGTAAATTTATGTCAAAAAATGATATTGTGATATTGTAAAACCCTGGCAACATCAAAGGAGACATCAAACGACAAACGACAAATCGTTTAACGGGGGTAAATTTTTTGCTCAGTTTTTCGATATCTAGCGCCGTTTTTGAGTTATTGCAATTTCAAAAATCTACCCCGGTAGAATCTCGTTAATCCATTCGTGCGCGTCACTGTGGGGAAAATATTAGTCCTGATTCTTGAGTGCAATACTCGCAAAAACTCCCGACTAGTCTCCATTCTTGAGTGCAATACTCATCTAAATCGTCCATTTCATGAAAATATTCTATTTCAGGTTAACAAATGATATTTTTAGGTAGCGAACTTTATTTTCATGAGGTGGTTAAACACTTTGACAACATAAATCCGAGATGTTGATAATGATGATGATGATCCGAGAATTAATCTTGGTTGAAGCTGGATTCTTGAAAAAGGTACAATATTGATCTCGGATCGTGTCGGATCTAGGATTATTACGACTATTGGTAGCATTTTCGAGCGATCCGAGAATTAATCCGTGATCTCGGATTGATTCTCGACTATTATAGACCACTGACGGTAGACAAAAAAATAGGCAAACATCGGAAAAATTCACATGTTTCTGATTTTGTGGTATGTTGTTAGGGTACCTACCAGTAGTGAAAAACCAATTTTTCAGCTTCGAAAGACCTGTGCTAACTTTGTGGTACTCGAAAAACCTCGACATTTTTTGTTTGATTTCAGTTTTTGGCTCGAAACTCCTAAAAGGATGCTTTCTAATGAAAAAGTCCTCTCATACTCTTTTCAAGCTGTGAATATTCCCTACAATTTGAATCTAACTTCAATTTTTTAGATCAAATAGATCCTAAGATACAAGACTACAAAAATTGGATTTTTCCCAAAAGTTCAAAATTTCAGTTTTTGTCGTCTGTCTGACTAAATATTGGCTGTAATGCTCATTCTACCAGAAAATTCATTGAACGTGAAGTTTTAGAGCAGTTATTATAATTTAATTTAAACCTTGAACGAAGTCTGTATAAGCCCAACAGTTACCTCGTTATCTTAGAAAAGCAAAAATTGAGGAAATCGGGATAGGGACAGGAGTTATTGGTGCCTGACGATTTGCGGAACCAATAGTTGCTATTGTTAACGAGGAGGAAGGCTTAACTAAATTGAAAACACCCTCAATATTCAAAGTACAAAACATATTTTATTTATAAAATCTTACATTTAAAACAAAATTAAATTTTCTTTAAAAAAAGGTGTAATTTAAAAAAAATTGTTATAAAAACTTCACAATTCCGTAACTTCTCGCTCAAAACCGGAATATTTTGGAGGACCCAGGTTGATTCTCGTGTGCTACTGATCCTTGGGATGAGAAGGTGATAGGTGGGGGGCTGTCGAGGTCTTCTTCGTCATCAGTGTCATCGATTTCAACGGAGAGGACATTCGTACAAGACTTGCCTCGACAGAACTTGCACAAAGCAGAGCATTTCAGCCCTGCTTTTTGGCACGGGCAAGTTATACCCTTGCATCCCTTGCGGCATTTGCAAAAAGTAATTTGAGGAGAGTTTGTGAGGCAGGGTCTGTGGTGTTTTGTAAGGAAAGGAGCCCCTGGTTGCTCCTAATCCAGCCATAGTTAGACGGGTCCCTATCCACCGTCAACCACTTCTGCACCTGGTGATATGTGCGATAGCTATGTTGAGCAGCAGCTTCTTTGGTTGGGGGTAGACGTGCCAGATGGACCTTTGCGGTGCCTGCACTTCTTACGAATATATCGTATCGGATGGTATGGAGGTCATCTTGAGAACCCCCTCCATAAAGGACCATCAGGCACTTTCTCCCAGCTGACTCTATTTGTTCGTGGGTGGTGTCAGGCTGCAGGAATTTTTTGGCCTCTTCCACAAGGTATTCATTTTTCTGGAAGACAGCCATTATTTTCATTTTTCCTTGCCTGAAAAGAGCAGAGGTGGTGTCACAGCCTGTATATGCGTGGAGGAACATTTCAAATCCAGGACAGAGTGACAGTATGTATCAAGGCACACGTGATAGGAAATATACTGTCACTGTATTCGGTTGGTAATACTATGAATATCCATGGCAATTAAATATTGCAGTCATTAAGGCTCCCTATATGTCTCTCCCTTAATTTTTCCAATTTTTGTTTTTCTAAGATAATCAGGTACCTGTTGGGCTTCCAGACTTTGTTCAGAGCTTAAATTAAAGTTATATAACTGCTCTAAAATTTCTTATCCAATGAGTTTTCTTGTAGAGTGAGTATTACAGACAATATTTATCCCGACAGACGACAAAAACTGAAATTTTGAACTTTTTAATAAAATATCCAATTTTTGAAATTCTGTATCTTAGGATCTATTGCACCCAAAAAATTGGAAGAAAGCTCAAATTATAGGAAATATTCACAGCTTCAAAAAAGGATAGAATGACTTTTTCATTGGGAAGTAACCTTTTAGGTGTTTCGGGCCAAAAACTGAAATCAGTCAAAAAATGTCGAGGTTTTTCGAGCACCACGAAGTTATCACAGGTCTTTCGAAGCTGCAAAATTAATTTTATATTACTGGTAGGTACCCTAACAATATACCATAAAATCAGAAACATGTGATTTTTTCCGATGTTGGATGTCTAAAGTCAGTGGTCTATTAGTACGGCATAAGTCAGTGGTGTTCCTATGAAACGGGAGCGATTTTTAAAAATCCTTTTAAAATCCCCTAAATTAGCTTACGTTTTCTTTTTGTTTACTTTTGCAAGGGAACAGCAAAAAATGGAAGTTAACGTCAGAAAATTGATATGGATAGAGTGATACCATGAATTTAATATTTTAATTATAAAAGGCAATATCTCACTGATTGGTTACAAATGTGATTTTGGCTTAATTGATCTGATTTGATTGAAATAAAAATAAATAATAAAATTAAAATAAATAAAATAAATTTGTATCCAATCAACCTAATATTCGCTTTCATAATTAATTAATAATTTTGGATTAGAAACTGATATTTCAATTCAATAAATACTTTTTTGTAAACAATATTTTATTTAAAATTGTAAATTATATAGAAATTATAAATATTTAGTTTTGACAGGACCAATTAGCGGGATAAGCCGGGCTTGTTTACCGTCTAAGCCGCCGAAGTACCCTTTGTCTGCGATTTTGATTTTGTCCGAAATTTATATATTTTAGAATAAAACTGATTGATTTTGAGCTTTAGTTTATTTGTGTTTGTGTTTATAATTATTTAAAGATAATTTTAAATAAAAATTGGCGATAAAATTTAGATTGAAAATTTAGAAACTAGAGGGATCAAGTTGAAATTGGAAGATTTGAAAATTTGAATAATTAAAATTTGTAATATTGGAAATAATAATTGAAAGGTATCGTAGAATAAAATTTAATACCGTTGCATATGGACGAGTTATCTCAGAAATTAAAAGGTAAATTTTGGCTTTACCAAATACCATTTATATTGAAGATTATTTTGAAATTAAGATTTGAGATTAACTGGATGAAATTACTTAGGAAATATAATTTTTGAAAAAGGATTGGAAGATATTTAAAATTATTAATAACTAATAAATTGAGAGTAAAATTAAATTATCCACTTTCTTTAATTGATTTTAATTTTTATGAACTTTTTCATATTTTCAACATGATGTCAAGTTCCAAAATCCTTCATTGAAGTTTTGGTTTAATTTGGAAATTTTATATTTTGATGTAAAATAATTGTATTAATTTTGAAAGTGTGAATTATTTTGAATCTCTCGTTTTGCCGCATTTTTGTTAGAGCTGGCGCCGACTAGCGGTATAAACGGGGCTTTTTGCTGATAATGGCCGCCATGAGCGGTTAAGAAGAAGTTTTGTCTAAATTAAATTTTGTTTAAAGTTATTATAATTTTGCGAATAAATCTTTGATTTTGCGTGAGTTGAATTTTAATTTATTTAAATTTTGAATTTAATTGTTTGGAGATTGGACATATTTTTGGACATAATAATTTGAATAAGTCTGAATGTTTGATTATTATCTTAATAAATTTGGATGATAATTTTGGATGGTTGAAAGAAATATAAATAATTGGATTGGTAAAATTGAAAACATTAATATTCGAAAATTTAAAGGCTTTAATAAATTCATGTGGACGTTGACACACCTGGCCCGGTATCGCGCACATTTGCGTTCTATTTTCCATTAGTAAAATGGTAATTCGAATAATTTTAATTTAAAAATTAAATTTGAATAAAAGAGTCTCATCGCTCAATAGTGTGGTAATTTGGTTGGAGTTCCAGTAATCCCCCAGATTACACGACAATATATTATGATCTGTCAGAAACTAAAATAAAGGATTTTTCACAATTTCACAATTTTGCATATGTCTTTCTACGGCAAATCGCTGCAGGATTAAGGCAAGGGGGATACATTTTTTGCTCGGTTTTTCGATATCTAACGCCGTTTTCGAGTTATTGCAAATTCAAAATCTCAAATTTAGTTATTAACTAATATATATAATTTATCATTTGCAGCGAAATTGTGAAAAATAGTATATACTCCTTGGGACTTAATGTATAATACATTATTTTTAAATGCTTTAAATAAAAGATATGGCAAGAGATTTTAATTTATAAGTTACTAGCAAATCAGGCGGCCTGCCGGCCGCCATGACCTCCTAATATTTGAATGACCTGGAAACTCCTTTTTGCACAGGATCATTTATCATAATTAATTTCTTATTTTATTATTATAAAATCACAATATTAGTCATATTTTTTTTACTTTTGTTTTTCAAAAAATTGAAAATTGACGTAGAGAGCTGGGAATAGTGGCGTTAACCTTAGAACTCTTAGCTGAATAACCAGTTAAAATTTCAATTCTATCGTGCTTTCCGTTGGAGAGATTTTGATGGGACGGACATACATACAAACTTTGAATTTTATATATTAAGATAATTTATGTTAAGTAACTGCTGACAATTTTCAGCAAAGGACAAATCGCAGAGAAATTTTCATAGAATACCATAATTTAGAAACAACAGAAATAATTAGTATATATATATACAAGATTTTGGTCTGACGTTTACGTCTTGATTTTTAGCTTGAGTAAGTTTCTCTCTCCAATATCCATACATTTAGGAAACAAATAATAATCTATGAAATCTTTTTTGGAAATCAAGCAAGTAATGACGAATCTGCCAAATACCCGGGTGAAGATTGGAACAGTGATTCTTCAGTTATTCTGGAATTGATAATATAGGAAATCCGCTTAAATATTGGCGTTTTTCATCTGAACAAAATATTCTTCTGTAATCTATCCAAATGCAGATTCAGACGTCGTTTCTATGCAGTAGAAAAATAATTAATTTAAACTACATAAGTAGTTAATTATTTAAGTAAATGCTCTTTTTAAAAATGACCTTACATGTCTATTTACACATTTTAAACTACATAATAGTTTATTTTGAGAAAAACATGATCGCAACCTGCTATGGCGGATAACTGATAGCTACTTCTAAATTCAAATTTAGCTAATACCAAGCTTCTATTTTGATGTGAATGTGTAGGTCCATAAAGGATGTTTATAAGTTCCTAATCTATACATAGAGATATTTAAAATTTCTTGCTAAATTTATATTATATATTTTTGTTGAAATTATAAAATTTTGTAAAGTATTTGATTACAGTCAGTTTACAATCTTATTAATATTGAGCAATATTTTAGATTATGTAGATGATACAAAATAATAAATGTTAGTTACAATTTTAAAATCTTTGTTTATGTATCTACCTACTACATTTTAATACTATGATTCATTCAATATTTTTGGCCTTATTAGTCAAAAATAGTTCTAGAAAAATTTGGCACCTAAACTGTGTTTATAAATTTTTAGTAATGCTATTTAAATAAAACCTACTCAATAGAGTGACTAAACATCTATTATTTAAATTTTTCTTGCTGGAATAAGTTGACAATGGCGTTTAGAACATCTAAATAACTAATATAAAATACGGAATAACTTCAAAAAATAAATTTTGTGGGTATTTTGATGATAACAGCTAGCAACTTTTCTAAAAAAAATATGTCATCTAATTGTTTTTTATGAGATCTCTTGAATTCCTCTGGCTTATATTATTTACTCTCAAATATTTTGTTAAACTAAAAACCGTGCATGTAAACTCTGATATTTTTCTAAATTTTTCCAGATTTTATACTTTCCAATTGTTGGAAATGATCATGTTTCCTCGAATTAGACTTTCCAACTTTTTAAAATCTCACAGTAAGACATTTCGGATATCTTTCGTCAGTTGCCTAATTTTGACGCGCATGATCGGATTAGAAGTTAGATTCCAATATATTAAAAAATTCAGAATGTAGGTTCCTCATTTAGGTTAGGAAGGTTTAATTTTGCATTCATTTTGATAATGAAGTAGTAAAAATCGCAGTGAAGCATTGGAAAGCAGTGGCATCAACAAAGCACAGTTTCAAAGTTTGGATCTTATCGACGCACCTTCCTAAGAAGAAATAGCTCTGAAAATATGGCTGCTCAGTGTATTGTGCCTACTATCAAAAATGGATATGATTGATGATGAAAACCAGGAATTTTATAAAAATCGCCGGTATTGTAAAGAACGAGAACTATAAAAACATCGTAGTTGAACGTGCTTTGTAAAATAATAGGCCGCAGTTTTGTGTTATAACAAGATAACGAACCTAAGCACAGTTCTCGATTTATCCATAGATACTTAAAAAAAATAGTTCATATGATGGTTATAGAGTAGTTATTAGCATGAGAAAATATAAAACAGTAAATTTTTTCAAGAGGACGGTTACGGTCTAACTAAGCTGAGAATCCTAGTTCGAGCCCGAGTAGAGCAAGAACTTTATTCTAACCGTCTTCCCTCGGCGGGCAATGGCAAACCACCGAAGTAATCTGCCTTGAAAACCCTTCATAAAAAATGAAGTAGTTAGCCAAAACCCACCCTGGGTTGTAGTGCTACGTGTGTGTGTGTTTTTTCAATTATTTATTTATCTAACACGTAAAAAAGTAATAATTTAAAAAAAGAAGCTCACATAGCATTGTAATAAACATGGTCTGGCCTCCTGGCCATCACAATCACTAGATCTTTATTTTTTTATTTATTTATTTATTTATTTATTTATACATTTATTCATTCATTCATTCATTCATTTATTTATTCATTCATCCGTTCATTCATTCATTCATTATTCATTTATTTATTTATTTATTTATTTATTTATTTATTTATTTATATATTTATAAAGCTATTTTTTTTAAATATTATTAATATTAAAATTATAAGTTCTTTTTAAGTATTCTACGTGCACTAGTTTAAAAAAATTTACTTTTTATACTATTTTTCCGAACGCCAAGGTGGTGAAACCCCTTAAACCACACATCTATGACTCCAACTTTAAAATGCCACTTTGTTGCTTTTTCACTGGAAACAGTAGCTTCTTCTTCAGGAACATCAACTAGATCGGTGGTTGCTAGTGGTTATTAGCACTCAATATACTGTACTGTTATAGATATACTGCCTATGAGGTATTCATATTCAGTTCATTGGATAGATTGGTCTTGAAATAACAATAAATAGATTACTAGAGCTCGTGCCAAATAGAAATAGAACCGAAAATCATCGTTTTCTAGCAATAACTTTCTTGATTTTAGAGATACAGCAAAAATTGTAATATACAATTTAAAGAACTAATAAAATTCTTTAAGTTCGTATATTACAAGTTTTGCCGTATCTCAAACATTAAGAAAGTTATTGCTGAAATACGATAATTGTAGAGTTTATTTCTATCTCATCATCAAAATTGTCGGTAATCGTGAGATATTTAAATTCCAACGTTGAAACGAGACATTTAGCATTTCTTGTTGATGTCATGTTTTGTACGAGGTCACGGGGCAACTTTGGTGACATCTTTACGTTATCAGTTTCATCAGGTGGATTTTCTGGAAACACCTGTTGTCGTGATGGAATAGGTATATGGTTTAGTTTTTGTTGTACACCTTATAATTGATAATTTGTGATTGAATAAATTAATGGCTTCTGTATTTTGTTTTTCGATATCGTACATGGGGTGGTTATCCGTGTGAACTAGTTGATGAAGAATTGGATTTGATCTGATCAGATCTAACTTAAGAACCGAAGGAACCTTTGTAATTATCTAATCATCTGGTACATATCATAAGAAACATACTTGGTTATGCCTCCACTTCTTCTTGTCATATATTCTAACTAAAGACTTTCTACTACCTCGGTGCATTGAAGTTTTCAATTAAATGAAGATTCTGCTTTGGTCTGAATTGAACCGAGTACTTTGGTTTAGATGTTAATACACAGACACAAATTTTTGTACACTCAATTTTCTTTTACGAGATTTTTGAAAGATTTCTCCGGATGTCTTCTTATATTTCTTTTGAAAGAAATTAATAAATTAAGTAGGTATTTATAAGAGTTTTTAATTTTCTAAGATTTCTTTAGATTTCTTAAGATTTTCTTCAATTTCCAAAGATTTCCATTCACTTGTATGTCTAACACAAATATCAGATAAAAAAATATATAATTTTGAAAGTATAAAAAATATATTGTTACGAAAAATGTCCAAAATTTTGACTAAATCGGGGGTTTATGAGCTCACTTGCAAAAGATCTCAAAAATATACATATATCGGTCATATAGGTAGATCTTTCTAAACACGCTCGACTTGAAGACGGAAAATCAATTTGACACTAATTAGACCAATTTGACATTAACCACAAACATACGAAATTTTATATGTATAGCCAAAAAGTAAAAAACTAAAATTTTTAGAAGCTATGGAAATCAATAAATTAAAGCAATCGTTCTTGTTTTTAAACAGTCAATTTGATGTAAAAATCTCATCTCTGTTAAATATCTTCAAAAAGAATTAACTCACCCCCCCCCTTTAAGTTCAACCTATAAGAACGCTTATTCTTTATACTCCTACCCTTATTAAATTAATTTTCTAAAAAAACTCTCTTATTTTATCAAAAATACTTGCTTCCACTAACCCGAACAACAATTAAACGGATTCTATTTAATTTTCTTTCTAGTTCATCGCCCGATGATACTATAGTATGATGAAAACGTTTGCAATATTATAGGGGAGAGTGGGGTGCTTTCGGCAAGGGAGTACATTCGTCCACCTCGAATAGATCGCTTATAATGTAAATTTAGCGCCTGTTTTTCAGTATAGCTAGTGTCAGAACCTATTTTTTACAGATTGGTTGTTGAATGAGTCAAATTAGGTGTATTTAAACGCGGTACAAATTTACATTATAAGCGATTTATTCAAGGTGGCCGAATGTACCTCACTGCCGAAAGCACCCCACTCTCCCTTAATATTTACAGTGTATTTTATTTGTATGATAACTTAAAAACATATGAGTTCTAAAAAGTGTGTGTGTGTATTTTTTTGGGTTTTCTAAAATATTGATATGGTTAATATAGAGTTACACTATCTAAAACCACATATCATGCAATTAATCGATTATTAGTTTATAGATGATTTAAAAAACAAAGCAAAAGCAACTGATTCTCATAAAAAGAAAAAACAAATTCAATGCTATAAAATAATGAGTAAGGTTTGGGGGCCTCTATGGAGCTCTCAATGATCGGGGGTCTAATATTCAACGTTCCAGGATCTTAAACATCCCTATAAATCCGCTACTGAAAGTTATAGTTGCTTTTACATTTTTTTTTTAATTAAATAAGCAAAATTTTACAATTTGCTTTTGCTTTTATATTCTTTGAAAAAGATAGATAATAAACAAAACAAAATTCTAAAAAATAATAAGTAAGGTCTTGGGTGTTTTGGGGGCCCCTCAATGATCGGGGGCCCGATGCTCCAGCATCGTAAGCATCCATATAAATCCGCCACTGTATTTATACACTCCTATGTTAACAATGGAAATCGTACCTTTCCAAGACTTGTTTTCTCATACATATAAAAATCGATTTTATAGCAAAATATTTCACACATTTTATATTGAAAATTTCATTTCCTTCATTTTGGTTTCTATACATTTTTCTAATTTGAATTAATTTTTTTATAAAAATTATGAAACGAATGTCTAATAATATTTAATAAAAATTATATTGCATTTTATCAATTTTATATGATTTTTTTTTGTTTATTGAAACTTTTTAAAGCGCATAATTTGAAATTATAAGTGCTTACAAATCCGGGCTCTAGTCAACGCCTAGTGGATTTCTATTATAATCAAAAATAACTTTCCTGTTTCTTTTAGAAATGAGATTAATTAAAAAAATTTATTAATATATTTATTAAAGAATTAATTGTCTAATTATTGGCTTATTTAATCCTAGGTAAATTTCCTTTTTAAACCTATTCTTGTCATAGTTGAAAAACTTATTAGAAATATCCCAGATCTTACTACTTATATAGTTAGTTGATCGTATAGGTATATTAATCAATAAATTTGAGAAGGTAGCAAATTGCATTTTAATTTTTCAAAGCATAAAAAGGTATGCATAGGTTGGTGTTGAATACCAGAAGTAAATTTTTGAAATAATAAAATTGGATAATAAAATGTTATGGCGGTGTTGATGTACAAATACACAGAAGTTTATAAAGTTGCATAGCATGTTCGGATAAATGTTATCAATTTGTATTTAATATTATTTGAAACTTTTAAATGAAGTTTGACGAATTTATTTATATCAATAAGTAAATAACATATCTAATCTATCTTCTTTGTTATTAATCATTATTAGTTTGATGTGCGTCTAACAAATTGCGCCTAATAAATTAAAATTGCAATATGTATAGGAAGATTGACCAAATGATAAGTCATTGGTAAAATATATTTATGTAGATATTATATTATAAGCATCACAATGGACACTTAACTTGGAACGAACACGTGTCCAATCTGATAAATTTTGTAGATGGGACGTCGAAGATTTCTTTAAGCAATCAAAAAATCATTGAGGAAGTTTGAAAGAAACCTATTTATTACATTGGGTTGTTGAAATTGTCTTCAATATTGCAATTTTTTGCTTATTCTAATTTTAATAATAAAAATTTGTGATAAAATGTACCTATCAGTTTTTTTATTTTTCAGAATGTACAGCTCTATTTATTTGAGGTGGATGAGCAGGGCCATGTGGTAGATTTTCTCAGTATGATGCAAGTCTCCGAAATGCCGCCTCGTAAATGTTTTTTCTTTAAAATATTTTTCGATTTTATGTTCTTACGATGTTTATGAGGATACTTAAGTTAAAGATGTAAACTCGGAAGCAAACTTTAGTGAAAAAGAATTTCAAAATTATTCATTGTACGTAAGGGGTCATTCATAAAATACGTTGGCAAGCAGGGGGGGTATTGCTTAACGTGATAATATGTGACAGGGGAGAAGAGGGAGTCTAACGAAACATGACGTTCACAGTTCATCAAATTTATTTCTTTATATTTCTTTTTAGTTTTAAATTGTTAGTTTTCAATTTATTTTATAATTTATTTAAAAATGTATAATAAATATTATAAGTTATTTATAGATGGGGGTCTAGCTTTTGTGACGTTATATTTATTGAGGAGTTCCATAAAATGTGATTAAGCAGGGGAGGGGTCCAAAACGACGAAATTTTGGGGACGTATTTTATGAACGGCCCCTAATATAGGTACTTCTAATTATTATGCCTGTGGTAGCTTAAATTTAGCATATCCGTTAATCCTTTTATCCAGCAGATAATAAAGTAATTATCTACATAAGGAGAAATAGGATTACACTTTTAATAACTCTTCTTTTATCAATAAATATAATACTTAGGATATACATCCCTAAAGTGGTAGCCCCGAAACGAAAATAACGAAAAACAAGAAGTAAAAATTGAAAATGTACCAATACAAGCAAGCGACGTGAGCGCGTGAAACAAATACCATTCTGGATAGAAGAACCAGAAATGTGGTTCTTACACTTGGAAGCGCAGTTTGCAGTGGCGGGAACATCGTTCACTCCAGCTTTTATGATATTCTCGGCCAAATATCAAAATTCGTTGATTATCGCCAAATCCTGAATCTTCTAATAGAAAATCTTTAAACTCTCCGGGATTGGTTTCGTATTGGGTGAAATCAATTGGCATAACTATATCTTGCCGTGTTTGTGGATTAGGCGTTCTATTGACATCTTGACGACTTCGGTTAATAAGTTTTCTCATCGTCTCTGTTGAAGGAAATTGTCCCAGAGCACCATCCGAAATATTTTGAGAGACCGTAGCTCTAATTTCTTGGGGCCTTTCCGTTGTGTCGTTTGCTCTTCTCTTCACAGCTGTAATAACTTTCGCAATTTCGCTTTGAACGGCATTTCCAGTATTACTACACTTATGTGGTATACGTAAGGAATGAAACGACCCATCAGATGTATTTGTCCATATACGCCCAATAAGTCCTGTTTCCAGATTCATTTCTCCCATTATCTTTTCTATGACAACGCCAAAAGCATTTTAGACCATCTTTACTTTCTTTATCTTTAACATAGATAGAACCGTCGTGATTGTATCGTTCCACTTCTCTTTGAGATAAAATTTGGACAGTATTCATTCTGTTTCTTATGTTATTCACTTGTCTTTCTTTCCTTTTCACTATTTTTTTCTATTCTATTTCCTTCTGGTGTGTTTTGCTTATATAGTAAATATATTAATGTTAACCTCCTTAATTCCTTTTTTTAGTCTCTTAATCGGATAATTCGGGAATAATTTTTTAAATCCCCACTCCTGATTCCCTATGAAGTACGGACGGTATATAAACGGTTCTGATAGATCAAATAAATTTGCCGAAGCATGCTACAAAAAATTGCAACAGGGAATGAATTTATTCAAATTCATTTGCGATTTAAAGAAAATTAAAAAAACATACGATACGGATTACGGGATATGAAGCACAAAAAGCATCGTTACGAAGAAGCAGATGACGTATAAGTATAAGCAATAAAGCTTCCAACTATGAGCAAGATGATATGTGGGAGTATTTGCGCGGTTTATCTCGCAATTATGTAATGAATTATTAAATATTATGTAACTCAACTTAATAGGAACTATTTTTTTTAATTTCAACTTTTTCGCTGTGATGAAAGGAGTCATCGATACGTAATAAAAGGGTGGAAAAGTTCGTGTGGAAAAGACGGTAGTCTCGGTGCCGAGTTTTCCCGGTGCCGAGTTGTCCGGTGCCGAGTTGTCCGGTGCCGAGTTGTCCGTGTCCGTAACAGTGCGCATCATTTCAAGCAAGAACAAATACCACATGCTATTAACCAAATTTCCTGCTCTAACAAATCCAAACACAACATCCAGAAAAATTAAACATGAAACAATGCACTACATTGAAACTACACCAAGACCACCAATCAGTTGCCGCCCTCGAAGACTGGCTCAAGAAGGACTGGCAGCCGCATAGAAGGAATTTGAAACCATGTTGGAAGCCGGCATAATACGCCCATCAAAGAGCAGTTGGGCATCGCCGTTACACATGACAATAAAAAAAATAACGAATGGCGACCGTGTGGCAATTATAAAGCTTTGAACGAGCGCACGGTACCCGATCGTTACCCTGTACGACATATTGAAGATTTACTTTAGGGATGTACAAGTATATCCTAAGTATTATATTTATTGATAAAAGAAGGGTTATTAAAAGTGTAATCATATTTCTCCTTATATAGATAATTATTTTATTATCCGCTGGATAAAAGGATTAACGGATATGCTAAATTTAAGCCGCTACATACTCAAAATAAATCCAAATTATAATTTTACGATGAAGTATGTCGTTATTTAATTTTTTCCATTAAAATTGGTTTCCCAAAAAAAAATTATGTATTTTTACAAGCCTCCCAAAGTAAGAAATAAGCAGATTTAAAGGTAGTTTTATTGCTATATTACTACGGTCTAGGACAAAATCCTGCCAGACCAAAATCCCGCCGGTCCAAAATCCCACCGAACCGATATCCCGCCGAACGATATTCCAGCCGGGCCATTTTTGTTGTGTGGTAGATTTCTTGTGCGAATAACATTCGGTTAGTTTTAAAACTTTAAACTTTTCAGCTCGCTGGTTAATTTTTTAAACAAATCTTACTTTCTCCTCCCAAATGAAGACCAAGCTACTGGTGATATCTCCAAATGGACGGCAGACTTTTCCACCGATTTGGTTCAGGGTAGATTATGAAGTATTAGTAGGAGTACAATTCGTGCGGATAACTCATTTTTACGGATAATTTTTGCTAAAGAAAATCATAAACTAACACTAACTTACTAACTTAAACATAATAAATTTTAAGCCTGCGATGATATTAAGGTAATTTGAGTTTGTACGTATAGCCCAGCAGGATTTAGTTTCGGCGAGATTTTGGTCCGGCGGGATTATGGTACGGTGGGATTTTGGCGGCGGGATTGTGGCCGCGGGATTATGGCCGCGGGATTTTGTCCTATCCCGTATATTACTATAGTTTATATATACATAGGTATTACCTCTACTGTTTTGTACTTAATAACTGATTAAATGGGTTCATAAAAATGTATTGAAAAAATTTTAAATATAGAAAATAACAAAGATTTTTATTTATTCAATAATTCAAATTGAATTTTGATCTGCTTATGCCGCCCTGCTGTTATAGTGCCGCCCTGCTGTTATAGTGCCGCCCTGCTGTTATAGTGCCGCCTGATGCGGCCGCATCTCTGCATCATACCACCGCACGGACCTGTAGATCAATACCCATATTGACCACTGTCTTATTTGTTCTCTTATTGTTTTCCCTCTACTCTTGTCTGTTCATAACCATCTTCTTCCAATTACTGCCTTTTATCACCTTGAAATCCATCCTCACCTGATTCAACCTTTTTTTTAGGTCTTCACCTTATTCGATCTTTCATGGATTGTATGCTATATTCTATCATTGGAACATAATCATCATGTCGTAAGTCATCTGATCCTAGAAGATATTATTATTCTTACAATGTCTTCATCAGCTGTATTTTGTTTATCACATGTTGTGACATTATATCCGCTTTTTATTCGATAATTGGTTTTGAACCTAATATTCGGAAAATGGGAGGTGAATCACTGCGGTAGTCTAAAGTACACAAAGCAGCAGTATAGGTAGGGTTAGCAGTAAGTAAAAGAAGTATAAGTAATTTGCAGTATGTGGCAGAATCAGGTGGAATTATTAAGTAGTAATAAGGTGCAGTATTAAGTAATAAATGACGATATGAGCCGAACAGCAATTCACAAGACAAACTTTTCGGCACTAGTATTCCTTCTACAAGATTTTTGAAAAATTTCTACGGATTTCCTCTTGGAATGTCTTAAAAATTTCGTTTAAAAAAGTTGAAGAAGCAAAAAAAAGGTTATCTACTGTAATATTCTTAACTAACTATTTTCTATTTTTCATGGAGTTTAACGTTTTATAGAATTCTTCATACGTTGGTTCTTTCACTGGTTCTTCTTCGTTGTGAGTTGTTGATTTATCATCTATTGTGTTTTCTGCTGTCTCTTCGTTCAATAGTTCTTTGAAATACTCTCTCCATATGTTGCTAATCTTTTCATCTTTATACTTCACATTTCCTTCTTTGTCTTTCATTTCTCTCACCTCTGTTTTGTTGTTTATTTTTTGCTCTTTTATTTTTTTTGTAAAATTCTCTGGGGTTTCTATTATTTGTTTCTATGTCTGTGATCATTCTTTCAATCCATTTTTTTTTTCTTATATTTACATATTTTAACAGTAATTCTTCTCTTTTCCTTGTATTTCTCGTTGTCTTCTGGTTTTTGTGATCCCATCCATTTCAATCTGGATTCTCTTTTTGACTCTATCATATCTTCACATTGCTTGAATGAATATTTAATAAGAATAAAAATAATATTCTTAGAATTTCTTAAAATTTCCTGAGATTTTACTCAGCGATTCCCGCGTCGGTAGTATCAGACAGGGTTAGGTAGTATCAAGTAGTAATGACAGTAATTGACAGCAGTATGCAATAATCGGCAATATTAAGTGCAGTTTACTTTATGCGATTTTGCTTACGATTTTGTTTACGATTTTGCTTCCAAGTTGCCGTAAGCAAATTTTTCGAAGTTCACGTTATATAGTTCGACCTGAAGATGAACTCGCAAACGAAATTGTGAATAGAAAACCACCAAAACCAGTCGCACAAGAGAAATCGTATGTAAAATCGTAAGCAAAATCGCATAACGTAAACTGCACTTAATATTATAAAATAGCTTTAAGCAAAGTCAGTAATAATGATTTGTCAATGAAATTTTTAAATTATTATCATGATCGTTCTATAGTATGGTCGTTAATTATAAAAAGAAGCTTATTAAATTTTTCTCGTCCACTTCTGTTGTAATTTTGTATAGAATAATTATTATTCTTCTGTATTTATATTATTTGTTGTACATTATTTATTGCCAATTTTTTTTCCAATTTTCAGATTTAAAAAATGTTGTCAATGAGGAATTAGCCATGAACTAATTCGGATAAGAAAAAATTATTTTTCCTAAAAATGTTACATATAAATACATACTTCATATCACAAAGAATACCTTAACCCTTTAATGCTCTCTGGTAAAGAGTATTACCAGTTCGAAATCTTACTTTTTTCAGGTATTTTCAGGTATTTTTAAACACTGTTTGAATGTGCAATAGGTATGGTAGATGCTGTCTTTTACCACTCGTGATGAAGAGATCAAATTTCAATCGTTTACCAAGAATCTGCAATACCGATATTTCTTAGTGGTATAACAGGTATACCAGAGCGCATTCACGCCTTTATATATTGCATACTATTGCACTTCGTATACGTGTTTAGTTTTAAATTCTGTTTTTTGTGAAAACTGAAATATATTTAAAGGTAAGTAAGTTAGTCTAATAAAATATGTCTAGTGGGCATTTAAAATTAAAATATTAAATATTAAATATTAAAAAAAAAATCTGATTTCAGCATTTGACGTAACTTGCAGAAAATCTTATTTATTACTTATAATTGGATTCCACAGTATTTCCAATCGAATTTCTTAGCGGATAATTTTGCGCGTTAAAGGGTTAAAATAAATTCTTCTCGAATGCAACGAAATGTTTGAAATTTTATTATATGATGGTTTTTGTTTTTTTCTCGCTCCCAAAAAGGAAAATCTTTTTTTAATCAATTTATAGAAATACATTGTTAAATTTCTCAAAATTACCAAAAATATTTCATTAATTTTCTTCCAGAAGAACAACAAAAAACCCCGCTCATTCCTTATGGAAATGCGGTCTCGTTTAAATTAGCTAAAAATTGAGTATGATGTTGTTTTTACCATCCTCAGGATGGCATCCTGAACAAAAGTCTCATTGGGTACAACTCCCAAAAATCAAAAGTTTCCAAGTTACATAAGGTCAAAGGTAAGAATATGACAAAGTGGTTTAGGAAATCTGACACTTTTCAAAATCAAGTTTTGGTACTTTAATAGGGTCATTCCATATCAAGTGGTCCAACGCTATGGTTTGACCATTCTAAAAAAATTGATTTTTTTTTGTGTAAACATCCTAACATATTAGTAGTACTAAATGACCATTATTTCAATTTTATTGTCTTTTGTTTTCGTGTGAGAGCCATATTTGCTTTGCAATATGCGGCATATTTTGCAATTTTAAGGGTTTACGGCAACCGAAATATTTCAGCTCTTATTTGTCCTATCAAGATGAAAAAAGAAAAGAAATTGTTTAAAAAGAAACACACTACAATATTCCTTATTACATATTTTTACCTAAAAGCAATGCTAAAGGGTAAAATTGCAGCCTCAATTCTTATCTAGTTTTATAGAAAAAATGACATTTTTAAAAAGAGGTTGATGCATGAAGAGAGAATATTTCAAAGTTAAATTTTTTTTACAAAAAGATGATAAGTAGTTGAAATCACACACCAAATAGTAACCCTAAGATTTACTCCATTTTTCTTTTAAAAATTTTAACCAAACGGCGAATTTTGGCACTAAATATCGCTGGTGGGGGACCAGATAAAAATCTGAAATTTCTTGTCATAACAGTACTACATAATGGCATTACGCCAAAAAAATTTTGAGTTTTAGATTTGACTACAAGCCGAGATATAGCAATCACAAAATGTTAAAAAATGTACACGTTTCAGTGAACTTATAATTGCTTTTTTTTCAAGGACGGTCTATTGTAATAGCCACATAGGAAGGTTGTGTTTTTGTACTTAAGGCGTTGAAAGTTTGAAAAATGGAATGTAATGTGGGTGAACTGATTGGCGAAGATTGTCATAAAAGTGTGTATGGCCCAGTGTCACGAGATATCAAATTAATTAGTGAATTAAGCGAAGAAAATCAAATTTTGCTTGCTTTAAGAACAGATGAAACTGCCGTAAATATTTGCATGTTTCATGAAATTAAATATTTTGTAAAATACAATCATATTTTTTAAGATCTTGTTGTGATCCGTTAAAAATCCATAACAAAATTATAACTACAGGACCTAGTGAAATTACAACTACGCATTTAAAAAAAGAAAAAAACTGTTCATCGTTGAATCTTATACCTGGAAAATCAAATCATCTAACTGCGTTATCATTTTCTAAAGAATATGAAGAACTTATTGAAAAACTGAAACAAAAATGTGTGATATCAGAAAAAGAAGAGAAAGTAAAAATATTAAGTTTACTGCCAGAATCATGGTCAAGAAAAAAAGTAAGTACTGAATTTCAGGTGTCAGAACGCTTAGTTAAACTGACCAAGGATCTAACGAAATCTCAGGGAATACTTCCTGATTTAAGCAAAAGAACAAGTAGTAAAATCATTGATGAAGGCGCTCTTAAAAAGGTGACAGATTTTTATACCAGCGAGGAAAACAGTAGAATCCTTCCCGGCAAAAAAGATTATGTATCGGTACGAATTAATGGAGTTAAAGAACATAAGCAAAAGCAGTTAATTCTATGTAATCTAAATGAGCTATATACACAATTTAAAGCTACCCACCCTGAATGTAAAATTAAGAGATCGAAATTCTGCGAACTTAGACCCAAGTGGTGTGTAATCGCAGGTGCATCAGGAACACATTCTGTTTGCGTTTGTTGTTATCACCAGAATGTAAAATTAATGGTAGATGGAGCAAAAATGAATGTTGACTATAAATATCATCAATGCAATTTGAAGTTTTCTGATTGTATGATGAATAAATGTACAAAATGTCCATACTCCGAAAAAGTTCTTGAATTTTTGTTGGAAGAAGAAGAAAACTACTCTGAAAACATCAATTACAAACAATGGGTTACAACTGACCGTGCCGAAATGATTTCAGTCGTAAAACCGAGGGATGAGTATTTTGAATGCCTCATTGAAAAACTCAATTCTTTGAAAACACATCATTATGTTTCTAAAATTCAATCAAGTTTTCTTGCAGAAAAGAAAATTAGCTTGCTTGAAACTGAATGTGTAATTTCGGCTGATTTTTCAAAAAACTTTTCTTTTGTTATCCAGGACGAAATCCAAAGTTTCCACTGGGTACATAAGCAGGCTACTGTTCACCCATTTGTATATTACTATAAAGAAAATAATAAAAGCGAATTAAAAGCAGATGCTTATGCATTATTAGTGACCACCTACTGCATAACACCATCGCTGTCCACACATTTCAAAAGCATTTGATATATGATATTAAAACCATTGCTCCATCAGTAACTAAGGTTATTTATTTCACAGATGGAGCTGCTAGCCAATATAAAAAAAAAAACTTTGTTAACTTATGTCACCATGAACGCGACTTTGGTCTTCAAGCAGAGTGGCACTTCTTTGCTTCATGCCACGGAAAAAACGCATGTGATGGAATAGGAGGAACTACGAAAAGAGCAGTATATAAGAAAAGTTTGCAGATGTCAACTAACAATCATATTTTGACCCCAGAAGACATGTTCAACTTTTGCAATAAAAACCTTCCAGGAATTAAATATATTTATGTAAAAGTGAGGAGGTGGTCTCGAACGGAATTAATCTAAAAAAGCGTTTTGATAACTGCTTGCCTGTTCCTAAAACAAGATCATATCATAAATATTTATGTTCAGATGTACTTCACTTTCTGATGTCTTTGATGAGGTGCATGTGTCAAAAACCTATCCAAAAACGAAAAATCAATCAGCTCTTTAACATCACAGCTAGTTGAAGAATAGTTCCTTATCTACCGACACATTTTATGAAAAAATACCTACACTTCTTCTTTTATTTATTTCAGTTTTCGTACCTTTTTTATGTATTCTGTAATATAAATTGATTTTATATAGTATAAAATTATTAATGTTTTTGACATTTTATGATTGTTATATCTCGGCTTGTAGTCAAATCTAAAACTCAAAATTTTTTTTGCGTAAAGCCAGTATGTAGTACTGCTATGACAAGAAATTTCAGATTTTTAACTGGTCCCCCACCAGCGATATTTAGTGCCAAAATTCGCCGTTTGGTTAAAATTTTCGAATTTTGAAAATTTTTAGAAGAAAAATGGAGTAAATCTTAGGGTTAATATTTGATGTGTGATTTCAACTACTTATCATCTTTTTGTAAAACAAAATTTAACTTTGAAATATTCTCTCTTCATGCATAAACTTCTCTTTAAAAATGTCATTTTTTCTATAAAACTAGATAAGAATTGAGGCTGCAATTTTACCCTTTAGCATTGCTTTTAGTGAAAAATATGTAATAAGGAATATTGTGGTGTGTTTCTTTTTAAACAATTTATTTTTTTTTTTCATCTTGATAGGACAAATAAGAGTTGAAATATTTCGGTTGCCTTAAACCCTTAAAATTGCAAAATACGCCGCATATTGCAAAGCAAAAATGGCTCTCACACAAAATCAAAAGACAATAAAATTGAAATAATGGTCATTTAGTACTACTAATATGTTAGGATGTTTACACAAAAGAAATCAATTTTTTTAGTATGGTCAAACCATAGCGTTGGACCACTTGATATGGAATGACCCAATAATAGTGTTATTAATATAACAACTCCAGAAAATGACACGTTGACCTTTTTTTAAATACACACGTTGGTAGGTCAGCCAATTTAGACAAGTCCAGAGATCAGTCCAATCAATAAAGGCAAAACGGTGGGTGTGTTTTGTTTTAAACATTATCCAGAGATATTATAAATGTGTGGGAACCTCATATTCAGTTTGGAGTTAATCAAGTATTACATAAAATGTGTTTTTCGCAAGAAGGGGAGGCGGTTACAGTCAGTAGTAACTTTTCATTCCTTTAAGAGAGGGGGAAATATTACATAATGTGCTATTTTCCTACCGCGAAAAAAATTGATTTGTTGTGCTTTCTGCTTCCTTGCTTTTTTTTTATTTGACTTTTGTTCATATTTACCCTTTATTATATTTACTAACGGCCTCGCGGGCTAAACTATCTCGCGTGACTTATTTATCATATAACACACTTGTTAATAACTAATAGTTAATAACTACCATAAATAGTTATTATTTTGGTTAAAAATTTGAACAATTTAACTTATTCGTAAATCTAATGAGGTGTTGGATAATTAGTCCAGGCAACGAATGCACAAAAAAAGGTATAGAGGGAAATGCTGGGAACACAATTTTTGACTTCGTAACTTTGTTTGGACTAGTTAGAAGATGAACATATCAAAAGTCCCCGCCCGTAGCCCTTGAGCCGGGGGAGAAGGGGGGGGGGTTTGAATGTCCCATTTTTCGGATTTTTGCTTATATCTTGGAAACTGTACGTCCTAGCGACATGACCATTCTATTAAAAAAAAAAAAAAATTATTAAAAATAATCAATTTTATTTCAAAATAAAATTGATTAAATTGATTAAAAATAATCAATTTTATTTTGAAAGTCGGCAATTTTGTTATTATGTTCAGGCACAAATTGGGCTGTAAAATGGAAAGTTAGGGATGAATTATGGAATATTTGCTAATGAAATATTAGGATGAAGATCCTAATTCCAGCGATAACGACAAGTCTATAGATTAATTCCTTTTTTGATTTTTTTATTTCCGATGTCCTCAAGAGCCGAAATCACCCGGGCCAGTTATGTACCTTCTTTTTAGTTTGACCAATAATAATAATAAAACATTGTAAAATTTAGTAAAAAAAAATTTTTTTTGTTTTGTTTAGATGTCAATAATAACATACTAAAAAACCAAAACCATTGAAATTTATTTTTCCATAGAAAAAAAATTGCCAATAAAGACGTAGAAAAACGTGCAAGTCACCAGATTAAACCTTAATACTTCCAATACTATACAAGATATCGAAAAACTTGACCAAATAAAACTTGTAGAAAATTTTATCAGTTTTCATTTTCTATAGAATGGTTATCTCGCTAGAACGCATATTTTCCGAGATATAAGCAAGAAACCGAAAAATGGGACCTTCAAACCCCCGCTACCCCCCCCCCCCCCCCCGGCTCAAGGGCTACGGGCGGGGACTTTTGATATGTTTACCTCCTAACTAGTCCAAACAAAGTAACGATATCAAAAATTATGTTTCCAACATTTCCCTCTATACTTTTTCGTTGACTGGACTAAATTCAAATCTATATAGTGCTGTTTATAATATTATGTACCTACTGTACCAAGCACTTTTACAAAGTTTTCCCCTTCCGGGAAATTCCGGTTGGGAGTTTTCGTATTGACGAGGAATTAACGAGAATTGTTACCTATGTTGTCTCGTATTCTGGAATTTAAAAGCTTTGTCAGTTTCTTGTCAAAATCGCAGATTCGGTTATAATTGGTATTCCAATTCTAAAATGCAAAATTCAGTTAAAGTTTTCAATTTTTGAGTTATGCATTATTACATATTGTACTGTTTGTAATCATGTTGTACGTCAGTCAAGGAATTTCTCTCAAAATGTGTTTTGTTATAAATAGGAAATGGGAAAATTTAGTTTTATTTGTTTTATTATGTACATGTGCTTATTGCAACTGCAAACAGTTTACATGTTTTCGGCTGATCTATTCATTCTTAATATTAAGGTGTGCAAGAACAAATAGCATTTGATTTAACACACAAAATAATTTCACGATAAATATACGAAGCAAGTTATTTTCTATAAATAGTGCTCGACTAAATTCGTTATTCGAGTTTGTACGATAAGTAACGTCAAGACGCCGACGCTAAGGATACTCAGCGTCTATAATGACGTACAGTAAGACACTGTGCATATATTTACGTCAAAACAATTATGCATTTAATGATTCATTTGTATTAGTCCTACACGGAATTTTATTAAAAAATTAATTAATAAAACGGTGTTAATTTTAAGTGAAGAATAAGTCAAATTAATTTACTTCATCAAAGTGTTAAATACCAATTGCAATGATTTTGTGATATTGACAGTTAAAGCGATTCTTTAATTTATAGTTTGAACCCATTGAAATTAGTGTATGATGCTATCTCTGGTTAAGTGTTGTAGTTGTATTCAATTAATAGTCGAATGAACACACCGAGTTACTTTATAGTAACTTGCAAAATTGTAAATTTGTTTAATCGGAATCGCACCGTAAATACCTGTGCTGCGAATAGTTTTAATGAAAAATTAAAAAAAATTTAGCCGAAACCAAAAAATTATGCCATGAGCGCTTATCGAAATTATGTAAGTATGTTTATTTTATTATATATTTTAAACTAGCATCTTTTATAATAATTTAAAGCTTATAAACTAAACTTTGAATATCTGAGTGAGTAATAATTTACCCGAGAGCTTTGTTACAAAATTACTTTTATTAATAGTTGAAAGCAGCTGAATTTTAAAAGTGGCTCCAGCAGGCAACAGAATAATTATATATTTTAGTAATAACATTTTTATATAGTATAGGTACAGAGATGCTATAGTATTATATTAATCGAAAATAGAATACATACCTACCTTGTGAAAAAATCACTTAAAATTTTACAAATACATTAGGAAAAGTTGCCCGTTGGAATCCTAGTGTGGTTGGGTTAATCTTGACTATACGGAAGCTTTTACGTAAAATAAAAGCGAACTATATGTAAGATAATATCACCAAGTAGTGGAAAATAAATCGATTAAAAATCACGTTAAACGTATAACAATTATTAAATTTTGGTACCTAAAGTATACAATGAGATTATTGTTAGATTTAAACTATTGAAAGCACGCCAACTTCTTCAAATAACCAACAACTGTAGCTCAATGTATGTTGTATATAATGTACTATACATAAGTTTATAAAATATAAATGATAAGTAAGATTTTGTAGTCTTAATTATAGGTAGGTACTTAGGTAGGTAGGTATAATGGCTAAATATTGTTAAACGAATAATTATGTGAAAATGTAAATTAAATTACTTCGATTAGCTTGTACCGGATCAAAAATTAGCAATATTAGCGTTAGGCTGGCTAACTAAAAAACATCAGTTTTGAAAAGCCAATTAGAGAGTTTTATTGTTTTTTTATTACTTAATTAGAGAGAACCATTTTTTTGGACAAATTTCTTCCTGTATATAAAACAAATTTTACAACGGAAATATAATAGGTAGGTATATTATTTTGTTGTATTTTTCTTAAAAATATACACCATATGCTACCAGCTGTTAATTTACTGCTTAATTCTTAATTGTTGTTTAATAACAATATTTAAGAACAATCAACTTGCAATTTGACTTGGCAGATATAACATTTTTTGTCCAAAACTTCTAATTCCAATTTCCATAACTTCACTTCTATTTTAGTTTTTAATCAAAGTCGAATATCAAATTTGGTTTTCAAATCAAGGACTTGTGGTTTTCATTAAGTTTTCATAAAAATGTATTTTTCATAAATTACAATGATATAGGTAATTTAAACACCGAAAATAAATTTCATGAACTAGAAAAGTTTCGGTATATTTAACATAATAACATAAATTACAGGCTAAATTATCTATAGGTTAACTGTCCAATAATAATTCAGAAAATTAATTTGAATTATTGACTACCTAATAAATTGTTATTACAATTATTGTGGTTATTAGATCAGTTAAACATTATCCACCCATGTTTAACAAATTTTCATTTAATTTATACTTATGTAATTACTTTTATTTATTTGTATTAAGCTTAATATTATAATAATAATATTTTTTGTTGAGTGATTATTTCTATGTGCGTCGTATTAATACTTGAATAATAATAGTTTTATTAGAAGCTAATGTTTAATTTTTAACATTTTTGCCATTTTTTCTTACAACGTGAGGAAGAACGTCAAAGTAAAAATATTCAAGCCGATGCCATGCAAGTGGATTGGTGAGCTTCAAATAATTTAGCATAGCACTCTAATGAATGAAAATTCCTCAGCTGCTGCTGTTGAAAGTAAAATTTTAACTCCAATTAATATAGATTCAAACGGAAATGTACTTGATCACCCTTACATTCTTTGCGAGATAATTTCAGATCTGTGCAATATCTCCAAGTCCACGTTGTCCTTTGCATTTATAGGAACAACTTTCGGTTTAAACTGCATTGGAAAATTATTGTAAAGTTGGCAGATTTGAAGAAGAAGTGGACCAAGGTTATGGTTGAAAGCAGATAGTTTCATTTAAAGTAAAAAAATTAATTAAAGTGGTATAAATTTACTCAAGAAGACAGTTTAATTTAATTAAAGCAAAAGCAGAATTCATTAGGGAAATAAAGATGTTTCAATAATAATTATTATTAATGTGAATTTAAATTTAACAACAAAATTTAAATCTAACAGGAATTGATAGTAACATCTCACTAAAGTTTATACGATAACACACAGACAGATATTTTAGTAAATTATGTTGGGGTAGTTAAAAATTGTTTTTAAAATTTGAAATATTTTTATCAAAATTATTCCAACTACTTATTAATATCAATATCTTGAATCCTACATTAGATTAAAACTGGAACTGACAGCTTATCTGCAACTCTTTCTTTATAGCAAAGTATCATCAATCGGCGTACTAATAGATTTTCGCCTATAAATATTTATAGAGAAGTCGTAAATTTAGAAGTTCGTGTAAATAATAGATAAAAAATACGGGTGATTGCAGCCGAAAGTAGAATGATGTTTAATGCATCTGTAATTTGCTCTTGATAACAAAATATTTCATCGAAACCGTGATAGAATAACTATACTACGAGTATAGAAAATATCAACAAGATATAATATATAAATATGAGAAAGATAATAGATAATATTTAAAATTTTGGATATCCTCTTTGGAATTGTAACAAAAATTTAAATGTTTATTGAATTATTAAGAGCAGCAGAAATAAAAGACGACATGTCCAAAACTTTACAAATGGCAAAAAAACTGGAAATGAAAACTTTACGAGTATCACCAATCTCAGTCTTTGCGACATGGTCAGAAGTGGAAGAATCCACGAAACATGTAAACAAGGTGTGGTCAGATGGACCAGAGATAGGAGACAATGTTGGAGGGACTATGTTGAGAGAATGGGAGAAGCGTGTCTTGCCAAAGCGGTGCAAATCCAAGACTACATAAGAGGTGGTAAGAAAGTTAGTCAGAATGACAGTCTTTAAGGATATACGAGAGCTGCATGGAAAAATGCAGAACATTTTCCTAAAATATGAAGAAGAAGATGGTCTATAACTAAAATTATAATAAGTCTCAAAAATGAAATTTTCTTAATATATTTTTACTTTTATGGTCTAATTAATAATTAAAACATACAGGGGTAATAAAAATATTTCGCGGCATAAGCTTGGGTCTGAGATACATAATAATAAGAATAATAGTTAAATGGGTTTGTTTTACGAAGTTGAATATATTTTATTTTTAAGCATTTATCGAAGAAATACTTAAAATTAAAATAATAATAGTATTATACAATTATTATATTACAATATATTGCTATTATAGTATTATACAATATTAACATGTAAAAACTTATTTATGAAAATTCTGATTCCCTAATTATTTTAGAGAAAAAATGAAAAATACAAAAATTATGCAGAAATATAAACTACAAATGATAACACCATTAGATTTCATCTAGCTTTTACTTAAAAGGTCAAAAAATGCTTTTAAAATTGTTAAAATTTTCATTTATCGTACTGGCCATGTAATAAATTCAGTTTAATTTCTATTTTCAAAAATAATTACCATGGAAACTTGCATGGCCAGTCTGATAAATGAAAATTTTAACAATTTCAAAAGCATATTTTGACTTTTTAAGTAAAAGTTAAATGAAATCTAATGCTGTTATCATTCGTAGTTTATATTTCTGCATTATTTTTGTGTCTTTCATTTTTTCTCTAAAATAATTAGGGAAGCAGAAATTTGCGTAAATAAGTTTTTACATGTTACTTTCCTATGTTACATTCCATTCAGCACCCGGTAGATACAGTACATATGGATATAGTATACCTCGATATAATGTATTTAAATGAAAAACTGAGCTGTTTCTAAAGTATACAAAATTATGTATTATATAACATTGATTAAATTTATTGCCAACAGTTGGTGCATTCTGATAAATACCTATTTATACTATTTAAGCACAACTTAAAATCTAAATAGAGACAAGTAAGAGTAACAAACCCATATGTAAATTGTAAAAATGTTCTATTCAAAAAGAAAGCTTATAAAGCTGTCAAGAGCATTTACCTCTTGCGCTAAAGCAATCTAAACATTATGTCTATTTTTAAAATTCAATTGAAAATCAAAACACGTTATTTCATTTCAAACATTTTCTTGGTAAATTAATTCAAAAGTCAGTTGCTAAAAAACATTTTCATTTTTGAGACATAAAAGCAAAGATAAGTCTTTTTATAACAAGAAAAAATCAAAGACATCAGTCCTATTTCTATAAGCAACTTCCTGTCTGTTAGTGTTTCCGGTCTTCACTTCAAATGCCAAGTTCACTCTTTCATATATACTAATTTAATGCAATTGGACAACTTTGTAATACTCGCAAAATATTCAATGTAAATTTGAATTCCAATAGTGAATTAAATCTGTTTATACTATTTATTTACAAGTTTTTAAATACATACTCGTACTTAGAAGTAAAGATACAAAAATAGAATATAATATCATAGGAACCATATATTTAGTAGTTCCTAAAAAGGTCCAAATCATATATAAATGATAGAAAAATAAATTTACGTAAAAGTAAGTGATCTAAATTTACTTTCCTTTGCTTTTAATTCATTTTCAAGTCGTGAAAATGTGATATTTTAATACTGGGCTATTGGTTGCATTAATATCAAAATTAGACAGTCACCATGTATTCGGTCTAAATATTGACCGACTAGTTTGTTAACTATGTAGTATATACGTATGTACATGTACTCGTATTATAACATAAATTGGAATAGATACGTATGTTTGCTATTTTTTTGTAATTATGTGAATTCACCTTGATATTTAGCCATCATAATATATTATGCCTGAAATTAAAATTTATTATCCTGAACAATAACAAATTAATATTTTATCTAGAAATTAAAATTTTTTAATGTTTTGTTAAGTTTCTGTGCTAAAATGTATATATAGATATATTGTAATGTTACAATATACTACAATATTTGTACATACAAATGACATAATATTTGTCAATTTAAAAATGTCTAATCTGGGATGCTTGTATTACATTAGAAATTATGATATACCGTGAAATTAGAATTTAGTAATTAAAAAAAAGAAAATACCTAGGTATAATTAATATATTAATATAATATTATGAAGATCCACTATTGTGGATGTATATTAAACGGTTTTAGCTCTAAAATATTTAGTTTAAATAGTTGACCACGATCATGAATAACTAAACCTCATTATATATTTTGTTAGTAAGTACAAATTACTTTAGTAAATAATGTAGTTTCCAATGTTAAAAGACAGCCTTTCAAGTAAACAAGCTATAAGTAATTTTAATTTTACCAGTGCATACCATAGTCTAGACTGCGTCTAGACTCAGGAGGAGTATTTGTCTTTTTGATTGAAAAAGTGTAAAAATTAAATGTGTCAATAAGTAAAATTAAAAAAATTCTAAAAATTAAAAATATAACAGGTTAAAAGTTTCAACTTTTCAACTTAATTTCTACTCTTTTTAAACTTCTTCATTTTTTGCTTTTCTTTATTTCTAGTTTTTTTTTTAAATAAAAATGGTACCAATTTATAAAATTATATAAAATTGATCAAAACCAACGAAAAACTCTCGATAACCATATATCTACTTAAAGCATATCTTTTGATAATATGTATGTTGATTTCTTTATTTTCTATTATGTAACGCTTCATTGTAAAATATATTGATTTAGAAAACTAATTGGATATTATTCGAAACAAAATGCATTCCTGATGTGTGATGTTTAATTCCATTTTGAATAACAATTCTGCTTGCAATTGCTTTGCTTTGCTTTACATCCCTGTATCGCTATTCGTTACATTGCATCGCTTGGAGTTCGGAATTTTTGGCAGTGGTACATAAAAGTTGATAGCAGCCAGTCGCGTGAAATAGTTTCAGTACCATAAATGCGATTTTCAACCAAAGCGACTATGTTGTTGTCATTGATCAATTTTTATTGTATTGATCTTTTAGTGTATATTTATTTAATAGATATTATTAAAAAAGTTGCTAAGTTATTTAAGAAAAAAAAACAACAGACCATATTTCAATCTTTGGTACATCAATTGCCAAAAATTTTGATTGTTTAATGGCAAAATATTTGCATTCCTATAATGAAGTATTAGATTAGGCAGCCAAGATCTGTTCAGTGCTTATCAATCGCTGCAATTTATTTTAAAACGTAGATGTAATTTTAGAATAAGAACTTTTTGTATTGCAATGGCGCTACATTTTAATTGCATACATACAAATCATCCATACAGATAATGAATTCGTGACAGTATACCTTAGCAAAAGCTATTACTATTAAACATAAATTGTAATTAAAACTGGGATTACGTCAAGATTTTAAGCCAGCCATAATAATTGCATCGGAAAAACTAAACTAATAATACAGTCATTCAGTTTCAAAATGTCTCTTTATTACAGGGTGTCTCAAATTAAATGTCTCAAAATTGTCAGTTGATATTGCACATTTTGAAATTAAGTTAAATAACGTAGGTTGGAAAAAGATGCAATGAGAAAAGAAATATACATGGCATTTTTAAACAAATACGAAGAATACAAACTCAATCATATGTGTGAATGCTATGTTGTGTTACACCCAGTATTCTAAACAAAAGCTATTTCTTGAACCGTGCTGATAATCTGAAACTTTTAATTATTTTCGGATATTCTATCTACTAAAAAATTTCTAACACCCCAACGCACGCTCTCTTTTGGAACGAAAAATTAGTATTTTTAAAGCTTAGTGCGGTGTTCATCTTGTAGTTTACAACATACAATCATAGGTACCTGCAAAGGGACGCTTAGAACGAAAAAGATATACTTATAAGGTTGGTTTATGTCAAACGCGCACCGCACGCACTGCACGCAGACGGATGAAGTTCAAACATTGAATTTCTATAGCAGTGTTTATGTCCGTAGTTAATTTAATTTTAGGGAAGGATGCAATCGAGCTTTCATTTCTCTATTGAGCTCCAACCACCCTTCCATTTGGAAGTTTGTTGATGTTCTGAAGAAGGAAAAAGTATGAATTAATTAAAAATAGAACAGTACATTGACCGTCGACAACCACCTCAAGGAAGGAAAAAGTACCGCGACCGACGAACGTTTCAGCCAGAATCAAGTTCATAATACAGTCGTATAATCAACGTAACCGGAAATATTATCTAACTGGCATTGCTTACAATCACAAGTTTGAGCTTAAATGAAAAAATAAAAATTGTGATTTATTCATAATATTTGACTTTTGTTGTATTTATTAATTTAATCAAATATGAGTAATTCCACGTCAAGCGGGACGAATTTTGGTAAAATTTGACCTTCATGTCTCCGATTCAGCTGTAAAGTTTTATATGGGTTCTACGTTACTTAAATATGACTTGGAATTTTTATCAGATTTTTATAATAATTATTTTGCAAGTTATGGTAAATTAAAAATTTCGAAAAATAGATCGAACTCTCCAATTCAAATATGAATATCTCTGGTTCTATTGAACTTACAAAATCCTGTCTTAGCTCATTTTAAAGCTCTTGAATTGTACTTTCGTTGGAAATTTTCTATATTTTACGAAAGTTGAAAATTCAATGATTGTTTAACAAATTTAACTTTAAAATCGATTTTTAACTAATTTTACCACCTTGGAAAATTTTGAAAAAAATATGAGCGTGTTCCTCGTTAAATTTCCTACAAACTACGTAAATTTCAAGATGGAGAACAAATGGACACTGATACAAAAAAATAAATTCGTTGCGCCATTGATGCCTCTTATGATATTATACGCAAGAAGTGGATTATGATAGGAGATTGTTATAAGGATGTAATCATATCTCGTTAAATATTAAAAAAATTTACATGAAACTTTTTTTTATTTGCTTACAAAAACTGTAAGAAATTCCGTAATGGCTGAAAATCTTTTTGTTATTAACTTTTGTTGTGATACAAGTTGACAGGTTCTACAAAGTGTAAAGAAAGTATTCCATACGCACAGTCTTCGCTCTTTCAAATCGATCTTGTAAGATGATATCTTCTTCATAGTAATTTTTATTGGTGAAATAACAAATATCGATATGTTTGATATTTGGATTATTTTCAATCCAGTCGAAGAACTTTCTCGGTGTTTTGATGGGATCCTGACGGCGTTCCATGCTGCCTTTCAATCTTTTGAGTGTCCCTCCGATGCCGTCACATGGGCCCTTTCCATGTGCTGTTTCCAAAAAATGCCATTCTGCTAGTACGCCAAAATCTTCTTCGTGGTGACAGAGGTTTATGAAATTACTTCTGTTTTTATATTGAGCACTGGCTCCATCCGAGAAATAAATTATTGTTTGCACATGACGAAACTTCAATTGTATTGTACTTCAAGCATTCTGAGATCGCAACAAAATTCTTGTATCTTATGTCTCCATTTTCATTGTAGTAAATAACAAAATATTTTTCGATATTTTTTGTAGAAAGTACATTTTACAAGAAATATTTTTAATAAAAACGTGCCATTTGAGTATTTCAAAAAAAAAGTAACATAATTTTCTGAAAATCTATATCTCTTGAATGAAATGATAAAAAAAATTGAAAAAAGTCATGGAGGCTAGTCTCAACTAGCACTAAAAGAAAAAAAAATTTCAAAAAAATCCGAGATGCCAAAGCAAAATGGTGTCCGATTTGGCGTGGAATGCCGGCATATATAAATAAAATTTTGCCGCCATCAACTATTAAAAACAGCGTTACAGGCATTTCCCAATCCGGTTTGAGCAGCCGTGGAGTCCAAATGCTTGAAACCTTTCTCTCAGAAAAAGAGACCTACGCCCAGCAGTGATCGAGGTCCCAACTAATTAAGTTACACATCAATGGAGTTCAACAGTATTAATTTTTTAATTGAGGCCATTAAAAGAGAGATCCACCGGTCAAGCTATAATATAATTTAAAAAAGAGCCGAAGACAGAGAAAATATACGATACAAAATTGAAGGTGTATCAACGTCTTAATGGATAACCGGATAATCGGATAAATGTTTAAGCAGATAATCGGATATTTTATGTTGAATCATAATCGATTTTGCATAGATGTGTTTAACTATGTAGCAATGTGAAGAGTACGGAGATCTAAAGATAAAAATAGTTGATGGAAAAGAACAAAAGAAATTGATTCGAGGTTAACAAGCAGTGTACACGAAGGAATTTTTTAATTAATACCACTAAGAAAGAGAACCACCGTCTAGCTGCCTAAGCTAGCTTTTCTAAAGAAAATCAATTTAAATTAAAATGATAAAGAATTTATTTGTAGTTTCGTTTTTATTTTTTCGTTTTAGCTGTAATGCAGTTGTTTATTTAGTTTTGAAGCTAAAGACAAAACTTGACTCTGAGAAAATTGTTGAAAAGTTTATTTGGAAGCAATCAATGTACTTAATAAATTAATCAGCTACATTGGAGATTTGGGTAGCTTTGAATAAGGGCTTTAAAAAAATTTAATTTTTTAGTTAATAAAGATCTATTTCTATGACTTAATATACTAAGCACACGCGGTTTGTTAAGTTGATAACAGCTAGAGGAAAGTATATTTTCGTAGTTCGGCCATCCAATTTTTCAAGGCGTTCCGAGTGCCGTTACCGTCGGTACTAGTACTGTCACTTGTTATTGGTAGGTCTAAAATCCTACAGTGTGATTGGTCGAAACCAGCATGAAGGGTATAATCAAATTATGTAGGTTTCGCTATAAAAAGGTTATATCTTTTAAAATTATATTTATATTCTAATTCATAGAAGTTTTCCTAAGTTCCTTTGTATCAGGCTGTTTATTATTTTTTTAAAATTATTTTTAAGTTTCTATGGAGAAGACTTGGGCCTTAGCCTTAGACACGAACTGAAACTATCACTGTATGTATGTAGTATAAAATTTTGTAATTTACTATCGTAAATAGTAGTAGTATAAAATTAAGTGTAGTTAACATAACAAATTGAAAATGATAAGTGTCTATTTAATCGTATCATATTAAATAAAAGAGACTCGACTATTTAACTTATGAACTTAACAAAACTTTACTAATCCATACCAATTTAAGTTGATCGAATTAGAGTATACATATACGAGCAGAGTAGTAAATCGCTATTCGTTACATATTATATTTATTATATAACGTTACGTAAGATTTCCATTTATTTAAACCGTATGCTAATTTTCAATTGGCACAGTTAATAAATGAATAAGTTAATGCAAATTTTAATTATTGTATAAATATTAATTCGTCTATTTTTAAGACAACCCAGATATGCAAGTGGTGCAGGTTGTTACTCTTTATATTTAAAGATCTCAATTGGTTCAGATAAAGTAAACAAATTCTGCATTTGCTTTACAGTTCAAATTATATTTAAGCCCGAAATAGCATTATGACATCACAAAAAAATTTTCATACTCCAGCAACAAAAAGTATTATTAAATAGTGATAAATAATTAAGAGAAAATGAAATTTTTGTTTTTATTTTTAGAAATCACGAAACCTTCGCAAAAAATTTAAAAATTAAAAAATGTGGTATCTTTTGAAATTTTAAAACAAAGTGGTATAATAATTTAGACACCGGGTAGGTATATACCTATTTCAATAGACAAACTGTTAGTACAAAGAACTCCGCCAAGATTTTGGACTACAGTGAATTTTTATACAATTTCAAATCTCATAAATATATTTTTGTCGAGTGGGATGAATAAGAAAAACTTATTTTCCTTTTTAGAATGCTACCTTGAATATTCAACCAATATTAATAATAAAGCAATCCAGGAAAATTGAATAATTATTGAGTGTTTTAAAATACTCTTCAGTGTTATAAATACGGGCTTGTATATTTTAGAAAAAATAAAATTAAAATTAAGGTCAAGTATAAATTGGTAACAATAATATTATACAATAGTGAAAATAAACTTTGGCAAAAGTATAATTTAGGTTGCTTTTCAGCTTCAAACTTTATATACATGTATATGACACTTGCGTGGTTGCAGCTTACAAATGGAGAGTATTCTATAGTATATTTTTAATTATTTTATTTTTTCTATTTGCTACACTACTATCTGAAACATAAATTAGAATACTTACTCAAAATTTATTTTTATAAATTTAAACTGTATGTGCCAAAATAGTTTTGAAGGTAGTCCACAAGCGGAAGCAAGGCTCTGACATTTTTAGCAAAAGTATATACGAGATGTGCCCTTTTCTATTTTGAGTACACCGAGAAAGAAATTACTCTTACAATAAGTTAACTCTTTGAAACTGTTCTGGGTGTTTTATTTTTAAAATTAACAGTAAAATAGTACATTGCAATATAAGTGCGTTAAGTACACTTGAAAATGCAGAATATACCGAAGGTGAGTTCTGCAATTAAGGTCATAAGAAATATTATTTACACAAGTATATTATGATTTACTATTTTTATAGCATGTTGACATAATTTTCTGGTACTTAACCTTTTTGAATGTCCAATGAACTAAACACCGACAACATAATGTATTTTCGACATAATGTAATGGAGTTCATTTTTCAATGTTTTAATAAATCAAACAATAATAGCTATTAATTCTTAAGTTTTTTAAAAACATAATACTAGATACAATTGAAAATAATATAAAATTTGCTTTCAGACAACATGGAACAAAAGCAACTTAAATCCAACTTTTTCTGGAAGTTCAAGTTCAAAATCCGAATCAACTTCATCAAAGGTAAGTATTTTTAGTTTACTATTTAGATATTTTTATTGCATCTGATTAATTACCTATTTATAATAAAAGAAAGGAGTATGAATCAATGCCAAATTCGATTGTTGCCAATATTTTTTGGTTAAGCGCATTCCTAATTTCCAATTTGGAAATAAAATTACTCGTTTTATTTTAGTACGATTCCTCCTATGGTCGACCCACAACGGATTCCAAAAAATTAAGTGACAGCAGCTTGCGAATAGGACAAAAATATGGTACCTATGGTAGTAGCTACCAAAAGGAAGAACCATCAACAAAAGAAAGAGGTAATTTAGTGAACTTCCGCATTTCGAAAATATTAATTAGATAATTTTGTAGGAAGAAGTTTAAGCAGCATTGGCATAGCACAACGTTTAAAAGAAACACTCGAGAAAAAGGATAGCAGCCATCCTCCTGTATCCTATCGTTCAATTTCAACAAAAGGTGGAACCAAATCAAGAGATACCAGCGTAGAACGGGAAAACACCGACAAATCTTTACTTTCTCCTAATAGTTACAGTAGATTGTATCCAAGTTCTTATAGTACACGATCGATAAGTCGAGAAAGAACAGAACCCCTTAGCAGTGCTGTATCCACCATTCCAAAATATACTGGACGCTCTTCAATTACCAAAGATGATAAATTTAATCTAGCTAGAACTTCGAGGAACGAATCAAGAGAAGATTTAACTGCACTTAAATTAAAATCAGTTTCCAGAGCAACTTCAAGAGAAGATTTAGATTCCATTCCAAAAAAATATATTACAAGTAGATTTTTACCTAAAAATACAATCGAAAAAAGTCAAACTGCCTACAGTAGACCCGCCTCGTCTAGATTAATATCCAGTCAACGAGAAACTAGTCGGAAAAATCGAGAAATTTTACATCTTCTAAGTGCACAAAATGATTCTAGCAGAAGCAGCAGATCTGTTAGTAGATGCCCGTCCTCTGAAAGAAAGTATGCGTCCGATAATCAAGATGTAAAAAGTGTAGTTGTTAATATGAAAAACACCTCTCCAAAAGTAACCGTCAAAGAAACCAAGACTGACTCCATGAATGTAGTAGATAGAAAAACGGACAATAGTAAACAAACAGAAAAGTTAAACACCAGAGTAAAATCAACCGATATGTTAGCGACGCCATGGTCTTCTTATCTTGATTTAAAATTTTCTAGTCCCAAATCAAACAATTCCAAAGATGTAAGTCATTCGAGAGAATCTTTGATATCATCCAATTTAAATAAATCTCATAGTGGTTCCGCTAATCAAAGTAATTCATCTAAAAGCATTTCTTCAAATAGTGTGAGTAAATCGACAACAAATTCACAGAGCAATAGCGCTTCTAAAATTAAATCACCTACGCTAAGTTACAAGTATGGAAGCAATAATAAGCAATTATTACCAAAAAATTCGTCGTCTACTATACTTAACAAGGATTTTAGAAAGTCCGTACTAAATATGAATTCAGACCATAACGTTAAAAAGACTTCGCGTAGTAATTCTATTAGTTCCGCAGAATCCGAAGCGGATATTCCTTTATCAGAAGCAACAGATGTGTCTGAAAATTTATCAAGTTGTAAATCATTCCATAAATCTTCGTCAATATCGAAATTACCAAAAAAAGCCACAAATGATTTAGCAGAACGAAGACCTAGTAGATCCGTTACAAGATCTCCCAGTGTTTCATCTGAAAGCAATTTAAGCGTAGCAGCAAGTGAAGATGACGTGAAGTTAAAATCAAAATTGTCAAAAAATTCGGTTACTTATAATCAGAAAAGAAATGATAGAGAATTTTCTAAAACACCTACCGCAATTTCCCCGTTAGATGATTCAAATACTGACAAGTCGCCTAAACCGCCCATGAGTCCTCGAGTTAAAATTGATTCTGTCCGAAGTGACGCAGAAGCAAAATCATTTTTAATTAAAGCGTTAACGCCACCAACTAATTTATATAAAATCAAACAAAGTTCTAGTGACAAATTGAATTGGATGGACGATAGTTTGGAAAATATATCCGAGATTAGTAAAGATCACAGTGGATCAAAATCAAAAAGTAATCTTCTAGAAAATGACGAAAAAATTATTAATCGTGTAAAATCTGTAGAACAACCAAAATGGATCAATCAAAATTTAGAAAGGTCTGATAGTAGAAGTTCATGTAGTAATAAGAATTTAAGAAAAGATAAGCAAAACGAAAACGTCGATCAATCTGAAAAGTCTAAAATAGTAGTTGCACAGAAATTTATTCCTCGAGTTGAGAGTGGCGAGAAGCCTTGGTGGCAAGACGAAGCTGCTCAGGTACCAGACGGTGTCGAAGTTTATACGGTAGATAATTTGGATAAATGTGGAAATCCAGTTAAAGAAGTATTTATTCGTCATTTGGATAGTGGAGAAAAGCCTTGGTGGTTGGATGAAAGCGCAGATGTTCCAGAAGGAGTTCAAATTTATTCTCCAGTTAATAAATCAAGCGATGCAAATTCAAAATCTTTTGACTATTTAAAAAGTAATAAAATACGACATATAGATTCTGGTGAAAGAGCTTGGTGGCTAAGCAGTAATGAAAACATTCCAGACAAAACCTCTTCACATGAAGAACCTAAAAATGGACAAATGTACAGACTAATTCATCAAGGTTCTGGTAAAACCGGATGGTGGTTAAGTAGTGATGAATCTAGAAAGAATTCTCAAGAAAAAGATGACACTGATTCTGAAGAGGATAATGCATTGTTGTTGGGAGATCGTGCAAGTCCCGAAGGGCTTGAAATGCCTAAAGAAATTGAACAAAATAGAATAACAAGGTATGATCACAATCATCAAGGAAAGAAACGACCCGACTCTTTATTCATATCACGACATAAAAATATTGACGACATTTTGGGAACTTCTAGTCACTGCTTGAGTCCTTTAATGAGTAAAATCTTATTTAATTACAACGATGACGAAGAATATGAAGAAATTACTCCGGATCAAGTTACAATCCACGAAAGTAATTCATCTATAGGAATTGTTCGATCCAATCGTAGGTTGGTTAAAAAATATAAATATCATTTCATATGAAATAATAATAACTATTTTGTAGTGCTTCTGGGGAATTATCGAATGCGCATTCTTCCGCAAAGCAGGTGAGTTTTAATATTTTTTAGGTAGTGAGAAAATATTACCAGGAAAACACTAAAATTAAAGTTTAAAAAATTATAAAGTTAAAATTTAAAACTAAGATTAATAGTATATTGTAATATAAGTGCGCCAAGTGCACTAAAAAACAGTTGAACAAACCGAAGCTGAATTTTGCACTTAAACGTCTACAAACAACTCTCAAATTTTTCTAATTTAAATTGAAAGTGAGAAACATGTTGCATTGGTATGACCATGATAAAATCAACAATTTATGAAAACCCTGAAAAATATCACAACTGACCTCCGATTTAATTTGGTTAAATATGGTTAAACACTGGTTTAATTTATCTGCTAGATATAACCTATCACGTCTCCATGGAGTAGAATTCTTAATTCTCTTATTTGCCAATTTCGTCAAACTTGCACTCTTTATATTGATGTCAGATTCCACGTTAACATGTTTGCATGTTCTTACTCTCCTCATCTGCCATGCCAATACACATATTGCTTACTAATGAAGGATAATGTGGAAAATTCAGAATTAGTAACCAATATATAAAAACTCTCCTCAAAATAAAGCATTCACCTCGATAGCGAGGTCGGTAAACTCGTATAATATAATAGTAAGTTACTATACGCCAAGATTCAAATCCAAATTGAGAACCACATATTTCAGCACATCATTAACCTACAAGATTTTTATCTTATTTTCTGTTTTGGCCTATCAAATAATTCTACTTGCTAACAATTTCGTAATACAAAGTAAGCTGGATTGAACTGCAGCCAACTTCCGAATGTTGCATCAGTTATATCTCTCGAATTATGCATTATAAAGTGGTGGGTATTTAACAAATTATCAGTGGCAGCATGATAGTTTAACGAAATACCAAAACGTATAGATACTATAATTATTTGCTTATGATACTCACCTTAATTGTTATAGTATATTGTTTTATTAGGATGGAAAGATTAGTTTTCCTTTCGCTCGGCTCGTTCCACGCACCTCGCAAATGAAAAAACTCGCTTCGCAGGAAAAGTTACCTTTCCATTCTAATAAAACATGTTACTTTTTCTCCAAACGAACAAAATTTAAAAATAAATTTCAAAATTAGCAATAACTCGAAAACGGCGCTAGATATCAAAAACCTGAGCAAAAAATTCTCTCCCCCCGCGTGGTACACACCCCTGTAAATTATCGGGAGGAAGGCATATGCAAAAATTCAGATCGATCGCGTGAAAAAATTTGATCTTTAAATTTATTAAGCTAGCAATATTATTTTAATCTGGCTATAAGAAACAAAAGTACGGTGACATGATTTAATCTATAAACTATTTTTTCAATTTATGTTAGTAATTTTTAAATTGAATTCGCAACTGTCAACTTCAATTGTGACTTTTATTAAAATTTTTAGGTTAAAAGATCAAAATTTTTATTTATTTGGTTAAAAATAAAATTTTAAATTGGTATATTTAAGGATTTAAATGTCAAAGTCAAAGTTTACATCTATTTATTTTTAAATTACGCTCTAAAATTTTATATTTGAAATGGTAAGTAAACATAAAATAATTTTTAGAAAAGGTAGATACCAAAATTATTCAATTTTATTAAAATAATGTCACATTTCTAGTTATTTTTTTTACCTGTCTAGGCAGTTTTACTTTCGAAAAAACTTTACGCCACGTAGTTTTATGTATGTCGCTAAGGAAAAGTTTGACTTTTGTGTTCAAATAGATAATGAAACAGCTGACTTTCGTGTCGTTTGAAAAAAAAATATCTTACTTCTAATTGTTTTATTACTTACTTATTTAAATTTGAAATTTTTTTAACAAATTGTTTTTCGATTTAGTTTAGAATTAGTTCGATTTTTTAAACTAGAATGTATTTAATTTCGAAATATTAAATACAAAAAATAGTTGTCTACTTTTAATTATTTTTCAATTTAATTAAACAAATTACTCAAAATAATCAAATAATAAATATAATAATTTTAATTAAAATTTAAAAAGAAAATTTTTAATTTAAAATAATCAAAATACAGTAGAATCCCTATAATTCGACATCTAATTGAGCATTCTGAAAATTTCTCGTGCTAATGGACAGATGCTTATGAGCTTAATACTGACAAGTTGTTTTATTATTTTATTTTAATTTATTTATTTTTAATAGAAAGTTAACCTAATGTTTAAAAAAATTAACTCTTCTTTTTGAGGAAAATCTCAATATGTCTGATTCAAAATGGTAAAAAAAATTTTCTAAATCATAATTTTTTTTATAGAAAAATCAAAATTAGTACAGTTTTTCTAAACTTATGATAGTAACGAATGCAAAAATCTACAAGAACTTTAATCGGAATTTTTATTTGTTCTTTGAACTCTAATCTAAAGCAAATTTTCGGTAGCTTGCTGATGATTTTTATGTAAGGCAAAAAAACAAGCAGCCTTTTAAATTTTTTGTTCTGCTTCCGGAAAGACTATAAATAATGTTTTTCACTACTCAAACGTTAGTTGTACGTTGTATAACAATTTTGCTAATATTTACGTAACTTTATAATTTATAGAATACAGCATTTTCAAACTAATTGATTTTAGCCTAAACTATTGGGATAGTGCATTAAAAAATTGGCAACGACTCAAATTTTGGGTGGCTTTGAATTAACCAATAGAATAAGTTTTTTATAATTTCCTTATTATAATATCAACAACCTTTGTAAAGCTAAAAGTTGTAGGCAGTTTAATGCGCACTGTTCGCCAACTAGGAAGTTTTGGTATTAATTTTTGGCAACGAAGTCCTGCAAAACAATACTTCAAGGTTTATTGGTGTATTAAGATTTGTACATACGCGTTAAGCACTTTGAATTTGCACATGATGAAATAGCCAATATATTTGAAATAACAATATTTTTTAAAAGTATTTTTATGTTTTAGTGTCAATGTTTCGGTATTTTTAAATATTGAAAAGCAGATATGGTTCATGCCGGGTACCAGTTTTATAAAGTTGGCACTTTATGTTATGCAAATAAACATTATTTAAACAATCCTTGAACAAAAACAATCAAATCCTTGAATAATTAAGTTATAATTTAAAAGTTGAACAAGAAAAAGGAAGATAATTAAAATCACTTCAGATATTCAGAACATTTAAAAGTTTGAGTACCTATGTACTTTAAATAAACTTTTTAACTTAACAAACCAATGAACTATATAATCAAAGTTTTATAATTACATTTTATTTACGTTAAACTTTTATAACCATTAAACAGTAATTGCAATATGTATTTTTTTAATAAATATGGAAAGCCAAAAAAAGCCAATATTATCTGTGTGTACGTAGAAAATCTCAAAAAATAATCGGTACAAGCAACAATAAATTAACATTATTTAAAAATTTAATATTAATATAATAAATAATATGCATATTTGATTACAGATCATTTTGTTGACTTTAAGTTCCAAAGTTGTTACTTTGAGGCTATAAACTACAAGTTCCCAAGTTAATACTGATTTCGAAATAGATAACTAAATATAAGATCCAAAGTTGTTACTTTGAGGAAGTTACAAAATTAATACTGATTTTCAAAGTGTTCATTTTAACCAAATAAAGTGAACAAATCGAGTAAAAAAATAAATACCACTAAAGTGATACTTTAGTGCCGCCTATCGCCAGAAATAAAGTAGTAGGATTGTTGTTACATCGGAAATAAAATTGGATTTACAAGAAAGGGATTTTTAAGTTTGAAAAATGAATAATAAATAAAATTTAAAAAATAAAAAATCAAATAAATAAATAATAAAGTTTACGTTAAGAGAAAAATAGTTCTTACGTTTTTCAAACTTTAAGTTTTATTGTAGTGACTTTTGTAGCATTGCGGGCCGGTTACGGTAAAATGATAAGATAGACTTATATCGCTTTAATTTAATAGTTTTCAAAATTTGTTGTTGATTATTCTTAAAATAATTATATTTGTTTATTTTCTTTATTATATTAATCTTCTCTATTAAGAGTGTATCACTGGATTCACTCTCATAGGTTAATTTATTAAAAGTCATAATATTTACTGAATGTTTTAAAACATCAGATTGTAAATTATAAATAAAGTCAAAAAAGAATCTTACCAATAGAAACTTGAAAATTTCAATAAGTTTTAAAATTATTTTTAAAGAAATTTTAATTTATCAATTATTGCTAACTAACAACTAAAGCTAGACAACTTTTTAACTAAAAATGTTTGAGCTTGATTATTTTTTATCAACCTCCCTTACAGATTAGTGAAATTTTACAATGACTTTTAGAGTTGTCAAGTTAACAATATTGTTAACAACAATGCCATTGTGAATAACACCACTGATTATTTTGTCACAGCCAATTTTGTAAGATTAATCTTAAAGACATTTTATTAATTTAATTAAAATGAACTTTTATATTGCGAAGCCCAAAAACTTTTTTTAATGAACTATTCAAACAAACCAATAAAAATCATTATCAATATCAAAATCAAAAAAATATTTCCTCCTTGAGATACTTTTTTAAGGAAAATAAACTGGGCTAAAGAAATTTTAAATATTTTTATTTGTTTCCGAGTTATAATATAAAGTTGTGTATTTTTTAAATGGAAACCATAGATAACTATGACATATTATTTAAAAAGAGTTTTTTATTCTCTTTTCAATTATATATAACATGTAGGGTCTATTATTTCAGTTTCATCCCGTTATATTAAAAAATGTTAAATAAAAATAAAAAAGGTCGAAAAATTAAATTTTGACTTTGAAAAGCATTTGCCGTTATGAAAAGTAACACTTTTACTTTGACAAATAATTGTCATAATCGTGTATATTGTTTTCATACGTTGGTTATTTCAATATAAACAACACTCTGAATGGACCTTATTATACTAAAACAAATATTTTCGATACAAGGTAGGAAAACTAACATTTTTCCATTCAAGGCGAAGTTTTACGATTGAGGCTCTCGGCCGAGATTGTAAACCGAAACCGAGAATGGAAAAAGATAGTTTTCCACGAGTATCGAACAATATTTTTTCTAATTATGTTTCAAAAAGAACCAATAACCTAAATTAAAATGAATTTACTAAATATTTATTCAATTTACAAAAATATACTTTGTGAAAATAGATACATAAAATTTAAATTTGACAGTTGGTAGCCCATTGGTTGCTAAGCAATGGTTGGTTATTTTTACTTTGTGATATTCAAAGGTGTGTGGAAAAGTACTACTTTTTCGCATACTTTTAAAAGTGTGCGGAAAAGTAGTACTTTTCCACACACTTTATAACTGTTTGGAAAAGTAGTACTTTTTCGCACACCTTTGAATATCACAAAGTAAGACTTTTTGAAACATGATTAGAAAAAAGATATTAAATATATATTCAATATTTATATAAAAGTTTTACATAATAGGTACAGATTGATAGCTTTTAGTGTTTATTGTTTTATTATAAAATATAATAGTATAGGTATAAGAATTAGTTTGAATTAATTTTTGAATTTGAATTTTATTATAGGCACATTAATGAAAATTTTGTGTTTTAATGACTATTGTAACTCTTAAAATGGAACCAATAAAAATTTTACATTTATGATTACTTTAAGTAGTTTTTTAAGTAACGAAACAAATTTAAGATTTACATAATTATAAATTTAAATGTTAACTAAAACGTATTTTCAATTTAGAAGAACTTAAGAACTAACTTCTACATAAAGGGAATCACGTTGCTCGATGAAAATACTCAAAATGTTATAAAAACAATACTTTGAATATTTTTGAAAGGAAAACATAGTTTTCTCAGGAACTCCTCACTTTGTCATCCTGATCAATAAATTCGTTTCATTACTATTTAGTTATTAATCAGTAGTTATTACGTTTATCGGAACTGACCTTTCTTAATTTAAAAATCAATATTTAATCGAATAAAATTGATCTGGCGAATGTGTTTAAAATAAGCGACATCACTTTAGCTGGATATTGGGTGTTGGAAATTTAAAAATAGAAGTTGAAAATTTAGGTGAGAAACAATATTTTATTTTTAGAAAATCCACAAAAGTATTTAAAAAATATGATGATATATTTTAGGGATGACGAGAGTCAAGAGAGCATAAGATTTAAACTCAGGTAATTTCAGAAGTAGATTGAGGTGCGCTGCTCAGGTGAGTGTCTTAAAACGAGCGATTCCTTCTTGTTACCGTCGTATAGCGTGGCGCTGGCTGAAACACTTGCCTTGAAATTCACCAACAGTCTAGTTCCGTTGCGATTGTTATTAAGGTATGTACGGGACGGTTATCTCAAAATATACACAACCTCGTGTTCTACATTTTGTGAATCTTGGGCTTAGTTTTCTTGGCGATTTTGTAAAAGTGCACAGTTTTAAACTTCGTCGTGGTGTGTATTTTATTAAACGGCTGATTGGTTTTTATGTTTTTGTTTATTTTTATTTTTCGTTCTTACCGGGCATTGTACGAACACGGCCGGTTTTGTCACTTAACAGGTTCGGTTTCGGTTTCAATGTTTCATTCAACTCTGTTGTCAGATATACACAGGTGTTTTAACAAAAGCCACAATACATTTACCGATATTCATTTATCAATTTCATTTTTGAGTTCATCAAAGCAAAATCAATCATTATCTCAATGTTGAACAAATGCTCAAAATGTATATCCAAATATGTCCAGGTACAAATGAAGAAAATAATGTTATGGTGTAGATCAATTTAAGCAATCAACCAGAAACGTAATTATTGATTAAAATGACTACATCAACATTTATAGATACAACATTAATTATATTTCGTATTGTTAAGATAACAAAAGTGCTTTTTGAAACTATTCATTAGATATCGACAGAAAATCAAAGTTTATTAATTTATAAATAAATAATATTTAAGTCATGTACTTACATAATATTCGAAAAATTTAAAGAGGAATGTACCTACTTGTAATCTTAATTCATAAAAAATGATTGCAATCGATACAAATTCACTATCCGCCTACAATTTTGTTTTGATATTACGAACATACACCGTAGGTACATAAAATCATTTTTGGAAAAAGCCAATTAAAAATTTAGCAGCAATTATTGGTATATTATAATTATCGAAGAATTTTCATTTATTTCTAGTACAAACGTGGGTGAATCCAAGACCTTCGTTAGAGAAAATTTAATCAATTAACCAACAATGAATTCCAAATTGTTCTATTGTATTGAAATGATATTTCTAATTTTAATCTTATGACAAGTACTGCTTAATGGATTTGCTATTGAGAAATTTCTTTTCGAGTAACAAAAAATCAATGATTATCATTTTAGAATGCAGCATAATCAAACGAAGCCTCATTTTTATTTTTTGAATCTTAATATTCGGCATTGTTAAATGCTGCAAAACTAATTATTTTCAAATTAAATATGAGTCAATAGGCAAAATGTACTTTTAAATACATCTAAAAAATGTAAACTGGCATTTTTGACACTAATACTAAGCTCTGATATATTTTATGTTCCACTGCGTTCGAAAAGGATGACTTTATGATGGTAGTTGCAATGACGTATAAACGACGTTTAAACTACAATACAATTTCACCCATGTTTGACGGTACCAAACAAGCAACTTCCCTTTAGCAGCGAAAAATGAATCTTCCTCTTGGAAAAAAAATTCTGGCAAGTTCATGACCAATGTTGACCTCGACAATATTGCAGAATTAATAACTATTTATCTTTGTTTTAAATAATCATTTCTGGAATTTTGAATCTATAATTTATAAATTATACAATTCGAATAAAGTTGTCATTAGCATTCGCCTTGCATTCAATTATTCCTAATACTCCTAATTTACTTCAATAAATTAGTAAAATTTTGCTTTCTACAAGTTGTTTTCAACTGCAGGTAAATAACTGGATCCGAAGTAATATCGATAAATTTTAGTATCCTTGGTTGGTTTTACTTTTAAAAATACTGTCGAGACAAAATCTTGGATTTTGTGTAATGTTCATTCAACTCGATTAGAATCAGCAGGTGTTGTGACGTAATACAGTTATTACCTATCAAATTGAAACTCGACAGCTCGAGCTTCATGCTATTCTATTTTTATAATTCAATATAAAAACTTAAAATACAATGGTTGACAAACCAAGTGATTATCTGAAAATGCTATATTGAGAAATAATTTTTCATCCACATTCCATTACATTTAAATTGAGATTTTATTTGTGAACAATTCACTCCTCTTAAGATTTAATTTTAATTACATTATGTTATTGTTTGATTATGTTGGCTTCATGGTATGTACACAACTTAATAGGAAACGAGCTTTATCGTAGAAAAGATTTTTATCCATGTTGTGTTACAAAGATAATTGAATAAAGAAGCGTTACAATTTTTGAAATTACTATAAGATTACATTAGAGTAAATAATTTATTTGAATTATTTATAGCTAGGCTATATAACGTGATATCACTTCTTTCGTTTAATTTAGTTATAATAATAAACATTTGTAGTATCGAATTTCAATTAACCATTATTCAGTTTTATATCTGCTGCTCATTGTTCAAATTTAATTAAACGATATTAGATAAAAGTCCGAAACTTTACAATAAACCACAGCTACTCGTCCATTGTATCAGCCATTCGGGATTGTAAAATCATTGAGAATATAAAAATTGCGACAAATTTTTTGTAAACTTTCTTTTCAATTGGAAAATTAATATTGATGAGTCCAAATGATTATCTGAAGATAATGCTATTATAAAATTTTATGGTACTATTATTGGAAAAAGTAAAAAAATTTCCAATCTCATGCATAATTTATGAACTAACAATGCGCCTATTGTAAATTTTGTTGAATTTGTATTTGCTTTGGAACAATAGAGTTATTTATTTAAAGTAAATAAGAGGTAATTCTTAGTACGGATAATGCATATTTGAAAAACCAGTAAGAATCTTTCTATCTATATTCCTTTGTATATGCTGCTATTATGATTTATCAGTTAGCATTCAAGGTCGTAAGGTGTATTAATAAATGCACCAATAGGTTACTTGTTATTCTTTTTTTTTTCAATATGAGATATAATTAATGATGTTGAATTGTTTTATAATTCTTAATATAATCAAGATTACATTTACAGCTTAAACTGCAGACGTACGTAATTCTTCTCGATAATTGATAGTTTCTTGAGTGTCTAAAAAAGTAAATTATTGACCCTTGAGACAATGTGAAAATTGGGTCCAAAAGAACAGTTAAAATAAATTGTTTGAGTGAGTTTTGAAAAACTTTAACAATGTCGTTAACATGTCGGGTCCAATACTTAAACGACATCGACCCGTTCTCTTATACGACCAATTTTCCCGATCCATCTAGGCCACCTTTACATACTTTCAGTGTTACACTTCCCCTCATCAACCAACTGGCTGCAGTGCATAGGCTATTATGTGCACCTCACAGGGTAAGTTTATAAAAAATATTCTTGGGAAAAAGTCTAAAATAATTAAATGTTTATAGTAGATACATAATAAATAATCAAAAAGTTGGATTAAAACCACTCGCGAAATCTGCAATACATTACTTTGCTTATTAATACTGCAGCTAAAATTATTATTATTACCTGAAGTTTTAAAATAAGACAGGTCTACCAGGTGTGGGGCGCCAGTATTATGAAAGGCACTCTGTCGACCAAGATTTAAAATGTGACTTTCTATCTCCAATAAAAGCATTAAAATATAAAATATTCATTGTACATCATGTAAATTTATTACTGAATTTTTTAATGAAATTGTTTTCTTAATTTTGGTTACATTATCGACACAAAAATTTGCTTCACTTTCATTTTTTTTATTTATGTCAAATATTTTCTGAAAATTATTTACTTTTCCTCTATTTGTTTATCGGATAAATTTGCTTTTTTTTAAATTCCCGAGAGTTTTGTTTTACGATGATCGATTGCAGAAAGTCTGAAGTTTAATATCATTTGATTTTATTATTTTATATTTTTAAAGTGGTTCAGTTTTTTTACAAATCATAACGACGAGTATATTAATTATTATTATTACGATTTTGCATTTAATCTTTTTTTTGTAAAATCATTGCTTCTCAAATATAGCAGTATATAATTGAACAATTTCTTTAATGTATTATTTAACGGCGTTTTACCTTTTAGGGAAAAAGTAGTACCTACTAGTAATTGTTATAATTAATTATAATAATTGAACCAATTCAATTCAAACACCATTGTAAATAAACAACATTGCAATTTCACACTGGTTCCGCTATAATAATTGATTCTTTTAAATTTGACAGGGAAACTACAATAAGCAGTAAGTTAATTTTATCCAATTAAAATTGAAATACATATCATTATCGTTTTCTAAATTCAATATTTAAATTTTTAAGTGACGGCTTTGCACACTTTCCCGCTTTATTTACTATTAACTATAGTAAATAATAATAATATAATATTCACGTATTGTCCTACTATAACATACCTAATTTCTTTTAACATATAATTATTCGGTATTTTATTAATTACAAACAGATCAGTATTCAGTAGCGGATCCAGACAATTATCATAGGGGGGGGGGGCAAATAAAAATACTTACTAATAAAATCAAAAATCAATTTATTTATATTTTGTTTTTTAAACATTAAATTGAAAAAATTTAGTATAAGAATTGATGTCGTTTAGAGCTCCGATCGCCACTGTCAATAATTTTGATCTTCCTCTGAAATACTAATATCACAGAAATATCCTCAAACGTTTTTTTAGGGAATTTAATATTCTGAATTGTTTGATTATATTACCACAAAATTAACAAATTAGTTTTTTATTATTTATTGTTTATTGCGAACCTTCCAGATAACTCAATATACTTAATTTATCCGGCTGCTTATCTAACAGGTAACGTTATCTGGCAGTTATTTATGTTAAGTTTTGAGTACGATGCTCCTTTGTTCCACTTGAACAAATTACAGAATAAATAAAACACATTTACAAAATTATTTTCAAACTAACAGCTGATAGAGAATTTTAAAATGTATGTCAGATTATTATGACAGAGCTATAACAAGCTATAATAACTATTTTGAGGATTAACACTTTATAGTTTGTAGCACTTATTTTAAAACCATCGGATATGTTTATCTACGACATAATGTAATATAATGTCCTGATATTTAGCAATTTATGGCATGGTACGAAAAATTATGTACTAAAATAAGATAGTAAATGCAAATTTTAAGTAAATTAAAACAAAATATTTACAACAGTTTATTGACATTTAAATTAAAATTTATTTATATAATACAATACCCTTTATTATAAGGTTATGAGAATGTAAATTCTACATATTATAATAAAATAAAAATTCCTTAACAATATTTATGTCATAATATAATTTGACATCAGTACTTTAAAACTAGAAAATTGCATTCACTAGTAATCACATAATTTGTAGTTTAGAAAGATTTTTCCATTGAAAATTGGCGTTAATTGGTGAATGTTAAATAGCAAAGGAAAGTAAAAAATCGAAAATATGGTAATTCGTAATGAATCACTTGTATGCTACCATGAAAACTAATGTTGTTGTTGATAAGTTTGTAAAGTAATTGTTTTTATTTATATTTGGTTAAATTAACATTCACCCGGCATATTAATTTACCCGGTAACCTTTTTATGAAAAGGAATTGGTTCTTGTTCGGTATGAATATAAAAGCAGGAGCACAAGATTTTTCTTCTAAAAATTAAACTTGAACTTTAGATATAAATTTTTGCAATCAAATTATAGCAAATATTTTGAATTACAGACGACTCAATTATTTTTGCTTCTTTTAAGTCCTTGTTCTGATTTTAATTCAAAAGGTTACGTTTACACAACTGCTACTGTAATAATTATTATTAGTCATCAAATATGGTAAAATGAAAATTCCGTTACATATAAATTGAGAATTACCAGAAAATATGAGTAATTAATATTTGCTTTTATGTAATTTTTTGTTTATATTTCATTTAATCTAAATCACAAACCTATTAATGAAAGGTAGATAAACTAAAAGGAATTCTGTTTAATAAAAATATTGAAAACAGTTATTTCCGTTTTCCTGACATTAGGAAAAATAGTTGTCCGATTGATGTTGATGTCCTTCTGCGATGTGCATTTGAAATATTACATCATAGATCATAGTATGAATCGAATTACATAACGTAGGAGATCTTTTGTTCAATATGTTTAAAATAAAGTTTTCTTTATGAAAATACTATTGTAGCGGTCTGAACAATGATGCGGTTCAATCACCTTGTCTATATGATGTTCATCGTTCTGGATTCCTGATATTCCCTGATGCGGGAAACAAATATTCGGATTATACGCTGTATAACTATCAGAAAATTATTTTTGTTTTTAACGGTAACAATACAAAATATTCAAATACTTTTATCTCCATGGGCTCGACGTATTACAATCCAAACAGCGCTCTCGTGGTGTTTCTATGAAATAAATTTCTGAATACAATATTATTGTGTATACAGAGCGATTGAAAGGTAGATGATATTCTGAGAGACACACTTTCAGTAATGGAATTAGCTTAAGCTGTCATAGAAGAATTTCAATTATTTTACAATGCTAAAATAATTTAGCATTATGTAAATAAATGCGATTTCAAAAAATTTACAATACAAAACTTTCTTTTACTGTGATCTATAGAGGTGTAATAATTCTTTCGACACTATTGATTACTTACGACCTGTTTACGTCTTTAATATTTTATTGACACTCACGACAAACAACAATAATATACATAACATGGTGAAAATGAGGAAAGTATTAAAATCGAGAGTTTCGCAGCTACTTGTTGTTAGTTTAGTGTTGTATAAATATAAATAAATAAATATTTACATTCTGAAATTTTCGATAAAATCATAATATTTCTGTTCCATTTGCCGTGTGGAACAAGTGCAAAACTTGCATCTGCAAGAGGAAACGTTTACATGAAAATAGAATCGTACATTGCAAGTAGAATATAAATAGTGCGTCTAGTTTCCTTAATATTTTGCCGAGATTGTTATGTAATATACTTACCACATGTTTAAAAATAATTTATTGTGTTCATTTAAAAAATTTTCGTTAATTACTATAATCGTTTAAGAAAACGAAACAAATTAAGCTCACGATAATCAAAAGTAAATGCTCTGCACTAAAAATATGTTATATTGAATTTGGACATCTTAACCTAGTTGACACCCGTCTAGTTGATATTATAGGTATTTTAGTGGCGTTTAGAGGACAACGACCTAAATTGGCTATTTCCGTATTTTAGGAGACATTATGTTAACTCACCTTATAACTTAATAACAAATTGAAAACGTATCTTCCAAATTTTAAAATAAATTTCTAATTATATAGAATCATATTTTTCGTTTCCTTGAAGAACATATTAAAATTTATTTTACTTTTCAAATTATTATTTATTGTATTCTTCCTTTATTGTTTTTATTAAATTTACGAATCTATATAAAGAAGGATTAATTACTTTGCTCTATTTCGATAGTTATTCTTGGTAACATTTATTATTCAAAAACGTCTAATTGCTTTCCACAAATTTGTAATACTAAAGGCACCTATTAAAGTTAGTGATCAAGTTTCCGTTAGTGGGCGCTAAGAATATTTTATTGTTATAAAATCTTTGGAAATTTTACCTACGCCATTAACTTATCTCTTTTATAACAATGAGTTGATTAACTTTCGTAACGAGGCGACCTAATTTAGGAAATCTATATGGATCTCTTTTGATTTTGACATGCTGCTTTCAGATCTAATAGACTGGATATTTTCTTATTTATCACTTCCATCGTTCATTTTTCGTACTTCCCGTATAATAATTTTGTTGTCTTATTTGATTTTTCAAAGGAAATCCATTAAATGTTTTTTATCTGGCAGAATATTAATTATCATAAAATTTTTAATGATAGAAATGTTTTAACGACCAATTTCGTGGTTAGTACCTATATGATTTTATAGCTTAATAACGACAAAATTCCTAATCAAAAAGGTAAAAATTTATGATATTTAGCGTCATTTTTCATCTTTTTTTTATATTTGTTTAAACTATGGTAGAATATACAAACCTATATCTAAGATGTACAATAGTTAAATTTAAAATGCAATAGGTATGTAATATATCGCCAGCGAATTGGAGCAGATGAAGATTTGAAACACTTTGTAAAACATATCAAAGGAGTTAATTATCGCATTATGTTATCCACAATAGCAACGTTTCAGAGGCTTTTTGTTACATTTGAGTAATATTTTACTCGCAAGTAGGTTATTTTAATTAGCTCTCTGATTCAAAGAAGAACAACTATAAAAGTTTACCTTTCAAACAATTTTATTAGATCATTTGTTTCAAGATTTAAGAGAACATCAAGATGTTGGTCTGAAGAATAATGAACAATAAATAATCACCATATGAAATGAAATTATTCCACTGTATCATACAGACCTTAGATACTTCTCACATTAAATTACTGACAATTTTAATAGTTGTACAAGTTTCGACAAAAGTTAAAATTTGTTTAATTTGTTGACAATTTGAAAATACAATTTTGGGTTGATATTCTGATAATCTACCTATGTACGCTTTTTTCTTTACAATGCTTATAAAATGTTGGAAGTTAGACGATAGACAGAATATAATATTCTGAGCTGTATATTCCTGACATAGTATGTACCACGAAAAAAACAATTGAACTTAGAACAAAGGAACAAAAAGGTGTAGAATATTTTGCACAAACAAAAACGTAACATAATTTAGCAATCAAGAACAATAAATCAATAATTTATTTATTACTGCTATATTGTAGAATCGAATGCAACATCGGAAATATTGTTTAAAAATGTCCCTGGGCTGTTGACCGAAATGAGGTGTAAGTACGTTCTCGGTGATCCTACCGTATTTTCTACCACTGCATTATTATATTAATATTTTGTAACAAAAGAAAGATAAAGTCTCTTTTGTTTCATTCGTGTTAACAATTTATATGTAGGTACATTAACGTAATTAAAAATTTTGCGGATGTAATTAAACATTGCAAACGGTTATAAATTGATAGGCGAAAGGTAATATCACGATAAAAAGTTAAATAACTAGTAAACATAACATTATTAAATCTGTAATAATTGTACTTAATTAGCATCGACCGAGTGCTATTCTGCTATATCTGATATTTTTAAATCTCAAATGACAATAATTTTAGACAGGATTAATCTGTGTAAAAAATTTCTTTATTTTTTAATGCAGGTATTTTAGTTAACAGAGGTCAGTACGCACGTTGTAACAGGGTTATTACTTAACTATGCGAAGGAGTCATTGTGCGCAAGTTAGAACAAGTTATATACAACTCCCACGTTCTCAGGTCATTATTAATTAGTAGCCTTTGTGAATTAATATCTAAAATCGTTTTCCGCTATGTTTATATTAAGGAAGGGTTTTGAGCTTCTGAACTCAATCCATTACGATTATTATGCCATGTGAACCACTGCGGGATTTTTATGTTTTTACGACAATTAATGTTCACCTACTACTCTCTCCAGCTTGGTTATATCGGCTGTATAAGTCAATCTCTTGAGAAATGCAACTAGCAATCCTAATAAATGTTTCCCTTTGTTTACTAATTGTAATCAAACACTAACTTACTTAATAGTTTAAGATTGAAAGTACATTCACCTTGGTACCTTCTCTGCTTGTCGTAAATTATTGTTCATTATTGACCACTTTTGACTACTTGCTTTCAAATTCAAGGCTAACCTGCCAGTACTAAAATAAGTTGTATTATTAACAATTTTCACTCGAAAAATATAATAACTGCAAAAATTATCAACATTAATTTTTTATTTGCGGTTACTGTAATTTCTATTTCTGCCTTTAAACAAGTTTATATATTGTTAGCATTCTGGTAATGTTAACTTATCCGTATGCAATTCTTAAAACTAAAAGTAAAACAAAAACTATAATATAATATTATATCTGTGGTGGGTAGGAAAAAGAGTATAAGTCAAAATTTTAGATATGTGAAAAAAGCGGTTTGAATGCTTACTGCTAGATGCAAGATCGACCAATTAATAAAAGTTCAATTAGGTGAGGTCTAATTATGTCATTGAAATGTATATTTACTCTGTATTATTTATACTTATTTTATAATTGACGAAAACGGTTGGTAGCAGATTTTCGACTTATATTCTTTTTCCTACCCACCACAGATATTATCTTTTAGTCCAGTATCTAAATTTTATTAAATAATAACTACTTGTAGAATTTTTACTTTTTTCTTTTATGTGCCATTTGTCCGGTATACAGTGTCCACCAGAGCCTATTTTACCATTAGGCGCATTAGGCACGTGCTAGGGTTCGATGGCCAGAGGGGCCCGAAAAGAGAGAACATAAAAATCAAATACTGATAAAATAACCCAAAACTTGGACCTCCGATGCTATTAATTACACTCCAATATTATAAGGGGCCCGAAAATTTGCTAGAGCCTAGGGCCCAACTCTGATAAAAATAGGCCCTGGTGTCCACTATGTCTGTAGTATTCATTTGCAATGTTATTATTTCACCCAATGAGACTTATGCTTTGACCATTCTCTCAGTCTACTTGCAGGTAAAACTTAACTAAATCAGAACTAATCATGTCTGTACGAATTCTACTTTGCATAAATGAAACTGGGCAATGTCCAAAATATCGAATAATAACGAAATGTGATTCACTTTATTTTGAGAAGATATACTCAAACCAGATTACACTTCGGCGGTTTGCCATGTCAAATCGGATGCTTGGTGTCGAACTTGGCACTTACAGTCAATCAAGGATGTAATCTAAGTGTAATCACTAAATGAAGTCTGTAGAGTGTAGAACATAGAAAAAATAAGTCTGCATAAAGGCTGATGGATTTTAGCAAAGTCTCGTGTAGTCTAGCGAAGTCTTTAAGCAATCTTCTAGAAGTCTATGGAACGAAAAATTCAAAGTCATGAAATTTTACAGAAATTCTTGACTTCAAAAAGGAGACTACGTTCAGATGTAAAACTTACGCGGACTTCAATTTTTCAAAGCCTGCGCCAGTTGCCAGTTACCGTCTACCTTGTGATGGTTCCTATATAAAATGATGTATTTTATAAAATTTTACGTTATGTACCTAAATTGAAACCATTTTAGTCATAATTCTCTTCATTGTTTTTTATTCAATATGTTTTGGTGATAGTCGACAGCTGTTTTACTTTAGTGCCGCCCTTAGCGGAGAGTAAAATAAATGTTGATTGCATTCTTAGTAGTTACTTTTGAATTCAGTAGAAACTAGAAGACCTACATTTATTACTGATAATCATAATTTTTAGAAGTAAAAAACTAAATGACATAAATCACAAATAACTCAATTCAGTAATATTCGGCTCTAAATTACTATTCCTCTGATGACGCTCGACTTAATTCTTACGGCTGGCTTTCTCTGCGCTTGACATGATCTTAGTTATTTTCACATCTTAACGTTTACAATTATTTTTATTTAATTTAAAATTTAAAAAAAAAATTTTATAATAATATTTAAAAAAATAATTACCTAATCTTCTTAGATATGGATCAAGCTTAAAATGCAAGTAAATTAATATACATAAATTCTATTGGATAAGGTTTAAATTGTAGGTTACGGTTATGGCAAAGTTCCCAATACCGTGACAAGTAACTATAGTTTTTATTTTAGGTTTAGATAAGTTTTATTAAAAATTAGTAATAAGTTTTTCCGTTGAATAAGTTGATTTCTTTGAGTTTTAGTAAATCCGTAATACTATTACAATTTTTTCGAAGATTTCTATACTGCAAATAATTATTTTTAAAAAATTATTTAAATATTGTCCTGGGTGTTTTCTACATATATTTATGTTGCTTACATTCCATAGTTTTGTCTATAGCTCATTAATCAATTTAAAAATGTAAACGACTTAAATTTTAACTCGTTAGTAAAACTCCTTTACTTTTGATTCAAAAAGAAATACAGTAAGCAGTATATTATAGGTGAGCCATGTAAATTATTGCCTATATTAACTTTTTTCTTAATGCTTCTGATTTAATTCATTAGTAAAATGATGAAATGGTCATGATAAATTCGGAAGTTATAAAAACGCCATCAAGTTTCTGAATCTCAAAAATTTATGTTACTGTTGACCTTTTTGTAATAAAAAATTAAGACTCATAATATAATGAATGTCATATTTTACGTATAAAAATTATAAAACTTTAATGGTATATATAGATAAAAATATTACACAATAAGTAACGACAATATTAGCATACAATTTTTCAAGTTACTGCTATTTTTAATTTTAGAAAAATTTTAAAAACTGGTTGTACAAACGGAATGTTAATTCTCTGTTGCAATCATGCTTTAAATTTAATTTATAAAATTATTAAAAAAATCTGAAAAACTTTATACTCAGTAGATATTTCTTTATAAAATTTGTTTTTTTTTAATTTCTTTACTTTATTGTTTTTATGATGATATAATAAAGGTTAAAATAATAATCAATTATTAATTAATTTTTTAATTCATACGTAATATAGCTTCTAACTCGACTTCTCTTAAAGTCTTTCCGTTTTCTGAGATGTTTAAAATTGTATGCCTATATTGCAATATAAAGGCGTTACAACAGATCACTTTTACGTAGTTGAAATGTATGTAACGAAAAAAATCTATTTTCCCGTCTAGTATCTGCATGAAAAAAATTTTTTTTTTAGAGCAAGAAACCAAAAATGGAACTTGAACCTTGTTTATTGAAAGACATAAAATTAATTTTTTTTGACATCTGAAGAAACAATTTTCTCATAGACCGTATTTCTCAAATGTTCCTCTCCTGATATGACAAAAATCATAGGATTTCTCTTATAAATAACTTCACAGGCTTAGGCAAGTTTTTCAATTGATTAGCGCACAGTGAGCCATTTTCGTTACATTTATCTAAGTTAAATGATTACAAGTCTCGTAACAATTGCAAGTTAAAGATGCAACTACGTGCTCTGAAAAGAAAACAAGTAATAATAAAGCATCGTTTTTGTACTGTCGGAAATTTATTGTTAGTCGTGACGGATTTAATGCTAGATGAATAAAAATCATCATAAAATTCTATAACGCCCGTACCTTTTGTGTTGCAAACGTCTTATTTAAAAGTCTCCATACACGAATGTCGTGGGAATAAATAGCACAGGAAGGAGAATTTATTTTTACATTTATTATGTTGCAAAACTTCAGCTGTCGTTTAGGTTTTTATAAGCGACCAAGTTCGATATTATTTGATCAGTTCCAGAAAAAGTACTTTCCCAAATATTAACTCTTTTAAAGTTTTTTTTTTCTTGTTATGTTGCATGATTTTATATAATGTTCATGACTGGATGCAGTATTTTCCAATGATATTACAAGACAGTTAAAAATAGTTTAAGTTTACCAACTTATTGTGAGTATACAATGTATGAATTTAGTTTATTGGTATTTGCATTTACGTATTGCAAATTATATTGAAATTAATTAAGCATTTGCGTGTTTTCAAGTAGTATTTAATAAACCCTAGGAAAACTAAGAAATTGTATCTTGATAAATATTTAGCATTTTTTCGAATTGAAAACGGTTTGAAATTAATTTACCTACCTGAAAGTTATTGTCTTGTGCAACTGCGATTTTTTAAAATTTATTCCTTGTTTCTTGTATTATAGCTTTTTTTCAAAAAATTGTCAATGAAACTACTTATTTGAAGCTATAAATAGATTCGAAATGAACAAAGCATTTTAATGGCATTTTACCTTGAGGAAATCAACTTTTCACGATGTTATAGTAACCCTTGACATCTTCGTGTGTTACAGGTCGGTGAGCAGACTACAATACTAGTTCACGGTTACTAAACAAAATCATTTGCGATCGTGATAAGTCTTGTCAGGAGATATATTGTTTAAATTACGAAAAACTATTCATTAAAAACGTGTGATTACTTTTATAGCTACGTTGAACGTGTGAAAAAAGCTCGCTCAGTTTCTACAATACACAATATAGAATTTCAATTACATATTTTATATAGTATACATTGTAGACACAGTAGAGTGCCTACTATATAATCAGATTTAGTTTGTAATTCCAGATAATCTTACAATTTTAATTATAATTAATATAATTAAAATTAGAGCTAAGAAGTTCCTCGTTTTCGCCAAAAGAGGTTACAGCGTAGCTTTTAATGTGGAATAAAATAAATTATATAAAATGGTAAAGCGACAAATGTTTGGTATAATATTTAGGATTAACTAAAATTTACTTGAAGAGCGGCCATTTCTTTCTAAGGTTACCATTATTGCAATGGGATTTTTCGGGGCAATAGAACTCTCACCTGAGTTATTCAGAGATCAAATCAATGTTCTAAAAAAATAATTAAATTAAGTTAATTTTTTTTATTAAATGTAAATTAAATTTTTATTTTGAAAATATATTAACAATCAATTAAGGAAGACAAAAAGTAACTTGGAAGTATTGGGAGTAGATAATAGATATAGTATGTAATATAATATGTTTGTATAAATTATTAAAATTGAATTGGTGTGGAAAGATGATTTTAGAAGTAGCAATAATTTATTTTAGTTTGAAATTTTAAAACAACCTTTTTATTGCTATAGTGCGAACTATAAACTATAGGTACATACATATATTAGTATTTATTGGTAATAAATTATGTAATTTGAGCTATACATTGTTTCTTTTTTATACCTCTTTAGTATTCAGTGGGCGTTTGCATTATGCATATATTTAGGTATAATAATGTATGTCAAACTAAACTACCGCTACACATATTATGAATATGATCCGATCATTTGTGATAGGTAAACATGATTTTCTGTAAAAAAATGTTATAAATACCTACAGTGTTTACACATTTCCATATATTAAATTTTAATTTAAAATATTTGCATATTTAATATAATATTTATAAACTTTTTAATTGCAGTTTACAACAAAACTGGATATTAGAATTAAAAAGATAATTATTGATTAAATAGAAGTAAATGCAAAATATAAATAAAAGAGCTCTCTGCTTCATCTTAATATTTACGGCAGGTTTGCGGAACTCTGACGCACTCATTTTATTTGCAATCAAAATTTAACAAGGAGTAATCAATAATGACTATTTCTGACAGATCTATATTAATTATAAGCAAAATAATAAATAATTTAAAATAAAAATTATGATTAATAAATGTTTTCTTTGTTAAAACAAAGAAAATTCCTTAATACAAAAAGTAATCGTGTGAAAATGTTAATTTTTCAAGAAAACTGTAAATGCAATATTATACGACTTCAAAAATGAATCCATTATTGGAGTCCCCGTAACCTCTATCACCTTAACCTATACATATCAAGTTTGAAAGTATAAGTAGATTGTGATCATTTTGGCATTATTACCTATTGAGATCAATTAAATTAAATTGTAGGTAGATATATAGCAAACGAGGTTTAAAATTTGTTACCGTTACCTTTATAATTTTTAAATATCTCATAAAATGAAAATTCTAGAGCAGTGACATCTAAAGTTTTTTATACATCAGAACGAAATCGGACATAAATTAATAATTTTTTTTATTTTATTAATTGCAGTGTCATTAAATATAATAGTAACTATAATAATAACATGAACCACATTAATCTTTCAGTACGGATTATTTTTGTTAACAAACACGAACTCTTGTTCCCTACGCAGTTTTTAAATGAGAAACTCATTATTTTGATTTACGAATCGAATAGTAAAATTATGATTGATTAATAATTTATCTATAGCGTGGTTGATGTTAATGTAACCTTTTTGATTATTTAAAAAAATCGTGTTTGAATTTCAAATTATTTTAAAAATTAATAGATATCATTAAATTTTAAAAGACTTTTGGACGCAGTAATTGATTTTAACTATAGGTTTATTAATTTATTTATATGGAACATATTTTGTTACAAGAAACTATTACTAATATTTTATTTATTGGTTTATTTTAAAATATATGTTAAAACAAATTATAGTGAAGTTTCGAAATAGTTTGAACATTTTTTTTATTTAATTTTATTAGTTATCAGTTGTCACATAAACTGTTAGTTATAGGTTGTATATTGTTAGTTTACCTGTGGGTGACATGGGAGTAAACTAACAACTTGGTGACAGTAGTTTAACAACGTCAGGTTGCGCCTCTTTTTTTATGTAAAAAATCACAAATCAAGGAAATATCATTATTGTTGCGATACACAGGAAATATTGCTGAAATGCTACAACAATGTCCTTAGAGATATTTGTGATATTTAAATTTGTAAAAACATAAAATGGTATAGAAAGTTATTAAAAATTAAATATTCTAATTTGCAAAAAACTAAACGATCAAATTAGTAACACATTTAGTGTAAAATAGTTACATATTTAATTTTCACGATGCTTAATCGCAGATTATTACAATTTTACGACATTAATAAATTTTGGGATTATCCTCTTATAAATAATATTATGCAAAAATATATTATAAATTTACGATCGTGTTGCTCCTTATCTTCAAAAAAATGCAATTTTATGTTCTAAGTTTGAAATAAATTATTATAAGAGCGAATTAATAACTTTCTTATTAAATTATTAATAAATTTTTTGTACACAATTGAAATGAAAAGCGATCTAAGTCTTTACCCATCCATTTGTTTAAGAAATAAGTATTAGATAAGTATTAGTATTAGTATTTAATTATGTATCTCTCATAATTTCGTAATTATTATTGAGACAGGTTTTTATACCACAAGTGCAACGAAATGTAAAACATTTTGCCTTCCAGTGTTCCAGTGTTCTAACTAATTATTATTATTGTTAGAGACGCCTATATTTTTATAACGATCACAATTATGTATTATTAATCTTCCTAATTATGCGTCACTAATTGATTATTGTGATGTTTTTGTGAATAATTTAAGGTTACTTGGCTTTTTGCAATTAATATAATTTTTTATGTGCTTGTTTCAGTTGGACGATGCTTCTTTACAATTGTATAAAGATGGAGATTACGGATCTTATTTAGACCTAGAAGCGTCTATTAGCGAACAACAAGAGGAATTTGAAGGATTTCAATCAAAGTAAGTTTTTTATTCTAATAATTTATACTTTCATATGGAATAAATTTATTACCTATCTTATAAAAATCATCAATCAGGAAATCTGTTGCATATTGTATTATTGGGACACCAGACACCATGTAAGAAACAAAAAGACCGGCGACCGTTTAAACTTTTTAATTATTGTTTATTTGCTTGACCTATTAATTCAAAAAATTGGTATATTGATTTCATTTATCCTACAATTGCTAACATCTTCCAGCTGAAATAAATTGTGAAGATGAACTTCGTGACACTGCATTTGCATTTCGCAGTTTGTATAATTCATTACATAATTTAATTTTAGTAATTTATGTTTCCATAACTACGAACCTCACTCTTGAGGATTTCTTAATTAAATTTATAAATATTAAAAAATACTACTACTTCGGAGTATCCATAATAATTAAAAAAGAGACTCAAGCAGTTGCAGTTATATAAATAACATCAGGATTTTACGAACACCGCGATGATTTAATACGTTTTTAAAAAGCGCAACAATTTTTTCTTAAAAAATATATTTAGTGACCATGCAAGGTCGACCATTGTATTTTATTTTAAGATATTTTAGAATATTTCAAAATTTTTTGTATATCCAGAAACGTTTACATAAGGAACTCTAAAATTTGGTATACTGTTATCCTATACTATATCTACAATATCAATTTTCTTTTCACAAACTGTTTTTTTTTAACTACATTTTGATGTCATGTTTTTAATTAAACTGTTTTTGTTAGTTGTTTGTTCATTTGCGTGGATTTGTTCGAATCCTGTTGAACCAATTTCTTATGCATTTTTATCTTCAAGGGCTGAAATTTGGTACATATGTACTATATAGCTTCCAGCAGTAAAGGATTTTATTCTACTAAAATTTTCCAGTTTCTAATTTTCCATTTTATAAAATACTTAAAATTATGCATTAGCATGAATAAACGCTTGTTGTTATTTTTGTTGTTCCTATTTATTTTTAACTGAAGTTTGCTGCAAAATTGACGATATGAGTTACACGCTTACATTGGATTAAATCCAAAAAAAAAAACGTTAATTACCTGCAAATCCACTTAAAAAATGAGTTTTATTTTTAAACTGTTGGTTAATTGTTATTTTAGCTTCCTATTTTAAATATTAGAACAATTAAACGGCAGTTTAATTAATGAGATTTCATGTATTATAAAGGTTTCAATACATTTCATGTGTCATTTATTTATTCTTAGCAAATTTTTGTTCATCATCACCTTGGGGCCTTGAGCTGTGTTATGTCAGTTATTTTCGAAAATTCGAACGATCAGGTTGTTTTGTGAGACTATTTTATATCCAATGAAAAGTTGTTATTTACCAAACATAAAATGCGCTACTTGGATGACAATTTTTCTTATGATAGGTAACATTATTTTTAAGAATTTTGCTTTGAAGTTTTTACCATTCGAAATTCCGTAACTAATATCAACGTATATGTAATATTCTTGAAAAGTTTTTTTTTTCATATAAATAGGATGTAAATGCTAAATGTGACTGATAATTTATCTTTGTCAAACTAAGGTATATTTGATAGTTTTTACTTGTAATATATAAAGTTATTTTAGGTCCTGTCTATTTAGGCTGTCTTCCAATAAAAACGTTTTAATCCATTATTTTTAAATGAAGTGTTGAAGTTTTATAATTATCATAAACATATAGGTATTACTGTAAAACATTACTTTCAGAATTCGATATAGCATAATATTTTAATTGTCTAATTTCGAAAACAAATAAACTATGTTTATATTCATAATTATTACATATTACAGATAAACATTCAATATATATTATACTTTATTGACTATTTTGAGAAAATACCCTGGATTGCACCAATGCTTGGCAGCCAATATTACATATTATACATACATACATATTGGGGCATTATTATCCCAATATGGATAATAATCAATATAACAATATTTTTCACGTTATTGACCCAATAATATAAATTAAGCATTATAATTAGCATAAACATAGTTATAACTGTAATACTACATTACTTTCGGTATTTGATAATATAGCAGAATATTTAAGTATCTCATTAAGAAAACAATTAATTTTGTTAAATTTAAAATTAGACAGATTGAAGATTAACTTCCAGTGACTAATTTACAAAATTTCCGGTTTTCATTTTTATTCAAAATTTTCACGTTTTTTTTTAATTTGTTGAATTCTACCTTGACTGTAAAATATTAATAATTCATGTTATTGATTGGGAAATAATCCGTTATTAAATTCAAAAAGTAGTTAAACATGACATAATGAAAATAGTAAATGCTGTTTATTTTGCAATTATTCATAAATATGTGAATCCAGACCAGCAGAGTAACATATTACGTGTGACTATAATCATGTAGACGTGGGTTCGAATCCCACATCCTTTTTCTTATGGGGGTAAAACATAATATGAGTTTTTAAAAACGTTGTTAATGCTTTAATTTATTAAAATTAAAATTTGTAAAAGCAGAAGAAAGATGTAGTTAGGATCACTAGGTTCGATTTAACAAGAGAATTAATTATGATTGCTTTGTTAGACTGCATAAAAAAATAAATATTAAAACTGCGCCAATTATTAAGTACCCTACACGGATACCTTGTTTATAGATTATTTGATTTAGTGGAACTGCTCCTACTTCTTTTTATTTACTTTTTTATAAAAATTTGTTATTCGTGAAGATGTTACCGTGCCGTTATAACGATCGTACAACTAAAATACAGCTGTTGGTTCAGAATGAATTTCAATTTGCACTTGATTAACTTTGTAACTGGTTCCTTAAGTGGAACAGCTTAATGCTACCAAATACTAAGATAAAGCATTTACAAAGATCATTAATCTTGACAACTTTGATAATAATCGACAACCATCTCCCTACTTTTTGTAAAAAATCATACCATTCTTCGTTTTTTTTTGAGTAAACTGTGATAATAATTATAATTAAACCCCAGTGTGTTATTTTTTTTTATTGTGTAATATCCTTATTTTACTTTCATCGCCGTATTTATAATTATTTAAAGGTACGGTAATTTGCTATATTAAAGACGGTCTCGATTCGTTTGAGAACATGGTAAATCCTAAATTAATTTTAAATTAGAGTAAAAATCTTTCAATTACTTTAAAATTGACAACATTTACGAGAACTACCACAAAAATATGTGTTTAATATTATTGGAAAATTGGGAATAGACCACTTAATATATGATATTATGTAATTTTGATATTATAATTTATCTTATATTTATCACAAATTAGTAATGCTATTGAATTTGAGAGTTAACAAAAAATTCCACACACTTGATGACTTTATCTAAAGCTGTTTTACAAAGCTAAAAGCTTATAATATGAAAAGTGAATTATATTGTATAGATACAATAAATAAAAATGAATTATCATATCGGATTTCTTTCTTTAATGTGATTTCGAACTACGGTTACCTACTTATATTTCTATACACCGAATCTTATAAAAATCATAATCAAAAAGTTTTGTAATTCTTTACGATTTTGACATGAATATGTACTGATTTAAAGTAATAAAACTCACTTCTTTTTATAATGTATTATGTGTAGTACTAAATTTCACTTAAAGAAAAGTGCGGCATAACATTAGCTTTCAAGTCAAATCAACGTCAATTTACTTTTATTGTGGTAAATTACAGATAATATTACCTAGATATATCGAATTTTTCTAGTGACATTAATATCACTAGAAAATTACAATTAAAAAGCTTTTTAATTTTATAATTATTGATTCCTGTAGAAAATTATACTATTACTTAAATTTAATAATGAAATTTTTGCAATAATATATTAAAAAAAATCTGCCGAAACCAGGGATCGAACCAGGGACCTTTAGATCTTCAGTCTAACGCTCTCCCAACTGAGCTATTTCGGCTGTTGTTTATTGTGTCTCGGATGGTGTGTGGCCTACTAAGCACCAATATTTAGTAAAACAGTGAGTAATTTTGTAATAAAATACTAATTTATTATTGAAGATATTGTGCAATATAATTTACAAATATTGGAAAATACTTCCGAGTATGATGGTAAATCGTGTCATCTCTCTAATGTTTTTCTCTAATTTATCCAAAGCTAATAGTATAAATGGGGCCAGGGGGGCACAATGTATAATTAAAAAAAGATTTTTCCTAAAGCTCTAAATTGAAAAGTAAACCAAACTTATATTTTACAAGTATTTTATGATTAGTTCCATCAACAATTCAATCCGTATTAATTAAATAGGTACTCCGCCCCAAATAGGTCAAGAGATATCAAGTTATATTTATTTTTGACATTTGACCACTGAATTATAAATGAAACTTTTTTCTCTACCTTTGGAGAAAGATTTTTCTTATTATTTTATTACTTTGTTCAAAACACAAAAAGCACACAGAACCTATTAAATAATATTGGTTATTTAATTTTAAATCAAATTAACTATGAATTTTAAAAATTTCATATTAATTACTGAAATGAATGTAAGATTTATTCGATGCAAATGTTCTATAATTAAATTAAAATTAATCAAGAGTGAGGTAATTGAAAATTGCAAGTTAACTATACTTCGAAAGTACTTTACATTCATGTAAATATTAAAAATTAATAAACTTTAAAGTGTAATTTAAAAGTCAAAGTAATTACAAAAACAAGATTTAAATAAAAGTGTTGCATGTACTTGCTATATTTGAGAAATTACTGTAGACACTTAGAACTTAAGTATCCGGAACGAATCCTACGAAAAAGAAAGGTAATTGGTTGGCATAATAAGAGTTCACACAAGAAATATAGGGGAGAGTCGGGCAAAACTTTTTATATTTTCTTTAAATTCATGTAAACCTATTTAAATATCCAAATGCATAATAGGGAGCATCCGGCTTTGCATGAATTAGTAGGCTATAATTTTACTGAAGATAGTACGTATGTTAATAGTCTCCACATTTATTAGATGTAATTTTTAAAATTTTTTAATAATTCACAAATAAGCTGCAAATATATCATACAAAAGATTTTCCAATATAATTTCATTTAGGTCAAATAGCTAACACAGTTTTTAGCTTTTACTTTTTACTCAGCAGAAGCTGTTCAAATCTTCTTAACAATTTAAGTTGATTTATTGAGAATATTTATAATGCAGTTTTATTGTATAAAATTTTAATTTTTAAAAGTTTTCTTTGTAGTTTTTAAAGTGAAAAGAATAATTTCCTTACATTATACTTGGATTTCAACATTTTTTAAATAAACTCACTTAACTCGTATAAAATTCCAATTTTAATTCAATATAAATGGTATTTGGGAAAGCCAAATTTAAAAATTATAATTTCTATTAATTTTTTCTTATAAATATCCCAATTGAACGACCACTTGCTCATATGCACTGGTATCGAATTTTACTTTACAATACTGTTAATTTATGAATTGTAATTATATTATGACTTTAACCATTTGAACCAATTATAATAAATTATTAATGTTTTAATTTTCCAAATTCACACTTTATTTCTCTCAAATAGAGTATCTCAAATATTCTAATCCAAAATTAATTATACAAAATATTCAACGTCATCTAAAAATATTTTAAATTATATTTGAATAATTTCCTATTTAAATAAACAAATATAAAAAATAATCACTTTTATTTGCAAAAATTTTATTCTTGGCTAAGAAGGCCGTTTCTACCGCTAGTTGGCGTAAAGTCAACTAACTCGCGACAAAACCAAAGTTTACAATATCGAAACAAAATATTGAATTCACCAAAATTTCGAAATTTTTAATAGAAAAAAATGCATCGAATATATGGTTAAATTAAGAACTGTAAAGAATGGCGAGCATCGCCATCTTTAAATTGGTTTGATTATTATAACATTAAATATAATATCATAAAATGCTAAATAAAAAATAAATACCGCCGCTAGGAGATTTGGACCACGAGAATTCCTAGGGTATGTTTTATGAAGCTCCGTGTACACAGACCATTGAGTCACCAGAGGCGAATTAGAATGTACGTTCTAATTCGTCTATTTACAAATAACAAATTTTTCATTTTTTTATTTAAGTTTATTATAACAAAAAAGGCAAGAAGGTTTTATATAACTATAATAATAATAGCAATAATTATAAAAATGATGAGAAATTTCTATCAAAGGTAATGTAAGTGACTTCAACCGTTAGATCTATCATTTAGATAGATACTTCTTTCATAAACACATCCAAAGCTTTTGACACCAAGCAAGGATAGTAGTAGCTTTCCACATAAGATACAAATGCAGGTGGTTTGCCAAAAATAAGGATCGCATTAACCTAGACTAAGAGAGTTTCGACATTACCCTTACGAGATGTGTCATCCTCAGTGGGACCTTTGGCAATCAATATTATACCAGTTAAAAAGTTAAATTTTCAAGCAGTTTCAACTTGAACAGACCGAATTGGAGTACCCATTGAGTACTTTCCAGGCCGATGTAATTATTGATGCAGTAGAATTACATCTTTCAGCACAAATTTCAAATTTTTATATCATTATTAATCTTAGTTGCGAATAATTTGTAGTGAACAGTTAAACAATTCGCGTACAAAATTCGAAAAATGGTTATAAATTAATAATATGAAAATAAAAAAGAAATGAAAATACAGTTAGATTTTATACCTGTTGTGCTTTAAAGAAGAAAATGTAACAAATTTATATAAAATTTGTTATGTTTGTTAGAGTGTAAACTTCGTAACAACAAAAATTTTGTATTAAGAAATTCGATAGAGAATAAAAAGGTTTTATTTATATTTTATTTTATTCGCATCGTCACACCACGATTAGTCGAACAAATTCAATAAAAAAAAATTTTGCAAAAATATAATTACAAAATATAAAGGTTTTATTTTAGAGCTACTTTAAATAAATTTTTGAAATTGTAATACTATTGCAAAAGAATTTGGGAAGTTGGTCCAGCTCTCTAATATTATGAAAAATAATGAAAATGCATCAAAAGTACTTTGACATTTAAAAAAATTTCACTTAATGCTGATTTAGGTCGAAATTAAATATTTTTTAAACATAATGAAAGTTAAGATGTTTACAAAATTATTGTGATTTACTTTAGTTAACAACTTTCACACATTTTAAAAAATATAATGACGTGATACTTCTCAACTGATTAAACATTGGAAACGGTGTTTTAACGATTAAATTGATGCAATTTAACAATGGTAGTTTTATGTAGGTAGTATTTATACTGTTTGTTGTATTTTGTTCGTAATTACTTTTAAATTAACAAAAACGGTTTTAAATTAATTGTTGACATCAAAACATTTCAATTTAAATGCTGCGCTGTTCGGCTTCACGGTTTAATTCATATAACTTTTGTAAAATGTAAATAATATAGTTAGCTTTATGCTTTTTCTATCAATATTATCGTTCGTATAATCCCATTAACCATTTGATGAAAATTAAAACAAAAATTCGAAAATGAAATTGAAAACTAAGTGATATAATAGCAAAATATAAAAAGGATCTTTGACTTTTTAACTTTGAACTTGACTCTGAACTTTGCTCATCCGTATTGTACGAACCCCGGGAAACATTACTGGTTCTGTGTAGTTGATTGATTTTTTAAAGAGATTTTTCAGTATCCTGAATTATTTTTGCACTACCATCTTCATGTTAAGCAAAAAGGATGCCTAACACAATTTTGATCAGGTAAACAAGCGAACTTTCACCCTCAATTCATCTAAATTGTCTGAATGTCTGCACCTAAACTTTAGGATTTTAGTAGTTCCTATTCCTACTATAATCACACGAAGCCTCATCCCAAAGCTCTTTTGGCAACCCAATTTTGCGACTATCCATTTTAAATCTACCCTTGCTGATACTATACCTATACATTATTTTATATGTTATGTAGTATGAATATGTATCACAGTACTTAGAACACTGCTGTTGACAGTTGTAGTAGAGAAAGGATATTATTGTTATTTTATTTGTAATTCTAAACCGATTTAAATTTCCAACTTATAGGTTTTATGTATATTACAAAACTAACGTGGTGCACTTGGGAAGTTGATGTACCAAATAGATTACTTTACTGTTTCTCGGCAGTCGACGTATTTTTCAGTTTCCCGTTTAAGCAACCTAGTAAGGATTGCTTGCAATTTTATATCTTAACCATAAAATCTGAATATTACAGAACCTAAATTAATAAATCTATATTGGTTAACCCGCTGCTCAGGTATCTACATATAGTCGAGCAGTCTAGTCTAGACCGATTCACACATCTTGGGTCATCTTGTTATTTATAACTGTAATACCATAACAGATAGAAAATCTATCTAACAAGAAAATAATATTTTTAAAAAACTATAACAACTATTAATTTTTCAAAGATATTTATTTAGATAATGTGTTTGTTGATTAATGTTTTTGGACCAATTTAAAAATATAAAACACGAACACAACTACAAGTAGTAGATACTAATTTATTAATCTTGATTCGTTTCTTAATTAAAAAAATGGTCAGTTCTACTTCTTCGGTAAATTACAAGTTTTATTTATTTTTGTTAGATAACATTTATTATATCTGCAAAGTGGTTATGGATGTAACGTAAATTTATGACTAAAATTTAAGCAAATCTTATATGAAAATCAATTGGCTTCATTGGTTCGTTGACCTGATGCAACTTTGGTAACAGCATTTAGATCATTTATAGCTATTAAAAATACGCTATTCATTCAATAATTAAACGACTGGTCGGGCATAACGGATTTGAGTTGGTATGTGGATAACTTGTAACTTGAAAACTGTTAAGTTTGAGGGGAGATGCGGAAATCTGGGCTCGAGATGTGTGTCACCAGCTCTTGGACAGGTTGGCGGATGCCGTGTTGTAGATTTCGGTTGTTGATCTTCTGTGACGGTCTTCAATAATATTATTTTACCACCTGTTGTATTAAGTGATCTGATACAGTTGTGAGATTTTATAGTTCTGGTGATTAATTGAACTTATTGTATTTTAATTATTTAAACGTTAGTGTACATTGGTATAGGTAACTTACTTTCCAAGAATTCCCATCTCCCAAATAAAAGTGCAAATCGAATTTTTCGGTTATTTAATTTCTAGTTTACCAACGAAAGTGTAGTTAATTATTTATAAAAAATTACATTTTTTGATAGAACTTTTTACCAGCCGTAAATATTTTGAATTGCTACAGCATAATATTTTAAATATTTATGATATAATTATCTACCACACGGGGTTTATATTTAAATTTATAACATTTAATTAAATCGAAATAATTAATTTGTTAAAGAAGTTAAAAACATACAATCAACTCGATAAATTCTTAATCTTAATTGGTGTTCAGTTTAAAACCATCTAGGTTTCATAAATGCAATAAAATTTCATAAAAATTGTAATTATTCTTTGATTATAAAATACAATGAGTGGTAGTTACATAATTAAAAGTAATTGATATGAGAAAGTTAATTATGGCTGAAATATTATAATTATTTCAAATTAGGATGACACTATTTATGCTTTGAAAACTTTTTTTTAAATATTTCGCAAATGTAGAAACAATGGTGATTTAACCATCTCGAACATTGTTGCATAAATTCTTATAACTAAGTACTTATTTGGTTCGGTCAGTAGGTTACCTATGCCTTATGGCTTCTTTTAACTGAAACAGTTGTTATAATAACTAACAAGTAAGAAATTCGCAAAGAAAATTTTACCCTGTCGTTGTGAATAATAATGCCAAGAGCATTTTACAAAGTTTGCGATGTCGGCTAAAACGTTATTGATTGAAAACGTATCGAAGAGTGATCGTATTAATTATGGAGATTTTTTGGGCAACTCTTCCAATATACTATCGAATTGGTTTAATTCTTTAGAAGAACGATCGTCAGTGTTTTGGTTACAATACATAAATTACAACTTAATCGATGAAGATGAAGAAGAAGAAGAAATCGACAAACCGAAACCAATTGCATGTTCTCCAAATGTTACAACTACACAAAGCCCTGTTGTAACCACCACAATAAACAGTGAATGTGTTGAATCTACTAATTATTGCAATAATATTAATCATACGATTGTGCCTGAAAATCTTCCGAGTTCAGACGTTAAAGGTGATTCGAATGAAGTAACAAAGTTGCCAATTGTTTCGTGCAATTCGATAGCTCATCGAGACACTGAACTTCTCGTGGCCCTGACCGAGAATTGTACTCATGGACCAGTGTGTTACTTTTGCAGGTAATAATGATCATTTTGATTTTATGTTTATTACGGTATTGTGGAGTTGAAACGAAGAGTTCCGCTTATTTCGAACACAACACTAAAATTAATCTGTCAATTATTGCACTCGACATCTTTTCCTCAAAAAATTAATTCATTTAATTAGTAAGTTTTGAGAATGCAGTTAAAAAATTACATAAAAAATCGTAGGCAATTTAAACCTACATAGAGCATCCAACTGCATTGAATTATGTTTTAAATCTTCCATAAGTAAATAACAATGCCTGTATACTTATAATTTAATGTCGTTAAAATATTTCATATTAGATACTTGTACCATTTTTTAAATTAACTTTTACTCTTTTCGATTAGGTAAGAAATCCAAAAAATGAATTCGTTTTCTACGTAACTTAAATTTAACTACGTAATTAACCTTTTAATTTAGCACAAATCATTGAAATTGATTATCTCATGTTATGTTTTTTTAATTTTTATTATTTAATTGATCTTACCATCGAATCTTAGAATACAGCGAGAATGAAATAATTTCAATTAATTTAACTAAATTCACTGTTTAATTGGTGTACCTACTCATACATACAAGTTGATTTATTTATGCTACAGCAGTAGAAATCGATTTAAGAGCCTTATTGGTATATAATCATTAATTATTATCAAATTAAAGAAAGTAGATGTTGGTGATCATGTAGGAGTAAATTTCGTTTTCTATTTTCTTGTTGCCAATGTTATTGTTTAAATTATGAACATTAAATAGACTTGAATGGAATAATTAGATAACTGATAATTTAGTAAACTGTAGCTAACCTGTATTAATTTATAGACGTAAAACTATTAAGAACAGAACTACTCTCTCCTTATTAAGTTACTTAAAATAAAGCTAGAATCCTTATTAAAAACACGTCGCTCATTATGCAACTCAAAGTAAATCATAATTGCCCATGATGGTTTTAGCACAAATTTATACATATAGGTAGTACTATGGTAGTACTTTCTGAAAGCAAAAATATTATTATTGAGAGAAATTTTGTTCAATTCAATTCCATCTTCAAATTCTCAGTAATAGTAGAAAAGATAATAATATAAAATCATTATTATTCAAGTAAAATTATACCAATAATATTATTTTAAAAATTCTAATAAATTTTGATTGCTGCAAAACATTTCGAATTATTTAAAATTTTAATTTCAAAATTTTTTTATTTACGTGCTTTTTCGCAATCAATATTTTTGAAGCTAATTGTTCCAATTTCAATGTGTTTTAAGTGAGTATTGCACTTACTTTTTCAACAAAGGTTGAAAAGTTTTTAATAAAATATTTTAAAACTTACTTTTTAATGATATTGTACTCACTTGAAATAGTAGATAAGAACCTGCCATTTTTTCCATATTGCCTTTGTATTATTTATTTGAAGGTATTTTAGATCATTTTAATACATAAAATTAACATAGAATTTGAAGTAACCAACAGCATATTACATGATAAAGAGTAAAGCAGGTTGTTAATCGTGAGTTATGGATGACATGTTACGAAACGTTAATCAAGTGACATTATTATTCACACGCGATCAATAACAACTAGTTCATGATATAATAATTATTTTATGTGCTTCCGAAAAATCAATCAAGATAAACTAATTTTATAATGATTAAAACATCCAAGATTTATTCGGAGCAAATATGCTTTTCGTGGCTTACTGTAAATTATTGTTAATTTTACAAAACTCATCACAAAAAATCAAATATTAGCTTGTAATACATTTTTTTCGTAATTTAAAATTCGAAAAATTTCTGTAAGTATTTCTATACATAAGGGCAATAAGGGCTTATTGCAATATAGTGATAAGTCGCATTTCGTTGTTTTTGAGATTTTAGACACAACTGGTTGTGTAATATACTGCCGTCCTAAGCTAAAAAACAGTAGTATCTCCATTTCTTAAAAATTTTGTTTAAAAGGGTGTATGGCATGTATGGAAAATTGTATGGCAAACAGCGAAACGCAACCTTTTAAGCTTAATATCTCAAAACAACGAAATGTGGCTTATCACTATATTGTAATGACCCTTTTAATTAAGATATACATAATCCATCTTTCTATATAATCAGTCCTTCCGTAACGGACTTCGGATTAAATTGGTTATTCCACAGTTTTCAAATTTCTAAGAAAATTTTCATTGACCGTTTTTAAGAGAAATCTATGTTCGTGTATTTATGTACAAATTTACGTCCTTTTGAAACCATAATTACTTAAATTTACCTTAAATATAAAAACACAAAACGAAGATCAATAAAATTTTTATTTAATTCTGTTTATTTTTTTCCCAATTTATCTTTATTCAATTATTCTTAATTTTAACTGCTTTTACTTTTTTCATAATTTTATAGTTTGATTACAATCAATTTACATCATTTACTTACTGAATCTTTGTTACAGCAAGAAGAATTCTATTGTTCTTCGAACACAGCTTTCGGTGAGGGTTCATACCATCATAGGTAAGTTAAATCTTAATAAACTTGGCATAGCTCGAAATATTACACATTAAAAATAGTCACGCAGAACATACATGTGCATAATTATAGGTATTGCAGAGTTACGAGATTGTTATGTTACCTTTTACTACAGTATAACATTCTTTGTATTCCACTTTTACTATACCTATATATTATATTATATTATAAAAGTATGCTGATTTAGCATAAAATCTGAAATGTTATATTGTACATTTTCAAAAGGTAGATTCATTCTCAAGTTCAAAATGAACTTTGAAATGCAATGTGCAATTTATAAGTGGCGTTCCCAGGGAAGTCGTTATTGTCATCAATTCAATGAATAATAATAATTATTATTGTTTAAGATTAAACAAATCTTAAAACTTAAATAAAATAACTCCAATTAATTTGCTACTGATGATATCTATCCCAAACAACCCACTGTAATGAAAAGCTCGTACACCACTGTTAATTGATTAAATATGAATGGAATCATTAGCAAATTTTTGTACATTAGATTTTATTTTATTCTCAACAGATAAGCAGGATTTTCTTTTGGATTGTCTTCAGATTTCCTTTCGAAAAAGTTGAGAAAGTCAATCTATCATAATCCTAAGATTTACTAATTTCTTGGGATTTCCTCATTTTAGGATTTCTTTGGATTTTCCCAGATTTTTCTTCCTACTTCCAAAATCAAGTTTATAATTATAGTTACCTCCGTGGTAATTTATGGAATACAATGATAAACATTTGCACTTAATGAAAATAAAAATAAACTTAATGAAATAAAAACATTTGCTTTATTGTTTTGTATTATATTTACCGCCCAACTAGGACTAGCATTTATTCCTCACATTGGAGAATCTACGGATAAAAATTTTGCTTTAATTTTAAGGCTTTTCATTTCAAGCTTTACCTCCAGTTGGTACACAATATGTAGAATAAAAATTTTTACTCTTGTTTTGAACTTCTTAATTTAGAGATTAATAAAGCGATCACAGATCAGCGCAGCAGTCTGGATGCACCTTAATACAAATCTTACCAATTTACCTGTATATACCAAGACATTAATTAAAATCGAAATTGAATTACTAAATTAATTTTATGAATTTTTGACTGAAAATACATATATGTATGTAATGGGTCATTCCATGTCAAACCAACCAGTCACTCAAATTGACTATTACAGATTTTTTTGAAACTTTGGGTAAATATACTCTTTAGCATCCTGAATTCAAATATGATTTTTTTAAATTCTAACTTTTATAGTTTTCGAGTTATTTAATTATAAAAATCGCAAAATCCACACTATCTTGGCTCACGCTCAATCATACAAATTGTTATAACTTCAGTTCTAAGGGCGCTACGAAGTTATATGATAACTCATTTTAAAGAGAATTTAATGGGCTTTAATTTGATACTAAGCTTGACCATTTCGTAATAAAAATGAATTATTTTGAAAACTTCAAAAAATGTTTTTGAAATAATTTTTGAGTTAGTGTTTTTTGAAAATTATAAAAATAATATATATTTATAATGCCGCTTTGTTGAATACTTCATAAAAATTTCAAAGTGAGACCAACTGATGGGATCAGCAGTTATGATAAAAATTCAACTTATGCTTTAGCTCAAGTATTTTAATTACAGTACTAAGAATATACATACAGGGTGTTCCCGAATAAACTTTACACAATTTCGGTGGTGTTAGAAAACACTTTTATTAGAAAAATATGTAATAAAATTATTTTATAAATTCAAACCCTTCAGAGTTAGGTTTCTTTAAAGCATTTCTTTTAATTTTCACTTTCAAATGGCCGTAGCTCCGAAAATATTGATTTTTCAGTAAAAACGGTTTAGCGCTTTTATAAAGAGCGTGAAATAATCTACAAAAAAGATTCATACCTTTTATTGTCTAAAATCAACGGCTTTTGAGTTATGAATTAAAGTAAATAAAAAAATGTTGAATAATTCAAGCATTCTTTATTTTAGTTTTTTAAAAACCCTGCTATTTTGAACACTTACTCAAATAATTTAATGATTTAAGTTTAGTTCAATAAAATAAATTTTCAATAAATATAAAAATTTTGTGATTTTAATTTTTTATTTTATAGCTACCTTATTTATTTTTTTCTGATTTTCTGTGAAATGGATTGGTTTTTCAAAAAATTTTACTAGACAAAAGTTGTAGTCCGTTAAATTTCCTATCCGGAATAGGCATCAGATTTTTTGTAAAGTGTTTCGTTTAAATGATACAGGGTTTTGAAAAAATACAAAATAGAAAAAAGCTAAAATTTTGCAACATTTTTGTATTTACTTTAATTCATAACTCGAAAGCCATTGATTTTAGACAATAAAAGGTACAAATCTTCTTTGTAGATTATTTTACGTTCTTTAAAAAAGTACTGAACCATTTTTACTAAAAAATCAATATTTTTGAAGCTATAGCCATGTGCAAGTAAAAATTAACAAAAATGCTTTTAAAAGGCCCATCTCTCGAGGGTTTGAATTTAGAAAACAAATTTTATTAAATATTTTTTTTAAAAAAGTGTCTTCTACACCACGGAAATTTTGTAAAATCTATCCGGGGACACCCTGTATGTATATTCTTAATAGTACTGTAATTAAAGTACTTGAGCTAAAACATTGAGTTGAATTTTTTATCATAACTGCTGATCCCATTATGGTCCCACTCTGAAATTTTTATAAAGTATTTACCAAGTCACTATTATAAACATATATTATTTTTATAATTTTCAAAAAACACTAACTCAAAAATTTTTTCAAAAACATTTTTTGAAGTTTTCAAAATAATTCATTTTTATTACAAAATGGTCAAGATTAGTATCAAATTAAAGCCCATTAATTTCTCAAATGAGTTATCATACAACTTCGTAGCACTTATAGAACTGAAGTTATAACAATTTGTATGATTGAGCGTGAGCCAAGAAAGTGTCGTTTTTGCGATTTTTATAATTAAACAGCTGAAAAACTATAAGAGTTACAATTAAAAAAAATTATATTTGAATTCAGGATGTTAAAGAGTATAATTAACCAAAGTTTCATAAAAATCTGTGATGGTCAAATTGAAAACTATTTATTTTTGGTTGATTTCATATGGAATGACCCTAATGTAATGTAAAAAAATAAATATTAACTCTAGTTTGGCGGTAAATACAATACTGAACAGTAATAAATAAAGCAAATAAATGACTTTAAAAATAATAAAGAAATAAGTGAAGGAAGAATTTAAAGTTAAATTAATTAAAATCCATCCAATATACAGAAAATAAATAATACAGTTGAAATTCTTTACATTTATACATAAATATCGGTTTGGAGAATTCATTATATTGCATAAAATTATTTTCTGCAACCAATAAACCTAATACTTCTAATATTTTCTCTATGTACCTACATATTATAGTAGTTTTAGGTAGACTAATTAATTTAAATTTAAGCATTAAATATTAATTATTTCAGGCCTACCGCAATTAATTTATTTTCGATAATTTAATTACCAATTCTATAGACGTGTTAATAACCCACTTACCCAAACGTTTTTTTGGTAATTTATATCGGGATTGATTAAATTACACGTTCGCTAAATTTTATTTTAATTTAATATAAAAAAATAAAAATTTTACTTTTCAATTTTTCGATTTATGCAAAATACGTAAAAGTTAACTTTTACATTTCTAAAATAAATATTTACAACACCAAAGCAGTTCAAAATTTGTTTTATTAATTTTATTAAATTGCTCTTCCGATCTCTAATGCTATTTATACACTGTTGAATTTAAAATTTTAGATTAGTCCAAACTGTACCTGCATGCAATTAATAAAATGTATTATACTATGAGAAAGTGAAAGTTGTCATTGTTTTTTTGACCTAGAAATCACACTTTTTAATGATACAATACAAAACTATTTAATCGATTTATAAATTATGAATACCTTCACCGCCATTTTTTAGCTTACTTACATTAAAAACTCGAATTTCTTATTATTTTGAACCGTCACGAAGGTAAACATTTTGACGATAAATATTTGTTCGAGAGTAAACCTCCTACACTTACAATTAGGAAAAGGGAATTTTAATTCAAAGTAATTCCATTTGAATAAAAAAGAATTTTTCCCTGTGTAAAGTTGTCAAGAGTCGATAATTTGAAAGTTCATTCGAGTTCTGATGAGTTTAATTTGTGATGTTATGTTAGATTACTGACTTTGTAATAGTAAAATTTCCTCATTGCAGTATAGGAAAAAATATCCTACTAGAGATGAAAATAATCCTTCGTACAAAAATATATCTCCTATATAGAAAACTTCCACTTTATTTTACTAGTACATACAATAAATAGCTATTTTTTAGCTTTAAATGCTTTATCATAAATTAGTATATTCGAATTCTCTTTGAAGAAAGATTTATTTTGAATGGCATAATAATTCATTTGGCTACCAAATAAAAATATTTATCTTGAATTAGTTCAGTTTTTTTGTAGCACATAATTACATTTGCATATTTTTAAGTAATTCTCAGATATTATACTAGATTTTCAACATTAAAATGAAATCATGCCTGACATGTACCAGCAACATATCGAATAAAACAGCTACTCGACATAATTTTTAAGCAATAAATATAACTGATATTTTGTCTACAGTTTTAAGTATTAATTAATATTAATTAGTTCGTGCAAAAATATATGTATATGACAATATGACATACCATAAGCCCGAAGAACTTATATTTCATTTTTCCTATCCACCTACCTGCCTACCTATAAAATTCTAAATCTTTTTTATAAATAAATTATAAGGGTTTTGTTTTATTTTAGAGAAACTTCTAACATCAGAAGGAAGAGAGTTGCGGCGAGCTTTATTTTCTCTAAAACAAATATTTCAAGAAGATAAGGATTTGGTGCACGAATTTGTTCAAAACGACGGTTTAGCATGTTTAATAAAAGTTGGTTCCGAAGCCGATCAAAATTATCAAAACTATATTTTGAGAGCTTTGGGTCAAGTTATGTTATATGTAGATGGCATGAATGGGGTTATCCACCATAACGAAACTGTTCAATGGCTGTATAGTTTAATATCGTCCAAATTTCGGCTTGTAGTAAAAACTGCCTTAAAGTTGTTGTTAGTATTTGTAGAATATGTAGATTCGAATTGTATGCTGTTGATAAAAGCCGTTCAAAATGTTGACTGCCTCCAAGGATTTCAGCCTTGGTTTAACATTATGAGGTTGCTGAAAGATTTCGATTCGGCTGATACGGAATTACTAATTTACGCAATGACTTTAATAAATAAATGTTTTAATGGAATTCCCGATCAAGATACCTATTACGATCAAGCCGATGCTTTAGAAGAACAAGGCATAGAAGGAATAATTCAAAGATACATGTCTAAACCGGGAACAGATTTAGATTTATTGCAGCAGTTTCAAATTTACGAAGCAGTTTTACAATACGAAGATTCCGAAGAAAAAGGAATTCCGCTTCGGCATTTAGATGAAAGTGTACGAAAAACATTACGAAGTCGGAAATCTGTTGTCGTATCATCGGAAAGGCGTAAAAGTCGACGCCATTCAACCGGGAACACTTCCTTTAATTCTTCTCTAAATATTCGGAAGAAAATGGAGCTCACATCTAACGCCGAAGACGACGAATCTTCTAGTTCTCAATCATCTGCCGGTCCAAATGATATTCACATTAACGGAAGTTATAAAGAAAACAACAAAGGTAAATTGTTCATTTGTATATTTTTTAATCCAATCAGTTTTGAGTGATTTTGACGCTTTGCTTAGCAAACGAAGTTGGTGTTACGCCTGCATTAAAAAGAAGACGAGAACGGGCCGAACGTCAAAGAAGTTTTATGAGGGAACAACAAGAAAGCGCTACTCTTTACCGTGAAATAAATAATCAAAATGATGAAAGAAACGACATAATTAATGGTAGGTTACGCAAATTGCTATGAGTGTTTTTATAGTTATATGGAATAATTAGGATTATTACTGTATTAATTGTCTTTTGTTGTAACAATTTTAGGCAATTACACAAATTCGCTACAACAAAGACTGTCCAATGGCAATTTATTGCATAAAGCACCTAGTCGAAAAGATTTAACTCCTCTGATGAATGCTGTAAATAAATTAGATTCTGAAGAGAATGGTCTTACAAAACAACCTTGGATTTTATCAATGATGTACAATAATAATTCTAACGACGATCAAAATCAAGAGAACGTCGACGATGCTAACGAAAACGATCGAAAAATATTACTTCAATTAAAACGAGAAAACACCGTTAAGGATTTAACGCAAAAATTAGCCAATCAAACTGGATTGCATAGTCCATCGGAAGAAAATAAGATTAACAGAATTGGCGATATGTCCGGTTTAATATCGAAAGCGAAAGAGGGACTTGCAAAATCAAAGTCTAAAGCTGACGTCTTGAAGAGTCCTACTTCCGAAAATGTTCCTAAAGCCGAAATTAAAAAGTCTGAAAATGAATTACGTTGGGAAGAATTAGTTAATTCGCTTAATAGGCCGTTAAATTTATGCGATTTAGATTTTACTGATCTCATGAGCGACGACGAAACGGATATTCTCGCCCCGGTTGCGACAACTAACGGCATCCCGCCACCTCCGCCACCATTAATCAGTGATATGATAGCACCACCACCGCCACCCCTAAATAATCGAATACCTTCTCTAGTACCTAATCCGCCTGTTTTTGGTCTCAATCTCAATTCGGGTAAATGCAAACAATCGGAAAGTAAAATTCCTATCAAGAAAAACAAGAAAACCGTAAAGCTTTTCTGGAAAGAAGTTCGCGACGACGCAATTACCTCAATTAAATTAAAAACTGGTTTGATATGGGACGAATTAACGCCCGTCTCGGTAGATACTCAAAAACTAGAACACTTATTTGAATCACGAGCTAAAGACTTAATCACCAAGGTATGTTTTTCATTTTTATATGCATGTTTTGTGATTTATTGTTTAATTTGTGGATCAGTTATTTTTTTTTTAAATAAAATTTTACTTTTTACTTATTAGTAAAAGTGAAGTCATAATAACACTGAGCTTTGCCCACTTATATTGTTAACATTTTGTTGACTAATTTAAGCATTTAAACAAAATTTTACAAAAGTTAAGGTTGAGGAAGTATTTAAGTAAGAAAATTACGTTTTTATTAGAATGTTTTGCCATTGATTAAAATTATTTTCAGTAGTAAACCTTCTGGCATTATTATTATTATTTATATCAAAACATAAATTTACTATTATAGTTTAAAACTTTGGGTTATTTCTTTTTTATCTATTTCTTACTACATACTTATAACTTTTTTATGGTATCCACCACAAATCACAGTAATTTGATAAATTATTTGTATATAATTTTGAATGTTAATTTACTTTTTTTTATATTGTATTATGTAAATCTTAGGTGGAAGTTTCGCTTCACTAAAATATTTTTATTATGTTTTTATCTTGAAGTGCTTATTAATTAATTAATTGATTTTTTTTTATTTTATTTGGTGATCCGCACATGGCATGTGCTGCACACAGGAGGTGAGTTTTTTAGTTCTTGGTGGTGGTATTCTTATTCATTTTGCACGACCTTTTTTTCTACAAATTCTTAATTCTTCTTCGTTTACCTTCCTATATAGAAAGCAAGAATCTGTACCACACCTGTTGTTACTTTTTAGTAGATCTATGTATTGCATTACCTAAACGAATACCTACGGTACTCTAAATATTATTACCTATATTTTGCTAGTCGACTATGCGAAAAGTAATTTAATTTGCATAATTTGATTATTATTTTGCTTGTTAAAAATGTTATGATGTCTGTGTAATCTACCTACCAAATTGATGTCGATGTCTATTAGCATGGATAACCAAACCCATTTTTCCATTACATTATTATTAATTTCGTATTTTATAAGGTTACTTTTTCGAGATTCTAATTATTTTTCTGAAACTTAGAAACAACAAGAAATGAATAAAAATAAGGAAATCATCGTTTTGGATCCGAAACGATCGAACGCGATTAACATAGGAATGACCAAATTACCTCCACCACGCTCAATAAAAACAGCCATATTGAAAATGGACGCGACGATAATGAATCGTGAAGGAATTGAAAAATTACTTACCATGCTGCCAACAGAAGAAGAACGATCCAGAATACAGGATGCCCAAGCTTCTCATCCCGATTTGCCTTTGGGTAGCGCAGAACAATTTCTTCTAACTTTAGCGTCCATATCCGAATTACCGGCTCGACTTAATTTATGGGCGTTCAAATTGGATTTTGAAAATTCGGAGCGTGAAATTGCAGAGCCACTGATGGACTTAAAGCAAGGATTCGAAGTTTTAAAAATCAACAAATCTTTTCGTTCCATATTAGGAACGCTACTGTCAATTGGCATATTTTTAAATGGTGCCGAAGTTAAAGGATTCCAAATTGAATATCTTGCCAAAGTTCCCGAAGTGAAGGATACAGTTCACAAACATTCGTTGCTGCATCACTTGTGCCATATTGTAATGGAAAAATTTCCTGATTCGACTGATTTATATTCTGAAGTAAGTAATGAAATGAAAGGTATCTTATTAAGTATTAAATTTTTTAAATTACAGATTGGTGCTATTACAAGAGCTTCTAAGATAGATTTTGATGAATTATCTTTAAATATTCAAAGGTTAGAAACTGATTGCAAGGCATCTTGGGATCATCTTAAGCTGATAGCCAAACATGATGGATCCACTATGATGAAAGTTAAAATGTCCGATTTCTTGGCAGATTGCGCTGAACGTATTATATTGTTAAGTATTATTCACAGAAGAGTTACTAATAGGTATTTTGCTGTAGTACAATTGAGTACTCACGACATTCACTTTATATTTTTTTAGGTTTCATAGGTTTCTTCTATGGCTAGGCATTCCTCTTCATCAAATCACAGATACGAAACCAAATGAATTTTGTAGAATAGTATCAGAATTTGCTCTAGAATATCGCACAACACGAGAAAGAGTTCTTCAGCAATTAGAAAAGAAAGCTAATCATCGTGAACGTAATAAAACTAGGGGCAAAATGATAACAGAGGTATGTATTACATTTTTTTTCAAGTTTTCATTTTTATTTTTATTTCATCTTCTTACAGATAGGTAAATTTCGTACAAAAGAAGATCGAGCAGATGCCGAACTTCGTCAGCTTTTGGGTAGCGACATGTCAGATGTCGAAAGCTTGCAAGGAACGCTAACATGGAGACGTCGTAGTAGAGATACCAATAGATCGTTTTTAAGTCCGGCGAATGGCAATTTAACGGATGGCGATGATGAAATTTTAGAAAGTTTAGTTAAAACTGCAACTAAAGGACCTTCGAGAACAGCACCAAGAGAAAGAAAACGTACCAGACATGCAGACAGGAAATCTTGTAAGTTTTTATTTTACTGACATTATTATTATACCAAATTGATTTTTAAAAACACGTTAATTATTATAATTGCTCGCAGAGTAATTTAATTGTTTTTCTTGCAATTATTTCTTTTTCGTTCGCGTATTACTTTGAAAGTTATGTACGTTTAACGTTTGTACATCAAACAAATGAACCTTATGGATAATATTAATAAATGAAAAATGCAATATCCCTGTCAACTTGGTGAATGCAACACAATTATTTGTATGATTTTGCAAGTACCTCTCCTTCATTATTAGGCTCTAATTTTATTTTCTGAATAAAATCCAAAAACATTGATTTATTACTTTAAGTTCGACCTCATCAATTCAAAAGCAGTTAATTTTTAACCTAATACTTTTATTGCCACTTCAACTCGCTGGTTGACGAAAATTGGATTACTTCATTTTATAATGTAGGTATATTTGCTATTTCCAAGTCTGGCAAAGTCGTATATTTTTAATGCTATTGGTATATGAAATAAACGCACATGGCCAAATGGTTTAGGTATATTATAAACACATTTTCGGTTCCTGTAATTTTCGGTTAATTAATCAACTTGAATAAAATTTCATAAAAATTAGATAAACGGTTTTGCCAGGCAACCACCGAACTGCACATAGAAATTTAAGAGACCATCCAAAATGGTTGGAATTCTTTGGAAATCACCTAAACTTCATTGGAAATCCCTGGAGAATATTGGAATTTCTTCAACAAAAATCTGAAAATTAAAAGATGATGTATTTTTAAATAATATAAGAAATACTAACAACTTACAACTTCTGGACTCTGATTCAGGCTATTCGGGTTAAATTCAAGTTTTAAAATTTATAAAAAATTCTAAAACTTTTTCAGATTTTTCGTGTTATGAGATAATCCATTTTAAAGTATTCAAAACCAAATTATCGTATTGACCTGATTTTTTTTAGTGATTCCCTATTACAAAAGGGCAGTTTTACGTACCGTAAATTTTTAATATGGCTCCTGGTAGCTCCATATTATGTCATATTACCATAATATATCACACTATCTCAAAGCTGACAAAAAGTGACATAGTAACTTCTTGCATTGGACCCTTCAAATGTTAAATAATAGAACTGATATTTCACCCATCTGTTGCCGTATTGAATCTAATTTTATACTTTCTTGAATTATAAACATTCAAAATTAATCCCAAGTCCTGTACCTATATAAATTTATTATCTCTTCTATTCCAAATTATCAAACTATTGCTTCCGTTTACTTTAGTTTCTCAAAAATAAACCGATTTCATTCAAAAATATTCCAATTAATTTCTAAACCAATTATATCCAATAATAAATTACATAAAACATCACTCTATATTCGGAAAACACTCAAAATTTTATTTTGGACATAAAATTTGTCCGTTCGTCTTGTCGGCCATACTTTTGCAAAAAGGTCTAATTTTGTCAACTAATTTTTGACAAATTTCGAAAATTTACCAAATTAAAATAAATTTTTTTAGTTTTTACAACAAAATACTTTCTTTCACCATTTTACCATTTTACATAATTAAAGTCCACGACAGTATATTTTACTGTCGTGTTCCAAAATCTTTTATTAAAAATAATTGCATTTTTTTTAATTTGTAAATTTTGTAATTGATTATTTTAGAACATTTTTTTGTTTTATTGCCAACTAGCGATAAAAGCTGGTCTCCTATGTCAAGATGGCCACTTAAGCGGTTGGATAAAATTTGTAACCGCGATTTTGAATTTGATACTTGGGTCATTCTCATACACGCTAAGGTATGTTGTTTCAGGCAAGGGCGAATCCAGAATTTTTTTCTGGAGGGCACAAAGGGTCGAGACGGGCAAAAATTGTTCTCAGATTTGGGATTGTCTCCTTGTTTTCTTGTTAATTTTAAGCGTCTGGCATTCATCAGCGGAAAGGTAGACTTTTTGCACTATTTAACACAAAGAAATATTATTAACACTGTTTCCTTTATCGAAATTAAACAGCAAAGTCTTCGAACCAGAGTATCTTCTTTGTGATCCCATTGAATCGTTTACAGCTACGAATTACTGCAGGTTCTCTGAATTTTTTTCCGCTGTCTAAAGAAGTTGTTTGGTATTTGCAGTAAGTCATCTGCTAGCTGATTTATCTCTAAGTCTTTAACCCTTCAAATTTCTTGAAATTACCAATTTTTTTAATTTATACTTAAGTTAGGTCCTGAAGATGGTCATTAAAGGGGTCGAAATTTTCTGTATTGTGTGCCCAAAGTTTGCATAGATGCCTCATCAATGTCCCTACTCAATCCTAGAAAATACCATTATACCAATATTTACAAGTTCAAACATAAAATAACATATTATATTTAAAGACTAGTTGTTAAACTTAAAACCTTTACTTCATCAGTAGAGACCGGATTATATGCATTTGCATATTTGCATATGCACTTGGATATTTTGGCTATTTTTTTAAATATTGCATATTTCGACTGAAATCTACTGATCGTGCATATTTTATAAAATTTCGTGCATATTTGGGCACATTTTATAGAATTTTGTGCATATTTGGGCATATTTTATAGAATTTCTAAAAAAAAGAAAAAGTTTCTTTATTAGAAGACGGCCTTGCATATTTCGAGCATTTATGATGCATATTTCGACCATTTTGAGTTGCATATAATCCGGTCTCTATTTATCAGCAATAGAAGTTCTAAATGTCAGAATTCTCTAAAGCAGAGATATCATGTTGCAAGGGACAGAGTTCAACTTGACCCGAAAATGTTAAACAACCAGCATTTATTGAATAATTTCTTTGATCGAAATTTAAATTACTCAAAATAAGGCTAAAATTAATGACGTCCATACAAAAATTCAAGGTTTAGAATTGATCTTTCAAAAATATTCAAGTCAAGAATAATGCCAAAAGGTCACATGTTTTTCTTAATATCGCAAGCAAGCAATTTACGAATTAACAAAACACAGCAAATGCATCTATAGTCAAGTTTTACAGCCCCTTATTATACGAGCTTCTTGATTCAAGGGCTTAGAGCCCGTTTATTAATTATGTGAAGCTTTTAGGGGGGCATGCTGAGTATCCCTTGCATAAGGTTTTTTTTTTTACAATTTGTGTTATTGAAATTACTTTTTCACATACTAAGTCATTAAACATTTAAATAAAATTATTTTATAAAAAATAAGTTTCTCGACGAGAAAACTCCATGTAAGCCATATAGATATTTTTAGAAAACCCAAAAAATACACACACATTTTTTAGTGTGGGATGCCATAGTATTGCGAAAAAGTTTGCAATAATTATACTTACAGTGTATTTTATTTGTGAAAACTTACATACATTTTATTTCTAAAAAGTACGAATGCATTTTTAGGATTTTCTAAAACATTTATATGGTTATATAAAATTGGTTCTGAAAAATAGTTAGAAGATACTCGAGGGTTATGAATTATAGAATATACGTATAATATTATTTGAGTATCTACCTTTTTTTTCGTATTTCAATTTAAAATAGTTACTCTGAACATCAAAACGAAAATGGTTGAATTTAGTTTTTAGACAATATTTTTGAACTTTAAATTTTCCATACATTTTAAACGAGCAGATATTCATTGTAATGATATTCTTCAGTAAAACGTTCAAGAACCAGAGAAAATAATCCATTTGGTAGCAGAGATTCTCCATGATTTCCATTAGTATTGCGGTATGTCGTGAAAACTGAGATGTTTGAGATTTGAAAAGAACTGTTATTCGTTTTTGTTTTTTTAGTACCTAGTGCATGTATGTGCATTTGCTACTAATATTTTTAATTAAGATGTTTTATCATTTTGCAGCAAATAATTAACAACTAATAATTAAAAACTGTGTATTGTGCTTCCTTTAATTATTACAATTTTAACTGAAATTTACGTGTTCGTTTTTTTAGTAAGAAGAACTTTAAAAAATGGATTATCCGAGGAGGAGAAAAAACATTTATCGGCTTACATTAAAAGTTACTGAAAAGGAATTTTTTCATTATGGTGTGCTTTTGTCGATTAGTTTAATTGATTAATTTAATATTATAAAGATTTAATATCTTACACTGATTTTATTATGTGATAAATATCTCTTTAATTTTCTTTGTTAATTATTTTATTTAGTTGTAAAAGAATATGAATAATATAGTTTAAATGTTGAAAAAAAAACGGTTATTTATGTTCAATTTGGGCTTTTTTTAATACACTAATGAGGTACCATGTAAAACATCTACTTAATTAGTTTTAAAATTAAGTTTCACATTTTACTATCTTCCTAATGGCTAATTTTTTGTATTGTGTCTAAAACTGTAAAATAAAATGTTGGGTAAAGTACATTAATAAATTCGTATTATATGTACATCACTGAGAAATAAATAAAATTATTTGTTATATCAACGTATTTTTTATTAAAACGAAATAAATTTTATAAAAACATTTATTAATTAACTGCAATAACAGATTTTTGTATAAACTTAATTGCATATAATGCCGTAAAGTGGAATTTATAATTAATATGAACAACTTATGTATAAAATTGTACAAAAATAGAAATAAATTGAATGTTAACATAGGTATACATAACGAGGCAATTATGGTAATGAATCATATCCATATCAAAGTAATTTACTAATTTAAATTATTATGAATAAAATTTATTACATTTTCACAACCCGACTCCAAAAGTAACATAGCTCAATGAAATACATTTACATGTTCTTACTCAACTTTGTTTAGAAAATCGTAAAAAATCCTATAGTTTAAAATGCACACTGACGCACTTACGGTAGATACAAATTTATTAACAAATCTGATATTCGCTATAATAATTTATTTATGATAGTTAAAATCAAACAGTTTGCATTTTAAACTGAAATCAGTCAATTTTATTAAGCTACAATTAAAGTTCGTCGTGTTTGGGACCCGAAAATTCCGAGTGTGATATAAAACCATTTTTGTCTTTGTCTTCGTGTTGGAAAATTTCTTCTACTAATTTATCGTGATCCGCAATCATACTTTTGACTTCTTCACTCTGAGCCTCGCCGTCAGCAGCAATCATTTGTTTTTTTAAGTACTCGCTTACCTAAAACAACAAAAATTAATATACTGGTTTACAATAAACAGAATTACACTATTACTTCTTCTCTGCTAAGCATGTTATCTTTGTCGGCATCAATTTCTTTGAATACATTTGTAGTTGGTGGCGAATCGCCAATAGTCATGAGTTCTACGTCAAATTTAAGAGTGGCACCGCCTGGAATTACGTTACCCGCTCCACGGTCGCCGTATCCAAGGGACGGTGGAATGGTAAGTTTTCTTTTTTCTCCTACACACATGTCCAGTAATCCTTGATCCCAACCTTTGATTACTTGCCCTACGCCAATTTGAAATGAGAAAGGTTGCTCTCGATCAAGACTAAAACAAAAAAGAATGTAAGTTCTTTGTAACTTTGTAGTTTTTTTTTCCGGTTAATAATTATTTATTTGAACATTATCGTTATTATTATAAAAATTTGTAATATTATTTCTACAGTAGATTCTCGTTCAACCGGCATCAAGATCCCACAAGGGGCACGTAGATATGCTTCGCTCCAGACTTATAACAAAAATATAGTATTGTTAACAACCTACTGTAGTAATTAATCTAAGAGATTAAAAATCAGTTATAATGCATAAATGCCAATTTATTTTCTAACTTTATAATATACTATTATAATTTCAATTACTCGGCATATTTTTTACGCTATTTTCTTTAATATGTTGATCAGTTGTTCATTTCTATTTTTGGTCAATACATTGTAGTATAATACATAATAATTATACAGTATACTAACTAATAGTATTACAGTAAAACAAACCTGGCCCTTTATAATTATTATAGAAAAATAAGCGAAATAAATGGATGATTTATTTCATTACTTACACAATTCATATTTTGACAATATGACAATACTGTAATAATATGCTCAATAGTTTTTGTGATATATTATGATCTAGAGGTAATAATATTTTAATATTAACTGTACTATTAAGTGTCCCAAATTAACCTTGAAATTATGTATTATATTAACCATTATACAGTATTTCTGACGTACAAAGACAACCGTTTTTTATTCAAGGTATTAGTACAAAAACTAGTACCTGAATTGTCCGGAAAAAACAAAAGACAATCGTATACAATACAAAATAATACTTTATTGTAAATATAATTTCATCTCAAACAATGTGAAAATTATAGAAAGTACTCAGCAATAATGACGTTATTATTATTTTAAAATTTACTATAAAAAAATACGTTATCAACAAGACTGATTTATAAAAATTCCCGAAATCGAGGAATTCACTGCAATTTTCCAAATTTTAAATATATTTGATCAAAATGAAGAAAACATACAAAGTAGATGTTGGAAGGAGAAATAACTAAGAAATTCCTTTAAAATAACCGAATCTTTATCTTTGTTATTAACTTTTTTTGCTGTAAATGTCGATAATAAAAAACGCTTCTATTTGCCAAATTGTCGTAAATTTATATAATCAAATACAAATTTTCGTCAAAGAAAAGCACGACCCTCTAATTTTCTAAAAGAAAAAATGTGTAATATTATGTATTAATCAAGGATGAAAATTCTTGCGAGTTGCTTAGTGAAGCATACAAAAAGTTATATTTTTAATATTTCATAAAGATCATAAGCCGAAGCGAATAGCTCTCGTAAGCCCTGTGAGGTTTGGCTCAATTACTCCTTCGGGAATAACAATCCACTATACAGTATAACATAAAATTAAACAAGAGAAATAAAAATCTAGCTGAAACGTACAAATGTATTACAATATACCTACATGTATTGCTCCACTTAAATTTTTTAAAAATACTCTGGTTGTATTGTATTTTTAGATGAATTGCAAAATTGTGCATTGAAAAATGAATAAAATGTCGTTTATTTTTTATTATTTTTAGAATGATCGCCAACAGTAAATCAGTATGTACGCTTACAAAATTACAGTTAAACTTGCAAATGCAATTTATTATTGCGAGCTACTTTTACCATCAATTGCGTGATTTAAATACAAAGTGAACATAAAAATACTTAATTAATTCTTTCCCCAATTTAAAACGATGCGAAACTGCTGCGCTTGATTTTAAAAACAACTTTTATGTCCGTCCGTTCGTTATTTGTATTCATTTTTTAAAAATATAATAAATTAGAATTAGGCATGAAGGTGAGCTTTGCCCTTATCGGAGTTGTAATTCCCAACGACATCTTCCCTCGTCGCCTACATCACCCCAATACTAATTAAAATGTGAAAAAATTGACGATTTGAAATCGTGTTAATTATTTCATTAGAGCATTAATTGTTGAATCTTTCCTTAATTTCGCTTGATCAAGATAATAATTAAAATATGAACGCCGAATTAATTATTCCAATAGAAAATAACTTTGCTGATAAAGTGATTCGTTATTTTCATCAGAAATGCATGTTTATTTGTATTTCTGTAACTTCCCCCAAGGAAATCTTAAATTTTTCCAAGTGGTTTGCACGATTTCACTTATTAAAAATAAGCAAAAAATCATATAAATCCATTTCATCTCATGATCTGGCGTAAGTTACAGCAGTTCGGATGATAAAACCTCTTATGTGATCGTCAATCTCACAAACTCTTCAGAATCTTTATTGGGGAGGCTTGTGATTTTGGTCCGTCTTATACGAGAGGTATTATAGAAAACATCAAGATTTTAATTGCTAAGTGCGAGTACAAACACCAAGCAATAAAGGTAACTGCATTCCTAAATGATCCTACAGTCCTCGCCGTCGTTACATTAAATAGGTTTCTTGAACATTTCATGTCGACAAATGAAAACTACTCCTTCTTTTACTTTAAAATTTCTCAAACTCTCGTCCAATTCTAATAACCTTAATTGTAATAATCACAAACCAGATTCTATTATAATAGTGATGGTTACACGAATGAACGAACATACACGGTCTAATTAAAAATATATTATTATGTATAAGTTATAGGGGAAATCCCGTTACTAATAAATTTTATACTTTTATTTGTTATAAATATTCTAATATAATAAAATTCTAAGATATTCCACTCTTAAACCTGATGTTTAAACTTAAATTATCGTGGATGTATGTTTGGTTAAATTAGTAAAATTTAAAAATAAATTATTTATTTGCTATTTATCTTTACTGCCACGTCATACGCTATATTTAAAAGATAATAAATTTTGCTCTTTTATAGAAAATTGAAAAATGTGGATGAAACCTACCACATAAACAACAAGAACCATATAATAAATATCATTAAAGGTAAATTTAGCATTAAATAAATGTTTTCTTACCAAAAGCATAAAAGTAAAATTATACAAAACCCAAAGATCCTTCATAATTGATTTGCTCTATTTATGAGATACAAACAGATTTAGGATAAAATAAATTATATATGTACATTGTTGTAAAATAAAGAAAAGAATTTGAGTTAACAATACTTGAAATACTAAAAGTAAGTATGCATATTAAAGAAAATTTGCTCAATTCGTAGAAAACTTGAAAACACGCACCCCACATAACCGTAAGTTTAATTTGATTTTTTTTGCCATAATGTAAGCGTGAATATAGATTTTATGCGACAAAATTTTCCAAGTAACTGGATGTAACTTAATTTTGAGAATTGCCAAGATAACTTAAGTACAAGTATTTTGGACATTTTTATTTTGATATGCATGACTATATTAATATTTAAAGTCTTTGTTTTGTCTTCGTCTTACGAAAGTTATCAAGTTTCCAAGTTTTGCAGTAAGTTCGATGTTATTCCCTATCCAATCGTTACGCATGAGTCTCCATGTTTAAATATTTAAATGAGTTTTTACGCCAAGTTTCGTCTCCTCAGTGTCGTTATATACCTTTCTGATCTTAAAACTTTGCAAAAATAGAAGGAAGATTAGTATTTATATATTTTTGGCGCCCGTAACTTACGGATATATATTTTGATAATGGACGAGGAACCCTTCAATTTGGATTGAATTTTTCATAGAAAGAACTACACAAAATTTGTTGTAAATTTAATTTGAACAGTAATTTTTTACATCATGTTTACCACACAAAATCGATAATTGTATAGCGTCATAAAAACGGGAAAGTGGTGCAAATTCGTATATGAATCCGGCGCTAGTCTAAAATTCATAGAATAACGAAAGAAGTTCAAGTTACGCATATTCAATTCTGATTATAACATTACGCGTGTTCTGTCGTCCACCTTTTAAACTAGTTTAACCACGAAAACAGCACCTATCGAATTATAATTTGGTAATAAACAGTTTTAATGATAGTAATTAAAACTTTCACATTATAATGTTGAATTCTTAATTATTATAGTATAAATAACAGTTAAATACGTCTTTAAATGTGTTATTTTAATAAGGGGTTTATAATTACTAAATTGTGCTTGATATGAATTTTTTAAATTGACCAAGTTATATTAAACTTTTAAAATGACTTGGATAAAATTTGGTTCCATAAAATATAAACGTCAAGAAAGATTAAAAATTCAGCAAGTGTAGAAACACATAAAACGTGTAGTCATTAGCGAAATTGAGAAAAACCCCTAATAAATCCTTATTCAGTCCGGATCTGATCGATTTTGGTTCAACTTCACAAGAGTTAAATAAAAAGGTTAACTCGTATAAAATTTTATTAAAAGGATCCTTCTAAAACTAATGTAACGTATAGCGACTCCGCATGTGATGTAGAAAAACTGTTTGAAACAAAGACCCGAGCATTATTTAATTGGATTTATTTTTAATTTAACGATGATATCCACCTAGAAAATCTTACAATCTATATCCCAATTTTAAAATATAAATGAGATTAAACTGTATTCTCTCTGGGAAATGAGAAAGTCTGGTCAAGTTTTGTCCTTAAATAATCCTATTTTCATGACCCCTGGAGTGCTCCCATGTCAATCCAGGACATCGGCCTAACGTATTCATAGTTACCAATACAGAGGCTTTCTATGATAGGCACTTAGTTCAAAATTAACAATAATATAGATTGGTAAACAAAACGTTTATAGCATACTGGTAATGTCGGATTTAATACAATAACGCTAATAGAATGTGTAGTGTAAGTCCAATTTAATATGTAAATAGATGGAAAACCTTAGTATTGCGTTGACATGCCGTAATAGACAATATCTTCTGACATTCTAAATGCGAGTACACTGGCTATGCACAGCAGGTTTGCCATAACAAATAATTTAATTATTCTAAAAGCAATTTAATATGAAATAAATTTGCCCATTTAATTGAGTCTCAGGTGTAAACTATATATTTCATATTACGATAAAATTTTATATACGTAGGTATCTACTATACATTGAAAATTTTGTCAAGGATTTGAAGTTTATTATGATAATAATAACCTTCAGACGAAAAGCTCGAGAACTCTTTATGTACTAATATCTATAACAAAATATTTGCATTAATTAACCACATTTAAAGGTTTTTTATCTCTATATACAACATGGCCCACTTTTGGGCGAATTAATACTTGGGCAATTGGTTCGAGTTTTTACTAATATCAATATCAGCGGCACCACGCGGAAATATATTAAGTTGATTTAATGCTTCTAGTTGATATAGAAAGTTTTATTTTGTGAATTATCATTTTACCGCTGTTTTACTATAAAATAATTCAGAATCAAACTTAAAACAGCATCAAGTGTACGTAATAGAGCCGCCATGTTGTTGACATTTAGTACAATCACGAGCGCCACCAACGGTAAAGTAAATCGCGAATAGTGAAAGATGAAAGAAAAATTGTCTATATTAATTTTACTATTACAGAAACAAAACATTACAGAATAATTTTGTTTATTTTTAAAACTTAAAACATTTTAGTTATTATAAATGGAACACCCTGTATTTTTCCTTTCTAAAATATCCATTTGCTATACATCCACTTGATCAAATAATTTGAAATGATTTATATTTATTGGAATATTTGACTAATTTAGTTAACTATGGTGCGATAGAGGGAATTGCCTATCGATTTGTTTATTTTTATACTCAAATGATCAAAAGTGCTTTTTGAAAACAAGTCAACAACATTTTTTTAAACAAAAAACAAACAAATAGAATTAACTCAAAGTACTATATTATATTTCAAAAACTTCTGGTGAAATACCGAGTTTAAAACCCAACAATTAAATTAATTAGTTGTAGAAAGACAAACAAAATAATGTGGATAAGGAGTTACTTTTTAAAACCATTTAACCTTAACTATCAAGGCCGGTTTTAGTGGTCATGGGGCCCCAAGCGGATTTTTTTTCGGGCCCTCTAACCTGTATTGTAATAGTGGGGTACGATTTTCTAAGGGATTTTTAAATTAATTAAAATGTTTTACATTTATTAAGAGATCTAGGTTTTTAATTTTAATTTTATCTTAACTTAAATTTTTTTTGGCTTCGATTATTTTCATTTTTGAGCTTGGAAGACGGGCCCCTCGTTCCGCTTTATGGTTAAACCGGCGCTGTTAACTATTTATATTTAGTTTTGTATGTATGTGTCATGTATCCCACAACCCATTTTAATTTTAAAAAAAATTTACGAAAAATTGAAATACCATTGCCCTTGTAAAGTAGCAGTGTATGGCCCTCGGAAATATATTTGATCAGTTAAATTTTTTTCTTTATAAATAAGTCTAACTTAAACATTAATAAGTAAGTTGAAAGATTTCAAAACAAAATGCAATTTTTGTTGAAATTCTGGGCCCCCCAGTGAAATTTCTTACGTTTTTCTGGCCCCTAAAATGTTTGCCCACCCCTTGGTCTAATGTGATACTGATGTATTTACTGTATTTTCAATGTTTTATTTTCAAGCTATAAAAAATGTTTGTTTCTCTCTTCATGTGAAAAAAGCTTTTTCGGTAAAAATGTAAACGCCGAAAATCAAAATCAGGAAAATTTCTTTTTCGAATTTTTCAATCCGTACTTAATAATTTGATAGTTATAAAAAGATGTAGGCAAGAGTGGGCCAAAAAGGAATGATTTGATCCACTTGATAGAAGTGAATCTTAGTTAGAATAATAGTCTTTTAAAATATAAATTGTATTTCTTTAATTTTTTATTTATATTTTGTTGAAAAAAGTGGAAAAATGAAATCCAACAAGAGACAAAGCGTAATTTACCCAGATTTAGAACTTGGAAAATTGGAGATTTGGAAATGGCACAATAGGTATTACAAATCCCAAAGCTGAAAATATTTTACCAACTTGATGCTGTTTTTGATTTGAAGAGAAGTCAACTGGTCTTCACATTTGTTCTTGCTTTTTTGAACCTCTTCTGAATTGGAAAATAAATTTTTATAAGTGATTTTATATTACTAGAAATTGTAGGGAAGCATTAGGTAACTGCTTGGCGCTTAATAGCCGTTTGCCCTACACACATTCATTTCACTTTGCCCTGTACGCAATTTCTGATCATAAAATATTAACTGACAAAACTTTTATAGAGTCAGAAATTAAGGATATGCATACTCTTCGACTATGTATCGCGAATATTATCTACAATTTGCAAAACATGACTAAATAATTTACGTTCAGTATAAAAATTTTAATTCTTAAATCCAATTTTTACGAAACGCGAATAATAATAACAACATGATGTTTCTAATGATGGCAGTTCTAATATCCAAAATATAATTTTCGTGCCGCTTTGCCACACCAAGTACATTCATTTGATCTGAATAAAATATGATATCTTTTTTAAAACTTAATTTATTCAAGCATATTTTTACTGCCGGTAACAAGCGGCACTAAAGTAATACATCACCTGCAACGAACAATGAATTTGCATTCACAAAAAGCGAAAATTTATGTTGAACAATTGAATGATGTAAAACGAAGTTTTTATTTAGTTTCCAAAAAACATTATTTTAATTGCATAATTTATAATGCATGCAATTTCCAAATATATTCAAGCCAATGTTTATAGCCGCGTAGCATGTTTCCACTAATTTAGATAAACAGGGCAAAAGAGCTAACAGTGGTTAATATCTAGAGAAGCGCGGGAGAGGAGGAAGAGTGCTCCTAGGGCATCCGTGCCGATACGCCACTGTTTGATTTACAATAAATATTGTTACAATGTTTTAACATTGTACTTATGCAATATGTATTGCATTTATATTTATTTTGTATTTATGCATTTGTATTTATGCAATACATATTTTATTGAATTTATTCCTTCCTGTGGTTTTTATATGTAACAAATTCAATTTACAAAAATAATTCAATTTTGATTATTTAATCAACTATAGTAGTTGATTTTAAAATCTATACTTCGAGCAAATCCATAAATTCATTTTAAAATCTTTCCAAAAGGTAAAAAATATATTCATTCATTTCCACCTACATAATATTTCTTACAAATTATACTAAATTATAATACTCTTTGCTATGTTATCATATTATTTGTTATATTTTTCAAGTTCATTATAAATTATAACGAACATTATTCTGTGATGTTTAAAATGCTTTTCATATTATTTTGAAGCTAAAAACTAAGTAACCTTATATTCGCGTATAGTATAGTAAGTATAGTTTGTTGGTATAGAAAGTTTTATTTATAAAGCAAACGTTTGCATTCTTTTAGTGTTCTATTTTGTGAATTATTATTTCACCGCGGTTTTACGATAAAATAATTCAGAATCAAACTCTAAACAACACCATGTCTACGTAATAGTGCCGTCATGTTGTTGACATTTGGTAGCCAGGAGCGCCACTAAAGGTAAGGTAAATCACGAATTAGCAATTGATCGCGCTATCTACTAGACCAATAATCTACTATTCAGATTTCAGTTGGGTAAAAATTGACTACCCTATATGTTAACTAATCATTCCTTTTTCTTTTACTTGATATTGTAAGTGCAGGTTGAAATTTAATTAATAAAATGCTTACATCACAGAAGATACAAGTATTTCAGTAGTTTCGTATAATTTGCAATTTCAGATACTTAACCGACATTTATTCCAATATATTTAGTTCACAGCAGGAATGCGGTTTTAGTAAAAGCTTTTACATATCAGGAAGCTCAAATAAATTAGTCTCAATTTAATTACAAACGCAATAACTAGTATCCAGTTATTAGTTTTTCGGCAATTTGTCATACAAACGATCAATAAATTAATCCATTCAATCTGAAAAATTATATTCAATCTAGAGCTGTATTAACCCTTGCATGAATTATTTATTATATTGCAATTAATAATTTATCGTATTAATATTAAGTATGATTAATGTTTATATATGTTAAGTGAAAATAAACAGAGTGGGTATCTTTTTAGTGTTATTCTATTTATACACATAATATAACATAGTTATTACAATAATATGTGATGAGCTTAAGAAGTGATACGGATACGCTAACTTCAAAGCCACTACGTACAAAAAGAAACTTCGTTAAAAACAAGCCAAAGGAAGTTTATTATAAAAGACATAGTTACGCCAGATACAGTTATAATGATCTAAAACGTAAAACTATACTATAAAACAATCATAAGCGTTTGATGTGATCAGTCCTAACATTTCTGATATATAATATTTTAATGGGATCGAGATAACGGATTTATAATAAAACTTAACGCATTAACGGTAAACCAGCAAAAGTATAATAGAAATTACGAAATTTTCCGTAACATTCACATGATTTTTTCTTTAAAATAATTTTACATGAAATAAAATAGATATAAAGAATTTTAAATTATGAAATAAAAAAATACATTTTTGTTGGTTTACGAATCAGATTTCATGTTGCTTCGTCTTGGATCTCTTAAAATTTTATGTTTACTTTAGAATGGTTGCAAAGTTATATAAAGCCAATAAAATAAATAATGTTTTTTTCCTGCTATATTATTCATTATAGTCCTAGTACACAGCTATCTAACAAAGCACTATTGCCCTAAAGTTGAATTTTGGCATGAAAGAAAGTGCGGTCTCGGATACTGCATCAATATTTTAATTCGGTAAGTGAGGAAAAAGAGAAAAAAGGAAATTGTAAATTTTATCTTTGTTTACGTATAGCGAAGTCTGATGTAACTTGAAAAATTAACTAGGTAGATCAATCGAATCAGTTTTCGTCTCAATGAAAAACGCAAGATTGATTAAATTGCGTTATAAGTTAAGTCAATGGGGAAATAAAAATAAATAAATTAATAAATTTTAAAAAATTTACACCGATAACATATGAAATCATATAGCAGTTCTTATTGAATTTAAAATGATAATGCATGATATTATGTAAGAAGTTATTTTGCTAATAAAGCTCTTACAACTTACTTGATCGATAACAAGAAAAATAACGAGTAGGTATTAAAAACATTTATTTTGTTAGAATATATTTTCAAAAATACAATACTTATTATAATATTATATAAGTACCTAATTAATTATAATAATATCATTATCGTATATTGATAATGTTAATATTATTAAGAAGCAATTAAATGATATTCCTATTGTAAATATTATACGGAAAAATCAAATAAAAATATTTCATTAAAAACAGGCAATTTAATCGATTTTTAAATTAATACAATTTTATAGAAACCAATAGAATGTGAATTTTGTACCAAAACATTTTAAACAATTTTTGAATGCAGTGCTTTAAGCTCACATGAATCTAATTAATAGATACTATTTTATTAAAAGCTTTTTTAAAATCAATGGAAAAAAAATTAAAATATAACGGCGACGATCTCCCAACTGTGCGTTTCCTGGCCTAGTTTAATAGAATAAAAAATACTACGGAAAGAACTAAAGGTAAAGCCCAAAAAACCAATGTAAGTCAAAAACAGTAGTTTTAATAAAGAAGGAACTGTTGAACTAAACCCGTTGGAAGCCAGATTTCCAGCATGGCATATTGCGATTACGATACGGAGTGAAAAAATAAAGAACTTTTTGTACTATCTTAATTAAATTATCATGTGCTTTTGGCAAATAATATATTACACAAGGTAAAGGCAACATTAGGTATATTAATTAATTACTGTTAAATAGCTGAAAGCTAATTTAGAGAAAAAAGAGAGCAAAAAATGTTTGTTGGGCTGTATCTCTAAGGTATAAAGGTAAAAACCGTAGCACACAAACCTTGCGAATCGAAAATCCGTTAATGAATACGATTTTCAAAACAATAGCAGCGCCAGCGGTAATTTGGCTTCGAAATTTATGAAAAACCTAACAACTTCATTATATTAGTTGCGATAGAAAAAGTGTTCGTCGTTTTTTTAAGTTATGGCGTACAAGTCAACTCTGTTTTGTTAGAAAATTTATAAAACTGGCCACACGTGCAAAGAGACATACAAATTTAATTTTTTTAACTTTTAAAAAATAACGCCAACGAAATGCTCGAGATATATAACTTCAAATGCTGAATATAAATTTGAAACTAATTGTAAACGAATTGAAATAACAAACATATAATTACGATAATTACAATGAAATGAAGAAAAGATAGGAGCATTGCAGAAAAGCTATTTCCACTTTATAACAATGACCTATTTCCTGAAATATTTTGATTTATACAATCAACAATATTGTAATTAAAATAATTTAAATTTATCGTTAAATTTTACATTATTCAGTATTATCAATAATAAATTGAGGTAACCATGCATTATTGGGTAAATGCATATGATTATTCGACAATGGAAACTTTTCTGAACAGACATTTTCTTAACAATTTGATAATTTATACAACACTATAATGCATCTAAATGAGCAATTGAAATTACTAATTTATTTGTGTTCGCAAAAACTGCCGTAGAAAATATTTGAATTTTTTAGGAGTCTTTTGGGATGTGCATGTTCCATGCATAATATGCATAAATACATATGTATATAAATATGACATTCAAATTTTACGCCTTTGTTGTAATATTTCGTAAATTTAAAGTGGTCCGCTATAATTTCATCAGGTCACCGTATATTATAATATCATATTCGTAGCTAACTTTCAGACGTATGAAAACTGGAGCTTGTCGATATTTAGTGACCAAGCATTAAAAATCTAAAATTTAAAGAAAAAAAACATTGAACTGCTTTTAAACAATTTATAATATATTTGTAATATACATTCCTCTTTATTTTTAAAGCAAACAAAATTTCAGGTCCAAACTCAAAACTTTTAACGTTTTTTGTCGGATACTACATGATATAATATTTCAATTTTAATATAATAAATTTAGTAATATTTTGATCAAAATATTGATTATTATTTTTTTTTAAATATAATCTATCCACTTTTATAATAATTAATAATGAAATACCACTACATCACTGCAGCAACTATTAAAGAAAACAAAATAGTCATATATTAAATGTAAATAATTAAAGAGAAACCATATTTTTCATCAATAATATTTACAAAATTTAAAATTAAACATTTACGTTATAAAATATTTTAAAATCTAGACATGTACTTGGATTTAAGAAATTAAACCTTCAAAGTTAAAGCAGAATTATGATATATTCGAAGAATTTCTTTTGAAATATTTAAAATATCGTCAATATCATCTTACAAAAGAAAATCTAAAAAGTTATATTAACATTGTACCTATGTCTTTATAATATAAAGTAATATATTTTATTACATTATTCGCAATCAATTATTATTAATTGATAATGATTTTTAATTTCCAGACTAAAATTTAAAAACTAACTTTATGCTAATCTTGTTAAATAGTTCAGTTTTCGTAGAAAAATTATAGTATTCCCTTGGAGTAATATTTTGTTTGAAACATTCCCTCGTTATTCACACTTCAAAATATATATTTTTTTACTATTAAAAGTTCAATTTTGTAAGATACTATTATTATAATATAGAAACCATTACCTATACAAGATATACTGCTCTAGTTATCCAAAGCTACTTTAATATTATCTTTTCGAACACTTGATTTTCTAGCTTAGGTACGTAAACATTTCTAAATCGATCTCTAAGCTTACTTTTTCTAATTCATACTCTTACTAAAAGAATTCTTGGAAAAATTTAAGATCGATTGCGCTTAGAGCAAGTTAAAGTAATTCAAACGAAACTGTCTTTAATTAATAAATACAACTAAAACGTGAGGTTGGTATTACGTATGGCACTGTAATGTTGTACATACCTTAAAGTTGTATCAAGAAAATGTCGTTAAATAAAATGTTTAAAATTTTATTGCTGAAGAGTAAGTATATTTACTGGACGCATTTTCACTTAAAAAAATTATACCTTTTCGGTACTTAAAAAAACTGTTTACAAACTACAATTTATTATCAAAAAACACTAATATATAATTTAATTTATTTTATCCAAAATACGTAAATAAGAATTAGGTGAAAAACTCGGTCTGATTTTTAGTAAATTTTTATGTCAATCTAAAAATATGGAATCCAATAACATATTGTTCCCAAACAACATATTGTATAATAATAAAATAATATACTATTATTTTGCACTCCTGAATTCTTAAACTGTTAGTTTAGTCCCTTTTTTATAAGACCAAAGTGTCACTTTAAATCCCATGGGATTTAAAGTAAATTTAAATCCCAAGAAACTTGAGTAAAAATAAACAGTGTTTCCATGGCAATATGCAACTTGGTAATGAAAGTAAATGTGTATTCATTTCGAGTACGGACATTATAAAATTATAATAAAATAATACTTCTAAATTTAATTTAAAAGAATCTGTCATCGTTTACACTGGAAATTAAAAATTCATTAAAGTCCCTTATTGTTATGCATAATTTTCTTTGCGTTTAATATATTAATTTGATTCCAAACGCACGAATAACACAATATAATTAATGTACATACAATTCAAATTAACATCAAAGTATTTTTAGTCGAAACTAAGGTAATTCTCATTAAAACATAAAAATGCATAAAAAGGAATGGCAGCGGTGGTGAATAAGTTAATCAAATAAATTAGAAGTTATAAAAGAAGCTTTGATTTAATTAAAAATATTTTCAAGTAACTCAAGCTAACTGGTACTAATTAACGCGAATCATTAAAATAAAAAGGCTTGCTTATGATATTATAAACCTTACGATAAAATTATGAAATTTTTTTCATAAAATTTTAAATTTAAATAAAGCAAAGCCTAATATTTAATTATGTCAAACTTTTTAATAATAAGTGAAAATAAAACGCATCTTTATTGTATGCCGTTCGTTGAAGAATTGTTGGAATATCACAAAGAAATATTAGAGATAAGTCGACGTGATACAACCCCAACAAACCTGGATTACAAGATGCTCTAGAGAGATAAAGAATAACAGGTCCTGCCGATCAATCAAGATGTTCTTGCACCGTTGAACACAATTAAATGGATGGTGGATTTCCAACAAAACATAACATTTTATACTACATAATATTATTTTATTTGCCAATTTAATGATACAATGATATCAAACTACATTAAAAATGAATTTTCCCAGTTAAAATTTCAAATTATAACAACGTAATATTCGTTGTCAAGTTCATCCGTAGCTTGTAAATATGTGTGGATCTCTTTCTAGTCTACATCATTAGCAACGAAACACGTTGGATGAGGAGGACCCGCGTTACCATTTATATAAAATAATATCATTTTACATCATTTTCGTCATAATATACGGTAATATCAAATATTCTCGACCGTTCCAGCGATGCTTTCCAAAGTTGATAGCATCGGAATTTTAATAAGTTTTGAAATTCAAAATATATCGTTTCTTTGATAAATAATAATGTTTAGATTTTTCAACTATTTTCTTAAAATTGCTCGGTACCTTTTTTAAATTTCATTTTACTCCAAAACCCCCCAATAATTCGTATAAAATTTGATATCATTTTAATATAGAAGGGGCTCGACTTTTCATGGCCTGCTAATATTCTGTTTTCAACTTGGAGTCTTCAAGAAATATACCATGACCCACCGGAGCGAAGGGCTTATATGGCCCCGTTGAGAATCGCTGCTTTAGATAACAGTTCCAGTTCGGAAGTTATGTTTTAAGTTGTAAGATATTTCTCATAATTTGATAGGATGTTTAGTATTTTTTGAGACTAATTTTTATGATATTATGTTGATGCCGAATGTCTGCTCTATGTTAAAGCAGCCTCTACGCTGAATTCAATTAGTGGAAAGAATGTTGAATTTCCAATACAGTATACAATATAACAATAGTCTAGCTTCTAGCATGTAGCTTGTCACTTCAATCAGAACTTGTTTAAAAGCTTATCAATTAGATGCGGAAACAGAATTAAGCTAATAAATTAAATTTAACATCATTAATAATGTTACTATTGAAATACAAAACAATTCCAGAATGTGGAGAACAACCCACACAGTATAGGTATATTTGCTTTTACCTTGGACTCTGCAAGCCATCTCGAGCATTTTTCAAAGGAAACTGTGTTCAAAATACATTACATTAACAAAGAGCGAAGCAAAAGTTTTTAAATTTTGTTTACCTATATGTTTATATAATTTAACAAAAGTTTATAAATTAATTTATGTCGTTTTTCACAAAAGCGAATTAAAATATCTCAAATTAAAATTTTATAACAATGAATTTTAATTGTTGTAATATTTTAAACATAGATTAAATTTTGAATTACCTTTGTGAAACCGGGCATTAATATTATAGTCTGTGCATTGTTGAAACTTCATCAGGGTACAAACTTCGCCTTCATTATTTTTTCAAGTTTAATTTTTAAAAAGCTCAATGACTCCACTATATTATAACTGAGAGGTGCAAATATGTATATAGCAAATTGTTGTCTACCATATCTGGCAAATCGAGTTCGAATCTTTTTAATTAATTACGTTAAATTTGAATTAAGAAAGGATCAAACTTATACAGCCAACTGAATTGATACAAGATACTTTAATGTAGTTAAGGCTTTAAAAGTTTGATGAAATTTAAACAATACCAGAGTTGGTTAGCAGTTAACTATGGGCTTAATTTCGAGTTTTAGCATAATAACGTTTCATTCAAGAGTTTAGTTTACGGCCCAATTACCTTTAAAACTGATAATTTGAATTGAAGTGTATTCAGTGTATTATATAACATACGATTGTAGCAACTCGCCGATGACATAAATGAACCCATTTCGATACATCAAAGGACTACTAGAACATTAAGTAAGCCGATTTTGCATACCTGGTATATATGGACATTTGACGAATAAAATGTATTTCCCACGAGGCTACTATATTATAGTTGCCGCAGTTACTCTAGGGAAGGTCAATATGGATATATGCAATCTCTTCACTTCGACCCAATTTATGAATTTAGTTTTGAAATTTAACAAAATTTATTCAGCACTACGTAGGACTAATTCTCTGAGCACCGAAGGATAACTTTCGATCCAAAGGTAGTTCCAAAGTAATCATAGTTTGTTATCCCCTGATATTAAATACATATTAACGAAATAAAGTTGCGCCTCGCTAAATAACCAAAACATTTTGCAAAAAAAAAACTAAGAAAACTGAACTGTGAAAAATATAAAACTGAACAGCATCCAATTTTTTTTGTCGTTTAGATATTGTAATAATGTCGTTTTCAAGTTTTCTAGTTTAGGTGCATTTATGTTTGAGAACGTGTAAGTCGAGTCACGAATTGTGATACTTGTTCGCTATATTTCGTCTAAATTTAGTCTCAGAGGTTTACTTTACCAGTTTTAACAGTGCAGTGGTGTGCTGTTTATATGCACATATACAAACCGTTTGGAAAATTAATAATTTTCTATACGAAAGTTAAAATGTTTGAGAAAACTTCTGATGGGGGAAAATTCTTCCATTTTTACATGTAGATAGATATTTATGCGACATTATTGTATTGGTTGTTGAAAAGAGATAATATAATAATAACTTCATGTTTCCAATTCAAACAACATAAATATTTAGGTAAAACGCAACACTTTTATCTGGCAAGGGAAAAGGATCGTGTCGTTAAAGTTACACGGTTTTAGAACTTGTCCTATAAACAATTCAAAAGTGGAATAGTAGGAATATCGGAAGAAAAACTTTGTCAACGAAAACCCAGTGCATTTATTAACGTTTCATGTTGACAGACATCGTCGCAATGTCTGTAAATTCACATAAGATGTATACATAGCATGTATGATTTACATACTATACTTTATAAAAACCACGTTTCAAATATACAATGTACTACAAGTACATATTACAATATTCCCTAAAGATCCTTCGATTTTAATAATAATTACAGTAGGTAGTACAATAATAACCAGTCGTTAGGTAGTTACGCAACAAAATTTTGATTAATTTTACATAATATTCTAATTTAGTATAAGCAACAAGTATCAAATTTAAGCTTTTAATGGATTTTCAAAAATATATATCTACATTATTTTGATCCAAGTCATGTTTATTATGTTAATTAATTTGAAATCCTTCTTTGGTAAAGGATAATAATCAAACATTATAAATTAAAACATAAGTCAACAAGACTGACAGAGGTGAAAAATTTCTGTTTTGTGTTAAGAATAGGCAATTCAGCGATTTATCTCAATTACGGTAACATCAACTACATTTATTTAAGTAAAATTGATTATTTTAATTCGACACGAGCAAACTAATTATATATCTCATTTAACAAAAACATACCCCGCTTAGCAAACAACAGTTCTATTCGAAAACATGAATTTCTCCTTGAAGGTAAATAATTTTTGAAAACGTGCATGAGAAAATACGTAAAATAATGCTACATTTCTCCCACGACAAGTTACAAATCCTACGACAAGTTGTAAAGTAAACCCCGACAAAGAAACATTATTTATTTTAAAAATGCGAAACATAAATATTACTCGGCCTATTTTTTACAAGAGGAAAACGGAAAAGTTTATTAGCTGATAAATTATACTGCAACTTACGTACGGATATAAAAACATGCAAAACACTTTTATTGCTACTTGTCTTTTTAAATTTTAAGATAAATTTAACCATTTGTTCTTGTATCATTTAAATTTTACTCAATTATGTATAGTCGCAGAATATAAAAAAAACACCAGGTTTCAGGTACACAAAGACGTCAATGAATAAGATAAATGCAGAACAATTATTATTATACCTAATATAACTTTTTATACTATTGTATACCTATTTAAAATTAAGCGCAATTAAGCGAGAAAAAGAAGAGAATTTTTCGAAAACAGGCAAATGCAGATGCTCGAAAATACCGAAATATTCAAATAACTCCTTGGTAGCCCGACTTCAACCGCAGCTTTTCATTGGCTTACATAAAGTAGATATTCGGAATGGTTGTGTAACCAAAATTAAGCTGCGCGATTGCTTGCTTTTGTAATGATTAATGAAGTAAATAATCGCTATAGTTTTTCATTTATCTATGTATAATTTACAGCAATTATATTATTTTATCTCAGTGTTTTTTTTATTTTAGAAAGCGATCATTAGAAATACCAGTATTCGTTCCGTATTTTTTCTCAGTGTAGAAACTCGTTCACGTTTTATTATTTCAAGTTTACGTGCATTCGATATAAAATTATTCATTAGATGTATGCAATCAAAATACCGAAGAAAGTGGAATTTTTATTTATTTAAATAAGAAGTAATACCTAATCCTACGGTCCTAACTACAAATTAAGTTAGAACTTAAATCTCTCCGTACTGTATTATCCAGCTATATATAGTTTTCAATTGACTATCATTTATTATTTATACCAATTTATTCTGCATTAAAGAAACAATATCCTCGGTCTAGTCGAAATGGCAAATTGAAAATGTAATTTTAAGATCTTCTTTTATGTTGAAAGGTTAACTGATAGCATATAAATAACTGATTCGTCAACCACTGCTAGAACAAATTTCGAATCAAATATGTATAAATTCGAAACTCTTAAAGCTTCGAGAATGTAAATTATCGAAGTAATCATGCAGAGGCTATTTTTTGTAAACCCCAATCATTGAATGTTAAAAATTAAATTAGCGTAGAAAAGTATATTGATCAAGCATATAATCTGAACACTGCATTTACTACGCTAAAATTTTTTTTCTTATCAAAGAAAGTTGAATTATTACTACAATAAGGTAAATAATAGCTCTCACCTTTTTTAATATCATTAATTCAAGTAAATGCCTAGATTATTTTCTTTAGCAACGTAAAACTGTATTATAAAACTTGTAACCCATGGTAACTTTAATAAGGAAAGTTATACAGAAATTTGAAATCAAATTACACGCTAATTTAACGTATACAACATCTCAACTTATTTGTATGCCTTTTCAAGTTTTCAAAAGCCGTACTTATATATGAAACCAAAACATAACAAGCAAAATAAGACGAAACCATAAGTAATCTCGCGAGACAGAGAAGTTCAATCAGAGCATCTTCTCGCGGGATTATCTATATAGATTGATAGATTAAGGCGAATGGATTTTTGTTTGTTCTCAACTTACTCATATTTGTATGCGATCTCAATAATCAACATTGGAGAAAATATATTGTTTATAGGTACGTGACTAATTTCATCAATACTTACTTAAATAAAATATAGATATTTACTTTACCACTCGCTTTTATTTGATTGACTATAAAAACAAAATACAATTTGTCCAAATTTGTACAGCTTAATTAACTTTCGGCATAAAAATTTATTGGAAAACATTTATTTATTTACGAATCACAACATAAATATTAATTAGGTACGAAATTATCTAAAGACTAAAGGCTGTTACGCCAGTCAAATCAGACATTTTGAAAGGCTTTTTAAAATTATGTAAAAAAAACGTTTACACGTTCTCTAGACTAAATAATACACAAAAACACAAACTAATTTGTAAGTTATGAAATTTTCTACAATTTCCTATAAGTAAAATCCTAAGTATTTAGCGATCAATAGTTAAATAGATTTTCAATGCGGAAATGTAATTGTTTCACGCACGCGGTGAGTTTTATTTTTCCACACATGCGTATACCACACAAGTGCGGAAAAACCTATTTTACTTTACTCAAACGAATATCGAAAAATTGAACTTTTCCAAACATTAGCAGAAAAAATGTTAGTTTGAACTCTGATACGGTGGTAACCTACCCTGTATATTCATTTATGTTCTATAATTTTAACTATCCCTATAATGTTTTACCAGAAATTATAGAAGTGTAATACTTAAGTAAATCTTTAAACGTAAACTACTCCGGATTATAATAAACAAAAAATATAAAATGAGCATGTATGAAAATATTGAGATTATAGAATAGACCGACAAAGATGTTTTGTGAAGTAATTTGCACAAAGAAAAAGTACTTTGCAGAAGTTTCCAAACAATCACCTAAAAAGTATTCTCCAAACCAAGAACTACATAATAAGAATAGCGCAGAAGTAAATGAATTTCATGGATAAGATAAAATAACAATGAACTCGTCTGGAATGAAATTCATGAACAATAATGGTAGCTCACTTTAAAAACTAAACCATTGTTCTTCTAGTTTTTTTCATTCAAATATCATTGAACGCGTGTTTCGTGGCGTTTGCAACTCATCAGTTTATTTTATAAATTTTTCAGTTTTCAGCTGCATGGCAGTTTGTCCAAGTTGCCCGAAAGAAAGTTATAAGTTAAATATGGATAGCCACACACTTTTCCGAGCGTGTAACCCGATATTTAACACGAATTTTCTTAGCTGCCGTCTTCACCTATAAATTTATTTTATGACTACTGTATAATTTAATTTAAAAAATGTCGGGCGATAATGAAATTTTTTCCGTACCTTTGTTGTTTGATCTCGTCCCAGTCCTAATTATTATTGATACCTACTTTTAAAATTTATATTGCGTAGATACGGAATTTTTTAATCAATTTTTAATTAATTAAAATTTAAATGTATTTAGCCAAGCGATTATTTGTATTTTCGATTAGTAATTAAAGTCGGATTAAAGAAAAGTATACATTTTTAGTAAGTGGCTTTACCCAGAGTAGGATGAGTATTACATTGTCTGTCTATAAGACGGAAAAATTCCCCAGAGAAAATAAATAAAGAGTAGGTATCCTGAAAGTAGGTAATCACGCGGCAATTCCGTTTACAATGTAAAGGATTTAGAAATGTTATTGTAATTCGAAATTATCAAACTCTTGTAGGATTTAATTAAAATTAGTGCTGCACTTGGATAATAATTAATTCGATAAAATTTATTTCGCAAATTTTACCCTGTTAACATTATTTTGCGACGTTGATAAATTTACTAACAAAGTAACCTCTATTAAAATTGTAGGAAAAAAAATGTTTAATAGGTAGCATAAATTTTGGCCCCGATAAATTTAACGCTATAATAAAAAAAAGTTAGGTTAGTCGAGCGGGTGACCATAGATTTTCTGCGTGGTCGAACTAATTTCGAAGCCTGCATATAAAAGTTTGTTTTAGAATATTTATTCGGTGAATAAAAGCACTAACAATTTCAAACAGCTTTTCAAATTATGCATTAGCGGTTTCCAAGAATTTAATAAGAAAAAATAGAGAAACTTTTATTTTCTCCTCGTTCTCTTAAAAATGAGTTATTACCGCTCTGTTTATTAGCTTTTATGAGCTAAATTTGATTAGGAACCTAAAACCCGTCGACTGCTAGAAGAAGAAAAAGCTATTAAGACAATTATCTTCATGTTTTTAATTTCTGCGGTTAATTTGCAAAATTAGATAACTGAAATAATTTATACAAAGTATCATTAAACGGTTTACTTAATGAAACACAATCACGAAACATCACTTTTAAGTGTAGCTTGAGCTGTTGTTAGTAAAGTTTATTCAAGTAATATTAAAATACCGTTTTTAAGACACTGTTGTGTGCAATCTGCCATAGCTTTATTTCTCTATTAATTTTCTCTAGTTTATAAACTAAATTTATTTTGTTAATTAAATTTAACTACATTAATCAAACTCCAATTAACACCTAGCAAAATTTACCGCGTATTATTCTATTAAATATTCTAATTAAAACATTTGTCACCTATAAATTCCCTACGCATTTTAGATTTCCATGTCTCGAGACGTTCGGAATTGTAGGAAAAACCTAACATTAAAATGAAAAATTAAATGACGTCAAAAAGTTTTGATAGTAGGTATTTACGAGAAATCAATTTTCAGCGATGCCATTATAAATACCAATGGCCTCATAAATTAAGCGATTGCCCATCTTTGGATAATGTAATTATGTATTATCAAATGTTACGAAACAAAATGTCTTGAGTAAAAGTTGTAACCATTTCGAGATTTCTTTTTTTTTATTGTGTTTTAGTTGAATCGTGCTGTACCGAAATTAGGATAGGATTTGTAAATTTAATTCAATACTTCTGCAACGATAAAGAAAGGCTACATAGATAAGATTATAGCTACTTTGGTTGAAGTTTAAACCCACAGATATTAAATTAGATATAAAAATCTCGTTTTTTATAATTATTACTCCGCATTTTCTAATTTAATATTAAGATAATTTTGTGGCTAAATTAAAATTAATGTTTTTCATATAATACACAAAAAAATTTATATTTATAATATTCAGAGGCGTTGGCAATTAACTGAGCATCACATTTCACGTTCTGCTAGATTACCTAATTTATCAAGTTAATGAGCCAAATCAAAATTATAGTAGGTATTAATGGCATTATTCTACTCCTATTACTAAAAAATAATAATTTGTTTGGTATTAATAATTTTATAACTTTAATAAATTGTGTTTAATTTTAACCTTATACCAACTGCTTAATATTATCCAGACATAATATCGAAATTTACAATACGCATTATTATCATTTGTTCTCAAAGTTAATTTATACTTTTTTGATTGTTTCAGTAGAGCGTCGATAATCCGGATTAATTGCGACCGGACCCTATCCGGATTATCAAAATGTCCGGATTATCGAAAAGAACCAAAAAATGATCATTTCAATTCAGAACAGAAGGAAAACTTGCTGAAACCGTGAATAATTCACTTTAGTGTTTAAATAATTGGAGTAGATAAGTAAAACCATTAATTAATATGAATCTATAATGTATTTTAATGAAAGAATATGAAAAGACGACCCCGCCAAAACGCTTTTGTTTGATTTATTTTAATTTTTTAATTGAATTTAATTTATTTAGTCTGGTTTTGGCCGATGTGGCCGATAAAAATTATTACTTAAATAAAAAATATGAATTTAATTTAATTTCAACTTTTTTTTCACCGGAATTGAATCCGGATTATCGACTGTCCGGATTTTTGACATCCGGAATTTCGACGTTCTACTGTATTGCTTTTCTTATTACGAGTAGGTTTATCAAAATATTTTATTTTATTATCTTCTTCAAGAGTCTACTAAATTCAAACTCTCCCAATAGCGTATGAAAATAAAAATTATTTAAAATAAGAAAGGATACTACAAAGTATGCTACCAGCAATAGGGGCAAGTATCTTCTAATATTAAAAAATAAAACTTTCTAGAGTAATACGAAATGTACTCGTATTATATAGAGCTAAATTACTATAATGCTAAATTAAATGAGATTTACCAATGGAATATTATTGCAATAAATTCTTTAACATACGTACATCTCCACAACTGATTAAATCGTTACAAAAATCTAATTTTGTAATGACTTGACAAATATTAATTATTATAACATCTATTTAAATAAGTTATGCAATTTAATTTAAATTTTTATTTTGTAAATGCAATTTATAAGTCAGATGTTCTAACTTTCTCTTTTGTTAGTATTTAGCTTTACAATGATGCATTATAAGTGTTATAATAATATGCAGTACCAAATTAATGAGGTTGGCGATCCTATAATTACATAACTAATTTTTGCTATAGAACTTTGAAATCTAATTTTAGAATTAATTTGACATTCGTGTAAGTATTAATACTTTCTTCTAGACAACGACATACCACAATTCAAATACTCATGAACAAAATTCATCAATACAATTATATTTTCATCAATATTATGAATTTTTCATGAATATGAGGAATTTTGTTCATCGGAGCAAAATTGACGAATTTTTGAATTATACACTCTTGATTCTATAACCCTTTATAACTCTAAAATCAACAGTTTTCGAGTTATGGATTTAGCTAATTACAAAAATATTGAAAACCCTGCATCTTTTAAACGAAACGTTTTACAAAACATCTGACGCCCGCCCCATTCCGAGTGGAAAATTTAACAGGCAACTATTTTGAAAACCTAATCCATTTCGCAGAAAATCAAACACTTTTGTTAGAAAAATGTCTTGTATCTCACATGACAAAAGTAAATATTTACAGGATATAACGAAACAAGACGATCAGTATCTTTAAGTTTCGTTTTAACCGGATACTACTGTATTTCAATCGATATAAACTAAATTATAGCTGAAGCAGAGGCTGAAATGCAAAAACTTTTAGTCAAATAAATGAAATGAAAGTGTAAATTTATTATGAATAATATGATTAAAAGTAAATAATTAGCAAATTAGCAATTTTTAATTCATTTTTAAACGAATTCAATTGTAAAGACAATACTTATATGGGAGTAGGTACATCAGAGATATCATTTTTTAATGATTATCTAGCATTATAATTTCCAATCCATTAATTTATTGCACTTTTAACAAAATATATCTTATACAATTACAACTTCTTAAACAACATAAAAAATATTATTAAATATCAAATTAACTACAGAAATCAAACAAGTACAACTATGCTTGAATTTAATTTTTTATAATTTATATTTATATATTTTAAATTATATACTTATTATTTATATTTTACATTAATTTAACATTTCTTCCTGAATGTTTTCTTTTAATTTATAAATTATAATTTATAGTTCTATAGAGCTGCTGTAATTGTTATTTACGGAAAATCGACAGTTTCCTGGACTATCACCGTGTCTACCGTACAACATTTTTTCTGCGACCGTAAAAGTCTTAAATTAAATATTTGAACATCGGTAAATTTTACGTATTTAAAGATTGAAACAATTTTACAAAAATACTTAATAAAAAAATTAAATTAAATTATTATTCTTTTTTGGAATAAAAGCATAATTGTCTCGATTTTAGGGGCATTCCATGGTGACGGTCGGGACATTTTTACACTCTAACATAAGTACTTAACCATAATTTTGTAGTTTTATTAATAGTATACAATAGATATGAACATTCATATAAAATTGAATAAGTCAGTTTGAATCTATTTGAATTTCATGTGCTTAAACTAATCTCTTTCAATGAAAAAAAAGCAGTAAAATTGTGACGGTCGGGACTCTTACTTTCTAGTCTACTCCAGATGTACAGCTACTTTTTGAAGTTTGTAAGAAACTATCAATGTTATTAGTAAAGATATTGAAGTGTGTACACTCAAAGGTTTAAACAATCGTTTACTAAAGATCTGGTTTGAAATTAAATTAGATTTTTCAACTTTTTCTCATAAGAAGAATGTGACGGTCGGGACAAGCGTATGTGACGGTTGGGACAAGTAACAAATAAACAAAAATGCATATATATTTTTATATAAAGCACCATTATAAATATATATTATTTTTATAATTTTCAAAAAACACTAACTCAAAAGTTTTCAAAATAATTCAATTTTATTAGAAAGTGAACAAGATTAATATCAAATTAAAGCCCTTTAAATTCTCTTTAAAATGAGTTATCATACAACTCTGTAGCACTAATAGAACTGAAGTTATAACATTTTGTATGATTGAGCGTGAGCCCCAAGCAAGTGTCGTTTTTGCGATTTTTATAATTAAATAACTTAAAAACTATAAGAGTTAGAATTTTTTAAAAATCATATTTGAATTCAAGATGTTAAAGAGTATATTTAACCCAAGTTTCAAAGACATATGTGATAGTCAATTTGAAAACTATTTATTTTTGATTGATTTCATATGGAATGATCCTTTAGAAGATAATCTTTAAGCAAACATAATAATTAAAGAATTTGATAAACAAAGCATCATTCGAAAATAAAAGATCAAACAAAACAAATGAAATAACGAAACAAATAAAAACAAAATAAATTTAAAAAAATTAAAATTAAATAATTTAAAAGAAAAATTTTATGGGAATTAACTTCAAAAATTAAACAAAAACTTGAATTTTATCCTGCACTGTCGGCAACCCTCGAAAGATGAAATTATCTTATACTGGGCTTAGAGAAGATATTACAAAATAAATCGAGGTAAAAAATCTGAATAGAGGTGGATTTTGCATTTTGGCATATATGCACATCTAATAAAATAAATCGCAAATTACCTTATCATAAAGAAAATAAAGGTGCAGAACTAAAGTGTACCGTTGGACAATCATGAGGTTTCTCAGTTTTTGAAAAAACTTTTTGAAGTATTTTCAAGTGCACACTTCAACCTACACGTTGTGGTATAAAATTTAATGAATATTTATATAATTCTTTTATTTACACAATATGAAAAATTTCTTTCATATTGAAAAATACTCCAGTGATATTATCTAAAACAACCATGTAGTTCTACAATAATATTGCCAGAAATGAATATTGTTAAGCTGCCGAAATATTTTGCTCTTCGCTATCGTACCCCAGACAAGTTGATTTACTTACTACTTATTTTATAAATAAAACTGAAATCTAATAGCTCATTTTACATACTCTTGATGTAGTTCACCATTGCCCCAATTTTTATAACTAAGCATAATTATTCAGTAATATAATTTTGATGTGGGAGTTTAAAGAATTAATTGGATTTATGAGAACTAAATGTTAATTATTAAAACATATTATATTTATTATTCATTATTTTTGTGTTCAAGTCCTAAGTGGAAATAGAATCGCTTTCTGTTAATGGTTATACGTGGTCATCTTATAATGTAGAAGACAAAAAGAAAGTAGATAAACATTAATTATCTACATGAAGCAATTCACTTTCTCTCGACCATAACGTCACCGCAAAGTAATGATGAACATATGAAAATTGTACATACAATTTAGTTCAATTTAAATTTTTTGAGTGAAAAAATATCCTTTCGTTTGATTTTCTCCGCGTAAAATCTTAACAATTAAAATACAATATCTCACCTAGAATCGAATTTTGTACCATCAACAAGTGTACCCGTATAGTGCATCGTTAACATATCACCGTTTTTGCTTTTTTGTTCACATCCTTCTGGTACGCTAACAACTTCTACTTTAAGTTTTTCGTCTTTATTTTCGGAATACACTACCACCACCAAAGCGAAACAAATAGCTAAACCCGCGAGGAACTTCATATTTACTTTATCAGAAGTTAAACGTGTACTGACTGAATGAGTGTAGAAGTTTGCGTTTTACCATGCTCTGCCACGTTTCTGCTAAAGGAAGGGATAGCATTAAATTTTGTCTCTCACTTTGTCTTGCACATAGAAAGCAAGATGTACGATTTAGATGCCACAGGTCCCACTTTCATTGGTTTGTGCATACACGTGATTACATGCATTACAACTTCGACGTTCTGATAAGCATTTGTATGGCACTGACCTTTTATACACTAGCACAATTTTTTTAAACTTTTTTTTGTATTACTAAACTAATTTGCCTAAAACTAAAATTTAACAGCTCAGCATTAATAGCTTTCAATGTTTAAACACCGCAGAATTACGTTTTAACACCAACTAAAATTAATTTACATTTTTTAATAGGCATATCAAAATTAATGGTTTTAATTTTTACTACTCAAAACTATGCCATATTAAAACATATTTATTTAAATGCATTACACCAGTGATGGATTTCCCATTAGGCACACTAGGCACGTGCCTATAGCGGCAGATTTAAGGGGAGGAAATAATTTTATTCATTTGTTTATATTCTTATAAATATATACAGTAGTACTCCAATTATCTGAATCAATTGGGACCGGACCCCATTCGGATAATTGGATTTTTCCGAAAAAAGGGTTTATTTTAATTACTAACTACTGTATGTACGTATGTTGAAAAGGGGAGAAATAAACTATTTTTACAGAAAAAGAGATTGATGAATGGAATTAATTAAAAATTACAAAAAATTAAAAATAATGGAACCGTATAATAAGAACATCATCCCAATAATGTTCCCGGATCATTATTTTGCTAATGCAGTACGATTTCCTCTTAATTTTTTTTTCTGAAATTCTGAAAGCGATTCGGATAATCAGCGATTTGAATAATAGGAGATCGGATAGTAGGTGTTCGAGTTTGGATAATTGTAGTACTGCTGTACAATATTTATATAAGAATAAATAATATAATAAAATATGTAACAATAAATATTTACACGAAGGTTGTTTAGGGGCGGCAAAAAGTCAGTGCTTACATAGGCGGCAAACATATAAATCGCATAAGTGTTTATTCACTTGCTTAATTATTATTCGATCGATAGTAATCGATACATTCCAGATTTTTTATAAGTTGGAAAGCAGTTTATTATTTACTTTCATTTGCCAACCAATCAGAGAACTATTTTGTTTTACTTTCCAACCTATCCCAGGTCGGGAAGTGATCACTTTCCGACCTGCAATGTTGCAAAAATTAAAATTTTGTAATTTACTATAGTAAATTATAATTTAACATGAGAAAAATTGCAAAACTATTATTATAAAATAGTAATCGTTTCTCCGTAAAGAGCAAAAAAGGATGTTTTAAATAAAATAATATGTTATATATAGCACGTGCAAAGTTTCACACACAGGATTCGCACTGCTCGCATGATCGTCCATGTGTGGACAACTACTCCGCCGGCCTTCTCAATGCTTTATAAATTTAATATCAGTAATTTTCATCATTTAGTCATTTAATTTTATACTACTACAATAGAAATCAGCAGGACATCAGGTACAAAATTGTAAAAACAGTTGTAACAGTTTTTAACGCTAAAATATTAGCAAACAAGAACAGCGCACCGAAATCATGAGCGATAGAAATGCTTTCTTTATATCTTTATTTTTTGAATATCAAATTATTTTGTTTTTTACAATTCAATAAACCACAGCGCTATTTCTTGAGACCAGTCATCTTTCAAATTAATTCTGGTTTTATTTTAAATTATAAATTATTATTATGTTAATTTATTATTATGTTAATTTATTATTGTGTTAATTTATTAATATTGTCGTGTTAGTTAGAATCCCTCGTAAGTCCAGATTGCACAATTTTACAAGGGAAACATAAAACATTTTAAAACAAACAGTAATTAAAGGTAAAAGAAATTTTTTGACAGCTTAAAACATCAGTTTGTAATTTTTTACATTTATGAGATTTTCTAGGTCGATAGAGCTCATTTTTTTTAAATATTTTAGCGCCAAAATGTCATTTTCAACATTTTGTCGACTTACGAGGGTTTTTAACTAACACAAATTATTTTGTTTTGGATTAAATTAATTCTATTTATGGAAAATCAATATAAAAACTATAAAATGAAAATTCGTGCAGAAAAGACAAAAATGAAAAACAAAATTACCAAGCAATAAAAATGCCAAAAGTGATCAGTAGGATACAAAGAACAAAAAGGCGAAAAGATCATATGGTTTCTAAAACAGTTTACAATTTTAATTTTAATTAATTATTTTGAAAACCAAGATTAATAGAAGTGAAAACATATAATTTCCCGCCCAATGTACTTTATTTTCCGTTGGTTACTAAGATCAATTTACATCTTAACGGGCATAAAGCTGCTAATAGTTTTAAACTGAAAAATCGGATTGAAAGTGCTACTTTCTATGCAATTGGATGAAAATAACTTCAATTATTCATATTTTATAGTATAGGTATAGTATTTTGACGATGACTACTAAGGGAAGAGAAAAAATTGGAAAACTAGTTTTATTTATATTTGGACGATTTGTGGAAAGTGGAAGTTTTGATAAAAGGTTACACCGAGGTGCCCGTCGACCATGATTTGAATTAAGCTGTGTAAGGGTTTTATAGTATTTGGCTTTATTATTTATTTTTTTATTTTACTAAAACAAAACAAAATGAAAAATACATCAAAAGTTGTTTTTAAAAAAACATTAAATGAAATTAATTTATCACTTTTGAAACAATAGTTAAACTATACAAATATCTGAAAAAATATTTAAAAAAAGGTGGATTGTATATAAAAAATTTAAAAATTAACAATAAAATTTAAAATAAAATAAGTTGTAACGCAATCCAAAGTCCCATTCACACTTATTATCTATCCTCAGATAGATACCAAAAATCTTACCAAAATGGTAAGAAGAAAAATAATTAAAATTAGTATTAAAAACTTTTAAAATATTAAAAATTAGTAACGAAATTATTAAATAAATAAATAAATAAATAAATTACTTACTACTACGAAAAGCAAAAATATTAAATCAAAGACCATTTTATTAGTTTTATTTGCTTTTATTAATTAATTATATTATTATTATAAAATTAATATAATGTGTTCAACAAACACTGACCCATAAGTTTTTTTCTTAAATAAAAGCCTAACCGAGTTTCTCTATAAAGAAAAGAGATTCTTTTTTATTAGTAACATACACAACATTACATAATGTTGTATTCTCTTGTATTTCTTTTACCTATAAAGAAAAGAGAAACGACATTTAAATCAATTATTAACAACATTTTAAAATTTAATACAACTTACAATCACATATACAAATTCAAAATTAAACTCCGCGTTATCACCGCCGTTCATATCTTCCCTCAAAGGTCAGCCGGCAAATGGGCTTTACGGCTTTGCTTGGCGGCTGTCATTCGAGAGGTCCAATTTTGGGTGACTTGGGTACATAACTTGAGCTCAATTTTGCCAATGGCGCGAACATCGTTGCCTTCAATGTCGGTAATTGCATCTGACTTATTGGCATAGACCAGAGGTTTAACGATCTTGGTGGGCAATTGGACGTAGTTATGCAAAAAGGAACCAAGCGACAAAGTCATAAAATTTATAAAAATAGAATAAAATACACTTTCCTCGAGATTAATATATATTTCTAATGTGAACCGGTTTCGACTAACGGCTTCCTCAGCACATCCTACAAGTTTAAAGTAGATTATATTATAATGTAAAGAGAATTATAATATATGTTTTTACAATTTTAAATTAGTTTGTAAGTTGAATTTTAGTTAATTATTCGATGGTTGTGTCAATTTTAACACTAAAAATTTTTATGACTACTTCAATATTATGGTTGGTGTTAAACAAAAATTTCGAATAATGGTGCGTATCCCAGATTATCATGATCGTTAAGATTTTCATTGTTAGGCTCCTTTTGTGTTCTTTTGATTTCGAGGATTTTTAGCAAATCCATTTTTTTCTCTTTGCTTTCGTGGTGTATTAATTTGATATTGTTTTCACTTATGGTGTGTCCTGTGAGAAGGAGATGTTGAGATACAGCTGAAAATTTATTTTTATTTTTGTGTTCCAAAAGTCTTATTTTAAGTTTTCTGCCTGTTTGGCCTATATAATCTGCGTTACATCCTCCGCATTTAATTTTATAGATTCCTCTTTTTTCCATTGGGTTGATTTTATCTTTGTTGTTAAATAGTGTTTCTCGAAGGGCATTGATGCTTTTTGTAGTTGTTTTAATTTTGTATTTTTTGAGGACGCGCATGATTTTGTTCGATATTGGACCCAGGTATGAAATTTTTTTGTAGCCATTAATCATGTCTTTGTCTTCTTTTTTGTTTTTCTTTTGGTTTCTGTGTTGGATTAAATTATCAATAATATTAGGTTTGTATCCATTATTAATTCCTATTTGTTTTATGATGTTGATTTCTTTCTTTTTGTCGTTGTTGTTTATGAGGTTAGTTTCTAGTCTTTGTATGTAACATCTAAATGCTGCTAATTTGTGGATGTTAGAGTGATTTGAGGATTTATGAATTACTAAGTCGGTGTTCGTAGGTTTTCTATAATATGGTTAATACTAATTTTTGTTCTGTTCTTTGGATGGTTAAGTCTAAGTAGTTTAGTTTCCTTTCTTCATTTTCGTGTTCAATCGTAAATTAAATATGTTTGTTTTTTGAATTAAGGTATAAAAGAAATTCTTCGGCTTCTTCTTTAGTACCTACCTTCCCATATGCATATAATATCATCTACATATCTTTTCCATAGTTTTATTTTAACCTTAAATTTATTTTGTTCTTTTAGAATTTCGGTTTCGTGGTTATTCATGTAGATGTATGCTAGAAGTGCTGCTATAGGTGAGCCCATAGCTAATCCTGTGCCTTCGTAATGAGTATTGTCAAAAACAAAGAAATTTTGTTCGACTGCTAGGGTTAGTAATTTGGTTATGTCTTGTTCTGTTTCGCTGTTACCCATTTTATTTTTAATAATTTCTAGTGTTTCGTTTATTGGGATGTTAGGATATAAGTTTGTTACATCGAATGAAAGTAGAATTTCTTTTTAGTTTATTTGCTATAAGTGACCGAAATAATGTGAAAACTAATTTTCACAACATTTTTCTGGTAACACAAATTACATATCATTATGTGTTATTTGAACAAATTTAAATTATGCCTAATTATCAACCGATTTAATTATATTATGTTAACTTTAAGCTTCAATATCTCAAAACTAACTATTGGTGGATGGTTCTTTTTTGCATAACTACGTCCAATTGTCGTCGGCTCTTCGTGAGATTACGATTTTTGATTCTTTTAATTTAATTTTTTAATTTTTACGATTTTGCTTCATGGTAAAATAGTGACTACTACAGAACACAATAATAGTTGAATGAAAGTAAAATATTTTCAAAAATTACCGCAGTCGGCTGAAGGTTAGCTACAATTAATTGACCAGCAAGAAAGAATGCTTTTCGAATTCAGAAAGTATGAAAATCACCATCAATACAATAAAATTATTGTTATTATAACAAAGCAATATTGTATAGCTACAAGATTATAATTACAATATTACAGTATATTATTAACTTGTATTAATTCTAGCTCTTTTCTTTAAAATATTATGATTTTAATGCGACTGGAAAGGCAATAAAATTCTTTATATTGTGAGAAAATAACATTTTCTAACATAACAAAAAATATTAAATAAAAATATTTTTTACTGACTCCCATTTTCAATATTAAAATTTTTATAATAATTAATCTCACTATTGGGAATAATTTGTGTTCTAATAACCTACGCACCTGGCCATTTCATATTAAGTTCATTTTAAATAAGTACTAAATAATTTTGCTTGTTTACATATTATTTACAATTATAATCATACTGCATATTATTTCTGTATAAGGTTTTCGAATAGCACTGAAATTTGCTAGATTCTGGTGCTACGTGACTTGTGTTATAATTTAAAAAGTTGAGCGTTATTTAAATTTACCAAAATTGTGAAAAAAACTGTAAATTTAATTATTTTAGATAATGGGACCTTTGTGTAAAATAAAACTAATTCGGTTTTTCTATAATGGGGTCAAACTTTTTTAACCAAGTATAATTTTTTTTAAAATTCAGTAATTTACTGCACAAATAGTTATGTATAATTCGTGTTATATTTTAAAACATGTAAAAGTCAATATATCGGTACCTACTTAATTAATTAATATTTAATATAATTAATTATATTATGATGTGTAATATTATATAGGTATAGCCGGTTCGAGCCGGGCGGAACGAGAACTTTCTCGGTAGGACATGGCAAACCATCTAGATAATCTGACATGCAAACCCTTAAAAAAATTAACCGGCCAAAATTTATCAGTCAGGGTTTTAGCTGTTACATGAATGACTATGAACTGTTTTCGTCATAGGTATAAATTCATCTACTCTTAAAAAATATTATCTCATTTTATTTAAACATTAATTATACGGGATTCATCAACCATAATGGTGCACCTTTCAATAATCAATCATTTGAGTTAATTGACGCACATAAAATAATAGTTGCACGTAATCTTTAGATCTTTCATCTGATATCACGATTTTTTTATTAAACTTTCATAATTTCTTATTCTTAAACAAGTGCATCATAATCACTTTTGCTATTTGTTGCTATCAATAAAAAATAGGGGAGAGAGGGATTATAAATTATATTACAAGTACATATTAATATTCATCGATATTATTTTTTATTGTCATTAAAAATTTCGATATTATTAACAGCAATTTTATTTTTAATAAGAACAATTTAATTAGCAAGCTATATCTATAAATCAAACACCTTGTATTGTTTCACCAATTAAAAATTTTATAGTCGTTACTATTTATACCCACTCATTATGTTTTGTGTGATTTAATATCAAATAAAATATTACGTGTATCAAATGAGACTATGGTGCATGTAAATGATCATTCTACATATCAGATTATCGTATTGAAAAGGAAAGTTACTTACAAGTTCCAATTCAGTATTTACTTCTACTAATAAAAATTACTTTCATCTATTAATGTCTGCATTTACACCGGGAAGTGTATGTTTATCAGCATATATTCTACCGGTAATAAAAATGCTATAAGCTTTCTAGTTTATGTTTTTCCTGTTGAAGTTGTCATCAAAAAAGAAGAGCTTCTTATATTTTGAATGCTTACAGGACTGGGAATATTTTTTAATTAAAAATTCACTATTTACATATTATAGTGTGTTGGTTTTGTACTATGGTATTACTATTAATTGTACTGTGACTATTGTAAAATCGTCCCTTAAACATATTAATTTAAGCGGATTAACTTTCCAATTTCTAGACTATCCCCAATTTACAAAATTAAAATTTTTACTTCATTTAAATAATCAATTATTAATACATAATCCCTCTACGATTTTTCATTAAAAATTTGATGTACTTAGTTATCTGTTATTAATATTTCAATTTCAAAAAATGTATTCCTGCACACACCAGGTAAATTTCTTAACCTTTTAAATAATCGAAATCTGATAAATTTATTTAATTTCGGTTATATGATCAAAAATTTTTCATTTTCTGAAAGACGGATAAAGTTTCAGTTAAATTTTGGTTTACAATTTTAAGCTTCTAAAATTCTACATTATAGGTATTAAGAAGCCTTATGATCTGGCTCAATGGCCTTCCGTCTGTCCGTACACCTACAGACAATTCAAAATTTAGCAGAACAGATTCATTATCATCATCAGCCAGCCATTTCTGTCCACTGCTGAACAAAACCGTTTTCTCTGGGAGAAAGGTTTTTTAGTAAAGCCGGTGGTTCCCTTTGGTTGATGATTTGCCTTCATCAGCAATAATAGTCCAGAGTTACGGGCACATCTGAGACGAACCTAGTAAGCTATATCAGATGTAAAACAATTAATATGCTCCCAGCACTTATTGTGATGTCGGAACACCACCAGGGTTGCTGTTGGTAAAAACAAGAAAGGAAGAAATAAGAAGAAATTTAAAAATCTTTTATTGTAAACTTCTGATGGTGAGTAAAGTTAATAAATATTTTTAATGCAAAGAAGTATCTTAAATAAAACATTTTTGAAGCTGAATTACCAGAGGCGTATTATAACTGTGGGCAGATAGCCACGAGCACCACTATTTATGTTTATTCGACATCCCTATTTGATATTCATAACCATTGTCCATAAAGTTTTGCTTTGTTTCAAAAATCAATGGGTAATTTTAGTAGTAAACCTAATGTAAAATTATCACAATATTTTGAATAGTTGTTAGCTTAAAATGTTAAACCAGTCGGAAAATTTTCAAGTCACTTATCTAGATTAGAAAAACAAATTTTGATGTAATGGTCAAACATTTCTGCATTTTAGATGAAGTGGTCAGACACAAAAAAAATTCAATAATTTGTTTCAGCTTATATAGTTTATGTACATATGAATGTAAAATGTTGTTCGTGGTCTGCACTAAAATATAAGCTTTATTATTTGAACGTTTATGTTTACCTTTAATATGCTACTAATAACTTATGCGGATGTTCCAGGTTTGTCTCAAAGACTTATTTTAATCTTTTAAGTCGAATTTATTCTTTCATTCTTTTGTATTGTTTATTTTGCTACAAGATGCTTTTAACTTTGCCTAAAAGAAACGTTAAATGCTAGTTATAAATTTTAAATGTTATGTTTATGCATGTTCACAAAGTTCTAAAAAAAATTGAAATCTACATTTTTAAATATTATTTTATTATTCCTGTTTTAATAAAATACGCCACAGATGTTATGTAAATTCGTTGTGATGCTTTTAAACGAAACATAAATTGAAACTGAAAATAGTGGTAGGTACTTACGTAGAATTTGCTTTATTTTAAAAGTAAAATTACGTACCCACTTGATAAAATTGGTTTATTAAAATTTAAAGTAAATATTAACTAGTGGAGCGATGTGAATAAGATATTTTACATTTTTATAAAGTTTACTACATTTATTTATAAGTTTATAAATGATTTCGGTAGGAGAGACTTTATTATAACATCAAGTTAGGAATACAAAATTCGATGTTCAATTTATTGCTAAAATTTAAGTACTTTTTAAATATTTTATAAAGTAAAAATGAAGGTATAAATCAAGTACAAATTTAAAGTAACTGCTAAAAGGGTATGTTTTACTGTATATCTGCTTCGAAATCGTGTGCACTCACACGAAAATTACAGTTGTTTGCGTTTCAATTCAAGCATTTCCAATGCTTTTCCATATCATCCTAGATGGGTTAGGTAGTAATTTTACAAATTTTTACTTTATCTTCCTGCCTTATTAGCCTTTAATATTGGTATAAAAAAATCAACAGTTCATATATGAGCACCGTGTGTTGCATAAGCTCTATAAATTTTCTAGCTACCTACTTATAAATTCAATTTATAATTCATCAATCAAAATCATCGTTTTGGGCTTAGAATGTATAATCCGGAAAGATGATAAAGTATGGAACTAGTTTGAAAAATTCTACATTCGGATACGTGTCAATTTTTTATTCTATTGCTTTTTAATTGTGACGTCATCTACCTTTTTAAGCAGCTACCCTCAATTAGGTATATATTGATAGATTCTATAATTATCTATTGTCAAAATGACAATACATAAAAACCTTGAAAATAGAGAACAATTAGAAAACCTGAAACTTTATCTTCTTATCTTCACTAATTTTTTTCCCCAAATTTACGCTCAATCTTAGAGATTATGGATTGCCGAGTTTATGCTCATATTCGATGAAAATTTAAGTTTTCCTTCACAGGGTCTGTGTTGATAAAAACATAAAGCATTAAGTTTTCTAATTTCAATTATTGTGATTGGAAGCCGATAAGATAAAACAACATTTTTTTCAATTCTAATAAACTGGTTCCATACTTTAGCTGTCCACTGTATATAATTTTCCAGTTAGATAATAATAATAATATATAGTTAGATATTAAATCCCAGTTCATCACCGAAATACTTACATCTATTGATATAATGATAGGCACTTTTAATTAATCTTGTAGTAAGAACACGTAATTTATTTACCTGCCATCAGAATGAGTCAGATCCTCGGAACCTATAACAAAATTTATGCAAATATGAAATATTCTCGCGAGAGTCATTGTAAAAATGGTTGTAAAAGATAATAAAAGCGGCGATTTTAAAGTTACCACCCTACAATATATTTCAAGTAAATTAGTTTAATTACAACATTAAATCAGTAAGATAAGATAAATTATTTATCTATCTATCTAAAATTTGTATTTAACAAATTATAAACACAAAACCCTACATTTGATAATATTCGATAGTACGAAACGCAAAACTTTTAAGTGATGAGTTAGTAGTTATTGATATCTTAATATCAATAATAATTGATATTCTGTAACTATAAAATGGATTCAAATGGGTAAGTTTTAAAATCGTATACCTATTATACTTTGTTGTATAAATAAGTTCAGATATTTTAAAATTTACCTAATTTAAGAAATGTCTTCGGCGCTAACGATTGTGAAAAAAACAGTGCAATAGAGTAAATTATTATTGAGGTACAATAGAATTAACTAGAAAAAATTATTGATTGTTGGTTAAAAACTAATAAAAAGTTTGTTATTTTCGTCGATAGAGGTCAAAGCAGGAAGTTTATAAAATAAGGAACATCATTCCTAGTAAGTCGCTTAGCCGCGCGCGAGATAAGAGCCCACAAAGCGGGGGTCGTTGTGATGTTCCACATAAATACAGTATACTAATGCCCGATTTCTTCACCTTCACAAAATGTTTAAGTTTGCTTAAATAGAGCAGTCAACATAATACTAGATTTGCAAGCGACGAAGATCCTCGACCAAGTATGAAATTTATAAAGATTTAGTAATTAAATAATTTCATTAGCCTTGCAAAGTTGGTCCGCCGAGGTGATCGGACGCATTTGCGGGAAGGTTCTGTAAAAGTAATTGAGAGTTGAGATTTTTAATTGATTTTGTGAAAAAAGTTTTGATTTGAGTGAGTAATTTGATGGTAGTATTTTTATTTGGAAATTGTCCGAAGTTTTGGCAGTATTTGAAATTTTTTTTTGATGAGATTATAGACTCTTAAATAAGAATTACATTTTAATAGAATGTAAAATGATTTTACCTCCAATCAAAAAAAAATATATTTTTTTGGAGGTAAGGTAATCGAAAAAAAATTTCAAATTTTTTTTAAAACATTTTCGAGATCACCGTGTTCAGAAACGTAAAGATTTGCAAAAATTAAAAAAATATTTCTGTGTCGGTCTGTCGGTCTGTCTGTCTGTCTGTAGTCATATTTTGTCTCTCGATTTATTCCTGAACCGTTCAACCAATCACGACCAAATTTGGTATGGTAGTAGGGTTCACGGTAGAAAGGTGAAAATAAGGTTTTCGTCGCGATCTGTCAATCAGGAGTGCCACTACAAGAAAATAACACAAGATTTTTAAAAACAATTTTGACTTGTGATAGGTTATTTTAAAGACCTTGAAAAGCTTTATCCAGAATAGGTAAGATTAATTTTTTATCTATCATCTGTCAAAAATTATAAGCTGTCAAAGTTGAAACTTCAAGAGTGAATAACTCATCAAGTACTAAAGGGATCTCAATCAAATTTTGTATGTAGGAACATTGCTTCCACAGAAGTAGGCAGCATATTGAATCATTTGATGAAAATCAGGAATTCAACATGAAAAAAAAATGATTACGTTTTTTTGCGAAATCTTGAAAAAAGTCCTTGTCCCTCGATTTTCTTCGGCATTTCTGCGTCGATTGCAATAAAACATTTTGGACGTATCTCTGGTGGGCTCTAGTGGTGAAAATAAGGTTTTGGCAGAGAAATCTTTGCCAGGGCTACCACAATAAAATAAATTTAAAAAAAATGAAAATGTCATCACATCTCCGGAAATGTACATCCGATTTTCTTCAAATTTTGTGTGCTAATAAAGCTTTCAAAATACAAGTATTGGTGAGAAGATAATTGAGCTAAATGTAAAAGTAAGAAAATTACATAAAATATTAACTGAAATCTTACTTTATCTATTTTTTGTGAAAATTTGTTAGATGGCTTGTAGAAAATTATGACATACGTTCGAAAATTTAATAATTAATCTGACAGTTATCGGTCATAATAATTATTTTATATTGCACTGAATCATTATTTGTTATTTATACCTTGACAACGAAATATATTAAGTATGCTATAATAACCTAGGGCGTATAAATCATAATGCCCGCTTATTATGCCCTCTCAATAGCAATTCCACCGCAAACTAGAAAATTTAGCAAAATCTAATTCAAAATTTATAAAAAATTTTAAATTTTCTCAAATTCAAATGCAGTGTAATATAAAACGTTGTATGCACCACTGGCATTACTCGATGTTTATGCTCTCGAGCAACTTAAAAACTCTCGGGCCAGGCGGCCCTCGACGTTTTAAATTGGTTGCCCTCGACATAAACATCGTCATAATGCCCTTGATACATAAATAACTATTATAACGATTGAAAATTTGTGTGCTGTATAATATGTAATTCCATGTGTAATGGTGATCAAATTTTGTAGTAATTGGCATGTGCATCTTAATTTTGACCATTACAATGGGAATTCCGCCATCATATGTAATTCTGTTAGGTTTGTCCAATTGAATTAAACCGCAAATTCAGCATTTCTTTAGAGAACAATATTTTTGCATTGAACGGTCAATAATACAGTAGAAAATCAACACATCCACTCCATGTTCCCGTAAGGATGGATTAAGTAAAGTAAAATATGAAAATTTAAATACCACTGATAAACATATAATTTTTATTGCATTCGGAATCAGTTTATTTATGTTGTTCAATTGCGAATTAGAAATCTATCTTCATCACAAGAAAAGATCAATTATAGAGGTCGTGATTCAAGTCTGTTCCACTACTGTGAGTTACAATAGATAGACATCTTTTTGCAACAGAACAAACAGATAATATTGCGGGGTCTTTATATTTTTATATAATTTTAAACAAAATGTCGGCAATAGTAAGGGGGGGGTGACAAACCAGATTCTCGTTAATAGATTCATGCGCGTCAGTGATAAAGATATAACTGAAAGTTCAAAAAATTACAAAAAATTCAAAACAATACAAGCTATAGGTATATACAAACAAAATAGTGCTAAAAGTATTAATTTAATTATAATTTTTCATTTACAATACAATCTCCGAATTTCTTTTTGTAATTTTTAGCTTTCTCGGGAGAACTTCGATACTAGGGTAGAAATAAAATATCATTATCGATCATCTCTCCGAAATTAGAATTATGATGAGACTTGAAGTTCCGTGACGACTACTATATACACCAAACAAATCTCCGAAAATCTTTAACAGATTTCGTTAAAATTTGGTGTACTTTTGTTTGGAGGTATAGCGGCAGAAGTGACGACATTTTTTTTTTAAATAATACGAATTTTTCTCATTTTAAATTTTTAGTTTAATGAAATTAAATAAAGTTAACTTATTATTTATTATGCTAAAATCTACAATTTTGACTTTTCATTCTTATTTATATTTTGAGATACATACATTATAATATTAAATACAAACAATATTATAATACCTATTTTTAAGCAGTTTGAATCATATTATTTTTATCATTTATTATTTGAATCATACTAGTAGTATTTACAAACATGCAGCAGCGGATCCAAACGGGGAGATGGAGGCGATTGCCCCTTCTTTTTAGAGCTCGAAAAACCATAAATTTGTATACCAAAAAATTCTGACGCGTTACAAGTTCCTAAAACTATTTTGAGTATTTAAAAAGTATTTTGTATTTTTTAAACTAAAATGTAACATCTAGGTACATATATTATAATTTATAACACAAGACCAGATTATCTTTACGTTGTACATCAAAGAATTTAAATTCGAACTTCCTATGTTGTAATTTTGGAGAATCCAGAATTTTCCTTGATCCCTAAAAAGGTTTGTTTACTACACAAAATATCAAAAAACTGTAAAAGAAGCTTTTCTATATGGGAAAAGGAAGACTATACACCCCTTCACCTGCCTTAACTTCGAAAATATAAATGGCACCATACTCTTTGTTGCACCTCAAACTCTGTAAATACAATCCTTAAAAATCCTCCTTCTTTATGAAAAATAAGATTTTTGATGAAAAAATTTCCAAAAGTGGAAATCGGAAATTTAATTTTTTACTATACTGCCGTCGTAAGGAAGAAGGTCCTATCTGCAAAATACTGATTCTGAGTTATTCAACTTTTACGTATCTTTCAATGTTGTCGTCCGTTTTCATATCTCAAGATCTAATAAACCGATTTATTTGAAATTTGGTGTGAATGTTCTTTATACATTCCTCTATCGCATGAACCACGCTCAGATCAAAATTTTTAATTTTACTATGATAAAATATTCTGAATTGTTAATCAAGTACAAAATATTTAGTTAAAAAACCCATTTCTGCTGTAGTTAGGACTTTCTTTTTTGGTAAATAGATAAAATACGTTGCATAGCATAGATAGCATCAAAAATCTCGAAAACGTAAATTTTGCAGATAGGACCTTCTTCCTTAGGACGGCAGTATATCACTGAAGTTTTTTTTATTTGTATTTAATTTACATATTAAATCAAAAAATAAAATTTTTGTAATTTCTACTACGTTTTAATTTCCTTATTTAATAAATTTTTACTTTGTCGCTTCCGCCCCATATGGTAATTGTCGGGAGCTGCTACTGCAAACACATAATATTATGCCTGTACCTTCATAATATTATATATAAACTCTTTTTTTTTAGTTAACTATTGAAATTTAACTTCATAAACAATAATAATAATCATAATCATATCATCAAAGTTAGCGCATTAACGCGAATGTAAATATAATTTTGGACGCTTTTTACATAATTAAGAATGAACGTTCGACACTGCATTTTTAAGTCATTATTCTTCTTCGGTATTAATTATTACGGTATCAATTATGCAATATTGCACTTATGGCTGAAGTCTGCATTGTCGATCGTTTAGATCGACAATGCCAATATGCTCACGAGCTCTCGCTCTATTGAATAGTCGACAAGGTAAACATATCATCAAAGTTTGCGCATTTATGGAAATGTAAATATATATTACGAGTATTTATCTCCTATACGGTACTGAGGAAGACTAATGCATTAAAAACACAGTGTCTATCGTTTACTTTTAATTACTCGTATTATATGCTGCAGTATTCGAAATAATAATAATTAACTATATAGTAACTATTTGCCTAGATTTGTCTAATTTAGGGCAGAGGTCCAACTAGTTTTGTTCGGTCATGGTTAGTCAAAATTAGCTTTGTCTAAACAAACTAGCTTCTCTTAAAAATCGATGTTTGGCAGTAACGTAGTACTCGTATTTCAAAACCATATTTTTTTAATTTTACTACTAATTTTCAATTTTCAGTGCAGAAAAGTATCGAGATTCTGATTCCATTCCCAAAAAGCCAACAAATGAAAAGACTGACAATAGTTCACGTTCCTGTGGTGAAAACATATCAAATGCAAAAATAAATACAAAAGAAGAACAATGGCCTGAAGTTCAATTAAGAGAAAAAAAGTATGTATACCTACTAAATTAAAAATCAGTTTAAGCATCACCATCTAATTTTTAGAACGACTAAATGTTGACACCCACATACTCGCGTAGCTTCCTCAATCTGTCATAGATAAAATTAAAAGATGACTTTGTGCTAGATGACTTATGTGACGGCATAAATCGAATCAGGCAATCCAGAATATAACTCTAAACTCTAGAATATATAAACATTGTAAGATTACAACTTTCCATGACTTAAAAATATATCTTAAAATTGAAGGTTTTTCTCAAAATATTCTGATCAGAAAGTTCTCGTCCAAAAATTAGATAATCAGTAGATATTGGGTTAGTGGAACTTATTGAAATAAATTAAAACAACTAGTTTTATCTTCGACTATACTATAGTATAATTATAGTCCTGAAGATGGTGTACCTTGCGTCACCGAAACGTCGATATCTACTGATTATCAAAATATTCTGTTAGTACAACAAAATAAAAATTTGAAAACTTCAACTTTAAAGAGCTATATTGTTCGAAAGGGTCCACTTTTGGATATATTTACTTAAATTAGGTTCGATCCAATTTTATTCTTTGAGTCCACAGTAAATTGTTTGTAGTTTAATAACTCTTAAAACAAATTGGAAGTGTTTTACACAAACCACCTGTACCAGTGGCGGAACTTCAAAATTTGGTCCCCCCGCAGGAACAATTTATGGGTCCTTAATAAAATTGTACGTCTGATAAAAAAAAGCAAGAAGTATACAAGACACCTATATTCATTTTTTATAACACAAAAACAAAAAAAACAAGAGTAAAAAAAATAAAAAAATAAGGAATAAAAAATATTTTAATTGTATTATACAAAATTTAAAACAAATAAGTTCCAGAAATAAAAATTAAACATGGAAATCCTTAATCATAATTGATTTTATCTCACCCACACTTTTGGTGCAAAGCATTTTTTAAATTACAAATTACAAAATAATTTTTTATTAAAACAAAAATATATTTAAATCAAATACATTAATTACCGAATTAGTTTATAAAAAGGTGTCGTTGTACTAAGAAATCACTTCATTTTACAAAATCTTCTCACGAATAAGTTAAAAGTCCGAATTCGGAAGCAAACGTTTGTGTAAAACAATTTTAAAATTGAACGTAGTTATGCAGAAACCTACCAACCCACAATTTTCGAAAAATGAGTTAATTACGAAAATGGACTTATTATTAACTATTCTTTAACTTACAAAATCTTAGAAAAAATTCAAAAATTAATATGGATTTAATGTAGATATTTATTATTTTGCAAAAACTACCAACCCACATAATTTGAGTATTTTGTAAAAAGTCAGGAAATAGAATTTTTGGCTAAAAGCAAAGAGTACTCTTACATACTCTTTGCTAAAAGGTAACTTATAAATAAGCAGTTTCACAACTGTCTTTCGCAGTGTACCCAATTCGATTTTTAAAATTAAATTTTACTTATTTATTTCTCAATAAGTGTTTTGTTGGGTTGGTAGGTTTCTGCAGAACTATGTCCAATTATTCTACTGTAATTTATCTCAATCCAAAGTTTATAAGATCTCCAGGGCCGGTATTCTGATGTCCTCCCTTTTAGACGAGCGGAGCGGTATAGCTGTCATTTAAAGCGAGTGGAGCGAAAATCATAGTAATTCGTATTCTCAACTGCTCGCCAAATGTTACAGCGCTCCCGTTTCGAGAGGAGCGATGAGAGGCACTCGCTTTGCGCTGTTATCACTCGCTTTTGCGGCAGTTTTAGTTACTAACAGCTGTCAGCTTGAAGTTCAGTGACGGCACCAGGGGTGGGCCAGGGTGGACACGTACCCACCCTGTTGATTGAAGTGCCCAGTCAAGTACCCACCCAAATTTTTTAGTTGCTTATTTCAATAATGTATTTTTGTTAGTTTATTTATAAATTTTGTGTGCTCCTGCCCACTCCAAATATATTGGACCCGAATTGTGCCCACCCATTTTAAAAATTCCTGCGTCGTCACTGTTGAAGTTTATAACCTACAATTTTTGTTTTGGATTGATTTTGACAGCAGCCTTGACAGTTTAATGTTTTATTTAACATACAATACAATGTTGCCACATTTTATCGCTCCGCTTTTAAAAACCCAAGTGGAGCGGTACATGAGAATACAAAATTACCACTCCACTCGCTATCAAACCGCTCACTTTCGTGGAGCGCTCGTTTGGAGTGGAGCGAGTTCAGAATCGCGGCCCTGATGTTAGGATGTAACTTAATTTTTCCATTTTTTGGTTTTCCAAGACGACGGTATACTTTTACGGGCCGACAAAGGACAATGTAAGAAATAAGCCTATTTATTTCTTTCATTTAAACTGGTAGTTTTGAGATTTTAAAATAACTAAAATAATTTTATTTTGGTACGCCAGTGTTCATATAAACACTGCATACATGTTATCTTTTTAAAAAGCAATTGACATGATGAATTTTAAATACCTTTTCACCTCATATTAGTGACTATTGAACTGGTTGACTTACGGGTGGTTTCAACCAGCCCCCTGGCACTCCATGTTACAGAAAATTGCGTAATGTGGTTTCATCTCGCAAGAGGCGCTAGTAGAATAGTTCATCTAGTGACGTAACCAGTGACGTAACATATTACTGTGACGTAATTAAATATGCGAAAGATTTAAAATTAATTTTATCATAAATTTCAGACATTGTTATAATATTATAATTAACAACCTTTCCTAGAAAATTACACCGATTAAACACTAGTTGAACACAATTTATTACACAATTATCAAGTTTTATTTATTAATAAGTTAAATTATCAACACAACATCGAACAGCTGTTAGCAGCCATTAGGAACACAGAACATTTATTGTAGCAACATCTCTATCTATCTCTCTCTACTATGAGCACCCCACATGAACTAACCTACTATCGGCATCCTAAGGAACTAAAATTTGTGTAACTACTTATGACCACTTTTAGATTTTCTCCCATTAGAGTGCTAGGGGGCTGGTTTCAATTGGACGTAGTTATGCAGAAACCTACCAACCAACAATTTTCGAAAAATGAGTTAATTACGAAAATGGGCTTATTAGGTACTATTTTTTGACTGGCAAAAATCTAGAAAAAATTCAACAAGCTAAAATGGATATTGTGTAGCTATTTATTATTATGCATAAAACTACCAACCCACATAATTTGAGTATTTTTGTACAAAATCAGGAAATAGTATTTTTGGCTGAAAGATAACTTAGAAATAATTGACTTATGGATATAAAAGCACTTTCACAACTATTTTTTGTAGTGTTCTATTCAATACGATTTTTAAAACTAAATCTTATTTATTTATTTTCTCAATAAGTGCTTTATTGGGTTAGTAGGTTTCTGCATAACTAGGTCCAAGAGGTCCAATTATTACTTCGATTCACTATACCGGGTGCTGAATGAGTTAGCCGAACATAGAAAAATAACATGTAAAAACTTATTTATGCAAATTCCTGCTTCCCTAATTATTTTAGAGAAAAAATGAAGGATACAAAAATAATGCAGAAATATAAACTGCAAATGATAAGACCATCAGATTTCATCTAAATTTTACTTAAAAGGTCAAGAAATGCTTTCGAAATTGTTAAAATTTGCATTTATCGCATTGGCCATGTAATAAATTCAATGTAATTTATATTTTCCAAAATAATTACCATGGCAACTTTCATGACCAGTCCGATTAACAAAACTTTTAACAATTTCAAAAGCAATTTTTGGCTTTTTAAGTAAAAGTTAGATGAAATCTAATACTCTTATCATTCGTAGTTTATATTTCTGCATTATTTGTGTCTTTCATTTTTTCTCTAAAATAATTTTGAAGGCAGGAATTTGCATAAATAAGTTTTTACATGTTAATTTTCTATGTTCGGCTAAGTCATTCAGCACCCTGTATATTAAGCGGCAATGCAACTCTCTCGCTTATAGGTATGCACAGTATGTCTTTTAAAAATAATGTTACTAACTATAATGATTGACGGTTCTATTTCTATTTGGCACGAACTATAGTTTACTATAGATTCTACTCTACTCCTACTGTTTAACCCTTTCAGTCACTCTTTAATTCTATCGAAGGAAAAATTTTGCTATTTGCACCATTGCTTAATTGAATTTTTTGAAAATTTTTGATGAAAATTGCAATGCCCTAGCTACCTTCCCGGCGGAGTTATGGTATGTGATCAAATAACTACACTTTTTTTTGAAAATTAAAAACAAACTGATAAACTTACAAAAATATATTTTTTTATTACTAAATTCGAATAATTAAACATTTCTCTTTATGTACTTGAAGTTTTCAAACTGATATCGCAATAGTAGCAGATTTTATAATTGTTTTTACAGCGCTACTGTAATGCAGTATAGCAGTATAAGGTATAAATGCTCAGTGTAATGTACATTTAGTTTTGGAAAATATTCTGCAGCTTCAGCTTTTAAACACCAAATGCTAGCATTATCACTAAACTTATAAGACAGATGTGTAAACAATTGATTAACGTTTGAACCAACTCATTCTAGCGTCTAGTTCTCTTGCAAAAAAATATTAATTTTCATGTAGTCAATTGACTACAAGGTGACCGAAAGGGTTAAGGCCGCCAACGGATAGATACTCAAATAAATAACATTGAGTTGACAGCTAAAATTTGTCTTCAAAATATGATTTTTCAGTTTATGGTCGCCAATTACAGTGTGAAAACTAAAATTTGTTTTCAAAATAAGTTTTTTCAGTTTACGGTCTTTCCAATTACCGTTTGAAAACTATAACCATATAAAAATAAGGTTGTGTTAAAAAAAGTATTTGTTGCATTATTTTGGACCCCTTACGGGCACGGGCCCCCCCGCAATGCGGGGTCCTGCGCACGCTAGTTCCGCCACTACCTGTACGGTAGAAGCAATCACAAAATACATGATAGATAACCTTTCTTATTAAAATTTTTATTATTAATCGAAAAAATCAGATATGGTACAAAATTCTCTACGGCTACTACGAAAGTAGATATTATCGATTATTCTCTTAAATGAGCGCCATATTGGATTTATGCCGTCGCATAGGCCGCCTACCACAAATTTAAACAAAACACCTGTTAAGGCAGTGATTCCTAGATGGTGCGCTGTGTTGCCATGGAGAGCCTTAGCATCTTTACAGAAGCGCCCTATTATCTTTTTGTTTTTTATTCAATGTGGTAATATATGGCATTTAGAAGAGCTGGTGTAGAACTATAACTTTTAAAAACATCTTGCTTGCAATCATGCAATCATACCATAGGAAAAATTTAGTTCACAAAAGGTGTCCCAAGTAGAAAAAGTTTGGGAACCACTGGGTTAAAGTATGATTGTAGAGCAGGGGTCGGCAACCTTTTAGCTGTGGTGTGCCAAGCCACTCTACCAATATGATTCAGGGTGCCGCCTTAATTCTAAATTATATAATGGGGTTCTAGAGGAGAAGAATTTTAGTGCCATTCAGAACCCCATCGCGTGCCAAGCCTGGCACGCGTGCCATAGGTTGCCGACGCCTGTTGTAGAGTATTTTAAGGAATATATTTAAACTAAAATGCCCATTGGACTACAAATAATTTTGGGTCATGTTGAATTTTCAAGATGTTTTGTAGAGACTTCTTTGTAAAAACCAATCCATGTTGATATTTGAATAGGATCTATCCAACACAACTGAGTAGCCACAAAAACATACAAATTTCAGATAAATTACATTGTTGCACCTTTATTAACTATCATAGATTATTTAGTTTAACAACGCTTGTTTTCCGCATCAGAATCATCAAGAACATAAAAGTTGCATAACAATGCATAATTTGTAATTATGGTCGAAAAAGAAAAATTTGAGTCAAGATATGTTTATAATTTAGAATTACCTGTAATTTAATTTAATAAATGTTTGTTTGTTGAACTTATGAAAGTTTTATTTAAAAAATTAGAAAATGCTTAGTTTATTATAGATAACTCTGTATATTAATAGAAGTACATAAAATAATATCTAATAATATAAAATAGTAGCTTAGAGCCTAATGTTTTCTTGTAGAATAAGAAGAGTTAATAACGAATGAATTAATTTATTTTAATACCTATATACACATCTTAAATTAAAAATTTTCGATTTATTGTTCTATAATTCATTAACTCACGAATCAGAACTTTTCGGCGTCGGCTTCTGAACGCCAGAAATTTTGGGCACTCAAAGTGATTAAGACCATTAAATTTACAGGGTAATTCCGTATAACCAATATAATATTATATTAGAGCCTGAGCCCACGGTTAAAATGGGGTCCGCGAAAAGAACCATAAATCTTATAATTACCAATGGAATTTGGTGGATACCAATTGTAGATTTTAGTAAAATACTCGTAGTACTTACCTAGTATAGAAGATATTCTTAATTGGAACGAATAATAATTAATTCAATTTTTTTTTATTCACAGAAAATGAGAAGAAACAGAAAGTATACCCTTGAGGTATTACTAATAATAAATAAAACACTTTTCTTAAAAATTATATTGCTTAATATGAATTAGTTTTGACTTACATATTCGTCAGCATTTTTTTACAAATTTCTGTTTGTAGGGGTCCTTAAACCAATTAAAACTTTATCTAGAGGTTCGTGGCCAGCATACGGTTGAGAATCACTATTAGAGTGTAAGAAATCTTAATGTTTTAAAATATTAACAAAAAAATCCCCCCCTCTTGAAACGAAACGTTTAATAAATTGTATATCACACATTTGAGCTTTGAACAACAATAAAAATATTTGCTATATTTGGGGGGGGGGGGGGTATATACAAACTCTTTGGGAGGAGAAGGCCGGAGACATATTTTTCAGTTTTTTTGAGTGACTCTTTATATGCTATTTTATCTTAATTGAATTTTAATATAGCAAAAATTGAATAAAAATAGAATATTATCGGGTGTCACACATCGATAACTAGAATTTCGCCAACAAAAGATTATGTTGGTTATTTTTGACTAAATTATAATGTTCTTCAAATAGCAATAATGCGTAATATTTATAATTTGTGTATTTTGCGAAACTTTATAAATTTACTTAAGTAATTTTGAAATTAAAAAAATTAAAAAATTATAAATAAAATAAAATAAAAATAATTTAAAAAAAAATAAAAAAATGAAAAAAAAAGTAGGCACACCAAATTTGACAAAAATTTGATAGAGCTGGAATTCGTGAGCATTTTGGCATTATCGAGTGTTTAGTGTGACATACTATTTTGCATTCCACATGAAGACTTACAGTCGTTAGTGCAATATTGCATAACTAAGAGTTGGTTAGCTATATATACGCTCCTGAAGATCAATAATGAATCAGAAACACATTGCCTGCCGTTCATTCTTAATTATGCAAAGAGTTTGAAAGTAATGTGCTAATACTTAATTATTCTGATCACAAAGTTTCATTAACTATATGCATTTGGCATTTGACAGCTCTTACTGTGTAATAGCATAGATTTTTCTCTTTACTCCATTAATTATTGATAGTATACTAAGTCGAAAATAAGCCGTTTAGGTCTAAATTATTTAAACTTCCTTGAAGCTTAAATTAAGACTTACAACTTAGTTTGCGTCAATAACATGAAATACTGGAATCTACACGAAATAATATGTACTTGGTAATTAATATTTCATATAAACTAATATACTATCTTTCTGAATTTCAGATCTCAGACTATTTCCGAAAAAAGCGCAGCACAGAGAAAAAGAAATTCACGAAATCGATTGTCAAATAGAAGAAGTACAGGATTTGTTACACCAGAAGAGATAGATGCAGCATTAACATTTCATGAGACGGAAAATTTGTGATTTCAGTACAATCGTACTGTGTAAGATTAGGTTATGCAAATTTCTGTAATCATTTTTTCTTGCAACATACATATTTTACTATATTACTTGATGTATGCTACTGAATATTTCAATATTTTTGCTATAAAAACAACTTTCAGGATTTTAAATGTGCAAATGGATTATATAATACATAATAAACTACACGTACGTGAGTTAATAATGCAATTTGTTAATTAATTTATAAGTGTAGTTTTTTAGTTCAGGTGATATTATTGATTAATTAATATAATGAATACTTGTCGTAGGTACCTATGCTAATGTATTTTTGTTAATTATTTAAATATTATTTGTGCATATTTATTGATTTGGTATGGTCATGGTACTAGGCTTGGTAGTAGTGACATGGAAGATCTATGTTTGAATAACAGATTTCATAAAAATTTGTAGTTCGGCTTTCCAGCATACGTATAAATGCAATCTTATAGATAACTCTGAGCAAATTATCAAAAACCCAACTATAAAAATACTTTTAATAATTTTTAAAATATGTTCTATTTTTCTACTAGAAAAATGTTTTTCGTTTATTTTATTTACTTTTGCTTAACTTTTATTTACTTAATGATTGTGTAATTTCATTATTAGTATCAGTTCTTAGTTTTAAACCATATTGTAATTATTATTAGGTATGTTCTAGGAGTGTAAGCTAAATTTTTCGAGGCATAATGTAATTTAATTATAATTTCTCGAATGCTGAGAGTTTACAATAAATAAATTATTTGCTGTTGTAAATTGCATTTATAGTAAAGAATAAATTACAGTAATGAAATAGTAAATAATTTAGTTACAAAATGTGCAGGACCCATGTCACTACGATGTGTTATAAATGGATTATGCATATTACACTACATGTATGGGTAGTATTTTTAACTATGTAAAAATTCTAACGAACTAACCTGAAATGAATGTATAATTATGTATTATGTGTATTAAATCGAATTTTTGGGAAAAATTGATATCAAACGTTTGAGCTTCGTTTGAGTCTTAATGAGCTTCGATTTCAGTCGTTTAGACTTCAACAATCGCGAAGCTATTCGTGAATATTTTTGATGTGGCTGTGAATCCCCTCTCCAAATTGAATTTTTGGGAAAAATTGATGTCAAACGTTTGAGCTTCAATGAGCTTTTATTTCCATTTTTTGAGTCGAACTCTTTGATGGTAAAGGGCTGATGATATGTTTTTATATTTGTTTTCTTATTTAAATTTTTTTTTACAAAATTATAGATGTTCCAAGTTTTGTACTCTTCCTAACAAGTTGCGTGTGGAACCATGCAACTTTTATTTAATTTTAACAAACAACAATTCGACTTAGAATTTTCAGTTCAGGCACTAAAAAAATTTCTAGTAGAGTGATTTTCGGACACGCTGGATTTAATTTAATTTTAAATTTAAGTAATTAAAATTAAAAATGTAAATTAAATACAAAAAGTAAATTAATAAATTTATTTTCTTTCTATTTCAATAGCTGTTTATATTAGTGTTTTATTCAATATCCGTTATAAATATTTTCAGATTTCAATAAACTTAATAAACTAAAATTTATGTAAATACCCAATTATTATATTCAAAATTTAATGCTTCTTTATAAGCGAAAAAAAAGTTTTCGTATAATCAACGACATTGAATATTTAACAACGTAATATTTTTTGTAATCCTAATTTTAGAATAAAAACGCACCTTAATTTAAACGCCGAATAAACAAATCTATAAAATTACGTTGGTTGGGTTTTAACAATAAATGATTCAATTTAATGATACTATTATCAATCTCTATTGCAATACAGCTTTATGGTAATTACGTACAACTTGAAACATTGCATTTAAATATCAGTTTATTGTTAATCAACATAATCTGATTTCAACATCTTATTGAGCTCAGTGTTTAGTATATTTTTTGTTATATTCTGCATTTAATTCTGTAAAATCGTCACTTTCAGTATCAGATCTAACTTTTTTGAAGCCAGATGCTAAATTTATGTTATAGGGTTTTATTTTAATTTCAAATATTTAAAGCTACACCTGATGAAACTTTGTAGCATTGCGGAAATAATTTTGAAATGCCCCCTGTAAAAACACTTCTAAAACTAATAACAATAACTTTGCTTTTATAGATAACAAATACAAGTAGTATAATAGTAATTATAATAAATTTTAATGCATTAAAATATCTCTTATAAACAAGGACTTCTTTTCACCTGAAGCCATGTGACATGAGATTTTAAAGTGCATAATTTTGAGTTAGATAAAATTAATTAGTATTTTAAATAAACAAATCAGAAGCAGTCAAGCGTTAAACAATTTAGCATCCACACCTATCTCACATGAAAGGATAATGAGAGCACAAACCCTGTGAGAAATTAATATCAGTGTTAGTTGAGTATTGGCAACTTCGAAAGTTCGGTAAAAATTGTTCTCTATTTAGTTAACTGTTTAAAAAATCGGTTATTTTCATTTTAATTGTTTTGAAAAACGCGCTTAACGGCAAACAAGGACAATTTTGTAGTTAACTGCCGTGATTTATGCGATATCCAACTGTTGGTCCAACCGAGATAGAAGTTTTGATTTAATCACTAGTAGTAAAATTTTGGTTACCGTATAGCAAAGCGTAAAATTTATAGTGAATGCAGAGACATATCAAAGTTGGAACAAATAAAAGGATACAATACCTGCTTAAAAATGTTGGAATTAAATGCTAAACATTTATTGAACATAGTAAAAGAGTAAGTAATATTATTGCAATTATATAGTATAGTAAGTACCTAATATTGAAAATACTTTATACTAACTTACAGTACACATCGGTAACTATGACTAATGGATAATAAAATAATATTTTTGATAATATCACTATTTACTTAATTTTTGTAAAATCAATAAATATATAATATGGTTTCAAGTAATGAAAATTGTTATCTTTAATTATTATTATTGTAAAATGACATTCTAAATGCTATTTTAGTAGGTATAAGTTATTGTATTTAACTTTCACGTTGCACTATTCGAATAAAAAATGTCCCAAATTAAATTTTTAATTGATTAGTTATTTCTAATTTTCTTATGCAGCAGGTGAAGATATCAAATTCATCTTATTAGTTGTTACTAATAGTATATAATATGTAATATAATATAAATTTTATTAAATTAAAATTAAATCAAAGGAATTGTACTTACGTATAGATTACAACAGAATCATTATATTTCGGGTATTAAATTTTATATTACAGCTAAAAATAATTTTGTAAGTTGTTTATACCTTTAAGCCCCGTAGGTATCTACCGATAAAAATTTCTAAGTGGTAGGTAACCGAGTCCAAATCGATCACATCAGAAACGATTACTAAAAATGCGTGTGCTCACTTAAACTTGAATTCATTGTAAATTAAAATAATCTAAACAATAGTATTGGATTTTCAACAATGAAAAAACTTAAAAACTTAAGAATTTTTGCTATCTGTAACTATACAAAATTTATCTGTTACTTTAGTGATTGAATTAATTTTAAATTATTAATTAAAATATAAATAATAACATAATTTGTAATTGGGTTTTCTTATATTCTTTTCTTTAAAATTTCCTATAGAAAAATATTAAGCTTTATATAATACGACGAGAAAATGTAATTAGAGATTCGCAAAAAATTAAGAGTTTATAAAATATAAATATGTATTACTCAAGTCAATCCGACGTAAACAATTCACCATTGTTCATTTTTAATAAATAATTTCTCCCCTTATAAAATTTGGTAATTTAACAATATAAAATTATAATTGGGGAAATTGAATTGGACTGGTACAGACCAGGATAATTTTAATGGCAGATAATTTAATTTGAAAAATGATCAACATCATAATTAAAATTAAATTTGATAATTAGAACAATTTTCAAAAAATAAATTGAAAAATATAAAAAAAAATTATTGTAACGAAATTGAACAAACTATTAACAAAAATTATTTTTCTGGAAAATTTTTTCAGGAAATTTTGAACTGGAAAATAAGAACTCAATATTTATTAAAAATTTAGATATATTAGTGATAACAGAATTTTACGTGATATTTTTTCAGTTTTTGGTGACATTTTTAGGTGATAGATAACTCTTGACCGTATAGTCACAATAATAAACCTGCAAATTCATTCAAGCTATTGAAAAGGTCAATGGAATGCAAATTAAAGATAAAATTGTTCTAATGGAGTATTACATATCGCACACCGAACATTTAAAGAAATTTGGATGTAACTGAAACTCTCTTCTTTAATATTTATTTCAAAAATTACAGTGAAGATTTCCCGGAACAAAATTTGACAAAAACACTTAAAGTTATGAGTAAAATAACAAGCGTGGCAATACAAGCATTAAAGATTCAAATGGAAATCTTAGATAGCTGCATAAAATGCAAGACCTTAATACAACGGTGTCGAGTTAACTGAAAATCACCGTTTGTATGTTGATGTCGCTTAGATGAAAATCCAATAGCAACAGAAACTCTAGAGTAAACTTTCCGAATTTGAAAAGGAAATCGACCGGCTACATCGATGTTATATAATTCATATGTACAATACTTGGACGGCAGTATGGACGACTCGGATTTACAGCTTAGAAATTAATAAATTTTGAACTATGACTTCAGCTGAAATAATGAAAGGAAACTACTGTAGTCCTGAAGAAGAAATGAACAGGAACCGAAAGAAGTTCACAACGCTCAATTTAAATACAATAAAGAATCACAACTTTTAATCACTTACTTATGCAACGAATGTCTATCAAGATCTACAGAATAGTGCAATTAGATATTGCAGTCCTCCAAATCTATCTCGATAGGTTGTAAGCCTATGACGTTATTGTGCAGCAAAACTCCCGTTCGTTTTAATCGTATTCGATATCCTCTAAATCAAAATGTTTAAAAGTTTAAATGTTATCACCAGTCAAATAATAGAATAAAAACACCCAAGAAATTAACTACCGACGATGCCCATTGCAAGGATTTTCTAGACACTTCGAAGGATGTCAATTAAAAATTTTTCCCTGTCGATCATTTTAGACGATTTTACGAAAATAAAAAAGTAATAATTTTGTCATATTTAATTTATATTTAAAATGAGATGTAATACACAATTATATTTAAATTTTGTTTATAGTAATCATCAGAAATACGTACCTACGCTCTTGTCCTCTTTAATGATTTATTTGACACTCTTAAATAATTGGGGTCAGTGTTTAGTGGAGAAATTTGTAAATAATTGAATAATATACATAATTACCTACAACGACTTACGCACGTAAGTTTAGAAATTAATACATAAAGAGATTTTACCATACCAAGAGAACCCTTTATAATCAATTCCACTCTTGGCTATAATAATATATTTATTTTTCTGGAAAGTTTAAGACATATTCAATGGACGCTATCGTTACCGTAAATTTTAAGATTATACAGAACCTAAAGTAATAATGTAGGTGTAATAATAATTTATAACATATCAGGTATATCATTTAAAATTAGTTCTAAAGCAATTTAATATAAGTATTTAAAAAATTTGCAATATTTATTAACACTAATTTTTTTATTGCAGTATCAAGACCCCCACTATCCCAATTTATCACAATAGTAAGAATGAAAGTAAAGCAAGCAGAAAACCTAAAATTTCCGGAACATCAGGTTTTGTCCCTCGAGACTCTCAAGAGCTAATACTGGATAACACCGTCATTAACCACATTTCGCGGGTAGCTTGGTTCAAACATGACTATGGACATCTAAACTTAGCCTTTGTAGAATATGATGGGTAAGTAACTAATTGTTACGGTCGTTCTGGATTATAACAATTATCTCAATATTAATTATAAGTTATACGCTTATGATAATTTTATGTAACTGTGGTCACCGAATTATGCTTTCGTTAATTTCTTCGGCAATACTAAAAGTTTTAGATGAACAATAAAGTTAATGTTTTGTGAAACTTTCTCTAGGAGCAATTCAAAATTTAAGTGTCAATAAAAAAATAAATGCATTTGTATAAATTTATCTAGGAGCAGACGATTTTTCAAATAAGTACAGTGAGTGTACAAAGTATTCGTCACCTCCTATGTTACCCATGTAAATTGCACATTTTGAAACCGTTTTTTGACATACAAAAATCGCTTTTTAGACATTTTTTGTTAAAACTTTCATTATCTTCAATTTTGTACTTATACATTTTTCAATTTTGTCGTCCCGTTTTTGACTTACAGCGACTTAAACAAGACTCTGTAAAATTCAAAAAATATTATCATCTGTATCTCAGAAACGGTGCAACGAAATTGAAAAATGTATAAGTAGTTTTTGTTGAAAATTTTATTCTCTACATTTTTGTTTATATACATTTTTCTATTTTGTCACACCGTTTCTGAGATACAGATGATTATATTTTTTGTATTTTACAGAGTCTTGTTTAAGTCGCTGTCAGTCAAAACCGGGGCGACAAAATTGAAAAATGTATAGGTACAAAATTGAAGACAATGAAATTTTTAACAAAAATTGTCTAAAAAGTTTAGCTGTTAAAACGATTTTTATATGTCAAAAAACGGTTTCAAAATTTGCAATTTACATGGGTAACATAGGAGGTGACGAATACTTTCTATACTCACTGTATTAATTTGCTACTAAGGCCAGGGCCACACTGACAACCCGCGACAGCGTACAATTTTTATTGTTATTTTTCTCGCGGCGTTCAAAACATATATGTTTAATAAAGAAAAAAGAAATTAATATAATTTTATAAAATATAAATTTTAATTACATACATAGTACCTATATAAAAACTTAAATATAATTAAAAATTCAAATTTCATTCTAGCATAATTTCAAAAAAAGAATTAAAAAATAAAAAGAATATCATCTTTTAATATTGCGAAATAGTACAAACTATAATAGGTAATTATTAAAATAATTTCGCTTGACCGCTACAATGTCATTATAAATTTATTATTGCCAGTGAAGCTAAAGGAGATATCACCAAAAAATTCATATTGATTAACAAACTATACTAAAATTAAAGAAACGGTACTTTTTACATATATATGTATGTACATTCGGCTACACTATGATTCACTTCGCAATTGCAAAAATTGTATTTATTGTAACTGATGACTCATACATTATGACTCATATATTATAATAACCTGGTAGTTACTATACATATCTGGTGACTATACTGCTGACTTCTAGATTTGATGATTCCTAAAGGTTTCTAAAGATATCTTTCGGGAAGTTTCATTGGGTATAAATAACGATGTAATTCGTTTAAAAGACAGTCCTACATAGTTCTGACTTTCATCTTTCTTTAAGAAAAATGTAATCTGAAAAACTTTAAATCCGAATGATACAATATACCTACTGTCTCTGTAATTTAAAACTGGATAACGTATAAATAAATATATTATCCTAGTCTCGTTTCTCGTTTACTTTTGCATAATTATAATGACGAAATCAATATTCCTGGAGCTGGGTCAAATTTACAATTGTACCCATATAAGCTAAACTTATTACTTACGAGTTACGTGATTGCAACAACATTCAAAGAAATTTTGAATTTGATGTGACATGAGCAGCAATTTGTGTACAAAGTTGGAACACCATTCGCTAAACCAAATTTAATGTATTCTATAAAATGAAGATGCTTCAAACTAGAATATTTGACAGGTCTTTAAACATTTGTGGGCCCCAAGGCAGTTAAATTTTCGGGACCCTCTAGAAAATTATTACTTGCATAATATGTCTTTAATTTTACTACTCAATAATTAAAATAAACAGTTGCAATAATAACAACTAATTTTGAAAAATTAAACAATGTTTATTAATTTTTTTTTATTTTTTAAAATTAATAATTGGTAATCAAATTCTACTTTTTTATAAAAAGTATTTTTTATAAAGTTTTTTATAAAAAAAAATAATAAAATGAGAAAATATTTTACAAATTATTTAGTAGCTGTGTTTGAATTTAGTTGGCATTGTTTTCAAATTTCTATGTTATTTTGCGTCTATAACTTATGAAAGTTAGCGATTTTAATTTTTTAGATAATCAATCTCTTTGTTACATTTAAACCAAAAAATAAATGTTGGCTTATACCAGCCTGTGTCTACCCACTTAAATACGCACCCATTTTTTGGAAGTTGACAAATAATAACATACTCTTAATTGGGCTTTTATTAGTTCGTTGCGCATATTTAACAATTGACAACAATAATAAAGTTAACCATTTTCTTGTTTTGATATTTAAATTAAATGTTTTATTTATCTCTTGCAGAAATAATATTTAAGGTAACACATATTGTCGTTATACACATAAAACGCCAAAATTTTACGAAGCGTAACGCAAAGTAAAATTAAATTAATTTTATTCAAGCTTGGATGCTTTTATTGTTTAGGTTGTTTAATGCCTTAAGGTCTATTTCTTTGGTAGGTACAATGCAACACATATTATGTTCGTTTGCCATTATCTCCTGCTTATATATATCTTAGCAACCACAAATTGAACGCTTCGTTAATAAATCTATGGTAGTAACGCACGGTTACTCTAAATATTGATGCACTCTTGGTTTTTTTTAGAAGTATATGGCCATGTAGACGCTATATTTTATTGGGAAGGAAAGTGGAATGATCCCCAAATGCACACTTTTAGGAATTTTATTATCTGAAACTTGTAGTAGGTACCTTGAACATGAAACAAGATTGCGGAAGATATTTAAATAGTGTTAAGCTTTAATCTATAAAAACTAGGTCGGATTTTTACGTCGATGTAGTACTAAGTACTACATATACCTTTAACGTGATATGTTAGTAAACGTAACTATATGTACAGTAAATACCTTCTCTACTATAGTAAGTTAGGATTTTTCATTTCAGCAGTACAGAGGATGAGATGTAATTGAAATTCTTTATTCTTGCATAGGAAACAGAAATACTACGTGCAAATACTCATTCTAAACAGATTACGGAAGTCAAACAAGCAACTTGCACCGGTGATCTTATCAAGAACACCCTTTCTTACTGCTCTCTATTAATTTTAGGGTTTAATCGGGCTAGTTGTCTGTAACCCACAAAAAAACTTTCTAAACTTTCTAAAAATCTTAGGAAATACTTAAATTTTTACGAATTACGTTATTTGCTATACGAATTAGATTTTTAACATATTTAATTCTTCACAGATTTTGTTAATTCCTATTTAATGTTAACACCACTGTTGTAAAGTGTTATAGCAACAGGCAACAAGGAACTAGCAGCATACACCAAAGTTCGCGAGAGACAAGATTTCTAAAGGCGGGAGGTTAGCTCCTCCAAAATCAAAATTAATCTCCCCAAAATTAATTGAGTCTCGTTTATTTAAACAAAAGCAAATTTTAATTTAAAAAACGAATAAAATAAACAAGGTTTGGTCTGTGGCTCTATTTTTGCTCTTTTCACTTCCATATAAAATAATTCGTGAATTCTAAATAAGTAAGTAGATACTAGGTAAATAAAAAATTAAATTCAAAATCTTTTTTTCGTGCTTTTGAATTAGTAGCAAAATTATTGTTGCCTGTGACTGCTAGCACTCACGAAATTGCCAGCAGATTGCATTTTGGTGACTTTTGAGTAAAACTTGATGGCGACCTATATTTTTTTATTTTTTTATATAGATAGTACTTAAAAAAATTCATTACACAGCAAATGAAGACACATCAGCAACATAAGTAAAATGTACACGTCAATTGTTGTAAAATAACTGTAGTACAACTTACTACAATAATTGTTGTTAAATTTTAACAACATTGTGATATAAAGTACTTATTATTTGTTTATCAACTATTTTGAGTAATAAAGCAACATAATACTCTCGAGTTAAAAGTACAAAAAAATTGTAAAATTATCTACATGCATCGAACAACAATGCGTTAGTGCATTTTACAGCTGATGTAGTATAAACAGCATGAGAGGTGCGTTTAATTTTACTACATAAAAAATATTAATATAACTTTTTTTTTGCGTGTACATTTATTAAATTATTTTGAAGTTGGTCACGAACTTATGGGCTAGATAGCAATCATTTCTTAATGAAAGAACCACGAGGAATTCAATATAAATATAAAAAATTTTCTACGAGAAACATAAACTATGATAATAAATTAATTTTAATTAAAATTGTAAAAAAACATTCCGTTGCTGAATAGCTTATACTTGAGTACTATAACTTCAGTTCAGAATAACTGAGCGAAATATCATTATAAATATATAATTTTTTTTTGTTAATTGTTATATTAAACTTGGTCTACGAATAATAGTCACACCTGTTTAAATCTGTTATTATGCGTTTTATAATGGTTTATATAATAGGTACACAAGGTACACTGAAGTTTACTTTTTATTTTTTTCGTGTTTAAAAATCATAAAATTATAAAACTCGCCAAAACACTTTTTAGTGTACAGTAATACAAAATTTAAAAAAATAATGTTTCTTTTTCAGCCAAAAAAGTCGGGACTGAAAGGGTTAATGTTCCCAAATAAAGTGATTGTATTATTTTTTTCTGGCCTACAAGTTACAGGTTTTTATAGATAGATACAATAAAAAATGCACCGATAAAACCACGTTTTCTATTTAATTCTGAAATATCGTTTTTAGATTAATTGAAAGTAAACACTCATCTGCACAGGTTTATGTTTATTGAAGTCGACCGGTTTCGTACACTATCCTATGAACATCATCATCAGCGGCAGAGCTTATGTCAATTTGGAATATACACAATTTTTAAAAATATACATTTATCAATAAAAACCACTAGTCGTGTAATTAAAATTTAAATAAATTAATAGTTGAAATAAATAATAAAATATAAATCGCGTTACACAAAAAGGCTTTTTTAATAGGGTACGATCCGCGGCTTTAGAGATGTTTTTTCCAATATAGTAGGCTCAAAGACCAATTTGTCTGAGCATCTGTTCTTTTCTTAAAATATTGTTTAGAGCAAATGTGTTTTTACTAAAAGCAATAGAAAATATAATTTTAAGTAATATTTATCTATGCTTTTGGATATTAGAGCTTCGGTAATAATATTCTAATTGCCAAATTTCGCAAACAAAAAACACTTCTAAAACATAAAGACAGGTCATCGTAACGGGGGGGCTAACTATACGGAAAGAGCCAATGGAATAATTTAATTTTGTTTTTGAAGCTTTTTTACCAAAACTTTTTAATGATTTTTCAAATTTAATGCAAGTTTTTTTATTTGCGGCCCTGGTTTGCATGCTAACCGTTGCACACAGAGACAAATTATTAAATTACAACGACAAAAATATAAAATATGATTTTGGTTGATTTTCAGATCAGAAATGGGGCTCCGTCAAGTTGGCCCCTCCATTTTGGAATTTGAAATTTTTTTTGCATAATTTGGAAGTGCTCGCGAAGTGCTGGCGAGTGCTGTAAATTTTTTTGAAAGTGCTAGGTTCGTTAATGTTTTATTAGCGAAATACGATTTTCGGGTCGAAAGGGGCCAACTTGACGCACCCTCTCCACTTTGGAATTTTAAATTTTTATTTGTATAATTTGGAAGTGCTCGCAAAGTGCTGGCGAGTGCTGTAAATTTTATTGAAAGTGCTGGGTCCGTTAGATTTTTATTATGAACTGAAAAATCGGCAATTGACAAAAACGTCAAGTTGGCCCCTCTTTTTTTCAATTTTATTAAATATTTAATTTTTCTTCATATTATTTAAAACTACTCTTGAAGTGCTGGCGAGTGCTGTAAATTTTTTGAAGATATCTATTTTATTAAAAAATTTAAAAACTAAGCTCCGAGCAAGACACATTGAATTCAGAAAAATTTAGGAAAAAGGAGCTTTCAACAAATCGATGTTTTTCTTGGGTCCTAAGTCAATATAAAGAAATCAACTACCCTTCTCTTAACTGACTAGTTTCGATTTTAATTTAAATCTTAAATAATTAGAACATTAAAACACCGAAATCAATTCAGAACCCATTACACACACCAACCCCCTTACAGTGCTCAACTCACTAATAGAAAAACCAATTAACAAATCAACGGAACAATACAATAAATGAACATAAAACTTCTGTCTAAAACTTTTAAAAAAATGAATAGGTTTAAGGGGGGGGGGGCATCGAGGCGAACGGATAGTGTATTAACCGATTAATTATAATCAGATTATATTCGTGATTCCACGAATATAGTATATAGGAAAAATGGTGACGGCTAAGTAGTGTAGAATAAGCGATGAAATAAGAGTGAAAATAAGAAAATACAGTGGCGTAGTAATTATTAATTCGAAATTTGAAGTGATCCATTTATGTCCGATTTCTTCACTTAGAGATATCTATCGGATAAGTATAAGTATACGTATAACCCTATAACCAATCAAATTAATCAAGTGACCATACAGACAACCGTTTTGATTGGTTATATAGTTAAACTTATCCTATAGATATCTCAAGTAGGTCATTTGCATTCATGCAAAAGTAGGTTATTATAAAACGATTGCATGGAAAATGGGAACTCTACAATGATTTAAAAGAAAAAGTTGATAAATATTGCAATCCCGAAAAATCAATTGTATGTACACTTTTATTTTTTTTGGCATCTTAAAATGTTTTGGTAAATTCAAATTTATATGCTATAAAAAGAAATAAATAAATAAACATAAATTGGTTACGCTTTTTGTAATAAAAATAAATAAATTCCAAAACTTTAATAAAATAATTAAAAACTCCTTTTTCCTAAATTTTTCTGAATTCAATGTGTCTTGCTCGGAGCTTATTTTTTAAATTTTTTAATAAAATAGATATCTTCAAAAAATTTACAGCACTCGCCAGCACTTCAAGAGTAGTTTTAAATAATATGAAGAAAAATTAAATATTTAATAAAATTGAAAAAAAGAGGGGCCAACTTGACGTTTTTGTCAATTGCCGATTTTTCAATCCTTAATATAAATCTAACGGATCCAGCACTTTCAATAAAATTTACAGCACTCGCCAGCACTTCGCGAGCGCTTTCAAATTATACAAAAAAAAATTTTAATTCTAAAGTGGAGGGGGTGCGTCAAGTTGGCCCCTCCAAATTTTTAAATTTTGATTTCTTAATAAAATTTTAACGGACACAGCACTTTCAAAAAAATTTACAGCACTCGCCAACACTTCTCGAGCACTTCCAAATTATGCAAAAAAAAATTAAAAATTCCAAAGTGGACGGGATGTAAAACTAATTTTTATATTAAATAATTTGTATATTACATAAAACATCTACAATTTTGATTTAAGGTTGTTAAAAATGAAATTGAAGTATATGAGAATCCGTTATAAAGGGATTCTACCACTGCGACTACCTAAAAAGAAAACGCTCTCATTAACAAAGGGGGAAACAAGGGGACTTCTACTTTGCGTGTTTACATTATTTTAAAGATAAATTTTCAAACATAAAAAAAAAATTGGTGTAATTTTTGGAACTTTTTGTGTAACTCAAGTTAAAGATAGCATTTCAATATTTTTTTAAAACCATATATGCTTCTTCATACAACTTGCTATATATAATACTTTATACAATAATAATGCATAGTGAAGTACATACCTGATGCTTCAAAATCCATATTGAAAAACTTATATTTTTAAATTCACAAAAAGAACGATCGTAATGTTACTAGAACAATAATTCAATAGCAAATAACAATAACGGCCATGCGAGAGAAACTCTACTTTACACGCTCGCTCAAACTGTTTGGGTTCGATAATTAAAAAAATTTTTATGCCCGATTATGGACTGACTTATGGACAACATTTTGACGGTATTTGAAATTAGTTTAAAAGAAATACCTAAATCTATTTTTGTCGCCGTAATTTGGTCATTTGTCCCTGTGTGCGTTGGCAGGCCCAACCAGAAGGGGGGGCTCGGAGATTTGTCCCGGTGCCCGGGATTCCTCAACGTCCCGGCAGAATAACTAAATACATTCCGAAAAGTGAATTTTTAAAATTTGAACAAATAAAAAAGGGAATGGGATAGTTCGTCGCGAGCGTTTCGTCGCGGCCGTTTCGCCGCAGCCGGTTCGCCGCAGCCGGTTCGTCGCATAACCATTTTGACGCAAAATTTATTGGTCGCATGGACAATTTGCCGCAGGACTGTTGGCCACAAAATCAATTCGCCGCAGGACTGTTGGCCGCAAAATCAATTCGCCGCAGGTCTGTTAGCCGCAAAATTAATTATTTATAATTTTAAAAGCAAAAAAAAACTATTTATTATTTTATTAAAACAAATTACTTAATTAATATTAGGTTAGCTTTTAATTTATTTTAATTTCTTTTTTAAAGTGAAATTAGTCTTTCAACCTTATATATTTTATTATTTATAGATTAGAACTGTTGAAAGAGATTATACCTAAATCATATTGTGTATTGTTTATGATTTTTAAGGGTGAATTCATATTGTCCGATTTTATTGTGACATTTTGACTGCAGTTTGCTGAAGTTTTTTATTGTTCTTATATTGTTTTACTTTCCCCAATGTGTTTCATTATAAATTATGTTTAGATGTTAGATGTTACAATAACAGTAGCTTGTTGGTAGGTGAGTTGTTGATGTCTTGATGTATTTTTTCTTATGATTATCAATTTTTAGATTCTGGTGAAGGCCAATATACATATAAGGTTCAAACCGGTTAATAAGCATAAAGTAGCATTTGTTTAATTTAAGGACACAAAATACCCAAAAAAACAGGCCATCTCCTGAGTTATTATGAAATTGGTCTACTTACAAGTATGGGGTTGTCCTTTAATCACGTGAGGTTCTAACAGGGGGGGAGGGGTTTAGAATAACATCACGATTGATCACGATGGGGGGGGGGATGTTGTGACAATCACGTGTATATTTTCTTACGACCACGTGAAATCCCGAGCGAGCAAATTTATGCCTAAAAGCAACATAACAACAATATTTGGCTCTCAGCTGGCTTCTGGCACTGAACCTTGTGACTCCACTTGTCGCCCCGCTGCCCGCGGCCTTTTGTCTTGCCGTTTGTTCTTGAAAAAAATTTTCAAAAAAAAATACACGTGATGTTGGGTAAGGGGGGTAGGGGTAGCCGAAAACCTCACGACGTATCACCAAAGGGGAGGGGGGGTAAAAAAATTGCATAAAAAACCTCACGTGATTAAAGGACAACCCCTATCTAGAAAAATATTATATCAATATTATACCAACTTATCGGATTATTCAATTCACCTATCTAAATTAAGATTAGTTTTCGCGGCTAATAGGTTCTGCGACAAAAAGAGCCGCGGCTAATAGGTCTTGCGTCGAAAGGGATCGCGGTTAATGGGTCTTGCGTTTAATAATCCTTGCGTCGAAACGCTTGCGTCAAAATGGGTGCGCGTCGAAACGGCTGCGGCGAAACGGCCGCGACGAAACGCTCGCGACGAAAAGTCCTAGACCCAATAAAAAATTAGATAGGTATTGAGTATGTTTTTTCATTCTTATTAAAAAAAGTTACATAATAAAATTATGATTTGACGAAAATTAGTTGATTACTGTTTTTTTTTCAATTAATTTACCTATTTTAAATGATTTGCCCGTAGTTTTCCTTAATAAAAATACGAAGTTTCATATTTTTCTTAATTTTGAGCAGGGGGGCCGCAAAAAGTGTTGCCACAGGGCCCGACGTGGCTCTCAACGGCCTTGGCCTTAAAACAAGCAGTTGCATAGAAAAGAGATTATGTTGAAAAATAAATAAGAAAATTAGAATAAAAATGGTCTTATGCAACAACTTGACTGATTTTTTCGGAGATACCTTTCTAAGTAACATTAAATTTCTTCTAAATTAAAATTAAAATATATTTATATTTTCTGAGAAAAACAAATATTTTGAAATTTAGATTTAGATGTAGTGCAAATTATTTGATATTCACGAATATTGAAATAATATATTGCAGACGTAGGTACTAGCTGTGGTACTAGAGACTTATAAAAAGTCGTCAATACGTCAATAAAAATCACACCAGTGCATACGTAGAACCTGTCAAACCCGTAGGTTTAGATCGACAAAAAATGTTTGATATTTCAGGAAGACAAGTTAATTTTTGAATTTATTGAACTTGATGAAAATAAAAAATTTAAAAAAACAAAAATGTTGAAATAAATCAAGGAAATTAGAAATATTCAAAAAGTCAACATCACCTGAATCTTCCACTTTGCTGTTATTATTGAAGTTGTATACCGGGTGCTGAATGAGTAAGGGCCAATTTCATAATAAAAGTTAACAGGGCTTTAAACCTTGAAGGGCGATTTAAAACAAAACTGATGAGTTTTATTGGTCTGTTTTGTCTCTTAGCCGAACATAGGAAATTAACATGTAAAAACTTATTTATGCAAATTCCTGCTTCCCTAATTATTTTAGATAAAAAATGAAAGACACAAAAATAATGCAGAAATATAAACTACGAATGATAACACCATTAGATTTCATCTAGCTTTTTAGAAACTTAGCTTTTATCAGTCTGATAAAGGAAACTTTTAACAATTTCTCAATTTCAAAAGCATTTTTGGACTTTTTAAGTAAAAGTTACATTAAATCTAATGCTGTTATCCAGGGACGTTTTACACTATAGGCTAAAAAGGCTAAAGCCTAAGCCGCCAAATTCTAAGGGGCCCCAGAAATTTAAAGCATTCCAGGAATTTTAAACGCCTCTGCGATCTGCTATCCCGAAAAGCCCAAAGTTTAAAAATCCCGTAATTTAAAATATTACATGTTCGAAAACTAATTAAACATGTCTCTTTTAGTAAATAAGCATAGGTAATTGATACACACAGACGGGGAAGAGGGCGTCGACTGATTTTTAGCCTAAGGCCTTAAAGCCTAAAAACGTCCCTGCTGTTATCATTCGTAGTTTATATTTCTGTTTTATTTCAGTGTCTTTCATATTTTCAAATAATTAGGGAAGCAGGAATTTGCATAAAAAAGTTTTTACATGTTAATTTCCTATGTTAATGAACGGAAAAATATATTTTTTAAATAAAAAAATTCTGTGTCCGGAGAGGCCAATTATCAATTTTTGGATATAAGCCCATGTAATCATGTAATATAATATTAATTTCAAAATTATAAACAGATAAAATAGTATATTACTACTCCAGGTTAAACTGTTTATTAATGGCTAGTATGCAATTAATTTAACACGATTGATAGACTATTAATTTGATGCTCTCGATAAATAATATACTATTTTATTAATTACGAAGTATTTAAATCCTAGCGTCCTTTAACTTATATTGAGTGGCGAAAAATAACAAGTAGGCCCATTAGCTCAGTTGGTTAGAGCGTCGTGCTAATAACGCGAAGGTCGTGGGTTCGATCCCCCCATGGGCCATTTTTTTTTGTTTATTTCTTACCGATTAAAATAATATAATATCTATTTATTTTAAATTACTTTTTCAATTATTTTTAAATATATATCTATTTGAAATTTGTAAACCTTTTCAAGCGACAAAATTTAAAAACTGAAATTTGAAAATACAGGAGGTTATGCAAAACTAATGAATACTGCAATTCGCTAACAGGATTTAATATCTGATGAATGCATGGTAGATGGCGATACCTACACGTTGTACAAAATATAATCAATAGTGTAGTTAGTAATGCAACCAATAGTGTCGCTTAAAATTTTCACATAAACGGCGAATACAAATGAGAATAAATATAATTTTTCTTCAAATATATTTAAAAGAATCAATTTTATGTTGGTGTATATAAAAGGCATAATAGTTTATCGTCATTTTATAAAATTATTAACGCTTTATACTCTCTAATATTCAATATAATTGTATTTTAATTTGGTATTTGTATTAGTTACGCCACTGTCTGTTTGTTGTTTTTTTTATTAACTATGGTCACATGAGATACCTTAAACCAATAAGATTTCGGGGTGCATTACCATATTAGCAATAGAATTGTCAGTAGTGATTTTTAGTAGTGACCCTTTTGAAGTTATCAAGTGCAATTTTAAATTTTACATATATAAAATTGTGAGTCTGGTAAGTAAATCGCAATGTACGAATGGCAACAAATGATAGGAGCTATTACTTCATTTATCAAATATTATTCAATTGAAACATGACAAAATTTTTATTGGGAGAAAATCAATAAATTTATGTAATGTAAAATTTTGTGCCACATTCAATGTTTAAGTTAAATTATAATAGAAAAGTACGAATTATTGTAAAAAGAACACAAAATACAGATTAAATTTGTTATTACATTTATTACGCATGATGTCTTTGAGTATGCTAATTACTTTTTAATAAACATGTAAACGAGCACGTCTTCGCCAAGCTTTGCTTGTATAGCTTTGCATGGTAAATTTAATAATAACAGTCTGTTCTCTTTAATCTAGATAATATTGATTTTAAAAAAATTAAACCAACTTGGTCATTCTTAGGTAATTCTTAGGTACAAAGGGTTCGTTTCTACAATTTATAAAAATAGTAGTATTGCAAACCTTGTGTATACCTACTACGTAAATTGTTTTTCAAATTCTTGCAACATCTGTAATACTGCGAATTAATATAACCGGAAATAGAAAACACTTAAAAATATTTACGAACAAATCTGCCTACATTTCAATTTTTCAAACTATAGAAACCAATAAAACTTACGAAAACAACGAAATTTATATTCTTATTTCTTATCAATAGTTTGTGTAAAATTGCACGTAGGTAGAAGGTAGATACCATTTTATTTCACCAATGTAAGTTCAGAATTTCTGTTTACTTCAAACTGGAAACGTCCGGTTTAGTCAGAAGGTGAAAATATATTTATCGAATTTGTAGTATTTATCGTAGCATAGGTATAAACTTGTTTATACCAAATACTTTTCTTTGATGGTATTTTTAGATATTTATATGTATATTCAAATTTATATTGGTATTTTTGTTTTGTTGGTCTAAAAATGTATAAAATGATAGTAGAAAAGGAAATCCGTTTCATGAAGTCCTGTCCCATCCCACGGGACAGAAAATTTCTACTGAAGATCAATTCATGAAGAACTGAAACAAGAGGTTGATAAAAGGAAATTTGATTAAATATATACTCGATCTTTATTTAAAACTAAAAGTTTGCAAGTAAGTACCTAAATCAAATAGAACTTTTGTAAGCTATCCAGCGAGAAACGCATTTCTTGCCAAATATTCCCTGGATTATCTCTATCCTGAAGTTTATTAGAAATAATGTCCCGAGATAGAATTGGGGATCTCGTAAATAGTGCGAACTAAAGATTTGGTTAAATTGGAAAAATTTTTCTTTTTTTTCTTTTGTGTCATGGTTTATTGTTATAAACCGACTGTGATGTTAAATTAACACTAATCAATTTGATCTCAAACATTACGGATATAAAAATTAGTCTGTTTCCTTAGTTGATAATTTTTGACAAAAATTAGTTAACTTACTAAGTTAAAAACTTGCTTAGTTGATGCTACATCAACTCATTCGCGGCAAAACCAAAAGTTTACAATAAAAATAAAATTTTTCTTACAAAAATAAATAGTATTTATAAAAATTAAATTATTTTAATTGTTACATCAAATATATTGCTGTGACTTTCCTTACATTTTACCAAACTACTTCATTTAAAAATAAAATTTGCACCTTGATTAATTTTGTTATCTTTTTAATTATCCCTTCTGATCCACGACAATATACTACATATTATTATGTATAATAAAAATGACTAGACATAACAAATTTATAAGAAAATCATTTATTCCTTAACACCCGATTTCTCCAAATCAAGATGATTTTGAATTGGTGTTGTCTAATTGGTTACTCGAATAATTTATCTAATAGATTTGTATCTTAGAGATAACTCAAGGTGAAGAAATCCGACATATTAATGTCCGATTTCTTCACTTAGAGATATCTATCGGATAAGTATAAACATACGGATAACCAATCAAATTAATCAAGTGACCAAACAGACAACCGTTTCGATTAGTTATCCGTATATTTATACTTATCCGATAGATATCTTTAACTGAAGAAATCGGGCATAAGTCGTTTTTCCATATTAGTTATTTTTAGAAAAAATATTGATTATCATAATAAATAATTTAAAAAATCGCATTCAGATAACTTGATGGTTGATTTCAGATAGTTAAAAATTTAAGTGGAAGGAACAAGAAAAATCAAAATATCGTAGATATCTAAGAAGGGGCAAATTAAATTCTTTTATGGGAATCGTTTCGAAGGGAATTTTTTTATTGTTAACAGTCCCCGAATTTTTATGCATTTTCTTGCAGGAACTTTTAAAATGCAAATTTATATATCTGATTCCAACCTTCTGATTAGAATAAACCTTGCTTGTTATTATTAGATTATGTAAGTAATATATTATTAAAACGTTCATTAAAACAAAAAAATAATACAACTTCGTAGTTAAAAATTTTATATTTTTTGTTTATAGATTAGGTACTGTTTACTTTTTTAAGGACATTGTTTTGCGATTTTACTGTATTTTAAATGGCATTAAAATAAGTCATAAACCGATTAATGAATTTTAATGACGTTTATTTGTATATTATAATTTTTGAACCTGGAAGTTCATAATAAAATCGCTTGTCAAATTAATGTTCATCAGCGTACGGCATTATTCAAAAAGTTTTAGATTTTTAGACATTTTCAGAGGTAAATAATCTGAATATTTTAATTCAATATAGTAATTTATGATTCTTGTATTTATATGTATTAATTTTTCAATTATTTTAATTTACATATATCTGCGTAAATATCCAACTTATTGATTTAATTCCCTTCTACTTTTTTGTTTTTATTACACGTCTCCTTACAAAGGTGAATTTGGTCTTGCAAAAAGTGGGTTACTACAATTTACGTTATTTTCTATTTGTGGGCTGTTTTTCCGGCCTTAGTTTCCAGTATAGTGTAAAAATAATATTGCGTGTGATAAAGCTAACTTGATTTATATTCATATTATTTAAGTATTACTTATGCAAATTCGTAAAAAATCGATTGAAGAGATTTTAGGTCAGTTAATTAACAACTATGTCCAAATACGGGTACTCTTATGTGTAGTTAGAGGTTGGCTTTATCTCTAGATAGTCGAGATATATTCACAATTTTGTTTGAAATGTTCAATAAGCTTTTGAAACGGTAAGGTTTTTGTAATTTGTAATTTATTCTTTGTTTAATGTTTACATAGATATAGAAGTTATGTAGAGTTAAATGTAGAATTGATGCTTTATGGTAGATGGTAGCAATTTCGGAGCAAAACTCCAACATTTCAATTTCGTTCACAAAATTCAAAAAAAATCTCGCACTGTAATGCTTTCTGACTAACTGTATCGCACCAGGTAATTAAAATTTTACCAAAAAAATACAGATTGAAATTAGTTAAATCGTCAACTTAGAGAGTAATCGACCCTAATATGAATTTCTCGGAAAATTGTAATTTAGTAGTTTGTTGTTGGTTACTTAAAATATGGGTTTCTGACCTTAATTGAACTCTCCTAATGGAAGTTGTTTTACAAAAATTGTCTGCGCAATAAATATCTGATATTTTCTATTCCTAAATTTAATAAACATTTGACAATAAACATAAACATAACTTACATTAATTGAATCTTCTTAGGGTTGCTAAATATAGTAACAAGTGAATGCCCCAAATAGCACTCCCATTGTTGATCCAAATTTAAAATGAAACGCTTCAATTTCTTTTTTATTTATTCTAAACCGTTTCACTTTTAAATGGATTTTTTTGCACTGTTTTATGATTTTTGCATTATATTAATTATTGAAAAAATATTATAGAAGCATCTATCAGTTCGAGCAAATCTGGTTGGATAATTGTAATTGTGCTTTGACCAAAAGCTTCCGTTATATAGTAAATAAACAACGCAGGAAGTTGAACCAACCATAGTTACAAATTACTAATAAATATTTTTTTAGATTATATGTTTTTTATAAATTCGATTGGTTCCGTTTTTTAAAGTAAAATTTTCAAAAGTTTTATTTGGGTTTTCTTGTTAAAATGGGGAACGATTTATCTAATCATTCTCTACCTCAGTTTTTATCAATATACATAATATTTAATATTTGATCAACTATTAATAATTTTGTACACAAAAATTGAGTTTACTCAGATGTAGTATTATCAATCACTATCATAATAATAATTATAAGTTTTTCGAATAAATAAAAATAATTAAACTAAATAATAATGCATTTCAAATTATTCTACTTGGTTCAGCAACTAAAATTAAATTATTGTTTTCTTATCAAAATGTTATCAAATATTTTTAATTAAACTCTTGCTAGACGTTTCGTTTTCTCAGAATCATTATCAAATTTACCTTTTTTTAATATAATGCTAGTAATAGCACCTACTTGCCAAAATGTTTTTAAGAGTCAGCCGAGCATGTAGACTTAATAGTATATTATTCTATTGTCCATTAAATCGATATCAAATTTTAATATTTTTTAAAACGAAATGTTGCCATAAATTTTATTTACAATATAATGTACCTCTGCGTTATTTTTATTATCTGAACCAATCCATTTTATTTTCCAGGATACTCTCTTTTTACGTTACGTAAATATAAGACAGATAATTTTCATTTGAGTTAATTTCAATGTAGTATTTTTTAAATTTTAAATAATCACGGTAGGCATACATAGATTTTCATCTCTATACTCGTCTCAGAATATCTTTCGCTAAAATAAAAAATTTTTTAAATTATTGTAAATTAATGTATCGATTAATGAATCGTTCAAGTTATATGGTTGTATTCGCACATTTTTATGATAATTAAGATAATACCTATGCATTGTTCTTGGAAAAAAAGTTTACAGCCAATTTTTATATTCTCTTACAACAACTGGAATTTTTTTGAACAATAAAAATTATTTCCTTCCAGTAGTCAAAAAAAGTTTAATTAAAAAAAACATATTAAAGACAGCAGACTGTTCTGAAGTAATTTTTTCAATGATGTCTTGATGTACATTAGTAGTCATGCCGGGCAGCATAGGCGGATCATATCAATCCCTAACGGGATCAAACGATGTGTATCGTTCGACCACCGTGGAAGGCAGTAACATGGGTGTTATGGATAGTGTCAAGAAAGCTCTCAATCTTGTATCGTCCAATGAAGCCAAAAAGCCCATTATCGTTCCAGCAAGGTACAGTAATAATAAGTGACTGTTTAATTTAATTTTTATTTTGATAAGCTGTAGTAGTTTTAGTGTGCTTGTGTGTTATTATTCTTATAATTCTCCTAGTTAAACTAGACATATTGGTATTTCCAATTATGTCCAAAACTGATGGAAGCCATACTATGGTAAGTCGAAAGTTTTTGTTTTGCTGGCAGCGCACACACCAGTGATTTAAGCATGAACAAAAAAATGTTAACACGTTTAGATTAAGTTTTCTGCTATTTTCAAAAACTAAGCGAACGATACATTTAATCACAAAATAACTTTCTATCACAACAATACATATTCGATATTTTCAACAGAAAAAGATATACTTTAACATATTATATGCTTATTTATTTAACATTAATGTACCACTTACAAATCTGCGTTTTTTACCAATTTGTCAAAAACCCAAAATTTAATAAATATTATTATTACGATAATGATATATATTATATTTGATGATACATAAGCTAAGATTTTAAATATATTGACCAAAGACTCAATTTTCAAAATTTTCCTAAATTCACGAGTAGTACATAATATACTTATACTTAAAATGCTTTTCTTCTTCAGTTATTTACATTATTGAAAGATATCTTTAAATAGATATTTAAGTGTTTTTCAAGTACCTTTACAAAGTTATACCAACATAAAATGTTCGTCAAAATATTTTCAAAAATATAAATTTTATTATTTGTTATTTAAATTTGTATGACTTTTTTTTTATTGTCAAATTTTAGTCAGTTCCTCTTAACGCAGCCTAGATTGCAATTTCAATAAAGAAATAAATTGCACAAGGAAGTATTTTTATTTATGCTACCCACGTCTTGGTTAATTCACTTCTCGTATAAACGAAAGAATTTAATTAAATTGGTACGAATATATTTTCTAGTCTCTTTTGTTGTATGGTAAGAAAAGTTTAAGAATTTGTTTTGAAAAACTTACAAACTTTCACAACTTTTAACACACAAATTATAATTTTACTTAAATTTTTAGTTTGCACCTGTAGTTTAATTTAGAGTAAATTTGTTTTAGGAGTGTTAGTGCATCGTCAAACGGTAACAAGACAATGCCTGCATCAGGTGTAGCAGAAGAAGCAGCCCTCTTGGGGTAAGATATACGCTAGCAATTTAAAACTTGAATGTACGATGTTTTTACTTAATTTTAAGCACGTTTTAATAAGTTTGGCTTAAATTTATTACAAACTTTTCTAATAATTGCGCTTAATTTATGAAGAGCATGATTATGTTAAGAAATATTTAATTTGCGTTATATGTGCAACTAGCAGCATCTTATATGCATCACTAAGCACAAAACACACACATTATCATAAGGTAAAATGAAACAAGATTTTTTGATTTTATTCAAAAAATATTTTTTTAATTGTGTCTGAATCGTTCCATGTTGTATCGATCAATTTATTGTTGTACTGTTCAACCAGATCTTTTTTCAATTTTTTTAGATTTTCTTAAATTTTATTCAGTAATATTAAATTTGTATACAGACGGTCGTTATGTGCTTGAATATCCAGTTCGACTCTGGGCAATGCTTTCTGGGCGTCTTCTCGGAAGGCATTGACAAACCACCGAGATGTAATCTGCTTAGCAAACCGGCCAAAAATAAAGTTTATTATATTCCACTGTTTTTATAATTGATTGAAAGATTCTTTGTTGAGTCTGGTTAAGTAACTGTCATATTTTTAGTTTAAATTCTCCCAATCTATTTGTAAATATTTCACCAATATCCTCAAATTTAATTTCTATTGTTTAATTCAATTTTTTTATTTCTAATTTATTTTCTTCTTTATCTGTTTGTCTCATTTATTCTATTGCTTTTCATGTCCTATTATTCTAATAACTCCAAATAGTATAACTTCTGAAAATAGTTTTATATTTTACTTTTTTTAAATTTAATTTTTAGATTCTTCATTTAAATTTCCTTTAGTTTCTATCGGTCTTCTTTATCAAAGTAAGCCAAACTTTTGAATGTTTTAAACTTCCTTTAATACCATCTCACATTGGGCGCCATAAAAGATGCTGTGATGTTATACAATCCCAATTATTCGGACGGTAGAAATATTTTTTAAATTTAATTTAAAAGGATGTAGTTTTAAATTATCAATAATATAAAATCTGGAAGGCAGGAAAATTGATAAAACTCTGGTTATCAAATATTGGGTATTTCTATGATACATAATAATAATTACTGAAAGCATAATTCGATATCGCGATTGTTGTACCAATTTGTAAAAATATAGGTTGACTAATAGAAAAATAATTATATTAAAATATTTTTTTTGTGTAGTACAATGCCGTCAGATAGCATGGACGACATTGAATTGAAAAATATTCAATTGCAATTTCCATCTACGAGATCTTTATCGAGAGAAGACTCGACTGCTCATGAAGAAACTGTTGAGACAGATCGTGGACAGATTGTTGTTGCAGTACAAGGATCTAGGAATAAACCAGCTATTTTAACTTATCACGATTTGGGACTTAATTGTAAGTTGTATCATTTTAAAGTAATAATATTACGAAATTTTAAAAATGAATTTTGTAGATGTTTCAAGTTTTCAAGCATTTTTTAATTACATCGATATGAGAGCATTATTGGAAAACTTTTGTGTATATCATGTAAATGCTCCTGGACAAGAAGAAGGGGCACAAACTTTACCGGAAGAGTAAGTAATTAAATTTTCCTGTTTACTATGAACAACTTCTAACTATTGAAAATTATTTGTAAACAACACAATTATTGTCGACTGTTAACTTGTTTATATATTACAATTTAAATGTCATATTATTTAAGGAGGTTCAAGTGGTTAAAATTTTTCACTTCGTTAATAAAAATAAAAACGGCATTTTTCATTTAAAAATATTCCAAATATCTTTGTAAGGATAAAATAACTGACCTCTTTATTTTACGTCGTTTGTAACAATAGCACTTAATCGGGAAAAATAGAGTTGTTTACTTAATTAACAGCCTTAAGAGGTGCAGCAGTAAACAACAACGCTTTAATTAATAGCTAAATTTGATGATATAATTATGTTTTTACTTTAATTAGGTTGGCTAATTTATTTAGGATACTTATTATTTTTTATTTATATTAATAATTATTTATCTACTTATTAATCTAATTTTTTATTAAATCTTCTAAAAATAGTTCATTTTAGTTATCGAGAAGTGAAATTATAATAATTATTGTAATGTTTGTTCTGGTTACAACTTGATAACCTTTTTACATTAAGTGAATCTGGTTTAAGCTCGCTTTTTTATTTCTTTTTAATTAATTGATGTTTATATTTTTGATCGCTAAATTTCAAACAGATATTTTCTATCAATATTTGCGATGTATAATAAACATTACCAGGTGGTAAAATCGTGGCTGCTTAAAATATTGATCTTTGTTATTAAAATTAAACTTAAATTTAAGCACTGACCTATTTTTTGGCTATTGATGTGCTTTATAAATCCATAACTTTATTTTAAGTTATTTATGAATAGGGTGATAACAAAAACTTTAGATTTTAGTAGCCACTAAAATTGAGCTTTGTTACTAACTTGTTAATTTATCCCATCAAAAAAAAATATTTTTATTATCTCGTATTGATTTTTTTTATTAAACGAATTTGAATCCTTCTATACGAAATATAGCTTAATCAAATTGTAGTTCTTATTTTTTGAAATTTTTTTACTTGCGCAGTTGGATAAACACGGATTTGGAAGTTTTCCATTGTGATAACCCAATAATTAATTATGAAGAAACTTGATGTGGTAACTAATTAAACTGCCTTAATGACAAGATAATCTTTAAAATGAAAAAACAATGCTACATGATTGTTAATAATAAACAGTTTATTATTTGATAGAAATTTTCCTACCGTAAACTTATTGATATAAAAAATGAGGTTTTGTACAATTTATTGTTGGGGATTCACCTGACACCTGATAGATATTTTTTACATGTTCATCTGCAAAACTTTTTTATTAAAACTATTTTATCAATTTTCATAGTTACTTATGTAATAGTTACAATTTTATGAGGTCAAGAGAGATAAAGAGAAGTAAATCAAACTATTTTTATAACGCGAAAATATTTATTAGAATACAAAAAAAATTACTGATTGTAAATTTAAAATTTATTGTTTTAGCTACATATTTCCAACGATGGACGAATTAGCTGCTCAACTTGATTTTGTTCTTTCACATTTTGCTTTAAAACAAGTTATTGGTTTTGGAGTAGGCGCAGGTGCAAATATTTTAGCCCGTTTTGCGTTACTGCAACCAAATAAAGTAGCGGCTTTGTGTCTTATTAATTGTGCAAGCACACCAGCAGGTTGGATTGAATGGGGTTACCAAAAACTTAATGCTAGACATTTGAGATCTAAAGGCATGACACAAGGTGTACAAGAGTACCTTATGTGGCATCACTTTGGACGGGTAATTTAGTTTCTAAAAGAAATAAGTTTTTGATTATAATTTGTTTTTCCTTTCAGACTACCGAAGATCGTAATCATGATCTTGTACAAGTTTATAAAAGCTATTTTGAACGTAATGTTAATCCTACAAATCTTGCGTTGTTTACTGATGTTTATGTGCGTCGTACTGACTTGAATATTCAACGTGAACTTGACCCTAATAAACGCAAGGGAGCTAATACTTTACATATGCCAGTTTTAAACATCACTGGCTCACGCAGTCCACATGTGGATGATACCATAACTCTCAATGGAAGATTAGATCCTACTAATTCATCGTGGATGAAGGTAAATGTTTTTTGACACCTACTTTCTTGTCTCTATATATGGAAATGATATCCTTGCTTATTTGGTACAGTAACTAACTCAGAAAAATCATGTAGGTATACTAAAATTCCACAATACCTACCAGAAAAATCATAATAAAATCCAAAAATTCTACAGTGCCAATAAGAAAACGAATAAAGCTGCGACGTCATTTCACACTTTGCCCTTGAGGGGGGGGGGCTACCAATTCCATGAGCTACTTTTTATATACCAATATATAACTACAGTAGAACCTCTCTATAACGAGAGCTCAAGGGACCAGCCTACTTACTCGTTATAAGCAGATTTTCGCTATAAACAGTCAGTTTAGCATGTAAACAAAAGTCAAGGGACTAAACTTTTACTCGTTATAGCCGATAAATCGTTATAACCGGACTCGTTATACAGGGGTTCTACTGTATTTATATTTCACTACCTCTCTTCATTTTTATTCTACTTCCCAACATTTTCCTTCATTCTGTCACTTTTTGCCATTGTTTTTATCATTTGTACTCACAAGCCAGAGGGGACGAACTTTGTTTTGTGGTCACCACAATTTCTATTGTATGTGTAGAGCCAAGGGGTAACCCCCCAAATGATCCTTGGAATAAAATGAAACAAACACATTTGAAAAATTCGGTTTGGTTCAGAAACTACTTTTGAAGTAATAATAATAGTAAAATTCTTTTTATAATATGACTATTTCTATTCTATCTATTTGTTTAATAATTACAATTTTATTGAATAAATTTGTTTTCTCATGTCGATAGTTTATATTTCCTTGTGGGCGCCATACTAAAATTTTTTTGGTAAAATTAAAGTTTTATTTAAGAATTTCGATAATCAATTATATATTTATAGTATTTGAAGTTAATTTTATACATAAATTATTGTATAAAAATAGATTAAATATAAAGCTTGTTTATATTAGATTTTTATGATAAATATAATAACTTTTTATTATTAGTATCCACATCAATAACAAAAAGGAAAATAATAACAAAGTGAATTCAACAAATTTTTAAAGTAATTTAAACAGAAATCAAATTAATGCAATCAATCGTAATTATGAAAATGTGAACTTAATGATCTTTTGTATTTTGTTGTATTGTTGTATTGCTATAATTATTTATTTTTTTAAATTATTATCGATAATTTAACGTATAATCTTAACCAAGATACAAGTAATTTTGAGACCTCAGATGGTCAAACTAGAAGGCTTACAGTTCAATTTCTTTATTTAAGCACTTTTGTACCTGTAGGTTTCAGATCATGATGGTAAGATCAGTTGACGTGACTGGGCTTACTACTACGTTTTTCCGCTCTACAGTTAATATACGTAATTAGTGTATCTAAACATCGCCTGTATCGTTCACGCTTTTATTCACCGCAATCAAAGATTCACGCTTTGTTTGAATACACTACTACGAGGACGACTCATATTAAAATTAAAAATTTTCTTACCTTAGTTTAACTTCTGTCCCTGCATAAAATCAGCATTTCATGGATATTACCTTATTTTTAATTTTAGATCTCTGATTGTGGGATGGTACTCGAAGAACAACCAGGAAAAGTTAGTGAAGCATTCCGATTATTTTTACAAGGGGAGGGTTACGGTAAGTGAAATATATCCTGCAGGTTCCTTAATTATAATAATATAATATAATTAATATAATTTTTTCTTAATGCAAATACTTTTTATAATATAAAAGATTGCATGACATTTTTGAAATGTAATAAATGCAGACTTTTCATTTTTGTACCTACCTTATTATTTTCACAATGAGATCTACCATAACACAATATTTGGTTTGTATCAAACGTTTATTCAATCGTTCATTTTCATTACTAGGTTGTTGAAAAAAAAGTAATCATTAGAATGTAAATCTAAACGAAATTTAAATAATCAATTGTTGAAGTTGGGCATATTTAAATTGTAGGTACTTTCAAATACACTTGTTACACTGCTTTTCAAATAGGTAGTAGTATTTAAAAATATTTATTTTATTTTTGATGATATTTTGCCTAACACAAACGAAACTGAGTTTGTTTTATTTTACAATGTTTCCGTTGCGTGGATATGTGCGAATGGTATGTATTGCTGCTCATTATATTATTATTTTTTTTAATGTGTCCGTTGTAATCAATTGTGATATTATGCCAAAAAATCATTTGTGTGTTTAATTAAATTTTATACAATAGCAGCAAGTTGCGTTCGGCTAAGTCAAAAATTTGAACCTATACTCGAAAAGTATTAATCGTCTTTGTCGCGGGTCTTCTTGAATTACTTTTACTCTATTATGGTACAGGGTTATAGTGTTAAAAGAGTTTAAAATGACACTGTAAATCTGCCTTAAATAAATTAATATTTTCGTAAATCTTTCATAAAGAAATAGTTGGATTATTATTTATTACTATAGAAAATACTTGATCGTTGTTAAGGGAACACTTTTTATACACAATTTTAGCATTATAACTCTGTATATTTTTCCATATTTTTCCAAATTCCTATAAATGGAAATTAACTCCAATATTTATATTTAATGAAATTTTAAAATATTTTAAATATTAATGTAAATGTTTGCTGCTTTTGTGACCAACAAAGTAGATTGTGACTTCATTAATTAGTAAGGCATACAAGCGTACTGTTAGTTTGATTTTTGATATTTAAAAGTTTTCCATTTTATTTAAATTACCTATCAGTATTACAACAACAATGAAAAACACTCATTAGTGCATCACAAACAAGCAATTTAATATTAATTTAACTTTATATTTTTATTTCAGCTATTCATTTTAAGCCTCCCAAATCTTGCTATTAATTATTTAAACTAAGTCTATCTGTATATAATTTTTTTATCTATTTATTATAGTCTAGTTTAGTAATGGTAGCAAGCTTAAGGAGGCTCATGTTTATGGGTGTATTGAAGGCTGTGCTGTTGTTTTAGCAATACAAGTGGGTCGGAGGCGGGCAAGTAGCGCTGCCTCAATGTAAGGTAAAAGTTACTAGCCTGCCTATCACTGGTCCGATCCTGTACATGTAAGTGTTTTGTTATTCGATTTTTTGGCAACTAGACTAACACTTTTTATCTTTTCTAATTTGGCACACTAAACTAACATAATATTATTATCCAAACTATAACAAAATTTATTTAATACTACCTATTTAATGTCTTTTTAAATATTTGATATAAATTTTATGTAGGTTGAAAATTGATTAATTTTTTATAATATATATTGTAGTGCTCTTTCTCTCTGTCCTCTTACTAAAAATAGGTCGTTGGTTCTCGAAAGTAAAATGGTTACATGGAAGACAATAAAAAACTGACAATCTAACAACGTATTTATTTGCAACCTGAACAAACAAGAACAATTTCATAAAAGCAGGACTTACACGAAATTCGCTAGACAGCACGTGTAACTCGGGCACTTTCTCCAAATATCTTCTTACAGAAACTTGTCTTGGTATTCGCGTTGTCAAACTTCGTGATCGATGAACTTTCCAAAAAAAAAAACCTCCTTGGCTAAAACACACCTCCACTCCAACTTATCGGTTTGTAACCACACGACTTGCTTCTATAGCTCTCAAATTTCAACTTTATACTACCACTTGCCTCTCGGACTCTCTATTTACCACCCCCCTATACGACTTGCCTCTCTGGCTATCAATTTACGACTGACTGTTCTCTTCTTTATTTATCTTTTTTTTTATCTCCTTGGTTTTTCTTTCCGTGTTCAATTTTTATTGGTTCTTGCTATTTCCCTTTATTTTTCAAAAAAATCAAGATTAGAATTTTGTTTATGTTCCGCTGCTTGTGCTTGTTCGTGTACTGCCCAGCTGCATTCGTGTAAGTCGCTAAATAACAATAAATAAATAAAATACACACATTAAAAATTTTACAACAATGAATTAATTTACTGCAACATCAAACTTAAACTAAACAATGTAACTAAAACTAACGAACAAACTTAACATGAAATGGAAAATAATTTTGAAAACGGAACAAAAATCCTGCCTTTATTGTTCATCAGGTTGCAAAGTCAGTTCTTTATTTCTAAATTACGCAACTCACTTTCCATTTCTTTAACAGAACACAACAATATATTATATTACAAAAATGTTTAAATTATAATGTTACATGGATTTTGCATCAAGTACCACAATTGACATTAAATTTTTTGAATTCAAATTTTATGCTCTCTGAATTTATTATAAAATTATTCAATTTTATATTTTTATTTCAAGTCAATTCAAAATTACAATACATTGTAAATTATAGCTTCATTAAGATTTACTTTGATGATTTCTAGAAATTAACAATGCTATTGCGGCACTGATTGCCTGGTTACTCCATTTACTCTCCTCCTTGGATTCATCTTTTTGACGATAAAATCTACTGTGTTTCCTTTCCAAACATTCGTCAAAATAAATAAAAAGAATTAGTGGGAAAATTATTTTTCTATAAATTTGCAATATCCCACAGTAATAATGAGAGAGCATAAAATCAGAAATTAATTTTTCTTATGATTTTTTTCTACTAACATGTACTAAATTCGGTGGTGTGACTGTTTTCTAGGATTAGCAATGGCATAGCTATCAAGTTAATGTATTGTGAGTTACAATCGACGTTTTTTTCTTCAATTTTATTCATCTTAATTCATAACAAACCATCCATAACAAATAGCAAAACATTGTCTCTAATGACTTCTTTTTTATGTAAATTTTTATCATTCCATCTGGAGAAAATGTTAAAGATAATGTTTTTGTTGCATTGAGCTTACGTTCTTGCTAAAACCTAATTTCACGTTTGTATTGTTACTCTGGTGCACTTTAAATTAAAAAAAGAAAAGAGTTGCTTTGTGTTTGTATTTTTTATTTTTCTTTGTGTATGCTTTTTTATTTTGATTTACTTAAGCTTAGTTTGCAATGTACTGCCACATGGTAACACCACAATTCTTATACAATTTATATAATATATAAAGACAATTATTTACATATACATACTAAACTGTACATAACTTTTAAATGTGCATCAAATTTTAATCTTCCATTTTACTACTTACCTACTAACTCTTTACTGAAAAAAAGTTTGTTGCTTTGTGTAAAATTGTATTGGGTAGCTTAATAATAATAAATATTTAATTAGCGGATTTATTTTGCAGTGGCTCCATTGTCGCCAATCAAAATGGCTCAGTTTCGTAAGGCATCTTTGGAGGAATTACTAAAATCAAAATTGGAGCCGAAACTGCAATCTGGGCAGTGGCCATCTTCTGTTATTAACATAACCGAAAATCCAATCTCAGCAGTAGTTTGCTAAATCACATGCAATTATAATTGAGATAACTGTATTGAAATTTAATTCATAAAAGGATGGTAATATGATTGGTTTAACTGCATAACGTTATTTTTTGAAGAAAATGTGTAATTTTTATTGGCCAATTGTTGAAAATGAAAATGTTTTAAAAAAATAAATTTTTATACAAACGTTCTGCAGCTACTCGTACTGTTACGAATGCATTTAGTTGCATTTTGATTTCGTAATATTTTTATTTACGAAGTGCTGTATAAAAGGAGAGGATAAGAAAAAACTTAAACGTAACAATTTAAAATTTTATACTACTTGGATTGATGTATAAAAATATAATAAATATTTACATATCTACCTAGTTTTTGTACTAAAGAAATGTATCTATTGGTACATAAGAATACAGCTCGGTGTTACAAATAAAAGGTACGAATTAAATTAAATAATGACAGTATAAACGATGAGATTTAACTAAATTTCAATACAGACACACTATTTGCTCTAACCATATATTTGGCCACTGCCATGAAAGCACATATCCTCAGTTGCATCAAGAATAATTTTAAATTGGATTTATTAAAGTTTTAAATAAAAATAAGAAGCGAACAGTCGATCACTCAACATTGACAACATTTAGTACTGTTACTAGCTAAGCTTTGGTAGAAAAGGAAAATTGATTCTGTTGTCAGTATTTTTCAGTATTGATATTTTTGTTTATTAACAATGTACTACTATATTATAGTCGAGCTTTGATTGTAATCGTTAATGCCTAAGATCTACTGTTTATGATTTAATCTTGATTTACATTTTTGTTGTATTTAGGTGCCTAACAAATGAATAGAGCAGCCTAATAGTTTTATATGCATTATTGTAGTCATTTTTGTAGATTGATTATTTATAAAAATATTGTGATCATTATCATATTGTGCCTCACTATGTTATGTATTTATGTTAATTTTAATAAATCGTTGCTACCAAGAAGATATTGCTTAATTTATTTTACAATAAGTTTATTGCTAACATAATTACGCAAAAGCTAGTTCATCTGCTTCTAAAAAATTAAACATCAACAACACTGTTTTGATAACTTCATAGGAAAAATCAAGAATTTACAAAATTAAATTTTGATGAAGGATAGAACTTTTTCAGTGTTTCCCCTTTCCTGGGTAACAACTAAATTAAACCTTCAATTATTGATAAATTCTCATAAATATTTTTTATTTTATAATTAAAAATTCAATTTTGACTTTTACATTTTATGCTTCGAATATTGAAAATATGTTGATAAAATATGATACTTATCAAAATTTGCAACAATAATGAAGATTCCGCAGTTTTCTTGGAATAATGTGAAACAGCAAATCCTTATCTCAACCAATTTTGCTTCTACGACTTGACATTTTGACTGAATTTTTTTAACAGAACTGTCTTCGGTTCACCGTACGATTATTTGGATTGGAAAATTAGTTATTAGAAAACAATTAAACATGTACTAATTAATGGACTTTGATATAAATGACAAAACTTAAATAATATAAAAAGAATTTTTCCTAGATAATTCACTCTTTTATTAGTAAAAAGTAAATCAATATAAAATTTATTAATTCTTTTCACAAAATACATATTTACCTAACTCTAATATCAGTTTTGCAATAAAAAGTTGTTTAAGGCGGGATTTTAGCAGTCGAAAGGAAATTGTAATCGATGCTATTATGATACCAAATTTTAAAGTTATTGCTGAAATTATCATTTTTATTTGTTTATTAGACATCAAAAATATGTTATTGTAAACCACTACGGGGAAATATTAACAATAACGCAAATAATTTTTAAAACAAGACATTTTCAAACATAAAATACGCATTTATTAAGGCACGGATAACAATGAAAATTTTTTTCCGGGCAGTTAAAGATTGTCTTTTGTCTTGAGAGCACTACGAAGTCAGATTTTTCAAATTTTTTATGCTTGAGCAGTAATATTTTAAAAATTGCTTATTTTCATGAATTTTTTTAACTGTTTTCTAACAAAAAAAATGCAAATATCTCTTCGTAGAACTTTACAATAACATCTTTTCAATGTCAAAAATGAAACTTATAATTTCAGCAATAACTTTAAAATTTGGTTTAATAATTGCATCGATTTCAACATATTTTTAACTGCTAAAATCTCGCCTTAACAAGAAAATTTCAATACGGTTTTATGAACCGTATTCAAAAATTCGATCTTGCCAGGATTCGAACCTGGAATCTTCTGATCCGTAGTCAGACGCGTTATCCGTTGCGCCACAAGACCGTACTTATGTTATGATCTAATTATCACGGTATTTATAATGTTTTATGTAAAACCAGCATTCAATTTTTTTTGAAAATTATAAAAGATACTTATAAAAAAACATTATTTTTTTATCATAACCTTTTCCAAATTTTGAAAAAGAAATCTAATTAAACTATTTCACACCATATAGATCTGACTTGCACCATCACCTTTCCTATTTTTTTTTTCAATACAAACAATATTGTAAAATAACACAAATAAATATTACAACCATCGGAGAACGCGGTTCATATTAAAAATTCACTAATAATATGATCACTTTTAACAATTAAGTTAGATGTAGTCCAAAATTTAAAACTTCAAAATTTACCCACCCCCTTCACCCACAAGAAAACGGTACACGACAACTCGGCACCATTCGAAAATTGTTTTATTGTTACTTAAAAACATTTTAAAAAAATTTAAAACAACTGCTTTTAAAAATCGAAAACTTTACATATAAAATTGCATGCATAAATTAGTGGGAAGAGCCAAATTAATTTAATTGAATTAATTCATTTTACGGTGGATCCGTAATTTGCCGTAGTTTCACCAGCTAAAACTGACTCCAGGCCGTTTTGGCTGACGCTTAATTCGCTAAAAACTTCCCTAAATTCAATCCACCTCGACTGGGAGGCTCGACCTCTCCAGGGAAGCCCGACCTCTCCAGAGAAGCCCGCACTCGTGTGTACCAAAGCCAAAGCTAATTCTTAAAGTGGGGCATGTTATATCTCATTCATCTAACGTTGGCTTTTTTTGCGTTGGGTAAATTAAGGGAATTACGAACCCTTTGGGCACGAGCCTAGTCTTGAATGATGAGGTTGTGTGGGGTGGGCAGGATGTTGGATTTGGTAGGTGGGTGCTGGCTTAACAAAAAAACGATAATTGGAGCCTGTCAGTTTGGATGGATTGTAGACGCCCTTGTTTGAGTGACGAGTGGAGGATAAACGATCTGAAAAAGAACAAAAGTTAGTCGATTTAGGTGAAAAGCATAAGTGATCGTTGGTCGGATGATCGCTTTGAGGAGTCTTCGCCTGAGGTTTGGATTCATGGTGCGGCGCCTCCCGATGAGTGGATCCAGTTTTTTTCATGAGTCTCCTTGCCTTGTTGTTGACTTCGCTGATGTGTTTAGTCCAGGAAAGCTGACTGTTTAGGTTGACTCCGAGGTATTTTGTCGATTTTTGCCATGGAATTTTTTTGCCGAAAATTTCAAGGCTTTGCAGTACAGGTCTCTTCTTCGTAAACATGATGGCTGCACTTTTTTCTGCGTTAATATCGATTTGCGAGTGATATCGATTACACCTACTGTCAACAGAAAACTTGTCACTTGCAATTTCTATGTATACCTACTCTATTATATCGAAGACGAATTTCATGAAAACCAAATTTTGCTATAAAACATGTGAGGTCTTTCGCATATTATTTTGTCTTGTGCAAGTACCCCATTCTAGAAAAAAAGTTTTTGTTGTTCTAACTATAAGACTAATTTTGTATTACACTGTTTCAGTCTTAGGTTTCAGTAATAGGTAGTGGGATTATAACAGACAAAAACATTGGATTTTTAGTTACCAAATCGGGACAACCTGTCCATATGCAATTAAATAAATAATATGAACATATTTTCAAATTTGCTGAATAATTTTAGTTTAGTTAAATTTATCAATGAAAATGTTATTGTGTAATTTATATTTAATAATCGTCAACAGCACAAATTAATAGTAACTAATTATTAATTTAGCATAAATTAATGATGTAGGATGTAGGTCAAACTGAATAAATTAGCGAAGTATCGTTTTTAAAAAATGTGCTGATTGTTCGAGAAACGGCAAAATGTTTGAACAATTTATTATTTTATAGTTTCAGTTTCCTCAATTTTCAGTTACACAATAAATTTTTTTAATTATTTCAAGCTAGCAATGCTTTTGTTTATCTTTAAAATACACCTATTTTTATATATGCCTAAAATATGCAAAATAAATTAGGCTCACCGCAAGGAACCGGAGAGCCTGGCAAGCCTCTGGTCCAGAAAAGTTTGGACTCTTTAGTAGAGAAATTAACAATGCAATGCGAATACAAATAAATTGTTTTAAAAGGAAAATTTCTTACAGGTAGGAGGAAAGCACGAAAGCAGCAGGAAAAACACACATGAATAGGTTGATGAATGGAATAAGTAAATTTTTTTAATATTGTCCATTTTCGCTACCAACATTAGGTCTTGGTAACCTAATAGGAACAATGGCGACGACCAAGGATGAAATAAATTCAACCAAAAATACTTCAAATGATAAGGTTTAACCTTCATAAATCCGTGGTCAAAAACTTACATTATTTAAAAATAAAATTTAATAATAAATAATAAACAATTATTTTACAAAATATACCCAAGAATTCATGTCTGGGGTACAGTTGTACCCCGCTCGGGTTAATGCGTAATTTGGGCAACGTTTAGGATTCATTATTGAATCTGTAGATCCCGAGTCTATTAAAAATTTTAAGTTCAATTATGGTAAATAAAGAAAGGTAATTTGGATTTTAAACATATCGAGTTTAAATCTACAGTTGTTGGTTATCCGACGTTGGTAACCGAAAATTAACTGAAAGAAAAGGTAAAAATGAATTTCTAAATTATTTTTAAAATAAAGCAGTAGGTATTAAAACGAAGAAAAACTCAACAACATGAAGAATAATAGTAATAATACCATAATAATATGGTTTCGTTGGGTCTCTTCTCAAAATAAAAACGCTTGAAATATTGAAGCAAATATTCAAACCGCTCAAAAAACAAAGGTAAACTAAAAAGCATTAGGTAATACTAATAAAATAAAACAAATAATAAGTATTAGGTATAGTAGCAGTAATAGTAAAAACCTTATGATACAATTATTAATAATTTTTTTTTTTATTGTATTTCTTGATAACTTATTGTAAATGTATAGATGCATGAATATATTATGTATACGTTCATACATCGTGATAGACATTCAATTTGAACATAAAATTTATAACAAAATGCAAAAATGATATTTGAAATTTTTTAAATTTAACCGTTTTAATACAAAACCAGTTGTTCCAAGAAAAACCACTTGGTTTTTAAAAAAGTTTTCAAGTAGAAAAAGCTCATGGACAGGCTTGCTCATAAATCGAATACGTATCAACCGGTTTCTTGTTGGTCAAAGTACTTTTATTGCACATTATAAGCTTTGAGGAAACAAATTTTTTGTAAATTTCAGTTATTTGATTGATTGATAATACTTTTAGTCAAGAATCGTAAATTTAAACTTTGTCATTTATGATTTAGAAAATACTTCCTGTCGTTGTTTAACCTTTCCATTTTAATGATACAGCGTGAGAATATTGAAATTGTGCAATAAAATTAATTTATTACATTTATGCATTAATAATGATTTATAAAATATTTTAAAAATTCTTAATGGTTGCATATTATAAATATAACCAATTAATATCTTTCACTTCGTTTCTTCATTAATTTTACACTTAATTCTTATTTGTGCATTATTGCATTATTCCATTATCACTCGCGAAGTAAATTTTAAATAATATAACTTAATAATAAAAATTATTATAACGATTTGTAGATAATGTTGCTTTTATTTTAATGTTCAATACTTATTATATAAAATAATTATTCATATAAAATTGACAAAAAAGTTTCTCGGAAGACTCAGATTTGCAATGCACTTAAAATTATTAGAAAGTTTATTTATAACTGTTTGTGCATTAGCTTATTTGGTTGTTTATTATTTTCAATTATTTAAAAATTATTACTTACCTACACCTAAAGAAATGTCATTGTATCTATAAAATTTGCACATCATCAATAATGCACATCATCATTAATTTAATATTGATTAAATTTTAGTAGGTAGATTTTTATTTCTTTTTTAACGCTTTTATGGCTACGAAGAATTTTAACTGGCTAAAATTTATGCATCGACTTTTTAAATAATTTTTATTATTTTATTATGTTAGAAGTTAATTTAATGTCTGTAAGAATTTGTAATTTAATTAACAATAAGATTTATTTGACGCATTAATATTTCTTTTAAAAAATATTATAATAACTAATAAGTATATTCTCGTATAGCTCGATAGCCAAGGCAATAACGTTTGAAAAACAATTAAAAAGTTTTCATAGTTTTTAAATTTATTGAAAATATATTTCTCTCCCAATGAAAGTTGGTTTTTAAAATTTAGCAATTTTATAATAATTCTGATAAGATTTATAATTATTGCGATAACTAACCAAAATCAATAAATGATGCTGATAGATGATAAGTTATATTTTTAGGTAAGTTTAGCTCGTAAAACCTATTAAATCCGTAATGTCATTAACACTTATAAATGGGTCCTGGCAAAATGTAATTAAATTTTTGTAAAATTTTATTAATGAACATTGAACATACATAATAATATTATATTATTATTATAATAATAGCGAGGTTCAAATCTAGGGTATTTGTCAAATCTCAAATAGAGGCGTTTTAAACAGCATTAGATAAAAATGCATTTCAAAATTGAAAAAATAAGTTTTGAAAGTTTCTTTTTTTTTTAAGTAGAAATTAGCTACAGGTCGGAAACTTAAAGCCCTAAATTTTTTTAAACATCTTTTTGAAGCCATCTTTGAAACAACATTTAAAAAAGCCTGTGCAATAATATCTTTGGGTTTTATCTTAGGGTTTTCCGCGAAAATATTTTTGAAAATTAAGAACAAGAATTTATTTGAAGCTATTTTGGCCGGATACTGGTGAAAAACGCAAGTTTTGATAACCCCAATTATATAATTTTGGTGTCATAATCACCTTGCGAAATTGAAAAATTTAAATTGTTTTAAGTCTTAAAATCTTTTTTATTCAAAAAAACGAATAACTAAAATAAATTTTTTATTACTTGTTGAAGGCAATTAATAGAAATTGAAAGCTTTTACAAAACAAAAGTTTTTTAACCCTATCTATCGATTAGTTCTAAAAAAAAGATATTGGTAAATAAAAAAAAAATACAAAAATAAAATAAAATTGAATTTATTATTTTCTGTTATAACAAAAACATTTGTTCAAACATTGAAGGAAGCAAACAAAGAACGAAGGAATGAAGTATAAACATGAATTTACATTAAAAAATTGAAAACTATGAAAAACTATTTTAAACTTTTAATAGACTACAGTATAGTGACGGAACAATAGAATAGGTAAAATTCGAAAAAAAATCTTATGGATGTTTAATGTTTGTTTTGTTTATATTTATTAGTCTACAAACTCGTACAGAATTTACACAACAATTTGAAACGTTTTTGAACTATCCGCGTGCACAAACTGAGCTAAGAGCCGGTTGTATAACAGAGTACAGCACTCCTGACGCGCATGAATGGATTAATGCGATTCTCTAAAAGTTGCGATAACTCGAAAACGGTGTGAGATATCTAAAAACCGAGCGAAAAAATTTCCCCTGCCACCAAGTAAACTCCTACCGATTTCGTGCGGCCAGGTGCACAAAAAATTTCGAGTCGAAATTCCAAAAAAAAATCATAACTCGAATGGATTAATGAGATTCCCGAAAAATTGCGACGACTCGAAAAAAAAAACAATTTTTCGCAACGGGCGACAAAAATAAAAGAAAAGTGTAAAAAAAGTGTAAAAAGTGGAAACAGGTACCGACGTACCTGTATCCGGTGCAACGAAAAATTAAAAATCGTATTATTTCGAAAACGAAAGAAATTTTTCCAAACGAAATTTCGTCTAGGCGTTTCCTTCTACTTCCTTAACCGTCACCTTTTTTCTCGTGCCGTACTCGTGGGTACTGCCCTCGTGACCTGCATGAATGGATTAACGTGATTCTCTAAAAATTGCGATAACTCGAAAACGGTGCGAGATGACGAAAATTTGAGCAAAAAAATTCCCCCTGAGACCAAATAAACCCCCACCGATTTCGTGCGGCCAGGTGCACAAAAAATTTCGAGTCGAAATTCCAAAAAAAAATCGTAACTCGAATGGATTAACGAGATTCCCAAAAAATTGCGACAACTCGAAAAACAAATAAAAACAATTTTTCGCAACGGGCGACGAAAATAAAACAAAAGTGTAAAAAAAGTGCAAAAAGTGGAAACAGGTACCGACGTACCTGTATCCGGTGCAACGAAAAATTAAAAATCGTATTATTTTGAAAACGAAAGAAATTTTTCCAAACGAAATTTCGTCTAAGCGTTCCCCTCTACTTCCTTAACCGCCACCTTTTTTTTTCGTGCAATACCCGTGGAAACAGCCCCGGCCTATTCTCGGGCTAACGCCCTCGGGCCGGGGCTGTTTCCTACGAAGATCAACTTCGGATCAGAGTTGTGTGTTTTAGCAGGTTCAAGCGTGATCTCTGGTTTAACTCTCGGTTTTTCTTACCCCCAGAAATCGGAGGATTAACTTAGTTGACCTCTGGTTCTAGTTCATTTTTGAAGTAAATAAATTTTATTTTATTTAAATAAAATATTTTTGGTCTAACAAAAATTTATTTAAACCAAAAAAAAAATTTTTATCGGAGGAAACGAAAAATTTTAGTTAAAAAATTCTTATTTAACTACAATAAATATATAAAATTTTATTTTGATTTAAACAAATTTTTGTTTGAACAAAAATACTTTAGTTAAATTAAACAAAATTTAAAAAGCTAACCATATCATAAAATTTATTAAAAAATTTATAACTTTGGCTTTGAGGCTATGCTTAATGATGCAAAGCCGTATGTTTACTGTTGTACTGATGTTTACTTAAAATAAGAATTAATTCTCAAAAAAGAAAACCGGTAGAGCCCGCACCAAAGATTCATTGTAGGGGTTTACAGATCTTAAATACGGCCCTGGTGACATGTCCGGATAAAAGAAAATGTATAGTTTGTTTCAATTTAAATGGAATTAAAAAAAGGAATATATTAAATTATTTTGATATAAGAACGTATGAACATTTCCGCTAAAACATAATAATGCTACTGCCAATATGGCTAGCCTGCGATTAAAAACATCACCTTATCTCTATATTACATGTTTTTGTGGCAAAGTTTATACGTTATAATCTTTTTTAATTTTTTAAATTTTTTTGATATTTCAACTAGTTAAGAAAATTGATATTATATCTTTGATTATATAGTTTACACTAATTCAAAAAATTCAACTATCAATCACAAGTTCTTTTCAAAAAACTACCTTGCTTTTACTTCTCGTCATCTGCCCTGTAAGGGGTTAATAATATTAACAATAAGGGAGAATTTAATTTATATTTTATATATTCAAATAAATTGAAAAAAAACACTGTTGAATTTCATTAGAGCAGAAAATATAAATTAATTTCCCTCTCCTTTGGGTACCGACAACCAACGCTTATTCAGAATAGTGTTAATGTCAATGTAATGACTACAAATTAGCCAATGATAATAGGCACAATTAGGTAGGGGCTGGGGGGGGGGGCTTAGCCCCTCAAAATTAAATTTACCTATTGATCTAAAAAAATTAACTGGATGAATGAATAACCCAAATTCGTTTTATTTTTATTTGGTCGAGTAAAACTACACTATAATGTCGCAAAGAAATGCTTTACTTGAACGTTAATCTGAATCGCAGTTTTGGCAAATGAAGTAGCTCCTAGTCATTTTGGCACATTCAAAATGCACTTTATTCTTGCATTCCCTCCCTTAGATGTTGGATGCCCGCTACTGTACGATGTCGGCCGATATCGGTCATTTTAAGATTAATAACGATAACGAATTAATAAAGAATGTTTTATTAAATAACTGTACAAGACTGAATATGAATAACACATAACATTGATGAACAAAAATAAGAGCGTCTTACTTGCATGTAATCTGCATTACGACTACGACTTCTTTCTTGTTGACATGCGCAATGACAAAAACATTTGCTACTAAACTTGTCAATTTCATGTTCATTTGTTTGAATACTTAATACTCCCACTAATTGAAAGTTTAATTCTAATACATAGGAAAATTTTTAAATTTGAAAACAATAAAACATAAATAAAAATTTCATATCATTTCACCTTCGATCATGCCGAATTGTGACTTCAGGTTTTCGAATTGGCTTTTGCTAATAGGTTTGGTTGTTATATCGGCCAATTGTTCTTTAGACGGCACAAAAATAACTTTAACTTGCCCGCTTTCGCATTTCTCGCGCACAAAATGGTATTTGATATCAATGTGCTTTGTGCGCTTGTGGTGTTCTGCATTCTTTGCCAATCGTATAGCACTTTGATTGTCCACGCACAAAGTTGTTGGTCCTTCTTCTAATTCACCTACTTCTTGTAGAAGATGACGTATCCAAATCGCTTCTTTTGCTGTGTTTGAGCTTCCGATATATTCGGCTTCGCTTGTGGAGAGGGAAACTGTTTGTTGTCGTTGACTTGACCAAGTAACCGCTCCACCATTTAGATTGAAAATATAACCAGAAGTTGACTTTCTTGTATCTGGGTCGTTGGCGAAATCTGAGTCAGAATAGCCGATTAATTTTGGATATTTTGAATCCGTTGCACCATATTTAATGCCTGTATTTGGGGTACATTTCAAATATCTTATTATTCGTTTTACGGCATTCCAATGCGATATGTTATGATTGTTCAAAAATCTGCTGACTAATCCTATCGCATATATGATATCAGGCCTGCTTACAATAGCAATAAACATTAAAGCTCCCACTGCTTCTCGATAGTATGGAATTTCATCTGTCTGCGATTGTTCATTGGGACAGGTCAGTATTGTGTTTTTGTCTGCTGGTGTATTTGATGACTTTGCGTCAGTCATCCTAAATCTGCGAATGACTTGTTTGATGTAGTTTGCCTGATGAATAAAAATAGTTTTATTTTTACGATCTCGTAAAATTTCAAGTCCAACAAAATAATTCAAGGTATCGCTTACAGTGACCTCAAAACTTTTCTTTAGTTCTTGTAGAATCTTTTTGATCATTTCTCCATTTTTACTCATTATCAAACCGTCATCAACAAAAATTACTATAATAACTTTGTTCTTTTCAAATTCACCTTTGTAGACACACCGATCTGCTTCACATTGTTCAAAATTAAGATTTTTCAAAAATTTATTCAGTGTTTGATACCACCTAAGAGACGCTTGCTTGAGACCGTACAGCGCTTTTCTCAATTTGCACACAACACCAGGTTCAATGTTTGTTCCTACTGGCGGCATCATGAAAATTTCCTCTTCCAAATCACCATTTAAAAATGCTGTTTTAATATCGAACTGGGTGATTTCGAAATCATTTGTTGCTGCGATTGCAAGTAGAATTCGTATGGTATCGTACCTTGTCGTGGGTGAGAAAGTCTCTTCATAATCTATACCCTTTATTTGTGTGAATCCTTTCGCGCATAATCTCGCTTTGTAACGTGATATGTTTCCGTTGGGTGTTCGTTTTACTTTGAATACCCATTTGCAATCTATTATGTTTCTGTCGTTTGGCATTGGTACCAATTTCCAAGTGTCGTTTTTGTCCAATGCTTCTAGTTCTTCTTTAATAGATTCTTTCCACTTTTCCGAGTCCTTGCTCTTCATGGCTTCTTCATAGCTTTGTGGGATATCCATTTCTACACAATTTGCTTCAAAATCTTGGAACTTGTTAGGAGCACGTAGTGTTTCACGTCTTCTTAAATTGTATGGAGTTGCCTTGGAGGTTGACGGTTCCATTTCTTCCTTTTCGTGTTGTTCTGGTTCAACTTCTTGTGGAACATTCTCTTCATTATCAAGACTACTTTCTTCGTTTTCTTCCACACTTGCTTTTGTTGTATTGGTTCTGGAGTTTATCGTTGCTATATCCTCGTTGAAGATTACGTCTCTGGAAATGTTTATCCGTTTGGTTTCGGGGTCTAAAAGTCTGTAATTTGTCGAGTTACCATCATACCCAACCATTATCAGTCTTTTGCTTTTGAAATCCAACTTTGTCCTTTTTTCTTTTGGGATGTGCATGTAAGCATCACTTCCGAAGGTTCTGATGTGATTTAAAGTAGGTTTCTTTCCCGTCCATATTTCGTATGGCGTCATTTCTGTTTTGCTGTTCAACGTTCTATTTAGAATATATACGGCTGTGTTGACAGCCTCGCCCCACAAATTTTTCGGTAAGTCTTTTTGGTATAACATCGCCCGTGCACACTCAACGATTGTTCGCATTTCTCGTTCCGCTTGTCCATTTTGCTGCGGTGTGTAGGGTGCCGTTCTTTCTAATTCAATTCCTTTTTTGATTAGAAACTGCCGAAAATTTATGTTGATATACTCCGTTCCATTGTCCACATGTAGAGTTTTTACTGAGTAATTAAATTTGTTTTCACATAGGTTTACAAAAGTTTTAAAACATTCTAGCGTGTCAGCTTTATGCTTGATAAGAAATACTACGCGATAACCTGAGCTTTCGTCCTTGAATAGTACGAAGTAATTTGCACCGTTTAAGGTTGATAAAGTCATCGGCCCACACAAGTCTGAGTAAATGACCTCTCCCGGTTTTGAGTTACGTTTTACACTCCCGAATGTGAGTCGGTGTTGTTTTCCGTAAACACATGACTCACAAAATTCGTGTTTAACATTTTTTAAGTCTACGTCCGTAATTAGTCCTTTCGACACCATTTCTTCCACTTTTTTGAAATTGATATGACCAAGTCTGTTGTGCCACATTTTCAACTTATCGATTTCCGTTACAACGTTTCCTTGGTGTGAAATCACTGTCTTAAACTGTAGATGATAAAGATTGTTTGTCTCGCGAACCGCACTTGCCGTAATTTTATCATTTTCGTAAATATATGCATGTTTGTTTTCTTTCACAATTTTCATTCCTTTACGCGTAATGACACCTTCTGAAAATAAGTTCTTTCTTAGTTGAGGAACATATAACACGTTTGTTATTGTCGCGTCATGCCACTCATCATTCAGCAATTTTCGAATCTTTATTGTTCCTTTTCCTTTAACTTCAAGAGTGTTATTATTTCCTAGAGTGACTAAGCTCTCGTTTTGGTTTTCTTTAAATGTATGGAAATACTCGCGTTTGAAACTCATGTGTCCCGATGCACCACTGTCTAGCGTCCACACGTCATCTCTTGACTCAGTTACATGGACAACATTGTCCTCTGTTGTGAAAGCCGATACATTTCCTTGTGGTCCATTTTCATCTGGTTTGACACATTTTTGGTTGTTTCTTGCTTTCTTTGGGTTGGAACAATCTCTTGCGAAATGCCCTTTCTTCTGGCAGTTGTAGCAAGTGATCTTCTTTTTCCAATTTTTCGAATTTCCATTTGCTGCTGTTTTCAACTTTACTTGTGTTGAAAACGCGTTGTCGACTTGTTCGACTTTGGTTAAATTAGATTCTTCATCTAACAATCTCGCAGTAAGATTTTGTATTGTTTGACGTTCCTCGTTGACTGATAACCAAGCTTGCCTTACTCCTCGAAACTTTTCTGGTAAGGAGCTCAACATCTTAGTCATCACCGCTACGTCACTAACAACGTCACCTGCTTCTCTTACTTGTTTAGCTAGGTTTTCAACTTTGGCAACATGTAAAGCAACGCCATCATTGGGATCCATTCGGTACTGATGAAAACGTTCTTGATGCATCATCTTGTTCATTTCCGACTTTTGCTGGTAGATGGTGTCCAAGCGATCCATGATTTCTTTTGCGCTGTTACAATTTTCCACTAGTGTTATCTGCGCAAGCTCCATTGCCGATGTCAAGGTGAACATAGCTATGGCGTCCGTCCTGTTCCAAAGTTCAAGCTGCTTTTTATCTTCGGAATTTGGCTTTATGGACTCTCCAATTGCGACATCGTAGCAATTTTTTGCACGTAGAGCACACTTCATTTGGAATTTCCATTGCTGGTAGTTCTTCCCATCGAACTTATTTATTGAACCCATTTCTATCTTGTCAGCCATTTTTTTTTTGCCACGCCTAAAACTGATTCACGACGTTTCACTTAATTTTCTTTTATTAATTTTTCGCGTTCACTGGGCGCATAACCTTTTAAGATTAATAACGATAACGAATTAATAAAGAATGTTTTATTAAATAACTGTACAAGACTGAATATGAATAACACATAACATTGATGAACAAAAATAAGAGCGTCTTACTTGCATGTAATCTGCATTACGACTACGACTTCTTTCTTGTTGACATGCGCAATGACAAAAACATTTGCTACTAAACTTGTCAATTTCATGTTCATTTGTTTGAATACTTAATAGGTCAAGGTACGTGCCTTAACGCACACAATCACATCAGTGGGCCAACCCTGACTACACAAATGGTCCAACCTAGGCGACAAGTGCCATTACCGCATCGCGTTACACCAAAACCAAACAGATTACAAAAATTAAATTTTTTTTAAACACATTTCAAGATATTTACTTTGACGAATTCATGTTTTCGTTACAAGTACTATTGATGTTTTATTAACCGCTACTGAAAAACTTTTTTTGTCTTTATTGAGTCACTGAGTGCACAACACGTATCAACTTCACACTTCGAAATCAGTAATGGCACGAAAAGTTCGTTGTCATTGAGGGATGTTTAGCTACCCACCCACATAGGTGTCATCAGTGGTCTACACTGATAAATCGCAATGGGCCGACTTAGACGGCGGGCCAAACCTGACGACATTTCAATCAGATTCAATTAAAATAGTTCAAGATATTCAAAAATCATTTGAAACTATGTGAACCAAATGGAAAAGCTGTTGAAAAAAGTTCAATCAAATACTGGAAAAAAATTGTAGTCTCTCAGCTCTAATATAAATATCAAAATTCTAACTGGTGAAGAAACATCAGGAAATTTAGATGGCCTTCCTGAAGATTTAAATTTTAATGACTTGGTATTTTTTAAGTACACACCAGTGACGTCCGTCAATGTTGATCAGTCGTTCTCGGGGTAAAAATGTCAAAAACTCTACTATCAAAAAACCTCAGACCATTCAAATTTGAAAATATTTAAAAAATACATTTACTTATAAAAAAATAAAAAAATTGATTGACAATTTTACTTTGCATATTTTTCATTTTTTAGTGTTATTTGTAGCGCTAATTTTGGTGTTTCTAAGTGCATATTAAAGAGCTAAAAATTTACTTTTTTAGTGCTATAACTTCCGAGCCCTGATGATTAACCAAAAACTTAAAAATATTTAAGTGTCAAATTTTAGTTATCTTCTGAAATAATAATAATAATAGTACATTTACACCCAATAATAAAAATAAGAATAATACATTTACACTAATAACAAAAAACATAACATCATAACAAAGATTCTCGAGTGAGACTCGAACTCAATTGGCCGCTCAGGAAGTCTACGCTATCACCGTACGGCTAACCTAAGCGATGCAATCATAGCAAGCAGGGCCGGATAAACCATGCGTTCATTTAAAGTTCAGAAACCATCAAAATTATGCGTTTTTAATTTAATTTAATTAAAATTAAATTTTGAAAAAAAGAAATATCTGGATGGCGGGCGCCATATGAAATCAACAACTCACGAAATGCTAAGCAAGAAGTCACGAATTGTGATTTAATTAATATTTTCTTTGATTTAATTGGTAAAAAGTAAAATATGTAATGATAACACTACTGATCTGCATATAAAATTTTTTTTTCGAGCCCTGATGCCATTCCTGCTGATTCTTATGTAAAATGACCCCCCGAATCCAAATATGACCCCCGTTTTTCCCCATCATCCACGGTTCTCGAGGGATGCCCATCCCCTATCTAATTTTATTACTTTTCGATAATTTGGAGGGACGAAAGCAATAATTTTAGCCTTGATATTGCTTCTGGTAAGCTAGAGAGGTGAAAAGTTAATATTTGTAGCAAAAAAGTTGATTTGGGAGAGGATTTGTCTCCTTATATTAATTGTAAAAGAAAATCATGAAAAATGATCGATTTTTCCATTTTTTTGCTCAATTTTTTCACTTATATTCGACATATTCCAGCTTTTAGCCTCCCTCATACTTCTGCAAACACCCCCAAAAATAAAAATTTTGTTTTTTTTTTGATTATTTTCGATTTACATTAAACGAACGCCACCACGCGGAAAATATTAAGTTAACCCTTTCAGACCCAGAGTACACTATAGTGTACCTACGTTTATTAATTTTTTTTTGAAGTTGGTCACACACTTATATGTTAGATAGCAATCATTTCTTAATGAAAGAACCACAAGGAATTCAATAAAAATATAAAAAATGTTCTATGAGTAACATAAATTATGATAATAAATTAATTAAAATAAAAAGTGTATAAAATCATTCCCCTGTCAAACAGCTTATACTTAAGTATAACTTTAGTTAAGAATAACTCAGCCAAATATCAATATGAATACATAATTATTGTTTTTGCTAGTTGTTATCATACTAAACTTGGTCTACGAATAATAGTCACATGTTTAAATCTGTTATCATTCGTTTTATATAATGGTTTATATATTAGGTCAACTAAAGTTTACTTAGCTGTATTTTGTTATTTAGAAATCAAAAAATTATGAAACTCCCGAAAAACACTTTTTATAGCACAGTAATACGAAATTTAAAAAAAAATAATGTTTTCCATCAGCCAAAAATAGTCGGGTCTGAAAGGGTTAATCTGATATAGTATAGTTGGTATAGAAAATTTTGTTTAAAACCAAACGTTTGCGTTCTTTGGTATATTATTTTGTGAATTATCAGTTTTCACCGCGGTTTTACGATGAAATAATTCAGAATTAAACTCAAAACAATATCAATTGATATTCTTGACATATTTGGTAGCGTCATGAGTCCCATGAGCGCCACCAACAACGGCAAGGTAAATCGCAAATATTCTAGACAATAATACAATACAGTGATTTTCTGTATTAATATATTAATAATAATATAGAAAATATTAATATAGAAAATCACTGATACAATAATATGTATTAAGTATATTGAAAGCTCCATTTATCTAATTCTAATCTGATGCACCCGGCGCCGAAATAGCTGATCCGGCTCTGGTACAAAACCTATTTTACCATTAGGCGCATTAAGGCACGTGCCTTGGGCCCAATGGCCAGAGGGGCTCGAAAAGAGAGAACATAAAATCGTAAAATAAAAATCAAATACTGATAAAATAACCCAAAAATTGGCTCTTTGATGCTATTATAGATACACTCGAATATAAGGGGTTCGAAAATTTGCTAGAGCCTAGAGCCCAACTCAGTTAAAAATAGGCTCTGCTCTGATAGCAAGAAATGTAGAAATACACGAAAAGATCTTTGTATTATATAAAAATAGTATAATATGTATAATAGATAGATTTACCAAATCTAATTTTAAGATTTCAACTAGAATGAAACAGATACGTATAGCTTATATTTTGTTATATTATTTATTTATTTTTATTATTTATTAATAAATAAATTTTGGGTAGTGAGCTTTCTAGATTTCTTTAGATTTCAGAATAGAAATAGGTCAAATAGTCAGAAATAGTCAAATTTTCTTAAATTGTTCATTTTATTTTTAAATTTTAAATTATATCAGATGTTGGTTATCTTCAGACACAAAGAATATTTTTTGTTTCAAATTTTTAATTGTATTCCGTTACAATGGAAGCAGGAATTTAAGAAATGGTAAAAAAACTATAATTATAACTATAATAATATTATATTATACTACAAAAATAAAATAAAAAATACAATCTGTCCTTTTTTGTCCATGAAGCCTTTATTTAGAAAAAATAACCATTACCGTATTTTTAACGTTAATTAATAATTAACAACCACAGTTCACTTCTAAAAAAAACAGCTACGAAAAATTCTCAGCTGGGAAACTGTTACTATGATTTTATGTTATTATTTTCGCTAATTTTAAAGGTGGGTCTGAGAAATATTAGTTTTGTATAGCGCAATTGCATCATAGACTCTTATGAATTTTTGTTATAATATAAAATGAATTAAATGCTTTTCCTTTTTTATCTAAGCTAAGTCACGATGTTCTTTTTCTTTTTACCTGTGGCTGTGGGAAACTTGTACTCACGGCTGTGAGATTCGTGGAAACTCGTAGGTTCTCGTAGGTACAACGTGAAGCGCGAAATGGTAAGTCATTTGACGTTAAGACCGTGTGGGAGGATAGACATAACTCGAATAGGTGCGCAACAAGTGTTTGGAATTTAAATCTTATTCTTTCAATTTTTGATTTTATTCGCCCTTTTTGTATTAATATGTACAGAATACTCGTACGCTCAGTTAAACTGAACTTGAAGTTTTGAAAATTTAGCAGTGGAGTGAAATGTGCAATTGTTCTCGTTAGACTTCTTGTTTACAATCATGAGTGCCTTTCGAATTCTCGGAATTTTATTTTTTTATAATTTATTTCATTGGAGTATGCAACTGTCGCAGTCCGTTATCGAGGAAAGAGGTAAGTTTTGTATATTATCTTTTTTTATAAACTTGTTTGCATTGCCTTGCAAAGTCAAGCAGCGTTCTTTCTTGGAAGACAATGCACCAAGTAAATGCCATAATGTTACGTAGTGTTTTAAAAAAATTACGAGGTAAAAACGAAAAACTGCGTATATGTATTTTTTATAACAATCACTTTTTACATCAGTCAAAAATTATCTCAAAATTGGCGAATGATTCTTCTTATGTCAGGAAGAAACTGTCAATTGCAAATTACTATTTTCTTTGAACTTTCATACATAAATATACTGTTATATAACTAAAAATAGACACAATTATTGATAATATTATATTACGATATTTGTAGCGTTTTTCTTGCGTTCCTCAAGTTGTGGGCAACCACCTGAGGCCAAACCACAACGAATGCTTTCCGCTTCCATGCACATCAATGCCATAGACACATTATGATATTATACTTCTTAGTTCTTCCATCTTGTAGACTTATTTTAAAAAATTTATTATATGTGGTTTAGGTTACTTTGGGTCGCATACCAAAAATATATCATTATTATATTTACAAAGAGGTGCAAATTATTTTGTTAACCTGAACTAATACCTACCACACGTTTTTCAAAAACCATAATTTGTTTATTTTGATTTATTCGCGACTTTTAAAAATTAGCATTTAAATTTGTTTTTACATGAATAATAATAAGTATTGCTTGCAATGTTTTAAATTTTAATAATACTCGTATATTATGTCTAATGTTTTATGACCCCAAGCATAAATCATGAAAATTATTAGGAATATTAAAAAAGGTAACTTCCTTTAGGGTTCTGGCACTTGAAAAAACCACCCTCTTGAGAAACACCACTCGTACCTTTCCTAATATGTTTTAATATATCCGATAATATATTCTACTACATCGATTTTGAATTTTAAACAAATTCAAATGATTATTGTTAATGATTTATTATTTTGTACCTCGATCTTTTTGATTTATTGAAAACTTGACAAAATAATACATCTTAGCAGGTACTTGAACAACCAACTTCATACCTGAATTAAAAGTGCACCTTGAACTGAAACTCGATATTTTCAAAATTGTGTGTAGTCTGTTTTTTCTTTCATGTAGTTCTAGATCAGATTTTTAAGTTTGAGCGAGGTTTCTGAAAATCGTAAATTTCATTCTTAAAAGAAAATACATTTCTTGCTCCATATAAATTATTGCAACTTCGATCGAAATATTGAAATCGTAATTTTGAGTATTTTCATTTCATCACTGTAAATTTCATCCAATAAATTACTATAATTAAACAAATTGTAGTTGTACCAATGTTGTAATTTACTATTTTAGTAAATAAAATACTTCAATTTGAAATTAATGAATAAGGTCAAATATAAAAGTTATATATTGTTTTTTTTATGTATTCCATTGTTTCAAGACTGGTAAAATTTGCTCTACACATCTTTCAATTCAAAGAACAATAATAGTTGAGCTAAATTTGTTGATGAAATGACCGAGATTATTAAAATGTTGTTTAGTTCATATTTTTAATTATTACAATCAAGAATTTATCACTTTTAATTTAAAAACAGATTTAATTATTCATTTATCAATGAAAATACCACGAAATAACTACGTCTATTATTATTTACCATAAATTATTGGTGATAGTATTCCTAAAATACTGTTCATTGAGAAATGCAAATGTATTTGCTACTTATTTTGAATTAATATTAAACGATAAAATTAACTGCAGGTATTCATTAGTATCTGAATAAATGACAGAATTGCATATTTTATAAATATGTAATACTAAGCTGTTATTTGAAAAACGCGGTGTTAATTTGTTAGGATGTGCAGATATTCTTAATAAATGCAATTAATTATTCTTACTTAATCAATTATGCTAATATTGTAGACGCATGTGTGAATAGGAAAAAATTAAAATAAACACAATCCTTTTGATAATAACTGTATAATTACGTTATCTTCTTTAAAATGGTTAAAATCTATACTTATAGGTAAATAGGTAATAAATACTTTATAAATTATTATACATCATAATAATATACTTTATTACTTTATTTACGAACATACGGAAATAACATGATATTACTATATCAGTTTTTTTTAGATTCCTGTTTCCTATAGCAAAGAATATCAAAACAAAAAAATTTATTATCTGAAAATATTCAAAAGTTATTAATTATTTATTTAAAATTTAAAAAAATACTTTCTTTAAAATTTAAAAAATAACAAACGCGAGATGGTTATAACTAGAGTATGCTGGGGGGCTATTCCATGCAGGTTCTTGAGTTGATTTTATTAAAATTTTAACTCCTTTAATAAGAACAAATAAGAAAAACCTGTGCCTGTTTTATAAAACTTACAATAACGATTTTTATATCAAATTCAGACCAAAGCATGCAAATCTCCAAAGCAACAGATTGAATCGTATCCTATTACTTTATACTTTGTCAATTCGGTTGGATAATACATCAATTTATAAAGTAAAGGTAGCGGAATTATTATTGTTTTACGGTTTTACTATTATTTTATTTTATATCTTTTGGTGTACGAGACATAGTGCACCAAAAGACGAACTCACCCTAGCTCTTTTAATAGTTATTGTACGTGATACTTTTTGGATTTTAAGGACTTAAAATTCCTTTAAAAAATCTAGTACTATTTCGTATTCACGATTTTTAATTACCACTGTACAAGCTATAATAATATATATTATTATAAATTTTGTTGTCAAGTTGGTTACATCACCTACAATTATGCATAATTGCACATAGGAACGTACGTATAAAGTAAATTAAGATTAATTATTTTTCAATTTTTTTTATAATAGAAATAGAAGTTCTCTAACTCAACTGTTCCCTGTTTGAAATTTATTACTTGTTTTAGATTTTTAACCGACTGTATTGTAGCGAGTTGCATACTGATGCCAATTGACCCTTGACTTGTACTGGCTATGTGACCTATACAGTAATCCACTGCTCTGCTTCTTATTAAGTGTTACATTACTGTAATCCCTTAATTAGGAATTAAAATTTTTAGACGTTTTTAAAAGCACGCGTTATGCTGTCTAGATCACGATGATCAATCCAAAGGTCGAAATGCTCGAGGAAGTGTGGTTTTAATATTAAATTCATTAATTAAACGACCACTTGTTCACCTATTTTTATAAGCTTTTATTTAACTTAGCATGACCGTTCTTTGTCCGTCCGTTTGTTTGCATCGATTTCCTTGGGTTATTTTTTTTAAAAGCAACTTTCATATCCTAACAGTTGAAAAATGATAGGACATCATTCTATTAAATTTTTCGATTTTCCTACTTGTAAATAAAAGGTTGTACTTACCCAAAAAAAAGGAAGTTTATGTAATACTAACTTGCTAATATCCATTAATATATATTTACAATTTAGATAAGAACTATGTTTAAATAATTAAATACTCCAATTTCAAAATATAAACGGGTATTATATTATGTATTTTTTATAAATAAATTAAATTATTATATACTTATTTATTCTAAATTATACATCAGGAACATCTGATAACTTAATATTATATTTACTTATACCTACAAGTCGAATATTATATACTGATTCATAATAATTTTCCACAGATAATGCAGTGAATTCGGGTTAAAGGTGAAACACTTTTTTTATAGTTTGAAAACTATAGCATCGGCAAAACAAACGTTCTAAAAAGGTTTTAAAAAAACATTGTCCTTGTAAATATTTCAAAATTATATGATGTAATAAATAAAAAAGCAATTTATATGCCAGATCCCGAGTATCCACATCAGAGTTATGGGGAACTTAAATAATGGAACGTACAACTTGATTAGTATACGACAGTTTTAGTAGGTTAAAAAGATTATTTTATTTATTATACCATAAAAGGATAAAAGTATAGAATACCTAATTTATTTATATTGCAGTTTTAATGTCTGTCGAGTTTCTCAAGTTTTCAAATGACATTACAAGAAAATTTGTTCTTATAATTTAATTGTCAAACAATAGTGTCTCGATATGATGACCAAACGAGTTGACATGAGCTCTAATTGTTTGACAATGCAGAGTATTCGTGTTCCCACGCTTCTGTCTGTTAAAGACATCTGTTATACAGTGTAGTACGTCTGAACATTCGACACATGTTGCTGTATACTGAACTATATTATAAGAACCTTTCTTATGCTGTTTTTTACCTTGCGCATTTTTCCATTTTTACCTAATATCCTAGCTCACCTGAGGTGTTAAATTTTACATTTTTCTTTCGATTTAAGTTTTCGATAAATTTATATTTCATGTTAGTTTAATGAACTTAGATTAAATACACAACTTCTTATTATTCATTAATAAATAAATATTTTTATCTGTCTGAGAGTCATGAACTAAATTGTTTGGCGCCTTAGGCCAATCTTTTTATTGTACCAATTTACTTTATATTATCGGCGTCCAAATCCAATTGCAAATTGAAGTAATCATGGAATGATATTTACGCAACTGAAAAACAAAAACTTGCACAACGCAATTTCGCCTAAGAACTTAACATTTCCACGGGGCACTCCTTTCTATTTTTTGTTTCTCTATCTCTACCATCTTGCTGGTTCAATGAATAATCTATTTGCTTAATATGAAATAAATCCGACTAATGTCTATATTGAATATCCGTTTATTGTACAAATCTTCTTAGAAAGTGAAACACGACAACTGCTCTTTAGTTACTTGAATATAATTGAAAATATTACTTGTATAATTTACTGAAACTAGTGATGGTAAGATAATTGGTAAATTTATTTCCACACGGGAATCTTATTTGTTGGTATAGTAATGCATTATAGAGTAGACTCTCGGTAATAACAACTCTCGGCAAAGGTAATTTTAAAGTAATGACGGAAAAATTACCATTAGTGAGATTATTACATTAAATTGTAGTAGTATAATGGCTACAAATAATCCTAGAATGAAATTTCTAGATGTTGCATTTGCCTGAAATTCTAACTTCATTTTAAAAATTACGATCGATTCTTTTTGATACGATATTATGTTATTGGTAAAAGTAATTTTTCGATTATAATATTCGTCATGAACCAACCAATTACCAATATCGTCCTCCTGCGTAATCAGTGGTATACAATAGAAATACAAAATTTAAATGTGTGCGTAATTTATTGTAATTATGATTAGTTATACAGAGGGAGTAATTTATTAATAAATGTTTTGACATTGTTACATCATAGTTATTAAATTGCAATGCATTTTTATTGTTTGAGAAAAAATTTTTTTATGAACTTGGGAATTTCTTCATTTGGTTCCGGAAAAAGCTCCACCTGTGTTTTGGTTTCCCAAGGCTTAATAATCTTCATATGTGTTCGTAAAATCTTGTGCTCTATAAACGGAAATTGGGTTCCTAAACGGAAGTCTTCTGAAAGTGATCATATCTTTTTGTATTTTTGTTTTCAGGTCACACATATGTTCTGTTAAGCTCCTTTAAAGAGTACTGCATGTGCATCAATACGAATAAATGGATTAAACGTCTGAACTCGAATTAAAAATTCCTTTTGGATGAACTGAAACTTCGCACGTGTGCATTTATCTGTTTTTTATTAAAGTTATTCTGTTGTGTTATTATTTGTGTGTATGTAAATATTACATGGGTTGTTGACACCTAAATAATGATAATGTTAGTTTCTCGTAAGGTAGACATCGCGATTTTTAAAAGCTTTTATTTAATAATACTTGGTAAACAAAAAAATCGTTTTACCGAATTCAATTCGGACTCACTTAAATTTCTCATCGATTACTGAAAGCGACAATTATATTTATGGCTTATAAATTGACAGGATTCTGGTCAGAATTGGTTATACATACTTTTTTTAATTTTTTTAGTTAAATGACCAGCATGAGTATTAGTAAGGTCAATTCCATAGTGCTACTACAAAAGGGCCGCTTTTAACTAGTCGAATTAAAAAAATATTGCCATGAAACTTCATTAGTTTAGTAAGTAAATGAAATTACAATTTTATACCAAGGAAATTAGCCAAATAGTGAAATGCGACTAGGAAGTACGGGTATAATTTGCATTTAAAAATTCGACTTAACCATTTCTAATGGTTAACATTGTTTACTTGAATTTTACTTTTTTCTTGATGATTCAAAATTATCAGATTGCTTTCTGGTTTGTGATTGTATTGCATTTGAAAACGAATGACGTAATTATCAGAAATCTGCAACGTGACTATTGTAAGTTTAAATTGGTTTCATAAAATATATTTCGTCATCTATTAGTCATTTTAATACATCTTATTGTGTACCAGATAAAATTGGTTCGACTGGTAGACTTTTTAGTTGTTGTTCAGAAATGAGAATCAAATTTTGATCTGGTATGTGGTATGATAATAAATTATAAAAACAAATTTGCAAGATTACTATTGCGTTCCATCTCTTAATTGATATACAACTTATTTGTGTTATTTTCTTCGCACTATATGTGAATTGTTGGAAAAATAACGTTTCTGTTCGAAGGGTCAATAAACCGTTGTCGTCATAAATATCTTTTCAAACTTGATTAATCTTGACGAAACGGTAGTAGATGACTATGTATTTTTCCCAAATACGGTAGCACTTTTATTTATCTTCTTTTCTGTAGGAGGAACTTTTCTTCTGGTTGATTGAAAATCGAAAATTATTAATCGACTTGATTTCAAAAGTTTCATTAGGTCACTTTTTCGTATTTATATAATAATTTTAGAAATCGTGGAGTGGTATATGCTTTTTTCCAAATATCTTCAGATGTCTTGGAGGTTGCAAATACATAAATGATGGGCCGGATGTGAGGTGTGTCGAGTAATGAATGAACACTGTTTTTATCTCCTGTTGACCTGCAAGTTGCCAGTCCAGTTTTGCAGAACAAGAATACGCTATAGCTATACGATACCAGAACGGTAAATTGTTTACATTTTTCTAATCAAAGACTACCTCCGGATTTATCTCGTGTTTTAAATTTTATATCAATTTTTATTAATCTTATCGTTTTTGGTTGCCACGAATTATCGTTTATTTATTTTACATTAGCTACTTCACGTCTTGCCAAAAAATGATTTAATGTATATATTTATTGTAGCTATATTATATTTAAAAAAATTCATTCTCTATTTAATAAAAGTTGATGTGACCTGCAAATAGGTTTAAAAAGACAAATAATGTAGAAAGTATTATATTTTTTGCTAGGATGTGTTATTTGACAGGAAATTACGACAGCAATTTCTTGTTACTAAATACTTATACCTCCAGTTTCTAACGTAAGCAAGCAGTAACATATTTGAAATACATTGACAAATCATTACTACTTATTGGTATTGATTCGTCGGGTATGGCTATTAAAAAGGTTAGTGTCATTACACTTCTATTTTCTTCGAGAAAATCGTTTTAATTAATGGCAGTTGTAGCAACTTCTTTGTTTTTACCGTTATTTGAAGACATGTGAAGACGAATCTGAGAAATTTAATTTGAATGTTCATTTAGTTACATTTTTAGAGCATATTATCTTATTAATTAATCTAATTAAACAATATTCACTGAATACGATCATTTTTTACACTTAGTAAACACTCGGGTGAATAAAAATATTTTCTGAAGAATTCAATATTTACTTATAATGCAAGCTCACATTTAAACAACAGAGTGCTGCTTCCTTTCAGCTGCTTTCAGATGAACCTGCATGGGTTATTTTTTTCAAAATATATTTTAGAACAAGTTTTACCCGAATGGCTTTTATAAATATCTTATATACGAGTATATTAACATATTAATAGGTATTTATTAATATATACAGTGGCGGCACGTAATTTGCTATAATGCGTGGGCCACGACTAGAGTGGAAGTGTAATTTAAAATTGTGTTTGGGTGTGCAATGCCCTATTGGCTTCCTTGTAACAGCCGCCACTGGGAATTTTTATTTTATCGTTTATTTGTCGATCACGGTATTGAGTAATACAGATTAGGTACTCCCTCAAATGAATTACGACACTCTCTAGCTGCTCATACAGCAATTATGAACATTTCACATTATTGGTAATTGTTCTTTTATTTTGACTGTTTTTTACTATGCAAAGCTTATAGTTTTGTACGAATACGAGCCAGTGAATATTGCTTGCAGTGAATGCTAAAAAACAAAACCTGTCCGTTGAATCTTTTGAATACGGCTCTCCACATTACTACACTCCTTCATTGACTAGAATGAAAATAAGCAGACTATTCAAAATTGGAATGCCAGAAATTGTCTTTGAATGGCATTCCTTCTTTTCGATTAAGTGGTGAGAATAGCAATCGGAAATTTGGGGTAGATTTTTTAAATACGATAATACTACTGCTTGTGAGAATTAAACTTGAAAAACATATAATTTATGTTTAATTAAAATTTTCAAATACCTGAATTTGAAACTAGGAATGTATCACCATTCATCATTTATAAAGTTTCATTTAACTTTTACTTTTAAAACAATTTAAGAAGACGTGTCTAGCAATAATTGTCTTTTTTTATTTCGTGTGCGTTTGTTTATACTAATTATAATGTAATTAACAATAGTTCAAAAATCTTGGTTTTGCCATTCCGTTCAAGTTGTCCTTGATTCTCAAGTTCCATTAGCAAATCCCACGCTCTCACCTACCAGGTTTTTTAAATCTTCGCAGATTCACATTGTTGTACTTACATGCAGATTACATATTTATGTTCTCCTTCACCGAAGCCCAAAAGAAGTTTCGAATTAACTGCATCCAATAGGTGACTTCAACGAGGGGGAACGATAAAAACCCAGTTCAAGAATCGATTCAAGATATATTTTTCTGTTTAATTTAATCAATTAAAGTTGATTAATAACATAATGTTTAATAATTGGTTTATTAAGATACGATTATTCTATATATATCAACTTTACAACCTTATTTCTTACGGTTTATGCTTTCAACTGAACATAACACCATTATGATTCTTTATGTAAGTTATTTATGTCTTGCAAATACAAAACACGTACACGTTCTTTTATGAATATTTACAATTTCACCTCAAAGTAATAAACATTTTGAAATTTTGATAACAGTTTCACGTATTACCTATTATCAATGTATAATATAATTTATTATTATATTTTGTTTTGTGAACTTGATTTATATTTTTGTTGCTCAACAACGCCTGTTATAATAGAAAAAATTATGCGTAAAAATTGCGTTGAAATTTTTTAATTTATCTCATAAAGATAAGTTGCCACTATAATATACCTTCTTCAAAATTAGTAATACATATTTGAATTGGTTCGTTGACCTTCTCGAAAAAGAATTGTTATTGATGCGGTCTATAAGATATATATTATATTACAAAATTTTAAATTAATATTGTACCTACTTATGTGTTATTTACGTATCATTAAATTTTCGATTTCAAAAATTTCATTTTTTATCTAATTTTCAATGTTAATATTAATTTATTGTACTAGTTAGGTATTGTATAAATAATGTATGCAACTAATCTACGGTAATAGATGAAACTATTGAAATTGTGCACAAATTATAAAATATTTCGTTATTATAAAATTACAACTAATGAGGTAAATCATACACGCGAAAGTAATAAAAATTGTATAGAAAAACTAGCAAGGGGGCTTGTTTCATTGAATTAAACACTCTCCGTAAATCACCTAATTATTATTGCAAGTTATACTTCTCTAGTAAAAGAAAAACCGGAAATTAAAAAAAAAATACCATACCCTCATAAAGTAACTGAGTTTTGTACTGGTTATGTTAATTTTTGTGTAGAAAATTTTTCTTTTAATATGATGAGCTTCCATATAGAAACAGTTCCCGGTTCAAGAAAAGTTCTCGGTCTAAACTCGAAAGAAGACCTGGTTATGGCAATAATAAAACATTTCAAGTGAAGTCTAAATGTTTATCAATATTTAATTTATTTTAATTTTTGACCATTATATACAGGGTGCTGAATGACTTAACCGAACATAGGAAATTAACATGTAAAAACTTATTTATGCAAATTCCTGCTTCCCTAATTATTTTAGAGAAAAAATGAAAGACACAAAAATAATGCAGAAATATAAACTACGAATGATAAGAGTATTAGATTTCATCTAACTTTTACTTAAAAAGCCAAAAAATCCTTTTGAAATTGTTAAAAGTTTCGTTTATCGGACTGGCCATGAAAGTTTCCATGGTAATTATTTTGGAAAATATAAATTAAATTGAATTTATTACATGGCTAGTGCGATAAAATGCAAATTTTAACAATTTCGAAAGCATTTTTAAATTTTTTTAAGTAAATGTTAGATGAAATCTAATAGTCTTATCATTTGCAGTTTATATTTCTGCATTATTTTTGTGTTTCATTTTTTCTCTAAAATAATTAGGGAAGCAGGAATTTGCATAAATAAGTTTTTACATGTTAATTTCCTATGTTCGGCTAATTCATTCAGCACCCGGTAGATTTGTATTAATAGATAGATTTGAAAATGCTAGATATAGTTATGTCACCGACAAGAGTTCGATCCTCGATTAAGAACATCTGGCAAATAAACAACAAGATACTGGCAACATCTTTGAGGTATTAAATGCCTAAATAGCACTCCGCCTTGTCCCAAGAGGTTAATAATATTATTAATATTTAAAATATTATATGAGATTATCAGCTCTCAAGGGTGAAGGGGACTATCGTCCCTCTTTTTCCCAGTACTGAGTACTTTTGACTAATTTTCTGCTTAATTAAATAAACGCAATCGCAAAATATCGCAAAAAGATTTGCCTGTATGCCTGTGAATTACTCAACCGCCGAGGACGAGCGGCACTAAAGTACTTGATTACCGCCTACCATAAAAGTGAAAGTAAATTTAATTATTAAATATAATACTTATTTTTTACCTTTTATGAAAAAATAGTGGTTTATCGAAAGCAAAAGTAGTTGGTCTGTAATTGGGGCCAATTAGTCGTCACGAAAAGTTTTAAATTTGCTACTTACAAGACAATATATCTATTATTTATTTTTATTGTTATCATAAAATAATAAATTTTAATTGAACAAAGTAAACACTAATAAAATTCAATATTATTTGAGGTTTTTCTTTAATTTAATTTTGATTTAATTAATTCCATTATATTATATAAATAATTCCGACAATTCCAAATTAATTGCGGTAATTTCAACTAATTTGTACAACTAATCAGGCTCTATTTTTCGATTTAAATAAAATAAAAAAAGCCTTAATTTAAGAGTTAGTGCAATATTCCTTAGAAAATAAATAAATAAAATTGTTGGTCCATATTAATTTATTGTTGTAGGTATAACTATAGAATATCTTTTAAAATCTTATCTAGATTTGTCAAATTACTAATTTACTTCACATTAGTACGTTTCATGTTAATTATAAAAGAACTTCAATTATTAACATAATACATATTGGAGGTGTCGAGCATGAAAATTACAGAAGTAGGTCAATTTATGCAATTTAGTTTAAAATGCAAACACGGAAAATTAAATTGTTGTTTATTTTTCCTCATTAAAACTTGAGATATATAATAAAAATGCATAAAATTCAGTTAGTATAATATATTGAACTTCTGTTTGTTTACATATTTCAGCTATCGTAAATATTTTTAGAATTTGAGATGGTGAATGTTTGAAATTTTTAATTTTTATTTTATTGCTTTCTACGCACTTGAAAAATAATATTAATTAGTAATTATCATGTAAAATAATTCATTCAGTGGTACCGGACGGAACAAAATGAATCACAAAATTTATCGATCTGTGGTTGATACCCTTCTATATCTGTTTAATTTCGTAATCGTTTAACATTTAAAGTAGATAGTTTTAATTTTTATTTTTTTAATTGTATTACACCCAAATTACACTTGATGTTTTGGATTGTACCTACCTCTTTTATAAGTTGCATTTTTTATTAAAGTACATTTATTTATTGCTTATATCTAAATTATATTATCTTGTGGAGATAACAAAAATATTTTTTAATGTTGATTCTTGAAAAAAATGTTTATCTTTTAAATAGGCAACAAGTTTTACTGTAGTTTTCCTAATAATTGTTTGAAATTTTATTTGATTCGTATATAGTAAACAAACTAGCAAGTCAAGAGTTTCTCAATTTCGCAACAGATTGGCATCTGCTCAGTGTTCACTCAAAAAGGCAAATCTTGGCCGCGTGTCGAATTCCTTCTCGACCAAGCGTATGCATTACAGAGTAGGACAAACAATTAATCGTTACCAAAAATTACTGGTATAATATATATTTTCGATGGATATTCTGTTTGGTCTACTCTGCTATGAAGATTGATGCCCGGTTCTTTTCAAAATTTAACAATCGACTGTAAAATGCTAAGGCGGCATATATTTTCTAAGGGCATTCATTCTTGGGTTTAAAGAATGCAAGCGAATTATGGATATTCAGCTTTATATGCCATATTGATTAGAATTTATTACTGCTTCTGAGCCTTCATTAAAATTTCTTTATTTATTTATTGTATTCATCAAAATATTTTGTTCCAATTTACCATCAGACATTTTCTGTTGTTTTTATAAGATTTTAGGGTGCTTGTTGCTAAAGAATCGAGTGGTATTTATGTTCTGAAATGTCTATTATTTATTTATTTTATCAAAACATGTTTTGGTAAATTCTATTCATACTGTTCGTATTTTTCAATGTAAATAGTTTAAAACATTTTATTTAGTGTAAATAAGAATGCATTAGTTATTTATTATAACTTTTTATCTATTAGGTACTATAAAATTGCGATTTGATTGATAAGAATTAAGAATGTACTAATATTACTCGATATTATATGTATATTATAATAGATAATTTTTTAATATCCTTATTATGTAATCAAATATTTTATTAAATGAAAATACAAATATGCTAATATGCGAGCATAAATTTTTAGTATTTTTTTTAAATACCTAATAAGACATTTTTTTAGCATTTGAAACTGCATTTAATTTTTGGTCATCATCTTCACTCGGTTATTTCTTTCTCTGTATAAATTATTTCGATTTATTCTGTAACACTTCACATGCATAGGTAATGTCCATTTAAAAAATCTAATATTTTTATAATTTTTAATTTATACACGACAGTAGTACATTACCGTTATTGTCTGTTTTCTTACAAATAATTAAGTTCAATGTAATTTAATAATTCTTACGTACCTACCTAGAATTTGTATAATTTTTTGTATCATTATTTGTTTTCTCACCAACTATCTATATAAACAATAGTGAAATAAAAGTTATTACATTCATCATTTATGTATGTATAAGTAATTAAACTTAATTGAAATATGATGGCCGACTACTCGAAAGTTCTCAGCCTGATGGCATGGTAATAATAAAGATTATGTTTAAAATGTTGCAGTTTTTCCAACTTGATTGATTAGAACTAGAAGTCTGTATTATAATCTATTTATTATAAAGGAATTTCGGTTCCACAAATTAGCTAGTTGGCATTGCTATTGCATGATAGCAATAATATGCTAAGCAATACCGTACTTACCTAATAATAATAATCATAAAATGTAGCATAAAATAAATTGTACTTTAAAATTTTCTGTTGGATAATATTTTAAATGCAACATTTTCAATTCGAGCATTCAAAACTGGAAAGCATCGACTGAAATCTCAAAATGTGTACATACACGGAGAAAACGAGTCGCGAAAATCTAGCAATAATTAAAATATATTAATAAAATTTACTAACTAAATTGAATAAATACATTTTTTTCTTTTACTTATTACAAAATGGTTAGTAAAATTTACTAGTTAGCAATTATTATTATACGCTGATTTTAAAATTTTTTATAAGTAATGCATCTATTGCTAATATAATTAGATTTTTTGTTAACTAAATAGTAAATTTTATTAAAGTTATTTAGTTATTTAGTGTCCGTGAATTAAAGTTTACAATATGGACAGCAATTCTTACAATGCATTTTTAAAATTTACTCTCTGTATTCAAGTTTTTATTGTAAGTTTAGAGTTATTGGTATATATTATGTATAAACTGCTAAGCGTTTAGTAATTTTCAGACTCGAACAACAGGCTCGGAAGCTCGGAGTGATTCGGTGTGTGACGCGCGCTCATTCTTCTTAAAGAATGTGCAAATCTGCATTATTCGTAAAATATAACGCTTTATTATATGGTGGATGGAAATTAAATAATGGCTTATAAATAAATATTATAGAAAAATAAATATAGTGTAGTCTACTTGCAAGTGAAAAACAGTTACAGTTATACAAGAAAGTTTCCATAATATAGTCTCCAAATTGTACTTATTGAAGACTATTTGGGACACATAAAAATTCCATTTACAGCAATACCTACTTATGTAAGTATTAAACATTTTCTGTTGCAAATTTCAATACGTTTATTTTTATTTATGTACATTTTTCTATTTCGTCGCACCGTTACTGTCGATTTTCAAGTGGTATCTGAAAACGGTACCTACTCTATAAAATAGAAAAATGAATATAAAAAAATGCGTAGAGAATGAAATGTACAAAAAAATGCTTGTTCATGTTTTCTTTTTAATTTTTAATTTAATATGATTTGTATTTTACGGTGTTTTTAAAATCACCGTAACGCGGAAACTAAAATGAAGGAAATGAAATTTGCAACAAAAATTGTTGAATAGGTATTGCTTTAAAAGTGATTTTTATGTGGCAAAAAGAGTCTGCAAAATGTACAATTTATATTACTAAATATAAGACTGTATGATGTACATTCATAATATAAGTGTTCAAGATGAAAAAAGTACATGTTCATCATTTAAAAAATGGAATTTTCCAAATTTAGTTGAAATTTTTAAATGTAAGTATGTATTGTTATTAATTGTCATTAAATAACTATCTTGATATCTTTTTCCTCCTTTTGTTAGATTTGTATTTAAATCCTCGTGTGGTTTTATCTTTTGCTTGCTATCTGCTTATCCTAATTTATTTTTTTATTTCATCATGTCAATCATTTTTGTTGAATAGAAATTTTGCTAAAAATTAAATTATTTATTTATCAGTGCCTTATTAATTTTACAGATTAACTGCCCATCAATCTCAAGTACCTTTGACAGTACTTCACTATCCACCAAATACATCGATATTGAAAGTAGTATGTTTAATTATTTCAAATATCTCTGAATCAAACCATTAATTATTCATTTTTATTTATTTTAGACGACATTGGTAGCAATTTTTTAACTTTTACTGAGCCACATTCTATCGCAAACAAGGAAAACCAATAGTACAAAATTAACGTAGTTGCTAATAAAATAATGATAAGGAAAAGTGGTTCAAGAATCTTTTGATAAAACGGGAAGTTGTCCAATAACCAGAAAATATCAAATAGATAAAGAAGATGAAGGAGAAATAATAACTGACCAAGATATTTTGCAACTGGTAAGGAATTAAATATTACCTATATGATCAACAAAAATTGATAATAATACAATGTATACCAAATGACAGTATTTTGTTTTATCGTATAAAAAAATTGACCACGTTATTATAATTTTTATTTTATTTGTAGGATTTATATGGTTTTTCAAAACTAAATACTGGAGGTTGTGCTTTACTTGCAATTAAGAATAAAAATGAACAGTTGACTTATACTTCGTGGTCTCGTCTATCTTGATTAATAATTAGAAGAGAATTGAAAAAAGCCCTTGCTAATGTAAGAATTTTTGTAAGTGTAGCGTTCCAAATACATCTAGGAAATGGAATATTATACTATATTGTTAAAAGATGGTCTTAGAGTTTTTTTTATTGTTTACTTTCTTTTAATATTATTATATATTTTATTAAAATACTTTATAAAAATTGATCTCCTATTTAAAATATCAAATAAATTATTGTTCAATAATATTCATGTAATAATAAATAATTTCAATACATAATAAAAAGTTGGACAATAATAGCAATAATAATAAAATGACTAATTTATTTACCCTTAATAGATTTATGTAATTTATTATAGTAATTATGTAAATTAAATAATACTACAATATTATTACTTTAGGTGGGTATTACTTTTATTAAAATTTAAGCATTTTTTAAATTTAAAAAAAAATTTTGTATACGAATTTAGTAATAATTGAACAAAATTTGTAAACTTATATTATAAGTTTATTTTAATTTATTATACACACTAAAAATAATTGTGATGTAGACTCTATTTTCCAGGGTTGTCGTGGAAATATACATTATTTAAGTTAAATTATCAAAATAATTAGCTTTCTACAGCTAAATTGTTGAGAAAACTAAAATTGTTGATAATTTAACTTAAATCAAACTGGACCACAACAACCATGGAAAATAAAGTGTACATCACAATTCTCTTTTTACTGTGTAGAATTAAAATAAACTATAATATAGATTTTCACATTTGAGTGTTCAATTATTACTAAGTATTCGTATAAAAAAAATTCATATACTCATTTATAATATATTTATTAAATTAGTTTAAAAATATTAATATATTCATTTATATATATTCAATTCTTCAGTTTTAATTTTTACTAAACGGAATATGAAATTTTATTTTATGATTTGCAGTTACTATTAACCTACCTTTTAATATTTGAAATTTGATATAATACAATTTTCTATACAGTATAGTAGAACTCCGTAATTCGAGTTAGCAAAAATTACTAAACGCATTGCAAAATGTAATTACTTCCATATGAATAGTTGCATTATTTCTTAGGCGTTTCAAGATTACAATCTAAATTTAGTAATTTTCACTAGTATTTTTTAATAAAAGCTACTATATTTTTCTCTCCGTGTAGAAGAGATCTCACCTGTCTTGGAAAAAGTAAAAAAGTTTTACCATAGGGTAGATATGTATACCTGAAGTGAAAGAACAAATTCAGCTTGAATGGGACCTCAAATACAAGTAAAATTCAAATAAATTGTAAGCTTTATCTGTTCTTTGAAGATGTATTGATAGGGCATAAAACCTATTATTTAAAGGTATAAAATCCTTTTATTATTTCTAGGATGGTTTGCGTGGGAGATGCATTAAAAAAATGTAATACGTGACCTCGTTTATAAATAACTAAACAGTAATTTAAATTTTCTCATAAAAAGTTATAATTTGGCATAAATAGTTGAAAATGGCTCGATTGTTGAAACAAAACTTTTTAATTTAAAATTTAATATATGCAGCTACCAAATTACGGTGCTAATATACATGTACGAATTTGGATCAAGTGAAACGTGTTCGTCTTCTTATGATTCACTCTAAAGGTAGACGAAGACACAATATACGTAGATTTCTTTAAGCCATATGTTCTCACGGTGTTTTTGTGTTCTTCAAAAGTATTTTCTCAAGAGGCAACTCTCTGATGTGTAAAGAACAAAGGTGGCTCTCTTGTTCTTTCTTGCCTTAAAATTGTTTATAATTACAAATGTTAATTACTTGAAAACGCATTAATTTTTTTATTTGTTTAAATATTGAGGTTGATTCAAATTTGGCTCGAGTAGTGTTGGAGAAATTCTATGGGACTGTTTATTATTTTCTTTATGTTACCCCTATATGTCGGTGGTACTTAAGACTTTTTATAAGGTCTGCTTTTCGTCTTCTATTACTCTTGAGAATAACGAAGATATTTGGTTCTCAGAACCCCGATAATTGCTTTATGATTAATTTGCTATATTGGCGATATTGTTAGATTAAGTAAATTTATCCTTAAGCTGTCTCAAGTTCAATTATTAGGGCAACTGTAATCAATTTTCCAGCTGATACGGGTATCAACATCTAATTTAATAATTTTTATCTGTAAAAAGAAATCAAATAGATATTTAGGGTACTATTACCTAATTTTATTTTGTAACGAAAATTAAAAATTCTTTAGACGTTTGAATATTATGATAACGAAGATTAAATTAGTGAGTCACACTTATAATTTTAAGTATTTTACTACTGATGTACTATACCTTAATATTACGTTGTGTCATGGTTGTACACGCAACGAGCAGGTTGTTGGTCGGTAGAATTAAAAATCATTAGACGAGGGCTGATAGGGTGAATCAACCGATTTATTAAAATTGTATACATTCGTTCCACTGAATCTAACACATAAGTTTTTCTTTATGTCATAGTTTGATAGGTCAAAAGTGTGTTTCAGTCCATCTATTTGACTTTTTTAATTATTTTAATCGATGTAACATTGACTCATCTGGTATTTTATTGGTGCAATGTTTCATAAATAACATTTACGTTTTAAACTCTTTTTGTTTTAGTAGCTATGCAAATATCCCAAATTTTACTTATTATTTCACTGGCAATTCATTAGAATTAGTTATACTGTAAATTTTCGCTATTTATATTATGGAGTTATTTATTTATTCTATTAATTGGTACTCCAAGCATGTCTTTGTTTAAATGTAAAACTTGGTAAAACAATTTCACGCGGTTTGAATATTTCATTCTTGTAACTTTATGTATTATCGGTGTTGTAAACATGCCATCTTGTTTACTAAAAGCGAGCTGTGGTCAGACAACTTCAATACATTCAATATGACACTAATTAATTTATATGGTTCTTTAGTACGTGGGTGGTGCATTAGTAAAGATTAATTAATGTGTTTTTAAACTTACGTTACATAAGGAAATTTTCGAAGAATCCAAAATTGGCACGAAAATAATATTTTTACCATTTTATTATTTTAATTTTGTTACAAACTCTCCCTCGCCGGTCGAAGTTTATTATATTACCCTACGACATTGAAGGGTACTTTCCTTTATTGCGGTTTTAGACAGGATGGGTAATACGATTAGATCACATCAGCATCCCTTATCTGTAGACACCCTATGGAATCGCTCATTATGGTAAGGACTCTTATCTTACATTAACAAACGTGACCAACAATGCTTGAACCTCGAGAGATGCGGGTGCAGATTGAGATGTACCACAACTTCAGCAACCCTCGTTTTCCAAAAGCGAATTTTTAAATTGATTATTGAGAGACTAGAACATTTTGGTTTTGAGTTCTTAGCAAACCAACGTTGAAATTAATAAATGATGATTTTATGCAAACATTAATTGGTGTTTTGAACATTTTCAAGGCTACAAAATTCCTCCTTTCTTCGAGAGGAGGTACTTGTTTTAGCATTAGATTCTATGGGTACACTTAGGTAATAAATTGACGCATCAGACCAATAACAGTTACGAAGTTTTGAATAAAACGTATTCTTATGAAAGACGATATTTTTTTAAAAGGTGTGCAAGAATTATATGCATAGATTTTTAAAAGATTTAAGCGGATGTGTTTCTTCTTGCGACTGGTTTAAGATCCTGTCTGTAGCATCCGGTAGGTGAACTACCCGTTTTTGAATTGTAGCTTTATTCTCGTATAACTACCATATGCTATAAAAATAATTTTTTACTGGAAGGGTTATAATATCCTGGGTGGAGATTTATCTGTGGTTAAAATGAAATTAATGTTCCTTTCTAAATACCTGTTCTAAACCAAAAGCTGCAACATTTTGCATTGTTTCCTGACATTTCAAAAAGTCTGTTGCAATCATCTTCCCTAAAAGCGTGGTAAAATCATATCAAATTGCAGTTGAATGAGAATATTTTATTCCATATAATATATTTTTATAATAATAATATAATATACAGAAAACATGGCCAATTTTGGTATGGTTTGATATAGCTATTTTCGAAAGAATTTTTAATCTAATATGTTTGGTATTGTAATGGTATAAAACATAGTACAATTGCACTGACATGGTACCTCTTGTGCGCCTCATACTTTAATCTATTCTTCATCAATTCTTTGTGGTAAAATTAAACTTAAATGGCGTGCTTTTTCAAATTGGTTGTAGAGATGTTACAGTAATTGAACACCACTGGCTGTTCGCACAAGTTGAATTGCAAGGCCGATTTTGGTCGTTGACCGAAAATACATTAAAAGAATGTTAATTTGCGAATATTTAGACATTGATATAACAAGTTTTTTCGTCACAATTAAAAATTCTGCATCATTAAAAAGTTGTATATCACTACAAAATTATTTATGTTCTAGGCTACATAGAGATGTCGGGTATATAATTTTCAAAATTACATAATTGTAGGAAAAGATTTCTGTCTTGACTGTAATTACTATAATCTATTCGTTTATGCAATTTTTTCAGTTAATTTTTAATGCTAAATTTTGCGATATATTTTGAAACAAGCCCAAAATCGTTGCTTGCCACTTTTTGGTATGATACTTTTTTGTTGTTGTTCGCGGTCATAATCTTTTTTGCACCGTTTTGCGATCTGCGTGGGTGAACTTGACAAGTAGGAGGTCCATCTGGTTTTTATTCGTTTGAAATATTTTAATCGTCTATTAGTTTTCTATTCCTTCAACATTTTTAAATCAATATAAGCCCGCTCTTAACGAATCCTATTCTAGTTATAATTCGGAAAGTAATAGAAAAAACTGCAGATATTTGCTTGATTGGAGTGGTTTTAACTGTTAATCATCAATTTATTGGATCAACAAAACTAACTTGCTGACAAATTTGTGATTTGTATTGGTCATAATAGTAAACTGGTTAAGTCTTTAAATTTTCAAGAATTAATGACGCATGAGTATTTTCGTTAGTCGAAATTTTTCGTTTTTATTAATTATTATTTTTAATTATAAAAAATTACAAGAATGTCTAAATCATTCTTGCGTGTTTCTTGTTCTTTCAATTATAATTTTGTTATTGCCATGTTTGTACCGGCAAGTTACGTGACGCAAGCATTAAAATTTTGTTTTAGTAGTTCGACATTCTTAATAAAGTTCATGCCCACCTTGACATTGAAATTTAAATTTATAAAAAAAAATATGCCTGTTTGTAGTTTAAAACTACCGAGTTCGAACTTACTTCCTAGGTACCTCATTAGTAGAGTGAAGTAAATATTTTCATTTAAAATTGCATCGCAAATAATCATGATGATGATAATAAAATGCGCATCTGTTGATTATTTTTCGACCTTCTTTATAATATGCAAGTAATTCTTGTGATAAAGTTTGATACTGCAATATTTATTTTGCTATTTTAGATAAACTATGTATTTTCTATGGCACGTGTTGGATGTTTATATGCATTATAAACATAAAAATTATCTATAAAATTCGAGACGGATCTAGAAAGATGGGATCTTTCTTTTTAAGTTAAATTCTGCTATAATAACTGAATGCTATATTTAAAATAAATTTATAATAAGTTGTCTGCAGTAGCACTGCTGATATTTACGTAGAGCACACGCACCGTCAACAGAATGAGCAATTCGCCGAATATTATGTGAAAAATAAAAACTTGGAATTCGATATATTTCGAAATGAAAGAAAAAAAATTATGTTCCTCCTTAGTTTAATCGCTGCATCTTAATGATTGTCATCTTTCATTTTCTATAACAATTTTTATTGTATCTTATAAAAACCTCTAGGCCAAGTTATCCTATTACACCAAAACGTTACAAATTCGAAGCTGTAGTGTAGGACAACAGGTTACATTCAGTTTAATTTCGGTAACGTTCGCACATCTACACTGGCCAGGGAAGCCACTTATTTCAGACACAATTAGTGGTGTAGCATCAAGAATATTTTGTTGGTATCCCAGCCAAAAGAGATCCCATGAATTTAATGCCGAAAACGACATCTCACGATGACAATTAATTTTTCATAATAATTATTATAATTATTAACCAAAATGTAAGTTGAACATAAGTTCTGTATCTGAGAAATAGGATACTTGTAATCAACATTGAAATTTGATATCACAATAATAGTTCCATATTTTGAACCCCAATCGTAGATTTAATTCTTTAATATTATCGAATCATTTGCCTGATTCCCAGGTCAAGGATCTCAGGATTTAATATTATAAAGTAAATATTAAAAAAAAAACAATATTAAGAAATTGTGTCGATGCACAGTTTAATGAAAAAAGAATTGATTTATGGAATTGTTCATTAATCTAACGAAATTTGTTCATCGACGCAAAAACAATAAATTATCAATCATTTGCTTTATATTCCATCGGAGGATTTTGTGGATTCCAAGTACAAATTAAAAGCTCACAGTACGAAATTGGAGTGACATCAAAATTTTGAATCCGATACATTGCGTAATTATAATTCTTTGTTTTATTTTAAAGATTATTTTAAACAAAGTTTACATTCAAAATATTATTAAACAAAAATGATTATGACTAAAAGCAATAAGACAAGAAACAACATATAATTAATTAGGTATTAAAATGAAAATACAAATTAAGATTTCGTATTTAGCGATTCTATAATACATCAAAATTTTACTTTTTCGTTAGCGAAAAGGTAACAAAAATCAATTCTTCTTCTCTTGGTCTCTCAAACTGTACTCCTAATAAAAAAAAATTGTTTTTAATTCTCACAAAAGTGTTTGTCGGTCGTAACAAAATATGTTAAAGGTTTCAGTTTCCCAACTTTTCGTCTGTAAAACTAATATTTAGGGTGACCACTGTCAATAACATAAATAGTAATAAAAAATTTTTAAAAATACCAGCTTGAATTTAAAATTAAACGACTTCGGTAATTAATTTAAATTAAAATACAGAAAATCACATTACAACCTATCGCACCCTGAGATGACAAGTGTCGTAACTTCCGAAATAACAATTTTCAAGTTTTGATACCATCGGAAAGAGCGTTAAAATATACATAAGAATCAATCAAAACCTAAAAATTGTCATTTTGGAAGTTACGATACTTTTTTACCTCACGGTTTATTATACATGGATGGTATCATTGCGACTGATATGAGAAACTATCGAAAAAAAATCATTCCCCAAATCGAAGTAGTCCTTTTTAGTTTTTAAGGGCCAATTTCATAATAAAAATTAATAGGGCTTTTAAATTTAAAAGGCGACTTAAGACAAAACAGACCAATAAAACTCATCAGTTTTGTTTTAAGTCGCCTTTTAAATTTAAAAGCCCTGTTAACTTTTATTATGAAATTGGCCCTAAATCAATTATTTAATCTCTCCCTTAAATGGCTATACGTAATATCAAAACTTGTTTTTTAATGTAAATCGTGGGATAAATAATATGTTGAACAATGTTGTAAACTCGATTAGGATTTCCGAAGCATTCCAGAGATTTTCTAGAAATTTCCAAAAATGCTCGAAATATTTGCAAAAAATTTCCAATTTTTAAGATAATTACGAGGGGTTAATCGAATAAAAATTCTTGTGAGTTACTTCAAATATTCCAGTAACTTTCAAATATTCTTTGGGAGTTAGTTACCTTAAATTTTGGGTATACATACCTATCAACCACTCTGATATTTACCTCTTAATTATAAACTATTAAAAGGGGATTTTAACCCTTATTGTCTAAAAATAACGGCTTTCGAATTATGAAACTAAATCATTATGTAATTTTTTATTTCAGTTTTTCTACGAGAATTTCGGTAGAGCCCTGCGCCTTTATGGACAGCGTGGGCCTGATTATAATTATGTACATTATCTATGTATATCATCTGATGAACTCAGCTGGTGTTAGAAGTAAAATAGTGTTTAAAGGAAGAATCTTGTCTTACGTTCTAGTGCAGGGGTTCCTAAACTTTAAGGATAACGGAACACCAACCAAATACCTTTTATTTTATGGAACCCCATATCAAATGATTACAAATTAACACTGAAATTTATATAAGAACATTTTAATAATAATAAATAATTTCGGCGGAACCCTGATGACTATTCTACTGAACCCAGTTTGGGAATCCCTGTTCTAGTGCACTCGGGGGCGTATTAACCAAGTGTGACGCCTAGTCTTTAATATTTTGCTCCCCTATCCTCGATTTTCTAGTTGACCTTTTTTTAAATTAGAAAAATTTATAAAGAAAATCTAACTTATATTTAATTATAATTAAAACGATTTACAACTCCTGCAAATTTTTGCGCCACAAGTCCGGGCTTCATGGTTTTTTGCGATAATATGGCACTGAGTGCACTTGGATATTAAAATTGTTACATTTAATGATTTAATATCAGTCGTAGAAAAAAATAAGTTAAATGTCGATTTAATCAAAAACCTACAATAACATTATGTGTCTCACTAACTTATCATTTTGTGGTGCTTTGAAGCATAGCGAAGTATACTTCTATTGTTTACCTTGCAAGTTTGTACCTACTCCTTGAACAAAACATGTTTTTTTTTTTCAATATTTTCACACAAGTTTATTCTCTATTAGAATTTTAAAAAAGTAAGTTAAAAATTGAATAGGTACAACATGTCGTAAAGCTAAAATTTTGAAATACCGAAGTTTTAAATTAATTATGAATTTCATTTATTTTATGTGTTGTGCTGCCTCCTCTTGGGTTATTCTGAAACTATACATCGACGACGCTCCGAAGCGATTTGAGTCTTGGCTAACAGCTAATAGTTTCATAATTTAACACTAGAGGTCGTTTGCCTTTAATCCGCACATTAAATTATAACGGTATAATAATTTATTTATTGCTATTTTCATAAATAATTATCAGTACTAGGAAGATTTACAATCGTGATTTATAGGGGTTACTTTTACTAACCTATGTAAATCTTTCGCGTTCCATATATTATGTATTTTTTATTTTAGAAAATACTTGACTTGCATTTAAAATTTTTTGATTTTCTTATAACAGATTTCGTGTGCATAAATTCCGTAATTAAAAGTTTTCGTTTTTATGGCCAATAAAATTGCACATTAATAACCGTAAAATTGTTTTAAAGTAGAGAAAGTGAGGAAGTAATAGCTCAAAATGATCTAAATCAAGTATCGTAGGCACACCTAGCGTAAGTAGTAGCTAGCCGAGATGGCTCGTGCGGCACAGGAAATTGAAGTCCGTTTTTCTATGAGGAGACACTTCAATTATCTCATGACGAAAGTTATGCTCTCTTGCTTTCGTTCTGTAATAAACTTGTCAAAAATATTTGGCGCCAATGATTTTTTAATCAGTATTTGACTATATCACTTTTTAGTTACAGATATTGAGGGTTAAGTAAGAGTAATTTTACAACCGTAATGGGCAGGATGTAGGTACACAAAGCTGATAAAAGTGTCTTTTAACAGGTAAAAGGATAAACGATTTTGATCTTTCAACATCCGGCGCCATATCTCACATTTCAGGAAGTGGCAAAATTTTATTTCCTTATATGATTTACCTATAGTATGTATTCGGTGGGGTTTATAGTTATACCTTATACCGGAGAAGGTTCTCTCTTTTTATTTATTTATTACTGCTGCCAATAATTAAAACTTTTATTGGAAAATTTCAACGATATTTTGAAATACCTGAGAGGTTAACTTTTAAATACTCGAGATAAATAATTTTATGATCTTTTATACTATTTACAGCCTGAAGAATGGCGCCGAGTGAACTCTAAACGTTGGATAAATTCCACTTTTTACGACAGCACTTGATGATTGGTAGCAATTTGTTCATCCTTAAACAGGTTGTGTAGAAGAGTCATGAAATTTTTTAAAATTGGTGCAGATATTGCATGTTCAGGTGTATTATTTGTCTATTACAATGGTAAACAGACAGGACTACTCGGCAGTGCCGGACTAGTTCACCCGAAAGCCCGAGTTGCAGGATTTTTTTTTAAACTTCATAATATAGTAGTACATCCATGCAAATTTTTATATGTATATAGCACCCAAGTTCGAAAAGAATATCGGACTTGTGTACCTAAGTTCAGAACTTTATTATACTTGAGTGTTTATTTGTTGAAAATTTTGCTTTTTGCATTTTAAAATATTGCTGCAAGAAACACATACTTCCTTTTTTCAAATAGCCAGATTATATTCAAGGGGAGGATGTTTTCCAAAAATAAATGTGCTCGAAAGCAATAATTGAAAAACTATCTGCACAAAAAAAAGTAATAATTAGTTCGCGTGTTTAGTATACATTGCAAAACATCTGTAGAATATATAGTTGATTCTAGTTATTACGTCATCGTTAGCAAGAGGTTTTTTTAACATATACTATTATACGTACTAGGTACCAGTATTAATTGTAAAAACTCGAAGGAATTTAGTTCGAGGTGCAAAACGATAGATTTTTAATAACCGACTCAAAAAGCTGTAGTAGTTCATTCCCGAACATGATCAAATACAGAAAGGAATGGTCGAAATACCAGATCAATTTAGAAATCTTTATATTAATTTTAAAAACTTATTAAATGAACGACACTATCTATATAACTTTCTACATATTATCTGGATCAATCGATTTGATACCCTAAGGCGTGTTTCAAACGACTTATTTTATACTTTGTGTGAAGTTCTTAAGATTTATTGAACCTTTGTTGTGTCTTGACTTTGTAAAAGAGTACATAGAGCAGAGCCAGTTGCAATATAACAGAATAAGCCGCTTTGTTGAAATGAAACGCTTCTTTATACTTATCGCACATTATTTATATTTACAATTTGAATATTTACTCACAGACTAGGTATTAGTGGCTCATATATCGAAAGTGCGATTTAATTTTAAAACGTTCCAATTTGATTTCCCTGCAATCACAGCAGTGGATTGATGTGATTCCTGGTTCTGGGTTCGAATCTCGGCTCGACGATAAAATTTCTTGGTTCGGCGTTCTGGTGTGCATTAACACGTTGTTCAAGAATTATAAACTAGCAGGTCAGGTGGCCTAACCAATGTTACTTCATGGATCTTAAGGAACAATCTGTAAAACTTTCATTGAAATCAGTTCAGTAGTTTTTGGGATTGGTTCTGACAACAGTTCAAACGCCGTCTCTTTCTAATATTAGTTTAGATTTAGAAGTAGAGACTAGTATAGATTTAGAAAAGTTTGACCAATTGACAGAATCAATAAATAATAATAGGTCCTTGTTTCCAGACAGGAGTCAGGATCTTTCTCTCAGAATATTAAATTATATTTAATATAAACCGCCAACAAAATAAAATATGAATTTCAGCAAAACATTTTCGAATTTCTGACCAAATATAATGGTTAATTTATGAGTACAACTATAAATCTAAGTTTTTAGAAATAATGACAAGTGGAAGATACTATATTAAAATTGAAGATGTTGTGCTAAATGGAAAAATTTAGTAATTTTTTTTTATTACCATCTATTTAGTAATAAATGATTTGTTGATCAATGCAATGACACCGAGGAATTTATTATCGTAAAGCTAACAAAATAATGTCTTATCATATTTTATTTAAACTGGACATTTTTTTATATAATTCAACATATTATTTATTATGATCTGCGCATCTAGCTTTTAGTAGGTTTTCTATTTTCTCTGGAGAAAAGATACGCCTTATTTGAGTTGTTTGTTTACCATAGATTGTCAATATTAGTGGTAAAACGTCAACGTTGTCCATGAATTAAGTTTTTGTTAGAATAACATTAACACCTTGAAATAAATTTATACTTATCGAAAAAATAAGTCGATATACCTACATAATTTGGAGGATCTATCTATAATTGCCCCTCTGTTAGCTTCTGATGGCGAAAACCGTTACGTAGATGAAAACAAAAAATTTAAAACTAAACTTGAATATAAAGGAACACTGGGTTACGTAAACAGAAATATACTACAAATACAAAAATATAAAATATTCCAAAAAATCTCAAATATTCTATTAATTGAAAAATATGTTAATTTTGAAGCGTATGATGTATTAACTTATAAATACAATGGCCGTATTAATTTTTTTTTCAATAGTGTCGGTGCTTATTAATAGTTCATTGTTCTCTTTCGGTGTTATTAATAAAACCTTTAATTATTGTTTAATTCGTTAATATATTGTTTGAAAAATTTAAACTTTTCTACGTGGCGAATTTTTTGTATAGCTTCATTATCGAACATTGATCACTTTGTACGTATACCATGGTGTGCTGGATTTTTTCAAATTTTAATTGATGATATTTTAATTCTTGAAGAATTTAACTTCCTCGTGACACGTAAACTTAAACTAGTGGTCATAATGTATGTAACATTATCTTAGAATACCTTGCTGAGGTGAGTGGTGGAGAGTGACTCTGGTAGGAAGGTCATGGACGGTCGTTTAGGCCCTGCAGCTTCTAGCACTGCTTCCAGATCTTGTACAGCGTAGCTGGACCATCGCACGAGCTAGCAGACATACCAGAGAGATTCTTTGTTTCGAAAATTGTTCGTTATTTCATTTTATTATACATGCTCATGTTTCATAAAGATTAAAATAATAAATAATTAGATTATTACGTGATAACTTTGTAATTTAACATTATTTATAACTAGGTAGGTGCTAATTGTAGATTTTGCAAAATATAAAATGGTATAGCCAATTAAAAGTATTTAAAACAAAGTATGTCTTTTTAATAATATTATCTGAAATATAATATTTAAAAACTCCCGGTTTAACATTCGAAAAGGATTTCTTTAAAAAAATTACATAAAAATGATCGATTACGATAGGTAGAGTAAGTACCGTGTTCAGCTGAATTCTTGTTGAAGCTTAATAGCTTTATAATACCCCAAGGGCCTTAATAATAAATTTGTCACACTACCTAATAAGTAATTAATCAATCCCAGGGCCTAACTTGACCCTGCTCAGATGTCGTAGGGTTAATGTATGTATTTATGGAACCGCGTCACATTTGGGAAACTTAAATAACAAAATATTACTTTTACGTATTTTTGACAGATTCCTTTTATAATGTATGTGGGAACGAAAGTAAAAAATACGACAAATTCTGAATTTTAAAATATTCATATAAAATTTGTAATCTTGCCTGAATTCTACGACTAATTTATAAATATTTATTATTATAATTAAGAGATAATTAATTTTATAAAAACTGCAATTTATTGGATGTGCTTTACTTTTAATCAATTTGAAATGATTCGCTTATTTAATTACTGTACTGGTTATGAGCTATCACGTAAAGAAGTTATTAAATTTGGTGTTACTGAACTTTTTTAATTTTCTATTTTAAAACGCTTCATGCATTCTTCCTAAATTATAAGCTATTTTTCATTATGAATACACTTGATTGATTAAATATTATATTAAAGGTTCTTATTACCGGTGTCTATTATTACTTTCTTTATTTTTCCCAAATTAAAGAAATAATTTTCAATGATGCTTGATGCTTTACCTATTATAGATATTCCATTGTAATTATGTATTAATAATTTATTACTTAGTGACTGGATAGTTAGTTATTTGTTCTTTAACCTTCAGTTTACTGTTGTAGTTTAAAAAAATATTTTCACATAATAATATAATAGTTCAGAAAGCATTTAATTCTTATAAACGATATTTATTTTGCATTGACATTATAAAGTTAGCAACAAAAACATTACAAATATGTACTATGTATTTGAATTGAAAAATCTATAGATACATAGGCACTTAATATTAAATATGGAAAGACTTGCATTTTTTTTAAAGTCTAAATTAAAGGTTTTAATACAATTCATAAATCCAAAACTTTTTCATTATTTTTCATTAAGAAATTTTTTAATTTTTTTCTAATGGCCTGGTCACAGTCATAATTTTCATCATTTTTTTAATCAAAATTTTGATCAACGTGTTGACGTAACATCATGATCTTGACAATAGGAACACAATAAAAATATTTTTGATCTAAACTGTTTCTATCAAAATATTGAGAAAAGCATTGACCGTGAGAAATTCTAATAATTTATTCTAAAGTTAAAAAGTTAAATTTTAATCCATAATCAAGGTAGTGTGGGGTATTTTTAAGTTCCAATTCTAATAATTTTCAATATAAATGCTATTTGAGAAAGTCAAATTGAAAAAAATTAATTTATTTAATTTATTTTTTTAATCTAAATCCAAATTTCAACAAGTTTTAATGTAAAATCGAAACGTTGAATTTATAAGATAACTTGTCTCCATAATTTTACAATTTAGTTATTTCTCTTTCCAAATTACTTAAATTCCAAATCTTCATTCAAACTTTACTTATTATCTCTATCCCAATATTTTCAATCAAAAAATTAATTAACGAACATAAATCCAATTTTATCCAAAATTATATTGAATAATTTTTAATTCAAATATAATGTCACTTTTATTTGCAAAATAAACCTGTAGACATAAAAATCTGTCGTACCGCTTGGGCGGTCATCCTGGCGTAAGAAGCTTGGTTTCCCCCCTAGTTGGCGCCAAGTCATCTAAATCGCGGCAAAACAAAATATTTTGAAAATTTATAGTATAGTAAAATACAAGTCTTCTCAAACAAAATTATTATATGGTAGTTAATTTACAACATAAAATTAAATTATCTAATAGAAAATGAAACACTACAAAAAATTATGAGATGATTGAATAAGGACTACGGACACTGTTATTGTTTCGTGTTTAGTGAGAATTGTTTAGTTTTTTTAAATTATATCTTTCATTTTCTAAAGAAATATTATTGTAAGTATACCAATCAAGGTATATATACTGATAGTAACTATAATATAGCAATCTACGATAATTATGCAGTTTTTCGCGACTCAATATATAATAATAATTATACAAAATCACCTAGTATACTTACATTTTTCATTGTATGTACTATAATAATTACTCATATTTATTGATTTTCTAATTATTTTTAGTAAAAATAAGTTTACTGTAATTTACAATAAAAGGATTTAATCTATAATACATACTCGTAGTATAAACAATTATGTATGTGCAGTTGACATTCTTTCAAGGAATTTTATTTTAAAATTCATAATATGTTTTCCAATTAAATTGATTACTTTTGATTAAAGTTTATACAATAAATTATAATGTAATTTGAGTGATGTTCACTTTTAATACAGTATGTACCTAAGTAAGAAACTTGGCATAACTGTAAAATTTCCAGTTTTCAATCGCAAAATTTTAAATTAATTTATTAATTACTTTCAACCTTATCTTACATACTTCGGAATGCAATGAAAATTGTTATTATTGAACGCTTTGCTCTGGATCACTTTGACTCAAATTATTTTACACATTTTTTTTATCTCGGCTTTGTATTTTGTAAATCGAATAAAAAAATTAAAAAAAAGGACCGAGCTAAGAAATTTCGTAGTCCTTTTTACTAGCTGTAACTCGGTGCTATTCATTGGTCCTCTTGAAAACCCGTGTCAAAAGTATAAAAAAAGACAAAGTGCGAAAAAATGCGCAAAGATCACTTTGCGTGATTCACTTTTGGCAATTAAGAGGCACCGATTTTTCGTTGATGCCCTAGGCCTATTAAGAATTTTTTACGTGACCCCTATAACCGCAGTTTTACCAGCGGATTACCTCGACGACTTCTTAACGTTAAACTCATAAAATTTTGTTTAGGCTATTTCTTCCAATTACGTGATCGTCTATCCTTGAATATTTTAGCAATATAAATGTATTTATAATTTTCGATCGTTAATTTTTATTAAATCTTAAAACGCTTCTGCTAATGGCTCAAATATTGAATAACTTGTTTTATTTCTAATTCCCATATATTACGTGTAAAAAGAAGTAGAATTTAAAAACTGTAAACGTTTTTAAAATAAGTATTTTCAAAGAATTTGAAATGTTTAAATTTAATTAAAAATATATAAATCAAATTTTTTGCTCAAAAAATTTTAATTGTCAACAAACAAAAATGATGACTTCTTGGACATTTCACATAACGTTTTCTCGTAATTTTTTTTGGTTTAACAAATGTGTTTTTACGTGTATCATCTATCAAAAACATTGTAAACATAAGTTTTCTTTTTTCCAGGTAAGCCGACCGAACGTTATCTACGATCAGGGTTGAGAGTTGCTCAGTATCAGCCATCTTGGGTTTTGTATGGAGTTTAAAACGATGAACATCGTTGTACATAGTACTACATAAAAGAACATCTGAAATTCATAAAATTTTAATCAAAAATTCATTGTAATAATTATAATAGAGCCTTTGGTACACCAAAGCTGCCGAAAATAGGCATAGATTTATCAAATAAATTTAAAATTACTAAATGTGGTATCCTTCTTTTCTAATTATTGGTCAAAATGTTTTATCTACATTATCGATAAAGAATTTTAGTAGATTTGTTCCAAGATTACTTTTCCACATTCGTTCAGCTATACGCAGATATACTTCTGGAGAAAAACCATCAGCAATACCCAATCTTCGCAAGAATGGCTTTGGACCCAGGACTAAAGGAAAAAAGTAAGTTTTTATTACATTTCACTTTGTTTTACCGCTTTCTTGGTTTACCCATACTAATTAACCCATAATTATATTGATTGCTTTATCCTTATTTTAAGATAGTCATTGCATTTTGTTAATATTGTAAACAGCTCGAAACGATTTAAAAAACATTTTGTTATGTTTACAAAAGAGATAGTCGTTATTATTATTATTATATTTTAATCATTCTTTAATGTACACACGTTACTAAATAAATTTAGAACATTTAAATGTCATATAGTACCTGAAATCCAGTGTGTGTAGTCAAATCAACTGTGAAATTTTGTTCATTTTCCTTATGTTTATTATTGAGAGGACGAAGTTGGATTGGTGTTTTCATAACAAATTTTAAATTAGTGTAGTTAGCTATTGATGACAACAAAACATTTGTGCTATATGATCTCGTTTTTTCTCATAATTTATCTACAGGTTTACATACCATTTCAATTAACATGTACAACCTTTCGTGGTAAGGAGATATTCGAAGGTTACAGTTTTGGTCAACAAGAATAATATTCTCGGTTATGCACAGTATCATTTTAATATTGTTAACGTTAGGCAGTGATTTTCCTCTACGACTTGGTACTTTGATTATTAAATTGTACGTAGTATTTGCGAACTTGATAGTGTCGGATTTTGGTATTTACCTAATGGAAATACTCTCGTAGTCCATATTTTGCATTAATTGAAAATGGTGATTTTTTAAATCGCGAGTGCAGATTCGATCACGGATCTGGAAATAGCGTGCATCGCGTGACTTTACCTTTTGGATAACTGCATCGTCGAGGCTGCTTAAGGAGGATACCTGACATTTCCACTATCTTCGTGACCATTGTCGCATCAGTGGATAGTTATCACAATTAAATAGTGTATTGAAGTTTCTTACCTACCTTATCTTCAGTAATAATAATACATACACATAGTAAGTTCGTATTTTATTTGGAATTTTGATGATTTTTAACATTCACTGGAAAAAGGCGGGAATATTTTACTTCCTCTCATTTATAAAATTGTTTTCATTACTGAGTTAGTATAGTTACTGCGGTTTTTTCAATAGATCTTCATTAATTGCTAATATTCGACAAATATTTAAGATTTCGTCTATTTTATGTGGAACCATCATGAAAGAATGTTTGTCTGAAGTCGCCTAAATATTTATATTTGGGTAAATAATAATATTACTTGATTAAATATGTGGAAAGGAAGGAAGTACTCGTTGGTTTGTTGAAAAACCTTTTTTTTAACAAACATGAATATTGAACATTTATGCAAGCAGTTGTATTCGTACGAGTAAAGTAATTTGTTGATAAAATTGATTTTTTTGATTTAACATAGAATTTCCGTTTTATGGAAAGTTTTGAGACCATGTCGCTTAAAATTAGGTTTCAGTTTACAACACTAACATTTTGCGCAGTTTAAATTTAATAAATTAATGCATACTGTATTCGGATTGATAAAATAATGATTTTTAAAATTTAACCCTCTAGTGGACGGGCTCCATCAAGTGCCCTTTCATTTTGGAATTATTTTGGGTAATTTGGAAGTGCTAAGGAATGCAGTTGCAATGCTTTGAAAGTGCTGGGTTTGTTGATTTTTTATATCCAAAAAACCGTTTTTGGGCCGAGAGGGGTCAACTTAACATCTCCCATTCACTATTATTAATTATTTTAAAATTTATTCGAAAGTGCTGGCGAATGCTCCTGTTTTTTTTGCAATTTATTAGATATTAAATATTTCTTTATATTATTTAATAATACTCGGAAGTGCTGGCGAATGCTTATTAAAAAATAAGCTCCAAGCAACGATACATTGAATTCAGCAGAACTTGAAAGGATAGTTTTCAACAAATGGATGTTTCCCTTTTTTTAATTTAATTTATCTTTAATAATTTTAAAATTTTAATTTATATCTTCATCAATCAGCAAAATATATAGAACTTTAAAACACCGAAATCAATTCAGAACCCCTTACATACACCAACCCCATTGCAAAGGTTAACTCATCAAGAGAAAGGGTATCTTGTTTATTCAACAATCCTGCATAAATTATACTCTAACCTATCTTGTCTGTGCTTATTCTCTATTTTTGTTTATGTGTATCATCTCTCATAATCCAATATATTGACACTGTCGCGACATATTTGATGGCCCGTATCAGCTGCATGTGACTATAGCGGGTGTCCGGTCACAAAGGTGAACATAGGGAATTTGCCATGCAATTTTTTTTAATTTTGAATTTTACTTCTAATAATAAATTGTGATCATCAATTTAATTTGTTTTTTATTATAAACAACAAAAGGTAATAATTAATAAATACTTAATTAAGAAAATCAAACTAATCGGTAAATTTCAAATTGATAATTTGAATTAAAAATTTTATAAAAGTAGTTTTGCATTATTTAACGGCCAGGGCAAAAGCCGTGTTGCTCAGCTACTATATGATTTTTACCAGCAGAAAGGAATGAGTTGAAACTAATTTTTCCAATAATTTTGGAATGGTCTCCCAATAGTTTCACATATCACATCGAATGTGTTTCTTCAAAATAGGAGTTCTGAAACTCCTTTTCCATATACTAGGGAACTAACCAATTGATAACGATAGTATAGGAATATATTGTCCATTGGAGTTGAAAGAGAATGCTGATTTTATAAAAAAATGAATCAATAACGTCAGACCCCGGACTAAAGCAAAATCTAAATCTTAATAAGACCAAATCAGTCCATATTAATGAAATATATTCGATTTAAATTAAAATATTTTTATAAACTTATTAATATAAATAATAATAGATATTCATTATTGTAATGCCGGTATTGCTTATGTCAAGAATAATTGGTAAATTTAGTACATACTACTGAAAAAATCGTCGATTTACCGCAATAAAACTAAATCGGCGAGGATAACTTAATTTTAAACAAACCATAATACTGTTTTCACAATTCCGGGAGTAAAGTGCTCACTTCACTCCCGCTTTTGCGGGACTAAAGTGATACTTTTCTTCCCGCGCCATTGTTGCGCGCTATTGATCTGAAATTTTGCATATGGCTTTCTACGACAAATCGCTGACGGGTTACTGTAATGAGGGTAAATTTTAAGCTTAGTTTTTCGATATTTAGCGCCGTTTTCGAGCAATTTCATAATCTCAAATTTAGTTATTAACCAATGTAATTCAACATTTTCAGCGAAATTGTGAAAAATAGTAGATACACCTTGGGACTAAGGTTCTTTTCATCCCGTGTGCAATTTTTGCACTCGGGATGAAAAGCAGCACCTTAGTCCCATGATGTATAATATACTATTATTAGAATTTTTTTATATAATTTAATAAATTGTATTCACAAATATCTCGTTGACAATTTTATAAAATTATTGCACGAGCGGTACTTATAATTTAACAGGTTTGCAGTGTCGAGTATAGAATTGACAATTCTCCCTGCAGGTATTCCAGCATTGAGTTTTTTAATGCTTTGCCAGTTTGTTGTCTGTCGCACTTTGGTAGAATTTATTTTAGTATTTGTAGTCATTTTGAGGTGTTTAGTATTTCACGGCTTTATAATACCATTAATCACTTTGTTTTTCTTTTTTTAAATTAAAAAGCCAGTAGGTAGTTTTCCTAATAATATCTTCTACTACCTAGCGTATTTATTCGCTCAATTTACTCCACTTTAATATGAATAACTTATTGCAATTAGTTATAATTAAACATTAAAAATAAAATACAGTAAGTGTGGACGTTCAAGTATCGCAAATATTTCAAAACAAGTTTGCGGTGCGATGTCAAAGTTTAATTTTTAATGTCGTAAATAATCAGGAATATTTCTGTATTAAAAAATATATTTTTAATCTTCTTATATTCGTATTTAATTATATTATTTTATTCAGCCTTAAAATATATTAAGACGGAAAAGTTGTTAACCTGCTTCGATGTTTTACATAGTGTTTAAATAATATAGAACTTATTATTAAGATTCACGACACGGCGCGGCGTCTCGATGTTCATCGGGCGGCCGAGCTAACAAATTACGTTCAGTACGTGAAAATGTAACCTTTTGATGGTCATTTTAGTTTCGAAATGAGCTTTTACGTACTAGTAATTTGCGGTCCAAGGACGAAAAATCAATATAAATGCATTAGGATATCACCCTGCACAAAGGCTGGTCTAAGCGGTTCAAAGTTTGTTCTAACTTGTCGGTACCAGCGGAAGTAACCTGGCGCTTGCAGTAATATATTACATACGAAGAAAAAAGGTATTACTCACAATTTATACTATCCAAAAGTTTGTCAAAATAATTTTTGGGGGTTGCGCAACCTGCAAACTATGGCACGAGCCGCCACTGATAAAATCGTAAGAGCGTTACATTTTAACCCTGGGCGGTCGCACTGGGACTATTTTGTCCTAAGCAGAATTTCAATTGGGAATTCCCAGCAAACTAAGGGGGGTAGGACACGAAACCCCCCGATAAAAAAACTTAGGGTAGATATGATCCTCAACACGTAATATAGTCACCCTGCGCCGGTTAGGCTTTAAGCTACTGGGATATGAATTTCTCGACCGGACAAAATAGTCCCAGTGCGACTGCCGTGTAAGTAAAAGTTACAATTCAAAATTTTTTGTTTTTCAATCTAAGAGGCTTTGAATAGTGCATTAAAGGAAAATAATAAATATTTTAAGTAATTAATATAGTTGACCTTCTATATTAATATGAAAAATCAGCGGCGGCGTAACCACGGGGTGATAAGGGTGTTTAAAAAACCAATAAAATAATAATATTTTTGTAGTAAAAATTATTTACTTTGTTTTTCATATCAATCATTCTTTCTAGCCTCAATTCTTTTATTGAAAGAATTTTTGCATTTAGTCAATGGTAAATTTCCTCTTTATTTTTTCTAAAATATTGATATGACTAATATCGAGTAACACTACTTAAACCTCAATTATCAATTGATCAAGGAGTGATTAGTCTACAATGAAATAAATGCAAAAATAGTTTTTTAAATAATCTTCGAATTTGTACATTTTCAAGTGATTCAATAATTATCATTTTTTCGGCAGAAACGATCATCATTTTCAATCAGATATCAATTTATAGTATAACATACAATAAATTTTCTACTTAAATAATTCTGAATTCACATTCTAGAAGCATTCAAGAATGTTCATGAATTTTTTCAGATTTTTTAAAGCGCTTTAACACGTTGAAATCGGTACCTCGCCATTATCGTCCCAGTGCGACCGCGGAAACAGCGAAATTGTAGTGCGACCGCCCAGGGTTAAATATGTGAGGTCGTGATAAAGGCTCGAAGTTTTAAATTTCTCATTGAAATTAAATAAACCAATACCATTTGATATTGCAGATGTTCATCAATGTTAAAATTAATTGTTGCCTCTTCAGAATCTTTGTGCTGGATTCAGTCGCTCCAATGCACTCTGCTTTCTTATAGCCCTCTGCTACTACATATAAATAATTAGTCTTTCACAATACATATCCAAAACATCAGGTTGGGTTACCGCAGAAGCAGTTCCTTCAGTTTTGAACATACATGGAGATACCAGTCCATTTGAACCACCCCGTAAACAATTTTTGGACTTTCCCCATCAAAATGTCTTTTTTTATATAAAAAAAATAGAATTTTAATAATATTATATGGAATAAACATAAGAAATAGTTTTAATTCAAACAATCAAAAATTAAATGTAGAAATTCTTCCTCCCAGTCTTCATAGTGGCAAAAGATTTAGGTCTACTTTAGGGTAGCACGTCAAAACGTCGAAAACAAAAACGTCGAAAGTCAAAAATGACGAAAACAATAACGTCGAAAAGCGATAACGTCGAAAAACAAAAACGACGAAGTCAAAAACGATGAAGTCAAAAACGACGAAGTCAAAATCGTCGAAAACAAAAAGGTCGAAGTCAAAGCGTAGAAAATAAAAACGATTTTTTTTACTTTTACTTTTAATTTTATTACATTTTTTATAAATTATTTTTCTTCCGTAGGCCTACCATCTACAACTTCGAACTCTTTGAAAGGATCATGTTTAATTCAAAAATTGATTTTAACTTTTACATTTTTATAATCAGGGGTGGGATAAAAAATATAAAATACATTTTTGGGACGGCTTATTAAATTACATGTTGTATTTTAAAAATTCGGCTCAAAAATGTACTTTTTTTGCAATTTAATTTTAAAAAATGTAATAAAACTTTTTATTCAATTACGTAATCATATACTTTAAGTGTAAAACTAGATATATTTAATTGTTTTCATTTTCATTTTCGACGTTTTTGTTTTCGATCGTGTTGACTTTCGAAATTTTTGTTTTCGACGTTTTGACTTCGACGTATTGACATGGAATCCTATTTTAGTATTAAAATTTAAGTTAACCCTTCGTTTCATGATTTTTTCTTTTTGAAAAAAAATATCTTTTCAATGTCATTTTGTATTGTAGGTAATGGGAAAAATAATGAAAAAAATCCAAGCTCAATAGTTTTCAATTAAACAAGCAAAATAAATCTATTTTTAATATGCAACACCATGAGAATCACTAATTGTAATTAATTATAATTTAATTTTGTAAATGAAATCCAATTAAAAATTGTATAAATAAAAACTAGAATATAAAAAATTAATAATTAAATTGAATAAACCCAGTAAAAAATAATATTTCTGTAAACCACGTTTCGAACGATTATTCACTTGTCAAAACTAAATTCAAACTATTTTAATTATCTGCAATTTTCTGCTTAGCATTGCTGTCTAACAATAAAATATAGCATTCAATATGTTATCTAGTGTGCTCAAAATTAGTTATACCATGAAAACCTGCTTTATAATATCAATTTTTGGAATTTAAATGTCTGTTGCAAATTTGCTACTATATGAAACGAAGGGTTAAATTGAAATTGATTGTTTTCATTGGTTTATTAAACGCTAGAATTCTTCCAATTCGATTGTAACTTTACAATTTCTTTTTAAAATCGACTGTTAAACTTGTTTATTTATTTTCCATTCTATAATACTTTAAAATATAATTATCGCAAATTAATAAATTAATTAACTGGTAACTAAATTTTTAAGTTCTGTCTGCAAGATTTGATGTTTGAGCTTCTTAATATTTATTATGAGTAAATATAATTAAACAAATACCTATGATTATAACAATAATCAATTAATGTAAAAACAATAAATTATTCTAGACATTATTTTTTATAAAAATAATTTTAGTGTAAAACAGAAATCTTTTTAAGTAAATAATTTCAACGTAGAATTACAATAATTACAACACACTGACAGTTTTTATTTTTTGTGGGCTTCCCCGCAATGCGGTGTTCAGCGCACGCTAGTTCCTCCACTGTAGCAGTCAAAAACATGGATCACAAAGTTTTACTCGCAAAATTAATGTTTTTGATCCGAAACCGACCATTCGCTAAATTTGTGATACATTATGTTGAAAAGCAACTATTTTTGATCAATCACGTGACCAAATTTACTGTTTTGATTTATTATTTTGAGCTTAAAATATTTTTATTCTGATGATGAAGTCCACATTCAAGTTTTGGAGTTCTTCGTTTGCAACCCTTCGGCTGATCAGCTTTGAAATGAAGCGAAAGAACTATTAATACGTGATTTTTTTCGTACAAATGAAAACAAAATTTATCGGGAAACTTCCATACCAAAATAGAATACAACTTTTAGGCGTAAGTCCCACACACTCGGTAATTAAGATTATCACAATGCAATTATAATAAAAACCCACTTTCAACCAAAATAACCATCTTATTATTCGCATTTCGAAAAATATTCTAGAATCTAGACTATAAATAAAAAAAACTGTTCTAATTTTTCGGTGTTCATTAATTTGATGGTCAGCTTCCGCATTGAATGAAAAACCACCAAAAGGTAGCGCTTATCACGCTTGTTTCACACTACACCGATGCGAACCTTAAAAAACAACAAATTATTAAAAGCAAAAGAAGTTATGTAATCACAAATTTGAATTTAACCGTCTTTATATGTGCGCAAGCTCGCTTGCCTTTGTAAACATTTCTGTTTCAAGAAGGTTGGAATGGTTTTACCTGTTACCTGTGTTCGCGGTATCCAGCAACTTACCTTTCAAGTAGTAGCTAAGTTAAAATTTAGACGTAGCAAAGGTAACACTGCGTCGAAATCGATTTTAATTTCGTTCTTTTTTTAAATTTTTGAACAGTTAACGCATTTATCTAATTATCAGCTTACGACACGTTGTCGATTTAAAAGTTTTCCCGGGCAAGTGTTTAAACGCAAGTGCGTAAATCATATTGTTCAAGTGTAAGTGACGTTCCGGGTTAGAGTATTTTTGAGTTTCTCTTTGGATTTAATTAATATTGCAGTTGGTTTACGTTTCTTCTTTTTTGGAAAAAGTTATTTTCACATATGGTATGTATTAACTTTCGACCTATTTTGCTTGCTATATAGCATATCGGATTATTCATTTACTTTATCATCGCAGGATTTAAGGGTTGAAAAACTGTAAGATACAGTAATCGCAAAATTACAGTACCAATCCGTGGGTACACATCTTACCGTATTTGTAATAGCAATTTATTTCTTCTAAGATTATTTACAATTATATTTGAACTGCTTATCAAGTTTGTTTTAGCAGGATATATATTGTGTGTTTAAACGACTTTATAATTCTTAAGTAGGTTATTTTTGAATTTAAGAAATATTTAAATCAACATCATGTAACAGACTTCTAAACAAAATTGCGCGAAGGTGTTGGTTGAATATATTTTTGTAATCCCACGCAAAAACCTATACAAGTTTCTCGTTTGGCGTACTATTGAAATCTCCAACTAGTTTCGTACTAATAAAACTACCGTTAGCGAGTTGTTCGTAACATATATTAAGCATATAACGAAGGAATTGTTTTTGTACGAAATTCGTGTAAAACATAATACGAAATAAATGCCAATAGTTGTTATAAATACGTTTTAATAGTGCTATTACTTTTGAATTTTGAGTATACAAGAACAAGTTTTTATTTTAACCATTGATTTTTTGTGTGCGAGATTAAGATCAATCCGACATTAAAAACAATAGTATCTGTTTTACATCGATCGTCAAAATCGTTACATTATACAGAACATCCCTTAAACATGGATACACCGATAATAACAAACGGGCTTGTGTACTTGAATATATTTAAACACCTGTCTTTGTTGTTTCCTCGTCTCCAAAAGTTTAAAACTGTAAGCTTCGTTGTCAGCTTTAAAGTTTTCCACGTTACCATCGTCAATTGTACGACTTTTTTTTAGCCAAGTATGGATCACTTGTTGCTTTTCAGAATACACACTGTTGTTCAAAAAAGAGAAAGATATTTTAATCTCATGTTTTAAGGGATTTGAAACCAGAGGAGAACAATGAGTTATTTTTGGTAGCAATGGAGAAAGATAATCTACGTCTTTGTATAACTCAGGTACCAATTATGTATACGTTTTGACTTCCAAAAGGGTAGAATAGTTACTCCGATTGTCTCAAAATTCGTTTTCTGGCATCTACAACTTACGGGCGAAATTCAAAATTTGATATTGTTGCCTTTTTCCGGAAAACTGTGAATCGAGTTTAAAAAGTTTGTATTGAGCAGTAGAATGAAGAGCGTTATGTAAAGTCAACGGATAAACTTGCTATTTCCAATTTAGGAAGAATAGTTGTTTCCACATTTAAATAATTTCTGTAAATTTGAAATTTAAAATTTTTTATTCTGGCGCCAGGCTGCTTGGAGGCTTTTCTTACCTACAATTAACACGCCTTCACAAAATTTGCTCAAGTAAATAATCACAATAATTTTTCGTTTCAAAACGTAGATCCATTTGTCTACCATAATTTACCTGAGCCCCTTAAAATCTTGGATTTCTTGGAGCGATACGTAACCAACACTTACATCTTGAAATGTGGATAATTTCACACCGCTATTTTTTAATTTGATAACCGTCTAATAGCTATCAAATTTGGATAAACAGTAAAAGGAAAATTACCATTGCCCCAAGAGCCAATTGCTATTTTCAAAAGTTTTTGAAATTTCGTTCACATCGAAGGAATTTACTTCATATTTTTGATAATCTAGCGATATAGGAAAAGAGTAACAACCATGGATGCACAATAGGTCAAGGAATACTTGGTCGAAAAAATATGTAAATCGCCCGGCAATGTAAACCGGAGGAAAGGAATCAAAAATTTGCATTTTTCTTAAGTTTCTTAATCGTTTACTTAAATATTTGCTGTCAAGTTTATATTATTTAAATGTTGTGTATAATATTATAATTACAAATATTATAAATTGGTGGTTTAAAAAATCCGTACATATTTCCAACTTAGTTGTCAGTGAGAAAATCGTGGGAATATTAATTGATCGTATTTTTATACTCTTAAAACTTAAAGCAAATTTGAAAATCAAATCTGTTGAAGTTGAAGAGAAAGTCGACCTTAGCTTAAGGAGACTGTAGGTAGTTGCAAATGTTTTTTGATTGTGTTTGTATGTTTGGTTATATTTTAAACCTACATCCGTTAATAATATAAACAATTAGTGGAAGAATATAAATATTAGACTGTGTAATTTTGAATAATTATGTGTATGGGTGTACAAACCGGTGATTTACCCAGTTTTCGCAAATTAAAACATCAAATTCTGTAAGATGATACCCAATCATGGACTAGGCAGCATGCAAACATAAATTAATAAATAGAATTTTGTATTTAAAAGTTACAATTTTTTTTTTGCAATAATAACCGGTAGGAAAAAAAGCAAATAAAATTTCGTAACACCACAACATGCAAGTAGATATTTTAGCAGGGCTTGGCTGCTGCACTCATATGTCGTCAACTATCTATTGGTTCAATCGTTTCGTAATAAATTCATTCACATATTTTCGTAAAGGCCTTTGATTTACTATACATAAGAGAATGCAATTTTTCCACTGAAAAATATTTTCTTAATTTCAAAGCAAAATGTTTCGCAATTTAATAAGCTCGTTATGCACTTAATAAATTTCTTTGGATCGTTTTCTGACGAAGTTATTTATTATTTTACATTCCGTTACGTTTTGGTCTTCCATAATTGTTCAGTTATGTCGGCGACAATAGAGCGAAAATGTTTATCGCAACCTTGTGAAGACGATTCTTGCATCTCGCGAAATAAAGGGTACATTCTTGGCGATTTTGGAATGGAATTTAATCGAAGAAAATTCCCTGCAAGTGCTGAAAGATATATTGCCCGTCTTCAGCTTAAATCTTGTTTAGCGGTTTAAAAATGCAGACTCAACGTTAGAAATGCTCAATGTGTATGGTATACGAAAATAGCAAGATGCTTTCTCGGTTCCAAAATATACCCAAATTTCACGCCTTCTTCCAACTTCTCTTATTAGGCATATATTTTTTATAAGTACACCTACCTCATTAGGTATTTAATTTTGTTTCGAAATAGAAAGCTTTGAAAATCTCTTGATTGAAGAAATAACAGTTTTTTTCTTTCGTAACCCATTTCTTCCCCAACAGTCAAGAAGAAGCAAGGTCTCTTGTTATATACAAATGATTGATTTTTCTTCTACTATAAATTTTTTACAGATTTGCATGTTTCATGATATTAATAATTTATAAGCATGCACAGAAAACACGTCGTGTTGTATTATCGTTATTAAACAGATGGTAAATAAACTTGTTTGAAGTACCAATTAGCAAATTGCAACGACCTTATAATTTGGACTAGGAAAATTTACAATCAACTACGTTTTTACTTTTAAGTATGGTGCAGAATTGAAATAATTTCCATTGTTCTGTACAATTCACCGGGGTTGTTTATAGTGAAAGTATTGATAAGGGAAATGATAGCAGGGATAAACATAAAGTAAATCATTATATTATACATAGTTGGTCGAAATATATGGTACGGGGTAAAACCGTCAAACGTATTTACTTTGGTGAAGGGACAAAGTGTTCTAGTTTTTTCGATCACATAATGTCTGTTCATCTTTGTCTGTTTTTGATCTTTAATGTAATATAATACGCTTACGTCCATAATATAATGTATGAATACGAGTTTTTTTTTGTTCATTCTTCAGACCAATTGACTTTGTTAATCTTGGCGTAGGTTTTTGATAGTAGGAGCCACGAGGAGAAATCCTTACGCCTACTGCATTCAAATTGTATAATTGCGTCACATCACATATAAACATTTACACACGATAGTATTTCAATAAAAACATCGTGTGAGCGGGAAACGGAAATTTGCTTTGACAGAAATCTTGAACGTAGAATATACGTGTTATTTTTTGAAATTCGCGGCTCACTGGTGAGCATATGAACATCCCTGACAGTGCTATACAACCGGAGAAAAATGCAAACATGCTATTGGCCGAAATCACTAAATGAAGTTTGTATAACGGGAAAACAAGAATCTGTATGTAAAATCTAGTGAGTCCCTGATGGAACTCAAAATTTGAAGTGAATCTAACATAAAAATGATAAAATTAATTTAATTTAAAACAAAAAATGAAACCCATACCTAAACGTTTTTCGAAATGTGTGATTTATGAATTTCCTTTAACCATTTAATTTATGTTAATAACTACAATATTTAAATATCGATACACATTTTCACCCAGAAACGATATGTAATAATGTATTTGGAATGGAACATAATGAAGGGTTTACAAAATAATATTATCATACAAAAGAAAAATTATTGTAAGTTGTGTTCGATACACATTGCGACAGGAAACCTTTGCTTGAAGGTTCAACAGGGCAAGGTTGATTTCATATTCCGTCAATTCTATCCAAAAAATATTTTTGGGGCAATTCGATTTCAAAGTTCCTTCGGTTAGGTATACCTACCATTCAGAATGTGAATTTTCTTACGAATTGAACCACAAAAATTGAATGTCATCTATATGAAACTTAAAATTATTTAAATGCTCTGGTATTTATACATTCTAACTTGAATTTTCTAATTAGGTATGTGCATTATTTTGAATAAAACTTTTCGACTACAAATAAATGTTCGCTTATTATTGTACTGGTAACTAGTAATTTAAATTTTAAGATTACTTTGCCAGCTTGAATCGATATAAAGAAAATAATATATGTTCATCGTCGGGGTCTTGGTTTCGATCACTTCTGGATATAAATTTTTCTTCGGCCTGAGAAGAATGTTAAATCGCTCTTGGTAGTACATGGTGGTGAACTAAATTTGTTTTGTTTGGAGGCAACAAAAGCGCGGTTCGTGACATGGCTAGCTTAGGTAAGATCTAAAGGCGTGGTCAGTGTGATGTTGGAGCAGTACCATGCCATTACGAAGATAATAATTTGGAACGTTCATTTCGAATAACGATTCTTCGAAGTCGTGATTACAGATTCTTTGTAAGATACACTCAAACCAGAAACAAATTAGTAATATTTGAACGTGACGTATCTAAAGAATGTTCTTCAAGGTTATTAGCTGAACTCGTATTCCCGAGGAAGATATTTCAAATTGGCATTCGATCATAATATTACACACAATGAAAACTCTTGATCGATTCGAAAATCGAAAGTGACTTGAACGGGCGAATAGAACACAAACCTCCAGTGTAGCACGCGTTTGTCCTACAACTCACTTAAGTTTGTGTAATTATTCAAATGAAAGAAGTATACGCAACTAAAGTTTTTAAAAGCTAATACAACCTATTAAAAAGATCGCCTACCTTTTTCATTTGAATAATACCTAAATCAACTAAGGAAATAGCGCGGATGTTATCGTGGGTCGAAATTAAGATAGAATTGTGGTTAGTTCCATGTTGTTCTTTATAAAATTATAGTCTGAAACAATGGTAACCCTAGAAACGAATAATTAAAAATCATTTTAGAAAATTTGTTGGTCCATCAACATCTTGAAAAAGGTAAACTCGATGAGCTGTAAAGTTGTACAAAATCCTGTTTTTAGATATCTCATTTTGAATCTGTTGTCAACGGATTATTTACTCTTTCAGTACTTTATGAGAATGTAAATTCTTGGTTATTTAGTGAATCTTTTAAAACATTCTCGTTAGTAGAATTAAGTTCTATCTTTATTTGCTTAGGTTAAAGTAAATAATACCCATCTTTGTTTAGTATTTATTTAAAATTATGATTATAAACTGTTGAACCGCATTTCTAAACTTGACATTTGGTGGAATGTACAGGTGTAGATTTAATTCTAATTGGAGATAAATGGGATGCTAGTGCTAATAACATTACCACGAAGTCCAACTCATAGTTTGTTTGTACGAACAATTACAACGTAGTTTATTATGAATCTCGACAACAACAATTTGAATGTATATTATAAAGTACTAACTCCAACTTGACCGTTTTTGGAAGATTGGAAGAAAATTACAAATATATAAATTCCGAAACTGTATTTATTCGAATTTGCATGCCCTTCCCTTTGTCTTCAATAAATCTCTTCACTTTTACCAAGAGATTTTGCTTCTCGGATTTTATTACTTTGACCATATTTTATTATCTGTTAAGTGCATCGCTGCGTTGTGGTGTCCAACTATAATGCATTTTGAAAGCAAATTTCAAGGATATGACATTTTAAATTACAAAATATTTTTCTCACAATAATGCTTCTAATTCGAGTAGGTACTACATAAAAAATTTAAAATATATTTTACAAAACTTTGTCAACAAATCGCAACAATCAATAAGAAAATGTCTTTGAATAGTAACTTGCAATTGTGTTGAAACGAACCACTCGAAGAACAATATTGTTATTTGTTTTAAACTAATATTTTGCAATATTGGCCTATAAAATGTCTTGTACCACGAGATTTGTACGATTGAAAACCAATTCGAATCTGTAATTAATGATCTTTTATCATCGAACGTGATCAGTTACGTTGTGTTATATCATTTTTCCTATTATTAATAGGTCTTAGCTGTGATATAGATTTAATTTTATTTATAATATATAAATACAACCTTGGATGGAATTCTTGGTAACAAAACCCAAAAGAAGTTACTAAATTATATATTATAGATTATAATTAATTACAACCAAGGCAAGGGTCTAACATTGGGGAATTTATTTCCAAATGTTCCTAGCTCGAGGTTTTATGGGTATTATTACATCAGAATCACAGAAATTCGTTAAAATTAAGTTGGATATAGAAATCCATAACTTTTAATTTAAACAAAAGCTAAAACTGAAATTTTTATCCAATGTGTCGGATTTGATCTTATATCCAGCGATAGGAAAAATTCAAAATTTTAATTGCATGTTTTATGGATTAGTTAATAACAGTGGGCTTTATAGCATTTATAAACTCGATTCTACTCTGTAATTAGCCCTCGAACGTGTGGTAAGGGGTGGAATGTACACAAATTTATAATTACTATTCTGCCTCTTTGATTTATATTCAGTACACATTACTTCATTAGTTTTATTTTACAGTATTTAATCAAAACGAAATAATCACTTGATAATGTTTAATATTTTATTCGGTAATATTTACATTGGTTGATTTGACATTAAGAAATGATAATATTTTTGAAACAACAAAAATATTAGTACTTTCACATCAAAGTTTATTTATGGAAAAAATGATTACGACTTGTTAATTTTAGATTTTTTGTAGTACAACCCATTAGTTTTTTTATCACGTATGGTATTACGAATTAGTAAACAGTAATTTTGTCAAATGAGATAGGTACGAACTAAGTGAGTACCTCAGGTAATTTAAAAACCGTGGATTTTGTTTTTAACGAATTCGTGACTTGGCTTAGGAATTTTTATAACTACATTTTTATAAATCAAATTTTAACCGTTAACTTTGACGACCACATTCTGCTTTTAAGATTTCAGAAAATTTTATTTCATCTGCTATTAAGAGTCATGTTCGTACATTCGTCAAAAGGGTAATTAACATAAAAGCATTTAGTGAGTTATAAAATTAAAGTTGATTCTTTTCGGTAATAACGAAGAAGCTAACATTTTTTACCCAAATCATCTAAGCACGACGTGGGGTCACCTGTAAAACATTTCGTCTGTCAGACCTTCTTCAAAATACTCATCTAACAAAAATCTTTCAAATTTATTAACGGCACAGGCAGCTACATTTTTTTAAACGCTAGTATAATTATAATCTATTGTGAGAATATATTTTTAAAGTTTTGTTTTCGTGTTCACACATTCTTTTTTTTATATTTCTATGTTAGGTACTACGGAAATGTACAGGCTAATGATACAGTTTCTTACTTAATCCAGTAGTTTCCATGCATATTTCGATATTGTCCTACATACTTTATTAAAGTCAAAATAAGTGTGCGACTGAGTCGTAGACTTTTGATGGAAAGCTTGTGGTTTTCAATTACAGTAAGATTGTAAATCAAACATTATCTTCTATAGGTATCCTAAAAGTTACAATCTCAAGCTGACCATATCGGGTTTTCAAAATTCCTTTCTTTCGCAAAATTCTATTGTTGTTCGGGCACGCTTTTGTAAGTGGACGATATTTTGGTCAAGTTAATACCGGCATTTTTGGAAAGCGGTACCCGGTATGAATTCTAAATATTTTACATGCAAAATTTATGTTTATTGTATCACAAATGAAATACAAACGAATTGTATTAAAGTAAAATTTGACTATTGTCTTGTCAGTTAATTTTGATTAACTTTTCTTTTAATAAAGTGGTATGCGATCATAAACAGATAAAGAATTTTGGACTTGAAATTAGTATCTCCGATCAAAAATAATCGAAGTTGAATACGAAAGACATTTTTGATATACCACGAAAAGATTAATTTATTACATTACCATACAACTGAAAAAAATAGAAATAAAATTTATAATGGGTTTTTTACATGTATTTTAAAAGAAAACCAAAACATTAAATTGATAAAAAGCTTTTTATTATGTAATTTCACTCAGAAATAGTAACCCACGCCTTTTGTCGACTTGGTTTTTAAAGAAGCTGTTATTCGTTATTTTGCAAAATGAATGTAGGTTTTTAGTAGGTATAGGAACGAAAATTGGAGCATACGGCTTTTTTTAACTTTATTTTTATTATTTCATTTGTTATTATTTTATTTAATTTTTAAAAAAATTTTTTAGCAATGATTATATCAATTGTTATTGTTAATTTAACCTGTTTATTTTTAAAGATTTGATTTAATAATAACTATCTTACAACTTTTTTACATTGAAGAGAAAAAAATACAACAAAATTGTCGAGAAAACCAGAAAACCGTTTTACCAGAAAACGGCAAACAAAATACTTGGATTAAACTTTTATCTTATTTTTAAATAAGATTGATTAGTGTTGTCTAAATAATTGTAAAATTATATATTATATCTACGATTGTGTAGTTTATTATTTTTGTAATACCCTGTATATGAAAATTTTAATTACATGTTGGACTAGCAGAAAATAATAATTGTAAGGAAATTAAGTAGGTTCCACGTGGAAAGAATACTACATATATTACGGAACTTAAAAAATATTCGAGTAAAAATCTACGCAGGTTTTTTCATAAGTCAGTTTTTCGGCTAGAGTCGAATAAAATTGAAAAATAAATTTCTCCATTTTTAAGTTTGTCTTGATATTAAATTAATGTCATATTACAATTAATTATGAAAACGACGGAAAACTATATGTTAGGTACATAATATTTACATATGTATATCACATTTCTAGAAATTCTCTGAAATGATTTTGAAATTTGTTTTAAAACAATGGAACTTTTTGAAAAATATTTAAATTTTTTAAACTTTTCAGAGGTGCACAAACTTTTAGGAATATTATTATGTTACTTTCCAGTTTCAACTCGTATCTTTCGTTAGAATTTATAACTCGGGAACGAAAAGAGTCAAACATCTGAAAAGATTCATAAAAACTTTCCAATAGGTAATCTCTCATGATTTGGTAATTTGATTTAAAAAACATTTTTTTTTGTTAAAAATATTTCAAAAATCAAAAATGTATTAAAATAAAAACCATCCAAATTTAATAATGGGGTAATCCCTAGTAGTCGAAAATTTGGTTTTTGCCTATGAAAATCGATGGCCGGCAATAAAATACATAGAATAATTCAAAAAAAATTATTTAAAAGTACTGGATTAATTATATAAATTGATTATTTTAAAAGTATACATTTGAAAAGTCGCCAAAAAGTGACGTAGTAAACTTTCCTCCAATGGAAACGTTCCATTTATAGTTCATATAATTTCATTTCATACGTTACGAAAGTTACATGTACAAGACAGAGATAAAATATCTCTTGTACGTCTTATATTAAGTCTAACATACAAAATAAACCTTAATCTTAACCTCAAATAAAATTGTTTGTTGAATTTAAAATTGAGTAGCAGATGAAGTTAAATTATGATTTAAAAAAGCAATAAAAATATAATTTCAAAGAAGTGCTTTTTTAAAAAGTCCACTTACAGAAAAGTTGTGGTTCAAACAATGCAACACAGTTAAATAATATTTGATATCAAGTTTATCAATCGGTTTCATAAATATCATACGAAATGGTTAGTATGATAGAATAAGAAATTCTTTTACTTATTTGTTGACAGAGGTTTTAAGCCTAAAAGTTTTAGTGTAAATTATTGAGTTCAAATCATCGGATTAAAATTAAATCCAATAGAAAACCGAACAAGGAAGTTATTACAGTTTGTTATATTTTGCAAAATGCTTACTAAGAAGAAGACATTTCTAGATGTGGTAATACCACAAATAATTCTGAAAAAGTATTTTTTTCCGTTCCGATGGATCTAGTTACAAGAAAGTTATGGTATGAAACAGCAAGCATATCATTACCATTTTATCCAAAATCATTATAACATTATTGTGAATATCATTTTGATGTTGAGCACGATTTTGAAAACTTGATGTACTTTAAAACTATGGGAAGTAAGTTAAAAATTAAACATGGTGTGGTACCACATAAGTTTATTGATAATTCTCCTTTAGAAACCCTCTCGAAAAGCTTAACGAATTCTGCCTAAACAAGAAAGTTGGAAAATATTAAATAAAAAATATTCAAAAATTAGCAAAATGCCATCAAAATCAAAAGTTGTGAGGAATCTTTTTTCTATACCACAGAATGTCGAAGAATGTAGTTTGATGCCATGTGCTTCGGGTGTTATATCGGTGGCTCCTAAAATGGATTCATTACTTCCATCGACAAAATCAGTTGGAATACAAACAAATTTAAAAAATACATTACATAGTGTTCAAACAAATACTACAAAAATTAACGTTGTGGATGTGAAAACATCTCCTATTCGTATAAAAAAGAAAATTGTAGTCAACTTTAAAGAAAAGCACAAACAGTTATCTTCTTCCAAGTCGACCGGTAGCAACAATGGAGGTTCTGCGTATGTACCATCTACAGGCTCGGATGAATTTTTTTTTTTTTTCAATTAATATTTACAATCTGTTTATCAAAACAATAAGTAAATGTGGTGATATATAATACATGTCATGCTGAAAACATTTCAATAAATGTTTTCCCAAAATATACAATTTAATCAATATTGTGAGTTGTTCTTACTAGTTGAATCGAATGTCTTACTAGTTGAATCGAATTGGTAGATCAGTAGGTTTGAATCTCTTCAATCTTCGTACTTCGTTGGTAGTATCCATTAGTTTATTAGCTAGTTTGTTGGGGTGTACTTCTAATCTATGTTTGTACCTTTTGTAAAGTTTTTTGGATTTGCTCTTGAACTGATAAAATCTGTAAATCTTGTTGGATAACATAATTAAGTTATAAATTTCAAAGAACCGAAAGAAGGAAAACCACAATAACAGTATTGGAGAACAACCCAAAACCCAAAATACTTGACAAACTTACAAATAATAACAAAATTTTGTAACTTTATTTCAAATTTTAATTATCAAAATAACCTCATTTAACCTAATTTCGAATTGACATTTCAAAATAACTTCCAAGTGTCGCTAAGGGGAGTGGCCTAAATCTATCATTTTTGTCATTGGACAACTTGTTGCTACGTCACGATTTACCGCGTTTTAGATTTTTAAAAAATTTTCAATTTTTAAATTTGAATTTGATGACCAAAAATTAATCAAAAAAATTTTTTTTATAGCTGAGGGACCTTATTTACATCTAAATATTTGATTTTAATAATAAAAAAAATTTATGGGATTAGCCCATTGCTGGTTTGAAACTAATGAAAACCAACAATATCTACTCAATTTGAAAAATTATCTAATTTTTATCAAAATTTCTCTCTCTCTTAAACCTCATTTAACTTCTTCAAGATCCTCTATCTTTGTTTTCAAAATTACGAACCTGTAAATCTGTCCTATCTTTTTGGGATTCCCCGACAACTTCTCATGCTTTTTTTGTAGTATTTATGTTATAACATTTAAATATATATAAATATTTCTTATAAAAAATTTAAATTTCTTTTAAATAAAAAAAAATTAATTATCCCGGAAATTGTCTTGGAATAAAATTGCAATAATTATTACTTATAACTTATTTAGAATAAATTGTTTGATTTATTTTTAGTTACCTTATTTATTTGGAATTCGTTGAATTATATTGGAATTTTGGAATTAAACTGAAATTGGAATTAGTAAAATTGTATGAGTCAAGCGGCGGTTTTTCTTTTTTTGAAAGCCCCGTTTAATTATGGCCTTTTTCTATATTTATAAATATTATTATTATACATAGCTATACATTCCAAAATGGAATACAGCTGTTCTCAAGGAACTTACAAAATCCTTTTACATTTAAAATAGTATATACCATTTAAATTTTTTTTTATTATTATAGTTACGAAATCGTATTTTCAATTTGTATGTGACCTCCGATTTTTTGAAAATATTCTATAAGGAACTAAGACCGATTTCACAAAATTTTAAGCTCTATATGTGACAATGGACATCCGACTCCTTCTATTTTTTAAAATTTTTAAATTAGTTTTATTTAAGTAATTTGATTATTCTAATTAATTTAATTTTTCCGATTTAAAATGTATCTGTTATTATCACACTGATTGGGTTTTAGGTAGCTTACTAAATACGAAGTGATATAGACCTTTTTAGCTGGCTAGCACGGGACTTATTCTTATATTATTAAAAACTTCATCATTCCTATAGCCTATACAGTGCCGGATTACCCATAAGGCAGAAAAAGCGGGCCCCGTGAAAACGAAAAAAAATTTTTTTTTTTATTATAAATGGATATTATCTTATGTTGAACAAGGTGAAACTCGGATGACCGTAGTTCTTAGGCTTCTATACTTCTATCTTTCTGGTTAAACTTGAAAAATATAGATTAGAATATAAGGTAGATCAGAAAAATTCTAAATAAAGCCTGTATTAAAATAGCGAATTCGATAATCCGATAAAGCACTAACTGAAAAATTTTACTTAGTATATAAGAACATTAAAAGATGAGAAAAGAAAATAACAGTTATCTATGGTAATTATAACGTACCTATGTTTTTCATACTATAACAATAAACACAATACACCAATAGTATAAAAAACAAGTGTCCGCCCGTCCGTCCGCATGTTTCAAATTTAAGAACTATGCCTATAGTTTAAATAAGGCCTCTTGCTATACTTTGTATGGAAGCCTAAAACTATACTGGAATAGTTCTTAAAGTTGAAACATGTGGACAGACAGACACGGGGCCAGATCATAAGGCTTCTTCCTATACGTTGTATAGAAGCCTAAAAGGCAAAGTTGGCAATTTCACGACTACTCCTCCCTCAAAAAAGTCGGTTCTAATTTTTTAGAGGGCCCCGAAAATTTAACTGCCTAGGGGTCCACAAATGTTTAATCCGGCACTGAGCCTATAGCCCACAGATCTATCTTGGGCTTTAGATCACAGCAGTATATTCGACGCGACCACGATTTGAGCGGTTTTCAGTAGACCGGTCTTTACCCAATACTGCTGTGGTAATTCTGATGCTTGTAAATAAATTCGGTATATTATTTGATAATAACAGAACGTAGTTCTAAATTAAGAAGAAGACCGATTTCCTTTCCCTTGTACACCGAATTTCACTGAAGTATCTTCCCTCGGTTATAATAATCCTCTTAATTAGTAATCTTAAGTAAAAGTCGAGGAATGGATGGATTAATTCGGGATTTTTGAAGGATTCATTTGAAAATTATAGGAAATTGTTGGGATTTTAGAAAAAAACTATGTACCAGTTTCGTATAAATTCGTTAAAATACGAATATGCTCTTGTGAGAGCAAAAAAAAGATGATCGATCATTTGGAAGTCGTGCATTTACGGGTAAATAAAAGGAATTACCAGAAATTTTAAGTATTTTTGGCCAACTGTGACTTTCATAACTATTGTTGATCTGGAGTGTTAACAAATTCGATTCAAATTGAAAAACTTTTAGTTTCGGAAATATATTTTTCAACTATTGATACAATACAAGACCCTGTATTTATTAACATTCTGCCTAAATCATGATAAATCAGATGGTGAAATATAACGTCTTATTAATTATCTATTCGTTAATAGAGGCCATCTTCTTTCGTAAGGAAATTAATTCTTTTATCAGTCTGTTTAAAATTATTTGATATTATTTTCTTGGCTATTTTTCCGTTCATTTTTGAAAATCCTAGCTGTTTTAAAAAGCTCTAATAACCAATGAAACGAAAAAATGCCTACTTCATTTTACTAAATTTTTTATAATCTTGAGCAAATTACAAGGTGAAAGTTAGGAAAATAACCTCAGCTCGTTGGTTGTAAAGTTGGACCATTATAACATTTATTACATATTTTATACAACACATGTAACACAACTACGACAATAAGAAAAGTTTGTAAAAAAATAAATTTACAAGTTTCGTATTCTGAAGTTTTAATTCGTAAGCATTCGCTTATCTGCAAGTTTTATAGACACTGGAGCACGTAGAAAGTTTCTTGTACATTTTATGCATTGCTATTTACATTTTTCAATGCAATGTTCCAATTTTTAACACGTTCGTGAACATTAGATCTGTAGATTAATAAATGTTCAGGTATTATAATTAATTTATTTTTTTAAAGCGGTACAAACGGTCAATTTTTTCTAACATGTGGTTATAATTTTGGAAATGTGTTTTTTTATTGGTTGAAATTATTTGAGTGCGCGCCAACGTTTTGTATGAATAGCTGATTAAATATTGACACATTTTTAAGGTTTCGCATATATTTTGATGTAATAACCCATGTGGTGATAATAGCACCTCTATAAAAAAACGCGGCAATATTTTCCATCGTTCATTTTGTATTTTGAAAATCCAACAAATTTTAATTTTTTTAATTGTTATCTAACGTCTACTATAAAATGTACTTCCTGCCATCTTAAGGGTCATACGATAAACTTGTGTATATATCAATAAATGTTATAAATTTAATGGGTGTTTATGTATTTTTAAACATCCTAATTCAAACAAAACCTTTCGCAATTGCGCTGTTTTTAACAATGTAATGTTTGTTTCGTTGACCGTCTCGAAACTTTATGTAATATTTGAAGTGAAAAAAATTTGTATGTTATTATTGCTAATATTTTGTTAACTATCAAGTTTAACACTTCTGGTGTATTTAAAAAAAAACCTGTTCCGTTTTTCATTTTTAGTAACGTACGCTTTTAACGTTACTCGAAATTCCTTTTCTTTTCAAAACCTGCATGTGCCGCTCGCTTGTTATTTGTAGTTATAGTATCCACCTGCACAGGTACTAACCAAGGTGTGTTTTCTGTTTCAGTTGGAGGTAGTCGTCAGTTCTTGGTCATCTACGATCTTGACCAGATTGCGAATCATGTGACGTTGCGCGCCATAGAACATGTTGCTCCGCGGCATGGGGGCGCGGGTATGTTTATTATCCCTACTTTTCTTGGTGGGTGCTGTTTATGGAGTTCGAGATAGATCCAAAAACCACGGGAATAATAGTTCCAGGGCTTTACAAAATGCGAGGATTCGCGGTTTTAGTTATGGATTGGAAAGAGAATCTGAGTTTATTAAGGGCAAAAGTAAGTTTTCGATAATCAAATTAAATTTTGTAATTTTTTTTATTTAACCCACGTGTAATATGAAGGATACCACATTATAAGTAATTGTGAAAGTAATTACGAGATTTTAATAGTATGTAGTTGTTACATTTTCAGGGTAATTACTTGCGACTATGATTATGCAAGTGTTGGTACTTCCAACAGCATTTCTTTTCCTGCAGTGTAATGTAAGGTATTATTATTTTCGAAAGAAATTTTGTGTACGAAATATTTTTAATTGGTTAGCTGTACCTACCTCGTCACCAAATTTTCAGATAATTGAAATAAAATAAATGAAACTTAAATTTTAAATCTTAACTGTAATATTTCGTGGTAGCCAGATGTTCTTTTAGTTGTGGTTTCACTATGTGTAGTAGGTATATATTATTTTATGTTGTGTTTCTTATTTGACTTTAAAAATTAGACAAAAACTAAAAATGAATTTTATGTAGGGAAATTCCCAACAAATGAGACTTTTTCTAATTTCATATTTATACAAAAAGGTCGTTTTTTAAAGCAAATTAATTAGAATTTGTTTGCAATTTATCGCGGGGGGGGGGACATAATCTTCAGTTCCAGCTTTACGCAAATAATTGAAAGTAATGATTGAAAAGTGCAATAAATTATTGAGTTAGGCATTTACGTGCAGAAAATTATTATACATATCGTTTAAGAGATAATAATTTTAATGTAATTGCTATTAATTTTCTCATTAAGTAATAAATATGCTACCGAGAATCTCCCGAGTTACAAATTTTTGTACATATCCAGATATTTTATTACCTGTTTTAAGTGTTGGCTGCAATTTATGTGAATTACTTATAATTGATCTCAGATGCTTTTAGAACTTTCGTACAACGCTATTATTAAGAAGTCATAATAATATTAGATGGGTTAGTTTAAAAAAATTTCTTCGACGATGTTAACGCTTCTGTTCACGCACGCAATTGCAAATAATTTTTCCAAAGAATAATTTTGTCATCACATGCGAAGAATTTACATCTTCAATACTATAAGAAATTTGCTTGGGTCAGTAGATGCAATTATTATTAAAATTATAAACTGTGGTGGATTGTTGTAAACAGATTTTTTACGATATTGTTGCTTTTATGACCATAATTGTTTTATACCACGTCAATTGTGTTTTAACAATTTTTACAACTCTAACTTTTGCTGGTAACAATTTTATTTTCCACTGTTGTAATAATAATTTTATTGCCTTTTGATTAGGTAATTTGATAAGTTAATTTTGCTGTATTGTTCGTTGTAAACGGTTTTTCAAGTTAAATTAGAAAGGTATAAACCGGGAACTGGAAAGTTGTTTTAAAATCTGACATGCTTGAAATTGCATTTTTGAATTTATCATCGTCTGTAATTTTTTGGTGCTCTAATGAGGTATAACAGCTATTTATTTTTAGCGTGACCTCAGAAAGTATTAAAATATTTAACTTCAAACACTTGTTGCTTAGAAACCTGCCGAGTGTAATACTCTTAAGTAAATTATCTAGGTATTTCTCTTCTTAGTGTAATGACCCAAATTGATTCTAAGTTGCAAACGACATAGAAATTCTTCTACTTATTAATTTTACATTTTAATAACTATAATTAGAAACCTTTTTTCTAATACCAGATCCGAGAGTGTAAACTGAAAAGCGGACAGTCTTTTTTCAGAAACCGGACCTGGCCTACAGTGTCATCTTGGGGGTCCAAATGATTTTTTCCAATCCCGGAAATTTTTACCGCATTTGTGTAATTAAATAGTTATTTTGACCTTGCGAGTCGGTTTTTCTCAGAATATACCTATTCCATTTTATGTAATTATTAAAAAATGCTTTAATATTTATTCTTAATTATTTTTAATGTGTTGACTTTTTAAACGTTTTATGTGCTTTTTAAATACGTCCTTATGTGTTTGGGTATTACCTGGTTCATTAAATACCGTCCACGGGTTACTTTTTTTTCCGCAAGGCTTTCTGATGGATTGGGCGCAGAAAAAGCTCTATAAGCTATCGAAAATTAGGAAAATATAAAGTAAATCAACATAGAATAAAAAAAATTCATGTTTGAGTGAATATTGTTAATAATAAATACAGAAATTTTAAATTAAATATTGACGCAGGTATTTGCCCTTCAGCGATTTAATATTGCCGGCTTCGAAAATCTTGGTAATTTAAGTTTACAATATGTTTAATTATACAGCGAAACGAAATACTTGATGGACTATTTAATCATATTGTAGATTATGTGTTGGGGGCAATAAAAACACTTTCCAGTATCGGCAAGAAGACTTCACACTTCGTAAGAAATGCTTTGTACAAAACGCGGCACTCTTTGGTAATACGCTAAATTATATTTTATTATTATCTAAATTTCATAAAATTATTGTAGGTACATCATTCCGGATAATTTTTTGCAGAAACTTTCATGAACTCATTTAGTCCGGTTCGTCACGAATGTATTTTATTTAAAAAGCGTATACGAGTACGTAACGCTTAATGTTTTTCAAGTACAATGTTTATATTATGAAATATGCCTTTGGTGGTTTCGGATCTTTCTCTTGTGCATACATGTGAAATTAAAAGTTCCTTCAAAAATGGTTTAAACGTGCTCGATAAGTAACGTTGCTTTTGAAATTGCAGAATTCCATTTTAACAGACACGAAATGATAATTATGACTTCTCATGCGAGTTTTGTATGCTGCATTTTCCCATGTCATTATTGAGAAAAGAAATATTTATTATTATTTTATAGTTATTATTCTCATAAGAATGATAACGATGCTAATGTGACAGTACCATTAATAGGAATCAGAAGCTTGTTTATCAAGTTTTTATAAACTTCAAAATTTCTTCTCAAAGCGACTTCGTATAATCCATTTTTATAACTATTAAAAATTACTTGTTTTCATTTTTCTCGGATTTCCTACTGTATACTTGTGAAATTTAATATTTGTCCTTACCAGCATGTAAATTGAAACGCAAAATTTTTGCACATCAAAAGCCACGAAATTGTTTTGTAAGTATCCAGTGTCGTTCTTTTTTCCACTAAATTACGTTCATCTAAATTTGCCAAACAATATACTTGTAGATAATTATAAAAATGAAGCATGAACTATTTATCTTCTTATTGTGATAACTATCTTCACGATAGCATCGCATTTTTCTTCAGCATTTCATTTGTACTATAACAAAGAAACTAGTCGGAACTATGTTGCAAGTCAGCATCCAATCCATTTTTCTTTTTTATCAAACTCGAGCCGCAGCGTAAATTGTATTGAAATTTCTTCTGCCGTTTTGTTTCATTTTAATATTATTAAATTGAAAAAAAAATCACGATTAATGAGTTTAGGACTACCATGCACTTGATTTTTAAATTTAATCCACTTGATGGCTTATTGAATGGTGGCAAATTATAAGTGTAACAATAAAATTCTCAAAAATGTTACTGGACTGTTACAAACTGAATGGTTTTGAAAATGTTGCTTTGTTCTGATGGTACGTTGGTTGTAGCCTCATGGACACGATTTTCTACTTTATATGTTTTATTATAAAAATCAAGTCGTGATCTTTATATATTCCACTTGACAGGTCAATGTTACCTTTACATGCATTCAACAACAGAATGTTCTCACCAACAATATATTGTTCCATCACGGCGCGTTATTTTAAATTATTATAGATTGGGTTTTATCAAATCCAATAAAAATGGTTGGGTGTATCGAATAGAAAATGTAAGTCGGCCGAATTTATTTTTTACCTTTTCTATAGTATGGTAATATTTCGATGTAAATTTTAATTACTTTCTTAATATTTTTTGCATTCAAGTTGACGCTTTCTGTGATGGAATCGACGTTGGTTGTTTTTGTCGTTTTATCCAATTGCAATCGGATCAATCGTGAAAGTACGAATAAGAGAATCGAAATAACATTGCAAGGTTGTTTCCTTCGCAAGCAATAATTAATAATTAATTTTTATAAAAAAGATCAATCGTTCTTGCTAGTTTCACGGCTTCCGGTGTTTCCAACGTCATGATTACTTAGGTGTTTTTTGGAATGTGGGTAGTTTTAACATTTATTTTATTCACAATAATTTTTACTTGCCCACTTAATTTTCAAGGTAACTAAACGTTATTAATGAGTCTTAATTAAATATCTACCAATTTACTATTTTATTTAACATCTTCGTGAGCTTAGTTTGAATTTTGTGACATATCGTTATTTTTAAACACAAATTGATCGTCGATTTCTATTTTTGAGCTTCTAATTGCTATTGGGTAAATTATTAAACTTTTGAGAAGATATAATCAGGAAGTTTTTTTTATTCTTTCCAAGTATCAATGATATTACGCAGTAAACTAATTAATTTTTTTCCCTGTTGGCAAAATTCTAAGTCGATGACCATTCCAAATATATTCCAAAATTTGTCTTTTTCTTCGAATTTTTGAAACCCGATTTTGTAGATCGAAGCTACCACTGTAATTTAAAAACTTTTTTTGAACCCATGGTTTTGCAAATTCAGTACATTTTGTTTTTTTTTTCTTCAAATCCACTCATTTAAATCCGTAACATTGCGTGTAATATTGTACAGTTGGGTTGCAGAGTGCAATTTCTGCGTTCGAATCTCCTGCATTTGTAAGATTTTTTATAACTAACAGAAGTATCTGGTTGATAGGTAAAATTACTTAAGGCAAGGTCGAAAAAGAAAATAAATTAAATCTGTTGTGATGCACTTTTTCCATTCAATTTACTTACATTGTCTTATGATAATAAAAAATGTTTGTAATTAATAATCAGTTTAAATTATTCGGATAAAAATGAAATTTTTCGACGTATCGTTTTTTTCTTGCCTATGAACGGTATGTATGTCATGATTTTTAAAGAATTTTCTCGAGGTCATACCAAAACCCACTTTCTCTAAATAGTTCTATAAGTTACTCTCATTTAAATACTATAATTTCCTCGTTGATGCTGTTGACAATTTTTAAATATTTGCTTCAATTTATGAAACTGGTTTAGTTAATTTTGTGCATCCATCGTTGTTTTTAACTATAGGTGAATTTAATTGGTAGGGATCTGAATGTATTGCAATATATTTCCAAGTCGAGGTATTTTAAAAGCTGCGAGATAGGTACAAATAAAGTGAGATTCCTTCCACAAAAGGTACTTGATCGTTGCCGGCGCCACGAACTTGTTAGTAACGGGAATTCTAGCATTTGCCCCCCAATTCCCTTCCAGTCTATATTATCATTATTGTGCCATTCCAGTCTTCCGTAGTGGTGCTTTACTTCCAACGATGTACATGTATTGATTTCTTGATTCTTGTTACCATTTCCATAACATTGCATATAACAAGGAACGAAAGTTGATAATTAGTAACTAGTAATTTTGCTGAGAGACATTTTTCCAAGTGGTTGTTTACTTGAAAAGCAATTTTTTTATTAAATTGTGGTAGAACATTGATCTTTTTATGTAAATCGACCAATGTGCGAAAACAAAACTTGAACCCAGTGGTTGTGGTCTGTTCTACTTATTTCTTGCATCTTATTAATATTCAAAGTAGTAAGCGAAATTTGTGTCGAATTGTATTTCAATATTATTATTATTGCATTTTATTTAATTAATTATAAATTTTTGTACAAATATGTATTTTACTTATTATAACTTTTGGCCCAAGCCAAAATTCACTTGGTATCACTCAGATTCATCGAGTTTATTAATTGGAATGTTCATTTAATTGACATCGACAGATCTTCTTTAGTTCCGATGTCGTCTTTTAGTTTATCAGTTGAATTCTTCTATTCGTATCAACATATAAATTGGTCCAATGTCTTTTGTTTTAATCAACCTGATGATTATTTTTCTCTTATTAGAGAAGTAGGAATGCTCATTGTCCAAAAAGAGGTAGGTATGATTAATTTGGATTTTAATTGGAGTAACTGTGCTTCTTAATGATTTTAAGCAAACTCGAAATAAATGTTTATTTTTATTTATTAGTTAAATAATCCTTTTGGTTTCTCCTCACAATAAATTGTTTTAATTATATGAATTTGATATTCATGGCATAAAATAAATTACAATAGTTTCAATTAAATAGAATATAAATTTACATCGGCTAAGAAATAATTGCATAATTTTGTTCGGCATGAAACCTCGAAGATTTTAATGGTTCATAACAAATTGTATTTTATTATCTTCCATATATGTATGCAGCATTATACTCTTAAAAGCAGTGGCCTAACAGAAAACTGTGCTTCCCCCCTTCCTTGAATAGAGGGATAAATTTGGGATTATTTTAATATCTAACTGAGTGCCGGATTAGCCATATAGCAGAAGTAGCAAATAATTGGGGCCCCGCACCCAAGTAAAATAAAAATTATAATTTAAATATGCCGCCCGTATTTCAGAACGTTGTCCTTTAAACGTTTTTTTTTCTTAAGCCCACTGTTGCCCTTCGTTATTTGTTTTGACATTGAAAGTAGATACAGAAATTTAGTTTTACAATCGGTGCAACAGTTACCGTTTTGCATCATATTATATTTTATACAATATTATAATTGTATTCTTTTTTTTCTCTTTATACCTATATTGTTCAAAATACAATGTGCTTTAAAAAAAATTAATAAAAATCATGATTTGCATTGGAAAAATAATCGTCTATAAGTTACTTTTACAAATTAAAATAACCAAATTAATTTGTAATTTGTAGGCGGTTGTTCTTCAAGGCAAGTCATATTTTTAAAAAGTATTTTATTTTTATACTGAAATAAAAAAATTAATTTATCAATTATAACAAAAAATGTTTGAAAAATATAGGAGTGTCCGAGAACATTTGCGAGTAAATGTAGCAAGTTATACAGTAAAAGCTGGATAAATAAAACACTGTGACTAGAAGTACATCGGATGTAATTGCATTATTCGTACATAGAATCCTCGGGGCGAAACATAGGTGCACATCGGTTTCCCTTGTATAACCAAAAGCAATCGGTTTCTACTGCTACTGTTTTCACGACGAAGCGGTTTGCCTGTACGATCTTTGTAAAGTGTTTTTCTTTGTTTTTCTAAAAATTTCTTTAAATAGAAAAAATAAATTTATTTGCTTAAAAAAATTATTCAAAGAAAAGAAAAGTTATTTTTATAAAATTACTCTTGAAATGATTTTGTTTATAGTAGGTACCTATATAAAATAAAGTTTAAAACAAAGTTCTTGACTATTACAATGGGAATTAGGAAGCATTGGGAATCGAAAAAACTTGATTTTGCATAATGTATTTATTTATTCACTGGTACCTACACATAAAAATATATAAATAATACAAACTGTTTTCTTTTTTTTTCATGTTAATTCTTTTTCGATTAACATTTTAATTACAAGGGATTAATAACCAGCTTACTCCAAAGTAGTATATACTATTTTATACGCTTCTGAAAAATATATCAAGGTATACAAACTAACAAAATATATGGCAGGAAAAAATTAAAATATAAAGGATAGGTTGAATTAAAAAGTACCTACTTAATTCTTTAGTCATATGTTTGCTTGGTAAAATAGATATCAACGTAATATGATTTAACGAAACATGCATAGATGTTAAAGGTAAACTAAACTGCATTTATCGAAATTTACATTCATTGAAATTTTATTTTTGGAAGTAGATAATATCAAATCATAAAAATTACATAATATTTAGATAAATTAAAAAATAAATTGTGCTAAAATAATTTTTTTGTCATCCATAATACACAAATAATAAAGTAATAATAGAATATTTTACATAAAACATTTGTCAACGCGCGGACATTTTCATTTCATTAAGATGTTGCAATAAACAATAAACGGTTGCAAAATGTACAATTTACATTGTTAATAGAGGAGTGTCCGAGTTCTTCTGCGAGCAACTGTATATATTTTTTTATTGTTCAAATTGCTGTAATTATTATACTCGCTGAAGTCAGAAACGGTTCTTTTTTAAAGTTCTTTAAAAATAACTGTATGTGGGGGGGGGGGGGTAATTACTTTTAATTTTGCGTTCTAGACTTCATAAAGATTTCACAAAGATTACAAGAGGCTTCACAAAGTCTGCGTGAGATTTCACGAAACTACATTCAAGTTCTGCGAGACTGTATAGATTCATGACTTTGCAAGACTTGATGCAGACCGATTTTTTTCCGTTCGGAAACTACTTCATTTAATGATTATCTTCTAGGTTTTTCGAAAATACGACAGTATATCGAATATGAAATTTTTATAATTCTTCAACATAAATCAAGAAAATATGCACCTAAGCAAATTTCATTCGCCTGTTCGCTACGAATAAGTGTTGCATATAATTTTGTTGTTTGGGTATTGTTTTGCATTGATCAGAAATTACTCGAGAACTGCACCATTGTTTGGACCATTAACTCGCGTTTCCATCGCATGGTTCATGATGGAATGTAAATTTAAAACGTGTGTGCTGCTTATTTATGATCGATTTACGTCGAGTATGGTTTGTTAATGGTGTATGTTAACGAAGTAAGTGTGAACAGACGAAACAGTTTTCTCAATATTTTTAAATCTGAAAAATTATTGTTTGACGTTATGTAGGTCTGCACAATTGTGCAAAATATGGTTTTAATAACAATGTTTCTGGGTGTGCTGGGCGTGGGTAAACAAGTTGCTGGTATATGACGTTGCATCACAATTTCAAGAAATTCATATTAGGTCAGTGATAGAAAAATTAATTTCATCAAGTGTTCTATAATATTATAATTTACCTCGAGGCTTTCTGGCCATATTTGAAATTTATTAATTGACAAAAACATTTTAATACAAACTCGAATCCTCTCCATATCATCCATTTGATGTGATATTATTTTGACTTTGAAATTTTTGTTTCAGTTTGCATTGGAACTAATGGACGTTGGTCAGTTCCTTCCAATCGTGAGCATCATTTAAGAAATTTGAAGAGTCGTTTTAGTAATTGTACTTACGTCGACGGAAATTTAGAATTAACGTGGATACAAGATGTGAATGCGGATTTAAGTTTTTTACAATATATACGCGAAGTGACTGGATATGTTCTCATATCGCACGTGGATCTCAATAGGGTTGTTCTTCCTAGACTCCAAATAATACGTGGCAGGACGCTTTTTAAAATGGCTAACTACAATAACGATTTTTCTCTCATAGTTACGACATCGAAAATGTTTTCTCTAGAATTACCTGCATTGCGAGACGTGTTGAGCGGTAGCGTCGGATTGTTTAGTAACTACAATCTGTGTCATGTGAAAACGATAAATTGGAAAGAAATTATTTCGGACGTTAACGAACGTTACGTGTACAATTACAATTTTTCATCGCCCGAACGCGAGTGCCCGCCTTGTCATAAAAATTGTGTTGCCGGTTGTTGGGGCGAAGGAGAAGAAAATTGTCAAAAATTTTCCAAAGAAAATTGTAGCCCTCAGTGTTACCAAGGACGTTGTTTCGGGCCAAATCCTCGAGAATGCTGTCATTTGTTTTGCGCTGGTGGATGCACCGGTCCCAAACAAAGCGACTGCATAGCTTGTAAAAATTTTTTCGACGACGGCGTTTGCACGCAAGAATGTCCACCGATGCAGATTTACAATCCAATAACTTACTCTTGGGAACCAAACCCTCGAGGAAAGTACGCGTATGGTGCAACTTGTGTTAAAAATTGTCCGGAACATTTACTTAAAGACAACGGGGCGTGCGTAAGAACTTGTCCTCCCGATAAAAAAGCGGTCAATAGTGAGTGCGTACCTTGCAATGGACCTTGTCCGAAGACGTGTACGGGAGACGTGCAAATAAATTCGGGAAATATCGATACTTTTAAAGGATGTACGGTGATCGAAGGATACATTCGCATTTTGGAAAATTCCTTTACCGGCTATCAACACTTTTATCCCAATTTAACTTTTGGAGATCGATATTCGGCAATGCATCCCGATCGTTTGGAAGTATTTAGTACCTTGAAGGAAATAACTGGATTTTTGGATATCCAAGCAGAGCATCCCGAATTTAAAAATTTATCGTATTTTCGAAATTTGGAAGTCATTGGCGGACGAATACTTCACGATTACTTTTCGTCTTTGTATATCGTGAAGACGTCGTTAGAATCGTTGGGACTTAATTCTCTGAAAAAGATCAATTCGGGAACCGTGGCGATTTTAGAAAATAAGCATTTATGTTTTGCCGAAAATATCGTTTGGGAAAAAATTCGTAAAAGCATAGAACACCAACCGCTTGTTTACAATAATAGAATTGCGGCACAATGTAAAGAAGCAGGTTTAGTTTGTGATCCTCAATGTACGAAGGATGGCTGTTGGGGACCAGGTTCGGACCAATGTTTGGTATGCTCGAACTACAGATTAGGAGACACTTGTCTTGAAAATTGCAGCAGCATTTCAGGGTAAGTTATTTATATGAGTCTATTATACCTATTGAAATTTACAATTTATTTTTAATTTCAGTATTTATCGCGCATCAACTGGTGTTTGCGAACGATGTCACGAGCAATGTGCCTTTTCTTGTAACGGACCAGGACCTGAAAATTGTTCTTCTTGTAAACATCTGAAGGAAGGCCGATTTTGTGTTTCGCAATGTTCTGCTACGAAATACGCAGAAAGTGGAGAATGTCAGCAATGTCATGGTAATTGTGTGGAAGGTTGTACCGGTCCACTCAACACCATAGGCAAGAGAGGTTGCAATTCGTGTGAAAAAGCGATTATTCATGAAAACGCTACTGTTGCTACATGTTTACATAAGGACGAGCCTTGTCCAGATGGATATTTTTACGAATGGATTGAAACACCGCAAGAAAAGGAGAACTTGAAGCCTCTGGCCGGTAAAGCAATTTGTCGAAGATGTCATCCACGGTGTACTAAATGTACGGGATATGGATTCCACGAATTATTTTGTCAACAATGCACTCATTACAAAAAGGGAGAACAGTGTGAAGACGAATGTCCTACAGATTATTATGCAGATGATGAGCAAAGAAAATGTTTTCCTTGCGATGAGGAATGTGAAAGCTGTAATGGACCTGGACCTGATAAATGCCTTTCTTGTAAACATTCCAAAGTATATCTCGACGAAGGAACAACATATTCCAATGCAACATTCCAATGTGCTTCCAATTGTCCACCGGAGCTTCCATACAAAGTCTACTCAAAAGATAATACCGATTCTCATTGCTCTTCAGAATCTGCTGCACCTATGTTAAGTACAAAAGAAGCATCTAATAATACCTTAATATATGGAAGCATAGTAGGTGGTGTAATGTTGATCTGTGGCATACTTGGTGTGGTGACATATCACTATTACAAGCACTTGAAAGTGAAAGAAGAAGCTATGAAAATGACTAGAACGTTGACCGGTTTAGAAGATGATGAACCTTTAAGACTTACTAATGTTCAGCCAAATTTAGCAAAACTCCGCATTATTAAGGAAGCCGAAATGCGCAAAGGTGGAATTTTGGGATACGGAGCCTTTGGAACGGTGTATAAAGGCGTTTGGGTACCAGAGGGCGAAAGTAACAAAATTCCAGTTGCAATAAAAGTACTTCGAGAAGATACCGGAGCAAATACCAGCAAAGAATTTTTAGATGAAGCTTATATTATGGCAACAGTTGATCATCCAAATTTACTTCAATTATTGGCAGTTTGTATGACTTCTCAGATGATGTTAATTACTCAGTTAATGCCTTTGGGTTGTCTGCTTGACTTTGTAAGAACCAACCGTGAAAGAATTGGTTCCAAGTTGTTATTAAATTGGAGCACCCAAATTGCAAAAGGAATGGCTTATTTGGAAGAAAAACGCTTAGTGCATCGAGATTTGGCTGCAAGAAATGTTTTGGTGCAAACTCTTTTGTGCGTGAAAATAACGGATTTTGGTTTGGCAAAACTTTTGGATACCAATGAAGAAGAATACAAGGCAGCCGGTGGAAAAATGCCAATAAAGTGGTTAGCTTTGGAATGCATTCAACATCGAATTTTTACTCATAAGTCGGATGTGTGGGCTTTTGGTGTAACCGTGTGGGAATTACTTACTTTTGGTGAAAGACCGTACGATAGTGTGTCTGCACGTGATGTACCTGAGTTATTGGAGAAAGGCGAGAGGCTTCCACAACCTGCAATATGTACCATAGATGTTTATATGATTATGGTAAAGTGTTGGATGCTGGATGCCGAAAGCAGACCTGGCTTTAAAGAGTTGACTGAAGATTTTGCAAAAATGACTAGGGATCCTGGAAGATATTTGGTTATTGCAGGTGACATACTGAAGAGGCCGCAGAATTTTACACATCAGGTAAGATTTTCTCACCAAATAATGTTTCAGAATATTATTTTAATTGGGAATTTTGTTTTAGGATGACAAAGACATGGTGCGTAGTTTGGCATCGACATTGGAAAACACAGGTAGCCATTCTGGAGAAGAATACTTACAACCTCATTCCAGAACGCCAATTTCCATTACCGATCTTTCGTCCCTCTCCACATCTCCATCTTCAGCTCGAACGAGGTTTTGGCCAGCCACTTCACATACCATGTCGGATGGTAGCTGTGCTCCTCAAAATCAGCATAATTGGAATCAAGAGAGACTTCGTTATGCAAAAGCACAAGGTTTAGATCCAAGTTCCGTTCGCATGGGTAATAATTCCAACTGTTCGAGTTTAAAATTCCGCGGCAATTCGATGAATGGTTTTCGTAAAGATCACATTGGTTCTGACGAATACGATTCGAGCAGACCTCAAGCACAAATTGGTACTCTTAAATTAGAACTGCCTCTGGACGAAGACGATTATTTGATGCCTTCGCCACAAGGTCAAGGTCCTACTACGTATGTGGATTTAATTGGAGAATCGAAAAGCTGTGACAGTGGATGTGATGCTATGTACAGGTCGTATCCCGATTTTTGTAAAACCAACATCGACAATCCCGAATATCTCATGGGCAACGAAACTCCTCCGTGTCAAACGCTTGGAATTCCAACAGTTTCTGAATACGTGCACGCCAATTCTAGTAACACAAATAAGAATCCTTCTCATTTGCCACATAAAATTTCTGAGGAGGAATCCGATCACGAATATTACAACGACTTCGATAGGCTGAGAAGAGAACTTCAACCTCTTCAGAGCAAAGGAGAAACAACGGTTTAATTATTAAGGCATGTTGTACTATACACTAATTATGTTGGTGAGGCTGTGCCAATGAAACTATGTGAAGTAATTTTACTTAATTAGAATTAAGTTCGAAAGAGAATCACTCGTACTGCAGTAAAACTGACAATAATGTCTACAACTTTGTGCCATTAATTTAAATGTTGATGGCATTGTACATAAATATTTTAAATAAGAAAAAATTGTATATTTTATTATATTAAGTATAAAAACTGATTGGGTGAGTTTTAGACGTGGAAAATTATATCCTAGATTATTGTCTTGCCCTGAATTGTCTGTGATAAACTGATTAATACCTATGTTGTATAGAAATTAAAATTATATTATGTAGGTATCTTTTTTTAAATTACTTGTTTTTTTTATAACATGTTCGAATTTTATTTTCACGATTGCAAAATACCTTTTGTAATTTTAACATCGACTAATTAATTATTTACGTGTTGAAAAATTTATTTTGACCTGTGCCATTACATGGTTAAGTGCCTAAAATATATCTGTAGGATATCTTGTTTATAAAATTGTACATTTTTAAATGTTTTCAATAAATAGTTTTTTAAACGTGCGTTTCTTAATTATTATCTGTCTTTGAAATTATTTTAGGATTTCCAGATTTAGACTTTTTAATTTAATTCAAAAATCGTAAAAATTAATTTGGATACCTATTCATAAAATCATCGTTTTTCAACAACCAATACCTATAACCAGACCAATTTTGACCATAGATAGTTATGGGTAAAATCTTCCCCAACTCACAACCCTGTTACAGTTGGATTGTTGGACAAAATTCAGCACAAGGGGTTGCTGGCTCAAAAAAAGTTTAAAAGCGGTAGGGCACCACTGGCAAAAGGCCCGCGGTATTGAATTGCAAATTTGCAAGTATTTAATACAAGCGCTTATTTTAAGTAAAAATTGCTGTGACAAACTAGCAATTGAGGAGCGTCCATGTCAAACAGTACATGTCCAGGGTGATTTTTTGCATTTTAGATGGTTTCTGGTAGGTTTTCTTGAATTACATACGGATTTAATGTTAAAATCTATCTTACACGTGTTATTATATGTTCTAAAATTCTTAAATAACAATATCATAAACTTAAAGAACTTCAATACGAAAACATTAGCATTTATCTCTAAATTGGCTTTAGTGGACATGTACTGTTTTGCATGGATGTTCCTCAATTAAAGCAATACCTCAGGTACAGCCTCGCTTGACTTAGCTTCGCAAAATTTGAAAAACGTTTGTTCGTTGTGGATTATGGATTTTTATGATTTATGAATACCTTGGATTAGCTATTTCATGTTTTCTTCTAGCATCTTTTTGAAAAGCGACTGGTTTTCCGTTGATTTTTGACTATTCCTTGTTGGGATGTTTGATTTCATTGGTTGGTGTGGTTCTTCTCCTTGTTGTTCGTTTGGTGTGGTCGGTGGATCTGGTTGGATGGTTGTTATGTTGGATTGGTTAGCTATCTCATCCTCGTGTTTTTTACTATATTATATTTTCCTTCTTTTTTGGCTTTTTGGGACTTTTCTCTTTTGTTGGATTTATGTCTTCGTTCTTGTTTTCTGGGCTGGATTCGTTAGAGCTTTTGTTTAAGAGGTTCATGGGTTCATTTTCGTTTCCTATGTCACTATTTTTGCTTCTCATAATATGTTATTCTTTGCTCGATTTATTTAACTTCAAAGTTCTTTTCCAGTGTAGGAATAGTTTTCTGTTGGAAAAGTGGTGGTTTCTATCACTTAGAATTGTTATGTCTTTATTTTGTTTGTTTAGGGTTTGACACTAAGTCTTCAATTCTTCTTTTTTATGGCCAGCTTAATGAATTCAGGAAAGGTTTTGACCATTTGGTCCATTTTCTTCTTCATTTCTTATTTCACTTTCTGGATATCTGCATATCCTTTTCAGTCTGTTTTGGTTACGGCATTGATTGTTGGGGCTTGTTTCCAACTTTAATGGTTGTTTTAATTTCTCGTTCATGGTTCTTTTACATTCTAATCATTTGGTTGTCATTAAAATTGTAGGGAATGTTATCTGTTATATTTACCATTGACACTTAGATTTGAAATCTCGTTATAATAATATTTGATAATAATTAATAACTGTATACTTGTTTTACATGATCAAATTACTGAATACTGTTCCGCCACTGTTCCTTCGTAGGTTAATTTTTTGATAACGGCTTTAACATGACAACTGCACAACAGGGTAATTCCAAGTAGACATAAACAAACTTACAAAAATAAAAATCACAAATATCATACGAGATAAATTTTAATTTAATTTTTATGTGGTGGCAAAGAGTGGTGGTGGTCATGATCGACGTCATCAAATTTGAATCTCTGACGTGTCGGTAATTCGATTCCAGCGACTATATGAAAAATTTTGAATATCACAGAAAAAATTTGAAAATCAAAAAGTTTGAAATTTATGCAAAAAAAAACAATAAATGTTTATTTTTAATTTAGAAGACAATCTTATAGTTTATAAAATAAAAATAAAATAAATTTATGTTAGTGGTGCCATGTCCGTAAGTTTCGGAAGTGTGGTTCATGAAGTTCAAAAGGCAGTGGTCGTTAACCTATCGGGTGTGCAAAAAAATTATTTTAGTTCCCTCCTGGAAACGATCCTATGGACGCCCATGTCTGTTATGCATGTAGAATTATAGTTTATAGTAATTAAAGTTTAAATGTTATATTTTAGAATAATAGCGCCCGATGATAAATTCTTCGTCAAAATAATTTTATTAATTTAATTAATAATTTAAATAAATTTAAATTTATTTTGAAAACCGCGCCATTTCTAGTGTTTTTGTATTGGTAGTAATGTTTTTCTGAGTTGTTGGTCATCCTGCATTGTGATGTCACATCCGTAGAAGCCGAATGCCATTTTAATCAATAGTTGATGCTGATGCTTTTTGTAGATGCTTTGAGTTGATCTCATAAATTTGATTAAACGTGCAAATAGGAAGAGTTTAATCACAAAACGTTGGTTAATATTTGATACATTTGTCAACATCGGTGTGTTATTAGCGGTGAGTTGGTTATAATGAAATTTTAATATCACTTAAATTAAGCCGACATTACTTGGGGCGAGATAAATCTGTTTGTTTAGTTTATCTATTTGTAATAAATAAAAATTCTTCTTTCAGTCACGCTGCCATGAGTTATTACCGACCAAGGTAAGAAAATTCTAAATTTTTGCCTTCGGATAACTCATTTTCATTTCATTTGTATTAATTTTTTATATATCTATATCACGTGGTCGAAACACTGCAGTATTTATATTTCATATTTTACTATATTTTCCCGAGTTCAATTATGTAAGGAGTGCGAAATTTTAATATCACAAATTTGATAATTTTGGCCGCCATTTTGCGATATTTTAACTGCTTGATCTGTCGAAGCTAAGGGCATTTATTTTAATTACAATACATTAGTTAATAATTATTAGTGATTCATGCTCAGTTTCAGTCAAACGGTCGCTATGTCTCGAGGTCGTGGATTTTCTTCTTCGTACAGAGGAAGCTCTGGTCGCAACTCCTGGGGTGGACCACCAGAAAGAGGTCGTGGTAATGGATATGGGTCTTCACGAGGAAACAGCAATTCCGGTCGATTCACTGGATCATTTTCAAATTCAATGGATTCCCGCTCTAAATATCCATCAGGCGATAGATATTCGGGAGGGTCAAGAAACGATTTTGATGATTATCACAACAAATCATATCGATCTGTAAGTAAAAGGTAAATTAATTTTGCTAATTATAAGTAATCGATTGTTTCTAATTAATTTCAGGATTTGTCCAGCTTCTTTGGCAGGGAAAGTCATCGCTCTCCGGAACGTAAAAGAATGAGGCCAGATGTAAGTTCTTTTTTCAAATTTTGTTATTTTCGTAGGTTTCAGGAACATTTAGGTATATACTGACAGACGGTGTATCAAATCGTTGACACTAAAAGTTATCTTTTACTGAAGTAGAAGATCATAAAGTCGTAGTTACTAAAAGCGAAGTTTTAGTCACGAATTTGATAACGTTTTGTGTGCATGTTAAAAACACAAAATTAATTTTGAGATTTAAGAATCATTATATGGTTTTGTCTGTTAGATAATCTATCTATTTCAAAAAAACGTTCTATAAAAGAAATGCAGATTATATGCTGATAAGCAAAGGGAGATCAAAATGCTGCAAGAACTAAATTTACATTTTTGTTTTTGTGACTTTAAAAAAATATATGTGCTGACTTTTAAATGACGCACAAGAAAAAACCATGTAGACACGAAGTCTGAAGGTTTTTCTAAGTGCAAATTCTTCATGTATTTTAATAATGTTTATTCAGGCTCCAAGCTCCCGTCGTAGTCATGAAGGAGAAAGCTTCAGCAATTCAGGTGCCCGCTACCACTCAAATAGTTTCAACGAAGATAGAAGCTTTACAAGAGATAGACGGCCATCATCGTTTACTAGAAGAGAAGATATTCGTAAGCCGCTTGGACCACCGCCCTTAAGTAGCCCTAGAGGAGGGTACAGAGGGCGTATTAGTTCTCGAGGAATAAGAGCTGCGAGATTAAGAGAAGGTGTCTCCCGTAGACGTTTATTGGAAAGTTCTTATGCTGTTCGCAGGCGTTCAGCACCAACTCGTGTATCTCTTGATTACAGAAGGAGTCTTAAATTGAGTAGACTAAGGAGGTAAATTGAATATTTTATTGCAGAATTACAAACCGATCCACTTTTATGTTTGATCACTGTGTGAATTACATGTTTTGTCACTCGTGTGACACAATCACAATTTGAGAGTAGTAATGCATTTTTAATTATGAATTCTATATATATATATTTATAATATATTATCTTGTCAGAAAGTTTAATTTACTACAACACAGTGGAGAAGACCACGATAGTTATAAATTTGAAAAATAGATGGAATTTTGGTAGAGAATACATTTTAATTGATTATTATTGCAAGTATTTAACATTTCTACAGAAAATGATCGATATTTCAAGTATTTAGCACCCACTCATAGATTTTTATTTTGATTGTAAAGTGTTTTTTGGAATGGCATGAAGTGATTGATTATTTTCTGAAAGTAATACAGGGAAACAGATTCATAGCCACGATGAGCCAAAGTCCAGAATACAAGCTTTTTGATTACAAGATTTGTATAACTGCAAACATCAAGTCAACTTTTTTTATATGTAAGTCTTCAGGTTATGCTAAAATTTATTTACGTAATGTTATACCTACTTGTTTTTGTTTCCCAATTACATATCGAGAAAAATTGACTTGAATTGTTTTTTTTACGAAGACATTGGAATTAAATTGGGAGAAAATTTAAACAAAATTAGATGTATTATAAAATTATTTGAAATATATAGAATATAAAAACCTGCAGATGACGGGTCGATCGTCGATATTATAACTACACTAAAATATTCGAAATGGTGTGGGCTAGAAAAAGGAAAATTATTAAATTCCAACCAGCAGATTGGATCAACAGATTTGTTTGTTTTTCTTTTTATTAGTGAACTAATACTTTTTAAATTGTGTAAAACAGCTATTTTATTCAATATTCATTTTATAATAATTTCAATGTTGATTTATTAGAAATTCTGTTTTACATTTAAATGTTTTATAGAAGAATCGTATAGCTTTACCACAATAGTCATTGAATTTTAGTAATAAAAATGCTTTTCCTTAGTGCTGCTATAAGACGCACAGCTATGCGAAGAAGACAACTGAGCGATAAGGAAGAGAGTGACAAAGAAGAAAAAACTGATGAAGAAGAAGAAGAAGAAGAAGAAACTAAGGTTGTCAAGAAGGCTACAGAAGAAGGGCCTAGTGATGCCGAGATGGAAGAAGAAAAAAAGGACGACGACACCGAAGAAAAAAGTCCTAAAAAGGAAGCCGTGACTACAGACGATAAAGAAGAAAAAGCTGCAGAAAGTGATTCTAAAGTTAAATCGCCTAAGAAAGATTATATTAAATTGGTTTGCCCTCATTGCAAATCTAAATATCTCACTTTTGGTAAATACAGTGTGCATCTACATAGTACCAAGCATATGTTGGCTATGAGACAAGTTTCGTTGAAGCAAAAGACAGTTTTATCGAGAATGCGTCTTGCTCAGCGTATTGCACAAAGAGAACTGGAAAAAACCACTGATGATTTAGCTCCTCGTACCAACTTTTGTCCTCTCTGTAAATTAAATTATAAACAACCTAAAGCTACACATCAAGCTTCAGACAGTCATAAGAGTATGAAGAAATTTTTGATGCCATATTGTCGTGTCTGCAGAGTAACTTTCAAGAGTCCAATGCTTTATGAAACTCACGTCTGCTCAATTGAACATATTAAGGTAATTTACATTTTAAACTTTTATTTTTAATTATTTAGGCTTCTCATTTTTTCTACAATAATATTTGATTTTAGTTAAATTTTAGTAGTATTACTAACTTTTGGATGTACACATAATCATTGAAATTTTGTTGAGGGTCACTTATACAAGTTATGTATAAAAATTTGTAAAAATTAGAATCTTGTGATGTTATTAACCATAGAAAGTTTTTTTTTATTTTACTTGACTATTTACTTAACATTTTACATAAAACAAAAAAGAAGTAGTTCGGTAATAATATGTTGCACTTTGAGCTTTTGATTATATCCCTGAATTCACCCAATGTTATGCCTGTGATATGTACTTGACGACATCATGACAGTAATAATTATTCTTGTCTTTGTGTTACCTATTATAATAATTATTTATAATTTGGCGTCTACCAAGACATATATTAAATTTTTTATAGCTTTCTTTATACTTGAATTTATTCAAGTAATATGAGGTTACAGAAAAACATTCAGTTACAAAATTTATAATCAATTTCATTTATTTACTATCAAATTCTAAATATTTGATTTACTTTTTTTAGAGAAAAGCTCGTGCAGATTTGAATGGAGAAAAATCTGAAAAAGAAGATGCATCTGGTAATGACGACGATAATCTTGAAAATTTTATGACCATCGATTCTGTTGGTGATTTAGATGGTACGTTTTTATTAATATTATAAATTTGTATATTTAGTCCTTTGATAATATTTTATTTACATTAACTTATTTGATTTGTCTCTGTGTTACCCATTATGATAAAATAAATATATAATGAGGCGTCTACCGAGACATACATTAAAACTTCGTTTTTTTATCTTAATGATTTTAGCTCTATAAAAACATATCATAAAATAATGAAGGACATTTTTTATATTAATGTTATTAAATATATATAAATTTTGTAATTATTTTTTGTAATTTTTTAAAAACTACAGCAACTTAATTTATTGCAGATGAAGAAGGAAAGAAAAAGGACACGACGGTACCTGAAAAACCTAAAAAGGAACCCATTAATGTTGGAATTGAACAGATTCGCAAAGTTGAGGTTCATTACTGTGAATTATGTCGAATGTATTTGCCTCGTGTTGAAGAAGGTGAATTGGAAAAAACTCTTTCTAAACATTGCAAGCAAAGAACACACATGCGTTGTTACATTAGATACAATGAGGATAAAGAATTGACGAGCCGAGCTGAACGTTTACAAAGGAAAGAAACTGCAGAAAAAGAACGTGAGAAAAAGAAAGTTCCAGAAGATCCCAAAGGTGATGAAATGGTTGCAACTGATGCCACACAAAATGAAGAAAAAGAGAAAACGGCTGCTCAAGAAGAAGAGAATAATATTGAAGATAAATTATGGGCTCACGATGTGAATAAAGATTTGGGCGATATATTGGCGGAAGCAGAGTCGGGTAATAAAAGTTCCGATGAAGATGAAGATTTGAAATCAACCGGAGAACGTTATGATAAGTACGTAATCAAATATTTTTGATATAACTAGCAGTAAGAAATTTTAAAATATTCTGTGTATTAAATATTTTAATATTTATTTAATTTCTTTTTAAAAGGTTTCGTTACAGTAAGAAAAATGGCGAAGATGAGAAACCGGAAGAGGCCAACTCTGAAGAAAGTGCGGTGAAAGAAGATACTAGTGTAAAAGTTGAGACAGAGTAGAGATCATTTATGTTATATTAAGATATATGAATTATCCTTAATCTCCTTATATTTAATTAGAATTTGATGTTAAATAATAACAATTTTCATAATTAATGTGTACTATGTAATAAATTATTAATGTTTTAGAGAAATGCATTTTTAGTTATCGAATGTAATTTGTCTTTGTAATTTAATTTTCTATACTTTCTGTTTGTTTCCAAATAAAATGTTTATTTCATATTTTCTTTCGATTTATTTGCGTTGATTATTACTTTGATACTTGGTTGATTATTCTTAGGATGTTATAGTTGGTAGTGTATTCGCCGACAAACCACAGGATATACTGATTTATTTGAATTTGGTATTATGATGTACCATTGAAGAAGTAAACAATTTCAACTACTTAGGAATAAATGTAGACAGGAATTGCAACAGAAGAAGAAATCGAAACAGGTTTTGATATAAAACAATACAAAATTCGACTTGGAAGAGACTAGAATGAAAATATACATTACCCCGATCAGACTAGTAGTAACCTATGTGGCGTGGCGGAGATGCTGCGCTTTTTACAACGTGAACCAGAAACCCTAAGAAATCATCACATAAACCATCAACAAAAATAGGTCGAGATTTATCACAGAAATCCAGTACGAAAACAAGCAAGCAATCCATCAGGAAAACAAGCGTCGTGCGAGATGGGCTTAACTAAGGTTACCATATTTTAAAATTATGAAATCGGGACACATAGGAGTAGGTATTCGGGATTTTGGGGGAGTGGGGATAAAAATTATAAATGCGCCGTAGGCGAAATTTTTTGATGTTTCAAGGTCATCAGCGTTTAAATCAAAAGTTATAAATTGTCGGGTGATGGTAAATTGCACGAATGACCGCAGGTAGCTGAAAAAAAAAGTGGTAAACTGCACTCCGAGCAAAAAAACCAAAAGTAATCCCTATGGTAAACTGCACTCGAAGTTCGTGCAGTTTACCATAAGAATTATTTTCGGTTTTCTAGCAGGTAGTTTAATCCTTATTATTTTTAATAAATTGTTATCCCAAAAATTAACCTAAATGTATTGTTTATTTGAAAATAAAAGTAAAAATATCAAATTAAATCAAAAAATAAAATTTTATTTTATTAAAATTTTATAAAAAATTAAAAAATAAAATTTAAAATTAGTAACCTAATAATAAGGTATGGCATTTAATTAACGTGGGGGCAACTGTAAAATGAGACAGCTTTTACAAATTGCAACCGCGAAATTTCATCTGCTTCGTATTTTCGTAATAAAATCAGTAACAATTGTTTGCTTTTGTTTAGAAGTTTTGTTTTGCGTAGGTGGTTTTCCAACACTTTTCACTGCTATGTAAACTTTATGTTGCTCATGTTTAAGAGCTCAAAAAATTTGTATATATTGGAGCGAATAGAATTAAAATTCTGTTTAAATGCGGCATGGAACGATTCACAACCATTAGTTGTTGAAATCAAATCCGCAGACGCTTTGGCCCAAACCATTGGAAGAAACATGGCTTTTCATCCACATATGTAGTGAATAAATATTCACAAAATTTTTCGAAATTGGCATTAATGGGTTTGATATTTAATAAATCATAGTAAGCTTCCAAAACGTCGTCCGCTTTCAAAAACTTCAATCTGAAGCAACAGCGCAACCAAGCAATAGCGAAAAAGAATTTTAATCCAGTAACTAAATGCTTATTTTACAAAAATAATTTAACAAAAAAAACAAAACTCGAGTTAATTTTATATAACGATCATGGGATTAATAAATTTAATCGTATAACAAAATAATTTTTGTTATACTCTGTACAACCCCGTATTTTTGGGGTGCAGCTTATACCTGAAAAATCTTCGGGGTGCAGTTCACTACTTTGCAAAATTTTGTGCAGTTTACTTGGGGTGCAGTTTACCATTATCAGGTTGATTTGGAGTGCAGTTTACTTTACCCCTAAATTGTCACAGGCATCGAATTTTCAGGTTTTTAAATGGGTAGTTTTTTTCAATACCAATGTTCCCACATTTTGACGTTTCACTTCACTCTTCTATTAATAATTTGTTTAAGTTCCTAGTCAAGTATAATATACTAATTTATTATTTACGTAAAAACAAGTACAAAATGTACAAGATGTACTAACGGCCCCAGAAATTATAAATACACTCGTATATGTTAACAATGTAAATCGCATCTTTCCAAGACATTTTTTCTCAAAAAAATCGATTTTATAGCAAAATATTTCAAAAATTTTTTGTTGCAAATTTCATTCCCTTTATTTTTGTCTCTATACATTTTTACTTCTTTGTTTTACAAGGAAGTATTGTTCTATAACTTTCTATAACAGCGACTTTAAAAATACTGAGTGGAAATTAGTAAAAATTGCTGTAAAAATTTAATAAAATTAACACTGCTAAAGTCGCTTTACTCAGAAACGGTGCGACAAAATAGAAAAATGTATAGAAAAAAAAATAAAGGGAATGAAATTTACAACAAAATATTTTTGAAACATTTTGCTATAAAATCGATTTTAATATGAGAAAAAAGGTCATGGAAAGGTCCGTTTAACATTGTTAACATGTTGTTAACAACAGAGCATTATCTATAATTTCTGGAGCCCCTGTAGATGTAGACAGATCAAGTTGCGCCTGGGCCCTGTATCATAATGAAAATTTACTAATATTACAAGTTACAAGTAACTTTAAATACTCTTCAAATCGTTAATCGCTTCTACAGCAAAACTTATTAAACATTTTTTGTTGAAAATTTCATTCTCTTCGTTTTTGTTTATATACATTTTTCTATTTTGTCGTACCGTTTTCGAGATACAGTGACTTAAAAAATCTCTGTAAATATTTTACATTTTTTTGTGTAAACATTTTTTTACAGAGATTCTTTTAAGTCACTGTATCTCGAAAACGCTGATTCAAAATAGAAAAATGTATATAAACAAAAACGAAGAAAATGAAATTTTTAACAAAAAATGTTTAATAAGTTTTGCTGTAGAAGCGATTTTTATATGAGAAAACATGTCTTCAAAAGGGTGACCCGTCAAAATAACCCGGACAAAATAGCCCCTACTAAATATCCCCGACATAATATCCCGCGCCAAAATAGTCCCGACATAATAGCCATGTTGTAGCTATTTTGTCATCCGACTATTTTGTCGAAGCGGTTTTGTCATTGGGCTATTTTGCCGGAGTTACTTTGCCATTGGGCTATTTTGGCGGGGCTGTTTTGACGGGGTATGTAAAGCGTAATTAATTACTTTTCTTAAATATGTATTTAAAAAATACATTTGTATAATTGTAATAATTTGTAATAGATTGATTAAATTTTAAAGACTTCAACACGTTTATTGCAGAAGAGTATTCTTCCTGCATTTCAATGATTGTATACTTTTCTCGAGGTTTTTTTATAAAAAAAAATATCAAAAAACTACCATTTTCTGCAGAATAAATTATTTAAAATACAATATTTTTATTTCTGTTACTTTGCAGCAAAGTATTTAGCCGGTAGCTATAGTGAACAATAAAGGTTTTTTTAAAAAACGAATAAGGGTTTTTAAAAAATTAAAATATAATATCAAAAACTGAATCAACATATTTTTGGAAACATAACTAATTAATCACTCCATTTTTATTTAAATTTTAAATAAAAATTTTAAATCTTGAAAGCGGAAGAGAGTTTTACAAATTCTAATCTTTACATAAAGACAGAAGGGGTCTACCAAAACCTTACAAATTATTACATGTGGGAATCGAAAATTTCAAAAATCGTTCTTAAGTGGAATTAATTTAGCTAGCATAACCATTGTTGCCAACCATGGGCGTCCATAGGATTTTTTCAGGCAGGGGAAAAATCAAAAAAAAAGAAAATGGGATTTCAGGTAGAAACTTTAACAAATTCTTAAATTTGTACTTTGTTATTATTTAAAACCGATAGCTTTAGAAAATTTTAAAAACTTACGTTGGCAAAATATTTAATGTTTAAAAAAAATTTAGGCAAGAGCCAAGGGGGGGGGGGGCAACTGCCCCTTTTGTAAATAAATCCCATCATTCTGTTTGTTTTTTATATAAATAATAATTCATATAAAGGCAGAGAGAATAAATTGCAATTAATGCAATAGAAACATAGAGGAGCGTGCCCTACAGTGAGACATTGCGTTTTTCTCACTTCATGTGCTCTCAAATTTCTCTCATCTTTTAACAGGAAAGGGGAAGCATCGTGCCATAGATTTGAATGATTATTTGCCGCGGTATTTGCCACATACACTATGTTATCTTGAAAACAAATTTAAAAAGGTTTTTGTAAAACATGTTTCTTACCTAAGTATGTGTGAATTTTATAGTCGTTATTAATGATTTTGTAATTTATTAAACTACTGTCTTTCACTAGTTCACAATATGGTTTTTGCGACAGTGTGTCCAACACTGAGACATTTACTGTTTTCCAACAGTGAGACACTGTCTTACTATTGGTAAAAATTTTCATTAATCTCCTCATCAGGTAAGTCGTCTAAAACGTTATCGTAATTTTCCAATTCTGAAAAATTCAAATCAGTGCCTTATCCTTTGCTCTTGCAAACCTTCTTGTTTTTAAAGGTCTTTCTTAGAAACACTTTTTCCTGCTATCCATTCACTGTTTTATCCCTCTCTGAATTTTCGCTTGGGCCCGTTCTTAGTTGTAATAGATGATCCGTTTCACCCCCTAAACTTAAAATTTTTTACATAAAAAATTCTCAAACTTCAACCTAGCAACATTAAAGAAATATTTTTATTGCCTGATGTACTCGACAAATTTGGTAAGTAACTCATAAAAACTTACCAGAAATCTCCAACTTGTATCGCTTAGCCTGTGGATGTCAATCTTTTAACGCTTTGTAAAAACTACGCAAGTATCACTTTTTGTTTTTTCGCCAATATCCACCATACGCAACGCGAGCCAGCTCTCTCTTTTAAACCCCTTCCAACGACTGATCTTCCCAACTATCCTAAAAAATTTCGTACAAAAGCGTCGGTGATCCGTTTCACCTCTTGTGATCCTTTTCACCTCGTTTGACGGTATATGAAATGGACAAACCAATGCAATCAGATGATGTTTAGCGATGAAAATAAGTTGAACTTAGACTCCAGATGAATTTCAGTGCAATTGACACAATTTATATTATGAAAAGATGTTAGAATGAGCAGGTACTTCCATGGTGGTAGTGTAATATTATGGGCAGCACTTTCCGTTACCACGAAAGATGAACTTTGAAAAGCATTTAGAAATATTAAACACGCTTTTGGTGAAACGTATTCAAAAATGGTGTGGCATGGACTTAACTTTTCAGTAAGATAATGCCATTACACACACTCCTCGCAATATAAAACAATGGTTTAAAGATAAGACCATCAAAATTTTAGACTGATTAGCTAAAAGTTTGGACTTAAATTTGATTGAAAACCTATGAGAGATCCTTGCCAGACGTGTGTATTAAAATTGGAAGCAGTTTATAACCCCTATTGATGAACTTAAAATAGCACCGAGGTTCGTTTGGAATTTTTTGACACCAAATGTGATGACAACCAATTTTTTAAAGTTATTTGAAACAATGGAAGGTCAACTAATTACTGAATAATTTGTTTGTTGAGGTTTGATAACTTTTTAGTTTTAGTTTTAAGTTACTTTTATAAGAATTTCCCCCCTTTCTTGAAGGTAAAGTGTATAAAATTAAGTTACTTGTTGGTAAATTAAATAATTAATTTTTTCTATAAGTAGGCATTAAAGTATCCTTAATAATATTATGCAAAAAATTTAACAATACTGTAATCATTTAAATAAATTTGTTAAAATATCCTATTGCCTTTATGTGAATTTCCTCCGGTGTACTTGGTACTTGCCGAGAAAACTCCAACTAAGGCGCAAATTTAAACTCGAACACCCTTTAACAATTTACAGTCACCGATCAAGAAGTAGTCATCAATTATAGAAAAACACTTGCGATGAAATGTTAAAATGTTACGTTTGTGCTCATTTAGAAATAATTTATTTTCATTATACCATTGATAAACTAATAATTTCAAATCATGCTGGACTAAAGCAAATGTCGGATATTGACTTTACCTTTTTAAACAACTTAAGATCGCCTGAAAACAGTCCATCACATAGGCCAAACATTAACAAAAAGCAAAAACAGAATAGGTCCAAGATGATAATCCTAGGGTACACTTGACAACAAGAGGTAATAGTACCTAATTTATGTCTTCCGAATTATATTTGCTGAATTTGTCGAATCACGCATCGTGTGGATTTATAAAATTGCTAATTTAATAAATTGAAATATCTACCCCGGTATAAAATTATAATAACGCAACTTTACAAGAAAGTATGAGTGTATATATAATATATTTTTCACTCTAGTGCAAAAAGTGACATTTTACTTAATTATATCCTTTATATGTCTTAAAATATTATTTTTTATAACCATACTTTACATCCGTGAAGTTGGCTTTCCATCTACAACATTTTGATATAAAAAAATATGGAATTGTTAGGTCATCGTTAGGTTACGAAAGGTTACCTAAGTTTTTGTTATGTCATTTCTAGTTTTTCAAAAAAAAAAAATTCAAATTTTGAAAAATTTTCTTGGTAAGTTAGCCTCCTATTTGTACGTTTTCGATGAAATGAAAATGGAAACCGATAGAAAATCGACTGAAAAGGATTGGTCACGTATGCATTTCGGTAGGTCGTCTTCAATTTGTTTATAACAAATTAATTTCAACGCTATGCTCCTATTGCGCATGCGCAGAATTAAAATATTGTTGTGTACATACCAGCTGTTGAAGTTAACACTTTTGTGTGTTAAGATCGGTCTAAATGGCACTCAAAGCGTCGTAAGCTACGAATTCGAACACAGCAATAGCATAGCGTTTAAAAGCATTTTACGGCGAATTAGAATATTTAAAGAATTAATTTCAACACAAGCGCTTTTCTTATATTAGCTAAAATTGCGCTTTACAAATTTACGTAAATAATCTACCCACTTAATTCTACCTTTTATTATTAAATATAGTTTTGGTGGAAAATCATATGCAAATGGTTACTTACCGATGGAAAATCATTTGCAAATGGTTTCTCACCGATGGAAAATACTTCTCGAAATCAGACGAACAAGAATAAAAATAAAAATTCTCACTTTAGTTAGCTTCTCCCTTATTTGAAGTTTAAAGACCTCTAAATAACTTCAAATAAGCATTAAGCATTATAATATCTAACCTTAGTTGATTAGCTTCTCCCTTATAGAATTTTTGAATATAGTTTCGGTCGAAAATCATAAGCAAATGGTTTCTCACCAAATACCTATACTTATCGAGTACAGATGGACAAGAATAAAAATTCTTCAAATAAGGGAGAAGCTAACTAACTAAAGTTAGAATTTGTATTCGCGTATTTTGATGCATATTTTTTTATATCAAAAAATGGATGGGAGGCCAACTTCACGGAAGTCCATACCTTACAAAATTAAAAAACTACAAGTTCAAATAAATGAACTGCTCAATCTTGAACAAAATTACACTATTAGTTAAAATAAAACTTCAAGATTCTCTCTCTCTAGGTTTTCCATTGTATAAGTATGTGTGTATGTGCATCAGGTATGTTCTATAAATCTATAATAATATTATGTACATTCATTCATTTATTAATTATTATTCAAATGGCTTATTTTATTTTTTAAATAATAGATATCATTCAGTTATATAATGTGGTAACGATATAAATAACAATAAAATTATTTTAAACCCGATTTGATAATCTAGAATTTAAAATTTTAAATAATACTGGTTTAAAAATGATTTTACTTATAGGTTTTATACATTTTTACTAATGTACAACTATAGATCCAGACAACATTTTTCATAATTATAATAATATTAATACATAATTGTATAATATTATACAATTATTATGAAAAAATTATGAAAAATGTTGTCAGGGAGAATTACACTAATGCTAAATTTTGGAAAAATATTATTTTAAAATTTCAACGTTTAAAAATTTTCGAAAGGTAAGCTTAAAATGTGAAAAGAAGATAACGAAAAAGGATTATACGTTAAAAAGTGTTATTTTATTTCTTAAAAATATTACGCTACGGCCTCTCCAAATTGAATTATCAGACAGTGATTTTCACTTGTTTGCGCCCTGTTCCGCCTACATTGATCTGCAGACTAGGCAGTTTCATCCCTTGTTGTTGTCGGTATTAAAAACGAATTTTCACCCTTATATCACAGCGTAGTTAAGTATAAGTTTCTTTTTTTGCATTTTCACGCTATTCAGTTTTCCCTAGTCAACTTCGACGAGATGGTGGGCTAAGCAAGTTACAAGTTGTAACACTGTTTTAGCTTGTGTTTGTTTTATAGTAGTTTCTCTCTCTTTATTTACTTTCAATTTCAAATAATACGCAAAGAATACTTTTTTTAAAAATATATACCTACTAGTTATTTTAAACGAACAAAACTTATTGAAAATGAGGATAGGTATAAATATTAATATTTAGAAAAAAAAATTATTAAAAAATTATATTGAGTAAGTATTATTATAACAAGGTATTGGCAACATCTTTGAGATATTCAATGCTTACCTATATTCTCTTGGGGATCGGATAAACAACTGTTCTTTTAATTTAGATATACTCGGAGTTAGGATTTTGTGAGTATTACAAAAGATACAATTTTATAAATTTTCAGTGTTATAAAATAAAGAAACACTGTATATAAAAATTGAAAATTTTACTTTAGAATTGAAAATGTAAACATTAGTTCCAAAAACATTGTAACTTGAATATGTTCTAGATCATAAAACGATGTGAGTTGAAAATAATAAAAATAAGTAAATTATAGGAATTAAGTAAGTCACAACATGTCCGCCCACGCACACATCACCATCCCTTTATGACGCAATGCTAAGTAATTTGGAATGCAGGGGACAATGGTGTAGACAATAGCCGATCACCGACGGAGCTAAGGGGTGTCATTATTGCTATCCAAGGGATGTTATTAGGCATCAATTGATATAGTTATGCAATTATTGCGTGGTTGCTCTAGGATAATTTTATTATTATAAGGGTTCTAAGAACACCCATAGATTTTATATAATAATGAGTTAATCAAGTTCTATTTATTGAGAACTGTTTGCAACTCTTTACTTTTATGAATTTAGCTACTTTATTTAGTAAAATAATATATTATACCTACATAGAATCAAATAACATTTCATTTTAATTATATCTGTTTAGTAGCTTAAGTTATAATAAAAGTTGAACAACATTTTATTTTATATTCCAAATTTTATTAGATTTATTTTTTAAAATAGATAATTTTTGTTTTTCTTCACTATTTTGTAATGAAACAATAATGGTTTGCAGTTGACACTTTCTTACGCTTAGCTACTTCTGAATTACTTCCGACGTGGTTTGAATTATTTTAATTTTTAATTTATTATTACCGATTCCGAGAGCGGAAATCCATATCATTTTTCACATTTTCGACTTCAGGTGAACTTTTTTTATAGCTCCTGTATAGGCTATAAAAACATTCTACACTTTAGGCAAGCGGAGTGCAAGTACCCCACTGTATCCCCAACATATTACTACATAATTATATACTTACAAAAAATATTTCTTGCTGTTTTTTTTTAGAAAAAATCTAGGAAAAAATGCCTGTATTAAAAACAAAAATCCAAATTCCGTATTTAGTAATAATTATAGAAAAATTATATACCGGGTGCTGAATGAGTTAGCCGAACATAGGATATTAACATGTAAAAACTTATTTATGCAAATTCCTGCTTACCTAATTATTTTAGAGAAAAAATGAAAGACACAAAAATAATGCAGAAATATAAATTACAAATGATAAGATCATTAGATTTCATCTAGCTTTTACTTAAAAGGTCAAAAAGAGCTTTCAAAATTGTTAAAATTTTCATTTATCACACTGGCCATGTAAGTTTCCATGGTAATTATTTTTGAAAATATAAATTAAATTAAATTTATTACATGGCCAGTGTGATAAATAAAAATTTTAACAATTTTGAAAGCATTTTTTGACCTTTTAAGTAAAAGCTAGATGAAATCTAATTATCTTATCATTCGAAATTTGTATTTCTGCATTATTTTTGTGTCTTTCATTTCTTCTCTAAAATAATTAGGGAAGCAGGAATTTGCAAAAATAAGTTTATACATGTTAATTTCCTATGTTCGGCTAACTCATTCAGCACCCGGTATAGCTATAGGTACTAAGTAGTTGTCTAAATCTGCCAGTTAAATTCATATATAGCTGTGATACCCATCTTGGCATAATGTCTGTAACAATATTATGTATCCATGATTATGTATAACTGACAATCTGACTTATTGATTGACCATAACAGTTGGTCATTAATTAATCATATTACATCCTGTTAATGCCAAAAGTTTGTGGAATAGACTTACATTATTTATTGCCGATATCTAAAGGTTTCCTAAAAATGGAAAACTAGAAAATAAGATTTTGTTTTCAAGTTTTACATCAGAAGCTTATCAATGCAGTTTAATTCACTTGAATGTAAATTAGAGTATTTTTCAAACTTGATTTTTGCAACTAAGTATTTCAATCAATACTGTTATGTAATTATAAGAATACATATAATGTGAATTGTATTAAGTATAGTTTAGAAAAAATGTAAAAAAATGAACTTGCAGTTTATTATCGAAAACCTGCCAACACAAGAGTTAATATAGCAAAATTTTATTTATTTCCCTAATAAAACCAGATAATAATAGTTTGATATTGATATAATTTTCTTTGCAGGCGCATTAAAATGAATATTTTCAACTGCACTTTGATTAAAAGCTGCACGTTCCGATTCTCTCCATAAAATAATGATTCCTAGAATCATTAAAATAATTATTTTAATTGCCTTGCTTTGCTTTAAGTTTTATTGTTATTATAAACCCATTAAAATTTTTATTATACATTTTTATTGTTCCAGGAGCTCCCGGATTCGTTTTGTTTTTAAGTTTTTATTATAAGGGATTGGTAGATGTGTAGGCGTGGTGTATTTGTATTCTTCCTTCTCTCCCACCCTGGTTCTCTATTTGTTTTGGGAAATTTTATATGTATTTCATGAGTAATAAACAATAAGTTGGTTTTTACAAAGATTTGCCGCACTTATAGTTTATAGAACATTTACCATTTAATTTTCTTCTTAAATAATATTATAAAATCGAGGATCATTTGCTAAAATTTATCTAAACAGAATTTGTGGCTTAAAAATCTATACATTCTAAAATTTTTGCTTAACATTAGTTTAGATATACAAAAACTGCCCAATCAGACATTTAATCACATATGGGTTCTTAATATGTTGAGATTTGCGAATAGGCACTTTTAGAATCAACACAAGAAATTGAAATTTTGATATACAGTAGAATCCGCTTAATGTGATCACGGATAATGTTATCAGTCGGTTATTGTTATCATTTTTTTTGGAAACTGACCGCCGTTTCTTTCTTTTTTTTCTTCTATTTTGCTCTAATCCAAGTCTTCTAAAATTCGCTTTTCTTTAAATTTCGCTTACTGTTATCAGTTAAGATTATTAAAATGTTTTTGGCCCAAAGTGATCACATTAAGCGGATTCTACTGTATAAAAATACCCAGAAATACCGAACGAAGTAATTTCAATTGATTAATTGATTTTGAAACAAGACTTTGGATAAGTGCTTCTGATGGTATCCTATTTACGGCCGTATAACAGAAATTTCAGGTTTGATAAGTTTTAAATATTAATTTTTTAAGTTTTAACTCCCATTTTTGAAAAAATGCGAAAAAAACAAAAAACACATAAGGAGGGGGGGGGGGGTTCAAAACTAGTACTGTTTACTAAACTTTAAGTTTCACTCCCTAACTCTCAGCTACCTCTATTTTAAAATTTCAAATGGGACCCCCTAGTTTCCGCTATATCATTTTGAAAGTGGAAAAAATCCTCGTTCATCACAAGGTAGGGGGTCCCATTTAAAATATTAAAGTAGGGGTAGTCGCGGGTTAGAGGGTGGAACTTAAAATTTAAACAGTAGGTACTAGTTTTCGAAGTGTTTTCTTGTTTTTTTTTTCAAATATTTTCAAAAAAAGAAGTTATTTCGACTGGATAGTCTGGAAATGAACACCCGGTATGTATGCATGATAATATTACGAGAGTAATAGCGAAAAATAATAAATAATTATTCAATACACCAAAAGACCACAGTATGGTGGCTTGATGTGATCGCTAGTTGGAGAGTTGGAGTTATGAGCGGAAATTCTGAGTTTAAACCCCGGACTCGGCAGAATTTCTTAACTCAGCCCTCTGGTGAACATCAAACTGTGGATCGAAATACTTATAATTTTCCTTAACAACTTAATGGAAAACGGGGTACAATAAGCTTAGAGCTTCAGTATTAAGTGGTCATTGAACCACTACTCGTGCAGCGATTACGATTATTCAATATTCCATTACTAGCTGAATATATTTTTATAATTGAATTTGTTTTGCTTATAGGTATTTTAACAGGTTGACTGCCACCGGTGTCTGTTATGGCAGGTAATCTGTTAAAATCACAATTTCTGACTATTTTGTGATGGTTATGACTTATGAGTAAAAAAACATTTTTGGTTTCTGAAAAAACATATTATTCTGAACTAAAACTGACAATGAAATGTTCGGCGATAATAGCAAGCCCTGATCTTAAACAACAATAACCGGATTTAATACGGTGTAACCTCACCTTTGCTAAAATAATTTCCCGAAATCTTTTATGCATAGAATTCTTCTTTAACTGAATCCCAGACTTCCTAAACTTTAGCTTTTAAACTTTTATGGGTCCCTTGCAGATTGCAGATTGTTTCCCTGTTTTTGCTTCATTTAATGCCATAGGGTTTTGATGACATTTAAATTAGGACTGCTTGAACGTCAATCCATAACTGTCATATCATGGTTGTTAAACCAATTTTGGGTGGTAGTAGCTGTATGACTTGAAGCACCGTCTTGCTAAAAAATAAATAATGGCTCTGCTCGGTACAATTTTTGAATATTGATACTTCAGTGGGTTAATAGTTCCATTTACAGCTTACTTCCTACACCTTTAGCAGACATGCAGCCCCAAGTCATTGCTCACGAAGCAAACTTAACAGTTCGTTTTAAACAGTTCTTATGAAACGCTTCATTTTTGTTTTTTTCACTCATTTCCGATTATCTCCTACACATATGTTAAATTTAGACTCATTGCCAAAAATAACCGAATTCCACTGTTCCTGTGCCCATTGCATCTGTTCCTTACACCAAGCCAAGCGATGTTTTTCTGACATTCGGTCAGCAATAGATTTTCTTCAGCCTAAGATATTGTATTACGTGAATGTTAATTTAAGATTTTAATTATTGTACCTTATAAAAAGCGAGACTACTCTTATGAATTCAGATTTTGCAAGTTTCCCTGGAAAGTATTAATTTTGTATTTTCATTCCACTCCAATGTGAGTTCCGTTACAGTGTCTCTATTTTTTGCAGATTTTATCAACTCTCTTCTTTGACGATTAATGATGACTAAACACGGACGTCTGGGCTTTTTCTTTAACTTGGGTGTTACCGCTTTTACCATATGATTTTATTATGGAGGAAACCATTAATTTTGATACATAATTGCAAATCTCGAGCAATTTATCTAATTTTCTTGCCCTGACTAAATATGCTGATTATTAAATCTCTTACTTTTTTTTGGAGTTGCTGCTCCTGGAAGCATTTTAAAGCAAATTGGCCATACAAAGTTGGCAAATTTCGCAAATTAATTAAGACAGGTATAGCCTCGATTGTTTAAACTTTAAATTAGCGTCAACGCCGGTTTTATTTACTGATGATAACGGTTAGAAGATTTAATCAGAATTAGATATTATTATTTTGACATTAAATTGTTAGACGTAGGCGGTATTAGGTAAATAAATGTGACTTTTTTAATCAATAATTTTAATGTCTAATTTCCGAAAAATATAGTATATCTAAGGTACTCGGTTCGAATCCGGGAAGAGTCTAAAACTTTCATAAGACCGTCTCCGTGCTTCGGAGGGCACGTAAAACCGGAGATCCCTCTGAGTTGATGATTGCCGCTATCAACTATTAAAAACAGTGTTACAGGTATTCCCCAATCCGGATTAAGCAATCGTGGGGTCTAAATGCTTTAACCTTTCTCTCAGAGAAAGAGGTTGATTGTCCTGCAATGAACAGAAAAGGCTAAAGAGAGGTAACTACTTTCTTGAACTAAACTATGAATAATTTCATATTCAATTTCAGCCAAATATTGGCTCTTCTAAAGTTAAAGAGCCTGTGATTTGTGACATTTTTGCTTTTCTGAAATCCTCAGATTCCGATCCCTAGTCTAGATAATAGCTATAGCTATCCCGCATTTAGTTACATAGCCACAAATTCAAAAGAATCTTAATATTGAGTTTTCTGAAAGAATTTTTCAAAATAAGTATAAAAAAAAATTGTGAAATTTGTTAATTTATTTTTATAAAAAAGTGGTTAGATTATTGATTATTTTTACTATCAAACTGATTAAGTTGGAGTACTACTACTTCTGTGAAGAAATTACTTATATAAGTTTCTTATTGTATCTCTCAACTGGACGTGTGATTATGATAGACTGAAGACTTTGAAGACTTACGACTTAGCTGTATTTTTTCAAGTTAAAGTTTAGAAGTTCACAACAAAATTTCAATAGTAACATTAATTTCCTTGTTCCCACTTTGATTTAGAAATTTTTTTTAATATGTTTGTATTAAATGAATAAAATACAAACTTTTATTTATTATTAGTTATTACCTACTACTTTCTAGATTATAATATGCAATACACAGTAAGTTTCTTTATTTTATTGAATACCTATATCATTTTAGTTGTAAGTTATCACCTTTTAAGAAAAGCGTGAATAATCTTTGTCGGCGACTAGTGACATTTTTTATGATGTATTTGCCTGTTTGATGCATGGCCTTTATTATATTTTTCGGTTAATATTTTTTTTGCTATCAAAGAATGTTTTGTGCTATAGGTGTTGTCGGCTGTGAATAATGTGGTTGACTTTCTGGTTTACTTCTACTTTATATGGTGTCGAGGAAAACTGTGTAGGTGTGAAAGTGTTTTATTCAAAATAAAAATAAATAGTTTTATTATTAAAATACATTTAGATGTAGGACATAATTCATTTAACCGATAAGGTTTGTGCATTTTGTATTAAACTGCATTTAAAGTAAACGGTTTTAAAGTGTGGTTTTAAAAGCTTGCAGGGGAAATACCGGCAACAGAATAACATAAAATTATTAAATAGCGTAAAAGTCATTATTAAATTTGTTGTATTTTAAAAGTGCAATATTTCACTAAAATGTTTTTCCTGCAATATTAGCACGAGTTTAATAGATTACCAAAGAAGGTATCTGATGGTTTAAAAAGTTCTCCTAGTATTGGATAACATTTTTACTTTATCAATAGATAAAGCTTTTTTGTTTTTGAAATTTTATTTCTTGATAAATCTTGTTTAAATTGTAATTTTTGATTGTTATTCTAACAAGTAATAAAATAATAAGGGATCTTGTCACATCGATCTTAGGCGCATTTAATATAATCCGTCATGTTATGTCAGGCTTGACCAATCGAGTATTGCTGTAAACCGTTTCTATAACCCTATTTGTATATCAAATATCAATTTATAAATTATAATATACCAGGTGAAACCCACAATGGAGTTAGATGTATACATAAACGAATTTGATGAATTTTCAAGGTTCTAAAAATATATAATACATATTTGTTTATCATCCGCAAAAAAGTTAGCGCCGAGCGAGTTAAATATTTTTATTAGATAATATTAAATAATTAGTGGCATTTCTGATTGAAAGCAGAACCAAAAATTAGTGGTTTATACATAGAAAAACACAATTGACCTATATTATTTTAAAAACTTTTATAAGTAAATGAAACACATAATATCATGTGCTACAATATATCATTGATATAATGAATAATATACTCTATAATGTAGATAATATTCTATCATATAATATTAAACAGTAGAATCCGCTTAATGTGATCACTTCGGGCCAAGGACATTTTACTAATATTAACTGATAACAATTAGCGACATTTAAAAAATAGCGAATTTTAGAAGACTTGGATTAGCAAAATAGAAGAAAAAAAAGAAAGAAAAAGTGGCCGGTTTCCAAAAAAAATAATCACAATAGCCGACTGATAACATTATCCGTGATCACATTAAGCGGATTCTATTGTGTTAGTGATGTGTTAATATAATATATAATTTTTTTATATAGGTACTAATAGTGTAAATTCGTCTGTTTACAATAGTTTAGTTTGTATTTGTAAAATTTATACCGGATATACGTTGGAATATGTTGTACTCCTGCAATTTTTTTAAATGTTCTTTTAAAAATACTAAAAGTAGTTTTACTATATTTTATACTTTACTATAATATTAAAATACACACCACCGATTAGTTCTTGCTTGATCGGAATATTTAGACGCTAAACTAGAATATAACTATTATCCATTAGTAGACTAGGTAGTATATATACATTTCATTAATTTAGCGGAAAGGTACCGGAAAATTGTCATATTATTTTTGGAAATCTTTGTTTTACGGTTTTTCTATTATTACATCCTTTGGTGTACGAAATCTGGCTTAGTACGGCAACAGGCGAACTCATCCTATATTATGCGTTTACTTCAGAAACATAAGTTTATGTATTTTTTAATAAGAATATCATTTGGTGAACTTTTATTTCTAATTTCTTTAAATATGATTTTGACGATTCCGTTCTTATTTTGATCTGATTTAGTATGTGAATATTACTTAATCGGCATAAGAAGCATGGGAAGTGTTAGTAGATACGCCTTCTTATGGCCGTTAGTTTTCTCGTCAGTATAGATAAAGACCTCATAATTTTTTAAATAATTATATTAAATCATATTTGTGTAGAAGTTACGTTAATTATCTACGGTAGAATAAATAAACTTACAATGCTTATAGTTAATTCTACCGTTACAGGTTACAGTCGACAGTACAATATCCAATAAATATGATGAAGGTTTGCTTAAATCCGTGATAGGAACAAAATGGTTCATACATTAACACCCAAGTATAGGTAGGTACATCAAACAATAACATTGTAAATAAGGATAAAGTGTGCTATATGTATTCCAGTTGCTTTCGAGTTGCTTTTTATAAAATTCAATCAATCTCGTTATTTATAGTCAAAAAAACTTCTTAAGTTATGCGTCGATGAAATATTTTACATAAAGATTTTTATTTTGTTATCCACGTTGAAGCAGTGAATAAATTTGTCGGATATCTATGATAATTGGATCGCATTTTAAGTAGCTTCGTCTCGTGCATGTGGTGTGAATGAAAACGAACAAATCCATGAATATGCAACGTGTATTTTACTGATCATATAAAACAGTCCTGTAAAAGTGGGCTGAGTAACAGGATTACCAACTCACATTCGTATTCAGGAGATAGTAGTCCGTCTGAAAATCACATAGAAATATTCTATATTCGTCCGCAGAGTTCGTTATTGCAAGTTCGCCAATTTTATTTCTGTAAGATAGCTATTGTGTAATAAAATTGCTTTTTTGTTACAATATTTTTTAATATATAGGTATATGGCTTATTAAATTATATGGTACAGGTTTGTTATACAACTATAAACAAAAAATAAAATTTAAAAATAAAAGTAATAATAATTAATTATTATTATTATTATTATTTTACAGATAGGGTTCATATAGTTTTTAAAGAAAACAAAAATTAACAAAACACTCTCTCTTGTACTTAATTTTATTTTTGTGAAAAACATTGTTGTTAGTCGCCCGGTAGGTACTAACGTAGATTATTTGATTGCAATTCTTTTGGGAATGTTAGGGGAACTAATGAGCTCTCTATAAAATGAAGAGTTGTTTCTACGAACCTCATGCTCGCGCATATAAAAGTGATAAAAAACACACAAAATATAGTTACAAATTGTTTTTCAAGTTTCCATTCTTCCAATCCAACTTAATTTTCAATCAAAATTTTTAATATTAACTTGTAAATGGGAACCACTAAATCCATCAATCAACTCAATAATTACAACCCTCCAATCCAAATTCAAATCTGCAAAATCTCGATTTTCAATTTTTTAATATCCAAAATATCCAAATTTGTTTAAATATTGTCAGATTTTTCAAAATTATAATAAAATCACTTGATAATATCAAAACTAATTTATTCACTCAAAACAAAATTGATATCAAAACTGCAAAAATATAAAAATTGACCGCTTCTGGCGGCCATTTCAACGGTAAAAGCCTAGTTTCCCTCCCTGGTTGTTGCAACTTCAACTAGTTGGAGGGAAAAGTAATTGTTTTTAAATATTTACAAAGTTTATAGTCCAAAAATCAATGAGAATATTAGAACACGTTAGTATATTATATTTATTAAGCTGATTCAAATTAAACTTCAAAATATTATATTATGTATTTTCAACTTGAAAATCAAATTTAATACTATGCCTAACAATAAACGAAGTGTGTAGTTCAAAAACGTTAGTAGCGGACTCCATAAATATTTTCATTCTAGTATTTTTTATTTATTTTGATATATCCAGGATAATATATTCGCAAAATACATCCAAGTGTTATTTTTTAATTATAATTTTCTAAATATTTCAACCACTTTTTAAACTAAATTTTTTATTTTCTATCTTTGTAAATAAAATAATACATCAATATTTTTTGAGAATAAAAAATACTATAGAAATTTGATAGTTGTTTGAAAATAAAATGCACTAGTCATCTTTTGACATTTCAGAAAGATTTATCATCAGAGTAAGGACGAAATATTTTAACTAAACAAATAACAAATGAATCTTATTTTATACCACAATGCATAGGTAATATTATTGTATTACCTCGGTTGCACAGGTGTGATAATTTGAATTTTTTTATGTTTAAATAACACAAAATGGTATTGTTCATCTTTAAACCTTTCAATAATTCACGATGATTAATTTTTGCTTTTGGATAAAAAATGATGCATACCTATAATATACAATACGAGAAGGTGTATTACATTTTACATAATTTTTGAGTTAATGACTGACCTTTATATTTATACACCAATGTAATTACTAAAAAGTTAGATATGTACTTCTTATTTAAAAATATTTGGGTATACCTAGTTCTTACCTATTAACCTAAATAAATTTGCAGTAAACCTGACCGAGTAGAATTAGTTATGCTTATCAAAATATTCAAAAAAATTACAACAATGTTGTTTTAATCGTATCACCTTAGAGCAGGTGAGCTATTCAAATTTTAAAATATCTTAATAATTCGTAACAAAAAAAGCTTTCGGAAAAAGTAAGCATAAAAAAACTATAAAATTTCAAGTAGAGAAATCTTTTCAAAATAGGTATACCAAACACTATTATAATTTGTTTTTCAATTGTTTCAATTCAAAAAAAAGTAATTTTGCTTATTGAAGGCAGCTCAATTTAATTTAGAGTCTCCACGTTTACAGTTTTGTTAATTTTATCGATTAAATTGATTTTCAAGTAAAGAACAGCAAATGTCAGAAATTTTATAAGAACATTTTATGAATATTTTAAGAAGTGGGCTGACAATGTACCAATACTTGTTCATATTCTTTTGCTCATGTAACTTTAAAAATGCAAACTTTATCATTTAAATTTGTGTACTCTGTCTATTTTACATTACAGGAAATTCCTGTATCAGCTCAACTTTTTGTAATAATTTTGTAATCAGTATTTTATTTCATATAATATATTTTTATATTTTATTATTATATTTCATATTTATTATATATTTTATTACAAAATTTTTTTTTCTTCTATCTTCTTCTTCTTTTATTATAGGCATCTGCCTGTTCTTCTATCTTAAAAAACAAAATTAATAAATTATTTTAATCAACCTATTAGAATCTATTTAGTTGCGCTGAGAGGTATTATTTGTTTTTGTATATTTTCTTTAATACTTTTTGACATTGTTGTTGATAATACATACCTATTAATTATATAGTTTGTATAAAATATAGATATTCTATTAGAATGCAATTAAATATTAACTGTAAAAGTAAAATAAATTGGATTGAAGTTGGTATGAAGGTAATCTCGAAGGACCAATCCAACATGTGTAATAGCATGTAATTGTAATCCTGTTTGAAGACAAATCCTTACACTTTTACACATCTGTTACTATCGCACATGTTGTGTGTATTTAGTGACATATCTGCGGATAATATAAAGGAAGGGTTGTTAATTCATAATAATAAATTGCAAACCACATATTGAATACCCACCATTTCTTAAAAAATTACGGTCTTATACCAACATTCGGATTATAAACAATAATTTTAAAGATAAATTAAATAAATTTCATGAAAATAAAATAATAAATATGAAGTAAAATGTGTTGTATTAATATCTACTTGTAAAATAATATGATATTTATCATATTATTATTTATCAAAATATCATAAATAAATTTACATTTTTAAAAATATCCATTGGATATATTAATTGTATGCATGATGTAAACTATGATACATTTTTCGCTTTTAATATCAGTTCGACAGATGATATTAGACAACATTTAAATAATTACAATTGGATTTGCGATTTGCATATTGCCAATCTAAAAAAAAATTTAATTTATTTAAACTTTTAATAATTATAAATATATTTTAATTTTGAAATTTATTAAATTTTACACCAAATTGGCTAATTAAATTAAAAACTGGGTATGTACCTACATAAGTAAATATAATAATTTTTTTAAATATTATATGGCATATTATGGTTTAACTTCTATTTGAAATATTTTTTGATAACATTTATGATATATTTAAAATTGAGAATTATAAGAACTCATTGATGGCAAATTAATTGCTTTAATTTACTACATTAATTTATTATTAATTTACTATTTTGATTAGCATTATAAAATATTCATTTTAAGATTTGTATGTGGTATGTTTGCAATAAGATCACGTAATATCATGACAATTTTTTCTGGTTTTCTGACCTGTAAAATCGGCGGGGCTTGTAAAGGTCCACGTAAACGGATTACCGACGATGCCAAGTGCAGTCGTTTGGACAATACTGTTAGTTGGGTCTGCTGGCTTTCGCTCGGGGGATCTACCCTGCCAACTCTCACACTTCACTGCATTGCCACCCCCTCATTCATTCTGTAATTTAATTATGCTATTATTGATTGTACAATCTCGAATCTTTATGCTCCCAAAAATACGATGTGTAATTTTGTTTGACAATTTGTCAAATTCTAATAGATTTCATTCGTTTCATTCGCCGGTGAATATTTAGTTATACAATATAGTATAAACATCCCCATCATGACCTCTGTTTTATTAGAGAAATTATTCGTGTTGATTTCCTACCAAACTTTATAAGATTTATACATTATAACATTAAAATTTATTTTTATTTTATTGAATTTTTGCGTATACCTACTCATAAAAAATTTGCAATAAATAAAAGAGAATTTTATAAAAAAATTCAGATTTTAATCAGAAATGATTAATATTATTGTAATTATTACGCTTTCCGATCATATTTTGAGATTAGTGCTTGAAATCAGATTTATTGCAGATTAACATCAATTTTGTGAACATTTTAATACAAATTTCCGTTCCCTTGAAAACCAAACCTACCTAAATCTTCTTAGGTTCAAAATCAAAATTTGAAAATTCCGCTCCATAACCAAACCATTAGTGAGCGGTCACATTAATACTCGAATTATTTTACAATAAAGTAAATTATTTTTTTATGACACAATTTATAACAAAACTGATTGCTTTTATTAGCAATAATGATAGATACAAATTGAAACGTGAAGTAAGTTTACTAGCAAATTAAACATAATATTGTAACCGCAGAGAAGCTATTTAAAATCATTGGGTGTACGTTTCCTAGTGCACAGTAAACTGTAGTGTTTCAGTTTTCAGTTAATTATTAACATTTCAGAACTAATAGAAAGTTCTGCAGCTTAGTTCAAATCGTAAATATTTACAGAAAGAAAATATTTTGGGAAATTTGAAATTTAATGAACAACAATTAAATGATACTGAGCAAATTATTGCAATTATTATCAGGTTCGGTCAACCGCACTTGACTTGTAATGATCTGAAAAGTAAAAAAAGCTCAACTGGAATGCAAACGAATGGAAACTACCAATGGGGTAGATGCACCCAGAAGGTACAAACGTGAGAGAGGAGATTGAGAAAATCATATGGAATAAAAAGGCCACACACATAACGGCCATAATCTCCTGGTTGTGGATTCGGTTAGTGCAGATCCCATAATGCTAGTTTCAACCTTTCTCTCGTAGGTTCAAGGTTTTCAGGAAAACTGAATTTGTTCTCCAGCATATATAAGTATTTTCGCTTTATTCTCTTCAGCCTTTTCTGTTCACTTCCGGGCAATCAGCATCTTTCTCTGAGAGAAAGGTTTTAGCATTTAGACCCCACGGTTGCTTAATCCGGATTGGAGAATGCTTAAATCTATACACCAGCGGAGGAGAAGGAATACGCAAGAGTTTTGTGAACCTTCTGCTGTGGCTTAGAGGCTTGGACGATGTATTGCGTATAGAATAATATTTGTTTAACATTTTTTCATTTTATTGTAAATATTATAAATAAAGTTCTTTAATAGATTAGTTTTTTTATTATTATGAAATCAAAGCTGTTTATTTTATTGAAATTTTTATAAAAATAAAATGGATATATTGTGTGATGTGTTGTCCAATTTTATGGAGAGAGGTTTAACAGAAAATTCCCGAATTGAAATGTAACGTTAATTTGAAAACCTACATGTGTAAATATATCAATTGAGGGTCGTCACCCCCATTTACACACCCGCTGAAAAAATTTGCGATGTAGATTTTCTTAGTTCAAAGCATTTCTCCCCTACCTTCACTACGCAAAAATTATTTTCACTCTGTCATGCAAATAGGTAAACTGTTTTGTTATAAAAAATTGAACAATTTTTTATTATTGCTCTACTTGAAGAAAATTTTTAGTAAACGAAAATATTTTATTGACCTTCAAAATTGTAATAGTAAAAAGTAGTCTTTGCCAATTTCGGCTTTTGACCGTAATACATATTTGGGGTCACCTTAAACATCACACGTATGATATAAAATTTATTAATAATTTTATTGTTCATTTGAAAAGTAACAAATGTTCGATTAGAAAAAACGTATCTTTTGAAATTAGAAAAATACACTAACAAAAATTTTAATTTTTCTGATATTGTATTGAATACCACTTTTATTCAGACATAAATTGCATGCATAAATACATTAATCATTTATAAGCTATTAAATTAATCAAATTCAGTCTTATTTGAAGAGATCTTTACATCGTTCCACTAAAATGAATGATACTAATATTTCCAAGCTTTTTACAATTGCTTTCTTTAATTTATTATTAATGAACGTGTGCTAGGTATTTTAAAGTATAAAAGCTTCAAAATGGCCGCTCCAAAAATTCAATCGTTCAAATAGTTATTTGATTAATTTTACAATTTAATTAGATTCATATACAGGTATGTAAGTAGGTACTTCGCGAAGAATATAATCGGAGTACCTCACGTTTTTATTATTTCACTTTGCTATCTTAAAGAAATGCTTATTTAAAGTTCCTATCTCTCACGAAAACAATTTATGAATTGATTAGATATACCTATAACCTATAACGAAGCCGTCGGAGCAGTAGCGGTTTCTGACTCATTAAGAGGTGGGCTGGATGGTACATATATAAAATAAAGGTACAGGCGAAACTCGATGAGATACGATAATTTTTGTTCTCATTTATTTTTTACGTCCAGCTATTAAATTAGATCAAAAGATTTGCAGCTGAATTTAGCCAACTTAATATTTTTATTGTATCTGCATAAATATAGTTTTTGAATGAAATAAGTTGACTTTAAAACAATTAAGTTCGGTTAGCAGGGGTCAAAGATTTAGATACCAATGTTTGCATATTATGTAACCGTTGCCCGAAAGATTGACAATTAAATATGCAAACTAATACCGCATTAGATCAAAGATAAATGTAACAATCAAAAGTTTACTCATCCAAACCTAAGCAGTTTTTTGTACAATATGTTGTGGTAGTTCAAGCGATTTCAGGTGTTAAAATTGACGATTGCACAATAAATACTACTCAAATAACCATAAAAAGAACAGCATTAAACGGGCACCAATATGAAAATCTTAACCACCTTTCATGGAGTACATAAATATGGCTTTCCATGTGTGTAACCACGCGTGAACGCAAATTAAGTATTAATAATAATTATTCACGAATTTATTTTTTTTTAAATTACCGAAGCTAACAAAACCCAATAAAATTTAATTCGATTTAGAATATAAGCTTTTTATTTGACAGCGAAAGCTTAGTGCACGTTTCTCAAACGTGCGCAAAATCATTAATTTATTAGATAATATAAGCATACCTCTAGCTCTATGTTATATCTATATATTTATAAGAGCAGAAAATGGTACAAAAAGCTACAAAACAAAAAAGAAATTATTAAAATTAAAATTTTATATTTTTTTATTATTTTTGAGTTTTCTGACAAAATCGATACTTTCAGTGCTGTAGTAATTTTCAGGCAGAAAATGATAACATTTCTTTAAAGGGGGCCACCCATCAAGCGTTTGTAATTAGACCAAAATTTTAGTTAAAAGTTTTTCTTTTGCTAGTGTCTTCTAGCACCACTTAATAGACGCTCTTCGATTTTGGTACACCCTGTATGTATATCTATAAGTAATAAATTTATAATAATTTTTAATTAACATCTGAAGATGCCAACATTATAAAATATACCAATATACTATGATAAAATTCAATAAAAATTGTTGGAACGTATATACGAAATACTATAACGAAGTTATATTAAACTAAAAAACTTATTATTATAATGTAATAATATGTTTATAGGAATTTAACGAAAAAAGGAATTAAATATGAAGCCCTTTTTAATGTTCTAGTTCTCGTAAAATTTGCAAAGACTTAATAAAAAGAGTGATGCAAACGAAGCGTAATTTTAGAGGAATTATAAAAAGATAAAAAGCACACTTTTACAAAAGACCGGAACTTTTCAACCGGATAAACTGATCAGCAATTTAAATTTAGAGCAGTCATTTTCATATTTGGTTTCTTATTTTTTCTAACTAGTCGCTTTATTAATGTTTAAAATTTAAATGCATTATTCTTCGAGTTACTCATGTTGTTAAATCATTAAGGTGGTCTTATGTAATAAATAAAAAATGTATGTTTAATTTTTAATTAGTAAATAAAACTTAAACGAGAGTGGGTTTCTTGTTAGGGAAGGTAGGTGTTGCTTTACAAACTGTTACTACTACCTTCGATCTTTAGATAGATAAGCTATTTTTGGTTTCTTTTTAATTTTTGTTCCTGAAAGTTTGACGTTCTTGTAATTCTGGCCTAGTTAATATTTAAATATTTAATTAAAATTTTCAAAATTAACAGGTTAATGATTTTTGCTGAAAAATCAAATATGTTTGAATCCAATAAATTTGAAAAGTTTAAAATCATCGATAAGTAAGAAATGCTAATAGTAGCAAACAGTAATAATCCACGACAAGGTTCCTGAAGCTTGGTATTCTTACTACACCTATCTATCAAAATCAATATACATAAATTTATGAAACTATATCGGATTCATCAAAATATGCTCAATATATTTTTTTTTGCAACGCAAGAACATATCTTGTTTGTTAACTATTTAAAAAGATTTACGACCGGTTAAATACTATTGGATTAGGCCATCGGTGATGACAAATCTTTCTGGAAAATAGATCACATTTAGTTTATTATTTTTTTAATACTAACCCGTGGAACCCCTTCCACTTGGAAAGGCGAAGGGGAAATTTGGAAACACTGAAAATTTGTCAACAGAAAATCTTGACAGTTGACCCTTTTTTTGGATTCTTACTTTTAAAATCATCTAAAAAGGTTTATGCTTCGTTTTAGTTCTACAACCTGTACTTTTACAAGTGAAAAGCAAAAAATAATGGTCGAAGTCAAAAAATTTATGTCAATGGAGTGAATTACCGCACCAGCTGACAACATGCCTATAGTGGCGCTTCTGTAAAAAATATTTAAATAAACAACGAATAAAGAAAAATGAAAAAGTGAATATCGGGTTATTCGGACAGGTTAAATCAAACAAATTTACAACTTGTCAGCCGACGCTTCGGAAAATTATATTCTCTCCATCTTCAGGACCGATATATAAACAAAATTTACAATAAGTAGGTAAGTAAATTTGACAAAGAACACTGAGTACACTCACCAAACAAGTTAAAATGGTAATAATGCCATATGAGTCCTGAAGATGGAGAGAATATAATCCTCCGAAACGTCGGCTGACAAGTTGGAAAATTGTTTTATTTAACCTGTCCAAATAACCCGATACTCCTTTTTCATTTCATCATTTCACTTGGACGAGATTTGGTTTCTCGCTACTTACTACAACCGTGACTAAAGAAAAGCACATATTTTGAAATATGCTTTATTAATAAACATAATAGTTACAGATACATATGTGGATGTATAGTAAAGTTGATAAAAAATCTGTTAATCTGTTGAAGAATTAACGCGTTGGCCATTTAATAAAATTTCGTGGATTAGGGCCAATCCCACCAGACAAAAATAATCGAGTTTTAGACAAAACTTGTTATATGACCTAGGTAACATGCTAAATTTGTTATTTTAATCTAAGTTTTGTCAAAAACTCGATATTTTTTGTCTGGTGGGATTGGCCCTTAATGTCTAACTCGCGCGTCATAAGTGTGCCACCACTGGACTAAGCAATAGATCTGTCTAAAAGTATATTAAGAAATTAGTTTCATAATCGACGATTTTGTCGTACTCAATTCTTTTAGAAAACGATTCGCCGAGTGAGAAGATCTCTATAGTATAACAGCCTTACTAATAAAATTTCGTTATACACGCGTTGAACAAGTGTATAGTTATACACTGTATAAGGACTGTATAAGGAGTGTATAAATTTTCTACTAATAAACGTTGTATACGTACTGGATAAGCTATAACTGTGTTATGCAATGGTTATACACTCGAAATGTCATTTTTCGTATGTAAGTATGACTTTTTCTGTCACTGTCACTTGAATTTATGTTATTAAAGTCATTTAAGTAAATATATTTAACCTAAAAAATGGAGAAAATGAAAAGGAATCGTTAAACTAGAGTTCTAGTTGTATAAGATTTGTATAAAATGTGTTTTGACACTCATGAAATGAAATGAGACACGATGACTACTTCATCGCTATACACGGTTTATTAGTAACGTTTACTTATACACGATGTATTCAAGCTGTATACAAGCTTTATTAGTACATCTATGAATTGTTATGACAAGCTTATACAGAGTAGAGCTTATACACGGTTTATTAGTAACGTTTTCTTATGCAACCCTGTATAAGCCCTGTATAAAATTTATACAACGTTTATTAGTAAGGCTGCAAGTTTTTAAGCTACAAACTAAACGAAAGTGAGCAGTTTCATTACTGTACTGAGAGAAAAGAGATGGTAAATTGAACGAATCTGAAATGTTGAATCTTCTCTTATTGAATTAGACAAAATTTCGTTGAATGAAACAATTTTTAGTTGTTACAAGAAATTCAAAAATGTTGTTTCAATATATTATTTTGTTAAATAAATATTAGTTGATTTAAAGTTTATAATGGGTTCAAATAAGCTTCTACGATATTATCGTTGAATTAATAAAATAGTTAGATTGGAAGAAAACCAATAAAATTCTTGAACGAAACTATTATTTTGTCTTGTTGTAGCATTTTAGTATATGCCATTTCAATGCTAAATTTGATTAAACCGAAAATTTTTATCCTCTAGCTGAACAATATTGGAATCTTGAAAAATATACGAGCCACTGTGCAAGTTTATTGTCTTGTAATTTCAGTTTGATCTTTGATGCATAACCTTGTGTTCATGAAATGTGCGTTTGCAATGTGGAAGAAAAATAGATACTACAGTTATTTATTCTTTAAAAGTTAATGCCTTTGAGGATTATTTGTTTACATTTATTTATTATTATTATATGTATACATGCATGCATACAGTAATACACCTATTGTGATGGTTCAACATTGAATACGCATTCAATTTACAGTGCTTGCATGATGATTTAATACCATCATAAGTGTAATGTTTACTCGAGAAATAATACTACGCTTTATTAACGTAATTATAATTTTTCTAACAATTACACATAATATTTTTTACAACGACAACCATTTTTCTTGCTCAGCGTCACCTGGCACATGACCAACGCCCCACCAACCCATAATTCCCCATATACTACAATAAGTTACATACATCAAAACCTAAAATGATTCAAACAATAGAATAAATTGTTTAATTTAATGCACAGAAATGGTTGATATAATTTCTGGTCGATCGCGAAGCAATTTCTAGTCGATCATAGCTACCGACACTAGTCGTGATTTATAATAAACCGAGGAGAAAACCGCTGGGAAAATTTATTGTACAAGTGAAGGAAAATCTGAGAAAATCTAAGAAAATTTAAAGAAATCTTCGTTTTTAATTTTTTTGAAAGGAAATCATGAAGCAATGCAAAAGAAAATTTTAGAAAATCCGGAGAAATCTACAAAAATCCAAGAAATTATCATAAATAGAAATCTGGTGTATTGGGTGTATATGCTTTCCTCCTCGTAATAAGCTAAGAAAATATGTTTGTCTACTTTTACCTTAATAAATACAATTCGAGTATAATTTATGTGCAGGGTTCCCACTCGTCTGGAAAATCTGCAAAAGTAAGAGAATTTAAGATTTTCCTAATTTTGTTTGGGAAAAGTCAGGGAATTTCTCATTATTAGTGCCAAGTCAGAAAAAATTAAATTATCAGTCAGGAAAAACAATTTAATTCAAAATTTTTTTTTTAAATTTTAAAAATATTATTTGTTTTTAAATTTTAAAATTGAATTTTTTTATTTAAAAATTATTTTTTTAACTAAAAATGCGATAAAATGCGGCCAGTGCTATAAATGAGTATTTTAACAATTTTGAAAGTATTTTTTGACCTTTTAAGTAATAGCTAGATAAAATCTAATAGTGTTATCATTCGTAGTTTATATTTCTGCATAATTTTTGTATTTTTCATTTTTTCTCTAAAATAATTAGGGAAGCAGGAATTTTTACAAATAAGTTTTTACATGTTAATTTCCAATGTTCGGCTAACTCATTCAGCACCCGGTATACAATGAAGTTGGGCTACTCCTGTATATACCTACTTTGTTAGTTCAAAAAGTGCGGAACGTTGAATGAAAATTTTTATAGGTTCTTTTAACGTAATAGGCAGCTTCAGCGTAGTAAATTTTGATTCAATTAACAAAACGAGAACATTCAATGAAATACTCCTCATGTTAAAATAATGCAAAAAAGTTAACATTTTATTTGCACTAGTATAATGCACGTTTTGCATTCGCCACCCGCAATGCAAAAAATTTGTTAGTTGAATCGTTTATCGTTTGATCAAGCAGTTTTTTTCTCTCAGTGTGTGTATTTGTGTTGACAATGATAATATTGATATTTTAGAAACACAAAATATGCACTAACACTTTTTAGAACTAAAATGCTTTTAAGTTATCACAAATAAAATATCCTGTAAGTATAAAATATATTTATATCAATTAACTATTTTCACCATACTACGGCATGCGCTTATTATTTTGGTGCTACAGCTGCTATAATATCAAAAATCGTATAGTGTGAATACGACTTATCTACTACTCGTACATAGTATGTATATATCAGACATTTTCCTCTTCAAAGACATATTATACTTCGTGACATTTTTGGGATAACTGTTAATTCATGAGGAACGAAAATGTGTTAGTTTATCTACTCTTACGATTAAAATGTCCCCATGTTCTACTATTTTGAGTCGAGAAAACCGCACTTTAACATCTGCTCTAAAAAAATAATTTTTAGGAGAAAATCCGTTTATACTAAAAGCTAGTAACTTTAACATTTGAAACACAAAATTTATTATACAGGGTGCTGAATGAGTTAGCCGAACATAGAAAATTAACATGTCAAAACATATTTATGCAAATATCTGCTTCCACAGACACAAAAATAATGCAGAAATATAAACTACGAATGATAAGAGCATTAGATTTTATTTAGCGTTTACTTAAAAAATCAAAAAATGCTTTTGAAATTGTTAAAAGATTCATTTATCGGACTGCCCATGTGAGTTTCCAAAAGATAACAATTTTTGAAAATAGAAATTAAATCGAATTTATTACATGGCTAGTCTGATAAATGAAAATTTTAACAATTTCAAAAGCATTTTTTGACTTTTTAAGTAAAAGCTTGATGAAATCTAATGCTCTTATCATTCGTAGTTTATATTTCTGCATTAATTTTGTCTTTCTTTTTTTCTTTAAAATAATTAGGGAAGTATAGGAGTTTCCTATGTTCAGTTAACTCATTCAGCACCCGGTATATCTATAATAATTGATATTATGTTAATTTTGATATATTTTTACTATATTTTATAGTTATTATTAATTGGAAAGAATTAAAAATTACTTGTAAACTGTAATATCAGTGAATTTTCATTGTGAAACAAACCACACTGAACGATTGAACAATTAATTTCTCAAAAATTTTAATAAGATGTTTTTTGCAACGTAGGGTGTTCATATCGATCGATCAAACAATGTGTAAAAAACATTTTACAGGGTTCCCACTAAATTTTGAAAGAAAATTCCCTGACTTTTCCAGGTTTTCCCTGACAAAAATTTTAATATTCCCTGACATTTTAGTATCGTAATACCAAACAATGGCAAAAACAAAAAATTTAAAAATGAAAAAAAATTTTGTCAAATTTAAAAATATTTTATTTGAAAATATTTTCTTAACAAAATTTTTGTTTTCCCTGACATTAGCCCTAAAAATTGTAAATTCCCTGACTTCCCATGACTTTCCCCGACAAGTTTTAAAATCCCTGACTTTTCCAGGTATTCCAGGTTTTCCATACAAGTGGGAAGCCTGTTTTATTTACAATCAATTAGTAATGGACCTATTACTTGCTATTACCTATTTAAATAAAATAATTTTTTATTTTAATTCAATAATTTGTCATTTATTAACTGTTAATTATTGATTGTGAATAAAATAGTATACAAAGTCGAGTTTCATTACAGCTTTGCATTTATAGTATCTTAGCGCACGGCTGTAATAAAGCATTGTTGTGGTTCATCCAGAAAAATATAAATCTTATATGTTTGACCGGTTAATTTTGATCTTCTTCCGAAAATAAACCCCAATATTATAAATGGATCCTGAGAAAGTAAAAATTATAAATTTTGATTTATTCTTCCTTTATAAAACTCAAAATCTAAATTAATTTCAAATAAATTTTCAATATCAACTGGTAACGTTAAATTTATGCGATAACTTGTGGCACATGCAACGGTATCAAACTTTATTTAACGATACCTTCAATTTAACTTCAAATGTCATAAATCCCATCATCAAATCAATTATAATTTTAAAAACTATCCAATTAAATTTCTTTATAATTTATATCTTCGAATCCCAATCAATTTACCAATCATCAAAAAATTTCTTCAAAAAATATTCAGTTCCCCCAAAAAAGCTCAAAAATCAAAATATAAAATCTTTAACCAAAATCGCAAATAAATTCAGGAGACAAACTTCGTCTCAACCATTTTTGACGGCCATTTCAACGGCGAAAGCCCAGTTTTCCCACCTACTTGCTACCACCTCAACTAATTGGCGGGAAAACTAGAAAATTTAAAAATATTCATACATCTTATAACGGGCGCATGTAAATTGCGTCCCACGGTCACTATTTTTAAAGGTTTTTGAAGTGGTCAAAAAAAGGTACGGGTAAATTGCGTCCCGAACTCTAATCAGATTAGTGGTAATCTCTAACATAAATCCCAACAATTTACCTGAAGTATCAGGAAAATATAGGACGCAAAAATAAAACATAACACAAGGATGTCCTTCGAGGTGGGGTAATGCGTTTTGAAATGTGAAATAAAACTTTTCTCCCTTTTTTTTACGGTGAATTTTGCTAAAGAAAAATCATAAACTAACACTAACCTACATAACCGATCTATATTTTCGCGCAGATATCTCTTTCACGAGCGATTTCGTTAAAGAAAAATCACAAACTAACACTAACCTACATAACCGATGCATATCTTCTGACAATTTTACTAAAGTATTATCTTAAATTAACACTAACTTACACCTAACCGATCCATATCTTTGCGCGAATCTCTCTTTTTCAGAATTCAGAATTAAGTATTTTTTGAATTTAGTTTATTAATTTATTGATGGGAGGTAGCTGCAATGATTAAAAATATCCCCCCCCCCCCGGGCGGGAAAAAGTCGAAAAGGTGCGATTAGGAAGCCTTGGGACTCATTTTAACGAAGTTCTTAGATTTCGCGCAATAAATTTAAAAATAAATCATATAAAATCATATATTATATTAATTAAATAATATTCCTTTTTTCTGTCGGTTTTGTGCGAGGTCACCCTGGATAATTATCTTATATTATGTTAAGGGGAGTTAAAAATCCAAGTTTTCTGTGCCCCAACAAAGTTTTTCTTTGCTTCAGGTTTTTTTAGAGCGAAAAAATTAACTATATCTATAACTATAAAAAACAATTAAAGAAAAATATTTTAGAATATTAATAATAGTTGTAACATCCTGTAGTATAAAATGCCCAAAATATTGTAAACCTTTATGCAGCTTAAGGAATAAGAGGACTTTACTTAACCATTCTGACCATGAAGGCCGATGGGACGCATTTTACCCGTACCCTTGACCGTGGGACGCAATTTGCCGTCTCCGCTTATAACATCAACAATAAAATTAGAAATTTTTAAAATTTACAAAATTAACTCCAAAATTCTAATTCAGGATTTTGAACAACTTAAAACAAAGTTTAAAATTTTTTGTTTTTAAATTTTAAAGCAAACAGAAAGTTTTTGAAAGTTCTACACGACGCACTTCGAGTCTAATAATTCCTGATAACTAAAGATGTAATGAAGTATCTTTTAAATAATTAGTACTATAGATAAAAGATAAAATCTAAAAATTGCACGTGCACCATCCCTATAATATTATAAGTGAATCATATAGCACGGGCTGTAGTAGGGTTGAAAGATTTTGTGGATAACCGCGAGGGATCGAGTAATCAAGAAGAAAAAATTGAGGGATATTCAATTTTAATCCCACTTGATATCATGATTGTAAATTACACCTGCAATTTTCAGATTATTTTTATTCTATTGAATTAGCATAAAAGAAAAATTTATATCGCATGAAAACTTGAAGCTGTAATTTTTATTTCTTTTATACATTGGTTTTAGAATTGACGCTGCAAAAAATAAAACGAACAAAATTATTTTCAATTTTTACCAAAGCTAATTTTGTACTTCCAATGCAAGTGCTGGAAATTTAGATTAAAGGCATTGGCGTCAATTACTGAAAATATTTTAAATACTAGTAATTATTTTTAATTACTACATCAATCTATTATGTAAAAATTTAAATCTAAAATTTCGGTTTTATTTCTTAAACAAAAATTAAGTTTTCAAAATTTTAATTAAAAGTCATCTTACAATTTGAAATTATTTATCGTTAATTTTTTTCTAAATTAATAGAAGAAAATCATATTAATTTTTCTGAAGCTAATTAATCTGTTTACGAAATTAGTTTTTAAAAAAATAAATTTAAACGTTAAACAGCTTTCTTGGCGTTACGAGTGGATTAAATTAAACATAACGGATCACAATTTTTTTCTATTAAATTTTTGTACCTATAGTAGTATACGTGGATACAAAAATTTCGACAGTTTTATAGGGAGTCTTTCAATAATTCATTTCTAACTCGACGCTAATGGTGATCTGTTTTATTTAAAAAAGCCGAGAGCTAATATTTGTATTTTATTATTTGTTTTAAAAACCAATTTGTAAACATATGCATTTTTATTAACTCATTATTTTAAAATTAACATTCCTATACCTAAGCTTTCTTTATATCGGCGCAGCGCTAAATTTTAATTAATTATTATCATTTCAGTTTATATAGGTACATCGTAAATTTAAAAAAAAAAATCATGAGTATTTCTAAGTTTTGATTATCGAATATCATAGGTAGGCACCTATCTGCATAAAGCAACTTGTTAATCTTTTTCTGTACATATTTGATTTTTAAATATTTCCTTTTTATGCAAAGAGGCGGTTTGAACATGATTTATGAAATTGTGATGCTAAATTGACGAATTTGATACAAAACGAAATAAATCTGGGAAACTCGGTTCTTACTGTAGGATCAAAGCCCTGTAGTCATGGTAACATCAAACAGATACTTGTAACAGTTCCGGGAGCATAGGAGGCTGCGAGCTTTGAGTTTACAATCAGCTCCGGAAACAACTGTCTGAACGCCTGAAGTCAGCAATCGCATAACTCTCTCTCTCCAACGCGCACACTTCCGGATTGTATTATAAGCCAAGTATTTTAATTATTACTATAACTTAACTTCACTTGATCAAATTTAAGCGTTGCTTTTCTCCAAATTATAAGCATTTAGCTATACCTGCCTGTTTTCTTCCTATAGGTAGTACATTATAAATTTTTGTGCATAAATCACATTTTACGATCTTTTAAAAATTGAGATGAAAATGCACGGTATAAAACTATTGCGGCTATCAGTAATGTTTTAATTGCCCTGTAGTAATAAATTATTGTAGTCGGATTGATAGCGGTTAAAACAGAAACAGGTCCGCCCAAAGGTCTCTTCTGTATAGTACGGCAAATCATTTATAACTGCTTGCCTGTCTGTCTGCTCTTCCTTTATTATACTTTTTTATTAATATTTATTATTTATTAATATTTTATACGTTCCGCGAGTAGACAGAGGTTTCGATATATGTAAGAGCCGCTACTAAAAATTTTTATTGTATACTCCTCGAGCAGTTTCGGTATACAATAAAAAATTAATTGTTTTTGTAGTGCCTATTATCGCTATAAAACTTTTGTATACACAAAAGAAGCAATAGTCAAATTTGTTTTATTTTTTGTAATTTATTTTAAGGCAAACTTTGTCTTCGACGTTATATTCTTTATAATATTACTGGGACAGTTTGGGTAAATGCGAACATTGGTAATTTGTAATTTTATAATTGAATCGCTAAGTGCAGAAAGGAAAGTACTACAAAATTTACATTTTGAGATAATCGATTTAAACTGTTTAAATTTTTAACCATACTTTTCAGCTGCGCAATTTTTTTACACAAATTTAGAAATGGCTGTTAGATATAGGAAAAGTGAAAAAATAAGTTAATTGTATCAATATCTTACCCAAAAAAAAATATTTATTATATTGAAGTACTTACCTTTCTGCACTTAATAATGCTGTTTAATTTAAACAATTGAAAAAACTTAAGTAAAAGAAAATTTTATTTTATAGGACATAAAATACATTCATTCAAAGGCAAAATAAACATTGTTTTTCGTTATATACAGTGACTAACAATATTATTCATTCAGTCCTACGTTAGCAATGTAAATTATTGGTTTTGAAGGCGTGTTTTGTCATATAAAAATTATTTTTACAGCAATACTTATTAGAAATTTTATTTCCTTCATTTTTGTTTATATAAATTTTTCTATTCTGTCGCACCATTTAAAAGTTACAGTAACTTTAAAAAAGCTCTGTAAAATACAAAATAAAATTTTGTCTGTATCTCAAAAACGGTGCAACGAAATAGAAAAGTGTATAAGTAGTTTTTTCTTCTGAATTTCATTCCCTACATTTTTGTTCATATACATTTTCCAATTCGTTGCACCCTTTTTGAGATACAGATGAAATTTTGCATTTTACAGAGTCTTTTTTAAATCACCGTAACTCTGAAATGACGCAACAAAATAGAAAAATTTATATAAACAAAAATGAAGGAAATGAAATTTACAACGAAAATTTTTTAATAAGTATTTCTGTCAACCACAAACATCTGCTGTTAATTATGTTGGCGACGCGACGTCGCAAAAACGCATTATTTGCTGACGAATAACTAACTAACGCTTTATGGTAGAACTTTTATTCCTGCACTAAACGATCGGGCTATGTTGAAAATATATGACATGATGTATAACTCAATTTCGACAAATTTGTCAGTACTTTCCTTTCTGCGCTTAGCGATTCAATTATCCAGAAGGTTTTTCACTTGTCAAATGTAAATCAAGTCCAATGGGAAATTGCCTTCAAACCGTTTTCGTTGGCTACCATTGTTTATTATTTACTCTATTTGTTCCTTTCTAATATTATTATTTTTTTAAATTATTATTTATTTAATCTATTGTCATGTCCTGAAAGTATTGAATGAATTTAATTTGTTTTTTTTATTTTTTGAATTTTTTTGGGAAACAATTTTGGAATTTGCGAGTTTTGCTGTTGTTTGTGAGATTAATTGAAGTCAGAGTTTTGATTTTGTTAATACATGCCTAATATCTCGATGCTTAAAAGTTGTTCAATAATTAATTTAAATTTTGAAAATAAAGTAAAAAGATATTTCTAAATTAATAAAATTTCGCATGAGAAATTAAATGACAATGATGACGATGGTGTTACGCGACAAATTTTTCCATTTGTGATTTGTAAAAGTCAGGATTGGTTCAATAAAATAAAGTGTCCAAAATAAACTACAACTACCGGTATAAAAATAAAAAAATTTTGGTTCCACTGAAAAATAGAGGTTGGTAGTGTGGAGCAGGTTTTAAGAAGGTATGGAGTCCGATAAGAGGTTAAAAAAAGGAAAAGTGGATTGGAAATTAAGTTATCTATAGCAGAAAGTGCTGGAGAAATTGGATTTTTTTTATTTGTAAATTAATAGATGGTCAATGTTAATATTTGGGTATAAAATCAATCATTACGATTATAAAATTTTGGATGTTTTGTGAGAAAACATCATATGGTTTTAAAAAAAGTTGGAAGAAAAGTTATTTGGAAATTGGTATTAAAATTTGGAATCTTGAGAATGGTATTGGTATTTATTAATGGACCTTTTGTAAATTCAACCAAGTATTAGATAAATTATGATGAAATTGAATTCCAATGGAACCAGATGGAACACATGTGGTACTTCAGGTTTTCTACAGTATTTAAAACAATAGATAGATGTGGTTTTAAAGTAATAGTGAAATTAAGAAGAAAATCTGTGAAAGACTCCAATTATCACCGGTAAGACTGTTAAATTTAAAATTTATTCCGAACACGGACCACTATTTTTTTTACTTCATTATATTGTATTATCATCATGTTGCAAATTGGAAATTGGAGATATAGAGTATGTTTTTTAAAAGTTAAATGAGACTCGAAGTTTCAATTGTAATTTCACCTCATTGTTTCAATTTGATTTATAATCAACGATTTAGAAATATTACTTATCGCGAAAATTTTGTCTAAGCTCACTAGATGTCAGGCTGTACTTTATTAATATTGCTTGTTTTTCTTTTAAAATTGATATTAAATCGCAAATTCCTTTTGATGTGTTTTTGTTTCATTTCCGATTATTAGAGAAATAATCTTTTTTTGAATTTGAGCTAAGCCGTGGTTAAATTATTTACAGGAGTCTCATAAATTTATTTTTTATTTGTTAGGTTGTTGTAAAAAAAAATTTCTCTTAATATTTAATTTGTTTTTTTTTTGATTTTACACTCTTAACATAACACTATATTACTTATTAGTATTTTTTGACTGTACGACTTATTTTTTTGCTTTTACTATTCTATTGTAATCGTAACATCGCAAACAATAGAGCTAACCTTATAATTTTTGCATCATTTTTATGATCCTATTGAAAACCAATGATAACTAATATGGAAAATCCGGTGATCACTGACAATACACAATCGACCGCAACTCCCCCGACTAACGTGGTGCGAATATGAACTAAATCCGGAAGTGTCGTGGGAGACATGTAGCAGCTTATTCGACACGTGTTAAACTATTGAAAAGCGACGTGCCGTAATAAAATCAAAGAAACATCATTTTATTGATAACGTATTGGATTTTTGGCTTTCTAAATTTTAAGGCATTAGGGAAGTTGTTTTTGTAATATTTTTGACCGACGACTTTACTTTAATGAAAGCAGAAATGTAATATATACAATCATTCTTAATACTTGATAGATTATAATATATTAGCTATGTTTAAATAAATTACACTACTAATTGATTTATGTACATAATTATAATATAACATATTTATATAATAAGACATCGCTGATTCAGATCTCTAACGAACGAGAAACTTTAATTTTTGTTTACTTAGAAGCATTAAAATAATGTCAATAGACGCACAAATGATTAAAGCAATACACAATAAATCAAGTGTAATTTAAACACCGTTGAGTTTGTTAATTCATAGTTAACCTAACGTTTCCTGAAAGGCGCGTGTCGCTTTCAGATTCTCTCTGGGGCTCTATAATCTTTAACCATGGACAATGAGACACGTTTGTTACATTTCATAGTCGCTGAATATTCGATTTGTTGCAATAGTGTGGGACGATGAGTAATAAAAATACTATAAAATTTTAGTTTTACTAAATAGATTTGATTTTTTTAAATATTGGTCGTAAATATTATGTATCTGGAAATCATATTATAAATATGTTTTTTTTATTTTATATAAGTTATTTTTCAAATTTTGTAGTATAAAATGACTCCTTCTTGAATATCATTTCAATTTAAAATGTCTTTTTTTATCAGTAGTAATAAAATTAAAATTTCGAGTAAAAATATTTAGTTTTGGATTCAAACTTTAAATTTTTTAAAACTTTAAAATTAATTTTTATATTTTTATTTTATATTATATTTGTTATAAAATATTGTTGTATTCTTCTTTCTTATATTTATAATTAATTAATAATTAATTCAATCAAACAATCAAAAACACAAGTTTTTTAGAACTTGATTTCCATCAACCAAGATGACGTACCAGAGAATATAATTAATACTGTGATTTCCCGCCGTCTCATTTACAGCTCACAGATCAATTTGGACTTGAGATCACAGGAGTATATCCACAGCTCCCAGGATTGAAACCACGGCTTTCCGCTTTTTGGTCGGACAGCATAGGCTTTCCGCAACACAGCTGGTATAATTTTGATGAATCAATTTCAAAAAAGTAAATTCAAATAGAAGGTCTTCATTTTATTTCATCTTATTCGCGGTTTTATATGCGAAACTGATCTCATCGGATTCATACTGAAAATATAAAATTAATCGACCAACGTAAACCTAACTACCAAATGCCCATATTGCGATGATATAAAGAGAAAAGGATTTGCCATTTTCTGTTCAAATAATAAATTTAACAAAAACATTGCATAATAAAAACATTAGTAAATTATTTAATAATGACAAATAGAAACAACAAATACAGGCTAAATTATACAGATCTGCAACTAAAAAGCTGTTTGATTATTTTCAACCAATTTCCATTTATTTTAGTGTGCTGCGAATATAAAACAAAAATTTGAAAAAATCCTAACGTCAGGATTTAACACAAAATACAAAATCTCTTCAAAATTAACAGATTTTTCTCACTTTTGGTATTTTTTTTTATCTTGGGTTAAAATCAAGTCAAAATATTACTATTAATTAATGCTTGCCGTCCTAAATTAATTTTTAACTTTATTTTACTAAAACTGAGTAATTGATGATGAAAATGATGGCATTTGGATGTTTCAGAGAGATATTCCAGATGCTACTCACAAGAGTTTCACAGGGAAGAAGAAACGTTTTAGTGTGTTTTAGTGCGCTCATTTCAGTTTAAAAATAATCTCCATGTAAAATTTTTAATTAAAAATAAATTCTCGAAGTCTATTTTCATTTATTTTGAAGTATTGTCTTATTTAAGCTGAATTTTCAGGAAATGTGCGATGTCTTATGTCAAAACGGAGGTCATTTTGAGATTCAGGGTATAGAAAAATACAAAGAATATATCTAATGGAATAACAAAAAAAAAAATTGGCTATGTAAACATCGCATAACTTTTCCCATTTAATTTGGGTATAAACAATTTGGGAATAAATAAATAATTTGGGTATAAAAAATGATGGTTCAAAAGTAATTGGGACTTGAACGTTTCTTATTTTCTTTATCATTTCCACAATTTTCAACGAATTTTCATCTGGCCTCTAAGTTTAACTACACTGAGAGAAAATAGATGGTAAATTGAACGAACCTGAAATGTTAAATCTTTTCTTATTGAATTAAACGAAATTTCGTTGAATGAAACAATTTTTAGTTGTTACAATAAATTCAAAAATGTTGTTTCAATGCATTAGTTTTGTTAAATAAATATTAGTTGATTTAATGTTTGTAATGGGTTCAAATAAGCTTCTATACGATATTATCGTTGAATTAATAAAATAGTTAGATTGGAAGAAAACCAATGAAATTCTTGAACGAAACTATTATTTTGTCTTGTTGTAGCATTTTAGTATGTCATTTCAATGCAACCGAAATGTTAATCAGCTAAACTGAACACAATAAAATTGTTGAATAGAAGCTTGAAAAATATGCGAGACACTGCGCAAGTTTATTGTCATATATTTCAGTTTGATCTTTGATGCATAATAACCTTGATGTGTTCATGAAATGAGCGTTTGCAAAGTGCTAGAAAAATGGATACTACAGTTATGAATAATTGTTTAAAAGTTAATACCTTTGAGGATTATTTGTTTAAATTTATTTATTCATAAAATGCATTACTGTTAATACAGTAATACACCTATTGTGATGGTTCAACATTGGATATACGCATTCAATTTAGAGTGCTTGATTTAATACCATCATAAGTTAGTGTAATGTTTACTCGAGAAATAATGCTACGTTTTATATTAACGTAATTATATTTTTCTAACAATTACACATAATAATTTTTACAACGACAACCATTTTTCTTGCTCAGTGCCACCTGGCACATGACCAATAACGCCCCACCAACCCATAATTCCCCATATACTACAATAAGTAACATCAAAAACCTAAAATGATTCAAACAATGGAATAAATTGTTTAATTTAATGCACAGAAATGGTTAATACAATATACCTACTTGGTTAGTTCGAAAAGTGAGGAATGTTGAACCAACCTTTTACTACGTCCTATTAAAGAAACTGATAGCTTTAGTGTAGTAAATTTTGATTCAATTAACACAACGAGAACGTTCAAGGAAATACTTCTCATGTTAAAATAACGCAAAAAAGTTAACATTTTATTTGCATTAGTTTAATGCACGTTTTGCATTCGCCACTCGCAATGCAAAAAATTTGTAGGTTGAATCGTTTATCGTTTGATTAAGCAATTTCTTTCTCTCAGTGTATGATTTACATGTCATATACATGACTTTTGGTTGCGTGGTTTAACCTGTGCAATTGATACTATTTCTTTTCATATCCTTACCACACACAGACATACAGACGAACATCGAACTAAAATTTATCAAAAACTTATAAGGACATAATGAGACACATTTTAATACCAAAATTTCAATTTTTGATTTTTAGGTGGATTACAATACTTTCCCTTATTATACATACGTGTAGGTGGGAGAAAGTAAAAATTAAAAAAATCTAACAAAATTTTAATTTACTCCAAAAACAAATGGTTGTTCGTTCAATGAAATTTATGATTTTTCTAAATAATGATCTTGTTTTAATAAACCGTTAAACCGTTAAATAAACCACTCTGAAAAAAGTTTTGTAGTCGTTACAAAGTCGTTAGTAGCTATAGCCTCAACAGAGCTTTTTGCTGCTACAACAAATTTTATGCTGCCACAACAAAGTTTTTTGTATTCAGAACAAACTTTTTTTCCAAACAGCATAAAATTTGTTGTAGCATCAAAAAACTCTGTTGAAGCTATAGTAGCTACTAATGACTTTGCTAGGACGACAAAACTTTTTTCAGAGTGTATGTATTTTTGTTTTAGGTATATATCAATAATGTACGAATTCTGAGTATGGATAATTGTGCTTAGGTTTTACCAAATTTATTGTTATGATATATTTTGATTTGGGCAGTTGGTAGAATTTAATTTTTGTTGATAGAATTCTGTTTTGTTTGATTTTTAAATCTTGTGATTTGCCGCTTTTTTTTAACTTGGCGCCAACTAGCTGATAAATTGTGGCTTTTAGTCAACAATGTCTGACATATTGGATGGATCATTTTATGCTTCCGAGAGTTTTGATTACATTTTAGGGAAATTTAAGAATTAAATTAAAAGAAAAAAAAATTAGTTGTTTTGAAAAATAAAATAAAATTAAATGTTGGGTGGGATAATTGAAAAGAATTATAGTAGAAGATAGGAAGTGAAGATTGTTAAAGTGTTGGAAATTTGCAAAATATGTATTTGTATATAATTTAAAAAAACGAAGGAATTGCTTTTGAATTGATACTATATACGGCAACTGGGTATACTTATCAATTTGTTTAACATTTCTGTTGGGTGAAATTTATTTGAAATTAAATTGAAAGTTAGTCGATCAACATTTAAGAATTACATTATTTAGAAAATTTTCTTTTAAAAAGTTTGGTATATTAATGTAAAATACAGTCAATACTTTTACTTTAATGGGTTTACGACTAGCTATATAGAACCCATCCAAAAATATGCTGCCAAAAATATCACTATCTACCAAACATTATCCTGTCTATTATTGTCTTTTTCCAAAAAAATCATGTACAATAATAGATTATCCAATTCAAAAATCTCATCATGATAAAATTAAATAAATGGTTATTATAGGTAAGATATTATATTATACAAACATGGTGGAACTCGGACGACCGTAGTTAATTTCAATTTTGTTTGAAATAGTATTTTTTTTAACTTTGCAAATTTTATTCAAATATTTTGCAGTGGGCAAAGTTCACTACTGTATATTACTGCCCTGAAAAATTGCTCCCCAAGTAAAACTGTTCATCCGGTCAAGTTCACCCTATTTTACGTTAATTAATGAAAAGAAATACATTACTTTGCTTTACTTAGTAATAGTCTAATAGTAATATGAAATAGTAATTAGAAATAATAATTTATATACCAATTTCTTGAATAACTTTTAATATTATTATGGTTTTAATTGCATCTCTAATTATTACGACCTTGGGTATCGGGTAATGAAAATTTACAGAACTGGTAAATAAAAGATTATTATTTGAAATAATAACCCCAAATTTGGCGCCACATCGTGAATTGCTATAAAATTGCTAACAAAGAGTGATTAAGGCACCGGCGGTATAAGGGATGAGACTTTGTTTATATCTAAAATTATTCATGAAAATAGTTTATTGAAGCATTGCAAAACAAACAAGGAAGATTACGAGATTAAGAAGGAAACTTATCAAATATCTGACTTTTGATATTTTCTGAATTTCATGATTTTCTTATTTGATATTGTAAAAAATATGTGCCAATGCTTATTGTATCAAAAGCACAATGCTTAACACAACCAAAGGTTGAACACTGATTGTGAGTATTACCTACATTGTGCAATGACAACAAAATTATTGGAAAGGTGTGTTTAATGGTGATTTATACTTACCTGAATAACCTTTACTAGAACTAATTTTACAATATAACGACACAAACTGTCTGGAAGATAATTCGCTTTTTATTTTCTTACGTCTACAATCTACTATATAGCTATAAGGACATTATTAATATTATTTTTACTAATATTATTGTAAAACGGTATATGTTAGTGTAATATTATGATATTGTAGACATACTAAGTTTACAGGTAAGTACACTCATCTAATACATTTGTATATTTATTATTATACTTTGATCAACAACCGCAAAAGTAGAGAATATACTAAAATATATACCTACAAAAAATATTGTACTAATATTGAACTTAATTTTTTAGCCAATGTTGCGGGAGAGCCGAAGTACTAAGAAATCCGATGAAGTCCGTTATTCAAATCCGAAAATTCTGCTCTGTAACTCAGTCAGCGATCACACCAAACCACTGCCGATGTGCATAATTTAAATACTAATTTGTCACTTTAAATTTCAAAAATGAGTGAGTGTGTTTTCCCGATGATTAAATAACTGGTACCATTTATAACAGTGCAACTTGTTTTTCTGTTTGATCCTTATGATACTAATGTATTTGGATTTTGATCATTGAAATTAAGTAGCATATCCTTTAACTTTTATCGGAAATTTTGACACAATAAAAGGTGCATGTGTGACACAATAATGTAATACGGTGAAATGGTAGATAAAAAGGCGTTGGTATAAACAGTGACCGCCTATTTTATTAACACTGTGTGTACCCTCTTTTTCAGAATCTACCAATAGTATAGTCGATCAGAGTATTGGATTTCAATAGAGAAAGAAGATTTGTAGTATCACTCAGTCAGTCTTGTGCGCACGCTTGTTCAGTTAACAGTCGAACTTTTAAGCTCAGAGATTTCAATTACACAAAAGTGATAAACAACCGAGTTTTAGAAGATTTGCTATTATCTAATACCTACTGTAAAAGCTCCAACTCGCCGGTGTTACATAATTATGGCAGAGTTTTGTCAATTAGTCGTGGTTATGAAATTAACTTGAAAGTGTTTAACATATTTTAATTGGAACAGTTTTAAAAATTTTCGTGAAAATCTTTGACAGTGAAAACAGTGAGACCGCATACAAGAAATGAAGGTGAGTCGATCTGTGATCCACACACTAGATCAATTAAATATTACTATTCAATATTCAATATTTAAATTTGCTTCAATATAAAAAATGTATATGTAATGCAACAGCTCAAGCAATAGTGTTCAAGTGATTTCTTTTTTTCCCATACATAGATATACTAACTACTTTAGCAGAAATTTAACTTTGCCATAGAGTATATCTAATAGAAAAATACTTCTTGAATTGTTAAGTATAAGTAATAGGTAGCTGCTTTAAATTTACATAAATTATAAATTGAAATTCCTTAGTTATAGCATTAAAATGTAAAGGAAACTTAAAAAAACAACATTTATAACTTGCATCATCTATAATATTTGGATTAAGCTGTAACATAAATAAACACGATCGGGCCTTGAGGACTTGTAGTGTCTTTTAAGAGGTTGACTGACTGAGTTCATTCTTTAGTTGAGGTACTTGAATTTTTTAACTGGCAATAAGTATACCTACTCGTTTCAGAGTGACATTTCAACAAGAAGGTTGACTTTTATATTGTAACTTTTTTTTTAACTTTATGGTACGACGTACGGGTTAAACTTAAAGGATATGATGTCAGTTCTCAACTATATAATAAATATGTATATATACAATAACTCCTTACATTTTCAAAGGAACTGTCGTCTTGTCCTAGTTATAACTCTTTTCGACTCTCTTATATCAAGATTAATAGTAAGTCAATATAGTATATCAATAATACAATTTTAATGAATACATTAGAATCTTATAAACTTTCCTGTTGCACCCATATGTAATTTAGTTCTTCACCCTACCCCGGTACCTTCGACAGCAAATAATGTAAGTACTATTATAATTAATACTATACACCTATATATAAATTGGTTCTGAAAGTTCAGCTTAATTAAAATTTTTTACACAATATATCTTCTAATATATTTATAATATAGTAATTTAAACCTAAAGGTGGTAACGATTACGTCTGAAGAAAAATTGAAACTTACTAAAGCCGGTTTTAACTCTGTCAGTAGGAAAATAAATTCTGCAAGTTAGTCGTCGGTATGCCTATATTGAATATTATAATTAAAAACTTAGTTAATTGAGTTTTAAAGTTTTTTTTACCACCAATATTTTGAATGGGTTGAAAAATGTAGCCTATCAATAATATTATTGTTTAGGTGTATTTAAATTTGGCACAAATGTTAAATACGTGTACGTGAGATCTTTAATGACCCTAACCTAATTGTCTATCTACCCATACCAAAGTAATTAATTTAGTTGTCTTTACTATTATTATTATTATTCTAGAACTTTGAAATATGATTTTATGGCAACGTGAATATAACGAATACCTATTAATATAATGTATCAAGGCTAAAGTAATCGATGTAAGGAATTTTAATAATCTCAAAAATACGATATACCTAATCTATTGCCAGAGCAAAACTTGATAATAAAAACAATCTTGAGAGGACGAGGTTAGAAGTTTGTATCAGGTCGAGTTAAATTGGTTTCTAATACTGGAAATGAATTTTCTGTAATTCTTCAATAAATTATTTTCAAGCATTGAAGTGTAATGTGGTGTAGTAATTATGTAACCATATTTATAACTACTTATATAAGGAATTTTAATTCCTTTTTTAAAAAAAATGATTAGCCATGTTGTATATTATTATGAATTCATATACCTACTTCATGCTTCGTAATTTACATGTATTTCACTAAATTGACCATGTTTTAAATGTAAGTATTTTGCATAACACAATTGGCATAAAAACATGGACGGTGTTAATTAGGTGTTATATAGTTAATTTTTATTCAATACGATTGAACCAAATTGTGGTTTCGTTTTTCGGTATTTATTATTTCTTTTATTTCTACAATTTCAAATTCTGCATTGGAATCTATTCTACATTGAATTTTTAATATTGAAAATGTACAAAATTTAGAGAAGAAATTCAAAAGTGGGAAGATTCATTTTAGTAATAATATAATATATTATTATATAGTATTATTATGCATGTATATTAGGGCAATACATTACAGTAAGTTTGATAATTCGTTACTTCAAATATATATTCATAAAAATATGGATGTTTTTAATAAAAGAAAGTTAAATAAAAATTAACAAAAAAAAACAAACTAATAGGTACATTATATTATTGTATAAATTTTACTATATCATTACTATATCTATTTATCTACCTAACTATATTAAAAATGTATAGAAAAACTTTTTCAGTATTATTTTATTCTTCTACTTTATCAAATTTTTAAAAATAAAATCACTGTAAACAGCTTTATCTGAAACTTTTAGGTAAAAAAATATAGTAGTATACAATCATATATAGATACTATTATACTATTAGTTACATAATATTGAATATAGTAGTATATTATTAAACTAATATACGAATACTATATAGGTACTATATTGTTATCCAACTTATCTATATTAAATGTATTATAATACATATTATTGCTTCCTTAAACATTTATAAACTTATTTGATTGTTTTCAAACTACTAGAATTTATTTTTCTGCTTTTATTATTAGCAGATACTAATATGTCAGAGTTTTTCTAAACTTTAAGTTATTATTTGCTCTGTCTATCAAAATAATAATTCTCAGTCCCAATGATAGCTCAAAGGGAAGTTTTCTTTAGTCACAGCAGATGACTGAAAAATAACAAAAAACAATTTCTATTGTAAAATTTTTGTTTAAATATTGATGTGCTGATAAATTAACATTTTGATATTGACTAATTTTGGTTGCGAATGCAGCTTCAGAAATGTATTTCCGTTACTTAATTATAAATTTCATTCATTAATTTCATTTCATTGCCTACTTCAATTTCGTAACGAAGTTTATATTAATCCTTACTTATTAATTATTATAATAATATATTTTTGCAATTATGAGCTTTTTCTATTGGGTTAAAATACACTAAATAATTAACATTGCATTCAAGAGTAAAATTTTGCCCACAGAAATGTACTCGTGTCACTCTGGTTACTATATTTAATTAAGAGTGAGTCAAGACTTCTTAATTTAGTTGTTTATTAAATAAAATATCATAGTTCCGAATATCAAATTATAATGTAAGCTTATTAGCTAAATTAATTATGTGAAAAATCAGTGTTTATACTTTTTTTGATTAATTTTGTTTAAATTTGAATTACGAATTCTAAGTAGACACCCAACTAATAGTTTTTTTTGTGGTAGCTATTTAAGGATTTGAATAACTATATCTTATTTATCCTATAGAAGATGTTTAAATTGCCTATATTTAATATAACAAATAAAGTTATTAATCTTGGCTATTATCAAACTCATCTCTTACGTTTCTTCAGCGATAGATACAAATTGATATCATATGTCTTGGTAGTTAACGGCTTAAAGTTAATAAAAATCTCAGTAACTTAAACATTTCGCTATTTCTTCATTTAGCCATATGGGAACACTCAATAAAATTATTTAATTTTAATAATTAAAAATAAATCATCTATTATGATGCAAAATTTTAATTTTACAAATAAGGATGGACTTTTTTATATGAGTGTAGGTAATTCATAATAATGACGTTTTTCAGAAGCAGACACTGTAAATCTTATAAAAGCAATTTTGTTTATTAATATGTACTACCTATCGCACATGTGTTTGTACATAAATAACCAATTAATATTTTCCAATGAGAAAATTGCTTATTAGTTCCGTCTGTTTTACTCATTTGTATATAGGTATGTAAATAATAAAATATAAACAACATGTAATATACTCATAATCGTATTGGGGTAGTGTGAATGGCCCCCTTGGGGACATGAGGGGCTACTTCACGAGTAAGAACGCGAACTCCTGCTGTCTTAACCCCCCATAGTGTCGGTCCACTACCATACCGTTTCACGATAAATTATTACTCTTCTATGGACAGCAGAAAGCGTGAAAAATGTGTCGGCAGATCGTAGCTTATGTTATTATAAAGTTACCTAGTATATGTGATATACACCATGATATACCTACATTAGGATATTTAAAAAATATATTAAAATTATTTGATTATTTATCATCTACCTACTTATACACACGTTACGTGCTTTAGTAACATTAGAGAAGATACATTAAAATAACGTGACTGCAATCATAATAGTAATCAGATTCGTTTAAGAATTACCGTCTAATATAATTTTATTTTAAAATACTTACAGTAATTTATTTAATTAATATTTATCATAAAAAAGTGTGATTTCAAATGACACCGCCATATACACCCCAACGTATTATAGGAAAAGTAGTGTTCTCTAAATTTTGTTCTAAAGATTTCTGCTTTCCATTAGGAATTAATGAATAACTGCATTTGTTTTTCTTAATTACATCTTAAAAATGGAAATTTGAATCTTGAAAATTACAAGGAACTCTTTGAAGATATTATAGAAATAAGTAAACCTGTATACCAACAATAGTGAGCAAGCAATCGTAGATGTTAATATTGAAAATTACATACTTCGACAAAATCTATATATATTATGTTACATTGTTACATGTCAATATAGAAACCAACGTCTGTGTGATAATGAGGCAATCAACATAGAATGGCCAATTATAAAACTATCTCCAGAAGACATAATTGAAAATTTTTTTCTTAATAACTAAAAGAAAAGTTTAAATAAACAATAGGAAACATAAATTAGATCTCAATATACAATAAAACAAAGTTATTTATAATGTTTCGTTCTAATTAACAAAATCATAGAGGTATAAGTCCAGTCGATATATCCTGTAAAATTGTATAAAGCAAACAGCAAAACGTTCAGATCTGCTGGTATATATTTCTGCAGCCAATAATAACAAATTACATCAGCAATCAAAATAAAATTTAAATATCATTACAAAAATGAAGAAATACATCTACATCACAGCATGTTCGTGAATTCACCAGAAAACATTCAGAGACTCCTAGAAGTCTCCTGGAAGGCAAATCATATAATTTTTGATTTATGTTTTCTGCAATTTTGGGTTCTTTTGCTTTAAAGAAATTTGAAGATCCTGTGGTATAACATAAATAATATAACACAAGTAAATGTTCAATAATTTTTACACTCGACGAGGAACTACGAGAATCCCAAACAACACTTAGTAGAGTGTTCTAACCCCTTCAAATGTTAATTACATTCATTTTCTTGCCCTTCAATAGCTATACTCCGACGGTGAGCGAGAGTTCTCTTAAGATGACACAAACTACCAATACTATATTTTATTAATAAAAATATGAAACAATGCAAATAAAATATTAAATCGAGTTTCGAATTTCGACGTCAAGAAATGTTGGTTCAACTCAAAAAAAGCGAAAATCTTCTGAATGAGAAATGTTTACTTGATTCATGATACATTTCGCAATAATTCAGTTTCGTAATAGCACATTTTATTATTAATTATCAAAAAAGACAGCATGCAGTGAAATCAAACTCATTACCCACAATTGCTTCCAAAACCTTTTGCCATGAAGCAAAGCAACACAATTGAAAACTGATTAAAATTCAAAAAAATTTCAAAATATAAATTGTCTATTGGACAAACTCCTGGAGTTTCTGGTGAGTCAATGTAGACGTGTGTAGTTTGACGTTGTTCTGATGGAACACTAAACTTCTCTTGATGGTCAATTCTGGCTGCTTCTGGTTAATTACTAGCTTCAAACGGTTCAATTGTAGCCAGTAGAGGTCCAAATTCAGTGTTTGGCCATACGGAAGCAGCTCGTAGTAAATGATTCCTTTCCAGTTCCACCAAATGCACAGCAAAACCTTCCTGACCGTTAGTCCTGGTTTGGCCACCGTTTGAGCTGCTTCACCACGCCGCACAACATTGTCGTATGTGGCATATTTTTATCCACAGTTGCTATTCGTTTAAAAAATGAATCGATTTCGTTCCGTTTGGCAAAGGTATTGCAGATGGAAGTTCGATCTATCATGCACCCAAACATCGAGCTTCCTTTTGAATCCAGATTTATACAGATGGCTCAAAACTGTTTTGAAGTAGATCTTTAGCTCCTGACTGCTAACAATCCGGTCTACTCGATCATTTCCATGATTTTATCGATATTTTCGACGATAAGCCTATCTGCGCGAGGTGTATCTTCAGCATGGAAAATGCTGGAACGGAATCGACAAAACCAAGATTGCCGTAATTGGCTGTAGCAGTATAGAGACCATAAACTCCTTTTACAATCTCAACCCCCTGGTTAGTATTTTCGCCGTTAACAAAGCAAAGTTATAAAATATACCGTATTTTCATTAGCTTAACTTCCATCTTTTACACTCTAGAACTCACAACTAAACCGACCAATCAAAAAACTGTAAAGCAATTGTTTTCGACGAGATCTCATATATTTATCACTACAGCCATCGATCAAAAAAAATTATAGATTTTTTCCTCAACCTATTATTTTGAAATTTTGGTGTTACCAAACACCATTTATAGTAATAAATTATTTTTTTAAATTTAAATAAAACAAATTCTAACAGTTTAAAAATAATTTTAAAAGTTTACAGAATTTCATATAGCAATTAAAATTGTTTAACTTCATTTTGAAGTTAAGAATTTTATCGATGGAGTTGTTTTCAAATTCAAATTTTTATTTTTAATATGAAAGAGGATAATAAGTGCAATAGATTCAATTTACTTATATTTTATAAGTTTTTCATATCGTTGTTCTTTGGATTTCCATGCTGATGGGCAGATATTTAGTAATCTCGCTTTTATTTGCAAGTTAATATAATGATATAATTTTAATACCTGCGTATCTATAAAGCTACAAAATCATTTTAGCTATTAATTTTGAAATTTTTTTGGAATAACTGCATGTACAACATATAACCAGTATGATATTGAGCATTTAGATTTTTTTTTGACTCCCAAGACATGGCTAATTTCTTTTCAATTGAGAACCTTAGGTTTTGTTTCAAACATCTTAAAGCTCTTCCGGAGATCATGGCCTATTCTGCAACGGGATTACTTTGCATTATAAAAATGAATTTGAATTGTATATGAGACAATTTGCGATTGTAATTCATTTCTTGTTTTTAATTCAGAAACTTACTCAATTGGAAACACTAAAAGCTTCACTGCATGTTGATTTTGATGTGCTTACAGCTCTGCTAGTATTGAAGTGCATTATTTGATCAGCGAAACCGAATTGTTTAATTGAAACCCAGTTGATATAACGTCATCTTTGTTCTCAATGAGAAGTTGTCATTGAATTAAGTTAATTGTGGCAGCAGTCGATTCTTTGATTCCTTGATGAGGATTATTGGATGGATGGATGGATGCTGGTTTTGTGTGGATCCATTCATCAAGTGAAATACTCATCTTTAACATCGATAACATCTTAAAACATTTATGTTTTGGTTATCTTATCAACAATTTGGTAAGCCTAAATTATTACACATTCTTTTAATTTTTTATTTTGTGTTATATCCTGACTAACGAATTAAAAGTAAATGACTGCTGTTGCTATTAGTTTCATTTATTTCAATTGTCGCCATTTTTTATCGTTTTATTTCTACATTTACTGATAAAAAATTAAGATTTACCTTAAAACCCTAAATTAGCTACAACGACAGGTTGTAGAACATAATCAAGAATACCAAGCTACGCCAACGCATGTAATACCACAAGTGTCAGTTGTACGAAATGAAGACATTTTCGTTACAATATGAGAGATGTAATTAAATCTTTTAATTAAGAATTCAATTTGCATTATTTGAATGGATGTACTTGACACTATTTTGTTATTTTGAAAAATTACTTATATAAACAAACGTATAGGTATATTTTTATTCTTGTCAGATTTTAATTTGCCATAGATATAACTCTTGTTTAGATTATAGTGCATTTTCAATTGTTTCAATAATAAACTATAATAAGCCAATGAGTGTGAGCAGATTAAAAGTAAATTATTATTTTAAACACTGATAAATCACTCTTAGATATAACTACCAATAAATTATTTTCATTCAATTTTTAAATATCCAACAACGCAAATCTTATAACTTTTTATTAAATCTTACTTTAATATTAATTTTAAAACCTAGTATATAGTTTAATAGTAATTTATGGGACTAGTGAGTAAAGATTGTATGTATCTTTACTCAAGAGTCGCATATAACATTTTATCCAAAACCTGCAAGTAAAATTAAAATTTCAAAATTAAATAAAATTTGAAATTACATTATATAATTTTACATGTAAAATTGTAAAAGTTATTTTACTTGCAGGTATTGGATAAATAATATTTTAGATAGGCATTTAGAACAGCATACGTAACGATTTTGCTTCCAAGTTGTCGTAAACAAATATTTCGAAGTTCACGTTATACGATTTGTGAACAGTGAACAGAAAACCACCAATACAAGTCATAACAAAACTTGCAAGAGAAATCGTACGTAAAATCGCAAGCAAAATCGCATAACGTAAACTGCACTTGACTAGGTTAGAAAGTAATCCAAAATGCAAAAAGAATAAGAAGCAATTCTACAACTATATTAGCTTTTTTTGGTCAACTAAGAAAGAAGACTGTATTTAGGTATATAACGATTGATTTATAGAATATGAGAACCATGCATAAATCTGTTTTCAGACATTCCAAAGCGACGTGATCTTATAAAAATTGCATTTTTGATTTTCATAACCAGCACACCTAACTAATCTTTATTCAAAAAATCTATCGGCAATGTTTTATTGTTCATTCCACCTATTAACTGTAAAAATTTTAATTTAGGGTTAATAATTTAATTATAATAACCAAATAAAAAAATTATGAATTGTAAAGTTTCCCAACTACGCTATTAAACTGATAAAATATTTGCATCTTTAGGTTTAAATACTACATGAAATAGGCCAAACATTCTGTAAATTTGTAAAAAAAATTTTATAATTTGAAATTGTTGGAATTTCTTGTTGTGTTTCTTTAGAAACACTGATAACGTGATAACCCAACGGAACTGATCAACGCTTTATATAGGGTTTAGTAGTTAAAAATGATAATTGTTCTTCTGATGGCTGAAAAATTCCACACAACATTATTATTTAATTTTTTTTAGTTTGTTGCAATTTTATTATAAAAAATTAAAGGGTAATTTATTATAAGCAACACTTAAGTTTGTCTTGTACATTACAATAGAAGTGGAAGATAGAAATCACAAAACATATGGGTAAAGAACAAACACCAACACCGCCACTAGAATAAAATATGATAAATGAACTTCGAAAATTCCACATGGATTCCTTTCATTGTGTTCAAGAGCAACAAATTTTTATTCGTTTTATTTATTTATTTTTTTATACTTAATAAAATTTATTTGTTTCGGTTTCTTCAGAATTTTATAATGGTTAGATTTAACATTCATAAATTCTGCAAATCTTTTACTTATAACAGATTAAGTTTTGAATTAATATATTATCTAAAAATTAAAATTAAATTCATTTAATATTTTTTAAGTGTTGTTTAAAATCAATAACTATAATGTTCATATGGGTTATAAATAATTGGTAGCATAGTACATGGAATTTTAAATTAATTTATAATTATATTGCGGGAATAATAGAACTTGAAAAATTAATATTATAGCTAATAAGACTGGAATAAAACTCAGTGTGAGGTAATAGCATTCAGGGTTTTAGATGCCTATTGATTTATGGAATTTATGGCCGTCTTGCTTTGTAGAAAAGATTCATGTGTGTATTGGAAGTTATTTTTAATTAAACGATTTGTACCTATATAATATGATATTGAACAAATTAGAAATTTAAAAATAAATAAATGCATTAGAAAAATAAAAGCAAATTATTTTAAATTAAACTAGATTAAAAACTAAAAAATGCTGATATATTAAAAAATATACTGAAATAACAAAAATAACACTAAGATGTTAGTAACAGTAGTACAGAAGTTTATTTATCACAATATATCCTATAGTTTATAATAACTTAATCAAGATTATTCTATTGAAGCTTCTATCTGATTAAACATCAGAAAATCGTTGGGAACATTTTGTTTCTTCACGGGTCAGTCAACAGGATTGCGTATTTTCTGTTTTGTCTTTTTTACATATAATCGTTTGGTGATAATAGCTACCGACAAAAGGTTACAAAATAATATTTTGATATAAAATAATATCTTAATCGAGATTGAAATTTCTACCTGATTAACATCGCAAAATTATTGGTAACATTTTGTTCACGGACCAGCTAACCAAATAATTCTGTAGACTTGAAATTGTGAAAGAAAATGATTGGCTTTCTTTTTGAATTTTTATCGGTTTGAAAACCGATAAGATATAAATTTACTAAAAAATGAGGAATTTTTCTATAGGCTTATGAAACAGACATAACTTGAATTTCAATATGAAAATTTTATAAATAACTGGTGTTAGTAAATCATCTTACTTCACATTATGGCTATTAATGCCGCATAAGTATAACCATGGAACATAATTCTTCCTAGTGGTATTATTTAATCCTTTTAGTTATTATATAGAAACAATTTGGCAGAATGTTAAGCAAGAACTAGGCGATATAACTTATGTAAAATCCCGCCCAAGGGCTCGGCCCCTGCAGTTAACACACAAAAGACCCCCCTTGATCCAATCTCAGCCAGAGGCGGCAGCTGACTGTTCACACTTTCCATATTCGTACATGTCACATTCTATTAGATTTATTATTGTACGTCTATCTATGCTAATATCCAATACCAAACCAAAGTGTATTGTTAAGTTTGTAGGTTGGTCGGGAATATCAATTACAAATAGCTATGTATGTTCATACGTAATTTTATTTATTGTTTGTCAAACTACAAACATCAAAGGAGGAAACTTAACTTGAAAATGTTAAAACCACAGGTGGGCTACTTAAAATTAATTTAACATGCGATCCGTTTTGTTATTTGTAAAAATTCATAAGTATTAATGAAATAATTTATTATATGAAGTTAAGATATGACCTACACATGCTTTCTTCGTAGAAATTATTATATCAGCTGCTATCTGATAAAAACCATTTTCATTTGACCATGATGATGTTTAGGAATAATTTGATTTGGTTTTCTTCTTATATTAGCGTAATGCAGTATAGTTAAAAACGTTTTGAATAAAGAGAAAATGAAGGTCTTTATTTCAAACGAAACTATAATTAATTAGAACTTAAAAATGCCTGTGAATACACTTTGACACATTTCAGCGCTAAAATGTGTATCAAGGATAACTGCGAACTATATCAACATTAAAATGTCAATTATTATTTGATTAATACTAAATTAATAACAAAAATAATAATTTTTTCATTTATTTTCATTAGATTTATATTTGCAATAGTCCTGTTTTTCATTTAAATATTGCATGTACATTATATTACGTACGTAGTAGTTCAAGTTTATTTATTTTTTTAATACTTAGCGCAAGGTATAAGTGTATATCATTTGGTAATGACTAATTTTTTCTCGTTTTCAACCTTGACTTCTTAAATGGCAAGACATATCTAAATAGACCCAATATTTGCCATTAGAGTGTCTGAGATTTAACCACGGTATTACCACACTGTAACTCAACTATCGGTCACACCAAACCATCACTTAACACTCTTGTGGTATTCGAGAATTGATTACAAAATTCAATTCTTTCAATATTTTAATAACAAAAGATTTAGACAAAATTTAAATCCGACAATTCAAAGCTGAAATATTATTAATTTAAAAGCGCATTCGACCGCAACTGATACAATTAACTGCCAATTTTAGTGGCTACGCTTTGGCGATTTCTTGTATTTCACCCATATGATATTTATAGACAACTGATGGTACCAATACCATAATTAAATGTTATGATTTGAATTATTTTGAAAAGAGAATTCACCTTCTCTAATTGCACTTATAGTCCAGTAAAATTAGATAAAAGTAAAACATTAATCGGTAAAGATCTGAATTTTGGTACACATAGTATGTTAAACATACTAAAAGTCCCCGTCGAAATGTGTTGCGCTCGAGCCGCCATCTTGGAAAAACGGTACACTTTTTCAGTTTTTTGTCTATATCTCGGCAATTTGTGCTGATAGAAAAAAAAAGTTCAGATAAAAATTGTAGTTTATTAAATTTTCTTCAAAAAAGTTAATATACATTTTTTTGTATCTCTAAAACTTTCGCTTTAGACACTACAGAAGCGATATGCATTATGCACGATGTTCATGCTTACTATAATTAATAATAATTATTAGCTCTTGAAAACACAATTAATATGCTTACTATAGTGACGAAACTTTATGCGACGCATATCTTTCTTATACCTCTTTGTACTGGAGAAATAGTCAGTGTTAAAGGTAAAGGATTTACCACCTTGAAAAAATAATTGACTGCATTGAAACGACAAAGCTGCAAAAACACCTTCTGTAGCAACGTCGGATTACAGCTAAAGTATTAGAGATACAAAAAAAATATATAAACTTTTTTGAAGTATATTCAATAAACTACAATTTTTATTTAAACTTTTTTTTGTATCAGCACAAGTAGCCGAGATACAGCCAAAAAACTGAAGTAGTGTACCTAATTTTCAAGATGGCGGCTCGAGCGCAACAGATTTCAACGGGGACTTTTAGTATGTATACCAAGTACCAAGTATGTATACCAAAATTCAGATCTTTACCGATTAATGTTTTTATTTGCCGAAAATTGATCTAAATTGACTGGACTATTATAGTAATATAGGAGTATAATACCTATATTTAACTTTCAAAAAATTATTTAAAAATAAATTACAAATAAATTAAATAAAAAAATATTATAAAAAGACAGGTATAATCATAGATATAGAAATATCGCCAATGTTGTCCCAGAAAATGTAAAGTAAGTATACTAACTTATTATAATACTTATATTTAATGCGGATATTGTGTACAAACCAAAATATAAATTTTGCTTGTATTTGCTGCAGTGCATCGGTTTTCCCGGCACATAGCAGTTAGATGTGTTAGGTTTAAATTTTAATGGCACACCCTGCTAATAGGTTTATATACACCGAGACTCAATCAATCTGTATTCTATCGACTTTGGTGTGACATATGCAAATGAAGCAGGTCTGGATTAAAACTCATAGAAATATCCATTTGTAAGCGATACAAAGTTATAAACAATATTGCATTTGCATTTGTTTTAATTTTGAATTTGATTTATATTTATTTTTCATTGCCCATTGGGGCTTCTAAATATGGAAAATCGCATAAACGTATTTAATGTTCACTTTTATTGGCAATTTTGAAGTTTTTACAAGTAATAATCGTAAAGATTATTTATTAGTGTTAACATCATTTGTTGTAATTTAATTTCCATTATAGTTTGTTAAGTAATAAAAGATTCAACTACATTTTCAATTTTATATTATTTCAGAGAATTATTTATATCTACTATATTTACATAAGATAGTTTATGATTTTTTTAGACAATAAGGATATTTTATAATAATCTATATTATAGAAAATGGTTGTCAATAAAATTTTTCAAAAATTTACTAGTCCGCTTTAAATCCGTTAAGAGTAATGATGCGTGTTGACTTCTCTTTTACTACATGTATAACCGCAAAGCATATAAGTAAGGTTTTACCCTCCATTTGACATGACACCCATTGTGAATTGTGCAGACTATTATTTCCTAGTTTTGAACATATTGACTGTACAAGGGTGTGATCCTTTATATTATTATAATTTAACCTTATGATCTGCTACAGTCCGCAATTTCAATTTTTTATCCAGAATGATTGTAGGTAGATATCAGATACATATAACAATTCTGAGTACCAAGATTGATATACTATACATATGTACATATATTATAAACATAACTTATAATTTTAGGTACCTGTAGGTATACCTAGTCACTTTTATTGATGCTAATTGATAAAAAAATCAATAATATATTACAAGAAGTATAGTACATATATATGTTACACAACAACACAACGATGTAGGTATTCTGGGAATGGTGCATAAGATAGGATCCCATGATGTGAATTTACGAAAATAAAAAAAATACAATAATAAATACAATTGAAATCGATAATAATTTATTTGTATATCGAATTTTATGTATTTTATTATCATTATTATATCTATAGTATCTATATAAAGGAAGTTTAACTAGAGTGACCATCAATATTTTTAAGCCCCCCTCCTCTACAGCATTTTTAAAAATTTGCAATAATTATGAAGATGAAAACAAAATGCCAGTTTTCAAGTAACTAATAAAAATAATTAGATATTTGTGATATTCGTAATGCAATCAGTAATATCTATACCTAATCTAGATCAAAATTTACAATTGCAAAAGCTCGTAAATGATCAGGATAAAAAAAAATTTTTTTTTATATTATAATTTCAAAAACTTGAATTTGAATAACTTTTTTAACTTCTGATTGATGAAAGATACTCTTCGGCAGTTTAGGAATATACAAAATTAAATTGAAATTGCGTGCTTCTATACAGTTTGCAATCTTTATATTTTAATAATTTATAAAAAAACGTATTTTTAATTTTAAACTGGTACACTATGGCTTGATTTAACACAGGTTAAAAGCACTAAAAGGTATCCCACTGTTTAAAATAATAAATTTGTAGATGACTAGCGACGGAAATCCATTGCCGCTGATCTATACATCAAAGAACTCTGAGTTTGATAGTGAAGGATCGCTGATGCTGGTGCTGTTGTAAATTAGTTAATTAACACCGTAACCTCTGTGCATCACCCCCCACAAACAGGTTAATGTACTGCAGAGTTGAGAGCTCTATTTTTTAAATATCGTTTTATTTAATTTCTTATTTACAGTTTGAAAAAGAACAGATGATGCGGTGAAATATTAATTTTTTAAACAACAAGAGATTCTGATAATAAATTAATTGCCAACAATTTTAATTGTCCAAACGTGTACGGAATCGCATAATAACTTCAGCTCTTGTCGGTACAGCTTTTTAGGGGATTATTATACACGAAACTTTTTCAAAGCAATAAAGAATCGAACATTTCTTTCTATAAATTTACGTTTATAGCTGCAGTTAAGTGTTGGAGATAAATTCACTATACTCAGTCATTTTCGTTGCTGGATTTTAAATCAAACGGTAAGTATTTAAATATATGTAGATCGATAATTTTTAATATCTTATTGCGGTTCATGTAGTTTCCAATCAGACGATATTAACTATAACATTTTTTATTAAAATTATAATGAAATGTATTCATAAAATTATCGTTAAGTTTTCATAAACGCTTGGCGGTATAAGGTTATTCTCTTTTTCGGATGCTTTAAATTTGTGAATTCTAGTATTACATACACACTTGGAAACGTAAACAAGGTGTCAATATGGCCAAAATTACTAAAAATTAATACAGGAAAATTGAAGGAATTTAATGAAAAACTAAATGTGAGAATGAATAATTGTAAAGATAGAACAACACGTTCTGGAAAAGATTATGAAAGAATTAGTTGAAATAAAATGAAAACAAAAAAGAAAAATTTAGATAAAGCGAAGAAAATTGAAACGATAATAAAACTGGTTTCCAAGGTTTCGAGTCCTATAGGACTATTATATTATAGTGTAATTTTTCTTGTGGAAGAGCAATAGATGGAAATGGATAACTTATATAATGTATAAATGTTGAAAGGATTAAGAACATCAAAGAAACCAAATATAATTGGTTAAAATATTTTATTTTGTTTTTAATAAATTTGTTTGACTAAGAAATATAACTGCGATTACTATAGATAAATTTGTCACCAGTTTGACACAAAGTTTATAAGTTTATATCACAATCTCAAAAGTACCCAAGTGATCGCTTAGCTTTTATTAATTTAAATCAATTTTGTATTAAAAAAATTTCTTATTTGTTTTAAAAAAAATTCGTGACTAAAAATTGGGTATAAAAAGTGGTGGTCCAAAAGTAATTGACACTTGAACTTTTTTTATTTTCTTTATCATTTCCGGAATTTTTAACAAATTTTCTTCATTTTCAACTGGCCTCTAAGTTTAACTATTGTTGCGTGGCTTAACCTGTACGATTGATACTATTCTTTTTTATATCCTAACCACTCACTGACATACAGACAAACATCCAACTAAAATTCATAATTTATTAAGACATGATTAGGGAACATTTTAATACCAAAATTTCGATATTTGATTTTTGAGTGGATTACAATACTCAAAATATATCAAAAATGCGTATACCTACGTGTGGGGAAAGTAAAAATTGGCGCTTTGCTTCTATTTTAGTTTCTTAATAAATTAGTCGTTATATTTTATGTAAAAGTTCACGTAAGGGTGTAAATTTTACACATACGCAACGGGTGGAATGTTAACGGCTTTTAAAAAAAACTTTTACATTAGATTGGAAGTTAATTTTAAAATTTGATTATTTTAGATATATTTGAATAGTTCCACGAAGAACCCTGAGAAACTGGTATTCAATATCACAGTAGTATGTAATAGAAATTGAGCAAACTGTGGTTTTTTTGTCAATTTTTATTAAAATATATTATATTTTTTATAATCGATAACATGCAACTTTCTCACTGTATAAGAACAGTAAATCATGCATATGAAATTTTTGATCAGCATTCTATAGGTCACTTTTATCTGAAACATTTGTATTTTATCAAATATTTTTTTGCGGTGACAGTCCACCGGGAAATTTTCGATATTCCACTCTGGTGATAAATACAGTGTAGAAAACAAGATCCAACAAACAAGATGTAAGTTGATGTTATTCAAGAAAAAAACTAAAATAATTTTTGCATAAAATATCAATTTAAGATCAAGTTGATATGATATAAAATATTTATATCATATCACCGTCAACATTGCGGTCGTAGAAATTGGTAGCTAGCAATAAAGCCATAATATGGAAAATATTGTTTATTTATCAATTTTACAATCAAGCATTTGGGTTTAGTGGAAGAAACAAAGTTATTTTTTGAATTGCTTCAATAGAGTTTTTGTTAACCCAACCAGTCAAGTATTCACACAGAAACTTTCTATTTTCATATGCACCCTTGTGTTAAATATATGACTACATTGACCAAAAAGAAGTATATAAAACACAAAAGAACGTTTTAGTATATGAAATCTCTAGCCCCTAATGTTTACAGGCTTGTTACCCCCTAAGAGACCCTGTTAGCTATTTAATGATTGCATGTAGTCACAGATTTAGTTCAGGTATTTGTTAACCTCAGAAGTCGGAACGTTACTCGTAATGCAAAAGCAAATAAATATTAATTTATAATTAAAAAAGTAGATTATTATTATTACGTAACTGTCGATTTGTATTGCACGTTTTAATTGTATCTATTGAATTTAATTAATTTGAACACAAATTGTAAAACAGATGGTTGTGCTAAGCTATTTTATAACGTTCCATGTATTTTACATGAATACTATTAGTTTTCATTGTTCTCTATTATCATAAATTATTTGGTCAGATGCTAATATTTCAATCGACTGTTAAGATTAATTTCTTTGATAATCATTTTAAAAATCATTTAGATTAATTTATAAACGTTGGATTAATTTAACAATTCAATATTATTATGTTAGCTATAAGTATGCTATTTGAATGTTTATGAAATAGACGATATATACTACTAAAAATCCGATCTATTTGAATTTTAAATTTATTTTACATAAGAAGAACTTAATTAGAATTGCGTATTCAAAAATATACAAAAATTTGTAAATTTAAACATGTAATTAAATAATACGAAATGCAATTTAAAGGTGTCAACATTGAAACATCCTAATTAATTGTAGAAATAAATCCGCGTCATTAACTTGGTCTCTTGGTATAGGAATTTAAAAACGGTTTATATAAGAGGCTGTATCATTTATCAAAATATATTTATGTTGTATGCTACACGTTTTCTATAGTCGAGAGTCATATCTTGAGAATCCAACACCTGTCAGTCAAAAAGGTGACTTATAGACTTTATTATTGACCGAACAACGTATCTTTGGATTCATTGTATAAGGGTCAAAAAAGTATAATACCATAAATGATACCAAGTGTCATAAGTCTTTATTTTAAAAAATATTAAAAATTTATAAATATGCAGTTAATGCTAATTATATCTTCCATAATCAGTAACACTTATTTGAATATTTTTACAATAAAAACAAATTGATGAATAAATCGAGATTTTCCTCTTTTTAATTTTACCGCAACCAATACACTACTATGAATTAATAGCTATCCTATTAATTTTCAAAAAAAAGTTACTAAAAATTTCTCGTACGTTTGGATTTCTTAAGAGTTGACAAAGTACTAAATGAAACCCTAAATCGAAATTTAAGTTACAAAGGTAGAAATTTCTTGTCACTTGGAAATATATAACTTTGTCCAAAAGTAACACAATAAAATAGCATACAAAAGAGCAAGCCTCTTGAAATACAAATGTCGGTTATTTTTCACAAATTCGTCGAGTTTTATGCCACACTTCATGGTTATAGTCAAAGAAATCCTGGAAGCGTAAAAGCCGATTGTGAAGTGTTTGGGCTTTTGTGTACTCGTGCCTCCTAGATTGTTGTAATCAGATTATAAATGCTTCTTGACCACATTTTAACTGAGGATGATAAAAAGCTGTTGCGATGTGTTGTTAACTTGTATTAACTTTTAATTTCTTTTCTATTATTAACAGCCGAGCTACTAACTTTAATCTTGATTATGTGGATAAGCCAATGTTTAATGTAATTCATACCATCAATCAAACCAACTTTTTATCTGATTTAATTATAGAAATTTTCGTAAATTAAGTAATTAATGAATCCACTAAGATATTATAATAAACGGCAACAATCGAAGTAACATATTGCAATGAAAATTAAGGTGAAAGGTTACTTCGTGGGTGGTTGACTTCATAAGTAATCACATCATACACGTCATTAAATCAGGTCTATTGAGGTATTGTTCTCTTTTTGATTAATAAACATAGTCAATAAAAAATTGTACGATAAATATTTTTAATATTCATACAACGTATGGCGTTTAAATTTATAAATTCATTATCAATTAATTTAATTTACCACTGTTGTTTTACAGAAAGAGAAAAATTTGCTCAAATCTTCACTAGTTTTAAACTTATCAAAATTCTTTTTATGTTACTTGAAACATGAATTGATTAATTTTTAACTGTTTTGTAGTTGCTTCTTCGTGCAAATCCTCATGGTGGAGTAAATATCAGAATTTCATGAAATATTATTTAGTGTTGGTATTGATCAGGTTGATCACACAACCTGATTCCAATTTCTTCAATGTTCTTATTGCTTTAGCAAACGTCAAAATAACTTGATTTGATGTCATTCAATTGTCTAACTTAAAGATATACTTTTTCGTGAAAGCAATTGTTTTACTTCACTGCCAGCGACGGACGACATTAAAGTATCATTTTATTGCCTATGCACTTTATTCTCGGAATATCGGTATAATATGAAGAATAGACATAATTTTTGGAGCCAAAGTAGTGTCAATGAAATAAAATCATATCTTTTTTGTTTTATTTGAAATAGAAGTATAATACAGTAGAACTCCTCTATAACGAGAGCTCAAGGGACCAGCCTTTTTACTCGTTATAAGTAGATGTTCGCTATAAACAGTCAGTTTAGCATGTAAATAAAGTCAAGGGACTAAACTTTTACTCGTTATAGCCGATAAATCGTTATAACCGGACTCGTTATAGAGGGGTTCTACTGTATTATTTTAGGTGACTCAAATTTTGAATTTCAAGTTATAAAAAAATTTAAATAAAAAAAATAAAAAAGATAGGAGTATTTTATATAATTTTTTTATAATATTAGTCATGTTATATATTTTCAAATAAATATTCATAATTTGATGCTGTTTTGCTTATTGAAATAGCCAAATTTGTAAAGCTAATGTCTGTATAGCTGTCTAGTCTAGTCTTTAGTAGAATACCTACAACTTGCAAGATTATTTTAAAAATTGATATGAATTAATTTCTTAAGTTTTAAAGTATTTTTGTAACATTTTCAAAAATACTCTCCATGCAATAATAATAGGTCATTTCAAAATTAAAGTATGTAATAATTAATAAATTGGTAATAATTCTACATAATAATGGTAGGTTATTATTTAGAATTATTAAAATTATTAAAAATTAATTATATAAAATTATTATTAAATTTGAAGTAAAGCATCTATTTCATTTTACAGTAATTTAACCTAGTATGGTAGACAGTTACACTATACTGATCGCAAGTTGATAGCTACTTTCAAATTCATTAGCTACTATATTGTAAACATAATTACAAAAATTGAATAATTTAATTGTTGAGCCGTTTTTAAATAAACTTGAAAACTCTCAAATGAAATGGATACTTTTTGGTAACTACAATATTAAACTGTTTTTACAAAGAAAATTAATAAAATCAATATAGCAATAAAAACATTCAATTTTCTTAAAATTTAATTTATACCCAGTTGGTTTGCGCCTAGTTGGATTTGCAAGTAATCGCCGGCTTTTGCTATATCCAGTTACTCTAAACTGAGGAAATGGGGTTCACACGGGATACTTTTATGAATATTTAAAATATTATTTGCTTTCATATATTGACGTGTTTCATTTTAGGTAAACATGGCCAAAGACAGTTTTTATTTATTCTAAAAACTTTGGTAAAAAATAAAATTTTAAGTTGGTCATATTTAAGAATTACAGGTTAGGTAAGTGTCAACGTCAATGTTTCCATTAATTTTTAAATTACGGTCTACTAAATAGATATTTGAATTGGTAGATAAATTTTAAAGTTTTTCAGAAAAAGTAGTTAACAAAATTTGTCAAATTTATTAAAGGTAAATTTGAAATTGATATTGAAACAGTTCACTTTCGTATAGTTAGCTTGGAGATAAAGTAAATTGCGTTATGTTTTTATGGGCATTATGCAGGTATTGTTTTCAATTTGGATCTTTTTATTATCACAATATTTTAAATTGTGAGTAATTTTCAACTGTATAATATTATACCTAATTACATACATATAATTGCCAATATGAGATTGAGTGCTAATATGATTTGTTTCATGGTAGCTTTTGGATAATGCATGAGTTATTTTGTTAAAAATTCATACTGGGGTACGTTTTGAAAAATTTTTTAAATCTATTTTGCACAATTTTATTATTACAAATAAATATTTTGAAATTGAAATTGCTCATATAAGAATATTCATTAAGTGAATTTGAATTTAAGCTTTATTTTTTTCAATTTTGAATTCTACCCACGTCGGAAGTTCTCTGATTATGTCTCTCATAAAGTACTGGCAACATCTTTACGATATTATAAATAATGCCTATACACAGTAAAAAGTATTTTGTTAAATTAACAAACAAAAATTGTTCCAGCAGGTCCACTACAATTTTTTGTTATATTAGCAAATTTATTACGCAGAATAACAACAAAACGTTGTTATTCTGTTATTAATATTAATAAATAACAACAAGAAGTTGTTATTATGCGTAATAAATTTGCAAATATAACAAAAAATTGTTGTGGACCTCCTGGGACAACATACTTTTTACTGTCTACAATATAATACCAATGATAATACCTTCTTAGGAATCAGGTGAACATCTCCAGTTGGATCTAATGAGCACAAAATATACACACAATATGTTAAGATTTTTAATAAATTATTGCTTTATTTTCTAATTCAACGCTTGCTTCAAAATAAATTATCTATATATTTGTCTTAATATTAAATAAGTTATGGTTGGGAAGACCGCAAACCTTATTTCAGTGGTACTAAAAGCAGAACTCCATATGTCATAAGCATGATTTTTCGGGAAGCGCTTTTTAAAGTTTGCGAAGTCACTGGAATTCAGATTTTATATCAATAAGAAATAATAAGGCAAAGTTCGTCAAAGTGTTATCTACCATCCTATATAAAGATTATTGAAAAATTTCTACGAGTTGTAAAAATAATTTGATAAGTTTGACATATCATATCGCTTTTATTTACTTTTTTTGACTTATGGGATTCTGCCTTAGTCCACAGATTTAATATAACTGCTATAATAAGTGCTAATAATTAGTTTATTTAAATGTATGTATATATAAATGTGTGATACTAAATATTTAAATACTATTTCGAAATTAATTTTTTGTAAGTCAATGTTAAAACTATACTAATATTTAAATTAATATAAAGATAAAGATCTAAATAATAAACACAAAAAGGAATTATATAAAAGGAGACTTTTCGTATTCCGTTGCTTACCATTCAGCCAACCTCACCAAGCTCACTCCGCTCGTTGTGCTTATTTTTGCATTATTTTTGGTTTGATAACATTCCTACAGCGAATCGTCTATACTATTTTTTTTTGTCTTTCTCATACATTTGTCTACGCTTTACATCTACAACATTTTTCTTATTCAATTTACCTATTTATTTTTAACCAAATCAATATTTTAGAAAAGCCAAAAAATGCAATAACAATTTTTAGAACCTATTATAATGCACAACATTTTCACAAATAAAAGACACTGTAAGTATAAGTTTTGCAAACATTTTCATATCCATACTATGGCATTATCAAGTTGTGAACTAGAATGGATTTATATTTTGACAAGCTTTGACTCATTTACGGAGTCAGGATCAGCAAAAACGGTTTAAACACATCATAAGAAAATATCATCAAATTTAAACATGGTACGGAAACAATAAGAATCCTCTGAATTGGATCTGGAAAAATTCAAAGCGTGGTCTACTTCCTATTATCACCATCAAAGATCTAGCCTCAGAAGCATTGCTTAAAAGTTAAAACCATATCATGTAAATGTCTAAAAGAGTGCAAAGCAGCTTGAAGTTTCCAATGTTCCACAATTTGTTTCAATTGCAAGGGACAAAAATTGCAAAAATACCACACAAAAAAGAAGAAGAAGAAGAAGACGAAGAAGCAGAAATAAAAAATCTCGACGAAGTAATTGATACACAATTCGATGACCTTAGTTCTGAAGAAAACAATAAAACACATTTATTAATTTATTTAAATTAAATTTATAAATAAATTTTTTTAACATTATATAATGGGTTAAATATTAACTTCGAGAGTACAAACAGTACTATTCTTAGTTACAAATACACTTATTATATTTTTGTACCTACATATTAAAATAACAAAGTATTTGACATAAAAATCAAAATATAAGAGGAGAATCCCTATACATATAATGCGTGAAGGAAAAACGTTTCATTTTAGACAAAATGCCTTTTTTATAAATAATTTTATTCTGAATAATATTTATTAAAAACTTTTTTCCCGTAAAATAAACGGTTAATGAGATATTTGCAAGAAAAACTGGCACCAAACGCAGAGGGGAGGGATGGATGTTTATTCCAGACCTATAATTAAGCGATAAAATTATTTTTAGTTTTTTCATAATTTCTGAACATTGAAAAAACATTACAAATTTTCTAGCAAAAATACCGCGAATGAGGATAATCTGTCATAGGTCTAAAGCTGGAAAACTAAAAGCAAGATTGGCAAAATATGTTGTAGTATTATACATAGCGTCGGCCAGGAATTATACTGTTCTATATCCTATTTAGTTATATAGGAAATAGAACAGTATAATCTCTATAAATAAAGTCTAATATCCTATACAACTAAATTGGATATAGAACAGTATAATTCCTGGTTGACGATAGGTATTACAATAGAGTATACATTAGCAAATTGTCCAAGAACTAAAAAATACAACTAAGGTAAATATGGGTTTTATGCCCCTGTAGGATAGACGACTCATTACGAAAAAGTGCAGGTAGGTATGCACTAATTGCATTTTACAATTAGTGTTTGATGTGGGACATAAGTACAAGTTAATATAATTCAATTACAGGCAGTTATTTGCGATAATCTTGAGTTAAATAATTATTAAAAATAATTGCACTGTTTTTGCTTAAAATTACTAAATTTTTACAAATCAACTTAAGGTATTTATAATATTCAATGTATTTTTAGTAATTATTTTTGATGCAATTTATCAATTAGATACATAATCTTGCATTCTAGACGTTAAAATACGTGATAAATTATATGTGCTGATAATTATACGGTGGGGCGTATATCCTACAGCAAGGAGGATTTATGGCAGTAGCTTATGTGGGATATATGACCCAAAATACTTGAAGGGGCTAAAGTTAAAGTGAATTGATTGTTATGGATGGTTGCATGAAACCTGCACAATGTACGCTTGTCGCTGTAATACCTGCGGAAGAAACGAAAAAAGAAAAAGTGTTGTTAAAAGAAGAATATTTTAAGTGATTTGTAATGATTATTAGTATTTTATTATCACTATTCATTTTATATTACATTTTTTCATTATATTTTAATTTTTCTATTTAATATTACTATTCAATAATTATTAAGTATTAAAAAATTAATATATCTATTAATTTCATATTGATTCAAAACAGGTTAAACTTCTATGCCATAAATATCTTATGGAATTAAAAGGTAGGCATATATACTCTTATGCTGGGGCATAAAACCTACTAGTGGGGGTTATATGGCCATTTGCTTTTCTTTTTTTAAACAAGGATTACTAACCCAAAACTTTATAAATACGTATCTGAAATTATATTTATAAGTGGTAAACATATTAAAATATCCATTAGAACAAAAAAATTATATGGATATACTACTTGAAACAACATCTAGGTGATTTTTTTTCTTAGGTATGCCATATATCCTACATTTACCCTAGAGTAAATTTAATTTAATATCTCAAAGATGTTGCAAGTATCTTGTGAGAGTCGCGGCCTCAAACTCAAACTCAAAACATAAAAGATAATTAAATGAATTTAATGAATGGAAACTCGATAATGCACTATGTCGTTATTTCATGAGTATTTATATAATATTCACAAATAGCAAGAAAATAGGTAAATTGAAGTAAAATTAAAAAATAATTGTAAAACTTTTTAATAGAAAAAAATTAGTGGGGCATCAAGTGTTGTATCGACAAAAACTTGTTTGCCAATTTTTCAGTTTTTTAGAATTTAAGTTCAGCGTATCTTAACTTCTTTTGAGATCTTTTTTCAATTTTATTTCATGGTATGAACCTAAAAATTCTTTTTCTTCTTCCTCTTAGTTGAGGCGTGTAGTATTTGTTATGTATAACCATTAGTTATCCGGTGATTAGCCACAATTAGTATTGAGAGTAAATTAATAATTATTTTACATTCGAAGTAACTTGGTCATTAGATGTGCCCATGATCCTGCATTATTTTTAATGATAGTTTGATATTAGTTTATTAACTCGTGTCTTCCGACGCACGGAGACGGTCATAACAAAGTTTTTCTAATAAATATATTCGTTTATCTGTTTATTACTTTATTGCCGGCGATGAGCGGCACTAATGTACATTAAAGAATAATTAAATTTTACCAAAAGTTTAATTCAATAGTTAATCCCACATGTTCTAATAAAAGCGACACTTTTAGTAATGATGCTTAAAAATCCTTCTTTTAATTTTAGAATGGATGCTCCAAAATAACCACCTTCTGGAGTTTAACATCCTCGCTCTTATGACGGAAAATACAAAGACAACGAGTACAAATTTAAAGGTAATGATAAAAACTCCCAAAAAATCCTCCGACAGCACAAAAGTCTCTCTAGCAGAACGTCACATTTTAGAATAAGGTTTATTTTAAAAGTAGACTTACCAATTGATATAAAAGTTATATTACTTAAATTTATAAGTATATTGTTCGTGCATCAGTCTTATAAGTTCATAAACGTTCGGTTACTTTCTACCTAATTCTACCTTATTAATTATTATTTTTCTTATTTATAAAGAAAATACCTATTTGTAATTCTTGAAAACGATAATCCTGTTAGAAAACATTTCTATAATAAATATCAATATCTTTACTGTTATGAACTTCCAGCAAAATATTCATACGTACATTTGGCAATTCTATCTTTATATTAAATTCAATATAGAAGTTTAAAATTAATTTTTGTCAGTTTTTATCTCAAAAGTGCTCTAAGATAATCACATTAATTTTAGCGTCTCCATAAAGTTATTTCAAGTATTTCCTAACCACAAAATTATTAACAAGTTGAAAAATTGATAACACATTGCACGCGAAGTATAATTATGTCAGTTTTACCAGTTAAAAAAAATCTTTTCCTAACTTGAAGTAGCAAATCGCTAATTTACTAAGATGTCAATTATTTCTTCTTATGCTTTCATTCCATACTATTTTAAATTAAAAATTTTAAAATAATTACTTGTACTTGTATTCCTTACTTTATGTGATTCAATTATTATTAAACTCAAAGTTTCATATTTTATAGTATCAGCAATGAGCGAGCGAGCGGCGCTAAAGTATTAGTTTAATACCGGCCATCGTCGGCAGTAAAAGTAATATTAATTACTACAAAATTAAACATGTTTTATTTGGAGCAAATGTTCTTTATGTGGTGTGTCTGTAGTTTTGTTAGTCCTATAATCTCGTCGATGAAAGCTTAGTATTAATTTGCTTTCAGAAAAGCAATATCTTTTCATTCAATTGTCAACTTCTGGTGAATGCAATTGTTTTACTTTTTTGTCGGCGATGGCAGCTAATTAATATATTTTAGTGACACTCTTAATCTTTTGTAACCAGTTTTTTACCAGTTTTTAACTGGTAAGTCGAATTTGCATTTAGTGATGGGTCTAAATGTGTATTGGACTGTGCTTTAGTAATTCTTATTAGTCAAATGTGAACTTAGTTTAACTTATTACTTATTACTATAGCGCACTTGCCCCCGGAAATTTTCTATATTTGCATATTATAGCAGATAGACCTATCGCTTAGGTCTGACGGTTTCTAAAAACTGAGCTGTTTTTTGGGGAACCTAAACGAGTAGGAAATTTAAAATTTTTTTTGCAATAATTCAATTCTTATGCAAAACTTTTGTTACAGACAGAATTTCGATTATGTGCAGCATGCGGAGATCCTATTGGAGACAAGTTTCTTCTAGAAGTTTCAGGAAGAAGTTGGCATACGAGATGTCTTAGATGTTGTGTATGTCAATTACAATTAGATCGACAGCCATCGTGTTTTATTAGAGACAGAGCTATTTACTGCAAAGCTGATTATGCAAAGTAAGTATATTTTTGCTTTTTTTCTAAAGTTTAATTTTGCATTTATAAGCTTTATTTTAAATAAAATATTTTTTAATTAAAAACATAATCTTTAAATTAAACCAATATAAATCAACATAGCAATCAACAGATGGGTTATAGTACCTTTATTGACCCTAAATTTTTAAGTTGGTTGAAAAAGTAAACATGAGTTAAAACAAAAGAGAAAAGAGGTTACTCTAAAATTTTCTTCCGAAATCATTGGAAATGGGGAAGATGAAAGGCATCAGGAAAGGACTATTGATAAATTGATTATATATCATGAATTATCATTTGTAGTCTAATGTATCTAGTTTAGGATGTAGTATAGGTATAGGAATCTTAAAATGTAATAGCGAAGTGAAAATATTATCTTAATTTATTAACCATATAAATTAAGTTTAAAAGTAGTTTTTTATTGCATAGATAAAGAATCAATAACATGGTACCTCTATTAAATTTTTTTAATTTGAGATGAGAAGTATAGAATAAAACACGAAACCGGTAGCCTCTATAGACGCCTACCGAAAATTGTAGAATGTTAATTAAACAATTATCAAAAACTTAAAAAGTCACTAAACATATTTTATGATTGTGGTAAGACCAAATACAAGCTTTTAAAATACGCTAAAGTGAAGTTTAATGTAAAAGATGCTTCCGTCGACACTCTTCGAGCAAGACATGGTCATTCGCGTGTCTTAAAATACAAGTTTTGAATTAAAATTACTAAATTAGGGGAATTAGAACTCTCATTAACTGATACACAGTGAGATTGTCCCCGAAATTGCGTAGGCAATGAGTAACATGTCGTCCTGTTTAAATGAATATTCATATTATTTTAACAAGTTTTGTGCATTCCGATCGATTCGTAACTTTTATTCTACTTTTTTTTGTAAATTTATGGCTGTTCAATTAATAAACGTTACAATTGCTTTAATTAAAATTGATTGATTTTTTTAGATACGTAGTATATCGAACAAAAATATTTGAAAGCACTTCTTACTTCAAGGTTAAATTTATATTTATTTATTGTCGGGGACATATCAAATTTTGAAAGTTTCGCTTGTCAAACTAATGTGCACCCACTATTTAATCAAAATCAATAGCAATAGTGATACCTAAGCTATCTGAATAGTAATCATACATCATCGAGATTTTATTCAAAGATCTTTCAGAAATGCCGAATATGTATAAGTTCTTCGCGGAGGTCTAAGAGAATGCACAAGTCATCATCCTAGTTTGCAACTCGTTACAATATTCATGTTCTTTTTTTTAACATATAATATTATATCTATCGTAATGCCTATACTTGATGTCCAATTTGATAAGCACTACTTCTTCTTTTAGTAATAATTATTATATGTTGTGCTATATTGCTCAAGCTCAGCCCTCCGATGCACAGCAACAACAGTCTCCGATTTAAAGAATTGCTTCCATATTTAATACATAAATCTATAACCAATTGACAAAGTAAATTATAAGAATAAAATACCGAAAACAAAAGCTAAAAACTTTTAATGTATGATAATTTATAGAAATTTTATTGATTTATGTAAATTTATTTATGTATTTTTGATCATTTACATTATTAATAACTATTATTAACAATATAATAATAAAAAAAAATTACAATCGGTATACAGTTTCCGTCGGCTTTATTCTAATGACTTCGCATTAAAAAAATATATAATCTATTGGAAAAGCCCCACAGTCTCATTTTGAAACGATCCATCTTCACATTATTCAAAATTTTTATTAATAATTCAAACTCGTACCTGCTATAATAAATAAATACAATTGATTTTAAAATATAAAAGTAAATTTATATTTTATCAACTTCAAAGAATTTTTATTGTTGCACGGCCATATAAAATGTTTATTTATAAAAAAGTGTATTCAAAGGTTTATTATCATGGGAATGCAATGACGTGAATGACGGTTGAAAGCTCCAACTTTGGATAAAAATAAAGTAAGATGAGGTGGTCAAATGTCACTATGCTGTCTCTCGCAAATGACAAATGAAAATATAAATGTGCCAGTCATTTCGATACAATATGCCTATGGATACCCGCGGTCATTGTTCATGATCATGTGTGGCAGATTCTTTTTGGATACATCTTCTTATCTAAAGCCATCATTTGTTTACTGTTACGATAAAGATATGTTACGACTAAGCTTTCAAATTTCAATAAATTTTTTAAAGGATTTTCGGTATCCACAACAGCCGGCACTCGGTAGCATAATCTACTTGAGTGGTAATTGAAATATTAACCAATTTTACAAACGCAACTTGATGAATATTACATAATTTTTATCGGTGCTTTTCTGTCTAGTAATATACCCACGTAATATCAATATATTACTAGCCGGTCGGGCTGGTCGTGCATTTAGATTGCAAACTTCCTGGGCGGTCGACCTAGTTTGAATCTTGTCGTGGCTTCTGATCTCATTATAATTTCTTGTAATTACAGGCTTTAATTGTCTTATTTCGGGGATGCTCAGAAGTCACAATATTACCAACTTGTCATTTTTGATTAGGTACTTTATATTACAAATATTTCTTATGAATTCTTTGTTTTAGAAGTTTTGGAGCCAAGTGTTCTGTGTGTTCACGTGGTATATCTTCAAGCGATTGGGTACGAAAAGCTCGAGATCACGTATACCATCTTGCGTGTTTTGCCTGCGCCGCTTGTCATCGTCAATTATCGACAGGTGAAGAATTTGCTTTGCACGAAGAAAGAGTGCTGTGCAAAGCTCACTATCTCGAAACGTTAGATGGAGGAACAACATCATCAGATGGTTGGTAAATAAAATGACGTTTTTGGAAAATATAATATTAGTCACCTTTTTGTAGATGGATGTGACTCGGAAGGATTTCACAAAAATAAAGCCAAACGTGTGAGAACAACTTTTACAGAGGAGCAGCTTCAAGTTTTGCAAGCAAATTTTCAATTAGATTCCAATCCAGATGGACAAGATTTAGAACGAATTGCTCAAATTACTGGATTAAGCAAACGAGTAACGCAAGTTTGGTTTCAAAATTCTAGAGCTCGACAGAAAAAACACATGCATAACGGAAAAGTTAAAACCCAATGTAAGTAAATAAATATTGGCAGCATTTGATAACTATAAATATACTGAAATGATCGATATATCGAGTTTTACTGCTTAAATCCGGAATCTCTTGATTATTATTATTAATTATTTTGAATTTTAGTACATTCAAACAACGAAAGCAATAACTTTGCACGTCATATTAATCTTCACCTTACGTACTCGTTACAACATCAGCATCAAAGTAGCGTTAAATCAACGTCCTCTTCAATGTTTACATCACATGGTAATAAATATAGTAAATATTAAATAGCATATTAATCTAAATTAATTAATCGACTTGTTTTAGAATCTTTGGATGAATTATCACAAGAGTCGACTATGCATTGCATGCAAGAAGAAGTTTAGAAATAAGGGGTATTGGAAATTTTCCGATATTTTACGTGATTATTAAATGTATTATATTATATTATAAGATATATTATTATATTACTTGTTTGTTATTTAGTTGTATGTATTTATTAATAATAGAAAATGTATAAACAATTAAATATCGGAGTATATTCATTAAATACTATAACATCAAGTCGTTGAACGGTAAGTATTCGACAAGGATCGAACAAATTGCGATGTGGAAAATTTCTAACAATAATAATATTATACAGCATTTCAAAACTTTCCTTATAGTTTTCTTGCTTCCAATCTCTCTCCATTTCTTTCTCACATAGGCAACCTGCAACCTTTATCTACTTCAATACTTCGGTTTTTTCTTAGGTCAAAACAACGCATGAAATAAAAGAATTAATAAATATAGGTATGTCTAGCTTCGCTGTAAACAAAAATAATGATCATGGGCTATCATGGTTATTAAGGGCGCCTACCGAAAATTGAAATCTCGTCCAGCTGCTTAGGCGGCCATCTTTTAGACCAAAAGCCTGGTTTCTCCCCTAGTTAGCGCAATGTCAATTACTTAGCGGGAAAAGCAGAAATGTCAAAATTTACAAAAGTTTTACAATGAAAATATAAATTTTAACAAACGAAATATTAAATCTTCAAAAATAAAAATCAAATTATTAATGGAAAATTATAAAACACAACATTTGCTCTCCAATAAAATCTATCGACTGTTGTAAATTCAAAATAATTTCCATCTAAGGTATTTCAATAGAAATATATTCAAGAAAAGCTGATGTGAATATGTCGAATGCAAATATTGGTCCACGTGTTGAAGTCGATGTTCCATCCTGATTAATTAGTTTAATTTTGATTGACAAATTAGAAAATTCTTCTTGGATGCTTAATGGTTTAATATTTGGACATTTGGAGGCGTTTTATTTTCTAATTTAGTACATCTCACACTAAACTTAAAAAAATGAAAATATGAAGTAGAGTTGTTCTATATTTTTATTATTTTTTTCTACCATATTTTTATTTAAGCTTCGATCATCTTTATTTTCAATTATATTCTTGTTAGTACCTAATCTCCATTTCTTCTTCTTTGACAGCGTCTTTCTAATTTTTATTGACTGACTCATTAAAGACTTTTTGTGTTTTCTTCTCTCTTATCAACAGTTTTTATCACTTTTTTTAAATTTTATTCAATATTTTGAATATTCAAAAAAAACACAAAATATGCTTGTGTTTAAATCTTGTATAATATCTCGATTATTCCTGTTGGCTAAATTGCCAAACCTTTTGAATATTTTCCTTCATTTTCTTTATGCCCATTTTAGACTCAATACTTTAATGTCTGTTAGTTGAAGTTAATCACGATTAAATAAAATGGAGTATTCCACAAGATGTTTGATTATGGTTAAAGTAAGTTAACCATGGTTAACCAGTCTTCAAACTAGTCGACCAATTTTGGTTGATTAGAAGAGTTTAATCACTGTCAATGCTCAATACGTGCGGATTTGAAATTCGCAAAATTACAAAGCGTATTTTTATGTGTTTTAAAAAGTTATTATCTATTATCATTTACAATAATTATGTGTTACAATAATATTCTATTTTCAGCAAATGATGAAGATATGCATATAAATTATAGTAGACCGCGAGTGTTAAATCCAACTCCTAATTTATTTTAACATTAACGTAATCACTAATCACTTCCTATCTGCTTTCCTTCAGGTTGTAATTTTTTATAAACTGCTATCTTAAAGTCAAGAAGTAGACTCTGTAATTTATCAAGCCCCACGTTGTTGGGATGCCAATTAAACTGTATCTTTCAAATAATTATAATGTATTATAATAATTTTGTATTTCTTCGTTTATTAAAATAATTATACTTGTGAAAACAAAATCTTTTTAATTTTCTAAAATGAAGGAAAAGAATTTTCTAAAAAGAAAATTGAGATGAATTTTAATAAATTCCGAAAATTTCTAAAATTATTTTTCCAGAAAACAAAATACAGTTCTTAATATATTTTCATCATTTCATCCAAAATAGTTTCAATTGATACTAATTTCACTATACAGGGTGTCCCCGGATACACTTTACATAATTTCAGTGGTGATAGAGGACACTATTCTAAGAAAAATATTTAACAAAATTTTTTTTCAAAATTCAAACCCTCGAGAGTTAGGCCTCCTTAAAGCATTTTTTTTAAATTTTCACTTTCACATGGTCATAGCTCGGAAAATATTGACTTTTTAGTAAAAATGATTAAGTGCTTTTTTAAAGAGCGTGAAATAATCTACAAAGAAGATTCATACCGATTGTTGTCTAAATTTAACGGCTCTCGAGTTATGAAAAAAGTAAGTAAAAAAATGTGGAAAATTTTAAACTTTTTTTTTCTTGGTTTTTTTCAAATCGCTGTATCTTCTAAACGAAACATTTTACAAAAAATCTGACGCCCTATTTCGGATAGTTAATTTAACGGACTATAACTTTTGTCTAGTAAAAATTTTTGAGAAACTAATCTATTTCAAAGAAAATCAGAAAATAATAAAAAAACAGCTACAAAATTAAATTCACTTTTATTGAAAATTTTTTATTAATTAATTAATTAAGCGACAAGACTAACGTTAATACGTATCTATCCCACAGTGAAGTTCAAAGCGTAATTATAATAGTTTGAAGTAATAAATTATTGTAAAAAGTAGTGGAGCGTGGTGATTAAGATTGTAGGTTTTACTGCAAATAGAAGTTTTATATCGCAGGTAATCATATTTAATAAATTGATCAAATTAATGTGATCAAATTTAATAATAATAAACGGCCATATTTGAATTACATGTGCGTGCGTCGCTGCAAATGTAAACAAACCACAGAGGCGTAACTTGCATTGAAACAAAGTTTAATAAATTGTTGTTAAATACGAAACAAGGAGAACAGTAACTTTCGAGGAGTCGATCCGGGTAACTATTTTTCTATCGGAACAGTATTGGGAAAATACTAAACACTAAATGAGCAACAACAAGAAAAGAAACAGGGAAAAGGGTTCACCAAGGGAAGAAAATTGTGTATTCCAAAGAAGCAGATTATTGGCAAGATCCCCAGTTAGTAGTAACAGAAATCAGGAAGAGACAAAACATACAACCAGTGAAATGGAAGGATCCTGGAAGAAATGAAAAGAATGACAGACACTATAAAAGAAGAGATCAAGATTGGAAATGAAAGCATACTGGAGAAATGGAAGGTTGAGTTCACAGAGGAAATCAACAATATAAAAGAAGAGTTAAAGCAGACGCGCGAGCAAGCTGCTTTCCAATGGGAAAGTCGTTGGAGTGAAAAGAGAGAATGGGAAGCTGAAAAGAATAAGATGGAAGAGCGCCTGAATATAATTGAAAAAAGATTAGAGAGTATGGAGAAGAAGTCGAGAAGGAGTAATGTGGTGATTACAGGAGTAGACGATTTCATGACAGACGGAGAAGACACGAAAAAGCAAATCATAGAATTTATGAGAAAAAAACTTGGCTTAGAGACGAATATTCGAAAGGCGTATAGAGTGGGCCGGAATAAGTGCGTAGTAGAAATGGAAAATGTTGAAGACAAAATTAAAACTATGAAGAATAAAATTAGACTGAAGGGAACCCGAATCTTTATAAACGATGATTTCACTTTGCAAGAGAGAAGGATTCAAGCGGTGATAAGGATAATTGCGAAAGACGAGAGAGAAAAAGGGAAAAAAGTACGAAGTGGATATATGAAATTAACTGTTGACGATAAACAATATTATTGGAATTATGAGTTAGACGAGCTGCAGGAAGTCCAGAAAAAGCCCGAAAGAGCAAAAAACTGAATAAGGGTAGCAACAGGAGGAAACTTAAGACGACCAGGCATGAAAAGGATAATGTAAACGGTTATAAAAATGGAGGGGGGGGAGATTGATGATACTATAATGTTTCTTGCAACTTGGAATGTTAGGGGAACTTTTGTAGCGGGAACATTAAAACAGTTAATAAAAGTATTGAAAAAGTACAAAGTAGATATTTTGGCATTACAGGAGACAAAACAAAGAGAAAATGATATAATGGACATAGAAAATTACACCTTTTTTAAGAGTGGTGGAAAGGACAGAAAGATGGGAACTGGCTTTATGGTGAGCGAAGCGCGGAAAGATATGGTAATTAGTTTCAAACCAATAACAGATAGAATGTGTCTACTGAGAATAAAAGGACGTAATAGGAAAATAAGTATTATTAATGTTCACGCACCAACGGAAGAAAAAAATATAGATGTTAAGGAACAGTTTTATGAATTATTGGATAGAGAATACGAGAAAATACCAAAATACGACATTAAAATATTAGTAGGCGACTGGAATGCGAAAGTTGGAAGAGAAGAGGCTTATAGACCTACAATTGGCAAGTTTAGCCTACATAATGAGAGTAATGAAAATGGAAGACACCTTATTGACCTTGCAATGGGAAAAGACATGAAAATTAAGAGTACACACTACGAACATAAAAATATTTATAAAGCAACGTGGGTAAGCCCAGATGGTACTACTGAAAATCAGATAGACCATATCGTGATTGAAAGTAGAAGCGAAAATATCATTAAGGATGTTAAATCATATAGAGGAGCAGATTTGGATTCAGACCATTTTATGGTAGGTGTGAAAATGTCAACAATTGTACCAAATACAACGAGTCTAGGAAAAAACGTAAACAAGATAAAAAGTAAAATGCAAATTCAACTCAAAACTGAAGAACAAAGAGAAAAGTATCGTGAAGTAATGGAAAACATATTAGAAAAATCAGAAATACAACAAAATGTAGACCACATGCTAGTAACAATAGAAAAAAGTATAATTGAAGCAACAAGTATGCAGTATTTGAAAACTAAAAAGAAAGAAAAGGAGTGGTATGATGACCAGTGTCACTGAAGCAACAAAAAAAATTTACGAAGAGCAGAGAAGACAGTGCAAAAAGATAATAAGAGAAAAGAAAAGAGAACACCAACTAAAGAAACTCGATGAGATAGAAGAAAAGTATAATAATAGAGAAATAAGAAACTTCTACCAGGGAATAAAAAGAATAAAACAAGGATTTCGAACAAGTACAACGTTCTGTAAAAATAAAGACGGTACACTGGCTGGATCGAAAGAAAGAGTAAGGAAAAGATGGGTAGAATACTTTCAAGAGCTACTAAATAAAGCAGGAAATCAAGAGATAGAGAGAGAACATACAGCTATAGAAGAAGATGATAACATAGTAGAAATACCAACAGAAGAGGAAATAAGAGAAGTGATATTGAAACTTAAAAATAATAGAAGTGCAGGAGAAGATGGCATACAGGCGGAAATGTTAAAATACGGAGGAGAAAAACTGCACGAAATAGTCATTGGTATGATACAGAAGATCTGGAAGGAAGAGAAGATGCTCAGTTCCTGGAGTTTAGCGCTGATTTGCCCGATTCACAAGAAAGGCGATAAAACTGAGTGCGGAAACTACAGAGGGATTGCATTATTGGATGTCAGTTACAAAATACTCGCCACATATATAAAAAATAGACTTCGAACTTATAGAGAGGAAATGATCGGTGAATATCAATGTGGTTTCAGAAAGGGTAGATCGGTAACGGATCAATTATTTGTTCTAATTCAAGGAATTAGCCATGAATTCGGATTGGAGACGCACTTGATATTTTTAGATTTTAAACAAGCGTAGGTACGACAGTATTGAAAGAAAAGAATTGTATAACATTATGATGGAAATGGGAATACCCAGAAAATTAGTGAAATTGGTAAAAATGACACTCAATTGCACTGAAAACAAAGTACGAATTAACGGTGAGCTGACTGAAAGTTTTGGAGTAGAAGTGGGACTGAGACAAGAAGATCCGCTGTCGTCAATATTATTTAATATTGCTTTGGAAAATGCAATACGAAGAGCAGGATTAAACAAGAGCGGTACAATTCTTCGACGAAGACACCAATGCCTGGATTTTGCGGACGACTTCACGATCATTACACGCACAAAGAAGGAACTACAAGAAACTACGCAGAAATTATTGGAAGCGGCTCAGAGAATTGGATTAGAAGTAAACGAAAATAAGACAAAATACATGATATGGAACGATAAGAAGTTTGAGGAGAAGAAATCCATAAGTATATTAGTGGGAAATAAAACCGTGAAATTTGAAGAAGTGTGTACATTTACGTACCTGGGAACGGTAATAACAAGGAAATCAGGTTGCGACGACGAAATTAAAGCAGGAATGGCTGCTGGTACAAGAAGTTCGTTTGCACTGAAATCGATCCTCAATAGTAAGGTGTTTGCCAAGACAGTGAAAACAAGAATATATCGAACAATCATAAGACCATCGGTTATGTATGGAGCGGAAGTGTGGACGTTGAGAAAGCGTGAGCAAGCAATGCTAGAAGTGTGGGAAAGAAAGATATTGAGGAAAATATACGGTGGAAAATATGTAAATGGACAATGGATAATAAGGTCAAATCAGGAGCTAGCAGAGTTATATGGACAACCAAGTATAGTTGGATGTGTGAAGGCACAGAGGTTGCGATGGTTGGGACACCTGGCAAGGATGAACGAAGACAGAACACCAAAAGACATATGGAATATTGAGTTCGGAGGCACAAAACGAAGAGGTAGACCAAGAAACCGTTGGAAAAATGAAGTGCAGGAAGACCTAAATGAGATTGGGTTGGAAAATTGGAGGGAATAAGCTAGTAACAGGAAAGAATGGAACATAGTGACAAATAAAGCCATGGGTCTACTAGGCCTGTAGTGCTAATATACAATACAATACAAGTTTAAACTATTAAGTTATTTAAGTAAATGTTCAAAACAACCACGTTCATTTTTAATTCGCACATTTTGGGCTTCAATTAAAAATTATTTTAAATTAAGTAATCCTGAAATATTGATCGAAAGAGGTGGAACTATTAATTGGTCAGCAAGATCTCCAGATTTAACTCCTCTTGATATATGTTTTTGGTGTGCTGTTAAAGCGTTGGTGTACAGCAACAGAAGAAAGCCCGATACCAGAGACGAATTAATGGACCGAGTAACGAATGCTATAGTAGCTCTTAACGAAGGAGGAAATATTATTAATAATAATATACAACATCTTTTAAAACGAACACGACTGTGTATTGAAAATGAGGGTGGTCATTTTGAACATTTACTTAAATAATGTAATGGTTTAACCTTTAATAATAAAATAATTTTTCAATGAAAATTAAATTTTTGTGAATTTAATTCTTTGTTTTGTAGCTGCTTTTTTTATTATTTTCTGATTTTTTGTGAAATAGATTGGTTTTTCAAAATATTTTACTAGACTAAAGTTGTAGTCCATTAAATTTCCTATCCGGAATGGGGCGTCAGATTTTTTGTAAAATGTGTGGTTTAGAAGATACAGCGATTTGAAAAAAACCAAGAAAAAAAAAGTTCAAAATTTTCCACATTTTTTTACTTACTTTTTTCATAACTCGAAAGCCGTTAAATTTAGAAAACAAAAGGAATGAATCTTCTTTGTAGATTATTTCACGTTCTTTAAAAAAGCACTTAATCATTTTTACTGAAAAATCAATATTTTCCGAGCTATGGCCATATGAAAGTGGAAATTTAAAAAAAATGCTTTAAGGAGGCCTCACTCTCGAGGGTTTGATTTTAGAAAAAAAATTTTGCTAAATATTTTTCTTACAACAGTGTCCCCTATCACCACTGAAATTATGTAAAGTGTATCCGGGGACACCCTTATAAATGGATTCTGAAAAAGCCAAAAATTTAAAATGTAGTTTACATTTATTTTGTTTTTAATTCATATTTAAATATAAAATAATTACATAATATGCAGTGGTGGTGTACCGTCAATTCATCGCGAACAATTCATCGTGCGATAATTCACTGCGTGTGACAATTCATCGCCGCGATAATTTATCGCCGAGGCAATTCATCGCGTATAGAACGTTAATAAATAAATGGAAATACGGGTGAATAAATAATGCATAATTATTGGTATTTTTTTTGTAACACTTTGTATTTGTATTGCATTTTTTTTTAAATAAAAAATGCTGTACACTTTTGGGGCCCTGAAAGGGGCTGAGTTGCTGTTATTTGCACCGGAAAACGCGTGAACGATAAATTTGTTCTAGATTTAAATGTTTTTTTAAATGAAATTCTACAAAAAAAGAGTGTACAGAGACACCGCCAGAATAATTAAAACAATAGTGGAAGATTACCATAACAGACCTATTTTAGATTTTCTTCGAGGTATAGCTCATAACTTTTTAATTGCAATTATAAAAATATGTCTTGTTTTTATTTTAATTATATCTTAAATAATATATAAAATATTTTAAATTAATTTTATTGTTTTAATTAATTTTTTAATATCAAATTTTTGTTGTTTTTATTTAAATAATTATATTTAATAACGATGAATTGTTGTCCGCGATGAATTGTCGCGCGATGAATTGTCCGCGATGAATTGACGTAGGTTCCAAAAATAAATTACTTTAATTCGCAAAAATATAATTTTATAAATCAAAATTGTCGGATTAAATTTCGTCCAATCGCTTATGGTATCCGTTCACCTATCAGTTTATCTGCAGATCTAGTCTTCAGACCATTATAATATGCAGTTTAAAATTATAGTTGAAAAACTATTTTTAATAATAAAAATATATACGCCACTCTATTTACTAACTTTAAATTATCTTTTACCTTTCTATTTCAATTTTTACTTAGGGCTCTTACCTTGTAAAGAAATTGTAAGAAATGTAAGTTTAAATTTGATTTTTACAAGAAGCCTAAAAATAACTCACCTTTAAAATATTTATATTTTCACGAATTAAGCTAATTGAAATATTCAGGAAACCTTAGATGTATACCTACTTGACCTAATTTTCAATTTACAATATATAACCACAGCAGTGGATACAGAGCGGAAATTCTGAGTTCGAATCTTCTTAGCTCGGCCTTCCGGTGTGCACCAACACGTTGTGGATTTAAGAATTGGTTCTATATTTAAATAAGTCTGGCCAATTGACAGAGTCAAGGTCAAAAATGAATAAAAAAAAAAAATTTACAATATAAAAACCATGACGCCGACGTTGGAAGTCTTGGGAGTTTTAGTATGTTGTTCCTGCAGAAAAGAACCAACCCACAAAATCAAAAAAAAATTTTTTTCACCATTTGATCCTAAATGTAATAAAGTCTTTTGCAGAAAAGAACCAACCCACATATCAAATAAATACTGCCATTTGTATGTGAATGAACCAACGACTTTAACCATCAATTACTCAAAACTAAAATGTTGGGGTTGGTTCCTTTCTGCAGAAAGCCAGCAATTTGAGGATCTTTTAAGCCAATTTTCAGACTTACATTATTTTTTTGTAGGTTTGGGCAAAATTTCATCTAAAATGCCCGGCCTAAATGTTTTCAATTCGCTAGTGTTCGTTTTGAAATGATTTCCACTTTTCTCTCAACTCGCGTTCCCTTAATACAGTGGTTTTTAAAGTGGGGGCGCGCAGAGACCTGCAAAGGGGGACGCGGGCCACTTGTGTAGTTGAGAAAAAAAATTATTTTTCCCTAAACTCCCTTCCCCTGTTTTGAAAAATTGAAAAGTTTTGTTTTGTGGAAAAGTATCTTTTATTTGAAAGGGGGCGCCGATAATATTTTTTGGTAGAAGGGAGGCGTGACATAAATAAGTTTGGGAACCACTGCCTTAATACTTTCGAACAAATTTCTTAAAGAAAGAAGTTCAATATTTTAAGAAAATAAAGTTTTTTAAAAATTTCCTTACTATTTTTAAAAACATAACTTTTTGTACTACGATTTTATTTTATTTCCTGTCGCCCTCGCCATCTTCCAGAATAAATGCGTAGTACATTTGGTAGTACTTACAAACAGCTGTCGATATAAAAATGTTCTAGCAAATACCGATAGAAGAATACTACATCATTATTATTAGGTTGTTTTTATAAATAATCAATTAGTATTACTGGTATTACCATAGTATTATACTACTGTATTACTATTTAATATTAAAATAAAGAAACTAATAAGTGTTTCATAACACGATAATTCATTTATTTTTAAATACAAGTGATTTTTCAATATTTTTAATAAATAGAAATTTTCAGAAAATTTAAAAAAACTTAAATTTAATTTAAAACAAAGCTGGCGAATGTTTTATTTTTTTAAGTACATTTGATTTAATAAATAATCGAGCGCGTTGCTAGGCGACTTGTTTGTAGTTGCGTATTAAAGCGCGACAGTAACGCACGCGTGTTACTTACACCCTGAATAAAATGCTTAATTTTAATCATCAAAACCGCGAAAGTGGGTTTAATATATTACTGGATGTTTGCGTTAAATGGCATTATTTTCGTTTTAAAGGAGCAAACATAAATTGAGTGAATTGTGGACCTGTTGCTTTACTTTAAAAAAAGGTGAATATAAGTAATAAAAAAAAACAATTGATGTGAAAGTAAACAAACTCAGTGTTATCAAATTTGTAGTGAAATTGCGAAGTACCTACTGTAAATTTGTACTTATAATCAAAATAAAGTGAGTTTTAATTATTTTTAGGTAAATACAAGTAGTAATCATGAAGTTGAACATATCTTATCCAGCAACGGGTTGTCAAAAATTGTTCGAGATTGTTGATGATCATAAAGTTCGCATTTTCTATGACAAACGCATGGGCTCGGAAGTTCAGGCCGATCCTTTAGGTGAAGATTGGAAAGGTTATATTTTCAAAATTACTGGTGGCAACGACAAGCAAGGGTTTCCAATGAAACAAGGAGTGTTAACCACTGGACGGGTACGTCTTATGTTATCGAAAGGCCACTCTTGTTTTCGTCCTCGTCGAGAAGGAGAACGTCGAAGAAAGTCGGTTCGTGGTTGCATTGTCGATGCAAATCTTAGTGTGTTGTCCTTGGTGATTGTTCGGAAAGGTGATCGAGATATACCAGGGCTAACAGATAAAATCATGCCTCGACGTTTAGGACCAAAACGGGCCAACAAAATTCGAAAACTTTTTAATTTAATTAAGCAGGACGACGTACGTCAATACGTTGTCAAACGACCTCTACCTCTAAAGGAAGGTAAAAAGCAGCGGTACAAGGCCCCTAAGATTCAACGTTTAATCACCCCTTTGGTTTTACAACGAAAACGACATCGACTGGTGCTTAAAAGGAAGCGTTGCATTAGACGCAAAGAGCAGGAAACTGCATACAAAAAGCTTCTTGCTCAACGTCACAGAGAATCCAAGTTGAGACGTAAAGAATTAAAGAGGCGTCGTTCGGCTAGCATACGTGAGAGCAAGAGCAGTGCCGATAGTAACTGTTAAACTGTTTTTTGTTCTGTGATATTTATTTTTTTTTCAGAAGAATTTGTTTTTGTGAAACTTGACTTGCATTTGCTTTTCCGTAAATTTAATGTCGACTAGTTTAAAAGGTCACTTACAATTTGAACAATGTGATTATATTAGTATTTATAAAAATTTGAGTCAAGTGAAAAAATCATTTTGTTTACCATTTTGTGATTTGTTGCCTACTTTAGCAAAAAAATGTTTATTTATTAAATTGATTGTTACTACTTTGAGAATAACTTGATTTTTTTTACCATGGAACTTGGACAAGTATTGACAGTGTAAATGTATAAAAAAATTAAAGTAGTGTTTTCTCGAGTAACAACTTCAACTTCTGTCTTGAATATTAAAATATAATCTTCATGTGATAGAAATTATTGTCAGTAGAAATAGATCTAGATGTGTTGTCGGAGGGAACTGGCAGTTTCTATTTAAAACCATTATTACGGTGCAAGGATGTTATAAGAAATTTTATTTCAAATAATTGCCGAAATTCTTATAAATTGCAAATATTCTTGCAACGTAACTATCAATTTAATACTAGTCGGCTGCATAATTCCTTGCAATTTACTTCAATATAAATAAAGTATTTTATATGCACCAATCTTCAGACACTTTCGTATTTTGGCTAGTTCCCTCCTAGTGTTTTGTTATTCACATAGTAATAGTTAAAAATTTATTCTGTGAACTTACATGTTTTTTCTTCATTGTTTGTTCACATTTTGTTTTGTATTATTTGTTAAAATAAAAATTTCATTCAATTTATTATTACTGATTGATCGATTTTTTACTTTCCCCATACGTGTTAACGTCGGAAAATTAAAACAAGATAGTATAATTATACACAATTTATGAATTTCTGTAAAAGCTAATCTATATTTGAGTCGCCTATTTCCAACACCGACTAAATCCATATTAATATTTTTTCAGGAGAGCAGAAAAACTGCCATATAAAAAGTATACACCATTTTAAAATTTTAGCATCAAAATTATTCAAAAAATATCAGTTTACATTCAAACTGTATGACAAAAAGTTTTTCTGAAAATTAAAGCTACTATAATAAAATGTATTTTGGATTTAACCGGATTTGGAAATGAACAGGAATTTAACTCATTTTGAAAGTGAGATTGCTTGATAACTTAACATTTTAATCTCAAACTATATCAAGAATAATGTCGAAATAATCATTCAATTAACAATATCTTCAAAATTAAAAAATTTTATTTGAGAAACATAAAACATTATAAGAATTTTCAAAAAAAAAAAATTGTTTATACTTAAGTCATTTTTTGTCATATAAAAATCGTTTTTACAGCAATACTCATTAAACATTTTTTGTTGCAAATATTATTGCTTTCATTTGTGTTTATAAGAAATTGTTTATTACTATTTCTTTTTCGTTGTACCGTTTCTGAGATATTTACTATATACAATTAATTCTTTACATGTTATAAAAATTAATGATTGAAAATGCTTACTGTTTTTTTATGAGAAAAATATGCAAAAAAACAGTAAGCATTTTCAATCATTAATTTTTTTAACATGTAAAGAATTAATTGTATTTAGTAAATAATTTCACATGTTAATAACTAATCCATATCAATATTTTCTGAGATAATAGACAAAAATATTTTTTCCATTTTATAGAGTTTTTTTTTGAATCACTGTAACTCGAAAACGGTGCGACGGAATAGAAAAATGTATATAAACAAACCGGTCCAGTAAATTAAGCATTATGGCCTGATGGTTGTAAAAACCATCATCAGGCTTATCTTAACCTACACAACACCAGCCTAGGGTTTTGCTTCAGAAAGACAGATGATGAGACTCCAGGTGGTGCAAAACATCGCAATGAGGCGTTCCATGAAGGTCCAATGGCACACCTAGAACAAAAGACTGTAGGAGGACTCCAACCTGGGATCTATTGAGGACTTTATCCGAAAAGCGAAGGAAAAGTTCTACGGAGCTCCAGCGGCATCGGGCAACCCTTTAGCCCTTGAGTTTGGTAACTACCAACTTGAGGACTTTTTGAGGTATAAGAGGTCAAAGGCAATCCTGCAGTCCCCCCTCCCTCAAAGAAGCACCTAAATATTTTCTTGATTTTCAGAAGTGCACTAGGCAACCACAAGATGCAATTACACAAGACAAAATGTCGATCATTCGGATGTAGAAGGAATCCAAGAATAGTCGGCAGGTCCAATTATCAAGAATAATTTCTTATTTATACTGTTATTTTATGTTATCTTACTATTTATATATTATGTAATTTTTATTTTTAAATAAAAGTCTCTTTTGCGGCTCAGACCGAGCAGGTCGGCCCAGTCAGTGTTGACCTGAATGAGGTCACAAAGATGTACCGATTCTTTTCTTTTCAAACTTTTCGCGCACTGGTTCACCCTGGGATTTTGCGGTAAATTTGCTACAAACTCGATGGATACAAAAAATAACTTTTAATTCCCCTTCAAAGTCCTTCCTCTCAAACCCCAAAGAAAGAGAGGCAAGCCCAGCCACTCCAACTCGCGGAAGCGATACTCCGGACGTGCGCTGCGCTGGCTCCAAACCACTAGCCGGGATTTTCCTTGTACGGTGTTCACGTTAGGGCCAAGGTTTCTCTCCTGAATGCACAAAAAGAAAATCCCGGCAATAAATAGTGATCCCAGACCAGACTAGATAGCCAAAAGGCACAAAAGGGTACAATCCCGTTGAAAAAATGCACCCAAAGATAACCCGCACTAGATCTGGAGTATACAGCCCTGACCGTGGTATTAAAAATAAGTACTTGCCCCCAGTGACTTAAAATTTCTATGTAATACTCCCATGTTAGACATATGGAAAATTTCGATTTTTAAATGTCGGATTTTCAAAAACTAATGAATAACCCACCGAAAATTTTTTTAATATGCTTAAAAATTTATCCGCTTTCCAATATGTGGTATTTGGTAGGTATAATAAGAAAAAATTAAATTCGTGGTACAGATTTCCTGATAGTTCCAAAAAAAGAATTAAAATTTTGTTTAGTATGTCAAAAGTTTTCCCTCACTGTTAAATGCTGTTCAAATTCAAAGTTTGACAATTCGACAGGACTTCAGACGATCGAAGCATATAGAAGGCTATTTTACATTACCCCACTCTCCCCTACAGAAATTAAGAGCCAACAATGCTCCTAACTTTTTCTTTGCTTTTAATATAATGAAATAATACCAAGAAATGTAAAAATATTTATTTAGCACTCGAAAAGACAAGTTTACTAGAAATCGATGATTACTTTTTTTAGATTTTCCTGTTAATGCTCACATGACCAGCATAATCATTTCGCCTACGTTGCTACTGGTAGTTAATACGTGTTCACTCCCCACACTATTTTGCTTGATTTGAAAATTTAATTCACAGTTTATAAAAAAAACTTGATTTAATTTAATTCCGAAGCAACTCGAGTAGATTAGCCATTTTTTTTAAACAAAAAGAAGGTAAGTACGTTAGGTTAAACCGCATAATTTTTGTAAAATTTGTAAATTCTTTAATATTTTTAATAAGGTTTCAACTGCCCTAATTATTTGTAAAATTTGCTTAAAATCTAAAGTAGCATCAATTTTTAAAATTACATAAAAATTACAATATTATTTAAAAGTTTATAACCTAAAAAAACCGGATTGATTTTTGACAAATTTTATTGTTCTTTGTTTAAAATAAGATAAATTACAAGATTTAGAATTATTTTCATGTAAGTTACTCACAGATTTTTTTTATTACAGAAATGGTAATAAAAAAGATTTGTTGTCTGGGAGCAGGGTATGTTGGAGGCCCTACGTGTAGTGTCATAGCTCTTAAGTGTCCCGAAATTCAGGTTACCGTAGTGGATATGAGTAAAGAAAGGATTGCCCAATGGAATTCCGATAAGTTGCCAATTTATGAAGTATGCAAATCACTTTTCAGCTTCTAAAAATATTCTCAATTTATCTCACTTTTAGCCAGGTTTAGACGATGTGGTTAAGTCCTGCAGAGGAAAGAATCTTTTCTTCTCAACTGATTATAAAAATGCTATTTTGGAAGCAGATTTAATTTTTATTTCTGTTAATACACCCACAAAATGTTTTGGAAATGGAAAGGTACAATCTCATTATTAATTATTAAACTGTGATATTTATGTCTTTTAATGTGCAGGGTAGGGCTGCCGATTTGAAATATGTTGAAGGGGCTGCACGGATGATAGCAGATATTGCTCAAAATAATAAGATTGTGGTTGAAAAAAGCACAGTTCCGGTAAGAGCTGCTGAAAGTATATTGAATATATTAAGTGCCAATAATAAACCAGGTGTTTCATATCAAATTCTTTCGAATCCCGAATTTTTAGCTGAAGGTAATTTTTCTATTACCATCATTAATTTGGTTTTTTAATTTAATATTATACAGGAAGTGCAATAGAAGATCTTTTATGTCCTGATCGTGTATTAATTGGAGGTGAAAATAGTTCCGAGGGACAAGCTGCTATTGAAGAATTATGTAGCATTTATGAACATTGGATTTCTAGAAAAAATATTTTAACTACTAATACTTGGTCGTCAGAACTTTCAAAATTGGTAAGCTTATATTATACAAATTGATGTTTATTGAAAAACTTCCATAATTTTGTTGTTGCTATTTACTTGCAACAGTTTCCATGTTTGCATAGAAGTATTTTTAAATGGCTTATATTTTCAAGATTATAGTAAGTAATTTATTGGACACAAGATAACATTATTTGCTTTATCAATTATCACTTGATCTAAACCCTCTTACTTAATTATATAAATTTAATTTTTTTCCTCTAATTTTAATTTTAGGCTAATATACAAGGTGACTTAGTTGACAAATCTCTTACGGATTGCGTTATCAAAATCAATTTAAATTATAATTATGTATTTATTAGCAACCGACTATTATTTTTTCGTTTAGCAGTAGAAAAAAGCTCATGAGTTCTCTAAATCAAACTCAGATCGGAACAGGGCATATTTGTCGAAAAAGTTCTCAAACATTACAAGTTATGAATTACCCCTTTTGTATCAAAATAAAATTTTTTAAAGGAAACTAATGTTGCAGATGGAAAAGCTTGGTGCTAGAACAATGTTTTTTTTTAGTTTTGTACATAATTTTTATCTAATTTAATTTTATACACGCTGATAAACTGATAGCTTTCTGATTTTGTAACCTTCTTCAGATTTTTTCCCAATATTTTAACCAACTTTTCTTCTTACATTGGTCTACGATTTGTGTTTTCATCAACAGTAATCTCGGTAGTGTACCAAAGCTACAATTAGTTTTCTGGACATAAGTAGTTATTTTTCATTTGAAGTAGCTTGTTGGGCAAGCCTCAGATGTGCTTGTGACTTTGTCTTATTAATGATGACTAGAGCACGGAATCAAGGCAATAGGAAACCCGATATTTGGTATGCGGCATACAATGATGCATAAACATAATATCTTGTGTTTATGCATCATTGTATGATCATCATCATCATTAATGATGACACTTGATCAATTTTGAGGTATTGCACGAAAACGCACGAAAACGGTGACGAACTGTTAAGAAAATTGGACTTTTCTCGGATTTAAACCAAATACCCAAGACCTACTAGGCCTTTAAATTCTCTAATTTCTTATTTATTTTGAGAGGGGTGACATGTATATCTATTTTCACTATAGCACTGTTCCTAGTGTAAACCGGATTTTAAGCAGTATGGTAGTCCATAGTTTGTTTTATTTAAGACTATTTAAAGCTAAAACTTTACTTTAGTCCATAAAGCTTAGATAGATTGGCTTGTTAAATTCTTTAGCCTCCATGGGGGTCATGGCCCCTCCAAATCAACGTATTAAAAAGTACTAAATTAATAGTGTTACCAAAAATACCTAGATATTTTTCATTGTTTTGATTATTTTCCAGAAATGCTCCTCCCTCTCTTTTCCACCTAGAAATTAGAGATATGACCGCACCTGGTGCTTAGATACTGTAGAACCCAATTAGCATTTTAGCTGTCAAATGACGGAAAACAAAACAGGTAATTTAACCATGGGTGAAAAATTAGTTCAAGTAGTAAGCTGATGGTCAATTTATTACAACTACTGATTTCATTGTGACCGCTAAACCAAACATTTTTCTCAACAATCTTGATTATAACAATCATTTATTAAAGTTGTAAAGTTTTAAGGCTCATACACAATTAGTCTGTAACAGTAACGAGAACGGGAACGAAATGAATCATCGATTTACAATAAACCAGAAAGGGAACAGTAACGATAGCTGGGTGAATGTAAACTGGGCCAATGGTAAACTGGGCCAAATTTAGAAAATGGTAAACTGGGCCAAAGACACTTAACTAAAATTATGAAAGTGGTAAACTAGGCCAAAGGCTCTTTCGACTAACATTTTGAAAGTGGTAAACTGGGCCAAAATAAAATTTAAGGTAAAAGAAGGGGTGCAGGCAGGGTGTACCGGCCAAAATTCTTTTTTGTTATTATTTCAAAAAAATATCAGAAGCTAACAACTGTAATCTACCGACCGATCTACATCCTCACACCCGATCTACCTTTTCGCACAGATTTGTTTGTTTTCAGCTTATTTAGTTTAATTTCCTATAGAAATAGTGGAAGATTTATGTTTATAGTTCACAATTTTGGACAAAAATTTACGTATAGTAAAATTAATACTCGTATCTTCGGGTTGACTTCCGACTTTTACGGAATACATTCCAACAAAACATGAAATTTGTAAATTACCTATTTTATTTTTATTATTTATTTATACACATTATATAACAAAAAACGAAATGTATTTAAAGTAATAACCGAGGAGTACTGTAAAAAGAGACCGTCTTCAGAAACCGCGATATTTCTTGTGTACTGTATTTTTGCAGCAGTTGCAAATTAAAAAAAAGCCATTAAAAAGTCCATGGATGGAAAATAATTGATAAATAAACTTCGCACAATATTCAAATGTACCATCCATGTAGATGGCTTCGGTCGCCGTCAAAGCACTTAAATTTGTAGTGCAGGAAAATATGACAATGTTTGAATCGAGATTGTTAAGTGTAAGAAAATTTTCGCCTCGGCCGGTTTTCACTTCCATTGCTGCCAACTTCTGATGCACTTCTACAATATTGTTCGGTAGAGTACCTATACTTTTACGCCGTAGGTTATAAACATTCCTTTTAGCACATAGCAAATCGGATTTTTCCAAAACCATGGTAGAAGACGGTTTCTGATCCAAACACGTTTGCATAAGTCATTGCGGTGTTTCTAATGGTTGTTCCGTTGCTTTCAGTTTCATTCGACTCGTCAAATCTTGTCTGTTTAAAAGCCTCTCATCACATACAACATGTGTGTGGTTTGCTCGAACAGAGGTAATCTGCATATCCGCTTCGCAGGTTCCCAATACTTTAAGAAACGCCGTACAACTTCTGTTGCAACACCTCCATTTTTGTTCTCCCATTGTTGACATATGCCGTTGAAAAGAAAACTTATTTTGTTCATAAATCATTAACCGATTTTCTCGCTGACCCGTTGTAAATGTAATCTGACTCATTTTCCAGCTTTCTCAGTAATTTTGGGTATATTATCTTTGTAAATAAGCAATTTTTTTTTGTACCATCATATGAAATGAAAACTCATGATATAGTAAAAAAAAATATTTTTTTAATTATCAACAAAAAAAATTGATTTTTACTGCTTTTGGCCCAGTTTACCATTTTCAAAATTTTAGTGAAATTTGCCTTTGGCCCAGTTTACCACTTTCAAGGCCCTGTTTCATAATGAAAATTTACTAATATTACAAGTTACAAGTAACTTTAAATACTCTTCAAATCGTTAATCTGAACACCTAGCTGCGTGGTTTTTGTTACTTATTCATAAAATAACCTATTCTACAAGCATAGCCAAAAATTATTCTTCATTATTTTTCAAGAGTAATAATATTCAACTTGTACTTTCCGACTAATACTATTAATACTATGTACTATTATGAAACGTGACCCAGGTAGTTTTTTGGCCCAGTTTACATTACCCCCGATAGCTATTAAGGATATTTCATTGGCTAAAGTTTTGACTTTTGACAGTTTACGCATGCGCATAACCATAGCAATAAAATTTTAATCGTTTCTGTTCCCGTTCCCGCTTATTGTGAATGGAGCCACCTGAATACATGTATTTTATCTTTTTACTGTTACCGTTTCTGTTCTCGTTACTGTTACAGACTAATTGTGTATGAGCCTTTACTGATTTTACTTACATAGGTAGGTACTTATAAATGGGAAAAGAAGGTTTGGTGAAGTTGTTTAATTTGATAGGCTGTTCTTTAAAATTATTCATATTAAAACTTTAATGCAAATCCGCCCCAGGTGCATTTTATAAATTTACTTGGCTGTAAAATAACACTAAAATTATTTTAAGGCTGCAAATGCTATGTTAGCTCAAAGAATATCCAGTATTAATTCATTATCAGCAGTATGTGAATCGACGGGTGCCGATGTATCCGAAGTAGCAAGAGCAATAGGATTGGATTCACGTATCGGATCGAAGTTTCTACAAGCTTCAATAGGTAGCTATCAATAACCTTTGTATTATTTAGGCAAATTAAATGTGATTTTATTTTTTTATTATTGGTTTTGGTGGGAGCTGTTTCCAAAAAGATATCTTAAATTTAGTTTACATCTGCGAATCTTTAAATTTAATTGAAGTAGCTGCTTATTGGCAGCAGGTTATCGACATGAACGAGTATCAAAAGACTAGGTTTACAGCTAAAATTGTGGATTCATTATTTAACACAGTAAGTGGTAAACATATTGCAATTCTTGGATTTGCCTTTAAGAAAAATACTGGTGATACAAGAGAAAGTCCGGCCATTCATGTAGCTAAAACTTTATTAGGTGAAGGTGCAACCATCAATATTTATGATCCAAAGGTAAAATTATCTTAAATTAATTTTCTAAAATTGTATGGAATTTAATTAAAAATTTTCTTAGGTGGAAGAAGCACAAATATTTGATGATCTTACACATCCTTCCATTTGTGAATCACCAGAGCATGTAAGAAAATCGGTTAAAATTTTTGGAGATGCTTATTCGGCTACTGATAAAACACATGCTCTTATTATATGTACAGAATGGGACGAATTTATAGTAAAACACTTAGTTTGTAACAATCAAAAGTATACAATCTATTTATTTTAGACTTTGGATTATGAAAGAATTTATGCTCAAATGATGAAGCCTGCCTATATTTTTGATGGAAGGAAGATTTTGGATCATGAATTACTGGTCAAAATTGGTTTTCATGTTCACACTATTGGTAAAAGGTTGACCCGTCCGATAGGTAAAAATTGTTGGACTACTAATGCTCTGCAACAGTAAAACACGATTAAGAGTAAAACCTAAATTTAGTTTAGCATTTTCGTAAAAACTTCAAAGTGAGATATTCGTCGAATTCGTTTAATATTTTAAATAAATCAGCAGGGCGCCAAATGAACTTCATATTCGTTAGAAGGAATATACATATTCAAATATTTTTGACACTACTTAAATTAGTGACTAAATGAAACTTTTTCATGTTAAAATATATAAAGTTTTAACTTGTGAAAATTAATATTAAATTAAAAATTAATAAGCTACGCAAACACAATACAATTAAAATTATTTCATAAGCTTTCAGTAGTGTTAGTTTTCAAATTAAAAAATAATTATATACATTTGGTAGTCGACACCCATAAGTATCTAATGCGCATACTTAGAATTTCTAATTTTCTTATTTGGACTGGGAATTTGCTAAAAAAAATTGTTAAATCTTATATTGTCCTTTTATAACATTTACTAAAAGTTCCTTTTCTTCAAAGTACTAAAATGTCAGTTGGGACGTTTTAACTAGTAGCGGCAGTATTGCCTGTGTATTATCCACAGCGTATCAATGCTTGTTGGAGTGCCAAGCTGAGAAATTCCAAATAGTATTTTATTTTAAACTCGAAATTGTTACTCTGTAATTCATGCAGTGATCACAGGCCACTTACTGCCAGAGATCAATTTTCAAATTAAAACATTTGAAGAAGAATTTTCACCAATAATTATCACTGAGGGCTTTTGAAATAATTTGAATTTTGGATTGTTAATTTGTAAGTTTTAATTTAGTGTTAATATTTCAACATTTTTATTATATACAATATTTATTTGTGCATGCAATTGCAAGAATTCTTTTTGCATATAATTTTTATTTAGTAAACTTTTTTCTAAGACTGAATAGAACATTAAAAATTATATCTTTGTTACTGATACCTTTGGTTACATAGTCTTAGATAGACTAACCTTAAGGAAGTTTTGAAATCATTGATGTACTTCTAAACACCTTCAAAAGGGAAAGGTACATCAGTAAACAGTTACGACTTCCAAATTAGTAGTGTCGTCAGTTGATAATCTTCTGAACTATATTAGGTGTTTATAAAACTCACATTCAGTGAAAGACTGGGCTAGGGTGCGATTGCACTTAGAACTTTTAATCGGTATTTAAAGAATGTGCTAAAGAGCACCCAACATTTGAAAGTCCAGTCCATCATTATACTATAAAATAAAAGCTAAAACTTATAAATCACTTATTTAAGTTGTCATTCATTTTACTCAGGAGAACCTGTAAATTTTGTGATTTTTTCAGAATAGCTCGATTAAGCTGCTTTAATTATATTTGTGGTAGATTAATCAATTTAAATTTTTATTCCATTTTTAAATTAATTACGCACAATTTAATAACAAAAAGTGATAACTTACTTAAATTTGTTTGTAAAGTCTACTTAGAATTAGGCATGATTATGTTTCTTTCTTTGCCATCAAGCTATTTAACAAAAATTACAAAATTTAATGAACCTGTACGTTTTAAAAATTATTTATTTGATCTCTAAGTACGTAATTCCATTTGATTAAAATTAGAAAAATTTACAATTAAGATTAATTTATAATATATGTAATAGCTATTTTTATATTTATCCTATTTATTATAAGTGCAATATTTTTATTAGCTTATTTACTACTAAGTAAGAAAAGCTGCAAGTACTTTTAAACCTTTATTTACAGTATTTTTATACCTTAGTATTTTATACAACTTTTTTGAGTATGAGTGAATAAATATATAATTATATTTTCATTACATTGTGAATCAACTATTTAGTAAAGTTTGACTATTTATGAATAACGATTTTATAAATAAAAATTTATATTGTTAATTATTGTTTACCACCGAGGTAAACAATACAATTTCTATTGTAATAAAAAATTTCTACATACTTCGAGTTAAATTTTTTTAGCATTTACTTATCCATATAGCACAAAGTAGTCCTAAGAATGTGCACAGTATATTGTACATAAATAATTGTACCTATGTCTTATTCTGAATATTGCTTAAAATAAGTTACATGTACGTTCATTTGTATAGTCCATATTTAAAATGAATGTAATCTGTGCATACATCAAACGTTTTATTGTTGATGTCTAAAAATCCTCCTTAACAATGTTATTTATGTATACTGATTTATATTCTATGGATAATTATGTACTTAAAATGAACATACACAGTAAGTTCTGTACTATATGGGTAATACAGTAGAACTCCTCTATAACGAGTCCCGGTTATAACGAAAAATCGGCTATAATGAGTAAATTGTTTGGTCCCTTGCCATTTTGTATACTACTCCATGTAAAGTTTCCCCTCTTAGCGAGTACGTTTTTGGCATTGAGGTGGATATAACGAGGTTTCGGTTGGTTTCAGACCGGTAATTGCGAGGAGTTTTAGAAGTAGATCGGATATTACAAGAGTTTTTGAGAAAATAAAGACACCTGCAGGTCTCAATTACATACTAGAATTTTATTGGAATTGTATTTTAACTGTTTGAGAATTTTTGTTAATGGGTGCATCCACACCTCATCAGTCATCACGATGCTCTTTTTAATAACCTAGTATCATTAGAAACTGCAATTGATAAAATTAAAATTTTTTATTACCGCAAACACCAAAATAACAGACAATTTTCAATAACTTGTTAAACGTTATGTTAGTATGCATTTAACTTTCTTTTTTTATAATAATAATGTTTATTAAACCAAAAGTAGATATAATTTACAAAAAGTTTAAAAGGATACTGGTTCAGCACGCTAATTTACAACCAGTATCAATGAAAATTATTCCATTTGATCGGCAAGCAGTCGTTCTTTAATCTTCTTCATACCCAATGAGTTGTAGGTAGGTGTGATATGATCGTGGCGCTCAATGTTATAAGCATAGCGAAGGCAAGCATTTTGAAGGACTTGCAATTTATTCCTTAGGTAACCTGCTAGAAAGTCGTAGTACACCTGGGAGCAGTAGTCCACATGGCACAGTACCAGGCTTTGAACCAGGTTCCATTTGATCACAGATCGAGATTTTGATTTATTAAATTCGATTGTGTTGATTATGTTGAAGTTTGAATGTGTTCTTACTTCAGCGTTTTGTTAAATTAAAAAATAAGATAAAAAGTTATTATTATTTTTAAAATATTATTTTTTTAAGTTTCTTTGTAACGATTTTAGCCAAAAATTATGATTACAAAATAATTCAAAACCAAAATCATTTTAAATGATGATTTTCTGTTTTTGGGACCTCAAAGTGTCTAAATGCATCAAAATTTCAACTTTCACGATTACAATACTTTTTCTTTCAACCTGTACCTCAGAAGCATAACACTATATGTGAAAAAACATAATTTTACAAAACAAGCCCAATTGTCTTAGAAAATGATTACATACAGTTATCGTATTAATGTAACTGCTCTAGCAAAGGGTTTTTTCTAGTAAATGTCATAAATATGGATAATGTAGTATGTACTCATTTTCTAAGACAAATTGTGCTTGTTCTATAAACATGATTTTCTACATACAGTGTTATGCCTCTCAGGTACGGAAACGTCTTTAAAAGTTCTTTAAACGTCAGAAAACCTGACTATGAGATTTCACAATCTGCAAAAGCAATTATTCTACTTTAGTGCCGGTGACCAGCTATATACTGTTCAATACTGTTATTATTATATATAAATTATTATAATATTATGAGTGATATTGTTATAGACTGGGGGTTATGGAATACCTCCCAACCCAAATTTTTAGACCACTTGACTGTTAAATTTGTTAGTTGCAAATAATTCGCATATAACAATTTTGAGTTAAAAATTTTTAACTAAACTTATCTTATTATTATAGTTGGCGTTAAAAAAAGAATTTTACAATTTATTTTACTAACCAACATTAATTATTTTTACAAACTATAGTATATTATATTGAAGTACCTCCTCTGGTACTTTGTCAATTTGTTTAAAAAGTGAATCAAAGCGCTTTGAAGAACCTGGCATTTGCACCTTAGTTAGAAACTCTGCTTGCCGATCCAGTCCGTGTCCGTGTCAGACTATATGGGATATTGATATTGTAATATTTTGGAATTCTAGCGATTATTTAATAGCCATAGCTGAATAAGCATGGTCAGAGTACTCTGGAACGATATTTTATTACAAATTTTGGAAAAATAAATAAATAATAAATTTAGTAAATAGTAAATTGTATTTCTCAGAATTAACTGAATTTTTTTGGCTGACATTTTAATATGTGTTTGACACATATGGGGGCTCTATTAGAATAATATCTTAATTTAATAAAACTGTATTACAGTGAAACTTCCCTAACTCGAACTTCTCTAACTCGAATTATTCTATAAATCGAATTTTTTTTTTTGAAAAAATATATAGATTTGTCAGATCTTTACACGTCTAATTTTATCTCCATAACTCGAAGTTTCTCAAATTCGACTTTTTTGGTGGTCCCTTGAGATTCGAGTTAGGGAAGTTTGACTCTATAAGTTAATAACACCTGGAATAATTTTTTTAAAACAATATAAACAGTTACATAGCTCTCACTTTTTTATCAAACATTTTTCATTCTATATAGTAAAAAGGAAAATTTACTGATAGATAAATTGAATGAGTTTTGAATAAAATTATATTATGTACTTTACTTTAATTTCTTTTTATTATTATTTTGATATAAAACAAACTAACTAAAATAAATAGTTAATGTTATAATTTTCTTCCTTCTTCCTCCAATGAATTTCTTAAGTGTAGGCTTATGGTAGAATCAGCGCCTAGTAGTATGGGTGCCGCCCCCCGCTTTTTGTCAATTTTATGCTGAAACATTTTGACTGCACACTGCAAGCTATAAGCTTCGCAAAAAATTATTTGGCTGCAAACGATACATTCCTTGAAGCGGAGTTATTTTTTGTTTATACTATAATATCTAATTATTTAAAAAATAATGTTTTTTAATAAAAACGTTTTGGTAAATAATTCTTTATTTCTTCATTAATATAAATTGATGAGTGTTTAGCCGTAGATTTCTAATTATTTATTTAGTTTAGATTGATGTTATTTATTTATTTAAATTACAAACGCTATAGCGATGTTTATTCGTGCACACGTGCCCTATACACAGTCATCTTATTCCAAAAACGGTTAAAATGGCATTTGGTTTTACGGAGCATAAAAAAATAATATTTTATACTTTTTTTACCTAAGGGGTTCGGAAAGTTAAAAATAATGGTAATAAACGTACACACGTCAGCGAAATTGTTATGATTGAAATAAAATCACTTTTAAATTTTGTGCGCATAAAATAGCGCCCTCTTTCGTGTAAGCAAATTACGAATTAGTTGAAAGCAAAAACGATATGGTTGCTATTTTTCTACAAGTCATTAAGTTTTTTAAATCGCTTTAAGTTAATAAAGTAGTGTATTTTGTGTATGTCACTAATTGATGTTGATCGAAGTCGAATACTTTGTAAATAATTACGACGCCGACAATGTTAAAAAATTGTAAAAGTGTGTTAAATAATAGATATAGGTTCAGAGATTTTTCTTAAATGGCAGGTCGCTGCAGTGTTTTTGCCGAATTTTTTAGTGAAGATGTAAATAAGTATGTAAACGAGTAAATAATTCATTTAGTGCTACTTTAATTTGATGTGCAATTAAAGTGCCGAAAAATGTGTAGGACTGCATTTTTTATTATTATTGGTATAATTTGGCTGTGCCAAAAATTTAATGGTGAGTTCACTTGATAAGTAGTGTGCCTTTAAATATATTAATATCACATCAACTTATTTTACGTCCCATACCTATGCACTCGGAGCAACTTTTTTATGTTCCTACAATTTTTGTGTTAAATTTGTGCCAAATATTGTAATTGTTATAAGTTTTGTGATAGATTTGACAAGATATTCAAGATAAGTACTTAAAAACAAGTTTGTTGATTTTTAATAAGTTCAAGGTTATTATTCGTGGTAGTTAAAAGCATTCCTTAAATTTCTTTATGTTTAATATTTTAATAACATGCCATATTAAACGTCAGCTTCATCAACAGCCACCTCACACTCAAAGCATTTTGCCCCCCATTATTTGCCTCCCACAATTTCGGCACAAATATTATTTAATATTGACCGAATTTGCAATATTATCGCAATTGTCTATTGTTTTTTAGGAGTCAAATCTCTCAAATGTAAGTGCGACATTTGTCGGGACACAAACTATACATGTGAAACCGATGGTTACTGCTTCACGATGACACTGTTGGATAAGCACGGAACAATCGATCATGGCTATAGGTATGCCTTATTTTTTGTAAAAATCATATTTTGTTTGTAAGAAATTGTCACTCGAGGCAACTTTGTCATTTTGCTATTACGAATACTAGATCGACCAAGTTTTTGTTACAGTTTAAGTGTTACCTTATCTAATAATAAATTATTAGCCAGTCAAAATTAATTCCTTATCAAAATTGATCCTCAATTTTCCCCACTATTCCTTCAATTTGATGTTACTAACATGTTCTCAATTTGTTTATATAATTGGTTATACTAATATAAACTTTATCCCTATCGAAATGCTACTTTTTCAATATTGTATAAAAAATATAGGTAAACATGCTTCCCACATGAAATTTATTAAGACCTAAATTAAAAGTTGATGAGAAATTTATCTTAATTATTCAAATAAATAAACCATTTATTTCTCTTTTTTATATTTATGTATGAGATTTCTACAACGCAATTCAAACTTATAAAAATAAACCGGCTCTTTAGTATCTACAGAGTGTCCACAATGCCGTACGTGTTCATTTGCAAGCCTCAAATTGTGTTTGGCTACATACGATTTACAATTAATTTTACACATCCCTTCTAATAGTAGCAGGTATCTACTTGAGAAGTTACCTATGGCGAAATTTGAATCTCGAACCTTCCGCACCATAACCCGCACATTTATTATGTGCATTTAAACAAAGTACAGGGTAATTTGATTGAACTGTAGCCAACTTCCGACTGCTGTATTTTCTGAAGGACACATAGAGTACTGTGTATTTGACCGATCATCAGTAATTCATTTCTCTCCAAATTTTATTATAAGCGTACGTTTGTGTCTTTATAAGTTTGAAAAGAATTTCATGAGAGAACACATGACCAAACCTATTTACTAGGTTCAACTGCCCAATCAATTTTGATTAGTTTGAATCATCAGTACTAGACGTTTCGCCCAATTGTTTCCTAACATTTTCTTTAGATAATCTAAATTGCGTTGCTAAAGTTTCGGGAGTTCGATTTCTGGCAGGGATACTTGGAACTACCTACCCAGAAGAAACAAATGATGCATTAAAGGCCGACTGTAGAGGATTTGTAAAATTAGTGTGTTCCTAAATTTTTTGGACGCCAATAACATATAGCCGACGTTAAATTCGAATAATGATTAACGAGCCGTCGTCGTTATCTGCATTTGCTATGTAGGTTTGCTCAATTACGTTATGGTAAACATAATTTGTTTAGAAATTTGAATATTTACATTGAATTAACATAGATAATATTAGGTAATACATAAAAAAGTACACGTACTGGAAGCAAACACGAGTTAGTCTTCTAAACCTTTAATTATCTAGGCCAACTGACCACCATAATTGTATGGTCAACTAATCAGGTTTATAACAGAACAGTTTCAAAATAAAACGACGTGAAATTGAAAGAAAAGTTCGAATATCTAAATTTTGCTTTTCGCACTTTTTGGAGTCAAGTGACCACTTCAGTCAAACTTCAGTTCTTGTTTTGAGAGTCAACAGTTAACTCCGGGAATTTCGTGGGTTAACTCTGATTCGAGGATAATCTTGTGTTATACAATTGGCCCTTAGTAAATCAAGTGCCAGTTTTCATCCCGCAACTCAAAATACCCTCCCCCCTCCGAGTTATTTCAACAATTTCATTGAATCTTAAAATATTTACTTTTTCAAAAGCGAAATTTTTATTAATTTGGTAATTAGAGTTATATATCTACTTTTTTTTACAGGCTGTAAACAGAGATCATAGATTTAGAAAACAAATTTTTTTTCTTTCAATCTTCTCATTACCTACCGAATTATAAATTCTTTGCTTCAAATTTTTAAGGCTTGTTCGGCTTTTTCAATTTTTTCTGGACATTACTTACCGATTAAACATAAACAGTATATTATTGATTTTTTATTAGAACTTTTCTACGCGGTTCCTTCCCCCCCCCCCTCTCTTAGCTGGCGCCAATTGATAAGTATGTCATTGATGTCTAACGATGATTTCTTTATTTTTGTATTAGGTATCAGAATTATCACATACCGAAAGAGAATTCAATTAATTGTTTCATTGACGTTACAAATTTGTATCTATCGCTTGCTTTTTATGAGATGGAAAGACAGAGTAGCCCTCTCATTGTTTTTATTGGAACTTCTATATTTATAAGGGTTGAGTTTGCTTATTACGCACATTTAATAATTATTCTAAATCTTCAATAAGAGGCGAACTAGCACTAATATTTTTGTAGATAATAATTAGTAGAACTGATAGTATTCATAGTAGGTACGTGAAAATTCGATAAATTCAATTTTCATGAATATATTACTTACAGGTACAATTGGATAAATATACAGGTTTATACATTTTTACACTAAATTAAGTTTGCAACTAATAGTTTTGAAGCTGTTTAAAAAATCAAAAAGATTTTAAACTTGATATTCGAGAGGTCTAGGAAACAGTGTAGGAGTGAATTTTAAATGCAAGTATTAACAAAAACGTTGTGATTAATGAACTTTTGGAATTTCATAAAAGACTAAACAGAAATGTCAAGTATTTAGGGAAAAACCAAAACAACTATTTTTGAATCAATCGCTTTGTTAAAAAGTGCTGCAAATTACATAGAACAGATCTATAGTGATGGGCAGCGGTTTCGGTATTTAAAATTTCGAATGATAATAATCCAAATAATTACAAGTTACCTAATTGCTGGTTTTGTTGGAGAAGCTAAAACACAAAGATATTTTGGGAATTTTTGTTTTTTCAAGAACGATTTTTTGACTTCTTGATTCTAGAAGTTTAATGCCTCTTAACTAAAATATTATCAACAAATTCATAAAAGAAGCTTTTATCTAAACTAATGAATACGAGCAACGAGCAATAAGTAGATTAACCAATGAAGGAATTCAGAATTGGCCGAAGGTGCAAGTGAAATATCAAATGGTTGCTAAATTTCTTACAGAACAAGTACATACTATACTTGAGATGAAAAGAGTGACGAAGAAGTATGATTCTCGACTATAGAAATCAATAATGCAATCACAAGCTTGAATACTAGGATTAATTGGAGCAAAAACTTGAATTATTTAGGACTACATCAAATTTTAATGTTGAGACAAATTATAGAGAAACTAATATTGGAGAAAATCAATACGTAATATTGTAGTTCTTTTATTAAAATTTTCCTGTTTTGAGAAAAAGTAATTTATATTTCCTTTCATGTATAGGAAAGTGACACATCTCAAAATTATAAGTGTTTTGTTAAAGGAATTTAAATATTGACTTAAGTTTTCTTTAAAACTATAAAAGAACTTATAATAATATCTGGATAGACTAACATAATACAATTTTTAAAAATTTTGCATCACATGCCACTTAATTATGCCGATCAAAGAGAATAGCAACTCTTATAAAAAAAGTGAGTTGTCACGTAATTGGCAGTACATACATGAGGGTTTGGGGACAAATGATTAAAAGTAAAATTAAGCGCTATATTCATCTAAAAATCACAATTTTTCCTCATACTATAATAAAGAGTAATCGCACTTGCATGCTCTACGATGTGTAAAGTTACCGTTCATAACTATTTGTCTCGTTGACATAGCAGCGTAGAAAAAACGCGCCGTGACAGTTTATTTTTAAACATCGAGTTTATTTTTAATTTGTCATTTTTAGTTACCTAATAACGGATCTGTCATTTTAAATCCGACCGTGATTATAAGTACATTCATCTTCAAAAATTATTGGGATAAAGGAATAATCTTCCATTGATGAAGTCTAGAAGAATAATATATATAAATTCTGTTCTATATAGTAATCGCTGATTTTTTCATTTTTAAATTTGTAGGCTCGGAAATAGTAAAATCTGCTTTGCAAACTGAATCGACAATATCAGATAAATAAAATTATTTAGTGCCACTACCTTATTAATAGAAACTAATGGCTTTATCTGTCCATTAGGTTACTCAAAGCATAATAAATTAAATTCAAAGTTAAACTTTTAGCAACTTACACAGTCAGGTTGACAATGAATTTATTATTTTTTGACGCAATGAAAACTGATTTAAAAATCATTAAGAGGACTACTCTTGAGAGATGTCTAGTATAATTTGTAGTTTTTCTTCTACATACGTCCCAGACGGCATCAGATGGGCGATAAAATATTAAAACTTAGTTTTAAGTTTTAGGGAATTAAAAATTCCGTTTCTTGCATTGTAGCATTTAACTGTAATCTTTGCAGTCTCATATACTGCGTGTTAATTCAAAAGGCCGTAACTGCATTTTTAAGTTTGTTGGAAATTATCGGTTACTGGGTTTATGGCATCAAAACGTCATACATGAAATATTTACATTTCTTAATTTTTATAATAATCGGTATTGCATGGTAATTTGGATTTGAGAATAATGCCGCTTACATAAAATGAGTTAAATTTTCTGAAAAAAATTTACGTGCATTTAGAATAAATTACTGAAATATTGTTCAGAACTCGATTTCGAGTGTTTTGAAAATTAGCATTTCCTAAATAGATTTCATGCAATGAATAGTAGATTCGTATATTACATCCCATAGTGAAAATGGCACTGTTGTAAGCTTAAATGTGTAATTTTACTCATGAGGGTTTATTTATGAAACTTTGAAATCACATTTTATTCCAGTGAGAGTATACGTTATAATTTGGCATTTTATTAACAGTACTTAATAATATTATTGCAGTCGTTATATTATACGCATATTATAAGCACAGCACCATAAATAACGGTAGTTTTTTCTGCAAAACTTAACTCGTGTTCAAATCCAACTGTCTTTCCGGAAAGATCTTTCAGAAGGACACATTTGGACATTCTATCAACAATATAGTTCTGGCACTTTTGCGCGATGGTTATGGCTATGATTGTGTATTGCGGACGCACTTAGATTTCTCTCATCCGATTGATGTGAGCAAGAAAGATCATTCTTGTCGAGAGAAGAATCAGAAGGTAGAAAGAAGCTCAGTGGTAGAATGTTGGACTGCTGAGGTGAAAATGCCACTAGTACCAGGTATTGAATTTAAGTCAATAATATGCTGAGATACTGAGAAGTAAACTTTTTTTAACAGTAAGTTATCTAGTTGGGTAAAATTTTGAGACGTTTGACGTAACTATGTATGTAAATCCAAATAACTTTTGTTTTGTAAGAATTACGCAAAAAGAATATTTTTAGATTTTGTGTTGCATCAAATTGGCTAATTTAGAAATAATAAATAATAGAGGTCAGGGCTTCTTAAAGAAAGTTTGTAAACAATCGTTTTATCTAAAAGCACTATACTAACTTATTATATAAATAGATTTAACAAATGAAAATTCATAATGAATTTGATTAAAGAAGAATAATTTATTGGCTTCACGAGATTTTGCTCACCTATTTTTCAGCTTACCGACAGTATCGCTGGAACGTGCAATTTTGTCTCGAGCGAGACGTTCTACCGCTTAAAGATCTTCTATTAAAAAGAAAAGAATTACAATATAACGCTTTACTTTTGAGTGTGGTAACTGGTAAGTGCACTACTGTGTGTACTACAACTGAATTAGACAGATCTAGGCTACTATTATCTTAGCATCAGATATAATCCAGTTTTCACATCAGATGAAAGAGATAAATGGTTTAACCCGGAAATCCGTTTAGCCAAGAAGTTGATAGTTCGTTCACTGCTCACAGGGATAAAGTTTTTACTTCAATACTACTAGTGTTATTATGTGGGCATTACTGCGCTGTCAAAATATTGTTAATGAAAGCGAGCTTTGGAATAATAGATCATCAGAAAGATGGCTTTAGATTGCAACGTTTCTTAACATTATACGTTAACTTTATTCTGACAGGGTAGTTAGGGTCTTCCCGTCAAGTAAAATTTGGTCTAGTAATGGTTACAAGTAATCATTTAATAAATAGGTAGTCAAAATCATTTGTATACAGTGGGTGGCGGCGCTAGCATCATAATCCCAATAATATGCTGATTATAAGTACACACTATACTAGATTTATCAATAATAATAGGTACAACTGAACAAATAAATTATGTAAAAATGATTATGTATAATAAATTAGATCCGAGTTTTGTAGTTTGAAGTTGAAACAATTTTACTTATTGACTACACAATTTGTATGCAGGCAATTTGAAAATACAGGGGTATTTTTGCTATCGATTTTGTTGAAATATGTATTTTTATCAGAAAGTTTATTAATTATGAAAATTAATTATTGCTATAATTATATTCTGTGGTACATACCTCAATTTTGCACGTTCAATATCTGTTTATTCATGTGTTCATTAAGTCTTCATTATTATTAAATACGCAATAATTATTTATTGATTAAATACTTACAGAAACTTTCATTAAAATTCAAGTAGATTTATTTTGTACTGCTAATTTTGGTTGGTCGATGATCTTGTTTCAACTTTAAATTAATGTAATCTTTACATGTCATATTTTACCATATGAATTCGTTTAGGATTGACTTAGAAGCAATATTGCAAACAATTTCTGGAAGAATTGTTTTGCTCGCTTATATTAGATACTCAAATTAGTACAGTTTGTACGTAATTATGAACTTTCTATAATATAGTAGTAATATACTAATATACAAGAAATAAATTTGCATATCTATCAAATTCATTTTACGTACTGCACTTATACGCCGCAAGAGCCTTGGGCCGATAACAAATTTCCATAATAAAATTTCTTTTTAACTTGAGGTTATCACGGTTATTGTTAATTTGTTAGGCTATACTGATTATTGCAGAAACTTTTGTATTATATACCTACTTACTTTTATTTAGTTTGCATAAGTAGGTATATGAAAATATTTTAGGCGAACGAGATGTGGTTTTAAACATATTAAATGTGGATAAAAATACTTTTATTCAATGAAAGACAACAATGAGACTTTTGCATTTACATTGATTTGAACGAATTAAAAATTTAAGAAGAAAATAATTAATTTGACAAGATGAGACTAATATAAAATTCAGAGCAACGAAGAAAAACTTCGCTAGGAAAAGAACTATTTTCAATGGATGCAATGTCTTGCATCTCTCTGTTTTCTTTTTTCTAAATTCGTGGCTATAATGACTTTTAATCTGTTTCGTTATTTTTTATTATTATAAAAATATTATAAATATTTCAATCTTTTTCAAAATGTTATGTTTCATTTGTTTGCGGATGCTACGATAGTTGATATCGCTGGAAGGGATATTATATGCGTTACAGCCAAAATGAATGAAAAATTGACGAAGTTTAATGGAAAGAAGTGCACTTGCTGAAAAAATAAAATAATTTGGAATATTGGTGGCAGAAAACTAAATGAAATCCAAAAGAACTTATGATAAAAACGAATAAAAATAGATAGAATTTACTTTATTTGTTTAGCGGTTTTGTGCTTTTAGCACATTTTCAGAGTGATTTATAATGCAGAAAACATAAGCTATAAGTTACAAATAAAATCTATATCATCAGATAAACACATTTACGATATGTCGACATTTAAAAATTTTTGATAAGACCTAGTCATATACTACGGCTTATCACAAACGGTAGAAAACTAAATCTAAATCCGGCTACACACTTGGAGATAATAATATGCCTCGAAGTGTCTAGGGGCGTCTCTTAGTTGTCACCAACTCGAGAGACAATATCGCCTTGACGGTCTCACGAACTAGATTTCATTGTATGTAGGGATATCTCCTTAGTTATATGCTCCAAATTTTAATTTAATTTAATAAATAATAAAATAACAAATAATTTATTTCCAAAATATTTGATTTGGTGCACTACATAATTATGAAGGCGGCAATATTGCTCAAAGACCAACTTGGAAGTAGTACTTATTCGAATAGATTAATAAATTCTGATTGTATCGAACTGTTCCAAAAACAAAGCTTATATACTCTTCCAAGTTTTGTTTGAACGATTTTTTCACATTACGTGGCATTAACCTTGCTGTAAAACAATTATATACAAATATTTGGATATAATTCGACATCTAATAAATTGCGTGTAAGAAACATTATTTGCACTAATGTATTTATAAAATATAGCAAGTTAAGTGTTTATTAAAATCGAACCGTTATCAGATTTTTAATTTGTAGAAATTGATTATTCTTTGTCTGGTGAAAGATAACCTTTTAATATTAAATTATTAGTTTTTATAATTATTTTATCATCAAAATTGCAAGAGCTATAATTATTTTTGCAATTATGTGAAATACTCGAATAACGCTTTAGTATTGGCACGTTTATTATAATAAGTTGAACAAATCCATTATGAAAAAAGCAATATATTAAAATAAACATTATGTTTATCTATCATAAAGAAGATGTTATTTACAGCTTTATATTTAACTAAAGAATTAACTGTATTTCAAAGATTTAAAATTTTATAAAATGAAATTGGTATGCCAAAACCTTATTTATTGGGTGCATTTGCTACTTTTGTATTCTTAGAAATGTAAATTTTTCCTATTCCAATCATGAAAAAATTATATTCTAAACTCGGGAAGTATTTTTGTTGTAAATATTATCCATTTCATATTATTTCTTGTCTAAGATATTCGTTTAAATTTAATTTAAAATATGTTCAATATTCAGTTCTTGCTACAAAAGCAAGCTTCAAAATTAATTCATGAACAATTTTGATTTTATATTTTGTTCAATGTCGAAATTGATTTATATTCACATATTTACCAATAAATAAATACATTTATGTATGTTTAAAAGTCGGAAAAAGAATAAATACATTTATGGAAGCAATTTACATTTTTAGTCTCGTTCGTTTTTAACACAAGAATCATTTTTATATAGGAAATATACAATGTGTTCGAATTTTAGAAAAGTTTAAAACTGTTTTCCAGATATTTAACTTGATCAGTTTGTGTTGAATATTGGCAAATTAGTTCCGAGTTGTGGTGATGTCAAACTGGAATTTAAGCAAATACAGCTTCCTCAATAACTTGGCCTTTGAGATATCCAAATAAAATTCAAATGATGCATAACTGAGAGAAAGTCAGATTTATACGAACTGGACATTGAAATTATTTTAGCAAAAACACACCAACTGACAGCCCTTACCCCAAACACAAGGAAATAGCAAGGCGAATCAGTTCTTTTAAGATTCCTGCTTCTATTGAACGGTTAAGAAGGAAACTAGGGAAGGAATAGAATTGCAGGAATTTGAAACAAAAAATCAGGGTACGATGCAAGATTTTCGACTGCGGTTTATCCCTCGACTAAGATATTACAACTTCTACAGAACTACAAAGTTCTGTAAATACTAATATTTAATGCTGGTTCTATATCGTATCGTCAGGACATTAAAGTTATAACAATAATTAATTAAAATACAATATTGAACTTTTCTCATATTTTTAATATAAATCTTCAATTTTGTTTCCTCGATTTTGATCTAATAGAAGTACTTGATTTGTTTCAACGATATTTTGAGATACCAGTGAAAAATTTGGCGAAGGGTTTTGAAATAAATAAAATGTATGTCAATGAAAACCCGATGGAATGTACTTTTTATTTTGATATATAGAAATATTTGGTGATAATGACTTTATATTATACGTTCTGAACCGCATAATAATATGTTATGAAGATATGTTGAAAGTGGTAAATTTCACATTGTAAATTTTATTTTCTGCATATTATTAGTATAATAAATGAGTATAAATTGTACCGACTTATATCATCTAATAATAATAATAGATAATTTATTTAACACGTGTAGTCAATAAATGTTTAATTGTTATTAGTTGCTGTTAAAATGATGATTTTATCTCGGGAGATAATAAATATGTGATATTTTTATTACTACTAACTCACAGACGGTTTTGATACCGGTTTTCTAAAATTCAATTGAATAGAATTTGAATAAAATAAAAAAATGTATGTTTACTTGAAGCGGGTAAGGGGTAACACAATGGAATTACGCCGCTTACCTCTCGGATGTAAATTTCGATCATTAGTAATTTTATTGGAATGTAACGAAACTCATTTAGATTTTTTGTTATTGCAAAATATTTGTTTTGTTTTAATTTTACATAAATTTTTTTTTCAATTTGGTCATTCTAGTTTAAAAAAAGTATAATTATATCCTGTTACATTTTGCTTACTTTTTTATTTGAATTAATATATTAATACATATAACTGGTATTGGAATGGGTATTAGTTGTCTAAACAGAAGCAACTATTTTCCTCCCGAAAAACCGCGATGGTGTGATCAACCTCCAGCAGCAGATACGGCAAATCTTTGCTGCAATCATGCCGATATGTGTAATGCAGATTTAAGACCAAGACTGTCCGTTTCTCCCTCTGATTCAATTTTAAATGAAGGCATAACAGGTAACCGTGTGTCCCCTATATCCTTTAAACATTATAGCATAACAATCTAATTTTCTAATTTGTATAAACCGTAATATACCATTAACAGTGTGATTCTTAACAAAATTTTATATTTTAAGGTGAGTATTTTGTGCTTTTGCGAGTGTTTTATAAAATCAAACCCAATTCGATTTATAAGAATGCCAATTTTTAATTAATGAAAGCTTTTGCTTTTGTTTTCCTCTTTTCCTACTTATACTGAAAGTGTTATTATTTTACTGGGAGTTGCGATTGGAAAATTTGGACCCAAAAAGTTATAACACTGTGATACACCTTCTCCAACCTTAATACGACTGGCTATTACAAAAAATAAAAGTAAATCTAGTTTACCTACAACTTTTTGTTATAAATGCATTTTAAAATACAAATTAATGAAAGAAAGCAATTACGATTAATTGTAATTTTGACATTGTGTCTCAAAGTTATACTTGATTTTAAATGCTTGAATTTAAAATGCTTACTATATTATCAAGTTGGAAAATATAATTTGAGAAAAGTAATTTGAATTTTTGTATTTTTTGTGCGTGTGTGTGTTAAATATTGTTTGGAAATGTAGGTGTCTGACTGCGAATCTTCAAATTCCTCATGATAACCCCTTATTCTGCCATCGGCAGAATCTTATCAATCACACATTTGCAATGGATTGCTGCAAAAATGAAGATTACTGCAACGAGAAACTTTCACCTAAATTAGTACCCAAATCATCAGGTAACCAATTAATCAATCAGCTTTTATTACTTTGATGGTTTTGAAAGCATACTTTAGTTATTTTCATTTTTTGTACATAATTCTTATATTTTAGAAGTTGAGCACTCCTTATTTCTTAAATAGGTATTAGGTATTAGCTATTTTGCACTTTCAAAAAAAAGCAATTAATTTCATATCTATGGTGGCAGTTATACCTAAGTTTCTATTACCGGCAATTATTTTTTCTTATCGCTAACTTTCCTACTAATTAGTTAATTTTTTATTGCAGGATGTTATACATTTTATTTTGCTTAAGTCTTATTTTCTTTATATTATGTTTTGCATTCACTAGGTGTCTGAATAAGAGCAATATATTTTTCAACCCCAGTAATAAGAGCGACGATTATTGCAAAGAGGCTGGGATATTATACGATCGACATTCAACTATAGAAAAATTCACTTCTAATTGCTGTGATGATAAAGATTTTTGTAACCAGCATTTAACGCTTACAATGTCATTACCCCCAGGTTAGATTACAAGTTACAAACAAAATTTCAATGTTTACTTTTTGTCTTTAGTCACATTGAACGAGTTAGCTCAATCTAAACGCGTAAAATTTTTGTTTGAATTTTTTTGTTGCACACAATTCGATTGTTGTTTTAAAATTACTCTAATTTTGTAAAATTTAATAATTTTTTCTATTTATTTTTTAAGTTGGCAGAACTTCTTCATAATTCCAATAGAGCAAAGAGTATGTATATATAGAGGGACAGCCATTAACAAATATTTGTCACAAGTTTTTGTTAATGGTGTGATCTCTACGTTTTAATTTTTAATTTATGGCTGATCCTTTATATACAGGGGGGTATTTTTACAAAAGTAAGTTTTTACATGTTAATTTCCTATGTTCAGCTAACTCATTCAGCACCATGTATATAGAGGACCAAAAATAAAGACGTAGAGATAACCCCCTCCACTAGATGGCGTAGCAGAGCCATCAAGAAATACTTGTGACAAGTATTCCCATAAGAGCTGTCCCTCTATATATACATACTCTTTGAATAGAGTTACTATTAGCAAAGATAATAAAACTTAAAGATGCCCAACGCTATACAAATTTATGTGTATCCCTCGGTGTATCCTAATCTACTCCCTTAAGTAGATGGCGATACTAATTATATTTTTTTAGGTTATATTTTAATTAGATTTTTTTTAGTTTGTCATGATTTTTGTAGGTTGTAACCATGTACTTCCATAGACTTGACATAGACATGACAAACTAAAAAAAACCTTAAAAAATATAATTAGTGTCGCCATCTACTTAAGGGAGTAGATTAGGATACACATAAATTTGTATAGCGTTGGGCATCTTTAAGTTTTATTATCTTTGCTATTAGAAAGGGTTCAAATTTTAGTTGCATGATTGGCAGGGGCGGAACTTCAATTTTTTGCCCCCCCCCCCATCATCAAAATAATCAGTTTCGAGAATGTTTCACCCTTTTCACGATGCATTTTGTAGTTCCGCCACTCATAATTGGTGATCGTATACATATTTATATGTTATATCTGCAATGTTCTACTAGGGTAACAATAATTGAATTGTGTCAACTTTTAGTTCACAAACCAATCAATTGTATTATACAAACTGTACATACTTAACTTATTATTTTTTTAAACATTGTATAGATTGGGCGCATACGTTGTGATGTCAGCAGATAGCAGTGTGGAATCATGCAAATTACATTGGTTTTCATTTATTGAATAAATTGGGTAACGAATAAATTGAATACCTCGGTAAAGAATAACGTTTTTAACACAATATTTTCAATGTTGAAGAGGTAGAAGAGTGATTTCAAAACTTCATTTTAAAACTGTTACTTTCTATCTCTTTAATGAAAAATAAAAGCAATCATCATCGTTCAACAATTTTAAATTTTCTATTTTTTGTTATTGATAATAATATAATATTTTATTATTATTATTTTTATTTTTCTGTAATAAATTGTTTCAGATCATCCAATTTTTAATTTCAAATTTTTAAAAGAATTTATATGTAAGTTTAGGTTTATCGAATGAATTTTTTAGGTAACATAAATTTTCATTAAAGTACAGGTCTATTAATGCTTATTATCGCATGCATATTCTTTTGCTTGTGCTTTTGTTCTTTGTTTTTATTAAGTGACTGATGCTTTTAATTTAACACCTTGCATGTTATTAATAAATTAGAAATTATTTGGAAAATATTTGCATTATTTCAATAATAATTATTTTGTATTACATTTTGCATCTTTATCGATCAGTTTATTTTCCAAATTGTTTTAACATTTTTAATAACAGACATATTTTCTAATTGGTGCATTTATATGTGTTTGTGTGTTAATACTAGATCCCGCAACAAGATCGTCACTAGGGGTACTAGAGATGGCAGCGCTATTTGTTGTACCCACAGTTGTTTTATGTATCGTGGGTTTAATTTTATATTATCGTCGACAAAATAAGCGTGCATCTCATCACCATTTAGGTGTAGAAGATAGCATAGATGCGCCGGATCATCCCATTCTTAGTGGGGTTAGTCTTAAGCATATGATTGAAATGACCACCAGTGGGAGCGGCTCAGGTACCAATTTAGATAATTTGTGATTATGTTATGTTTTAAAATTTCATTAAGTAGGGTTGCCGTTGTTGGTGCAGCGTAGTATAGCGCGACAAATTCAACTTGTCGAAATTATTGGGCAAGGTAGGTATGGAGAAGTTTGGAGAGGACGTTGGCGTGGCGAAAATGTTGCTGTTAAGATCTTCAGTTCTAGAGAAGAAAGATCTTGGTTTAGAGAAGCTGAAATATATCAGACAGTAATGCTACGACATGATAATATTTTGGGATTTATTGCAGCAGATAATAAAGGTAAGTTGCTTTATTTCTTAAACATTTTAACGTAACCGATTGTTATCAGATAATGGAACGTGGACACAACTGTGGTTAATTACCGATTATCACGAATACGGTTCGCTCTTTGATTACTTAGGAAGAAGTACTTTTGATACAAGTACTATGATAAGAATGGCACTTTCTATTGCTACGGGTCTTGCTCATTTACATATGGATATAATGGGTACTCAAGGTAAGATTTTGGTTTGTAATATGCTATTCATTTTTATTATTAAAATAAATTGGTAAAAAAAAGAAAGAAATTCTGTCTAGTTCAGAACAAGCAATTTAAAATTGGTTGTTTACTTATCCCTAATATAATTTATAATATTTATCTTTAAAACACGAAAAAATCTAAAAGCTACTACTCGTAAATAAATATCACAAATGCTTTTGATAGAATTAACAACACAAGTTGGTGTAAAACTTGAATAAATTAATCTACCTTAGGTTTATTAACGCCATTTGATAATGTTTGTTTCAATTTTAGCTTTTTAATTGATTTCGGTCGGGTGATAAATGGTGGCTGCAGTAAAACTGCAGTATTTTGTAACAATGGCTATAATATTACAAGCAATTTCTTTAATACTTATTGTTAGTTTATTCATTGTTAGAGTATATATTCTTAGTCAATATTAGGACAGGACGTCAATAAATTTAATTACTATAGTTGTATATTATGTACATACATATGATATGCCCTATGATGTTGGTCTACAGTAACTTGCTAAGTTGTCTAGTTGTCTTGGTTACAGTTTACCAAACCTTCAGATTACACACCGATAATTACAATTTATTTAAATAAATAAAACGAAAATCAAAACAAACAAATATAAGTCACAGATTATAAAATGCTATAAATCCGCTACGAAGCAAGGATTGATCAATCAAGAATAAAATAAAAATAAAAACAAAAGCATTATTATTGATTATTATATTATTATAAATAAGCACCGGTTTTTGGAAACCATTTTGTTGAGGTAGATAACAAGTAATTTAGTATATAATCATACTAAACACAGTATTATTATATTAGATATTTGTATTAACGTATGAGTCTAAAGTAGCTGGACAAAATTTAAACTTTAATTCAAAAAAGTTGGTTATAGAAAACTTAAAATTAATTTTTTATTAAGAAAACACAATACAATAGGAACACAAAAAAAATATTGAGATACATAGTGATTCATTTTCTTCAATGTTTCTTACTTTACTTTTAATATCTTCCATCATACGGCGGAGCATATTCACATTAATTTTTTTTGCGCATGACTTGATTCGTTTTTTTAATTGATTGGCTGAAGTTGCTTCCCAACCATTCTTGTAAACTAATTGTGAGAACATTTACCAGAAAATTTTGATTGGCTAAGCTGCAGCGATATTTGCCGGATTTGCATATTTTGGAACAAATGATATTTTTTGACCATCTAGTAAATTTAATGTTTTTTGCATAATGGCATAATGCAAGATCCGGCCAAAAGATGATTTTATCTTCTTTATGATTTTTATGCACAAAATTTACTATATTCACTATATTCACTGATATTGCACACCATATTCCAATACTTTTTGTTCAAATTTTGATTTTCTTATGAACATTACGTTATCAAGAACTGTACTTTCACTGGTGGTATAAAATCCTTTATTTGCAACATCACAACTGTTCGTAAAAATAAAGTACTTTTCATTGTCCAAAATATTCATTCTATTGTCTGTTAAAAACTGTTGTCGCAAAATGCGGCATTTTCCGGGTATTTCTGATTATTATTTATCAGTGTATCTTGGTTTGACATCCCTCTTGTACCTTTTTACTTTAAATTTTTTCAAATTTCGGTAAATTATTATTTGCAAAACTTGAAATTTCCTTGTTAATATGCGAGTACTCACTCCAATTTTGTTTTCTGCGGCTTTCTTCAAGAAACTTAGCTGAGATTTTTTTAGAATTGCTTTTCTTCCGGTTTTTTTTCTATTTTCGGGTCCAATATTTTTATTAAACCTCGAAATTATGAAATAAATGGTACTTCGGCTGAACCCTTCGTTCATAAAATGGTTTAAAACGTATTTTTTATCCTACTCGCCAAGCATTTCAAAAACGCGTTTACCCAAAAAGTTCTGTTCGTATACTTTCATAATGATAATTCAAACGAAACTAATAAAATTTGATATTGAACAAATGAAGGACGGTACAGTAAAAAATTCAAAAGATTTGCTACATTATAACTAATGTTTTGATGCAATTGAAATTTGTCCAGCTACTTTAGACTCATACGTTATATACAACATTTAAGAAGTTATTTTGTTCAAATAAATAGAATAAAGTTTGTATTATTATTAAATTTGTGTAGTTCTTAAAAGAAGACAAAATTGCGAGCTCGTTGATAATATGTAACCATAGCACATCACTGCATAAGATGCACAAACGATGTTATATAAAGTAATATAAATTTTTTGGTATGATTGTTATGCAACATTAAGCACATCTTAGCTGTTAACTCTAACCTGATTGTGGGTATTCACTCCTCTCTTTCCATAAGAGTATAATTCTTTAAATTTTTGAAAACTGGAAGTTTTATATAAAAGATAATGTTTTATTTAATGATTGCTGCGATATACCTTATCCATATTTATTTACAAAATCAACACAATTATTGTAAACACACACATAAATCCTTGAAATCGCTGTATTTTTAAATCCAACTTAAACAAAAATCTTACGTTATGGCGACCATATGAAGATGGAAAGTGGTGATTTATTGTATTTTCAGGATTTATTTGATATATTTTGCACGAATATATTATGTTTTCCAACTAGGTCAAGGCAGCGAGAAGGAAATTTAATTTCCTACAAAATTGTCTCCATACTATTTTTTGGTATCTGATAAATATAAATGTTTTATCACATTCGAATAGTTGCATAAAAATTTTGATATTATCAAATATAAAAAAAAAATTGCTTATAGTTTCTGCTCCAAACGGAATTTTTTAATTTTTGTTTGTCAATTATATTTGAATATGTATTTGGTATTTCGTATAATTAAATAAGAATATTATAATATTATCTAAATATTGATTTAATTTTTAAACTTTATAATTAATTTTGTAAATTGGACATTAACTGCAATAAATAGAAATTTTAAAAATTAAAAAGCACTGAAGTAAAAAAAGACAAATCAATTCCCATTCAGTACAGCAAATGATTGACCCTTCAGTAATTCATTTTTTTCATTACTTGTGGTTTATTTGTCAATTTTTTAAAATCATTTTAAATTTTAGGTAAACCTGCAATAGCGCATCGTGACCTAAAATCTAAGAATATCTTAGTGAAGTCAAACGGTACCTGCGCTATTGGAGATCTGGGTCTAGCAGTTAGGCATGATGTTACCACAAATACTGTTGATATACCTCTTAATAATCGAGTAGGAACTAAAAGATATATGGCACCAGAGGTAAGTGTGATGTAAAAAAATTATTTTGTTAAAATTATCCATTAATTTGCGTTTAGGTTCTGGATGAAACTATGAATACGGATTATTTTGATTCGTTCAAAAGAGCTGACGTATACGCCTTAGGGCTTATATTTTGGGAAATTGCTTGTAGATGTAACATAGGGGGAATATATGATGATTATCAACTACCATTTTATGATATGGTACCTTCAGATCCCACAATTGAAGAAATGAGAAGGTAAGAATTTTATGAATATCACAGTTTGTAGACTCTCTATGACATATTTTCGTTTTAGGGTGGTTTGTGTTGATAGGCAAAGGCCTAGCATCCCAAATCGTTGGCAAAGCTCGGAAGCTTTACACGTAATGTCCAAGTTGATGAAGGAGTGCTGGTATCACAACGCAACAGCCAGGCTTACTGCCTTAAGAATTAAAAAGACTCTTTCCAATTTTAGAGCTTCTGAAGAGCTGAAGATATGAGTTACAGTAAGTAAGATGGACGTTTTAAACTTGACATGGATATCATTTTATTGCTATTTTTTTTAGATTGTGCAAAAGAGGTGATTATTTATGAGTGGATGAATTGTGTACATGATTGTTATGGACAAGTGTTACAAGTTATACAATATTTGTTGAACTGGTACCAAATATCACAGCAGTGATTTTATATGTATAAGTATTACCATGAAAAATTAATTATGTTCTAAAAAAAGATAAAAAAACAAAAACAAAATAAAAACCACTGCCTATCCATTCCATAGTTTTTAATAGGTTTTATTACATTGACTTCCTCCATATTTTTTACAACTGTATAGGCTGAAATTATATTGGTGTTGTGATTTTGACTTTCTACCACATACAAGCAAATTGGATGTTTTTTAAGTATTGGCACATTTGCATATATTTATATAAGAAACTGCCCGTATTGCCAAAGCAATCAAGTCAATTATTTTACAAATAAATACATTACTATGTTACAGTGTATAATAAATAATAAAGACAATATTTTATATTGATACCTTTTCTTTGTGCCGTTACTTTTCTAACATTCAACATCAAGTCGGGTGGGAGCTTTTATTAATTTATAATTATTTTTGTTGCAGTTTGTTGATTATACATTTTTATCTGTAATAGTTATTTTTACAGTAAAACTGGTTTTGTTTTTAATTTGTGATTTAGAGAAGTTTTATTGTATGCAATCCTCGCACTTATTTTAGTTATTTTTAAACCGTTAACACCTCCACAATTCGCTGATTTTATAAGCATACAAACAAGTGTGTGCAAGTTTTTATGTATACATTTTGTAGTTCCTAAAATTTGAGTTTTGTTAATTATGGGGTAGGTGTTAGTCCTAAAATCTTGCAAGTATCCCCTGTATTCCATAATAAAAAGTACAAGTAATTATTGTTAATAATAAAATGTTGATTTGTTTACCAGAATATCTTTTTTTTATAATGATAAGAATAACTTGCACGGTTTTGAGATTAATTGTTTGACTGACGAATGAATATATTACGAGTGTGATGTGTGATGAATGTTTTTTTATAATATAAGCCTAACACTTTAATTGTGCTATAACATTAACAAGTTATAACTATATATTTATAATTGGCAAGAAATTTAAAATTAAATGATGTTGCCTCAACTAAATTACCACTAACTAATTTAGTCAGTACAATTTTTTATAATATTTAGATATTAGAAAACTGATTTTGGTACATTGTGATATGTTCTGAAGGACGAACTGTAAGCTCATCTGATTTAATAATTTAGCACACCTCTAGTGTACAGAAAGTTCTTTCTCATATTATTCACTATTTTGTACTTAAACGAACAGTATAGTATAAGGAAGCCCTCGGAAACTTGGCTTCTTTAGAAAAAAAGTAAAACTTGAGCTAAATTTGATAAATTAGATAGCCGATGGACATGAAAGAAAGTGGGAAAAGAAAATTGTTATTCACTTCAAGACTGATTTAGATTACAAAATTTTATATTATGTATTGGCTAGTTTTTAAAAAGAATATTATGTAAGGAGTGTTGTGAAAAATTAAAATTGTGGGAAAATGTTTTTTTGTAAGGTTTTTACGTACAACTTTAAGGATTTGTCAATTTTCTTTTACACCACGACGGTCTATTCATATAGTGATTGTTTATGATAAGCACGCATCTATAACTACACTATGATGAAACATTTTTGGAACAGTGTTACAAATGCCATGATACAGTAATGTGTAAAAAATTTTTGTAGGCGATTAAAACACATTTTGTCGATATGTATATACTTACAGATGTAACCCTCAAATATAATGGTTAACCATTAAATGGTAAATATATTTTCAAGAACAGTAGTGCTGTTTGCAAGGTACAAATACATGTCAGAGTTTTATACAGAATAAAATTGTTATCAAGTTCTGCTAAATGAAACTTCGTGTGGGTGTATTTATATTTAAAGAAGTACCATTTTGTGACATTTCAAAATTATTTTGCTCTGTATATTATAAAAATTAATATGCAACGTAGTTAGATATCTCATTTTATCGTTTGCATTTGCACCACGAATAAAATTTTAGTTTACATATGAATACAACTCACACCTACATTTCTGTAGAAAATATAGAGATTAAGGTACCCTAAACTATAAAGATTAAGCTATTCAACATATTTTATTTAAAAAGTTCTTTTTTAATTTATTAAAATCGAGTACTATAATCTCTATAGTAGATTGAAAATTCCTCAGGATAAATGTACACACAAAAATGCAATAGTTATCTTTCTTAACAGGAAATAGTTGTAGTTTTTTGTTAAAAGCAAATGCTTTTTAGATTGCGATTGTATTTTATTTTTAAATAGTAATTATTCTATTTACTGGTTGTAAAATACAGAAGTTATATATTTATAGTATATTTTTCATGCCAAAATTGTGGTAATAAGTAAGCTGTGTATGAAAATGGATTTACATTGAAAGCATTTGCCTTTATGATTTTTATAACCATTTCAAAAATGTACAGAGATGTTTTGTGGCTTAGAATGCAAGTATATACCATTTGTAAACGTATTTAAAATTACATGAATAATATTTAAAATTGTATTTTATTGATATTAAATTTGATCAATTTTTTTTTCTAATTATCCTTCGTGGAATTGGTGGTATACACAGCAAATTTGTTATGTATAAACTATTTTTTTATTCAATTATGTAAAAACACAATGAGTCTACTTATATAATAATAAATATATAATTATAGCAAACCTCTTATGCATTCACTTAATTTCATTGATTCAGCTAGTAAAGCAACAGCAATTTATATTTGTTTTGGAATATTTTATTAATATTATAAATACAGCAGACAACCTATTTGAATGCAGCTATTGTACACAATTAAATTAAGAAATAGAAATGAGTTTTCAAAGAAATTAAATAAATAACACCAAAATCATCAAGTTGGTTAAACACTCTTGCATTTCTTCCAATTCCAAATACAACGTTATTTTATATCATGGCCAAAGAGGATGTCAGGTTATTCCTGCAATCATTATATTATTATTCAACAGTTGGTATCTAAATTACAACTCTGTGGTTAGCAGTTTTTAAATTTCTACTTTCAACTTGATTTTTTAGTGTAAATTGTTCAGCACTTGCTAAAAGGCATCAAATTATCTACAAACAAAATTCTTATCTTTTATCATCTAAAATCAATACTTTTCGAGTTATGGGTTAATTTAATAATTAAATTTGAAGTTTTATATTTCTTACTTTGTTTGAATACGCTGTATTTTTTAAACAAAACATTTTACAAAAAAATTTGATTCTCCTAAACGGGGAGAGGGCTGTCCAAAGAGAATACTTTACGCAAGTTTTTTTTAATTATTAAAAATATTTAAATTATTATTCCGAGTAAAGAGAAGTTATAAATAAAAAAAGAAAGAAAAATTTAGATAATTATGAAATTCAGCTTACCCACTATGACCTGGCGTTACTTATATGTAACTTTATTACTTTATTTCACCACAAATAATACCCCAACAAAACATTTAAACCGATTTGCAACAAAAACTTTAAAAATAAAATAATTCAGGTTATAATGGGTTAAAAGTGATGTTCTGATTACGCTACTGGAAACAAAGAAAGATAACGAAAACATGTAACCTCCTCCCCACCTCAAAGTGAAGTTGTTTTGCCTCCAATGTAAAATACTCCACGGAGGGAATATAATCCTCTAGTAAGATGGATAAGGAAGGGAGAAAATTATCTTTACGTACTTAAAAGACGCATTCTACTGCAATTCAAATTTGGAGTACTCGGTTATTTATTTAATAATTAGGTATACGAGATGTGCTCTTTGGGTTTTTATTTATTTTCAAATTTTTATTTTAATCTTTTTTCGAAAAAAAATATTTTTTAATTTTAGATAAGAACTAAATGACATATTGTTTTTAAAATCTGTTTTAGTATAGTTTGTTTCAATTTAAATGGAATTAAAAAAAATATATATTAAATTACTTTGATATAAGAACGTATGAACATTTCCGCTAAAATATAATAATGCTACTGCCAATATGGCTAGCCTGCGATTAAAAACATCACCTTATCTCTATATTACATGTTTTTGTGGCAAAGTTTATACGTTTTATATCAAAATAATTTGATACATTATGATCTTTTTTAATTTTTAAAATTTTTTTAATTCTGTTTAAATTGAAACAAACTATACATTAAATTTATCAATTTTATTGGCTGATAAAGAGCCTCATACCAACCATCGCATAATTAACTATTCCATATGAATTTTCTATATTTAATTTGGTGCTTAATTTGTTCTTTCGGTCGTTATTAACCGCAGTTATTTCGTTTTTATAATTTTTTTTTATTGTGAACTTGGGGCCATCTATAAATCCGACTTCAGTCCTTGGTTTTCTAACTTATTATTGAAAAATTTGTCACAGCTACCAACTTGAATTAAAAGCAATAAATCACTATGTGCCAGAAAGCAACAGTAAACAACTCTATAAGTTAAGTATTTTGCGTCATCCTTATTTAATTTTGGTATTTGTGTCTTTTTTTTAACGTAGCATACTGTCTGCTGATGTTATGTGGAGATTGGAAAGGTGATATCATTACGAATTAAGACAATAGTAGGCAATGCATAGAATATCATAATGAAGGTGAATGCAGTTATCACAATAGTAACTATAATTTTCTTTTACATAAGATGATGGTTTTGATCTATAAACTAGAATTCGATAATGAGAAACAGTTTGCATGACAAATTTGTGTTTGAATTATTTGACACGCAAACGGTTTCTCGTTATAGACTGCTGCACTTTCATCAGATTTTATATTAAACCGATAGGTATCTTTGTAGTAAGTTAAAATAGTTTTTCTCTAAATTAAACAAAAATAAGCTGTTTTGTCACAAAAGCGGTACCAAGGAGATGGTGGGTAAACTACTCTCCACATCAAAATCTACTAAATTTTGAAAAATATACATAAGATTCTATTTTTTTTAAGTTTATATGCTTCTTTAAATATTTATTTTCTAGCTGGTAATTTAAAAATTTATCGAAGTATACAGTGTATGCGCGTTTTTTTAGTTTTCTAAAATATTGACGTGAATCCTTCTGTTTCAGGATATAATCGATATTTTTTTACCATATTAACATGTTGCACTAGTGGAGGCTGTATAACAATTACAATTCACTTCCAGAAAATTTCATCCTACATTTCTCAGAAAGAAATATTTTCAAGAAGGAATCTTACAAAGCTATATAAAATGATTAAAAAAGCAATAAAATTAGGTATTATTTATTTATAATACTTCCAAGAGTTTGTTTATTTGATGCTTATAATTTTTAACTTAATCTACATAGAGGTTTGAGGAAACAGTACATAGAATTTACTGTTTTAATAATTAATCTTAGTCTTAGGTATCAAAACATAATACGTAGTCAAGTCAGTTGAAGAGTTCAAGATATTAATTTATTTCTATGCTAATACTTAATAAACTTTTATACAGTTAGAAAAGATCGATATTTTCTAATAAAGTAATGCTCACATTTTAAAACAAATCTAAACAAGTCTAAAGGCTGTATTAGATTGCACAATTTTGTTTGTAACAATGGTTCACAAGGCGCGCAGCCCTGACCGACACTTCTGGACAAAATTGTATAGGAAATTGTGTAATGTAATACAGCCTTAATATTAAAAGCTTTGTATCGATAAAATGTGAAGTAGGAGAGTGCATTATTCTTGTATCATAGATTTCTCCTTAAAACACTTAGTGAGAATAATAAATAATACACAACAACTTGGGTAAGTTATATAAATACAATTATTGTGTATCTACATTTAGATGGTTTTCTTTATGCGAAAGAGCAAACTTGAATGTTTTTTAATATTATATTTTGATCAACATTTAATAACATTTTTAAATTACAACACATTTTAATTGTCAATATAATTATACTGAAATAGTAAGCATAGAAGTTACATCCATAAAATATTATTTTATGAAAAAGCTATCGCCAACTTTGAACTTTCACATAAAGACAAAACTACAAAAATTCTCACTGATTAACATATTTTTTCATCACAAAAATGTACAGAAGTACAAAATTAAAAGGAAACTATTTTCCATATCGAACAAAATCACGGAAGGCTTTTTGCATTTCTTCATCCAGCTCTGGATCTAGTTCATATGAACTATCGGAATCGTCACTATAAAAATGTCAAGTGTAATGAGACAGTGAGAGAAATTCATATTTTTTAATGTGCTTACCCATATAAAAAGTCTCGTTGTGCAGCTGATATTGCCTCTCCATCGGCTCCATAATATATCGGTTCAATAATAGGTTCAAAAGTGTACTTCTTTAACCTGTTAATAATTAAAATTTAATGTGATTTAAATAACATAAATTGCAATTTTTCTTTTTCTATTCAAATACAGGGTAATTGAATTATTCTGATTTAAAAGTAATCAGTAATAATTTTAATTAAAATATTTAAAATTATGTCGAAGATGACCACTGAATGAATGAATGTAAAAATGAATTTCAACAAAACTTATCACCAAAAAAAAAACATTAATTAGCTGGAGAACTATTCGGCAACAAATGTACAAAAAACATTGTTTCTTTCCCAATTACTGTTTTATTTTGAGTTTCACTTATGGGTCATTCCTTATCAAGTGTTCCAATCCGATCGTTCGACCATTTAAAACGAAATTTAAAAGATATAGTAGTCTACAACCTAATATACTTTTAATAAAGAGATTGGACCTAGATTGACACCTCTTTTCTTCTAAAAATTTTCCAAGTTCGGAATTTTAACAAAATAACACTTTTCAACGCTAAATAGCACTGATGTACCAGAAAAAAATCTAAAATTTTAGCCAATAATAGTACAATATGATGGTATTATGTACCCCATATTTAAGAATTTAAGATTTTACTTTACAAGCAAAGATGTAGTAAGTACAGAATGTTAAAAAAATAAACTCTCTAACGGCCACATCAGGGGCAGGTTTGAAATATTTTGTTGAAATTTGAAGAATTCTGTTTTATACATGCAGTAAAAAAGTTTCTATAAATGTTAGCCAGAGTTACAGGCATTTCTGTGTTAAAGAAATTATTCATAGTTAAATAAAATTATGTATGTCAAAAACAACCAGATTTTTATAAAATTATCAAAATTTTTTTTAGCTTGACTCTTTTCCTTTCTTCAAAAATTTTATTATAAAGATGTCACATTAAAAAAAAAAGTAAACATGTAGGGTAGATTTTGATCCTTAAAGTTATGTTTAGACGAAAACGATTAAGGATCAATCTTGTAGCCCGTTTCTTTGTAAACAAATTTTTTACCTCACACTGATAGGTTAAATACGAGAAAAGAATTTTCAGTTTCCACAAATCCTTTAAAATGCACGAAATGCTACACTTTGCAAACAAATTTGGCAACCACATGAAAACAAAAGGCAATAAAAAAAAATGCTAGTTCAAAAATTTTTTTTTACTCGATTACAATACTTTCCTTCACTACGTAATTGGGAAAGTAATAAATGATGATAATTTTGAAGTACCAACATGTTAGACAGCTTACACACAAAAATATTTTTAAAATGGTTGAGCAACTAGATTGGACCAGTTGATATGGGATTATCCTTACTTTTTAAATGTATTTTGGTATATTCTCCAACAAATTTTTTCAATTAGTTTGATTTGTATCACAATTTGAATCCTCATTGTGTACACATGCTTTTTGCATTGCAATCGGATTGCCCTAATGAATGTATCTGAGCTGCAGAGTTGACACTTTTTAGTTTAAAAATTAGGTGAAACATCAAAAAATGAAATGCAAAATATCGTATTTTGATATTCTATTTTAATTTTTTTCAATTTACAAAAAATAGACATTTTTTGGTCGTGTAAAAAATATAAATAAAAAATTTTTTTTCTCCAGTAGTTCAAAAGATGTTAATTATGGTTTAATATTTTTTTGGTCAATTTTTTAGGTTAATATTTACAAATGTGTAAAATATAAAAAAAATTTAATTCAGTACATATGAGGGCATATCTACTATTCTTATCTGGCTCAACTTGAAAAAAATTGCAATTCACTAATCAAAATAAAATATATTACCGTTCGCTAATAGGCATCGTAGGACATTCAATAGAATCATAATTCCAATTTGAATCTTGCAATTGAAACACTTTGTTCATATACTTGATCAAATTTTGAGGTAAATTTTCTTTTTGAGTTTTCTGTACTAGTAGATCGATGATCTTATCAATTTCTTCTTTGTAAAACTGACTCAAGGATTTGCCACACAACTACAAGTTAAATTTTAATCTTTTACATTAACAAACATTTTAAAATTATTTACCAGTATAACTTGGCATAACGTTTTAATGCTGTATTCGTCTTTGAGAGTAACTACATTTTTAAGAGCCTGCATAACAAAATTGCCATATAAATTTTCGTACTGCTGCTTATCGTACAATTCAGCCATAAACATGATCAGTTTTAAATCGAATTTATTTTCTTTAAGTTTCTTATCACATAGCGTGTACAAATGAGTACGAAACAGAGGACATTGTGCTTCAATTGCAATGGACAATTTTGCAGCATTAAAAGAATACCGATCATCCTCTAAAGCCTACAAATTTATAAAATTTGTAAGGGAAGTAAATAAAAAATGTTGTCAATAAAAATTAGTACTTACATGGTCAACAATCAACTTGGTCATATTGAGAACAAATTCGACATCGTCATAAAAAGGCTCCATCGATTCGATACACGATACCAATTTAAATTCAAACCGTCCTGGGTCAGTTTTAATAATTTCCAAAAATTGTTTCAGTTGCTCAATTTCATTACTTTCATATTCCGGACGTGAACTGCTTGCCGAGTCATTTTTATTGTAACTTGGTGGATACCATTCTTTGGCATCCGCCGATAATTTCGATTTAGAGAGTATGTCAGAGGTATTGTCGGAGGTAGATTTTGTATTTACATTTGCCGGTTTTAAACTGGCAGTCGGAATGTTGACACTGCTACTATCGTTGGAACTAACACCGTTACTTAATACACTCGATGAGCTTGATATATTTGGACGTCTCAATGGGCCACTGTGTCTGATAGCGTTTTCGTTCCACATAGGTGTTACTTTGCGATTTTCCATTTTTAAACTAAATGAAGACCAAAGTAAAATATTTCAAATTCGTAATTTTGACATAAATCACATTTGTTAACAATAAAATTAAAAATTTTGCCCGTATTGTTATTGTAGTTTCAATTTATTTACTACAAATTTATTTGCACTATTTTTCGATATAAGTGTTGTTGACACACAATTATTTATTAGTAACGTTAACAAAATGTATGGCTTGTTTATCTTTTGCGAATGCGTATTATCAACTGTAAAAAATTTTTAAACTTCAAACTATAGGCAACCCAAGCATCTGTATAGTTACCATAAATTAATTAATTATTGTTCTTACCGTATAGCTGTATTCAAATTGTAATAAAAAAATATTTTCAATGCACGTTTGATCCACTTTTATTCTTAAATAATACTTTCAAGCAGCTATAATCAAATAGTATAATTTTAAAAATATACAAAGTACGGCAAAAATATTTTCTAAGGAAAATATAGATGTCGCAGTTTTGTATTTCAAATTTTCAAATTTTACGCTGAAATTTGATAATTAATTATTAGTTAATCTATATATTACGTTTATGCTGATAATTTTGTATGTAATTTATTAGGTAAAAGTTGATTTATGTCAAACGCCGATGTAATAACTTCATGCCGGCCCGGCTGTTGAAAAACGTGGACGTGACCCAGCACAAAATTATAGGTTTATTATATTATAATATGGTGTTATAATATTAAATTATTATATTAAATATATAATATTACATTTATTATATATTATCTATTCTGTGGTTTATGCAAAAGTTCATGTACGATCAGTGGCGGCACATGATTCTTTTCTAAGGGAGGGCATAAAATTAAAAAAAAAAAAATATATACACATACTATACATAATACAGTAAATGCTCTACTATCCGACCTAAACGGAATCCATTTCTTGTCGTATGGCAGAAAGGGTCGGATACATGCAAGGTTGAAATAAACATTAAAACATTTAACTGAAGTCTGCAAACATATTAATATTGTGTTATTCTTGATTATAATAAGAAAACACTATAATATTATGTACTTACACTGCAAACTTAAGATGATTTAATTTAAATATGGGGGCGTTTAAGTGTTCAAGATTTTAGATCCTCGCCTTTTCTGTATAACAAAAAATAAACAAATCGTGATCCCCCTCCCCAAAAGAATAAAGTAATCGACAGATAATGTCATTTGTCACTACAGATGACAATGGACGATATATTTACTTGTTTCAAGCCGCTTAATGTCGTAGTATGTTTGGTTTTTTTAATTTCTAATGAGAAGTACGCAAAGAAAGTTGATATAATCATAATAAAAAATAGTATTGTTGATGGAAATAATAAACATTATTTTAAAAACATTTTTATTATTTTGTAATTTTTTTTATCTTACGTAAGATTTATAATATCCCCCCTCTTTTTGTCAGCAAAGTATGTAAGTAAGAAAGAATTAAATTCCCCTCCGCCTTCTAAGCCTGCTTATTATTTTAAAAGAATTATTTAGATACTAATAGATTTTAAATGATTCCGGTGATTCTTGGGAGTCCGTAGAGACCACTTTGGGAACCTCAGTTGGGAACCATTGATCTACATGTTCACCTCCGAGTCGCGGCAAAATAAGGCTTGTAAGCTTCGGTCGAATAAAACGATAAATTCTCCGAATGGTCGGATATCAGAAGATCGGATAATAGAGCGTTCACTGTATTTATATAATTTTAATAAAAATCTGTAATGCTATTAAAAATCTACATCGACAAGCAATCAAACTGTAAAGAATGTCAGGCCAGGTAGAACACCGTGGGTTGGTAATATAATGGTAATATTAAAAAATGTAATAAGGTATATTTGTAGCCATATACTAGGTAGCCATGCTAAGGTTCACATAATTTTCCTATTTAATAAAACAGCTTATTGGATTTGAAACTAAGGTACAAGTTAGAACAGTTCTTTGGGCATGTTCTTCAATAATCACACATCAGATTTGTCACAGATACAAATTTAGAATACAGTCAATTAGGCGACGACAATTGGGCGACGGGAAATTTAGTAACTTTTTTTAATTAAAATAATATTATAAAACAAAACTTATATTCAAATTCTTATAATATTATATTCTTTTGGTAATATTTAATATTTTAATTAACCTTTATGTGACTGGAAGGGTACCCGGGTACCTTTTGTAGTTTGAATCATTCATATTTTTTGGGTTTAAAGCCGTTGAGTTTGGAAATTGCGTAATATCTCTGACATCTAACATCTCAGAGATGTTACGAAATTTCCAAACTCATCGAATTTAAACACCAAAAATATGAATGCTTCAAACGCAAAAGGTACCCGGGTACCCTTCCAGTCACATAAAAGTTATTATTATTATAACGGGTCGTGGTTCTGACACCCACTGCACTGATGCTTAAGCTTATTGTGCTCCTCATCGTTCCACGTTTTATTCCAACAACTGTGTCTTCTCGACAAAGTCAAGTAAGCAGCTGTAGGGTGCTTTCGCTATCTCCTCGGTTTCCGGGTATGAAGAACCAAGGTAGCGTAGCCTTCTCACTGTTAAAGCTGGGCATTCACATAAGATGTGGTGAGGGGTTTCTTCCTCTTCACCACACAACCTACAAATAGGATCTTCAATCAGCTCCATTATTTTGAGGTGTCTCCTAAGACAGCAGTGTTCTGTAGAAAGTCCTACTATCCTTCTCAACTGTTTCCTACTCAGTTGGATAATATTTTTGCTCTTGGACTCACTGGAGGGGCCCCCAATGAACATCCACGATTGCCTCAGACCAGGAAGACCCTCCCAGTGAGCAAGGTTTTGGCTCCATAACATGTCCCTGATCCCCTCCCTTGCGGTCGCGTATGCTATCCTGCAGGTTGGCTCAGGGCCTATCATGGCTGTATTGGCAGCCAATCTGACCAGGCGATCTGCTTCTTCATTTCCACATAAAAGTTAATAACCCCCCTTCTAGTAGCACACATTGTCAAGTAGGACCGGTCTAGGAGGATATTTTTAGTATTTTAGTGAGTATAGCGAAGCGTCCGAAGCGGAGGGGACCGAAACAGAGGGTACAAAGGGTTGATTTTGACAAACACAACTACGGCAAATCTCGAATCCATCCTAAAATCTAGTCATCTAGTGTGGTAAGGATTGACTTACAGCTTCCGGGTAATTAACTGAATGAACCAATAACAGCTACGTTGGAAATTATATTCTTGGTTTGTAATTAGTGACCTAACCAGGGGAGGGGGCTGGAGTCACTGCAATGGTGCAACTTAATGTATTTAATAAAATAATTATATTATCTTCTGCCAAATATATAGGCAGAACCAGTTACATTTACCCCCCCCTCCACGTAAGCACGCCCATCTGCCCGCTTGTAGTTATTGTAATGGACAATTTGCATGATTTTTAATTTTAGCATATTAATATTCTACATAACAACATATATAATGTGTCTTAATTTTTTTAAATTTAGTTCACAAATAAAGCCAGAAAAAAATATTGAAATTTAAATGTATATTTGTCGCGCAAAATCGTATTAATAAATATGGCTGACTTAATTTGAAATTTGAGGATTTTGACGTCATCAAAATAGCGATTAGTAACTAAAATTTGGTTACTTCATAACTTCATTACCGGTTGGTACTTACTTGGTAGATACTTTAGTGGAAGTTATACTGGTGTATTGGCACCAATGTTTGAGGCTCATGTCGTCACATTCTGATTTTAATCACGTGATTTTTTCAAATAAATTATAGCATTTACTCAATACAGAATTTTGATAAATCACTCAAATATTCTGATTATAGGTATATTGAACTATCAATAAATGCCATTTTGAGGTGAATTTGAATTTTATGCAAATTGTCCATTTGTAATTAAACATTAATTTTTTATTAATTAAATAAATTTGCCGAATTTCCCGTCGCCCATTTTGTACTGCTGCGCCGCCTAATTTACCGTCATCTATTTAACTGGTCGCCTAGTTAGGGTCATCTATGGTAATCTCTTTCTTTCTTTAGCCTTTCTGTCCACTGTAAGACAATCAGCCCTATTCTCTGAGAGAAAGGCTTTACATTTAGACCCCACTCACGGTTGCTTAATCAGAATTTAAGAATGCCTGTAAAAAAGAGATTTCCGCGTAAAAATATGCATCGGTTATGTAGGTAAGGGTTAGTTTATGATTTTGCTCGTGAAAAAAATTTCCGCGTAAAGATATGCACCTGCAACAAACCTCCCTCAGGTAATTTAGGTAAAATTCATTGTAAATTACAATTTAGCTCGACTCATAAAAATATTCATTTCAAATCTGTGGTCACAAGCAATAAGGGAATAAGTCTGCATATTCCTATATACTGCACTGTTAAAGACTGATGATCTTATAAAGTCCATACTTACTTTGATTATACAATGAATGCACAGATTATCGAACCTCAGCTGAATAATGAAATATTCTGTAACAGGTGCGAGGAATGTATATTTTCTGAACTGAAAATTGAGCCAGAATGTTCGTATTCTGTATTAGTCGTATAAAAAAATCGTATTTTTTAAAAATTTAATTGGATTTTAAAGGGTCTTCTGTTACGTATGACAAAAAATTAATATTTTCATTGAAAAGCTGAGAATTTTTTATAGAGAAAATTGTCTTTTTCCAATTTTTCTAAAAGAGTTTTCTACTTCACAAAAATTAACGAAAAAGTTAAAAAAAATGTCAAATATTCAAAAATTCATAACTTGAAAATGGCTGCATATTAAGGTTTAAAATTTTCAAGAAATGCTTTTTATAATATAGAAGAGAACATATTCACAAAGTTTGAACAAAATCGGCGGGGGTCGCACCGTAAAAATGATTTTATTTGGTGGAATGACCCGACCCGTATATTATGTTGATGGTTAAAATTTCCATATTTTCCACCAGAATTTTAGAAATTGCCAATTGTAATTCAGATTTAGATTCAATTGATAAATTTATTTGTTAATTAAGCGATCAAATTATAATTATTAAATTACCGTTGACAATTCCTGAATATCGGTTGACGTTTTCTAAATTATAGCTGGAGAAGGTGTAGTATTGTCACCCTCCACAAATTAGTAACAAGCAGAAATTTTGTATAAGTATAACATCTTCAAATGGTCTTTCAATTATTTCTTAAAAGTTTCCCAAAACTAACTGCTGAAAAACTAGAAAAAGCAGTTCAAAATTTCGACTCTTAGATTTTTGGTCTACTAAATTTTGTGAAACTTGTCAAGAAACAAAACATTTTCTATACCGGGTGCTGAATGAGTTAGCCGAACATAGGAAATTAACATGTAAAAACTTATTTATGCAAATTTCTGCTTCCCTAATTATTTTAGAGAAAAAATAAAAGACACAAAAATAATGCAAAAATATAAACTACGAATGATCACACCATTAGATTTCATCTAACTTTTATTTAAAAGGTCAAAAAATGCTTTCGAAATTGTTAAAATTTTCATTTATCGCACTGGCCATGTAATAAATTGAATTTAATTTCTATTTTCAAATATGTATAATTACCATGGAAACTTATGAAAGCTTACCATGGCCAGTGCGATAAATGACAATTTTAACAATATTGAAAGCATTTTTTGTCCTTTTAAGTAAAAGTTAGATAAAATCTAATGCTATTATCATTTGTAGTTTTTATTTCTGCATTATTTTTGTGTCGTTCATTTTTTCTCTAAAATAATTAGGGAAGCAGGAATTCGCATAAATAAGTTTTTCATGTTAATTTCCTATGTTCGGCTAACTCATTCAGCACCCGGTATATCAAAACTAATTGCAAATTTGTGGCAAAAAAGTCGCCGACAACAGTGATTTTTTGAAAGATACTTAGCTTATAAAAGTATAATTTGAATTCAAGTTTTAAATTTATTGTTTATTAGGTTCTGAATAGTAGCCGTCCGTGGTTTTTCATTTGAAGAGGCTAATCATAAAGTATATAGTGTGTAACTCTGTAACTTGTAAAAAGTATAAACCCACTTTAACGTTTTTAAATTTGAAAAAATTGACTTGGATGTTATATACCTACGATTCTCAAAAGAAGCTGACTTTCAACTAAATACGTCATTAAAAAGTTACGTTCGATATTCAACATCAAAGTGCAATATTGAAACCATCAGTAGTGCAGTCAAATCATGCGGTCCATGTAATGGTTCTGCAAGAAGGCTAGGGTACTGCTTCTGCGGTAGCGTCACATTACTTTTTGAATATGTATTGTGGAAGGAGTATCTATCTTTTGATAGATGAAAAATTGATTTTCTATATTTTGCAAAATTTTAATAGTTTTAGTTTAGAATTTTAGAGACGATTAAACCTCCTTTGCCTCCTATGGTTCTCAATATATTTTATATTTTCAGTTAGTAAAATAAATAATTTAGCATTTAGGAGGGTACAATTCATGCAAATTAAACAATTACAGCTACATAAATGAGTAAGTAAATGTTCCAAATAAAGTGAGAACTAATCCACCAAATTAGTAAATTAAAAATTAATAAAGCAATGATAATAAATAATAATTTTATAAGATACTGAACGATGAAAATCGGAATTACATTTAATTAAAATAACCCCAAAATAAATAACTCAACATAAGCGAGCGCTTACATCGAAAGCAACAGGCAACAAGCAATATAATATACATAGTGAGGAGATAGGTAAGTTCTCACGTATATGTTGCTAGTTCCTGCTGTTTTCAGTATGAGAGCTCGTTAAGTCTGCATACGTATGATGTAAACCGTTTATTTTAATAACAATGTTTATGAAGGCATATTAGACTCACTGGACTGTTTTCTATAATAATAATTATTAAAACTATTGCATAAAATTTACATTTTTAAATTAACACAGTCGTTGTTTGTATAGATTTTTACATTTCAAGTAAAATATTGTATTATAATATTATAAATATCATAATTTAATTACAATACTGCACTATAATTTATTTAAGTCGATGTTTACAATTTATTTTATATTTTACACTTTCATACAAAAAATAAGATAAGTCTAAGTATTCATAATGTATACTTATTTTATCACAAAAATATATATTAAAACTTTAAATTTGAGAATAATTGGTACAGTGGGGTAAAGGCATTGACCAATGTCCGTCAGTTAAACATTTTGGTCTTGCTTCCAATCGGGCTTCAAATCCTGGATTACAAGTTACTTGTAGTTCATCACCAGGTTCGTAAGAAAATTTCGATGGAGCTACAGCACCATTTTCGGGTTCTCCCAGATATGGACATCGTGGCTTACCTAATAAAAAACAAGTTAGTTTAATTACCAGAGTAGTAAGATAAACAAAAAGTGCACTACATACTAGTATTTAGAATCAAAATGCACAAATTTTATGAGCAAAAGGGTCTGCCGAACTATTGTGAATAGCTGATCCAGCTAAATATCGAAGAAGTGACTATTATTATCTTTAATTATTTTACTAATGTCTATTTTTCTATTATAAAATAATAGTACAATTGACAATTTACAAATAACCAACGAATTAAAATTTACTGCAATATATTACATACAAAATGGAGGAGGATGTGACCAATAACCGGTCTCTGTGCAGATAATGCTTGGTTCTCCATCCAAAATATGAGCACCACTGCATGCAAATTGTACCAAGCTGCCAACAGCATATCGTCCTCCGTCCATTCCTGCCGATTCTGATTGAATCAATTGACCATTAACGGGTACAACAGGTGGCGAACATTGAATTGCTAAATAAAAACATAGTATAATGCTTAATAATTATGTTGGCATTATTTTTTTCAATACTTACGAACACATTTTGGGAGTGGGCCAGACCAATTACCATCTAACTCGCATTCGATTCCAGGAGATCCTTCTAATTTGTAACCCCAAGCACATTTAAATAAAGCTCTTCCTCCATAACTGGCATTATGTTCCATAACTTTCAAATGTGGTTCTTCTATGCCACCGGGCAATGTAAGAGATGGACATCGTACAGGCTCACAAGTTGGAATCGATGATGACCATTTACCTTTAACATACATTTTAATTTTCATAATTTCAAAGAAAAAAATAATTTAAAAATTTTTCATTTCTTATTACTTAATTTTAAAAGCAATATCATAAATAAAATCAAATGCTTTTACCTGAAGCTTGACAAGTTAAATTAGCGTTTCCGTTGATCCTAAAGCCTACAGGGCATTGAAATATTGCCGTATTGCCTAGTCTTGTACCTTCTACCCTTACTGTAAGATGCATAGTTAATACGGAAATAGGATTACAGTGTACGGCTGTGGAAAAATTACATTACTTATAGCAGGCATTAATGTGTTTGGTATAAATCCATACCTACTACATGTAGTAAAATGCTGTTTGTTATCCCTCGAGGCGTAGAACACGTATATGTTCCAGAATCTTGGGGTTTAGCGTAGTAAATTGATAATCTGTATTTCCAGTCGCGCTCTTCGGATGCAATAGCCCATCCTGTAGATAATATGCACAAATAAGTTTTAAAAATTTAAGTTTTGAAACATAAAACATTATTAATGATGATGTAGTATTTAATTTTTGGGTTGGAGAAAATGTAGTATAATCTCATTTTGATTAAAAAGTTTTTGTTTGATGCACTCGGCTCCGCTGGCGCTCTGCCTCGTAAATGCAAAAATTTTCACTTTTACTGCGAATAAGACAAAATACAATTTTTAGAACAAAAGAATCTTCTCTCTATCAGCACAAACTTTGTTGTAATAGAAAAAACTCTGCGAAGCTATATGGCTATTAAAACTAATAATTAGGTAGGTACATAAATATTAATTATACATAAATTTTGCTTTCTTGGCGATCGTTTTTAACTTACGTCTTTATTGGTTTTCATAATAAATTTTGTTTATCTCTAGGGCAGCATTTTCGTGATAATTGAAAAGAACGAAAACAAATTTTATTTGACAAAGAGAGAGCCAATTGAAAATACAATACAAATGATGATTTGTTAAATTGAAATTATACCCAGTTCAATTATTTATTTTAATTAATCAGCGTAATCACTAATTACTTTAGAGAATCAATAAAAAGAGTTTATGACTATTGCGTACCTTCTATTTCATACGAATGAAATTAAACCTATAAATAAAGAAGAGCGATTCGACAGCTATACGGTTTCGGTGATTTTTATTTATAATTCGAGAATTCTTCCTAATACGCTTTTATTGAAACATTTTTAAATTAAATTTTAAATATTCTTTAATCAGTAACGCAGGTATTTCAAAAATATCTTCGTTGTATCCTATCTTTTTTAAGTAGTAATAATTAAATAATTGCTTTTTTTAAATATAGGGACCGAGCGAATACCGTAAAGTGGCGCCTAAGGCGGACACTTTGAACATTTTTGGCGTGAAGGTCATAGCCACAAAACATATATTATTATTGTTAAAGATCGTTAATGTTCAATTTAATTATGATTTCGCTGTGAATCTAGTATTAACACTAAAACGCAATTATTTTCAAAACATGCTACATTTTATTTGTAAAAAAATACAACATAATTACATGACAAATTAAAATTTAATAAAATATAAACCAAATTTAGTTCTCTTGGAAATGTTTATAGATTTTAGGGAGGTTGTCGAATAAATTGGTGGTTGCAAGTTAGCTAATGCACAACACAAACGGACTATGTCATCAAGGTAAGGCATTAAATCGTGGCTTATATTGTGCAAAATATGATGGGTTTTGATTCGCTGTATTATACTTCTTTCGACATGAATTCGAAAACTCACTTGACTACAAAAATCTCTTTAAGCTTCTTCTGCACAATTAATGTTCACTTGTTCTTTAGATCCACAAGGTCCTACTAATTCTAATTTATTTTCTTTTCGCTTGATAGCTTGTTCAAACCTGGCACATTTCTACTTTTTCTAGAAATTGGTGTTTTGGCGTTTTTTTATGTACCTAATATCAAGTTTTACTGTTACTTTTATTATACTTGAATCAAAAATTAATGTTATATTTCTTCTTCACTCAACAACATAAACTCTCGGACACTTAACTCGAAAAATTAACTTATCATGGTCCGCCCCCCTCCCCCGCCTCTACAAAATTTCATTATTAATTTTGAAGTCAGGGGAAACGGAGAATTTTTAATACGGAATTTATAAACAGGTTTCGTAAGTGGAACAAATCTCCGTTTCCCCTGACTTCAAAATTAATGTTTAAATTTTGTAGGGGGGGGGGGGCGGAGGATGATAAGTTAATTTTTCGAGTTAAGTGTCGGAGAGTTTATGTTGTTGAGTGAAGAAGAAAAAATTATTTCTTCCTTTTTAAAGGGAACAGTAGTTTTTAAAGTAAGGTGCTTTTACAGTCAGGGATTTTTAAAATTTTTGATTTTTATTTTATTTCACTCTTTTTGGAGTACATTTTGTCAAAATGTATCGAAAAACCGAATATATGTTTTAAACCGCTTCGTGATCCAATCAGACGATGTGGTAGCGCGAATTGTCAGCCAATGATATGAATTTGACCCTACATAATCTAACAAACATAGAGAACGGGGGGGATAGAGTAACTAATCTTGGCCGATTAGACCCTCGCGGCAAAAGGCATCAATTGGCAGGATTTTTAGCTTCTGTTACAGCGATCTGGGATCAAAAATTTTGGTTTGAGCGTGTTCATAAAACATGTACCTATCTTCTAGTTGAACCAATAAAAAAGCAAAAAAGTCAAAAAATCATAAATTGGCTCGCCTTAGAAAATAAAAGTACAATTATTCACCCTTTTTTTCGATGGATTTTTCAAGGGTTTTTCCTTCCTAGAATACTTTAAATTTCTGGGGCCTTAGGCTTTCGAGTCCATTTTGTTGGTTGCCATAAACTTTCTATCACTAAAATAAACAATTAGGATGTCTTTAATTGTACCAGTAAATGAGGAAAATATGGAATATACTTATTGTTTTTCCTGCGAACACTTTTTATCCATTGATCACGTCGCTTTTTTTCGTGTGTTTTTGCGGGAAATCTATAAAATTTTACAGCTCCTTCGGTGTTTAAATAATTATTTGTACACCCAACAACACAGCAATTCACATGAGTACCGATTTTTATTGTTAAAAGCACGTGATACTAATAAACAAAATCTAATATGCAATATCACTATTTGAAATGATCACGCCAATTATGCAAATTATCACCACTACTGGCGCTGGTTGCAAATACGCTCGGTCCCTATAGAAAGGTAAAATAAAAGTAAACTTCACATTTAAATTCAAATAAGTTGGAAGTTGTCGGCAAGAAAACTTATTCTTTTGTTTAAAAATCTCAAATTGAAAACTGTAAAATGTTTACCTGTGAGATATTGCCCCAACGGAGATGTCCAAGTCCAATCAGGCGAACCAAGCCTTCGAGAGAAAAGGCACTCAAGATGAAGAGTCGAACCGGGAAAGATTGCTAGTTCACCGTTTGGTTCTACAGACGCCGAACCTGAAGGAATTTTGATCAATATCGTTGGTGGTGCGTCTTCTGCAATTACATTTATATTACAATTTTTACATACAAAAACTTGAAATTCATCACAAGAAGTAGTATATAGATGTAACATTATTCGATTTATTGGAAAAAGCAAGCGTTATTTTTTCGAAACCTTTTATAAATCATTGCAATGTATAATATTAATACTTTAACCCTTGTACGATCCCAGAATCGTATAAGTAAGCCCACTTAAAATACTCCAAATCTTTTTTCAACCTCTCTTAAACCTCATATTAATAATTTTTGTTGGATAAAGTTATTCTATGATAAATATTATAACAGATATTTTTTTAAATATTATTCTAATTGAAATTGAATAGTAATTCAAATATTGCAAAAACTATAGGTACTACAAAATATTAGAATAGTCAAGAACAATAAAAAACACATTGGAAGTGTTTCTAATGTAACAGTAATAAATTCAAGTAGTCTACGTTAAATTTTAACGTAAAATCCTCGTGCTAATATTGTGAACAATTAACTATCGAGTTAATTCTCTAAACAAAGCAACCGGTAAAAGCTATTCGATATCGACTTGTTTGAAGTGTAATAATGAAAATGGAATATAAGAAAATAGTTTAATGTTAAGAAAAACATCTTTAAACATTTGATTATTAAGAAAATTTGGTTTAGCACAAGAAAACGAAAAACATTAAAAATTACAAGATAGTAGAAGGGCAAAGAAGATTCTGATTTAATTTTTTTCCAAATTCAATTAATTGAATTATTCGATTTGAAAATTAATTTAATCAATATTCAAATTGTAGTTTTTTGATTTAAAATGCCGATATAGTTTAAAATTTTAATAATATTGAATCTCAACTGATTTTATTTTACTTTGCTTTCCGTTTCTTGCTTTCCAGTTTCCGTTTGACTTTTAATTTTTGATCACACTTCTTATCTTCTCAAAATTCCACATATTAGCTGCATTTTCCGTCAATATTATGATTTTAATTCAATTACTACTTCTTACAGCTAAACATATTTGACAGAGTTATTTAAATGACCAAATTCTTCAAATTTTTAAAATTTTTATAAATCGAGGTGAGCCAGAACAATTTATCCATATTTCCTTACTATTACTCAAAAATTATTAAACTAATTTTAACCAATAAATCAAACGAGTAAATTTCGTGGTTCTTAAGAATATAATCTGAATAAAATTATTATAGTTAAATGAGATCCAGTACAAGACGGAGTCTTCGCTTATACTGCAACTTAGTAAGTATAATAAATAATATTTATTATGAAATGCAAAATTAATTAAAAATTAAATTTCAGATATACTATAAATAAATATATATTTTAGTAACGAATATTACGAAAGGTGAAAGTTGACATGTTTTTCATTAAAATTTTTCAGTTTCAAGTTTTCGAATTTGTTAATCTTGTAATAAATATATATGTAAATACAAATAAAAGTTTATAGAACTTCATATTACAGATAATAATGAATAAATTTTTAGATCAAGATTAAATTAGCTGTCGTATATTTTCTTGAATTTTACTTCGAATTTGCTCATTTATTACTTTATTGATTATAAATTGACATTTTATTTATAATTTATAATTTAAATAGATTTATATTTTAATACTTTTTATAATCAACTAAATTGATCGTATGTTATAAATGATAACATGGAAAATAATGCTGGATATGCAATTAATTTTGCACTTCGATGATTTCACTCAAAAACTCATTTAATTGCTTTAGCCATGATTTTTATTTTATTTTCGTATAAATGTACGTGCACATGACAATAAATTTATAATTCATTTTAACTATGTGAGCAGTTTACGTAACGGTTTACGGTATCCTTTAAATGTGATTTATTACATTGCGGATGAAATAAGCTACTACAACGAGTAGTGGTGGGTTCGAATCACGCTTTACTAATGACTATAATTAAAAATTTTGTATATATTATAAATTAATGCAAATACACCGTAGCTTTAATTTAAGTTTTAACAGGTTAATTAAATAAAAACGTATCAAGCAATGTATAAGGAGTCAGCCAGGACAGGGTTTAAAACTTGGGTTTAAAATACGGTTAACTTTTTGTAAGCACACCAAAATTGCATGGGCTACTATTACATTTTAATGAAAAAAGTGAATTTTGTTTTTATAAATTAATGTATTTATAGCCTTACCTGTAAAGTTAGTAAGAAGAGTCGTTGGAACGCAAGACGGTAATTTATGAGTCCATTTTCCATTTTGGCATCGAGGACTCGCAGTTCCCAAGGGTTTATACATTCCCAGTTCACGACACCGTATCTGAAGTTGAGCCCCATGAGGAAATACCCAACCTGCAGTCTTAAGTCAATTTCTTATTAGTACATCAGAAACACTTGCAGACGACCTCATTATTTAATCAAATACCACATCAAAACAGAATATTTAAATAGAGGCCTACGATTTATTTTAAAACATCACGTATCACCATCATATAAAAATAGAGAGAGAAAAATTAGTCCGTGTCTTTATTTTGTTTATCTAAATTGCCTGCGATTTGATTCTGATGTCAATCGATAAAACACCAGTAAGAATTTATGGAAAATTTATCGAGACACTGAAATGAACAGAGAATCTGATTTTAAAATAGAAATCTTATTTGTGTTAAATTTGTTACCAATCGTGAAATATTTGACGACAAAACACACAAATTTCAAAATAAGCTTTCCATTATATACTCGGCATTAAATTGTAACAAGTATTTGAATTGCTAAATCGCAGCATCTTATATTATAGTCGACACTAATATTTATTTACATATTAACGAATCTTAAGGAAATTCATTCTAAAATGAAAAAAGTACCTTTCTCTTCGTTTGTGTTAAATAATAATTAATTGAGCGAGTGCAGTGAAACCAGATTTGCTGTATTTTTTAGGTTGGTAAAAAAAGTTGACCAATGAGAGCATGGTTACCGAGAGGAGGAGATAGTTACATTTTTTTTTATGTAACGTTTTTAAATTTGTGTCGTTCAATATCACAACTCATTTTGTTTTTTTATATTAATTAAATAAAAAATAATTTTTTCTCTAATGCCGGCTTGCACCACTTGCATTATTTAAAAAAATAAATATAAGTGATGCAAACGGATATCAGCCTTATTTTATTTAAATTTATAACATTCCCAACATTGGCCGAATGACCGAAAAACAATAAAAGAAATGTTGTTTGCTTTTGCGTTGACACCGAAAGCCCGACAACCACCACAATTGAGGATTATAATATCAGGACAGTCGAAAGTCCTTTAACCTAGTTTGGCAATATTTGAGATTTTTATTATCTAAACGTCGAAAACCCTTGCTTCCTTGTTCAATTCTCTGAAACAGTGGCATAATTTAGAAATTCCATACGCGAGGCGGGGAACAAACCATCTACTGGTGAGAACGAATTAAAATTAAATTAGCTTAATAAAATTATAATAATTTAAATATTAATAAATTTAATAATTTTAATATACTAACTCAAATTACATTTAGTACAATATATCAGCAGGGTAATGGAAGAAGACACAGGCCAATTAGTTCGCTAATATCCACTTAATGCAACTGTTTCATATTTCACCCACTTTGATGGGATAAGAATGTCTTAATTTGCATAATAAGCATAAGTTAAACAGCTTAAAATTTAGACAAGTAAAATAATTCTAAAAGCAGTAAATTAGTGTAATTCAAATAGGAAAAGCTTGCGACATTACTGTTTTAAAATTTTATGAGAGCATTTAGTAAGACCTTAAATAAAAAAAATTTATTTTTATTTAATCGTTTATTCTTCATGGTTTACCTCTTGATAGAAGCATCGTCGTCGTCGTGGCTCTTTTTTCCTGGGGGAAATAACGAAAAAAAATCGAAATCCAAGCAAGAGGTAGAAGGAAAAGTGTAAAATATTAAATATACCTCGAATCGAACTTTTAATTAGCTATTGGAGATAAAAATTTCCACAAATATACTAGTTATAGTTGTGAATCACATTTTTCCTAAGCTGTACAATGCTCACAAGTATAGCACAATAGTACATACAGCACACAGCTAACATAATTAAACAATTAAGAAACTATTTAGAAGCTCGTGATAGTGAAGTGTAATCTTGAGATTCGACAAAGCAACAACTGCTTCTTCACATAAATAAGGCAAATAAATAACTTACTTGAATAGATATGTTTCTGAAGGTAACTACTAAGTGCGGGTTGATATATTCAAGTTTGCAACTTCTGAATAGGGGTTCAAATGGACCATTTTCTGTAACAATGGTTGCATTAACTTACGTAGATTGTTCTAGTTTGCTTATTAATTTAAGAAACATGAAATGCCAAATTTATGTTTAAATAAGGTTCAATATTAAGGAAGTACCTTCATTGACACATAGTGGTCCAAACCATTGACCACCAATACATTTTATTTTACAAAGTCTACGTTCGCCTATAGGTCCAACTTCTCCGGAAAATTTAACTTCTCGAACTTGTGTGTACTCTTCATTCATTCTAGCATCTCCTGCATCAGTTTCACTCCCATTCAAAAGTAAAGCTGGTGGTGGACAATTTCCTATCGTAAAATCTGCAAAAAAAATCAAAATATTAGTTTAAAAAAATAGACTATATTGTGTAATTGCGAATTATTTGGTTTCATGTGCGATTTTATGGTCGAGCAATGCGGCTGGTGTCAATTTGTTTATCATATTATAGTATAGAATTTATTTTTCTCAATATATTTTAGATTACATTTAAAATTTATGAATCAATAAATCGTTGTACGTTAGCCATATTGGTTGCAATATAAAAGAGGTCTTTTTACTCGCCATGCTCATTTTGGATATCTAGCAATTTCTTTGATTTCTTTGAAAACGATTTTAATTTCTGTAAAATAAAACTTAATCACTTAGATACATTATATACGGAAGAAGAAAACAAATTATCTAAATTACAATCTATAAAAACATAAAATTATAAATTATAATATATTACGTATAGAAAAAAAAATTATATGTCTTTTATCAGTTATAATTAAAAAAAATATTTAAGAAAGTATAACTCCTCAGTTTTACCTGATGTTTCAGGTTCTGGCTGTAATTGGGCTATTACAGCAATAAAAAAAGCCACCAAACTGGGTAATTTTTACAATGTTAATTTACTCTTTTAAGTGGACGATGCTTACCAATTTTTTACAGTGTAAGATGTCCACATAATTACTACCATTGAAACTAAACGAACTAAAGCAAATCTAAAGAACTAAAAATATAATAACAATTTATTAAAAAATATCAGTACAGTTGATTCATTTTTTTGATTGTATTTTAAATCTTGTATTATCAAATAACTATTTTTCAATTTATAACATAAATGTCATAAACAATTTTAAAATATTTGAAATTTAAAGCAAATTGAAGTTCTGCTATTTTAAAAATAAAGAAATTGTATAAAAGTATTTTTTGTATGTGTTTTAAATTTCAAATGGGATTTTAAGAGAAGCTTGCAAATGCACTTGTAGTATGTACTTGTACATACGAAACATCAAAATTCACTTAGAGTTGTATAGTTTTAGTTTTCAGGTAGAGATTCGTATATTTTTGCTGGAAGGAAAATAGGCAAACCAAAAAAAGGAATTGAAAACAAAAATAAGCTGAGTTTCTGTTTTTATTCTACTATCGTATAATAGTAGTAATAATTGAATTCTGATGGCTGTCTGAATGTAAGATCTGATCTAATTTCTTATAACATCATTTACGAATAAACTATCTTACATTTCGCCATTTTATACTAAACTAATTGAGCTTTTTTGTAAAGTTTCGATCCTCTTAGTTGGGCTACCTTGTATATACCTACTAATATTTCAAAAACTCTGATAAATGTAATAAAAACTTATAGACTTTTTTTAATTTGACTTAATAATATGTTTTTATTGCTGAGAGATTGGAGTCGGAAAAATAATTTAGAGCCTTACAAGAAAAAGTATTAACTTGACAATGTAAAATGGTTATTTGATACGAAAATCTTTTTTATTACGCTATTATCTTGTGCTAAGCTTATCGTTATTTTGAAATCATGAATTTTACATTTAAAGAAAGGATAAGTCTTTAGGCAGTCAGCAATAATAAATTATGCAATTGAATTGAATAAATTAAACGATGGATAGGCTCGCAAGGATTTCTTCTACAATTAAATCACTTAAATATTCTTGGTTTTATATATCAAATTATCGTTTATAGTTAGAGATAATAACTCAACTTAATTTAATTTCGAGGCAACAAAAGGTACAATGAAGACCTCACTTGAGATTAATGCCTCCCATGACTATGAAACGCTGTTTTTAGCAGAAATAAGACTCGCTTTTAAACAGAGCGAACGACATTATTTGAATATAGAACGGAAAATGCCAAATTAAAATCTTTTTTGTCCTACTAGTTACTCTATGAATAGACATTCCATTTAGATCCTTGATTAAATTACAAAAATAGCTAATAGCAAAGTTATCACAATTATTGCTAATTTCCTTAAATTAAAAATAACTTGAAAAGTAATGCATTAGTACTGTATTTCATAATACCATTTTGCAATCTATTTTCCAACAAAGACATTAATTAATGAAATCTTTCAAACTTTTATTTAAATTTTTTATTAACTGAGACAACTTACTGTCTAGGTTAATCTAATTTCGTTCAAAGTAGAATAAAGAAAATATGTTTATCTGCATTTTATAAAGATAATCTATGTCTAGCATAGTACTAATTTTAAAAATTAACTAACTGCCGTAATATGATTATTCTATCATTTATTTTATTGGGTTTATTTTCCATTAATAAAATTTGTACAATATTACTTTTTACATTTTTATTTGTAATAACGGAAATTATTCACGTTGGTAAACCATTTATACTTATTCTAACAAAAAATTGGATCAAAGGATTGGATCCAGAAATTTATCTTTGTGCATTACATACACTACTACTTTATACAAAAAAAAATAAAGATTTTTCAGTGAAAATACAAAATTTATTTATTTTCTGTATTTTCTTCACATAAAAAAAATTGTTGAAGGAGGAACTTATTAAAAATCAAACACTTGGATGCAAAAAATATAATATAATATAAAATATTGTGCTTTGAAATAAATACAAAAAGCAAAATAAAACTTTAAGATACAATAATTATTATTTCAAACAGTAACCACAGCAGTGGCTTGGTGTGATCTCTGGTTAAGGTACAGAACGGAAATTTTAGGTTTGAATTTCAGACTAGACAAAATTTCTTAGCAAGGCCTTCCAGTGTGCTGTGGATTTAACCCGTCGTTGGTACACTTCATTTCTTACGTTATATTTATATCATTATTAATTGCTCAATCAACTTAGAACGGCCAATCGTACATAGAAATATGTATATTTTTACCCTTAATTAAAAATGTAAATTACATTTTGTACTTACTATACATAATTTTGTGCTATTCTCCAACGAGATGTTTGCGGAGTATTTAATAAATTGTGGGGTACTAATACTTTCGTGTAGGTTCAGAAATATCAGACTCCCAAAAATTGTTCTTCGGTCTCCTCCAACTACGAAATTAATTTATTGGCCATGACGAATTAAAAAAAATAGAAACACGTGTATGTACGACGGTGATAAAAATATTGCGCGGTAAGCGCGACGCTCATTTTATCGGAGTTGTCAATTTTGTAAGACGATAACTATACAGGAACGACAAATAGCGCTGTAATTTATTTTTGGCAATATTTGTAAACATGTCATTTGAAGGTATTAATAGTATCAGATTAATTCGACATCATTTATACGATTGACATTAGAAATGTTATTTTCGATTTTTTTTTTCAATTATTTTCGACGGGTTAGTAATAGATTTGGTGAACTATTGTAATTGCATATCCTAATTTAGTTTAAACGCTAAATTTATATTGACTTGTATTATCAACTGCAAATCTCTATTTTTTGGTTTCAATAACACATCAAGAACACAATAACAATTTTATTTCAAACTCCATCCAAATTTTTAAAACTTCAAACTTTGAGAAACGATTAAATTTATTTGTAAAAAATGACCAAGTTTAGTTATTAAATTTAATTTTAAAGTTGGTTACCAGGTGTGTTCGGGTGTTTTCAAAAAGTTAAATTGATATAACCTGACCTAATTTACATATTTAATTTTTAATTTATTTAATTACAATTTAAAATTATGTTTTTTTACACAAGTCTGGCCAATTGACGGACAATTAAATATAATTCTACCATTATGGGTTAATTAAAGCTACTTAAAACGCTGCGATATTTTTCAAAATTTATAACTCAAATCTGAGAAGTGGTGGCGGATCCAGGAAAGCCCCCCCTTAGAGTTCAATTTTTACAAAAACAATTTTTTAATTCATTAAAAAACAAAAATTTATTTATTTTTGATATTACTACTATTTTTTATTTTATATAATTAAATTTTTATTTTTTCGCCCCCTCTTCCATGGTAATTTTTTGGATCCGCTATTGCTGAGAAGCATTCGACAAAACACCGAGGGCATACAATTTTTGTATAGAAAAAATTAATTTATACTACAGCATTAAATAGCCATTCAAATAATAAATTTCTCTAACCAGTATTGCATTAGAAAATTTAAATTTTAAATTTAGCATCCAAACGTTTATAATGCCAGCATCGCACGTCGCGACGTTTATCTGACAAGGATCGCTACTACTTCGAAATTGTAGTAATATATATGTATAAGAGTATATCGTTGTCTACCTTGAAAGCTGTTTCAGGAATCACGAAATTAAACGCGATCTTAAAATCACGACAAGGGCCAAAAGCATGCTTTACATCCGAGAAGAAACACACAAAAGTTTTTGTACAAATGAAAAAATTTTATAAAACAAAATAAGGAGTCTGGCAGTTGAATAATATGTTGTTATCACGGCTATGCTTTATTTCAATATAATTCAATTTTCGCCTTACAGTAATCGTCTACTTTATCGCTCCGAAAAGAAAAAGTTTCATTTTATGTTCGCCAATTAGAATCAAAGCTTACCCCATTTTATGCTTGCTAAGATAATCAGGAGTAAATTAGTTTTTAAGTTTACTTCATCAAGAGGCGTTTTTATAATAATCGTACCTTAAGGGGAGGTTCCGGTTCCTAATCCACAAGAAGGAATAAAAGCAAATATATGTACTAGTTTACTACTGAATGATGTCTACTAGCTGTCACAGAACAAGCTGGATTTAGGAAAAAAAAATAATATTTTTCAAATATATTTGACCAAACAGAAGCCACCCATAAAATCCTTTAATAATAATCCAAATAATAATGATATACCACAATAATGTTAGGTATAAAATTAAAATAACTTGAGTTTTATTTAAAAACTTAAAAAACTTAATCAAAACTGTTAATTCAACATGTTTGTTAATTAATTATTTTTATTTATTATTATTTTTAACCAGCGAATATTTTGCTAATTAACAATGTAGATTACTCACTGGAGATTAATTACTTCACTCAATTTCTTTTTCATTAAAATGATGAAAAAAATATTAAATTTTTTTATTGTCCTTATAATGTACATGTGCTTTACAGTCCCAAACGTATCTTGAATATTTAAATAAAAATTAGCAAGATATAATTTTTTAAATTAAACAAATTATTACCTAGCTATAATTGAATTCAATAAACATTTTAACTTAAAACAAATATTATACAAATGTGAATTCACTTTTTAAGATTTTCAGGATCCTCGAAAAACGGAGATAGTAGCTTAAATTTAGATGTCCATTTTACCTAACGTATAAAAGCGATTTATTGTTATTGCATAAAGAATAAAATTTATTTTACGTACGAGAGTTTTTATATTAATTGAAACATTTACAAAAAAAGTGGCTATTGCATTTTTATTACTGGCATTTGAATAAAATTTATATGGTATTTTACTTTTATGCCAGACTGGAAGCTTTCACAAAAATAACCCAAAAGCTAAGTAGCAACTTAAGGTTGTGTAACACCACTGTTAGCTTCTACATCGAATTATTTAATTATCTTGATGAGAAAAATTACAAATTAGAAAACAAATTTTAATAATAGTCGAGTACAATTACATTTTGGCTGCAAATCTCATCTTACGTATCTTTTTAAAAAGTGTTTTAAATTAAAATTTTATTTTAGTATAAAATTAAAACTTAAAACTGAAGAATATAATTTATAAAAATTCGGGGAGGGGGATTGCTGAAAGCTTTTGGCTTAAGAAGCTGGGTATGCATGAACCTTTGATGGAATTCCCAATAATAATTACTATTGTGCTATATTAATAGTAATTTCGAGCGAATAACATAAATTTTCACTTAGTTAGAAAATACTTTTTTTAAGCTTATAAAACCGAGGCAAATACGGTTCTCTCGTTTATTAGGACAAAATGAAATTTCGTGTACAGTGGTTAAATAAGTTGGCGCTTTTGCTGTCTTGTACACCCGGCTCTTTTCTGTTTACAAAATTTGTTCCAATAATAAATTTTTTTTGTTATACCTACTTGTTCGATATTGCCAACTCCTATAAATATAACCTGACTGCTGTTAACGATTAATGTAGGATACTCAAAAAAGTTTTTAATATGATATTTTTAATATCGAAAATAAAAGAGAAAAATGTAATTAAAATTTCATCGAACCATTTTGTGATATAATGGCGACTCGAAGAAGATAAATTTAATTTCTATTAATATTAATGTAAAGCTTGAAAAATAACGCGTTATAAAAGTTTAATGAAGCAAAATGATTAATCCAACAAGTTTAATACTTATCCGAAGAATATTGTTTGCTCCAATTAAAAATTTGAATTAATGATTTAGGCTGTTATGTTTTTCAAAGTAAAAACAGTTTAGTTACTCGCATTGCATAATATTACCACGTATTTCGTTTTTGTTTGTGATGATATTATAGAATTACGCTAGGTAAGAGGTATGGCAGAAATGCCTTTATGGAAAGGCAGTTGCGAACGTTACCTGTTTCTTTGCAAATATAATATCCAAGCAGTGGCTCATTTCAGCTTCTCTCTAAACTATTTAGTAACTAATACAATCTACATTTCTCTAACTTGGATTGTTGAATTTCATTTTCATCTGAACTCAACATACTAGTTCTACATGCTTTGTGTATAGTTGTTTAATATTGCGTTTTCCTGCATGACACAAAAACTTTGTTCAGTTGTTTTCCTTCGTGTTCTGAAAGTTTTACATTATTACAGTTTAACATGTCAGATCTAGTTTTAAAGTTGTCAAGAAGCTATTTATGTAGGTAGGTACTGTTTTATGATGCATTTCACAAAGTTATTCGAGCACACATTTTCTGTTAAAACAAAATTTATTTGTTTAAAGCTGTAACATCACATTTTCCATTCAACAATAATAGGAATCTAGTTAATTCGTTCACAACTGACATCTGCACTAATGGAGATAAATCTTTCCTTCTCTACAAGTAAAAAATTTCAAAATCAATCGATCGATGAATCAAATGCTTCTGAAAACCATGTGGTTTTAAAACTTGAGAAAGTGGATCGTAAACATAAAATCCATTTTATTAATTTGGTGGAGGTTACAAGTTTTTTTTTATAGTAAAATTTTGGAATGCAAATCGAAAAATCAGACAAGCTTAAAATTTACAATAAATTACTTTCGTCTAAAAAGATGTTATTTGGTAACCTATGGGAGACAACACATCAAGGAAGGGAAATTCAAATTCAACTTATTTCTGAAAATATATCAGGAAGATTTTTTATTACAATATCATTAAATATTTATCGTATTAAATGTCAATTTAAAGTACTTTTAGGTAAATATTATGAAATATACAGTAGTTGACGCTATATAGCTGAAAAAGAAATATATTTATCAAATTGAAAAACCATCAAGTTCATAAAAAATGATTTTTAAATATAATATGACGTCCCTTGTGCATACTGTCCGTTAATGTAGTTTCTCTCGGCATTATAGTATGAGGTGCATTTGTAACCAAAGTTGAAGACTTTGAGCCAATTAAGCTAGGCGTTAGAACCCGAACAACCAGACAGACTTGCAAACAAAGTAACTTTGTATTCGTTTTTTAATCTGACTTTTTTGCATAAAACGTAACTCTGCCAGTTACCCTAATGATCGCCAAACAAGTAAAAGAGAGGTAAGCATTTCAACTTTAGTGGTAAATTTTATTTTGATTACGTTTAACTGACATAAATTAAATTTCGTTAGGTAAAGTTGACCATTGCTTTCAACATATTCGAAGTTCTACAAATATATTAATACATATTGCCCAAGTCCGTATAACAATTTAATCGCCCCAGTTCAAACTATCCATTACGTTAATAAGATTACGAATCATACACATTGGAGTTTTATTAAAGCCCATTGATAGTATTACATCATCAAAATGAGATGTAGGTACTTGGAAATAAAGCAGTTAATGCTAAAATAATACGTTTTCGAGCTTAGATTTTATATATTAACAGAATAAAATATTAACTAGCATATTATAGTAGATAAATATTGAAATTACTTACTTTAGTCAGACCATTAGGGACTATAATTTACCTAAAATGTAATTTTATGTACCCACTGTTATATTGCCAAAAGAATTTTACGAATGAAAATTAGTTATAGCTTTTTATTTACGACATATTTCAATTTTATTCCTGTGACGCGAAAACGCAGTTAGACTACAAAGGACAAAGAAACACAAGGACAAAGGCAAAATTTCTGCGTACCTCTCCTGTATTACCTGTTTCTATATAAGGCTATGTAATTTGCTCGACATTCTTCAAAGTACTTTTGTATTCAATTTTGCACACTTCAAAATAAGAGACTTTATAAAGGTGTTGCGCTATCTTTGATCATAATTCTTATTTAGCTAGTTCTAAATTTTAATTGGAATTCTTAAGATCAAAGAACTCGAATGAAGTTTTACTCGGGAAAGCGTTTCGAATTTTTTTCAAATATCACTACCCTGATCTATTTCAGTTTTACAATATTTTATTTACAAACTTACCACTTAAAAATACTGAATAATGTATTATTCTCATTAGGATCTATCATACAAGACATACGTACATACAATGTACATACATGCATAATATAGCACAGCATATAACAAAAAGTTATAGGATTAAAGCTTTCTAGTAGTAATGTAGGAATAATTTAATATTAATACATCTATCACACCTCATTACCTCCAGCTTTTCAAAATGTGGAAAATATAGTTTCCAGTGGTTTTTGCAGTTCCGAATGACTTGATATATTATTATCAACATAGACAACTTCATGTTACATGACGGATATTAGGCAACAATGGATTAGGGTTACAACGGAAATAATATTCTCATTTTTATAAAATTTTAGGATATTTTCTGGAATTAGCTAAATATTAAATGCCTAAAAACTTCTGTAGTATTTATATCAGTTCAGCAAGTTTTACTATTTCATCGGTTTTTTATTGGTGCTGCTGGCATTTCAGTGGAAACCTTAATCAAGAGCAGGTCTGGCAGCTTTGTTGATTGGTGTTAAGTATAGTACGTCAAAAATTATTTTTAATGTTGGCTACAAAATTAATTAACAACGCAATGATGGCTTTCGAAATTGCAGCATTCTAATTCGGTGTTTATATAGCCTAGAGTCATTTTAATGCAGCACTCTAAAATATAATGAACGACATTCAAAGCAATTTCTACATGAGGTAAAAGTGGACTAAATTTAAACTTTTAGCATTAAATTTTGTTGTCAAGCTTTATCGTATTATTTTGAATCACTCTGTATGTATAGCGCAAAATTTTAACAAAAAATCAAATCTAATCTGTTCATTACTTAAATTTTCAATTTGAAATTAATTTTGCAATGACCTAGATTATCACTTTTGATTATCCTTTAAAAGGAAGAAAAAATTATGATAAAGTTCATTGGTAATTTTAGTAAATTATTCAACATTTATCAAAATAAATACCACTTCTAAATTTATAACTACCAGTTTCCTACTGATTACCCCGTATACTTTATTAGGATCTGTTTGTGACCGAAAGGACATAAATTTACGCAAATTTTGTAACCGCGTATAGAGAAATTAATAAAAATCTCTCAAGCACCCTTATACTTAATGGAAAATTTTGACTTTTTTTCAGTGAATTTATTGAATAATTTATTGAAAGCTTAACAATAGAATCATTTTATTGTAAAATTTTATTTAGAACAGGTCTGCAATTGATTTCAATTGTTAAACTTGAACAAATAAAATTGTTGAAAATATTTTCTATTAATAAATTCTTCAGTATGAAATTTACAAAATCATTGAATTCAAAATATTTATTTCAGATTTTAATTAACGTTTATGGCATGCACTGCAGTTTTAACACAAAAAACTGCAGTTTATGTATTATAACATTGATTTTATCGATCTAGGTGAATTAAATTTTAAAAAATTCTATGTTTTACAAACTTGTGCTAAACATATTATTTAAATTTCATCAAGTTGATGAAACATTATTTGCCTTTTGACAAGATTGAATTGCTAACGTTTTTCGGCTTAATTCAAAGTATAGGTTATCTAAGGGTCGCAATGGTTTGCTTTTCAATGTCCGTACCTTTCAACATTATGATTTTCTATAGAAAGCTTTACGAATTTATGAAATTATCTCTTATTCATTTTGTACATATATTAAAACAGGCAAAACAGCGTAAGCCTCGCATTATTATCTTATATAAATATGTTCTTTCATCCAATATATCACTAACATTTCAACATGCGATGTTGTATAGATTGCAATAACAAAACATCAGCTTAAAGGAATAACAACGTTTAAAGGGATAACTACACTATTAGTAATGCATCATTGTTTCTATCGGTCTATTTGTTATAGTCTAGTATATTATTAAAATTGGTACCCGGGTTCGCCCGGTTTTTTGTCTCTCCTGCATCGTTGTCTTCCTCTTCATGTAAGAAAGAAAAAAGGAAGAAAATTAAGATTACAAATCCATAAAATATTACCTATGTAAAAAAATATAAAATTCGATGTAGTACATCAACAGTCTCTTTATTAGTAGTACTGCCAAACTATTGGCACGTAAAAGATTCGTATTTTATATCTGTAGATTTATGAATAAACTAATTGGTTTCATATTATTGCACTTAAGAATAAATTTTGTTATTGAGAAAATAAAATATTCTTCTAACGAAATATAATGTTTGAACTAAAAATATGATTTGAAAAATTATGCAGCTAGTAAGTACGTAGGTAGACAGCTTAAGAATAACAGATGAAATGTTTTTAGCCGAATATAGAATTTAATTAAAATATTTGATTGTGTAATAATTTCAAAATATGAAATCTAAATTAACAGTAGGCAGTTTTTCGTAAAATATTATGTTTGTAACAATAACATTTGTTTATGTAGTTTGTACAATTTCTTTAGGCTAAACCTAGAACATTTTCTAGATCCGATTCTACATATCAGTACTGAGGATTTTATTAATCAGGATATTGAAATCAGAATTTAGCGAATACGTGTGCACTGTACAAAAAAATTTCCTTCCAAATTTCTTTTAACTTCAGTATTTTCTTATTTTCAACTTGGTAGTATTCCATTATTCGTTATTAACTATCATTTAACCTTATAAACGCGATACACAATTTATGACACCTCCATAACGTTGTTTTACGATGAATCGATCTCATAAGAACCTAAATTTTAATAGTTTCCAGAAAGTTAACAAAGCAGTACTGAAGTGTAATAATTTATTGTTTTTTTCTGTAAAAATGAGATTAATCTTATTATATTCTTAGATAGTAACCTAATTATACATAAGTATTTAATTTAAAAAAAAGTACTACGATGTGCAAAGGACGAAAAAGAAGATAAATTATAGATAACTGTCTGATTGAAGAGACGGTCATTAGCCTAGTAAGTCAGCTGTTGAACTGCTGACGCTAAGGTACACGGCTTGAATCTGGTTCGAAGAGAACGTAAAGGGGTCAGTTTCCCAGGACTGACATCCATCTATACGTGATTTTCAAGCCTGTGCTGCCTACTTTATCTGCTAGTAGCTGTCTATCTTAGGTAACATCATAATTATGCAGTTGTTTGTACAATCCCCGTTTGTCGTCAAGAAAGTTGCTGCCTCTTAATCGAAACTTTCTTTCATCCTCGCTCACAAAATAGAGTTTTAGAAATTGTGATTCCTGTTGATGCACTGATTTAGCAAATCAGTAAACTTTTAAGATTGACATGATGTTCTCTTTCACAAGTCAGAACCCGTTTCACCCCAAATAATGTTTTTTGTAAAGCAACCATCGTATTTACGGGAAAGAGAGTTTAAAAACCCTCAACTGCACCTTGCCAAGCATGCTGAAAATGCCGAATTACTTCTCATTTCTAAAATAAATTCTGAAGTATAAAATAAAAAATGTAAAAACAAAAAATTAATTTTTGTGAAAATTATATCCCTGAACATTCTAACGGTGCTTTTTACATGAAAACTCAAAAATATCGCGTTGTGGTAGGTTTTCAGCAATATCTAACCGTATTGTCAGAAAATTTGCACAATTTTTAAATCGTGTTATAGCGAAAACGTGCTGTACAAACGCAGTGTTATAACAGGATTAGATGTCCTTTAATTTATAAATCTTTTCTCTTGCCAGTGATAAATTAGAACATTAATTAAGTTTCCTCAATTTTTTTAGTGCTTCTTATCCGTCATAACATAACAACTGGAAGTCAACTATAATACTTTAATAATATTTATTAAGCGTTCTTTATAAAAGTACAAGTAATCTAAATCGTCATCTCTTAGCTAATGTTTAAAAGACATTTTCCATTAGCAGAACAGTTCTGCATTAGCACTCACTAAAAACCTAACACCTAAACGTCTTAGTTATTAATCTTATTACGTTTTTAGGATATAAATTCTCATCTCGTAATATAAATTTTTTGTGTTTAAGGAAGCCTAATGCAAATTAATCTTTCGATGTGACGATGTGTCCTCTGTGACTACTAAAAGGAACATTCCATCCTATCGTTAACGTTCTTATTCGTCAATGTCCTCTGCACCAAAGTGATAGTTGTTCATTTGTTACATAACTTCTCAGTGAGATCCATTAGTATCTAACTTTTGTTATATTTTATTATATACTTTTTATATTTTAGTTTTAAATTGCTTATTTCGAAAAATACTTGATATTTCTCGCCAATGTCATTTTTCGTTTTTACATAATAACTACAGTACAGGCATACTTAGTATTGCCTAAAGATTATTGATATAAAATTATAAACATAAAAAAGTGATGAATAAATAAATAATTCCATGATAGCATACATAAAAATATAAAACTAAAAACAATAAAAAGTGACCCAAATTATATATACATGAAGAGAACGAGGTATAACTTGAAAGTCTAAAAGCCGCTAGCATGCTATTCCTATCTATTTCCGTTTTCCTTTTTCGTAACGACTTGTATTTTTAACTTTTATCTCGACTATTTTTTATAAAAAATTTAAGAAAATCTCCTATAACAAAAGACGGTTTGTCAGATTTATTTTAAATTATTTTTAAAATTATTAAATTAATATATGATATAAATTTGAGTTTCGTAAAAATTAATATGTACAACAAAAATTTATGATGGAGCAGTTTGTAATATAGTAGGTAACTCAGCACAAAATAAAATTCAAAATTGTTTTCCACTTTTATTAATTAGCCTTTACTTTACGATTTAAACACAGATTTTTCGTAGTGTAACTTAATTAGTGATCGCATTAAGCTACTGTAGTCTGCGACCTAGAACTGTGTATTTAAATACCTAACTATGAACTGTGGCATAGTTAACATACAACTTCCGTAAAATAACTATAAGATTGCCAAACAATAAATTAAATATAATTCTATGGGGTCCTACCTATTGACTGGAATTTAGGGACATTGGATTTGACCTATTATTTTAATTTTTCAAAATTAAATTTTGAGTCTCAGCGTTTACATTTTTGTTAATGTTTCAGAGAATACAACTAACTATAAGTTGCAATAATGAAATTATTTACCAGCTTATGCAAATAATTCATAATTGAAACTAAAGTAATTATATTGCATTTACTAGTTAGTTATAGTTTCGTAACTTTTAATAATTTGATATTACTATTTTCAGTGCAGTTCTCACCTACTATTAAAGTGTAACTATGTACAATGGAAGCGAGTTTATGATATTTTAGAAAAAGAAACTTTGACACGATACGTGAAGTAGGTCAGAATAATAATATTTATCTTTAGCGAATACGCAGTTTTGTTTCCAAGTTTCCAACTTGATCTAGCAGATTTTCTTATTTGTTCAAATTACAGAATGTGTATGCAGATCATCGTATACCAATTATATGAAAAATTTTAATTCCAAAGTCGCTTAAAGCTTTAACAGACATTCTAAACCCTAAAGAAAATTAGTTTTAAAAAGAGTAAAAATGCACGACTACCAACCAATAAACCGGTGTACTTATGCTTTGTTTATAAAAGTTAAGAAATTAAATTCAGCAAACTTGTTCAAGAATCTAAAGAATATTCAATGCAAACTATATGTAACTTTTTTATAAAATAAATTCGATTTAATGACGATTACTTTAAAAACAATATTAACATTGAATTTATATATTGCTATGATATTTTCTTTAAAATTTTTTTCCTTAAAAACGTCTCTTTGTCTGTCAGGTGTCTAAAGACGATATTCTATTGTGTGCATATTTCAATAATTTAATTTCTTGAAGTAATTCTTGCTTTGAAAGTTTCGTAAAATGCAGTTGAAACTAACTAAACTACAAATACAATTATGCATTGTAAATACAAAATTTACATTTCAATATTTTAGTTTTGAATAAAATATGTATATTGCATAATATACCCACTAAAATACCAATGTACAACTTAAAATACCTATCACTGCAATACAAAATTTTAAAATTAAATGTTTAAATTATTGAAACTAAAATATAACAAATGTAAAAATAGAAGTTCTATTCTATCGTATTAAAAAATGAAGATTAAATGTGATTTACTATATGAAAAACCAAATATCAAATTCAAGCGATGCAATGTGCCTTTTGCCTTTTGTTACTAATTTATTATTTTACTAATTTTTATTTTTATTAAAATATTCTAAAAAATTATTTAAATAATTTTTTTAATTTTGTAATGTTATAAACGTGGTTTATATTTGGCGCTTAATGAACGATTTTAAATCATTTGAAATTACCACCAAATGCATGCTTATTACTTTGGAAATAATGCACGAGATGGCAACCTATGGCTTTACAGCGCTCGACATAACCGAGGGAGGAACGATGACGACGAAGAATGATGGTGGGGAGAAAGGGTAGTCAACGGGAGAGTGAACGGTAGAAAGGAGGAAGGGCAGACATTTTGATGAAGATGTGTTGAACACGTGCTTTTAATATTTAATTGTATATAACAGTTTGTAATGCACTAAAAAAAAATTTACAATCAATGAACTTATTTATTAAATTTTCATAAATACGATGAACAAATTCATAAATACAAAGATCAATTCATAAAAATTATGAATATTGGTCATAAATACTATGAAAATTTCATTGATTTAATGAAACTTTCATTGAAATTTCATTGTATATATGACACTTTTTCGTTCAGTGTGGTTATTCAATTTTGTGGTTTTGAAACAATCTGAAAGTAATAATGTTTATATTTAATATATTCCAAATATACGAGATTCGTGTAATCGAATTCAATGAACATGATTATTAAAATTATAAATTTTAATTGTTATGAGAACGAGTTGGAGACGAGCCCTATGACCCCAGTAGCAAAACTCACAGGAGACCTTATGGATCACTGTAAGACTACTAGATCGTTGTCAATTTAGGAATCTCAAGAGCTCTAGACATCTCAAGATTTGATGAAATAACATTAAAATTTCGGGTATTGTGCGGGAGCCATTTTATTATGAAAGGCACGACACGAAACTTGATCCTTTGGATCCACGTGGGGGATTTTACTGACTATGTTTTAACAGTTTATGGGAGATTAAAGATGTCAATCTCTTTATATTCTGAATCACACTGTATATTTTATTTTATGTATCACCAAATTATGCAAAATGCAACATATAAACTTAAATGATAAAATCATTATGAATATTAACATGTATGTAATTTACCTGACCAAATGACAGAATTGACATGATAACCTACAAGGTAACAAAAACTAACCACAAGGTTGAATAGACAAATGTAATGACAACTGACAAATTATCAAATCATAATCAAAATTTACTGTGTTTAATTATGTGTTCGCTTTGCGTTTCTTTCGATTCATTTGCTTTGCTCAAGTTTATTCTTCGATATGAGAGAAGTACCACGCTAATGTCGGGGTAGGTTTTGTACACAACGTGGGGGGGTCCTGGTATTAGACGATACGGCATTGCGAGTTTGGTGGCCATCATAATTGCGCTTAGGAGGGTTCGGTTAAGCCAAAGATAATAAAACTTAAAGATGCCCAACGCTATACAAATTTATGTGTATCCTAATCTACTCTCTTAAGTAGATGGCGACACTAATTATATTTTTTTAGGTTATATTTTAATTAGGTTTTTTTTAGTTTGTTATGTTTTTTGTAGATTGTAACCATGGAAGTCTATGTAAGTACATGGTTACAACCTACAAAAAACATGACAAACTAAAAAAAACCTAATTAAAATATAACCTAAAAAAATATAATTAGTGTCACCATCTACTTAAGGGAGTAGATTAGGATACACATAAATTTGTATAGCGTTGGGCATCTTTAAGTTTTATTATCTTTGGTTAAGCTTAGGAAGCGGGATTATTCGTGGGAGATTTGATTTGACGTTTTGACATTACAATTTTTTAGCAATTTTTCAAATATTTTTAGGCCTAAGCTGCAAAAGTAATAAATGAATGCCTTTTTAATGGTTTTTAAATAATAATTTTCTAGTAGGTATATCGTCGGCTTAGTTAGAAACCCACTTAAGTCCAGATTGCACAATTTTACAGGGGAAACATAAAACGTTTTAAAACAAACAGTTGGTTAAAGGTAAAAGAAACTTTTTAATAGCTTAAAACATCGGTTTGTAATTTTTTTACATTTATGAGATTTTCTAGGTCGATAGAGCTCATTTTTCAAAATATTTTAGCGCCAAAATGTCATTTTCGACATTTTATGGACTTACGGGGTTTTCTAACTAAGCCGACGACATGCAGTTTTCACACTACATTTAAAATTCCATTATTTCAATGTTCTGTTTAGTTTTGTTAAATATTATAATAGGATTTAAGTTATTTTATAAATTTTCTACAGCAAAGGCGAATAAATTAATTACAATGTTGTTAAAATCGATGCAGCTTGAGTTTTAAGCGTTTACTTTTAAATTACATCAATGATTGCACCGCAATCGGTTTGTATGCTGATTCAATTTCCTTATTGGATTTTTTTGCAAAATAATTTGCAACCACCGCCAAATGACTTTCAATTATAAAGGTTTATTTAAATTCAGCTTATAAGGTCAATTTTACAAATATAGTTGACACCGTATATGTGGATAAGGCTATTATCGGATTTAAGTTAAGTGATATATCTGAAGTTTAAAAATGAAGCTGCTCGTATAGCATTTAGATTTTAGATATTATAAACTTCAAAATAAATATTGTAATATCTTAAATCTCGATTCGAGATAATATAACCTGATATTCTTAAACTAACCTAACCTTTTAAATGCAGATAATATAATTCTGTGGTGGATAGGAAAAAGAGTATAAGTCGAAAATCTGATCACAACCGTTTACGTCAATTATAAAATAAGTATAAATAATACAGAGTAAATATACATTTGAATGACATAATTAGACCTCACTTAATTGAACTTTTATTAATTGGTCGATCTTGCATCTAGCAGTAAGCATTCAAACCACTTTTTTCACATATCTCAAATTTTGACTTATACTCTTTTTCCTACCCACCACAGAATTTATGTTGAATATATTTGCATACCGCATGCAGTGCATTTACTGCGATCTTAATTTATATACTTTTTTCTTATCTAGTTAGGAAATTAAATTATAAAAAAAGCCCGATTAAATGGTGTTTACAATGGATTTGTTAATGTATACTACATTTAGTCTTTTGCCAAAACGGAACGGAACGGATCTAGTGAAGCTTGACAGTTAAACTAAAGGAATAATTTCAATTTAAATAAAATAAATAGGCAGCTCTTGATTCAAACTATTGGTTTCTGTTCAAATATTCACATCATGTACACCTATAAGTCGGAGGTATAAAACTTCTTGAAAGATAATAATGATAATACTTAATATTTAGCCTCTGTATGCCCATGCCCCCATCCGAAATAATTTTATTATTTACCGAAACTTTTGAAGATCTGTATAAGTTCGTTCATTTTTATTATTATTACTAAGAGCTAAGGGTAAATCATGTGCCAAAATTATTTTTCACTAATATCCGATCTGGTGGTTAACAAATTTGTGGTCTTTAGACACACATTAATAATGTTTTTATAAGGTAATAATTTTAATTGTCCGAGTTGACGGTAGAAATTTTACAATTACTCTGATTTATGAGAAAGAAAAATACTTTAAAATTACTACCGCTTGAGTGTTGTCCGGTTTTGTCCGGAGTTTTGAAAGTTTTGAATTGTTGCCAAAGTTAGTAGAATTCTAAACCTATAAATGTTATGCACAAGGGTTAGAAGTTTTTATTAAATTTGTTTGTATATACCTATCCAAGTTTTTTGTGTTATACTATAAGATTGGTGCAACTTTTAAAGAGACATTCAATTTATATTAATGCTATGGGCATAGTACGTACATACCTACTTTCTCTCCAGATCGAAATTTAAAAACTTTTCTTGAAAATTATAAAACCAAAATAAGTGTGTAAATTAATTTAAAATATTAAATACCAGTTACAATATTAGTTTATGTTTATATAGCATTTTGGTTCGTAATATTTTATAATTAAATTTAAAACAAAAATGAATTTTAGCTTCATTACCTAGTAAGACGAAAAATTATTATAATAATAAATTTTAGATGACAGGTTTAAATTTTCTTAATTAAAATTTCTTGTAAAGTCTTTTATGAAATTTTACATAATCCGCTTTATTATAAACTGACGTAGATTACTCAAGTATTTATTATTTTAGGGTAAATTTAAAAATTAAATTTTACTATTATATTAATCGCTTTTAGGGTGATTTCAAATTAAATCGAGTTGAAAAGTTTCAAATCCGTGGTGTACAAAAGACCAATTAATTGTTTTAATTTTAAGTTTCAAGTTTTTATACGCAGAAAGGCGCGTAGCGTTATGATCTGGTTTCATATCCGTCTGCCCGTCCTTAAAATTGAAATTCTCAATAAATGTTTTCCTTTAAAATTTTTGCAAAACTACATTTAATTAACCTTTTTATGTTGTTAACCTTTTTTAACAAAAAAATTAACATAGTGATTATTCGAGGATTTTCTGTGAAAACCCATTTGAAACGTCTTATACATAGTACCTATCGAATTGGTTTCAAACAAGCTGTAGGCTTAATGATAACTTTTTAAACTTTGCGTGATTTCCTTCAATTGTTAAAATATTAATATTTCCCATGTAAATGTATAAAAAGAAAATTCGCTACAAGCTGTAATTCAATTTAATTGCGTGCTTCAGCACTTTTCAAATAACATAGGTACTACCACCTTACGTACAGTTAAAATCGATTTCTTAAACTGACATTTACGTTTTACTTTTATAGCTATTTTCTTACTTGCTTTTAAACCTCTACTCTTGTTTAACAAAATGATATTTTTCCTGTTCAGAGTTTATAAAAATGCACACTTTAAGTTAGAATTTAATCTAACAAACTGAGTATGGGAAATTTATACGAAAGCATTTCTACGACGAAAATATATACGAAAGCTATTACATGAATGAACATTTATAGAAATAAATATAAATTTGCAGACTTACTAAAGATATTTAATTACTTACATCGATAAAAGAAAATGAGGTTTATAAACAGAAGAAAACTGTAACGGCGATGAATTATCATCCTACGAGTACTTTTAATCTTATTTAAATGTTCATTCATAGAAATTTCCATTAGTATAGAAGCATTTGTTTAACTACATTCAAGCACATGATATTTTATGTGGATGTACTCAGTGCCGTAGCCGCAGCATCGCAATGGGAGTGCTAAACCTTGACAACATTTTTATCTACCTTATTTTCAGCAAAATACTGTTTTAAAATTTATTTTCTACCTTAACGTCTGTAAAGGCTTATAAATGAAAGCTTTGACTGTGGATAAAGCTGCAAGTCTGATTCAGGCATTAAAGAATTTACTGCAAGAACTTCGTATTTCGTATAGTAGTACAAAATTAGTTACTACTCTGAGAGTGATAAACACAAGTAAGAAATCAAAAACAAAGAAATACTTGGAATTGCACGAAGGGGAAGACGAAGGGCCAGATATTTCAGAAATTCAAAAACTTCGCTTCGATATCATATTAACAATGCAGTTGATGTTTTCATAACTCAACTCAATTGGAGGTGTGATAAGTTAATGGAAGTTACCAAAGATTTCGTACTTTTGTCTGGTGAATCTTTGCACAGCAGTAGGTACTACAGATTGCAGTAAAATTTTAGAACACACATAGGTGAGGCAAATCCCTATTTCCTTTCTTGAATTTTTGACTTTCACTAAAATACAGTTCATGTTTAACTTAACGGAACCTCAAATTTTCGAAACATTCGTATGTCTAGTAGTTTTAGAGATATTGCCGGAAAAAGTTGGAAACTAAATAGAGATTCAAGAATTAATGACCCAGATTACTGAACTATTTTAAATACGACTTTAACTGTAATCGTATTTAGTAAAAAGCACATTCAACAAGAAAGATTAATTAATGGCTAATAATAAAGATAGAAAAAGTAAGAGTAATTCAAAAATTGATTTTAAAATGAAATAAGTCTTTTACATCTAACTAAAGCTATTTGAAATTTAAAGGTGCTTTAAATTGTTTGGTAATCTTGGCCGTCAATCTTTCAATCCCTATTTAGTTTCTAACTTAATTCGGCGAAATATCTCTAAAAAAATAAAGAATTATGATTCTTAAGTTGGGTAGAGCTGGGTCGCATACTTTTAGATTAAACTTCAACTATTTAATAATTTAACTTTTTAACACAATTATGTTTTTAATTTTGATTTTAAGGGAAAATAAGCATTTTAAACATATTTATTATTACCAAAAAATACTGATAGGGCCTAACAATTGCCCACACAGATAAAAATGTCCGGTATGTACATATTATTATATCAAAATCACTCAAGTTTACTGAGAGTAAAAGAACTACAGTTTTAGTGCGAGAGGTCCTTTATATTATTGCTGCATGTTGTAAAGATATGTAGTGCATGTTAGAATAAAAACGAATGGACTGCAGCGCAACCTTTACAATTTGTACCAGTAATCCCAGCCGTTTATCAAATAGAGATTTGCATATAGTTATGATTGTATTTTTATCTTGACTGATAAAAAGTTAAAAAGATACATATTCAAAATAAAATTATTTTTACAAAGAACTTATATTATTTTTATTATTAGTATTTTGAGTTCGATTCTGAATTATTTTACCGTTAAAACTGAGGTGAAATAGTAATTCTCTAAATAGAACACCACACCAGAAGAATGCAAACGTTTGGTTTATAAACAAAACTTTCTATACCAACTATACGTATTAGATTAGCTTAATATTTTTCCGTGTATTGGTGTTCGTTTAATGTAAATCGCGAATAGTAATTACAATTATAACAAAACAAGCCGAAAGTGTGTTGTGCAATTAAGCAATTAAAAAAACAATACTACAGCAATGTCTACCTTAAAAGTGATCAAAATTGCACGCTCTAACAAGTGCCCGAGTTATTGTGGATATGCATTAGTATTGATAGTAGAAATATTATATTTTCTGAAAACTATTACCAAAATACTCCAAACCAGAATTATATACAAGCTTAGGTTATTTTTTTTCAATTAGGTTAAATGCTTAAGACCTTAGTTTAATGTTGGTATTTCAAAAATTATCATTAGGTACCATATTTTTTCAAAATTAATAAACAGTTATTAACGATAATAATTTACTGGGGATACATAAGTTACTGTACTAAGTAAATTTTGATAACTAATTACGTACTAATAATGTGTTTGATTTATTAAATTTGGCTTGTGTATTTAGTAAAATTAACAATGCCGACATAGTTACATAATTTAGTGATGATTTAATAAATAAATGGGTTTACATTCGTTGCAGTAAAATAAAACGGGTCAACATTTACTAGCACAGACAATGTTTAGTTTTTCAAACCAAACTAAATGGTTCAAGCGTATGCCAATAAGGCAGCTTGAGTAAAAGCGATTGGCTAACGTTTTGGTAGCTGTTGCTGTTTTACTTACACCGTGTTCTAAAATCGTTTAAACTTGAATTTGAAAACCAAACTTAGGTTAAACTTTACGTGCTTTGTTTCATCTTTTTTTTTTAAATTTAGTCTTTCCAAGTACTCCAAAATCAAATTTTAACGTACTAATATTGATTTTATACAAGAATAGGAAGCAACTTTTAAAATCATGTTTATGACATATTGAGTAACGGAATATTATATTTTAAATCAAACGTCAGAAGCACTTGCCTTTATAATAAACAATTTTCAAGATTCACTTTTGTGTAAAAGTAATTGTTTTACTTTACTGCCGGTGATCCCTCAGTATTAAATACTTTAATGCCAGTCGCCATATTTTGCTTTACCTTTTAGTGCCGCCTAAAAAACACTTCGACTACTATTATTGATTGCAACAATATTTTTAATATTATTTTTCAAGGTTATTTGAAAAATGAATTAAAAGGTCAATTTAAAATTTTAACAAATTTACATGTACCTACCCAAAAATTGTGATCGTCACGCAATTATTGTAAGAAAAAATATGTTTATTTAAAAAATTCTCAATTAATTACTTCGGATACACTATAAATTTTGTAATTTTGTGTAGTATATCTAGCTGAAATTTTTATAATAAATGAAAATTGTAGAATAAACGCATTGTGATGTTTGGAATGCTCAAGAAATAAATGATAAATTTTAGCTGGCAAAAACATTGGCTCAGTAATGTTTACGATAAAATGCTATATAAAATAAAGTAGTAATAAGCTATATAGTTTTTACAGAGGTTTTGAGATTCCGAAAGGAGTTACAGAAGCGTGGAGACACACATAAAATGTTAAAACATAAAATGGAAGGAATTTATGAATATGTAGTACATAATGTATAAAGATGAAAATGTTAAAATAACATGTCGCTCTTCCAGCATTATATCATAATGAGGACCATAAAGATAAGTGACGATATTTCTAAGCTCATAAGCTTAATTAGTAAAATAAAGAATAAGAAACCTAAATATCTTGGATTAGAGACTATACGGATGAGATCTCGCAAGGATGAAAGATATGTGTATAATTACGCTTTGATATTAATATTTATCAATGTAAAATTATTTATAAATTCTCTTGAATAAAATAATGAAGCAAAATCTTATTATGTAATATTAATTTGATAGTGCATTATTAGTGGTAGTAATTGGCGCTAATAATATATACTAATAGCTAGTTATATTCGGAGCTACAGTAACTTTTTGGGTCCGTTAATTCTACTTTTGCTCCGTATAAAATTTTAGATTTATTATTATGTATATAAAATTTAAATTTGAAAAAATATTGGGTACGTTGGGTTGCTCTGTAGTTGCTTGTCAGTCAGTTAATAAATCAACCCTTAGAAAATAAAATAGTCCCACATCTTACATAAATTTAAAAACCAAATAAAACTGGATATTAAACCAACGATGTGGCATTAATAATAAAATTAGAATATGGTATTCGTACAAAATATTAAATGAAGCTTGAAGAAACGTGTTATTCTGATGTGCTTTAGTAGATGAATTTAGTAGCGGCGAGGGTATGTTTTTCACTTTTCCCGTTAATTTATATTTTTCCTATCTTAGTTAAGTACTTTATTTTTTTTATCTGTAGACTAAATATATTTTTTGATGCTTTTAATTATACCTCAAAAAATATTATTTTAGGAAAAATACTAAAATGTATTATTAGATTTTCTTAACTTTGCACTGAGAATATTACATGCCATTATGTATATTAAAGATCTTACCTTGTTGAATTAGTCTAGCGTGGACGCTTAAAACGGTTGTCAATAGCAACGTTACCACCAAAATTATATCTCGTCCATGCATCGGCATAGTAAAAGATTTATAGTGAACAAATATCTTAAGTAAGCATCTTAAAATATGTTTCATTATAATATTTATTATTTAATTTTAATAAATTTATGTTTTTGTAATTTTAACATACACTGTTTATTAAAATACATTCAAACGGAATTTATTAAACATAATTAGCCATTGGTTTATATAGTAATTCACAAAAGGGATTAGTTAATAATTTAAGTTAAAAGTGAAAGCTTTAAGATACAATTGAATCACAATATGCGTCTCGACGCGTTGCAGTATACTAGAGAACTATTGCGATGTAAACAGTTAAAATCCAGACACTCCGGGACTCCGGAAATCTACAAATAACAGCTGATTGTATGCTACGCAGGCGTTTATATTGAACCTTACTGCAAACAATCGCTATTTGCAAAATGTAACTTAATTACTTTTATCAATAATTTTACGTAGCAATGTTATATGGTATAAACGTAGTGTTTTAAAAATTTCAAATTTTATAATATTTAAATACTAACTAATTTTTTTAAATAATATTAAGGTATAATAATATAGTTAAGTATGTTTTCTAAAGCTTCCATTTTATTTGCCCTTTGTTGTAATATTAAAATATTCATATTAAATCTCCAGCGATATATACTATATTTTAAAAGCTTCGACCCCCTACGTCTACGGAATCAGGGCCCTCGTGAAAAAGCTAGATCTGTCACTGTAAATACCTAATTTTCATAGACTATAGAAAGTTAAGTAGTATAAAGTTTATGCAGGATTTTAATTTATAATAATTTACATTGTAACAATATTAAATTAGGTAGAACACTTAAATTTAACTATAGATGTGTAAGTAATGGAGCATGGAGTACCTCTAGTATACTTAACAAACTGAAGAGTAAAAGTAAAATGTTTTTTTAAATGTAACCTAAAGTGCTCTTCAACATTTATACATTATAAAATTGTTACAATTACATCTTCGTGAGTAAAATATGCTGTACTGAATTTATCAGCACAATGTTGCATTATATACCCAGCAGAAATTTCATTACATTAATTAGTTTTAGTAGTAAAGCATTTCCAACCCTAAAACATTTTAACCTATCTGATGAAAACATCCCTAAATTTTCTCTACTCAAAGATGTTTCTCATTTCAACATACTATCAGTGTAGTACGTGCATGTACAAAATAATTTTAATTTATTAGTATTACATGACATTTTACTAACATTTCAACTTAATTTAGAAAATATGTATACAGAGAGCTTCAGCGATCTTGTGACAAACTTCAGGAAATGCTTCTTTCCATGAAATTAAGCAAAAACCAAGATTAACATATTTGTGCTATAATGCTTGCCAAAGATGGTATGTGCATAAGTAAAACCGAGTTTTAATTAATTTGCGACCAGTGGCATATTATACGGATGTTAAGAAGAAAAATTCAATATTTGATTTGGTAAATAAATAATATAAAATGTATACATACCTTTTCCTAAGCTGGAAAATTTCCAATATACCTATAAAAATAATAGTAGGTATATTACTGGCCGAGGCTAAAAAATTGCTGGTTAAAAAGATAGCGCTAGCAAGTTTTTTAATGCTGTAAACCCAGCAGTAACGAATAATTTTTATATTAGACTATACTATTTTATCAAAAAAAAAACATTAAATATTATACTAAAAATAAAATAATTCGCCATTTACATTAAGCGAACTCTATACCACACTAAAAATATTAATACAGTTTCGGTTGGTATAGAAAGTTTTGTTTATAAACCAAACATTTGCATGCTTTTGGTGTTATTTTTTGTGAATTATCCTTTCGCTGCGGTTTTATGTTAAAATAATTCATAATCAAACTCAATAGGCAAATCTCAAAAAAAGGAAATATTTTATTTTGATCGTTTCAAATGCAAGGAAGGATAGGAGCTTTAGCATCGAGTGCAACAAATTTCAAATAAATAAATAATTTAATTAACAAACTAAAATTGTCTATTTTATATAAAATTCACTAAAGGGTATTTTATTTCAACAATTTACAATAATACTTAGTATTAATAATATCGTCTAATGTATTAGAAAGTAATATATTATATATTATTACTTTTTACTTTTATATATTTTTTATATTAAATTTGATTGTATTTTATTATATTATATTATATTATTATTATATTAATATTAAATTAAATTTTATATATTAAATATATTAGAAAGTAATCTTGGGATATTGGAAACGCAAAATAAAAACTAATTGACTATTTGTCGACGTTTCGGCCCATTAACTGGAAGACATCTTTAAAGACTTTAATTAAGGGAAAATATATCGATAAGAACCAAAGTAAACATAATACATTTTAGTTTAACGTTAACAATTTTAAAATTAGAGGAACAATACAGTATCAGTAACCTTTTCATTATTATAGTAATAGTAATTTAATTACTATTAAATTTTCTAAGTGATTTTATTATTATTTGATATTCAACGACGTTGAATTTAGAACCAGTAATTGTTTTTACTGTTGGGGTAGCCTACTTGTCCTTTTATGTTTGATTTTTTTTGTTTTACATCTCAGCTGTGGTTGTCGGTCTGTTGGCAGCAAACTACTTGCAGTTATTTTTTTCTTCGCGGCACATTTACAGCTGGTCGTAACACCATGGGTTTTCTACACGAATTTAAAGCTCGTTCATTTTTTGCGAGCTTGTAGAGAAGATTATATTTCGCCGTAAGAGAAGAAGCAAGTGACTGAGCCGTTAAAATTAACAAACGTTTTGAGAATTACAGAAATATGCTCTTCTTTACTTTAGTATTAATCTGACAATGAAAATAATAATATAAAGTTTGTGTAGAATTGTCTCTGTAATATTTATAATCACCATTTTTATTTACTTTACCTTCACGGGTAATGAGTAAACTTGGAAAATTGCTCAGAATTCTATTTAAAATATGAAAACTAACCAACCTTATATTTTTTGCTCTCTTTTGTGTCTCAAAGTTTTGCGCAATTTACGTTTTTCTTAAAATATTTCTCGTTTTAAGATGTTTGTTGTTTATACGAATATTTGTTTTAGTTTTCACTTAATAACATTTTTAACTTCAATTCATTTTGTGAAAATTTGCGTTTGTAAAATTAACCTTTTTTACAAATATAAACCATTATCCATTATATAATCAACTTTTCAAAAAGAATAACATTATAATACCTAGGTATATATATAGGTATACATTTTTTATGCATTACATATACTTAGATTATACTACTTAGTATAATTTAAAACATTTTTACTTTCGTTTTTCCAGTTACACTATATTATTTTAATTTCTCACATTTTACGATTTTCACCCATCAATTTTGATTTCTCTTCTTTGTTGCCTTTCTACCACACTCATTTTTCGCCTCTGCGAATGTTTGTATTACCACCGACTTCTTCTTGTATTTATTCTTGTATCTTTCGAATTCTTATTCTTGGAAATCACCCCTTTGATATATCCGGCCGTTTGTTTCAAAACAAGAGCTTCGGTTTTCTTCAATTTAAATTTTTGTTGTTTTGCCGATGATTTTTTATATTCTTCTGCATTAACCTTATCTGCAAAAATTGTAGACGCTCTATTGTTTACGCTCAGCCTTTTTTAACTGTGAATTAAATGTTCAAGTGTGTACTTTTATTTTCTTGAAATTTGATTATAGTTACAAACACTATTTTGGCAACTTGCTTTATATAGTCAGTCGAAAGAAAACGCTAGTAGTGACTTCGACGTTGCAAATTTCTTTGCTGTACTGTGTAACTGGTTAATTCGCGTTCTACAAATTTTTCTAAAAAGTTTTAAACCAGTACATTGTGAAACAGGCTTCTCGATAATAGTATTAGCTCTGAAGATCACATTGTAAAAAAAATAACTTCAAAAATCGATACTTTTTACAATTTCAAAAATACGCCAGACTGATTTGCGACCGATTATAATCTTCCATAATTGTTTTAAAATACTTATAATAGTATAAAAAAGATGAAAATAAAGTATTAGCTTTAATAAAATAACTTCTTAACCTTACAAGACGCTGAGCGTCGCGACGCCATGCCTTAGCGACCGCAAAGCCACAGCCAGAATCGCCATTTCGTTTTCAGCACAACTTAAACTAACGAATAAATATTATTCCAAGTTTTATAAAATCACCTCAAAAAAATGCATGTGATTTCCAGGGCTATATATTGATGATGATAATAATAATTATTATCAAATATTAGAGCATTTTGAATAAATAAATTAGTGTGTATCAAGTTGAATAAATTCGAATTGCATTTCTGAACATTTCACGGATGGAAGCGTGCAATCATAATTATGTCTTTGCACAATAACACAAATAACGTTCAAATAATCAAATAATGTAGTCTTTGAGCTTAGCATAATTGTGTAGATAATATAATACTCTATTTTTATTTCACGTGACCGATTTACCATCTGTTGTGGACTACCCTTGCAGCTTAGTTTCCAGCGTAAATGTAGCATGTGGTTTATCCAAAACAGTACAACGATTTATCATCTAATCATACATAAATACAAATACTACTGTATCTGTAGAATTAGGGTAAAATCCGTACTATGTCAAATAGTGCTGGCTTCTGAATTCTCCAGATTCCTAACAATTGAATGAAAAATATGTAAGTTATTATTATAAATTATAAAATCAGTTTTCCTGTCGTTAATTTGGGAAATCTCAGCAATATTAATTTAATACATTTCTTGATTTTGTACAAATTTAGATATAAATATTCTATACTAGTTAAAACCAGGGAATTTTCAAATTCCTTCCGGAGAAATTTTTAATGGGCTCCTACAGGAGGTCCTGAAAGGTTTTATAATGGTTTCTATTGGAATGAATACATCTAAGAACTTTTTTATGCCCAAAATCATGGATTTTCATTTGAACTGCTAGAATTTTCTAAAATGTACACCTTTTTATAATTCTTTGTTCAAGAATCGCATAATATTATCATTTACTAGCAGAGTCTTTCTTACTTACCACGCTACTTGGCACGATTGCCAATGTCTAACTAGTGATTCCAAAATAATACTTTTGGGTCGAGAGGGAAGGGCTATCCTTAAACTAATTACAGATGGCGTCACAAGTTCAAATTTCGTCCAGTAATTAAATGTGTTTAAGTTGAACTTGATTACGGCTGGGGTCCCACTGACCCCACAGTGGCCTTTAAGGGTTAATAATTAATTAATCGATAATTTCTTCAAAAATAGTGTAAAAGTCTGTTGAACGACGACGGTGAAATTTAAACCAAACAAAGAGTGTTCGATTTAGCGTATAAAATGGATACATAGTATAAACATTTATTTATTTTACTGAACCGACTTTCTTAAAATTTGAAATTATGCAAATTTAGAGTGTGGCTTCTTTTAAGCCCGTCGAAATTCATTTAAGCTGTACAAATACAAATTCACAAAGAAAAATGTTGCTTATTACTTTAAGCTACCTACATTACATAAATATTTACTGACCACAAAGGAGCTTTGTAAAAATTCTTGCCCCCGGTCTTTATTTCTGAAGTTACACCGCAGGGTAGAATAACTGCAACACTGATGCTGAAAGTAAATAATTTCTACACTGGTTTTGAAAGTAAATCACTTTCCGCACTTGTGTATGAAAGCTTTTACAGTGAGTTCAGTGATACTGATACGAAAAAAGGTGTACTGGTGAGTTATTAAGTAGGTAACGGTAATACTTCTAGATAAATTTTAATTGTCAATTTTAACTAGCAAACGTGATTATTATATAATTCAAACTATCAAAGCACCTAGGCGCCAAATTCAAGCGATCTTCTTAGAATTTTACAAAAATTGAATTTAAAGTCGGTTAACAAAATTTATTTCATACTATATTTTAATTTTAATCCTTTATTGGCATATTTTTCTAAAATTTGTTATACCTTGTTTTATTACAAACAAATGTTGATCTTTTACTATTGAGTTTGTAGGAATGACGCACGAGTTACGAATAATATATTATTTGCTTCGAATAAAGCATACTATTCGTTTTTGAAAGGTGAAAGATACTACTTATTAAATTTAATAAATATTACTTTTACTGCCTGCGACGGGCGGCGTCGCGTCGCCTGCACTAAAATACTTGAGTGCCGGTAAAATTGCCTTCAAAATAAAAACCTTAACTTTTATAATTGAATGACATAATATAGGTATAGTATATTAAAGGATTTGTTTAAAAAAAATTAGTATACTAATTATATATATTATAATTAAATATAATTAGGTACTTAATTTATGTAAACCTAAAACCAATGCACGTCATAGATTCAAATTTGATGACGTCTATCATTCAATGAATTCCAATTAATCATATAATGTGAAATACAATATTATTATACTAGTGATTTCTACTTTTTAAGTTTTTTTATGTCAACATGTGTGTTAACATACTTTTACATATTAAATACATATTATTTTACATATTTACATCACATAGTATTGTAATGTCTAATGACAGTTTAGTATGTTGTGCCGTTGTGGTCGTCAATGCTTATGACATCTTTTGGCATAAGGTTTACAAATATTATTTGCATGAAATGCTTTATCGTAAACAAGTTTTGCTATAGGTGCAGATCCACATGTAGTTTTGTTGGACTAATAATTTATTATATTATTTACTTTACACATCAACACCCTTTTTAGTTGCACACTTTTACTTTATATTATATTATAATATAATATTATATTACAATGATGATTATTTAAAATATTAAAAATATATTTATTATTACATTTTAATTTTACATTTACATTACATTACATTACATCACATCACATCACATCACATCACATCACATTACATCACATCACATTACATTTTTATAATGTGTAATGTTTATAATATTTATAAATATTTTAAAATATAAAATATATGTAAAAGAATTTCAACTTTTCACAATATACAGTAACGGTCATGAAAAGTGCATCAGATTAAAAATTCTTAACAATGTAAAATACACAGGTATAATTCTAAGAAAAATGAATTAGTTGACCGTTATTTATGCAAAATAAAGATAACAAATATCATTCTTATCAGTCGTTTCTAGATTTTTGAAGTAATCAGTCATTTTTGTAATCGTTTAAAAATAATTTGTGAAACATGGCAAAATATAACCAATTAAGTGAGGAGAAAAAAATTCAAATTACTACATTAACTTCGATAGGAATGTCTACACGCAAAATTGCAACTAAAGTAGGCTGCAACCAATCGACTGTAGCACGTTTTTTGAAAAAATATCGGGAAACTAAAACCACGGATCGCAAGAAAGGTACTGGCCCCCAAAGAAAAACTAGTGCACAGCAAGACAGGTTCCTGAAGCGAATTAGTTTGAGGGATCGCTTTAAAACTGCTGTAGACATTAGGCAGGAGTTTGCCAGCACAAGTGGAGTGAACCTCAGCATTGAAACCACGAGAAGAAGGCTTCGTGATGCTGGTTTAAATGCCAGAATTCCTTCTAAAAAACCGCATTTAACAGTAAAAATGCGGCGTAGTCGGTTCGAGTGGGCGAAAGCCCATAAAATTTGGACCGAAAATGATTGGAAACAAGTCATCTTCTCAGATGAAAGAAAATTTAATCTGTGGGGCTCTGATGGTATCCACTACCAAAGAGTATGTATATATAGAGGGACAGCCATTAACAAATATTTGTCACAAGTTTTTGTTAATGGCTCTGCTACGCCATCTAGTAGACGGTGTGATCTCTACGTTTTAATTTTTAATTTATGGCTGATCCTTTGTATACAGGGGGGTATTTTTACAAAAATAAGTTTTTACATCTTAATTTCCTATGTTCAGCTAACTCATTCAGCACTCTGTATATAGAGGACCAAAAATAAAGACGTAGAGATAACCCCCTTCACTAGATGGCGTAGCAGAGCCATCAAGAAATACTTGTGACAAGTATTCCCATAAGAGCTGTCCCTCTATATATACATACTCTTTGCCACTACGTAAGGCGAAGAGTTGGTGAATGATATAAGGACGAATGCCTTCAAAGAACGGTGAAGAAACCAGGTGGTCAGATGATATGGGGATGCTTTTCATATTATGGATTATGGAATTTGCATTTTGTAGAAGGGACCGTGAAAGCTGCAGACTATGAAATGATTTTACAAAATAATTTGCTACCATCAATAAAAAAACATAAAAAAAAGAATTCGAAGTGCATTTTCCAAGACGATTCTGCTCCATGCCATCGAGCCAAAAGGGTAATTTATCATTTTTTGTTTTTGTCTATATACATATTGTTTATAATTTAACCAAAAACATGTAAAATTTACAAATATTTTCTTTAGATAACGGATTTTAAACAAAGAAAAGAGATTGCGTCGTTGCCGTGGCCAGGTAATAGTCCCTATTTGAATCCTATTGAAAATTTTTGGGCCATTCTTGGAAACAAAATCCGACAATTAAAGCCTCAGACGGCAAACGAATTAAAAGAAAGTCTCAAAAAGGCATGGTCTGAAGAAATTTCAAATGAAATTATTCAAAATTTAATTTTATCCATGCCGTCACGTGTTTCTGAGGTCAACAAGGCGAAAGGAGGAACCACAAAATATTAAAATATTTTTTTTATTACTTATTAGTACTTCTTAATGTCACATAAATTTGTTTGAACCATAAATATTTGTTAAACTACAATATTACATATTTTTATTATTCTTTATTTGCTATTTAATTAATAATAAATTAGCTCGTTTTAACTAAAAATCCATAATTGAATAAATTTACTGCAAAGATTGGTCTAGTTATGCATTGGTAATGTTTTGTATAGATGAAAATTTAATTTTAATAGTTAAAACGGTAAATTTAGAATAATCCATTTGACTAAATTTTAAAAATATTTTAAAATAAATTGTGATGCAGTTTTCATGACCGCTGCTGTATATCCTATTATATCATGTTAATTATAAAAAAAACATAAATGTTTTATTTCTTATTTTTTAGTAAGTACTTCTTCGATAAATTTATGTTTGATTTTTCAATGTTTATTGAGTTAAATTTAAAATTTTTTTAAGCTAATTTGAAGTTGATTTAAAAACAATAATTACAGGACTATAATTAAATTAAACAATAATTATTGTTTTTAAATAAACTTCAAATTAACTTCAAAAAAAATTTTTAAATTTAACTTCAAAATGTTTTATTTCAATAATAAAAATTGTTAAGATTTAGGTCTTTTTTATCAATTTAATTGACCGACGTTTCGAGGTGTACGTAGGTGAGAGTTCTAGGAAATTAGGTGTTCGCATAAAAGAACATCTTAGAGATGTCAAAAAAACCCGCGTTTTCTTACGTGATGAAGATGAAAATACTTTTACTGCTTTATGTGAACACATGACCGAAAACTCTCATTCCATAAAACGTGAGAATATCAGAATACTGGCCAGGGAGAAGATAGATAAAAAGCGTAAAATAAAAGAGGCTATCAATATCCATATAAATTCAAATACCATGAACGATAAACGTGATGTGCAATTTTTTCATGGTGGATATAAATATATCCTGGATATAATGAAAACCATGTGATGTTCTTTGGTCAAATTCCTTTTTAACTTTTTTAATTTCTATATATTGTTAACTGTTAATTTAAAAAAAATTTTTAAATATGGAATTTTTTTTTTGCTAATTTTTGCTAACTATAATGCATTTGTTTTTTAGTACAACTTCATTATTATGACATTATTTTGTCAAGTAATTTGTCATTTACATGTAAAAATTTTTTAATGATTTTTTAATTAATTGATGTCATTGTATTATTTTTAGCCTTGAAAATGGGTCATTAATAAAAGACTCGAAACGTCGGTCAATTAAATTGATAAAAAAGACCTAAATCTCCACAATTTTTATTATTTAAATATTAAAAAAAAGTCAACGATAATAAATTATTACTAATGTTTTATTTCATCTAAACCAATTTTTATCAAGACTTGAAAATGTATAATATTTTATACGAAACATGTCTCAATCTCAATAAACATTGAAAAATAGAACATAATTATTTATCAATTTATCGAAGAAGTACTAAAAATGTCTTTAACCCATTAAGTACCAGCGTCTTCATTTGAGGACAGTAACTTATCGTAGGCGTTAACAAAATATATAAGATTTACAGCCGTATTCATAAGAATATCTTAAAATACTCTTTAAACCTATTTTAGTTAAAACGTTTTAAGGTTTACAGAGCTGTTTAACTTTCGTTCATTCATAAACGGCCCGTAAACCTCCGTTAATTAAAATTTATGTCTACTGTAGTGATGTAGTGGTATTTCATTATTAATTATTACTATTAGTTATTATAACTACTAGTTAACTAATAAAATATTTATTTATAAAAGTGGATAGACTATATTTTTTTAAAAGTATAATAAGTACTAAAAAATAAGAAATATATTATAAAACTTCGTTTAAACAAACCTATTTAATTTAACAGATTATTTCATGAGTGTTTTTGGGGAAAGAGGGATGTTTCAATCAAAATTATAATTTTATCAAGTTTGTTTATATTTTTGGGAAATTGATTACAATTATGAATTGTAAATATGTAAATGTAATTCAAATATGAAATTGGGATTTTGATTTGTTTATATTAATTAAATAATCTTTAATCTGTTTAATCTGTAATTAAACATTTTAATTAATAATCAATAATAATTAAAATTTTTAAATTATGTTTGTACATTTGAAAAAAGAAAAAATATGAAAAAGTATCTAGATGTTATTATTTACAACGCTAGAGGACTTTTACCTATCGTATAACGGGATGATCGTTAAGTTTATAATCCAAAAAGATTTTTTTTCCTATTTGACTAAATAAATATTTTAACATGTTACATAAAAATGTTCAGGTTGTACAAGGCTGATTTAAAATGTTTCGGATTTTACAAGAACGTTGCACCAAATTTACGAGATAGCATTAACTGAAATGCTTCGCGCTCTTATTTGTGATAAGACGATCTGAGCTTTGGTTCAGAACAATGTTGCTTTTTGAATATAAAAGTTTTATTTTGATCTTGAGAGTAAGTTTCAAGGTCGTTTATTAAAGTGGTTTGTTATGATTATGTATGAATTTGAAACGAACGAGGGATAATACATTTATTTTTGTGTGAGAAAATCATAAATTAAATATTACAATTAAAAACTTAAAATACTTTTGTGTGACGACGATACTTTTCTTAACTAAGGAGTTCGGAAAAATTAGAGTACCAAAAAGCTTACTTTTAATAACAAACGCAAGTTAATCACACAAATCAACATATTTTATTATTTAAACTACATTATATTTAAAGATTTTTTCAATTTTTCATTCGCTTTATATGAAAATTTACATAAACTTCAAAACATACTCTTAAATTAATTTTTTAAATCGCTTGTATTTAAATAAACCCTCTGTAAATTTTACTTGCCTTTAAAGTACAAAAAGCTTTGGTACCGTAGTAATCAGATTCAAAACTTTTTACATAAAAGGTATGAAATGCATTAAGCAATGTAAAACAATTTGCGATTTTAATTTTTATTAAAGTAAATATTTGATATATGAATTTCAAATTAAAACTTTTTCAACGAGCAAAGGAAAAATTTTAATATCCGGTCCTACGCTGATTTAATGGAACTGTTTCATCCTTCTTGTTTGTGAAATACCATCGTTACATTTGCAATTTAAATTTTGCATCAAAATTATAATTAAAAACTTATTTTAATAGTGTAGATTTGAAATTCAAAATAGTTATTTCAATTTATTTGCAATTAATGGTAATGGGTTATATTACTCGTAAATTATTAAAACATTACAAGTGTCCACATTAGAATTCGATTACAGATAGGTAGGTATCTAATTGGACGGCAAAATTGTAATAGATTTTCACAAAAATTATTATTAATTTTAAAAAGTTTCATTAATTAAATTCTAATTTTTTATGTACCTACAAGAATTTTGTTACCGTAATAACAATATATAATGATCCTTGTAATAATACTCATAGTAATAATCCAAGGCTGTCAACCCTCGTTATGTATTTAACTATTTGTCTTAGAAATAAAGTCTGTAATGTTGAGGCAAAATTTGGTGTAACACTGTCATGTAAGTTTAGATACCTAATTAATTTTCTACTTATATAATATTAATTTATAATATGTTCGCGGGTTTATTTCAACTTTTTTTTAATAAATAATTTGCAGCAATCAGTGCATTCAAAATATAATCTAAAAACTAATAAGCTATACTTTTAAAAAATAAAATATAAAGCAGGATATTGCAGCTTCATAAAATAAAGTAAAAATTAATTTCATTTTATAAAAATCTGCTTCTTTGGAATTCTCCATTTCCCCAGCTTGTTCGTGTTTAATTATCCAAAAGTAAAATGAAATCAAATTTTGCAGATTTATATCAGCCAAGAGAGTTGTTTAAATTTATTAACGGTCGAGTTATGAAGCATTGCATATTTTTTATAGTGAAGGACAATATTTGACTTGAAGAAGTTTCGATGAAAGAAGAGTATAAATATTAATGTAATGAATAATTAAGTAATCTTCTTGTAAACAAAACTAATTTAAGTAGTTATGAAGCCAGAAGACGGTGCCGAACGGTGGGTAAAGATTTTAAATCCCAATATCCCGAAATTTTATATCATAAATATAAAAAAAGTTTGGCGTTCAGTCATTTGGATGATAATATTTAACGCAGTAAATGCGATAGCTTTTAAATTATTTTCTTAAAACAAAACTTTTTTACTAGAAAAACTAAAAATATTATATGATCGTAAAAGCTCACAATCATAAAGACTGTCATTTACGGCTATTTATTTTCTAGTGTCTTTGTGATATAAGTGATGAAAGGCGAGGATAACGATATAAAACATACGAGACGCCTCGTAAAAGAGCAGAGAAATAAAAGTGGAAAATTATTAGATTGGTTTTCAGCTATTCGATATAACCGCGCTTTGATTACTGCAATCCAATCGGTACCCTGTCGTACAAAAAATCGAACTTTTTCTATAAGAACATCCCTAACCTAGTTTTACTATCATCCAAACTTACGATACCATGAAACATTGCAATTTTATAGTTTTAACGCTTCTACTTTATATTATATAGGTACTTTAAAATATAACACATAATAAATATTGAGTATTATTATTACTTTGTAGTACTACAAAATGACAACGGGCAAAATAATCGAGAGATTTCGTTTATCGAAAAACCAGAGGTGAGTTGTACTAGGGGCTTTTTGTGGAATTTGTTCAAATTGAACGTATATATTTGCAGGCATTACAAAGAGAAGGGTGTACATAAATTCTTCTATATCCGCTGTTTATCTGCCACCTACAACGAGTATTGAACTCTCCGATGATCATTTTACTGGATTACGCAAGAACTGTCTCGATTGTCGGTTTAGTGACAGTTTTGTCTAGTTTTTGTAGTGATACATCCGAGGAGATGAAGTGCAATTCAATTCTGCAGTTTATATGTACATATATGGATTATGGATAAAATATTCTGTATTTAGTTTTCAGTTCGTCAAACAATACCATCGCAAATTATCATTCAGCTAAAGTAATATTCGAAGCAAATATTGTGTTCCTAATTTAGTTTTTTTATATTGTTAAGGTGCTATTGTTCTTTCGGCGCTACACTCTCTCAACAGAATATTAATAAATCATTATACTGTATAAGTAAGTTATTATACTTTATTCTTTCAGTTTATGGTGTACTGTAGAAAGTTATCTACACAATTACTGGGATATACTAAGAAGTATTCCACTTTCCACACCAACCTATGAAATCTTGCCCTCGTCACTTCGCTGTCGGAAATTTAATAGTTGTTTACATTTTTTATACCAATATTACAATTGCCAGAATTATTTACTTCTATTTATAATGCAAGTGAGAAAAATATAAAAACTTATTGGAATTGTTACACTTTCAAAATCTTCGATACAACCTGTCTTTCTATGCCCCTGTATAGCAGGGAAGGTCCACGCCGCGAATTAATTAATGATTTTAAGTTACGTAGTTAAGTTTTTTACTAGAAGCAACCAACCCATGTCGATGTTACTTTAATTGACTTTGCTATATAGCCTTTGAGAGAGTAAACTATCGGCGACTTTTGAGAAAGCTTAAGTTATGCGACGTCGATGATTAGTTGGAAACCATTTTGGAACTGATATTAAATGTATTTATTTTAAATGTATGATTAATATATTCTTTTCAGCTTTTATTTCAGTTAATAAATGAAATTAAATCATTCAAGTTGAATAATTTCTTTTTTATTACATGTAAAAATAATTATAAAAATTTATATTTTACTGTTTTATTAGATCAGAACTATGCAAATTAGTTGAATTAGTTTCGAATTTCGGTTTCACATCAGGATTCTATCATTTGATTTAATAAAACAGTAAGTTCTTTAAATGTAAAGCAGTAGGGGAAGCTCGGTGATGATGGCACCCTTTTTTTTCAATCACTGCATTCAATGCCTAAATTAGATTGTATTTGTATATTATTGAGGGAACAAGTCAAGGAAATCATAGACTACACAAATTTTACATTGAAGTACCTATATTAAAATATAAACAAAATATATTTTAAATATTTTTTTTAACTTTTCTCATTTCATAGCAAAGGTGCCATCATATCAACTCATTTGATATGAACATATCAACTGATTTGATATGATGGCATACCCTGTTAAGATATGATTGCATACAATAATTCTACATAAAATAAGGAACGAAAAGTGAATCTTAGGTAACGAACATAAATTGAAAAGTACCTCTTCTTAAAAATAAAAAAAAAACAATTTTATTTACAGATTTAGAAAAGTAATTGCCAAAATTGCCAACGATTTTGCTCTCCGCATTATACCAATGAGCTTTTGTTTAGCTTTTTTGAAAACCACAAAATTGCTAACTTTTTTCTAATGGTGGGGGAAACCTGCCCCCCCCCCCCCGTAAACACGTCCCTATCTACAGCTTCCCAACAACCACCAATTAAACCATCACAAAATACATTAAATTTCAGATTAATTTTGTATGATGGCACCCTACGCCATCATAACAAACATTTGAGGTGCCATCATCTCAAAAATACAGAATTTTAAACTTTGCGAATTTGTCACATTTTAACAGAAACTGGCCTTATAGAGTAAATCATGTTTAGAAAGCTTAATGTTTATACTATCATATGAATCTATCACATTTAACAAAATATCAGTGAAATTTAAAGTAAATAGAAACTTTTGGGTACTTACAAAAATTTCAAAATCAACTTACAATGGTTTCGCGCACTCAACTGTCACACCGCTGCCCCAGTAGAGCCGTGGTGGCCTCTAGCACCACTAATGGGCTTAGATTCAACTAAATTCCAATAAATAGCGCTAAAATTGAAAGGGTGCCATTATATCCACATTTCCCTTATATTTTGTGTAAGTAATTTTGTATAAACAAAGCTGAACAAAAATATTCAATAATTAAAAAGAAGCTATTTTGCATATTTTGGTAGATCTTTGACCTCTGATACGGCATTTTAGTTTAAAGAACCCAAACATTATTAATAAGATGGCAACTATGATGAGAAGAATTCGATTTTAATACAGATTTTACTATTAACCACTCAAGAGATCTTGAAGAAAATGTTTTAGAAGTGTTACAAATAGTTACTCTTTAAATTTAGCTACTAAACAAATATATTGCACTCACATTTTAAACGGACAGTAAAGAAAATCAATATCGGCCAAGCTGCTTTGTCAATTATATCTCCATGTTTGTCTACCTGGATAGGTTGCCCAAAAACTGTTCTTCTAGTAAGTAAGGTAGCTGATGTTAGATTTAGTACTTACCCGTCTACACAATAAATTGCTGAAGGCTAAAAGTCTTGGAAACGAAAGATTTTTTGCTTTTGCAAGATTGTCGCGAATTTTCTACTTGCAATAACGTTCCATAATTTAGCTTAAAATTTTCCTATTAGTTAAAACTCTTTAGTTTTATTTAAATAAATAAATAAATAAATATTATAATAAATAATACCTACTCTATTATATATAAATAAATAAACAATTTTTTTCTAATTATTTCTTATCTCTTTTGAAGCTAAACGAAAACCATTTTATTAAAAACCACACTACAGAACCTCTCTGGTAAATAAAGCACAGTTACATGTTCGGGTTTTGAGCTTTTCTCATTCGTCGTTAAAAAATTATATTCATTTTACACTGATTTATAATAATTGTTATACATTTGTATTGTGGTATAAAATATAGATGACATTTATTTACATGATAGTTGAAGTCTATATCTAAATAATATTTACAAAATAATATAAAAATGTTGTACATTTTAATTGTATTAAAGCTAATCAATGATTGCCATAAATAGACAGGCACTTATTTGTAATTACGTTAACAAAATAATTTACTTTTTTAATTTATTAGTCTTCACCATGATTAAAATGCTTAAGTGGTAATCATAAATTGTCATTATTCTTAAAACCACCGTTATCTATTCCATTTTGCTTTGTTTCGGGAAGAGTTAATGATTCTTCTTCTTCATCCTTTTTTACATATTTGTACCTCATAGCCATTAAGGAAAATATAGCCATATCCACTAACATAAGACCAGCATATAAGAAGAATGTTTTTGACTGTAATAAAGATGAATTTTATTTTTGGTATTCAGTTTATACAAATTCAAGACATACCTTATCTTCAAATGGTTCTATAGATTCTACTATTACTACTATTAGATTTCCAAATGCAGTTGTCAATAACCAGCACGCTTGTAATACAGATTTCATACTGAGTGGAGCTTGCGAATAAGCAAATTCTAATCCAGTAATAGAAAACATAATTTCTCCCATTGTGATTACTATATATTGCGGTAGTAAGAGGAAAATTGACAGTGAATTAGCTTTAGTTACTACTATCAAGTCCGAATTCTAAAAAAATAATTAAAAGTGTAATCAAATGAAGCATAATTGCAAACTTATTATACTTACTGTTTTACCATTTTTATTATTTGCTATAAATGTATATACGCCACCTAACTCCAACTTGTGCTCGGCAACTAACTTATCATCAAAATAGATTTTGTAGACACCAGGACGAACATCAACTAAAGTTGTATTTGTTGATTTTTCATTGAACTTAACTACGCCATTTTCGTCACGATACTTCACATCAACTACAGCTGTTAATGCTATAATATTCCTAAAAGCAAATAGATAAAATTGTAGATAGTCAGAAAGCAGAAATTTGAACTGCGGATAATGTAATGAACTTTACCTGACTGTTGGATTTCCTTTAAAATTTTTATCTACTTCGTCTACTATGCCCACAGCAGGCTCATCACAGGATGTAAAATAATAAGCCATCGATTTCTTTTCATGTATCATGAAATTTCCATATTTTGGAAGTATACCATCACACGCATAGGTGTAAGGTAAACTTATATTATTTTCGACATCTATACTAATATTTTTGTACATACTTAAGGGCATAATTGAAGCTTCAGATGGAGTAAATGGTCCATTGAGTGTAATTTTTTGATCTAAGGCATTGTAAACCCGTAGTTGCCCATTACCCTCGCCAGGTAAAATTGGAAAAGTACCTTCCAAGGCAAGAGAAAGGATGGCAGATATAATAAATGAAAGAGATGCTAAACAACCTCCAGCAACAAGACGTTGAAGAGGTGTTCTCAGAATTTTACATTTAGTTAATAATGGATAAATAGCGTATTGAAAAAGAGGAATAAATATTAAAATTAGAAGAGGATTAATGACTTGCATTTGATCTGGAAGAATTGTCATAAATCCAATATCACCATTCATGCGACGCGCCATAAATGTCCATCCTGAGCCTTGTTGATCAAACAAAGCCCAAAATACTGGTAATGGAATGTATAATACTAAAACTTTAAATAATGCTTGAACATCTTGTACTAAATCCTTTCCGTAGGCAGGTTCTGCGTATTCTAACCAATGGTCTTTCTTTTCTTTTGATTTAATTTTAGTTGATATTGCGTTCTGAAATGTTAAACATAATCGATATTATTTTTAAAAACTCTAAAAATTATTGAGGTAAACTCACACCAACGCACTTGCTAACTCTAACAAGCATATTTCCAGACGGTTGTCTTATCCTGTACAACGGTTTACCAATAGCAAATATTACTAAAATGAAATTTTACAATTAAAATACAAAATTTTAATTATGTATACCGTTTGATTGAATTTTAAATTATTGAACAATAATAATTATTGTGCTAAATTGATACTTACTAATCGATACCACCATTAACATTCCTGGAATTGCAAAAGCAATCGAATAGCAGCTGTCCATGTCAAAACATTTTACGTCTTCACGTAAGATTGGCGTAATAATTGTCGAAAGTAAACTGCCAGAATTTATAGAAAAATAAAATAACGAGAAAAACTTAGCTAACTGAGCTTCCTGTTGAGGTAATACAAATTGGTCGCCTCCAAATGCTGATACACATGGTTTTATACCGCCAGTTCCAAGCGCTATTAGAAGAAGTCCTAATATTGAAATCTCCCTTGCAGGAAAATTCAAAGGAGGTGTGGCTGTTAAAGCTAAAACTATGTTCCCGGTCGCATATATACATGAAACGTATAAAATTGTTCTAAATTTTCCAAGCCAGCTGTCGGATAATATTGCACCAAAAATTGGAAAGAAATAAACAAACATGGTAAACGTGTGGTATATAATTGTAGCTTCACTTTCTTTGTAAAATAATATATCCACCAAATAGAATACAAGAATAGCTAAAAAAATTACCGTATTATAATATTCGAAAATTCATAGTCGTAAAATTATTAAATTTAAAAAAAATTAGATACTTACTTCGCATTCCATAATAACTAAATCTTTCACAAAATTCATTACTAACAATGAAGAATACTGACTTTGGATAAGGAAGTTTCTGAAACAAAAAGAAATAAATTAGATATTTTGTATTTGAAGTTATGCAAGATTAACAATTACATATTTTTAATATTATTTCTTTCAAGTTAACAGCTAAATTTACAAAAATTACGTAAGCAGACGTTTCCAGTATTATCTTAATAGAAGGTCTTCAGCACTAGCTAATTAATCAATTATCATTAATATGATATAATTAAATAGTACGGTCTGTTTAGATTAATTTGGATGGCCGACCGGCATAAGAATCTTAACCAATTTATTAAAATAAATTATGAATTCGGTTTAATTACAATTATTAACAATTAAAAAGAGTTGAAAAATCCCACAAAATACATGAATTTTAAAAATAAATTAAAACTTAATTTTTTAATTTTAAATTTTAACTCTACAGGTTTTCACAAATAATGTAGATAATACCTATCTACATAATATTGCTTGATACTTATTCAATAAGATATCACGTATAAATCAAATATTTGTTTTTAATTAAAAAAAAATTTGTGAAGTGGGTTACAAGTATAGAATACTTATTTATGTCACAATAATTGAGGTTAGTTAAGTTTCAAATTTAATATTCATATTTAAGGCTGGAGTTTTACATTGCGGTAGACTAGTATACTATAATATACAACTTAAAAGCGGCCCGGCCTGAGGAATTAAATTTTAATTTCGAATTCATATTATATTATATGAATACTGCCACGACTCGTTAAAGGATTTTTAAATTCGTGTATATCTTTTTTTTATTGATGTGATCCACTCTCTTTTTATTAATTAATATAAATTTATTTATATATGAATTTTATTTTTGTTAAATTAAACATTCGAATTACAAATTTATTTTTAATTTTTATTTATAAGTAATTGCAGTTTCGCATTTAAAATTCAGTCTCGAATATAACACGCATAAATCGCGAACACTTTTAATGTTAAGTTTTTTTGCAAACCTGTTTCACTGAGTTCGGTATTCCTATCTTTTACTTCAATGGGTTGTGTGTACCTCTTCTTCTCTCTCACGTTAAAAAAAACTGTCCTCTCCAATTTCAAATGATTTTCTTGAAGTACTCCTTCCAAATTTTTCTTATAAATGATGAACCACTGGTTCTCTTTCAAAAATTTTAATTTAGTTTTATTTGTTTGGAATATTTAATTTGAATTCACTTTATGACGAGCTATGGTCAACTTAACACAACCTTCCCCTTTGGGATCTCTCAAAAAACTGAATTATTTATTTTTGTTTTTCTCTTATCCTTGTTACCCAGACAAAATTCCATTTTTTTTTTAATTTTTGCGTGTTATCTGATAATGCTATTTTTTTTTAATATTTTAAGTTAATCCGCACGCGCACACTGCTGGCAATACTTTTGTTTTATTACACATTTTTGATTTTAATTTTCGCTTGTTTGTTTTAACTAATAAAAATTTTGTTTGTTATATTTATATATAATTTGGATTTTAAAGTTTCGTTGAATTAAAGTTTTTACAAATTTTGGTTTTAAGACCGTAAATCTCCATATGAGTTTCATCGCAATACATTAAGAAACACTAAAATAAAATACAAACATATATTTCAGCTAGAAATAATATCTACATTTTTCATAATATTAAATGATTAGTTTAAATTTTTAAATTTGGAAATTTGGGATTCGGGTTTGAGTTTCTAATGCTACTGGTTGTAAAAATATGCACATGGAAAATGATTGATAATCAATTAACCTGATTAATGCACCAATTATTTATTAAATTGCCTAAACTACAAATGATTTGTAAAATAAGTTAACAAATTTAAGTAAATCATTTTTTTGCCTTTACTTTACTGTACCTTGTTTTAAAAGGATCGTTGAAATGGAGTTAGGTATTCCGTAAATAAAAATTATTATTACCTACTATTAAAAAAATTATTTCAAATATATTGGTATAAACAAGAAAAATGTAGTGCGCCAACTAACCCCACGAATTCCACTAAGCAACTCTGATATGGGGTAAGTAGGTACATTGCGGGAAATGAAAGACAACATTTAAAGGAAATTTGATCAAAAAAGTGCTGTCTGACACGTGTTTCATACAGTTATCTATAGAAGACAATTTAACTTTAAAATTGTGGTTCACACCACATCATGGTCAGCCCGTATAGCGTATAATATACCAATACAATTAATAAAATTGAAAAATTATAATTCATCGCAATTACTATCACTATTGTTTGAGTATAAAAGTAAAACGATTAATTAAAATTCAATTAAACTGTTGTGGTAGTCATCAGTAGTCACAATTATTTACAAGGAAAGGAAGGTCAGTTGTATTATCATTTATAGTTTTTGTTTATAAAAGCACTGACGTAAATATTGTACCTACTGTATTGTATATTTTGTATGAAAATATGTAAAAATTTACAACAAAATAAATATAATATTTAATTTATTATATTTTTTCTACTAAATTATTGTCTTGTTCATATAATTTCGAAAAACGAGAAAAATTGTATATAAGCAATTAATATTGTTATTCATTTTTACGATAAATCGATAGGTTTGAATTTAAAATTTAGAATTATATACTAATATATTCAAAAATTAACTAATTCAACGAAAAAATAATGTCGCCAAGATAATAATGATTACCTATATCCCTCCAATATTAATAGCCAATGCTATGTCGTAAAATTTTTAATATCAATCAAAAACTGCCATTTAACACCAAATAATAATTAACCAAAAGTAGCGCCTATTAAAATTTCCTTTTTTTTATTTATGTGTAGGTATACCAGTTATTATTTGTTATTTTATAATAAAACTTTTTATAATTTCAAATTTATTTATTTATTATAAATGATGAACTTAACGTTAAACTTAATTCTAAATCGAGAACTTAACTGTACAATAAAAATATTCAGACTGACTTGAAAAACTTTGCTTTCTTGAGATTTTATGTATTTGCTGCAAAGGGGATGATTTTATAAGTTATGGTTTCAATGTGCTGGGTTTTACATATGGTCCACAAGTGTTTAACCATCTGACCCTTATAGTTTGACCGATGCACCTAGTGGTTGACATTTATAGACCAATCCTAATTAATTTATGTGATTGGAAATATTTAGGGACTATACGAATTTATATATTACATATCTAAAGTGTGAGAATATAACTTACCTACAGATTATTATTTAGTACGTCACAGATGGTTGCATATTATATTAATTAGAGAAATACTTTTGACATTTTTTATGCATTTATTTTTGAGCTACGAACTTTATCACGTAAATTACGATCGACCTTAAGAGTATGTTTATATTTTATCCAATATTATATTGTCAGGTACCAAAATTCTCTATTCAATTTTATAACTTTATTGTACAGTTGTAAACATTTGTAAATATTTGGTTTTGCCGCGAGTTAGTTGACTTTGGGCCAACTAGCGGTAAAAACAGAGTTTCTTGCCAAAGGTGTCAAAGCACTTTTTTTTAATTATTAATTTTAGAATCATTTCATTTAATTTAATTTGGTAAAGAAGCATAAACTTGATCAGAAGATTTATTGTAATTATAATTTAAATGATAAAGTTATATAATATTTAAAATCAAAAATTAAAGGTATCGCAAAATCAAGTGCATACGGACGAGTTATCTTCAATTTAGCATTCCCCTTTATATTGGAAATTATTTAAAGTAACATTTGTATTAGAATTTTAAAAAGGATAAAAACTAAATGGAAATTTATGTTTGAAATTTTGAAGTTCCCAAATACCATTTATATTTAAGTTTATTTTGGAAGCTAATTTTAAGCAATTAGCCGGACAAAGATTTACGTAGTGAATTTTTCTGAAAAATAAGTTTGAAAATATTATTTATAATTTTATAAGTAGGCGTTTTTCTTAAAGAGTTTCTTTCAATGTTTGAAAATTTTGTTTTCCCAAATATTATAATGATTAATAATTATAGAAAAATGCGGTTCAATTGGAATGCTTACAACGGGTGCTTGATGAATCTCAGGGCCTACTTTTTGACCCTGGGATAAGAGTTGACAAAAATACATAACATGGATGATAATGGATAAAATATTAATTAGATAAGAATATTAAAACATACCGTCAGAAATTAAAAACAAACAATCGGGAATTGAAAAGCGGAATAAATGGAAAACTAGACATGAATAATTAAAAAATCTGGAAATAATTAAAAAAATAGATAAAAGAAATTATAGAAGTCAAAAAACAAAGAGAAAACATAAAAAATTTATTTAATGAAAAAATTGACAAAAATGTGAGAAGGACCTTATCAAGGAAGAAGAAACGGAGATTACTAACAAAGTAAAAATAATTGAAAATAAAGATATGAATATATGGTAAGAACTAAAAAAGTTAATACTGATTCCGGTAGAAAATATGGTAGAAAAATAAATAATAAAAATGAAAAAACTCTATTCTCGTTCTAAATTTAACATTTAAAATAATAAATTAAAGAGTAAAGTGCCTCATTTCGCTTAATTTATTTGTAAAAATTTGTAAGACTATCTATATTTACACAATTCTTTAATGTTTCTTAAAGATATCCTATTAAACCGAAACTAATCGGTTGGGAATTGATCACTGGGAATCTCCAATATTTTTCTTAAACATTCAATATCGACAAGAAAATAAACTATGCCAAGCAATCTGCATCTAAAACAATGTTCAGCTCATTTATAAGATACTCTTGACAATACTATGTCTAATTAAAAATGGTTTTTCAGTATATAACAACAAACTGAAATATGTTTGTAATTTAAAAAAAATTAAACATTTAGGTATTCCACTGACGCTAACTTGGAAAACCACGTTATCATAATTAATAACGTCAGCAACAAAACCATTACATTATGATATGTTGGTATATTACGTACAATGGTATAATGTTATAAAACTTGAAACACATTGTATTGACATATTAAAAATATTAAAGTAAAAAAAATTTTTTTAATGGTTTTTCCGTGTAAATTAATAAATAAATTAAACAAACTATTCGTTACTTTTGTTTTGTTTGTTTTTTTAACCCTCCAGTACTAATAGTCCGACAATTTCTATTTTTCACTATTAATTTAATTTTTAATATTTTTATAGTATAAAATTTTATAAAACAAAATGACTTTTTCCTACTAGAATTAACATTATTATAAAGAAAAATACCTAGACATTTGATATTATTCCATTTGTTGTAAAAAAAATATAAACACTGCGTTAAAAAAATTAAAAACTAGAATAGGTCTCACAGACCGACGTTAGTACTCGTGTTATAAAAAAATATGTTAATATTTACACGCAGTACCCAATATAAATGATCATAGTTAAACTTTTAACCGCAGCCGCTCATATTGTCTCTAGATTTAAGGGGGTCATTTCTGAAGAAAAGCTATAATATTCTGATTTAGACTTGAAACCAACACACTAAGCAAATCAATTGATAAAAAAACATTTATCATGTTTAACACATAACTACCTAAACATGTTTATTTATTTCAAAAACCCATGATGACATATTAGTGTTAAATTGTTAAATTGCACCAAGCATGCACTTAACCGATATTCATCAATAAAAAAATTAATAAATTACAATTATGAATGTAAATATTATAATTTGTTGTAAATTGAATATACTTTGGTTCAATTATTATCTCTACATCAATTTGCTTCTGGATTTATTTTAAAGGTAAAGTCACTGACAATATTATTATAAATAGCTCACAGATATTATTGTTAATAAGTAGCTATTGCTTCCATAGGATTCAATAGCACGAGGGTGAATGTTCGTTCGCAGAGGAAATTATGCAATTGCATTCACAAATGCATTCACTTCCTAGTCTATAGAGATGGTTGTTCGGCTATTGCCCGTGGACAATTTAATTTTCGGTTACATATTTTACTCAAAATATTTATAAGTAATTTTTTAATTAATTACATCAATCAGTGATAATCAGGTAGTTAATAATTGTTTTGATGGTCCTTGTCAATTTATTTAGGTATGCTTATCTTCCGATAACATCACAATGATAAATTTTACATCAATATAATTTAAGTTCAAGTTTGTACATACTTTTATTATAATATTCTATTTAAAAAGATTTGTTTAATATATTAGTCAGCTTTCCAATTATTTGGGAATCTGAAAAAAATTAATTATGCAAACTATAGCTATAATAATAATAAAAATTATTACTTTGGAATTGCCATTACAACAATTTTAATTAGAATTAGAAGAAAAATGCAGGAAAACCCATCACGCTTTGGAGAAATGCTGTCTGCTGATCAAGTTCAAGGAAATTCAATTCCGCAAATAACTAATTAAGAAATATTGCTAGGTTTATCACAGTCGCGTATCTTAAATACGTAGATCAATGTGGTAATTGAAAATAAACTTTCCCCACACAATCGTAGATTTAAAAACCGATTAAATTTGTTAAAATCAATTTAAGTGGATATGCTTGAAACCATTATATAAATTAAATTATAAGTTGGAACAAAATTGAAAATTCCTTAAATAGCGTTTTCCGCAGAAACAATATCTAGATCACTCACTTATTACTTTAAAAAATTAATATATAACAATTTCGACAAACAGAATTATGTACAAATTAAACTTTGAATTGTTGGATTGCTTTTCTTCTATTTTCTGAAAATCAAAATTGAATTACCAAAATTTTTTTAAAAGGAATTCTTTCGGAAAAGCTCACAAAAAATGTTACATTTTTCTGCCATTGAAATTTTTTATCCTGATTTTTGAAATGACAACTTTTGTTCTTTTCACGGATTGTATTTTCAGATTATGTAGAACTATGATCTTAAAGAAAAATTTTTTAGTGTGATAATGAGCCCCATTCAAAAGAGGAAATTAAGATTATTATATTAATGTATAATTTACTAATCAAACGGTGAAACCAAAAGACGGTTTGGACTAAAAGTAAATTTTTTACTTATTTGTGCTCAAAAAAAATAAAATGAGATCTCTAGAAATTATTTTGAAATAAAAGCTGTATGTAATAGTAAACCAACACTGTTGTTTACTTTTACCAACATATTATATTGGGCGAAAATATTATCGTAGTAGGTATCCAAATTGGCAATTTGAGTGTTGGATTGCTTTACGACACTAGTGTGGTAATCCTACATTAATTAATTAATATCACATTAATCCTCCATTTCCTTCCCATTTACTTCTAAGAAAATAAAAATAAAATTAAAATAAACATAACTGTTCGGTCCCTTGGTGTGTAGCATACTATTATCGACTTATATTTACTCAAATTGTTATTTTAAATTTTAAAATAAAACATACATATTTGATCCGATTTTACAATAGTTGGATAAGCATGTTCTAACGTTATTCCTAGTATAGCGATTACTGGCAACAATGGTAATACTAGGTATAATGTTTATCAGACTATTGTAAAAGCACACCTTAAAGTACTTAAAAATTAAAGTATATAAATCAATTTTATTCATATTATTATTATCTATTGTTTGCTGTGTTCAGCTATAATTTTAGTCAGATATAATATTTCCGTATTTGAAATTAATATACCCGATCTAAGCATACCAAAAAAACTTTATGCAAAACTAAGCCAGGCGGCAAAGCGTTGAAATCAATCCAAATCGGAAAAAAATGTTGATAAAGGTTTTATTGTTTTAAATGATTGATATAGGTGCCATTAGCAGGACTCTATGTTTTCCATATTCCCTCAAACTCCGCTCCAATCTCCGTGAGACCGTAAAAGTATAAAAATATGTTTTTTTTTGACAATATCTCGTTCCCTTTTGTCGAATGGCCAAAATGATCTTAGTATGAAATTAAAGGTGATAAAATTCTCTACAAAACACTTGTAAATCATTTTTTCGTGGGACTTATACTTTCGGAGCAGTAGCAGCACGAAGTTAACCAATTTTTGATGAATACCAAAAATAACAAATTTTTCTGAACAAATTCCACTTTGTCTCATTCTGGTGACTGTGGATAAAAAGGATTATTTAAAAAATAAAAATATAATTGTGTTTTACATATTTACAAATTATATCAACAGTAAAAAAATTCATTTAAAAAATGTTTCAACTTTCCCGGATTCAAGCCGCGTAACTACATTAGTGCCGACAGTTGATCGGCTAACCTACTAGGACAATGATTCTAATTTTTACGGTTATCTAACGTCTGCCTGATAAACCATAATATTGTGGTCCCAGGCTCGGAAATGTAAGTGTAAAATGATAAAATAATCAAAATTCGTGATAACAAGAATAGTAAAGAAAATCCGGAAGATGTATAACTGATTTATTTGAAAATCAAACCTTTTGTTTATATTAGCAAATAAGTTAAACAACAATTTAATTAACGAACCTGTTCTTGCTTCTATTATGCTTTTTTATATTTTTCCTTTTGCTACAGAATGCCGAGCAATAATAAATAACACTTCTGACATATTTTTTATTAAACAGTTTCAATATAAAATTCTTGTTTATTAGAAAGTAATTTCAATAACGTAAAATTTCAGTAAAATAACCAGTTTGCACTTTCTGGTTTTTATATTTATTACAAAATCACAGGTTTGCAAAATATCGTTTTAAAAATTTTTAGAATAAATTTTTTTTAGAAAAAACGAAGATAAACATTTTAGTGGGTAACTGGGTATTTGGTTATCAATGTTTTTTTACTATCTATAGTGGCTTCTATACCAAAATTACTGTATAAATATAACTTCAATAAAATAACACTTATTGCTAATAGCAATTTTTGAAATCACGTAATGTAATTCGTAACCAACTATTTATTATATTATGTCGGTAAATACATATAAATAAATTTATTAAATAATTTTGTTTAGTTTACCTTCGACTAGTTCTGTTTAAATATGTAATTTATAATAATAAACATGTTAAATTATTTTTTTATGTCATTTTGATATAAACTTTTAAATTCATTTTTGACCTTGACTTTGTCTTATTCTTACACAATTCTTAAATCCACAAAGTGTTGATGCACACGGGAAGGCCGAGGTAAGAAATTCTGCCAAGTCCAAGATTCGAACTCAGAATTTCTCCGCTGTAACTCAACCAGCGATCACACCAATCCACTGCTGTGGTTATTCCATATTTTAAAATTATATGTACAAATAAGATTTAAAATACATATACGGAGCAATAGTATTAAAGGCATTTTGTAATACCGAGTGCTGAATTATCCAGTAGTTGGATTCGTGGCTAACCTCGTGTCAAAATTGTATTATCTGTAATTCCTTGCTCCCTTTATTGTTTCAGTGAAAAAATAAATAAAAGTAAAAATGATTAGGCATTAGATTAGGTATATTATGCAAGTAGCAATATAATATTGATTTTTCATATTACCTGCTATGAAATTGCGAGTTTTATTGCTTGTTGAGACAGTCGAAACACGACAATTGCAGATCAACGCGACTGTTGGTCAGAAACTAATTATTGGTTTCTTCCCTAGGACAGAAACCGTCAAGTTTCTTCCCGCTTACTCAGTTATAAATCTATCGTTTTAACCGTCAACTAATCTGACAGTGACAGTTCTTATATTTTATGAAGGTTAGGTTAGTTAATGAAACTATCAGATTCATAACAGGTAATATGAAAAATAGTGTGTATGGCACGGGATGAAATACAATTTCAGTCTTGGGGTGATGCCAATCTTCACCCTCGTCAGAAATCGTTTTGTTTCATCCCTAGCCAAGCAATATACTATTTAATTTATGATAATACCGTATTTTTCTATTCTACCAGTCAAATATTACGTTTTCAAAAAAATTTCAAGATTTTGTATTAATATAGTATATTTAATAAAATCCCATATGGTGACTGGACAACACAGAACATGAAAAAACCGAATATTGACAAAAGAGAACATCGACGAAAGAGATATCGAGAAAAGAGAACTCTGAAAAATGAGAACAATAAGTAGAATATATATGATCAATAACGTCCATATTCAAAAATATATTAAGGTAGTGGGCTATTGGACAAAAACTCAAATAGATTGAAATTTTAAATTTTTGTCCAATAGCCCATTACCTTAATATATAATAAGTATAATGATATATTTTAAGTAAACTGCACTTCTAATGTTAAGAATTACCGTAAATTCTAACGCTTATTTCAGCAAACTGTGCGATTTTCTGAACGACAATCCAAAATAATATATTTCTCTTTAACAAATTACTAACTTCATTTCTCTGACTAAAACATATTGGCAGCTGTAAAGCTAAACATAATTGCTCGTCTAATCAGCGAACGCAATAAGGCATTCAAGTATAGAATATTTTAACCTTTGAGGTTTTTAAGAACATTAAAGGAATCCGGTTTTAAATCACGCGAGATGGAAACAGCCACTGAATTCTATGATGTCACAATGAAAAACAATAAAAGGTATATTTCAAACGGAATATACCAAAATGACAAATTACTTTAATATGGTACCTACCTAGTTTTTTCAGAATATCTTAAATATTAATTTAAAAAAATAGCATAAATAAATTATTTGTTCGCTATTAAATAATGTTTGGTGTATATACTTTATTTATTAATGCGATCCTGATGAGGAATTATAAGTTCGAAACTCATGTGAACTCACGTTCATTCATAAGTTTTCACTTTCTTACGTTTACATTTTTATAAGTTCATTCTGAAAGGTTATAGTTTATTTATTACTGTTTACGGTTTAAATTTGTTATAAGTACATAAATATATATTTATATAATTTTTTTTGTTTATCAGTTTTAATACATTTCCGGATGTCGTCATATACAAAGCGACTTCGTAGTTTTTTTTATTAATGTTACTTTTTTGGCACTAAGGTGTTATTGCGTAAACTACATAGATTATATAAATAATATAGATAGGTATATTTTTACACACCAATTACTTTTTATAATATAGAACAAGTGCATGTATAGCATGTATGTACACATACAAATTTTAATAAACATATATATGTAATGACCTTCAATAATAATTATGGTTAGACAACTATTAAAATTAAATTGTATAAAAAGTTAAATTTGAGAAACTATTAATAAAAACAGCTTGGTATTTCGTTTTATAATAAATTAAGATATTGGCATTCTATAAAGCCCCTATAAAGGGGCTTGAACTTTCCTTAATTTATTTTTCATTGCATTTATAATGTAGGGCTATATTTCGGTAAACTTTTTAACAACAATATTAATAATTTTAAAAAAAATTTTAAACCTAATAGAAGTTGAAAATCTAGAATCTTAAAACTTTTCTTTTTTTTTAAAGTTGCATCATCATCTGATGTACATGCTGTATTTATCAATTATTACTGACGTGAATAAAAATTAGCAAAAACTAATAAATTTACTTCGGAGTTTAAAGAAATATAGAGAAGTATTTTACATAAATTGGTCACTGGGTGGGAAAATCCACTTCCAGCTATATACAACATTATACGTGAGTATATCAGCAATTTTGTTTATTCGCACTACCCATAGACAGATAAAAGAAAGAACGAAAAATTATATTTCTAAAATCGATAATAACAAATTTTGCAATACTTGCATTGGTTGTAAAAATAAATAAAACAAGATATTTTGTTTTTAATGGAAAAATACCTAGTATTTAATTAGCATTTTTAAAATTATTTAGTAATTATTTCCGTAGTTTACGTGTAAGAATAGAACGATGAATTTTTAGTAGAAAAATAAGTATAAAAAGATTAAATTGTAAATTAAACAATTTTTTTGTAGATTTTAATCTGTTTTATTTGGTATAAAAAGTAAAGTTTTAGTGCGTGTCAAATCTTTTTTGTCAATAACGGTTTTACTCGTATCATTCTTTTATGATTTAAATTAGTTGATGAATAAATATCAAAAGTACATTAATTTATATACACAGCTCTTAACAATAGATGCATTCATTTGGTAATTTAGAAAACGAAATAAAAGATTCGGTTATAATTTATTTATTTCGTGTTTGGTTCCGTTTACACTACAGAAATATAAACATACCTTTTTATAAGTTTCCTTTAAACCCATTATAATAACTTTTTATTTAAAAATAATTAATTACGATAATAAATTATTACTATTATTTATAAAATGATATCACAACAATTGTACATCGTTTTATCCAAGTGCGCTATTATACTAAATATATCGCGAAGTTAACGCGCGTTACAATATTTAACCGAAATATTGTTGAAGTAAAAATGAATAAATTTCAATGTTATCATTTATCAATGTTGTTCGGTCTTTACAACAATACGGTGTAACACTGACTGACAAAACATGTCGAGGTATTACTTTCTAGTTTGTAACAAAGTGAATGACTGAGTACAGCGTTTGTATGGTAAACACTGATCGACTAATAATAATTGATGGTTAGTTATAACAACTACATTATATACTATGCAATATAATATGTAGTATGTTAAGTTGTCGATCACTATAGACAAAAACTGGATCGTGTGTCTCGGTACAATAACCTGCTAAGAATTGATGTCAAAAATCAATTAATTTACAATACATCAATATTATATAATTATTTTTACATTAATACTACTCTTACATATTAAACTGATATATTTAAATTTAGTAATTTTTTCGTTGTTAATACTTCATAATTACTATAAGAAAAATTATAGCAATAAAATGGTCATTGAATTGTATGCACAGGATGTTCGATAAAGAAGTGCTATACATTTGAGATAAGCTATATTAAAAAATACGAAACTATTGTACTAGTTAGAGGGTTACTTTATTTGTATCGACTCATATAATATTACATAGATAATGGAATTTTAGAATATAATACCTCAAAGCCAAAAGTGTAGCTCCCAAGATCGGTTAATAATAAAGTATTTAGTAAGTATATCAGGTTTGTCTGATGAGAATTCGAAATTCGAAACACCTTAATCGACCACTGTGTAACAAACTATAATCATCCAGTTGTATAGTTTTGATCTAATAATAATGCATATCTAATATATATCTAATATAATATAATATGCAATATATTATATTATTGTAGTTTCGCTTCTAATATGAAAAATTCGATAATTCAGGCTTGCGGGTGAATCCCGATTATAAAATTGTTAATGCGTACACTGAATTGAATTAAATTATTGTAGCAATTACTCATTTACATTGCGTATGCACTAGAACAGCATCATCAGATTAACTTCAAGACATCACAATAGACGAAGAAAGAACTAGATTCAATTCGAAATGTTTCTTGAATTATAAAGAAAGATGTACTCTATGTACATAATGGCAATTTTGATCTTTTATTTATGTTTTATTAATATTTAATTATATTATTTTTGTTGTTTTGGCAAAACATTAATATCTTGAAATTTTTAATCCTCGAGTGGTCTGTTTATCGTAAACCTTGCCCTGTAAACAAAATTGGTCTTGAATTATTCAAAACATTACTGCTAAATGATCATTAAAATATATGGTATGTAAAAGCAATGCAAATGCAATTGGGCCGCCCCCCCCCCAATGGTATAGAAGCTAACCAAGTAAGTAGGTCAAAAATTACGTTTATACATAATATATACATATAATATTAATAAACACTTAAAATTATTTTATTTTGTATTTGCACATAACTTATTTACAATAATTTTATAATTAATAACAATTTATTTTATCTTATAAGATCCCCACTCGTTGATAAACTTAATCAAATTAATAAATTTGTTGGCATTGAATCTTACCAATTTATAAGATAATGTCTAAAAAAAGCGCAATCGGCAATTTTTGGTCTTAATCCTATATCGGTCACATAAAATACAATTTTAATTATTGCAATAATTATAATATCTTTAAGTTATGTTTTTTTTTCTTATTCTGGATATTTAAATTTGAATTATTCGTTCTTTGTTCTTTATTTATTATTGAAATAAAGAAACACGCTCGTAAGCACTAGATTAACTATATTCAGTTAATATGTTACAAAAATGTTAATTAATGTTATTTATTGATGTTATTTATCAATCAATCAGATAGATAACACCTAATAATAACAATAAATTTAGTGGATCATTAATAATATTTATATTCATTTGTACTTTTAAACTTAATAATTTATTGTCTGCTATCTGTCATCCAATTTTTTTGCTATAATATAATAGAAATATATTGATGTAGTTAAAACAAATAAAATTGCGGTGGTTTTGTTCAAAATATATCAGTACCATGCGATCGGTAAGTTTGAAAATTTTATGTATGGTAAAAGTTATGTTATGCATACTTTCACTTAATGATCATTAATCGAGTTGAGTGTACAATATTAATTGATATACATTGCAAGGTGTCCCACTTATCAGGAATTATTTCAGATCTGTTAATAAAATAACTATAACTAAAGAGAGTTGCACAATAAACATAATTTATATTATTAATGTCATATTAATTGTTGGATCAAGTGACCGAATAATATTAGCTGGACCTTTAAACCTTTATAAAATTAGAAATTATGTTTAAAAATAAACAGACCTTTTGTCCAAAAACTATTATCGTGTTACCAAATCAAATTTTTGAAGATATTTTAATGGTTGATTTTGTAATGAATATTTTTTTTTTTGAATTTAAATTTTTGTTGAATAATTTTTGTAATTATTGTAAATAATTGTAAATTTTTTTTAATTTCTGCGCCATTTAAATGAAAACTGTAAAGGTTGGCACGAGTAGAAGGACGTTTCGGGCTTCCAAGTTTGTTCGCAGAGGCGAGCAGACGTAGTTTTGCAGGTCTCTTCAAAAATTGTAAATTTACGTCCATAGTTTGATTTTTTCTTTTGAGATTACTTTTGAGAATAAAAGTTTTGAAGTTACGTGAGTAATTATTTTGGTTTTATTTTATTTTGGAAATTGTCCAACATTTGGACAACTTTGGATATTTTATGAAATTTGAATTTGGATTGTTGGAGTAAAATTGGATTCGTTGTTTAATTGGATAATTAGATTGGAAATCTTTGCAGTTAATGGTAAATCTAAAATTAAAAATTTTAAAATCGGAAGATTTTGTTAAAGTTCTATGCAAGGAGAGCACCTGCATCGATAAGCGACGCTTGCGGTTATCGTTCCATTTTATTGAATACAAATTTATTTAAAACCTTAATAAGAATTGTAAATTGGAATTATTTTATGGATTAAATTTTATGGTTGATTAAGAAAATTATTTTGGTGTCGCAAAGTAGTAAAAAGAAATCACCCCTGAGGAGTCTCCGCTTCCGATTGGAAAGGCTGGCCGCCAAACTAATGGTAGCAAGGAAGTCGGGAAAAAATTAATTTTACCGACGTTCCACTACACTATCTAATATTACTTAATATGATAACCTGTTCTTGATCTAGAAAGAATATTTGACTTGAAAAATTTTGTCAATATGCACATATGAATCAGTAATAACTAATATTAAATTTAAAAATTAACAGGTTAAGTATACAATAAAAATCAAATTAAGTTCTATTCTGAATTCAAGGTCAATAAATCAATATATTTGGGTTAATGTATCCTCTTGGCAATTATGACGTTAAGTATATCTTATCCCATATACTTAAATTAAAAGCAAAGGAAATTTTTTATAGAATATTATTTTTGTTTAACTTTTTAATTCTATAATATTAATTTAATATTGATTTGTTTTGATAAGAATTAAACTATATACGTATTTATAACATTTATAATCTTTTATGTGATAGTGCTGTTTGACAAAAAAATTCCATAAAAAATTACTACTTGATTTTCAAGATTAAGCTTTTTGAGTAGTTCGATTTCAGTTATAGGTGCTATATAATTTTCATGTTTTCAATTTTAAATACTCCACAGTAATTTATTAAAGAAACAATCAGAAAAAAACTGTTTTTCTAAAGAAAACAATTAGGTATAATAAATTGAAATAGTAAGTTTCGATCAATTTATTGTCTATCATCAGGACACCGATGGCGTCAATACGAAGAAAAACTTCTAATATGCATAATAAATAATAACAAATACTACAATGCCATGCTTCGATATTTTAAATGCTATTTCGTATATATGATGTGGCTGTATTATTGTTGTATTGTTTATTAATTATAATAGCGGATTGAATTTTAAATCTCTTTTGTGAAATTCAATATACCTAAATGTATTTATATTACTTTCCCATTTACGTAGTAAAGGAAAGTATTGTAATCGAGTAAAAAAAAATTTTTAACTAGCATTTTTTCCATAGTCTATGAGTCCGTACCAATCGTTTGGTACGTTCAAATTTCATGTACTGGTTTGTAACAGCAATCTAGAGAGCTGATTAGATTTTGGTTAGAATCCATACATTATTTTTCTATTTATTAAATTTTTATTATTTTTTTTTAATTTTAATTTTAATTATTATTATTATTATTATTTTAGTAATAAATGGGAAAGTTTGTGTTGTCACATCAGATTTTTTACATATTGATATGAAAAGTGATTTAAAAATTTCAATATAGTATAAAACAAATTATTTTTCTACTAGTTAAAACGCTTTTTAAATGCAACATACTTAAAAAAACTGATTGTTGGCAAATTAAAATTAATTACTGCTATTTGCTGTTGTACATATTCCAATCGATGGTTTTCATAAATGAAACTAAATTAGTTTGATCCAATGTGGCGATAGTTAATTTTAATAGGTATTGCAGAACAAAACTAGAACACGCTACATTTCGCTGCAATATTAATTACAAAGTCGTCTAAATTAATGTCATAAATTGATAGACAACTAAATTAGATGTTCTTCAACAAGATAAATGATTTTTACATCGCCTGAAAGAAGCGAAAGAAAAATTCTTAATAATCGTTAAAGATCTCCACGTATAAGAAACCAGATCTATAAAAATATAATATAAGTAACCTAGAAGTATGCAATTTATAAATTACAAATTATTAATAATTGACCAACTCCAATTGTGTGCCACATGTGCCAAGTTTATACTGTTCGTACCTCTGCTTAAACTGGAATCCGAACCACAACAGAAATAATTTCCGTGGAAGCTACTTTAACCCGGCGTCGTTGTTGCCGGTTATCTAATACCCGACTGTTTTTAAACCGTTAACAGCTTTAAAACAAAATACACCCGTTATTTGCTGTTCACAGTAGCTACCCTAATATAGGGTAGGGTATAAGGTAATATGGGGTAACACCCTAATATAGAAAAACTGATATGGTAATATGATTCAGTGGGTAATAATGTACATGGGTAAAATTTACCCGGCCACAACGGCTGTGTTCTGTTTGGTCGCCACAATGACACCGGGTTAAATGGGTTTAGTTCTTATTTCTCATCAGCCCGACATACTGTTTTGTAGTTGTTCGTCTTACAGCTGAATATTTTTTACGTTTGGATTTGTATTATCAAGTTAGCTTTAGATCTGGCAATGAGTGTATCTCATGAGTGTATCTTATGACTATGGTTTACCTCAACTAAAGTCAATACAGGCTATAATGCTCCTTAATTGCATTTTAATTACAAGGATTACAAATTTACAAAAGTGAAAAATATACTTTTTTAGCCAGCATTTTTGTTTAATGCATAGGACATAATTTTTAAAAAAATTTTTAATTAACGGTTATTCAAGTTCGAATTTTAATGACTTCTTGGTTTAAATTATTATATTTAAGGAACTCCAATTATTGCGGTTTTAATTTTCGAAGATTTCGAGTGCACGTGCAGGTGCACTCTAAGAACGCAAGACTTAATGATCACTCTAAAAAAAGTTAAAAAATAATAACGTATTTTTTATAAGTATATGGTTCCAGATTATTGCGGTATTTGCTTAACGGCATTAATCGTAATAACTGGGCTATTCCTATATTGCTGCATATTATGCGGTTTGTTTATTGTTTATCAATATGGTAGGTACCACATTGAATTTAACGAAAAACAACTGCATTAAATCTCTACCAGAAGTTTAAATTACATCCCAAACTCTCGCACCGTGGGTAGGGGGGCAAGTACTTGAGAGGCACGAAATTATATTTTATTATCCTCTACGATCCATTTCAAAAATAAAATTCATAATTATTATTGATAATTTATTATTAGCAGTATTTTTGTGGTTGCAAAGAGCCCATTAGTAAATGTGTTGGGGCGACCAAGAAGCTTTCGCTACGCCACTGCATTCTACTGCAGCAACAACAGGGTATTTAACAAAATCTTTAAAATAATTACCTACATGATAAGAAATAATTACATATTTATAAACCTAAATACTTATGTAAAGTAATTTACACTACACATATTTATTATATTATATTGCTAATTCAAGAGTAGGTGTATTATTTATGTATACAAACATAAAAAATATTTTTTTAATTTTGTATGTAGTTTATTAGTCGCATTTAATAGATAAAAGCTTAATCTTATCGAAAACTAGACATTTTTTTATCAGAATCCTACGTTAGCCTTTGTTCTAAAAAATATATTTGTTACGCGCAACTGAAATAGGTGTTTATTTTTACTGATTAATATTGTAATTTGTAATAATATTAAAGGTCCACCACTTGACCACTTCATCTATATTTATGTGTGTAAATCATAAATGAATATCAGTTTTGGGTGTTTAGAGTTTAAATTTCCATTCAAAACTTTAAATCCTAAAAAAAATTAAAAAGTAAGTTTAAATAAATGGGATGGTCAATCTCCCGGTCATGAGATTTTAAATAATATATACAAACATACTTTCGTAATTTCCTGCTTTCTTAATTATTCTAGATAAAAAAAACCTTCAAATATAATTTTTAGAGCATAAAATTCTGCATTTAAATCGATAAACAAATAAAATACAATAAATAATTAACAAATTAAATTTGTATATCGAAAATTACCTCATACGAATTACCTCAGTAATATATTCTTCTGAACTCATTTTGAAGACTGCAAATGCTAAAATAATCAAACCGGATTAATTTGGACGATTGACGTGAAAAAGCTCCTCTACTGTGAAATAATATATTCGTATTTCACACCCATTGGTTTGTTTTCGACGCTACACGACGCGTCGCAACACTAAATGTTCGCACTCTGAATAGATAATAGATTAGCATTGTTTCGATCATATTCACAATTTTACCTATAACACTGCATTGATTTCATCAGATTAATAAAATAATAATGTTCTATCGGTCTAGGACATTTCGCCGTTGTCGTTCCGCCGTCGACTTATTTCGTCGTCGGAAATTTAGAATTTAATTTTTCATTTATAGAATTCTTTTAGGAAATGAGAAGGAAACTACATTTTTTTAATATACAATACAAATAATTAAACAAGATAATTCGAAATATTTTCGAATAGAGAATTTATATTTCTCTTAATTTATTTAAACCTGATTTTTTTCTGGTATATCTGCCAAAAATCGACACCAAAAACCTACATCAAACAATACTAGGTTTTCAAAATGCCCCACTTAAATTAAGTTTGGCAGTTGCTTACCTATGATGAGGTTTAGTCTGGCGCTTTCCAAGCTTTGAAAGCTTTACGAAAAGAGCGTGTGAAATATGCGTTCGCCTCGGAAAAAGCCGTGTCGACGTGCTTCCATACCGAACGGGGGGTTTTAAGCGTTAACACGACAATGTGGATAATTTAAATTTAAACGAAAGGTACCGTCAAACGGGGTGAGTCAGGACATAGGGGGTCAGTCGGGACAAACATGTTTTGCTGATAAATAGCGGTAGATTTCAATTTCAAGTTTCAAAACCTACTCACCGATGTCCTCTATAGTGAATGTTTGTATTCTATCCGTGCTTATCACGTACGTGTTTGTCAATAATTAAAATTTGATTATTAAAAAAAAACAATTTTTTTTTATAAATAATATCAGTTTGTTTGGAAATTAAATTCTTGTTAAGACTTCTTATGTTGACGTCTCAGAGAATTTATTCCTCAATTTTCAAGACTAAAAATATACACAAATGAGTCCTAAATCTATTGTGTTCAAAATACTATTTTGCTCACCAAACAAATTCGTGATGATCATAAATGGTTTTTTTTTTTTGGTAACTCTTAACAGGAATTTAATTTCCAAACGAACTGATATTATTTATTAAAATTTTATTAATATTGGATGAGGATTATCTACATTTATATATAATAACAAGAGTTTTTCAAAGTTTTTAAAAAATTGCCTGTTTTTTATTAATTAGATAGAGTCTGTTGGACCAAAAGGAGCACATTTTTGTAAAGGTGATGTGTATGTTTTTTTTAAGTCATAAAATATATCTCTACTCTTTCCAAACACGGGAAAAACGGGCCAAACTGGGCATTTTAAAGCGTTGTCCCGACTCACCCCAAACGCTGGGGTGAGTCGGGACAGCAAACAAAAATTGTTTTCTCCTAATTTTGATAATTTTTTGCTAAAGTATTTAGTTCAAGTTCTAGCTTAGGCTTCGATTGCAACATGGTTAAATACTTGGACCTATAAACGTAACAGAAAAGATGCAGTCATTCAAAATATACCAAAACCTGTCCGGACTCACCCCGTTTGACGGTACTTAATACTTATTATTAGTGTTTATTAGTATATAAAAGTCAAATGTAATGTTTGCAATAATAATCCAAAGAAAATGTGATATTTGTTATTGGAGTGGCGGTGAAGAAAGTATGCTTACTTTTTTCTAAAGAAATTAAAAAAATATAATTTATTATGTCATTTTATAAATTATACATTAAATATGCAAACAAATTCAATTTTAAATTTTAATTTATTTGCAATTTTGCCACCACAGCGCTACACTTTTGCCGACCCGCACCTAAAATAAAAAAGCTTTTAAAGCCAAGCCATTTGAAAGCGCAATGAAGTACCAGACCGAACGCGGCCTTTATAAGTTGTAGTTCAATACCAACTTAATTTCAGTACAAGCTGAAAAACTTCATTATTTCATATCGCAAATGAATAATACATCTTACTGTCTTTCATACAGAATGTTTTAGTTTATAATAGTAATATACTGAATGCTGTTCTAACTTTAAACCATTTATTGTTTTTGTAATAAATTTTGTCTTATAGAAGCATAAATTATATCTACATTTGAGCAACAACGATGTTTTAATATTGTTTTAAATATTTTTTAATCGTTGTTCTAAGTACGGGTACGGGGGTACTAAAACCATTATTTACCTTTCTTTTATAAAATCTCAGAACATTTTATAGTGTTTAATTGTAATTATCTATATTATCTAATTGTATAAGATAAGATTTGTTGAGAATTATCGTACAGAAGATAAGAATTACAACAAAAATCTAAAATTTGTTTTAATTTCGTCAATAAACAAATTTACCATAATTCTAATAGTTGTAAATTTGAAAACTGCTCCAATTCGGAGATATGTAAAAAATTTTGCTCAAATCTACAAGAAATTGGAAAATACAGAATACCTACCAAACAAGTCAAGCGAGTATAATAATTTGTGCAAATAGTTTCAAGTTATCAGCATTTGTGTAAATTAAAATTTTTATTGATAATTTTTTTGAGTATTTAATTAACCATGAAATGTAAAGTACATGTAATTACAAAAACTAAAATATTTAACAGATTTAGAAATTTTTTGTCATTGACCCATTAAATTGTCGAATATTAAATTATATAATATCTTAAATAATAATAATATGTAAACATGTATTTGTCAAAGCAATTTATTAATTGTTTCAAATTTTTGAATATTGAAGTTCAGTTAAAGGTAATTTAATTTGGTACTTTACTTACATACATAGCAAGCTGACCCACTCTAGTACGCCCATACTAAGCGATTAATTTTGTTTCAAAACTAAAATTACAAATAACATCATTGAAACTATTTTATGAAATAATGGTTTTTCTGAAAATGTTCAAAAACTTCACTTTTGACTACAATAATGTCATTCAATTGTCGAACTTAAAATTTTACTTTTTCTGATGAAAGTAATTCTTTTTATTTTATTGTTCACCATTAAATGGCGCTAAAGTACTTTTGTGCCGCAAATAACTGCACTAAAAGTAATCTTAGTTAAATTTAATGATTTTATTTTAATCAATACACAAAGACTGTTTCCTGACAACACATGAGGTTTAAAATTTTTATGTAATAATGATAAAGCTGATTATAATAATTATTAAGATTTTTATTTTTAATTAATTATTAATTTTAATTCACTTTTAATTAATAATTATTATAAGAAAATATTATTAAATATATTTATTTTGAATATTATTAATATTAATCTTTTTAATGCCAATATCTTGTAAACTTATCAAGTCTTAATGGGGATACAACTTTACATTACATTACATTATTTACATTAAGCGTAAAATTACATTATATATAGTTGGTATAAAAAGTTTTGTTTATAAACCAAACTTATGCATTCTTTTTGTGTTTTATTTTGTGAATTATCATTTCACCGTGGTATTACGATGAAGTAAATAATTCAGAATCATACTCAAAACAACATCAAATGTACGTAACAGAGTTGCCATGTTTTTGACATTTGGTCAAATCCGTAAGAAACGCGAGGAAAATCTTTTAACGCTACGAATTTTAAATTATTTTTTTAGTTATTTTTAGAACGAAAACTTAAAATACCAAGTACTATTGTGTTTTACATAAAAACGTTTTTTACTACTGTTTCAAAAAGTACAACTTTTCGATATTCATTTGAGTAAGGTAAACTAAGTTTTTCTGCACAGTGAATAAATGTATAAATCTACATATTAAACAGAATACAATACCAAATGTACTTTTTTAAAATAGACATTGCTCGTGAAAATGTTATAAAGAAAATATTTAATTTAAATTTTTACATAATTTTTTTGTACCGGACTACCAGGTAATATAAAATAGAACCCGAAATATTGCATACCAAATCAAGAATTTGAAGTTGACATATGTGAGCATGCGACATGTTTTTCTAAAGTCATTAGACTCCCGTTTAAAATATATTTTTGTTTAGTCTGCTTTGAAAAGTTGTACTTTATTTTTAAACTCAGGTAAGAACTATCCCATAGTTGAATCTATGACGATCCAGCTTGATAATTAATTATTCATTGGTTTAGTAATCGCAAAATTTTTAAATGAGAGCGCGTGGGAGTTCTTTATTAAATTAATATAAAAAACATCAAGTTATAAAGTATCTGCAAATAGTTGCAAATCTTTATAAAATACTTTTATAAATAGCTCTGAGTAAATCAATCATGTTCTCCAGCATCCTTTTTTTTTAACTTTTGACAATATACTAAAAGGTTTATTGCTAAAATTAAAATAAATTAAATTTTTTTGAAATCTTGTTACTCGAGAAAAGAATTTTATTTCATCAATTCTACTAATATAGTTCGTTTTGTATTGCTAAATATATACAGAGTTATTCAAATAATTAATTTATTACACATTTTCGTTTAGTTTTTAATTTAAATTTTCTTACCTTTTCTGGAGAGTCATTATCGGTTGCAGCAAGTCTTCCATCTGTAATTTAAAGAATAAATTTAAAAAAATATTTTGCAAATATGTTTGGAAAATAATTAAAAAAATATTTAAACGATTATTTTTTTGGTGTATTGACGAGAGCTTTGCTTTGGTGCTAATTATTATTATAACCGATTATTATATTTCAATAAACAATAGGAAGAATCTAAATAATGTAGGTAAACAAAGCATTTAATAAAATGCGAAATAATTAAATGATTTACGCGAAGTTAAATAAAATAAAAGAATATCCTTAATAATTATTCTTCGTTGTAAGAATTTTATTTTTAATTAAAATTGTTGTAAAAATGCGATATTATAAAGTGTAATAAGTAATTAATAACTAAATATGATAAATATTTGTATAGTAGTCGCAATATTGTAGATAAAGTCTGTTAATATAGAAATATTATAACATTAACGTAAATCACAAAATAAATAATAATTTGAATATTGATTAGTTTTTAATAATAGGTATATACTTAAGACTATTCTTGGAATAATCATTATTAAAATTATTCTACGCCACATATTTACTATATTAAGTTCTATACACCATTTCAATTAAGAAGACCCCATAATTTTAGAAGAGTTTGAATACCATTAAATTTACCATTAAATAAAATTTTATTTAGTTAAAATACTCGAAGATGAAATAAAATACTTTAGAACCGGCCGTCACCGGCAGTAAAGTGCTTAAATAATAAAGTAACGATAATTCAATTTAATAATTATTTTTTACATTTTCAGAAAAAATCTCCTAATTCAACTCAATCAGTAAACACCCTAGCTATAGTTGGATAAATATTAATTCATAACCTTCGAGGATCAGATTACAACAGAAGAGACATAATTATTATGTATGACCATAAGAGAAATTTACATGCCCCGATATGATCGTACAATATATGGAATATCTACGATATCGATTTTTCAATATTGTTTATATTTATTTAGTTTAGAACTTTATACTCTTTGTAAATTTTAAATAATGTGAAAATATAATTTATTTATAATCAATTAATTCTCCTACGCTACGTAAGAAATAATCAAAGTTTATCATTTGTTACTAAAATAGTGTATTGACACACTTTTTTTTGTAAATATCAACTTTCTCAATAATAAAATGTTTTTGCCGCTAAAATTACTTTTTATATGATGCAAATCCGTTTGTAGGTGTATACTGTAAAGTTTAAACCAGTAGTGTTCAAGTTGAAAAATTTCAAGATAAACAACGTTCGCAATATTTAATTTAATTACATTATGTAGATTAATTTCACTATTATGGTAACAATCGTGTAAGTTGTTACATTTTCTTGATATACTTTCTCAAGAACCGGTCTAGAACTTTTTAACTTGGAAGATTTTTATTTGAAGTATTTCAATCATCAAAGTAACAATCGCAGTAATTTTTTGTATTTATTTTAGCAACAGTGTTTTCACTTTCAAATAATAATAAATTATAAGTTTGTTAATCAAGTATAATATTTACAAATCAAAAGATAATCTAATGTTACTTGTAACATAAATGCCAGAAAATTTCACAGCTTAAAAGTTCAGATATAAGTATTAATTTTTGTATAAGTATATTATTGTTGTACATTATCGTTACCGATAATAATTAATTGATAGAAAAATTAAAATAAGTAGTTTTTCCAGGTATACCTTACCTATCTACCTACCTACCAACTTATTGGAAAATTTGAAAATTTAACTAAAGCTTAACCGAACGCTAAATTATTTGACTTTTAACTCTATATCATTGATTGACCTATTCACTGCTTCATAGAAATATTTTCGATCCGGTCTTGTTATATAGCGATCTTTTGTTTGATTTGTTAAGTGCCTTTATTTTATTACAGTCTCTGATTATTTACTTTATCTAAAGGTATGTTTTGCTAGAAACTGCAGCAGCAGAGCAGTTACGGCCGCGTCAAGTGCGATTGCAATACCTAATGGGAAGTACTGCGCTGCAATTGTACCCCGGTCTTGCTAGAAACTGTAGCTGCCATAAGTTGCATCGTCTAGCAACACACGTAACAGATATTGCATAAGAACAGTTAGCCAAGGTTATGCGGTGCTGCTTGTGCAGTTGTTAGCAAACCGTACCTTAACAGATCTCTAACTTTAACTAGAAAAATGTCTACTTTTGTCACATAATGAACTTTTTTAGACGAAGCGTCTAAAAGTGTCTTTTTGTGAAGAGTTTGTAAGATTAACAGACAGAAAATGGTATCTTTAGATTAGCACCTTATAGGCACTACGTAAAGCGCCTAGATGCCTAGACCATTGGCGGCACTAAAGTACTACTTTAGTTTACTTGTATCTACTTTAAGGACTTTTAAAGTACCTACTTTATTTTTTAAAGTAACATTTGAACTCAGACAATTTTCTCTCTCTATTTTTAAGTTTAAACTATTTTGATTGTCTAAAGTAATAATAATTAATATATTCACGAAACCAATGTTAAAATCCAGATGGCATAGCATTTTCCACTTTGCTTTTATATAGTTTCGTGAAAAGAATATAACAAACATCCTTATTATATTACCCCACATTTAACTAGAATATACCGTCAATCTTTTTAAACTTTACTAGTTTAGTTTTTAATATTCTTTTCCTTAGAATATCCTAGCTTTTCCTAAGTATGCCAATAAATAAATGTAAATTAAAACACGCATTTCTTGCTAAACATGAAAAAATATCAACTTTAGACAGCTACATAACTTTGTCATTTAATTGCTAAGCTTTAATCAAACTTCAAGTTTTACTCTTTTGTAAAAGTTGTTACCGGTTACTGTTCAAGTCTTTCAGTATTGAATATAGAATAACAATAAATTAAACGTATTCCAAACTTAACATTTAATTTATGATTATATACGAAAATTTCAAAAATATAGTGTGTTTCTTGGTTTTTCTTACTTGAAAAACCGTAAGTTGCGTTATTAACTTTTGCTATATTTGTAAAAAAAAACACTTTAATTTGCAACTTATAGTACAAAATGATATTGTTATCGTGCTATTTTTTAATCTGATAATACCAGATATTAAATTTTATCTTGAAAATGTTCTGATGCAATTGTGTATAGAAATTCATGAGTTTTTGGTTTTGACACAAAACCGATTCGGCGCAAGATCTTTTGGTGCATAACCAATACGGAACAAGCCTCTCTAGCTTTACTCGGGAGTAAAATTGGTTATTTTCATTAGTCTCTGAAGATATCTTATTATCTCTGTTATACTATGAACAAAAAATCTCTAGAAAGTTTTCTTTACTTTTATTAGCCAACCTAAGTCGGTTCATTTACATCCAACTAATCAAATCTGAATTAGAAGATATAAAAAGTAATCTATGCGAAATTGGCATCTAATAAGATGACAAAGTATAACAATACTTGCACTGGGTCAGAGAAAACGCCATTATTTCCTCAATATGTTTGTATTTCTCAGGCTCCTCTCTTTCTTAATACCTATAATCTACAATTTTTTCCAAACGTCAGAAAATTTAATTTGATATATTATTTAATAGAACTTAATGATTTCTATTTTTGTTAAAAGAATTGTTTTATTCTACTTCCGGCGACGGTTGCTACTGAGAGTGAGGTAAATATCACTTTAATGTTAAGGCATTAAACTGCTTTGCCATCTTTATGTTTAGTTCTAGTGCCGTTCATCGCCGACAGTAAAAGTAATATTAATTAACCCTAAACTTGGCAAGCGCTTATTTTTCGACATAAAATTCTTTCTGTCTGAGATGATATCTATTTTTCAACCCTACCTGGTAAATAGAATTTTTGAAACTATGTATCTTCTGAGATACATTGCCAACTTTAGGGTTAAACATAATTTTTCTTCGTTTGAAAAACCTATTCTTTCTTTCGGAGCAAAAGAACTTTTTATGATCAACCTTACAGACTCGGCACAAAAAATGTTATGTTAAAAATGTTATTTTATGTGAAATTATTTCACTACATACCCGATCGAAAGTTTACTTAATTTATGATAACTTTTCCAATTTAAATTAACAAGTGGAACACAAGCAAGTTGACGTACTATTAGGTAAAAATAATATTTACCATTCTGTGAGGAAATTAAATTATTCTCTATTCCTTCTGTTGCCTCAGATTCTTTTTCGGTACCCATTTTAAACACTCAAATATCACAATTATATTAAATATAAAATGTAGGTGTGCACAATTAAATAGTTAAATAGTCACTGAAAAAATTGGTATTTAACTCGGACAATTAAATGAAACTGATAAAAATACTTGATTTTTGAACGAAGTGGTTTCGATATCTTTTGTTGCACTTAAGATCTAGAGACAAGTAAAATTTTACCAAGTCATACTTCCATTGATTTAAAAGTTACCTAAGTGATCATTAATATGCAAAAAATTGATAATATTCAAAATGATAAAAATACAATATACATATTGTATAATATAATGTCATTATTTAAACCTCATTATAAACAAACATTATAAAGTTGTTTTTCTAAGTAGGTACCTATTATAGGTACTACTTACAATAAATTGTCTTAGAAAAATTCCTATTAATTTTCTCGAGTGCGCTCGTTCTTCTAGAGCTTAGGAACCAAGGAACCAATGTAGGAACCAAGAAAAATAAAAATAAAACTTTTCTCGCAAAATAGTGGTTACTCAAAAAAGAGATACATTTTTTCAGTTATTTTTTAACTTTTCCGAATTTTTAAAAAATAGTGAAAATTTGAAAATTTTGATTTTTTGTTGGTTCCTATCATAGAAGGATATACCGGGTGCTGAATGAGTTAGCCGAACATGGGAAATTAACATGTAAAAACTTATTTATGCAAATTCCTGCTTCCCTAATTATTTTAGAGAAAAAATGAAAGATACAAAAATAATGCAGAAATATAAACAACGAATGATAAGGGCATTAGATTTCATCTAGCTTTTAATTTATCAGACTGGTCATGTAAGTTTCCATGGCAATTATTTTTGAAAATTGAAATTAAATTGAATTTATTACATGGCCAGTGCGATAAATGAAAATGTTAACAATTTCGAAACCATTTTTTAACTTTTTAACTAAAAGCTAGATGAAATCTATTGGTGTTATCATTCGTAGTTTATATTTCTGCATTATTTTTGTGTTTTTCATTTTTTCTCTAAAATAATTAGGGAAGCAGGAATTTGCATAAATAAGTTTCTACATGTTAATTTCCCATGTTCGGCTAACTCATTCAGCACCCGGTATATTTTTCTTTTGAAAATTTTTTTGTGAATTCTTAAAATATACATAAATAAATGATAAAAAAATATATTCAAAAAATGCCCGATATTTGGGCTTCTAGACTAGAATACCTCCTTAAAAACTAAAATTTTTTTGGCTTTTTGTTTAAAATCACTTTTTATATTTATCTTTACTTTTATTAGTGATATATCAAAGTTTTGTGTATTCTCTTATCTCAAAGCAGGTACTAAATTGTAATAACATTAATAATTTATTTAAAAATTTACTTAACTTATGGACAAATTTTTTGGATTTTTAGGTACTAATGATTTTAAAAATTACGAACAATATAAATGATTCATTATAATATTCATGAACTTGAATTGAAACATGAACCGAAATTGTCGGTATTGCCTTCATCAGGATTATCTATATCTAAATAAAGAACAGGAGCTTTATTATCATTATTTTTCAAATTTTTGCTAATTGGTAATGATTTATTAAAAATTATAATTGTATTTACTTCCTAATAATGTTGCAATAAAAGATTAAAGTTTATAATTTTAAATGAGCTACTTCATCAAGATTCGCTTTAAAAAGCATTTCTCTAACCAAGTTCTTTTTTTATAAATATGTTTCTGTAGTTTGTTGCTAGATCCGAGTCCAAAAAATTATAAATATCCACCCCGACATGAATATTTGCTGCAAAATGTTTGAATTTGTTAAACATGAAACTGTAAGCGACTATACACAAAATCAAATTAAAAACAAGAAAAACAATGCTTAACTATTAGAAAATAATAACAATACATAAATTATGACAAATCGTTTACAGCAACAAGTTTAATTTTTGTAACATCAGTTTGTTTACATGTTTTATTACTTTGGGGGTGTCCATTAATTACGTGGGCGTTTAGGGGAGGGGAGGGGGTCAAGCCGTGTCTCACCCAATCTCATGTGGGGTGAGGGGGGTCTCGGCAAATATCACGTAATTTTTTTCTCTTAGCTAGTTTTAAATAAAAATAATTAAGCAAATTATGTATTTTTAAATAAATCCAACGCAATTAAGCACAGATTAACGTATTTACACTAAAAATACACATTTAAAAAAATCTCACGTGACATTAGGAGGGGGGGTCAATCCAAAGCTCACGACATCTCACCAAGAGAGGGAGGTTTAAAAATCGCCAAAATCACCTTGCGTAAATGGACGCTCCTTTTCCATTGCAGAATATTTTATATTATTGCATATGAATGCATACATTTTTTTCGTTTTGTCATAATAATTATTATCAATTTTCAATACTTGCAAATATAAACCTGCTGATTATTTGTTTAACTATTTGAAAAAGTGAATACGTTGGTTTTCCTAAAAGAATTTGGAATTTTTATTTTATATCCTATATTATATTCGATTATGAAAATAATATTAATTTTCAAATATTTCCAAGTGTATAATTAAAATTTCGATATTCTCTACAATAATTTCAATTATTATTTTATTTTTACTGTAGATAGTATTTTGTAAGAAAATGTAAAACTTTTATTTAATGATTACACTGGTCGACAGTGGTTTTGTTGCCCTGGATTTTTGATTAATTTTTGAAAGATTTTATGTAAAAAAGCAATATTTTTTCCAAATTGGTTCTAGTTATTTATTTTTTGATATTTTTATATTTGACTCAAAAATGCATTATTTCAATGAAAAATTTGATTTGTTTTTGTAATATGAAAATTTTATCAATAAAACACTATTAATGGCTTTGGTTATGATACTCAATTTATTAAAAAAAAAAATTTAAATATAAAAAATTTAGAAACTTTTTTTGAAAGATGTGTTTGCATGCTCATATGCTCAAATCTGCACCGATTTCTTGAAAATGTTTGTAAACCTTTGCATTTTTTGACGTAGTTTCTACACCAAAAATCTAGTCAACATTTCTTATACTTCAATACTTCATTACACTATTAAATTAATTTTTAACACAGAATTTAATACAAATAACGTTTTTAAAACAAAAATTAAATCTGAAAATCACGGATTTTTAAAGTTATGCAATAAACAATAATTTTCTAAACACAAACTGTACAACGAATATGGCTAAAAATTGACATGTAGATTACTCATAGTTGTATCAACTTAGAAAAAAAATTTTATCTTATTTGGTAACTTACACCGTGCGAAATGCAAACATTTCCAATATATTTTGAACATACCTCGTATATTACATTAACGTAAAAACTAGAGCCAATATTGGCCAATTTTCGTTATATTCATAACTTTTACGTTCTTAATCTTCAAAATTCAATGAAAAATTCAGGGCAACAAAAAAATGCTTTTTTTGTAGACCTATGTTATCATAAGCTAAAATATATTTAAAAAAAAAGTTAATAACAATAAAACTACGAATACACTAAGAATTACACTAATATTAAATCACACTACAATAACAATCAATTAACAATAAGTCTGTATTTATGTAACACTTTGTATGTTTATTTATCACATCACTATTTTATTTCACTTAACACTTGCAAGTCAGAACTCGAACTGCTTTGATCTAGCCTAGTCTTCTTGGAGAGAACATTATCATACATGAGTCATCATGTATGAGACATCGTGGACGAGTCATTACGGATAAGTCATCAAATACAATTAACCAGTATTGTTACGCAACATTATCTTCAGAATCTCTTCAACATATTCCCAAATGTGATAATAGGGTACAGTAAAACCCCTTTATAACGCGGTTAATTCGTACTGCATTATACGAAAACCACATTATAATGATTGGACACTCAAATTTTTCGATAAAAGTTGTATTTAATTGAAAAGCTACTCATACATATCATTCATAAGTCTATCAAGCATCGCGCAATTCTTGATTAATTATAATTTTTGTTAAATTATTGTCACTACGTAATTGAGAGTCTTTCCTTACCTAATAATATAAAACTAGCTAAAAATGTACTAAGAATTATAAAAATGACAAATATTTTATATCAACTAATTACTCTTATACTACTTTATACCAATTTATCGAGAAAGACCCTCAAAATAATTATCAAAACTGTTATTTTTTACCTTGAAATACAAGTGTCCAATAACTATATACTAGCTATAACTATAGAATTTACCCTATCTAATATTGTTAGAAATTTATTTTATATAAATAATTTGATTAATAAATTTGAAAATTGTATTAAAAAGAATGAAGTAGGAAATTTGTAATCAAATAAAGTAAAATAAAGCTGTGTAAGGGACGCTATCTCCAGCAAACCGACCATAGATCCGGCACTGATCAATGGATCATAATACAAAATTAGATTTTACTATAGGCAACTTATCTAACAATCAATTTAGGCAAAGGTCAGGTGGCGGTGAAAATATTACGCAGTTAGTGTACACTTGCGCATTGGTGTCAGCTGTGCTTTGTTTTGTGTATTGTTGACGTTGTTGACTACTGTTCTGTGTCAACGCCATTGATGTAATATTTGCTTATTATTATACAACAATTCAAATTTATTGAGTAATGATCTGTTAATTAAGTAATACCTAAATTAATATCAAAATGAGTGGCGGTAGTAAGAATGATCTGGAAATCATCTACAATCTTCAATGGAAACATTCATCTACCTATGAAAAGGCGAACATAGTTGGAATGTACGACATTCCAGCTACGACGTTAAATTGGGAGAGCTTTAAAAGTTATGTTGTAAGTAAAATTGCTTCTTTACTTGGTGTCCAAAGTCTTATTTTCACATTTTTTAATCATTAGCTTAAAAATTCTGGAGCCACTGCTAATGACATTAAAATATCCTATGTCAGCCTCAACGAAAAAGAATTTCCTATCGAATCTCAGCTTGATTTTCAAATTGCTATGTATTCATTTCGGCAAAGAGCGCGCAATGGAGATATCATAACTTTGATGCTGGAGTTGATCAATGACAAAGATATACTAAAAAAACGCAATAGTTTGATTCGTTTGGAACGTCGCAGTATTAGCAGAAATAGCGAAAGTTTGTCTGATAAATCTTCGTCAGATGATGTGAAACAAGATGCTCCACCAAATTGGTTCACAAAATACATGGAAGGGGTAAGGTTTTGATTTTAATGATTTATTAATTTAATGACAACTATACTATTATGTTGGATCTTTTTGTTTGGTATTTCAAAAACTAGAATTTTATTCAGGGTCAGTCAGACAAACTTTATGTTCATCCCATTGCCCATCGATACTGCCAGAAAGCTATCCCTGCCTTACTGCTTTTGGTTTTCAAGTATTTTCCTCAGTTTAGCTTCTCGTCGAGTATTTTACTCAGATATTTGACTTCATTTGTCTTTATAGCAGGACTTTTACATTAGTTCACTATAAAAAGAAGTACGTAATAACTAGGCCCATTACTGCTTTATAGAAATAAAAATAATGGAATATTAATTTAAACTAAAATCAAATAAAATCAATACTTTTGTTTTGAACAAAAGTTTACTGATTCAATTTAATTTTGTTAATTTTATCGAGAAAATTTACTTTTAAAATAAAAAACCAGCGCAGTTTTTGTTTATGTATTTATTTATTTATTCATTCAATAAAATCATTTCTTTGAGATTTTGGTATTGGTGTCTTTAAGACAAAACTATCAAACCATAAAAAATTGTCTGGCACTAGTTTCACATATTGTCTATTTACTGTATAAATGGTTATTTGCCTGATTTTTAAAATGTAAACATTTTAAATTTGCAATGTTTTAATTTCAGTTCAAAAAAGAAATTGTTGAAGAAATTACGAATTCTATCGTTGGACAAATTTCAACCTTGAAGAGCGAAAATGTAGGTCACTCTTCTTTTAGTTACAAAAAGGCAAATAAGCTTGGAATTAATGCTCCAATCATGATCGAGTAAGTGGAATATTTTAAATTTTTATTGTTTATTAATTATATGTTGTATTTTAGCAAGGAATTGACTAAAGCCTTAAAGCTTGAGCGTAGGCTTGATAGTAAGCTGGAAAAATTGGAACAAAAATCGAAAAAAATTAGGGAAAAGAAGTTGGCTCTCGTGGATTGTACCGAAGATGAAGCTATCTCTATGAAAGGTTTTGTAAACGATTCTTTGAAAATGGGTGCCAGAAGTTGCAAAGAATCAAAAATTCTTCACATGTCTGGAGGTGAAACTTACTGTCATCAATGGACTGTCATGAACACAGGAACATTGCCATGGACTTCAAAAGTATGCTAATTTAAAATGTAATAATATTGATTCATGCGTAACTTTTTATTTTAGACTGAACTTTGTTATGCTTGGGGCTCTGCTTCTTTGGTTCCGACCGATAAAAGTATATCTTTACCACCATTGCAACCAGGCGAAACGGACATTGTTCTTACCTTATTGAAAGTACCTAGTAAGTTTTACAGCTATGATTTTTGTACATGTTTAACTTATGCACATATTAACAGCAACGCCTGGCCATTACGAATCTTATTGGTTTTTTACCCATGAAAAGCAAAGATTTGGAGAAAGTCTTCATATAAACATTGCAGTGGATCCCCCTGCCGTAAAGGAACGTTCTGCAGAAATTGGTTTATTAAAAACTATCGAAACTGACAACTCCTCTGACAATTCTTCAGATTCTATAATTATTTGTACTGCTTGTAAAGAGGTTGACGAATCTTGCAACTTGAATGATTTAAATGCTGTTGAATCGGTGACTACTACAGATATTCAAATTAGCGATAATCACAGCATTATATCTATTGCCGACAGCAGTTCTACCGAACAATCTTGTAATGATGAATTTGTCGTAATTACCAACATCGATTGTTGTGAAAACGAACAAAAACCTGATATTAAAATCATGAATGATGAAGTTGATCTGGAAAATGACAAAAAATCGTTTGAAGTTTGCACTGGCAACTCAAACTCAATTGATCCTATAATTGAAACAAGTGTGAAGAATACAAAATCTGATTATGCATTTGTAACCATTAATGGAGAGAAACATCCGGTACCTAAATATTTATTGCGAGATGATTATTTAGCAACAGCTGAAGATGCACCTACTCCAGTTAAAGTTCAAGATGAAGTGCTTGTTAAAGAGAGTAATTGTACAAACAATGATCACGAACGCGTTTGTGATAGTAATTTGTCAGATAATATTTCTCTAGAACAAATTTCTCTACCACGGGACCCTAAAAACACGATTGAGAATACAAATGTTGCTCCTAGTATTGCGGAGTCAACCGAATGCTTACCAAATACTTCATGTAAAGGTTCCATTCATTCAGAAGTAAACGATTTTTCTAAGGGCGATTTTCCTCCAATGAGAGATTTTGAACTTAACAGTTCTCTTAATTTGAATTCTTCCCAAATAAGTGATAGTATTGACGCTGTCTCACAGGCAACAAATACTAGTATTAAAAATGTTCCTTCAAATTATTTTTATGATTATCCACATGAACATTTTTCAACACTACCGGTTCCCAATTATGTACCTTTACCAAATGAACATCAACCTTATTACAGCAGAGATAACTTAACCATCGAAATTCCACCACCACCCCCAAATGGATCTGATGTTCGAAATAGTTACTTTGAGGGATACCCGGTTGGTTACTCACGTAGTTTCCAGCCTTATGTAAGTTACAACGGTATGATGAAAGACTACGGTCAGTTAATACAACAAAAAAAAATGACCGGTAAGAATTTGAAACAAAAAGTTTTCTTATAATCAAATGATTTCATTTTAAGAACGTCAATATTGGAATGAAAATGGTGTACCTTTAAATAGACCAACATCAAGACGATCAAATCATAATTTGCCTAACTCTTTAGATATGCGAAATGAGAAGGTTATGGCCGCTAATGACTTGGTTACTGGTGCAGTTGATGTAGCTTCGTCTGCCATAAATACAGCACGATCTGTATTGAACATGTTAAATACATCCGAACAGGTTTGTAATATTTTTTATGCCTATAATTATTTTTAATAAATTTTTAATTTTAGGAGAAACTAGATAGTAAATCTCTTCGTGAAAAAAATTTAGCTACTCTTAGGGATATGGGTTTCGTGAATGAAAACATAAATAAAACTTTGTTAGAGCACTACGAAAATGATCTCACGAAAGTCATAGCTGAACTTGTGTTATAATACAATAGAAAATATTTAAAGATTGGTTAGTTTTTTACATTAATTATATTTATTGGAGATTTTATTTTCTATTCATATTCTATTGTTTCGAGTTATAAATTTAACTTATTTTGTTTTTCATAATTTCTTGATTTGTTTCAAATTTTGGCAACTTAATTTGGTGATTGAGATTATTTTGAAATATTAAATAGGTTTGTAAGATTGATCCTATTTTTAGTTGCAATTAACGGAATTTGTAAAAATGGTTTTGACAATTTAAAATTTAATTCCAGTGCTTACAAAATTATTTTGTGTAAAATCTATGGAATTTAAGAATATTGATGTTTAAATGTTGATGTAATTAAATATATAGAAATATTAAAATAATAATATTAATTTTGAAAGTTGAGAATTATTAATTTTTTTAAAATAATTTTTGCGCAGTAAAATGTAATTCTGGCTTAATATTAGATTACTTTAGTGTTTTGGTGTTTGTAATTGTTAATAAAAGAGTTTATGTTTCTTTCAAAATTAATCCTAATACCTATTAACGCAACAGTTTATTTTCACTCGGTCATTAATTTAGTATTTTTAGCTTTCATTGGTATTTTATTTACATTCCACTATGCAACTAATTCACAAAAACCACGTAGATGATTTAAAAAACACAATAGCACACTTTGTTCACAGTAACTGGTCTTGTAAAGTATTTGATTAAATGTATGCAAGTACTTTCTGTGATATTAAATACTTTTTTAAAGTATTATTTACAAGATTGGTTATTTAACTGAATTTCGTCAAGGTTTAAAATATCTCAAATATAAAACTAATGCTTATCATTGCAACCTTCGCTAATGGGGCACTTGTACATAAAAAATTATATTCGCAATTGGCATTTGAATTTTTTTTTAGGCTAAACTACTTACCGAGTAATTGAATTATTAACACTGCAACAATCAGCTTTGGAACAAAATTTATTTGCTCTAATAAATTTTGTTTGAGTAGAAACCGTACCAAATTTCAGATATTAAGGATGTTGGGAAGTTGTTAAAGTTAAATCATATCACTTATGAATAATTTCAGTAATTAATTACTCGATAAGGAGTTAAGTAAAACCAAAAAAAAAACTTCAGGCGATTCATGACATCGTAGGGAATTTTTTTTGTAAGTACCCTATTTAATCTGCTGCCATTTTATCATATCTTGAAAAGACAAATTTTATGCAAACTTAAAAAGTTTGCATAAATTGTTAAACTCAAAGTTACACCGATATTTTCTATTTTTCATATTCAGTCTGGTAATTCTTGATTTATTTAATTTGCAGTAAAATATTTTTAAAGCTACAATAATATTATGTTAAAATAGAATAGTTTATATTTGTGTTGTTTGATTTTTTATTAGTAATTTAGTTGCCTACAATAGTTGGTAGATATACTTGTGTCATTATCAGTGTGTCTGATAATGTACTAATAATAATTATTTAGCTATCAATATTGTTCCCTATAATCTCCCCTCTTATTGTTAACTTCAAAAAATAGCCACAATTGTATTGGTGTTTATAAATAAATGATGAAAAATGTAGACTTTTTATTTTGAATCCTTCAAAAATCAAAATAAAAGGAAAAATCAATTTGGGTAGATTAAGTATTTTGCAAAGTAAATATTATAATTAAAAGAAATAAATAATATTAATCATAAAATTTATTGAACAAAATAAAATTAATATATTTATGCTACAAAATCAATTAGTGCATTTTTAATAAATTCTCTGATGATTTCTAATATTTTTTACAGATTCAGTCTTGATCGTTACATACTATAGGCAGTTTCTTACTATTGCACTTAAAATAATTTTCTAACAATGTTAACATAAAACTTAATATTTACAAAATACTTTCTTTTTAAACATTTTACTAAAAGAAAATAAACAACCCGTTTTAAATTTTGTATTATTATGTTCTTCAATTCAGCAATTGAGTTACTTTTATTCAAACTTCTTCTGTTTGTCAATACTTGCAGCTGTTTTAGTTCGTGATGGTTTATAGATATAAGCAGCAACCATTATGGCCGAACTAAGAGTGACGTTAATGATAAAATTTAATAACAGAGATACATCGGCCGAGTCCACAAATATTGTAAAAACTCGAGCTGAAAAGTAAAAATTGAAAACAAAAATTAAGTACCATCACAGCTAACTTACTAAAATTTGTGAATGCCGATATAAACCATGTCAAAACGCTAACACATTCCGAATTCTTAGACCTTAGTATTTCAATTAATTGTATAACTTTGGAAGAAGCCCCAATTGGTGTACACAGTGGCTAAAACATAATATTAATAAATTGAATCGATTTGATCTCAACAATTTGTACCACCAAGAACATCAAGATATCTTTTGAAACAATTCCACTTAAAAAACCAAAAGCCATAGAAATGTAAATAAAGACACCCACAAATGTCGGTGCAGCCAAAACACCCTTATAATATAGAACGGATAAAATTAGGATAAATTCTTGTAAAAGAATAATAGGATACTCCAAATATGTTAGCAACGCATAGCCACTTCGAAAATTGTAGGAAAACATAACGGTGTAACTACAACATAAATGCTGGTGGATATCGAAACAAAAACTTAATTATAATTATACCTAAAGAGTTCCATTAAAAGGCCTATAATATTAATTCCAGTTGCATTTTTTACTTTCAAAATGTTGACTATTTGTGGAACTTTCAATACAAAACAAGATGTAATGGTAATTACACTTAAAATATCGGAAGTTAATTGAATATAACCATAATCTTCTTTTAATACAACCATCTTAAATACTAGATTACTGATCATAACTTATACAACAACTATAGAAGATTAGTCAACACATCATAACAATACATGTTGTAACCTTGAGAGGAAATACATTTTAAAGGTCGGCCGTGACGACCTAGTACCACGATAATAGTACATTACATATCAAAGGAATTAAATAGGTCATTAATCGTGAGTGTGGTGTCACGAAAGTCGAGTTTAAAAAAATTAAATTTACATAGGCGAGGTTTGAAAAGGGAAAACACTGTAACCGTACAAATATTACTGGCATTTTAAGGAATTTGTTATAGGAAAAGTATAAAGTGTGGCACATTTTATTGATTATGTTTTGTTTTGTAGCTGTGGTTTTGTTGTTCATTATTTTCTGATTTTCTGTGAAATGGATTGATTTTTCAAAATTTTTACTAAACACAAGTTGTAGTCCGTTAAATTTTCTATCCGGAATAAGGCGTTAGATTTAACGTTAAATGTTTAGTTGAAAAGATAGTATAAGAATTTGAAAAAAAAGCAAACAAAAAGCTCGGTTTTTCAACATTTTTTTACATAGTAACAGGGTCGGATTATTAATGTATGCGCCCCTAGGCAAAAGTTTTTAAGCGCCCCCCCTCCTCCCAAAAGAAAAAGTTTCTAGAAAATACAATTATATTTATCTTAAAATCAGGTCTAGCGGAGGCACTCATTTTTTGTAATATAATTTACCTATTTTGTAATTTTAGTTTTATACTCCTCAGTTAATTCATATCTAATAAAAAATATAAAAAAAACATTGTATTCGATATTAATTATTATGACAAAAATTAAATTCTACTTCTGGATTTCGTGTTTTTCAAATTCTGTTGTAACTTTTTCAAAATCAACCGTGTTGTAGCTCCCTATTTATAGACAAAACAGGTAAATTCGTCAAGTCCTTCTTGAGAAATTGAATTTCTTAAATATGTTTTTGTTTCTTTAAAGTTTTTTTTTAATTAATTTTTGACCTTGACTGTCAATTGGCCAGACTTCTGAAAATATAAAACCAATTAAATTCAACGTGCTGATGCACACCGGAAAGCCGAGCTAAGAAATTCTGCCAAGTCCGAGATTCGAACTCAGAATTTCCGCTCTGTAACTCAACCAGCGATTACACCATAAAAATATTCTTGTTGCAATTTCTAAATTGGGAAACATTCAAATCATTTTTTTTTTCTTGAATTAAAGTTAAAATTTCCTTCATATTGCTAACATCTTCAATATTTTCAATAAATTATTTGAATTAAATGCGCTCTTCAAAAAATTCCAATTTCAAGTCTTCACAGCATATGGTTTGAAGATTTTTTAAATGATTGCGTAAATTGCCATCATTAAGGTTTTTCAAATTATTTAAAAATCCAAAATTATTTTCAATGTTACTATAGACAGTTACCCTTTTTTAATTCTTCTTTTAATCTGTCTATAATTCCAGATAAGTGTTAATTTTCATTTCAGCTTTCCCATCAAATCCGATTTCCCCATACTTAAATACATTTGTCAAACTGTCTTTTACAAGTCTGCGTTCGCTTTAAATCGCTTTTATATTCATAAATATTCGACAATTCCTTTCCACGTTCTTGGTAAACGTGTGCTTTGATTTTTTGAAAAGATTTGCTGGCTTTATCAAATTTATTCAAGATCTCGGACCAAAATTCAGTTAAAATTCCAGTTTCGAATAATCCAAAATTTTGTAGTAGCCCATTTGCTTCAGCCTTTTATAAGGTGTTTTAGTTTCATTATAAGCTAAAATAATTTGAGCGCCCCTTTGCTGATCGGCGCCCCTAGGCAGTTGCCTAGTTTGCCTATTGGATAATCCGGCCCTGCATAGTATATTACTTTAATACATAACTAGAAAGTCGTTGATTTTAAACAATAAAAGGTTTGAATCTAATTTGTAGATTATTTTACGCTCTTTAAAAAAGTCGGTACTAAACCATTTTTACTGAGAAAATATAATATTTTCGGGGCTATCGCCTGTGAAGATGGAAATTTAAAAAAATACTTTAAAGAAGCCTAAAGGTAGTTAGATTTTTTTTTGATTGGTCAAATTTGAAATTTGCTGATTTGATTGATTGAAAAACAAAAATCGCATAAAATCGCAAGTGACTCTTGAGGGTTGGAATTTTAAAAAAATGTGTTACATATTTTTCTTAGAAAAGTGTCGTGTCTTCTATCACAACTCACAACCTAAGTTAAGTAAAGTGTACCTATCCGGGACTGTCCCGGATAAAGTATTCTTGATTTGCTGTCAACCAGGCTAAAATTTGTTAAATTAAACACATTAATTAATTAACAAAAATTAAACAAAAAATAGACAAAATACAAGTTTAAATAAATTTTTTTTAAAATAAGTTTTATAAATAAATTTTCACTTCCAATCCGAAGTTCATTAATCGAAATTTTAATTCGCGGATTAATTTAATTTACATTTTGATTCGCGGTTTTTGGATTACGATGTCATTGGTCGTGGTTTTTATAAAGTGAATTGATATGGTAATTTGAAAATAGTATATCACATAACACAATACAAAAGACCTAAAAAATAGAAAGTATAATACCAATAGTCCAGTCAACGAAAAAGTATAGAGGGAAATGTTGGGAACAGAATTTTTGACATCGTTATTTTGTTTGGACTAGTTAGGAGGTAAACATATCAAAAGTCCCCGCCCGTAGCCTTCGAGTCGGTGGGGAAGCGGGGGTTTGAACGTCCCATTTTTCGGTTTCTTGCTTATATCTCGGAAAATATGCGTCCTAGCGAGATAACCATTCTATAGAAAATGAAAGCTGATAAAATTTGCTACAAGTTTTATTCAGTCAAATTTTTTGATATCTTGTATAGTTTTGGAAGCATTAAGGTAGTAGCCTGGTGACTTGCACGTTTTTCTACGTTTTTATTGGGAATTTTCTTTTTAAGGGAAAATAAAATTCAATGGTTTTGGTTTTTTAGTATGTTATTAAGTTATTATTGACATCTAAAAGAAACAAAAAGAATTTTTTCAATTTAATTTTACAATGTTATATTATTATTATTGGTCAAAGTAAAAAGAAGGTACATAACTGGCCCGCGTGATTTCGACTCTTGAGGACATCGGAAATAAAAAAATCAAAAAAAGAATTAATCTATAGACTTGTCGTTATCGCTGGAACTAGGATCTTTCTTTTCCATCCCTAACTTTCCATTTTACAGCCCAATTTGTGCCTGAAAATAATCAATTTTATTTTGTAAGTCGGCAATTTTGTTATTTTTTGATAAAATTTAATAATCTTAATCGGGCTGTAAAATGGAAAGTTAGGGATGGAAAAGAAAGATCCTAGTTCCAGCGATAACGACAAGTCTATAGCTTAATTTCTTTTTTGATTTTTTTAGTTCCAATGTCCTCAAGAGGCGAAATCACCCGGGCCAGTTACGTACCTTCTTTTTACTTTGACCAATAATAATAATAATAATAAAACATTGTAAAATTAAGTAAAATAAAATTTTTTTTGTGTCCTTTAGATGTCAATAATAACATACTAATAAACCAAAACCATTGAATTTCATTTTCTCATAGAAAAAAAATTTCCAATAAAGACGTAGAAAAACGTGCAAGTCACCAGGCTAAACCTTAATACTTCCAAAACTATATAAGATATCGAAAAACTTGACTGAATAAAACTTGTAGCAAATTTAATCAGCTTTAATTTTGTATAGAATGGTCATGTCGCTAGGACTTACAGTTTCCGAGATATAAGCAAAAATCCGAAAAATGGGACATTCACCCCCCCCCCCCTTCTCCCCCGGCTCAAGGCTACGGGCGGGGACTTTTGATATGTTCATCTTCTAACTAGTCCAAACAAAGTTACGAAGTCAAAAATTGTGTTCCCAACATTTGCCTCTATACCTTTTTTTTGAATTCGTTGCCTACGAATGATTGCGCACTGAGAAATTATATGAAATGTTGTTTAAAAGAACCCTCATTCTGATACTTAGTTGTAGATAGAAACGATATGTTAAAGTAAAAAAACATTTATTTATAAATGAAGGGGGTTGGCCTTTTTTCATCTCCTTTTCTTGGAACCAGGGCCGGCATCTTTTAGATTTGCCGTGTGGCGCTCACATAATATATTATGTGATGTGAAATACAATTTTTTCAAGTTGCTAGTGTTTTCTTTCCCAAATTATATACTGTTTTGCAATTTCCCGTGTGGTACTAAAAATTCGTGGTGTGGTGCTCGAGCACTCAAGCAACACAACTGTTGCCGGCCCTGCTTGGAACGATCCTGTCGAACTTGTACAGAGGCTTATGATTCTGCATGCAACTAAACAAGCTAGTAATACAAATCATGATGACAAAATAATTAACATTGTGGAAGAGCTGTATTATACAAAAATTATTACATAAATATCATATTTGAGTATATCTTCTTAGTTCCTATGAGCTATGGGATATCAAGTAATGTCGGTGAGCAATATGATGAAACTGTTATATCAAAAGTATTAAAGTATAAAAAAATGACGTTGGGTGGAGATCAGAAGAAATATACGGAAAACGATGATGGAAAAGGACAATTTTTTAAGCATTAAAAATAATTGTTTTTGATAAAAATGATAAAGTTTGAAAATAATTTCTTGGTGAGTTTTAATTAAATCCGGTACAATATTTATTGAAAAAATTTTCTAGACGTCGCGTCGACTGCATTTTTTGTTGCGGTGCCGGCGCCCCCAAAGTCTTGCGCTGTTGGGCGTGAATTTAGATTGGCAAGCCCTGAGACCGGTACTGTGTATATCTTATGCAAAGATTACTTTTTGTTGTCTAGGAATTCGCCAAGACAGAACCGTCGGTCGTGTCGTCAGAAACAAATTCTAATAGAATAAGAAGTAGTGGTTTGTTGCACAAAAACTAAAGAAATATTTAAAATAATAATTCTACATAAATTTTAAACAAATTATATTAAAATAAATTAAGAAAAAAAAATAAGTCTATTGTAATAATATTATTATCAATACAGACCTGCGTAGTGTGCGATAGTTAAATCATTTGCGTCTGTTAATGAGACAGCTTCTTCCAACAGTTCAGTTAGCATAAAATGTTTAATGTGAACGTTTGGGTTGCCCTTGTGGCGATCCTCACGTGCTCGCCTGTACTTGACGCTAAAATTTTAACACCGCCGTATTTCAATTTAGCAGAAGGAAGAAATATAACTGCTTCCGCTACTTGTGGAGAAGATACCGATGGTCCGGAATTATATTGTAAACTTGTAGGAGCTAACGCCGAAAATGATTTGCAAGTGCATGTTATACAAGGGCAGGTACGATTCTAATTTTCATTTTAATGCACAAAATTAAATGAATGTTCAAATAATTCATTAGTAATTCAATACAAATATAGTTTTAAGATAATATTATTTCTTAGATTAATTATTGAAATATTTATTTTATACCAAACTTCGAACCCCTCATACATGTTACGAAATTTGTTTTAATATAATTCTCTGATGATGAGTTCTGAAACACATAACATAGGAATGCGATAAAAATATTGAATCATTGAATGATAAGTTATACATTTTTTTATTTATACTTACTGGAAGCAGATCGTAAATGAATATTTCCCATGCACCAGTCCTTGGATAACAGAATAGTAACCCTTATTTTATAATAGAAAATGAAAATACCATCAGTATGGGTATTATTCAATTTATGATCATAATAAACCATTTGGTACTAAAGAGAAGAAATGTGACTATTATTTTATTATTATCATCACCGTCGAAGGATTTATTTTTGAACAAACCCAACAAACCAACCAGAAATCAGAATCCTATTCTTGGCCAGCTGGGCTGCCAGGGGGTGGCACTTCAAATTTGTTTGGTCCACGCTAGATTAATAAACCAATTTTGTTTCGTTATCTTTTTTCTTTAACCCTTTTCTGAGAAGGACCCGCCACCGCCCGAATTTCAAATGAAGATACGAAATAATCCGTCTCTTTTAGAAAACGTACGGCGTAGAATACGGTATCCGTCACGAAAGGGTTGAAAAAGTTATTTTTATAACAAGCGAGAAATGTGTATCATTTTTTCTTGCTGGTTAAGCTTAAAGACGAAGAGTAACAAAATTGAATTTTGACATGATGAAGATGCACCCGACTGTTTCAAATTACTGCGTTTACTACTAAATTTATTTTATCTATATTATAGTAAATAAAAATTTTTAATTTCAAGCAATTACTACGAAGGAGTTATTCACTCATCGGCTTACGTATAAAAAATTATCTTCATTTTGAAGTTAAGAGGAAAGCATAGAAAACAGAGTTACTTCATAAATTCCACTGTATGTTTGACACCATAGACATCATGTTTTTAATATATTAACCCTTTATACGGCAGATTACGAAAAATATAAACAGAGTATTTTTTTAAAAGAACTTGTAATTGATAGTCGAATTGGTATAAATTACATAATATAAATTTTATTAACTGCTTGAAATATCGACCAGTATCCTATAAAGGGTTAATAGATATTTTACTCAAGTTAACCCTATTATATCACCAATAGCTATAGGGTTACCGATACCCTACGGATCCATAGTCATAGTTTATTTATATACTCTAGTTCTAGTTTATATTTAGTCAATCCAATCCACTAATGTATTGTGTTTTTTTCAGTATTGCGATTATTGCGATCCTACAAATCCCGATAAAATGCATCCACCTCGATTTGCTGTTGATGGGATGGAATCCTGGTGGCAAAGTCCTCCGTTATCCAGAGGAATGAAGTATAACGAAGTGAATTTGACAATCGATTTGGGTCAGGTGAGGAGATAATTCTTCTTTTTTCAAGAGGAAACTGAAAATTTACTTTATTCTTAAAATGTTATGACTACGCGGGCCTTCCCCCATCTCGAAGTTAATCGCTGAACTACTAATTATTGTTTTACTTAATAATAATTTTCTGTTCTGAATAATCACAATACTTTCATCTTTCGTTATTTTCAAAACTTCTGCTTATAGCAGTTTTAAAAAATTTGTTTTTTTTTGGTAAATAGGTAAAAAAAATTGTTAAATTAGTCGACAGTTAATTGGCTGCCAATAACTAGGACAAGGTAGTTTAGTGTTGCAGCCATATTTTGCGTGGGAAATCTTATCCTTACAATTTCAAAACTTGGAAACCCTATTGCTCCGGGAGTGGTACAGAAATATTATCTTCTAAGATTCTGACTTTAATGGTCTTTTTTAAGATCAGATAAGATCTTATCTTTGCCTAAAATAAGGCAACAGTGTAATGAATCTACAGTTTTTGATGCATCTTATGCCAAAATAATTTTTTAGATGCAAGCATTGTTATTATGTTTAATAATACTGGTTTGATAATGGCACTAGGTGATTTGGTCCCCAGTAATTTGATCCCCGAGGTAAATTGATCTTCGGTAATTTGACTCCCGGTAATTTTGCCACCGCTAATTTCACCCTTCGGTAATTAGATCTCCTGGTAAATTGGTCGCCGGTAATTTCACCCCCGGCAATGTCTCTTTTAGGGGCAATTTTGCTAAAGAAAAGTCATAAACTAACACTAACCTACATAACTGATACATATCTTTACGTAGAAAGTCCGGAGCTTTCCTGACTTACGTATATTGGTTATTAATTTGTGCAATTTTTCCACTTTTGTGGTATTTGTTGTAACCATGTTTTAAGTTGTTATAAGGTTAGGAACTATTTTTCTTCTGCCGTTTCTTTATGTATTAAAATATTTTGCTTAAAAAGATAACATTAACTTATAAGTTAAAAACCATTTTTCAAGAAATATCGGTTTGGATGCAAAAATATTTAGAATTATAGGAACAAATATTAAATGTCGGCCCAAAGTATTTTGCCGAATGACAGTGATTCCCCTAATTAGAATAATTCATAGAAAAATTATGAGAGCTAAACATAAAATCTTGCACAATTCACATAATTATTGTACATAAATTATTATTTGCAAAATGTTTATTCAATTAACAATTTTCTTTGCCAAACTAAGTTTTCTACAACAGATTCAAACCGGAACAGATTTCAATTTGTCATGAAAAGTTCCAAAAATCACAAAATCATAAACTGGCCGTTTCCTGTAGATTCTCTACCTAAAATAGATGACTGTCGTTTTCGGTTTTCGATATAAATGTAATATTTTTTTTCCCGCGCCATTATTGCGCGCTATTGATCTGAAATTTTGCATATGGCTTCTTACGACAAATCGCTGGGGGACTACTGTAACGGGGGTAAATTTTTTGCTCGGTTTTTCGATATTTAGCGCCGTTTTCGAGCAATTTCAAAATCTCAAATTTAGTTATTAACCAATGTAATTCAGCATTTTCAGCGAAATTGTGAAAAATAGTATATACACCTTGGGACTAAGGTTCTTTTCATCCCGTGTGCAATTTTTGCACTCGGCTAACACCTCGTGCAAAAACCATTGCACGCGGGATGAAAAGCAGCACCTTAGTCCCATGATGTATAATATACTATTTTCTGTTCATCTGGCGAAAAAGTGGTCTACTTACAGATAAGTGAAACTCAATTATCTGTAAATCTATGTATAAAATTACTTTGTAAATTGTATAACTATAGTAGGACCCTAGCTGTGTAACCTTTCAAATTACAAGAATTTACATTTTACAGAATAAATTACAGAATTTATATTTTACAATTTTTTTCGCTAGGACAAAAAATGTTGTTTGCACCTCTGGCGAAAGTGTTTTTGGCCCTTGTGATTGTAACCCAAGCCGAAGGCACGAACTCCGTGAGCCAAAAACTAACAATTTTACGCTCTAGATACAAAAATAACTATTTCCAGTTGAGTATTATTATGTACTACCTATTCTGAAATACATATTGTGAATAATTTTGCATTGATGAAATGCAGGAAGATTTTTTAGTGTTTGGTGAACATTGGAAGTCGATAGCCTGTATTATCTTTTGTTTGTAAATGAAGTAAAGATATTATTTCACCAGGGTGGGGGGGTTCCGGAAGCTTTTGGTTTGGGGAGCTGAGTATGCTTAATCCGTCTCTGATGAGGTTAATGAAATTTTAATTAAATTCTTTATTGCGCTAGATTAATTGAAATCAAAATATCGAAATGTTAAGATATTATTTAAAGATCATGATCTCTATAATAATATACCAAATTAGGAAGAAAATATTACGTAATATAATATTACGTAATGTCTATAGTTGCAAGTACAGACATACATAATAATGTACTTTATAAAAAAATGTAGTATAATATGATGTTTTTAAATTCAAAACTAAAACACGCAAAATTTTACAAAATAAAAAATCAAGTGGTTAATTAAGCCAAAAATGTCTTTGTAATTTCCATATTATGGAAAAATTTCGGGAAGAAATATACCTACACTTCTCGCATAGTTTATTTATTTTAAACCCTAAAATAAAATGTTTCCATAAAATTAAAGAAAACTTTTTTTAAAACGAATCTCACGACATTTTAAGTTTAATGAATCGCCTGATGATGTCATAGTATTACGAAAACGTTTTCAAATGTTTAATTTTTTAATTTCTGAAATTTTAAATTTTGCAATTTGAATCTAACGATGTTACCTTTCAGTTGAGAAAAACTTCATCCCATTTTATTAAAAAGTGAATTAAATCAACATAAATATTATTTTGTAAATGGTTCGTGCCATTGACACCATGTGTCACGACATTTCGTCTATTAATTGTCATTTTTATATTAATTTATGTTAAGTTAAAGGGGCCAATTCATGTAAAATGCAAACAATAGGTGGTTTTAAATTTTTTTGTAGCTAGATAATGAAACGAATCTTTTTGAAATTTTTCCATCATTATTAATCATCATTCGGCATTAGAAACATGGATTTAACATTATAAAATTGTGAATTTTAAAAGTTCATCGACGTTAGAATTGAATTGACTCGTATCCGCAAAATGCACTTTGATTGCTTTTTTAGTTTTTATATAATCGGCCTGCATCAACGATAGAATTTAATTGTCTCTACTCGAATCCGTAAAGAGCACTTTGATTACTTTTTTATTTTTTTATTAATCGCACCAGTCAACTTTTAAATTGTTGCTTCGAGTAAATTCAAGTTCAAGTTTCCATATAGCAAACCCTCTGCTTCCTCGTAGCAAATTATTTACAACTCTTGCGATAATCTGTTTGATACAAGGTAATTTGTTTGAAGCCACGAATGCTTTCAGTGCACCAAGAGTATTTTAACTTCGAATTTTAATCGAAAATTTTAGAGATGTTTTGAGCAATAAATATTTTTTTTATTTTTAGTTTAGCATTTCAACTTCGAATTTTGATTTGAAACTTTAGAAACATATTTCCGAGATGTTTTACTAATGATTTATGCATTAATGTTTTTTCGAACTTTTCAACCTGATGCATGGATCCCCCCCCCTTTTATTTGGTCGAAAACTGAGCGAAAACAATACTTGACAGCTTTTGAAGGAGCCATTTGATGCTTGATTAAGTTTGCAAAAGTATTTTCTGTAAATAGTTTTTTCTCTAAGTTCTAAGACTACAGAAAGTATCACTTTTTGTGTAATTATTAGCAAGCTTACTGCTACTACTTACTGAATATGCTTACTCATTACGTACACTATATGTTTCGAACATTAATCCATAAATAGCTATTAGCCTGGAAAGTTCTGAAATTTCGTATATTTATGCATTTGACAACGCATTAAAGTAATTGTTGAGCTAGCTTCACCATCTTGATAGGAGCTATTTTTCAGTTTATAGAGAAGGTTGGCGCGGATACATGTAGGGGGGGGGGCAATTTCTTTCCCTGACTTGCGACCGAAGCGCTTTATTTTGACCAGTTTCAAAATTTTGAAACCGAATACTAACGAATTTTTTTGGAAAATAGGTAAAATAACACAAAAATCCCGCCCCCCCTAAACGAAATCATGTATCCGCGCACTCACCATTTCACACGAAAAATAAATATTTTTTCGTACTAAATCGATCAAGTTTTCATTATCACCTTCAGAGTTTAAAATAATTAAGTAAATGATGTATTAACAATATTATTTATGTTTCAGTTTTGTATTAAATAAATAAGAAGAAAAGTCTACGTTAAAAATTAAAAATCAGACATTTTGCATTTCCGAGTTACTTTTACACAGACTTGTTTTTCACAATGAATGAACTAATTAAAAAAAAAAGGTTTAATTCATAATTTTTCACACTTTTTATTACATTAATTTTTAAGTAGACATTTTCAGTAGAATGCTTAAAAACCGTAACAAATCAGTATGAATAATTTAAATACATAGTTCACCAGGAAACTAATAATTTATTTTATTTTTATTTAATTATTAAATTTTTAATAGTCAGAAATAATAATAATTATTTAAATTCCCATAAATACTTATATTAAAAATTTAAAATAGCCAATTTTAGATTTTAAATTAATTTGGTACACAATTTTTTCACTTTGTCATGAATGTATACCACGATGTATACTAACTATAAAACAGACCAAAGTATAACCATGTGGTTAGCAGATGTTTGAATTCTGAGACTTTTAGACCTTTTCAGAGAAAAAAAAAACAATAATTATATCAAAGACAAGAGTTCCTACATGGATTAATAGTAAAATATAAAACATTGCTTGTAGAGGTCAATAATACAAAATATTTTTCTATTGTAGACAACGAATCATGACTAATCAATTAACTGCAATATAATAAAAAATTATTTTAATATTTTGAATGTAAAAAATAAAGAAATACCGAATGCCTACCCAATTATTTCAAAAATATTACTCCTATAAAGATCCTATAATTTATAAAATTAAGAAATGTTGAAGAATAATCAACAATATTATTTTTGTTATCAGTTTATCGTAATAACTAGATGCTTAAAATTTAAGTAAACTGTCGGTCATGTAAATTTTTCTTATTTATTTCTCAAAATGATATTTAATACAAAATCTTGCATTTTATAAGATTTTAATTCCAAATTTTGATTCACCAAATTACTAACTGATATTTTTTTAAATAAGCTATAAACGTAAGTACTAGATACGTACTAATGAATAGCCGAATTGTTTCAGTCAATACAATCAATTCTTTCTTTTATATTTTTCGTTATAAATTAATTTTGTTGACATAGTGTAAATACCAGCAAATGCACAGAATATTACCTATTAATTGGATATAAAATCAAATTTTGAATAAATTATCTATATTGTATAAGTAATAAATTAATTAGTTCTTATTATCTTGATCTCATCATTTATTTTCCGTGCATTTCAGCTAAATTACTTTTATCTATCGGAATGCACAACCCAGGCGGCAATGGTTTAGCTATAAATTATTATATTTGAATAATTTCAAAAAATAACCAGAATATTTAAAAATTTATAGATATTTTTTAACGACATTCGGGGGCCATGCCCCCCCCCCTCCGTTATAATTGCCCTCTACCTAACTACCAATATTTGCTAAGATCGATAGTTTTTTTTTCTGGAACAATTTCAATAAAATTAGTAAATTATTTTAATGTTAGCTACTTACAAAATCTATAGTGGGTGTATTTCCGTTTCTAATATTGAGTACTGATAAACACATTTGTTATCAATTATTATCAAAGGATGTTACATTTGTATATAAAACTTGTATGATTTCATAGTTTATATAAATTTTATATCAAGGAGGTACAGACAATGGAATTATAAATATATATTATAGTAATATAATTATGTAGCTCCGCGGCTTTTCACTTGAAACGCTGCGACACCGGTAAGAAATGCGTAGGTACAGGCCCGTCGAGAGGGGGGGTCTGTGCTAATTTTCCCTGAGCCTGGATTTCAATCGAAATCCTAAAATCCGAGAAAAGTTACCACATACATGCATCCGATGAAAAATTTGATTACGAATGATAAAAATAATTCAACTGGTTAAACAACTAATCAATTGCAAAAAGACATTTTGCAGAAGGGCCCGGACCCTACATTCAAAAAAAAAGTTCTATGTAGAAGACAAATTTTTTATTATCTGACACGAAGTAATTACTTTTATCAAACAGAAGGCGAGGGGCCGTAGGTTACTACCGCTGGGCCCCGATTTTCTATCCACGGTCCTGTTTAGGTAATTAAATTTACTACAAAAAAGTTCGTTACAGTATATTATTATGTTTAGCTTTAATTAATAGTTTTAAAAATTATCTTGTAACAAAATTTTTTTAACAATACCTTTATATTTAGGAATTTCACGTAGCTTACATATATATGAGAATGGGAAATTCACCTAGACCAGGATTATGGATTTTAGAAAAATCTGCCGATTACGGTCAAACTTACGTTCCTTGGCAATATTTCTCAGATTCGGAACTGGATTGTGAAACGCATTTTGGGAGTGAAAGTCTTCAGCCTATTACTAAAGACGACTCAGTAGTATGTTCCACGGAATATTCCAAGATTGTTCCCTTAGAAGGAGGAGAAGTAAACCCTGTTTAATAAGCATTAATCTGTAACTAATTCAATATAATTTTTAGATTCCAATATCTCTTTTAAATAATCGTCCATCTGCAAATCACTATTTCAATTCGAGCATTTTGCAAGAATGGACTAGAGCAACTAACGTTCGTTTTAGATTTTTGAGAACTAAGAATTTGTTAGGTCATCTGATGTCGGTGGCTCGTCAGGATCCCACAGTTACTAGAAGAGTAATAATTATACAATATAATTGTAAATTCTATTTAAAGTTCCTGTTTTAGTATTTCTATTCAATTAAAGATATTAGTATTGGAGGACGTTGTATGTGTAATGGTCATGCAGATACTTGCGATATTCAAGATGCTGCAAATCCTCATGTTTTGTTATGTCGCTGTCAGCACAATACATGTGGAGCCAAATGTGAAACCTGTTGTTCAGGTTATCAACAAAAAGCGTGGAAGCAGTCAAAAAGCTATAAACCATTTATTTGCGAACGTAAGTAATCTCGACTGGCTCCGTACTTTCCTAATTATTTATAGATAGATGTTTTGCGACACATCTAGAATTTTCTATGAAACTAACTTCTGTTTGGGAAGTCAAATCCATGAGCTTCGGCTTCTTGGTCTAATTTTCTACCTCTTCTATCACTATCCTTGTTTATTTCGAAACTTATTTACAGTTAAATTTTTATATTTTAGCCTGTAATTGTTTTGAACATAGTAACGAGTGCTTATATGATGCCGAAGTTGATCAACAGCATTTATCTCTTGACATTCATGGCAACTATGAAGGAGGTGGTGTTTGTAAAAATTGTAGACACAATACGGAAGGTATTAATTGTAATAAATGTCAGTCCAAATTTTTCAGACCTGGAAATAAATATTGGAACGAAACGGATGTGTGCCAGCGTAAGCAATGATTTAAATGATTTTATATGTTTTCCGTATTTGTTTAATATTTTAGCTTGCCGATGTGATGATTTCTTTTCAACTGGAAATTGCGAAGAAGTCACCGGTATATGTGAATGTAAAAAACAATTCACATCTCCCGATTGTAAAAGTTGCAGTTATGGATATTATGATTATCCAAATTGTAAAGCGTGCGAATGTTATTTAGATGGTACAGAAAGTCTTCAATGCGAACCTGATAATGGTCAATGTCAATGCAAATATAATTATGGTGGTGAATATTGTAAACAATGCGCAGAACAATATTATAATTTTCCGGAATGCAAACGTACGTACTGTAATATATTTATTTATTGAGTTTAGGTAGGTGTATTAAAGATCGTTTTCGTTAAAATTTTAACTGAAGAACATGTGTATAGTCCGAGAACTGGTGATAACTGCTTGTTGGAACAGACCTATTGTACCTACTAATATATTACCTACTATAAAAAATATTTTTAAACTGACTACAGAAAAATCCAGTTACTTGAATCTTCTTTGCTCGGCTAACTGTTTAAAATTTTAATTAAAAAAAAAACTTCAGTATAAATGGTACTTGGAAAAGCCAAAATTTTAAATTATATTTTCATTTACTTTTTTTTTCTTTTAAAATCCAAATCCAAATTAAAATTTTAAAGATAAATCCCCATATTCAATAGCATCAAGCTTGAGTTTAAGATACCTTGCTTAGGTTTCTAAGAAATATAATCTTTCAAGTTAAAGTTTATATCCAATTCTCGATCCAGGTCAAATTATTAATAATCGAGAAATTCAGTCTCATCAAAAAAAATCTAATTATAATTTTGAATAATTTTCAATTAAAAAAATAAATTGCTCACAAAAATAAAACACTTTTATTCGCCAAAATATAAAAATTCAAATCAAAATATTCATTTAAAAAATCAATTATTTAATGGAAGATTTTGGAACATGACAATATTTTGTATGATTTATTTGTTGCAGCTTGTGAATGTAACACATTGGGTTCAACTTCAAGTGTTTGCCATCAAGAATCTGGAAATTGTACGTGTAAAAACAATTACGCTGGTAAACAATGTGATGAATGCAAAAATGGTTACTATAGTTATCCATCTTGTACATGTAAGTTCATTCAATTAAAATTTTCAAATGGAAAAATGAATATTAATTGAATGTTATATTAGTTTGTAGCTGTGATACAGGAGGAACTATTCCAGAAATATGTGACAAACTTTCAGGAAAGTGTTTATGTAAGCAGGGATATGGTGGAGAGAGATGTGATGAATGTATAAGCGGATATTATGGCTATCCAGATTGCAAACCTTGCAATTGCAGTCTGATGGGATCCGCATCTGCTGTTTGTGATGTAGCTGGCAGTTGCCGTTGTTTAGAAAATTTTGGTGGTCGCACTTGTGAAAAATGTAGTGTTGGATATTATCAATTTCCAGAATGTTTAGGTAGGTATTCATAATAATTTCAGTAATAAAAAAATTATAATCAAGGAATTAAACCTAAAATTATAACAGTTTCTCAAATATACTTTTTTATTGTTGTAACTAAGTGACTTTATGACTTTACAGCATGTAATTGTGATAGTCACGGATCTGACGGTACATCTTGCGATCATAATGGACAGTGTCAATGTAACTACAACTTTGATGGAAATCAATGCAACACATGTAAGGAAGGTTTTTACAATTTTCCTAGTTGTGAAGGTATGCGCAAATTTACAATAAATTTATAATTGCAAAATTTACCGGTTTTACTTTTTAGAATGCAATTGCAATCCTGCTGGTGTAGTCGCAGCATTTGCAGGTTGTGGTTCCGTACCGGCAGGTGAATTGTGTCGATGTAAAGAGCGCGTTGAAGGGCGCATATGTAACAAATGCAAACCTTTATATTGGAATTTACATCTTAATAATCCAGAAGGTTGTGAAGAATGTCGATGTAACCCGGCTGGTGTATTGGGTGGAATAGGTGTTTGTGATAGTGAAAGCGGACAATGTGTATGCAAGCCTTCTGTAGTAGCAAGAGGTTGTTCTGAGTGTTCCGATGGAACTTACAATCTTCAAGAAAGCAACTTATTTGGATGTATAGGTATAAATATCCGGAGCAAATATTTTCAATAAAGAAACATAATAATATTTTATTTAAGATTGCGGATGCGATATTGGTGGTTCAATTAGTCCCGTTTGTAATAAAATATCTGGTCAATGTTCTTGCCATTCAAGAGTCACTGGAAAAACGTGCAGAGAACCATTACAAGCACATTATTTTCCTACTTTGTATCAGTACCAATATGAAGTTGAAGATGGGCATACTCCTGCAAATACACCTGTTAGATATGCATACGATGAAGCAGTTTTCCCAGGTTACTCTTGGAAAGGATATGCAGTGTTTTCACAACTTCAGGTACTTTTTATCTTTTTACTAAATTTTGATACAATCTAGATGTTTTTGACACACGTTGCCCTCCCATTTGATCCATCTGATCTAACATTCATAAGTATAGTTTGTTTCAATTTAAATGGAATTAAAAAAAAGAATATATTAAATTACTTTGATATAAGAACGTATGAACATTTCCGCTAAAACATAATAATGCTATTGCCAATATGGCTAGCCTGCGATTAAAAACATCACCTTATCTCTATATTACATGTTTTTGTGGCAAAGTTTAAACGTTTTATATCAAAATAATTTAATACATTATGATCTTTTTTAATTTTAAAAATTTTTTTAATTCCATTTAAATTGAAACAAACTATACAAGAAGTGTCATATTTCTTTTTTTCCTTTCTTTTTATATTTTTACACTACCTATCTATTCAAGGGTAAGAAATAACTTAAATGTTATAACAGTCATTATTTTTTAATTTAGAACGAAATTCTTCAAGACATATACATTTATAAACCTTCACTTTATCGCATGGTTATACGATACGTAAATTTGAACCAAGAGCTTGTAACTGGAACTATTAAAATAACGCCCGAAAGCCCTAGCGATAACGAACAAACCATTAATGTTCAATTTAAAACCAGCACAGTTCCAACATACGTAACAGTTTCTGGTGCAGGAAATGCTCTTGTTATAAATCCTGGAAGATGGACTGTCAGTATCCAATCAAATCAAAATTTATTTGTAGTAAGTTATAAAGAAGCAGGAACCGTTTAGAAGTTTCATTAAAATATTTTACCTTAAAGGATTACTTTGTTCTTCTTCCTGAAGATTTTTACTTGGCTACCATTTTAAACCAAAAAGTTGAACAGCCATGTGTGATTGGACAGAATAAATTATGTCGTGATTACAGTTATCCCAATACTTCATCATTTGATCTGAGTTGGGGTAGCGGTGGTTACATAACTATTGGTGATGGCATTGATTCTGTCAGAGAATTTTATGACAATTATGAGGTAAAATATTTTTAACTTTTAAAATGTGTTGTTATATTTGTTACATTTGCAGCATCTTCATCTATTACAAATTTCCAATAGAATTCCTTTACTTAACAATGCTCAGCCTGATATCACCTATAACATCACTGTTCGAAAACCAGGACGTTACGTTATTGTTATTGATTATATCACACCATTGGATGATCAAACAACGCGCGAAATTATTGTGGATACTGTTGCCCAAAATGGAAAAACAACTTCTCGGGTTACTTTATACTCATGTCCGTATACTACGGCATGCAGACAAATTGTAACCGACAAGCAAAGTAATGTTGGAGTTCATCTAGTGGATGGCAACTTAATTAGTGTTCACTTGCAGGTACTTTTAAATTTTGATTTTTTATACAAGGTGGAAAAATTGTGTTGTTTTTACTACACCTTTTCCACCAGGTTTTTCCTGAACCTATTCGAAATATTTCTTAAATTTTTTAATTGAAGGGTATAAATGCAAATGTTGGAATTCATTCCGTGGTAGCAATTCCCATTGAAGAATGGTCGTTAGATTTTATAAAGCCGAAACCAGTATGCATTCGCCGAGATAAAGAATGTATTTCTTCCACGTATCCAAATTCACCAGAATCTAAAAAAGTTCAATTCAAACAAGACAGTTCTACAGAAGGAAGCCCATATTTTCATTTAAGTCCACAAGAAGACATGGTGGATTTACGTGGAAAAGTGAACGAACCAGGATCTTACGTTCTTATAGTGCAATACTTCCAACCTGAGTTTTCAGGTGAATGAACAAAATAATTAAACTATTTGGTTTTAATCTATTTTTTAGAATTTTATTTGGACGTAATTGTGCACAACGGAAAGTTTTATGAAGCTAAAATTCTAATAAAGCATTGCCCATCAAAATCTGGATGTCGATCTCTGATTGTCGAAAACGGAGGAAATATTAAATACGTCTTCACAGAGAATTTTGTAGTATCTCTAAAGGTTTATATTTGAATATATAATTATATCCAACAAGATAAGCATTTTTTTATAGGGTTCAAATCGTAAAGGAGTTTTTCTTGATTACTTGTTGATGGTGCCCAGCGATTTTTACACGGCAACGATTTTGGAGGAAGATAGCTTGGACCGAACTGGCGAATTTATTGCAACATGTGGAAGCAACCATTTTAATATTGACACTACTCATCAAGGTTGTTTTTACTCTATTATTTTGACTTTTACCATTATCATGAACAAATATGCTTTATTTTAGGATTTTGTCGCGATTCCGTTTTTTCAATAACTGCTGCTCATAATAACGGCGCATTGCCGTGTCAGTGTGATTATGATGGCTCTTTAAGTTTCGAATGTGACAAATTTGGTGGACAATGTCAATGCAAAGATAACGTAATTGGTCAAAGATGTGAAGCATGTAAAACTGGTTATTATGGATTTCCAGATTGTAAACCTTGTCATTGTCCTTCTACAGCACTTTGTGAAACATCTACAGGTAAGTGATTCTATTTACCAGCTAAAACGAATAGCCCTATTAGGGCATAATAGCTTAAAACCACAAATTCAATTAAGGATCTTAGGTCCTCTTTTACAATAGTCGGTTAAGCATTTATTTTCTGGGGGGTAATGATATACAGATGTTTATTGGTTTATTGTGTTTATCGTTTATTGCTATATAGGTTAGTTATACTCATTATACTTAACCAAAAACCGACTATTGTAAAAGTGGGTAATCTATACAGGGTGCCCGTTTTTTCATTTTCATGCTGAACAATTATCAGAAAGAAAATTTGATGTGTCATTTTTAGTTTTTGAATTATTGAAAAAAATACGTAAATTTGTAATTTTTGATGTATTACAGGATATGATCGAATTTTATAATGCTGATCAAAATTGGGAAAAAATCGTTTTTGCAAAGATTGCTTTGGAAAAAACGCCAAAAATTTTCTTCCTAATTCCTAATTCAAAACCTTGGTAGGTAAGCTTGACGGAAAAGTGAACGTTCAAGATTCAAATTCAATTGAACTGTCAAAATTTAATTTGTTAAACAAAATTTTTGGCGTTTTTCCAAAGCCCTCTTCGCATAAACGATTTTTTTCCCAATTTTGATCAGCATATAAGATTCAATCATATCGTGTAATCAGAGTTGGATAAGTACATACAAAAAGTACTAAGTACAAAGTTCAAGTACTTTTTGTATGTACTTACCCAACTCTGCGTGTAATACATCGTTGTAATCACAAAAAAAAAGACTTCATTAATGCGAAAATCCAATATGGCGCCCATAAGAAAAACCAAAGTTGAGTGTTGTGTTGTAACCATGGTACATAATATAGTAAGGTAATCCGACGAGCAACGTTTACGTGAAACAATGTCGTCCACAAGGATAGAGCACAAAGTACCTATAAGCAAGCGTTCTATAGACAGAGAGCTGACTATTGCGATGTTTGTCGTAGTAAGATGATCTAAATTGTGCACGTATTATTACATTTAGATACCATGTTATGCATCTCTCTCGTTGTACATTATGGTTTCATTTCTAATGCACGTAAAGAGTGCAGCGCTGGATTACCTTACTATATTATGTACCGTGGTTGTAACTGTGGCATCAAAAACGCCGTGAAAAATACAATGACAGATTTAGATTCCTTATGAAAAAGTGCCCCAAGAACGTCCTAGTTATAAACGTCTAGTTCTTTTGGTTTTCGCTTGAAAAAATAAAATCGAAAATTACAAATTTACGTTTTTTTCCAATAATTCAAAAACTAAAAACAACACATCAAATTTTCTTTCCGATAATTGTTCAGCATGATAATGCGCAACTTTGCCCTAAATTAACCGACCTCGTATCTCTTATAATAACTGAGATCCCCATGGTGGAGCTCGAAAAACGGGCACCCTATAGCAGGTTGAAAGTGTTTTTAATAAAAGCTATAAAAATATTTTTGTAATGTCGAATGACGGTTAAGTAAATAATATAAATTTTTGGATAGATTCGTTTTATTGTATAGCTACAAAAAATTGTTAAAATACTACATATTTTTTGCGTTTTACATGGATTTTCTTCCTTAAAATCTTAATTTATTTCCTACTTAATAGGTCGTTGCATATGTCCTACCAATGTGGTAGGGGAACTTTGCGATAAGTGTGAAAATTATACTTATGGATACGATCCAATTATTGGATGCGAAAGTTGCGAGTGTGATGCTTTGGGTGTGGAGAAAACCTTAGAATGTAATTTATACAATGGTTCTTGTTCGTAAGTAGAAAGTAGAGTAATTATTAAATTGTGATTTGATTGGTTTTTAAATTAACAGTTGCAAAAAGCATATCGTAGGTCGTAAATGTGACTCTTGCCAAGCTGGTTATTTTGTCTTTCCACACTGTGAGCCATGCGAATGCGACCTTCGAGGCACAACCGATAAAATTTGTGATCAAGCTTCTGCAGAATGTTTCTGCAAAAAGTTTGTGACAGGTCCAATTTGTAACTTTTGTAAAGAAGGTAGTTTCAATTTACAAAGCACAAACAATGAAGGATGTACCGAGTGTTTCTGTTTCGGTAAAACATCTCGTTGCATTAGTTCAAACTTTGTGCAAGTTTCGTTTACAATAATGGAGGACTGGAAACTCGTTGCAATAAATGAAAGTTTAAAATTAGAGGTTTTACCATTAAATATGACTATTGACGAAGTGGAGAAAGGAACTACAATTGGCGCCGATTTTACAAGAGAAAATATAACGAATCAAGTTGTATATTTTGCTGCACCCGATGCGTATTTAGGAACAAAAATAACCGCTTATGGGGGATTTCTCAATTATACCATTTTCTATACTATCGGAACAACAGGTAACTTGTAAAAGAATGCTGGAGAATTATTTATTTCATATTTGAAATATTCGTGCAGGTAAAGCTTTACCTGGTTCAGATGTAATATTGGAAGGAAATGGTACATATTTAGTATATATTGGTGATGAACAACCACCTCCTTCTGTAGAATACATGGCCTCTTTGCAATTAGTTGAATCAAATTTTCAATTGCCCAATGGAAATCAAGCTCGACGAGAACACATTATGGTAGTACTACAAAATTTACGCGGATTATACATACGTTCCACGTATTGGACAGAAAGTGTAACCACCAAGTATGTTTTGACTGTCATTCAAGTTAAGTGGGATAAATTTCGCTCTTTTACGTTTTTTCGTCAATTCTTAATTTTTTATCTGGACTTACAGAACTTAACAATTTTAAATTTAAAAAAAATTGAATTCTAGTTGCTCGCCTTTCGGCTTCACTCACTTGAGATTGCTACTATAAACGGATAAAAAGTTATGATCAGAAAATTGTTAAGTTGTGTAGGATAAGAAAACATTATTGATAAGAATTAGTCTTAAATTTACAGCGAAATTTACACCATTTCAATTGTCAATTTCAGCGACATTATAATGAAATCATTAAAATTATTTAATAATTTAACAGATTATTGCACGTTCATATGGACGACTCGATACCAAGGAAATATCTCCATTCAAATGCAACTTCGGTTGTTCACGCATTATCGGTTGAACAGTGTCAATGTCCACCAGGATATGACGGTCTATCTTGTGAGTACTGTTCTGCTGGATATTATAGAATTAATTCAGGACCTCATGGCGGTTATTGTGTACCCTGTCAATGTAATGGTCATGCTACCGATTGTGACGTTAACACAGGAAAATGTTTTGTAAGTTTTACATAACTGGAAATTACCTTTATCTAAAAATTTTTTCTTTTCGCTTGTAGGATTGCAGACATAACACAAAAGGTGACCATTGTAACGAATGCGCTGTAGGTTATCATGGAAATGCGCTGCAAGGAACTCCCGGCGATTGCTTAATTTGTGCCTGTCCATTGCCAGTACCATCTAATAAGTAAGCTTCTATGAGATCTCGAAAGCTTTAGAGTTTTATTTTTAATTTCTGTAGTTTTGCAAATTCTTGTGAATTGAGTGCCGATGGTGAAAAAATAAGTTGTGAATGTAATGCAGGATATGTTGGTTATCAATGTCAAGCTTGCGGTCCTGGATTCTATGGACGACCTGATAATTTAGGTTTGCATATTTTTGTAAATATATTTCGTAAGCAGAAAGTGTAAAGAATAAATTAAAATATCTGAATAAAAAGCAATAATTCCATAAAAACTTAAAATAAAAAGTATTCAAAAATTTACAGGAGATTATTGCAAACCATGTCGATGTTCTGGTAATATTAACACAACTGAGCATGGTTCTTGTGACACCGTCAGTGGCGAATGTTTACGGTGTCTTTATAATACATACGGAGAAGCTTGCTCCTTATGTGCTCCAGGATTTTACGGGGACGCAATTCAAGCCAAAAATTGTCAACGTAAGTTTTTTTAACCTGCAGATGAAATTTTAATAACAATTAGAATTTTCTATTTAGCATGCATTTGTGATCGAGTTGGTACTCAGTATTGCAACCATACTACTGGACTATGCGAGTGCAAAGTGAATGTTACCGGAGAGAAATGTGATAGATGTGAGTTTGAGCATTACGGATTTAATTCTGGAAATGGGTGCACCTCTTGCAATTGTGGATTGGCATCACTAAGTTCGCAATGTGATGATGAAACAGGCCAATGTAGATGCAAACCAGGCGTTGCAGGACGAACATGCAATGTTTGTGCCCCTGGATATTGGAAATATAGTGAACAGGGTTGCGAATGTAAGTGATATAACTTAGTAGAAATTTTAAGTATGATTAATCGAACCTACTACAGTACTACATACTTAATACCTTAGTAGGAATTATTTGTTTATAAATTATTTTTTACTCTAGCTTGTGGTTGTAACACCGAATATTCCCGTGGTTTCGGTTGTAATGCACAAACCGGACATTGCGAATGTTTACCAGGTGTTGTCGGTGAGAAATGTGATCAATGCCCCCATCGTTGGGCATTTGTGGCCAACGTTGGTTGCCACGAATGTGATAAATGCACTCATGGTTTATTGAACGATACAGATGAACTTCATAATTTAATTAATCCTTATATATTGGAATTTGATGTAAGTTTTTAATTTATAAAGTTCTATGACTTCAGTAAGACAAATTATATTTCAGTCTGTCGATTCTGGATACTTCACTACGCAAAGACTCGCACACATTAACTATACATTAAACGAGTTGAAACCCAAAGTAAAGCTACTAAATCAAAGTTCATTTGACTTATCGCCCCTCATGCAACAAGTGAAAATTTTACAATTAGATTCAGAAAACATGAACAGAAACGTAAGCAAAATAAAGCCATAACAACTGTGGTTATATTTTTTGATTAATCACAAATAAAATTATTTTAGTCTAATTATTCCAACACAAACAGCAAAAAGTTAAGTATATCTTCTGAAAATACTCGAGAAGAAGCTATAATTGTATTAGATTCGATTAGAGAAGCTGTAGAAGAAGCTGCAGAGACTATCGCTAATGTTGATTTTCTAGCTGAAAGCCTTTCTGCTGGAGAAGGTAAGTTCTATAACGTGCAATTAGTCAGGGTTTGCAATAATCGTCAATATTTAGGACCAAAAATTGACGCAGCACTTCAAACCGCACAGGAAATATTAAGCCAAATAAAAATTTACAACCTCACTAACAGGGAAAATGAAGCCGTCAAACAGCTACAGAAAGCTGAAACAATATTACAAAGTTTAAATGAAATGAAGAAACCGGCTCTTGTTGTTGATTCTAAATTTGGCGACCTTAAAGACCAATTAAAACAGTTTAATGATAAAATAGAAGACCTATACGGTCACACTCAATATGCCTTGACACAAGCCAATGAAGCTGAAGAACTTTATTCTAAAAGCGAGTAAGTACATTAATTAATAAATTAACTTATAAGAACACACAATTTTTAACATAGTTACATATATTTTTTAATCCTTAAAACTGCTAAAACTATTAATCAACCAATTTGTCACTGCACAATATTCGTAACGTCATAACTTTTTACCAAAAAAAAGTTTTGTTTGATACATATACACACACACGCTAATCCGACCGTCCAGTAATCCGAACAAAAGAAGAAAAATTCAGTAGTCCGCACAAATAGTCATAATCCGAACACAACTAATAAAATTTTCGGATTATAGAAAAATGTTCGGATTACAGAAAACAAAATAAGGTAAAAGATATATTATGTAATGCAATACATAAGCACTACAAACTGCTGACACTACTAATTACAAAAAGCTGTCGATAGTTTTAATGTTTGTTTAAAATTGGCATGTAAAAATGATGTCCCGTCTCATAAGATTTTTTGTATGATTAATTTCAAGAGGTAATTAAAAAGGAAATGGTTGCGAAGAAATAAATCGTAATTACAATCTATTTTTCTAAAAAATCATTTTATTTTTTCTACGCACAGTAGAATAATATGAATGTATGCAGTATTTATTTTAAGATTTGTTTATCTCTAACATAAAAATTGTTCTAAAAATTTCGATTTTTAACTTTTTTCAGTAATCCGAACTTCTCTGTAATCCGAATGAGGCCAGGTTTCTATTAGTTCAGATTACCGAGACTGTACTGTATTTATTATAGCTTATACATAAAATCTTTAAATTTTCGATTACAAAAATTAAGTCATATTAAGTTGAAAAAAGATATTAACCAAAAAATAATTATTATTTTAATATAACAAACGTATTAACTCTTTGTATGGTAGTCTCGAGTCTTTATAACTGCTTTAACCCTTCTTGGTATTGCCTTTATAAGCATGTATAGTATTCGGCCTTAATATCATATTTCCAAGCATCCATTGACAGTTTTAAATTTGATTTTGGTTGCAAGATTCCGTTGGCGTATACTGTGCTTAAAAACCGGCCAGCAATTCTCGATAGGATTCCAGATATGGATTATTTCCAGGCCAAGGAAGGGTGGTAATACCGATCTCTTTAACAAATTCTTGATCTCATAGATTAAAAACGGGAAAATCTTAACTTCAATTCATATTTTTGAATATGTATGATAGTAAGGAATACAAATCTATCAAAACTTCCATTCCAAACACGTTGACAGGGCGCAGAATTGTCCTGAAATGTGGGATCATAAATTACTGGAAATAGTCTCTCAATTGATGGGATTAAATGGGCTTCAATGATTTTGATATAAAAGTTTCCATTCTGGAATCCAGTGAGGACGGTTAAATCTTCCATTCCAAAGTAGTAATGCACCCCCAAACCATAAACTGAGTGGAAACTTGTTCCTGATGAATAAATTAAATATTTGTGAAATTCTTCCTCAATCTTTGGGCGACCGTACCGAAGTCCATCTAATGGATTGAGCTTACATTATGATTCATATGTAAAGATGAACATCTCTCCAATCATTTTCAGTCTAATGTCTGCAGGATTTTGCAAAGTTTAGCTTCTTAATCCTCATTCGTGTTGTCAAAGTAGGGTTTTCATGAGTTCTTCTTGTCGATAATCTGAAGGTTTGCGACCTACGTCGTACAAATTTATTACTCAATTCTGTTTTTATCATATAATGGAGACCACAGTGGTGGCTTGATGTGATCACTAGTTGAGTTATGAGCGGAAATTCTGGGTTCAAATCCCGGACTCGACAGAATTTCTTAGCTCAGCCCTCTGGTGAACATCAAACTATGGATCGAAATACTAATAACTTTCCTTAACATCTTAATGGAAAACGGGGTACAATAAGCTAAGAGCTTCAGTACAAAGTGGGCATTGAACCACTACCCGTGCAGCTAATACGAATACAATCATATAATAGAATTCCAATTTTATTTTTGTGAATGATTTTTTCCAATTTTTAAAACACCTTCTTTCCAAAATTTCATCTCTATGGTTAGTTTGTCTGTTTTTTAAACCAGTCCATTTTTATCTATTTAAAGAACGAATTGCTCGATATTTTTTTAAAACTTTAATTACTGTAACATGGCTACGTCCTATTCTATTAGCTATAATAGATAGTTTGTAGATAGTTCTTCCTTGCTTGTAGTTAAAATTACACAGTTTTCTGCTTTAGCAAGTTGAGCACCCATATTTGACTACATTACTTTCATTACCAGTACAATTGCAAAATGACGTAATAATCAACACTTTGTGCATGATACCCATTATTAGTAAATAATAACATCAAAATAATACCATTTTTTTAAATAGTAAGTTAATTTTCCAAAAATTTTTATCAAAGATATGGTATTTTCCAAGTGTTAACTTTTATCTGGCCACTATGGTATATTAAGATACAAAATTGCTCAAAAAAGCTCAAATTAAATCTGTGGTCACATGCTAGAAGGGAATAAGTATATAGGAATCTATGCAGACTTAGTCACATGCTAGAAGGGAATAAGTCTGCATAGATTCCTATATACTTATTCCCTTCTAGCATGTGACCACAGAAATGCAATTTGATTTAATTTGAGAAACGCAATTGATGACAAACGCTATTTGTATGTACTACACTGTAATAAGTAATAACATACTTTTTTTATTTAAAGTAATTGGTTGTTTAAGTTCAATAAAGTTTAATATAAAATTATTACATTTTATTGTAATAATAAAATCTGGAAAAAATTCATTAAAAATAATAGTAACCCATTAACCCAATTTTTAGTAACGAAATATATTAGGTTCTTCTTTTGTGCGCTAAAATAGCTTCTTTAGTGAAGTCTAATGGTTACAATACAAAATCAGCAGTAAGTATAATATAAATTTAAAATTAATCTGTGATATTTGTTTGATGTAAATATCGCGTCAAACGGATTATAATAGTAGTTTATGTGATCAGTGCAGAAAGGAAGTCAAAATCGAACGCGCGTGATACTCACAAAACGAGGTGTCAGCTGAATTTTACAATCACACAAGTACGGTATAATGAGACGTTTCTACACGTGTAACATTTATGTACAAAACATAAATTTTCATAAAACTTTTAACAAGCCGTTAAAGTTAACAAATCGCTGCTTTGGAAGAAAACCGGCACAACTCGAAATTCACTAGTTGACCCGAAGTGCAACTGAATACCACTTGGGTATATATGTAAAGTCTCATACGTAAAGTGCAAAATATGTGAAGTGATATTCAATTGCATCAAACTAGTGAATTTCGAGTTGTGTCGGTTTTCTTCCAAAGCAGCGAAATGATTTCTATTGGTTTGTTAATACTAAGAAATAATTTCCATTGGTTTTTTCCTCGGAAGGCAATGGCAAACCACCGAGGTTATTTGCCAAGAGAACCTATAATAGGGTCACGACGCTTCTATTAAGAAGCATACAACGACTAGAGAGAGAGTAGATAAAGTACATTTAAGCTCTTAATTTCTAAAAATTAAAAAAAAATATCTCCCTCCCTCAAATTACTCCTCTTACAAAAGTGCAGGTTTTCCCTAACTAACGATGATCCTAAGGCAACTTACGATATAAATGCCGCAACCAGATCGCAACGATATGTTACATGTAATTAAATATCCTGGCTTATTAGTGGCGGTTCGTCAGAGGCAAAGGAGGCTCCCCTGAAATTCGGCAACTAGGAGTGCGCATATAATCGATTATTTCATAATTGACTGCTGGTTGGTAAAAGATTTAAAAAACTTTTCTGATTTCGTTTTCACTCATGGTTTTAATTTAACGTTGTTGATAAATTAAAAAAATATTAAATTTTTTTTTGAGTTGTGAGATTACATCACATTAATCTCAAAATCATTAAACAAAAAAATAAAAGCGTTTGTTGATTGGTTCTTTGTTAGCTCGGTTCAAGTCAGTGCAAGCAAACGAACAGACCTTCAGAAATTCCCCGTCTTTCTAGATCCGTGATTTTCAAATTGTCAAGAGCGCAGGATCAGAGACCTACTTAGAAGACTACCCGCTTCAAATCTTGTTTTTTTATTGAAATATTTCTCATTAATCCATTCATGAGCGTCAGTGGTAGATGGAAACGTATTCGTTTATTGTTTTATTATGGAAGAATTTACTGTGTGCATTTTATAACGCCATAGGCGCAACTAGGTGTCAAATTTGGGGGGGGGGGACTACAAATAACGACTTTTTTTCAGGAGGCCCCAGATACTGGATTGGAATTTGACCATGAAGGATATTTGAAAAAATGTGTCTTTCGGAGAGGGGGTTTATACAAATTTAAAAATCTGAATATTTTACAATAAAAAATATTCGAAGACAAAATCCACTAGTTTTTGAGAATAATTTTTGTACTTTGGACATCATTTATCAGCCATTGTGTTAATATATTAAAAATTTGAAAAACATTAAAAATAAAAAGCTTTTAGTTTAAATTTAAAAATAATAATTTTACTTATTTTTACTTGCACTAATTTTAGGAATTTAGGATAAATTTTAGAATTACAGGAATATTTAGAATTGAATATTCTAAAAATATTTTTAGACAAGTGGGAGACCTGGGTATTGGGGAACTAAATTACTTAAAATTTGAAAAATATCACTTGTTCTTTATCGTGAAATACTTGACAACCCCCTTCCAAGACCTTCAGCTAGATCCTTCTTTGACGTGGACGTCCAAAATACATCTCAATTACATAGAAGGTTTAGGCATTTAATACCTCAAAGGAGATATTACCAAAATCCGGTCAGAGATTGAACCCACGACGACCATATTATATTGGGAACAATTTTTTTAAGACAAGTTTAAGAACTTAAAAATAAAGTTTAAAAACTTACGATTTTAAGAAAAATTTAGTTTCTTAAGAAATGAAAACAACTTTTGTTAGAAAATTGCACCGATTATCTCCAATAGTTTCGGTGTCGAAAACATTAAAAATTGCTGATAACAACTAAACAATCAAAAGCTTACAATAAAAAAAGAAGTGGTATTATTTAAGAGCTATCTGAAGCACTGGGTGAGGTAAAATGCCGAATAACTAAATACAGCAAAAATAAATAGAAATTCTTTTTATTATTTGTCATGTACCATATTTCACTCACAAAATGTCTTTCTTCTAGCCCACCAACTAACATTATAAATCGCCGAAATACTTTTACCTTTCAATTGAAAGTTAGTCGTGAAAAATGTGTGTATTGTTTTCAATAGATACTTAATCTAAAAGTAACCAAATTATTTTGATGAAGAGTAAATTCTAAGTAGGTTGTCAAAAAATAATTTCAATTCAACAAAAATCGTCACATAAATAAATAATTTTTCTATTAAAAAATTTCGAAATATACAATGCTTTATAAATATTTAATATATAATACAGTATATATATATGTAACATTTACGATGAATAATACATAAAATTACGTATTTATGGTTATCCATAATCATTTAGGAAACTTTTATTCCACGGGCTTTAAAGTCTTCCTTTAATTTCCATTTTATTAATTCCATACACGTGAGAGCATCTTCAGCACTGTCGTGACCGCTTACATCATTTTGAATTATTTTTTTTAAATATTCCCGAGCGAGATCTCTTAAAGCTCTCTTATGTGGCAATCCAAATTTATGAGGAAACAAAACCGATGTGTCAATTATGCAGCTATGAATAATTTTTAAAGCTTTTAGATCAGATTCTAAGCTATGCCCGATTAAAATGGTATTTGAATTACACAGATGCAAAATATTAGCTTGCACTTGTAAAATACTAGTGGCAGTGCGCTCCATTTGATCTTCAGTGATACCCGAAAATCGAGTATTGTAATCTATAATTGGATTTAAAGGTTTAACTAAACTTTCATACACAGTTTTGCAATCCGTATTAATTATTGTAACTCTTGTTAATTCTAGTCCCTTAGTGGTATAGCACATTTCACAGTCCAATGCAAACACTTGATAACTCCTGGGGTCATTGTCGCGTTCGGGAGGCATAATAACTTGATATCCTTCAAGTTCATCTTCACTAGAACGATTGTCCGAAACGTGAGTACTTGATGTCACACAACCCATGTCGTAACTACTTTTACAACACAAATAAATGCTTTCCCCCCGCAAAGTTCTCTTTTTTAAAGGATGATACAAACAATCTTCCGGATATAACGCAAAACCCTCTTTATCAACTCTATAATGCTTCGAACATCTGCAACACACGCGTTCGTCTTCCTGAACATGTACCTGAGACGTTCGCCTTTGATTTTTAATAATCGCTCTACCATGCACACTTCCTTCTCTCGGGAAACCATGAAGTGTTAATTCTTCATCGTTTAATACAAATCGTTTTATAGTTTCATAAAACTTTTCCCCGCTGAGATCGTCATGATTTTGTTTATCGTCGGAGCATTCTCCAGGCATTATCGGTCCCAAACCAGAGCTGTCCCTCGTTTGCAGTTCCTTCCTCAAACGACTAATAGCCAACATTGCAGAATTTCTGTAAGTGACTATGGCGGAACAGCGCTCATAACATTTGTATTCTTCACTAACCGCCCTTTGTTGTGCTTCATCTTTACTCAAGTATAGCTTCGTGCATTCCTGGAAAATGAGTTTTAAAAAATTATTTCTTACATTAATCGGTAACTTTGATCTTTCAGTTTCTTGAACTTCTGGTATATCTACCACCGAAACGTCGGGAACATGTGCTACACGTTTCGCATGTTTTATTGTTTGTGATGCTGTTTTACAAATTATATTTTGAGCTCTTATTCTAGCTATTTCGTTCAGTTTAGCTTTCTCCCTTTGAATAGAATTGACATTCTGAACGGGAGCAATTTTTCGTTTTATATTAGTAAGTTTACCACCACTAATTATATCATCGACCAAATTGGTACTACTTGAAGGTAATTTCGAGTGACTCACTCTTTCGCTGGAAGTTGATTTTGCTGAAACGTGGTTTGATAACTTTTGTTTTTTATTGTTATCATGTCCTGCAGGTTCTTCGGTTCTTCTTTTGGATAAATGCCTAGTAATTTCGGCTACCACATCTTGTTTTTGTTCTTGAGCATTGTATTGCAAACGTACCATTTTCAAACGATTAGCCATAGCTTGAGCCGCACTGGGTATTGGTTTTAATCTATTTAATATCACATCTTGTCTTACATTTTGAGCACTATCATGGGCAATTCGTTTTCTATTTGACGAAGCAGCATCGCTGGTATCTGGAATATTTTGCAATTGTTGATTTAAATCTGGAAATATTTTCGGTTCCGTAGGCTTGTATTCTGTGAAAATTTTGTAGCACTCTTCCATAGGATCTTCTTCCAAATCCGAATCGTTAAGATAATTATCATAACCGCCGCCGCCGTCGTCGTCTTCGTGAATTTCATTTTGTTCGTCAAAATCGTCCAACTTATCTTCCACATGTTGTGATGTATATTTACTTATTACTGCCTCTTCTGAATCGACCGATTTCTTTTCCTCCTGTTTAATATCTTTACTTTTATGAGTTTTACTTTTATCCCTTTCTTTGCTCTTGTCTTTGGTTGCACTAGTGTGTTGATGTTTGTGTTTATCGTTGGAACTTGACGACTTATGTTTGCGAGATTTATCTTTTGATTCCGACTTCTTTTTCGATTCGCTCTTACTTTTCTCTTTCGTTTCCTTCCTATGTTTTTCATCCCTATCTTTTCTACTGCTCTTTTTATGTTTAAGATCAGATTTGCTTTCCTTTTTGTGGTCAGATTTGGATTTATTATTGCTGTGCGATTTTGAATTTTTAGAATCGTCAAGGTGTCCATTTCTTTTCTTTTTATCATCTTTAGATTTTGATGTGGACGACAAATGTTTATTCTCACTCGATTTGGTTTTACTTTTATGATCTTCCTTCACCTTAATTTTAGTATCTTCGTCATCGTTTACGCTAGACTCTCCAATAATTTCGTCGATGAGGCTAAATTCCATTTGTAAATCTTCAAAATCAATATTGTTGGCATCATCCTCGTTTGTTGGTGAACACCTTGTTGGTAATTCGTCATCGGCTTCTTCTTTTTCGACTTCTGTAGCTGTTAATTTACCAGTAGATAAAATACTTAATGGAGTGGGTTTGTAAGTGGGTTGTTGATCTGAGTACCCATACGAAGATGTGGACCGAGGTTTATGAGGTTCCTTTCTAATTGCTAAGTCTGGTACGTAGGTAATTGGAATATGACTTCTCGCATTTGCCAATTGACTTTTGGGTGTGGGGTTATATGTTGGGATTTCAGTTGAAGCAGGTAATTCAACTGGCTCGTCGTTTTTTTTACGATGCTTAAAATGACAATAAGGCCTATCGCACGTAGTTTCATAATATGGACAATCAATATTTTTAAAAAATCCCGTAGTCGGTAACATTTCTTATTACTAAAAATTCAAAATTTACACAGAATATTTAACAAGAGAGTCACTAATTACCGCTAATCTAACCTCTTTGTTTGACAATTGACACAAAATGACATAAATAGAAACAGATGTTAAATTTATCCGCCGCGCATAGGCGTCCCGATAATATTTTTAGAAGGAAAGGAAATGAAAAGATAATATTATTTATTATTTTGTCGTGTTATCAATGTTAGTCTTATCAGGTCTTATCTCTATTAATTATGTTAAATAATATTAAATTAACAACTATTTTATAATAAAACAAACAAAATAAAATAATATGAGTTCAATTTTGAATTAATTCAAAGTTATAGTTAGGGCCATTAAGCTTTTTTAAAGCTTAGGGCATAATGGCTTAGGACTAATAAACTTCAAGGGGTCTCATATATAAAGCACATTTTGAATTTTATTATTGGTTATTATTTTACTACCTTTTGTTTAATTAGACTGCTCGAGTAGGTTTAGCTAAAAAGTGCATGTTTTTGCCGAAAGAAAGTTGAAAAACTGCTAGGTAAGGGGGCGTCCATTAATTACGTGAAGCGAATTTGACGATTTTTAGACTCCCCCCTTGGTGAGATGTCGTGAGATTTGGCTCGACCCCCTCCTAATCTAACGTGAGATTTTTTTAAATGCGTATTTTTAGTGAAAATACGTTAATATGTGCTTAATTACGTTGGATTTATTTAAAAAACATAATTTGATTAATTATTTTTATTTAAGACAAAAAAAATACGTGATATTTGACGAGCCCCCCCCCTCTGACCTAGGTGAGATTTGGTGATATTCGGCTCGACCCCCCCCCCCTTAAAGCCTCACGTAATTAATGGACGCCCCCTAATGTATTTTAATATCTGATCACTAAACTGTTTGGATTTTCGACAAAAATGTATTGAATACACTTTAAAATAAATTTTATTTCAATTTTGCATGTTAAATGAAGGAAACAAGTTTTAAATAAAAACAAATAAATGCCCTGCTTTCGTTCCCCCTTTGGCTGAACTTGCAGTTTTACAAGAACTAATAGAATAACACAATATCTATGTACCTACCTACCTACCTATTTTCAATGAATTTATATTTTTTCAGGAAAGACAAAGTTTTGAACAAAGTAGCAAATATTAAAAATCAGAAAGATCAGATTGAACGAGATCTGGAAAATTCAACAGTAAATTTGGTTAACGCAACGCGATATTTAACTGAAGCTCAAAAACTATTTAATGGCACTTCAAATGATTACAAAGCTTTCGAAATCAAAAATAATGATTTCAACAATACTTTAGAGAAAAACTTTGAAGAATTTACTATCGTAATGGATTTATTACCCCAGGTACAAGGTCATGCAACCAATTTATCTTCACATGCAGAACAACTCGATAATTTGCTCACCGAATCGCGCAACATTTCCATCAATGCCGTAGCTGCTGCTCAAGCATACAAAAATATTGTGGACGCAGTTGACGACGCCGAAAATGCGGCTAATTCTGCTAAAGTAAATGCAAAAAACGCTGCTACGTTACTTTCAGAAGTTGCCGAAGATACTGTTTCAGCAAATGATGTGTCGGTCAATTTACTTTCGAGTGCTAATAATGAAACCACAAACAATCTTACACTTCGTATTGAAGAAGCTCATGCAAAAAATAGACCTATTCGGTCACTACACTTAAAGAACGAAGAGATCTTAAAATCTATAGAAAACTTCTTCAAGCAACCTCAAAAACCTTCTCTTCATAATCAACTTTTAGCAGCATTATCGGCTCTCGAGAGTGTCAATAATTCTGCTAAAATTTTAGAAATAGCCCATAACAATTTTAAAAATTTAGCGGAAGAAAAAGAATCGTCCGTCGATTTACCAAATACATTAGAAGACACAAAACGCCATATTAATCAAGCTAAACAACAGATCCAAACCGTAAATAGTAATTTACCTATTATCGAAAGAACTCTCCAGGAATTACCATCTAGACAAGAAAGAGTTCGATTGATATCGAATTCCCTCAAAGACAAAATTAATATTTTAAATCAGCAAATTGCAGTTGCTAGGGATGTCGCTAATAGAATCAAAGTTGGTCTTAAATTTTATCCAAATACCACGTTGGAATTGAGAAATCCACCCAATTTAGCTGATCTTAGTACTTCAACTTATATATCTGGTTATTTTATAACTAATGATTCCAACGGTTTGCTGTTATATCTTGGCAATGGTAAAGGCACTAATCTACGTAGAACAAATTCTGTAAGTTCGTGACGCGAATTAATTTAAATTACTAAATATTTTTATTTAAAGGACGATTACTTGGCTTTGGAAGTAGAAAATGGCTACTTGGTGCTTACAATAGATGTCGGTAATGGACCTCAACGTGTGGTAAATTCAAAATATGTTGCTAGTAATACCTGGTATCAATTTATTATCGATAGGTATAAATGCAATTCGATAATTAATTAAAAACAAAATAATATTATTTCTCTTATAGATCAGCTCACAATGCTAAATTAATTGTAAGGGAAGAAGTGTCTGGTGGTAAAGATCACTTAACTACAGCAACCGAAGAATTGCAAGGACACAATACAATATTCAATTTAGATAGAAATCAATCAAAACTTTTTGTGGGTGGTTACCCGCCACAATTTCCAATACAAAGCCAAGTTAGGCAAAATGCTTTTGATGGAGAAATAGAGGACTTGGTTATAGGGGAAATTCCAATTTCTTTGTGGAACTTCCGCGAAGGTCACGAAAATAATCATGGCGCTGCAAGAAGAGACAAATTGGTGAACTTACAACCAAGTACGGGATATCGATTCAATGGAAATGGTTATGCAATTATCGACGCTAGATCGTTTTCTTTAAAAGGTCGTTCAGATATACAACTTAGTTTCAATACGTTTTCGCCTGATGGATTATTATTCTTGGTGAAAAGTGAAGGGGGTAAAAAGTTTACATCGCTTGAACTACGAGACGGCAGAGTATTATATCAGGTAAAGTATTAATGTATAAATTAGGTAGGTTATATTATTGTTTATATATTACAGTATAATTTGGGAGGCGAAACTAAAAAGTGGTTTACACCTAAATTGTACAACAATGGTAAATGGCACGTAATTGGTGCCAGTCGACTTGGTCCAAAAGGACGACTGATAGTAGATGAAGAAGACATCAGCGATAACTCTGGCCCTGTCACCGGTAATTCTATAGAATCGTTTGAAACATTCTTCTTTGGTGGTTATCCTCAACAGCATACAATTAAAGATGTAACAAATGAAGATTTTGATGGATGCATTGATAACATAACGTTTATGGGTCAACCTATCGATTTAAGTCAAAATGTTAAAGCCTATGGAGTAACACCTGGCTGTCCCGAAAAAGTGCGTATTCTCTTTTAGTTACTTCATTTTAAGTAACATAATCGTTCTTCTAGTTTGCAAGACTGATATCATTTTCCGATAAAAAAATTGGATATATTAAGAGTGGTAACTTCTCTAGTGGACAATTATTCCAAATGAATTTGAAATTTAAAACTAAATCAAAGGAAGGTTTAATTCTGTTTGCTACCGATCAATATTTTAGTAATGGAGTATCACTGTCTATTGTTGGAGGAAAATTAGTTTTAATTAGCCAAAAAATTCAATTGGAGACGGACGACAGTGCGTACAACGATAATGAATGGCATGTTGTTTCTATTATTCATAATAGCACAACTTTACGATTCGATATAGATGATTATGTTAGCAAAGTGTAAGTATTGACTTTGATTTTATTATATTATTACTAATTTTATTTTATTATTTTAGGACTGATTCGCCACCTCCTCCAATGTATGTGATGTACGGCGCAATATATTTCGGTGGTCTTCCAGACACCAATGCAAATATCAAAGGTTTAGTAGGAACAACTAAAAATTTCTCTGGTTGCATAGTGGATGCAAGTAAAAATGGAGCTATTATTAATTTTGCCAGTTACACAGAAAAAGAAGGAGAATTTTTGGGAAAATGTGTATTGGATGAAGTAATTGGAAGTGAAACGAACGTTCACGCCGGTTAGTACTGATAGATTTTTCTATTATTGTAGATGAAACAAAATGACTTATTTTAGTTCCAACATTACCTCCTATTCATGAAATCGAGCCAATAACACCTACATTATCGACCGCGAAAACGAAAGAACCTTATGAAGCAGGTAAACTATATCAATTCAATATTATAAGTAAATGCAATTCAAATAATTTTTAATAGGAATTCCACAACGTGGAGATGGTGGTCGTGAGAGTGCCGGTGAAGCTGAAACTACACCTTTCAATATTCCCCAAGAAGTTCCTCCATTTACGGAAAAACCAAATGCGAAACAATCGCCTGTAACACCAAGTGTGAAGCAACCACCTGTAATACCAATTACCAAACAACCCGTAATACCGCAGGTTAAACAACCTGGAAAATCAGGAAAAACTGAACCATCTTGTGCACTACCCATGGAACCAGCCATGGATGTTGCAAATTCTGGAAAATCTTTCAAATATGGTAAAAAGTTTTCAAATAAATATTGATCTTTTTTATATCGTTATTTTTAGGATTAGAGCCATACAGTCGCTCAGAGTATAACACCGCTCGCGGAAAAACGCGTAAACAGTTCGATTTTACATTAGATTTTAAAACAACAGCTAACCAAGGCATTTTGTTGTATGCATCAAATCCAACAAATATACACTATGTAGCAGTTTATCTACAAGATGGTCATGTAAGACAAAACTAGTATTTTAAAAATTCATGAAATTGTTTAATTTTAAATAATTTAGGTAATTTTTACATTTAATGGAGGATCAGGTGAAGCTGTGATGACATCAGACTTAACGTATAATGATGGTAATTGGCATTCGGTCAACATAAGTCGAAATGGAGCCGAGGGTCAACTGGAAATTGATGATAAAATTGTGGCAGTTGGAAAAGCACCCAAAAACACCGTTAACGCTCAATTAGCTCCACCATTTTATATAGGAAGCGTTTCACGTGATAAAAATATCCAAATAAAATCAATTTTGGTGTGTTTGTACGAATGTCTTAGAATTAGATGGATGTTAATTTATAAAATATTTTAGAACATATCGGCAACATTCGAAGGATGTATAAGCGGCTTCCATATGAATGGCTTTGTTATGGATGATCCCAAACATTTTGATGTAATGCCGTGTATGGATAATGTAGAACAAGGAGCATTCTTTGGAATATTTGGTGGATATGTAAGACTAAGAGATAGATTTAGAGTTGGTTATGAAATTGACATTAGGCTAGAAATTAAACCCAGAAATGTATCTGGTTTATTAGTGGCTGTGCACGGTAAACGAGATTATCTAGTATTGGAAATGGTAAACGGAATTATCAAATTGACAGCGGATAATGGCAAAGGTGCTATCAGTACATCTTTCCAGCCTGATAAACCACACTATTTTTGTGATGGTCACTGGCACACAATTCAAGGTATGTATTCTGTAAAAGTTTGTCCAAGAGATAAATATCTAAAAAAAAATTTGTACACGGAACTCGGAATTCCAAACTAGTGTACACAAAATTTTCTAGATTAAAATAAATAATAAAAATAAAAACCATTTTTCAAAAAATTCCCTTTGAATTTGAGTGAATGCAAATTATAACATAGTCTCATTCACATTGTGTTCCTTAGCGCTAATATAAACAGGTTATTGTTAAAGGGTAAACTGTTTTGTTATCATTAAATATGCTAATATTGTTTCTTTTTAGCTGTAAAATCGAAAAATGTTGTTACATTATCTGTAGATAGCACATATACCGATCCAGGTGTTGGTGATTATCGTTCACAATCAACCGACACTGGTGGTGCCTTATTCTTGGGAGGACATCGATTAATAACCAAAGCTCGAGGATTAAATATTCGAAGTTCATTTGTAGGATGCATTCGAAAAGTAGCAATTAATAACGATATCATACCATTAACTCAAGACATGGCAGAGGGTCATGTTAATGTGGGATCTTGTCCTACAGTGTAATTCTTTTGTATTCGTAATTTTATATAAATAATTAAACTTGAAATGTGCTTTTTTATTATACTTAGTTATTACTGTAATTAATCATAATTTTCAAATATTTTAAACTTTAAAAATATATTTCGACAAGTTTTGCATTACAATTTATTTTCCATTTAAAAATCAGCAATCATACAAAGTGCTTTCGCAGTCAATGTTTGCTTAGCAAACAGAAGTTGGCGTTTTACGTAAGGGAGCCATATTTTAGCCTGATTACTTTTATTAATCCATCAAATATTGTTGTAACTAACAGTAAGTCACAAGAAAACCAACTGTTAGAATGTTTCAAATAATCGTGGTGTTTTTCTTACTAATATCGGAATGTCTGGCAAGAGACGCTTTAAAGTATTTTGCAGATCATAGGACAATACAAAACTCTTCTATAACTGTTTTGAGTAACTTAACTCTTATAAATACAATTTGGGTCGAGTATAATTATCTTTTTAATGCCGACACAGATGGGTGTAAGAAAAATGAACGAAATTTCAAAAATATTTTAAACGTTGGTATTTACGAAAATATTAATACACCTTTCGATTGTAACATTTTAAATGATGAAGAATATAAAGGTTACAGTTTTGAAATTCTAAATTTACTACAAGAACGATTAAATTTTGAGTAAGTATCCTAATTTTGTTGTTCAAAACAATAACTATTTGCTTGCAGCATTAATTATATAATATTAAATTATTCTACAATAGAGAGTCACCTTAAAGATTCTTTAATGCTACACGAAATTGATTTACTAATGTGTCATCCAGAAATTGATTTTAATAAAGAATCAGAATTATCGCAACTGCATCCGACTTTAAAAAGCAAGTTAGTATTTTTAATTGGGCTAATTTGGAAACAAATTTAACCAACGTGTTTCAGTTATTTGTTAATCTACAAACCAGATAAACTGCACTTCACGAAAGATATTTTTATTTTAACTTTTTCGGGTACGTTATGGTTATGTTTTTTTTTACTGCTGATTGTTCTCGCGGTATGTTTACACATTTCTACTAAACATTATTCTATAATGTACTTAAAATATGAATATTGGAATTGGGTTGATATTACATTGTGGGCTAATGCAGCAGCATGTCAACAAGGTAAAAGATTCCTTCTACTGTTATTTCAAATGCAACATTGATTGATTTTTAGGTTTGAGTCATACTCCTAATGGTTTGGCAAGTCGGATTCTATTTTTCCTGGGATACCTGACAGCTTATTTGTTGTATACTGGATTTGCAGCAGGTATCACATCGCTTTTACTAAAACAGAGCATGAACAGTAAACTAACATTGGCAGATATTGCAGATAAAAAAATTGCCACAATACTTGTAGCAGATATACCGCTTTTAAAATACGGAGACAAGTTTATGGTATATTGTATTATAATTTTATATATTTTTATTAAATACATAACTTGCAGAACAATTCCAAGTTTGTTTCAAAAATTGACAACTTGTTTAAATTAATCGACCAAGATAACACGGTGGGAATAGCACCAAAAATATTTGTGGATCAATTTTTTGCAAGAAAATTTAATTATGATATGATAAATTTGTACTCGACGGCAATTCTTAAAGAATTGCATTACAACACAGGAATCGTTGTATTAAAAAACAGCAGTTACAAACGAATATTAAATGACGAGTAAGTTTTTAAATTTTTGTCAGCTGATTATGTATATTGTAAAATTCTAAGAAATATCGCAAGCAATATTTTTAAATAACAATTTTCAGATTACTTGTTCTTCAAGAACTGGGTCTACTGAAAAAAGCGTTACAACAAAACTTATTGCCAACCCTTACCCGTATTACCACATCAAATTATTCGAGTGCTGGAATAGAACACCTCAGTTCGGCAATACTTGTACTTGTTGTAGGCACTTTAAGTTCAACTGTTTTTCTTGTGGCGGAATTAACCATTGCGCTTTATCAGAGCAGGTGTTCCCATAGTTCAACTATGAATTTCTGACACAATTATTACCAAAGCAAAGATGTTTTCAATAAGAAAATGTTCTGCATTAACTTTTTATGTACAAAATTTTAGTAATAAAACTTATAATAATTATTACAATTAATTAGTCAATAAAAACAATAACTAATCTCTAAACAAAAAATCACAAATATTGAAATGTATCTCCTGTCGACAAATGAAGCAAGTATTAAAAATCAAAAAAAGCTTACTTTACTGCATTTTAGTTGGTTAAAATATAAATGTGTAGTGAATTTATAAAATACTGTTTAAATTTAGGATCGTTGGACAATTTTATTATTACAAAAAGATAATTAAAAATAACAAAGTTATAATATCAAACAAAAATTTATGTTAGATTATCACAAAACATGTCTTTTATAAAACTTGACTAGCCATAAAATATAAACCAATTAATTACACTTTGGACACAGGAACAATTTTAATTAGTACTTTTGAGATCACATGCCCTTAATTAATATTAATAATACTTTTTTATTTTAAAGATATGATGTATCGTAAGAACATAAAGTATCGTAAAGTAATTATTTTGCAATTAAATTAACCATTAATGTCTATTTTAGCTAGAAAAAACTTAAAAGTTATATAAGAGTTTTGTAAAAATTTAATTTTGATTTAAAGAAATTTAGCGAAATATTTCTCAAATTACTATTTTTAGGTCAACTAAAATATAATTAAAAATTTTACGCGAATCAAACAAGTCAGACTTATCTAAACAATCTCGCAATGCACCTATTATTTTGACATGATATTTGAATTCCTCGCAATAATATATAAGTTTACAAAGTTAGCCGCACACCTTAACTGATGGTTTGCGAAATTTTGAGTAAATACTGGCCTAGAAATATATTAATTCATTGGAATAAAAAAACATACTTTCTCAACTTAGCGAAAGTTGACAGTATTTTAGTGTAATTTAAAAAATATTTAAAAAAGAACTAAACACTAATGAACCGAGGTTTTGTCAGACAACTTTACTTGACACATCTATCATTCAATGCCATGTGCAAATATCATAACCAAGCCGGGTTCGATCATCATTTCGTCACTCATATGTTGATTATCACAGTGTAAAACCAGTACTGCTTGTTTGCCTGGAATACGTTTACAAACATAATTTTCATACTGACGTCTGTTAGTTTGTCGAGTCTCTAAAGAACACAATCCCGGAGGCCATCGCCGTTCGTGACAATTTTCCATTAAATCATCGAGAATATGTGCCGGACAACCAGATTCACTAAGAGTTCTTTTTATCATATTCTACAGTAAGTAGAATTATTGAAATTGAATTTCGAAAAAACGGATATTTTAAATTATTCATGTTGGGTTTCACAAAGGAGATTTAAAAATGCGTTTTAATTTATTTAATAAAATCATAATTTTAATCGTAGCTTACATTTTAAAATATCTTTGTGAATTCCACCATAAGGGTCGAAGATTCGGTGACTATCGAAATTTATCGAGTTCATTTCAGAAATAAATTTAGAAAAAGCTTTATTTCTATAAAAGAATACTGTACTAAAATAACATATCAGGGGCCGATTGCGATTTAATAGGAAATAAAACCTTATATTGAATTTTTTGTAGTAATTTTATGCTATTAAGGATATACCTATCATTTTCTCAATTTGAGAGTCATCGAATCTCTTATCCTTAAAATAATTTCTAAAAATGAATTATTAAATTACCTGTAAAACACCATCAGGTGTAGAAATCATGCCACCCCATCTAGTAACACGTGCTCTAGTTAACGTATTACTCCACCTCAAAACTTCATCTCGTTCCATTTGATCCGCTATTGCCCTCATTGCTGGATTTGATATTTTCATTGCTTTCATAAAATCCTATTCAAAATTAAAATCTTAAAGTATTGGCAAATAAATCGAAAAATAATTAATACTTGAATACTCCTTGAACGACAAAAATTGGATTGTCTATTATATTATATAGATATGCATTATCCGGCAAAATTTTCTTACAAGTAAATAAAATTAATTACCTTCAATAAAAGTAATTCTCGTTTTTGTTCGGCTAAAGTAAACTTTTGTTCGGTAAGTTCTTGTTGAAAATCGTTTAACTTTTGTTGTTGTGCTTCTATGACAGTTCTGAGTTCTTTTATACAATTATGATCTTTTAATTCATCCTTGGGAACGACCAAACCACAACCTTGCTCGCAAGGTAATGGTCTCTTTGGATTATGTTCACATTCTTCCAAATGTATTGTTAAAGCATCTAATTTTAATATCCGAGTGCAACCAAATTCAGTATTATCACAATTTATACATAGCCTATAAAATTAAAATACAATCAACATTTTAAAATTATCGTGATGCTTCACATTTCACTCACCTAGAAAGTAAATTTCGCAGAATTCGAGGAACCTGTCGCAACTGAGAGGAAGTTATGTGTTGCCTATCAACTGGACATGTCGACTGTCGAGAAATCCATTCGTGAATGCAAGCACGACAAAATGCATGCTCACAAACTGGAGCCTTAAAATGAAATATCTAGTTAAAACATTAAACTTAGCAAAACTTAAAAAGTAATTTATATCAACACCTGTACGGGATCTTCTAGAACACCTGAACAAATTGGACAAATTAGTTCCTCGTCTACATCTCCTTGAAAACGATTTAGTTCAAATCCCATATTAGTTATTAGTCTCGGTAATCAAATTTTTGAAAACTTCAAAAAAATGTTGAATGTAATCCATAGATAAACGACAAATTAAATAAAAATTTACATCATTGTAATACAAAACATTTAACATTTGGATAATTTGCAAATTGTAAATATTAAAATGAGAAAATATAACCAGAAATAAAATTTTTGTTCACATCTGTCAAAACGATCAAGTGTCGTTTTTTTATTAGAGCATAAGTTCGCCGCTTTCCTAGCCAGTGGCGTACGTTCCGTTTTCAATGTATACTGTCAAAAGTATTCTTTTGTTTTACGGTTTTACCAGGGGTGGAACTACAGGGGTGCGGTGGGTGCGATGCACGCGGGCCTCCTGCTAAAAGGGCCCCCAGTTGTACTGTGACATTTTCAATCATCAAAAAGTCATCAGCAATTATGTTCAAATGATTGCCATGCTATTAAACTTGTGACTTCCGTACCAGGAATTTTGCTATATTCTGTGGGGTGTTCCACACTCCCCAGACCCCCCCGCTGAAAGTTTTCTCGACGCATAGATATATGCTGTATAAATATGCAATAAAACTTTTTGTTTGTATACAAACGATATGTGGATAAAAAGTTTTTATTTGAAAGTAAATCATAAAACGTACACACACACACCTTTGGGTTTTCAAACCGGGGCCGGGAGGTGTGGAGGGTATGGGATACCCTGAAGTGCACTAGCAATTATTATAGTTCAAGGATTTTCCGTTCCAGGAATTTTACTTTCTAAAAGGTCTTTCAATTACTATGTTCTAAGGGGTGTTCTACACCCTCCAGACCCCCGCGGTGCGAATTTTTTGGTACATGATGTGTGAATATCCAGAATTTTTTTCTGAGGGGGCACAAGCGTCGAGACGGGCAAAAAGTGTTCTCAGATTTGGGATTGTCTCTTTGTTTCCTTGTTATAGTTTTAAGCTTCTCGGAAGGGTACGTGCCCCCGTGTTCCACCCTAAATCCGCCTATGAATATGCACTAAGACTTTTTGTTTATAAAACTGGGGGTATGAATTACGTATAAATTTATTTGTTTTGACAGAGTGAAAAATTTTTATTACGAAAATAAATCACAAAACGTATACTTTTGGGCTTTCAAACCGGCAGGTCTGGGGGCTATGGAATACCCTCCAGTGCACCAGCAATTATATTTGTTGAAAAAACAAATTAAAGTTAAAACCCCCCGGTTCTTTATGTTTTTCTGTCAAAATCAAATTTTTGATTTTACTGTATTTTTTACACTTTTGTATATCACGATTTTCCCTTCGGTTTTCCAGTTAGTATAAAACTAAGAGAAAATCGCCGGTGAAATTCTAAAAATTTCCAAGACATCTCAAGAAACAGATTCTTAGAAAATTTGTAGAAATATAGAAAATCTCAAGAAATCCATAAAAATTTCAAGAAAATCTTGGAAAGCTCTAGAAAATTTTGGTAAATAAGAAATCGTGAGAAATGCAGAAAACTAAAAAATTGCAATTGGCAATTTTAAAGCCAATGAAATCTCAGAAAATGGAAAAAGCAAAAAAAAGATAGTTTATAATATTCTAGATTTCCTTAAACTTCCCTTTCGTTTTCCATATGACAATTTCTCCATCATTTCTCCACTTATAAGTAAACAAAGAACGGAAAATTTTCAGAAATCCCAGAAAATTTTAGAAAATCCATACAAATGTCACAAATTTTACAATTTGGAAATGTAGAAAATTAGAGGAAACAAAAAATTCTAGAAAAATATCCAAAAAATCTTGTGAAGTGGCGAATCACAGAAAATTCTAGGATATTTTAGGAAATTTAAACAATCTCAGAAAATTGAAAAATAAAAAAATTATATTTTTTTAAATACTTAATAAAATTAAGGAATTATTCTTTGGAAATCACTGGAATTGCATGAAAATCATCGAAATTTATAAAATTTTTAATGTTTTCTTTATTGTTTTAGAAAAAAATTTTATAGAACAAAAGTTGTAGATAATTTGATACGGATAATTTTTGTCATAATAAACTTTTACCTATTTCATTGCGTTTCGAAGTTATAATGGATTATGTTTTACCGCTTCAAGTAAACCTCCCGTTCCTCATATACGATTTCATCCATTTTCAACAGGCTTTGTGCAACAACAGATCAAAGCATAAATTTAAAGTTTGGAGTGATTTCGTTACTTCGTTTGGTTGCTATCGTGTTCACAGACGTGCATACGCACACACATACATACACACATTTTCAAACATAAAAATTTTATTAAAACATGGGGAGTCAATTGTTTTTTCAATTTCAGATTACTATACTTTCCTTACTATGGAGTTCGGAAAGTAAAAATGCGGCTTCAAAATGTTCAATTTACTTTGGTAACAAAGGAGTGTCCAAGTTCTTATTCGATTCACTGTGAATGATCTAAGATTAAAACAAAAGCTATTTTACCAATTTTATCATTTACATTTGAAATTTTCAGAAAAAAGATAAAACTAAAAAAAATTATGGCGGGGCCATGGATCAAAAACGCAGACAATACGGTAAGATAAAATTGTACAATCATATTTTAGAAGGCCTGAAAGTAAGTCTACATACACATCTAGTAAAGATTATAACCTATTATTATACAATAATCATGCTCATTGAATTTGATTACACGAGAACTCGTAGTACCTATTCAATTTATAACTACAAATATAATTATTTATCTCTGGATTTCCCGAACCACAACAAAATAAAAAACTAGAGCAGCCCCCCGGAATAAAACAAAGATAATCTAAGTAGTTTTCGCTTGGCTTCTCGATTTCTAAAATAGCCTCTTTTCCTGTTCTCTTTTCTGACGCGTCATCTTCATCATCACCCACGTTTTTATCTTTGTGTAAAAGCCTCATGCTTTAGGTTAAATTGATGTTTCCAAAGGGATGCATAAAAGCTCATAATAAAATGAATTACAAAAATGAATGTGCAGTGAGTGATATAACATCCAAAACACTGCTAGCTCGAATAACCTTGGCTGCAATACATATTATTGTTATATGTCAATGTCAATTTGAAGTTATTAATTTATTGTTAAATGAAAATTATTAAAGCATTTATTATAATTTTAACGTTTTTTATTGCCTTACTAGAAGTAACTCTTTGTAAACCTACAAAATCTGCCAAACCCACTGCATGTCAAAAAATAATTTTGACCCAAACGCCTGCAGCGCATATATCATTATGGATGTTGAATTTATTGACATTATTATCTTCAATTCTCTTTCTTGTAATTTTAGGTAGGTAATTATTTATACCGTTTCTGATTTGAATAATAATTATAACATAATTGTTTTCAACAATGTTTAGGATTATGCAAGGGACTGCTTGGTATATTATGTTGCGTTCCTGTGGGTATGTGGGGCCTAGGAACTTTGATAGATTTACCACAACCTCTTGATCGTTATCAAGAAAAGGAATTAAAAGGTGAACCAGTTGTGTACGATGACACTGGATGGCCTGTGCATCCTAACACAGGAAAACGTTCTGTTCGAGCACTCACTAGGTATTTATTTTTGTCTTACAATTAGTTTGAATCTGAGACGGCGGGATCACCTTATCTGTACTTCGGTACACATTTAATTTGCGATGAATTCGTGTCAAATATTAAAATGCTTATGTCCGGTTTCACAAAGGATACCGTCAAACGGGGTGAGTCGGGACAACGCTTTAAAATGCCCAGTTTGGCCCGTTTTTCCCGTGTTTGGGGAGAGTAGAGATATATTTTATGACTTAAAAAAAACATACACATCACCTTTACAAAAATGTGCTCCTTTTGGTCCAACAGACTCTATCTAATTAATAAAAAACAGGCAATTTTTTAAAAACTTTGAAAAACTCTTGTTATTATATATAAATGTAGATAACCCTCATCTAATGTTAATAAAATTTTAATAAATAATATCAGTTTGTTTGGAAATTAAATTCCTGTTACGAGTTACTAAAAAAAAAAACTATTTATGATCATCTAGTGTTTGTTTGGTGAGCAAAATAGAATTTTGTCAACACTAGTTTTAGGACTCATTTGTGTATATTTTTAGTTTTGAAAATTGAGGAATAAATTCTCTGAAACGTTAACATAAGAAGTCTTAACAAGAATTTAATTTCCAAACAAACTGATATTATTTATAAAAAAAAATTGTTTTTTTTTAATAATTAAATTTTAATTATTGACAAACACGTACGTGATAAGCACGGATAGAATACAAACATTCACTATAGAGGACATCGGTGAGTAGGTTTTGAAACTTGAAATTAAAATCTACCGCTATTTATCAGCAAAACATGTTTGTCCCGACTGACCCCCTATGTCCTGACTCACCCCGTTTGACGGTAGTTAAAATTTAATCTATGATGATTAAGGATTTTTAACAATGTCGCAATAATAAATTTTAATTATTGAAAACCCTTATATTATTATTTATTATTAATAATTATAGTTTACATTTTAACTAGCCTTTGTGAAATCAAACATTAGTGTCATGCATTTAGCCTTATATTTCTACTTTTTGTTCAACTATGAATATTTACAGTTTGCGCTTATAGACTAGCTTAGGGGACGTCCATTAATTACGTGAGGCGATTTTAGCGATTTTTCGACCCCCCCTCCCCCTCTGGTGAGATTTGGCGCGATCCCCCTTCCCCTAATCTCACGTGAGATTGTTTGTTTTACCTTTTTAATTTAACTCAATTTTCTCACAATTTTATAGTTTCTGTGGGAAAAAAAATTACGTGATATTTGCTGAGACCTCCCTCTCCCCCACGTGAGATTCTTCTCGACCCCCTCACCCCTCTAAACGTCTCACGTAATTAATGGACGTCCCCTTATGTGCAGGATCTTAGTCTTAAACATATTCAAGAATATGTATTTGCACCGTTTAATATTATTTTAGCTTTATTGATGCCTAGGCGCAAAAACAAAATTAACGTCTGTTATTATTGTTTTAGAAAAACTGAATTTTGTCTCAATACAGTTTTCTTTTTAACCTATCCGCTAGCGATAATTATCACTTTATGTAGTTCGTGTTGTTTTCAAGAATCTGAAGAAGACGAAGAACGACACTGTCAATGCGTTAACAACATTACATTTGATTATTCGGAACCTAGGAGAACAAATGCTAGAAATATGGTAATAAATAACTTGATAAAGTTTCATCAGTATTGTTACTTTGAATGATATACTATATTTCAGACAAAAGCTAGAACAATCATAAAAAGCAAAGAATTTAAAAAAGATAAAAATAAAAATATGTATGGTGGAGATGATGATTCAGAAGAAAATGATACCAAGTATGTGAAGAAGCAAATGAAGCGCAGTAGCAGAACATCTAGGGTACAAAAATTACAATTCACTTTCATTTTACGATGGACTCAGATATGATTCAAAGGTGTTACGTACACTGTCATTAAAATGTGATTTGCTTTAATATTTCTTCAATCAAGAAATATTAATATTGCAAATCACGATTACTTATTTAACATTGAACATATAAGTACCACCTTTTTATTACTTTTTTTGTTCTCTCGGGGACTAAAGTGATCACTTTAATCTCAGAAAGAGCGCTATCCTGGCAGTCCTGCTGTAGATAGACTTAAAAGGAAATGTGAGATATATTATTCTAATCAAATATTCTTCATTATTTAAAATACCACAGATAAGAATTTTTTTATTCCAGAAATCTTGAACATGAAAACAAAAGAAACCAAAGATTTAAAAATGAAGAGTTGAAAAAACTATTTTAAATATTTTACATTTAAATATACCTAACTAAAATTAAAAGAATATTTTTAATGAAATGAATATAAGATTAAAAAAAGATTTATTTTCAAAATACTGGTAACGACCAAGCAGTTAACTTCCTGCACCATGATTCACAAATTCGACTTGAATGTTATTTAATCATATTTGAAATCCACAACTAAATTTTTAATATTCCAAAGCATTTCTCATACTCCCAAGTAAAGGTAATGTTAATTAAATTTAATAACTAATTTTTTTTGCTCTTAATAAAATAATATATAGTATAGTACTATTTTACTAGAATTTTTTTTAAATAAAAAATGTTACGTAGGTAGGCAGAATAAAGAAAGTCAATCAATTTTCTTAAAATTCTTTATTACAGTCACGAATGTTTCCTTTTAACATGTTTATTTAAAGCACCTTTTGTATTAAATTTCATTTCACAAAGTTGGCATTCAAACTCTTTCAAATTACTATGAGTACGCAAATGTTCTTCAAAGCCTGTAGTAATGGACTTATTACAAATATTACAAATTTTCTTTTTAATGCTACCTTCATGATATTTAACATGTGAGTCTAAATTTTTTTGAGAGACAAAAGCTTTACCACAATGTTGACAAGTATAATTTTTCAGTCCCTTGTGGTTGTTAACGTGAGCTTCTAAATATTCTTTACGCATAAAACCTTTATTGCAAATTGTGCACATAAATGGTAATTTATCGTTGTGAAATTTCATGTGATAATTTAAATTGCTAAGTGTTTTGTAGCTTTTATCGCATTTAGTACAATTAAATTTCTTTTCTGTGCTGTGTGTCACTTTATGAGCTTTGTAATCGGACAATTTCACAAAACCTATATTACATATCGAACAAATAGCCGTAAACTTTTGATCGTGTTTAAGTTTAGTGTGATTTTTAAGTTTGGTTGCGGTTGCAAATTTTTTATCACAATTTGAAAACTTACACACAAAAGGTAAAATGCCTAAACAATAATTTTCGTGTTCTTTCAATTTTGAATTGGTTCTAAACGATTTTTTACAAGATTTACACGAAAATTCAAATGCGGTCTTTGGACTTTCAACTTTCTTGTCATGACTTTTGAGATGCAGTTTGAAATTGGCCAAGCTAGAAAATCTCCTGCCGCAAATTTCACATAAGAAGCGATTTTTTAAGGTGTGTTTGGTCATATGAATTCTGTACAACTTTTTTATGGAAAATAGCTTCTTGCACAGTTTGCAAGCAAAACTGTGTATGCCACAAAAATTTCTAAATTTCCTGTGGGTACGATTTTTAGGCTTTGTCCCTATCTGTGTGTTAGTTTGATTAGCAACGGCACTTTGAATGTTATTTTCTTTACATGTTTTTTCATACTTATTTAATAGGTCAATTTTAGTGCTTTGAAGTTTTAAATCCAAGTGGTCGATTGTGTTAATTAAACTTAAACATTGATCACACATGTAGTTACGTTTTTTTGTTAGAGGTCCTACTATATTGATGAGTTTGTCAAAGACTGATTTTTGGGATGACATTGTTAATGGCGATTCTGGATTTAAAATATAAAACTGACTACCCACGGGATTGTAAACTGTGTTACATATAATGCAATTTGTACAGTAATCATATTTACGTTCCAAATCTTCGCTATAATCCGTCACCTCTTCATCTGATTCTTCTACAATAATATCGCTCTCATCATTTGAACAATCACCTACTATTTGTTGACTCAAGTTATCCATATCCACAAACGACAATGCATCGTTACATATGGTTGCACTTGGACCATAAAATTGATCTGTATTTAAGTCTGCAAACAACTGTCCGCTTCCTACATTATCATGACAATAGGTTTTATCTGTAATCTGTTTATCATAATCAATAAACTGAAGAGGTTCTGCTGTATTACTATAAGAATATGCTTTAACCGAAAAATTATCCTGCGCACACTTAGTTGATTTATCGTCTACCATCATGTAATTATTACTCGTGTTAAACTGAGAACATGAGGGATAATCAATGTACCTTTGATTGTTACAGTTTGCATTCAAATACCACTGCGATTCGTTGTTAGTAGGCTTATAATAAAAATCCTTGTTAATACCTTTATAAACGTCGGGAATAAGTAGATCTACATTGCTGCAACAACTGGCCGGACTTAAGTCTTTACTAGTTATTTCTATAGTTTCAATTTTATCCGTAAACTTTAAACCTCGTTCGATGTCAGCTACGGCACGAGGATCGGCAATCCATTGAGGCGTTTCCAATTGATCCGAACAGTTTGAATACGATGTCGGACACATATTTTGATTTCTATTAACTACTTGTGGTCCATAAATATAGTCGCACATATTATAACTCTGCATGTTGTAGCTATTATTAACAATCCCTGAAGTATATGAAGAAGTGTAATGTTGTACACCATTTTGTGTTTGTTGTGCACAAGGAAGTCGGGTGAAATTGTCCAACATATTTTCCTGATAAACTTTATCAGACATTTTTACTTAAAATTAATAACGTTTATAAGTTGTATTTACGTAAACTTGTCAACAACCAATAACTGTCAAACAAATAACCCGAAATTCATGAAGTTAGCTTTACTTCATAGGCGCCGATTTTTCAACATTTCTAAAGGTTCATATTTATATTCAGATTTTCTAGTATTGCAATTTATGTAAAAATTTATAGTGGAAAATAAGACACCTGGATAAAAAAGTTTCTATGCAAAATTTGCAAATATATAATATACTATCTTAGGATGAATAGGATGTTCTTGCTAAATTGGTCTTCAGATTTAATTTTTAAAACCCGGCGCACATGAATGAAAAATTATTGTAAGATGCTAACATCACGACGACCTAACAAGATTCAGCTGTCGAAATATCTTTAAAAAAGTTTGAATGTTTGAAATACCTGTTTGTGTTGTTTGTAGTTTGTACCTGTCGTAACGTTCGGTTATTGTGATTTGATTTTTTCCATAAACAAAATAAAATGGTAGATATAAACAATTATGTTCATTATAGAATTAAATAAACTGAAATTATTTATTATTCGTTTTTCTAACGCAACTCATTTTTTAGGTGTCTACAGATTTTTTAAAGTACGAAGTATTAAGCATCTTGGGGGGCGATATCAACTCAACTTGCTATAAAGTAAAAAATAAGGAAACATCCGAAATTTTTGTTTGGCGAGGAATTAATTACGAAAATTATTCGGAGAACGAAAAACAGTCTTTAATAAATGAAATTGAAAAACAAAAATCTGTCGAGTGTCCCTATTTACTTAAGGTATTTGATTACATTTTACACGAAAAAATTAAAGTTGCCTACGTAGTAACTGAATATTGCAATAAAGAAAATTTAAACAGCATATTGCACAAATGCTTGCAAGAAAACCAATATTTGCACGAAGACTTTTTGTGGCAAATGCTGTATAAAATTTGTTGCACTATCAAAATTTTGGGGAAATTGGACGTTATTTTAAATTTGAATAACGTGTTTGTCGATGAGACATATCAAATTAAATTATTAGCTGATGTTGAATCTAGATCAGTTGTGCAGAAAGATGAAAATCTGAATGTTGAAGATTTGGGACTCTTGATGATGGAGTTGTGCACTTTTAAGTACCATAAACGCAGTTACAAAAAGAATAACGAAGAAGTGAAAGAAATGCTGACCGAGATTCCCAACTATTATTCTCAGGAATTGAAAGAAATGTTAAAATTTATACTATTGACTAATTTTGATATGAAATCAATGACCGATGCAGTTTTGTGTCATCCAACTATTTTGTTAAAATCTACACAAACAAAAAAAGATAATATTTATGTAGATAAAGTGGTTTTGACATCAAAGATTGAACCATCATTAATTGATAATAATCAAGATAATTTTCATAATTCTAAACTGGAATCTCTTTATCGCACAAAATTGGAAAACATCAAAAATCGCGAAACCGCTCTGAAAATAAGAGAAGAAAAATTAGCCGCAAAACTTCATCACTTACACAAACAAGAAAAAAAAATAGCGTTGATGGAGCGTATGGTAAAGGAAAAAATGTTACATGCTGAATTATATTTGAAACGCAGTCGAGAGTCTAAATCCACTATTTCTAAACCATCCGCTAAAGTCGTTGAAGATTTTGATAACACATACGCGGCAATTAACGGAGATTCAAGTTTTGTAGTGCCGACAAGCAAAAGATTAGTTTGTGAGAATATTAAAAAACCTGGTGCTTTTACAAGGACGATGTCGGAACGACGAGTACGTTTCAAAGGCCACAGTCCTCTTAAAGATATGTACAATTTTGGTAGAACCCATCATTTTCAAAACTCACAGTTAACAATAATTTCTGATGCAAGTACTGCAACCGGTTCAGATAAATCAGGTGAAACAAATAAAACTTACGAAGGGTCGCTTAAACAAACGAAATCGAAAAAAAGATTGGATTTATTTTCTATGCTTTCGAATAAAAGTAGAAAATCTCTTATGGAAAAAAATGAAGAAGTAAATGTCACAGGGGAAGATGTTGAAAACAAACCAGACAGTGTTTCATATAGGCCAATTTCCTGGACCGACGAAACTAAACAGCAAGCATTTGATTTATTGCGTATTATGAATAAAGGTAAAGGAAATGAACCCATTAAACATACATATTTGTAGTTTTAGTAAATTACAATAATGGTTTTGATTCCTTTTTATCGAAAATATAATATTTATATCATATTATTTGATATAGTTAACAAAAAGGTTGCATAAATTAAGTTGACCAATCTTAAGTAGCAAATAGCAACCATTGTTAACCGATTCTAGCATCCGTTAGCAACGTTTTTGTATATGAGAGTAATACAGGATTTCTATTTATGTAATAAAATGCACCAACTTCATTGATTTAATAGCAACAATTTGACCCTGATAATAATGCAAAACTATATTTCTAAAGCTAAATCTTTTTATAAAGCTTTCTTCGCCAGAGATTAGAAAATAATTATCGAACAATATAACAGCATTACCTAGATTCCCCACCTTGTTTAATTAGACAGATATAATCAACTTGATTATTACAAACTTTTTCTTCTCACACAAACCTACTTAATGCAATGCAACCTACATATTTGCATAGATGGAAACTCCTATAATTAATTATATGCAATTATTAAAGTACAAACCAAGTGTAAATTAAAACATTTGTTGTTATGTATTAATTATTGTTACAATGAATATTTAAAATAATTTAATGCAATAAAGAAGTTTTAAATAAGGGGATGAGCAAATATGTACAATTTTTGTTGTTAATGTTGAAAATATTTGTAGTTAATTGATTTTAATTCTAACATTATTTTAATAACTTTTTAATAATAATTTTAAGGGGGATTCAATTTCATGTTGTACTTTTGTCGTAAATGCCATAGATCTTGTTTTTTGTAAATTTTTAACACAGATCTAGTTTACGAAATCTACGCAGTCATATTCGTCGTACTTTATGTATGTAGATGTTGTAGTTTCGTTTCATTTATATGTTGGCGATACATAGTAACCAAGAAAAATTTGAACAATGAATAACGTCAGTAAATGTGAATTAGAATTAATTAGTTAAATAATCTACCTCAAAATAATCTACAAATATAAGTACAAAAGTCACACAAGTCTACAAAAATTAAAAGTACGACAAGTACAAAGTGAAATGAATCCCCTTATTATTTAAGTTATCGTTTCAATGAAATTTTAAATTACAGTTTACTTTTATCTCAAATACTTCTATACCAAAATAAAAAATTTGTTCAGTCAGGTTTTCATTGAAATACAATTTATGTACATTCTACCTCAAAAAGTAATAAGAATTTTCTAACCAAATTTCGTATTTAATAAAGTACAGCCTCGTTACTCTGGACAGATCTAGTTTTGAGTCAGTTCAGCTTATCGAGTTTTCCGGATTACGATATTCTAAAATACAACTTTTTAACTGATGTAAAAATGCAAGCAAAATATTTTTCTCAACATCAAAATTGATAATTCCTTTATTTAAAATATATTTGAATTTTCTCGGGATTTTGAGATAGAAAGTTGGCTGATTATTAATTTCAATTTTTTTTTTAAGTTTAAGCCTCATTTTGTTGTTTATTGTGATTTATAGAATTTAGTGTTAGGAAATAAATAATCTCAGATCAACTTTCATATTTTTATATTACAAATTAATATAGTTTATATCGTCAGTATTAGGTATTAATCAAATTAACAAAGTGCAGTATTATTTTATAACAAATTTTATTTTTATACTAATTTTATATATTAAAAATAACTAAAATTCAATTTAATATTTATTTACAACTAAAAATATTTTACTTTTGATTGAAAAGCTTTCAAATTGTTCTATTCATTTGTATTGTTTTGTGATTTATCACTACAATTAGATTCAGTTTCAGAGTCGGATGCATCTTCTTCCGAACCAGATTCACCACTTTCACTTTCAGAGTCGATCCATTCTTGAATGTCATCATTAGCTATTATAGTTTTCCATTCAGTTAATTTTTTCAAATCCAATGAATAAAAATCATTAAAAGTTAATTGACGATCACCATCTTCAAACATACCACCAAATAGGAACAAAACACCATGTTTGACCACCAATCCACAATTCATCCTTGGTGAAGGATAGAATGTGTTGGGCTGTTCAGATTTCAAATCTAAAGAGAGTAACTGTGAAGTAACCGAACTTGATCCACCAACAGTAACAGTAAATATGCCATCATCTGCCACAACTGTTGGTATATTTTCTAAAACTTCCTCAGTACTTGCATCTTTTTCATCTTCTATAAATATTAACAAAAATTATAAAATGTAAAAAATAACACATAAAACACAAAAATTACCATCTGATTTACTTTCATTCTTATCTTTTTGTTTTTTGGATTTAGTTTCCTTTTTTCCTGTAAGAAAAACAGTTCTCCAAGATAAGGATCCAAGATCTATAGAATAAAAATCATTTAAAAAAGTACTGGATATATCCTCCTCATCTTCGACATCATAAACTCCTCCAAAAGTATAGGCTACATTATTAGCTGCTAATGCCATGGACATACCGCTCCTTGCGTCAAAACGAGTACCACCCAATTTGGTTTGAATCCATTTAAATTTTGTGTATGTTGTGTCATTTTCTAAAATTATAACAATAATTAATAAATTATTATGTAGCTTTTTGATGTTAATTTAAACTTATACTTACTTTCTGGTACCAGAAGATATGCATCAGATAAAGCTTCACCTCGGTCAACATCTTTCTTTACTTTAGCTTTAAAATAACCTCCATAAATCAATATTCTACCATCAGTCAATGGCACCATATTGACACTAGAGCGTGGTGAAGGAGGTTTACCAGTTGGTTTTATTTCAGTCCAAGTGTACGTTTCTGTATTAAAACTATAAATATCGTTGAAATATTTAAAATCTCGTAAATTGTCATGATATCCTCCAAATAATATCAAATGTTTCTTTGAGTAAACCATGCGATGGCCACTTCTTGCACTAGGACCGTTAACAACTGCTAGCTTTTCCCACTGATTAGTGGACATGTGATATACCCACAAATCACGATAATGATAAAATTGAGATTGGGTGGGACTGGCAAATTCACCACCAAACAACCACAATTGACCTTTATTTGCTGCCGTGGATAACATTTGATGGCCACATCTCGATGGAGGTCCACCAGGCGCTTTGACAAGAGTCCACGAGTTGTTTGGTATGTTATAAAAGAAAAGATCATTGTACAAAAAAGTCTGAAAACAAAAATTATGAATACAAAAAAAATAGATAATAATAAAAATACCTTTTGGCCGTTGAAAAATTCACCACCAAACAAAATTAACTCATCTTTATCGGGATGAGCTATAAACGAGAAATTAATTCGTTTTGATGGTGCATCTACTTTGATAATTTGTACTTGCTTTCGCTTTTTTTCTTCTCGTTCAATTTCAGCAACGATGCTTTCGATGTCCTCCTAATACATAAAAAATAGGTAATTTAATGATTTCAAAATATTGCTTAAAACTTAATTTACCTCACCAAGTGCGGCAAGTTCTTTCTTCTTCTTGTTTATCATTTTCTTTTCGGTTTTGGCAACGGTTTTTTCGATGCCTTTACCTTTTTTCTTGTTTTTATCTTTTTTGCCCATGATTATTAATTAAAAAAGTTATTTTATTTACTATTATTAATCTTCAAAACAAATTGATATTAAATAAATGTAGGGTTATATCCACCACGTTTTTAAAAACTTTATTACCAACTTACCAACATAAATATTTCACTTTTATTTGATTTCTAATTTGTACAGAGTGATTTTAATTTGCTGCTCAATATTAATGATTTTATTACCTAATTATTAGATTAGATTTGTATGTTTGTACTTTAATTTTTAATGACTAACAAAATCTTGGAATTAGAAAAAATACTAAGAATCTACCAGAATCGATTTAAAAAAAAATTAAATATATGCGCTTATGTATGTGAGTAAAGGGACTAGTCACATTTGACAAAAATCAATCTGAGATATACGTTTTGTTCCTTGTGGGCTGTTTTACCATTTCAATAAAAGTTTTTGGTAATAAAAACAAAGAATCCTGCTTAAAATAGGGGTTGAAAACTGACATTTGTATCAAATATAATGGTGAACAATATTCTTTTATGCGTTTATCTCAAATTCACGCTAAGTGACATGTCCGGTTTTGCATATACCCTCCTCAGTGTTTACGAAATATCAATAACAATTATTAATAAACTTTTTTAAATTATAAATAAATTATTAAATAACAAAAATTAATCATTCTCTAAAAAAATAATAAATGTCCTGTTATTGATATTTCGTAAAACTTTTATTGTTTTACCGAAGAACACTAGATAAACTTTACATAAAATATGATGTTTTATGTTTTTGAGCTATTATTTTGTGATCGAGTATAAATAATTGTGAAAATCTCATTTAACATTTGAGGTTCAACTTAAACCTCGAATAACTTTTAAACGTGCCGACTTAGCGAAAAATCATTTCAGACATTTTTTGTAGATCGTTTAATTTCCTACAAGTATGATTTTTAAATTTTATTAGACGATAATTCGTTCAAGCGCATTAAAATTCCAAATAAAAAAAATAAAATTTCCCGTGTTATTTAAATGGGAAATCAAAAATCACGATTAGCCACCTCTAAATATTAATATTAAGAGCTCAAACTTTACCAGAATTTTTTTTTCGTCATCTTGAACGATATTTTCATGGTAGCTAAAGAAAAGAAAATTAAAAGTTTTTTTTGGCCCACCCTACTCCTCATGTATAGATTAAAATTATAATATGTACTTACAAAAGTATTATTAATTTATTATTTTTTCAATAATGAAAAAAAATATGCCGAAACCAGGGATCGAACCAGGGACCTTTAGATCTTCAGTCTAACGCTCTCCCAACTGAGCTATTTCGGCTGTTATCATGTTACTTCAAAAAGCGCTTTACAAGGATGCAATATTATTTAAGTAATGTAATGTCTAATCAGAGCCGGCGGACCCTTAGGCGAGTCAGGAACCGCCTAGGGCAGCAAGTTCTTAGGGGCGGCAAAAGGGTAAAACATTACATCGGCATATTGTTTTTGTATATTATATGCAGACTAGTGTTTAATTGCTGAATTTGTGCAACTTAAAGTAAGAAAAAAATGTTTTTAAAATATTATTGTATATTATGTTTATCTACCTGTGTTTTATAAAAAACTATAATAAACTATGTGCAAAAATTTATTATCCTATTAAAAATTTTACATTTCATTTAAAAAAACTATCAACTTAAATAACATAACATTCTCTGGCATTATACTATAGTAACAGGGAACTATCATTAGGGTCGTCTTAGCATTAGACCCTATAATATCCTCAAATGCCAATTCTTGAAGGATATGGGCCGCACGTAACTGCAACCTGATGTCAAGATGATTACAAAAATTTTACTTGCAAGATAAAAGAGACCCCCATCATGCCGGGAGCCTAATTTTAGAACAAATTTACCAAATTTTATTTATGAATTTTTAAAAGTTTAGGATTGTTTAGAAATATTCTAAACATATTATATTAATCTATACAATAAAGTTATAAATAAAACGTAGAAACAAAATTTAACAAAACTTTCATAATAGTATATAATATTAGGTATTAGGTTTGTTCCAACAAGCTATTCGATTATCGACGGCAACCAGTAATTTGACCACTTATTGCGCCTGCGTTAGGAACACTAGTAAATTCACAAATAGTAACGTAAAGCTGTGTTGGAACGTTTTCCGAATTGTTTTCGAACCGAGATTAACCTTAAATAATTGACAAGTGTGATCATAGAGAGCGATGCTTATCTTCAATATTTAAGGCAGCAACAAATTGTTTTAAAATGTATACGATTTACGTTATGAAGTTTTTCTATGCTTTTTTTGCCTTTTTGAGTATTTTGGGCAAATTTTCAATTTTTGTGCTTATTTGAAGCCTGTTTTCAGGAATATTTTTTTGTTTTTAAAGTTAATTTATAATTGTTATTTTAAGAACAAGTCCGATGGTGAATTTTACTAAAAAAACTCTCGAAAATCAGATTTATAAAAATTAATTTTTACAACTTTAATTGGATAAGTAAAACGTTTTCTCATTTCTTAGAATGGCCAGGTAACAGCCCGAATTTAAATCCGATTGAAAATCTTTGGGCATTATGAAACGAAAAATTACCGATAAGAATACAAAATCACAATTGCAAAATTTATTAAAAGTTGTATGGCAGATGGCAGAAAGTCATTACATGTGAAATTTTACAACATTTTGTTAAATCTATGCCTGCCCAGTTAAAAAACGGTTTTAACCCTTCGTTTCATATAGTAGCAAATTTGCAACAGACATTTAAATTCCAAAAATTGATATTATAAAGCAGTTTTTCATGGTATAACTAATTTGGAGCACACTAGATAACATATTGAATGCTATATTTTATTGTTAGACAGCAATGCTAAGCAGATAATTGCAGATAATTAAAATATTTTGAATTTAGTTGTGACAATAAGTGAATAATCGTTCGAAACGTGGTTTACAGAAATATTATTTTTTACTGGGTTTATTCAATTTAATTATTAATTTTTTATGTTCTAGTTTTTATTTATACAATTTTTAATTGGATTTCATTTACAAAATTAAATTATAATTAATTACAATTAGCGATTCTCATGGTGTTGCATATTAAAATGTCATTTTCCGAAAGCTCGTTTTAAATATGTTGTTTTATTTTGTCCTGTAGCTCAATTTGATAATTCTATTTATATTATTTTCAAGAGCTAATAATTTTTAATTAATATTAAAAATAGATTTATTTTGCTTGTTTAATTGAAAACTATTGAGCTTGGATTTTTTTCATTATTTTTCTCATTATCTACAATACAAAATGACATTGAAAAGTCATAAATAAATTTTTGATTTCATATTTCTTTGGTTTGATACACTTTTTAATAAATATTTTTTAATCCTCGTTTCCTGTCACCATCCATTTATTAATATTTTTCTTTTTTGTAATGTGTACTTAAACATGTATGTACTTTATCATTTCCTACTAAAAGACCAGTCAAATTAGATCGATCTTTTGGCTTGGCGCGGAACTAATTTAGAATTCGATGCCATCCACAAAAAAGTGTTTGGTCTAGGGTCTACATACTGGCAAAAGTTTGCTCCTCGATAGCGATGTGTGGGGGATGAACAATTCGCGATTATTTAGACAAAAAACGGGACCTTCGCCGGTTATACCTGAATATCTCCTAAACCATGCTAGATATGGAACCAAACCATTCATACCTTTTTTGTAGAGCATGAAATTTCCTATGAAAATGGTTCTAATGATTATGTTTAAAAGGTCAGCCGTTTAGAATGCACGCGCCGGCGAAGTCAAATTTTTGGACTTCAAAAACGCGTGATTTTCGCGTTTCGCGGGTTTCGATAAAAAATTTTTTTCGATGGTTTCTAATTGTATTAAAAATCGCAAAAATTTAGGTGTCCTCGGGAAACCTTGAAAGGTACTTTTCATGGCACAATAAAATTTTTTGACCTTTTTTACTTATTTTACAGCTATGTGTGAATATGAAAAATTGAAATTTTGGTCTTTTTGAAGTCTTTTGCGATTTAAGGTACATAGCACTTATTTGTGATCAATAAAATCATATGGATTTTATTGCTGATGAAATTTCCTACAAAAAAAGACCCTTCCACTTTTTTCGTCCGGTGAACGCTGATTTTTTTATTACAGTGCAAAGTTGGAGTATGTCACTTATTTGCTGAAATCACGTTTTAAGCACTTTCGTTAATATTTACAATGATACTTTGTGGTTTTTCATGATAAGTTTATAAACAAATAAGTTATCATCTAAGCTTCAAATACATTTAAATATTGTATTATGAAAAACCACAAAGTATTATTGTAAATATTAACGAAAGTGCTGAAAACGTGATTTCAGCAAATAAGCGACATACTCCAACTTTGCACTGTAATAAAAAAATCAGCGTTCACCGGACGAAAAAAGTGGAAGGGTCCTTTTTTGTAGGAAATTTCATCAGCAATAAAATCCATATGATTTTATTGATCACAAATAAGTGCTATATACCTTAAATCGCAAAAGACTTCAAAAAGACCAACATTTCAATTTTTCATATTCACATAGCTGTAAAATAAGTAAAAAAGGTCAAAAAATTTTATTGTGCCATGAAAAGTACCTGTCAAGGTTTCCCGAGGACACCTAAATTTTTGCGATTTTTTAATACAATTAGAAACCATTGAAAAAAATTTTTTATCGAAACTCGCGAAACGCGAAAATCACGCGTTTTTGAAGTGCATTCTAAACGGCTGACTTTTTAAACATAATCATTTGAACCATTTTACAAAAAAGGTATGTATGGTTTGGTTCCGTATCTAGCATGGTTTAGGAGATATTCAAGTATAACCCGTGAAGGTCCCGTTTTTTGTCTAAATAATCTCGAATTGTTCATCCCCCACACATCGCTATCGAGGAGCAAACTTTTGCCAGTATGTAGACCCCAGACCAAACACTTTTTTGCGGGTGGCATCGAATTCTAAATTAGTTCAACCTGAAACACCTAATTTGACTGGTCTATTAATAATAACATAGGTACTAAAAAACCAAAAAACCATTAAATTTTATTTTCCCATAGAAAAAAAAATCCCAATAAAGACGTAAAAAAACGTGCAAGTTACCAGACTCCTACCTTAATACTTCTTCCATAAGACCACTAATAGAGATATTTACCTAATTAGTAATGAAATGAAAATAAAAAACAAATTTGATTTGACTTAAAAATCCCATACTCTTTCAGCAATCGAGTTACATGATATTATGGCATATTACAATATTATAGTTTTCATTTATTATGGTAAATATGCTTATATGCAGCTGTGTTTTCAAAATTGAAAAAAAAAATTCAACCTGTGATTGCCAAGTTTTCTCTATTTATCAAAAATTTGAAAATTATTAAGGCGCTACTATTGCTGTTCTGTAAAATATTGTTGGTGAAAGCGGTCAAGTTCAAGAAAAGATAGACGTATATAAAGGTAATTGATGACGTGTTGTACAATTATACTGACGTGTACTAGCAGAACTTTCTTGTGGATAGAGATTTGTTCCTTATCTCACCTAAGTTTATAAACAAAATATCAGTTTCATGATTAGATATTTTTTGTATAAACTCGACTCATTTTCTATAATGCATATTATAAAATAGGAGTTGGCTGATGGTTCTTTTTTAAGTTCTTTTAAAAATTACGAAAAAAAGGACGTTTAGGCCCAGTTTTTCACGAGTCAAATCATGAGTTAACTCAAATTCAAATGGTTAACTGACAAGTAAAAGTGTCCCTCACCGATTTGAATAATTTTTTTTAGATATTTTTGGATTTTTTTGGACCTCTTATTTAATAAGAGGTCCTTAATTTTTTTAGCTGCTGAGACACGGGTTTAGGGAGTATAATCGCCCTTCAAAAATAAGGTAAAATATCAAAATTTTAAATTTTCATATAGAAAGAGTTTTTTTGATTTGAATGAAACATATGCCAATATATTTTTTTTCGAAAAAGATATTGCATAATATGTTGTAGGAGAGAAAAGACTGTAGGTTACATATTTTTGGATTTTTCTCTAAATTAACATTTAAGGGATTAACAACCCCTTTCTTAACTATGCCATGTTAAAGTTAAAAGCTTAATAGGTAGTTCTTCTTCAGAGTCGACAAAGTTCACCAAAAAGTATATAAAATCTTTAACTGCAAAAAAAATTAAAACTATTATTAGAAGAGCACAGTGCCGGATTCAGACTTGATAAAGCCCTAAGCTTTTAGATATGGGGCTCTTTATAAGTCCAAATATTATATGTCAGTGCCAAATTTCACTTTTGGCACTCGGACAATTTTTTGGGGTATCAAGAAAGTGGAGACCCTAAGCTATAGCTTTATTAGTTTATACGTAAATCCTGCACTGGAAGAGCATTATTTAAGAAAAAAGCCAGCAATATTTGGTATAAAGCTATAGCACTAGCTTATGCAGTTACAGTACCAGAATTTTTGAAATAGGTGGGCACAAATTGGGCCTAATATAATTGGGTTAGCCAGGGACGGATAAAATTTAGAAATATACTCAAAAAAATACGTTATTGAAATAAGCACCTATAAAATTTGGATGGAAACTTGACTGGGCACTCCACGTAAAGTTTGTGAAGCACAATATTTGAGTTTTTTGAATTAATTCGGAAGAACTAAATTGGCCCCAAAATGTGATTGCTTAGAGGGGCCCTATTTTCATAGCGGGAGTGGGTAATTGGTCGTAACAGAAGGTATTATAAACAAGTTTAAGTATTTGCAGCTTTTGCGGGCAAGTGTTACTAAAATTGGTTTAGAAAAGACCTTCAAATATTATAAAACCAACATAAATCGTGTTTAGTTCAGAAGTTCTTGTTATAAATACAGAATGTTCCCGTGACCGTGGAGAACCTTCGAGGTGGTGATAAAGGACACTTCTCTAAGACAAATTTTCAAATAAAATTTTTGTCCAAGTACAAACCTTTGGGGGGTACTTTCCTTTAAAGCAAATTTTTGAATTTCTGATTTCAAACGACCATAGCTCCGATATTATTGATTTGTAGGCTTAACGGATTAGAACTTTTTTAAAGATCATTCGCTTATCTACAAATTAAGTTATAACCTCTTATCGTCTAGAATCAATGTATTTCGAGTTATAAATTAAATTAAGTAAAAAATTTTTTTTAAATTCAGGTTTTTATTTTTTTTACTTTTCTTGCGAACTCCGTATCTCTTAAACGTAACGTGTTAGAAAAAAACTAGAGGCTTAAACCGGATAGGGAATTTTACGGGCTACAACTTTGGCCAAATAAATTGTTTTGGGTAACCAGCCCTTTTTACAGAAATTTTGAAAATAGGTAAAAAAAATAAATTTATAAAATTTATTTTAATAAATTTTCAAATTGGCTTCCCTCATAAATTATTATCATAAATTAGCAAAATAATTAACGATAAACTAATGTGCTTTATAACAATGTTGCTCAAACGATGCTATAGGTACCTACCTAAATCAAATTGAGATTTTTAGCAATTTTGTAAATATATTTTTTGTTTACCTACACCTTGTTTATTATTTTCAGAATTTCTGTGAAAACGATTGGTTTCCCAAAAAATTTATTTGACCAAAGTTATAGCTCGTAAAATTCTCTGCCCGGGTTAAGCCGTTAGTTTTTTCTAAAACGTTTTGTTTAAGAGATACGGAGTTCGCAAGAAAAGTAAAAAAAATAAAACCTGAATTTCTTTAACATTTTTCTATTTCATTTAATTTATAACTCGAAATCCGTTGATTCTAGACGATAAAAGGTTATAACCTAATTTGTAGATAAGCGAATGATCTTTAAAAAAATTCTAATCCATTAAACCTAAAAAAGCAATAGTATCGGAGCTATGGTCGTTTGAAATCAGAAATTCAAAAAATTGCTTTAAAGGGAGAGGTACCCTCCAAGGGTTTGGACTTGGACAAAAATTTTATTTAACCTTCAAGCAGGCGCGCGGCGTCGAATCGACCGCACTTGATACATTTTTGTTTATAATTAGTAGCCTCTTCTAGGTTAATTACAAGCAACTATATGTCGCCATACCTCGCGATTTGCATATTGCACAAATTGCATTTGTTTCGATCGCGCCGTAGGCGTAGACGTGGAAAAGACTACACGCGCCTGTTGTCTAACTGGTTACCCGGGACGCCGTTTGTGAAAAAATGTTTCTTCCTTGGAAGAAAACTAAACTTTGGTTACTAAATACTATCATATTTTGATTTTATTAGTGTCAGTTTTTTTTATTTTTATAATTTTGATTTTATGTAATTATAAGTAAGATTTATGTTGCCAAGTTGCGACCTAATCCAAAAAAAATGTGTTTTTTTTAAATTATCATTTTAATTGTAATTAATAAGATTTAAGTAATGTTTTATAACTAAATTCGTTTCTTAACCGAAAAATAATTGTTATAATTTATTATAAAAAATAAATGATTGTTTAATTATTTGGTGCATTGAATCCCTAAAATTTACAATAGGTCGTTAACGTTACGCGCGCGACCGCTGCTGTTCTAAATGAACACGCGCCTGCTTGAAGGTTAAAAATGTGTCTTAGAAAAGTGTCCTTTATCAACACTTCGAAGGTTCTCCACGGTCACGGGACACCCTGTATAATTGCCCAAAAGTACTATATCCGCCTCTTCAGTCCTCGTACCTTAAACACAAAAAATCTATGGGATAATTTTAAAAATTTTTAATTTTAAATTAAATAAAATTTCTTTACATTTTTAAAAATTTAATAAAAAATAAAAATTGGTAAAAAGGTTTTCTGTTTTTTATAGTTAATGTCTTTACGAAGAAACATTCTAATTTATAAAAATATAAATAAATCATGTTCTTGAGTTTTTGTAAGATAGCTAAAAGTTATTATTATAAATGTAATCAGTACGTCGGTAACTCGATACTATGTTTACGTTTTCAAACTGGTCTGAATGATTATACATTTGAAATAAAACTTGCATTACCCCTGCAATATATGCAATTGCATTGAAAAAATTCATAAAACGGTACATTTTATCGTAAAATTTATAGCTCGATTAATGACCAAAAAATTTTCAATTTTTTTTTAATCTGCAGGTAAAGGTTTATTCTATTTTGGTAAAGAATTTATTTTTTGATATCTAATATAGATTTTAATACAGAAGCGCTGAAAGTTAGCTATATTTCAAGAGGTTATTACTTAAAAAATCGATTTATTTTTAAAATTTTAAGCTTTTACCGAAATAGTTTAATGATTTACCTAATTAATTTTTTTTGAATCATTTAAAAATATTTATTATTAACAGAAGAAACTTAACTAATTCAAGACACTGCATTAAATGCTACAATAGTGGCGCCTTAACAACTCTCTTGTCCTATCTTTCTCACCTCTTACACCTTCAATTATTCAAAATGCAAAAGTTAGTTAGTCACCATAGGAAATCACACATATCCCATCGATTAAACAAACATACCACACTTTAGTTTGGCACCGTTCCTTTGGCTATAATTACATTATTCCTCTGTTACTCATAAAAATATACTTTACCTGTGCTATAATTTTAAATTTTAGAAGCATCTTTTTATTCTCAGTTCTTAATATCTTCATTACGATCATACGAAATAAAAAACATTTGCTTTTGGAAATAAAATTTATTATTCATAGTGGTATAAAAGTAAGTGCATCAAAGTTCAATTCAAATGTTGACTATGTTTAAAATATTATTTAAAATGTAAATCAAGATTTAATTTTATTAAATTAAAATAATTCTTTAGTATTGGAAAATTGTAAAGTACGAAAAGAAAGCTAAAAAATTGAATGCGTAGGTAACAGCTACCTATGATATAACATAAGTAGTACCTACTATTTTACTGTATATTCTATATTTGCACAAACAAAACAAAAATACAATTTATTGATCCAGTAGTACTACTATAATTAGCACTACAAGTTACATAAAAACAGAATTCTTATAGATACAGCAAATTAATCAAAATTAGTTTTCAGCCAAAGTATAAAATGTTTACTATAATTCATATGTACTGCAATTTAATACCGTAAAAAAATGTAAAATGTTATAAGTTAATTATTAGACAAACTATCAAAACAATATTTTGATAATTGAATGATGTATTGAGGCAACATCGATTAAGTATTCTAACGGGGTTCACAACGGTCGTTTCCTTACAAATATTAATGTAATTTTCAAAAAAGATATTACAATAACTCGACAATATTTATCCCAAAAGGTTTAGTTTTTATAACAAACTTAACAACCCTTAAATTAAAAAGAAATGGTAAGGTACATCAATTTTAATTTTCAATTACTGATTTATAAAATCAATTCACACATTAATTAATATAAAATAAATAACACACTGGGTCGCTTGAACTAAAATGATCCAATCAAACTCCAGATATAATTTCAAGCAGTATAATTTTTACGTAATACATTGTAGCCCTTATTCCATATCAAAAAACTTGGTGCATTCAGTGGTCAAAAAAAAAAAAAATTGAAGTCGCCAGCTTTAAGTTGGCAATGGCAATTTTCAAAATTTTGAAGAGATTTTAACAAGAAAAAAAAACTGAATTTAGGCATTTGGTTTGGGCATCAAATGGACTACAACTCGACAGAATTGGCAGAGACAGAGAACTTTTACAAATTCTGCAATATATTATTATATAAGTAAGAACGACAATGTTTAAAATTAAGTCGGGAGTTTGATTGGGTAATTTTAGTACAAGCAACCCACTACAACACTATTATGAAATTCAAGAAGTTACCTATTGTTTTACACACAATATGCAAACATAAAAAAGTCTAACGTTCAGATGACAACTACAACATTTATTATTATTATTTGGCTTTTTGGTTTGATGATTATAAATAACAATATAATTGATGAAGATGATGGATGCGTCAGTCAGTGAGTGTTGGTCCTTATTGCACGTTGGACGGTGATGTCCATAGCTCTATTGGCATAAGAGGCCACCGTCAACATACTGTATAATTAAATCAAGAAACAAACATTAACATTCACAATACAAATAAAAACTAAATAAATAAATAATAAATTAAACTAATAAATAAAAACATTATTACAAAAAATAATAACAGTGTGCAGAAAAACAGATTGCTTTGTCGCTCCCCACAAATTATAAAATTTATAGTGTTTCTTATAGATTCAATTATACCTTAGTATATTGAATTTATATATGGTAATAAAATAATTCTTCTTTCACCAACAATTTTAAAAATAAAGATATCCGATTAGATATCAAAAATTTTAAAAAGTGACGTTTTTATTTTCCAAGAATATTCCAAGGATATAGCGCAAATTTTTATTACGTTACTTTCAATCTGACCATTAAATTAACTATACCATATTATATTATAACTACATATTATATCCCCTACAGGAATCTATTAAAATTATTGCAGGGAGTAACTTGTTGCCGTACAGTGTAATAAATTCAGAAAATAAAATTTACATCTACAGTTGCCAATCTATGTGATGAATAAATAGAAAAAAATAAAAAAACCAACAACTTCATTGCTAAAAATCAATACTGTGCATACCTGAATGTCCCACCGTCAAAACTTCAATAGGCAGTGATCCTCGGCGCCGAGCCAGCAGCACCTCAGAATTATCAGGTTGACGAAGAAGCATAAGACGCGAGCAAGATTCTGACAAAGGCTCCGGTAAGCATACGGTCTCAGGTCCACCTGAGCTTCGTCTACAAAGTGTTTTTTTACGTCTTCCCGTCTTACCATTCAAACTAACGTGCCTTGTCAGAAGGCTCTGGCGTTCGTTGGATTTTAATGGCGGTAAATCTGTAGGTGCAGAACCTCTACGATGATAACTACCATTTCCATTACTAGATTCAGTGGTACTAAAGTGACTTGCTAATTCTAAACGATTTTCTATTTCGTAGCCTACGAAAACAAAATCAATAATTTATTGAAATAACTGTAATATGTGAGTGCTGCTCGTTCTTGAACGTGCAAAATTGAACTTTTAATAAAATAAAATACTACGTACGTTGTTGGGCTATTTCTACAGGAACCGATCCTCGACGTAATCCTTGCACAGTCGGAGGTAAACAAAATACTCCGCCAGCGGAAAGTATATTTTCACCAGTTTGTATTGCAGGAAACGAAACAGGAGCGGAACCTCTTCTCTTAGTCAAACTCTAATAATCGAAAAACATTTATTATTATTATACTTCCACACTATCAATTAAAAATACATACATTGCTAGGCAAAATTCGCGGATCCACATTTTCCTTTTCAAATCTTTGATCAGATTCCGATAATTTGAGCATTTTGCAAGATTTATCTTTGTCAGTACTCTCTTGCTCTCGCTTATTGTTATTGTTGGAAGATCTCGATGAAGGAAGAACATCAGGTACTAAAAGATCTGGAGCTCGACTATTATTTGGACTCAACACTGCAATGGAAGGTATACTATATTGTGGGATATTTGATATGTTTTGATGTGAGCCATGTGATGAGTTTGAGTCGCTTTCACCTGAAATAAAAATACGATCAAATTTGATCATTTTTAAAATATTATAAAAATGTCACGTACCTTCATGAACAGTCTCAGTACAAGTAGACATTTCAACAGTAGCAGACATATATCTAACACGAACATAGGGTTGTGGTGGAGGAAACGTTTGTTGTCGAGTAAGCGCTTTTACAGTTGGACCAATTATTGTGCTTGTACCATGCAAAACAGATGAAAATCTCCCCACCTCGGTGTTACTCGTCATGGATGCTATATTTGGTTCTGGCAAGAGATTTTCAGCACTAAGAGGACGGTCCGGATGATCGTCTGAAAATAGTTTAGATTAAATAATTATCAAAACTTAAAACTGCATTGTTTGTTACCGGAAGAGTGATGTTGACTAGAAGTTGAGAGTAAAGATGCTTGAGAGCCAAAATTCATAAGTTCATCTTCTTCTCTAAGACGATCACTAGATGTTCTCGATTCAGTGTGAACTGGACTCACTGTTGTTTGCCCAGAAGGAGTTGCAGCCCGACGATTTGCAGGAAGGCTTTCTCTACGATAAATCGTACGAGGAATTGGAGGTTGATTCATATTTACTGGTACCGAATGACGTCTAAGACCTAGACTATTTTCTAGACTTGGCACTGCTAGTGATTGTCTTCTTGTTTCTCTGCAAATAATGATATTAACAGTAGAAAATTGAATGTAATTCTTAACCCTTTCTCAGCGTAATTTCTCAATTTGGGATTTCGAATTATATTCAAAACTAACTAACCTATTTGAGTCGATGGTAAGATCATCCGTTACGAAAGAATCCGAAATTAATTTATTTAATTCCTCGTCTTCGGGTTCAGGATCAGCATCAGATAATTCGGTACGAGTTTCTTCGGCTTGTTCAGAAATTTCTTGAGCTTCCCATCGTTTTCTATTATCGTTTAATATATTAATCATACTTGTCGAAAGCGAACTATTCATAAACCTATGCCATTCTGAGTATAGCGGAGTCACCACGAAACGAAAGAATCCTTAAATTAGATGAAGAATTAAAACAAATTAACAATCATTATTATTGCGTAGGTACCTGACTGAATTTTTGCAATCGTGGTCGATTGTGGATCGCAAATAGAAGTAACCGGAAGATTTAGTTTCTTTTCAAATTCACCTTGTCTAAAGAATTCGTCGCAGACTTTTAAACTCCATTTGTGAGAAATATCCCATGGTCTAGTTGGATTAGAAATGTCGGCACATTTTAAGGCTATTTGAAGAATAAAGTGTCGATGTTCTGCTGTTTTTAAATCAAAGGTATCTTCGTCCAATTGTTTCTGCACAAGAAAAAGTTGATTTTTTTGAATTCGATAAAAATCTTTACAAAAGTTACCCTAAATTGTAATAAAAATTCTTGCTGTCTATTGATATCTGTTGCTAAAATAAGTGAGCGTATTTGGCTCTCTAATTCGCTTCTGCACGATGCGAGTTGCTCCGCCACTCCACTTTCTAACAAGCAACCCATTGCCGATCTCCAGTGATGATTTTCCAAAACCGACATGTTCTAAAATTAAAGAAACGATAAGCTTCTAGACAACATATGCAGCGAATGATCTAATTACATCGTATAAAATCGCTAGATGATTAGAAGTTGAAATAAGAAAATGTTGATTTACACCTGGATGATCAAGATCGTGTGCAACCGCGCCAATTAATGCAGACATTATTTCTAACGGCTCAATGTGCTTCCTAATCTAAAATGCATTAAAATTTGAACAACAATATTACACAATTAAAAATTTGGTAGTAACCTTCTCTTCTTGTAAAAAACAATGCATCGCTTGTGTTACGTCTGTTGCATGAATGGAATTATGATAAGGATTTGTGCTGTGATACCCTTCCTCAATAAGCGCTGAAATGATGAAATAAAATACAATTCAATTTATAGAGAAGGGCTATCTGGACGCAGCAAATACATAATTTTATGAATTCTATCATAATTTATTGTAACATTAATTTCAAATAAACAATACGGCATTAATTGCAATTATGTATACTCATTCAGATTTTCAAATATTTTCCACGAATGGTGAATTCCCTATAAATTAAATATTAATTTATATTATTATTATGTTAAAATGTTTGTATTACATATTTCCAAAAATTAGTAAAAGGCTAGATAAGCATGTTATAAAACAACGAAATTCAATAAATTACTCATTTACAAATTAATATCTCATAAATCAATTGTATAATTTTCATAAATCATAAACAAAACTGCGTTAAAATTTCTCATTCATGAAAAAAATATTATACCAGATTAAAGGTATAATACATTTCAATTACGCAATAGGCAGCATCAATTTACATATATAATATTTATGATAATTTGGTCATTAAAAGATAATTTATTGCAAGACAATAAAAAAAGTTTAATAAATATAAAAACTTTAATTGAATTTGATTATTTTTTGTTCGCCTGCAATGTTCAAGTAAAGCCAAACAGTATAGGGTTAATATCATTTTATTTTATATACACAATAATAATAAAATTTGAATCAGAACATCAAATAATATTACGCCAGTGATGTGGTTAAATCACAAAAATTTCAAATCGCACTCGGAAATAAATTTGGCTTTTCCAAAAATAGAAATTCAACATTAACAAAAGTGGTGCCGAGAATTGGGATATTATGACAACTAATAATAATTAATTATAAGTTATAATAGATACACAAGCACAGTCGATGATGAGTTTGATGGATTATGGATAACACTAATGGGATTATCGTTATATTCTTTGTATTATTAGGGGATGTAAAATGGAATAATTTAATGCGGTTCCAAATTATTGACTAATTTAAAATATTTTTGACATGGCATAAATAACTTTTAAGAATATTTTCAATTGATAAAATCATCCATCATAAGGCGAACAGAATCAATTCGTAAAATATGTGGTACAATGTATCAAGTATGTGACAGGAATAACATAATATTATATATTTAAAAAAAGGTTAGTCTAATAACCCCAAGCAGTTATTAAAAAAATAACTAATGTATTTTTGGGATAACCCTTTTGACTTAGTTCAAAAGTTGATGCTTTCCTATGCATCTAAACTAGCATTATACTGTTATATATGCAGTAAGTACTACATGTACCCCCCCTAAAGTATGGACAATTTCATCAATTAACAAAAACTCTGAAATTTTTTATTACAATGATTATACTGTATTAATTATATAACTGGTGTTGACTGACTGAAAATATATACACCTTCATATTTTCACTCATGGTTTATAATAAATCTGCTGGTAGGACTCAAAATTTATTATTATTTCTGTCAAACATTTTTTTATCATAAAACATTTTTATTACAGTAAATAAAAAATAATATACTTTTGTAATTTAAATTTTAAAAAATTATACAGGCTACGCAAATATCTTTTAATGCATGTGTCGTGTATGCAAATGTAGGCGTCATGAAATTAATTAATTTAATTGTTACTTTACGATTAAACTAACTGATAGTGGGTGTTTCACAAATGAAAAATTAAAAGTGATAATTTGCTTACCAAAAAGTTTCCATACGCGTACTACATCTAATTGGAAATAGTCCAAGAGTCCGTACCAGTGGAAAAGGTGGACACAAAGTACTGGCAGTGATCGGCCACCGGTGACGGTCTCTAATGTAAATGCATTAAACCTCCATAATCCACATTTATTTAATATGTGCTGCAATATGAATAAAATTCTGCGTTAATAATATTAAAAAATCACTTATGTATTTTTAACACAATTTCAGTATTGTATTCGTATAATGTAGGGTAGATTATTTTCAATATCAATAGTAAAACCCATACAAACAATAGCCTGTGGGTTTAAATTAGAATAATATATTGAGTACGTTAGATGCAGTGCTTCGTCTCACTATAATATAGCAGTTAATAGTAGATAGGTTATGGTGAATGAAATGATGTAATTATATGTTTCGAAATTACTTGTAATTAGTCGTAAATTTGCAAATAAAAAATAAACATACATTTTATGTACTTAACTGATTTGTACTCAGGCGACCTCAAAGCATATACATAACATTTCTTTCAAAATAATAAGAATATACCGGGTGTTGAATGAGTTAGCCGAACATAGGAAATTAACATGTAAAAACTTATTTATGCAGATTCCTGCTTCCCTAATTATTTTAGAGAAAAAATGAAAGACACAAAAATAATGCAGAAATATAAACTACGAATGATAAAAGCATTAGATTTCATCTAACTTTTACTTAAAAAGTCAAAAATTGATTTGAAAATGTTAAATTTTTTATTTATCAGACTGGCCATGAAATAAATTCAATTAAATTTCTATTTTCTAAAATAATTACCATGTAAACTTACATGGCCAGTGCGATAAATGAAAAGTTTAATAATTTCGAAAGCATTTTTTGGCCTTTTAAGTAAAAGCTAGATGCAATCTAATGGTCTTATCATTCATAGTTTATATTTCTGCATTCTTTTTGTGTCTTTCATTTTTCCTCTAAAATATGTAATTAGGGAAGCAGGAATTTGCATAAACAAGTTTTTAGATGTTAATTTCCTAAGTTCGGCTAACTCATACCGGCTAACACCCGGTATAATGTTACTATGCAAACAATGCATATCGAAAATAAATTATTACTTTTGCGCCCTTTTTGCTTTTCCCTTTACATTTAAACCTTAGTCTAGGAAAAGTATCTACCGTAAATCAACCGAAAATTGAAATTTTGGTATTAAAGAATTATTGTTATAATGTTTGTCTATGTAATAAAATTTGTGCGAAAGTAGTAGGTATAGTATAATATATAGAATATTTATGTTCCAGTTTCTAAGGCGCAAAAGTAGAACTTTTTCTGACGAACCTGTTGAATTGACAAGAGCTACAAAAAGCACATTTTCTCTGAATAAAACATGCTGCTTTTTCTCCATACGAAATAAATTATTATTAAAATAATAATACTATTAATATTATTTTATTAACAAAATTCCAGTTTCCATTTCCAGTTTCCAATTCCATATAAGCAGCATTACGCGTATTTGTACAAAAGTGAAAACTGAAATAGAGTTTAAGATATATGAAATATTTGTTATATTACAAGAAAGCTGTATTCATCCTGATGTGGTCAAGATTATTACTAAACCGTAAACCAAACACGAATTGCAAGCCAAAAATAAAAACGAATAGGGAATTAAAAGAGGAATTAATGTGTACTCTGGAATAAGACAAAGAAATAACTCTAGTCGTATACTATTTAATGTTATCATGGATGAAATCGGGTATACAGATTCGGAAATTTCACTATAAACATTTTATGCTATGCTGACGAAGCTGTATACTCGTACTACTGGCCGAAAACAAAGACGATGTATCTACAACGTCTATTTTATCGTACATTATATATTATTATAAAAAACAATTTCGATTCTGATGGATGAACATATTTTGCCGTCTCACAAAAAAATTCTTATGGGTATATGTGTCTCTGACCCAATTTTGTGAGTGCTCTAACTCAAAAACCAATGAGAATTTTAAAACTAAATTTTACATTTCGTACTTTAATATTGAGATTTAAGAGCCGAATAGATTTTTTTTAAATTTGTTCATGAAATTACAATATCATTGAATTTCTCAAATTAAAAATTTAATCTTTCTGCAGAAATTGTTTTTTATTTATAACAATTTTAATCTAGTAAAAGATTAAAGTCATACGTATTAGAATTTTTTACATATAACAAAAAAAAATTTTAAAATACAATTTTTCTAAGAGATGTATGATTTTTAATATAAAATGAAAAATATGATTTATAATTAAAATATCAAAGAGCTTATTTATATTCCTTCATTTATACGTTAAAAAGTTTAACGAGGCTCTTTGAAAACCAACTTTGTTCAATTTTCAATGTAAAAGTAGTTGAATTCAGAGACTTATATTCGTTAAATTATGTAACTTAATTTGTACCGAAACAAAAAATAAAATTCAATCGTGATGATTAAAATACGATAAACAAAAAACATAAAATTTTAAATAATATAAAATATGAAAAACATTTTAAAAACAATTTTTTGCTAATATACAAACTGTTTGATGTGGTATTCAAATCAGCTTGGTTATATTCTGCTAATCTTATTAAAATTTCAAATTAATTATTATTAACCGAACCACATAATTGTTGAAACCCATTTATTGAAATATTATACTAATATCGAAATGTAATAGAAAAAGCAATTATTGTTCAAATCCCTCGGTGCGTTGGCCCAATTCATTAATTGCACTAGTAAAATGTATTATTAATTTAGCTTATTGATATGTGGTGTATTCTTAAAATTATCCTATCGATTTCTAAAATTTTTTTATTAGATTAAATGAACAGTGGAAAGTAACAGAATCCTTAAAATTTTCTCTTCCTTAAATTAAAACGGAGTGTTTGTTAAATTGCATGCCGTGCTCTCCGAAGCCAGATTATAAAATCTCAAATTTTCCTAAAAAAGTTATTAGGTACTAAATTAATTCCTTCTAATTGATGTAGGTTTATGCAGAGCTGCATAAGTAATTCAATTTGATTAATAATTTTGATATTACCCAAGGGAAAAATTGTTCTTAAAAATTATTCAAAAACCTTTTACTTTATAAAATATAAATATTTTGTATGCATAAGAAATAAAGGAAAAATCAAATTTCAAAAAGCTGTTAGCTTTCATGTGCGAAGCTTTTTATGCAATATAGAAAACATCAATTTCAAGAATCGACAAAAAATTTGAAGAAAATTTAAAAATGTAATTATAATATCGTCCGGTATAATTGAACGTCGTCCCCCTTTCAATGGAAAGCGTTATTTATGGTTAATATGTAAACCGTAAATTTTGCAATAGAGAAGTATAATAGGTAAATACTGTTACGAAAATCCTTTAGAAGTAAACAATGGTGCGTATTTCCTAGGGTCGTTGAACTTATATTTATAAAAAAAGATAGAAACAAAACTTTTGTAACTTGATCGATCCACATGACATCTAAAGGTTAAAAATAAATTACTTTTTACCCTTTGATAAAAACAAACTAACGTTGAATATCAAACTCCAACAATAATATTTATCTCGTGTCAATAAAAGTGACACTTACTTGAACCTGTCCGTGAAAGATGTCATCAAGAATGGCATGATCTTGTGCCAACGATCTTGTAGTTAACCGCTTGCGACGTCTCTTATGTATTGTAAGAAATCGTCCCGTACATGATGGAATTGAACTTGCAGTCATTGCATCTAATAATATCCAATCTTCTGCAGATATGCTTGCCTGGGAAACGGGAACTTGAACAGGATCTGTAATAAAAGAATAACTGGAATAAACCAATATATTACGAACTGAAGTGCCTTACAAAACACATATTATTTTTTATAACTCGATTTTTCTAACATAAAATCAATATTCAATTTTGTTGTTCATATAATATGTACCTATATACCACATATACAGGACTTGTACATCATGTAATTTATAAAATATTTTTTAAGACAAAAACATTTATCAAATTTTAACAAAAATACCACGACTTATATATTTTACAAGTAATAATTTTATAAAAGGGTAAAAGCGAATAATTCTTTTATCTACTTTGAAATCTGCGATATATAAAAATTTGCAAATAAAACTCTTTTATCAAGAGAAGCCATAGTAAGGCTTACACTCTTGAAGAGAAAAGTTTTTTAGCTTTTCGAGCATATATTATAATTTTTTATTCTTTTCATGAAATTTGTGAATACAAAAATTTATAATCGTAGCACTTATGCCGTGAATTCAGAAACACGATCGATTATAAAGGCGGCATTTGCATAATACTTGCGCTTTTCTAAAATTTTATCTATACCCCTTAATAACGTAATTTGTAACTTTCAATTCAATTCAACCTCGCAATATTCGGTATTGCCTGAGATTTGTACTTAACGAAGTAATACAATTAATAAGTAATTTATATGACCAGTAAAATAGTCTGGTTTAACTTTGAGTATAAGTGATCGAGCAAAGATAACTTAAAAATAGTTTTTGTTATAATAGAGAAAATATCGATTTAGTTCTAATAATAGGCTAATGTAATAAACAAACACTTTCTAAGATGGCACTTAATAATAATTAATTTTTATTTATTATACTGTAAAATATTACTCGTTCGTACATAATTACAATCATTTATTACTGTAGATATAGGTGCATTGTTAAAAATTATATATAAATATTTGGAATATTCCAAAGATAAACATATATTTTCGGGTGAACAGTTTTATCATCAATATTATTACTGAACCGTATAAGGATTTAACTTTCTAGTTAAATCCATACAGAAAATTTAAAAGAATACAGATATTTTCAATTTCAGATATTGTTCTAGTTGCCATCAAACTAATATTATTACAATACAGTACATAGTTTGTTACAAACTTTAAATTTTGGTTACTCCCGGATTATTTATTTATACCGTGGTTCGGCTTCCACGTTAAACTGTAGTTTAAAAATTAAGAACACGCTAACTAGTTATTGGATTGATAATTGTGATTCAAAAACGTATTTGAATATTATACTATTGTAGTTGATTATGAATTTGTCTTATCTTCTGTTTTCGATACATTTCTAGTGACTCAATCAGTTGCAAAGAATCATTTTAATCCATCGAATTAAAATGATACGTAAGGTATCGATACTATGTTGAATGCCTCCGAATAAATTGATACAACAGACAAATTTCTTTCTCGAGTTTTTTATTTCGTCTTATATTAATTCGAAAATGTTCTCGTTGTCTCAAAACATCAATTTGAATAGGGAAATTTAAAAAGTTAATTTTTGTAATCCCACTGGCACATAAAATGGCCGCGTTTCGCACATTTTAATCGTTTAACAAGAATTCCTCCAATGTAGCTTATTTCCAAAATAAAATTTGCTTACCAAATTGTCTACTTGATGAATTTTTTCACGTTAAAAATGGTATAACTAATTTGTTAGTTTATTGTTGAACCAATTTTAATCTAATAAAGCAATCAATATAAGGCCACATTAAAATCTGACAATATTACTGCCCAGTGGCGAAATAGTCATTCGAATAAATCAAATAAAACTATGAATTAAAATAATAAATTATATTCGTTTATTATTATAATCTGAAAAGTAATGCACATTAAAATGAAATAAAAAGCATTGTTCTAGTTTACTTTCTTTAAAATACACTTTATAACAAATTTTAAAGAACAGCTTACTGGTAGACAACCCAACTTTGCAATTTATGCTTTCAATTAATCACTTCAAAAAAGTATCACTTAATAAATAATATAGAATATACATTGAAAGCACAAGACGGTAAAAAATGGTAATTTAGCATGAATAAAATGTATTTTTAAAAGAATTATTGGCTCACCGCCAGGTAAGTTCAATGAAAATTATAAAAACTTGCAAAGCTGTAGTAGTATTTCTACTCACGTTTAATTGATAAATTATAAAAAAAGAAAAATAATACAACTTTCTAATTAAGTATCCTACACATTATTTCTTAAAAAAAAAATTACAATATAAAACAAAAATTTATTTAAATGTTAAAATTAAAAAAGAAGTTACCTATACAACTATTCGTATTTAACATCGCCAGGTCCTAAATATTTGTTAACAGTAGTTATTTTACACTCTCTTGGGCAAAGCGAAAGAAAAACCTCCCTTGGGTTGGATGTGACCCGCTACCTACTGTTACTCACCAATGTAATTGAAAATATTAACACGTTTCTCTATATTTACTCTTTACATATGTAATTAAAACTTTCGAGTGTCCTGGGGTTTTTATAAAGGAGGATAATATCTATCGTCCCTCTCATTTATCATTAAAGTACTAAATTTACGCATCACTAATTTAGTTCTATCAGTGGTACTTCAAATTGTCGAGTGAAAGATAGAGTTAAAATCAATAGATTAGAAACTTTAATATTTTTTTTAATTGGAAAATTGGCCGTGATAATAATGTTCGCTCCAGCTTAAACTAAAATCGAGGCGATTGAATTCTTTAATTTATACAAGTCGTTAAACAAAAACATTAATAATTAATTAGCAATTAAAAAAACATTTTAAAATATAATTCAGTTTAATTAATGCCGAGACTAATCACCCGTAGGTGATTTTATATATTCTTTAAAAGTCAAAATAACCTATTTTAACTTGAATTGTGCGAATCGGGCAATTCGAGAACAAAATGCTAATCATCTGTCGAATACTTTTAGACAAACAAAAATACTTACACAGTTTGAAATAACAAGATACATTTCTAAAATAAGAGGAAGATATAAAATACTCGATCCTTTTCGTACAAAATTATGCTAATTAACAGAAAAAATAAGCTTTATGAAATTTTAATCAATCCCAACATATTTTTTTTGTATTTCTATTCGTTTATTATTTCTATAAAGTATACCTACAATAAAAAAAAATTAAATAAATTATCTTTTCTCAATTTTAAAATGAGAAATAGAGGAAAGGTCGATGAAAAAAGTACTACTAGTAGAAAATATTGCAAAATACTTTTATAATCTATGTAGGTAATTCGATTAACATCTGTTTACCATAAAAATCAAGATAGCTTTTGAATTTTTCTGAAAGATATAACTTTGCGAAACTTTTCCTTTAAATTTTTTAAAATTTAATTTACTAATGCACCTAAAATATACTTTACTTTGAACATGTTGTGTCAAAGGACTGCAAGTAAAATAGACAAAATTAATTAAGATGCATTATTAATATAACTTTATCATTAAATTTACATTAATTTAATTAGCGTTCAATGAATATGGTTAAAACTTTTGATTCGTGAAACCAATTTTTTATTAAACACGAATTATCTTTGTAACAGTAAAGCACCAATTACTTGATTAAAATTTTCTTAAACTTATTTAATAAGAAACCAGTCCGTGTTTTAAGAAATCTTATTACTTACAGCAAACTTTTAATTTCCAATTAAATTATTTTATTTTTCAAATTATCCAAAACCTCTATAATTTTTCGAAATTCAAATCACAACTTTTTTAATAATCAAAAAACTTTCAACTATTTTTCAAAATTATTAATTTCTCAACAAAATCACGGTCGACCCCATTTTAAAAACTAAAACTAAAAATGTCAGTAAAACATTAAAATACTCAGCAATACACATTGCTTGAAAACATCTGAGAAATTTAGATGCGATTCGAAAGCTAAAGCAACTTATTTTAATATTTTCTTTTGTTAATCATGCTCAGCTTGATGACAATGTATATTTATATTTTTAAGGAAACAATTAGTTCTTTTTTAAATAGTATAGTTTATTTTAAGCGCAGTTTTATGTTAATATACTGTCAAACGTCGATATTTAAATTTTTCTTTGTAAATTGGAAAAACTAAAATTCTAAAAGAAATAAAAGTTTGAAGGTTGAAAATTTTAATTAAAAAAAAACACTAGCATAATTCAGGTAATAGAGATTATATAATATTAAACATTAATGTGAAGAAAGAAGAAAATATTAGATTAAATTATTGTAAGAAAAATTTTATTCTTAAAATTTTAAAAATAAATTCGAAACAAGTGAGAAAAATAATTAAACAATATCAATGCAATGATAACTCACGATCTATTTTCACTTGACATATTTATGATAGTGCATTAAGTGAATTTCAACTTGAGATAATAGAACTACAATGTATAATAGGTAATTCGTAATTCTGATTTAAGAGAATTATCTTTTTTATGCTGATTATTATTTTGATACAAAAAAATTATTTTTACAATTTATTAATAAGTTTGGAAAGATACTATTATTTTAGAAAGAATTTTAGGTTTAAAAGATACACATAATTTTTTACTTTCCCTTTTCAAGTAAAACTTCCACAGCTTACATTGTAAAGTTTATATAGGAAATTTAAATAAATAAATCGAAGTTCACTAAAGAAATAAATCTGAACTGGCAGAAATTGCAGGGAAAATGTAAAACAGAAAGGCTTGCTTACAAAAAGAACTATTTCTTTTTGTTAACATACAAGACTTTTTCTAAACGATTCGTTTTATTTTACAGGAAACTTCTGCAGTTTAAAATAGCAAGGACGTAAGTAGAAAACTACCTACTTATTCAATCCTTTGAAAGCGAATCTTTCTACTATAATGGTTTTAATTTTCCAAAGTTTGAGTAAGTTGTAACGTGAAAACAATTCTAGATATATCAGCACTCGGTTCGTTAAGTGTACAAATTTATTGTAAGTATTTGACGAAAATAGATAATATTAATGACACCATTGGCGTAACCACGAGAATTTGATAAATTTTCAAAGAAATAATCAGTTTTGTTACTTTTTCGTAATTTTGACATCGAAACCTTTTAATTATTTTACAAAAAACTAAATCAACTATCAACAGCATTTATTGGAAACCATAATTACCTTATATTTTATGAAGGCTAGTGCACTTCACTATAAATTCCTGTTCTAATAAATGTTTTCAGCGTTTTTGTTTACATTTTGTAGTGATTATCAAGAGTATATAAAACCAGATGATCGAAATAATATATTACGGAAATATGGAAAAAATATTTTTCGTGGTGAAAAATGTTGATAAAAATAAATAGTGCTTTTTAGATTTATTAGTTAAAGTATAAAATATTGCAACGAAAATAAATATTGAATTACTAACTTCTACAAGTACTTACATACTTTTAAAACTTTCTTCTAAAGCTTATGGCTAAATCATGACTTAATTAATTTGTTTTGGTACGGAAAGCATAATTTTATTTTAAATAAAATGATTATTTACACACCGTATTTACATAAAATTAAAAGCATTTACCAACAAACATTGATCGAGCTTATGAAAAGTTTCATAATTATAGAATTAAAATAATAGATTTTAGTATCCCTAAATATTTTTGTTTTAATTAACCGAATTTTATAATATTTTTAACATAAATCATTCGTAATATATTCAACATTTTAAAATTTCGGATCGAATTTATTAAAATAGAACTTACTGTCCTCCAGGATGTCCTGAAGTTCCATTTCCCTGGCGCACTTGTTTGCTTTAAAGTTCATAAACTCACTAACGAGTTTTTAAAAAAACAATTTGGTGGTAATAACCCTCGATAACAATATTAAATTGTCGAGATACAGTAAAATTAAAAGTCGGGCACTACTCGATTCCTCTTTCGAATATTATTTGAAGTTGAATTAAATTCTTTTCCAAATTAACTACCACTACCGCTTCTATGCTTAAGTAGAGTGTTCACTCAACCTAGTTCTAAAGATAGATTGTTTACCAAAACAAGTACATCAAATATTAAATAAATTTTTTTGGTGTAGTAGGAAAGTTCGGAGTTTTCGTTGCGCGAAAATAGATGTTATCTTTGTAAAAGCATATAATAAAATCTTCATTATCTATATAAATAATATCGATAACTAGAAAGCAAATATAATTACCATTAATCGTTATACGTATTTTCATTGATATTATTACAAAATAATGACGTGGTTTCAAAAATTTCAGTTTTCGTCCATTCTCACGTAAGGTAATGGGAAAATAAGCAGTATTATATCAATGCATTATTTTAAATTCGAAAGGTTTTGGGTTTGCCAGAGAGTTTTCTACAATAAAAATCCTAAATTTAAATGGCCGACAGTAACGTTGAGGTTGGGTAATTATAAATAAATTATATGAATAAATACGTGAATATTTTTAGACAATTTGGTGCATATAAATCCGCGCTCTAGTTATATAATCTTAATTTAATAATAAATTGAAAAATTATGTTAGATTTTATAATAACTATTATTATAAATTTGAATAAAAATTAAATCTATTGTAATGAAGAAAGCACCTAAAATATTTACAATAATTATTAATTATACATAATAAAATGTAACATGTATATTTTTGTTAGGATGTACTAAATTAAAAACATTCAACACAATGTACCTTATAATAGAATATCAACCTATTGAAAATGTATATTAATTACGAAAAGTTTATAGTCGATTTTCGAGTAATTTTTGAAGCTATTAAATTGTTTGTATTAAAATTATGTTTATACGATTAAAGTTTTATATACCTACGATTAATGTTATATTGCTGAGTATTTGATTAGCGTAATAGCATCAGGTGTTTACATTATTTTTCAATTTTATTACTATATTGCATATAAAAAATGACACTTGATTATAATTCAATAAGATTTAACACAAATAAACCTTCAAGTAAGAAATTAAAAAATCACTTTCAAGTACATACATAGATTGTATCCATCAAAAACATGAATACGAAATGGCAGTTTTTGATGGTTCAACTTGACGCACAAGTTTGGTAATTATTGTTTAACATTTTTCATATGACCCTCTTTAAATTTAAGACAGCAATCATTTTTACCGTATTGTAATCTATATTCAATAATGTAGACGAATATCCGAAGAATAAGAGAAATATTAAATTATTGTACATCACAAACCCGTCATGTCCATTTCATTTTTGTTTTATTCTTGCTTTCATAAAATGCCATAAAAATTATAATATTATATATAATCAGATAGGTACCTACACCTACGTAATAAATTTGAAAAACAAAATTTAATTTCGATTTCTTTTAAATTAAAATTAATTTTAAATACAAGAAACACAAGTTCTCAATAAAGCTTAAATTTTATACTTTCAGAGAATTATTTTATCAGTTAAAGTTACATTTATATACCCCATTAGAATCTAGTAGTTCTGGGGGGTCGAATCTTGAAAAAAATTATTTTTTTAAGAAAACACAAAACACAAAAACAACAACAAAAACAAACCACACACGTTTTCAAAACGGAAATTTTCAAAAATCGACTCCCTCTCGTTGGAAACTTTTATTATGCTGATAATCTGATAAACTTTTCTATGGTATAATTTTTCAATGTAATATTCTTAATACGACAAAATTTAACTTTTTATTACAATCAAGTTTAAAAGTTAATAATACTCAATAGCAAAATAGTGAAACTGCGAGCTCCTCTCGTAAACAATAATCACAGAAGTTGAATTAGTTGGTGGCAACGTTTGGGTTATCACTGTCAAGAAACACCAAATTTCATACGTGCAGATAATAATCTTTGCAGCAATTTCAAGTTTCAGGGATTAAGTTATTATGAGTAAGATCTAGTGGAAGTGCAGAGAAGCAGATTGGTTGGTAAAATTAATTTAATATAAAATTTACATAATTTCATATAATACATAAAAACTTAAAACATAATATTATTTTCAAAATATTAATAAGCAATGAACGAAATTATAGTACCTATAATATAAATTGGAATAGCTTCAGTCTTTAATTTAATACTTTAATTAAGAAAATTTTATTTACTGAATTGCACAATAAAATTTAAAATTCAAGCTTGGTAGGTAGTATTAGGTAAATAAATTTAACAGGTTGCTAATAAAAAATTCTATAAAAGACTCAGGTGTTGTTCTAATATTTAATGTTGCATTATAAGAGTATGTACTTAGTACTTACTTATTATTCTATGCAAAATAACAATATCTTGATATTCTTAATACAAACAAAAATTATGAAGCTCGTAAAAAAGAAACAGTAAACTTCTCTTCTTGTGGATATTTTTTGGACCATAAAAATAAATAATACAAATTCCTCTTTTCTTCTCAATCTCAAATTAACGAAAACTATTGTTTAAAATGTTTACAAATGCAAACAAGGTTCCGTTGTAAATCGACTTCAAACGGAAGCTTCAAATTTTGAGATTTAAATTAATTACTGCAGTCACTGTATAAAGCAAACTTGAACAAAAAGCAATACCCTTCAATGAAAATATCAATTGTGTTAAAAATGAATTATTTCTGATGGGTTCAACGCTCATCTAAAATAAAAATTGGTCGCTAATTCTAAGCTAATGTAACTTCCGCATTGAGTAGGACGAAATATTTTAGATGTAAGTGATTCATTTTAAAAATTCCTCAATAATAAATATGGAACGCGAAAAACAACTTATTTATAAAAACTTGAAACCCAAAAACATTTTATTTTTATGATTTAATTTTATCAATAATAATATATTATAATATTATATAAGACTTTTTAAAAATAACCAGTAGCTACAATTAACAAACCCGAGAACTGGCAACTTCCTTATGAAAATATTATAATAAATTTATTATTACAATTAATTTCAATAAACATTTTTAATTCATATTTTCATACTGATAATTATATCACATATTGTCAAAAATAGGAATAATTTATATCAATGAAATGCAAAAGTAGGTAGTAAACAGAAATGGCAATTTTTAGAAAAAATATACATAGTATACCTAGTACTACTATTTAAACAGAAAGAGTATTATTACTATTTTCGTAAATATGCGTTGGAAAGTAATCTATATTTATTTAGGTAATTAATATATGTTAATCTCGGCATTATGCAAAAATAAGATGTTGTTTTACCGGAAGGCTAATTTTTAGTAATTTTGGAAAATCAAGTAAAAATATTTACCTTGTAATATACCAGAAGGAAGGAATTATTTAACGCAAGTAGAATTGTATTACTCTACAAACCAGTCAATATCCCTTATTTATTTGTTTATGAAACTCTCATAAAAATTAATATTATAATTTTCGAAGCCTGGAAATATTTGGATATACTTGAAGTTCTTCTTCTTCAAGTGTCCATACACTATTCAGTGCGTGCTAAAGCCAAGATGACGTACTAAGGTATTTAATTAATCTGGTGGTTGCCTTCCCCATACGTCTATCTTGGACTTTAGATCAGATCACAGCAGTCTATTCGGCGCGACCAAGATTTGAACCGCGGTTGTAGGCTGGTCTTTCGGATAAAGGTAGTACCTATATGGAATTATTTGTAATTGTTGTAAACATAACGGACGTATGGTGCCGGCAAATATAATTAATTTTAATTAATGCCAATTTCAAAGCAAATTTTGACAGAGCGACGACGAATTTGTTTATTTAAATCTCCTTCTGTATTCTGAACATCATTCATAAGACAACTAAGTATAATTACGATTGTTTAAAGTGAAATTACTGTACATAATAGTACCTACATACTATAATGGTGCTAAATGCATAGTAAATTGTTTTATTATTATTGCCGTTATTTTAGTAGGCGCCACTTAATACAATGATTTGAATATTTTTGCGTCGGTGGTATAATACGTCGAAAAGAAAATAAAATATGCAGGATCACTAAAAAGTCATAGTATTCCACGAAATAGTTTTAAAATCTGAAAATATATCAAGATTGATTATTAAAAATAGTATATTAAAAACTAGTTTCCATAAGCTTCGTTTTTATCGCAAATTTGAAATTTTTTTTGTATATTTATGATATATAGCTGGTAGCAAAAATTTACAGGTTAAGACATCGAATAAAAGTTTAAATAAACAAATTTATACTTCCAGTTTATTATTAGATATTAGGTACTAATTATTTTATAATTGACATATTTTGCACAAAATAGATTTATAATTTCATTTATAAGACATCATTAGTTTCAATTTTCACTGACGTTTAGTTACCAACCTCTTAAAACAAAAAATTGCGTTTCATAATAATGTCCATTTCGATACTCGATTGGGTTTTAAAATGACCTTGTTTTAGACGCAAAATAGAAAAACATATTATAATAATTATTAACATATTATATAATTTATATTATTTAACAAATCATTAAAATTAATAATAATCCTATCTGGTTTTTGTGACGTCAGATGCCACCTGACAGAAATTTCAAAGAATCATTTCAACCAACTTCACCTATGCTGGCATAAATTTGACATCGTTGGCTTTTGTTTTGCGATCAAAGTATAATTTACCCCATTGGTTAAGAAGTATGAATTTCATCATAGTGAAATAAATCAATCAATCCACTATTGGTTATGAAGTTATCATTAGATACGCATTAACATTGCAAAACTTTATACCTAAACAAATTCAGAAAATGCATGTAGATGCATTAATGATAATAAAATTATTAGATTTTTATTACTTTGTAGAATACAGATAAATAAAAATTAAATATTGAAATCATTCAAACACAATAATTTTATATCTCTGGAACAAGCAAAAATTTACGTTAAACTTTTAATGATGCAATTAAACCATGAAAGAATAGTGCAATTAAAAATCTTTTATAGATTATGCTGTTGTTTGAACTGTTGTTGAAGTTTGCATTAAATCCGTAAAATAAGTTTCCAACATTTCGAGCAGATTTCATAAATTAAATGTGACAAATAATATGAAATTCTGAAAGGTTATTATTGTGATCAAGAGATGGAAGCGTATTATTACTTTATAAGTATTTTTGTTTTATTTTAATGACCAGACAATAAGAAAAATTCCTTACAATTTTATTTATATTGGAAGTTACTTTCCCTACTTTTAACAATACTACTGCTTTCGTTCCTTTCATACACTTGCAGTATTCAACCAATTCATATTGTTAGATCGTTTGACAGTTCAGTCAATAACCTCTAACTTGAACGTTCACATTTGTTTCCGTTGCTTTTGGTACTATTCAGAAACGTTGTACAAAATTTATTTTATTTAAAACTGTATAGGTAAACACCTCTACAAAAGCAAAATGTATAATTCGGTTTTACCTAACAAAATATAAACGCAAAATTTAATTAAATAAATTATCATAGCGGAAAGCAAGAAGAAAATAATAAAAGTAAAGGAAATTTCAAGTTGTTCTTATTTAAATGAAAAAATGTCACGAAATTAGTAAACGCTGGCTTACTTGAAAATCACACATTCAGTTTGTAGGTTTCTGCAAGGCTCTTGAAATGCACAGGAGAAAGGTAAAGTGCCACAAGAGGTTCTTTTTTACTATCACTCGAACGGTACAAAACTTTTATATCACATAAATTATAGAATAGTTTTAAAAAGAAAGAATTTTTTATTCAGAATAGAAAAAAATCCATAGAGAGAAAACTAGACCCTTAAATATTAACGCCGTTTTGATGTTTCAAAAAGTTTAATAAGCTTTTTAAAACATTTTTATAATTTTTTAAGTAAATAAATATTTGATTGGACCAACGTTGAGCTTATCAAAGAACAGTAGGTAAAACGAGAAGAAAACCGGATGAAAATAATAGGCAACAAAAAGAAAAAGAACTTCAAGAAGTTATATTGTTATAATGCAAGCATAATAGAGAGGATATGCAACTACAGTCAAAATAGAACTATTATGCAAAATCAAATTCAAATCAAATCCAAAACAAATCGTAAACCAATATAACAAAAAGTGTCGATGTTTAACATTAATTAATTAGCTGGAAGCGGATGGAGTAGAACAAATGCAGTTCCACCACACTGTTCATTTTTGTTTAAAAAATATTGTGATAATTTTTCTCACAATTTCCTTTCGAGTGACAGCTAAGGAGTGAGGACTTCCCAGTGCTAGCTTTTTTTTAATACACGAATCAATATTTTAGAATAACAAAAGTCTACTCACCAACCATCTTAATGTAAACTGCGTTTTGATCAGATGTATCGATGGCTACTTGGTCTGCATTCTGAAAATCAAACATAATTTTAATGCTTAATATCCTATTATACCAATAACAAAAGCATTTTATTTTTAACAATATAGCACTAATAAACTAGCAGGTAAATGGAAATAATCAAATAATTTAAAATAATCAAGTCAACTACCATAATTTCAATTTCTGTCTAGTATGAAAAGCTATAGTTGTGATTAATGTATATGGTGTGTTGTATTCTAATGTTCCGAGCGTTCCCACTTAAAAAATTATATTAGATGGGCTAATAATAAAAGAATTATCATTATAAAAATAATTTGTTTTGTTAAAAATGTACGCATTTTCTTTTTAAATTTAAAAACATTTTCCCGGAACCCTGCAAAATCTCCCTCAAGGGGGAAGTTTATGTAAAACCCAAAAAATGTTTAGTTTTTACAATTTTTTTGTAGCTAGGCACTAAAACAAATCTTTCTGAAATTTATATTATGTACAACTTTTATATCTAAGGAACAACAGCAACTGCCAAAGGCCGCAGCTACCTCCAATCATCAACTAAAATATAATTCCAAATTACCTATTGCATTTTTAGTTTTTGAGTAATCGTGCATGCAAACTTTCAAAATGTAGTTTCGAGTAAATTCAAGTTGAAAGTTTCCAGTACGAAAAATAATTTACATGTGTGTTTAAAAAACAAAAGTATTTTAGCTTCAAATTTACCTTGGAAACTAGAAAACAAATTGAGATGTTTTACTATATTTATATAATAAAATTTTTCCCAATTTTTAAACCTGCTAGATGGTTTTCCCCTCTTAAATTGTATTATCAAATTCCTAACTTAGAAATAATTATTAAGTTAAGTAATCGGAAACTCCAAAACTAAAAAATATTCAAACTCTTTTCAAAAGCAAAGCATACAAAAGTTGGGTAGATAACAGAATCATGTAGAACAATCTTAATACATTCAGATTTTAAACAACCAAGCTTTTATTTTTGTTACTTTTTTACCACTAAATTTTATTTAACTGGTAAGATTATGAAACCGTATAAAAATCTAATGTAATATTCAAAAGTATTATTATGCACGGTAGTTGTATAATAAGATATAAAAAGCTGTTTTAGTGAAAAATTCCAGTCTTAAAAATATCGTGAAATTACTGCTTATCTCAATCATTTCTACAAATGGGTCATTGCACGGTAATGAATAGCAATTTCTAAACAAAAATTCAGTGTAACTTCCGAATAAATGTATGTATTACGAGTATAATAAATAATTTCTTTTTTTTTTTCAGGAAGCACTGTAATGCCATCACAATGACATTTATATGTACACCAAGAGTTAAAAAGTGGAAGATACACAAGTTGGTGCAATTTCAAAAATAAGTTTTTCATGCACTTGCATGAAATACACAATGCACTTTTCCTATATTGTTTTATTAGACTTTCACCTTAACTAGTTTCGTCTCTATTTGTCAGGGACGTCTTCAGAAGCGGTACGTCATGTACTAGGATGAGTATGCCGGTTAAATACCATTAAATACCAACAAAACCGAACAACAGCATTTTCCGCTATCTTTACTTTATTAAATTGATAGATTACCAAACGAAGTTGAAGCATAAAACAATAAGTTACGATTCAATATGTTGGTTTGAAGATTTAGATGCTTTGGTCAACATTTGAAATAAAAACGTTATTGTAATCGGAACCTTCATATGATGTTCGATTCTAATATAACATTCAACCTAGACATTCTACTAGATATTCCGGTCAAAAATTGTTTCGCTAAAATATTAAAATCGTACAACATTTAAAAAATTAAAGTTACGGTGCAGCGGTAGACATTCTGACCAAATTGTCAAATATTGTAGATATTAGTGAGAATTTCTAATTCTATACAGCAAAATACACATTATGTTGTGTTGCAGGTTTGCTCCGAACAACATACAAGCCTCTGTGTAATTTTTTTTGTTTATAAGTGTTTGAAGTGACCGACAAACCAGCGAATCCAGACTATATAGCAAAGAAGAAATCGGAAACTAGAGCAGTTGGCAATCCTTCAATTTGGAGCTAAAATTATCCCCAGAACTAAATTTGACCCAAATGCCTATTGATGACTAAAGACTTTACGATCCTCAGACCCATCAATTGACAAAAAATTCAAGAAACTTTTACTTTGATAACTTAAAGTGATGGACTAACGAAATCAAGAAATCTGGAACATACTCGATCTGGGAATATATCCCAGAATGGCTACTGCAAATGGAAAAACTGATGGCAAAAGAAATCGTTCTGTTTAGTTACTCTTCAACAACGGCAGTGTAATGATAGAAACTACATAGTATTCTAAAACTAGATAAACTACATATGTCTGAACTTCTACTTTGTCATTAAAGATTCCACTCGCAGTGAATGTGGGTTTGAGTCAAATACTGACTCAGTTTAGATTAGGTTTAGGTTAGGTTTAGATTAGGTTTACGTAACTGTAACTAAAGTGTCATAGTAGTAACAGACGTAACTATTTTGAAAGCTGAGGTTGATGGCAAGAAAGAAACCATGGCATAGAAAGTGAGACAGCCGGTTCCAATTGTGCAAAGGCAAGAGATGGCACTTCTTTTAACCTGGAGCTAAAGTAAACTTTTGCAGACCGTGGTGGTCTCTGAGTATTTACAGAAAGTTAGCAGTCTCGACTCTTAAAGTGTTCAGATTAGAAGTTCTTAATTAGCCTCAAACCATAGGGATGTGAAAAGGGAAGGCTTTATTAAGTTGATTAATAGGGTGTTTTCGGTGCGAGACCCTGCCAGAATCATAACCACGGGAACAGTAGTCCCAGATAGACCAGTCTCTATGACGATCATTTATCGAAATAGAACTCACGGTAGAAAGAGTACACAATCACATGCATGTAGAAGAGGCTGACTCCCGGTATATGAGTTGTAGTTCTGGTTGTAAGATAGTCAATAGATCTCTACTCAGAGTCCGTTGTATGTGCACCCAAGTGTGATTTGCAAGGGGCCGATAGGTTCAAGCCTTTGAAAGCCCAAGAAAATATCTTCTTAAAACATGATTAACAATAATAGGAATACCAAAAACTCAAATATTGTAAATAAAAATTTGTTATCGTCGCGTCGGTCGTTCCAATAATATATAGTAAAGAATATTATGCAATTTCGAAGAAAAAAATTAATTAAGATATCAAAAAATAGATTTTCACCAACGCAACCAAATTGTTTATATTATTATATCTAGTACCTAAAATAAAAAAATAAACATGTTTTGCAACAACATTGTAAAACAATAAATGTAGAACCTTTTGAAACATCTGCTACTTTTACAACTTTTGATCCTATATAGGCAATTATATCGATTGATCTTGACTATTGCACAAACCAAAAATCATTTTCTGCTTTTTTAATACTTTTTGAACCTAAAACTTATTTTTGCATGTTTATAAGAATTGTATAAATTAAAAAATTAAATTTTTAATTAAACCAAGACACATGAATGGCAACTGCTTTCTTGTCTCCTTCTCATAATATTAATGCTTTCATTTCTATGAAGTTAAAATAAACCCAAGCTTTATACCACTATTTTTACCAATTAAAATTTTGGTGTAGGTAAGTTTGGATCAACAAAGGCAAAACTTTTAAAAAGTAACTGATATTTTTAATATAGGTAATCGTTACTGAAAGGCTTGAAATTGAATTAATTTATTACGAAAGCAGTTAAGTAGTAAAATGAATTTTATTGTAGGTTATTTATAATTTAAAAAATCATAAATATTTCTAGAATGATAAATTATGCAAGGTTGTTCTATTGTTATTGTTTATTCAATTAATTGGTTATTCTATATGTTTAAGTATTAAAGCAAATATTATCAGAATGCTAAAAAAACGTCCAAATATATTATGTAGCTTGAAAACTTGTAAATCGACCTTCTGCTATTTACTTCCCAAATAAAATACTTGCCTCAACTTAATCAAAGTTTGATTTTCAAATAAGCTGTGATTGGTATCAGCCAGTTCGGAAAACGAGACATAAAATTGTTCATGCGAGAATATTGCCTTTTCTATTATACAATTTAAGGGTTTCAAACGTCCGTTGTTATCAAAAAACCGGAGATTATACAAAACTGTTTCACTGACTGACGTTCTAAAACTTATACGGAAATCCATTCAGTTTTAATTTCAAAATTATTTGAATTGTTACGATATTGACATGCAATTTCAAATTTATTTTTTCATATTTATTGTACGTACAACCTACGAATTTCTAAATTATTTTCCTTTGATTCTTTTCAAGATTAACCAATTATAGAGAAAAACTGCCTAAATGATGGAATAACGCATAGAAATGATACATTGACCATATTATTTCAAATTGTATTATTGTTAGCGCGCAGTACACAGATGTACGTACATATTAATGTGTTAATTTTGTAAGTTCTGACGAAATTTGACACCGATGGGACGTGTTTCGTTTTCTTAATAAACGAAAGTAAATTTAGGTAAGTACGAAATAATATTAAAACTTATTAAATAAAACAATGTGTTTGCATGTATGTAAACAGTAAACGTACATTTATTGATACAATCATTTTCAAGTTATTTTTACGTAAAAATATGTTACTTGTTAGCTAAAATAAGGGAGCCACGACAAGAAATATGGAAATTAATTAAAATATTATGCATTTAGATTATTAAAATGACTTAGAAGTCTGTTCTACCGTTCTCCTCATATACCAATCGCCAGACCTGTAAAAGTTTTTACAAAATATTTAATTATGGCAAAACCACTTGATGTATGTACATCGTAACAAATCAAATGTAAATATAACAACAGAGTAAAATATAATAAATCAATCTAACCCAGGGGTCTACAAACTTTTTAGCTTAAGGGCCAAACTGATTGCTCTACAAAGCCCCGAGGGCCAAGATCTAGCTACAGTGGCTAACAAAAATATTCGAGCCCTCCTATGTTAACAATGTAAATTGCACATTTTGAAACCGTTTTTTGATATACAAAAATCGCTTTTACAACAAAACTTTTTTTTTACAACAAAAATTGTATTGTCTTCAATTTTGTATCTATACATTTTTTAATTTTTTTGCCCCGTTTTTGACTGGCAGCGACTTAAGCAAGACTGTAAAACGCAAAAAAATGTCGTCATCTATGTATATCTCGAAAACGGTGCGTCAAAATAGAAAAATGCTTATGAACAAAAATGTAGAGAATCGCGTTGTCAAGAAAAAATTCCAATTCATTTTTTCATTTCGTTGCACCGTTTCCGAGATATAGCTGACAATATTTTTTGTGTTTTAGAGTCTTGTTTAAGTTGCTGTTAGTCAAAAACGAGGCGACAAAATTGAAAAATGTATAGATACAAAATTAAAAACAATAAAATTTTTAACAAAATATGTCTAAAAAGTTTTGCTGTAAATGCGATTTTTGTATGTCAAAAAACAGTTTCAAAATGTGCAATTTACATTGTTAACATACCCAGACAACATTTTTCATAATTTTTTCGTAATAATTGTATAATATTATACAAATATAATATAATATTATACAAATATAACATTATACAATTATGATGAAAAAATTATGAAAAATGTTGTCTGGGATAGGAGTTCGAATATTTTCGTTAGTCACTGTAGCTCATCAGATTAATTGCTTTTTGAGATTTTTTTGTTGTGTTTTGACAACTAGTTTTAATCTGTAAATAAAATATCTGACTATTATTTTGTATGATTTGATTTATCAAAATAAATTAAAGGGCGGGCCGGATATCAGATACATCAGGCACGCTCTCGCGGACCGGATTTGGCCCGCGGGCCGTAGTTTGGAGACCCCTGTCTAGCCTAACCCAATCCAAACTTCAAACCCAGCTTAACATAACCTGACCTAATATAATCGAAATCGCACCATACCTAACAACTTACAAATGATTTTGTCTTTTTCACCCTGCATCATAACCAATTCTTCCCTCAAAACCCAATTTGAAACCTAATCGGCATGGATAACTAATAATAAATTTAATAAAATTAAGAAAAAAATATTTTCTTATCTTTGAGCTATTTTTCCACTTACTATGTTAACATTTAAATAAATAGTTTCTTTCAAAATATACCAAACAGAATATCTTAATTTTTTATTGCTTCTAATATTTGTTTGTGTCCTATATTTAGAGTAAGCGTCCATACTTCATAGCAAACAAACATAACATTTAGTATTTGTTTATTACAATTTTGCAAATTAAAATTTTTTTGATGTGTAACTTTGAAACACAAACTTCAATATTAACAAATATTAGTATTCCAAAACAGTAAAATACGGTCAATTCGGATATGTGGAAGTTTGAATTATTTCAAACTTTAGCATTACTTTTCTAACATTAATTTTAGTATTTGCCAAAACTACTATGTATGCATGTATAACATTTGTAATGGTAGATAGTATACGCATTTGTTCACAGGGTATTTATTTAGATATTTTAATTTTGATATAAACATGAAAGGCAAAACCAATTAACTATTGAGAATAAAGTGTTATTCTCATTAAATTAACGCTGCGTAAATTAGACGCCAATTAATAAAAAATTTGACATTTCTTGTTCATCTGTATGATGTATCTGACAAAAATGAATTAAAAAAATTTTAAAAATATAAAGTCACTTAAAATCAAATACATTGATTGCAGAAGAAATACTTTTTTTGTTATTAATTTATGTAGCGTTAATTAGATGAGAACAAGCATTTACTACCAGATATAGCTGTTAACCACCAACAGCAAATAATTTTGAAAGTCGAAACTTTTTACTTACAGAGACATGCACCTTAACGTGGAATACGAATCACGACACAAATAATTCGGTAGTTGAACCCCATTCCTATTATAATATACTACTTTAATATATTATAATTTTTAAATATTTACATTGGTTGTAAAACACAAAATCTTGATAACCTTGATTCTACGATTTATAATATAATTTTTTTAAATATTATTCTATGTTTTTGCGATTAATGCTTTTTTGCACAAGTCTAACCGAAATTAAATGCATAAAGCCTCGAAGCAATTACTGCGGTTGTAAGACTGCGCAATTATTACAAGAACAATTTCAAAGTTTTGTTTATCAAAACAATAGAAACAAAAATTTTAACGAATTATTTTGTAATTAAAATAAATTACTATTATAATTTACACCACATTCTTGCCTTTTCCAAAGTTTTTCACTGTACCTATACCTGTATAATGTTTAAAACATCTCATATTAACATTAACAATATAATATTAAAATATTTTAATATATATCATATTTATTAAATATTTTAATAATAAAGAATTTTCGCTACAATCCTGCCTTATTTCCAGAAATCTTTCACGGTTTCTTTCTACGCCTACGCTACGTCTCCAACGGTTCGCATTTTGATTAAAGTGGTTTTCATAAACGACAGTTTTCGAAATTTTTTGTTTGCGACTCATCAAATGCCGCTAACAGCGTTCACGATCCATAGTTCTATTTTAATCTGAATGTGGAAGAATAAAAAATTATATTTGTAAAAATCGTTCGAACGCAAAGGTAGTAAAACACTGGTATAGCCCAACTAAATTGGTACTTACTTTATAATACACTCGGCAGTATTTATAAATTAATGTGGCCAAGTGTTTATGTATGTTAACTTCACGTTATAAAAACTTTCTACTTATAATAAACGAACACCGCCTAAAAAATTAAAAACTTTTAATTAAAAATGTAAAAAAATCAAATAACTAAAAAACAAATTTTTAATTTATCTTATCCGACGTTAACATTATTAACCCAAAAAAATTACTTAACTTATACTGAAAGTGGAAATAAAAACACTCCGTGTTTCTGTTTCATTTACGGTTGGTGGAGCATAGAAATTTACGGATGATGAGCCGTACCTTTGAGGAATTTTCATTTGTCTAGAATTTGTTTTTTGATTAAGTTTGGCACATATATTACAGCTGTACTGTAGGTGTTGTCTTAAAGTTATAATCTAAATTTTGCAAACGAATTATGAGTTTTAACAACATTGCTGAATTATTAAAAGCTTTGGAACTTTTGTTCAATTATTCATCTTAATGTTTGTACTTACTATCCAGATACGCAGCAACTTTATTATAACATATAAATTATTGTTATTATTCTTAAATTTTTCTGTATTCTTCATTGATATTATAGTAGTATAGTTGTAGTTTTGCTATTAAAATTTAGATGTCTATACTGACTCATTGAGAATTTTCAATAATTTCCCCTGTGATTCGGTTACACCGCGTAAATCATTTGCCGAAATTATAATTTAAAACAGCCGAAGTAATAAGCGAAAATGAATAGCGCAAGCTATGTTAATTGCGTCGTTAATATTCAAGAAATGTGCACAGTATGACCATCATAAGGCATATAAAATCATTACTAATAATATAATACTGGAATTTCATAATTTTTATAATAAATTTTCAAAATAGGTGCACTTGAACATATTATCATTCGTTATAATCATTATTTATGAACAGCTTGCAATGTTAATCGCGATTGCTGTGGTGCATAAAAGTAAATTAACAAAAAATTAAATTTTGTATCGGTTGAAAGTGCCCCCCACACGCAACATTACAATTTAAAAAGGAAATATTAAAATAGTGCGTTGTATGAATTTATTAATCTCGTGAAAATTTAAATTAAATCAATTTCTTAAGCATAATTTGCAATTTAAATATTTAATATTAAAACTTGGCTATATTAATTTTAAGTTATTTTCAACTAAATCACTTTTAATTAGCATGGATTCTATTATATCATTTCAAATTTTTAAATATACTTACGTATGAGCAGTTTAGAGCACTTAAAATTCTATCACACGAAACTAAAAAAGCTCTAACTGACATTACACCTATATTTGGAAAATTACCTAGTTATGTTTTACCTAAAAATTATATAGTTGCACTACGCAGATGTTGCAAAAACATAATAATCACACCAACAACAAACTCATCAACAAACAATAATTCAGAAATGTTTTTAATAGTAAAACAGCAATTTTCTTAAATTTTAATTACGATTTGGCGGTCAGCTTTCCAATTATATGTTAAGGTTATAAAAAGTTTAGATGTTAAATATTGTTTACAATCAATTCAAAAATAGAAAACAACATAAAATTTAAATAAATTTTGAGAAGTGAGAATTATGAATCATTGTCTCCCCATACTTTCTCTGCCCCTTGGTACTTCACTGCATTCAAACACTGAACGAAATATCAACAAAAATAATGTTTTTATATTAAGTGCAGTTCAAGAACATCAAGGCAACGAGGGTTGTGAAAAAGCCGATGTAAAGGGTAAAGATGAGTCCTAAATAATGTAATTGCGTGCCGACCAACGAGAACAACAATAATGAAATTTTTTTCACTATACCAGTGCAACTAGATAAAAAAACTTCAAACATTTGAACTGGACACATCGTAGAGCGTGCGTTTTTGACTACTATTTTCGTGTTAGATAAAATAATAAATTTTTTGCGTATCTTATTTGTAAGTTATCTTTGTTAAAAAACTTCACATTAATAATAGATTGTGTTTGTTGTAGATAAAATGGAGAAAAAAGTATATTATGTTTCAATGTAATACTTGAATAATAATAAAATAATTATAAAAACTATAGTAATTAGTACCTAATATTAAGAAAATTATAAACTGGAAGTATAAATTTGTTTATTTAAAACTTTTTTTGCTTTAATTTAAACTTTTATATTATCATGAAAATACAAAAAAAATTCAAATTTACTATTTCACGTAATGGCGTGAAAAAGCGCACAATAGAAAAAATAGTATAAAAAACCCGTAATAAGACGTTTAACCGCACTTATCTTTTAGAAAACTGATTAAATGAAATTAATTTCTTAATTATACCATTTCCATTTTTAAATCTCGTTATTTCATACACTTAACACTGGTAAATCTTCAACTATTTTGAAAACTTGGAACTTTCACGATATTACTTACTAACCGCATATTCTATTAAAACTTATTGATGGAAGTTAGATGCCGAATAGAGAATATTCAATTTTCCATAAGATTTTCAACGCAATTTACTGATAAATACAAATATAAGAATTATTATGAAAGAAATCAAACAATGTGTACTTGAAATATAGATAACTGTAATTAAATTTAAACACAATGTATAAATTAATAAGAACGTAAACAATAAAACAATCCGGCTATTAAAACTATTATTAGATATTATTTCAATTTTGAATTACTGTTAAAAAACGGAATACTAATTTATTTTTGTTATAACTATTCAGGAAATCGTTCCGAGTTTGAAGACTGTTGACCTGGTCGTAATCGAAGTTTTCAAAAACAAAAAACATAAAAGGTAACAATACCTGGCGAACAGATTCGACGTAGTTTATATTTGGTAGTAGTATAAAATAAATAAAGCCGAAGAAGTTTGGTAATAAATTAACTACATTGAAAGTAAGTAAAAGAAGTGAATGTAATAAATAATTAGAAATAAGGTTAAATTAATAAGATTATATTATACGAAAATTGAAGTGTTGAAAATAAATTCAAAAGTTTAGAACAAATGAAGATAAGTTGGGCAAGTTTAAGAAGAAAAAGTTAAAGAGTACGGCTAATACTATACCACCAAATAAATTCACTTAATAAAGTTTTGATAAGCATTTCAAATTCGAGAGACCAAGAAAATTTTCGAATTAAAAAAAATTAGAATTAATTAAATTGAACTGTTTATTTAAAACTAATTTCTTTAAATAACTTGAATAAAATTAAGAAACGATATATATAAAAATACGTAAAATTAGAAAACATTTTCAAAAATTGCTTAACTGAGAAGAATATTATGTACAAATTTAAGCTAAATACAATTATTTTTATTTGAAAAAGTGACAAAAAAGAAACAAACCGATAGAATAATAATAATAATAGCTATAGTACACAAAAAAAAATTATAATTTCGTGAAAATGTATGTGAACATAGTACCTACGTAAATTCCATTTCTGTTCAAATTTTTAGTTAGAATAATTATTTAAAATGTTTCGGGCAGTCTCGAGCTTATAGTCATATTTGGTGGTGGATATCAAAAGATTTATATTTTGTAATCTTTTTTCTAAGCGCATTAAGTTGATTGTATTATTCGAGAGTCTAGCACAGACACTAGGTGGTCACTTCTTTCAACATTAAATTTTTCGTAAAATACTTTCTTGTAAATTTTTATTCTTTCAGAATTTTCATATTATTTTTTATTTTTATCTGTGCCATTATTTCATTGCTGTTTCTACCTTTCTTAATTTTTATTTTCAAATTATGCTTTGTGTAATTAACTTCATTGAATAGAATTATGAGAAACTAATACAATCGAAACAATTAAGCTCCTTTTTTAATTTCGATTTGCAATTTTCTCTCTTTTCAAATTAAATTTGAAAAATTTTCAAATTTATTTTTTGTAAAACTACAATCAACCTATTCTAAATATTTTCGTATAAAACTGTATAGATATAAGTATTAATATCCCTTTTATTTTTTCAAATACTTCGAAAGTATGAAATTAATGTCTTTTGGTGTTTTTAAATAATAATTTTGTACCTACGTAATAATATGTATTCTTCACTATACATTATTATAATACTCTATAAATTAATAACTACATTATATTAAAATATCTAGAGCCACTTTCAACAAAAATAATTTTAATATACAGTAATAATATCGTTATTTAATTAATTCAGCTTAATAGCTTTTAATTAGGTATAGGTACTTAAAATACCTTCGCAGCATTATTGAATATGGGCATAATATAGAATATACAATAACAAATTTATTCGCTTTATGTTCCTGCCTACGGTTTTAGGTTCTATAATAAAAGATATGAGTGTTTTATTATAAACTCAAGATCAAAATGTAGAATGGAATGTAAATTTTTCATAAAAAGAAGATATAATAAATTTGAATTAATTTCATAAAATACAACAAAAATGTTATAAATACATGAATAAATCGAGCGAATAATGTAAAAACAAACATGCACGTGAAAACAACAAAAAAAATTCAAAATTTATAATTAACATCTAATTATTTTCGAAATAATTCTTATTCGTTTTTTCTTTTAATTCTTGTGAAAGCGAAAAACAAATTTATTGTTATTTTAAGTTAATAATAATAAATATTTGTTGTACGTGCATTTTAATAAAATGTATTGTATTTGGACTGTCAAGCATGCAAATAATAAAAATTAATTCCGTTTCCATATCAGGCAAGTAATTATCAGTGTAACACTAAGATTTATTTATCCGCTTGTTTTTGATAAAATGTGTAATATATTAAATTTGTTATAATATTTTATTATTAATACATTAAAATCTAGGTGGGAATAGATGAATTGATTACATAAAACAGTAAAAGCTGCAGAAGCAATAAAACTAAAAAGTACTATTATGGTTTGTGATTTAACGATAGAGACCGTTAAGGCTCTTGTCATGACCGTAGCGGGTAGTCCTATTATATAATGCTTGGCCGGAAAGTAGTGAATAATTCTGTCAACACCAATTTTTTAAAAAGATTTCCTTTTTTCAATTTTGTATGTTTTTTTGGCTTAAGAATAATAACATTTTATAAAAAGGATTCTTCAAATTTCAAGAACATTTTTGACAAAGAGTAAATTGTTTAGCATTTTCAAAACATTAGTTTTGGAGTTCCCGTGGTAACGTATAAGTATGAAAATGGTTTCTTCCATTTCAAATCAAACGAAAAGCTTCAACTACCTAAATTTAACTGCGTAACGCCGTAATTAAACGTCATAATATACAAAATTAGTGTTCTTGCTATATATAAAATTAATAAATGCTATATAGGATATTAACCAACGTTACATCATAATATAATATTAATATGATTTTCAAAGTAATACCTTTGATTATGTATATTCAGATAGGCAGACTCTGTACAAAAATTGGTAACACCCCGTTTGCCGGCTGACACCAGGCGGCGATACTGATGTTTGTACTTTTTCCGGCAACGGCTAGGTGTCGCGCTGCTACATTGCGGCAAAATTTGAATTTCTTAGTTTTTCCGGAAAACGATAACTTACGACTAGAACAGTAACCTAAAAATGCATTAACACGGTTAAACGTTATATTATACTATTTCACAGTGATGTTTTTCAGAACACTCAAAGAAATTTGCTTGAGAAATAAATTATGAATCCGCTCATTAAATTAAAAAACTGATAAAGTTCTTGAATTAATAAGCAAATTTATAAGTTTTAGCATGAATAGGTATTAAATGCAGACTGCCATTCTTAATATAAACATAACATTAGTAATAATTTATTATCGTTGACATTTTTTTTAATATTTTAATAATAAAAATTGTTGAGTTTTAGGTCTTTTAATCAATTTAATTAACCGACGTTTCGGGTCCTTTTATTTATGACCCATTTTCAAGGATGTAAAATGACAAATTACTTGACAAAATAATTTCATAATTAACAAATAAACAAAAAATATATTTACAAAATTGCTAAAAATCTCAATTTGATTTAGGTAGGTACCTATAGCATCGTTTGAGCGACATTGTTATAAAGCACATTAGTTTATCGTTAATTATTTTGTTAATTTATGATAATAATTTATGAGGGAGGCCATTTTGAAAATTTATTAAAAAGAAATTTTATAAATTTATTTTTTTTACTTACACCTTGTTGATTATTTTCAAAATTTCTGTAAAAATGGCTGATTTCCCAAAACAATTTATTTGACCAAAGTTGTAGCCCGTAAAATTCCCTATCCGGTTTAAGACTCTAGTTTTTTCCTAACATGTTTCATTTAAGAGATACGGAGTTCGCAAGAAAAGTAAAAAAAATAAAACTTGAATTTTTTTAACATTTGTCGCTTAATTTAATTTATAACTCGAAATACATTGATTCTAGACGATAAGAGGTTATAACTTAATTTGTAGATAAGAGAATTATCTCTAAAAAAGTTCTAATCCGTTAAGCCTAAAAATCAATAATATCGAAGCTATGGTCGTTTCAAATCAGAAATTCAAAAATTTGCTTGAAAGGGAGGTACCCCGCAAGGGTTTGGACTTGGATAAAAATTTTATTTGAAAATTTGTCTTAGAAAAGTGCCCTTTATCACCACAAGAACTTTTGAACTAAACACGATTTCTGTTGGTTTTATAATATTTGAAGGACTTGAATCAAGTCTAAATGCGGCACTGTGATCTTCTAATAATAGTTCTGATTTTTCTTGCAGTTAAAGATTTTATATACTTTTTGGTGAAATTTGTCGACTCTCAACAAGAACTATTAAGCAATAACTTTAACATGGCATAGTTAAAAAAGGGGTTGTTAACAGTGGCGGATAGTGAATTTTTGGGGCCTGATGCTAATTAGATTTTAGAGGCCTCTGGTAGGAATATTATGGGAAGGGGGGGGGGATTGTTTTTTGTCTAATATCAAAATAATGATATATTATTTTGTAGAGACAAAAAGTAAAAATGTAGAATTTTCGAAAAATAATTAAAAATAAATCACTTTCCGAAAAACCCTCTTGTATTTTCAAAAATACCTGATGCTGCCACCACCCCGAACAGCATTTAAACAGATTCTCTTTCAATTTTTTCTAGTTCATCGCCTGATGATGCCATAATATGATGAAAACGTTTGCGATATTTTATATTTACAGTGTATTTTATTTGTGATAACTTTAAAACATTTCAGTTCTAAAAGTGTGTGTACATTATTTTATAATATGTAGGCTCCGGATAAATAAGCACAAAAAAATCCGGAAAAAAGCGCTTTAAAAACCACGAAATTTGCCTCTAAAAAGCATAAACTTCTGCAAAAAAACATAAAATTTTTTTTTAAAAACGTTAGGAAACAAACAAAAGTAACATTTATTTTTAAAAAGAAAATACAAAAAATTAGATACGGTGGCTCCAGAAATTATCAATACACTCCTATATTAACAATGTTAAACGGACATTTCCATGATCTTTTTCTCATATATAAATCGATTTTATAGCAAAATTTTTCAAACATGTTTTGTTGCAAATTGCATTCTCTTTATTTTTGTTTCTATACATTTTTCTATTTTGTCGCACCGTTTCTGAGTAATAGTGACTTTAAAAGCACTCTGTAAAAATTTAGATAAAACTCCCATAAGGGCAATGTTAATTTTATTAAATTTTTTACATAGTGTTTTTAAAGTCGTTGTTACTCAGAAACGGTGCGACAAAATAGAAAAATGTATAGTAACAAAAATAAAGAGAATGACATTTTCAACAAAAAATGTTTGAAACATTTTGCTATAAAATCGATTTTTTTAATTTTTAAAAAAATTTTAAATATGGAATAAAAATTCACTGAAAAAAGCACAAAAAGCATAAAAATTGATAAAATGCGCAAAAACTTGAAAAAAGCAAAATAAGCATAAAAAAGTAGGTGTCAAACGATTTGTTTTTTTTTTAATCGCGCTCATCATTTCTTAAAATTTTTTGAATGCTTGTAACTGCCGCAATAAGCATAAAGCTTAGAATTCCGGTCCCTAGTAATATGTATATAAGTAAATAATGAGTCGAGTTTATACAAAAAATATCTAATCATGAAACTGATATTTTGTTTATAAACTTAGGTGAGATAAGGAACAAATCTCTATCCACAAGAAAGTTCTGTTAGTACACGTCAGTATAATTGTACAACACGTCATCAACAACCTTTATATACGTCTATCTTTTCTTGAACTTGACCGCTTTCACCAACAATATTTTACAGAACAGGAATAGTAGCGCCTTAAAAATTATATCGCCAACTTGACGATGGCAGCGCCATCTCTTCCAATTTTCTTAATTACACAATTGGTTTCCAAAACTTGCATAAGCTTTGCTTATCTGAATATACATAATCAAAGGTAATACTTATTTTTATGTAACATTTAGTTGTTCATATTTAAATAATAAAATAAATATATTTATAATTTTTAAAGACCAACCGAAGGTTCGGTTTCAACCGGTTTCGGCCAAAAATGCTGGTTTCGGCGACAGATTCCGTTTTTAGGCCGAAAATTGGTCAACACTTCGACTCGGCCGAAACAAGCGTTCGTGTTGTATCGGGCACGGTCGGGTATGTTCGAAACTGATTTCCTAATAAATTAATAATATATTATAGGCCAAGGTTGTGAAGACAGTCATTATAGCCCTAGCGCCATGATTATATTCCGAGGTGCGAAGCGCCGCACCTCGGAATATAAGGCGCGTAGGCTATAATGGTCTTCACAACCGTGGTTTATATACGATTTTTTCCACTACTAGATTTATTGCCATTCTTTTAAAATTCTTATTAATAAAAAATTTTTTAATTTAAAATATTTATTTCAAAAGACAGTTTTGTTTTGTTTTGTTGTTTTGACAGTTGTCCACAAATTTAGTTTTTGAAAGTCTTTCACTGAGTTTTTTCTATTTAAAATAATGGATAGAAATTATCGATGGTATTCAAAAGCATTTGTTTTGCTTTTATTCGTCTTAAAATACTGAAATTATTCAATAAACCTGTGATTTCTCACGTTTAATGATACTAACATGTTTTAAATCTAGGTTTCTAAAATTAACAAGAGGTGGCGCTAGCGCTTCCTGTCATAATTAATTCGAGTTTTTTAAAAATGTTTAAAATGAAATTAATCTATTAAGAAAACGTTTTGAATAGTTTAAATGCAATTAAATAGCATCTCTTGGTTACACAAAATCGGTTTTTAACTAAATTTAGCTTATAAAAGGCCGCTAAACTATAGAAAAATAACAATATGTTCATTATTAACTAGTAGTATATAATGAAAAAATTATTTGCCACTTGTCTAAAATGCGTCACTTCACGTGCGAGTTGGCTAAGTTATAATGATTGCCTATATGACTAGTAGTGGAAAAAGTCTTTTATTCTTTTATTTAATCTAATCTAATAATCTGTTACCAAGCTAAGAAAAACACTTCGAGTTCAGGGTATAACGAAAATTTAACTAAATTTTAACTGAACTACATAAGTTTCGGTTACGGTTTCGGCCAAAATTGGAAGAGAAGAGTCGATCGGACTCTAATTATTTCTATAGATCCACCATTACTTTCATTTTTTTATTTAGAATGATTTTTCTGCATGGAACGGATGTAATACCTATAGCATTTTCAATAAATTATTCATATATTATGATTTATTATTATCCTAATTAGATATAATATTATAATTTTAGCTGAAACAAAAATACATAAAAGCAAGCAGTTAGCAACAACAAAAGAGGATGTATGCTACATATTGCCATTAAAGGGGAATAAGAAACATATTTGCGCTAAAAATCTATAGGCACTAAAAAGTCAAAAATTTTTAACTTTTTAGTCTGACTTTTGCCTGTTTTCAAATGAAAATTGAATGCAAATTTAACAACTGAAATAATGTATAGTATGCGGAAAACAACGATAAGTATTTAAAAAACATATTTAACTCACTTGTGGAGTGCGATCATCTTCTGCAAGAGGTACAGTAAGTTCCTGATCGGAATCACCACTACCTCTACGACTTGGAGCTCCACAAACAGCCCTTCGGAGGATGCGGGCGACCAGAGCACATAGTCCACATTGTTGCTGCCGGCCGCCACGACGTCCTCCGTTATTCTCCGTTGCTAGCTCCCTGCCGCTTTCATCCCGACAACACGCCACTGCTCTGCTTATACCGGCACTTTGTTACGACGTCACCAAAACTGTAATTTACCCTCACAGTTTTCACTGCACAACCGAAACTATTTATAGGGTTCACCAGCCCTTATACTTACTTATGTTTACCACCAATGCAGATACATATATTTACGAAATTGCTTTTCACAACAAGCCTGATGCTCTTTGTGAGATGCAAACAGTGATATATTCATTTCCCGGTCTGATATATTGGAAATCTGTAAATAACATACCAATCCTATCTTAGATAACAAATAAATAAAAAAATATTTTAAAATTAGTTACCTTGGCAGCCGACAAAATTATTTGAAAAATGCTGATTTATATTTAATAAGAGATAAATAGCTATTTCGTAAGGCTGCCAAAGTAACAAATACTTTCAAAATAATATGTCAAAGAAAACGTTAATATTAGGCTACATTTATATGCCAGTTAATTTACCATGTAAAAATATTATTTCAGCTAATGAACAAAAATTGAGTTTCGTTTACTATTTTACACAAATTATTTTATATTAAGTTAGGTAATGAATTATTTCACTTGAAACTTATTTAATTTGTTAGACCAAATAAATAAATTAACGTAATACTGCTATTAGTCTACAGCATTGATTAAAAAGCCTTCTCTCCTAAGGGACTTTAATGACGAGAAAGATTAATAAACAACGAAAATGTAAGTTATAGTTATCATAACATTACACCTAGTAGAATGAAAAGGTAGCAATTTACCAAACCAACTTATTGCTACAAACTTCGTAATTACCAAATACAGAAGATCCTTATCGTAAAATTAAAAATTACAAATCTTTATCTCTCAATAAAGGAAAACACCAGCTGATTGTTATCAGAGATTTATTAAATCAAGCAAAATATTACGAAATAGTAATTATATTAGTAAATACCTATTTAATTTTTATTAAATTTTGATATCATCACATACAATAATTTAATTAACAAAATATTTAGCAGCTATGTATGTTTCTTTGACAAATAAACTTTGTACGGTATGTAAATTCAACAGAGCAAATGCACATTGTAAATTACACAAAATAATACTGAATCAAAATCGATATTATGTTGTAGGGACCTATCTACTTAAGTTATACATAGAAACGTATTTTTCAAGATTCAAAAACTCGAGTTGTGATATATTAAAAAATGTCTATATATTTCAATTCGAAATTACTTTTTATTTCATGCTTCGAGTATTCAAAAGAATTTCAACTTGTAATGAAAATTTAGAATCAAGAATTTTGAAACTCATAAAATTTATAAAATGAAAATGATTAATTTAATGATCAAAATTAATTTTAAAAAAAGATTACAGATATTTTTAGTATTTGGCGCAACTTAACTCGTTTTTAACAATTTGTAACGTTATTAATGTGCAACCCAATTATTTTGCTCAGCGAAATTACAAACTGAACAAACCTGATAAATTGTTATCTCATGCTAATTAAAAATTTAAAAGAAAACATACAATACCGAAGAAATAATAAATGTTGGGCGTATTCTCTGCGAGCATAATATGAAGTTTACTTTCTTTACGTCTTGCTAAGAAGTATGTATACTTGTATACATAAATAAAATGTAGTATATTATGCTGGTAATTAATTTGTAATAACTTTGGTGTTGCTCTCATTCCCTTTGTCGATAATGTGCATTAACAATTTTTAAGCAGCACAAAAAAAAATTAAATGGTTCCAATCAATTACTTTCCCGAAAGCTTTTTGTTAGTTAAAAAGTTCGTTCGAACCTAGCTTGCAGTAATGAACTAATAGCTTTTAAGTAACTAAAACATTGACCAAAAGCTTTAAATTTTCTGGAAGTTTAATTATATTAAAAACTTAATTTTGATAAAAAAAAACCTACAAATATATTATAAAATTTAAACGCCATACCTTTGTTACGGTAAAATACAATTAATTAAAAGCACAGTTATTTTTATATGTAGGTATGTATATGACTTAAAATAAATTTAAGCGAAAGTTTAATTAAACTTCTATTTCTACCAACGGTTTTCTTTTCGCTCCTGTAATATTTAAATAAAATTTCATCCTTTCATGCCCATCGATAAACTTATTGTAACACCATCTTTAGTCAGCTACCGTTTAATTAAATATTATTCTGCATAAAATACTTTTCTTAATGCACTACTACAACTACTGTGGACCATAGCAGAGTGCTCTAACACTATAAGCCCAACTGAGATGTAAATTTTCATTAAGCTACAATTTACAGTTAGTTTAGTTTTAACCAAGTTTTTGTTACAGAATTTAAACACAAATAATGACCTCAATTTTAATACAAAACGTGCCTTATTTATAGAGGTTATAAAATGTAACAAATCCTTTGTTAAGAATTATTTTAATAATGAAAAAGTATTTTCACAGGTACTTCCTTATTTTATTAAAAATTAATAATCAAGACGAAACGTTACTTTAATTAAAACACCAATCTTCACAGTTAAATTTTAAAAATGATATCGTTATGAAGATTGAGATTTTTAATTTATTTCTTTTTGCAAAAATAATTTTTAGTTTAATGAGTGTCGTATTAATAGAACGAATCTAATTAAGAAATGACCTTTTGTAGTTAGACACGTGTACAAAAAATTATAAGAAAACTTATGTTAATTAATGGTTTAATATTTTTCAACATAAAATTCGACAAATCTGTAATAATTAAGAAGCTTACGTAATTTTCTATTTAGCAGCTTCTACTTTTCAAAATTAAATATCTAAATGTGAAAATTACTTACGAAGATGTAATAATTAAATTTAAAACCTCTACAACGTTGTCAATAGATTTAGCTACAGCGAATTTAATTGCCATCAAAATTTGTAGATTAACTTTCCCGGTTCTTGCTATAAAATTGCATTTTTCTAGAATTTTTAAATTACCGAATAGATGGTAAGTCTGATAAGGCTTTTCCGATGGCAATAATTATTATCGAAAATTCAAATGCTAAAACGAAGTTGAACATTTTTCAAAACTAATTTATAATATGTAATAAAAAGAGCATTGAAATAAATTCTTATGAGATAGTAGATAATTATGGAAATTGGCTTCGGTGGAAAGAATTTTCAATAATAACTACAGAAAAATAATTTATTCTTGCATAAAATAAATATTTCTTCTAAATTCGTTTCTCTCATTCTTACACTCGACAGTATATTAATTGAGGCAGTCTAATTGTATATAATCTATGTGTCCGTTTCTCGCAGAAGACAAAACGAATATGCATATTTCGTATTAATTATCCCTGAGAACACTTGGCATTTTAGTTTAAGTTTTAAATTAAAAATTGTTTTTCAAAAATAAAGACTTTGATTGTGTAAAAGTTATACGTCCTTTTCTAGGACATCGAAATTCACGTTACAATTTTATAGGTATATAGTGAATAGTGAATTACTTTTTCAAGTTAACTTTTTTTACCAATTTATGATAAAATGTTAATGTAAATGAGCTGCCGGTTGGCCCCTCCAATTTGGAAATTAGATTGTGCTGGCAAATACTGCAAATTATTTTGAAACTGCAGAGTTCGTTAATTTTTATTAGAAAAAAAAAAACGTTTTTGAGCCGAGAGCTCAAATTTTTTATTTTTTAAAAATGTATTGGAAAGTGGTCTCGCAAAGTGCTGGCGAATTCTGTTACATTTTTGTTAAAAAATTAAAATTTAAAGATATGGACGGGCCAACTTGACGCACCCCTTCCATTTTAAAATTTTTCATTTTATCCGAAAGTGATTCCGAAGTGCTGGCAAACGCTGAGATTGGTTTTGAAAGTGCTGGGTCCCTTAGATTTTAATTAAGAATTGAAATATTGACAATTGACAAAGTATCAAGTTGGCCCTTCTTTTTTTCCAATTTTATTCGATATTAATTTTCATTTCAATTGCTAGCATTTTCTAAAATCTTACGTTCATTAATATCAATTAAATAATATACTGTTAACTGATGATCCAATTTATAAATACAATTGAATTCGATGTCGATGTTTTATCTAAAAAAAACGATGACCCTAACTTTTAGTTATGGTTGGGGTCTCTAACATCATTTGCAAACATCAAGTTTTTAAAGTGTATAGCACAGTGCTTTCCAAACTTTAAAAGACGGCACCGCGATTCGCGACTTTACATAACTATCTACACAGTTGCCTTCACAGTTGACTTCTAATAAACTTATTTATTTTAGAAATAGTAAATATTAGAAATTATTATCATTATAATAATAAAATTAGAATAAACAAATAGATCTTCTAAAGCATACTTTTAATTGAGGTTGGCTTTTAATTAACTTAATGAAAGTACATTTAGTTAAATATACTGATAAAATTAAAGTAAATATAAAATATGTTCAGTCTCTTAATATTATAAACAAAATTATTCATATTGCACCTACTTTGTATGCTAATTCGCTAATTGTAATGTTTAAATTACATTACAGTTTTCCTAGAGCTAACCTAATTGTTGATTGAAGAAAAAAGTTGTTAAGCTTAACCTGTCACATTGTTTCAACAGTTTTGTATTGTTACCTTATAATTAAAAAATATGTATATATAAAAATTAACAATAAAATTTGAATTCCTTTAAATATTATATTTAATTAAATTTAATAAAACCAAAGCGAAAAAGTTGCAATTATGTTGCGTAGAAAAATCTTCACAATTGAATAATGCTTTTTAGTATTTCTAAATTTTGAATAAATTTTTTATTCTGAAAGGTAATGAACCAATCTACTTAATAAAAACATTTGTTATGTGTATTTACATTTACTAACGATAAGAAAAATTAAGTGTAAACTTGAAGGTTGATGTTCTCTGCTCGTCTCAGCCGAAACAACTATATTTAGGTAATACATATAATTATGCATTATATTGGTAAGAAATATCAAAGAACAACAATTTTTTGTACTATTAATTAAAATTACTTAGGTACTTCAAAAAATCTGGTTTATTTTCAGACTTTCTGTTTTTAACACGGTTGTAAAATTTTAAATACATATAACTAACACTTTAATGCTTAAGATGTTACAAATAACTCACCTCATAATTTATATTGCACATAGTGTGATATAGATATTACGCAGATGTATAAGTATTTTTGCGTTTTAATATTTCTTGCATTGCGTAAAATGAAAAGGTAGTATTCGCCCGAGTTTTATTCGTTAAAAATAATTTAATTACATAACACAAAATATTGAATTCTTCAATCCAACATTTTATTAACAATAATTTCGCTATCGATGTTGTTTCTTGTTTAATTTCTATTTAATTTTCTTTTGTATAATTTTAATATTTTGATATTTTATAATAGAATAATGTGCATTAAACGGCGGTTACGGTCTGGCACAAACCCTTAGCTGAGATGTGCGTGAAGTTAGCCCCCTTTTTTCGAAAACTAAAAATTTTTTTTTGTATTGTGTTGTATTCAGTTTGTATTTTTTGTATCGTAAAACTTTTTTTCATTTCGCGAAGCAGAAAATTAAAAATCGCGAAAAACCATTTTTGGCGCTAGCCCCCCTTCTTCGAAAATTTTGAAAAATTTTTTTGTATTGTGTTGTACTCAATTTGTATTGTTTGTATTGCTAAAAATTAAAATCCTAAATTTAATATTAGCCGTGTAAATCGCGAAACAAAATTACGCGTTGGCCCCCCTTTTTTGAAATTTTTGAAATTTTTTTTGTATTGCGTTGTATTCAATTTGTATTGTTTGTATTGCTAAAAATTGAAATCCTAACTTTAATATTAGCCGTGGAAATCGCGAAACAAAATTTCGCTTTGGCCCCCCTTTTTTGAAATTTTTGAAAAACTTTTTTTGTATTGCGTTGTATTCAATTTGTATTGTTTGTATTGTTTAAAATGAAAGCCTTAAATTTAATATTAACCGCGTAAATCCCAAAACAAAATTTTGCTCTGATCCGCTGCCTAGCTGGCTCAAAATTTCAAATTTGTTTTTGTATTTCTTTGAAGTGTTGAATTATATTCATATATATATTATATTCGAATATAAAGGGTCCGAAAATTTGATAGAGCCTAGAGCCAAACTCAGGTAAAAATAGGTCCTGATCATATAATCTATGATAATCCTTTAAGTAGGTACTTAATCCTTTAATCTTTAAATATGAATATCAATTTCGGATTCTCATCAGGCAAACCTGGAAAAAAATTACTAACGCGCACAGTATTCAATTCAATATGATAGAAAAAATAAAAATTCAAAATTATTTGACATTTCTTTAAAATAAAAACACAATCCTACCTAACTTGATTCCAAAATGAATAAAAATAAAGAATTTTTTGAAAATGTTTAACCGAGCAAATAAAAAAAAAATAATGAAGGCGAACCTAATTGTGATTAAGCTATGCCAAAATGGGATGAGAGTATTTTATTAAAAATACTATGCAATGAAATGCAATATTATGAAAAAAAAAAATTCTTTATTTTTATTCATTTTGGAATCAAGTTAGGTAGGATTGTGTTTTTATTTTAAAGAAATGTCAAATAATTTTGAATTTTTATTTTTTCTATCATATTGAATTGAATACTGTTTTTTTCGCGATTTTTAATTTTCTGATTCGCGAAATGAAAAAAAGTTTTACGATACAAACAATACAAACTGAATACAACACAATACAAAAAAAAATTTTTAGTTTTTGAAAAAAGGGGGGCTAACTTCACGCACATCTAGCTGAGATCCTTGGTGCCCCTTTCGATCAATAGCAAACTACCGAAGTAATCTATGACAACTCGTCATAAAAAAAAGAAAATTAACTTAAGTAGATATTTTAAAATTTTAAAGTTTACAGCCGGTTATGTAAGAGATGATAAAATATACATAGTAGTTTCTAATTCAATATAAAATAGTAGTAGTCACGCAAATGGAATACTTAAGAAATGTACGACGTTCATGGTATCAAGATACTACAATGAAGTACACAATGCATTATGAATGAAAAATGAATCTATTTATATAAGTGTATCTATTTTAAAAGACGAAGCAACCATATTTGGAATGTGTTATAACAGTTATAGCCTTGTATTTTTTACCACAATTAAATTAAATTATTTAAAATGAAACAAAAACATGTAATTATAAAAAAAAATTTGCACTTCAAAGATAACGACAGTAATTTAAGAAAAAAATCACAGTAATGTCCTTAACCTATGGAGTTATTTAAACAATAATTATTTAAATTGTTTATAATGATGTTAAGAAGAGTACTATTCGTCAATATAAAAAAGAGTTGGTATCCTTTGTCAAAATGATATGGCTAGGATTAAAAATTCTTTCAACAAATTTAATATCATCGCCGTTTTAATAATAACTACAACAACCGATAGATATGTAAATATTATCAAGTACCTACTATTGCAGCAATAAAAATTATTGTCAATATTACATGTAATTAAAAATGTTAACAATAATTGCACTTTTGGATGGCATTTTGTATTTGTTAATTAAATAATCAATCTCGTCTAATAAAAAGATAAACCTTATTATTGATAAGAATTTAAAGTAAAATAGTTTATGTAGAATTTTATTCCAATAACTTCATCATTATTATATATTTGCAAAAGAGGTTATCAAGTTATGCCATAATATTTTTCAAATAAATATCAAAAAAGCCATTATTATGTTATTAATAAATCAATAAAACCACTTAAATACTTAAAAGATAAAGAAAATGCTATTTCAGAGGTTTAGAACGAATCACGAGTAATTTGAAAAACATTAAGTTCGCCGTTGGTTTTGCTATAAAAAAAATTAGTAAATTATAAAAGAAATTAAGTAGTCAAAGTTTAGTCTCTGATGAAAACGATTTTGGAAACAATTAAGAGATTATATGGTGCGGTAAAAGAAATTAATTAAATTATTATTATAGAAATGAAATCTCACCTTTAAATTAACAACTAAAAATTATTATTACATTGCGTGAAGGGTAAAATTAATGTAATTAAGTTGACAGAAATTATAATATATTAGGTTTACTAGCATAAAGTAGGTAAGCGATATCAGTCAAATAGTTCAACGAACTCTCCCATTCAGTTTTATTATAAATCTTGCTCACTAAATGAATGATTGAATTTGCATTAATATTTATTTAATGTAGGTATAATGTTTAGATTACCAACATGAATGAGATAGTTCTAAATTTAATTAATTTTCAAAATAAATTAATTAAATTTATTTAAGGAAATTAAATTAAATGTTATGACCATAGTTATTCGTGTAATTGATAGGAAAACTAGAAAACTTGCTAAAGCAATTAAATTTAATTTTACCAATATTTTAAAAGCTAAATTAAGTTCTAAGTTATATCCCAAAATTGAATTTATATTACGAATTGAACTTTTTCATCAATATGCAGCAGTTGATTTCAATAAAAATGTATGAGATCGTTAATAATTATATTTTGAAATCAGCAATACTTCAAGAAACTTGGGTAGACTTTTAAAAAATATAAAATAATTATAAAGTTGCTGACTTTTATACCAAATAAATTACATTAAAATAATTTGAATTAAAGATTAGCGTTGTTAAAAGATATGTATTAAGAAAAGAAAACGCAGATAAAATTAACGCAGTTATAAAAAGTAATTAGAAATATCTCCAGAACTCATTAAAATATATACTTTTAGAAAATAACATGATTTTAAGGACGAACATTCCCGGTTTCCGATATAAAAGTAAATATCAGATTGCAGTGAAAAATACAAATCTGATGAATACAACTCAAAGTGCTTTTTATACTGAAATTTTTCTGTATTTAAATGTAAAATACATTCATCCAATTTGGGAGTTTTAAATTTTTATTATTAGTTTCATAAGTAGTTTGAAATCACATTAAAATGAAACGACATTTGAAAAAAGCATAACTTTTATATTTAAGGAAATTTTTATTCCTGTGTAAAATTGGTATTTCCATCTAGGTATTCCATTAGCGAGCGGAATAATCAATTTGTTACCTATAAAAGAATCCAGATGAGTAATCAAATAATATATTAAGAACATTAATATATATTACGTCAAAGAAAATTTAACATTTTCTTGAATACATCACATTTAATTTACTTTCCTATTATTAATATACTATATTTTTAATATGTACGAATTTCAAATTCCTTTTAATTTATTAAAAATAAAAAGCGTCCAAACTTATGAAATATGCTTAGTAAATAAAATTTAATTTTGCTTCTGCTGAAAGTCAAACACTAACAGGCTAAGAAATAAATTAAAGTAGTTTTTAAAATGAGATGTTAGTTACGCTTATAGCATAAAATTCAGAAAGATAATATTTGGTTCAATTTCGTTAAAAGTGGAGTTGATAGGATGTGCTCTGAATGCCCGAAACAGTCTGAACTGAAAGCACAAAAAAGTTTTATTTATCAGATATTTAAATAATAGAGATATAGAATTTAATAAATTTATGTATTAAAAATTTCTGATGAAGAAAATTCATCTTACCTAAAACGTAATATTTCCAGTTTTGCGCCTCCAGGCTACATCTGCTTGATAGAAAATTCGATAATAATTAATTATATTGTATTCAGGTTTCAAACAAAGCAAAGTAGGGATTTTTGAAAAAAATATCTGTAGATACGTGAAAATGTATATCGCACAAGGTAAAAATAACTAATTTTCACGAGAAACCTAATTTATTTTAATTAAATAAATTTTTTAGATCTAAATTTCATCGATTCCTTTCTAACTTAATTTATAAGTAAATGTTGTTGAAACTTGATAAAATATTTTTTCAATGTTGACTGTCAAATAAATTAGACTAAACTTCTTCGCCGTATAAGAAATGCAAAAAAAGAATATACAAATAAAAATAATTGATCAACTAACCAATTTATTCCTGCCGAGAGCTATCAATGTTAAAAATTTTTTTCGTAGATTTTCTTTTTACAGTAAAAGAAATCACAGTAAAAAATTAAACATTATTTTTCTACTAATAGTTAAAATAAGTGTAAATGTCAAGCAGTCCGAAAATTGATTTTTAATGTCGCACCTTCGAGACGTTAATTTAAAAAACATTAATAGATCAAAGAACTGCCACTGTTCTACTATTTCTACTATGCCATACCGTTCTGCTATATTTTTAGACATTATGTTATAAAACAACAGCAGCGGATTTTGGGGTTCGAATCGCGATTTTCACGGAATTTTTTAGCACGGCCCTAGGGTTCTCTCCAGATTAAACTTTTGGTTCCTTTCATTTTTTGTTGCTTTGATCATTTGTGAAACTAAACAGCTTTCGCAAAAAAAAAGGTTCGTTCAACTTGATCAAATCATTGCAGTTTGAAATACAAATTCCTCTTTTAAATTAATATACATAGGCAGAGCCGGATTAAGGATATGTGCGGCCAGGAGCTATCTTTTTTTGGAAGTCCCTTGGCCTTGCATGTTTTGACAAAATGCGTCACAAGCGAAAATTTTTGAATTTTCAGTAAACCGCGCTTAGATAAATGTAAAATTTTTGAAAAGATAATAATTATTATACATCATGGTCTAATAGTTTTTAATAAAACACAGATATACACACAATAACATTTTAAAAACATAAAAAAGCTGCACATATTCAGTAATTAAATCGTTAAAATTTGTTTCTTGAAGTAGATCACTTTCAATACTCATTAAAGTTAGCGAACTTAAACGTGTTTGTGTAACACTGCTTCTTAATTAATTTTAATCTGAGCTACATACAACTTTAATGATTAAAATTTTGTTGCTTCAATTCTTTTGAGGTCCTAGAAATTTGGAGGCCCAGGGCTGCAAACCCCCTTAATTTGCTCTGTACATAGGTACTACATAAGTAATTAAAAAATTTTTATTTTATATATGGGTACTTCTACAAAACTCGGGTAACTTAACAACTGATTTTAAATTGCATGTTTTTTTTATCTCAAATTACGTTCCTTTATAACTATTTTGATGGACCATGGGTTTGTTATACTGTGTGTAAAATGAACAGTCACTTTATAAAATATTTTAGGAGAAATTGAGGTTTTTGTCAAATATGGCTCCAAGGGATTGACGAAACATAACAATTTTATCAAAAAATGAAATATTTTATTACTTATTCAATTTTATTTATTTATTTAATAATAAATACGGGCAGGCCCAATATAATTATTTATAAATGTCATACAAAAACAAACATACACGCACAATGCAAAAACTTTAATCGAACGACGCTTAGCAGCGTCTCTCTTCTTTTGAAAAATTTTTGCTCTTGTTAATTTATTGTTTTTTTTTTGACTGCATATTGTTCTATAACAATCAATATCATATTGTAATATAAGAATGAAATTGATACTTTTACTATCAAGGGACTGACGACATGGGACTGACGATTTTCTTAAAAAACTAACTATAACTTTTGATTAAAACGAGATATTGTTTATCTAATATTTCATACAATTTACGTTACACAAAGAACATTGGAATAAACGATGATCTAAAACAACAACCAATAAATTACCCCAAAACTACTCACCAAGGGACTGACATGTTGACCGTCACAACACGTGTTGTTTACAGAATCATGCCAATACCAATGAATTCAAAAATGCCTACTCGCAAATACACACATTTAGCGTTAACTTCAAGTGATTGGTTTATGTCAAACAGATTCTTAGGTTTTCAACCTTATCAATTACCACAAATTTTAAACTTTTCTATGAGACAAGAGACTGATGCCCGATGTTGAGTACGCTACTTTAACTAGGATGATATTGTTATTAATTTATTTACATTTAAATTCTATTGATTTTTTACATTTCATACAGTATCCTAAAATATATCAAAACTAAAAATAACCATTTTAACCTAATAGTTTGAAAAATATGATCATCCATGTGGAAATATGTAAGGGGTTGTCCTTTAATCACGTGAGGTTCTAACAGGGGGGGAGGGGTTTAGAATAACATCACGATTGATCACGATGGGGGGGAGGGGATGTTGTGACAATCACGTGTATATTTTCTTACGACCACGTGAAATCCCGAGCGAGCAAATTTATGCCTAAAAGCAACATAACAACAATATTTAGCTCTCAGCTGGCTTCTGGAACTGGACCTTGTGACTCCACTTGTCGCCCCGCTGCCCGCAGCCTTCTGTCTTGCCGTCTGTTCTTGAAAAAAAATTTGAAAATAAAATACACCTGATGTTGGGTAGGGGTAGCCGAAAACCTCACGACGTATCACCAAAGGGGAGGGGGGTAAAAAAATTGCATAAAAAATCTCACGTGATTAAAGGACGACCCCTAATGTGTACACGACAACGGACTGACATTTTAGACAAGTAAAGACGATTTTTCCTATTATTTCAATTTAATTCACATTAATTGTTATTATGGCCTTATAGTACTTGTTTTTGTGTATCATTTATCAATAAGAAATATTAAACATACTTGATAATTGTCTAAATTACATATGAACACATAAAGTTACTCGAGTTTTGTAGAAGTACCCATATAGTACTTTTATTTCGTTAAGAAGTGACTGACAACTCATACTAAATTGTAAGTAAAATTCTATAAATTATACTATAAAGAGAAACCGGTTAATAAACAAATTTGTTAACTTACAAAATAAGTATAGTAAGCAAGGGTTAATTTCTGAGAGAGGGCATTTGTGAAAAAATAACCACAATATTAAAAAATATATATGTAGGTATTTAGTAAGGACATTGCTTTAAAACACTATAATATGTTGGCTTGAGGGCCATCGCCCCTATTTATGACCATCTTTGATAGTAAGTTATTATCTTATATTTTCCAGTTTTCACTACCTTTTTACAGTGTCATCTTAACTTATAAATAACCGTACTAGCGGACGGACGTAGAAAATCTATCTATTGAAAAGATCATCTGAAAAGTTTCAGGCATCACTGAAAAATACGCAAAATATTTGTTTCAATTTTCTTTGCCTGACACGTAACCTTCTATTTTTATGCTTTTAATAGTTTTAATAAAATTAAATAAGAAAGTTTGTTTTGATAGCATTATATTATACAACTCTATTACATACTGTCGTGTATAGAATTTCATATGAAATGATTTGAAATTTTTTTGTAAATATTTATATTTTTCTAAATTAAATTTTTATCTAAATTTTTGATTTTGTAAATTTTGGGTTTGCCGCGACCTAATTAACTTTGCACCATCTAGTGGACAAAACGTGGCCTTCTGCCAATGTATGGCCGACTGAGCGAACGGACGAGTTTTTATGTCCGTAATGTTTGATTGAATCCTTATTATAACAAAATTAAAATGAGGTACAAAAATTATGCAGAAATATAAACTACGAATGATAAGACCATTAGATATTATCTAACTTTTACTGAAAGGTCAAAAACTGCTTTTGAAATTGTTAAAATTTTTATATATCGCACTAGCCATGTAATAAATTCAATTCAATTTATATTTTCAAAAATAATTACTAAGGAAACTTACATGGCCAGTCGGATAAATGAAACTTTTAACAATTTCAAAAGCATTTTTTGACTTTTTAACTAAAAGTTAAATGAAATCTAATGTTCTTATTATTCGTAGTTTATATTTCTGCATATCTTTCATTTTTTCTCTAAAATAATTAGGAAAGCAGGAATTTGCATAAATAAGTTATTACATGTTAATTTCCTATGTTCGGCTAACTCATTCAGCACCCGGTATATGTAGATACTACTTTGTAATGGTTATGCACGGTACGGTATATTAGATGTTTCAAGCTTTCGAAATTATATTGATAACGTAATAGCCAAAAGCACCTAATACTCGTATTTGGCATTAGTGTATTTGCTTTAATTGCCTACGTTTATTTACTAAAATGTCCAAACACGAAGCCTTTGATCATGTTTGCAGATATAGTTTTTGAAATTAATTTAAAGCAGTGCTGAAAAAATACTTATAGGTTAGTATTATGACACTTGATCCTCGCAAATTATTATTAGCAAAAGTCATAAAAATTATTGTTAAATTAATATTGTTGTTTACAATATTTATTATACGCAATCACTTAATAATCAAAACAATAGTAAAAACAAAAACAAAATAATTTTTAATTTTTTGTAAGCAATTGTTTTTAATACAATTTTTTTCTTTGTACAAAGATACAAGAAACTTTAAATATGGTCAATCGTCAACTTGGTACCCAAAACAGTGGGAAACAGATTTTCACGAGATGCTCCAAATAAAATTTATCAAATTTTTTCTCTTGTTCAAAGCGTTTCTGTTTCCAAATTCCGTTCGAATAATTTGTTTGACTATTATTGTATGCTCTACCACTAGGCTCGAAATTACTTTCAAAATAAAAATGTTTCGGCAGCACTTTCTGTATTAGCAGTAGGCATTAGTCTCATTAACAGTATGAAACTGTTCGCATTTCCAAACTTAGTACACAGCCCAGAATTAGTAAATACAACTAATTTAAAATTCCATTAGAACATCGAACTTAAAACGAGTTTAATTGCCTGGAAAACTACGCAAAAAATATTGTAAATTTCTTAATTTTAAATACTTACACAACTTATTTAACCTAAAGTAACCAATATTTTCCCAAAATTACGGGCATCATATTTTTACAAAAACTAAAATAAATGTTGAACTTTTATATTAAATAAAAATACTTTAAATATTTTCTTTACAATATTTATTACTTTATAATATTTTCAAAATTTCATATTTTCCATGAGTCTAGTTTTTCAAAATTTAAATTACGCTTACTCAAAATGTGGTGCTTGATTTTTATTACCGATAAATAAAGCTTACGATTTTCAATCAGACGTGAGGTTTTGCTTTTTATGTCTTGATATTTACGATATCTGCAAGAAGGGGTAGACTATATACCTAGTTTTTCGATGAAAGAAATACTTGAAAAAACTGCTTTCTGAAGATCCTGCTTATTAAAAGGAATAAATGAAAGTGAAATAATTAAAGAAAATATTTTATTCGCCGGCATATAAAAGATAATGGCTAGAAGAAAAAGAAATATAAACATAATACCTAATTTGTAACAGTTTAGACTGAAATATTATGAATGATGGACACCAGGAAAATAAAATTAGATTTCTAGGAGATACAAACATAGAAGATTGAATAAATACAAAAAATAAAGAAAAAATTCATCATATTAATTATGTTTGGTAATTTCAAGATTCAATTCGTGTCGCACATTTTAGGGCTTTGCATCTTTCGAGTACTTTCTCGAAAAACTTGTTCAACTTACTTTATAGATGACATACAAAATTGAAGTGTAAAAGAAAAAATCCAGTGCAAATACTTTTAGCAAATGTTTATGGATACAAAAATATGCGAAGTGCTAAGAGGTACCGAAAATTACTTATGATATAGTGAATTATCAAAACTCCCCAAGTATTATTATATTATATTGAAGTGAATTTTATTAGCCCCAATAAATTTTTAACAGTTCAAATAAATTCTTTGTAAAAATTTGTAGGTATAAAATTTCAATTTGAATAAAATTAATCCTAAAGTATCAACCAAGTATCAACCATAATTTCGACGTTCCCTCAATTATTTTCTAATATAGATATAAAAATATTTTATAAAAATCTCACCGCTATCCAAGTAATTTCAATTATAATTTTAATCTATTTTATCTTTTTAACAATATTTAATAATAACAATTTTTCTTACCTTCCAATTAACATCTACGTATCTCTAACTTTAATTACTCTTATCAAATTTACCAAATTACTCTTAAAATTATTAAATTCCGTTTTGAATTCAATACTATATTGAACTAAATTACCATTTAAATTAAATACTGTTTATATTTAAGAGTAAATCACTCTTTAATTAAATCAACAATACAAATTATTAAATTACAAATTTTTATATTTCACCGAAGATCTTGATTAGAGTTTCTTTAGAGCTGAATGGTTGTTTACCCGCGTTGTTTTTAATTGATTTTTGGTTTTCTTTAATTTCACTAGAAATGCTTAGTTCCAAATTTTTATTATTTTGATCCGAATTACATTTATTTTCATTTTTTGTCTTCCATTTGTAAATATTATTTCTTTCTCATTCCTTTAAATTTATTTCTTATTTTTGATTCGTCCAGTTTTTTATTCATTTCTTCCAGCATTTGTATTATTGTGACCATGCAAGCCATTTTTAACCTCGCAGGGTGAGAGTAAATTCAATATTACAGATGATGCAGTGATGATGCCCCACGTAATTTTTAATAGATCAAAAATATTCTCGACGCGACGGTCCAAATTTAAAACTAATGATTTTTAAAAATTAGGTATCAAAAAATTAAAATTAACAATAACGCAAGGTTAAGTATGATGTTTTATCTGTATCAGTATCACTTTACTGTTCCTTGAATTTATTAAATTCCAAATTAAATATTTCAAAAATCTTTACTATCTATATCATCCAAACCACTTTCAATTTACTAAATATTATGGTTTCACTTCTTATCACGCTTCTTCTGATATTGTAATTCCTCATATTATATATTAATTATTTCAAAACTTAGTTTTGCATTTTTAAACAAAAAATTTTATTTTCCAAAAGTATCAAATAATATTTTCCAAAATTAATTATCAAATTATATTTCTAAAAATTGTACTTTTTACTTTTAAATTAGAATATTTCTTAATCATTATCATTAATCATTACTACAAAAGTTTAATCAAAAATGAAGTCCTCCGCATTTGAACACAGAAAACCGTACTCTCTGTTAAGTGGGCTCTACCCAATTAAGCTTTGTGAACTAGGTACAAAAATTTTCAAATAAAATAAAATTAAAAAATGTATTCTTAATAAATCGTTCAACAAGCCCATATACAAAATTATATAATATATTGCACCTATAAAATGTATCGGTGTATTCACAACCAAAATAGTGTCGTTGCCCGTTTGACAAGAAAACTGAGGTTTAAAACAAGGGTGGCTCATTAATAATTTACATTTCTTCCTGGTTCACCTCAGCAAATTTTCACTACGTGAATACTAGTTGGCAGGTGGCCGCTAATTGTATATTAATGATGACGTTTGCTCGACAAATCTAATTCCAACGAAGCGTTATTCTAATTGGGTGATTAGAAACTTTAGATGTGTAAGTCTAAACTTTATCCGGAGTTGGCTATTATTTACCCCCCAAGCCTCTAATCAACCCACTTTAGCGTAACCGACATCTTAAAATATTAAAAATTTAGAATCAGTTCTTCGGCAAGAGATTGAGGAAAGTCTCGAAAATAGATGTTCGATTTTAGTGTTTGAAAAATAGTCATCCTAAGTATAATGTGCTCTTAATTTTTATGTACAGTTCACTTACCTTTATATATTTAGAAATGTAATTATTGCAAAAATAATAGATACAAATGATAGATTATTGTAATCTTAAATAATTTTTGCAAATTGCCAGTAAAACTGACAATATTCAATTTGCATTGATTTTAATTAAGATTGCGAATTATATTATACCAATACAAAATACACATATTATTATGGTATGTTCGTATGAGAGAATAAAAATAGAAAACGAAACTCAAATTTAAATTTCAAACAAGTTTTTGCCATATTATGAGAAAACATGAAGTTTATTATAGACAATACCTTTTATATAATTATTAAGAAAGGTAAGTATTTAAAGTAGTACATGCTATAAAACTAACCTAAAATTTTAGTTTTGCGTGAATAATGATTTGGTCATAAATATGCTCATAAACGTAGCACTCGTTATCAACAAATTTTGTTTTTGAATTAACACAATCACTTCATTTTAAATGGACCATACTATCTTAGAAGTTTGTAAAATAAAACACGTACCACTAAACATTACCGTGCAGTTATTTCAGATTGGAGATGTAAATTGTTATGTAAATAAAGAATGTTTTATAGTAGTTTTACTTTGTTCCGGTTATGTACGATTCATACTGCAATGCAACACTTTTCATACATAACATGTTACTACAAGTACAGCAACGACTAGCAAAGCAAGCCCGGGCTGGAGCCCAAATCGCTTACCGCGGATGCTTATTCAACGCACGCCCGTAACCGAATACGCACGAAACTTGACGAATTTCGCATTTTTTAAATCACTTGATGGCTATGCTGCACCGTTCATCGATTGATTACTTTGCCGGTGCTTATAGTAAAAGTGTGTACCTCCCTGATCATTAGAGCTTTGTTATTATTTACAAATTAATTATAAAATAAAGTACCATCAATTTTTATTAAGATACCCTACATTTTATAATCCCATGCCATAACCATATTCTAAGCATTGCTTAATAATTTTTTTAATTATATGTATTGATCGATAATCAAATTTAATATTATATTATTATCGACTGACTGCACCAGTAATAGACACCTCAAGGCAATTTTTTTAATGAAAATATTTAAATATGCCAATATTACGAATGTTTCCATTATATAATTTTTATTTATGATCCAAAGTATGAAAAAGCATTGTAATTGTGCAGAAAAAAAAATTGAGATTTTGATGAATTTAGGCATTTTGGGATCCCAGAAGCGGAAAATCATCGTTTTCAAAAAATGTCTGGTATGTGGTAAAATTTTGTGTGCGCTCTACTTAAAAAAAGAGTAGGGCTTTTTTTACAAAATTTTGTATTTATTAGATACATACATATTGAGACTTAGAGCTGATTAAATTTTGGTTAAAATCGGAAAAGCAAAAAAATAATAGGTAAGCACTTTGTAGATTAAAATAATAAAATTTTTCTGATATTTTAAATTTTATTTTTTTATTATATTCTGCTCTTAAAAATATTAAAAAAAGGATTAATCAATAATCGTGTAAATATCATATTTTTTTAATATTGCAATTGTACGAATATAGTGACCATAAGTTGGTGCATTTTTACTTTAAATTAATCAGTGGCGAAACTGCATTACACGGGATCCCGCAATGCAGGAGAGGGGCCAGAGCTATAGAAGGCTCAAATGCATTATATTATGAAAAGTGAAACATTTTCGAAACCGATTATTTTCTCAGGGGGGTGGGGGGCCAAAAAATTTAAGTTCCACCACTGAAATTAATTCTTCTTTAAATATTTTTCGCATTCACATAGTCAATCAAAGCGGATAGTGGTGCGGTAACATACATTAGGCGGATTTAGGGGGGTCCCCAGACGCTTAAAATTAACAAGGAAACAAGAAGACAATCCCAAATGTGAGAACACTTTTTGCCCGTCTCGACCCTTTGTGACCCCTCCCCAAAAATTCTGGATCCGCCCATGGTAACATATTATTGTAGCATTTACAAAAAATACAGCCGTGGAAGTTGTGCAAATAAATTCTTATTTCATGTTTTATTTATAAGTGAGAATAAGAATATAGTTGAGAAAAGTTGAAGAAAAACAAACGAGAAAAATGTCCAAGTGTTGACGTCACATACCGTTTTAATCATATGCTTTTTTTAAATAAATTAAAATATTTAATTAATCATTTCCCGGAAAACAATATAAAGTTTTGAATAATTGAAATATCAATAGATGAGATAAATATATACGAAATCCAAATTCCGGCGCCAATTCAGTATTTGCATTACATTTTTACACTATTTGACTCTTTTTGCCCATTTGCAAATGGGGTAACATTGGTCCTTCGGGTAACTTTGGCTCTCCTTTCGGAAAAAGATTGCTTATGCTATAATTCCGCAACCAACAATGCAAATTGTACAGTAGCGCTCATAAATCTTTTGCCAACCAGTTTTTTTTAAATAGTTTTTTCAAATTTCAACATTTTTACTAACTTTTTTCATAATTTATTCTTTAGGTATTTGGATTAAAGGCCATAACTATTACTGTTTAGATTATTACAAAAAATTGTAAAAATATAAAACTAAATAAACACGAAATAATTGCTAATAATACCTTTTTATTGAAAGTGTTTAAAATAAAAATTAAAGAAGTTACTTCAAAAATTATGATATCGTATTAAAAACATTTAATAATTTGTTGCAAACCCTTTTGCAGCGATAACAGCTTTGCATCGCGATGATATCGAGTCAATAAGTATTGTTATACTTATATGGTAGATTAGAATTTCTAGCCATTTTCTCTGTAAAGCTTCCCACATCTCTATCGGATTCAGGTCTGGAGACTGACATTCCATTAGGCTGATTTTGGCCTTGTTCATGTACCCTTTGACATGCTTTGAAGTGTGTTTTGGATCATTATCTTGCTGAAATATCCAGCTACGTGGCATTTTTCGCTTACCGGCGGGTAGTATGTGATCTCTCAGAATGTCACCATACATAAATCGATCCATAATACTATCAATTTTGTGTATGGGTCCAACACCATTATGGGAAAAGCAACCCCATACCATGACGTTTCCACCTCCATGCTTTATAATAGGAATCTGATATTTCACATGGAGTCTTTTGTTCACTGGACGTCGAACATAATTCCATCAGAAGAAAACATATTGTACTTATTTTCGTCGCTCCAAAGAATTTTAGACCACTCTTTGATTCCTCCGTTTAAATGCTCTTTGGCAAATTTTAGTCGGTCTATCCGATTCTTCTTTGATATCAAAGGTTTCTTAGAAAGACGTCTGCCAAATAGTCCAGCTGACTTTAGTCGACGTTTAACCGTCGAAATATTGATCTGATCTTCGCGATCTACGTTGAAATCACGAACGATTTCTGTAGCCGCTAGATGAGGATTTTTTACTGTTTTACGGACGATCATTTTATTATCTTTTTTACTGCTGATCCATATTGGTTTATTTTACGACACCAAACACGTATTGTTTGATGTGGTATGTCAAAATGGCGGTCTGCTGCTCTCATTGAATTTCTTTTCTTAAACCACTTTTAAACTTTTTCTTTTAAATCTGTAGAATACTCTTTGCTCCCTGATATAATGCTGAATTATTAAACTTTACTCACACGGTTACGGTACACTAATTTACGTTTCTTGATGTTTTGAAGAATAATTTCATTTGTGGCAAATGACTTTTGATCCCTAAATAAAATAAAAATTTTCTATTATAACTTTTCCCGTCATTATTACACAAATTTTATATGTACCTTCATCCATATCGCATTATCTACTTTTAGAAAACACAAACAGTGTTCGTTATTATACTTTTCATATTTTTAATAAAAAAAAAAACTGGTTGGCAAAAGACCTATGAGCGCCATCTGATATGAAATGATATAATATGTAGATGATAGGAAATTAAATGTTTAATTTCTTCCTATTTTGCGTCTTTTCTATTAATTATCCCTCTATCCCTCTGTGTGGCTTTAAACATGAGGGTCAAAGTTATTCCAGTGCAGGTAACTTAGGTCCAATTTTTCAAAAAATTGTTTCAGGGTTTTAAAGCGTCGAAAAATTGAAATTACGCTATCAAATTGTTCCTCTATGTATGCCGAAGTAGTAAAAATTATTGCAAACAATTTTTGCATACAGATTCTTCAAAATTTTGTTTAATATGTAAAAAAATGCAAAAAAGTGGGCCAATGTTACCCCAGATGACGGTAGTCTTTAAGTCTTAGTATATATACTTTATAGCGTGTATAGTGTCCATTATTCTTGTATGGTAAATGTATTGTAAAGAATACTTTCATAAAATTTGAGTGAGCCACATTCATTTTCGGAAATCTTCCTTAAGGGTGTTTGGTTTTTTTTAAATTTACAGGTTTATTACATTTAAAATATTTGAGTATCCTGCATTTATTATTCTTGGTAATTTCTGCTGGAGAGCAACGAATAGGCACACTTTGCGACAAACGGTTCTTGAAATTTCATTGCAAGGTCTTGGTAAAATAGCATATTTATGCCCGGTTTCAGAAACGATAATTAAGGAATTTAATCATTGGTTAAAAAGTTAATCATTGATTAAGTCCGATTTGGGTTGCAGAAATATAATTTTTAACACAGGTTAAGTTTAACCAATGATTAGCGTAATCAATGATTAAATCTGTTGTTAAGTGGCTATTTGGGTTGCACAAACGATAATTAGACCTTAACACAGGTTAACTACCCAAACTATTTAACAACTGGAAAACCAGTAATTAAGGCGATTTAACTACTGATTTAGTACTTATGCTACGTCGCTTTTCGTGTTGAACTTTTTTTCTGTTGGTTTTAAACGTGTTTTTTTAAAGAAATGTACGACTTATCTGATTTTTTAATTAAAATTTTACTTTAAAAATTTTTATAAATATATAATTTTAACATTTTCTATAAATATATAATTTAAAATTTTTTTATAAATATAATATAATTTAAATTTTTTTTATAAATATACATATAATTTAAAAAAATTATTATGCAGCCAAAGCACCTGCATTGTAGTAGTTAAGCTTAGTAGTAGTCATTGGTAACTTTCTTCCACGCTTCTTTCTTTAGGTTAACCGTCGTACGGTCGTACCATCTGATTTTTTATTATTACGTCTCCGTATCTATATAATTAATATAAGTAAATTTAATGCAATATTTAGAAATTAATATAAAATTGAATTTGGCCGAAGAAATTTTCCTTCACACCTTTCAGCTGTTGGGATTTGTATTTATAACTAAAAACCAAACCATCAAGCTAAAACATAACATGATTTTCAACCATGCTTATGTTATTTTTGTTGACTTCAATGATGTTGACTGTCAATTTTATACTATGAAGTTGGCGCTACACGTGAAGTAGAAATACCAACCTAACATTTTAACGTATAATCAGAGATTAACTAATTATAGATTTCAGGTAGTTTTGCAACCCATTCAAAATTTAACCAATGATTATCTTTAACATATGTTAACTAACACAGGTTAAGTCGAACCTTATTGAAACCGGGCATTAAATTTCTTGAACATCGAACTTTTTGAGATGGCAGATGAGTTAGCAGCTTATACGATACCATCAGTCCCTATGTGTACATAGGTAATGCAGTGTGCTATCCGGCTTAGGATACCTCAAAAAATTAACTGATTTAGTTGGTGATAAAGGCTCATACACAATTAGTCTGTAACAGTAACGAGAACGGAAACGAAAACGGGAAATAACTATATATGTATAAGGATATTTGATTGGCTCAACTTTTGACAGTTTTGGTTTTTGACAGTCAACATTTCTTATTTATTATGGATCTAACAGGTAACCAAAGGGTAATTTATTTCTGTTAGATACATTACTTAATTATTGACAAAATCATTGAGAATATTAGCTAAAATCATCGCAGGATGAAGAACACATGGATCAATATTATTCAATTATTATTTATTACTGGCACAATTTGTAAAGTTGGTGAACTATTTGAACCAAATCGATAATTTCATTATAGGAAATAATTTGAAAATTTCATTTCTGTAACGGTTATAGAAGTGTAACAAAACCAATATCTCTTTATACTTAGTACTAAAATATAAAATCGTAATCGATTTGTTTTAAATTGCTGTTAGTGTAAGCATAACGTTCACCGCAAAACTGAAAAGCGAAGTCATATTATATCCTATTTAGTGGGTAGTACTCGTACATTATGAATAATTTTTATAAGATCGAATTCAAATACCATACGGCGCGGCGTTATAGATAATGCAGTAGTTTACGAGCAAATATTCAAAAAATAATGCTACCTACCGTACCTACCAATAGGTTTGGCGTTTTGACATTCCTTAAACTTCACTTTATATCATTCAATTGTCACCAAAGTACTTTTGGCTCCAGCGGCACTTAAGTACTACTTTAGTGCTGTCGTATTTTTAATAAACTTAAGAATTATGTTATAATACTGCGTTGAATTTCTTTTTGTAAATTTTATACTTATTTTAGATGGCGACAACTAGTAAGGACAATATTAATTCATGAATTTTTTGCCAAAAAAACATTTTTTTGTCATTGCACAAGATATATCCAATTTTCAATTTTATGGATTTTGATTGAGAATTTGTATAAAAATGGTAATTAACGATTAGTTTTGGTCTACAAGTATTTTGAATAAATTATAAAAGTGAACTTGATAGTTTGAGCGTGATTTGAAGGTATTGAAAAGTGATTTAAAATGGAAGTATGTAGGTAGTTGATAAAGTAATTTAATTGAGAGAATTTTGGATAGCATTTTGCAGAATGAAATTGTAATTGATTTCAAATTATGTGGATTGTGAAACAAATTTAAAAAATTTAAATTACAAAGAAATATAAAAAATCTAGAAATCACCTATGGAAATTTTTTGAGTTTGATACATTACATATTAAACATAGGTTTAATAATGTACTTACGAGTTTCATCAATTATTTAATTTTATATTTGTATAACCCACAGAGCTAACCAATTACTTTGCATCAAAATAAATAATAAACTTAATTTAGGAAATGAGTTTTCGTTTAGTTTTCTGTTTTATTTGTTTTTGAACAGACAAATACTATATAGGTATCTACACAGATTACTACCAGGACAGGCAGTTGCTCGAGTCGAGTAATTTTAAATTATTTCATTTGGTTGAGATGAAACGAGAAAAAGATTATTGACAAGTTGAATTTTGTTTTAATTAAAAATAATGCTTTTACATTTAAAATTAAAAAGATTAATTTAAGTTTTTCTTTTTTATTAAAGTACATCTTGTCTATTTTATGTATATCTTTTAAAAATGCTGGGTATTATAGCAGTATAGTAGTATTACTGAAACCGCAGAATATAATGTTATATCGTATAGGTATAGCAAAAGGCAAAATCGAAAAGCAAAGAAAACAAAACTACAATAGCACAAAACACCTAATTGGATATAAAACTCCACTTTTTTTTAACCAAATGTAATGGAATTGGTAAAGTTTCACGTTATGAGAAAGATCAAAAATCAAAGATCAAAGAAAAACCTAAAGAAGATTTAGATTCCACAGACGCTTAGCAAGAAACTTTACCTTTGTACATTTCAATTTGAGATATTTAAAATATATTATCAAAAATTTCAAAGCATTTTTTTGTTTCAACATATAAAAAATAAATTATCGATTAATTTGAATTTTATTTCATTAACCAGTTTACTGAAAAGCTAATACATAATAATTATATTATTAAAATATTTTTGAAAATTATTGACTTTCGTTCATTCGTAAAAAGCAGTTTACACAAGAAAAAATAATTTATTGTTCTTGTCATGGGTTATGATGCTGTCGTTCATTTAGAAACTTATAGACGCAGGAGAGATCTTTTTTATCCACCTGAAGTAGTGTAGTAGCTTGTGTTTAAAAAATCACTCCCAAGAAAATTTTTGTAAAAGAAACATAAGTTTTCTTTTGGTATTTACTCTTTAAAAGCAAGTAATATGTTTATAAAAATTAATATTTATAAAACTCAACCGATGTGATCCTCTTTTAGGTAAAACTTAGCTGAAAACATTAGTGAAACTTTTGTAAGACAATTTTTTTAATTAGTAACATTACATAATATTGCAAAGAAAATTTAAATGTTTAAGTACTTAATTTTTAACTTTTTACTTTTAATTATTTATATATTGTACTTTGGGGCATTATCTTGTTAGAAAATAATTTTTTTTTCTATGAGTTTTCTAGGAAAACATTTAGTTTTCTATTTATTTGTACAAAATAACTAACTCTTGTTGAAAAGCATTCCCAAACCGTTACAGACATTATTTCTTTTAGGTCTTCTTCTCAAATATTGGCGACAATTACATCAAAAGCTAAAACATATAATAGAGAAGAAATTATTGGTTGTGTCTACTATAAGTATACGAAAATATGAAAATTTTACAAATTCAGCAAAATTCCTAGATAACTGTTAAGAAAATTGATAACATAGGAAAACCAGGGTTGGAGAGCGAAAAAGTTGAGCTCTTTAGAATCACCGCTAGCTAAACCAACGTCGTCAATATAGTTATTGTAGTCAATAGTGAACTTTTGTCGCTGGCGGTAATAATAAGAGAGATTATTTGAATATAAATATAAATCAGCAATTCTATAAAGAGCGACAAAGCTTTCGCAGAAGAAAAAATTGCTACAATGGAGTTGCTAAACAAAACAAATTTGAACGAATCAAAAGAGAACAAAAGCCGTTAAATAGATTTAAAAGAAATGGAGCTGAAAATTCGATTGTTAGAAACCAGAATAAATAAAAGAAATTGAATTAAAGCAACTATTGTGAATATGTATTTGAGTTTGATTATAAATGTATTTTAATAAATATAATTATTACATGAAATTTTTACCAATTAACGGTGAATATAATAATAATGAGTTATTTATGAATTTTTATTCCGTCAAAAATAAAAGCTATATAATATATTTTTTTAATCATAATAATGTCCGATTTTGATTATAGACTTATTCTAAAAGTAAAAAAATCAACTCTCTTCAGAACTCTATATATAGAGTGGCAGCAAGTTCATATTTTTGCCTAATTATTCGCCAAAAACATTTCATACTTTATAATAAGTGTAATGGTTATAGATTTGGGCCATTTGGAAACTTGGTGTTAGAATGGGATCCCTAAACCAGCCCCAAAGTAAAAAAAATAAAACAACCAAACGCATTATAATGTACAGTGGCTAATGAAAATATTCGAACCCTCCTATGCTAACAGTGTAAATTGCACATTTTGAAACCGTTTTTTGACATATAAAAATCTCTTTTACAGCAAAACTGTTTAGACATTTTTTGTTAAAAATTTCATTGTCTTCAATTTTTTTTCTATACATTTTTCAATTTTGTTGCCCTGATATCTCGGAAACGGTGCGACAAAATAGAAAAATGCTTATGAACAAAAATGTAGAGAATCATGTTTTCAAGAAAAAATGCCTATATTCATTTTTTCATTTCATCGCACCGTTTCTGAGATATAGATGGCAATATTTTTTGTGTTTTACAGAGTCTTGTTTAAGTCGCTGCCAGTCAAAAACGGGGCCACAAAATCGAAAAATTTATAGATACAAAATCGAAGACAATAAAATTTTTAACAATAAATGTCTAAAAAGTTTTGCTGTAAAAGCGATTTTTATATGTCAAAAAACGGTTTCAAAATGTGCAATTTACATTGTTAATATAACTTGATTTTTTTTATACATAATGTGTTTCAGCGCATAATAAGCTTAATTAATTAAATGCAATATTCGTTTCATTGTATTTACCACACGAGAATAATTAAGTATTTACTTAATTATTTTGCTTATTGGGATGGTTGGAATCTTAAGGCTTTTGTTTATGCCTGTCAAGTTGTTAGTTCTAAAATTTTCATCTGGTAATAATTGTAGTAAATAATATATTATTAAGTTTATTAATACAATAAAACAAATTACATTTGAATTATTATAACCTGTCACTGTATTGTTTGTGGGTAGCTGTTCTAACGCCGAGTTCCCGACGCGACGGTCAATTCTATTGCGGCGGCACCGATATTACTACAATATAAGATATAGTGTACCTCACTGGATTTTAGACTCAAAAGAGATGTTTATTCGGCTACCACGATTATAGTACTCCATGAGTGTTTTGTAATTCATCGAGTTGTAATCATAATATTGCAACTTCTACCAGCCATCACTGCTCTGAAAGTATAAGGAAAAAAACCTTCTAAAACCTTTTTAGTAGTAGGGAATTCTATTAACTTTAAGTTTGTATTTAACTACTTTAACTACTTAAACTAACTATCAAACAATACATATTATATAAAGAAAGTTATTGTCGAAAAACCATTTTCAGTACCTTTGATGTGCTACCATAATATTTAAACTATACTTAAGCGCCCTTCACACTATGCGATTTATCATAGGATTTCTCGTACGAGTTGTCGTAAGCAGATATTTTTCAGTTCACATTGTACGATTTGTCGTACGGAAAGACTCGAATCTGAACTCGTAAGCAACTCATAACAAAATCTTAACCGAATCCTACGATTAGGGCGGTGTCTATTTTCATACGAGTTTGCATAGGATTGCCGTTAACGTCTAAACCCTTCTTTATCGATATTGTTAAAATTGACATTTTTAATTTAAGGACTTAAGGTTATTTGTGGTTATATGCAATTGATAAATAAAAAAGTGTGGCAAACCCTGTATTTACATTTTTAAAAATTTTAAATATTAAAATAATTAAAATTAAAATTTTAATATTAAAAAATATTAATCATGCAATAACATAAAGTCGCCCAATTTGATGACTTGCTAAAAACTGGTCGCAAAATTTTGGCAAAAGTAACCCAAATTGCGATAAATCGGCCAATCTGGGCACACTGAACCTAAACTCAAAATTTTGAAATATTTGATCGTGCTTACCCGTATTCGTTCGTGTTCATCCGTAATCGTAAGCAAACATATAGTGTGAACTGAAAACCAGCATAACCCCTAAGGGTAAAACTCATGAGAGAAATCCTAAGAAAAATCGTACGATAAATCCTAGGATAAATGGCATAGTATGAAGGGCGCTTTACATAGTTACAGCCATAAGAATATTTTTAAACAAATTTTACAGTTCCAACATTTTTCCATGAATTAAATTAAGGGGTTATGCGCACTTAGGAGGTCGAGAAAATCCGACTTTTTGTTATTTTTTTCTGGAAATGTGTATATATATATATTATTGCACAACAATTTTTTAGATTGAAAACAGCCCTTTAGAAATACAATATAATTTTTTTTGTACAAAAATATTAAGAAATAACTCATTTACAGCCAATGTTCCACGACCCTATTATTAAAAAGCATTTTGCGGTGGGCAATTCTATGCGGAATCAGTTTATTCAAAATCAAAAATTCAAAAAGACCTAGTAAACACATAAGTTTATCTTGTTCTTAACGGAGCAATTTTCCTAAAAATTGAATTTTGACAAAATGGCAGATGTTCAAAGTTAAAATATCGATTTTCGTAAAAAATAAATGCAATGTTTTTCACCCATTAAAGCCATAAAATACAAAATACACATTAAAATAAAAAATCCCTCCGTTAAGGACAAGATTTTGATGTCTAAAACAAGTACACCAAATTTGGAAAGGATTGGTGCACTACTTTTTGAAAAATCTTGCCGACCGACTTGGGTTGGGTTGTAGACCATCGGTTGTCAATGGATTATTTCAATTTTTTTTTTCAAAAAAGTTACATTTATTTCTAAAATACTGAAATTATTGTGCTATAAAACAATATAGGCACTTCTCCAGAAAAAAATAACAAATATTTGCATTTTGCAAGTGCGCATAACCCCTTAACCGGAGCCTGGCTTAATGTGCATTACAATTTTATATTAATTTTATTTCTGAGAAACTTTGTTTAGAATAGAAATACATTATTAGCTTAAAATAGTAATTGTTATTGATTGATAAATTATAAATTAACATGCTAACAAGTTTAAAAAAATTAAATAGCAAATATATATTTATGAGTTTTCCATCGAAAGTGTATACCAGTATTTTCTTAAAAGTAATGATAATTTCGGGACGGTCATTGGCCTAATAGCTAATGCGGTCAATTACCCACTAATACTCATGACCGTCTCCGTGCTTCGGAGATCATGTAAATCCGTCGGTCCCCATGTTCTTCCAGTCCGGTTTAAGTACTTGTGAGGTCTAAATACTGATCTTTTCTCTATCATTAAGAAATATTTATTCTAAGTTTAACCCTTCTGTTCAGCAATGGATAGAAAGGCCGAAAAAGAAGAAAATCTAAATAAGTTGTTTCAATTGATTTTTTACATATTAATTCAAAAGTATCAAGTAAATGTCAATATCAGTAGATGATGATTTTCTAACATTTTAAAATTGAAAAATAATTTTAAATATTTACTTTGTAATTCAACAAATTTTAATTTGAACAATAAAATATAATATACTATAATATGTAGGTACCTATGTTCTATGTAGCGGCCAGATCCGATTTAAATGTTGTTGGCATACTTACCGTTGCTCTTCGGCGTATTTGTTGTTGGCATTGTACTAGTCGGCGTATTTACTGTTGACATAATTACTTGTCGGCATAATTACCTGTCGGTGTATTTGCGTCGGCGTTTTCACATCCGGTGTACTAAATGTCGTCGGCATATTTACCGTCGACGTATTTGCTGTCGATGTAATTATATGGAATCATTATGTTTTGATTTGAAAAAAATGATTTTTTTTACAAAACCTACTGCTGACACAATTTCCTCTAAGGACAACTCAACGTTTTTTTAATGTTGCGTTGTTAATGTTGGAAAAGCGTTCAAAAGCCATAATATAGTTTATTCGTAATACGAGTATACCAGTTGTCGAAGGAAATCTCGTCGATAAAGACAAAACATTTTTTTTTGTATGACTTGAATCATCCTTATCGCCTTGGTCGATGGGCTCGATGAGGGTTTAGTAGAGTTCCCAAGGCATCAAATTGTGATTTCTGTTCGCCCTTCGTGGTTAAAAGCTGGAACCACTTTTAATTTGTTCCTTAATCCCTAAATAACAAAATGCCCTTGGTCGTCAAGAATTCGTCCTGTGCAGGGGGGGTGTAGGGAGAAAATTGCAAAAATTACCCCAAAAACAAGTTGACTTTATTTAAATCAGTAAAACAAAAGGCACATTTTCGTACTTTCAAAATATTGAAAAAATAAACCTAAAGGGCTTTAAATTAATTTTAAAGTTGCGCGATATGTATTCAACGCTATGCTGTTCATTTGGTTTCCTTATGAGTTTACCAACAATCCGTATTGAAACGCACATCTCTTACTTTTACCGGGTTATAAGGAAACCAAATGAACAGCATAGCGTTGCATACATATCGCGCAACTTTAAAATTAATTTAAAGCCCTTTAGGTTTATTTTATCAATATTTTGAAAGTACGAAAATGTGCCTTTTGTTTTACTGATTTAAATAAAGTCAACTTGTTTTTGGGGTAATTTTTACAATTTTCTTCCTACACCCCCCCTGCACAGGACGAATTCTTGACGACCAAGGGCATTTTGATATTTAGGGATTAAGGAACAAATTAAAAGTGGTTCCAGCTTTTAACCACGAAGGGCGAACAGAAATCATTTCTAGACGACTTTTAGCCTGCCGTGGACTCTACTAGTTGTAACGTTTGGTAAGGACTGTTCACGAAATAAAGTAGCCACAGAAAATTAATTTTTTTGCAACGAAAACATAAAAAATAAATATCAAGGTGGGCTTTGAGATATAAGTCAACTATTTAACTGTCATATAAAAATTAATTTTGTTTTCAAAAGTCAAAGAATTAGAAATGCCGACGATAAGTGCTTCAACACGTAAATCTATTATTGAAATTTATTGTAAGGAAAAATACACTTCATTACGCGATATAGCAAAGCGATACAATGTATCAAAAGATGGAGTCCGAAAGGTTATTAAGAAGTTTGGGGAACACCATACCTTGGAGAATCTGCCAGGAAAAGGACGAAAAAAAGGTTGTATGGATCCGATATTGGATGGAAAGATTGTTTCGCAATTTCGTAACAAACGATCGATATCAACACGAGATTTAGCTAAAAAATTGCGAACATCAGTCGGAAATGTGCAGAATGCTAAGAAAAGGAATAATTTACTAACCCGTAAAAAACAAAAAATTTCAAAACGAAGCGCTGCTCAATTCGAAAGGGCGAAATCTCATGCTGTTTTACTGAACAAATTTCTTTCAAAGAATCGCAAAAGATGCATTTTGATGGACGATGAAACCTACGTGAAAAAGGACATGCGGACTTTACCAGGGCCCCAATTCTACACTTTTGTAGCTTGCGAGGATGTTCCCGATGAGGAAAAAACCGTTGGAGTGGAAAAATTTGGGTCTAAAATCTTAGTGTGGCAAGCTATTTGCTCTTGTGGATTAAAAAGTTCCAGTTTCTTTACATCTGGTATAATCAACGGCGATATTTACAGACAGGAGTGCATTAAGAAGCGCATTTTGACACTTTATCGGAAACATGCATTTCCTCCGATATTTTGGCCAGATTTAGCGACAGCCCACTACTCTCATGACACTTTAAATTTACTCAATAAGGAAAAGATTGAATTCATCGCAAAGGACATGAATCCACCAAATTCACCGGAGCTCCGTCCTATTGAGAGGTATTGGGCAAATATCAAGCGTGATCTGTTGAAGAGGGGTGCAGTTGCTATAAGGACATGCATGATTTTAAAAAAATTTGGAAAGCAGCATCCCGCAGAGTCACTAAAACATCGGTTCAAGCCCTGATGGCAGGTGTTTTGAAAAAAGTGCGAGACTTCGCTAATTCAGAATAATTTCTAGAACTAAAAAAATTTGTTAGCGTATTAATATGTAAAGTTTGATAATTTCACTAAAAAAAATTAAAAAATTTTAAATACCTATATTATTTTTGAAATTTTCCGTGGCTACTTTATTTCGTGAACAGTCTAGAAGGTTTTTCACAAAAATACTTCTCGAAGATAATTTTATGTTCACTAGGAATGGCACTAAAATTGTCGATCAACAATATACACTTACTGTTTTTGGAAAACCAACACTAACAAATTGTCCTTGTTCATTCATGCATCGATTGTGCTGCATACTGTGTAGGTAATAGTTAAACATTTTCAAATCATTAACAGTTTAATACAATGAGCTCTACTAGCAATATTGCACAACACAATACCGTAATCCTGATCTTTATTAATTTTGAATCCATCCTGCAGCTACCTTTTCATCATCTTTAGTAAGAGTTTTATTTGGTAAACAATAAGTTCAATAATAAAGCTTTTACAGTATAGCCATTGCATTGCTACTAGTGTTATATATGTTACTGTAAAAGCCCGAAATCCGGTAAATCCTAGGATTTACGCGTTAAACCTAGGATTTACCAATTTGAGGTTGGTAAATGTCCGAAATAGTGAATTATCAGTTCAATTTCGGATTTTTACCAGGCTACAACGGTAAATCTTAGGATTTACTGGTTCCTGTTGGTAAAAGTACGAATTTTATGTTTAATGACACAAAATGTGAAATAAATAATTAAAAGAAAGCATCAAATTGAATTGCATTAAAGGTTTTTGCTTTAGTATTTGTGCTGTAAAAGAACACATAAAACGATTGAAACAAAGAGATTTTTATATTAACACAACTGAAACGTTTATTTAAAAACAGAAAAATATTGTATATTATAATTATTTATTCAATATAGTGAAAAATTTTAAAATATTGCGTAAGTATACATAATTTCAATTTACTTGTTGGTACATGATGAACTTCCATGACATTTAGAATTGCATAATTTGCCGGATGATCTACACAAACATCTCTTGGTCGAACATTTCTTAGTGCAGTTGCATCTTTGGAACCCCTGTCCTCCAGATAAAGACAATTGTCGCACTGCTCCTCTTACACTTATTTCATTGGCCGGAACATCCAAGGTATCAATAAAATTGTCTTTACAAATGGTAAATTGATTCCTAGTAAATAATTGTGTAAGAGTTCCTACACTTGTTCCAAGCTGATAAAATTCATCGTTTTGAATATCCGTTATAGCAGCCAAGAGAGTTCTTGGGTCTGTTTTAGATCGATCTACCTCCGGTATTTTCACTTTAACTGTTTGTCCGAGTGTTGCAGGAGGAAATTTTTAGTTTGATACCATTTTCATTTTATTTGCCTGCTCCTCCAATGCTTTGCGAGCTTGTCGGTTTTCAAATTTACAAAATTATCTTGAGTAGGCTCAGCTCTTCCTGTTCAACCTGTTGTCTGTCTCTTCGACGTTGAGGCTTTCTTTTCTTATCTGCTTTTCACCAAGTTTTGCACCTTGGTTACTTCGCTTTGGGTGTTTCTCGCTGTGTATTGGATTTGCCTGGGTGGGAAGGCATTTTGAAGATCTCCATTTTTTTGTAAAGGCCCCTGTATCTGGTATTCCTAAAGATTACGAAACCTTTTGATTATCTGTGATGGGGTTACCTTAAGGCCGAAGTGTTCAAACATCGTCCAAAGACCCTGAATGATCTGAAGATTGAAATTGAGGAATAAATCATTCAGATTTGCACCACCCTGTATAATTAAATTTGACGTTTATATAAACAGGAACTTAATAAAGCACAATTGAAAATTCAATTAACATGGTATTCGTACATTTACCAATAGGAACCAGTAAATCCTAAGATTTACCGTTGTAGCTTGGTAAAAGTCCGAAATTGAACTAATAATTCATTATTTCGAACATTTACCACATCAAATTGGTAAATCCTAGGTTTGACGCGTAAATCCTAGGATTTACCGGATTTCGGGCTTTTACAGTAACATATACACTAGATATAACACATTATAGGCAAAGAGGGCTTTAATTACTTTGCAACTTTTCAAAATAATAATTGATCGGTTGACATAAACTTCTTTCTAAATGATGATTGGTAAATTTATAGAAATTTATTAATTGTTTTCAAACTTCAATAGAAAGAAAATTTCCAAAAATATTATATAAAACTCAAGAATAAGGTACTTTTAATCTTAGTTGCAACTTTTGACCCTTGATTTTTTCATTTGTACAAATAAGCATTTATATGACAACATTATTATTTGTACGAGGGAAAGTTATCCGAGGGTAATAGATCCTAAATATTTAAGTAAAATAATAAATAAGCAGATAAAAAATTATGTCATTGCAAGAATAATATCGACCTTCTACTAGGAGTCTTTTTTTATATAAAATAATAAAGTTTAGAATTTTTAGCAAAATCTTTAAGTTGATAGTATATTATACAAGGTCCGGCAAGTGGACCTAACTCCTTCAAATTTTGATTTTTTTGTTTGAAATTTTAAGTAAAAACTTTTTAGTTGCGAGACTAATTGAAGACTTAAAGTAAATAAAGGGCCAAGTGCCAAAAGAATAATTTAAAAAATTAAGTTTAAGTTAAAGGCGTTGGCACATAGCCCACCTTAAAGTCATAAAACCAATTCTAAAATTTTTGGCACTTAGCCCGTTATTTACTTCAGATCAATTAATCAAGCTATTTGAATTTTGTGTACAAAACTGTAAAATATTTTTTTCTGCAATTTCTGAATTTTAAGGGAGGTAGATCGTTTTACTGGATCGTAAAATTTAAGTTTTTAGTTTTTAAGCACCCTATCCACGATCAAATCTGGTCAAGTGTCCTTGAAGCATCAGGTACCATCAAATGAGATGGTAAGTTGGATGGTATGGAATTTAATGTGCATTTCTAGCTACATCAACAGTTAACTGTCACCATTAATATTTCTTATCTATGGCTCAATCACATCAACATCAAAACAATGTATAAACGGGGGATATCCATAACACAGCACCTGATTTTTATGCGCTTTTTATGCTTATAAAATAATTTCAATTTTGACTAAATTATCTACTAAACTGTTTGTACAACCCAAAACAAAACAGGTTATGAGCATTGACGACGTCACATTAAGTAAGGCACGCACTGAAGTGGTGTGGTAGTAGTGTGCTAGTGGCGTGGTGAAAAGTGGCAGGTGGAATCGGTAAAACCTATGTAAACTCGCCACTCCAACACCACACCACTAGCACACCACCACCACACCACTTCAGTGCGCGCCTTACCTTAGATCAACGTTGTCAAAAATTTAAACACCATGCGACTCTAACGTGCAACATACACTGAACTGTCATCGCTACATACAACACTGTACAAACAAGTTGATGTAAATAAATGTATAAAAATTAAAAATCACTCTGCAATCGAATTTCGCATAATGTGATAAATTGGAATTTTATTTTTATGTGGTGGTGATAGACATAATGAAATATGTACACTATCGGTTTAATTTTCAATCATTTACCAAAAGATTTAAAAAAATTTGTAAAAAATGATTAACTGGGATCTAACTTGTTGAAAATGTAGGTACTTTAGTTGCTTTTAATTATTTTATAATTTTTTATTGATAATATGTAAATGTGTTTTATTTGAAAGTCCACAATTCCCACAAAATTGATTGTTTGGAGAACCGTAAATAGAAAAATTTTAACAAAAAATGCAAAAAAAAAAAAAATTTCAGACGTATGTAAAGATTAATAACTTTCACAATAATTTAAGACGCATTTATATCGTAAAGTAAACATGTATGAACTCCTTGCACTCTCTGTTTAAAGAAAAAATTATCAGGTAAAGCCTATACAGTCCAACTTACCACTCGATTTGACAATGAGAACTAACGCTTCAAAGATAATATACTCAACTTTAAAGACACCTGATCAGATTGGATTTTGTGAGCAGAGCGCTTTACTCTTTTCTTGTAGGTAATATTATGTTCAGTTGGGATACTGTAACTAATTAAATTTTTACTTTTAATTAACTAATATCCATTTACATTAACTACTTTTTCAATTTTTTACAAAGTTTTTTGACTAGCATTTCTTTCACATTTCATTTCGCATTTTACACATAAAAATAATTTGAAAAAAATATTCTCACATTTCGTGAAACAAAATGAAAGTAAAATAACAAAAAGTGATTCGGAAATAAAGAAATGGTCGACAAAATATGCAGTAAAAATATTGCAAAGTAAGTAGTTCGTACAATTGGCCCCTGGTTGGTATTGTAAAATTGACCTGTGTTATGTCATAAAACTATTGATTCTTTAATCCACATTCAAACTTCTTTTAGTAAAAAATAAGACAAACATTGTAGAAATTGGGTTTGCAATTGAAATTTAAAGTTTGCAAAAGTTTTTAAGAATTTGAAGAAGTTATACGCATATTATTTAAATAGGGTCTACCATTCTTCCGGACGTTGAAAAATACGTATTATTTAGGTACACAATTACATAACTTTTTAACTTTTCTACAAAAAATGCAATATATATCGGTCGAATTCAACAAATTGTCTTTGAAGTAATATTCCCAAGCAAACTGAAACACCACATACATAGTTACATAATATTCCTATTAATATTGAAAAGGTTGCGCTGCATTGGTTCCTAAGTTATCAATATTTTTTTTAATTTAGTCGTTTTATTGATCATAATAAAATTTTATAATTATTTTAAATTATAATCATTGCGATGCTTACCAAGAGAATACCGGTTTATACTTTCAATTATGGTTACGTATCTCGAGCGAATTATTGCATTTCAAGGTGCTTTTTAAACATTGCAATATATGAATACTCTACATATTCGTAAGTAGGTACCTATATAATATTTGTGTAGATAATAACTAAAAGCTACATTAAATTTTCTAATATTAGGATTGAGGACGTGTAATACGAAATTAACCACCTGTATGTGTGTAATGCACACCATTCAACTAACAGGTTGAACATATTAAGTTTCCAAATATATGTCAGGTCGTTATTATTTTTTAAAACAATAAGAAAAAAAGACATTAAAAAATATTGATAATTTATGTACCTGTTCTCTCTGCTTCACGACGATCCATTTGCTAGTCTTGAAGCACATGCACGTGGCGAAAGGAAACATTATTCAGTCTTTAGTATATCAGTTTTTTAAACAATTTATGAAAATGTATATCAAAAAAGTTGCTTAAGGTTTCATGTTAATTTGCAATTTTTTATACACCTACATTTATTACACAGAGGTATTTTCGAGTATGCCAGCATATTCACATAATATTCTTGTTGTTATTGGACGATAATACAACACTGCGCCCTAGTTATGTGCTCGTACGATTACATGGCTAGTAAAATCGATACTGACTTGCTAACACTGCACGGAAGATTAAGAGACTGTAACCTCCGTAAACTTTATAATTGCACTTATAATTTTGAAAAATAATATAACTTTCTTATATTATGTAGTGCACAAAATTTCGTTGATAGGAAGGAATATTTGACCGAACTAGTGATTCTCACTACAACGCACAAATAAATAATATTATCTAGGTATATTATAATTATAAGTATCGGTGCAAACTTCGACCTATTAATAACATATCTACTTATATATAAAAATATAATACTTAATAGTACTCCTATCGGTGTTAAAATAAGTTAAAATGGTAATAAACCTTGGTACCAAAATTTTATGATCGAAACAGAAGCTTTTAGGCATGATGAAAGGGCACTAAAATTAATCGAACAAGTATTTTTCAAAGTGCGACCGTTTTCAAGAAATTGAGGGTAAAAGTTTAACAGAATAACATAGCAATAGATAATTGAGCGTGTTCCTTTCGAGCTTTTTCAAAATTTAATTTGACATCATCGACTTTTATTTAACTCACAATCTTCAATTTAACAAGAAAGTAGAAGATTTGCACTTCGTTATCTGATTATCAAATACGCACTTAACGTATGGATGTATTTGCAGTTGAAAATGTCACAAACCCCGTAATTTTACCTTTCATAGTTTTTTAAAGAACATTTTAAATTGTATCTATTAAAATTTTAGTATACAACTTCACCTTACATAATTTTTTACATAGAAAATTACATTGCTTGGTCATAACGTCGATCTCAGTTGCTACAGTAAAATTGTTATTGTCATGATCTGGATTCCACGTTAAGCCATAGTTCTTTATTTATGTCTAACCAGGAAATAATTTGACTTTTGCAAGTTTATCTTGATTTTAAAATGATTTATCCCTACCTTGAAATGAATTTAAGTTTTTCTTAATATTATTATTATAATCCATTAATAGAAAAGTAAACTGGTTTAGGTCCAGTATTTCAGTTGCTAGTTAAACTACGTTCCAGGATTAACTTACGTTTATGGCTGCCTGATTGGTCAGATATCAATATAAACGCAGTTTAAACTCGGAACGTAGTTTAAACCACAACTGAAATACCGCCCCTTAGAATATTATATCATTTTAAATTTTTAATATCAAAATGTGCAATAATGTAAACATAAAAACATAAAAAACTCAAGAAAAAATGAGTACGTATTTTATTATTTATGCTGTATTCTAAAGCGAAAAAGTCCAGAGCTGGACTGCTGGGCAAGTTACCCAAAAAAAATGCGTATAAGAAGTTTTGTGAAAGTTATTGTATAAGTACCTAATATTATATTTCTATATGAATTTTTAATAAAAACAAGTTAATTAAATCAATTAATATTGAATCAAATGGGTTTTTACCAAATACAAAATATTACTTTTACGATTTCGGGGATAATCCATGCAGATCATTAGGTTTTACCATGACCTACGTATTTTAAATTTAGCTCATATCAAATTTTATTATAAAATAATATTGTTATTAAATTGTCGTAATGGTGCTAGTTAGTAATAAATATAAAAGTTATTGTATTGCACAGAATAGCTTTTACTTTTGAAATAGAATAAAATTCAAAACATTAAAAAAAGTCTTTTACGTAAAAATGTCGTATAATTATTGTTCTTATTTAAATAATAACATCCATCTATTTGTTTCAGTTTTTTTTCTTGAAGTTATGACGATATTAACAATGTTTTTTATTGGAAACTTGGTTTTTTCTAAGTTGTAAATACATAGTTGTACTTTGTATTATATCAATTTCAAATAAAAGTAATAAAAAACTAATACATGAATGCTGTTAAAATGTGTCTTTTAAATAATAAAAAACCATTTTACAAAAACTTTATTTTTCCAATTTGATGAAATTTATTCCATATTTTGCGACTTATAAAAATTAATGCGTGACAGGTACGATTATGTTTTAACTTCGAATATTCGTGTTTTCTAATAACAAAAAAAGATTTTAAATAAAATTTTATCCGCATTGTTATACTTAGTTACTTATAAAGTAATTTAATAATCAATCGTGTATATCATGAACCTACAAAGGCAACAAATCAATAACAATAATTGTAAATTAATTAGTAATTTAAAAAAATTCATCATTGGCCATTAGAACTCATTTAATTTTTATTACACAAAGGATGATAATGGACAGATAATATTTTGTTAAATGTAATTAAATCAAATCAAGACTGGTCCTAAATGAGAAGCCACTTCCGACTACATATGAATAGACCAATAGCAATAGACGTCACCCTCAAGTGTAACCCTGGTGAGTAAACGAGAAAACTTTGAGATACTTATGTACCTATTAAAGAGTAGAAAGTAATTGAAAATTGTGATTTATAACAAATAAAGAATCGATTAGGGGGTATCGATAGATTTAAATTGCATTTTATTGTGATGTCCACCTAATTTTATCGTAAGATTTTAAATCCCTCTAACACAGTGGTTCTCAACCTTTTTGTCGACGCGGAACACTTAGAAAAATTGCGGAACACGATGTTTATTATTAACATATTTACAAAACAAATTTTTGTTCAATTTAAATTAATAATTTGTTTAATAATTTATTAATATTTTTATTATTTTAATAAATTAATTACGATTATTTAAATATTTCGCGGAACGCTTAGAACAGATTCGCGGAACACTGAATATAAATCAAAAAATAGTCAAATTTTTAAGGGAACGGTAAGATTCGCCGCGCACGATTCGCCGTGAGTTTTTTATTTTTATCCGTTTAGTAACCTCATCTATTGATAATCTTTGATAGATTTTTAACCCATAAAAATGAATTAAATAAATTAAATAGATAAATTTCTCAAAAGTTAGAAAAAACAACAGTAGTTGTTTGTTAGTATTTTCGTTTATTTTCAATTTTATTTAGATTAAGCCTCCAACATCTTGAAATTGTGGGCCAAACCACGAAGGTATTCTAATATATCCCGATTCTCAAAATCAATGACTAATGGGAAGATTCTTTGATCTGCAAGGATAAACTTTTTATGCTCTTTTGCAATAGGGTTCCCGGCAACTATGGTTTCACAATACACGTCTCTGTATTTTTGAACTTTTTTAAATTCGTTTATGAAGGCGCGGTCGTAGGCTAGTGCTAGTGCCCTGGGCTCCGAGGGGAATCGGAAGACGTTGAACGTTAAAAAAACCGATAGATATATAGTATATGAAACGCCAAATAGTCGGTCTTTCGATGCTCAACTGCGATTGTAGCCTCCTATGAGCTGCCTCCGCAATATTATTAGTTCTCTGTAAATAAATTTAAATCAGCACTTGATTTAGTCGAAAACTAAAAGTTTTGTACCTGGATATTATTGATAATTCTTTCATATAAGTTCCATGTCTCCGGAGGAAACATTGATCTGCGCTTACCATTGCCTCTACGATTTCTTTCGCCCATGTAGTACCTTTCGAACCAATTGGCTAAGGAATAAAATACAGAAAAATACGATAACAATATAACATCTTACCTATTGAAGTACTTGAGGATGAATAAATTAGGAAGTGACTGTTCGACATCTAAAATTGTTTGGATTTTTCTTCTTCGAAATAGTATAATGCGATTGGTCAATATACCGTTACCAATTATTATCATGTATTCATGTAAATACAAAAGGTCCACAAATCAAATAATTTTCTTCTTGTTTAATTCCGAAGATTATTGATATGTGGCGCTAGAAGCTCTCGGAGAATCGTGCTTGGCGGCGAATCGTGCGCGGCGAGTTGTACCCAACCCAATTTTTAAGGCCTATTTATAGGTTTTTTGCTTAGCTTTCATAAGGTTTATTTTGCAAATAAAAGGTACTAAAAGTAATTAAATTATTATCTAATTTTAAAGTAAAGAATTTTAAGATCCGAAGTAGTTAGTTTGAAGGTTGGAACTTCAAATTATTAAATTACACAGTATTTTAAAAAATAGTTGTAATTGGATGTATATGAACATGAATATAACAAGACGCACATCTGTTTTTCAGGGCCAAATTTTCGACAGTTCCAAAATTATATGTCAATTTTTTTTAGTTTCCGAAGTTATTATTAGTATTGTGAGCATTGATTTTTAAAATTGTTTTACTGCTTGAATAGCTTACTAGACTAACCCTGCTTATTGTTATAATGAAGATCATCAGTTTAGGGCAACGATCAGCAATATTACGACAAAATATAATCATCAACGCTTTTTTAATAAAATTAAATCCGGCGCTCTTATTGGGATACACTTTATAATTTCGCATGATTGATTACTCAGTTTCAGATTATAGTTTTCTTTCTGTAAAATATAAAACTTACTGCAATTTAAATAACCAAACACGCTCTCAAAACGTTGAACTTATTTAACTAATAAACTAAAAATAATTAGGATGTAGGTACCTATTACCTATAATAAAAATACGAATTTTATGAACGTATAGTTTTTTATTTTGTAAAAATATTAAATTTTATGCATAAGTCTACAAAATTTATGAAATATTGCATTCCAAGAAGGGTATTAGGTATACATGCCGAAGGAAGATATAGAAAGTTGGATTGTCAATATTTTAACTTAACGTGCGTTTGCTTTAGCAATAAATTATAATACGTATCAAAATATATATATACCTTCCTATCTATATAAAATTTACTTTTTTTTGCTATTGATGCTTATAATATATAGACTGATCCAATTTAAAGAGGCACCCATGCTAACAAGCTTGAGCTATCATACTACTATAGTGACAAAATGACAACAATTAGGAAACACGCTTTCCAGTCAAAATAATTAAAATTATAATTTAAAAGTACAAATTGTTGATATTTCTTACTGTTGTTGCAACGTTCCGAGTGCAAGGACGCAGCGAATTAATCAGTTCTTTAGTTTTTAGATATTACTCGGACTAGATAGTCATGTATCTTTTTATTTATTTTATTTAAAATGGCATTTTCGATCAAATGATCCGACTTGAATGAAGTTGACTTGCTCAGGTTTAATGTTTTAATCTTGTAAATCAAATTCTTCTTTAACAGCAATATTGCTTAAAGAAGTTGATGCAACGTGGGATACAGGAGAAGAAACAAGATTTGGAGAAGTTAATGGAGTAGATGTACCAGAAACGGAAGAATGTGACGGAGACTCTGAGGGAGGCGGAACAGGATTTGAATAGTTTTTATACATAGATTGAGAAAATTGGGTACGACGATTGAAATAAAGATTTTCTGGCGGATTATATTCTGGATATTGGTTACGCGACATGGGAAGGGCAGAGTACTGATTCTGTTCGTACAAGCCTCTATCTGCGTTTAAAAAAATTTCCATAATTTCTTTCTGTATGACACTTTGTGTTAAAAAATTATATCTCCTCAATTTTTTTGCTACAATATTTCCAAAATCTTGTAACTCGTCATTGGTTTCGGTCATTGGTAAATGTGTAAAAGATTTGTCGTGATTCCTATCGTGTGACCGTTTTCTTTTTTTAGGCAGAATAGAAATAGGCAATGGCAAAGATACTCGATTAATATCGTCCGTGTTAGGATCATCTTGAATTTCTGCTGTCTCCTGTTCGTTCGGTATCTAAAATTTAATAAAGAGTATTTACATCTTCTGCGCAGGAACTTAACAAAATATGGCTTTCGTATAAAACTTTTATAATATAGAAAAAAATAACAAATATCTATCTTTTTATTGTATTGTATAGTTGAAGTTATAAATAAATTACTACTGTTATTCTGTATAAAATGAAAGTAGATATAATTCAAAACTTACAGTATTATTGACTGAAGGCTTTGGAGCATCCTTATCCCATATAAATTTTAAACTATTAAAAGCAAACCATGAACTCTCGTATGTTTGGTCTGGACCTATAAAATAACTTTTTGCAATAAATTATAAATTAATAACAATAACAGAAATAACAAATTATATAATATAAACATCAAATTATCCAGTAAAATAGAAAAATGTGTCTATAATTGTCTTTCAGTGACCCAAGCTGATCCATTAAAAATGTAAACATGAAATTACACAATATAGGACCCAAAACATTACATTCTATAAAAACATTTGCTATTAAATTTAATCATTGACTATAGTAGTTATCAAGACACGCAGCCATATATGTTTTAATGCAATACTAAATTGTCGCGACAACTAGATGGCGCTAATTTTCAATGTAAATCCTCATTAACAATTATTAATCTCGCGATCCATTCCGTTAGAACGTGTGGACTGTATAGTGCGCGGAGTGCGTCCGAGTGAGAGGGACATAGAATTTACAATTCCTCCATATGGCTGCGTGTCTTGATAACTACTATAGTCAATGATTTAATGAATGTTTCGATGTTTCCATGCCACGAAAAAACAGACGTGTACCTTTAGTAAAAATTCCACTTTGCTAAAACTTTCCGTTCGAGAGATTTCGATGGGATAAATTTATATTAAAATAAAGTACTGCATCCCCGGTCATATTAATTATTATTATTGTTACGTGGTAGTCATATGTTCTTTTTGATCTTTAATTTTATTTGTCCAAAGTGAACCGAGGTGGTTTAAAAGAATTTTAGAAGGGCTCTGGCGATAAGTATTTTGTTGATAAGCCTAAATAATTGTGTTTGTAATTCATTTTTATTCTTTCAACTATTTTAAATGGTTCGTTGCTTGTCTAAAATTCAAAGAATTAAAATTCTGATGATGATCGGCTACGAGAATAGAATTCTCTCTCAATTAGAGGTGTGCAATTTATTCAATAATAAATATTCCAACGAGAAATCAATTATACGCATACCACCGTTAGCAAAATAGAACAAAACCTTAAAGCAATTTTGTAACTTTAAGACTGATTATCTCGAAAACTTTTCCATTCATTTTCATTTCCATATACTCAGAAATGTATGCTTTATCTAAATCCGTCAAGAAAAATAAGGGTTGCCATTTAAAAAAATTTACTATGTCGTCCCAGCTCAAAAACAAAGCACGATAAAAAAATGACTATGGCAAAAAACAGGGTCAATTCAAAAAGAAGGTTGACTTGTACGAGAATGCTTTGAGAAAATTACTTTTAAAAAATGTATCGAATTTGTTCCAAACTTTACGATCTCGCTGCAAGCATTGAAACCATGTTGTGTGTGTAAAATGTCCTATTTAATTTTTGTGAGGAGCCGCCAAGTCTTCATCGCCGCCAGTGGAGTATGTACATAATATATAGCTGATATTCGACCGCACGACTGATACCGCCATACACTTCAATTCCATCGCCCCTATATTAAACTACGTGTACTAAATAATATGCGATTACCTACGTTAGAAATTAATAGATACCGCTATCTATTCTATAACTATTAAGTATAATAATAAATTATAATATCCGTAATAATATAATAGGTACCTCTATTATTAATTAGGTAAATACTGATAATGTGATAATTAATATTAATTCGATTATTCTGAAAATAAAAATTTTAGATAATTATTTATGTTATTACTCACCATGTTTTCCCAATCTAAAGTTTTTCTTAATTTTTGCTTTTTCTCTTCTCATCCCAGACATCAACGTACTCATTTTCTGTTTGCATTCTTCTGCTGTCGTTCCCATTTTCAAAGCAATTTTCTCCCACGCATCTTTTCTATCTATTTTACTATAATGTTTTGCATGCTTCGCACACCACAAAACTTTATGGTTTTTATATAAATCAATAAAATTCAAAACATTCGCTTGAGACCATTCCATTATAAAAAAATTAGTATGACACAAACATTAAGTACTTCGACGAACTGCCTGCTCTTAGCATGTAACCTGTAATGCTTGGATGCTACGAGTTGAGGTTACGCCTAGTTACGCGATTGCATACTACCGTTCTCGGTTACGGGATGTGGTTCCCTACCTTCTTGTTTAGAGAAATCGAAATAAAATATATAGCTGTCTCACTTATATGCACAGAAGACCAGTGTGTTTAGTTTTATTATTGAAAGCTTTATCTGAATTCTATATTTCATTGTATAATAAAAATAGTTTTGTTACAAGCATAGCCCAAACAAGACTTTTAAATTTATAATGTTCATTATTAACTGTGTAGCCAGTTCGATTCTCCAATTGATTTTCAATTTTCGATTTTAATTTAATATATATTTTTTAATAGGAAGAATACTAATAATTTTGATACTAACAGATTTTTGTAAATCCTATAATATTATTATTTTGCCATATTTACCATAATTTGCAAAAATATGCCAATTCATAATATAGTAACTGAAGATTTTATTTAAAAAAGGCTACCGTTTTATTACTGTCATTGGCGTAGCTAGTCGGAGGCGAGGGTCCGCCCTGGGTGCACTTTTTAGAGGAGGCATTTCGCAACGAATGAGATGGGCTTAGAAATTTTTGCAGTGTTGTTGCATAACATAACGAAACGGAAATATAAAAAAATGGACCGTTGGAATTACTCCGGCGACTATGCTACCAATACTTCCACACAGTTGACAATATTTTTAACTATTGCCATTAGTATTACGAGTTGCGAGAAAAGTTTCTCCAAATCATAATTGTTAAAAAATATTTAAGATCTACAATGGATTCGTTAAGATTTAGAAATCTCGCGATATTGTTTATCGAACATGAATTAACAAAAGAAATAAATTTTGATGATGTTATTGACAGGTTTGCATAAAAGAAAGCAAGAAAAATTAATCTGAAATTTAATAATTAAATAAAATATTAAACAAATAATCATTTCTCCTTTTCTATTATTATTGAAATTTTTTCATTATTCTTTGCATTAAATAATTTGATGTGTCATGCTTTGAGCGCAACATCTGGATACAAAAATTAGAAAGAAACTTTAGCTACGCCACTGCATTGTGCTATTCTCTATCCGTTAAAGCTCGAGCAAACACCCTAATTGTATATTCTACTTACATTTTAGTCCTGAAGTGAAAGTAATTGCAAACTCAATCAAATCTCGGCTATTAGAATAAAAACCATTTTTAATTAAAATAATCGTGGTTTGTTTAAAAATTAAAATGTACAGAGGCGCTGGTGTCGAGATACCGTTTCTAATTCCTACAGAATTGAAATTTAATAGTAGATTAGAGTCCAAAGTTATATAAATGTTGAAACTATAATGTTATTTACAAAATAATTTAAAAAAGTAATCTGCCTAGACCACTATGTGTACGAGGATAGATCAATAAGTACCCGTGTTAGGAATGAACGCGCAACTTTTTCCCATTTTTTAAAATTTACTTTTCAACGTAATCTTCTTTTAGATCAATACACTTTTTATAACGTTTCTGCAATTTCTTTAACTCTAAAAATACGATTTCTCAAACTCTTCAAAATACGCTACTGCCATATTTAAATTGATTCCCCAAGCCAAGTTTTCATGTTGGGGAACAGAAAGAAATCGTAGGGAGCCAGGTCGGTCGAGTACGGTACGTGAGGCAGTAATTCATATCCCAGTTCATGCAATTTGGACACGAAAATTTCGGACGAATGTGCTGGTGCATTATCGTGGTGAAACAGCACTTTTTTCTCAGCCAGATGGAGCCGTGTTTCTTTCATTTTCTTATTGAATCTCTCCGACAATTCACTGTAGTACTATTCCGTGATGGTTCTTCCTTTTGAGAATAATAATTCCTTTCGAATTGAATAATACATCAAAAACAGATGTACGACCATGTTTAAATTCGTTGAACCAATATCTCACGGTTGTGAATAGATAGTGAAGGGTCCCCATAGACAGCATCCAACTTCGCTTTTATTCCTTCGCATGATTTTCCATCCAAAAATAAAAAGGGAATATTGCTCTTTTTTTATTTGATTGAGAAGCACGCAACAAGAGTGCTACAACTGGTTGCCAAGTAAAAACTAACCTATGAAGTAGCCTGATATTTAGTATTATGATGGTATCGTTTGAAAGATGACAGTACACGACGGTAATGTCTTCAAACACAGGTACTTATTGATCGACCCTCGTATACTCAAAACACCGCGATAATCGTAAGATATAGAAGAAAGCATCCTGCAATGGCAATAAAACAGCCCATTTGCTTTTCACAATGAATTAAAATACATTTATTTGAGAATTTACATATTATTAATAGGGAAGTTAAGATTAGTAGGTGTAAGTGAGTGTTAATATTTATTGTAAAATATTTATTAAATATGATTATAAAAACAGCATTATTTTGTATAAAATATGAAATGTAAATGTAAAATGTAGGTAAATTAATGTGTTTTTGTATTACATTTTTTTTGTATTAATTTAAAAAATTTTTCAACCGCATTTCTAGGCTAGAACCTGATAATAGGTATGAGAAAGTTGTCTGAAACCGACCCCTTCTGGTATTTTACACATAAATTCAAATAGAGACCTACTTATTACTTTTTGTTTTTAGTTTTTCCCCAAGCAAACTTTTGATCTATCCCTTACCTGTTCTAAGCTACAGCCAAAAAACGAAAACAAACATTTTGGTAGTTCTAAAAATTCTCGTTCCAAATACGACCTCCCCATATTCCAAATCCAGATATTCCAGATTTTCAATTTTAACTTAATTTTTTCTTGTTGTTTTTAAATTTAATTTAATGTTTATTTACGCATAACTCAAACTTTATTTAAACATAAATTGTAATAAAAATGGAAAAGTAGGTATTTTATGCCCGGTTGTACCGGATTATTTCAAAACTTAGGACAAAAAGTAAGTTTGCATTTGACATTCCAAAACAGCGTTAAAACATCAAATACATGTTTAAATAAATAAGTACACTAATACGAACTTAAGTTTTGCCGTAAGTTTTCAAATAGTGTGGTGCAACTGGGATTAGAAATGACAGAAAAGTTTCTTTATTTATTTATAAAATTTATAATCATTTATTTATAATACATACAAGATTGACGGCGTTTACCTAACTCCCCCCCCCCTATTTAGAGCTGACAAAAGCGCACAGTCATATTTAAACAATTTTGATTGGAGACCTATGGTAGAAAGTTTAATATTTTCTTAAATTCAAGTGTTTTTTTTAATTAAACGCTGTTTTAAGACCAACCAATTATATCACCATCCAGCAATTTTATTACAGTTTCATGCTTATATGTTATCTAACGAAACTTCCCCATTCTCCACCATGAAAGCAGGTTTCTTAATCAACGGTTTATCTATCGTAGATAGTAAATTCTAATAGGTATAGGCTTGGAACACCATTCCATTGTTAATTGTTACTGATGGGCAAGCCTCTCTTCTGAATGCAAAAGCTATAGGGATTTTTTCGATTTATCCCTATTCTCCATAGTTTAAACCACTTACAGAATTTGTACAGATGAATTTGTAGGAATTTCACGGCCATTCTAATCTTCGTGCTGGATGCCATCACAGCGGTATTATCGGTAAATGTTGCTAGAGTGGTATTTTTAACGGTTGGCATATCTGCTGTATATATGAGATACAGAATTGGTCCCAGGACAGATTTAATAATAAATGTAGTAATATTTTATAAATTTTTGTAGTAAAATTTTGTGATACTATGTTCCACAAAATTGTTGAAGATTCAGTAATAAATTTTTTTTTAGTGTATTTACTACATTATTGCAGTACAAATTTTAAATATTTTAGTAATAAATGCTACATTTAATTCTTACAGTAAATTTTAATAGAATTTTACTACAAGGTCTTCTAAAACTTTCAACAAATTGTCTAAATAAGTTTTACAAAATATACTACAATTTTGTAGGAAATTTTCATAGTAGGTTTTTTCAGTGTTTATTTTCATATTTTCTGGTTTTTGAACTATAATAATTTGCGAGAGTAAAATAACCCACCCACAAGATGGCATTAAATATCATAGTCATCATTCTGATACCGGAATCCGGTAGTTCTTGTAATATTGTACCTGTGATAAGATCGAATCCTAGTGCTTTTTTAGAAGAAATTTGGTGGCAAATAATGTAGAGTACCTACTTCCGTTTTATTTACTTTTTTGATTGGTAATGTCATCTGGTAAGGAGCACTAAGCAATTGACAAATAAAGTCTTCTTCATTGGGATCACACTCTCTTGGCAGAGGTGAGTTTACCCTTGAGAGATGTTGGGCAAAGGTATCCGCCTTCTCCTTATTACTTCTTGCCCCATGTCCGTTGGGAGGAATAACACTTCTATGAGTTGGCAACACTCATTCGGTATAAATAAATAAAAGTTGGTACCGTTTTATCACTAAACTACCTTGTTTTCTCTTTTTTGTTTTATTCAACAATCGCTGAGTAATGTCAAGTCTTAGAATCACGTCTAAGAAGTTTGTGTTCATAGTCCCTTTTGCGCATTCAACGTCCTACCATAACCGACGACAGCAAATTGGGAGTTATCTTTTATTTGCCAAGAGGATACACTACAACTTTTAACAAATCCAAATCAAAGAAAGAAAAATAGTATTTCCAGCTACAAAGTATTGGTTGAAAATCTTATCAAATTCTAACAAAGCAATTGAATTTAAATCGACTCCAAACTAATAAATAATTCCAAAAATATACAAAATCTAAAATAGGTTCAATAAAAAATATAAGCAAAATTATATACGGAATGGATTACGGAATGCAAAGATATGTTAACATTCAATTGAAACATCAGTCATAAAACTAGGTTAATTTTTTTTCTAGAAATGTTAACAAACATACTGTATAATAATAAATGATGTGCAAAATATTGAAATATTTCATTTGCAGTTAAACGAATATGAAGTAGAAGAGACAAAAATACCAAGACAATCGCTTCTAGAGCCATCTACTGGTTTTATTTTGGAGCATTTTTTATATATTTGCCACCTAAATACTATCTTCAAACTTAAATTCAAAACTTCCATCTTGGAAATATTATCAGTTTACAGTTGTTTAAGCTTTAGCCATTTCCTAATAATATATGATAACAATTGAAAATTATAATCATTAATCATTATTAAAATAACTTCGCCTGACGCCCTGACGTAACAACTTTTATTATAATTAAAAACTTTGCAAAAATAAATTTTAAATCTGATATTTAATACCAAATGTAAGATTTCGTTTATGTAATAACTCGAACAGAGTATTATCACAAATAAATTGATAAAAATTTTAATATTTTAATATGAAATATAATAATCCAGTGTATGAGGGCCGAGAGGAACGAATCAATTTTTTTTTATCACAATAATTTTAACTATGCATAAAGAGTTTGTTAAACCTTCAAAACAATTTTCAGAATGATGTTATTCCATTATGTTTTGTTTATGTGGAATTTCGTGGTATTCTCAATATAATCATATAATATGTCAATTTAAGATATTTTTATTAATGATGTCGTATTATAGTTTTTCGATAAGTATATGTATAATGCTAATTTTAATCTTTTCTTTTAATAAATTACTTTTTAAGAAAATTTAGGAGCAAAAAAAGGCGAGGGAAAGCAAAGGAAATTTCATGGTTCTCTGCGATGTGTGCATCAGAGAACCACTGCATTGAAAACATTTACATGATACTCACCAAATATTATGAACAAAAGTTTAGGCCATGTTCATGCAGGGCCGGATTATTAATGTATGCGCCCCTAGGCAAAAGTTTTTAAGCGCCCCCCTCCCCAAAAAAAATGTTTCTGGAAAATTTCGATCTTAGTCTCAATATTCTTAAATTTTTGAAATTTATTAAACTTAAATTATCGTCCTACAAATACAATTATATTTATCTTAAAATCAGTTCTCGCGAAGGCACCAATTTTTTGTATAATTATTTACCTATTTTGTGATAGTTTTATACTCCTGAATTGATTAATATCTAAAAAAATATTATAATAAAAACAACATTTTATTCGATAATTATTATGACAAAATACATTATTACAAATTTAAATTATTCTTCTGGATTTCGTGTTTGCAAATTCTGTTATAACTTTTTCAAAATTAGAAGTGTTGCTTAGCTCTCTACCGGCTCACTATTTATAGACAAATCAGCTAAATTCGTCAAGTCCTTCTTGAGAAATTGAATTTCTTAAATATGTTTTTGTTCCCTTTAAAGTTGAAAATGACCTTTCCCCACTTGTATTAGTTAAAAATATTCTTGTTGCAATTTCTAAATTTGGAAACATTGAAATCAATTTATTCTCTTGAATAAATGTTAAAATTTCTTTCATATTCATCTTCAATATTTTCAATAAATTATTTGAATTAAATGCACTTTTCAGAAAATTCTAATTTCAAGTCTTCACAGCATATGGTTTAAAGATTTTTTGAATGATTACGTAAATTGCCATCGTCAAGGTTTTTCAAATTATTTAAAAATCTAAAATTATTTTCAATTTTGCTATAGGCAGTTACCCCTTTTTTAATTATTTTTCTTTTAATCTGTCTATAATTCCAGATAAGTGTTAATTCTCATTTCAGCTTTCCTGTTTAACCCGACTTCCCCGTACTTAAATACTTTTGCCAACCTGTCTTTAACAAGTCTTCGTTCGCTTTAAATCGTTTTTATATTCATAAATATTCGACAATTCTTTTCCACGTTCTTGGTAAACGTCTGATCTCTAAATCTGCTTTGATTTGCTTTGATTAACCAAAATTCAGTTAAAATTCTAGTTTCCAATAATCCAAAATTTTGTAGTAACTCATTTGCTTCAGCCTTTTATAAGGTTTTTCAGTTTACTTAATATTAGCTAAAATAATTTGAGCGCCCTCTTGCTGATCGGAGCCCCTAGGCAGTTGCCTAGTTTGCCTATTGGATAATCCGGCCCTGTGTTCATGTTAATTTTAAGTGTAGATATTAACCACAGCAGACAGCAGTAGATTGGTGTGATCGCTGGTTAAGTTACAGAGCGGAAATTCTGAGTTCGAATCTCGGATTTGACAGAATTTCTTAAGTGCTTTTTTCTTTCTTGTATCAGAAAAATTTAATCCATCAATAATTTCTCTTATTTTATTTTATTCAAAAATCTCTGTGAAAATTTTCAAGTGACTATATAGTATAGGCCAGTGGTTCCCAAACTTATTATTTATCTCACGCCTCCCTTCTACTAAAAAATATTATTGGCGCCCCCTTTAAAAAAAGGTGCTATTCCACAAAACAAAACTTTTCAATTTTTCAAAAGAAGGGAAGGGAGTTTAGGGAAAAATAATTTTTTTCTCAACTACACAAGTGGCCCGCGCCCCCCTTTGCAGATCTCTGCGCCCCCCATTTTGAAAACCACTGTTATAGGCGGTACCGCTTATAGTTTGCGGTGCAAAACTTAAATAGACGAATTACGAAGCGGAAAACTGCGATTCAATGTCTGGTAGTGCCGATTACGCTGCTGTGATCTAAGAACCCAAGTTCAATCTATAAGCTCTGATCTAGAAAGATGGGCACCCTACTACTACACCCTACTATTATTCAAGTGCATGAGTGCTAAGTGTAAAACTTGGTACATAAAATACAGTGATAATAAAAAACTTAAATAACAAATTTTAGCCAAAAACATTTAACATTTAAGATTTAAGATTTTTCTCACTTTCTGATTGATGTTTTCTACTGCTTTGCTAAATGGAAGGCTTAGTTAAAAGTTTTATAAAACCGAGCATAAATTTATCACCATTTGATAAGGTTGGATTTGAAATATAGTATTGTGAAAAAATTAAGATTATGGATATAGTCTTAATACATAATTATATAAAACAAAAAGTTTGTATGTATCCGTCCGTCCCATCAAAATCTTCCGAACGGAAAGTTCCCTCAAAACGAAATTTTAACTGGATATTCCTAGAGTTCTAAGGATAACGCCAGTATTCCCAGCTCACTACGTCAATTTATTTTTGTAAAATTGGGAAACTTTTTCCGTTTATCAATTTCGTTTAAAATATTATATAGTTTATAAAACACATTGCTCTTCTATAAACTATTTTTTTATAATTTAGAAAAGAAATTTTCATGTCAAGTTTTCAGGCATATACCCTGTATAATTAAATATGAATATCAATAGTGAGCTAAAGGTTACAAATAAATCTTATTATATGGATTTCGCAATCCTATACAATTAAATGTTGTAAAAAATTATTAATGATTGAAAGTGCTTACTGTTCATTAATCCGTAAAATATGCAAATTAACTGTGCGCGTTAGTAATTTTTTCCAGGTTTGTCTGATGAGAATCCGAAATTCGAAACACCTATGCATACGTGTCGCACTTAATTTGCATATTTTTCGGATTAACCCTACAGTGCATACGTCAATAAAAATCACACCAGTGCATACGTAGGGCCTGTTAGGCCCGTAGCTTTAAATCGACGAATGTTGGGATATTTCAGGAAAATAAGATAATTTTTGTATATATTAAACTTTATAATAATAAAATATTAAAAAAAACAAAATTGTTGAAAGAAATCAAGGGAATTATTACGAAATATTATAAAATTCCAAGTCACCTGAATCTTGCAATTAGCTGAAGTCATTGAAGTTGCATATATTGCATTACGGCGACTCGTAAGAATTGTAAAGATACTTTTGATAAATATAGTTGAATTACATGGAAATTATCGCAGTTTTCTTATTATTTTGCGAATAATGATTTCAGAAATTGTTATACAAGCTGAAAAATTTTTTTTACAAAACTTATAATTTGATTGGAAACCGATTACCATTTTTAATATTAAATAGTAACGCCAGTGCATACGTCGGGCCTACTAGGCCCGAAACCTTTTTATTGACAATCCATTCTACTTTTTCAAGTTTCATATTTTAGACAGCTACTAATGATATGGTGAAATTTATTTAAACGGTTCTTCTTTTATATTCATTTAAATGTTCACTCGGGCCTGCTAGGCCCTACGTATTCACTGGAGGGTTAATGAACAGTAATCACCTTCAATCATTAATAATTTTTTACAACATTTAATTGTATAGGATTGCGAAATCCATATAATAAGATTTATTTGTATCCTTTAGCTCACTTTTGATATTCATATTTAATTGTATTATCAATAGCTAATAATTATACCCTGTATATAGTACATTGAGTCGGCATTGAATTCGGAAAGCTCTAGCAAAATGACAAACGTATAAAACACTGTTTTCTTTTTTACTGCAACTACTCTATTTTTGTATAAAATTTAGTTTGTAAATAAAAACCAATAAGAGAAGTGGCAACCAATCGAGTTCTACACCATTCAAGTTGTACATCAATCGAGTTACTGTTTTCATTTGCTTAGGAAGTATTATTAAGTTTTTTTAACCCAAAAAAAGTTCCAACGCCCGATTCCAGTATTATAAGATTATGATATATTAAATATTGTAATATTGTAGCTTTTGGATTAATTTTTATTTGCTCTTAAGCCGGTTTCACATCAATGAAAATTTGCGTTGTATTTGGCACAAGTTTACTTGTTGAGCTGTCGGTTTTCTAGTAACTTTCGGCAGTACAACACACAAGATAAATATTTATGTGCTAATAATACATGACGAATTTAAATTTGCGCAGCAAATATTTTTGTTAAATTTCAAAATATAATTTACAACATAAAATTTTATTGATGCGGAATCGGCTTTACATGAAACATCGTATTTTATTTTTACAAACGCACCGCACCCCGACGGATGAAGTTCAAACATTGAATTTCTGTAGTAGCGTTTAGGTTGGTTTTTGTCAAACGCACCGCGCACTTGTAAATACGTACATAAACGCTGCAAAAAAAACGTGCGTTTGACATAAACCAACTTTTACTTTATAATTTGATCTTTAAATTTCAATATAGATTCATTATTATTTCAAAAATGTTTTATAATTATAACATTGATGAAACATTATTTAGAATGAAGTTATACGTTTTGTAAGGCATTTAAAAAATTAAAAACTCTTCTGAAAATATAAATTTTTTTTGAAAATAATGAGTTTCAATTTTTTCAGATTATTATTTTCATTTCATTTCTTTTAAATATTTTGGATTTTTATATTTTTATACAAAAGCTCCAAATTACCTAATTGACAACGATATTCTTTACTCACCGAATTTGATAACATTATTTATTTCGTAATCTTAAAATGCTGCTATGGTGCGTCAGGAATATTTTTAAGATGAAATAAATACAGGACTCCTCATTTTGCACAAACAACATAATATATCAGCGAAAACGAATTCTGAAGCATAAGCCCTGTTAGCCTGATGATTTGATATGGATTCATTCAGTTGAATAATTATAAAATTCCGAAAATTAATATCTCCAAAACTAATAATAAATCGACATTGAAATTTGGAAGACATAGGGTAAGTGTTCCGCCAAACCCTATCAAAATTAAAATAAGTGTTTTTTATGTGAAAAATGACTTTCAATTTTTTCAGAAAAATTGCAATATTTTTGGACTTTTTGGATTTATATAATTTTTTTACGCCGTAGGAAAAAAATGAATCCAAAAGCTACAGAATCACCAAACTGGTACAATTTTTCTTTTGCATTGTTGTGATGGCTGGAAAAAATATGCCCAGGCATATAAATTAGGGCTCTGGTTATAATAAATTAAATTTATTAAAAATACAATTTATTATTATAGTATAACATATTACTTTGTTAATTGGGGTAACTGGTTTTCTCTGGATTTCTTATATACAAAATCATAATAATATAATCAAAATTAAAAACTAAAAAATATGGTTTCTGGTTTCTGGTAGTTCTGGTACTTAGATAAGCCCAACAGACTTAAACCTTATAATTTTTAATAAGTAATAATTATTATTTATACAATAAACAAATCATAATTTATTTTAATGGAATAAATTCTAATTGGTTTATTAAATTAGACTTTGATATTTCTAATCCACATGGAATGATGGCAATCCTCAAGTGACTAAAAAAAAAAGAAAAAAACTAAACTGTTTGATAATTATATTGTCCTTTATTTAATTTACCTAAACAAATAAGTATCACTTGGTTGTACTTTACATAACAAATAATTGATTTTGAAAATTAAAAAATATTAAAACAAAAATAGATAGATAAGAAGATAGATAGGCAGGTAGGTAAGTAGTAGTGTGTAGGATTTTTAATGCTCACAATAATCGATCGTAACTGGTCACTTGAAATTCACAGGTTTGCAATCTCTTTTATACCTATAAGAAAAAAGGTAACAAATGCAAAACAATTATAAACCTTCTTGACTAAAATATATTCCGCTGACAAATGTCACAACAACGAAGCAAATTTGCTATCAATTACAATTGGATACATTATACTAGGTAGGTACTTAGTATATACTTTTGACAAATAAAATATTTTTATTATCAACATGTATGAATAACAATCAGTTGTTAATATCAAATTTCCATAGTATGAATATAATAAAAAAGATATAAAACGCATACAAAAGTCACAGTAGGTATGCTAAATACATATCCACGTAAGGCATGCCGTAAAGGCCCTCAAAATTTTTACTTAAAAATTACATCTTCAATATATTTTTTTTTACAATGCATTAACAATATTGAAAGAGAAAGAGTTGTGACACCATTTTAACTAATAATAATTTGAAAAATTTCCAAAAACTTGAACTAATCGATAAAATTCTCTATAACAATATAATAACAAAATTGCCAGTTATCTCTAGTCAATAACAACACTCAAATCAAATTATACTTATACTACTAATATCAACTACAAACACTAATTAATAATTTTTAACATCAAATAAAGTTTTAAAAACTCTATATTGTAACTAACAATTTCGCTGTTGAGCTTTTTAAGCGAACTATGTATATCCTGCCTACACTTTTCGATCTCTTAGCTAATTCGTTCTACGATTAAACTAACCCGTAAAGTGTGAGCACACCTATAATATTATAATGTGTCTATCGGAACAATATAATTCGCATAGTAACTGTAAACTACCATTGTAACTAGCTTTCAACCAAAAATAGACTATATAAACAAAAACAATCAACAATTATTAGTAACAGCATTTAATTAGCTGCCGCGTTTGGGCCATTTCCTTAATTTTGCAAAAACAAAAAATGCACATTGGACCGTTATAAAATAATACCACTTCCTTTACATAATTTAACAGCCTTTGTATCATATTATATTTTATTAAATTCGAATTTGGTCTAAAAATATTACACAATTATGAGACTTTTATAAGCACCACTTTACAAAAGATATCTAATCTACATTACCTAAATTTAACTTTAAAATAATAAAAAAATGTTATAATATATAAATTAAAATGTAAAAACAATCGATAACAAAATAATATATTAATCCTCGTTAGTACTTTGATCTTAATTAAAGAAAAATCCAACAAAAGTTTTAAAAAGTCCAATTGCATTTATGTTAATGCAATTTTTATATATAGGTAAATATACACAATATATCTGTAAAATCACATATTTGTATGGTATATAATACCTATGCATAAAATATGTTACACACTAATATATGTCTTAAATTTCTTAATTCTACGTGATGACTACAGTGAGTGTATGTTTATATACAGATGTTTGGTAGCTGTTCTTGCGGTGACATTAATGTATTGTGTTATACGAATGAAGCAGCAACGATTTTTAATGGATGATACGTATAGGAAATAACATATACTTGTTGGTTACATATCTTCATACTTAGATAATTTATTTTGTAACATTAAGTTTTCTTTTTTCAGTCGTTCTAGTTCACTGCGTAGACTGAGGTTCTACAAAATAAATACAAATTAGTAACATTTTTCATAAAACATTCCTCTTAATACTTAAAATAGCTTTCTTATAATTGCCCACCCCGTCTGACAAACAAAAAATAAACGATTTGTATTTCAAACACAGCCCCCCCCCCGTGTAGCTGTGGGGTGTAAAAATGCTTCTCCCATATTTCTCAAATGAATTGAAATAGGAATAAATAAATAGAAAATTAAATTTCAAATAATCAATTTCATTATGAAAATAAATAATTTGAAATATGGTTACCTCTTACCTATTAAAAATTGCGATTTAATAAAATTCCGATATCTCTAATACGGTTTAATATAATTTCGCATTACTATTTTAACAATATTCTTAATTAAGTTTTAACCCTTAAAGGCCACTGTTGGGTCTGTGGGACCCCAACCGTAATAAATTGTATTTTTGTCATTCTTGTGTTGGAATTTAAGCCAAGCATCTTATGTATATGAATAAACAGCGAAATTTTGAAAATTTAATTCCAAAAATGGCTCGTTAAAAATAAATATACCTTTTTTCAACGCTGTCTAGCATATAATTTTTGTCCTTGCAGATATATATTTCAAGAGTATCCCATTAAATTTTTAGCTGTTAATATAAAAAAATGTAAAAGTTATGATTTTTTTTGTGAAAATGGTCATTTTCATTTAACAATTTTTTTTACAACTACCTATTATTTTTTCATTAATGTGACTGTGATGTCTTCTAAAAGAGTTCTTAACAACTACTAGAAAATTTTTTGAAAGTCGAAAAAGTCAATAGCCGCTTCCCAAAACAATATTTTAACGGTGGGGTCTGAAAAGCCCCAGTGTGGCATTTATGTTATTCTGGTGAAGTGTAGCATTTAAGGGTTAAAATTAATTCCACTTCGTATTTAATATAATCTGGTTTTCCTTTCATCTCAAAATATCTTCAGCGAAAAATCTTTTGAGTTTATAATTTTATAAATTAAATTATATTTGCAAGTGTTTTAATCTATTTGTAAATACACACATTTCAGTGTGAAGTCATTCCAACATTGTAGATGCGTACATAACAATAAAATATTATGTAGTTAGTAAGAACTATAGAAATATAAAATTAAGTTACTATAAAATTATCTAAAAATTTATATAAATGTGGAACGTCGACTTAAAAATGATAAACAATAATTTAAATTTCGAGAAAAAAAATCTTAATTCCCTTGTTATTTTCATTTAATTGCATTTGTTTTCTGTTTTGATGTTGTGGTACAGATTAAAGCTTAGTTACGATGAGTAGCGTTGAGCTATCCGCTACAACTCGACTTGGATGCACAAAGCATTTGAGTTGAGATTTCTTTCTCAGAAAATCTTATAATAATTTTTTTGATGATTGCTTTTCCGACCTTAACGGGAAGTGACGGAGATTTTGTAACATTGGAACTCAATTTTTCAACTCGAGTTTTCCATTTACTATATTTGCTTTGTATTGTTTAATGTTCCGAGCTGGCTAGTCTCATAATAATTGTAATTTAAATATGACACGCCTACCTATTGTTTGATGATAAAAAGTAAAGTATTATTTGTATGCATTTAATTTAGTAAGTTGTAAGAGTTTAGTGTGCTATCGGTCAGCTAAGCAGAAGTCTTAAAAGATCAGACCTAGTCTGTAAAGCAAAAATTCAAAAATGTGAAAAGGTTTTTGTTTGAGCGGGAAAAGCCAAAAACTGTAAAGGCGAGAATCGAGTACTTTAGTTAGGTGATTCTCGGTGTTGAAGATTCCATAAGCGATCTTAAACTATCACAAAAATAAAACAAAATTAAGATTTAATTTCCACATAAAAAATGTACTATAAAATAGTTTTTATAATGATCCCAAAATAACATCACACAAAATTTCTTTATTTATTGTTATTGACATCAGTAACAAGAAAATGTAAGAATCTATAAATAGGTATAAGTTTATTTATTATTACAGAGAAGCAAGACATAATTATAAACATTGGTATTAAAACTTCAATTGTGAACCTTGGGTATCTGAAGTGATGATGTTCTTCCAAAGTTAGAAATCATTTCCGAAACTACTGAAGGTAAGTTTATGTGTTTATGTCAAACGACGATGGGTATCCTAACGGCGTCGACCCAAGTTGAAACATTGAATTTACATAGGGAATTGAAACGGGGCGTCTTCGATGCACGATCTTTAAGCTTACGCAGTTGGTAATAACATCTCTGAAACGCTATTGAATTCAAAAATCCCAGATTTAAGAAAGACAGGGAATCTTTGATCCCACGCATTTGCTAAAATATCCCTGAAACGCAACGGAACTCAAAAAATCTCTTTAATCCAATTTCATATAAAACAAAATATTGCAATTTATTTGGAAATAGCCTTTCAAAAATTGAATCTATCTATCTAGACGTTATGCTTCTAACAGAAGCTTTGTGAGCTATGTATTATAGGTTCTCTTGGAAAATTACCTTCTGAAGGAAGCCAACAGTCGGTCGGTTCAAATCTTGGTTGCGTTGGATATTCGGCTGCAATTTAAAACCTCAATATCGATCTGTGGACTATAAGGAAAGCAACAGAAAACCATCCCACTAATTATATCTCCTAGTCAGTCATCTTGGCTTTGATCAAGCAGATCGCCTATGCACACTGCATATAGTGTATGCTGTATGGCACTCGAAAATATTAAATTTTTTTCTGATGTCTAAATATTAAGTGTTAATCTAGTAAACAATTAATATTCTGAACGGACGCAAAAAAATTTAAAACACTTAAGTAGGTATTCGCTTTCATATTTAAAACTATAGTGATGCTGATATTATTACCATTTACAAATTTTCACACCAATTATAATGCATAGGCAAAGTCCCACGCTTATTTATAATATTATAATAAAAATTGTCGCGAAGATTGCGAAACAAACAAATGTTGAATTTTCAGGCCGTCTTAGTATGAAGGAAAAGTTGAAGAGTTCATGAACCTCGTGCATAATTTAAAATTTAATACATTTATTAGGTTGGGACCTATGGTAAAATTTCTAAAATCAAAGTTTTTATCTCATAGCTAAAATAAAAAAAAACATTTACAATGCATTTAGATACCTAAATGTTAATTATACTCTTCATAAATCAAAAGAGATAATTAATATAAGAAAAATACAAACAATCGATTTAGAAAGGTCAGAACCAAAATCGGTCGTGATTAAAATTAACTGAAGATGTATCAGTTCGATGGGATATGTATTGAATTTGAATATTGTAAAATTTCAATGTTGAACATTATCTTTTCATTAAAAGTATCGCTTCCACTACTGGCCCTAAGATTTCAAGTTGATTATTCTCCAAAAACTATCTAATATCAGCGTCTCAGTAGAAAACATATTAAGAGCAATGTTCATTGCGTATTTAGTAACTTCTGCTTCAGAAAAATTAAAAAAAAATACATATCTATGTACCTAAATATAATAAAAAGTGGCTTACTCATTTGAATATTACATAAAATGAAAATTAGGTTATTCCCGAATCTTAGATTTCATTTTTCGCGATATTTAAATGAGTAAATGAGTTGATTTATTGCGTTTCTAACGTTCTAGAAACAAATGAAAAAATAAAACATTGCTCTTAAGCCATAAAATTTGATTTAACGGAAGAGATATTTCGAGTTTATGGCTTGGCTGACGTTACTGTTAATTATTGGTGTAATGATTACAGTATTCAATTAACAGTATTATCAACAAAATTTATCAATTCATGAGAAAAGCCATCGATCGGTTAACTGTAACTATTTAAAATAATTTTTGTTTTGCGTTAGTACAGCAAAATCTATATCAGCCAGACATCGCGGGGGAATATATTCGAGGCTATTAAGAAAAAATACAGGAAGAGAGACAACAGCTGGAAAATAATTTGGGAATTGCTCTGATGGCCTTTCAGTGTTGGGAAAAAGCAAGGTCGAGCGCCGGCACAGTTAGATGTGGACATCTTGTCGGCGAATGCTGTGACTGCTGGCATACCCACGAAAGCATCGACGATGATAAATTCAGAACCTGGGCTAAAGAAAGAATTGGACGAAGGGTACGAGGAGCTTCTTAGGGTTCAAGCTTTCGCTGCTGAAACAAACGGCAAGGAAAACCAGCTGCCCTGCCTCCATCGCCCCATATTCGGGAGCTGTGAAAGTGAACAGTGAGACAAAAAGAAAGAGTTAAAAAGCGCAAGGTTCTGGCAATAGTAGCCACACCGCCGATAACGTTGAGCCTTTAAAAAATACAAAGGCAAAAGCAAACAGAGGCGGCGACTAAGCTCCTGGTAGTACATGCTAAGGAGAGTCTAAAGAAGATTTCAATAAAGAGAATTAAGTACACGCGAGGAGGAGACGTACTCATCGAAAGTTGATCAGGTGCTTTAAATGCTGGGGAGTTAACCATGAGATGCAGATCAGTAGGAGCAAAGAAGACAACTCCACTTTGCCGAGTCCTGCAGTGAATAGGCAGTGCAAAATCAGCCCTGTATAAGAAAGAAATCGCTCTACCAACGATTTTAGGAAACAAGGGAAATTAAAAGAAAAACCTGCAAAGGCATGAAAATGTCCAAAAGATGACAGGTTGAAGCGATATTCCCAAATTCGAGCAAGTGCACATCAAAAGATGCTACATCCTATTTAGAAGTAGTGCCCAGCACTAAAAGGAAAGTCCCAAAAGGGCAACGCGGAAAGGATGAAGCATAATTCCTTTACTGGAATAAGTGTCTATGACTAAGCTTGTAAGTAAAAGAAGTAATATAAAGAGTTAGAAAGAGATTTTAGTGAAAGTCTCACACTACCAGTTTTGATTAAACCGGTGTCTCTTACGAGATTTCCTTTTCGTGCAAACCGCAAAAAAAGCCAGACATCGGAAAATTTTATCATCCACTTACAGGTTTCGCTCGACTAATAACTTGATAGGGTTAACAAATTAAAAAAAATACTTCGAGTGCATTAGAAATGGCTTTATTGGATCTTTAGATAAATATTTTAACAGTTTTTAAGTTTTTGGTACGATTAGAATTTTGTGGTATATAAAGTATCAATTTTCAAATCTCTTTGAACTGTTTAAAACTGTTTTATACGTCTAGTACGATAAGATCGCCCACATTTGTATAATCAAAAAAATAACAAGATAAGTCTGTGTTTCAACACGCCTATCACAAATAGATAATTAAAAAATTTTCCCTTGTTTCACTTTACTAGATATAATTGATTCTGATAACAATTATAACAGAGTAGAAGAATTACAGTAATGCAAAAGTAAATTATTGTAGTAGTACTATTATTATACAGACTTTTGGTTATTAGCAAATTCCGCAGTCCCAAGTAAAATTCCCAAAACGCACATTATTTCTGTACGATATCCTGTGCTAGGGCAGAAAAGTTATAAGTATGACTTATGTTGTAAGTTACAAGAAAATTGTTTGAAATTCAAATATATCATATTTTAACTGCTTTTCGAAAGTCTAATGTACCGGAGAAGTTCAAGTACTTTTCGATTTCAAGAAAAATTTTTAGTTTAGTTGTCAATCAGTTATTTAACAGCTAAATACTTTATTTAATTCCCCACGAAACATTTTAGTTTGAATAATAATACATAATACTAAAAAAATAAGAATATATATACCTCTTTTTCTAAATAACCGGCTCGAAGGGCTATTTGATTTTCCTTCATTCGTCGGGCATCACGAGATCGTTTGGCAGCTAAATTATTCTTTCTCCTTCTCGCCCAGTACTTGTCATCTTTAAGATCATCGGGAACAAATTGCTTTCGAGACTTTTTGATAAGGGGTTGTGGCTTTAGGTCTTCGTCTGAAAATACTCTAGTCCGTGGGTCGAAATCACGACAACTTGAAGTCATCGATAATGCTTCAGAAAAAACTGTATTTTAGATATTAGGTTGCAGTGAAACTATTTTTTCAAACAATCTTACTAAATTCGTATCACAAAATTTTGAAAAATATATTTAATTAAATGGAATTTAAATAAATACAAATACATAAGTGCAAGTTGAATTTAGTAAGATAAAGGGAATACTTGAATTTGATTTTAGTTAGTTTGGGAAATGCACAAGATTTCGAAATTAAATAAACATAACGCCAATATTACAAATTAATAGATTAAAGCAGTGGCAATGTTAGAATAAATTAAAACTAGGTTTTAATTTATTTTTACTTGCATACCTAAGACAAAGAAAAAACTAATCGTGGTTATTTTTATAAAAATTTGAATGTTCATCTAAGTTTCTCGTAGTTATTTATGATCTGTGCATAACCAAATTCAAGATAAGTACCTGAAATACAACTTTCCCTTAAGTCACGACTTTTAGATTTTTATACAACTCACTTGAGTCTGCGGGTGAAGGTGGATTTAAAGTATCTGGACTCATACAATCGCTAGGACTAGGAGAACGCTCTCGTTTTGCTATTCCATGAGAATTCGTTACAGAACCGTTAGATGCATGCGATGCCAAACCGTCCATCGATACACCATTTTCCGATAAAAATTCATCCAAATCCACATACTAAAATAGAAATTCTTCTGTAATTATCACAAAAAATATACATACATAGGTAGCAAGTTATAATAGACCAATTAATAATAACACAATAAATTAAAGTAATAATTATTATTAACAATAATAATAATTGTTAGAAAGAATAAATTATGTATTCATAAATTAATTGTACATTAACTTGTTTTTTTTTATTATATTATATTGATATTTACGCAATATATTATTTTAAAACTTACAAGTTTATGAACAATATATTAATATTAATATAAAAAAGCAGCAACTCAAAAAGTAACAATATTATAGCAAATCATCATGAAATAATAATTTTTGGATTTTCAAAATATTCTAGTAATAATCACCAATGTTATCAGAAAAAATAAACATAACATATCTAACGAAAACAAATTTTATGTTAACATATGGGTCAATTATTAATTGGAGAAGAAGCAAGCACATTCATATCAATGTTACAACAGAAGTAAGATGGAATCACAAGTGGATAATTTAGAATTATTATATTTTCTTTTAAATTAACACCGATATACCACCTAACCAGTAGACGGACACTATCGATACAAAGTTTTCAAATGCCGAAAAAAATTCGTTTCGTGACTTTTTGACACGTAACAGCTCACCACTTTAAATTAGAAGTTAATTAATTTACTTCAACCTTCAATTCTTCCAGTTGTAACAGTGAGTTTTATTTTGAATTACGAATCTAATCAGATACTTCTCCTTGACTTTATCAATGTCAATAATAATTACTATATTAATATTATAAACCAAAAATAAAGTTCTATTACAACATCGAAATCCAAAAGTACAAATTTGCAAATTTGAAACATCAGTTCTAAAATTTTTAATTTAATTTTACTCATTAAAAAAATTTAAGTAACAGAAAAACAAAAGTGAATATAAAAAATTATGATTAAAAATTTCAATCTTATTTAATTGTTCAATTACTTAATTTAATTACAGCAGTGATCATTTAGAAAAACCCAAATGTCCCATGTTTTTATACTACGACTTTTATAATAATTCCGGATGTGCAGTGCAAATGTTTTGTTACAGCCTTATTATAATAGGTTCAAGGCAGTAAAAAAATAAATATAAGTACCTTGAGATCTGATTCATATGTTTTGTCCCATAAATTTGGGCCAAGAAAGGCAGTTTGAGCATCCACGTTATTCCAGAGTTCACCATCGTCTTTGCTCTTGTCGTCATTTCCTAAAATACTTCCTGCTATATCTTTAATCGTTGAATGTCCATGACCATGCGGATGTGTGGGTTTACTATTTCCTGAAAAAAAAAAAATTAATGAAAAAGTGGTAATGTTAGCAATCTCGATTTCTTCAAGTTGATAAATGGATTATACGATAGTTTTAAATTAATGGGCTTGATTTCTTATTAACCGTGCGTACAAAACTCGAAATTTTATAATAATAAAATTAAATCGTATCTCTATCTATGGGCAAAATTAAAAATCTGAAAGAATCTGACAACCCGTGCATAATTCATTAAAGTAGGTAATAAAAAAGTGAGAACTAGAATAATTGTTATTTATTAAAAGTATTTGAAATTAATGTTTTTAATGTGAGCATACACGGGTACATCCACGTTTTGAAGGTCGACTAGAAGGAATATTACAAAAAGTACCTACTGAAATACGCAAGTATTTTTAACATTAATTTAATTTTAATGGTACTTAAAATTATTTATAATTAAAAATGATAAATTAAAATATCATTTAACAAATGTTAAATATTTATATAAAAGTAGACATTAAACTCCGATCAAGTATAGAATAAATAATTGAAAACTATATTTGTAAGTAAAATTTAAATAAAAAATTTATTGTAATAATTTGAATGTAAATCGACATATATTGCTATGTTTTTCACCTTTCGATTGGGGTGGGTATTAGAATTTTTTTTAAATTTATTATTTTATTTTTATTTCTATTTGATTGATTTTAATTAATTATAATATTTATAGGGTACTTTAATTATTTATTTTCTTCTTGTTATACGTAAGAATTTATGAGTTTGCTACAATTTTCTCTACCATGAATATTAATTTTAAACTTATTTTTTAACAGTAGTACCTATATTGAATTTAATAATAATCAGAAAATTAATTTAATCCAACATTATTTTTAATTTTTCGTTATCAACATTTTTAGAATACTTTCACTTATTTTGGTCTACAGCCGCTTTGGACAAAATTCGTGTTTCTTCGCAAAATTAACTTAAAAAGAACTTCTAAAATTTCAAGAATACTGATTTCGACTGTTGCTTTCCGAACGGAACACCTGAATTATACATAGGTGTCAGGGAATAAACGCTGTTTATGATAATTAGTGATTACATGTGGAGATAAAAATGATGAAGCAGTTTTCACATTTAATAAATTGTAATATTTTGTTATAAATAAACGAGAAAACAATTGATGACCAAGGTAAAATTATTTAAAAGTAAAATTTTTTTACTATTTGTAATTTGCTAAATTATTTACTTTGTTATGGTTCGCCACTATTATCCTTGAACTAAACAAATTTTTACAAAAAAATTAAGTCATAATAAAAACAGTGCCTATTGTAAGCAATTGCCTCAAATGTAAAAAGTACAGAAATCCAATTATGTATTTATCAGCTAAATACGCTTTTAAATTATTATGCTATTATTATTAGTTCTACAGGAACAATTTTGTGCGAAATAACTCGGTAAAATTAATATCAAGTTTTTCGCTCAACAAATTTCTACCTGCTGATCCCAGGCACCCTGCATCCCGGTTGGTGTAGAAAATATTATCCTGCGTGTTTTGGAATTCACATTAAACTGTTAAAACACAAACATTTGTTGTGTAGGTAGTTGCTAGGCTTAAAGTCTGTTAAATTCAAAATTGACTAATGAAACGTTAAAACCTAGCGACACCAGTCTCATTAAGTTAAAAAAAGTTTGGCTGCCGAGATGAAACGGTATGAGCGCCAATTAATAAAACATGTACTTTTAGTGTGGATTCTTGCAAAAAGTATTTCAATTTTCTTAAAAAATTTACTTTGGGGATTAAATGTAATGACTATTATAATAATTATAATTAAGATAATACTAATTTAATAAACCGGTAATTACGCACAAAATATTCCATTAAACTGTCCGTCCACATTTAAAATTCATTAAACCGTACAATCATTAGAAAATATTTTATTGTCTTCCACGTCTCACATTAATTAAGATAAAATAGTTGGAGAAATATCAAAATTCTATTGGTTTTGTATTGTACCAAGGATGTCGTTTATTACACCGCACACTGTCGCTTTATACATGAACATTATTAAATTGTCACGGTTAGAATGATACCAAACAATATAACAACTGCATTTAACCAATCTTTAGATTCGCTAGCCACCACTAATTGCAATCACACTAGAAACATAAATAAACAATACAATATGACAGGCAGCACAAATTTTTTTAAATAATCTAACAATTTTAAAGTTTAACATTTACCGATAAATTACTCATGAGCGAGCAGTGCTTAATTGATAAAAAAATAATTTTGTTTACTAAACATTAGTAGTGTAGTAATCCATGTTTTTCAGTCTTGCAAAAGATTTTCACAAATAATTTCCAAATTAACTCCTTACAGATTTCAATAAAACGTACAACGCATTCGTAGGTATTATGACAAAATCAATAGCAATAAATGATAAATTACAACATTAAGTTCTATAAATTTTTCTAATCCGAAACCGGCTTCTTAAATTGATTCTATCTGCTATTCCTTCATTCTCCTGACATCTTGATGAGAAAACTGTCGTGCTGACTTCAAGCAGAAAATTATTTTTCAGAGATATTATAGATTACACGTTATAAATAATAAATTTTACGAACACGTGCGTCTGTAAGAGCAAATTGAATGCACATTAATGTGTAAAAAAAATTTACGAATCATATTATTATGGGCTTTTACCCTTTAGACCTTGCACCTCAAAAACCAATTCATTTACTCCTTTCATCGCGGACACCATTGTTAAAATTGTTAAAAGACAAACCAATCTAGGAGTTCCCCAAGGTTCCGTGTTGGCACCGCAACTTTTTAATTTATAATATATCAAAATTTCAGAAAACATATCTTGCCCTGTACGCAGAGGATACTGCAATATATGCACATTCGTTCTATGCTTAGGTAGCCAACAAACAAAAAAATTGAAATTCATACGGATATAAAAATTACACCTACAAAAAATTTAGATAATAAAATAAAAAATATTTATTAATTTTTTAAATTGCATTATTCAACATTTCATTCGATAAAAAGTGATAAGTTTGTATAAATGAGAACTTACTGAAAGTTTACCCTACAGATTATAATATTATTTTTATAAAAACAACACCGAAAAGATCGATTACAAGATGAGGCAAATTCAATCATGCTTAGTTACAAATGCTGATACAATACAATTATGCAGATCAGTTGATGAACAATTTTGAAATACAGTTTCAAGCGTTAGCATAAATTTAAATTTGTTTGATTAAAACGACAAACTTTCGTTTATAAATAATTTTCAAAGTTAAGTACGTAAGCAATTTTGCAAATATTAAAATTTTCTACAAACTTCTTTGTCTTTGTAACCTGAAAAGATTCTTTTAAACAAGAAAAATCGTTAATGTGCCAGCACTTTTCAAAAGAAAAACGAACTCCACAGACCAATTAGTGGATGGCTCTAAAGCTATAAGTGTCCAATACAATAAGCGATAGCATCTTATCATTCAATTCAGAGGCATGATATGTGTAAAAATTGAATGTTGTAAAATTATGATAATATTTAATAATAGATTATTTTTAAATTATCTATTAACTAATAGCACTTTCAGTATAATAAATTACATACATAGTACAACTGCAAAAATAAATATAATCTAGTGCTAAAAATCGAAGTTTGTATCAATGTTGACTTATGAGACTTCGTCAAGATATTGATAACTGTATAATTAGCTTAAAATAGATAAAGAACCACTTCTGATACAAAGTTTAAACTTTTATAGTAAATTATTTAAAAAGATAAAATAAGGTAATAAATTAAAAACATTTTAATATTAAATGGAAAGTAGCGTGGGTATGGCTTTGAAGAAAAATATCTAAATGAGTTGTCTTCATGTTTTGAGAAACAGTATATTGAGCAAAATTTAAAAAGCAACAAATAACATAATAAAAACGACATTAAATTATATAGTATACATACAAGACATAATACAAAAAAAATTAATTATTATGTGAAACAAATAATAAATTTGACAACAAACTCAATAGAAAACAGGATGTTGTGTTCTGAGACCAGAAGGGCAATGCGGAGACGCCATTCCAAAACAGAATATTATGAAATACATAATATTACTATGGTTACTAATTGTTTCTTTATAAGGTTATTATAACTTTCCATATTTAATAACAGAGGATGATTTGAATAATCTGATATTAATTTTTATAAAATTATGTTACTAAGTATTCAACTCAAAAAATTCTTTGAAAACAATTACCAGGTTACTGGAGGAATACACAAGTAGAAAATTATTGTTTAAAAAACATCAAAAAAATACTAATTCGCTACTTTCGACAGGTTAGAACTAAGAACTAAGATAAGATTATAAAATTGATGCAAAGTCAATTACCGTGAAGGTTGTTATTCATGAAATAATGTCTATCAAATACTTGAAAACGCAGTTTTCATTTATGTAGGTCGTTTTAGTGCTTTTACAAAGGATGCTTATAAATTTAAAATTGCTGTCAATTTTTCCAGACACATTGAATCATCGTTTGCAATATAATAACTAAATCTACAAACTGAACAAATTATGTATTATTATTGGATTATTAATTTAATTTCTTTACTTGAAAATTCTCATAAAGTTATTGATAAGTTGGTACAGGTGGCATAATCATTTTTTATAACTGATTATACAGTTGTCCACATGTTGAATATTAATATATATGAATTCCTAAACAAATTGATGATCCATTCACTACTTACAGGTATGTCAATTTCTCCACATTTATCTGTTCGTTTACAATAAACTATATTAGTTAATAATTAAAATTTTCCAAGTAACTTGAATACTTCGATATTTGTAATTACTAATTATAATATCTTTTTTAACAAAAATGAAAGCAGCCCTTCAAAATCGTGCCTTTTGCATCTTTTTGGCTCTCTGTCGTTCCGTTTTCTTTCGTTTGTAAATTCGTAAATTCGGTTTCAAACCGTATTTTAAATCGCAAGTTATCAAAAATGTGCAACTTCCTTTTACATTATTCAAATCTAACAATCAACAGCTTTATCGTCAGAATTTAAAATTTTCCGTAGCACGTTGGTTTTAAATTATTTTTATAATTTTGAAAGGTTTTTCTTTTAAGTAAATTTATATTTCTTTTAAACAATGCAATACCTACTAATAATTCTTTTAAATTTTAGGTAATCGATTTTAAATTAAAGTATGAAAATGTATAACATACAAAAAATGTTGTAAATTGGTAACACAAAATTTGATCTTTAGAATTCATAATTTCATGAGTCTCATGCTATAGTTATCGAAGTATCCCTTTTGTGAATTCGGTGGAATTGCTGTTGCTTTGGTAAGTATAGAATACTAAAAATTATGCAAGGAAAAATCAATTCAACTATTATTAGATAAAATATCTACACCATTATCCACAGCATAAGACTGTCTACACAAGATACAAATGAAGTAAACATGTTTTGATTAGCGCATTTGATTACATATATTTTGATAATCGCGCTTCAGTATTTGAATTAAGATAAAATGTTGTTTGAACATTGAAAGTTTATAAAATTTATTATTACTTTATTATAAAAATAATGTGGAAATTTTTTGGAGTAATTCGACAATATTTATCCAAATGAATTATCCTTCCATTTTTGCTGAACGTTAGCTGAATTAAAGCCATTGCAACAAAGAAATTTTTACTCATCAGAAGCGACATAGAAAATAATGAAACTAGAAAAACTACATTTCCGGATCAATGTGTTGTCTTTTCAAGGATAACAGCCATCTGAACGCATTCAGAAAACTACTTCTAGTGGCCATGACACTTTACTAAATACTTTTTTTATTGATACTTTTGCAGAAACAGTCGTAAAAAAGTAAAATGTATACACCAGTGACTATTGAATAAGTTCAATGAATAAATGAAATAAAATCGAGAACATTTTTGCAACGCCACGGTTTAAACAGATACAGCTGCAGCTTTTGCATATTTCGCTCATCTATTTCAAGTTTTAGGCGCTTAGGCTTCGATAAATTAGAAAATAAAACAAAAGGTAAACGAGTTGTTTTAAAATCTAATTCTAAACCGAGTCACAAATTCTTTGTGCAAAACCAGTCTAACAACTCCTGAGTTAAAACTGATGCCCGTTTGTATAGCAACAGTTCTTTTTACTGGACCACGAAAAACTCTTCCTCATATTTAAATTTAAAACGTTTCTATTTGCAAGAAATCAGCCTTTTAAATGGACTTAAAACAATATAAGGAAATATTGTTCTTGGCAATATAGAGCTTTATATGCATTATGGTAATTAAATCGTTATAATAAATTAAAAAAATGAATTTATTAATATTATTTTCCTGCTTTATCAATGCAATTTTGCTTAATTTATTTCCTAAACGCTTTAGAGTTTTAACGTTAAATTGCTTATTCATAAATTAAGTATATTTTTTATAGAGGAAACCTATTCAATTTTATTTCAAAAACCGTTCTAACGTATGCAGTTGTTGGAAACGTATTTTCATTTTAGTGCCAACGCAAAATTATACTAAATATTGGCCTTCTAATATTTTGTTGTATAAAAAAAAGCTATAAAGTTTAGGTCACATTTGTTCCCTGCCATCCATCCCACGCTAGACTTTTACGTGGTGCAAATTATAGTGTGGTGAGAAACAAAATAATAAGAAGGAAATAATGGAAATGTCTCAGCAGTTAGCATTGTCAAATATTACAAAAATTTATAATTGCATATTGTCAGAAAATCTAGAAATTACCTTCAAAGGTACTTTGACTGGGCTCATCAAACAGAGTACACGAATAATAGTGGTTATCAATATCATTTATAAATTAACTAAATGTTTGACCTCTTTGAAGCTAAACAATTAAATTCGACGTATTATTGCACAAAAGTTTATTTTTTATATGTTGGCATGAACAACAGAGGTTGAATAAAAAAAATATAAAAGATTAATGTACCATCGTTCGTATAAATAGCAGTAAAACTAGTATTATTTTGTCACAAGCAATATAAAAAATTATTATGAAATGCATCATTCAACCGAGAGCTGTGCTGCAGACCGTATGATCATAGGTTCGATTCCTGCCAAATTATTTCAAAAGTACCAATTTATGAATTTCATAATTTTCCTAGCGAGTAGGATATACTAGTATTGCCAGCACAACTACATATTATCATCTGCAATCTATAGACAAACATAATGCATCATATGAACACCTGAATAAGAAGTTTTTCCATAAAAATTATTTGACTGAAATTTATTAGAGAACTTAGCGATATGTTCATAATTTTATAATTATTGGGCAATCAACAAGTACTACTTACTCCCTATCCTATAATATTTGGCATAACCCTATAACTGCGTTCATTACTTACCAAATTGAATTTTAATTCTAATAATTTAGTTATTAAAAAAGTACATAGAAATCAAAAATAAACATGATATTCTAGAACAAATGAACTTGAATTAATGAGATGCTCCCATTTTGGTAAGGTTCCTTAGATATAGTACGTAAACAATATTAATATTTAGTAATAATTTATTATTGTTAACATTTTTTTAAATTTTAATTAATTTTTAATTAAATTGATATAATAAAGACCTAAATCTCAACAATTTTTATTATTTAAATATTAATATTTATACATCTTACGCCTTTGAACGTATAGTATAAGTTGAAATCTAGGTAAAACTGTAAGATACATTTTATTATTAAAATACATGCTTTTGTGAAACGACGTCGCGTCGGTTGACGATAGCAAGGTAAAACTTGAAAATAATCCCCTAGACGATTACAGTTGGTCTATTTTAACTCAGCCCTTGAGATACGCAGAAATAAGAAAAAGAAAATTCAGAGATGCTGAGAGTTGCACTAAAAAATTCCACAAAATTTTACTTCTAGTATAATTTTATATGTTCCTTGTTATAACGTAAAGGTACTATTATAATATATTCATATTACTATTTTTTGTAACTAAAAAAATTAGGTTAAATTAAATGTTGAATTAATTTTTTTAAATTGTCCACGAGTGGTGATTAAATTGCAACAATAGAACACTTATTTTCGTATCTATTGAAATTTGTATTAATAACCCGATAATAATTATCTCAATTACAAATTAAATAAATAAATTTCTTTTTGAGTCAAAGTTTAAAAAATTTATGAACATTCGCTTTAAAGTTGTTTATTTCGATGTTTCACTTCATAAACTAAAAACACCTGGTGCATTGATAATTAAAATATTTTTAAGGTTTTATGAATCTACCGTACCATTTAATTTTTAATTAAAAGTGAAATTTGTCAAGACGGAAAGTACCTATTGTTTTCAAGCAGGTTGCATATAATAATCATCAAAAAATAAACAAGTTTTCCGTCCTCGGTCGATCAAACTTTTTTCGACTAAACAATTAATTCCATCATATGTGCTAAAATTTCACACATACAATTTCAGGAAATTGGAAGGTTGGTTAACGACGAAAATCCTATGTACGTAGTAACAACCTTACTACTTGAAAATAATATTTTCACTGGTCCCTGGTCCACTAAAGAAAAAAAAATCATCAATTTGCATTGTATATCGTTTCCTATAATTTTCATTTAATTTTATAACCATGACCGCAATTGAAATAATATTTGAAATAATAGGATAAAGAAAGTAATTTTTGGTCACATCGTATTGTTTTGCTATTAGCTATAATAGCTCACTATTATTTAATAGGTAGGTATTATTCAGGTTATGAAAATTTAGATTCTTTTTTTAATTAGCCTTATTAAAATCTCTTCCTGAAAGAAATTAGAATAAAAATACATTATTAAAAAGTAAAAGTTTTGTTTTTTTATTTCATTTTATTGTTTAATTTCAAAATTAGTGTCTTATATTTATTAATTATTTATTTTGTTAGCTTAAATAAACAACAGCTGATGTATTAAAATTTTGTAAAATATTAAAATAAAAAAATTTTTTTATTGTGTAGGTACTTATTTCGTTTTCCGTATAGTACGTCAGTAATTTATTACTTCTGTAAGATACACGTAATACCTACATATAATATTATTTATTAGCAACGCAGGAATTTTTACTGTATTTAGTACATTTATGTATGTGATGTTAACAACTTGTGGTAATGTTGACAGAAACCTATAATAAATACCGCGACCTTAGTTATTTTCTATAATTCATATTAAAAAATAGTATTCAGGACAATTATTCTAAATTAGTCATACATTTTTATTCCTAGAAGTAGTAAAAATACCCTTTTGAGAACATTTTCTAATAATTTATCTACTTAACCAAAATAAAAATATTTTTGGAAAATTTGTATGATGATGTAAAATATATCGTGTATTTTCCAAATAGTAATTTCACGCATAAAATACGATTAAGTTGAATAGTAAACTATAATATTTTCTTATCTTCTTCGACTATACCTTGGAGGTTCGTTGTTTAAATTGGCTGCAGCCAAGATGACTAGATCAGGCAAGTGATGATATTAATGATGATGGCATTTCCTTGCCTATCGATGTCGGCTTACATGTAGAAACCTCAAGACTACTCTAAAAACTATCGAATCGAATAAAAAGTATCAAATTACTCCAAATTTTTTAAATTAATATTACATTTGAGTTGAATGCAATTTCGAGATGAACTTCCTTAATAATATCAGATAATTGATTTGTGTCATACCTATTAAATCTGTTAATTTATTTTAATAATTACAATAATTACGATGTGAACAAGTTAGCAGAAAATTGAAAAAAAGCTAAGTTGAAACAGTGGTCAAGGATAACAAAAAGTTGTTTTGTAGAAATAAATATTAAAAGAAATGGATTTACATAAATAAATTAAGAAGGAAAAATTTTAAAACTTAAGTGTGGCTTAAAATAAAAAATCGACTGAAAAACGTGAGAAATTAACTATCATAGTACCTACAGTCCGCATCATAGATACAAATATTTTCTCATTCTTATTTTGAAATTTCCAATTGTAATTTTAAAATATCTAAACATTTTTAAGTCCCTAATAGCCTCTGGGGACGCAGAAATAAGTCAGAAATCATACAAATACAATGGCATTTCGAAAATTTCTGTGAAACGAAATTTTCTATTTTATGAATTTTTAAATAATTACAAGAGTTCATCCAAAAATTATCTTCCAAATTATTTAAAACCAATTTCCAATAAAATCCAATTATAAAATTTTATTCAATTTGATAATATCGTTATCTTCAAAACGTTCTTATCAACTAAAATTTTAACTTTAAAAATATTAAAATTTCAAGTTAAATTAATAATAATTATTATTTTATCCATAAATAATACTTAATTTCACTTTAATTCTTCTTTAACTTGATTTCCAATTATTTATTGATATAATAAAATTAACTATGCAATTAATTAATTTGCATGGAAGTTATAATTTTCATGGCAGCTTAAAAAATTATGGTCGATCGGTATTATTATCGGTATTAAGCCGCATAAATACGAAATTTATCGGGAATTCATCTTCAACCAAAATAATAAACAGTATAAGCTTTATATACTTTCCATTCGAGGCATTATATTCCTGATAAAATAACCCCAACGTCGATTTCCAATATTGAAATTATTTCAAGGTTTGCCTTTCTGTATTATATGTAGCTATATTTGTGTCATTAGGCGATATTATTAAAAAAAAATTTGCTGTGAATTATAGTTGAGATTCATGCAGAATAGTGCAATTAAGATAATATATAATTGTTTTAGGTAAGGTAACTAATTATTTTTTTAAGTATAAGTAACTATTAATTTTGTTACTAACCATTAATTAACTATTAATTACCTACCTATTAATTTTTAATTACAAATCATTCTTAGAATTTTTGCAGAAAATTTAATTCAAAAATTATTTATCAAATTACCATTAATATTAAATGTAGATGGCGTGATAATATTGGTGTGAGGTTTGAACCGGGCAAAGCCGGGTACGAAAGCAGTAAAATTATTTACCGAATAGTTGAATGTACAAACTGCAAGAATGCTGTAGATGCCAATTACTTTTCAGTTCATTATAACTGGAGATTGAAAAACTGAACTTGAATAATGTAATATTTGACTTGACTTGTAATTGTAAAAGATTTTGTCATCCTTTAGAGAAGTTGTAGAAGCTATTTATAGATTTATGGAAGTGTATATAGGCAAATAAATTATTATACCCATTGCAAAATATCATCAGTATTATAATAATTCATCGTTGGGTACAAAAGATACTTATTGTTATTATATTAACATTAGCATTTTACCTATTACTAAAGAAACATCTATAGTTGTAGCATCATCTTAACATTACATTAAAAAATCCAATTATAAAGCTATTAAATTAATATAAAGATTAATCGATAAATTATTTAAATCAATGTTATAAAAAGTGAAATAAAAATAAGAGTAAAGGTTTTAAGTTATATTACAAAGTGTGTACTATAATGTCACATTCCCCTGAGTGTCATTAGTTTAATGGACCAATATGCAATTGGACTTTTACATTAGTTCGCTATAAGAGGAAGATCGTCATAATCGGGCTCGAAATGCAAGAGAACGCACCGGAAAGCCGTACAAGCGTTCCGGTAAGTAAAAATATTTGAAAACCTTTCCGGTTGGTGAAAGCAAGCAGAAAAACTGTCTTTTTTGCAATTTTTCGAAAAAAAAAACAATTATTATCTGTTTTTCCTGTTCGTGCAACAAGCCGCATGCGTACAGTGTTATGTAATCACTGACGCGCATGATAAATTAATGAGATTCTGGTCAAATACCGTTCCGGTCAGAAAATTTCCAATTCGAGCCTCTAGCCAAACACAACTGCATTTTATCCAGTTCACACAAATTAATAATCTGTTACTTCTAATATTTGCTAGAAAACTGGAAAGTAATAATTATAAAATAATGTATTCTAGTGTGGGCGACTTGAAAATCTTATTATAATGCAAAATAAAAATTGCGTAATATTAATTAATAATATGTAATGTAAACAAGAAAGAGATTTTATGGTTCTATTGCATTAATTTTAAACATTGCGCTAACAATCGTTCAAGCGCTGATTGTTGTGGTTAACACTTTCTTCCAGTGTGAAAAGTGATTGCGTAGGTAGAGCTTGTGAGACCGGTTCGTCTTAGATTCCGGAAAGAAGTTTGGCATTTGTAATCGTTTAACTTGTTTTAATCGGGGTTAGTAGGTAAATAATGCTTTCCTTGTGAAAGTGAGAGTTGTTTTCTTTGGCATTTTAATTTAAGTGATGCAACTTATGAGTGAGAACTAGTTCTCTTATATTGTTCCGCACGTAACCCATAGTATAATAGTACTTTTTGTTACAATTATTTAGAACTAAAAAAAAAAGATATGTTCGTCATTAAATTTATAAGTATCTACTATCAAAGGAAGTAGCAATAATGTTGGCATCAACCAAGCAGCCCGATCCAAATTTAATAATAATCGAGGGTCTAATTATTGGGCATGGGGCTTAATAATTTTTAATGGTATAAAAAATAAAATTTACTCTACGAAAAAATAATACAAACCATAAAAAGATAATCTAAAAAAATAATAAAATACTACTTCCACATTAACGCTTTCACTTTCTGAACAAAATGTATTTGTAGCTACCTAAATAAATTTTGGAAATAGCAAAGTAATAATATAGCTTTATTATTATAATTGCTTTTATGCTGCAAATTAGTAGCAGTAATTATTAACATAAAAATTACGTAAATATAAAATAAAAGATATACCTTAATGTCTGAAATTATGAATTATTTACCTTAATTTGATATAATAAAAACCTTTAATAAATTTAAAGTCATAAACACTGGGTAATTACACAAATTACATTTATTTAGTAGCTATCTAATTAGTTATTTTTTGGTGATGTTCTTATAAGCTATAAATTAAATAGGAACAAACTCCTAAGTTGTGATTTTTTATAATAAATTTAAAATAATTTGCGTATATCGCAGATAACAGGTGAACCTAATTACAAAGACGGAAGGCGGTATTAGGCTGATGCTTAATTCAGTTCGATTCCGGATGGAGTAAAAAAAAACGGCAAACCACCGAGGTAGTTCTGTCAAGAAATATACAACTAAAAGAGAAAGTAATTACAGACGGGTATTCGGAGATATTAAAGAAATAACCATTGCATTTATGAATTTGTTCATCAATATAACGAAAGTTATTCATTGGTACAAAATTAATGATTTTTTTCAAGTTAACAGTCTACAAACTGGATTCTAACTTTTTTTTGTGAAAATAATCCTCCATTGGAATTAGGTCTATGTATAGCTCCTATGATGCACCCATTACAGAATAATAGCAAACCATGCAAGACGATTCTACAATATGGAATGAAGTCGCAAGTTTGGAAATTTCTTTGTTTCCTTTTCGCCATTATTATTCTCTGCATCATGACATTTTTCCAATCAATTACGATTTGCTGAGATGAACTAAAAGCTCAATGGATCTTAATCGGTGGAACATGGGAACCCAACTGCTACTGATAGGGAAATTGCGTGCGGTTGATTGCAGCATTAGTTTTAATTTCTCAAGTATATCTGATGGTTCGACTCCAAACAAAATAAAAACATTTATTTTTTGACAGTCTCCCTTCGGACGACAATGACAAGCGAACATTCTCTGAATGACGTGTACTTAAAAACAAATAAATTTTCACGTTTCATTAATGAAATATGTAGATCGTGCATGGTCATTCTTCGGGATTCTTGCAATAAAATCACAATTTATTATTTCAATAATAACTTCCTAATCGAACGAATTATTAATATAATATCTTTTCTGAAAGTTCTGCTATTTACACCAATAAAAGAGGTATAGACCACATTCTTCAATCACCAGTTACTATATTTTGCTTGCAAAGAAAGTTTCATAGATAAACTTCAAATTATGTTTAAAATAATAGGCTCATTTTAGTTACACCATAGAAAAAATTGCTCTATTATTACCGGTGCAAAAATCGTGCTTGCGGGTTGTTTAACATAATACCTACTAGGTCGTTTAAAGAAAAGTGAAATTTTATTTCCTGGTTGTACTAAATACTTCAAATCTACACGTGGCTAAAGATTTATAATCAGCTTTGGTCAATTTAGGTCGCATCTAATACACTCGGATACTACCTTGAAATTACTTTCTCATTTCATTTAATTAATACCAGTTAGTACTCCAATTTTTAGTTTCCAATTTTCGCGCAATTTGGCGAAATAACCGAATTTTTCTATTTTTAATAATTAGGAGTTATTTGATAAGATAATTCCGCTCTTGTGGACCGAAGGAAATGAAATTGCTTTCAACTAAGAAATTACATTCTCTCAGGATCGCTCGTCCTTTAATCAATATTTTAAAGTTATTTTTACTTTGCAGATTGGAGAGGTAACGTAAGTCGCCGACTATAATGTATTCATAAAATCAAGATTAAAGATTTAGTAATCTACGCATGGTATACGCATCAGAAATCCTGAACCTATGTGACAGTTTTTTGTTCTTAAATATTTAAAATTATTAATTTTATGATAGTCTTGGTCACCATTTAACATAATTATACATACATTCATGTATACAATGTATAATAATGAAAAATGTATATAATAACAGCTTTATAGATCGTTTTATTTTATTACATCTACGAAGGACGTCTAATAAATAATGGAAATATTTATGTTATATTTAATAAAGCTTCGTGTCTATACATTTCCGACACGATGAATGTCTTCGATAGGAAGCATTTTTCAATTTAAAAATAGACGGCAATTAATGTTGAAGATAATACATTAGTATCAATGCAATTTTGATCTTCCGAATAGAAAGTTGAAGATCAATTGTTACAAGTTCTGCTACAGCACACAACCCTGCCACAGAAGAAAATAAATAGTGGCAAGGACGAAATACCAACTTTAAAAAAATTAAATTTATTAGTAAACATCTTTTTTTCACATTAAGAAAAACCACCAAGTTCAAGAGTGAGCTGTTATATTAACAATAAATAATATAAATTAACTTCACTGCTGGTATAGAACAATTATAAATACAAAAACCTTGAAATTAATTTGTTCGCAAGTCATACTACTATAAAATATTTACTAATTAAAAGTAAATATCCCATAATCAAAAAGAAAATTAATTTCATACTAATGAGAGTAATGACTAGCAGCTTCCCATTGAAGTGCAATTTTATACAAATAAATCATGAACGTAATGGTTTCATCATTAACAGTTCAAACACTATTTTTTCTAACACAAAATGTTATATTATTCCAATGTGTAGTAGATAGGATGTATCGGTTTGTAATAATGTAACTTATTCTGCAATGTTTTCTTATCCTATCAGTTGAAAAAAAATAGTAATAATTTATAAAGCTTAACACCGATAGACGCGAAAGGGTAATTTTCTAGATAATGAATTTAGAATAGTTAGGCAGTAAATTAAATAAATAACTTTTTTCATATAACAAAATTTGATGTAAGTGCCAAGGACGTCCATCATGTTTGATTGAACCACCGAGCGGAAATAACTAACTAGAAGCATCCGCTGTGCAAATGTATTTCGTTTAACTCCTTTTTTAATTTTCGCAAATTGCAAATAATTGGAAAAATAAAATATCTTAATATATTCTGTGATTTTGGCAAAAGTTAAATGGCAAGCGACACCAGGCAATAAAAGTGTTTTGGTTTTAGCAGCATAAATTTTAATGGAATGTCACTAGTAATATTATGCATAAACACCGATTAACTTGAAATAATTATTTAGAAACATCGAAAGCATCCAATTACGTTAAACAAAAATATAGAATTTGATTCGTTATAATAATAATTACTTTTAACATAAAACTTGAGTTTCATCATTTTCTTGAAAAACTTCTGCAGGAAAACTAACATATTTCCAATAATATAATTTGTTACAGTTACAAATCCACTAATCTATCCTAGTACATAATGTATGAATGTAAAATAAAATGCAACGCACAAAACATTAAATTTTCTGTAAATTAACATTTCCAACAATAATTTCCTTCCTTATAGCAGCCAATATAGCAACAATTTGTACGTACTAAAGAGAATTTCGAGGTATATAATAACGTAGGAAAGTAAATTATTTCCGTTACGAAATAAATCCCAAATTTACTTTCACAATTTTGAGATATATGGTACCGCGTTAATCGAAAGTTTCCATATATTAAAAAAAGTTAACGCTTACAATCGATTAGTTTGAAAAACTGTGATATATTTATCAATTTTGAAAATAATTCGCGGGCGATTTCAATAAGAGTGTATGCACGAAACTCGATTTATGTACTAACATTTTTTTTCAATTTTAATTAAAATAAAATATATTATTGCACTTACATAAATATGAATTTACGAGTATGCGATGCATTTGCTGATGTGATCTAACTCACCTGAAACAAAAAAAAATTATTTACCTATTATAGAAATAATACAAGATTAAAAATATTGTACTAATCAATAACCTATTAATTAATTATTCTTATTTATGATTATTGATTAACATTCTTTAGTGCCAAAATTTTAAGAGTAGTATCACAAAAATTTGAGGATTCAGCTTTGTATAATAACTTTACAATGTTATCAGGTCAAATTTTTTGTATTACATTATAAATAATATTTTCAGCAGTCATAATTTTAGATATCAAAAAAATATGTAGTATCAAGAGCGATTGGCGAAAGATGAACTATCTGGTTGGGCGACATCTGAACGCTATTCTAACTTTTTTAATTTTAACTTACGTTAAAAACGTAAAATATTGATTTATAAAAATTAAAAGTTATTTTGATGTGTGTGACTCGGATTTCCTAGTCAGAGCAAGTTGAAGCAGCAAGGTTTTGGCTGAGCCGAAATAGTTATAAAATAAATTTCTAAAATTAAATTTTTATTTTATTAATAAACGTGGAAAAATTCAATATAAATGTCAAAATAATTTCTTCATGTCTTTCATCAAAGTTATTGTAGGCAACGACTTTGATTTTGCCTCACGTTTTTGACTAGGTTAAGTTTACAAGTTTATGACAAGGTCAAGGCGTAAACTGGAGTTTCTAGTCAATCAGTTGATACAGGTACTTTTTTTTAAATTAATTAATACAACATAACATATAGTGGTATTAAGGCAAGCTACAATTACAAATTGATGCCAAAGTGATCTATTACACTGGTGTATTTACTAGTATAATAAATTTATAATATACTTTATATAAACAATATTAAAGTTGACAATTTTTAACTCTAATTAAATAATAAATGACCTATAATGAGTGAATCAATGATAAACTAAAACAAGCAACAGTTTTGAAATAATCAAATATAATTTTATTAGAAACGCATAATATAAAACAATAAATTGATTATCGAAGTTACTCGATTCGAACACACATATTATGTAAACTGATGTTTAACTTTCGATAAATGTATAATATTACCTACTTTATAAAATAATAATATTATAAAGCAGGAAGAATCTTGAAAAAATTAGCATTTCAATGAATGACTTTCATTTTCAGTTGATGACTGGTTCAGTGGGACGGGACTACTTTTCTATGTTAAGAGTATAATGAAAGTGATATCATTAATTAAAATACCAAATGTAGTATAAATAAGTTAACTATGTACTTATTTTTATATATACAATTTAATTAAATATTGGGGAATGGACTGTGTCGAATATTTTCAATTGAAATTTTAAATTCAATTAATAGATACAATATAGAATGAATCTTCGCCAAGCACCTGGTAAAAGAATCGGGTTTAACAAAGAATTGGTTTTACAACATTACAACTTATCGAATCAATATTAATTGAATCTATTCAAAAAATGTAGCAACTCATAACTTATAATTGAAACTAATATTTTCAAAATTAGAAAAAAATCAGAATAGAAATGCATCTTTGCTTGCTCTGGACTCCTCAACATGCATTAGTAAAATAAGATAGGTAGTCGATTCTACGGAAATAAGAAGAGTCCAAGAACATATTCTCCCCAGATCTAAACATGAAAATTGGTATTTAAATAATTTAAAAAAATACGAAAGCTCAATAACTAACATTACGTGTGTCCATTGCTTTGAAAAAAGGATACCTAATAATCATGCGTAAACGCAATGAACGGTTAAATTTTAACCTTTAGCCTTAAAAGTTCAGGGTAGGAGTGTAATATAACTGTACGTACACTAGCGAACAGCGAATTAATCACGAAAATCGGGAAACGATTAGTTAATAATTTTAATGGAAAGATAATAAAAGAATATACTCAACAAAATACAACATTCTATAAACAAGCTGTATAAATAGAAGAAAATATTTGAGAAATACATCAAAACCAAAAAAAAGTTCGACATAAACATGATTCGGAGGTAATTACAATGCGAATTAGGAAAGACGTAAATTACAAATAATATAATGTTTATTTTATGAATCATTTAAAATTTTGGGTAAAAAAAAGGCTAAAAACCGTATGAAAGTAATGCTTAGACTCGATTGGCCGTTTTCGTAAGGTAAATACAATTAGATATGTACTTTATGTTATACTCGTACGTGTTTTTCTGGCATAAATAGTTGTTGTAGTTACGTCTAAATATATACATATTTAAAGTAATGTTTTTATTTTTTTAAGTATAAACTTTCAACCTAAACGACAGATATAAGAAAATAACAAAAGTTGAAGCAAATATTAGATCTTTCAGCGTCTACGCATTTGATTTAAACATTCCTGAAGAATGCCAGACCTTAAAAATCCAAGATTTAGAAAAATGGAGAGTCTCTGGACTCACTTTCGGCCCATTTTTGTTGTCTTAGTACTAGTATACTTAATAGAAATAGCCCCAAATACTGGCTCCTATTTTTGCAACAACTTGAATAATGGGAAATCTGTAAAACCCAAAAATTTACAGACAAAACAACAAACTAGAAGCCTAAAACGATAAATAGAATAGTAACGATAATATCATGTGCTCATTTTAAATCGATTCCAATCAGGATGGTCGGTTAACTTAATAATGAATTATTAATTTAGATTTTAAGTTATCTTACAGAACTTTCAAAAATACTTCAAAGCCTTGGGCAATTGTTCAGTTTCTTTAAGCTGCTCTTCATGCCGATTTATGTATATTTATGAATCTGTCATATTTTGTACGAGCGATTTTCCTACTTCTGGTATCTTATTTTAAAATCTCTCGATATGGTCAACGTAATAAAGTTTTAGTTATTTAAATAATTTTAAAGTGTTGCCAGGTTCCACAGGCAGTTGAAAGGCAGTTTCTTTGTTTCAGATCAATATAAAGGAAATGATAAATGCAGCACTTTTCGATTCCACGCACACAACGCCTGAAAGAACACTCTACAGAGCCGCCATTTTTTAAAAAAGTATCAGAAACAATTTTTTTTCTACGCTTTAATACTATAATAAAATGATGTTGTAAATTTAAAATCTTTACAATGATGTGAGTATTTCTTCATCAGTAAACAAATTCCCAAAAAATGAATTATTTCCGGACGTCCAAATGGATTGATCCCCTTAACTGAGCTGTATCTACATGTATTATAATAATGGTCAGCAGTTCAATGTACAAATAAATTCGTTATAGATCATGTATTATACAAAGGAGAAAAATTATTCAAGAAAACTTAGTTTTTTGAGTTAAAGCTTGTAAATCATAATATTATTCACTTAACTTGAATTCTCATTGCTACTTTGTGAATCAAACCGTGGCTTTTTACCGAAAACTTCTTTGAATGTTAATGACTCGCTTACATCCCTAGTATAGCATAAAAACTATTACTCAAAATGCTTTCTTGATATTAAACATTATGCTCTTATCTGATCTTAATTTGACGTAATTATTAACGTTCTATTAATATAATCGATTAATACGTGGTTTAAGTCGCGTAACTATAGATATTAACCATATCAATACTTTAGAAAACCCAAAAAATGCACTAAGCACTTTTCAGGACCAAGATGTTTTTAAGTTATCACATGTCATAGTATGGTGAAAATGTTTGCGAATATAGACTTACAGTGTATTTTACATGTGATAACTTAAAAACATTTTAGTTCTGAAAAGTGTTTAATGCATTTTTGGGTTTTCTAAAATATCGATATGGTTCTATTAATATTTTATACAGTAATTTTTGTATTGCGATTTTAAATATTTAACTTTACTTCTGCTTTCACAATATTAATTAATGAATTATTTACCTGATCAATTATTGTCGTTCTGCTTCTGTTCAATATTTTTTCTTTCTTTCATCAAACGCAGTTCTCTAATTTTGCTTTACTAGTTTAGCAATCAATAAATAATATGTATATGTATTATTCCTTTTTTTTATAAAATTTTGCAAAAGCCGGAAACGACCAGAGAAGAAACATTTATATGCATTGATAATACGAGTACTTGAAATTTTAAAAAATTCACAACGGGTCAGTGGTTAAGTGATCTAGTTTCATAATTGCAAGGCCGGTGAATCGAATCCCACTATAAAAGTTTTATTAATAATTTTAATTTTTTAATTTACCAAAAAATATGTACTTTATAATCGTTTTTAATAATCCCATATTTTAAATTCCGTAAAAATTATAAAAATATATATTTACTACACTAATAGTACTTAGTTAATCTACTAATTTAAATTATATAAAATTTCATTTATTTATTAAAGTATAATACTATAAATAATATTTAATAAATATTCATTTAATATTTTCTACTAGCTTCTAAGTTGACTACGTAATTATGGTTGCTAAAAATAAATATACGATATAGTATTTATAAACCTTATTCCAATAAACGTCATAAGCATTGATACGTCACACTGAAATAGCGTTGTCAAAATTTTAAACATTGCGACTACAACAGTTCAGCATAAGCAAACATATAAATATAAAAATCACAAATATCTAGAATCCTATTTCGCATATATTTATGATAAATTGGAATTTAATTTTTATGTGGTGGTGATAGACATGATAAATAATCTATGACGTGATTGGAATTAAGCTTACATTAACTATACGAAATGGAATTGTTTCGTTTTGAGCTGCATTTTCCTTATTATATAGCATAGTATAAGTACTTTGTTAGCATTAACTTTCTGTATTTGATGTCGATAATAAAACGCATTGTGCAAAATTGGTTTATTGAATTATAGTAATAATTGGGCACACGAAAAGATTGCTTTATTTTATTTGGGTTTTCAAAATTAATTTCATTTAAAACTGTAGCCTTTATCCATAATTGATTGCCATTGAATTTAATTTTGATTGTTGTTTAAACTACTTTATCTCGTTATAACATATTATCATTTGTATAATAAAATAAATACCTCAATAGAGGAATTTAAAAAATTTGGTTAACTAATTTTATTACCTACCAATGTTTTTAACAAAAAAATATAAAAAACATTAAAATACCACATACCAACTAAAACAGTTTCAAGACTCGTAATTTCATTTCACATTGTACCGATCATAAATTTATTATTAACTAAATTAACGTAACAAATGTAACTTATTATACAGGGTGAGCTAATTATAACAAGCGAGCAAGTGAAATGTTGTATTTGTTATTGAAGAAGATTGTCCAATGGAATCTAATTATATACCTTAGAAAATCTGAAAAGCTAGGTAAATTTTAAAACCAAAGATACGGAAGGCTGACTTCCATTTTTCTGGCTCTTGTTTACTACTCGAGAGCTCAAGGCATAAGTTAATGCAGTATATAGATTCTTATTCAAGAACAGGCTTCGTCTAGAAAATATGAAAGTTATGTCTTTTGCTGATTTTTTCTTAAAATACATAATATAACTGGATTACGGAAAAGATATTTTTTTCAATATTTCCATCAATGGAGTAAAGCAGCAACAAAGTGTATAAAACCTACGACTTTCCAAAGTAGTAGGTATAATATGTTGACCAAAAGTACTTTTCGCAATTTACAATTGAGATATTACAGTTTGAAAATTTGTAAGCCAAAAAATTTTTTCAAATGTTAAATAAATAATGGTCACTGAAAGTGTTTGAAGTTACAATTTCTATTTCCAACAGATACCTAAGAACTTTGTTGGTTCCTAGCATATTTATTTTTAAACATTCTATAGTTATCACATGTTCTTTAAATATTGTTAAAACACTTGTATTGCTTAAAAAATAAATTGGCGAATTTTCAAGAGAATTTACGCACAGTCTACGCTTAAAACTTTAATTCAAATGAATGATACATGTCATTTGCTGTGGAATTCAAAGTTACCATTACTTGTTGAGAAACAATATGTAGGAAAAAATACATTTTCATTCATATTTTTATTTATTTATCAAAGTTTGCAGTTGTTGAGAATCGAAATTTTAAAGATGATTTTTTGAAAATTTTTAATGATCGTTTGGATCAGAATTTTGAGTATTTTTGATTAAAACTATGATCATGGCAGAAACTTAACAGGTAATCTGATTATAACTGAGTTTTATTACTCCGTTTTAAAAAAAGTTAGTGTTAATAAATGCCAAGTTAATTTAGTGTAGGTGTTCAAACAATTCAACAAACAAAAGTAACTTTCTCTTCAACATATTTGTTACTTAAGCTGCTTTAATAGTTCAAATTTAATAATAATATTATTGGTATTAAAAAAAAACTCGTCTACTTTCATAAACGTGAATCTTTGTGGTTGATACTTGCAAATAGTTAGTAGAGGAAAAGATTGAAATAACTTTACCTTAAAAAATTAAACCGAAAGTAAATAAATAAGATTGCGCAAGAGTTACTTCATTTAGTACTGGATGCGTTGAATTGTAACGCATTTCAAGCATGACTTGTTTTACTTTCTATATCATTCATGTCATTCATTCATTTTGTTAGCTCAAAATTTGTGTTGTCTTATAAAATTCGACATTTCTTCATAAAATACTAAGAGTCCTTGTTAAAATTATAATTTTATCTTATGATAATAATAATTATTAATAATTATTGAGGCAAAATAATTAAAATTTACTATAATACAATAAATTGGAATCAGTCAAGAGGATGATGGTAATAGAAACTTTAAGAGTGTAATGTAATATTTTGTGACAGGCCACAGTTTGTTTATCCTTAGGTTTCCAAAGAGAGCTAATTGTAAGAATAAATTATATTACCTCAACAATAACAAAATAATATTAAGTTCACCAGACAACAACTAAATAGAAAAATCTAACTGCCAATAAAATCAACTCACTGGAAGTTAGATCAACCATAAAACAAAAATTAGAAAATTTACAGTTTGATGAACAATCTGAAAATATAAACTAACGCCAGAGTAATGAACTAGTAACGATAGCAATAAGAAAAACTAAGATGGAGTAAAAAAAAAAAAGAAACCGAGAAAACCTAAAATACATGATGACATTAAACATATTTGTATGTGGAGAAATAGTAGCAAACAAGAATAATTGAACGGTAGAAGAAGAAATAGGGGGTGAAAGTGATACCGTGGCTAAAGAGATCATAAGAAATGTTCGATCGGAGGAATCCGAAATAAGTAGACATTGGTTTTATTAGACAAATGCTTACACCAAAACATGAAACAATGCTAAATTAATCCGGCTCTCTACCAAATTAACTAGATAAGATCTGAACCAATGAGTTATGAAGTTATAGTTTTTTGGGAAAAGTACGATATGTAGTTCCATGAAATTAAAAAATTTCCAATGAAATTATGCTAGCTAGTAAAACTTAATATTATGAAGCTCATTCAAAATTTTAGTAACAAATATAAAAAACTGTAAAAAGCTAATGCCAATAGATACTGTAATATTGTACATAATATAGCAGTTATACATGTAGATGCTTCTCGTATGAAAATTTGAAGCTTTTATCGATTATTTGTTAAATTAATCAGTATTTGAAATGAATCCGCAGTTTAATCGCTTCATTTTTAAGATATCTATCAAATTACACAATTTTTTTTAATCTCTAAAAACCTATAAACCTGATTAACGTGCTAGCTTGTCCAAAAAAAAAAACGCAACAAAAGTAAACATTAAATAATAGCTTACGCACTAATAATCATATGAACCAAGTTCTTCTGCATTTACATGTACCAAACAAGTTTATCTAATTGTCAAAATTTATAGATTTATAGTTTCATAATTTTAAGTAATTTTTGATAAGTTTTGTGGTTGCTACAGGCAGAGTAACAAATGTGTAGAAAATCCACTAGTAATATTTTGGCAAATTATTTGGCATTTGTACATTCTTCCATTTGCTTACAATTTACATTGGTAAATTTTTGTTGAACTTTCGATAATTAACTTTTAACTGGAAATCAAAATTGAAATAAAAAACATAAACAGAATTGAAGAGGTTATTAGAATGAAACAAGGTGGAACTTGAATGACCGCAGTTCTTAGGCTACCCTTCTGCTTTAATTTCAAAATAATTCAATATATCGTAGGTTGGTACAATTTTACTATAAAGAAGTAAAATATTATGTCTTATAACTATACAATATACAATTAAGATAAAGCAGTAGAAAGTCAGGTAGTTGAAAGTTTGGCTGACTTTTTAATCATATTTATATAGCAGTGCTCTACTCTTATAAATTTAGTGTGACCTTTGGAGAAAAAAAATTATAATAATTTTAAATCAAATCATTTGAGCAGTTTATCTATTATTTTTTAATCCAATTATCTAAAGATACTACTCAATTACTACAAAGAAAGCTGAAAGAGTAAGTAATGCATATCTGCAGATTTTTTTTTTACTTTTACAATTTGTGTACCGATACGTATTCTGTAGAAGTTTTAAATATTTAATATTTGAATATTATTGCGCCGTTTTGGTTTTCGTGGAATTTATTATGTTTCTCAATAAATTTCTGACAAAAGCGATAACCGTCGCTAAAAGCTCAAATATTTCTATTTTATTATTTGAATTAACTTGTTATATTGAAGTTTTTAATATTATTAATTCTCACAAGTTAAGATTTGAATATTATTTACTTATACATAAGTAGAATCCAGTTCGTACAGAATCATAAAACTGACAAAAAGCAAAAACGACGTTCACTACTTTCAGGATGGTTACAAATACATAATAGATAAGAAAATAATATGAAAATGACATAATTTTGATCAAAATCTCAATAGCTTATAGTACCTAATTGTTGGTAACAATGGTCGTACTAGGTTTATTCAACTTTTGTAAAATTGGGTCTTAATCTATCATAAATCAATTTTTATTAAGTGTTAGATCGTCTCGTGACACCTAATTTTAAACAAATATGTAATTTTTTTAATCATTTATAATATTACCTGTGACCAGCAGATCTCGTAAGTATTCAATTTTAAATAAGGTAATGAAATAATTTCAGAAACCTGTAACATCTGAAAATTGCTTTAAATACCGTAAAATGGGGTCAACAGTTATGGTAGGGTGAATAGGAACTAAAAAAAGAAATAGTTTTTAATTGCTGTTATATAGAGTAGTGGTGCCCAACCATCAGTAATACGCTTAAACCAATGTGGTAACACCATTATGTGGTTTGCCTAAAATTTTGAAATTGTACATTGGCTCGAGCCAAGTTAAAGGTTGGATACCATTGATTATTTTCTTAGCGTTTTATCGTTTTATTCTATAAGTTGTCTCCGGGAATGCACATCTCGTAAGAGTAATGTTGAAACTCAAGGCAGTGATGGCGAATCACTGTCCCACAAAGACTTTTTAAATGCTCCACTCATTGATTTTTATAAACTTATTTTTTATTGGCACTTTTTTTACCACACCCTTCCTATCTTTCATCTTCTTAAAATATTTTCGATCTAGCCTTATTGTCGCGCGGTGGAAAACAAAAAATTTAAAATTACAGATGAATGTTTTGCATTAGTTTAAAATAATACACATTTTGTACCAACAGAAAAACCAAATTAATGACGAATTCGATATAATCAAGTTTGACTGTATCTACAGTTGTTATTGTTGTAGCTTTTAAGAAAATAATTAAAAGGATTTTAGCGGGAAATATAAACCCAAGAAGTACATTAGAATCGCGAATCTTACTTTATTTGCATAATGAAATCTATTAATCTAATCGCATTAAAAAACCAGTTAACCCTGAATAAAAATAAGCCATTTCGTATATCAAAATATCATTAAAGGAGCTATTTCCATTATCTGTGTTAATTTTTTGTATGTACAATCCGGATTATTAGGACCGCAACATGGGTTTCTTTGAAAAAAATTATTTTTATGATTTAAGTGTTAAAAATTTTCATAAAAATATACGAGATACTTTCCTATCATTAAATAAGCAATGTCTGGAGACTTATCGACTGCTATGTATTTTTTACATATCTATCATACATACATTATCCAAAACGTTATCGAGCTTTTAATAGATATCTAAATTATAATATACAAGATACAACTATTTTTAAAAAGTTTTAAATATAAAGATTTATACTACCACATAACTATAGCATAAGACTTTTACATATTATATTGACAATTGGCACATTTGGCAAGAAGGACGAAATATACTACTATTTAGTTTTTTATGTACATATATTATTATAGTCACATGTAAAATTAAGAAACAACACAGAACAGAGTATTTTCAATGTTCGATACGATATTTTGTAAAAAGAAGCCAAATTAAGATAATAGCATCGATACCCACTAATTTCCCATGTAGTTTTTAAAATAATAATAATTACTAGCAATAAAAACGGATTTATTTTAAATAGAAGAATTCACCCTTGAAATTTTAATAAATATTTTAATAAAATTTTGAGTGAGTGAGTAAACAAACTAAGAATTTGAATGGACACATGAATTAATACCAGATAATTTTTCAATAAGTTTATGATGTACCAATTGACCGTGTAAAATTGGCCCTACATAAAATATTATTAAAGTATGAAAAATTAAATAAAAGCATTTATTTTGTAAACAAGACCAGTTATCATAAGCTAGGGGCTACTTTCAACATTGCAAGCACGACGAGTAGTTTGGTGAGGATGGAATACACATCATAATACGTGCGATGGACTCAAAAGAAGACCGGACCTGCTATTATGTAGATGTCATTGCATGTCTACCCTTTCTTCTGTTTAATTATAAAATTTAAGATTCGAACAAAAACTTGAAAGTAGGGTACACACATTTGTAAATTATATTAATAAGTCAAGTTTTCGAAAAACCCTGCAGTTATAGTAAAATGCTTTAATTGTATTTAGTTGTGTTTACACCCTGTGTGTGCGTTTGAAATATTCCTGTACATATGTCGAACCTATGTTAATCAAACGTGTTAGCTAACAAGTTAGTCACGTTTTTTCATCCACGTGTTCAAGTTTGTCTGCGATCCTTATTACGTAAAACCAAAAAAATATGTTTTGGAAGTTTTACTACAATTCTTCAATATAATCGGCCCAACTCCTTCTCAGTGACACAAAACAAAGTTATCTCCGTCAATTGGTTCGTCATAGTGCGTTTTTATAAAATTTGTCTGGAGAATCCAATAATCAATTTTCTCTTTAAGAATTACGACCTAGTTTTCTATGCGTAATTACAGATGCAATAATAGCAAAGTTTTCACGTGCATACCTCTAGGATATGCAAGGTATAGGAAGTTACCCTCTAAGTATTATAAAATTATAAGTATCGCAAGTCAATGTGTGCTGAGTATGACAATACCTTCATATTATGCCGAAAGCGTTTTTTCTCCTCCTCGAATTTATATTAAATCGAGAGTAAATCATCCGAACTACACCAGGATTGTCCTCCAATAAATTACTATCGGGAAACCAATGCTGGATTCGGAGTCGTCATGCACTATGACTTTCACGAGAAGGAGACATTTTTCATGTCTTGAAACAATTCCGTAATAATTTACCCAAATGCAATTAAACATTATTCTTAATTACCATTTCGTACAACACTTGAAAATTAAAAATCGTCCACGTCAGCATTTAGAATTTTTTGTTGATCTTATTAGGCCTTTTGACACTTGACGCCCACGCGATAATTTTAAAATAAATTATTCTGAGTTGTAAACGACAATTTAGATTTAAATAACGAAAGAAAATCACTTATTTAAAAAAGAAAGTTATACTTTAAGCTTATACAAGTAGCAATAAACCAGTTCGTTTCATGTTGGTCAAAATAATTTCTTAACTTTTACTTTTTAGCTGAACAACGCATTATAAATTCCCTTTTATCAATATTTTTTTAGTGCTTTTGAAAAAATATTATATACTATAATATAAAAAATTTCACGCATACTTAATTTTTGCAGCAATTTTAATACTTTCAAACTTTTTAACGATAGTAATTCGCAATAAACGTTTATGAATTTTATGCGCTTTGTTTGAAAATTTATAAAATGCTGTATTATTTTGTAACGAAATTGTGTAAGACGAGGTAATAAAACTGTTACCTATAAACTATTATCAGGTATTTAGCATCACAATAAACAAATCTCATGTGGTACGTGAAAAGGTTATTTATTCATCGATGATGTTAAAAATATGGAAACTAATTTGATTTCCTACGTTGCGTTTGACTAATTAAATATTGACAAGTCGCTACTTTCCCCGCAATAAGTTGCTTTACTTATTTTAAATGAAATAATTACATTTAAAACTTCCTTGGGTTCGAAATAATCGTTTTATTAAAAAATAAGTTAATCCTTTTTCGTGTCAACTTTTGAATAGGGGCTCAGCAGTTAAAGGTGAAAGAGCCACAAAAGATCAAAAAGCCAGCGTATGTACAAACATACAACGCACCATGTCTCAATCCCGGAAGAAAAGGTCGGAGAAAGTTCTTGCTTTTGGTATTGCAATCCGATCCAGTCGCGAAGGTAGAAATAACTTTCAGACAGGCGTGACGGTTCCAACTTGGATTACGAAATGAACAAATTAAATATAAAATATTGTAGTGTTTAACATTTAAAAAAACTTTAAAAGGCGGTACAACTTTTATATCAATTAAAAAAAACGTCTGATTAAAAATGCATCAATTTCTACCGCGGATGAAAATGCGTAGGCAAGGAGAGGGGGCTTTCGGTAAAATTTTTATATTTTATCTATACTATCAACATTTATCACGTTATTGCTCTAAAATCTCAAAAATTTCATAATACATAATTACACCGAGCAATGAGAAAGTTATTTTTTCACGCACTTTTGTTATACGCAAAACACAGGGACGCCATTAGGTACGATTTTTGCACCTCAAAATTATAAAAAAAACACCACGAATTATGAATTCTAAGGTCACACACTTATATATATATACGAAATACAATACATGAGTATCTCTAAGCAACCAAAAAAATTAAACTTCACCTTGAATCTGCGACAATCATCATAATAATAATTATACTATTAAATTAGTAATATTTTAAAGCAAAAAACCCTTGTGTAAAAATTATTTTGTTTACAATAGTAAAAAAATAACTAATTTACAATTAAAATTCTTTAACCGTTTAACTGGTTCAACTATTTGACTTGTTATTAATTGGTTAGAGAAACCTTTCAAAATATTGGAAGGAAAATCGGAAATTAAACAAGAACTTATTAATTAAATTTTCACAAGTTGGTTTGTAGACACAATAATAATAATCAACAGAAATTTGTGCGAGTATAAATTCCGCCATTGCAAGACATTGGTACACCGAAAAAAATTTATAAAAATAATAATAATAATAATAACAACTACGATAATGCGGTACACAAGCTGTCGTTGTGAGAAATTATGGAATATTAACTCTTAATTTTATGGTAAATTAAGTTAATGAAAATGGCTAATAAATGTCAAAATAGATCAGAAATTCTAAAAATAATGTATTTAATAAATAATATAAAATAGACGAAGGCTGCAAATTATTATTTTTGAAGCATATTGTAAATTCAAATAAAATAATAAGACTAAAAATGTATTTACCATAGAAAAAACTTCTTAATTTAGCTTTAGCACATAATAAAGTAAACTGATACTAAATCTATTTAAACTACACTTTAGATTTTACATTTTTTGGTGTACTACTTGGACTGCTTAACTTTAATAATTATAAAAACTGATTCGCTACATATAGTAAATTCATCATCTGTAGAGAATATTTAAATATCGATTTCACGGTCAAAAGGTACATACGAATGTAGTTATTACTAATTTTAACACACCTCGTATTGAAAATTTTAATACTAGGTAGGCGATGAAGGTCAAACATCAGCATGCAAGTTAATCAAATAAGGATTTAGTCTATGTACCCACTAATTAATTGTCTTCCAAAAAATCTATAAACGTATAAGTAGAAGTAACTAATTTTATCGCTAGAATAAAATCTCAAGTTGTAACTTATGTAGTCTTCTTGCTAGATCCTTTTGAACTCAAGGACGTATTGGAGTCTCTAAAGGTATCAATGTCGAAAGGTCGCTTTTTACTATAGGTAAACATAGGTAGGAAAAAATTTACAGAGAAAACAAATGAAAAACCATGACAACCACCTCATAGGCAAACCATTCAACCTCTCAGTTACATTTTGAAAACCTTATTTTGTTTGCAATTTATTGAATAAAAATACTTCACGTTTAGTAGAGTTTTCCCATGTGCTTGCATAATGAAATATGGATAATAGTTTCCTGCGATAACTGAATATTTTTGTTGTTTTTTTAATTTATTAAATTCTTCATAATTAAATACTTATTATGTGCTTATCTTTATAGCAAATAGCACAATGTATAATAGCATTTTTAAACAAAATAAAATGTTCAAAATACTAAACAATGATACTTTTATAAAATTCATATGCATGGGAACAAAACGCAAGCAATTTGAATTTATAATAAATCTTAAAGAAAATTACTATACCTACTAAATAATAAAAAAATTTGCCTGAAAAACATACTGGATTTTAATTTTAATTACCTACAAATTTTCGAAATTAAAATTCACATTTTTTACTTAAAATTAACATTACTCCAGCATTTTACTTCATACAAATATTTTTATGTTTCTTGTTTCTAAACTCAACTTAATAATAATTATACAAATTATTATAGATTCTAAAATGCCAAAGATCCAGCATTAGAAACACATATGCTTCTTAACAGGTGATGAATTTAATATATCAACAGCTGTATACATGTATATTATGTATTAGGGAGATACTTCTAATTCAAAGATGTATATGTAATGAAAAATGCAGGTGAGTTAGAAAACACTACGAAAATACAGGATTCCTCCAAAAACGATAAGGTTTTTTAGACATCAACAGATCTATTAAATGTTTAGATTGCTCGTTGGCGGTTATAGTTAAGAAAATTGAACATTTGCTCCAAGTTTACTTCTATTCGTTAATTTTATTCAAAAGGAAACTCATTAGCATCAGAAAACCTCTAGATATATGTTATTGGTGCTTTAAAATGTATCTCATCCATATATTTTTCGAATAATAATGTAAAGTGATTTTAAAATTTAATTTGGTACTTAACTAGAAAATATTCCAAGGGAAAATCCTAACAGTGAGAAATTTAAAATAATCTTGAAAAAACAGCATTACTGCGGAAGGAATCATTCTTTCTACTTGTATCCAAGCTATAGGTAATTATTACACATTATATTAATATTTATCCATTTGGACCATAATATCCCGTGTCTGCATATTGAATATTATAGGCCTGGCCAGAAGTGGGCAACATTTCAAAAACATTTATCTGGAATTCTTTGCCAATTTTTAATGCATACAACATGTGCAAATAGGAAGCCATTTCTATTCAGCTAAAATGAATATTTATTTTGTTACTGAAAATGTATTTCCTGCGAAAACATGGAATTTGCTTGTACGAATTAACAAATTGTATATAAGTTGATTGAATTAAGTACATAAAAACGTGGAATGATACAGCAACAAACATTAATGGTTTTTCACCCATTTCCTTCCAGTCGAGCCGATTAAAAATCCATTTCTATAAACGTTTATTAAAAGTATTATTTAATAATATCCTGGATAAGGCATAATTATTCTGCGAAATTTCTTCTTTAGATTGCAGATATTATATTATTTAATAAACACGATCCGCGACAAGATTGGTAATACCCATTTACCACAACACGTTTTAAATGGTTTTGCTGTCAGTTTTTTGTTAGAAAAAAATTGAAAACAGTTCCGGTAATTGAAAAAATATCAAAACAGTGCTTCGTATTGAGATAATCAATATTTGGAAAGGGTAAATAACAATAAGCTTATTTATGATAAAATATAGTATTTACAACTGACCACAAATACTAATGATCCAAATCCAATTTTAAAGAAATTTTATAGTCGAAAAAATAAAATAAATTTTTATACTGATTACATTAATTTAAAGTGAATGTTCATTTTATTATAAATACAATATTTCCAGATATTTATTGAATCCTTTCAGATTAACGTGCAATTAAAATTAGGTTTCGAAAGAAATTTCAAACATAATATTATCGGCATGAATTTAGCTTCCTGGCTTCATAATTTGGAAATTCTATTTTAAATTTTTAGAATTGGTTGCACTTGTATGATATCTACTGTGTATATCAAAAAATTGTTAAGCCAAAGCACTTTTGAGTAGTTGTCTCAGAGCAATAATTATATATTATAACAATTAATTTTGGACTTCAAAATTTCCAGCCGGTAAAAACCATCAAAACTATAATACAACAACATAGTAGGTACAAGTTACCCTTGACTGTAAACTTCAAAATAAATTTTTCCCATATTAACTAATTCTTTTAAAAAGTTGGGGTTAGGATAAAAACGAATATTTTTACAAACAAATGAAAAGCATTGGAAGAATAATTGAGGGTTAATTTGATAATACTCTATATTAAACAACAACAATGAATTATTCGCTTAATTAAGTCAATAACAAATTTTCAACCATTAAAATGTATGAACTGGTTTTGGATATATAGGTAAGTAAGTTAGTTTTAAGGTCAATAAAAATTGTTCTTCCGCACGTGATATTTTGCAAAACCGAAATCATTTATTGGGTATTTAAATTTTAAAACTAAACAAATACGTTTTAATTCGAAACTGTTTATAAATATTCATATTAAATTGTTACCATATTTTAATTTTTGGTGCACATGTATTTGTACATCATGTGTGTGTATGCGTCCCATTGCCATTTCAGATTAGTTATAATCATCAATGCCATGCAACAAATCATATAATTAATACAGTCTAAAACCAGCTCTATATCTACTGCCAAAACTTTTCTATAGTAAAAAAACTCAAGGTTGTTTCTGTTGACACGTTTGTGATATTCATCATAGTTACAGTACCACGTTTTTATAAAAATTTACCATCACGTGGCTTGGCATTATCCGCATTATCACGGAAATTAAAAAAAATTACTACGTACCTATGCTATTAAAAATTATGAATACTAACAATTTTAAAATTTTTAATTTAATAGGTAAGAGGAAAAATATGTATAGGCACACTAATTATCTTCACATCGATCATTTATAAATTTACCAATCATGGGTAAATACTTTCTCAATAACAGCGGGCATGTAAATATTATTTAGCTTCCTACCATTCATATAAACGTGCTGTCTCCAAAGATGTTGATATTGTGTCCACCGTGAATTTTCGTCAGGGATATTGGGAACATGATTAAGGGTTCCCTGCATGACTCCCACAGGTACTTGATGATTTATCATATTAGAAGAAGTAACAGGTGGCGGAGGTAACTGATATTCCATTTTTTGTGTGTCTTTCACCGGTACCACAAAACTCATGTTCAAAACATGCTAACTGTAGACCGGATCACTACCATGTAAACACTATAAAGTGCTCACCTACGAGCCGGAAGAGCAACTGGTTGTGGAGACTCCAGCAAGTGAATGGGTCACCTACCACTTGGTGGGGGCCACTCTCGATTTCGCAAATACCGGAAAACACAGGTTGCCCATCTGTATTATTATCTGATTCTATATTATAATTTTAAAAACTTAATAGACAATTACGATTTATGGGCTTATCTTCGGTTACCATTTTAAATGTACATATTAATAAGTAATATTATAAAATAGTAAATGCATTTTAGCCTGCAATTAATATTAAACAGTGAACATTTATTACAAATTCATGTAACAAAATTTTTAACGTCGTCGTGCCTTTACATACAGGATGTTCAAACGTAAATTTTTATATCGTACGTAATTATTATGCAGGTACGCAATTCGATTAAACAAAATATTTGTTAATTCGGATTGGCTCTTTAGAATTTAAATATTTTCGGAATATGATAATCTAATAGGAGCAAATTTACACTTTACAAGTTTATTTTCAATTTACAAAGAGTAAAATCTCGTGGGCAAATTTAGAATATTAAATCCATTATTCAGTATTGCCATTCTTATAATACAATCCATCTCGAAGCATTATTTACTCTGTATCTACTCAACATATTAGATTTATAAAACATGCACTACCTTAGAGACATATTTAATATCATACTAGTAAATTTTTATCAAACAAAACAATCACTTGAGTGAATAAAAAATTATATACATCATAATTTTATCATCGTAAGATCTTTCAAACTGTTGGTTCTTTGAAAATTGTCGGAACGAAGAGTAACTACGAAGAGAAAGTTTTAGAAGAGCATGATTAAGAAATAGAAACTTGACTTATCCCAATCCCAAATAAGTTTATTACGTTTACAATTAATAACACTAACGTGTGACGTTTATTATAGTAGTTAGTACACATAAAGCTTGCGACGAGATCATTCTAAAGTAAAATAAAATAATCAAAAATCCTAAATAACTAAACAATTATGATTATACTTAAACCGGCACATAAACCAAACAGTAATAAATTTTTATCTGTTTTTCAACAGTTCCACTCCTCCATAGAGGTCGGCTAAGCATTTGGGAAATTTATTTAAGCTGTTGTGTGCTAACGTTACAAATGCGAGTTTTCCTTTTTGTTGTAGTTTTAATAGGAAATTCCCTTTCGCAACGCTACTGATGACGTGTAATATGTATTACTTTTTGGTTAAAGTTACTTTACTATATTCGGTGATTCCTCAGATTTCTAAATTTTGATTTTGTCAATAAATATTTCCGTCTTTCATAAAATTATTATGTGTTTTAGACTCCATCTCTTTCTTCATTGAAGTAATATCACCGATGACGTAACGATACTGTTTCAATGGTAATATTTTACAATGATCCCTATATTAACAAATAAGGCATATATGAAAACTAAAATTTAAATTTTCAAAAAATTTTCAATTATGTATTAATAAATTAAAAAAAAAATGCTAACACGTTTTTTAAATTCAGAATGATGCAGCGGAACAAGGGTCTAGAAAATGCATATACCATAAATAATGTACATAAATTTGCTATTTTATAAACCATTTTCAAATGACGTATTTCAAAATGTAATAATTTTTGGCAATATGCACACTGGCGCACAAAATTATTGGCACAAAATAAGAAAAATGTAATAATTGAACTACAGAAAATTATTAGCCACGAATTTAAAAAAAAAAACAAGAAAATTGTAGCAGACACCAGCATATGATTTTAGATGGATGCGACATATTTATATCATTTGCATTAAATATTAAGTGTATTTTATTTAAAATTGGTCGAAAACAAACTGAAACTAATATTACTAATCTAATAATCGGAATCTAATATGTTGAAAACGTCATAAGCATATTTAAAGAAAGCAATACAGAATAAGACTGGACGTGGCAGAAAGAAAATACCTCTAAAAATAAGTAATAAGAAGTATACAGTGAGAGAGACAAACGAATTCAAACAAATCGATCTGTAGACAGAAGTGCCCCAACCAATGTCCAATGAAATAATTCTAAGAATGCTATAAAATATTAGTTATAAAGGTTGTGTAACACAAAACCAAACTTTCGTTTTAGATATCAATACATAGAAGGAAACTGTTTGAGTTTGCCAAAAGATATGTAAAAAACAGAATTTTGGAATAACACATTTTGATAATATGGAAAGAATATTAAGTAGAGGAAAATAAATGCTGAACTAAAGAAAGAAAAAAAGAAAAAGATAGAAGAGTTTTCAGTGAGTAAGAAAAAAAAGAAGAAATATAAAAAAAGAATAAAAAAAAGAAGTCACAAATAAAATATACTGCAAGTATAATTATCGCAAACGTTTTCACCATACTATGACATTATCAGGTGATGAACTAAAAAAAAGTGAAGATAATCTGTTTAAATATCGTTGATCTACGATCTAAACTGTTCAGTAAAACATTACAATTATGAGCAAAAATGCTATAACATAAAAGTTCATTGAAGAAGTTGAAGTACATACATTGAAGCACTACAGTTGATAAAAATATAACGCAAAAACTGATCCAAAGCATGCCCAACATTTCTATGCTGTGATTGCTGCTAAATGCAAATTGGCAATTACAAATAACAAAATTAAGTAAAAACTAATCGACTTTTACACTTGTGTCAATACTTGTGTAAACCAGTGTATATGTATGACATTCTGCGAGGATAATTTATTACATACGAAAAATATTACATATAAAAGTAAAAAAAAATCGTACATACCTCCTGGATAATATTGTCTTCTTGGAGTAACATGGGGTTCGTAGTAATTAGCTACATTATTTTTATGGTTATCAGGACTACCCGATGTTATTGCTTCAACAAATTTAGGAGCACATGAATGATTCTGCGATTGTTCATAAGATATATTATGTGGTGCACTCATAGCAATGTATCCGTAAACATCCCGAGGCCATGTTGGGCCCGCAATTTTAAAATCTTATGTAAAAGATTGTATACAAACTCTATAATAGGTACATACTAAGTAAGTTCTCTTAATTTGATCGATTTACGATATATTAAAAACAACTCGACAAAATAACGTAAGTGGCAAGAATTGAAAAGCAACAGTTTTAAACCATCTGATGTTTAATTCATCCATACCAAACCGCAAAAAGCACAGTTAGAAATATCTACCAACAGGAGATAGATCTTTGGCCGCTCTCATCAGTATATTATAAAAGGGTTGGGTACAACTCGCCGCGCACGATTCGCCGCGGCACAATTCGCCGCCGGCACGATTCGCCGCCAAGCACGATTCGCCGTGGCACGATTCGCCGAGAGCTTACAGCGCCACATATGAATAATCTTCGGAATTAAACAAAAAGAAAATTATTTGATGTGTTGACCTTTTGTATTTACATGAATACACAGGTCAATTAATATGGTTCAAATTCTATCTTTCATACCTCGTTACCTTCCATGGTTTTGTAAGTTAGGATTAAAATTTATCGTTATAAATTTCCAACTTCTAATTGGTAACGGTATATTGACCAATCGCATTATAGCATTTTGAAGAAGAAAAATCCAAACAATTTTAAATGTCCAACCGTCACTTCCTAATTTATTCATCCTCAAGTACTTCAATAGGTAATAAGATGGTGTATTTTTATCGTTGTTTTCTGTATTTTATTCCTTAGCCAATTGGTTCGAAAGGTACTACATGGGCGAAATCTTGACATTAGCCAATGATTTTGAGAATCGGGATATATTAGAATACCTTCGTGGTTCAGCCCACAATTTCGAAATGTTGGAGGCTTAATCTAAATAAAATTGAAAATAAACGAAAACAAAAAGAACTACTATTGTTTTTTCTAACTTTTGAAAAATTTATCTATTTAATCTATTTAATTTGTTTAATATATTTAATTCATTTTTATGGGTTAAAAATCTATCAAAGATTATCAATAGAGGGAGTTACTGAACGGATAAAAATAAAAAACTCACGGCGAATCGTGCGGCGGCGAATAGTTCCCGGTGAGTCGTGTCGCGGCGAATCGTGCGCGGCGAATCGTGCGCGGCGAATCGTACCGTTCCCATTATAAAGACGGATAATCCGTTGATAGCTCTTAATTCGACGAGTTATTACCAAGTTTACCAATTACAAATCTTTTATAAATATAATCAATAAAAAACAAATCACTACAGTAACAAAGATGGAAAAGTCCAGCGACCATATAACGATTACTATCGAAATAAACGGAAGTCATTCTCTTTCAGCGATCGTCATCCAAAAATTTATATTTTGAGTAATTTGTGTTTTATGTCATTTATTTTCAAAATTGTATTAAAAATATTATTATAAATAAAATATAAATTAATTTGGAGTAAATCTATTTATACTTTCGGATTTGCACTGGATATTTACTCTTAAAAGATCGAAATTACTACTGATTTCCACGTGGGCGTATAATATATTACCAATAATAAATTTTATTTTTCTTAATCCGAACAACGCAACCAACGGTTCCAACAAAGGAATACTAATTATTATTACTCCTATAATAAACGTTAAATTTATAAAGATTATTATTCGTTTTCCAAAAAATTTCGTGTGGCAAACAGTCTACCACCAAACTAGTCTCCCGACCGAAAGACTTGCACCTAATGGGTTTTGCATCAAAACAAATTAATTCTAAAATACATGATAATATGCCAAAAATGAACGATACCGAATCATGACGCCAAAAGTTAATAAAAAATTATGTTATAAGATGTTTTGAATATCCTACAAGTATAGATAGAAAATATTAAAATTATAGTTAATTTAAGGTAATGAAAGTTTAACTTATTTCGTATTTTCAAACATTCGCAAAAGAGTATACCGCTTACGATTTTTTATCAAGTTGTCGATACATTATTAATTTTGGAAATTATTAATTTTTAATTTAGTTTTTATATTATCTATTCCTTCAGAGGTCAATAATAAATAAATTAAATAAAGAATTTTGCCTGTAAATTACTTTATTGTTTCATAATTATTAGTAGTTAACTACACATAGGGCGCAAGTAACGAATTTATGGACCCATAATTATTTATATATTTTTTAAATAATTCTAAAAAAATTGAATCTAATGGCTAAATATTTGTATTTATATCCTTGTGCAACATAAGATACACTATCTTCAACTATTTCAAAAGAAAAACTTTTAACAAGTTAAAAATTTAATAACAATATTTTTGCACTAATGAATAATTTCTATCATATACTTACATAGATTGAATTGCTTAAAATTTTACCTATATTAACAGGCTTGAAAAATTAAAATTTTTTAGCAAACTGAGACATATTAATATAAATCGTCGATTTAAAAATAAAAATTACTACTATTGGGTTTCACAAAAGTGAATTTATTTATAATTCAATTCACGATTATAATTACCAAACGGTACGAAGAACAATGCGTTTTAATTGTTGTAATCGTGGTTATAATTTCGTTATAATTGCAATCGCAGTTTGAATTTTAAAATGTTTTTGTGAAACCCACTAAAAGCCCAGTTGATTTTTCATAAAAAAAACAAGCTTTTCAACGTATTTTATAGTTTAACTCAGTGGTCGCCATCCTTTTCAATGTTTGAGCTACTTCCATAATTTTGGAATAAATAGTGAGCTACCTAGGACCTAGCCGTAAGCCAATATTTATTTTACTAATTATTTATTTTTAGACCTTTGCATTTTACCTACTAGAATTGCATTTGGAGCTACCGATAGATCGCGATCGGCGGGTTGGCGACCACTGCACTTTAATCTGCAACTTTAAAGTGCCGATGAAAGGTAATAAGTGAGTTTTGAAAATTCCGCCAAACCTTAACATTCTATTTTCCAATCAAGAAGTCGAAAAGAATACCTTCAAGTATATTTTGACTTTTTTTATTGTGATATTGATAGTTATGCGATATTATAAAAATAAATTGCTACAATAAAAAAATCTAAGCAATTAATTTTTAATATATAATTTACATTCAAATCTTTTGATTTTAAACGATATTTAAATCTACGATGTAGGTTCAAGATATACACTGTTAAAAATTCCTGTGTAAATTCCCTTCTTCCAATGGTGGCTACTTTCCTGCCATCAATTTTAGTGGAAATTTGTCCTAAGGTGTACTTAATAATCCTAGTTTCGGGATAATTTTACATTTTTTAGAAAAAAAAACATAAAATTACACCATTTTTAAGGTAAATTTACCTGCAACTTTATAAACCACGTAATTTTCAAAGGTAAAATTACACCCATTTTTTACAGTGTAAGATTCGAGTTCTCGGAAAAAAATCTGGAAGCCCAAATAATAAAAACATAGGTCTGATGACTGCAATTTATTTTCTTCAAACAACATCTGCAAGTTAATGAAAAAATTCATTAGATCGGCGCAAGATTATAATTTTATAAGAATAATCTTTTTTTTCAATGCAGTATTCAAACTTACATACTTCAAATTAAATAAAATCAACTTTAATAAATATAATTACAGTTCCTGCAGGATAGCTTGGACCTTAATATGCGCAGATAGACCATACTATACAACAATTTAGAATCAAAGAGCAAACTATATCATGCGAAAGCTGTACCAGCACCTAGAGGGCACTTTTAGAGTTTTTGACTGTTTTAAACTTGCAATTTGATTACCTAATTGATTTTCATTCATAATTCTTGCAGCCTACTGAAATCCTGAATTACTCTTGCAATAATTCTTGAGCAAGAACTTACTACAATTCTCACACCAATTCAACATTTTAATTGTACAAAAAGATAAATTTAAGCAAAATTCTAATTAACATTTTTTTAATATCTCCATCTCGATTTCTTACCTGTGGGCTTTGACTGTCTCGGAAATATCATGGTAGGTATCTTCATAGATATATTATTAAAATTTATGCAAAAAAGAAAATTTATATTAGGGTAAAAGTAAATCAAGAGTTATTTCAATGAGCCTATAGGATTTCATAAGTAAATAACAAGAATGATTTTATTATGAACATTGATTAAATTTAATATCTTGTAGTAAGTAATATACATTAATATTAATATAAAACTTATTCAAATTATTTAAAAAATGTTGGAAATCTCATAAAATTATTATATTATATTTTATATTTTTTTAAAATTCAGATTATAGGTTTCAAAACTAAATAACGATTATCCTGACATGTTCAAAAAATTCAAAATATATCGTAAATAAAATCAACATCTTTTTAAATTTTGATATTCGAAGATCAGTATCACAATAACATAGTAATGGCAATTAAAATTCTTGAAATAATATATTTTGTAAATCGCAAAATAAATATTGTATCGAGGAACACTTAATTTTTGGTGTATAAAAACGTACTTTTATTTAATTATCAATAATTTTAGCAATAATTAATTATCACTATAACTAATATTGAACCGATATACTGAACGATTTAAATGGAACTAAATAATATTCTTCTTTAAATCGTATTATAAATACTTGGGGATAAATCCACCCCATTTAACACGTGCACTCAATTTTCACGCACCTATCCACGTGTTCAAACTTGTGCACAATTACGTGCTTAAAATCGTAGACATAACTAGAACTTATGAATTTCACTTATCATTTCATAATACTCATAATAGGAATAGATTTTTCTTATTCTAATAATACATATTTTCTATGATTATTTATTTAAATTTAAATAACAATTTTCAGTAAAGCCATATTCAAACCACATTAAAATGGCAAAGGATTAAATTTTGGGATTAAGTATCCAAAGGTAGAATTTTTTATTTTGTATAATGATTGAGAGCATTAGAAAGGCTTAACGCACACATTGCTATTAAAAATAATAATATTGTATAAATTTATATTGTTTATATATTTTTTTTCATTGTATAACCAACACTAGCGGAAACTCCGAACTGCATGCCATATAATCCAAATTGGTTTGAAAGTATTCGAGTTTTTTTTGTTCAGATAGGAGATCATAAGTTAATACATCTTTTACATTTATTATAAATGTAATTTATTATAATATATGTAAATCCTTATTTATATAATAAAAGTACGAATAAAAAGACTAGCAAACTGGTAAAACGGACTATTAGCGAAGTGAAAGTATAGGTTTTGGGAAAACCTTCTATGCCTAAATTGAAACAACGCTGTAATCTACCGCACAAAATTTCTCAACTAACTATAGACAACCGTAAGGTCTAAAATTTTGCAACATCGCAGCTCTTCTTTCTCCGACTAAAAAGACTTAATAATTTAAATATTATAATTTTATTTTATACTTTATAATGTCATATTAATCCAAAATAAATTGTTTAATTTCTTTCAAAGTTTCCCTGGCTGAGCGGGAAAAGCGAGGAAACGCTAGAAGTAGGTAGTATACAGGGTGACCGACCGTTCACCCAAACAGGGAAATAACATGGTAAATTGATTTTTTTGAAATTCCCACTTCTTTACTGATAAAAATTTAAAGGCGTTTCCGCGTCTAAAGATATCCGCAACTCTTGATATTTTGTTCTTTAATTATTGTTCAAAACTCAATAAATAAATTAAAATAAGCGCAATCTCTGTAAATTCTCATTCTTACCCGATATAATGGAAAGCAGAAATTAAAAAAAAAAATCAATTTTCCATGTTATTTCCCTATGTTCAGATGAATGGTTAGTCACCCTGTATATAGGTAATATTTATTTCTAGTAATATAGATTACGGTTAATTAATTATTGTTTAATTCGATTTACTGTTTCCAAAATAGATCAAAATAAATTTAATTTTTATTTGGTGGTTCTTCCCTCTTCGGAAATTTAATTTATAAAAATATTCCGCAATATGAAGCTGTATATCAAGTTTCAGCTCTCTAAGTGCTCTAGATGCTGAGAACAAGCCAGTCAAAAATAATAATAACGGATGGCAAGAAGTTAATGAGTTGATAAGTTTGTAAATAATGTAGAAAAAAAAAGAAGCGTTTGTTTACGTCTATCTACAATATTATATTATAATTACAGCAAAAAGTAAAAGTCCGCTAATAAATTAATTTTAGCGGTGTTATGATTTTAATAAATTATTTTATTTCCATATTCAAGTAAAAGTTGTCGTATCTACTTAAAAAATACTAAAAATCACAATATTAAAACTAAATTAAATGTCAAATGTACATCCGATTAGCTAATACACCGTATTGGTTATTAAGTAGCCGACAGCAGAATATATTTAAGAAATATAAAAGTTGTTAATTAATACTATCAGCAATGCCAGGTTATTTGTTTATAAAAAAAATTAATCGATTGTTAATTTAAAAAAAATACAATAGATAAAACTGCATAATATGAATCATTGTAAATATTGCCAAGTCCATGCGTGGCGCATCAACACTAACCTTTACGTTTTATACGAAAAGGTGTAATGTCTAATCGTTGGTTTATTTTAGTATACAAGAATCCTACCAGTCCGCCAAGCTGCACATGCACCGGAATAACCAAGGACGGTCGGGGTGCAGTTGCATTTTATGACGTCGGCAAAATCGGTGCATTAAGTGAATCAGGAGAGCAGAAAGTGTTTATAAAATACAAGTCCGGTGCGATGCAACGCCGATGCACTTTTGCATTATACTTTAGAAATGCATAGTGCGAAGTAGAACCGCATTGCACTTTCGGTTTATTCTTGTTTTCAATATAATTAATAATTAGAGCATTTTTTAGTTAGATAAAAATTTTATTTGTTCTTTTCCAATATTCCACGTAATGAGTAAAAATGTGGGAAAAACATTTTTTAAATTAATTTTTATTATTTTTCCAATTAAGGTTTTGAATCAAATCTAATTGATAAATCGTAAACACATTGCACACTACATAACTTGTATAAAAGGTTGTGCTTTACTAACTTGTTACGATCTTATTGGAACTCATCAAAAAATTTTTTTCTTTGCACTGGTTTAAACATTTAAAATCTCTACTCTATTCTCCACTATAGCGATCACGCAAGTTAATCGGCCTGCATTTGGGTAGATGTATCACCGTAATGTAATTTAAAAATTTATTTTTCACTGTTATGAAGTTATGATGAATATTGAAAATATTGATAAAACTCGATTTAATTGCCACTTTAAGAGAGAGAAATAATAATCAGTATATTTCTTTCAAAATCATCATTATAAATTATCATGCTTTAATTATTTAGCTCAAAATATTCAAAATAAACAAAGAAATATTTATTTATATACAAAATTGCGAGATGTACACATTATCCAAAAGAAAATTGAAGTTAAACTTGTGCCAAACCAAACCATTACTATTTCAATAATTCATTTTTGGCATTTGTTTTAGTTCTCAAACTCAAGTTTTAAGTTAAATTAAAAATGAAATTTTACTTTCGTGTGACCATTATTTATAAAAGTAATGAATTTTCTAATTTTCTTTGTAAAATAATTATCATTTGAATGTTTATATTTCGTCAACATTTTACAATACAATATAATATTATAATATAATAACAAGTATGTAAGTTATTTGCAGCCAATATGGCCAAAGTGTCAATTTGGCCAATGTTAAATATTTAAATACATTATAAGGGTGCGTAGTAATTTTATAGAAAGTGCGTTGTTCTTATAGTTGGTATAAATTGTAGATTTGTTTATTCAAGTGTTGATTTCGTTTGCTATAAAACTATTACTGAACTATTAATATAAACCACAACAGATAAGTACTTTTTAATTTCAAGATATGTAATGATAGCATAAATGTCTGGCTATAACATAATATAGTTGACATTTTTTATTATTTTGACGTAGGGTAGAGTACCCTATAGTCGAAAGTCTCTAGTAGTCAACAGTTTTAAATAATTTTACGCAGAAATGAGCTACAATGCTACAAATACTTGATGAAAATTGAGAATTTTGAGATAATCGTTCGATCTTTTTTAAAATTTGGCAATAAGAGCGATGCATTTAGAACTTTTACTTTCTTGATTTTGCTGGTGAATTTTAACTTAATTCGAATTAATTTATTGTTGGCACTCTCGATCGCCTAAAATAAAATGGTAAATGCAAATTTAAACATATATTAACTGACATACACGAATTTGTTTCTTGTAATTAAAGGTGCACACACACATTGATAATATAATGCATTCAATATTTAGTTCTGGCAAAACGGTCGACTACTGATATCAGGTATCACCCTAGTACTATGCTAAATTTCAGGAAACCATTAATAGAATGAATGTCGAACAAAACGACCATATTATATTGATAAATGATACAATACCGTTTATTTAAAAACTGTCATTGGTCATATTACCCTCACCCTATTGGCAATATGGCCAATTTTGCAAAAAATTACCTTCAAATTCCGTTTAATTCTTCTTAAATTCTGCACGCATAATTCCGATAACATTTTTTAGATTATCTAGTTTTATTTCTTCTAGTTTTGCTTTATTACAAAAATTTGTACGCCACAAATGCATTGAAAAATGCTAAAATAATTTCTATTAATTCTTCAAAATTTTTTCATAAATTTCTTCAATTTTATCCTCGGATAGTCGGATACTATATTGACGTGCGGATATAATGTCGACGTCCTTGCACCCCCTTCATCATCGGTATATTCAGTTTTCACTGTATTTATATAAATTGCAATAGAAGCAGAAACAAATTGACTTTCAATAAGTAGTCCTGAAACAGTAGGGCAAAATAAAGTCATAATTAGATTATACTTTTTAAATTTGTTTATACTTTTGATAAACTTTGGCCTCTGTTTGTAACAAATACGATCTTCACATCAGTATAACCTACTACCAAAGCCAGAAAGTGCTCTTGAATCAAAAGTAATTGTATTTTGAAATACGGAATAAAACTCTTGCACATAAAAAATATATTTAAAATATAAAAATAGTAAAAATTCCAGTGTAGTAGTATATTTATTTTGTAGCTATATAACCTATATAATTTTCTGTGATTTATATGACTTCGAAATTTTTGGCTAAGGCAATTTTACACTAAAAATAATTTAACAATCCATAAAACTAACAATGTAGAAACTGTAAATTACTGAAACTGGTACATAATAGATTATAATTCTTGCAATGACATTTTAAAGTTGCATTATATGTACATTTTCAAAATTTTCGTTCAATTTAAATAAAACTACCTATAGCCTCTTCAAATATTAGCTAATAGTTAACGTCAACTAGTAGTTGTAGAGGTTGACCGGTTTTACCAACTTTGAGCAACTTCTAGTCACGTTAACCAACAGATCATATTAAATACCTACCAGCAAATAGTTCGTTTTACACTACTTGTTTGAGTGTATTGTGGTATTTTAACCTTATTTTGTCACCGAAGTTTGTTAAATTTTGTTCGATTAGTTATTAGTAATTATGAGTACTCCAAAGAAAGATGTTGTTAGAGAAAGGGGAAAGGTTTTTTTCTATCGCTGAAGTAGATTTTTTAATTACTTTGGTTGAAAAATATGCGCACGTGATCGAAAATAAATATTGGATTCCCAAATATAGAAAGTTTAGTCTGAATAAAGTGCAGTTTACGTTATGCGATTTTGCTTACGATTTTGCTTCCAAATTGCCGTAAGCAAATTTTTCGAAGTTCACGTTATACAGTTCGACCTGAAGATGAACTCGCAAACGAAGTCACGAATAGAAAACCACCAAAACCAGTCATACAAGCGAAATCGTATGTAAAATCGTAAGTAAAATCGCATAACGTAAACTGCACTTTAGATCGACAATAATTAGTATCGTATTCTTTTTCAACCTAAATCGCATAAAAATTGTTCTTCTTCCCATAAATTAAAAAGATAAAAAAGCACTACTTCAATTTCTTCATCGCACTCGAAACAAAATCAAAGTTGGAAAACATAGCGCAAAATTATTATAATAAATAATCTATAAAAACATTTAAATATTAAATTATTAAATAGTAAAAAATTCTTTTACGAAGTTGAATATATTTTATTTTTAAGTATTTCTTCGTTTCTTCGATAAATTAATGAAATTCTTATTGTTTCAGCTTAACTTCAAAAAAAAAATTATTTCAAATTTGCAAAAATATTAAAATACAATCTAATTTCAAAGACTTTAAAATGTGTAAGCTTTTACCCGAAACATGTCGTCAAAATAAACATTGAAACAAGAATTTCATTAATTTATCAAAAAAGTACTTAAAAATACAAAAAAAAAAAATAATATTTTTATTCCAAACAAATATTAACAAATCATTCGGAAAGTTATCTAAAAAAAAGTTATATTCCTCTTAACTAATGGTTAAAGAGCTTGACTACCAGAAAATCTGTTAGTTGATTTAACTATTAGTTATGGCGTCAGTTAGTAGTTACAGCCTCAACTGAATTTTTTTGTTATAAATAAAGCTTTTTCTAATCAGGAAAAAAGTATTTGTATTAGTTAAATACATTTTTTTATTCTGAATATAAAAATTTGGTTATTTGCTGCAGCAGAGAAAACTCTGTTGATGCTGCAGGTATACTAAAAGCTATGTTAGAGCGCCAAACCCTTTTTCACAGTGCATAAACTTGGATAAACAAACACCCAAATTCTGCTTTGGTGGAACTACGCTTATGGCTGGTGCAGTTAGTGATGTTTTAAATAATATTCTATATTATTGTGCTTTACATTCGCATAAAAACATTAAATATTAGTATGCAAGTATAGAAACGTGCGTTTGAATTTTTTAAAATTTTTTATTGCTTTTTTTATGTTATTAGATAACTTAATAAGTAACCTTTAGGTTTAATCTCTCAAAATTTGCATTTAATAATCTCTCGATAATCTTACATACAATACATCAGATGCAGGCAACAACTGTCATTAGCAGAATTATAACGATTTTTAAAACATGTAACTTATACTTAATCAATATCAATGGAAATAATAATAATTTAACAAAAATATTTACATAGAACAGACTGTGATTTTTAATTAATATTAATAAATACATTACTCAAAAATTAACTAATTTTACTAAAATTCGAAAATTATATGATAGTATATTAAAAAGCTGCGCAAATTCCTTCTTAAAATATAAATAATTAATGGCATTGCCACAAGATGGCATCTGCTTACAGTTTAACAATTGTTGCTATTTCACAGAAACAAATTTTGTACTGTACGTACATAGTATGTGTTAATTGAGAAACTTGGAAGGTTATTTCGTAATTGCAAATATCTTACTTATATTTGACATATTATCGCATAAGTCCTGTAATAATTATAATACTATAATTTTATTGTAAAAAGATTTGTATACATAGTAATATAATTAATATACAATAAAATTACATAATATGTTTATATATTTTTACATTATATTTATGTTTAAAAATACAGCTATGTCCTTTATTCTTTTTTTAACACACAAACACTTAATTTTTTTTAATCAATCATAATAATAAGTATTAATATATAATAATCAGAAAAAGATATAAAATGAGGGAAAGATGTTAAATTACAAAAATAAAACACATATCCACGAATAGACAGAAGATGAAGACAATACAAATTTAAGTATTATTTTTCGAGCACTTCTTCGTTCAAATCAAACTGTGTTAACCGCAATCTTCAATTTGTTGCATTTAATGCATTATGGAGTTCTTAATACCATCCTAGCACAGTGTGAAATAAGTACTATTGGTTACTAGTAAATTCAGTTTCAAACTTGTTCAATGTCTAGTTACCAAACTGTGAATTGCATTACTTGGCTCCCCCGATCAAAATCTGACGAGACGGATATTTGCATTGGACGTTTGAATGTATAAAACCTAGATTGTCTGAATTTTATTACAATGGACTTTGAAATTTTCATATGAAGAAAAAAATTAAAAGATAGTGCAAGAATTTAGTTTTAACAAAAATCATTGTATCGATTACTATTTTCGTACTGCTATTTCATATTTACTGATTTAATTACACTGTATGTGAAAGCGCCATAAAAAAATTAAAAATAAATAATGTGTGTAATTTATAATTATCGCATTGAAATAAATTAATTTAAATATTTTTTATGTATTATCTACACTGTTAGTGTGTGTATACGTAAGACATTATCATATTGTATACAAAATAATATTTAACGAATTTTTTTTACAAATTTAGTGATAAAATTATGATAAAACATCCAAGTAGTAATAGTAAAAACTGCAATACATAGTTAAACTTCCATTAAACCGCTAATGGTGCTCCCAGTATTTTTCCATTTTGCCATCGACAAACACCAAAAAAAAAGCACAAAACAATAATTATTTGTAAACTTTGCATAATGAATTGTTAATGTTAGTTGAAAAATTATTATCTAGATATTTCAACCTATCTCATTATTTATTTAGTACCTTCACATTCCTAGAAATATAGCTGTTCCCTTAGGAACTCATAAAATCCCTTTTTGAGGTGTATTAATCCTCATAACCTATATTTTATTGAAACTATAAAAAATGTCATTACGTTCTTGTTCTATATCTATCTCAATTTTTCACATTTCATGATAGCGCCGGATAGATGTAAAATATAAAAGATAAACGAATCACGATCTTTGAAAATCAGGATTTTGTATTTTCAGAAATTTTAAGATGAGAAGCTAAATATTAAAAAACATAAAATTAAAAGTCGATAGCGATGTATAGAGTGAGTTCGCCTGTTGTCATACTATATGCGCTCTCGGTACATCAAAGGATATAACATTAAATAATAGTAAAACCGTAAAACAACAATTTAAAAAAATAATATGCCTTTTTTCCACTACCTTTACTTTATTAAATTGATGTAATTATCATAGATGACAAATCATCAAGTAATAAGATTCGATTCAATGTGTTGGTTTGTAGATATAGTTGCAGTTGCAACTCTCTACATTTGATATAAAAACGTTATTGCACTCGGAATTGTTACTATGTAAGATTTGGTTTTAAAATTTTATAGTAATACACAATATTGTTTGTTTGTACGATTGTGTAATATTCAAACTAGACATTCTAGCTTAATGTCAAGACATTACATATAAAAAAGGGGTAATAGTGTGCTTTCAGAATTTTTTCAGTGAAAAATTAAAATAGTAGAATATTTACAAAATAAAGATAAGGTGCAGCGATAGACATTCTGGGGTAGCAGATTGATTATTAAAAAAACTATTTCTTAAACCAAATGAGATAATTATATTAACTTAAGTCAATCGATTTGGAAAGGAGGAAGTAAGAAGATGGCATAATTATTGTAAAAACAAAATTTACCCTCTCACTCTAAGCCATATACCACCAACATTATAAATATAACTACTCTACCCCATATGATATATTGAATTAAAGCTCTCGAGAATCATATTATAACCAACATACATATTGAAATCTGATTATGGGTTCCCGCAATATAACGCCGCATTTAAAAATTCTTCCACCTATATTAATATCTTTAAATTGGTAAATAAATGATGTTAAAAATTTACAATGCCCCCTTTACTCCATCACATACACATTAATTTATTTTAATTTTAAAATAAAGTAAAAACTATTTTGGCAAAAGCAGCAATAAATTGGTTCATGCAGTTGCGAATTAATAGAGGTATTCCTTCTAGTAACGACTGGAATAATTCAATAATTTTTGAAAATCACTGACACATTGACAGTGATTTAAAAATCAATATCTGCATTGTTCCTTGTTAAACAATTTTATTCTTGACGTAAAACGCAGTAAGTAATCAACTGTTCTGAAACTTCATAACTAAAATATAATACAACAAACCGTTATAAGGAAATTGAAGAACGTTTATTTATATAACTTTATATTTAAAAATATCACATTTGAAATTTTTTTGACAAGAAACAAATAATAATGCATCAGATATTATTTGAAAGAAATGCAAATCATTGGAAATAATGTGTGTTATACATAAAAACACGATTCCTGTCTGCGTATTCTATAGTTCATTCGTTTAAAAACTAGTCAGTCTCAATAAATATCGATTTTAATTAAATTTTATTTTAAAAACACACTCAAATTAAGATATCCAGGGTGCAATTAAAAGCAATGGGTTAGTTAGGGTAGGTACTTAGTACATTTCTTGTTATCATGTACAATTATATGTAACTATTTTAGATAATTTATTAATCTTAATACAGGTAATTCCTATTCAATTGGCAGTTTTAGTAGATTAATTACGATGATAGGTTGTTCAAGATACTGTTCAAGATGCAAGTTTCGAGTGAGGAACTCCTATGTCTCGTTTGTAGGATTTTGATCCAGGCCAACTGTATGCCGGTTAAACGAAAATTTACTGAAATGTTTTAAGATTTTAAATCTTTATCTCTTCGTTCTTACCATAAAACAGAAATTTATAATTACAATTAATAATTTTTCGAGTAGAGGTGAGTATACTATTTTATCGGACAACAAAAATAAAATCTTGCCAAAAATAAAGCAATACCGATTAAAACTTGCAATGTATGAATTCTTCTGTTTTCAACTTCTTTTTAGGGATCTTGGTAGGGACCACAAAGCATCGTTTTCTGTTATCAGCTTAATATGTTTTTTCAAAAATTATCGTTACATTTGCGAGGAGATCAGATCAGGCGGACAAAGCGCCTGCCGTTGGAACCTGAGGCGAATATTTTTTCAGAATTTCATAATAATTGTATTCCAATTTTTTGAAACCAGATGATTTTAAAGACTCTTTTAGAAACCCGGTATTGAACGAGCTAAAATCAGTGTCACAAGGTAGCAGTGCTATTTGAGACCAAAAAATCAATTAATAAATAGAGTTATGAATTTTCCACTCAGCATCTAATCTCAGAATCTAAACCACCGTATTTATTTCTAAAAGAAAATAATGCGACTATCAAATCGTCGTATTTTGAATATCTTTTTGTATTATGGTGTGGAGAAATTTACATAGAATAAAATAGCAAAATAATAACTCAATTTCTTAAAAACTTGGTAATAAAATACTCTGATTCTGAGACGACGAAATAATTATAACACCTTTAGATATAATGATGCTTTCCTTCACATTTGATTATCAAATTATGTGAGTCGGGTATATGCAAAACCGGACAAGTCACATTTTACAAAAATCAATCTGAGATATACGTTTTGTTCCTTATCGCCGTTCTACCATTTAAATAAAAGTTTTTGGTAATAAAAACTGACATTTGTATCAAATATGAGGGTGAACAATATTCTTTTATGCGTTTATCTTAAATTCACGCTAAGTGACATGTCCGGTTTTGCATATACCTCCCTCATGTCAATTGTTCAATAACTTTGCTATATTATTTTGTTAACTATCCAAAAACTATGTTTATTAAGTTAAAATTGTATAGAAAATCAAATAACTTACATAGTTGTATATAATATATTTATTGCTTCTTTTATTAATTATTATAATTCCATATTTAAAAACATTTTGTTTCTGGAGTTCACACTAAAATTAAATAATAAATACTAGGAGTAATTGTTTTTTAATTCTATATATAATTTTTCTAATTTAATTACTTAAATAATAAAAATAAACATAATGATTTTAAATTCCAAATTTTGTAGACTACGAACTATGCATCTAATGCAGTCAGTAGGTTATATGAAGTAAATTAACTTGTGTAAGTTACTGAACAGATTTTCACCTTGAAAATAATAATTGACGAAAAATAAAATAACTCAAGGTCATATAAAATATTTATAAAAACCCATTTTTAAACTTTATAAAATATACCTATCGTTACTAAATTTAGAACCTTATAATAATAATTATTATTATTGGTAAGATAACTACAACAGAAACAATAAAATTTCTGTCAAAAGCTACAATTAGTTTTTAGAAGTACTACATAGTAGATAAGTAAGAATCGGGAATTTTAAAGTTTGACTGTTATATTCAAATATTGGTTGCACCCAAACAATCATTGTGTTGTGATTAAGCTCTAATGTTAAATTTTAGAGCTATATCGTATCTGTACGGTCATGAAACCGTGAGTCAATTTGTAATTAAAAAAAAAACTATATTAATTACAATATTAGAATGATATTAGGTAGTTTTTTAAAAAAATTTATAAAAAAAGTCGGAAGAAATAAATTGAATTTATTTTGGTTTACTTATCAGATTGTTAATTTAATTTTAATATTAATTAAGGTAGTTAGTTAAACCTACTTGACAGAAGGAATAGCGTGATTGTGTGACTGTCGTTGAATAGTAAATCAATTACCTCACATAAATAATTTATACATAGAAATGGATAAATAGAACTAATGGGTTACTACGAAGCCTTTGGTAAACATTATTTTGTAATTTTTTTTGTTAACATTGTGATGTTTAAACTAAATTCTATGAGTTCCGCTGCGAAACATACAGTACTGTCACTGTTTTTACAAGCAAAATTATGGCATTAGATACTTCATAAGTCATAACACTGTAAAATAATTACGTCGATTGATACTGCATGTGAATTCATTAACTATACATGAACCATTGTATACGTTTTATGTTTTGAACATAAAGAAGTTTATTGTCTTGGAAATAATAATAATAGCTAATGTTACTATTTCCTGAAGTAGTATTCAAATTTTCTTGAAGTTAGTCATCCTGTCATTGATTTTACAAAATACATCAGGTACCCGATGCGATCTATTCCAAACGCTTTCCAGATCAGAGATCGATTCCATCGTTATTGAGTTTATATATCAAATTTAATTCCAAATTTTCTGCTTGATTTCTGTTTTCACTCTTTCTGTAAAATTCTGTTTTCACAAAAATTATGTATGGAGATGTAATTTTGTTAGCTCCAATATTTACCGAAAGGCTTTTCAGAAAAATTTACTTATTTTGTAGTTCTTTTCCGGCTAGCTTAATTAATTTATTCATTTTGCATCTTGGAATTATAAACTATTACTGAAATTAAAATTTATTTTTTAAATAATAAACTTCTATAAAATGAAAACGTTGAAATTATTACAATAAGCAGTTCCTTGAATTTTTAACTCCAAATATTACTTCCACAATAAACCAATTAAATTTCAATTACAATTTCACTTCTTCCGTATCTTCTTCTACAATCGTTTCCATCTGTTAATTAACATCTATCCACTGCTTCCGGTTTTATTTTTCATAATTGTTAAATTAGTTTCAAAATTAACAAATTTACATTTTATTTCTAGCTGAAGGATTTTTTTTATTGAAAAAGGTACCTTTTAATTTCTTCAATAATTTTACATTTAATAATTACAAATAAAGATACAGTACAAGCTCGAATCTGTGAACACAAAAATCCAATGGAATGTTCAACTTAACGCAAGTTTTCACACTAATTGGGGTGTAGAAAAACTAGTGTTATGCACATATTTATTCCTTATAATGCATAATGTTGGTAATTAAGAACATTGATTGACATTTAGAAGAAATTGGGTGTTCACAGGACCGAGATGTTCATAGTATCGAGTGTTCATGTTATCGAGCTTCTACTGTACACCAAATTAGACTTGAGGCACCTCAGCCATATTGGTACAAAAACCCCAGTATTCTTCGTTAGTTGTCGATATATCAACCAACCAGCGAGAAAATAAAAGTTTATAAAAATAATGAAAACAAATTTAAAAAAAATCATTTAACAAACCCCCTATAACTTCCACGACAATACATAATATATTCATTCGTAAGATTAATAAATCATGGTTAGGCCGAAGTAAAAATTTAATTTTTATTGTTTATTTAGCTTGTTAATTTTTAATTAAAATTTAAATATTTTTAGCTTTATGTTAACCCTCCAGTGAATACGAAGGGCCTAGCAGGTCCGAGTGAACATTTAAATGAATATAATAATAGAACCGTTTAAATAAATTTCACCATATCATTAGTAGCTGTCTAAAATATGAAAAGACATCGACGTGGGTTTAAAAAACTTGAAAAAGTAGAATGGATTGCCAATAAAAAGGCTTCGGGCCTAGTAAGCCCGACGTATGCACTGGCGTTACTATTTAATATTAAAAATGGTAATCGGTTTCCAATCAAATTATAAGTTTGGTAAAAAAAATTTTTCAGCTTGTATATCAATTTCTGTAATCATTATTCGCAAAATAATAACAAAACTGCGATAATTTCCATGTAATTCAACTATATTTATCAAAAGTATCTTTACAATTCTTACAAGTCACCGTAATGCAATATATGCAACTTCAATGACTTCAACTAATTGTAAGATTCAGGTGACTTTGAATTTTATAATATTTCGTAATAATTTTCTTGATTTATTTCAACAATTCTGTTTTTTCTTTAATATTTTATTATTATAAAGTTTAATATATACAAAAATGATTTTATTTTCATGAAATATCCCAACAATCGTCGATTTAAAGCTACGGGCCTGCCAGGCCCTACGTATGCACTGGTGTGATTTTTATTGACGTATGCACTGTAGGGTTAATACTAGGAATTATATTATAATTAAGTAGAAAACATGTAGGTATGCTTAATAGCGACTATGCCTATTATACATAGGCATTATACAAGTATAGTTTGTTTCACGATAAATAGAATTAAAAAAAGGAATATACTAAATTACTTTGATATAAGAACGTATGAACATTTCCGCTAAAACATAATAATTAGACCCCGGATTTATAAGCACTTATAATTTCAAAATAAGCGCTTTAAAAAGTTTCAAAAAACAGAAAAAAAGTCATATAAAATTGAAAAAAAGCACTAAAAGTCAAACATCAAAATATAATTTTTATTACATATTAATTAAACATTCGCTTCATAATTAGAAAAAAATTAATTTTTATATATTTCTCCAAATTTTTCAATTTGAAAAATTGTTGTCTGTCGTTAATGCCTGCTTATAAATCAAAAAAAATTTTTAATAAATAATTTTTACCGATCCCACCATTAAAGGAAAAATTTTTTTCTTCAAATTTTCGATGGATGATAGAATTAATGTATTCTTAAAAATTTTTTGACATTTTTTTATTGCTGCCGAAGACGATTCTGATAATTCTGAAACAAATCTTTGAAAATTTTCAAAGTTTGTCGCAAAATATACAGTGGCTCCAGAAATTATTATTAATAGTTACACTCCTATGTTAACAATGTAAATCGTACCTTTTCAAGACTTTTTTCTCATATTAAAATCGATTTTATAGCTAAATGTTTCTGACATTTTTGTTGCAAATTTTATTCCTTTTATTTTTGTTTCTATACATATCTCAATTTTGTTGAACGTTTTCTGAGTAATGGCTACTTTCAAAACACTGTAAAAAATTTAATAAAATTAACATTGCTCTTATGTAAGTTTTATTAAATTTTTTTCGGTGTTTTTAAAATCACTGTTACTTAGAAACGGTGCGACAAAATAGAAATATGGTATAGAAACGAAAATCAAGGGAATGAAATTTTCAATAAAAAATGTCTGAAACAATTTACTATAATGTTGTTCCTCACACTGGTTCGGAAGGAATAGGTGTATCTGGAAATTTTTCTGAAATTTTCTAATTTCTAAATTTCTTAATAGAAATTATTCCAAGTTCCAAAAAAAAAAATTAAAAAAAGCTCAAATAAGCACTAACGTGCGTTTTAAGCAAAATTTTGAGAAAAAACAAAAAGCTTAGAATCCGAGCTCTAACAATAATGCTAGTGCCAATATGGCTAGCCTGCGATTAAAAACATCACCTTATCTCTCTATATTACATGTTTTTGTGGCAAAGTTTATATACGTTTTATATCAAAATAATTTGATACATTATGATCTTTTTTAATTTTAAAAATTTTTTTAATTCCATTTAAATTGAAACAAACTATACACAATAATGTTTTATTTAAAATTATAATGTATTAACTGAATTTTTGTATAATCTAATACATATTGTATAAATCGGAAATGAGTTTGGTTAATTTCCTGTTTAATTTAAGACTTTATCAATCGATTGATAGTACTCTATTACCAAATAAAAACAATGATATGTTAAAAATTTATTATTATTGTATATTAAATTACTATATTTAAAAACCTATAGTAGCATATTATAGTAAATATAATATTCAGCTAAATACTGAAAGCAAATTCTTCTAAATAACTGTTGTAAACTTCTTTGGAATACTAATTAGTATAATATTCATGCCATGTTGATAAAATAAGCATTATTATATATTATTTCTCGAAAACGTTCTTACGCCTATACAATGAAACAATGCAAAGAGAAAACGTTGGTATTTCCATTTGGTTAACAATTTTACAAAGCCCTTCCCTCAAATGCTGGAAATACAAACATATTAATTCTTAGTATTATCTATTAATTTCTAAGTTTAATAATAAATATTAAAGTGTCCTGGCGTTTACTAGAATATGCACAAAAAGAGGCCAAAATCTGCGAGAGACACTTTTGGAACACTATTTATATTACTTCGCTTATTGAGATACTTCTTTCATTTCGACAATATTCATATCCTGCATGTTAGTTTGCATCGCTACTCGATCCACACTTATTCTCTCAGCAATGTTCATCAATTTTTTCATGCAAGTTCACGATTGAGAGCTTATGAAGAAAGCGATAGGTAACAATATTAAAGAGATTAAAATGTTAATCGGAATGATTGACCAGCTAAAAACGAAGGAATTGACTGAGACAATTTAGGAATTCGTTTTAGAACATCCTATATTGGTACTTTTTAGTACTTTAACATTTTAGATGTTTTACATTCTACAACGTTGAAGCAAGATAATGTATTAAAATAGCATAAGCTTGTTTTATATTTGAATACATCAAGTAAATGTCACGCTCTGGCACTCACTGAATTTGGTACCTTAACACGCGGATGTAGATAAGTTAAGAAATAAATACTGATGACCAGCTAATTAGCAGCATCACGTCAAAACTAATAGAAAGTAAAAATAGCCCTTTATGCTTTTAAGTTTTAAAATGCCAGTTTTTTTTATACCTATTTCCTTTATTTAATAGTGTATATATAAATTTTATTTATAACCAAGAAAGCTGTTGCTATAAATTGTATATGCCCATGCTCTCTCCGTCATCTCTTTCGCACAAATCTTATTTGCCCTTTATTATTATTGTTTTCGTGAAAAGCGCACTTATTTACAAAAAGAAATTAGTGAACTATTGCAACATTTATTACCTTACAATTTTAAATTTAGACCGAATTAACAAGGCCACGTTAGAAATGTAGACGTCACTAATAGTAAAAATAACGTTCTCATGTGCTCAACTAAGAATAGTTTTTCACTTCTAGTTGTAAAAATGCTAAAACATAATTCATATTATTTAAATGCAGCAAATTTAAATGAATTTTTAATGGCAATTAATAGTTAACACGATACCTATTATATGCACGCATGCGTTTGGTGCGTTAAAACCATGTGCCCAAGTTTGAAGGCAAATTATTATTTGACAATTTAAATCCATTAACTATAATAAGTTTGTACAAACACCAAGTAAACATTGCTAATTTGTGCAGCAAAATGTGACTGTACCACGAGCGATTGTTGTAACAATTTCAAACTTCATATTTTGCCGATACACAATAATAATTACGGTCGCGTGACACAGGGTTCGGTCAGCTGTTTCGGGACGACCCCTAATTGTAAAAATTTAAATAAACAAATGAAAAATTCGAATAATAAATAACGATACAAGGACAACAAACTTACCATTTAGTAAAGGATAATTGTGGCCTGGATGTCCTAAAAATGATTTTAATCCGCTCTCCAGTAATATAGGCGAACCCCGATCTTTATAGCTCATTTCACTATCACTATCACTAAAATACGTTGGGCCCGGAATTTTGGCGGATTTTTGAATTCCCTTTAACACATATACACGGTAGCGGACACGCCACAAACGCACCGATAGAGCTGCATAAATAACACGAGGTTCGACCGCGGAACTTGCAATCAATTCATTCTAAAATTGTCTACTTCCAAGTTGAGTGCTCTGTGTCGCGACTAAAACCTTAGCAGCGTGACTGTAGTCCAAGGTTGATAAGAGGCATGATATCACTTGAAGAAAATTACACATGACAGCAATTAATAATTAGATAAATGTAATTGTACATGTATAACCAATTCACGCAACATGCCACACATAGCAGCGACGATTTCGGCTGCGGCTGCGCCCGCTTATACGCAACCCATCTGACTCTTTTCTTCACAGGTAGCGCTGTTTTTGTGGCTTTGCATTGATTAACAAATCTAAACTTTAGTTTTTGTAATTATAAATCTATTCCATAATGATAGAATAGTTCATAATATGTTCAACGAAGCTTAAGGTATCTACTACTAATATACAAACTTCCCCATTCCTTCCACTTCTAATTGAGTTTGCAAAATAACTCCGATAGCCGAAACATTTCTTTGGAAAAGCAATTTTGCCGATAGGTATTTTAAGCACTTGGAAAATTTTTCTTTTTATTTTTAAAATATTTCTAGTGCGCCGTCGGAAAATTTTCATGTTAAAACAGGAACTAATATACTATTTATGATGCCGTTAAAAAAATGATACATTATAATGTTATTTTGCGTTTCTACCAATTTTCCCATACAATGTTTTGTTGTGGAAATCAATTTTTATATTCACTTTTACGATATAAATTATGTATCTACTTCAAAAATTTGTGAGTTTAATGCTTCAAAAATGTTGCTTATTACTCTTTATACGACAAATTCCATGCAACTATTAAATTAAAAACGATTCTGTTCTGGATGTAATAGAACTTTTCCGTGATTCTTTTGATCGGTGCTATTTTATAAAACATTATCAGGGGTAGCGCTAATTTGTTTTAAAAGATGGACAAAGAAAAGTAATAGGCCCTTTTATGGAATCCATTTAATTAATTTTTATAAAATGGTATGTTCATATTATATTTACGAAAGTAGCAAAAAATTTTTAATTTATAAGGCATCTAAATTTTTGGGGAAAATTATAAATTATATCTTTTGTAAATAGTTTCTTGCATGGACATTCTATAAATAAAAGTAAAAAGTAAAAAATGTAGAATGTAAAAATGCTTAATTTATATTTTCATAAATTTTTTTTTTATATATTAGGTAGGTTCTTTATAATCTATTACTTTGATGCATATAATTTAATACATTTTTCAGTCAATATTATTATAAATCTGAAGAAAATATTAATATTACAAAAACTTCCTATACAAGATTGATGACAAACAAATGATCAACTTGGAAAACTCAGGAAAACTCATAGAGGGGGTCCTATTAAAGCATAAGTTGTTTAATAAGATTTTATAGATACATACACAATGAAGTTAGTTTTATTCATTTATGCATCACTTTTTCATCAAATGAACAGGAAATGAAATAAAATTTGCTTTTAGATATTTTAGGTATTATAAAATGCAGATTGTTTGCTTAACATTTTTCGATATAATATTGTAATGTAACAGATTTGTGGTACAAATTTGTTACAAAATATTTAAATCGTACATTTACTTTCTGAATCTCCCTCATAATAGGGCTATTTTGTTGGAACGGAAAATTTACTAGGGCGGCGCTTAGCCTAAAGTTTTTTTACGGCTGGCGCAAATTAAGAGTTATTGTTGCTACATTGTTTGTACGAAGTTTTTCTAGTCATTGTAATTTATTTTCAATATTTGGAACACTACCACTTTCATTAATTTGCAGATGGGCATCAATACATATCATCAAATTTTTATATGAGGTTAATCTTGTAATCCATCTGTTAATTTTTAATTAAAATTATTTATCATTTTCAATTTAGATTTTGTTTACGGCGGTGGATGTGTTTATTCAAAAGTTTTTTGATAGTCCTAGTAATTTTGTAATCGTTGTATTGAAAAATTCACTCGCTTTAATTTCTATACAAAAATTAATGAAGTTTCCCGTTTCATGGCGTGTTTCTACTTTTATTTTGCTAAATGTGCACTTTGCTTTATGAATTTTAATTTAAATTTAGTTTATTCTTGCTCAATTTACCTAATTCTTCTAAAATTTGTTTTTTTCTAAAATTTGCTTATTGTTATCAGTCGGTTAATGTTATCAAAATGTTCTTGGCCCAATGTGATCACATTTAGCGGATTCTACTGTACTTATAGTTTTCGGTAAACCAATAAAAAATGTTGTAATGTAAAGTTGTAAATCAGGCAATTATTTATATTCATTTTCAGCAATATATGGTTACTAAATTAATTTAGTTAACATTTCCAAAATCTTTATAATAATTTGAATTTATTTTGGAAATTTAATTTGTTTTCTTTTGGAATTTTTTTTATTTTATTGTAAATTTTACAACTTGAAATATTTGAAATTTTTTGTTTTACACCTAAGTAGTTGATATTACACAAAATAGGGGAGCAACCGTCAGTTTTTCCGTTGTTTTTGATTGAAATTTTATATTTTTGGCGAATAAAAGTGTTTTAATAATTGAGTGTTTTGATTTTTGCATATTTATACATGGAAAATTAATTTAAATTTAGATTTTGCATAAAAAAAATAATGGAAATTACTGTTTTTAATTTCGGCATTCCCGAAGTCATTTGGAAAATTTTGGAATCTGAAAAAATACATCTCAATATAATAAGGTCGCAAAAGCATACAAAATAGACTTCATTTCAGCTATAAAAAAATTGCAAATTTCTGACTTCAGTCTTTTTTATATCAAATGGAATAACCAACTGATTGATTGCATTAATATACAATACAAAGTACAGTGTGAACATGAAAATAGTGATTAAGAAATTTTTTAATATATAAATTCTTAACTTTTGAAAATTAATAATATTAAAACTTCAATGTAATTTTATTAGTTTAATTAATTTTTTGCATTGAAGTTTTAATATTAATTAAGAAATTTTTGAAAACTATTTTTAGTACTACAACTTTTTTTTGTTTTAACCTTTCAGCAGGCGCCCCATTATTTATTACATGAGCAAGCGTGCCATTATTTATTAATGAGCAGGCGCGAGATGTATTTGGTATGATACGATGGTTTTTCACAAATATTTTATCATAAATAGTAAGCAATAATAAAAGGTTAGATCATAATCTTGAAACCCTTTACATTTATTTTATATTTAGACGTTTTTATTATTTTTTATTATTTATATTTATAATAAAAGTAATATTGTCGTGAAAAATGTGTGTGCGCGCCTGCTGGAAGGTTACAATAATAATGTTTCTAGATAGACAGAATGGACCAAACTCGTTTGCCAAAGCAAATATTTCAATATAATCCAAGAAGAAAAGAAGTGTGGGCTGCCCCAAAAAGAGATGGAATGACCAATTAGAGTGACGTAACGGGCCATCACTGGCCTAAATATCTCTAACTAAATCTAAATAGAAATCTCTCTGTTGAAAAACTTATTGAAAAACTTGTATAAATTATACAAAAAACTTTAAATTTTTGGTCGTCCAAGTTCAAATCCTTTTTACAAACGTTAAGAATTTCAAAATTTTTATTTTTCTGTCAGAGAGCATGAACCCAATAGTGTTTTTCTACTCTTGATTTTTAGCATTTAGGTTAGCAAGTTGTAGAAATTTTTATACAAAATTAGGAAATAGTATTTTTGGTTAAAAGGTAACTTAGAAATAATTGACTTATGGATATAAAAGCATTTTCATAACTGTCTTTCGCAGTGTTCTATTCAATACGATATTTAAAATTAAAGCTTATTTATTCATTTTCTCAATAAGTGTTTTATTGGGTTGGTAGGTTTCTGCATAACTACGTCCAATTAAGAATGGAAACATTGTGAAATGTTTCATTTTATAATTTACAAACTGTTATTCAACGACTCTTCAGTTAGGCAGCATTTCTTCCAAAACTTTTCAACAGGTCTAGCAGTCTTGAACTGTGTGGGTAGAATGGTAGAAACTTAATCAAGCAACCCGCTCCTGTACGAAGTACGAACCAAAGACTCCGCTGCACCAGAAAAAATTTTAAAAACTATCACCTCAGCTGATCTTAAAACCCCGCCACCTCAAGAGAGCCAACATTATTTGATTTTCATATTATGAGTTTTCGTTAATGCCATTACCTGATGTACCTACTGAATGCTTTGAATGAATTTGAATAATAAAAATATCGTCATTTCTGTCGCAAATATCTCCAATCATCAGCACACCAAATTTCATCCGGAGATACGATGACATATTCATTTATATAAATATTTAATATAATAATTATTAAATTACTGATAACTGAGAGATTTTACCACTATTACATGTACCTAAATATACAAAAAATATTACTTTAAAATAAAAAAAGGTGCTATATCAAACTTGCGAAATGAATGACACGTACATAATTTATTATATGATATTAAAATTTTCTTCGAATGTACCGTAAAACGGGGTGATAAGAAACACTGGGGTGTTAAGAAACAGAAAGTGCGGAAAAGTTATTTAATTACTATATTCAATAGTATATTACATGACTAGTGGAGAAACCGAAAGATTCGCTCACGCATTTGCCAGTTTTGCACGCGAGCCGACAGGCGAGTGTGCAGAAGCAAATAAGTGAGCGAAAGGGTTTCTCCACGAGTTATGTATAGCGTTTTGTTCAATCCTGCACTTATAAATCTAAAAAATTTATGAAAATACAATTTATTATAATTCGTGTCATCAATAATTAAATTTGAGATTTTGAATTTGCAATAACTCGAAAACGGCGTTAGATATCGAAAAACTGAGCTAAAAATTTACCCCCCTTTGCTCGTACTCAATCCCCCGTAGCAATTTGTCGTAGGAAGCTTTATGCAAAATTTTAGATCGATAGCGCGCATTTTGCGCGCAAAATAATTTAAAAAAAAGTTAGCTTTGGTTTTAAAACATTTTAATATTATTATAAAGAACGTAGGCAGGTTAATGAATGACTGCATTTTTCACTCACTAGTGGGTGAAAAGTCTTTCGCCCACTCGTTACCATAGATATAATTTGAGTGAGTAAAACAAACGGTTTCTAGTTGCGTATCCAAGTAAGAAACAACATGTTTCAATAGCAGGATTGAACAAAATGTAGTGATTTGTTTTGCTTGAAATTATTGTTGATAGATGGGTTTAGAATAGTAAACATATGAATAGCATTTTTAAGTTGATACTAATAAAATTAGTTATGTCTAATAGCGTTGAGTTAAGTTGACTTAAGTGATATTTAAAATACCTCCCCAAATATTTGTTTGTGCATTAAGAGTTGCATTAAGTTAATTTTTTGATGATCTGCTGTTTGTTAGTGTTCTTTATCTCATCTTATTTATTTAAATTTTTTAAGTCATATAAACCCTATAATTTTGCTAGGTTACATTATAAGTGGCAAATTAAGAACAAAATTGGGGTGGCAAGAAACATGCCGCAAAAGTATGTTCCTAATCTCCCCCGATGAAGTTATTACCCCCCAATCGTGAACCTTCTGATGATGACACTAATAAGCCCCATGACGATGATATTTTTGATCAGGAAGAGCAAATCAATGAAGCAACTGATGAATAGGATGATTCTTCTTCTGAACACATTGATTCTTGACTTGTCAAATTCAATAAAACATTTCCGGATGTGCACTCTGTAAAGGCAGGTGATATTAGGTCTGATGACTGGTTAACAGTGGGTTTTCAAGTTTTTCACTGTTTGCAATCACCCCAGAAGTGATATAGTAAGACATTTAAGCCTAAATTACTGCTAGTTTCCTTTCACTCCATATCCTGGGTGATAAGAAACAATGTCAATTTATTTTATTTATTATGTTACGTGATATTTTCTATTTATATGATTGTGTATTCTTAAACTAGAGATCCAGAACTAACATCTTACATTTTTTTGAAATCAATTGAAGCACGATTAGTAAGATTTCTAAAGCGTCAAAGTTGCAAATTGTTTCTTATCACCCCGTTTTACCGGTATTGTTTTATTTTTACAAGTTATATAACGAATTGTCACAAAAAAATAAATTAAGGATGTATAGGAGACAAAAAATAAAACTCAGAAATATAAGATATCGATGAAAATTGGTACACATGTCATCATTGACTTTGCGATGTAATAAAAAACATTTCAAATCGATTCACTACACACCGTTCAATAGTTCTTGCAGTTTCAATTTGATGTTGACTTTTTGTTAAAATTCAAGAAAATCACATCTATGGTTTTGCTTAAGAGTCTGCTTTTACGGAAAATCACAAGGTGTTAAACAGTAAAATACTTGTCTAAATAAAAAACTAAAGCTAAATCTTAAGAAATCCTAAAAAAATTATATATAATGTAAAAATCATTTTATGAAAAACATTTTATTGAATAATATATTAGCTTAAAATATATGATCAAAATATAAGAATTTTTTCAAATTTTCTGTAGTTATAGCTAGTAAATAGAAGGTTTTAGCAAAATTTCATCACGGTTTACTATCCCGTTCTCAAGAAATTAATTAGTAATTGAACAACCGATATAGAGTTGTCACGTTTTAATTTTTAAAATCAGCTAGAATTCAAATTTAAATCGAAAAATTTATTCAATTCGCTAAAAATAAAATAGATTTCGACGTTTAAAGAACCCTAAACATATTTAAAACTTGTTGGTATTAAAAATATTATGTATATCTCGGTTTTTATTAGTTTTAACAACAAATTAATAATATCAATTTTTATTATTATTATTAATTATAAATTATTAAAAGCTTTTTTAACTTGATATGTGTGTTGTCCGTCGTCCGTGTGCATGGACCTTTTTTTGAAGTCATTTTTAAGCAACTTTCCTATGTCTTAGAGACTTGAAATTTGGTACACAGCTTTTACTTGCGTCGAATTTTTATATTCCAATTTCTTTTTGCAAAAATTCCGAAAAATAAGCGAAAAATCGGAAAAAAACTGAAAATGATAATGCGGATCAAGTGTTCTTCCGTAAAATATTGTAAATGACAGTTAATAGTACGTCGGCTATCATTAAAAGTTTGTATTTAATTTTTAAAGTAAAATTCGATTGTAAGTTTTTATTAGTAATGTGTTAAGTGCATAGGGAGTTTTCGATAATACTGGCTGAAATGCATGACAATTTGTTACGACAAAAATTTACATGACTGCGAATGCAGGGCAGCGCGTAGCTCCGAGGTAAAGGATATCTTTCAGAGAATTGCATAAAAGTCAATTTTAATGATTAATGTAATTATTAATGTAATTATTAATGTAATAAACACAAAAAACATAATACTATGTATGAAAAAATTATACATAATATATAAGCACGGAAAGAAGCTAACCGAAAACGGTTAGTGAAGAATCGTTCCTTAAAGAATGACCAGGAATGCGAAGAAGAGCGATTACGTAAAATGTTGGATCGTTCTTTGGAAGATGAGTAGAGTAGAATCTTTAATTCTAATATGCATCAGAGAAGTAAATCTAATTCATATTTAACCTGCTATATAGAGTCAAACTTTCATAACTCCAATCTCAAGGGACCACCAAAAAGTTTAAATTAGAGAACTTCGAGTTATGAAGATAAAATTACACGTTAATATCTGATAAACCTATATAATTTTTCAAAAAAATTATCAACAGATGGCAGCACTAATTTGATCCTGCCACTGTAATCCTGCCAATTTAGTAGCGCTATCTATTGATAATATTTTGAACATAAGTCCCAAAAGGGGTACTTGGCTCTCTGATACTATTTAATTAAAAATAGTACCAACCACAAGGTAAGTGTATTGGAAAATTTGATTTTGCAAATATGTGGTGCCATCTAAAAATTTTCAGTATTAGTATAATATAAGAGTTAAATACATATAAAACATAAAAACCAAAAGGTAAAATGGCTTCAGTCGCATGATTCATCTCTTTAAGATGAATACTTTCTCCTTCATATACCCAGCCAAAGCTTTTATGGGCACTAAACTGCAGCAATTGCCACCCCCCCATGAGATGCAAGATGCAGATGGTTTGATAAAAACAAGGACCGTGTTAACTTAGAGGAAGACTCGAGTTTCGGCATTACGGGATTTACCACACCGGTTGCACATTGCCAACAAAGATACCGAGCATTGTCAAGAGACCAACCTACAAGAGCATTGCTCAAAACTAGAAGAAGCGCATACAACGTCTGGCGCCCTGCAGTGGGGAGAGTATGAAGGATATTGCAAGCGCCCTGTTATAGGTAACTTTAATGAATTACGACGAATAAATCGTAATTCGATTGCAAAAAATGTACCGCCACTGGCGTAACACTACACTATCCTGGAACTTCCAGTCCAGAAAAACGGTAAAATTCTTAATATGCTAACTTGACTGGTGATTATTTCTACTCTCAACCAACTCTCTATCACCATTTTCGCCGAATTTGTTTCAATAGATTAACTTCTCAACGGAAGTTAATGGTCTAATGGTTACAGTACGACCTGTACGTCGCACATTTTGAGCAATCTAGTAATTTACATTACAATCTAAAATAAATTTAAAATAAAACTAAAAAATTCAAAAATAAAAAAATATATAAAAAATTAAAAATTTAAAAAAAAACTTTTTATTTAAAATAAAAAAAGTGCACTAAACGTAAAAAATAAAAATTTTTAAATAAGAACCAGCAAAGCTCCTTGAGAACATCTATATAAAAGCGTGGGGCTATTAAATGTCCAAGAACAATTTCACACAACTACCGAATTACTGATATCAAATGTATGTAATATACTTGCATAGCAAAAATGTCATTACAAATTTTGTATCCATTTCTGGATGTACTCGTAGTTTCAGTTGGGCTTTTTAATGATACTTACTGTTTGTTTATGAAATTCATAGCCCCACGCTTTTATATAGATGTTTTCAAGGAGCTTTGCTGGTTCTTATTTAAAAAATTTTATTTTTTACTTTTTAGTGCACTTTTTTTAATTTTAAATAAAAGGTTTTTTTTTTAAATTTGTATTTACTCATAAAAATTATTACATTTTTTATTTCGATAGTAGGTTGGATTGCAGGGATAGTCACTAATAAAAATTTTGTTATGTCAAATTTAATATTTGTAATTTCAGAAAATGAACCGATTTAAACGAAAAAAACTTTTCTTCATGCATTTTTATAACTTTGTTTATCGTTTGTGATATTTAAAAAGTATTTTACTACATACATAAGACCAATATTCGTAGGTAAAAGTCCCGGGCAGGAGGGAAAATACCCGGGCAAGCCTGGGTATAGCCTGGGACTGTTTCCACGAGTATGGCACGAAAAGGCTCAGGTTACAGAAAAGGGTTTACTATAACAGGGGTAAATTTTTGCTCAGTTTTTCGATATGTAGCGCCGTTTTCGAGTTATTGCAATTTCAAAAATCTATTCCGGTGGAATCTCGTTAATCCATTCATGCGCGTCAATGTGGGGAAAATATTAGTCCTGATTCTTGAGTGCAATACTCGTGATATTCAACTTAATCCTACTTTTGTCTCCGATTGCATCTCCTATACATCCTTAAGATTTTAGTTAATATTTTCTGCAATTTTCTGGCATGGCAACCCTTATACATTTGGCTCAATTATTTCCAAATTGAGGGAATATTGTGAATAAGTAGCGCCACTAGCAAGCCGAGTTGGTACTGATATTACTTACGCTCAAATGCATGCACTTGACAAATTATTATGTCACTGTCACGGTTTCTAACAACTAAATTCAATTTGACATAATTATGTATATGTGATGCACTAAATAATTTTATGCGAATTAAATTTTGTAAATTTTCAAATATATTTGGTGCAATTTGTGCTGTGTCCAGCTGTAATAATTACAAACAACAAAGTGGAAGAAGAAAGTCATTTTTTGGAATGCCAAAAGATCCTAAATTGTAAATAGTACATAATTTAAACTAGAAAGCATTTATTCGTAAATTACCTTTTATTTTCAGTTTGAACTCATAGATTATTGCCTGTAAGAGCGAACGTTTAGATATATTATTAAAATCAAAAGATTCTGAATACTTTTATAACGTTGGCGTTGTCTGTTCGGACCATTTTCAATTAGTTTGTTTCCGAAATAAAAATCTGTTTAGTGGGGTTTATTACCTGGATCTATTCCTACGTTGAATCTGTTTAATGTTCAAATTCCGATAAAAAGGAAGATTTAAGATACAAAAAGTGAAAGCAAAGAAAATGAAAGTAGACGGTAAACCACTCAAAAAAATCCATTCTTACCAGCTAGAATAACGAACTTTAAATCAAGAATAAAAGTTCTTGAAATTGACCCAATCATGCCGAGTACTTTGATTCAAGAATAATTTAAGAATGGCATACTAAAGGTATGCATATTTACGGTTGTATAATCCTTAGGGATTATATTAAGTATTAGTACCTACTTAGGTAGGCATCCTCTATTTAAACATGCCCATTCTTATTTTATGCTAATAATCTCAACTTTTAAATTTATTTAAAATTTTATAAAAAAAACAATTTTTTTTAATATTAAAAAATTTCATTTAATTTAATAAATAATAATTATAAAATATATAATTTAAATTTTTCACACTTTAAATTCCTGATAGTAGTTCTGGTTTTATTTATAATGATTTGTAATATTAAATTTAATTTTGCAAAGTAATTTCTCTTAGTTACATTTTCTAAGAAGGTGGGTTGGGGTTTTTATTTATAACATTATTAGCTGTATTATTAAATTAAATTTTGAAAATTACTTTTTTTTTACTTTCCTTTCCTGGTCTGGGATTCGAACGCCTTACCCTCGTATTACGAAGCTTTTCCTTAGCCTACTCATCTATGGGTGGTACACGTTTTTGTATTGTAAGAATTGAGGTACCTACTAGGTATATTAGGGACAAGCGAGTGCACACAGAATGATAACATAAAATATAATGATAATACCACGCAAAAAAATATTTATAAAATAAATAGTACATTTTTATATACTATTTAAACTTATTTATTTATTATGATTTATTTTATTTGACAATTAACACAATTTGCAGAATAAGTGACAACATAATAAATTATGTATGGGTAATTATTAATAGGAAAAAAACTACGTTCCATTCCCGGGGAGTTCATTGTAAAAGTTACGTTAAGTGCAGTTTACGTTATGCGATTTTGCTCGCGATTTTACGTACAATTTCTTTTGGTAGTTTTCTGTTATTATATTTCTTGTGGACAATGTTACCCATTGATGAGCGCGTACCTGTAAATTCACATAATCCCTCCAAATCCCTTTCTCAGGTACTGGACGGTATGTGTCAATGAATGTAAACCCTTTTTAAATAACAGAATCGTAAGGAAAATCACATGACAATAGAGACGATCCTATTCATAAGATTTGCCTACGACTTTGTTTGCGAGTTCATCTTCGCGTCGAATCGTATGCTAAATCGTATAACGTGAACTTCGAAATATTTGCTTACAACTTGGAAGCAAAATCGTATAACGTAAACTACACTTTAGGCTGCATGAAGAGAAGGAGGAGTTCTAAAGTGGCAAAAATGGAACCACGTGGTTTATGGATGACCCCTAAATGGTATTACTTTGATATCACTTTTTCAATTATATAAAAAGTCGTTAATAAGTAAAAAATATGTAACGGGGGGGAGATTGAAGCCCCTAAACGGCCCCTTTGCGCACGGATGAAAAATTGATGTTTATATTATAAACGGATTTTCTATTTTTCCTTTTTAAATTTCTAGAATGGCCATTCTAGATTTTAGAATGAATCAGCAATGATATTCTTGATGTAAGAACGTCATTCTAAAACAGATTATCGTTTTAAAAATTAAGCTTAAATTTATAAAGTAGGGTATAGAATAAGAATGCCGTTCTTGATTTAACTCCTACATGTTAAAAATAAGAAGTTCGTTCTTTGAATCAAGAACTTTTCAACATTCTTAATTTAATGTTCGGGTTCTTGATTCACTTCTTGAGAAAATTTTTTTGAGTGACCTAACGGAGAATTTGCAGATGTAAGTAGTTGTTTTGGATCAGTCAACTTCATTTCCTTGTATTTCAAGAAAGTACCATTATCGTTAGAAAAATAATCTCTTTATGAGAAATTTGTCAATGCAGTTGTTTTCGTTCAGTCAACTATCTTCTCCTTGTACGTCAAGTAAGATACCGTTATCGTTAGAAGAAGAAACTCCTAACGAGAAATTTGCAGATCCAGTTCTTTTGGATCAGTCAATTTCTTCTTCTTCTTGTACGTCAAGTAAGATACTGATATCATAAGAAAAAGAAGAAGAAAATATCAAGCTTAAGCACATGATATAATATAAATATAAAAAGAAATTAAAATATACAACCATCCACTCTGGAAATGCAGAAAACGAAATCGAATTTTACGAGAAAAACTTCTTCAAAAACCAATCATTCGAAATTCTGTTATCAAAGTTGTGAATCCTAAAATGACTAATTTGTTGAGAGTCAAGTTAAATTAGTGGGGAAAAGAAAAAAGGAAGAAGGTGTGAAACTAACAATAAAGAGTTTGCATTAGCTTTATTTTATTGTTCAAGTAAATCATATATTCCTATTATATTTCTTCAAAATTATTTTTGTCTTTCAAGTATTAGCTCTTAGCGTTCTTGGGAATTGTTTAAAGATAAATCTCAAAAATTGAAAACCGAAGAAAAAGTTGTTTCTCTTGTATTAATTTCATGAAATGTGTAATGTCAAAACGTCAAATCAAATCTCCCACAAATAACCCCACTTCCTAATCTGAACCTAGCCCTCCTAAGCGCAATTATGGTGGCCACCAATCCCGCAATGCCGTATCGTCTAATACTAGGACCCCCATGTTGTGCACAGAATCTACCCCGACATTACATCCCAGACGTAGCACTTCTCTCATATCGAAGAATAAACGTGAGCAAAGCAAATGAATCGAAAGAAACGCAAAGCGAACACATAATTAAACACAATAAATTTTGATGTTTATAATTTGTCAGTTGTCATTACATTTGTCTATTCAACCTTGTGGTTAGCTTTTGTTACCTTATAGGTTATCATATCAATTCTGTCATTTTGTTAGGTAAATTACATACATGTTAATATTCATAATATTCAGGTCTATTATGTATCACAAACGTTATTATAAAGGTGAAAGTTATGAAATAAAATAAAGGTTTCTGCAAATTGGTATGCACTATAAATGTTAAGAAAACCTTTATTATCAAGATCATGTTAAAATAACGGCTTGTGAAAACGAAAGGTAATACCAATTTGCAGAAAATCTTTAATGTTATGTCATAACTGTCACCTTTATAATAACGTTTGTGATACATAATAGGCCTGATTGTCAATGTTCATAATGGTTTTATCATTTAAGTTTATATGTTGCATTTTGCATAATTTGGTAATACATAAAATATACAGTGTCATTCAGAATATAAAGAGATTGACATCCTTAATCTCCCATAAACTGTTAAAGCATAATCAGTAAGATTCCCACGTGGATCCAAAGAATCAAGTTTCGTGTCGTGCCTTTCATAATAAAATGGCTACCGCACAAAGATTCTAATCTTATTTCATTAAATCTTGAGATGTCTAGAGCTCTTGATGTTTTGCAATGGACTCTGTCTAGTAGTCCCACAGTGACCCATAGGTCTTCTGTGAGTTTTTACTACTGGGGTCAGCAAGCTCGTCTCTAGCAAATGTTCTCATAAGATTAGAATTTATTATATAACAAATATGTTCATTGAGTTCGATTACACGAAACTCGTATCTTTGGAATATATCAAATATAAACATTATTACCTTTAGATTGGTTAAACTGGTTAAATCCACAAAGTTGAATCACAATTACAAACTGTTATATACAATTAAATATTAAAAGCACGTGTTCAATACGGCTTCAGCAAGATGTCTCCCTTCTTCCTTTCTACCGTTCCCCTGCCGTTGACTACCCTTTCATCCCCACCATCATTCTTCGTCGTCATCGTTCCTCCCTCGGTTATGTCGAGCGCTGTAAAGCCATAGGTTGCCATCTCGTGCATTATTTCCAAAGTAACAAGCATGCATTTGGTGGTAATTTCAAATAATTTAAAATCGTTCATTAAGCGCCAAATATAAACTACGTTTATAACATTACAAATGTCATTAAAGGAACACCTCTAAGTTATGATTCATCTCGAGACGCGTTTGAAGGATCAGGATTTTGGAGATAATCGACCCCTACTTTCTAAGTAAAAAAGCGGGTTTTGTCAGCTGATATCTTCAAAGACATATACTTCAAAGTATATATTAATATTATTTAGTAGGTATATTATCCATTTATTTTTAAAATGTATACACCCTCAATTCGCCCTAACCCATAGTAACTGTATTTTACTGAATATTTAAATATCTTAAAGATAACACACACTATACTTTTTTACATGGGGCCGTAGTAGCTTTACTTCGGTTTTCTAAATCTTTGGATAAAAATATAGCTTTTTTACATGTAGACATTTTTACCTAGACCAATTTACCGCAGACTATTTTTCCTAGGATTATTCTACCCATTACCATATAAGGTGGTACAAATTAACGTGTTTTGTACTGCTATAAATTTTGAGAATATGTGCAGTCAATAGAAACAACAAGGAAACTCAAAATATTTGATAAAAATAAAATCTTTATTTGGCTATAATAAATTTTAATATAGTACTATTATAATGCATACACTATTGAATTAAAAAAGTTCATTAAAATTAAAATAGTATTTTACATTGTTTTTATAAAACTTAAAGTAAAACAATAAATTCTTTAATAAGAAAAAAAACTAAACAAAATTATATGAAAAACAAATATATAAACTCTTATAAACTCTTTATATAAGTACTATAGAAAATGTAAACAAACATATTATAATAAATATTTCCTAAACATTCAATACGTAACAGCTTTTATCGAATAGTACTATTATCAAAAAATTGATCCATATCGATTAGAGACATAGCAATTTCTGTTGTATCTGCATAGCTATCATCAAATAAATCAGACAAATTTGTTGGTCCAGTTAAGGAATTAGTAGAAGTTTTTGAACTATTTACAATTGCTTCCGATTTTTCAATTTTTTTATCACATTCATTCATTAGGTGTGTTAAATCCTGTAATATAAAAAACAATGATTCAAAATATATATTCGCAAACTTTATATTTACCTTTGGGAGTTCATTACAATGGTCCAATAAATGTCCTTGCAGTAAACTATGTCGAGGATACCTCGTTATTAGAGTAGACTGATTTGCTATGGCTTGTTCAAAACCGTATTTGCTAGTGCAAAAGATCAAATTCATTATTGCTATGCTGTGACCTTTGCTCAGATTATCCATTAAAGAGCATTTATCGGGACCAGCAATTACTTTAACAAGCAGTAAGCTATTGAAAAAATAAAATAACTTATAAAACAATTGTTTTAGTATAACAAGTACTTACTTTCCAAGAAAATCAGTTAGCCAAATATTTTGAGAGTTATCATTTTTATGTAGCTGTACAATGGTACCAATGGTATCAAATTCATTAAACATTGGTTTTTTTGTTTGAGGAAGAGAAGCAATTGGAATTATACTTCTCCTCATTTTATTTACTTTTACCGAAGTACTCTCTAATTTAAAATGAGTCTTATTGTTGGCCCCTATTTCACCATTATGTCTAGAATAGTAAACAATAAAAAAAAAGAGAGATGTTGAAATGCAGTAAGCTTACTTAGGCATAACATTATAGACAGAAAAGGTAGATCCTTCAGTTATTGATTGCAAGTGTTCTTCAGTTGGTTTGTAAATGTTGAAAGTGTAGCCAATCTCCGATTGTTCATTATTTTTGCTCAGTTCGGTAACACATAATTTTAAAACAGGTGTAACATTCCTAGACTGAAATTTTAAATTCCTTAGTTCTATTTCCATTATATTGGATAACTCTTGCTGTTGCCGGTAGTGAAAATTCATTTCATAATCCATAACCTTGGACAGTTGGTCTGATGACAACATGTTCTACAATAAACATTTTGACAAAATACAACTTATTATTATCTTTGCAAGTTATTCTTACCTTAAAACCTTCTGGATCGTTAGTGCTTTTCAGCATTTCAAATAAAACATTAGGTGAGTCTGTTTTTGCAAGAAGAGATTGCTTATCAAGTGCTATTTTACATTTAGGTACATCAGTTATTGATTGTTTTTCATAATCTCTTTGTACTTTATGTTGAATAGCTTCAATTGCTTTTGCTCTTTCAGTTTCCCATTCTTGTGCCTTTTTATCTTCTGCTCTCTTATTTCTCAAAACTGAAAATATAACCTGAAATATCCATTACTAATTCAACAAATACAATACAATACCTGTACGACCATTGGCTTCTTTCTCCATGTATCTTATTGGATATACACGAGCAATAAAAACTTTAATGCATCCAATACAACCACCATCTGGTAAAACTGTGTGAAGGCTTATGGGAAATGGTTGTAAAACTCTTTGATAACCTAATTTGGAATTCCATCTTGCACGTCTAGTGCAATTATAAAAGATTTTAAGTCTTACATTATCGGATACCTTAAAATTTAAATAAGTTATCTTCAAACTGGTATTTTGAGTTTTTCAAAAATTACAAACCTCTAATGGATGACAACCGTCATCACAATTTAAAAGTTCAGCACATTGTGTGATGAGCTTTGTGCCCACTACAATTTTATCTCTTTTTACTTGTTTACAAAGTGGTCTATCAATTATAGTACGAATACTGTACCAACCGTCTGTAAGTTCCAGTTCAAAACAATCAGGAGACACTTCAATTATATCAGCAACACATAAAATCATTTTCTTTTGCGGTACATCATCCTTTTCTAAAATCTTTCTCAAAGCTGGTCGTTCAGCATTATCAATTTCTCTGTCATATCTATCAAAAATAAAGTAAGTGCCAACAATATAGTCAACGAGTGAAATAATCACAATACCTATACTTCAATTGTTGAATTAAATTTTCAACAGAGAGAAAATTAGTAAATTTGTCTGGAAAACTTCTTTCTAAACTGGCCAATTTCCAAACTATCCATTTAAAATGATTGGAAATCCAATCTCTTGGTAAAAGTTTTGGGTCAATCCCTGGCATTATCTCAAATGCAGTTATTATTTCTGTCAATCCAACTAGATTTTTAGAATTTGAAACAACAATTGCACCATCTTCTGTATGAACAACACTTTTGCTTTGATCGTTCCTGATTAATAAGAAAATTTTATGAAAGTCGACTTAACTTTTTAAAATTACCTGTCACAACTAATATGCACATCATTAGCATTGTTAGGTGATATAGCTAGCATAACACGTGATACACCATTTCCAAATGCTTCGCTAACAGAGATAGTTCCAGGTTTGACATTTTCTACATATTGACTCCAAGAGATTCTTTGTTGTGAAAACTTCTTTTTTGTTAAAACTCCGTGTCTTGGACTAAGAGTTAAACGTGATTAAAAAATACAAAATTTGGATTCAAAAATATTACCTTATATGACTGAAATCTTTGTCGTTTGCTAAAAATGCTCTTTGTGAATCAAGAACTTGCTTTTTATAAAGTAAGTTTTGTAACTGCTTTTCTAAAGACTGATACTCCATATTAATATTTTCTAAAGAGTTTAATGTGTTACATTTCTTTAAAACAACAGCCTCATCTTGATCATGTAACAAATCAATCTTGGTTTCTACTTCTACATCTTTTTTTACATTTTTATGAGCACTGATATTCCTTATAGGAGTAATATTGACATTGTTTAAGCAATTATTTTCATTGTTAAATGTTTCTAAGCTCGGTTTAGTATTTACATCACATTTCTTCACTGGGGTTGAACTGTAAATATTCGATTGGTTATAATTTGTAGAAATCGGTTTCTCATCTTCCGATTCCTCAAAAATTAGGGAAGCCCTTTGTAACCTATCTCTAGGAATCAATATTTGTTTATTTATAGAAACTCCTAATCGTTTTTTATTGCTTCTAATTATTGTGCTTGTTTTCATGTTGCTTTTAGGAGTATGTAAATTATTAACACTCGAGTCAAAATCATTCAATTTTGAAAAACTATTTTTACCATCTTTAGCTGGAGTGGATTTCGATTCATGACATAAATTTTCGTTTGAAGAAACCTGCTAAATAAAATATGTTAAAATTTAAAAATTGTAGGTTATACGAATTGTTCATGTGCAAAAATTAGAAACAACTGGAGGATGGTTTTGCTCTGCCCCAAGCTAAACCTAGTATATCTCTTAGAACGAATAAAGAAAAGAAAACTGGAGTACTTGATTACATGATAAAAAAAAGAACTTCTCCTTATGTTCTACTTTCTACATGAATGGCATGGGCAAAGTGGTTGAAAGAAAGGCGTAAGATTTCTTGGCTTTTGCTCAAATTCTTTATCTCCAGATTACCTTAAAGATAATCTGTAAGACAAATTAACCAACTAAACAACAACCCCCAGTCAAAGGAGTATAGTAGCAAATTTAAATTGTAATGGCTATTATTTTGATAGAAGATATCTCAAAGCATTTAGGTTAAAAAAATTCTGCATTAGGAATTAGGAATGGCAATTGTTTAAATTTTTGTGAAGTTTTGTAAATAATAAATAATTTTAATTTTTCTTACCTTAATAGGCGATTGAAATGGAATCCACTTTTTCTTTGGTATTATAATATTTTCATTAACTTGTAAAGTGTTTCTTGCACAAACTGGCAGAAGTTCATTTTTATGTGGTAAACTATTTACACTCCCATAAGACAATTTGGAATCTTTGTTTACAGAACTAGAATCGTTTTGTGATTTATTTTGAATTTTACTTAAATCATCTTCATTTAATAAACTGTTAGCTTTTATTAATGCTTTTTTGTTGATAGCAATGCTTTTTCCACTTGCAGAAGAAAAACCTCCAGACCTACTTCCACTTGGGTAATTAGTATTTCCTGATAGTGAATTATTTTTAAATTCTTCTTCTCCATCTTTACGTAAAATTTGTTCTTTTTTGTTGGTTTTTATTAGTGGTTTAATTTTGATCTGTTCTTCAGAAATATGAAGAAAGTTTTCTTTTTGTGAGTCACAACTTGCTCTATTATTTTGTCCGCTTGCTGAATCAAAATCTCCTGCACTTAATCCTTGATGAGACCTGCTTTCTAGTGTCTCATTACTTTTAATTTGTTTTTCGCCTAGGACAGGCAAATTATCTTCTTTTAAAACGTTACTTGCTGTATTCCAAGCTTTGTTAGATATTTCAATCTTTTTGCCACTTGCTGAAGAAAATCCCAAGAAAAAATTAATCCCTACTCTATCATTCCTACGTATTGTAGTTTTTACCCATTTTTCTACATCAGAAAATTCTTCTTCATTATTCCAAGATTCACTTAATGCTGCATCATTTTTACTTAAAGGTTTACCAGAACTGTCTTTCTTTACACTTTTACTAGCATTATGTTTATTAAAATTGGGTAAATTTTCCTCCTGTAGTATGTTGCTTGCCTTACTTAAAGCCTTGTTAGATATTTGAATACCTTTTCCACTTGCAGTTTGAAATCCCATTGGTTTGCTTTCTACAGTCGAGCTGAAAGATGCAGAATTCAAACTGTCAACTCGTGAAAGTAAATTATATTCATTGGAAATCTTAGTGGTGTTAGATACTTCATTATTTTTACCATGTGAGATTGGTAATTTCTTTATTAATTTACTTTTATCAAAATCAGGTAAATTTCTTTCTTGTAAGATATTGCTTGCTGTACTCCATGCTTTATTTGATATTTGAATGCCCTTTCCACTCGCAGTTTGAAATCCTACTGGTTCGATGGATATGGCATTAGTTGATGAAGTTGAAGGAAATTCATTTTTAAGAGAAATCAATACTCCAGACAGATCATCTTGGTGAAGCTTTTCAGGTGGTGGTCGGTTATCTTCTTTCAGTATATTACTTGCCGTATTTAAATAATTTTTGGCATCTGCAGATTTCAAAACCACATTCGTTTTCAATTCGTTGATGTTACTTATGCTTTTTGTAAAAACAAAATGTGTATTGGATTCAGTATCAAATTTAAATCTTTTAGATGGGTTAGTGGTAAAAGATGATAAACTGCGTTTATTAGTTGTACTTGAAAACTTTATTTTGTTCAAAATTTGCGAGATTTCTTCTTCTAAATGTTTAATTAAAGTTCTATATGCATTTTCAACTTCACGTTCAGTTAAAAGTTCATGAAAACCTTTAAAATCATGTTCACATTTAGTTAAAGTTGTATCAATTTTCTTATTTAAGTCAACATTTTTACTTTCTTTATCGTGAAAAGTGTCAAAGTCAGCTTTTGTCCAAGAATCAAAATCTACCGATATTGCAATATCGCCTGCCCAGTTGAATTGTGTATCGGTAATACTAGTTTGTAACATAGTTCTGTTTCCTATATTTTTAATTTGAGACTTTTCATAATTTTGCGACACAGAATTAGTAGGCATTTTAGAATTTAGAATTGACTTACTTAAATTTTCAATCAATTCCCCCGGTTTCAATATGTCTTCAAACAAAGTCGAGTGTTTTTTAATGCTATCAAGAGACACAATGACTTCCTTACCAGATCCAGTTCGAAAACCGTTAAAAATAGGTTCATTATCTTGTTTACTATTTTTAATTTGATCAAATTGTAAACTACTAGAAGTTGTTTCTTGACTTTTATATGTACTACCACAATTATTTGATTTCACTAATTGTTTCTTTACAATTGAAGAATTGGGTTTCTTAAACAAATCGGCACTTAATGTATTTGATATTTCTGTTTTCGCACAGTTCTCGCTTAAACTATTTTGATCAATGTAAAAGTGATCGGCAAACTTTCTCCGAGCTTCTTCAATCTCTTTAATTTTCTTAATTTTTTCACCTACAGGCAAGTTGTCTAATAACTTAGGATTATTAAGTATACTATTTAAAGGTTCTTGTTTAGTGTTTGATTCAAAAAGTGGTGTGTGTTCAAACGAAAACCTGTCGATTAGATTTACTTTAGTTTTTAGTCGATTTCGCTTTCTGCTATAAATCGATTTTTGATTTAAACCACTACTATTTAGTACCGGGGACATCGGTCGATCATCCGTCAATTCTGTACAAGAATCCGATGATACGTTTTGTAATGAAGTTGTAATAGTTTCCATATCTAAAATTTCTTAAATATAGTATGTAAGATAAGAATTAATATAATGAAATGATCATAAAACAAAGTAGAACTACTTACTGTATAGTTTTATAAAATGTGTACTTACTTAAAACTATTGTAAAGTATACAAAGCATCGAAGAGTTTTAAATTGTCACTTTGTGAGGTTATGGTTGTAAAACAAAAACAATCAACAAGTTTCAAAATATAGAAATAAAGTAGAAACTACACTACAAAATAAAATTTACGACAAAAGCAGAAAAAAAAATTATTATTATCTTCCAAAGTAAGTTTTAAGAATAATAAGAAAATTTTTAATATAAAACTAAAAAAAAACAACGAAATAATAATTTTAAAAAATGAGAAAAAATTCGTTTAATTTTTTTCTCTGTTTTACTACTAGAAGTCCGGAAAAATTTGCCAGGAATTATAAATTATTCGGATTTTTTGGAAATATCATTAATTAAATTTAATGTAAAAAGACATATGTTCAGGTATTCAAAATTACTCGTTGTCAATCTGTTTCAAAAAATTAGTTTATGAACCGTCTTTAGGTAAATTTTTGTATAGACTCATGAAAAATTGTTTAAAAGGGTTTTAAGGAATAGAACTTTATCTTAAAATTTTATCAACCGGAAGTGATCCGAAAAAAAAATTTGCAATTCGCTGCTGTCAGCATTTTATTAACTCAATCTTCCTTATTGGAAGTGAAGCATGAATACTAAATATTACATGTAAATAAAAATTTAGTTAATGTTATTTTTACAAATAATATTAATTAAACCCAATTTTGCAGTAAATGTTTTCAGTTCGTCTTTGTTAGAAATCCTAAATCTGGTAACTCAACTTCCTGCATAGAATTTGAGGACTCTGGTCCAAATATCAGGGCCGTATTTAAGATCTCTAGATCCCTAGGCTGAATCTGTTGTGTGGACCCTACTCGTTTTCTTTTTTAGAATTAATTGCTATTTTAGGTAAACATTTTAGGTAAATTCAAAATACAAAAAATGATTGTAGCACAAGTAAATTTTTAAGCTACATCAGTGGAATTTTGTTTATTCTTTCAAAATTGAAATTTTCAAACAGGTTATTTTGTGGTGCGGGGTGCGGGCTCATAGACTGCAGCCTAGGTATAGCCTGCGCTTAAATACGGCCCAATTGTATAATTCTAATTGAACAATTTCGGACAGAAGCTGGAAGTCTGGAAATGGTTGCTTCTAAGTTCTGAGAGTGTATGAAATGAAATATTCTCGAATATTTTAGACACTTTTTTATTTTTACAAATTATGTTCTATATTACTTTGGATTGTTCTAAATTTTTGTAACATATTATATTATATTATACAGGATGCTGAAGTGAAGCCGAACATAGGAAATTAACATGTAAAAACTTATTTATGCAAATTCCTGCTTCCCTAATTATTTTAGAGAAAAATTGAAAGACACAAAAATAATGCAGAAATATAAACTAAATTGATAAGACCATTAGATTTCATCTAGCTTTAACTTAAAAAGTCAAAAAATGCTTTCGAAATTATTAAAATTTTTACTTATCGCACTTTTTTGACTTTTTAAGTAAAAGTTAGATGAAATCTAATGCTTTTATCATTTGTAGTTTATATTTCTGCATTATTTTTGTGTCTTTCATTTTTTTTCTAAAATAATTAGGGAAGCAGGAATTTGCATAAATAAGTTTTTACATGTTAATTTCTTATATTCGGCTAACTCATTCAGCGCCCTGTATAAATAAGTTTTTACATGTTAATTTCCTATGTTCGGCTAAGGGCCAGTCCCACCAGACAAAAAAATCGAGTTTTTGACAAAACTTAGATTAAAATACCAAATTTAGCATATGTTACCAAGGTAATTTAATAAGTTTTGTCTTAAACTCGATATTTTTTGTCTGGTGGGATTGGCCCTAACTCATTCAGCACCCGGTATATTATACAATGCACATTTGTTTCAAATTGTATTTTCATTCTGCACTATTTGATATATTTGAAACCAAAGCAGGTATTTCTGACGTCACGCTTTTTGACAACACAATTCGAAGAGTATAATATAGTGTTGCTGGATTTATTTATTCTTTAACACGAAGAATTTATTTCTTAATCGTCGGTTTGTTGTTATTAACACCATTTCCAGTTTTAAGTAACAAGGTTTGCTACAGAGCAGATCTCTGTGTGGCATCGAAGGGCGGCATTAGATTTATGTTGACTAACTTTAACAAAATTAAATTGGGTTTTTATTTATATTTAATGTGCGTGCGATTGTAAGTTCCACCGATCGGTAAAATCCTTTTTAATCCGACATGTAAGTTCCACCGGTCCCTTTTGGGTCATTATTTTCCAACATGTAAGTTCCACCGATCGGTCAATTAAGTCAAGGTGGTCAAGGTTATTGTTAATCTTTTAAGCCTTTTTAAGCTTTCGTTGTGTTGACTTGAATAAAACTTGAATAAAACTCATCAGTTTTATTCAAGTTATACAAAAATCTTGAGATTTATGACGCAATTTGACTTAGTTTTGATAAACTATGTAAAGGGACAAAAAGTATTCTGATTTCACAAAATAAAACGGTGCGCAAGCACATCTAGCAAATAAACCACAGTTTTATTTAATTTTATAGGAACAGGGGGTATCTTAAAGGTAGCTTTGTAATCTTGTATTGACGCCATTCTATTTGATAGTTGATAATCGCAGAGAGAAATTAAATAAAGCTCTGCATTTTCTTATTTATAATATTTTTAGTAGTTGGGGGGTGGGGGGGGGGCTTTAATCGCCTCTTATTTTTTGAAATTAATAATTACAACATTGAATTATTATATATAAGGAAAAAAACAATGGATAATAATATATAAATACAAAAAGAGATCGATAAATTATCAAACGCAAACAATAAAAAACTACAAGAAATCTCACACTAGTTATCGATACTATATAGAAACACTTTCAGAAATATTTGGCGTTCGTGGTAATATATTGTTAGTGCACAAAGGATTTAAATTCTTTAACAATCTGTTTTATTAATTAATAACAATTAAGTGGCATTGTACCAATAAAAACTGTTCAGCAAATCTATACACCGGCGGATCCAGAATTGTTTTCTGGGGGAAGGGACAAAAAGTGTTCTCAGATTTGGGATTCTCTCCTTGTTTTCTTGTTATTTTTAAGCGCCTCAGAAGGGCACGTCCCCCCCCCCTTTAAATCCACCTATGAATTTATACACCATGGGAAAAGGAGAACTGCGTGTTGGTTCCAAAGAAAATGATCAACATAAACTTCTACGTCAAGAGGTAAGTGGGGTTGTAAAGAAAAAAGCAGTTGAAGTTCCATGCTGCTTTAAGATGTCTTCCTGCTATTAATATTAAAGAACCTGACGTGAGGCGTATTAAAGCCTTTAATTTGAAAGGAATGCATATAATGCAAGGCGACTAATACAACCACCTTTACCAAGGTCAATGTTAGATGTGCATTCCGCTTTAGATGCCATCAAGGTTTTTACATGGTCTGAAGAAGAATATTTAAAGCTGAAGGATAGTAACAGTAATTTGATTATATTTTCATGCTTAACTAACTTACGGTTTTTGAATTCGATTGAAAATTTCTTTATGGGTGGGGCACTTTCAATTACTGTACAGAAAAGTATATCAAACTTAACGCATTCACATAAGACAACAGAGTAATTCTGATATACTACAAGAAAACATAAACGTTTGGAGCATTTACTTCAATTAATATTCTACTAACAGATTAGCAGATTTTCATTTGTACCAAGTAAGTATCTCTAACCGCTTATGTGAGATAAATGTGGATGAATCTTAACTGAAGGGGGGGGGGTTCAGTATAACATTTTTTAATTTCATTTTAGATTAATAAGTTATCTGTATACTTTTATTTAAAAAGAATTAATAAAGAAATCAGAGTTTGAATTTGTAAACAAAAATTATACTTTTCAAATTTTTCAAAAACATCATTTCTTGCAGTTTAAATTATCGTTGCAGCATTGCGTTAAGTATTATAAGAGGCTTATGGGTCTAAAACCAGTAATACTTTAAGTTACCATCGGTGGAACTTACATGTTTTGCCCGGGTACCTTTTTGGCCATCGGTGGAACTTACATGTTTACCTTCGGCAGATTAGCAAAAAAAAAGCTTAAAACCTGACCATCGGTGGAGGTTACCACTGTCCTAATGTGCAGTAGACGCTGTTGTGACCCAGATGCCATATGATTTTAGATTTTAGAAATAGGTATCTTAGGTCAAGTAATATTAATAAATTTTTTTTGTTTTGAAAACTTGGTTTCTTTGCGTTTCTTAAAGAATTTGAAAGGTTTTAAAAAATAGGTATTTTATGTTTATTATATTAAAAAATAATTTACATTTTACTTACGTATACAACTTTACTTAATTAAATAATAATATTTACAAAGACAACAACCATTTTAGTTGTAGTTTTATAAAGTTTTATGTATAATTTAACAATCAATAAATTCACTTTTGAGTTGCTGCGTTACAAAATTCATCTCCGATTAAGTAGATTTAACATACGTAATCATTGCATGCTGCGTCCCATAGCCTTATAAAATTACCTTACAATACAAGCCAATCGGTAAAATTAATTTTCTCGATAGGCAAATACAGTCTTACTTCCATTTAATGCAAATACGTTAATTACAACCTCATTTTATAATCAAGAGTAATTTATTCTAAGTTAAAAATGAAATCTTAGTTTAACGAAAAACATAAAACATATAATGCGATTTTATTAATATACAATGAATAATTATTGTAGGTCTATAACATACAATGCATAGGTAGTATGAAGTTCTGCGATTTACTTAAATATTTACATTGTTAAAGTAAGCGTGCATTTTGTAAGGAATTAATTACTTTACTACTTATAATTTACATAAAATCTAATTATTAAGCTAAGGTAATACTTTTCGAATCTTGAAATCCTTCAATGAGGTATTAGACTGCATTGCTCTTATAACAATACTATTAGTTAAATAAATACGAATGTCGAATGCGGTGAATTTATACATATGTGCGAAGATGAGATATACGATTGATTATAAATTGGGCAGTTATAATTATTGTATCTTTAATTTGCTGGGGTATTCATTATACCTTTTGGCTTAATCATCATTACGGCTTTCTTCAATGTGTAATCCCAACCTCTCCAACGAAACCATACAATTCCTTCAACAAAATTTTCGTAAATTTTTATTATCTTACCTAATAAGTGGTTACAAAATTACCTTGTCTTGCTGTTAAATCTTGAGGATCATGTAAATATAATCCGTTTAATCCTCGTCCACATGATTTCCACCACCAACCACCTTTTAACATGGATGCACAATTTAAGCTTGATCTATCGTTATCTCTGAAAAGTTAATTTAGATTTTAATTGCTCAATTCACATATTGTTATTTTTTTTTATTACCTGTTGTAAGTTGAAAATGGACTGTGATTACTTCCATACCAAGGATCGTTTAGCGAATCTCCTCCATTACCTTCATAGCCATCAATTTCCAATTTATAATATTCGGCTTCGGAATAAATTTTGAAATGAGAATATTGCGCATACCTATAAAAGTTTTAATATAATTTTATATTGTAATATTTCTTATTGTTATATTTTAAATTTAATCTGGAGGAAGAAGCAATTTAATATTTTATAAATCGTTCAGCCTTACTGCACCCTTTGTATAATTTTTTTTGGTTCATCTTATTATTGAATAATATTAAAATATCATATACAATGTATCTATTACATTAAACTTATTTTAGAAACATAATAATAATATAAATAATTCAGAATAAAAATAATGTACCTACATAATCTACCCACCCACCGTTGTCTATTCAAAATACCTATTGTACGATATGATGCACATATTTTTGATTGATGTGAACTTTTGAACTTTGTATAGTTATATTAAAAAAAAATATTTTATATGATGTTAGTACCTATATCAGTACATCTCGTGTCAGTCATTGTAATCCTCTTTTGTAAATCTGCTTATTTAGTTGGCACAAAAATTCTAAGCGAAACCTTTTCATAACAACTTTTTTTTAAATTCATTACTTATTAATAGATTATCTCTTTCATAGTTTATTTTTTTGAATACAAGAGTTAAATTAATAATAATAAAATAGTACCTTTTGTTTCCTTCAAAATCTTCAAGCTCTACGCGAAGAATATATTCTTCATTATTGGTTAACATATAAATATTTTCATTTCCAAGCCAAAATTCTTTGGCCGGATCACCGAAACCATTTTTGTAATCATTCCAGTCTCTGTTGAAGTTTTCTCTTGGTTCTCCATATTCGTCTCTTCTTTGAATAACCTAAAAGCGATTATATTTAGTAATTAATTTAGAATCATTCATGACCAAAAAGTATTTGAATTGAAAAGTTAATTTTTCCGTACACGACATGTTTCTAAACTTGGTTTCGCCTCGTTTAAAAATCAGACCTTTGATTCGGAGAATAAATCATACATCCTTTGCAAACCATCTAAGTAAAATTATGAATAAAATGTTAGAAATAAGTTGTGAAAATGTGTAAATTTCTGATAACGAAGGTTGTTGTGTCTAATAACCTTACTTAAGAAACCAATAGTTGATAATTGTATACATATTAATTAAACTGTTGCAAAAATAATTTAATTACTTACTGTCCATCCGCCATCGGCAATTTCCTGTTCGCAAAATACTTTCAAGAACCAGTAAGTTGTTCCTCGAATTTGTAAATAATATACCTCGGATTCCCTCATACCTGCATTTAGCAAATCTACGCAAGAATAACCCTAAAACAAAGAAAAATATGTTAATCAAAGTTTTTAATTGCTACTTACATCAGAATTAATTGAGATACTAATTTGCTATAATTGTACAATTTACTATAATTTACTTTAATAAGCTGATAATTGCACATTTTGAAAAATCAATTTATTTTATAATAATTTAGTAAAGAAACGCTGTTAAACCATTTGTTCTACTAGCATAAACTTACGTAAACTGCTGTTTGCACCATGGGGTGTATAATAAAAAAGTTTCAAACCGTTAAATTTCCAGTATGTGCGAAACATTTTACGCAAACACATTTATAGGTATAATAAAATATAATAAGTTATATAAATAATTATGTATTTTTATGATTTTTAACTAAAATATAATTTTTGCATGAAATATTATTTACGCAATACAAATTTCACATATTGATGTGAGCTGTTTATTAATAGACAATCCCAACACGTACATTTATGTTATTTGTATAATTTGTATGCACAATTGCTTATGCAGCGCAATTGCTAGTCTTTGTTGAAGGTCTATGTCAAGAACTTGATTCAACTTAATGTTATAACGGTAGCAGTAATTATCAGATTAACAAAATTTATGTACATATTCTTTCCAATGATGGAAACATTTATTGACATGATCAAAAGTTGATTAAAACTAGGTGCAATATTTTAGGGGCTAATTTGGTAAATTTAAATTTGATATTTTAAATTTAAAATTTTTTTTCTACTTTCAATTAATTTTGGGAGATTTTAGAAGTCCAAGAACCCCCCCCCCCCTTGTGACATAGAATATTAGCATAGTCTTCTTTAGCTTTAGTAAATTGTCTAAATTAATTCGAGACATAACTGGAATGTTAAATACAACAATAATAATTGTCTAAAGAAACTCTTTTCTAACTTTTAATTGCCAACCAATTATTTTGGTTAAAAAACGTTTAAAAGTCACATAATTTAATACAAATCTATTAAAAAAATTTTGAAATTCTTATATTGCAATTAATTAGTAATAACATTAATAAAAATTATAAAGAAACAAAAGCAACCGGTTTACTTAGTAATTACAAAAAATTGTCAACTGGTTTATTTTGCTCAATTGTTATTAATACCTATACTGTTGCAAATTTCCGAAAGTTGTTAAAATACTTATATGTTATTCATCATTAATATAAAAAACTAACTGTTAATACCAAGCAACAAAGCGACCTTGTGAGTGAAGAAGATCAGTCTAATAAATTCATTTTCAGGTTGAAGCTGGTTCCTAACCTATGGTAGATACGTATAATATACATAATAATATACTGTGTAACTCTAAATTTTTTTTAAATTTAGGTTTGAACTGAACAAATTGTCAAGGTGTGACGATCAAATGATATTTTCTAACTTGAATTGATCCCGGAATTTGCATACTATTATCAAAATTCAAAACTAACTTTTAGAATAATGCGAAAATTCCAATTTTCTATATTATTATGTAGACCTCCAGAAGCAAATGAAGGATTAAGCTTTTATGGGAAAGACAAATTAGTTCAGATTTTGTATTTTATTTATTCATTCAATGAAAATATCCAGTTTATGCTTAATTAAACTAAAATTAGCGGATATTCCCCATTTTGTTGATATTATGATAATATTATGTTGGTAGGTAATATTTATACCAATCTATTTGGCTCAATTATTAACTATAACATCCAGTTTTTTGCAGTAAAATAACAAATTCACACATATTTGTAAATTATAGATTTTTTTAAAATTTTAATTATAATTTTAATTTTAAAAACAACTAAATAAAAAATATATACAGCAAATTTGTATAATTATTGAAGAATAAATTACGTAAATAAAAAATAAATTGTAAAATTGATTTACAAAATAATTATATGTATTTCTTATTTATTCTAAATTTTGTTCGGCGGAAGTTAAACGAATAGATGCTAATGAATCGGTTCCATTAATAGGTTTTAATGTAATAATATCATTTATTTATCTTAATTATAGTTTTTGTAATGTTTTTGTAATTGAATCTTGTTGAAATTATCAAAATATTAATTTTTTTTACATTCGGGACTTACTTTTTTGGCGAAAATTATTACTGCATTGCAAATATTTTAGAAATTATAGATTTCTTACAAATATTTTTTGAAGATGCCGAATTATCTTTAATTTGGTGTTATTCCTGACCCTAATGTTGTTTTTGAATAAAATTACAGCTGTTTTAAAGTTTGATAAACATCCTAATTTTTTATCCCTACTCATAATGCATGTTACTTTTTATAATAAATATTTACATTTTTATTTAAAATGCTTTTTGATATAAAGAAGTAAATCCCAATCTTTCTACCACTGACCCAAAATTTCAATTTGCATTTTATTTTTATATATCTTTAAGTAATAATTTTTCCACAAAATTTCAGAAATTTACGAAAATAAGATATTTTTCAGGTTAAAAAACAGAAAACAATAATTAACGCATACAAAAAAACACGGGTAACTTTTAAATTGATAATATAGTGACAGAAAGAGAGGGAGAGTTTTATTAATCAATTTGAAAAAGGCAAAACTACCGACTACCTACCAATCTGTTTGGCTGGTACCAGTACTAATAGTGAAAACCGATAGCCCTTTCTTCATTAAAATTGAAATGCTTTTGCAAAAAAGAAATTCTTTTAAACCAAAGCAGTTTGGTTTTGGTTAGTTTGAATAATATGTGATTGTCACGTTCCAATATCCTCTATTGCATTTTTGATTTTTATATTATAAAATTGATATTTGCTGGGTAAAAATTAAATTTATTTTTCATTTTGTAAAAATTTTGTATTTTCTGGTTTTCCCGCCAGCTAGTTAAGGTGGCAACAAATAGGTGGGAAAATCAGGGTTTTTACTAAGATAGCCGCTAGAAACGGTTGAGAAGTTCGTCTCTTGAATTATTATTTTTGAAATTTTTATTTTGAGATTAACATTGTGCGAGAATAAATCGATTTCATTTGGAGAAAGTATTTTGATTTTTGGGTTTGAAAATTGTTCCAAAATTGTATGAGTTTTGCATATTTCCGATGCGATTATTAATTTGGATAATTAGGGCCATAATATGGGATAATTGAAAATTATAAAATCTATATGGTAAAGTAATCTTAGTTAAAGTTTCAACCTATGAAGGTTTTATAGTAACCTATAGTTTCAATTTAAGTTTAATTTCATTTATATATTGGAAAAAATGTTGGAGTTTCATAGTGTGGCATGCGTTAATTTGGTTCCGGAGGTGATAAACATTTTTTATTTTTATTCATCTTCCCTCCAAATTACACTACAGCATTTACAATAAAGTACTTGTTTGATTTTGAGTACATTATTTTAATTAAATTGGAATATTGATTTGTCCCAAAATTTGGATTTTTGAATAATAAATTAGTATTTGATCAATTGATTTCAATTGGATATTTTGAGATTTGCAGTGAATTTGAATAAATATTTGAATTTGAATATTAATATTGAAAACAGGATCGAATATGTATGTTTAATTTGCGTTTTCATTTATATTGGAAGATTTCCAATAGATTTTTCCAATTTAGCATAGTAATCCATTCTTCTCGATGTATTAACACTGAAAATTAAGTTCCTGGCGAAACTTCTCAAATTGCTACTAATTCAATATAAGTTTTAATTACAGTTCTTGGTTAGAGGTATGGGTATTATGCTCATTAGATTTTAGAATGTTAATCGATTTGATTTTGTAGACATATTTTTTAAATTTATTTCCTTATACTGAACCATTTATTTTCTTTATAAAAAATTTCAATTAATCTATTTTGATATTGGTAATAATTACCTCTCACGATCGCATTAAGTAAGTGAAGGCTGAAAAACTACGAAAGTTATTTCCGATATTCATTGCGACTTGAGCTAGGTTCCAGTGCACGAATTAATGTTTGATATGATACCGCATACGCCCAATAAATTTTAATAATTACATTATTTATTATAATACATATTGCGAATTAAAATAAACCAAAAACACAGTTGTATTTCCAAACCGAGTGCACAGCTAGTGGGATAATTCCTAGTTGATTAGTACGTGATATACCAATGTATAACCTATTTTACTGATTTAAAAACTATAATTTAATGTTTAATTGCTATTATTTAATGAAACTGTAGCTGCACAATTTTAATCAATACAATTAATTTTTCCCTAAATTTAGTAACCTGAAGATTAGTGCATCGCAAGTGTTTTTACATTAATTGAAATGACGAACTTCCAACTTAATTTTATTATAATTATCATAAACATATATTTTAGTATAATTATGATTAATTATTTACTACCTTACATGACATTAATTTATTGAATCGAAATTATTGAATGAGCTTTAACATAAAAAATACAGTTAAGATAATAGGTATTATTGTTGCAAGTTGTAAATAACAATTTTAAATAAAAATTATTATGAAGATATAAACAATTTTATACTTTTGCAAAAATGTAAAGATATTAAAAGTGTCGGCGTTTAAAAGAAAATTTTACTCATACTTAATTTATAGTATAATTAATTATGCAAACGATTACTTTATCGTGCATAATGTAAATATTTAAAATACTTTTTATGTCCTTAAACAGTTACGATTTTTTTTCAGTAAGTTTCAAAATAATTAAGGAACTTATATTAAATTTAAAATATCGATTTTATTTTCAATTAATTTTGGGCGCTGCCAATATCTTGTATAATATATTGCATCTTGGAGAGGTAAATTTATAATTAACAGCATTAAAGATATTAAAGATTATTTTAATGACGTTGATTTAAATGGGATTTGAAGGTAATACCGGATTAATTTTTATATTCCTGTCCTTATCGGTGGAGAAAAAATGTTGCAAAATATTAAATTTGCATATATTTTGCATTTCGTTCAAAAATACCTATAACAAGAATTATATTTAATCTCGAATTATCATAACGGAAGTAAAAAGCTAAAAATTGCAATTGACAGGAATTTTACTAATATTTTAATGAATACCTTACCTTTATATCTTTGAAATTTATTATCGAGTCTGTTGTAAATGTACTGTTTCCTGGAGAAGGTTTATTTTTAACATTGGGATAAATAACGCCACCCTTTCGTTTGTCTGCTCTTTTATTTGAATTGGTTGCCGAAGTCGGGAAAGACGTTGGCAGTGTACTGTTGATTTGAGTTGGAGTAGTTGTTTGAATGGTAGATGGTGGAAAAGTGGTGTACGTTATTGGCAGTGTCGTGTCGGTCGCTCCGGAAAATTCATCGACGTTATATCTATTAGGATCGTATTCGACTAAACGATCGATGGTAGGATCTAATAGTAATTCCGAAGGAGCAGGCCTTTGTGCTAAATTAGCTACATCATCTTCTTGTTTCTTAAGACGTTTTTCTACCATATCCAAATTTGCAATTATTTTATTAGTTTTCGATCGTAGGTCGCTGTGAATTTCTCCAATGGCTCTTTCTTGCCTTTGAGTATGAGTTAAAAGTTCGTCGGATTTTGGTAATAAATCATCAACCGAACTTTTGGTACCTACTACCACGTCCCAAACTTCGTCCATCTTTTCTGATACACTTATTATTGGCTTAATTTGTTTAACAAGAGCATCAATTTTACTTCCGCGTGGAACAAATGGAGCCGAAGTTGTAGTAGTGTGGTTGCGATAAGTTCTTAAATGAATTTCCCTGCGATCTTCAGGTTCAACTATGGCTTCGTGAACTTCGCTTACCATTCGAGCAATCGTACTTAAGTTATCGGTTACTGCACCAATGTGGAATTGTAACTTTCGATCTACACCGATTGTAACCGTTCTAAGTTGATCAAGCTCTTTAGAAACATGATTCATTACCTCGGTGTTTAAAGCTTTAGTGATTTCTACGACATTTAAGCTAATTGGCTTTTTCTCGCTAGCCTCAACGTTAATATCTTCTCCAGGTAGATAATTATTTTCTACTTGATTTTTTAGATTTTTAAGTTTTTCGTCGATATCGACAACCTTTTCGTCAAGTGTAATGAGTCTTTGATTTACATTGACATGTCCTTCGTTAACATTAACCGTTCCAGTTTCGGGTAAACTTGAACCATCTTCGTTTAATATGTAACTATTGCCACCATTGAATAATTTTAAATCTAAATATTTTAGCTTTGAGATTATGAAATCTGTTTTATCGATGTTATCTGTTACTCTTGAATCCAAATTTTCGACTCGCCTCATTAAATGTTCTACAGCTTTATCTAAATTTTCTATCCTTTGCAATTTGGAATCCAAAGTTGATATGATTGCTTCAAATATTGTGAAGAGATATTGTTCTCTGAAATAAAACAAAAACAAAATTAGTTTATAAATTACTGAAAGCCTAGTTTTTATTTAAACACTATTCATTTTATTGCAATATTTCATTATGTATTTACTACTTGTCAAACATGAACTGTATTGTGTAAAATGCTTGTTTAAAATCAAAGATTATAAAACAAGTTTAATTATTAAATCCGCCTAATCTATCGACATGATGAAGTATAGTCGCAAAGAAAATAAATCATAATTTTTGTTTTGTTATATAATCAATATTATAATTAATATTATTTATGTGTTTGTTTATCATCGATTACATTAAGCAAAATTATTTTTAGAAATTATAAAATGTCACATAACTTACTATAAAAAATATGTTCGCTTTTAAGACGTAAAGGTAAAGAAAAAGGGTTATAGTGGTAGATCCTAGGAAGAAAAAAGGAAGAAGTGTGGAGGAAATAATGCAGTAAACTTTAAAAAAGTATTTTATCGATTAACTTACGTAATCTTTTTTTCTTAATTTTTTTAGCTAAGGAGACTCGAGTTAAGGAATTTCATTTAATTTAAATAAAAAATTTAGTAGTTTGGTTAATATGATTCTAATAAATTGTAAATCAATAATGACACTTTTAACCTTTCTAAGTGTAAACATTCCGTACAATTTTGAAAAGAAAACGAAACAGTGCAAAAGCTGATAATTCAAAATAAATTTTTAGTAATAAATATATTGGAATATATTGTTAAAAATCATAATATGTATTATCTTTTAAATAATAAATTATCAATCTGTTTATGATTATATCAAGAAATTTTAAAAATTTCATTAAAATTTGTTAGTTTTTAATTTGCTAGTAATTTCCAGTTCAAAAGATCTCCATTAAGCCTAACAATATGGGCGTGCAATGGGGGAGAGCAAGATTAGAAGTTGCTCCCCCGGTCTTTGTATTGACCCCAAAATCATTATTAAACACACTTAAATAGAAAAAAATTTGTTTTTTTGATCAATTTTTTTTAAATACTTTTTTATAATAAATAATTTTTTTAATTTTTCCCCCCTCTCCTGAAAAAAAATCCCCTTGAAGCCTATAGGCTAATATTACACAAGCACACACAAGTATAGCAGAACACTCCAAATATATTTAAAAATAAGAATTAATGGCATCAAATGAATTACTATCAGTACTACATTAAATGTCAATATTAGGATTAGTACTTACGCGATTAATTATAATGTTACCGATATTAATAAGAGACCACACAACATAATCTGGTTCTCACGCAAACAAGAAAAAAGGAACTTGTTATTTTTTGCACTATCTCATTTGCAATAACTAGGTGTTTTATAATATGTTAGCTTTAAGCTTCATAAAAACTAGTCGTGTTAATTTAGTAATAATTAAAAAGTGCTATCGCATAAGATCAACAAACTAAGAACCTAAAAAGTTAGCCGAAAGAACGACAGTTCAATCGCCAATGTTTCTAGAATATTTAGTGTAAAATAAATAAATAAAATAAAATAATTTAAAAATTACTAGAATAACATTTAAAATAGTGCTTAAATTTTATATCCATTAATATATTTGTATGTAACGGAAAAAGTATGTATGGTACATATTGGGATGTTTTTTCTTTTAGTTTTATTTTTTTTGCGAAGCCAGACAATAACAAAAACAATTTAAATTTTATTCGATCTGAATGATATTCAAGCAGAGGAGAGCATATTTATAATTTGAGGGAGAAACGCATTTTTGGAAAATAACCCCCCCTTTGCATTGAAATCATTTCTATAAGCTGCAAAATTTTATTTTATTTTAGCATTGATAGATTTTATAATAGAAATAATACATTTTATTATTAATAGTAAATACAAAGTTTAAACATTTACATTAACAATTCTAACGTAAGATTTAAGGATTCTTAGCCATCTGAAATATTGTTTTGGAATTCATAAAAATTGTTTAGAAAAGTACTTCAATATAATATCCGTGAGATTCCCATAAGGTCACATGTTCATAATTTTATGAGAAAACTGAAAGTTTCTGAAATAAACCGAAGTTGTAAATTGACAAATTCAATTTTAGAAAATATTTTATTCTATTTATTTTATTAACCTAATTTCTATAAATAAAACATTTTTGTTTTCAAAAATCATTCAATCAAAAGAATTCCTGCTCGGTGTTATAAGCGGTACAAGTTTATGCGGAGGATTTGACGAAATTTCAGGATAAACAAGCAATAATATATGAATTTTTTTATCAGCTTTCAGCAATCCCGATATAAAATTTAAAAAATATCTTAAAAACTATTATTACACTAGTCATATACATAAATAATATAACACTTACTAGGTTTTTTAATAAGTTAACTAATTTAATAATACATTTACAAATTGATCCAGTTTAGTTCCTGTATTGCGTCAAGCTTTGAATAATATGTAAGTAAGCAATATCAATAAAAGCGTTTATGCAAAAATAAATATTAAAAAAAATTATTATAACGTAGATAAAAATAGAAGGTGCCCTTGACAAGAATATCGATTGATATTATATTAATACTATATATGAAGTAAATATTAAAAAATCTCCATCCACACTGTAAAATCAGAACTTGTTTTAAAAAATTTTTTGTAAAAAATTTATATTGGAAAGTGATTTGGAAATACATATTATAATATACTGCATAGCATAGCAGCTATTGAATTCAGATTTATGAATGCAATTATAAATTGAAGCAAATAAAATTAATTGTTTTGTGTAATTTAAAAAACTTAAAGGAGTAATTTTAACTTTATTTTACGTTGTTGCATTTGAAACATATTGTAATGTTCAAATTTCTTTGGATAATTATTTATCCATTTATTATATACATAGGTATTTGGAGTTAATAGATAAATAACAATTTTTGTGATCAAGAATAAATAATGCCCTGTAGACCTGACAAATATACTGATGTATAATATAGACTTTCATTACGCTCTACTTCCTTTAAAAATACTTTATATCATCAAGGATAACTACCTAATAACAGAAGTAATTTTAAGGTAACTCTTTAATATAAATTCAATATTGAAACAAAAATAATAGTTAAATAGGACATAACCAAGTAAAAGTACATTGAGGCATACATATAATTACTAATTTAAAAAAGCTGATTGCACTAACCTAATTTAATAAATAACTGACAATATACCTACATAATATTGTCATTAACGCTTGAACATGCATACTTTCAATTTAGAATTCATTTCTGAAATATTATTTAGGCTGTGTGTTCTAAATGATCAATGTAACTGAAATAAATTACTAGTATACAATTTTGTACCTCAAATGCTTTCCATACCATAAAAAGCATACTATGCAGTTTATTTCCTCATGATTTGGTCTGCTATATCCCATAGCTTCAAATTTTCCTCGAGGCAGTGTTAAAGAACTGATTTCGGCAATAAATTATTATTAATTTCTTTATTGGGTATAAAAATGCAATACTGTTGCTTAAATGTTTAAGCTTACAACTAGTCAATTTCATATTATAATAATACATGTGTATTAACATCGTTTAATTTTAATTACGAAGCAAAATGTGTAAAAATTACATCAAATTTGGCAATTAATGTCGTTTTTATTACGGCAAATGATAAGTTGTTCTAGAGTAATGTCAAATAATATATAAGTTAATTACAGGACGTTACAACCTTCAAATTTTATTCTTTTTTAATGTTTATTCATTATAATTTATTTACATAAGTAATTTTAATTTTTCGATATATTCACCTAAAATGAATTATGAAAATGTCGTATGTAAACTAAATCTAAAGCAAATTTAACTAACCCTAAAAGGTTCTACCCTCGCTTTCCTTTTTACTATGTTTTTGTGTATAATAAGCAAATGTTTACTTTTTTAAAATCATACCTTGCCTGAAAAGAATTTTGTATACATATTTTATAACTAAGAAAGCAGCTTTTGTAATTAAATTATATTATGTTATAGCGAAGCTTTTGATAAAGAACTGCTACCTTTATCCTATTATTTAAACATATTTACATAATTTTACATTATGTGAGTTTTTTATATAACAAGGACTTATTCATGTATTTGGAAATTTACAATACAATATCTAGGTATAATATCTAAGAAAACCATTCACTTGTTCTAACATTTTTTCTTAATAATAAACAGAGAGTCATTTCCTGATTCCTTTGTAAAAAAGTTAACACTTTAGTTTCGGAAATATTTAGTTGGTGTTAAATTTAAAAGTTTAATAATGCATTTTGCAAATAATGTAATAGCCTATCAGCGATAGTTGTCAATTGACAATTTTCAAGTTCTTGCTATTAAGTTGTTTATCTCGGAAACATTTCTTTTCAATTATCATTGCCAAAATTTAAATCTGATCTTGATATGTACTAAGTAGTTGAAATAGTTGACAATTGTCAAACTCAAATTATTTAGGTAGGTATACATATAATAGAGGTAGACAACTATCTGCAAGGATTTGAGACTTCAAAAATTTCATTATTATTTATTATTTTATTTAATATTCTTTAGAGTGAATATCCATGACAAAACATTTTATCTATTGTGTTTAACAATTAAATTGGTGAAATTATTAATTTAACTTGTGCATATGAGATAAGGTTAATTAACTTTTTATAAACGTTAGTGAATGTATATCAAAATATACTAGTTGCGATTAAAATTGCAATATATATATATAGTATATTAGCTGGAGGCGCAGCAGTGTTTCTTTAATTATTGGTTATGTAACTATATTAACGGTTACATTCTATAATGTGCCATATAATTTTTAAATCGTGTAATTAAATCATTTTAATACAATTTAAAGAACTAAAGTTCTTAATAATTAAAAATTAAACCAGAAAATTATACACATAAATATTTTTTAATGATTGCTCTAATATATTAGAATCAATTTGGCAAATTTAAAAATAATACAGATTTGTAGGTGGAGATTCGAGCTAGAAGCAATAATTCTTCATCATAATATATTTAGGTTTCCAGATATTTATTGATGTATCGAAATAAAAGTTGCTCCACATTACCAAATTGAAAATTCATTCACAGTTTTTGCTGCATTTTTTACCAAGCATCTTAGAACCGTCTATTTGAATAAGCTATCTATGATCAAATATGTTATTTACATTTTAAAATGATATATTGGCGTCTAACAAAACTGAGCTTTTAGTTTTTTTTAAATAATTTACATAAATCAACAGTCACAATATATTTATGCCGTGGTTTGGATTTCGAGTCAGTCTTACTTAAGCTGGAAATGAAATAATAACTACTAACTATATTATGTTTGTGTCTTTCAGATGGTTTTATTTTCAAATATTGTGAAATTCTCAGTTTCAGAATATAAAATACAATCTTTAACTTATTCCAGTTATCTGCAGATAACTGGTCTGAATAGCATTTGGACAAATTAATTGAAAAGGCGTTGGTTATTTGCAACTCCAGTCAACTATGGCATGCTAGAAATAACCTTGATGTGATTAATGTGATCAACTTACTATTACATAAATATAGTTCGGCCACTGCTACAGAGCGAAAAAATTAATTGTTACTATATCTAGTAGAGCAATACAAATATATGTATACGGTGAGAGATCAATTTATTTTTGCGATCGGCGTTCTTGCGAAGGTCGTACTGTATGTTAATGCATAGCAAGTGCTATATCGTCTACATTCTACAACAATTAATTTATTACACCTAAATACACGAGTGATGTTAATTTATTATAATCAATCACTTATTTACACATAACATGCATATAAAAATACCATAATTTAATTTAGAGATTGTTTTTCAAAAAAATTTGATAAGGTTTCGAGAAAATTTGACTTTCTAAAGTGCAACCTCGCGGTCTTTAAAGTCGTGTAATATGAAATTATTAAATCAAGGCATCATTTAACCTAAATAAAATATGAATAAGGAAATTCGAGAAACGATGTTCCCAATTAATTATATTTTTCTAATTGTTCGTTTTACAGTAATTGAATATTCGTGACTGGTTTACTATTTAAAGTTATTTCAAAAGAAAATTGTTTCTAATCATTATGCCTAATTCGCTCAAGTTTACAAATACGGTTTAATGAATACGTGCAAAAACTGAAGTTTGCAACACACACAATAAATCTATATTACATTGTTGGTAATTTAATCACTTTAAATTTGCATTTCTTAAGATGTATTTTGCAAATGGTAAATTAGGTTATGTGAAAATTACTTTTTGTTTAATTGTAGTTTTTCTTCAAACTTGACCTTTTTTGGAAAACCTATTGTTTTACTTGTCAACCAGGAAATGTCCTACTTTTCATCCAATATACTACTATCAGATGGTGAGCGACGATAACAGATATATTATTAATTTGTTATAGCATCAAATTGGGATTTTTGATTAAATTTGATTAAATAACGTGGTAAATAAATATTAATTAATAAATTGAGAAATTGGTACCTGAACAGTAATTTCTCATTTTTTTAGCCATTTTAAAGGTTTTATTTTAAGTATTATGCCGAAACATAAATTTACATTAATGAATAGGTAATATTTCTCATGTGTAAATATTGAAATCAACGGATATCACAGCTTGGTCAATAAGATTATTATTGACATTTTAGTTAGATGTCTATAATATATATTAAAAAAAAAGTTACAAAAATGTAATAGTAATAATTGTGATTAACTATTTTATTTGAATTAGGTTATAAAATTAGTCAAATTAACCATACGTTTCTATTAGCAACCTTGAGAGGTACAATTTTAAATGACCAAGTTTTGTTTGAAAGTGAAATGTCAGGTTTTGTGTGTTCTAATTCCGTTATGTTTTTTTGAATACTTTGCGTAGTTAATTAATCGTTGTATAATGATTAAATTAAGTTATTTAGTATTGACATTAATCAAAACCTTTCTGCCTGCTATAAATATAAAATAGATTTGTATTGTAGTGTTTTTATTCGCTAGAAATGTAGTAGCATCACCGGATACAAACAAACATTGAATTTATACATTATGTAAATAAATAGATATAAAAAACAATAACATACCTAATGAATCCACTTTTTTTGTGATTAAGACAAATTTAAAAACACGGGCCACGAACCCACGTAAACCTATAATACAATTACTGTTATTGTCATTCGTGACATGTTTTTTCATCTTCATTCATGTGTAGTAGCTATTTTCAGATTATACCTTAATAAATTAGCCGCATCCCACTGTTACCGTTTCAATGAAATACTTTATTTTGTAAATAATATAATTAACATTTCTTGTTACACCCACTTATAGAATTTACGTTAATCTGTGTCTCCCAAATAACTGATTCTTAGATCCTGATTCTAAGATCTTGATTAACTTGATATTTATTAATTTATGTCAAATATTAAACTTAATTCACGTAAAATATATTAATTTGTATAGAAAATCTTATTAACCAAAGCCAAGATGACTTACTAGGGAAATGTAATTTATGAGGTTTCCCGTTGCCATTTTCGGACTTTAACTTGGCAATATATCATTTGTTTCTCTTGTATATCTGCCGATGTACTATTTATGCACACCGCTGGCGTTAATTTATAATAACAACTTGTGGTTGTTATGTAGGATAAATAGTGGTAGTTTATACAAGTCTAAAAAAAATCATTATTGAACTCGTATGTTATTTGCTCAGCAAGTCGAGTTTTGCAATCACGCACGTTTGATAATGATACATTTCAACGCATGTTTCATACAAAATTTTATCTTTTAGTTAATGTTTCTCTGCATGTTCATAATAATTTATTAAAAGTTTTGAAGTTTCAATAGTCATGTTGCATTCTTGACAAATTTTAAAATGTTCTCCATTATGTATTCTATAATGTTATCAATTAATATTGTTCATTGGCTGATTATCTAATTTATAATACATTGAATTACATTAAAAAAAAATATTATTTTAATTTTTCGCTACTGTCATGTTCTTTTGTCAGAGTTTACTTTGACATACATAACTTTTTAGGAGATACTTCTAGTAGGTTTAATAATATAAGAAACACATTTTCAAAATTAATAATTAGAGTTAATAAAATTTGTATTTAATCATTTCAAAATGGAAATGTAAGTAAAATATCGAAACATTACAAACGAAATACAGAAATCTCCAGAAGAAATGTATCCCTTTAGATCGAAGAAGTTTTATAGCTTTTTTGATATTGTTTGCAGACAATTCATTTTTTCGATTAACCCATTTCATTCAATTGTTTAATTAAAATTTTACTTATTAATATTATAAACATAATTTAAAATGTTAAAATGATTTCCAGATGCTTAAAAATCAATATTCCTATTACGTTATTGTAACAATATTGTAACAATTTAACAGAATAATATATCGGCGTGTAATTTGGTAGGATAAAAAGTAAGAAATTATTCCTAAATCTATACGATCCAAATTACCACACATCGAACAATGAGACTCTTCAAAAAACCATAAATTATATAAATCAATTTCAAATTTAAATTAATTTTAAATAAGGTTTTCAATATGAATGTGGAATTAAATAAAGATTTAAAAAAAAATTCAATTTTGGCAAAAAGCCTGGTTTCCCCACCTAGTCATCACTATCTCAACTATTTGGCGGGAAAACCAACAAATTCAAAAATATTTACAAATTTTTAAACAATAAAAATTCTTTAAAATTTTGAAATTAAATACCAAACATCCATTGGAGGAATTTTGAACACGACAATATAATAATAGAGAAGTAAAATTAAAACTGTTGAATAAGTTAGACTAAAATATCAATATATTTGTTTACTTTTGGCAATATAAAGTTGGAAATCCAAAAAATTAAACAAGGTGTATAATATATAAAAAAGCAGTTTATTGATATGGAATTTGCCTGCCAGTTAATTGTTAAATTTACGAGATCAATACGTAAATAACAAGATCGAAACATTTTTCTGTCTTTTTAAGTTTTATGATTATTTTTGTAATTTTTTCATTTAACATAACTGTCTATCAATGTATTTTTTCAAGCAAGCTATTGTATAATTGCAAATATTTTGTAGAATTTAAAAATAATTTGACTTGCGCAACTTCTATATTTACTATTTGCTAAATTCTTGTTCATTGACCCGATCTCCCTTTGACTTCAATGATAGCTATCAATCATTCTAAAAATTTACATTTTCAAATGAGAATAATTAATCGTGAAAAAATGATAAATGAATGGAATAACAAAGTTTTAGCAAAATAATATTAGATTTAAATTTTCAGTTAGTTCTTTTTGCATTAACTTAAATCGTTTAAAAACTTGATAAATTATTTCACACTTTATTATTAAATGCAGTCATTTTTCAACTTTAATTTGAACTTTTATAACTTAATACCTTTAAAGGTAGGTATCACTCCAATCCACTATGGAAATTAATAGCCCATCCTGGCGATACTGATCGCGGTATAAATAAACAGGAAACTCATAAAATGACCTAAGTGCAAATCGCCTAGCTCCGGTGTTTAGTAAGTTAAATTTTTATGTGCGGTATAAATTTTCAATCGAAAGGCCATGAAGCGAGAAACCACGATTTAATGCGCGCTAACCATCTAGCAAGGTTAGCACCCTACTAGAATATATTTAGGTGTTTATAGAACCATGAATGCTAAGTGCATACTTGGTAGATTGTACATTGGTATGTAGTTCTACATAATTTAAGAAGAAGAATTTATATAGGTGACAGAAAATAGCTTGACTTCTCAACCTCCCGTTTGGAAAAGGGCAGGACAGGGTTTTGTAGAAGTGGTTACCCATCTACGTCGAGTTGTATTGTATTGCTTGAATGAGTGCGGTGTTTTTAAATTGTAGATAATAATTATGTCAAGACCTAAGAACTTAAATTTAAAAATTTGAATTATTGAAGATTTCATAATTTATTAGTTATTAAATACAGATTTCACACTGTGTTGCCATAATTATTAAAAAATAATTTAATATTCTTCACTAAATCATTAGGAGTTATTTACGACTATAGAGTACTCTCGCTGCGCTCTTATATTAAATTATATATAAATATATGTATAGTTTAAAAAAATGTAGAATATTCATTGTATTGTATTCCCTAAATAAATACACCAATAATTTTGGTTTGGCATTTAAGAAGAATTTCTTTCTGTTTATTATATATTTAATTTTTTTTGCATGAACAGCAATTATAATTGTAAGTATATGTTAAATGGGTTAAACTTTTTAAATTCTCAATATAATAAACTTTGCCAGCATAGAACTTGAGCGACCTTTTCAAGGTTCGTGTAAATTCTCTGCCAGGTTGACCATGTATCGCAAGTATTTTGCAGGGAGTTGAAGTACTACATTATAATAATTAATAATATACTTTATTTTATAATCGATGCAACATCATAAATAATAAAATTTCCTCAATAAAATATCAACTTAAGATGTTTGGGCTAGGCGTCTAGGTGTTTAGTTAAGACAGCAAAAAATAAGATGCTAGGTAATATTTTCTTGTTAATAAGTAAAATAAATATAAAATTAATTGCATTGTAATTACATAAAAATACATTTTCAACAGTATCTATAGATGCTGGATTATTATTTATTCTGAAGAACATTATAATTTCGTTGTAAAAAATTGAAAATTGTAAAAAATGCTTTGAATATTATTAAGATTGTCACAATAACAAAATATTACCTAAACTATACAGTTTTATAATATTTCATAATACCCGCATGATCATGTTTTCAAATGCACATTGGTTACAATTTTATTGGAAAGTGTTAAGTGTTGGGTAATTGAGTTAAATTAGCAAAAAAGTGCGTCAAAGAATTAAAAACTAAATAAAAGAATAATGAAGAATATTGTTCCAACGTTTTTACGTTTACTAATCTCCATTTTAACTAATTTGACTCTAACTATGATAAAATTAAAACATTATACATATACAGTGGACTATTTTTTAATTTTTTAATTTTTAATTTCTTTACAATTACACTTTAAAAATTAAGATCTTTTATTTCCATTGCAATACGTTTATCGAAAATGTTTAAAACAACTTTTTAAAACTGTAAAATTGCAACTTTTTCGAATTTGTTACTTTCGTTTTGGTTTTAATTACGGTTTAAGTAATTATTCCGGTAACATATCAATTTGTAAAATTGTGCTAGCAGACAATTTTTAATTATCGTAATTTTTAAACGTGAAGCTATGATTAAAGCTTATAACCATAAGTCATGATTGAATAATAATATCTTTATTAAAGCTGAACATAATTAATTCATTTTTCAAATACGATTTAAAACCACCCACTTCTTCAAGTTAAAATTGTAGTAAACAATAAAAATATTGTGAATTACATAATCAAATTATCGTTTTATTGCACGCACATGTTACTTGCCATTAATTTTTAACAACCTAAATATATATTTTTATGTCATTAGGTACACACACACACAGGACTTACTTTCTAGCCTTAACAGATAATAAAAATGAGTGAATATTGTTGTTTTATTGAAGTGATATTATTAATCTATAAAATCACATTGTTACTTAATCATTTACTCGTTGAAAATACATTTCTAGCAAGAGGACCACTCTTTCAATTTCATTGATCAAAAATCGATTATATAATCAAGTACTTCAAGTTATTATAGAAAGTGATTTAGCTTGTAAATTTTAATTTAATTTTTATTAAATAACGTTACATTAGTTTTAAATTAAAATCATTTATGAGAATTTACATTGATTTTAAATAAATAAAATATCGATTATGTAAGTTACACACACTTCATAGTAATAACGTTGTGCAAAAGTAATCCAATAAAATAAATTATTAAACTATTTGCAAGTTATTTTAAATACATTTTCATTTATTTACATATTTTTAAAGCAAATAACAAATTTACTATGTACTTAATTTCCTTATAAATTAAACAAGTTGCTATTAGCTATATCAACCATTAACAACTTCAATACAATGTACATACGAAGTTTCTAACTTCGCGCGTTTGAGTAGGTAAACATAATAACTTTAATCGCGGATTTAGCGAAGGTATAAGTTTATAAGCTATGTAATTTTAGATAAAAACTTGTAATTCCATCTTAGGATATTCTTTTAGATACAATCTCAAGATTTAACTGTTCTAGATTTTCCTACATGAAAGTAAATAATAATTTGTCGCAAAACAATAATTTGGTGCAGTTAAATAATAATTTTTTAGTATCTCAATTTTTAAAAGCACCATTACGGAAAGCTCATAAGAATAATTTTATATTTATTTTTTACTATTAATTTTTCAGGATAAAATTATTATGCAAAAATTTATTGCAGGAATAGAAATTGCAAAGTAAGTTATAGTTTGAATATACTAATGCAGAAGTTTAAGTTTTTACAATTATTACTATTTTGCTTTACACCTAAAATGGGGATGGTTTGATATTACCATTTATTGTTGTAATTCATAAAAAATGGCGACATGCATACCAAGGAAGTAGATTCAGTTACACGATTAATTTTTATAATTGCATTTTAGTATTAAACGACTTATTGTAGGTACTATACTATTTGCACTTTCTCCCTGCAGTAATATCGTTTCCTGTATAAGTAACAATTTAAAAAAGCAAAGTACTTCATTTAATGGCACTATTGTATTACAAATATTAAATTATTATTTTACAATGACAGAAAATATGCAAAATTATCTTAACGACACTAACTTGTTGAAAAAAATTTATGCTAAATATCGAATAAACAAGTTTGATATTTTAATTTTTCAATCACGACGAAATGTGTAACTATTACGTAACGAATACTACGCATTTTCCGGTAGCATTATAAATCTCTTCAATGGGCTGTTAAATCAATGTCGCAATAGTTAATACTGTACTAGTTAACAGTTAAGTAACTAACAAATTTATAAGAAATTAAAATAATCTTTCTGTTAATAATTTTGCTTTTACTTAATGAATTGGCATTTACTCTTGGCCAAATGCCATTTCAGTTGATTTAATAACCACAATGAACAATTACTTATTCATCTATCACTTCAAAAATTGCATTAGTATCTATAATATAATATATATATAATAATATTTCCTTAAATCATAAAAATATAATTTCACTTTCGATCTAAATGATTTACAATCAGGTTGCGTAGACCTAATAAGGGACGTGTTTTCTTAAATACAAACTTTTAAGGTCAGGGCAACTTTTACCAAGTAAAACAAAGCTCAACTTGTGAATACATTTGCAATACATTATCATAAACGGAATCAAACCGCATTGAAAAAATTAAAAATATTGTACAATCCTTTAATTCATTCTCCAATGCTCAATACAATATATTTAATGTGTTATATTGTTTAATCTGGAAGGGGGTCTACATTAGAGCTAATGAAGCTAAAGCTTTGAGCTCCTGATATAATAGGGGTTCCAAGGATCACCGATCGATGGTCAATTAAATTAACAAAACATTTTTTTGCCCACAAAACGTTTCAAGAGATATTTCAATTCCATCGTAAAAGGTTTTTAATATATTAGTATGAAGTATAATTAGGCAAAAAAATTCTTTAAATCATCAGCAACTATTACAGCTCATCAAAGAAATAATGTCGTGTGAAATTTCTGAACCAGAATGCGAAACTATTAATAGTAGCAATATAGAAATATAAATAGTTAATTCGATGTAGTAACAACTTTTTAATGGCTTTTTTCGAATTTCCAATATTATTTGCAAGTCTTACTTCACACTAGTTAATTTTAATACAATAAAAAACTTTTCGGACGCCCAATTTATATCGTTTAAATAAGTAATCGTGCATTACTAAAATGGTACCCTTTTTTATTATCCTTCTGAAATATTAAATTTTAAGAAAATTTATTCAAATATCATTTGTTTCACAATAAATTTTATAATTATCTATAATAATAATATTTAAATTGTTAAAAAAATTATTTGTAATTGGTGGGTTGAAACACGGATCTGTTAATGATCAATTGAACTAGATGCAATAATTCCTCATAAATTCAGTTCTCCTACGAATTCTTAAACCTTGATTATTTTTTAATGTAAGTGAAGCAAAAATAATCTCATTAGAATTTATTACACTAATAACCTTCTGTAACAATAAACAATAACAAAATAGCTAATCGTGAACACGATTTAACAATTTTTCAAACCGATGACTTAAAAATTAAATAATAAATTGAATCTGTTAAGCTTATTATTTAACCGCAAAACTGTGTACCGTCAATTTGGAGATTTGATGAACTTGAAATAAATTGTTTCTCAATTTAAAACAACAAACTTTTATTTAAAATATTGATATACAATGTTTAACCAATAATTATTCCCAGGAAATTAAAATTAAGGTAAGTGTCGATAAGTTTGTGGAAGGTTATTTATTTTGGATTTCAGTATACCTATATGATTAACCCATTTATAAAGAACAAAAAAATATATAAGTTTTCTAAAAGTGAGAGGACTTAAAGGTGTTAAAAACCTAATGACAATCTTTTATAATAATATGTTTTACAAATTCAATTGTTGAGTTTGTAGTTTAAATTGCTTGAATGAATACATCTCAAGTTTTCCAGATGTTACAAGTCGACCAACTTTTAAATATCCTCAAGAATATAAAAAAAATGGTATCTTTCAATCAACCTACACAAAATGATTTGAATTTTTATTAATCGTGACATGTACGTTAAAATGTTAAAATGCAAATACAAGAAATAATAGCGACAGGTTTTCTGCTTGTTTTGTAACCGTATTAATATTTGAAGTCAATACTTTGTGTTTACATTGTGCTAAAATTTCATTATTACTTTTCACAAAAAAAAAAAGAAATTGTTCAACGTAATTTCTACAATTCGATTGGTTCAAAGGTTCAATACACATTACAAATTTGAATATTATAATATCGCACCATTTGTTAAGCGAAAGTTGCATTTGTTATGCAGTTTATATTTTTTATGTTTGCCATTAATCTCAAGTTGATGCTTTTCAAACAGAAAATTAGTCACAGTTTTTGTTAAATTGTTTTCAAAATTTAAGTTTTCTCAACGAAACTTTTTCCTGTATAGCTTATACATATTATATTGTAAAAAATTACGTTCACTTTTAAGTTAATAAGTAAAGTTGCTGCTAATCAAAAATTTTAGATTCATTGAGTGAACATAGTAAATAAAAATCTCCTGAACCATATCAACTTTTTATCAAGAAAAATTACAACTAAATCAAATTGTGATTAAACCATTAGCATTATTATAATTTAATTAACTTTTTTACTTATCTACTCATAAAATTAATTAAGCATTTACATGCAAATTCATAAAACTAAAAGCTTTTTTCAATGTATTTGCTTTTGTAAAAGAAAATTTAATATTTTAACTGATAAAATTCCTTAGTGCAAATCACTTTACATTTTAATAATTATGAATTGCACCAATTAATCAAAGTTATGTGTAAATTATTTAAAAGTGAATTAGGAAAACAGTTTCTGTTAAAATACTAATTATATTTTATTTTCTAACTGAATACTTAACACTCTTCCTCATAATATTACAATTATTATTGTAATACCACGTAACGTTTTTATTTACATCAAAGCATTTTACACTTTCTTCTTCAAACACAATTAAAAACTAATTTATTCAATTTGTTTTTCATTATATAAATAAGTAAAGTATCGCATTGTCAATATTTTGGGTGATTTCTTCCACTTGAGATTTATTTGTATTCAGTTTTGTATTTTATACAATGTGGTGATATTGTGGTTGATTTAATCGAAGTACCAGTCACTTTGGTTTTTATTAATTTTGTTCATAAATTTCTCTTTAATTAGATTAGGTTGATTGAATTTTGCTGTACCGAATGAAAATTTTAGATGCTTTATTTTTTTTATTGCTATGCACTTTTCTTCAAAACTTTCCAAAAGATCGATGAATGCGTTCAACTGAATTACGATGTAGCAGAAAGAAATATAATTATGTATTAATATTGTTTCTCAAAAAATTATTATAAAATACATAATATAATTAGGTCTAAATTTACATGTCGCAGATTTTCATATATGGTGAACATAATGATCATAATTGTTATAATAACTTATGGTCCCCATTAAACTTTCAATTTTATTTCTTAATTTTAATCATAATTTTATAATTCTTCAGACTGTAGATTATCAGATAATTTTTCATTTTGCAACATTTGAAGACATTTATTAGTGATTAACAAATTATTACTACTACTACACTTAAATAAATAAAAACTCCTGGAAAGTAATTAAGGCACCAATTAATATGTATTTTACCTTCGATATTTTGTAAAATTATAGAAATTTAGAAATCAATAAATTAATTACCCATTAATTATAATTCATATACCACTATCCCGTTTTTTACATGGTTAATAATTATTATATAAGTTCTTGATGGTAGACGGCTGATTGTGCTATAGTCAGAATATTTATTTAAATTACATATACCTAATAGGTATATTACTAAAGGTATCTGTCGATCTGAAGTATAAGATTGTAATATTGAAACGAGAGATTTTAAATAAATTCACTTAAAATATCAAATATCAGTTACTGTAAATTCTAAGTTTACTTCTATTATATTTTACTTCCGTTTAAAAAAATCTTTCAAACATAAATAATTGTAAATTAAAGTATAAGATAATTTAAATATTTTTTTAAATTAATTTGTTACAATAGTTTATTAGACATATAGCATAATGCAGTTAAAAAAAATTACACGAGTAAATTTAAAAAAAAACAGTTTTAAAGTTTGATAGAAAACAATATCGCATCACGTGCAAGATATGTAGTTTTGGGATACCTGATCAAGTAATAATTTTTTGATATTAAGGCCTTACATACGTCTAGCAACGTTAGAAATTTACTAAAAAAAAATTTTGTTTAGTAGGGATAACAATAGAAATTAATAAAAATAGATAGTACACATTGTTTATTGGTATTTAAACTTCATAAAAAAATTTATTTCATTTTATGTTTACCAAAATTACTATATAAAATATCACGTGATTCACAACACTAAGAAAAAAATAGTTGCTCCCCGGTCGGCATGATATCTCCAGTAAATGTTAATCGATCTGCAAAATTAAAAGAAGTTCTTGTAAAGTAAAGTTGTAGTTATAGTCTGTCGAGCCGGAATTTTGAATTTCGAAAAATTTAGCAATTTATGGCAGTTTAAAAAAATTTATGCGTTTTACTTCATAAATTTTACACTTCAATCTTGTTTATAAAATTGTAAAATCAAAATATCAAAATTCCGGCTCGACAGACTGTAACTACAACTTTACTTTACGAGAAATATTTTTAAATTTGCAGATCGATCAACATTTACTGGAAATATCATGCCGACCGTGGATCAACTTAGTGTTATGGCTCAATGTTTTTTTATATATTAATTTTGGTAAAAATAAAGTGAAATAAATTGTTTTATTAAGTTTAAATACCAATAAACAATGTGTATTATTTATTTTTATTAATTTCTATTGTTATCACTACTAAAAAATTTTTTTATTTAAGCGCATTTTTAGCATTGCTAAACGTATGTAAGGCCTTAGGGTGTTTTCACACGGGGCGTTATAACGCTAGCAATAAAACGCCGCGATATTGATGTGCATCAAAAATACATGCTTTTAAATGAGAGGTTTTCACACGTATTCGTTACGTTATATGGTATGGTAGTGTTTATTAGCATGTATTTTAATATCGCGGCGTTTTATTGCTAGCGTTATAACGCCCCGTGTGAAAACACCCTTAAGCGACGAAAACAGGACGACCAAAAAACCACCGAAAGAGACAAGAAAGTGATTGTTCGTGAAAAAAACAAAAATCCTCGTGGAACAACTGTTAAAATTGTTTGTGATTTTCACAAAAAATTAAACTAAAGATCAATTTGTGCATGCCGACAAATTAAGGAATTACAATATATTACCGCATATTAAGGGGAATAGATATTTCAGCAAGATAATGATCCAAAACAAACATCAAAACATGTAAAGCAATACATAAATAAGGTCAAAATTAGCCTGTTTGAGTAGCACAGTAAGTTAGAAGTCAGATAAAACATTTGTGGAAACAGCTCAAACGACGCATTACCAGTGGAACATATCAAAATACCAATCAGTTGTTGGGAAGCTTTTAGGCAAAATACCGTTACAGCGTTTCGTGAAATTGTTTATGCAATTTTTTATTTTAAATTTTTTTTAAATGTACATATGGCAAAATTATAGTTTATTGTTAATTCCAAAATAATTAAAAAATAAGTTTTCAAAATATAAAAAAAGTTGCAAATTGAAAAAGTTATTGTAAAAAGACTGTTTTGCCTATATACACTGTACCTTTTTATTAAAACTTTTAATTAAAATATCAAAAGCCTACCAATTCATAATTTGTTATATAAACATGTTTTATAAAATTAAATTACATTTATCTGATACATCTGAGTTTCTTTCACTATACATGTTATAACTGATCGATACGATGATTTTTGTTTTTCAACATGTTAACATCGAAAATTTTGATTTATTAAATTCAATCATAATGTATGCTGCTTTACTAATACAGATCAGACTTATAAAAACCAGTCGATTGTAAAGTTACCATTATGACATCGATAATTGCCAACGCTTAGACATGGAAGTGAAAGGTTTTTTAGTTTTTAAATTCATCATTAAATTAATACATATGTACGTATCTTGTGCAATTACGGCACCGTACTTAATACTATTCGCACAAATTAATTAAAAATTATAATAATTAGATAGAAAAATATGTGTATTAACTAAAATCAAAGTTTTCCAATGAATAACTTTACACAATAGAATGAACTCAGTGATTAACAAAAACTAATGTAGTAGTTAAACACAACATTTTACGTGAGTAGTAATATCAACTTTGCTTCTTTTAATGTATGATATGCTCCTCACCAAAAGTATCACAACGAACTTTCAGTGATAGATTATTGCTTTTTTAAGATGATATATTAAAATCACCCATTGTCTCTTTCTCATCCCTTTTTATATTTTGACTGTAGTATTTTTTATGATTATAAAAGAAATAAGAAATAAAATAATAGAAAAATAATAGAATTGAAATAAAATAATAAAAATAACAATTATTGGTAACCTAGAACTGAAGATGAGATAAATTTGATTCCTGCAATCAATGTCATTTTTTAAAATAGTCCTGATGAAGAGCGAAATAAAAACTCGAAACATCGATTGAAAGTTAAAGGTTTGTTTTTTTAAACCAATAGTCCAAATTCCCGATTAGGTTGTAAGAGTTTATTAAAATCATTTTTACAATATATGTACATCTATTTTTAAACTGAAATTATTACAAAATGGAATACATAATTTTAACCGTGAATAATATATTACCTAGTAGCGACTAGCGCAATATAAAACTTGTTTACTTTAGCACACCAAGCACCTTACAGCTATCATCTGAAGCATACAATGTATCAAGTTCAGTTATGCGAGCAGGAACGATTGTCATGATCCAAAGATCTGGAAATGAAAATCTTCGTGCTAATACAAGATTCGATGTTTATTACAAAGATAATCCAGCTTTATACTTAAATATTTTTAAAATATCGTAATACTTTCATAATGAACCAATATTTAAACAAAAACAATAACATAAGAAGAAAATTTATTATTAGCTATAACTGAATGATTAGTACTACATATAATAAATTAATAATGCATGTACATATTATCTACATAGTACTTATGTAGGATTATAATAATTTTGTTATAGTTTCTGCACGTAAAATAATAAATAGATTAGTATAGGTATTTGAATTAATATTTTTGAAAATTTGTGATAACTCCTTTTTTCCCATTTCTCAAAATCGAAACTTCCCACGGTAATCCAACTATTACTTTCTTTTTCAAAAAGAAAGAAAGTAAAAATTATTAATATATATTTAGATCATTAGTCGCAAATAAAGATGCTAATAAGTAGGAGTCTGCAGTTTAGTTATTTAGCTTCCTATAAGAAAATGACATGTTGCTAGATAAACGATAAGTATAGATACATTAAAAAGTTGCAATACAACCATCTGTTTGAGGATGATGCATATTAATTTGATGTTATGGAAATGAAAATCATATAGGCGAAGGAAATTTTTAAAAATCATATTTTACATAAAATATAATATGCAAAGAAAATAAAAGTATGTCCTTCGGTGAAATTTATAAGTGATAAGTAGGTGGTAAGAAACCAAAAGTAAATCAAATGAAATTTCATATCTTTATTATCATCTCTAAATCTACCGACTACTACTAAATTTATTATTAGCGTGTGGGTAATTAAAACAAAATTATTCAAATATTTTAGATAATTAATCTTGTCGATTAATTAAGTTTTGCCATTACACGATGAGTTAATGATAAAAACTTCTGTACAGTTAGCTAGTATATAATTAACTATTTTATTTGCTTTAAGGTAATTTTGAGTGTGTATGTTATTATCGTGCCAAGTTATTTTAATTTAATAGAGACATACCTATCTAATAGCTTGCCATTGAAAGTGAAAGATATACTTCTTGGCGGATTTGTGATTATTTTATGGTCTACTTAAATTAAAATGCAATAAAATAGCTAGATCCTTTAGAAGAACATTTTCTGATACAATGCCTGTAGGCACCACATAATCTTTATTTATTAACTACTATATTCCAAAACAAACATTTTACTATAATAAGTTCTAAGCATTTACTAGAATTATGTTCCAATTAGCAAAATGTTAGTCGAGTATTTATGTAGTTCTTTGGAAACTGATGATATTGCGAAATAAACTCTGAAGAGCAACATTTGCAATTTATAAAAATTAATGGCAATTATCGAATGAAATTTTATAACTGTGTATATACTATTTCTTGACCTCGGGAGGTCGTGACCTACCAACTATGCAAATTAACAACTAACAAGTACCTGAACGCTAAAAATGTTACTTCGCCTTAGAAAAAAGTAAGGCAGCTTAATGTTGACACCTTGCTCATTAATATTAACGAGAAATATTAACAGGTTTAAAAAAAGAAATTAGGTAGATATAACTAGAGTATACTACCACAGATAGGAGGTAAAATATGGCATTCTCACTGCTGTTTTTTTATGCAGCCAAGACGAAAAGCAAAAGTATTACTTACTATTTTTTAAATTTGATATAATTTGAGTTCAAATGATTAATTTAACCGGTAAATTTTGTAATCACCAGCATGATGCCAATCATTTTGTCACTCAATATTCATGATACTTCAGGCACAATAGCGCCACATTTACCTGATGCAATACAATAAATTGTATTTGTAATTAAATAATTTTGTATAATAATAATAATGTTAAGTAGAATCACAGAAGTGACAAAATATAAACTTTATTAATATGGACGCCTATAACAATATCAAAAAAGACACATTAGAAAGCAATATTGCGGAACAAATAAAATTCAATCTAGGTAACAAATAATAGTTCTTCAAAATAGTACTGCTACTACTTTAAATAAAGTTCTAAAATGTTTACGTTTATTTTAACAATTCAATTAATTTAATTCAATTGATTGAATAAATAATGGGAGAATTATGTATCAAATAACGAAAGATTTAACTTTCTCTAAAGAAGCTAATGCGTTCCAATGTTATGGTCAAATAATTTTACAATTTGTTTGTTTATTCATGGTTATCGTGTATAGCTTATAGGTTTAATACAATAACGTATAATTAAATTACAATTATTAACAACTTTACAGAGGTAAATTTTCCTCTTTGGTACAACCAATTTTTAAAATACTTTTTAATTATTTTAGCTATTCATATACACAATTAATTAAATTTTAATAAAAAATGTAAATAAAAATTATTTGAATTAATTACTTAATTTTCAATTAGTATACAACATAATATTAAATAATTAATGATAAATGATAAAATTATTATCAAAATTCAATACAACGTTATTTTAACGTTATTTCCACTGGAGCACAAAAACACTCTCGATATATTATTTAATATAGTTTTTGATGGAATTAAAAGTTGTTCTGGTTGTTTAAGTAAATGATTCGTACCAGCAATATCAAACAATATGTATTGGCACAAATATTTTCCACATATGAACATCAAGATTAAAACTTGTCAACAACTTCTATTCACTCGCAAATTCCTTTTATTGTTTAACACGTAATTACATAAATTAAATAAAAATAGTTGCTTTCAACACTGCATGTAAGTTAATTGCCCTGAAGTAACCCACATTTAGCTGACAATAAGAATTCGCAAACTAACTAAGCTAGCCACTCAAGATAATGTCGATAAATTAAATCAGTAACTTATAGGCTTCATATAGCTACTAAATTCGTATGGAAAATATTGTCATGGCTAAATAGAACGTTTGTATCAAATCGTGCTTTGAACTTACCTATCGAAACGTTCAATGGCATAACAATTATATAAAATAGTTTTAACAAGCTATTTGTATACTTTTCCATAATAATTGACAATTATTATCCATGCAACCCAGCACAACGTGAAATATTGTTTTGTAATATTTGAATCTATATAATTTTTAAATTAATGTTATTGATATAGCAATGACATAATCGCACCCTAATAGCTATCATGAAAGTGTAAAAGTTTCAAATTGTCTTTTATTTATTGATTACGTTTGCTGATGAGATTCTCGTAAGATCAAAACTTAATTTCCATACATGCCGTATAACTTGAAATTAAATTATTTTAACATTTCAGTTAAATACTTTTTCATAATTTTATATTACAAAATTTTTTGTTTATTATACCACAAATTTTCTTTTCATACATACTTTATATTATTTTTATTATATCTGTAAAAAATTACGCAACATTTTATTCAAAAAGTAATTATTATCAATCAAAATAAATGTCAGCTTAGCAGATTTGTCTACCCCTCATGTCATCGGAACGAATAAATTAATCAATTAATTTTACTAAGTATAATTTTTTTAAAGCTCAAAATCCCATCGATTTCATTAAATATCAACATACGTCGACTAATACAAACAAGCTTTGCACAAAATTCCGACGAGTTTTTGACAGGATTCTTAGAAAACTCATTTTTTCTCCAAACTGAACAAAAGTGAACTGTTTCATTGCCGATTTTAAACTGTTAAATTGTGGAAAGAAGGTATATACTTTAGTAAAGTATAATAAGCACAACTGGTGCTTCTTTTTCATATAATTCTACTAGTAAAATAAAATTGGAACATCGTTAAATCACAGGGCTCCCCATGTTCTTGAAAACAAAACCTAATCTACTATTATTATAGTATGTAAAGAAATGTAATTCATGCAAATAGTACCAGAATATAATGATATCATGGTATATCAGCGCCTGCAAGAGTTCTGCTTCCCATTCCTATAAGTATTGTTCGTTCCTCTGTATATCCAAAAGGACTAAAGTCTAAATTTAGATATCAATTTTTACATTGTACTTATTGCGTTTAAAAATTGCTTGGAATTTTTTCTCAATTTAGCAAAAATAAATTATTAGCCTCCCCTAATAAACGTTTGGAAAACAACCTTACTTACACCCAAGGTGGCTATAATACTTTGGTTTATGTTTGGTTGATAGCCTCGAAGGCCGAATCTTACAGTGGATGCAGAGTGTGAAATTTAATTTGCTTCCTGGACAAAATAAAGCAAATAATGATGCACTAACAATTTTATATGAATTAAATTGATCTGAAAAGTTCTGACCGAATAAACGTGCTTACAATAAGAATATCCGGATCTTGATGTTGAGCACAGTTTTTGATGAAATGAAATTAATTAATTTTTTAAAAGACCAAAATATTACAATATGATTTGCGACAATGCAAAGGTTTTCTGAAGAAATTGTTAATCTCAATACGACATCTCAACGAAAGAAAAAAGAGCCAAATAAGTATATGAGTCATTCTTACTTATGTTTACAGTAATTTATTCGATCGATTACTTTTTGTTATATACTAAGATAGTTGGTGCTACAATGAATTTTTAATTATATGTATAATTAATTTTTGTTTTAATTTTTTTTAACCTTTACCTGTTCGGCAGAATTCGTTTGAAAATATAAAGTATGAGAGAGGAGTTGTTACAAAAATTTTATATTATCGGATTTTAATATAGTAGATACTATATTTTATAGATTTTATGAAAAATTAGAATTGTTTGATTTGATGAATGATATTAAATTAAGACAACTATAATTTATTAATATATTTTTTTTGATAAAACTAAAAACTATAATTTATTCTACACGATGGAAACTCTCATTTAGATATACTTATACCATATATTTAAGAATTTTGGTAAACATTATGTCAATATTACTTTTATGCAAGTAAATAGTTATTATGAAATAGCTGATATTTATGAGAAATGCGCTTGACAATATTTGATCGATTCAAACCAAGCATTCAGCGTTTAGATTGTGAATCTCTACAAAGAAAAGGAAGAAAATTGTATGCATGGCTTGTAATTTGACCACCTTTAGCATTTTTGCTCATAACTCATCTTCAAATTAATATTTTTGGATATATACCGGGTGCTGAATGAATTAGTCGAACATAGGAAATTAACATGTAAAAACTTATTTATGCAAATTGGTGCTTCCCTAATTATTTTAGAGAAAAAATGAAAGATACAAAAATAATGCAGAAATATAAACTACGAATGATAACAGCATTAGATTTTATCTAGATTATACTTAAAAGGTCTAAAAATGCTTTCAAAATTGTTAATAATTTCAAAAATAATTACCACGGAACTTTCAAGGCCAGTTTGATAAATGAAACTTTTTACAATTTCAAAAGCATTTTTTGACTTTTTAAGTAAAAGTTAAATAAAATCTAATGCTGTTATCATTCGTAGTTTATATTTCTGCATTATTTTTGTGTCTTTCATTTTTTCTCTAAAATAATTAGGGAAGCAGGAATTTGCATAAATAAGTTCGGCTAAGGTCCGCTTTTACAATAGTCGGTTAAGTATGAGTATAACTAACCTATAGCTATGAACCAATCAACGATAAACACACTAAGCAATAAACCAATAAACATCCGGATAACGTTGCAACCCGGATAAATAAAACTTAACCGACTATTGAAAAAGCGAACCTAACTCATTCAGCACCCGGTATAATGATACCATTGAAAAGATGACGTCATTAGCGTCAATTTGTATCATTCCCCCGAAGAGGTTAAAATTGGCCTAAAATTTTAAGTGACAAAATGAAGAGAAAAGAATAAAAAAACATCAAAAATGAATTAATTGTGATGATCACAATTGATGCTTTTTCGCGCTTCTCAGCCTCCTTGGGCATAGCAACGGTTTCCTTGTCCTCAGCAACGAGCTTCTTGCACTTAGCAGCTAATTCCTTCTTTGTTTTTGCAACAACAAACACGCAAAACCACGATATACTATTTGGAATTTAACTTTGGATTATTAAAATTATTATTAAAATAATTAATTATTAATAATTTTATTTTTATTTTTTATTTTATTTGTTTATTTTATTTTTTATTATTAATAATTAATTATTGATTATTAAAAACAAACGGAAAAATCAATATTTTAAAATATTTATTTTTTTTCACATAATGTTTGTCGGAGCTACTGCGACGCTTCTAAACCACATAAAAATTGAAGGCAAATAATACGCGCATGGTATTTATTAAGGCAAAAGTAGACAAGGAAACATATTTTCTTAGCTTAGGAAAGCACAGACCCAATACACCAGATTTCTTTTTACGACATTTTTTTGGATTTCTGTAGATTTCCCAGGATTACCTAAATTTTCTCCAGATTTCCTAAAATTTTCTTGGATTTTCTTTTGCATTGTTTCATGATTTCTTTTCAGAAAAGTTAAAAAACAAGATTATATGTAATTTCTAAGATTTCCTTTGATTTCCAAGTTGTTTCTTCCTCGATTTATTATGAATCACGGACTAGTGTCGGCAGCTATGATCGACTAAAAATTGCTTCGCAATCGACCTGTTTGGCCACCCCTGGCTATAATCAAATGTTTCAACATTTTTTTTATTTTATAGAATATCTGCTTCTTATTGAAGCATGTACACAACGAACACATTATATTTTACCATTTATGTGGTAACTCTGCGAAGATGTCAACGATTTCATGCACTTATGAATAATAATAATAATCCCTTTTTGGAAGTGCATTAGGTAACTAGCACTTTGCCGTGACATAAATCTTATTAAAAAAATTAGTAACATATTTTAAGCTTTTACCTAACACAAGAGATTTAGTACATCTTTTAAGAAATAATGGGTATAACCTAATTTATATATTATTATAGCCTGCGATGGTAGACTTGAATTAGTAAAATTTACGAAAACTACATAACAAAAAAATATGTATAAAATCAGGAAAAGTGACTATAGCTATTAATTTTACAAACTTTCGAAAAATTATACATTTTTTCATAGTTGTTATGCATAGCATATTTTCAAATATTTTAATAAAATTGACGTTCTGGTAGCAAAAAGTGAAAATTCGTGTAATTTATGGCTATGTAAAACTATAAAACGATAAAATTGGTTTTAATGCCTGTCGTTTTAAAAAGAAACAATAGATAGATATACCTGCATATTTTTATTTAACCTAACTGAAAATTATAATGAAAAGATTGCTCGTTATATTAATAAAATATGCAAGTTAAAAACAATCTTATATCATATTGTAGTTGTAGGAAAGCTTTCGTAACGAATTTCGCAGCTTTGGCTTACGGAACTGAACTGTAGTATAATATGCAATAACGGACAGTGGGTATAAATCACATAATCAAACCAATCAATTCGAATATCATAAAGTTCTTTTTAAAAATATAACATAAAAAGTATGTAATGTAACGTAAATGCTTCCGAAAACTATGCATTTCAAAATAAATGATCAACAATTTATTTTATTGATAATTTTTTAAGCTTAATTTACGAAGGAATTGCTTATTAGTTTCTGAAATACAAATATTGCTTATAACTCCGAATCGCCCAATGGGATGTCTGGAGAAAAAATTAATTAATATAGTTGCAATTATGAAAACATACTATTTCCAACAGGAAAGCCTCTACTATTATAAGAAATTGTTCTTATTTAGGAACAATATCCTTTTTACGGCAAACATTCTAGAGTGAGTATCAAATTGACCGCTAAGGAAGTCCAAGCTCTCACCGTACGGCTAATTGTATCGGAATACATTTTTTTTGCTTTGTCATGAATCGTATTAACGTGCGATCTAAATTTATGTGGTTTTCAAGTGTTTTCCAATTATATAGTTTTTCTTATTGATATAGTTTTTCAATTAACTCTGATTTTAAAAACGGCCAATGTGTTGGATCCCGTAACGCGGAGGGCCCAAAGCTATAAAAGAGCTCAAATGCATCAGAAAAAAAAGAAACATTTTCAAAACTGATTATTTTCTAGGGAGGGGGGCAAAAAATTGAATTTCTTGCATATATGCACAGAAACATAAAGTTACAGTTTCATAACTGGGAAAAATATAATATAAAGGAACCAACTAACAAATTAAAAAGTTTTACAATGTTAATATATTATTTAAAATAAATAAATTTATTATTCAGTTAAATAACTATAAAATTAAAATTTAATCTAATAATTAATTTATCAATTTTTGTTTAATACATTTATACACATTATTACTATAATGTTAAAAAATGCAATGCACGAAATTGCAAAATATATATATTTGTATATTTTAAAGTGCATATTCTGTACCTGTGCAAGCATGATGTAGTTTCTTTTTTTTGTTAGTTGGTTCCTTTATGTATAGCACTATTAAATCAATTGAAAGCTTTCAATTTGCACTTATGAATTATGAAGAACTCAAGAATGCAACATTAATGTTTAATTTAAAATATTATTAAAGTCGAATTACTTTCTTCTTGTAATATGTAACAAAAATTTGGTATATTTCCGTTAATTTTACATAAATAATAATTATAAGTTATGAATGAAAACCTATATTAGCTCATCAAATAAACGCTCAATGTCTTCACTATGTATGAGTACACAACTGGTTATTGTTCCGGTAAGAGTAAACGAATTCAATTGTAGTTATTTATTATGCACAATGAAACAATATACAAGCGCATTAGACTTTTAAGTGTCATTCGAAACAAAAGAATTTTGCTTTCGAAAATTTTCTGTAAATACTTCAAAATATAATATAGATTATGGTATTATCTCAAGCTGTGTGGGTGTTATTTATCGTTAACAAACAAATAATTTCTTGTATATTTTTAATAGGTTAAATATATTAATAATTCATTAAATTTTGTAGGAATACGAATTTTTAGCAGTTTTAAATTTTAATGTTTGTTTATTGTTATAAATAATACTCTTAAATTATAATATTTTATTTATTTTAATATAACAGATTTGGCTCCTAAATGCACAAAAAACTATAAATTATAAAATTAAATTTTTACTATTGCATACTATAATAAATTAATTATTAAAATTTTACAAAAAAAGGATTTCTCCTCTGTAAGTAGGCAAAACAGCCGCATGGCTATTTCAGAAAGTAATTTAACATTTTACTTTCTGCGAGGAATTTTTTCAAATCACAATTAAAAATATAACGCATGTTTTAATATTTGGACAGAAGTAGGCACACTTTTACATACATTAATATATTTTTACTAATCTCCAAGAGAAATTTGCTCATAAATCTGTTTATTGACAAGAATAAATTTACGTTGTTTTTGTTTTTTTATTTTATGTTATAGGTTGTGCATCATATATATTTTAATAAGCAATTAATAATTTTATGTAGGTATATGTATGTATAGGAAATTTATGTTCTAAGTAGAATTATTATTATCCTATTTGAAGTACTTACAAATTTTTATGTTTAAAAAATATATCTTTCGTTTTATTCAAAAGCTGCAGAATCATTCTCACGACCTACTAATAAGGTAGTATGACCTAGGGTTAAAAGGTACTGATGTATGATGTTGTTTCTGTATTTTTGTATTCATCCATAAGTAAACTTACCAAAAAACCAATTATTATAGTTTGTTTTATAATAAGTTTTTTGAGTGTATACTAATGGTACCTATGCAGTGTACATACATAACATACTAATTAAAATCTATTTGTTAAAAATTTTGTTAATATTTAATTGCACTTTCACTTTAATATATTTATATAATTTGTCAAAAAATCCTATTTATGTCATATCAAAGTATTAATTTAGTATTGAAGTCATGTCAACGACTTGAAGAATATTAAATGTTGAAAGGAGAGAGGTGATGTATTTTTACATTACATTTTGTGTTGATTTACTCGAAAGTAATTGGTTATAAATATTTTCCTTCTTAAAATTAGCCCATAAAATACTTAATCGCTGTGATGCCCTTTTATCTGTCAATATGTTAATTTATTAACACAGACTTTGCATTTTATAAAACGTTAAACATAACCCACTTGTATACATCGTCCAGTACTTATTGTATGTTATTACTTTTACTTAAGTACATGTAACGTTTTTTATTACTACATTGCCAAATTTATTTGATTTTATATCACACATTATATAATCACCTACAATTAGTCACCATTAACTATTCTTGATATTATCATCCCGATCATCAGAATTTGCGTTTCGGTCCAAAGTTGTTTTTTTCCCATAATAGCTATAATAATTCATTATAAAGTATTGTGACTTCCGGAGTGTCCTTGCCTACCAAAGAACTATTCCAACCCGGAATTTTGGCCACTTAACTTAAATTATATCATTTGACTAAATTTTTGAATCTGATTTAAATGCTATACATATTAAAATTCAATGATATAACTAAAATGTGTACTATGAGTTTTTTACTTTTAAGAAAAGGTCAATGTAACATTAAAATTAAATTAATAAAACATGCTTTTAACACTTTTACTTTATACACGGAAAATTAATTTAATAGAACAGATTTCTGCCACTAAAAAAAAAAATAAATTTTGATTATTTTCTGATTCTGCAGCTTTCATACCTATTGGAACACTGCCGCACATGGAGTTAATTTCCAAATTAATAGAAATTAATAAAAATATTAAATATTATTTTGAAAACATTGTTTCTAATGCAATCTGTTACTCTACAAGAAGAAAGTCAATAGTAAAAACTAGGTTAAGATTTTTAATGTCAACTTGCGATAAATTATTATGGTTGTGGGGCATGCATTGATGTGTTCACCGTCAAAATGAATTATAACATTTAAATGTATTTTAAATTATTTTTACTAATTGAGAATTGCAGACACAATCTGAGATAAAATCCTGCTCCATCTGAAGCGTACCAGCAAATTATTATCGTGACATGAACGCTATTAATCGTTTATAATATAAAACACCCGATTACCTTCACACAAGGTTTTGTTGAATTGAAACAAATTATTTTTAATTTGTAATAAAATAAAAATTTTAAGCTGTGCATTCACACTGATATGATGTAGAGTAAGGTCGCAATGTAAAGCAATAAGTAATTCAAAATTTTATTAGGATAAATAATGAATTTGCAATTAAGGTTTTATTATTGTAGCACATATAAACTTTCCTTCTAAACTATAAAATCAAAAGAAAAGCGAGAATAGTGAAAATTTTTAAAATAATTTGAAAGTGTAAAAACAAAATAATAGGTATACGTGCTAATTTTTTTTTAAACGTGGCAATTACAAGTGTTTATTAAGATTGTACTTGAAAAATTAAGTGTATATGAAATTAATCATTGTTAACAAAAAAAAAGTTTGTCAGGAAGGTGAAAAAATTTAATTTTGTACAAATGTAGAGTGATTGCAGTTTTTCTTAAGGCCACACACACAATTAATTATACTACTAGACTACATGCTAGAACTTTTTGCAAAATTTTATATTATTATTATAGTAATAAGAATAACTAACAAAATGTATTTTTGTAAAATCTACCTAAAGAACAAAATACAAAAATGTTTTTAGATAGTTTTTTGAAAATAAATGCGGTTAAGTGTGTTTATTATTTTTACAGCTTTTGTTGTCCTTTAAGATCAGGTGAACTTCAGATTAACCTTTTTATTATTAAAAATAAAAAATAAATTAATAATTATTGATTACAATGTCGAAATATTGCTTGCACGATATTATTGTAATGGTTAAAAAATAACACAACTTGAATCGGAAATTAATTAGTCTATTGCAAGGTTAATATTTTTTGCTTCAAAATGATATACTATATTAATATTATTAGATTTTATTATCCAAGCAGATTTATAAAACACACTTTGTACTATAAATTTGCCTATTTTTCCTATTTTTTTACAAATATCTCTGTATTCAAACATTCAAAGACAGAAGAATGCATTTTTTAAGTGTTTAAGATGATATAATAGTATTAAAAATTCACGATAATACATCCTTTGTGGTGTAATGATGCACTTAAACATAAATCACCAAATTGCCTAGTATTCCAAGCGAGAACACAATGAATCAAAGTGTTAAATAAGCCTTGAGATATGAATCTGCAAATTTGTAAAATCTCATTCTTATTCTTCAGATTCCGAGGACAGCACGATTAGACTATATTATGATAAATAGATTACGTATTATGATTTGTTGCTACCTACTCATTAACAATTTATTACTTAATGCCATATTGTTTCAAATCGTGTTTAACCTTTCGTTAATTCTATTGATTACCTATTGACTATACTTAACACTTAAAAAAAAAGATTGTTGATCAATATAGTACCTATTAAAAAACTTAATTTTTTCATCGTTCAGGTTTTTCTATACTGCCAGAAAAAACCTTTTTGGCAGACCCCGAAGAATCTAAATCCGCCTTCGTGTAGGTATATTAAATAATAAAATGCAGTTAAATAATTACATTTATTACGAATTGTGTATTTTAACACCTACATGCACAAATAAATAATAATACCGAGAACATTTTAAATAACGTCATTTTCCATTTTTTCGTAAGGAAAATTTTTTTGAAATTTTAGGAAGCGGAATTAAATAATTTTCAATTGCACCAAATATGTTACACCGGGCTTGATTATATTAACTTACTCTTTCTAAATATAATTATATATTATTTATTATGTAAATTTTCCGTGATACGTACCTAATCAATTATTTTAATTATTTAGATAATATCTCGCAGTCTCTAACTCTATCTAAAGATACATTATTAAAAATATTATTTATTATCAACGAAAGTTCTGCACAAATTAAAAGAGTAATTATAATTTCATTCAGCATTGTTTATAGAAAAATTATCAGATATAAAATGACTTTCAGTGTGAGATAATTTTGCTGTTTAATAATTACTTTTTAAATTGTTTATCTTAAATGTTTACATATTTAATATAATATTTTTTTTTTTGCTAATTCATTTATTCTTATTTGTTATTTGAACAGCATTTTCAAATAATCATAAATATTCTAGCTTGTAATCACTTGTAATCACTTGTAATATACTGATCTTAACGAATATAAGTAAAATATTAATTTAAAAATTGAAAGTTAATTATTCTAACCGTTTTGAAAATAAATATATTGAGTCCAGCGTATGTTAAAAAACATTTTTAATTTTTAACACAATAAAATAATTACTTCAAAGTAACGTTTGAAAGTAAATATCAAATAAATCACACATTGTTAGACTTACTTTATTTTTATAATTAATTGTAAGTTCGCATTGTTGATTTTTTATAATAACTCAGTTAATTTCTTACCCAAAACTTTTATTTGTCATTTATTTATTTATTAAAATATAACAATAAGTTCTGTTCGAAATGGGTTACGAAAAGCAAGTTTCCTTTGGTTTCACTTTGCATTGCATTGGGTCAATAAAGAAATAGTTAATGAATATTAATTATTACTATTACTATTAACTAATTTGTTACACATTTGAATGGAAATGAAGCTTAACGAATGGATGTTATATTTTATATATGTGTACTTGTGTATGTATATCATATATTATTTGCACACCTGCTTTAAGATTTATTTTTATTAACAAGCGCAATGATGCTGCATGGTAATAAATTTTTACATTTAGATAATAATATAAGTACTATTTAGTTAGTACGTATATTAAGTTTTATACAAAGAGTAAATCGCTCAAGTTAAAATTAGTAAACTAAATGTCGATCAAGGATCAAAATATTTATTTATTTACAAGAAAAACTAACTGATGTCCGGTTTCACAAAGGTTAGTATAAATTTAATCAAACATTTTAAGTTTATCAAAACTCTCGCAACAATGTATTTTCATTATAGAAAAATTCTTAAATATAAATTAAATTTGAACTGCCCTTTTGAATATGAGTCAAAATGTATATGAATTTTAATCATTCAAAACAATTAAAACATTGCATAAATATAACATCTGAATAGAATTTTGTTTTCATTTCTTATTTCAGTACATTATAGTCAAGTTATATCTGTCAGGCATATTTTTGAATAATTTCTTTCAGATGTTGAATATCTTATTACTTATCCGAGTTACTCAATATATAATATAAATTCAATTTATATTGTAACTTTACTTAAATCTTAAAAATAAACATAATATATTGCGCTTTTTCCTGAATCACACAACTGAATTACTTACTAGTTTTCTGACCTTTATTTCACATCCTCAGAGCAATCTGTTATCGGAAGTTGCAAAATTTCTTATAATTTATTTCTTATTTTTTTATAATTTAGAATTCACCGTCATGCTTCTACAAATAAGTTAAATATTTATATATTTTTAAAATATATTTTCAATTATTTATATATTATACATATTATATAGTTTGCGCTCTGATGTACTACACGTACCTACACCAAATTTTATGATTTAATCACTTTGTATGCATTTCCTTGATAAAAAAAAATGCATATTCATTTTAATTAAGAAAGTTATAAAACTATAACAATTAAATTCGTATACATATTGAAAGTAAATACTGATAATAATAAATTGTTCAGTTTGTGTGAATATACACACATACAACATAAGAGAAAGCAATATTAATTAAAATAATTGTGAATACAATTAAAATATTAATAATTTGACAATAAATCTAATATAAGGTGTATCTATGTTTGTTTATATTTAAATTAAGCTCAATGCTATACTAAGCAAATTTATATCAAGCTTTTGGGAAATATTTTTATCTGCTTGGTATTATTTTAATAATGTCCAATTTTACTTTTTTTAAAGGAATATAAAGCTTTTTATAATAAAACTATGAAAAATATTTGTAGTATTATGAAAATTTGAATAATTTTGATTTTTCAACCAATAACTTAATTTTTAAGTGGAAAAAAACGAATAATATACAAGTCGTCGAGTTCCTATATTTAAAAAAGTTAAAATCTATAAACTTTCCCGTAAGATATAAATAAATTAAAGCGTATAACAACAAAAGAGAAAATCGACTAGCCAAAAGTAGCTCAAAAAAGTATGCGGTTGATGCCCATTTTTAATTCCAAACAGCTAAGTGCCTAATATTAATTGAACATTGTGAATTTTTTTAATTTTGTTAATAATTATAACATAGTATATTGTAAATTTAAATAGATATCTGGTAGTACAACGAACTATAATTATTACTGAAGTGGTATATTTATATTATGCATCAGAAATGGTTAACATAATACTTAATTAAAATTATTTAATCGGTTGTGCTTTTTTTTATAGTATTAGTAATGAATGCAAATAATGCTATTATTATTATAGGCAGCTACAAATAAAAAATTTAGATTGAAAACTTTAATAAAATAATTTTGTTTAATCGACACCTGCAATCATCACCTCTAATTTAAATAAATTAATTTTTGCATATAGTAGATTTATTAAAATTAATAAGAAATTTAAATATTAACTTTCTAATACTATTTGTAAAAATATAATGCTTTACTTTTAACACGAAGAATATGTCATGTTATGAATAATTGCAAATTAAAAACTAATTTATTAAAAATTATTTCTATATTGGTATTAAGCAGTCAATCTAAGCTATCTAAACAATATTGTGTTATTGTATATGTATAAATAATTTCCGAAGGTATTCTCAAAGGTGTGTACTTTTAACAAACGGTTCATCCAAGTTCACGGTCTCTTGGTGAAATTGCTTGTCAAATGTTTATCGGGAAATTCTAATGAATACATTAACTTTTGTAAAAATCTAAGTAACAAATTGATTTAATTAATGAGTATAGGTAAAAGTTTGTAAACACAAATTTCGATTAACATTTTTTAATTTCACCGAATATTAATTTTTTAACATTTAAAGATAATGCTACATTAATTAATATTAAAAAATATGAATAATATAAGTCAAAATAAAAAGTTTGCACTAATAGAAGATATTACAACTACTAATGTCAATTTATTAAATGTGAATCGGTTCGTGCACTGAATATTAATTTATTGTCAAATATAATAAAATTTCTTATTTGATTTAAATATTAAGACATCAGAAGGTAAAATTAAAGTGTTATAACTGCCAGGAATTTTTATTAGGAATTTTTTCTTGATTTTCAAATACATTTGGAAATTAAACCATATACTGTTTTGTCAGAATGTTAAAGAAAGCTCGCTTGTGAATCGTCAAAAAGATGGCTGTAGATTAGAGCATTTGTTAATATTAACACTATTCTGATCAGGGTCTTAATCAGTTATCTACGGTTTAATAACAAATTATGTAATGCTTTTTCAAGTCCATTTCGTTTCTTGATTATTATTAAAACATTTAGTAATAATAATTGATCGGCTTAATTATAAAATCTCCGATAAATAAATTTAATTATATCAAAATGGTATTAAGTAATTTCTGGTGCTTTCTACTACCTGCATGTTGAAGTAATATTTGCAGAAGGACACTTACGCTTGTCGCTTAAAGAGAATTACTAGTATTTACATTGTAATTTTAAAATTAGTGAGAATGACATTGTTGCTATTTTTTAACAATGAATGTTATGAAACAAATCTTTAAAAACCTTAATTGGTTAGTTTGTTAATTTGTTATTGTAATAATTTACTACATGATGTGTGTAATAACATGGCACGCTTTGTAATTTAATTAACACTGTTTCCTATTTTATCTGGTTTGTCAAAATTGGACTTACCTAGCTCTACTGGTAGAACCGCGCCCCGGTGGTGGTCCAATTGTAGAAGATATGGTAGTTTTTATCGACGAATTTCTTAATTCAGCCGACGTTTTATTTTTTGCTGCAGCGGCCGCTGCAAGCTGCCCTGCGCTAGTCCTTGGTAGTCGCGAAGAAACCCCGCACGTAATTCCGAAAAATACACTTAATACAATCACCACGGGTACACACAACCCCCTAAAACGCCCCATTGCGTATGGGGTTTTCACTCACTTGACACTATGTATGTACAAATATAATTTTCGCAAAACGCAAAAAAAATTCTATCAAATTGAAATTTAAAAAAAATTAAATAAAATTACTTTTACTTTTAAGGGTTGTTATGCTAACTCGATCTGACTAAGCTTAACAACAACCTGTCATTCACTAAGCTCAATGGAAGTGTGTGTGCTACTGACCGCACTGTTTGGTCAGACTCTTGAATCGAAGAACTTTCACTTATGAACCAAAATTTTGCGATGCCGCTACAGGTGCTTACTAGTGTCACTATAGCTCGAATATATCAGCTGGCAGTCCATTGTACTTAATAAAAATCGTGCGAATTAATTGAGAGCAAAATCAACAGGGGATTTTTAAATTCGACGCGGTCATTTTTACGATTCGATTTATAAGTCAACATTCATGCTGTACCTTTTATTAACAATATAATGCAATGCCAATAAACTGTTCTTATTTTGCTACCAATATTATATCATTTTTTTAAATTTTCTAATTTGCATGTTTTCAATATGAGGAAGATAAAGTTAGATTTTCATATCAGTTCTAAGAATTTAATTTTTTTACAATTTCTAAGAATTTGTATTTAAGATTTTATTAAGCTTTAAATTTTCGAGAGATCTTCATCGAATAATCATTTTTTCTAGACTTATCACAAGAATGAACATCTAATAAAAACAAATCTGATACAATTGGCATTCAGCCACCCTGCGAGCTGATTCTATGAAAAAAGTTTTTATTTTTTATTAATTTTGCAGCATCTATGACAACTAGAAAATAATATAAAATCATTTTTTATTTTTACATAACTTATTATAGTCTTGGGTCCTTAAAACTCCTTAAAAAAACACTATTTAAAAAATTATACTGCCAGGCCAGTTGGAAATTCCGAAATCTTAATAACTTGAAATTGGGAAAGCTAAAATTTCAAAAAATCAATTTCCTCTTGTTCAAATGAAATTCAAAATTATTGAAATTAAAATAATCTTCAATATTCTATGAAAAAATGGAATATAAAATTCAAAAGATAACTGACCCAGGTGAATCGGTATAGAATCCATTTTATATTCTTTTTCTTCATCAGCCACTCCTGGACGTAGGCCTCTCCCAATTTTTTCCTTTTTCCTCGATCTTGCGCCGTCTGTAGCCATTCTCTATCGGCTGTTTTCTTCAGGTTATCACTCCATCTCATCTCTGACCTTTCTTTGCCGTTCTTGGTCTCCATTGCATAATTTTGGTTGACCATCTATGTTTGTCTTGGCGAGTCACATGCCATCCTCTCTACTGCATCCGTCACTCCTGTTCTCCACCTAATCTCATCATTCCTTATTTTATCTTTCAAGGAAACCCCCTACATAGCTCGTTCCATTGCTCTTTGTTTGCTGTTTGTTTCGTTATTGTCATTGCCTCTATTCCATTTATTATTATTCCATTTTATATTACCTTCAAATTATTTTAATATACAGGGTGTTAACTACCAACCAGTACAATACAACTTATTTTAAGGAAAAAAACGCACCGTTTTCGAGATACAGGTTGTTCAAAGAACAGTTTTCTCTTACTTTTTTTGCGATATCTCAAGAACCGTTAAGGCTACAGGCTTCAGCTTTTGTACAAATTTTTACATCAATAATAGCTAATTTTAAGGCTCTAAAGCAATGTTCTCAGATATGCCAGTGATGGAGATTGCAGGGTTGCGTAAGGGTTTCACCTCCGTAACTTTTACGTCACTTGAAAAATTGACGTTTTGACAGCAAATTCCAAAGCGTCAGAGGTTTTTACATAAAAAGGTACCCTTGGTCAAAAGCTGTAGGAGGTACCGTTTTCCAGAAAAACGGCATTTTATGATCAGAAACGTATAAGATTTATTAATGAACTGTAACTAAGCAAAGTAGCTATTATTGATGTAAAAATCTGTACAAAAGCTGAAGCCTGTAGCCTTAAGCATGAACGGTTCTTGCGATATCGCAAAAAAAGTAAGAGAAAACAATTTCTTAAAATAAGTCGTACAATCACCTCCTTCGTGTTGTACCAGTTGGTAGTTAACACCCTGTATTAAAAATGTTACTATTCAATTCAATTTTAAAATTTTATTTTTACATTTTCAATTATAATTCAAAATTATTTTCCACAATTATTAGTCTCATCAGAAATATTCAAATTTCGTTCAAATTTTTAATAAATCATATTTTAATTGCATATTTGGCAATTTTTACCATGAAGGACTAAACAATTGTATGAAATGCACCGATAAATTTGATTTTTCATGTCATCAAAATCATATTTTCACTAATTTTTAACCGAATTAGACAAATTTTAATAATCAGCAAGCCTTAGACGTACCTACTTGAGTTAATTTTTAATTTACAATATGTTTGGCTGGATTTTAGCTCTTTTTACTATAAAAAAGAACCGTGACGCCGATGTGGGAGGTCTTTTAGAATCATTAAAGCCAATTTTTAAAATTTCATTATTTTTTCTAGGTTTAGGCAAAATTTCATTTAAAATCATAAATGGAAAACCCCTTGAGGCCAATATTTAAATAAATAAAACAGGTACACTTTCCTCAAGTATTTTATTGAATCCTACGTACTAGTTTCGGCTAAATGCCTTCATCAGCGTATTCTACAAAAAATAAGTTATTAGTACAATGAGGCATGCAACCAATTCAATATTCAAACCGTCAGTATTTACAAAAGATCAAACAACATTCAATTTAAAAATTATTAATATTAAAATCCTAAAAGTATACTATATTAAGGTGCTAGATCAATAGGCACTGAACTGGTGTCAAGTTCAACTCAAAAACGAATAATTGTAGAAAGTTGAAATTTTCAGTACATACGTAAAACATAATACCACATAACATAAGCTATTTTTTATTTTAAAAAAATTAATAAAATTTATTTTTTTTTTGAGTTTTCAATAAAATTTATTTTAGTTATAATTATAAAATAGCTTATGTAAAGTAATACCTACCATACTAATCAATCGAAAAGAATAAGTAAGATTATCTTCCTTGGTTTGACTTGCAAACTTGACACAAGAATTTAAGCAATTTTCGCGAAATTTCAAATTGGTGCCATGGCATTAACCAATCAGAGAAAACGTGTAGTTCAAGCACTTTTAAAAAGATGTCGGCACTTAAATTTGAAGCAAAGACACAAACCTACCTATTATTGTATTGCTAAAATATAAGGGGCAAAAAATCCGGCTTTCAAAATTCCTGCTTTATTGGCAAAAATTAGTCAGTTTCACTTTCATTTTCATCACAAAAGTGATTATTTTTCAAATTTCAAATGTCAAATATATTACAATATTATACTTTTTTAAAATGTATGCATCTTGAATAAAAAAAATATCATAAGGCAACTGGTGAACTAATATGTTTTGTGGTGACAACTGCTTGATTTTATGATCTATTCCTATTGATCTAGCACTTTAAAACAGTCAAGTGCAAAAATTTCAAAAACAAACACTAATCTAACTTGAATATGCTGATAGTCCTATCGACAACGTTGAAACCAATCAGAAGACATGAAATACAGGGGTGTAACATAAATTTTCTTGTTTGTTTAAGATTTCAAACTCCGTTCCTTTCTGTGTTTTTCTTATTTCAAAACTTTCTAACAGGTCCAGCTTCCTTCCCTTTTTAATGTTGTGTATTAGGTGAATGTTTCTTTCGCTGATCGTGTGTCATGAGTGACACTGCTGAAAACTTATTTTTGTTTTTATGTTCTGCAAGTCTGGTCTTCAATTTTATACCCGTTTGCCCAATGTATTTCGCGTTGCAATCTTCACATTCTATAGAGTACACCCCGCTCTTATCTAGTGTATCAATTTTGTCTTTGTTGTTTAGAATTGCTTGTTTTATTGTGTTCACGCTTTTCATGGTGGTTTGCAGTCCAAATTTGTGCAGTAGTCGAGCTATTTTTTGTGTTACTGGTCCGATGTAGGAAATCTTGTTGTATCCTGTCAGCGTTTCAGGTTTAGCTTTTTTCCCTCTGTTTCTGTTTTTTATGATGTCGTCTATTAGCCCCTCGTCGTATCCGTTATTTCTAGCAATTACCTTTATGCAGTTAATTTCTTTCTTCATTTCATCTATGCTTATCGGTGTGTCGAGCTCCCTGTTAACATAAGCTCGAATTGCTGCCATTTTGTGTTGTTTGCAATGGTTAGATGATTTATGTATTATTATGTCCGTGGCTGTGGGTTTTCGGAAAACCTAGCTGTATAATACAAAATATTATGATTCCGTCATTCATCTACAATTCTATATCTAGTTCAATCTGAAAATTTTCATGAACTGAAATGATAAGTATTTGAACCTGAATGAGATAACATACTATATAAATTTGTAACCTGCGTGATTATTCATTATATTTACATATACTGTATATACTAGCTTTTCTTGAAAAATTACAGAAAAATGTTTTTGTGATTGATTTCGCGAATCAGTACGTTTTTTAAATATTCTGCACATACCGGAACACTTGTACATTTTTTTAAAGAATAGGAATGGTTCCTTCCATTTCGAGCACTTATTCTATAATTATCACACCTTTACTTTTAATTATTTTTAAGTTAATTTCTATTATAAATTGTTAGCCGGATGTTTGATTTTCACCTGATGATGTCATAGTATGGTGAAAATATTTGAAAAATTTTACTTCCTGTAGTATACTTTATTTGTAAAAATTTTATACATTTTAACGAGGGGTAAAGCACGGTCAAAAATTGTGTACACCAGACTACCCATTACTTCAGACTACCCGGACTACCCCAGACTTCCTCGGACTACCCCAGACTTCCTCAGACTACCTCAGACTACCTGATACTATTAAACTATATTTTTATCTTCTTACTATACCTCAGCATAGTATAACTCTGTGGTATACCTATACCTATATACCTATGACCTTTTAAGTGCCGACCACGAACTATACTAATATACTACCATCAATTCCTTGCTATATCGGTAAATTAAGTAATCGTTATCGTTATCATATTATGTATGTATGATTAAATTTAGTAATCATAAAAGCTTAATTATCATTTATGATGATAACGATTACTTAATTTTTTATTATTGATAATTTTTACCATTTGCAGTAAGAATATAACAAGGCAAGGAACTACCCGAATGAAATTGGACACTTATACGGGGCTTGTTTCAAATCTGTGAATACAGGGCATAGAAAATATTTTTTGATTGATTTTGTAATATACAACAGGTGCGTAGCCAGGATTTCATTTCGGGGGGGGGGGGCACTCGTAAAATGAAAAGTTACTTACGGGGGTTCCCCCCCGAAATTTTAGAAACAGAAAAAATTTTACACTTGGTTAAGTTGATTAATCATATTTAAAACCTCTTTCTTAACTCAAAAGCTATGTTTTTAATGATAAAAATTATGAAACTTTCCAAGACTACCTCGGACTTCCCGGGACTACCCAAGACTACCTCGAAACTTCCCCGGACTACCTAAGAGATGTACACCAAACTACCCGGGTGCTTTACCCCTCGCATTTTAATAAATCTAAAAAAAAAGGATATAATTTTGGTAATGCTAAAATGCTGATAAGGCTACTTTTTACATTTAATTTATGTATACAACTATATAAACTCTTTTAACGTGCAAGAAATTTTAAATGGAAGTAAATATAAATAGAACATTTGGTTGGAAGTCTCATGGTTTACTAGAAGTTCTTGAAAATAGGTAATTTAATTTTATGTACCAATTAACTGCTTTATTTAACATAATTATATACTATTTTTAATTAATTTCGGTATAGTTTTTTAATGTGGGAAAATAACTGTGCAGAAATTGGCAGATTTAATCAATATGTTATTCTAACACTTTTTTTTACAAATAATTGCTGTTTTCACACAATAAACACAGTAAACGTTGAAAAAATGTGTAAAAATGACAAAAATTTAATATTGAAAACAATTAACTATGAAACTTGTTTGAAGTTCAATTTTAAATTTAGTTTGATACAAGATTTAACTAACGATTTAACATTAACATACAATTTTTAGTAACAAGAAAAGGTACATTGGAGAAGCTGTACCCATAGTCAAAATTTTATAAGTGCAATAACGTGACGATATTTCCGATGTGTTCCCTTTTTTATCATTATCGTTCAATTGTTGAACGTTTCTTCTGATTTTAAGTTACCTATCTTTGTATTTACATATTTTTTGAATAATTTTACAAGTAAAGAAAGCAACTCTATGCGTTTACTAAGATTTGCTTTTAAAAACCTTTTAATTTTTGCATATACCTATCTATACTCTTTAACTATTAGTACACTGCAATTAATTGCCACTAAACTGTGAGCAGTAAACGAAAAGTTTTGTAATATACCTTAATCATCAATTTCACAGTCCTCGTATACTGGAGATAATTTTTCAGTAAAAATTTTAATGTAAAATTGACCTATTGTAATTTTTCTATTTAATTTAAAAATAAACTGGAAATGCAAGTGAAGGCTGTGGTCTCCATTGCAGATATGAAATAATTACCGTTATACAACCTGGCTGCACGAATTATAAGCATACAGATATAGGTAATATATAACCAGAGTGAAAACTGCAGTCTCGCGTGCTATATCTACATATTATTGCAGATAGTAATGAATTTACTCGAGCGAATATAATCGAATACATTCATCTATTGCAGTTTAATTTATTACTGGATCAAATCGATATTATGTAAGCGATTAGTAATTTTGTGCATACATAATATTAAATAATTTACAAATTGATATTGTATATTATTATCTATTACTATTATTATAATTGTATATTGTCCAGTGGGTATTTAGTTTAACTAATATGATCGCATAAAATTTTTAAAAATATCCGGATTAATTGTAAATTAATTTATAATTTACTAATGGTATATTTTGCAATATCGTCAACAATGTTTAAAAAAAAAAATTTGATTTGCATTTTCTAATATTCGGAGGAAAAATTTTTTGTATTTAAATTTTTTGTTGTGAGTAATATTTTTATAATGTAAAATAATATTACACACTAACTACAAGGTAAATATTATTTTCATTATTCATAATGTATATTTTACATATTAATTACTTTAATTATCACTGTTAGTATTTATTAATCTTGGGATATTTAAACAAATACCATACAATTTTCAGTAAAGTGTGCCTTCAGGATTATTATGAAATGAAAAAAAATTGTACAACAATTTCAGTAAGCAGTAATTATGTATTTCTTGCTTATTTTGTGAATTGCAATAGTATTTACATCCTGTTATTTATTTTTCATTATTTGACTTGACGGTAATTTATAGCGAATTACTACATCAGTAAAGGTTTCAAAAATGTACAAAATAAAATGTGAAATATGACCATTTTTAATATACATAATATGTAAAGCAACTGAATTGAAAATTATTCTTGTTTAGCATAGGTGAAAAATAATTCAGAAAGATTTATAATGTGGATATTTTTTCGAGTTGAATTAACAAGTCGGTGACCAAGTCTTGAAATGTATTCATTCTCTTTATAAATTTTGCGCACGATTGCATTGATGTTAGGTAATCGTTCACTTCCTTTCATTTTCAGAATCAAATAAAAAACCGTAAACGCTAAAATTACAATAAAATACTGATATCAATTTCTAATTTTTTATATATAAAAGCAGAATATATCTTAAATAAATCACTTTTAATTTCGATCATATTTTATCGACAAATGAATGTTTTAAAAATTTTCTATAAGCAGATTGCAAGTTTTTTTATTAAATTAATAATTAGTTATAAATAGTATGTACCCATATGAACAACACAATAGACGAATGTCAATATTTTGTTGTTGATGTTGATTTCTAGCGATTTATTTACTTGTCAATAATGAAAGCATAAAATCAAACACACAAATACAATTCCATTAATAATGAATTGCGCGTACTTAAGCAAATATAGGTAGGTACATTTACAAACAACTTAATAACCATTTAGATAGTAATCTATAAAATAACCTAATTTTAATTAAACACTTCCTTCATCTGAGTAACTTGAAGTATCGCCCTATTCAGACGAAGAAAGGTAACCACAAAGTGTCATTTTTTACTTTTCCGGAAATACTATATAGAAAATACTATAAAACTAAAAGCATTTTTAATATGTAACAATTTATATTACTTTCTTCGAAATTTTCGATCCTGATCATTAACTTGATAAATTATTTTTTAAAGTAACAAATTAATAAATTAATAATGGGTTTAAACAATTCGAATTTTTACCTATCTTTGGTTACATAATCTTTTATTTTAATGTAATATTTTATTACAAGCGTTTATTAATCAAAAAAAAATTGCAAATTAATGTTCAATTAACCGAAAAATTTTACTTCCGATTTCTTCAATTCCGCTGGTCCGGTATTAAACAGTGCAATTAGGAATAAAAACTTTTAAAACCAAAATTAAAGTTTCTTTTAATCTCAAAACTAACGATAATTATTGTGCAATCAACATTTTTTATTTAGTAATTATATTTAAGTGTTCAAGCGTTGAAAAATTACCGTTTGGAATGTGGGTAGGAATCTTTTAGTAAAAATCGTTACAAAAGGAATCTTACAAATTATAAAAAATCTCCAACTTGGTTGGAAGCTAAAAGCTTGCTTTAGACCTAAGGAATCCAGTGTAACATGTGGACAAAGAAAATCATGCAGGTCTCTGAAGATGATTGTTGCAGTTTTCTGAAAAAATTAATTTTTTTATAATAAGATTACTAAGCGTATAAACTCTGGTTAATTGCATTATTCATGGAATAATATGGGTTACTATTATTATTAAATGGATTTTATTTAACGGTCCTATAAATTTTATGGTAGTTATATAAATGCAATATAGGCTACCAATAAAAATTATTATTACTTCTCAATAAAATTTCAAATTCTATGTAGTGCGGAGAGTAGCCAAGCTGACTTACTAGGGATCAAAAATGATTTTCATATACATACCGAATTTCATTCAATGCTGGTAGTGTTAGTATAATATATTATGTTTAAGCAATAATGGGTGCTCTGTTGACTAATTAAAAGTAAAATTCTTGATCGATATTTTACATAACTATATACCTATTAGATATATTAAATCAAAAATGATATCTATATAACAAAATTAAGATAATTTGTTATTATTATTAAGAACTTTGTTGGCTATTTTTAGTTTTTCAAAAGTTGTTAATATAGAGATACATTTACATAAAATTAATTATTAGTTAATTAGAAATAACTGTATCAATTGCATAATTTTTCAAAATAGGATAACGAACGCGAACATATAGTTATTTATGTATCAAGGGCATTATGACGATGTTTATGTCGAGGGCAACCAATTTAAAAGGTCGAGGGCCGCCAGGCCCGAGAGTTTTTAAGTTGCTCGAGAGCATAAACATCGAGTAATGCCAGTGGTGCATACAACGTTTTATATTACACTGCATTTGAATTTGAGAAAATTTAAAAAATTTGATAAATTTTGAATTAGATTTTACTAAATTTTCTAGTTTGCGGTGGAATTGCTATTGAGAGGGCATAATAAGCGGGCATTATGATTTATACGCCCTAGGTTATTATAGCATACTTAATATATTTCGTTGTCAAGGTATAAATAACAAATAATGATTCAGTGTAATATAAATTAATTTATTGATTACATTAGGTATGATTCACCGACTTAATTATAAAATGGTACTATTTAGCTATTCGCTCACATTAGCAAATTTTCATCTTAATTGTTTGTGAACCTGAAATACAGTAGGCACTTTAGTAAAAAATTTATTTTTAATTATCAACAAATTTAAAATTCAAGGTCCCGCCAGATCTTAATTAACTTTTGTAACTACTCTAAATACTTGACTATCAACATAAAAATACTTTACGTTTAATTAGGTCAAAATAAAAACAATATTTTTCTAAAACAAGATCTAGTTTTCTTTATGAAATAAAATAAAAGTGGATAGAGACTGCCCTCGTCAATCGTTGAGTAGGATTTGAATAAAATTAGTGATATTTTAGCACATAAACCTTCGATTTTCGTTGTAATATAAAATCGAATTAAGGCGATATTTGCAAATGTAAATAAAAATTATGTTACGAAACATTAAGGCAGTTTTTAATTTATCATTTAAATATCAAGATCTTTGTAAATTGTTTTAATTATCTATTTGATATTAAATAGTTTGGATAGTAGATATCGCATACCTTTGTAATGAAATACCTAAGCTATACTTATTAAACGCACTTTTCCTTTCACAACCTATTCTTGTTCGTAAACTTAGTACCTTAACCAGACTGTGAAAGTATATTTGTTTTTAAAGTTACAATATTATTCAGAAGGAATTTATTTGATAAATAACTATTATTTAATTTTCATACCTCTGACTTGTGGATAGCTAATATAAAACTAATGCAGTATAATAATTTAAAAATTTTAATAATTATTTTTTTCTTATTCGAGCAATATTTGAAATAACCTTGTTAAAACGTGTTTGAAAAACTAATTTTTCCCTACACGGATCTAGCATCTACATAGTACGGAAAAATGCAATTTTTCATAATTATTTACGCCAGGGTTATTTACCGTTACCATTGATTGTCGCTTAATTCTTTAGTATGTATTTTAAAAATACTTTTAGTGTTTTGAATATTTTCTGCCAAACTATTTTTATTTTGAATAAACAATAATCTCAAAACAATTCTTACGTTGCTATTTAATAAATGCGATACAGTAAATATTTAAAATATTTAAATTTTGTGTATACTTTCATAAGATAAAAATATTATTGTCATTTCAAATTACAAATATTTTATGTGTATTTTCTTTTTTTGTTTTTCTAGTATGATAAATTATTTCTTTGGCATCAATTTTAGGATATTTTAAAATGTATAGAAAAATTTATAAATGCATATTAGTATCACTTCTCTTATACCTATATTATTAGCACATAATTTATTCTACTTTCTTTCTATTTTCTTTGTAGATTAATTTTATAAACAATGGTCATCTGTTATAATTCCTGTGGGTATCGTTTAATGCAAATTTTAGTTATTGTATAAATTTTGTTATTTTTTTAATTATAAGATTAATTAAAGCTTTATAAATGTTGTTGTAAAATATAATTATTCCTTATTATATGATGCAGTTAATTTGATATTCTACTGCTAAATATAAGGGGATTATTAATTTCGCCAGTACATATTATTTTTATTTAATAAATAATTAAATAATGCCTCAAAAGCAAAATAAATTTGTAAATTTAAATTTGTAAATATTTACAAATGTAGTGTAGAACTTACTTGTGAGACTTGAAAAAACTTATTTAAATTACTATAATATTTATGTATTAATTTATTTTCGCGTAATCGAAATTAATAAATTATTACAAGAAGGTTGTTTAAATATCTGTATAATATTTAATTTTCTACAGTAAAACTTCGTCCAACTACATTTTGAAAAACAAAAATTAAGTGAATTTTTAATAATTTGATTTATTGCATAGTAGCAATGTCTTAGAAGTGCAGATTATTTTGCCATTGTTCTATTGATTTTAATTAATTATTAACATGTCAGCTTAAATATTTAAATTTTCTTATGTCATCATGAATTAACAAAATACATATTTAGGTATTTAATTTTATATTTAATTTCTTATAACACCGCACCCAACTTTAAGTAGTTTAAATCTTTAACTAGAGCGCTGGTTTAATGAATAAACAGTAACGAAATCCCATTCAAATAAAAAATAATTTTGCTAAAGAAATTAACAAAACTACATAATATACAAAATAATTTTAATAGGAAATAAGCAAATAGGAATTAAATATAAGAATTATATTACTCTTCATAAAATCTCTATACCTACTACTACATTTATCAATAGCTATTTATTGATATTTCATTACTGGACATTTAACTCGAAAATATTTTGCTATTGGGGTATCCTGCTACCGGATTTTGCTACTACTCCTGGTCCAATATTAAATCTTAAGCTTCAACAAATTTGTTAGTACAAAATATTAATAATTAAAAACTTAATCTAATTTAATATTTTATAACATTAGGTATTATGTTATAATTTTACCTAATTTAGGACGATGGAAAATCTCTTTCGGTAATCCAGAAACCGGTCTACTTTGATGCTATGCAATTCACTTTCTGATTGCTATATACAGTGGCGTAACAAGGAGGTGAGCGACCCGTGTGCGAAGTTGTTAATAGGGGCCCTGCTTTTATAAAAGACCAAAAAAAGACAATTTTGTATACATGACTCAAAATTCCGACGATTTCCATGCAATTCCAGTGATTTCCAAAAAATTCCTTCCAAACAAGGGCGAATGTAGAGACGAGTAACTTACACCCACTTTCTTAATTTTATTAAAATTTAAAAATTATACTTTAATTCTTATCAAAAATATGTAGCTTTTTTTCAATTATCTGAGATTTCCTTAATTTTTCTAAGATTTCCTAAAATATCCGAGAACTTTTTGTGATTTCCCACTTCACAAGATTTTTTGGATATTTTTCTAAGATTTTCTAGAATTTTCTATTTCCTCTGATTTTCTAGAATTTTCTATTCCCTCTGATTTTCTACATTTCCTAATTGAAAAATTAATAAGATTTTCTTGGATTTCCTAAAATTTTCTGGAATGTCTTAAAATTTTTTCGGATTTCTTCAAATTTTCAGCTCGTGGTTTACTAAGTGGAAAAATTATGGAGAAATTGTCATATTCAAAACTAAACAGAAATTTGAGGAAATTTAGAATATCATAGACTGCCTTTCATTGCTTTTTGTATTTTCTGAAATTTCATTGGCATTAAAATTTTCTAGAGTTTTCTGCATTTCTCTCGGTTTCCTATTTACTAAAATTTTCTAGAGTTTCTTGAGATTTCTATGGATTTCTTGAGATTTTCTATATTTCTACAAATTTTCTTTCTTGATATGCCTTAAATTTTCTAGAGTTTTTTCAGATTTCCCTTCACTAGTACACACAATTTATTCGGTGATTTCCCCTTAGTTTTGTACTAACTGGAAAACCGAAGGGAAAATAGTGATATTATACAAAGACAAAAAAAAATTCAAGCAAATTTTAGGGTGCCTATCTTAGGAAATTCTATCAAATCTTAGTAAAACTTAAGAATGCTATTTGTTTCCCATGGAAATCTTGGGAAATTTAGGAAATTTTTAGAATACCATAGATTAATTCATAAATTTCCAGTCGAGGTAAACAATTGAATTTAAAAATTTAAAAATTAATCTTTTTCAATTAAAATTACTTAATTTAATTTTAAAATTTAGATTTTTTTTGCCTTTTTATTTTCTGATTTGTCAAGGAAAACCTGGAAATGTCAGGATTTCATTTTGAAAATTTAGTGGGAACATTGAATTATTGATGATAAGTGATGCCCACTTTGTTTACCTCAATAAGAGAAGACTGCCAAAATATTAGTATATTTTAATCATTGTGAATATTAAAAATTAAATATTAATACTAAATTATCTCATTATATTTTTAATGGTTTTAAATTCTTTTAAAAATATTGAAAAGGTCACAGTACAACTGGGGGCCCTTTTAGTCAGGGGCCCGCGTGCGTCGCACCCACCGCACCCCGGTAGTTCCGCCACTGGCTATATATACTTTATAATTTTTATCATGATTTTAATTATATTAAAATTAATTCTATTCATGAAATACATATATCTTCAAACACTTAAGCCCTTAAACTGACTACGTTAGAATAGGGTAGTGGAAGGAGCGGTAGGAAAACTTGATTGAAAATGTGGAGCATTGGACATACTATTTACAAATATAATTATTACTTTAATCGCTCGCAAGTACATAGACATGATTATATTATTTATTTTAAACTTTGTAAGTTTTAACGAAGTTTGACACCGATGAGACGTGATTTGTTTTATTAATAAACGAAAGTAGATTTATATAAGTATTGAAGCAATATTATAAAACTTATTAATTATAGCAGTGTGGTTGTAATATGATACCTAAAGAAATTATATTTGCATGTCCATAAGCAGTAAACGTAGTACATTTTTATTGGCATAATCAAGAAGATTCATGTGTGTAGTATTTTAATTCTAAATTGTGAATAATCACAAATCTGGAATATTTGTGTCGGATAAAATAAAAGAAAAGTAATAGCAATAAATTAACATTAAAGCTCTCACAATCAGACTCTAAGTAATGTACCAGAAGAGTTTAGAAAAGACTAGACTAAAATAGAAATAATGTTTAAACTAAATTATTTGTTATTTTTATTTGTAATTTGTAAAATTATTGATGGAGAGGGTTAATTTTTTTTTCCTTTAACATTATTTATACTGTTGGGAAGTTATCTTACTATTTGGATTACAAAGCTTTAGTTTAGAGTTTACTAAAGAAATCATCATATTCACAATTAGATCTTATTATTCAAGGAGTGTTTTGTTTATGAGTAATAAAAAAATCATATAGTTATATAATACATATCTAGTTACATATTAAAACTATTAAAAATGTGCTGACCACGTATTTGCATTATTTATATTATAATAAAAAATTTAAACAATAAAATAAAGAAATCGTACACATTTATGATTTCATTCAATTTTCCCTAGATTGTACTATTTGGTGTGTGAACTTCAATTACATTTATACCACAAGTTAATTATGTATTTATACAAGGTTATACAAAAGTAAAAAAGTTGATTATTAATCAGTTTTTATCTTTTTTGCATGAACAGTGACTGACGTACAAAATTGAGTTTACGATTCAATGATTAAAAAAAGATCGAAAGCATAAAAATCTATCGAGTTCACTTGTTAGTTTGTAAAGTTAATTTAAGGATACTCTATATCCCCTGTTTTACTGTAAAAAGGGCTTTGGTTTGAATTTTGGATTTGGGGGATATAATTTGATAAGGAAGTCGAGCCGAGGAAGTAATGCCGTCTGACCGTGATTTTATAAGCGCCGACAGAAAATTATAATTTAAATGAAAGTAAAAGAAAATTATTTTGGAAGTTTGTTTTATTATTAATCAATGAATAATAAATTGGTAATCAAGTACAAGAAGATTAAAGTGAAATTTAGTGTTTGGTTTGAAAGAGTTCCATGCATGGGACTAGAAGATATAAATTTTAAAATTTGCAAGGTTGAAATTGTTGAACATAACTTGAAGATAAAATCGATAATAGGTATGATCGCAAATACAAAATTGATAATAGATGCATAATATCGACACATCCTTTGATGTAGTCATCATATAACTACGATGCAATTACTACTATGTCAGTAGTAAGAATCTATCAGTAAGAAAAAAAAAAAGAGTATTTGCAAGCTTAACGCTTCATCGATCATATTTAATGAAATAATTGTTAGCTACAGAAATGGTATTCTACAATAATTAAATTGTGAAAAAACTTTATAATAGAAATAATTTTGATTGCCAAATTAATGACTGTTATTGTACCTCTTTAAGCAGATCAAACTAACCGCTATCTATAATTCCAGTTTAATCAATTTCTCCTTTTTTAGGAACTAAGCTTTATATTAACGATACTTCATTACATAATTAATTTTTTGCCAATTGACAAGTGTAATGAAAACACTTCCTATGCCTCGGTAGTGGACGCGCCTTATTTTTGTTACGCACTTGTTTCTTACTTTCTCTACTGTTCCAAACGCATACGAGCAATAATTTTGACATTGTTTTGCACATAGTGATTAGCAACATTTTAGTAATTTGTTTATATTATAATAATTTATGGTTTAACATTTCCTATGGTTGGAAGTCATATAAAAAATTATACACAAGCCTTCATCTTGTACTTCATCATTATAAGTATAGGTATACCGATATCTCTTCAAGAACATAAACTGAACATAAACTGTACTGTATCTAATTTATCATAATTTATTCATATTGTAAGTACCATTTTAAAAAAATGTAATAACTTTTTTCGAAAATATAAATTATGTATACAACATATAGTAAATATCTGATAAGCAAAATAATATTATGATCTATTTTAACTGTAAAACTGTACAATTCATAATAAATCACACTATTTGTACATCATACAGGGTGTCCGCGGATACACTTTACATACTTTAGGTGGTGATAGAGGACACTGTTCTAAGCACATTTTTTTTTCAAATTTTAACAAAATTTTTTTTCTAAATTCAAATCTTCGAGAGTAACTGCCCTGTCAGAATCATGTTAATGTTAATGTTATGTTAACGAACGGGAGCATTGGATTGGTAGGCCAGCAGAAACATGGCTTTTGATTGGACCGTTTGTTAACATTACGTTAACGTTAACATGATTCTGACAGGGCAGTTAGGCCTCTTTAAAACATTTTTCCAAATTTATACTTTCACATGTCCATAGCCTCGAAAAAATTGAGTTTTTAAGTAAAAATTACATAATGTTTTTCTTAAAAAGCGTGAAGTAATCTATACATTTTACAAAAACTCGAACGCTTATTATAGATAGGAAATTTAACGGACTACAACTTTTGCCTAATAATATTTTTTGAAAAGCTAATCCGTTTTACAGAAAATTAAAAACTAATAAACATGGCAGCTACAAAACGAAAAATTACATTCACAAAATTCATAGCAACCCATAAAAAATAATCAAGAGGAGTTAAATCTGGGGATCTTACTGATGGCCAATTAATAGTTCCTCCTCTTCGATTCAATTTTCAGGATTTTCTACTGCCCGTGCCCATAGGTATTCATTTCTGCAATTGTTTACGCCATCTCTTGTAAACTGAGCTTCGTCGGTTAACAAAATGCTTAAAACAAATCTTTGCAAGTTCTCTCGCCCACTTAAGGGGGGCGATACATGTAACCGCCTGAATTTTGACCGTTTTTTAGAGGCTTATTTAAATTGGATAGAATGAATGAATCGTTTTTAAATTCAGTTCGTTTATTTATTATATATTAAAATAAAAGTTCCAAATTTTTTTTATTTTATTTTTTCAAAATGGCCGCCGTAGTAACTAATCTCCTAAGACCCTAGCGGCAAATGGAATCAATCGGCGGGATTTTTAGCTTTAGTTACAGCGATCTGAGATCAAAAATTTTGATTTGAGCGTGTTCATAAAACATGTATCTTGTAGATGAACCAATAAAAAAATAAAAAAGTCAAAAAATCGTAAATTGGCACGCTTTAGAAGAAAAGTTCAAATTTTCACCCTTTTTTTCGATGGTTTTTGGGTAAAAAAGGGTAATTTTTGAATTTTTTTTGACATTTTTGAGGTTCAACTAGAAACTAATACTATAGAGAAGACGTGTGCCAAATTTCATAACAATCGGTTGAGAACTTTTTGAGTTATCTAGCCCGCCAATTTAAAAAATGTAGTTGCGAGAAAAACGTGTTTAAAGTTTTGACACACAGAAACTCTATGATTACAGCGACATACCAACTAGTCAGCGATATTAGGGCCATACATTTGAGAAGTTATTTTAACTATTTATGCATTTATTTATTTATTTATTTATTTTATTTCTATTTATTTTACATGTATCGCCCCCCTTATCCAGTTGGAAAAAGTAAGTCTTGATTCATTATCCCCATTTCCTAACACATGTACCGGATACAAATGATATGGGTAATATTTGTATTTATGTAAAATTTTCCATATCTAAAATGTAAGCATAGTAATATTCAGGACCGGATTATTAATGTATGCGCCCCTAGGCAAAAGTTTTTAAGCGCCCCCCCTCCAAATAAATGTTTATAGGAAATTTCGAGCTTAAACTCGATATTTCTAAATTTTTGAAATTTAACTTGAAATTCTTGTCTTACAAATACATATTCATTTATCTTAAAATCAGATCTCATGGAGGCCCCAATTTTTTCTAAAATTATTTTCTTATTTCGTGATAGTTTTATATACTCCTGAGTCGATTTTACTTCAGTTAGATTTTTGTGATATCTGCTATTCATAACTAATAAAAATAATAAAAAATATAAAAAAAACATTGTATTCGATAATAATTTATTATTATGACAAAATACATATTGCAAAATTTTAATTCTTTTTTGGGATTGAGGGTTTCCAAATACTCTATGATAACATTATTTTCAAAATCAGCAGTGTTGGTTAACTCATTATTTATAGACGAAACAGCTAAATTCGTTAAGTCTTTTATTAACAATTGAATTTCTTCAGTATGTTTTCGTTCTCTTTAAAGTTGAAAATGACCTTATTACAATTTCTAAATTGGGAAACATTGAAATCAAGTTTTTCTCTTGAATAAAATTTTGAATTTCCTTCTATTATTCAATATTTTCAATAAAGTATTTGAATTGAATGCACTGTTCCGAAAATTTCAAGTTCAACTTTTCACATGTTTGGAGATTTTGTGAATGATTGTGTAATTCGCCATCATCAAGGTTTTTCAAATTATTTAAAAATCCAAAATTATTTTTCATTTTGCTATAAGTAGTCAATTATCATTTTTTTCAATTCTTCTTATAATCTGTCTATAAATACAAATAAATGTTAATTCACATTTCAGTTTTCCCACCAAACCCGACTTCATCATGCTTACTTTTGCCAAACTGTCTTCGTTTTTATATTCATAATATTCAACAATTTTTTTCCATGTTCTTCGTAAACGTCATACGAGTATACTGATCTCATAGAAAACGAAAGTATCTTAATAGTGAACTGTAGAATTTGGTTGAAACAGCAATTAATTGATTAATCTTTTTCTATTTTTTGGAGAGATTTATTTGCTGACTTTGTCACATTTATTCAAAATGACGGACTAAAATTCAGTTAAAATTCAATAATCAATGGATTTCAATAATCCAACATTTTTTAGTAACCTGTTTGCTTAAGCCTTTAAGTGTTTTTCCAGTTTCATTATGAGGTCAAATAATTTGAGCGCCCCTTTCCTAATCGGCGCCCCTAGGCAGTTGCCTAGTTTGCCTATTGGTTAATCCGGCCCTGGTAATATTTGTATTAGTGTAAAATAAATTGTAAAATTGTAGATTGTAAAATCAATGTATATAATATATTTAATATATTATGTACGTATAACAAAACCTATAACTACTAACCTTATGTTTAGACATTATAGAAGTTAGATGTCAATTTTCTTATGTTAGTTTCCGGATTATTCTTTTTATTCCTATTAGTGAATTTTCCAGTTTCTATCAAGCATCTACAGAAATTTGTTTTTAAATAATGTACCTATTATAGTACAGACGATGAATTTTTGAGTTTACATAAAAATAATTTATATAACAAACCTATGTAAGCTAGAAAAAAACCCAAGAAAATGGAAGTCTTCTTTAAGGATATCGTCTTCGGTATTTGATTTTAACTGCTCTTGCGCTGCCATATTACATTAGCTGTATACAAAATGCATATCGGCATATTCATTATTTGAAAATGACATTATAATTATTGTAGATGAAAACAATATATTGCTTTTAGTTAGATTCGTCAGAGTCAAATTTCGTGTAGAAAGTTTCGTTTAAAAGATAATCTCGAAAGTCGTTTATGTTAGACAATAAATGGTTTAAACTAAACCATTTTTATTGAAAAATCAATATTTTTGGAGCTATGGCTACCTAAAGGTGGAAATTTAAAAATGCTTTAATAAAGGAGCCTAATTCTCAAAGGATTGAATTTAGAAAAAAATATTTGTTAAATAATAAAAATAAAATATTTGTTAAATATTTTGTAGTCTATCGCCTGATATCACCCGATATAAATTTATGAATTTTTAATAATATAAATCGTAATAAATCTATAAAATTTTAGATAATATTTATTTAATAGAAACAATTTTAAAAAATCAAAAAAGGTTAAATTAACCTAGAAATGTTTTCGGTGTAGTTTTTGTTATTTTAAAATACTAATATTGTATAGTGACTTTCAAGTTTCATTATTCGGATGTGAATCAGTGAACCACAATGAATCGATTATAAATAATATTAAAGTCAATTGAAGTTAAGGTTTTTTAAATCTATTATAATTATAAATCCGATCCTGTTTTATATTTCTAATCGTTTTTATTCAACCAGCCATTAGAATGTTAGCGTCTGCAATTGTTTCGATTTTCGTACAGCCGGCACGGAAATTATCATTTTGCAATTACTTATCAATAAGGAAAATAAAAGAACTCGCGAAAAAATAAAAGATTGATGTGCAAAACATGCAGAATGATTTGATTTAGGTAGCCATTAATACCTTATAATATGTGTGACTTTGATATGCAGATGGCCGTAATTATTTTTATGTTTGTATTATGTATTTTTATTCCAAGCTTTTTGAAAAAAATATGTTGCAACATTTAGAACATTGTTCTGTAGTGCTTATGAAGAAAATTAAATAAATAATTAAATAAATAAATTAAAAATTTTTTTTTATAAGTATTTTCAAGTTTCCCATACTTTATGAAAAATGGTATTTTCAATTTATATTTTTTGTTTATCAGTTCAGGTCATTTATCATTTTCTAGATGCAGTTCTGCATATTTCAACTGTTTCTTTGGGATGCGTATGCAGATTTTAATCAAATAATCTATGTTACAAATATAGATTAGGTATTTATAAACCTACATACATATTTCTGTACTAAGTAGCTAATATTTATATGTCTAATATTACCTATTATTGTATGTATTTTATTTAAAAAATTTATTTATAGTGATAAAACCAAAACAAATAAAAATTGATATTATCAAGATTCCTCTTGAATATCGGCTAAATAAACTCGCGCTATAGATATTTATTAAAATAATATACTACAATTGTTTCGAAGGGATAAACCACTTCTTTATCAAGTACGACCATATACTTCATTAGAAAGTGTCTCATTTTCTTATATATGAAAAGTTTTTCTGTCTTTGATACCAATCGTGTTAATTAGAGATACAGGGGTTTCGAAAAAAGAAAGGTCATGGACGGACAAAACCTCGACTACTGTTAAGGACTCCAGAATAACAGTACTGAGCTGATATCTTGGAGTTCTAATTGCGAGTTAGTTAAATTTTGTCCGCCCATTAACGCTTTCTTAATTTCGAGACCTTCTAATAACGTTAACATTCTCCCTTTTCTGGATTCTGGATTTCTGGATTCTGGATTTTAGGTAGGAGGGTAGGGAGGTATCCCCACACGCACTTAGGCAACTAAAACGGGCCCATTGTACTGCCTCCGAATGCAGCGGCCCCCCGTCCTGTCAGTCCTCAAGCCATCCCGTCTCCAGGATAAATTCGAGTATCTTGGCAGGCGGAGTGTCGCTGATTCTCGCCATGTTAGGCCAGAAGTCCCCTAGCATGGCACCTCTAATTGACGCTAGCGACGGACAGTGACAGAGCACATGTTCCGCGGTTTCGTCTGCTGTATTGCATCCCCGACATCTGGGGTTATCTACAAGTCCCATTGTGTTGAGATGTTTGTTCAGTTTGCAGTGTCCAGTTAAAATCCCTGCAATTGTCCGTAGATTGACTCTGGACAGCTTCAAGTAATATTTTGAATGCCTACTAGAGGGTGCTTTGATCGCTGCCCTTGCTTGTCTGCATTCAGTTTCTTTTGCCCATCTGCAAGAGTGCAGTTTTAGGATGTGTTGTTTTAGGAGGGTATCGATAGTTTTGACAGCTGGTACAATCATCGGCTCCGGACCGCAGGGAAGGCTGTTGGAACCGTTTCTTGCCAGCTCGTCCGCTTTTACGTTACCTTCGTTGCTTTGATGACCTTTCACCCACAGGAGTGAAATGGTGTTTAAGTTAGATATCTCATTTAGCGTCTGAATGCATTCTAGCAACAGACCTGATGTGACCTTGTGACTCCTCAGTGCCACAAGTGCCGCTTTACTATCTGTAGATATCTGAATGTTTTTGTCGTAGATAAGTTTATCTTGGACTGTTTTTGCGCAGTGCAGTATACCCATAAGTTCCGCTTGGAAAACCGATGTGTGCCTGCCCAGCGGTATGCTTTTGTTTAGGTCAAGTTCAGCAGAGAAAATTCCTGCTCCTGAGCCAACATTGTTTTTGGAACCATCCGAGAATAGACATATGTCATAGTCGTTGGTTTCTGTTGGATTCAACAGGATATTGTATTTCCTGTCAAATATATATTTAGGGGAGATTCTGTCAGGTTCAAGGTGCAGCAGAGGTACTCCAATTGAGTAGTTCTCTAAGATCCGCATATGACCCACAGCTCCTCGCCTATGGTTCCATAGTCCCCAACTACGCAGCCTAAGAGCAGCCTTAACCGCCATCTCCTGCACATGAAGATCAAGTGGTGGGAGGCAGAGAAGGGTTTCCAATGCCGTAATGGGTGCAGTGCGCATCACTCCCGTTACGGCCAGACAGATTAGTCTCTGAATCCGGTGTAGGGAGGACGCTGCTGTTACTTGTTTGGTTCTGGGCCACCAGACAAGTGCACCGTAACAAAGCATAGGTCAGACAACCGCAGTGTAGAGCCAGAGGGTGATCTTAGGGGAAAGGCCCCATGACCGTCCCATCGCCCTTCGACACTGCCAGAAAGCCATTCTTGCTTTGCTAATTTTGGTTTTCAAGTGTTTTCCCCAGTTTAGCTTCTTGTCAAGTATTATTCCCAGATACTTGACTTCGTTCGCCAGTTTTAGAGGAGTCCCCATTAAGTTACACTCAAAAAAATCCATTCTTACCAGCTAGAATAACAAACTTTAAATCAAGAATAAAAATTCTTGAAATTGACCCAATCATGCCGAGTACTTTGATTCAAGAATAATTTAAGAATGGCATACTAAAGGTATGCATATTTACGGTTGTATAATCCTTAGGGATTATATTAAGTATTAGTACCTACTTAGGTAGGCATCCTCTATTTAAACATGCCCATTCTTATTTTATGCTAATCTCACCTTTTAAATTTATTTAAAATTTTATAAAAAAAACAATTTTTTTTAATATTAAAAAATTTCATTTAATTTTAATTTAATAAATAATAATTATAAAATATATAATTTAAATTTTTCACACTTTAAATTCCTGATAGTAGTTCTGGTTTTATTTATAATGATTTGTAATATTAAATTTAATTTTGCAAATTAATTTCTCTTAGTTACATTTTCTAAGAAGGTGGTTAAGGTTTTTATTTATAACATTATTAGCTGTAATATTAAATTAAATTTTGAAAATTACTTTTTTTTTACTTTCCTTTCCTGGTCTGGGATTCGAACGCCTTACCCTCGTATTACGAAGCTTCTCCTTAGCCTACTCATCTATGGGTGGTACACGTTTTTGTATTGTAAGATTTCAGGTACCTATTAGGTATATTAGGGACAAGCGAGTGCACACAGAATGATAACATAAAATATAATGATAATACCAAGCAAAAGAAATATTTATAAAATAAATAGTACATTTTTATATGCTATTTAAACTTATTTATTTATTATGATTTATTTTATTTGACAATTAAAACAATTTGCAGAATAAGTGACAACATAATAAATTATGTATGGGTATTTATTAATAGGAAAAAAACTACGTTCCATTCCCGGGGAGTTAATTGTAAAAGTTACGTTAAGTGCAGTTTACGTTATGCGATTTTGCTCGCGATTTTACGTACAATTTCTTTTGGTAGTTTTCTGTTATTATATTTCTTGTGGACAATGTTACCCATTGATGAGCGCGTACCTGTAAATTCACATAATCCCTCCAAATCCCTTTCTCAGGTACTGGACGGTATGTGTCAATGAAGGTAAACCCTTTTTAAATAACAGAATCGTAAGGAAAATCACATAACAATAGAGACGAAGCAAAATCATATAACGTAAACTACACTTTAGGCTACATGAAGAGAAGGAGGGGTTCTAAAGTGGCAAAAATGGAACCACGTGGTTTATGGATGACCCCTAAATGGTATTACTTTGATATCACTTTTTCAATTATATAAAAAGTCGTTAATAAGTAAAAAATATGTAATGGGGGGAGATTGAAGCCCTTAAACCGCCCCTTTGCGCACGGATGAAAAATTGATGTTTATATTATAAACGGATTTTCTCTTTTTCATTTTCAATTTCTAGAATGGCCATTCTAGATTCTATAATGAATCAGCAATGATATTCTTGATGTAAGAACGTCATTCTAAAACAGATTATCGTTTTAAAAATTAAGCTTAAATTTATAAAGTAGGGTATAGAATAAGAATTCCGTTCTTGATTTAACTCCTACATGTTAAAAATAAGAAGTTCGTTCTTTGAATCAAGAACTTTTCAACATTCTTAATTTAATGCTCGGGTTCTTGATTCACTTCTTGAGAAAATTTTTTTGAGTGTAGGCATTGTCATGCCAGGTAACTTTCTTTTATTGGTGACTTTGAAAAGTCGATCTATAAAACTGTGAAAAGCGGCTTTATTTATGAAAGATTTCGAAAATCGCTTGTTCTCCACTAATCATTGGTTGTTAAATTTTGTTGTATTTTGGTGCCGCTATGTAGATGACGTGTTTTGTATATGGAAGGGTACGTCCCGCCAACTAAGTTTATTTTTAGACTTTTTAAATTCTTTAAATGAAAAAATACAATTCACTATGGAAGAAGAAGAAGATAACAGCTTGAATTTCCTGGACTTAACGATAACCAGGATGGATGAAAACCTAGATATAAAAATCTATAGGAAGCCTACCACGACCGACACTGTTATACCGTTTTCTTCCAATCAATCGTGGAAAATCAAGATGGCCGCTTTTCACAGTTTTATAGATCGACTTTTCAAAGTCCCGATGACGAAAGAAAATTTCCTCACTGAAACAAGCATTATTCGCCTGTTAGGCGTTAATAACGGGTACACCACGGACGTAGTTGATAACCTCATAAAGAAAAAAGAGAAGCTAATTGAGAGAGGTCTGGTTACCGCTCCACTAGCTTCTTAAATTGAGGAGCTGGCTCCTAATTGGGGGGTTATTAATTATATCCCGGGAACCAGTACAAAAGTTAAGAAACATCTACAGAAATTGGGACTTAAAATTACGGAAGTGAACAAAATAAACTTAGGTTCCTTATTGAACAATAAAGGAGCAACTAAGGATCATCTTACAAATAGTGGAATCTATCAATTGAATTGCAACACATGCGACGGCATCTATATAGGACAAAGTGGAAGATCGATACATACCAGGGTGAAGGAACATCAGGCTGACATAGCCAACAATAGGTCAAACATAGGTTTCTCAACACATTGTCTTGAAAATAGCCATGATCTAGACACCAATAACATTAAGTTATTACACCCGGCAAGAAAAGGGAGAATGTTAACGTTATTAGAAGGTCTCGAAATTAAGAAAGCGTTAATGGGCGGACAAAATTTAACTAACTCGCAATTAGAACTCCAAGATATCAGCTCACCACTGTTATTCTGGAGTCCTTAACAGTAGTCGAGGTTTTGTCCGTCCATGACCTTTCTTTTTTCGAAACCCCTGTATCTCTAATTAACACGATTGGTATCAAACACAGAAAAACTTTTCATAATAAGAAAATGAGACTTGATAAAGAAGTGGTTTATCCCTTCGAAACAATTGTAGTATATTATTTTAATAAATATCTATAGCGCGAGTTTATTTAGCCGATATTCAAGAGGAATCTTGATAATATCAATTTTTATTTGTTTTGGTTTTATCTCAACATGCTCCGCACAAAATGTGTTACAACTAGTTTTATCAGTTATGTTATTTATAGTCTATTATACCGGGTGCTGAATGAGTTAGCCGAACATAAGAAATTAACATTTAAAAACTTATTTATGCAAATTCCTGCTTCCCTAATTATTTTAGAGAAAAAATGAAAGACTCAAAAATAATGCAGAAACATAAACTACAAATGATAAAAGCATTAGATTTCATCTAACTTTTACTTAAAAAGTCAAAAAATGCTTTTGAAATTGTTAAAATTTTCATTTATCAGACTGGCCATGAAATAAATTCAATTTAATTTCTATTTTCAAAAATAATTAGCATGGAAACTTACATGGCCAGTGCGATAAGTAAAAATTTTAATAATTTCAAAAGCATTTTTTGACTTTTTAAGTGAAAGCTAGATGAAATTTAATGGTCTTATCATTCGTAGTTTACATTTCTGCATTATTTTTGTGTCTTTCATTTTTTCTATAAATTAATTAGGGAAGCCGGAATTTGCATAAATAAGTTTTTACATGTTAATTTCCTATGTTCGGCTAACTCATTCAGCACCCGGTATACATATATATTATATAAACATTAGTTTGATTTTATTAACAATAAGATTTAAAAAAGGATTTACCTATTATTACTTTCCTTACAACTTACCTACCACCTATTAGTAGCCCTCTAATGATTTTCATAGTGATAGTGGTTAAATCATTTTTATAACCCAACAAACTAAAATTGAAAATCAAATTTCTGTATTAAACGTAAAAGCATACACATATAGTCAAGTTACCAGCTCATGACGCTTTCTTGCAGAAAGCGCTAATCGATTCCATAATCCAACACTGAAACTTTAAAAATTAAAAATTAAAATATATTTAATGATATTGATTATTTCGTCACCTCAATGCTATAAACTAACAAAATTGGTTAATTACAACCTCTTTGCGAATATAGGTATTTTCTGGCGAAAACCCATTTACATGTGATATTTATAATCTCTTTTATTGTGGAAGGAATGGTTTTATAAGTAATTTTTATATCGTTACATTACAAATACAGAAATAATGATTTTGTTTGCAAAGAATTAATGCAAAATGATCAAAGGACAATACCGACATACCGACACATTAAAAACAATAAAAGACATCAAAAAATTAACATAATTATAACTCAATCTTAAAATTAAATGTAACAATAGTTAAATAAAATAATTAAATTTTAGATTTGAAAAAGTAATAGAAATATTTTATTCGGAGCAAAGGTAACATTTTGTGATCCATCTGTAATAATAACTGTCAAACTCGCCTGTCTTATACTGCCGTCCTAAGCTAAAAGCAGTATCTCTATTTCTTAAAATTTTTATTTATATCGCTTTTGAGGATTATTACAACAATATCTGTGATCCTGCAACACTAAAAAGCAGTAAGACTAATAATTATTGCATATAAATATTAGTCTTACTATAGTTATTAGTGTTGCATGATATTGTTGTAATAATCCTCAAAAGTGATATAAATAAAATTTTTAAGAAATGGTGATACTGCATTTTAGCTTAGGACGGCAGTATAGATTTACTACTAAAATTTTATTTCTGCTCCTTATAGCACAATAACCATTTTGCTATAGGTACGTCATCTGGGGCGAAGACGGACAGTAGGGGCGAAACCGGACAGAAGCGCAAGTTTACTTGTTTTATTTTTAATTATAATAACGCTTCATTATTAAGTTTGTGCAAATTGATAAATTAGTTAGTAGGGAGTTATAGTTCATAGGAGAAGGTTATTGACTATTGAATATAATGTCTGTGCCGTATTGATAAGCTTATTAGTAAACATCATTTTTGTTAAAATTTTAATACCTTGAAAAGAAACTTTTGTACATACTGCATAATATAAAGAGATATCAAATTCATTCTAGCTCTAATATGTCGAGTACTTTATACTTAACACATGTCCAAAAATTAACAATTTTATCTTTTCTATTTTTGTTAAATAAATAGTTTATAAAAAATTGTCGTAGGTAGAGGCGAAGCCGGACAACGTAGGTCGCAATTACAAAAAGAAGATCGGCACACAGTTTATGAATTTTGATAATGAATCATTGCAAAGGGCACTGAATTATATTAAAAACCTTAAAAAACTGAATAAAAAGGCCAGCTGACCATTATAAAATTCCAAAATCTACACTATATGACAAAATAATTGTTTTTTTCAGTTATTTTTTAATGTCTTTTTTATAAATATTATTAATAATTTAAAAAATTTTTTTTGTTTTTTTGCAAAATAAACCTTAAAATTTTAACTTTGTTCATTTTTACTTCTTTGTTAGCATAATTTTATTGGTCAATTTGATGAGTAAAAAAATTTTTTTCTTTTTTTTTCTTTGGGGTCCCCTCATAGTATGATTCTAGAGAAGTTTGTAGTCGAAATAAATAGGTGAAATAAATAGGAACCGGTCCGGGTTCACCCCTACACATAAAGGCGACCCCGGACAGAAAAAAAATTAAAATTAAAATGCAATAAATAAAATCAACAGAACAAACAAATGCACTACAAAGGATAAAATAATTTTTAAATTTTACATCTGACACGACACATATTATATGAAACACTTTGGTAGCAAACTATTTATATATTTACATGAAATCACTTTCTGAAGTCGGCGCCAAACGCAAACATTTTTATATTTCTAGTAATTACGACAGTAATAGTCTTGTATAGTTTTGTACTAGTTTAACTGTTGCAGTTTTAAATTGTACAGATTGTAAAACATTCACAAAGTGTTAGTTTTCTCAGTGTTTTCTTTTGTATTAAGGGGGGCGATACATGTAAAATAAATAGAAATAAAATAAATAAATAAATAAATGGATAAATAGTTAAAATAACATCTCAAATGTATGGCCCGAGTATCGCTGACTAGTTGGTATGTCGCTGTAATTATAGAGTTTCTGGCTGTCAAAACTTTAAACACGTTTTTCTCGCAACTACATTTTTTAGTATGGGTAGACCTTCCTTGCACGCATCTCGTATGAGAAAACGTCAGGCGAATGAGTAAGAAAATGATAAAAATGAGCGGTTGGAGAGCAATAGCAAAAGAAACAAAGCCCAACGTCTCGGAGAGACCTCAGAAGACCGCGAAGAAAGGCTTTCTAGAATGCGGAACTACGTAAATGGTAAACTTCGTAATGAAACTGTAGAACAGCGCGAACATCGCTTGTCTTTGGTGTTGTGAAACGGTTTAAATAGCCGGCATTACGCAGAGACCAGTTGGAGGAAGGCGAAATGCCAGACGGTGTTCTCATTAAGTTCGATGACGAATCTATAGGTAGCAGATTAAAAGATGCTGATGGTTACGTTTCTATTCCGCCAATGTGTGCTACATTCCAAGCGACTAGAGGATATGGTTGAGCATCGAATGTTACCCCTTATTTTATGCTGGGCTGTAACCGTCCATAAACTCCATGGTACAACCCCACGACAAAGCTGTCATAGATTTGGGAAAAGAAAACTTTGCAAAGGGACAAATTTATGTAGCTCTCAGTAGAGTAAAATCTTTAGAAGGGATAGCTCTATCTGATTTAGAACCATCGAAATTGAAGTTTTACCTCTTACCCAAAATATCTCTTACACCTTTATGTAGGAAATCGTTTGTTTAACTTATAGATGTTATTTGCCGTACTATGGGCAGGTCCGAGGAAGAATACGGCAGTTTTAAAAACGACTGTATTTCCCGTAATTTAAAATAATCCCGTTTTTATGCGATTTTAGATTTGTTTGACATAATGTTTGACATAAGAATAATTTGTGTTGACAATGACATCATGTAAATGCATATTTTGCAGCCTATGCGTTTAATCAAATTTGGTAATTTTTTTTCTTTGATGGTGACAAAATTTATATGGGATCACCCCTGTGTTCCCCATTTTTTAACAAAAAAAGAATCATTGAAATCGGACAACGTGGTAATGAATTATCGCTGAACATACATAAAAATTTTCAGACGAATTGAGAACCTCCTCCTTTTTTTGTTTTTTGAAGTCGGTTAATAAAACAAGAACAGGCGGGGTCCTGCGTTAAAATTATTACAATGTTTTTATCACATAATGTTTTAAACATACTAGAGTACTATAATTAATTTTTTCATAATTTTAAAAATTAATTTGAGATAGTTATTAACAAAAATCTGCGAAAATCGTCCACCTTCACCTCAGATGACGTACTATTTCTGTGGTACTAAGACAGAACCCCATAAGCCAAGAAAAGTGAAAGTTTTGGTAAAAGCGATATGATATGTCAAACTTATCAAATTATTTTTACTATCCGTAGAAATTTTTCAATAATCTTTATATAGGATGGTAGATAACACTTTGACGAACTTTGTCTTATTATTGCTTATTGATATAAAATCTAAATTTCAATGACTTTGCAAACTTTCAAAAGCGCTTCCTGAAAAATCATGCTTATGACTTATGGGGTTCTGCCTTAGTACCACAGATTTATACCATAAATAATTATGAAAATGAAATTTATTGGTCATGTCCACTTGTAAAACATTTGCATCGGTAAAATTTATAATATATACATTTTTACTCGTGAAGTGTTGAATTCGTTGAAGTTATTATTTTTATTTATTTGAATTTATACCTATTGGATTTTCATTACTTATGGTAACTTATGCTACCCACACGGCAGAGCCGTACTAAAAACTGATCAGGGGGATTACCAGATTTAGGTATTTACGTACTAAAACCATCTAAAACGTAATGACATCTTTTAATTTTATATGGAAAATTGAAAGCAAAAATGCACTAGACACGAAAATTTAGATTTTTCAAGATCAATTTGCTTTAATGTTTTTTTAAAAGTCTTCTTATGTTACAAAATAAAAATGCAACACGGATCACCTGGAAAGCAAAGTATATCATCTAATAGTAATACACTTGAACAATTTTTCTTTTAATTAACTGAAACCTCATCTTTTGATTCTATAAAAATTATTTAAATTAAGAATACCTATTAACAAATTAAAATTTTTTAAATTATTCTGATCCGATACCGCTTCGATTAAAAATCATATAATTTTTTTATTCGTAACCTATGTGTCTGTCTATTACACACCCTGCTCTGAAATAAATTGTATACCTTCAAGCACTATTATAATCTATGTAATAGAATGATACGTCACCCTAAATTTAAAAATTCTTAAGGATGTATAGGAGACAAAAAATAAAACTCAAAAATATAAGATATTGATGAAAATTGGTACACATGTCATCATTGCCTTTGCAATGTAATAAAAAAAATTTCAAATCGATTCACTACACCGTTCAATAGTTCTTGCAGTTTCAATTTGATATTGACTTTTCGTTAAAATTCAAGAAAATCACATCTATGGTTTTGCTTAAGAGTCTGCTTTTAGGGAAAATCACAAGGTGTTAAACAGTAAAATACTTGTCTAAATAAAAATCTAAAGCTAAATCTTAAGAAATCCTAAAAAAATTATATAATGTAAAAATCATTTTATGAAAAACATTTTATTGAATAATATATTAGCTTAAAATATATGATCAAAATATAAGAATTTTTTCAAATTTTCTGTAGTTGTAGCTTATAAATAAAAGAAGGTTTTAGCAAAATTTCATCACGGTTTACTACCCCGTTCTCGAGAAATTAATTAGTAATTGAACAACCGATATAGAGTTGTCACGTTCAATTCGCTAAAAATAAAATAGATTTCGACGTTAAAAGATCCCTAAACATGTTTAAAACTTGTTGGTATTAAAAATATTATGTATATCTCGGTTTTTATTAGTTTTAACAACAAATATCAATTTTTACTCATAAAAATTATTACATTTTTCATTTAGATAGTAGGTTGGATTGCAGGGATAGTCACTAATAAAAATTTTGTTATGTCAAATTTAATATTTGTAATTTCAGAAAATGAACCGATTTAAACGAAAAAAACCTTTCTTCATGCATTTCTATAACTTTGTATATCGTTTATGATATTTAAATAGTATATAACATGACTAGTGGAGAAACCGAAAGATTCGCTCACGCATTTGCCAGTTTTGCACGCGAGCCGACAGGCGAGTGTGCAGAAGCAAATAAGTGAGCGAAAGGGTTTCTCCACGAGTTATGTATAGCGTTTTGTTCAATCCTGCACTTATAAATCTAAAAAATTTATGAAAATACAATTTATTATAATTCGTGTCATCAATAATTAAATTTGAGATTTTGAATTTGCAATAACTCGAAAACGGCGTTAGATATCGAAAAACTTAGCTAAAAATTTACCCCCCTTTGCTCGTACTCAACCCCCCGTAGCAATTTGTCATAGGAAGCTTTATGCAAAATTTTAGATCGATAGCGCGCATTTTGCGCGCAAAATAATTTTAAAAAAAGTTAGCTTTGGTTTTAAAACATTTTAATATTATTATAAAGAACGTAGGCAGGTTAATGAATGACTGCATTTTTCACTCACTAGTGGGTGAAAAGTCTTTCGCCCACTCGTTACCATAGATATAATTTGAGTGAGTAAAACAAACGGTTTCTAGTTGCGTATCCAAGTAAGAAACAACATGTTTCAATAGCAGGATTGAACAAAAGTATTTTACTACACACATAAGACCAATATTCGTGATATTCAAATTAATCCTACTTTTGTCTCCGATTGTATCTCCTATACATCCTTAATTACAAATAATGTGTAAGTAATGGGCAATCAAATAATTTTCGTGTAATTTTTAAGTTAGAAAATTACTGAAGAATAAAGCAAAGCAACTTCTTTCTTATTTAGAGCTTCCTTTAAAAATTTATTAAAATTTTTGTTCAAAAGCCTGTATGACACGACGTTAAATTTGACGTTAAATTTGACGTCAAATTTACATGTAAATTTTTAAGAAAATATTTAACACCGTTGCATACAGAAAATTTATCGTCAAATTTTATGTTAAATTTTCATATAAAAAATTTCGAACATGTTCTAAATTTGTCGGTAAAAGTGCGTGTAAGTCCGCCCAGTTTTTAAAATTAACATTGTTCAAACAGAAAATTATTTTTACCTGCATAAAATTAAAATTTTATCTGGCAAAAATATGAGCAAATTTACATAAAAATTTTCATGTAAATTTGACGTCAAATTTAACGTCAAATTTAACGTCGTGTCATACAGGCTTAATCCAAATTAAGTAATAGTCTACTATATCAGTGATGACTGATGACTTATTTCCAACCTCTCAGTCTGCAGCAGTTGCCTTCGTCTCTTAGGCTTTTTTTTAATAAACTTCAAGGATGTTAATTATATTTAATATTTAAACATGTTTTATTAAATTGGTAAAGAATATTTGATATCAGCTTATATGGAATGACGTGTTTCAATGTAGAAAATAAAAAAAAATTACAATCAGAAAATAAATTTAACCTATCATTTTGTAGGTGTTGTTACTTTTGTGCAGCGTTACATGACCACCAATAGGCATGATGACAGTAACCAAAAATCACTAAAATTATGTTTTCACAATTCCGGGAGTAAAGTGCTCACTTTACTCCCGCTTTTGCGGGACTAAAGTAATACTTTTTTTCCCGCGCCATTATTGCGCGCTATTGATCTGAAATTTTGCATATGGCTTCTTACGACAAATTGCTGGGAGGCTACTGTAACGGGGGTAAATTTTTTGCTCGGTTTTTCGATATTTAGCGCCGTTTTCGATCAATTTCAAAATCTCAAATTTAGTTATTAACCAATGTAATTCAGTATTTTCAGCGAAATTGTGAAAAATAGTATATACACCTTGGGACTAAGGTTCTTTTCATCTCGTGTGCAATTTTTGTAAAAAAAACCTTTGCACGCGGGATGAAAAGCAGCACCTTAGTCCCATGATGTATAATATACTATTTCATCTAATGAAATAAGATTCATGGATTATAAAATAGTATATTGTCTTATTAGGATGGAAAGCTTAACGTTTCCTGCTTAGCGAGGTGAGTGAAACGAGCCCAGCGAATGGAAAACTTGCGTGGCAGGAAAAGTTACCTTTCCATCCGAATAAAACATGTTACTTTTTCTCCAAACGAACAAATTTCAAATTTAGCAATAACTCTGGAACGGCGCTAGATATCAAAAAACTGAGCAAAAAATTCTCCCCCCTCGCCTAATACACATCCCCGTAAATTATCGGTAGAAAGGTATATGCCATAATTCAGATCGATCGGGCGCAAAAAAATTCGATTTTCCTGCCGATACCCACTATGAAATTTTTTAAATTAGGAATATCTCGTGAACGGCGCTAGATATAAAAAAACTGAGTAAAAAATTTTCACCCCTCGCTTAGTACACACCCCCCGTGAATTATCGGTAGGAAGGCATATGCAAATATTCAGATCGATCGCGCGCAAAAAATTCGAAAGGTAGATAATGTTAATCAGTCAACCAGTTTTAATTTAATCAAATTGTAATAAAAATAAACAAAAGTAAGGTGACATTTTGATTTAATCTGTCAACTATTTTCAATTTATGTTGGTAATTTTTAAATTGAATTGGCAACTGTCAACTTCAATTATGACATTTACTAAAACTGTTAGGTTAAAAAATCAAAATTTTTATTTATTTGGTTAAAAATAAAATTTTAAGTTGGTATTTTTAAGGATTTAAATGTCAAAGTCAAAGTTTACATCTATTTATTTTTAAATTACGCTCTAAAATTTTATATTTGAAATGGTAAATAAACTTAAAATAATTTTTAGAAAAGGTATTAGATACCAAAATTACTCAATTTTATTAAAAAAATGTCACATGTGAAAGGACGCTCGCCAACCTTTCACATGAGTTCCAAAAGAGGACGTGGTATGCTTCTTCACTTTTCAAGTTTTAATCACATACTTTAATGCGGTGGTTTGCAGCCATACATCGGCACTGCAGGTTAATTCGTACCTGATGAAGAGAAATCTCTTCGGAGTAATCTCGAAACCGTCGGTAGTACGATAAAACCTAGCGGTCCATGTGATGGTGTAAAACTATCTGCATGTATGTTTTTTGACTGGAGATTTTGATTTTGCAAAAACCCCACGTTACTCATTGGTAACATATTGTGAAAGGAGTATCTATCATTGGATAGATCTTCGACGGCCGAAATCCACTTATAGCTACTTTTGTAGTTTTACTTTTATATTTATTCTACTAGCGCCTCTTGCATGATGTGACAGCATAACGCAACTTTCTGTAACATGTGCCAGGGGACTGGTTTTCATTATTGTTTATAACCTGCAAAACTTCGACAGTGACATTTATGAGATGTGACGTCACAAACACGCGCCATGACACAAGCGAGCGTTTTAGCGTGAAGTTTAGATTTAAAATTAAAATGGTAATTTTTTTCTACCAAACCTTTATTTTCTTCAGATATTTAGATATTTTTTGGAAATAGTAGATACTTCCGGACATCCTAGAACAGTTTTTCAAAATTAGTCATTATGCCTATTGCAAGTAATAATCTAATAATGAAGATGCTAGATGTGAAATTTTTAATCCCACATAAGTAAAGGAAGAACAATGTAGCGAAATTTAATTTCAGTTCTCTAATAAATTAATAATTAATTAACAAAACGGAAATCTTCTTTTGTTGTGTTAGGACTTTCGATGAAAATCAAAAAATGTAATCAATAATTAATTGAAGAATCAAGCCCAAAAGTCTACTCATATACTACCCTGATCAAAAAATCAAATTAAGTTCAATCATTACTATGTTTCTTATATTTTGTTTTATTCAAAGGGTAAATATCCCGAAAATTTTATGTACACTTGTTTGGAATTCCCTTGGAAATTCTTGGAATTCTTTGGAATTCCTTAGATTGGAACTTGATTGGAAATCATTGGAACTTTTTGGAAATCCTGGGAAATCGTTCGAATTCTTGGAAATCTCTAGAATTCCCAGTCTTGTGTACAAAAATTTTACTGAATATTTATCCCTTGGGATTAAAAGTAAAACTTTGTTTGACATACAATTTTTGCATTTGCGAAGCAGAGTGAAATAATTGCACGTCAAACATAGATAGGTACTTTTAATCCAAAATGAGACATACTACTTTTCCTCGAATCAAAAATTAAATAATAGGTACATCATTAAATAATGTGAAATATTTCAAAACTTATACCTAATACTATATTACTTCAAACATTTCTATTTATTTTTTTAAAAGTAGTTTTATATTAAACTGTCATTTTATATTTAACTTTTGTAGGTTAGCACAAAAAGTGCAATTTGAGATATGGACTAAAAGAGTTGCTTAGCAATGTTCGCATTTTTATATTGGTAACAAAAACGTCAACTTTCAGTTTAGGTTAAAATGTACTGATTTTAATACGGTGGGAGAAAAAATATAAAAATACGAACATTGCTAAAGAAACTCCTTTAGTACGTGTCCCAAAAAGCACTTTTTTGTGCTAGCTAAGTTTAATATAAAAATTTGAATCCGCTCAGCTCCGCTGGTGCGTTGCCTCGCAAATGTAAAGATTACGTGTTAAACAAAGTTTCACTTTTAACCCGAATAAGACAATCTACTATTTGTTAAAAAATTAAATATTAATTTTAATATTATCGAACTTGTATGATTGTAAAACTCGGTTAGTTCTCCGTTCTTCAAATATTGCACTCGTTTATAATGAGTTACCTTCAAAACCGATATGTCATAAACTATTAAAACTCAAATAAATTTATTATTAAAATTTCTACATCTTCTAAGTTCTCAGCCTTCACCTCTTTGATGTAATCGATTTTTATCTTAAAAAGTTTTTGGACGATCCAAATTTCAAAAAAAGATGTTTGTGGATTCCCGGTTAGAGCCCGGGGATAGAAAGCTACAAGAAGTCGGATCAGATTACCTTTTCTTATTATTTTTGAGCTATACCAATTTAAACCAAAAATGAATGCGAAGTCCTGATAAATGTTATGAAGTTTTTAAGTTTTTTAACAATCTTTGGTTCTTTGGTTATAATGTTAAATATAAAATTTGATTTAGTAATAAAATTCGTTATCGAATAAATGCAAAAAGAAGCTTTCTGGAATATCTTTTACATTGGCTCGTTGACCTCAATAAATTATATCTGCGTCTTATATAGGATTCTTGTAGGCATTGTGATAACATTATAAATTTTTGTTTAACTTTTATACCGGTTTAATTTAAAATTTCAATTGTATAGTTTTTAATCTTCAAATTTAATTTATAACTATTTATAACATAAGCTAAGTAAATAACTTTAAATTTTAAACATACATTACTTTATTAATATTTTGATTAAATGACGCAATTTTATCACACTTTTATATAAATTCGTGAATTTTCACCATTATCATTATTTTCTAAGTCAATTAACTGCACAACGAGATTATGTTGAACATATTGCAACGTTTTATACGTTACGATAGTAAATATCAACAATGGCCCCAAATTTTTGCCATTATCGTTGGTAAGTACAGCTGCATTTAGTATTAATTTAAAAATAAACATTCCATCATTTTAGTATCTATTGGAACATTTATCAATGGAGCTATTGTGAACTGGACATCACCTTCCATTCCAATTCTAATGTCAAATGCATCTTATATTGGTAAAATAACTTTGGAAGAAGCATCATATTTTACCGTGATACCTACTGCTACTGCAGCAGTTGCATCTCCAGTTTTAGCTGTTCTTGTCGATAGAATAGGACGCAAACCTTCTGTTATGATAGTACCAGCAGCATACTTAACATCGTGGATTTTAATTATTTGTGCAACAAACCACTATGTTATTTACTTATCGAGATTTTTTCTGGGTATAGGAGATGCTGGAGTATTTACTGCAGTACCTATGTATGTAGGAGAAATTTCTGAACCTAAAATTAGAGGTTCGTGGGGAAATCTTGTCGCGGTTAGTATGTTTGCCGGATTTTTCTTCATTAATTTTATTGGTTCTTATTGCAATATTGTAACAACTGCTTACATTTTTGCTTTGATAACTGCATTACAGCTTCCGTTAATGGCTTTCATGCCTGAGTCTCCGTATTACTTATTTATGAAGAATAAAGAAAATAGTGCGAAAATTTCGTTGGAAAAATTTAGATGGACAAATAATGTCATCGAAGAATACGCGCTGTTAAAAAAGAGTGTAAAAACTGGAATGGAAGAAAAGGCCAACTTTATTGATATATTTAAAGTTCCAACTAATTTTAAAATTCTCCTTATTTCGTTAGGTATTCGGGCTACACAACCTTTAAGCGGTAGTCCAGCTTTTACCATGTACACCCAGTACATGTTCTTGCAAGCGGGAAGCAGTCTTTCGGCATCCACCTGTGCGATAATTTTTTCTGGTGCGTTTGCCATATCGATGGGTTGTTTTTCGTTTTTTGTGGAAAGGTTTGGTAGAAAACCGTTGATGGTATTCTCATCTTTTAGTTGTGCTTTGGTATTATGTATTGTGAGTATATACTTCTTTCTCAACGATAAAACAGATGTAGATGTTTCAAGTATTTCGTGGCTTCCTCTGGCTGGTATGTTAACATATGTTCCATTGTGCTCAGCTGGATTTACCCTTATTCCTAATTTAATGTTGTCCGAATTATTTGCCACAAACATAAAAGCACAAGCGCTGAGTATTTTAAATGTGTGGTTTGCACTATTAATTTTAGTGATCACCAAGTTATTTCCTACTTTAACGTCTCTCTACGGAATATATGTTCCATTTTCTTTATTTACTTTATGTTGTTTTGTTAGTGGAATATTTTCACATTACTTTCTTCCAGAAACAAAAGGAAAAACTTTGGAAGAAATTCAAGAAGCTTTAAAAAGCTGAAAGTTTTAAGGAAAAGAAAGGAAAGCTAATTAATTACTTTATTTATTATAATTACATAGAATACAGTCATAAATAATATATTGTTTCCATCATTATCATGTAAAACTAATGTGATTTTGAATTATTAACATTTGATCATATTTATAATAAGGAATTTTGATTTATGCATATTAAGTTAATAAGTAGGCACCTAAGATGAATTTAATAACTTACATTTTTTATTGTATGATTTCAAATTATTTGAATACAAATGATTATTAGTTTATAGTTTCAAAAATTCAAAACACAATGTTCGAGCAAAGTGTAACAATAAACTAATAATTTCAATTAAAAAAATTTGATCTTAATAAAACTGTAAGTTATGACATTAAATTTATTAATTTAATTTGTAAAAATTAAAATTCTTTATTATACACACTACTACAGTTTACGTAGATATACAAGGTGTTGAATGAGTTAGCTGAACGTAGGAAATTAACATGTAAAAACTTATTTATACAAATTCATGCTTGCCTAATTATTATACAGAAAATATGAACAGCATAAAAATAATGTAGAAATATAAACTACGAATGATAAGAACATTCGATTTCATCTAGTTTCTACTCATAAAATCAAAAAATGCTTTTGAAATTGTTAAAAGTTTCATTTATCAGACTGGCCATGTAACTTTCCAAGGTAATTACTTTTGAAAATAGAAATTAAATTGAATTTATTACATGGGCATGGCCAGTCCAATATTAAATGAAAATTTTAACAATTTCAAAAGCAATTTTTGAGTTTTTAAGTAAAAGCTAGATGAAATCTAATGCTCTTATCATTTTTTCCCTAAAATAATTAGGGAATCAGGAATTTGCATAAATTAGTTTTTACATGTTAATTTTCTATGTTCGGCTAACTCGTTCAGCACCCGGTATAACAATCAAGATATAAAAATATTATAAATCTTGTAATAATCCTAGAAATTAGATAAAATCGTATTAAAACCCAGAAAATAAATTGAAAACCTAAAAATTGGTTCAAATACCCCTAAGGTATTCTCAAAGAGTACTCTAGAACCCCCAATTCCACAACAGCCAGATTTATGGGTTTATGCGAGTAATAACCTTGTAAAAGCTCGTTTACACTATATTATTATTAACATTGTTACGTTTACACTATATGATTTTTGGTATTATAGAAATCATAGCTAAACGATAAGCGCGATTTTTAGAATAAAACGGTTTTTATTTTATAAATCTACATTTATGTAGGTATATCTATTTTAAACATGAGAAGTCTCATAGTGTGAAATTTCAGATTCAGAAAAAAATATTGAAAATCTAAAGAACCTAAATTTAAGCTGGACAACAAGAACAAAAGATTACTTACTTTATTTGGATTGAATTGTTTTCTAAAACTAAAAAAAATCATAAAATTTTTTTATGAACAAAAATCCTGAACAAAAATAGAATTTAAATTGTATTAATTTAAAGAGGCGTTTTCTTTTGTTTTTAACAAAATCAGATTTTTCTTTTAAAAATTTCTCACAAGTAATAAGTAGTGTCTATTATCAATTTTTATGAATATATTGAAGCTTATTTCATCGTTACATCAACTTGACTCTGGCTATCACCAGTCCTTGTACTTTTCTGTCAATATACAGATACACAAAAATTAATGTTAACCAATGTTTTAGATGCTTTCATAAATTCGTACTTAAAAACATGAATTACATTCTAGTTCAAGTGTCAATAAGTAACACTTGTGGTAATTAATGGAGCCCATTTACAAATCTCCTTAAAATAAATTACTTTGTGTTAGACATAATAATAATTTTGACTTCCTTTGAATCTAGAATTAGTTTAGTAGTTAATTGCGTTACAGTAAAAGTAATAGTTAAAAAAATTAATAAAAATAAAAATTAAAGAAGTAATTAAAAGTCTACAATTCAGGTTTAGTTTACAATTATTAAACAGGTAATTCTAGAACCTCGTAAAAAAATTTCAATTTTATTAATATACAAATAAAAAAACTTTATGTGGATACAAAATATAAACTAGAAAATTTTTATTGTCAGGTTGACAGTAGTAGCTCAAAATTATTAAAACTCAGGACAAGTTTTGAACTCGACTGAATTTGTTAAAAATTTCTATATTTAAAATTTTTTATTATTTAATAGTATTTTTCCTTCATCCGATTAAGTGTTGTAAGTTCTGAATAATAGTTCAGACTTCAATACCTTTCCTTATTAATTTTTTATTATATCATAAAATTTGAAAAATAAAAAATATATATAACCTTTTTAAAATAAATGGCAATTAAAAATAGTTTGGTGTTATCGATATGTTAAATTTAATCAAAACAGAACCTTACACTTTGACCACATTATGCCGATATAGATATTACTACGTTTAAAATTTTCGAAACGTTTCGTTATAATAAAAAATAGTATGATATTTTATTATCAAGTTTTACAAGTGCTAATGTAAATATTTTGATTTTAATAGTGTTGTTTAAAGTTAATTACATACATAGTTCATTTAACTGTGTTTACAAATTTATTTAGGTCAAATTTTTATTCCTTATATTGGGTAGGCACAAAAGTCAAGATCGCCGCGTGGCATTTCTGGTGCTGACGTATTGCTTCAAAGCTCAAAAACTTTCTCGAGATAATTGGAAAGTTTGAAATATGTACATATGTATGATGATGAACAATGGTTTTAAATTCATATAGAACGCGTCCGAACATTTTAAACATAATATGAGTAGGTATCTCTTCTTCAAGTGCCATATACTATGCAGTGCGTAAGCTATCACTTGCCTGAAGCCAAGATGACGTACTAGGGAATTTAATTAAAGGAGTGGTTTCCCGTTGCCTTCCCCATAGCCCACATATATATTTTGGGCTTTAGATCACAGCAGTGATTTGAACCGCGGTTGTTCGCTTGCCAGTCGGCCGATGTAGGCCTTACGCCTATAGTATAAATAGTATATACAGTGAGTACCGAAAATATCCGGACACTCTTATGTTAACAATGTAATTGCACATTTTGAAATCGCTTTTTGATATATAAAAATCGCCGGTACAGCAAAACTGTTTAAACATTCTTGTTAAAAATTTCATTGTCTTCAATTTTGTACCTATATATTTTTCTATTTTCTCGTCCCTTTTTGACTGACAGCGACTAAAACAAAACTTGGTAAAATACAAAAAATATTGTCACCTGTATCTCAAAATTGGTGCAACGAAATAGAAAAATACATATAAATAGTTTTTGTTGTAAATTTCGTTTTCTCCATTTTTGTTTATATAAATTTTTCTATTTTGTCATACAGTTTCTGAAATACAGATGATAACAATTTTGGTATTTTATAGAGCAGCGGTTTTCAACCTTTTTACGACGCGACCCCCAAATTTGCTTGCTTATTTTCTGCGACTCCCATAATGTCAGAAATAAAAAATAGTTACAATTATACTTTGTTTAAAATTTATATTTAAAAAAAGATACATATCTAAAAAAACACAAATACTCAACTTGTACTTTTTTTTACTTATTAATGCCCACTGTAACATAATTATGGTAGCATCAAGCTAAGAAAAGGGGTAGTATCACTATACTAAACAAGTTGTAAAGACTTACCTGTCTAGGGATTACGGGGGCAACGGCAAAAACGCATAGCGCAGCCATGGAAGCGCTCTTCGGGATTCCTCCACCACACTTGGTGGTGGAAACAGCATGCAGGCTAACCATCAACGATCGATAAGGTGTGATCCCCAGAGAAGCCCATCATACCATGATCTTTCAAAAACTTCCAAAAATCTTTCAAGGTTCTCATATCTGATAGGGGAGCGGAAGGCACCAAGCAGGAGCTGTGGGCTGGTACATAAATGGATCCAAAACTTAAATTGTACTGGAGCAGCAATCAGTGGACGTAGAACGGGAGATGCACTTAGCATAATGAGATGCCACGCTACTATGTTCAAGGTAGAAATAACCGCTATAACAGCTTGTGCAGAGGAAATGACATGGAGGGCTTGTGCAGATAAGCGGATCTGCATCATGACAGACAGCCAGACAGCTATAAAAGCCCTGAGGCAAGTGAAAACACAATACAGGATTAATTATAATACCCAATACAGGATTGTAAGTCACTGCTTCGATGTGCTAGTAGCATTTGCAAAACAGAACAGCTTAACGCTGAGGTGGATGCCGGAACACTCAGGAATTAAAGGTAACAAAAAAGCAGATGCCTTTGCTTAGGCTGCAGCAAAACGATATCTGGTAGGACCAGAACCAACTTGCGGGATAGCATATTTGACCGCAAAAGGGACTATAAAGGAACTACTAAGGAAACAACATCTTGCGTACTGGAGGGATCTTCCGGGACTGAGGCAATCGATGATGTTCATTGGAGGACCCTCCAATAACAAAAGCAAACTTCAAATCCTTTAGCTGAGTAGACCACTGCTGAGAAAGACAGTAGGACAGTAATACTTACAGAACACTGCTGTCTGAATAGGCACTTCAATGCAATTGGGGTTGTGTGTGTGTGTGTTCAGCTCTAGCCCCGTTGAGGCTACGACTCCTCGGTTGGCCATATCCAACAACCGAAGAAATGATTCAAGCACCCATGCATCAGCTGCATAGTCAATTTTATTGAATAAACAAGGCTGACGGAGTATAACTTGAAACGCTAGGTAGCTACAATAAGCTTCGAGCTGCAGTACAAGTGAGCATGGAACCACAACCCGTTCAGCAATACTAAATAATAATAATAATACTTATTAATGACTTCCTTGATCTTGATGTTTTGTGTCCTGATAATGTTTTTAATCCTATATTCAATGGTTTGAGCAAGGGAAATCCTAAAATTCGGGTTACTAATTTCCAATTAAAATTCAAAACGAATTTTTGAAAGAATAGTTTGGCGACCCACTTTGGGGTCGCGACCCCCAGGTTGAGAATCGCTGTTATAGAGTCTTGTTTAAGTCGCTGTCAGTCAAAAACTGTGCGACAAAATAGAAAAATGTATAGATACGAAATTGAAGACAATAATGAAATTTTTAACAAAAAATATCCAAAAACTTTTGCTGTAAAAGCGATTTTTATATGTCAAAAACGGCTTCAAAATGTGCAATTCATATTGTTAACGTTGGAGCGATCGGATATTTTCGTTACTAATTATACATATTATACCGGGTGTTGAATGAGTTAGCCAAACATAGGAAATTAACATGTAAAAAATTATTTATGCAAATTCCTGCTTCCCTAATTATTTTGGAGAAAAAATAAAAGACACAAAAATAAGGCTGAAATATAAACTGCAAATGATAGGACCATTAGATTTCTTCAAACTTTCACTTAAAAGATCAAAAATTGCTTTTGAAATTGTTAAAATTTGCATTTATCGCACTGTCCATGTAATAAATTCAATTTAATTTATATTTTCCAAAATATAACTTTTATGGCCAGTCGAGAAAAACAAAACTTTTAGCAATTTCAAAAGCATTTTTTGGCTTTTTAAGTAAAAGTTGGATGAAATCTAATACTCTTATCATTCGTAGTTTATATTTCTGCATTATTTTTGTGTCTTTCATTTTTTCTCTAAAATAATTAGGGAAACAGGAATTATCATACCTAAATAAGTTTTTACATGTTAATTTCCTATGTTCGGCTAGGTCATTCAGCACCCTGTACACATTAAATACTAAATTAAAATTTTAAAAACAAACAAGTTAAATAACAATAACATAAAATTTTATTTTATATAATATTATGGAGACCTAATAAAATGTTATTAAAAAAATAAACATTTCCCCTTATACAGGATGACCCAGACCACCCGTATCAGTACTTTTTTTCAAAAACGGTAAGTCGTAGAGAGTTGGGCTAAAAAAATTTATTACAAAAGCCCTAATGACGAATCTAATGGTGATATTATTATTTCCGGGAAAAGTCGGTATCCAGAGTAGTTTGCTCCAGAAAATCCAGAAATCCAGAATTTTAAATGGCACCATATGTCGAAAGTGGTATCGTTGGAAAGCTCCTTAAAAAATAAGCAAGTTTTGTAGGAAAATTGTTTTTATTACTCCCACCCCTTTCAAGTTATATTCGACTTAAGTTATTAAGTTATTATTTTGATTATTTTGACTTTATTCTAAAAATTGGCATTCAAATGCCATTTGACAAAATGCCATCTATCGGGTTAGGCAATAATTAATAATTGCAATTGTTTTATCCCTCTTTCGTAAAATTATCCGTTGCCATTGTTCAAACTAATCATTATTTATTGTTTATTATTAATATTAAGTGTTTGTTTTGAAGTTAAAATTTATATTATTAATTAGTTCAATTAGTGAAATTATGCCGTTTTCAAATTTAGAGGCTTTCGATATGTTAATGATTTTGGGAGAATGTGGACAAAATTTCAGAGCTTCTGAGCGTATTTATGCTGAAAGATATCCTCCACGTGCCCGTCAATCTTTTAATGTTTTTCGGAGATTGGCAGCACGTATTTGTACCAGAGGCCAGGTGCAACCAACAAACAATCGCGGTAATCGGATTATGCGACATGTACGTGAAGAAAGAGCAACTGATATTCTTGCTGCAGTAATTGTTGATCCGAATATTTCAACCAGAAGACTTAAAAGAGATTCTGGAGCTAGCGAATCCTCTGTATGCAGAGTCTTTAGGGATCATAATTTTCATCCATACCACATACATATGCATCAAGAATTAAATGAGAGTGATTTTCAAAGTAGAGTAATTTTTGTAATTGGTTAATTAACAAAGGCCCCCATTTTCCTAGGACGGTTTTATGGACTGACGAGACTACTTTTAAAAGCACTGGTGAAGTCAATATTCACAATGCGCATTACTGGTCGCAAACAAATCCCCATTGGCTGCGAACTATTGATAACCAACATCTTTGGAGCGTTAACACGTGGTGTGGTGTGCTTGAAGGAAAAATTATAGGTCCTTATTTTTTTGAAGAAAATCTTAGTGGGATACGATATGCCGAGTCTTTAAATAATGATTTGATCGATTTATTGGAAAATGTTTCTCTGGAAATGCGAGAAATAATGTGGTTTCAGCAAGACGGCTGCCCAGCTCATTTTTCATTGTTTGCTAGGAATGCAATAAACCAACTATTTCCCAATAGATGGATTGGCAGGGGAAGCACAGTGGCATGGCCTCGAAGGTCGCTAGATTGTACTCCCCTGGATTTTTTTCTTTGGGGTCGGATCAAAGATATTGTTTATACAGAAAAACCGGCAACGAGAGATGATATAAAGCTCAGAATTTGCAATGCCTGTCGATCATTAAACACTGAAGAAATACTTAGAGCCACTGATAGTATAACCAGAAGAGCTCAACAGTGTTTAGAAGTAAATGGAAGCCATTTTGAACACTTGTGACATTGCTCTAACGCGGTAGCTGGATTTCAAGTGCTGAATTTTAAAGTTAAGTTCATTGTAAGAAATTGAAATTTAATAATTTCAAGTGAATATAACTTAAAAGGGGTGGAAGTAATAAAAAAATATTTCCTACAAAACTTGCTTACTTTTTAAAGAGCTTTCCAACGATACCACTTTCGACAATTAAAATTCTGGATTTCTGAACTTTCTGGAGCAAACTACTCTGGATGCCGACTTTTCCCGGAAATAATAATATCACCATTAGATTCGTCATTAGGGCTTTTGTAATAAATTTTTTTAGCCCAACTCTCTACGACTTACCGTTTTTGAAAAAAAGTACTGATACGGGTGGTCTGGGTTATCCTATATAAGGGGAAATGTTTATTTTATTAATAACATTTTATTAGGTCTCCATAATATTAAAGCCTCGCCGGGGCCCTAAATAGGACTAAATAAGAGTAACATTCTCATCAGTTTAATTAATAAAATTACATTTAAAAAAATTTAAGTAAAATAAAGTTGCACTTTTCTTGTTGGAAAAATCACATTGTGGTGACGCCTTTCGGTTTTAAACCAGCGTCTTCGCGCAAATAATTAAAAATTAATGTACAAATTTTAATTTTACTATATTATATTATATAAATTAAATTTCATTTGTGAATAAAAAAATTAAAATATGACAAACTACATTTTAACTTTTAAAACATGTCGATTCAAAACTACTTCATTCTAGTTAACACTTGAACAGGTTCATTGCCTCCTATACACGAAAAAGATTTCCATAAGTCACACATTTTTTTATACAATGTTTCTTAGAGCATGTAGTACTTCTGAGTCCTATAATCCCAACTCAAAAAGTTAATCTAGAATCCTGAAGGTATTAGAGTGGTAACATGGAGTGGTTATGAATAAAGTAACGAAATTCCGTAGCAAACTTATAAGAACACAAAAAACGTTTGAAGAACAGGCTTAACTTTTAGTTATAAAATAAAATACGATTATTGCATTTACTAATATTTTTGGATTTATAAAACAAATTTTGAAGTGAATATAAAACTGTAATAAAATAATTATCTTGTAAATTATCTAATTACTATAAAATTTCATGACTCATTAAGAGGAATAAAGTAACAGTTTATATAGTTATTCAAAAGCTAATTTTGAGTTTTTACTAATTAAATTTACTAATTTCTCACAAAATAATTTTTGTGCATTAGTTTAGTCAAAAATTGATTTATTTCAAAATTATCATATCATTTTATCGGCTATGCCATTTTAAAACACTTTTTTCTAAGGAGTCTTCTGCTTTAATCGATATAAGTTATATTGTAAATACAAAAACATCGTTGCATAGCAATTTAGAAACAAACGCATCTGAATAATATTTACAGTGTAAATGGCCTGTTACCACGATCAAAATTTCCATCAATTTTTTTATCAAAATAGATGTTGATGTCACGTAATAACAATAGAAACACAAAAAATAAATTAAATAACAAGTGTTTTTTTGCGGGTGCGGGATATTTTTGAATAGTATTAATTTCTTGTCTTGATATAATTTTTACTCCTAATATTATATTATATAATATTTTTCTTGAATTTTATTTACATCAGATCATTTCTGAGATAGTTCAATATAAAAGATCTATAATATAATGATACAAGTCTTGGTCATTTTTCTTCATAATTTGATTCAAGATCTATCAAAATTATTGCCTTAGTTCTGAAGTTATGTGGGTAAAGTCAAACATGCAAATAACATCACACCCTAACAAAGGGAATCCAAACCACATAGAACAAGAGATTAACACCTCATGTCACTACCATAACATGATGCTTTGCATAAACAGGATAGTCGAATTTTTCAAAGAATGGAGCTATTTCTCGACGTAAGTGCTACTGAACTCAAATTGAACGCAATTATATCAGCGTAATTTTTATCTATAAAATAATTTGACTCTGTATAAGGACGTTAGCATTCTTTTTTTTTGTTAGATTAGATAAGTGACATTTGAAAACTATTTCCAGAAGGAACTCAATACACAGATTACTTTATTATTTCGATAAGATTTAACCGATAAAATAAATAACGTAAATATCTATTAATAATATTGACTTACTAAATTCCCTGCAAGATCCAAAAAAATGTATTTTTCAGCTAATTAAAAAATTAAAGTAAATTTTAGTTCTCGAAACTATTTTTATCTGGGATTTATTTAAGTTTTAATGTATTACTACTTTTTGCAGAAAATATTGAAATATTTTAATGATAATAAAATAATAAAAATAAAATATATGTTATATAATAATATATAACTCATAACAAAAAAATTAAAATTTACGCAAATGCTAGAAAGTCACCTTCCATTAATTTATTAACGACTTTAAATTATTTGTTCCAAGAATCAATATAGTAATAAAATATTAAAATGTGATATCAATCGACATAAATTTAACCTTTTGTATATGTAGTATGTTCAAAATTTCGTACTTCCTACAAGTGATATTAAATTAACATAAGCAAGTTTTGTTATCTTTTGTACAAATAAATAGTTGATGAACCAAATTAAGGAGTATTTATTGTTGTTTTATAGACTATAACTTTTATATTATATTATGACCAATTTATTATTTCACAAATTATATTTTTCCAAATTTACTGATTGGTAAAAAATTCCTAGTGCAGTTTTAAATATTTTAAGACCACTGATGCAAGTTGCATATCGGTACAATATGGTTAAAAATATTGACCTTCTACGTTTGATATTCAATCATTAAAGGCCAATAAATTTTATTTTTATTGTACACAATGAAGTGGATTATCTTCAGTGTGATATTAGCAGTATACGTTGGTGTACATATTTTAAATAAAGAAACGGTTAACAATGTTTGCACTACCTTTGAAGATTATTACACAGATCGAGATCAAAACAAAAATTGTTATTACAATCCTGATTATAATCTAACAGTTGTAAGTGCATAAACTTTTTTAAACTTAAATTCCATTTAAATTTTTTTTGGGTTTTATGGATACTTTTTATGTATTTGTGAATTTTTTACAAAGTTTATAGCTCATAGTATAAAGAAGATGGTTTAATTAAGTTATTTTTTAGCCAGAAATTATTAAAAGACATAACTATGCAGTCGAGGTGCATTTCGCAGACACTCCAGACGGATATATTTTAACCTTGTTTAGAATACCTTCGCAAAACAATAAAGTGAATAAAAAGCCAATCTTTTTGCAACATGGATTTAGCTCGAGCAGTAGCTGTTTTGTAAATATCGGAAAAAAATCATTAGGTGAGTTCTTGATTGAATTTTAAAAAAAATTTAATGTTAAAATTTCAGCATTGCTTTTGGCCGATCAGGGTTATGATGTATGGATAGGAAATTTTAGAGGCAGTTCGAGTTCCAGAAAGCATAAAAATTTAAGTGACTTTTCTAGTGAATATTGGAATTTTAGTTTTCACGAGTATGGAATTTACGATGTTCCTACACAAGTGGAATACGTTTATAATATCACCAATCAAAAAATAATTTATATTGGATATTCTATGGGAACTACGTCTATGTATGTTTATGGCACGACAAGTCCTGATATTGCAGCTAAACATGTTCAACTATTTATTAATTTGGCTCCAGCTGTTTTTATGGATTCACCTAATCGTTTTTTAAAATTTGCATTGCATTTGTGGACGCTGGCAGAGGTATACTCTTTATTTTACCATACTTCAAGTATGGATAAAACTTGCAAAGTAAAAAATCTTATGTTTAGCCCATAGTACAAATCGCAACAAATGGTAAACTACATGCTCGATATATTTATGAAGTTTCGTTACTAAAATACTTATGTCTACCTTATCCTTTACAAACAAAAATTTGCCAAATACCGGAGTTAATGATATTTGGATTTACCTACAACCAAAGCGATCCAGTAAGTAATTTCTCTTTAAATTATCTACATATAAAAAAGAAAATTTTAAGGAAACACTTCCGATAACGTTTATGCAAAATGCAGATTGGAGTTCTACTAAAGTATTGTTGCACTACGCGCAAGTATCTTTAACAGGAAACTTTCAAAATTTTGATTACGGCAAAGAAACCAATCTAAAAGTGTATGGTCTATCGGAACCTCCACAATACAATTTATCGGAATTTAAAATTCCTACATACTTAATTTCTTCCGACAATGATTTAGTGTCAACTACAGAGGTAAAAAAACAGTTATTAAGAAATTGAATTATATTAATTAAATTTATTACAGAGTGCCAAGAAATTATATAAAGCATTGCCGAAAGATGTAAAACCATATGGAATGTACGTCATCGAACACGAAGAATTTAATCATTTAGACTTTATTATGGGAAAAGATGTAGTACCTTTACTTTATGATCACATTATTAATTTTATTAGTAGCAATTAAAAAATTGTACATTAATTTGATGAAACCACAGACTACTTCGACTAATTTTAATAAAACTTAGTTTAGGTTGTACAGCGAGTTAAAAATTTATAAAAAAATATTCCGGTTATTTCTTTGAATACGTTTTAGTATGCATTTTACCTAGTTTACGTTTGTTGTTAAGAATAGTTCAATCAAAACACATCAATTTAAAAATGACTAACAATAAGCTGCTATTTTCATTAATTAAAAAACTTACAGCGTTTTATCATTTAACCGCCGATAAAGTGTTAAAGAAACTATTTCTTCATTGGTTTATATACTAACATAAAAGATTTCAATTAGCTATATTTCTGTAAATAAAAAAACTTCAAAGTTTTTCTTTTTTCATTTTTACCTTGACGTTCTGTCAAATGGCCAGACCAATTCTTAAATCCATAACGTGTTGTGACAAATTTTCTTATATGCTATAGGTCTGTTCCAACAAGCAGTTATCTCCAGTTCTCAGACTATACGCATGCGCTTTAGTTAAAATTTTAACGAAAATGATCTTTAATACTCAAAAATTTAGAGCATGCGTATAGTCCTTAGAACTGAAGATAACTGCTTGTTGGAACAGACCTTATAATAAATTTGTTTAATCCCTGAGTGTTTAAATGGTGGATACTAATAAGCACTAGCGGATTTAGAGAAAGGGACTAAGAAGTTTTATTCCCCCCTCCTCAAATTGGTAGTAATCAAAAATATTTTACAATCGATTCCCCCTATTTTGTTTTTATTTTTAACAGCATTAAAATATTAAGTTATTTACACTTATGTCAGCTTATTGCTTCTTTTGTACTATTTAATCATAGTACTGTTATATATTATTAATGTCATTCATTTTCAAAATTGCTAGTTTTTTTAATTTATCGAAAATCAAACAATCAGTTATGCAACCCCACTAACATATGCACTTTTATATCAATTTTAAGAAAGAGAATTTTGTAGCTGAGAACTCTTCACCCAAAATTTGTATTATCAATGATATATTAACTTAGAAATTGAAGAAAAAATAAAAATTTTAAGTAAAATTGTGGTATGTAGTATGTATTTATGGTTAAATTAAAAAAATTTATATATTTTTATATTATATTTTTTAAATATATTAACTTCATTTTTCAACCAATCTTCTGAGACAAATCATCGATTTTAGTTTCTTTTACGCTGCGGGATACGCTAAAGGTACTTATCATTGGATACTTTGAGATATATTTTTGCTGCTATTCCAAAAGCCGTTACAAGCCACTTTGAAAATTGCCAAAAACCATCACAGATCGGTGGTTTCAGTAAATCAGACTCAAGAAGAGCCAGGTATTTGTTATGGTAACTAATCCAAATCGAATTTCCAGGTTTCTTCCGACAGTTCATATTATATACCTACCTACCTAACTATATATTGAAGTGTAATTTTTGAAATGATAAAATAAAGTAGATATATGATAAATATTTTTCTTCTCCTTCTGCTGCAGCAGCAGGTTTTATGTTTTGTTTTACCTGTTAAGTCACTTTTAGTCAATCCATCGTTTTTTAGGTCTCCGATGTTATTTTTCCTCTTGGTTTTTATTGAAAGAGTTGCTTTAGTAGTGATACTTTTAGTTAGGCTACGATTCTTTTAATTAATATTTTTGGGGTTTCCATGAATATTAGACTTTTAATACTTCTGCACCAAGTAAAATACACCATAAATCGATAACTGAATCTAACTCAAATTGGCCCAAAATGGACTTAGGCTAGTTCTGTTCTAACCCGACGAATATTAGAGCGAAAAATTTTCATTTTTCAAAATGTTTGAAAATTTTCTTCAAATTTCCTTATGGATTTCCTCAAGATTTCCTTTCAAAAAAGTTGAAAAAGTAAAACAAAAGAGGTTGTTTCCTTTCATCCCCCTTCGAGTATCAACCATTAATAAAAAATTACAATTAAGTTTCTAAATTATAGAATATGGGTTTGTATCCGATTTTACTTATAGAAGATGATAGTATTTACATGTAAGTGCATAGAATACGGTTTTCAAATTATTTTTTGAAATATATGGCCTTTCATTTATTGATTACAGGAAAGCAAATATTCCAATAATCAAATTAACTACTGATTGCTTTATTTGTTCATGAAAAACAAATTTCACAAAAAATTAAAAATTTGATAAATAACACAGGGCAACCAGTGATTCTGCGGTCTGGGATTTATGATTCGATTTGGGGTAATTGTGGTCCTGATTGCGAAAAAAATTTCAGATTTGTCAAATTGACTCCAGTTTTGAGATGAAACAAAAATATTCAATATATTCAAAGACTACATAGGGGAACAGTGATTCTTAGGTGTGAGGTTTATGAGTCAATTTTGGGTAATTATGGTCTCCTGAATGTGAAAAATATTTCAGATTTGTTGAATTGACTCCAGTTTTTGAGATAAAGGCAACCCTTTTGTATTGAAAATAAAATAAAACGAAACTATTCAATATATTCAAAGACTATATACAGTGTGTTCACGATAAGAGGTAACAGTGAATAATTCTTTTATCTTACAAGATATAAAAAAAAGTTTAAATAGTTTTTTATTCAGCTCGAAATTTTCCATCAGAAACCGCGGAGGTACATATTTTTGAACTTGAAACTCAACCGAAAGTAAACATGATTTTTTTTTTAAATGGCAACATGTCTTTTTTTCAACATTTTTGTAATCTGCAGTTTTTTCTCTATACATACATATAAAATTAGGATAGGATTACATAAGTAAATTTTCAAGAAAAATGCAAAATAATTTTATTAATTATTTAATTTATTTAGTGTGTTATGAAAACAAAACAACCTCGCAGTACAGAAAACACAACCTATCTGATAAATTCTTCAAAATTGCCAACATTTTGTTCAAGACATGATACTATAGTATCATTCTGTTTTCATAGCACACTAAATAATTCAAATAATTAATTAATTTATCTTGCATTTTTCTCGAAAATTTTCTTATGTAACCCTATGATAATTTTATATGTCTGTATAGAGAAAAAATTGCAGATTACGGAAATGTAAAAAAAAGACATGTTGCCATTTGAAAAAATAAATTCATGTTTACTTCCGGTTGAATTTGAAGTACAAAAAAATTTACTTCCGCAGTTTCCGATGGTAAATTTTGAGTTGAATAAAAAACCAATTTTTTTTGTATCAAGTAAGATATAAGAATTATTCACTGTTACCTCTTATCGTGAACACACTGTATATAGAGGTTTAAAAGTCGAATTTGGGTAATTATGGTCTCCTGAATGTGAAAAAATTTCAAATTTGTCAAATTGATTCCAGATTTTAAGATAAACACAATCCTTTTATATTGAAAATAAAATGAATCAAAAATATTCAATATATTCAAAAACTACATAGGGGAACAGTGATTCTACGGTGTTGGGTTTTGGAGTCGAATTTGGGTAATTATGGTTTTCTGAATGCAAAAAAATTTCAGATTTGTCGAATTGACTCAAGTTTTTCAGATAAAGACAACATTTTTATATTGAAAATAAAATAAAAAGTGTTTTTTGAGATGTCCGCGGAGACTTGCTGTCAATGGCTCATTTCTTCATAAAAACTAATAACAATTTCACAGTATATTCTTCAAATGTCACTTTATTTTTTAGTAATTATAGAAATAAATGTATATATTAACTGTGTCGTCAAAAAAAATTATCGAAATATGCTGTTTTTGCTATAAATTAACTTTACCCCCCCCCCCCCTTAATATGAGAACTAGAGTCAATTCGAACAAAAATAACTACGTGCCGAGTACTTTATTACATAAGTGTAAGTATCTAAATTCACTCCAAAACCTAAGACCGCAGGAAAAAATTTTCATTCATTCATTTTCATATAATAAGTAATGTACCTATATAATTCGTATAAATAAGATAAATAATTCAAAAAAATAAATAAATCATATACCTACTAACTGAATTTATTAAAGTGTTAAGTAGACACTTAATCAAGGTTCCTTTTCGTTTACTTTTGTCCACTGATTAACACTCGGTTTCTTTTTCTTATTAAATTAAATTATCGCTAAGCCGATTTGTGGCCGAAATCAAAAGCAAAATCAAAAATATTAATTTATTATACATTGTAAGTTGCCCAATATTAATTTAACAAATTAAAACTAATAATATGTTAATCATACTAGTTCTGCTAATATGCTTACAATATTATTACATTCTATTATTCTACTTACATTATAAGGTATTCTACGTCAACTTATTATATGTGAATATTTATTATTTAATAATAATATATTTTTTTAATTTAAATATTTCCAACACAAAAAATTTTAATATTTTTTAGTCTGTTTTTCGGGGTGGGTTTTTCAAAAAATTTGTATGTCAAGAATAGTTTGAGACAAAAGTTATAAAATATTTCTGTTTTTTTGAAAGAATTCTGGAATAAAATAAAAAATCATATTCAAAAGTTTAAATTTAGAGACTTGCTTATTTGGCATAGAATTTAAAATATTATAAATCTTTGTTAGTGTTTTAATAATTTGCGATCTTATTAATCAAAGGTTGGTAAATTTTCACGGGAGCATCAATTCCGTATATATAATCAATATTGCTAAATCCGGTTAGCTCAATTGGTTCCTTGTCCCTAACAGAAGTAAGCTGTAAAAGCATGCGACGTACATCCGCCACATCGGATAACCAATCAGAATTGCTGTACCAAATGATATTTGGGCAAGTTATGTTTGCTAAAACATAATTTGGGGGTGTTTCAGTTCCATATGTAGCTCTGTTACCAACAACTCCATAATCCCATTTACAGAATTTTCCTAAAAATAAATAGATGTTTCAAGATATTTACATTATGGCTAAAATTTTACCTGATTGCATTTCTTGTATAAAATGAATAACTTGCTTAGTTGAACAGCCTGCAGGGCTGTGACTCATCACGACAGGTAATATGGATGCATTCATTTGATTAGGTGTATATCCGCACAAGATAAACATTAGGTTGGTGCAAAGAATTTGTGTTGGAGAACTATCCGCTGCCAAATATCGAGCAGCTTGACGTAGTAAATCGGTATTTGGCATAAATTCGAATTCTCCAATCATACTATCCAAAACCTTAAAGTAATTTAAATTATTTACTTAATATAGGATTGAAATTTATTCTTACTTTCAATTCCGTGCTAAAATGAGATATGAATCTAATTAAAGGACTCTTTGCATTTTCCATATATTCCATAGGAGCCAAGCTCACACAGACTGCTATTTTATCGTTATATTGAGGCTTTTCCGAAAGTAAAATACATGCAGCCGTATTACCTTGTCCATGACCGACATAATATAATTTGGATTGCTTAGTTTCGGTCAAAATATAGTCAATCATTGCCGGACAATCGTAAATGCCAATTTCATTAAAACTGAAATCCCAAAATTTTGCATCATTTGGGGTCAGAGTATTGTGTTGCCGAGAATAGCGGTTTCCACGACAATTAGCCAACCACACATCATAACCAGCGTCAGCTAATAGGTATGCTGCAAAGATAAGAAAAAATATTATAGTATAGTTATTGTTGTGATATGTAAAATGGACCGAAATTATGGAAATAAACTTAAAATTAGAAAATTCAAGTAGTATTCTGGTATTTAGCAGTATGTAGTAATATTGAAAATAAGTAATCGTAAAGTAGGGCTTTATATAGTCTGTCCCGCGAGACTCATACCTACAAACTATCCGAACAATATAAAATATTCATATTTTAAAAACTACTTTTTAGTATTTACTTACTAGTAGTTCAGTAATTACTTGTTAGTAATAAAGCTTTACTTTACTTGAAAATTATATTACTTTAATGTTTTGTTTAGTTATATTATTAATTAAATATTTAAAATTACCCAATCCTGCTTTAGGTCCGGGAACTACAAAATCAGCAGAAGACGATAGTATACTGTGAACTATTAAAATCGCACGTCTATTTGGGGTAGCTCCTGCTTCACCGTGTGGAATACGATGTAATGCTAAATTATATCCATCTTCTGTTGAAATGGTGTGAATTTCAGATGGATAACCATTCTTTGCTATTAAATTCGGCTATAAATTATAAAAAATTAATAATAATAATAAGTCACCTAAATTTTGGTTTTACTTACAACTAATAGCTCAACGTCCTCCATAGTAGTTGGAGGTAGTGTTTGGTAATATTCTTTTGTTGCGTTTTCAACATGAACATGATTGATTAATGGGTTTATAGGTAGTTTAAACGGTATTAGTTCAGGAAATGAATTGAATATAGTTGGTAGATTTTTAATTAGGTCTTCAACTGTTTTGAAACTGCCACCCGTTAAATTTGATCCTAAGGTCACAACGTCACCAACAAAATTTGTAATCAATTTAGGGGCATTCAGTGGATTTGCAGCTACATGCAATGCATTGCCCACCGCATGTGAGCCCGTATGTACGACATCGGTTACAGCTTGTGTAGCAGTATTGGCAGCATCTTCCACCAAATTCTGGGCAGTATCAGCAATATTATTGATGACTGAAATATAATATTTTATCAATAAATTGTTAATACCTAACAACTACTTTCAACACCAGAACGGAGAAAAAAGTAGCTAAATAATGAATCCCATTAAGCATTGCGTAAGTATATGAATCTAAATTTATTTTAAATATTTTTAGCTTTTCAAAATGTAAATTCGTAATTCCAAAAGTAGCAGTTGTACTTTGGTCATACTAACTTAAATAGCAATTTCATTATTATTGCTATGAGTTACTTCGAAATTAATAATATAGATTCTAACTAATGTAACCATCTGGGCCCTGTTCCATAATAAAAATTTACTAATATTACAAGTTACAAGTAACTTTAAATAATCTTCAAATCTGCGTGGTTTTCGGTACTTATTCATAAAATAACCTATTCTACAAGCATAGCCAAAAATTATTCTTTATTGTTTTTCAATAGTAATAATAGTCAACTTGTACTTTCCGACTAATAGTATTAGTACTATTATGAAACGCGACCCTGGATCAATAGTCGATCAACAATAGGTATGTCTAATGTAGGTGGCACATTGAATGCAAAAAGAATTAAAATCGAATGTGTTATGTGTGTTGCCTAATTTAGACTGTTTATAAAACGGATTTTCATAAATTTATTTCAATTTTAATGCGATTTTGATAAAATAAATGAAGAAATACTACATAGAAACAATTTAATTTTAACATTATATATCCTGACACATAACAAAATAACAAGAAACCCACATAAAATGGTTTTATTTTGCTGAAAAGATACTAATGTCAGTTATGTAACCGAATGAAATAGCACTTGATCTTGTAGTAATTACAGATTTACCAGAAAATAATATCAAAACTTAAATGGTATCTGCTTACACGTAAATTTTGCTAGTGTGAAACCACCTAATTTCAAACCAATTTAATTGGTTAATATTTCGAGGTCATCGGTGTGATACACATTTTTACTTGGTTCTTGAAAAGAATAAACTATAAATGATCGATTCCTGAAAATTCTTGTTTAAAACAATATGGGATTATCTATCTATTAGAGTAATCTACTAATATAATATATAATATAATTTTGAAATTTTGTCATAAATTAATTTGTTAATAATTAATTGCTTGTTTCACTTTTATCTTAAACTTTGAATTTTTCAAATTTATCCCACTAAGTAATATTAATATTTTACAAATAACAAATTACATATTATGGATATACTTACATGTACTCTAATATTATGTAGTAATATGACATTTTAATCTTAAACCCATGAGCTGTGATTAAAAATTGTCGAACATAATTTAAAAAAATTTATTTATATTAGTACTACCGCACACAACAAAGTTTTTGTCGGCGAAGTTACCGATGTTTTTGTCGGTGATAAATATTATGAGTGATCAGGCAATAATTTATTATTAAGAGATAACATTAGAAATATTATTGAAATTTATATGAAACTTAGCAAAGGGTTCACTTTTTTTGACTTGGAAATCAAAAAAGGAAAATTAAGAAATTATAGTCAGTCAAAACATTAATTTATTTCTTTAATTTTTTTCCTCATAACCGGAAAGAGAGAAAACAGATTATTTCAAAAATTTCATTTTGATTTTTTCAAAGCAAATAAAAAATTTACAATTTGGTTAAAATTCACTTTAGAAAATGTGAAATGCTATTTCGAATTTGATATTAACTTTTGTAAAATCAATTGTTTTACTTTTCTGTTGGTGCGGCTGCTGGTTGACAGCATTTAACTACTCTATTTATGCAACTAGTCATAAAAAGCTAAATATTATTTTATCTAAGCTTTAGCCGAGAGAAATAAACACACCCTATACGAATAAATATGTTTTTCATACACAATTCGCGTTTCACACAAATTTTTTTTTACTATTGCTTGAATAAGAAAATAAAATTATTTAAACTATCTCAGAGTATTAACTTATAAATTTATTAGTTTTGTTTGCAATAAGCGTTTATATACTAGGGTAGGTAGCCGCCCTACCTATAACAAGTATGCTACGAGAATATTTATAATCAAAATGCATTGATATATTATATCAAAAAATTGGATTTAATTCAAACAGTAGTAGAAAGTAATTTAATTCCGCTGCTTCAACATCACCCAACAATAGAACTAATTTCAATTCAAATAAAATAATTGAATCGGTGATTGTTAAAGGGAACTAACTCCAGAAAAGTAAAATGTTCAGGAATTACAGAAAGCTAACTAACTCCGGTGTTATTAAATTCATTCTCCACTCATTCATTTTGATTAGCAAGGATGTACTGTGTAATGTACTGTGAAATCCTAAATAATCCCTTTTATTACCAAACAATCAGATATAATATAAAATATAAGATTATTATATAATATAAATAATGTCAAAAATTTACTTTTGTGGATTTAGTTACCATTAACTCTCACCGATTCAATTATATATAACAAAAGTTACCAATAGATATTTAATTTAAGATGTAAAATTTGCAAAAAAAAGTATACCTAATTTTTTCGTTCAGAGAACGGTAGAAATGAACTTAATGTTTACATAAATTTAAAAAAATTTACTTAAAAATGTACTTACAGCTGAACATATTTAATATTTTAGTTGATTTCGGTTTTGATCAACTGTAACTTATGTGAATGATTTCGAATTTTATGTAATTCGTTAATCTTATATAGTAACAAAATTGTATATATTTTTATTACTAATCAACTCTAGTTTACCAACTTCCGAAATTCCGCTACTAAAATTGTACAAAACATCTGAAGATAATAAGCAGTGTATAAAAAAACAAAGTTCAAGGATATGATATTACCTACTATTTTATATATTGTTTGAAAGGTGGATAGATAAAAACTTCATTTCTTAGAAACGGTAGAACCCTTTTCTGCTCTCGTGACCTTCAAAATCACAAACAAGGTTATGAAGCGGTTTTTTGTAATATATTGATAGTTTCAGTGATATTTTTCGGTCGTTTCAAATTCTAAAACAATCAGAAGTCATCTGTTTTCAAGATATTATATGCTTTTGATGACACAGCAGATTTTTTAGACATTTATCGTATATTTTATTGTATACGGGGTCGTCGAGAGCCACGTCGGGCCCCATGGCAAGCCTTCACGGGCCCCGCTTTTCTTAACAATTTCATGTCTTACTTATTCTAACTAACATATGTCACCATAGTTTATGTTACCATATCTTCCGAACGGCTACAGGTAGCGACGTACTTTTTTGACAGCATGTTTGCAAAGATCAGGAGAGTGTTCCTGGCTAGTCAAAAACAAATTTCGCCGACTAGAAGAAATTCTATCGCAGAAAACCATCTCTACCTCCCGCCCGTGCTCTATATTGATTAGAATTAAATTTAAACCAGTTGTATTGGAAGTGGAAGTGTTAAAAAGCATTCCATACCAAATATCTCCTTAATCACTGGCGTACCTAGAACTTTTGTCGCCCGAGGCGGTCTTAAAATTTGACGCCCCCCCCCCAATATATTTTTAAATATTTTTTTATATAAAGAATTTATTTTTTTAAATAATTTTTTATAAACTTTTTTTTCATTTTTATAAAAATAATTTTGTACAAAAAGAAGCAAAATGCCTGCCCAGTTGTATTGAAGGTGTAGTGGATTTTTTTATTTCAAGTTAAAGAGCATTCCATACCAAATTTCTCCTCAATCAAACTTCTTCAACCGGCTCCCCTCCATACCCCCCCCCCCACTACAAAATTTAAACATTAATTTTAAAGTCAGAGGAAACGGATATTTGTTTCTCTTATGAAACCTGTTTAAAATTCCGTATTAACAACATTAACAACAATAATTAAAATAAGATTGCTGACAATAATTAGAATAAAGTTATGAAGAAGGTTGGGAAGAAATCGTAAAACACAGGAATAATTGAAAAGATACTATCATTTGAAACGAAACATTTTTGAATACTTTTGAAATAAAATAATAACGATTTAACATAATATAATTATAATATTAAAGAATTTGTTTGGATATTTATTCGTTTAACACTGTTAAACCCTTCGGCCGATTTCAATCAAACTTGCACACTTAGTAGAATTTTGATTTGGTTTGTGTCCAAAAAAATCGAGAAAATTTGAGAGGAGCGAAATCTCACGAATGACTAGTAAAATGTCGCCAACAGGTGGCGGGACAATAGAAAAATTACTAAAAGCAAAGAGTATGTATATATAGAGGGACAGCTCTTATGGGAATACTTGTCACAAGTATTTCTTGATGGCTCTGCTACGCCATCTAGTGGAGGGGGTTATCTCTACGTCTTTATTTTTGAACAATAAAATTATAAATAACAAGTTAAATTATATACATTATATATATTATATAGATATATACGTGCAAGTGTATCGTACTGGACTCCGTACATTCATAGGACGACAGTTTATCCGCCTTTAAAAACAACCGTAGATATAAAGTAAATGTATATAAATCTATTAGACGATTAGAACTCTTGCAGCAACCGGAGAGGGGAAAGGATTTTTCGTGTTTTATGATACAGATAATTGGTATAGTGGCAGTACGCTTTGGTCTCCATATATCAATACGACGTTATAGACACAATTTGTATATATTGTATATTTTAAAAAGCCGTGAAGTACTCCAACAGTGTTGCCGAATGTAATTGCTGATAAAAAGAGACGGAAAATCACACAATAGAAATGAAACATACGCGCTTAGATATCACATTATTTGTGTAGGTAGACCGCTCATGCATCCACTGCTAATAATTTATTATATTATGCAATATTTATTAAAGTAAAATTATCAAGTTTTATAATGCAAATATATTTCATAATCTAAATATTTTTTAAATTTTACAGTCTTTTGTAAGTCACTGCAAAACGGAATCTGTGCAACAAATCAAAAAAATGCATATAAACAAAAATTAAGAGAATGAAATTTACAACAAAAAGTGTTTAATAAGTTTTGTTGTAAATGTAATTTTTATGTATCAAAAAAGGTCTTCAAAAATTATAACTACTGTGCGGTCACAGTGACCGCGCTTTATTTCTTTTGTTTACTCACGTAGAACTTAACTTTTTGACTTTTTTGACTTTTCACTTTTTGTTTGCAACAGATAATTTATTTGGTATTCTAGTAAGCCAAAAAAAAATTAAAAAGTAATTAATTTAAAAAATTTATTAACTTTAAATAACACAAAAGAAATTATTAGCATATCTGAACACCTTTATACGACATATTAACTAAAATTTAACTTTCTTTCTCAATCTAAAACATATTTAAGCAAACTAAATCATAATTTTTTGAAGTACATACTTGAATAATTTTAATTATAATTAAAATACAAAAATAAAAAAAACAACTATATCGCAAAAATCACAACACCTGAAAATCACAATTTTTGTATGGAATTCGTACACAATTTCGCCCTGCACTGCAAACATATTGGTTCCAAAACCAGAAAGGAATTGAAATTATGTAATAATTAAAACTTTATTTAGTTGTGCGAAGACTTTTACACAGTTGTATGAACAATAATAATGATAGTTTATATTTTATGATCGTTAAATGAGACGTTTACTAGAAACATAATAATTACAGTAACACTATCGTAAGGTCCACAGTGACCGCTAGTTATTTTGTTTTGTTTCTATAAATATGTAAAACAAGGCAACTTTCGACCATCCCTGTTTGTCAACATACCACGAGTGATGTAACTTAAAGGTACTGAAACCCATAATGACTCATTTTGAACGAGACGCAAAATAAACACAATTTAAAACTTGATGCGGTCTCAGTGACAAATTATTATTAATTTTTTAAAATTGTATATTTTGCAGTTTACATGCAGATGAACGTTCCAAAAATAAAACAACGATTTATATATCATTTGTATTGTGTAGGTATTGAGCAGATATTAATTTACTAATAATATCTTTATTTATAATAATTATTGTTTCGGGTGGTCGGGTGGTCCATATATTTGTTTTTAATTCTAACTTTTAATTTACATTTTAGCATTACACATAAGGTGACCATTCGTACTGATTTTACCAGGACAGTACTGGTTTTGGAACCTTTGTCCTGGTTAGTCAAGACAGTCAACCAGGACACAAACATTTACTGATGTGACTATTATTCTATTGATGTATTCACCTTGAATTATATTGTTACCTAGCGTCTCGCAAAAATTGCTAGTGTCCTATTTTAAATTTTGATTATTTACAACGATGGCGATGGCAGTTTGATCTATTGCCGAAAATCCGAACTCGAATTGACCTTGAATTAAAGTGTTCATTGACGTTTTGCAAAAATCACAGGTCCCCCCCTCTTTTATAATATGATTATTTAGACCTTTGGCAGTTTGATTTATTGCCGAGAATTCGAACTCGATTTGATCTTAAATTAAAGTGTTAGCTAGCGTTTTGCAAAATTCACAGGTCCCCCACCTCTATTATAATATGATTATTTATACCGTTGGTAGTTTGATTTATTGCCGAAAACCCAAACTTGATTCGACCTTGAATTAAATTGTTACTTAGCGTCCCGCAAAAATTGAAAGCGTCCACTCATATTTTAAATTTTGATTATTTAGAACTTTCGCAGTTTGATCAATTGTCGAAAATCCGAACTCGATTTGACCTTGAATTAAAGTGTTAGCTAGCGTTTTGCAAAATTCACAGTCCCCCCACCTTGTTTTATGATATGATTAAGTAGACCGTTGGCAGTTTGATTTATTGCCGAAAACCCGAAATCAATTCGACCTTGAATTAAATTATTGTTGCCTAACGTCTTGAAAAAATTCTACCCCTTTCTTAAATTTTGATTTTTTAGACCGTTAGCAGTTTGATGTATTGCCAAGAAGGAACCTTTGTCCTGGTTAGTTAAGACAGTTACCCAGGACACAACCATTTACTGATGTGCCCATTGTTCTATTGATGTATCGAAAGAAAGGTGAAAACCTAAAAAAAATTCCTCCGTTTTTCCATGTAGTAACTAGTTTTACATTTTTTCATAAAAATTGTCACCTTAATTACACATCAAATTAAAGCAAAGACCAAATTATAATATTATAAAGGATTAAATGCCTTCAAATAATTAAATATTAAATAACTACTAATGATTATAGTCCGGGAGCTAGCGACACAAAATTTTGTCAGATTTTATAAAGATTAATTTTAGTTTATTTGTGTCATATTAGAGCTACAGAAACCTGAAATTGATTCCTGCCGAGGCACCAGTGGGGCAGCGATCGACAGCGGTCTTCTGATTATGTTAAAAAAAAAAGGTAAATGTTGAAAATTATAAAAGCTGAAACTTTTTCTAATATTTAATAATATTTCAATAGGGTATAAAATGACATCCTGCCACTTCTGCTGTGGAACGGTCTACTCCTGCCATAGCCATATTTATGTGAAAATAAAATATCAATTGTTAGAAATATTAAAAGCTGAAATTTTTTTGTCATTTCTGTAATAATTAAAGCAATTAAAAAAACGTATCCTGCCAGCTATATGATGGGACCTGGCTTCGGCAGGAGCTAGGAAATAGTAAGGTAATATCACTTGAAACAAAATCGTTTGTTTCAACGCACAAGGTTTACAAGGTTTTGTAAAGTATCACAGCACTAAGTATGCAAACTGACAATATTAATTATTATTTATTATCATTATCAGTATAAATAGCGGATTATATGCAAAATGGAATATTTAGTAAAGTGCAAAACTAGTAGCAACGTGCAATTGTTATTATTACTTATAAAAAAACAATAACCGTGGAAACGTACATGACCAGCCTGATAAATGAAAATTTTAACAATTTCAAAAGCAATTTTTGACTTTTTAAGTAGAAAACTTATAGTTTCACTTGTAGTTTATATTTCTGTATTAATTTTGTATCTTTCATTTTCTCTCTAAAATAATTAGGTAAGCAGGAATTTGCATATATAAGTTTTTACATGTTAATTTATTATGTTCGGCTAACTCATTGAGCACCCGGTATAACAAATTATAAGGGAGATATACCAGGTATGAGACGGGTTTTGTTTTCAAGCCAAAACTTTTTATAGAAACCAAATATACCGAATATCTTAGATACCATTCGAAAGCTAATGATCATACGCAACTTTTTGCTGTAGAAAATATATTGATTCCGTCAAACCAAAAAAAGTTATGAGCATTTCCGTGATGAGTTGATTTTTGATCGAAAAAAAATTTGACACCAGGTATGAGACACCCGGTAAAATCTGCTAAATATGGGGAAATATGAAATAAAACAGCCACGAATACGGAAAATATCAATGTTTAATCATCATGAAGGCCTTCAGTGACCAAAATTACGAAAGAAAATGACACTTTTTTTCTATAATTTATACATCATATTTTTCGTCTTCATCTTCGGCTCATATCCAATTCGCAATGTTTGAACGTAAAGAAGCTGGCACGCATATTTGCACACTTCAAAAATTACATTCGATGAATTTGATGGAATTGGCAACAGTCTCATAACTGGTACTCTCGGCTGTCTCGCACCCGGAACATGACGCCATTTTTACAAAACACAGAAAAATTTATGTGTGAACATAAATCAGTCCAATCGACTACTTCATCGTAAAATATAAGGAAAATGATGAATTTCTATGCACTGTAATCTCATTTTTTCGTTGAATAACTAGTAATAACAGCAATTACAAAATAATCAAATAAAACTTTTTTCATGAAATTTTTACTCGATGTTTGGATCACATACAAAAATTGTGACTATTGACTCCGGTGTCTTAAAAAAAACTAGCTTCCAACATGAAAATATGTTGACACTAGTCAAAGCCAGAAAATTGGCATCGCAATATGGAAAAATATAAGTGGAGCCGTCTCATACCTGGTACAGCTCCCTTACTTAATACTTTGAGTATAACAAATATTGCATATAATTGTATGTATTATATGAAATGCTGGATTCAGAACATCTACCTATCACAGGAGAAATTACAAATAACACAGGACAACAAAACAAAAGCTTTTTTCTGCGGTCTTGGGTTTTGCAGTGAATTTGGATACACTAATGTAATAATGTACTCGTCACATAGTTATTTTGTTCAAATTGACTCTAGTTCTTATGTTAAGGGGGGGGGGTAAAGTTAATTTTAAGCAAAATCAGCATATTTCGATAATTTTTTTTGACGAAACTATTAATATATATTTATTGCTATAATTACTACATAATAAAGTGACATTTGAAGAATATACTGTGAAATTTTTATTAATTTTTATGAAGAAATGAGCCATTGACAGCGAATCTCCGCGAACATCTCAAAAAGAAATTTCCATTTTATTTTCAATATAAAGAGGTTGTCTTTATCTCAAAAACTGGAGTCAATTCGACAAATCTGAATTTTTTTTGTAATTTAGGTGACCATAATTACCCAAAATTGACTCATAAACCCCACACCTCAAAATCACTGTTCCCACTCTGTAGTCTTTGAATAAATTAAATATTTTTGTTTCATTTTATTTTCAATATAAAAGGGTTGTCTTTATCTCAAAAACTGGAGTCAATTCGATAAATCTGAAATTTTTTTTGAATTCAGGAGACCATAATTACCCAAAATCGACTCATAAACCCCAGACCGCAGAATCACTGTTGCCCTGTGTAATATATTAGATGTTCACTCTCAACAACTTTGCTCCTGCCGAAGCAAGGTCCCACCAAATGGCTGGTAGGATATGTGTTTTTCATTGCTTTAATTATTACAGAAATGACAAAAAAATTTCAGCTTTTAATATTTCTAACAATTGATATTTTATTTTCACATAAATATGGCTATGGCAGGAGTAGACCGTTCCACAGCAGAAGTGGCAGGATGTCATTTTATACCTTTTTGAAATATTATTAAATATTAGAAAAAGTTTCAGCTTTTATAATTTTCAACATTTACCTTTTTTTTTTAACATAATCAGAAGACCGCTGTGAATCGCTGCCCCGCCAACGAGTTGGCAGGAGTTCATTTTATTGATAAGTTTCATGAACATAATAAAATAAAAGATAAACCAAGGTTTATAAAATGTGACAATGAAAAATGTCGCTAGCTCCCGGACTATTATGCTTGTGTAGGTAGTCGATAAGGAGCGATAATATGAATAATATCAATTAAATTCAAGCCAGGCTAGGCTACTAAAGTTCTATTAAATGCATAATGTACATTTTCATTTTATTATTGATTTTTAAACAATAATTGAAGAACAAATAAATTTTAAGCCAAGTGTGTGTTATCTTTAGACGCGGAGAAAAAATCTATTTAATATCCTTCTTATCAGTTATAATGACAAGTAGGCATTTTGAAAAATCTATTTTCCATATTATTTCCGTATGTTCGGATGAACGGTCGCTCATCATGTATTAAAAAAATCAAAATTCACACATATTCAATTATTTTTGTGTTTTTGCTCTTTGATTTCATTTTTTTCCATTATTTTATTTAATAATGAATTAATTTTGTATTTCTTGTATTGCGTATTTGTAGTTCTTGATTTTTTTTATTACTGTAATTTACTATATACTTTATAATTACTTGAATTGTATTTCTAATAAATTTGATAAAAATCCGTCTTTATTTTACATTTCATACTCGAAAGCTACTATGTAGATAATATTTTTTATCAATTATTGTAAGATAATTTTAGAAATATTTGGTTAAAATTTTAACATTGTTTACATTTTTTAATTAAATAAGTTTTAAGGCGGGATTTTAGCAGTCGAAAGGAAATTGTAATCGATGCTATTATGATACCAAATTTTAAAGTTATTATTTGTTTATTAGACATCAAAAATATGTTATTGTAAGCCACTACGGGGAAATATTAAGAATAACGCAAATAATTTTTAAAACAAGACATTTTCGAACATAAAATACGCAATTATTAAGGCACGGATAACAATGAAAATTTTTTTCCGGGCAGTTAAAGGTTGTTTTGAGAGCACTACGAAGACAGATTTTTCAAATTTTTACTTATGCTTGCGCAGTAATATTTTAAAAATTGCTTATTTTCATGAACTTTGTGAATTTTTTTAACTGTTTTCTAACAAAAAAAAATGCAAATATCTCTTCGTAGTACTTTACAATAACATCTTTTCAATGTCTAGTAAAAAAATAAAACTTATAATTTCAGCAATAACTTTAAAATTTGATTTAATAATAGCATCGATTTCAACATATTTTCAACTGCTAAAAACTGCTAAAATTATAAAAACCAGAATATAAACAAAACTGTGCCAACGGTATAAAATGCATAAATGCAAATCAACGATTTTGTTTGTGTAAGTCGCCTACAACTAACTAAGAATAGTATAAAGCGCTATAATAGTATATAAGCAGTATAAAGTATACTGCTTTTAGCAAAGAGTACTGCTTTTAGCAAAGAGTATGTATATATATATATACATACATACATACATACATATCTTTTTTCGAAGTGGGGGTGCTAGCTTGACGTCAAATCAGCACCGCCCACCAAAGATTTATGTTTTATCGCGAAACCGTTGGAGTCCAAAATTCGCGATTACTTTGCACGCAATCATTCTAATATTCCATATTTCAGATAACATTCAAACCAGACCTCACCTTAAATCAAAATCTTTATAAGCCAATGAAAAATTGATCAGTCAGTGTTTCCCTACTGAATGCGGTCCTGTTTTTGATTTAAGGTGAGGTCTGGTTTGAATGTTATCTGAAATATGGAATATTAGAATGATTGCGTGCAAAGATAAAAATTAATTTACTATATTTTTGAGTCTCGTTTTTGTATTTTTAAATATTTGACTACATTTCTATTAATGTTTTTTGAAAAATTTTAAGATCTGTATTATGTTTTTTACTGCTGTGCTACTGTAGACTCGTTGGTATGTAATAATGTTGTTCTTTGCTATGATGTCCAACCTTATGATTGTTTTATAATTTTTAGACTCTGATGATGGCCTATATTAAAAGCCGAAACAGGTCAGCAACTATTTTGTGGCATTTTTATTTAAGGACCCAAAAAACCCAATATAATTTTTCCACCTAATATTTATATTAAAAATATTTGTTATAATTGGACGTAGTTATGCAAAAGGAAACCAAGCGACAAAATCATAAAATTTAGTGTATTTGCTATAAGCAAAGCTATAAGTGACCGAAATATGCATATTTACTTTGTGCAAAAGTGATCCATCTGAATATTGACTCTAACTCGCGTATAAGTATAAAAACTATCGGTATGAATAAAATCGTCTAAAGTAAATTTGCAAAAAAGAACCAAGCCATATGGTTAATCGTTAATGGTTAATCAATTGCAAAAAAACTACACGATCTCATTTCAATATGGCATCCATTAAATCCATTAAGGACTTTATTCAACCCATTTTGTAGATGAAACTGTGGTAAATGATATAGATGGATTTGGAGGTATTCAAGATTTTGAAACACATTATATGCTAATTATTTAATAATTAATTGATCAAATTATATATATTTTTGTAATAGTTGTATACAAATAAATTTATAATAAATAATTATTAAATAAATAAATTGGTATTAGTATGGAACCAAACGACATTTTTCAAAATTTTAGTGGTATAAGTAACTAATTTTAATAAAATTTTTCTGGTAACACAAAAAGCATATCATTACGTGATATTTAAACAAAATTAAAATATGCATAAATATCAATCGATTTAATTACTTTATAATACTTTAACTTTGAGCTTCAATATCTCAAAACTAACTTTTAGTGGATGGTTCCTTTTTGCATAACTACATCCAATTGTAGGTATGTAGGTATTTAAATATTATAATGTATCATATTATAAAAAAAATTATTAAAGACAAAACGACAGTTTCATTTAAAAAATAACTTAAATTTACTCTAACCTGATGCAGAAGAGACTTTTGCTTTTGCGCATCCAGTGGCGAAACTCCAATGCGCACGGGGGGCCCAGTGCCATAGGGGACCCAAGTGCATCATGAAAGGAATGAAACATTCCCGAAACTGATTGTTTTGCACAGAGGCCTAAAAGGAGTTGCTAAAAGGGATGCAAAGTTCAAATTAGAATGAACGCATTTTCTACTGTTGTTGAAAGCATTCCTAAACGTGCCACAAAGGAAACTTAGCGGTTGCATTAACCAGAAAAGCGGTTGGGACAATGAAAGAAAAGAAGACAGAATTAATAGCTACACCAAAAGCACCACAGAAAGCCGTTACCCAAGATTTATGCAACAATGAATTGATATAAAATACTACAGTGTCGGCTTAGGAACAATTTTGAAGTTATTCTGTTCTTTGCCTGTATGCTGCTGGTATATGCTGGACCTGGAGAAGATCGGTTATTAATGCTTGGTAATCACGTTTTGCTTGATGGATTGCCTAATGTAGACAGTTGGCCTGCCGACAGAACATTTACTGTTGTTCCGGGAATATTTTTTCAATTATAATATATCCTCAATTTCAAATTTGCAACAAGTATTAAACCAACTGGGATATACTGTTTCGTAAGGATAAGAGGCAAACAACATACGATCACATACTGCAAGAGGTTCAAAATCTCATTACAGATGCAAATCCAACAAAAATTATTTTTATCGCAATATATCGCAATCAGCTTATTCCAATTGAGTCGTGAAACCAATATAATGCAATGGTTCATGAAATTGCCCGAAATACAAATATTGTCGAAGGATATCACTTTAGTCTGAAAGTACTGTTCCTGTGAATTCATCCAAATCTATGGAAATTTTTAGAGGATATTCCTAATGACAGTAAGTTGCATTTATCCTCATTATTGCAAGTAGTTGCTGATGACAACATTATGCGAAAAAAAAATACTGCAAATTGAACATAAAAACAGTGGATAGAATTATTAATCTCGCGATCCATTCCGTTTGAACTTGTGGACAGTATAGTGCGCGGAGCGCGTTCGAGTGAGAGGAACATAGAATTTACAATTCTTCCATATGGCTGCGTGTCTTGATAACTCCTATAGGCAATGGTATTATTAACAGAGCAAAAAATAAATTAAAATGTAATTTATTATTTTTTTTTGATAATTTTCTATTGTCAAGCGTTTTCACCAATGAGAACATATAAAACGTGAAAATATAAAATTAAAAGTTGTAGCAAAGGTAGGGAGCATTCCAAAAACCTATTCAATAAAACTTGCCTTCCAAGACCTTAGCCGTGAAGTAAATAAATTGTCATGGACATCCTAAAGCCTTAAGGTCAACAGTAGCGAATATTAAGTAATTGTCGCCGGAGCCGGTTATCCTAATGCCAACTTAAAGGTTAATTGTCGCGAGGTCAATGGTCGTAAAACGCAATTGTTGCAAAGGCCAGTTATCAAGAGCCAATAGTCACGTAAGGCCAACTGTCTCAGGACTAACTGTCCCCTTATAAACATACAATTTTTATGTGCTAGATTTTTCTTTTTTTGTATTTTTTGTCTTTTTTCTCTTGTTTTTTCTGTATTTTATAATTCGTCTCCGCTCCTAGGTTTTCATTTCTTTTTCTGAGGCTAGTGATACGTTTCTTTCTTCCATCTCTCCATCTATTGTTTCGATTACCTTTTTATATTGGAGATGCAATTCCTTCTTGTTGCTGGTTTCTATCGGTAATTTCTCCTTTTCTATGCACTTTAAGGAAAAGGGAGATGTGATTTGGTTTCTCCGGTTTAGTATCTTGACTATTCACCAGTATTTCGTTTTTTCTTTTCTTAACATTTTGAAAAAGTTGTTCTAATTCTGGATTACTAAAAAGGCTCGAGTTTCCTTTCTGAGGATTTCCGTATTGGGTGAGCTTCTTACTCCACACTACTACTCACTTAAATATTTTGTAAAACTAAAGATAAAAGAACGCATTTCGAGTCATTAGTCTCATCGATTCGATGTAATTGTATCGCAATTATTATCATGCTGCGGCATGCTGTCTTCATGATTTTCAATGTGACATTATCATTTTCAAAATATTATTAACTGATGATTATTATTATCAAAATGTTATAAACACTAAATGTGAAAAATACTTTTTTTTTAATGTTTTTCTTAAACTGTTAAATACTAAAATGTAAAATCTAATCTAACCTAACCCAACTTTTCCTCTATTAAGAATTAAAAAAAATCTATTAAGTAAGATATTTTTACTAGTCTTTAGTCAAAAAGTTCTTTTTCAGTTATTGTGCAGTGTTTTATTTTGGACAGATTAAAACTTTCAGCTTTTCCTAAGATACTTTGAGATAGAAGCATGCCAATTCTAAAATTTAAAGTGCCTGTCTTTTTATTTTTGTATGCCTCAGCTGATTTCTTAGCATCTCTAAAATTAGATTAGAATTTATAAGATGCTGCCTGCCGATATTCAAAATGCTGCGATATTACCAGTATGCAAAAGTAAACTAAGGAATATGCTCTTTGAGCAGTGGTTTTCAAAGTGGGGGGCGCAGAGACCTGCAAAGGGGGACGTGGGACACTTGTGTAGTTGAGAAAAAAAATTATTTTTCTCTAAACTCCCTTCCCTTGTTTTGAAAAATTGAAAAGTTTTGTTTTGTGGAAAAGTACCTTTTTTTGAAGGGGGGCGCCTATAATATTTTTTGGTAGAAGGGAGGCGTGACATAAATAAATTTGGGAACCACTGTTTTAGAGCAATGCTTTTATAGGGTTGATGAACATTTGGCGTAGTGTTGGGCTTTAACGGCTCTGTAGAGTTTGTGAGGTTGTCATTCTGAGTTTTCTTCTTTGTTTGTATTATTCTGTTATATCCTTTTGACTTATCCGTTCGTATGCGATGTGAATTAATAAATTGATTGATTGATTGATTAAATTGAGTGTATATCCGAGAAATTCAATTGACAATATGAATTGAATTTAGGTCTTCAGTTATTTACGGTAAGAAAGTGATACAAAATTCTATTTTATCTTTATGCTGTTTTATTGCAGGAGCCAACTTCAGGTCAGAGCAACCATCTTGCACGTGTTTACAGTAAACGAAGAGATGTAGATATTTAGGTCAAATTTGAGATGTAAGTCATCGGCTGCGCCTCGTGACATACGATTAGTGTTGCCAGGTCCAGAATGCTCAATAGTGGGACGGAAGGTTAGAAAACCAGGATTTAAGTTTTTAAATCGGGACAACTAAAAGAAATTAATTTTTATTATAATTTTAAGCTTTTCATTATCAATAATTTTAATTCTTCATTTATTTGGACATGAAGATTTTTTAATTTCGTCTGAACTTCAATTATTATCGACTCATTCCAAATCGGGACATTCGGCGTCCCGATTAAGGGTGAATCGAGAGGTGTCCACAGCCGCTGAAAATCGGGCCATCCCGCGCAAGTCGGGACATCTGGCAACTCTACATAATATTACGATCCACCTCGCGTTTAATGAGCAATTTAAACATCTTGTTATACTGTAAATGCTTTTCATAATAATTGTAAATGTTTTATCAATAATTGTTTTATATAAAAATGTTGATATATTAAAATAAATTGTTCTTAATCAAGTATATAACAAGAATTACTTTTAATTTTTATTAGATATAATCACTTGTGTACATCAAAAAAAAAGCATTTCATTTTTATACATTACCAGTTTCTTTTTCATTGAGCTATTTTGTTATGCATCTTTAAACTAATTAAGTTTAATTAGTTATTATTATTTACTAGTGGTCTATTTTTGTAAAAAAAAACTCCTGTTAGATTTGTGATCTTTTCTGTTCATGTTATCCAAAAATACGTTTGCACAAAATATTTCGTTTTTTTAATATGTTTATAAAAATTAATTCCGGCTTTAAACAGGATTAAATAAACCACAATATTAATTAGTTAACCATTGGCTAACAAGATAATTTAACGAAAAAAAAATAGTACCTACTTATCATACAATTTATTATTACTTTGATACACGTAATAAAAAGCAAAAATCATCAAGCAACATGACTTTATTGCATAATTATACAATAATATATTACGATACCTATACATAATATATGTATACAGTGAAACTTCGCTAACCCGAATCTCAAGGGACCACCAAAAAAATTAGAATTAGAGAAACTTCGAGTTATGGAGATAAAATTAGACGTAAATATCTGTATGTTTTGAGAAAAAAAAATTCGATTTATAGAATAATTCGAGTTAGAGCAGTTCGAGTTAGAGAAGTTTCACTGTATTATATATTATTTACAGTAGATTATTTGTTTACTGTTTACTGTTTACAGGCTATTATGAATTTTTTCATATATTTTTGTAGAATTATTATCGAATAATATAATAACTATTACGTTATTTTTGTTTATATATTTATATACATTTATTTATAGAATAATAATAACTTTCAAGTTATTGTATTACATATAAGCATTGTAACAAACATTTTACAAAATTACTTTGATTAACATATTACAAAATTGAATTTGATATTAAAAATATATAAAAGTCTTTTAGAAGTAAATTTAAATTAATAACAAAATAAACAAAATAACAATGTACCACATTGCCCTCTTGAAAATTAAAATGAAATAAATAATTTCATTTGTTAAAATTATTAAAAAAATATGTAAGGAAAAAACTCAAACATTTTTAATATATTACCTGTCACGTTATTAACTTGGGAATAGAAATATTATATTTATGGATTATGATATTAGTCTTTTTTCAAAAATTAATAAAGAAGAACTTTGCAAATAGACAAAGTTTTTACTTCACTAGTAGCAGAAATAGCTATTTAAAAAAATTTTAAATATTGATCTGATTTAATTTGTGTATATTTTTTGTATGGATATACATATTAAGCATCATTACGAAGCCCAAAATGCCATATACAACGGTTAATGCGAAGCCCGCACCGTCAATACGAAGCCCGGTTTCGGGCATGATAAAAATCTCCGTGTATATAGAGTTAGTTATGCTAGATATTAACAGAGGACCTTATCCGTCGTTTTTTGCTAGGGCTTCGTAATTCTGACATATATCTCAAAACATACACGTTTAGTTAGTAGAAATTTTGTGCAGAGGGCGCGTCGGTTTGCCTGTATATACGAGCTGTATGTACTGTATATGGATAACCGATATTACCACGACCAACTTGTACTACATACTACCTGAAGCCCTAAACTTGGCAACAACGTATACATTGATATCTTGAAACAAATGTAAATAAATTCTAATAATAGCTTTAACGTCTGACGGGTATAATATTATTTGCTACGCTCATATTAGATTATTTAACTTTTAACTTCTGTTCTTATAAAAGATTAGTTTACTTTTTTAGAATTCATATAAAGAAAATCTCAAACGCATATTTAGATTTAACAATTTACTTCAAAAATTTTTGATTATAAAAATTAATTTTAGCAGATAGGTACTTAAAAAAATTAACTTTAAATTAGGGGCCATTCACAAAATACGTTCGCAAACAGAGGTGAGGGAGAAGTATTTCTTAACGTGTCGATATAAATCATACTTTAAAATCATTATAATTTTATATTTCAAATGACTGAAAAGAAATAAAATAACGGTTGGTCCGTAGGTTGGTTATTTAATAAAACTAGCATGTAAGCAAATAATGAATAATTAGCAAACGTTGTATTTTTGCAATAATTATCGTTTTTTTACAAATCTTATAATCATATTTTTTTACTTTGTTATAAATAATAGAGTAATTATTATAATTGTATTAATCCACATCGTTACAAAAATGTTAATAACTTCGTTTACCAAAAACATTTAAAATGAAATTGATTGCTAATTTGAATATGTGTAAAATAAAGAAATATTACAATTTTTCAAATGTAGGTATTTTAAAGAAAGTCATCGAAATTAACTAAAGTGTATCAAAGGTACACTAGTATGTAGTCAAAAATTCAATTTAGATCAACAGATGATTCAAAAACACTTAAGTTGGTGAAAAGTACCATCCTTTGATTTTATAATAAACTGGAAAATTATTTGAAAAATAAATTTTGTTAATGATTATTATTAAGTAACATAATAATTAATAACAATAGTGACTACTCGTGAATAAGATTAATAGTGAACAACTAAAGTTGTTCAAATTCTTAAACCTTAAGTACCTACAGTTTTTAAAGCGCTTGCATTTTCTGTAATTTAAGACTTTCGAATTTTTCCATTACTGAATTTTTCAAATTAGGACGAAATACGCATATTTGCAACGTGAAAACGACTGACATAACGAAATATTCGAAAGTTGTAGATTAAAGAATAGGGAAAATACAGTTGTTTTAAAAGCTGCCATATTCTATCAGAATAATTTGTCAGCATACTTAAGGGTTAATAAAAAATGCCGTATGCCGAAACACAAATTATACTCGTAATAAATCAGTCTCAATATTATATTTTGTCGCTGGTCCCCTCAAATCGAATGTTTGTGTAACATTCTAGAGATACATGTTGCTGGTCCAACCCCCAAATGAATTTTTTTATTAAAATTGGTGTCCAACATTCGAGTTTCAATGAGCTTCCATTCCCGTGGTTTAAACCTCAAACGTCGCGGAGTTATCCGCGTAATCTTTGGGGTGGAGAAGAGTGCTGTACAGACATGTTTTTCTATTTTTCTATTTTTTGTACTTTTCATAATTTTTGTATAATTTTGGTGTCAATCTATAGAGCTTCGTTTGAGCTTCAATATTCATATTTGTAATCTAATTTTGTTCAAAATTTTAAATTTTGTCCACCTCCGAGCAAGTTGCGGATGAAACCCCATAATTTTAATTTCGTAAATAACTTTTTAGTAACTCCAAAAGTAAGTTTTCAGAAAAATACATTTCATTAATTAATACATTTTAGAACTTATTTTAATTATTAGTAACATTTTATTATTAACCTGAAAGATTATACCATTAGATTATTGAATTTTACATTATCATTATTTGAAAAAATCTTAAAAAGTATTGCTATAAATATTTCAAAATTTGTGATTTCTTATTCAATTCGCCCCTATCATCCTAAAACCGACAATGGTTCTATAATCATAATTTTTTAGTTTATTGTTTATAAAGTTTCGTATAGGTAATAGTTTGAAATGTTAATGTTAGGTACAGGTAAGGTGACCATTCGTATTGATTTTACCAGGACAGTACTGGTTTTGGAACCTTTGTCCTGGTTAGTCAAGACGGTTAAACAGGACACAAAAATGTACTGATGTGATTATTGCTCTATTGATGTCCACCCCTATTTTAAATTTTGATTATTTACACCGTTGCGTTGGCAGTTCAATCTATTGCCAAAATTCCTAACTTGATTTGACCTTGAATTAAAGTATTAGCTAGCCTTTTGCAAAATTCACAGGTCCCTCCCCCGTTTTATCATATGATTAATTAGACCGTTGGGGGGTTTGATTTATTACCAAAAACCCTAACTTGATTCGACCTTGAATTAAATTGTTATCTAGCGTCCCGCAAAAATTGCAAGCGTCCACCCCTATTTTAAATTTTGATTATTTAGACCGTTGGCAGTTTGATGTATTGCCGAAAACCCAAACTCGATTCGACCTTGAATTAAAGTGTTAGTTTGCGTTTTGCAAAATTCACAGGTCCCCCCCCCCGTTTTATCATATGATTAATTAGACCTTTGGCAATTTGAATTATTTCCGAAAACCTGAACTTGATTAGACCTTGAATTAAATTGTTATCTAGCGTTCCGCAAAAATTGCAAGCGTCTACCCCTATTTTAAATTTTAATTATTTAGACCGTTGGCAGTTCGATCCATTGCCAATATTCCTAACTTGAGTTGACCTTGAATTAAAGTGTTAGCTAGCGTTTTGCAAAATTCACAGCCCCCCTCCCCTGTTTTATAATATGATTATTTAGACTGATATCATGTTGATCTATTGCCCAAAACCCGAATTCGATTTGACCTTGAATTAAAGGGTTAGCTAGCGTTGTGCAAAATTTACAGGCTCCCCCACCCGTTTTTTCATATGATTAATTAGACCGTTGGCAGTTTGATTTATTGCCAAAAACCCGAACCTGATTCGACCTTGAATTAAATTGTTGCCTAGCGTCCTGCAAAAATTGCAAGCGTCCACCCCTATTTAAAATTTTGATTATTTACACCGTTGGCAGTTTGATCTACTGCCAAAAATCCGAACTCGATTTTACCTTGAATTAAAGTGTTAGCTAGCGTTTTGCAAAATTCACAGTTCCCCCCTCTTATTTTAAGATATGATTAAGTAGACCGTTGGCAGTTTGATTTATTGCCGAAAACCTTAACTTGATTTGACCTTGAATTAAATTGTTGCCTAGCGTCTTACAATAATTGCAAGCGTCCACCCCTATTTTAAATTTTGATATTTTCGACCGTTGGCAGTATGATTAATTGCCGAGAACCCGAATTCAAAAAAATAATTTTTTACAAAAAATTTCTAAATTAAATACATAATATTAAGGTGACCATTCGTACTGATTTTACCAGGACAGTACTGGTTTTGGAACCTTTGTCCTGGTTAGTCAAGACAGTTAACCAGGACACAAAAATTTACTGATGTGACTATTGTTCTATTGATGTATCGAAAGAAAGGTGAAAACCTTAAACAAAAAGCAAAAAAGGCTCTTCATTTTTCCATGTACTACCTACTGATTTTACATTTCATAAAAATTGTCACCTTATTGTACAGGTGTACATTTGGAAACAATCTACCTTAAATTTCTCAAGAACTACACGAAATATCAAATATAATAAATTTTGTTCCCGCATAAAATTTGCTGAATTTGTTAACTAAATTTTATGGACTACAAAATACTGCCGACCGCCGTGCCGACCCATACAAATTAGTTTTATAAACGCCGTAGGTGGCAAAGAATTTGTTTGGTAACATTGGTAGATCAAAATTTCTAACCATGGAAAGTGTGCAAAAAGTAGGACCATTGTAGGACTAATATTTTAGGATCAATAGTTTTCATAATATTTAATAATCGCTAGTTTTCCACAATCTTAAAACTTTATTCAAACATATCAAAAGAAATTTATTTACTTGACAAAACCATGGTTAATAATGTATTTACAAATAAAAATTTCAAATTCGCAAATAAATTCGTAAAAACATAAAGTTTCTGTTTTTTTATAACGAAAGAATCTTAATGTTAAAATTTTACTAGTAGGTACATCTCAGTTTAATAAGTAGGTAATTAGGTTATTTTGAAGTAGGTACCAACGACATTTTATATGTACTTAAATAAATAATTAATAAAAATTATAAATGTTATTTGGAATCTTTTTCCACTATCTAACTTAAATTAAAATAGCGCTGATTGTTTTTACAACTTATGGCAAGTGTATTCAACAGCAACTTATATAAATAATAATCAGACGCGATGTGAGAAATCATATGTAACTTAACACCGGTAAAGCCATTATGAAAAGTGGCATCAATGGTGGGATTCGTAAACCCGTAAAATACATACATTATATACAATTGGGCTTGATAAGTCTGTTGTATGTGTAGGGACTCATAAAAGCTGTAGAATAGTTTTTTTAATGTATAATAAAAAACTTTACCCCTCTTCGTTTGCCATATATTCCATCACAATAAGTTGCCTATATACTTAAAATTTCTATCGATAGCATTAATATAAAACCCGGGAGTCAGGAGGCCTGTAGTATGTACCGGGCGTAGGATCCCCCGTCAGTCACGTATTGATATACACAACATATATTAAATACAACAGAGTTGCATAAACAGAATATTGTTAATCAAATTTAAAAAACAATAAAGATTAGAAATATTCAAAACTAGCGGTAAAAATCAAAAAAAATTTTTCAAATCAAAAAAGAATTTTTTTTATTTATTTACATTTTTATTTATGAAATTTATGAATTTAATCCATTGATTGAAGTACGGAGAAACTTCTGATATAGATTAAATTAGGAAATTTAGGAAAAGGAAAACATTTTTCACATAATATAACCCCACTTAATAAAAAAAATGAACTTATGTACATAGTTGCAGCTAGGTTTTTAATATGAGGAAGCGGCTGCAAAAGTGTTAACATCGCATCATACATTTATTTTAAACTGGATTTCGATAACTATAGCATAATTTCTACGTAAAAACAGATTTCAGTTATTCAAAACTCGTGATTTTCAAGATCGGGCAACCTTCAGGAAAGTTGTTACCAACAGCGTGAGTGTAAAAACTCATTCGATATTTTCTTAAATCTATAGTTTACAGCGAACGCTTTTAATAAAAATAATAAAAAATGCAATATTAATATGTTTTTGGCCATTACAACTTAGGTAGCAATGTATAGATTGCCAAATTATTCCAAAAAACCATTTGAAAAACTTCAAGTAACTCAATGGGTGGGAAACTAGAAAAGCTCAGATTTCCTTGCTAAATAGCTGAAATTGAAAAATAAAAACTAGATTCAATCAATCAGAGGCTTCCATTCCTGACGGAATATAGCCACATCTTAGAAGTCCTCACAATCCATTTCATGAGATAGATTACTTTTCTGTTACTACTCTTTGCTATAACTTTTGATGTGATTTTGCTCTGTTTACAATCAGTTTCTATGTTTTTCTATTCGTGCATTTTTCTCTCCAGAGCTTTACTTCCATATCATTTCAGTTTTTCATTACGTTATCCCACAATCTAATTCTTGGCCTTCCTCTGCTTGTATTGTAAAAATCGTTTATTTTTCGTCCACATCTTTGTCTTTGGAGCATAACATTAATTATTGATATGACGAAAGAGTTTGTATTAATTTTCAAATATGCTATTCTATCATTTATTAGTTTAAAAAGCCATACATTTTTCGATATTTTCTTCGGAACAAAAAAAATTCATCCCATTTCTTTCCTGCTTCTTTCCTCCTGAATACAACAACACATGTTCATGTTTTGATATTTCTCCTTCTCTTTAAATTTTATTTCTTTCCATGTTCCTATTCAAGTTTTTTTCTTGTTTTCTTTTATTTTGTTCTTAGCTGCATGATTTCTTGTTTTACCTACTACTCCTTGTTCCATTTCCGTTGCTTTTGTGTCGTTTCCGTTTTACGGAGCGAAGTATTTTCTCCTGCCTTTAGTTTTTTGACCAGGGATTTCCTCCTTATTTAATTTAACTTTTCGTTCTCTTTTTATTCCATTCAAATAGGCTTTCGTTTATTACTACCTTTTGAAAACCTACTTTCACTTTTTCTCCGTTCTCTTTCTCTTTGAATTTTAATTTCTTTTTCATGAAAGTTCTCGAATTCTTTAACTGTTATTATTATCTATAGTTTTTAACCCTTTTGAAATAATGTTGTTCTTCCTTTGTCGTTTTTCGTTATTTTTGTTGTTTTCCTCCAAAGTGTTTATTCTTCTATTCAGTTCTCGTTTTTCATCCTCCCACTCTTTCTCCTTTTTTACGAGAACATCTTTCAAATCCTGAATTTCCTTTTTAAATTGGGTTGTGGTTTTATTAATGTCTTTAATTTCTTGTTTTATATCTAATGTACTCTCCCTGAATTGCTTTAGTATGATTTCAATCGGTTACATCGAAAACCTCCATTTTCTTTTCTAACACAACTTTTTACCTTTTTAAGCAAATTTTTAATTTAAATTTTTTTAGGTTGTTATTATTTCAAGATACAGTTAACAGCCGTATTCATAAAAATATCTTAAAATACTCTTTAAACCTATTTTAGTTAAAACGTGTTTTAAGGCTTACAGAGCAGCTGTTTAACTTTCGTTCATTCATAAACTGACCGTAAACCTCCGGTAACTAAAATGCTGTTACAATACCTATTCTAGTAACTTTAGTGTAGTGCATTTGGTATTTTCAAATTATGTGAATTAATATGTAAATATTAGAACTAAACTAACCTAAATATTCAGTTTTCATTATCATAACCAGTGATTTTCTAGAAAATCACTGATCATAACGATTCGTAAAAACTCATAAAGTTTGGTTTACAGATATGGTGTATGATATGTATATAGTATGGTGTGCTCGCTAGCCGTCCCAGTTTCGTCTTATCCGCGCATGACGTCAGCTTCGAGGATCCGTACCTACACTCCTATGTTACTAATGTTAAATTTGCACATTTTGAAACCGTTTTTTGACGTATAAAAATCGCTTTTACAGCATAACGTTTAAAACATTTTTTTGTTAAAAATTTTATTGTCTTAAATTTTGTACCTATACATTTTACTATTTTGTCGCCCCGTTTTCGACTGACATCAAGACTCTGTAAAATACAAAAATACTATCTGTCCGATTAATGTTTCTTTCTTTGTTTAATTAATGAAATTATTTTTCAATTTTTATTTCGATGACATGTTTTGTGTAAAAGCTTACACATTTTCAAGTCTTTAAATAAATTGTAATTAGTTTAAATGTTTTTATAAATTTGAAATAAAAATATTTTTGAAGTGAAATTTTTGAAATTAAGTTGAAGTTAATAAAAACAATAATTATTTAAATTAATAAAAGTTTAACTTCAAAAATATTTTTATTTCTACAAAAATATTTAAACCAATTACAGTTTATTTAAAGACTTGAAAATGTGTAATCTTTTACACGAAACATGTCGAAATATATTGGATCCTTGAAAAATAATTTCATTAATTAATCGAAGAAGTACTTAAAAATAAAAAATATATTCAACTTCGAGAAACAAACCCATTTTTAATAATGATTTTCAAGATCCCATTATTTTGTTATTAGTAATTCATTAATTAATTAAACCCTGGTAAACGGAATTGAGCTTTACTATGTCAAACTCAGTCAAACTGTACGTTAATATCGCCAGAGTACCTCGAAAGTGACGTCACAGACAATCGGCAGCATGCGCGTGAGCACACCATACTATATTCACACCACGGTGTATTTCAATTTTCCAATGATGCATAATTGATAAAAAATGCTATTTTGTGTTTTAAACTTGTGTTTTTCAATCCAGTCTGTAACTTCCTCGTTATCATTACAGTTTTTGGTCAAGTTTGGTTTCGTAAACAAGTCTGAAGCAAAATCGAATAGACTAGGTAAGTGTGATGTCACAAGTCGCGCGCGCATTTGAAAACCTTTCCAAACAAAACCTTTCCACATAGGGTCCGTTACTTTGGCCCCCCCCCAGTTAAAATTTTTAGCCAAAAAGCTAGCTCCCGAATCTACGGAGCTGGCACCGGCTAGCACCCAAATATTAAAGCTAGCACCATTATAGTTTTTTCACAAATCCAAATTGAAAGTGGGGGGGGGGGGCTAAAGTAACGCTAGCCCCCCCCCCCAGTTAATATTTTGGCTCCAAAAGCTAGCTCCTTAATCTGTATAGCTAGCACCAGCTAGCACCCAAATATTAGAGCTAGCACCGTTACAGTTTGTTTGCAAATCCATATTGAAACTGGGGGGGCTAAAGTAACGCTAGCCCCCCCCCCCCCCAGTTAATATTTTGACTCCAAAAGCTAGCTCCTTAATCTATATAGCTAGCACCAGCTAGCACCCAATTATTAGAGCTAGCACCGTTACAGATTTTTCACAAATTAGTATTTAATAAAAATGTCTAGATGTTTCAGTTCACTGCGCATGAGCAATGATAGATTCCACATGCCCCGCCCATTCTAAACTTTACTAATAATTTTTTAACAGCTTAAAACTTATTGTTAATCTACATTATGTAATTTATTTAAGAACTCCGATATTGTCTTATATGCTATAGATAATAAAATGACACCCTACTATTTGATTTGGCGAAACATCTTCTTAATTTTTTAACCAGTCATTATAAATTTCCCATTCACCATTGAGTCGCCTTCTATAAGTCAAAAAGTGTCCCATATAATTTCAAAACTTTGTATCTTTAAAATATAATGCGCGTTATTTACTCGGGAAGGGGGGCAGAAGTATATCTTCAGTCTTGCTTTTAGCGTCAACCCTGGCTATTATAGAGACCGAAATTAACTGAACTAAAATGGTTTATCGGTAGAATTAGCACATAATATCCAAACATGTAATTAGAAACAATAGGTTCTTGCAAAAGATTACTTTTTTCGGTTACCTGTTTCATCTGGTGTATTAACTCTATTTTTTGCGAAATCAGAAATGTTCTTGCACCAACTTCCAAAATTATTAACGGCTTATTATTATCAGTCATAGAGAGTGTCGACAAAGGGATTGGGGGCACTGGGGGATTTGTCCCCGGGGCGTGGGATCTCTCAAGAGCCCGAGGGAGCCCAGATGAATAATTGGCATTGCCGAAAATTAGTTGATTACTGATTTTTTTAAATTAATTTTACCTATTTTAGATGTTTTGTGCGTAGTTTTAAAAATACGAAGTTTCATATTTTTCTTTTTTATTTATGAAATTTTAAAGAGTAGAGGGCTCGCAAAAAGTCTTGTCACGGGGCCCGACGGCCCTGAGTGCTGGCGCTAGGATATGTGACGCTCTAGGAAAAAAATCTATTATTGCCCCCCCCCCATTTATATAGTAGTACTAAGCTGGGAGGTAAGAATCCGCGATATTTAAAAATATTCTTACATTTACATATTTTTATTTAAAAAAATACCTTTCGAACAAAAATAAAACTTAAAGAAATAATCAAATAACTTTTCTGGCCATTTTTGCGGCCAAAACTGCATCTCGATCTGGTTTTGCGTCCTAGGCAGTTGCTTAGTTTGCGTAGTGCATCTAGGGCCAGCACTGGCCATAGATAAGAGAATTTCGGTCTCTATAATAGCCGGGGCTGGCGCTATCAGCATGACTGAAGATTTGTTTCTGCCCCCCCCCCTTTCCGAGTAAATAACACGCATTATATATTTTAAGAATACAAAGTTTTGAAATTATATGGTACACTTTTTGACCTATGGAAGACGACACAATGGTAAATGGGAAATTTATAATGACTGGTTAAAAAATTAAGAAGATGTTTCGCCAAATCAAATAGTCGGGTGTCATTTTCTTATCTATAGCATGTAAGATAACATCGGAGTTCTGAAATAAATTACATAATGTAGATTAAACATAAGCTTAAAGCTGTTAAAAAATGATTAGTAAAGTTTAGAATGGGCGGGGCATGTGGAATCTATCATTGCTCATGCGCAGTGGAATGAAACATCTAGACATTTTTTCAAATACTAATTTGTAAAAAATCTGTAACGGTGCTAGCTCTAATAATTGGGTGCTAGCTGGTGCTAGCTATATAGATTAAGGAGCTAGCTTTTGGAGTCAAAATATTAACTGGGGGGGGCTAGCGTTACTTTAGCCCCCCCCCCCAGTTTCAATATGGATTTGCAAACAAACTGTAACGGTGCTAGCTCTAATATTTGGGTGCTAGCTGGTGCTAGCTATGTAGATTAAGGAGCTAGCTTTTGGAGCCAAAATATTAACTGGGGGGGGGGGGGCTAGCGTTACTTTAGCCCCCCCCCACTTTCAATTTGGATTTGTGAAAAAACTAAAATGGTGCTAGCTTTAATATTTGGGTGCTAGCCGGTGCTAGCTCCGTAGATTCGGGAGCTAGCTTTTTGGCCAAAAATTTTAACTGGGGGGGGGCCAAAGTAACGGACCCTTCCACATACAAATTCCCATAAGAGGATTTGTTATTGAATTGAAACGTTTTGATACGCTAACAATTACTATAATCTATAAAAACTAACTCTTTGATGTCTCTTGTTCATGACTATATATACTAAAACCCTTATTTCAGTAATTCCAGTATAAAAAAAAGCAATAACAAATCCTCTTATGGGAGTTTGTATGCAAAAAGATTTTGTATGGAAAGGTTTTTGAAATGCGCGCGCGACTTGTGACGTCAGGACTTACGTGGTCTATTCAAATTCGAATTCGTAACGGAGTTCGTTTGAACTACCTTTTTTCTTAAAAAAAAAATCTTTTGAATAAAACTTTAAATTTTTTAAATATTAATATTTTTTTATATTTTATACAAAATTAGTTATTTATAATAATAAAAATTAAAATAATTATTATTTATTTGTACAAAATGTTTTTAAATATTTAAAATATTTTCAACGAATTCGAAATGATTAACGAAGGCGTCAGAAAATTCGTACAATAATTCGATTGTAACTATTATGGTGGTAAGGAAAGCATTTACAAATTTGAGGTGTAGTGAATATGAACGCAACAACTGAACTATCGCGTTGCTTTTTTTTATAAATTTACAGGTTAGAATATCAACATGGTACTATAACTTTAAAGTTATAAGTTAAAAGTAAAATAAATAAATAAAGTTATAACGTTAAAGTTATAGTATCATGGAATATCAAGAAGAACGGTTAGAAAGAGAAGAACTGGAAAACCAGCAACGTGGAGTGGAAGAAGATTTAATCAAAACATTTTGCAACATTTTATAGTAAATAATTTTTAATGAAAAACTTACCTAATAGTGCTTCTATTATCATCTTCCTCAAGCCAATTTTCGCTCCTTTTTTTTTTTTTAATGTCACTCATTATTAAATAATATCAAAATAGATAATAACCACAATAATTGATCACGATGAATTATTTATTGTTGGAATTTCTACTAATTATTTCTACTGTTTTATTCTTCTTTAAAGATTTAAATAAATTATTTTGTTATATATAAGCAACTAAAATTTTTTGTTTCCTCCAATAAAATTTTTTTTTGTTTTAAATAAATTTTTGTTGGGCCAAAAATATTTTATTTAAATTAAACAAAATTTATTTGCTCCAAAAAAATAATTCAAACAAAATAGTTTTTTTTATTCAAAGAAAACGTTTTTACTGTGTGTATTTTATGTTAAAATTTCCTTAAAATAGGTTTAAAGAAGGCTCTACCCAGTTTTAAATATTGCCAAAGTTAAAACACTGTTAAAGAGTGTTTTAAGGCTAAAATGCGTTTATGAATAGTGTTTTTTGACGTTAAGGTTAAAATAGGTTTGAAGGGTTCTTGAAGTCCATGGTACTCGGTGTATCCCCGGTGTAACTCTCGGTGCAGGCCCGTAGCCAAGGGGGGGTACCTGGGGGCACGTGCCCCTCCCGAAATGTATAAAAATAAATTTTTTTGAAAGAAAATTGGAATTTCGAAAATAAGATTGGTAAATAGATATATTTTAAAGTGGGAAAAATGTTTTTGGAAGAGGAACCCCAAAATTTATTTTTATTTTTACGAGTGCCCCCCTCCAAAATAAAATTCTGGTTACGGGCCTGTCTTGGTGTATTTGTTTCGTAACGACTTTTAACACAATTTCAGGTTAATTTTTAGCCTCTATGGTAAAACGTTCAATGCACTTTATAATTTTTAGTTTTTTCCCGGCTTTCTGTTTATTTTCCAGAATCTTTGAAGTGGAAACTGTGTATCTTACATCTCTCTAGGACATAGGGAAGTTGATTAAATTTGGCTTTTAAAAAGTCCGTGCTCACGGACGGGACGTCGCCAACACCAAGTTAAATAAAAGCTTTTAAAAATAACAAATTTTTTAAAAAATTCATGCAAACTTTGCGGGTGAATTCTGATTATTGAATATCCAATTCGAAGTGCGCCCAGAAAAATTCTGCCATCCGCTGCTGTCGAGATCTATTTTTATTATAAAACAGGTACTCTAACTACTGTGCTTAATTCCGGCTGTGTGTATCGAGTACCGACTTTTGTTAGCAAAAGCAATTAAATTGTTTTATTTTTATTAAATTTATTAAATTAAATTGCAATTAATTGTTTCATTAATTTTCAAACATGTGGTATGTGTGTAGCAATTTAAATTACGGGATTGCAAAGAAATGTGTGTAGACTGTAGATCCTCAAAAAAGTTTGATCCTGGCCTGTGTTGAATAAAATCGAATTTATTCTGATATGTCTGATTACGGTCCTGTTTGGACCTTTAACGATCCGTTATTTAAAAATGTGACAGGTGAACCTGACAGTTCCATCATTTGGATCAATGCAGTTTTCTAATAAAATAACTTTATAATTTTTCGTACAACGATCTATTTGTAAAAAAAGTAAATCAAACTATTTAATAATTATACTCACAAGCTTGCTGGAAACCAAAATTTCGTAATTTTATTTAAAAATTTAATTGTTTGGTTATGTTATTGTTTTATTTAAAACGACCGTTATAAATCTGATTTTTAAGACGTACTTCTCAAGAAAGGAAGTTAATTAAAACTTGTAAGTTGTTGTTTTATTAGTACATTTTAAAAATTTATATACGAATTCGACTAAATGTTAATAGCAATAATTGTATTTAATAATTAAGGTAATTTTTCAGTGACATTGACGGAGCCTGCCACTTAAAGAACTAAAATTTTTCCAATTTGAATGATTGAAATCGTAAAAAAATGCCTATATATTCGCGTTTAAAGCATGAAAAGGAAACCGTAAGTGTTGAACATAGGAAAGCGGAGGTCGAGTTGGTAAATGCCCGAGTGACTAAAACCAAAAAGGAAATTGAAGAGTTGAAAGCACAATTGCAACAGTTAATAAGTGATGGAATTAAAAAAACGAATTTTACTGAAACTAAGCAAAATATTGTAGCCTTAAGTGATGAATACAAAAATGGAACGTACAACGAAGAAACTCCAGTTGGTAAAAAAAGTGAATCGGTAGTTTCTAATGCAGCCGATGCAAATAAAGCAAGGACTTTTAAGGATAGCATTGCTGATATTATCGGCAATACTAACGAAGTGCACCATTCTGTACCCGTTAGACATTCTACGTCACCACAGAGAAGTAAAGCTGATTTGCAAGACGATGTTCCTAAAAAAGTACGACATTATGACCAAGAAAGTGCAAGAAAGTATATGGAGAAACAAAAACAAAAAAGGAAACAATTAATGAACCATCAAAAACACGAAAATGCAGATTTTCAACAAATGAAAAAACAGAGGTTAGAAGAATTGCGTCGGAAATCACAAGAGTTATTATCAAAAAATGTCAAAAGAAGATCCGTTCAAAAAGAAGATAAAAACAGCATTAATCAAGAAAATGCAAAAAACTTATTTTCTAATGTTACAGTTCACAAAGATACAATGCAAAAGAGCAAATCGGAAAATGTTCTGTCTAGTCAAAATAAGAGCTTCAAGTTGTCTCATCCTGAACTCAAAAACATTACTTTTAGATCTCCCAATACAGATTATTTAAGTGCCATTGCAATCCTGAATGAGACCAAACGTGAATTGGAACGAGAAAAAGCGGCTATCAAAATTCAATCTGCTTTTCGGTGTTATTGTCAGCGTAAAAAATTCCTTTTAAGTGAAATACAAAAACAAGAAAAGGAAGTACAAACTCAAGAAAACATTCCAGTATGGTTACAACAACCCACTGCCATGCCTTACCCTTATAACTTTATCGATGCTGTGAAAAAGAAATTAAATTTGGCTGTTCAACAAATTAATACTTATAATATAGAACCTACTATAAATACAGTTGTAAGTGAAACAAGTGCACACAAGTCTTTTAGTCATGATAAATTTCAAAATTTAGAAGAAAGTCAACAACCAAAGCTCAACGCTCCGTCATTGTTTTTGCCGCACAAATGTCTTACATTAGATACTAAAACCGTTGAACCTTTAGGGTTGACAGCCAAAGCTTTAACTTTAGATTTACAAAATATAAAATTTAAACCAGGTGTTACTACAAATCAACAAAATGCCGATTTGCAAAGAGTAAAATTCCAACCAAGCCAACAGCAAAATAGCGATTCGGACACATCGAAAAACATTCCAGATCTCTCCAGCGAAAACAGTGTTAAGCATTCCATTAAAAGGCGACATTCCTCCGACACCGATGATAAAAAATTCCAAATTAATGTCGAAAAGATCAAGAAAATGAAGTTGCATCAACCAAAACGTATCAATTTTGATACTGTTAATGACTCGAGTTCACCAGAGGAAGTCTTTTCACAAAATAATTTAAACTCTGATTTTTTGCATCTCAATCATAATTACGTATCATCGGGAAAAGAAAGCATAATATCTTCTAATAAATGTGATTATTTTACAAACCATTCCACTAATAAATCTTTGCAAAAGAATAAAAATGACAGCAGTAATTTGAACTCTCTAAAATCTAGTTTGAAGAATGGCAGCAATACTGAAATTTTAACAGAAGTTAATTCACCAGAAACTGTAGCTTTTAAAAGCGTAGTTGAAAAATCGAAAAGTAATACACAACATGAAAGCATAAGTCCTGTTAAAAGTCGACATTCGGATGTTACCAAAAGTAGAACTGCAAGTGGAATTGAGAAATCGAAAAGTAATACAGTAGAGGAAAGCATTAGTTCTGTTAAAAATCGACACTTGGATGTTACCAAAAGTACAACTACAAGTGTAATTGAGAAATCAAAAAGTAATACACGAGATGAAAGTATAAGTTCTGTTAAAAGTCAACACTCGGATGTTACCAAAAGTAGAAATAGTAAGGAAAGTTTGAAAGCTAAAAGTGATACCGTTGTTAGTCAAGATGCAGAATACTCTAGTAACTTTGCAAGCATAACTTCCAATTCTTTGTTACCTTCGTTGAAATACCCAAGCGCTTCGTTAAGAAGTTCTCATTCTAGTCTAAATAAGTTGAGGGACAACGAAGATGAAAATACTGATAAATCAATTACCAATATTGTTTTAAAAGATGGGGAGAAAACTAAAACACAGGTATGAAAGAATCGTAATATTTTATGGTACAAAATTTGTTTATTTTATAATTTTGTAGATAAAAACCAGCGAAATTCATCTAAAATTTGAAGCAGAGTTGCATCTTTTAAATGACTTCAATGATTCACTTCGACAAGTTATGGCGGTTGAAAAGGTAAATACATCTTTGTTTGAAATTAGGTATTTAAAGTGATTTCAGGCTTCCTCTTAGACTTCTTCTTTTCTTTTCTTCTTTTTACTTTTTTCTTCTTGTTGAATGACACCCAACACTTTTTGGAACTACCAAAGACTTCTTTAAACTACTTTACAACTGTATCAGACTTCTGTGTGGTTTACTTCTTGGATAGATTGTCTTGGTTGGATCACTCTGTATAATAGTTATTCTGAAATAATTAATATATAACATTGATGATCTAATTTGTTCAAAACAATATAAAAACTGGAAACAAAAAATGCTGATCTAGCTTACACTCGACATCTTGAACAAATTATTCTTATTTTAAGTCTTGAACATTTTAAATTAAATTATTGTGTTTGTTAGATTGGTTTTATATTTTATTATTTTGCAGTCTTTGTTAGAATTGAGAGATAAAAAAAGCACAACGAATGAGAGCAACACAGTAGCACCAATGTTGTTTACTCGAGACACACAAACATCAATAGTAACAAAGTCATCTACAGATCCTAAAGTTACTAATAATAATACAGATCTAAATTCAACAATTAATTATTCACGAGGATCAGAAGTACTCGATCTCACAGAAAATTTTGCAAGGGAAAATACGGATATGACTGAGTCGAGTTTAATTGTTTCTGGTATGGAACTGTCACAATTACAAGACAATTCGTTAAGTTTATCACTCGAACAAAGTAACTTTAATGTTTCTGTTCGAGGTGATATTTCTGATAGGAGCATGATGAAGGATATACCACTTGAAATGGTGAGTGCTAGATAATTTAATTTTAAATATTTAACATTGTAGAGACTTGATTATTCTTATCATTTATTTTGAAACTGTCTTAATTTGTTCATAATTAACGATTACTCAGCGTGTATTAAATTACTTACATATTTTGCATTCCATATATATTTACTTGACCTTTTAACGATGTTAAATTATTATTAATTGCATATTTTTTCTGTTAGTTCGATCAGCTTATTCAAGATGAAGACATACGAATAGAAAATTTAAAAACAATTTTAAAAATTCGTGAAAAATCTTTGGTGGACCGTACCAAAGGCGAACTAGCTTGGTTAGAAGTACAAAAGAAGTAAGTTTATTATTAAATCAGAATTTTATTTAAAGTTTCAAATTAAAATTTGTTTTAGGCAACTGAAAGATTCTGGTCAGTTGCAACAAATTTCAGCAATTAAGAAAAAGCAAAGAGGATTGCTAATAAAACTAGAACATGAACGACATGAAATGCAAAGGTATGTTTTATACAGAATAATTCAAAGAAATTGAGATTTATTGAGTTAGAATACAGATTTTTTCTAGTCTAACTGCATAATATGGTTTTCTAAAACTGAATATTTTCCCACTTCTATTTTTAGTTTATCCCAAAGTTTCTTTGTAAAGTTTATGTCAGGGATTGAGAAGGCCAGGTTAAAACAGATAACTTTTGATCTTCAAAGAACTTCCATGTTTTCTTTAATCCAATAAATAGGACCTACACTATACCATGAAAATGTTCCCTATAACGTGATATTTCTTTATCCGTGCTTAACTGTTTTTCTTTGTATATTTAAGGTGGAATTCTTGATTCAGCGGGCTGCATACATACTTTCTACCATTCGAAGCCATCAAATTAATCATACACCACACAGAATATTTATTCATTTTTGTATTCTTACTAGGCCGGTTCAATCTAAATGATCATTTGCAAATTTTATTCTTTAAAGATAGAAGAAGGATATTTCTAGACACTCTGCTCTTTATTATTATTCTCTGCCAGCCTTCTTCGAACTATACGTGCACTTATAGTGAGATCCAGTAATAATTGAATGTCATGGGAAGATTTAAAAGGATCATTTTTAGAAGTATGCACAAATGTGCGGTCAGTCTTGGTTGAAAATTTTTGTCTAGAACGCCGAATTTCCAGATTATTTTTTAATTTTAATGCATTTTCTACCAATTCCTTGAAGCACTTAACAATTTTTACTATTTGGCATTGGAATTTTTCCTCTGTACGAAGTCTGAATTTGTATTCTTTTGAAAGGAGTGCAATGAACACTACAACCAATTTTAACTAAAAACTACTAATGCTCGATTTCTTCACTTTGAGATATCTATCGGATAAGTAAGATAAGATATTTTCCTTCTACCTGGACTTCTTCTACCATATCTTCCCCTGGATGATAAGAATCAGTATTCCATAGGTCTCTGGGTGTCTCATAACGTGCACAAGGTAGGAACGTTTTCTGGTCTTGATGGTTTTAATTATTTCCACTTCCTTACCCATTCTCCTTAAGACCTTGAGATTTGTCACTCTGTCCATCCAGCTAATTCTGATCCTACGTCTGTACACCCACACCTCAAAAACTTCCAGCTAGGTTAAGGTCTATGATTCCACCCCATATAGCAGAACAGACACAACATAGCACCGTACCATTCTAATTCGTTGTTGTAAGTTTATCTAGTGGCTGCAAAGTATGTACATTCTTCATGAGTACAAAAGCTGCTCTGGCTATTTCTAAGCGACACCAAATCTCTAAAGAGTGATCCTATTGATCATTGATTGTACACCCCAGATATTTAATTTCTCGCTTTCTCCAACGGAATTTCGCCGACTTACGCTCCTAGATCAAAAACTTGCTCTTTGCTAATACAGTAGAACCCCCATCATTCGACATAAACGGGACCTATTTCCTGTCCAAGCATAGAATTTGTCGAATAGAGAAATGAAATAAATATCTTTATATGATATAAACATATCATGTTAATCTTGATTACGATAAGAATTTATTTACACTATACCTTACCCAGCAAACTTTATGATTTAATTTAAATATACAAATTTTGTAAAAAGAATTATTTTGCAAAAATGTTATAGATACATAATATAAACTTGAAAATAACTTTATATTTTACGAATAAATTTTATAAATTAAATGACAAAATTGTGACGATACGCGTTACAAAATAACAAAACTATTACCGCTGTATTCATAAAAATATTTAAGAGAGTGTTGAAACCTATTTTAGTTAAAACGCTGATTAAAGTTCAACAATCAATGAAAACCTTACACGTAAAGCTAATAAACATTTGTGATTGGTGTTTCATGACACATTCCTTAAAAAGGGTTTGTAAACCTGTTGTAAATCTCAACATTTTTTATGAATAGGTAATCAATCTGTCTACCTACGTCCTGAACTCCAGTCGTGGCGAAATAAGCTCACAACTTGTGCGTCATCACCTCATAATTATCTGTCCATTAAAATGAGAAATTCTTGGAATTGTCGAATAAGGGGGTGTCGAATAATGGGGGTTCTACTGTAATCATGTACTTGGTTTTTTGTATATTCAATCCAAGGTCGTAGATTAAGCAAAGTTTAAAATTTTTCCGAACTATCAGCCAAAAGTATAGTGTAATCTGCATATCGTAGGTTGTTTATGGGTACACCATTTATTTTTATGCCACCATCCCCGTCCACTGCTTCTCTAAAAATATTCTCCAAGTACAAGTTAAAAATCATTGGAGAGAGCGAGAACACATCCTTATATTTCTATATCATTTGTTCATATCATTGTATTATTGACCAAGCTTAATTAACATTTTTATAAATTTGAGATTCCTACAACAAATACAAAAGTACCCTAGCGGAAAAATGTTATACTTTTTAGCTTTGCATAAGAGGCAGAGTTGCCGGTGACTTTTCCCAATTTTTTCTAAAAATTTATGCCACTCTATTTAGCTTCACAATGGATGCAAATAATGATTGATGAATTTTTTTGTCAGAATGCAATTTAAGTCATAACAATGCTAATTTTTATCATTGAGGAATAAATAAAAAAATTAAGTTATAGAGAAAGATATTATCTTTTAAATTGCTCTTTACTGAATTTTTCTAGGATCCTTACCTTTCATGCAAATGGTAAAAAATGGAAGATAAAATTTGATTTTTACAAAAAGACGAAAAATAACTCACTCTTAAAAAAATCATATCTTCACTGTTTTTTTGACCAAATTGGGAAAAATTTAATATTTAGCAAGCCTTAGATGTACTTGAGGTAATGTTCAATTTACAATATGTTCGGTTGCATTTCACTAAAATTTTTCGTAAAAATTTGAAAACGGGAAAAGGTCGTAATATATTTCTATAATATCTTATCATTTATTTTCTTCATAATTATCGACCCAATATGTAATTCGCAGAAGTAATAATTTTTTGAAAATTGTTTTATTTTGTTAATTTTAGTAAAGGAATATCCTGACAAAAAAATTCTACGTTATGCGTTTAACCTTTAACGCAGCTTTTTGCTTTTACAAAACTTTATAATTTGAATTTAGGCGGTTTTCATTCTGCGCCAACGATATACCTAATAGATTAATAACGTTAATTACACCTAATTGATGATGATAATGATGAATTACACCTAACGATAACATGCAGTTAAAAAATATGTATTATATTCTCATAAATGTTTAACAAGCCAATTCGGAGAATTGTTTTTTTTTATAGTTAATGAGTTTTCTTGTTTAGGCTAAAGCAAATGCAAAAGATTGCTTCAAAGAAACGAAAATCGGTCCTGAAAGAAAAACGTAATATGATAAAAATTCAACTTTCGACAAATAACGTAATCACAAAAATTAAAAGAACCGCAAAAGAAGAAAAGCGTCCCACTGGACCATTAAAAGTGTACAACATCAAAAGTCACAGCGAATCCGTGAGATCTGAAACGTCCGTTTCTAGAAGAAGTTCCATTACTGAAGAAATTGTCAGTGTTGTTTCGCAATCGAAATCTATTGTCAGTCACATTAAGGAAGAATCAGTTTTTGGAGAAAATCAGAAAATTACAAAAAATCAATTAACTTCGCTCTTATTAAATTCTCAAATCGAGGCTGAACATATTAGAAGGTAACGTTAATTTTATAATTAAATTGTTGGGTTCATTGATAAACTATTATTAGAATTTCTACAGAAATGAATTGTCTAATTTTAAATTACTTAATGCGTAACAGTCATTACTTATTTATAGCACTATTTACATAATTTAATTTTTGTGCCTTTATATTCTGTAGTTTTTAAGAATAACTTGTTTTTTTTGATATTTTTAGAAAAGCTAAGAATTCATAAATTTGATACTCGTCTTTCCTTTAAGCCTTTGTTTTATAATTATAAGTAAACGGGTTTGTTATTATTAGTTAGCTGTATTATATTTGATTAAAAACAAACCACCTAATATTAGATATCCTGTTGGAACTACTCCAAAATTATGTTTTCTTATAGGAAGCTTCCTTTGGAAAGGAAATATATATGTATTTAAAATTAGTCAGCACTTCATTCAGTGGGAGGTTGTTATTAGTTGTACTACATACATTTGTGTCACTTTTGATAAACATTGTACATTACATTATTTACTCGCACGTAGTAGTAATTCACTTTTGGATTACATTAATTTAAATGATAAAACTGCTTTCAGGTCGTTGTTAATGCGAGAAGAAGCTTTACAAAAGCGAAGACAAGCGGCAGAAGAACTTTTACAATGGCATCAACGGCTTATAGAAGAGGAAAAGAAGATTGCAGAACTGGAATCGGCAGCCAATGCTATCGTCAACCAAACACAATCTACCGTAGTTATTCCGATAAGTACGAATTTAGATAATCAAAGTCAAAATGGTAAACATAAATTTAAAGGATCTCAATTGAACATATTATGGAGCAATATGACCGGTCGAGAAGAAAAGAAATTTAATGACAAACTTACTTATTCCATGTCGAAAGCTTCTTTGGAACAATTTTGCCAAGATGCAAAAAAAGCCATCATGTCACATAAACTTAAAAGTTTAAATAAAAAAAGTGAAAATCGTGGTAATTTATATGGTGAAAGTGTGAAATCTAGTGAAACTGTTAAACATAAAAATGATAGTATTGTGAACATAAAAGCCGATTCAGATTACACATTGGAATTTGACTCATCGTACTCTATCGCTGATGAGTTGCAAAGTAATAAATCGATAGTACTAACTGACGAATTGAATGAAGAAATTAGTGATGAAGTTGTTAGTGAAGAAACTGTTAAATTAAGTGGAAGCGAAAAATTAAGCAATCCGCAATCTGTTACAGAACAAATTACAAATAATAAATCTGAGCTGCCAAGCAATGATTCACAATTATTACAAAAAAAATATTCTGAATATCAAATTGAAGTTGATTCAAACGAAAATGAAACGACAGAAACTACTAGCAATCAAATTGCTTCCAAAACTGGGTTCGTTACTGAAAATTCTCGTGAGGAAACCGATGATGGTAGCAATTCCGAATTAAGTATCAAAGAAGAAGAGTCTGAAATATTTTCTGAATATCCTGTAAAAATTCAATCAAAATCTGACGAAATATCATATGGAGTTAACGAAAATTCAATTATTTCGAATATAGAAAACATTTTAAATACCGAATCGGAATTTCTAAGTAACAAAGAGTCATCGAAATCTGTTGAGCCTCCAAGTTCGGTGGCTAATGAAACTACTAGCACTAAAGTACAAACGAAAAGTTTAGAGGATCAAACTGGAATTGATATCTCCAAACATGAAGAAAATACGTTAATAACCGAAAAATTATCTGAGTATGACTCCAAGAGTAAAAAATCTGAAGATCACATCAAAATGGATTCGAATGAGGAAAATTCCATTATTATAAGCGCAAAAAGTATAATATCTTTAGAGGTGTCTGAACATTCCGGTTCCGATGGTGAACATTCATCCACAACTATTGTTTCTTCAAATGTAATTGATAATGAAAAATCTAGCAGAAAATTAAACACTTCTCAATCTGAAATTAAAGCTAATGATGAAAAGTCATCTAAAATTGAAAAAACATCTGTGATAGATGATGAAAGTGAAAGTGTTCAATATAACATTACTTCAGAAGACGAAATTAAATCAACTTTAAGTAAAGCAGATGAAAAGGTTTTGTCTATCATGAACAATGAAAATTCTGAAACAATTTCAGAGCAAAACACAACCCTTCACTCGATAAAAGAGATTTCTTCAAATATAATGATAGATAATTTCAGTTCAAACTCAGAAATTGGTGACGAGATTAATCAGGCTAACCAGAATGAAAATTCTCAAAACTTTTCTGACTACGATTCGGAATCTGATTCTAATAATGAAAGTTCTGCAAATCAACCTATACTATATAGCGAGACAGAAATTGACCCTAAATCGAGTGTACTGCTTTCAAAATCTGAAATTGGTGACGAGATTAATCAGGCTAACCATAATGAAAATTCTCCAATTATTTCAGACTATGATTCAGAATCTGATTATAAAAATGATAGTTCTGCAAAGCAACCGGTGTCTACACTACATAGCGAGACAAAAATTGATTCTAAATCTAATATACCTGAAAATAGCGTAGATGAAATTAAATCTGAATCAAATTTTACAATTGATGAAGATATGAAAGGTGTAGTTTCCGAGGATCTTAACAAATCTAATTCAAAAAGTCAGTTAAATGAAAGTGGGTGTATTGAAGTAGAAACATCTGCACATGTTTCAGAAATTGAAACAAATGAAGGGAGCAAGCGTGAAAGTTTTGAATCAAGCAATAGAAATCTTAAAAGCACATCCGAGATATTGCAGGAATCATTAAATCGTGATGAAGTACTATCTGACAATAATGTTAGCACCGAACAAGGTTTGAAGCAGGAAAGTTCAGAATCGACCAATGAAAATCTTGAAAATTCATCTGTACTATCTGACAATAATGTTAGCACCGAACAAGGTTTGAAGCAGGAAAGTTCAGAATCGACCAATGAAAATCTTGAAAATTCATCTGAGATTGAACATGATGATGTGTCATCTGACAATAAAGTTGATTCAGATTCCAGCATTGAAGAATCAATTCAAAAACTGTATGGTTCAGGAAAAAACTCAGTTCTTGAATTGAGTTTGAAAGATGAAATTAAATCCGAGGTTTCAACTAAAAACCAAAATGAAACTTTGTTTGTAGAACACGATAATGAAGAATCTAGTAGAAAAGTTATTGATTATTTAAATATTGATAATTTGATTAGCCATAACGAAATAGAACCTAAGGGTGATGACGAAATTGAATTACATACACCAGAAGAGCAAGTCTCACCAAATGATTCTAGGAACTCAAGTTTACATGACATTGAATCACTTGAAAAGTCATATTCAGAAAAATTTGATAAAGATGATGAAGTTTCTGAAAGAAATCAAGAGATTACTGAAATTAATGTAAGTACTGATAAGGAAAAACGCTTTAATTTACAGTTAGAAATAGAAAATGAAGATACTGTAACTACCAGTAGCGTTATTAGCAAAGTGGATTCTCCTTTATTGCTCAGTTATGGATATATTGAAACAAAAAATGAAAATATAGAAGAAGAAGATACATTAGATAGCATTAGTAACGAAGACGATTTTGATGCCAAAGAAAGCATATCGGTTGAATCTAACCTTGATCAAACTAAAAAAAGTGAATTACATGAAGATAATGATATAGAAGGGGAAGATAAAATTACAGTAGAAAATGTTGGTAGCAAAAATGTTCAAGTGGAATCGGAACCTATTGATGTGAAAAAAAGAGTTTCAGAAATTCTTGCAGATGCAAATATTGTAAGTCCGAGAGGCGACAGAAGTCCAAAATTGCAAAATTTGTATGTCACTGCTTATGACATTATTTCACCAGACCATTCACCAGAATCAGGTATATTTAAATTTTATCTTATAATTTTTAATTATTTAATTTTTTTTTTATGACGTTTAGATTCTCCAGTCGAAGAAACAAAACTAAGCTTTTCTGCATTACCACGTGTATATGGTAACGACGAAGTGGAAGAGTTACTTAAAAAGCAACTGGCAATTGAACAAGAGGTATTTAAATGTTTTTTTTGAAATTTACATTTATATTACGTTTACATTAAATTTTAGATAAAAGAAATTCAACAGCAGCAGAAGGAACATTTGCCTTATGTTTACGTACGGGAAATACCCAACAAACCACCCCCACCATATAAGCCACCTCTTATTTCTCATGTACCTGACTCACAGAGTATCATTCCTTCTACTGATGATCAAATGAGCGCTATAACTACTTTATCTGCCGATGTATTACACAGTGCTTATATTAACAGAAACTTAGAAAGCGTCAAATTATCTGATAATTTGAAGTCTTTGCTGTGCAACAAACACAAAATTGAAAGTTCCTGTGTTACATTCGTTTTTGATTTGTGTAAAGAAGCCGCAGTGGAACACTTTAAACAATTTACATCCAACGAAGGTCCATCCTGGATGCATTTATCTAAGAAAAGCAAATTAGCTGTCGATAATTTGTTAAGTAAAAGTAGTCTGGAAAAATCACTAAACAAAAGAATAGATCAGTGGCTAGGTCATGAAGTTGTTAAATCTATTGAAAATAATAAGCATAAATGGACTAGCAAGAAACGTGATCACGTAGATGATTTGTTGGTAATTGAATGCCAAGCAGAAGAGTCAGAATGGACAAATTACGATCAAGACGAACTTGTTGTTAAAGATGAACTAACAAAAAATATTATGGATATGTTGATTGATGAAACTGCTCAATTAATTAATGATATTTTAATTAAAAAGAAAAAGTCGTTGCGTTAACTTGATTGAGCTTTATATGAAAGACGAAAAAGTTAACCATTTTTTTGTAAATTTTTCTGTTTATAATTGATTTTTACTTATAAAAAACGAAACAGAATTGTTGATATGTTGTTGTGTATTATAAATGATTAGATTTTGTAAAATAACTTGAAATTTATTTGTCAAATTTCTTCAAGTACTTTAAGATGCCATGTAAAGTTTATATTTTTATACTTGTTTGTTTTAAAATAAACTGTTAAAGTTCTTTCCTATTTTATTTACTTTAGTTTAAATACACTCCAAAAAAATCCGGACTTGGTCAGTGAATGCAGTGTAACTCAACTGATGTGCAACTCGATTTATGCACATCTCAATCGATACCAGGTTGGTACCTGGGTCACACATTTTTTTTGGTTGGCACCTTCGGTCACATTTAAAAAAGATGGACAAACAGAGTTCATAAAATTAATATAATAATTTAATAATATATTAGAAAGAAGAAGAAGATAGATTATAATACTTTTTAATCAAGAAAACGATAATAACAATATACAGGGTGACCCCGAATACTCTTTACATAATTTCAGTGGTGATAGAGGACACTTTTCTAAAAAAAATGTTTAACAAACATTTTTTTTTAAATTCTAACAATCGCCTGTTACGCCTCTTTAAAGCATATTTTTACATTTCCACCTTCATATGACCGTAGCTCGGAAAATATTGATTTTTCAGTAAAAATGGTTAAGTGCTTTTTCAAAGAGCGTGAAATAATTTACAAACTAGATTTAAACCTTTTATTGTCTAAAATTAACGGCTTTCGAGTTACGAATTAAAGTAAGTAAAAAACTTTTTGAGATTATGTATGTACTTCTTATTATATCTACTTTAATTTTGATATAGGTAATCTATATTTTGGGTAGAGAATGTACAGGAAATGGTGGAATTTCATCATACAACTTTGTTCCTGTTCTGGTTTGAATCTGTTATAGAAAACTTATAGACTTTTTTCTGATAAAGTAAAGCAGTGTTTAAGCAAAAAGAATATAATTTCCGAGATATTTCCATGCAATGAGCTCTGAGCTATTTGATTTACGTTATGTTGCTTTCTTGTTTTTAGCTCTGATGTATCTCTTGCAGGCACACGGAAAACGCGTGGAGGCAGGGGTCCTAATTGCAGTCAACAGGTCTCTGGCTTCTTTTCAGATTTACTCACATTGGTCAGTGACAGACGAGATTTGGGTGAACATTCGTCTAGAATCTTCAAAACTACTGGTATGTTCTATTTAATATATTTCACATAAAAATTGTAATTCATTCGTTTTCACTCAAACTTTATCGGAGAATAAATGCAGCATGCAGCACTGTGGCGTAAAGCACACAGGTGCAGACTAGGAATCGTGAAACCGTGGTTCTAGCCCTGGTGGCGCCGAATATGCACTGCTGTTATCTAGTTGCAATTTACTATTTATAGAGTTTATAGGATATATCCTCAACTCTCTTAGTATTAAATAATAATAATACAGAATCGACGGTATGTATTGTTAAAGATTTCAACTTGCCTAACTGCTTCTTCTTCACTGTGTTAGTGAGTGTTAGCAGCTTTGCGATGACTTGTACGTTCGTAATTTGTTACAATTTAGTAATGTTTCAAACATAAATAACTTGATATTGAATTTGATATTTTTCAGGCCACTCTGAAGTCAAAATTATGGATTGTAGCGATGAGGCGCTTGTGGGTTGCAATTATCATTATTCTAACTTGTTAATTACCCAAAAGATAGTTAATTCTAACCAAGTGCAGCAACATATCGTAAGTTTCGACGATTTTAAGCATTGTAATTACGAGATCATTGATCCTGAACTATTTTCAATGATTGGCCATTTTTACATGGAATTTTATCCATTGATGGAGTGTTTAGATGTCTTTTATAGAAAAATCTTATGTGACAACACATAACTTTTCCATTTATTACCAAATTAATAATAATAATAATAATTAAAATTAAAATTTAAATTAAAATAAAAAATAATAAATAAAAAAATAACGTATGGATTTTAACCAAAATCTAATCAGCTCTCTAGATTGCTGTTACAAACCAGTATATGAAATTTGAATAAAATCAGTTCACGCGTTTTGAAAAAATCGTGGACGAAAAAATCGCACGCACACACACATACATACGCACCCTCACACATCCGGACATCATTGCAAAATTTGTCTCAAACGATTTGTACGGACTCATAGACTATGGAAAAAATGCTAGTTCAAAATTTTTTTTTACTCGATTAGGTACAATACTCTCGTTTACTACGTAAATGGGAAAGTAAAATTATTTACAGTGATTGACAAGTTTGTAAAGCTTTGGACAACAAGAAAAGGCTTTTTTCCTTCTTTCTTTTCTGGCACGATCAAATTACTTATCTGTAGAAAGAAAAAAATTAACAGGTTGTACAAGAGTATAGTGATTAGTGATTACCCATTATGAAGAGTTTGTCAGATTAAAGCAGGACATTCGGTGTAGCATTTCTGCCGAAAGAAAATTACATTTCAATAGAGTACCTACAGTAAATTGGGAATCACTCGAGCAAACTAAGTTTCATTTATCGCGATTCATATAGCATGTTGCTTAGCACAGCAGATCTTATCATGCTCCGTTGCGTTGCTTGTTATATAAGTTTCATAAAAACTTACTTGTTACTTCCCTAGTTTGCTTCTAACCTTAGACGTAATCGGGAACCCGGCCAACTTCTGCAAGTGCGTTAATTCATATAGGGAGAAAATACTATCCCAACTGTGGTGAATAGTGAGAGTGCAACCAATTTTCAAGTCTGATGACCATAGCAAAGTTAGCAACTATCATGCGGTGTGTAAACGTCTATTTTAGCTAAGATATTTGAGTCAATAGTTGCTACATGAATAGAAGTACATGAAATGCTGTAAGAGTGAAACGCATGGACTACAAGATATTACAATAGATAAATATAGGGGAGAGTGGGGTGCTTTCGGCAAGGGAGTACATTCGTCCACCTCGAATAGATCGCTTATAATGTAAATTTAGCGCCTGTTTTTCAGTATAGCTAGTGTCAGAACCCATTTTTTACAGATTGGTTGTTGAATGAGTCAAAATAGGTGTATTTAAACGCGGTACAAATTTACATTATAAGCGATTTATTCAAGGTGGCCGAATGTACCTCACTGCCGAAAGCACCCCACTCTCCCTTATCTTGGAAGAAATAGATAGTTGCAGTTACCTGGGAGTGATAATAGCAGTGATAACGAAATAAAAAGAAGGATACAAACAGGTAACAAGGTATACTACGCAAAAAAGACATTTTTGAAGTGTAAACAACTGAAAAGAGAAATCAAAGTTAAAATCTACAAAACGCTTATACGAACGGTTGTACTGTACGCGGCGGAGACGTTGGGGTCATTCCATATCAAGTGGTCCAACCCTATGGTTTGACCATTCTAAAAAAAATTGATATTTTTTGTGTAAACATCCTAACATATTAGTAGTACTAAATGACCATTATTTCAATTTTATTGTCTTTTGTTTTTGTGTGAGAGCCATTTTTGCTTTGCAATATGCGGCATATTTTGCAATTTTAAGGGTTTACGGCAACCGAAATATTTCAGCTATTATTTGTCCTATCAAGATGAAACAAAAAAGCAATTGTTTAAAAAGAAACAGACTACAATTTTCCTTATTACATATGTTTACCTAAAAGCAATCCTAAAGGGTAAAATTGCAGCCTCAGTTCTTATCTAGTTTTATAAAAAAATGACATTTTTAAAGAGAAGTTTATGCATGAAGGGAGAATATTTCAAAGTTAAATTTTTTTTTACAAGAGATGATAAGTAGTTGAAGTCACACACCAAATATTAACTCTAAGATTTACTCCCTCTTTCTTCTAAAAATTTTCAAAGTTTGAAAATTTTAACCAAACGGCGAATTTTGGCACTAAATATCGCTGGTGGGGGACCAGACAAAAATCTGAAATTTCTTGTCATAATAGTACTACATAATGGCATTACGCAAAAAAAAATTTGAGTTTTAGATTTGACTACAAGCCGAGATATAACTATCCTAAAATGTCAAAGAAATGAATAATTTTATACTATATAAAATCAATTTATATTACAGAATACATAAAAAAGGTACGAAAACTGAAATAAATAAAAGAAGAAGTGTAGGTATATTTTCATAAAATGTGTCAGTAAATAAGAAACTATTCTTCAACTAGCTGTGATGTTAAAGAGCTAATTGATTTTTTGTTTTTGGATAGGTTTTTGACACCTGCACCTCATCAAAGACCTCAGAAAGTGAAGTGTGATAACACCTTATCATTATATCGTTCATCGGAACATATTTATGATACGATCTTGTTTTAGGAACAGGCAAGCAGTTATCAAAACGCTTTTTCAGATTAATTCCGTTCGCGACCACTTCCTCACTTTTTACATAAATATATTTAATTCCTGGAAGGTTTTCATTGCAAAAGTTGAGCATGTCTTATGGGGTCAAAATATGAATATTTACGACAGTTTCATCTCTTCTTAAAGTAAGCAAATTTGATTTTCTTCACTTAATTCACTAATTAATTTGATATCTCGTGACACTGGACCATACACACTTTTATGACAATCTTTGCCATTTCATTTTTCAAACTTTCAACGCCTTAAGTACAAAAACACAACCTTCCTATGTGGCTATTACAATAGACCTTATGCTAGAAGAACATATGTACATATGTATATTAGAGTGGTCCTTAGTGTTATGGGTAAAATTTTTTTTTTGAAATTCGATGCTCCCGCCCACTAAAATTATTTCTTTAGGTGTTTTATCACGTCAGAAAAAAAAAATAGAAGCCATCCAGCAATGTTTAATGGTCGCCCAAAACATTAAAACTTTTTTTTGTAATGTTTTTTTAACTTTTTAGAAGTTTGAATGTCTTGGGCGACCACGAAACATTGCTGAATTCCTTCTATTGTTTTTCTGATATGATGAAACATCAAAAGGAATAATTTTAGTGAGTGGGAGCATCAAATTAAAAAAAAAAATTTTACCCATAACACTGAGGACCACCCTAATGTATATGCATATCATCTGTGTCCGAACAATACCGTCCTTGAAAAAAAAAAGCATTTATACGTTCACTGAAACGTGTACATTTTTTAACATTTTGTGATTGCTATATCTCGGCTTGTAGTCAAATCTAAAACTCAAATTTTTTTTTGAGTAATGCCATTATGTAGTACTGTTTTGATAAGAAATTTCAGATTTTTATCTGGTCCCCCACCAGCGATATTTAGTGCCAAAATTCACCGTTTGGTTAAAATTTTCAAACTTTGAAAATTGTTAGAAGAAAGAGGGAGTAAATCTTAGAGTTAATATTTGGTGTGTGATTTCAACTACTTATCATCTCTTTGTAAAAAAAAATTTAACTTTGAAATATTCTCCCTTCATGCATAAACTTCTCTTTAAAAATGTCATTTTTTTATAAAACTAGATAAGAACTGAGGCTGCAATTTTACCCTTTAGGATTGCTTTTAGGTAAAAATATGTAATAAGGAAAATTGTAGTCTGTTTCTTTTTAAACAATTTCTTTTTTGTTTCATCTTGATAGGACAAATAATAGCTGAAATATTTCGGTTGCTGTAAACCCTTAAAATTGCAAAATATGTCGCATATTGCAAAGCAAAAATGGCTCTCACACAAAAACAAAAGACAATAAAATTGAAATAATGGTCATTTAGTACTACTAATATGTTAGGATGTTTACACAAAAAAAATCAATTTTTTTTAGAATGGTCAAACCATAGGGTTGGACCACTTGATATGGAATGACCCGTTGTGCTTGTCTAATTGTGAGGTAACAAAATTAAGAATATTTGAAAGAAAAGTCCTTCGCACTATCCTGGGCCCAAAGGTAGATGAAAGTGGTGAATACCGATCCTGGATGAACCACGAAATTCAAAGGGAAATGAAAGGAGAGGACATTGTGAAATTTGCAAAGGCGCAGCGAATAAAATGGCTAGGGCACGTTATGCGTAGTGACGAGAGCTCAACATTGAAATGCATAACAACATGGAGACCAGCTGAGGATAGAAAAGTAGAAAACGAGGTAGACCAAGGATAAGGTGGTGGGATCATGCAGTGAATGATCTAAAGTCAATGAAGGTGAAGGACTGGAGAGTCAAGGTTCAAGATAGAAAGTACTGGAAGGATATCGTAAGAAAACGCTGCTTCCCACCCGAAGCTATAGAAACACATGTAAATGATTGATTGATTTAAATTATAAATACTTAATTATGAAGAATTGTATACAGAGTTACTTGTATTTTGTAATATGGGGCTTAATCCTCCCCTTCAATCGGATTTATAATTCCTGGAAACAGGAAAGCAATATTCTCTCAGAATGTAAAGCTTATGTAATGTAATGTAGTTGCTGAAGATGCTCTTGCACTGCTGAAAAATAGTCGGACACTATCATTTGAACAATAGTTGAAAGTCACCAATAATCTTTACCCAATTAGTCACATCTGTTCTAAAAGCTGGATGACAGGTTGGCTGCATCGTTACAGACCTTACAAAGACATTTAATCAAATATTTGTTGATTTGTTATTGAAGAACCTTGAGGGTATGTACTCTGTTATGTCGCCATTATTATCGAGGTTGATGTTCTACGTTAATGACTGATTCCAGACAGTGGTTGTGAGTGGCTACAAGTCCTATTGTTTTGATGTCAGAACATCAGGAGTAGAGTGGCTAACATGAAGTAAAAAGAAGAAACCTCGGAAGGAATAAGAATTTAGGAATTTTAATGGTAGGATTAACACATTTAAACGTTTATTAATTGTGGTTAAAATATTATTTTCAATATTTACTACTATTACTACTATTTACTACGTTTATAATGGCCTAGACGGAAATCTACATTTGGAGGGTTTCCACTGAATTTTCTAAAGCATATTTAATACATTTAATTTAATTTTCTAAAGCAAATTCACACTTTTACAGGTTTTCCCTGAAAAAGAATAACATTTTTCCGGATATTTCGATAATTTGAATAAAAAGTTTAATTTTAAAATATAAAAATATTAATTTTAAAATTTTAAATAATTTAATTTTAAAAATTTTTAAATTATTTATTTTAAAATAAAAAAATTTAAAAATCATGTTTTTACGATTACAAATGTATTTTTATTTTAATTGAATATTTTCCTTGAGGAAAGATTTAATTTCTCTGATTTGGTGCTAAAAATGAGAAATTCCCTGACTTTACCCTAACAAAATGAGTGTGACAACAAGATGAGTGGGAACCCTGTTTAAGTTTTAAAAGTGACAAAATTAAGCAATTTGAGTACCTACTACTACACAAAATTAATTTTTAAATTTTAAAATTTTTCAATTTTCTATTCTAAATTAGAATCGGTTCCATACAACGTTTTCAATGCCGCGAAATAAGACATAGAAGTTTTCAAAATCTACAAATAAATAAAGATAATTGGAAAAATTCAATATAGGTATAAGTATATAATTTTTCTTACAACCACAAACAACTCTACAGATATAATCGAAAATTTTCCAGTAGTTAAAAAAAATGGTCGTTTTGTTCTTTCCATCATAATATACAACATTTTACGTACTGATGATCCATGTGCTCTCCAATTTGACATATAACATGCATCTCGAACTTTTTCGCTCTGAAATATAATCTTGATAATAACAGTTTGCTCAAATTTTGATATTTGTTCTTAGTTCTTACCTCTATAATAATATCATTGCAATGATAATAAACCACAAACACTTGCGAAAGATCGGCCATAAAAAATAATACACATCGAATAAAATCCAAACTATTAATTGACGCCTACAATTGAAAGATTTATAAATTACAAATTATCCCACATATTTTAAAAGTAGACCAGATATTTCGCTACTCGCTACAGAATATTTCGTTCTCAGATATTTCGATTCAGGACAGTTTGCTTCCGGACGTTTTGCTACTACTTCTGAATTGTTTAAAATTATAATATGTTAGGTCAATTAGTATTTTTACTTTAATTTTTCTTTTGTTGTTAGCCATTGTTTAAAAACATTTAGTAGCAAGTCAAACCTTTGTAAAAATTTCTAATTAGATAGATACTGCATAATAACATACTTAATATCTATTATATAAAAATAAAAGTTTGTTTGTTTGTTTGTTTGTTTGTTTGTTCGTCTTTTAATAATTCATATATAAATTACAGTCTATCGACTTTTTGACCGATTTCAACCAAACTTGGAACACTTACTCAGTAGGACTTGGGGAAGGTTTTTGTGTATTAGGAATATATTTAAAAATGTGAGAGGAGAGAGAAATACAAAAATTATGTATGAATTAAATTGTATAAGTTGGTAATACATTTTTGCTATATAAATTCGGATTTTCGAAATGTGACGAACTCGAAAAACACCCAATATATTAATTTATTGCCCTTAAAGGATTTTGGAAAATATACTAAGTTACTTAAATTTGAGTCAAATATAAATACAAACTCAAATACAAACAAAGTAATTTCGATTCAAACAAACGAGCAACGGGAAGCAAACTGAAAAACGTTCGAGTAAGCATTGCTTTATCCAGACGAACACTGCACGCTGATTTCTTAATAAAATGCTTTCGGACAGGATAAATGCTTGCTTCCGAGAGCAAGAAACCAGTTAAACAGCGACTTGCGATGTAGGTATAGTAATGCAACACGCAACTAAAATTGGTTATAAAAATAATTTTGGTTTGCGTGTCAGGTTGTCAGGGGTCAGGTTAATACTAATTACCAACAAAATCATCTTGAAGCTCATAGGAGCGCTGCAGCTAAATATTTGCAGCCAAATACTGAAGTTTATAAAGCAACTCAAAATTGTTATGAAACAAATACTTACACCTAAAGTTCGAAAAAAGATACGGAAACGTCAATAGAGAATAAAAATTCGTGCAGCAATGAAGTATAAAGTAGAAATCAATTATGAAAAGGTATAATGAATTCTGGGTGCCGATACTGTAGAAGGAGCTTTTAAATGAAGAACAAAACACCTGGAATGTGTTGTAATGGTGGAAAAGTGCAATTGTTACCTATCCAGCCTCCATCGAAGGTTTATAGTTTAAGAATATTGCAGCACGAAGTTCAAAGGCCTAAATCGAAGTACTTCAGACAAAGGCAAAGTATTTTTTTATAATACTTTTAGTAAGTGGGGGGGGGGACTTTAATTTTGAAATTGATCTAGAAAAACTTCTACGTCAAGAGGTAAGTGGAGTTGTAAAGAAAAAAGCAGTTGAAGATGTTTCGGAAAAACTTTCAAAAGTTTTCCAAGCTACTTTAAGAAATTTTTCTGCTGTAAATATTGCAGAACCTGACGTGGTGCTCGGAGACGGCAAATTGCGTCCCACGGTCAACGGTACGGGGTAAATTGTGTCCCCAACCCTAATCGGATTAGCAGTAATTTTTAACAAATTTCGCTAAAGAAAAATCATAAACTCACACTAACCTACATAACTGATCTATATCTTCGGGCGGATTTCTCTTTTTTACGGACAATTTTGTTAAATAAAAATCATAGACTAACACTAACCTAAGTACATACATAATCGATCCATATTTAAGCACGGATATCTCTTTCACGGGAGATTTCACTAAGGGGACGTCTATTAATTACGTTAGGCAATTTTTCGCCTCGATCCCCTCTAATCACACACGAGATTGTTTGGTTTACTTAATTTAACCCAGTTCTCTTGAAATTTTACAGTTCCTTGCAAAAAAAATTACGTGATATTTGCCGAGACTCCCCCTCTCCCCCACGTGAGATTAGGTGAGATTCTGCTTTTCACCCCAAAAACGCCTCCCGTAATTAATGGATGTCCCTTAAAAGAAAATCATAAACTAACACTAACCTCTATAGTCCATAACCGATGCATATCTTAATACAATTTTGCTAAAGAATTATCTTAAATTAACACTAACTTAAACATAACGGATCCGTATCTACGCGCGGATCTCTCTTTTTCAGAATTCAGAATTTTAAAATTTAGTATTTTATGAATTTATTTTATTAATTTATTGATCAGAGGTGGCAATAGATTAAAAAGTAAACCGGGGATTAGCAGGCCTTGCGCCTCATTTCAACATAGTTTTTGAATTTATTTTAACTTTTTTATTATTTTTTTGTTATTTCAGATTTCATTTTAGAACGAATAAATTAATTTTTCACCAAAGCAATAACTATACTAAACCATAACATTTTTCTATATTTATAGAAAAACAATTTAGTAATGATAGTTGTAACACCCTGTACTGTAATCTTTTATGCAGCTTAAGGAATAAGAGGATTTCATTTAACCATGATAGCATGATACTATTATATCGACTATTATAAAACATAAGAATTAGATCTATATTAATGAAACATGTAAGAAAAAATTAAGAACAACTTAAAATTTTTCAACCGGGCACTTGAAATTGTAAGAGAGATGTACTAGGTATGAGGCGGGTTTTTTTTCATACCAAAACTTTTTATAGAAACCAAATATACCGAATATCTTATATGCCATTCGAAAGCTAATGATCATACGCAACTTTTTGCTGTAGGCATTATATAGATTCCGTCAACTTAAAAAAAGTTATGAGCATTTCCGTGATGAGGTGATTTTTGACCGAAAAAAAATTTGACACCAGGTATGAGACACCCGGTAAAATCTGCTAAATATGGGGAAATATGAAGTAAAACAGGTATGAATACGGAAAATATCCATGTTTCTTGATCAAGAAGGCTTTCAGTGACTAAAATTACGCAAGAGAATGGCACTTTTTTTTATATAATTTATACATTATATTTTTCGTCTTCATCTTCAGCTCATGTCCAATTCGCAATGTTTACACGTAAAGAAGCTGGTACGCATATTTGAACACTTCAAAAATTGCATTCGATGCATTTGATGGAATTGGCTATAGTCTCATAACTGGTACTCTCGGCTGTCTCACACCCGGAACATGACACCATTTTTACAAAACGCAGAAAAATTTATGTGTGAACATAAATCAGTCCAATCGACTACTTCATCGTAAAATATAAGGAAAATGCTGAATTTGTATGCACTGTAATCTCATTTTTTTGTTGAATAACTAGTTATATCAGCAATTACAAAAAAATCAAATAAAACTTTTTTGATAAAATTTTTACTTGATGTTTGGATCATATACAAAAATTGTGACTATTGACTCCGGTGTCTTAAAAAAAACTAGCTTCCAACATGGAAAAATGTTGACACCAGTCAAAGCCGGAAAATTGGCATCGCAATATGGAGAAATTTGAGTGTCTCACATCTGGAGCCGTCTCATACCTGGTACATCTCCCTTACTGTTTAAAATATTTGAAATTTTGATCAAAAATTCAATCAAACCAAACAAAATCACTTACAAAAATGAAGTTTAATCCGATTAATCCCGTCACACCTAAGGTAAGGATATATTGCACTAGAAATCCAAAGGCAAATTTTGCTTCAACTGATGCGATATATCTAATAATAGGAAAAAAATGTATATAAGAAATGATTGTCAACATTTTCTACTTTTTTTTAAAAACCTTTCAATTGCATTATGACGCTTCACACAGTTGTACAATTTTCGATTAGCTTCTTTATCATAACGATGAATTTCTTCTTTGGTAAGATTAATATCGGACGCGGACGGGTTAAAATCGAATGAATGTACTATTTCTTGCTGCAAAAGTTTAAGTTGAGCGCTTCCGAAAGATAAAAAAATCACTACCAATCCTTCGAAAGCTCCAATAATAAATCCACAATGAGTAATAGCTAATGAAAAAGATATCCATATTGTTAAGTACGAAACTAGATGACTGTTATCAGTTTTAATAGGAACTAGACGTGGATTTGTATCATAACCCATAACAAATTCACATAATGCAATTGATATTCCTGCACTTACGCATAGCAATACCAAACTATTAGATATTTTCTTAGCAAATTGCATTTCATGTTGTACACCAATGTCGCTTTCATCGGTGTGGTAAAGCAACGATGGATCTTCTAAATTTGAAAGTAACTCAAAAAACAGTGGTTTATTTGTTAATAAATACCATATTTGAAATGCCGCGTGAGCGAAAGCTAACATTACACACAATGAATAACTACCTGTTTCATAATTGCCTTCTCTAAAATCTTGTATGCCTTTCATTAGTAACAACAACGTAAAAACAGAGTGAAGAATAAATGCAGACAAACCTCGTATGTTGTATACAACAGATTGGTTAGCTTCTGGCCAAATTCCAATATATTTCATTAATCGTTTTGGTTGTTCTAATATTGCCATTGCAATAAATTTTTTCATTGCGTACTATTGTTTTGGTCAGACAGGTATGAGCATAAACGGTTTTAGTGTATTCTCGTATACAGTTACATGTAAAATTAAATTGGGATATCAATCGCCAAACAGAATTTACAATGCAACTACTACCTATACTACCTATTAAAATTGTTCGAATTATACACTTTTGTTTATATTTTCATAATAGTATAATAATAGGTATGTACCACGTATGTACTATTATAATCCAAGGAACTACTTTAGAAAAGTTGCGCTTGATTATACCTTATACAACATTCGAATGTTTTTACAACAATACGATTGCTACATTGTAACGGCTGTAATAGTAAATTATATAGAAAATGAACCCAAAATAAAAATTTTAAGTAAATTTGTGGTTTGTAGTATATATTTATAGTTAAATTTAAAAAAGTAAAAATAGTACAATACGTAGAAAATCAATAAATTGATAATTATGTATTTTTTGATTTTTTGAATTATTTCTTACTTTTTTAAATTTAACTATAAATACATACTACTACAAACCACAAATTTACTTAAAATTTTTATTTTGGGTTCATTTTCTAGTTTATACGCCTTACGGTTAAAAACGTGGTAATTTTTGAATTTTGAATTTTGTCAAAGTTTTTAGAGATCAACTTGAGGGACAGTGCTTTCACGCTAGCAGTGCTAGTTATGAATATGTTAGTTCAAATTATTTTAAATTGTTCATTGCTCATTAATCTTTTTACTTTCCGAACTCCGTAGTAAGGAAAGTATTGTAATCTGAAATTGAAAAAAAATGGACCCCCATTTTTTAATCAAATTTTTATGTTTTGAGGTTTCCTTAAACCATTTCCATTATTTTTGAAAAATGTCTGTATGTGTGTATGAGTGAATGTGTGTGTGCGTATGTATGTCTGTGAACACGATAGTAGCCAAACGAAGTAACGAAATCACTCCAAATTTTAAATTTATGATTTTATCTGTTGGGGCACAAAGCCTATTGAAAATGGATAAAATCGTAAAGGGGGAACGAGGGGTTTACTTGAAGCGATAAAACATAATCTATCATAACTACGAAATGCAATGAAATAAGTAAAAGTTTATTATGACATAAATTATCCGTCTAAAATTACCTACAACATTTTTTCTATAAAATTAAAAATTAAAAACAAATTTTTATGAAATTTCTAAATTGCCTATAAATAAAAAAAAAATTTTTACATAAAATTTTAGTTATTTGTGATAAGTATATATATTTTTATTTGTATTTTTGTTTTTACTTATTATTTCGATTTCCTGAATGTTTTTGACGATATTGCTGATGCTCTGATAAGATTTAGTAATTTAGTTTTTTCTATCCGAGGTGAATTGGGAGTTACTTTTAATATTCGGAAAGTTATGTGATAGCCATATCCGATTTTTTGAATTCTTATTTGTTTAGTTAGAATATTTTTCCTATTTTTCAATTTATTCATTATATACGACTGAAGATCGGAAATAACCGTGAAATAACGTTCTATCGTATTATGAATTTTTTCCTATTTTCAAATATTTTTAATCCAGACCTGTTATGTGATACTTATGTCTTTTTTGATTTTTTGAATTATTGATTTTCTACGTATTGTATTATTCTTACTTTTTTAAATTGAAAAGTAAATTATATAATTAGATGATGTAGGAATTACGTTCAACAAAGTATTGGTTAAAATATATTAAATACGTACTGTTTCTTTAATTGTATATAAATGCCCATAGCTTTGGATATGTTTGGAATAAGATAATTTTTTATATAATTTTTTAAACTCTATAAAAATAAAATATTGCGAAAACACCTAAACTGTTTGAAATATATCAATCAAATTAATACGAAATATTCAACTATACAAATATTCAAATAGTCAACATCACCTGAATTCTCTTAAATATTATCAAAACAGGTTTGATAGTAATAATAAGCTTGGTGCAAATAAATACATTTGTTACACTTTTCACAGAATTTACTACTTACTTTTCCTTCTTTTGGAACAAAAGGCACCATTATCTTCTTGTATTGGACAAAGTAGTCTCAAAGTTCTTTTATTGGCAATCCATTCAACTTTTTCTAGTTTTTTAAATACATGTCGATGTCTTTTCAATTTTTAGACAGCTACTAATGATATGGTGAAATTTATTTAAACGGTTTTTTTTATATTCGTTTAAATGTTCACTCGGGCCTGATAGGCTAAAAATTCCAAAAATGTTAATTGATCTATTTTTAATTTTAGTTTAAAAAAGCTTACTAATCGCAAAGAAGATTATATGTTACGAGGCGTAGCCCAGTTAATTGTCATATGAAATATTATGCACCTAAAATAAGATGTAAAAGCCCAATAATTGTAATGATACAAACCTAATTTGAATTTAGCTCTCGATATAAGATTTCAAATTATTTTAATCTAAAACTATTTTCAGATTTTTCCATTCCAATTAATTTTTACTTTCCAACTACAAATTCATACTCAAATTCACAATTACCAATAAAATCTCCAAAATTACATCAATAATCCTCCAAATATCACTTCAAAATCGTTCGGTACGGAATCACAAAATCAAAAATTTATTCAACAATAATCTAACTCATGCAAATCAAATATTTATTCACGAATTAATTTGAGATATATAACTAATTTTATTACTAGCGTCTTAGCACAACCATCTTGGTTGTCGTTCACGGACATAAGCTAATAGTCCGAGAGCTGACGACGAATTTGGAGAAGGTATTTTAGGCAGTTTGAAATTATAAAAAACAGACTAGATCGATGTTGGTGAATCTGAAATCAAGAGTCTGGAAGGGCGTTGCGATTATTTTGCTATTCGGCAGCTTATCAAATTTGCAAAAAATTTATCCAAAAAAATATCCTTTAGACACCTTGGAAATATTTTTATTTGTTACTTTAGCGTTTATATTCTTCTTCTTCTTCCACTTATTAGGCTAGGATAACTCCTGTTTACCTTGACGTAGCCGTAGTCACAAGTCTCTGTTACATCTGATGCAGCTTGCTGAGTTGTCTCAAATGTGACCGTAACCCTGGATTTTTTTGTTGATGAGGATAAATCTCTCTCCGGATTTGAACCGGGTAGGTACCTTAGTGTCAGCAGTTATTCAGCTAACATATTAGGCTAACGACCGTCTCAGCATTTATATAATCAAAAAATAGAAACCCCAGACGTTTGGACAAAAAGAAACTTTTCATTTGTATACTTGCAATAAATAATGAAATTTAATTAAATAAAAAGTAAAACAATATTTACCTGTATTATTTTCTGTATCTACTTCATCTATTTTATAAGTATGTAAAACAGAAAGCGGCATACAATCTCCTGCGAACCAGTAAAATTCATATTTTTCATTAAGAAAATGCCATCCATTCTTTGGCGATAAACTGCTTGGAATCCGTGAATGTGCATTTCGCCAAATGCTTGTAATAAACTGAGTGTTTAAAAGTGGTTGGTGTAATTCCGCTTTACATGGAGGCAAATTTGAGGCATCGTAGTTTTTCAATAATTTTTTAAACAGTTCATTAGCGTTAGGAGCTTTATATGTTGAACAAAACAGTATTTATGTCGCTTTACTTTTTGAAACCATAAATTTCGCAGACAAATTTTTTCAATACCAAAAAAACTTCATATCGTAAACCTAACACATGGACAGATCTAAGATCGGTAAAAGCTTTTTGGTAATCTTCATTAGATATTAATATTTGAAATTGCTTCTTCTTTCTTTTTTTGAAAAAAGAAGGGTTGTAATCACAACCCGTAATGGCATGAAACCCAGGTAAGCTCGAACTTACCGGTAGTCCTAATTCAGCAAGCAATTGTGAGATATTAATTAATCTTTCTTTATTGCCTTTCATTCATAGTTTCAAGAATAACTTTTTTTCAGTGGGAAAATCATTTATAAGTGTTAGAAAACGAATTTTTTGCTTCTTTTTATTATGGTCTTCAATAAACTTATTAAATCCTATCCATTGCAGTGTCTTAAAAATGCAAGCTAACGAGCTGAAGGTAATTATTAAAATTTTCAATTAAAAGATTTATTTATAAATCAAAATAATATTTCAAAGAAGCTTAACATTCAAAGTTATGAAATGTCAAATTTGACAAAAGAATTTATTGGTTAACTGAACAATCGAAAATGAAGGACGTGGCATGTGTTAGCATCGGTTTGTCGACAGTGCGCGTGCGGGCATGCGGATGCAAATAAAAATTAACAAATCGCATTATCATGAACAAACATGAATTAAAAAAATTGAATCTGAAAAAAAAATTGAATTGCCTAGACAACAGGCTGAAAAACAATAACTGAAAATAGTTAGTTGATGAGAAGACCTGAAATAGGCAGGTCGTTTAGGTGGTTGACTTCTGAAAACCGAAGTCAACCACATAGTGAATAATAAAACAAATATTTCGAAACAGAAAAACTAAATTCAATTTGGAAAACCGCACTAGGTGCAAAATTTGGGAAGAATATTTTAGAAAAGTGGCATAGAAATTATTTTGGAACCAACTGGAAGCAGTTCCATTTCACGTGAGCAGGCAGGAGAGGATTCACTACCAGTATTAAAGTGGACCATAGGGTCCATAAGGAAGAAAGAAAATATACAGACAGGTTTGCATAATAGTCGCAGCGGCACGATCAGATTTTTAGAAGAATACTGCATTTTGTGATACAAGCAAGAGCTTCGGCACACTTGTTCCTAACATGATTTGAAGCGATTTGACCCGAGGCGCCAAAACATTCTGCGTGGCAGGCTCAAAATGGCGGCCGTTTTCCAAAATGGCGGGGAAAATTCTAAATTTCTATTTTGAATCGTATATAAGCAGTTCTATATATCGTTTCCGACTAAATTTGACATGAGGAATAGGAATAAAATAGTAAAAAACAGTTTGGACTTTTTTTGAGAGCCATTTTTGACATATTTGGGTAAAAAAGGTTAACAGTTATATAAAGAAGAATGCTCTCGAGTTTATTATAAATTTGTTCAATTTGTAGTATTCAGATTGTGCATTAAAAATTAAATAAAAATAGAATCAATAAACTAGACTTGACAACTTTATCAAATCTTAAATTAAAAAAATAGTTATTTTTATCATTAGGCTGGAAACTGAATTTTCCGAGGCCTGTATTTACGAGTACTCAGAAAACAGTTTCCTGCCGCATGATAAACGTAATTTTTTACGCCGACTTGTATAATTTGTTACACAAAATCATAAAATTTAATTATTTTTTTAAATATTTGGTATTAAACGTCAAAATTTGACGTAAATTTGACGTTTAAATTTAATTATTTTTGTTTCTAGACTAGGCGAGAAAAACAACTTTTCACGCCGTATTTGAAATATGCAATTGAACACTTGCCTGACAGAGCCGAAAAAAAAATAATTCGTCTGATTCACAATATCTGGAACTGCAAAAAGAAATTAAATTAAATGAAATAAAGATACCTAATTAAACAATAATAATAATTTTACCTTGTATTGCTGCTCTCTAGTTTGTAACTACGACACCCTAGTGTACACGGAGGCAACTTTTTCTACATGAGCATCAAAGTGTTTCACATTACGACTTGTAAGCACATGTGTACAACGCTCGAGAGATTGTCCAAATCTCTGGAAGTTCTAATCACATCCGTTCCCATATATCATTGAGAATCCAGCCCTACAAATCCGGTGATGGAATTATTGTTGGCAATGTATCAGCTTCACCCCAGATTTCGCTGGCTTAATAGGCCGCCTAAATACATGCCGCGCGGCAGACACAGGTATTTGAAAATGGAATAAAACACCTACTTTTACAAAATGAATAAACTTTTTATTTTTTTCTGTTTCATTAAAATGGGAAATTTAAGTTTACACGATTTTGAGCATCAGCCAAATGGCGCCCCTCACACCCCAGACACTAAGTAACTCTTTTTCTGAAGTTTTCGTGCACTCTTTGCAACAGAAATTTCTGTGATTTCGGCTTGATTGTTGTGTTTGAGAGCTTCAAGAGTCCTGGGACAATCTTTGTAAACCAAGGATTTCAGATATCTCCACATGAAAAACTCACAAGGGGCCAATTCAGGAGAGCGCGCTAACCAGTTCAAATTACCTCTTGAGAGATGAGCCGGTCGGGGAATCTGTCTCGCAAAAAGTTCATGCAAACCATTGCTTTGTGGGCTGTGACGCCAGCCTGCTGAAACCAGATGTCTTCCATCTCCTTCTCTTCCAACTGAGGCAAGAAATCTTCATGGAACCTGGTCAGGTAACGTCCAGAAGTGGCTGTAACCACTCGATCATATTCTTCAACCCTCTCGATGTTTTATGGGGTAATGAAGGTAAACTGAGGCCACAGTCTTAACGTGAACACATTTCCGGTATCTTGGAAAGCATTAATCCACGTAAGAATTTGATTTAGATCGGAAATTCGGCGGCATGAGCTAAATTGAACTTTAAACGGAAGGCATGCTGAACGCGGATGATCGAACGGCCGTTTGACAAATATGTCTGTACACAAAAAAATTGCACAATAGCCCAGTGTATCTCTCCAAGATTTGAATCAAATTGGCTTCAAAAGTTCTTGAAAAGCAGCGATGCTTTCAGGATATAGATTTCAGGCGTGCCAAGCAAATGGTATTATTAGCTTCAATATTAAAAAAACCTTCTTCATCCATAATAGAACCCCCTTCAATTCAACATTTTCATAGCTTAACATATACCTACATCAAAAGCCTTTCAGATAAATTAATTTTAATCTTTAAACCTATCACCAATATAAAATTTAATCTCGGTTGCCCCAATAAAAATCTCCTCATAGAGGAGAGTGGTTTGTATATCTAGCCGTCTAGCTCCTTGCAAAGACCTAGAAAGTTAGGTGTTCTCTAAAGGAGCATATTATTAGATATATCAAGAAAGCTCGTTTTTTCTTTAGGGAAACAGATCAAAACATATATACTATACAGCTTTATATAAACACATAAGGTACTATACAGCTTTATGTAAACACATGAAAAATAACTCTCAATCCGTAAAACGTGAAGATTTCATGATACTGGCTAGGGATAAGATAGATATTGTTCTGCATAAATAAAAATTTTATAAAACAATAATCAATTGTCAAAGTCAGGTAATTTTTAAAGAATTTTAATATTGTAACTTATTTAATTTTATATTAATAGCGTTGAAAATGGGTCAATTATAAATGACCCGAAACGTCGGACAATAAATTTGTTTAAAAAGACCTACACCTCAACTATTCCTGATTTAATTAATAAAAAAGATCAACAATAAAAAATTATTACTAATTATTATTGTTGTTTAATTATCTTTATTTCATTTAATTTCCTTTTGCAGTTCCAGATATTGTGAATCAGACGAATAATCTTTTTCTTTAGAGCAAATTACATATTATTTTTTTTATTTTAAGATTTGATAAAATTGTCTAGTCTAGTTTATTGGTTCTATTTTTATTTAATTTTTAATGCACAATCTGAATACTACAAATTGAACAAATTTATAATAAACTCGAGAGCATTCTTCTTTATATAACTGTGAACCTTTTTACCCAAATATGTCAAAAATGGCGCCCCAAAAGAAGTCCAAACTGTTTTTTACTATTCTATTCGTATTCTTTATGCCAAATTTAATCGGAAACGATATATAGAACTGCTTATATATACGATTCAAAATGGAAATTTAGAATTTTCGCCGCCATTTTGGAAAACGGCCGCCATTTTGAGCCTGCCACGCAGAATGTTTCGGCGCCTCGGGTCAAATCGCTTCAAATCGTGTTTGGAACAAGTGTGTCGAAGCTCTTGCTTGTATCACAAAATGCAGTTTTTTTTTGCGTACCGCGACGACTATAACTACCATTCTAAAGTGTTAACGCGGGTCTTGCGGCAATTTAACTGGATCGGGGAAAGCGCAGCGCTAAACGGCAATTTAAATTTATGTTCTTGATTTAAATATTTGTAATTCAATTGTTTATTTAATTTTTCAAAATAAATTCAAACATTCATTTATAATTATCTGAAGATTCTTTGAAATTAAAAAAAAATATTGCAAATAATATTCATTCGTCTACCATTATCTGGAAGTAGAGGTTCGTTAAGCTTTGCATTCATTGCATTTATGAAAGTAAGTATGGACTCTTAAAGGTCTTCCACCTTTACCAGTGCACCATATTGGAGTATTTGGAATGTCAAATGCATAAGATTACATCCGTAATACATCAGTTTTTTTTTTATTTCTTCTAATGTTTGTGGAACTATTAAACGTCCATCATCAGTAGTCGGCAACAAAAACTCGGACATTTTTCTTTGTTTTTTTCGTTGGTTTGCTTTTCTGTTGGATTTTATCTAATTCATATCCTTCAACAGCAACATTATCTTCAAGGTCATCAATGATTACTACTTAATTATTGTCCAGTATTATTTCTTGTACAATTAAGAGATTTTCAACGACGATATTTTGGTAAATTATCCCAACTGTGCCTTTACCAGATGCAGTATCAACAAATCGATCAAAGTTATCAAATGCTACACCTGTATATAATCCATTAGATTTTATAATACCATCAGGACATACTTCTGATCGACTGGAAGATGAGAAAGTAGCTTCTGTTTCTAACTCTTCAACTACATGATAACTACAACAGTGGCCATACCTATTAATAATATCTACAACTTTTCGGCTGCTTTTTCTTCGTCTACCGTGACAACCAGCTAATACTCGTATTGTAAGATAAAAATCATTTAATGTCTGGGGAATATAGCCTTCTCCTTTTAACAAATCTGATGTTTTTAAATCTTCAGGCAGAGGTATCTTTTCAATATCTAATATTTTTTGTCAAGCGAAATTAAATGATCATCTATCTCGAGGATAATTAGCCCTAACGTAATAGTTGCACAAAAAAGTAAAAAAATAACATTTGTTATTTGCAATTTTATTGACATCAATAAAGTTACAAACGTCTTCAAAGCCCTGTTGATGATATGCTAAATTTTTAAGGTAATCAGTTTGTGGCTCATCTTGTATATATTGCAGCAAGAGTTGATGTATTCTTTTCGGCAAATTCGATGAGCTTCCAAAATTCCTGACTCTCCTGATTCCTCTAATTTTTGATAAACTTTAGTGCCACAACGAAATTTAGATATGGGTTAACTGCTTGTTTTAAACTGGCTTTATCAAAAACACATAAACATTATTGTAGACGCCCATTCGACTTTTTCGAATTTTGTACAAAACAGACAAATGTTTTCACTGGTTTTTAATTGATCGTCTTGATTTTTCAGTTGTTGGGTATCTTCCGAAGAAAGGCAAGTTTCAGGCGTGTCCTCGTGATTTCCGAGATCATCGTTACTTTCAGATGTTGTTTGTACATCTTGAATATTCACTTGATTGTGTATACGTTCAGTTGCCAGTAAAAGACCTTAAATAAAAAAATTATTACGTTAAAAACAAAATTAATTAACCTAAGTGATTCATCAAGTTTAGATGAGTGCAGCACCAAAATTGAACTGAACTTTATTTACTTACTTATTATCATAGAAAATCATCACTTATCTTATAGACTTCAAAAACTAGTTTTTAAAATTTTTATTATAAATATTATCTATTTTTTTATTTTTAATGTAAGGTATTTTTTTATTATCAATGTTTGTAATACTATTGTAATACCTGTACGGGCTAGGTATAACGTTATACCTAGTCGTAACTTGCTTTTTGCTTGTGATTGGAATTTCGTTGAGAATTCACTTGTAAATCTTTTAATAAAATTACGATAATAATTTAGTATATTGTTGATTACGAAAGGTTGTTACATGAAATAATAATTGGATACAAAGTGATGAAATAATATAAATAGAGAACCGACGTAAATACGTGTGGTCTCTGTGCATGGTATAATAACTTCCTAGGTAGGATATGCTCGTGCTCTAAAAGCGTTCGTCTTTGCGCAGTGTGACGTCACACGTGAGTGGCGAAGTAATTCTAACAGGGAGATGAATAGAAATGAGGACCGTTTTTTCAAAACTCGTTAAATACAATTTTGCCGAAATTGAGTTATATATGTTTTCTGTATAATTTTTATAAGGACTATCGAATGTTAAAGTCAACTTTTTAAAGTTTTTAGGAACTTCTGTTTATTCCTGATAACAAGTCTCCTGGTAACTTGTGTTGCCAAGGAGTCATTCCAGCGTGTATGCACTCTCATCGTTAACTAGGCTTAGATCAGTAAATACATGCTGTGCACCAATGCTGTTCGCAACCGCTGCATATACCTGATGAAGATGTAGATGGTTCAGAAAGCTTCGTTGGTGAATTTTCTGTGTATTGTTTCCTTAAAGCTGAAAATGGTATCCTTATGGTGGTATCCTTTCGTAGTTACACCTGATAGTAGAATTACTTTTGCAAATTTCAACTCATTTCCTTGGCGAATTTTCAAAATGTGTTTGCATTTTGTAAGTCTTTCGTCATTAAAAATAATCACTTTATCGCTGTAGTTTTTTTTTACAAATCACACAACTCAAGAATTTCATTTTAGAGTTATTTCATGAATTATCTCTGAGCTATTTGATTTAGATACGTTAGGTATTGTTTTTAGGTCTGATAGATCTTTTACAGACAAACGGAAAAAGCGTGGAGGCGGGGTCCTGATTACTACCAACACCCAACAGGTCTCAGAAGCGAGATTTGGGTGAACATTAGTCTTAAATCTTCAAAGCTGCTGGTATGTTTCATTTATATTTCATAAAATTGTAATTCACTCGTCTATAATGAACGTATGGATAAGAAGGTTTAAATATTTGTTAACAAAATTTTATCGAATAATACAGAATCGATGGTATTGTAGTACTCGCCCCTCAACAATTGCAAATATATTTTTAATTTACATTATTTTATTCATTAGTTAAATTTGCTATTCAAAATATAAATTAACTCTTAAGTTGCAATAGATAATTTCAATTAGTTGAACGAATATTTGAAATAAAAATTATTTCTAATATAAGAACCATAATTAATCAAATTGCAATAATTTAAGTTATTTATGCAACTAATTACCGTTAAGTGAATTTTACTAATGAAAATCAATTAATATTTAATACTGCCATTACTTGTAAAAATAAGAAATATTTGTTACTTTAAATTTTAAGCCTCTTAATTTTAAGTTCAATCTCAAGTGTGCAATTATCTCTAAGACCTAAATGCATTTTCTTAGTTATAAATCCCCAAAATAGTTGTTTATAAGTGGAAATAAGTAGATTTCTTGTTTACTTTTAAACTAATAAATAAAAGTTAAGGATGGAGTATTTAAAAAAAACATCTTAATCACGTAGGACATTCACACGACCCCTTGGAAATAAATAATATTATAAGTACATGGGAACAAAACTTGAGAGAAAATATATATATATTTTCAAGAAGTTTCAAAAAGTCAGTTATCGACGGGGAGTCTTCGTAAGAAGTCTTCGCGAGACGGTTGCGACTATGAAACCATGTGTAAAAATTAAAATTGTAAATTAAATCAGTTAAAATGTCATTTAAAATTTATTTAAATTAAGTGTTTCAATTTAATTATTTTATATATATTTTTTTAAATCAGTTCGTCTAGTATTTTTTTAAAATTTCATTATATTTTTATTTTAAACATAAAATCAATTTGTGCAATTAATTAAACATGGTGACATTTCACAAATCCTCACAAGAAGAGCTGCAAATAATTGAGTAAGAAATCTATTTATGAAATCTTTTTTTATATTATTTTAATTGTTAACCTATAGTTAAATAATCATTGTTGCGCCCCCTTTGTTTTATTACTCTCTTTAATTAAACATAAATTTAAGATTCTTTTGTATTGAATAATCTATATATTTTTACTTTACTTTCAATAAATTTAAGTTTAATATTTTTGATTGTTTAATTTTGGTGTTGTAAATATCTTGTTTATTCTCTCCCTACGCCCTCCTTTTTACCGTAAGTTCAAGTTACCAAACAAAACGAGCTGGTCTATCTCGTGTTCATCCTAAACTAGACTTGGTGGCAGCGATACCAACAATAACCAGGTATAAAAGGGAAGAAAGGTAAGATAACGCTAATTTTCAGCAAAACCGTGAGGGCCTAGTTTCCAACCCCGAAGTCCAGGTTACCACAGTATGCATTGTAAAAGATTTAAACATGCCCCGCAAGTTGTTAATCATTGCTGATGCTCTTGCATTGTTGAAAAATAGTTGAAAACTATCATTTGAATAATAGTTGAAAATCAGCAAGGATTTTTCTCGGGCGCTCAACGAGTACCTACCAATTAATAATCTTTATTCAATTCGTCACATCTGCTCTTGAAAGTGATTGGGTGGTTGGTTGCATCTTTACAGACTTTACAAAGGCATTTCATCAAATTCCTGGGTTTTATTACTGAACTTTAAACTTTACTTTAATGAAATACTTTTATTACAGAGTACAAGACCCCAAATGTACTCTGTTATGTCGCCATTATTATCTTGGTGGTTGTGAGTGGCTACGAGTCCTATTGTTTTGATATGACATAAGAAATGGAGCAGGGATTGCCCCTGGGTCTCATTTTATATTTGATGTATGTATATCGTGATGTTGGAGAAGCTAGGCAAGGAAAGAATGGCACTGGGTTCATGGTAACAAACAATTTGTATGATAACATAATACAGTTTAAACCAGTGAATGGTAGACTACCATACATCAGAATTAAAAAGAAACACATAACCATGTCAATTATCAGCGCTTACGCTCCCACAGAAGATAGCAATGAAGTAGAAAAAGAAAACTTTTACAATGATTTGGAAGAATTATGCGATACAAGTGCTAAAACAGATATGTTAATGATTGTAGGCGATTTTAATGCTAAAGTGGGAAAAAAAGAATACATCTCTGGAGTGGCGGGTAAACAGACAATCCATGACCTAACTAACGATAACGGACATAGAATGTGTAATTTAGCAGTAGCAGCGAACCTAGACATTAGCAGTACCCGATTCAAACATAAGAAAATTCACAAAATAACTTGGGTGTGGCCAGGCGGAGGAAGTGAGGAGGGAAACCAGATTGATCACATCATGGTAACAAAAAAGAAAAAAACGTCAATCATGGATGTAAGAACTTATAGAGGCGCTAATACAGATACTGACCACTATTTGCTAGTGGCAGACGTTAAACAAAAGAAAACATATAGTTCGGAGAGGACAAATTTTAATAGAAAGTTTGCAATAAACAAATTTTGTAATGACAAAGTAAGAGAGAATTACGAGGATATGGTAAAAAAACTAATAACAACTAAAGCAAGAAGCGATGATATGGAACAAGAGTATGAAAACATAACAGACATTTTAAGAAAAAGCGCAGAACAAACAATAGGCTGCATAGAGAAGAGAATAGATAGAGAATGGTTTGATGACGAGTGTAGAGAATTGAGCGATATAAAAAGAGAAACAAGAATGAAATGGTTAACAACAAAAAGGAATGAAGACCTGGAAAACTACAAGGAAATCAGTAAAGAAGCTTGTAAAACATATAAAAGAAAAAAAACCTATGGATAAAAGAAATTATGGAAGAAATAGAAAAAAATAATAAGCAAAACAACAATCGTCAATTCTATGAGAAGTTAAGGCGACAAAAAACAGGACATAAAATGAAAACAAGAGGAATGAAGAACAGTGAAGGAAAATTAGAAGACGATGTAGAGAAAATAAATCAATAATAGGTAGAACATTTTCAAAGACTACTTACTGTGGAAGAAGAAGTTGAACAATATGAAAGAATAAATAAACAAGACCAACTAGTAGATGAACCAACTTTCGAGGAAGTAATCGAAATAATAAATAAGCTCAAGAATGGAAAGTCTCCGGGTAGAGTTGGTGTGAACGCAGAATTACTTAAGTATGGAGGAGAAGAGCTACACGAGAGAATCTATAGAATTATAAAACAAGTATGGGTAAAAGAAAAGATGCCAAAGCAATGGAAAGAAGGCATAATAGTGACCATAAAAAAGAAAGGAGATGTAGAGAAGTGTGAAAACTATCGGGGAATCACTCTGCTGAACTCAGCGTATAAAGTATTATCAATGTTGATAAACAAACGATTAAAAGATTTTACAAAAGAAATAATTGGAGAATACCAGTACGGATTTACAGCAGGAAGATCGACAGTGGATGCAATATACCTGTTAAAACAGATAATAGAAAAAAGCTATGAACACAACATAAGCATGTACATGATGTTTATAGATTTCAAACAGGCATTTGACAAAATAAAAAGAAATAAGCTAATAGAAACCATGCAAGAATTTAATATTCCGAGTAAACTCATAAGATTAATAAAGATAACTTTGGATGAAACTACAGCCTGCATAAGAACTTCAAACGGTGAAACTAATGACTTTGCAGTAAATAGCGGAGTGAGACAAGGAGATACAATGTCATCAACATTGTTTAATCAGATGATTGAAAAAATAACCAGAGAACTCGAAGCTGAGGGAACAATAATAAACAAAGAAGTGCAGATAATTGCATACGTAGATGACGTAGTAGTCATATCAAGAACTAAAAGAAAATTAATTGCAATCTGCAAAAAAATAGAAGAAACTGCAAAACTAATGGGGTTATTAATTAACAAAGACAAAACCAAGTACATGAAGTGTCCGAAAGAAAATGCAAGAGAAGGATTACAGATCGACAACTATATATACGAGGAGGTGAACGAGTTCAATTATCTAGAAATGCAAGTAAATAATACTAACGATAGACAACAAGAATTAAGGAGAAGAACACAGTTAGGTAATAAGGCATACTATGCAAACAAGAAATTACTAGGTGATAGAAACTTATCGAGAACAACTAAGGTCAAAATATATAAAACATTAATAAGACCAGTACTTACGTATGCAGCTGAGACTCTATGTGTAGCTAAAAGAGAAGAAGAAGAATTACGAATTCTGAAAAGAAGAATAATGAGAAAGATACTAGGACAAAAAAAACAAATGAACAGGAATACAGACCTCTGATGAACTTTGAAGTATTGCAAGAAATATGAAATGAGGATATCGTGAGAATAATTAAATCTATGAGAATAAAATGGCTTGGACACGTGATGAGAAGCAACGAAAACACAATTATAAGAAGAATCGCAGAATTGAAACCAGTAGAGGACCGTACCAGAGGAAGACCTAAGGTTCGATGGTGGGACCAAGTAATGGAGGACATCAGAAAAATGAGGATCGAGAACTGGAAAATGAAAACAACAGACAGAAAAATATGGAGAAGAATAGCAAATGAAGCGAAATCCGATGTTCCGAAATGAAATGTATAGAAAGTAGGGACTAAACCACCCTAATAAACGGTTTTGTAAAATCTCCACGGAGATAGCAAAATTCCGCCAGGAATAAAATGCTGTATTATATTATTTATTATATCGTGATGTATATATTAATGATGTGTACACTGTCTTTGAACTTTCGATGTTTCTTCATTTTGCTGATGATTTCAAACTCTTTCGCAAAATAGGTTCTGGAAATGATTGTGTTTTACTTCAGAAAGACTCGAAATTTTCAATGACCGGTGTGCTCAGAATCGTATTCGTATAAATATAGAAAATTGTAAAACAATGAAATTCACTAGTAGGAGAGCTAGCAATACGATATTTCCATACAGATTTCATTTCTTTACGCTTGAGATGATTTATGAATTTAAAGACTTGGGTGTCACTCTTGTTCTTTCACTTGTCTTATAACTTGCATTTTGTAATTTTTGGGAAAATAAAATGCTGGAATTTGTATGCCGTTCTACACATAGTTGCTCTAACACAAGAGCATTCGTCGTGCTGTATTCCTTCATGAGTCCTATTCTAGACTATTGTTCTGTAATATGATTTTCTTCGTATTTATCTAATGTTCGAAGACTGGAGAGGGTCCAAGAAAAGCTTGTTAGGTTGCTGTGCTTTTCAATATTGACTACCCATAGTTACTCCTGTGTTTCAGTTCTCATGTACCTGCGAGGATACAATACAATCTTATACAATCTGTATTCAATCGGAAACAGGTCGGTCCGGCTAACCTGTTACATGCAAGAACAACAATTTTAAAATGAGCAAAAACCAATTTTGTCAATTTGTTGAATCCATAGTTTTGTTACAAACAATACAATTACAATTTTACTAATTTTTGTCGGACTAGCCAGAGAAATTCAATTTCCCTGCGCGGATATAAGCAAGGAAATGTCGTTTCGACGATGATTTCCGGAAAATAAAGTTATTTTAATGAAAAAGGGCAGAAAATAATGTTGTGTCCTATTTCCATGTTCAACTAATTTTAAGAATTTTAATAAGCAAGTGCTTTTTTAAATATAATTTCAGAATACAAGTTTATTTTGCATAACATTTGATATAAATTAACTTCAACAATGATAATTTTTAATATAAAAACTTTTTCAATAAATATAATTTAAGGATTAAATTTCTAGTAGCATAAACGTGTTCTTATACTATAATATGACTGGCCTATTTCTCTAGCCACCACTGTATACTAACCTATTAATAAATAATTGATACCTATAAAATTTGCAACTTCAATATTTCTACAAGAGCCGCAACTGTTTACTACTATTTACTACTTTCATAATTACCAAATGTCCTATAGTGAAATCTACATTTTTTATAGGATTCCCACTGAATATTCTAAAGTACATTCATTGACTTTTCCAGGTTTTCCTTGACAAAAAATTATTTTTTCCGAACATTTCGATAAATTAAAAAATGTTAAATAAACTTTAATTTTAAAATTAAAAAAAAATTAAATTCAAAATTAAAAAATTTAAACATCATGTTTTTTCAATTAAATGAGAAATTCCCTGACTTTTCCCTGACAAAATTTGAGAAATCTAAAATTCTCAGACTTTTTCAGGTTTCCAGACGAGTGGGAACCTTGTTTAAGTTTTAAAGGTGCCAAAATTGATTATAAATTTTTCAATGTTTTACTTAAAATTAGAATCGTTTCCATACAACCTTTTCAAGACCGTGAAATAAGACATAGAAGTTTTCAAAATCTACAAATAAAAATAATTAGAAAAATACAATATAGCTAAGTATATAACTTTTATTACAACCACAAACGTATCTAAAGATATAATCGAAAATTTTCCAATAGTTAAAAAAAATGGTCGTTTTGTTCTTTCCATCATAATGTACAACGTTTTACGTACTGATGGTCCACATGCTCTCCAATTTGACATATAACATGCATCTCGAACATTTTCGCTCTAGAATAAAATTTTGATAATAACAGTTTGTTCAAATTTTGTTATATCCTCTAGTTCTTACCTCTACAATAATTTCATTGCAATGATAATAAACCACAAACACTTGTGAAAGATCGGCCATAAAAAAGAATATACATCGAATAAAATCAAAACTATCAATTGACGCCTACAATTGAAAGATTTATAAATTACAAATTATCCCACTTATTTTAAAAAGAGACCGGAGATTTTACTACAGAATATTTCGTTCTCGAATATTTCGCTTCAGGACAATTCATTTCCGGACGTTTCGCCACCACTGGTGAATTGTTTAAAACTATACGTTAGGTTCTAAAATATTTAAGTTATGAACATAATTTTACCATTATATTTTTCTTCAATTAGTAGTATTTTTTCTTTTGTCGTTGGCTATTGTTTTAAAAATAAATTTAGTAACAAGTAAAAACTGGTAGCGAACTGTCCAGAAACGACATGTTCAAGAACTATTTTAAAAATTTCTAGTTATACAGATACTGCATAATATAATAATTACTTATTAAAAAAAATAACTTACAAATATAAAATTTAATCCGATTAAACCCGTTACACCTAAAGTAATGCAATATTGTACTAGAAATCCTAATGCAAATTTAGCTTCAAGTGATGCGACATATCTAACAGAAAAAAAAAGAATGTAACAAATGATTGATAACATATTCTGTTTGTATTTTAAACCTTTCGATGGCATTGTGCCGTTTTACACATTTGTACAATTTTCGATTAGTCACTTGATCGTAATATTGAATTTCTTCTTTGGTAAGATTATTATTAGCGGACGGGTAAAAATCGATTGCATGTGTTATTTCTTGCTGCAAAATCTTAAGTTGAGCGCTTCCTAACGATAAAAATGTCAACACCAGTCCTTCAAAAGCTCCAATAATAGATCCACAATGTGTAATAGCTAATGTAAAAGATATCCATATTGTTAAGTACGAAACTAGATGACTGATATCAGTTGTAATAGGAACTAAACGTGGATTTGTATCATATCCCATAACAAATTCACATAACGCAATTGATATCACTGCATTTACGCATAGCAGCACCAAACCATTAAATATTTTTTTAGTAAATTGCATTTTATCTTGCAAATCAACGTCGCTTTCATCGGTGTGGTAAAGTAATGATGGATCTTCTAAATTTGAAAGCAACTCAAAAAACAGTTGTTTATTTGTTAATAAATACCATATTTTGAATGCCGCGTGAGCATAAATCAACATTATACACAATGAATAACTACCTGTTTCATAATTGCCTTCTCTGAAATCTTGTATGCCCTTCATAAGTAATAACAACGTAAAAACAGAGTGAAGAGTAAATGCAGAGAAACCTCGTATGTTGTATACGACAGATTGGTTAGCTTCTGGCCAAATTCCAATATATTTCATTAATCGTTTTGGTTGTTCTAATATTTCCGATGCAATAAATTTTTTCATTGCGTACTATTTTTTCGTAAGAACGCGAACGCTATGAACTTAAATTTTTTTAGTGTTTACTCATATGAAGTTATATCTAAAATGAAATTGGAATATCAATCATCAAAGAGAATTTACAGTCTATATAAATATTATTGTTAGACTTATGCACTTTAGATTATATTTTCATAGTTGGATCTATATAATCAGAGGAACTACATAATTTGTTGCTATATAATCACAGGAAGAGAAGTTGCACTCATGAATTGATTATACCTATTCACTATAGAGAATATATTATATACTACGTGCTGAAACCTTATAATATTATAATTATTGTATTCGAATGTTTTTACAATATCAAATAGACTTAATAACGATATTACGTTTATATACTGTAACTTACCCATCTACAGAACAGTGCCTTCTGGGTAAAATCGTATGAGCTGCTATGCATATTTATAATTCAACAGTGTATCAAACAAATTAAAAAATTACCCAATCCAGCCTAATCGCCTAAGCTATTAATTCAAGTGCATATTAACACTACCTAGCAGTAATTATGATATTAAACCAATGCATGACTCTTAAGGGTCAGATTTGCAAATTGCATTAAAAAAAATTTATATTGCCGTGTTTCAAAATCTGTTTTTTTTTAATTTCGAAATTATTATGTTTAATTTTGATTTATGGTAAATAATTTTTTTTGTAGTTTGAAAATTATTTTAAAATAATTTTTCTAAAATAATTGTAAAATTTTGAATTTAGTGGGTATTGCTGGGCTAATAATTAATTTATTATAAAGACGAGTATTCTTTCCAAGCCGGTCCGCCATAGTGGATGAACGTATTTGCGGGTGTCTCCCGAAAAAGTAGTAATTTTGAGTCTCAAGTTTGAGATTTTTGATTCTGTGAAATAAATTGCGATCTGAGTAAATGATTTTACTAGTTTTATTTAAGTTGGAAGTTATCCGAATTGGGACAATATTGGAGTGATTTTGATGAGAGTTTGGATTTGGATCTTTGAAGTTACGATTAGATCCGTTAATTAATTATTACTAAAGATATGGATAATTCGATGTTGAAAAATTTTAATTAGTTTACGAAAAGTTGAAATTATTAAAATTGGAAGGTATCGTTAGCCATTCGGCTCTAGACTAGAAAACCTTCTTAAATAAGGACAAAATTGTTGAATGTACGGTCGATAATCGTCAAAAAGTCAAAAGCATTGGTAGTTGTAATATACCCATTAAGTTATCAAATCAAACCAAATATATAGATGTGTTGGTATTTCCGGAAATACCACACTTGTTAATTTTCAGCGTAGATTTTTGGAAAAAGATAGGCATCGTGTAACACCCAGCCGTTAATTGTTACCGGGAGGTTGCGTTGATTTTGAATAACGGCTGTCGATGATGATTCCGTGGACCTTCTCTTCTATTTTTCTTTGTCGGTATCGGCCACCAGTCAACTTTTTTTTTATAACATGAAGTTAACAAAACTTGTGGTAACGTGGAAAATTCGGAGGTTGTGGGAATTAAACCAATAATTCAGAATTTCTTATTTTTGCACAAAACAAAATAAAAACACTTAAGACTTTAATTACTAGTTTATTAAAGAAAAATAAAATAAAATATGATTATGTTGATTAAAAATTTAATTTGACCTGTAGATTTTTAAGCTCGACTCGTAAATTTTGGTTTATTTCGAAGATACAAAGACACTGTAAAATAAAACATTTGCAAAAATTAAGTTTATATTACCTTATATTGATGCTGATGCACACACAATATTGTTATTTACGAGTTGATGTGGTGAATTTAAGAAAAATTAATTAGGTTGAATTGTTCTGAAGAATAAAAGACTAATTAAAAAATGAAATTGAACTTCGAAAAATTTAAAGAAAAATGATAATAAAAAGGGTAAAAACAATGTTTCTTTTGGGTTAACCCAAGAAGAAAACACAACGGCTCGAGAAAAACGACTGACTAATGATTGTTCTTGTGTCGCAAACAAATTCACTTAATTTGCATATTATTTATAATTATTAGCTCTTGAAAATACATTAAATATGAATATCAATAACGAGCTAAAGGGTACTAATAAATCTTATTATATGGATTTCGCAATCCTATAAATAATTTTGAATTTTTTTTTCAACATTTAATTGTATAGGATTGCGAAATCCATATAATAAGATTTATTAGCACCCTTTAGCTCGTTATTGATATTAATATTTATTGTATTTTCAAGAGCTAATAATTATAATTAATAATTGTTCTAATCTCGCCTTTTAGGTAAATTAAAATGGTCAAAGTGTAGGTTTGGGGGGTGTAAGTTTTTCCTCCCCGAGACAAACTTTTAGTTTCAACAGGCTTCAAAGTATGGAACTTGTAATTTAGCCCTCTTTAAAAACATCGAGGGTGGACTATTTATTTTAAGTCAATCTTTGTATCTTTGATTTCGTCATAAGTCATAACAATTTACATTTATTTCGTTGTTAAATATTTTCCTTTTAAGAATACAAAAGTTTAAGTGTCAACAGTTAGCATTTTATATTCCCTTTAGGTCAAATATTTATTTAATAATTGGGACCCTTTTGGATCTTTTGAACATATGTTGTTTTTCATTAAAAGTGATTTTGTTTAAAATAAATTTGTTTAAAATATAATATTTTCAACGAAAATGTTTTAGATTCGAGCTAAATTGAATTATTTTAATTATTACACTTAAAATCAAAAAGGGTGGTTTATTGTTACAATCGTATCCGATCTTCGTAACGATAAATGGCATTTCTCCAAAAAAACTAATGAGTGTTTGGAAATTGGTGAACACTTAGTGATGCTGGTGGCCTGACCAATGAACAACAAACACATTTAAATGATTTGGTTACTAAAAAATTATAGTTGGATGGGTACTAAGGCAGATCCCATCAAACAAAGGTACTATTCAGTATCCCCCGTGATTCAAAAACATATCGATGAAGAACTGGATGGCACGATTTCAAAAGGTATTATTAGAAGAAGTAGTAGTCCGTGAGCATCTCCTGTTATTTTGGTCAAGAAGAAAAGTGGGGATTATAAATTTTGCGTCGATTTTAGAAAATTGAATTCGATGACCGAAAGGGACAGTTATCCTCTGCCGTACGTCAATAATACTCTGGACTAATTAAAAGACGCGAAATTCTTATCGTCATTAAGCATAAAATCAGCCTTCTTTCAAGTACCTTTAGTGGAAGAGTCGAGGAAATATACGGCATTCGCAGTACCAAAAAAAGGTTTGTGGGTACTTTGTTTCATGTCGTTTGAATTGTCTTCCAGTCCAGCAACATGGCAACGATTAATGGATAAAATTTTGGGTGATTTAGCTCCTCATGTATTTTGTTATCTCAACGACAGTATATGTGTTACAGTAGATGTGATATATACGGATTTTCGCAAAGCCTTTGATTCGGTACATCACGATATCTTATTATCCAAATTGAGCGGCGCAGGTCTATCTAGCCCTTTGGTGAAGTGGTTGGAATCCTACCTTAGTGGCAGGACCCAATATATTGAAATAGGTAGAATACGCTCTGAAATCATTAATGTACTATCAGGTGTACCCCAGGGTAGTTATCTTGGACCATTGCTTTTCTTAATATTTGTGAATGATTTGACATTTTTTATACAATTTTGCTCACTATTGCTTTTTGCAGATGATCTTAAAATATTTGCAGTGGTGAAGTTTTTATCCGATTTTGCGTTGATCCAGCGTGATCTAGATATAGTTTGTCAGTGGTGCAATGACCACAAATTATTTTTGAACGAACAGAAGTGTAACATTATGTCGTTTCACCGCAAGCATTTTCCTTTGGTTGTGAAATATTTCATTGAAGACTGGAAATTGGTGAGAGTATTTGATAAGATTGACTTGGGAGTTACGTTTGTTTCTTCTCTTGAATTTTCGCAGCATGTAAATTTTGTGGTCACCAGGGCAAGCAGACTCATGGGTTTCATTATGCGTATTTGCAGGGAGTTCCGTGATCCTATTGTCCTGGTTCGGCTTTATAATGCATATGTACCATCGGTGTTTGAATTAACTTCTCAGGTATGGTGCCTTTATTATAAGGTTCATTCGTTGCGAATTGAACGAGTACAGAAGAGATTTACAAGGTTTATAGCCGGAAAGTTAGACTATACCTTTCCAAGTAATACTATAAGCAATGGTGTTTGTAATAATTACGTGAGTAGATGTATGAGGTTCGGACTTGAGCCCCTCAGTATAAAGGTATGCGCAGAGTAGCGGCCGGTTGTCGGTTTCCCATTATCGGAGCCGACAATTCCATGTGGTAACAAATGGAAATGCTCACAGTGCAAGCAGGTAAATAAGCGCAGAAAGTCGTTGTCGGCGCTGGTATTTATCGGAATGAAGTGTGCACAGTGCAAGCAGTTTTCGAATAAGCGCCGACTGAATCGCATAATTCAACGTAAAGAGATGTATGTGACCTCGTTCACAAGCAAGGTCGCATTAAAGCAAGCAACCGGTGCTGGCAAATTCATAAGAATGATTTGTTCATTCTTGGTGACCGGTTGCCAGCTACAGTCGTTAAATAATAATTAGGTACATTTAATATTAAGCAACAAATGAATAAAGAAGTTATAATTTTAATTTTTACGAAAATTTGAAGTATTTGAGAAACTCAACCAATACCATCGGTTTTTATTTATCCAGTAAGTATATCCTATATTTTGGAAGCCACAGAATTAATTAGAAAAAAAATATTAAAAATATACAGTTTTATGATGTACACATATAACACATTGGACAAAACTATAGCAACAAATAATAGTTATTTATGTATCAAGGGTATTATGACGATGTTTATGTCGAGGGCCGTCAGGCCCGAGAGCTTTTAAGTTGCTCGAGAGCATAAACATCGAGTAATGCCAGTGGTGCATACAACGTTTTATATTACACTGCATTTGAATTTGAGAAAATTTAAAAAATTTTATAAATTTTGAATTTCATTTTGCTAAATTTTCTAGTTTGCGGTGTAATTGCGATTGAGAGGGCATAATAAGCGGGCATTATGATTTATACGCCCTAGGTTATTATAGCATACTTAATATAATTCGTTATCAAGGTATAAAAAACAAATAATGATTCAGTGTAATATAAAATACATAAATAAGTTATACCTACTCATTTACTATATTTTATTTATTAATTAAAATAAACGTTTAATTTTGAGTAAATCAGCAAAAAAATTGGTAGAAACAAAAAAAATACATATTAATTTAAAATTTTGTGTAATAGCCCTTCGCCTTGATAACTTTTCTTGCTCCTTTTTGGCATAGATTCAATTAATTTCTTATGTGTTTCTAATATTTTGAAGTACCGTAAAAAGGTTATTCAAATTTTGATTTATCACTAAATAGAACTTTTTTCTAATGATTGGGTGACCATTGCACATATATTTTAGCAAATTGTAATCTACCCTTAATATTTTTAATTAAAATGAACGCTCAGATTTACAAGAAAATTCTTTCGGCGAAATAAACGAAATTCAAACTACTTTTACTTCTTGAAAATGAGGGTGGGTTTTTCGAACACTTACGTAAATTATGCAATAGTTTAAGCTTAATTAATAAAATAATTTTTTAATAAAAATAAAAAGTTTGTGAATTTAATTTTTTGTTTTGTAGCTGCCTTGTTTATTAGTTCCTGATTATCTGTGAAATGGATTGGCGTTTCAAAAATTTTACTACGAGAAAGTTGTAGTCCGTTAAATTTGCTATCCGGAATGGGGCGTTAGATTTTGTAAATGGTTTCGTTTAAAAGACATGCAGTTTTGAAAAATCAAAAAATAAAAAAACTTGAAGTTTTCAACATTTTTGAACTTAAATTTAATCATAACTCGAAAGCCGTTGATTTTAGGTAATAAATATCTAGTTTATAGATTATTTCACGTTCTTTAAAAAAGCACAAAACTATTTCTACTGCAAAATTAATATTTTCGGAGCTGTGGTCATGTGAAAATGAAAATTAAAAAAAATTCTTAAAAGGGCCTTATACTCGACGATTTGCATTTAGAAAAAAAGTTTTGTTAAATATTTTTCTTACAAAAGTGTCTTCTGTCACCACCTAAGTTATGTAAAAAATATGAAATTGTGAAATAGTCCTTAAACTTAAAACTTTTTATATGGAGCGAAAACAATATCTGAAGGCAAACAGACCGATACAGAAATTTGTTTTTTATTTTTTGCAAATTTTACGTTTCTACTTTCGTTTCTACTATTTGTTCTCTCAGTGTAGGTAACGTTAATAAAATGCGCCCCAAGCAGAGCGCGAGGGACGGTTTGCGCCGCTCCTCGAATCCTTCCGCCCCGGGCCATGGCCCTCTTGGCCCTTGGGTAAATACGCCTCTGTAAGCATACATAACTTTTTAAAAGTAAGTTAACCAACCGCATAAATTAATTTACAAGAAAACCCCGAACCTAGAGAGTGCTCCGCAAGAAGAACTGCATTAAAAATCTTGCTCTTTCACTTTTTCTTTACTTTATACCTAAACTAAATTAATATAATCGACGATTGTTTACGCATTATTTTTAATAAATTCTGAGGTGTTTTCTTTAGAATATTTTTTTTAATTGCACTGGACCCAAACCGCGATTTGATTAAAATTTATTAAAATAAAAATTATTTAAATCAAATACATTAATTACCTAATTAAACGCAAAAAGATGCACTTAATGTATAAATCATAACAAATCAATTAATTTTCGACGTATAAAATGTATTTGGTTATAAAAATCTTCTTACAGAGAAGAACAGGGAAGTAAACTTTTGTGTAAATTAAAATTTCAAAACTACTCATTGTAGGTACGTAATTTATGTCAAAATAAATCCAAATGTCCAGATGTTCTTAATTTTTTCCAAATACCTACTCTTTGCTTTTTTTTAAAAATATGATATATATTTACAGACCGACAAAGAAATAAATGAACCTATTTACTCGTATTTCATCCATTTAAAATACTTTAAAGTAAATTTATTACTTTATTACTAGATCTTCTACCGTTTAAGGCTGACAACCGATAGATAAGCTAATAAATAACGTTGGATTGAATGCTAAAATTTGTTAAAATATGTTTTGTCAGTTGACGGTCCTCTTGTATCTTTTCAATCACTATGTGAAAACTATAATCAGTTTTCAAAAAACTTATTGCAATTAATTGTTATAAAAAATTAATAAAAAATGAAAATTTTTTTAAAAAATAAAATTATTTACAAAAAATTCGATTAGATACTATTTTAACTTAGGGGTTATCCAAATATCAGACAAACTACACATGTGTAGTTAGCATTTAAAAAATTATTGCTGTTATCGCAGCCCATAGAATAATATTATTGAACTCAGGCAGGTGCAGGTTAGGTGTTTGATAACGCCAACATCAAGATTAAAATTATTCCGCGGATCGTTGCATTCGTGCAGTTATAAATACATAATATGTAAGGAATAATGATACTTCAACAAACGTCTTATGAATTTAGTTTCTTAATAGGATGCGAAAACAATGATAGATACATACTAAGCCATTCGTTGCTTTTCAATACGATAACAATTAATATGAGTCAGACAAAAACTGCTTTCATTTTGAGCTCATCTCTTGCACGTAAGCGCCGACTTTCGGTACCGAAAACAAGCAAGCTGGTTGCCTGCTCAAACCGGCCGCTGCTCTGCGCAGACCCTAAAGCTGTTTGTTAGAAGCAGTTATACTGTCGACGCAGAGACAAATCAAACCGACACTTTTGAGAGGAAATAGTTCTGAATTTGTAAATTTTTTTATTATTCGCATCATACAAATGAGTTATTTTTTAACTTTTTTGTTTTTTGTAATTGGACGTAGTTATGCAGAAACCTACCAACCCAATAAAACATTTATTGAGAAAATAAATAAATAAGATTTAATTTTAAAAATTGTGTTGGATAGAACACTTTGAAAGATAGTTGTGAAAGTGTTTTTATATCCTTAAGTCAATTATTTCTAAGTTATCTTTCAGCCAAAAATATAAATTTCCTGACAAAAATACTCAAATTATGTGGGTTGGTAGTTTTATGCATAATAATAGCTACAAAAAATCCTTTTTAGCTTGTTAAATTTTTTCTAGATTTTTTCCAGTCAAAGAATAGTACCTAATAAGCCCATTTTCGTAATTAACTCATTTTTCGAAAATTGTGGATTGGTAGGTTTCTGCATAACTACGTCCAATTATTATGTTATTATTATATAACGAAACTTGGGTATTATGTCATAAGTAGAGTACGGATTTCTATCAAATTTGCTATACATAAATATTGATAGCAGGAGTGTAATTGTTATAAATGTTTATGACTTTGATAAAACTAAGGATTTGGCGCTAATTTTTTTATGCTTATATGTTTATTTTGATACTTTTATGCTTAGATTTATTTTTAAGCATTTTTAGTGCTTATTTTAGCACATTTCGGATAAATTAAAAAAAAATTGCAGTAGATACATAAATACAAACTACATTTATTTTAGACCGGGAGCTAATGACGATTTGACCTAATCCATTTTATAAGTCACAAAATTTTGTGAGCTGAATATAGGGTGCTTCTTGACTAGAGAATTAAAATTGGCAATAAAAGGAGCTTTAACTAAAATTCACTTTTATAAAAGCACCTTATAACTAAATTATCTCATCTATTAGATAACTGAAAATAATAGTTTTCTTTTAGCAGAAGCTATAGATGTGGTAAATATCTTTCAAAATACCATTTCAAAAGTTCCAGTTTTTTGGCAAAAAATGGTTAAGAAACCATTAACCAATTAACCATTAATTTTTAATAAAAATTTTAGAAACAAATTTAATAATTTCATTTTTTAGAAAAAAAAACGATGTAAAGAAATTATTTTATTACTTTACTTTTTATTACTATATTTTTTATTTTATTACATTTTTTTGTGTTACTTTTCAAATAAATGTTATTTAAAAAAAATATTTTTTAATCTTATAATGGCAATTTTTTGTGCTATTTTAAGCGCTATTTTCACGATTTTTTATGCTTAAAAGTCCGTACTCTAGTCATAAGTTTCTGTATTTCCTTTACAAATTTAGGGGTTTTATCATCTAAAAGGTTATTTTTTAAGTAATTTTTAGAAATTAATTTTGGGAAAACTATCAAACCGGGGGTACCGAGGGTTTTTACGCATAATAAGACATGTTTCAACTAACGACACACATTTTTATGGAATACTTGTTTGACATCTTCTATGTATGTTATGCAGGTCGAAGCGTGAGACACTCGTGCAATCGGCCGCACAGATTGTGGCGGTTCTAGTCAACCGAAATAGAAGAAAAAATTTTTTTTTTAAATCTTTATGAATGTAGTCATCGTCTGAACTAGAACTAAGTAAGAGCAAAAGTTTTTATCGGAATCGCAGCGTTTTGAAAATTAAGGTTTAATTTTTTCGAAAAATTGTCAACTAAAATATGAGAGCAGGGTTAAAATATTCAAGCTATCGGTATCATTCTAGTTCAGATGATAACTACTTTCATATAGATTTAAAAAATTTTTTTGTTTTTTTGTTTCGGATGACTAGAACCGCCATAATCTGTGCGCCCGATTGCACGAGCGTCTCCATGCTTACAACCTGCATAACTTATATAGATTTACATAAATTACTTCATAAACATTTGTGTTGTTAGTTAAAATATATCTTATTATGCGTGAAAACCCCCGGCACAGTAGGTTTGATAGTTTTCGCAAAATTAATTTCAAAGAATTACTTCCGATATTACTATTATTATCATAATTGCCACTTTATTCCTATTTAATGTGTGGTATTACCGTATTTACAAAATATTGCTAAGAGCGGGTAGGCACTTTTTGTAGCTATTTACGGGAGAGCGATCGAAACTTTTCTTCAACATATTCTTTGAAATAATATTTAGTTAAATAATTAATTTTAGCTTTAATTTTTCATGGAATATGTTGAAGAAGACTGACACCAGTCGAAACTAGTCAATTAAATAAATATGTATAATATAATTGATTGAGAAAAGTGTATAATTTAATTTACTAAGAAAAGTTTCGATCGCTCTCCCGTAAATAGCTATACCAAAAGTGCCTATCCACTCCTAGCAATATTTTGTAGTTTGTAGTGGCATTAATGGCAATAATCAGGAAATAAATGGAATTAAGATAATAATAGTAATATCGTATTTTATTGCCGACAATTAGCAATACTGTACAAATTTTTGCCCAGTGAGAGACCCCTCGACTTGAACAAACTTTGGTATACAAATTTTGAATAATAATAATACAGGTCTAGGGGTGAGTTCCTTTATTTTTACTAAAAGTAACTTCAGAACATGACCTGAAAAGTCTTTTTCATAATGGTTAATATTTTATTACTTTTTTTTAAAACAAATCCTGCAATTATTTCATAAAAAAACTTGGCCTAAATTATTTTAGTTTTTCTGTAAGTGTTTAAAAATGTTTATTTTTAGAACCAAAAGATAATGCAAAAGTTTGCATTGGGGCGTTAAATTTTAATATACTATCAGCTGAATAGTTTGATAATTCTTGGAAAGCCTGTAGCCAATATTGGCTTAAAGATCTGAAGAATTCGGAGACCGCTACTGTAATTATGAAGAAAATTGAAAAAAATTTAAAAATTAAAAATTTATAAAACCCCAATAGAACTGGTATGTTTCTCTAGATATATCTTAAATAATACCTGATTATTAAAACCTTTAACTTTCAGATCAGGTAACATGGATTTTAATGCTGCATTCAATAATAATGGGAACGGTTTATCGAACACTTGGTACAATTCTAGCAACAAGAGGATAATGTGACTTACTTCATATTGAAGAAATTTTTATATTTTTTGTGACACACCTAAGATATCAATTTTTTTAATATCTGTAAATATAGATATCTGCTTTAAAATAATTTTTGTGTTTAATTTTAAATTTTTCTAATTAATCTTCAAAATTTTTATACTAGCTTCATATCTAAGAAAGATTGATTAATTTATAAATTAACATTTTGAATTTTTATACCAAATAAAACTAAATATGAAGCTAGTGTAAAAAGTAGACAGTTTAAATAAGTTTTAGATTTTACTTTTTTTAATTTTTAAGTTTAAATGAAATATGATTAAATATTTTGATTATCGTGATTATTATTGTTTATATAGGTAGTACTTAATTTGTTATAAAATAAAACTGTTTCTTAATTAATAAACATTATAAAGTGTATTGAAAATTCTTTTTTATACGTTGCATTAACAACTACCATACGTATAACTACGAAATGTTTACGTTAAACAAAAACTAATACTTATTGAATCAATAAAATGTAGTTGTCAGTTAACGAATGGTAATCTTTTTCACAAAAACACAAATCCATATGACAACAAATAACATTCTTGAGTCAACGAACGCCAATTCTTCCGACCATAGACGCCATTCCTTGCGATGACGAAACCATTTTTGAAATATGAGCATTTATAAGATATTAATTTCAAAGAATTTATTTTCATTAATACCAATACATATGCATTACTTACGGCCGATTTCACAATCGATAGTCAAAACCTAAGGTTGACTTGAACTTTGAGATGTGGCACAGTTTCACAACCTTTGGCCTGCTTACCTGCAGTTGACCATAGGTTTAGAAATGTTGCCAGCTCTATCCCGTTCTTATTTGTCTGTTATTTGACATATTTAAAACTTTTGAGTTTGATAAATAATTGTCAATTGAATATACGAAGTTTGTACTGTTGTATACTATACTTGTATACAATATCTTATTATGATTATTCCGAATCACAAATTAATAACCTTAAAAAAATGACAGTTAACCTCGAGTTAACCCAAGGAACTTCTGTGGGTTAAAGATACCAGCACTTAACCTAAGGTTCCCTTCAAACCTGCGATTGTGAAACACTTTTTCATAGGTTAAGTTATGGTTAGCTCTAAACTGCAGGTTAACCAGACATTGTGAAACCGGCCGTTAGCGAACACCTTTTCTTTAACATGAAGAAATCCTGCGTTGGATCAATTTTAAGGAATTATTTATTTATCACTACAACCGTGTGCTTTATATTTATGCTCTGATTTGGTTCAGTGTGTATACAATATATTATTATGTTTATTCCGAATCACAAATTAATAACCTTAAAAAATTGACAGTTGACAGTTAACCTCGAGTTAACCCAAGTAACTTCTGTGGGTTAAAGGTACCAGCACTTAACCTAAGGTTCCCTTCAAACCAGCGATTGTGAAACACTTTTTCATAGGTTAAGTAATGGTTAGCACTAAACTACCAATAGGCATGACCGTAACCAAAATTACTAAAATTATGTATTTATGTAATGAAATAGGATTCATGGATTATAAAAGACGTATTTTTTTTATATTATGAATAAGATTCATAACTTTTTTGATAAAATATAAGAATTAGAAAATACAAAAATCCGCCATGATAAGTTGAACACCAATCAGAGCGAACGACGTCATGACACAAGCGAGCGTTTTGGCGTAAATTTTAGATTTCAAATTAAAATTGTAATTTTTTCTACCAAATATTTCTTTTCTACAGAAATTAAGATATTTTTTTGGAAATCGTAGATATTTCCGGACATCATAGAACAGTTTTTCAAAATCAGTCATCATGCCTATTCTATAGCTTTTCTGTGTGAACAATGTTAAAATATTATTTTCAATATTGCCTAACTATTTTTAATATTATCTGATCAACTAAAGTGAAAAATTGTGCAATCTACATTCATTTTAGTTTTACTAGATTTACTACTACATAAAATTGGGATAAATAATATTATTAGATGCATAGTAAATTTCATATTATTTATGTTTCAATTTTTTAATTGAAATTAGAATCGGTTCCATACAACCGTTTCAAGACCGTGAAATAAGACATAGAAGTTTTCAATATCTACAAATAAAAATAATTGAAAAAATACAATATAGCTAAGTATATAACTTTTCTTACAACCACAAACGTATCTAAAGATATAATCGAAAACTTTCCAATAGTTAAGTAAAATGGTCGTTTGGTTCTTTCCATTATAATATACAACGTTTTACGTACTGACGGTCCACATGCCCTCCAATTTGACATATAACACGCATCTCGAACATTTTCGCTCTGAAATATAATCTTGATAAGTTTGCTCAAATTCTGTTATTTGTTTTTAGTTCTTACCCCTAGAATAATTTCATTGCAATGATAATAAACCACAAACACTTGTGAAAGATCGGCCATAAAAAAGAATATACATCGAATAAAATCCACACTGGTAATAGATGCCTACAATCAAAAGTTTTATAAATTTTAAGTAGTTATCCCACATATATATTTTAAAAGTTTATTGTATAAAAGCCGGATATGTCACTCCAGGATACAGTCTATTTTATAAAAACCGCTTTTCGCTTTATAAAATAGCCGGAATTAGCATTACAAATCACGGAATTCTTACTGCATACTAATACGGAAATTATATAGCATCTAATATGAAAACCGCATAAAATTATGGCAATTGAGGTTGGTATTCCAAGAAAATGAAGTTAAATTTAACATTGCTACTTGTTAACAGCTGTTTGTTTAATTGACGCACCATTAGCCCAGAATTTTTACCACTTGACCTATAAAAAATAATGTAAATCCGAAAATTGATTTAAATGATCAGCAAACACTACTGAACAACATACTAAAACCATTAAACAAATAATATATAGTCCGGTCAATATAGACACTTCAAATAACAAAAATTGCCGGAGAGCCAAATTTTGGTGGAGAGCTGGGGTTTACCATTACAAATAAAGTTTTAAAAGTCCCCATCGATCCTATGTGTGCTACAAAAGTTATTCGGGGTCAAAGGTTAAAATTTGAGGTTTTTTGGATTTTTCTAGAAAACGGTAAGCTTTATCAAAAAAAACCTCAAACCAAAGTTGTAGATCTTAAAATTCTCTACAAAAATAGTCTTAATGATTTTTTTCCTAAGAGTTACCATTCCTGACATATCGCGTATGTCACATTATACATGATATGCACATAATAAGCCACGAACTGAATCTCCTCTACCCACGTGGCAGTGAAAAACATCTGGCTATTCTATTATGCCGCCGTCACGACGACTTCAAAACTTTTTAGAAAATCAAAATCCGACGCCAAATAACGGCGATGCAACCGCATTTAGCAAAAACCTTTCGACCCTCGCAGAAGGATTCGGGGGTAACTTTTTCAACATTTTCGATTTTTCTGGGTGGTTGTGCCAGTAACCCAACAAGTTTGCAAAATTTCAGCTTTCCACGATATCTAGAAGTGGTCAAACATTTTCACTCGAAATGATAAATCAGTGAGTTAAAGCAGCTTTATATAATGTGCATATATCATCATGTATAATGTGACTCTTAGAATCGCGATATCTCAGGAATGGTAACTCTTACAAAAAATTATAAAGACCAGTTTTGTAGAGAATTTTAAGATCTACAACTTTGGTTTGAGTTTTTTTTTTTGATAAAACTTACTGTTTTCGAGAAAAATCAAAAAAACATTAAATTTTGACCTTTGACCCCGAATAACTTTTGTAGCACACATAGGAATGATGGGGATTTTTAAAATTTTATTTGTAATGGTAACCCCAGCTCTCCACCAAAATTTGGCTCTCCGGCAATTTTTGTTATTTGACCACTATTTTTATGTCTAAATTGACCGGACTATATAAAGACTGTCCCAGAAATAAAAACGGGTCACTTTATAATTTAAAAATAATTTAAAAAATAATTTTTATTTACGTTTGATATTTTAAAATATTACATGTAAAAAATTTAAAAATAAAATTTTTTGTAACGGCCGTAAAATTTTCGAATCTTTCGTTTAATTCCATTTATGAGTTTTTTTGCAATATTGTCTGTTATTAAATCGGGCGATTGTAAGTTCCACCGATCGGTCCTCAGACTAAATTTACCTCGACAGAACGTAAACAAATCTAACTTGAAGCAAATTTTTCTGTTTGTTTACATTACTGGTGTTTACCAAGTCCCGAGTTGTAATTGGTCCACAAAACGCGCCACTTGTGGTTATTATTATAGTTGTTGAGTCGTGTGTGAAATTTATAATTTAAAAAATGGGCAAGCAATGCATTGTATGTGATCAAGTGTATCAAAAATCTTTAAAATATAAGTAAGTAAAACTTAACCTATAAACATTTATAGGCGTAACTACTGGAAGTTGTTTAATAACAAGTAATGTTTAGCAATAGTGATGCTGAAAAGTTGCTTCAAAACAAATCTGTGTGTTAGCATAGCTATGCTCTGTCTAGTATATAGGTAGTTAGTCTGAGGATCGGTCAATTAAGTCAAGGTTATTGTTAATCTTTTAAGTCTTTTTAAGCCTTCTTTGTGTTATGGAAGTTAAGTTTTATTCAAGTTATGCAAAAGTCTTGAGATTTATGACGCAATATGACTTATTCGTTTTGATAAACGTAGAGGGACAAAAAGTATTCTGATTTTACAAAATAAAACGGTGCGTAAGCACATCTAGCAAATAAACCACATTTTTATTTAATTTTTATAGGTACAGGGGGTGTCTTCAAGGTAGATTTGTAATCTTGTGTTGACGCCATTCAATCATTTGATAGTTGATAATTGCAAAGAGAAATTAAATAGAGCTCTACATTTTCTTATTAATATCATACTAGCAGGTCACTTCCTAATACTTGAATGACCTGGAAACTCCCTTTTGCACAGGATCATTTATTTTAATTGGTAACTTTTGGAAGACTCCTCGAGATCGGGTATCCAATCCCGGTCGAGAAGTGGAGTCCGTAAGGTTGACGTGAGAGGTAACTTCATTCATTGAAGACGAACATCTGTCTTCCTCCAAAACCAAGATGAGTGAAGTCGCGTCGAGGGTTGTATGGAGTTCGAGAAAATACGGACGTCCCAAGCGACAACAAAACAAGTAAACAAAATAAACGACGTCAAAGAAGAAGAAACGGTGCAGGGTCCCGGATCCCCAGTACTGGTCGTAAATGGCTGTGCCGGAGCAGGCGTTACACGACCGTCAAAAAGAGACGGCTCTGCGACGCCGGTTAATGACCAGGCTGGGGTGCAAACAAAAGCTACTGGAAATTATGATGACCCAGGCGAGAAAGGGAAATATAATAAAAGAACCAAACAATTAACTTACCCTACAAAGAAAACCAAGGGGAAACAAACACTTTTAAAATCTTAACACCAACAAGTAAGCCGGTAATACCCTCATCAGCTCCCCAACTACGGGATGCGGCACATGGGGTTTCGCTTCGTTCCGTATGGATGAGAAAAACCGCAAGGTGAAGAGTATGGTTAAAACTCGGTCACAAACAAGGGTGCATAGCGCACCGGTTAAGTATTTAACCCTGGCAAAGCAACAGGGCGGATTACTAGAGATTTCCCCATGCACGAAAACTGCTGACTTTGATTTCGGCGAAGGCACTGATTTGGACTGACTGCTGGAAAACCTAAAAGAAGGGGCCATAAGCTTCAAAATAGAAAGCGTCGATTTCAAGTCTGAAAATTATACAGGAAGAAATCGAAAAACTGAATGGCACGGTAGAGGCATAACAGACCAGTATAGAAGCGTTGATAAGGGACATGGTAAAAGCAGAGGTAGCAAAAATATCAGGCCACCACACTGATATAGAATCAGAAACGATTGAGATGAAAACACAATAACCTGGGCGAGCCTGGAAATGTCTAAATTCACGCGGGAAATGAAAGAGGTGCAGGATAGCGTTGAACTCGCGGGAATTCCAAATATAAACATATGCTGGAATAACATATTTTCAGTCTGTTTCGCTTTCACTGGTTATGTGAGCTTGGAGTTTTTCTTGGCTTCTAGCAGCGATTGTAAGTCGTGCCTTGGAAGCCGCCTCTTCTAAATTAATGGTAGAAAAGGGCTGTTTTCATTGATTAATTCAATGTATTTTTTTTTGTCGTCTAGCAACGTGACGCCTTCTTAATCTAATGTTTTTTAAGTACAATTACAAAAATGCTAGGGTAATTGATAAAGATTTACCATACCGCCGGCCTTGAAATATGAGGATTTCAAAGAACAATAAATATAATCAATAAAATATAACAGTATGAAAAGACCAATTAAAATATTTTCCTTTTACATTGTTTGTTTGCACAAGAGTAACATATAATGAATTGAAGATTTAAATTAATTATATCTGGTTTCGTTAAACAGGCAGCGCACATAGTTTGGTCACAGAGCGTTTAATCGTAGAACCGTTTTTCACGCGTATAGATGCCGAACGGATCACATTGTCTTTACCGACGTGCACTGATACGACGCGACCGAGTGGCCAAGCCAATGTTGGTACGTTGTCTTCTTTAATCAACACTAACGTGTTAACTTGAATGAGGTCTGGAAGATGTTTGAACCATTTTGTTCTTGTTTGCATGTTAGGAACAACTTCTGCACTCCAACGTTTCCAAAAGTGTTGGGTGATTTGTTGCACCCGCTGATACTGGGACAAACGATTTTCCGGTAAGTTTGTGATGTCGTTTTCTGGAATAGCACTCAAAGGTTTTCCAATAAGGAAGTGGCCAGGAGTAAGAGGGTTAAGATCGTTAGGGTCGGAAGATAGTGGAGAAAGAGGTCGAGAATTTAGAACTGATTCAATTTGGGTTAATACTGTTGAAAATTGCTCGTAAGTTAGGCGCGTATTACCTAATATTCTTTTTAGGTGAGATTTGGTTGATTTTATATTGCTCTCCCACATTCCTCCTTCATGAGGATTGCGTGGAATTATAAATTCCCACTTGATGCCTTTGAGGGCCAAATAGTCATGAATAAAATCTTGATTTACCTTGCAATTTAAAAATTCATACAATTCTTTTAGGTAATTGTTGGCACCAGTAAAGTTGGTGGCGTTGTCGCTTGACATTGTATGATGGATTCCTCTTCTGCCAATAAACCGTTTTAGAACTAATAAAAAACCTTCAGTGGTGAGGTCCGTAACTAGTTCAAGGTGGACGGCCTTTGTAGTCATGCAGATGAATAAACAAATGTAAGCCTTAATGGTTTTTGAGCCCCTGGTATTACGATCACGTATGAGGATGGGTCCAGCACAATCGAGACCGGTATTATGGAAGACGGGCGCTTCAACTTGAAGGCGTTTTGGTGGCAAATTTCCCATGAGTGGGTTGTAGGATGATGTATTTGCCTTGAAGCATTTGATACATTTTCTGACGACCTTTTTGGCTTCGTTCTTTCCGGAGATTGGCCAATAAATTTCGCGAACGCAATATAAAAGTTGTTGAGCACCACAGTGTTGCAATTTAGAATGAAAATCACAAAAAATCAGATTTTTTAAATGGTGCTGCTTTGGTAATAAAATTGGGAATTTTTTGTCATAAGGGTAATGAGAATTATTTAGTCTGCCTCCTACACGGAGAAGATCTCTTTCATCCAAGAAAGGATTTAGAGCCGATATGTTAGATTTATCTTTTATACATTGATGATGACGCAATGAATTGATTTCTTTTAGGAACGTTTCGTTTTGACAATTTCTAATGATTTTTTCGAATGCGACTTTTAACTCATTTACAGTGAGTGGACCCGTGTGGCGTAATTGTTTTGAGCTTTGACAATTAATTTTGAATCTGACAAGCCAGGCTACTACTCGTTTTAATTTTGTTAAAGTAGAAAATTTGGAAATCATGTCAGATGTGAATAAAATGTCTCTAGGGGCTACTGCGTTAAATAAACAAGTCATGGAGCAATTGCATAAAGATATCAAACAAGTCGGTTTTAATTCCGTCGTTTCTATATTTGAGTTGATACATGATTTTGGCCATTCAGATTTAGGATTTTTTAGAAAATCTGGGCCGTTTATCCAAAGTTCATTTTTTAGGATCTTTTGAACGTTGATACCACGTGAGACTAGGTCGGCAGGATTGTTCTGCGAACGTACGTGATACCAATCACTTGATTTTGTCCTTTCTTGTATTGTGGCAATTCGATTAGCTACAAAGATTTTGTATTTGTTTGGTGCAGAGTTGATCCAATTTAACACTATCGTAGAATCTGTCCAGAAAAATACTTGTAAATTGGACCCATCAAATGCTGTTTGAACTCTTTGCATTAATTCAGATAAGACGACTGCTGCTGAGAGCTCTAATCTTGGTATAGTGGCTCCTTTCAGAGGAGCAACACGTGACTTTGCACATAACAATTGAGTGGTGAATTGATTTGAGGAAGTTTTTGTTCTAACGTAAACACAGGCTCCGTAAGCAATCGAACTGCTGTCTGCGAAACCATGAAGTTCAACTGAAGATGACTTCGCTGGCATGACGCATCTTGGAAATTTTAGTGATGTTAATAGTGGAAGTTCTGAATTGAATGCTTTCCACTCGCAGTGCAAGCTTTGGGGTAGGCTTTCATCCCAGTCCAATTTGGCTTCCCATAATTTTTGAATAAGGATTTTTGCTCGTATAGTGATTGGGGCAAGCAAACCCAATGGATCAAATAGCTGTGATGCTACCGAAAGAACGGAACGTTTAGAAATAGTTTTTGATTCAAGATTTGGTTTGATTGCAAATTGCAAGTGGTCTGAGATGGCGTTCCAAGAAACACCAAGAGTTTTTGCACTTTCTCGTTCACCCAGTGGAATTGTGTTATAAGAGTCGGTGTCTTCGCATTCATTCGTTAATATTTCAGGATAATTTGATAAAAACTTTCTAATTGGGAAACATGCTGAGGCTAATATTTCTGTTAATTCTCTTTTTGTTTGCATCATTTCGCCTGGACTTGGGAGCGAGTAGAGCAAATCATCGACATAAAAATTTTTCTTTAAAATATTGGAAGTTTTTGGAAATGCTGTTGCATTTATTTCTGCCAATTTTCGCAAAGAATTCGTTGCCAAATAGCTAGCCGAAGCCGTACCATATGTGATTGTATTCAGCTCATAAGTGTCTATGGGATCATCAGGATTATTTCTCCACAAAATACATTGTAATTTTCGTTCGTTTGGATTGATTTCAATTTGCCGATACATTTTTTCGATGTCGCCGGTCAAGGCAACGCTGTATTGGCGAAATCGTATTAGAATCGAAAATAAGTCATCTTGAACGACTGGCTCAACTAACTATGTGTGATTTATTGATATTCCCGAGCTTGAGGTTGCGCTGCCATCAAATACCACGCGAAGTTTAGTTGTGAGCGAGTCTGTTTTTATCACGGCATGATGTGGAAGAAAATAACGTGGTAAGCTTGATGAAGGTACTTCTACATTCATGGCTATTATTTTGTAGTTATTATCAAGTTGCGGTGATGAAGCAGTGATTTTGGACATGTGTCCTAAGGAAATGTATTCATTTATGAATGAAGAATAGTTTTCTTTCAACTCAGGGTCATTCGCTAAACGCCTTTCCAAATTTAAAAACCTTTTTGCTGCGTTGATTTTCGATTCTCCTAAATTGTTCAACTTTGAGTTGAATGGGATAGAAACCGAGAATCTCCCCGATGCTTTACGAATTGTGTTGTTATTAAAATGGTTTTCGCAAAAGAGCTCTTGTGGTGATAGAAGCAAAAGTTTGCTCTTCGGAGTCACTTCCTCGAGTTGCCAAAATTTGATGATGCTTTTATCCAACTCTTCATTTGATATCGATAAATTTAATGTTGAAAGGCTTGGGATTTTCATTAAGCGGTGATCTTTATTGTTATTGATCATGTTTCCAGATACAATGCAGCCTAGTAGTGTTTTTTGTAACGTGGGTTGATTTTTCCCTAATGAAATCTGCCCAATGCATAATAGTTTATAAAAAATGGATACGCCTAAAAGTAAATCGATGGGAGCGGATTTGTTGTAATGATTGTCTGCTAATTCGATGTTTGTAGGAATATCAATGCAATTTCTTTTGAATGAAACAGATGGGAGAGAGGAGCATATTTTTGGAATTACTAAACAAGATGTATCATTTTCATAATTGCCTTTTATTGAGGAAAAGTGGATTTTTACCGCGAAATTTACTTGCTGACTTGTTGCGGCATTGATGCCGTTTATTTTGGTATTGACACGTTGATGTTTGAGATTAAGTGCTTTAAAGAGAGATTCAGTGATAAAAGAATTCATACTTCCGGTATCTAAAATAGCCCGTGCGCGAACCCATCTTCCTTCAGCATTTTTAACATTCACGCATGCTGTAGATAGTAATATTTGACTGGAACCACCGTAACAAGGTAAGGCAATTTGTGATGGTTCAGCTGAACCTGAAGGAGCACTAGGAGTTCTTTCGGCCGTGTCTAGGTGCTGTGGTTCTATTTTAGAAATTTGTTCAGAGTGTAACAACGTATGATGTCGTTTGTGGCAGTGCCGACACGTGAAGCGTGAATTGCACTTTGAATTGCTTGGATGGCCCAAACAATTTTGGCACTTCTTTAAACGGTCAATTGTATCGGATCGCTGCTGGATAGAGTAAGCAAGAAATGTTGGACAACGTGAAATTGAATGCAATTGATTGCATATGAAACAAGAAGTTGACTGATTGGTAGCTACCAATGACAGTTTGTGAAATTGATTTGAGCGTTTTTCTTTGGGTTTATTTAGATGGAAAGAACTGTGATTTGTTTCCTTCAATTCCTCCACCAGTTAAGATTTGTCCCTAAGAAATGTCTCGATTTCAAGTAGAGAAGGAATTTCTCGTGGTTTAAGTTTGCTAAATTCGATTCTTGTTTGAGAATCGAGTTTTTGCATTAGAATGTGTGAAATAAAAACGTTGCAATGCTCGACGGGTACCTTTAGATTTTGCAATGCTCTTATGTTTTTGGAAAGTTCGTCATGCAAATTGCGTATTTGTGCAGACGAATCTTTGGATAATGGCTTTAAATCAAAAATAGCTTTTATGTGACCCTGGATTATCAATTTAGAATTATCATATCTTTCCCGCAACATTTCAAGAGCCATGTTGTAATTTTCGTGTGTCACTTGAATATCGCTTACTACACGTAAGGCAGAATGATCCAAGCTTGATTTTAAATAAATAAATTTTCGACTGATGACAGAATTTTGTTATTATGTATTAATGTCATAAATGAATCGAAATAACCTTTAAAATCAATGTAATTACCCGAAAAGGTTGGCAACTGTATTTGAGGTAGTTTTACACTAGAGACTCGGTCTGCATGCGTTGGGGAAGGTATTAAATGATCGTTTTCAAGCTTTTGTTTCTCCAACATTAGAGATGCAATGACAGTTAATTTGACGTATTCACTATCAAAATTATCGCTAGTCATGGGGGCCTCGTCGGAAGCTGAATGGGCTGTCAAATGTATCATGACTTTTGAGTAAGATTCACCTAAAGGAGAAAATTGCTTTGATCTTAGCTGTAATTCCTTTAATGCTACATTTGTTAATTCAGATTGAGTTTGAATTGTATTTAAAAAGATTTTAAATTTTTCTAATTGATTCATTAGCGAATGAGACTCCGCTAACAGTAATTTTATTTCCATCTTTTCCCGTTTTGCCATAATGAAAATATGCTAGCGAGAGGTATGAAGATAAATTGTAGGGTAAATGAATATGATAAAATTGATTGTAAATTTGCAATTTGAATTGCAAATTTGGTACAACACGTGCGGTATAAATTAAAAATCAGAGAGTTTTCCGGAAAGCATCGGCTAAAAATGATTAATACCAAATTGAATCAGTTCTTAAAGGATTGGAAGCAATAAGAATGGTGAAGTAATTGGCTAACCTGTGTGCGAGTGCTATCCGCTTCGTCTGTCTTTAATATTATGCACTTGTTCTTGGGCGATTACTGCGTGTTAAGCAATATCCGGTTCGAAGGACCACAATGTTTCGCTTTCACTGGTTATGTGAGCTTGGAGTTTTTCTTGGCTTCTAGCAGCGATTGTAAGTCGTGCCTTGGAAGCCGCCTCTTCTAAATTAATGGTAGAAAAGGGCTGTTTTCATTGATTAATGCAATGTATTTTTTTTTGTCGTCTAGCAACGTGACGCCTTGTTAATCTAATGTTTTTTAAGTACAATTACAAAAATGCTAGGGTAATTGATAAAGATTTACCACAGTCTATTTGTGAAAACCTAAGCAATATAAAAAAACAAGTGGAAGAAATCGAGAGTAGACTGGTCACACCCAAAGAAAGAACGCCAGCGCAATTACACCAGGAAGCTCAAGGCAAAACGTTGGCTATCTCCAGGAGTAAAATGAAATACTGGTACGAGTTGGTCAAAGAGGTAGAAAATGACGTGGGGAACGAAGATATCGTATTTTTACGAAGAAAATAACAAGAACCCCTTTACCCGGTCTCACCCGGGAAAAATTCGCGGAGATTACGGCAGAACTCTTTCAACACATCAATCTGTAGTGTGAAGTAAGGAGGAGAGCGGAGAGTTTCTCCCCTTCAGACTGGAACAGCTGAAAACAGCGGCGTAAGAAATGTCAACTAAATAAGTCCCTGGGTCTGACTGTGTCCCAAGTGAAGTTATAATAATTATATCGGAACCCGAAACCTTAAATAAGTACGCAATAATTGGAGAGTTTCCGAAGATCTAGAAACAGGCAATCCTTGTTCTCCTGCGAAAGGGAGACAAACTCTTAGAACTTTCTAGCTCGTACACACCAATATGCATGCTGAACAACTCTCTAACGAAATTGAGAAAAGAGGTGGACTGAGCGAGTAAGTTATACGGTTTTAGAAAAAGACGATCCACTATAGATGCAATATTAAGACTTGTACGACAAGCAAGGAGGGAGAAAGAAGGAACATGGCGCACGAGAAAACTGGTCGCTCTTTTTACATTTGACGTGAGAAACACCTTTAACTCTGCGGGGTGGAGGTTCATAATATAGGAGTTACAACATCGGAAAGTCTCCGCGGGCTTGATAAACGTCGTGAAAGATTACCTCTCGGAGAGAACTCTGCTGATACAAGAGGAACTATATATGAAGGTGCAATGGAGATTACCATCGGCGTTCCAGAGGGATCAGTCTTAAGACCCCTTCTGTAGAACATAATGTACGATTGTGTACTGACGCTCCGCCTGCTCAACAGATTGCGATTAGTGGGGTTTGTGAACGATTTCACAACGAAAAAGTGCGATTAGAACCTCCAGCGCATATAAAACTATTTCGGAAGAGGCGGCGTTGGTGATAGTAGATATTCCACCAATTGAGATTTTGGCCAACGAACGACAGGCAAATTACGAGAATGGAAAGGACTACAAGAAAGAAACCAGAGAAACTTTATATAAAAACTGACAGACAATGTGGAATAACTCAATAAAAAGATATTTGGACACGACAACTAATCAGCAATGTAAAAGAATGGACCACTGGAATACACGGAGACGTGTGCTTTCATCTGACCCAGGCGCTTAGTGGCCACGGGTGCTTCTCCACTTATATGTACAAGTGCAAAAAGAAAGACAAGAACAAGTGCTTTTTCTGTGAGGAAATACATACCCCCGAGCATACCATCTTCAAATGCCTCAGAGGGGAGAAAAACAGAAAAAGGCTCACATAAGATATTGATACCAACATCGATAAGGGCAAGATAATCACATTTATGTTGGAAAATAAAAATTCCTGGAGTTCGGTGCACAAAACGATCCGCAGTATTTTGACCGCCAAGGCGGAGTACGAACGCACACTACAAAGCGAAAACAAAGCCAGTAGGAATCTGACACTCCCCCTTCTCATTGGGGGGGGGGGGCTTTGTAAGGTTCCCCCACTTCCGACGCACACAAAAAAAGTTAACAAATGATTCCGTGTTACCGGGGACGCCATCTTGTTTATCCGGATAATTTTTAATTTCAACGAATACGTGATTAGCAATTTAGCGAGAGAAAACTTGATCCATTAAAATCACGAGAGTGATCGAGCGATAGCGAGATTGCTCGAGTGGTTTTGTCTGACTAACTATTTTTCAAGCCAAATTTTAAAAACACATATGAAGTGTTTAGAAATTAAAAATTATCAGGATAGAAATCAAAGCTAGTGTTGTATTTGATAAGATAATTCCGCGAATGGTGCATAAATGCGCATAAAACTATTTAAACTTAAAAATTCACTTTGGTTGTCATTTCAAAAAGGTAAACAAAAATATACCCGCAAAATTTATCCACTTGCATTTCTGTTCCTTCCTAAGTACAATTTTTATCCGCTAGCAAACTTTCAAGTTTGACGTTTCTTATGCATTGTTTCATACATGAATAGAATTATCAAAATTATATATTTTCCATATAAAAAAAAATTTTATATAGTACACCGTGTAATAACAATACCTTACCTTAAGGAACTTGTTATTCCTATCATATCTGGAATAGGCCTTCTTTAGTAATAAACCAATGTGATAATACCCTGTCCTATATCATCACTAATTTTTGAATAAATTGGATAAAATTTAATATTTCGTAAGCATTAGATGTGCTTGAGCTAATTTTCAATTTCCAATATATTTAATTAAATTTTGTTAAAAATTTGTCTGTTATTTACCTAAGACACCTACACCCGTATTATTATAAGAAAACTATGATGCCGAAGCTAGACGTCTTGGGAATTTTATTATGTTGTTCATAATAAAATTCAGTTCAGTAATCTTTGAAAATCATTTAAACCAATTTGCAGACTTCCATAATTTTTTTCAAGATTTAGACAAAATTTCATCTAAAATGCTGCGCGAAATATATTTTTTTTTGTAAAAATGTTGGGTCTATTGGTATTAAAAACATATAACGGCTCGTTATGAGCTGTTTGTTTAATTAAAGCGCCATGCATTGTTACGAAACAATAATGGTTAACTATATTTTTTGATGATCCATTTATGATAACCTTCGTACTTGTTTCACATCTGCTGACTATTAATACACCTGATTTGCAGATTGGATTTTACTAGAAGTTGATGGAAGTTGCTGGAAGTTTCTATAAAGATGCATTAGATTATAATTATGTAAATAGCAAAATTTGCTGCGACAATTAGTTTTGATAAAATAGCGTTGTCAAAGTTTGACGTTTAATGTAAAAACATACATTTAATTGTTTTTCATACAGTATAACTTTCGAACCAAGGCGTGTATCAATTAACTTGTTTTACTAGTAGAAAGAGCTCAAAAAACTAAACATGGTGGTATATTTAACTAATTTTTGATAATTTTGCAGTTGCTTGGTTTTCGCAGTAAAAGCAGAAGAAACATTGTGAAAATAAATAGTGCTGTGATAAATAATTACACATAGGTATACAGACTGTTACAGTGATGTAGTTTAAATAAATACAGACTTAATGTTAAGGGGCCATACCAGTTTGAACCCTGAAAATTTGAGTGATTTTCGGGAATTTTTTAAAAGCAAAGTACTCAATTAAATGTTTCAGAAAATTAAGAATATATTTGGCTATAGTTGACCTATCTTACATAATTCTTTGCGTGTTGAATCGTTTTCAATCCATTGTAAAGATGCTTCGGAGCAAGGTGCCAAAGCAAGCCGTTATAACTTTCATTGATATTCTGCGTGTTCCCTCCTTTGCATCGCTCTAGTAATTATTTTTTATTTTTAATATTACTGAAGTAATGTTTAGTGTTGTAAAAGTTTCGGTGCTCCGCCTCCTGGCATAAGGGCATTTTATAACTGCGAGCGGTTGCTCTTTAGAAGGCTGCCATTCGGGGAGTATTAAAGATACGGCCTTGAAATTTTTGCAACTAATTTTTTGAAAGTGTCAACTGGTAAGACCCCTTAAGTGATTGTATTCAATTCTAGTGTGTTTTAGTATTAGTGTAAATCTTAGTGTATTTGTAGTTTTATTATCATTAAGTTTATCTGTAAAAATATTTTAGCCCTTACGAATTAAATACACCTTGTAATTTTTGTTGCAGTATTTTTAACGTTTTATTTTGTCAAAGTAATTGACAATTTTTTTTCAAAAATTACGCTACCACTCCTTATATTTTAGTTTTTCTTTTGACGGTAGCTATTGTTTTTAAAAAAATTTAGTACAAGTAAAAACTATATAATATTATTATTATAATAAAAATAACTTACAAAAATAAAGTTTAATCCGATTAAACCCGTCACACCTAGGGTAATGCAATATTGTACTAGAAATCCTAATGTGAATTTAGCTTCAACTGTTGCGATATATCTAATAGAAAAAAATGTATGTAAGAAATTATTGATAACATATTTTACTTCTATTTTTAAACCTTTCGATTGCATTGTGGCGCTTCACACATTTGTACAATTTTTCATTAGCCATCTTATCATAACGCTGAATTTCTTCTTTGGTAAGAATAATATCAGATGGGTAAAAATCGACCGAGTGTGTTATTTCTTGTTGCAAAATTTTAAGTTGAGCGATTCCCAAAGATAAAAAAGTCAACACTAGGCCTTCGAAAGCTCCAACAATAAGTCCACAATAAAATGTAGCTATTGTAAAAGCTATCCATATAGTTACGTATGAAACTAGATGACTGAGATCAGTTGAAATAGGAACTAGACGTGGATTTGAATCATACCCCATAGCAAATTCACATAAGTTAACTGATATTCCTGCATTTACGCATAGTATGACCAATGTATTAAACATTTGCTTAGTAAATTGCATTTTATCTTGCAAATCAGTGTCGAAGTCATCGGCGTGGTAAAGTAATGATGGATCTTCTAAATTGGAAAGTAACTCAAAAAACAGTGGTTTCCTTGTTAATAAATACCATATTTTGAATGTCGCGTGAGCAAATACTAACATTATACACAACGAATAACTACCTGTTTCATAACTGCCTTCTGTAAAATCTTGTATGCCCTTCGTTAATAACAACAACGTAAAGACAGCGTTAATGGTAAATACACACAAACCTCGGATGGTATATAGAACAGATTGGTTATCTTCTGGCCACATTCCAATAAATTGCATTATTCGTTTTGGTTGTTCCAATATTAGCTTTGCATTAAATTTTTTCATTGCGTACTGTATTTTTGTCAGACAGCTATGATGAGCATAAACGGTTTTAGTGTTTTCTCGTATTAAGTTACATGTAAAATAAGATTGGGATATCAATCATCAAACAGAATTCACAATGCAACTTATTGCATATTAAAATTGTTAGAATTATGCACTTTTGATTATATTTTCATAATAGTATCTACATATGTATAAATATGTAATCAAAGGAACTGTAAGTTCCTTTATACGTAACGGTTGTAATAGTAAATTATTTCATCAGATGATATTATGAATTTTACGAAAGCGTTCTGAGGCCACAAAGTAAAAAATAAATTTTAAGTGTAAATTGCGACTTGCAACTGTCAATTTACACTTCTAAGTCGCAATTGACACTTCGAAGTCGCAATTGACACTTCGAAGTTGCAATTTACACTTCGAAGTCGCAATTAACGCCTGCGCAATCGGACTTATCAGATACTTGAACGATTTAATCGTACTTTAAGTACGATTGCGCAAGCGTTAATTGCGACTTCGAAGTGTAAATTGACAGTTGCAAGTCGCAATATTAACACTTAAAATTTATTTTTTAATTATGTTGCCTCAGGACGCCTTCGTAGAATTTCGTTCAGCAAAGTGTGCTGTTTTTATTTATTAAAAAATTATTTTTATTAATTTTTTTTAAAATTTATTTAAAAAGTTAATTAATCTATTTCTGTTATTAATTTATTTTATTTATTTACATTCACGGTATAACTATACCATTACCAGGTAATACAATAACAAAAACTAAACATTTAGGGCCAAGTTCATAATAAAAATGAACAGGGCTTTTAAATTTAAAAGATGACTTAAAACAAAAATGAATTTCGTAATCAATTTTAACGACGACTTAATAGTTAAGGGGGGAAAACAGTTTAGATGACCCAAAAAAACGAGTTTTTGCATTTTTCATAAATTATAGGTAACACTATTTAAGAATATGTTCCCCAAGTTTTGAATAAAAATCTCAATTCGTTCTCAAACATATAGTGTGAAGTGAAAACCAGCATAACCCCTAATAGACTACAAGCCCATGGAAAATTTTAAGTGGTCAAATGACCCATCAAAGAAGCTCGGAGGGCACGAAAGGACTTCTTGCAATTTGAAAACGCCAAATAAAAAAAATATGAAGGTTTGTTATATGATGCTGGAATCACTGATTAACCAGTAAGCAGTTTAAATCATTCTTTACTGCCTTAAATTTTATGTTTTCGATAATTTTATTTTAAAACGCGTTTTTTCAAAACTACATTTTTTTGATTTGTGTACAATCTAGCTCAAAAAGTTTGTAACCTATCATTTTAAGAAAGTGATAGTTAGTTTCTTTTTAGAATTTCGTTCTATATGAACCTAAATTTAGGATAATATCGTTGTTTAATTTATAATTTTTACTGCAGAAAAGATTAAAAAAATTATCAAAAATAATACTTTTTTTAATACGCACTTTCTAATAAATGCAATTTTCAATTTTTTTGGTCAACGTTAGGTTCATATAGAAGAGAAACATGTTCTTGAAGTAATCTTCAAACCATATTGATTTAAGATGAAAACTGTGGCCTCCAGACTGTACACAAAGAGCAAAGTCTAATGGCGACTTACGATAGGCCGCAGCTTATTTGTTCTATGTTTACCAAGGAAATGCTCCGAAAAAATTAAATTAGTTGTTAAACATATGAATAAAGTAATCCTAAATTTTGAATAAATGTTATTAGTTCCTTCCTTGTCAAAAAAATCATTAAAATTAGTTAAAAAATGTACGTTTAAACTGTTTTCCCCCCTTAATGGAGTTTCAACTTAAGTCGTCGAATTTGACGCGTTAAATACTTAAAAGGCTAGTTAAGGCAATCCCCACGTGTGATTGCCGGTTTTTTTTAGCTTTTCTTTGGGATTTCTTTTTTGACGAACAATAAAAATATAGAAGTTTCAACTTTTACTATAATATTATTAACATTTCAACAGAAAGTCAGAATATTTTCAGACAAAAATCTTCATCACAACGTGTGTTGCGCCACTCCTAAGGCACCAAACGACACAAACCAAACGACATTTTAATCTTAGAAGCTGTGGCTATTGCAAGAACTAGAATCATTCCAAAATATTGAAAATTGAATAATTGGCATGATTTTGAAAATGAATTTTTTTAATTACCTATTTAATTTTATTTAATTAATTATTCATCAAATATTCAATTTTCAATATTTTAAAATGATCCTAGTTCATGCGATAGCCACAGCTTTACAGATTAAAATGCCATTTTGTTTTTTGATTTAAGATAAGCCGATCAGCCGGAATGATGGAGGACACTTTTTTTACCATGGGTGCCTTTGGAGTTGCGCAACACACGATGTGATAAAGAATTTGGTTTGAAAATATTCTGACTTACTGTTGAAATGTCAATAAATAATTATATAGTAAAAAGTTGAAACCTCTATATTTTTATTGTTCGTCAAAAAAAATCCCAATGAAAAGCGAAATAAACCGACAATCACACGAAGTGACCCCCTTAAACATAACTTACGATTATTTGAAGTTTGAGTGTTATACTGCGTGTTGTAACCTAATATTAATTACTTAACAGTAGTTTTAAAATCATTATGAAATGCAATATGGTAACAAAGCATTTAAGTCTCTTGTTATACAAAACGATCTTTTAGTTAAATGAACATTAACGTTTTTATTATGAAATTGGTCCTTAGTTACAGTTTAAAATAACATATTAGTAGACCCAGTTAATTGTCAATTCAAATTTTGTCATTAATATGCACCCAAAATAATATGTAGGTACCATAAATGCACAATAATTGCAATGATACAAGCCTAATTTGAATTTAGCACTCGATGTACGATTTTAAATTATTTGAATTTACCGCCAAATATGTGCTGCAATGTCCATTGGGGAGCCGAAGAGTTAGACCACAATCAAGATAGGTTAACACACGCTGACCAGTAATATCAAAGTTGGGACCAGACAGACTGCATATTAGAGAGGATGTTATTAATTGACATGCTTGTTTTGCTTGGACGATATGTTTCATGAATAGTCCCAAGGTGAAAGACAAGTGGAATTAAAAAAGCCATGTGGTTTTATAAATTATTTTGTTCAAAGTTACGTAAATTGTACTTGTGAAAATCATTGTAACATGGGGTGTTGTGAAATGGCTGAAAATATTTATTTTTTATTTTATTTAGTATTTATTTATGCGGGAAATTTAAAAAAAGTTGCAAAATTGTAACTGGGGTTATAATTTTTCAATAATGTCAAGTTAAAACCATACATTTCATCTTATGTATGTATTTTCCTGCATATTTTTGTTTATTTTTATTTTTAATTTTAATAATTTTAGGGAATTCTGGCGAGCCGCCACTGATTTAATCTTAAAAATTGTAAAAATTACAAGAAATGTCGTTTGACATTTCCGAATGACGCCTTATTGGGGCCCTAATTAACGTTCTCTCTCTAACTCATTGGCCTATAGGTTTGCGGTCGAAACTAGTCCTTAAAAATAAATACAATTGAGGAAAAAGTGTTAAAATTTTATCACTCATTAGTAAGGGCCGGATTTTTAGGCACTGAAAACTTTCAAAATAGGCAGGCAAATAGGCATCAAAATTTTTAGATTATAGGCACTAATAGGTAGTCCAAAATAAAAAATTAAATTATTAAAATAAAAAATATAAAATAAATATTTTTGTACAAAAAATTTAATTTATGCAATTTAACTTTTAATTTAACAATAATATTAACTTTCAACATTTACATAACAAATTAAAGCATTTTCCAAATATTCTGGAGTGAAACTTCTTATGTTGTCCGTTAAAATTTGTTTGTACGCAGAAAATGACCGCTGTGCGTCACAAGAAGTTACAAAGTAACAGAAGCAAATTTCAAATCTGAAGCCATCTAAGCTTCCAATTTTATTTGGGAGACTATTTGAATCTCCAGATAATACTTTGCTAAATTTGCATTAAATCCGAGTAGCCCAGGTTTTTCACCAAAGAGCATTCAATCGTGCAGAAATAAGTTTTATAATCTTATCCGGAGCTTCTTTCAATTGTTGTTCTAAATTTTCAAATTTGCTAATATTGGTATGCAATGCTTCTCTTTTAGTTGCTTAGCTCTTAGGAAGATAATCTTTACTAAATTTTTCTCAAGATTAGAAGCCTTAAACGCCTTTTGTGCATTCTGCAGTATTAAAATCAATAAAACTATCAATGACTTTTCTTACATTTTCAAAATTTTTATGGTAAAGCACTGCAGCCCCAATCCATGTGCCCCATCTCGTCAGCACAAGCTTTGGAGGCAATGGAATACAGTGAGTAACGAACATATCCGGACACACCTATGTTAACAATGTAAGTTGCACATTTTGAAACCGTATTTTGACCTATAAAGATTGCCTTTACCACAAAACTTTTTGGACATTTTTTGTAAAAATTTCATTGTCTTCAATTTTGTACCTATACATTTTTCTATTTTGTCACCCCGTCCTTAACTAATAGCGACTTAAGCAGGACTCTGTAAAATAAAAAATATATTTTCGTTTCTGAATTATATTCCAAGGTTAAAATTGAAAGAGTAATTGAAATAAATATTTATTTAGGCAAGTTATAGGATAAAATTAATTGAGAAAAGTCATTTAGGCGCAATTTACGAAAAAGGGCACTAGTTAAATGTAGAAAATAGGCATTTTAGGCATTTTAAAGAGCGGTTTAAAATGATCGCAAAGTCGCAAAATACATTTTGCTGCAAAAAGAATTTTAAAGCTTGTATACGGAATCAAAAAAGGCAAATGCCTAGAAATCCGGGCCTTACTCATTAGCAATTCCATCGTATTGAAGGTTTTCGAACTCTTGTGGATCTTCTTTAGATTGCTGCTTCTTCAGATATTCTCATCTCTTCTTCTAGATCGATTTCTTGTTCTGTTTATCTACTAGAATTGTCTGTTTCCTCTACCTCTTCGTAGAGTAAAATCTTATTATCCTCCATTTCGTCTAGCGTTTATTAAGTCCTGTTGCATTAGTCATGTTCTTTCCAAAACAAAGTATTATCTATCGAAATTGAACCATACTTTTCCTAGATTGAAATTGCCTGCCAAGTGTAATTATTTTACAGGTAAGATTAGTATATTCGCTAATTCTTCGAAATCCTGCTAGACTTGTAGTATTGCCACATTAAAGTTTCTTTCTTTCTTTCCAGAACAGACCATCCATCTCAGTTGAAACTGTGTTGATACTGCCAAGAGTAGTGTTGACTGTTGTATGTCTTTCTTCTCTTAAGGAGACCGTCGAATTGAATTTGGAACTATAATTATTGCTTCTGCCAAGAGTAGTGTTAAATGTATTTCTTTCTTTTCTAAGGAGACCATCGTATTGAATGTGGAACTGTAATTATTGGTTCTACCAAGAGTAGTGTTGACTGTATGTCCATCTTTTCTAAGCAGAGCAGCGCGTCTCCTTCTTTCTGCTTGCATTGCATTATGCCTTGAGTTATAGGTTTAGCTTCTTCTTGTGAACGTTGCCCCATAAACAGCCATATCTTTCCTTTCGTAAATCTATCAAACTGGAGTATTTTTCATTCTTGTACTTCCACTTAAATCTAGTAGTTTGGCGGATATTGTATTCTTCCATAGTTGGCCAAGCATGTCTCATTAGGGTGGGCCAAAAAAAACTTTTAATTTTCTTTTCTTTAGCTACCATGAAAATATCGTCCAAAATCACGAAAAAAATCATTCTGGTAAAGTTTGAGCTCTTAATATTAATATTAACTTTGAAAAACTCTTGTTATTATATATAAATGTAGATAATCCTCATCCAATGTTAATAAAATTTTAATAAATAATATCAGTTTGTTTGGAAATTAAATGCCTGTTAAGAGTTACCAAAAAAAAAACTATTTATGATGATCACGAATTTGTTTGGTGAGCAAAATAGAATTTTGTCAACACTAGTTTTAGGACTCATTTGTGTATATTTTTAGTCTTGAAAATTGAGGAATAAATTCTCTGAAACGTCAGCATACGAAGTCTTAAGAAGAATTTAATTTCCAAACAAACTGATATTATTTATAAAAAAAAAATTTTTTTTTTTAATTATCAAATTTTAATTATTGACGAACACGTACGTGATAAGCACGGATAGAACACAAACATTCACTATAGAGGACATCGGTGAGTAGGTTTTGAAACTTGAAATTAAAATCTACCGCTATTTAAGGCTAGGATATTGCGATGCGCTCTTGTATAACCAGCTTGCATTCAAAAACGGCTGAATAGATTTTCTTCAAATTTTGAAATTATATTAACGATAAATTAACGACTGTTGTAAAATAATTTTTTTTTGCAATTTGTCTAATTTAGAATTAATTGTGTTTAAATACCCCATTTGCAATTTTTGTAACAAAAATTAAAATAGATTAAATAATTACTAACAAAGAATTATCAATTAAAAAAAAAAAAAAAATTGGCCAGGTGCAAAAAAAAATAGTAAAGCACCTTGCATTAAAAAACGGCTGAATGGATTTTCTTCAAATTTTGAAATTATATTAACGATAAATTAAGGACTGCCGTAAAATATTTTTTTTTGCAATCTGTGTAATTTAGAATTCATTGTGTTTAAATACCATATTTGTAATTATCAATTAATAACATTTTACTTATATAAATAATGTACACGTCTAAAAGAATTCATAAAAACATTTTTTGAAAATTTATTTCATCTATAACACATTATAAATGAAATTGCATATAATTGTTCAATTAAAATCAGGCGGGAATAATTTGAGATGAAATGAATCATTATAGTTCAGTCATTATCACAAAGATGGGTACGTGTTGTGTTCAATTTAAAGCAAATTTACAGTTGCCTGTTTTATACAGTCGCCCAAATAAATCGAAATGATAATTTGTAACTCATATATATTTTGAGTGACAATGCTAGAAATATTTTAAATGTTCTCCCGTCTTATCTTATCTTATCAACACAAAAATATTTTTTGGTGGGGATTTGCGTTTCGTTTCAAATCTACCACCAATGTTTTAATACCTATGTTTACTTTTTAGATGAATACAAAAATATTTTATTAAATAATATAAATTCGCATAATTTTAATTCGATTAAAATAGCATACAATATAAGTGTAGGTAATAAATGAATGTAATTTTCTATAATCAAAATAAATAATATAATATTATTATAAAAATATTCAAATTTTTATTTTCTTCAGTATTGAATTATTGTACTAACAAAAGAGTAAAACCCTTCAATACACTTCTGAACAATCAGCTTCTTTCTCTTTCGAAAATGGTTAAACATGGTTACACGTACAGCATTAGACATGATTAGACCCAGTGCCGGATTACACTATTACAGATATTAAGGCAGAAAAGGCGGCTGCCTAGGGGCCTCGTTAATTTTAGGAGCCTCGTGAAAACGGAAAAATATATTTATTTTAATTATAAATTTTCATTTTAAAGTTTATCAAGAATCTGTGTTTTAAAGTACATAGTAGTAAATATAAAAATATTAGGGGGGGGGGGGTCAAGCCGAATCTCACCCACTCTCACATGGGGGTGAAATGGGTCTCGGCAAATATCATGTAATTTTTTTTTATCTTACTAGTCCTAAATAAAAATAATTAAGGGGTAATGTCCACCAAATTTTTATTTTTTTTTTCCAATTTTTTTGTATTGGCTTAAATCATGCTAAAACTATCATAGAATCAAAATCTACAACGCCCAAGTACTGATCTAAACTCAAAATTCGTTTAAATCAATTTTAACCGAACAACTTTTATGCTGCAAAATCACTATCAAAATCAATCGGTGAGCAGTAGAACTGAAAAAGTTTACATCCGATTGACTTGAAATTTTAACTGTAGCTTTTTCATTAGATTATCTAGTGAAGTACATACGATTTTAGCGATTGATTAACAACAAAAAAGTTATAAACAATTAAAGTTGATTTTTTTTGTCGAAAAAAAAATTTTTTTTTCAAATATTTTATTGAGACTGTTTATTTTAATTATTGAGTAGTAAAATTAAAAACTAATTACGCAAGTAATAATTTTCTAGAGGACCCCGAAAATTTAACTACCTAGGGGGCCACAAATGTTTAATCCGACAGATTAGACCCCACGGCTGCTTAAAGGGGTAGGTATTCTAGTTTAGAGGCATGAATTTCGGGCGGTTTTTGAAGCTTTGTACAAACGAAACAAAAAATATTTTTACTATCAATTTTTTTATCATTTATTTATGGATATTTTAAGATTGCATAAAAATTAACCGAGAAAACCCTCAAAATTCACAAAGTTATGAGCTGGCAAAGTGGGAGGTCCAAAAAAAAGGATGTTCTAATGTACCGATTTATTTGAAATTTGGTGTGAATGTTCTTTATCGATGCCGTTATAGCATGAACCGTGGAAAAGTAAAACAATTTTTTTTTCACGAAATGGCGGCCGTTAAAAATTTTTTTTTTACTTTATCATACAAAATATGAAAAAGTATTGTTATCGTGCAGAAAAAGAAATTTGAGATTGATTTTGATGAATTTAGGCATATTGGGGTTCCAGAAGCGGAAAATCATCATTTCCAAAAAATGTCTGTAATCTGTATGTGTGTGTGTATGTGGTCAAATTTTCCTCAACCTCTACTTCAAAACGTAATAGGAATTTTTTAACAAAATTTCGTATTTAGTATTACTGATATATTGGGACTTAGAACTGATTAGATTTTGGTTAAAATCGGTACACGGAAACGCAAAAAAAATATTTGGCAAATTAAAAAATTATATTTTTCTTTTTCTCAAATTTTAGATTTTTATTAAATTCTTCTCTATAATAATAATATTAAAAAAGTATTAATCAATAACCGTGTAAATATCCAATTTTTGTAATTATTCTTTTTTCAAATGTAAAAAAAACTTTTTTCTTAATTTTCAAATTTTATTTTTTTATTATACAGTAAAACTTCTCTATAACAAGATTTTTGCTATAAACAGTCAGTTTAACATGTAAACAAAAGTCAAAGCACTAAATTTTTACTCGTTATAGCCGATTCTTCGTTATAACCGGACTCGTTATAGAGGGTTCTACTGTATTTTGCACCATAATAATAAGTATGATAAAGTTATGGGCATGGCCACATCCGATTTTTTTACATGTTTTAATTAACAATTCCGAATTTTTTAAAAATAGTAAAATTAAAATATTTGATCTGAGCGTGGTTGAGGCGAAAATATAAAACGTATAGGTATTCTAAAAAATTTGGGTGGGCACTTGGTTGGGCACTCCAGTCAATAGGGATTGGGCATGTGTCCACCCTGTTCCCCCCTCTGGCGCCGTCACTGTGTAATGTATAATTATTTTAATTACTATTATGGTATGGTCGTACGGTCTTCCTAAACCAAAAACAATACACGTCAACACTGTATATCTTGATTATGTATACATTGTACAGTGTTGCGTATTGCTTAATCCTAATCGCATTTTTTACAACGCTGGTCTAATGTGACCTCGTCAATGCTATCGTATTGTTTTTGGCTTTAAACAGACCATAGCTTAAAATTTAAATTTTTACTTTTTCAAATACTATATGTATTATAAGATTATTATAACATAAATTATAATAATAGTGTTGTAAATCAAATACAGTGGCCGTAAAAAGTATTCGTACACCCCTATCTTAACCATGTAAATTGTACATTTTGAAGCCATTCTTTCACACATAAAAGTCGCTTTTACAACAAAACTTTTTAGACATTTTTTGTTAAGAATTTTATTGTCTTCAATTTTGTATCTATACATTTTTCTATTTTGTCGCCCCGTTTCCGACTGACAACAGCTTAAACAAGACTCCGTAAAATACAAAAAATATTATCATCTGTATCTCGGAAACGGTGTGACAAAATAGAAAAATGTATATAAACAAAAATGTAGGGAATAAAATTTGCAACAAAAATTACTTATACATTTTTCTATTTCATTGCACCGTTTTTGAGATACAGGTGACAATATTTTTTGTATTTTACAGAGTCTTGTTTAAGCTGTTGTCAGTCGGAAACGGGGCGACAAAATAGAAAAATGTATAGATACAAAATTGAAGACAATGAAATTCTTAACAAAAAATGTCTAAAAAGTTTTATTGTAAAAGCGACTTTTATGTGTGAAAGAATGGCTTCAAAATGTACTATTTACATGGTTAAGATAGGGGTGTACGAATACTTTTTACGGCCACTGTATATGTGTATTCATCATTTTGAACATAATAATATAGTAATCTTCAATACAACATAATATTATAATAAATTATCGTTGGATAACTGCAAAAGCAAATTGGAATACTTCAGTTTTCTGCATTCGTTATCTTGCAAGGTTAAATCGCATATAAGCACTGTGCATGGTTTTATACGATTGCAAATTTTTTTACAACAGATGCGAAATTATAATATTATACCGAATTTATATTATGCATTTATACATATTTTAAATTAAAAATAATCAGTACGTAAATCCAATTCCTAATTATTATAACTCGTAAACTAATCTTTGAAGTTTATTAGAATTTCCTATGCTTATAGATATAGTTTATAGTTCGAATAAGGTTTCTTCCATTTTATTATAAAACAATTTAAACGATCTTATAATATATTTAATGGAAACAATAAGAATTAGATATTAAAGTAAAGTGCAAAATTCCCACCCTTACGATTGATATAATTTTTAAAAGGCGGAGCTTATATTTCAGCTTAAACGTAGGTTTTAAAAGTAGATTCCTGTAAGTTTGCTATTGAATTACCCATTAATGCAACCAGACTATTTGTGAAGCTTGTTGCCTACCAACGAATTAATTAATTAATTTATTCACCATAGCTTGTAAGCCCCCTCGCGTTCGTGAATTAAAGCTAGATCGACATAACCACTCCTTAAGGCTGCAATTTTTCATTTGGCCGAAAAAATTTTCAACAGGTGGCGCGATTATCTAGATTTAAAATTGGATGCCTTTCATTGGTTGGAAAACATGAAATAAAAATTATTGGTTTTAAAATGCGGTTTTTTTTAAATCATTCTAATTACAGTCGAAACAAAACTTCAGTTACAGCACTTGTAATACTTGATATTAAAACTATTTCAATGCAGAATATTAAAGGTTACTATGTTATCTACACTATGATATATTTTAAATTGTAATTAATGTATTTTTTTTTAATATAAAATCGCAAATTAAATTAATCAAAATTTTAATCCGTTATCAAAACAGATTAAAAAATATATCATAGTGTTCGGAAAATTCTTCTCTTTCCGTTAAAAAAAAATCATAGTTGTATCTATAACCAATTTTGAGCTGTAACTGAAATTTTGAAACAGTTCTAAAAATCGCACCCTTAATAGCAAAACATGTTTGTCCCGACTGACCCCCTATGTCCTGACTCACCCCGTTTGACGGTATATAATTTTTTCTATAAATACTACATAATAAAGTAACATTTGAAGAATATTCTGTGAGTTTTTAATTAATTTTTATGAAGAAATGAGCGATTCAAAGAGAATCTCTAAAATATTAAATATTAAAAGCACGTGTTAGACGCTTGGCTTCCCAAAGATGTCTCTCGTCTCGTTTCTTTTTACCGTTCACTCTGTTGTTGACTACTTCCCTGTCTTTCCCCATTCTTCGTAGTAATCGTTCTCCCTTGGTTATGTCGAGCGCTGTAAAACCACGTATCATCGGATGTCGAGCGATATAAAGCCATAGGTTGCTATCTCGTGCATTATTTCCAAAGTAACAAGTATGCATTTAGTGGTAATTTCAAATGATTTAAAATCGTTCATTAAGCGTCAAATATAAACTACGTTTATAAAATTACAAAGGTAGGTATGTATATTTTTAAAAATACTGTTTTAAAAATTTTCATCAAAGTTAAATACTACTATTAATTCATGCCCTACGGCATAGGTATGCAAATTTGCATTACCCAATATTTGTAATAAAAGAGAGAAAAAAGAGAACAAGAAAATTAAAAATAAAAATTTTTTTAAATGTTTTCTGTAATCTAATCATTATTTTTTCCAAGATTCTAAATTTTATTTTACAAAATAAAAAATCAGGCATTGTAGGGTTAAAAAAAAGTCATTTTAACTTTAATTTAATTTAATTTTGTTATAATTATTTCAGTTTTACATTGTCAACAGGGGTGCAATTGTCACATCTATATTATACTACATATGAATCGGTGAAAATCAGGATGGTGTAAGTCAATAATTTTCAGTGTATTTTTTCTACAATATAAGCGGATTTTTTTTTATTGAAACTCTAATAAACCCTTAAAAATATTAAATCAAGGAAAAATTATCTTATGCCATCTTGATTCTGACCGGCTCACATATACAGCTCGTTTATCTTTGAAATTCGGTATTTAAATAGGTATTTAATAAATTTCATAATGAAAATTTACTAATAGTACATGTTACAAGAAACTTTAAATACTCTTGAAATCGTTAATCTGAACAGCTAGCTGCATGATTTTTGGTATACTTACTTATTAATGAAATAACCTATTCTAAAAGCATACTCAAAAATCATTCTCCATTATTTTTCAACGCCTAGGAATAAACAATAAATATTCAACTTGTATTTTCATTGGTATTATTATGAAATGCGACACTGATAAACTACCAAGATTAAAATCTAGTCCAGTCATTACGTATTTTTGTCTTAAGCTATTATCTACTATCAACAAGGATGCCCATTACTGACCTAATGTTTTTATCTGCCTATAGTTACTCCTGTGTTTCAGTTTTTATGTACCTGCGAGGCTTTTAAGATCAAGTACGTAACTTATTGGCAGAATAACTTCACAGATCCAACCTTTGTCAAAATTCGGTTGTGGCTAGAATGAAGCAGAAAAAAGAAAACTTGGAAGTAATAACGATTTATATTTTTAATTCCTTTATATTAGTTTCACCTTTCTGTTTGCTTGCTTGAATACGGGTACGGCAAAACTTAGAAAGTCTAATTTGACCCAGTTCGCGCTGAAATCAATCTGAAACTTTGCACATGGATTCTTCCCCGATGACAATACACTTTGCCAAAAGAAAATTTTCCGAATTTTCACATTTTCAGAGAGAAAAAGTGAAAAAATTAAATTTTTTATGGTTCAATTCAAAGAAAAATCACCTGTATACCCTGTATATCTACCTGTATATCATATAATCCTATGATCCGTTAAGTACTTATCCAATTATAACACAAGATACTATAAAGGTACACCAATTAGTGTACTAATCGTTCATTGTCAAACAATTCCAATCGTAGTCATGGGGAAAAAGGACGAAACTACAACACAACGTCAACGTCGATTACAAAAAGATAAAGAAAAACGCCAACTCAAAAACTGCAAGGGTCACCAGCGTCTGGTGACGTTTGCGGAAACTTCCGTCGTATAGCTACCGATAGCTACACGATGATAAATAACTACTGGGTCCAATGATTTTTTCTATAAAATCGAGTATCGTATATAAAGGATTTGTAGTAAAAAACTTGTTTTTTAATTTTTTTCATTTTAATGTTAACGTTTTTAGAAACGTGTGTTAGTACAAAATATTGGCTATATTGACATTTTCATTTTGTAAAAGCAATTCTCGTGAAATGGTTATCTTTAATTGTATAATAAATTATTTGTGGGATACAAGTACCTACATGTTAATTAATTAAATAAATATATAAAAGTACCTAATGGGTCATTAGTAATGACTGGACCAGTAGTACTAAATAGTAGTTGTAGTGCAAAACACATAAAATAAAGTATAAACATTGGCCCAAGTTTGGCTCAAAAATGCCCTGTGCATGCTTAAATTGATACAAAAATGTACTTTAACATCCAGTGGCGGATCCAGGGGGGGGCAATGGGGGCGATCGCCCCCCCTTAGATCTTCAAAATACGTTAATTTTTAAACCAAAAAATTTTGATGCATTACGAGTTCTCAAAACTATTTTGAAAATTTGCAAAATATTTCGTATTTTTTAAACTTCGGGCTTTAATTGATTACCTTATAACAAAATAACTAAAATACGGTATTGTATTTTAAATGTTAAATCAATTTTATAAGATAAGAATAAGAGAAATTTAGTACTTTAAAGAATTTAAATCCAAACTTCCGGAAGCCGCCTAATCTGAGGCTTCTAGACAGGTAAATAATATCAGCTTGTTGCAATTTGGGAAAATCCCAAATTTTAGTGTTTTCCTTAATCCCTGAAAGGGTGTTTTTAGGTAACTATGTTCTCCTTTATTAGTATTTAAAGAAAACAGAAGCGCTTTCATTTATTTTTGAATTTATGCATATTTTCAACAGTTCATCCACGGATGTATAATTAAAGAGGTACGTACAAAGAAATCGATGTAACATTGAACATTCCACCAAAGAATATTTAAATATTCTTTGATTCCACCCCCGAAGAATACTACAGAAGATCAATTTATACTGCTTGATGCAGTAATCTTTGATTTGCAATCTAGATTTTCTGTAGACACATTAAATTCTTTTGAGCTTACATATTTGATGCCAAGAAATATTATTAAATTGAATTTAAATGATGAGTATGGTACGATGAAAGTATAGCTAGCATCTACAAATATTAAGGCAAAGTAATTAGGTAAGGCCCGGATTTCTAGGCATTTGCCATTTTTGATTCCGTACAGGCTTTATAATTCTTTTTGCAGCAAAATGTATTTTGCGACTTTGCGATCATTTTAAACCGCTCTTTAAAATGCCTAAAATGCCTATTTTCTACATTTAGTGCCTTTTTTCGTCTATTGCGCCTAAATGGCTTTTCTCAATTAATTTTATCCTATAACTTGCCTAAATGAATATTTATTTCAATTGTTTTTTAATTTTAACCATGGAATATAATTCAGAAACAGAAATATATTTTGTATTTTACAGAGTCTTGTTTAAGTCGCGGTTAGTCAAAAACGGGACCACAAAATAGAAAAATGTATAGGTACAAAATTGAAGACAATGAAATTTATAACAAAAAATGTCCAAAAAGTTTTGTTGCAAAAGCGATTTTTATATGTCAAAATACGGTTTCAAAATGTGCAATTGACAGTGTTAACATAAGAGTGTCCGGATATGTTCGTTACTCACTGTATTCCATTGCCAATAAAGCTTGTACTGACGAGATGGGGAACATGGAATCGGGGCTGCAGTGCTTTAACATGACAATTTTGAAAATATAAGAAAAGTCATTGATAGTTTTATTGATTTTAATACTGCAGACTGCACAGAGAAAGCACAAGAGGCGTTTAAGGCTTCTAATCTTGAGAAAAATTTAGTAAAGATTATCTTCCTAAGAGCTAAGAAACTAAGAGAAAGCATTGCATACCAATATTAGCAAAATTAAAAATTTGCAACAACAATAATTGAAAGAAGTTCCGGGTAAGATTGTTAAACTTATTTCTGCTCAATTGAATGATTTTTTGGTGAAAAACCTGGGCTACTCGGATTTAATGCAAATTGGCAAAGTATTATCTGGAGATTCAAATACTCTCCCAAATAAAATTGGAAGCTTAGATGCTCCAGATTTTAAATATGTTCCTGTTACTTCTTGTGACGTAGAGCGGTCATTTTCTGTGTACAAACAAATTTTAACAGACAACAGAATAAGTTTTACTCCAGAATATTTGGAAAAAGCTTTAATTTGTTATCTAAATGTTGAAAGTTAATATTATTGTTAAATTAAAAGTTAAATTGAATAAATTAAATTTTTTGTACAAATTTAATATTAATTTTATATTCTTTATTTTAATAATTTAATTTTTTATTTTGGACTGCCTATTAGTGCCTATAATCTAATTATTTGAAGCCTATTTGCCTGCCTATTTTGAAAGTTTTCAGTGCCTAAAAATCCGGGCCTTAATAATAAGTGATCGACCAGGAGCTAAATTACAATTATTGTCTGAAATGCAATGTTGGCAATAGAAGTGGCTCACCGTTCCTGAATCCACAATACCTAATACTGTAAGCGAAGTGTTAAAAAGTTGAGATGCAGATATATATTCTTTAATAAATAAATTATTTGTAATACTGCTTACATATCCCATAGTGTGGCCTCTGCAGAAAGGAGCTTTTCTTCATTGCGAAGATTAAAACATATTTGAGAAGCACTATGGAATAAACGTTAACGGATCTAATAGATCTGCTTCATACGCTCCGTGAAGTTGAACTAAATGTCGATAACATCATTGAAAGATTTGCTAAAAGTGGCAATCGTAAACTTAATTTTATATTATAAACCGTGAAGCTACCTACTTTAATTTTTTATTTTTTAATAAAATTTATTTATTTTTATCTTTTTTTGGTATTTAATTTATTAAAAAACAAATAATAAACTTATTTTTGCAATTATCAATTACTACTTTTTATTTTTCTTATTTATTAAATTTTTATTTTGTCGCCCCCCTATGGTAATAGTCTGGATCCGCCACTGTTAACATCAAGCTCTAGTTTTTTTCCGTGTACCATGTTAAAATATTATCGTTGATTGCACAGTTATAAAGACACGCAACCATATGGGAGAATTGTGAATTCTATGTCCCTCTCACTCGAACACACTCCGCTATAATGTCTACACGTTCTAACAGAATGGTTCGCGAGATTAATAATTTTGTTAATGAGGAATTACATTGAAAAATAGCGCCATCTCGTTGTCACGACAATTTAGTATTGCATTAAAACATATATGGTTGCGTGTCTTTATAACTCTGTCAGTCAACGATATTATTTTCAATAATTACTACGTTTACTATACCTGCGGCGACTCGTGGCCTGCATTCGATGAGGCTGGCTGTGCCAAAATAAGGTATCCGAAACTTATTTTTTGAAGAAAACAAACTATCATAATATCCGTTGAATTCTCTATTAATATATGAATATTTTTTTCATCTTCAGGATCTAAATAACACCATCACAAATCATCCGTAATGCGAAAAAACCTGCAACTGAATGCACGCTTCTTACAAGCCTTTCAGAAGACGAATGGATTAACTACTTTCAAACACTCTACGATACAGCTGATAGAGTGATAGCACACCAATAGATAACATGGCAACAGCGAATGTAGACGGAGAGTACCCATCAAATAAAGAAATAATCATAACACAAGACGAGGTGAACGAAGCAATACAAAAAATAAAAAACAGAAAATCATCATCAGGAAAGAATCTTATAACAAACGAAATGAATAAGTATGGAGATACTGCACTATCAAAGGAAATCACAAAACTATTCCAAAAAATGTCATCTGTTTCACTGTACCTATATTCAAGAAGGAGTCTAAGAATGACCCGACGAACTATATAGAGAAATAACCCTACTGAGCCACGTATCCAAGTTATTCACAAAGATTCTCTCTCAGAAAATGGTCGACGTGACCGAAATAAGTGATGAACAACAAGGTTGTAACACCCGATCCCACCGATTGTCACCAATTGTAACACCCTGCTTTCGTTTGAACGACTGGCGCCACCAACAAATTTTTTAAAATTTTTTTAGATAAAAAAATTTGTAAAAACTTAGAATAAAACGTAGCGAACTTGGAAGACGTGGGAATTAAGGTAGTATTCTGGTAACTTGCACGTTTTTTTACGTCTTTATTGGACTTTTTTTTCTATGGGAAAATGAAATTAAATGGGTTTGGTTTTTTAATTTTAATATTAGAGGTCGGATTTATATGTAGTAAAAACCACCAAAATAAATTTTTTTATGCTGTTAAAATTAGCCCAAATAAGTTTTTTATATACGGTTATAATTAGAAAATTGAGTTAAAATATGAATATACGGTTACACAAATACACAAATTCAATTTAAATTAATTAATTTATAAAGTGTCTACTAGTTTATTACAATAAAGTACTAAAATTTTATTTAAATTTTTACTTGTAAAACTGTGCCTTTTATGTTGACCAGTGAGGCGATTTTGCAATTCTTAGACCCCCACACCACCCTTGGCGAGATGTCGTGAGATTTGGCTCGACCCCCTTCCCCCTTCCTAATCTCATGTGAGATTTTTTTAAATGCGTATTTTTAGTGTATAAATATGTCTGTACTTGATTGCGCTGGATTTATTAAAAAAATCGGATGTGGCCATGCCCATAACTTTATCATACTGTTAAATATTAAAAATATGAAGAAACAGGATATTTACACGATTATTGATTAAAACTATTATTATTATGGAGCAGAACATAATAAAAAATAAAGTTTAAAAAATATAAAAAAATTTTTTTTTGACGTGAATACGTCTATAAAATCGGTAACATGTTCAAAAATTTAAAAAAAAATGTAACGAAAAATGTGTGTGTGCGTGTGTACAAAAAGTACTCCCTACAGGTTAAACATTAAAAAAAATATGTAAAGAAAAATGTGTGTGAGTGTGTGTACAAAAAGTATACCCTACATCAGTGGTTCCCAACCTTTTCAATACTGTTACCCCTGTGACCTGTTAGGAAAATTGAAATTACCCCCACTACTCCCATCCCCTTAAATATTATTATTAATACAAACCATACAAGCAAATATAAATATCTTTACTTCTACCCCCGCGGGGGTAATTACCCCCAGGTTGGGAACCACTGCCCTACATGTTCAAAAATTTAAAAAAAATATGTAACCAAAAATTTCAAAACTTATTGACTTGTTGATTTGTTTTCGTAAGCCTGTTTGAGACAATGTCTAATTTTTTGTATTTTTCACACGAAAATTTTTTAAAATGGTAGTTAACCAATAAAAAAAGTCACTTGGATACCAACACGCGCTTTCCATTGGTTAGTTACCATTTACTGCTAAATTTTATACAAAATTTGACATCGAATCCTGTTTGCAACGATGGATAAAGTTTGGGCAAATTTTTTAGAAAATTTTTGTGTAAAAAATACAAAAAATTAGACATCGTCTCAAATGGGCTTTATATAGAAATATTTCCGAATTGGCACACAAACTTATCGGATTATCTTCAGTTATAATTTTTAATTGGTAATCGTTTTCAATCATTTAATCAATTACAGACACAATTACATAATAGTATTATGCAAACTCTGAAATAGAAATTTCACAAAATATTGGCGTGGTGATAATTTATTATTAAATCTAATAAACTCGTAAATATTAATTTAATAAAATTTATTATAAGTAAAAACAAGAAAAAAAGAAATTTCCATTAAACGTCTCCTCATTATTAAGATCGTTTTTAAAAATTTCTATTTCTGCAGATTCTTCTTTAAGGCAGTTTTCTATATAGTCTAGAACCATGAATTTTACGTGTTTTGTCAAGCTCGATAGAATTGAAACAAACAATATTTTAGCATTAAATTTTTTTGCGTGTATTAGTGGGTGATCTACTGACTTACTATAAGTAGAAGTGTTTATATAGTATTTAGTTTATTTATTTTCTGCCAGGTTTGAAGCTGTTTTGCCCCAGTGTGCGCCGGCCGTAACTGCTCTGCTGTTAAGGTTTCTAGCAAGACCGAGGTACAATTGAAGCGCAGTACTTCCCATTAGGTATTGCAATCGCAGTTGACGCGGCCGAAACTGCTCTGCTGCTACAGTTTCTAGCAAAACGTTCCTTAAGAAAACAAATCGAGAAGTCAACAACTATATGAATATAGAGACGGAATAATTTGTGAAATAATGAAATGCAAAAGCAGCTAAATGAGGATAAGTTTCGTATTGTAAAAATTCTGCGAAAGCTTGGAAGTTGTTTTCATAGGTTTGTTCGTGCTAGCTACACTTTTTACACTTTAGTGTAAACTGTACACTTTTCTGTTCGTGCTAGCAGAGCGCTCTGTTCGTGCTAGAAAGTGTAACTACACTTTCTTACACTTTTTACACTTTTCTACACCTGCTCAGGAGTAGGTGTAAAAGTTGACACTTTTTACACTTAATTTTGATTGGCTGTTAGATTTTTAAAATGAAATTTAAAAATACTAACCTAAGAAATAAAAATAAGGGTTACCAAAAATAAAATGTTTTATGTCAAGTACTTTGCTTTTAATATTTTATTTACTATTCATTATTAACAATTTACGATTTTTTTAAATTAAAATTAAAATTTTTTTATTTTTTATATAAATTTTTAATTTTTTTAAATTTAAATTATGTAAAAGTTAATGAAAATGATTGCAAATCGTAAAAATTATAATTATTTTATTGCTCATCAACATCCAAATTTTGATTTACATAACCTACGAACGCAAATTTGAATTCAAGGGGAGGAGTTACACTCAAGTTACACTTTTTGCGTTCGCGTTAAACCTACACTTTTGGGAAAAAGTTAAAGTGTAAATTACACTATTTACACTTTAAGTGTAAAAAGTGTAACTAGCACGAACAAACCTCATGTTTTCACATCGATGTTATCCGATCTGTAGACCTGGGCGAAAGCGAGTATCCTTTGCCGACGTATTCACGTAAAGCCTAACGGCTATATCTCCGAACATAGCCTCGAAGCCTAGGCTTAAATTCTTTAATTTCAAAAAAAAAATTTACTAAAATAAGATATTTACACGATTATTGATTAAGACTTTTTTAATATCAATATAGAAAAAAATGTAATAAAAAAATAAAATTTGAAAAAAAAAAGAAATAAATTATTTTTTTAGTATACCAAATATTTTTTTTTTGGCGTTTCCGTGTACCGATTTTAACCAAAATCTAATCAATTCTAAGTTTCAATATATATGTACTAAATACAAAATTTTGTTAAAAAATTCCTATTACTTTTTACGGTAGAGCGCACACAAAATTTGACCACATACACACACACATACATACAGACATTTTTTGGAAATGATGATTTTCCGCTTCTGGGACCCCAATATGCTTAAATTCATCAAAATCTCAATTTTGTTTTCTGCACGATAACAATATGGATAATAAATATTGCAATAATCGTTAGCCACACCGTCGTGCGCCTGCTTATGCGGGAAACTTAAGTCGATCATACGATTCAACGTACTTCAAATAAAATTTTAAACAAACCCTTTTCTCGTACGGCACTGCCTCTAGAAGAATTACCTAAGAGGACGTCCATTAATTGTGTGAGGCAATTTTAACGATTTTTCGACCCTCCTCCCCCTCTGATCGTGAGATGTCGTGAGATTTGGCTCGATCCCCCCTCCCCTAATCTCACGTGAGATTGTTTGATTTACCTTCTTAATTTAACCCAATTCTCTCGCAATTTTACAGTTTCTGGCGGAAAAAAAAATTACGTGATATTTGCTGAGACCCCCCCTTTCCCCTACGTGAGATTCGGTGTGATTCTTCACGACCCCCACCCCCCTCTAAAAGTCTCACGTAATTAATGGACGTCCCCTAAATTTGCGTAGATGTAAATGTTGTACCTACTTGTTTGATAACTACCGTTACAACTAGTGCGTCTCTTACTTGACAATAAGCAACCCAGCATGAAAGGTCATTTAAATAGTGACGAACATTTGCAAATGGACATTTGATTATTAAGTTTCTGTACAATGAAAGTTAAATTATCTGTAATAGTGAAGCGTGTAGGCAGTGCCGTAACTAGGGTATGGCCAATATGGCCTTGGCCATAGGCGCCTTTTCAATGAAGGCGCCGAAATTCAAAAATTTAAATTATAAATATTGTATTTAATATAAGCGCCAGAGGTGCCATTAGAATAAAGGTGCCATTTGAATAAAAGTGCCGTTTAAATAAAAGCGCCAAAATTTAGAAGTTCAAATTATAAATATTGTATTTAATATAAGCGTCATTTTAATAAAGGTGCCGTTTAAATAAAGGCGCCTAATTTATATTTTCTTGTTGGTAAAACTATATAATCAGTTTTTTTAAATTTAATAAATTTTCTCAAAATTCGCCATTTTGCACCAAATTAAAAAAAAAAATCGGGGAAACCCCGAACCCCTCTTTGAGGAGAGAGAATAAACCCTGCCCCCCTTTCCGTTAAGGCGTATTTTTCGTAGTTGGCCATAGGCGCCAAAAGTTCTAGTGACGGCACTGCGGTGTGTAGGAATTATACTAGGATTATATTTAGGATATTTTACAAAAGAATTAGTGACATTCCACAGGTATGTGAAGTTTATTAAAGTTCAAATTTTTATTTAATCGTTAAACCAATAACTTTTTTTATTTTAGGTACTTTGTGTCTTTCGTCTTGAAACAACCTTTCGTGTAACTTTCGTGGATATCATTGGTTTTCAATTCACAAATTTTGAGGTTATTGATAATGTTCTCCGGATGCTTCCTTAGTCAACTTGAGACAAACCTTGATGAAATATCCAATCCGGTTAAATCAATCTTGGATACAAAATTCGGCTCACTAATTTGCTTATTGGTTTTCCGAGAAAAAGTCAGGTTAACCAAATCGGTCAAACTCTTTTCTTTTAGTTTATACAACAAAAATTTCAAAAATGAACTGCACTCAACAAAGTTCCAAAGAAGACTAAATCTCCATTTTTATTACCTCCTTTTTTATAGATTTTGTCAAAAGTACCTCCTTGATTTAAAAAAGTATCAAAATTTCATGATTATGGCCAACTAACTTTTTTCAAAATTTCCTTCAATCTCACCGATTCGCTTCAAATTTTCAGGAAATAACTATTGTTATTCCAGGATTATGTTGAATAAATTTTATAAAATTCTATTGAGTCTTGTTGACTCCAGGGGATAAAATATCTATCCAATGTCCAATTTTTCAAATGTCCTGCATCAACTAGCGCGACCCCAAATTGTCCCCATTTAACGACGAAGGTCCACGACGGCTCGGGAAAAACGACTCATGATAACGACTGTGTAATAATTTTTTTGGACCTTTCTTTTATGTAAATTTTTGCTTACGGTTGAAATCCGAGGGGTGTATTAATTTACCTCTGGTGTGAATTGAACTTTGTTTTAACAATTATAATTTTGGAAAATGTTCGAAAATTATATTGCGTTTGGGGTAATTTTTATATTTTTATCTAATTAGTTGTGACATAATTTAAGTTGTAATCATAATTTAAGTTGGTTATATTTGAGGTTAATTCTAAGAAGGCAACTAAATATTTAGTCAGTATTTTTATCATTAAATGGTCAGTATATACCGGGTGACCGGTCGACCATCTGAACATGGGCAATTAACATAGGAAATTGATTTTTCTTTAATTCCTGCTTCCCATCACAACGGATAAGAATGAAAATGGTATCAATTTAAAGAGATTTTTATTCCGCTTCTATAGATACCTAACACTTGATATTTTGTTTTTCAGTTACTGATAAAAACTCACTAATAAAATGCAAAAAAGAGATTTAAAAAATAAATTTAGTTGCCTTGATTGAATTTTATTGCAATTGTTTTGGTTTGAAAGGCAATAATTTCCAACAAGTTACTTTGACAGATTACAATAAATTTGGTTAACAGTGAACGCAAACACTTATTCTGTTGAAGAAAAAGTTTTTATGGTAAAATTATATAACAGTAGTAGTTGTATTACAAAAACAATTGCAATAAAATTCAATCAAGGCAACTAATATTATTTTTAAAATCTCTTTTTTGCATTTTATTATTGAGTTTTTACCAGTAATTAAAAAACAAAATATCGGAAATAATAAGCGGAATAAAAATCTCTTTAAATTGATACCATTTTCATTTTTATCCGTTGTAATGGGTAAGCAGCAATTAAAGAAAAATCAATTTCAAGTATAAATAATAAAGCTGCGGTAACATTATTTGGTTGGTTAGTATAATCAAATGTATAATATCACAACGTATGACTAAATTAATCCAGTCGGGTCTCAAAACGTTTCCGTCCAATAGGAGCGTACCATGAGCGTATTATAGTCGAGCGCATTCGTTTTAAATTTGACATCATTTGATGTTTTAAAATTTGACATTTAAAAATGTAAAAAGTTAACCAAAAAATTAATGTTGTCCGTCAATACAATTTTAACGTTTAATTTCAATAAAGTTTGTATTATAATAAACGGTGAAGAAACGGCACCCCTAATACACTCTGAATTAGATAAAAAAATAAAATAATAATAAAACCCATAAAAATAATGATGATGATAACCCAATGGTCAAAATTAGACTAACATTAGCGCTTCCATCTATCTAAAAATGTGAATGGTACTGAATTGCAAATGTATTTAGATACCCTTAAAAATCCAATAGGAAACAACGTTTCAAAATGAAAGGATGGCATTTTAAACAAGTTAGACAAATTAAAGAGTGAATTATTTCAAATTCAAATTAATGTAGAAGGTATTGAAGATTTTGATCTGTTAACAACTGTTACAAAACAGCTCTCGTGTATTGATTTAACGGGTACATTCAAAGACACTTCAAGTCTACACGACTCACTTTTTTTCTTTAGGTTTTCACTATTTTTGAGGTACGCCGTTGACCTTTTTTTTGGGTATTCACTATTTTTCAGGAAAAAAAGGTCAACGGCGTACCTGAATGTTCTTTTTTTTCGGGCTCCTCTGGCATTTGGGCCCTAGGCACGTGCCTAATGCGCCTAATGGTAAAATAGGCTTTCTTTAAAATCGGGGTTGAATGAGGTTACAAATTTTTAAGAAATTTCCAATGTATTTTTTGCATGTTTTTTCAAAGCGGTATCTTGTGGAACACTTTTCATCAACATAAACATCCATACAAAGTTGGAGAATTGCATAAGATTTTCTATTGAACAGCTCTCAGAATTAAGCTATGCCTTTAATTAATGCACTATTTTATTGTCTTAAATTTTTTTTAATTCAAAAGTACATACTTCGAAACATATTTTCTATTAAATACTAATTTGAACCCTAAACTGAAATCCGCATAATAACTCGTCAAAACTTATGCCCGGTTTCACAAAGGCTGGTTAAAATTTAATCTATGATTAAGGATTTTCAACAATGTCGCAACAATGAATTTTTATTGTTAAAGACCCTTAATCATAGATTAAAATTTAACTAACCTTTGTGAAACCCAGCATTAATGTCGCACGGAGCGAAATACTACTCAAATCAGCGATCAATGGAGGGCGATGTTTACATCGCTCTAACAAGCAGAAATATTTTTTAATTCACTTGAAATTCTGGGAAATGGTGCACCGATGTTTCATCTAAAGATATTCTGAACCTTGTTGCAAAACTGTTAAATTGACAAAAATCTATTTTTGGCCACTTTTTCGATCGTGTGACCCACTGCGCACCGTTGTAATTAATTAACAGGGCCGAGCCCTAACAACAGAAGAAGAGAAAACAATCGTCTACACAAGGTACTCTTACAAATAATATAAAAATAGAAATCCCGAGAAAGTACATTGAGAGAAACAAGATCATCAACTTTATCGCTTATATTAATTAACAATTTTCAAACCAATACCATACAAATATGTCAAATTTTTAAAAACATGAACTAATAATCTATAAAATATAAAACTTCTTGATATCAATAAACCCATAAAAATAATGATGATGATAACCCAATGGTCAAAATTAGACTAACATTAGCGCTCCCATCTATCTAAAAGTTTATTAACAAAACTGAAATTGTCCAAAATCAACAATCGAGACCTAAAACTACAGAATTCCCCTATAAATTTAACTGAGATTCATCGCTTCTTCCATGAAATCAACACAATCATTAATTTTTATAAAGTAGATTTCATTAATGTTTTGTTTTCAATTTAAAAGCTTCAAAATGTAATATTTTTTCATTTTGAAAATCAAAATCACAATCCTTCCTGTATTAGTGTATCCTTTGTTTTAGATATTGTTTCGTTTGACCGATATGTACGTTTTTTCGCAATCCAAACAAAGTATCTCATATGATACCAATTCCAATAAATTATCTTTTAAAGTAGTGTCCTTAAGTCTTGACAAAAGATTATGGTTGGTGTATCCAAAAGATAATTTATCGGAATTGATATATGAGATACCTTGTTTTTTATATATTTGTAAGTCTACATTATTGGTAAATGGTAAGTAATATTGTTTTGATAGTATTGTAGATGATTATGTTTTTTAGATCCTGAAGAAGAAGAAAATATAGTCTTCGAAACGTTGATCAAAATAAACTGTTTTATTAACACCTACTGTCCAATATTCCTCATAAATTCAATAATTGAAGAACATAATAAATTCTGATATTTTTTAAAAGATACACCTACCTCCTAAACTTCTTAACATTCTGTTAGCCTCCCCAAATCGAATTTATAAGAATAAGCTACTGCTTTCTGCTACACTAGCATATTAATAATTGATAGGTACCTATAAAATTTGCAGCCTCAACATTTCTTCAATGCGAGCCACTACTGCTACTACTATTTACTATTTTTATAATTACCCAACGCAATGGTCTAGACTAGAGTGAAATCTATATTTACAGGGCTCCCACTGAATATTCTAAAGTAAATTCACTGACTTTTCTAGGTTTTTCTTGACATAATAAAATTTTGAAATAAAAAATAAAAACATTTCGATAAATTTGAAAATAAAAAAATTTTTATTTTAAAGTTTAAAAAATTTCATTTTACATCATAAATTTAAAATTTAAACAAATTTAATTTTAAAATTTAGAAAAATTTAATTTTAAAATTTAGAAAAATTTAATTTTAAAAATTAGAAAAATTTAATTTTGAAATTTAGAAAAATTTAATTTTAAAATTTAATACTAAACAAACGGGGTGATATGAATATCGGCTATATACTCACGCTATTTATATTTATTAAAAATATACAAATACAACAACAATGTTTCGAAGGGATAATCCGCTTCTTCCTCAAGTTCCAAACAAGATACCTTTTTGAATACGTCTAATTTACTAATGTAGAAAACTAACCGAGTACCAACTATGTTAAAACCATCTACATAAGAAAATTAGACGTATTCAAAAAGGTATCTTGTTTGAAACTTGAGGAAGAAGCGTATTATCCCTTCGAAACATTGTCGTTGTATTTGTATATTTTTAATAAATATAAATAGAGTGAGTATATAGCCGATATTCCTATCACCCCGTTTGTTTAGTATTTGATAACATGCTCCGCACGAAAAGTGTTACCATAGGTTTTATTAGTTATTTTAAAATTTAGACAAATTTAAGTTTATATTTAAAACATTTAAAAATAATTTATTTTAAAATAAAAAAATTTAAAAATCATGTTTTGTAATTAAACATTTATTTATAATTAAGTATTTTCCTTGACTAAAGAATTAATTTCCCTAATTTGTCGTTAAAAATGAGAATTTTCCTGACTTTTCCATGACAAAATTAGAGAAATTTTAAATTCTCTGGACTTTTCTGATTTTCCAGACGAGTAGGAACCCTGCTTAAGTTTTAAAAGTGCCAAAATTAAGTAGTATGACTACACAACATTAATTTTTAAATTTATGTTTTATATTATGAATCTTTCAATTTTTACTTTAAATTAGAGTCGGCTCCATATAACCTTTTCAATACCGTGAAATAAGACATAGAAGTTTTCACAATCTACAAATAAAAATAATTGGAAAAATCCAATATAGCTAAGTATATAAATTTTCTTACAATCACAAACGTATCTAAAGATATAATAGAAAATTTTCCAATCGTTAAAAAAAATGGTCGTTTTGTTCTTTCCATCATAATATACAACGTTTTACGTACTGATGGCCCACATACTGTCCAATTTGACATATAACATGCATCTCGAATATTTTCGCTCTGAAATAAAATTTGTATAATAACAGTTTACTCAAATTTTGTTAATTGTTCTTAGTTCTTACCTCTATAATAATTTCATTGCAATGATAATAAACCACAAACACTTGTGAAAGATCGGCCATAAAAAAGAATATACATCGAATAAAATCAAAACTATCAATTGACGCCTACAATTGAAAGATTTATAAATTACAAATTATCCCACTTATTTTAAAAGGAGACCGGACGTTTTGCTACAGAACATTTCGTTCCCGGATATTTCGCTTCAGGACAATTCGCTTCCAGACGTTTCGCTACCACTGGTGAATTGTTTAAAACTATACGTTAGGTTCTGAAATATTTATTAAAATAATCAGCCCTATTATGTATCACAAACTTTATTATAAAGGTGACAGTTATGACATAACATTAAAGATTTTCGGCAAATTGGTATTACCTATCGTTTTCACAAACCGTTACTTTAACATGATCTTGATAATAAAGCTTTTCTTAACATTTATAGTGCATACCAATTTGCCGAAACCTTTATTTTATTTCATAACTCTCACCTTTATAATAACGTTTGTGATACATAATAGACCTGAATGTCACTATTATTTTTTCTTCAATTAGTATTTTGTCTTTTGCTATTAGCTATTTAAAAAAAATTAATTACAAGTCAAAACTTAAAAATTTCTACCTATATAAATACTACATAATATTATTGAAAATTTAGCTTCAAGTGATGCGACATAATATCTAAGGACCCTGTCCGCCCAACCGTTGCGTTGATTCCCATCTCTCTGAAATCACGCGTCACTTGGTCCAACCATCTAATCTTCGGTCTTTCTCGACGTCTACTATCTCCAGGTTTCCATATTAGTGTTATCACTTTTATCGCCACCGAGTTCTTGGACTCATGACGTGTCCCAACCATCCAATACGTTGCGACTTCACATATTTGGCAATGTCCTCTCCATTGTTCAACCTTGTGATCTCGTGGTTCATCAATGCCCTCTGTTCTCCGTCGCCTTCCTTCTTAGGTCCCAATATAGTTTTCATTACTCGTCGTTCGAAGACTCGGAGTTTCTCTTTCTTGTCTGCAGAGATACACATTGTCTCCGACGCGCATGTGACCGTCGGCGCGGTCTAGTACTCGATATCTAGTAAAGCCGCTTTTACATCTATATGTTTTCACACAGGACTTCTCATATGAGAAATATTTCGGTGTTTACACTGTATGTTTTCTCATAGCCAATCACTCATAGGAAAAGATATACGTAAAACCATAGCAAAACATAGGTACTCTTTCGAAATAGAGCGGAGTCTATTCGTGTATGAGAAAACACACATACGAACGAAAGGTGGCGAACATATACGAAGCTAGTTGACAACTTTGAGAAAAGAAAGGTTAGGTATGAATTCTTACCATAATGTGGTAAACATTAATAATGAATTTAAATTTAATAATGAGTTTAAATTAATTAATTATTAAAATTAATTTTAATTAATCTTTCTACATTTTTTTCTTTTGCAATAACAGGAACATCGCCGTTAAAGTGTAGTACTACAAATATAATTTCGTAGCACAACATTGCTATTTAAAATATTTAAAATAATTATTGCTATTATTCATCGTTACGAATCTGTTTGAAAAGTAGGGTTAACTGCACTCAAAACCAAAACAAACTCTTATGTAAACTCTTCTTTATCACTCATAACGATTTGAACGTAAATCTTGAAAAACATACAGTTTGGCCAACCTCGAGAGAAATCGTATGTTTTCGCTTATGGGAAGTCCTGTGTGAAAACATATAGATGTAAAAGCGGCTTAAAAGATATCTCACCCAAAGCTATAGATTATGGAACAGGATTATCGGGTTGACTGGGCAGCAATCAAACAACTATAATCTTTGTGTCGACGTTTCGGATACGACTATGCATCCATTACCAAGACCATTACCAAGATAATAGTTGCATAGTCGTATCCGAAACGTCGACACAAAGATTATAGTTGTTTGATTGCTGCCCAGTCAACCCGATAATCCTACTCCATGGTCTCACCAAAATCTAATACTTTTTTATTTTTGTTCTTTTTGTTAGCAGTTTACTTGTCAGCATGATCTTGTTTACGTAGTAGGCACTGTTTCTAGTGTGTATTCTTCTTTTTATTTCTTCATATCTTTCTCCTCTTCTGCTTATTAGTACTCCAAGTTAGGCGAGACTTCCTTCTTCTTCAAATTCATACTTATCGATCTTGAATTTTTGTTCTGTGTGGTATTCACTTCTATCACACTTGATGTACTTGGTTTTACTTTCTCCTTTATACAACCCAGCTAAAACTCTTTTGAGCACCAAACAGTAGTAATTGCCACCTCTGTATGGTTTAACAATTTTTTGACTTTCGATAGCATTGTGTCGCTTCACACATTTGTACAATTTTTGGTTAGCTACTTGATCGCAATGTTGAATTTCTTCTTTGGTAAGATTAATACCGGACTGGTAAAAATCAATTGCATATTATGTTATTTCTGGCTACAAATTTTTAAGCTGAGCATTCCCTAAAGATAAAAAAAATGAACACCTTCGATAGCTCAAATTATAGATCCACAATGAATAATGGCTAATGAAAAAGATATCCATACTGTTAAGAATTTATCAAATTAATAGTTACACCAAGCGTAGGAGGTATTCCAAAAAACTTTACTAAAATAGTCCCGAAGAGCAAAGACCAATAGTCCCGAAGTCAAATTGTCGCCAGGGCCAGCTGCGAGGGCCAACTGCCGTAGAGTCAACTGTCCGGTCCATATATTTACATATATACTACAGATTGGTTAGCTTCTTGCCAAATTACAAAGCATTGCATTAATCGTTTTGATTGTTCTAATACTGCGCTAGCAATAAACGTTTTTTTGATTTTTTGAATTTTCAAAGAACAGTCAATTTTGATATATAGGTATAATAATCAAATTTAAATATTAAATTTTAATAAATTTTTTCATTGCGTACTATTTCTTTTTAGTATTTACTGGTATGAAGTTATGTGTAAAATTAAATTGGGATATCAATCATCAAAGAGAATTTACAGTCCAACTTATTGTATGTGTATTATATTAAAATTATTGTTAGATTTTGTGCACTTTTGATTATATTTTAATATTTTAAATAAACAACGTTAGAAGTTGTACTCTTGAATTAATAATACCTGTTCACTATAGAGAATATACTACGTGCTGAAAGAGAGTATATAATATTTATTGTATTCGAAAGTTTTTACAATATCAAATAGACTTAAATAACGATATTAGATTTATATTGCTATGACTCTGCCCCCTGCGGTACAATTTAGAAAATTCACCTACCACGGAAAACGCCTCGTTGGAGTATATAGTACATCTTGTGGCATGAGACTCCGCACGTAAACTTTAACTTCCAAATTAAATTGAAATTTCTAAATATTTTAAATAAATTTACCAGTTGCGAATGTGAACGGCAAAATGTGTGCGCCCAGCTGGCCAAACATTGCACCTCAGACTAAATATATCTGAACAGAACGTAAACAAACCTAACTTGAAGCAAATTTTTCTATTTGTTTACATAACTGGTGTTTACCAAGTTCCGAGTTGTAATTGGTCAACAAAACGCGCCACTTGTTGTGGTTAAAATACGAAATATTTTTTTAGACATTGTGAATTAATTATTATAGTTGTTGAGTCGTGTGTGAAGTTTATAATTTAAAAAATGGGCAAGCAATGCATTGTGTGTGCTCAAGTAAGTAAAACTTAACCTATAAACATTTATAGGCGTAACCACTGGAAGTTGTTTAATAACAAGTAATGTTTACCAACAGCGGTGCTTAAAATTTGCTTCAAAACAAACCTGTGTGTTAGCATAGCCATGCTCTGTCTAGTATATAGTTAGTCTGAGCGTTGCACTATTGATACGAATTTTTCGATACCTTTCAAAATTTATGCCTTTACATTTTCTTCTTAATCATCCTAACAATTAATTTTCAGTTTTCCAATTTTCCAAATTTTCAATTTATAACCACCAAATTCAATTTTTTCAAAAATATTAAAATCTCATCCAAACTACGAGACGACTTCCAATTAAATAATCTAATTTCTTATGCAATTAAACTTAAAACTTTATTTTTATTTTAAAATTATTTATTAAAAAATTTAATTAAATTTCAATTAAAATATCGCAATTTTACCGGAGACCAACTCCAATAAACGTCCGTACTCTGCGATTTCAAACCGGCGAAAAGTCTGGTTTAGTCGCTCAGCTTAACTAATTTGCGGTAAAAGTAAAATTTACAAAACTTTCAAAACAAGCATTTGTTTTTACAACAAAATAAAATTCCTCCTAAGGCACCCCCCTTACATATTATATCCCGACAATGTACCTAACTTACTCGTCTACAGAATAGTGCCTTTTGGGTAAAATCGTATGAGCAGCTATGCTTAAAATTATAATTCAACGCTGTATCAAACTCCGCCATATCTCTTATCTTGATGATGGCATCCACCGTGGATCAGCTCTTTCTAAAACCGAACTGTTCTTCTGTGAGTCAGCCGGTTTTCTCCAATTCTTGCTTTAGTCTCTGTAGCAACATTCGTACCAGCAGCTTTCCGACATTGATATTGGCTTGTTTCTTTTTTTCAGCAGTACCAATAACCTAGCCACCTTCCACCTATCCGGAAAGTCGTCTCTGCTTAGGTAATCATTTATGACGTCCAGAACTATCTCTGGGCGCTCTCCTATTAGTGCTTTGATGAGTTCTACGGGAACCCTATCGAGGCCGGGTGATTTCCTCGTGGACATGCACGCCGCCGGTGTCTTGGTCTCCTCCGTTTGAACAACTCGACGTCCCCATGAGGTACATCGATACTACTATGTGCTGCCTTCAGGTGAGTTGTAAAAAGTGAATCTATCATATTTTCGATTTGAGTCGGCATTAACCCCGTAATGTCGTTGTTGACCAGTTTTTTTGTGACCAGCCTGAGGCCGCACACGTCTACATTGACCTCTCAGAGGACCTCCATTCAGCACTGTTTCTTGCTGTTCTCTATTGTCAGGTTGATTTCTTGTCTGGCCTTTTTCAGTTTGCAGTTGGTCAAGAACTGCCCTCTTTTATGGGCTCTTTTTATCACAATTTTTCGAGCGTCTGCGCGAGCTCTTTCAGGTTCTTGAGCGGGATGACCTCGCCTAGCTTTTTTATTATTAGTTCGAGGTTGAGTTTCTTTCGACCCATCCTTTTCTTATTCTTCCTATTTGCTATCACTGAGGCTCTCCAGATATTTGAGCACCCTCCAGTCAATCACTCTGCTATGAATGCCATTGTGAATCTATCACAGCATTCGAGACGGTTAGGTTTTCGGTGGCCCCTGACGAATGTTGGAACGTTGCCTGTGTTGCACACATAGAGCCCCGTGGAAGCCATGGCCTCCGATAGTATACGGCCCCTGCTCTCAATTCGTGTTGCTCTCCATTCGTGATCTTTGGCGTTAAAGTCTCCCGCAGCAACCAGATTACAAAAATTACAGACATCTATTATGTTTACTACTCTACTATAAAACACAAAAAGATTTAACGACATTATCCCCCCAGATTAAATTGATAAACAAAAGGTTTACAATTTCATCTACAAAACCTGTTGTGGAATTTTGCAAATATTTACAAAGTATCAATTTAAAACATCAATGATGTATGAATCAAAAATGAAGCAAAATCAAAATAATCAATCTTCTTAATTTATTCCATTAAACAAAATTATAAAAATATTCAAATTTCAATCAAATGATTTAAAAGTAAAATTAGAATAGGATCTCTTCATATCAAAATTACGTACAAATTCAAATTTCCTTTCTTATTTCGTTAGCTTAGCTTCATTGTCAACATCTGTTGCCTTAGAGATACTATACTATGTTTTTTCAGCTTTATTTTTATTTTCGGGATAAAAGCTTGGATTTTTATTTTTTTAATTTTCTTCTTCCTATCGTGCCGTTTCTTTTAAAATGACTGCAAGTTTAATTTTGTTTTGAATTTTCCAACTTTAGAATTTTCTTTGTAAACAAATTTTCTCGGTCTCCATTTTCTGTTTTGAATTTTGTTTTCTGCGATGTGACATAATTTTATTATACTTAGTTGTATATTTCTTTTCAATAGTTTCATCGTCTCTATGCTGAATAGAGAATCTGGGAATCATCATAATTAATAACTTCATTTTCATTCTCTTGATTACAATAATTGTGAACTTCAATAAAAATATGACTTTTAGTTTCCGTATCATCTTCAGTGGATTCGTTATTTCGAATAACAATATCATTTCCAGTTCCTACATCGTTTCTTTTTTCATTTCTTCTTTTTATTCTGTCACAAATCTCATTCCATTGCTTTGTATTTCTTTCTCAACTTCCAAGAAATATCTTCGGGTATTTTTTTTTGTATATTTCATGCCTATCGATTGAATTTTCTTTTATTTCTCTAAATATTATTCTTCATTTTTCTCATTTATTCTTTTTATTCTATTTATACTTTTTATCGCCACCAACTCTATCTTTTCTTCTGCGATCGCTATTTTATTATTTTTTTACATCAGGATTTAAAATTTTGCAAACTCTTTCTCAGAGTCCAAAGGTAAGTTATATATTTTTGTGCAAGTGTTTTGAAAAAACGTTGCCTGTCACAGCCACTTCAGTTGGGCGCCAAAATGTTGTGTTTCTCCTTTTACTTAATTAAAACACTGTTTTCACCAAATAAAAATTTAAATGTTTATACAGCGGAACCCGCTTAATGTAATCACATCGGGACTTGGGGTTTTTGATAACAATAACCGATTGATAACAAAAAAAGAAAAATAATTTTATTGCTTATTATGTACCAATAATTAATTAATAAAAAAACAAATTAAAAAAAAACTCATTAATTCCCGTACTAATAGTCACGGATCAATTCGAGATTCAAGATTAATTCTCGAAATAGTAGCTGTTGCTACGATATTGTAGTCTAAATTCCAGTAGTCTCATTGGTAAATCCAAGGATTACCTTGAATCTCGGATTGATCCGCGACTATTAATACGGGCATTAGAGTTTTCTTCTGTGCTGTACGAGAAGTAAATTATTTATAAAAAATTCATACTGGTAATGCATTTGAAAATGCGCTCAAATCACGTCTCTTTGTTAAGTTATTCATTCCGAAGTTTTCAAGTTGGACTGAATTACATCACACATTAACAGCAAACTGACCAAACTAGACATATTTTTCACAATATAGAAAAAAAATGCTTGGAACTGAAAACCAACTCCTTTGCTCGTGGGAGATAATATTTAATCTTAAGAATAATTTGATAATATAAACCGAATTTTTGATTACTATAAGCGATGTTATTCGTGAGTAATCATATAAGTCCGGCCGGTTCCTTGCAAAAGTGATAACAACTTTAACCGTGATTCTGATAAGCGGGCTCCACTGTAATTATAAAAAATATAAACATAGCAAATATCGGTCTTATTTATTTTATACCAAATAATTTTTAAATAGTTTTGTTCACAGCAAGCACAAAATAATAGGAATAGGAAAAAACTACGTTAGCTACATGAAGGGTGGAAGGGGTTCTAAAGAGACCAAAATGGAACCACGTGGTTTATGGATAACCTCTTATAATTGGCGATTTACATTAAGCAAACGCCACTACGCGGAAAAATATTAAATTAACTTAATACGTAATTTAACCTTTAAATAGTGTTAATGATATGACATACTACCGCAGCAGTCTATAAGATTACACGCGTTTGAAAATTGACGCTACTACTGAAAACCTACTTGAAGGTTAAACATTCAAAACAACATCAAGTTACGTTTTAGGTACGCCATATTGTTGACATTTGGCAGCGCCACCAACGGTTAGGTAAATCGCCAAAAATACCAACTTTTTAAAGTGAAAACAAACGAACCCAAAAATATTTATAAAATTAACAATTTCAAAATTTTTACAAGAATTAACAAATTTATAACTACATTATAAATAAATATTGAAAATTGAAAAATAAATAGTAATTATGAAAATTCCACGACAGTATTATTGTTTATGCTAGGGCTACACCTGAGTTAACGTCTAATGGGAGAAAACGCGTTATTTAATGAGGGAGAAAATTACGCGCTAGATTATATATTTTTGAATGGCTACATTAATGTGTTACGTTTAATGTGATGTTTAACGTATAGTCGATCCACGATTCGAACTATGTAGGTGGCACATCGAATTAAAACCATATTTACAAAAGGAAACGTCATTAAAATATTTTTATAATATTATAATATTTTATAATAACAAGCAAACACTATAAACTACGTGTAGGTTAGGTATAGAATTGCTAATTTTATTATAAAATATAAAGTATGGTTGGCAACTCTAGTTAAGTATGCCGCTAGCCCGAGATATACAATTAATTCAAGTGTAGCCATAACTGCGCGATATCTAACGTATTAAAACCCTTTGATGTGCCAAATGAGACCGCTACTCGAGCTATCGCTTAACGTCTGTCATCAATAATGCCGTTATAGATTTAGCACGTTAATTTGTGGCTACATCTACATTTTAGCGCATTAATGTACGTTAAGCATCACATTAGACGCAGGTGTGGCTCTAGCATTAGAAACAATATTTAATAATAGATCGGAACTGGAAGCGAAATGACCGAGAGCGAAATGTTCTAGAATCGTTCTAAAAATATATACCGTCTATTAGATACCTATTGCATAATATTATTATAACAAAATTTACTTACAAAAATAAAGTTTAATCCGATTAACCCCGTCACAGCTAAGGTAATGCAATATTGGATTAGAAATCCTAATGCAAATTTAGCTTCAACTGATGCGATATATCTAATAGAAAAAAATGTACCTATATAAGAAATGATTGATAACATTTTTTAATTATTTTTAAACCTTTCAATTGCATTATGACGCTTCACACATTCGAACAATTTTCGATTAGCTTCTTTATCATAATGCTGAATTTCTTCTTTGGTAAGATGAATATCGGATGGGTAAAAATCGACTGCATGTGTTATTTCTTGCTGCAAAATTTTAAGTTGAGCAATTCCTAAAGATAAAAAAATCAACACCAGTCCTTCGTAAGATCCAACAATAAGCCCACAAACAACAATAGATATTGTGAAAGCTATCCATATAGCTATGTACGAAGCTAGATGACTGAGATCAGTTGTAATAGGAACTAGACGTGGATTTGTATCGTATCCCATAATAAATTCACAAAATGCAATTGATATCCCTGCATTTACGCATAGTATCGTCAATGTTTTAAACAGTTTTTTAGTAAATTGCAGTTTATCTTGCAAATCAATTTCGAACTCATCGGCGTGGTAAAGTAACGATGGAACTTCTAAATTGGAAAGTAACTCAAAAAACAGTGGTTTATTTGTTAATAAATACCATACTTTAAATGCCGCGTGAGCATAAACTAACATTATACACAATGAGTAACTACCTGTTTCATAACTGCCTTCTTTGAAATCTTGTATGCCCTTCGTTAGTAGCAATATCGTAAAGACAGCGTTAAGGGTAAATGTACACAAACCTCTTATGGTATATAAAACAGATTGGTTAGCTTCGGGCCACATTCCAATATATTGCATTATTCGTTTTGGTTGTTCTAATATTGAATTTGGAATAAATTTTTTCATTATGCGTACCTACTATGTTTTTGTCAGACAGCTATATGAGCATAAACGGCTTTAGTGCTTTCACGTATTAAGTTACATGTAAAATGAAATTGTCATATCAATCATCAAAGAGAATAACAGTCCAACTTATTATATATTAAATTTTTTGTTAGTCTTATGCACTTTTGATTATATTTTCATAGTAGGATCTATATTATAATCAAAGAACTACTTTAGAAGTTGCACTCATGAATTGATTATACCTATTCACTATAGAGAGCATATATACATGTATACTACATGCTGGAAAGAGAGTATATAATATTTTTTGCATTCGAATGTTTTTACAATATCAAATAGACTTAATAATGATATTAAGTTTATATAGTTATAACTCACCCATCTATAGAATAGTGCCTTCTGGATATAATCGTATGAGTTGCTATGGATAATTATTATAACAATAATAATAATATAATAAATAAATTTTTACATTAATATATCCTTTCTTAATCGTAATAAATAAAAAATAAAAACATGTCCATTAACTCCCAGTAATTTCAATCCTTTTGCATAATGTGAGAATGGGACATTGTTTTACTAACAACTAACAAAATATTAACGTAAACTAAATACCGTCAAACGGGGTGAAAAGGATCACAAGGGGTGAAACGGATTACCGACGCTTTTGTACGGAATTTTTTTAGGATTGGTCGTTAGCGTACGATTCGTGGCAAGTAAACATTAAAATATGTAGGTAGTTGGGAAGATCAGTCGTTGGAAAGAGTCTGAAGAGAAAACTGGCTCGCGTTGCTTATGGTTGATATTGGCGTAAAAACAAAAGGTGATACTTACGTAGTTTTTACAAAACGTTAAAAGATTGACATCCACAGGCTAAGCGATACAAGTTGGAGATTTCTGGTAAGTTTTTATGAGTTACCTAATTAGTCGAGTACATCAGGCAATAAAATTATTTTTTTAATCTTGCTTGGTTGAAGTTTGAGAATTTTTTATGTAAAAAATTTCTAGTTTAGGGGGTGAAACGGATCATCTATTATGCCGGCTGTACACTCTCGCCGAATGCTCTCGCCCAAGTTCTCGGCGAGAGGTCTGTGCCGATACGACCATGTACATTCTCGCCCATGTTCTCACCTAGTTCAGTTGTAATTGTGAGCTCAAGAGATTACAAAATTTTTAAGTTATTTCTGAAATTATCATTTTTATATTAGACATCGAAACGATGTTGATGAACGATGAAAATATTAAGAATAATGAAAGTAATTTTTAAAACAAGACATTTTCTAACATAAAATATTAAGTTTAATAACAAAGAAAATTGTTACGAAGTAAAGTTTTTCAATTTTTTACTTTGGCTGGTGCTAAACATTGCTTACTTTCATGAACTTCGTGATTTTTTTTATCTGTTTTCTTTAAAAAATGCAAATATTTCTTCGTAGTGGTTTACAATAACATCTTTTCGATGTCTAGTAAAAAAAATAAAACTGATAATTTCAGCAATACCTTTAATAGGTATTTGGTTTAATAATAGCATCGATTTCAACATATTTTCAGCTACTAAAATCTCGCCTAGGGGATGCGAGAGTGTACAACAACACATTCGCAGGTTAAACGAGACCCTTTGACTCGGAGCAAAAAACCGACTTCGGATGGAGAGCTAGCGAGGTGAGGCGAGAGCTTCCATCTACACTTTCGTTCTCGCCCGCTCTCGCCCTGTCTCGGCGAGAGTGTACAGCGGGCATTACAACTAAGAACGGGCCCAAGCGAAAATCCAAAGAGGGATAAAAAAATGAAAGGTAGCAGGAAAAGGTGTTTCTAAAAAAAAACGTTAAAAAAAAGCAAGAGCAGGAGGAAGATGGCACTGATATGAATTTTTCAGAATTGGAAAATGATGACATTCTAGACGACTTACCTGACGAGATTGATGAAAATTTTCGGCTTGGAGAATTTGTTATCGTGAAATTTGTCACGAACAAAAGAGTTTGATTTTTTGCTGTTAAAATTGAAGAAATTTTAGGCGAAGAGACTAGAGTAAAATGTTTAAGGAAGAAGTCGTCAAAAAAACAAATAACTTTTGCCTATCCTGAAATTGACGATATCGTAGTGGTCAAGCAAGAGCAAATTATAAAAAAAATTCATGTAATACTCCTAAGAAGGGAAACATTTATTTTGTAATTTTTTTTGTATTTTTTCAATAAGAATATAACCAAAAACGTATTTTATTTATCAACCTATCTAATAAAAACCGCTTGCAAAATATTTAAAATATTTTTTTGTGATCCATCTCACCTCCGAGGATGATGAAAAGCAAAATAAAGGCATTTAAACACCTGACCCGTTTCACTCCGTGTGTCGGGGTGAAACGGATCACTCTTTGAAAACAAAAATAAAAAAATCTAATAGGTTTTTTAAAAAAATGTTCCAGTAATTTCTGTCTCAGATATGTATCTTTAACATATATTTTATCCAGAATATTTTCTTTCCAAAAAAGTATGAAAAAATACAGAAAATCTAAAATTTTTATCAGTTTCACCCTATTTTACGGTATCTAGTTCTTTATCAAAGGCAGATTTACCAGTGCGCGTAGTCCGCAGCCGCAGAAAGCTTCAAAATTTCGTGGAATAATGAATCCCACAACTACTACATGTAATGATGATCCGTTTAGTTTAATCAATTTTAATCAGACAAGACCAACGAGATTTTTCGAAACGAAACCCAACTTGACACGTTCGAGACCAGTTCAAGTCTCGTCTCGTTAAAACCATACATTTTCACAGTTTTTGTCAAATATCTCGAAAATGACGTTAGATAGAGCAAATCCCGCCATGTACAAAATTAAAGGCCGTTAAATTTTCTAGAAAAATTGTCTTAAACATGTTTTTGGTAAACCCCACAGATTAGAAGATATGTAGGAGGAAAATTTTAATGAATTTTTGCCTTTCTTGAATATGTTAGTGAAAATTGAAAATATTGTAAAAGGCCACATGAAAATTATTATTCGTCTACTTACCTGTTAGTTGATCCTACTGGAGTTTAACGATTGTGGAATGGAATATTAATCATCCGAAGTAAATTCTGGGTTATTCGAGTTTTTATGCCGTTTGCTTTTAGAAAACACACTTATATAAAAACTAAAGCTCGGATTCTAAGCTTTTTGCTTATTGCTCTAAATTATAAGCAGAAGATATTCCTTTTGGATCTTGACGTTTCTTAAAAATTGCAATGCTTTGACCTAATGTTGATAGTGCTTTTTTTGCTTTTTTCTCAAAATTTTGCTTAAAACGCACGTTAGTGCTTATTTGAGCTTTTTTTAAATGTTTTCTTAGGATTTGGAATAATTTCTTTTAAGAAAAGCTTTTAAAGAAAATTTTCCAGATACACCTATTCCTTCCGAACAAGTATGGGGAACATGGCTCAAATCTAACCTACAGTTACTCCAGAACTACCAGGAATTATTAATACACTTCTATGTTAACAATGTAAAGCGTACCTTTCCAAGACTTTTTTCCCATATAAAAATTGATTTTATAACAAAATGTTTCAGATATTTTTTATTGAAAATTTCGTTCCCTTCATTTTCGTTTATATACATTTTTTCATTTTGTCGCAGCGTTTTTGAGTAACAGTGATTTTAAAAACACTGAAAGAAATTTAATAAAACTCCCATAAGAGCAATGTTAATTTTATTTAATTTCTTTACAAAGTGTTTTGAAAGTAGCTGTTACTCAGAAAACGTTCAACAAAATTGAAATAGTATGTATAGAGACAAAAATGAAGGGAATGAAATTTGCAACAAAAAATGTCTGAAATATTTTGCTGTACATTGAACCAAAAGTGGACATAAATACAGTGAAAAAGTTCTTTAAGCCAAGCAATAAATTTATTAAAATTGGTCCAACAAATGATTTAATCTAGATAACAAAATATATTTAATTAATCAATTATCAGGTTTATTAAATAACAAATAGTTCATTGTACTAATAAATAAAAATTCGTAAATACATAGTGAACTGTTTCGTTTAGTTAGCGATTTACATTTATTGTAACAACGGAACGGATTATTGCGTAATCAAAGAATACGCTGCTGCAACGTATAAACTTTCGTTGAGTTAATAAATACTGTTTCTTCTTATAACAAATAAATTCTTTGATTTATCGTATGAATTTTCATACCTTTACGTTGCGTTAATGAACTGTTTGCTTCAGTGATAAATACATTTATTTATTTTTTTATAAACTCGGGTAAAGAAAAAAAATTATGCTTAATATTTTTATTATTTACTTACACATACAAATCAATTATTGAATTCTGTACATTATAACGAAATTAATATTTTCTATGGTATAGTTATGAACATGTAAAATTATTGTAAAAGTTTAAATTATTTTTTACATTCTAAAAAGCTACTATGCAAATCAGTTAAATTAGATGGCGACATTTGAATTCATGTTTATCGAATTTAAAAACAGAGATTTTTTAATTTTTCTAGCATGTAAAAAATAACAAAATTCTTGAGGGTAAGATACCTGAATTTATCCGGCCCCTATTTTTTGGAGCTAGTCTTTGCTCGCTTGAGAAGAAAGACGGTAGCCTCAGACCAATTGCTGTAGGCCTAACACTTCGTCGCCTGGCCTCAAAATGCGCTATAAATGGAATCAAAAATTGTGCTATACCCTTCCTCATGCCGCTACAGCTTGGTTTTGGAATTTCAGGTGGCGCAGAAGCTATTGCACATACAGTCCGTTCAATCATTAACGCCGAAGAAGTTATTAATGGACACGATAACATTTTGCTCAAAGTAGATTTCAAGAACGCATTCAATCTAATTAGACGGGACACGATGATGGAATTAGTCTCGGCAGATTTTCCAGAAATATATCATTATGTTCATGCGAGTTACAGCAACACGTCTACTCTCCTCTACGGTAACTACAAGATAGAGTCCCAAGAAGGAGTTCGACAAGGAGATCCTCTTGGTCCGTTTTTATTCTGTGCTGCTACCCACCCATTATTTCAAAAGCTCAATTCAAAATTGAACGTATGGTATTTAGATGACGGAACACTTTTGGATACACCCGAAATAGTAGCTGCAGACTATAAAATTATAGACAGCGAGGGCCCAAAATACGGTCTATTCTTGAACAAAGAAAAATGTGAGTTATGCCCTATTTCTACGTCAACAGAATTTCAAAATTTTACGTCAGAATTCATCGGATCTAAAGTCACCAATAAGAACAATCTAGAATTACTAGGAGCTCCTCTTGGTTCTCATGCTGAAAACATCATTTTACAGAAGAAGATAAATTCTTTTACAATCATGTGTAAGCGCTTATCGTTGTTGGAACCACACCAGGCTTTCTTTCTTTTGAAAAACTGCATTTCCCTGCCTCGCCTGCAATATCTCTTACGCACTTCACCATTATACAAACACAGTCTTCTTTTAAAATTTGATGATTTACAACGCCATGCAGTCAGTGAAATTTGGAACATAAAACTATCTAATGCCGAATGGATGCAAGCTTCTCTTCCAGTGATTTCTGGAGGACTTGGAATCAGATCTGCCGTTGATGTGGCTTTACCAAGTTTTATTTCTTCTTCCACTTCCTGTCAAGATCTGTTCAACATTTTATCAACACATTTTTTACAAATCGATATACACGGAACAACGGAATCAATAATTATGTGGCAACAAATAACTAGCTCCTCCATTCTACCACCTTCTACAAAACAACATGACTGGGACGTTCCTATCATCGATGTGGCCAAAAACCGTGTTCTTGAAAACGCCACTGACATGAAGGACCAAGCCCGCTTGTCATATGTTGCACATAAGGAATCCAGCTCCTGGTTACACGCTTTGCCATCATCCAACATAGGAACACTGCTTAATAGAGACATAATACGCATCTCGGCAGGCCTCAGACTCGGATGCAAAACGGTGGAACCCCACATTTGCCGATGCGGATCACTTGTCGACGCAACCGGAACTCACGGACTTTCGTGCAAATACAGCAAAGGACGTAGCACCAGACATCAAGAAGCCAACAACATCATCAAGCGGGCACTAACATCAATTGGTCTTCATCCTGTCCTCGAGCCACCTGGTCTAATGGCTCGCACTGATGGAAAACGTCCTGACGGAATGTCTTTAATTCCATATATTCATGGAAAATGTCTAATATGGGACATAACAATTGTCGACACGGTAGCTCCATCGTACTTACCCTGCACTGCCATCTGTCCAGGTGCTGCGGCCGAAAAGGCCGAAGCCAATTGGAAAAAAAAATAAAAATTTGGTGGACATTACCCCTTAATTATTTTTATTTAGGACTAGTAAGATAAAAAAAATTACATGATATTTGCCGAGACCCCCTTCACCCCCATGTGAGAGTGAGTGAGATTCGGCTTGACCCTCCCCCTAATATTTTTATATTTACTACTACTTTAAAACACAGATTCTTGATAAACTTTAAGAAGAAAATTTATAATTAAAATAAATATATTTTCCGTTTTCACGAGGCTCCTAAAATTAACGAGGCCCCTAGGCAGCCGCCTTTTTTGCCTTAATATCTGTAATAGTGTAATCCGGCACTGGGTCTAATCATGTCTAATGCTGTACGTGTAACCATGTTTAACCATTTTCGAAAGAGAAAGAAGGTGATTGTTCAGAAGTGTATTGAAGGGTTTTACTCCTTTGTTAGTACAATAATTCAATACTGAAGAAAATAAAAATTTGAATATTTTTATAATAAAATTATATTATTTATTTTGATTATAGAAAATTACATTCATTTATTACCTACACTTATATTGTATGCTATTTTAATCGAATTAAAATTATGCGAATTTATATTATTTAATAAAATATTTTTGTATTCATCTAAAAAGTAAATATAGGTATTAAAACATTGGTGGTAGATTTGAAACGAAACGCAAATCCCCACCACAAAATATTATTGTGTTGATAAGATAAGATAAGACGGGAGATAATTTAAAATATTTCTAGCATTGTAACTCAAAATATATATGAGTTACAAATTATCATTTCGATTTATTTGGGCGACTGTATAAAACAGGCAACTGTAAATTTGCTTTAAATTGTACACAACACTTACCCATCTTTGTGATAATGACTGAACTATAATGATTCATTTCATCTCAAATTATTCCCGCCTGATTTTAATTGCACAATTATTTGCAATTTCATTTATAATGTGTTATAGATAAAATAAATTTTCAAAAAATGTCTTTATGAATTCTTTTAGACGTGTACATTATTTATATAAGTAGAATGTTATTAATTGATAATTACAAATATGGTATTTAAACACAATTAAATCTAAATTAGACAAATTGCAAAAAAAAATTATTTTACAACAGTCCTTAATTTATCGTTAATATAATTTCAAAATTTGAAGAAAATCCATTCAGCCGTTTTTTAATGCAAGGTGCTTTACTATTTTTTTTTGCACCTTGCCAATTTTTTTTTTTTAATTGATAATTCTTTGTTAGTAATTATTTCATCTATTTTAATTTTTGTTAAAAAAATTACAAATGGGGTATTTAAACACAATTAATTCTAAATTAGACAAATTGCAAAAAAAAATTATTTTACAACAGTCCTTAATTTATCGTTAATATAATTTCAAAATTTGAAGAAAATCTATTCAGCCGTTTTTTAATGCATGCTGGTTATACAAGAGCGCATCGCAATATCCTAGCCTTAAACAAAATGTTTACTGTGTAGGGTACAATTTTTATTGAAATAATAGTATAGTCAAGTGGGGTATTTCCGAATGGGTGTTATTTTTTGCTCATAGTAAGGCTACCAGACGTCCCGATTTGGTCGGGACAGTCCTTACTTTAACACTGCTGTCCCGATTTTTTTTTTCATGTAAGTCGGGACGCCAAAATGTCCCGATTTTCAGAAATTCTAAAATCTGAAAATATTGATTTATTAAAATTTAAAAAGGCCCTAGGGGTAAAGCATGGTGATTCGGTCCCGGAAAGATATTTAAACGATATTCATAGGATATGTTGGTACTAATAAAATACTAAGATCCTGAAAGTTTCAGATCGCTAACTTAATTGGTTTTCGAGAAAAAGCAAAATATGTAAAAAATGGAAAAAAATTATTTTCTCCGGAATGGCTGAATCGATTGATCTAAAATTTTGATATGTTTTGGGGGTTGATAGGGGCTCTTAAGAAAAAAATTAACACTTATATAGCTTCATAAGATCCTTTAAAAAATTTTGTTTTTTCTTTAATTTCATTTTTTAGCCATGGTACAATTTTTGTAAAATTATGAAACTACTTTTTTTTCAAGCCTCATATATTACCCTTAAACTTCATGAATTTTTCAGATTTTTAAATAGGGTACGCCATAGTAGAAAAAAATAAAAATAATTTTTTGGCTCAAATAATGCATTTATTTAAATGTTTTGAGCATTAATTTAATTATTTTTAGCACATTTTGATGATTTCTACCTATTATAAATAATTTTTCATATTTAAAATAACAACAATAATTATATCATCAAATTACAAAATTAAAACTATTAAAAATAACTAATCATTATTATTTTCAATAAAAATATAACCAATATAAAAGTTCAATTTGGTATTCATGGAAAAAGGACATATTTTTTCAAATTAATAAGTCAATTTTCCATAAATCAACAATAAAGAAAAAAATAAAAAAACGAAGTATATAGCAAAAATTTTGATTAATAGAATTTTCTCAATCTTCATCGCTGTCTTCTTCAATCACAGCTGAAATATTTACTTTATCAAATAGTTTATTTGATATTCCAGCAAACCTGAGAATTTTTGATAAATATCTCCCGATTGACAAATAATAAACAATTGCGGCAGCATAGAAACATTACCATTATACATTATATGCCACATACTAAATATCGGGTTACGTTTTGCTATAAGTCCGTACTCTATTCATCACTGTCTTCTTCAATCACAACTGAAATATTGCCTTTATCAAATAGTTTATTTAATATTGCAGCAGACCTGAGAAGTTTTGATAAATTAAATAATGTTTCTATGCTGCCGCGGTACCCCGTCAAAACAGCCCCAGCCAAAACAGCCCCGACACAACAGCCCCGTCAAAATAGCTTCGGCAAAATAGCTTCGACAAAATAGCTCAGTGATAAAACAGCTCCGACCAAATAGCCCGATGACAAAATAGCTCCGACAAAATAGCCCGATGACAAAATAGCTCCGACAAAGTAGCTCAGTGATAAAATAGCTCCGACCAAATAGTCCGATGACAAAATAGCTCGATGAGAAAAGGAGCCGTTAATTAATTACCTAAGGGGACGTCCATTAAATACGTGAGGCGTTTAGGGAGGGTTGAGCAGAATCTCAGCCAATTTCACGCGGGGGGGTCTCGGAAAATATCACGTAATTGTTTTTTGCAAGAAACTGGGTTAAATTAAGTAGGTAAGGCAAACAATCTCACGTGAGATTAGAAGGGGGGGTGGTCAAAAAATCACTAGTCAGGGGAAACGGAGAATTTTTAATACTAAATTTATAAGCAGATTTCGTAAGTGGAACAAATCTCCGTTTCCCCTGACTTCAAAATTTAAGTTTAAATTTTGTAGTGGGGGTGGGGGATGATAAGTTAATATTTTTTAGGCTCTTATATCGGGGCTACTATGCCGTAGGGTTATTTTAGCATAGGCTATTATGTTCTAGGGCTATTTTAGCACGGGCTATTATGTCATAGGGCTATTTTAGCCCGGACTATTATGCCTTAGGCTATTATGTCGGGGCTACTATGTCGCAGAGCAATTTTGACATGGGCTATTATGTCTCAGGCCGTTATGTCGGTGATTTTTTATCGTGGGGTTATTTTGGCACGGGCTATTATGTCTCAGGCTATTATGTCGGGGATAATTTGTCGAAGCTATTTTGTCGGGGTTATTTTGACGGGTCACCATGTATAATATGTAATAATACCTTGTGTTTATGCATAAATTGTATGCCGCATACCAAATATCGGGTTAAGTTTTGCAATTATGGTGGCCACCAAACCCGCAATGCCGTATCGTCTAATACTAGGACCCCCACGTTGTGCACATAACCTACCCCGACATTACCTCCCAGACGTAGCACTTCTCTCATATCGAAGAATAAACTTGAGCAAAGCAAATGAATCGAAAGAAACGCAAAGCGAACACATAATTAAACACAGTAAATTTTGATGTTTATAATTTGTCAGTTGTCATTACATTTGTCTATTCAACCTTGTGGTTAGCTTTTTGTTACCTTATAGGTTATCATATCAATTCTGTCATTTTGTTAGGTAAATTACATACATGTTAATATTCATAATATTGTCAATATTCATAATGGTTTTATCATTTAAGTTTATATGTTGCATTTTGCATAATTTCGTAATACATAAAATATACAGTGTCATTCAGAATATAAAGAGATTGACATCCTTAATCTCCCATAAACTGTTAAAACATAATCAGTAAGATTCCCACGTGGATCCAAAGAATCAAGTCTCGTGTCGTGCCTTTCATTACAAAATGGCTACCGCACAAAGATTCTAATCTCATTTCATCAAATCTTGAGATGTCTAGAGCTCTTGAGGTTTTGCAATGGACTCTGTCTAGTAGTCCCACAGTGACCCATAGGTCTTCTGTGAGTTTTTACTACTGGGGTCAGCAAGCTCGTCTCTATCAAATGTTCTCTAAGATTAGAATTTATTATATAACAAATATGTTCATTGAATTCGATTACACGAAACTCGTATCTTTGGAATATATCAAATATAAACATTATTACGTTTAGATTGGTTAAACTGGTTAAACCCACAAAGTTGAATCACAATTACAAACTGTTATATACAATACAATTTTAAAAGCACGTGTTCAATACGGCTTCAGCAAGATGTCTCCCTTCTTCCGTTCACCCTGCCGTTGACTCCCCTTTCATTCCCACCATCATTCTTCGTCGTCATCGTTCCTCCCTCGGTTATGTCGAGCGCTATAAAGCCATAAGTTGCCATCTCGTGCATTATTTCCAAAGTAACAAGCATGCATTTGGTGGTAATTTCAAATAATTTAAAATCGTTCATTAAGCGCCAAATATAAACTACGTTTATAACATTACAGTTGTTGTTTTAAATATAAAAAATTATTTATAATAGTTAGAATATATATAGAAATAATTAAATTCATATTTTTAAGTAAATGTTAAGTTAAATACAATACGTAAAAAATCAATAGTTCAAAAAATCAAAAAAGACATAATTATCATAATTAGAATATACATAAAAATAATTAAATTAATAATAGAATATTTTACGTCAAGCGAAGTATGTTTTAATTAATATATTATATAAATAGTACGACTTCGCAAAGATTTTTATAAAAATAAGTAAATATTAAGTTAAATACAATACGTAAAAAAGCAATAGTTCAAACAATCAAAAAAGCCATAATAATTAAGTGATGATTATTATCACTTAACAGGTCAGGATTAAAAATATTTAACAGAATATGAATATAATATGCTGAAAAAATATTATATGTGAAAAATTACAAGATAGAAATTCATAATAGAGGATATAATAATAAAGTTCCTATTTCACGGTTATTTCCCATCAATCGTATATAATGAAAAATTTAAAAAATAAGAAAAATGTTCGAACTAAACTAATAGGAATCTATAAATAATAAATAAAATATTAAAAATTGACGAAGATGATTTACCAATAACGCATAAAAATATCAAATCTGAACGATGTCACGTATAGTAATGGCGCCTATAAAAATAATTTGAATGGAGATTTTTTTAAACTGGCGCTGTCAGGTTGAAATCAGAAGGCACTGCCACCCATGTTGATTTCTTAATACAGTAGAACCCCTCTATAACTAGAGCTCAATGGACCAGCCTACTTACTCGTTATAAGCAGATTTTCGCTATAAACATTCAGTTTAGCATGTAAACAAAAGTCAAGGGACTAAAGTTTTACTCGATGTAGCCGATAAATCGTTATAACCGGACTCGTTATAGAGGGGTTCTACTGTATTTTGAAAAATTCAAAATTACCACGTTTTTCAACCGTAAGGCGATAAACTAGAAAATAAACCTAAAATAGAAAATTTAAAGTATAGATTCAAGTAAATTTCAATTAAATTAATGCTCAAAACATTTAAATAAATGCATTATTTGAACCAAAAAATGGTTTTTATTTTTTTCTACTGTGGCGTACCTTTTTTAAAAATCTGAAAAATTTATGAAGTTATAACGATGTATATGGGGCTAGAAAAAAAAAATTTCATAATTTTAAAAAATTATACCATGGTTAAAAACTGAAATTAAAGAAAAAACAATTTTTTTTTCAAGGATCTTTCGAAGCTATATAAGTGTTAATTTTTTTCTTAAGAGACCCTATTAGCCCCCAAAACATCAAAATTTTAGATCAATCGATTCAGCCATTCCGGAGAAAATAATTTTTTTCCATTTTTTACATATTTTACTTTTTCTCGAAAACCAATTGAGTTAGCGATCTGAAACTTTCAGGATCATAGTATTTTATTAGTACCAACATATCCTATGAATATCGTTTAAATATCTTTTATTATAAATAACTTAAAATAATTTTTAGAAAAGGTAGATACCAAAATTACTCAATTTTATTAAAAAAATGTCACATTTCTAGTTATTTTTTTTCCTGTCGCCGACAGTTTTACTTTCGAAAAAACTCGACGCCACGTGGTTTTATGTATGTAGGTAAGGAAACGTTTGACTTTCGTGTTTACGATCGATAATGAAACAGCTGACTTTCGTGACGTTTGGAGAAAAAATTTATATTTTCGAACATTTTTTGGCTCTAAATGCAAGAGATGAACTCAAGTCCTAACTTTCTGCGTTAATGAATTTTCAATATTTAATTTTTTCATAGAAATAGACCGGGAAAGTCGTGTCGTCACGATCAATCAGCTGATGGATACAAACATGATGATAACCTCACTTTGTTTGCGTCACTTCAGGAAAAACTGCACTATTCACGTCTAGAATTATGTGGGCGACCTGGACAAATACAATAAGGCATAATTTTGAATAAAAACATTGTAAAATCACGAAAAAATTTAAAATAACGCATGCACCCGGCAATGTTTGTATCTTTCAGCTGTTAGGTCAGCCATATTTTGACGTCACACTTTCCCAGTGGCGGATTTATATGGATGCTTTCGATGCTGGAGCATCGGGCCCCCGATCATTGAGGGGCCCCCAAGAGCCAAGACCTTACTTATTATTTTATAGAATTCAGTTTTATTTATTAAATATTATCTTTCATTTTCAAAGAACATAAAAGCAAACGCAAATTATAAAATTTTGTTTAATTTAATTAAATTTTAAGAAGCTTAAGATGCTGGAACATGTGCGTGAAGTTAGCCCCCCCTTTTTTCGAAAACTAAAAATTTTTTTTTTGTATTGTGTTGTATTCAGTTTGTATTGTTTGTATCGTAAAACTTTTTTTCATTTCGCGAAGCAGAAAATTGAAAATCGCGAAAAACCATTTTTGGCGCTAGCCCCCCTTTTTCGAAAATTTTGAAAAATTTTTTTTGTATTGTGTTGTATTCAATTTGTATTGTTTGTATTGCTAAAAATTAAAATCCTAACTTTAATATTAGCCGCGTAAATCGCGAAACAAAATTTCGCGTTGGCCCCCCTTTTTTGAAATTTTTTTTTTGTATTGCGTTGTATTCAATTTGTATTGTTTGTATTGCTAAAAATTAAAATCCTAACTTTAATATTAGCCGTGTAAATCGCGAATCAAAATTTCGCGTTGGCCCCCCTTTTTTGAAATTTTTGAAAAATTTTTTTTGTATTGCGTTGTATTCAATTTGTATTGTTTGTATTGTTTAAAATAAAAGTCTTAAATTTAATATTAACCGCGTAAATCCCAAAACAAAATTTTGCTCTGATCCGCTGCCTAGCTGGCTCAAAATTTCAAATTTGTTTTTGTATTTCTATGAAGTGTTGAATTATAATAATTAAAAAATAGACAAAATATGTAATAAGTCATACCAAAGCAACTATTAGTAACTAAATGGTTTTTATTGGTTAAACAAACATAGTGAAAATAATGTTTCAATATTTAAATTTCTACATAAATACATAAATGGGGAGATTTTTCTGTAGGCTGATGAGGTGGACATGCAGGTTTCTTCAACAAGTCATCAAATTCAATCCAATTCATATCACGTTTTATCCATGCCGTGTAGTGTCCAATAGAATTTATATCTAAGCAGCTTTTATACATAACCATCCCAGAGAGTACATATCGTTTGCTATTTAAATTTATTTCATCTGGAAATTCTTCTAAAGAAATTTGTTTGCCCATCAAGTCACATTCAATAAAAAGTTGCGAACCATACGTTACGGTGACTTCAGCATTTTCTTGTGAAAAGCCCCCCGTTTTTCAGCGCTTCAGTTAATTTTCCAAAACCATCTTTCTTAAGGATTTCTATGTTTACAGGAGCGATCGTTTTTCTAAAAGTTTTTGGTTTTCGGCATTTGTTGCATGTAAAATTCTCCATGGTACTCCAGTTGAGGTAAAAAATATATTCACACATGTTTGCAATGTTCGAAGCTGCATTGATTTTGATAACATCTGCCGCTTTTTCACTACTAACAAAATATGTTATCTCTTTTAATATCTAGGCTCGCATTTTATATATTGCTAAAGAAGGGCCATCTTTTAAGAAACACTTCAGAAAGGAAAATGTTTCTGTTTTGACCACTTGAAAGAACTTTTCATTTTTGCAAGCTACAGCTAATATTTGAATTATACTGTCAAAACAAACAATACAAATTGAATACAACGCAATATAAAAAAAATTTTTCAAAAATTTCAAAAAAGGGGGGCCAACGCGAAATTTTGTTTCGCGATTTACACGGCTAATATTAAAGTTAGGATTTTAATTTTTAGCAATACAAACAATACAAATTGAATACAACGCAATACAAAAAAAATTTTTCAAAAATTTCAAAAAAGGGGGGCCAACGCGAAATTTTGTTTTGCGATTTACACGGCTAATATTAAAGTTAGGATTTTAATTTTTAGCAATACAAACAATACAAATTGAATACAACGCAATACAAAAAAAATTTTTCAAAAATTTCAAAAAAGGGGGGCCAACGCGAAATTTTGTTTCGCGATTTACACGGCTAATATTAAATTTAGGATTTTAATTTTTAGCAATACAAACAATACAAATTGAATACAACACAATACAAAAAAAATTTTTCAAAATTTTCGAAAAAGGGGGGCTAGCGCCAAAAATAGTTTTTCGCGATTTTTAATTTTCTGCTTCGCGAAAGGAAAAAAAAGTTTTACGATACAAACAATACAAACTGAATACAACACAATACAAAAAAAAAATTTTTAGTTTTCGAAAAAAGGGGGGCTAACTTCACGCACATTGCTGGAACATTGAATATTAGACCCCCGATTATTGAGAGCTCCATAGAGGCCCCCAAACCTTATTCGTTATTTTATAGAATTGAATTTGTTTTCTCTTTTTATAAGAATCAGTTGCTTTTGCTTTGTTTTTAAAATTATCTATAAAATAATAATTGATTGATACGTGGTTTAGGTAGTGTAACTCGATATTAACCATATCAATATTTTAGAAAACCCAAAAAATACACACACACGTTTTAGAAATAAAATACACTGTAAGTATAAAATATTGCAAACGTTTTCATTATACTATGGTATCATCAGGCGATGAACTAGTAAGAAAATTAAATAGAATCCGTTTAATTGTTGTTTGGGATGGTGAAAAAAAGTATTTTTGAAAAAATAAGGGAGTTTTTAGGAAAGTGATTTAATAAAAGTAGGGGTATAAAGAATAAGCGTTCTAGTAGATCAAAGTTAAGGGGGGGAGTTAATTCTTTTTTGAAGATGTTTAATAGAGATGAGTTTTTTTACATGAGATTGACTGTTTAAAAATAAAAACGATTGCTTCAATTTATTGATTTCCATAGCTTCTAAATATTCTAGATTTTTACTTTTTGGCTATACATATAAAATTTCGTATCCCCCCTGTTTGTGATTAATGTCTAATTAATTTTCTGTCTCCAAGTCGGACATATACCATTTTTTTTATACTAGACAAACCCCCCCCCCCCCATAATATCCTACCAGGGGCCTTTAAAATATAATTAGTATCGGGCCCCAAAAGGTCACCATCCGCCACTGCACTTTCCCGGTCTATATTTCTCTCTGAAAAAATGTTCCTTTTTGAATTTTTGCAAATTTGTGGGGGAATTCCGAACACCCAAAAAAACTGCCTATAAAATGCATAAACATTCACATAAATTGGTTTAAAAGGTGTTGAATAAAAATCATCCAATTTAATTAATTTTTATTTATGAAAACTATTATAAAAAATAATTTTGAGTTTACTTTTTTAATGTGAAAGTATTTTATAAATAAGCAATAATATATTATTATTCCAACAAAAATTAATCCATTTTGACTTAATACGAAATATAAAGTAGTTGGATTTTTCTAGGACAGTCTTTACCATATAGATAATATTATAGTATGTTCGGAATCTCCCCGTTGACACCACTTTACGAACATGTTTTGTATTTCACGATTAAGTGGTCGAAAATGAAAAATCTCTTCAATTTCTGAAAGAGCATCTTTAAACATTCCCTATACATTATATTCACCTTATAATTGTGACGATTAGTTAGCCAGAAATACAATCTTTTGAGAGCCGAATAAAACTTTGGGAATACAAAAATTGTCACTCGTTCCACACAGCTACTATACGCACGTTTGAACGCACCAGTGGCTATTGAAAAATTAGCTAGTATTGTAAACAACAATTGACAGAAATTTGGTTTGTCACATGTCAATACAACTCGAGATAATGACGGTGTTCAGAATTCCCCACGGTTCGGATTTACACCATTTCACTCTAAGCAGTTAGGCATGCAAGTAGACCGAACGCTATAGCATCACCACACAATACATGCAAATGCATACAAATCCTGTCTCGTTATAATAAACCAAAATCAATCTGTGCCTTGAAGTTTGCCGTTACTGAACATTAATTATTATTATTTTAGAAAAATAAATCATAATGAATAAAAGATTTTAAATTATTTAACGTACTATATTGAGATAAGAATAACTACAGTTTGAATTAAATTTAAGGCCAAGATGGAGCTTCGTCTGGTTGACGATCCCTCTTATACAATGCACTCTTGTCCCTAAATAAAGTCATTCTTTCGGTTTCTTGATTATCGATCCACCAGCCAATTCCAAAGCCGATAAAAGGAATGGTGCACCATAGACTTTTATTTAGCAACGACATTATTTTTCACGATTGGCTTGATTTCGTTTGCACTCTTGTGTATGACTATAATCTGCGTAAATTGCGACAGCAGTAAGAGTTGGTAGAATAACTACTACTGAGTACCTGCCAATTAATCGCCCCAATGACATTAATCTAAAACAAAGAGGTTAGAAATTATTGATAAACTCAAACGTACACCAAAAGTTAATTAAAGGAAACACAAAGATTTGGAAATAAAGTTCCGTATTTCGTAAAATAATTCATGATATTAATTTAATTAGGTACCAACAAAATATAAACATTCATTAATACTTACATAATGTACAATTTTAATTTGCTTCCAAATTGAAGTTAGTCCTTTTATCGCGCACTCTGTCGAATACTCACGAATACTACCAAATACAACACAAACTAAGCACGTAACCTAGAATCGCAGTAAATTAAAAGTAGGTAAGTGATAAAAACACCTTTTTGAAATATAACTGTAATACTTTTTCGATAACAGAATTATGATTAACGAATACGACTCGAGACTAATACCGCCAGGAAAAGAAAGTGCTCGGCCGGCTTGCAAAAAATGTGGATACGCTGGCCACCTTACATATCAGTGTAGAAATTTCATTAAAGTCGATCCAAACAGAGAAATACTTCTAGATGTCAGTAGTACCAGTAGTGAAAGCGATCAAAATTTTCTTACACCTTTAACGGAAATGAGAGAAAAAGAATTGTTAGAAAAATTGAAAAAAGCTAAACAAAAGAAAAAGAAGAAATCAAAAGACAGAAAGCGTAAATTGTCTGTGTCTTCATCCGATGAAGAGGAATCATCTGATAGTAACAGTAAATCTAAAAAATCTCGCAAGCATAAAAAAAAGAAGGAGAAGAAAAGCAAGAAATCTAAGAAACACAAAAGAAAAAAAGAAACTTCATCAAACACATCACATTCTAGTGAATAATTATTGCTATTCATGTTTTTTAATATCAGGAAACCGAATTTTGTGAGTAAAAATATTCTTATAGTTGCTGTATTTTTATACAAATATAAATGAATTTTCATTTCATTAGATGATTATTTTGTAAGCAATTTTTTGCATACACAAATTTCCAATAATTTTAAGTAATAGGTTTGTTATTATAATGGTGGCGTTCAACATAGAAAATAATACCAAGCAATCGGTATCAGTTTCATTCAAGTCACAGCAATTTGAGTTAAAATTTTAGAACAGAGCGATTCTCGCTTATTGTTCTCTACATCGAACACAACTTATGTGTAGTTTAAATTTATAAATTTTAACAAAAATTGAAATATTTGAATTTTAAATGTACAAAGTAAATTTGAACGAATACATAGAAATTTAAATTTATTTATCATACGATAGGACTATAAATATTTTTGAAAATAAATAAATTATACCTAATATAGTGTTATTATTAAAATCCAGATAATTATTTTTAAAAAGATATGAAAATTGAAAAGTAAGAGTTACTTTCAATTAATTAAAAAATAGCAGAGAGAATTTATTTAAATATCTTTCGAATTGAAGAAAAAGAGAGATGCTAGTTTGAAATTTTATGATAGGGTTAATATTATAGTAGAGAGGGCTGTTTGTTTGCTTGCACTAACTTGAACCGAGTGAGCGAAGAACCAATCAACGAACGGTCTTATTTAAGCAAACGAACAGAGCTAGTACATTATGAAATGAACTATTTTTTCTTCTATTAATTGAGGGCTCAGTATCAGTTTTTTGTTTTTTTTTTTATTTTAGGTTATATGAGTTTTCGTGCTAATGTCATTTATAAGTTTTGCTCATATGTTAAAAAACAAATCGAAGGTTCAAGGTTATAATATTATAATTATATTCAACTTCACGTTAGTTTAGTTCTAAAAAGTAAATGAAACGTCATATTGTAGTTTATTGAATTTGTGGAATATAAAAAGAGCACAATTACACGAACAAGTTTTAGTATTAGGTATAATTTTTAAAGTTATTTCGTATTATGGCTGACGAAAAACGAATCAAACAATGGTTAGCAAATTCAAATGTAAGTTGAAAAAAGTGGGATGTAATTTTATTCTTGAACCTATAATACATTTTTAGTATCAAAATTTGGATAAAACCCATGCCGAAATTGTAACTACCATAAATCTTTATCAAGGTTTACATGCCCAACAAGAAACCTACAGTAAGTAACTATATAACATTAATTTAGTTGTCATGAATCTTAATGAATTAGTCACAATGTTAATTGATTAAAAAATGTTTTTAATTTTGTATTTTAGCTTTCAACGATGGAACACCTATGGAATTAGTTAACTTATCTGGTACAATACCAGTGAGATACAAAAGTAATCTTTATAACATACCAATATGTATGTGGTTAATGGATACTCATCCAAACAATGCTCCTATTTGTTATGTTAAACCAACATCGGATATGTCTATAAAAGTATCAATGTTTGTCGATCAAAATGGTAAAATATACCTACCATATCTACACGATTGGGTTCCCGTATGTTTTTTAAAATCAGAAGTTTAAACGAATAATTTATTAATTTTAATTACAGAATTCGTCAGATTTATTAGGTCTTATTCAAGTTATGATTTGCACCTTTAGTGATCAGCCACCAGTGTTTGCTCGACCAAGAAATATTGATATGCCGTATCCACGTAAAAATTAGTTTTGTTTTTATGATAATTTTATGGTCAATTAATACATTCATTTTTAGCATTTATGCCTCAGCCGACTACCAGCTCTAATTACCCTCCTTATCCTAGTCCTTACCCACCTTCTAGTGGTTATGGTGGTTATCCGCCTTATCCATCCAGTACTGGTGCATCTTTTTCTCAGTTTCCTCCTTATCCCAATCCTACTTCTGCTTATCCTCCTTATCCATCATCAAATTTTGACAATTCGGCTCCTCCTTCGATGCCTCTTCAACCTGGTGGAACTGGAACTATAAAAGAAGAACATATTCGAGAATCTCTTCTCACTGCAATTGAAGAAAAATTAATGAGAAGAATGAAAGAACAATTTCAACAAAGTTTGGCCGAACTTGAAACTCTCAAAAGAACACAGGATGAACTTAGGCAAGGAAAAGCTAAACTTGATAATATTTTGAGCCGATTAGAAAAAGAAGAGGTAACCCTTTTTTTAAACGTTATAGTTGTGACAACTGATTTTATTTCTACAATATCTGTAACTGTTATTTTTCAATAATACTTGAATATTTCAGAATGATTTAAATAAAAATATTACATTACTGCAAGATAAGGAACAAGAATTAGACAAAGCCATTGAAAGGTTGAATAATGAAGATCCCATTGATGTGGACGACGCAGTAACTACCACTGCCCCTCTTTATAAACAGTAAGAGCAACTTGGGCATTATTTTAATACTTAATCATTACTATACTTATGTTTAGGTTGCTGAATACCTTTGCAGAAGAAGCAGCATTAGAAGACGCGATTTACTATATGGGAGAAGCACTTAGGTGTGGCGTAATTGACCTTGACGTATTTTTACGCCAAGTTAGAACTCTGGCACGTAAACAGTTTATGCTACGTGCTTTAATGCAAAAATGTAGACAAAAAGCAGGTCTTGCCATATAAATTTATTCATTGCTTGTTACCATATTCTATAATAAATGCATTTTATTCATATTATATTTTAGTAATTTTAATGTTGTGAATTTCTTATAGGTATAATAAATCATATTAAATTAAATTTATGTTTTTTTTGTAGATATTTACAAAAATAATGTAACCACATGCAATCAGTGTCGGGCCTGTATTTCGAATACAAAATTATATTGTATTTGAAATATAACAATGTATTATTTTTTGTAGATTCAGGTTTTTCCCAATGACTGCCGGGCCCTTGAGTTTTTACAATATGAAATACAAATTCTATTAAAAATCGTTAATTGAAATACGAAACACTAATGTTTTAAGTTCCAAGTATTTTTATATTTTGTTATCAATATGTACATGCACTGGCAATGGAATACCTAGGCTGTGGGGAAGGGTTTGAAAATCGAGGGGTGAACCGCAACAAAAATTATATACATTTATACTTCCAAATGATTCCATATTTACATTTTTTTGTGCAAACCTATTTCCAATAATAAGTAGTTAGTGGACAAAAACAAGGAAGTTGTATTCGCTGAGCCAATAAAAATCGAGTCTGCATGGATTATTAATTTTAAAAAACGAAATTTTTAGAATAATTTTTATTTTAGAAATAAACAAACCTCATTCTACTGTGCTTAGAAAAAATAAAATTATTTCTTAGAAAAATTGTTTGCAATTATGGTTTGTTTCTCCGCATCCATTTCCTTTTTTCTTGCCTCTACTCATCACTATAAAAAAATTTATGAGATGGGACATCATTTTAACATGCCCATCTTAAACGAACGTTAAAACTATCGACAGCTTTCGTAGTTATTACTTATGTTAGTTTCAGCAGTTTGTAGTGCTTGTGTTGCAAGTACATTAGTATCTTTCATCTTATCCTTACTTCTGCAATCCAAACATTATTCTATAATCCAAAAATTTCATTAGTTGTGTTCGGATTGTAACTATTTGTGCGGACTACTGAGTTTTTCTTCTTGTGTTCACATTACTGGATGGTCGGATTAGCGTGTGTTCAGATTACCGAGGCTGTACTGTATTTTTATTTATATTTTTTAGCTTTGAAAATGTGTCAATAAAAGAACCCAGAACGTCGGACAACATAATATGTATTTTATTCTTATTGACCTCTAACTCAACCATAATAATTAAGTAACATTATGAAAGGTCAACTATACTCAAAACAATTTTATAAAACTAAGTTTTAATTTTTTATGTATGAAATCTACATTATTACTTTCAATACTAACTTGTCAATAGAATATAAAAGTAAAAATAAATCAGGTAAAAAATTTGCAAGAAATTAAATTTATTTTGTAATTGATGAAAGAAATTAACGAATTTGCTTGCATAATTTTTTTTTCCGTTTATCCACAAAATATATTATACAAGCAAATTTGTTAATTTCTTTCATTAATTGAAAAATAAAAAAATGCTTGTAAAATGAACTCAAAAAATAATTAAAATTTAATTTACCCTATTTGAATTGTATTTAATCTGGATAATATTTACATTAGCTATTTAGTTTCATTTTATTGATGAAACTAATATTGTTTATCGTAATTCTTAAGTTACAAAAAAATAAAATTAAGTAGTTTGAAATGTAGGTGGTGTGCCTGCTTCCTTGCAATACGAAAATTTCAATATTATGCTGAAAAATAAAATTTTGATTAATGAATATTAAAATTTTCAGAATTTTTTAGAATGAAAAAAATGAAAATTTTCGCCCACCTCCTGGAGGCAGACATTTCAAGCTAGCCGCTTCAGAAGTAAAACACTTAACTGTGAGAGCAAAATATATACCTATCAAGGTAGGCACCTATTTTTAACTTAAATATTATTTTTAAAACTTCTGAATTAGTTATTTTCATAAACTGTAATAATTTCTTAAAGTAAATTACAAAATAAATTGAGTTGTTTTTTACAAATAGACATTAAACATAAATTCCTACAGATAACAATAAAAACAATATTCCGAACGCAGAAAATACAGATGCGCACATCGAAATCAACATTTCCTTTGACTTCAGTTTTGGTTTATCGCTCGTCACTTCATAAACGAAAAAGTAAGCAGTGAAAAATATGCCTATACCCAAAAGTAAAGCACTCAATTGTGGAAAAATTGCTGGATTAATGGGCGAAACATAGCGAGTCCAGTTTTCAGGGTCAGCAACCTAAAAAGTTAAATCAATGTTTAATAATATAATTTTATAATTTAATGTACAATTATAACTTACCATTTTTGATAGGAAGTTCGGTAATTAAATTATACAATTATTATGTGGCGAACAACCGGTTAAAATCTAACCTAACAGAACGTCAGCACTACAAACGTCACCACAGAAGATTAACAAGCAAGGAAGTGTCTACCCAACCGCCGGCACTACGGCGGAAGAATAAATAATTTTCCATTGTATAGGCGAAATAAAAATCTTTCTGCTCTTGTTTTCTTCTAAATAGCAAAGGGTTTCTATTTTTATAAACTTTGTCATCAGCAGGAGATGCTGTAGGGTTATTTTTCTTCCGTTGTTGAACTTCACTAATGGTAAGTAAACTTTTATAACGTCCTGTGTATTTTATATCAACGTTGAGCTCTGCCATCTTTTGATGTCGAATTAAGTTAAAAATCCTCTAACCATACTCAAAGAAACCGTACTCTTTCTCGCTCAGTTATAAATAAATATTTATAAACTTTAATTACATGCACGTGTTTATTTCGTTATTGCGGAGCACAAGGCTCGTTCTTTTATGTTCACTAATTTAAATGTAAGTTAAATTCGGTTAAAAATTATCCGCTTCGCACAGATTTGAAGTTGTCAATTAAAATGTTTACGTGCTTTATTTGGAGCGCTGGAATGGTAAGTCCAATTTATTTATTTCTATTAATAAAGTAAAATCGACAACTTGCATTTGGCTTATAACAGTTGTTTACTTTTGGGAAATCCTTGAGGGGCGTTTTAACTGTAATCTTGGTTAACTTAATTTGACAGTTCTTGTGGCAAAGTGTTATAGATTTAATTAACATATTATATTGCTGCGATTAATATATTTACGTTTTTAACTTTTTTTTGTAGACGTAAGCTTCTCTAAGGTGGCTTATTTTTAAAAATTTCATTATAAAAGGAATGTTGGACAGTGGTGAATTTTTATCATACATGGGATGAATGAGGAGGATTTATTGAAGAGATCAGCCGAAGAGCGTGAAAAAATATTCAAACGCTATGAACTTGGTAGAGAAGAAGGTGCCGAGATTGATCCGTGGGAAGATCCATCATTTGAGGTATATCATGCAACTGATCGATACGGATTCATACACGACAAACGTCTGCCAACCAAAGTGGACACGCAGGAAGCAAAAAAACAACAAATTGAATTAGAGCGTGTGAAGAAATGGCTCAAGATGTTGAAATCGTGGGAAGTGTCTACTACCAAAGAAAAACTTCACAAGCGTGTGTATAAGGGAATTCCCAATTCATTGAGACCGCAAGTGTGGTGCAAACTGTTAAATATAGAAAAGTATAAGAAGGAAAACATTGGAGTCTATGTGGAGATGATGAAGCTAGCCAGAAAATACTCAACAGATGCTCGACAAATTGATTCAGATGTAAATAGGCAATTTCGTGAACACATTATTTATCGTGAACGATATGGCATTAAACAACAATCACTTTATAACGTTTTAACTGCTTATGCTATGTACAATTCAGAGGTAAATAGAATTTCTTTAAAATAATTTTTATTTAATATGAATACTTGTTTTAGGTTGGTTATTGTCAGGGTATGTCTGGTCTTTCGGGAGTTTTGTTAATGTACATGGACGAAGAGGACGCTTTTTGGGCAACTCACATTTTATTAACTGGACAAAAATATATGATGCACGGTTTATATAAAGAAGGTTTTCCTAAACTGACAAGGTTCTTAGCACATCACGATCGTATTTTAAATAAATTTATGCCTAAATTAAAAAAGCATTTTGATAAGCATGGCCTCGATGCTATTCTTTACTCTTTGAAATGGTTTTTTGTTTGTTTTGTGGAAAGGGTGAGTAATTGTTTATTTATTTGCAATTGAAAGAGGAGACAACTTTCGAATTGATCTTTTTTTGTATTATAAAAGCCTCACAATCTTCTCTACTTTGCTAAGATATATTCTTTTATTTATAGGTACCATTTAGTTTATGTCTTCGAGTATGGGATATATACTTGTTAGATGGAGAAAGAGTAATCACTGCAATGGCATTTACAATACTTAAATTGCATAAACGAAGCATCATGAAATTAAACGACATGGATACTATTGTTAACTTTATCCAGGTATATAATTAAATTTAATATTCTATAAATGATAAGTAATATTTTTTGATAGGTAAAAAACATTACTGGAAAATTAATTTCTAAAAAAACATACTAGAACTGTGAATTAATTTTGAAGGATTTTTTTGTAAATTCAAGGCTAGATTGTGAAAAATTGTGTACGTTATTATTTTTCAAAGTATTTTTTATCACTAGCCACTACTTTTTCTCATCTTTCTGGTGGCATATAGATTCTGTGTCGAAAGAACAACTCATCTTTTGATACTATCCACCAATCGATCCAAGTTTTCGTATCTTCATATTACTGGACTCACTGCTTGGCCAGGCCATATTCCTTGGATTGGAACAAGTTCTAATCGAAAGGAGCAATATCTAGTGAATATGGCGGGTGGGGTAAAACAACCCATTTCAGCGTTTCTAAGAGTATATTTTGACTTCACGAGCAACATGTGGTTGAGCATTGTCATGTTGAAGAATTACTCTATCGTGCATTTGCTCGAATTGTGGCCGTTTTATATTTAATGCACGGCTCAAATGCATCAACATTCAACGATCAGCAAGTTTATCTTGCATTTGACATGAATCTTGGTCGAGTAATGCTTCCAATTCCACATCTTCACATTGTTTTGGTTGATCAGGGCTTTAATAATCACACGTTTTTATTGATGGAGTATGTTCACCGTAAGTTTCCAACAGCACTCAATGACTTTAAGTGGCACTTTACTTTGAATTCAACAGGAAAAGTAAAACTTCCCGCAAATGGTGTTCTGTTGGCTCTTAATTTGACATCTTCGGAGTTGAGAAAAAATATGTTATTTATGCTTCAGCAAAATGACACATAATAAAAATTAAAGACTATTAACAGAGCTTTGACATGAATATAGTTAATGGGTGTACACAATAATTAGTCTCTAATAGAAACATCGTTCTCAGCCAATTAACACAACACAACATAGCATAGCTTATGTTATGCTACCCACGTTAATTGACTGAGAATGATGCTTTACAGCCTAATTGTCTATGCGCCTTTACAGAAGTGTCTGATGTGCTAGCTTAAGTTACGCCATCTATTATAAATCTCTCAACATTAATTCACAGTCCTAATCGTTCGATATAATTACGCCTACGGTAAATATGCTGATGAAATTTACACTGATTATATAAACGCCTAACTAAGTAGTAACTAAGTAAGTATGCCGAGAACATTTAAATTGATAGTAAACACTCCAACGCAAAAATCAACAAGAAAGATTGCAGAACTTTTCCTTTTAACCCTTACTTGCTACACTTCTATGGAGTGACGTACTTGATACACTGGGGTGCATTGCACCCCAGCGATAAAACGTTATTTCAAACAATCTATTGAATATTTTAAGTTACCAATTTTTTTATTACTTCTCAAGAGGTAATTTTTTATATTGATATGGGTTATACAGGGTGACCGGTCGACCATCTGAACATAGGAAATTGATTTTTCTTTAATTGCTGCTTCCCATCACAACGGATAAGAATGAAAATGGTATCAATTTAAAGAGATTTTTATTCCGCTTCTAAAGATACCTAACACTTGATATGTTGTTTTTTAATTACTGGTAAAAACTCACTAATAAAATGCAAAAAAGAGATTTTAAAAATAATTTTAGTTGCCTTCATTGAATTTTATTGCAATTGTTTTTGTAATACAACTACCACTGTAATATAATTTTACCATAAAAACTTTTTTTTCCACAGAATAAGTGTTTGCGTTCATTGTTAACCAAATTTATTGTAATCTGTCAAAGAAACTTGTTGGAAATTATTGGTTTTCAAACAAAAACAATTGCAATATAATTCAATCAAGGCAACTAAAATTATTTTTTAAATCTCTTTTTTGCATTTTATTAGTGAGTTTTTACCAGTAATTGAAAAACAAAATATCAAGTGTTAGGTATCTTTAGAAGCGGAATAAAAATCTCCTTAAATTGATACCATTTTCGTTTTTATCTGTTGTGATGGGAAGCAGGAATTAAAGAAAAATCAATTTCCTATGTTAATTGCCTATGTTCAGATGGTCGACCGGTCACCCGGTATATCAAAAATATAAAATTAAATACTATTAAAAAATGGAAATATCGAAAAGGTGATACAGTGACAACTATTTACAAAAAAAGCACAACTAACAGATGATGCGATATACTCGTTTTCTCTGGTATACATACTTAAAATTAACAAAAAGTGGGCTTGGGGTATTCTACACCCCAGTGTGGCAAGTAAGGGTTAACGACGGTTTTGCTAAAAAAAATAACTTAAACCTACTCCAACCTACAGAATAGACCTATATGTTTGCACTGACCTTCTTTTTAATAACGGTTTTACTAAAGTACAACTTTAACCTACTCTAGTAGACCGTCTTAAAATTGGACAAAACAAGTTTCCATAAGGTTAGCTCCGCCGATAGAGTGTTTTTATTTTATAAAAGTGTTTTTGGCGGCACTACTTAAACAGTGCATTTTTGAACCTCTCCCGCCATTAAAAATCATCAATTACAAATCTAGAAATACGGGATCTTTGAGTTGCTCTTCCACTCATTAAAAACATTCCTGCAATAGCCAGATCTCAAAAATTATTGATGTTAAAAAACAGAAATTCTAGAAAAGAAAAACAGAACTCGGCTTAGTTACTTGTCACTATAAAATTACCTGTTGGCGTAATTAGATACATGATACCGTCCTAATACATGAAATGATTCGAAATAAAATTAATATGTTCAATATTGCAGTCCTGTAAAATTGTATTTATTGACATGAACCTCTTTTCTTAATCTCCATGCATTTAAGATGCACCTTGTATTGCAAGAAATTGAAAAAATAATATTTATTTCAGGTAAAATTATATAAAGATTTTCTTTACGAAGACGATATTGTGATACAAGCTCTGGAAAAATCTATGGACGAATTGAAAAGAGCTAAATTAGATCATCCAGGACCTCCCGTAAAAGATGAGGTACCTAGTAGACCTTTTGGCGTTTTAAGTCACCCTTCTTTTGAACAAATTGTTGGACGTAGAGCAGAAAAATTTACTGAGAAAGAAAAAACTACAAACGAAATTATATCACTCAGAAGGGACGAAGCCCAAGAAAATGTAGAACGTGAAAAAAGAGAATCTCAGTTATCCGTAGGGGATTCTGCAGGATTGGCAGGTACGGACTCAATTTCTATCTGTGATAGTACCACCACTGTAGATGGTAGTAGTATATGTGATAGTACTGAAGGTAGTTTATTTGAATGCACACGTTTATAGTTTCATTTTAAAATTTTTAATTGTTGCTTTCATGCAAATTATATATTTACTCGTTGTTTTAAAGTAACAGTATTGGCTAAAATGGATGAAACGGAACTAAACTTACTTATTCAAATGCAGGGTATAATTATTATAGGTAAATTTATAAATTTAATTACTTGCCAAATTTTTTGCCAATATGAGCAATAAGCTTAAAAGTTAAGACTTGAAATTTTTTAATTTCAATGAGTTTAATAATAATATTACGGTGCTTTTTTTGAAATTATTATGATATTAGTAGATATTTTTATTCTCGTAAGATTTATTAAGTTTAATTAGTTGGCTTTGTGCAGACTGATTCGTGCATTCGATATTAGAGATATTATGTAAGCAACATAATCGTTTTAAATTTTATTATCTTGATAGTTTATTTTTATACTTTGACTTATTTTTGTAGTAAATTGCATAAAGTAAATTTTTAATTTATTAGTAGATACCTATCATAAAAGATGTAACTGTATGTTTCATATGTTCAGAGTGTCTCAGAAAAAGATAATTACAGTTTGGGGTGTAATATATGTCCTAAAACGGTAAAATAAAATATGAACTACATTTAATTTAAACAAGCATCCAATAATCTATTTTTTAAATTGAACTCAAACACAAGAAATAAAATAAATTAATGAAGAATCAACATTATCCAAGTTCTTTCTTTTTTTTTTGTTATTAGGACTTTGTCTTGTAATCATATTCTCTCTTATATGTGCGGTATTTGTACAAATCATTCTTTTTAAGGAGGAATTTTAACATTTTGGTGGTTTGCCATTCTTAGGGGAGGCAGTCAGAATAGAGTTTTTATTTTACTCAGATTTGAGCTGGATACCTTGCAGTGTAACAATTTTAGACACTTGATTGTTATCTATAATACCTAAAAATTGTAACTGACAAGTATCGTTAGTTAGCGTTTTTGTTGCATTTATAATAATATATTATTCTTATAGATACCATTAATTTTGTATGAAGGGATACCCTATTGCCAATTCACTATTCTGAAATTTAAAAATGGATTCTTGACAAAAAAATATACCACTGCCACTGTTTTAGATCATAAAATACGTTCTAAAAATGTGATTACACTTTTTTGAGACATTCTGTATACTTTAATTTTATATGTATTTTTGTATAAAGTAACGCAATTGCTTCAACATTTTCAATGGTTACTTGGTTTTATATTGCATTTAAATATTTACATGAACTACAAGTTCATGATAAGTCCTCATTCTCACTACTATTAAAATGTACTTGTTTGCATGTATATAAATTGCATGTAAATTGATTATCGTGTAGTCTGAAATTGTTACTTTTACTTTTTTGTATTAAGCACATGCTAATATATTATTTTTGTAAATAATCACTTGGTTTTGGTTACACCTCTTAATCCATCCTACCATTTCTTCCACATCGACTATAAAACAATTATGCACATGGAATTTAACTAACACTAAAAGTGCATATTTTATTCGAAATACTTTAATTCTGTCAGGACTAATAAATGTATTTCGAAAAAAAGTTGTTGCATGCTTATCAAAATTTTTGCAAGTTCTATTTTATATCCAGCTGTTTGTACATTGCACTTAAAAGCTTTTTCATAAATTTTATTTCATTTAAAATATCAAAAGGTGTTTGTGTATGCTTACCATGCTTCAGGGTGATTAAATCGAATGTTTATGAAGGCAAACAATAATCAAAAACTGCTTTTTTATTTAGCGTGTCATAAGTATGGCCTACACTACTTCTAAGATTTATTTTCATGTAAATAGGACTCCAGGATTTACCTATTTATATCTGTACTTAACTAGAGCTATTAACATTTTTTTCACTTTCAATCATTTCAATGACCATAATAATTGCTCAGAATTTGTTTCTAAATATCATAGATGATACATATTCATTATTCATACATGATTTCTGTTCTTGGTTTAGGGGAACCTGCCCAACAGTGAGACACTTTTTTTTTAATCAATATAATTCTTAAACCATTAGACATCAAGTACTGATTTATTTACCACTATACAAAGTTATATTTACCTACATCTATGTGAGCAATGTATGGATATATTCTTAAAGTTTCCTACTTTTTTTGTAGAAAGAAAATATAGTTGCATACAAAATCCAATAATGAAACACCCATTTGTTCGCGTAAAAATTAAATATGTCACGTTTTAAAGTTTTGTTGATTTTAAATAAAAACAAATACATTGGATGTTTTATGCCAGATAGAGAAATAGGAAATAGGTACAAACATATTTTAACGAATATTAATCAAACTGAAGTCTATTTCAAAATTAAATGTAGCATTTTGGCGACTTTTATGTCGGCAAAGAATTATTATGATGAATTGTGATGCTTAAATTATGATGGTTGTTACGCGCTAACAGTGAGTCCAACCTTAACACATTGTCTCACTGTTGGACATACTGTCGCAAGAGCCGTATTGGTTTATAACTAGTGAAAGACAGTAGTTTAATAAATTATAAAAGCATTAATAAAGACTACATAATTTACACATACATAGAGAGGAAACACGTTTTACAAAACCTTTTCAATTTTCTTTGCAAGATAAAATAGTCTATGTGGTAAAATTTACTTTTGCTTGTCAGAAATACACTTGCAAACTCGATCAATAACCACGGCAAATAATGGTTCAAATTCGTGGCACGATGCTTCTCCTTTCCTGTTGAAAGTTTAGAAGAATTTGAGAGCACATGAAGTGAGAAAAACGCAATGTCTCACTGTTAGACCTGTCTCGCTGTAGGGCAGGCTCCCCTACTAATGTGGTTAAATTTTTTTTTTATTTTATTAACTTCTTGAGCAACACTAAATTAAATTTTATATAACCTACTTTTGTATTTACTTTTTACAAAGATTTCATTTAAAATTATATAAATTATGATAAGATATATCAGCAATGGGGCATAAAGTATATATCGGTAGACCAGAATGGTAGGAATTAAATTATAATTTAGTAATATATAGTTAGAACTACATAGGTTTTTGATACATGGAAACTTACTGCACGCCTAAGAATTCTACTTCCTAACATAATGAGAACAATGCTAATATCTGAAGTGGCAGCATGGGCAAATTTGTTTAGAAACATAATATAACTTAAAAATGGCATTTTAAGAAATTAAATGGTAATTAGTAGATATCTATGTTCTCTCGAGTTTCTCAGAATTTTAATGAATTTCTGTATAGCTTCTCAGAGTTCTTTCTGCGTTTCTCTAGAGTTCCTTTTGAATTCTTGATACTTTTACAAAGTATTTGATCAACAGTTACCCGTTTTGAAAAGAATTTCTCCTTAGTGTTTCGGAATTTCTTTGGGTTCTTCATGAATCGTAAAGAAAAGATAAAAAAGATGAGATCATTAAGTTAACCATTAATCTTAACCGAATAATGTAATAATATTCTGTTTGTTTATCCGTGATGTAAAAGTTAATCATATTTTCATTATATTAATTCACATACTATTAATTATTCATATCAAACAGGAAAGCTGTTTACAAACTATGTCACAAGTGGTAATCTTATTTTACATTTATTCACATAATCGAAAAATGTCATCAGGTTTTCTCATCGGCTTCCGACAAAGAGGTATTTTGTTCAAATCTAAGTTGTAAGTACCTAATCAATTTCTTTAGTTTGGAAGAACATTTTTGATTCTTTACACAATAAAGGTGGTTGGTCTCCAACTGGTTTGTTTCTATTAGGTTGGAAGTTAGATTACCTTTGATTACTGGGTAATACCAGAATACCACTGGATTTTTATGGATTTTATTTGTTTATTTTGAGAGCGCTGTCGTAGGTTAGTGTTACAATGCTAGATTGTTATGCCATAGTCGTGGGTTCGATCGCCGACTAAGTACATCTGACTATCTCGACCGTGTCTCCTTCACAAGATGCTGGCAACATCTTTGTTGTATTAAATGCCTAAACACTTCTCAGCGCTGGGTGAGGAGGAATCGGAAGACGTTGAACGTTATATAAACCCATCCATTAGTCCAGTAACCACGTTGAAAACAGGGGGTCTAGCTGACAAATTTCTCTGGCAAAAGATTGAAAACTGATTCCTATGTAATTTTGGTCGTAGAATCCGAATTTTAGGTTGGCGAACAAAATTTTCTTGTGCCAAAGCGGCCATATTGAAAAAAACGTTGTTTTTCGATCCATAATTCAAAATTAATTTGAAAATAAATAAAAGATGGCATTTTTGGCTAGATCAGAAAGATCTTGAATTGCAAAGTTTCTTGAAGAGGTGAACATCTTAAATTAAATAAAAAATAAAACTAAAAGAGTTTCAGTGTTTTTTGTCTGCTTCTGTAATTAAGATTAGTTGCAAAACGCTGACTTTATATTGTGTTTCTTTCAAGAACCTGTGTCTCTACGAACAAAATTGGTAATTTCACGTTCTACAATTTAATTCTCCAAATAATTTGTCGTATTTGCGGATAACACTGCATTTTTGGCCATTACCTCCACTTTTGAACTTGTGAAAATGCAAAAAAAAACATTTTTACTTAAATCTAAAAATCGCTAGGCAAAAACCTCTATTGACTGGAAAAAAGAATGAATGCAAATATTTAAGTGAAATAAAATTTTTGATAATATGGTTTAACTTCACGTCGGGTGAGTATAAATAATGCCAATGTCCAAGCGAAATAGAAAGGTATATTATTTTTTATCATGTGCAAAATTTGTGGATATAGTATTTTCATAGATCTCAAAATTGTAAAATGTTATAATTATTTATGGTAATATTTCAATAATAGTATTAGAAATAAGAAAATTTCATCAAGTTAATCCACAAATAACTCTTTATTTTAGTTTTGCCAGAAATCAGCATTTGATACAGCTACGCTTCCAACTTTGGTTTGTGCATGAGTATATAATTGCATGTATAATAAATAGTTTAAATTTATTTTGAAGGCTTTCAGAATTGAGGATGTTTAACATTTACATCTGAATAATTATGCGCCCTAAAAAAACTAATAAGTTTTTTTAACATGGAAAATATATCTAGTAAATTGGAATGATCTGCAAAATTTTCATAATATCGATATTACGTAATTTACAATGTTATTTATTGTATATATTGAGATACCGGAATTGGTTTAAAGGCAATAATGATTTTCACAAAACACAGACTTTTTAAAAGGTGTTTCTTGAGATATTATAATAAATATTTTAATATGTTGCAAAAGTTACACAACTTTTTTTTTTATTTTGTAGGTTCCAAGTGTTCCTTTGACCCTAGTCTGGATGACGGAAATTCTCTACTAGACTGCCATCATACAGGATCAAGACACTCGCTAGCCGATACCAGCGTAACGTCAACTGCCGATTTATCAGTGTTTTCAACAATCACCCGTTCACAACCACACGAAAATAGCCTAGATACACACAGCAATATATCAGAAAATTCCATCGGTGGTGCCAGTTCTGTCGGTTCAGGTATAGTGCAGTCTAGTAGTATTCAGAAACAACCATTGAGCTCACATTCAACTCCTAGAGCAACCCCTCATAATCCTAGTCCTGATATTGTTAGAATATATGTACCATATTCACCTTTAGATACGCCTGTTGCAAGTCCCCAGAATGGAGATGTACATAAGTCACCCCCAACTTCTTTTCCTGAAGGAAATAAAATTAGAATTAGAATCGATAGTGATGAATTGCCTACTCCATTAGTTGAACATGGTCAAATTAAGCATTTTAGAATTGATAGTCCAGACATCGATTTAAAGTAGTTGTATCAAACAAATAATTTAAGATTCAATGTCAATTTAAGTGTGTAAATAGCTGGTGAGGGTCGAGTCTAAGAACATAACGTATAGAAACTCTTTTTAAAACTTGGCATATTTTCGCCTTCATAGTGAAAATGTCTTGATTATTTTATTATTTGAGGAAATTGGAAACTTAAATTGAAATTGAATCTATTAGGTATGTGAATATGTGTTTTAATTGATTTTATAATTAAGTATAAATATTTTATCTACTTTGTATATTTTATCGAAAAATTCAATGAATTCATTAAGTTTGTTAAAAAGTCCAGGAAAACTTAATTAAAACTAGCAAACACTAGAAATAAAAGCTGGAAAACAAAATTTCTGTTGTGTTTGCCCATTGAACCACTAAAAATTACTTTTGCTCTACGCAGCGTCGTCCGATAGAAAAAACCTAAAACTAATTTTTTCACGAACACGATCTTGCCATTAAAATAATTATTATGTATATAGAGGTATTTTTGCTGTAGATGTAATAGGAAGCGAATTATTTGAAATAAATTTTTAATCTGCTTTTCGACATTTATTATGTCGCTTGTACACGTATTTATAAATCGATACTTTGTTTGGTATCATACTTGAGAGCGATTATGGTATGAAATTGATGAATCAAAATTGTCCATTTCGTACTAGAGTAGTATTCAAGTGTTGTTTGAGTGCAGTATCGACTATAAGTACGGGCATTAGAATAAGGGTTCAATGGGTAAACCTGAAAATTGATTTTTTTAAGGCTTTTCACATCGATATTTTTTCCGATTTCCTGGATTGTCTACATATTTTCGAAACAGTAAAAGAAGGTGCTATTCTTCATTACAATAATACATTTTGAGCAATATCGTTTATTTAATCCGCAGAGAAAAATATAATTTATTTCTATATCATACTATTTTTGTGATTTCGTTATTATAATCTTTTATTTTGAAACTTTCAATCATAATGATAATGAAAAACAAAAAATATTTTTACATATTAAAAAAATTAAATATGTTTTTTTAAATAAACATTGATTGAACACGAAGCATTCTTTTACAATAAAACTGTATGTTAAATTATTAACAGACAATAATTTTCTCAGTTGACTGTTGCTTTCTAAGATTTTTAAAACTCTTTAGCAACTGGTAAACTCCATCAAGTCGAAATTTCTCTGGCTAAGCCATTGCTTAAAGTATTGCCAAGTTATTACATTTTGTTCCGCAAAAATTGAACTGAAATTCTTATAATATGCGGTTGTATCACCTAGTCTTAATGTTCTACTATCAATTAACTTTATATTTTAGAAAAAGTTAAGATTAAACTAACAAAAGCTTGTCAGTCCGGTCTACCATTGCATAATGTTTGCTAAAGACTCGTATAAGTATCTTGCATATTACTAAGGGCAAAATTTTGGTAATACTTTAATTAATGTTCTAAATAGCCTGAAACTTTATTAATTTTCTGTACTTGATTGAAAAACACTAATTTTTCGGAAAATAAGTGACACTTCTGCACTTAACAATATAACTTAACGTCGCAATTTCGTCAAGTTATGACTATAGCTCGCATTGCTATTGGTCACATGATAAATATTGAATATCTTCTCTAATCTAAAACTCTCTCAACTGAATGGAATATTAAAATTTACTGTTTTTCTCCTTAGATACATGATGTGTAAATTTAATTAGTAAAATTCTAATAAATTGTTAAATTTTACGGTAGACCGTCCAAAGAAACTCATCAAATATTTTTTCTTGCAATTTTTTTAATTAGAATTGAAAATGCTGTAATATTAAAATTAAAAGAATTGATAATTTGTAATAACGACAATATCATTAAATAGTAACAGTAATTTTTATTATACCTACATTATAATAGGACCTAAATAATATAATATTCCACTTTCATTATTGTTATTAAAACTTTTTTTGGCGTTTTGTATAGTTATTATAACCGAAATATATTAATTTGTTCAGTTAGTTTAAAATAATTAATGATTTCTTTTCGTTTGATCGGTACGCATTGGTCAAGTTTTAACTATATAAAGTGCCTGAATCTTTACAATATATGAGCAACTTTGTTAATCAAATTATGTTTCGCAGCCTTTCCATTGAACTTCATTTAAAACCCAGTATTTTTTACGTTATTTTTAGAATTTGTTTATATTTGGAAGTACTACTATGCGTAGCAACAATAATGTTTTGAAATATTTTTTCATATTTTATGTACATTTCATTCCACTTAGCATTTACCTTATATATACATAAATTATGTGTTATCTAATCAATATTTTTAGCGTTTATTTTGCTTTTGTATTATATTATTTAATATATTTATGCATTTCAAAGTTCAGGTGATGTTTATATAATAAATTTTAATATAATTTACATCTAAGTAGTTATATCTCGAAAAATAACTTTTAACATAATAAAATAGTACGTATTATCTTCCTCAAAATATCTTTGTAAATGTCATCTAAGAAAATATTTTAAGTAAATGGACGTAACGAAATGAGTATTTATTAAAAAAATTATTAAATTGTGCCATAAATTATAGATAACTTTAGTGGCTAAGTATTGTAGATTGTGCAAGTACGCAAATCACTTGCAAGTTGTCTGCCGTTTTAATACTTTTTCTGCAATAAGATATTATAGTTACACTATCATTCTGCAGTGGGACCACGATACAATAACTTTTAATCAAAAGTCAATATCGTGCAGTCGTGCAATTAGCTTAATAACTTAGAGATGGGCATTAGCACATATAGTTCGATAGTTATGCTTTATTCGAACCATTGATTGTTGATAATATTGAAATATTATCGAATGTTTTTAGTTAGATAGTTACTAAAAACTGCATTTTTCGAATAATCCTTTTAGTTACTATCACTAGTCGAAAAGCATCGATAGTGCCCCATCTCTAATGTAAGTGATATACTCAAAATTTGTTTATGTAACTGCCACATCATAACGATTACATTGCTAGCTTCTTGTAATTAAAACATTGCTTCTTTACTTTATCACGTACAATTAGTTTTAGGCATAGCATTCTTTTGGTGCAATTTTTGATTTTTCATTCCTACCTTTATTGTTTTTTATCTTAAAATTATAAAATATAATTTATGTTCTATTATTGTTTACATTAATTTATGTTTTAAGTAGCAGATACCTACTTTCCTCTTATTTGCAATAGATAATTATGCAAACCTTTCCATATTTACGTCAGTCGTATTTCTTACTGTATTTTTAAATTTTTAATATTTGCAAGTGATTATTATTGTTAAGACTCTAATTTTGGTAAAATGTTCAAGTGATACTTGCAATAAAATAGTTACATTTTTGAATTATAAGTTTAATATTTAAATTTTCTTAATAAAGCAATTCTAAAAATTATTTAGTTTATTTTACCTCTTCTGTAGTTCCATAACATTTTGAAATCGATAAAAAGGATGGATCACCTAAATTGAGATTTATATTATTTTACAATATCAATTTTGGTTTCGTGCAGTATTTAATTAACTTCCGATATTGAGAATTATGTTGCACCTGCGAATTCATTAATACAAATAAATCCAATTAATGTACAAATAGGTCATAACTGTTGAGTATATAAAGCAAACTGTAGAATATTTTTTCTCTTTAAAAATAAAAATGATTTTACCGAAGTTGTTGGTATTGTTTCTGTTCAATTATAATTATTGTTTCTCGTGGTTTTTGAAAAACGATACCAAACTTTTGTACAGAGTGACTAAAAGAGCACTAGAGAAGTCTCACGAAAAATCGCAGGCCGAAAAATGGATGGACTCGTTTTTTGGTAAACAATTACATTTTGATCAAACCAAATCTTTGGTAAATTTAATTACCATGATTTCTAAAACTTATCTAAGGGACTGCACGTCCGTTATATTATACGATTATTCAGTGGAGGGCAGCGATGAGTTATTGCTAGAAAAGTTGTTTAAAGATTTTCCAAATGCATTGGTTCATGGACAAATAAATAGCGATTATTCAGTAACTAAAAAGGAGTTATTGAGATATTCCCAACTGCACTGCGTTAATTACGTTTTAATAATGGAAGATGTAATGAGATGCAAAGAAGTTATTGGCGCACAAAATGAAAATAAAGTTGTCATTCTAGCTAAATCTTCACAGTGGAGAGTTTACGAATTTTTAGCCAACGAAGTATCGCAAAGTTTTGTCAACTTGTTGGTAATTGCATTATCGGAGAAGATTGCAGCAATTCGTGAAGTATTTAATTCATTTTTTTTCCAAGTCAATTATTGCTACAGGATTTTGTAATTTAGGAATTGCCATATATTTTGTACACCCACAACTTGTATGTAGATGGTCTAGGATCCAGTACACCACAAGTACTTACATCGTGGATAAAAAATTCTCTAACCAGATCAAATGTTAATTTATTTCCTGCAAAAATAAAAGATGGCTTTGCTGGACATCGCTTTATATTTGCTCTAGCTAATCAACCTCCTTACATTATTAAAAGGTTAAGAGTTCATCAAGTCTTATTATTGGTGCACCTACAACCGATTATTTCTTACAGAGAACGAGATTCTAACGATGAGTTAACATGGGATGGTACTGAAGTTCGATTGGCAAAGTTATTGGCAGAATTGTATAACTTTACAACCGACTTTAGGGATACAAAACCAACTGATCCGATTGGGTAAATATCAAGCTTGTATTAACTCTTTGTCGTCCGTTGCAGTACCAAAACTTTTATTTGCTTATACAAATTTTGTAAGAGTAACTATTAAGTGGTTTTTGCTTTTGAAAATTTGATTATTCTTTCGGCAACCATTTAGTCCCAATTTATTCTAAATCCTAGTTATAATATTTAAAAATATATTACTCTTTGTTTTGTGAGTATTTGTAATATATGACAGAATTTCTTAGCTTGGCCTTCCGCTGCACAGCGACATGTTGTAGATCAAGTTCAATTTAAAAAAATGAAATATTTTGAATCAAAATAATAATGGTTATCTAAAAAAAAAAGAAAGTTTTGTTTAATAATATACTTCTATTAGATTAACACTGATCTACTCTTTTCCCAATTTTTTCATTTAGACCCAAAGTTATACTAAGAAAATCGGATGACTTTTGCGCATCCAGAATAGCCATATTCAGATTTCTTCTAAAAATCGCCCACTTTGTGTCTTAAAATAATTGGTTGATGATGTTTGAATAATACCTGATACACGTGTTGTGCTCCTAAGAGCGGATACAAACGGGAGGGGGGAATAATGGGAATAACTGCAAATTAAAAAAATATATCCTTGTTTATTGCAAAATATTAAATTTCTTTCCTTCTTGCCATGAACTTTGGCTAAATGCTGAATTCGTCTTTGTACCAACTTTTTCAATTGAAGTTTTCGAAATTTCCTTCATAATAAATGAATGATTTTTTACTATTGTTTTTACTAATAATAACATGTATGAATAATTTTTGTATAACTACCATAATATTCAATTTAAAAAATGAAATTCTGCATGGTATCCCTGTATACAGACTTTAATTGTTCAATTTATCGATGGGCTTTATAATCTTTCGTTATAGAGGAGCTGAAGCTGTTATTATGGAATTACAGAATAGAAAAGCCGACATAGGCATGAGTGGAATTTACATAACCCCGGAAAGAATGCACAACGTTGATATTTCGTATGGCCATTCCCAAGATTGTGCAGCATTTATATCTATAGCTTCAATTGCATTGTCCAAGTAAATTTAATATCTTTTAATAATTGAAACAAAATTATGCTTATTGCTTATCAGATGGCGTGCTATAATGGGACCTTTTCAATGGACAGTGTGGCTCTGCTTAACTTTAGTTTATCTTTTTGCAATTTTTCCCTTGGTTTTTTCTGATCGCCATAGTTTAAGGCATTTGATTGAAACGCCCGAAGAAATGGAAAATATGTTCTGGTATGTATTTGGTACCTTCACTAATTGTTTTACCTTTTCTGGTGCCAAGTCGTGGAGTAAAACGGACAAACTTGCAACAAGGATATTAATCGGCAAGTCTTAAAATGTATTAGATAACCCATCATTGCAGATTAAAAATTTTAGGATTTTATTGGGTATTTACCATTATTTTAACTGCATGTTACACAGGTTCAATTATTGCATTTGTAACATTGCCAGTACTTCCAGAAACAATTGATACTGTTCAACAGTTAATTTCTGGTAGATTTCAAATTGGAATGTTGGGTAAATTTACAAATTTTTTTTTAACAATAATAATATGCAAGTTTTTGTAGATAAAGGTGGATGGCCGCATTGGTTTACAAATTCATCTGATCCAAAAACGTTAAAGATTTTAAAAAATGTAGATCTAGTTGAGAGCGTGGAAGATGGTATTCGTAATATTACATCTGCATTTTTCTGGTCTTATGCATTTCTTGGCTCCAGAGCGCAACTAGAATATGTTGTTCGTAAAAACTTTACACTAACGTACGTACCGTCTACTTAATACCTAAATATTTATTAATCTGAAAAAAATTTATATAATTTTAGAAGTAGCAAAAAATCTCTTTTTCACATCAGTTCTTCGTGCTTTGTACCTTTCCGCGTTGGAATGTTATTTCAAGCAAATTCTATTTACAAATCAATTTTAAATGAGGGAACTATAAGGGCGGTTGAAAGCGGGTTTCTTAAAAAATTTCAAAGCGACGTAGAATTTGAAATGATGCGTAGTGCTACTGGAAAACTATTGCAGGCTAACGGAGTTGGTTCGAGAAACATTTTGTCTCCTGAAGACAGAGCACTAGCTTTGCAAGATACACAAGGAATGTTTTTATTGCTCAGTGCCGGTTTTGTCATGGGAGGAGTTTCGTTAATCTCGGAATGGTTTGGAGGATGCTTACATATATGTAAAAAGAAACTAAGGGGTAAAAGTAGCACGAGTATAGACAGTAATCCAAGATCATATGACATTCCAACTCCACGCCAGAAAATAGATTCTGTTCAGTACAGCCAAAACAGTTTATTGGGAGAATTAAAAGGTGAAAGCAATGAAACCGAACATATAAATGATGAAGTTAGCAACGAAGAAGAATCTATTTCTGACGGTAATGAAGAACCATTAGAAAATAATGTACAGGAAACGAAAGACGACACACAGAGAGAAATCAATTACGATAATGAAATCAATAAAATATTTCAACTTGAAGAATTGTTTGGTGAAGAAAGTACTTTGAATATCAATGAAAACAATAAAACAAGCAAAAATGAAATGTTGGACGAAATTTGTTCCAATAAGATTATTTAATTTATTCTTAAAATTAACATAAACCGTACACGTATTATTTCTTAATTGGCACAATTTCATTAAGTGTCGTTTTTCTATTGCTAGGTTAAGTCACCAGTAAGCTTTATTAACTAAGATTTTGTAATTATTGGTTAATATCGTCGTTAGCTGATAGCTATAATCTACGATTAAATAAAGATTTACTACAAAAGCAATTTGTGTTTGGTATACCTGACGCAAAAAATAATTTTTTAATATCATATTTTGGTAAAAATCAAACTAGCTTAAGTTGTATGTATTTCGGTACTCTGCACGAGTCAACAAAGAAGCGGGATTGTCGCCAAAAGTGATAGGCTTAAAGAATTCCAATGTTTGAAAGTCCATGGTAAGAAGGTTTGCAATACATAAACATCTTGAGATCGTTTAAAATTCTTGAAACTACTAATATCATAAAACTTGTAAACTACTCCTACAAAATAAGTAAAAAAACAAGTTTTATAAAAAGAAAGTTCTAAAAATGAAAATAATTTCTTCCATGTGTACTCTAGCGTTTGGAAATGGATAGAGTATAAGTTTCTTGTAACATAATTTTCTTTTCAAACTTTAAAGTTTTGGTGGTGCCTTAGCCATAGCTCATAGATTTATCTTGGGCTTTAAGATCACAGCAGTATATTCGACGCGACCAGTATTTGAAACTCGGTTATACCCGCTTCCCAGTCAACCGGTGAAAGCTTTACGCCATACTGCTGGCATTTTCTTTTTTATAAAGCTTTCTTATTATAAAACTTGTTTTTTTTACTTTATTATTTTGTTCATAGAAACTCTACGACTCAAAAACAATAAATTATCAACTCAATAACAAATTATTTACTCAAATTACAAAAAGGTTAAAAAACAAGTTAAAAAATTTAACTACAAAATTAAAGTAGATTATTAGTACTACTATTACAACAAAAATTGCCGACAAAAATTATATTTAAAGGTCAAGTTTACAAAGGTTAAAATATTTTAATAAAAGTAAAAAAGATACTTTCCAGTAATGAATAGAAGAAATCAAATGAGAAATGATGGCATATCATAAAATACTTATTTCTTCTTTTTGCCTTTAGTACTTTTACCACCTTTGGTTCCTTTATTTTCTTTGCCCACCTTACTTGCCTCACTAGGTTTTGTTAACACACCTCCAGCATCTTCAATATTCCATTGGGTGTCTTTTGTATTCTGTACAATAGAAGATTTTGTGTCTCCTGAATTCTTTGGCGTACACAGTTCTAATTCTAAATTACTTTTTTTGTCTGGTTTATCACTTTTTTTTCCTATTTTTAATATAAACATATCTCTCTCTGGATCCGATAACTCTGTATACTGAGTGCCATCTGGTGAAGTACAAACGGGAGGAACAACGGTTACGTTATTTTGCGAAGGAAGTCCGCATCCTCCCATTTTAAACGAAAATGGAGAATTTGTAACATTAGACTCGTTACATCCTGGTCTCATTACTAAATTAGTTAATGTTTGTGTACAACTTGCCGTGTTAAGGTTTTCGCTCAGTTTAGATGTTTTGCAAGCACATGAAGAATCGGTACTAAGCTGTTCGACTTTATTCATGTCTTTGTGTACGCGGATTGTCAAACAGTTACCGCCCATAGTGGCTCCAATTTCTTGAAAGCATGCAGCTTGCAGTTCGCTTTGTTGTTGCACCGTGGCTGTGGAGCACTCGTTGCAAGGCGAAAGTCTTGATTTAGTATTAAACGATTGTCTAGGGGAAGGAACGCTAGGGCAACTATTTGCACCGGACCTATATGCTCCCGTAGATAGTCTGTTTTGAAAAGATCCTCCTCTTGCTATGTCAAATCCATTTTGACCCAAAGAAGTTGATTCCTTAGTAGGCGAGCTTACCTTTTTGTATCTGTATAAAGAGTGGCCTTCCCTGTCTTTAAACATTACCGATTTATCGTCTAGATTCATTTGAAATTGTGTAACTATAAGTTTGCCAAAACATGACATTCTGATGTACATACTAATATCACCTATGTACTGTCCAGTACCATTTGTTACCTTGAAAATGTCTTTTAAAGTTTTTGCAGTAGGAGCTTGATTAGTATTGGATTCTATTAATGATGAAACTAATTCGTTGAATAAATTTACTATGGATATAAGAGAGCCTCCGATTTGCAGTCTATCGGGTGACATTCCTGGTGGCATCTTTTGAAATATGTCCACATAAACATCAAATTGTGTTACAGCTTCATCTGCTTGTGAAGGGCTTAAGGAAAACAGACAAGATTTGCCACTTTTCAAGTTATCATTATCTTTCTTATGGTGGTTTTTGGTTTTGAAATCATCGTCGCATATATCTAATGGTGCATTATCTAAAAATTGCACGGAAACACATGTAGAACCTGCAGTATCTCCAATATTTCGAGTTAATGCGGGATCCAATTGAACCTTGTCTACTAAAAATTCCAGCAGAAATAAATTTTCAGTTGCTATTTTTTCCATTCTTAGAGTATTTTATAACAGAAATTTTGAGTTTAATTTTTTAATTCTTGACGGTTTTATGGCACTACAAATTTATAAATTAAAATGACAAAAAAATAACAAAAATTTGATGTTGACCACCTTACTATAAATAACTATTGCAATTTATTAATTTTGGAAGTGAAGTATAATTTGAATTCTTGCAAAAATTTCGGTTAATAGAAGCTTTGAGAAAATAAACTAATTATTTTGAGTTTACTTTTAAATTTTCATATGAAGTATGAAGTGGTATTTGTTCTTTTCAAATTATTTAGATTTTTCGTGTCTTCATCTTAATATATAGGTACAAGTGGTAGTTACTCTGGTTTTAGAAGTTAATTTAAGAAAAAACATTTTGTTTACAGAAATAATCAATTTTGAATAGCTATTATGTAGTTTTAGACAAAATTATTATTGGTTACCAGTTTTAATATAAGTAGAAGGTCAGATAGCTTTACAGCTGGCCTGAATTTCTAATGAGCAATTTGTTGGAACTCTCTTGGTTGCCATGTTTTTTAGGTTCACTAAAATTATCTAATATAATCCGGATTAAATCCAAAAGTGATAACACAAATATAATACACTATTGTATTGTAGTGACCTCGTGACACAGGTAAACAAGAAGTTTGACAGTTGTAAGATGAAATAGTACCATTAATTACTCGATAGTATTATTTTAATTAATAATGTTAACTCTCCCACCAAGACCTCCTAAAGATTACTTCTTAAAAGATGTTACGGGCAATCAAGCTACTTCAGAGGTATTTACTCCATCGGCACATCCAAGAGCTACTCAAGTATCTATTGCAAAATATTGTTATCCTATACCTACAAGCGATGACGAACCATTTGATAAATCATCAATTGAACAAATGGGTGACTCGGTTTTAAACAATTGGACTAAAGCAGCAAAAGCTTTGTGGGTAGACAAACCTGGTGAAAATGCATATTTCGTACACGATATCTATAAAAAATATTATGTAGTAGTTGATCCGGATTATGATCCACGATATAAAAACAGACGTACGTAGTATTCACGTTAACAATAAATTATAAATTTTATATGTTTTATCATTTAGCAAAAGTCTTTCAACGTTCGTACAAATATGAGCTTGATTGTATGGAGGACGCACGTTTACAAAAATTATGGCGTAAAATACAACGCGAAGAAGAAATTGATAAACAAAAGTTGAATGCCCATGTAAGCGCTTCCGAATCAGATAAAGACAAAATAGTGGGTTGTCAAATGCAACCTCCATTTTGGTGGAAAACATCGGTGGGTGACAGTAAAATATGTTCTGATTTTAAAGAAATTTCAATTCAACCTAGTAAATCAACTTATCAAGCTTCATATCTTAGATGGCAAGAAAAGCCCAACCCTATGCAAATAGGCCATGATGATTTTTGCAAACGTAGGAACGATTTATTCAGGTATGTACCTAAGTTATTATAAGACAATTAATATTACATAAAAAAGATATTGCAGGCTTTTTAAAGTTGATGGTAAATTGGGTGTGGGTAATTATTTTACTTATAATTATTAGTAGGGAATTACAATAATTAGAAAGTAATAATAAGCTACCTACATACTTCTATATGTAATTATTGAACACATAACATACTTTTATGATAGTTTTAGTTCAAATATATCAGTAAGAAACGTATATCGCAGTATAGGAAATTCATTGTTATGTAGATCGTGAATAAATTATTTTTTAATAACAAAATATATCAATTTAATCAATCTAAAATAGAATACCTGAAAATAAACATAGAAAAAAAACGGGAAAAAATTTTAGGCCACACACCTTTTTTTTGTTTTATTGTAATAAAGTTCGGGTATCCACAGGAATGTTTTCAAGGTCAAGAAGTAGATATTTATTATTATTATTTGATTTTTTCCCTTTCTTATTTACAATTTACTTCAAAATAATATCAAATAATTGTATTGTGGTCTTCTTCTTCTCATAAAATGGAAAGACATAGAAAAGGACTTTTTACAAATTCTGCAAACAAATAAATAATCTGAATTTTTAGAGTTGGACAATCATTTAAGCACGAAGCTTGTACATGGTATTTTAAAAACTATCCACCTCCAAATATAAAATTTATACCAGAAAAATTTGCAAAATAAAAGAGGCGGCGAAAAATAAGAATTTCACAATTTATTGTTTTGTAATGTCAATCAATTAAAAAAATTTTTTGTATAATCTAATCATAAAACTAACAATATAAAAAGTAACAACATTTTGTGTTTTAAATAAAATGATATAATATGGCAAACGTTGCAAATGAAAATTTATTCTTACTCGAATTTCTGGTAGACAAAGTACATTTAGAAAATAGTGGAGACGTATTGGGTGATGTGTGCGTTTCAGTACAGTTTCTAGATAATGATCCGTTAGATATATGTGAAGATGACTTCACACCTAAAAGAGAATACAGTAATGAAGGTGAGAAAATAAAAAGTGGAAAATCTTGTTTGTTTTCATTGACACCTGGCAAGGCAGAAGAAGCACTCGAAAAATTCGATGTATATGTAAATATATACAAAAAAAGGCAAAATGGAGCTACGAGTAAATCTGAAATTGGAAACTCTCTTTTTTCTTTAGTGGATATGTTCAACGAATTAATAACAAATGTATTAGCCAACGAAAGTGGAGCCCAAGCTCTCTCAGCAAAAACTTTAAAAGAGAATTTCCCAATAACAAATGGCGAAGGAGATGGCATTGGCGAAATTGGCATATATGCAAGAATGTCATGTTTCGGAAAACTTATTGTTACTCAATTTCAAATGAATCTTGATGACAAATCCGTACTTTTCAAAGATAAAGAAGGTCACTCTTTATATAGATACAGAAAAATTAGTGCGGCTGGTGGGAGACCATCATCTTCTACTGGTGCCGGTGGACAAACTGGTGGACAAAGAGGAGAAAGAGGTGAAAGAGGTACAAGAGGAGAAAGAGGAGGTTCAAGAGGTGAAAGGGGAGAAAGAGGTTCAAGAGTTACAAGAAGTGCAGGAGCCGCTAGACCATGTCCTACTACATGTCCTAGCCTTCCTTGCCCTAATCCATCTGTCGGTGTTAATGCTAAATCAACAAGTGCTTCTTGTAACGAGTGTCCGGCTCAAAGATCATCTGGAACTGATCCTTGTAACGAATGTCCTACGCGTAATGCAAGCAATCAAATGAGATCTGTTTCTCCTTGTAACGAATGTGTAGCTAAAGGTTTGTTAGATAAGCCAACCGATTCTTATCAAGAAATCGGTGCTAAGATGGGTGGTAATGCTTTAACTATTCGCGTACACAAAGATAGAATTGTACAAAGCGGAGGTAAAGAAGGTGACCCAAATTGTGCTTGTAATTCTGGAAACAGCGCTAATAGAAAAACCAGTTTAATAATGGGACCGGGCTGTAATACCGGAGTTACCACTAATTCTCCTTTTTCTTTTAAATTGGCTGGAAGTGGAGGATGCACTCCCAACCCAAATAACGTAACTGTTGTTCCTCCTGTATGCACAGAAGCTGATGGAACTCAACACACAGAATTATCTGATCCGGAGCGGGATGTATTTGTACTAAAAATAAATAAAAAAAGTGAAGGATTTGAAAGGAAAACCAATTTAGAATTAGAATTATGCACGCCTAAAGGTAAAAATGGAAAAGGTGATGGAAAGGAGAAAGAATCTCAGTGGAACGACGCTGATGCAGGTATCACTGGCGGCGATGGTCTTGGTGGAGCTGGTGGAAAAGGTGGAAAAGGAGGAAAAGGAGGAAAAGGAGGAAAAGGCAAAAAAGGTGGCAGAGGAAAAGGCAAAGGAAAAGGGAAAGGTAATTAATTGGAAAATAAAAATAAAACGGTTAATTATACATTGTTTAAATGTGATTTTTTACATCTTACTTGTAAGAGATAAAGATTCAATTAACTTAATTTTTATACAACAATTTTTATTTTTAAAGAACATTTACTTTAAGAATGCTCACTTGATGCTATTCTTTTTATAAAACCAGCCTTCAATAATATTGCAAACATTATTTAATTCACAATATGGTTGAATTGGCCTTTTATTTAATTAATAATATTTTATAGGAGGAAAAGATGGTTCAGGTAAAAACGGTGATAAGGGTGAGTATTATTCTTACAAGAAGCGTTAAATAAAATAATAATGAAATCTATTTATTAATATAAATGGTAAAGATGATGGTGGTGGATTTGGAAATGGAAATTTTATTGGTGAACCTAAACCAAAGAAATGCCCTTCGAAGGACAGCAATCAAGATTTATCCTGTTGCTTTTGGCCACCACCAGTGTGCAGTAGACAATTTTCAACATGCTCCGTACAGTCCAATGATTCGTAAGTATTTTTAAGTAATATTATACATACTACTACTTAGTAGGTAAACATAGAAAAATGTCAATTATTCAGGGGTCAATAATTATTCATGGGATTGAAATCTGTAGTAGTAATTTAATTTTTGTAATATTAATAAGAAAAAACCCAGTTCTCATTCAATATTGAATATTATATGTATAAAAGGATTTCGGGTTGACTGGTTGTAATGGGGCATTACTACAGGGCTTATTTGCTATTTCTGTATTTTAGTCTTGAGATGGAAAATCTCCAAAACGTCGCAAATATTTTAAAAGTAGTTTTGACAGAAAATGAAATAAAAACATTTTCAAGTACCTAATAGGTACCTACTAAGGCTGGGAATCAAATTTGAATATTGGAATATGAATAATATCGCAACGCATAATTTGAATAATCGAATTATTCGAATAATTATTCGAATATTCGAATATTTTTAATATTCGAATAATTTGAATATTCGAATAATTTGAATATTCGAAATCGCTAAGCCCCACCCCATTTCATTGCACACTGATTGCCCATTGGTCAGAATAAGATTTAAGTAAACCTTAAGTTTTAAGGATAGATGGTGGCATCAAACATTCAAAATATTCGAATATTGAGATTATTCGAATATTGACATATTATTTGAATTTTAAATTATTCGATTATTTAACAGTTTAAATATTTGAACAAGGCCGGCAACAGTTGAGTTGCTTGAGTGCTCGAGTACCACACCACGAATTTACAAAAATTATATTTATAATTTGTCGACACACACGGTAAATAATCTAAATTCTAAAAATAATAAATTAATACCTAGTAATAATTTAATAATATTCAAAATAGATTTAGCAAAGCTACATGATGTATAATATTTAAAATTATGTGAGCACCACACGGAAAATCTAAAAGATTCCGGCCCTGTATTTGAATATAATCTAATCTGAATATTCGAATTTATTTGAAATTTATTTATTTATTCGAATTATTTGAATAAATATTCTAATTAATTGAATATTCGAATTATTCAAATTATTCGAATTATTTGAATATTCGAATAAATTGATGAACGAATATTCGAATACAAAAATGACAACGATTCCCAGCCTTAGTACCTACCTACCTATATTATATTATTATACAAAAAATAAAATAAATTATTTATTTATTTATTTACTTACTTTATGGTTAAACTTTGCAAGGGCTTTTTCAGAAACAGAACAAAGAGTGAAAAATAATAGCGTAATTGCGCTATTTGCAAAAGGTAACAAATCTTAGTTATTATTTTTTCTTGGCCGATTGTTATCCTGGTAAATTTGAGCATGATTATTTTGTTCTCAAATCAATATAAAAATGTAAAATTAATTTTGGTATTAACTATTATTGCAAGGCAACTATTTTTAAAATTTTGTTTCAAGTAAACGCATCTGTTTAAAGACAATGTTGCGTAAAAGCCATATACATTTTCAAATAATAATGGTTTGGGTATTAAGTGTTGCCCTCTCTTGTAGATTCAAGACGGAACATTTTCTAGTAGTTATTTTCAAAAGGATTAACGTCCGTGTAATTAAAGTTTCGTGTGCTATATAGAAAATTAATAGCTGCAATAATATATGAAGTTAATTATTATTATTATTGCTGTACCAAAAATTAATATAGAATATTAATATAAACTTAAAGTTATGTTATGAATAAACATGTACCGAATTAATGAACGTTGAGAAAAATATATTTAAATTTAATTTCAAATGGAATTTAAATAGCTGTGAATTTGGTGTAAATCTAAAAATTTAATATAATGAACTTAACTGAAACCTTATTAAAGTTTAACGTTCATACTATCACCTATAGAAGTTAATACATAGGTAGGTACGTGCTAAATCCATCTCTGTACTAATTTAATTTAATATTCGATTACCTATTGATTTAAGTTTTCTAGTTTTCATTAATTATATTTTGATATTTTATAAAACTCACTGACATACATCATTTGTTTGACGTTTTCTGAATATCAGTTAACAAATCTGAATTGCAGTTGATGTTTTCTGAATTACTGGTGGAAAAGGTGCAGTTAGTTGTTTATAAATAGATTTTCACTGCATATAAAAATATTGCAAATAATAATTGACAAATTTTTTCAACCATATAGATATTTTATTATTATATTATAAGGTCAGCTACAAAAATATATTAAAATATTTTTAATCTTTCTAAATTCAATTTTTAACATAGTTTTATGTGTATATTTTTGGTTATCCTAAAATATGATATGTTTAATAGCTAGTTTTATTACTTATCCCAAGTATCTATTAAATGCATTAATAGATTATTGCAAATAATATAGCAAAGTTTCATTATTTATGCTTTGTGTTTTCTGTAGTTTATTTGCTGAATATTTGATGAAATCAGTTTTAAACGCTCAACACATGTTGCAAATACTTCGATCTTTTTAAGTTCAATCTATCGGTAATTAGTGTAATAAGTGAAAAAGTTTTTATAAATAAAAAAGATATTTTAATATGCAAGTCATTTGGAATCAATTTAGAATTTATTAATTGATAGAAAGAATGCAAAATATGTACTATTATACTACTTGATCGTCACTTCGTATTGTCTAAAATGTTATCTTTTAAAGTAAATAATCAAACTACGTGTAGAGATGTGGAATATTCATTTCAAATATTTTTGAAATTATTGAAAATATTTAAAAGATTTAAATAAGATATTCAGGTCTATTATGTATCCCAAACGTTATTATAAAGGTGACAGTTATGACATAATATTGAAGGATTTCGGCAAATTGGTATTACCTATCGTTTTCACAAAGCGTTATTTTAACAAGATCTAGATAATAAAGATTTTCTTACCATTTATAGTGCATACCAATTTGTCAAAACCTTTATTTTATTTCATAACTGTCACCTTTATAATAACTTTTGGGATACATAATAGACCTGAATATATATTATGTGTTTAAATAATATTATAAGTTTATTAGCTTATGAGAACTTATATAATATTATCTATGAATAAATAATGTAGAAACTAAAAATAAACTATTAAAATATTTTCATCGATGCTTTGATGAATTATTTTTTGCATGAATTTACTCTATTTGTTGTAGAAAAACTAAAATGAACTCTTTACTAATTTAAATTTTTTTCTTCATAATGTAGACAATGTATTGTTTAGTTACCGACTTATAGATTAAACTAAAAAATGATATTTACGCATAAAAATAAACTTTTAAATATTGAAGGGGGGGGAGGGAGTTAAAGATTTTTTCACAAGCGAAGCGGACAAAAATTGCCAGAAAAAAAAATTTATTAATCTTTTCTTTAGAGCCGTTTTACATTATAATAAATTTGCAATTAAATCTTGTCACAAATTTGCTAACAATTATTGTATAAAACTTCAAGTGTCATATTTGACAGAAATATTGTTTTATATTTGTTACAAGAATAGAACAGGTCCTAAATATTTGGTATCAAATTTAGGTTGCAAATTTGTGAAGTAATTTTCTTGTATGACACTATTGTAAAATTGAATGCAATTTTTTGTCATAGATTTGCTACAAATTTTATTATAATGTAAAACAGCTCTAACTCATTTTTTTTAAATTTAAATAAGTAGGTACCTACTTTTAAAAGTTGACCTTTTTCAAATTAAAATGCTTTAATCACATGGTTACCGAGGTCAAATTATTTGGGAAAGGGGGGATATAATTTTTCTCAACCGCCCCGATAGTGCATTATCATTAACATTGCTTAACATAAAAATAATCGTTATTTAAATAAATGTAATATTTTTAACATTTTCAGGTACTGCAGCCCATATCAACCCTGTAAACCCTGGAGACCAAGTTGTAGAATGTGGTGTTAAAATACCATACTATTATTTAACTTTATATTACAATGTATCTGTCATATAAAAAAAAGGGAAAAGTAAAACAATTATTTTTAAGTTGTCTCGTTTATTCTTAATAACTCAATTGAATAGTAAATTTATACATTTTTATTATTTCTGTTAACTGGTATAAATAACTAACACATAAAAGTGGCAATTCTGTAAGGAAAATGTTAAATTTTAACGTGTGTTAAAATTTTAAAGTAATGTTAATTTTAATTCCAATTCTATAAACAACAATTAACATGATGTTAGAATTTTAAAATAAATAACCAAACAAAATAATTACTTTGCTAATAAATATCGGCAGACTAGCAAAGCAAATGTGCAAATGTTATGTTTTGACATTCGTAATTTTGTTTGAGCGTTATTGGAACTAATTTGATAATTTGCAGCTACTTTTAACGAATATTATGTTTTATGAATTTATGAATATGTTTTTTTTAACACATACATTATGTACTGTTTTACAGAATTGTTAAATAAAATACGATATTCTCAGTATTGTAATGATAAGGATAAGCTTTCGTACTGTAGTAAGTAAAACAAGTCAGTTATAATTGTACCACTGAAGAACCAATAATAAATAATTCAACGCAACTTCTATTGTTTTTATTTGTTAAGTTTAAATTTGGTAATTTATAATTCAGTTATTTTTGTTCAATCCTGCTGTTGAAACATGTCGTTTCTTACTTGGATACGGAACTAGAAACCATTTGTTTTACTCACTCAAATTATATCTATGGTAACGAGTGGGCGAAAGACTTTTCACCCACTAGTGAGTGAAAAATGCAGTCATTCATTAACCTGCCTACGTTCTTTATAATAATATTAAAATGTTTTAAAACCAAAGCTAACTTTTTTTTAAATTATTTTGCGCGCAAAATGCGCGTTATCGATCTAAAATTTTATCGAGCAAAGGGGGGTAAATTTTTAGCTCAGTTTTTCAATATCTAACGCCGTTTTCGAGTTATTGCAAATTCAAAATCTCAAATTTAATTATTGATGACACGAATTATAATAAATTGTATTTTCATAAATTTTTTAGATTTTTAAGTGCAGGATTGAACAAAATGCTATACATAACTCGTGGAGAAACCCTTTCGCTCACTTATTTGCCTCTGCACACTCGCCTGTCGGCTCGCGTGCAAAACTGGCAAATGCGTGAGCAAATGTTTTGGTTTCTCCACTAGTCATGTAATATACTATTAACCAAAAACATAAATGAATGCAAAATTATGTTAAAAATTAATATATTTTAACGCACGTTAAAATTAACATCTTCTATTCTGAATCCTACTTGATTGTAATTAAATATTGAATAGTTTTTTGCCAGTATAAATTTTTAACGTAATAGGTAAGTGAAAAATCTTCGCCTTACTCCAATGAAGTAAAAAAAAGTATACATAAAATCAAAATTGTTGTTTTGTAAAAAGTTGCCATTATGTGTAGGCTTTGATGTAATGCTAAATAAAGTTATCATAGCAAAAATAATTGTTATAAAATTATATAGAAATTCGTAGGCAATTTCGGGATAATTATCGGAAGCAATACCACAAGAGCTTTGATTGATCCGGATAATTTTTAATTTCACGAATACGTGATTAATGATTATCAATTTAACGAGAGAAAACTTGGTTGACAAAATCACGAGCGCGATCGAGCGTTAGCGAGATTGCTCGACTGATTTTGTCTAACCAACAGTTTTCTCGAGCCAAATTTTAAAAGCACGTATGAGTGTTCAGAAATTAAAAATTATCAGGATATAAATCAAAGCTAGAGTTGTATTTGATAAGATAATTCCGCGAATGGTGCATAAATACGCATAAAGCTATTTAAACTTAAAACTTCACTTTGGTTGTCATTTCAAAAAAGGTAAACAAAAAAGTATCCGCTAAATTTATCCACTTGCATTTTTGTTCCTTCCTTAGTACAATTTTATCCACTAGCAAACTTTGACGTTTGACGTTTCTTATGCATTGTTTCATACATGAGTAGAAGTAGAAGGGAATGGGATAGTTCGTCGCGAGTGTTTCGTCGCGGCCGTTTCGCCGCAGCCGGTTCGCCGCAGCCGGTTCGCCGCAGCCGGTTCGCCGCAGCCGGTTCGCCGCAGCCGGTTCGCCGCAGCCGGTTCGCCGCAGCCGGTTCGTCGCATAACCATTTTGACGCAAAATTTATTGGTCGCATGGACAATTTGCCGCAGGACTGTTGGCCACAAAATCAATTCGCCGCAGGACTGTTGGCCGCAAAATCAATTCGTCGCAGGTCTGTTAGCCGCAAAACTTATTATTTATAAATTTAAAAGCAAAAAAAACTATTTATTATTTTTTTAAAGTGAAATTAGTCTTTCAACCTTATATATATTTTTTCTTAAGACAGATCTGTGCTTGAGTGAATGTGTGATGTTGTACTTATTTATTTATAGATTAGAACTGTTGAAAAAGATTATACCTAAATTATATTGTTTATTGTTTATGATTTTTAAGGGTGAATTCATATTGTCCGATTTTATTGTGACATTTTGACTGCAGTTTGCTGAAGTTTTTTATTGTTCTTATATTGTTTTACTTTCGCCAATGTGTTTCATTATAAATTATGTTTAGATATTACAATAATAGTAGCTTGTTGGTAGGTGAGTTGTTGATGTCTTGATGTATTTTTTCTTATGATTACCAATTTTTAGATTCAGGTGAAGGCCAATATACATATAAGGTTGAAACCGGTTAATAAGCATAAAGTAGCATTTGTTTAATTTAAGGACCCAAAATACCCAAAAAAATCAGTCCATCTCCTAAGTTATTATGAAATTGGTCTACTTACGAGTATCTAGAAAAATATTATATCAATATGATAACAAAATTCTCGCATATTGTGCATAAGTTTTACAACTAAAAATTAATTAACACAATTAAGGTAAAGAGCGATAGACACATGTACTGCTTTTTCGACTTCCAAGCCATCACACCATGACATGTGTTTCTGACTCGTTAGTCTTCATCAGTATCGCATACTTGTTGTAATCACTTAATTGTGTGCACTTTACGGCTACTGGTCTAAACATTCCATGTGGACGAAGTATTCACGTCACTACACAAGAACAAAGACCGACGCCAACGTGCGTTCTCGAGCTATATCAGCGCTCATAAACTAAATATGATAACAAAATTCTCGCATATTGTGCATAAGTTTTACAACTAAAAATTAATTAACACAATTAAGGTAAAGAGCGATAGACACATGTACTGCTTTTTCGACTTCCAAGCCATCACACCATGACATGTGTTTCTGGCTCGTTAGTCTTCATCAGTATCGCATACTTCTTGTAATCACTTAATTGTGTGCACTTTACGGCTACTGGTCTAAACATTCCATGTGGACGAAGTATTCACGTCACTACACAAGAACAAAGACCGACGCCAACGTGCGTTCTCGAGCTATATTCAATTCACCTATCTAAATTAAGATTAGTTTTCGCGGCTAATAGGTTCTGCGACGAAAAGAGCCGCGGCTAATAGGTCTTGCGTCGAAAGGGATTGCGGTTAATGGGTCTTGCGTCTAATAATCCTTGCGTCGAAACGCTTGCGTCAAAACGGCTGCGGCGAAACGGCCGCGACGAAACGCCCGCGACGAAAAGTCCTAGACCCTGAGTAGAATTATCAGTGTTAAATGACGTTTAAATGTACAGATATATTCAAATATAAGATTTTATTTGTAAAAGTTATATGAGAATTGACCTGCTCGGAATTTAGAATTTACATACAGATTTACAAAATGCTAGTAGTATACTCTCCAAAAGGCATATTATATTTTACTTTTAGTGGCCAGTTCTTATATTGTAAATTGAGAAGAATAATTTTTACATTTAATAAACTCGTGAAACATTCTAGGTAAGTACATTTATTTCTTTCGCCAAATTCGAATTCATTTATTGTAAATTACTGAAAATCAAAAAGGCTGGCAAATAATTACAAAAAATAACAGCTGAAATGTTGTTTATTTATTTATTGCAATTTATTTTCGTATATAATATACCAAGAGCTGGGCATATTTCCGATAATTTGTTCAAGCCGTCAAACAAGTGTTTGTTGCACGAAAACTGCCCAAGCGCGCGCGGGCAGTTTTCTAAGGGCAACAAACACGCGTGTAGACAGTGCGAACAAATTGTCTCAGAAATATGCTCTGCTCGAGGTATATTAGGATAGACTATCGCTAGAACGAGTATTTAAAAATTTATTTTATAAAATTGTTAGGTTGCTATGATAAAACAAATGGATTAATACAAATGTCATTCATTAATTTTTTGTTGCCATATTTTACACATCGTGCGTTTTAAAACGAATTTACATTTTGATATGGAATGGCTAAAAAATATAAGTGAGAAAATTAGTAATAGCATTCCGATTAATACTGTGCGATCTAAAAACTCGGTTTGGACACAATTTCAAAAATTTTGTGGTGAAAGAAGTTCACCTGCACTTGTTTCGCGGGAGACTTCGCGATAGTCTCCCTAAGGCGATTTCCGTTTTTCAAATTTTCGCTAAATTAGCTACTCATTGGTCGACATTGTGTCAATACAATTTGTCAATTGGTTGATGTTCGTCACATGATATGCGAGTGCGATAGTCATTTAAATAGCTGCTGAAACTATTAAATTATTATTGTAACTTTTAATAAGTATTATAAATAACCTCGAGAGGTTCAATAACAAAATTTAATATTTCAGGCTAGTAATTTTAAAAAATTTAATAACATTCAATTTATTCAATGTGGATTTAGTGAAGGGATTTAACATTAATTAAACGCCACCATATGACAACAATTGTAACTACTCCATTAAGTATACCTAAGTGTCTTTTAACGTATTTTAACAGTGTTCGAGTTTGTTTTCCTAAGATTTTTTAATTTGGTGCAGTGTTTAATCTAACAAACAACTAGTTTTTTTTTGTATGTCGTATGTATACTCGTAGACCATCATGGAATACAATATGAAACTATGAAAGTGCTGCAAGAAATGCTTATAAAATAATTAAGAAGTGTGAAGTTTATGAAATGGGACTTAAAATCTGCAAGCAATATCCATTTTTCGAATATCGAATATTCAAAAATTTTATATTCATCAAATAAGTTAAATTTGTGGCCATATCAAAGTATGGGTCGTATTAGATCTAGGACTAGAACCAGCAGTACATAATTTTGATTTTTTAAATTATTTTCTAATAAAAGATTAACGCGGTAACTTATGTGACATGTCTCGTACGTTACTAGAGAATTTAATTTCTTCACACAATGAAAATACGCAATTTTTTTCATTCAAACCGCTATTATCTAAAACCTAAAATACAAATTCCCACAAAATGTCTAGTTATAAAGTTATAAAGTATACAGAAACAACCTAATTAGATGAAAACGAATTTAATAACGCCAAGTGACATAAAAGTAACTTATGTGACTTCATTAAGGTAACTCAAGCTTAAAATCTATCAGATTTCTTTGTTTCTCGGCTGGAGTTGGTTCCATGTTTTTACTTTTTACCTATTCAAAATTACATCACAAAACGTCAGATGAGCAAAGCAATTACTTTTTCTTATGTGACGGTAACTTATGTGACATTCGGACGTTAAAATTAAAAAATACTGCCATAGACATAATCGTAATTAAGGGAACTTCGCCTATGCTTATGACTTATATTGTTAGATTATGCCAGTAAATTAATAGCCGTTCAAATTACAACTAAAAACTAGTAAATTCGGTAACTTATGTGACCTATAATAAACATACTTACTTGTTTATAATACTTGGATTTTAATTATATATTTTATTTGATTATATACAAATATTATAATGATAGCGAACTGACAATACAACTTGCATATTAACAATACGCGAACAATTCTTCTCTACAGTGCAGCCAATTTACAACAATATTGCCTGAAGGTAACTTATGTGACCAATACATGAAGGGACAAATGAAAAACCAAAATAAAATCGACTTTTAGTACTCCAAAGGCATTAAAACAATTTTTTGTCAACCTTAAGTCTGTTTTTTAGTTAATTAAACACTGAGAGTTATTTTTTCCAACAGTCATTTTGTTGAAATATTGATCAATGTTAGGATATCATAGGTGGTGACCGGTAACTTAGTATGTGACATTTGCCATATAAAACCTGCATTTTAGAAAAAAATTGATATATTTAGGTTTTCCATAATTGAAGTTCCCACAACACAAAACTTAAACGGGATTAAGTTTTCAGAAAAATAGGTGGGTACAGCATCGGAAGAAGTTATATGAGAAGGTATATATAATCTGAATTTGTTATATCTCCATCTTCTGCCGTTTTACCTTTAAACAAAAATATATACACTACAAGCTCGATTCCGTTAACACAAAAATTCAAAGGTATGTTCAACTTAACGCATGTTTTCACACTAACGGGGGTGTAGAAAAACTAGAGTTATGCATATATTTATTCCTTATAAATCGTGTAATGCATAATGTTGGTAATTAAGAATATTGATTATTGATTGACGTTGAGAAGAAATTCGGTGTTTACAGGACTGAGATGTTCATAGTATCGAGTGTTCACGTTATCGTGCTTCTACTGTATATTCAGTGGCTCCAGAAATTATTAATACACTCCTATGTTAACCACGTTAAACGGACATTTCCATGATCCTTTTTCTCATGTAAAAATCGATTTTATAGCAAAATATTTCAAACAGTTTTTGTTGTAAATTTCATTCCCTTTATTTTTGTTTCTATACATTTTTCTATTTTGTCGCACCGTTTCTGAGTAACAACGACTTTAAAAACACTGGGTAAAAAATTTAATAAAAATAACATTGCTCTTATGGGAGTTTTATTTAAATTTTTACAGAGTGTTTTTAAAGTCGCTGTTACTCAGAAACGGTGCGAAAAAGTAGAAAAATGTATATAAACAAAAATAAAGGGAATGAAATTTGGAACAAAAAATGTTTGAAACATTTTGCTATAAAATCAATTTTTATATGAGAAAAAGGATCATGGAAATGTCCGTTTAACATGGTTAACATAGGAATGCATTAATAATTTCTGGAGCCACTGTATATACAGAATAAAAAGTAAAGTAAAGTAAAATTAAATTAATAATTAAATTTGACCAAATTGAAATAGCAAATATTTAATTTAAACGGTTTTTCACCAGTATGAATTTGTAAATGAATTTTCAAACCTGGCACCGATTTCTATCTTCAGAGTTTTATGCATAATCGACTAGAAGACTTGCTAATTTTTAAGACATTTCTACATTTAGTAAACTCTTGAAGTGTGCTAGGTACATTGTTTATTTCTTTCACCAAATTCGAATGCATTTATGGTAAATCACCGAAAAACACAAAATTACTGGAACATAATTACAAAAAATAACAGCTGAAATATTGTTAATTTATTTATTTCAATTTATTTTCATTTAAATAACTGTTAAAATTATTAAATTATTATAACTTTTAATATTTCAGCCTAATAATTTTAAAAAATTTAATAACATTCAATTTATTCAATTATTTATATTTAATTTAAAAAATTTAATAACATTCAATTTATTCAATTATTTGAAAGTATGTATAGTGGATTCTAGTCATCCCACTTATTATAAAACAATCACCATGCCGTGTCACAAAAACACTTGAAACCTAACAAATCATCATATTGAAAATTTAAATTCAGGAACTTCCAATGAGCTGATCGGCGGCCACCTTGGAGTGGAGACCTATCTCAGTCCCTATCACACCGATTTTGATTTTTTTAAATTTTGTTCGAAAGGTATTTTAACTAGCTAAAAAAATGTTCTTAGCATATATGTATTAGGAAAAACTAATAGGTTGGATGATATTTGATCTATTTAGTCAATGATACGTGCAATTGAACTGGAATTCCTGATTTGTGGTCAGTGCTGCATGATGATAGACAGTCAGTCAAATCATTTCAGGTAAAAAGTTTACACGTGCGGTAGAAGCATATACCCGTACTCTGGTGCCCTGCGAGATTGCTTCTTTCAATATTTTTTAAAGAACATGAAGATTTGTACAATAGAATTTATAATGAAGTTGAAGAGATACGAGCCAGATTCAATGAAACTGGTATACAAGAATCTTACTAAACTCCTCTTGGCAATGCAAAAAGGTGATCATTTGCGATCCAACGGAAATACTGCCAGTATGATGAACTTCATAATATTTTCGCCATGTACTTAGACAAATCAATAAAAAATCATACTAGAGATAATAGGCTTTATCGCAACACAGTATAAAATATGTGGCACAACTGATATTTCAAAGATAAATTTGAAAAAGTTGTTGTCACACACTCGTATTAAAGATGAATTAATCTTCTATCTTGCACACACAATTCTAAGTCATTCCAAGACATCTGCAAAGAAATGTGTTGTTTCATGGCGTACTGGAGTTTCTGCAATGCACTGCGTTTTGGATTGTTTAAAGAGTAATTAAGAAGAAACCGACACAAAAATTGTACTACATGCCATTTACGCAAAAGATAGAGGTGCAGATGGACTACTGGTGTTTGCTCAAGATACAGTCATTTTAGTTTTGCTAGTGAGGCGCTATGCAAGGATTCCGGAAAACAACTTCTTTGTACCATCGTCAGGCGAAGCAATATCACAATATCAGTAAAAAACATATGTATATGTTTCACTCGGATCCCTTAAAGCTTCAACATTATCCGGGTTTCATGAACTATCAGGTTTTGAGACCACAGGAAGTTTGTTTGGGAAAGGAAAGTTGTCATATTGGAAATCTTTTATTTCAGCGACAGAATAAGAACTTACCGCAATGTTTACAGCCAAACAAGCCCTTGGAGATAAGTTACCTCCCACTAGAGGCTTCCTTTTACCCGCAGTTAAGAGAGCTAACTTTCAAGTATTTGTGTGGTCAAAAGATGATGAACCGAATTGAGTCATCCCAAATCTAGTTGGACACACTGGTGTTTGGAAGAGGTAGTGCTTACTCCGGTAATGTGTGAAGAACCATTGCTCCAGAGTCCCTTCTCAAACTGATAAAATGTTCATGTCTAAAAAAATCGATGTTCACCACCACGCAGATGTTTAGTAAATAATATGCCTTGTACAGAAATGTGCAGTTATAATGCCAACCATTGAACTTGTGTACTGCTATGGTGGTCATCTTGTGTGAGTCACCACAGACAAACACAATACCTGTGACGGTGTCACCATAAAAATTAACAAACTACATAATTTTTCTGATAAAATGACACCATTGGCACTTTCCCTTCCTTAAGATTGCCATGGAGAGCTATATCTATACATTGTGCTCCCGAACTATTACCTATTGATCAAAAATTCCTCAATTTTCATTAAATTTACTCAAATTTAGTTTTTACACAAGTCTAATGAAACAATTTTACTTTATATGAATGTAAAAATTTAATTTTTTAAATGTAAAATTACATGCATTTTTACACTATAGGTACGTTACACACATCTTTATTTTGTATAAACCAATTTTAATTTTATGTAGATGCGATTAATATTTTAGTTGTGAAAGTATTTTTGTATTGTGAAAAGCCCTGCAGATTGTACGTATCAAATATAAAGTTCAATATTCCTACTGTCGAGAAACCATTTAAAAATATAGTTTTTGGTTCGTAAATATATAATCATCTGTTCTAATGATTACTACACTATTATCGTATATAATATATAATGATATAATTACATGGTATCGTGAGGATGAAAAATGTGATTTTGTTTGAGAAGCAATATTTGCATTTCCAAGAGGAAGAAAAACTATTTTTTCTGAAATCAAGAATTAGATTTGTCATATTTTTCCTGTCTGTTAATTTTTGGGTTATTTTATCAGTATTTGATTTTTATTTTAAGATTTTATGTTCTCTTCTTTCGGACCCCTCTGGCCATTGGGCCCTAGGCACGTGCCTAATGCGCCTAATGGTAAAATAGGTCCTGGCAAGCTTTTACATTTATAATTTTATGATTTTAAGATGATGAAAGTTGGATGGCGGCCCAATGCTGGAATCTAATTTGTGATATGTGTACTTTTCTACTATCTACTACTTCGATATTTTCTGTTGCCGAGAACTTATAGTAATAATAATTAATGTTTTTGATATAAAATATATAATTTGCCAAGTTGGATAAATAAATTATTAAAAATTTATTTTCCGGTTTTCTAATATTCTTATCTAGACTGCACTGTTCAATTAATATAATTCAGTAAATTTCATTAATTTACTTCCGTGATTTATTAATCTAGATAGATATTGTTTTTTTTTGACGAATTATATTTTAAAATTTCCCTTAAAATAATAACTGAATACTACAGAGTATTGCGTCAGACTAATTCATAAAATTAGTTTACTACACATTCCTCTGTCGTGTATGTTCGGTTTAACTATCTCGTAGTAGTAAAAGCGGTTGCTAGAGCTTCCAATGACCAATTTTACCGCGCGCGTTATTTGGATAAATCGCAACGGAACTACGGTGTTGTGTAGTAGTTAAAACAGGTGAATACACGTGGAGTCAATGGTTAGTTAATTTATTAATTTTTTATTGTTATAATTTACTTTTAACTTGAATATTATTTATTCCAAATTTTTTGTTATGATGTATTACCCGTGCACGTGGAAAGATTTATTTTTATTAAAGCATGGTCGTCTAGACGTCGACGACGCTGAATTATTGCATCACCTATATACATAGATATCGACCTAGAGTGATTGCAAACATTACTAAGGTTTCATCATAAAATATGCACCTTGTAACATGCATACTCACCCTTAAAGAAATATTATGTGTCGCGAAACGACATGCACACATGCATACATAGTCATTTTCTTTTATTTTTAGCGACTTTATTTTTAAGCTTTGCCATATATCGCATAACTGGTAAGAGGATCTACCTGCTTACATATATATTTTGATTTTTGGGGTGCATTCCGGTTTTTGTTGTGTGTACAACCTTTTTCAATTTATTTTTTGAATGTCTACCGTACTTACGAAGTAGGTAGTAAGTACATACATGTTTCTGTTCATAACATTGCACTTTCGTTAAAATTCTGGTTTAGGTAGAAAAATATAAAAAAAGAGCATATTTCAATATTCTAAACAATTGAAATCAAAGAAGATTAAAATTAAATATTAAAACGCAATTTTAAATTAATTTGATATTCGAATTAAAAGCCATATGTACAACCACGTGGAAATAAAATAAAAGGTAAATGCAGGTTTGCACATTGATTATGTCATAGTTGTTATATTATTTCATCATCTTTCGATTTTGGCCCTTATCTGTCCAATAAAGTCTAGTAAACTAATACAATGCAACAATAGTACCTATACATAGTAGGTATATCGAGTTTTAAAAACACTAAATTAATAAGTTTTCTTCGCTAATAATTGTTTCACCTACGTATTATTGTTGAATGCAAAAATAATTAACTTAACACCCACTACTAAATTTGGTACATTAAATTTTTTTAATTTTTTTCTTATCTATACATTTCAAGTTCATCAAGCAACCTTGAATTTTAATTCTTCTTTTCAGATGGCCAATTTTAGCAAGTACCAGTGTAGGTAAATTCACTTTGAAAATGTGTAGCTAGGTACACCTACACGTGAACATACTTTATTTAAAAGTTATTTATTGCCAAAAAGTAAAATGCGGATTTAAATTTTTCCGTAGTATAATTTATTTATTTACAACGCATTCGAGAATAAATAGTCAGAAAATCTATGTACCTTTCCGTTAAATTGTTAATGTTTTCTTAAAATAGTTATGAAATTTCTTAAAATAGTGGTGGATAATCATTATATTACACCAAACGAAAGCAAATTATTTATATCAATAAACTAATTTGTGGCGTTGCGAGGTTCTTGATAAATATTATAAATTATTTATATTATAATTATGCTGGAAAACTCTTAGTCGGTCTTCCTGATGATAAGAACCTAGATAACGAATTTAAATATAGGTATACATGAGATAAAATACTATTTTGATTAGTCATCGAAAGTTTTGGTAAAAAATATTTTGTGAATACTACTACATTATGTATCACGCCACGCTGTTTGACATTATTTAGATCTTGGAACGACGTTTTTCAAACTTCATAATTCACTTCTTGTAATAAAATAGTCATTACGCAACTTCAATTTCTACTAGTTTATTTTAAGAGCACTCTAGAGTGCCACATTGAGAAATTCGAGTTTTATGTCACTGTTTTTCCAAGATATCACAAAAAATTTAAATAATCGCTAGTTTCCATCAGTTTATAGGAAAAAGCGATTATTAGACCCAATTTTATTTTCCGTGAATTTGTAATGAGTGCATATCATTTTTCGTGTTTGCTTTCAAATTTTGAAAGTATGAAAATTATTGTTTAAAACGAGTTGATCAGTAGAGCACCGGACAAACTACAAGTTAATGTCAAGAAGAAACAAGAATGTACATCTTCAAATTGTATAGTGTATACTACTTTATTCCATTTTTATCTTACAATACATTCTAAAGTCCTAAATTCAAGTTACTTCAAAACGATAATTTACCATTTGATAATAATTTTTCTTCATGAATTATTTCTTCTTTTTATATGTTACAATGCAGGGTTATTGCAAAATCATCTCAGCTGGGTTTGGGGGTCATTGGCCAACGCAGACTTGACAATGAAGGTGAAGTTGACCCTCCAGATTAATTGTTGTTTTAAACCAGGTGTCAAGATATAATAGTATATCATAAAAAAATTACATTAAACGAATCTGTTGATTATATCTATTACGCAGTACAATTTGCAATCTCACAGTTTTTACCCATCAGCTTTTGCAATAATATTTAATAATAGATACTAATAGCTATCAGGTATTATCTTAAAAATAATTAAATATATTAATCTTCAATAATTATAATAATTAGATATTATGTATTATAGAATTACTATTACTTTGTAAATATAGTCCTTCAAAGGGTAGAATATATTAGACGTGAAAACTTTCTTTTATTGATAAAAGATTATAGTAAAACTTTTGTAACTAAATTAAATACATATAGTACATAGTATGTAATTGGAAAATTGCTATATTTTATGCAAGAAGACGCATATTTCGATTATAGTACATATGTACATAATAATTATATACTAATTATTTTTAGATATTACATTAATGTCTGTTATACCAAATATAGCCAAATTATTGACATGTGTTGTTGTATAAATATTTAAGTGAAACATTGTTGTATTTATGATAATTTCAGTACCTATTAAATTATCTATAAAATTCAAATTCAATATACGAGTAAATCGGTATATGCGCCAATATTCATAGTATTTTCTTCGCGTTCAACTCCGCGTTACAAGTTCATAAATGATTAATACCTAGTATGTTGATTAAAAATTGAATTCGTAATTCGTCAGTAAGAAACTGTTACGATTAATGAATTTTTTAAGCATTACAATACGTACTATCTATTAGGCGTGTATTTTTTACAGGTTAACAAACTCAAAAATATACCGTTTAAATAGTGGGTGCCAAACAGCTGTATTGTATGCTCCAATTTTGGAGAATAAACTAAGAATTTAATAATATATTTTGTAAAATTAAATTAAGTTTAACGTCTGGATTCTAAAGATTCCATTGGTAGTTTTATGCAAGACGTAATAAACCTAAAGCACTTCAGAAGTTTATTTTTAACTAAAATATTGGTTTCTAATATTTTGCTAACATTAATTTTACACAATACACAATTATTGTAACAATATTTTTCTTGAATTTTTAATCTACTTTAGAGTTATTATATTTTTTCCAATGAAATGTGTTATCTGATATAACACAGATATTTTATCAGTATTCATCGGTTTTCATGTTCATGTAGAAATTTGCTTTGCTTTGCAAAAAATACAAAGAAAAATTGTTTTTTGCGACTATCGACTACAACATACATAGTTCATAGGAAAACTACTGAAAATACACGAAACACAGTAGTTTTATTAAGAAAACTTCCAGAATTCCAAAAAATGGTTACCAATTTGTTCAATTTCTGAAATTCTCTAGTATTGAAACGGTTGATAGCCATCAATCCGAAATACCGTATCGTCTAATATACTAGATAATAGAAACGAGAGCGAACATACACATATAATTAAACACAAGAATGGTTTAGATGTTTTATAATTTGATAATAAATTATTGCATTTGTTATATTATTTGTCAATTTTCAAAATTCATAATAATTGTTTTATGTTTATTTGCATCAAGTTTGTCATAAATATCGGCAATTTTTTACAAACTGCAGAAACATAACAAGTAGAAAATTCCCAGCTAGAAAACCAAAGGATCGAATATGGTGCTTTAGCTTTTCAATAATGGCTTCCGCGTGCCAAAATACCTCAAGTTTTTCAAGCTGACATATTCGAATCTTTGCGAATGTCGGAGGTTTTGTTAAACACTATCTTTGGGCTTTCATGCGCCATATATTCGAATAGTCAGATAGGAGTCCCTTACTTAATCTTAATCAATCTTGAAAGCTTATAACTTATAAGTATAAAACCAATCATGATATCAAGAGCTAAAGACGAATTCTGTTTATATCACTGTATTTCTTGCAAAAACATAGCTGAACAATTGAAATACTATGGAAAATATTTTGAATAAATAACTCTGTCAATTGGCCAGACTTAGAACCAATTCTTAAATCCACAACGTGTTGATGCACACCGGAAGGCCGAGCTAAGAAATTCTGCCAAGTCCGAGATTCGAACATAGAATTTCCGCTCTGTAACTCAACCAGCAATCACACCAATCCACTGCTGTGGTTAAAAAGAGCGTTCTTATAACAATTTTAAATGTACAATAACAGCAATTAACTTTGGTTTCTACGATAGGACATTTATTTGCATTCGATATCAAAGCTTCCTGAATGTAACACACAAAATGATATATACATTTTATAATGTAAATATTATATTAACTCATATAATTTTAGGCTTATCATAGCATAGCATACTTCTGGGAATAGATTTGACAGTTTTGCTGATTGTCTCATTTACATATTTCGTGATCATTTTGCAAAATTTTATAACACCTGTATAAAAAGAAATTTTAAGATATGAAATTTTGGCATTTTTTTATACTATGGTATAAATGAGAAATAAAATTTGAAATTACCTCGAAGCAATAAATTTTTTCCGTGCTTCATGTTTGTCTATTGGAAGTATATCATAATTCAAAATGTTTTTTCTCCTCCGTTTATAATAACATTTTTCTAAACATGAAAGGTAAAGTTCGAGTGTTATTATTTTTAAATATATAGTAGTTGACCCAGTATAGTTGTTATAATATTGTATTATTCTGTTTTATAAAATAACAGAAAATCGATAATAATTAATTCAATATACTTATTATATTATACTGTAGCACTACAGGTCTTGTAGACCCATGGCTTAATATTTCGGCATTTAATACCTCAAAGATGTTGCCAAACATCTTCTGAGAGAGACACGGTCGAAATAGCCAGTTGTGGGGATCGAACCCACGACTCCGACATAGCAATGTAGCATTTACTCTGCCACGCTCTTCAATAATTCAATATAACTTGACGTTAATACAGCTCAGTCTATTCTATACATACAATACTACATACGTAGTATACAGGGTGCTGAATGACGTAGCCGAACATAGAAAATTAACATGTAAAAACTTATTTATGCAAATTCCTGCTTCCCTAATTATTTTAGAGAAAAAATGAAAGACACAAAAATAATGCAGAAATATAAACTACAAATGATAAAAGCATTAGATTTCATCTAGCCTTTACTTAAAAAGTCAAAAAATGCTTTTGAAATTGTTAAAAGTTTCATTTATCAGACAGGCCATGTAAGTTTCCATGGTATTATTTTTGAAAATAGAAATTAAATTGAATTTATTACATGGATAGTACGATAAATGAAAATTTTAACAATTTTGAAAGCAAATTTTGACCTTTTAAGTAGAAGCTAGATGAAATCTAATGGTCTTATCATTTGTAGTTTATATTTCTGTATTATTTTTGTATCTTTCATTTTTACTCTAAATTAATTAGGGAAGCAGGAATTTGCATAAATAAGTTTATACATGTTAATTTCCCATGTTCGGCTAAGTCATTCAGCACCCTGTAGATATTATACAGTAAAATTCTTTTACATTTTGTTTTTACACACATATCCTTAACAAACATAGTTTACTATCATATTGTAATATACATAAATTATTATAATGGTTTAAATTTACACCAGTTTCATATTTTCATGCCAATAATTTTTGGTGAACTTAAAAACATTTAATATAGTATACTTCTGCCAAAAAATCCAAATTATACAAACATACAATAACATTTGCACAAAGTATTATTTATTATTGTTTGTAATAAATTAAGCACACGAGAGAAATAACATAAATTTAAAAAAAAATGTACAAGTAATAAACTATATTTTCAAAATCAAAGTTTGTTGTGATGTTACTGATAAAAAGGAATTAGATTTTAACCATGGTTTGTATATTAAAGTATTTGGATAAAAATAAACCATTTTATAGAGCCATCAATCAAAAACTTCCTTTATAAATACATTTCCGATAATTTCTTAGAAATAAAAACTTCTATGTTATAATGTGATATTAAGAATTAAAGAGGAAAATCTAGTTGTCTTGAAAAAATATTAGAATTTTCTATAAAAGCTGCAATATAATTTTATTATTACTACTTGTTTATAATTTCTTTGTGTTATTATCGCCAGTTCTAGAATCATAAATAGGTAACTGAAATTTTAGCATATAGGTCAGCATATCAGCATAAAGTAGGTATCACTGCTAACAAAAAGTTGCATATTTTAACAAGACATTAAGGTAAACTTCCGGTATAACTGGAAAGCATGGCTAATTCAAATTATATAGATTTAAAAGATTGAATTTAATTAGTTTAATAAATATTCTTTAAAACATGGAATCGAACTTCGTCAACTTCTAATGCATTATTTTTGTAATCATACTCGTATCTAAATAATCATTTCTCGTATTCATTATTTTCACAGCCAAAATTGTATGACTCATATTTTGCATTTAAAGAATAGAAATTTACTTCTTGACATTAATTAATGTTCGTGTAGTATTGCACTTCCAACAACAACTTTCTATTTTAATATTACCTTAATAGTTTCATATGTAATAGAAAAAAGTACTACCTATATTCTACGTATTAAAATGCTATAAAGATTTTTCTTCGATATTTTAACATACATATATAATTTTTACATCAAAATATATTTTTGTTTCTTATTTTGAATCAAAAAATATTTATTTCCAGTTGCTAAATTTATTTAGTATTATTATTATTATTATTATTATTAATATTTTTATACATGAAATAATAGTAATATTAAGCAAAAACCCTGCTATCAGAATTTTAAAAATTATTTGGGTTGAAAGATTAAATGAGATTAAATATAATTATTTTGTAGGTAAAAGTTGTGTAAAAGTTGTCCAAAGAGAAGGAGTCTACTTTACATTACGAAAAGTTCTACTTTTGCTCCTATTGAAACAATATATTATTGTTTACAAAAAATATAATATAAAAATAGTTGAATAGTTTAACGTGATCTCTGAACCATGGGATTGCATCACTTCATTTTTGAAATAGAAAAGAAAAAAACATCTTATGCTAAATCGGAAGCAAAAGCGTTTTCGAACAATTTAAAGAAAATTAAAACAAGATTAATGCCAACTGGTTCGCTGTCCTGTATGCTGCGTTGTGTAGTAGAATTTGAAAGTTGTAGTTTATTTCTGAAATAATATTTACATCTCGGCTTGTTAAATTCAGTTATTTATAAATCACCGATCGACACTTAGTGCGTTATGCGATTTTGCAGCACTAGGTCGCGGCAAAAGCATGACTAGACAAAAGTATTTTCGTTGAATTCTTGAGCTAAATAGTACTAAATTTATAGCTAACCCGTATATTGCTACTATTTACCATAAGCACTGTGCAGCAGTACCGTACCTAGGGGTATAAAATATAAAAAGGTCGCTTTGACTTGATGGCGCGAGTTAAGTGATTGTGCGACCTTATTCGGAGATTTTGTTACCATATCCTTTTAGGTGCAAGTGTGGTTGAACGGTCCAGTTAAAGTAATCTTGGTTTATTGTATATTTCAACTCAAGTTTAAATCTCGGTGGATGCAGATACAAAGTTTTAATTTTGTTTTTTATTTTATTACATATTATTTATTTATTTATACTTATTTATCTTTAGCAGACGTAAACTTAAAAAAATAAAATATTTTCGCCATATAAAGTACTGTGTATTGTATACAATCTATTAAAAAGAAAATATTTAATTTTGTAATATATGTAAAACGTCTTTAATTAATGTCTTGTTATAAAAAGAAATTAAATCGTTTTTCGACATTAAATTGATGCAATTACATGATTGTCAATTTTAAATTAAGCCATTAAGTTTATATTAAATAAGGAAACTCTAACAAAAACGTGTAATTACGAAATTTGCTAGTTTCCTAATAATTTAAAAAGATTCAATTTACTTAATTGTTGTCTGCGTGTGTTTGGGTCTTTACACGTGAACGTAAATAACTTAAAACTGTTCAGCAGTTTTTCTATTGTGATTGCTTTTATTTGTGCAGATCTGTAGATCTTTTACCGCATAACAGGAAAATAATGACGTAGGTATCAGGTTATTGTGCCTAGAAAAAGCCGGTGTACGCACAGGTTAATAAATCATTTTATTTATTTAACTAGATAGCTTAAAATTAATTATTTTTTAATAATAATTGAAATTATTTAGAATGTTTTAAATTATTTCTATAAATAAAACTGTTTTAATTATTATAATAATTGTCCATTAGTAGTACCTACCTACATTATATTTTATAAAAAATAATCTGCTATGAAATATTCCCATTGACAATTTCTTATTATTGCTTTTTTTCTACATCTGCTTTACTTTACTGCTTCTGTTTTACCTTTATCTTCATATTTATATCTTCTAATTTACATTTTCTTATATTTTATCTTACAATTCATAATTTCAAACTTAGTTTTTTAAATATTTTTATTTTTTAATTGTTTACATTTAAATTTACTGTTTAAATAAAATTATTTTAAAGGATTCAGTTCAAAAACTTTAGTTTTATCTATAGTATAGCTTATTTGCTATACTATACAAAGCTGTTTTACTTTGCAAAATCTAATATATGTGAAAACTACATTTTATATCATACCATAGCAGTTTGATAAAATTAATTATGACAATTCACATTCTTTTTTATAAATATGATAACTTAGGTTTTATTTTATAATGGTTAATATCAAATGCAGTAGTATTTTTACAAAACTGCATCTGAAAATTTTTCCTGCTGGAGTTTTACAATATAAAGTATGACAACATATTGATGACATATCAGTGATACGTTCGTTATTGTATTGTATTTTAATTTTGAATTTGAAAAGAAGTATTGTTTAAATATAAATAACATGTTTTCATATTTAAATCATCTTTTGTGTTTTGTCCACAAACAACCAGTTTGCAGAATTTGTATAAGTACCTACATTGTTTCAAATACTAAAGTATACTAATAATTAAATTGCACAAAGGAAAATGCGACGCTTTAAAATAAGGTATTTTTATAATCAATTTATTAATAGAAGATGGTTTTCTCTTAAATTTTCCACGAATAAGATACAAAGGACGAATATTTTGTACAACACTCATTTATTTTATATATAGCTGATTTCTTGGCAATTCCTTAAATTAAAATATTTTATTCGTTTGTTTAGTAGGTTCAAATAGAATATGTAAACAATATTTATTATTAACATTCTTAAATAAAATGGCCTCGCAGAATGTAACTGGAGAAAACGAAAGGTTTGGCGTGAAGGGTGCGCGATATGGTTCGAATGATTAAACACTTCCTAACTATAATATTACATAAAAATATGTAATACAGTAATTATGTATAATTATAATGGTTTTCTTTTGTATTTCCAACAATAAATAAAAGATTAAAAACAGATTTAAGCCTATCGTATTTTTATAATCTGTAATAAATTGTTCCTATTTTAAAAATCGAATGAGAGTTCAAATACCTAATTCACTGAGATAGTTCTGCAGCAAATCACTTAAATTGCCTATCGAATAAGTACCTAAAATTTGTCCGATTTGTGGAGTGAAATACAAAAGTATAGAATTTCACATTTGTTGCACATAATACTATATTTAATTCAGTGCGTGATCACTTGTTTTAACAGTAATTAAAAGTCCCGATAGCAAATAATCAGACTAGACCAAGTTTTAAACCACGAATAGTAACCATGACGATGATTGGAGTAAATTATTATTTATTTTAAGATAAAAGTGCGAGTAGGCCAGCGAACTCACATATCAAAATCTTGCCAATTGTAACGTTAACCTTTCGGGATAAACTCTATTTGGTACAAATGAATACTGAAAGGAAAATTATTAAATCTTGACGATTTAGAATATTGTTTGTTATCAATATTTAGCAACTAAAGATCAATTTGGATGATGAAACTGTTGTTAGTTAGTAATCACTCTAGAGCGATTTTGTGTTCATAAATATAGATGGTTTTTTTAAATTTACATTTTTTATTACAAGTAGTACTAACCTACATTTGATTTTGTAATTGATCAATCTTAACATCTACAATATGTACCTATTGTATACAAAGTATTGCAAATTGGCAATCGATCTTATTTATTTACTTCAGTCAGTCAAACATCTATTATTGTATATCCACATTGAAAGTGGAAGTGCTTTGAGATACTACTATTGAGAGCTTTTCTTATTTTGTGTGCTACAATTGAATGATCTGGCAACATGAGAATTTTATGTTTACTTTAAATTGAAGCCTCAAACTAGTTTGAAGGATAAAATTACCGATTGACATATATTTGGGGCTAACAAATATCAAATAGCACTACGTATATTACAAATCAATCGATTAAAACTAATTGCAAAAATTAAAAAACTGCCGGTTTCAAATTGTTCTTATCACAAGCTATAAAAAATATAATTACCCAAATTATGCAGATGTAATTGCAACAATTTTTTCCTATAACTAACTTTTATGTAAGTATACACAATATATTTTTTTCATTTTAGTGGTGTGTGGTAGTGAGCTCGTGGGAGCTCGCCGCGCCTATTGTAAAATTTTTTAAATTAAAATAAATAAAATTGAAAAATCTATAACTAGAACAATAAATTTGTGATTCAAAAGGTAAATAATATATAATAATGTTCGAAATTTCGTGTTTTTATTTGAATATAATATAATTGTCCAGTCAATGGGGAATTTTGCCTTGCAATAAATCATAAAGTTTTGAAACTTGGCAAAAAGTTTAACCAAAAAAAAGTCGCCATTCCTCCGAGGTACGGAAGTGTCCGCCATCTTGGATTTTAAGTGACATTTTATGGTTTTTCAATAATATCTTCAAAAATATTAACTTTACAAAAAAATTGTTCCTATAAAAATTGAAGCTCGTCAAATTCCCCATAAGAAAGTTTATATTCAATATTAGCCTAAATGTAACATTTAACCGACAAAATCCATCTGCCTGTCGTGAAATGTTGTGCTGCGTCTGATTATGACTACAGTGTAGCGGATTATCGTCAAAAGCGTTCACTATCCCAATTACTACGTAGAACTAGACGAATTATATATCAAAATGTCGTATTAACCTAATGGACCAAAATACGAAGTTTAGGACATCTGCAATTGTGAGAGACAAAAGTTATAAGCCAAAATCTAAATAAAAATTAATTTTATTGAACCAATTGAAAGAACTTTTGAAATCGTTCGTACTTTAAAATTAGTATAAGTATATCAAGATGATTTTAACACTATTATTTAGCTCGAAATGTCTACTTTTCAACGATATATAAAAATATGAACTAATTAAGTTCTAATTAACTCTAATTTAATATTTTAGGAGCAGTGAGAAATTTGAATTGTCGGAATATTTGCAATCAAAGAAGTGCCTGATGGAAGTAATTGCCAATTACAATTACAAGTTGCCAATTTTTAATTTTATTTTTCCATTCCTTATTATGTTGTTATTTATGTGTATTATTTATTTTAAACTATGTACTTAATATTTTCTTTGTAAATTTGTAAATACTTGAAAAAAATTCTAATTTTCAAAAATTCAAAAAAATTTTGAAATTTTTGTTTAATTGGATCAAACTTTATAAAACATTATTACAAGTCTGATACAATACTTGATTTAAAATATATAAAATGCTGTTTTTACTACTGAAACATGCGGTAGAAATCAAAAAATAGGATAAATTGCGGTTAGAGCGGCAGGGGGTTGCTCATGCGGATTACGCTATCGGTCTTTATGTTTTATTGTTCTCCTGTGTTTATTTATAAAAATAAGTACATAATGTAAGCGTATGAAATATTCTCCATAAAATTCCGCTTTTTGTCACGTGCACAAATTTTTAAAGTTTAGTGAGACAAAAATGCTATTAAAGAAAAATTTGCCATTTTGAATGAAAATATTTCACAAAAATTTCTCAGTGCTCGTATAATATTAAATTAGAGTTAATTAGAACTTAATTAATACATATTTTTATATATCGTTGAAAAGTAGACATTTTGAGCTAAATAATAGTGTTAAAATCATCTTGGTATACATGCAGAAATTTTAAAGTGCGAACTATTTGAAAAGTTCTTTCAATTGGTTAAATAAAATTAATTTTTTTTAGGTTTTGACAATTGCCGATGTCCTAAACTTTGTATTTTGGTCCATTAGGTCAATACGAACATTTTGGTATATAATTCGTCTAGTTCTACGTCGTAATTGGGTTAGTGAACGCATTTGACTATAATCCGCTACACTGACTGTAGTCATAATCAGACGCAGCACAACATTTCACGACAGGCAGATTGATTTTGTCGGTTAAATATTACATTTAGGCTAATATTGAATATAAACTTTCTTATTGATAATTTAACTAGCTTCAATTTTTATACGAACAATTTTTTTGTAAAGTTAATATTTTTTAAGATATTATTGAAAAACCATAAATTGTCACTGAAAATCCAAGATAGCGGACACTTCCGGACCTCGGAGGAATGGCGACTTTTTTTTGGTTAAACAGGGACCTAAGCCGAAACTTTTTGCCAAGTTTCAAAACTTTATGATTTATTGCAAGCAAACATCATTTTGGGTTCCGTATTGACTGGACTACAATATTCACAGTACCGCACCGCACTGTTCTGAAAAACAATAATGATTTGTTTAAAACTATTAACAGTTTTATTGAATTAATTAGTAAAATTATTTATACGTAAAACTACCTATAAGTGTGTACGAGTTATCAGATCGTAATTACAATTTTTTGCTTTCTTTAATGGATAAACTTGACGATAACCTTTGGTATGCGTACTTGTTGATGCAATCTATGTTCGTATATACCTACATCATGATGATATTATAATTTTAATATTTTATTTTCAACTTTAATACGGTGGTAAACTTCCATCATAAATTTCATTCTAAATAAAAAATATATTTTATTGATTTCTCAATACTTATAGTTTATTATTATAATATACTTGTATTAATATACAGTATGTATACATAGTCCGACATAACGATATTGTATCCTATTATAATTTTAAAATTAAAACAATTTTGAAATATTTTGAAAATGTTTTTTTGAAACGAAAAGTAAAATATTTTCAATTTTTGAAATGTAGTTTGCAATACATAGTAAATTTGAACTCTTATTTGTAAAATTTGATGTCATTGGTGTTATATTTACCATTTATAAAAAATTGTTTAATTAATATTTAGTTATTCATGACGTAAAAGTTTTAAATGCAGTGAGAAGTGAGTTACTGAGGATGAATTTAAATTACGACTATTTTTGTATTATGTAAATATTGATACATACACTATTATAATATTAATACCAAAAATTAACTAAATTATGCAAAGAGGTAAGATACAAGGTTACCTGTACTAATATTAGAACTTCGCGAAAATTAATTTAAAATAGAATAGTTCAAATTGATTAAAAGTGTAATATAATAATTATTACTTAATTAATTAATTTTTATCACATAACGATAATGATGTAAGTTTATCATTATAGCCAAGGGTCAATTTTCAACTTTATGCTGGAATTAAACTTGCTTAATAATTTTGATATCACTAACTTTTGTCTTGTGAATAGAGCAAGTTGGGTATCGTGGAAGAAGGTATGTCATTGCCTCGTATAGTCGTATAGATTATTTATTTCCGTTCTAGTTTTTAGTTCAATATTGAATAGTTTTAAATTATTTAATAGATTAAATTCGATTAGTGCACGTAATTCGTAATATAAGTATTTTTAGGCGTTTGTATAGCGTATATCGTAATTAATGTGGGGAAATCGGACTGTTAAGTTATCCATTTGGAATAAACCGATATCTTTTGGTTGTAGTAATTCCTTTTCAATATTTTCAACATCTTGTGTTTATATGTAAATCTAAAAAATATCTGTTTTAAATGATAAGTATTATCTTAGTGATCTACCTAATTATCGATCGGAAAACAATAGTAGGATCTCTTTACAATCTCTGAATAATAAAATATCGAGTGATATTTAGCATACTTATAGTCAAGTATTAATGCATAGTAAAAACTCTACAAAATAATGGATTTTGAACCATGGATTGACATTTTTTATTATTATAATAACATCATATTGAAAACTAATCAAATAAATGTAACAAAATATTTGTTATATGCATACTTAAAGAGATGCAAAAAATTACACATATGCTATAATGACGAACGTAATGATTAAAGACTTATTTTTTAAATCCCTTTGTTTTTAAGCAAACACTACTGTGTAATAATTAAGTTATATAAGTAATAAAAATATTGTGATGTTTTTTTCACGTTGCTAACGGTATCAGCAAACTTTAAATTTACACGTTTGTTATAATTATAAATAGTTATTGATAAATAATCTTAATTACCTTCGTTGCAATAATAATTTTTTTTCTTACAGCTTGCTCGACGTACAAACCGAACACACAAAATCAACTAATGGGATTCGAATAGTTTTTAACCAACGTTTAATTTTATATAATTTTAATAGTAACAAGAACATTTTTCAAAATGGTAAGTAATCGTATTTTTTGCAAGAAAAGGTTTAAACATTTTTTTGTTTTGCAGGAGAAAGTTCCAGTGACAGAGATGGATACTTTCATCCCAAAAGATGAATTAAATATTACGAATGGAAAAGCTAAGTAAGTATAAGTGAAATTTTGAACTACAATAATTGATAGAATTGAAAAACTACAATTTGTTTGAAATTTTTGAAAATTTTGTTTGTTTGGCTTCGAGTTTTCTTGGCAAAATATAGATATTTTATTAAAATTACAATTTGACTGTGCAGGCAACTTGCTGTTTTTTGGTGAATATAGATAGAGAAATAATAATGTAAATCACAATTACAAAAATGAAAATTGTATTGATCGAAAGAGATGCCTTCTCACATTTAAATTAATTATTGTTAAAAATTTAAGAATATAAATAACTATTAATAGTCGGTTTTGGTTTTTTCATAGTTTTTTCCATAGCATTGAATATCATTTTTTTTAATTTACCATCAAAAGAATGCTAGTTAATTAAATTAAAAAGATAATAATTACTTATAGTTTTTGTATTATGTTTATAGTTATTATGAGTTAAAATTTTGAATTTTTAATTATTGAGTGATGTAATTTATACATAGTAATTTGCCTGATACTTGTCGCACTTGTTAGTAGTTGATTTTTAATGCTAATTGAAGTTTATTATTGAATATTTAATAAAGCATATAAATTAATCAGTAAAATAGAAACACCTGTTATAGACAAACTACCTCTTCCGTGCATGTAGGAATCGAATTTGTAATTGAAGTTTACTAATCAAAACAAAACTTTTGGTATTAACTATGTGTGTTGAACATAAAAAGTATCAATCGATTCAAGATTTAAGAAAATGTAAAAGAAAGAATACATATACTAGGTAGATACTATTGGTAGTATATATTATCGATTAATTTTAATTTTCAATAAATAAATTGTTAAGAACATAAAAAAATCAAATACATTTTTTAATAATGACGCATTGTATATACTATAATACACAAATTTATTTTGAATGTTTTACTACGGAAGATGATAAAGCTTTTAGTCATAACAAAACAATGTCGGAATTTGTTCCAAATAAACTTTCATTTGATTTCATTGCCAGATAATACAACCCAGTATCAAATTAAAATTGTTCAAGTGTTAATGTATTTTTCAAACCTACGTTATGGATATGAATCGACAAACAAATATAAAATATTGACAGACATTGAAAAGGCAGGTATTTAAATAATAATTTACACATACATACAAGTTGTCATATACAAGAATGTATGTACAAACAGGATTGATGATCACACTTGTCAGCAGATCTGGTAAATTTGTAAATATCAGTCTTTCTTAGGGCATTTCCAAAAATGTTTACAAGAACTCCCTTTTTGACTCTTTTAATTGAGGTACACAATTATTGTATCTATTCAATTTTTAAATAAAATAAAAAACTTATAATACATTTGTCGACAAGTCTGACGACTGATCGTTGCGTGTATGGCAGCTTTAGTCTACGGCGATCAGTCTAGAGCAGTGATTCTCAAAGTGGGGGTTGCGACATCCTGAGGGGGTCGTAAAATTATGAGTGTTTTTTTTGGAGGGGAGGGTCTTTTGAAAGTGCAAAAGGGGATTGTGGACCAAAAATTTTGCTAAACATTGGTTTCGAGATTCAATGATTGCGAAATTAATACAATACAGTAATAATTTCTTTGATAAATTTGGTTTTGATATAATCGCAATTCCTATGATGGATTACTAATTTATTTCTTCATAAAAATTTATTTTATTGAAAAATTAGCAACATTTGCAATTTTGCATTCAGACTAATTTCCATTTCATACATTTCATACAAAAACGATTTCCCATGTTATTTTTTTATACTCGGGTGTCACCAAATTAAGCAACAAAAAATCTAATGTATTCATTTAAAACCGCTAATTGCACTTAGGTACATACCTAAAGTATTTCTCTAAATTTCTTAGCATGAATTACATAGTACATGAACTTTTACTATACTATAGTTTGTTCAACTAAAAATAAATCGAAGATTATCTTGTATTTATTTATATTATAACCTTTGATATGCTTCATTTAAGAGATAATTAAATTTAAATGTGTAAAAACGCAATAACTGATTTTTAAGTTTTAGGATTCTTAAAATTCGAGCTTAATGAACTCTCATTTTTGTAAAGGAGGTACACATTTTTCTTTGGTTCTATTATATCAGTTAAATAACAAAGTGCATTATATTTTAATATTATGCAGATTATTATCTTAATACTGTATTTTCAAAATTTTAAAAATAAATACCTATAGAAATATATTATTTGAAAGTAAAGAATAATATGGAATTTTACTTCGTATTAGTTTATATTCGATAATCTATGAAATAAGGACTATCTAATAATACCTTGGGGTAAGAAATAAGAATATTATTTTTTTTATATATTATATATTTTGTATTTTAACCTAAATATGCAAAACTATTTATAATTATAATAGGAAGCTGATATCAATAATACATATCATTTAAAATATATAAGTTATCGGGGTCGTTCTTTGTGTTTCATCTTGGTTCATTTGACCTATACTTAATCCCGGCGAGTCCCCCCCATGAAGATTTAAAAATTGTTTAGGTACTTATATTGAGGATATCAGTTTTGTTCCATTTGTTGCAAAGCTAGTATGTTAAATAAAATTCTCTGAAAAAATGTTAACTGAAAGTACACCTATACTTTCATTTTCAGTTGAAAACTTTTATTACTTTCAGTAAGTTTTTTTATGCATTAAATTTTTTTATTTATTTGCCGAATCGGTTCAGCGACCAGAAACGTGTGATTGAATCGTAAGTAAAGTTTCATCAGATTTTAACTGCTATTGGCAGTGTTGTCCTTATGATAATTTTTACCGAACCGTAGAATTGGGCTGAAAAAACATTGAACTTTGTAATGTATAAGAAAAGACTGTCCGGTTATATTATCAGTTGTGTTATGTTGACGGGATTATGAATGACATGCAAGATTCAATTGGCAAACAATAAATTTGTAAAATTCAAAATTCGAGTGATCATGTGCGCACGGGATACATTTTGAGGGACCCAATATTGAACTTACCCACCTCCCCCAAGTGTACTTAATACCATATGTGATTAGTCACCAGTGAACTTTATTAAAATTAAAAACAATAAACTGAACACTAAAGCCAAAGGAAATATTGAGTATTTGATAACTAACGAAGTAATAAGGTAGGGTAAAAGTGGTAAGGTATAATAACACTTGAACGATTTTTATTGATACACAACATGGAATAATTTAATGAAGTACTATAAATAGTTTTCATTATTTAAAATTTTATATTATTATTATGTTTAATTACGACCTTTAATAAAACAACACCATTATAATGGATTCACCCTGATGATAACTGGCTCACTTCAAATTTTTCCAATATATTATGTAGTATAGATTAATAAATTATTTTTGAAACTGAAAGTACAGAAAACTTCTATTTCATTATATTTTTTCGATATTATATTATTCAAATTGGAAACATTTGAAATAACAAGTTTTTGATCAGGAGTCGACTGTATTATTATGCAGATTTTTAAAATAATTTGTTTGCAACTCTTTAACCATAACTTAAAATTATTGCAGGTACGAAATTAAGAAAGGAGATCCCGAAGCTGCATCTGCTTTAACTGGAATATATAACATTATCAAACCAAGGCAACTTGAACATCCAGTCAGGTTAGTTTTTATTTTATATTTACATATTTAGGTACAGTTTAGCATCGTTAATATTATTATGACGCTTTACAATGTCCTTGTACGTTTTAAAATAAAATTAGAACAAAAAAGTTTATTTAGATTAGTATTACGAGATATTATATAGTAATGGGACGTATTCAAAATAAACTTTGGCCTTATGAAAATAAAAACGTCGATTATAAAATTTGAATCTTTTTAATATTATATTCACAGTTAAAAGAATCGGTAATGTCGAAACCAGTAGTTAATTGCTTGTGCTAGAAATGTCGTGTGCTCTGTCGATAATTTTTTATGGTATAGGAAAGGTTGAATTTTATATTGAAATAAATTTTTTATGCACCATTAGCATGCAATTTTAGTTGTTTTTCCTATATTAGGTGTTAAATTTTCTTCGTTTAGTATTTTTACAAGATGAAGTTGTGCAACTTATTCTGAAGTAGTTTTTTTTTTATCTCTGACGCGATAGTCAAAACATGCGACTATCAGACTGGCGTCTGATGAACGTTTGATATTTTTTCATCCAGCATTAATGCAACATAAAATTTTGCTAATCTAGCAAATAGTAGTGAAAGTTAAAAATCCCCAATCACCAGAAATTTCTGGTAAATTTGGTTTAAACTAAGTTATGATCTATAGTCTTAACAGCAGTGGCGGAATTTTAACTTTTTGCGCTTCCCCCCCCCCCCCCCAGCAAAATAATCCGTTTCGCGAATGTTTCACTTTTTTATGACGCATTTGGGCCCCCTATTTGGGTTTATTTGGTTCTTCTATATTGCGTGCATTGTAATTCCGTCACTGTTTAACAGCCAAAAACGGATTTGATCTACATCCATCATTTCAATTGTAAACTACATAACTACAATAAATTGTTCGTAGGCTAAATTGGCAGTGTTGTTGAAGTTTACGAATTTGAGAAAACTCATTATATGCTTGTGTGCAATTTGGCACCAGCAATACTACAACATTTATTTGAAAATTTATGTTTTAATTTTAAAATCCAATTATGGACTTTTTGATTTATAAAACAAATGGGCTTTCAAGGAAACTGTATGCATTATTAGGGTCATGATGGTTTAAAATTTTAAAAGTTAGCTTGACATTTTTAATTTGTAATATGGAATTCAAGGACATTATTTGGTATTTCTTGTAATGACATTTTGCAGCACATGTTTTAAATGTGCATATTATCTTTTGCTGAAAAAGATAATACTGCGCATATATTGGGTGTACAAATCCTTATACGAGTAGTATATTTTTAGATTGAGTTTTTATCAAGAGCAATTGACACATATTGCTTGTTTACTATGTTTTTTTAGTTTCGAAGAGACCTCCCGACCGACCACCCAGTGATTTTGTTTAACTTTCTTTTTATGACAGTAGAGCCAAAATAAAATAATATGTATCTTTTCATTTTAATCTAAATGCCGCTTATGATCTAGATGCGATAAAAAATGAATAAACCACATACAACAGAATGCTCTAGTGATCAGAGTTCAAGAGTTAACATTTTTTACAATTTTTGTGTATATTTACGGACAATAGAATAAATTTGGTTAAAAATTCAATTAAAGAAATATTTTTGGAAACAACTGAAAACAAATTCCAATTTAAAATGCTAACAAATTTTAACTTCAGAAAGCTGAACGCTACATCTACCTGATTTTATTGCCGTCCATTTATTTTTTAAAATTTCTAGGATTTTTCGTTGATAGAATCTTTGAAAATAAACCACATTAGATCATATTTCCTCAATAATAAGTTTTATTCTTTTTGATGCAGAATGTTTATGTTGACAATACGAATAAATATTAACATTCTACAAACAATTTAACATTTCAGGGGTCCGGATAGTCGCCTGACTTGCTAGTTGTATATTAGCAGATTGAACTTAATGTTTAATTGGCAAAAAAATCTTTATTTGAATGTTTTATTGAAAAGAGAGTATTATCACAGCAATTACTTACAGCAACGTCAACAGTTTAAATATGTATATGTATATTTCCTGTTATTTGAAATTATAGAAACGCAACCAATACTAATGAAACGAGGATCTTTTTATTACAATTTAAAACTCATGATTTTGAAACATAAGAATTTTTTTGCAAATTTTCGCAAATTCACAATTTTATACAAAATTTATAATATTTAGTATAAATATAGTAGTAAATTTAGTATAATATTTAGTAAACAAAATACTAATCAAGAAAATCTGACAAAATGCCAGAAGGAGCCAATAGGTACTCTCTTCAATTGTACTGAAAACAAAAATATGTAATAATAATTTTTTTATACAACGATAAAAACTTGAACATTGAAAAATTATTAGATAGGTAGATATAGGTGTGTACTTTAGGCGGCGCTCTAGGACTTCCGCATAATATTGTCTAAATAAAAAAATATATTATTCTTGGTTTGCAAAAAAAAAAAAAAAAATACGTGAGAATGCAAACATATATGAAGTGCGTAGAAGCTTGAAAGATTAGCATAGATAAACTAGGTTAGCATAGAATCTACGTTATTGGTTTATTTGTCGAATGTTAATATTGTCATAATATTAACTTATAGATTAAATGGCATTTTATTGTAGAACACTTACATAATATTGTATTCAATTAAGAGTGGGCGTAAAATAGGTATTTATGCCACTAGTGGGAAAAACTTAATTTTTTCTTTAAAGAGCCAGAGATTCTTCCACGAGATGAAAACAGTCATTATTATAATAATTGTATTAACATCTGCAAACATTCCAATGGGAAATTGATTAACATTAGAAGTTCACTGGTAAAACTCTATTAGATCTACAACAAGAATGTCTATTCTATTAGATCTAGATTCTAGAACATTACCTATAATTAAGTTTAGTGGCACTTATATTTATGGATCACTTTTGTACGAAATGAACAGAATAATTTTTTTAAAGTTTATTATTATTTCCTACTGCAGTTAGGATAATCTAAATAATAAGTATGCCACAAAGATAACAATATATTGTGACCGCATTTTGCGTTTTTAACATATTAAGATTTATTTGTGTGGTTATAAATACTATGTGGAAGTTCTCTTATCTGTTTTCGAATTTATCAGGACCCTAAAAGCTATAATTTCTATTAACTTTTCCGAATAAAAAATAACCACTTGATTTAATATTTGTTTTCCATTTCAGTGAGACCGGAACACTTATACATTTATTAAAAGCATGCTTGGGAACTGGAATATTGGCCATGCCATTGGCGTTCAAATGTTCTGGCCTTCTTGTGGGAATTATTGCAACACTTTTAGCATCCCTAATTTGCACACACTGCGCTTACATATTAGTAAGTTCTTTACAATTTAAATATTAATAAATTTTATCACTAATTTGTTAATAGGTTACATCTGCACATGAGTTGTATAAAAAAACAGGAAGAAATGCAATGACTTTTGCTGATGTTGCCGAAGAAGCTTGCAGGAGAGGACCGCAATGGGCTAAAAGATATAGCGGCTTTGCAAGGTAGGTCCTTTTGAACTGACTTAATAAATACAAAATATGACTGTTTTTAATTTACAGGCGGCTTGTTGATATAGCAACGTTTGTCACATACTTCGGAACTTGCAGTGCTTATGCTGTGATAGTAGCAAAAAATTTTGACAAGGTTACTGGTTATTATTGGGGATCATTAAACATAAGATTATATTTACTCATATTGTTAATACCATTAATTATTATATGCTACATTCCTAATTTGAAGTACCTTACGCCAGTTTCGATGTTAGCAAACGTTTGTATGGCTGTTGGTTTAGGAATCACATGTTACTATCTTGTCATCGATTTACCTCCAGTCAAGTCTGAACAACTTACTGCCGATATTTCATACTTTCCTAGTTTCTTTAGTATTACCATTTTTGCATTGGAAGCAATTGGCGTTGTAAGTAATACATTTTTTTAACAAAAGAACTATGTTTTTTACACATTACATTTTAACAGGTAATGCCGTTAGAAAATAATATGAATAGACCTGAAAAGTTTATTGGAATTACGGGTGTATTAAATCAAGGAATGGCCGTTGTAACCATAGCGTACATCCTAGTTGGATTCTTAGGATTTTTGCAATTTGGAGAGGGAACCAAAGCTAATGTAACTTTAAATTTGCCACCTGGTGATATGTAAGTATTTATTTTACTACATAATAAATTTTATGATTTTCGTATTTCCGATTTTCAACTAATTGCATTTTTGTATGTTACAGTGCAGCGCAAATAGTTCAATTATTGGTTGGAATAGGCATATTTTGTTCATTTACTCTTCAATTTTTCGTCTGCTTAGAAATTGTTTGGAAAGGAATAAAAGAGAATTTTAAGAGGAACGCAATGTTAGTAAATTACGCACTTAGAACTTTTATGGTTTTCGCATGTGTTGCTGTAGCCATTGCAGTGCCTACGATTGGACCTTTTATTGGTTTAATTGGAGCTTTATGTTTCTCTATCCTAGGACTTTTGATACCTATTTTTATTGAAATTGTTACGTTTTGGGACAAAGGTTTCGGGAAATATAATTGGAAAATTTATAAAAATATCATTGTTATAATAACGGGAGTATTAGCTTTAATATTTGGTTCTAAATCTGCCATCGAAGAAATAGTCGATATGTATGTAAATCCTGAAGGAAATAATGGAACGCGTTTTATAAACAGTACTGAAAGTTTAACTACAGCTTATATAAACACTACAACGGAACTTTATACAATGGCCTTATAACATAAGTTGTTTTAGATATAATTTTTTTTATAAATTTTAATATTATCTTTTATTTTTTATCAGCATTATTTTTTAATGCTAATTACGTGTAGATGCCGACGATTAGTATTTTTTTTTATAATTTAACTGTATGGAGCATTTAAACTAAGTGTTACATCTAATTTTAATTAGGTAGGTAAAATGAATTGTTTAATCAGTTTAACATTTGGATTAATTTAAGGAAGAGTGTTGCTCGTTTAATTATATTGTTAAGCTAGTTTATATTGAATATAAGTAATTTATTGATTATGCAATATGTTTATTATAATGTGCTGTATCTGTTTTTATTGATACCATCTATTTTATTTAGTTTATATTATTTAAATTATTATAACAAATTTACAAAATAAGAGAGTGTACAAAATTTAAAATTTTCAAGGAAATCTTTCCGGAATTCGTGATTGTTGCTCGGTGCTCAACAGTACTCACACATATAAATCGATTTTTATAATTTATATATTATTTATAAACTAAATTATTTAATAAATTTGTATTAATTATTACTATTCCTGTACATTATTTAAAAATTAATATTAATACAATTTATTATAGTTCAATTTTATAAATTAATAATTGTTAGTTATATTTGATATTACTGATATTGAAAAGACTGATGGTTAAAATATATATTAAGAAAAATTTGTTAGGTAATTAATTTTTTAATTAAATTGTGCCCAGGAATTTATTAAACATTTTTGTACATTGATTGTAATGCAATTATGTTAAAATCTGCGAATCTATCATTTTATCAAATGTACTTTTTTAAATTGCATTTTAAAATTTTTAAATTGAAGTGTATAGTTTTTTTAAATATAATTAAATAAGCACTCTATTATACATTTTAATTTGTTTTGTTTTGTAAGGTATACCCAGAACAAGGTTATATGCATGAGTAAGTTAAAACATAAGCTTGTCATGTAATTTACAGAGTACCTACCTAATTCGAATGAATACAATTTCAGCGAAAAATAAACAAAAGAAACAAAATAGTAAACAAAGTAGTAAATATTTGAAAAATAAAGAAAATAAATTAACGTGCGGGTAAATAATAAAAGTAGTAAATTTTGTAATAAAAATTATCCAAATATTTTAAGTAAATATTACAAGGGGATTTTGATTAAACGGTAAAATTGATGGAACATTGAAAAACTTTATAATTTACTCTTATCAATCTATTGTCTTTTTATCGTTCCTAAACTTCAATATCTTATCGAATTTTGTATTATTTTAGAGCTCTGAATAAAGTTAAAACAACATTGGTATGGTCTATCTAAAACCAAAACCAATACACGTCATATGCATTGACGAGGTCACATTAGATCAGTGTTGTCAAAAATTCTAACAAATATTCTAGTCCGGTACAACTTGGCTCTTCGGGAACTTGGCCTTGGTCTACACTAATTAAATATTTTTTAAGTTTTGAATTTTTTTAAGGTTTATTGAAAAATTACTAAATTGCTAAAGTTTTTCTGCAGATTATATTATGCCGTTGAATTTTTTGAAATTTGTTTATCAAATTTAAAATTATTAAACACAATTTTGCACAAATTATAACTTATAAAAGATTTTAGCAGAACATATTTTTTTAAAAGTTTTATGCAAATTTAGAAAACTCGAAAATTTGTTACGAGATTAATTGCCATCCAGATCGTTGAAACAAAGTTCTTTCAAACTTTTAAATTTCGTTATACAAGGTCTTTTCCTTCTGTCGTTTATGGTCTACTAGATGTTTTCCGAATCCTGCCAGCTTTCATTAGTTTTCGTTGTGCAAGTCTGCCGAAAATTTCGATTTCCTGCAAAAATCAACCTTTAGCTTCTGAACGATATCTGTCTTTGGTTGACACGTCATATGTTGCTACTTACTCTGATTACAGAAATATCCAGAAGAAATCAGTAGCTAATCAGCAGCTGAAATCCTGTTGTGCGACTCGAGAGAAAATACAGTAAGGAACAGAGTTGGTTCCCAAAGCAATTTAGAAGTCAGATTCCGTTTCTATCGTAATTTATCTGCCGTATAGAGAAATATTCAAATTATGTAGTTCTTTTGAATGGTAATAGTATATTGTTTTATTAGGATGGAAAAGTTACTTTTCCATCCGAATAAAACATGTTACCTTTTCTCCAAACGAACAAATTTCAAAAATAAATTTCAAAATTAGCAATACTCGGGAACTGCGCTAGATAAAAAAACTGATAAAAAAATTCTCCACCCTCGCTTGGTACACACTCCCATAAATTATCGGTAGAAAGGCATTTGCAAAAATTCAGATCGATCACGCGCAAAAAAATTCGATCTTCCTGCCGATACCCACTATGAAATTTTTTGAATTAGCAATAACTCGAGAACGGCGCTAGATATCAAAAAACTGAGCAAAAAATTCTCCCCCCTCGCTTATAATACACCCCCCTGGGGATTATCGGTAGGAAGGCATTAAGAATAGTTAACACAAAAAAATTACGTGATATTTGCCGAGACCCCCTCTCCTCCATGTGAAATTGAATGAGATTTGGCTCGACCCCCTCCCCCCCTAAACGTCTCACGTAAAATTAATGGACGCCCTCTAACCGAGCAAACGCTAGTTATTAGAACGAACTCTGATTAATGCGCATGCTCTCGTGCGTCTCGTACTGCTCTCATGATTGCCGTGTACTATGCTAGCTTTTGTCGCCCTCTCTCGGACTAATACCATAGCTACTAGTTTGAAATTACTTAGCAAGTGCATTTTACCGCTCTTTTCTGGTTTTGCTTTTATTTGTATTTTCGTTTTATATAATATTTATAACAACCAACAGCTATTACTTGCTAACTGATCACTTTATTTCTTGTATTTATCATTTTCTGCGTTGAAGGTTTATTAATATATGATATTAAAAATATTGCTAAATTATCTAAGGTTTAATGTATTTTTTATGAGTGTTTTAGGTTATATCTTATTTCTTTTGTTCATTCTTCAAATGACAAAAATTAACTTTGTATCGCACTTGTTCATGCTTTTCAAGGAATTTATTTATGTCATTCACTTAATATAAATGTTTATTTATTTGAATTCATTAAAAACAGTTTGGTTTTGTTTAAAATTAAAAATTACCGTAAAAAAGGTTAATAAAATGTTTTATTAATAAAATAATTATTATATTTTATTTAAGAGAATACCGCTTCTATTAGCTACATATTTTTATGCATTTCCAAAGCTTGCCACGAGGAGGCTAGAAGTCGGAATTTAAGCTTCGTCCCCTGTAAATGACATTAAATAATGTCCAAAAAATTGTTAAATCCTAAAACACTACTTAAATAAATAATCAAAATGAATGAGCTAAATTACAACTTATTTTTAAAATATTGATTGTTTTAAATAAATTGTAAAACAGGATACCTATTGTTGTCTTCTCTTCTTTTGCTGATTAGGAAAATAAGTTTGTTTGTCCATCTTTCTTTTTTTACTGCAATTACCTTCAATATATCTCTTTAATGTTGGAATTACTTTGCTCGCAGCCTCTTTTAAAGTTTCCAAATTATTTGGCATCTCATCTAATAGGTTTGAAATTCTTTGTCGCATTATTTCTTTATACATAACAGCGTCCACATTTTCTGTATGATGTTCATCGTTATTTAAATTTTCAACTTTCCCTGAAGTAAAATCCATAGTGGCATCATTTAATTTTAATTTTTCTTGTGATACTTCACCGATACATATATTTTGTTGATCAATTTCTTGACCTGCAATAGATTTCACAAGCATTCTCCTTTCATACAAAGAAACCATATGAACATGTTTACAAATTATATTCTTCACAGTATACTCGATACATTCACAGATATATTTATGCATGCAAATCGAACACACACTGCATAACTTACTCTCACAGTTGCATACATCACCATACAAAACAAAATAATACTTATCACCTTTATTGGAAGCTTTGACTTTAAATTTTCCAAATTCCATTTCTTCTATGTCTTCATTTAAGTTGCGTGCTTCTGCTTTCTTATGTGCTTTTGAAATCCCTCGGTCTTTATAATTATTAGAAGAAGGGCGTTCCACATTACTAATTGTTGTCCACATTTTATTTTCTACAGCCTCGTTGATCTTATCCAAAAGTTTTTCCAGAGTCGATTGTGTGTTTCTATCAAGTGAATCCTATGAAAAATTATTAAATCAATTTAATTTATTGAATTGCTTCAACTTAGTAATTTTATCAAAATTTATTAATTAAGCTAATAATTAACCTTTAAAAATTTATTAAAACTTTCGAGAGCCATATTTGTATTAATTCCTGCATTCAAGCGATGACAATATGCCCACATTTTTATCCTCGCTTCATTGGAAAAGTATTGTCTGAAAATATTAAAACGTTAAATAAATAATCAAACACCAAAAAGGTAACCGAGGTGACATCAAAAACTACAGGGGTATTTCTATCCAATCTACTATACCCAAGATACTGGATAGTTTGGTTTCAGTTCAACTGATGGATGCTAGCAAGAACTATATAGTGGCTAACCAACATGGGTTTTTTCCTGGTCGTTCGACTACTACGAACCTGCTGTCTTTTGTTACCGATATCGTAGAGTCATTCGAAGATCACATGCACGTGGACGCTGTATATACTGATTTTTCCAAGGCGTTTGATCGTGTATCACACGCTTCTCTTCTTTCTAAAATTACCTCTTTAGGATTTGGACCAATGATAATCCAATGGCTTAGTAGCTATCTAATGAACCGCAAACAGAAAGTGCGCATAAATGGTTTTCTCTCGATTGATATTTCAGTGTTGTCAGGTGTTCCACAGGGCTCTCACTGTGGTCCGATACTGTTTTTGTTGTTCATTAACGACATTGGCCAGTATATTAAGTACTGCAATTTTCTATTGTTTGCTGATGACCTTAAGATTTACAAAGCAATTAAATCAAATCATGATTGTTATTTATTGCAAACGGATCTTGATAATCTTAATCGGTGGTGTCAGAACAACAATCTGAACTTAAATTTTAATAAGTGCTCAGTGATATCGTACTCCAAGCATAGTTTCAATGCCTTTGATTACTCTATTAATGGAAAGATTCTTAATCGTGTCTCGGAGATCGATGACTTGGGCGTTTGCCTAGACACTGGCTTAACTTATAACAGCCACATTGCTAAAATATGTGGCAAGGCACTTCGCACTCTTGGGTTCATTCACAGACAAAGTAAATACTTTTCGGCTAATACAGTCAAAATTCTCTACTTCTCTCTCGTGAGATCGCAATTGGAGTACGCGTCATGTGTATGGTCTCCTTTTTACCATACTTCTATTGGTAGATTGGCATCGGTGGAGCGAAAATTTCTCAAATATTTCAACTTTAAACTTGGTTTTACAGCAGAAAATTTCTCTAGCTCCAACTGTTTAATTGCCTGCAACACACAGTCGTTGGAATACAGACGCTCGGTCGCTGACCTATGTTTTACTTATCGCCTGATCAATGGTGGATTTTCCTGTCAACGCTTGACAAATAGTTTCCAACCATTGGTTTCCCTGCATGACACTAGACATAAGAACCTCTTTGTTTCATGTCAGTATAGGACGAATTATGGCCTTCACAGCCCCATTTCAAGAATGATCCGTCTTGTCAACAGACTACAGAAAATCGGAAAGTTTGATTTGTTCCATCCGTCATTTCAAGAGTTCAAGCGATGTATAATGTGGAATATTGATATTATGCTTGGTGGTTAACTTACACCACCAAGTTATGTTAATTAATACTTTCTATGTAAAAAATGTTTTTGTATTTTTTTATGTAAACTGGTATACCCGTAAATAAATAAATAAATAAATAAATAAATAAACCATTGTGCCATTCAAATTAAACTGTTACCTCTGTAAATAAGTGCTAAAAACTATTTCATTTTGATCTGCAAGATTTTTAAAATATTCATTTTTTAATTTCCAAAAAGTTTCTTCATTGGTTGCAGTCATTATCTTCCCTAAATCTGTATTCATTCGTCGTCTTATTTCTTCATCTCTAATTTTTCTTTTCCCTTGAATTGTCCAATTTTTTCTGACGTGCCAAGCACATAAAAGTCTTCTTGGAGTGTTACCCATAACCGTTGTCCATGCGTTGTGGTACTTTGGATCGTCGTCACTCATCAAATAATCGGGATTTATTTCTTCACCAATACGTGTCTTAAATTCTTGCAAAAAAACTTCTTGTATAACTTGATCTTGTCTAGTGATTCAAGATATTAGATAAAAACATTTAAAACAATATTAAATTTAACCTGTTGGATATAAAGAAGGCAACAGGGAAACCAATATCTTGATTATCTTTCACCATCATTATTGTCAATTCAAATTTTCTATTGTTAGTTCCATGAGTTCCATCCATACATATAATTCGGCTGTACTTTTTAAGCTTGGTTTCCATTGACTTGTTCATGAATCCTAAAGCGAAATCGTTCTTTTCTAATTTTGGATAATCGTGACCTAAAATACCACCACCACGGGTTCCAATATAATAGCTAATAAGTACCCAACACCGTTAAGCCCACACCACACCATAAAACATTGAAACCCTTATCAGATAAATAAATATAATGCAATGAGCAATGCCCCCTTTCCAATACAAAATAATATTATTCAAATTAAAAACCAACCAAAACAGAGAATATAAATAATACAATAAAAATTACCAATTCTTTTGTACAAAAATGCATGGGATTTGCCACCAGAATTCCATTCTTCCACTTTAAGCGATACAGCTATCATGTCGTCGGGGTCTCTTCTATTATTAATATTAAATTGGGCACATAAGTTAGTTAAATCTTTGTTGTTCAAAAAATTAATTCTTTTCAATTCTGTTTCCTTCATTTCTCTTGCATCTTGAATGATTCTTCTTTTCGGTATTCCAGCTTTTAATTTATTAGCAAGTTCTTCTCTCTGTGCATTCGTTAAACGTTGACTTCTAAAACTTAAAGTATGCCCAACATGAGTTTCCACAAAATTAACTTCAACTTGACCTAGAAATAATTATAATAAGTAGTTATTTAAAGAAATACAAATTTAAAAAGATTCAAGTTTTACCATTATTTTTAAAATGAGCTATAATTCTAGATGGACAAACGCCATTGATCTTAATACTACCACCTTTCTTCATCATTCTCTTCGTTGCAATACTCTGATACCCTTAAATGAAACAATATTTAATTAATCAAACCATTTTCTATGAGAAATCCCTACCACATGAATTACTTCGATTACAATTGTAGTAAATGATCTTTTTATCGGTACGGCTTACTGATTTCTGATTAGCATAATTAACATTTCGTTCTTCTAGTGCCATCCAACTTTCAAATGCTTCGTGATTTGGAAAACTTAAATTTTCTTGTTGTATAATAATATTATGGACATCTGAAATGTGCTGCATTAGTAAAATATATGTTGCAAAACTATGTTTAGAATCATCCAAACAAAGTGGACAAAAAATATGATATGTCTTTTGGTTCTCGACTTCAAGTAAATGCAATTTCCGTATATGTGTCGATTTCTTGTAGAACCATTACAAAATGTTTTCGTGCAAAGTGGGCACGTAACACTAAAATAATAATTATCTTTACAATTATTTGCTACATAATAATTAAATCTATTAATAATTACCTCTCCATAACTATATTTATATTATCAGGTAAATAAAGTAAAACTTTCTGTAAAACTGAATCACACAAAACCTAGAATTTAAATATATAACCTACAAACACAGAAAATGATAAATCGACTGATACGACAAATAACAGTTAGCAATTAAAATAGCTATTGGTTGTTATAATTATTATATAAAATGAAATAATTTCACACAAATAAGACAGTAAAACTTTTCGATTCAAAGCAAAACCAGAAAAGAGCGGTAAAATACACTTGCAAAGTAGTTTCAAAGTAGTAGTTCGAGAGAGATCACACAGTGTACAAAAACCTAGTACGCGGCAATCAAGAGTGCAGTACTGAAAAGCGCGGAGCATGCGCATTAATCAGAGTTCGTTCTAACAATTAGCGTTTGCTCTCTAACCGTCTATTCATATTTTATATTTTATTTTTTTATTTTTTATATTTTATTCAAATTATAACCGCATATAAAAAACCTATTTCGGTTAATTTTTTTGTTAATTTTGGTGTTTTTTACTACATATAAATCCGCTCTCTAATTATAAATAACAATATCTTTCATTTTAGTCTTTAATAGAGAGGGGAGAAAAGTTTTTACTGTGTTCTCAAGCCACACCTGTACAATCTGAGCATGCGCGTTGGTCTCGAAATTTTCCATTTAACTTGTTCTTGGTCTATCTTTTTTGTGCTTTTGGTACAAACGAAAAGTTTTGCGGTACAAACAGGTACAAACAAAGTACAAACGATTTCACCAAGTCCAATTTCAATATTTTGAGGTAGGGGTGTGGCATGTCCCTGGAACCTTCACTTTGAAAGTGCTGTAACTTTTTCGCTTTCTTGGTACAATCGAAAATTTTTGTGGTATAAACAGGTACAAACGAAGTACAAACGATTGCAACAAGTCCGATTTCAATATTTTGTGGTGGGGGTGCTGGCATGTCCCTGGCATCCCCACTTTGAAAGTGCTGTAACTTTTTTGCCTTTTTGGTACAAACGAAAATTTTTGCGGTACAAACAGGTACAAACGATTGCACCAAGTCCGATTTCAATTCTTTGAGGTGGGGGTGCCGGGGACATGGAGTTTACCCCAAAATTACTCAATTTTGTTAAAATAATGTCACATTTCTAGTTATTTTTTTACCTGCCTATGCAGTTTTACTTTCGAAAAAAACTTTGCCACGTGGTTTTATGTATGTCGCTAAGGAAAAGTTTGACTTTCGTGTTTAAAGTCGATAATGAAACAGCTGACTTTCGTGTTGTTTGAAGACAAAGTTAATTTCCAGTTCCAAAAAAGAATTTTCGTTTAGTAAAAAGTAGCATAAAATATAGTTTACCTTATATAATATGTTTGTCCGGAAGCTTAAAGCACTAGTTTCGAGTTCTTTTGGTTAGATCGTTCAAAACTGAGGTTAACCTCAGAAGCAAGGTAATTTTCCAAATCAATCCGACCGCTGAAATTAAGATTATTCAATATTTGTAGCTTATCAGTAAATAAAGGTGCCGATTATTATGCTGTTTTTCTTATTCACTACCGACAATTAGATTTATTAAAAATTATACAAAAAACTTCTTATTTCGGTCTATCGGTTTCTTTCTATTTCGAGAAAGAGTTCCAGTATTAACCTCACGATTGGTTAAACCGCTTTCGGTAATCGGAACAGTTAGTTAATAATAGATAATTATCAATTATAATTGATGGCGGCAATGCGGCAATCATCAACTCAGAAGGATCGCCGGCTTTTCGTGCTTTCCGAAGCACTAAAAACGGTCATCAGGAAGTTTCAAACTTTCTCCGGATTTAAACCGGGTACTTGGACTAACTAAATTCATGACAGTGCTATATATATATTGAATATTGAAATATTGAAAAACAAAAAAATACAAATTGAAATTTAAAAAACTGGATCTAGTAGTGCAATATAGGCCTCATTTTACGATTGTTATTAATCTTTAGTTTCATTTTTTCAAACTTTTGAAATAGTTAACATTCAGTAGGAAATCAATAAAATTAAATTGAAAAATAAAATATCTTACTTATTATTGAAATATTAATTTTCTACATGTGCAGTTTTCACTTCACAGTTAAAATTCTATTTTGACCTTGTTTTATTTATTTAATTCAACCATAAATAGCTCGTACAGGAGATGTATCGATGTGTCTATATATCTGGAGGTGTTTAACTATAGGCTATAAAGTTTGATTTTTGAACTTTGGTCGAAAGAAAAATTTGTAAAGGATTGACTTCCGCATTCCCGATTCCAAAATTAATTTAAAATTAACAAAAAAAGAATTAACAAAAAGTTGAAATTCATGGACATTGTACATAATGCAATTCACATAATATGATTTAAGCTTTAGAAAACTATTCGTTGTCTCCTTCCCAATGGTTTTTTCCATTTTTACCTGTGTTGCAAAAAAGCTGGAAAACCTTGCAAGCGAAAAAAAAGGTCAAAGGTTGACGAATTTCGACGGGTTTTTTAAACAAATTAATATAAAACCAAACTCATGAAGATTACAAAACTCAAAAAAATCAAAAATTTCCACAAAATAACGGAACCGCGACGGCATTTAGCAAAAACGTTTTAACTCTCGTGGGGGTGACTTTTTGTACTTTTTAGATTTTTTTAGCTGTAAATGTACGCACCAATACCCGTATGCAAAATTTTACATCTTCAGGACGTCTCAAAGTAGCTTTATAAATATTTAAAATAATATTATCCAATTTTTCTTCTGATTGCGATGGTAATTTCCACATGCACTTTTATTGGTTACAAACCTAAATATAACAAAACTTTAGTTAAATTTAAAATGTCTTCAAGTTTTGCTTTAGCTTTATTGGTGAAAGATAAATCATCATAGTTAATTTTCAAAGAATATCAAGCCGTTCAGGTAATAATTTTAGGGGTAGGGATTTTTTGCAAAAGCAGATGTAAATTTTAGGTAATCCAGTTGTTACCTAGTGTCCTTAGAGTGTTCACTTCTCTTAAAAATCAGCATAATTGTGTCAAAATGCCAAGAAGTAGATATTTAACAGAATTAGAGAAACAAACTATATTTTAGTTTTGCGCGACGAAAGTAAATCGCTAACTAGATCAGTAAAAATTGGCTATGTAAACATTGCATAACTTTCCCCATTAAATTTGGGTATAAAAATTATTATCTTTCAACCTCCTCTTTTCGGGTACCATTCGACGTGAAAGACCGCGAAGAAGCTACAGTTTGCATCAAAAAGTTAAAAAGTTGAAAAATTTGAAAACTCATTAAATTAAAGGTGCAGATTTACTTCTTTGCACACATAATTAGAGGGTCAATTTTCGTCCGCCACCCTCTTACCGGGTACCGTTCGACGCGGAAGATCTGAAGGAAGCGGCAGGTTGCATCTGCGAGGCTCAAAAATGGCGCTACGCTGGACGCGGGGCGTAAAACCCGAAAACATGTCAAAATTATATTAACGTCAAACTTTAATTAATTTCCGAAATTTTTAGAATCGAGTTGCGACGCTACTCGCATTTCGTCTAACTAGATTTACGTGTTTTAGAAAGAGATGCAACACGGTACGATTAAATAATTTGGGTATAACAAATGGTGGTCTAAAAGTAATTGACACTTGAACTTTTTTTATTTTCTTTATCATTTCTGCAATTTTCAACGAATTTTCACCATTTTCAACTGGCCTCTAAGTTTAACCATGATTTACATTTATGCCAAATTTTTTGACACTTGGTTGCGTGGTTTAACCTGGGCAATTGATACTATTTCTTTTCATGATGTCGTAATCACAGACATACATATAGACGAACATCCAACTAAAATTCATCAAAAACTTATCAGGGCATGATAAGAAACATTTTATTACCAAAATTTCGATTTTTGATTTTTGAATGGTTCACAATACTTTTCCTTATACACGTATGAGGAACTATAAGCCGATTTTTAAAAAAAATTGATGAAAGTGAAAGTGAAATTCTCTAATTCTGTTAAATATCCACTTTTGACATTTTGGCACAATTATGTTAATTTTCAAAAGAACTGAACACTCTAAGGACACTAGGTAACAAATTACTCTCACGATCTATCTATCTATCTGATCTAGTCGTTTTGTTTCCTGACAGAAGCATCGTGACTTAATAGGTTCTTTATTAAGCAAATTACCTCGGTGGTTTGCCATTGCCTACCGAGTGAAGCCCACAGATCTATCTTGGACTTTTTAGATCACAGCAGTATATTCGACGCGACCGCGGTAAATCGCGGTTACCCGCTTCCCAGTCGGTCGAAATAGGTTTTACGCCATAGGTACTGCTGGTATACTGTCACGATACATATCCAATATCCATATCTCACAGCGAATTTACTACCAGAAACTACACATTTAACATACATGGAGATAGTACTTAAAATCTTGAATTAAATACATAGATTACATGATCGACTTTGAGATCACTAAAACGAGTTAAACGGAATACCTAGTTAGATTCCCAAAAGTCTGTTTTTTTATGTTAATTATTGAGTCAGGGTCGAAGTAGCGCATTAGTGAACTAAATCATTGGGTTAGGGACTTAAAAAATGGAGTAGGGGAGACAAGGGAGACTTGATACATTTTTTAAAAAAACAACGTTTAAATTAATTTAACAACTGTTACCGAACTCGTTTACATATTGGTACTATCTTGGACTACATTTCTGCAACTAAAAAATTTTATTATTATTGAAAATTTAAATATTTGATGGTGTTATAAATTTTTTACATAACCTTGCAAAATGTCTCTAGCCTCCCTCATATGCGGGAGGTATGATACAATCACTGGGAGGTTTGATACAGTACAGATGTTTATGTTAACTAAAGCAATAGAAAAAAAAATATTTTATTTCTTAGACACTTAGAAGTGTCATTCATAATTTAACAGATATTGGCTCTTGGTCGCTATAGGTTTCAATATAAGTCTCAACAGCTATTTTGCCTTTTACTTGCCTGACAATTTGTTTACCAATAAATAAGTTGCGTTTGGCCTGTTGAGCTTTCACATGTTCTTTTTTCTGGTCAAATTTTATGTTCGGCTTCAATAGCTTTCTTTCTTCTGCTTTCTTTCTGTTTAGCACTTGTACTAATCCTCTCGAGCCAAAGGTATCAAACCTCCCCGAATGACAAATTTATAAAATAAGAAAAATCATGAAAATAAGCAATTCGATTTAACATTACCAACACCTGTATCATACTCTAAATTAATTTCAGATTCCCGTAATACTAATGAAATTTTCGAAATATTGTTATAAAAATCATAAAATCTTACGTTAGATAAGTGGAAACTTACATTGAAGTGCAGGAAAACACACTTTAACCTATAAAATGCTTAGATTACGTACATTCACTTCTATATTACAAACTGGACTAGTAGATCAACTGTAATCCATGTTGCATCCATACAGAATCCTTTACCAATAATATAACGTAAAATTCGACTGAGTCTCAAGCCTCCCGATGTATCAAGCCTCCCTAGTCTCCCCTATATACAAATTTAACTGGATATCTACAATATTAAAATATAAAACTTCAAGACGTTTCAATAAACTATAATATTGGCTTGTGTCGGATAATAACAAGTAATATAAAATAGGTATTACACTACTTATTTATTTGCGTTGTACTTTTTTATCTGCTTGTAGTATTTGTACTGTGTTTAAGCATGCTAATAAACGAATAAACCGTATTTTCTAAGATATGCATACAATTATTTTAATTGTATGTAGTATTATAAGTGTTATAGTGATTGTATAATAAGTATTATTTCACTTTTATTTAATTTTCAATGCAAGGGTAAATTCACATATTTTATTAATAAAATTATTGTATCATGTTATATTTTAGAGAAATTGGAACATTAATACATTTTGTTAAATCATGTTTAGCATCGGGAATTGTAGCAATTCCGTTTGCTTTCAGCAATGCAGGATTGTTGTTAGGAACTATTGGAACGATTGTAATAGCAATAATAAGCACCCATTGTGCATACGTATTGGTGTGTATAATATTATTATTTTAATTCTAACAATAAAAATTCAGAAATCAGCTCCTGTTCTATTTTTAAAATTGAATTTCTGACATCTTTATAACCTATTTGTCTAAATCTCTAATTCTTATAATATTTATATTATTTGTAGGTTTCGTGTGCTCACGAATTGCGAAAAAGAACAAAGAGAGATATACTAACATTTGCTGATATAGCTGAAGAAGCGTGCTTGTTAGGTCCTAAATATTTACAAAAATACGCAAAATTTTCTAGGTATACTATAACTTGATTAATTTTTTTATTTTGTTATATCATGTAAATGTATGGAACATTTATTTGAGGGTTTTCTTGAACTTGTTTATTCGGAAATAATATAAATGCTTAGTTTTTCGGGTATTTTAAAATATTTTAAAGTTAAATATACGCAGGGCCGGATTACGTTTATTTGGCGCCTATTTAATTTACCTGTTAATAATTTAAAGCATAAAACGTGCTTAGACTCTAAAAAAATATTTGTCGTCGTAACAAAATAATTAGTAGCAATAGCCTCAACAGAATTTTTTGCTGTTACAACAAATTTTATGCTGCTTAGAAAAAAAGTTTGTTCTAAACACAAAAAAGTTTGTTGTAGCAGCAAAAAATTCTGTTGAGGCTATAGCTAGTAATGCTTTTGTTATGACGACAAATCTTTTTTCACAGTGTACAAGTTTTTTTTATTAAAAACCAAGACAAAACAAAGTTACAAAGATACAAATCTTTCAGTATCGGCGCCTGAAAATTTATCAGCTGCTGCATTTCTTTCATCGACAGCAGAAGTATCAAATTCAAATTTAATTTTCTGGTTAGTTAGTTTTCACTTGACTTCCTAAAATATACGAAAAAAGAGTATAAGAAGCGATATTTCAATTTTCATTGTGGAAATATAGAAATTTTACACTCTATCTACTTGTGTTAGCTATATCAAATATTCCTTTTGCGCTTGTCGATGGTTGATCGAATTCCTGTTTTCCATAGTCGGCGACGTCAATTTGATTTTTTGCTTGAAAATGAGTCTAATTTTGACACTTTCTCTAGTAAAACCAGTGACGGCGCCAGGCGTGGGCCATGGTAGGCACTTGCCTACTCTGTTGATTGCAGTGCCCACCCAATTTATTTAGGTGCTTATTTCAATAATGTATTTTTATGAGTTTATTTATAAATTTTGTGTGCTCCTGCCCACCCCAAATATATTAGGCCCAATTTATGCCCACCTATTTCTAAAATGCTGGCGCCGTCGCTGAGTAAAGCTTGAACTTTTTCTTTCATAAATGTATTAATAAAAATAAAAATTTAACCCTTGAATTTAACTGAATTTAAAAGGCTGGCGCATTTTCTGCAAACGGCGCACTAGGCTTTAGCCCAGTCACCCTAGTGCATCATATGGCCCTGAATATACGTGCACATTTTCGCCTTTTAACTATTTTTGTATATTGTAATGATATTTCTGATCAGCAGCCGGTGTTTTTGGTTGAGGCTTGTTTACTTGGTAGTTTGGATTCTGTTGGAGTCACTAATCGATTTGCACCGCGATTAAGAGACTTGTTTTTATGCTCGGCAGGTCGGTCTTTATTGTTAAATGCCAATAACAAACAATGACTCGGAATTGTTACACAATACACTACTTTTAACACAAATATTATTGTTTTTCTGTAAAGAAATAAAGGTGTTGTGAAACCAGTGACAAATCTTGCGAACGTGAAGCTATAATTGAAAAGTGTTTAGAAGAAATATGGTGCATACTGTATAATTTGAGACTTACGAGGGAATTTGTTGTTATAAGGTTGGAAGGGTCGTTCGTGGAGAAGAGGACGTTGTGCGTCCACGAGAATGTGTGCGTTTTCCAAGTGTGATATCATTTTTTTGCGTTAATTTGTCAGCCGATTAACTGATTAAGTCAGGGAGCATATCCTGATGGTTGATAGTGTGATTGCACAAACAAAAATATTGTTTGCTTTTTGTTTCAAGCTGAAATAAAGCAGAAAATTAAAATTTGGTATTTTGATGATAAGAAAATTTAATATCGCCGACCGCCATATGCATTTATACTACGATTATAATTTTAACAAAATTTACTTACCTCAAATGGAATTTGGATTGAATTTATATGAAATAGAAGAATACACGTGTGTAATTAAGGCGATTATCGAAGAAATTTCACAAGAAAACAAAACTATCCGATCAACTCCGGTAACCAAAGTTTCAGTAGCAGAAACACCTGTTGTATCCAGTGTGATACGGGAGCATTTGACCAACAACAAAGAGGAAAGCAGTGGACCTCAAACGTTAATCAAGCTAAGAAATTATTGTTTATTTAAACTATTTTATTTCTCGGAATTCTTATAATTTTCATATTTTTAATACTAACATTATTACACTAACAGTGGAATTTGGTAAATGAATTTAGAAGTCATATTTGGTATAAAAGTAAATGCAATTCATTTATCAAGTGTCGCTACACAATACACAAAGAGTCAAGAAACAATATTATTAAGTTTCAAGTTATTGGTATTAAATAAACCCTATTTTGCGATAAAAAAAAAAAAAGGTTTTTGTTTTCTTGAATCACATGATTCGTGGGTTTCAAATTGAATTCGCTCCTGAGAGTCAAGTAATTCCGAAGTTATCTGAGCTAGCTGGAGAAAAAGGTAAGAGTGTGTAGAGTTTATAAAATTTACATTACATCTTTTTGGCGCAACAACGTGGTGCTCGAAACCACGATTTCAATAATAAACAGGGTAGTTTAGACTAAAATAAATTAAATAAATCAAAATGGCAGAAAACGGATCAGAGGATGGTAAAATACAGGTAGAGGAAAGTCAAATAGAGGAAAGTCAGGTGGAAGAAAGACAGGTAGAGGAGGGTCAAGTTAGCGAACAGGTGATACAAGTATGGGAATCGCCGATAACACCGCCAATGCACAGTAGTACAAAAAAGGGTTCGATAGATCAGGGGGGAATAAGCATAGAATTATTAAGGCAAATTATGAATAAATTAGATCGAAATACCGAAATATTAAGAAGGGAAATGAAAGAAAGTCAAAACGAAATGAGAGAAAGTATAAGTGGGGATGTGAATAAATTAGATAATAAATTAGATCAAACTACCGAAAGTATAAGAAGGGAAATGAAAGAAAGTCAAAAAAAAATGAAAGAAATTCTAGAAAAAAAATTAGATCAAAATGTAGAAATAGTAAGAGGGGATATGAATAGGGGTTTTCAGGAATTTCAGGAGAAATTTAATAATTGGGAAGAAAGACTAAATATAACAAATTCAAGGGTAAAATCGGTAGAAGAAAAAGTTATTGAAACGTTAAAAGAAAATGTAATTTTAAGGGAAGAAATAAACGTAGATTTACAAAAACATAAAACGTACATTTCTATAGAAGTGGGAGATAAATTGAGGAATGCAGAAACCAAATCGATTAGGACAGTAAATGAAATGATAACGGGAATAGAAGATAAAGTTTTTCAATCTGTTATAAATAAAACGCTGGAAGAGGGAACTGAAATTGCAAATGTGGTAAGAGATATAAAAAAATTAGAAAATGATGTTGCTCATAATGGTGAAAAATTACGAACTTATGAACAAGAAGTAAAAATGCAAAGGGGAAATATTAATGTAATTGAGGGGAATTTAAATAAAAAATTGGAAGACACCATAAGGGATATTGAACGGGGCAAAATTCATAATCTAACATTCACAACGGGAATGGGAAATAGTACAATGAATAAATCATTGCAAGAAATTTCTAATTATATTAATAAAAATCCAAAATTAAAATTTTACGGACAACCACAATCAGGGATTAACCCAAAACACTTCATAAAATATGCTAAGCCTATGGTCGATCAAGTATTTGATGCGGAACAATTAAAAGTGATTCTTGGTTCGATGATGAAGGGAACAGCCGAGGAATGGTTCGGGATTCATCAAAATAATTTCAATACTTTTGATGAATTCTCAAATATGTTTTTGGATAGATATTGGGGGGATGAAGTGCAAGAACTGGTAAAAAATGAATTAAAATCGGGAAAATACAATGGGTTAGGCAGTAGGAATGATTATGCGGAAAGGCTAATTAATGCTGTACTTAATTTAGATCCTCCTTATAGTGAAAAGGAAATAATAAAATGTTTAGCTAGCCATTTTGATTTATCTATTAGAAATAGGATAGTAGTCGAGAAGGTCGAAACTATAAGCGAGTTTGGGGCATTGCTAAGGAGATTCGATCACGGGTATACGCCTAATTACGAGCATAAAAATTTTAATAGAGTGTTCGATAACAGAGTTGTGCATTATCCCGAGAGAGTAAATCAATTCATGCCAAGCCGCGGTGACAGTAATTATCCTAGGGATAATAATAATTTAAGAAATAATTATAGCAACAATGATAATTACCAAAACGGATCAAGTTCACGATTTAATAATAATTATAATCAACAAAATTCATTTCAAAATAGACCCATAAATAACAATCAAAATTATAATAGTAATTACAGGAATGCTCAAAATAGTAATGATAACAATCAAAATGGCTATTCGAATAGAAATTACCAAAATAATAATAATCAATATCAAAACAGGAGATATAGCAATTACGATAGTCGACCGCAATTTCAAAGGTCTACGAACCCAAATATGAATAGAAATAATAACGACAATAATAATGTAAGAGAGGCTCAGGTGAACGCTATAACAACAACACAAGCACCGGTAGTTAATTCGAATGTAGCTACTGCAAATCAAAATTTTTAATTCCGGACAACTCAGTAAATTTTCTAGTAAACACGTATGAACATCCTAGAGAGTTTATACTAGAAAACGATCAATTTTCGGAAATTGAAGAAATGTGCAAGCTGCCATTTATTAATGTTCTTGTAAATAACGTAAAATTTAAATGTTTGGTAGATACGGGCGCTGAGTTGTCCATTTTAAATCAAGATTTAATTGAATCTAATATAAAAAATTTTGAAAAGAAAATAATTAGTACGAAAAAGGTGAATCTGATTAGTGCCAATAGAAAGAGGTTTGCGGAGGTAAATAAAAGTGCTATCGTAAAAATCAAAATAGGTAAATACGAAATTGAGGATGACGTCTTAATTATGAAAAATTTAAGTGTAGGGTGTATAATAGGAATAGATCTGATTAATAAATTTGGGATGATAATTGATGCGGTAAATAGGCTAATCACAATCGGAGAACAGTCAATCGAGTGGATAGAGGATATAAACGGGGATAATAATAAGAAATTAGTAAAATTAAATATTTTGAACAGACAGGTTAGTAATGTTAGAAAGGAAAGGATATTGGAAGATGATGAGGAGATGAATGGGGATAAAGTTGTTAATTATGTTAGTGGGAATGATTGCGAGATGAATTATGTTCAAGATTGGGAAGGGGTTGATTTTTGTGAAGAGGAATATTATGGAGATGATAAAGAAGTTAGTAAGTTAGTAGGGGATGTTAATGTTCGAAATGATAGACTGTTGAATTGTGAAAAAGAATATTTACAAATCATTGATTATCTATTGAAATCAAATGAAAATTTAATTAATAATAAACCTAGTGTAGCCAAAGATTATGAGCATAAATTAAACGTGAATGAGGAAAAGTCGTTCAAATGTAAGACGTATCCGATTCCTTTTGCCTATAGAGAGAGAGTACGAGAAGAAATAAATAAGATGTTACAGGATGGGATCATTCGAAAGGCATCTACTCCTTATATTAATCCTTTGGTAGTAGTCAAAAAGAAGGATGGAAGCTTAAGATTAGTATTAGATGCACGAAACATCAACATGATAACTCAATCACAACATGAATCTCCAGAGGGGATAGAGTCATTATTAGCTAGATTGGGGGGTACTAATTATTTTACCAAGTTAGATTTAAAAAATTCCTTTTGGCTTATAAAATTACACCTAGAATCACAAAAATATACGGGATTTTCAGTAGACGGGTCTACTTATGTGTTTAGGGTAGTTCCTTTTGGGTTATCTACTAGTTGTGCTGCTCTAGTTCGTGCTATGCAAGGAATTCTAGACAAGTATTGCGAATTCAGCGGTCATTATGTTGATGACGTAGTAGTATTCAGTAAAGATGAAGATGAACACCGAAAACATTTAGACATTATTCTGAGGGAGCTAAATCAGTCGGGTTTAAAATTAAATTTGGAAAAGTGTGAATTCTTTAAAAGCGAAATAAATTATTTGGGATATGTGATTACCAAAAACGAAGTCAAAGTTGACGATAAAAGATTAAAGGAAATTCATGATTATCCTAGGCCCTGTAACATTCGAACGTTACGAGGATTTTTGGGTTTTGTAAATTATTATAGGAAGTTCATACCTAATTATTCTGAATTAGCAGCACCCTTGTCTGGTTTGCTTAGCAAAAATATAAAATGGAACTGGGACAAAAATTTACAACTTAATTTCGATAAGATCAAGAATGAATTGTTAGAGAATATGAAATTAATTCACCCTAATTTTGCACAAAAATTTATTTTAAGAACTGACGCTTCTGATATTTCTATAGCAGGGGCATTATTTCAAATTCAAAATGAAGTTGAAGTACCAATTTGTTTTATCTCAAGAACGTTGAGACAAGCTGAGAGGAATTACACAACTACCGAAAAAGAAATGCTAGCAATAGTACACTCTTTACAAAAATTAAAATTCTATCTAGTGGGTAATAAATTTGAAATTCAAACAGACCACTCTGCTTTAACTTTCTTGATGAGAACAAAATTTACAAACAATAGGATATACCGTTGGGCATTAATCATACAAGAATTTGAGTTTGAAATAGTACACATTAAAGGAAAAGATAATGTAATAGCAGACGCACTAAGTAGAAAAGATGTACCCAAAAATATAACTAAAAATATTTTAATTGCTATGAATCAATTGTCCTCTAATGAAAGACCTTTTTCGAATGCAGAAATTTTGGAAGCACAGTCAGATTCATGTTTTGATATTTTAAGGGAAAGATTAAGTAGAAATGATGAAAATGTTATTAAATCATTTTGTATCAAAAGGGGATATTTAATAAAATTATTAAACGGTTTAGAGCTCTACTTAATTAACGAACAATTGACTATTAAAATTAGTAAACAATTACACCTAAAATACGGTCATGTAGGTATCAGAAAAACTTGGTTAATCTTTAGAGAAAATTTTTATTGTAAACATGATCTGTCATTGATAAAACGAACTATTAATAAATGTCATTTGTGCATTATGGGCAAATATAAAAATTATCATAACAAGAATTACATAAGTAGCATAATTTCATCTGAGCCTGGTGAGAAAATTGCCATCGATTACATTGGTAATTTAATTCCAAGTGATGATGGATATAAAAATATTTTGATAGTAGTAGACGTGTTTTCAAAATTTGTAAAATTATATCCAACGAAAGCGTGTAATACTGATATTTCTATTCTTAAACTTGATCAATTTTGTAATGAAATAATTAAACCTAAGACTATAGTTGCTGATAATGCCACTTATTTCAATAATGAAAAATTTAAATCTCATTGGTCTAATCTTGGCATAAAATTGGTGTTTGTTTCGATAAGAAATCCTCGGGCCAACTTGAGTGAACGTTTTGTTAGGGAGTCAGTAAAATTTTTGAGATTAAGGGTATATCAGAATCAAACAGATTGGTACAGGCATCTTACGGAAGTAGAAAAGTTTATCAACCATGCTCCAAATACTGTGACGGAGGAATCACCTGTCTTCTTAATGTTTAATGAACCACCTGACCGACCATGGTTACTAGAAAAAAATAAAGATTATCAGGAAACGTTAGTTAAAGCGAAAAACAAAATTAATAAACGAATAAGAAATTATTTACAAAAAGAAAATGATAAAATTACCAAACATTGTAAATTTTCGATTGGTGATTTAGTAGTAGTAAGGAGTCTGCGGGTAGGAAATCGAGCAAAGAACCAATGTTTAAAGTTGCAATTGCCATTTGAAGGTCCTTACGTCATAGATTCTGTAAACGAAAACACGTATTTGTTAAAATATCCAGATTCAAATAAATTAAGAGGAAAATATAACCTGGATAATATTTATGCTTATGATATTGAAAATAATTATTCATCTTCAGGATCAGAACTTGATATGTAATGAAAAATATTTGTAAATAAAATTAAGAAGTTTTTATTTCAGTTAATTTTAAAAAAAAAAAATAATTATTATTTTATTTTGAATTGAGTTATAGTTTAATTTTTTGGGAAAATTTTAAAAAATTGTGATAGCTTTAGACTTGATTAAGAAATGAAGACTATGATTTGTTTCTTACCTTCCTTTATAGCTGAATATTGCTCAAGCCGATATTTGCTTGCGACAATCTAGTTGTCTTATCAAATGATCAACTTGGAGCAAGGGGATATTAGATGTAATGATATTTCTGATCAGCAGCCGGTGTTTTTGGTTGAGGCTTGTTTACTTGGTAGTTTGGATTCTGTTGGAGTCACTAATCGATTTGCACCGCGATTAAGAGACTTGTTTTTATGCTCGGCAGGTCGGTCTTTATTGTTAAATGCCAATAACAAACAATGACTCGGAATTGTTACACAATACACTACTTTTAACACAAATATTATTGTTTTTCTGTAAAGAAATAAAGGTGTTGTGAAACCAGTGACAAATCTTGCGAACGTGAAGCTATAATTGAAAAGTGTTTAGAAGAAATATGGTGCATACTGTATAATTTGAGACTTACGAGGGAATTTGTTGTTATAAGGTTGGAAGGGTCGTTCGTGGAGAAGAGGACGTTGTGCGTCCACGAGAATGTGTGCGTTTTCCAAGTGTGATATCATTTTTTTGCGTTAATTTGTCAGCCGATTAACTGATTAAGTCAGGGAGCATATCCTGATGGTTGATAGTGTGATTGCACAAACAAAAATATTGTTTGCTTTTTGTTTCAAGCTGAAATAAAGCAGAAAATTAAAATTTGGTATTTTGATGATAAGAAAATTTAATATCGCCGACCGCCATATGCATTTATACTACGATTATAATTTTAACAAAATTTACTTACCTCAAATGGAATTTGGATTGAATTTATATGAAATAGAAGAATACACGTGTGTAATTAAGGCGATTATCGAAGAAATTTCACAAGAAAACAAAACTATCCGATCAACTCCGGTAACCAAAGTTTCAGTAGCAGAAACACCTGTTGTATCCAGTGTGATACGGGAGCATTTGACCAACAACAAAGAGGAAAGCAGTGGACCTCAAACGTTAATCAAGCTAAGAAATTATTGTTTATTTAAACTATTTTATTTCTCGGAATTCTTATAATTTTCATATTTTTAATACTAACATTATTACACTAACAGTGGAATTTGGTAAATGAATTTAGAAGTCATATTTGGTATAAAAGTAAATGCAATTCATTTATCAAGTGTCGCTACACAATACACAAAGAGTCAAGAAACAATATTATTAAGTTTCAAGTTATTGGTATTAAATAAACCCTATTTTGCGATAAAAAAAAAAAAAGGTTTTTGTTTTCTTGAATCACATGATTCGTGGGTTTCAAATTGAATTCGCTCCTGAGAGTCAAGTAATTCCGAAGTTATCTGAGCTAGCTGGAGAAAAAGGTAAGAGTGTGTAGAGTTTATAAAATTTACATTACAATATATTATTATAAATTAATATCAATTAAATATCACAAATTTCGTTTATTTTCAGGCCAATTGTGGATATACTGATTTTTACTACATATTTTGGAATTTGTAGTGCTTATACTGTAATAATAGCAAAAAGTTTGGATAAAGTTACAAGTTTTTATTGGATTTCTATTAATATTAGAATATATATCGTAATATTGTTGATACCCTTCATACTACTCAGCTATATTCCAAATTTGAAATACCTAACACCGGTTTCTATGATGGCAAACATATTTTTGGGTTTAGGACTTGGAATTACCACTTATTACTTAATTAAAGATCCACCACCGGAAAGTGTTCAATTGGTAGAAGACATCAGTAAACTACCTAAATTTTTCAGTTGTACAATTTTTAGTTTAGAAACTATTGGAAGTGTAAGACTATATTTTATTTTTTAATTCCTTTACTCCTATATTCTTTCTTAAGTCTTTGATTTGAAGTAGTAAAAACGTGACAGTATCGTTTCCATTTTGTAATACATTTATTTGTAAATTTTATGCTATAATGACTTTAGGGGTTTCACCATAATATGATGGGTAAGGGTGTTAAGTGGGCATTGAGTTGGTATTCACATCGTTTGAAATTTATTAACATTAATTGATATACTAATCAATAAAGTTATGTTACTAATTTCTTCTTTTGGACATAGTATTACTTGCTTAGTTTGCCGATCAATTCTAAGTGAATCATTTACGATTATGAATACATTGCCATTTTCGTCTTATTTCATGGTATTTTGAATTTGTAATACATTCACATAATCAGTTTTATTTACCATTTTTATAAACGATCTTGTGATCGAATTGTTTTTCGCACAAGATGCAAGTATCCACCTTGTTAATTTAGAGTTTAGATCTTTAAATTTATAAACCAAAGTAATAGCCGATGATCAGCATAATTTAAAAAGATTCTTTCATATGTATGATAGTTGGTAATAGATACTCGGTAAAAATTTAAGTTTTTGCAGATCAGTTTTTTAAAAATTTTCAACGCTTGATTTTCATTAAACCAATTATAATTTTGTAATTTTCAAAAGTTTGATTTCAATTGCATTTATCATATAATCTAGTACAATATTTTGGTTGAATATTTCACTTGATGTCCACAACTTGTACAATTATTGTTCAGGTAATGAAAGTTGTTTTGATCTTCTAAGATTCCCCGATGATAAGAAATTAAAACTTTGCTGTAGAAAGTAGTTGGCATAAAGTATTTCTTTGATTTGTAATCTTTAAATCGTAAAAGTATGGACATATAAATTAGTCTATCCACACAGTCGGTCATCTTTGCAAGAAGCCGGGTTTTGTCCACTAGTTGGCGCAAAGTCAATCAACCCGCGGCAAACAAAATTTACAAATTTAATAAAAATACATATTTTCATAAACAAAATTCAAAAATTTACAAAAAAAAACTAAATTTATACTATACAGAATCCTATACACGACAATATAAGTAATGCAAGAGCATAAAATTATCAAAGTATTTGCTTATGTAGCACAAAATTCTTTCAGAACTTTAACACTGGTATGTTTGAAAGTTGTTACATAACTTCTTATAGATAAGAAGTCTTTGTCTCCAGACAAAAACCAAATTCTATTGAGTTTTAATAAAACACATGATTTTTACGAGCCCAGTCGCACATGTATTGGTGAGTTTTCGGCATTTGTAATGCTGTGTATTGTCCTCACTAGGAGTACGTCATTTTTTTTTCACCAACGGTATTGGCGATGCTGCTATAAGGCAATTTTGATACAAGCAGGAGGGCCATCATGTCGTACTGCAAACAGTAATATTACAGTTTCAGCAAATAAACAATCTTGTCTTAAAATGGCCTTTCGGCGGACCTGACTTATTCCTAAAATAAAATCCTGTTACATATTTTTTAAATCCAATTTTAGTCTGTATATTATGTATTGACATTATTATTTTACAGGTAATGCCCATAGAAAACAATATGAAGCGACCTTTTAAGTTTGTAGGACTTTTTGGTGTATTAAATCAAGGAATGGCTATTATTACTGCTGTGCATATTGTAATAGGTGTTTTAGGCTATCGACAGTTTGGTGACGAAACTTTAGCCAATATTACCTTAAATTTACCAAATGACGAATAGTAAGATCATTATAACAGATTATGCAAGATTAACGGTTAAAATTTTCAGTTTGGCTCAAGCAGCGCAGATTTTTATTGCATTATCAGTGTACGGAACTTTTGGAATACAGTTTTTCGTGTGCCTGTATATCGCTTGGAATAATGTAAAACATCGTTATAAGAATCGAGAAATACTTGCGAATTACATTTTGAGAACAATGTTAGTTATTTCATTAGTTTTGGTAGCACTGATAGTACCTTCAATTGGCCCTTTCATCAGCTTGATAGGAGCACTTTGCTTTTCGACAACTGGAATTATATTACCAATTATAATTGAAATTATTACGTATTGGGAAGAAGGATTTGGAAGATTTCACTGGATGTTAATTAAAGATGTTGCAGTGATAACGACAGGAATTCTTGCTCTAGTCTTAGGGACAAGAGATGCGATTGTCGATATAGTTGCATTATATTCTTAAAAAATTTCTTTAACAAAATAATCTTTACGTGCACATTAAAGCAATGATTTGGAATACCTGCGTCGACAAGTAAAAGTTTACGTGATGACTTACCTAATATAGAACATGTCGTGTCTAATTAAATATATGAAAATAAAATTAAAAGAGTAAATTGCTTTTTTTTACTTTTACTAATATAAATGTGTCTTCAATTAATTAGAGCAAATCTATGAACAATATATAAGTACTTGGAACTTGCAACTGTAATTTTCATTATAACTGCCGTTTGCAGTTTGTAACTTTGCTTCAACATATCAGAAATGTATCTTTTTCATAATCCGGTTATAAATAATAATCTTTTATTTTTACGTGCTTTATTTCTTATTGCGATAGTGCAACAAGTAATAGCTGCCCATCATCGAATTATTATTAAAGATAACTCACCGATCCACGCCAACAAGGTAAATAATATATCAATAATTCTTAAAAAAAGTGTAGATGACAGGTTACAATTTATTTTAACTGAGTTTTATATTTTATAGAATTTGAACTCAAAATAAAATTTTAAGTAGATTTGTGGTATGTAGTATACATTTGTAAATGTAAATGTATAACATTATTATATTATATAATAAATAAATTATATAATTTATAATAATATATTTGTAAAAATGCATTACGTAGAAAATCAATTATTCAAAAAATTATAATTATGACTTGACAAGCCAGGATTAAACATATTTACAAAATATTAAAAAATAATATGCTGTAAAAAATATATATGTGAAAAATTAAAAGTTAAAAATTCATAATGCGATATAAGGCCCTATTTCACGGTTATTTCTGATTATCAGTCGTATATAATTAAGAAAATGAAAAATATAAAAAATAAGAAAAATATTCCATTCGGATCTGATAAATTTGATATTGTTGGTCCGTTTCGTCAATTTTTAATATTTTAATCTATATTCTTTATAGATTCTTTTATTTGTTTAGTTCGAATATTTTTCTGATTTCTTATATTGTTTCATTTTCTTCATTATAATGAGACTGATTTTTCATTTTTTGAAGACATGATTTTCTACGTATACCTATACCTATTGCATTTTTCTTATCTTAATCTGAAATTTATTTGTTATACTTACCACATTAATTTATTCAATATCATAATAATTATTGTTATACTACATAAAAATGTAGCTATATTTGCAAGTAAATTTTATTTAATTTGTAGCATAAATCAATATATACACCAAAGATAAAGAAACCTGACAGCTTCGAGTTTCAAGAAGGTAAATAAGAGTAATGGGAAGCGGGTATACCACAATGCAATATTACAATATAATAATATTATTTGAATTTGTAGATGAATTTTTGCCTGTAACAACAGAAGATTATTATGAAACTATTAACGCTAATAATAGAAATAAACACTTCGTTGATAAGATTAAAAGGTTTAAGTCGCGAACTACATCAACTACAAATTTTGCCGATTTAATAGAATTTACGACACAATTTTCACAGAAACTCTCAGTTCCCAAATACGAAAGTTCTTTCGATCAATATCATACTCAACCAAATAATTCTCTCGATTTACCAACAGCCAGCAGTTATAATCAATTTGCGAGTATAAACTTTAATAAGTTACTGTCATCCAAAGAGGAATTCGTGAATTATCGTAAAAACTATTCTCATCCCTATGAGGTACATGAAGAAATTCAAGAGGATTTAAATTCAACACTACCAGCAATTTTATATAACAGGACAAAATTTACGAATATTTATTATAATCATAAATATACATAATCAATTGACAATGTAAGATGTAAACTTTCAAAAGCTCTTGGTTTGTTAAAATTACAATAGGAAAAGACAATAACCGAATTGTCACGTAGGTTTACTTAAGAATTGTACAGAATCCAAAATTGAAAAATGTTTATTTCAATTTTGAGTTCTTTCCACTTTGGTAAATTCAAAAATCGAAACAATAGCTATAGGTATTGTATTTTTCTTTAAAAGCTTTTAATTCTATCCAGTTTAAAAAGTAGTACAATAATTGATCAATAGATCAATCAAGGTATCAATGCAACCCAGGGCTTGTTCACCATGCACGTTTCCCAAATCTAGAATCTATCTAGTTTTATTATATTTTAATCACCTGCAGATCTAACGTTATGGTCAGGTCATCATTGACTCTTTCTCTATCAAGAAAGGTTTTAATCATCAACTCAGGGGAACCGTCGGATTTATAAGCCCTCCAAAGCACGGAAACGGTTATATAAAAGTTTTCGATTCCCTCCGAATTCGAACCGAGTACCTTAGAATCAGCGGTTGTTCGGCAAACTTTCTAAGCTTTTGCCGTCTCTATATATTATGGTATTTCACTAAAATGCTCATACTTACAGTAGATATTTTGTTCTATCTCATACTTGAGAAAATCAACTGGGAGGGGGGGCAAAGTATCAACTATAAGTACTAAGTTATTTATTTAATACATATTTTGAATCAACAAGATGTTTGTAAACTGTTGTAAATAATAAAAGTAACTGTTTGTAAAATTTTAATATTCCTAAAAATATTTTGTATCAATAAATAAAGGTTAACTAAAAAATATAAACATCAAGTACAAATTTTATCACTGCACTTCCATTGTGGCTAATGCTACAAAAGTAGAAAAGACAAAAGTGGGATTCGGTACTATCGCTTACTTAGCGAGCACTGATAAAAAAATTCTGCAAAGTGTTTGAGCTAATAGTAATAGTACTGGAACCCACCAAACTCAGTTAGTTCGTTAATAACGACTTCTTAATGCCGATTTTAATGGAGGATTTGCGAAGCTGTCCACACTGTTAGTATCAAAATCACTTTCGTCAGGTTGTAATGAATATAAATAAGAGCTATTACCAAACTCTGCAGGTGTTCCAGACGCCGGGTACGTGACTTTATTTAAGTTTGTTAACCGCTCATTGGTGCTTTGAATTGGTGGTAATCTCGGTAACCCACGAAAAACACCAAAGGTTTCGTTTTTTATGCTGAAAAAAAGTTTAATTGAGTTGTTAAAAAAAAGTTTTAAGATTTAGGTAAATAAATGTAACTTACGTGGTGGTAGAAGTTCCAAAAGCATCTATAGCAGGTTCAAAGTCGTCCTTGGAAACCTAAGAGTCATTCAAGTTATCAATTAAGTTTTGTTTTTATTATACTTTATATTATTGTACACCACAATTTGGGAATAAAGAAAGATTTCTTTTTTCACGAGTGCAGTGGTGATTCGCATGAGAAATTCGTCATTAAGGCAATCAAATATTGATGCAAAAAACTACTCAATGATTTCTGAAACTAAGTCGATGAGCCATTTTGATGTCCGAAAAGACGCCTTTCTCCATGACGACGTTACATAAATTGTTTGCATTACCTTGCTGGGTATATCGAGAGCCAACTTGATTGTGATAACGGCAAATATTAAGTTGACTATCCACAGACTAAATCCTTTAACTACTAAAGTCATAACTATACCACAAGCTAAAACTTTCATGGAGTGTATGGCATTTAGAAGATTCTATGATACAAAATTTGACAGAAGTTAAAGTCATATCTAATATGATTGTTTTATGTTTAACATCAACTTACCTCGTTAACATTTCCTACAATGGTATCATAATCATATGCAAAGAAACAACCCAATGCCAAATCGTAAACACATATTATGCCCATGGAAATGCCGAGAGCAAGATACCATCTCTTAATCAAATTTACCTTCTTTGTGAAAATAACTACAAAATTGAAGTAAAGTAATAAAACTTTAGATTTACTATATTACTTACTCCAAATTACTATTGATGCATATACCACCCAAATTAGAGATAAAGCCAAATATGCAATAGACAAAATTAAAAATTCAGAAGATCCAATGATCAAATCTACTTCTAATTTGCTTGTCGGCGATTCTCCTATATTAATCAAATGAATATTACCAAAAATGTATTTGTCATGAAATTATTGTTTTAGGATTAGGTAAAACTGTAATTTTAATCAAAATGTTTTAGGTCTGAATCAGACAAGATATGATTAGTTTTATTATTATGAAATTTTAATGACTCTTAAAACAATTCCTAATCATTGACTACAAATCTATGATCGGCTTGAAAATATTTTCTATAGTTACTTACCATTCAAATACATCGCCATAATTTCGCTACTTAATAATTGTCCATAGGTTTGTACGGAAGAACTTGGTTTCCATAACTTTGTACGAATTAATATGGCCATTATTGATAAAATTATCCATACCAATCCTTGCACCTATACTTCTGAGTTATTATATTTCAATATATGGAAGGATTTTACATACCAATGATATCACTGCAGCTACAATTCCCAACGGTTTACAAAATGGACTAATGGCCATTTTAAATTAATATTAGCAATAATTCATAATACAACATTCGCCAGTAAAATTAATCACGATGTGATTATAAACATGATAACAATTTACGTATCTATACTTGATAATATTTCGTATCTTATTATTATCACAAGTGGTATTTAATATATTTTACTGTATTCTAAACAGCGGCGACTCGTCTTAAAATGTTATATAATATTCTTTATTCGAAAACTTATTCCGAATTAAGTTTTAAACAATGCAGATATGGAACGTATCGAAGACACTTTTCTAGTATAGGTCATCTTGGCATAGTAAAGCATTCGAAGAAAAAGAAGAATAAGAAATAACGAACCAAGTATTAAGGAGACCATTTACCTAAAGAAATTTTGTAAAAATCAGGTTCTTTTCTGCAATTTGTCATTTTTCTAAATAAACTGTGCACCTCATCAGTTAGTAACGCCTTTACTGTATTCAGTGCAATATTTGACAAGCACAATAAATTAATATAAAGGAAGGTAATTAACTTGTCAATGTAAATTACTTTTTGTGTAATAAAGTGCGGAGATAAATAATTTCTTTACTAAGGCACTCAATGGGGTTTGTATACTAATGCCACCCTGCCTGGCATTAAAAAAAGTCAAGCTTTAAGAATTTTCCTATACATCAGCTTTTGCATTACTGTTTCACAAATTTTTTTAATCCAGATTTTTACTTATCTAATCTTGGTAATTGTTTACTTTATTAAGACAATGGCAGATATAAAAATGACGTTGATTGAAATTTTTATAAAAGGATCAAATACTTTCTGTGTACGTTTATGGATTTTATTGTGTTTTAATGCTTTTTTAATGGAAAAAGTATTACCTCGGTTTCTACTGGTTTTTGTTGATTTTTTGGGATCTAATTTCACTATAAAGATAATAAAAAATATTAATAACTATTTTCTTCCATCTTAAAATTAATTTCATTACATATGTTTTAAAAATTTGAACTTCTGCTTAATATCCATTATTTATTGTAAAAATATCACAGGATTACCAGTGCAATTAGTCCTGTAGAGGCTCACAGTCATGTTGAGCGAAGCCCAGGCAGTACAATGCAATGTAAGTATAAACTAAAGTTCAAATACCCAAAAAATAAATAATTGAATTAGTTAAATATTGTTAGTTATTATAACAATCAATTTATTCACTTATCATAATCCAAAGGGTTTTGAATTTAAAGATTTAATTAAAAAAAAATCTCACAATTTATTTTTTTTTGATAAAGCATAATCTTATAATTACTTCATCAAATTATTAAAAATAGTACTAGTATTTTCAACAGTCAAAATAATTAAATTTTTACTTCATTATGGTATTAATAAAAAGTATACAAAATATAATACAATATATAATTACAATAGTTGACTTTTTCCTACATAATACATTTTTATTATTTTAATTATTATAGTTATAACCGTATGGATTTTGAGGACGACCTTTAAGAACAGATTTTAACTGTGGCTGAATAGGACTGCTAGGTGGTGAATAATCAGGACTCGGTACTCTTGGAACAGCTTTCTGAGAACTATGACTGGGTAATCTAGGAGGTGGTACGTTATGTGGAGGAGATCTTGCTGCAGGTTTGCCAATTTTTGCTACACGCTCGTTTGGTTTTATCGTGGGTTTTGGTAAAACCTCGGGTTTTCCATAAATTTGAGGTGCTGCGGAAGGACCGCTTTGAGGTTGTTTAGGTTTTTCAGCTTCCCAATTAAATGCTTTATTTACGTTTCCTCTAGGCGTAGCAGAACTATTAAATACACTTTGGCTGGGAATATGTGTAGGGGTATTGTCTATAACCTGAAAGAAATATTTTATTATTGCTTTTTCCAATATACTTAATTTTTTACTAAGTACCTACTAATTTATTATTATCATTTCGATCAAAATTATAATTATTTTACAAAACTAATTTTTTTTTTATATTAGTATATATTATTTATTTTATATTATACAAAAATGATTATACATTACCTCATCTTTATCATCAGCAGAAAGCAGGAAAAATAATACCGCCAAAGCTATATTAACCACCCATAACGTAAAACCTCGAGCAGCTATTGTCATAATAATACCAGTGGAGGTAATTTTTATAGTATCTGTTTTATTTTTCTGAAAATACAATCGGCTATAATAAATTTATTATAATTATTTAAAAACAAAATTTTTTTTTAAATAATACTTGAATATTTCTGTATTTCTTGAGAATAATAAGTATGTACATATTTAATAATGTATTACGGGAAATAGAATAGATTGGGGCATTTTGTAAAAATTAGAAATCGTTTTAAAATCAACATGCTTTATTACAAAACAAGAAAATTTGGTTACGAAAACGACTATAAGTTAAAAAAATCAAACAAACGTAAAAATTGTAAAGTTTAAATAAAAAGGAAACATAGCTGAAGTTTAAATAATTAAAAGAAAAAAATTTGATAGTAAACAAGAGCAAAAGAAAATCAGAAAACGATAAAATAAGGCAATCTCATGAGTCATGATTTTTGATAATATGCTGATATAATAATAAATGTAAGTAAATCTGATTTTCACAATACAGTAGAATCCCCTTAATGAGATCACGGATAATGTTATCAGTCGGTTATTGCGATAATTTTTTTTGGAAACCGGTGTAACCGGGAATATTTGCCCCAGTAAAATTTTACCCCCCGCTAAAAATTCCCTAGTGAAATTTTACCCCCTAATCACTTTTTACTGGGGGTAAAATTTCCCTAGAGAATTTTTACCTGGGGGTAAAAAAGTTCAAAATAACCTCAGTGAATTTTTACCCCCTTAAAATATTTTATAGGTAAATCAGAATTTTCATTACTGTTTATGTATCAAATTTAATTATATTTAATTCAGGGATGCTAAAATATCTTCCTTAGATTTTGGAAGAATAAAAATAAATAAAATTGGATAATTTATTAGTTAAATAGTAAAAGTAATAGTAATACGGGGTGGGCTGAAGTAATACAGGGGTTTCGACCACAGCTCGAAAGAGGGAAAATTTTTGAAAAAAGGATATCCTATCAGTAATTTAAAACATTACCACGACAACGGATCTTAAGAAAAAAATGGAGAAAATGAAGAACATGAATTATCTGCGGAAGAAATTAATAACAATACGGAAAAATGAAAATTTCGTTTCTGTCCCATAAATAATATTTGGCAAAAACGACTTTGTGAGAAGCTTTGATTTTTATTTGACAAGAATTCCGACTTTGCAAAAACAAAACATTCGTTGCTCCATTCGCCTCACACTGGTATAGACGTCAAGGCAGACAGCAACTGTTTTTTTCAGATGCATATCTTTATGCATTAGCGGAAGTGAAGATCAGCACATCGGAAGTACGAAAGCTAATTGCTGAATTTACGAAAATTCAAAAACAAGAAGTTGATCTGTTTTCTGGTGTTAACAATTACATGAATATCACGAAAATGGACAAAAATGAAATTTGGGTAACAGATGTTGAGATGCTTTTCTCTGTAGCACTCATAGGAGCCGATATATTATATTCGTTTACTCAAATTTCAAAAACTCCTGTATGGCAAAGGTTTCCAAGTTCAATGCACTTTCCAATGAACCTATAATTACAAAAATCTGGCAATATATTTGAATCATAAAAATTCAAATCATTTTGAAGTAGTAGTTTCGGTGAAAAGAAGTGTATAAGAAAATGTAATTTTTAAATAAATGTGTTCAACTTTTAAATTATTCTATTTTATTCTTCAAATATCTGAGAAAGATATTTTAGCATTTCGCAGTAAAATATTTTGGAATTTGATGCATTAACAGATAAAAAAATTCTTATTTACCTATAAAATTTCTTAAGGGGGTAAAAATTCACTAAGAATATTTTGAGATTTTTTACCTTCCGGTAAAAATTCCCTAGTGAAATTTTACCCCCTAATCATTTTTTTACTGGGGGTAGAATTTCCCTAGGGAATATTTACCGGGGGTAAAATAAAAGGGGGTTAAAATTCCCGGCTACACCTGCCCCTTTTTCTTTCTTTTTTTTTTCTATTTTATTCGAATCCAAGTCTTATAAATTTCGCCGTATTCTAGATTTCGCTAATTGTTATCAGTTATCAGCTAATATTATTAAAATGACCTTGGCTCAAAGTGATTACATTAAGCGGATTCTACTGTATATCCACTGATATGTTTTGTTCCAGAGTCCAAATTTCGTATTGGCACCTCCAGAAAAAAGAACAATCTTTAAAAGGTTTACACGGTCATTTTTAAAAATCCAAACTTCAGATTCTAATTTTAATGTTATATTAAAAGAAATTTTATGTAAAATAGAAAATAAAATAGACGAGGTAAGACGACCACACGTTCTGATATTACATTTACCTTCACTGTGCCTTCAATTAAAATTTAATTTTATAATTTTCAAATAATTAATTATGAATTTCCAATATTTAAACGTTTACTGTATTTTCAATCATTAATTTAATCTTTGAAGTCAATCAAAAATAGTTAATTCAATTTCATCCGAATTTTTCTTTGGATGCCTTAATACGTGTGATATTTTTAATGAATAAAAACAATTTTTTCACGTTTTGTGTATGGAAAGAATAATTCTTACAAAATCAGATTTTTTACTTAAATCACGAATATTTTTAATTCTATTTTATTTAATGTAATTAGTCTTGCCGAAGCTCACAATAAAGTTAGGCGAAACGTGGACCAGTACACAGTTGTTTTATTGAGAAAGGTCAAAATTCACGAAAATATATAATAAAACTTTGGAAAAAAAAGATCGAAAAATTTGGGTAGGTACATTTCACCTTATAATATTGATAAATAACAGATTATATTATGTTCCAATTAAATTAAATAGTAAATAATATGTATAAAACAATTTAGCATCGAATATGAGAAGATACTGATGGCGTCATCGCTGAAACGTTTTTTCAAAATATGGTTAATTAATAAATAACCATTATAGTACATAGCCTCCGACAATGATAGCATATCAAGTTGTAGAAAAAATAGGTTTTTTTAAACTTACCTCTTGTACCTCCGTGAAGTCTACTATTGCCAGGATTAACACAACAAAGTCTACAGTAGACGTTATTATACTTATTGAAGACCAACTTCTATAAATCAGTTTTAAAATAGAATAATTTTCTCTAACATGCGCTAAAATTTAAAAACATAAAAATATATTAGTAGGTTGAAAAGAATTTATGAAATAATTTTGAACTCTTTTATAGTAATATATAAAATATATCAATATAAAAAAAAAGACGAATAATGTACTAATACCAAAGCAGACTATGTATGCATATTTATAAAAAATTATTTATAATATTTCTTAAACAAAAATGATAAGGTAGGTATAACTAATATTTTTCAATTTGAAACTTAATTTAGATTTATATAAGAAATCTTCTTAGAAAAATGTATTTTATTACCACCTCAGAGCTTTGAATTAATCATTGATGTACAAAATTGAAAGGAATACCTAGTATAACCAAAGACGATGATGCTATCCATGCCAACGATGTTATTAAATATATAATTGATATTATCAAAACCATCAACGGATTTAATATTATACCTTGATTATCATCTGCAAAAAAACATTTGTATAAATGGTTAAAGCAAATAGTTAAAAAATAATATAAAGTAAAATTATTAAAAATAATAAAAACAACCTAACATCACAAAATGGATAAAGCTGAAACATGTCGTTTATATTAATAATTTAATTTAATTTATGTAATTATTACCTGGTCAGATCAGGTCAGGATCAGGTCAAAAAATAAAATAAAAATTTATGTTAATCACGAAGTGTTCGTCCGGTCATCCATCCGCCGGACGGACACGGGACCAGAACATAAGGCTTCTTACTCTACTTCGCTTAGAAACCTAATTAATATCAGTGATAATTTTTAATAGTAACATATTTCAGTATAGCAAACAAATTATTTATACAATGCTTTTTTCTTCCAGTAATGCTTTCATATTGCTAATTATTTTGTTATCATGGCTGAAATTACTAACTTGTTTATTACATAATATATAAAAATTTTCAAATTGTTTATCAATTCTGAAGAGCGAATAATTTTGTACTAAAGATCGCGTTAGAAAAATAACTTTCTTACATTACTTATTTATGGATTAAATTTCTATATTTATGTAAGTTCAAAAAAGAGATAAGTGATAACTGCAAAATAGTTTATTGTTATTATTATTAGTACCGTCTAAACACAGTTTCCTTGCCATTCTACCTGTCTTAAAGTCAAATGTATATTATTTAAGTAAAATTTATTAGAAAAGATGTAAAGCTTAAATCATTTTATTTCAAATGATAAGCACGTGACAGGTTCAATTCAAATTTTAATTAATTAATTTTCACCGTTTCCTAACCTATTCGTTTTCAAATTTTATTGTTTGCTCGAATCTCTTAAATCGCTTGCACGTTTAATTAGAGAAATAAACATAAAAAATTTAATAAGCTGAAATTGTTAAAATTTTTAGATAAGTTGAAGACAAACTTACAATGTATACCTTTTAGTTAATTTGTTCTAGTGTACGTCACTTCGGAAATTAATTGTCTAATCTCGTATAATAAGATATTTTTAAATTAAATTTAAATAAGTATATATTGAAGCTTATTTTTACGTATATTACCGTAGATTCATTTATTATATTAAAAAAATTGGAAATTGTAATATATATATATTGCTATGATACGAAATTGGGCATAAGTAAATTGTAAATATTTCTATTTTTAAACAGTTTTGATGCCACATAAGATTTTGTTTGATGCTGGTTTGTATTGTCATGTATTGCCGTTTTATTAATTTTGAAATTTGTTTTGATTAATCTCAATTTCTCACAGTAATTGAATTTGGATACAATTAATATTTTGTGATATGGTTATTTTTCAATGGATGTATGTGAAGATAATTATTTACGATTAGTATTTGGTTGTACGATTTTTGGATAAAATTGGAAATTTTAATACAATTAATATTGGTTTTATGAATATTTTGGGATGGATGTATGTGAAGAAAGTTTACTACGTTAGTATTTGGTTATGCAATAAATTATGTTGAATGAATTTACGCTTGAAAATTTAATACCATTGGAAATTGGATACACATGGGCAAATTTGGTTATTGCTTCTGTTCGCCAATTAGTAATGAAGAGTCAATAAACATTGAAAATGAGTGATTACTATATTTTTTTAAATTTAATTTGATTGATGTTTAAACAAACTACACTGTATCGTTTCTTAATACGAATATTTTTTTGAAAATTCTATATCACGTTTGTTCGTATTGAGAAAAAATATGCACACATGACATATGATTCCTCAATATCGGAAATTGTCAATACATCGCATATGCTGTTTTTGAATGAATCAGTTAGATGCTTTGTTTTAGACGTCCAGAGTGTTAAAAATTTTTTATCTGCCCTTATTTGATAATTTAATAATAAATTTTTGTTTGTTCTTACTAATTTTAATTTTGCCTCTGCAAGTTATTTTTACAAGAGCTTACCGTGGTGTCGGGTGATTTAATTTGCCACCATATCATAGCAATATGTTTAATAAATGCACAATAATTATTACTATTAATAACAATAAAACAAATATTTTTTACTTGTAATATATAAGCGATAGAGGCCTCGTTCTAATCGTATTCCATAACTTTCCTTTTGAATGTTCTGCTCTGTAGTAAAAGGTGACCATGCTTTTGCATAAAGCAAAATAACCATCAACGATAATATTGTCCAAGCCAATCCTTGCAACTACAACAAAATAAACAATTCTAAAGTATTACAGCAAATTTACCTCAAATTTGTGGTATAAATAGTATGTATAGTGTAAAATTAATATTTAACAGAAATAAACAAAACGTTAAAATAATAAATTTTTAACAGTAAAGTGTAGAAATACAATACGCAGAAAATTATCAATCAAAAATAGTTATTTATTATACAAGTGTCTTATTAGGCCCCTAAAACACGAAAGAAAAGTTTAAACACGAGACCGCAGGTCGAGTGTTTAATTTCTTGAGTGTTTTGGAGGCCAATAAGACACGTGTGTAATACAACGTTTTATCCACAATTCGCATATTATGAAGGCGTTATAAATTTAGATTTAAATTAAAAGATTAAAAAAAAATTACGTAATGTTTTCCAAAACTCTCCCCTTCTTCTACACGTGAGATAGGGTGAGATTCCTCTCTAAACGCATTAAGTAATTAATGGACATCCCCTTACGAAGTTGACTGTCAATGCTGGCCGGTGCACCTTAGCAAGAACTTTTTTAAATATCAATATGTTATACCATTCGTAAAAATTTAAAATTAATATATGTTATATGGGCATATATAAGGAATATTTGACAAAAATTTGGTGATTGTTGTACGGCCAAAATTTAATTTTTTTATTTTTTGAAAACTTTTTTCCCGGTTTTTCTACATTTTATGTGAAGCTAAAATCACAAAAAAATTACCACTTATAGGTCTTTAGTACCTCTATAACATATTCCAATATCATTCAATTTGCAATAATACTTTCTGAGAAAAAAATTCTTTACTAAATGTTGAAAATATTTTTTTTATAAGAAACTATCAACATTTAGGATCTAATATTTTGGAAAATGTAATGTTGCTCAGAGAGGAACCTCTAAAAAGAAATTAGCCAAATAGGTGTAAGGGCCATTTCCCCATGCTTACCCGGCTATAGCCTTTCTTCGAGTCTTCTTACATAATTAAACTTCACGAGAATGTTTTAATATTATATTATTAAACAATTTGCAATCAATTTGGTAAATTTAATTACTCTAGCTAGATTATAACGGTATTATTAAAGTTACCAACAAATTCCAAGCAAAAAAGTTTTAATAAAGAAAAATAAATTGAATTCCAAAATCAATCAAAAAAAAACCGATACTATATTGTAGGACAACAAACCAAACAAAGGAAAACTATTCTACAAGTGCGAAATTCAATCAACATCAAGTAAAATGGACTTTTAAAACCCGCGAAAAACACATTCACGCGAAAATCGCGACAGTGAACGCTAACGAAAAGAAGAAAAGAAAGACATGCTATACTACCGCGAATTCGGTCGTGCGCCGCGAATCACTAATCATAAATTGAGACTTTTTATTTATGCAAACATACTTCACCAATCGCCATGTAATTAATTGTTTTATATAATATAATTGTAATATAAACACTATATTGCTATAAACCTCTTTTTTGTAATTATCAGTAAAAATTTAGGATAAAATATATTAACAAGATTTACTTAACTTAATTAATAATCGAATTTATTTTTACTATTATTATTAGCATCTTCATTAGTGTAAATATTTTACCTTTATAATTAGAGTGTAAATTTACTTTTAGCTTTTTTTTTTAAACCATGAAACTTATTATAAATAATAAACAAAACTTTTGAAAAGCCGGATTGCAGTCCGATCGAATATATTACAACTATTACCTCTAGTTTCATGTTTCATTTCTGTGTATATTTTAATTATTTTTTTTAATCTGTTATAAAAGGAACGCGCATTTGTAGAAATGCGCGCTCTTTTTCTCAAGGGGGGGTATTGTGGTACCTTACACCCCCCCCCCATTTTTCTTAATTAAGCAAATTATATTTAAGAGTTACTGTTTATTTTTAAGACTTTTGCCAACCTTATTATGACAAATTGCAATATTCTCTTTTTAACAAATTCAAAAGTCACGCACATTTCAATTATTAGTAATTTCTTAAATTCAAATCGGTAGATCAATTTTGTAATTTTATTTAGATAAAAATATTAAGTACGAACATTGCAATTTGGTCACTTTTAATTTCTAAGTACCTACCCATTAGAATAATTTATTAATATCTAAATCAATTTTAAAACTAAAAGGTTCTTAAGTTGTTTATCATTAAGAGAGCACATAAGTACCAAAAAGCTAAACTAGACTACAAATCGGACGTGTAAATGTCCGTATCAATTACGTTAAAGTGGAAAAACTTGGTAATTAAGTCTCTCAAAACTCAAAATTTATTGCAATAAATGTATCACTTAAAAACCCTTAAAATAATTCGAGCAACGACGACATCATTTTCCAATTAGTAATTACTACTAGATCTAATAAATCAAAATTCGGTTTAATGAACTTTATGAAAATTCAAAGACAAAGACAAAATTTGGATATAAAAGTAGTGGAAGCCCACGATCTCAGGCAGTCGACGTTTTTTTTGATCAAAGTGATCAAGTCACGGCCAGTGTCAATTTTGATTTATTTTTTTTGTGATTTTCCTTTTTTTTAAATTTAAATAAATTCAATTTTTAAATAATTATAAGTGCAAATTCTAAACTTCATAAACCAGGCCGTTGCTCGAACTATATATATTATTAGAAGATTGGTAAGTCATTTAATTATTTTAATTATATTTTTGCGTTCTACTGATATATTTTTGTGTGGCCATAATTTTTAATTATATTTAGGTAAAACCATTTAATTTCTTTTTTTTTAATATTTTTGTTTGCATTCAATATTGTCGCTATAATTTTTATTCTTTTTAAAATAAATTTAATTTAAAATCTTAAAACTGTTTAATTTTGGTGTTGCAAAAAGTGTTGTTTATCTCGCCCCTACGCCTCTTAAAAGATCACGTTACCAATCCAAACGAGCTAGTCTATCTCGTGTACATCTTAAACTAGACTTGGTGGCAGCGATACCAACGATAACCAGGTACAAAAGGGAAGAAAGGTAGGTTAACGCTAATTTTCAGCAAAACCGTGAGAGCCTGTTTTCCAACCTCGAAGTCCAGGTTACCACACTATGCTATTGAAAATTACTATTAACTAGGTATACCAAATTACTTCCCTTTAATTACATAATAATTTTAAACATTTTAGGTAGGTACCTCCTTATTTTCATTTCAGCTTGATAAATGTTATGATTATTTTACAATAAATTTTCAACTTACGATTCCAAGAGCGGCTCCCAAGAAACCTATATATTTCTTAGTTATAGTGATGGCCATTTTTAGTGAGATCTAAAAAGCACTAATACTCATAATACAATAAGTTTTTCTGATCGACAAAATTATGAAAAGATAAAACAAAAATCTACTATCAATTGATTATATTCTTATCATAGTTGATATAGTTATGAGAAATATTGTACATTATGAATCGATGTAACTATATAGGTATGTTGTATCAATTTTTACTAAACCGATAATAAATTTTAATCTATAGGTGCTTTCTTAATGTTCCTACGTCATTTATAAACCGAATTCCTAAGAATTTGTTTATAAAATTTCTAACAATGAAACAGTTAAATTTTTTATCAAAAAGAAACTAATTTATTTGTAAAATATTTTTTGTAGTGTGTTATTTATAACTCTATTTAAATTTTTATTTATAATACAGTTACCTATATAACAATTTTGAATCTCTTCTAACCTTAAAAATATCCATATTGAAACAAGAGCTTTAGAAAAAGTACCAACTAAACAAACATAAGAGTAAAATTTAAAAAGATTTTAATATCAGCAAGGATTAAAAGAGAAATTTTCTATTTCTTCACTTGAAGAAGGTAAGAAGTTACAAATAAATGTCAGTTTTAAATTTTATTTAATAGAACTTTCGGGACTACAATAGAAAAATTCACAAGACAGACTTAATTTCTGACCACCTCAAATATTAATATAAAAAATCACATATGATTCGGCAAACACTTGAAATATTTCGAAACGATGATTCATTTTAATGATAATACGTCGGAAACATCTTCAAATAATTATAAGCTTTGAAAAGGATATCAATATCAATAAAGTAAAATAATTATTGGAAGAAGTAAATACTATTAGAGATCATCTGGAGTGCTATACAACCTGTTTTTCTGCACTTGATTTTAGCCCGATGATGTAGAATTATCATTGACTTTATGTTCTCAGTACTACTGTGTATAATATTGCAAGTTTAATATTAAATTTGATCAATTTAAGTAATTTAAATCCGGTCAGCTGTTAGTTATTTTTGGATTATTTACAACAAACTGTTGATGAAATGATCTATTGCTGTGTTTTCACGATATATCATGGGCGCTGGCAGGATTATTTTCAGGAAGGTGCATCTGGATCTACACACTATACTAAATATTAACTAATAAAATATAATTTATAATAGTCACAAGGCCCTATACAGAGAAAAATAAAACTCAAAAATATAGGAAATACCATATCAATATTTAAGAAAAACCCAAGTGTTATTTTTTATGGCGGGTGCAAGGGGGTGCACACCGGCGCCCATGAAAATCACAAATTAATTGTTTAATGTAGAATTCTTTCAAATTAAAAGAAGAGGAATTAAAATATTAATTTTGAAGTGATATTGCAATTACAAACCTAATAATGAAGTTTCGATCGCCAATAATGAACCATCAGCATTTTTGTTATTATCTTCGATTTTTAACGTTTATCAATTTCAGCTTAATTATTTATCTAAATTCTAATACAAACATAACAATGGCCACAATAAAAATGAGGACACATACGTGGTATCACATTCAAATAGAATTTTATATTTAAAATCTAAATTAATAATTATACATCTAGTATATAATTTGAGTTTGAAATATTTCTATTACTTGTTTCATTTTTATTGATTGATTCACTTCGATGATGTTAGACATCTAAATAAAACAAACAAAAAATACCCTGCAATAAAAATTATATTCACATAGAATTTTATATTAAAAATCCAAAGTACCTTGTAGTTAAAATTTATTATTCTCTTTTATACAAAAAATTTCACCTCGATGTTAATTTAAAATTTACATATTAACAATTTATAAAAATACTATTGATTTTATTTACAACAAAATCTATAAAATATTTAGCTTTCTTCATTACGTATAAGGTATCTGTTTTGGACTTTTATAACCGAATAACTTTGGTTATTTATCGCTAATTTCTTGATCGTCAGTTAAACTTCCAGATAAAATTAGTTAGATAAGATAACTATTTAAGTAACCAAATTTTGCGTTTTGACCAATTATAAAAACCTAAAAATGTTACTTGATTGTTTACTTAGCTGCGATATCCACCAGATAGTATCTGAAATTTTAACTGAATGTGATGAAATCGAAAATTAACAAAATCAAATTTTTACACGGGGGCACTCTGTGCAATTGGAAATTATAATTTAAAGATTTATTTTTTATTAAAAGCATATACAATTATATTTCATTTTAGTCATACCAATTTTAAAAATGATTAAATTTTGATATATTATCCTAGTTCAAAGTTTAATTTATTGTATACCTATTAAGCTTATTTAAAGTTTTAGAAAATACCTCGTCAAAAAGTTATATTAATTCTATGACAATACAAATAAATAATACCGATGTACAGACATTATAAGCAGATTTATTTACAATAACTTTTTTATAATTAAATCTTGAATAAAAAAAATGTTACATGTTATTCTTAAATATACATACTTTTTATCTCTTATTACTTATTAGTAACATTACTTTTGGCCAAATGTCAGGTAGCTGAATTCGGAAATAAATTGCAGAAATGTGAAAATTGAAAGTGAGTTTTTCGGTTTTTCCCTAATATTTTATCATAGACATAAAAAGTATTCTGCATCAAATTGTCTATAAAAATTTCTTCCTTAAAATTAATCGTTTTGTAGCTACATTTGTAAGAAATAATTAACAAGATTAAAATTATTTTCATATTTCTGAGATTATTTTCGAATTAGGACTGCTTTTCATTCTTGATGACTGCCTAGCCTATTCTCTGCCTATTCTCTAATGCAAAATTGTATTAATTAAATTAATAAATTTCAATCCTACATATTATGATAATTACGATATTAGTTATCTCGTTACAACATTTCTGAATTCTTAATAATAACTAAGCGTTAACAGTACAACGTAGACATTATTATTAATTTTTATTACGTTGGCAAAGAATTTGATATTTGAACTACATAACTAGAAGAAAAATTAAAAGTTTGTTTTCTGTTATAAATTGGCGAAGGAGAATTTGAGCGATCACCTTCGTATCCAACAACAACTTTTAAGAAATTATCATCACACACTTGCCCTTCTTTATTTAAATTGGATAATTTTATTATTTCTTTATTAGTTTCAACATTTGAACAACTCGGTATTTGATCTATAGTTTGGTTATGTATTTTCACCTTCTTCTTATATTTTCGAACAGTTCGAATATCATCGTCATCATCTGAACCATACTGAATTTGACTTCGTCGTCTTCTCACATCTAACAATATAGGATTAATACGACGCATCTGAAAGTTACGAGAGCAAATGTTATTATCGAGATTTATGGATCTCACCACATCAACGTTATTAGCTTTACTTGAGAGGCTACTTGATTCATCATTATAATCGTCAAATGCATTTATAGCTGCTTGTGTTATTCTAAATATTAAAAACAAATTAATAAACCATATAATAAATAAGCGACTAAATATTGCAGTCATAATTATGGAAGGAAGTGATGTAAATGGACCTATATATTTTTTGGATAACTCATCTAAACCTTCTTGTTTTTCGCCGCCAATAAATTGAAACCAATTTTTCAAACCCTAGAAATGCTTTGATTACTATACCTATGTACATAATATAAAGTGACGAAATATTTACGTAAGTTGATGTTACATCCATTCCAAACCATACAGCTGCAATTGAATCAAAAAATAATATAATCAATAGAATACAAATCCACGGAAAATAAAATATCATCGATAAATATTGCTTCACTTGATAATGAACTCCGACTAGAAAAATTACAGTTTATTCAATTTTAATTTGTATTAAAATCTATCCATTACTAAATAATGCAACTGCTGCTATCATCCAAAGCGAATCCACTATAATGAAACCTTGCATAATATTAAAAGTTCTTTCAGCTACCCATGATTCTGAAGGAAAATGTATATTTGGAAGATCGTCTCTCTTTCTTGGTATTGAGGAATTTTGTTGTTCAATTACCATCGGCATCAAATTATAGTGTGATGAACTTCTATCGAAAGGTAAATCCGACGCAGACACATTAGTACATGTACTAGCTGAAAATATTCACAACGTAATTTCATATAGGTACCTATCTACTTTTAATATGAAACTTTTTGAACTTCAAAATCAATAAGATGTTTACAATAAAAGTAGGTGAGGTAAAATAAATATCGAAAAGTCCCATTATGAAGTGGATATTTGCATAAGTAAAAGTTAGTTCCCCATACACAAAATCCTAAATGCAATGCCGACTGCATCTAAAAGCACACAAATTGTAAGTGATAATTTTGAAATAATAAGAACTTACAATTGAGAAAATAACTGCAAATATCGAAGCATAATAATCTCTACAACACATTTTCTACGTGACAATTTTAAAATATATTTTTGATGTCAACTAATTAAGTGACAGTAACTTCATAAACACAACATCAAAATACCTAATACCTATGTAAATGTATTCCTCGTTGATTAGATAAGAAAGTATTACTTATAAATTTTTAAATAGTATAACCCAGAAAATAAAATTATTTTTTAAACAAAATAATTTTTTTGAATTTCTAGTATTATCAAATTTCGGTTTGTTTTTATTGATTATTTTTAGGGTTACTCAATTTTAAATTTTTGCTAGCAAGTAAATTCGCATTTGCTTATCCGACTTTATCTATACGAGTAGAAGCTAATATTAGAAGATTAATCTGCTTCCGATGTGTTAAAATTATAATTTCAAAGTTTTATTTTATTAGAGTAAGTAAATCCGTATGCGTTGAAAAGAATGACTAACCAGAAGAAAAGGTAACCTTTACAGGAATAACGAAAGTAAAGTTTTTGAAGATAATAAATTTTAAATATCATAATTGGCATAAGGGTTTACTGCTGCAAAGCTCACAAAAATTGACGAGAGAGACGTATGACAGACAATACTAAAATTCATAATACATAGATGTAGCTCAAAAGAAACTGACGTATATGCATTTAAAAGTCTATGAGCTGTCGAAATGTAATGCGATATTTGATAAATTGAATTATTGAGAAATTTTAAAATTCTTAATTCTACTCTATAGTCGATACGCGATACGATCAATGTAGGTGGCGCATCAAATGCAAAACCACATTTACAAAATGAAACGTCATTATAACATTAAAATCGAATGTGCTATGTGTGTTGCATAATTTACAATGTTTATAAATTTACATCATAATTTTACAAAACGTATTTTCACAAAATTTAAATTTTAATACGATTTTGAAAAGATAAATATAGAAATACTGCATAGAAATAACTATTCAAAATAATACGAAAAATTAAATATTATCTATCAATAATACATAAATTTCGCTAGTGTGGAACAGCCAAATTTAAAACCAATTTAATTGATTAATATTTCGGAGTCATTGGTTTAATACAAATTCTTATTTGGTTCTTAAGCAAAATGAACTATAGTTAGGACTGACCGGAGCAGATCCATACTTTGCTGAAGGATAGATAGATTCATAGTATCCGTTCCGTATTTTTACTTTCCGAACTCCTTAGTAAGGAAAGTATTGTAATCTGAAATTGAAAAAAAAAATTGACCCCCCATTTTTTTATCAAATTTTTATGTTTTGAGGTTCCCTTAAACCATTTCCATTACTTTTGAAAAATGTCTGTATAGGTGGGTGTATAGGTGTGTGTATGTATGTCTGTGAACACGATAGTAGCCAAACGAAGTAACGAAATCACTCCAAATTTTAAATTTATGTTTTTATCTGTTGTGGCACGAAGCTTATTGAAAATGGATGAAATCGAAAGGGGGGAACGAGGGGGTTTACTTGAAGCGATAAAACATAATCCATCATAACTCCGAAACGCAATGAAATAGGTAAAAGTTTATTATGACAAAAATTATCCGTATAAAATTACCTACTACTTTTGTTGTATAAAATTTTTTCTAAAGTAAAAAAAAAATTTTTAATTTTATAAATGTAAAAAATTAAAAATTAAAAAATATTTTTTTATAATATTTCTAAATTGCCTATAAATAAAAACAAAATTTTTTACATAAAATTTTAGTTATTTGTCATAAGTATATTTTTTTTATTTGTATTTTGGTTTTTGCTTATTATTTCGATTTCCTGAATGTTTTTGACAATTATTGCTGATGCTCTGATAAGATTTAGTAATTTAGTTTTTTCTATCCGAGGTAAATTGGGAGTTATTTTTAATATTCGGAAAGTTATGCGATGGGGCACATCCGATTTTTTCTATTTATAATATTATTTCTATTTAATTGTACTTATTAAAAAGTTTACATATTTAAATTCAATGGTTTTTTAGATTTTTACTAATCCATTATTATAATAACAATTTTCCCACTTAAGTAATTTATTTTATTTACAATTATTACGGTGAATACATTATTGAAATCTGTAATTCAGCTTTAAAATTAATTTTGTTTTAAAAACGTAGTTTTAGTAGCTTTACCTTCAACATAGTTTTCTAGAATCATTCCAAAATATTTAAAATTGAAGAATTGACAAATAATTAATTAAATAAAATTAATGAATTTTAAATAATTAATTTTCAAAATCATCTCAATTCTTCACTTTTCAATATTTTGGAATAATTCTAGTTCACTAGATGGCCACAGCTTCACAGATTAAAATGCCGTTTTGATTTTTGATTTCAGATAAGCCGAACAGCCGAAATCGTGGAGGCCAGTTTTTTCGACATGGGTGCTTTTGGAGTGGCTGTGACACGCTGTGATGAAAATTTTGGTCTGAAAATTTTCTAAATTACTGTTGAAATATATAGTAAAAAGTTGATACTTCTATATTTTCAATGTTCGTCAAAAAAAAATCCCAAAGAAACGCTAAAAAGCCGACAATCACACGGGGTGACCCCCTTAATGTATAGTAATATTAATTTATGATCAACTAATTAATTGAATAATAATTTAAATAATTTGAATAATAAATATTTAAATAATAATTATAAAGATTAAACAACTATAAAAAGTTTATTATGAAGATCGATGTTAGATACTATTGTAGAAGATGCAACTCGCAAAACGAAACAATAGAACACATTATAGCAGGCTGTCCCATTTTAGCACCTACTGACTATTTACACAGACACAACCAAATCTGTAAAATATTACATCAACAACTAGCTTTAAAATTGGGTTTGCTAGACAACGTCAGTCCTTATTATAAGTATATTCCGGAACCTGTCTTAGAAAATGATTGCTGTGTTTTATATTGGAACAGAGTAAACCTGACTGACAGGAAAGTGTGCCATAATAGACCTGATATTGTCTTGATATACAAACAGGATAAAAAAGCGGTCATGATTGATGTGGCAGTGTCGTTGTCTAAAAATATTTTGACAACAGAAAAAGAAAAAATTAGAAAATACGAGGCTCTCATAATTGAGATGTCTGTTTGGCACATAAAAAAAATTGATTTTGTACCTATTGTTATATCTGCTACTGGTGTGGTATCTCACAAATTCAAATCCCACTTGTCCCGTTTAAATCTACCCTCCAAATTATTTAATGTAATGCAAAAAGCAACTATATTTTAGAAACATGCCACATCGTACGAAAATTATTAAATATTCAAAACTAAAAAATCTAGGTTCTTATTATTTGTTGTAAAAATGTTGTTTTCAAAATTAAATGTTAAAAACACTCTTCAATGTATATAATAATATTAATTAATGACAATGTAATGAACTCGCTCTTGTGCTTAGCACCGAACGTGTTCAAAAATATTCCAAATGTAATTTGAGGAAAAAATAAATAAAGATTAATTTAACTTTTTAAAACAAATTCACCGCCTCTTTTGTCGTTTTTGAGCAACTTTGTTTTATTCCTATTTTAAAAATGTTTGAGTTTATTCCTCTAACAAAATGTATTACATATATAATATAAGTATTTAAAGTCGAGTATGTAGTCCATTCTTTATTGATTTATTTTTACAAAGTAAAAATTTATCAATAAGTTTTGAATTTAACTTTAACGAAAGTGAAAACTAAAAAAAAGATCTAAATTTCGTTCGAGTTAATTCTGAAAACTAATACTAAAACACTTTTAGTTGTTGTTTGTACTTGATTTCTTATTTTTCAATAACGAAATTAATAAACTCATTTATAAACTTTTTGTCGTTGAATAAACTTGGGCATCAATCGCCATATTTAAAAACATTGGGAAATTTATAAATTTATAAGTTCACTGTAAAAGAAAATTTACAAAAAATTACACAAAATAACTCAAATTAACACATTCCTGTGTTAATCCAGGTCCGCACGGAATTGTGTTATCTATTACACGGAAATATTTTGTAAGTGCAATTTTTCAGCGTGTAAAATCTTGACACAAAAAAATGTAAAATACTTACACCAATTTTTGTACTTATTGATAAAATTTAATAAAAAATTAACACATTTATAATTAAAATTTTTAATATTTCTTTATTTCTAGTGTAAATTTTACACGAATTTATGTACATAAGTTATTACAAAAATACAGTAAACTTGTTTCTTGATAGAAATGTGGTATTGAAATTAATTTAACTCCAAATATTGGTAGCTACACAATTTATTCTTCATTTAAAATTTTAAATTTGTTTGATCAGTGAAACTTTAATTATCAACGCTTCTAATGTCGTCATCCTGACGCGTCATGTCTTAGGTATCATTTTTCATTGACTGCAACTAAAAATAATTTAAAAAATTATCTAACATACAAAGACAAACTTTATGAAACTTACCTAATTCTACGTAATCCTAATCCTCGTATTGGAAACTGATGGAGTTTACTTTTACCCAAATTGTACTCTTTATTTGTTGAAAGTTGAATTTTACTTGCGTGGATATAATCGTCCATACTATATTTAAACAAAACACCACATCAACAATGTTTAAAATTAATAATTTGATTTAAATCTAAATTTTAAGCACATGTTTACCAATAGGGTTACATATTTTATGTTATTTTGTTAAATACACAAATTACTTATTATTTAAAACATTATTTATTGTTGTTACTCTACTGGAGGTGCTGGAGATATTAAACGTGTGCTCGATCTAGGTATAATCACTAGTGGTAACTGGTAACGTCTGTTCTGTCGCGTTTGTTCTACCTACATTCTTGTCGGGGAATTACACATTTACACAACAACGTGTTAAAATAATCATTCTTAACCGTAAGCAGAATATTGTGTAACTTCTTACACAGAAAATAAACACAAAGTTACTAAGCTAAATTTACACATCGAATATAGCGGTTTACACATCGAAATTTCTAGGAGTGTTGCGTCTTAGCAGCAGCTAGGAACGTTTTCAAATTGTAAGGTGTACATACAAATTAAAAAAAAATTGTAGCAAAGTTTGGCACCCAGCTTCTGTATTATATGCAAAAAACAATGTGAGTTTATTCTTAACAATACAACATACAAACTTTACATTGCAAAGTTATAAATTGTGTGAAATTTCACGGTGTCAATTTCGGCATAAGCAGGACGTATGATTTGATTATACGTACTCTCTAAGAAACATTAATCAACGGTGATATGAAATCTACATATTGCCATGGTCATATTGCATAAATGCATATTATAAATATTAGGTAGATAATGAAAATCAATTAATACAAATTTTTTAATACATATATTTAACTTCCAGGGTCTTTTATTGCAGAAATATAATTTCACTAATTTTACATGTTAGATGTAATAGATAACATATTTACAAGTACATACTATACAGGAATTTAAAAACAATCCGTTTATTCTTCAGTTTTTTCCAGTATGTAAAGTATTCCATATTTTTCATTATGCACAAGGAACCCACACGTTGATATTTGTGTTCCTATAAGAAAACCAATTTCTTTATACATAATCAAGTAGAAACTTGATTTATATTTCCTGCTGTAAGGGAATATTAATCACGTTTCGGTCAATTGTGTCTGTAATTTTGTGGATTACATTAAAGAGGAATTAAGTAAATACGATTACGAAAACATATTAAACGGACATGTACTTGGATAACTTTTTCAATATTACTCATTCTAGCCTACCACCAATAGCACTTCAAATTTGAAGTCAATGAAGCCTTTCAATATTAACGCTATTTTACAAAACTCAAGAAACACAATGCGAATTATAGGTTTGTGGCCAGAAAAATCTCCAACAGTATTGTATAACATAAGGGGTGTAATATCTTTCTTTGTAACTGGTTCTTTCACCCTTCTAACATTAATACGAGGTGTGCAAGATTTTATGGAAGGAAATTACGCAAGTGGAAGTTTTATGTTTTGCATAGTGTTAGCTGCAATTCATGCAGCCTTTAAGGTATGGTTCCTACATATACAAAAATCTAGATTTCATAAAATAATCGAGAGTCTGACCGACTCATCAGTTATAGCACATGAAGATTGCTTTGATATATATTTACAAAAACGGTTGGTTATTATTAAGCTTATATTTAACTTTCAATTAATAGCATGCATAAGCGCCGGTGTAATGATGTCGCTAAGTGATTATGTTTTTGAATATAAATTTCTTCCTCCCATTCTTATTAAAATTATCCCTTCAAAATACAGTAATAGTTTACTAATGTACATTTTGGCTTGGAGTTACTACGCTGCAGCAGGTTTTTGCACTGGATATGTTATCGGCGCTTACGAAGGATTAATGTTTACTTTCTTATCACTTGGAGTGGTACAACTTCAAATTTTACGAAAACAAATAGCACAAGCAGTTGAATTATATCCATCCAAATCGCTGAATATAGATGAAACCATATATTACAACCAGTTGGTAAATCAGCGACTCAAGAGTTGTGTCGAACGCCACAACGCAATTGAACGGTAACATTTTAGACTTATACAATGAAAAAATTAATTCATTTCATTTTAGCTACATAGAATCAATAGAAAATAAATATACTTATGCATATTTGGTGCAATTAGTAATAACTTTAATTGTTACAGGATTAATTGGATTAAGTATAATATTTGTAAATGATCACACTGTAGTGAATTTGAACAACATATACAAACTTAAAAAATTCATTTTTAGGTATCACCAACTAGCTTCGAATTTGCAAAAGATGTGATATTTGGTATTGCAGATTTAACACAGTTGATAGTTTTATGCATACCGTGCACAGAAATTATTGTTCAGGTAATATAAAAAATTTGTGGTTTTTGATCATAACACATTAGTGTTAAATTATGGGTTGGTGGAACACATTTTTGCCAATTCAATAAAATCACAATATATAATTATTATTGTATTGTGTTGTTAATTATTTATTTAATTATTTATTTATTATTATTGCGGACTAGTTTTGAGATTTGAAAATCTCATCCTCAAGGCAAGTCGTCAGTTATGTTAACAATATGTTGTCAAAGTGCGCATAACAAAATTCAAAACATAGATAAACAGTAAAAAATCAACAAAATATACTTAAGATTAACTTCATTCGTTGACTCGCAAATTTGCTTTTTGTGTTTTAGTTAATTAACAACCTAATACTGTTTAAATTTGTTTTGAAATTTGTTATGCCAACTTTGACAGTGTATTTTTACATAATATAATTGACGATTTACTTTGAGGATGAGCTTTTCAAATCTCGAAACTAATCGGCAATAATAATAAATAAATAACAAAACACCTGAATTATTTTGTTTTTATTGAATTGACATTAATGTTAGGTGGGTAACAGTATATTTCATTGTATTTTTGATTGCTTCCTAAAAAATGATGTAGGAAAATTCGAAAATATATTAGCCATCTACTGTTAGTTACTCAATTCGTTATCCAGTAATTAATTAATTAAGTTTATTCATTTCAAAAAGGATAAATGGTAGAATGAAGAAGTAAAATAAAGTGTATGAATTATTTTAAAAAAAAGGGAAAACAAAACAGTAACGAAAAGTAAAGGGAAAGTAACATTAAGCAAATTAGAAAGAATGTAGAATAATATAAAAAAAATACTGTTATGAAGGACCAGGAAAGGAAATTGTATATAAAATGAACAAAGAAAATATTTTAAGAGAACATGGAGAAACTTGAATACGAAAAAATAATTATTGATGCAATAATATTAACAGATAAAAGTTTTCAAAAATGAGAAAGATTCAGTCATTCAGGAATAATAAAGTTTAACAATACTCTATCATAAGTTCTCAGCAATCAGTTATTTCTTTCTTATTTTCAAATAAAACTTCCAAAAAAGCAATAACGGATTGCCGAAAGTTTATTAAATCATGTGAGTTTTATGGTTTAACAAAATTTTTCAATTCCGAAGTCGATGGTTTTAACATGAAAATTTTTCAATTATTTAAATTTTTAGAGTGAAATGATACGAGAGGCTTGCTATTTGTCCAATTGGTGGCAATGTAACGCATCTGTGTGCAAAACTTTATATATTATGATGGAAAGATGCAAAAGGCCGTTATGTTTAACTTCAGGGAAATTTACAATTATATCTTTAGAAACATTTGTGATAGTACGTATGCACCACTGTTTTTACTAATTTTTTATGATATTGTTCTTTCAGGTATTAAAAATGTCCATGTCATATTTTACGGTTTTAAAAAATTTATACGCTGACGTTGAAATAAATTAATTGTATACATTCTGTCTTATAACAATTTTACAAATATAATAACATCATTACAATTATTGGCACCTCCTTTTTGTTAATAGAGCAATATATTGCAATATCATATTTATATTGATGTAAAACAGAAAGGCAGAATATAATTTTATTTTAAATTTAATAAAATTAAAGAGTGATTATAGAAAAATATATCAGAATGATTTTTATTTTGGCTTTCTTACAGTAAATTAAATAAATTTTCTAATATTAGATATGCTCGTGCTTCACAGGAATCGCCGGTTTAGCCATTTATCTAATTTTATTTAATAATAAAAGTAGGTATTTGAAATTACATTACTGATCACTAATATATTAGCGATCTTAACCCGGCATAGGTCTGGTGGGGTATTATATAAACCCCAACGTACTTTATAACGTGTTAACGTCGTTTAAAATAATTAATATTTTTGCCAAATTTTGAGTATCTTCAAGTTGAACCTTACTAAGTATAAATACATTGAAAAGTCAGTCGTAGGTCAACTATTGTGCATGCAGTATTTATCTAATTTAGTAAATACGTGCTCATACCCCCCACCAGACCACATAAGATTAATAACTCTCATAGTCCACCAGACTCTTCATGTGACAGATTTTTTTATTTTAATTTTTAATTGCGTTTTAGTACAAAGCAAGTTATTTCTTACATTTATTAGTTTTATATTAAATATTACAATTATGAACAGCAAGCACTTTCAATCATTAATTTTTTTACAGCATTTAATTGTATAGCATTTATTTGTATCTTTTAGCTCATTATTGATAATGATAATTATATTATTACAATTATGTGTTATGTATATGGGAAAGAGCAAGCACGGTTATTACAGCTTTGGAAAGAGGTGGAAGAAGAGAATATGCCTGTTCAAGACTTAAATTCGGGTTCAGAGAAGTTGAAAAAACTTGAAAAATTGATTGTAAATAACATTAAACATACGAGATCCTTCTAAAATCAACACAAAATTCTAATTCATCTGTCTATTTTAACTTATACCCCACCAGACCACTAATGTGACTAAAGTCCACCAGACCTACGCCGGGTTAAGGTAATTTTGAAATTAAACCGAATATTTTATTTATTTAAAATTCAAGCAGAACGCAGTTATTTGTTTTGTAAAAGTATATTAATTCTGTTTGAGCCAATGTTCTTTGTAGTTAAATTGGTTATATTAATCAATTATTCATTAATTAATAATCAATATTGAATAATTAAACATAAAGATAATGAATATAAGAATATTTTTTATATTCTTTACTTTGTTAATAGAAACAGTAACATCTAAACCTCATTATAACAAATTAAAATATTTTTGATCCGACTAATCATTTTGTGATTTCGATGAAGTCGTTTGATATTAGGGTTATTCTGCAAAACTCAAAAACCACAATGCGAATTCTGGGTTTGTGGCCAGAAAACCCACCAACGATTTGGTATAAAATGAGAGGAATATTATCTTTATTTTTAACCGGTTCTCTCACTTTTCTCGCTTTCATACAAGGTGTTCGAGACTATAATAATGGAAATTATGTAGGTGCTAGCTTTATGATGTGCACAATGTTTCCTTCTGGTAATGCTGCATTTCAAGTATGGATTCTACAGATACAAAAATCAAAATTTTATAAAATAATTGATAGTTTGACCGATTCGTCAGCAATATTACATGAAGATGATTCTGATATTTTCTTACAAAAGAGGCTTGTTATTACTAAAGTCATATTTAATTTTCAATTAGTATCGTGCGTAATCGCTGGTTCGATGATTGCGTTAAGTGATTTTATTTTTGAATATAAATCTTGTCCTCGTCTTCTTAGTATTCTGATTTCCCAAAATCATGACAATTTACTAACGTACATTTCCAGTTGGAGTTACTATTTTGCAGCAGGCTTTCATGTTGGTTATGTTATTGGTTCTTTCGAAGGATTAAAGTATACATTTTTATCAGTTGGAGTGGTACAGCTTCAAATTTTACAAAAACAAATTACAGATGCAATTGAATCATTTCCATCAGTATTATTAAATACAGATGAAATGAAATACTACAATGAATTGGTAAACAAATTACTCAAAGAATGCATATTACGTCATAACACAATTGAACGGTATAAAACAGGTAAATATTATTTTTCCTTTTATGAAAATCAGTTATTCTGTTCTAGCTACATATTATCGATTGAAGATAAATACACATATGCATATTTGGTGCAAATTCTAGCAACTTTAGGCGTAAACACATTAGTCGGGTTTACTCTTATAGTTGTAAGTCATTATAACGAACTTACCGGAGAAAGTGTCCTATAATCAGTGGCGCAGCCAAGGGGGGGCTTAGGGGGCCCCAGACACAATAATTATACCGTAAATAAGATGACCACGCCCCTTTTTCCGAAAAAATTTTGCCTGCGGCGCGCGCTTTCTACGCAGTTTGCTTCGTTCGTATCCTTTAGCCCCCCCCCCATAACAAAATCCTGGCTGCGCCACTGCCTATAATGAGAAACGTTTTTTAAAATAATATTTTCTTTAAATAAGCATATTTAGCACTTTGGAGACAAGACACAATAAATCTAGAAGAGATTCGCCAAGAAAATCCGATGTTTTATCAACTTTTGTCTAAAATTTGGCAAAAATAACCATTAACAATCTAGTAGGGAATAAAATTCTCTACATCTTTGCTCATAACCATTTTTCATCTACAAAACGATTGGTATTTTTGACATTAACCTGAAAATCTAGAATAATTAAATTATATAAAAAATATCGATCGTAGCCAAAAAATGGTGATGAAATTTTGAAAAGTTGAAAATAAGCAAATTATTTAATAAAAACCAATTTCATTATTTGAAATTCAAAACAGCGGGTGGCGCAACAAAAGAAAAGTCTCGAAAATTTGAATTCATATGTTGTTTTAGTAAACATCATATTATAGGGCACTTTTTCCTGTTAAGCTAGAACAAGAACTCAAAAATTTTTTTATTTTTAGGTATCACCAACAAGTTTAGCTTTTACAAAACAGGTGTTGTTTTGCTGCGCTGATTTAACTCAGATAATAGTTGTATGTATATCATGCTCAGAAATTATTAATCAGGTATGTAGTACATAGTGCGATGAAACACGTATGGAGATTTACGGTCCTAAAATCAAAATTTGTAAAACTTTAATTCAAGGAAACTTTACAATCCGAAATTTATATAAATATAACAAACAAAATTTTATTAGTTAAACAAACAAGCGAAAATTAGAACCAAAAATGTGTATAAAACAAAAGTATTGCCAGCAGTGTGCGCGTGCGGATGAACTTAAAATATAAAAAAATCGCGTTATCAGATAACACGCATAAATTAAAAAAAGAATGGAATTGTCTGGGTAACAGAGTGATAAGAGATAAACAAGAAAAATAATTTAGTTTTTGACGAGATCCTAACGAGGAAGGTCGTTAATTTTTTTGAGTTAGTGATTGAACCCCAAAGAGGGAAAATCGTGCAGAGTTAATATTCAAAGTTAATAACCAAAGTTTATAATCAAGAAAATTAAAATATAAAATATTTCGATCAAGAATCAATAATTTCAATTTTTTGGATGAGAACCAGTGTCTCAAAAATCAGCAACAACCATTTTGGAATCTGGATAGAAATTTTATTTTTTAAATTGGAAGCGACAGTTTGTCTTTAACGTGGGAGAACCAGAGGTGCCCACAACTCATTTAAAAACAGAAGAAAGACAGAAGACCAGATTTGCATAACAATAACTTTTTAAAAGTGCTCGCGATTTATGCGTAATGATATTCGGGCCGGAATCTTAATGCGTAACTGCTAATACTTATAAACCAAAAATTTAAATTTGTAAGTCGATTGTTTAATTTAACTAAAATAAAATGTATATTCATCCATGAGTAGGATATTTTTTGAATTAAACAAAGTGAATCACATCCATTCTCAATCACATCAATAAAAAAAATACACAAGAATTTAAAATTCTTCATCGAGTCGTGGCAATAGGTATACTTACAAATAATTAATAGTTCAGAATTTATTTATTTACAAAGTAAAAATTGATTTCAAATAATATCGTAATATCTCTAACAAGGAAAGGACCCCTACTCGACATCACCGATTTCGTCCGGATTTATAGTGTATGGAAGGCTTGACTGGAATTGCAAGTGACACAAATTGTAGCTCCAGATGGCCAAGCGTTTAGAAAATAAAATTATTTTTGGGGAGAGTTAATATATTGTGGTGGTATTTTATGAAAAAATTAATTTTTTACAAAACCTTCGTTACTCCTTAGTTTTGCACCGGCTAGCTCGGATAATTTCAAAATTAGTATGTCTTCAAACAAAATTTTAATTTCATTAAAGGAAAATCGGCGGTCCAACTTCATGTGGCGCGATAAACCGCCAGTCAACACTATCGCTTAAAAGTATTCGTTCCCTTGAACGATATTATTAATTTTAATTTAGAATTTTCCAAATTTCTTAAAATTCCAATGTCCAGTATCCAAATTTAAATTTAATTAATATCCGATCCAAATTCATTAACATTCAAATCTTCTTCAAATTTTGAAAAATGGCACAATCAAAATAATCAAAATGCTCACCAAAATAATTTCTTTATTTGTTCTTAAACAACAAATTAAATCGCAAAATTACAAAAGTATGCCAAAAACTGGCCAACAAGCTCAAAAATTACGAGAGCGCGGCGGAATACGTCCGCTCTCGATATCAACCTCGGCAAAAAGCCCCTTCTCTTCCAAAAATCCTATCAACCTTCTATGCTTCGCGCATAATTACAAAAATTTAGAAAGATTATTTACAAAATTAAACTTAATTATAAAAATTAACAAAAATAAACAAATTCATTTCAAACTAATAAAATAAATTCAAAAAATTCAAAATTTAACGTTTGAAACACGACAATATACATAAGTCATTTAAGTTATAAAATTTCCAAGTAATACCTAGCACAGTGGTAGGCAGTCGGACTCACACGATGGCCAAAGTGACCGAAAAAATCATCTTACGCCGTCTGACCGACGAACAAACCAAGCTGAAGATCACCAATCCTTACCAATTCGGATTCACCAGGGGTCATAACACGACCCTGCAAGTGACCCGAATTGTTAACGACGTGATCGGACAGTTTAACAAAGACAAGGTGAAGGTCATCGAAAAAGCCTTCGACAGAACTTGGACGGACGGACTAATTTACAAAATGATTAACTACAAATTCAGTTCACACATCACACGCCTCATTTTATCATACCTCACCGGCAGATCGATCGCGGTCAAAGTTAATAACACCATATCGCCAACCAAAGACATACAAGTCGGAGTTCCCCAAGGATCCGTGCTAGCACCGAAACTCTTTAACCTCAACATCAACGACTTACCGACATTTTCGAAAACCAACTTGGCCCTCTACGCTGATGACACAGCAATCTTCGCACATTCCTTCAGCGCAGAGGTCGCCACAAGACAGACGCAAATTCACCTCAACATGATTAAACGATACTTTGACAATTGGAAGATCCGACTGAACGCCGGTAAGACGGAGTTAATTGTCGTTGCCCGATAGCGCACCAATCATCGAGTCTTCCAAAACTTAACACTCGACGGACAAACGATTACGCCAAAGACCAACGTGAAATACCTGGGGGTTACAATGGACTCCAGGTTAAACTTCGATACTCACCTGAAGACAAGACGACAACTAGCTTACGGTGCGATGCGTAAGATCTACCCCTTGATGAGAGGCGGGCAGATGAGCTCTGATAACAAGCGTACGTTATACAAAACCGTACTAAGACCGATAATAACGTACGCTTGTCCCGTATGGGCGGGAGTGTCTAAGGCCCGTCTTAGACCTCTGCAAGTATATCAGAATCGCTGCCTGAGACTCGTCACAGGTGCAGATCGTTACACGAGACTGACAACTTTACACGAAGACATAGATGTAGAATTTCTAAGAGACCACGTAACCCGGTGCTCTGAAAAATTCTACACGATCCAAATACGCAAAAGTCCTCTTACTAAAAACATGACTCAAAACAACATTAGACAAAAATATGCATTACCTTACCAAAACTTACCTAAATTTATGACAGCACCTCCGCAACCAAGCAACAATACTTGACAAACTCTTGCTGCTGCGCCAATGGACGGAGTACACCTCAAACTTGGGATGATCTAAAGTGAAAACCGGTGTCATTACTTAAACTTATTGCGGCGTAAACGCCCTTCGCAACTTTGCTTCACAGTTACCTTGCTGATTGTATTTCAAATATGTGTGTCAATTCTTCGTCGTCAGCTACCATTACATACTGTTATTTTTATCTGTTCATCGTTATCTAGTTTTATTGTTATTTAGTATTAAGTTTTAAATTCTAAATTGCAGTCGGAATTGTTTCAAGTTGGTTTTTCACGTTTTCCAATGAAAATAACGCTAAATTTTAAAAAACTACTATATTTTGTAAAATATTTAAATTCATTTTTGTAAACCAACTCAGTTGGTCCTTAATCGTTATTGGGAGATAAGTGCTACACGAGGAGCTCCCAGATATAAAATTATCTTAAAATGTGAGACCGGACGACACTCTTTGTAAGTGCCGGATGGCCTAACAATCTTGTACAATGATTAACAACTGAATAAACATATTTCTATCTATCTAGTCGGACTCAAAGTGAAAAGGAGTCCTAGGTTCGACTCACCATACTGGGAATTTTTTTTCTTATGGCTTCTATTCAATTTTTACGATATAAACCGTAATACGTAATGTATTGTATTTATTTATATTTTTATAATATTGATATTTAAATTTATATTTTGTTAGATTTTGTAAGATTTGTTGTATAAAACAAATAAAAATATAATATATATAAAAAAAATAAATATAAAAATAATAAGTATAAAAATATAAATAAATACAATATATTACGTATTACGGTTTATACCGTAAAAATTGAAAAAAAGCCATATTTAAAAACAGTTTCCCGTATGGTGAGTCCAACCTAGGACCCTTGCATTTCGAGTCCGACTGCCTACCGCTGTGCTAGCTAGTACTTGGAAATTTTATAACGTAAATGACTAATGTATATATTAAATCTCTAAAAAAAAAGTTTATTTCCTAAACGCTTGGCCATCTGGAGTTACAATTTGTGTCACTTGCAATTCTAATCAAGCCTTCCATACACTATAAATCCGGACGAAATCGGTGATGTCGAGTAGGGGTCCCCTCCTTGTAAGATACAAATCTATCACAGAGAAAAAGATTGCTTTATATTTACTAAATTACCTTTCACTCAAATAAACTCTTCTATTAATTATTAGTGACCATTAAATATTTCTTCTTTAGTGGTTACTAATTATTATTCATCTAAGAACATTATTTTAACTCAAATATGTTTAATCTGAAATAGACATTGCATAACTTTCCGAATTATTAACATTAACTTCCGATATACCTCGGATAGAAAAAACTAAAATACTAAATTCCATCTGGGAAGAGCAATAATCATGAAAAACATTCAGAAAATCGAAATAATAATCAAAAACAAAAATGCTGATGACACTAATTTGACGTTAATAACGTCACATTAACGTTAATAACAGTTGGCATGAAATATGAAATAAAGCAAATTACCTAGCGCACCGTTTAAATAGAATATTGTTTGTTTACAGTATAACTACTGTAGAATACTGTTGTAGTGGTATATCACTGGTTACACTTACATTTTCCATATTCATTAAAATGAAGAAAATGGGGAAAAAAAAGAATAAAATACCTGCGCGTAATAAGGCCTGCATGCTAATAAGGCCTAAGTAATAAAAATCGTACTTAAAATAACCGCCCTCGCTCAATACTACACTAACAGACACCTATTGCACGTAGAAGTTGCTAACATTTTGCTGAATATCCCTTTTCTAGCCCCCAGTGTTACATCATTTATCATAAGGTGAGACGGTGCAGCCCCAAATAATAAAAATCGGTTCAAATAAATCGTAAATATTTTTTGTAATATTACAGTTAGCTATATAAAATTAAATCTTTATATGTTTCTTTTATGTTTCGATGATCTTAAAAGTTTTAATATCGTATTGTGGTCCAAATATTTTTTATTTTTTTTTCTTATATAACGTGGTTGGCAGGTATTAAGGCCTACTAAATTGAACCATAGTCTTATTTCTTGTATCAAAGTTTGTTTGCTTTATAATGTATTTTGAAGTACTTTTGAGATATTACGAATGTAAATAATTAGTATGCATATTTATTACTAAATGATTGAGCGTAATTTTTAGTATTTCGAACCCGATGCCTGCTCAACGAGCCACGTGGTCAAAAATCGATGATTTTAAGTGCTCCAAGGCGTTGTAATTAATACTTTTTTTTTTTAAATGTTTAGTTGTTGCATTTATGTGTTTATTGATTTCAAATACCAAATAATATTACGTATAATTTTATTATTTAAGTATGTTAAAGCCATAGGCCTTATTATCCCACCATATTAAAATAAAACCTACTACTACTGAAAAGTAACAAAAATATATTAATACCAAGCATCTATACAACTCTCTAGGTCAGAAAAGTTACCTTTCCATCCGAATGAGACATGTTAACAATCAAAAATTTTATAAAAGTAAACAAAAGTAAGGTGACACGATATAGATCGATCAATTAGTTGTAATTTAAAATTTAATTAAATTTAATTCGGAATTAAGAAGCGTCTATGCAAGAAGTACATCTCCATGGTGATATTTTTTGCATTTGAGATATTTTCTGGTATTTCACGTCAAAATAAATCTTACATGTGTTGTTATATGTAAATATGTTATATATTATAATTCTTAAAATAACAATATCATAAATTTAAGGGTCTTAATTACAAAAAATAAAATGTTAAGTTGGTCATATTTAAGAATTATAAGTTATGTAAATGTCAACTTCAATGCTTACATTTATTACTTTTTAAATTGCGGAACACAAAATTCATATTTGAAGTGGTAGATAAACTAAAAATAATGTTTATAGAGAAGGTAGATATCAAAATTTATCAAATTTATTAAAATACGTAATATTATGTTGGTATGAAAATCTTTGACTTTTGTGATTAATCTTTCAGCAGGCGCGTATGCACATTTTTACTTACACTTTTACGACAATTTTACTTTTGTTATAGATTTAAATAATAAAAAATAATAGAAAAAATTATGATCTACACCTTTTATTTTTACTATTTATAATAAAATACTTGTAAAGAAACCATCGTATCGTTCAAAATACGAGTCGCGTCTGCTCATGTAATAAATAACAGAACACCTTTCAACAGGCGCTTAAAATTGGTATCGAAACAGCTTACGTTCGTTTAGTTTGAAGCAATGTAATTCAATTTTATTATTACATTTTTAGAGTGAATTGGTTCGAGATGCTTGCTATTTGTCCAATTGGTGGCGTTGTAATTCATCTGTGTGTAAAACTTTATGTATTATAATGGAAAGATGTAAGAGGCCTTTACATTTAACTACAGGAAAAATTAGTGCAATATCGCTAGAATATTTCGTTACGGTGAGTGTAATCATAATTTTTAATAATTATTTATTTTATATCTTAATATTTTTAGATACTACAGTTATCGGTGTCATATTTAACCGTTTTAATAAATTTGTATGCAAAATCAGAATAGAAATACTTACATATTTTTGCTGCCTTTTTTTATATATCTTTTTCGGCATTGTCTCATGGTATACCTACTAAATTATAATTAACAGTAATTATTGATAAATAGATCAGAAAGCAGTTTTTATTTAGAAACCTCTTTTAAGCAAGCATAATTTGGTAAGGTATCGAATATAGGCTCTCATTTAATTATTTCAAAAGAAAAAATTTAAAAAAATATAATTAAATCAACTTACATTGTGAGGGGTCTAGGACTTTTCGCCGCGACACCCCAAATATACACCCAAAGAGTGTATGCTTCATAGTAAAAGAGTTATCAAATGTTGTATTAATTATTAGAAATTACATCATAAAAACCAAAGTTTTGCTTTATATACTTATACTTATGTAAAACATTTTTTTCGTCACTTATTCTTTTGTCAATATTTTCAGGTAATTTTCTTGTAGGTAGTATTGGGGTCATCTGCAATGAAAAAAAAAATTGTTAATTTTTTAAAATTTGATTATATACAGGTTCATTAAGGGCCAATCTTTTCATATTTAAGTTATACGTTAAGTAGTTACTTGATGTTTACTTTACTTGAGCTTTTTAATGGTAGAGTAAGACAGTTGGGTATTTTCATTGAATTTTATGCAACGATTAACTTCTAATATAATGTTTAAAATATAAATATTTTATATGATTTAGATGGTTCTAGAATTATTTCTAGAAACTGTCAGGAATTCGTCACCATGATAGCATATGAAAGCAGCTGAGAAAATAGAGGACTGCAGAGTTAAAGAATTAAAGCACCTAAGATTGGCCTAAGGTTAGCAATGAAAAATTGCAAACCGAATTATTAAATAAAGATTTATTATAAAAAAATAAATTTTATTACTTAATAGTAGTCTAAATAATTATAAAAATATTTTTGTAGATAAAAACGTCGAAAATATTCAAAATTGTCGTCTATTTCATGATAATTAATTCTTGAATTTAACACTAGCGGTCTACTATAATTTATATCTTCATCATCTGCTGAAGATAGAATATTATTGTAAATAATAATAATGCGCAATCTGCATTCATTGGGCATTAACAGTGATTAACCCTTTCAGATACGAATTATGAAGGGGTTGTTGAAAAATTTTCAAACTCAGCATGTGAACTTGTTTAATTTTTTGAAGATTTTTCATGTTTGTTAGATTACTCTAAGATTCCCGAGTACTCAGATATCAACTGTCCTCTGTGTAGGGAACAAGGTGATTTCTGATCACAATTTATCGAAAATTTGAGAGATTCCATGAAAAAGAATTAATTTTATTAAATGCATACAACATTATACAAAGTAGAAAAAATATTATGTACTTAAAAAGTATTAAATTCCAAAAGAAAAATAAACACAAAAAACTCGAACACAACCACGTGCTTTCAGGTTCAAAACATAAGACAAAATAAATTTATTAAAGGATAACAATAAGTCCCACAAGTAATAAAATCTTTCAGGAGCCAAGCTGACTAGTCCTCGGAGCAGATCAACTTGATTGGCACTCTCCATATAGCTACTACTAGCCTTAATTTTGCCTTAAACTTATATCCTCTCTACAGGACGCTGTGTCTGAAAGGGTTAAACTCCTCTAACTTGCCAAAATTGGTCGATTAGTTTGAGGACTGGCTAACTTGCTTTAACCATGATTATATATCTGGTGGAACACTTCATTTTATTTAACCGTGATCAACTCCAACTAACCGACATTAAAGTAACTTCAGTAAACATTTTTCGTTTTTTGTTCGTCAAGTTTATCATACTAAGTAATAACAACTATTAACAGGGCTGTATGTACTAAATTTTACTAATAGTTGAAAAAACCGAAAAGTAATTTACTTGTCGATTAAGGGGGGGGGTTAGTGTTAATATAAAGGCTAATAAAAGGCATATTTTCATGATTCGCTGTCACGGACTCATTTATTGATATCTTTAATTGAAAATTTTTTCAAAGATACTTCAGATGTTATACTATAACGTGTATATGAAATAAATAAACCAACATTATTCATAACTCTAAAAAAAAATCATGAAAATATGCTTTATTTTTGCATTGGCGTAAAGGTGTAAAGATCGGCCTTAAGATTTATATGTAAATGAGCTTGAATCATTTATTGCAACAAAAAAATGAATTGATAGGTTGAATGAATTGAGAGAAAATTGACAAATTAATTAAGTAGTACTTACCTATGTAATTATTTACAGTAATATATTATTAATATAGTACCTAAATTAAACAATACAATCTGAAATTGATAATGCATTTAAATTTAAACCTAAATAAAGGAAGTTTTGTATGTCATTCTAATGTATATTAATAAGGAAAATAATTTTCTTTTTAACTTTCATTTCAAAAATAGTAATTGCGTAAACACCATCACATTTAAAATATGCAACTCAAATTTCTAAAATCTTCACCTCGTGCGCTACCATCCAATAGCTATTGGAAAGTTTCCTTAGAAATAATTTGTAGAAATAATATATAAAAATGAAACTGTAATAAAAATGCTGCATGTTGATTTAATTGGTTAGTCTTAAAATTCAGCGTACAATTCAATTTTTTTTTGAATTACAAAAAAATATTTAATCTGGCCGCCATCGCCATAGCTAACGAATCAGATTTAAACATGACCGTCCGATGTTGTCAGTTCTTAATTGGGTTATTTTGACATCTATCAAAATGTTATATAAAATTCTTTATTTTTCATGTAATGCTATTAATTATTTCATCACATCAATGCTGATCAATTCTATAAACAGACGAAATTGGTTCACTTCTTGTAAGAACTTGACAAGCTGGATGGTAATCTACTGGCGAAAAATCATTTACGTAGAATTTAAAATCTCTATTTACTTACTGTGAATGAAAATTGTTCTCAAAAATATTATTGTTGTGTATAGTTTTAAGTTGAAATTATTTATATAATAAATTTATGTAAAATATAATAAAATTATATTGTTTTAAATAAATAATGAATCATTGTCTTTCGATGACATCTTGTCGAAGCATAGCAGATTAACAAATTAACATATTATAACCCAACAGAGTAACGTAGGATAATGGTGTTTTATTATTACACCAAGTTCACATGTTAAACCCAAAAAATCACTTAAATTTTAAGTTCCAATTTTTTATCGTACGTCTAAGTTGTCGAGATCTTTGAAAAACGAAATCACTGGTAAAACTTGTGTATGACTAATTGACTATTTATATTAACGAATAATGTTTAAATACGCACTTTTAGGTTTTTTATTTCCATTCAATAAAAATTATTATGAATCTAATCCATAATCGGCTGCAAAATTATCCATTACTACAAATACCTATGCACAATTAATTTTTTAAAACTATTTACTTACTTACCTACTAATTTGTATATTTTTATATTAAATATATTTATATAATCAAAACGTTAGCAAACAACGAAATACGCGGTGGTCATTACTTGTTATCATGTAGACATCTACATTTGAACATTTTAATAGAAGAAACATAGTACAGTTGTCTAAAATCTTATAGGTTTATCCATTCCCGCTCAAGTCAGACTTATGACGTCATAATACTGCCGATTTAAAATTTGAATAATTTTAAAAGATTAGCATGGAAATAAAAATTAGTTTATATTATCAATTTTATTTATGAATGCTAATGCGAGTGTTGAGTACCCGTTTTTTAAAAAACTAATGAAATAAAATTAATAAAAAACTGACGAGAAATACCAATTATTGTTATATAACCTTGGTCACTATAGTGAGGGACTTTTTCAGATCTCGTAATATGAAATAGCTGAAAGCTCAAATATAATATTTATTTTATTAACTGAATTAACTTGATATATTGAAGTTGTTAATACTATTATTTATTTTCACAAGTTAAGAATTTGTATACATACTGATTTTTTATATGGTGATATTTTTTTTTAAATTGATTTTCCAGAAACATCCAGTACGAAATATTAATATCTTTTCGTAGGTAATTTAATAAGAAAACAATTCGTCTTATCTTCGACCATACGCATTGCTATCAATTTCATTATTTGTTGCCTTGAATTTAGCATTTAACTTGACGAATTTTACCATCAGTTATTTATGGTATTTCAAATTAAATTCGATATCTTTAACATCAACTAACTAACTAAATAGATATATTCGAAAAATAAAACAAAAAATTACAAAATCAAACAACAAAATAATTATTCATAAATCAAATTATAGATTTAAGATTTAGGAATAGGGATTTAAGTAGAGATAATATCATATAATAAAAAGTATATTACATGGTTTTAACGGTTTTAACACATTATAACTATTATTATTTTTAAGTTCGAGTACAATATGTATGCTACATTAACTTTTTTTATAATATATACTAGGTATATAGTAACTGTTAAGACTGAGGTTTTGTCAGTTTTTCTATATTTTACTAGAAATCAGTCATCTTAAATTGTTAATTAAATATAATATGGCTTATTTCTTGTGAAACGCAGCAAAACCACAGCCTTAACTAACATCTGTTATTATTACACTGGACTAAGGTTTTAAGTTTTTTAAATATAAATCTGTTGTACAAAAATGTATGTTGCAATTCCCCATTGTACCCAACTACAAGGTAATTGTGAATATTGCAAATATAATTTTACGTTTTGATCAAGTTCACCCTAATTTTAAGTGTTCATAATCATCAGCAACTAAAGTGTGAAACCTAAGTATAAAAGGACTTTGTTGACTTCATAGAATTGTTAATTAAAATCTCCATACATGCTTTTTAAAACCGTGAAATAAGACATAGAAGTTTTCAATACCTACAAATATAATGTTTTGACAAAATCTACTACAATTATACTACTTGTGTGACATTTCTTACAATCACAAAAGTGTCTAAAGATATAATTGAAAATTTTCCAATAGTTAAATAAAATGGTCGTTTGGTTCTCTCCATCATAATAAACAATGTTTTACGTACCGATGGCCCACAGACTCTCCAATTTGAAAAATAACATGCATCTCGAATTTTCTCGCTCTGAAATGTAATCATGATCAAATTTTATTAACTCTTAACTTGTATAAAATAATATTCTCTTATTTGTTTTTACTTCGAGAATAATTTCATTGCAATGGTAATATACCACGAATACTTGCGCAAGATCAGCCATAAAGAAGAACATACATCTAATAAAGTCTATACTGGTAGGTGATGCCTGAAAAAAAATATTATTAATTAAAAATTTTCCCATGTATTATTTTAAAAATATTAAAATAACGTACAAAAATAACGTTTAATCCAATTAATCCCGTCACACCTAAAGTAATGCAATATTGAACAAGAAATCCTAATCCAAATTTAGCTTCAATCGAAGCAATATATCTAAAAAATAATCATTTATCGAAAAGCAATATTGATAGAATTTGTTTTTTTTTAAACTTTTCAATTGCATTGTGGCGCTTCACACATATACTTAATTTATGATTGACCATTCTATCGTAATACTGCATTTCTTCTTTAGAAAGATCCATTTCTATTGGATAATAATCAACGGCGTGGATTATTTCTTTCTGCAAAATTTTAAGTTGAGCGATTCCTACAGATACAAAAATCAGTACAAGTCCTTCGAAAGCTCCAACAGTAAGTCCACAAAAAAAACAACATGCTGTGAAATATGTCCATGTAATTATGTACAATATTGGTTGGTTTAAATCAGTTTTAATAGGAAATGGACGTGGATTTGAATCGTATCCAAGAGCAAATTCACATATTGCGACTGATAATCCTGCATTTACGCACAGTACAACCAACGTATTAAACATTTGCTTACTAAATTGCATTTTGGCTTGAAAATCAAAGTCAAATTTTTCATTGTGGTAAAGTAAAGATTGATCTTTTAAATTGGAAAGAATGTCGAAAAACGGTGATTTATTTGTTAATAAAAACCATACTTTGAATGCCGCGTGACCAGTAACCAACATCAAGCACAATGCGTAACTGCCTGTTTCGTAAGCCCCTTCTTTAAAATCTTGTACGCCTTTCAACAGCAGACACAATGTACAAACAGCGCTAAGAATGAATAAACACAATCCCCGTAAGTTGTACGAAAAAGATTGATAGGTCTTCGGCCACATTCCAATAGATTGCATTACTCGTTTTGGTTGTTCCAATATGACATTTGCATTAAATTCTTTCATAACTATTTCTTTAAGAAATACCTAGAAGTAGAAATATTTCTAGTGCTTACTCGTAATAAGTCAAAAGAAAAATGAATTGTGACATCAAGCATCAAAGAGAATTTACAATGAAACTGATTGTATATTAAAATTGTAAGAAATGCATTAGAAGTTGCACTCATGAATTGATTATTACTGGAGAACATATACAGGCTGGGAGACTGTAACATATATTTGAATATGAAAAATGAATGTATCAAGTTGGCCAGGTAAATATTGAATTCTTTTTACTGTAATACTATTATTGCCGAATAACTTAGGTTATTTATTGCTAATTTCTTCATCTTCAGTTAAACTTCCAGATAAAATTTGTTTCAATCAATCTTTTATTTGTTACTGTGATTTTGCGTGTTAACTAATAGTAAAAACCTAAAAACGTTATTCGATCTGTTATACTGTCTGTTTGTTTACTTAGCTTCTTTATCCACCAAATGGTATCTGAAATTTTAACTGAATGTGATGAAATCGGAAATTAACAAAATCAAATTTTTATACGGGGGTAGTCTGCGCAGTTGGAAGTTATAATTTCACAATTTATTTTGTGTTAAGACCATACAAAACTACTATTTAGGTACTATATTTTCATTTTGTTCATGGCAATTTTAAAAATGATTAAATTGGCAGTTAAAAGGCCATATGAGGATAAGCATGGTGAAACTGCCCCCAGGGAATATTTAATCGCCACTTTGAGGATATGTAAGTACTAATAAAATACTAAGATCGTGAAAGTTTTAAATCTCTAACTCAAGGGGGTTTCGAGAAATCCAAAAAATTCTAAAAATTAGAAAAATTTTTTTATTTCAGTAAATTATTATAAGGGTATATAAAGGTCACCCCATGACAAAATAACAGCCGTATAGGATTTCATTATCCAGTGAAATCAAAATTTTTTGTTTAAAAATCTTATTTTTAAAATATGTTGTGATTTGAGCAAAATAGGGTTGGGACATGATGTGGAAAATCAGTGTTAAACTACTTTTATTACATAGATTATTCACTAAAAACAATAATACCGCTTAACTATACCGCTTAATACCGCTTGGGTTGACAAACCCAATCATGCCGTAGAACTAAGCGAATTATATATCAAAATTTCCGTATTGGCCTATAGGACTTATATTAAATGTATAGGACATCTGCTATTGTGAGGGACACGAGTTATAAGCCAAAAACGAAAAATAAAATTAGTTTTATTTAACCAGTTGGAAAAACTTTTGTAATCGTTCGTACTTGAAGATTGCTATAGGTACCAAGATGATTTTAACACTATTATTTAGCTTGAAATGCCTACTTTCTAACGATATATAAAAATATGTATTAATTAAATTCTATTTGACTCAAACTAAATATTATACGAGCAGTGTGAAATTTGTGTGAAATTTTTTAGAAAAGGCAGATAGCAAAATTTGTCAAATTTATTAAAATAATATTATGGTGTTATGTTTATGTTGGTTGGTATGAAAATCTTTGACTTTTGTGTTTTTTTCAATTTTCAAGCTTAGTTTGCTAAAACCGCGTCATTATTGACCCACAGTTTAAACTTTAAGGCTGTTAAACTTCCAGCAGGTGTACGCCACTATCTGGTACATGAGCAGGTACGTGTCATATTTAGTACGGAACGATGTTGAAATGTGATATTATTTTATACTAATGCTAATAATACAGATGTAAGTTTCCGTAATAAAATTTATATCGTATTATACTACATGATAGAGCGCGGTCGTAGGATAGTGTTAGAATGCTAGATTGCTACGTTGCAGTCGTGGGTTTGATTCCCGGCTAGGTACTGTTTTGACCTTGTCTTCCACACAAGGTGGTGACAACATCTTTGTTGTATTAAATGTCTAAATAAGCAAAAATTTGAATTTTTGAATTTGAATTTGAAAAAAATTGAATTTGATTATATCCATTTTTTTCCATTTGATTATTAACTTCTACAGTAAAAGATATTTTTCACAATTCCGGGAGTAAAGTGCTCATTTTACTCCCGCCTTTGCGGGACTAAAGTAATACTTTTTTTCCCGCTCCATTATTGCGCGCTATTGATCTGAAATTTTGCATATGGCTTCTTACGACAAATCGCTGGGGGCTACTGTAACGGGGATAAATTTTTTGCTCGGTATTTCGATATTTAGCGCCGTTTTCGAGCAATTTCAAAATCTCAAATTTAGTTATTAACCAATGTAATTCAGCATTTTCAGCGAAATTGTGAAAAATAGTATATACACCTCGGCTAACACCTCATGCAAAAACCTTTGCACGCGGGATGAAAAGCAGCACCTTAGCCCCATGATGTATAATATACTATTAAATGTCACGTACAGTGACTTTATAGAGACAGTGACGACACGCAAGCTTAAGCCCCGCCCATTCGCCATGTTGTTGCAAATTTGAAAGAAGAAATGTATGCTACAGAATATAATTTTTTATTTTTTAAGAGTGTTTATTCCTGTAGGATAGAAAGTTATTGGTGGATAAATATGAATATATATGTAATGCATTTGCATTAATATTTTTCTTCTCAAGTATCATTTTTAAAGCATTTAATATTTGTGGATCGAGAGAACTTGGTAAAAATTGGGGTTCTAGATCCTGCCGCTGCTACACAAACAGAACAAGTTTTAGTAGTTTTTGTAATACTTTGAAGTATATATCCACCAACGTTATACAAAGAATTTAATTCGGTCCAACAAAAATTTGTGGAGGGCTCTGGTACTGTTGAAGAAATTTTAACATCATCATAACTTGTAACGTTTGTTTCCTTCAATGCATCTAAAAAACCAGACAGAAATTCTCGGTCGTCTTCTTCATAACTGCTTGTGCTTGCATTTTTTAGATATTGCGACACACATATTAATTTCAGGTTATTCTTAACATCAACCGCATTTGGAACAACTTATTTGCATCTTAACGCACTAAAGAGATTTTCCAAGCAGTCCTGTGAAAATCGACTTGTTAAAACAAACTTATATCCTTTCGAATCCAACAAGTATGCATGTAATTCTAACATCGATTGCGTTGAAATAAGAACCCCCGTTTGAGACTGTTTCCAAATCTTCTTATAACCAACCGTCATAGTACTGAATAATTCCATAAATTCTTTTAAAAACTTTATGGAATCATCATAAATTTCTAAATTAAACTTACTTAATGCACAGGATGGATGCCTGGAGGTCATTAAATAAAACCATTTCTCTACTTGGTCTAAAAACCAAGCTGTGGTAAGAAACTCCGGTTTTCAAAGTTCTTCGGCCAGAAACTTGAGCGCACTGCTCACCCTATGGCTCATTACATTTGTAGATGTCGAAACTTTCATCTTAGCAAAATGAGTGAGAAGCAGATCCTCTTCTGACAATTTAGGGGCCAATTTAAAGGTATGATTTTTTTCATGCGCAATTACTTCGGCAATATGATTTGCTAAAACGTCATATTGCTGGGTAAATTATATTTCTTCACAACGTTGTCTGATATTCTGATTATTTTATTTACAATTAACATTGATTTAATGTTTTTAAATAAATGTGGAATATCAGCAAACACGTACACAAATCTATTTTCTTCCAAAGGGTTTGAAATTCTACATTTTATTTCAGAATGCCTTCCCGCTGTTACACCCATAACTTTCCACAATGCTTGATTACAAGGGCCCATATCTGAAGTAATACTTAAAATATTAAGATTTATTTCTTGGGATTTTTCAAAAAGAGTTTTGATGATGTTTTGAAATACAGCACCATTTACTAATACACCAGTAAAATAACATGCAACGACTTGCTTCCAACGTGTGGTTACACCACCCAGCATAAAAACCAAAACATGTGTTGCTGCACCTGTGTGTTCAGGTAACGTTACTTCTCCAAAATATTTATTCAACTACGAATCATACGCAAACCCAGGTGTAATTGCCATTTCGTCCATTATTAATACGCAATCTTTTTCGTTTGATGTAAACGTTTGAATTTTAATTTTTTAAAATTCGAAAACTTCGTTTAAAATCCCACTATCAAATTTTAAGTTTTCTAATCTGCGCTGTAAGGTTCGTATTGATGGTAAGGGATGCTTTTCTTTCAATAACTCATTATATCCATTAGCGCCACAACTGAACTTAAGTTTTAGTGATTTTGTAATTGTCGCATTTGACCATTGTTTGAATAAGATTTTCTTATTTCCCTTCTTTCCTTTTAGTGCATTAATCTGATCGTCATTAAATATTTGTTTTAACAATGATCGTTCTTCAGTTTGTTTCAACTTTTTAAGCTTGATCTGAGTATTTCGTAAGCGTTTTTTATATTTACAAATAATATTTATTAGCTTTCCTTACTTGTTTTAAATACATTTTTTCATAGTCTGCTAATTTTTGCAATAAATTCAAATTGGTTTGCGTAGATGCAGTTTTATCGTATTCAGAAAATTCAATTTTGCTGTCTTCACTACTTGATGTCGACAACTGGTGTGCTGAAGATTCATGCTCAGTACTATTGTCAATATTGACCTCAATATTTTTAGTTAAAACTTCTTCGATAACCTCGACTTCATCTACAATCAATAATAAAATTACTTATTTTAAAATATCCAGCTAGCTGTACACTTACGTGATAAACCTTGTGAACTATTGTCAATAGCAACTTCATTTTCTTCGATAACCTCGACTTCACCTACAAGCAATAATAGAATTACTTATTTTAAAATATTCAGCTATACCTATACACTTACGTGATAAACCTAGTGAACTATTGTCAATAGTGACTTCATTTTCTTCGATTATATCAACGATTGTCGATCGTGAAGGTAGGGCTATCCTTTTAGTTGGAGGTTTCCTTTGCACATTTTGAGGTGCGAAAAAGAAAATTGTTGGTACAGCATTATGTTTCAATTTACGTGAGCCATCTTCTCGAGTTTTCTCCCACATTTCAGCAGCAAAATGAACCTAAATTTATTGTAAAAAATTAATAAATCAGTAACGCTAGTTGCATAGCTCAAGTGGCGCCGCCCTGACGGCGTAAGTTGACAATAGAGGGGTGTCAAGTGTAAATCTTAGTGAAAGTTTAATACTGAAAAAGTTTTAAAAATTGAATTAGAAATACCTTCAAAAAGATATTGTTGTGTAGTTGGGTCCTCAAACTCTGATCGAAAGAGTCCTCAGCTAACATTTTATCGTTTTCCTGGAAGAGATTATGAAATTGACCAAAAAAATAAATGGATATCCGCTGTTAGACGTATGGGCAAGTAAGTAAATTTTATTTAATTAATAAAACATTTATGTGACTATATGTTATATGTTCGGTTAAGAATATAAGTACCTTAAATATAAATATCTGTTTTTGATGATTTTCAGTGGTAAAAATCCATGGCAACCTAATAAAAATACTCGAATCTGCAGTTCACATTTTATTGGAGGTAAGAAATCTAACATTATGAATAATCCATCGTATGTTCCGACAATTTTCCCACCTATCTATCGAATGTCGGTGTCGACAACGGTAACAGTCAGTAGGTATGAACGATATCAAAATCGCAAAGATCGAAATGTAAATAGTGAAAATGATGAAACTAGAAACGAAAATGTTGAAATAGATAGGAATAAATTGAGGAGCTTTCATGCAAAAGCGAATAAATCCATCTTTAGTAATTTTCGGGAAATGATCATTTTGTTGCACAGGGTAAACGATGAAAGATGGAAAAATACTTTTAAGGGGCCTATACATTATCAAACAAATTGCGCAACAAAGCAATGTGCAACGTTGCGTTGCACAACTGTATCACCCATACACTTGGTAAAATTTTGATAAAACTTTAGTTGACGAAGTTGTGCATTGTGTAAAAACGATCATACCCTAGAGTGCTATTGCATATAGAAAACTGGCCAACAACTGAAAAATATTGCACGACGAAGCGCAACACGCACATACACAACACAACGCGTTGCGCAAACATTCACGTTGTACAAAATATTTCAAACGTTCTTGAAACTTATCAAACAATTGCGCAACGCATCAAACACTGCCATACATTGGCAAATAGTTGCGCAACAGCATGTGTTGCGCAATTTGTTTGATAATAATGTAGGGGCCTCTTTAGGTCAAAGTTGCGTGCTTTCTGGTGAGAATAAAATATGGCAAGTCTTGTTAAAAAATTCAAAGTATTTTTGAAGATATTCAAAAAGACAATATGGATTTATCCGGCTTTGCTCGATTATGTATACTTTGAGGCCCTTTTACTATTGTTACGAAAAGTTGATTTCCGTAACTAGAAATATGTTTAATTTTAATTTCGGCAAAAGCTACTTTGATGATAAACAACCCAAAAGTTAAATATAATACTTTAATTCTAGTGCAGGAAGGGGAGGCGGCTTTTTAATGTGTTCGGTATCGATTCTGCCGGTTCTCAATCATTTCGGATCACTAAAAATAGTCATAAAGTATTGAAGTTGACAATTTCTTGTAATTATTGCATAATATTCTTAGAAAATAGTTTCAGTTTGAGTAAAATCTCTTTGATTTAAACAAACCGAAAACTAAATATGATATTTTAATTCTTGTATAGGAGAGACCGGCGGATGCATGTTAAGTTCATTATCGATTCCGCCTGCCCTCGATCATTTCGGACCATTAGAAGTGGTCGTAAAGTATTGTAGGTGACAATTTCAAAAGGCACCGGGTTCCAAACTTAAGATAATTTATTTTTGGATCATTTTTAAGAAAAACAAATTAAGTTTGCTTCCCACGAAAATATTAAAATTATAATTAGTAGAGGGGATTTTTAGGGGTTAGTTAGATTTTATTTTACAAAAATTAGGAAGTTTTCTTACAAATTTACGACAAGACGGTCGAGAGTTTTTATAGTAAAGCGAATATAGTAAAGTAAATTGTTATAGATAGTATAGAGTTTTTAGATAATTTTGATCATTAAAGTGCCATTTATAAAACAATCAATTTACAGACATCAAAATTACTGTAAGCAAATATTTCAAAAATTGTAGTTAAATATAGTGGAGAATTAAAAACAGATACAAATAATAAAAATTTTAATAAAGTGCGCGTTAGTGCAATTAATAATTAATAAAAGTGCAGTCCTGGACTTATTGTGAATCTTCATTAACCACCTTTAGATAATCAACAGCACCACATTTTATGGATAGTGATAAACAATTAAGGGTGAGCTAATAGATTTTAAACATTATAGTGCGCAACATAAAAAATTACAAATTTACAGACTATAAATAGGTACTTAATAATTAATTTTTAAATTTTAAAGCTATTTTTAATAAATATAATTTTTATTTTTATTATTTAAAATATTTTCTATTTAATTTAATGTACAAATAATTTTTATTCATGTCTATTATATTTCATTTTTTAAAACCAAAGGGCTTTTATTTACTCCAGTGTTGTGCTTTCATAAGTGTCGTAGAACTCACCACCTGAGGTTAAGCGGAAGATCAGGTTTCAAGCTCTCCGATGAACTAGCCCAGAGCAATTTGTTAAAAAGAAGTAACAAATTTTGGCGCCCAACGTGGGGCTACGAAATTAATAAATTACACTTATGGTTCACAAACGCTGGAGAAATAAAATATTTTTTATTTTAATGAACGTAATTTCAACTATACTAAAGTAATTAATTTTTGTGTATAAAAATATAATAAGTGATTTTAGAGTTATTTTGTGAGCTTACAGTAAATTGGAGTCTTTAATAATATTGGCTAAAACATTTAAGAAAGTGAAATAGAATTTGTGCTATCGTTCATTTTAGTTTAATTATTCAAATCTTTTAGCGCTAAATTTAATTTAATTAAAATTACAATAATTTTTTTAGTTTTGAAGTACGAATTTTAGTTTAACGCAATAAGTACAAAGAAAATTTTTAAAAAAGAATTTTTATTCTTAAAATTGATTTGAATTCTGTAAACAATTAATTTATACAGTTACATAATTGGGATACATTTTAGACTAAGTTATTGCACGTAATATTACATTACAAATTTTTAATTTTTTCGGTCCAATTCGAAGTAATTATCTACAAAAAAAAAAAATTATCTTATGGGTTTTCGTATAGAATCATTATTTTTTATTTAGTTTAATTTGATTAGTTAATAGTTATTTTGTTATCTTAAAAATGGAACCACGGCACCTTAACCCTGCCGAATTAAGTTTCGAACTTAAGTGCAGAAATTTGATCCCCAGATTAACCCAAGTAGCAAAACGAGCACAACTAAATGACGCATTACAAAAACAAATACCCCCTGGTTTAACTACAGTAGATTGGAACAAGCAGGAGAGTGATTTGCTAATTTCAGTACTAAATATTTCAGAAATACTAGAAAATAATTCGCGGCAAATTAATTTAGAAACGCGAAAAACATTAGAATCACGATTTTATCATTTGAATAACAGATTAAATTTATTGGAAGTAATATCTATTGACGAGGCCGATAAAAATATGGTCTCAAATTTTATAGAAGAGGTAACCACTTTAGTTCAAATTTTAGAAAAAATCCCGAATGAAACGATCGATCAAAAATTAAAGTTAACAAATAATATAAATCAACCTAGTAATTTGACAGGTGGAAACGTGTTAAAAAAAATCATTCCTGTTTATAAATGGAACTTAAAATTTAGCGGACATGAAGATAAACAGGACGTTTTTGAATTTTTATCTAAAATTGATGATCTTAAAGAAGCGCGTCAGATTTCCGACGAAGATTTGTTTTTAGCCGCACACGATTTGTTTACTGGTAGTGCTACCCTGTGGCTTAGAAATATTAAAAAAAATGTCACAACCTGGGATAGCTTAGTAACCCAATTAAAAAAAGAATTTCTACCGCGCGATTACGAATACAAATTACAAAAACAACTCCAAGATCGTACGCAAGGTGTTCATGAAAATGTATTATTGTTTATAACGGCAATTGAATCTTTATATTCTAAACTTAACCCCCGTACCCCAGAAAAAATTATAGTAGAGCAAATAGTACGTAACCTTAATCCTTTCTTTGCTTCCCATGTTGCCTTAAGCGATTACAACAATCTTCAAGATTTAAAGGACCGATGCAAACGAGTCCAGGATTTAAAAAGCAAAAGCGACAAGTACCCTCATGCGTCATTTGAGAAGCGTCCCTTAAATTTTCAAAACTATAGGAATTCTAAACCAAATTTAACCTATTCGCAAGGGAGATCTATCCCTGTAAACGTCGATACAAATATAGACTCGATAAATAACTATAACCCCACTACGCCACCTTCATTGACTTGTTGGAATTGCGGAATGACGGGCCATTTATATAGCAATTGTAAAATTAAGAAAAACAATATTTTCTGTTACGGATGTGGCATGAAGGAAGTAATCAGCAGTAATTGCCCTAAATGCTCTCCTATTCAGTCTCAATTTTCGGAAAACGGAAAGGTGGTTGTTTCAATGCCGGGTGCAAGCAACCATTTTGTACCAAGACGCCCTTTAGAAAACGATTTAAAAACATTAGAAATACGAACCCCCACTACAGCGCTAGATCACGGTCGAGGATCGACACGCGTATTTTACCCGACCTCATCGCAAACAGAAACAAGCAATGCAAATTTAGAACAATCGATGAGACCAAACTGGCGAAGCCGCGGGCGAATCTCCGACCAACGAGACCCTCAAGCGGAAAGAAATTAAGTTATTATTTTGATTCTAACGATTGGAAATCTTGGCTAATTAAAGTACAAGATTTTTTTTATGTAAATAAAGTAAATTCAATTAAAGAAAATAAAATTAAAATACAAAAAATTAAAGTTAAGGGAAAATCTGTTAAATCTGCACCAATTATGTCAAAAAAGCCATTTGATAATCGACCCCATTTAGATTTAGTTATAGATAAAGTTAATATTAAGGCTCTTCTGGATACAGGAGCGATGAACTCTATTGTTGGAAAAAAGGGTTTAAAGTTATTAAATTCAAATCGTTATGGCCAAATTGAATGGACAGACATAACTGAGATCAAGGTTGCTAACGGAGCGTCCAGTCCTGTACGGGGCACATTATCATTAAGAATTAGATTAGGTCAAACAGAAAAGGTTATCAAATTTTTAGTAGTCCCTGATTTATCATGCGAATTCCTATTGGGAGCAGATTTTTGTAAGATATTTCAATTATCACTACATTTTAAAGATTTTTCTTGGCAATCCGAATCTATGGAAAGCAAGGTTGCCACTTGCGAGGGTATTTCGGGTTCTGCCACATTAAATAAACAACAAGAAATTCAGTTAGATAATATTAAAGATAAATTTAAAACATTGGCTCAGCCGGGAAGCGGTTGCGTGCGTGGAGTAGAACATAAAATTGATACCGGTGATGCTATACCCATTAAACAAAGGCAGTACCCTTTAAGTCCGGCCATGCAATCTAAATTACACGAAGAAGTAAAAAAAATGAAGCGTGACGGGGTCATCATTGAATCAGAGTCTCCGTGGTGTAGTCCACTAGTTTTAGTGCGTAAAAAAAATGGGGAAATAAGGACCTGCTTTGATGGCCGCAAATTAAATAAAGTAACTGTGAAGGACTCCTATCCTTTACCACGTCCAGATTGTATACTGAATCGCCTACGGAATGCTAAATATCTAACTTCTATTGATTTAAAGAAAGCTTTCTGGCAAATCCCTTTAGAAAAGTCATCACGCTCAAAGACAGCTTTTTGCGTGCCAGGAATGGGGTTGTTTGAATTTTTAGTAATGCCTTTCGGTTTGTCAAATTCCCCTCAAACACTCCAGAGAATAATGGAAAAAATTTTAGGCGCAATATTACATAAAGGTGACGCGTTCGTGTATTTGGACGACATTATAGTAATTTCGGAAACATTCGAGGAACATATCGCAACTCTTAATTTAATATTTGAAAAATTACAAGCTGCCGGATTTCGCATAAATTTAGAGAAATGTGAATTTTGTAGGAAGTCCCTGACGTTTTTAGGTTTTGTAGTAGATGAATTTGGTTTGCGTACGGATCCTGAAAAGGTAGATGCAATTAATCGCTTCAAAACACCTAAAACTACGACCGAAGTAAAGCGGTTGATAGGTTTGATTAGCTACTACAGAATATTCCTACCCAATCTATCCACGGTTTCATCACCGATTACCGCTTTAATAAAAAACAAAAAGAAGGGTCATACAATACAATGGTCACCCGAAGCAGATGCGGCGTTTTTAGAGATAAAGCGGCTCATAACCACGGCACCTATTTTGATCAGCCCAGACTTTAGTAAACCGTTTTTTATTCAAACCGATGCGTCTCTAGTAGGCGTAGGTGCAGTATTATTTCAGGAACAAGGCAAATTAGAGCACCCAGTGGCGTACGCGAGTAGGGCCCTTACGTCGGCTGAACAGAAATATTCTGCTACCGAAAGAGAACTTATAGCCGTTATGTTTGCGGTGAATAAATTTAGAGGATACATCGAAGGAACACAGTTTACAGTAATTAGTGATTGTAGTGCGTTGGCATGGTTACATAGAATATCAAATCCATCAGGTCGACTGTCCCGTTGGGCTATGTACTTGGCACAGTATGATTTTGAAATTAGACATAGACCCGGAAAATTGAATATCGTTCCAGACGCTCTTTCCCGTGATATAGCTGCTTTAAACTTAGAAATTCTAAAACCAGATCAATGGTATTCCGACATGTTAGATTCTGTCAGGAGGGAACCCGATGGTTACCCTCATTTTAAAATTCAAGATGACAAGTTATATAAATTCGTTCCATCAATATTACCCATTCGCTCTAATGTTCCAGAGTGGAAGCTAGTAATTCCCACCGATAATCGAATGGAAATAATGAATAAATGTCACGATGAACCTACTTCAGCTCATTTTGGTGTTTCAAAAACAGTAGCTAGGATCACTGAATTATACTATTGGCCCAAGTTAGTGAAAGATGTAAAAAAATACGTAGCTAACTGTAACATTTGTGGTTCACAAAAAAGTCCCAACCAAGCCCGACCAGGATTAATGGGTCAATATAAAAAAGTATCTTTTCCTTTTCAATCAATATCAGTAGACTTACTGGGACCTCTGCCCAGATCGAAGAAAGGAAATCAGCATTTAATAGTTGTGACTGATTGGTTCACGAAGTTTGTGTTGGTCCAGCCTTTGGTTAATGCTACAGCTAAAGCTGTTTGTAGATTTATGGAAAATCAAGTTTTTCTGATTTTTGGCGCTCCTCAAATAATTATTTGTGACAATGGAGTGCAGTTTACTTCTAAAGAATTTAAACAATTAGCAAATGAATATAAAGTTAAAGTAAATTATTTAGCCCGTTATCATGCCAGCCCGAACCATACGGAACGAGTTAATCGCGTATTGGTTACTGCTTTGTCTTCTTTTATAGATAAAGACCACACTCGTTGGGATGAGAACGTGCATAAAATCGCGCAGGCTATTCGAACCGCGAAGCATGAAATAAGTAAATTTTCACCGTCATATTTAGTATTTAATCGTTACGTTCCCATTAGTGGAGACTTTTATGGAAAAGCGCCGGCGGATGAGAATATTCTAGAAATTGAAGATAAATTAATGAATGATAATGACCACTGTGCGTTGCCGGAATTATACCAACAAGTTCGAGCTAGGCTAAAAAAATCTTATGAAATTAGCAAAAAGCGATACGATTTGCGAAAGAGGCCACTTTCATTTCAAATAAATGATAAAGTGTGGAAGAAAAATATGTTTTTGTCTGACAAGGCAAAAAAGTTTGCGGCTAAATTGGCACCTAAGTACACTCTATGTACAGTGATTAGAAAATTAGGAAATCTTTCATACGAACTAAGAAATAATCAAGGTCAAAATCTTGGGGTGTGGCACGTTAAAGATCTAAAACCTTATAAGGGCACTGACAGTGACCCTGAAAACTAAATTTGATATGGTTAATTAATTACAATAATTGTAGTAAGGGTAAAATTTTATGTTGTGAGAGGAGTGATTCCGTTTCAGGAATATGTTACGAACTTGATGGATGTACTTTCAATTCATTACTCTAGGCGTTGATCAGGCTTAGAAGATGAATTTCGGGGTCCAGTTAGTAAATGCGCATTCTCGAACCGTAATGCCCCTCTTGCAGTTTGAGAAATTTTTATATTAGATTTTAGTTTACTGTTATTCAGTTTCAAATTATTGAACTATTTTGAGTTAAAGTTAAAAGTTAATTAATTATGTTTGTGACTGCTAGAACTTCATATATTTTAGAGCAGACTTTAATTTTAAATTCAAATTTGGTACGGTCCTGGGCAAGACCGAATAAACTGCAACCCTTGCGTTCAACAAGCTTATCTTGCTGTTCGACAAGCCCTAAATTCAAATTTGGTACGGTCCTGGGCAAGACCGAATAAACTGCAACCCTTGCGTTCAACAAGCTTATCTTGCTGTTCGACAAGTTCTAATTTTTTTTGCAAGTATTTATTGCTAATTAAGTTTATTAAAACTTTTGTTGAGAATTTACTTTTGAGTATTTAAGTTATAGTATTTGATTTCGTTTGAGAATTAGAGTTCAAAAAACTGATTAGATGAGTCCGATGTGGTTCATCTTAGAGCACTAAGCTGGGTAGGCCCTATGTGGTCTACTTACGAGCAACCTTAGAGTATTTAAGTTATAGTATTTGATTTTGTTGGAGATCTAGAGTTCAAAAAGTCTGAGTGCAAGAGTCTGATGTGGTTCATGTTAGAGCACTAAGCTGGGTAGGCCCTATGTGGTCAACGTACGAGCAATCTTTGAGTATTTATGTTAAAATTGTTAAAAAACTGATTAATAGTCTTAGTATACGGTATACTAGATGGAATTTGTTCTACTTTTCATCAAAATTGATGAAATTGAAGTTTTCACTATTACAAATCTGATGTAATAGTAGAAGGGAAACTTTTTATTTTAAGTCTATTTAGCATTAAGACGAGTGCATGTTTAGTTCCAATTTTGTTAGCATACAGCTTAAGCTGTTTAAATGGTTGTGCGATCAACAGTGGTCTCTGGACTCGGAAAGAGAGTGCTGCGCTCTCCCAATAAAAAAAAAAAAAAAAAAAAAACAGTAAGCTTATATAGCGATACATTATGGATAAACGGAGCCCTCGTAGTATTTTTATTATGCCCTCCTTGCAAACCAATTAGGTCGACATTTTTCTACTCCTCCGCGAAAACCAAACAGTAGTCACATAATCACTAACTTGTATATATGATCGGTCTACAGGCTTCAGGGTTTCTTATTTTTCCCCAAATGCCCTATTGATAAAATAAGTGGCGCTCAACATTCTAATTAAGTTTTTTCTTTGCACGTCACCTCATTTTTTTCTTGTTTTTTGTATACTATTAGGAATGTGTTACGAAAAGTTGATTTCCGTAACTAGAAATATGTTTAATTTTAATTTCGGCAAAAGCTACTTTGATGATAAACAACCCAAAAGTTAAATATAATACTTTAATTCTAGTGCAGGAAGGGGAGGCGGCTTTTTAATGTGTTCGGTATCGATTCTGCCGGTTCTCAATCATTTCGGATCACTAAAAATAGTCATAAAGTATTGAAGTTGACAATTTCTTGTAATTATTGCATAATATTCTTAGAAAATAGTTTCAGTTTGAGTAAAATCTCTTTGATTTAAACAAACCGAAAACTAAATATGATATTTTAATTCTTGTATAGGAGAGACCGGCGGATGCATGTTAAGTTCATTATCGATTCCGCCTGCCCTCGATCATTTCGGACCATTAGAAGTGGTCGTAAAGTATTGTAGGTGACAATTTCAAAAGGCACCGGGTTCCAAACTTAAGATAATTTATTTTTGGATCATTTTTAAGAAAAACAAATTAAGTTTGCTTCCCACGAAAATATTAAAATTATAATTAGTAGAGGGGATTTTTAGGGGTTAGTTAGATTTTATTTTACAAAAATTAGGAAGTTCTCTTACAAATTTACGACAAGACGGTCGAGAGTTTTTATAGTAAAGCGAATATAGTAAAGTAAATTGTTATAGATAGTATAGAGTTTTTAGATAATTTTGATCATTAAAGTGCCATTTATAAAACAATCAATTTACAGACATCAAAATTACTGTAAGCAAATATTTCAAAAATTGTAGTTAAATATAGTGGAGAATTAAAAACAGATACAAATAATAAAAATTTTAATAAAGTGCGCGTTAGTGCAATTAATAATTAATAAAAGTGCAGTCCTGGACTTATTGTGAATCTTCATTAACCACCTTTAGATAATCAACAGCACCACATTTTATGGATAGTGATAAACAATTAAGGGTGAGCTAATAGATTTTAAACATTATAGTGCGCAACATAAAAAATTACAAATTTACAGACTATAAATAGGTACTTAATAATTAATTTTTAAATTTTAAAGCTATTTTTAATAAATATAATTTTTATTTTTATTATTTAAAATATTTTCTATTTAATTTAATGTACAAATAATTTTTATTCATGTCAATTATATTTCATTTTTTAAAACCAAAGGGCTTTTATTTACTCCAGTGTTGTGCTTTCATAAGTGTCGTAGAACTCACCACCTGAGGTTAAGCGGAAGATCAGGTTTCAAGCTCTCCGATGAACTAGCCCAGAGCAATTTGTTAAAAAGAAGTAACACTATACGATACATACGTTTTAGCTGCAAAATGAGTATGGCAATGGAAAGTTGGCATTCGAATTATATAAAAATGATGTGTAACTCATTTTTTTTTACAAAAATGGATTTATTCGCTTTTGCATGAAAGCTCCTCAAATTATGTCATTTTTACATTTAATTACTTTTTTTTTTCTAATTACTGTAAGCTTGAGTGAAACGGTTAGCATTAGTTGTCAAATAGATCTCGAAGATTATATTGAAGACAATAACCCAGAAGCAAATGTGCTATTTTGTTGGAATGGTGGAAAAAATTAAGCTTCCACCCAGACGAATATTCATATTGGGAAGCTGACGACTGAGAAAATTATAGTCGATGGCCATAAAATTGTACACGATAAAAGAAGTTGACCGGATACGATACAAAATTCTGGATTTGCAGGATTTTCTAACATTCAATCAGATCGGACAATGCTGCAGTTAGGCGGTGTATCACTGAATCTTTTTTCTATATTACTTAATTTAATACAAATTAATGAAGATGGCCAACCTGCTTATTACAAAGTGTTAAGTAAAGAAAACAGGCTATTACTTTTTCTAATGAAAATGAAATTAGGTATTTCTTATTGTACGTTGGCTTGCCTTTTTCAGATACACGCTTCTACTGCGTCAAAGATTTTCTTTGAAATGAAAAAAAAAACAAAGACCTGGATTTTTTGGCCATCTAAAGAAGCTGTGAAGAAAAATCTACCTGCCGCATTTCAAAAGTATCCAAATTGTAGGTGCATAATCGATTGTACTGAAATATTCACTGAAACACCACCGACTGTTGAGCAACGAGTGCTTATGTATTCAAATTATAAATCCCGTTTCTCCGTTAAATATTTAGTTGTAATCACACCAGGGTCACGTTTCATAATAGTACTAATACTATTAGTCGGAAAGTACAAGTTGAATATTATTACTATTGAAAAATAATGAAAAATAATTTTTGGCTCTGTTTGTAGAATAGGTTATTTTATGAATAAGTACCAAAAACCACGCAGCTAGGTGTTCAGATTAACGATTTGAAGAATATTTAAAGTTACTTGTAACTTATAATATTAGTAAATTTTCATTATGAAACATGGCCCTGATGGTTTTATTTGCAAAATTTCCAAAGGATATGGAGGAAGGGCTACTGCTAGCTATATTACGAATGACTTCTACAATTTTTTCTACAATTTCTACAATTGATAGAAGCTGAAGATACAATTTTAGCAGATAAAGGTTTCCCTCAGATCAAGTCGGAGTTATTAAAACGCAATGCCGTATTGGTTATACCTCCCTTTGCGTTTGATCCACAATTTACCAACGAACAAGTAGAAGAAACTTACAAGATAGCATCGGTTAGAATACACGTAGAGCGAGCCATTCAAAGAATAAAGGTGTGCAATATTTTGAACTTAATAAATGTGGAGCTCTTACCTTATATTGATTCAATTATGTACATGTGTTGTATTATTGTTAATTGTAAGCCTCCATTAATCAAAAGTTCACAAAATGACTACTAAAATTATATATATTTTTTTATTGTACAAGAAGTGGAATACAATATTGTAAATAGAACTATTCTATTTTCGGAATTAATTCTTTTAAAAAAATAGCCACCAAACTCATATTATTATACTTAGATATTTAATTTAAGATATGGATAAATTTGTATAATAAATTTTGGCATCTCAAACTTGTCAAAATTTCCCTGCGAGATGGCGCTTCGTACGCCAATTGGAGGTACGCAACTAACGTATAGTAAAAATATTTTATAGCATACCTCACACAAATACGAAGTGTTAGTTGGATTCCATTTATCTCGTTTCATTTTTATAAGCCATTCCTTTCTTCTTTTAGGGTCTCTCGAAAACCGTTTCATTAGAAAACCTTTCTTGGCTGAATTAGTACATTTTACGGCGGCACAACCAGGTATCTTAAAAACACAAATTAAAAATATATTTATCCATAAATTACAAAACGAGGTTAACTTGTAGTAATGAAATTATTTAAGGTATGCAAATAACGAATACTTACCAACATAATGAAATGCTTAAAAGCAATTTACACAGTCAATTTAAATTCAAAAATATGTTAGCACACACCAAGAAAACCTTTTTTGTATACATAAAACATATTGCATTCAATCAAATTCAATGTAAACAAACCAAAAGTTTGCAACAACATGGCCGTCGGTACCATGTGATCCACTCAGCCAATCAAAAATCGGACATCACTTGTCGTCACTGTCTCTATAAAGTCACTGTAATGTCACGTAAATGACATCGCCTTCTGGCGATTACTATCTAAATTAATCCAGCTTGTACAGTTCTTAGAAAAGTGAACAGATTTTGTTAGTTTATTGGGTTTAACATGTATACATGATGTAATAATGTATAGTAAGGTAATCCAGCGCTGCACTCTTTACGTGCATTAGAAATGAAACCATAATGTACAACTAGTAGATGCAAAAGAAGGTATCTAAATGTAATAATACGTGCACATTTTAGATCATCTTACTACGACAAGCATTGCTCTCTGCCTATACAACGCTTGCTTATAGGTACCTTGTGGATTACCTTACTTATTATGTACCGTGATTGTTACTCTGTTGGGTAATAATTTCTTGATCTGTTAATCTGTTGTGTTTTGACAAGATGCCACCCAACTAACAATTTTTACACCATGGTACCTAAAACACCAAGAAAACACCAGTTTAACACCAAGTTTGGTGTTACTAAACCAAGCTTGGTGTTAAACTGGTGTTTTAGGTACCATGGTGTAAAAATTGTTACTTGGGCATCGATAGACAATGATTCATTATTTATTTAAAGCAATATAATTCTTTGTATATTTTACATAAATTTATTATATAAATAATTTCAACAATAATATTTTTGACAACAATTTTCATCCACAGTAAATGCCGTATAAACCCAACTAGAGAATAAATTTATTTACAAAACTCGACTCAGTACAAATTATAAGTAAAAATTTCGAGGAGATAACCCTTATTTCTACCGGTATAGCCTCCGGTACGTCTCCAAACGGCAAAAGTATTTTCTTTCCCACCTTGTCATCGGCACCTTAACATTTTAGCGAAAAAACGAGAAAATTTCAGAATAATTTAGTCGCAGCGCTACAACCCAGAGTTGGTTTTGGCTAACCCCTTCATTTTATAAAAGTTTTTCAAGGCAGATTACCTCGGTGGTTTGCCATTGCCCGCCGGGGGAGGACGGTTAGAATACAGTTCTTACTCCACTAGGGCTTGAACCAGGGTTCTCTGCTTAGTAGTCGAAGCACTTAAGCATTAGACCATAACCGTCCAATAATTTACAAAAATCAAAATAAGTATTTACAAAAGTTTAAAAAATTTACAAAATCAAGCAACAAAATAATTTATTATTCATAAATCAAAAAGAGATTTAGGATTTAGGAATTGGGATTTAATTATGTAGATAATCGTATAATAAAAAGTATATTATGTTTTTAACATATAACAATTTATTTTTTGCAGTACCCAGATAAAAGTTACTGTCCATGATATTTTTAAAAAATCCACTATTAACCAGTTAACCCATATTCAATAGTTAACTTAGAGTTCTGACTCATCAGGGTAGTCATAAACGTAGGTTAATCCTTAAATTTTGTTTAACTCGCAATTGAAAAACTGGACCATATTGTATAATAACTTATGTACCTACTACATTTGCTCGGCACTTTTAAATATCGTATTTATGAGAATATTGCCGCTGTTTCCACGTGCAGTAATATTGGAACCCTGCGGGTTGCAGTAACTAATATAAACAGTGTCCATATTTGACAGGCCAGGAACACACCCCTAATTGTTTCATACCTTCTTGTCAAATGAGTTTGTGGTACATGTAACCATTCGGAAGATATGGTGACACGAATATATAAACAATTATTATACACAGTAACCTTATATACCCTGTGTTTTATGAAAAAATCAGTCCGGGCTAGTAAACAATATGGAACAAGAACAACAATAAAAACAAATATGTAAACAATAAAAATTAACACTGAAACAAACAAACAACGGAAATAGACTCTGTTGCTTGGCAGAGGCACTTGACAAGACAATTAGCAGTACTAAGTTCAAACACAAAAAACTTTAGAGATGACATGAAATAGACGGAAATCAGATAGATCATGTGTTGGTAAAAAAAGGAGGGCAACATCGATAAGAAATGTAAGATCTTACAAAGGCGCCAATACTGACACTAACCATTTTCTGGTAGTGACGGAATTTACACAGAAATCGACAATAGAGAATAGAAGATATGAAAAAAGAAAACGGATAGCAACAGAAAAATTTGGCAATGATTTGTGTGTCAAGCCGTACCAAGAAAGGATGTAAAAATAGAATGGCATAGAAGAAAATATTAAATCAAGCGCAAGAACTGTACTAGGAAACTAGGAATGGAACATTAATGGATCGGGAAAAGAATGGAAGAAAGCGGTACCGATAATGTAAAAAAAATTACAGATAACTAAAGAATAACAGAAGAGTACACAATACAAAAATAAAAGCACTACAGAATGTAGAAAGAAAACTGGAAAGTAGTACAGATAAAATCAAAAAAATATGGGCGAACCACTTCCAGAAACTGCTGAATACGCGGCAGGATAAAGAAATGGAATTAACCATTGAAGAAAGTTCGGGAAATTGTGACGAAACCCCAGAATCGACAAGTGAGGAAATTCCGAAAGCAATAAAAAAGTTGAATAAAGGAAAATCGCCGGGGAGTGATGAAATAATTACGAAAATGATAAAGAATTGAGTGAATACGCTACACTTTGAGGAAGTATGAGAATTGATAAAGCAGGTCTGAAAGCATAAAAAGATGCCGCATAAATGGAGGCAAGGAAAAAGAAAGGAACATGTTATCGTGCAACAACATTACTTAGCACGGAGTACAAAATTCTGTCATCGGCAATACTTGATCGCCTTGAGGAAACATTTCAAACAAAATATTGGGTGGATATCAGTGTGGTTTTAGATGGGGCAGGTCAACAGTGGATGCAGTATGTACATATAATAAAGAAAAATATAGAAATACGTCACAAGTGCGATATAGAAACGCATATGCTGTTCATCGATTTAAGCAGACTTTTGAAACTGTGAAGAGTGAAAAACTGACAAGGATTATTATAGCAACCTTAGCAAAAGCAATAGCCACTGTGAAAACGTCAGAATCGGAAACTAACAGTTTTAAGGTGAATTAGTGGAGCAAGGTAAGGTGATGCGTTATCAGCGACCCTGTTTAATGTCGTACTTGAGAGGATAATTAAAAGTGCGAATGAAATAACAATAATAAATAAGGAAAGTCAACTGCTGGCATATGTAGATGATGTGGTTATCATATCACAAACGAAAAAGAGGATGATTGAAATAGTAAATTCCTTAGAAGAGAGGCAATCAAAATGGGATTGAGTGTAAGTGAAAGAAAGACTAAGTACATGATGTGCCAGAGAGGAGAAAGTAAAAAGAGAAACGATTTATTAATCTTTATAATCTTAATTAAAATAAGTTAAAGAAAGAAATAAAATAAAATAAATCTTAATTAATATTAATAAAAATTTAGACTCGAACAGGTTGAAAGTTTTATCTATGAGCATTTAGGGGTGCAGATAAATGGCAGAAATGAGAGACATAGTGAAATCAAAGAAAAGATACAAGCAAGTAATAGGGCTTATTTAATGATAAGCAATGACACACTTGTGTCGGATTTGTTTTGTGCCGAACTTCACTGGAAAATCCAAAAATTGATTCTAAATGTGGTGTTATTAAAAGGTTTTACTACTTCATCTAGAAATGGTTGGTAGACTGGAGAGATCTTGTAACTTTCTTTTTACTAAAATGTAACTGTGCTACCTCTTCGTGAATGGTAGTACCACCAAATCATCACAAATTCTGGAAATATTACAGACACACTAATCATCGAGACATTTAACAAGTTAAATTATTGGGTAAACACTGCTGTGTTTTCCACGGAGTCTGTTATTAGGGTAAAGGGGTTGAATAATTTTGCACTAGATGTTGACCAAAAGCTCTTTGCCGATAGAAACAACCAACAACTTTTTGATATTCGAATATCTACTTTGTATTTCATTACTTCGTTAAAAATAGATTGTGGCGAATTAAAATAAAGGATTTGTCTCTTTATGGTAATATTATATTAATTGTGATAATTGAATTAAATTCCAATTAGAGTGTTAATTGTTTTATTTTTGATTTAGTCGAATTCTAATGTTGTTTGGCTTACTGGAAAACAATAGAGTATTAAAAAAAAGATTTATACACATGATTATCAAGGAGTATTTCCTGGTATTTGTCACATAAAGAGAGATTTAATTAGCCCAGATTTATGAATGTGGTAACTTTAAAGTAGAAAAATCATAAATTAATTTAGGATAACAGCAGAGCAACACTTACAGATCATTAAAGGACTTCGAAAAAATTGCAAGGGTAAAGTGAGAAATTTAAAATTATAATTATTATTACTTTGACAAATGTTTGTATCATTACATACATCAATCATAAAAATCTGAATTTCTTTAACACATCATTTCATATTTATTGCTTGCACTTAAAAGATCAATGAAATAATACACGTTAGCTACCCATAAACAACCCCTAAATTCCATTCATGGCATTTAAAACTAGTGGTAGGTACTTTAATTCTGTGGTGGGTAGGAATAAGAGTATAAGTCAAAATTTGAGACATGTGAAAAAAGAGGTTTGAATGCTTACTGCTAGATATAAGATCGACCAATTAATAAAAGTTCAATTAGGTGAGGTCTAATTATGTCATTCAAATGTATATTTACTCTGTATTATTTATACTTATTTTATAACTGACGTTAACGGTTGGGAGCAGATTTTCGTCTTATACTCTTTTTCCTACCCACCACAGAATTCTAACAGAACTTATGGCAAGACTATTAGGTAATAGACTCGTAGTATTCGACATTTTTTATTATTCATAAGTAACCGTAAGGTATTGTTGAATTGAACCGAATTATTTATTAGATTCAAAAATCAAGCTGAAGAGTTATTTTTGTGTTGTAAAAGAATATTAATTCCGTTTCGGTCAATGTTCTTTGTAATTTGATTGACTTACAATCAATCATTAAACAGTAAGTTATTAATGGTCAAAATTTAATATTCATAGACAATAAATATAATAAAGATTAAGAACATCATATTTCTCACTTTGTCAATAGAAGCCGTATAAGCATCATATTATCAAATACAAAGTTGTGATCTAAGTAGTCGTTCTACGATTTTAATGAAGCCGTTTAATATTAACGCCATTTTACAAGACTCAAAAAACAGAATGCGATTTATGGGTTTGTGGCCAGAAGAGTCACCGACGATTTGGTATAAAATGAGAGGAATATTATCTTTATTTTTAACCGGATCCCTCACTGTTTTCTCGTTAATACAAGGTGTTCGAGACTGCCTTATTGGAAATTTTGTGGATGGAAGCTTTATGATGTGCATAATGTTCGCTGCGGGTCATGCTGTATTTAAAGTGTGGTATCTACAAATACAAAAACCGAAATTTCATAAAATAATTGTAAGTTTCACCGATTCGTCAGTAACATCTCACGAAGATGGTTCTGATATTTACTTAAGAAACAGACTGGTTATTATTAAAGTCATATTTAATTCTCAATTGGTAATCTGCATAATTGCTGGTTTGATGATTTCGTTAACTGATTTTATTTTTGAATATAAATTTTGTCCTCGCATTCTTAGTATTATCGTTTCGCAAAATAATCGTGCTTTTCTCATATACATTTCCTGTTGGAGTTACTATGTTGCCGCAAGCTTTTGCCTTGGTTATGTTATTGGTGCCTTCGAAGGATTAATGTATACCTTTTTATCACTTGGAGTGGTACAGCTTCAAATTTTACGAAAACAGATAACACAAGCAATTGAAACATATCCATCGAGATTATTGAGTATGATTGAAATGAAATACTACAATGAATTGGTAAACAAATTGCTCAAAGAATGCGTGCTACGTCATAACGCAATTGAATAGCAGGTACTTATTATACATTATTTTTTAGAAAATCATTTATTCTGTTACAGTTACATATTGTCGATTGAAGATAAATATACTTATGCATATTTGGTCCACATGCTAACAGCTTTGGGCATAAACGGATTAATTGGATTTACTCTTGTAGTTGTAAGTTATTAACCGATAATGTCCTAATAATGGAAAACAAATTTTTTGTTATAAAGGGTGGTCCATCGGGGTACAAATGATAAAAGCATCAGATTTCATCTAGCTTCTACTTAAAAAGTCAAAAAATGCTTTTGAAATTGTTAAAAGTTTCAATTATCAGACAGGCCATGTAAGTTTCCATGGTAATTATTTTTGAAAATAGAAATTAAATTGAATTTATTACATGGCTAGTGCGATAAATGAAACTTTTAACAATTTTGAAAGCATTTTTTGACCTTTTAAGTTAAAGCTAGATGAAATCTAATGGTCTTATCATTTGTAGTTTATATTTCTGCATTATTTTTGTATCTTTCATTTTTTCTCTACATTAATTAGGGAAGCAGGAATTTGCATAAATAAGTTTTTACATGTTAATTTCCAATGTTCGGATAAGTCATTCAGCACCCTGTTTATTAATATGACAAAAAATTTGTCAATAACATCCTTGAAAATGGGTTATATTTAAAAAGACTCAAAACGGTCGGAGAATTTAATTGAATAAAAGACCTCAAACTCAACAATTTTATATCATATTAATAAATATTTAAAAAAAGCTTTGTTTAAATTTGAAGTACAGTAGATACGAAGGAGTCCTGAGGCCTCAAAGTAAAAAAAATAAATTTTAAATGTCAATTGCGACTTGTAACTGTCAATTTACACTTGAAAGTCGCAATTAACGCCTGCGCAATCGGACTTATTAGATACTTCAATAATATATTTTATGTTTAAAATAAATGATATATTACGAAAGTGTATGATAAGTCCGATTGCGCAGGAGTTAATTGCGTCTTCTAAGTGTCAATTGCGACTTCGAAGTGTAAATTGACAGTTGCAAGTCGCAATTGATACTTAAAAATTTTATTTTTACTTTGGGGCATCAGGACGCATTCGTAGTAGACGCCCTATAATCCGATATATAAATTTTCTATGTAATCGGTTTTTATACTAAAAACATTATTTATTTTTAGGTATCACCAACAAGTTTACCTTTTACAAAAGAGTTGGTGTTTTGCTGCGCTGATTTAATGCAATTAATAATTGTGTGTATATCATGCACAGAAATTATTACTCAGGTATGATTAACTAAAATATTATATTAATTTACGTTGTCAGTTAAAATTTTAATTTTTTGTTTACAAAGTCCAAATGTCTAATGACCAATTTCTTCAGCTTGAAATATATTCAATAAGACCTAGTAGAACGCCGGAAAATTTTTTGGCCCACTTTCTTTACTACTTTTAGATGCCGGCTAGCTGATCAAAGTCGGAAGCTGGAGACTTCTCAGAAGTGGGTTGCTGTTGCTGAACAATTTTTAAAATAAACTTTCCAAATTAAATAATCCTCACTTCTAACTTTCTTTTCCATACACCAAATTAATAAAGGAAATCTTTCAAGTATTTAATTTTAAATAAAACTTCTATCCACAGTGCAATTTATTTGCACAAGTCTAGTGTCGCACTACCTGTACATATTTTCCAATGCAAATTGAAAACCAATTATTAATTTTTTCATAAAATCCCAAATTCCAATTAGTCCAGTCAACGAAAAAGTATAGAGGGAAATGTTGGGAACACAATTTTTGACATTGTTACTTTGTTTGGACTAGTTAGGAGGTAAACATATCAAAAGTCCCCGCCCGTAGCCCTTGAGCCGGGGGGGTAGCGGGAGTTTGAAGGTCCTATTTTTCGGTTTCTTGCTTATATCTCGGAAAATATGCGTCCTAGCGAGATAACCATTCTATAGAAAATGAAAGCTGATAAAATTTACTACAAGTTTTATTCAGTCAAGTTTTTTGATATCTTATATAGTTTTGGAAGCATTAAGGTAGTAGTCTTAGGAATTTTTTTCTAAGGGAAAATAAAATTCAATGATTTTGGTTTTTTAGTATCTTATTATTGACATCTAATTGAAACAAACAAAATTTTTTTTGACTTAATTTTTCAATGTTTTATTATTATTATTATTGGTCAAAATAAAAAGAAGGTACATAACTGGCCCGGGTGATTTCGGCTCTTGAGGACATTGGAAATAAAAAAATCAAAAAAAGAATTAATCTATAGACTTGTCGTTATCGCTGGAACTAGGATCTTTTTTTTCCATCCCCAACTTTCCATTTTACAGCCCAATTTGTGCCTGAAAATAATCAATTTTATTTTGTAAGTCGGCAATTTTGTTGATTATGTTCAGGCACAAATCGGGCTGTAAAATGGAAAGTTAGGAATGGAAAAAATATCCTAGTTTCAGCGATAATGACAAGTCTCTAGATTAATTCCATTTTTCATATTTTTATTTCCAATGTCCTCAAGAGCCGAAATCACCCGGGCCAGTTACGTACCTTCTTTTTACTTGGTCCAATAATAATAATAATAAAACATTGTAAAACTAAGTCAAAAAATTTTTTTTGTTTCCTATAGATGTCAATAATAACATACTAAAAAACCAAAACCATTGAATTTCATTTTCACATAGAAAAAAATTGCCAATAAAGACGTAGAAAAAGGGCAAGTCGCCAAGCTAAACCTTAATACTTCCAAAACTATACAAGATATCGAAAAACTTGACGGAATAAAACTTGTAGCAAATTTAATCAGCTTTCATTTTGTATAGAATGATCATGTCGTTAAGACGTACAATTTCCGAGATATAAGCAAAAATCCGAAAAATGGGACATTCAAACCCCCCCCTTCTCCCCCGGCTCAAGGGCTACGGGCGGGGAGTTTTGATATGTTCATGTTCTAACTAGTCCAAACAAAATTACGAAGTCAAAAATTGTGTTCCCAACATTTCCCTCTATACCTTTTTTTGTGCATTCGTTGCCTGGACTAAATTTCATAAACAACTAACGGATCCAAATCTCACCTCAATCTGTTCCACATCAAAATCTCAAAACAATTCGAATTTCGTCCAATCCGGCAAGAAAATTATTCAGTCTCAAGTTTATTCTCAAATCAAATCCAAAATTCTCAAATTTGAGGCGCAAAGTCTAAATATTTCAGAAGAGACCCGTGAATACGTCCGTGCGCACCCACGGACGCGGCTGGAAGTTCTTATCACTCGTCTTTCAGTGCCAACATTAAAATTGTTAACAGCAAAAGCGCACAAAACTCAAAAAGGTTACAGATATTTACAAAAATTAATCACAATAGAATCCCGATATAAAAATAATTAAACATTTACAAAAATTTTCAAATTATCAAAAATTATTCAACTATCAAAAATTTTTCAAAAATTGAGTTGGTAACAGGACAATATAAATCTATTAAATAAATTAACAAATTCTTTGGTTCTTATTTTGGTAACTCTAATCAGGTAACTACATAATTGATATCTGGAGATAAAAAAATTGAGCATACAAGCAGTTATAATTAGAGTACAGACTTTTAAGCATAAAAAATCGTGAAAATAGCGCTTAAAATAGCACAAAGAATTGCCATTATAAGCATAAAAATATGATTTCGTCTTAAATATAAGCATTAAAAATATTTGTTTTTAAATAAAAGTTATTTGAAAAGTAACACAAAAAAAAGTAATAAAGTAAAAAAAAATAGTAATAAAAAGCAAAATAATTAAATAATTTCTCTACATCATTTTTTTTCTAAAAAATGAAATTATTAAATTTTTTTCTAATATTTTTTTAAAAAATTAATGGTTAATTGAGGCGTTCTTAAATTTTTAAAGCGCTATCTATTTGCTCTAATGTATAATTTATTAAATCCAATATTTTATGCCAATACTTAACCGCTTTTTGCCAAAAAACTGGAACTTTTAAAATGGTATTTTGAAAGATATTTACCATTGAGGCGTTCTTAAATTTTTAAAGCGCTATCTATTTGCTCTAATGTATAATTTATTAAATCCAATATTTTATGCCAATACTTAACCGTTTTTTGCCAAAAAACTGGAACTTTTAAAATGGTATTTTGAAAGATATTTACCCCATCTATAGCTTCTGTTAAAGGAATATTTTATTGTTTCCAGCTACCTAATAAATGAGCTAATTTAGCTCTATGGTGCTTTTATAAAAGTGAGTTTTAGTTAAAGCTCCATTTTTTTAATAATTTATTTTAGTCGACGAATGCTTACTGTCATTTAAATTTCATACCTATTTATTGCTCTTATGGTCTTATCTTTAGGGGTGTAGACCGGTAAACGTCTGCCAATTTCAATTTCCTAGTCAAAAAGCACCCTATATTTAGCTCACAAAATTGTGTGACTTATAAAATGGGTAAAGTCAAATCGTCATTAGCTCCCGGTCTAAAATAAATGTAGGTATTTGTGTATCTACTGCAATTTTTTTTTAATTTATCGAATATTGCTAAAATAAGCACTAAAAATGCTTAAAAATAAATCTAAGCATAAAAGTATCAAAATAGGCATATACCAAACAGCGCTACAACCCAGGGTGGGTTTTGGCTAACCACTTCATTTTATGAAGGGTTTTCAAGGCAAATTACCTCGGCGGTTTGCCATTCCCCGCCGAGGGAGGACGGTTAGAATAAAGTTCTTGCTCTACTCGGGCTCGAACCACGATTCTCTACTTAGTAGCCGACGCACTTAAGCATCAGACCGTAACCGTCCTCAAAATAGGCATATAAGCATAACAAAATTTCATGAACATTTATAACAATTACACTTCTGCTATCAATATTTATGTATAGCAAATTTGCTAGAAATCCGTACTCTAGTAAGTTATAATAGTAGAATATAATATAATGTATAACTAGAAAATGAAATAGCTTATTATCCACCTGAGTGATTAATAAGAACTTTAAAACCTGGTAGTAATACAATAAATAATATGTACAAAATTTTAACCGATTTTAAAAATTTATGTAAACAAAACACGCAGTTATCAACGTAATACAATTCAAGCAATTTTTAGAGTGAATTGGTTCGAAATTCGTGCTATTTGTCCAATTGGTGGCGATGCAATTCATCTGTATGTAAAACTTTATACATTATAATGGAAAGATGTAAGCGACCATTACATTTAACTGCGGGAAAATTTAGTGTAATATCGTTAGAATATTTAGTTACGGTAAGTTTAATCGTAATTTTTAATAATTTTTTAGGGTACTAATATCGTTTACAATACTTTTAGATACTACAGTTGTCAGTGTCATATTTTACAGTTTTAAAGAATATGTATTCAGAATCATAATAATCAGTAGTGGAGGTGTGAATAACGATACGCAGTAAATAATGGATGCACACTTTATTATAGCTAATTACAAACATCAAGTAAAAAAAATAGTTTCCAGTGATGTTATTTTGTGTTATTTAATGATAATGTTCTTTTTTTTATGTTTTTGTTGTTATAGTATTTTAAGATTTCTAAAATACACATATTAATTATAATTATCAGCTCTGGAAAATACAATTAAATATGAATATTATTAACGAGCTAAAGGGTACAAATAAATCTTATTATATGGATTTCGCAATCCTATACAATTAAATGTTGTAAAAAATTATTAATGATTGAAAGTACTTACTGTTCATTATTCCGAAAAATATGCGAATTAAGTGAATTAGTTTGCGACACGTATGCATAGGTGTTTCGAATTTCTGATTCTCATCAGGCAAACCTGGAAAAAAATTACTAACGCGCACAGTATTCAATTCAAAATTATTTACAAATAATCATTACAAATCATTAATAATTTTTTACAACATTTAATTGTATAGGATTGCGAAATCCATATAATAAAATTTATTTGTACCCTTTAGCTCGTTATTGATATTCATATTTAATTAAAATACACATAGGTATATGCTTTTCACCCTTTGGTTTTATAGTTTTATGTATTTTATTGTTAATATTATCATTATATAGAAATATTGTACCAAACAGAAGAATAATTCGTAGTTTTATATATAAGTGTAGTTGTGAATTCAGTGGAAAAAAAACTGTCGCATGTTGAGAATTTTGCAAAGAAAACTATTTTTTGGAAATCCCCACTTAATTATTTATTTAATAGTTTTTAATTTTCAAAGGTTTCCTTATAGATCGACATATAGTGTGAAAAATACTATAGAATTTTTAGACCGCTTAAAACCCCATATGCTCAAGAATAATAAGTACAAATTAGTATCTTTTGACGTGAAAAGCCTCTTCACATCAATCCCGATACCAGAATTACTCTTGATTTTAAAACGCTTAATCGATAACAGTGATTTAGATCAAGTGGAAATTTGTTTAAAGCAAAGTTACTTCAGGTTACTTACAAAGTTACTTCCATTTTTGCGGAAATTTTTATGAAGGACTTTGAAGATCGTTTGTTCACCACCAACCATTGGCTTCTGAGATATGTGGTGTTTTGGATCCGTTTTGTAGATTGATGTATTTTGTATATGGAAAGGATCAGCCCTCCAATTAAGGATATTCCTGGCTTTTTTAAATTCGCTAAATGGAAAAATCTCAATTTACAATGGAAGAAGAGAAAATCAACTACTTGAATTTCTTAGATGTAACCGTATCAAAATTGCAAGAAACCTACTTCGACTGACATCATTATTCCACATTCTTCTAATCAGTCATGGAAAATAAAGATGGCTGCGTTTTATAGTTTGATTGATGGACTGTTTAAAATACCGATGTCGAATGAAAACTTTTTAAGTGAAATAAATACTATCAAATCAATAGCGATCAACAACGGTTATACTATAGACTTAGTTGATAAGTTAATTAAGAAAAAAGAAAAATCGATTGAATCGGTTACCGCTTCCCTCGATTCTCTAATTGAAGATCCGGCTCCCAATTGTGTAGTTATCAACTATGTGGCAGGAACCAGCAAACAGATCAAAATACATTTACAGAAAGTGCGTCTTTGAATTACAGAAATAAATAGATTAAATATAGGTTTCTTATTATCCAATAATAAAACAAAGAATGATAGCCTCGCCAAGAGCGGGATTTATAAACTTAGTTGTAACACTACAAGGTCGATAAGGATAAGGAAGGTCGATAAGTATACAGTGTGTTCACGATAAGAGGTAGCAGTGAATAATTCTTATATCTTACTACATACAAAAAAAAGTTTAAATAGTGAATTTATTTTTACAAATAGCAACATGTCTTTTTTTAGCATTTTCGTAATCTGCAATATTTTCTCTATACAGACATATAAAATTATCATAGGGTTACATAAGAAAATTTTCGAGAAAAATGCAAGATACATTTATGAATTATTTAATTTATTTAGTGTGCTATAAAAACAAAATGATACTATAGTATTATGCCTTGAACAAAATGGTGGCATTTTTGACTAATTTATCAGATAGGTTGTGTTTTCTGTACCGTGATGTTGTTTTGTTTTCATAGCACATTAAATAAATTAAAATAATTAATAAATTTGTCTCGCAGTTTTCTCGAGAATTTTTTTATATAACCCTATGATAATTTTATATCGATGTATAGAGAAAAACCTGCAGATTACAAAAATGTTAAAAAAAGACATGTTGCCATTTGAAAAAAAATTCATGTTTACTTCCGGTTGAGTTTGAAGTCCAAAAAAATATACCTCCGCGGTTTCCGATGGTAAATTTCGAGTTGAATAAAAAACTATTTAAACTATTTTTTAAATCTAGTAAGATAAAAGAATTATTCACTGTTACCTCTTATCGTGAACACACTGTATAGACACGTTAAAGAACATCTGGCAGATATAGCCAATAATAGAACAAGTACAGGTTTTTCGTCGCATTTTGTCTTGAAACAAATCATGGTTTAGACACCGTGAACATCGTGTTATTACATGCAGCATGTAAGGGTCGCATGTTGACTTTACTAGAAGGTCTCGAAATCAAAAAAGCGTTCATAAGCGGACAACATTTAACCAATTCACAATTGGAACTCCAGGACATCAGCTTACCACTGTTGCTCCAGATTCCATAAGATTGGTTGATTGATTGTCCGTTTACAACCTTTTGTTATTTCGAGCCCCCCTGGATGTTTTAACTAGGTCGGTATTCGGCTATAGTTTTCAACATAAGAAACTTAGACGTATCCAAAAATATCTTGTTTGGAACTTGAAGAAGAAGCGGATTATCCCTTCGAAACATTGTCGTTTTATTTGTATATTTTGAAATAAATATAAATAGCGTGAGTTTATAGCCGATATTCCTATCGCCCCGTTTGTTTAGTATTTTATTTTGTTCAATGTTAACTTCTTAGTTCAACATAGTAATTCTTTAATAATTCAAATTTTATTACAACACCTGATTTCATTTTAACTTATTTTTTCCGATGCTTTTGTACGGGCTAGGTATAACGTTATTAAGCTATCATACCTTTTCTTTTATCTGTAATACTTTAGCTGTAATCCGACGTTACTATACAGAACGTGTTTTTGCAGCTTTGTCGTTTCAATGCAGTCAATTTATTTTTTAAGAAGGTAATCTTTTACCTTTAACACTGACTATTTCTCCAGAACAAAGAGGTATAAGAATTAAGAAAGATATGCGGCGCATAAAGTTTCGTCACTATAGTTAACATGAACATCGTGCATAATGCATATCCTTTCTGAAGTGTCTAAACCTAAAGTATTGGAGATACAAAAAAATGTATATTAACTTTTTGAAGAACATTTAATAAACTACAATTTTTACCTAAACCTTTTTTTCTATCAGCACAAATTGCCAAGATACAGACAAAAAACTGAAAACTGTACTGTTTTTCCAAGATGGCGGCTCGAGCGCAACACATTTCGACGGGTAGTTTTAGTATGTTTACCAGGAAGCCGTAATAAACATGTGTACCAAAGTGACACCAAAAGTCAAAAATACCAAAACCAAAATCACCAAAAAACAAAAAAATTGAAAAACAAAAACTCCGAAACCAAAAGCACCGAAAAACACTGACCTAGTGTTTGAGTGACGTGGAAACTTCATTTTGCGTGGGATCATTGATTACTTAAGTTTTAATGGGGGAGTTCTGTAAAGTGTGCCAACTTCGAAAATGCTCGGACTTTTTTAAGACACTTTTTTTTAGAAAAGTCTTATGCCTACATAATCTAATTTTACATCTGAAGATGTTAAACATTACACGAAAGTAAAATAATTTCCTTTTTAAGAGAAAATTTAAGTTAAAATAAGTTACCAGATATCCCTATACAAAATGTATGGTGGTAACCTGGAAAAGTTGAAATTATTTAAATATTGGTAAATATAACCTAACAAATTGGGTTCTAGTATATAAGTAGTTTAACTACTTAGTTGTAATAAGTAGTTTATAAATAGTATAGTAGTTTAAAATCATCAAAATGGGTAAACAATGTTATTATAAAGATTGTAAAAGCAACTCAAATATCCAAAATGGACTTGCATTTCACCCATTTCCAAAAGCCAAGAGACAACTTGAGAAATGTCAAAAATAGTTGAGACTATGTGGGAATAATAAGCTAATATTACAGGAAAGTTTACCAGTAATTCTGATCCATTGCCATTTGCCGAACTCGAAGCTTCCCAGAGTGATATTGAAGTCTTACAAGAAGAATCTTCAGATACAAGCTTTATAGAATTAAATAATGAAAACTTTGAAGTTGATCGTGAGGATAGTGTTGTAAATAAGAATTACATTGATACAGAAGTTCAAACTGAGGAAAGTGTAAACACTTTGTCATATCAGAATTTAAAAAGTAATTCAAACCAGTTTAAATACTTCACCGGATTGAAAATATTGCAATTTGAATCCCTGTATGCATTTTTAGATGAAAGTGTTATGGATTCTCTAAAATATGCACAAACTGCTGATGATTACAATATTCAACACCAACTTCTTTCATCAAAAAAGAGAAAACAAAATTGGTCCAATAAAGATCGTCTGTGCATGACGTTCATTCGATTGAGACGAGCTTTTACTTTGGATAAATTATCGTATTTTTGTGATGCAAGTAAATCCACTATATCAACCATATTTTATACGTGGATTCAGTTTATCTACTATCAAATGATCAGGATACGTACTGAAGTGTTCGAAGGTGCTCGAAACTTAAAAAAAGTGCCCCCATCGTTTCAAAATTTTGAAGGTAATAATATTACAATAATATTAGATGCTACCGAAATAATTATGGAAATGCCTTCAAATTTTAAGCAACAAGGCAATACCTTCTCAAATTACAAACATGCCAACACAGTGAAGTTTTTGATAGGTATCTGCCCGAGTGGAGCAATAACTTATGTAAGTGAAGGATTCGAGGGTGCTATATCTGATCTACAATTATTTGAAGACCGTGATTTGAAAACTTTCTTAAAAGAAAATGATACAGTAATGGCCGATCGAGGATTTCTAATACACGATTTAGCTGACGAATTACGTATCAAGCTTTATACACCTCCGTTACTTATGGGAAGATCAAGGTTGACTGCAGAAGAAGAATTACTTACAAAAAAAATTGCAAAATCACGAGTTCACGTTGAAAGAGCTATAAGTCGCATTAAATGTTATAGGATTTTTAAAAAACAATACCCAATTTTTGTTTACCCAATACCCAATATTATCCAACATGTTTTCAGTAGTTTGTTTTTTAGTCAACTTTGAAGACTGTTTAGTAAACTGTTAAATATATATGTTAGATCGTTAGTAATTATCCCATTTCTGATGTTAGATCGCTCTTCTATTACTTCTAAAATATTACCAATTATTGTTCTTCTTAATTATTATTCTTCCTTATTAGTGTTATTCTTGGTTATTCTTCACTATTCTTTCTTATCATTGTTGTTCTTTGTCCTTTCTATAGTTATTACCTTATATAGTTCCTTTCGTATTACCAACCTATTATTATCATGCATTAACGTATTAACAGGCTTTACGGGGATTTCCACATACACGGTCGTTCTAATATTGTAACAGTTCTATTATCAGGTCCGCACTTGGGTAACATCTCCTTCCATTGGTCTATTCATAGTCAGGGCCGTATGCCCTACTACTAATGCTAACATATATATATAAAATTTTTAAAATTATTATAATAAATATTATAAAATACCATTATATCAACAAGCAAACAATTAAAGATATTATATTTAAAACTTGTAGCTTATTTTTATTGTATTATTTAAAATTTAAAAAGTAAGTTTATAAAATTATGTAAAAAAGATTGCCGATTACAAAATATCTAATTTAATGGGATTTAAATTTCGTACTGTTTTCATTGCAAACATTTCTGGTACGTAAATGTTACAATAGAAACGAGGAACAGCAATTTTAATTTCTTCAACAATATCTTCATAATCATCACGCTGGAAAATCGGGGTCCAAACAACAAGAACGCACATTTCTATATCCAAAATAATTAAAGACATAATTATCTGATATACGTATGGATAGTTCTTCTTTATAGAAATTTCATTATTTTTCTTTTCTAAAAAAAATTACTTAGTTGACTCTTGCTAAGAAACGAATCAAAGTTATTTATATCGGGACATCGTTCTAACACTTGGGGGCATTTAATTTCAATAATATGTTCTATTTTATTACCTTTCATTATGATTCCATCAAAGCTTGCTCCAAAAAATGGATAATTTTTATTCACCATCAAACCGGGAGTTACAATCCACAAACCATCTTGAAGAGTTTTACTATATTCTCGCCTGGCCTTTGTTTCGTTATTTTTACCATACCTCATTGCTTGTGTTTCTACATTTGGCATTGCTCTCCATAAATTTTTTAGCAAGAAGTTCTTATTTGCACTATCGGAGTGGAGTTGATGTGCTGCAATTTTTGCATTAGATGCAGTGATGTAAAAAAACCTCGAGTATAACCAACCTTCTGTACCTTGGGGAGCCGATCTAGGTACTTCAAAAATTTGTTCACTGCTTTCATTAGCTATTCTCATTATATTCTCCAAATAAATTGAAGTTTGTTGATTTATAACTTCCAATTCTTCAGGAGAATAAGTAAAATTTTCGTACTTCAATTTTAAAACTGTTTCAAACATCGATTTATTACCAATGCCTTATAAAAGTGCTATAAAATCGTTTGTATTCGTGTTATTCACATATGAGACGGGTCGAGGATCAAATACTGCTCTTTTTATAGGATTATATCGATTCATGTTGTATGTAGCTTTGATTACAGAAAGCGGATTACGTTTTGATGAACCAAGCCCCATTGTCGAGGTCGACTAGTGCATGAAATTTCTTCCGATTGACACTGCCAAATATATAACAAAAGAGCAGTGACATGACTGCACTTTCCTAATGCTGATTGTGCACAGTTACATTCTCCGTGTATGACAGCTCCCGACATTTTATTTAATACAATCCGAACTTGGTGCTTAACTTTCAATTTAAAGGAAGCTTGACATTTACACCGACAAAAATAATTATTAGCATGCTGTGCATCTTTAACATCGCCAATGTGTTCGCTTTTAACAAATTGATCAGCCCTCCTAAATGGTCTCACAGTTGTTGTGGTATTAACGTCTGCTTCGTTCTCCACATCTGCTCCAACAATATAAGTATAAATATGACCTTTGTTGAAATATTCGGGTATAGGATGAAAGGGAAACGAATGCCACTCCATTGAATTTGAATGTAATGATAATCCACTCACTTGTTGATTATTTTGAATATTTAATTTCAAATCGTACCACTTTCATTGATCAACACCATCAAATATTTTATTTGCTTTTCCGGAATCGATGCAGTTATTTATTCTGGTAATTAAATCGTTTTTCTTTTCATTTTGTTTCAATCCTCGACATTCTAACCATCTTTTTAATTCTAGCACAGAATTGTCTTCTAAAGCAACAAAATCTATTAAAACTGCACCTGGTACATCTCTGGGTTCTAAGGTAGTCATAATTAATATCAATGTTGAGAGATCAAAAATATAAAGAAGCTGTATTTACTAATAATGAAGTCATATGGAATCAATATAAAGAGTTAAGAAATAAAACTATATCGTTATTTAGGAAAGAGAAAGAAAAACATTGTAGGAAAACAATTGATTAAAATAAGAATAATAGTCAAATTATGCGGAAAAATTTAAAAACATTGTTACCCAATGGAAAAAACAACCTTAAAGAAACAGTGATATTCGATAATATGTGAACAAATTATTTGGGAAAAATTTAATAAATATTTTTCAGGCATATCAAAGAAATTGTGAATAACATACCAAACATTGGCAATTATAATGTTATAGAAAACGTCCATTCATATGGTAAGTTTTCAAAGTTTGAACAATTACTATTAGTGAATTAAACATAATTACAAAATCGTTGAAAAACACAGGAGGAACAGATGATCAAATATCAGTAAAAATATTAAAGGATGCTTCACAAGTTATTGGAAATCGACTACTAGATGTTATTAATTTATCTCTACAAAAAAAAATTTTTCCAGAGAGTTGGAAAACATCATGCATCATTCCAGTACAAAAAGTTTCAAATTCACACAAATGCGAAGACTTTAGACCTATAAATATGTTACCTTCGATAGAAAAAATTTTAGAGATTGCAGTGAAAAGGCAATTAATAGATTATTGTGAAAAATATGATATAATAGTATCAAATCAATCTGGATTTTGACTTAAACATTCATTTGAGCATTTGAAACAATTAATAGAAAACTGTTGTTAGAAAAACTCGAGAAAATGTTTGAGTTGTTTTAGAATTTTTTAAAAGTTATTTAACAATGAGCGTGTTCTGGAGTCTCAATACTCATAAAAAAACAGTTAAAAAAATCTATATTAGATTACCAATATATATCAGACCGAATAATCACTATAAAAATGAAACTGTATGGATTCGAAACGGTGATAGTCGGAATGTATGCCCCATGTGATACATCAGAAAAAAAGATAAAGGATGAATTCAACGAACAACTATCAGACCTTTTGAATAACCTAAAAAATTACCAAGATGTAATATTGGCGGGAGACCTCAATGCACGAGTTAGAGGTCAGGACGACAGCGTAATTGTTGGAAAATACGCCGAGGAAACTGAAAATGATAATGGAGAAAGACTTTTAGAACTCTGTAGCCAACATAATCTAAAACTCACGAATACATGGATTCAGCATAAAGACATACACCGCTATATACGTGGGAAAGACCATCAATGCAACAAAAGTCTATTCTTGACTATATAATTGTGAAAGAAAGATCAACTTTTAACGTACATGATTCAAAAGTATAAAGAGGAGCCAACTGTGGGTCAGATCATTATCTGTTATTGGCTAAAATAAAATATCCCTTTGTGAAACCTGTAAACCTAAATTTCGAACAAGCAGAGAGGTTAACGAAACTAACACCGAAACGATATAATTTGACCCTATTTCAACAACCAAGCATAAGAGATATGTACAAGAAAAGACTAAAAATTGAATTGAGTAAGCACCCATGTAAAACAGATATCGAACAGGAATTTAGAAATATTTCATCCGCTATACATCAAACTGCTAAAGAAGTTGTAGGAGAATATGAAAAAAAAAAACGGAAAAACAAACTCCCGTATTGGTTAAATGAAGAGATATCAGATATGATTGAAAAAAAACGAAAAAAATATCAAAAATACATAACAAAAAAAAACGGAAAACAACAGACAAAGATATAAAGACATCACTAAAGAACTACGAGAAATGATAAAACAGAAAAAAAAACAAATTTTGGGAGCAGAAGTGTAGCCAAATTAATGCATATATTGGTCGAGCTCAATCTACAGAAGTGTGGCACACAATAAGATGTATGAAATCAAACAACAACGGAAAAAATGTATCTCTAATCACTATTAATGAATGGAAGGAATACTGTGAATCTTTATTGGGCGATGATAGGGAAGAATATATGGAAAAGGAAGTTGACATCGAAAACATCACAAACCCAACAGAACCAATACAAATTACTCTAGATGAACTGAATCAATGTGAGAAGGAGCTAAAAAATGGAAGATCACCTGGTCCTGGAGACATTACGGCAGAGTTAATAAAATACGGCGGAACAGCACTTCTACACAGAATTGTAGACATGTTGAATGCATGTATAATTAAAAAAAAACTCCTGCGGAATGGAAAATCAGCTACATTACATCATTGTATAAGAAAGGAAACAGAAAAGATCCTAACAACTACAGGGGACTGAGTGTAACTAGTACATTCAGTAGACTATGGGAAAAAATCTTACAAAAGAGACTCAGATCGGAGATTGCAAGCTATATCGCAGAAGATCAAAGTGGAATCATGCCGGGTCGCTCCGGCATTGATAATTTGTTCATTGTACAACAATTAGTAGAGAAAAAAATAAGTAAAGGCGAAGAGTTACATGTCACCTTTATAGATCTTAAGAAGACATATGACAGCATACCGAGAAGTAAATTATGGCTGGCCTTGAAAACCATTGGAACAACAACACATACGTTACAAATGATTCACGAACTTTACAAAGATAGTGTAACGTACGTTAAAATGGGAAGTTACATATCGGAGCCCATATATGTGAACAAAAGTTTGAGGCAAGGCTGCAGTGTTTCCCCATTACTATTCAATGCTTATCTAGAGATAGCGCTTAGAAAATGGAAAAAAACATGTGAAGGGATGGGGATACCAATTAACTACACTAATATACATAACTTAAGCTTTGCAAACGACCAGGCAGTACTGGCACAGGACTCCTATGACATGGAGTACATGCTAAAAAGGCTATATACAGAATATAGAAAATGAGGATTGGAGGTCAGCTTGGAAAAAGCAGAATATCTTGTGATGGGTTCGGATGCTAGATTTGAGGTCATGGTGAGTGATGACACTCAGATCCGACAAGTAGATGAGTTTAAATATTTGGGGGCGATGGTGGATAAAGACGGTGTAGGAAAAAAGGAAATGGACCAAAGAGTACTAAAGGCACGAAGAGAACTGGGATTTCTTAATTCGGTCTGGTAGGACAAGAATATCTCTAAAGCTAATAAAAAGAGAATTGGTAAAACTATGGTGGAATCCGTTCTTACATAGGGAAGTGAAGTATGGGCAATGAAAGAGCACGATAAACGCAGATTTAGAGCGGTGGAGATGGACTACTTGCGACGCAGTGCTATGATATCAAGAACACAAAGAGTAAGAAATGAACGAATCCGAAACATAATGACACAAGCAGAGGATGTAATACATAGGATAGAAATACGAGGCCTGAAATGGTTTGGACATCTACTACGTATGGAAGATAAACGGTGGCCAAAAAAAATATTCCTATGGAAGCAACCAGGAAAGAATAAGAGAGGACGTCCCCGAAAATCGTGGAATGAGGGCATGCGAAAGGCAATGCAGGATAGACGTTTGGATGAGGAAATGGTACATGATCAAGAGGTATGGAGATTGGGATTGAGAAAGCAGCTAAATGTTGTATAGTGGATGTACATATTATAATGTATTTTGTAGTGTATACATGACTAAACCCAAATAAATATATAGAAAGCAAAAAGTAAAATTTAGAAATAGTGTATCGTCAGAAATAGTAGTTGAAGACGGTGTAGCACATGGAACTATATTGGCACCCAATCTATATAAATTGTATGTAAACGATATGCCAAAATGTGTAAGAGCGTGTGAGATAGAAATGTTTGCAGACGACACAATGATTTATTTAATTGGTAAAGATGTCAATGCATTGATTGAAATGGTAAATAGCGATTTGAGAAATATTTATGAATGGTTATGTATAAATGTGACAAAATCAAAATACATTCTTGTGGGTAATGTAGATCGTGTAATTAACAAAATAGAAATTAATGGAGTGAATCTAGAAAGAGTAGAGAAAATGAAATATTTGGGAGTAATAATTGATCAAAAATTAAATTTTAAAAATCATTCACAATATGTGTTAAATAAAATGTAAAAAAATGCTTTTTCTTGGAAGAATAGGTAAACCTTTTAGTATATATACAAAATTGTTGTTATATAAAACAACCATTGCTCCACATATAGACTATTGTTCGACAATATTATTTACACTTAATAATAAACAAACCAAAAAAATTCAAATTATACAAAACAAATGCATGCGGATAGTATTACAATGCAGCAGGTATACAACAATGGACGAGTTTCACTAATATTTTATTTTTATTTTATTATATGAAAGTAGGAGTCAAAATGAGCATTCAGAATTTTTTTCAAATTTTTTGAGTACATCTAATAAGGTAAGAAAAACATTATTAAAGGAGAGGCCCGTGACGTCATGGACCTCCTTTTTTAAAAAATAGCGGGGTTCCAGAAACCAATTAAAAATGTGCTGCCAATTTGAAACAATGTAAATGGCACTGTCAAAGTGTTGCAGGTTATAAACAACAATAAAAACCTAACCTAACTGCATAAAATATTTATATTTATATGACATACGTATGTCATGTTTAAATCTGATTGGTTTTGAAATTCAAAAAAATAGTATATTATACATCATGGGACTAAAGTGCTGCTTTTCATCCCGCGTGCAAAAATCGCACACGGAATGAAAAGAACCTTAGTCCCAAAAGGTGTATATGTTACTGTAAAAGCCCGAAATCCGGTAAATCCTAGGATTTACGCGTTAAACCTACGATTTACCAATTTGAGGTTGGTAAATGTCCGAAATAGTGAATTATCAGTTCAATTTCGGACTTTTACCAGGCTACAACTGTAAATCTTAGGATTTACTGGTTCCTGTTGGTAAAAGTACGAATTTTATGTTTAATGACACAAAATGTGAAATAAATAATTAAAAGAAAGCATGAAATTGAATTGCATTTAAAGGTTTTTGCTTTAGTATTTGTGCTGTAAAAGAACACATAAAACGATTGAAACAAAGAGATTTTTATATTAACACAACTGAAAGGTTTATTTAAAAACAGAAAAATATTGTATATTATAATTATTTATTCAATATAGTAAAAAATTTTAAAATATTGCGTATAAGTATACATAATTTCAATTTACTTGTTGGTACATGATGAACTTCCACGACATTTAGAATTGCATAATTTGCCGGATGATCTACACAAACATCTCTTGGTCTAACATTTCTTAGTGCAGTTGCATCTTTGTAACCCCTGTCCTCCAGATAAAGACAATTGTCGCACTGCTCCTCTTACACTTATTTCATTGGCCGGAACATCCAAGGTATCAATAAAATTTTCTTTAAAAATGGTAAATTGATTCCTAGTAAATAATTGTGTAAGAGTTCCTACACTTGTTCCAAGCTGATAAAATTCATCGTTTAGAATATCTATTATAGCAGCCAAGAGAGTTCTTGGGTCTGTTTTAGATCGATCTACCTCCGGTATTTTCACTTTAACTGTTTGTCCGAGTGTTGCAGGAGGAAATTTTTTGTTTGATACCATTTTCATTTTATTTGCCTGCTCCTCCAATGCTTTGCGAGCTTGTCGGTTTTCAAATTTACAAAATTATCTTGAGTAGGCTCAGCTCTTCCTGTTCAACCTGTTGTCTGTCTCTTCGACGTTGAGGCTTTCTTTTCTTATCTGCTTTTCGCCAAGTTTTGCACCATAGTTACTTCGCTTTGGGTGTTTCTCGCTGTGTATTGGATTTGCCTGGGTGGGAAGGCATTTTGAAGATCTCCATTTTTTGTAAAGGCCCCTGCATCTGGTATTCCTAAAGATAACGAAACCTTTTGATAATCTGTGATGGGGTTACCTTAAGGCCGAAGTGTTCAAACATCGTCCAAAGACCCTGAATGATCTGAAGACTGAAATTGAGGAATAAATCATTCAGTTTGCACCACCCTGTATAATTAAATTTGACGTTTATATAAACAGAAACTTAATAAAGCACAATTGAAAATTCAATTAACATGGTATTCGTACGTTTACCAATAGGAACCAGTAAATCCTAAGATTTACCGTTGTAGCTTGGTAAAAGTCCGAAATTGAACTAATAATTCATTATTTCGGACATTTACCACATCAAATTGGTAAATCCTAGGTTTGACGCGTAAATCCTAGGATTTACCGGATTTCGGGCTTTTACAGTAACATATATACTATTTTTAACAATTTCGCTGAAAATGCTGAATTACATTGGTTAATAACTAAATTTGAGATTTTGAAATTGCTCGAAAACGGCGCTAAATATCGAAAAGCCGAGCAAAAAATTTACCCCAAAAAATTTTACACTCGTAGTGCACAATTTTAATTTCTTAAAGTTAAATGAACTAATAAAAATAAATTGTAAAAATTAAGAGTACGTCGGGTCGGTGCACCGCGGAATGGAAATTTTATATAAAATACTAATCATTTAATATTGATATATCACTTTATAGTAAAATTACAAACAGCATTTAATTGTGAAATATTAGATGTTTAACAGAAATTTTATTAATTATAAAGTACAGCATTCAAAAATTTAAATATTAACTTAAAATTCGGTCAAACGGGTTAAGTTACACTCGAGCACTGATAAGTGGATCAAGTACATTAATAGTATATTACGTACCGAGGGGTAAAATGCTTTATTACAGCCGAACGCTAAGTTAGTTGACTGAGGCGCGAAGCGCCGAAGTCAAGTATAAGCGCGACGCTGGAATGAAACTTGACACCGAGATATGTATACTATTTTATTCACAATCAGTTTGTAAACAACAAATAATTAAAAATTGTGTTAAATTATACATTGTTTTTCATTTGATTTCACTTTTGAAAATAAAAATAGTTTATCAAGTTAGTATAAAATAATAAAAACAAATTGCTGTTTATGTCAAACAAAAAATTTGTGTTCGCAACTGGCAAATATTACATTAGTAACAAATTTATAGATTTGTTTCGTGTTTTTTATATTAGTGCTTCAATAATTTTTAATTATTCTGGCTAAAATTAAACTTATAAAGTAACCAAACTAAAATTAGATTATAGTTTAGCTTGTACTAAACTTGTACATAAATTTATTGTACTTGACACTTGACATAACTTTAACTAATTTGACGAATATTTTTTGTTAGTGTCTTTTCTAGCCACAGTGCGACATTACAGGTCGGGAAGTGATCACTTCCCGACCTGGGGTAGGTTGGAAAGTAAAACAAAATAACTTTCTGATTGGTTGGCAAGTAAAAGTAAATAATAAACTGCTTCTCAACTTATTAAAAATCAGGAATGTATCGATTACTAACCGATTGTGAATAAAATTACTTACAGCAGTAAGTTGGTTTCGATAGGTAGGCCAAGTTGTATATTCCGGGATATTTTGCGAAGTCGGTAATGACAAAGTTGACGGAGTCGAGTAATAATGCGGAATATTGGCATTAATGTTGAATTATTTCCTCTTACGAGTAATTCTTGAGTAACACAACAAGATATTTGGAGAGAAAATTGACTAACTGCGGTTCTTTTTAATTTATTTCCACCCTGAAGGTGATTTTCAAAATGTTGGAAAATATTTCCACATCACGTTAAAAGCTTCAAAATCATAACCACTGCAAAATCTCTGTTTCGGCACTAACTCAAATTTTACCGCAAAATATAATTTAACTCGCGTCTACTAAAACTTTGTATTTTCCAAATTTTACGTTTCTGTCCGCGCTAGGCGTTAATCGAAACGGCGCTTCGAGATTAACTTGAGGAAAATCACTCAGAGACTGGGGTCACAAGTTAATGTAAGGGGTTATATAAAATTTTGGAATCCTTGAAGGAAGGTTAGATATTGGTAAATTTAGATCATACCACCCACAGGTCAAGGTTTAACTTTAAGTGTTTTGCAGAAAATTTTGAATAAGAGTGTGTAATTTATTTTTAGAATTAGCTATGTAATAAGCAATTTGTATTTGTTTTTGACGAAGCTAACAAGGACGTAAACAAATTGACGACTTCTTGGAGAAGTTTACAATGACCATAATGTATTAAAAATATATTTAAAATTTTTACGATACTATGAAACTAAAGTACTTAATATGTAACTGAACGAATATATAGGATGGATTAAAGTAAAGTGTCAAAGTTTTAATATTGATTGTTAAATTTATCTGATTTTTGTATAAATTAAAAATTCTCCTTACAGACTTTCCAGAATTGACTATTAATGATTTGGAGATTTACTTTGGTGGATCTTATCATCTGTCACAAGCAATCTCATATTTAGGTGAAATTGTTAGAGAAGACGATTCACTAAAATTAACTTTTGTGAAAGATGAACCAGAAATAGTTCGTTTTGAAGTAAAACATATATATATCAAAAAATTTATAAATGTTATATCGAATACTACGCAAATGATTTGGAAATTGATGCTATCAAAGAGCACTGCTGCAACTGTGCAAATGGTCTACGGACTGTTGGGTGCTGTTCCCACGTGTCGCATGTCGCCGCGCTGATATATCATTTATCAATTGGAAGATTTTTATCTAGAACTCTCCGACCTGCGGAGGTATTGCCTAATCTTTTCGACATTGATAATTTCCTATAGTCAACGAAGATAGCGATGAGGACTATACATAGTTATTAAATGAAAAACATAACTAACGATAAGTGCTGTATTGTTCTTTTATTTTCTATGTTATTTTTTATTCTTAAAAAAACAATAAATAAATAGACAAGAAGATTGAGATTACATTTTGACTTTTTTTTCTTTCTTTCTTTTTTGACTTTCTGTGGTTTTGTTTTGAAATTGTACTAAGGAGTTATTTTTCTCTAAATAAAGCTTATTATTATTAGCTAATTATTAGAAGCATGAATTGTATTAATGTAGTCCTTGTTTTCTCCATCTTAACAGTATGTCTCTAAGTTCTTGATGAAGTTTGGGACCTATATGAATTGCTTCGTTTAAACCAATGTCATGTGGTGGAGGGCTATTACTCTTGCATAAACGCGTTGTATTGATTACGGAGTTCTTTATTTTCGGATTACCAATTTTTTCTCCAATTGATGAAATCGTGCAAGAGATCGTTGTTTTAATTCGTCTAAATTTGATGGAAATTCTTTAAATGCTATTTTAACTGTGTATTTTCCATCCTCGCACCTTTCTATTTTTTTTTATAATGATTTCCACATTTTTCGTTTTCTTGGAATATTAATTTTTTAATCGTAATTTCTTCAAATTCCCAAAACTGTTGTAATTTGTTTTCTTCTTCATAACTACTAGTCAGACTAATAATTTTTATTAATTTGTTTGTTGTTGGTGATTGCATGATTCCGGATAAGATCCATTCGAACTTCGTTTCTTTTGCATATTATTCTTTCATTAATTTTGTGGAGTCCATTCGATTATTTGTGCCAATTCTTCTGCACCCAGTATTGCGTTGATTGGTCCAGGTTGTTCAGATCGTTAGATCCGCTAATATCATATTCCATGAGTCTGAGATTTCCATTTCAAATTGATTATTTGGGTGATTATTAATTTTGATTTGATAGTGGCTTGAATTTTCTGTTTTGGATACCTATCCCAACCGTTTTTTTTTACAGTGTACGTTGCCGATATCGGTGGTACACTACAGTAGACCATATGTATTTTGTTTCACTTGTATGGACCTCCAGCCTTCCCATAGTCGAATGTTACACCAAACCACTGTATTTGCACATTTTGATATTAATTGACTATTAATTCAAATCCGGTTCGAAGATCCAAAAATGTTAATGTGTAACCTATTTGAATTTTGTTTATGAATGGACTGTATATAGAGTTGTATTAAAACGCTTGAATGAACTATTGTTATTTTATTTAATAATTAGTTTCAAAACTTAAATTTAACATATTATGTGTGCGTAAGTGCATCTAGTTTCACACTGGCTTTTGCCGCTTCGATGCCCACACATAAGCGATGCGTAGAGGCATTTTTGTAATATGATATTATTTAATGGTTGTTCTTACATAAATACTTTAACAAGATAATAAAACTTATGAACATAACATCAATACTGCTCGTGATGTTATTGTTAATGAAAATATCAAGACCATTATTAAAACTTGATAAAGTAGTTATAAATGAAAACTTCAAAAATATTAAAATTTCAAAAATTGCTAAACCTGGTACAATTAAAAAATCAAGCAACGATCTGCAATCTGTAATAATTAAAACAGATAGTTTTAAAAATTACTAGACATAGGCGCAAGAGAAGATAAAAATCGATGGAATCAAGCGATAAGTGAGAAAATTAATTCCCTTTTAAAAAATAAAATATGGTAAATAGTTCCTAAATCTATAAATTAAAAATATAATAGATTGCAAATGGGTTTTTGCAATTATATCGCATTTATTAAGATTTTAAACGATGTTTTTAGAAATCCAACTAAATATAAAGCGCAACTAGTAGCCAGAGAATTTAGTCAGAAATATCTTCTAAATACATGATAAAGCGTTTGCACCAGTAGCTAGAATTTCCACGTTCAGATTACTTTTGGCACTTGCAATTTAACGCAATCTTTTAGCCCACCATATGTATGTTAAAACTGCCCATTTAAACAGCAGTTTAAAATTAGAACTTTTTATATATGGGGCATTCCACGCCAAATCGGACAAAGTTTAACTTTTGCATCTCGGATTTTTTTGAAAATTTTTTTCTTTTAGTTCTAGTTGAGACTAGCTTTCATGACCTTTTTCAATTTTTTTTATCAAGCCATTCAAGAGATATACATTTTTTGAAAATTACGTTACTTTTTTTTAAATGCTCATAACTTCGCGAATAATTTACCAACTGCCTAGTTTTTTTTTTTAATATTTCTCTTAACACGTATTTTCTATAAAAAATATCGAAAAATATTTTAAAACGACATTACTATTAGATTTTCAAGTTTTAAAAATAAATCGCCATTTTTAAGAATGTTTGTACTGATCGATTTTTTTTAAAATTTTTTATAAAAAACTGTTATCCATTTAACAAAATTTAAGCCTAGTCTCATCATGGGCAAACGATGGGTTCTATTTTTTTTTGAATTTTAAATTATCAAGATTATATAAATTTTTAGAAAATTACATTACATTTTTTTGAAATGCTCATAACTCCGCGAATAATTAACAAATGCCACGATTTTTTTAAAAAATGTTTCTTTTAAAACGTACTTTCTATAGAAAATATAGAAAAATATTTTAAAACGACATTACTATTTGATTTTCAAGTTTTAAAAATAAATCGCCATTTTTAACAATGTTTGTCCTGATCAATTTATAGAAAGTACGTTTTAAAAGAAACATTTAGAAAAAAAAACGTGGCATTTGGTTAATTATTCGCGGAGTTATGAGCATTTCAAAAAAATGTAATGTAATTTTCTAAAAATTTATATAATCTTGATAATTTAAAATTAAAAAAATAATAGAAGCCATCGTTTGCCCATAATGAGACTAGGCTTAAAATTTGTTAAATGGATAACAGTTTTTTATAAAAATTTTTTACAAAAATCGATCAGTACTAACATTCTTAAAAATGGCGATTTATTTTTAAAACTTAAAAATCTAATAGTAATGTCGTTTTAAAATATTTTTCGATATTTTTTATAGAAAATGCATTTTAAGAGAAACATTTAAAAAAAACTTAGCAGTTGGTAAATTATTTGCGAAGTTATGAGCATTTAAAAAAAAAGTAACGTAATTTTCAATAAATTTATATCTCTTGAATGGCTTCATAAAAAAAATTGAAAAGGTCATGAAGGCTAGTCTCAACTAGAACTAAAAGAAAAAAAATTTTCAAAAAAATCCGAGATGCAAAAGTAAAACATTGTCCGATTTGGCGTGGAATGCCCCATATGTAAGTACCTGAAGGAATTAAAACTACAAATAAAAATATGGTATGTAAATTACAGAAATCTTTGTTCGGACTAAAACAGTCCGCGAGAAGCTGGTTTGAACGTTTTGACCAAACATTAAAATAAAAGGATTTCAAAAACTCTTCAGTCAATCGTTGTTTATATTTATTAGAAAAGGTTTATATCACCTTATATGTCAACGACCTTTTGATAGTAACCGGAAATATGAGTACAATGTCAAATTTAAACAACTATTTGATGTAACAATATTATGTAAAATGATCGATCTAAAAGACATTAAACTCATTTTAGGTATAAAAGAGAAGGGACTGCAAATGAAATTTCTTTAGATCAGAGCGATTGTAAATCTATGAGTATCCCACTTCCAGTAAAACTTGCAGAAATCTGATTGGATGTTCAATGTATGCAATATTGCTAGAAAAGTTATGTGATGTACACATTCAGATCTGTGCACTGAAATCAATTTATTAAGTAGATACCAAATTAGAACAGCTGATACCTATTTTTAAAAATAATAATGGTTGCATTGCAATTGCCAATAATCCAACCTCTCATAAACCTTCAAAACCTTTTAAGTGCCGACCACAGATTTGTTTTCTAGGCAGCAAATTGGAACTAAAATAATAATATTAGAATATTATATTCTCACATGTGAACAATTAGCCGACACATCTACCAAACCATTAACTGCACTTAAGTTCCAGGCAATTCGTTGGAACTTAGATTAAAGGAATAAATTTATTTCTAATTTTATAATTATAATGTGTTTTCTAATGTTTTATGTCAAGGTGTGGTCAAGGGTTTTATTGGTTTCTCCCTAACCCTTTTGCAACAAATGTTGGACCACAATAACTATAATGTAATCCAAATTATAATGTTAATCTTTTTTAATTGTACTGTAAATAATTTTATGATCACTAGCAGTAAGGCTGTAAATAATAATTAATAAATAAATAGAAATAAAAGCTATGCGGGGCGTTTTATAAACGGATTGCGTGCGATAAAAACGTGTCTTATGAAACTAGTTTCTTAATATACTATTATAATGTTAGTCATTTTTATTATTTCACTGGACTAAGTTTTTCAAATTACAAAATCGGAAATCCTAGGTAACGTGCGGAAATGCGTGTAAATCTAAAAAAGATTTAAATGTAAATCTGTTGTACAAAAATATATGTTGCAATTACCTATTATTACCAAGCAAATCATAATAAATTACTCTTATAACGTAATTGTGTACATTGCAAACATAATTCAGTTTATGATCAAGTTTACCTGCCCTACTGAATGATATTTTAAGTGTTCATAAACAATTAAAGCGTGAAACCTAAATATAAAAGGTTGACTTGTTGACTTCAAAGAATATTGTTAATTAAAATCTCCATACATGCTTTTTAAAACCGTGAAATAAGACATAGAAGTTTTCAATACCTACAAATATAATATTATGACAAATAATACTACTTGTGTGATATTTCTTACAACCACAAAAGTGTCTAACGATATTATTGAAAATTTTCCAATAGTTAAATAAAATGGTCGTTTGGTTCTCTCCATCATAATAAACAACGTTTTGCGTACCGTTGGCCCACAGACTCTCCAATTTGAAAAATAACATGCATCTCGAATTTTCTCGCTCTAAAATGTAATTGTGTTCAAATTTTATAATATTACAATTAATATTCTTTTATTTGTTTGTACTTCGAGAATAATTTCATTACAATGATAATATATCACGAACACTTGCGCAAGATCAGCCATGAAGAAGAACATGCATCTAATAAAATCTATACTGGTAGGTGATGCCTGAAAAAAAAATATTATTAATTACAAATTTTCCCGTAAATTATTTAAAAAATATTAAAATAACATACAAAAATAACGTTTAATCCAATTAAACCCGTTACACCTAAAGTAATACAATATTGAACAAGAAATCCTAATGCAAATTTAGCTTCAATCGAAATAATATATCTAAAAAATAATGATTTATATTATATAGAAAACATTATTGATAGAATTTATTTTTTTTAAACCTTTCAATTGCATTGTGGCGCTTCACACATTTACTTAATTTCTGATTGACCATTCTATCGTAATACTGCATTTCTTCTTTAGAAAGGTGCATTTCTATTGGATAATAATCGACGGCATCGATTATTTCTTTCTGCAAAATTTGAAGTTGAGCGATTCCTACAGATACAAAAATCAGTACTAGTCCTTCGAAAGCTCCAACAGTAAGTCCAACAAAAAAACAACATGCTGCGAAGTAAGTCCATATAATTGTGTACGAAATTGGATGGTTTACATCGGTTTTATAAGGAAATGGACGTGGATTTGAATCGTATCCAAGAGCAAAATCACATATTACGACTGATAAACCTGCATTTACGCACAGTACAACCAACGTATTAAACATTTTCCTACTAAACTGCATTTTATCTTGAAAATCAATGTCAAATTTTTCGTTGTGGTAAAGTAAAGATTGATCTTTCAAATTGGTAAGGATGTCGAAAAATGGGGATTTATTTGTTAATAAAAACCATACTTTGAATGCAGCGTGACCACTAACCAACATCAAGCACAATGCGTAACTTCCTGTTTCGTAAGTACCTTCTTTGAAATCTTGTACGCCTTTCACTAGCATAGACAATGCACAAACAGCGCTTAGAATGAATAAACACAATCCTCGTAAGTTGTATGAAAAAGATTGATATGTCTTTGGCCACATTCCAATAGATTTCATTACTCGTTTTGGTTGTTCCAATATGACATTTGCATTAAATTCTTTCATAACCATTTCTTTAAGAAGTATATAAGCAGAAATATTTCTAGTGCTTACTCGTATTAACTCAAAATTAAAATGAATTGTGACATCAGCATCAAAGGGAATTTATAATGTAACTGATCTATTAAATATTAAAATTATATAAAATTGTAAGAAATGCATTAGAAGTTGTACTCATGAATTGATTATTACTGGAGAACATACTGGCTGGGAGACTGTAACATATTTGAATATGAAAAATAAATGTATCTAGTTGACCAGGTAAATAGAGAATTCCTTTTTATTGTAGGAATTTTAAGCTAATAATAGCTGCACTGTAAAATAATTTAGTGAAATTATGCAGAAAATCGTAAGCAACTTTGGGACTAATTTATTATTTCGTATAACTGGTAACTTTCATAAACCAATAATTATTTCTTATACTTTGTGTAAAATTACTCTAGATATAATATATGCAGGTAATTTACTATTATTTAACGAGATAATATTGCTACTAAATAAACAGAAATTTGTACTTCTATTTTTTTAACTTTTACTAAATTTAGTCGGAAGGGAACCCTGTATATGGACCTGGGCAAGTATATAGTTGAACACATTATGTTCCTTTTATCTATTAATATTTATTTAATAATATTAGTTTTTTGATTTCAATAAATAATACAATTTGTATTAAATAAATTATTTATTACTTTCTCTGTAATACTTTTTTTTAAATTGCATTTTTAAATTTAGCTGTATCTGTAATAACTCGAATATTGAGAAAACTGGGTAAATAATGTAAGGGATGTTTGTCCGTCCGACCGCAAGTCCTTCAGAGTATATTGAAATATAAAAATTAAAGAAATCGCGATGCATTTCAAGAAATAATTATATTCCAGTTTTTTAATAGTTTAATAGTTTCTGCAGTGATGTAGTGGTATTTCATTATTAATTATTACTTTTTAAAAGTGGATAGACTATACTTTTTAAAAAGTAATAATTATATTCCAGGTTAAACAAAATAATTTGAAAAACATTTTGTTTAAAGTAATATAATAATTGGCAAACGAATTTTACACCATTCCACAGTGGGACAAACGCTCGGAAAAGTAGCCAAAAATACATTTTTGTCAACTTAACAGTTTTTCAATAAGGTGTAGTATATATTTAGAAGAAACATCAGTGCACCTTTTCCTAGAATTTCAGCTGAATTGAAAAATATTTCTGCTTGTTAGAGCGATGTAAACATCGCCCTACTTTTATTGTTAATTTGAGTTACATATCGCTCCGTGCGACACCAAGTTTTATTATTATTATTATTCAATATTGAGAGAGTTGAGGATTTATCCTATAAACTCTAAAATTACAAAAAAACATTTTTATTTGACACAGTGCAATTAAATACAAAAACAAAAGCCAAATATTCAAAAAACAAACACAATAACAAACAAATGAAATTCAAATTCACGAGTTATTGCACTGATTTCAGTTTAGGGTTGAAATTCGTATTTAATAGAAAATGTGTCTTAAAGTATGTAGGTACTTTTGAATAAAAAAAAATTTAAGACAATACAATAGCGCAATAATTAAATATAATGCTTCATTCCGGGAGCAGCTCAATAGAAAATCTCATGCAATTCTCCAACTTGGTGTGGACTGTTCCACGAGATACCGTCTTTAAAAAATATTTAAAAAATACCTTAGACAATTTATTCTAAAGCATATTATGTAAAATTTTTTTGAAAATTCAAGCCAGTTAAGTATGTTAAGTATGTACATATTCAACATATTTGTTTTTACTGTTGCTGTATTGGATCGAAGTTATTTAACATGATGAATGCTAAAAAAAACTTTTTTTCGGACGTACCTTAGCGTATCATAAAAAGCCGCACTTAAAAATAGATGTAAATTCATTTATATTACACTGAATCATTATTTGTTTTTTATACCTTGACAACGAAATATATTAAGTATGCTATAATAACCTAGGGCGTATAAATCATAATGCCCGCTTATTATGCCCTCTCAATCGCAATTCCACCGCAAACTAGAAAATTTAGCAAAATCAAATTCAAAATTTATAAAAATTTTTAAATTTTATCAAATTCAAATGCAGTGTAATATAAAACGTTGTATGCACCACTGGCATTATTCAATGTTTATGCTCTCGAGCAACTTAAAAACTCTCGGGCCTAATGGCCCTCGACCTTTTAAATTGGTTGCCCTCGACATAAACATCGTCATAATGCCCTTGATACATAAATAACTATTATATGCCTGTAGTCATAAAAGTGGCTTATTAATTCAAAAAAATATTTATCAAATATCAAAAAAATAGTATATGTTGCGAAGTTTACAAAAGCATTTATTTCCACACCGTCTTGTTATCGTTATTATTTTATTATTATTTATTAATTAAACCAGGAGGTTTAATCCATGCGATGTCATGGGGTTTGTCTATCAATCATCTTCATTGGAATTTCCAACATTTTCCGTTAGTTTTTTCAACTAACGGAATGTCCTCCACAATCGACATTATCATTGTTCTCAATCTGCGGCGGCATTAAGACACAATAAAAACTCCATGACATCGCATGGATTAGGCCTCCTGCGAAAACTATGTAAAAAAACGCGCCGCGCATTCTACCTCAAAGATGGTGTGGAAATGAATTTTTCGGAAAATTTCGCATCATCTCCCCACCCGACCTAGATTGGGTGCCTGGGTACGCCTTGACGGCTTCCGAGTTTAATGTTGGTTTACATCCTGGGAAGTGTGTCTGGAGTAAAAGAGTTTCTTCCCTTTCTTGAAGTTTTTATAAGCAGCCAACCCTTCCATGGTTGTCCCTCATCAGAGCTTTTTGGAGTTTAGCACATTACGGAGTTCTTTCAACCTCTTCGCACTATTTCCTCCATGAGTTTTTTTTTGCTTTTCTGATGGCATACATGTATCTCTGACAGGATTATTTGTATGATTCCCAGTCACCAATTATTTTGGAATGGTTAAAGAGTTTGCGACGTTCTGTCCTGAGGGAGGTGAGCTCGTAATTCCACCAAGTGGTCTAGTTCTTTGACACCCTTTTCCTCATTGGACAGCTGGTTTCGTAGGCTTTTAATATAGCTGATGTGACGATGTCATTCATCAGTTCTAATTCTGCCGGGGTTTTTGGCTTTCGTGGACATTCTGCTAGTTCCTTCCTTAGGTTCTCCCTTAAAAAGCCCTAGCTGCAGTTCTTTAGATTCCTCCGCCTGCTTTTCCAGCAGAATGTCTCTATATTAAATCTTATGTATTTATGGTTTGAGAACGACTCCTTTCTGGAGATGTGCCACTCTCTCGCCACATCACATAAAAACGTTGTTCCGATTGTTGTATCTATAACGTCCTGCTTCATTTTTATGACGAAGGTAGGATCGTTACCGGTGTACATAATTTGCAGGTTTTCCCTAGAAATACATTCTAATAAGATGTCTTCTTGTGCTGTTAGTATTCGAGCTAACGCTCATAATGATATGGTGCGAATCGCATTACAGCAGATGTAACGGTTCAGAATTGGTGGATTAATTAATGTTGTGATAGCGCAGCACTCAAATTCGCCGTTCGTGATTTGGTTTCCAATGATTTTGATTTTCTTTTGAATATAAACAGAATTTTCTGTTTTGTTTGTTGTTGGTGTATTTAAAAAATATTGGAAATTATGTTGGGGTCCTGTTTTTTATATCGATATCGAACACATTTTGTTGGTAAAAATTTCAAGTGCTTGACGAAATCATAATTTTTGGTTTTTGCAAAAGAAATTACTGAATTGCTTAGTGCTACGAAAGTGAATTTTTTATGATTAGTCCTTCCGAGTTTTATTGGGATTAAGTTGTAGATTTTTCATCGATTACTGTTCGAAGATAATAATCTTATCTCATTTGAAGGATTCAATGTTCAGATTCTTTGTAAATACCAATTTTGGATTTTAAAATGCAAACTATGTTTGCAATTTTTTATTTTAGTCAACTTTCTATCAATCAAAATTACCATAAGAAAATTGGCGCTCAACATCTGCGAGGTATTTTTGGGAATAAGTGTTTTGTGCCGTTCATGTTTTGTTGTTAGTAATTATTATTGATGATTTTTATTGCGTCCCAATTTTGGTTGAAATATATTTACCACTAGTCACAATATTGTTTTTTATATCTCCTAATTGGGAGCTTAATTGTGTACAGCTTTTGTGAAACTATATATAGCTAATTTAAAAAAAGGAGGAATAATACAATAAGTATTATTATTCAAATTATCAAAAAAGACTTAATTATCACATAGGTGTAGATCTAAATATTTAAATGTATGTATGAAAAAATTTTTGATTTTTTGAATTATTGATTTACTACGTATTGTATTAAATATTCTTACTATAAATACATACCTACTCCAAAGCACAAATTTACTTAAAATATTTATTTTGGGTTCATTTTCATATACACCTATACCGGGTGACTGGTCGACAATCTGAACATAGGAAATTGATACCATTTTCATTCTTATCTGTTGTGATGGGAAGCAGAAATTAAATAAAAATCAATTTCCTTTGTTAATTTCCAATGTTCAGATGGTCGACTGGTCACCCGGTATAGCATAAAGCGCCCTTCACACTATGCGATTTATCCTAGGATTTCTCGTACGAATTGTCGTAAGCAGATATTTTTTAGTTCACATTGTACGATTTGTCGTACGGAAAGACTCGAATCTGATAACAAAACTCAAATAACAAAATATCAAGTGTTAGGTATCTTTAGAAGCGGAGTATAAATCTCTTTAAATTGATACCATTTTCAGTCTTATTCGTTGTGATGGGAAGCAGGAATTAAAGAAAAATTAATTTCCTATGTTAATTTCCTATGTTCAGAAGGTCGGCTGGTCACCCTGTATAGAAATGGCAGTATCGAAAATGATAAAAAGTAATGCTCACGTAATATTTAAATAAACCCTTCCTTTATTGTTTTTATATTTACCCTTATGTAACTTATGTAAATATGTATATAAAATTTTGATTTTTGGGCTCTGTGTCCATTAAGGCTTTTGATCAAATAAGAAAATTATTTATTAGTACCTATTTGTATTGCAACTACCTATTGATAGATCTTATACAAAAATTAAATAATTTACTGTCTGTATCATAGAAGTGCTAAATAATATCATCTTTTATTTAGACCACATATTCAAATTACAATAACTATTTCACTTGAGACATTATTTATATGTTAAAATAGTGAAAAATGTATACTTCCCTGGCTTTATCCCTTTGCAGATTTTTACTCGAGTTTTAAACATAATTTTTTGTATTTGACTACTTACTACAATGTTATTTCAATTGTAATCAAATAATTAAATAAATCACAAATTTAGTAGTAAAAATAATGAATTATTATTAATATAACAATAATGACAGATTTTGAAGTTATCTATAAAAAGTGTCACCTCCACCTGGAGAAATTAAATAATCAAACGACAAAAGCATATTTTTCCCACCTCGTCGTTGGCACCTTAACTCCTTAGCGAGAAAACCAGAAAATTTGCAAATTATTTACAAAAATCAAAATAAGTATTTACAAAAAGTTTTAAAAAAATTAAATATTCATAAATCAAACAAAGAATTAAGATTAGGAATAGGGATTTAGGTACCTAGAAACCTAGATATCATATAATGAGAAGTATAGTAATTATTATATATTTTAAACTTTTCAACAATTATTATTTTTATGTATAAAGGATGCTACATTAACTTCTTACTTAAGACTAGGGTTTTGTCAATTTTACTGTGTTTCACAAGAAATAAGTAAACTTAAAAACAATTCGAAGGGTTTATTTAAAATTTTAAGAACAAAATTATTTCAATTAATGCATTAACACACAATATCTACTATTGTATAATATATTTATTTCTTAGATATAATATAAATGCAATACATTATTATTGTAATATTTTCGTATTTTAAAAATTTCAAATAATATATCAAAATGAAAGTAGATATTGTGTTACTGATTCATTACTGCTCATGTTATGGTATTGAGAGAGACTAATGGGTTCCTAAAAACTAGATTTTTATTTTAAATTCGATTTCTTATAAAATACAAAAATATAATTATAGCAGATAATTATGTACGTATTTATATTTTTTATAATTAGGTTTACTCGCAAAATTTCAAGTTAATTCGTCCAACCATTTTAAATATGACTTATTTCTTGGGAAACGCAGCAAAACCACAGCCTAAACTAACAATTTTTATTATTTCTACCTATTGGACTAAGTTTTTCACATAAAAAGCGGAAATGCTAGGAAGCGTGCGGAAATGCAGGGAAATCTAAAAAACTTTTTAAATGTAACTCTGTTATACAAAAATTTATGTTACCAACCAAATCATATTATTAAATTTCTCCTATAAGGTAATTATTGTGAATAGTGCAATCATAATTTTGTTTTTCATCAAATTCACCTGCCCTACCTAAATGATATTTTAAGTGTTCATAAACAACTAAAGCGTGAAACCTAAATATAATTCTATGACTTCATAGAATATTGTTAATTAAAATCGCCATACATGCTTGAAATATGACATAGATGTTTTCAATACCTGGAAATATAATTTTATCACAAATAATACTATAATTATTATACCAATTGTGTGACATTTCTTACAATCACAAAAGTGTCTAGAGATATAATTAAAAATTTTCCAATAGTTAAATAAAATGGTCGTTTAGTTCTTTCCATCATGATAAACAATGTTTTGCGTACCGATGACCCACAGACTCTCCAATTTGAAAAATAACATGCATCTCGAATTTTTTCGCTCTGAAATATAATTATTATGATAAAATTTTATTACTCTAAATTTGTATAAAATAATATTCTTTTATTTGCTTTTACTTCGAGAATAATTTCATTGCAATGATAATATATCACGAACACTTGCGCTAGATCAGCAATAAAGAAGAACATACATCTAATAAAATCTATACTGGTGGGTGATGCCTAAAAAATGAAACATTATTAATTACAAATTTTCTCGTATACTATTTTAAAAATATTAAAATAACATACTTACAAAAATAACGTTTAATCCAATTAAACCAGTCACACCTAAAGTAATACAATATTGAACAAGAAATCCTAATGCGAATTTAGCTTCAATAGAAGCAATATATCTAAAAAATCATCTTTTATAGAAAAACATTATTGATAAAATTCATTCTTTTTATAAACCTTTCAATTGCATTGTGGCGCTTCACACATTTACTTAATTTGTGATTGACCATTTCATCGTAATGCTGCATTTCTTCTTTAGAAAGATGCACTTCTATTGGATAAAAATCGACTGCGTGGATTATTTCTTTTTGCAAAATTTTAAGTTGAGCGATTCCTACAGATACAAAAATCAGTACAAGTCCTTCGAAAGCTCCAACAACAAGTCCACAAAAAAAACAACCTGCTGTGAAAGATATCCATGTAAGTATGTATAATATTGGTTGGTTTAAATCAGTTTTAAAAGGAAATGGACGTGGATTTGAATCGTACCCAAGAGCAAATTCACATATTGCGACAGATAATCCTGCATTTACGCACAGTACAACCAATGTATTAAACATTTGCTTACTAAATTGCATCTTGTCTTGAAGATCAAAGTCAAATTTATCATTGTGGTAAAGTAAAGATTGATCTTTTAAATTGGAAAGAATGTCGAAAAACGGTGATTTATTTGTTAATAAAAACCAGACTTTGAATGCCGCATGACCAGTAACCAACATCAAGCACAATGCGTAACTGCCTGTTTCGTAAGCACCTTCTTTAAAATCTTGTACGCCTTTCAACAGCAGACACAATGTACAAACAGCGCTAAGAATGAATAAACACAATCCCCGTAAGTTGTACGAAAAAGATTGATAGGTCTTCGGCCACATTCCAATAGATTGCATTACTCGTTTTGGTTGTTCCAATATGACATTTGCATTAAATTCTTTCATAACTATTTTTTTTAAATGTAAGAGTATAAACAAAACTGTTTCAACGCTTACTCGTAATAAGTCAAAAGTAAAATGAATTGTGACATCAAGCATCAAAGGGAATTTATAATGTAACTGATTATTAAATATTAAAATTATATTAAATTGTAAGAAATGCATTAGAAGTTGTACTCATGAATTGATTATTATTACTGGAGAACATACAGGCTGGGAGACTGGAACACATAATATTTGAATATGAAAAATGAATGTATCTAGTTGACCAGATAAACAGTGAACCCTTTTGATGATTACTTAATATGCACTATAAAATAATTTAGTGAAATTACAAAGAAAATCTTAAACAACTTTTAGAATAATTACTATTATTTTGTAACTTATAACTTTTAGTACTTGTTTGAAAGAGGTCTGAAAAAGTTAACTAATTATTATTAATATAGCTACTAAATCAGCAGAAATGAGTACTTCCACTTTTTTAACTTTTACTAAATCCAGGTTTACTCATTATGTTTCTTTTATTTATTAATATTTATGTAGTAATATTGATTTTATCATTTTAAATAATTTGCATTTATTAAATTTATTTATTACTTTCTGTATAAATTTTTTTTTAAATTGCGTTTTTAAATTTATAATAGTAGCAGGATTATAGAAATAGATAGAGAATGTATACTTACATTGTAAGTATTATAGACTGCTTAGTATGCATTTCAGGACATAATTATATTTCAGGTCTAACAAAATAATTAATAAAACATTTTGTTCAAAATAATGAAATAACTGGGGAAACGAATTGCACACCAATCGAGTTCCACATTTTTTAAACTCCTATACATATATCGTAGATATTAAAAGGTAATTTTAGAAATAATCAGCTCTATTATGTATCACAAACGTTAAAAGTGACAGTTATCATGATACAATAACCAGTTAATTGTATCGTGGACAGTTTATGACATAACATAAAGGTTTTCGGCAAATTGGTATGCACTATAAATGTTAAGAAAACCTTTATTATAAAGATCATGTTTAAATAACGGTTTGTGAAAACGATAGGTAAACCAATTTGCCGAAAACCTTTAATATTATGTCATAACTGTCACCTCTATAATAACGTTTGTAATACATAATAGACCTGATTATAATAAAATGAAAATCTGATGTGACAACACATAACTTTCCCATTTATTACTAAATTAATAATAATAATAATAACCGCTCATAGATTACAACGGTACAGTAATTGTACAAAAAGAGAATTTGAAAACAAACTGTACATTGAAAATCCAAATAAATTTTTTTAGATATTTAGAACCGACAATTAAAACTCAAAATTTTCCGCAGAGAGAAAGTATGTTAAACTTTTGGTCAAACTTGTGGTCTCAAAATTATAAATATAATAAGGAATCATTTTGGATACAAAAACTGAAGGATAATTCAAATGCATTGAATTGGCAAGAAGGTGACTCTATAACGTTAGAAGATATAACCAACGCCATAAAATTTTCCTCTAATTGGAAATCCCCGGGTTTAGATGGAATTCAAAATTTTTGGTTGAAAAGGTTTGACTCTATTCACTTGCCTTTACTTTTCTGCTTTAATGAAGCATCGAACGATCCTTCAGTTTTACCGGATTTTTTATGTACAGGTGTTACATATATGCTTTTTAAGAGTGGGGACCCTTTAGATCCAAAAAATTATAGACCAATTACCTGTTTACCAACCATTTACAAAATTTTCACCTCGATTTTGGCATCAAAAATTGAAAATCATTGCAGAACAAACGAGATTATGAGTATTGAACAGAAAGGTTGTGTCAAAGGCGCCCAAGGATGTCGAGAATTGTTAATCATGGACACAATCATTACAAAATTAGCAAAACAAAATAAAAGAAACTTACACATGTGTTACATAGACTATAAAAAAGCTTATGATTCCGTTAACGTAAACGTGGAATTTTTCAAGGCGATTCATTAAGTCCATTGTGGTTTTGTTTAGCTATGAATCCACTGTCGGCATTATTAAATGATTCCGAGGCAGGATTTAAACTCAATTTTCGAAATGACTGTACCGTAACTCACTTACTTTACTTGGACGATTTGAAATTATATTCCAGAAGTAAAGATCAACTTCAAAACTTAATAGAAGTTACTAAATTGTTTAGTAAAGATATTTGCATGGAATTTGGCTTCGAAAAATGTCCAAAATTTGACGTCATAAAGGGTAATCCCATTGCAAATATTGTAATAATTGATGAAATTCCTCAATTACTACCAAATAAATTTTATAAATATTTAGGAATGCAACAAAATTTTGTTTTAGATCACACTTTGCTTAAAAACAAATTTAAACAAAAATATGTAAAGAAAATAAAAATTTTACTCAAGTCAAAATTAAACTCTCGAAATATGATATCAGTAGTGGGATTACGTGTACATCGCTTTGAAGCGATCGCATTGAAGCGTTCGCATTGAAGCGTTCGCATTGAAGCGTTAGCTTTGAAACGTTAGTATTGAAGCGTTCGTTTTTAAAAGCGAATTATGTACAAATGTCAAAAATTGGGTAATTTCTCAATTTAGTTAAAGAACAGTTGTTGTAGGACTCTGTGAGTGAAACCTTGCTGATTTACAAATATTATCGCTTTGATTCGAAAAGTTTTAAAGGCGAATATACTAGAAATTCTGAATGTTCAACAGAATTATTTGTTCGGATCTTTGTCGGCAAAAGTCGGAAGAATGCTACAATTGTAATTTCAAATTAAAAAGAATCTCGTTTTTGCGTTATTTTCAATATAAATTCAAAATTCTCTTATTTGTTATTACAATTCTACCCTTATTTACATGATACTACAATATTTAATGTATTTTAAAAAGATTGTAATAAATATAAATCGAATAACCTCTAAATATATTTAATTTATGACAGCTACCCAGTGGCTGCTCGTCAAAGCACCCAAGGGAGGCTTAGCCCTTTCTGAAATTTTGAACTCTTGAGAATATGCTTTTTGTGCATATATATAGGTATATGTATGATATATAGATATAACTATTAAATTTTGTATTTACAGTAAATAAATAAATAAAATAATAAATAAAAACTTCAAAAAAAAACAAAATTTTAAAATTTTAAAGAATTTAACCAAATTTAGTATTTTTGAGGTGAGGTTCACTGTATTATATCATTAGGGTTCTCGAATATAACAGCCACAAGCCGCCACTAAGTTTGAAAAATTTTAAAATTTAAAACCACATATTATGCAAAATAGATAACTTAATATTATAATATATTGAAAAGACTAATCCGAGATTATAAATAATTATAAAATAAAATATTTACATACTACTCGTGTTGTGTCAATTTTATCATTTAATTTATAAAATTTATTTGTAAAATATAAAATTATTTTAAAGTTTATTTATATTATCTAATAAAATATCTGCAAAATAAATTTATTAAAAGAAATAGAATATTTTTTCGCATAATTAATATAATATGTTTTTTAGAAACTCAGCCTATTTCGAGCAAAGCGCATCTTCATCTTTTTAGAAACGTTAAGTTGCTTTAAAAAAAAATTTAATTAAGCGAAAATGTATTTCATTTAAATATATAAAAACATTAAAAACTTCAATATAATAAGTTAAATGAAATAATATAGTAGAAATTTTATTTGAGCTTTGCAACGGTTATCGCTTTCGTAAGAAATTTATTAATTTATAATAATATAATTTCTATTATATTATTTCATTTAACTTGTTATATTGAAGTTTTTAATGTTTATGTATTTTATTTATTTCAATAATTTTATTATTTTGAATTTTAATCTTACATAGTAGAAAATTATTATTTATTTATTATATAATTATTATTTCACGGATTTGTGTTAATATATTATATTATGTTGCTTATTTTAATATCATTGCTCATCAACAGTCGACCATATTTTAAACAAATCTTAAAACTTTACATCCAATAGTAAGATTATCATACAAACGCTTCAATGCGGCAGTGTTTAGCTTATAGTTTCAATGCGAACGCTTCGTTGCGAAACAATCCCAAAATATGTGTACGTAATACCAAACTATTGAAATGCGAACGTAAACTAACTGGAATGAAGTTAGCAGTAGAATTCAGGCGTAAATTTATACTTTGACATATAGCTTCAATGCGAAAATAATTTTACAGGCGATCGTAAAATAAATGAATGTAATACAAAATATTAGAATTCTAACGAAAATTAACCAAAGTGAAGCTAGCAGTAGAATTGAAGCGTTAGCATCGAAGCGTTCGCTTCAATGCGATGTGCACGTAATCCCACCACAGCTATAAATTCGTGGGCGGTTCCTGTCTTATCGTATTCCTTTGGAGTTTTAAAATGGTCGGATACAGACCTCAATGCCATGGACACTTTAACAAGGAAAATGTTGTACAAATATATATATTTACATCCAAAGTCAGCAGTTGAAAGATTATATATAAAAAGAAAGAAAGGAGGGCGAGGTCTTATAAATTTATTAAACTTATGCAAATCTTTAACTAAATTATTACGTGATTATTTTTACTCGTTAAACACTCCTTTAATTCAGGCAGTCATTACCTTCGACAAACATTTTAGCGGTCTAAATTTAAAAAATACAAATTTGAACTGTGAACAAAAATGCGATTTGGACATAAATTGGAAAAAGAAGGTGCTTCATGGCAAACATCCGACAATTTTGGATTCCAATGGAATTGATAAGGAGATGTCAATAGAATGGCTTCGGAGAGGATTGTTACATTTAGAAACCCAAGGATTCATGTGTGCTATTCAGGACGGAGTTATTGCAACAAATAACTACAAGAAACACATAATGAATCTGGAGGCTGCAGATCACTGTCGAAAATGTAACGTCCTCAATGAAACGATAGAACACATAATAGCCGGTTGCTCGTACCCTAGCTCCTATTGATTATCTCCGTAGACATAACCAAGTTTGCAAGATATTACACCAGCAAATTGCAAAGAAAGTTGGCTTGTTAGACAATTTTAGGCCATATTATGACTACATTCTTGAACCTGTCCTTGAAAACGAATCTTCCCTTCTATACTGGGACAGGTTAATACTGACAGAGAGGGAAATTAGTCACAATAAACCTGACATTGTCTTAATAAGCCGACGAGACCAAAATCCAGTCATCATTGACGTCGCTGTGCCTCTGTCAAAAAATGTTTTAAATTTTATTTGTTTTGTATGAGGGTGTACATATGAGTAGATGTTTAATAGCTACTCCATAATGTGTAAATGTATTGTAAATATATGTACAAAAGTTTTTTATTCTTAAACTAATAAATTAAAACAAACAAACAAAAAAATACAGAAAAAAAAAATTTGCAAGTACGAGGCATTAGCGATGGAAATGATGAGTGTATGGGGTCTAACAAAAATCTCTATAATAACCTATAGTAATATCAGCTACTGGTGTGGTATCTTGCAAATTTAAAACCCACCTGTCCCATTTAGGCCTTTCTTCAAAATTATTCCCTGAAATGCAAAAAGCAATCATTTTGGAAACGTGCCACATAGTTAGAAAATTTTTAAATGCCACATAACATTTGAAAAAAAAAAATGAGACTTATAAAATACCTATGCAATTATTTCAAAATCAATTTACTATATTTATGTATTTAAAAATAATTGTTAAAAAGAATATTATTCAGCATATATGTAAAAATATTAAATGGTTAGAACTAAATCCCTCACTCAATATTCACTCCACAATGAATGTATTAATGTACGATTTAAAATAAACATAATAATAATAATTGTTTATTCGCTGTCAAAAAAAATACACAGCAAGTCAAATAACATTCAGATAAAATAAATACATAAAACAGACAAGTCAATAGAATATCTCTTTTTCTTAAACAATTTTTCCATTTCAAAGGTATATCACGATCACAACAAAAACATCAAGGCAGCAAGTCTGCAGATTCCGCTTTATTTGTTTGTCACCATGGTGTAAGGAGAGGATGGTGTGCTACAGAAGCGAACGAGTATTCGTCGTTTTCACGCATAACGTCAGTCAGGGCACATGTTACTGAAAGTTAGCATCAGTTACTATAGTTACCACAACTAATTGTTGTGGTTAACTTATGTTTTGATGTTTTTTATAACTGATGAACAAATTATATAAGCATAATAAATTATTTCATTATAATTTTACAAGAATTAAAACTAAGAAGTTAAAAATACAAGAAAGCAAAAAAGTCGTATGTGCAAAGCACGCATATTAGCTAATACCCTTTTGAATTTACAAACTAGCCAATTTTCATATTACCCCATTTCTATTATTTATACACTTTTAAGCAGGATATGTTAACAAAATGACATATATATTGTTTATTAGAAACTCCACTCAGCGGGGGTAGTCTGTCAGTCTTATATTATATGGTTTTATATATGGTATTTACTTTACCCTTTGACAGGAGAGATATTTTTTTCGTTAAAGAATAAAATACAACTAAAGAAGGTACACTTGTAGTACCTAACTTATTTTGAACCCACACTAATAAAAGTTCATTTTTGCTTTAGTCATGAACACCCTTTAAACCCTTTTGAACCATAAAATTAGGTGACAAATTTTTTTCTGTTCCAATTTTTAGTTCATTTCTATTTGAAAACTAACTAAGTAAAATACTACTTTTTTAGTGTGACACATTGATTTTGGTGGTAGTGGTTGTTTATTTGAGTATACTGCATTTCTGGAATTTTATTTTATTTTAATCGCTTTCACCATGCCTCTGTGTTTCACACACTTTTTGCTTATTATTATCAATAAATAATTATTTTACAACAAAATTGTCCACATAAAAAAGGTAGAGAATTTAATTCTCTATAAATTTGGTTATTACTATTTTTAGCGAGAAATGCAAAATAAGCCTGCAAATTGATTTAACTGAGATATTTAGTGAAATTTCAATGGGCCACGAGCTTAATTTATTCTCAAAGTGCTCCCTGCATGACGTCACACTGGCGAGAGAGAAAGTATGATCTCGCTCACTCGCTGCGCAATAGCACACCATCCTCTCCTTACACCATGTTTGTCACGACACACTCACAACCTGCTTTCTAAAAAGTCCTGTATTGAATAATACACTGCATCCATGAGCAGCCCTTTTAACGATCTCTCAAATAGTTTCGCACTTTGGGCTTTAATTGGGTTAGGTATTTTATTATATATTTTAGTTCCCCAGTAGTCCAGATGTTGTTGCGTTTTCTTCATTCTATGATACGGAGCATGCAAAAGAATTTTTCCCCTGGTGTTATATTGGTGAATGTCCTCATTTGCGGAATGCCTCGACTCCGCATGGACCCACTTAGCACAGGATAACATGTACACCAAAAGCACGGTAAGTATTTGCTCACGCTTAAAAAACTCTCTGCAGCTATGTGTTTGTCTTAAGCCGCACATAACTCTTATTGCTCTCTTCTGCATGATGAACAGTCTCTTTCGTCAGATGCTGTTCCCCAGAATAAAATGCCATATGTTGCGACACTGTGGAAATTGGAAAATTATGCCGTTCTCACCGCAGCAGACGATGCTATTTGTTTAAAACGTCAAAGACTGTATATTGCTGCAGGCAACCTCTAGCTTGTCTCTCTTATATATTAATTTTGTGTCGAAATGCACACCCAGGAACTTGGCCGAATTAAGCTGTTGGGGAACATTGAAAGTAAGTTTCTGTGTCTTGTCACGATTCAATTTCAATATGTTTGCTAAAAACCATCGCACATAGGTTGATTTGACCGATTTATGCGGCCAAAATTGAAATTCAAAAAGTATTCAAAAATACAATAAAACATATACCAACCCCAACCTTAATAGTTAAAGAAAGTATTGCTAACCCTCTCCCTCACACCCTTTGCACCACGTACGAGTACTGTTCATTGAAACCTGGTCGTTTTCCGAAGTGCATTTCAAAGTTCTCGGTACCCTTTGTTAAAGCAATTGTTTCAAAGTGAATATTTCTGTGTTTACGTCTATTTATTGAAGTTAACGTGATGGATCCTAATAATTCAGGTAAGAATCAGTATAATCAACTACATTTTAACAAATTGTGACATTTTTAAAGCAACGTTTAATTGATTCAAAAATTCTAAATTTTTGAATCAAATTTTCAAAAAAAAAATTTTTATAAAAAGGATTTTGTGATACTTCCGGACCCGTCCAAGTTAAATATCTTTTGCAGTTCTACACCTAATACTTTCAAGTCACTGCTAATAAAAAAATCAGTTGCGGATAAGGTGCGTTTCACTAATTTTCGGAACTTTTACCACGTTTACATGCAGTCGTGAGGTCGACCTAAGTCGGCTCGAGCTAGTTAGTTCTTTCATGTAATGTACTCTTGCCAAAAAATTATGACCACTAGAATGAAATTTTCACTTTAGAAGTGCGCCATTTGGCCAAAAATCAATATATCGAAAAAATCTTACTGTTGTAAGCTGTTTTATATACAGGGGTCGGCGCTCGAAGTGTTACTAATTAAAAATGCTGTAATTTTGTAATTTTTATGTTTTTTTATTTAAAAACTTCAGTATATCGAAAAAACATTTTAAATTTTAAGAAAAATATGTTATTGTTCGATATAGCCACGTTTAGCGTGATTAATAGCATTGAGTCTCTCCGGAAAGGATTCACACGCTGGCGCTGGCACTGCACGAAAAAATATAATAGGCAATAACTTTTTGCATCGCAAAAACGCTATTCAGCTGCTATTTTGTAATTAATCGCTTAAAAACAAAACGCTCCAATCAAAAGCCATGTTTCTGCTGATCTACCAATCCTTAGCTCTCATTTGTTAACATTAAATTAACATTAACATGATTCTGACTGGGAAGTAACGACTGAATATAAACGTGGTATTTGTTGCAGAAATAACATCTTGATGTACCGCGCCCCACCTATCAAAAATGCGCCCTATCAGTGGCGTATTTACAGGGGGGCTCAGGGGGCCAAGCCCCCATGTGAAACTAATCAATTTATTAAATAATATACAATTATTTGTTATTTGAATATTTAAAAATTCTGAGCGATTCTTAAATCCTCATTTCTTCTATTATAAAAGTAGCAAAATAGCAGAAAAAATAGAATTATTAGGAGAAATTATTTTTGAATTTCATGTTTTAAATTGATAACTCGCTTCGCACAATTTTGAAATGTTGTTATTAGACTTTTCAATTTGAGCCCCCCCCCCTAAACGTAATTGCTAAATACGCCACTGCGCCTTGTATTTAGGTGCCCTGAATACTCTCCTGCAGTCGCAATACTGCCTCTACCAACTTGCAAAAATTACCTGATTAACGTGTATATAAGTCATTATTTTGCCCAGAAACAATAAATATGTTAATTTCAGCTGAGCCCTATTCTGAACTTGGTATCTCACCAGATTCTTCGGATAGTGAAGAGGATCTATAATTAACCAATTTAGAATTATATTATTGTATAATAATAATTTTTATTTAAGTTATTATTAATATTTTTAACTGTGTAAGTTTTATATATTTTCTGTAAAAAACATTATATTAATAAATGTTGATATTAAAAATAATATTTTCATTTTATTTATTCAATTTGTAATTGATAAAAGCAGTAAAATAATTTTGGCCGCGTAAATCGTTCAAATCAACCTATGTGCATCGTTCAGCCTTTTCCAAAATATTTTCTACTTCGGCATTCACCTCTTGTAGACTTCTGCCGATCCGTAGGAATGAAGTGTCATCTACGAACAGCCAAGTGCCTTGCTCATTGATACTTATCGGTAGATCATTTATGTACAGCAAGAACAGCAGTGGAGCAAGGATTGCACCTTGACGAACTCCACAAACCATTTCCGATTCTCTCGATGCTATTCCATTCCATGTCACGATTTGAGTCCGGTTCTCTAGGTAGGACTTAAAGAGTCGAAGTGCGACACCTCTCACACCATAGTATTCCAGCTTCTTCAAGCTTCACATCAATAATATTCGTGAAAAGAAATCGAAAAGTTTATTTATTCTTTTTTGAAAAAATCGTCGCGTTACCCATCATAAAACTGACCTTTTTGGTTTACTGCAAACGAAATTTTAATGAAAATAATTTGAATAGGTTAGCCTTGGTTGCTTTTCAATAATTTTATTACAGAACATTAGAAATTTAAAGAGAAACAAATTGGCCCTACATGTGGAAGGATTTTGGATCAATATTTTTTTATAAATTTATGTTCTCTTAGCGTAAAAACTAGCTTCGAAGAATCAATATTTCTTTGAGAAATTCCGGGATAAATTTTTGCCATCCAACCTTCTGTCGGATACCATTCGACGAGGAATACCGCAAGGAAGCCATATATAGCACCGCCGGCGCAAAATGGTCGGGTTGCGTGCAACTTCACGCGCGAGAACGGACAAAAAATTTGAAAAATTTGCAATCGTGTTAAACTCGACGCACAAATTTACTTTTTTGTGCACAAATTTCGGGATTAAATTTTCCTTCAACCTCCTCTTGACGGGTACCTTTCAACGCGGAAGACTGTGAGGAGAGTAAGAGACGTGAGACGTGTCTCACTCTGCGCGACGCCGACCATTAGAGGTTGGAAAAATGTATTCGAAAATTTCGTGTTTGTCCAACTAGTGCACCTTTGCCACACGGATTTACTTCTTTGCATACATAATTCAAGGGTAAATTTTCGCTTACCACTCTCTTCCCGGGTACCATTCGACGGGAAAGACCGCGAGGAAGCTACAGTTTGCGCTTTCAGCGCTCCACAGTCGCGCTGCATACAACGCCAAGCGCAAGAAAAGTCAAAAAGTAAAAAAAAATTTAATTTGAAGGTACCTACTGGATAGTGCGTAATGGTTCGTGGTACTTGGAAGAGGTTCGATCGGTTTCATCTTTTATTTGGATTGGAGATTGCATAGTGTGGATGTAGACGTGCCGTATGGGAAGATATATTAATAGTCAAATGTAATGTGATTTGAATCGATGGTTTTGGTTGATGGATTCAATTTACGATGTTACAGATTGATGACATAACTATTGGACAATGAACTTGGTTGATAATTATGTTTAGTTTTACTTTAATGTTATAGTGATCTTATTTAAGTCATGTTATTAAACAGGAGGATAAGAAAGTGGCATTCAAATCATGTGGAGTGGATCATTGAATCTTGTAATGAAAATTTGCAAGGGTCAATTTCATTTGAGTAATGCTGCCACGATTCTCTACGATTAGTTAGTCGTTTTTTGTACTTAAGACAAGTAACACGATGAGTGTACTTTACTTTACTGTAGTCAATGTTATATAATAGAATATTACCTATGGTTTATATACGATGCAAAATGAAGCTATTTTAATTTTCTTAGTTATTTTTTCCTGTTCTCTTCACTTTGTTTTTCATCAAAAGTTACATTTTGTACCTATGTATGACAAAATTAACCAAATTTTATACGTTAGATCTCATTGTTCCAAATATTACTCATACGCAACTTAATAATATGAATTCATTCGCACCCCTCGGTGACCCATTAGCAGTAGCTCGGTAGCAATATCCACAGTAGTTGGCTCTATCGATGATTGACCGCGATTGTGATTAGGATTTGAATACTTCTGCTTTCAATATATTATCCAAAGCTCTCACCCGGCAAAACTAAGCCAATGGACGTTGCTTTTGTGTTGTAAATTTTCTAACACCTCTGACCACTACTTAATTGATGATTTATGTTGATTTAAAAAAAATTTAATTTCTATGAAATTCTATGGTATCGTGAACACTTAGAAATGAGTCCAAGGATCTCGGTGGTCCGCAAACCACTAGTTATAGGAACCACTGTACTAAACAAACTAAGTTACCTGTATTTCATTAAACATGGAAAATTATGCTGCAGTTTTATTGCGGAAGAGTAATAATAATATTGAAACTTATTCTACCGAGTATAAAAAAAAATTAATTTAATAAATTCTAAACTATTATTTTCGTAAAATAATAATAAAAATATCTTAATTGCTGTTCAGCAGAGCATACTACAAAACTAGATTTCTGTGATAATTTTTTCGAAGAAGTAGTTTGAATCATAATTTGAAGCCAAGTGATATTATAAATTCTGTTTATGTTTTAACCTTTATCACGAACTGAGTATATAAACTACTGCACTTAAAAATCTTGTTAGTCATTCATACAAGTTTAAACTGGTCATATTGCAACTGAATATTGTAAGGTAGTGATGAAAAGATTTAATTTGAATGCTATTTTATATCATCCAAAAACCATAATGCAGTTTATCGGAATGTGGCCTAAAAAAGAACCTTCTCTATCTTATCATCTTCTAGGAATAACCTCCTTTTTATTTTCATCTGTATTTACAATGATTTGTGGAATTCGATGTTTTCAAGATTTTGTATTGGGTAACTATGAAAACGGAATTTACGTATTTTGTTTGGTTTTGTGTTCTTTTCATGCAGCATTTAAAATATTGTTTATGCAAATGCAAAAGCCATTGTTTTTTCAAATACTCAATGAATTAGAACACTCTTCGATGGCTTCACATCGAGATGATGTGAATAAATATTTAGAAAACAAAATAAATTTAAGCACGAAAGTATTCAACCTTACGCTAATATTTTGTTTAAGTGCGTCTATAGCAATTAACATCAGTGACTTTATATTTGATTACAAGTCATCTCCACGTTTATTACCAATTCATGCATATTATAATAGCGATCCCATAACGTATCTGCTTTCGTGGATATTCATTTTTATTGCTGTTTTTTTTTGTGGATATATTATTGGTTGTTTTGAGGGATTGGTGTTTACCTTAATATCTTTGGGAGTTGCTCAATTGCAAATCTTGCAAGAAGAAATTAAATATTCCATAGATTTGTATTCGTCGCAAATCCATGACTCTAAAGATATTGAACTTTATAATCAACTTACAAATCAATTACTTGCCAAATGCGTTATACGTCATAATGCAATTGAAAGGTAATCATTTCTTTATAATTTTATGGAATAGTTTTATACATTAGGAAGTAGTATAGTATAATATGTAAATAATAAAAATAATTATAGAATTCTCGCTATGTGATGAAAGTTTATTGTTGATTAATAAATCAACTGAACTCAAAATAATCTCATGTGGCACATAAAAGTATAAAAGCTTTTTATAAATAATTTAAAAAATTTTAAACTTCTATTACTGAACAGTGGAATATACAATATAAGACATAGCGAGAGAATTATAATATACCGGGTGCTGAATGAGTTAGCCGAACATAGGAAGTTAACATGTAAAAACTTATTTATGCAAAGCTTCCCTAATTATTTTAGAGAAAAAATGAAAGATACAAAAATTATGCAGAAATATAACTACGAATGATAACACCATTAGATTTCATCTAGCTTTTATTTAAAAGGTCAAAAAATGCTTTCGAAATTGTTAAAATTTTCATTTATCGCATTGGCCATGTAATAAATTCAATTTAAGGGGGAGGCAGAATTACTCAAAATGCTTTGCAATTTTTATGTTAATTTTATACATATTTTAAAAGTATACAGGAATTTTTTCAAAAAAAATGAAACACTTTTACTGTGTAAACGGATGCCGCTTTTACAACGTATCGCCTATGGAGTGTCTCCATTGTGTACAGTGTAGCGTCCTTAATTGTGGTCTGAAACAAAAAAATCAAAATTTTTTTTAACTTTATGATAGTAGCTTTTATGTGACAATGATATTTATCAAAGAAAAGGTCGAAATGACATTTTTTTCCTAGTTTGAAATTAAAATGTTTTTTTTTTCGTTAAAAAATCGACTTTAAAATACGAAAAAAAAAATATCTTTTTTCCAAAAAACAATTGTTGTCAAATAGAAGAGAATTTAATTATCTTTAAAATGAGCCGTCACACAAAGCCCGATCGGTTCAGTACAGCTTTCTCTTAATTAAAATTAAAATAAAAAAACCAAATTAAAATCAATACATTCGTGGTATCGACTTGAAATTTTCAAGGAATATTCTTGAATAGTTTTCCTATCGAATAAAATTATTTCCAAAAAATCGACTTTTTCGATCCGATAAAGGAGGTTTCCCCCTTAATTTCTATTTTCAAAAATAATTACCATGGAAACTTGCATGGCCAGTCTGATAAATAAAACTTTTAACAATTTCAAAAGCATATTTTAACTTTTAAAGTTAAATGAAATCTAATGCAGTTATCATTCGTAGCTTATATTTCTGCATTATTTTTGTGCGTCTTTCATTTTTACTCTAAAATAATTAGGGAAGCAGGAATTTGCATAAATAAGTTTTTATATGTTAATTTCCTATGTTCCTAACTCGTTCAGCACCCGGTATATTAACCAAATCAATATTTTAGAAAACCCAAAAAATGCACGGAACACTTTTCAGAACTAAAATAATGTTATTAAGTTATCACATATAAAATACCTACACTGTAAGTATAAATTATCGATAATATAGATAAATTATAGATGAGCTAGCTAGCTCATCGCCTGATGATGCCATAGTATGGTGATATAGTATTTTTCTTACGACTGCAGATGCTGTCATGCATTTGCTACTTCTTCTTTATGGCTAATCCGACACTATATCTTATATTACAAACTTCAATAAATATTTTTATTTTTAGTTTATTATATTTATTGTATGTAGTAGCCGTAGTTATATATTGGATATAATGTTCTTATTTATAACTTTTATTTGCAGATACGTTATAGCACTTGAAAGAAAATTTGGGTTTTCATATTTAATACAGTTACTGATTACTTTAGGAGTAACTGGATCTATTGGTGTGAATTTTATATTTGTAAATTATTACACACTCATAGTAAAATCATATTAACTAAATTTTTTTATTATAGGTGCCGGTGAATAGTCCAGATTTTATGAAATGCGCATGCTTATTAATTGCCGATATAATACAAGTGTTTATTTCATGTTTGTCGTGCAACCAAATTATTATTGAGGTAAAAATTACCATTTATTTTTAGTACAAAGATTAGTATAACAACAAGAAATAAGTTTGGTATACTTATTTGTAAAACTTTCATAAATATTTTGGCAATTTTTGGTAATGCTGACATTTCTTATTGTCAAGAAAATGACGTCTTGCTTAAATCAGTGTGAACGCAATGTAATAAGGCGTCACAAAACAGTTAGTGCTTGTTCACAATGCACAAAAGACATAAGAAAAACATAAAACGAAGGAATTAGATATACAAATAAGACCTTAATCGAATATTGAAAAATATTGGAGTTATTTTGGTATATTATGCCAAAGAACATTCTACGTCTTGTACTTTAAGATTTTAATATTATTACTAAAAACAAGATTAAGTTCCAACTTCACCAGAATTTTCTTCATTATGCAAATAATATAGGTAAGGTAAGGATATTCCGTGACATAGGCAATGTCATGATAGTTGTTTTTAAAAAGTGTGTAGCTACATTGCCTATCAACGGATTTTGTACATCAAAGAGACCTAAAAATACCATTTTTTATTGCAATATCCAGAAATGCAATTTTTAAAAGAAAGTTTGAACTTCAAGCGGTCAGTATAAGAAAAATAAATAAAAGATACGTTTTAGTGAATAATATTTTACTGTGTAATCGTTGTTTGTCTTATTGTAGCTGTAATTAAGGTAATTTTGAACTAAAATTAATTTTCTATTTTGCATTTTAAAGCTTATAGTTTTTAGTATATTTTAGGTATTTTGAAAATTTTCCTGGAATTTTGAGTCCATTATTGAATTCTTAGATAAAGTAGCATAATTCTAAGCTTTAATCTAATTTATTATACCTGAATAATTAATTAATACAAAAATAATTTTAATTGCCTTAAATTTGTTAGATGCATACAATTTAATGTTATATTAAGCTACTTTGAACTACTTTGAAAAAATCATATTCGTTAAATTTCGGTGCTTAAATTATTGTTTATTTTTATCACGACATTACCTATCCATTTTTAAATGAAGGTGATAGCACGCAGTAAACAATGCTAACTTGCTGAGTTTTACTTCTTGTTAGTGATTTAACTTTGAAAAAATATGGGTCCTAAGAATAGGGTAGTCCAAAATGGTAAAGAACGACAATACCATCATGCCAGTCATTTTTTTTAATATTTTTATATAATTTTAGTTTATATCGGGCAACTAAAGAAACTGGGGTTCCTCTGAATCTTCAAAATTTACATGTGTAATATTTGTGAAGCCGTAAAACAAAATATTCTTTAGCGATAATTTATTTTTAGTTTTTATTTTTTATTTTGTTGTTATTTAAAATTTCATATTCATTTAAGGCATAAAAGTAGTGTATGGTAAATAAATTTTCATTTTTACAAATGGTTTTAATCGTTTAAAATTTATTAGTTATAGTTTTCATCACATTTATTGCTATCACGACATTACCTTACCCATATCACGACATTAAATGTCCTAGCACGACATTAACTTAAATTTCTGCTTAAACAAAAATAACAATAACAAAGTTGTGTTTCGTTCAATATATTTAATTTTTTACAAAAACGTAGATTAATTGTAGTATTATTGCCTCCTGATATCAAGAATAGAAAAATTTATCATTCAAGCCCATTAGCAACAGTTTTGCTAAAATATCACGACATTACCTTACCTTACCTACTGTAAAATTTTCAAAACCCTCTCATATACTTCCATTTCCTTCATAACAACTTTCTTCAAGTGTCTTATCCGATTTCGGATGTATGGCTGACATTCTTACTAAATATTTAAAGTGAGATGATGTCCTCGGGAATTTTATTTATGGGGTGGTTTCCCGTTGCCTTCCCCATAAGCCCAAAGATTAAACATAGGCTTTAGATCACACAAGTGTAGTGTAGTCTTTGATCCGTAGTTTACTGCTTCGTAGCCCGTCGATTTAAGCTTTACACTGCACTGCATGGTCATGGTAAGGTTAACAACTTTAACTATAGTATTTAAAAAACCAAAAATTGAAGACATGGCTTCAGTCGATTGATCCATCTGTTTAAGAGATAATCAGGTCTATTATGTATCACAAACGTTATTATAAAGGTGACAGTTATGAAATAAAATAAAGGTTTCGGCAAATTGGTATGCACTATAAATGTTAAGAAAACCTTTATTATCAAGATCATGTTAAAATAATGGTTTGTGGAAACGATAGGTAATACCAATTTGCCAAAAACCTTTAATGTTGTATCATAACTGTCACCTTTATAATAACGTTTGTGATACATAATAGGCCTGACTTTCTGCTTCAAAATCCCAGCCAAAGCTTTTTTGAGCACCAAACTGTAGTCATTTCTGACTGACCTGGCGCCCTACATTGAAGAGAGTATGAAGGATATTGCAAGCGTCCTTGTTACAAGTAACTTTTTGAATTACGTATAATATCGTAATTATCTTGCAAAATAAACGCCGCTATTGGTGTGATGTAACTATTAATTTGATATTAAAATCTGAATATTTTGTAATAACGGTTGACAATTATTATTAGAATTTGATTATTCAAATTTTAATATCAAATTAATTTTTAACTAATATTTTTACTAACTAAAGTTAATAAATTAAAGTTTAGCAGTCTAATAAGTTATATATATCTTCCGCAGAAAAATTGAGTCGTTGTGTTGTCAAATTAATCATTTACAGTACAGTCTTATTTTTTTGGACCACACAACTGATTTTTGAAAAAACATACTTTGCTATCAGAATTGATTGAGTTACAATTATTCAAACAATAAAAAAAGTTCAAGTGTCAATATTACTTTTGGACCACCATTTTTTATACCCAAATTAAATGGGGACAGTTATGCGATGTTTACATAGCCAATTTTTAATGGAAAAGTTGGAATTTGTAAAAGCTGTTGTGAAAAACCGTTTTACCAATATACTATGAACGCTTCTGAATATGTATAGGTACTTATATTATGTTATAGAGCGAAATGATTGGAGAAGCTTGTTACATGTCTAATTGGAGATTATATGGTCCTTCGGTTCATAAAACCATTAGAATTATAATGGAAAGAAGCAAACGACCATTGTGTTTAACTGCTGGAAAATTTGCAAAAATGTCTTTGGAAACTTATTTGGTTGTAAGTATAAGTATAGCAAGTGATAGCTAAGTGAATTGTTTATTCTAAAATTTAAATTTGTAGGTATTGAAAACCTCAGCTTCATATTTTACGGTTCTTAAGAAATTATGTGCAGAAGATCTTTAATAAATTATTTACTTTAAATAAATAAATAAATAAATAATGCTAATTTAGTAATCTACACAATATAATTTAAATTAATTAACTAGATTGCAACTGAATGGATCAATATTGAAAACTGCACACACTGTTTTTGATATTAAATAATATGTACTATTATTTACTATTAACAATTATGTTTCTTGACCCTGTAGTATAATATTCTTCTTCAAGAAAGACTATAAGTTAGTGTTCTATAAGTTTATTAGTTACTATGTATACAGAATATTAGTTTTTTAAATAGCTACAACTTGTAGAAACGATTTACTTTGTGTAAGGAAATCAAGTTAGTAATTTTTGTAATAAGTAGTTTTTGCTTAGCTATATAATTAATGTCAGTATTTACAACACTTTTACTGCGCACTTGTAGATCATTTTCTTGAACAGCAGTAGATTCAAGTCAGATTTTGTAGTGAGTTCAAAGCCGTACGTGACGATAATATTATGTAGTAAATTATAGGATACACAAAAACCAGTAGGTAGTTCAGTATAGTAAACATACGCCACTGTTGTTTGCTAAATATTTAAAAATGCATAAACTAAGTAAGATAGAGTCATAGTCAAAAATAGAAAAGAAAATTTTTAGGAGAAATAAAATAAGACCTTTTTGGTTTTCCAGATGTTTTATTTTGTTTTAACACCCTTCCATTCACGTTTGACCAGGTTTTATTATTGGTTATTTTAAAATTTCTGATGCTCGATAAAATTAAGTTATAACTTCAGCTAGCTTTCTTGAAAATCTTTCGCTCTTGAAACGATGAAGGTATTCCTGGATACCTTTCGTATTAGTACCAGGTTAGTTTCTTTCCAGCGCCAGTGGCAGCTGTATTTTCCACTCTCTATAAGATAGCATCGAAAGCGTTTAGTAACAGTTTTGGCTGTGCTTCGCCCACCTTCTTAACCAGTAACGCCGGCATGCCATCTGGGCATGGTGCCTTGTTTACTGCTATGCTCTTCAATGCCGCCGTCAATTCGTCCTCAGTGAACGGAAAGATATTGGTTATTGGTGGGGACACGGCAAATTTCTTAATCGCATCGTGGAAATAGGCCCTTTAGTAGATTGGGTTAGGTAGGAACGGGACCACTTTGCCTCAAATCTGCCTAAGTCCGAAAATTCAAAAAATCTGACTATGTCCGAAAACTCATAAACTGCGCAGGTGTTAAACTATTGATCGGTTCGGGAAAATCTCGTATTTAATAAGTATTGATTATATTTTATATATGGGGGGTTAGGGTTAGTAGGGTTCACATTAAAATCAATTATCATAAAAATTTATTGACCATTACACCTTTTATCTTAACGTTTTTTTTAATTAGATAATTTACTCTGTGGGAAAAAATCTCCCCTATAACGAAGGGGTGAGAACCCTCCTCACATTAAAAAACACTTATCAAAAAGGTACCTGTTCAATAAAGTATTGATTTTATTTTATCTATTACCTATTATCACCTTATTATTTATATAATTCAATATTATGGTTTTAGTAATAAAATAGTTTTATGATAATTTATTTGCACTTAAAATGGACCCCCCATTTTAATTTAATTACCTTCTTCCACCTTATCGATTTAATTGTTTGCCTATGGAATTCCAAAAGCAAGCAAACTATTTGATGAATAATCACCATGGTATATTATGGGGGAGTGGGTTTGCACCTTATCATAAATTTAATGAAATTGTGAAACATTTAACTTCATCTGGTGATGTTGTATATGTGAAAGGACGCGAGAAGACATTATTCATCCAAAAAGTAATTGAGAAACCGGTGATAGAATTGGATGAACAACCTTCACTATCAAAAGGGGAGCCATATTGCTTTTATCACTCGCTATCAAATTGTATCTGTACACTGACTAATGTATTTTATTTGTATAACAATTTTATTATGCATGAATAAATTGATTTTTTTTATATATTTTTTTATTGTGGGGTTAGTTTGTTATAGTTAGTACATGAAGAGCAGTTGCGTGATAGCCATGCGGGTATATGCTGAAGAAGCAGGTCGCCTTTTTTCGTTTAGAGATTGGAAGCACCCCTTTGTAGATTCGAAGGAGTTAGCAAAAGCTGGGTTTTACAATTTACGAAATGACGATAATGTGCGGTGTGCGTATTGTGCAATCATTATTGGTAGTTGGGAAAAGGGGGATAATCCTATAGAAGAACATAAAAAATGGTCTCCAAGTTGCCCTTTTATTATAGAAGGAGAATCGCTTATTAAAATGTATGCGACAGAAGAAAGTCGACTTATTTCGTTTAAAAATTGGGGTTATACCTTTATAGACCCTAACGAATTAGCAAATTCAGGATTTTACAGCATAGGGAATGGTGATATTGTTCGGTGTGCGTTTTGTACAATCGTTATAGGAAATTGGAAGAATGGGGATATTCCTAGAGTAAAACATGGGGAAATATCTCCAAAATGCCCCATGACTGGACATGATGTTTGTGGGATATACAAAGTTTTTCCTAATTCAATACCAGACAATTACATAAATATAACTACAAAAGTTGAAGATCTAAATGATCCCGATGAAAATTTACCCGAAATTATCCCACTACTAGGATACAAAGCTGAAGATCAATTTTGTTGGAAAGCTAACAATAAACTCTCTTGCCCATCTTGTATATTACAATAGTTGTAAAAAGAAAACGAGATTTTGTGAGTTTAATAAAAAAAAAATATTGTAAATACATACCTAACCTATCGTATTATTATTTACATATTTGTTTTATTTCGGATATGGATTAATAAAAAAGATTTATTAAATTTTAATTGTTGTTTTTATTTTGTTTTACTGGAAAAGTTTACATTGCCTCAATTTAACTCTTAAACTAATATATGCAGTCGTTAAAATATATAACACAATACTTGTGAAAAATAAAAATTCGAAAACGATTGCATTCATATGAAGAGTGTTGTAGTTGTTTCTGAGTTCGTTCAAATTGAGCACCAAATATTCACCGCGGTTTCTTATTTGACTTGTATCTTGAAATTCGAAAATGGTCTCATAATAGATAACTGATTTGTCATTATCAATTACTAATGGATGTGTGATAACGTATTATCAACATTGTTTAAAATTAATAATTTGATTTAAATCTAAATTTTAAACACATGTTTACCAATAGGAATAGGGTACATATTTTATATCATTTTATTAAACAATATAATGCCTACTTATTTGTAACATATACAAATTACTTATTACATATTTAAAACAGTATTTATCGTTTTTATTCTACTGTGGATGCCGGAGATATTTAATGCGAAGTTACTCAGCTAAAATTACACATCGAAATTTCTAGGAGTGTACATTGCTATTAAGCACAAGACCGAGTTCATTATAAAAATTTTCGAATGATTATACCATGTTTTAAAATAATAGCTTTGAATCGCATTTTTTACAATTTTTCTCGATGGTTAAAAAAAAAATTTTTTAGATAACGGTATTGTCAACATTATTATTATTGATTCTCCAGGTGTATAACGACATTGACCGTAAATTGATGCTGATATGCCGGGTGTTCTACAACTATCGATTACGACATCACCAAGTTGATAACGTATTTTCTCAAACAGGAGAACTATTTTGGATGAAAATTTAGTTGTTATTGAACTAAATAAAACTGAAATCATAATGAATAAACCTGTATATGTAGGCATGAGTATATTGGATATTTCAAAAACCAAATTATACGAGTTTCATTATGACTACATGCAGAAAAACTTTTTATCCAAAGTGCTTTACTGTGACACGGATTCATTAATATATGAAATTCATTGCCCTGATATTTATGCCACCATCAAAAGGGATATTTCACGATTTGACACTAGCGATTATGAGGTCGATAATCAATTCGGTATTCTTCTTGTAAACAAGAAAGTGCCTGGATTAATGAAGGACGAAAGCAATGGTAGAATTATGACCGAATTCGTAGGTCTTAGATCTAAAATGTATAGCGTTCGAATCGAAGGCGAGGATGTTATTAAAAAGGCGAAAGGTGTTAAAAATTATATAGTTAAGAAAGACATTTGTTTTAATGATTATTTAGAGTGTTTACTTGAAAATAAAATTATTGTAAAAAACAAAATAGTATAAGATCACAAAATCATACTGTACATAGCATAACTCAAACAAAAATAGCCTTAAGTCCCAATGATGATAAACGATGTTTACTACCTCATACCTCCAACACTCTGGCATGGGGGCATTATAAATTAAATAAATAAAAATATTTTTATGTTTTGTTTTATTTTATTCCTTTAGTTTCACATACAGCATAAAGTAAATATTAATATTATTATTATTACATGATAATTTCATTGAATTGAATTTTTAGAGATCCATGAAAACTGGTTATAGCCAAGCCATTTTACATATAGCTGATTCCCACGTTTACGTAACACTTTTTCAATTAGAAAAGTATCAGGGTAACTTCAGTATTAAGACATATTGTGTGCTTCTTGAAAACAGTTTTTTGCAAAACGTTTTATTACAAGCTTCGCAAATCCATATATACTTGGCTGTTTTTCTATTAGCCTCTGATTTACCATAAAGAGCAGCCTCCTTCTGGTAACACATGAAACAACGTCTTTTAACAGACCCCCTTATCAGATGATGCTTTTCAGCCTCCTCAACACCGCCTTTACCGTTATCACTACCGATGTCTTTGCTATCACTAGCGATGTCTTGGCTATCACTACCGGTATCTTTACTATCTTCATCATGAGAGATGCAAGTCTCACTTTCTTGTTTATTTATATATTCTTTTTCTACATCAGGTATAATGTAAGTATGTGTTTCTAAATTTTCTTGAATATTTTCAAATATAGGTGATTTCAATATTCTTTTATATATCCTTTTTATATTAGGTATGCTGTAGGTGAATGTATTTTCTTGTTTATTTTTAATCATAGGTGATTTGATTATTCTTTTATATACCTCTTTCACATTAGGGTTAATGTGGGGGGTACTTATTTTTATGTTTATATTCAAATACAGAAGACTTCTTTCTTCTTCTTCTTCCATATATCTGTTCTATTGGAGAATTATCAGTGTCTTGAATATAGTATTTGGTTGTGTAAGAACTTAGAAAGTGATACTTTTGATTGTCACCTATTATAATACCCATGATAAATACAGAGGATCTTATCAGAGAATGGTATATTTAATAACATGACGCTCTATATAAACTCGCACTATTATATCCTAACCGACCCTAGCATACAATTTAACAGGCATTTTTTGCTTGAAACACCGGTGAACAAATATTTGACTTTGACCGAATTGGTAAAATCCAATAACGGTTTGCAGAATTGTTTATTTAAAAAACTTCTTTTTTTTGAATCGATAGATAGTCATCATATGCCAGCACATAATCTACTTTTGTAAAATCGTTATACCTTTTCTCATACGGACTAAGGTTTTGAGAAATATGAACAGGTCTGTTCATATTTAGGGCGTATTTAGGGCATGTTATGGTAACTATGAACAGGTCTGTTCATATTTAGGGCATATTAGGGCATATTAGGGTAACTATGAACAGGTCTGTTCATATTTAGGACATATTAGGACATATTAGGGTAACTATGAACAGGTCTGTTCATATTTAGGGCATATTAGGGTAACTATGAACAGGTCTGTTCATATTTAGGGCATATTAGGGTAACTATGAACAGGTCTGTTCATATTTAGGGCATATTAGGGTAACTATGAACAGGTCTGTTCATATTTAGGACATATTAGGGCATATTAGGGTAACTATGAACAGGTCTGTTCATATTTAGGGCATATTAGGGTAACTATGAACAGGTCTGTTCATATTTAGGGCATATTAGGGCATATTAGGGTAACTATGAACAGGTCTGTTCATATTTAGGGCATATTAGGGTAACTATGAACAGGTCTGTTCATATTTAGGGCATGTTAGGGAAACTATGAACAGAAAGTTAGGGTATCATAATTAGGGTTACTCTAACTTATATGAACAGAACATAGGGAAACTATGAACAGAAAGTTAGGGTATCATAATTAGGGTTACTCTAACTTATATGAACAGACCCTAATTAGGATACCCTAACTTTCTGTTCATAGTTTCCCTAACATGCCCTAAATATGAACAGACCTGTTCATAGTTACCCTAATATGCCCTAAATATGAACAGACCTATTCATAGTTACCCTAATATGCCCTAAATATGAACAGACCTGTTCATAGTTACCCTAATATGTCCTAATATGTCCTAAATATGAACAGACCTGTTCATAGTTACCCTAATATGCCCTAATATGCCCTAAATATGAACAGACCTGTTCATAGTTACCCTAATATGCCCTAAATATGAACAGACCTGTTCATAGTTACCCTAATATGCCCTAATATGTCCTAAATATGAACAGACCTGTTCATAGTTACCCTAATATGCCCTAAATATGAACAGACCTGTTCATAGTTACCCTAATATGCCCTAAATATGAACAGACCTGTTCATAGTTACCCTAATATGCCCTAAATATGAACAGACCTGTTCATAGTTACCCTAATATGTCCTAATATGTCCTAAATATGAACAGACCTGTTCATAGTTACCCTAATATGCCCTAATATGCCCTAAATATGAACAGACCTGTTCATAGTTACCATAACATGCCCTAAATACGCCCTAAATATGAACAGACCTGTTCATATTTCTCAAAACCTTAGTCCGTATGAGAAAAGGTATAACGATTTTACAAAAGTAGATTATGTGCTGGCATATGATGACTATCTATCGATTCAAAAAAAAGAAGTTTTTTAAATAAACAATTCTGCAAACCGTTATTGGATTTTACCAATTCGGTCAAAGTCAAATATTTGTTCACCGGTGTTTCAAGCAAAAAATGCCTGTTAAATTGTATGCTAGGGTCGGTTAGGATATAATAGTGCGAGTTTATATAGAGCGTCATGTTATTAAATATACCATTCTCTGATAAGATCCTCTGTATTTATCATGGGTATTATAATAGGTGACAATCAAAAGTATCACTTTCTAAGTTCTTACACAACCAAATACTATATTCAAGACACTGATAATTCTCCAATAGAACAGATATATGGAAGAAGAAGAAGAAAGAAGTCTTCTGTATTTGAATATAAACATAAAAATAAGTACCCCCCACATTAACCCTAATGTGAAAGAGGTATATAAAAGAATAATCAAATCACCTATGATTAAAAATAAACAAGAAAATACATTCACCTACAGCATACCTAATATAAAAAGGATATATAAAAGAATATTGAAATCACCTATATTTGAAAATATTCAAGAAAATTTAGAAACACATACTTACATTATACCTGATGTAGAAAAAGAATATATAAATAAACAAGAAAGTGAGACTTGCATCTCTCATGATGAAGATAGTAAAGATACCGGTAGTGATAGCCAAGACATCGCTAGTGATAGCAAAGACATCGGTAGTGATAACGGTAAAGGCGGTGTTGAGGAGGCTGAAAAGCATCATCTGATAAGGGGGTCTGTTAAAAGACGTTGTTTCATGTGTTACCAGAAGGAGGCTGCTCTTTATGGTAAATCAGAGGCTAATAGAAAAACAGCCAAGTATATATGGATTTGCGAAGCTTGTAATAAAACGTTTTGCAAAAAACTGTTTTCAAGAAGCACACAATATGTCTTAATACTGAAGTTACCCTGATACTTTTCTAATTGAAAAAGTGTTACGTAAACGTGGGAATCAGCTATATGTAAAATGGCTTGGCTATAACCAGTTTTCATGGATCTCTAAAAATTCAATTCAATGAAATTATCATGTAATAATAATAATATTAATATTTACTTTATGCTGTATGTGAAACTAAAGGAATAAAATAAAACAAAACATAAAAATATTTTTATTTATTTAATTTATAATGCCCCCATGCCAGAGTGTTGGAGGTATGAGGTAGTAAACATCGTTTATCATCATTGGGACTTAAGGCTATTTTTGTTTGAGTTATGCTATGTACAGTATGATTTTGTGATCTTATACTATTTTGTTTTTTACAATAATTTTATTTTCAAGTAAACACTCTAAATAATCATTAAAACAAATGTCTTTCTTAACTATATAATTTTTAACACCTTTCGCCTTTTTAATAACATCCTCGCCTTCGATTCGAACGCTATACATTTTAGATCTAAGACCTACGAATTCGGTCATAATTCTACCATTGCTTTCGTCCTTCATTAATCCAGGCACTTTCTTGTTTACAAGAAGAATACCGAATTGATTATCGACCTCATAATCGCTAGTGTCAAATCGTGAAATATCCCTTTTGATGGTGGCATAAATATCAGGGCAATGAATTTCATATATTAATGAATCCGTGTCACAGTAAAGCACTTTGGATAAAAAGTTTTTCTGCATGTAGTCATAATGAAACTCGTATAATTTGGTTTTTGAAATATCCAATATACTCATGCCTACATATACAGGTTTATTCATTATGATTTCAGTTTTATTTAGTTCAATAACAACTAAATTTTCATCCAAAATAGTTCTCCTGTTTGAGAAAATACGTTATCAACTTGGTGATGTCGTAATCGATAGTTGTAGAACACCCGGCATATCAGCATCAATTTACGGTCAATGTCGTTATACACCTGGAGAATCAATAATAATAATGTTGACAATACCGTTATCTAAAAAATTTTTTTTTTAACCATCGAGAAAAATTGTAAAAAATGCGATTCAAAGCTATTATTTTAAAACATGGTATAATCATTCGAAAATTTTTATAATGAACTCGGTCTTGTGCTTAATAGCAATGTACACTCCTAGAAATTTCGATGTGTAATTTTAGCTGAGTAACTTCGCATTAAATATCTCCGGCATCCACAGTAGAATAAAAACGATAAATACTGTTTTAAATATGTAATAAGTAATTTGTATATGTTACAAATAAGTAGGCATTATATTGTTTAATAAAATGATATAAAATATGTACCCTATTCCTATTGGTAAACATGTGTTTAAAATTTAGATTTAAATCAAATTATTAATTTTAAACAATGTTGATAATACGTTATCACACATCCATTAGTAATTGATAATGACAAATCAGTTATCTATTATGAGACCATTTTCGAATTTCAAGATACAAGTCAAATAAGAAACCGCGGTGAATATTTGGTGCTCAATTTGAACGAACTCAGAAACAACTACAACACTCTTCATATGAATGCAATCGTTTTCGAATTTTTATTTTTCACAAGTATTGTGTTATATATTTTAACGACTGCATATATTAGTTTAAGAGTTAAATTGAGGCAATGTAAACTTTTCCAGTAAAACAAAATAAAAACAACAATTAAAATTTAATAAATCTTTTTTATTAATCCATATCCGAAATAAAACAAATATGTAAATAATAATACGATAGGTTAGGTATGTATTTACAATATTTTTTTTTTATTAAACTCACAAAATCTCGTTTTCTTTTTACAACTATTGTAATATACAAGATGGGCAAGAGAGTTTATTGTTAGCTTTCCAACAAAATTGATCTTCAGCTTTGTATCCTAGTAGTGGGATAATTTCGGGTAAATTTTCATCGGGATCATTTAGATCTTCAACTTTTGTAGTTATATTTATGTAATTGTCTGGTATTGAATTAGGAAAAACTTTGTATATCCCACAAACATCATGTCCAGTCATGGGGCATTTTGGAGATATTTCCCCATGTTTTACTCTAGGAATATCCCCATTCTTCCAATTTCCTATAACGATTGTACAAAACGCACACCGAACAATATCACCATTCCCTATGCTGTAAAATCCTGAATTTGCTAATTCGTTAGGGTCTATAAAGGTATAACCCCAATTTTTAAACGAAATAAGTCGACTTTCTTCTGTCGCATACATTTTAATAAGCGATTCTCCTTCTATAATAAAAGGGCAACTTGGAGACCATTTTTTATGTTCTTCTATAGGATTATCCCCCTTTTCCCAACTACCAATAATGATTGCACAATACGCACACCGCACATTATCGTCATTTCGTAAATTGTAAAACCCAGCTTTTGCTAACTCCTTCGAATCTACAAAGGGGTGCTTCCAATCTCTAAACGAAAAAAGGCGACCTGCTTCTTCAGCATATACCCGCATGGCTATCACGCAACTGCTCTTCATGTACTAACTATAACAAACTAACCCCACAATAAAAAAATATATAAAAAAAATCAATTTATTCATGCATAATAAAATTGTTATACAAATAAAATACATTAGTCAGTGTACAGATACAATTTGATAGCGAGTGATAAAAGCAATATGGCTCCCCTTTTGATAGTGAAGGTTGTTCATCCAATTCTATCACCGGTTTCTCAATTACTTTTTGGATGAATAATGTCTTCTCGCGTCCTTTCACATATACAACATCACCAGATGAAGTTAAATGTTTCACAATTTCATTAAATTTATGATAAGGTGCAAACCCACTCCCCCATAATATACCATGGTGATTATTCATCAAATAGTTTGCTTGCTTTTGGAATTCCATAGGCAAACAATTAAATCGATAAGGTGGAAGAAGGTAATTAAATTAAAATGGGGGGTCCATTTTAAGTGCAAATAAATTATCATAAAACTATTTTATTACTAAAACCATAATATTGAATTATATAAATAATAAGGTGATAATAGGTAATAGATAAAATAAAATCAATACTTTATTGAACAGGTACCTTTTTGATAAGTGTTTTTTAATGTGAGGAGGGTTCTCACCCCTTCGTTATAGGGGAGATTTTTTCCCACAGAGTAAATTATCTAATTAAAAAAAACGTTAAGATAAAAGGTGTAATGGTCAATAAATTTTTATGATAATTGATTTTAATGTGAACCCTACTAACCCTAACCCCCCATATATAAAATATAATCAATACTTATTAAATACGAGATTTTCCCGAACCGATCAATAGTTTAACACCTGCGCAGTTTATGAGTTTTCGGACATAGTCAGATTTTTTGAATTTTCGGACTTAGGCAGATTTGAGGCAAAGTGGTCCCGTTCCTACCTAACCCAATCTACTCCCTTTATAGTGGGTTCTAGTTGGTGCTCTTCTATTCCGATTTCTATGCAAGACCGAATCTTTTTGTGGCTTGTATGCCTTTCCCCTAACGTCGTTATCAGGCTTCTTCAGTAGTCTTTTCCAGTTTCTTTGTTTGCTTGTCTTAATTGCCTTTGCCAGGCTTTTCCTCACTTCAGGCAGGTTTGCCTGACTGTTTTCTTTGGATTCAGGGTATCTCGTCACCGCTTTGTAATATAACCTTTTTGCTTTAGTGCAGATTTTGCGGAGTGACGCAATTTCTTCTGTCCACCAGTACAGTGAAGTGTCTAAAGTTCAGAAAGAAATTGAGTATCAATTAATTGGAGAAATTTAAAAATGAAATCGATGTGGATTGTCGATAAAAAAATTTATAATTGGAAATTGGTAAGGGTAAAATTGGAGAATTGGATGACTAAGGATTAAAATTGTATGGATAATTTTATAAAGTTTAAAACACTAAAGTTGAAGGCAACCAAAAGTCTCGATGGATAGCGTGGCATCTGCTGTGGTGTTGCACACATTGGTTTTCTCAGTTGGGTATTAAATTTAAATAATTTTAATTTAAACATTGGATAATAATCGAAAAACAGTTTCCTTACATAGCATAAGTACACACTAAAAAATTTGTTGTCAATTTAACAACAGTTGTTGGATTATACGGGCCACTATATCTCGAAATTAAAACTAGTACAGCTTTTGTTAGATAAACAATAATAGTTAATAAAATTTGATCTTAAGTGCAGGTGTTTCATAATATTGACTATATGACTTTGTTAAATCAAATTAAATTCAGTTAAATGTTACTAAAATGCCCACCATTTTAACTACTAGATGTAGTGGCCCGTATAATCCAACAATTTGACTAAATCGAGAACAAATTTTTTACTGTGTATATGTAGCAAATAATAATATACTAAAGACACATATTGTGCAAGATTAGCAATCTAATCTGATTAAACCACCTGAGAATGGAATTTCAAATAAATATCTCAATATGTATAAAGTTCTAAAATTACAATTAATAGTATATTACATGACTAGTGGAGAAACCGAAAGATTCGCTCACGCATTTGCCAGTTTTGCACGCGAGCCGACAGGCGAGTGTGCAAAGGCAAATAAGTGAGCGAAAGGGTTTCTCCACGAGTTATGTATAGCGTTTTGTTCAATCCTGCACTTATAAATCTAAAAAATTTATGAAAATACAATTTATTATAATTCGTGTCATCAATAATTAAATTTGAGATTTTGAATTTGCAATAACTCGAAAACGGCGTTAGATATCGAAAAACTGAGCTAAAAATTTACCCCCCTTGCTCGTACTCAACCCTCCGTAGCAATTTGTCGTAGGAAGCTTTATGCAAAATTGTAGATCGATAGCGCGCATTTTGCGCGCAAAATAATTTAAAAAAAAGTTAGCTTTGGTTTTAAAACATTTTAATATTATTATAAAGAACGTAGGCAGGTTAATGAATGACTGCATTTTTCACTCACTAGTGGGTGAAAAGTCTTTTGCCCACTCGTTACCATAGATATAATTTGAGTGAGTAAAACAAACGGTTTCTAGTTGCGTATCCAAGTAAGAAACGACATGTTTCAATAGCAGGATTGAACAAAATTGGTTTTCTTCACGCTACTTTTCATAATAGAATCAGATTAAATCTACAAGATTGCAGTTTATGAAATAAACAGACACTAATGCACCAATCAGGTATGTATATCAACAATTAACTATTTATTTAATAAAAATATGAACTAATATTAATAATTATTTAGATACTTAAAACTAAATCTTACCCTACTACACCCTTAGGGGAGAGTGGAACCATCAAGCGGCCGGGTTACCTCTTGACTTAGGAAACGCACTTAAAGACTGTCGTGTTACTTAATTAATGATTATGTTGCACCGCTTGATGCTTCCCCTTCCAGATTATTAACAATTATAATTAGGTACTTACTTTCTAACGTCAGATTAAACTCCAATATGGCCGCAAACATATGTTTTATACAGGGTGCTGAATGACTTAGCCGAACAGGAAATTAACATGTAAAAACTTATTTATGCAAATTCCTGCTTCCCTAATTATTTTAGAGAAAAAATGAAAGATACAAAAATAATGCAGAAATATAAACTACGAATGATAAGAGTATTAGATTTCATCTAACTTTTACTTAATAAGCCAAAAAAATGCTTTTGAAACTGTTAAAAGTTTCGTTTATAGGGCTGGCTATGAAAGTTTCCATGGTAATTATTTTGAAAAATATAAATTAAATTGAATTTATTACATGGCCAGTGCGATAAATACAAATTTTAACAATTTTGAAAGCATTTTTTGACCTTTTAAGTAAAAGTTAGATGAAATCTAATACTCCTATCATTCGCAGTTTATATTTCTGCATTATTTTTGTGTCTTTCATTTTTTCTCTAAAATAATTAGGGAAGCAGGAGTTTGCATAAATAAGTTTTTACATGTTAATTTCCTATGTTCGGCTAACTCATTCAGCACCCGGTATAATTATTATTATAATAATTCAATTTCTTTATTTCTGTAGACTATAATTTATTATTATAAAATAAAAAAAAGTTAATAATAATAATTATAGCTTACAAAAATAAACAAAATAATAGTAATTTATGGGACTAGTGAGTAAAGATACATTTTATCCACGAACGGAAAGTTTAGCACACGAGGCAACGCCGAGTGTGCTATCTTCCGTAAGTGGATACAAATATCTATACTCAAGAGTCGCATATAACATTTTATCCAAAACCTGCAAGTAAAATTAAAATTTCAAAATCAAATAAAATTTGAAATTACATTATATAATTTTACATTGACATTTTCAAACGTCAAAGTGGACTTTTATCCACTAGTGAGCGAAAGTGATTTTGTCAATGTAAAAGTTATTTTACTTGCAGGTATTGGATTGCTGAAAATTGCTGCCGTTTGCGATAGTGGGGCAGAAGAGCCGTAAATCTCGACTCGCCGTCGTGACAACGGAATTTTTGTGGCCACAAATTGAAGATATGGATCTGGACGATATGTGGTTCCAACAGGACGGTGCCACGTGCCACACAGCCAACGAAGCAATGGCTCTTTTGTGCGAAAAATTCAATGGCCGTGTTATCTCACGTGGTGGAGATATCAATTGGCAACCAAGATCATGTGATTTGACACCGCTGAACTTTTTATTTGGGATATTTAAAAGAAAAAGTGTACTTCAATAAGCCAAGCACAATTCAAGAGCTAAAGGATGAGATAATTCGGCACTTTAACGACATTGAACCTCAATTATACGTCAGCGTCATCGACAATATTGACCATCGAATAGATGTATGCCACCGAAGCTGTGGCAAAATTAAGATAATTCTCTGAAAACTTTTTGTTTTATTTAGAATTAACATCGTACGTTAAAGTTGGTCCACTCTTTATATATATTACTCTTTTTGTTTACACAACAGAACGTTGTGCAAGACGTTCTAGTGACGTAGCTAGGTTTTTAATAATTCAATTTTGGGGTTAATATTAATCGAAAATAAAAATTCAAACCATAATAAATTGTATTAGTAAACTTTATAGATTAATATTATTCAAAAGTACTAATTCCAACTGTTGCAAATTCCTCATTAAATGTTCTTTCTAATCTAAACTAGAAAGGTAAGCCGAAAATTTTTTTTTAATGTATACATTTATAAACCTCCATTCATAAAACATAACAAAACAACTTTTCTTTAAGTCTGTGTCTATCAAAATTGTCAAAAAGATTGTCTTGTATACAGGTAGGTAACTTACAGGAAGGTAAATTTTCAATTAAGCAGTTGTTTTTCTCGTTAAAACCAAGTTAAAACCACATTTTTCACAAGTTGGAAATGAGTGAAACGGCAATGTTGTAATAATCGCCCACTCTGCACGTAAACAGTATGCATTAAAGGGATTTAACATTTTACGGCATACAGCTGCACACATCGAAAATTTTCAAACTTGGTAGGGCGAACTTCTATCCATAAAATAGTTTTTTGAATTCACGGCACAATGTGGAACACATTGGGCACAATCCGGCACAATATTCAGTTTTTGAATTATGAAAAATAGCGGAGCTAACTTCACGCACTTTCTGGTAGAAGTATTATCGAGAAACATTCAGTACCTAAGCAATCTCTTTAGATATGTGCACTTAATTTCTGTTCTTGGTGAACCTATATACACTAAGTCTTCCTGTATGAACCTACATAATATGTTAGTCTATGCAACTCACTGTCGCTGTTGGTAAATATGTAGTTCAGTGGCGAGAGCATTGAGATGGGTTGCGAGTCTACCACGACATTTAGCTCTGGATTTCTTGATCTCCTTTTTGATAGAATGGGGTGATATGTCACGTTGGATAATGTTGTTAGAAATATATCGTAAATATACAAATATTCGTAAAACTTTATTTTAAAATCTTTGTAAGATTTCGAGGTTGGAGTGAGCTGCGGAGCCCCAGAGCTGTATACCATAAGTCCAAATTGGCTTCAAAATGGAAATGGTTTTATATAACAACACTTTGTTTTCAACGGATAGTTTAGAATGTTATTTGCCGATAAGTCAGTACATTGGTCTGAATTTCAAGACGAGTTGCTTCCGCTTTGTAAAGATGTGCTTACGCCAGGTAAGCCGTCTGTCGATATGAATCTCAAGGAATTTTGCATCTTCTACCTGTGGAAGTTGACTGCCATTCAGTTTTACCAATGGACAATTGTTCCTTCTCGGAGTAAACGTCACATGTACCGATTTGGTCTCGATGGTTTCAATTCTCCACTTTTTGAGTTAATTTTCCATTTGTATTAAGTGCGTTTGTAGATTCCACATATTGTTGTGGTCTTTTGATTTTGCTAGTAGCCACAAATAGTATTCGGTGGCATCTCTTGGGCTCAAGCCTTTTAGATAATCTTGAATATTTTGATTTTTTATTTTTGTAACCATTTTTTTCAATTCTTGGGTAGCTTTATTGAGATTTGCTTTGTCAATGAGGTATCTTGTTTCTTTCCAGAACAGCGGTTTCTTATAACTTTTTTTTTGCTATTTTTTGTCGTACCTACTATATTTGGTGGTTTTTTCTCGATATCGCCATACTGCCTGTTGAATATTTGTAACTGCTGACTATAAATTGACTTTTGACTTCAAAGGTCTCTCGAGTATTATTAGTTCATAGAGGATTTTTTTATTGCTTTCGAGCTTTTAGTTGTTCAGGGCTTCTTACTCTTTTTTTTTGTGAGGAACGTTTTGCCATTCGGTGTGCGGATGGCGTAGTGGTGGCACCCATTGTGTCATAAATTGCTGAGCAGATGTCGGTGTTGGTAACGATGTTTAATAGTGTGGTATATTTTGTAGGTGATTTACTATTTAGCTTACTGGGTATTGTGCTATTGGTAGGAGTTCTCGAGAAGCAAATGTTTGTTGAGAATGTCGAATGGTTCCCAATGGTTGCATAAACTGCGGTGGCTGTAGGTAGCTGTATTGCAGATATATACAGAGGTCTTCGTATGTTTCCATTGTTTTGGCAAATGGAGCGTTGCACAGTGGTCTGAAATCAGAAATTCCTGGACAAAACCCCGAAAATGAATTTTACAATTTCAGGTATATTTTGATAACCCTTCATAGAAAAGACATTAATCCATATAATTTCAAAAATTCATACTTGTAAGTTTAACCTTGTGCTTTGTAGAGGGACTCAAACTTACCCATTTTAATAACCGCGATTAATAACTTACTGCTTCGTTTATTTCGAACGCTCTGTTAGAAATATTGTACTCTAGTTATTATTTGTTTAAAGTGAACCCAACAAAATGGCAAAATGATCAACAAGGTATGTACAACATTTCTATACATATTTATTACAATATTTTTAGGATCAATCTTTCGAAAAATGTATTAGAATGTGACCCTCGCAAATTTCTATATTTTAATTAGAAGCATATAAGCACGTAGAGAATTAGTTGTGATCTCGAGAGATCCCAATTCGTTTGAAGTTTCATTATATGTAAAAAAGTGTAAGGAATTCAGCTGTGAAAGAAAATTATCCTCTTCGACCCGCTAAGTACGCATAAAATAAGTTTGAAGTTGAAAGCGCGAGAGTGAACTTGATACATACATAATACGGAGGGTGATGCTGATGACATTATTTAATTATTTGTATTTTATCATTTTAATGTAAATATTCACTAGTAATCTATTTCAATAAATTCAACAATTATCTATAGTGGAATTATTAATTTATTTATGCGTATCACTGCTATAACATTAGAATAAGTCCAGATTCGTGACTTAAGATTCAAAAAATTTGATATTTTGCTTCGGCCATTTTGTATTTGAAACACATATTAACGGATTTGTAATAAAAATTCCAAAATAATTGTGCATTTAATTTCATGAATATTTTATGAATATTTTCAAAAAAATCTGCATTTTCGGGCATTCATTTCATTTCTTTCAAAAAATAATTTCAGATTTGTAATCAGCGACCCAAAACAACCCTATATACAAATTTTCATGAATTTACAGTGATAATTGTAATATATTGTCCAACAATTTCGGATTTCATACCACTGTGCGTTGGATGGTTTCTCACCATCTTGCCTGCCTACCGTTGTATTGACTTTTGATTCACCGGTTCTGGTCAGTTCGCTATGTGTCACCACCACTAGCAGTATTTTTTTGGTTGGATGGTGTGCTTTGCATTATCACATTTCACATATCACACCTTACTTTATGGCGGAGCGTCGATAAGTTGCAATTATTTCCAGGTTGAGCGATTTTTAGTCCTGTATTGACTGGTCTATAACCCATAAGCCTAATAGAATAAATTATGTCTATAAAAAAACAACAGAAAAAACAAAAAATGTTATGTAAAAATTTTGCAGTTAAAGTTAAATTACAGTAATACCGGTAATACTTAGAGTAATAAATGCTTATAGCCTATAATAATAAGTCAATTGCTGCGTTCTATTTACCGAAAACTAAGTTAATCTAACCTAAGTTGAAGTATGAAGTTAGCAAAATTGCGTTTTATTTACAACTAAGCATTTGAGGGGAAGTTAGATTTTTTGCTTGTTTCGTAGGTACCTAAATATCAACCTTAGTTCCTAAGTTTAACTAAGTTGTTGTTTCTGTCAAATGTTCACGAGTTATGAATTTATATGTTTAAATATATGAAATAACAACGTAATGCAAGCAGTTTAAGGTTAGGTTATAATTCAAAACAAATAAAATGCTAAGTTCCAACTTAGATTTTTCCCCCTCTACTTAGGTTAGATTAACTTAGATTTTGGTAAATAGAACGCAGCAAATATAGTAACTAATAAGAAATGTCAGTTTAGTATGTATCTATGTAATGTTTACTATTCCGGTACTAGTATAAAAATAAATTGTTTAAAAAGTAAAAATTACAATTATTATTATAACGTTGGTTTTCTTTGAACTTACTATCCCGAGAATCAAACTTCTTGCAATAAATACATAAAAATATAATCCTTGGTAAACATTATAAATTCACAGTTATACTTTCGTGTTGGCCCATTATCAATTTTACAAAGAAAAATATTTTTATAAAATTTTGTTAGAGATTTTTGTAAAAATGGTTTTGGTAGCCTTAAAAATGAACCAAAAAGCAGCACAAAACGTTGGATAATTAATTATTAATTTTATTTAATAGAGCAGCTCTTTAAATTCAGTTTAATTTTCTAAACTAGTTTAATTCATTATTTGTTCTAATTATTCTTTGCAATATATTTTTATAATAATAAGGTTCTTGTGTTTTGAAGTAATTGTATTCCTGACATTTGCTTTCAAAATCTATTAGCAGCTGTTTCTCAAACTTGGTATTTTCGGTAAATACTTTTTTTAGTAACTTCAAAATTTTATAAGGCATTAAATATCTTCTTTTAATATTAAAATTATGAAATTCGTTTAAATGCTGTTTATCAACTCCAATGATAAAATTATTTCCCAAATGTTGAGGATTTCTTCGCTCTAATTGTTGGATAATATACCCAAAGAGAGCATCTTGACAATTTGGCTTAATATATTCGTAAGAATAATTACTGTTTTTCAAAATTAGTGAACATGTATTGACAAATAAAATAATTTTTGCGTTATTATTTGCCATTGCGTTATTTATTATAGATGTTTTATCTAACAGTAAGTCTTTTTCGTCCATGATATCGTATACCTAAAATTAATAATATATGTACTTATTATATTTTCATAATACGACACATAATTATGTAGGCACTATAGGCACATAATAGTACAGTATAATTAGACTAAAAAACACCCAAACCGGAAAATCCAAAAATTAAACGGTTTAATTGCCACAAAATGTTCATTACTCGTTTTTCTATAAGTACTAAAAAGTTTCCCGTTCTAGAGCTACGGGTTTGGGTGGGGCGAGGGGGGTAAAGAGTCAAAACCATACGTTTCTACAGTTTTTGTCAAATATCTCGAAAATAATGGAAGATACCGAAAATACCATTGTATACAAAATTAAAGGCCGTAAAATTTTCTACAAAAATGGTTCTATAAATTTTTTTGATAAACTCTATAGATTAGGAGATATGAGGGGGAGGACAGTTTTGATAATTTTCTTACTTTTTGTTTTTACTGTAATTTTTAATTAATTTTAGAATTTTGTAATTACTGATGGAAGTGATAGAGAAGAGAAGTAATATTAACCCTGTAATGCACATTTTAAAAGGAATCTCGTTAACCTATTCATGCGCGTCACAAACTATGACCAAAATCTGTACTAAACTCTGTTTCGAATAGGATTTTCGTAAATATTATTACATAGAAACATTCTCCTGACAATTACAAACACAACGAAAAAAAGATCAGCCAAATCGGTAAAGTCATTCTCAAGTGATGAGCGTACATACATTTTTTACGTTTCATTTTTATATAACATATAGATATAAATTTGTATGTCCATATGTAATTTTAATTAAATGTATTAAAATGCTTTTTACAAATGCTAGTCTGAAACTTACAAAGGATTTTTTTCATATAAATATATTAGTCCTGGAAAAAAGTATTCAAGAAAGGCAAATATTTATTTAAACTTTCCTCCTCCATATCTTCTCATCTGTGGGGTTTACCAAAAACATGTTTAAGACAATTTTTCTAGAAACTTTAACGGCTTTTCATTTTGTACATACAAGGCGGGATTTGCTCTATCTAACTTCATTTTTGAAATATATCACAAAAACTGTGGCAATGTATGGTTTTTACTCCTTCTCCCCATAGCCCAACCCAAACCCGTCGCTCTTAAGCGGGAAACTTTTTAGTACTTATAGAGCAACTGATAATAAACATTTTGTGACAATTCAACCTCTTATTTTTTGGATTTCCGGGTTCACATCTAATTATACTGTACTATAACTAACTATACTCTACTTACCACGGTGTCATTTATAGATAATAATATTTTTTTAAATTTATGTATCACTTGCGTAAATAAAGGTGCGTCTCTTGCATAAATTATTAATATTTCATTAGGAGGGAGTACTCTCAACCTCTCTTTATTTAGCCATACTTTGTGGTAAATGTAATTTATCAGTATAATTAGAATTATGACACTAATAATTGTACATGAAATAACATATATGAAAGTTTGTGATTCATGCTGTTCAATTGGATAGATTTCTTTTTGAGTTGTATAATTTGAAACATCTGAAATACAACTATTTTAACAAATCTTTAAATAACTACTTACAAAAAACTTACCAAATATACAATATCCGTTACATACATTTTTAGAAGACCATATGGAATCTCTATTGCACCGAGTGTACTCATCAATTAATTTAACATAAAAATTATATCTACCTGGCTCTAAATTATAATAGATACATGAATAGGTTAGATAACTTTGAGAATCCTGTTAAAGTGCATAAGTCAATATTATTAATAAAAATACAATTGAGAACCGTTTTTTTAAAACTCGCTTTGTCCTAAAAATAAAATAAAAATAAAAAACTTGCAAAAAAAAAAGAAAATTTTAAATTAGAAGCCTTTAAAAGACACTAGAAAAAAATTACCTTAAGTTATTTTAAACTAATATTTTGTTTATATCAAATTCACTAAACAATAAAAACCGTTTTCTGAAAATTTTCTTTTAGGACAAAGCGAGTTTTGAAAAAACGGTCCTCAATTACAAGATGCAGCGAAATATTCGATTACATTTTCAATGCAAAGATAAAACTTAATTTATATTATGTAAGAAGAAATGAATTTAAAAATATAAATTTCAATTTATATTTTAACAATTAACTTGTTATATTGAAGTTTTTAATATTATTAATTCTCACAAGTTAAAAAATTTATATATTATGTATTTAACTTGTATTTAACATTATATAGTATATTTTATATTTAATAAAATCTGAACAACACTTTACAAACAATAGAATTGTTTTATTAATTTTATTAATTTAATGTTTTATCTATTTTTTTTAAATATGATACATATGATAATTATAGATTCTATCCTTTCGATGTTCTTTAGATTAAATATTTAATGAGAAATGCAATCAATACGAAAGGATTCTAACGTTTACCGGGCTATTTTGTTGCATCCTGTAAAATCATTAAGTACCCTGTAATAGCTGCATTTCCAATCAAATGTTTCCATTTCTGAACATCGTGTAAAATTTTCATTATATCCCAGTGAATTATTACAAGCTATCTACAATTAATTTTTTTAATAAATTAGTAAAATAATAATTTAAAACTTATAAATAATTTGAATAATAATAAAATACCTTTGTTGTAGAATTTAAGGGCATGCAATTTCGTTTGCACATCTTTTTATTCACACTTGTGTATATACTTCGTTGAATCATATTGATAGAATTAAATTTTATTTCTATTTTAGTTTCATTTCTAAAAAAACATCGCATTCACAAAGAAATAATAATAATATAATTTCTATTATATTATTTGATTTAACTTGTTACATTGAAGTTTTTAATGTTACTTATTCTCACAAGTTATAAAATTTATATACTTATTCAAAGAAATAATACACATTATTTTAACCAGATACTTACCGAATCGGTATAGGATTAAAAACAAGTTCGAACGAAGTACCATTTAACTCTTTTGGAAAGTTGGTGGTTATTAATTTAGGTTCTGATCTGAAAATAATTGATCTATCATCTTCTACAATAGTTAATACGTAACATCCGGTAAACACATAATTAAATTTCATTGTAATATTTTCGGAAATCTAAAACAAACAGCTTTTTAGCATTGTAGAGTGAACCAAAATAACAAAACAAATTATATTAACATTTTGTGCGTTTTAAGGTAAAATTTTGTATTTTATAAACACAAAAGTCCAGCATTATCATTTTGATTCAGAAAAACTTCCAAACATCGGGCATTCCAAACAAATTTACAAAATACAAACTTACAAAATTTTACCTCAAAATACATAGCAATGTACTTTAGAAAAGTTTTATATTTTGGTTCTTATATATCATAAAAAAACTCACATTGCTGCAACTTTGACATTTTACCAATTGTATTCCAGAATGTGTTTGTAACCAGGGTAAGTATGAATTGTTTTTGTGACATTCGTCGGAAGAAACTATATCTTCATATATTTGGAGTTTAACTACATATTTTTTATTCTCACATAGTTTTACATTTTGCAACACAACATCGACTTTTCCATCGTGTGTTTCCACTGTGTGGTTATCACTCAATTGAATGGGGTCCCTTGACTCACAAATATCATCATAAGGTACACAGATGCACTGTTGTTCAATGTTAGGGAACTCTTTGCAAATGTTTTGTGATGATTTATCAATTATTGAAGCGATAATATATAATATTAACATCAAATTATTCATATTACTTATGGTTACCTTCATGGTTTTGCATTTCCTACTTGAACCACTTCTTTAATGGGAGTTCACTTAGATAACGTGTATTATAATCAATGCATCATCGATTTTATTGTACCTAAACAATTCATAATAGATAGGAATTAATAAATATAAAAATTATAAATACTATATAAACGTATTTTCGGAAGGTAATTTTATACAGAGAATAAAATGTAATGAAATAATAAAAAAATTCTTAGTTTACACTTAAAAATTTTTTATTTTAAACAAACTTTATTTATCAAAATCCTATAAATACTAAATTTTATTTTAATTGAAGGTGAACAAATAAATATATAAAACCTGAAATTATGTTTACAACTTTGTAACGGAGTAGAACCAGCTATATTTGCAGAAGATAACACAAATAATATGTAGGGGAGAGCTCATGAAAATTAAGAATTTCTTGATAAACTGTAAAATATTATATGTAATTTAAAATAAGTAATAAGCCTTGAAAGACATGACATCTTGTGACAAATAAAACAAATAACTTTTCTGCCTTTTGCTAAGAATTGCTATATTTTCTAGCCCGCTACTATGATCAGTTTTATTTTATTTTTCAATGGATGAAAAAGAAAAAGCATAGTTTAAAAAAGCACTATTTTCAGCCTTAAAAACCCCGGGCTGGCAGTGTACTTTTCTATGAAATCGGATGTAAAATTTTTCAAGTGGCACTGTTTTTATTCAAAGTGTAATTTATTTTACAGGGTATCTTTATTGGCAGTTAAAATTCAAATATGTGAACGGTATTTTTAAATTTATTGTAAATGTGAAGAAATAAATTATTATTTCTCTTTATTTTAGTCTTGAGGAGTTGACTGGCCACTATGCAATTTTGCACATCTGAACAAAACCTCACACCTCAGCTATCTAACAGTATTCAAATAATTGAGTTATTGTTAAATTAATTTTGTTAATTTTTATTTTATATAAAATGGAGGGCTATACTATAGCAGCTAATTATAATTCCGAAATAATGTTGTTTGATAGCATCAAATATTCCAATAACCATTTTATAACGTATATTATCATAATATACTAAAATATAATCATTTAAACACTCACCTTGCTTATATTTATGAAATAGATGTAAACGAACTATAACTGATAATCATACTCAAAATAGTTTTCACTATTACATCATGTGGATCAAACTTGCAGAAGTTAACTTTTTAACAAAGATGTTTGTGACTCTCCTAAAATAGGTAGAACTTCAACTGATAAGATTACAAATATAGATTAAAACATCGTATATCATACACTCCTAGATAATGTTCATTGGTACCTATTGCAAATTTTATGCAAGCATAAATATTTATAAAACAAAATTGAAGAAAATTATTAGATAAATAGGTAAATAATTGTTTTAATCATTGTTATATTATAATTCTGAAAAACTGTCCTTCTGAATGTTTGTCTCACTAAAAAAAATGGCTACACTCAAAGAAATAATATGGGCTACAATTCAACTAAAAAAATTAGTTACTTGACAATATGGTCAGAAACAGTTTTTCAGATTACTTTCAAACAAGAGTTGATAGTTATTTCAACTATCGAAAAATAATCACACAACAAAATAAAAATGAATAATAAAATCCATTGTACTATTGCTTGCGAACTAAATTGGCTAATTTGTTCTTATCGTTTTCATTAATAAACTACGACATAGTAATTTTTATTTATGGTTAACGCCTGAAATATACAGCAGTGAGTTCGTCGATAATAATAATTATCAGGTTTTTAGGACAGATCGGGATGCTCTTGAGACAGGCAAAGCCCGGGGTGGTGGTGTTTTGATCGCGGTAAGGAGGGGACTGTAGGCGTCGGTTGCGGTTCCCTGCACCAACTGCTTACTTGAACAACTGTGGGTGTTTGTGCGTTTGGGTGGCCGCGAACTTTTGTTCGGCGCGGTCTATCTGCCACCGCAATGTAGTCTGGAATGTTACCGGTCATTTGCAGACTCTGCTGAGCATGTGTGTGATACTTTAAGCGCTCAAAATGCTGACATTTATGTTTTCGGTGATTTTAACCTTCCAAATGTCTCTTGGCTTAATGATGAAAACGGACTGCGGGTTTCCGCCTCGTATCCACCCAGTGACATTGTTGCGGAGACTTTTGCTTATTTAAATTTTTATCAGCTGAATCGAGTATTTAACGAGTATGGTAAAATGTTAGACTTGATCTTTTCTAGTGTTCCAAATTATACGGTTGAGATTGCTTCTGAAGTAATGGTGCCTTGCGACCCATATCATCCGGCGCTCATACTAAACATCAAGGCAAATCAATCATCAATGCCTCTGCAGTTTAATGAAATTGTTTATAATTATAAGGCCTGCAATTACGATTCTATTAACGCGGATGTCTCCCGTGTAGACTGGGAAGCTTTGTTCGATAATTCACATGAATTATCTGATCACTTGATAGATTTTATAACGTATTATACAATATAATAGACAGTCGTATCCCGAAAATCACAATTGGCAACAAATCCAAGTTTCCTAAGTGGTTTAGTCGTGAGTTGATACAAAATATTGCACGTAAGCGTAGGGCTCATATTGCATTCAAGCACACACTAAACTCATCAGCGTATAACGAGTTTACTGAACTAAGATTGACTTGCAGAGCACAGGCTTCCATTTGCTACAAGAATTATATCTTGGAGGTAGAGTCTAATGTTAAACATAATAGCAAAGGCTTCTGGAACTACGTGAACAGCAGAAAAGGTGGTGCCTGCGGTGTTCCCGACTTCATGCGGTTGGGCGATGAGACTGCTCAAGACGGTATCGGTATTGCAAATATGTTTGCTGGATACTTTTCTTCTGCCTTTTCTTCTTCCGATGGCAGCCCTTGTGATGTGGTGCGGGGTGATACCAATTTACATCTGCACACGTATCGTGTGGATGAGCTTCAGGTCTTCGATAAGTTGAGACATTTAGATCCCGGCAAGGGGCCCGGTCCGGATGGCCTACTTCCATATTTTTGAGGAGTTGTGCTGTGACTCTGGCGTTTCCTCTCTGGCTACTCTTTAATGAATCCCTAGCTTCGGGAATATTTCCCGCCAAGTGGAAGAAATCCTATATCGTGCCAATATTTAAATCAGGCGCAAGAGATTCCATTGAGAATTACCGCCCGATTGCTATCCTGTCGCATATTCCTAAGATTCTCGAAAGTATGGTTAATGACTATCTCTCGTCGGCATTATCGTGCACTTTGAGCGACAGACAGCACGGCTTTACCAACAAGCGCTCTACCACCACTAATTTGCTGGTATTTGAAGATAGCATAAGACGTTCGTTTCACTCTGGCTTATCAACTAATGCGATATATACTGATTTTTCAAAGGCCTTTGATCGCGTCGACCATAACATTTTGCTGAAGAAATTGTTTAGTATTGGATTGTGCGAGACTTTGTGGCTCTGGTTTCAATCAAACCTGAAGGAGCGATCCTTAATTGTTAAAATTAAAAACTTCTACTCGAAATCTTTTATAGCCACCTCCGGAGTTCCCCAGGGTTCCCACATCGGTCCCTTGATGTTTAATATTTTTATAGATGACATCGTTTTGTGCTTTTTATACGCTCAGGTCTTACTCTATGCTGACGATGTGAAGATCTTTATTAAGATTTTTAACAACGAATCGATATCCAGATTGCAGTCGGATCTAGATCGAATGGTTATATGGGGTGATACCAACAAACTCGCTCTCAACATAAAGAAATGCAAACACATTCGTTTCTCTCGCCACCAATGTGACTTTCCCGGTAGCTATATGATTGGAGATACTCTGCTGGAGTCTGTTTCTAGCATGAGAGATCTGGGCGTCATCTTCGATGCAAAGCTAACTTTTAGTGAGCATATTGCAGTTTCCTGCAGTGCGGCTTTAAAAGCCCTTGGTTTCATTAAAAGAAATACTGGCGATTTTTACGATCCTTTTGCTTTAAAGAGCTTGTACGTCTCTCATGTTAGATCCCGATTGGAATACGCCTCTTGTGTTTGGTCGCCTTACCACCAATCTGAGATTGATAGATTGGAGAGGGTGCAGAGAAGATTTCTTCGTTATGTTGCCTTTAAATTGGGAGTCTCACATCGCGATATTGGGTACGAAAACCTGTTGCAGAGGCTTGGCCTCTCCACATTGACTGACAGAAGAAAAGTCATCGACGCCAGGTTTATGTCTGGACTGGTTGGCGGTTCGGTGGACTGCTCCGAGTTGCTGTCCAAAATAAATTTTTACGTCCCTCCAAGGATATTAAGAAATTTGCCAATTTTTTATATTGAGCCATCTTCTAGGCTATACTTGATGTTTGCGGCGGTTAATAGAATGGCTCGTAATGCAAACGAATTTAGTTCTTTGTTTTTTGAATAATGTTTATAATTTTGTGTAAAGTTGATTTAGAATGTACATATAGTTAGGTTTGCCTTAAATTTTTTGTCATTGAGGACTGAATTGAGTGAGCTTTTTTCTCAGATTGTGAGTTTTTTCAGCTTGTCAATTCATTTAGCTAGCACTTGTCTTTGTATTCATCATGTAAGTGACAATGTCGTTTGATGAACTAAATAAATAAATAAATAAATAAATAATTTTGTCAACTAACTACTAATTTTGTAAAATCAAACCAGAAAATGTTTAATTTTAACTGCTCATCAGTTTTTAAATGAAAGTATTAATTAAGCCAAAAAGCATATAAATACCCCTACAAACTGCTCTTTGTTTTTAATCAGTTGATGCTTAAAGAACCATTACATGAGTTAATTTGTTAATAAATTATTAACATAAAGAACTCCTATAATTTATAAGCAGGGCTCGGAATAAGTTACAGAGGTACATGTCAGTGGCCCCCCTAGTTTCGAATTTTTGGATAAATTTGGTGTCAAGCGTAAGAGCATTGTTTGAGCCTCAATGAGCTTCCATTATTTTCGTTTGAGCCTCAAAGGTCGCGAAGTTATTCACGAAAAACTACTGGGGGGGCTGTAGACATGATGCCCCCCCAGTTTCAAATTTTTGGATGAATTTGGTGTCAAGCGTTAAAGCATCGGTTGCGCTTCAATGAGCTTCTATTATTTTCGTTTGAACCTCAAAGGTCGCAAATGTATTTGCGAAAAACTACTGGAAGGGGGGCTGTAGACATGATGCCTCCCCCCAGTTTTAATTTTTGTATGAACTTGATGTCAACCGATAGAGCGTCGTTTGTGCCCGAATGAGCTTCAGTGAGCAAGATTTTAAGTTAATTTTTTACAAACTTATGGATAATTGAAATTTTCGACCAAACTCCGAGCAACATGCGTTAAATCTTAAGTTTTCTCTCTTAATCTTTAATTGTAATTGTTTTAAACAGGTAAAATGTTACTTGGGTTAGTCGCCCCTTGTGATAAATAGTTTAAAGTTGGTGGGTGGGTTGCCAATAACTCTCGATAGAAGCACACCGGGAGAATTTTAAGAAATCACGGGGAAGGGGGTAGAGAAGGGGGAGTTTTGAATGGAAATCTCATATAAAGACTGTTCATTTTACTAAGCGGACAACGTTAATCGCTTGTAAAAATTGAAAAAATCAGCCGATTTTTTCTATTAGGGGTCTTTTGTTTAACATGAATTTCAGGTATGACACACCAACTTTAGTTAATAATGTTTGTTAGACATGAACGTTATGAAGCGAATTAACATCTCAACGCGAAAGCTTATCCTGCAAAAGTGGTGTTTTAAAAAGTGATTTCTTAGAAAACTTGCAAAAATAGTTAAGTGTTCGAACTCCGCTGTCTTTCAAATCATTAAAAAATTTGGAGAGAATAATACGCTTCATGATTCCAGATGAACAAATTTTGGAAAAAGTTCTTGTGCGGCAAGCAATTTGTTAAAGAGATCTTAAGAGTTAAACATTTTTACAGCTGGGACATTTGGGGGTGTAATTTATAGAAAAAAATGCATAAAAATACAATTATTACCTCTTGTATCTGAAGCCCCATTTACCTCCGTAATTTTGACCAGATCTTACCACCGCTCACTATGTTGGTGCTACACTAGAAGTTTTAATTCAAACAATGTTGTTTTTGTTAAGAAATAAAAGAATCCTCTAAATTGTTCTGAACTCTGTTCTATGAGAGATACTGGGCTATAATTTTGAGCAACACTTAAAAAGGGATGGATGGGAAACTAAAACTAGAAAAAAATTTTTAAATGTTGAGCGGAGCTAGTCGCAAAGTAACAGCGAAACAGGCAAAACTGGTGCGAGAGCTCATTGACTATGATTTTCTAAGAAAAATCAGTTTTTTACCACAAAATTATAGAGGTTTTACATGAAAAATCGAAGTTTGTTAGTTATTTGTAACTCTGCTTTTACTAAATAAATATTTATTCGGTTTTTTCCTTGATCCATATTATATCGTGAGGAGGCGAGTGCTTGGTTGGTATTCCAAGTCATATGGCCTAATCCCATAATAAGTATTACTTATCCTATACGTATATCACTGACTGAATGAATATCTAATAGTAAGAACCGGAGAAATTATTGCGTCCTGGGAGCTAGGGAGGTTAATCATTTTTTACTGAGGTCTTCCGGGAGAGTGGGCAACCCTAGTTGGTGGTGATCCTAGCTCAAATATTAATAAATTTCAAACTAAAATATCCTTTAGATGTCAATAATAACATACTAAAAAACCAAAACCATTCAATTTTATTTTTTTATAGAAAAAAAAATTTACAATAAAGACGTAAGAAAACGTGCAAATTACGAGACTACTACCATAAGTGTAACTTTAGTTAACAATATCTCAGCCAAATATCATTATAAATGCATAATTTTTTTTTGCTAGTTATTATCATATTAAACTTGGTCTACGAATAATATTCACCTGTTTAAATCTGTTATCATGCGTTTTATAATGGTTTATAAATTAGGAAGTCTATAGTTTAATTACCTGTATTTTCGTGTTTAAAAATCAGAAAATGATGAAACTCGCCAAATACACTGTTTAGGGCACAGTAATACAAAATTTTAAAAAAATTATGTTTTTCTTATTTATATTATTTTCTTATTTTATTTTTATTATTTTACTTATTTTCTTATAACATTATTTTTTTTTAATTTCGTATTACTGTGCTATAAAAAGTGTTTTTGGGGAGTTTCATAATTTTTTGATTTCTAAATAAGAAAATACAGCTAAGTAAACTTTAGTTGACCTAATATATAAACCATTATAAAACGAATGATAACAGATTTAAACAGGTGGCTATTATTCGTAGACCAAGTTTAGTATGATAGCAACTGGCAAAAAAAAATTATGCATTTATACTGATATTTGGCTGAGTTATTCTTAACTAAAGTTATACTTAAGTATAAGCTGTTTGACAGGGGAATGATTTTATACACTTTTTATTTTAATTAATTTATTATCATAGTTTATGTTACTCATAGAACAATTTTTATATTTTTATTGAATTCCTTGTTCCATTAAGAAATGATTGCTATCAAACATATAAGTTTGTCACCAACTTCAAAAAAAATTAATAAACGTAGGTACACTATAGTGTACCCTGGGTCTGAAAGGGTTAAACAACTTAATAAATTCAATTAATAATACAAAATTTAAATCAATATTCAATCTATAAAAATGGTGATTTTCATTTAAGAAAAGATGAAATCAAAATTTCTATGTAAACTAATAAAACAAAATCCTACACTCTAATATATATAACAAAAATACTATAATTAAAAATCATAGCAACTAAATACTTCATTAAATAAAGAATTTGTTTTTCACACATGGACGTGTTTCACTATTTTTTTTATTTTTTTATATGAAAGTAGGAGTCAAAATGAGCATTTAGAATTTTTTTCAAACTTTTTTGAGTACGTCTAAGGTAAGAAAAAAATTATTAAAGGAGAGGAAGAAGGAAGAAAATAGCGGGGTTTCATAAGCCAATTAAAAACGTGTTGCCAATTTTAAACAATGTAAATGGCACTGTCAAAGTCTCAAAGTGTTGCAGGCTATAAACAACAATGAAAACCTAACCTAAAACCTAAAAATTTAAACAATGTTTAAATCTGATTGGTTAGCCGTGGCGGGAAGTTTAAATATTTTTTTTAAATTCAAAAATTTTTTTTAAATTGTACACTTGTACACCAACCAATTACACCAACATGCAGCATTTTTATTATAGTTTCATGTTTATTGTTTAGATATATTATTTCTAAAAATTATTTCTAATGAAACTCTCCCATTCTAATAAACATACAAAAATCCAACCTGACAAAATGTTAATTGCTTGCAGCAATTAACCACAAAATTATCATAAAATTATGATTAAACATACAAAATTCTAGTTTCTTTATATAAGAAATTTCCTAATTCAAATCCTTATAAAGAAAAATTATCATGGACAACATAATAGAACACTCAAAATCTGGCAATGTACTTACCACCAAAATACAATGTAAATCAAAATCACCCAACTTTAATAAAGTAAAAAAACTGCTCACCCTACAAGTTATCCTTTTAGTGAAACTAAAATAATTTTAACCGAAAATTTTATTTTAAACCGTATAACAGTTTTACTGATTTAATTTTCTTAAAATCATTAATTTATTATTACTTGGACTGTTCAAAAATCCAGTTTAGCAATAATGGCTTGATTTGCTCCTCTGGTTTCCCTTGGTAACTAAATAAATTATTTATTCATCGCTTTAATTAGAAAACACCGAAATTTTATTTATTGGAAATAAATGAAATTTCCACAAAAAAAATCACTTCACTTCTCAAATTTTCGTTTTAAATTTTATAGTAAAATAAACCAACTCAATTCCGATTTTAAAATGAATTATTTAAAATCGCACAACAAAATTTAACTTGATTTAATTGCAAACAATTCTATTTGTTGTTTAATTGCAATATTAAATCAATGTTAAATTTATTAAACACTAACTGAAATTTGTACAGAAAATCTTCAGATTTTCTTACAAAAATTATAACACAAATGTCACTTCCTGTGACAAAACAGTCCTTAGGCTTAGGATTCAAATTTGGCAATCCCCGGGCGGATTCCAAAGTAGCAGTCCTTTATGCAAAGTTGAGTTCCCTATTTATGTTAATTACCCCTCTATTAAGAAACTTGAACGCAAAATTGATGCACATTTTAATTAAATAAAGATGGCACTTTTTTCTCATATTTACCACCATATGGACCAAGGCGTGAGGTATGCAGACTTGCAGTTCTTATGAATGAAATTCCTTTTATCTATGTCTAGTACAGATATGACAATCTTTTATCAATTATTCTTAACCGTTCAAACTACAAAGTTAATTCACTAAATTATGAAGTAAAATCGATAATCAATATTGAACTATTTCAAAAAAGCGCGATTTTACGTCCTCTAATTTGATATTAAAATCAAAATAATTTTTGATTAGCCGACATTTCCCACGTTTAACTCATTTAAACATTTATCTACAGAGTATTCTTTTATGAATGCCAATTAATATTAAACATTTTACATTTATTTTCACCTAAAATACACTTGAAATTTATTTAAAATTTCGTAGGTGTTACATTATATATTATATTATTTTAAAAATATGAAGATAACACAAAAACGAAGCTTAATCCAATTATGAGATATATATTGCACTGTTAACAGTGGAAGACTGTTAAGGTCCATACTTACTTTCTTTATGATGCAATGAATGCATAACTTAACGAACCTCTGCATCTCAGTGTTGAACGAAATAAATAATGATCAACTTTTTTTTTAAATAATAATTTTCAAAGAAACTTAAATTTGAAATGAATTTTAAATTTATTTTTGGTTAAATAAACAAAAGAATTACAAAGATTGTGTTTTGATATTTCCGCCTAGCAATTAGCTCGTCCTGGATCTAACTTTCCGTAAAATTCTCAATGTTCCGCAACCGCACTTTAAATATTCAGTTTATGCAAACCTAACAGCAGCAATTCTTCCTTCCGTTGGAAGGAATTTACCTTCCGTAAATGGTTTGTGGTTATCTCGTCACTCGCCACCACGTGAAATGGAGGTACGTCCAAATAATCTCCAAATTTTTCTATGCCTCGTTCCAAAATTATTCTTCCAAATTATCGTTGCACCTAATCTTTTTAAATGAAATTTGTTCTTGATTTGCCGAAATGAAATTTATGCACTTAGTGAATGGTTCCGGATTCTTGGAACCACCACTTAACAACTTGATTGGACTCAAGTCCGTGTTCCAATATGTTGGACCTTTGTCCAAAATTGAACTATCTCGGAACGTGTCCAGAGATCAACCTTCTCGGACCTCGTCCAAAGATTAACTAAATATTTTCGAATTGTTTTTTCCGCCGTTTCCAAGCAATTCAAATGTTTTTTACAGATTCACATATTTTTATTTACAACGCGTTACTCTTGCTAAGATTCTTTTTTTTCTTGTTTGAATACCAGGGCGCATCGCAAATATACCTCACTACATGATTACTAGCCACATGGTTTTCTAACCTTCAATTGTTCTATTTAACCTCAAAACTGTGCATCGTAAATTTGACGTTGTCATAATTTATTAAATTAAATTTCTTTGACATTTAAATCACGACATAATTATTTGACTTGACAACTAATGACATCTGCATTTGGTTTGGTTAAGTTGCATCAAAGTTGTATTAAAGAACACCGCAATATATATGATATATATATATATATGTAGAGATATATATGTAGAGTTTTCAATATTTATGAAAAGCATTGTTAATAGAATTTAGATTTTGGAATTCTTATAAACCTTTCTATTGCATTGTGGTGCTTTACACATTTGCTCAATTTGTGATTGACCATTCTATCGTAATATTCAATTTCTTCTTTGGAAAGATTTATTTCTGATGGATAACAATCGACTGCACTGATTAACCACCTGTTTCATAAGTGCCGTCTTTAAAATCTTGCACGCCCTGAAATATACACAACGTCGAAACAGCAGCGCAAAAAATGAATGTAGCGAATTATCGTAAGTTGTGCGAAATAGATTGATGAGTCTGTTGCCATATTCCAATAGATTGTATTAATCGTTTTGGCTGTTCTAATATGGCACTTACATTGAATTCTTTCGTGACTGTTATTTTATTATTTAAACGCCGTTTCTAGTGCTTACTCGTATCATGTCACAGGTAAAATGAATTGTGACATCAAACATCTAACCGAATTTACAATGTAACTTATTACATAATATCAAAATTATCAGAAATGCAACAGTGTACTCATGATGAATTTTATATAAAGCTGTTGGTACTCACTTATTCATCAATATGTCTCAATCAATATCGTGAAAATGTGAAATTTTGCAAGCGGTGTGGATGCGTATCGCCAGGGTTTCTAAAATTTTTTTTCGAGTTTTGTAATTTTTGAGAGATTGGCTTTCTATTTGTTTCAACAAAATTCCATATATTCTTCGACTTTTGAGTTTTTTTTTACTCTTTCAAGGTTTAGCAACTTTAGAATACAGATGAAAATGGAAAAAAGCTGTTGCAAAGGAAACGTTGAAACAAACAAAGAAGATATCTTTCAGTTTTATTACAAAATCAGTATGTTACAATTAATTGCAATGTAGAAATAGTAGGTATATTTAAATAGTAATTTTCAATACAAGTTAGGGAAACAATGATTTTGCAGCATGAGATCGGTTGTTTCCGGGTGAGCCGCAGGCGAGATCGGAAACCGTATCGAATCCGTAAAAAAGAGATATCCGCGCGAAGATATGCATTGGTTATGTAGGTTAGTGTTAATTTATGATATTTTTAACGAAATTGCTCCTAAAAGACACTTTGCCGTGCCGGGGTTGAAATTACCTGGGACCAATTTATCAGGGGATCTAATTACCTAGGGGTGAAATTACCGGGGGTCAAATTACCGGGGACCAATTTACCTCGGGGATCAAATTACCGGGGTCAAATTACAGGGGACCAAATCAACTAGTGCCCTAGAAAGTATCTATATTAAAAAGATAGATCATATTCGATACTTTTTATAAGTTCCCAAAAACTAGATTTTTAGTTATAAAATAAGTATTTTTTAAAACACAAAAATGTAAGATACAGGCCCGTAGCCAGGGGTAGGCCAGGGCAGGCTAAACCTGACCTAGAAGATTTTGAACCTGTCTTGGCCGCTGGCCAGGGCCAACTTTTTTTTTGGTCTGATTTGAAACTAAAATATTTAATTAAAATAAAAAGTTTTAACATGGAACATGTTTTTGCTGTCGTTACCCCTCAAAAATCGACATGTAAAACCGACATCAAAAATCAGCACTAAACCGAGCGGTTTTGTCATTGATCAGAGATTGTCCAAATGCTCCTGATTTGGATCGGTTGCACGTGTTTGCCTTAGAATGTCTTCACTTAGGTGTTTGCAGTATACATATCCCACAGAATACCCTTTAAAAGCCATACGCGATAAATTACGGAAACTTATATTTTAGGCTTCTATGCGAAGAATAGTAAGAAGCCTTATGTTCTGGTCCCGTGTCCGTCCATCTGAATGTATTAAATTTAAAAAGTATTCCAGTATAGTTTGGGGAGGCGCAGGCGTTTAGATTGCTTATTATTTAATATAAATACTAAGGTTGGTAACACTGTTTGGACAAAAATCAAAAGAGAGGTAAAGACAATATAGCGGGGAAATGTTTAGTGTTTGGTACCAAAAACATGTTCCATATGTATAATACATTAGTCTGATGAGACTAAAATAAAAGGAACCCTGGGTTCCAGGGGGCTGAGCCCCCTGGTCCAGGCGCAATGCGCCGACATTTTATTTGACTTTTCTAATAAATTTTGATAACCTCTTTGGTGACTTTTGACCCCAAAAATGAAAATTTCTAATTAGCAAAAAATTTTTCGGTTTCCTATGCAGATTAACGAGAAAATTAGAATGACGCAGTCAGAATAAATTCTCTCAAGTATGATTTTTTCGATTTATGTTATTTCTTAAGTTCAAATATTTTATTTGCATTTAGTTTACTTTTGAGCGCTTCCGCCACTCCCAGGTTGTCTTTCTATTATCTATACATTAAAATACGTCAGATTAATTAATAAAAAAGCCATTTAAAATTTTTAGGATTTTTGAAAAAAAAACCGTTTGGTGACTTTTGACCCCAAAAAATAAAAGTTTGAAATTAGCAACAATTTTTGCGGTTTCCTAGGCAGATTGACGAGAAAATTAGAATGACGCAGTCAGAATTCCCTCATCAAGTACGATATTTTTCGTTTTATGTTGCTTTAAAGTTATAATGTGCATTTAAGTTTACTTTCGAGCGCTTCCGCTATTCACAGACTGATTTTTAATATCTATGCATTAAAATACGTTCGATTAACTAAAAATTTTTTAGACAATTTTAGCCTCCTTTGAGCCTGTGCTAATCTTTTAGTCTGGCTACGGCACTGGTAAGATAACGTGAACATTATTTAATTTTTTGACTAAGTTCACTTTAAGGTACTGAATGATATTTTAAGTGTTTTTACGCAGCTAAAGCGTGAAAGCTAATTATAAAAGTACTTTATTGACTTCACAGTTTCGTTAATTAAATTCTCCATACATACTATTTAAAACGGTGAAATAGGACATAGAAGTTTTAAATACCTACAAATATAATATTACACAGAATATACTATAATTAAATTAGTGGGATGACATTTCTTACAATTACAAAAGTATCTAGGGATATAATTATTGAAAATTTTCCAACAGTTAAATGAAATGGTCGTTTGGTTCTCTCCATCTTATACAGCTAGGCTACGAACCTTTCCTTGCTAAAGTGATCTCAGACGGCTAGTTAAACGTAGTTTCAAAAATTTTCAAAATCGATTTTTTCAAAATTGGCTGAATATGGCGCGCTACTATTTCATTCACGTAATGTCGTTGGTGTAATCTTTATGTAGTATAAGTATAAAGCAAAACAAAATTTCACACGTTTGAGGTAGCCCTTGTGAGTTTCAACCTAAAAGCCGCTTTCCATCTATTTGTTTTCACATAGGACTTCTCATAAGCGAAAACATAAGGTTTCTCTAGACTAGAGGTTGGCTAACCTGTATATTTTTCAAAATTTGCATTAAAATCGTTATAAGTGATAACAAAAAGTTTAAATAAGAGTTTGTTTTGGTTTTGAGTGAAGTTAACCCTATTTTTTAAAAGGATTTGTAATACTGAATAATAGTAACAATTATTTAAATAGCAATGCTGTGCTACGAAATTATATTTGTTTGCTGTTTATCAAAACAGATTTTAAATATTCATAGAAAGAAAATAATATTAAAAGTTAGGTTAGCATAAACCATCATGTAATTGTTTAGGTACATAGCAATTTTCAATTTTTTAAAACTCAATTTCTAAGAGAGTTTAGAGCATAATATAAAACTAGATAGGTATGTATTTTCTCGTAATGTAAGGCCAAGTGAAATCATAAATTCTGTTTATGTTTTACTTCTATTTGATATAAACATATTGACATAATAATGTCACTCAAAAATTATTTTAGTCAAACATATGAACAGCATTAAATAAGTCACAGTGCAATTGAATTTTAAAACAATGAAAACATTTAATTTGAAAGCTTTCACATATTATCCGACCACAGTAATGCAACGTATTGGAATGTGGCCCGAAAAAAATCCTTGTCTATCTTACGATATTGGAGGAATAATTGCATTTTTATTCTCCTCGGTATTCACAATATGCGGTGGAATTAAATGTTTTGACGATTTTAAAGCGGGTAATTATGAAAGTAGTATGTATATACTGTGTGTGATATTATGCAGTTTTCATGCATCATATAAAATATGGTTTTTGCAAATACAAAAACCATTATTTTTTCAAATTCTTTTTGAACTAGAAGATTTTTCGCTAGCTGCGCATCAAGATAGGTCGGATAATTACTTACAAGACAAAATAAATTTAAACAAGAAAGTATTTAACTTTATATATATATCTTGTTTAATTGCTGCTGGAGCAATTATTATCAGCGAATTTCTATTCGACTACAAATCAGCTCCTCGTTGTTTACCTATTTATGCAGATTTTAACACCAATCCGACAACATATTTATTTACTTGGATCTTTTTCGTTATTGCTGTGATTTATTCTGGATACATTATTGGTTGTTTTGAAGGATTCTTATTTACTCTTTTATGTATGGGAGTTACTCAATTACAAATCCTACAAGAAGAAATTAAGCTTTCCATAGATTTTTATGCTACCCAAGCACTTACTAGCAATGATTTTGGACAATACGATCAACTAACAAATAAATTACTAATGAAATGCGTACAACGTCATAATGCAATTGATCGGTAGGTATAATAATAGTAATATTTTTTTTAAATATATAAAATAATAGTTCATAATTTAGGGATAGGTCAAATGCCAATGGTAAATGTGAAACATACAAAAATGGGGTAAAAGTGAAAAAATCGTGTCGTTAATTAATGATAATTAGTTAATTATTTATGTACTTGTAATTATTACAAGAAATTTTCAAACGCTTTTATGTTTCCTATGGTTATATAAATTTAATTCGTATTCTTATTAGCTGCACGGGTAGTGTTCAAGGCCCACTTTGTACTGAAGCTCTAGGTTTATTATACCCCGTTTTCCATTACGTTGTTAAGGAAAGTTATTAGTATTTCGATCCACAATTTGATGTTCACCAGAGGTGAACGTCGAGTAATCCCAGTGATACATACAACGTTTTATATTATTACACTGCATTAAAATTTGAGATTTAAAAAATTTATAAATTTTGAATTTGATTTTGCAAAATTACTTAGTTTGCGGTGACTTGTATACCGGGTGCTGAATGAGTTAGCCGAACATAGGAAATTAACATGTAAAAACTTATTTATGCAAATTCCTGCTTCCCTAAATATGAGAAACACAAAAATCAAGCAGAAACATCAACTACGAATGATAAGAGCATTAGATTTTATCTAGCTTTTACTTAAAAAGTCCAAAAATGATTTTGAAATTGTTAAAATTTTTATTTATCGGACTGGCCATGGAATAAATTCAATTGGATTTCTATTTTAAAAAACAATTACCTTGGAAACTTTCACGACCAGTCTGATAAATGAAACATTTAACAATTTTAAAAGCATTTTTTGATTTTTTAAGTAAAAGCTAGATGAAATCTAATGCTTTTATCATTCGTAGTTTATATTTCTGCATTATTTTTGTGTCTTTCATTTTTTCTTTAAAATAATTAGGGAAGCAGGAAATTCCATAAATAAGTTTTTACGTGCTAATTTACTAGGTTCGGTTAACTCATTCAGCAGCCGGGGTATATAATTGCGAATGAGAGGGCATAATAAGCGGGCATTATGATTTATACGCTCTAGGGTAGGTATTATAGACTATTTAATATATTTCGTTATCAAGGTATAAAAAACAAATAGTGATTCAGTGTACCTAACATAAAATAATTAATAATTTGAATAAATTCTATGTGCGTGATCATTTCCAAATTTGTAGTTTCAAAAAATTCTAGAGTGAAGGTTCTTTCAATACTTTGGAGTGTATTTAATAATTTAAAGCTAATAAAGTTGTAATATTGATCAATTAATATTTCGTCAAGGGAATTTCTGACTTTATTTATGGCAGTGATTGATGAGTTGAAATTCTTTTGAACCGTTTTGAGGTCCTTTAAACATCGATCCGTTATATGATTGGTTAGCAAAGGACGTGCCAATAAAAATTATAATAAAAATTGTAATAGTTTATTATTTTTTAGTTAATTAATTTTGAAGGTGAGGAGTGCGGTCCTGCAAGGTGTGTACGAGTTGCTAGCTGGTTGATTTATGAAAATTGGAGGAAATAGAGAGATACTTTTGAATACGAACCGAAGTAAGAGAGCGTGGTGAAACTGTGGAAGTGTTGAAGACACCGGGAAGAGCAGTAAAGTAAAATCAGGTAACACAAAGAAAAATCGTCGGTGTTATAGGTTAAGTAGAGATAACGATACAAAACAGCAGATACATAATATTTGAAAGTAATACGATCACCTTCGAGGGGTCGACCCGGGTGATAATATTGACGCTACCACATTACTAAGACCTAACACACAATACAATAAGGTTATTTTTTGGATGACAACAGGGTGTGATACTGGTTGCCTAAACTTAAGGAGTAAATTAATGAAACAGGTACCACATAGTATTGACTCATGAGTAAGAACTACGAAATATTCAGAGTACGATCGAGTAGCATCGGAGCACCAGAAGAGTTGAATAAAAGAACAAGAACTGTAACATCCGAAGAACGAGCAGAGGTAGGTGAAACGTTTAAAAAGAGCAAGATTCTAACACGAACTCCACCGGAAAAAGGCAACGTAACCATAAAACTTAGGAACCACCAAGTACCACAGACTCCAGAAACCCAAGAAATGGAAGAACTGAAAAAGATGATTCTGAACCTTACACAAACGGTCAACAACGGTTTCGCCGACAATAAATTAGAGATAAAGGATATAAAAGCTAAGATAGAAGACAACAAAAACGAAGTAATATGCCTGAAAACCAAAATCGAAGAAGTTGACATGCAATGGAGACGTGAAAGACAGGAAATAGTGAACGAGATAGAAGAGATGAACGAGATAATTAAAAAGCAAGGAGAAACAGTGATGAGACTGGAGGAAAAAATGGAGAAGCACGAAAAAGAGAAAAAGAGAAACAATATTATTATCAAGGGAGCTTTTAAGAGTGAGGAATTAACAAGAGAGGGAGTTGAGGAGTTCTTACTAAAAAAGCTTGCAACAAAAACAGAAGTGATCGAAACATTTAAGATAGGAAAAAACCCCGGAAAAGAAGTCATACTGGTTAAAATACGGAATTTTGATCAAAAACAGGCAGTGATGAAAAACAAATACAAATTGAAGGGCTCAAACACATACATTGAAAACGACCTCACACCGAAGGAAAAAGCGATCCAGGACAAGATAATACAAATATCCAAGACAGAGGCTGCAAATGGAAAAAAAGTACGAGTCGGATATCGTAAACTATATGTAGACGGGAAATTATATGTATGGAACGAGAGAACCTCAAAACTGGCAACGGCGGAGGGGACAGACACAGACACAAAAAACTAACAAATGAAACCGGTGGCACCGCAACGTCTCAAACGTGTGCACCGAAGAATGGAAACGAGACAAATACGACAACCGGCATACTCAAACGGAGAAACGATGTGGAAAATGGCAAATTGATACTAAAGAAAAATAAACAAAAGAAGAGACAACTAAAGATAGGAACATGGAACATACGCACTCTACTAAAACCAGGCAAGATGCAAGAAGTAGCAAGTGAAGTGATAAGATACGGCATAGACGTGGCAGCACTGCAAGAAATTAGATGGAAAGACACCGGGGAGATAAAACAAAAAGATTTTACGCTGCTATTTTCTGGTGAGAAGAAACAAGGAAAAAATGGTACGGGTTTCATTGTCACGGGCGAATCTGTCAAAAACATATTGTCCTTCAGAGCTATAAGCGGGAGAACGGCCTATCTGCGGATACGAGCAAAGACAAACATATCTATAGTAAATGCATACGCACCAACTGAAGACAGTAAAGATACCGAAAAAGAGACCTTCTACAATGAAATAGAATCACTGTGCGACGCAGTTCCCAAACGCGACTTACTGATTATACTTGGCGATTTTAACGCGAAGATAGGCAAAGAGAAAAGCATAGCACATGTAGCTGGTAAACACACGATACACGAAAGAACAAACAATAATGGAGATAAAATGTGTAACCTAGCAGAGGCAACAAACACAATGATAGCTAGCACAATGTTTGAACATCGAAAAATACACAAAATCACTTGGAAATGGCCAGGAGGGGAAATAGAGGACGGTAATCAAATAGACCATGTTATGATAACAAAAAAGCATAAAAACCAGATAACAGACGTACGAACGCACAGAGGCGCCAATGCCGACTCGGACCACTTCCTGGTAGTTGCAAGAATAAAGAATGAACCAACAAAATATACCCCAACTAAACCCAAGAAAAATATATTAGCTACAGAAGAATTAAATAACCCACTAATAGTAAAGCGATACACGGAAAGAATTGAGTTAGAACTGACCCAAAAGACCGAATACACAAACGTAGACCAAAACCTAGACAACATCATAACTTGCATACATACAAGCGCAGAAGAAACGGTCGGATATAGAAAACTAGTAAAAACCAAGAAGTGGTATGATGATGAATGCAGAACAAGATCCAGTCAAAAACAAGAAAACAGACTGAAATGGTTAAAAAACGGCGAACAACATGATCTAGACGTGTATAAAGAAAGTTTAAGGGAAGCCAACAAATTGTTCAAACAAAAGAAAAACAACTGGTACTCAGAAAGAATGGATGAGATTGAGAAAAGTAATAGATCAAACAACACGAAAACATTCTACCAACTGTTAAAAAGACAAAAAAAGAACTACAAATCAAAACCAAGAGGTATAACTAACGAAGCGGGAGAAATAGAACATGACACAGAAAAAGTAAAACAAGTATGGAGGAGTTACTTTCAGAGGTTACTAAACACACGACAGGACCAAGGGGAGAAAAGTAACGCCGAGAGTCCCTGCGATACCCACGATATAGAACCACCCTCAAGTGAAGAAATAAAGGCAACAATACAAAAAATGAAAAACGGCAAAGCCCCAGGAAAAGACAATATAAGTATGGAGTTTATAAAATACGGTGGAAGTGAAGTACACAACAGACTGAGCCAACTGATAACACAGGTTTGGAATGAAGAAAAAATGCCCAGGGGGTGGTGTGAAGGCGTAATAATCCCTCTAAAAAAGAAAGGCTCCGACGTCATTTGCAGAAACTATCGAGGTATAATGCTTCTAAACTCAACTTACAAGGTACTCTCTACGCTGATCCTTAAAAGATTAAAAGAACATATGAAGAAAATAATAGGCCCGTATCAGTTTGGTTTCACAGAGGGCAAATCTACAGTGGACGCGATACATATTGTAAAACAGACCATGGAGAAAATGAAGGAACATAATATTGAACTACACATGCTATTCATAGATTTTCAACAGGCATTCGACAAAGTGATGAGAAAAGAGTTATATAGGGCGATGAAAAGAAAGAAAATACCACACAAGCTGATCAGACTGATAGAGATGACGATGGAACATACAGTGGCTTATGTCAGAACGGAAGAAGGAGAAACCGAGAGCTTTGAGATAACAGTGGCGTGAGACAAGGAGACGCCCTGTCAGCAGCACTGTTCAACATAGTTCTGGAGGAAGCCTTGAATGATCTGGATGTAAAGGAATCAATAATCACAAAGGAAGTTCAAATAGTCGCTTATGCGGACGACATTGTTATCTTAGCAAGATCATGGAAAAAATTAGCCGAAATATTTAAAAAATTGAGAGAGGCCGCCAGAAAGATGGGTTTATTGATCAACAAAGAAAAAACGAAATACATGAGGAGCAATAACAACGGAAACAAACACAAACAGAACACGGTTTCCATAGATGGTCTAACCTTTGAGGAAGTGAACAATTTCAATTACCTGGGATTAAATGTAGAAAGAAACTGCAGTAGAGAGGAAGGAATGAGGATAAGGCTACAAAATGGTAATAGAGCTTTTCATTTAAACAAAGCATTACTGAGAAATAAGCAATTGAAGAAAGAGACAAAAATGAAAATATACAAGTCCCTGATCAGACCAGTAGTGACTTATGCGGCGGAAACAATGTGCTTTTCGCACCGTGAAGCGGAATCCCTAAGAATTTTTGAAAGGAAGGTGCTACGCACAATACTAGGGCCCAAAAAAGAGGCAAACGAAGAACCCAGACCCCTAATGAATCACGAGATTATTAAAGAAAACAACGGTGAGGATATAGTGAAATATATAAAATCTATGAGAATTAGATGGTTGGGGCACATCATGAGGAAAAGCGAAGACGACATATTGAAGAGAATAACAATGTGGAAACCTGCAGAAGAGCGAAAAAGGGGAAGACCGAAGATTAGATGGAAAGATCAGGTGATAGGCGACTTAACATTGATGGGAATAAACGAATGGAAAGAGAAGGCTGAAGACAGGCAGAGATGGAGGGAGATTGTCAGGACAACCGCGACTCACGCAAAAATGTAATTAACAAAAGTGAAATGTAAATAATATAGATAATACAAACATGTAGTAATGAGGACTGATCCACCTCAAATTATCGGATCTGTAAATCCAAAAAGGATAGCAATATTCTACCCGAATGTAAAGCTAATAATAATAATAATAGTAGTAGGAAATCCTCTACAAAACAGAAATCACCAAGTGTTAATCTGCTGGTAGGAACTAACGATAATTTCTTTTATCGGCATTACAACCTGAAGATGATTTTTGCGAGACGTAATATTGTATTTTTCGTGATCAGCGCTTCAAATTAGGTAGAAAATCATCCCCAAACAAAATTTTGTATATTAAACTTTCCGTTCCGGACAAGCTGGGACAAATCTGTCCCAGCAGGGTCGGTTGGAAACGCTACATGAGAAATTAATTTGATTTGTGTACAAATTTTGTACATAAAAAAAGGTCAAGTTCAACGTATAAATTCCGCCCCGTCATTAAAAGATTAATATTAATCATATCAATATTTTAGAAAATTCAAAAAATGCTCAAAACACTTTTCAGAACTAAAATGTTTTTAAGTTATCGCAATGTAATGAACTAGGAGTTCGTCGTCTGATGATGCCATAGTATGGTGAAACCGTTTGTAAATTTGTACTTACAGTGTATTTTACACGTGATAACTTTAAAACATTTTAGTTCTAAAAAATGTTTCGTGCATTTTTTGAGTTTTCTAAAATATTGATATGATTAATATCCAGTTACTACTCACACAGTGCACAGGACCGCACTCGTTATGTCTTACAATCAATTAATTAATTATTATTAGTACTTAGTTATTAGTATTATAAGTTTTGATATTATTGCATACTATTGCTCTATACATAAAATGTTCCTTTGACGCCCACCCCCGCTGATAACATGTTAGTATAAATTATTTTTTCTTACTTTCAGGTATGTCGCAGCAATAGAAAGAAAATTTTCAGTTTCCTATTTATTACTACTAATTTTGACTATGGCAATAACTGGACTAATTGGTTTGAATTTTATATTTGTAAATTATTATACGGGCACCTCGTAATCATAATATTAATTTATATTTTTTACAGGTGCCAGTAAAAAGTGTAGATTTTGTAAAATGCGCATGCTTGTTAATTGTCGATATAACACAACTATTGTTTACATGTTTTTCGTGTAACCAAATTATTGTTGAGGTAAGAATAACTACTATTTTACATGGGTGAACTTGCTTAGATCTGCACTTCTTATAAAAAATTCCAAAATATTTTTTATTATTAATTATTATATTATTATTATTTATTATTTTATTATTATAAAAAATTATTAAACCTATTCCAGGTTTTTTTTTGAATTATTTTTATTTGTTAATTTATTGAAAATTAATTATTGTAGCTAATAAAATCTTTAGCGTTTCTAGTGCGTTAGTACTTCCTTGTACGCAATATACTTGGTGTACACTGCTTGTGAACCTTGAATCAATTTTTCTTGTTCTTTTCCATCGACTATTTTTATCTTCAAATATATTACCCAGAAATTGTATCCGTTTATCCGATTATCCGCTTATACATTTATCCGGTTTTCTTCAATTTTGTATCGTACATTTTCTTCGTCTTCAGTTTTTTTAACCAAAAAAATTGACACGCTGTAGGAAAAGCAGCTTCCCGGATTTTTAATTTTTATATATAGTTCTACCGGTGGAACTCCATTGATGTGTAACTCGATTAGTTAGGATCTCGATTGATGTGTTGCCCCGTGATATTGGTATATATGTAGTTATAAAATTTATATGGTTAATGGATTTATTTATGTACAAAACTGTAATTCGTTGAAGAAGAATTTCTATTATCTTATTTAATTTTTTTGCCTTTTTCTATTCGCAACTTCTTATATCTTTGACGGGCGATATCTATCTCTTCACTAATTGCTGATACTTCCTCTTTCTCTTTGTTTTTCAATTTCTCCTCTTTGGTTTTCTTCTCATTAATCAAGTCTGCGTTTTCGAGTTTTTCTAACCAAAAATATGACACGCTGTAGCAGTAGCGTTCTGGCGTTTTACCCGACTGCCGAAAGAGGGTTATTATATATATGATGACTAAATCATAATTGTATTTTTTTTATAACGCAATTTTTCATTATTTTTTTTTTCAAATATTTTTAGTTCTAACTTTACTTTAATATATTTTTCGGATGGTAAAAAAATCGACCAATCAGAGTGTTTCTTTTTTCAGCAAAAAATGACACGCTGTAGCAGGAGCAGCAGCAGCAACGTGCTGGCATTTTATGTATTAGGATTTAGAGTGCTATGAAAAATATAACAACAGAAAACACAACCTATCCGATATTTTGTTCAAAATTGCCATCATTTTGTTCAAAACATAATACTAATCTAATTTGTTTTTCATAGCACACTAAATAAATTAAATAATTAATAAATTTATTTTGCATTTTTATCGAAAATTTTCTTATGTAACCCTATGATAATTTAACATGTTTGTATAGAGAACAAACTACAGATTACGAAAATTATATAAAAATATTTTTTGAAATTTGGAAAATACGTAGAAGTCCAAAAAAAAATACCTCCGCAGTTTCCGATAGTACATTTCGACTTGAATAAAATTATTTAAACTTTTTTTTTGTATCTAGTAAAATATAAGAATTATTCACTGTTACCTCTTATCGTGAACACACTACCTATATATTATTTTAATGACTTATACAATAATTTTCACTACAATAGGAAATTTTTTAAATTTAAATTAAAGAAATTGTATTTTAAGAGCGAAATGATTGGAGAAGCATGTTACATGTCTAATTGGAGATTACATGGTCCTTCTGTACGTAAAACAATATATATTATAATGGAAAGAAGCAAAAGGCCGTTACGTATAACTGCTGGGAAATTTGCAACAATGTCATTAGAAACTTATATAAAAGTAAAATATATGCAGTTCCATAATTAAAATATTTTAAAATTAAGATTTGTAGGTATTCAAAACCGCAGCATCATATTATACCGTTTTGAAGAACTTGTATGCATCCGAAGATTAAATAACAGTTTTATCAAAAGACCAAATTATGTACCTATCTTAAATTATTGCAACTTTGCCTATAGCAGTATTGAATGTTTAATGTAGTAGGTCCAATATTGTTCCACTTTTCTTTGTTTAAACGCTTTCCTCATCTACATCTTCCCCATTTTTAGATTCAACTATAATCCATTTTTCTTAACCCTTTCAGTCGCCCTGTAGTCAATTGGCTACATTAAAATTAATATTTTTTTGTAAAAGAACTAGACGCTAGAATCAGTTGGTTCAAACTTTAATCAATTGTTTACACATCTGTCTTATAAGATTAGTAATAATGGTAGCATTTGATGTTTAAAAGCTGAAGCTGTAGAATATTTTCCGAAAATATTGGATACTGTTCATTTATATATTATACTGCTATACTACATTACAGCGACGCTGTAAGAGCATTTATAACTGCTATTTATTCGATATGAGTTTGGAAACGTCTAAAACAAAATGAGAAATGTTTAATTGTTGGAGTGTAGTAATAAAAATAGTACAGTGTCTTATTCGGATTACTGAAAAATAAAACTTTTTTTGACCAGCAATTTTTGTAATTACAAGGCCTAGCGCCAGCGAAGCCGAAATAATGCAATAATTGCACGTCAAACAAAGACACTTTTAATCTAAATGAGACATACTACTTTTTCTCCAACCAAAAATTAAATACTACCTACATCATTTAAATTACTTCAAACATTTTGTTTGAATATTGCTGTAGTGAAAATCCAGTAAGGAACTTGAATTTTTGTTTTTTTATATTAAGTTGTCATACTTAATGATTTTAAAGGATATTTAATTCACTTTTAGGTCTAGCACAAAAAAGTTCTTTTAATGCATGTAAACAAAGTGTTGCTTAGTAATGTACGCATTTAATAGGCGTGAAGAAGATATTTTTGTAAGTTTTTCAGTTAGTTTTGAATTTTCAAAAAACAGTGTAGTTGTTTGACCATATATGTATCATAACTCCCTGGAAGGGTAGCTAGGGCATCACATTTTTCATCAAAAATTTTCAAAAAATTCAATTAAGCCATGGTGCAAATAAGAAAATCTTTTCTTCGGTAGAATTAAATGGTAACTGAAAGGGTTAAGAACCAAGTAAGAATTTGTACTAAACTGATTATAATAAATTATAATGTAAACTTATAAACATTCTAGATTAGGCAACACATCTAACACATTCGATTTTAATATTATAATGATGTTTCCTCGTATTAATTAAAACTTATCATTACACATACTATTACATACAGCACACAAATTTTCAATATTATTACTGATAACCGTCAGATTAATTATTAAAATTTTCGAATGTATGTTACAATACATCTAACAAATTTTCACAAAAAATAGATAAATTAAGATTTTAGTTAAGATTTTAGTTAATATTTTATATAATTTTCTTGCTCTTACATTTGGCTCAATTGTTTTCTCACCAATCTCTATTTGCACACCAGATATTATCATAATCGGTTAAACATTTCCGGAGATACCATGATATTTTTATTTTTTTATAGTAGTAGCCTTGGCAAAGATTTCTCTGGCAAAACTTTAGTTTTACCACTAGAGCCCACCAGACATACGTCCAAATAGTTTGATTGCCATCGACGCAGAAATTCCAAAGAAAATCGAGGGACAAGGACTTTTTTCAAGATTTTGCAAAAAAACGTAATCTTTTTTTTTCCTGTTGAATTGCTGATTTTTATTAAATGGTTCCATATGTTGTCAAGTCTTGTGGGGGCAATGTTCCCACATACCAAATTTGGTTGAGATCCCTTCAGTACTTCATGAGTTATTTACTCTTGAAATTTCAACTTTTACAGCTTGTAATTTTTGACAAATGACAAATATAGAAAGTTAATTTCACCTATTCTGAATAAAACTTTTCAAGGTCTTTTCACAAGATAAAATCGTATTTAAAAATCTTGTGTTATTTTCTTGCAGTTGCACTCCTGATTGACAGATCGCGACGAAAACCTTATTTTCACTTTTCTACCATAAACCTTACTACATACCAAATTTGGTCGTGTTCCTTTGGATCACTTGGTCTTGATCAGGAATAAAGCGAAGGATAAAATCTGACTACACAGACCGACACAAAAATGTCTTTTTTCATTTTTTGTAAATCTTTACATTTTTTTTTCGATTACCTTACCTCCAAAAGAAAATTTTTTGTTTTTTATTGGATGTAAAAACATACAATCTATATTATATTAGATTATAATTAGTATAATATAAGTACATATACTTATTAGAAATATATTATATGCATTATAAATTGTTGAAGTTAAGTACATAATATAATATGTTTGTATGCTAGAATCACTGTAAGTTACTTCAATAAATAGTTAAGCACCCAAGTTTTTTTATTTTTAAGTCGTTTTAGAGTCCGCTAACCAATATAACTGCTCAATTTATTGGTCTAATGGATTAATAACCAAAATACTTTAAAATATTTCAAAAACTCTAAATTGCTTAGGAAATTTTGCAAAATTCGAATGATATCCACTATTATATGTAATACAAACATTTAGGCTACGCCTCTAAAGAAATTGACCCTCAAGACACTCTAAAAACACAAAAATTTAAAAAGATTTTATTGCACATATTTTAAAGAATAGTTTACAATTTTTTATTCAAAATATTTTTTACAAAATGGCAGCGTCAAATCTAAATCTCAGCAAAAGAAACCTCTTTTTACAAATAGCGTTCCGCCGACGGCAAGAGTTCTCCTTCAATTTTGACCTTGAACAAAATACAAAATATTTTTCAGTTCTATATAAGATTATCTCTAGAAGTACGTAGCGAAATTTAAAAATATTAGTTTAATATTAGATTGATTTCAAATTTTTAGTTATTGTTATAAAATTACGTAGAAAGTTTTCTATAACAAGGAAAGTTTCCAATGAAACGTCAAATGATTTTTGATTAAAAACGACGTGTATTAGGTCTATCGGGAAAACCGATAGTAATTTTACATCTTTCGCACGGAATCATACAACACAGGGCCGAATTAACCAATAGGCAAACTAGGCAACTGCCTAGGGGCGCCGAGGAAAGGGGCGCTCAAATTATTAGACCTCATAATAAAACTGAAAACCACTTCAAGGCTTAAGCAAACAGGTTACTAAAAAATTTTGGATTATTGAAATCCATGGATTATTGAATTTTAACTGACTTTTGGTCCGTCATTTTGAATAAATGTGACAAAGTCAGCAAATAAATCTCTTCAAAAAATAGAAACAGGTTTATCAATTAATTGCTATTTCAACCAAATTCTACAGTTCACTATTAAGATACTTTCGTTTTCTATGAGATCAGTATACTGATGTCCTAAGGAAGAAGGTCCTATCTGCAAAATTTACGTTTTCGGGATTTTTGATGCTATCTATGCTATGCAATGTATTTTACCTATTTATTACAAAAAAAGAAAGTCCTAACTACAGCAGAAATAGTTTTTTTTAACTTAATATCTTGTACTTGGTACGCTGAAAACGGATGACGGCATTGTAAGATACGTAAAAATCTAAGTAACTCATAATCAGTATTTTGCAGATAGGACCTTTTTCCTTAGAACGGCAGTATACTCGTATGACGTTTACGAAGAACATGGAAAAGAATTGTCGAATATTTATGAATATAAAAACGAAGACAATTTGGCAAAAGTAAGCATGGTGAAGTGTGGTTTGCTGGGAAAACTGAATTGTGAATTAGCACTTATTAGCATTTATAGACAGATTATAAGAAGAATTGAAAAAAACGATAACCGACTATAGCAAAATGGAAAATAATTTTGGATTTTTAATTGATTTGAAAAACCTTGATGATGCCGAATTACGTAATCATTCGCAAAATCTCACAATATGTATTTTGTCATAATAACAAATTATTATCGAATACAATGTTCTTTTTATATTTTTTATTAGTTATGAATAGCAGATATCCCAAAAATCTAACTAAAGTAAAATCGACTCAGGAGTATAAAATTATCACTAAATAAGAAAATAATTTTAGAAAAAATTGGTGCCTCCGCGAAATCTGATTTTAAGATAAATGAATATGTATTTGTAAGACAAGAATTTCAAGTTAAATTTCAAAAATTTAGGAATATCGAGTCGAAGCTCGAAATTTTCTAGAAACATTTATATGGAGGGGGGGCGCTTAAAAACTTTTGCCTAGGGGCGCATACATTAATAATCCGGCCCTGATACAACATCAGAAATTTATAGACTCAGTCTAATTGCTACGCTCTATAGTAGTGGTTCCCAAAGTGGTCCGTACGGACCTCAAGGGACCTCCAAGAAATCACTCAGAGGTCCGTGGAAAACTAACATTGATTTGGGGGTTCTTGAACAAAGTCAGAGGTTTTCACAAGTTTTTTCACTTGGGGGTCCGTGAGCAAGGTTTAACTATGAAAAAGGATCCGAGGAACAAAACAGTTTGGGAACCACTGCTCTATAACTTTGCTCTCGTACAGTAATTTAGGGGGGGGGTAGACAATCGGGAGTGAATACCCGATTTCTCAAACTATTAGATATAGATTTCAAAATGCATATAAGCGCTAGGCAAAGTGCAGAAAGCACAGATGAAACGCTTAATACCAAAAGTATATAAATGAAAACCCAGACAGACGCAAACAAATTTAATAGCATTATTGTATCAAAGAAAAATGAAAACCCAGGCGCAGCTGAATAAAAAAATATAACTTATTCAGATCTGATTCGGGTTTATCATTAATCATAATATTACAATGAAGCTTTTACCTCAATTCACGCAAACAAATCGTCGGCATATAAGCAAAATTGACTAACTACAAAACTCGAATTTTACAGGAGAGGAGCTTTTAGGTTAAATATCGCTTATGAAATCAGACAATTAATGCTAAATTTCAAAAATTTTAGCCATAATATAATTAATATAGTTAATTGTATTAAAATTTCAATTATTCTTTTATTATCTTATCGTTAATCAACTCAATTAGTCAAGTATCTTATTTTCGCCATTTATGCAGTTGGTCACTTTTGCTTGTATGCCGACGAAATAGAGTAAGTAACAAATCTTTTAAAATCAAGTTAAAAATTTAACTATACGGACCTTTGTAAATAAGTGTATCATGACGTGCACTTTGCGACAAAACAAAATAAAACAAAATGTAAAAATATATAATGTAGCTTGTCCGGTTTACCCCGCAGTAGGCTAAAGAGCTAGTACGGCAGTTGATTGATAATTTTCCAATCGTCAACCAACCAACAGTAGCTAGGTGTTTTTGACGAAGCATAATTGTATGGACAGCGAAGAAAGATGTTATACGGAATGATTTATGACGGTGATGTAATAACGTACCATAATGCAAACAGAAGTCGATCCAAATAAATTTTGATGTTGTAATTCTCTGCAGTTTGGTATATAGGGGTTAAGTCAGAAAATAAAATTTTTCGTAAAACGCAATTTAAATTATATATACCTATTGCTCTATACTCTGTGTATTTCTGTAAATATACTATCTTTATATCTCTATATTTCGTAAACGAAAAGAAGTTTTCTTGGTTACAAAAACGGCATCTTCAGATACTCATAATGTCCCGAGAAAATGCTGAACCCTATAAATGGTATTAATACTTCTTTCACTTCAATTTGATTATAAACTTCGGCTACATCGATGACGCTAATGAGCACTTTGTCCTTGTATAGCCTCGTAAAAGATCTAAAATATTGGAGAGTGGGTAGTACTCTTTTTAAATTATTTTAGTTAATCCTCTGTAGTCAATACATATTCGAATCTTTTCTTCGCCTCCAGGTAACAATTTGGTCACTAGGATCATTGGTGCAGACCATGAACTGCTGCTAACAACCGATCAGTTGCTTTTTGTAACATTCTTTTTGTTGTGTTTTGCAAAAAGGTATTTAAATCTGGTTCTAAAATAACGGCATGTTTTAATTTGTTCTTGGTCATGACATGACCAACATGGCCGCTGAAATTGCTTTTGTTTGTGCTCCGATGAACGAGTATTTTTTAGGTCTTCGATAAAAGTTTAATTCGAGTTTTGTTATTAACGCACAGTTTTAGTGAAATCATCTTGTGGTTGAGTCGTTTTTTTTTTATTTAATCGGTGATTTCTGGCACTTAGACATTAATAAGGATAATATTGGTTAAAAATAATTCCGTAGTTGATTCGGTACATTATTAAAGTTGCGAAATAGTAATGCCTCAAAGCAAGATTGGAACGCGTAGCACTGGAAAGCTTGGTGATGGTAGTGATTCAGACGTGGTCAACATAATATGTGAAAAAATTCTTACAGCTTTTGCTCAGCGAAAAGAAGAAAGATTCGATTCTCTGGGAAGGTCTATCAATGACGCGTTAAATGAATAAAGTCAGCGGGGCACTCCAACAAAATAAAAAAACAAATTGCTAAAATAATGTTTACAAGGATTAATATATAACAACCTTCTTTCGACTCAATTTAGGTCAACTTTAAAAATGTTTGGCACAATTTACGGGTAGGATTAGAAAAATTCTCGATCGCTGGCTCAATTTGCGGTCTCCAAGTGAATCATTCCCATGAAGTCAGAATACTGAAGCGTTTTAAGCCCAGCGACTTATCTACACGTTTCAATTGACAATTTTGATATTTTCTAAATTAATTATTAAAAACACAATATATATATACCTATATGAACTTAAGTGTTAATTAAATACGAGAATACCTATTTCTCAACAAATTCTTTTTTATTGTCAACTGATTCAGTTTTATCAAAACAGATTTGAAATATTCATAGAAGGAAAAAAATATTAAATTTAATTTAAATTTTATTTAAAAAAATAAATTATAAACCTTTTGTAGCAATTTTTGATTTCATAAAAATTCATTTCTATAAAAAATCATAGTTAAATATTAGTGACATATTACCGAATTTGTCTTTAATCTAAGTAGCTATACAATGTACTGTAATTTTAAATAACTTATGTATTTAAGAGCATCAATTGTATACAAATATATGTAACGTTAAAATTAGTGGCTTAGAGCATACAAAACTAGATATTTTGTCGTAATGTAAGGCCAAGTGAAATCATAAATTCTGTTTATGTTTTACTTTTATCTGATATAAACATATTGACATAATATATATTGCACTTAAAAATTATTTTGTTCAATCCTGCTATTGAAACATGTCGTTTCTTACTTAGATACGGAACTAGAAACCGTTTGTTTTACTCACTCAAATTATATCTATGGTAACGAGTGGGCGAAAGACTTTTCACCCACTAGTGAGTGAAAAATGCGTTCATTCATTAACCTGCCTACGTTCTTTATAATAATATTAAAATGTTTTAAAACTAAAGCTAACTTTTTTAAAATTATTTTGCGTGCAAAATGCGCGTTATCGATCTAAAATTTTGCATAAAGCTTCCTACGACAAATTACTACGGGCGGTTGAGTACCAGCAAAGGGGGGTAAATTTTTAGCTCAGTTTTTCGATATCTAACGCCGTTTTCGAGTTATTGCAAATTCAAAATCTCAAATTTAATTATTGATGGCACGAATTATAATAAATTGTATTTTCATAAATTTTTTAGATTTTTAAGTGCAGGATTGAACAAAACGCTATACATAACTCGTGGAGAAACCCTTTCGCTCACTTATTTGCCTCTGCACACTCGCCTGTCGGCTCGCGTGCAAAACTGGCAAATGCGTGAGCGAATCTTTCGGTTTCTCCACTAGTCATGTAATATACTATTAGTCAAACATATGAACAGCATTAAATAAGTCACAGTGCAATTGAATTTTGAAACAATGAAAACATTTAATTTGAATGCTTTTATATATCAACCAAGGACAGTAATGCAGCGTATTGGAATGTGGCCCGAAAAAAATCCTTCTCTATCTTACGATCTTCGAGGAATAATTTCATTTTTATTCCCGTCGGTACTCACAATACTCTGTGGAATTAAATGTTTTGACGATTTTAAAGTGGGTAATTATGAAAGTGGTATATATATATTATGTGTGATAATATGTACTTTTCATGCATCATATAAAATATGGTTTTTGCAAATAAAGGTCAGCATTTTTGTAATAAAGGATATGTTTAAAATTTTAAATCGGTAATTTTCTGTTTTTTTCTTTAATAAGGTGATCAGTTCTAATTAGTTTGTGGATTTTCTATGGACGTTCGTTGGTCTATTGTGGATTGTGTGATATTAAAATATTATGTTGGTAGTACGTTTGTTCTTTCAGTGAAGTTGATTTCTATTGATTTTATTGGTTTTAGAATTTTGCAAATTCTCTCGAGACGTAAAGTCTCTTTTATTTTTTGTGAGGTATGAAAACTTTACCTTCGTCAATCGTTACAAGGATTGATGTAATTTTTGCTGGTAGTTTTAGTATTAATTTGATTATTGTTGTATTCTAAGAAGAAGGGTATCTTGGTGTTTTGCAAAGTAAGAATTTTGTTTTTATAACCTATTACATTTGCTTCTAAATTGTTAAGATCTTTAGATCCGATAAAAACATAAAATTTCTTATGTCAGTTTATGATTCTGATATTTAAAGGGGTGTCAATTCCTAGTTCCGTTAACAATGGAAAATATAGATTTTGATTAGCTTTGACTGTTTGATTAAGACTCGAAACTGAAAATGGTTCATTAAAAAAGTGTTCTCTAAATATTGAAGCGGCTTTTGTGTTAATGATTGAGTCTGTGGCACAAGAGTCCATTAAAATTTTTAGATTTAATGTTTATTAGTAGGAAATCTGGGTTATTGAATGGGTTTATTAATAGGCCCTGAAGAAGGTTTCGATTGAAATTAAAATGGTTTTGGTTGCAAATGGAAAAGTTTTGTTTGAGGGTTTGGAGTAAATCTAAAAGGGGTGTTTGATTAAAATTGTTGGTAGAGTGAATTTTCCGTGTTGTGTTCATGTGGTTCGATATTTGAAGAAAAGGTTTTTGTGATTTACTGTCTTGTAGTCGTCGTACATAATCAGTGTAGTTATGTTTATATTTCAGTTGTGGTTTAAACTACGATCCGGGTTTAAACTCCGTTTATATTGATATCTGACCAATCAGGTAGCCATAAACGTAAGTTAATCCTTGAACTAGCAACTGAAATACTGGACCTTAATTTTATTATCATAAATTTTACATTTATTTAACGCGTCTTCTAAACTAATCAATTTAAATAATAAAAATTGTTGAGATTTAGGTCTTTTTTATATCAATTTAATTGACCGACGTTTCGAGTCTTTTATTAATGACCCATTTTCAAGGCTAAAAATAATACAATGAAATCAATTAATTAAAAAATCTTTAAAAAATTTTTACATGTAAATGACAAATTACTTGACAAAATAATGTCATAATAATGAAGTTGTACAAAAAACAAATGCATTATAGTTAGCAAGAATTAGCAATAAAAATTCCTTATTTAAAAATTTTTTAAACATTTTTTAAAAATTAACAGTTAACAATATATAAAAATATAAAAGTTAAAAAAGAATTTGACCAAAGATTTTTAAATTAATTGATTTCATTGTATTATTTTTAGCCTTGAAAATGGGTCATTAATAAAAGACTCAAACGTCGGTCAATTAAATTGATATAAAAAAGACCTAAATCTCAACAATTTTTATTATTTAAATATTAAAAAAAGGTCAACGGTAATAAATTATTACTAATTAATCAATTTAAAATTCATCAAAAATATGTTGTATAATATGATTCTAATATAAGCCTCGGCTAAGTCATTCAGCACCCTTGTATATGTACATGTACATACATGAAGGAAAACCATGGCATTTATATTTTAGTAATGATAATAAATCTGAAACTAATGAAAGCAGGTATCATGTTATTTTGTAATTTATTATCTTGTTGCTTCTATGTCGCTTTCTCGCACCCCCCCCCCCCCCCCAACGCTGATAACAAGTTAGCATAAATTATTTTTTCTTATTTTCAGGTATGTGGCAGCAATAGAAAGAAAATTTTCAGTTTCATATTTATTGCTACTAATTTTGACTATGGCACTAACTGGACTGCTTGGTGTGAATTTTATATTTGTAAATTATTACACGGGCAAATTGTAATCATAATATTAATTTATATTTTTGACAGGTGCAAGTAAATAGTGCAGATTTTGTAAAATGCATATGGCTATTAATTGCCGATTTAACACAATTATTGTTTACATCTTTTTGTTGCAACCAAATTATTATTGAGGTAAGATTAACACTTACTTTACATGTATGAACTTTTTATTAAAAAAGTTTGGATAGTCATTCCAGGTTGGTTCTATATTGCTCCAAAATATTACCTACTGTGAAACTGCAAGTTTCATTGCATGTTGAGACAGTCGAAACACGACAATTGCAGATCAATGCGACTGTTGGTCAGAAACCAATTAGTTTGTTCCCTAGGGGAGAAACCGTCTAGTTTCTTCCTGCTTACTCATTTGTAAATTTAGCGTTTAAACCGTCAACTGATCTGACAGTGACATTTCTTATATTTTATGTACTAGGTAAGCTTAGTTAATGAAACTCTCAGGTTCATTACAGGTAATAAGAAAAATAGTGTGTATAACACGAGATGAAAGACGATTTCAGACTTGGGGTGATCCTCACCCTCGTCTGAAATCGTTTTGTTTCATCCCTAGCCAAACAATATACTATTGCGAATTGCAAAAATAGCATGAAAACCCGTTTTTCGAGTTAGCCCTGCACTTTCAAAAAATTAATATTTTCATGAATAGTCTCCGGAGTCGCCTAGTATCCCTAATCTAATCTTGTACATTTCATGGATACCGCGATTACGTGCGGATACTTCGAAGACGATTTTTACCATAGGATTGTACTATAAAGTGGTCGGATTTTTTCTAGGATAGTCTTTACCATAGACTGGTGTTGATAGTGTGTTCGGAATTTCCCCACTGACACGACTTTCGTCGACTATATGGTATAAAATGCAAAATCTCTGTAGTTTCTGAAAGACATCGTTAAACCTTCGCTATACATTATATTTACCTTGTAATTGTGACGATTAATTGGACGTAGTTAACCTTTTAAGGACAGGCTGGGACAAAAATCGACTACTAATGTTTTTCTACGTAATTTGATGCGCTGAAAACGAAAAAAATAGTGAAAAATTTTTTGGAAGCGCAGATGACCTTGAGAATTGCATTTGAAAGTCAAATTTATTGTTATTTATATTTATTTATTTATTATTTATACATGATTTTCAAGCCCTTCTCCTTTTTTTTGCTCTCACATCGGAATACCTTCTTCTTCTTAAGGTGCCGTGCCTTCAATGGGCGTTGGCGATCAAACTTGGCTAAAGCCAAGATGACATACTAGGGAATTTAATTAATGGGGAGGTTTCCCGTTGCCTTCCCCACAGCCCACAGATCTATCTTGGGCTTTAGATCACAGCAGTGTATTCGACGCGACCAGGATTTGAACCGCGGTTACCCGCTTCCCAGTCGGTCGGTGTAGGCTTTACGCCATACTGCTGGTAATTTATGGTAATGCCTCTCGTGTGTCAAACTCTTCAAATTATGAACAAATAATAAATAAATAAATAAATAAATGTAAATAACAATAATTTTGACTTTCAAATGCAATTCTCAAGGTCATCTGCGTTTTCAAAAAAAATTTGTTTTTGTTGCCAAAAAAACTTGATAAATTGATTCATGCACAAATTTTGTTTATAAAAAAATGGTCAATTTCACTGTAAATTACCCGTCCTTAAAAGGTTAAGGATGTATAGGAGACAAAAAATAAAACTCAAAAATATAAGATATTGATGAAAATTGGTACACATGTCATCATTGCCTTTGCGATGTAATAAAAAAAATTTCAAAACGATTCACTACACCGTTCAATAGTTCTTGCAGTTTTAATTTGATGTTGACTTTTTGTTCAAATTCAAGAAAATCACATCTATGGTTTTGCTTAAGAGTCTGATTTTAGGGAAAATCACAAGGTGTTAAACAGTAAAATACTTATCTAAATAAAAATTCAAAGCTAAATCTTAAGAAATCCTAAAAATATTATATAATGTAAAAATCATTTTATGAAAAACATTTTATTGAATAATATATTAGCTTAAAGTATATGATCAAAATATAAGAATTTTTTCAAATTTTCTGTAGTTGTAGCTTGTAAATAAAAGAAGGTTTTAGCAAAATTTCATCACGGTTTACTACCCCGTTCTCGAGAAATTAATTAGTAATTGAACAACCGATATAGAGTTGTCACGTTCAATTCGCTAAAAATAAAATAGATTTAGACGTTAAAAGATCCCTAAACATATTTAAAACTTGTTGGTATTAAAAATATAATGTATATCTCGGTTTTTATTAGTTTTAACAACAAATATCAATTTTTACTCATAAAAATTATTACATTTTTCATTTAGATAGTAGGTTGGATTGCAGGGATAGTCACTAATAAAAATTTTGTTATGTCAAATTTAATATTTGTAATTTCAGAAAATGAACCGATTTAAACGAAAAAAAACCTTTCTTCATGCATTTTTATAACTTTGTTTATCGTTTATGATATTTAAAAAGTATTTTACTACACACATAAGACCAATATTCGTGATATTCAAATTAATCCTACTTTTGTCTCCGATTGTATCTCCTATACATCCTTAATGAGTTAATTAAATAAGTTAATTACGAAAATGGCCTTATTATAAAGTATTCTTTGACTTGCAAAACCATAGAAAACATTCAACAAACCAAAATATTTTGCATAAAACTACCAACCCACATAATTGGAATATTTTTGTTCAAGTTTAGGAAATAGTATTTCTTTGGCTGAAATGTAACTCTGATGCTTTTATTACTTGGGCTCCAGGCATTATAACTAAAATAAATTTAGATAATAATTATTTACATAAAATTCAGGATAATGACAAATTACTGACGATTAGTAATATAGAAATACGAGGTATTTTGTGCCGAGTATCTTAGAGCTCCGAGTAGAGTGAGACATTTCCTGATATATTTTGTACTAAATTTTTCAGAAAATCGTAAAAAATCAAAATTTTAAAACGCTTTTAAAACAAATTTGACCTTCGTCAAGGATGTCAAGGCATCTGATCAATGTCAAATCTGTTTTAGCCAATTATGAAACAGATTTTTATGAGTTAACGAACGTCAAACCATTTGACGTTGATCAAAATGCTTTGACGAAGGTTGGTGAAACCGGGCATAATTGAGCAAAATTTTTAAAATGAGCAAAATTCAAGTTTGTCAATTTGTTGAATCCATAGTTACAAACAATATACAATTACAATTGCTAATTATTACCGGACTAGTCAGGGAAATTCAATTTCCTTGCGCGTACATAAGCAGGGAAATGTTGTTTCGATAACGATTTTTGGAAAACATGCTTATAGACATTGTTTTTTGTCAAATAATAATTAATAACATAATAAAAAATAATTTCAATAACATATCGCGTCGTAATTGAAAACTACTTAGCCGCAATTACCTTCTAGTAATCTAATTAAATTGGACACTTATTGTACAATAATTTTCACTAAAATATGAAATTTTTAAAATTTAAATTAAATGAATTGTATTTTAAGAGCGAAATGATTGGAGAAAGCTGTTACATGTCCAATTGGAGATTACATGGTCCTTCGGTACGTAAAACAATATATATTATAATGGAAAGAAGCAAAAGGCCACTACGTATAACCGCTGGAAAATTTGCAACGATGTCATTGGAAACTTATATAAATGTAAAAAATATGCAGTTTTATAACTAATAGGGTTTTAATATTTAGATTTGCAGGTATTCAAAACCGCAGCATCATATTATACCGTTTTGAAAAACTTGTATGCATCAGAAGATTAAATAACAGCTTTATCAAAATACGAAAATGTCTTAAATTATTGCAACTTTGCCTATAGCAGTATTGAGTTGTAATGTAATGCTGGTACCAATGTTATTACATTTTATTTGTTTAAACGCTATAACTATATAACTTTCCTATGCTAGATTCAACTAAATAATTGCACTTATGTTTATTTCAACTTTCCCCGGATTTAGGGGAAATCTATTGAAAATTGAAAATTGAAAATAAGTAAGTTAGGTTTAACAATTTTAATAATGCAGAATCCAATATACTCTAAATGAATTTGTTATAATATTTTAAATATTTTGTAATCTAGCTAATTCAATCATGCGTGTCCGTATAGTAGACAGATACCATGATACCAAAGAAAAACCCTTCATTTCTTGGAAAACCGACATTTTGTACAAATATTTGGCAAAGCACTAATACAATATGTTCTAAATTCGTAAAACAAGTTTGGCAACCTCAATATTTGACAAAATTTCATACGACAAATTGACAAATATTCATTGGTGAAACAGTTACTATTAGCTTAAGCAACTCATTGATAAATTTTGACAGTAGATTTAAAATTAGCTAGGACTTTTGCAGCTATACCTGTACCTATAGGTGCAAAATCACATATGCAAAATATTCCTAAGAATTCACCCCTCGTCACTTGAGAACAACATTAGATTAACATATTGTATAGTTATAATATAACTGTTCCGATAATTTTAAACTAATATTTTGTATAATCATGTAAATTTATTGTAATAAGCATTTCATTTCTTATATAAACAAAGTATATAAAAAAAACTTTTAGTACATTCTAGTATATTAGATTATAATCATTATATAACATCGGGTGCTGAATGATGAGTTAGCCCAGTAATGTTTACTTTAATAATAACTCTTTTTTTTAATAAATTCTAAAATTTATTTCAATTCAATGGCAATTCCAGAACAAAATTATAGAATAAATAACTAAATAATTTAATTACATCTAGCAACTACTATTGACTAAAGACTATTCTATACTACAACTGTAGACTGCTGAACTTTAATTATCAGTAATTCTTCATATTTATGGAAAACATATGATAATTCATAAAGTATTTTGAACCTGTGTGAATTGCAGAAATGCATTTTACTTCACTGCTACACATTATTATCAATTATAATGAAAAACTACAATTTTATATGGTTGAAATTGAATTCTTGAACGAAACTATTATTTTGTCTTTTAGCATATGTCATTTCAACGCAACATTTAATTAAGCCAAGAACTTTAATCGGCTAAGGGGACGTCCATAAATTACGTAAGGCGTTTTTCTTAAAATTTAGACCCCCCCTCCCCCTTGGTGAGATGTGACGGAACCCCTCCCCCCCTCTCTATCTTCTCACGTGAGATTTACTATATAATTTTTTAATAATTAAATTTATTTAATATGTTCATGTATTTTGCTTCAAACCACTAAATACCTAAGCATTGATATACTTCTATATACTTACTACATTTTTTTCTGTGAAATACAATGAGAAAAATAATACTAAGTAAGTTGTATGTAATTATCTATTACAATAATGTATTTTCTCTACATTGAAAGGTTGACGTGAGATTTTCATTGACCCCCCCCCCCCCTTTAAATGAGATTTGGTGAGATTTTGCCCGACCCCTCCCCCCCATGTTTGCCTCACGAAATTAAAGAACTGAACATAGAAGAAGCTTGAAAAATATACTATCCACTGCGCAAGTTTCTTGTTGGAGGTTGGGTGTATTGCAGTTTGATGCATTTATCCTTGTCTTTATGTGCGTTTGAAAAGTGTAAGAAAAATGGATACTACAGTTAGTAATTCTTTAAAATTTAATACATTTGAGGATTATTGTTTTAAATTTATTTATTCATAAAATGCACTACAGTTAATACAGTAATACACCTATTGTGTTAATTCACCTATTTTGATGGTTCAAAATTGAATACGCATTCAATTAACAGTGCTAGCACAACCACAGCAGTGAATTGGTGTGATTGCTGGTTGAGTTACAGAGCAGAAATTCTGAGATCGAATCTCGGACTTGGCAGAATTTCTTAGCTCGGCCTTCCGGGGTGCATCAAAACGTTGTGGATTTAATTTATCTATATTTACATAAGTCTGGCCAATTGACAGAGTCAAGGTTAAAATTTAATTTAAAACGAAACAGTGCTAGCATGATGATTTAATACCGTCATAAGTTCATAAGAGTTATATTTACTCGAGAAATAATACTACGCTTTATATTAATGTAATTATATACTATATATACACATACTATTTTACAACGACAACCATTTTTCTTGCTCAGCGTCCCCTGGTATGTGATCAACGCCCAACCAACCCATAATTCCCCATATACTGCAATAAGTTACAACAAAAACCTAAAGTGATTCAAACAATAGAATAAATTATTTAATTAAATATACAGAAATGGTTGATACAATATACCTAATTGGTTAGTTCAAAAAGTGCGCAATGTTGAATCAACGTTTTCAGTAGATTCGATTGTAAACTACAGCTTAGTGTAGCAAATTGTGATTCAATTAACAAAACGAGAACGTTCAAGGAAATACTCCTCATGTTAAAATAATAACGCAAAAAAGTTAACATTTTATTTGCACTAGTTTAATGCAAGTTTTGCATTCGCCACCCGTAAAAAATTTGTTGATTGAATCGTTTGATCAAGCAGTTTATTTTCTCTCAGTGTGTAAATTCCTATTTTTCTAATTACTTTAGAAAAAAAATTAAAGACACAACAATGAAGCAGAAATATAAACTACGAATGATAAGAGCATTAGTTTTATATCTGAAAATTTTAACTATTTTAAAAGCATTTTTTGACCTATAAATCAAAGTTAGATGACATCTAATGCTCTTCTCATTCGTAGTTTATATTTCTGCATCATTTTTGTGTTTTTTTCTAAAATAATTAGGGAAGTAGGAATTAGCATAAATAAGTTTTTACATGTTAATTTCCTATGTTCGGCTTACTTATTCAGCACCCGGTATTTTAGAAATATATTCTTGCATTGTAAATTGTATGTAGAAGTTAGCATATTAGAATGCTAGATTCACCGTTAGTTACTGCAATAAATAGTTAAGCACCCAAATTTGTTTATTTTTAAATTGTTTTGAAGTCCGCTAACCAATATAAGTTCTGAATTAGTCCAAATGATTAATAACTACAATGGGCAAACCAAATATGTTCAGAATCTTGTCAATCCATTCATGCGCGTCAGTGGTAAACTGCCTGATTAGTTCCAGAATCTTCATAAACGAAATCCAAAAACTGAAAAACGTAGAAAAACAAAAATAAATAATTTTAAAGTTATATAAATTTTAAAACCTAGTGGTAAACATTAATTCTTTAGAGAGGGCTTCAGGGATTCAATCCGAGTCATCCTTGGGAGCAATTTACCCCCCTCTAAATACGCCACTGTAGCTTCTCTCATATTAGTATTCTTTTTCTGAATTTTGGGTCTCACACGAACCAATAAATACTGAAAATGGTGGTCTGACATTGTAAGTAAATTTTCAGGATGTTTAGAAAGCTTTCCAGTTAAATTAGTTCGACTTCTTTGTAGAATCCATTTCGTTACTCACAATCTCCCATTCTTTAGGAGATTCTTTTTTTTTAATAATATGTTTTTAAATATCCCATGGTATTAGGGCACACATACGTCAGTCACAGCCGAGTTAATGTTCACAACAGCGATACGCTACATATTCGTGTAAATCTTCGACACGAATATAAAAATTATGAAATCGTGAAAATTCAAATTTGTAAATTCCCGATTTGTTATTGACTATTCATGTCAACGCAGCTTTTTTAGGCTTCTATGCAAAGTATAGCAAGAAGCCTTATGTTCTGGTACTGTGTCCGTCCGTCCGTCGGCATGTTTCAACTTTAAGAACTATTCCAGTATAGTTTTAGGCTTCCATACAAAGTATAGCAAGAGGCCTTATTTTACGAGAGGCTAAATCACCCACGATTCCAGACAAACTGCGCATGCGCCTGTAGTTTGAAAATTAATGGAAGAAATGTGAACTTGTGCGAATTTCGTAATTAAACCTATTTTTGTTGTTTTGAATTAATTTTAAATTTTTTTTAATCAATTTATTATTAACCGAAAATTACAAACTATTTTGTTATTTTGAGTATGTAGGTATATCTGTATTAGTATAAAAATGTAATAGTATGAGCTTAACTACAAACAAAATACAAATTTTTATATTAAATGGTTTTTCACCAGCACACATTCTAATAATATAAATGGTTCAGTTCACAGAACAGAGATGTAAAACTAAATTTACTTATATTTTGTCATTTTGGAGGTGAATGGTGGTAACTCACAATGAGATTTTAAATAAACTCGAGTTCAAGATTTCTTGTCGCACAGAATGTTGCTTAGAATTGTTCAGGAACTTTAGAGAATACGGGTTGTTATCCTACTTGTTAGAGCTCTGAACAAATAGGAACAGCCCTCATGACCTGCATGAATGGATTAACAAGATTCTTTAAAAATGGCGATACACAGATTAGCTGCGCCGGAGTATGGTAAAAATTTCGAGTCGAAATTTCGAAAAAAAATTGTCGTTCGAATGGATTAACGAGATTCCCGAAAAATAAAAAAAAATAAAAATAAACTGAAAAACAACCGATTTTTTGAAACGAGAATACGAAAACAAAAAAAAAGTAAAAAACTGAAAACTAGTGCATCGGGACCTGTTCCCGGGATAATGATCGGTTAAAAATTGCAATAATTCGAAAACCATTGAATTTTTTTTGACGAAATTTCGCGTACGCGTTCTTTTTCGGGCCGTTCCCAGATAAACAGCCCCGGCCTGTTCTCGGGCTTCGCCCTCCGGCCGGGGCTGTTACGGAAAATATACTGTTTGGAATACTTGTAAAAGAAATTGAACAAAAATTAGCGCATGCGCAGTTGATATGGAATCGTGGGTGATTTAGCTTCTTGTCTTATTTTAACTATAGGCATAGTTCTTAAGGGGGTATTCTACTCTAGAAGCCCGAATATCGGGCGCTTTCTCGAAGGTCGATAAAGCAAAAACACTTAATATTTTAACTATACATTTTTTTACAGTTTATTTATTTATATTTTAAAAATTCACAAAAAAATTTTCAAAGAAAAAAATATATATTTTACAAAGTTACACGCTGTTGAAGTAGAGGGGAAAATAAAAAACAGCGTGCCCATCTTGTAACAATTCCCACCCTTCTGGTTATCTTAAAAATAAAGGTAGATTCCTTATCAGTACAAATGTCATTATGGTAGAAACCAATAAAAAAGAAAAAAAAAAGCTTTTCTCGCAAAATGGCGGCTACTCAAAAATGAATTTCATTTTTTTCAGATATTTTTTACTTTCCCGAATTTTTAAAAAATTGTAAAATTGAAAATTTTGATTTTTTTTGGTTCCTACCATAAAGGGATATATAAAGAAAATTCATGCCAAATTTCAAGAAAATCGGTCAATTAGTACTTGAGATTTTGTGACAAACACAATTTTTTTCCCTCTCTTTTTCAACAGCGTGTAACTGCGAAATATATATTTTTTTCTTTGAAAATTTTTTTACGAATTTTTAAAATATAAATAAATAAATGATAAAAAAATGTATAGTTAAAATATTTAGTGTTTTTGCTTTATCTACCTTCAGCAAAACGCCCAATATTCGGACTTCTAGAGTAGAATACCCATTAAATTTGAAACATGCGGACGGACGGGCGGGAGGACACTTACTTCTGTTTTTTATACTATTAGTGTATTGTGTTTACTGTTATAGTATGAAAAACATAGGTACGTTATAATTACCATAGATAACTGTTATTTTCTTTAGGCTTTATTTTGAATTTTTCTGTATCTACCTTACATTCTAATCTATATTTTTCAAGTTTAACAGGAAGGTAGAAGTATAGAAGCCTAAGAACTACGGTCATCCGAGTTCCACCTCGTTTAAATTTGAAACATGCGGGCGGACTGACCTACAGACGGACACGAACGTCTGTCTCAATCATATAAACATTATTTTTTAATATTCGTTTTTTATAACATCTCGGGCATCTACACGCATTTAAAGCTGGTTTTTCTTTTCCAGCATGTATAGAGAAAATTCTGTTTCCCCGCTAGGGAAGAAAGAATTTTTTTAAATCAGTTCTCTAAATTATAATATACAAAGTTAGGTAAATTCTATTTGTGAAAATCATTGTAACATGGGGTAGATTAAAGCTAGCACACCCACCTCTTCAAAATACAAAAATATTTATACTATAATTATGCGCTAATTATGCGCTAATTTCAGACAGTAATCGCGAATTTTGGACTCCAACGGTTTCGCGATAAAACATAAATCTTTGGTGGGGGTGCTGAGTTGATGTCAAGCTAGCACCCTCAACTCGAAAAAATGACTTTTTTTAAAAATTAAGTAAACCATAATTATGCGCTAATTATGCGCTAATTTCAGACAGTAATCGCGAATTTTGGGCTCCAACGGTTTCGCAATAAAACATAAATCTTTGGTGAGAGTGCTGAGTTGACGTCAAGCTAGCACCCCCACTTCTAAAAAATGACTGTTAGTAATAGGAATCAAATATCTTGGGAAATGGGACGTACTCAATAAAACACAATTTACACTAAATCAACATGTTTCGGTCAAACTTTTTGACCATCTTCAGGACTACAAAAAATAAAATATAAGTTAGACGCATGTCGATATACATAATGTACCATGATTACCTCTTAGTGAAGGTGTTATGCGTGATTTAAAGTACATACAGAAGTCAACAATAGGGTGAAATCCAGGTAAGGACGGCATCCACTGTTGAGGTAGTAGTCAAATATAAAAAAATACACAAAACTAACAAATTGCAAAACATAAAATTGTAAAAATAAAACCGAAATAAAAACTACTACCTCAACAGTGGATGCCGTCCTTACCTGGATTTCACCCTATTGTTGACTTCTGTATGTACTTTAAATCACGCATAACACCTTCACTAAGAGGTAATCATGGTACATTATGTATATCGACATGCGTCTAACTTATATTTTATTTTTTGTAGTCCTGAAGATGGTCAAAAAGTTTGACCGAAACATGTTGATTTAGTGTAAATTGTGTTTTATTGAGTACGTCCCATTTCCCAAGATATTTGATTTCTATTATTCTAGTAGGTGAGAATTTTGATTATTATGACTGTTAGTAATTTTTCGCGCCACCTGCTGACGACATTTTACTAGTCATTCGTGAGATTTCGCTCCTCTCAATTTTTCTCGATTTTTTGGACACAAACCAAATCTAAATCCCACTAAGCGTGCAAGTTTGATTGAAATCGGCCGAAGGGTTTAGGAGTGTATAACGAATAAATATCCAAAGAAACTCGAAATCGTTATTATTTTATTTCAAAAGTATTCAAAAATCTTTCGTTTCAAATGATAGTATCTTTTCAATTATTCCTGTGTTTTATGATTTCTTCTCAACCTTCTTCATAACTTTATTCCAATTATTGTCGGCAATCTTATTTTAATTATTGTTGTTAATGTTCTTCTTATATTTTCTTCTTTATAGTTTCTTTCGCATTACTAACTTATTATTATGTTATCGTATTAACAACCTCTATGTCTTACTTATTCTAACATATCACCATGGTTTATGTCGCCATATCTTCCGAACGGCTACAGGTAGCAACGTACTTTTTTGACAGCATGTTTGTAAAGATCAGGAGAGTGCTCCTGGCTGGTCAAAAACAAATTTTGCTGGCGAGAAGAAGTTCTATCGCAGAAGACCATCTCTACCTCCCCCCCGTTCTCTATATTGATTAGAATTAAATTAAAACCAGTCGTTGTATTGGAGGTGTAGTAGATTCTTTTATTTCAAGTTTGGGCATTCCAATTCCAAATATCTCCTTAATGACTGGCGTACCTAGAGCTTTTGTCGCCCGAGGCGGTCTTAAAATTTAACGCCCCCCCCCTAATATATTTTTTAAATATTTTTTTATTACCTTTTTTTCATTTTTATAAAAATAATTTTGTACAAAAAGAAGCACAATGCCTCCCCAGTTGTATTGGAGGTGTAGTGGATTTTTTTATTTCAAGTTAAAGAGCATTTCATACCGAATTTATCCTCAATCAAACTCCTTCAACCGGCTCCCCTCCATACCCCCCCCCCCAAGCAGAACTCATCAACACTACCGAGACAAAACTGTCCCACTCTTCCAATTGAAACCAAGACAGGAGTTTCCTTCATTCCACCCCTCAACCCTCCCACATGACCCAGAAAAGCCCTCCATCTACAAGCCCGACTCAACAACCTAGCAGAAAGTCAAACTACGGCGAATACCTACATTTTTGTTAACAATTTACTCCAAAAAGAGTGACATAAAATAAAAATAAAAAATTTTAATAACACCTGACTAATAAAATTCCAAAAATTTAAAAATTAACTCCCCCCCCTCCACTACAAAATTTAAACATTAATTTTGAAGTCAGAGGAAACGGATATTTGTTCCACTTACGTAACCTGTCTAAAATTCGGTATTTAAAATTCTCCTTTTCCCCTGACTTCAAGAAAAAATTATTTTTTTTTTTTAAAGGGAACAGTCGTTTTTAAAATTCTAGGAGGCTTTCATTATTAATTTTAATTTTTGGAATTTTACTTACAGTCGGGTTTTTAAAATTTAAAATTTGTATTTTTGATACACTCGGTATGTATTTACAGCTATAGTTTAGTGTTGGTATTAGTCTAAGCTAGTTCCCTGGCGATTTATGTTTATAAATTTAAGATTTATGTTTTATCGCAAAACAGTTGGAGCCCAAAATTCGCGATTACTGTCTGAAATTAGCGCATAATTAGCGCATAATTATAGTATAAATATTTTTGTATTTTGAAGAGGTGGGAGTGCTAGCTTGACGTGGGTACAGTGGGACCAATTCAAAAATTTCTGGCCAAAAGTAAAATTACACAATTTTACCAACTTTGCAGAAATAGGTAAATATTTGGCTTATCAATAAGGGTGGAGCTTTAATTTTAAAAAACTGAGGGAAATTTTCCCTCTACTTGTTTCAGTCTTTTATTTGACCCCCATAAGTAAGAAGTAAAGTAAAGTGAAGAGTATGTAGTGAAAATTCTGTGTTTGCAACTGTATTTCTTTTGTTTTTTGAATTTAACTAAGTAGCGATGTCCGATATAGAACAAGGTAAGGTATATACATAATTGACTTTCCAATTAATTGACTTATTTAAATATTGTATGAAGTGTGCCTTTGATGTTTTGTAATTTTTAGCTGCCAAGAGGTGCCATTTCGTGAGTAATTCCTTTTTAAACATGGCGATGGGTGAATCACACATTAATATTCCAGCCAGCTACTATTTTTACTTGATTCTTAAAATTATATACTAGTTACGACCAGTGGTGAATCCAGGAAAAGGGATTCTAAAAACATCAACATTTACACCAAAAAAGTTAAGAAAAAAATGAATTAAAAAAGTATTTTGTATTTTATAATATTACTTGGTGATTTAAATTTTTGACCCCCTAAAAGCTACCCTATTCTTAGCAGCTACGTCTGCTATTAGAAGTGGTTTAATTTGGTGTGAGTTGGAATTATGTTTAACGACAAAGAGATCATTTGATAGAATTGGACGCTGTTATTAATTGAATTAATTGTATAATTGACGTGATTTTATGATAAATTAAAGGTTGGATCTTAAGATAAATCAAGAACTAAAGTGGAATTGTATTCAATACCAGAAGAAGAAAACAAGGGATCATGTTTGATAAACTTGTTAAAAATTTGTGTGAAGTTAAAAGTTGGAGGGAATTATAATTTTAAGTAACTATTCGTCTATGTATATCGTTGAGGGGTAAATGGGTGGTATTAACCGACCGGCGTCACCTGGTACAAATTTTAAAAAATATTCATGGAAAGGAAATTAATCCTAATATATAAAATCCCAGCACGCTGCTGCTGCTGCTCCTGCTGCTACATCGTGTCATTTTTTTGTGGCAAAGAAACACTCTGATTGGTCGATCTTTTTACCAACCGAAAAATATATTAAACCAAAGTTAGAACTAAAACTATTTGAAGAAGAAAATAATGAACAATTACATTATAAAAAAAAACAATAAAAATTTATAATCACATATTCACCCTTCTTAGAGCAGTTGGGTAAAAAGCCAGGACGATGTCACTTTCGCGTGCCATATTTTTGGTTAAGAAACCCTTAAAACGCACACATGATTAATGAGAAGAAAAACAAAGAGAAAAAGGAAGTAACGGCAATTAGTGAAGATACATCGTCAGTCAAAGATATAAGATGAAGATGTGATTAATGAGAAGAAAAACGAGGAGAAGAATTGGAAAAAGAAGAAGTAACGATAATTAGTAAAGAGATACCGCCTGTCAAAGATATAAGAAGATAGCAAAAGGAGAAGATAACAAAACAAAGATATTAAATAAGTAGTAAGATAATAGAAATACGAAGAACTTCGAGTTCTTTCAATATTAATTCCACAGTATTAATTTTTTAATTGAGATCGTTAAAAGACAGATCCACCGGTCAAGCTATATTATAAAAATTAAAAAGCCGGGAAGATGCTTCTCCTACAGCGTGTCATTTTTTTTTGTTAAAAAAAGCCGAAGACAAAGAAAATGTACTATACAAAATTGAATAATATGTATTAACGTCTTAATGGATAACCGGATAAACGGATAAATGTATAAGCGGATAATCGGATATTTTATATTGAATCATAATAGATTTAGTCTCAATAAGTAGGTACAGACTTGCCATTTGCTTTAAGACGGCGACAGTTTCCAATTAAACTTGCCTTTTCCATGATGATCAACAAGGCTCAGAGGTGGACATTAGAAAAAGTAGGAATAATATATCTGCCTGAACTGGTGTTTAGCTACGGTTATTTCTATGTAGCAATGTCAAGAGTACGAAGATCTGAAGATAAAAATAGTTGATAGAAAAGAACATAGGAAATTGATGCCAAGTTCACATGCAGTGTACAAGAAGGAATTTTTTAATTATTACCACTAAAAAACAGATTCACCTTCTAGCTGCCCGTCCGTGGGCAGGCTTTCCAGCTATAGTTAAATAAATAAAATTAATTTCTAAGAAAAATTATAGGTAAATATTAATTAAACTGGCTGTTGGAAATAGTGGGTTTTTTGGGTCCTACTAAAATAAAAATACTCTATTTATATATTTGCTGACCGGTTTCAACCTTTATATTGGTCCTCATCAGAGTCTAAAAGAAAATTACAGACAATCATAATACAACAACTGATATTTTTCGCACGAACACTTATCAATAAATCTTCACATAGAGCATTACATTCATTAACATAACACAAATGTGTATGTAAAACATATAAAAAGACATTCATATGTCAAATAGTAAAAAAAATATATAATCAGAAATGACATACAACACAAGTGCAATATAAAACGGTTCATACTATACCAGCGAGCAAGGACATCACCTCGACACAGCACAGATCCGTATTACCAAATTTTGAACAACACACAAAACTGTCACTACTATATTATTGGTTTAATAAGTCCGGCGTAAAAACTACTTAAGCTTATTGTATCGGTTTGAAAGTTTAATGATTCATTATTATTTTTATTGTCCGTAATATGCAGCATTTCCAACACTAATCTTTTGCTGTAGTTTTTTTCCCGAGCCACGATGTTAATATCATCATACAGCATCTCATGACGAGATTCAATCACGTGCGTGGACAAACCTGTATTGCTTTTATTATTTATTTGTAAATATTAATATCACATTACCGAATATATCTTATGCAAAGCACTAGAATTTTAAATAACTTGCATTGTATTTAGCATCCATTATATACATAGTACAAAAAATATATTGAGCGTTAAAATTAGTGGCTTAGAGCGTATAAAGCTAGATATTTTGTCGTAATGTAAGACCAAGTGAAATCATAAATTCTGTTTATATTTTATTTCTATCACTGTGTGATTTTTTATCACGCGCAGAGTATACATATAAACTACTGCTCTTAAAAATTATTTCAGTCAAACATATGAACTGCGTTAAATAAGTGACAGTGCAATTGAATTTGGAAAAAATGAAAACATTTAATTTGAATGCTTTTATACATCAACCGAGGACAGTAATGCTACGTATTGGAATGTGGCCCAAAAAAAATCCTTCTCTATCTTACGATCTTCGAGGAATAATTGCATTTTTATTCCCAACTGTATTCACAATACTCGCTGGAATTAAATGTTTTGTAGATTTTAAAGAGGGAAATTATGAAAGTAGTATGTATATATTATGTTTGATGTTACTTAGTTTTCATACATTGTTTAAAGTATGGTTTATGCAAATACAAAAACCATTATTTTTTCAAATTTTGTTTGAATTAGAAGACTTTTCGCTGGCTTCACATCAAGATAAGTCAGATAAATACTTACAAGATAAAATAAATTTAAACCAGAAAGTATTTAACTTTATATATGTATCCTGTTTAATTGCGGCTGGAGCAATTACTATCAGCGAATTTCTATATGATTACAAATCAGCTCCTCGTTGTTTACCTATTTATGCAGATTTTAACACCGATCCGATAACATATCTATTTTCTTGGATATTTTTTGTAATTGCTGTGGTTTATTGTGGATTCATCATTGGTAGTTATGAAGGATTGTTATTTACTTTCTTATGTTTGGGAGTTACTCAATTACAAATCCTACAAGAAGAAATTAAGTTTTCCTTAGATTTTTACGCCACCCAAGCACTTACCAGCAATGAATTTGGACAATACGATCAACTAACAAATCAATTACTAATGAAATGCGTACAACGTCATAATGCAATTGATCGGTAGGTATAATAATAGTAATCATTTTTTCAATTTTATAGAATAGCTTGTAGTGTAGAGTAAAAATCAACGGTCAATGGTAAATGTGAAGCAAAAAAAATTGAGGTAAAAATGAAAACATCGTTTAATTATAATTTACTAATTAACTTATTATAACAAAATTTCAAACTCTAATAGGTTACCTATGGTTTACTCGAATGGATATAAAAATATGAAACATGACACCATTTTTCTTAAACACTCTAAAAACAATAAAATAAATTAAAATTTAAATTAATTAATTAAATTAAATTTAAATTTATTATTTATTTATTTTAATTAAATTTAAATAATTAAATTATTTTCCTACGACAAATCGCTGTTGGGGTTCAGCCAAGAGGGGTAAATTTTTGGCTCGGTATTTTGATATCTAGCGTCGTTTTCGAGACGATCATTAGCTTAGTAGGTTAACCGAACAACTGCTGACTCTAAAGTACTCGGTTCGAATCCGAGAAGAGTCTAAAACTTCCACATGACCGTCTCCGTGCTTCGGAGGGCACGTAAAGCAGGTGGTCCCCCTGAGTTGATGATTGCCGCCATCAACTATTAAAAAAACAGGGTTTTTTTGGGTGACCACCTGCTTTACGTGCCCTCCGAAGCACGGAGACGGTCATGTGGAAGTTTTAGACTCTTCTCGGATTTGAACCGAGTACTTTAGAGTCAGCAGTTGTTCGGCTAACCTACTAAACTAATGATTGTCTCGAAAAAATGCTAAAACCTTTCTCATTGCAAGAGGCCTACGTCCAGGAGTGGATAAATAACAGGCTGATGAAGATGAAGAAGCGTCGATTTCGTGTTATTGCAAATTCAAAATCTCAAATTTAGTTATTAACCAATATCATTTGTATCGAAATTGTAAAAGATAGTATTTAAGACGAATTAAAACAATATAATTAGGTCAACCCAATTAGCCAGTATGGCAAAATGTGTTATGTGCTTGAATCATAATTATATCACTTGGAAATCGTGAGTTCGATCTTCACGATCTGACGCAACGGTCAAATTTTTTTAATGGCATTTTATAATACAAATGATAAATGATTCGACATGTTGAAGTGACAAAAGCGACCAGTAATGAAAACCATTACCAGTCGTAAGTTTCATTTATCAAACTGGCCATGTAAGTTTTCAAGGTAATTATTTTTGAAAATTGAAATTAAATTGTATTTATTAATACATGGCCAGTCCGATAAATGAAAATTTTAACAATTTCAAAATCGTTTTTTGACTTTTTAAGTAAAAACTAGTTCAAATCTAATGCTCTTATCATTCGTAATTTATATTTCTGCATTATTTTTGTCTTTCATTTTTTCTCAGGTAAATATTTAGGGAAGCAGGAATTTGCATAAATAAGTTTTTACATGTTAATTTCCTATATTCAGCACACGGGGTATACTATACCTTGCGAAGTCGTTCAAATTTACTATATTAATTATTAAATATAACTTCGCTTGATGTAAACATTTTCATTGGTAACTTAAAACTTGATTTTTAAAATGGTGCTGTGCCAAAATTGCATAGAATATATAAGTATAAATTATTTTTTTGTACTTTCAGGTATGTGGCAGCAATAGAAAGAAAATTTTCAGCTTCATATCTATTATTACTAATTTTGGCTATGGGAGTAACTGGACTAATTGGTTTGAATATTATATTTGTAAATTGCTATACGGGCCCTTCGTAGTCATATATTAATTTAAACTTTTTACAGGTACCAGTAAATAGTATAGATTTTGCAAAATGCGTATGCCTATTCATTGTCGATACAACACAACTATTGTTTACATGTTTTTCGTGCAACCAAATTATTGTTGAGGTAAGAATAACAACTACTTTACTTTATGTGTGAACTTAGACCTGCACTTCTTATAAAGAATCTTTTGAAAGTTGTTCCAGGTTGTTTGTTCTAAAGATATTATTCCAAAGTATTTATATGCGAATTGCAAAAGTAACGCGAAAAATTGCAAATAACTGGTTTATCAAAAAATACTTATTTTTCTTGTTTCAGGTTATTCTGAGTTTGTTCCATTGCTCCAGAATAGCTATTTACGTACGAGTTAGCGAAAGTGATCCATTCCGGAAGAGTAAGCAAAATATCAGAACGAGCGTTAGCAAGTTCTGATAGTTTACGAATCCGGAATGGATCACTTTTGCAGCGAGTCATGTATGCGGTTTTTCATCCAAGACAAGTCCTTTCCAAAATAAAAATATAAGAAATGTACGTCACTAGTCATAACAACGGTAATGAAATAAAGGACGTAAGTAATATTTTCATTACCGTTGTTATGACTAGGGATATCATATAATATAACACAAAACTGTCTCGACCGCAAAGTATTATTTTCCATAAGTTAAAACTGCATATAATGGTATACTTTCCAAGATCTTGGATGAAAAATCATATTCATATAAGTATCCCAAAATGAACTCGTCCTTAAAGTCAGCTTCGCATTTTCAAATAAATGAAATTTTTGATATTGTTCCAGATTGTTTTAAGTTTCCTCTATATTGTTCCAAATTTTTTTTTCAAAAAGTGAAAATGTAACGCGAAAAATCGTGAAAAACTTTTTTCTAGAACATCAACAGATCGTGCTAACAAATTTGAATACTTTTTGAGTTTATAATGACTCTCGATAATGACTAGATGGTAAACATTGCGGGTGTACAGAAAATATTTGAATGGATAATTTCAAAAACTCTCATTTGTAATTTAAAAAAATTTCAATTTCAATACTTGAACTCTTAATTTATTTCCAATAAATTCTCTAGTACTACAATATTATGGACATGCTGTACCAACTAAGTTAAACTTTAGTTCTTTAAAGCAAATATTTCTAGCTTAGAACGGCAAATTAGTTAGGTATGTTAGAAAACTTTAGAAAATGGAAGAATCCGTTAAACTTATGTTATGTTCAAGTGAACTAAACTAAACTAGTTAGTACAATCAGACCCTTACTGTAATGCCAAAGCGATATTGGAAAAAAAAATTGATTATTTTGAATGTGCGGAGCTAACTCAAAACCGGTTTTTCATAATTTGAAGCGGAATTTTTAAAATTCGCGATCAACTATTTTAGAACAATACCGAACAAACCTGGAACAACTTTTCTATACGAAATACGACTAATACAGAATACGAACATTCTGGCTCAATTTTCAGTTCAGAAAATACACATTCTTCACACCTGTTACAGAATGACTATATTCTCACATCTAAGAAATATTAAAACCTGGTAGTGACATCTATTAACAAGTTGTTTTACCGGTTTTATAACGCCAACTGTCAAATTGGAGTTCGCATATTACAAGAATTAGCAGGTTCCACGTCTTTACGCCTAAAACTATACGCCTAAGAACACTTACGACTAAGTCAGTACGCCTAAGTCTTTACGCCTAAAGAATTTTACGACTAAGGTATTTTACGCCTAACAACATGTACGCCTAAAACTATTACACCAAAAGATTTTATGTCTAAAAAATGCATTTATGTCTAAAATAGAAATTGTTATAGTATATTTCTGTTTATTTAAAAAAATTAAAACATATTTACAAGCAAAAAAATAAAATTAAATATAAAATTTACACAAAATAAAATAAAAGGCGTAAATTCTTTAGGCGTAAAGACTTAGGCGTACTGACTTAGGCGTAGTTGTTTTAGGTGTAACGACGTGATACCGAATTAGCAGTGTTACAACTATTAGCACTGTGCATCAGGCGTATAGAAAGTATAGTCTGGAACTTGTTTGGAATGGCTATTCTGCACTCGTGGACCGTCACCCTCGCCTAACGGCTCGGGTGACAAACTTTCCCCTCGTGGAAAATATGCCAATTCCTAACTCGTTACAGAATATACTAAATATTAAAAATTATTTTGTTATAAGAAGTGGGGGGGCCAAAATTGCAAACTCATATAAAAGTGCAAAAAAAAGTGAGCGGTTAACTAATGATATAAAATCTTAGCAAAGTTACTTAAATTTAAGAAAAGACTAGTATTTAAACAGTTTCGACAGTCTTCGATCAGATGTTATAAACAAAATAATTTAGATTATATAATGTGCTTTATTATTACACCAAAAAAACTTGGTATTTTAAATTCCATAATATGGGACACAAATAGCATAAAAACAAATTTAAATTGCTGACTAAAACTGAAAATACCGCGGCAAATTTTAAAGCAATTAAAAAATTTTTATAATTATTGTAATAAACTAGCCAAGAAAAATCGGCCGTCAGGCTATCTCTGCGAGACCAAACGATACATATCCTTTTTGTTCATTTCAACGTTTTCTTTCCAATGGTATTTTCAACATTTACCTACGATGCCTATCAACTGCGGCGCGATTAAAAAAGTGTCAAAACGTTGCAAGCGAAAAATATAGTTCAAAGGCCAAAAAATTCAAACTGTTTTTCAATAAATGGAAAGCCACCGTCACGACAATTTCAAAACTTTTTCGATAATCAAAATCCGACGCCAAATAACGGCGATGCAACCCCATTTAGCAAAATCCTTTCAACCCTCGTAGAAAAGAAAGGGGATGACTTTTTCAAATTTTTCTATTTTTCTGGATGGTTGTGCACTAAACCCCACCCACAGCCAAAATTTCAGCTTTCAACGAAGTCTAGAAGTGGTCAAATATTTACACCCCGAAATGATGAATCAGTGAGCGAGTGAGTCTGTGAATCGAAGTAGTTTTAAAATATAAAATAGAGACGGTCATTAGCTTAGTAGGTTAGCCGAACAACTGCTGACTCTAAGGTACTCGGTTCGAATCCGGGGAGAGTCTAAAACTTTCACATGACCGTCTCCGTGCTTCGGAGGGCACGTAAAGCCGGCGGTCCCCCTGAGTTGATAATTGCCGCCATCAACTATTAAAAAACAGGGTTACAGGCATTCCCCAATCCGGATTAAGCAACCGTGGGGTCTAAATGCTGAAACCTTCTTTAGAAGAGGCCTATGTTCAAAGTTGGACGACAAATGGCTAGAAAAGAAGAAAGGAAGAAGGAATAATAATAAAAGGATTCTAAGAAAATGGTCTAATAGAAAAAAAAATATCGTCACTTCTTTCACTTCACAAGTAAAAATTCACAGTTTTATCCAGAGATACGATGACATATTCATTTATATGAATATTTAATAAATAATAATTTTATTAAATTACTGATAACTGTCAATTAATTATTAAATTAATAATATATGTCATATTTTAACAAGCCATTTAACAAACTTTCACAAAAAATAGATAAAGTAAAATTTCAGTTAATATTTTATGTAATTTTCTTGCTTTTACATTTGGCTCAATTGTTTGCTCACCAATACTTCTATTTTAAGAGCTCTATTAGCACACAAAATTTTATTACAATCGATTAATCATTTCCGGAGATACAATGATATTTTCATTTATTTTATTATGGTAGTCCTGGCAAAGATTTCTTTGCCAAAACCTTATTTTCACTAATAGAGCCCACCAAACATACGTCCAAAAAGTTTGATTGCTATCGACGTAGAAAATCCGAAGAAAGTCGAGGGACATGGACTAAGTTCATGTCTAGTAGGACGCAATTACCTCCTATTATTCTAATAAAATTATGGACACTTGTAACAATAATTTTCATTACAATAAGAAATTTTTTAAATTTAAATTAAATTCATTGTATTTTAAGAGCGACATGATTGGAGAAGCTTGTTACATGTCTAATTGGAGATTACATGGTCCTTCGGTACGTAAAACAATATATATTATAATGGAAAGAAGCAAAAGGCCATTACGTATAACTGCTGGAAAATTTGCAACAATGTCATTAGAAACTTATATAAATGTAAAAAATATGCAGTTTCATAACTAAATGATTTTAAAATTAACATTTGTAGGTATTGAAAACATCAGCATCATATTATACCGTTTTGAAAAACTTGTATGTGCCAGAAGATTAAATAACAGCTTTATCAAAAGACGAAAATATATTAAATTATTGCAGCTTTGCCTATAGCAGTATTGAATGTTCAATCGCTTTCCTCAACCACATTTTCCCTATTTTAGATTCAACTTCGAGGATCGTAGCATTTTTGCAATTATACATATGTAATGAATCATGATACTTCAACAAACGTCTTATGAATTTAGTTTCTTAATACGAAGCGAAAACAAAGATAGATACATACTACGCCATTTGTTACTTTTCAATACGATAACAATTAGTCAGAATCAGACAAAACCTGCTTTCACTCTGAGCACATCTCTTGGACGTAAGCGCCGACTTTCGGTACCGATAATAAGCAAGCAGGTTGCCTGCTTTCACTGTGTGTGCACCTTAAGACTCGGTATAATACAAAAAGATTTTCATCTGTATCTTAGAAATGATGCGACAAAATAATAAAAATCTGATGTGACAACACATAACTTTCCCATTTATTACTAAAATAATAATAATAATTAAAATTTAAAAAAAAAATAATAATAATAATTAAAATTAAAAAAATAATAATAATAAGTCGAGTGTGGAATATATGCTCTAGAGAACCCGATATTTAGTATGCGGCATATAATTTATAACATGTATCATATCTTGTGTTCATGCATAAATTGTATACCGCATACTAAATATCGGGTTACGTAGAGCATAAATTCCACACTCTATAATAAAAAAATAATTAAAATTTAATAAATAAAAAAATAACGTATGGATTTCAACCAAAATCTAATCAGCTCTCTAGATTTCTTTTACAAACCAAAAAATGCTAATTCAAAAAATTTTTTTTACTTGATTACAATACTTTCCTTTACTACGTAAATGGGAAAGTAAAATGTATATATAAACAAAATTATAGAGAATGAAATTTACAAGAAAATTTTTTATTTATATATTATATTACACTTATTTTATTTATATATTAATCTCGTAATAATCTTCTCAATTCTAATTTATATAAAAAAAACTTATTATATTTTAGAAGTATTATTATGCATTGTAAATTGTAGAAGTTAAGTATGTTTGTAGGCTAGAATCACTGTAAGTTACTATTAATAAATAGTTAAGCACTCAAATTTGTGTATTTTTAAATTGGTTTGGAGTAAGCTAACCAATATAAGTTCTCAATTAGTCTTAAGTGATTACTTGAAAATATTTTTCTTTAATTTTGTGGCCTTTTGGTAATCTTCACTGGACAGTTGGCAAAACTATTAATTTATTGTTACAAATTGTAGCGAAAAACTAAAATAAAGGGTAATTCGAATAATGTGGAAAGCAAAATAGTTGGTAATTTCAATAAGGCTGCTCCCTCCTCAAAAGAGTCGGTTCAGCACGTCCCCGATTTTACATCTTTCGCACGGAACCATACATCATCAGAAATTTATAGTTTATACAGGGGTTGCCGGAATCACTCAGAGAGTCCGTGGAAAATTAAAATTAATTTGGAGGTTCCGGAACAACGTCAGGGGGTTTTTCTTTCCTTATGTTTAGTGTAAGTATAGTTAGGTGTATTTAGATAAAATTAATATCAAATTTAGGGGGGGGGTAAGGTTAATTTGATAAAATCACTGCATATTTTTAAGAATTTTTTTAGACGATACATTTAATATATATTTTTTTCTATAATTACTACATAATAAAGTAACATTTGAAGAATATTATGTGAAATTTTCATTACTTTTTATGAAGAAATGAGCGATTCAAAGGAAATCTCCGCGTACGTCTCAAAAAAAAGTTTCTTTGCGGAAACTTATCAACTAATAAAATCATTTTGGATTTTTAATTTTAGATGATCCAATGATGAGCTATGAGGGGCACCGCTTTTTTTGAGGAGACCGCAGAGATTTGCTGTTAATAATGGCTCATTTCTACATAAAACTTAATGAAAATTTTACAGAATATTCTTCAAATGTTACTTTATTAAGTAGTAATTTTAAAAATAAGTATATATTAACTGTGCCGTCAAAAAAAATTATTGAAAATATGCAGCGATTGTATCAAAGATTAACCTTCCCCCCCCCCCTTAATTGATTTTTCACTTTTGTTCACTTGGGAGTTCGTGAGCAAGGTTTTAATTAAGTAACCAATCAGAATTTTGAAATTCAAATTATAAGTAACAAATCATAAAGATAGGTTACTTGATTTTTATCGAACATATTCGTATCCGATAGATATCTCGAGGTGAAGTAAGCGGGCATAAGAAAATGTAAATATCTCAATAAATTTATAGGTACTATTCGGTATCAAGCCTCGGAGATCGTCTTTTACGTTACTTTTTGCTCTGTATGGTAAAAATTTTCAATGCGCATAGACACATGCGCTTCATGATTTTCAGTTTATTTCTGATTTTTCGCTTCTTTTTCAGAATTTTTGAAAAACAAAATTAGAATATAAAAATTCGCCGCAAGTGAAAACTGTGAACCAAATTTCAGCTCTCTAGGACGCGACGTAGGGAAGTTGGTTAAAAATGACTTGAAGAAAGTCCATGCACACGGACGACGGACAGCGCTCACGTCAAGTTAAATAAAAACTTTTAAAAATCACTTTTACAGCAAAACTTTTTGGACATTTTTTGTTTTTTTTGGTAAAAATTTCATTGTCTTCAATTTTGTACCTAATACATTTTTCTATTTTGTCGCCCCGTTTTTGACTGACAGCGACATAAACAAGATTGTAAAATAAGGAAATATTGTCACCTGTTTGTATCTCAAACTCGGTGCAACGAAATAGAAAAATGGTTTGGTTGCAAATTTGATTCCCTACATTTTTGTTTATATACATTTTTCTACTTTGTCACACCGTTTCTGAGCTACAGATGAAAATATTTTTTGTATTTACAGTCTTGTTTAAGCTGCTGTCAGTCAAAAACGGGACAACAAAATAGAAAAATTATAGGTACAAAATTAAAGACAATGCAATTTTTAACAAAAAATTTCCAAAAAGCTTTGCTGTGAAATCGATTTTTATATGTCAAAAACGGTTTTACAATGTGTAATTTACATATAAGATATTCGGTTTTTGTTTAAAAAATTATTTTTAATTAAAAGCTTATAAAAACATCCTCAAATCTTAAAATTACAAAAAATATTTGAAAATTCTAAGATAAATTGTAAAAATTCAAAAATAAATACTTTTTAGCAAACTGTTAAAAAATATAGGTAAAAATAACTAGGGCTCAGATAATATCTAATAAAATTTGAATAGCAGCTTAAATAAGAAAAAGGTAAAAACCTAAAAATCTCATCTCTAAACATTATGCATTACACAATCACAATGCACTAAGTATGTACGTTTTGTAAAGAATAAATTTAATATGCACAACACTAGTTTTTCTACACTCCCGTTAGCGTGAACACTTGAGTTAATTTGAATCATGGACTTAAGTCCATGATTTGAACATACCTTTGAATTTGTGTTCACAGAATCGAGCTTGTACTGTATATTGTTTTTAATAATATTTTATGTAAGTGAAATAAATTACAAAAAAATTATTTTATAATTTATCATACCAAGTATGAAAAAGTATTGTTATCTTATCGTACAGAAAAAAAATTGAAATTTTGATGAATTGACATTTTGGGGTCCCAGAAGCGGAAAAACATCATTTCCAAAAAATGTCTGTATGTTGTATGCGGTCAAATTTTGTGTGCGATCTACCTCAAAAAGTAGTAGGAATTTTTTAACAAAATTTCGTATTTAGTAGATAAATAATATTGGCTTGTGTTTATTTGGTCAGTACTTTTAATAAATGGTCATCAGTATTATAATGATCAGTATAAAAACTGTCAGTATTTTAAATAAATGATCAGTATTTTAAATCAATTGTCAGTACATTTTAAATAAATGGTCAGTATTTTAAATAAATAGTCAGTATTTTAAATAATATTGTCAGTATTTTACATATCAGTATATACAGGGTGGCGCAAAACAATCGTTATGGTTTGAATACTTAATAACTTTTTTATTTCAGGGGTAATTTTAAATTTTTTTAGAATTTCGCAAACACGACTTTTACAAAAAGTTATAAAATATGTATGGATTAAGCACGAATGTGTGAAACAGATTTGTTTTTTAAAATAGTAATATTTTTTAAGATATTAGTTAGGGGGGTCCATTGTGATCAAGCCTTAAGGCTTAAACAAATACCTATAAGTGAAAAGCGGTCAAGGGGAAGCTCAAAATTAGCTACTCGAGCTCTTCTAGCGGATTAATTATACTTTATTTGAATATTATAATTATAAAATATAGAGAATTTTCTGTTTTTCAATTTTTATAAATTAATTAAATAAAATTTATATAATAATTATTTGGATTTCTTTTTTAAAACGCTTTTATTAGCTTCACTTGTAACTAACTATGTAAGAAAATTCAAAAAGCGTGGAGCGCGTTTTGGTTATGTGTCTTTTAATTAATTTAGACAAAGCGCTCCACGCTTTTTGAATTAGTTTATTAACCCTTTCAGTCACCAATTATCAATTGACTACAAGGTGTCCAAAAGGGTTAAATTTAATTATTTTTTAGTTTTTAGTGCGATTTAGAGCGTCATAAAAGCGTGTTTTTCGGTTTTTTTAAAACTATAATATTTTTTATATTAAAAATGGTTACTGGCAACTAAAATTAACTAAGCAATAAATATACTAACCAAACAAACTGTTACCGCAACGTTATTATTTATACTGACCAAAATAATAACTAATACTGACCATTTATTTTAAAAAATACTGACCATTTAATGATACAAATTTCATCTGTATCTCGAAAACAGTGCAACGAAATAGAAAAATGTATAAGTAGTTTTTTTTTGTGAATTTCATTCCCTACATTTTTGTTCATGTATATTTTTCTATTCGTTGCACCCTTTTTGAGATACAGATAAAAATTTTTTTTGTATTTTACGGTTTTTTTTTAAATCACTGTAACACTGAAATGGTGCGACAAAATAGGAAAATTTATATAACCAAAAAGGAAGGAAATAAAATTTGCAACAAATTTCTAATAAGTATTGCTGTAATTTTTATATGACAAATCAAACGTATAATTTACATAGTTAGCATAGGACTGTATGAATAATAATGAAAGCCATTGTATGTATGTGGGCTATCTGATAATGAAACAAATTATATTTTAAAATTACTTAAAATTCATTTGCTAAGTAGCAAGCTTGTTATACTTCATGAAATTTGTACACCAAGCACTTAAATTTTTCGTGGTTGACAAAAACAAGTGTGCATTTCATTTGTTAAGGGATAAATGATAATCAAACAAGTTTCATACTAGTTGTTTCGCTGGTGTGCTATCCTTATACTTATCAAATTTCTAAGGTAGAATATTTAAATTCTTATACGAAATACTGTAGATTTGTTTTTCCTTATTATTAGTGTTTCCAGCACAGCGTCAGCATTGCAGTACTAGCATAGGAACTAATTACGCGTTTCTTGTTTTAATTTTTGAGTAAATCAGAATTGCCTTCTACTCAGAAGTCAAATATTTCGGCATTTGTAGTTGAAATCTTATTCCCTTATTTTCAGCTCTCTAGTATGTAAGTTGGTTAATTAATTCGAAAAAATCCATACTAATGACGTCTAATAATATATCCACCCCAATAATACTCACAATAGTTATGATGTTATGAAAGATATCCTTCTGTGGAATATGCTTATCCAAGGTCAAGTACTTAGAATTTAATTTATTACTGTTTTAGAAAACATTTTATATGAATTCAGTTAAAATTAAAATGCTAATGCCCATATTCACAAACGTTCGTAAAAATTTTAACAAACCGTTTATTTAAACAAACCAATAGAATTCATTTGCTTGTACTACGAAATCATTTTCATTGGTTTGCAAAATTAAATGGCTCATTAAATATTGAACGTTTGTGAATATGGGCATTAATAATTATTATTCTATTAGTAGCAATTAATGAAAGCTACCACAACTTAATACTTACAACTAACTTGCTTCCCTAACACACTTCTAGTTCTGCTGTTTTACAAGAAACAAGTCATCTTAAAAACGGAACAATGGATGTATAGAACACATTAAATATCTAGTTCTAACAAACTTTTCTCTAAGAGCCGTTTTACATTATAATAAAAGGGTATAGCCGGGTTTATATGGGAAATCTGCCCTTGCGGCCTTTTTGACTCGTACTTGGGAGATCGTTTTGGTATCAAATAAAAATAATTCAGCCAAATTTTCAGCTCTTTATCTTAAACGGTTCTCGAGTTTTTCAAGAAAACCTCGTTTTCATTTTATTTTTTTTTAAATAGTAAAATTCAAAATTAATGGATGGTGATTTTTTTGCTAATTCTTAGGAGTAAAAGACATGAAAAAATACTTTGGTCATGATTATTAAACAAAAAGCCGAGTTTTGACGAAAGAAATAAAATTTAAATCTTATTTTTTAACGCCTTTCTGAAAAGTGTCACTCACCAAATTTTGTCAGAAAATGTCTTTTATACTCCCTTATACTCATGAATTTTTTTGATTTTTTTGAAGTGGTGCAACAATATGGCAAAAATTAAAAAGTAATTATTTTCTGTAATTTTGCATTTGAATAAACTTATATATTTTTCACATTTCCGGGATTAAAGTGGTCACTTTACTTCCACTTTTGCGGAAGTAAAGTACAATTTTTTTTTTATCTGAAATTTTGCATATATAGATAGATTCCTACAACTAATTACTAGACGTTTAAAGTTAACGAGGTGGGGCACAAGGGGAAATTTTATTTCTCGGTTTTTTTATAACTATGTAGTGCCGTTTTCAAATTATTGTAAATTGAAAATTTCTAATGTAGTAGCTATTAACCAATATGTAATTTATCATTTGCAGCGAAATTGTGAAAAATAGTATATAGGGTGCCGAATGAGTTAGCCGAATATAAGAAATTTATTTATACAAATATCTGCTTTACTAATTATTTTAGAGAAAATATTTAAAACACAAAAATAATGAAGAAATACAAACTGTTAATGAGATTTAATGCTCCATACGAATGAGCATTAGATTTCATCTAACTTTTACTTAAAAAGTCAAAAAATGGTTTTGAAATTGTTAAAAGTTTCATTTATCAGACTGGCCATGTAAGTTTCCAATATTTTTGAAAATAGAAATTAAATTGAATTTTTATTACATGGCTAGTACAATAAATGAAAATTTTAACAATTTCAAAACCATTTTTTGACTTTTTAAGTAAAATCTAGATAGAACCCAATGCTCTTATCATTCGTAGCTTTCACATGTTAATTTCCTATGTTCGGCTAACTCATTCAGCACCCGGTATACACCTCGGGACTAAGGTACTTTTCATCCCATTTGTGATTTTTGTACTCGGGTAACATCTCGTGTAAAAACCTTTGCACGCGGGATGAAAAGTAGTACTTTAGTCCTATGATGTATAATATACTATTCTATGGTTAAAAATATTTATAAAAATTTTTTTTACCGAAAATTAATAATTACATTACTTAGAAAACATTTTTAATCGTTTTACAGCAAACTGATTGCATAAAGACCATTAGAAATTATATAATTTTAAAATAGTTTGAAAAAATTTCTAAGTATCGAAAAGACCAACCTTACTCAGAGCAGGATTTATGATCTATTTTGTATGGAATTATTACTTTTAATGTCAACAATTTATGACAATTTTGTTAAACAGTATCGATAATATACTTAATATAATAACTTTTCTGATTGAAATTTTTGTTTCTATTGTTTTAAAACGAAAAATTATTCCCAATAATACGGAAAAATTATATATCAGTAGTTATCTTTAAGAGTAAAGCATGGAAACAAGATTTTTTTAACGTCTCTGTAATCATTTTTCCCATACTATATTATTTTAAGCAGGATATGTCTTAATTTTCTATGGTTTTCTCTGTTTTTTCTCTGGTGAAGATATATTTTCAGTAAAAACAAATTTTATACTCTTTTTAACCATAGAAAACATAAAAGTTTGTTTAAATGCAAGATTACAAAAAAAATTACATTTTAATTTTTGTCATATTGTTGCACCACTTCAAAAAAATCGAAAAAATTCACGAGTATAAGGGAGTACAAAAGACATTTTCTGGCAAAATTTGGTGAGTGACACTTTTCAGAAAGGCGTTAAAAAATAAGATTTAAATTTTATTTCTTTCGCCAAAAATCGGCTTTTTGTTTAATAATCATGACCAAAGTATTTTTTCATGTCTTTTACTCCTAAGAATTACCAAAAAAATCACCATCCATTAATTTTGAATTTTACTATTTAAAAAAAAAAAAAATCAAAAAAAGAGGTTTTCTTGAAAAACTCGAGAACCGTTTAAGATAAAGAGCTGAAAATTTGGCTGAATTATTTTTATTTGATACCAAAACGATCCCCCAAGTACGATTCGAAGAAGCCGCAAGGGCAGATTTCCCATATAAACCCGGCTATACCCTTTGTAGCAAATCTATGACGAAAAATTGCATTCAATTTTACAAGAGTGTCATACAAGAAAATTACTACACAAATTTGCATCCTAAATTTGATACCAAATATTTAGGACCTGTTCTATTCTTGTAACAAATATAGAACAATATTAGTGTCATATTAGTGTCAAATATGACACTTGAAGTTTTATACAATAATTGCTAACAAATTTGTCACAAGATTTAATTGCAAATTTATTATAATGTAAAACAGCTCTAAAAGCTGGATATTTTGTCATAAATATCGTATTTTGAAAAACCCAAAAATATAAAATAAGAAATATTGTGCTTTAATGTATTTTATAATATGCCATCGAAATTTAAAGTCAGTCAGTTGTTTTTAAGATAATTTTTTAGTTCTTGTGAAGAAAAACTATTCATAATAAACACTTAAATGAAAATGAATAGAATGCGACATCTGAAAATAGGCTATTTTTTGTATTGAAATACAACAGATACATTGTGTATTAAAAAAAATTACATAATTATCTATATTGTTATAATTAACAGTTTTCACATTAACAGAAATTGAAAATATTTTATGTACAAAATGCTAAAGAAATTTCTACAAATTAGTACTATATAAAATCAAAATTAAAATGTTTAAAGCTTATTCCAATGTTTTCAAGCATACACAAATTAAAAGAAAATAGATGTGGGCAGTACAAATTTGAGAACTTGAATATGTTTAATCAAAGACATTGCATAAACCATAAATTGTTTATTTTAAATTTAACACACTATTATGATAAATAATAGTATATAAAAAATACCTAGCCCACTATTATTCAAAATTTGATATATTATGTAAAATATAATTGAATGAAAATATAATTTTTTATTTTAATAATTTCATAATGTATGCATGCATGAAAATATTTTGGCAAAGATTAAAAAGAAAACTTATCAAAAAATAGTTTGTGTTTTGTTGACAACTCAAACCCATTTTAATACAAAATTCTTTTATTTAATTCTCTTAATAGTCGAAATAGTAATAATTTTCTAGAATATTGGAATTTTTACAACAAATAACTTTGATACCCCTGCGATTTAGTTATAAAATAAATACAAATAAATACATTAAATGTATATACGTGTGTCTCAATTTATATACTTTCTGTAGTGTCAAGGTCCAAAAACAAAACACATTTACATCACTTTATAAGTTTTATTATGTGCACTGCAACTAATAATTTGTTTTTTGTGTTGTTTGTTAAAAAATAAATAGTAAAAGATCATTCATTCACTAATCACTTTGCACACCGTAAAGGCATGAATATATTACACACCAGTCGGCTAAACAGAACAATTTGGTCCGTACTTTTAATAATATAATTACAAAGCAAAGTTAGGTATGTGAAGTAAAGCTATCCCAAGAACAGTACCCACACACCACTTATAATATTTTCACTAAACAAGTTTACGGAGTAGTCTCAATTATTACTTTGCAATGTCGTTTGTTGTAATAAAACGATCAGTGCGAGGTAAAGAACTCGAAGTACCATCTCCAAAAACTATTCTTCGTCGTTAGCATTTGATTATACTTTTTATTTTTTACTGTAGCACGTGCTACTTACTTTTGCTAGTAGTGGGAGTACCATTACTATATCCGCTTCGAATAGTAGTGATGGAAGGCGATCCTTCTTTGGAGCTACCTGTTCCGTTGGTTGGCTTAGATGACGATGGTTGGGGAATAATTGTGATTTCATCGTTGATTTTTAATGGCTTCAAGACAGATTCGTTTTTCGAAGATGCAGTTGAAGTTGAAGTACCTTTTTTATCCATCACACGTTTAGCGACAACACTGTGGGCCGAATATACATGACTTTCAAATTGTTTGTACATTCCAAATGTCGCAGTACACACTGTACACTTGTAAGATAAATGCGCAGGTTTTAAAGTCATATTGTGATCTCTTGCTACATGATTAAGTAGTTTCCATTGATAAACCTAATAAATTAAATAAGTATGAGTTACTATATGAAGAAGAAAATTAAACTTACTCTTCCGCACACTGGACAACGACCGGCATCTTTGCTTTTGTTTGCTGCTTCCTGCATACTCGACGTTACTAAACCATGTGAACCAAGTAAATGTCTTTCCAAACCTTGATCGGTAAAGAAACGAAACTGGCATTTTTGACAATTTAGTGGAGGTCTATTGTTGATCATTTTGGGATGAATTTTCACTTTATGTATCCATTGCATATGATTTCGTAATTGTTCTAAGTCTTTAATATAACCGTCACAAATTTCACAAATTACAAAGGAAGTTTTTGAATTTGAATCGCCCATTTTAGTAATCGCCACGCCCGATGTCGTACTTCCACGAGGTAAAGGTGTTATTGAAATACTAGGCTGCTGTGAGTTCTTCGCTTTGTTACCCTGATTTTAAACAGAAAAAAAAACAATAAATAATAACATTATTACGACAAATTACACAAAATTCAATACATAAAATATACTTAATTAATATCTCAAAAAGGATGGTAATTTTTGCTGGAAGGAATGCAAATCATGTTAGTAAAGACAAGCATTGAAATTAGTATTAATTGTTATTTTAAATTATTATTAGTGGTAGAAAGTCCAAAAGTTGGCAATGCAAATAAATAAATTTTGTCATTTTTATCGGTGAGCAAAACTATAAGTATTTTGATTACTATAATATTTTGAAAATATAACTAATAAAACCTACACAACATTCAAATGAACTCTTAAAGGCCCTCTTCATAAATCAATTGACCTATTGATTTTTATATTAATAACATATAAGTAAAAATATGACATGTTTTCAAAATCACAGTATCGGTGGAAATTATCCTAATTCAAAACAAAAATGGAAAATAATCATAAGAAAATCAGTCAAAGTAGGTAACATAAACTCAACATGATTCGTGACAAAATGCATACTTCATTCTGAGTTTCATCTAGTTTGATGCCAGTTATTATCATATTTAAACAATTTTACAACAAATAGTTGAAAGTAAGCACTCAAAGCCATAAAAAATAATTCACAAGATCTTCTTCATGCTTTTACCCTGAAAATATGTTGTTATAGTAATCGAAGGTTCCACAGTCAAAACTTTAAAATAACTTTCTTCTAGTAGTAAAAATCTGTAAATTAAAATGTTCAACTGTGTATGTAGTTTTGGTTCATTTTTACATTACATTTTAGCTAAAGCTTTAAATGAGTGTCTGCAAATTATGAAATGAAGTGAAAAATACAAATATATTATTAAATTAATAATGGGATTGTAAGCGTATAAATATCAAGAAAATAAAAAAAATGGATATTCATGCAAAAAATTCTGTCATTACTATTTTGCATTAAATTAGATATTAGGAAACAAGCATTGCAGAATGTTTAAATTTTGAGGAAAAATGTTTTGATCAAATAATGAGAAGCCTGAAAACCATCGTAAATATTAATATGGAAAATTAAAAAGATTTTAATTGTACAATAATAATTGATTTCTAAACATTCTAAAATTATTTTAAGAGTGTTTTTCATTATCAAGGTTAACATTCATTTGACCATGATGTGAAAATTTGTCCTTCAAAAGAATAATATAATATTTCGTGTTAGTAGTTAAAAAAATAATGAAATCATGAATATTGAAAAACAATAAAATAATGATAAAACACTAACATTTGACATAGAAGATTAATAAATAGTCAAATAAGTGACAAAATAAATTGAAATGATAGCAATGATGTGAAGTAATAAGGAACTATGTCATAAACCAAAAGTGTGCATTTTTAAAAATTAATTACAACAAACATAATGCATTATAAAGCACACCAATGGTATGAACAGTAACTATTACAAAGAGCATCAGTGCATACCTGGAAGGTGACAGAATTAGGATTGGCACATATGCTGGGTGCAAAGGCCGTTGCACCACCAGGATACAAGCAGCCGCCTATCTCTTGCCCGCCCACCACCTAACATACATACACTTATTACTCACACACAAAATACTTGTACAATAATCTTACAATTAATATAAATATTCAAAATGTACAAACCTGATACAATTGATTTCCACTGAGTTGATAATTGGTTGGAACCAATACCGATCCTCCCGACATGCTTCCTGCTTTATACATAATATTAGTAGCCGGTCTAATGTTAGATGGTTTAATAGAAGTACCTAAAGTGGGTCTACCTCGATTGCGTTGGAGAGCAGACATATTGTTTGACATTTTGGACATCATTTGGAATTGAGGATTTCTAGCCATAGCTTGATAAACGGCAGCAGCATTACCGAGACTTTGTTGTTTCATTCTAGGAGCACGAGGTATTTTTGCGGGTGGTTCGAAATCCGCCAATGGTTCTAAATTACGTTCGGGTTTAAATTTACGAGCACAACTAACTAAATGTCGAGATAATTTTCCTTTTTGATTATCCTCAAACGGACAATTAGGACACTGATGATAACAAGGAGCCCTTTCTAAACGACCTCTTATACCATGTAAAACCTCTATGTGAACCAAGATATCGTGCGGACTTCGTACTTCATAAGAACAAAAGTTGCAACGATAAATAAAATTTTTCATATGCGGTGTTTCTAAATGGTAAGACATAACGAGAGAAGATTCAGTTTTAAAAGTACAAAATTCGCACTTTTTGGTAGGCATATGATATGGTTCGTTATTCTCTTTGGTGAATTCCAAATTCTTAATTAACGAATTGATGGTTTTCGTTGTTTCAGGATTTTGATTACCTTCACGTTCGCGTTTTCGTTTTTGTTGTCTTAACAAATCGGCCTGTACCATTTCCTGGACTAAACCATAACCTATACCCATAAAAAACTTGCCCAAAGGCCCATCAAAATAAGAATTAGATTTTTTAGTTAATAAATCATCAATGTTAGATTTATCATCATCGTCGTCCGAATCTTTGTCGGTTTCATTTTTGGCATCAAGATCGTTTTTATCTTTATGTGCATCATCTTCATCGTTCTTTAATTTATCGCTCTCCTTTGAATTATCTTTATTGTCCTTCGTCTTTTGATCGGCAATTTCGCTTGACAAATCTTTGATAAATTGCTGTAAATCTTTTATGGGAGGTTTTTCATAAACGTATGGAACAATAAACGACGGTGCCTCGACTACAAACATGTCGTCCGATAGGGTGGGTAAAACTGGAGCCAATGGTGCAGGTGATGATTGTTGAGAAGATTTGGCGGTTGTAGTAGAAGTCATAGGAATAGGTGTGATCGTTGCACGCATATTGGCTGGATAAACACCTTGTGCTGGCAATGCCATTGGCATTATAGGATGCGAATTAGAGATCGTTGTAGACGTGGTTGTTTTTTGAGCAATAGGAATGGGACCACGACCGGATAAAATTGAATTTGTGTCGATAATAACTAAAGTGGGCTCTTTCTTACTATTACTGTTAGAAGTAGATTTTGATGCAATTTCCGCTAAACATTTTGTATCTTTCACAACAATAGTGGAACTAGAAATCCGAGTTTTCTTTCTTTCCGAGCGAGATGGCACCGAATGATCGTCTGCTACTGCCAAAGGATCTTCTGGTAAAACCTCTTCTATGTCGGATTCTTCTGAATCGTCCACATTATTGCTAATAACATCGTCTTCCGAATATTGTTTGTTCAATTTTCTTACATTTCTAGTGCTTCTTCTTCTCGATTCAGAATCTCTCCCTTCCGATTCATCTTCTAGATTGATAACTTCGTCGTTATCGACAGTCTCAGAAATCACAACATCATCTCCACTATCGTTAACACTACCATTATCTGAAAAACCTTTGTTATCATCAAAAACTTCAATTGGATCCCTATTATCGTCGATCACTTCAATTAAGTCATTATTATCGTCGACCGTTTCTACGCCATCTTTATCTAATACATTATCTGTATCCTTATCCTCTAATTCAACAATTTCTTCTGCAGAATCATTTATCACAATAGATTGTTCATTAGAATGCTCAGCATCATCGTTAATAGTATTTATTTGAGTATCGTCAAGAGCATCCAATCCATTTTGAACGTTTTCTTCATCTACTTCGTCTTCCTCTTCACTGTTATCAATTTCTTGTATTTCTTCACCATCATCGTCTGAATTTATTTCGTCCACATCCATTTTTTCAGCGTCATCTTCAATTTCTTCACAGCTATCTAGATTTTCTGCCGGCGCACTGTTGTCATCATCACAATTTAAATGTTCTGTTGAATTTTGCGTTTCTCTAGTATCGCCATCATCGCAAGATATATCGCCATTTATACTAGCACCAACTAAAATTAAAAAAGAAATTATTAATAAATTATTGCAAACACAAATTAAATAGTAATTCTTCATTTAACTTTTTTGATTTTTACTTTTCTGCTAGTCGTCCCCAGTTGAATACCGATAATTGTAACGGTTTTCAAAAATAACTTAAAAATACTAGAAAGAAGCTCTGATCAAAAAGAATGGAAACGAAAAAGAAAGTAAATCCAGGGATTTCCTTTCCTGCTCAATTTAAAACGATAAATTGCATATTGTATGGGACATTCATATTTAAAGCATTAAACTGTTGCTAAAAGTAAAACTATTACATTTAATCGAGGATGCGTTTACCAATAGTATAAATTATTAAAAAATTTAATTTAAAAAGTGGATCAACTCATGTGATTCTTGGCTTGTGCTCATCAAAAGACAATATGAAATCATAAAAATGCAGAATTAAATTAAAATCTTGGACTGTTCCAGATCATTTAGTGTAATTTAATTCAATATATTTTTTGGTAATTTCACTTAATTCAAACTGAATGGTACAAAACTTATAAATTTTTTTAAGTTTTTATGTTTACCACGTTCCAATACTTACATCCAACAAGAGTTGGAATAAATTTAAATATAACTATGTAAAATTAGACACAACGGAATGACAAGGTTCTGCCTTTTTAATTTAAGACATATTTAATAGACAAGGTTTTATGTACTACTTTCTTTCTGTTCTGGTAACCCTAGACCACATGGTGTCTGATAACCAAGTAAGAAATGGCATATAATTCTATCTGAATAGATGATGTTTTTTGTTAGGCATGACTGTTAAGCATCAGATAGAACTTTGTACTGTTTTTAACTTAGAATTTTGTATTTAATTTTTTATATAATAAGAAACACATTGTTAAGTAAAAGCTGTTCTTTGGTGTTACTGTAAGGTGCAATTTTGATAATTTAATATCAAGGAGTAGAAGTTACTTTAGCAACTGCTCTTCAATTAAAGAGAATTTTGCAAAACCCAAAGACAATGTATTTATTTAGCTTCTATAAAATCACCAAAAAGATTGAGATTTTGATTGCCGATATACTCGATGTGATGCTCATAAGTTTTCAGAATAGGAATCCCAATGGTGAGTAAACCAATTCTACACTTGGTATAGAAAAGTTGTAGAGAAGTAATGACTAATGAACAAAACTACAGATGCATTTATTTCTTGGATCTGAAAATTTTATCAAAAAGCAGAAAATGTTAATTCACGAGCGATGACGTCTCTATTACCATAACTATTTGTGCAACAAATAATGAAAATTACATTATTATTTGACAAATTTTATTTTACAATAAATCTGCTATAAAAAAATGACAATCTTGTGTGATTTATTTGCAATTAAAATTTTTTACTGTTCTTCAAAATTCCTCATAACTTTGGATTTTAAAATTTCACATTTTACAGAATATTCACATAATGGCAGCACTGTCAGATTGTAATTAAATTCAGTGGCACCAATGTATTTCTTTAACCCTTGTGTTCCCGTACAAATATACAACTTATATCTACCGTATGGAGTACCCGGGTACTACGAGGTGTAAGCTTTATAAAACTTGCTACATTGAAGTGCTTATGTAGAAGAAAAGAGTTACTGTAAACAAAATAAATATTTAATTATGCCAGGAATGTTAATTTTATGTATCTATCTATGTATTTCTTGAAATTTTTATTTATTTTTTTTTTTTTTAATTTGTTTTCCTTAAATTAAACAATTTTTTAGAGATGTCACAAAGCTCAAAAAAATCGGTTCAGTGGAAAAAAAGTTATGTAACTTTAAAGCCGAAATAGTACCCGGGTACTCGGTATGGTAACATAAGGGTTAACCCTCACTCTTTAAAGGTAGGTACATCAGAAATCAACTAAGAGACCATTTGATTGGTTTATAATTTTTTCTAATAATTGATTTTTTTTATTTAGGACGTGGTCCTTTTATTTCAAACTACTGCAAGTGCATAATAATGTGCTCTCGAGTATCGTCCAGCTCTCTTGCAAAACAAAAATTCACGCGTTGTCAACGTTATTTACTCAAATAATTAAAAGCCAGTTTACATTATTATTTGTTTTCTGTTGTAAGTAAATGTGTAAATCCACTTTTAAGATGTAGGATCTACTTCTCAACCAGAAAAGTAAATTATAGAATGCATACCAGTTTAATAAATTTTTCAATAAATTTTGTTCAATTTATATTTGTTTAATTTTGCTACCCAATACAATAGAATAAATCACCGATCATGCCAGAAGCTCAAATAATTATGAAACAATATTAAATTTGAACTACAGTAAAATTTAAAAGTAAATTCCCTCTTCTTATACTATGGAACTTTCAATAAGCTACTACCTTTAAATTTAAAAATAATTTTTATGAATAAGATTCAGTTGAATAAAATTGTAAGAAGTAAGCAACCTTAAAAAAATAGAAATCAACAAAAAAAGAAAGTGGGATGAAATCAAAAGATATAATATACAATCAATATGATATTGCTAGTCCAATAAGCCACTTCAAATAAATATTGTACTATGTAATATAAACAATAAAAATACATAGAATCTCTTTATTAGAAGTAAAAATTTTAAAGAATAAAGATTCAGAGCTTAGAGACTTATTTGAAATTTCACCATACCAAATAAGAGTTTTGTAAAATTTTTTAGTTTTATTTTTATCTAACTGAAGATTACTTTGGAAGGCCGCATTGATAAAAGTGAGAGAAGAGCTGTTTTAATTGGTTTCCTCTCCCTCTGCCCCTGCTTTGGCAAAAAGGTATTCAACAAAATGTATTCAGTTAGCATCTATAGTGAATTATTTGTGGTAGCACCCTAAAGGAAAAGGTTTCCATGCAAAAAAACGTTTGTTTGAACTCAAAAACGTGAGCCCCTTTAAACTAAATTTTGATTAACCTAAGAAACCAAGTTCTAAATTATTAATTAATTGAGTGATCCACCAGTTATAGCAAAAAAAAGAGATAATATGTGTGACAACTTAAAAATAGAAAGAATGATCACTGCATTATTTTGATAGCGGTTGTCTCAAAACACTACAGGACAGTTAAAACCTAGCTATTTCCAAGTGTCCTAGTATCGGTTGCTGTCATAATAAATTTCTACTCTCATACACACCTGTCATGGTTTCCTCGTTTGAATCAGTTTCATTCACCTCTCCCATCTCGTGTATGGTTGCCATACTCGATTAAATCAACAACAAAACCTAAAACAAAAAAGATGTTAAGAATCGAACTGTTAGATGGTTGTTAAGTTTTACTGTAAAATAGTCCAACGACTTACACAGAATGTTAAATGCCCTAAAATTTTAAAAATCAATTTTCCTTGTGTGGGGTAAATGAAAAATTCGACGAAATTTGTGAAAAAAACGAAAATAAACATTAAACATTCCTTCAATATTCTAACCTCTACTACATAAACTGGCCCACCTCCCTTAAATAATGAAAGTAAAAAATTGGTCGGTGGTCTGTTTTAAATTGGTTGTTTGGTGGAAAATATTACAATTATTTTTCAGTAGTGCCACTACAAGGAACAAAAATATTTGTTAAACAAATGTTATGCAGTGAAATCTATTAGTCACAAATGCAAAAACCAAAATCTGAAACCAATGTTTCCCCAAATAGTTTGACAATTTAAATTAGTAAATCATACCAAATATTCCCGCCAAAGTAATTGGAATTTTAGCTCACGTCGACATTAAACAGCTGCATACCACCAATAGAAGTTTGTGACAATCGTAAATACCCGAAGTTAAATTCGAACCGCGACATTTAAATTTGCCGTCACATACACATTTTAAAACTGCACTTGGTTTACACCATTTAAATTATACAATTACAATTAATATACTAAAATTAATGTAAAAATAGTTGAGTTAAGAGCAGCTCCGTCACTAACCCCCTAACGCCACACTAAACTGCCAATATGGCGTCTAACGGTACGTCACGTGATCAAAATAGTGACGTAGCACTTCATTTCACGATGTCTTAAAATTTTTTCGTTACGTAAGCTAGAGTATAAATTTATAACAATTACAATTATTATCGATTGCACTAATCACATCTCGCTCAAAATATCCTTGCACATTTTCAATTTTCAACATCTTGTTTTTGAATTTTTATATTCGCGCCAAATATTAATTCATATGAAATGTTCAAATAAAAGATAATTTTTAGAAAATAATTATAACAGGACAAAGCGCTTTCATCTAAATCTGTTAAGTTTAATAATTAGGTCATCATTTTACCTTCGTTAAAGAAAATGTAATCAAAATTGCAAATCAAAAAATTAAATTTTGTCAAAAAGGCGCAATTCGCTATTATTTCTTTGGATAGCATGCAATAATAGTTTTTAAAAATAAGAGTAATGGTAATTGTTGTTATTATAAGACCTCATTAAAAAAATAAATAAATATATGTTCAATAAAAGAATAGAACAATGAAAATTCATTTAACAAGTTTGGGGAAAATGTACACGTAGATAAGTTGTATAAGCAGAGTAAGTGCATTGCCATTTCTCATGAAACGAAGTAAAGTAACTGACGTCAAAATGTTGCCCGACGCCCCCCATTTGTGTAATGGTTGAGCCCAAACCTCATTTTGTTCATGGTATACTATATACCTAATAAATTTTTCTCAACGTTTCCTATCATATTCGTTGTCTATGCATCGCATTCTACTATAAAAAAATAGTTGCAAAATTTTGCATTACTTTGGATGAAAACTTTTCGAGTGTCCTGTATATACCTAAGATGAAACAATTAAACAATATTCGCATTTTTTGTTTTACTTTTGTTTTTGGCGAATTGCAAGCAATTTTTATTTTTCAACTTTTTCTTATTTCATATCAATTGTTTTAAACATTGAGTACAATGTTCATGTCAAAATCACATGTTAGTTTTCCACGTGGTCTGAATCCACACACCCAAACGCTTACAAGAGTTTCACCAAAAACTGTTTCCGTATGTGTCGGTCCAATATTTACTAAATAATTTCTGCAACTTCTTCGGAATCGCTTCGAAATTTTAAGAACCTTAATAGAAAATGCGAATATTAATATTCATGACATAATAGAAAAAATTGTATCCCAGTTTTCATAAGCGCATTTGCAGCCGAAAAACATCCTTTACAGCATGAGTAGGTACTTTACTATCGATTTTTCGCGAAAAGGACGTACACGAACCATCAGCCTTGCGCTTGCAAAAAGAACCCCGATAAAAAAAATGTTTAACGTTTCATTGCATTACAGAAAATTTGCAATTTCTTTCGCCATTTGCAAACTCCGATCAATTTTATTACAGGAATACTCGAGTAGAACAAAATAAATACATCAATTAAACTTAAAATCTCATTGAATTTCGTGCATCTTTAATACAAACTACCAGTCGCTGGATAGTAGATAGTACTTTTTTTCATGTATGTATACAGTTAAAGATATTGTTTAAATTTTAAAATATTTAAATTATTGTAAAAATAAAGGATGTTGTGTTTAATTATGTCAGGTATTTAAAATGTTGGAAATCCATGCGTAAGTATACTCGTAAGTATTAATAGACAAAATTTTGTTCTATAGTACAAAGCAATCGAAGTTCTCCGCAGCGCTACACCAGAAAATGTTTACTTATTCCAAATAAATTTTAAATAACCAACTGGACGCTTTGCGTTAGCGAACGACAAGATAATATATTCGGGCCTTTAGTTAGGTGCTCGTTTTGGCTCTTAATTATTAAAGATATTATCTAACGTATTTACGAATTTTATTGATCAAAATGGAAATAATAATTTGGACGTTCTAGATTAAGCAGATGAAACATGGAGTCTCCGACTGACTGTGAGAAATTATCATTGTTGGAAAATGTTCAAAATTTACAAATCAATAAGTTATTGTTATTACAAAAATTATACAAAAAGGCTCATTTACTTATAAATCTATCTGAGCACATTCGTTGAAAAGTTTTCGAAAGACCTCGGTGTCTTGCTCGATATAGCTTTAGTATATACTAATACTTTTCCATGCCGTTTTATCTGTCCGCATATGACCAATGAGATCGTACCAGACTTGGTCCTCTATCACTAATTTAGCGAAGACCACGAAAACAATAATGTACACCTTACACCATCGATATTATTCTCAACTCTTTGCACGCTTTTACACCCCAACTATGAATATTGTATTAATACACCGTCAATACTGACGCTACAAGGTGTGAAAAGTATTGACGATATATTGATTATTGACAACATTATCGATGGTGTAAGGTGCCTATAAAAAAGAACATTCGACAGAAAATAGATAGCATGACGTCAAATATTTTAAAAAGTTCTTAAAGCAGTTTTCATCTTTACCAAAAAAAAAACTTCCTTGAATATTAGAAGGCATCGTAAAACGATATAAATCCGATGTAATGAATACCTAGATGGAAAAATTCTAAAATTACCCAGAATCCAGCAATAGATCTTTTACTTCTGCACTCTTCAATTGAATTAATTTTCCCGAATCCATACAATATTCGAATACTACGATTAGAATTAATTTATTGAATCAAAGCCGAATTAATTTCTTAATGATAATATAATAGCTTCACATTATTAAATTTGTTGAAATCAATAATAATTTCAAATGTATCCTTACCAATAAATTCAATTAATTGTAAATTATATTTCTCAGAAATTACAATTAATTATATGACAATTAATTCTATATAAAGCGAGCAAATAGGTGCAATATTTGGGAAGGCGCAAACATTTTTTCGGAAAAAAAAAATTTGCAAAATTTCTCTTCAAAAAAAGGATTCACCGGTAATTCTTCCTACGATTGCCTTGGTTTGTACAGAAAACTTCTGTTCTGGAAAAATTAAACCAACAACAAAAAAAGAATTTCCCGGAAGTTTTACATTTATGTTTGATAGTTTGGAATTCTAACCGCTCTACCCCTCCCCCCATCAACCACCTTTTTACAAAGTGTACGCATAGATTAAAGAATATGTATAGTAAGTATATAAATAAATATACAGTCGAATTGAAATGATTTATATCAATCATGTTCTCCATAATTATTTCAATCATGAAAAAATAATAAATAATTATTTTATGAATATTCTACATTAATCTACAAAAAGTGGCATTTAATTATTCGACTACAGAATTAAAACACAAAATATGTTGTTCTTTTCAAAGCTCTCAAAGCTATAATTTTTTGAATTATAATTTTTCAATATTTCTAATAAAATTATTGTATAACAAATAATAAACTCACCCCACTAATCGTCGTTTTCTTCTTCGTCGTCGTTAAAAGACAGTACAGCTTTGGTTTTAAGTTTCTTCGATTGCTTTGAGTGATCTTTGGAAGAGTGTGGTCTTTTCGAAGATTGTTCACCTGAATCAATTGGTTTTTTATCTTTAGCAGGAACTTTAAATACGATAGGAGTATTTAAATTTGCTGGAGCTTCATTCGCTTCTGCAAAAGAATATAATATAAATAAATATATTATATAAAAATTGTTATACATATTTCTTCAAGTAGCCAGAGTATGTTTTTATTATTTTTACTATGATATATTTTACGTAACTCAAGTTTAAAAATGCTGATTGTGAAATTGAAATATGGCAAATCGTTGATCAATTTTGAAAAATTAATTTTTAATAGTTGACGAATTTGTGATTTTAATTTTCTTTACGAGAAAAAATGAAACTTTTATAGCTTTAATTTGATATCATCAAGTTAATTTGTATAAAAGATGCTATTTAAGATTATAAAAAAACAAACCGAGCAAAGAAAAAATGGCTCTATTGTCTATCCTATCTTATATTATAGTCGCCATACTTCGCTCAATCTAGATGCACGTAATTTTTTAACTTAATTATAGTTATAATTAAGATTATAACTAAGAGAAGGGTGAGTCACAAGGTAAATTTTTGTACACTAGATTTTCTATTACAAGATTTCTTTCGATTTCCTCTTGGATTGCTCAAAGATTCCTTTCGAAAAAGTTAAAAAAGAGTAAAAAAAAACGAAAAACGAAAAGAGTTGTCTATGTATTCCTAAGATTTCCTTGGATATCATCAGATTTCGCTTCGCTTGTACACCAGATTTCCTCAGCTCATTCTCTCCTCGGTTGAATAAGAAAGTTATAAATTTAACAATATGAATATAGAAGATGTGAATATGTTCTAAGAATTTTTTTTGTAAATATGAAAAAGATTTTTTTAAAAATTACTCCCTCATTTTTGTAACTATTAGGTACTCACATTGCAAATAAAAAAACATTATTTATAATATCCTTAGGCGCATTTCCAAATATTTTCACAACTACACTGATAAAAAAATAGTTTTGAACCAAAACTTTTTATGCTTTGCCCATATACAATGCATAAAAGCTTTTGAATCAAAATTTTTCGTTTTGGTTCAAAAAGATTAGCTTTTGCTTCAAATAGAAAAATTTTGATTCAAACATTTTTATGCTTTGCCTATATACAATGCATAAAAAGTTTTGATTCAAAACTTCTGTTTTGTCAGTGTAAATATTTATATCGCTAAATTTCAAAGCGATAAATTCGGTGGTTTCTCACGCAACTATAAAAATTTACTACTACAGAACAATAATTTTTATTTTTTGCAGATAATATCTATAAAAAAAAAACTCGAAAGATTTTTTACTTTAAAATTTAGTGCTAATATTTTTAAAGTTTTTTGAAAATGCAGTTGCTAATTTTTTTAAATTATTATAATATTAATTTCAATATCCCATTTATTAGAAATTTTGTATCCATATTTATTAATATAGCTGTCGAAATAATAGATACATAAAAGGTGGGCCAAAAATTATTTGTCTGCCTAATATTATTATAGCAAGTCAAAAAAGTAATAATTTTTATGTTTGATAAGTACACACCTTATTAATCAATAGTCTATTATACATCATGGGACTAAGGTGCTGCTTTTCATCCCGCGTGCAAAGGGTTTTGCATGAGGTGTTAGCCGAGTGCAAAAATTGCACACGGGATGAAAAGAACCTTAGTCCCAAGGTGTATATACAATTTTTCACAATTTCGCTGAAAATGCTGAATTACATTGGTTAATAACTAAATTTGAGATTTTGAAATTGCTCGAAAACGGCGCTAAATATCGAAAAACCGAGCAAAAAATTTATTCCCGTTACAGTAGCCCCCCAGCGATTTGTCGTAAGAAGCCATATGCAAAATTTCAGATCAATAGCGGGCAATAATGGCGCGGGAAAAAAAGTATTACTTTAGTCCCGCAAAAGCGAGAGTAAAGTGAGCACTTTACTCCCGGAATTGTGAAAATTAAATTTTATTTTTATTTCTTTTTATGAATATAAATTTCGATAAATACAGTTCAGCGTATTATTATGTTTATAGGTATCTATTTTAACAAGTAGGTATTGAATTACTTTATTATTCAATCGATATTTTAATTTTAATCTTTTTTAAAATAAATATTTTTTATTTCTATTCCTTTTGGTTTTGCTTCGCAAATTTTTTTGGGTTGTATAAAATAGTACATATAACTGGAGAGTATCCATTGATATGTACCCCGAGTATCTAATGACTAGATGACTAAAATAACTATAATTATAGTTGCCTATAAGGCAGGGGCCTCCAAACTTTTTAGCCTAAGCGCCAGACCGATTGCTCCACAAAGCCCCGATTGACAAGATCCTACCTAGCTCATCAGTCAGATTACTTTTTGACAACTTTTTATTGCGTTTTGACAACTATTCTAGTCGGTAAATAAAATATCTGATTATTATTTTGTATGATTACTTTGTTTGATTTGATTATTGAAAATAATTTAAAGAGCGGGTCGGATAACTAGCACGTCAGACCCGCTATCGCGGGCCGGATTGGTTGTGCTCGCGGGCCGTTTTGGAGACCCCTGAGCTAAGGCATTTATCTCTACGCAATATTCTTAAAAACAAAAATATATCGCCATATCGGATGTCGGATTAATATAATTAAAAAATCGTACCACCAACGAAACAATAAGAAATACGAATAAATGATGTTATAACAATAATAATTAATAGCTCAATTCAAATGGTGATGGATTAGACGTAACAAAAAAAAGGACAAGAAGATGAAACTCTTTTATTAACCATTGGAAAACATAGATGAGAAAAGAGAATAAGGGTAGATCAAGATTTTTACTATACCTAACTTGAGTATGTATGTATATAAGTTGTAAAAAACAAAATGCAGCAAATTCTATGTATGTGGCGACTAGGAAATCGGTGAACTTTTTAGTATTTAGTAATTATAGTACTAGGGTAAATATGGGTTTTATGCCCCTGTAGGATAGACGACTCATTACGAAAAAGTGCAGGTATAGGTATGCACTAATTGCATTTTACAATTACTGTTTGAAATGGGACATAAGTCCAAGTTAATATAATTCAGTTACAGGTATATAGTTTTTCGCGATAATCTTGAGTTAAATAATTATTAAAGGTAATTGCACTGTTTTTGCATATAATTACTAAATTTTTACAAATCAACTTAAGGTATTTATGATGTTCAATGTATTTTTAGTAATTATTTTTGATGCAATTGATCAGTAAAATACATAACCTTGCATTCTAGACGTTAAAATACGTGATAAATTACATGTGCTGATAATTATACGGTGGGGCGTATATCCTACAGCAACGAGGATTTATGGCAGTAGCTTAGGTGGGATATATGGCCCGTAATACTTGAAGGGGCTAAAGTTAAAGTGCATTGATTGTTATAGAGGGTTGCATGAAACCTACACAATGTACGGTTGTCGCTGTAATACCTGCGGAAGAAACGAAAAAAGAAAAAGTGTTGTTAAAAGAAGAATATCTTAAGTGATTTGTAAAGATTATTAGTATTTTATTATCACTATTCATTTTATATTACATTTTTTTATTAGATTTTATATTAATTTTTATATTATATTTTAATTTTTCTATTTAACATTACTATTCAATAATTATTAAGTATTAGAAAATTAATATAAAGGTTCATTTCATATTGATTCAAGACAGGTTGAACTTCTATGCCATAAATACCTTATGGAATTAAAAGGTAGGCATATATACTCTTATGCTGGGACATAAAACCTACTAGTGGGGGTTATATGGCCATTTGCTCTTCTTTTTTTTATTTATTAATTTATTTATTTTTATATTTATAAGTGGTAAACATATTAAAATATACATTAGAACAAAAAAAATTATATTGATGCTTGAAACAACATCTAGGTGATTTTTTTCCCTTAGGTATGCCATATATCCCAAACTTACCCTAGTTAAAATACTACGTGTAATTCCCTAACGAATATCCATAGATATCACAAAAAAGCAATTTATGAGTTTTCTTGCCATTTTCTTAGATAAGGGTAGATTTCATAATATTAATTATTTTAAAGTTACTTTAGTTAATACGTTGGCTACCATATCACCATAATATGTATCACCGGTGCTTCATTAAATTTGATTAATTATGTACCAGATATCACGGGTGATACATAATGTTCATATGTCAATCAAGAAGTATTATGTATTATCACCGCTCACCAGTGATACAACATAATATGGTATCTCGTGACAGATTTCTCAAAACCACTCTTGGTAACCAACGTGTTAAAGTGAACTTCTATTAGTTCGTTATGCAATAAAAATTGTCGATTTTGTTTTAAATCTGGCTATGGATGAAGATTTCGTAATGGTTTCTGCACCTGAAAATGTCTTCCCTGTTCATGTTTTAATAAATTCGGTTATTAAATCCCTTTCAGATACAGAAATCGTGACATAGTTTCTGCCCAAAGCCCAATTGTTAAAATTAATTAAAATACCTACATATATTAGGTACCAATATAAAATTTGGAAAGTTTCGCAAACAAAAAAATTAAAGCAGCAGCTTTTTTTGTCAGTCTTTATGTTATATTAGTTATATAGCATAATTCAGCCATTTTATTAATATAAGTAGTAAGTACCTATATAAACTCGAATGAGATATTTTTAATTTAAGTTGCTTAATATTATTAATATGCTAAAGTTAAGCAATTCTACTGCAAATTGAAAATAATAACATTTTTGCTGCACATTTGCTCTACTGCATAAACGAGTAGGTTTAGCTTTAAATAACGTTTTATGCTTATTTAAAATTTTTTATGTAGAAATTGTAATAATAGTTAATTGTTATTTATGCGATACTTTTTCTGCATATTTATTTTAGAATTTTTATTACAAAATTTTAGTAGTTTTCGCTGCATAAATTTTTGTATTATTTATAACATTTCGTCGTAGTATTAATTTTTTTTAAATTGTACCAATTATATCAGTTAATTTGTCGTATTTTAATGCAATAAAAATTAAACTTTAAAAAGTCCTAGTCATAAAGCCATTTCTTCAAATCCGGCATTAAAAATAGCCGCATGGGGCTAAAATTGGACAAAAAGAATAAAACCGGCAAATGAAAAGTCAAAAGTTAAGAGGGTGGTTGACGACTATTAGTCAACTAAAACAATAAAACAAAAATATCGTCACTTCTGCCGCAATACCTCCAATCATCAGCACACTAAATGTTATCAATTTTTGGAACTATATCTCACCATTACATAGCACACAAATTTTCAATCGTTATTAAAATATTCAAATACTGATAACTGTCAAATTAATTATTAAATTTTCGAATGTAGTGTGTCATAATTTTTCACAAACCATCTCTAACTAATTTTCACAAAAAATAGATAAATTAAGATTTCAGTTAATATTTTATGTAATTTTCTTGTTTTTACATTTAGCTCAATTGCTATCTCACCAATACTTGCATTTTAATAGCTCTATTAGCATAGAAAATTTTAAGACAATCGGTTAAACATTTCCGGATACCGAGAACATTTTTATTTTTCTTATTTATTTTATTGTGGGGCTGGCAAAGCTTTCTTTATCAAAACCTTATTTTTACCACTAGAGCCCACCAAACTTACGCCCCAAAAGTTTGATTGCCATCGACGCAGAAATGCCGAAGAAAATCGAGGGACAAGGACTATTTTCAAGATTTTGCAAAAAAAAGTAAATTTTCTTTCATGTTGAATTCCTGATTTTTATCAAATAGTTTCATGTGCTGCCAAGTCTTAGAGGGGCAATATTGCAAAACATACAAAATACAAAATTTGGTTGAGATCCCTTCAGTACTTCACGAGAAGGCTCATACACAATTGGTCTGTAACAGTAACGATAACAGAAACGGGAACAGTAAAAAGATAAAAGACATGTATTCAGGTGGCTCCCTTCACAATAAGCGGGAACGGGAACAGAAACGATTTAACTTTTATTGCTATGGTTATGCGCATGCGTAAACTGTCAAAAGTAAAAACTGTCTAAACTTTAGCCAATGAAATATCCTTAAATAGCTATCGTTACTGTTCCCGTTCTGGTTTATTGTGAATCGATGATTCATTTCGTTCCCGTTCCCGCTCTCGCTACTGTCACAGACTAATTGCGTATGAGCCTTTCACTTTTGAGTTTTGAAGTTTCAACTTTGACAGCTTGTAATTTTTGACAGATGACAGATAGAAAGTTAATTTCACCTAACTTTTACTGTGATAGAAAATTGTCCACTTCACATCATGAACTCAAAGTGCAATAACTTACGTCGTCGGAAGCGTATAATAAACATTATGCAAAAATTTATATTTAATGTTCGGACTTGAAAATAAACCTATTGATTTGCATTGGTTAGTTTATATAAGTTTAAGAGCTTATTCACAACGTATAAATATACATATTATAAATCTTAACTTGTGAGAAATTAAACAATAAAACTTTAAATAACAAGTGAAATTCAATAATATAATGAAATTATATTTTTAAGCTTTCAGCGACTGCTATCGCCTTCGTCAGAAATTTAAAATATTATTGAATTTAACATGTTATTTAAAGTTTTATTGTTTATTCACAATGTATTGTCAGCAATAGTATTATGTTATGGGCAATGCAATAAGTTGGGCTAGAGCAAATCAATGTATTACAGCAGTGTAACAATCGGGCATTACGGGTGTTCAGAAAATACCGGGTCCCCAGAACCAAAGAGGTCCCGAAGAAGCCCCCATTACGTCCGTATTTTTTAAGTAAGTAATAAAATATTAAGTAATACTGGTAACTTTTAAACATAACTATAAAAAGAGCCCCGACGTGCCCATTAATTAATTTACAAGAGTTCCGGAAAAAAACTGCACAAGAGATAATTTTGCCATAAATTTGATAGGTATATTTGCATCATTTATCGGATATTAACATCCCCCAATGAGTGCATTTACCTAACTTACTATAATGTTGAATAATATTATAATAATAATATATAAAAGTCAATATCAAAGTAGTGAAAGTGACCGCATGACTTTTGTTGTTACAAAACTGTCCTGCACTAAAAAAATCAAAAATAAATTTTTTTTGATTGTATAATAATTGATTAACTAAATCTATATGATCACCATAATATTCTATAGTATAATAGTTTAGATTTCTAAAACCATAATAGTATTCCGGGTCTCAATAAATGGTTTCATGACTTGGAGTAATACATAATATGATATATTATGATGTACTTATATTATACATTTTTTTATAAATCCATTACAACACCAAGATGATTATATTATCATAGTGATGATAATATTATTATTATCTATTGGAAAAACGGTTATTGATGTAACAATTTTGATGATTTTCCAATGTATCCTCATTAACGGTAGCAAATTGAAAAAATCTCATTTTTGATAGGACCAATAATTTATTTAACTATGAATTATAGATATGTTCGTTTACAGAAAACTCGATTCATAATTTTCTCAAAATTATTCAACAGGAATTTCACAAATGCATAAAAAAAATAACTGATTAAATTTTGACGTTTGTGGTTTTTGTGGTAAAAACAAAATGTTTTTAGGAAATATACTGAGGAAATTTTCCACGAAATAAAGTCACGAGTGCGTAACACGAAAGATTTTGGATGTAAAATTTACGAAAAATATTTTCTAGCAAAATATTTTGACAAAAATTCGTCCAAATGTAATCATTAATCAGACTATTTTTATGTTGTGGGATATTCGGTATGATTATTTTCTGAATAAAAACGATTGAATTATTTATTGATATTTACATTTTCACGTTTATAAAACTATCAAAGCTAACATAAAATTTGATTAAATTTTGACATGTAAATAATAATAATCGCTGAAATTTAAGATAATGTAACCAATATTACGAAGAAAATATAATAACCAATAGAAAAATTTTTTTAAAATAATTATTTCTTTTTCTTCTTCACTTTTAGCATTAGGCTTTCCGGCCTGTTACGATCTCCATCCATGATTGAATTCTTTCATTCTGTCTAGGTGTTGCGACATTTGCTTTTATTTTCTTTCAGTTTATTCCTGATACTGAAGATTTCCAGCTCTTCTCTAATATCGGTGTTTCTATAAGTCTGTCTTCTCTCGATCTCTTCACCGCTCTCAGAAATTTCATTTCCAATTTCAGTAAATTGGTTTATTATTAACTATGATTTTTGCTCTTTTAGGCTCACTTCCTGTGAACGCCATGACTTTGGTTTTGTTTGTAGCAATTTTCATATTGTAAGACTTGCAGATCATAGTAAGCGCGTAAATTGCCCTTTTGAAATCCTGTTTCGGTTTCGAAGATAATTGCCAGATAATAGTCTGCGTATGTAAAAGCGAATTGACAATTGCATCCACACCAACCCGTATCCCAGATGAAACTTCGAGTTTCCATTAGTTTATTTAGTCCATTTAATATTATACATATAATAAAAAAAATGAGCAAAGAATTCAGTTTTTCTATATTTAATTGAAATATTTATATAATTCTAAACCTTAGAATCTAGACAAAAATAGGTAAATTTTGGGTTAAAAAATTACAATTTTTATCAAAATTTTAAAATGTAAGTATACTATACTTACAGAAATAACGCATGTAGTCAAGAAACAAACCAAATTAGGGACAATTTTGTTAACAAATTTTCTCTATTTATTATCCTTCAGGACTGAGGTGGAAATATCTATTGACCAATCGTGTAGCTTCTTTCTTTTGAAACAAATTGTTTTGAAAATCAATATTTCAGTTTCTATAAACCGATTAAATTGTAAAAACTACTACATCAAGTCAAGCGTTATGGCCAGTAGTTAAACTATGCGGATTTCCGACCAATTTTATTTATCAAAGATCAATGTTGTTGTGAAAAGTGAATAATTTTGTAAAGATACTTTTCAGGTTGAGAGAGAAGATATCAACAAAATAATTTCTAGAGGTAGGAATGCAGCTTATTGAAATAAATTAATGTAGTTCATCTCAATGAAAGATATTTTATTAAGCTTTTTTGTGTTTTGTTTTTAACAAAATCGGAAAAAGAAGCGCAAGTTTTCATAAAGAAACTGATTTTTTTCTGATCAGACACTGATTCTTATTAACTTCGAAACCTAATTCAAAAATTTTTTGTAAGAACACAAAGAATGATTCGGCAAGACTTCTATCTTCCGAGCAAATCGCGAAAATCGCACAAGTAAATTAAATTTTAAAATCTCTGTTAATTTATTGTTGACCAAATTGGACCAAACTTGTCTCAAATGAAAAGTAAGCTTTAGTGGCAAATTAATACTTTTAAATATTTTTATTAAAACATTAAATTTTAGACATTTTCTTGAAAAGAAGGGTTTAAAATTAGGGACGGGGCGCAACTACGATTGGGAATTTTCTTTTCACTAGTGAAAGACACCCATATTATAAACATGATAAAATGATAAAACTAAATTATCTAATTTGTTATAGTTTGAAGGCAATTATTTTGATCTTTTATGCCTGTAATAATAATTATGAAAATAATTGCAATTTATTGCATTCAATTTTTTCTTCTAAACTTAAAATTATTCGTGATACCGAATAGCTCTGTACTATTCGCTTCTTTGCATAATTATTGGAAAAATATACAGTTTTTTAGGTTTCATCATGTAAGTACTAATTTTTGTTGGTTTTATCGATTTCTTGGTCATGTATCCCGCAATGAAAACTGAACACCGTGGAGAGGTCGAACAAAAATGTTCTAAAATATACAAAAAAATTTCGAGTGAATTAATAAAAAATTATCTCGAGTTTATAGAGACAAAATACCGTTTTATGAAGTCAGGTTCAACCATTTTTGTGAAAAGGGAAGGAAGCTTGAAAATCTACAGTTATTATGAACTAAAATGAGCCACGTGATAAAATATAGATGTTTCCTTCGCGCTTTAGTAAAATTAATTTTCCTCCTCACTCTTACTTGTTGATTCACGTGAATCAAAATAAAATTCCGATTAATTTTTTTTTAAATTTTCGCAAGTGATTGAATAATTGCCACAAACTTAATATCAAGTAGTTTATTTGGTTTACATATAAAAAAATTGAAGTTTTAATATAATTTCAAATGTAAAAATAAGTTTTGAACTTTTAAAATTAGAAGGCGCCAAATAAATGCACATGGTGGGATCCAAACGTCGGCGGAAACAACCGAGCGATTCGTTACTTTACATGACACGAGACACGAGGTTAGTTTGTCATTTAAAAGAACTTACAAAAAGGTTATGATTGTGTTGTTATTATGATGTATTTTTAATTATTACAACGTTGACGACAGTATTTATTATAGTTTTCGAGTACAATTGTAATTTAATTAAAACTCACCCTTTTCTAGGCGTTTTTTAATTTGTTCGGCCTCTTCTGCAGACAAATCGCCAGATTTGAGGACCACAACGGTAGGTTGTTCTTCTTCCGTATCAACAAAATCTTCAAAATTAGCGACTTCCAATCGTTCTCTCTAAAATGAAAATTGTTAAAATCACGATTTTCCGACATAACATAACCTACTTTTGTATCCACTGTTGGACCCTCCTTATATCCTACTTGCTCTTTTAACTTTCTTAAAAAACTCGGTTCATTAGGTTTTGAGAATGTCACGTTTCTTTTTGGCATTGCAACATTGAAAAATTAAAGTTTTCAAATTATAATGAGGTACGAAAAAAATTTTAAATTTCCTTTTTCTACAAACAGCACACGACACTCACTGTCACAGTGACGCTTGTACGCTACACTAAAATGCGGTCCCCTCATTTACTATTATTTTTACCGTACGCAAACGACGGCCCCTTTCGTTTTGTAAATATTTCGTCTTTATTTAGTAATCCGCCCAAATGTATTAAACAAGGACAGAGATGGCCGACGTGGTGAAATGTTTTTGTTCATAACATAAACCCCTATACACAATTTAATGTTTTACACGTCGGCGGTGAAAATAAAGAGACGAGAGAATACATCGGTCTCTCTCACTTTATAATTTTTTAAAAATAATTTTACTAATTGCGCTTAATATTAATTATTAAACAATATATCATTTTTTGTGCTCAAATAAGAAACCGCTTATGAGATTTTAGATTTTCTTAATTTAAATTGCAAAAGTCTTCAAAAGTGCATTCAGAGCGTATCAAAACGCTCTAAACCTATAGGTAGTACGCTGGTCAGGACTGCGACTTCTAATTTCTATATTGTTACCGCCAACGTTTATCTAGTTTCTGCTTTTCTGTTACTTTTATTATCAATATGATAGATAAGTACCTATTTCCAGATTTATAAATTTTAATTTAAAAATGGAAATTCAAAAATATTTATAATTGATATGCATCATAAATGTGCATTTAGGGCATAAACAAAAATCAGCAATATTTTATATTTTTTTATGATGTTTCGCTAGGAATAATATTCTGATCGCTTAGACTTAGATGTTCAAAAATACAACTAACATAAAGTACCTACTCACACAAACACTAATTTTGATATCTTACTAAACATTACAAATCTTGTTTCACTCGTGATAATACATAATTTCCTTTTGCAAACGAATTAATATTTTACACGAAAAATTAAAATTTCAACACAATAATAAGTTTGACGGCAACAAGCCATTATAATAACTCAATTTCGTGTCATTATCAAGGATAATTTTGACAAAAATGACAAATTAATTGGATAAATTTAAATAAATCAATAGGAAACTTAATGATAAAATTAGGTAAGGTAAAGTTTCTATGATACAGTTATTATGCGTATGACACAGTTTTTCATTATATTATCTCATTCGCATGCAGTGTTTTTATTTTCATCTCTAGAAAACACTAATTTTTAAATTGTATTTGTTTTCATAATATATCTTTCAGAAGTTTTTGCCAGTGCTAGTTTTTATTTTATTGCATTTATTGGATAAGAATGACATGTAGGTAGTTGGTATATGCCTTTTTTACCATTTAAATTAGGTTGTAAGCCACCAAAATCTTTAATTTTTTTTTTAGGTTGGTCTTCTTACTTTTTCTTCTACTGTCGTGTCGGGTGACTTCCTATAAGAAATTATTTCAGAAAATATTCGTATTAAGCAGAGAACTTGGAGATTTTCTGAAATCTCATGGAATTTCAAAAATCCTAATACATAAAATTCCAACACGCTGCTCCAGCTTCTGCTCAAGCGTGTCATTGTTTGGTGAAAAAAGAAACACTCTGATTGGTCGACTTTTTTAACCAACCGAAAAATATATTAACCTAAAGTTGGGATTAAAAATATTTCGATAGATCGTTAAAATAGAGATCCACCGGTCAATCTTAGGTTAGCGTTAGGAATTTTTTAAATTAATACCGCTAAAAAGGAGATCCACCGTCTAGATGCCCGTCCGTGGACGGGCTTTCCAGCTAGTATTACTATAATACCTCAAATAACGATGCTATGTGACGCCGACAGTTTTTATTGGCGTTTGCAAATACAAAATCAACATTTCCATGATACCAGCCTATAAGGATTATCCATTTATAAAAACAGATCAAATTTCAATGTGGAATTATAAATAGATGCTAAATATTATGAATGATTTCATGTAGTAAGAAACCAATAAAACTGATTCTTTGAGTATCTGATAGCTTATATACCTAGCTTCTAATAAAAGCATATACAATTTCTATCTGTTTCTATCTGAAATTTTCAATTGGGTAAGTTAAATTTTTGTTAGTTAGAAGGTTAGAACCCTGTAACACTGCGTGGGGTAGCGATTTATTTAAGAAACCATATAGGCGAAAAACCTTTTGCATAACTACTCATGCAGACGAAAAGCCTTTTGAGTACAAAATGGTTTTATCGGAATTGTCTATTAAGGAGTAACTTTTTCATAATATTGGTGGAAAAAATAATTGTCAGTGGCAATTTTATTTCTTATAGGAAGTCACCCGATATGACAGTGGAAGAAAAAGTAAGAAGGCCAACCTAAATAATAAAATGAAAGATTTTAGCGGCTTACAACATAATTTAAATGGTAAAGAAGGCATATACAAACTACTTACATGTCATACAAGAATAACTTTTGTGAATGTATGGCATTCCACGCCAAATCGGACACCATTTTGCTTTTGCATCTCGGATCTTTTTGAATTTTTTTTCTTTTAGTACTATAGTTGAGACTAGCCTCCATGACTTTTTTCAATTTTTTTAATCATGTTATTCAAGAGATATAAATTTTTAGAAAATTACGTTACTTTTTTTTGAAATACTCATAACTCCGCGAATAATTTACCAAATAGCACGTTTTTTTTTGAAAATGTTTTTTGTAAAATGTACTTTCTACAAAAAATATCAAAAAATATTTTAAAATAATATTACTATTAGATTTTCAAGTTTTTAAAGTAAATCGCCATTTTTAACAGTGTTTGTACTGATCGATTTTCTTTAAAAATTTTTTGTAAAAAACTGTTATCCATTTAACAATTTTTAAGCCTAGTTTCATTATGGGCGAACAATGGGTTCTTTTTTTTTCGAATTTTTAATTGTTGAGATTATATAAATTTTTTAAAAATTACGTTAGTTATTCTTGAAATGTTCATAAGTCGATATTACTATTAGATTTTCATGTTTTAAAAATAAATCACCACTTTTAACAATGTATATATGTACTGCTCGATTTTCTTTAAATTTCTTTGTAAAAAACTGTTATCCATTTAATAAACTTTTAGCCTAGTTTCATAAATGTTGAACAACGGGATTTATTTTTTTCTTGAATTTTTAATTATCAAGATTATATAAGTTTTTAGAAAATTACGTTACTTGTTTTTGAAATTCTTATAACTCCGCAAATAATTGACCAAAGAGCATGTTTTTTCTAAAAATGTTTCTTTTAAAACGTACCTGCTTTCTATAAAAAAATATAGAAAAATTTTTGAAAACAATATTACTATTTGATTTTCAAGTTTCAAAAATAAATCGTAATTATTAACAATGTATGTAGGTACTGATCAATTCTCTTTAAAAATTTTTCATTTTCAAGATTTTAGTTATTCATGTTGAAAAATATCTTTAAAAAAATGTATACTCTGGAGCTTTTGAAAAATATGTATGTAGGTATGTAAACACGGATAATACAAAAATTTAAAAATTCGAAAAAAAATAGAACCCATCGTTTGCTCATGATGAGACTAGGCTTAAAATTTGTTAAATGGATAACAGCTTTTTACAAAAAAATTTTAAAGAAAATCGATCAGTACAAACATTGTTAAAAATGGCGATTTCTTTTTAAAACTTGAAAATCTATAGTAATATTATTTTAAAGTGATTTTTGATATTTTTTGTAGAAAGCACATTTTACAAGAAACATTTTCAAAAAAAAGTGCCATTTGGTAAATTATTCGCGAAGTTATGAGCATTTCAAAAACAAGTAATGTAATTTTCTAAAAATTTATATCTCTTGAACGATACGATAAAAAAAATTGAAAAAAGTCATGGAGGCTAGTCTCAACTAGTACTAGAAGAAAAAAAAATTTCAAAACGATCCGAGATGCTAAAGCAAAATAGTGTCCGATTTGGCGTGGAATGTCCCATATGTATCATGAAAATGTATGTAAATTTTATATTTGCAAATGCCAATAAAAATTTTGTCTTTTCCGTTTCTATTGGTTTCTATTATAATATGAAATACCATGAATAACTTTTTTTTACAGGAACTACCGCTCGATAATGCAAGTTAGTCCAATCCAGTGCAATCTCATTAGCAAAATGAAAAAAATGTGAATGTTATTCGTTATACAGTATTCGCCAAAATAAGCAGTACCGAAAACGAAAATTGTATTTATTTTTTTAATTTGTATAATTTAAATGTTCAAAATGTGCACCATTACGGTGTAAGAACACGATTCATACCGATTTTGCAGATTATTGAACATGTTTATCAGTGGCGTAACAATCGGTTAAGGGAACCGTGTGCGAAGTTGTGAACGGGGACCCTGTTTTGGTAAAAAACAGAAATTAAGATTTTTTTACTTTTTTATTTTCTGATTTATCGAAAAGTCATGGAAAATTTTTATTCTGTCAGGGAAAACCTGGAAATGTCAGGATTTGATTTGGAAAATTTAGTGGAAACACTGAAAAATTATTAGTAATAATGGTAATACTGTCTAACGTTATACCAGGTTTTATTATGAGTTAAACTAGTTTTCTTGCATCGGCAATACAGAGCATTGTCAAACTGCTTAGCCATCTTATGAGGCTTCTTAAGTCTACTTCTATTTTTTAAGTGGCTTACGATTAACTTGAATTTTGAAAATAATTTTTCTGGCAAAGCTGAAGTCACAAAACACTAAACAAAAAATTGTACTTTGGTGCTGCTAAAATGGCAAACTATTGCATATTATGATGCAGTGTCGGCAATTTAAAATAAAGTTAAATGATGCCCAGTTTGTTTACCTCAATGAGAGAAGACTATCAAAATGTAATATTTCATTGTGAATATTTGAAATTAAATATTAATAGTAATACTAGATTATTTCATTATATTTTTAATGGCTTTAAATTTTTTTAAAAAGATTGAGGAAGGTCACAGTCGAACTGGGGCCCCTTTTAGCCGGGGGCCGCTTACGTTGCACGCACCGCACCCCGGTAGTTCTGCCACTGATGTTTATAAAGAGTGGTTGCCGCAGTTGCTGAACATAATATGATATTATCCTTTGTCGTAGTTCTGCAATATTATGCTGGCGAATCTTCTGATTGAAAAACTGACTCTTACTGGGGGCTGGCTTGTTAAACTTTTGTCGATATTTTGTGATAGACTTGTTTTAAACATGGGCCATTTATTATCCCGTCCATTTCCGTATGAGGAAATGAGGAAAGTATAAATAATGCTCTACAACAAACACTAACTTTTTCCTCAGTTGTGAGAACCATTTTCAACGCGATTTTAGCACTTGAACAATGTACATAAATATGACAACTAAGGGGACGTCCATTAATTACGTGAGACGTTTAGAGGGGGGAGGGGGTCGAGAAGAATCTCACCGAATCTCACGTGGGGAAGAGGAGGGTCTCAGCAAATATAACGTAATTCTTTTTTCCGCAAGAAACTGTAAAATTGCGAGAGAATTGGGTTAAATTAAGAAGGTAAAACAAACAATCTCGCGTGAGTTAGGGGAGGGGGGATCAAGCCAAATTTCACGACATCTCACCAAGGGGGGAGGAGGTGTCGAAAAATCGTTAAAATCGCCTCACGTAATTAATGGACGTCCCCTAATGACAAATAAGCCAAACATAACAAATGCATATCGCGCGCGCAATTTCACAGCACTCTAAATTTCGGTACTGTTTATTTTGGCGAATACTGTATTTACGCAATAGGTTACGTTTTAAGTCTTCTGTCGACTGAAACTCTGATTTCCACCAACGCCATACAGTCGTTTTTGACACAAGCACTCCTTGGTATAAATACAACTTTCGACGTTTTTTTTAAATTTTCCATATTTTTGACGCAAAAAAACAAAATAAAACAAAAGATTTGTTCCATCAAATAGTTCTCTCCAGTTCTAGGGTTATAAGCATGCTCTGTTTTTTTTTATTTATTATTTTTACTAATTAAAACTATTATTTTTACCTACTTATTTTTACTATTTAAACTAATTGATAATCCAAAAAAATTTTTTTTTAATATAGTACCTACTTAAAAAATTGTCCTCTTTCTAATTAAATATAGAAAAAAGTGAAATTTGTGGTATAAATTAACTGACAGTAACTTTCAATTCTTACCCCACTGTCGTTCTTGCTGCACCGTAATCTGGGGTAACATTGGCCCTTCGCGGGTAACTTTGGCCGACCTTTCGGAAAAAGATTGTTTATGCTATAATTCCTCAACCAACAATGCAAATTGTATGCTTCTGATATGAAATGATAGGCTCTTCACTTTTCAACACTATAGTGATAGTTCATGCTTTCACCACCGCTACAGCTCTTTCTCAAGTAAACGCTGTAAAAAGGGTGCGTTATTATAGTCTGCAAACTTCCATTAGTGGGGAACTTCTAGTAACTTAAGTATATAAATTTCGGAAAGTGTAAATCTAATTCTTACATTATTATTGAAAGAGGCTATATAAGCATAAAATTATAATTACTTTGTTTTGGTTTGAAATAGTAGTTACTTTTTGTTTTGGGGTAACTTTGGTCCTTGTTTTGTGGTAACTTTGGCCCGGGCAAAATTTTTGACTTTTTGATTTAATTATTAACAATCTTTTTGAAAATAGTTGTTTTATATTTTTTTTTCTGAAAACTAACTGAAGTTGTTCCTATTTCCTTCATCTGTTTTCAGAAGACGATGCTAGAAACTCAGGAAAACGCCTTGGGTCGAGAACTTACGCAAATTTGCATTTTGTTTACTTAATTATTATCGGTAGATATTTTTATTTTTATGCACTTACTTTCATTTGTATTTCTTGAAAAAATTAAAGTAAATGTTTAATTTCTTCCTATTTTGCGTTTTTTCTATTAATTATCCTTCTAAAAATTCAATCCCCACCGCAGATTTTGTACAAAATATTTAGTTTAATTTTATTCTTTCGAGCAACATTGGCCTAAGTCGTGATATGCCTTCTAATCACTGGCTTTAAACATGTGGGTCAAAGTTACCCCAAGTGTAGGTAACTTTGGCCCTATTTTTCAAAAAATTGTTTCGAGGGTTTGAAAGCGTCGAAAAATTGAAATTACGCTATGAAATTGTTTCTCTGTGTATGCTGAAGTAGAAAACAATTATTGTTAACAATTTTTGCATACCGTTTTTTCAAAATTTTGCTTAATATATAAAAGAAATGCGAAAAACTGGGCCAATGTTAGCCCAGATGACGGTACATAAATGACCTACCAATAAATGTCAATGAGCGAAGCACTTGGCTGTTCGTGGATGACACTAACTTCATCCCTTAGGATCTGCAGAAATATACAAGAGGTGAATGCCAAAGTAGAAAATATTTTAGAAAAGGCAGAACGATGGTTTGTAGCAAACAGATTAAAATTAAATCGTAACAAGACACAGAGATTTACTTTCAATGTGTACCAACAGCTTGATTCGGCCAAGTGGTTTGCAACAAACAGATTAAAATTAAATCGTAACAAAACACAGAGACTTACTTTCAACGTGTACGAACCGCTTGATTCGGCCAAGTTCCTACATGTACCTACACTTCGATACAAAATTAAATTGGAATGTTTATATAAGCGAGACAAGCAAAAAGCTGTCTGCAGCAATATAAGTCTCCGACGACTTAAACAACTATAACATCGCCTGTTGTAGTGAGAACAACATATTTTCCCAATTTCCACAGTGTTGCAACATATGGCATTCTATTCTGGAGAACGGCATCTGAAGCGGAAACACTATTCATCATGCAAAAAAAGCAATAAGAGTTTTGTGCGGCTTAAGACAAGTAAAGCGATGCTAAGCAGGTCCATGCGGCATCGGGTCATTCCACAAATGAGGATATTTAACACTACAACGCTAGGGGAAAAAGCTGTTACATGCTCCATTCATATTAGATTGAACAAACCTCAGCAACATCTTGACTACTGGGAACCAAAATTTACAATAAAATACCAGCGACAATTAAAGCCCAAAGTGCGAGGTTATTTGAAAGATAGAAAAGAATGCTTCCTATGGAGGTATCGTATTATTCCACACAGAAGTTTTTGGAGAGCAAGTTGTGATGTGTATCGTGATAAGTAGCGAAGAATCTGCAGACTTACCTACCGCATACATTCTTTTGTTATAATTTGTATTGTAATTTTAAGAGTGTAAATATTTGTAATACAGAGAAATTCTTTTAACTTGTTTCTGCTTGTATATTTTGTTCTATCTAAATGTTACTTGCTTGACCTGCTGTGTATTTTTTCTTAACAGCGAATAAACGATTTTGAATATTATTATTATAATAATAATTTTGAAAAAATCTATTTTGTCCGTGGGAGAGGTTGTTTCGATAAAAGTTTACGATTTGTCAAAAATAAATTTAATAGTGTTTTATATCGGGATCGGACAAAATCCCGCGACCATAATCCCGCGGCCACAATCCCGCCGCCACAATCCCGCCGTACCATAATCCCGCCGGACCAAAATCCCGCCGAACCGAAATCCCGCCAGACCATAATCCCGCCGGACCAAAATCCTGCCGGACCAAAATCCCGCCGGACCGAAATCCCGCCGAACCAAAATCCTGCCGGACCATACGTACAAACTCAAATTACCTTAATATCTATCGCAGGCTTAAAATTTATTATGTTTAAGTTTAGTTTATGAGTTTCTTTAGAGAAATTGTCCATAAAAAGAGATATTTGTGCGTGAATATTGATCGGTTATGTAGGTTAGTGTTAGTTAACGATTTTTCTTTAGCAAAATTATGCGTAAAAATGAGTCATCCACAGTGAGCTATGCGTAGGTTATGTAATCGCTCCATGAATTGTACTACTAATACTTCATAATCTACCCTGATCCAAATTGGTGGAAAAGTCTGCCGTCCATTTGGAGGTATCACCAGTAGATTGGTCTTCACTTGGGAGGGAAAAGTAAGATTTGTTTAAAAAGTTAACCAGCGAGTTGAAAAGTTTAAAGTTTTAAAACTAATCGAATGTTACAAGAAGAAAGAACAAGAAATCTATCACACAACAAAAATGACCCGGCGGGATTATGGTCTGGCGGGATTTCGGTTCCGCGGGATTTTAGTCCGGCGGGATTATGGTACGGCGGGATTTTGGACCGCCGGGATTATGGTCTGGCGGGATTTCGGTTCCGCGGGATTTTGGTCTGGCGAGATTTTGGCCCGGCTGGATTATCGTTTGGCGGGATATTGGTTCGGCGGGATTTTGGACCGGCGGGATTATGGTCTGGCGGGATTTCGGTTCCGCGGGATTTTGGACCGGCGGGATTTTGGTCCGGCGGGATTATGGTACGGCAGGATTTTGGCGGCGGGATTATGGCCGCGGGATTTTGTCCTAGACCGGTTTTATATTCAAGACGTCACATCAATATGTAGATTAAAATTTTGATAAAAACAATAATGGAAATTTTGACTGTGGAACAGGGGCGTAATTGATTGAAATTTATTTCTGTAATATAAGAAAATAAAAATAATAAATAATGAAATGTCATTCCCTGATATTTTACGCATTTATTATAGTAAGGAAAAATATTATTTTCAAATCATGTTCCAAAAAGTCTTAAGGTACGGTTTGCTAACAACTGCACAAGCAGCACCGCATAACCTTGGCTAACTGCTCTTTGCAATATCTGTTACGTGTGTTGCTAGACGATACAATTGAAGCGCTGCACATCCCAATAGGTATTGCACTTGCAGTTGACGCCGGTCGTAACTGCTCTGCAGCTGCAGTTTCTAGCAAGACCGGGGTACAATTGCAGCGCAGTACTTCTCATTAGGTATTGCAATCGCAGTTAGCGCGGCCGTAACTGCTCTGCTGCTACAGTTTTTAGCAAAACGTACCTTTACTTTGTGATATTCAAAAGTGTGTGGAAAAATACTACTTTTCCGCATACTTTTACAAGTGTGCGGGAAAGGAAAAGTTCAGAAACATAAATCTACTTTATTTGTAATTTACATTTACGGTTAAATTTGTACAATTATTACTTTCAAAAATTCTAAAAATATCAAGAATTGATACCTTCGAAGTTGCCTTTCGTAATGACGAATTTTCTTCTCGTATAAGTTTTCGATGTTGGTATAATAACTGTTATGAAGGTATTATTATCACCTGAAACAATGAAAAATCTTGTAAAATCAGCGAAATAGTAAAATTTTATTTCTTTCATTAATAAAAACGTGTCATTGTCCGCCTCTTTCAAGAATTTAAAAACATCGGCGTGGTTAAACACATGTCTTTCACTCGCCTTTCTTTGAACAACGTGTTAAATTGCAGATATGCCTTTTCATATTTGCTTCTGGATTTCTGTTAAATTATAGAGCTTGAACCGCTATTCAAAAAGCACAAATTGTAAAACCTAAGGCTACCCAGACGTCCCGATTTGGTCGGGACAGTCCTTACTTTTACACTGCTGTCCCGATTTTTTTTTCCTGTAAGTCGGGACGCCTCGATGTCCCGATTTTCAGAATTTCTAAAACCTGAAAATATTAATTTATTAAAATTTAAAAATTTAAATTAAAATTTTCAACTATTACTTTACTAGGTAAATGTAAGCACTTTTGCACTTATAACTTGTGACTCGCACTCGCCCACGTTTGTAGCAGGCAACCAGAGGCGCACTTGATCTGTCTATATCTATAGTGGCTCTAGAAATCATAAATACACTCCTATGTTAACAATGTTAAACGGATCTTTCCAAGACCTTTTCTCTCATATTAAAATCAATTTTATAGCAAAATGTTTCAAACATTTTTTATTGCAAATTTCATTTCCTTTATTTTTGTTTCTATACATTTTTCTATTTTGTTGCACCGTTTCTGAGTAAAAACTCCCATAAGAGCAGTGTTAATTTTATTAAATTGTTTACAGAGGTGTTTAAAGTCGCTGTTACTTCAGAAACGGTGCCACAAAATAGAAAAATGTATAGAGACAAAAATAAAGAAAATGAAATTTGCAACAAAAATTTTTTGAAATATTTTGCTATAAAATCGATTTTTATATAAGAAGAAGTGTCTTGAAAAGATGTGTTTTACATTGTTAACATATAGGAGTGTATTCATAATTTCTGGAGCCACTGTAGAGCTGTACCATTAATAAAATGGTACCAATAGTCAGCCAGTTAACAGTTAATCATTATAGTCCATTTTTTATCCTTATTTATCTTACATGGGGACTGACATTTGGAGCTGGCTGGAATTAGGTACGTTTACCTACATTTTGTACATTTTGTACTTGTCTCTACGTAAATAATAAATTAGTATTACTTGACTACTTAAACAAATTATTAATAGAAGAGTGGAGTGAAACGTGGAGTCAAAATGTGGGAACATCGTTATTGAAAAAAACTAACCATTTAAAAACCTGAAAATTCGACACCTATGACAATTTTGGCAATTTATAACTTTTGATTTAAACGCTGATGACCTTGAAACATCACCCCCAAAAAACCAAATATCCACTCCTATGTACAGTAGCGGTCAAAAAAATTGCATCGCCTAAAAATTTAAAAAGTTCATCGAAATAACGCTACAATTTTAAAAAATATGAATCGGTATAGGGGTTGCATTATACCATAGAGTAGCAAGTAAGATTACACTTAGTTGTATTTCAATTTTTGTGTAAGAAAGGGGTTCTAGAAGCATTTTATTTGAATTATGGCAAAATTTAAACAATTAAGTGAAAAGATTAAAACCGAAATTATTGCATTTTCGTCGGTGGAAATGTCAACACGTGAAATTGCAATCAAAGGTGGTTGCAATCAATCGTCTGTTGTACGTTTATTGAAGAAAATTTGCCATGACACTACTACAGATCGCAAAAAAGAGAGTGGACGACCACTAACAGCATCAATAGGCTTCTAAAGCGAATTTGGGTAAAGGATCAATTTAAAACGGCTTTGTGAAGCTGGATTTTATGGAAGAATTCCAGTAAAAAACCCCATTTAACTAAGAAAATGAGTCGTAGTCGTTAAGAATGGGCAAAAGCTCATCAAAATTGGACTGAAAATGATTGGAAAAAAGTGATCTTTTTTGATAAAAATAAATTTAATTTGTGGGATTTCGATGGAATGCAATATCTACGCCGGAAAGTTGATTAACGCTATAGTGATTCGCGTCTGCAGAGGACTGTTAAAAAACCAGGCGGCCAAATGATTTGGGAATGTTATTATGAATTGATTTTTAGAACATGTTTGGTGCTGTCTATCAATGAGCACTTTTTAAGAGTATCGCAGTACATCTTTCAGGACGATTTTGTCCCATGCTATAGGGTTAAAAGGGTAAGTAATCGTTCAAAAGTTTTGTTTAAACTATTATGTATTGAATTTTTATTAAGCAGTATCCATTATACAAATTTTCTTTGGCAGATAAATAATTTTAAAGAAACCGATGAGATTATTTCACTTCTATGGCCTGGAAATTCTCAAGATTTATACCCAATTGAGAACTTGTGGGGCATTTTTCTGGCTAAAATGAAAAATTTGAGACCTAAAACAAATGAAGAACTACAAAATGCAATAAATAAAGCATGATATGAAGAAATTTCCAAAGTATCAATACGAAATTTAATATTATCGATCCAACCCGAGTTTTTGCGGGGGGCGACAAAATATCAAAAGAGCTTTAAAATACTCTTAAAACGTGTATTTTATTTTGCAAAGCAGCAAGAAATTTTTTAATTTACAATAAAAACGTATTTTATAACCATTTTATATTAATTGATTACACCTTAATGCATTATAAATTTAATTAACTGAATTAAAAATTATCATAATTTGTTTAATTATACTTAAAACTTCATTTCTACAACATATTCTGCTTTTCAAATATACCAGTTCTAATTGACAATAATGTCCAATAGACATTTAATTTATATTTTAATGTAATAAGTAATAACAATTTAAACTTAGATTTCGCAAAATTTAATTCGCGATGCAATTTTATTGACCGCTACTGTATATCCCGATTTCATGATTTTAAAATATGGTAACCTTATAAAACCATAAATTAAAAAAAAACTTGTGATCACTTATACCTGTTCCCTTTGTAACTGGCACCTTAAATAACCAAAAGTACCAAAAGTAAAAATAACCAACCATTAGTTGTCAACCAATGGGCTACCAACCGTCAAATTTAAATCTAAATTTTAAATACCTATCTATTTTCACAAAGTATATTTTAGTAAATTGAATAAATATTTAGTAAATTCATTTTAATTTAGGTATAAAAAATGTTATTGGTGCTTTTTGAAACCAAAATATAAACACAGGGTGTTCTACGGAGCACTTTCCGCAAGGGTCGAACTGACATGTCATAAGGACAGTACAGGGGGGTGTTGAGGATTGAACCTCACTCATAACCTTAAGGTTATTATGGCCGTAGCTTATTCTAACATATAGCATTGCGCGAAAAATGCTATATAAGGTAAAAAATCAAATCAATATTTTCAAGAATGCAACTATATGATACTGATGAGACCTAATAAGGTCGAAACATGTCTATCATTGTTGTGTTCTTGATTATATTGATTTAACTTTGAATTATTGCTTTTTGAAACATAATTAGAAAAAAATATTGTTTGATACTCGTGGAAAACTATCTTTTTCCTATCTTGTATCGAAAATACTCGTATCTATATATTTAGATTAAAATAAATTTTAATTCTTTCATTAACAAAATAGTATATTACGTGCTGATAAGCGTAAGTGTAATTTTTGTGGACGAGTATGCAGTTTGGAAATTCGGGCGTTTTTTCATTTTTTTTAACCCTGCGGCAGTCGCGCCACTTATTTTCATTCAAGCGGTCGCGCTGGGGTTCTTAGGTCCGCATAATGAGATATCAGTTATTTTGTCAGATAATGTTGCATGCCATACAAAAACTATTTAAAAAAAGCAAATTTTATTTAAAATTAAAAGTTTACTAAATGAACTGTATTGATTCAACAGTTTAGTAAGTATAAACGAAATTCTTCTTTAGTATTTATAATTGTTAAACTTCATCCGTTTCAGTTTCGAAGGAGGTAGAACAGGTAACCTTTCTGTGGCAATGCTCTAGACAAACAAATTTCTCACAGGAACCACAAATAATTGTCGTCTTTCTGTTCTTGTGAGAACTACACACTTGTGACAGAAAAGCATACCTACACACATCCATTCGATATCCTGATGAATATGTAAACAATTTCAAATTTTATCAACAGTGCGGAACTTTGTTCCCCGACGCCACTGTCGGAGGGTTAACTTTCGAATTCTGCGTATAGTGAAATCTTGCATGTTTCCATTTTATCCTTTTGAATGCTAGATTTTTCACTGAATTTGCTTCTGGTATTCAGTTATTTATAATTAATGGGTTTGTTTTTGTACACACATAATCTCTAAAAAATTTATTTATTTACTTAGTTGTTTTTTTTATTATTATGAATGTGTTGTTTTCACCAATTTCTTGTGGTAAATGTAATTTTATAATTCTATTACCCCATTCTTCATTTCCGTTTTTTCTGTTTATTGAACTTTGATTTTTGATTTCCAGCTTGAATTGATACATTAAAACTCATTTTTTCATTTTTTGCATGTCTTCATTTCTTTCTTATTCATATTTCTTCTTCTCTATTGCTAGTGCAACTTCAACATCTCTGATGTTTGTTTTATTTCTGCAACTGTTTTAATTTCTTCTACCTCTATTACTCTATAAGAGACATTTTCCAAATAAATTTAATTAACCTCAGAGTCGTCAAGTGTCGGTTCAATAATTAAAATGTGTCTGTGTAAAAACGTTTCTCGTCAAGCCCAACGTTCGTTCGCCAATTATAATATTTTTAATTATTGAGTTATTTCATTTTAAAAGATTTATTTTTCAAGGGTCATACAGTATGCAGTGCTATACGACACGACAAGGATTGAACCGCGGTTACCCGCCTTCTAGTCGGTAGGTATAGGCTTATGCCTATAATCAATAATAGCAATCAATAATAGCAATCAAAAACTCTACTCACAGAAAATCAAACTTTTATTTCACAACTTTTCAAATTATTTTCAAATTAGAAACATAAATTATTATTATCAGTAGTTGGAGACTGTCATAAAAGCATCTGTCCGCTTCGACGAATCTGGCAAAAAGCAAAAATTGTTGTTAACAATTTCGTGCCAACTTAAAAATGATTGGCGCAAAAAGAAAGCATTATAGATTTTCTAATGTTTCTAATTAATTTTCATTTTTAAATAATTTCTACTTTTAATATTTACAAGATAGTTATTTTCAGCGTGTTTAAGTACATGATTTCAATTTTGACGCTGTGTCGAGAGGATGGTTAAATAAACTGAAATTAGTAAGTTTAATAAAGTGAACTTATAATAAGAAATTTCAAATAGATTTGTGGTGTTTAGTATATGTTTCTAAAATATAATATTTAACAAAACTAAACAAAACGTTAAAATAATAGAATTTTAACGGTAAAGTGAAAAATGCAATACCTAGAAAATCATTGTTTTAAAAAAGGAAAAACAAAGACATTAATAACTACTTGACAGGTTAGGACTAAAATATTTAAAAAACAAGACAAATAAAATAATATTACGTTATAGGTTATTCAATTTTTTGAAAAATAATTTAAAATTTAGTAAGGCCCTATTTTACTATTATTTGGTGACTATTTTTAAAATTATTTTTTAATTCTTTACTTAATTATCTTTTTTTTTTACTTTTACTTTAAATAAATAAGATGCGAGCTTTCTTCCGCTTGACTTGAGAAGCTCAATATTTGTAGGTAACATACTCGAGATGAGGGAAAAGTCTCGACTTTCCCCAAATTTGAGTGATGTATGTACTCGTAGGGAATAGCGCAAGAGCTCGAATAGTATCCGAGTAAAAACAGGACTCCTCTCTAAAATCATTTATAGATTAATATTATGTACATAAATTATATAAAAGTATATTAAAATGGTCAATACTTATAGGTAACTACATACATTTTTATTGTCTACAAAAAATTAAATTGAAAATATCAAATTTCCATTTTGTATAATAATTTATAATAATCCTATTTTTGTAATCCAGAAATTTTTAACAAAATGTTCTGTTTTTATAACAACCCTACTTTATAATAATGTAGAAACCAGTGGCTTAGTCTAAAACATTTCCATGGAGTGGTGATATGATTTTATAATTTACTTATAAAAAAAATCAAAACTACACGGAAAAGTATAAATATTTCTTCGATACCACTGGTGGAACATAATTATTATACCTATGTACTTACAGAATTTTCGAATAACGTTTCGCAAATTTTAAAAATTAAAGAAAAACAATATTTAAAATACGTTCGATTTGGTATACAAGGTAGGTAAATACTACACATAACTGATTTATTATATTATAAATTTATAAAATGTTATGAAAAATTTTTTCGAGTAATATAAAAATTTAGCATGTTGTATCCTATGTGTTACATGTATCTAATTTTATAATAAAGTAAAAACAATATATCAACAGTTTAAAAACATTTCTTTTCATAATGTTCGTTTAGTACTTGCTTACGAAGTGGTGACCCAAATTGTAATACTAGGCTATGATCTATAATCTACGCCAATGTTTCCCAACGTTCCTGAACTCCGCTGATTCCGCAAGATGAGATATCATTTAAAATAGATAAGCTTAAATTATAATACCATGCAATGGCGTAACTAGGAGATGTAAAGCTTTCGTTCCATTTAATAAAACCGGGGCCCCTCTTACATGAATGAGTAACGAAAAATTATGGTAAAAAAATATTATTTATCAATACTAGCACAAAATACCTTTTATATTTTTAATTTAAACACTTAAATTATTTTGAAATATTTCTTGGGTCCGCAGAACCCCTGTGGTTACGCCAATGGTTCCAAGATCTTTGGACAATTATAATAAAATGTTTTGTGGCAAAATAAGTTTGTGAACTACTGGTCTACACAACATAATTCAGTAATATACAGGGTGATTCAGACTACAATAAGTAAAATACACGTTTGTTACCGAGTGCGAATTACCCCGTATATTACTCAATGACTTAATAATACGAAGATTGGGAAAACTATTATTATAGCCAAGCACGAAAAATGTATTCTGAGGTACGAATCATCGTCGAGGGATACAATCGTAAATAAGGGATGCTATAATAGCAGTCGCAACCCTACTGCATATACAATTTTTTCACTACTAGCAATAAGTGAAATTTTAAAAAGTGTCAATTTTTGGTATTAGGTTTCATTACTTTACCCATTAAGTGGATGGCTAATAGTAAAATAAATTAATCAAAATATAGCAAAAATAATAACTGCATACAAGTTTACAATTATGTGATCAGCAAAATCGTCTACACTTAAAATGGTGTTTCATTTCAGTATTAATTAGTGTAATAATATGTACAATTTATTTATAAAATTGTATGAATAAACGTGTCAACAGGGAATTATACATAATGAAAATACATTCTATTACCAATAAAAATCATCTAAAATTGCAGTGTATTTAAATTATGTGAACATAATATAATCAAAAATTTAGAAAACTGAATACTAATAATGTTATTGTCATTTAATACATAATAATATAATAAATAAGTATTATTTAGCTAATTATTGATTTACGTTTGGTCTTAATAATACCTAATAATATTTGGAGTCTAAAATTTTATATTACTGAATTTTCTCAAAAGCAGACTTGCTGATATATAGTTAGATGATTTTTATTCGATATGGAATATAAATTTTTTGCATATCATGTCAATATACCGGGTGCTGAATGAGTTAGCCGAACATAGTAAATTAACATGTAAAAACTTATTTATGCAAATTCCTGCTTCCCTAATTATTTTAGAGAAAAAATGAAAGACACAAAAATAATGCAGAAATATAAACTGCCAATGATAAGACCATTAGATTTAATCTAACTTTCATTTAAAAGGTCAAAAAAATGCTTTCGAAATTGTTAAAATTTGCATTTATCGCACTGGCCATGTAATAAATTCAATTTAATTTATATTTTCCAAAATGATTACCATGGAAACTTTCATGGCCAGTCCGATAAACGAAACTTTTAACAATTTCAAAAGCATTTTTGGGCTTTTTAAGTAAAAGTTAGATAAAATCTAATACTCTTATCATTCGCAGTTTATATTTCTGCATTATTTTTGTGTCTTTCATTTTTTCTCTAAAATAATTAGGGAAGTAGGAATTTGCATAAATAAGTTTTTTCATGTTAATATCCTATGTTCGGCTAACTCATTCAGCACCCTGTATATAAAAATTAGTATTTGCATCTTAACAGACTACTTCTTTGTGCACAATGAAAATTGAGCATAACATAGTATAACTACCTTTTCTAGGGTATTTAAAATTTAAAAAATAGAACATCTTAAAACATTTTACTGAAATTTTATAATAAATAGTATGGATATTCCTAAAAAACAGTACAAACAAAACGAAAAAAAAATTACAAACGAGTAGCTTCCGAGCTATTTGATAATGACGCATTTCTGGATGCATCGGATCTTGATGTTCTTCTAGCACTATAGTATCCTATATTGGGATCGGTAGGGCTAATAACGCTTTGACGTGGACTTTGAAAAAATCGACCTTCGGCAGTGTCCGGTCCTGAAGGAGATATAGGATCAAGACACTCGCAAGAAATACTAGAATCAGATAATACTTCGGCGGAATATTTCGGAACCGAAAGTAAACTTTCCGTTGATTTGGTGGGTTGCATATATCTTCTTTGAGAATTATTACAAGTACTATAAATTGTAGGCTGACTAGAACAGTTAGAAGAATTGGCATGAGTATCTCTACAAATGCGAAAATAATGTTGAGTACTATTTGATTGAGAACATTTGTTACTTTGAGTTCTATTTATTTGATTGGCAGGCTTATTTACAGCACATTTTGTTGTATCTAAATATCCATAACCAAAACCGTAACCGCCAATTGCTTTGGTAGCCAAATTATCCCATGATTTTGGTTTAGATGAATTATATTGTATATAAATTGGTTCGTGGTTATATGTTACCGGTAAACATTGATTTTGATAATCATATTTGCCCACAGCTTTAGCAATTAATTGTTTAGAATTATTTAAATCGCTAGAACCGTCCCAATATAAAGTGTCTGTACTAAGCGATGTTGTGTAGCTAGCAGAACTTTCTCCGGTTGTCGTTGGTGCAACTGCACTAAGTTCACTAGAAGTACACGAATGGAGGCTACATTGACTAACTAAACCAGCACCAAATTGTAAGTATCTACGAGGAATCGATTGTGTTTGTTGAGCAGTGGAAATGTGTGTTTGAGATGCCTGGGAATGTGGACGTGGTTTTTGCTGAGGTTCAGTCTGTGTTTCCCCAGTCTTTGATTCTCTTTTTCTCTGGTCTTTCTGATTTCGAGAACGTCGCCTTGCACTTGGTACGCAATGAGGATCACAGCAAGGACTTGCCAAGTCGTAAGCTTCTAAACTTGTATTATCGCCGTTATTATTTGCTTGAATGCAAGGATTACATAAATGTCCTCCATATCCGTGGCACGAATCGGCATTCTTTTTACTTTTTCCATTATTTTCGTGTGTTTGATTACCTTTATTTTGTTTTTGTGGTGGATCGCATGGAGTTTTAACTATGAAATGATGTTGATCTCCTTTATATCTTGGAGGTTCGAAAGTTAAAAGATATTCACCACTACTGGTAGTCGATGGTTGCAATACGTAACTGTAGCGATGATCTAAGTATTGGTAAGCTAACATTACAGTAGGAGGGTGCTGCTGCTGCTGCTGTTGTTGTTGCTGTTGTTGAATATTAGCTACATCTTCTGTAGATACAGTGGGTCTAGAGTAAGTATATTTGGTTTGTGTTGGAGTGCCAGGTTCATTTGAATCTATTGACTGAGAAGCTTTTTTACGTGCAGGCAAGCTATGCGTTTTCCATTTTCCTTCCAAAAGTTGTCTCTCTCGAAGGCACAATTTTTCTAACTCGTTCATCTTACTCTGTAAGATTCGTTGTAATCGTATGTATCTCATATGTAGTTCGACCTGTATAAAATGATGAAGAAATAATTTAGCCTATAATTTATCATATTTGAAATATAAATATCACTAACCTTTCTAACACAGTCTTCGAATAAAACTACCATACGCATTCTATAATCACAGTTTTTAATAAAATTAACAAGAGTTTTGTGGTCGGCTTTCTCCATATCAGTGCCATTAATTGATAAAATGACATCTCCTTCTCTCATTCCTGCTCTGTAGGCTGGACCATCATAGTCGACAAAGTCTACGTAAGTTATCATTTCTATTTCCTGTTCCTTTTTGTAATGGATTCCATAACTTTGCAGTGTAAATCCGTATGATCCATTTTTCTTTTCGACTATGATGGTGCGTCTTCTTCGATCTTCTTCGGGTTTTGTTAATGTTACACGATCTGATTGCACGCGCTCCAAAATTTGAGACTAAAAAATATTATTATTAACAAAATCAAAAAATATCATCAAAAGTAAAAGAAAATCCGACTAAGCAAAATAAACTGCTACAAATTGTAAAAATAAACTTTTTTATCGTAAGATATTTAATTACCCGCCCCCCATAAATTTCGACTGGATCTACCCTTATTTTAACAATTTTTTTTTGTTTATGATTTTATTTAATTATATTTTGCGTAGATTAATTTTTATTTAAATTTTAACATGAATAACATAAATGTCACTTCAAATCGTGTTTTAAAAAAATAGACAAGTGAGTAACGAACGCTGTGATTTGGCTAAAAATGGGAATCTGAAATTTCTGTCTGCCACCAATATATCCGCACAAAAAATATTTTTAAAAACGGCAGGAAGAAAATAAAAATAATATTAAGCATTTTTTCTTCGATTTAATAAATTTCTTATTGTATTGGACGAATACAAAATATTTTTATAATATGTTGAAGAAGATTAAGTACCAAAAAATAAGAATAGGCAGATGATAAAAATTAAAAAAAAGAGAAAGTTTTTAAATATTCATACTTTAAACAAATGTCTAAAAGTTTCAATTAATTAATCATCTATTTACTAAATCTGAAAAAATCCATGTTTCCATTTAATCTTTAAATTAAATTTAAAGATCTTTTTAAAATTCAATGTAGAGTTTGATTAATTTATTTATTACTTTTAATTTTATTTACTGGTATTATTAGTAGTATTATCGATTTCGTAGTTCTATAGTGAACTATGGATAGCAAAACAATAAAATTTGTTTACCCTGTAAATGAAAACAGTAATAATAATAATTACCACTTATTTCTTAGTACCTGTATAACATTATCGTGTTCACCTAAATAAATTGAATGCGTCTCCTTGGTATTATTATCACTGACATTGAACTATAAACTATTTTCCAAAGGTTTTCAATGTTATGTTATTATTTAAATTTTTAATAAAAAAAATGTTATTTTCAAACTTTTATATTAAATATTTTGCAAATAGAAAGTTCGAACATTTAATTTAAAATTGTCCTCGTACTGCTATTATATGAATTAACACAAAAATATATAAAATTAAAAGTAATTTATGACAATGAGTCATAATATCATTTTTAATTGTACTCACCGACGACGCACATTCATCTTCGCTTTGATCAATTTGCAACTGCGACGACTGCTGCTGTTTTCTCATTGTATTTTAATAGTAATTTGTTATTGATCACCTTACATAATTATAATTGTTTTTATTACATGTCGACGTTTGTAAGTAGCACATTTCACTAGGAAGCACCATTTTTAAAGCAGCTGTTCGATATAACTACGAGCAATGATGGGAACTACGACGCCTAGCGTCGACTAACCGACGCCGGCCATTTTTACGCAACGAGAATGCCGCGCCACATTACAAATTAACCCACTTCTTTATTTTTTGTTTTATTACGGTGGCTATAGGAAGGCCTTCAAATATAAACTGTTGAACGTTTTTGTCACTTAGCATTGCAATTTGTTAGTGTTTTTACTTCCGTTTACAAACATATTCCTGACATACGTATAGAGCATACAATATTCTATAATATAACTAATTACTATTCACCGCAGAATACCAAACAAAACTTAAAAGGGAAGCTAACAAATTATTAAAGGACTGTAATTAAAATTTAAAATAATTTAGTAAGTACTACATACCGGGTGGTCCATATTACTTTCGAAACGTAAAAAATAATGCGGAAAAATATTTTTTTAAGATTTCTGTATATGGTGTATACTATACCAATACGTATGTACTATATCGGATAAAAATAAAAATGTAATAAAAAAGATAAAGAACATGAGGGTTTTCGCAAATGATGGATATTGTTTCTTATTATGTAGTGTATTATTATTAGCGCAATTAATACTACCCAAATTTCACCGAGAACGGAAACGACAAGATTCAGATAAAACATTTCAAAACGCACTATAACTTGAACTTTAACCTTATAACATAGAATTAATACCGGGAACTTTTGGACAGGTCTGATTAAAAAACTAATTCTTTTCGTCGACGTTTCGAACTATAGTTTCAAATTGAAACCCGAGCGAGATCTGGCCGTCAGCTAGTTTAATAATAAAAGAAGAAGATAAAAAGAAGATAAGTCGAAAAATATGAAAATTGAGATATATCTTCCTCAACTGTTGAGTTGTCGATGTCGAAAAAGTCGAAAAAACCATATTTGTTCGTGATATTAGCATGTGAATTTTTAAATGTGTAAAAATGAATAAATCGAAAATAAATATTTTTATTAATTAATTAATTAATTATTTAATTTAATTATATATTAAATTAATTATTTAAAAATGAAACTTAATTGATGACGGTGACGGTTGATTGATACGTGGTTTAAGTAGTGTAACTCGATATTAACCATATCAATATTTTAGAAAACCCAAAAAATGCACTAAACACTTTTCGGAACTAAAATGTTTTTAAGTTATCACATGTAAAATACACTGTAAGTATATATTCGCAAACGTTTTCACCATACTATGGCATCATCGGACGATGAATTAGAAAGTGTCCAGTGCATTTTTTGGGTTTTCTATAATATTGATATGGTTAAACGTAATTAAATTTGAAAATTGCACTTTTGCGATAAATTATTAATTGTTTTTAAAGCGCTTTTTGAATAATTAAAATTATATTTTTAAAAATTTAGTTAAACTTAATATTTTGACGCTCAATTAAATTTACAACTTTGCAATGTATAATGCTGCCTACTAATTAATATTATTATTCAGGGCCGCATATAAGAGAATGGTTTTGGGGTTTCTATACCCCCCCCCCCTTAACTATTTATTATAATTAGGTTTTTGGCTCATAAATTTGGAAACGAATTAGCCACAAATTCCCATATACTTTTCTTTTCTTTTTAATAAGCTTTTAGTGGTGGCGACGCTGGCTTGATGTCAAGCTAGCGCCGCCACCTCTCAAATGGCTATAATTCGCGAACGGTGAGAGCAACAAATTTGCGATTGCGGCAACTAATTAGCCACAAATTAGCCACAAATTCTCCATATATATTTTTTTTGTTTTGTAAAGGTGGCGGCGCTAGCTTGATGCGGGTAAATAACTTACCTGACGGTAAAATTTGTACGTCCTTGAAAACATATTCATATTCATATTTGATATTTACCTTTTTACAGTGGGCCAACCAAATACTGCAAACTTATAATTCTTAGGTTTTATTTCACAAATTTCAACATGCTTATTAAATTAAAACACTAAATCAAAGCGTAATACATATTTTTCCATTATTTAAATATTAATATATCCATTAGTTAATCCTCAAATGCGGTAAAATACGAAATTATGAATAAATATAATAATATTAACATCATTACATTATAAATTTTAAAAAAATTGTAACTTTAGCGTAAAAGTTTGTTACAGGTTGAAAATAGTCTCAATCGACGAACAAAATTATTCTGCTTTACCCCAAACCTTATATTTACCAAAACTCCCCGTCAGGGGGGTTGATTTTCATATTCAAAATTAAAAAAAAATTGTAACTTTTGGGTAAGAGTTTGTTACAGGCTGAAAATAGTTTCAATCGAAGCACAAAATTATTCTGCTTTACCCCAAACCTTATATTTACAAAAACTCCCCGTCAAGGGGGTAGATTTTTAAATTCAAAATTAAAAAAAATTTGTCACTTTTGGGTAAGAGTTTGTTACAGGCTGAAAATAGTCTCAATCAACTAACAAAATTATTCTGCTTTACCCCATATCTTACATTTACAAAAACTCCCCGTCAGGGGGGTAGATTTTCATATTCAAAATTTAAAAAAAATAGTAACTTTTGGGTAAGAATTTGTTACAGGCTGAAAATAGTTTCAATCGACGCACAAAATTATTCTGCTTTACCCCATACCTTATATTTACAAAAACTCAAAATTAAAAAAAAATTGTAACTTTTGGGTAAGAGTTTGCTATAGGCTGAAAATAGTCTCAATCGACGCGCAAAATTATTTTGCCTTACCCCAGACCTGAACTTTTCAAAAAATAGCCGCAAGTGTCTTCCTACACAGATACCAAAATTAAATATATCTGACGTGAAGGATCCAAATTTTATATTCAATTATAATACATGTACCACTCTCAGTAATTCCAATTCATTCCAGTCTACAGTAAATAGCAAATTTATAATATTTAAGTGATGTATCTTTGGAACATTTTGTAATACATTATTCAAAGTTCTTAAAAGAAATTTACTCAACTAAAGCCACCAATATCCAATGTAGACGATATCGAGAATTAAAAGATCGCTACAAACATTTAAAATGGGATTATTCCGTAGCCTTTATTGATGAGGAAAAATCTCTTTTATTATGTCAATTAATCATGAATTATACTCTCATTTTGGATAAGGCGTTTGTCTGCTTCGTGCTATTAGGATTAATCAACGAAAAAATAATCTTTAAATATTATGGACTAGAAGTCGAAGGCTCTATTGATATTGTCGAAAAGTACCATCAATGGACAATTTGCATGATTTTTAATTTTAGCATATTAATATTCTACATAACAACATATGTAATGTGTCTTAATTTTTTTAAATTTGGTTCACAAATAAAGCCAGAAAAAAATATTGAAGTTTAAATGTATTGTAGTGGAACCGGCAAATTTTTAATTTTTCCAAAAAAAATCCATAAAATTAATTGCCGTTAAATCTAAATTCAACTTTTAAATAAATTTTCGTAGTACTCAATATAAAATGGCACGATAACTGCGAGTGTCGTTTATCGATGCAGCTGCTTGTCTGTTACAAATTTCGCTCTGCCTTTATAATAAATTTTAATTTGTAATTTTCGAAATTACTTATATTCCAATATCCAAAATTTAAATATCCAATATCCAAATTCAAATTTAACTTAACAAAAATCCAAATCTTCATCAGACCCGGATAAAAACAACGCAATTTATTGTAATAATAAATTCTCACCATAAAACTATTTGTTTAATGAATAAACTCAATCTCACAATATTCCAAAAATAATACGCCAAAAAATGGCTAAATTACTCAAAAATTACGAGAGCGTAGCGGAACACGTCCGGTCTCGATACCCACGTCGGCAAAAAGCCCCTTCCCTTCCAAAAATCCTATCAACCTTCTATGCTTCGCGCATAATTACAAAAATTTAGAAAGATAATTTACAAAATTAAACTAAATTATAAAAATTAACAAAAATAAACAAATTCATTTCAAACAAATAAAATAAATTCAAAAAATTCAAAATTTATCGTTTGAAACACGACAGTATATTTGTCGCGCGAAATTGTCTTAAAATTTGAGGATTTTGACGTCATCAAAATGGCGATTAGTAACTAAAATTTGGTTACTTCATAACTTATTACCGGTTGGTACTTACTTGGTAGATACTTTTAGGTAGTGGAAATTATACTGGTGTATTGGCACCAATTGTTGAGGCTCATGTCGTCACATCCTGATTTCAATCGCGTGATTTTTTCAAATAAATTATAACATTTCATTAATTTTTTGCGGGCTGACAATACAGAATTTTGATAAATCACTCAAATATTCTGATTATAGGTATATTGAACTATCAATAAATGCCATTTTGAGGTGAATTTGAATTTTATGCAAATTGTCCATTACATAAAATAGAATCGTTTTAAAATTTAAAATTTTGAATATGAAAATCTACCCCCCTGACGGAGAGATTTTGTAAATATAAGGTATGGGGTAAAGCAGAATAATTTTGTGCGTCGATTGAGACTATTTTCAGCCTGTAACAAACTCTTACCCAAAAGTTACAATTTTTTTTTAATTTTGAATATGAAAATCATATTCCGACGGGGGTTTTTTGTAAATATAAGGTATGGCGTAAAGCAGAATAATGTTAATAATAATAAAAATTTTCAGTCTGTAACAAACTCTTAAGCAAAAGTTACAATTTTTTTAAAATTTATAATGTGATGATGTTAATATTATTATATTTATTCATAATTTCGTATTTTACTGCATTTGAGGATTAACTAATGGGTATATTAATATTTAAATATTGTAAAAATATGTATTACGCTTTGATTTAGTGTTTTAATTTAATAAGCATGTTGAAAGTTTTGAAATAAAACCTAAGAATTAAAAGTTTGCAGTATTTGGTTGGTCCACTGTAAAAAAGTAAATATCAAATATGAATATGAATATGTTTTCAGGGACGTAAAATTTGTAAAAAGTAAATTGAACAATATTGAACACAGCCAGTTGTGAATTTTACGGTTAACTCGAAAGTGAATATAAGTAATGAAATTGAGTTACTCATACGAAGAGAAAATGTTTTATAGTATTCTATGTTCAAGTATAATTTCTTTTTTTAAATTAATTATTACAGAATTTAGTTATTTTGTTGTAGGGAGTGACATATACAATGTATTATGCTTTTCCAGATGAATCTAAATTTCCACCTTATTTTCCAAATGGTGAATTTAAACTTCAATTTGAATTTGTTTATCATGATAAAATAATAGCTACAATTGATACGTAGGTATATTAAAATATATCGTCCCGTTGCTGTACCAAGAAAACCCAAAACTGTTTATTGATTTTACTTGTTTAAATTTGATTCTACTTTTTATTTCTCAAGTTTAATAATATTGAGATTCTAATAAAGTCTTTAATTATTAGTTGCATGATGTACTTTAGTAACAAACCACACTCAAATAAATTAATAAGTAAATGTAAGTTAATTCAAAATTAGCTCGAGTTGGAAAATACTCAATTTTAAAATTAATCTTTCAAAATACAAGATTATCTAAATATAAATTTTGAAAAATTTTTTACACAAAAGTTTGCTTCTGTGTTCAGGTTGTTTTCCGAAATCAAGCCATAATGTTATATAATAATAATAATAATTTTATATGATGTAAATGGTTTATTAATGGTTTTTTCATGGTAGATATTTAATGATGCTTGCAAAAATATGTCATAGTTGGTAATTTTAAAGCTTATTGCAGATTAAGCTTTTTAATGCAGATTAGTATAAGTTTACAATATTAAAAATTATATAATTTAGAGCATTATGCCATATTCAGTCCAAATGTTGAAGCATAAGTTATATTTTTCAATAGTTTTGCTAATGTGTTCATCTCCAACCTTGGCAGATGATTTTTATTCTAAAGTAGATATAAAATCTAATATTATTACTTATTAGCTTATTACTAATAATAATTGTTTTCAACTTTTACTTTTAAGTTTCATCAAAAGGATTATAAGGTCGATTTTCAAAGATTCGAATTAAACGGTTATAATAAATCTGTATTTAACTTTGTTAAAGTTAAAACTTTCAAATATAATCGAACACAGCCAGTTGCGAATTTTACGGTTAACTCGAAAGTGAACATAAGTAATGAATTGGAGGTACTCACACAAAGAGAAAATGTTTTATAGTATTCTTTCAAGTTTTTTTATTTATCCATTCCGGAGGCAGCTCTAATTTATTTTTATTTATTTAAATTTTTTAGGTGGTAGTGCAATTTTATAAATTTCTAAGTAACGAATATCGCATACTCCCTGGGACACGCTATCAGGTTAATTATTGTAAGTGTGTTAAAGCAAATCTTATGGGTATATTGACAAATTTTACTAAATGTGGAAATTATACCAAATGTGAATATGTTCAAGTAATTTCTTTTTTAAATTAATTATTTCAGAATTTAGTTATTTTCTTATAGGGAGTGACCTATATTCTGTGTAATGCTTTTCCAGAGGAATCTAAATTTCCACCTTATTTTCCAAATGGTGAATTTAAACTACAATTGGAATTTGTTTATCATGATAAAATAATAGCTACAATTGATACGTATATTAAAATATATCGTCCCATTGCTGTACCAAGAAAACCCAAAACTGTTTATTGATTTTACTTGTTTAAATTTGATTCTATTTTTTATTTCTCAAGTTTAATAACATTGAAATTCTAATAAAGTCTTTAATTAGTTGCATGATGTACTTTTGTAACAAACCACCCTCAAATAAATTAATAAGTAAATGTAAGTTAATTCAAAATTAGCTCGACCTGAAAAATACTCAATTATAAAATTATTCTTTTAAAAATACAAGATTTTATAAATTTAAGAATCTTTTTACGGTCCAAGTACTACGAGCCCCAATTATATATAAGTTAACATTTGACCTAAAAAGACATAAAAATATTTATCTTGAAATTAATACTTTTTGTATCTACATTTTGGAATTTTTAATAGCCCACGGGCGCCGAATATCTTAAGACGGCCCTGTCTATAATATATTGAATACAGGGCGTACTGTGAAGTGCCACCATCATTAAGTAGGATTAGCCTTTACAAAATTACTAGTGCTTAGCTTCGAGTCGCCCGGCTGAGTTTACCTATGAAGATTAAGGTAGAAAATTTCTACCTGGCTGAGTTTACCAACGAGATTAGTACATAATTCTATTAAGTGGCTGAGTTTACTATCGCTCCCGGCCGCGGCCCCATAAATACCTAACTGACCACCAATACTTTGAAATTGACTATAACCATAGGCGGATTTAGGGGTCCCCTTCGTGCCCCCCCAGAAAAAAATTCAGGATCTGCTCCTGACGATAACGCTCATTTTCTACGCGCTGTACCTATAAAACTATTAATTTTAGAAATAAATGTGAAGGATAGAAAATATGTAAAATTTTACGCTCTATATTTTTTTGTAATAACCTTAGTCAGGGTATCTTGAACGGTTACCGGGATAATGGCGAAAAAATAATTTTCCACCCCTTCAAACCAAGATGGCGGCGCGAGCGGCATCCCCTCAAGGTTGAAAACTTGGAATTTTATATAACTGAACAATCTTGCCAAATACAAACTTTCCTATAAAGGGTATCCATAGATAAGTTAGTCAAAATGCCCTTATATTTAAATATTTTAATTTACTTGATAAACGGGTGCCTTGGGGTGTAAAAATAAGGTTTTCATAATAATTTGCTCCAGATGCTTGCTCCACCCCTTCTGAGGGTCAAAAAATAGGATTCTTCAGTCATTAATTTTTTTCTGACAAACTAGGAAATAAAAAATTTTGAAAATATTTATAGATGTAGTGATTAGAGTCATCTTTCAACACATTTTTTTTTGATCACCTGAACACTCTATATGCCTCCTAAAACTATTCCAAAATGTTAAAAATCGATCTTTTTCTTATAGGTTTTGAAGACCGGCAAAAAATTTTTATTTGCCATTTTTTAGGTTGTACATAAATCTAACTTCCTGAATTTTTTCAGAATTTTTGCTAAGGTGCGCCAACCCTAAAAATCATATTTTCTGCATTTTTTAACATTCTTGGCTATTTTGGACTTCTTAACGCAACTAAAACTTTTTGTAAAATGTGTATCATGGGTATTTTTCACAGAAAATTAATCTTACTGACATATTATTCAATATTTTTCAACCAAAGACTCAAAATAAACTCGAAAAACTCATTATAGAAGTTAAACAATTAAAAATGTATCACTTTTTTTGTTATTTTTGTCCCTTTTCGTTTCTTTATAGAGGCTAGATAATACTCTTGACGAAAATCAAGATCTTTCTTGAACTGGGCAAGTGGTAATTACGTTTTTGGCCTCTTTCTCTTACTCTGCCTAATTGAAATATAGTTGTTCTTACATACGAAACTTTGCAAGCCATGAAAACGAACAAAAACTACATTTTTGGGAATTTTTTATGAGATTATTAATAAAGATATTGATATAAGCTTTGAAAGGCTTAATAAATATACTCTTAAAATACTTAAAAAAAATTTTTAATATGTTTTATGCATTCTTTATATACAGAAACATTATTTGAATGAAAAGTAGCGCTAGTGTTAAAATCTTGAAAATGGGCCATCTAAAACAAAACAAATCAGAAGTTTTAGGTTCCATATAACACTATAGCAACCGTCTGAACTAAAATTATCTTAAAATTTTAATTTTAACTACTTTTTTTTTTTAAAGAAACAGCGAAATAAAATTACAATTTTTGTGTTTTTTTCATTTTTTTATCGCCATTTTATTATTTTTGCATGTATATTAAAAATTTTAGTTTAGTCGGTTGCTAGTAATATATTGAACCTAACGCTTTTGATGTTTTTGTTTTAGATTACCCAATTTCAAAATTTTAACACTAGCGCAGCCCCACCTACTAATCGAGGCATGACATTTAAATAATGTTTCTGTATATAAAAAATGCATAATAGTATATTATACATCATGGGACTAAGGTGCTGCTTTTCATCCCGCGTGCAAAGGTTTGTGCACTCGGCTAATAAAAATTTTTTTAAGTATTTCAGGAGTGTATTTTTAAAGCCTGACAAACCTCATATCAATATCTTTATTAATAATCTCAATCAAAATTCACAAAGATTGCTTTTTTTTAAGCTTCCAAAGTAGAATACTGCTTTAATACAATTCATGCTTCTTAAAAGCTAATAATAATAATAATAATAATAAGAAGCTTTATTTACGGAGAAATAACTCCGTTAGTAAATAAATAACTAATAAATGATAAAGGAACAAAAACGGACAAAAATAACAAAAAAGTGATACATTTTTAATTGTTTAACTCTTAAGTATAATGAGTTTTTCGATTTTATTTTGATTCTTTGGTTGAAAAATATTGAATAATATGTCAGTAAGATTAATTTTCTGTGAAAAATACCCATGATACACATTTTACAAAATGTTTTAGTTGCGTTAAGAAGTCCAAAATAGCCAAGAATGTTAAAAAATGCAGAAAATATGATTTTTAGGGTTGGCGCACCTTGGCAAAAAATCTGAAAAAATTCAGGAAGTTAGATTTAAGTACATCCTAAAAAATGGCGAAAAACATTTTTTTGTCGGTCTTCAATAAATAAGAAAACGATCGATTTTTAACTTTTCGGAATATTTTTAGGAGGCATATAGAGTGTTCAGGGGATCAAAAACAATTGTGTTGAAAGATGACTCTAATCACTACATCTGTATCTATAAATTTTTTCAAAATTTTTTATTTTGAGAAACCTATTTTTAAGAAACCTATTTTCTGACCCTCAGAAGGGGTGGAGAAAGCATCTGGAGCAAATGATCATAAAAACCTTATTTTTACACCTCAAGGCACCCTTTTATCAAGTAAAATTAAAAATTTAGAGATAAGGGCATTTTGACTATCTTATCCATGGATAGCCTTTTGCAAGCTGGAGCCCTTTCTTATGCTCTATTGTCTATTGACTGGGCTATTGGTTATAATAGTTATTTATGTATCAAGGGCATTATGACGATGTTTATGTCGAGGGCAACCAATTTAAAAGGTCGAGGGCCGCTAGGCACGAGCGTTTTTAAGTTGCTCGAGAGCATAAATATCGAGTAATGCCAGAGGAAAAGGTGAAAGAAGATTTTGAAAAGCCTCGAGAAGAAAGAAGATCTGAGAGAAAAAATAAAAGTATACCACCAATCAGGTTTAACGAATGTAATTTAAATGTAAAAGATGTAAATAAAATTATAGAACCAAAAACTTACAAAGAAGCAATAGTTCAAAAGGATAAAAGTCAATGGGAAGCAGCAATGCACGAAGAAATTGATGCAATGAAAAGGGATACGTGGACATTATGTACTCGACCAGGAAACAAGAATATTGTTCGCTGTAAATGGGTTTTTAAGATAAAAACTAATGACAAAGGAGAATATATTGATCGATATAAAGCAAGAATAGTGCCACAAGATTATTCACAAAAATTCGGAAATGTTTATGATGAAGTGTGATTACTAATATTCCATTCTTGCAAAGCCTCAATCACAGCGTCCAACTGATTTTCTCCTAAACCACTGTACAATTTGCACACTTTCAACAGCTGTGAAACACCAGAACCAGTCACAATCACAGAAAGTCTATCAACATGTTGCTTACCGGATAGGTTACACATTAACTTTCCATCCCAATGAATCACAAGAGATACATTTGAAGAGAAGTCTTATTTTAACGCCTCTGCCATTTATGCACGATGCTTTTCACGGTGACGTTTTATAGAATTGCGATTAATATTACAATTTTTAATATTATACCCAAGACTCTGAGCTGTTTCAGCAAGAACAAATGTAGCGTTTCTGTCACTCATTTTCGTACGATCTAAAGCAGCTACAAAGTGATGGAGTAATAATATTTACCTTTGCTCTACTGAACCTGCTTCTAGGAGGAGAATCGTTGCTTTCGCTGTTGGATTTTCCGATCAATAGACTCTCTCCAATTGTATCTCTTCCGGCAAACTGGTTTTAATCGCAGCGGCACGATCAGATTTTTAGAAGAATACTGCATTTTGTGATACAAGCAAGAGCTTCGGCACACTTGTTCCTAACACGATTTGAAGCGATTTGACCCGAGGCGCCGAAACATTCTGCGTGGCAGGCTCAAGATGGCGGCCGTTTTCCAAAATGGCGGCGAAAATTCTAAATTTCTATTTTGAATCGTATATAAAGAGTTCTATATATCGTTTCCGATTAAATTTAACATAAGGAATACGAATAAAATAGTAAAAAACAGTTTGGACTTCTTTTGAGAGTCATTTTCAACATATTTGGGTAAAAAAACGTTAACAGTTATATAAAGAAGAATGCTCTCGAGTTTATTATAAATTTGTTCAATTTGTAGTATTCAGATTGTGCATTAAATAAAAATAGAATCAATAAACTAAACTAGACAATTTTATCAAATCTTAAATAAAAAAATATAATATACAGACTGTTCACGATAAGAGGTAACAGTGAATAATTCTTTTATCTTACTATATAGATATAAAAAAAGTTTAAATAGTTTTTTATTCAGCTCAAAATTTGCCATCGGAAACCGTTGAGGTACTTGGACCTCAAACTCAACCGGAAGTAAACATGAATTTTGTTTTCAAATGGCAACATGTCTTATTTTTAACATTTTTGTAATCTGCAGTTTTTTCTCTAAGTATACATATGTACATATAAAATTATCATAGGGTTACATAAGAACCCTTCCAGAGATTTAGACAATCTCTCGAGCGTTGTACCTACACATGTGCTTACAAGTCGTCATGTGAAACACTTTGATGCTCTTGTAGAAAAAGTTGCCTCCGTGCACACTAGGGTGTCGTAGTTGCAAACAATAGAGCAGCAATACAAGGTAATAGCTATTTACGTACGAGCTAGCGAAAGTGTTCCATTCCGGATTCGTAAGCCAGTGCCGTAACTAGGGTATGGCCAATATGGCCCCGGCCATAGGCGCCTTTTGAATGAAGGCGCCGTAAAGGCGCCAAAATTTAAATTAAAAATATTGTATTTATTATAGGCTCCATTTGAATAAAGGTGCCGTTTAAATAAAGGCGCCGAAATTCAAAAGTTCAAATTTAAAATAGGTGATCATTTAATAAAGGCACCTAATTTATATTTTCTTGTTGGTAAAACTAGATAATCAGTTTTATTAAATTTAATAAATTTTAACTGAAAGTTAAAAAAAAAGACTCTCAAAATTCGTCATTTTGCATCAAATTAAAAAAAAATTACGGGGAAACCCCGGACCCCTCTTTAGGAAACCCCACCCTTTAAGTTAAGGCGCATTTTTCGTAGTTGGCCATAGGCGCCAAAAGTTCTAGTTACGGCACTGTCGTAAGCTATCAGAACGAGCGTTAGCGAGTTCTGATATTTTGCTTACTCTTTTGCTCACCCCAGATTTCGCCGGCTTAATAGGCCGCCTGAATACAGAGTACCGCGCGGCAGACACATGTAATTGGAAATGGAAAAAAACACCTTGGGCTAGAATGTTGTGTTTGAGAGTTTCAAGAGTCCTGGGACAATCTTTGTAAACCAAGGACTTTAGACATCTCTACAAGAAAAAATCACAAGGGGCCAAATTCATGAGAGCGCGCTAACCAGTTCAAATTACCTCTTGGGAGATGATGCGCTCGGGGAATCTGTCTCGCAAAAAGTACATGCAAACCCTTGCTTTGTGGGCTGTGACGCCATCCTGCTGAAACCAGACGTCTTCCAGCTCCATCTCTCCCAACTGAGGCAAGATAGCTTCATTTTAAAAAAATTTTTCCTGAAAGTTTGTGTTAAAAGAATGAGATCAGGGTTTTTAATTTTTTGTGCTATTAATATTAAACCCAAAATGAATTTTTAAAAACCCAGTGACGTCACTGGGAGGTTTTGCTAAACGTGTAAAACCCTGTAAACAAAATGATTAAAAATGAGTTACTATTTTATTATAATAAACTAAATTAAAATATTCGTAGGTATTTTTCAGCAGCTAAATTTAAATTTACTGATTTTATATTTTAATAATAGTTATGTAAATTGATTTTAAAAATTAGAGAATTATCTTATCTGTGCTACGATAACATAACAAAATATACACGCAACTGGTTAAAATACTACTATAAAATATTAACCAATTTAATGAAGCATGAAATTAAAATTTTTTTCAAGTGCCTTAATATTTTTGAATCACTTTGTAGTTTTGTTTTGAACCCACGTGAACCCTATTTTATATTTCCCACCGCAATCAATAACCTAACCTGAAAGTTGTAAATGGAATAATTTAAATGCGTACATTTTTTAACTATATAAATGTAAGTAATAAGTAATTGCTATTAAGGTGATTAACATAAAATAGTGTCAGCATGTCTCAAAAAGTGAAAAGGTATGAAAAAATTGAGTTTCTGGGCGAAGGACAATTTGCAACTGTATACAAAGCCAAAGATACAGAAAGTGGTAATATAGTAGCAGTTAAAAAGATTAAAGCAGGCAGTCGCGCAGAAGTACGAGATGGAATTAACAGGACAGCGTTACGTGAAATAAAAATTTTACAAGAGTTAACCCACAGGAACTGTATAGGTTTATTAGATGTCTTTAGTCATGGATCCATGTCGAACGTATCACTTGTATTTGACTTTATGGACACCGACCTAGAAGTCATAATTAAGGACAATTCAATTATTTTAACAACTGGTAATATTAAATCGTATATGATACAAACTTTGCAAGGTTTAGAATATTTACACGCAAATTGGATTTTGCACCGTGATTTAAAGCCCAACAATTTATTGGTTAATTCGAGTGGTATATTAAAAATAGCTGATTTTGGTTTAGCCAAATTGTATGGATCTCCTAATCGTATAAATACGCATCAAGTTGTAACAAGATGGTATCGACCTCCAGAACTGTTATTTGGTGCAAAGCAATACAGTGTCGGTATTGACATGTGGGCTGTTGGTTGTATTTTAGCGGAACTATTACTGAGACTACCTTTTCTGCCGGGAGAATCTGATTTGGATCAACTGACAAAAATATTTCAAGTGTTTGGAAATCCTACAGAAGAAAATTGGCCGGAAGTCAAGAATTTAAGTGATTATATCGAATTTAAACCTTGCGTTCCGGTGCCATTGAAAAATATTTTCATTGCTGCTGCAGATGACTTATTGGACGTGTTATTGGGATTGCTGCAACTGAATCCACTTTCACGGCTTAGTTGCACCAAAACTTTACAAATGCCTTTTTTTAGTAATAAACCTGCTCCAACCATCAGTTCAAAACTACCACTACCGCAGAATATAGCAAAACGAGAAGCGGAAAAACCATCATTAAAGAGGAAACTAGATTCTATAGAAGGTGGTTCCCTTCCAAAACGGTTACAATTTTAATATATTACAAAACGACTGATTTCTTTATTATAAACAGATCCGTTTGTTTTTGCCTAAAATTGCTGTTATATAAGTTATTGTGTAAATAAAAGGAAACCTTAGTTAATTTTTGTTTCCCCACAATATTATTAGAATAATAATTATGATTATGACGATGTTTGTTTTGAGTTTAAGGTAGCATTTGTATTTTTTAGGAATCTTGTAAAATTATTAAACAGAGTACGGTTTTGTAAATATATAAAACAAAATTAAAGAAATAAATTTTATATTTTGAAAATTATTTATGAGAATATAATCTCAATAATAAGTAACTAACTTACACACTCCTACTAGCTATCAGCCATATTAATATGTTTGTTGAGTTTCTTAACACATTAAATCCTTCAAGAAGTGATCATTTGCTTAATAGTTCGGGCAATCCACTACCCTATCTCTGATATGAACATTAAGAATAGGGTAAATAAATCAAATTCATCAGTTGTATAATATCAACTGCTGCAGGGTCATATCTGGCATTCCCATAAAGATCAACATACTGCAGTTTAAAGGTTGTAACTCACCTATCAGCACAGCACCATCACATTTATTTACATGAGTTTAAATGGAAACGCGACGTGCCTTGCCGGTAATGTGCTTGTGCTGTTAAGTGAGAGCGCTTACATTTAAATACACATAAGAAATACAATTAGCTTGCGATGGTCAGTCGGCGTTCCTATGCTGTGCTGATAGGCGAGAAGCGACATTAAAGTTTAATACACTGCATTAGCTTGATATAAGCTCTGTTTGTTATCAAAATCCGGTGCACCGAGTACGGAGTAACTAGTGTAATGAGTGCTACTCAGAATTCGCCAATGCGCCGGTGCAGCCAACAATCTGTAACTGTTAACAAACGCCTTTAGTCTTTATTTTCAAAAAGATTATTATTTAAAGAATTGTAAATATGGGAGTAGCCAACATATAAATAGTAGGATATTGCTAATTTCAAGTTTTTCCACCTATAAGTTGTTTCTGCACTCGCTACACTACATATTTTGTTGGAGTAAAAAGTGTAGTCCAGAGTACTCCGGGACTACGCGGATTTTCATAACAAATGGGTTGTACTAACTGCACTTTTTGCACTGATGCATACCAAACGCTTTTAGAGTACTAAGTGTAGTTTGAGTTTCACTAGGACTGTGATAACAAACAGAGCTATAATCAGCAGTGTAACAGCAACTTAACTAAAAGAGGCCGAATTACATTTTTTTCCATACTTAGCATTTCCAAATTATAATATTTCTAAACTTTGTAGACTTCCTTTATGCTCACCCAGGGGAACTAAAACCTCACCCCCCAAAAGCTCCAACAAATTGAAAAATCAAAACAACTTAATATGAACTAAAATTCGATTAACTAAAGAAAACTTTAAATATCTTGTAATATACTTCAATTTATTGTTAATTAAATTATTATAAAAATCCAAATTTTATGTAAATTACAAATTAATAATCAAATCCGTATTCAAAGTAAGATGAATCCAAGGTGTGAACTCGAACATATCCATCTTCACCACCTGAACAGTAACTTTTACCATCGGGATGAAACATCACACTATTGATTGGACCAAAATGACCTTTAACTCTTGCAAATTCTTCCTCAAATACTAAATGGAAAAATCTTGAATCGAACTTTCCTATTCTTGTAGACGTGGTCGTGACGTCCATCGCATCTTGTCCACCACCAAGTACTACATGTTCCAATATAGGGCTAATAGTAGCAGAGTTGACAGGACGCTCTGTTTTATATGTTTTCAACAGTACCAAAGATTCAGAATCGAATAGTTTTGCAGTATGATCTTTAGAAGATGTAATAAACATTGTGCCTTCCTTTGACATTTGCATATCTGTTATGACATTTGTATGTTCTTTGGCCGTGTGAAGTTTTTTACCAGTTTTTAAATCCCATTGTGTAATTTCACCATTTTCGTGACCGGTTAAAAGAGTTTCATCTAAAGCACCCCATAATAAAGAAGATACACGTGGGCCATTCACTGGTATTCTTAAAATAGGATCCGACTCTCCGATACTTTCATCCACATTTCGAACGTCAATAATAAAAATTTCGCATTGATGGCCCATAGCCTTGTCGGTGGCATATGCAGCCATAGTGCCAGAATAACTGAAATTACAAGCACGAACTGACGAATTTGTAGTAATAGTTCCAATAGATTTGCCAGTCTGAATATCCCATACTTTTAAAGTATTATCTCCAGCGCCCGATAAAAATGTAGTTGTTGTCCAATCTACATCGATGCACCATACCGCTCCTTGATGGCCATTAAATGTGCCCAGGCGTTCACCATTTAAAGAAAACCAAACATTGGGTTTGGTGTCCTTAGAAGAAGAAAACAGCAAATCCCCTTCTCTGCTATACTTAATCTGAGTAATAGCACGCTCGTGGCCGTGCAAAAGTATTGGTTTCTGAAAGATGATAAAAATTGAGGTTAAATTTATTCCAACAATATGGTGAGGTTTTGCTTCATATTTATAACTACAAAAAACTCATAAAACATCTTACCATTGTTATATCGATACGTAATACTGTGGTGATATTCTACGTAAATGAGAATAATACAATTTTCGTTGCACCAAAATTGCGGTCCTAAGTTTTTAACCTAAGTTATGCCAATCTAGTAATACCAATGGTACCAACTCCACTTATCTAGTGATTCACACAATGAATTTCAAGGGCGACTCGTGAATCAAAAAATAATACAGTAGAACCCCTATCATTCGACATAAACGGGACCCATTTCCTGTCCAAACATAGATTGTGGCGAATAGGGAAATGAAATAAATATCTTTATATGATATAAACATATCATGTTATTCTTGATTACGATAAGAATTTATTTACACTATGCATTACCCAGCCACCTTTATGATTTAATTTAAATATACAAATTTTGTAAAAAGAATTATTTTGCTAAAATGTTATTAGATACATAATATAAAATTTAAAATAACTTTATATTTTACGAATAAATTTTATAAATTAAATGAAAATATTGTGACGATACGCGTTACAAAATAACAAAACTATTATACTATTAGAATGTAAATATTTTATTTTTATTAATTTCTAATAACCTCTTTCAAATTTAAATACTTTTTATTTTAGCACTGAAAATGCTGTTATTTTGCTATTATCATGTTTCAAGCATTATAACGTAGGTAATCAATCTGTCTGCCTACGTCCTGAACTCCAGTCGTGGCGAGATAAGCTCACAACTTGGGCGTTATCACCTCATAATTATCTGTCCATTAGAATGAGAAATTCTCGGAATTGTCGAATAAGGGGGTGTCGAATAATGGGGGTTCTACTGTAGTAAAAACAAATGTAAAAACGAATTTTATCCAGGGCTGTTCGCAATCAGTTTCACAAAGGCAGTCAAAACTGAGGGCGGCAAAAACTTCAAATAATTAATGTTATTATCAAAGGTTATTATTTAATAGATGTATTTTAATTTTAAAGAGCAAATACCAAATATATAGGTGTTATAATGTAATAATAATAAAAATACATTATGCATCCTGTGTTGTAGAATGGTGAGAATAAAAAATAACAAATATCAATACTACTTAGAAAATTTTAAAAATTAAAATTTGTGGAAAAATAAACAAAATAATAAAAAGAAAATCAATAAATCGATAACGCTGAAAATATGGTTAGTACTGGGACAAAATTGTAAATTGACAATTTGTTTTTATTGGCGATCCAACATCCTGATATCCTTGTTTCCAAATTACTTGCCTTGGATGAGATTTGGTTTTCCTTTAATTTGTAAAGAATTAAATTTTCTACAAAAAAGTTATTTTAAAAAATTAATTTTCACAGACAACTCATGTTGCATAAAGTTCTAGTAAGAGTAACTTTGATTTTGATCAGAGGTTGATCTTCTGTTGTACAACAGTAACAGTAAACGTAAGCCAAGTCAAGAATTCAAATTTTGACTAATAACTAAAACCATATCAATATTTTAGAAAACTCAAAAAATTCACACTTTTTAAAACTAAAATATTTTCAAGTTATCACAAATAAAATAAGTACACTATAAGTACAAAATATCGCAAACGTTCTCACCATATCGTAACATCATCAGGCGATGAACTAGAAATAGATTTAGAGAACAGGTACAGTGAAACTTCCCTAACTCGAATTATTCTATAAATCGAATTTTTTTAGAAAAAATATATAGGTTTATCTTGTATCGTGCTTATGTGTAATTTTATATCCATAACTCGAAATTTCTCTAATTCGAACTTTTTTGGTGGTTCCTTGAAATTCGAGTTAGAGAAGTTTGACTGTATTTTTAAAAACTGTTTTTTTTTTAGAAAGTGATTTAATAGGGTAGGGGTATAAAGAATAGACGCTTCTATTTGTTAAACTAAGGGGGAGTTATTTGTAAATCTAAAATGCGGGGAGTTAAATATTCTTTGAAGATGTTTAAGTCAGTTCTAAAAAGTATGTGTGCATTTTTTGGTATTCTAAAATATTGATATGGTTAATAATGAGTTACAATACCTAAACCATGTATGAATCGATTAGAATAGCTAAAAACCTACCTAATAATTAGAAAGATGTCAAAGAAGTAAAAAATTCAGTAAAAAATACAAATATAAATTGACTACGTTAACATTTTATTAAAATGAAGATGTACAATGGAAATAAACTTTTTTAACAATTGGATACTTAAAAAATATACATTACACAAAATATGCCTAGGCACTGCAATGATGTACATAAGGGTACATTTTAACAAAACTATTAAAAACAATCTGTAATAAGTAATTTTGTCACGATGCTTAATCACAGAAATTGTTGCACAGTCTGATGAAAATGTGGAACACAATAATTGAATTCTTTTAACTAATAATATTTTATATTTAAAAAAATATTGGTCATACGTGGAAATTATTTTTGTACTTTAAAAACCGTACTTATTGTATAATAAAAGTCCAATTATTAATAACTTAAGTTTCATTCAATCGCTTGATTCAACTACTCAGAACATTCTACAGCAATTAAAAAATAATTTCCTTCTCGAGGTATATTTCACCAATACATCGCGCCAAAAATTATTTTTTAATTACTATTAGTAAGATGACACCACTGCTGATTTGTAATACCACAATTTATCTTTTCTTATAAAAATTTTTTGCGATTGCATTAACAGGCACAATAAAGTAATTTATTCTAAAATTGCATACAATTCAGTTAGAATCGACTTTTCTTCAATAATTACATTACAATACTGAACATCCCTTGTACGTTAATAAATTACTTTTAAAAAAAAAGAGATGAAGAAATACAAAAACTAGTTAAAATACTTACAAAAATAAGGCAACACGTTTTAGAAAAATAATTTAATTCAAAATATATTTTAGAATCAAAAATCTTAACCAAATTCAATTATTGTTATTAATAAAAACCCAATCGTTACACTTAATTTAGACACGCGTTATTTTTGATTAGTAATTATAAGATGCTTTCTATAACAAAATGAGATCCTATTATATAGGAATATCATTGCTTGGTTGTAAGTAAATATGCCAAATATCATCACTTTTCGCATTAAAAACATTTGCCCAACAATAAATGTAAAAACAAACAAAAGTTAAGGAAATACATAAATATTAAAAATATTTCGTAATCCTATTGCATTTGCTTGGACTGTTAATTTTATACTAATTTCCACAAGCCAATAATTTATGTATTTTAAAATAGTTATTTACATAAAAGTCAGGCAAATGACAAATTACTGATGAGGAACAATGTTGAAATACGAGGCACTTCGTGCCGAGTATTTTAGAGCACTGAGTAAAGTGAGACATTTTCCTGACATGTTTTGTATTAAATTTTTCCGAAAACCGTAAAAAAACAACATTTTAAAACACTGATACCCATATTCATAAACGTCCGTAAAAATTTTAACAAACCGTTTATTCAAACAAACCAATGGAATTTATGTTTCGATGATGATTTTCGGAAAAAGATTTACATGTACGTAAAATAATTTTTAATACATAAGGTGATGAGATAATTTGATATTTATAATTACAAATATTTTGGTATAAAAGCACCTTATGATAGAGCAAACGGTTATCACAAGATCAAAAATTAGAAACATTTTCGTTATTCTTACAAAAAAATACAATTACATAGACGTATGTATGTTGACATTTTAACTACTGGATACACAATAAAGCATGATTGTAAGTTTTGAGCAAACCCAAGGAGTACACATTGACTATAAATAATTAGTGTACAATAAATTATAAATTATCACCTTTTTTTATCACTAAAAATTAAAATTGTCATCTATAATAAAACTAATTTTTTTAGCAGATTTCCTTCAAACTGACAAAACTACCTTTGATAAATTAAGTAGGTATTTACAAAAACAATTATCAACTTTATCTCTTTACAGGAATTAAAAACCAAAACTGGTATATCGTTTAAGCTGGTGCTTGTAACCTAATCGCACAATTTCACCCTGATCTGCCGTTTCTATTTATATTATTTTACAACACCAAAACTTAAAAATTCAATTTTGAATATTAAGAATTTAAAAAAAAATCGCAAATGCCTATTGCACTTTGGAAGAATTTTACAATGTTTTTCAAGACAAATGAAATGCAGCCCTATAAATATTAAGTAGTTGAGAATTAAAATTTTATTAAAAATTTGCTTCATCTCTTTTTATTTTTAAAAATACAAAATTAATATTCTTAAATGGAACAATAGAGCTAAAATATATAATTATAATCCAATATTAAATAAATAAATAATTGGTTTACAATAAATTGCATTCAATTCAATATTATATTGCTACAGGAATAATACATAAAAAAATAATTAAAAATGTTTGTATGTTTACTAAAGGTGATAACTAACAACACTTGTTTAATTATAAAATAGAAAATACTATACAAACGGTTCATATGTTGTCATTCGCACTTACATATTTTCAACTGTTCCTATGTGATATGTTGCAAGTATTTTCATATACCTTCTTGGTCAGATGCTGCCGTTGTTTTAGCAGGTGATCCTGTTGGTAAACTTTTAGTTTCCTCCTTTTCTGCAGTACATCTGCAAAATTCAAATCATCATTTTAAAACCACTTGGAAGTATTTAGTAATAAGTATTTACTTACAAAGGCGGTAACTCACTAGAGGGCGGTAAATTATTTGTATCAGCAAGGCCCAGATCCCCAGCACTCTTTTCATTATCGGTTACACCACAAACAATTTGAGCAATTTCTATCTTAAGATTTTCTATTAGGTTGGGATCAAATAAAGGTTCTTGTAAAGCTGCTTCGGTGGTTGGAATGACCGTATCTAAAGGTTCAAAATTGGCTTCAAAATTTGCAAAAGAAGGTGAACTAAAATTAGCCCAACCCGTGCTAGCTTCCGAAGCATTTTCTTCATTAGCATTCCAAGGATTATCGACACTTATAGGAGCGACAGCAGACTCGCTTTGCATATTTGCCGATGCCCATGCTGAAAAAATATATATATCAACATATTATCATTACAACCAGTAATTTAGGCATTACGATCGACATCCATAAAGGGATCTTCCGGAGGTGGCGAATCATCATCACTGTCACTACTATAAGCAGCTGCATGACGTTCTCCCTGCTTTTCTATAACAGTTTGAAAAGTATGATCCCGATCTTCAAAAATTTGATCATCGGCGTCATCTAACGTGTTAATATTTTGAGCACATACTTCTTTAAACATCTCGTGTTGTTGTACTAAATCGCCCTCCGAGAGATCAAAATTCATACCAGTTCTGTGATCTATTGTACTGAAAAAAATAAAACTGTCATAATTACGCACAAGCTAAAGTAATGTACTTACTGTAAAGCATCGCGGCTATTAAATTCGTCATCGTTGAAACCGTAATTTTCTATATAAACTTGTGGTGCAAGTTGATGAACCTGATATTGCGTGAACAACTGCAAAAAGTTTGAAATAAACAAAGTTTAATTAAGAAAAATTATTAAAACATACCTGCTGATGAAGTAAACTAGATTGAGAAAAGGGAACATCACCGTACTCGTCGTTATCTTCATTGACTGCATTCGGATGTACACCAGCCTGCATTAACACACACAAATAAAATATAGGCAAATCAAATTAGGGTTTTGACTTGATTGAACCTAAACCACTTGATGGAAAATCAAGATTTTCTAGCAAGTGGTCCAGATTTGATAAATATAGATTAGTTGAATTTTGGGGCTAAAAAATTGGCCTAATATTATTGATCTAAATAAAAAGTTGAAAGTACCAGTAAGGTTTCCCTGGTCTTTTTTACTTCTTCTAAAGTAGTTTGGCTAAATTCTTCAAAATTGTTTGCTATTTCTGGTAAATTGTCTTTTAAAAATTGTCCTAAATCACTTGATGAACACAATTCTGCTATATTACACGCTATATTCGTTAAATGGCCCATATAACCCTGTCTGACACCTTTTTTTTCTGTCCTGAAAAACAATTTATTACAATTTTCAGTGACAAAAAGAAGTTGGCGTAACTCACTGCACATCGTTGTCATACCAAGCTTCTAAAATTCTTTCTACTAACTTACAATTAACTATCAACTACAAATAAAATGTTATTAAAATAATTTCATTAAAAATCTTACAAATATCAATCTTACATGTTTATATAAGGCATTTTCATTACCCGTCTCAGACGGAATGTGAGCTTTTAAAGCAGAGGCAATGCACAGCTGCACTTGTGCATGTAAAAAATTGTTCCAAGGAAATGCAAAAAAATGATTCAACAAAACTTGCATGGTTCCTAAAGATACTATTTCTTTTAGTAATTCTGAGTTGTCCGTTGATATGATCGTAGCTAATAATTTGGTAACATGTAACCTAGTGTTACCGAAAGGAGGATCTAGTACGCCAGTTGCAGTATTAATTGGTGTTTTCTAAATAAAAGTACATTAATTTTACTTATACACTTGCATGCAAACAGAAAAACTTACTTTTGGAGGATCCACTAATAAAGCATGGAAGTCCTGAAGTCGCTTCAAAATTTCAGAAGTAACATTCTGCACCACAGTTCGTTTTTGGTCAGCATCATTGACCTCATCACATCTAAAATAAAAGAACCAAATATTCAGCCAGCTACTTTAGATTTGAAAAGTAAAACTTACAAAACTTTATTTACATCTAGGAGAGTTAAAAGCACTTGTATTCCTCCAACAATACAACTATCAGTTTTTGGATTACTTAATATATGATCTAATAGTAAAGATATAATTGAAGGTCTAAAATAAAATGGTTAAATTTGCGAATTTTTATGTATAATTTGAAACCTACGATTCTAGAGTATTAAATAACGGATCGGGATCGTTTCTTTCTGTTGAATTTTTTAAATTATCGCGAGATATTTTAATAAAATCACACAATAATTGAGCAACATTGGAGTGTATTTCTTTATCGACAGATGGATCTAAAAGAGACACCAATGATTGCATAATACCTTGACCGTCCAGCCACTGCAATAGCAAATCGAAACGTTTTATCAATAATCATCGTATTGGTGATATAATAACAACTTACATTTAAAACATCTTGACGTACTTCCTCGCCTTTCACTTGGGTCATGAGTTTCAATGTGAGATCCATAATAGCAGAAGTACCCAAATGTTTTAATAAAAGGGTAACAAAATTCTCTTTAGCCTTTAAAAAGTCTAGTACCTGTAAGCAAGTTAACTGATAGGATAACCAGTTCTGATGGAAGAAGTTGTGACGGAATAATAGGATTGAAAATATTTTGTGGAAAAATAGGAATGGATGAAAAGGAAAGTATGTTTTATAACATAACTACTTTTATTTACAATTAAAAAAAAATTTTTAAACGGCAATATAGTTTAGTAGCATTTTGAAATAGTAGTTGTAATATTTTTAAAAAAGTTAATTGAAAACATTGCAAGCGATAAAAAGAAACTAAAAATTTTATTATACCTATTAAAATTTTATACCAACCTGCTCAGTCTTTTTGGTAATAAGAACGCCCATAATTTTACTAACAAAGGAAGCCAAAAGTGGATTTAAAGGTGGTTCATTGTCAAAAAATGTATAAAGTTTGGCTAGCAAATTTTGATCGCTTGCTAATCTCTCATTAATTGCAGGAACATCACATGTTAAAATCTCGCATGCTATATTACAATATTTAAATCGAGTTCGTTCTTCCATTTCTACCGAAGGCTCTGTACTTGTTAAAGTTACTAATTCTTCTATAATGTTAGGTTTGGTCAAACTAAAAAGAAAGTTTAGGTAACTAAAATTTTTATATTAATAACATTACAAAAGTTTATTTAAGCAAAACAACGCTTAGCTTGACCAATGACATACGTTGAAAAGCTGTTTCTTAGGAAATATTATTGATTAAGGGTATTAAATAGCATACAAATTTTTAGTGACATTCCAGAAATGTGAGTAATAAAATTGAAAGTGAATGAAAGCATGTAGAAATAAAAGATAAAAACCTCTTTACTTTTAAAATAGTTTTCAACATCCACCTTTGATACAATTGTAGTAACCAAAGGCCTTAAAATTTTATTTAAATTACAAAAAATTTCCCATCCCTTACTTTAAAGATTATATTTAACTTGGCATGCCTTGTGTATGTTCGATTACTTTTTTCTGTCATGTGGACACTTCTTGAAATCTCTTCGTAATCAGCAAAAAACTAATTTCGTCCTCAACTATTAGGCTTAATTTATTGATTGCATAGGTGACTTATCATGTCTATATAATGGCACACTTATGTAACTTGAAGTTTGTTTTGACATATTTAAACTAAACAACCTGAAGCATCTGTTTTGTATTCAACATGTTCAAAAATATCCGCGCCCAATTACAAACGTATAGTTGCCGTTCTTCCCATTAAAAACATCCCCAAAGCGGCCGCAACTCGTATATTACAGATCTAGAAAGACAGTATATTTGAGTCGCTCTACTCATTAAAAGCATCCCTGCCATAACCAGAACTCGAAAATTACGGATTTAGAAAAGTAGGATTATTGTTTTTAAGTTAAATTAGATTATAATTAATTATTAAATAAATTCCGCTTTTAATACTAACCTAACAATTCAGATTTTACTAATATAAGTTCTTGCATTTCTAAATTTATTACAAAATTAAATAATTATTAATTGTCAGCAAAATTATTTGTCGGCAATCAAGTCTTCGCCATAATAATTACCTGTTAGCGTAATTACCTATTGGTGAATTTATCATCGGCGTATGTACAGTCGGCACAGTTACTTGTCGATGTAATTAAATAATTAAATGCCATCATAATTACATGATAGCCCTCCATTTATCATGCACCATACGTTTCCATATGAGTAACACATCACTGCGACTTGAATGCAATGTTTTTGATGCTACATTCAGGACGCAAGTGTGGTTCAGGCCTAATGATGTATGCCCATATTGATAACTCCTTTTAACATTTTCTAACTATTAAAAAAGTGGTCATTCAGTGATGCATGTCGGATTCTTAAATATAATCTTTAATTGAGAACAAAAAAATTTTACTAGCAAAAAATACCAGCAGTATAGCGTAAAGCATACAAGACATGGTAGACTATTATGTGGTTCAAATCCTGGTTGCATCCGCTGCTGCAAATTAAAGCTAAAATGACTCTGACGGCCAGGCGTCATCAACTTAGGATTTCATAAGAACCAAAAAGTTACAAACTGCAGGCTCTTTACTTTTAGAAGAGCCATTATTTGGCCGAAATTAAATATGACATTATTTCTAGTTCAATTTATACTATGTTTTTCGGAAATTAGATTTTAAAATTATTGATTAAAAAAGTTACATTTATGTACCAAAAGAGCCACAATGGCTTATGAGCCATGTGTTGCCAAGCCCTACCGTAGACTATGCATAATGCAACAAAAAAGCAACCCATTGAACAGTTGTAGGTTGGCAATAGATAGCTATGTTACAGTTGTTAATTCAGGCTGCTATTATTAGTTACTGTAAATACAAGTTGATTATTATTACTAATGGATATCATTGGAGAATTCATTTTAGCCAAACTTTTAAAATACCTTATTTTAGTAATAAATAGCAAAAACTGCGCAGCTAATTAATTTGAGTATTTCAAATTACTAGTAATATTAGTGAAATTATCATTGAGCTACAGAATCTTTTTATTTCAGATCAACTTGTATTGCATTGTAAGAGATTGTAAAAGCACTGAACCCATAATAACGGAACTTTTATTTCTCAATAATTCTCAGCAGTTTGGTATAAAGGGGATAAGTCAGAAACCATAGTTTTGAGTAAAATGCAATTTAAATTATAATTTCCCTATACTTTCTGTGTATTTCTATATCTTGACATCTCGTGAATAAAAAGAAGCACAGTTAAGTTCTTGATATTAATCGAAAGAGCATTCAAAATAGATTTAACTCTATCAATAAAAAAAATATCGAATATCAAATGAAAGGCACTATACTCGTATTTCTTTTATTGAAGATACTTTTTGGTGACGCGTTTCGGCTTATAAGGCCATAATCATACCAAAGTTTGGTATGATTATTATGGCCATTATCATACCCAAGTTTGGTATGATTATTATTGCCTTATAAGCCTAAACGCGTCACCAATAAGTATATTCAATAAAAGAAATACGAGTATAGTGCCTTTCATTTGATATTCAACAGAACAACTCGTAATCAGAAGTGAAATCTTAATAATAAAAATAAAATTTGTCAATTTTTGACTTAACCCCTTTATACCAAACTGCCGAGAATTTAATTTGATTGGTACTTGCAAGCTCTTCCAACTCTATGTGAACGAAATTAGAACGAAACGATCTGAACGAGAACTACTCATGTACATAACACAAAACTGAAAACCAATAAATTGACGTTACTTTAAACACTGACGTTAATATTTTAGAGTTCATGATGTATACACTGACTTTTATTAAATCACGCACTTCTGTCAAAGCGGCTAATTTTTAGTAAATATGACAACATCAATTGGACCTACTTATGCAGAAAGGAACCAACCCACAATGGATGAGTTTCACTATTTTTTTAAATGTTATTATATGAAAGTAGGAGTCAAAATGAGCATTCAGAATTTTTTTCAAATTTTTTTGAGTACCTCTAAGGTAAGAAAAAAATTATTAAAGGAGAGGTCGGTGACGTCATGGGGTCTCCTTTTTTAAAAAATAGCGGGGTTTCAGAAACCAATAAAAAACGTGCTGGCAATTTGAAACAATCTAAATGGCACTGTCAAAGTGTTGCAGGTTATAAACAACGATGAAAACCTAACCTAACTACATAAAATATTTATGTTTTTTTGACATATGTATGTCATATTTAAATCTGATTGGTTAGCTGTGGCAGGCAGATTAAATATTTTTTTAAAATTCAAAAAAAATTTTTAAATTGTACGCTGAGTTTTAAGGCCAACCAATTACATCAACATGCAGCATTTTTATTACAGTTTCATGTTTATATATTATTTCTAAAAATTATTTCTAATGAAACTCTCCCATTATAAACCTGACAAAATAGCTATTAAATTTATGTGATGTATGTACTATATGTATGGTTTATGATTTTCATTAGATTGTGCAAATTACATTAAATAACTAAATAAGAATTCTGTAAAATTCACTAAAAAAGGAAAAAAATTAGTTTTACCAGAAAATTCATATAGTTGATTTTTGAAATTTTGTTGGTTGATTCCTTTCTACACAAGGGAGCTTAATATTAATCAATCAATTAATCAAAATATGATTAATCTGTGATAAAAATGTATATAGAAATTCAGATATTATGAAATTCAAGAACCTGAACTAAGGGCCGGTTCCACCAACTCTGGTTAAATACTTTAATCATGATTAGTTGGGGTTAATCATGGTTAAATGTAAAAGTGTGTTCCACCATCTATTTAATCATGGTTAAAGACGTTTAATCATGGTTAAACAGCCTTCAAACTAATCGCCCGATTTTGGGCGTTTAGGCGAGTTTAATCACGGTTAATGGTCGGTGCAGGCGCAATTCTTTCAATTTATAGTAAACGATAGGTACTGTTGACATTTTGAACATACCTAGCCTAATAACTAAAATGATCTCTTTTGGAAATACATTTTCGATTTGATTTTCGAAAAGCATAAAAAAAATATTTTATAATTATTTTAACTAGTAAACCTATAATATTTTTATTTTTATTATAATAATTGTTTATTTAATAATTCGGTTTGCAATTTTTCATAATTAACCTTTGGGCTAATCTTAGATGTTCATTTTACTTTACTAATTTAAAATAAAAAATTGAAATAATAATTTCCAAGTTTAGTTTATAAAATTCCAGGTATATTTCTGTATTTTTCACAAAACCCCTACTAGACCTAAGTTTCACGTGACTATCTATTAACTAAACAGGAGAGCTTTTGCAAGGAAAAACCGAGTATACACGAAATCCAAACATTTAACCATGATTAACTAATCATAAATACAAAATGCTTGGTGGAACGCTTTGAAGTTAATGTCGGTCAACTAATCATGGTTAAGTATTAACCGTGATTAGTTAACCAACGATTTAATCAGAGTTGGTGGAACCGGCCCTAAGAGTTTTAATGCATTTGCATTTATTTCCAATCTGTTTATATTATTAACATCAAAACATAATATCAACGCCCCCAACGATAACTATATTAACTCAAAAGAGCAATTTTGTGACTTACTATAGTAAAACACTTTGTTATAAATTATCAAGATTTCAAACAAAATTACAAGGTATACTGAGATAATACTCTAAAAAAATTAAATCAAAAACTATTTCCTTCCTTATGTTTATTTCAATTAGCACATGTTTGTTCAAAAAATAAATATCAATGTCTTATCCAATTTTGGACTATAACTGATAAAACTAGTTGTAACAATTTTTGTAACAGTCAAATTTTGGACTTATTAAAAGCGATTTTCAATAGTAATGTATTAAGCACAGCAAGTTGCCGATAATACTAGCTAAAGATGCACAATAGCTTGTATGACGATAATTTGTATTGACTGCAAGTGCAGGAGTGCAAAGTTTCTTAAGTAACAAGCAGGATAAGGTAGACATTCTTGCAAATAGAAAATAAGGAATGAACTACCATTTTACAACATGTCAAACATGGAATTTTAATTAACTGACCAAAAACAGGCGAATGCAACCTATCTAAAACTGAAAACTGGATTTTTGAAGAAAGAATTGGAGTATCATCGAGGGCCATGTAATAAAATCTATACTGTCCTATCAAGCAAAAAGGTCACAACTATCCAATTGATAATTAAAAATTATTAGCTCTTGAAAATAATATAAATTATAATTATCAAATTGAGCTACAGGACAAAATAAAACCATATTAAATATGGTTCTAAATATGGTTTATATATCCAATTGATAGTTTTGGGTAACAAAAAGTTTTATATTTTTTACACTTTTTTCATATTTCTATAATTTTACATGAAATTATAAAATTTTATTATTAACACGTACTATTTTGGAGTAACAACAAAGTTATGAAAAATTTCACCAAGTTCTAGCGTCACTAAATTTGAAAATAGAAGCTCTTAACTGGATGAAAAATATAGAAACATTTTTAAAAAAATTTTACAAGTCAATATGAAAATTTCATTTTAATAAAAATGTCCAATAACGTATGAGTCTAAAGTAGCTGGACAAATTTCAATTACGTCAAAACAGTAGATATAATCTAGCAAATCTTTTGAATTTTTTTCTGTACCTTCCTTCATTTGTTTATTATCAAATTTTATTAGTTTCGTTTGAATTATCCTTATGAAAGTATGCGACCAGAAATTTTTGCGTAAACGCGTTTTTAAAATGCTTGGCGGGCAGAATAACAGATGCGTTTTAAATCAATTTATAAACAAAGGGTTCAACTGAAGTACCATTTATTCCATAATTTTGAGGTTTATTAAAAATATTAGCCCCGAAAATATAAAAAAAAAACCGGAAGAAAAGCAATTCTAAAAAATCCCAACTAAGGTCCTTAAAGAAAGCCACCGAAAACAAAATTGGAGTGAGTACTCGCATATTACCATGGAAATTTCAAGATTTGCAAACAATAATTTGCCGAAATTTGAAAAAATCTAAAGTAAAAAGCTACAAGAGAAATGTTAAACCAAGATACACCGATAAACAATTAGCGGAAATACCCGGAAAATGCCGCATTTTGCGACAACAGTTTTTAACAGGCGATAGAATAAATATTTTGGACGATGAAAAGTACTTCATTTTGGCGAACAGTTGTGACGTTGCAAATAAAGGATTTTATACCACCGATAAAAGTACAGTTTCTGATAATGTAGAGTTCATAAGAAAATCTAAATTTGAACCAAATGTATTGGCGTGGTGTGCAATATCAGTGAAAGGCATATCAAATTTTTTTGTACAAACTCAATCGGGTATTGCTGTTAACACATACTTACATTAAAAAATGTTTATCAAAACGGTAAATTTTGTGCATAAAAACCATAAAGATGATAAAATCATCTTTTGGTCGGATTTTGCATCTTGCCATTATGCAAAAAAACATTAAATTGGCTAAATGATCAAAAGATACGATTTGTTCCAAAATATGCAAATCCGGCAAATATCCCTGCAGCTCGTCCAATCAAAATTTTCTGGTTAATTTTTCCACAATTAGTTTACAAGAATGGTTGGGAAACAACTTCAGCCGATTAATTAAAAAAACGGATCAAGTCATGTGCCAAAAAAATTGATATGAATATGCTCCGCCGTATAATGGAAGGTGTTAAAAGTAAAGTAAGAAAAATTGAAGAAAATGAACCACTGTGTATTGAAATATTTTTTTTGTGTTCCAATTGTATTGTGTTTTCTTAATAAAGAATTAATTTTAAGTTTTCTATAACCAACTTTTTTAAATTAAAGTTTGAATTCTGTCCAGCTACTTTAGACTCGTACGTTAAGACCTTTTTACTTTGCAAGCAATACAGGCAATAGAACAACACTGTTTTGGCTTTAAACTAAATTAATTTAAGAATTTTATTTGGTAAATTTATAAAAACTTTGCTGTTTTCTGGTATCTATCTGATGCAAAAATCTTGGGAGTCTTTTCTCTAATACCAAACTAAAAAATTTAATTTCTTCGTTCTAGATAACAATTGTACACGTGAATCTATTCCAAGGTATAAAACTATGAGTTTTAAAAAAGGTAAATCTACAAATTATGTATTTTTGAAACGATTTGCTTGCACAGCTAGTGGTAGAACAGTGTATACTTCAAAATGTAGTGATTCACTAGTATGGTATTTATATCTCAAGTACTGTATTGATAAACCAAGTATGGTTGGTTTTTGAAAAACAGAACTTAATTTAAAGAAAAATAAGACTTTGACTTACAACTCCATTAGCACTTTATTTTGTACTTTACATTCATTAATAATATCCTCTTCATCCATAAGCTCTTGTAATGTGACATCCTGCAATAAAACAACAAAAATTCATTTCAAACGAATAGGGTGGAAAAATATTGCATACCTCTTTAGCAAGAACAGATTCAATCTGTACAGATGACGACAGGTTGTACTTCCAAAACATAGTGGCAAAGTCTATAAAAAACGCCAGCGTGAATGTTATTTAAAAAATTCTAAATCAAAAAATTTGACATAAATTATGCAAATACAATATAAACATTTGGGACATTTGTAGACGTTCGTAATTTTTGACATGCACTAACCTTATTTAATACAACATACATGCGTCTACGATAGCAACAATTTTTACATAACGAAATATCGTACCTTTTTTAGCGTAATTCTAGAGGTTGGGTTAGGATCATTTGAATTGACCCCCGTTATAAATTTTATTTTTAAATTGTAATAAAATCAATAATCATTAAAATATTTTAAAACACATCTGAAATATATAATACCAATATAAATTATATATAATAAAGTAGATGTAATAAGAATGATTAAAATAATTCCAAATACACTTTCCCAAATGACAAACCGACCACCATTTTGGTTAACCCACAATGCAATTGGTTAAAAAAAGCGTGTAATTTAAATTGTTTTGTTAGGATCCAATTTAAATCCAGAAAATTAAAATAAACTTTAATAGTTTAATAATTTATTAGTTTTATCACAATTTTCTTCGAATTACTTACTAAATTGTTGTTGTGGTACAACATATTGATATTAAAATCAATATGTCAAAAAATTATCCATTAATTAGTTAAAATATAAATATGGTATGTAACTATAGCATTCATTCAGTAACGTCATTATAATAATCATCCTCATTGATAAAAAAAAATTAAACAAAAAATCTTTTGAAGAATGTGCCTAATAATACTGCCTTTCATAACCTAAAAATTCGATTTAACGAAAGAAAATTAAATTTTGTATGATTACGCATATTTCGTCAAGTAAAAACTACGCGCTAGCTACTAAAAACCATATTGTACGATATGTAATTAATAAATTTCACCACTAACAATTTTGACTCGCACTGAAAGCCATTGTAGCAGTCAAGTTGGTTATTTAATATCACAACAGGTACCACATGCTTAAAATTTCGATTCAGACTGCTACTAACTACTGCAACGACGAACAATCTTGTTTAATATTTTTCGCCGTTGTTTATTTCGGTGTGTTAAACCCACGCTATAAAAGTTTATGATATAATCATTCATTAAAAGTTTCAATGTACTACTTCAAAATAAAAAATAAGTACACATTACTCATCAGTACTTTATAACTACAGTTTTAATTTTTATTATTTATTTGACCTAAAAAATGTCAAGAAGTTTATTATCATTGCTTGCATGATACTACAGCTATGATACTGGGTGGCGCTTGGCGCATAAACCACGCATCGATTTGAATAATTCATAAATTTTTCATTTTTAATTATTTCCTTTTCGTTTCGCTCGAGCAATTCATCGTCAAGATACTCGGCACAAAGCTAAAATAAATTAAAAATAATAACAACCAACACCTCTTTAGCTGTTTAAATAATAATTAATAATCATTATTCTCTTATTAATTTTTTTATCTATGACCTGAAGTAGGGGGGGGGGGGATCAAATGTACTGTCTCTGGTAACGGGATGTAACGTCACAGGCATTTCAAATAAAAATAAAATTAACAAAAGTCTCCAGCCACCAGTACGATAACTCTCCCATCAACTCATAGTCATAGTTGATATTGTGATGTCTTTGAGGGTTCCGTTTAATGCCCAAAAGTTGTTTTGTGTGTCATAGTGTTTTCATCCCAGACAATGATTTTACAGTCTCACGGCACTTCACTCCTTTTGCTTTACTTTGAAATGTTGCACAAAGGGATTTCTGCTTGGGTGAAGCTGAAAGGTAGCTTGAAGGCAGTTTGAACTGTCTTGCTTTTCGCTCTCTCTGCAAGATGCAACAGCTAAGGTTGGTTACTTTACCACACTTACTATTCTAACCTTTGCGAAGAACAAGATAATGAGGAAGGTCTTCCCAGTACCACCTGGAACGTCCAGGAAAAAAACCTGCCCAAAATCTAACCCAACACAGTCAAGAACTCGCGGATAGACTACGAGCTGCTCATTCCTCAGAAAATCCTCGTTATTCAATACCTCTTTTGTCAAGGAGTTTGTATCGTAATTAATCTATGTATCTCAGGTTCTCAGGTAGTCTCTGTTTCCCAAAACTTCACTAGACCTTGTCGCTCGAGGCCTTTTTCCTCCAAAGCCAACGCAGTCTTCAATCAACATCGTTATAAACCCCGTCCGTTATCTGTTGCGCATTTTGCAACTCTCTCCCCGACTACCGCTGCTTGATGTACTCTGAGAGACTGTCTTTGTACTTCTCCCAAAAACTGATAGACTTAGACGGCTTACAGAACACCAAAATAACTATAATGAGCTCCAACAGTTTGAAGGGAGAAGCACTCTATACGAACATTTTCTATTACTTCTTCTTCAAGTGCCATACACTATGCAGTGCGTAGGCAATCACTTGGCTGAAGCCAAAATGACGATCTATGGAATTTCATTAATGGGGTAGTTTTCCATTGCCTTCCCCATAGCCCACAGATATATTTTGGGCTTTAGATCACAGCAGTGTATTCTGTGCGACCAGGATTTGAACCGCGGTTGCCCGCTTCCCAGTCGGCAAGTGTAGGCTTTAAGCCATACTGCCAATTTCTATTACTATTGAAATTTTCTCATTATTTTTCAGACTAAATAATTTGTATAAATAAAAATTCTGGGTAGTGAAATACTTTCACGAAGTAGAGGAGCCAAATTTAGGTACCATCCCGAGCGGCAAAAATTTCAGCTACGCCACTCTATTTATAACTAGCAGATCAAGCGGCTCGTCGGCCGCCCTGACCTCCTATAACAAGTGACAGTGGAATTCGATTGATGTGCAACTTCCTTGTTTATAATTACTTACATAATATATTTTAAATAAAGCTTAAGTTTATACAGGGACGTGCTGAACCGACACTTTTGAGAGAAGAATAGTCCTGAATTTCATCATCAACTATCACGGATTAGACCAATTGATCTGTTTCGATTCTCCGATGATATTCTGATATGCCTTCCTTTCAGAACTAATCACTCCATCTTTTCCTAACACTGTTATTTTTCTCTGCTGTCGATATTCCATCATTTGTTTAGGTATACGGCTATTGCTCTCAAGTAATCGTTTACGAATACTTTTTGGACGAAATTATTCGTGTGAGTCACTTTCGCATGCGAATGAAAGATTGGTATTTTCGAGCAATCGTCTACAAACACTTTCGCATAAAAATCACGCGAACTGCAACGTTTGATTCTAACCAGGAAAAACTTTGATGGTTTGCGAAAGTCTAAAACTTAGGCATGCGCAATTAATTAAAATTGTGTAATTTATTGTCATATATAAAGTGAATTTATAAATCAGTAAATAAAAATTATTGTCACTTCTGCCGCAATGCCTCCAATCATCAGCACACCAAATTTTATCTGAATCGGTTAAACATTTCCGGAGATACATACGACCGACATAGTAGCCCAGACAAAGATTTTTCTGCCAAAATTTTATTTTTACCACTAGTGCCCACCAGAAATATTATGCCCAAAAAGTTTGATTTCATATGGATGTTTCCAATGTCTTTGTAATTTTTTCTTTTTTGATTATGGAGCCACACCAAGTCACCAGGCAGGAAACTACCTACTTTTACCTACACGTCATATTGGTTTTTCACCTGATCCTGATCACTGTCCAGTTGAGTATAGCACTCAATATGATTGCGCATGAATGGGTTAACAAGATTCTTTCCAAGAACAGCACTTGATTATGATGCGCACAAACGAATTAACGAGATTCCATCCAAGAACGGCCCCCAAGGAAAAACTTTTTAGAAAGAAAATCAATTTTTTGGATAAAAAACTAGTCTTTCGTCGTCCCCTGTCCTTTTCGTGCCGTACTTGAGTAAACAGCCCCGGGCAGGAGGGGAAAATTCCCGGGACAAGACCCCTAATGGTCGTGCATCTTCTTCTTTAACTTGCCAACATAGTCATCTCTAGCAACTTCTTCTCCTGGTTTGCTTCCAAACTGAAGATTGCATGGCAAGCGTACTTCCATGTCCAAACATTATACAAGCTGCAAAGCTGGCATTTGTCCAGTGGTTTCGTGACCGAATGATTGGTAACTCATCAGGGACAGATGTAGATATTGGGCCCAATTCCGTCGATGTTCTGAGACTACCTCAGCAAGGTATACCTTCCCATTGTTTGGTTCATTCGTTCTACCAAGCCATCCGATTGAGGACGAAGAGATGTTATTTTGATCTTGTTAACGCCCAACATTCGGCAAACGTTTTGGAATAGAGCCGACTCGAAATTTCGACCTTGATCAGAGTGTAGCTCTAGACTCTAGAGGAACTCCAAATCGGCAAAAGAGCTCATTTTTTCAGTACATTTCCGACAGTACCAGTCTCTTGGGTAGGTATTGCATAGGTACCGGTCCATTTAGTGAAATACTGGCATATAATATATTTATACCTTACTGGCAAGAAACATTTTACCTCAAAACTCAAGTGAAAAACCTTTAACGTAATTTTATAAACGAATTCTGATTTTTCTCATATTGCATTTATCCTGTAAATGGATAAAAAAAATCATGACAATACCTATGAATATCACGGTCCTTCCAGATTATTATGAGCTTCTAGCCTGTCTGGGATACCTATTTACCTATATTATATCCTATATTATATACACGGTAGTCTCAAAATATCTTCCCTTTTCGTTTTGGTATGTTAACCTTTCCAGATGCATTATTATAACCAGGACGATTTGAGTAATGGAACTGACTTCTTTAGGTATAGTTCATCTGGTTGGACGCTCTAGAGTCTAGACTAGATTCCTCCAATTCCTCCTAAATTGTTGCGAATTTTTTGAAATTTTATTTTATAAACAATTTCATTATATTTTTATAACCTTTTCTTAGAACCTTAAAAAACACATCCTTTTAGGTCGGTAAAAAATTTCCGATATAAATTTGAATGTTTATCCGTTTCTAATAATGAGTAGGTACTTATATGTATATTATATTTTTTCGCACTGATATAGTCAGGAATCCATTAAATTTTAATTGCGCGTATTTATCAACTTACATTACCTACTTATAAATACATTTTAAAATTAATCCAAATTAATATTTCAAGTACAATTCCACTGCTGACCGATATTTGAAATCAATATTGTGCATCTCATATTTATGCATTCGATAAGTAGCATGAAGTGGTTGCCAAGTAAACTTGAAAAAAATAGTAGTAATATATTTGTGTTACACTGACAAGTCCAAGTCCAATAAATTTGGATTAATGTTGATGAATCGTGTTAATTACTGTACGTAACTTTTTTTTAGTTTACATAAATTTACACCAAAGTAACAATGACCAAAAATACATATAGAGCAAAATCTCCATGCAATAAATTATTAGTAGAAAATCGTCGATTGAATATATCTGGGAGTATTCGTGTAATTATTCGGGTGAGACCACCAACTAAAAGAGAAACCAGTTTTTTAAATAATAGAAATATTGTTAAAATAATTGATGAGCAAACAATTGTTTTCGATCCAACAGAAGAAGAAGACATATTTTATTATCACGGAGTTCGACAACAAAACCGTGATATTTTGAAACGCGTTAATAAAAACATCCATTTCACGTTTGATAAAATATTTGGATTCGAATCGACCAATGTTAGTGTGTTTGAAAATTCTGTTAAGTGTCTAATTGGAACCTTAATGGACGGTTACAATTGTACTATATTTGCATACGGTGCCACGGGCTCTGGAAAAACTCACACAATGCTAGGCAAAGAAAATAATAATGGATTAATGTTTTTGACCATGATTGAATTGTTTCATCAAATTGAGATGTTATCATCGGAACGTAATTTTAAAGTAGATGTTACCTATTTAGAAATATATAATGAAAACATTAGAGATTTGTTAAATCCCGAATCAATATTATGTTTACGTGAACACAAGAAATACGGAGTAATGGTAACGGGACTTCAAGTTCATAATATTGAAAACATTTCAAAATTATTTGAATTATTAGAAAGAGGAAATTCTAATAGAAGTCAGCATCATACCGATTCCAATGCCGAGAGTTCACGATCCCATGCCGTTTTTCAAGTATATCTGAAGATGGTTTTCAAAACTGCTGCAGTAAACACGACACGCATTGCAAAGTTAAGTATGATAGATTTAGCGGGAAGCGAAAGAGGAACTGCAACCGGATGTTCGCTACCTATATTTAAAGAAGGCGCAAATATAAACAAATCCTTATTGGCATTAGGAAATTGTATTAACAGTCTGGCGGAAGGAAAAAAACATATTCCTTATCGCGATTCCAAATTGACACGGCTACTCAAGGATAGTCTTGGAGGAAATTGCCAAACCGTAATGGTTGCAAACGTTTCTCCAAGTTTTCTTAACTACGAAGAAACTTACAATACTTTGAAATATGCAATACGCGCTACCAAAATAAAATTAAATTTGAAGAAGAACGTAATTCATCCCGAAGGAACCTTTCGGTATTATATGGAACTTGTAGATAAGTTAAGCAAAGAAAATATCCAATTGAAACAAGCCCTTTCTGTAAGTTTCCTAAACTACACTAATGCATCTAATACTATATAATTTGCAATTTGTTTTCCGCAGAAACCTTGCACATGTAAAAAACATGAAGATGAAAGTTCGATAGCTACAAAACTTCAATTGGAAATAAAAGATTTCTATGGCGAGAAGCAAAAATTGTTAAACGCATTGCTACCAGTAGAAAGTACAGAAAAAATTTTAACTTTAAAACAGCAATTTAAAAAAGAACAAAACATTGCTATTGATATGATGTGCAATAACCAAACGGAAAAATCCATCACCTTGTATTTTAAGACCATTTTAAAGCAAATGGAAGACAAATCATCAGTGTTAAGAAAACAACTCACAAATTTGAAACAGCAAACTGAAGAAATTGAAGTTAAAATTTCGCAGTCACTGAACGATGTTCCTGAGTTACGGAATTATGCCGAAAAAGAAGATCTTCAAATTTCCTGCATAAAATCTGAATATAAGGCAAGAATTTTACTTAAACATACATTTTTATGTGATTTTTTAAAATTGATTATTTTCATGTCTCTAAAATCCTTCATCGCCGCTTCATGGCAATATACCATGGCTATTGGTAGGTCTTTTATTTATTTTCTTTGAGTAATCTACAAGATTCTCTTTCTATCCGGTTCATCAATATTCAGTCCATATTTAGTGTTGGCTAAAAACTTTTTTGTATTTGTATAGAACAAATTCAGCATATTAATTATTTATTTGATTATTTTCTATTATTCTTCAATTGATATAGTATGCTATATTTACTTTTTTTACAAATTAAAGCATTCGAAGAATACAATTACTTTTTTATTTTGTTTGCTTAGCTTCCAAAAGTTTAATTCAATCTTAACTATATATTATATATTTATAGTATTTTCTTGTTCTAGGTGAAACATTTAGAGAAAGTTTGTAGTTTACAAACCGAAGAAATAGAAGTACGCAATCGACTTATAAAACAATTTTCTGAATTTATAACAAGATTTGCACAACTACATTCGCACGGAATAGTAACATCGAATTTATTTAAAAATTATCAACAAGTGGAAAATTTTTTATGCTATTTACCAAATGATAAGCCAACGACCGAAGAAAAAAGTGCTTCGGCAGTTTCATTGAAGAAAGAAATCAAGTCTTATAAAAGAAAACACTCAGAACAGCTTTCGAGGAATAACACTTTTGTAATTACTTCTGCCAAAATGGATAAAGATTACTCAGAAAGAATTTCGAAGAAAGGTAAAATAATGATTCCTTATTTATCGGCTATTTTTAGCGAAATTCTTCATGCTGTAGTTTCAAGTTACGAAATTTTAGGAAGAAAATGATAATTACTGTGCATTTTCTACAAAACCTTTTAATAAATTTTTGTAAAGTTTTCTTAAATAAAAGAAAGTTTAAAATATTTCAAAACAATTTCAATATACAATTCAAAGTGCAATTTAAAGTTACTTCCTTCTACCAAAGGTATGTAAGTAGGTATATTTCAGTTTTTAAACTTCTCTCCTATGTCTGTAGTAGTGTGTTATGGTTTAGGAGACATAATATAATATGCAAATTAAGTTAATCAATGCAGTTACTTCAAAATTTGTATTTATAATAATTCAAGAATGTATAGTCAGCACCTGATGAGGGAGACAAGGTTGGGAAAAATAACAACTCATCACTCTAACTGGTAACCTACAATCGTGCTCTTATAATGCTGATTCAAAAACCTTGTCCGAAAAAAATATATGATGTACTTATCCACATGACTTCATCATACTTTTGCAAAAAAACTTAAAATACATTTCTAAAATTACTTAACCCCTTTCTCTGTACACAAAAGAACGCGACATTACTCCCCTAGATTTAATTGTAAACTTTTGGTTAATGAATTACAAAATTAATTTAAAATCAATTAAATTAGGTACTAATTTTTCAAAAGTAAAACCTAAATAATCATTCTTAAATTTAAAATTTCCAATCAAAGCAAATTCTAATTTTTTTATATTCAAATTTTTATTACCTACTATTCAAATAAGGGCTCCAAACTTATTATGATATGTCCCTGATAAAAAGTTAAGCTTCCACGATATCTTATCAATGAAAATCATTATCCATTTTTGTTCTTCATGTATTTGTTTTTCTGTATTTTGTTCTTCATCTTCTTTAAGTTATTTTTAAGTATTATTTTCTGCAAAAATAATTTTTGTGCCTCGAATGTATTTTCATCCTTTTTGTTCTTTTTGTCTTTGAATTGAATTCTTTGATTTTACAAAATTTCCATTTTTTTTAATTTGTCGACTAATTCCAAATTTTATTTTATTTTCTGCAAAATTTTTCTGTTTTCAGATATTTCTTGGTACCATTTCCTCTAATCAACTTTAAATTTTTCAATTTAATAATACGAGTAACTCAAGTTATTTCTTTCTTGATTTTATTAACCATTTATTTTCATAGTTTGGCGTTTCCTTCTAATCTTTTCAATATTCGAATCTTTGTTGTCAGTAAACTTTTTATTGTTTTTAAATCTGCCATTATTATATTCTAATTTGAAAGAAACTTAAATTCTTGATTTCATTTCAACAAAATTTTCTTGAATCATTTCATCACTTGTACTTGTGCAACCAATTTTCTCTATTTGCTTTATTCTTTTATCGATTTGACAAATGCTGTTTTCTCCCATGTTATTTGTTAAATTATCTCCATGTATCTAATATAATATTTACTTATGTTATCGTCGTGTTTAAAATTTTCAAAATTTTAACATTTAAGTTAACTTAATTTAAAAAATTATTGAACTTTTCCTCTGTACATTAAAAAGAAAAGAAGATAGAAAGAATAGAGACCTTGTAGGGCCAGGGCTAAGTATAGTATTTGAGCGTTTAAAGTCACCAAGGAAGAATAACCAATATTTTAATTATTGTGGAGCGAAATCGATATTCGCCAGCGATAAGACCCAGTGTTCGCGACAGTCAGAAGGAAAGAATCCGCGGAACATGTAACATGCAGAATGTGGTCAGATAGACCAGAGATAGAGATAGAAAATGACATTGGAAGGAAGACTTGCCAGAGCGGTGCAAATCCAGAGGTCATCGACTGGGAGACTACCCGGTAGATCACATAAGAGATGGTACGAAAGCTGAACGTTATTGTCACAGGACAACAGCCCCGAAGAAAATACGAAAGTAATATGGGAAAAAACAGGACATTGTCCTAAAATACGAAGAAGAAATCGATATAAAAAGTTGTTATTTTTTTGATAGGATGGGACTTGATGGGTCTTTGTCCAGTAGGTTATCCAGCATCTGAAAAAAGCTTTGACAACATTTTTCTGTGGTTTTGACCTTTAATAATAAAAAATTGATGTTTTCTGAAAATTGCGAAATTAACATATTTGCACAAAATATATTTATAATTTTATTTATAGTGACTTCATAAGTTTCAATTTCCACTGATGTTTAGTTTGCAAAAAAGCAAAATAGAAAAATTATTACCGATACCTAGCGTTTTTATTTCGCGTTTATTTGTACTCCCGCTTTGGTGCCTTTTAGATATCGTGACCAAACGAAACACTTCTCTTCGAAAATATATCATATAATAAAATAAAATTTAAATTTACAAAATACAAAAATAATTTATAACACAATACTAAACATACTTTAAATAAGTACTAAAATAAGTGTTCTAAAACTGTTACTACCTAAGCAGTTTTCTACAGTAATCTACCTATACTACAAAAAATTTTAAGCTTATATTACATTTGGTGTAACTGGAATAATACTTTAAACTGTTTTTGGGCAAAGATTTTTAAAAAATTATTTTTTTATATTATTTTTAATTTCAGAGACTATATGATTTTTTATTCTTTATTTAGAACATAATTTCGTTTAATTTTGCTAGTGGTAACTAGTACGACGAGAAAAAAGTTTAATTAATGAAATAATCAATTATTACTTAAATTTAAATTCTCAATTGAAAATCAGCGATTTTTCAAAAAATATTTTCGAAACCAAAATATATAACGCACTCATAAGAATAAACAGTTCACATTCTAAAGATACATATATTAACTTTTTAGGTATTCCAATATCTGCAAAGCCAAAACCAATTTTAAGTGCACATTTGGAAAATAAAGGTGATATAAAATAATAAAGGACATATTAATTTAAAAAAACATATCATTATTTTAGTCAGATCACTCAATTGTACCTATACTAGAAAATAATGATTTACTGTTATTTGATTCTATTATTATCGAAAACATTTAAGTTCTGTTTAAATCTTGTAATATTACCCATCTTACTGGATAGTTTGTTATTGTAACTTGTTATTTCTGTTATTGCTTTATTAATTTATAACATAAGTAACTGTAAACCACAAAAGCATTGCTATTAATAAATATGTTAAAAAATATATTATATTATATTTACAAATAAACCTACTTTTAAATGGATAAAAATTTATTTCGTTTCCTATGGATCTATCTAAAAAAACCGTCGAAAACAAAAACATAGAAAGTCAAAAATACCGAAAAACAAAATAAACCCAACTCAAAAACAAAAGCATCGAAAATAAGAATAAAACAAAACAAAGCAATAGTAAATTTGTTTCTTAATCTAATTACTTTTAAATTATTAATTAAACAACTTATTACTAATTCTTCTCTTTATTTTTCACAAATTAAACAGGGGCGGAACTACCGGGGTGCGGCAGGTTCGACGCACGCGGGCGCCCGGCCAAAAAGGCTCCCAGTTCTACTGTGACCTTCCTCAATCCTTTTAAAATAATGTAAAACCATTAAAACTATAATGAAGTAATCTAGTATTAGTATTTAATTTTTAATATTCAGAATAAAATATTATATTTTTTCAGTCTACTCTTATATTGAGGTTAACAATGTATATAGGTATCATTTATCCTTATTTTAAATTGCCGAGAGTGCATCATAAAAAATTAATATGCAATGATTTCCCATTTTAGTAGCACCAAAGTACAATTTTTTGTTTAGTGATTTGTGACTTAAGCTTTGCTATAAAGTTCATTTTTAAAATTACAGTAGTTAATCATAACCCACTTAAAAAGTAGAAGTAGACTTAAAAAGCCTCATAGAAGGCTAAGCAATTCGGCAATGCTCTGATGTATTGAAAATCAAGTTACCTGAAATGTAGAAATTGGCAAAATGGTTGATGTATTTGCCGATGCAAAAGAAAGACTTGAACTCATAATTTTTCTAAAATGAAAATTACTGTATTTTTTGTTTTCCATCAGTTTTACAATAGTCGGATAAGACGTTAGACTTAGAATTACTAAATTTTCCAAATAAAATCCTAATTTTTTCAAGTTTTCCCTAACAAAGAATAAAAATTTTCGATGACATTTCGATAAATCAGAAGATAAAAAGGTAAAAAAATCTTAATTTTAAAATTAAGTTGAAATTAATATTTTTTTTTGAATTGTTTATTTCGACTGAAAATTTAATTTTCCTGTCTTCCCAAGATTTTCCAAACAAGTGGGAACCCTGTAATTGTTATACCGGAATAATCTTATACTAAGTTTATCCGATTATTTATTATTTTCTTTTATTTTTGTCTTTAATAAAAACAGGGCCCCCTTTAACAACTTTGCACACAGTCCCTCAACTACTTGTTAGGCCACTGAAATCTTATTTGCGGTTAACAAAAACCGACAGGGACTTTCCGCCCTCTTAAAATCCATGTCCATGTTTACTTGAGCCGACTGCGACTGATGTACAGCCAGATGCGGCAAATACAAATTTAAATAAAATAACAATAATTTTTCAGAAACGTACCGTTTTTGAGTTATAAAAAAATCAAAATTTTTCGGTAATTTATAAAAAACTGCTGACTTGGCAAATTATAAGTTTAAAGTTTGAGGTTTTCATTATAACCGCAATATACGTGAAAAAATTTTAATTATTTCAGATTTTGAATTGAATTTTCATGTAAATTAACAATTTTTTGAAGAATTTTGAATTTTAAATTTTGCGTATAACTCAAAAACAGAATGTTTCTGAAAAATTTTGTTTCCTGCTTATTTGCTTACCTAATCTAGGTAAAATTTACTCTCCATTTTAGCTCATACAAGCGGCCAAAAATTGCGATGATATAATCAAGGCCGTAACGCCTTTATATTTCAAATTTATGATTTACTAAAACATTAAAACAAGACAGTTTTTTACTAAAAAGACAGTGCCGTAGTTGTTTTTAGAAAACATTTATCTGTTTCCAAAATAACGACGTTTTAAAAGGTGCCCCACTATTTTAGCCCAGGCTGTAATATATTAATAATAACGTAAAAATATATACTGTAGCACTACAGGCCTTGTAGACCCATGGAATTTTAAGCATTTAATACAACAAAGATATTGCTAGCCTCTTGTGAGGGTTCAAACCCACGTCTGCGACGCAACAATCTAGCTTTCTAACACTAGCCTACGACCACGTAAGTATTGCAATTAAAAACTTTACAACGTTATTTTCTCCGATACGGCTGCTCATAGCACTTAAAAAAACAAATGTTTTAATTTTAGTGTTTCAACCTACTGAAAATTGTCCCGATCTCAGAGTTACACTTGAGGAGTTCTCCTACTTAGCTAAGAGCCGTTTTACATTATAATAAATTTGCAATTAAATCTTGTAAAATTGAATGCAATTTTTTGTCATAGATTTGCTACAAATTTTATTATAATGTAAAACGGCTCTAAGATAATAAAAATTTAATTAGGAAATAAAGTAAAATTCATTATATGTATAATAAAAAAAAAATTAAATTAAACATTTTTTCTCAACTGTGTGCACATAATAGCGTTCCTTGAAAATCAATATATTAATAACCACCCCAATCTGTAAGCAGCGACGTATTTTAAAATTGGCGCCCTGGACCCAAAAGGTTTGCCGCCCCATAAATTAATTAAAAAAAACAAAAATTAATTTTTAATTGTTCTCTCAGTGTAGGTAACGTTTATAAAATGCGCCCCAAGCTGAGCATGAGGGATGGCTTGCGCCGCCCCTCGAAGCCTTCTGCCCTGGGCCCTTGGGTAAATACGCCACTGTCTGTAAGAGTAAATCACTACAATGTATTGTATTTGTAAATAATATAGTATAAACCAACAGTTGTTATTCTCTTATTAAATTGTTACACAAAATTTAAAAAAACAAAGAAATTGTCAACAAATATAAAACTATATAACATTTCAGCAGAATTGATATTTATTGCAACATCATAACAGTACTGCTATGAAAGATTTTACAGAGCTGATATTTGTTACATAAGATTCTATAATATTTTTCTATAACATTTTTAAAGAATCACACCATTTAATTAGCATATTTATTAAAATAAAATAAATTGTACAAATTAAAAGTTTACAACAGATCTAGTGATGCTTTATATTTACAAAATATATAGCTTTTATTTATTCAACATGAAGAAAAAATACAGTTGAAAATACTCAAGCTTAAAAAAAGCACTATTTAATAATCTACATTATCTTTTGTAATTGGTACAGCTCTTCCGCTAATGACTATTTGTGGTCCCACATAATAACGAACAAGTATACTCGAGCCTCGTTTTAATTGATTGTGTCTTGATAAATCGGACCAACAGTCTAACCAAGATGAATAAATAGGCATGAACGGTGGTGAACCAGCAACTAAACCGGATCCTGATACAGCCATACAATTAGAAACCACTTGGAATGGATAAGTAATTGCACTTGCAATAAACTGTAATCATTAAAAAAATCATTTCATTTGTTATATAAAAATTCCGTCTTTCAATCATTTGGAAGTAAAGAAACAGTAATGCTCTTACAGACATAGTTGCAGATGTATACATTTGCAATTCTTTTTCTTCAAATACGTAGGTATTTACTGCATATGCTAACGAGCTGGCCAATAATAATGAAATAATATCACCTAGTATCCTTGGCAATAAGCCATTAAAAAATCCTAATAATCCATTTTCCTTATATATTTCTGTGATAGATCCAAAGATGCCACTAAAAAGTTGAAAGAATTGAAAGTTAAAATTATAAGAAGTAATTCGTCGTGAAGAAAAAAAAATATAAAGATAATTCTAATCAAAAAGTAAGAACGTACCAATACTTTGTTTCATTACCAACAAATTGGGCCATCATTCTAATGGTAATCACATGAAAAGGATGACTAACTACAATGGCAGTGATGCGACTCACTAAATCCTTTTTTACACTTTTTACAAACAATTCCTTTCTAAAAATGTTTCAAAATTCCCATTTATTTAAACAAATCAAACAATGTTTACAAGAATTATTTACTTACTTCTTTTCTTCGTCAATTTCTTCTGCTTCCTCATTATTACCACCTTCACCTAATTCCATATGATCAAGCATTTTTTGAGCTGCTATGGCACTGGCCAAGTTGCCACAAACTTTTGGAACCAATCCTCGATAGCAGCCAGTAAATCCATCAACAGATTTAATATGCTTGACTACAATAAATTGTAATTATAATAAGAATTATTCAAATTTGTCGACAAATACCATATTCAAATATATTTGGAAGCTTTAACGCCGGTTTTCCGAAAAACGTTCTTGTGGGTTGAGGTGCTATTGGTTCGTAGCCAATCTAAACATCAATCAATCATAACTTAAAAGTGTCAAATAAAATTAACTGACCTGCATAAGAACTTTGGCATACTCCAAGGGATGAGATGCCGTATTTACAACTATTCTTAACGCATAATTTGACCAATGGTTCTCCTTTGGCTTTGACATATTACATTTATGATCAAAATCTGGGCCTGTGAAAATAAAGGAGCAATTAACGTTTGCACTAAAACAAAGCACCTGTCAAAATCATGGATATCTTGAAGTTGATACATCAAAAATAAAAGAAGTAATAGAAGTAATTATTACTCACTATCGTTATGCTGATGCCGGTGATAAGTATGCATAGTTTTGGTATTTATTATAATTATTCAATACAGTTAAGTACGAACTACTGTTTACAATTTTTTTATAGGTTAAGACAATTTCGTTACACAGAAAGAAATAATTTGTTTAAATCTACTATTTGAAATAACAATTTTATATAGATCCAGTAATATTAAAGATTATTATAATATCACCGTTACATCGATTACGTACTTCATTTTCATGTATTTCTAAAATAATATCAATGTTGCCAAATTATTTTTTCAAGGTAGCCAATCGATACATTTTAACATAGGAGTATTTATACGCTGAAGCAGTGTCGTAGCTAAAGGATGTTCGTAAGGCACGGGCCCATAGTCAATTCGCTATAATTTGTAGGACACTAGGTGATTTGGTCCCCGGTAATTTCAACCCTCGATAATTAGATCCCTTGGTGAATTTATTGGTCCCCGGTGATTTCACCTAAGGGTATGGTTATGTTGGAGCTGTGATAGCTGATAAAGCGAAGAAATTGTTTAGCCCTAATCGCTGTTCTACGAATTAACATTGACTTTCGCGCTGCTTCAACACAAACGGTCTTATAAGAATCAATGCATTACAAATCACTGGTTCGCGAGATTCACTGCTTACAGCTCCAACATAAACGTACCTTAAGACCTAACAAAGCTAAAAGCTCTCTTTTAACGGTGGTAAAAATCTAAAAATTACACTAACCTGATAACAATGCATTATCTCTTTTACGGCCGATTTTGCTAAAGAAAAATCATAAACTAACTCTAATCTACATAACCGATGCATATCTTCGCGCGGATAATTCTTTTATCTCGAATTTTTGCACTAACACCTTAGATCATATAATACTAGATACCTTTAGATACCAAGTGCCATATTCCAATGCATTGAAGCTAGTGAAGCAAAGTAGTTACGACATAATAATTTGTTGCTGTCTTTGTTAAGTACTACAATTGGCTATCTTATATCTCTTTCAGAATTCAGAAACCGAATGGCGCATGTACAATTTTTAAATTTGACAGTTGGTGTTATTCAGTGATTGCAGTAGGAATATAAAAGAAATATAAATTAATTTAATATTTTGTTGTCGATCTTTAAAACGTGAAAATAGTTAAGTGTACATAATCTATGAATTAAAAAACCCGTTTGTTTGAATAATTTTTTTAAGCAAATAAATTTTGTTTAATTTAAATAAAATATTGGCCAAACAAAAATTTGTTTAAATCAAAATAGAATTTTATTTATTCTATTGTGGTTAATTAATTTTTAGTTTCTTTAGTTAAATTTAATTTAAAAAGTTATTTTAAATTAGAATGCAGAAAACCGAAATTGGGACGAATTGAATTCAAAAAGAGATGCAAAAACCAGTAGTGTATTGTATGACAGAAACGCAGTTAAAATAATACGTCGTTGCCGTTTTGCGTCTCAACATTTAAGAGTACTTGGTATCTATGTAATATATATGATCTAAGACTAACACTAACCCTTACATAACCGACAAATAATATCTTCGCACGTATATCTCTTTTTTACGGGCAATGTATCCCGTTACAAATTACAAAACATGAAGAGGAACAATTTTGTAAAATAATGCATTTCAATAAATTATTTAAAATATAAATGTAGTAATTCGATTCAAAATGCAGTGAAATATAATATAAATCGTTATTGGGAATGAAATTTACCGGGAACTAATTTACCTGAAGATGAAATAACCTGGTGAATAAATTACTAGGGGTAAAATTACCAAGGGATCAAATTACTAGGGGTGAAATTACTAGGGGCTCAAATTACCGGGAACCAAATAACTGGGGGTCAAACTACTGGTTACGAATTTGTAGTAAGGGAAATTTTGGAAAAAAAAATATTAAAATATCCGGAAATATCTTTCGATAGGAAATCCGAGGAGAAGTGGAAAATCCCAGGAAATTATACAAAATCCAAAGAAGAGATCCGATCCTAAGAAATCTTAGAAAATATACAGTAAATTTGAGAAAGATTAGAAAATTTATTCTTGATTTAACCTAGAAAATCCGATAAAATTTTAGAAAATATAAAGAAATTTTGGAAAAACTGAAGATTAAAAATATAAGTACTTTTTCCTCACGATTTTTTATTTATTTCAATTTTACGGACTAGTTTCGGCTATTGTATTCGTCAAATTTATACCTAAAAACCAACATTATTTAATTTTAAAATTTTTAAAAATTCTAAAAATTAAAAAAAGTTTTAGAAAATCCGAAGATATATTTGGATAGATAATCCGAGGTATAGTGTAGAAAATTCCAAGATATCTTTGTATAGGAAATCCGAGGAAGTGTAGGAAATATTAGGATAGAGTTCGAGGAAGGGTAGAAAATCTTAGGAAATCACATGAAATCTTAAGAAATTCAAAAAAAATCTTAGAAAATCCGAAGATATAATACTAATACTAATTTATTATTAAGAAACTATAAAAGATGGCTTAATGCACAGGTACTTTCTGACCAAACTGTGTTTTGCAATGAAATGAGTTTGTTACTGAGTAAACTTTGTATACATAATATTCTTTTTATAACTTATAACTTTAGCTAGAATGTTTTTAAATACTAGTTCAAAACTGTAAATTAAAGCATACATTAAAACATCCGGGTGCTGAATGAGTTAGCCGAACATAGGAAATTAACATGTAAAAACATATTTAATCAAATTCCTGCTTCCCTAATTATTTTAGAAAAAAAAATGAAAGATACAAAAATGGAGAAATATAAGCTATGAATGATAAGACCATTAGATTTCATCTAGCTTTTACTTAAAAGGTTAAAATCACAAAATGCTTTCGAAATTATTAAAATTTTCATTTATCGCAATGGCCATGTAAGTTTCCATAGTAATTATTTTTGAAAATAGAAATTAAATTGAATTTATTTCATGGCCAGTCTGATAAATGAAAATTTTAACAATTTCAAAAGTATTTTTTGACTTTTTAAGTAAAAGTTAGATGAAATCTAATGCTTTATCTAAAATAAATTTTAGAAATAATATATAAACATGAAACTATAATAAAAATGCTGCAAGTTGATGTAATTGGTTGGTCTTAAAACTCTGCATACAATTTAAAAAAAATTTTTTATTTCAAAAAAATATTTAATCTGCCCGCCACAGCTAACCAATCAGATTTAAACATTTTATGCAGTTAGATTAGATTTTCATTGTTGTTTAAGTGCCATTTAAATTGTTTCAAATTGGCAGCACGCTTTTTATTGGTTTCTCAAACCCCGCTATTTTTTAAAAAAGGAGGCCCATGACGTCATCGGCCTCTCCTTTAATAATTTTTTTCTTCAGGCTTTAAGCCTGTATGACACGACGTTAAATTTGACGTCAAATTTACATCTAAATTTTTAAGAAAATATTTAACACCGTTGCATACAGAAAATTTATCGTCAAATTTTATGTTAAATTTTCATGTAAAAAATTTAGAACATGTTCTAAATTTGTCGGTAAAAGTGCGTGTAAATGTGCGTAGTAGACATTTTCCCGTCTAGAGTCTGCCCAGTTTTTAAAATTAACATTGTTCATACAGAAAATTATTTTTACCTGCATAAAATTAAAATTTTACCTGGCAAAAATATGAGCAAATTTACATAAAAATTTTCATGTAAATTTGACGTCAAACTTAACGTCGTGTCATACAGGCTTTAATAACTATTCCATATTAAAAACATTTTAGTTCTGAAAAGTGTTTTGTTTTTTTTTGAGTTTTCTAAAATATTGATATGGTTAATATCAATTTATACTACTTAAACCACGTATCAACCGACTACAATCGTAGGAAATCTATTATGAACGGATTGCATTTAATAAAAACGGTGCTAGTTCTTTAATATACTATTGTTAAATTAATTTTTATTTTGGAAATTTTCTTTATACGTTTACTCTTCCGATTAAAGAAAAACTTTTTAATTGTATTTTTCACCGTTGGTATAATGAGTTTAGAATGTGATGTGTTTATCTTTTACCTCAAATCTTTAAAACAAATCAAACAATACCAAAACAAACCAAATAAAGATTTGAAGTCATGCCAATGACAAACACTTTTTCATTAACTTTTTATTTTTCAACATACAAAAATGTTTCCAATTTAAATTCTCCTTTATTTATAATTAATAAAAAATCTTCAATGATAATGTAAATTTTGAAACTTAAATGTTAAATAACCATAATTTTTAGCAAAATGATTTAAAAATTGTTAAGAACTTTTAGTTTTTTGTTTTTGTTTCTTTAGAGTTCGCTCTTTGGCTTTTTCATATAAAGGTGTTAGTTTTCCTTCTTTTGCTAAAAGTTTTAAAATTTCTACAATTAATGGCAAATAATTATGTTTCCGTCTGATATTTTCAGTTTGATATTGGCGTTGTTTATTTTCCTCTTCTTCAATTAACAGTTTAAGCCTAGCTAATTCGGTTTGCTGAACATCGGTCTCCATTCCACCGTCTTTGATGTGTTTTTGTAAGACTTGTAATTGTCTCTCGTATAACATTTTCTTATCAGATACAATGGCCATCAAATTAAAATGAATCTCTCCTTCGCTGTACCTAAATATTACAGTAGATTTATAAACAAAAATCATATTTATAAAAACAAATACCTTTGTATCCTTTTTTCTATAATCGGTCTAACGATATCTGTCCATTCTGCATCTGATGGAATAGGACCCAAATCAATTGGGCCTGCTTTTAAGCCATCTAACTCATACAATCGACCGTCGATTGGTGTATATCCAACAAAATGAAACACATCTTCGCTTTTCGATGGCGTCGAACTATCAAATTCAAAGAGAGTTTGTCTAGCAAATGAATTATGAACTGATCTAATTACTGGAGAATTACTTATCGCTAAGCCCTTCATATTGGCATCAAAATCATAGCAAAATTCTTTAAGTTCTGTTAAAGTAGTTCCTAATTTTAAATCAGAATGCCGACAATTTAATAATATACTTAAAATTGCTTGAGTGGCACATGCGTTTTCGATCACTTGCTTGGCAAAAAATATTTTATTGTCTTGAACTATCGGTCCGGCACATTCATCATCTTTTGCCCATTTAAACAAGAACACCAAACCGTGAATTGGTCTACAAAATAATTGACATATTTAGTTTTAGATAGAAAAATATCTAACATATACACACTTTAGGTTATCAAATTGTTCCCCATCCAGACTCCATAATTCTTCAACCTGAACACCTTTAACACCTAAGGCAAAAAAAGTTAGGTTAGCCAATGACTATTTGAAATTTACGATTACTTTACCGAATTCCCTTATTAATTCACTAAACACGCCGGGATCGCTTTCAATTAAACACCAATTTCCTGCACTAGCGGTCATTTTATTTTCAATTGTAGGAATAAAACTTGAAATAAACAATTTTGAATAATATAACCTCTTCAGAGCGTTGGTTGTAAGAAAATTCGGAGTGTGAATTAATAAAAGACAGAAGTGCACGCGTAGTTCGTAATTATTTGTTCATCGACGTATTATCTTTTACTATCTCTTTTCAGATTTTTAATTTCTCTATTTGGCTTCGCTCTTTGCTAACACCACACTTATTGCTTGTCATTGGTCCTCTACAACCAATATTAGACGACCATAAGGTGGTGGGAACATTTTAAATTGTGACAGTTATTTGTTAAATTAAATTCAAACTAATCGAATAAAATAATAGAACAATAATTTATTATTATTCGTACGTAGAATACTCGGAAGTAATGAAGAACATATTGAAAATCAATTTTAAATTGTAATGCCTTAAAATTTTCTACGACACTGGATCTTTCCTGTCAACTGCGCGATGTATTCCAGAATGTCAATTATTTTGACACTGTGTTTACAGATTTTGTGATCAATACTACAAAATTTAATTCGATTAAATTTAAATAGTTTAAATAATTTAATTATTCGCAAATAGGCGAAGTTGCGATTTAATAGAATGGCAGAACTACAAAATACTTTACCCTCGGGTTGGGACTGTAAATATGATAAAGCTTCTGGGAGACAGTAAGAATTGCTAGTTTTGTAATAATTATGTTTTAATTATGATGTGTATTTTAGTTACTACATTAATCATTACACGAGAACTACGACTTGGGATGATCCTAGAACATTCCACAAGCAACCACATCATCGTTCTACCAATGTTCAAGTCGAAAGTATACCAATGCAGGTATAAATTTTGTAACTTATTGTTAAAGATGAATTTAAATTTTAAACATAATTTGGGATGTTGTTTGCAAATTTGCAAGCTTATACTTACTTTACGACCTACACTATTTACAAATATAGTGAGCTCGTAAAGCTTGGAATAAATTCGATGAAGTCTTTTAGAGGAATTTTTTCAGAAAATCCTGGGACTTTTTTTAGTTCGTGGTTTATTAAAGTCATTGATTAAATGTATTTTTGTAACTTTGGGACGAAAACTTTTTCCTTCAAGGTCATAGTGCTTTTTAACCCGTAACCGGTATTTAGAGTCTGTGAGATACTTAGAAGTGCATAATTCATATGCACTTATAATCAGGGTGAGAGGGGGAAAATCCAAGATACCGGTTACGGGTTAAATTTTGATACTCAGAAAAATATTATGCTGTATCCAAATTCATAAATCAATAAAAAGAATGTATGGCAGAGATTGACTTGTCCGATGATTTTCTGAGAAAATTTCTTTAAACTAATATTTTGAATTTGTTTCAAACTTTACCAACTCTCAGTATTTTAATTTATAAAGTATATAGTAATAATTCTAACGTGTTAGGTATTAAGAGTATACCTACTCTTAACCTAAGTATAACCTAAGAGTTATGATTTAACAGTACAAGTCAAGTACTTATTTTATTAACCAAATCATTTTTATTGTTATCATTATATTATAATTTTATAATACAAGAATTGCATGTTTTAATCTAGAAATATACTTATGAGAAAGTACATCTAAAAGTGGATATATGAGTTTTTGAAATCTTTTGGGTGCTCTCCTGAATTTAGTTCAATATGTTATAAAAAATTTCAGCAGTTTTTAAGTTCAAAAAATCACAACTGATTACTCTTAATTGCTTCATACTTTCTTACTTCACACACAAAATCCATAAATTTGTATTATACCTACTATCTTCAAAAACAGCTTTATGGCTATTTTAAAGACACTTGTGGTAGTTCAGAAAATTTATTTTTTAAAGTATCTCTTTTGAAGAGAAGTTTATAATCAGTACAAATAGATTGAATTTTTTTTAACTTGAGTATGCAGTAGCATACTCATAATTATTATAATTAAAAAATAATTTCAAATACATAATTTCACATGAAATTACTAAATATCTTTGCAGCACCTTTTTGTTGTATAAAGTTGAATTAACATTAAAGATATTTGAATAGTGTAAGAATATTTTTTATATCTAAATCTAATTTGTAGTACCTACTTTTTTATAAATATTTCAGCACTAGAAAATTATCATTCTAGGTTTAAAATATTCTAATGCTTGGTTTCACAAATTAATATGAGTTAATATTTAATTTAAAACTTCAATCTTGAAAAGTTAAAAAAAATGAATGATAATATAGTCATGACTTTTTTTTATGTTTGAAGAAAATTTATTTTTTTCAGTTCTCAAATAAGTTAGTACCTATAGTTTACAATATCATAAAAGTACTTTGAATAAATTAAAGGTGAACGAACAATAAAATAGATTGAAAAATTGAAATGCATTGATTAGACTAGTTTTTATATTCTTACACATTTTGTATATTTTTACATTTTATTTAATTTCAAATGAAATTAATTGTGGAATGATGTAGATAGATCGAGGTTTAGAATTTCTGGATATTATGTGGGGTGATAAGGATAAGTTCTAATTTGATTGCACAAAGTTAAAATAAAAATTACGTAGGAATAAATATTTAAAATCAACTCTCAATTTAGAGGGAAAACATTACAATATATAGGTTATTTATAACATTAAACATTAAAATTGGGAATTATCGTACAAAGATATTTAGTTTTTTCATTTAAATAGAATTTCACACAGTATTCTGTCAAGTGCAAATAAATCTTAATATTTTCTTTCTACCTTAAATCGTGCTATCGGTCGTTTTAAGTAGAAATGGAGCTTGACTATCGCTTATTCACAATTCAAATTTATTTCCTCATCTGTATTTTTTAGCCAATGATAAGTCAGGAATAATTGGAAGTAGTTATGCAGAAACCTACCAACCCAATAAAACACTTATTGAGAAAATAAATAAATAAGATTTAATTTTAAAAATTGTATTGGATAGAACACTTCGAAAGACAGTTATGAAAGTGCTTTTATATCCTTAAGTCAATTATTTCTAAGTTATCTTTCAGCCAAAAATACTATTTCCCGATTTTGTACAAAAATACTCAAATTATGTGGGTTGATAGTTTTATGCATAATAATAAATAGCTACAAAAAATCCATTTTAATTTGTTGAATTTTTTCTAGATTTTTTCCAGTCAAAGAATAGTATCTAATAAGCCCATTTTCGTAATTAACTCATTTTTAGAAAATTGTGGATTGGTAGGTTTCCGCATAACTACGTCCAATTATGTAAGGGAGATGTACCAGGTATGAGACGGCTCCAGATGTGAGACACTCAAATTTTTCCATATTGCGATGCCAATTTTCCGGCTTTGACTAGTGTCAACATTTTTTCATATTGGAAGCTAGTTTTTTTTAAGACACCGGAGTCAATAGTCACAATTTTTGTATGTAATCCAAACATCGAGTAAAAATTTCATCAAAAAAGTTTTATTTGATTTTTTTGTAATTGCTGTTATTACTAGTTATTCAACGAAAAATGAGATTACAGTGCATATAAATTTAGCATATTTCCTTATATTTTACGATGAAGTAGTCGATTGGACAGATTTATGTTCACACATAAATTTTTCTGTGCTTTGTAAAAATGGCGTCATGTTCCGGGTGTGAGACAGCCGAGAGTACCAGTTATGAGACTGTTGCAAATTCCATCAAATGCATCAAATGTAATTTTTGAAGTGTGCAAATATGCGTGCCAGCTTCTTTACGTGCAAACATTGCGAATTAGACATGAGCCGAAGATGAAAACGAAAAAGATTATGTATAAATTATAGAAAAAAAGTGTAATTTTCTTTCGTAATTTTGGTCACTGAAGGCCTTCATGATGATTAAACATTGATATTTTCCGTATTCATGACTGTTTTACTTCATATTTCCCCATATTTAGCAGATTTTACCGGGTGTCTCATACCTGGTGCCAAATTTTTTTTCGGTCAAAAATCAACTCATCACGGAAATGCTCATAACTTTTTTCGGGTTGACTGAATGAATATAATTTCTACAGCAAAAAGTTGCGTATGATCATTAGCTTTCGAATGGTATATAAGATATTCGGTATATTTGGTTTCTATAAAAAGTTTTGGCTTGAAAACAAAACCCGTCTCTTACCTGGTACACCTCCCTTACTACGTACTAAAAATCTCTGGCTTACCATTGGGTGGAAAATGGCGGGAAAATAAACCTTCATCGCCAATAGGCAAGAATTTAAAATTTTATTATATAGATCAGCCCAATTGAGACTGAAAAATTTTAACTTGCAATTATGTATGAGATATTGCTGACAAAATATTGACTTTTTTGAGCACTAAATGCAAGGTTTCTAGTTTGAAATTTCTTAGTTTGGGATGAATGTTCTTTATCAGTTAACAAATTGTTTGAGGTTTGTTGGTCTGCAAATAAAACCACAACTGACATTAAAAATGTCACTTTTAGGTCAAGTTACCCGGGTTAAAAATTCAATTTTATAAGGTAGCACGTTAAAAATATTTTTCTAATTCTGTTACAAAATGACTACTTTTGGAATGTCATTTGAGTTTCCAAATGTCATTCTTTTTATCACTAGTGATAAAATGAGATTACTTTTATCACTAGTTATAAAATGAAAATAATATCACAATATAAGTTAACTGAATTTTTAATTATAAATATTTACAACACAATTTACAAATTTCATATTTCCATGATTATTTTCCAGCGCAGATATCGATGGCGAGGGTGATATTCTGGAATTCGCCGGTGGCATCGAAGTGTTAGTAATATTTGTTTCATTATTTTCCATCGCAGATATCAATGGCGAGGGTGATATTCTTCTGGAATTCGCCGGTTGCATCGAAGTGTTATTGTTTGTTTTCACATTTTCGCCTAAAATTTTAGTAGAAATTCGTTTCTTGTTTTCTATGGAATCTTCAATATAACCCTCGGCAACGGTAGAAGATTTCCATCCCCCATGTCGCTTTAATGTTAATAAATCCGCTCCAGAATTAGCCAATAAGGAAGCCGAAGATCGACGAAAACAGTGACCAGTATATTGGTCAGAATTAGGCAAATTTAAAAAAATTGCAATTTTTTTAGGCATAGTACCAATTGTGTTAATCCCAATAGGTTGTCTCGTACATTTTCCGTTTCTATATCCCAAAAAAAAACGAGAATTTGCTTGGTTCGGTCGAAGAGATACATATTTTCTAACAATTTCAACTAAATTTAACCCGTCAATATTGCCTTCTGTTATTGTGAATGTTCTTGGATGTTTTGTTTTTGTATCAGGAATACAAATTTTGAAAAACGAGCCAAAATCTACAACATGATCTGTGATCATTTTAACAAGTTCGTCCTTACGGCAGCCACCGGATAATGCAATAATCAAGACTACCTATAAACAAAAAATAAATTATGAAGATAAATTCTTAACACTTGCTACTAACAAACTTACCTTTAAAGCTAAATATATTTGGTTATCGGCATTTAATAAAAAATTATTGAAATCTTCTTTTGTCAGTACTTTTGATTTTTTAGGACGATATCCTTCCGCTTGCCTCTTCAAAAAGGCAATTAGATTTGTAAATTTGCTAATATCAACATTATTTTTCATTGAAATTGTCGTTCTTAACATTGAATACGTACTCCACAAAGTGGAAGGTTTATAAACCTTTGCTTTGTTAGCAAAATAAGCAAAAAGTACCTTTTCCACTACTGTTTTGACGTTTTTTGAATCACACCATGTTTTGAAGCGTTTATATGCAAATTCGTATACTTGCTTAGATTTGTCTGGCAATAAAGTTAAAATTGTGGAATTGGCATCATTTTCAATATCAGAATCTTCAGAACCACTCATTTTATTACCATTACCTCGTGCAAAACTATTTACCCGAAATAAAAAATTGCTTGTTGTTTATACATATTGTTGTAGCAACTGATGTTTTAAAACTTCTAGATTAATATAATTTATTTTGTGCAGGTATTTGAACTGTCAACGTAAACTTGATATTATTAGTAGGGTAAATAATTTTACGCGCGATCGATCTGAATTTTTGCATATGCATTCCTACCGATAATTCACCAGGGGGTGTAATACAAGTCGAGGGGGGGAAAGTTTTTTGCTCAGTTTTTCGATATCTAGCTCCGTTGTCGAGTTATTGCTAATTCAAAAAATTTTGTTTTAAGAAAGCCCATTTTGCACAGAATTAGAAAAAATCTTGTATGCAACACGACGTAAAAGTGTCTTTTTATAACACGGCGCGTTGTCCATCTCGGCTGCGCCTCGATGGACAATTTTCACGCCTAGTTATAAAAAGTATCACTTTTACATCTAGGTTGCATAAATAGCTATTTTAACACTATTAAAAAAAAGACTTTTAACACTAGTGCTTATTAGTTTATAAATTATTTGTTAATAGTAACATACACATTTATAAATATATAAATAATAATTAATAACACATTAGAATTAGAACAATTATTGATATTTGTTCCTTGATGGGAAGTTAGTTAACGAATTTCTGTCAAATAGTACAAACTGTTTTAAAAAATACGCAATTTTCTGAAGTTTCTAATAATTTTCAATTGTCACTGCATAACGTGACTGCATCACGACACTGCTGATTTTTGTAAAACAATTTAAAATACTCCTAATAATTACTTTGAATTCGTTTTTAAATTAAATATAAACAGTTGTATAAAAAATATTGTACGATATACATGTTAAAAGTGATTTTATTTTGTTCGTGGGGGTTGCTCAACTCGCTCTCGCTCGTTTCGCAACATTCCCCACTAACAAAATAAAATCTCACTTTTAACACTTATATCGTAAATAGCTATTTAAATAATGCCAAAATTTAATACTTTTGACTCATACATATAATACAGGGTGTACAATTGAAAATGATCCACCTTAATTTCTCATGAACTACATCTATGGACCTCTTAAATAAACAAAGTCAAAAGATAGCATTTTAAAGAACTTTTAATTTGAGCTGTTACAAAACGTATGATGCCAGTTAAATTTCTGAAGTTGGGATAGCTCAAGGCGAAGGGTGAGTCCTAGCACAACATAGTCTAGTCTCCCCTTTCCTATCTAGAAAAGCTTCTTTTACAGTTTTTCGATATTTGGTGTAGTTCATGACTTTTGGCATGACAATCATTCAACCCTTAAGCTTTGATTTGCTAGAATCAGTAGCAACAGAGCAGTTACAGCCGGTATTAGGGACAAGTGGGCGCACAATCTAATGGGTGGTGCTGCGCTTCAATTGCATTATCTATCAAGCTACTACAAGTCTTTAGTCAACTAATTCTTTTGCATCACTGGTTCAAGGATCAAAAATGTTTGAACTTATACATCATAAGAACCTATATACCATAAATCTCTAAATAATGTTCTATAGTCTCTAAAAAGAAAAACAATAGTTAAAAATGAGAAAGTTATAAATTTTTCAAACTCTTTGGTTTCAGTTGGGTCACCATTCACAAACCATTATTGCACCACTATTATTGTTATTTCCACGTTGTGTTTTCACTGTATATACCAACAAATTTTTCTACGTTATGCATGCAAATGTTCTATTTTTAAAGTCGTTTCTTCTATTTTTTATATTTAATTTATTTATATTGTTGTTGATTTCTGTTAATTGAGACACATAGATGAGATGAGAACACTTTGGTTGTTTCAATGATGCAAAGCTTTACCAAGAAGCTTAAATATGCATACGCTTTTTGTCTCAAGGCAATGTCACAAATCCATTATTATATTTTAATTAAAGCTGGGTGACAAGAAATTGTCTATTCCTAATAATTACTTACACATTTTGGTCGAACTTATCAAGTGTGTAACTCTGCAAGTGAATTATCTCAACATGATCGAATTAACAGGAATCTACTATATTTTCCAAGGTATGCGAATTTTGTTGACTTGGTCTGGTAGCTCATTTATTATAATAATATAAATTATTGAAGTTAGAAAAAAATTCTAAATATTATATCTTGAGCTAATTTTTTTAAATTCAGATAGGTTACGTAAACAGATTAGATGGTTTGGATTTATTGCTCTAAATTGCTATTCTGTGATATATTGTAAAGATGTGTAAATGTTCTATACTATGGTTGTACAATAAAACACAGCATAAAAGCTGGTTCACTTTATCTTTATCGTACGAAAAATCCTGTCTAAAATCGTAAGCAAAGCTCATATCACATAACCAACAGTTTTTATGTTTAAAATAGATATAAATGCAGGTGTAGCAAATAGAAACTTTCTAATATGACAAGTCATACAACAAGTAAAGGTAGATTCGTATTTGTCTGACATGATGTGATGTGACGGGTCATAACGCAATTTGATTGGTCAAGCTACATCACATAACAACACACTAATATGAACGCCTCCATCTAAATGTTTAGAACCGATACTGTTCTGACTCGTCACATCACATCAGACAACTATAAATCTACCTTTAGTCACATGAGAAATCGTATAGTGTGAACAAGCTTTAAAACAAGAGACACAGAGCGGCTCTAGACTCTGTACAACTTACTGGAGGAGAAAGCACTCAAGATATCGATTAAACTCTTCTCTTGGTCAATCTCTTTGCAGTTTTAAAACTTAAAACTAAACAATTATGCGTTTACAATAAATTAATAATTGCAATTAAAATTACTTAATAAGTCTGTGTAATAATAATAATTAATATGATTGAACTAGTTCTTAATATATATTATATTTTATCATCTTGCTTATAAATATGAACCAATATGTTTGCGTAAACTACTTAGAATTGTCCAAGAATCGTTCAATATGTTTTTCCTAAACTAAAGTAATAACCGAGCTACTCGTACAAACATCAAGATTTGCCTACCTTGTACGTGTTATTGTCCAAATGAACTCGTTTAAGAAAAATTTAATATAACACTTCCATTTTAATGTGCAGAGTTGTTCTTGTTCTTTAAACTAACCACTTTTCAACACATGCTGCCTTGGATTGGTATATGTATAACAGCATGGTTCACCAGAATTTCGGAGAAATTATGTGTATCCCAGCCAGACTACTCCTATACCTGCGTTTCAAATACCAGATCACTGTAGCCCAAAAACTGTACCCCTACAGGTATTTGTTGTTTGAAATATTTTTAATATTTCTCAAATATTAGTTTAAATATTCTTGCATGTATGTTGTGATTGTCTTGCATTTGTGCTTTCATATTAAATTTGTGGAGGTTTCTTGTAATGCTACAATTATTAGTTCTACAAAAGTACCTAATTAATCATTTTTTTATTATTTTTGTTCTTAATTTCTATCTTTTGATTTATAATTTTGTTTGGTAAAAATTGTTTGTAATATTCTCGAATACTTCTAGAAAAATTATTGTTGTTTTGTTATTTTTTAATTTGTCATTTTATTAACTAAATTAAAAATTTAATTATTGTGAAACGTTTTATTGTATGTTTTGTTTAATATTTATTAGGACTTGAGTAACATATCGAAAAATAGTCCAAGAGGTGCTCGTGTTCAAGATAGTTCGTTAAGTTTGAGTAGTGCCAGTAACACAGAAGAAGCAGTTACTAAAATTAGTGCCATGTTTCCTACTGTTTCCGATACGCACATAAGGTTACATTTAAAAAAGTAAGTTTTATTTGAAGCATTTATCAATGTTTAACACACACTTACAACACTTTATTATAAAAGTTTTTATTTTATTTATAATTTAGTTGTATTATTTTTTTGTGGGCTGTGTTTTATGCTTACTATATATATTTTTTTAAATAATTAAGCTTCTACTAATTTCTAAAATTAAGTAGAATTTTTAATTAAATTGGTTGGGGTTCACATATTTTGTGTTTCGTGTATTTTTTGCTGTACATATAAATACACTGGTGGCTTTTCACTTTAACTTTCACACATTTAACAACTTTGGCTTAGCTAAGCTTCTGCTAACACATCATTTGCCATGCTTTGTTTTCTAACATTTCTAGGTACCATAATCGCGAAGCTTTGGTGATAAGTGCTTTGCAAGTGGAAAAACATCCAATTACAACTCCGGGGCCTTTTGCAACGCCACCCCCGACTCGTAATATACATCCTGTTCATGCTCACTTACAGATGACACCACCTCTAGGTATTCGCTTCGGATCTAGGGGTGGTAGCCCAATATTGAGACCTGGTTCTGGCAACAGTTACGCAAGCGAGGCTTATAAGAATTCACCTAAACCTCACTCGCCTAAACTGAAATTAAGGTTTTGTACTTCTAAATTAACTTGTCGTTAATTCATCAAAATTTAGCTTTGTTGTGTAATGTGGTGCATGTTGTGTAGTTTTTATAGTTAAAATTAATTTAGTGTTTTAAATTTTTACATCAAAAATAGAATTGTCAAGTACCGCTTTATGCTAGCTGTGTAACATTAACTTGGTTCAAATTAATAAAACGCATGTCTTGTAATAAAACGTAAAAATGAGGTTTTGAATGAACGATGTGGTTGACCCACTCACTTTAGATAGAAATGGCCATAATAATATTATAAGCTTATTTAAATAGTTTTTTTGCGTAATATTGTCGGAAATAATACGTGAAAAATCTCTTGGCTGCTTAATGTTCTATAGCGCGATAACTTTTGTGCATTCCTGTTACCAACTGTATTTACAAAAGATTTTTCTGATTTTCACGCGCTATAGAATATAGCAGTTGGAAATTTTACATTATTTCTAGCAGGTCTTTAAAGGGCTACTAAAAAATAATAGAATTCCAAATGTTGTAGTACGATTGTTATATAATTATGGTTTAGATTTTTCATGCAGCACCTAAACCGTTCTTTTTTTTAATTCAGATACATGAAATCTATTTTTCCTCAAGCAGAGGAAACCATGATATTGGATATCTTAAGTAGTAATGACAATAACATTCAGAAAGCATCAGACGTGTTAAAAGACATGGGTTTTGAGAAACGTGACAGCGCTAAATCGCTTCTTCAGAAAGTGTCTAAGGCACAAGTGGAACCACCTAAAGAAGTTAAACCCCAAATTGCTCCCGTTCCAAAAATTAAATCTGTTATCGAAAAACAAGAAGGTTTGGTTGTATTTGCAGTTTTTATTTCAATTTGTAATGAATGAAAAATCTCGATTTTAGTAAAATATCAACTCGAACAAAAATACAAAGATATTGCGGAGCAAGTCATAATATTAGCTTTAGAAAGTGTTGACTATGATAAAGAAAGAGCCAATCAAATTTTACAAATGATGGTGGACGACAATAAACAGAGCAAGGATGATCCACAACCAAGGTAATGTTGTTAAACAAAAATCTAAATAATAAATAGAAAATAATTTTTACACAATTGTTTGTCTTTAATTAATATCTAAACCACTAATATTTTAAAAATTTAAATCTATTACAGTTCTAGTCAAGACATTGAAACGGCAGAAGTGGTCGATAGTGTGGGAGTACCGTTATCACAAAGTCGGCAATCGTTGAAGTCGTTATTGAAAACCGATAAAAGCGAACAATCTCTAAAGGAAATTTGTACTTTTAGCAGGTGATGTCTTTTATTTCTTATAAAAAATACAAAAACTGAAAATATTCTTTTAAAACTTTTTTAGAGTAATTGAAGAAAATGGTGACGATATTTCATACAAATCTTCAAACATCAAGAGTACAGCTGGAGCTAACAGATCTTTAGTGAAGGGTGCCAACCAAGACATACTTTTGTAAGTTTTGCATCAAATGTTTGTTATAATTATAATTATTTTATTGGCATCTTAGGGAGGACTATGTAAAATGGCAAGGACCACAACCATGTCTGAAGAAAGGGCCACAAGGGGTAGCTCAAGGTCCAAATCGTTCTTTACTTGGTTCACGTAGTTATCGTGCTTGTGGTTCCAATTCGGAACTGCGCAAAGGTCCAATGTTTGGGCTTGCTCAAGGAAGCATTTTTTCACAATTGAAAGGAGTAGTTGTTGGCGAATCTCGTGGTAAATAGCATTTTAGTTGTACAATTTTGTAATTTACTTTTATTGTTTATACCGCAATATTTTAATTGTTAAATTTTCAATCGTACTTAAGTTTTTTTATTAGCCGATCGTTCACGTTTTAATAATGTTCAACAATTTTGTAATTCATATTGCAAATGTATTTACGTTACCCTTAAGTGTTGTGTTCTTGTTTAATGAAATTTTTTGTTGTTGTTATTTTTATTAAATTTTGTTTAATAACTCTAAAGAGAAATATTTAGTGGACGATGTTGTATGTTTCATGTTACGATGTTATGTAGATCTAGTCACAGTGTGCCATCTTCTATTAGCGTATTGTAATAACCTAACTGTTATTAAATCCAAAGCTGAGAGTTAAAACTAAAGTTAGTTGATTCTAAGCAATAATCAATTAACGAGAATCTCTTAATAATTCTTGATGTTTGGTGAGATATTTAATTCTAAATAACGATCTGTTTTTTAGTTGTAGGTAATAATATTCAAAGCAGTAATTTTATAACAATTTTGTCAAACTAGAATTTTAAATAGCAGAAATTACTTATTTTTGTGAAAATAATAACAAAGTTTACCATTCCCAACATATCTTTTTAGAAATCTTTAAACAAGCACAAGTCTCTGATAACCATATCTTAAAAGTTCACCCAAGATGTTCCAAACTTTGCAAAAATATTTTTCTTACTATGCATATCTAAACTGTCGGTACAAATTCAATGATTGTTGTGAAATGCATTGCTCGAAATTAGAAAATCTATTTAGTGGAGGCTGTGGCTTGTAATGTGTGCCGCCCAATTAAAAAAAGAATATTTTTTTCTCTAATGGGATAAAAAATAACCTTGTAAATTAAAATTTAAGATATACACCACACATGAAACCGTCAAGGGTAATTACTAACTGTTTATTTGAAAGCACTTATTATGAAGCACCTTCTTAGCAACTTCTTTTACAGAATATAAATATAAATTATTTGGTCAAAATATAAATATTGTCAAAACATATATTACTATTTTTGTATTCAAATTTGGCATTTAATGATGAAGTGTTTGTATATGTTACATTTAAGAAGTTCAACGTATGTAATTGAGTTAAACGTATTGATGAGAACAAAGAAGGGTATTTATAAATAGGACATCATACACATTCATGATGAAAATCTTAGCATGCAAAATAACCTTTTTATAACGTCTATTAGCATTGACTATTTTTGGAAAGATACGCATCCTTATGGGAAATTTTGTTCCATAATTTATTTAAATAAGTATTTTGTACCAAATTGCAAAACTGCCTTTAGATGATCAGTAAATTGACAATGGAAACTCATTTAAATACGTCCAAAAAGTATGGTAAGTTCAGCATTAAAATTTATCATAAGGTTGCATATATTTCTCAAATAAATAATCAGTGCCATCAACTACTGTAGTGGCAAACTGTAAATTTAAGCAAAAAATAATAAATTATGGTATTAAGTATATATTTTTACTAGAAAACTATTATGGGTGTGTAACCAATAGCTGCCAATTTCATATTTGAAGTCGAGTATCTAATTATTTTTTAATATATTTTATTAAATATATTGGATAAGTGCATAATTATCTAAATTGAAAAATAAATTTTGCCTAAATTTAAAGTTTACTGGATTAGTTCTGTCAGAATTAGGAAAAATCAAGAGATTTAGTTTAGTTATAAATAATAGTATTTTTTAGTTTTTCCTTCTTGCGAGGTGAGCTTTAACTGTTATTTTAAAGAAATATCTATCTACTTCTGTCCAAAAAGTGCACTTTCAACATTTGCATTACAAAATGGCCTACTTTACTAGCATTTGCGTTGAAAGTGATGTATTGGTTTTGAATTTGGTTCTTCTGCAAGAACAGAAAAAAAAATATAAAATGGTTTATTGTCTTATTTGAATTAAAAGTGAAAATTTATTTGACACAACATTAATTGCACATCAAAAAAAGACACTTTTAATCCAAATGCACTTTTTACTACTTTTTCTCCATCCAAAAATTTAATACTGCATCATTAACCTTCTTAAACCCGTGGTCAAAAACTTACATTGTAAGTAAATACAGATGTACCCCGCTCGGGGTTTATGAAGGTTAATAATATTTTGATAATATGTTATGAAATATTTGAAAATCTAAATTAATCCAAACATTATGTTTGGTAGGTGTATATAAATAGCATAATATAAAAATATTACTATTTAAAAATGGATGAGAATGTAAGCTTTCAGATAATCACCGAAACCAGTCGATATTTCTTTAAGGTGACAACTAAAGTTTGCTATTTTGAAGTACTCTGCTTGAAGTACAACATTTAATATTAATCTTTTTTATCAAACTATAGTAGGTTTTTTACATTTTCTTTATTCATACCATTAGAGTACTAACTAGAGAAAACCATTTTACTGTAATAGAATAAAATATGTACATTATAGTCCATTATATTGTTTTGATAGTTAAAAATAAAACATAGTGCACCAAAGATAATCATTAAGGTATATACAATTATTTCATTAAAGTTATAAGTTTTAGTTTCAAGTCTTTATTCCTTTTTAGTCTAGATTGTTGTTTTAGTATTGTAGATACTTAACATGATTGCATATAATAATTACATGTACTTTTAAAGAGCCAATAAACTTAAGAGTACAATTATTTTAATCTTCCGATTTTACCTATTTAATTATAGAGTTTACCTACCTACTTATTGTTTCATACATTTTATAACTTCACATTAAGTAAATTTTATAGGATACTATAAGAACTAGCTTTGGTATAAGATAAATAGAAGATGGTTTTGTCCATAGACTTGTTCTTGAATCAACTGTTCTTAAAAATTTTCTGCTTTTTTATCTTTTTATATATTTTTAATAGGAAGGCTACAGGGGAAGAATTAAGATTTTAAAAGATTTGATATTATATTGAAGATGATTTTTAAGTTTAAAAATTTGACATTGGATAGTCACCAGCGATGATATTAATATATTATCGATTGATATTTCAGGTTTCATATTGCAGTGAATAATTTTTTTTAATAATAGTAAGCAGTTAAATGTAGACAAAATGAACTTTGATACCAAAAAAAGACTGCTATCTAAATAAATTGATAAATTTGTATTAAAACCTACTACTATAATATAAGGGCTGTACGAGCCCAGTCACACATGAATTGGATCATAAAGATATCTTAACAGAATTTTATTTTTTCGAATAAATATTTATTACAAAATAGTTTTACAATACTCTGGTTCAAAATTAATAAAAATGCTCTGAGTTTTATTCTTTAGTTTGGGGATAGTACGAACTGGAGCAGTTTGATGAGCTTTTATCATTTAAAAAGAATTTACTCGATAAAAAATAGGTCAGGTCCGCCTGAAGGCTATTTTAAAAGAGGTTTGTGCATTTGCTGAAATCGTGATATTAATGTAAAATTGTCTTCAGACCCTTGAAGCATTTCTGCGCAAAATTGTTTAAGAAATTATGGAATGTAAAACAGTCTTAAAAAATTAAAACTATAATATATCTACATTTTTATACTTTTTTATGTGTTTAACACAATAAAACATACTTTGAGATTAACTGTGCCTATCAATTTCAAAACCTTAAAAATATAAACCATATATATTATTCTATTGGCAGAGCCAGATCAAGATTTTTTGAAGCCTTCGACAAATTTGTTTTCCGATAAACAAGAGAAGCTTTTATTCTACTAATTCAGGGACGGTTATTGGCGTAGTAGCACGTAGTAGTTAGGGTGATCAACTACAAGTGCTAGGAGACCCAGTTTCAGTGTCTTCTTTCTTTAGGTTTCTTTCTATAGGTCTGTTCGTTTGCTTGCACTAACTTGAACCGAGCAAGTTAGTGCAAACAAAGGCGTTCATTGATTGGTTCTTTGCCTGCTCGGTTCAAGTTAGTGCAAGCAAACGAACAGACCTTATCTTTCTTTTCTTTGCTACCACTTCCATACTTTAGAGGGCACGTAAGTGCGGCAGTCTCCCTGGTTTGTTACGTCAACTAGGGTAAATAATCACGGCGGTCGTTGACTGCACAATTTTGACGCAAACATTGACATGTTATGGTTGTCGATTAATTAACAGCCCTAGTGGGTGCGAGTTTATACTTTCCTCATCTGAAAATCCAAGTGTTGAAAAGATTCTATTAATCATGGATTCAATTTAAGAATTGTTTTACTCAAAATACACATAAGAGATAGTCAATATCTTAGCTCTAGTAGTTAGCGCGATCAACCGCTAACGTTAAGGTGCTCGCTTAAAGTTCGGGAAGAGACCAATTTAAAACCGTCACTGTACCGATGAGGATAGGCAAAACCTTAAGTTTAGCTGTGTTGGTAATATATTATCATTAACAACAACAGATAATCTAAATAAATTATAAATATAATCTAAAATAAAAAAAATAAAAAATTTACAAGTGATTAAAAGGAATAAACTGCAGACAAAAATTTTGTACAGCAATTCCTCAATTTATTTTCAAAATTACCGACCTCCATTAATTAAATAAGTTATTTAGGGAGGCATGGGGTATGGGTAAACCTTGCAAATTCTTACGCTAGCCACAGACCGGCGTACATGTGTGTCATGCAGGAGTGCCATTCATGTGCGTCGTGCAAGTATGATGGTGTGCTGTTGCCCCTCACTATCATACTTGGGTGTCACACATGTAGTTTGAGCGTCGACGATGAATGATGAAAACGAGTTGATATTTTTATCAGTGGCGTATGCATGCATGATAAATAAAATAAACTATGGTAATAAAAATTTTAAATATGCGCGAGACACTGAATTAAATAAATTTTATTGAAAGGAGTGAAGGTTGTCCACAGACCGTCACACATGGTATGAACGTTGATGTGTGACACACCGAATTCAAGTCAAATTGAAAACTTGTGCGTCGCGCATATATGTCACTCTTTTGGCCACAGACCATCGAACATCAACGTTCATCCGGTGTGACACTCCTGCATGACACACATGTACGCCGGTCTGTGGCTAGCTTTACATAATGGCTTATTGGAATAGCTAACTCCCACATTGACCACAGCGGACGATCTACTTCTACTAATATAAATTCGGGTTTTTAATCCTTTCGTTCCCAGTGGTTTCGCTATGAAACTATTTTTTTAATAATTTATTTCATGAGATCTAATAGTAAATTCTTCTATTTCTAAAGCCAGTCCATGCCGAAGTATACATGTAACCCTATATTTAAAAAGTAAAACCTGTAAAATTATTATAAAAATAATTTTATTTTAATAAATTCAAATCCTGTTGGGGCGGGCGGTAAAGAGGGTTACAAATTTCAATTCTGACATAAGGATTCAGAAGGTCTGGGAGTTTAAAATTTGTTTTAACATAATTAATAGACTATCCCTTAGCCTTAGCTGGAAATGCAATACCTTTCCATTGGTGCCATTATTAAATGAGGGGCTGAGAAGCCAAGGGATCCAAGTAGTAAAACGTAAATATGGAGATATTTCAATTCAAAATTATTCAATTCAAATGGAGTAGTACAACTTCTCGTTGATAAATGTCAAGATTAGCACTTATTTTATGCTTGGATCTCTTTGGCACTGGGTAAATGTATATATCTAGTTTTAATTTCTGCACTTAACTCGATTTTGAAAAAAAGGTTGACTTGGACTCCTTGACTTTTCTGAGCCCCTCAAAATGTTGTTTTTCTCACGGTAAGATGGAATTATTTAACCAAATACTATGGATAGATCTATAGTATTTGATTTAACTCGTGCAGTGCGTAAAGTAATTTTGCAACTGTTTTATTCTAAACATTTTTATGATTTTTATTATATCTACCGCCATTTTGTCTAAAATGGTGGTCAATTAATAAATCAGCCATTTTTTTTGCTTTTACATTTTGAACAGAAAACATAATTTTGGAAAAACAATGAGGGTGTTTCGGAAAGCCGTATTTTTATTTGTTTCTTTTTTTTCTGTTTTAGAATTTAGACATACAATTAAGTAAATTATGAACGTGGTATAATAAGGGTGGTTAGCCTCTCAAAATTAAAATTAACCCCTTCCCAAATAAATCGACATATAAAAAAATTTATTATGATTTATTGTTTATCGTCGATACTTTGATTTATACTTATTTTGATTTTGTATGCTTTCTAAAAAGTAGAGAAGCTAAAAAAAGGTCTTCTTATTTTAGCCCCCCCTCCCAATATTCGGCTTATGCCAATTAAATTATATAAAATTAGCATAATTTTACAATAAAATTTATATTTCATTTAACTTATAATAATATTTGGAACTTAAAGATTCTTCTCGAAGGTCATCACTACCACGTTTACCCAAGCACAATGAAAGCTTCATTAAATATTATAATCAATTGTGGGTCACCACAGTGATAATATTGCTATCAAATAACTACACCGTAATATTTGATTATTTTTAGTTCTTTCATGAAACGCAAAACTGAATAATCAAATTTGATTAAAAAATAGCAAATTTGGGAAAAATGTTGAAACTGCTAGTGTAAACCAGTCTTTATGACCCCTGGTGTTTATGCAGTCAACTGCGCATTTCTAGTTGGTTTTTGATTGGAAGTCAACTAGTAACAAATATCCAAGTCCCAAGAACGCCGTAGATCACCATTTTGTAATAATTTAGTAATATTCCTAGTTTTTGGTAACTTTAATTAATTTGGCGGGTGAAATGGAAAATATTCAAGTGGATGATTCTCAAGATGACTCGCAGACTGTCAATTTAATTCACGTTCAATATGAGGATCATTATGAACCTCACGATATAAATTCCCAAGATGAAGGTGCGAGTACCGTAAAAAGCAAATATTACAAGCAAACCTACAGGACAGCTTGGGAGTCCATGTCCGATTTCAAAGGTACTCTAGTTATATTGTTAGTCATATTTATTTTTTAAACCATGGAATTTTTATTATTAGGTTGGCTCCGTGGAGTACAGGGACAACCAACGCGAGCTTATTGTTTATATTGTGAAAAAACGTTGCATGCTCACCGGTTAAGTCTACTTAAACACACATGCACCATTAGACATCAAAAAGCAGCTCAAATTCATAACATGAGAAAGGTAAGATTTCAATTTTAATTAATTCATTATTTGTCAATTAATTTGTTTTGCTTTTTTTTAGAATAAAAGAAACTTGCAGGCACAGGAACTCTTAATGGCTACTTCTTCTGATAATATTGAAGATTCTCAAGGTGGAGAAGAAGACACTATTGTGGAATACACCGAAGTTGATGAAAGCGAAGCAGGCTATGAAGAACAGGAACAGGAAGAAATGGTAGAAGATGAAGAAGAGATGGTAATGCACAATAACGAATCCATATCGGTACATTTTCAAAAGGTAGGTCGGTTTGGTTATTGCCAGTGTTGTAGTTAGTTTTTATGTTTGGTAATACTACATTATAATATACATGGAGTGTATGTGTATATTTAAAAAATATGCAATAAATTAATTTTTGCATGTGGTACATTTTTAAAACCTAAAGTAAATATTTAAGCAAATTACTTGTTTGTTTAAGTTGTATGTTATCTATTCTTAAAGCTATATGACACGGAGCAATTTTCACAATAAATTGTCAACAAGTTTTCGTGCGTACTTTCGATATTAAATTTTTTGATTATATTACTTAGGTAATTCTTGAAAACGCAAGTAAACTTTTTATTTCTTTTGCTAGCAGGCAGTGAAATAGAGCCAATTTTAAAGTTGTAAGTAATATTTTAGAACATAATATTTTTGTTGACAATTTATTTTGCTGAGAAAAATTCCTATACATACCCGTGCTTTACCTTTCAGAATTTATCTTTTCAACACATTGATTAAGTTTAATTATTCTTTTTTCATTTTTAATTAAAAGTTCGTTTGCATTCACAAAATACTTTTACATTTTTCCTAAGTAATATATTTTGATTAATTTGCAATTTTTTGTCAAGTTTGTATTTGTGAGCATATGTTTACGAAAATATATTGAAATATAATTGAAACTTGTGAACAGTATATTTTCTATTACGAAAAGAAATATATTTGTAATACAAACTTTCTTTATGAAACTTATTAATTTTTTTGAATTCATATATAACAAATTGTAAAGCTGCACAGACATTTCATCTTGGAGAGATTATACTGTATCTAATATGAAAAGAATTGAATGCAACTATTTTTGTGTTCTTAAAAAGATATACATAGATATATATATACAAAAGATATACATAATATACAAGCAGGTCGGTGAATGCAGTGGAACTCGACTGATGTGCAAATTGATTTATGCACTCCTCAATCGATACCAGGTTGGTACCTGGGTCACATTTTTTTTTTGTTGGCACCTTCAGTCACATTTAAAAAGACAGACAAACAGAGTTCATAAATATATATTAGATTATGGGCCGGTTCCACCAACTCTGGTTAAATACTTTAATCATGATTAGTTGGGGTTAATCATGGTTAAATGTAAAAGTGTGTTCCACCATCTATTTAATCATGGTTAAAGACGTTTAATCATGGTTAAACAGCCTTCAAACTAATCACCCGATTTTGGGCGTTTAGGCGAGTTTAATCACGGTTAATGGTCGGTGCATGCGCATTTCTTTTAATTTATAGTAAACGATAGGTACTGTTGAGATTTTGAACATACCTAGCCTAACTAAAATGATCTCTTTTGGAAATACATTTTCGATTTGATTTTCGAAAAGTATTAAAAAAATATTTTATAATTATTTGCAATTTTTCATAATTAACCTTTGGGCTAATCTTAGATGTTCATTTTACTTTACTAATTTAAAATAAAAAATTTAAACAATAACACTTTAAATAACAAGTTAAATTCAATAATATAATCAAATTATATTTTTAAGCTTTCGACGACTTTTATCGTTTTCTTCAGAAATTTATTTAAAAAATTTAAATAATAATTTTCAAGTTTAGTTTATAAAATTCCAGGTATATTTCTGTATTTTTCACTAAACCCCTACTGGACCTAAGTTTCACGTGACTAACTATCAACTAACCAGAAGAGCTTTTGCAAGGAAAAACCGAGTATACACGAAATCAAAACATTTAACCATGATTAACTAATCATAAATACAAAATGCTTGGTGGAACGCTTTGAAGTTAATGTCGGTCAACTAATCATGGTTAAGCATTAACCGTGATTTGTTAACCAACGATTTAATCAGAGTTGGTGGAATCGGCCCTATATGTATTAATGTAGATATGATTTGGTAGATTCGGTAATTGCTGCAAATTACAATAACTTAAGTTAAAGGGTGATAGATATCCAGAGAACTATGAATTTTGAGCCAATGGATGGAATTGGATGAGTGCATGTTTATGCAGTATCATATCTTGAAGTTATTATGTATTAAGTAAACTATAAATTCAAATATTTTGGTGGCAGTACATCTACCAGTTGGTATTTCACACAATATTATCTATCTAAAAATTTAACAGGTTTTATGAAAGGATGAACTTAAAGACACTACAGGAACCATTAATCTAAAAGAAATTTTAATGTTGAACATTTCTAGAAGTTGAAACATAATAGCAAGTAAAATCAGGATTTTAATAAAACTCAGCTTACTCAAATTTTTATTTCAAAATAAATTTATGTCTATAATAAAGGTAGCATCTTTTCAACTAAAAATAAAAATTTCAATACATTATTAGTTTATATAGAAACTTACATAATTTGTTTTACAACCAACTTTCCTTGCATTATTTTTCTTGTAAAAATTTCATATTATTTTTTTTAAATTTACTTTCTAATATCAATATTATATCAATAAACTATAAACTACTCGAATTTTAAAATTTGTATGCTAATAGTATAATATTAATTTCACAGACTAAAAATTGATATATTTTAAAAAACTATTTCACTCTTTTTCACAATATGTTAACCTACGAAGTGAATTGTCTTGTTTGTTTCCAGATTTGTTACCTAATAGTTAATTTGATAATAACAATAAATTTCAAAGTCTATTATTTATCACATATGAATGAAGAATAATTAACAGAAAACGATAATAATTATATATAAAAATAATTCACACTAACAAATTTTGAACTATTATTTTTATTAAAAAATCTGGAAATGTTTGCTCTTTATACTAAGCTAAGTTTTACCACAGACGCGCATGAATGGATTAACCAGGGTTGCAAAAAACATGTTTTTTGCCCAAGGATGGGGTATTAAAAATTCTTATTTACTTTTGTTAAATTTTAATTACAAAAACATAAATAAACGAAATAAAAATAAATTCAAATCTCTTTCCGGATGTTAAATATTTGGAAAAATTTCCTGGCCCTAGTGTGGAAGTATCATCGATGACTCCTTTTTTTAGCTCCTTACATCTTGTTCAAGTCTTCAGTCAATAAACGCATACTTAATTGATTCCTGCCTCCTATCTGGTGCTTAATTTTTTTATTAGTTATATAATTATTGTTTTTCATTAACACACAACAATGTAGTATTATAAAACGGTGCTTTTTGATTTTTTTATTCTTTATAATTTTGAATAATTTGAGTTTGTGCCAATAGCTGGGAAATTTACTTGAAATCTCGAGATGATGCGAAGTGTTTTACCCATCGGGTTTCTTGGATCCCAATTCCTGCCATTAATCCATTCTAGAACTTGCACAAAATGCTTCTTAGATTTACTCCTTGATTTGCACAATATATCTAAGATCTAAGTAAATCCTAAAACTAACAACATTTTAAAAATAAAAAATCACATTTATTTTAATACATTAGTGCTACAACCCAGAGTGGGTTTTGGCTAACCACTTCATATTATGAAGGGTTTTCAAGGCAGATTACCTCTGTGGTTTGCAATTGCCCGCCGAGGGAGGACGGTCAGAATAAAGTTCTTACTCGGGCTCGGACCAGGATTCTCTGCTTAGTAGCCAACGCACTTAAGCATCAGACCGTAACCGTCCTCTTTTAATATACCTCTTAAATCCTCTTATAATATTTTAATATGCCTACAACATTTTCTTGAAAGGTAAATCAAAACCCATAAATATTTTTCGTGACTCACAGGTAGAAAACTGAGAGAATCATTCAACTTCTAATCAAACAAAAGCAATAGTTCATACATAGCTCATTTTTATAGTATAATTTTAAAATTCCTTGATGATTTTAATTCGTCAGTTTTATTGATTATTATTATTATTATTAGTTATTATGAAACATTTTTATGATTTGGTGATCTAAAATTTTTTTTTGTTTCAGTAATAACATAGTGAACACTATGTTCTTTGATTTTAATTAATGAAGAAACTGATTAAAATGTTATGGGTTTGTTTGTTTATTAATAATAATTAACCCAAGATTATGATTTCTTGAACTTCGGTGCAATAAAAATAAAAAAGATCAATTGCGAAAGTTTGATAACTTTTTATTATAATTTTACCAAGCAGTTATCATTTAAATTGTTGACCTGTCAGTTTTCCATTAGTCTGAGATTTTATGTTAAATGAAATGATACAAAGTCCTTTTGAAAGTAGATTATCTGTAATTAAGGGCCATTTAAGTGCAGCTAACGTGAGTGTTCTATTTTACTATGATTTTCAGTTTTTAACAAAATTAATTGACAATTTTTTTTATTCTATTACTATTTCTATACTATTACTACTACTTATTCTATACAGTAAGTTGACTGTTTTATGTAAAGATATCAAAATAAGTTTTTCCTTAGCCAGTTTCCATTACATGAAAACAATGACAGAAATATCATTGGATATCATAATCACATAATATTTTAGCGCATTTAGAGGATTGTATAATTAAGGAAGAACAGAAGACACGTGTTATTTGACTGTTATCGGTACCGCATACCTGTCAACAACTAACTTGTTGCTACCAATTACGATAAAAACACTTAATTTGCAAAAATGTCACTTACGGTATGTGATATGATATTCAATCATTTTGATTGAGCATCGGCTCATGATGTACGTTGAAATAGTCGATTGTTGATGTGACAACGCAATCTGCTTTCAATAGAAAGCATGAAGACGAAAGTGGAAGTGCAATTTTTAGCATAATTAAGTGTTTTTATCGTAATTGGTAGCAACAGGTTAGTTGTTCACAAGTACGTGGTACCTATGATACAAAAACATGATGATACTAAGACAAAAACACTGTCTACCGCTTTTCCTTAATTATGCAAGTTGTCGAACAGAAATATTATATCTTCTGTATATTTCTCTGCACCTGGAGATAAATCCATTTTCTCTGATAGAAATGACATTTGTTGCTTAAAATAAATTCAAGGCAATTATTTTAGCCTTACAAAAATTATTGAAATTAACTATAAAAAAAGGAAAGAAATTGTAGGATCATAAAGTGGTAAAAGTATTGTTTTGTGCTTTTTTGAAACAATGAAAAAAGAAGGTAAAATGGAAAGGCTACCAAGGCATAAGGTATAATAAAAATGCAGCTAAAGTTTGATCACTGTGAGAAAACATTCCACAAATATGTTGTAGTTTTATAATTTTCTGTCTTAAACTAAATTGTAAATAAAACTTTTATTTTGTAATAGCGACATCGACCAACAATGCAAGCGATGCCAACAACAAAACCTCCCATTTCCACACATGTTCTGGATACTACTAGAGGTGCTCCAGTAAATGGCTTGCAAGTAAGTCTTTATAAACTCATAGAAGGGCGTTGGACATTTATAAATGAAGGTCTCACCAATTCGGAGGGTAGATTTGGCAACTTTTTGAATAGTGAAGATTTTGCTCCTGGTCGTTATAAGATACATTTTGATGTAGATAAATACTTTGAAGCTAGAAAGCAGGAGACTTTGTTTCCTTTTATAGAGGTATGTTTTAAATTTAAATTGATATTTATGAATTTATACATTTTCTTATTTTCAGATTATTATTGATTGCAAATCAGCAGTAGAACATTACCATGTGCCATTACTTTTGAGTCCACACTCTTACACAACTTACCGAGGCACGTAAATTGATTTTTTGTATGAGATTTTAGAAATACAATATGTGATTTTAAGTGTGTCAGCCTGAATAAACTTTTTAATTTATGATTCATAGATAAAATGCATAGATTATGTTTTTAATCAAGAGTAGGTAAAATATCAGATTTTATTTTCTTTGTTGTTTAATTTAACATTTTGACCAGGGACAAGTAAATTGTATAATTCTTTCACATTTTTTCAAAAATTTTTCTTGAAAATAATTTCTGTGCTTGCTGTAACTCATCATATTGTAATAGACTCAATCGTTTTACGATAATAGAATTCTTTGTAATTATTAATTTTAAGTCTGTTTATAATTTTTGTTAAATTTTATTAAAACTAAAAAACAAACTTACTAGTATTGTACATAGGTAATATAATTTTACATTAATGTAGTGCAGGATGTTTTTTCCAATGTAGATTTTTGAAACTAGTAATACGCTGTGCTTTAGGAGTACTAAGTTTTAGTAAATAGTGGATAGTAATATATCGTTTGTATATATCAAAATGAAGTGCTTTGGTTATGAGCTTTCTGTTATACAATTGTTTAATTTTTCTATAAAATAAAGAATTGTTTGAATAAATTTATTTTATTTCTGTTAAGGGATTGTATTTGGTAAGAAAAAAAATTTACGAACCAGCTGCCAATTTACTAATGGGATGTTTGATGTTTTAAAAAATATTTTATGTAAAAATCAGAAAGGATTAATATTTCAAGTGTTCAGATTAGACATTTTGCTTATGACTGTATAAGTTCACTCTCACAAAAAATCATATGGTTGTTGTCACAAGTTGTCGTAAGCAAAATTATAGTCTAAACAGGAATAAAATGAAAATATGTATGGATCACGTTTGAATTACTGCTTATATAAATTATTTAGTACAGTAGAACCCCTCTATAACGAGAGCTCAAGGGACCAGCCTATTTGCTCGTTATTAGCAGATTTTCGCTATAAACAGTCAGTTTAGCATGTAAACAAAAGTCAAGGGACCAAACTTTTACTCGTTATAGCCAATTTTTCGTTATAACCGAGACTCAGGGGGTTCTACTGTAGTAAACATACCTAATTCAAGCCAGCTCCAAATGTCAGCCACCATGTAGGATAAATAAGGATAGAAAATGGATTATAATGGCTAACTATTAGTGGCTGACTTTTAGTACCATTTTTGTTAACTGGCTGACTATTAGGGCTTTTAGAATTATTTCGAAAGTAAATCACGTGATCTGCGGTTGGGCGGGAAAGTGCTGCTATTATGTGCGAGCGGCGGAATAATGAATTAGTATAAAAATGGCGTATAGTGAAATTTAACACATGTCATATTCATCCGGTAAGATTTTTATAATAAACGGTTTTTTTAATACCAAACTAAATTAATTAAATGGTTTTCGACAATGGTGGGAGTTGTTTATGAAAATTGAATAACAAAAATTTGGTAATACAATTTGACATGACGTAAACAATTCTTGCACAGTGCAGTGTCATTTTATTGCAAATTGCCGTTCGAAAAATTACACTGCTTTTCTAATGCATTTACAATTATTTTGCTCGATTTAAGCTACGAATTACCTTTATTGAGAGTTTTTTAAATTTTACAGGATTACCGCTTGTAGTGGGTGTCTCCTTGGTTATATTGTTTTAAGAAAAATTCTACAAAAATTTGTCCATCAAAAGATTTTGTGAGTATCCAGTTCTTTCTGTATATTTTTTTTATATAATACCGTATTTTTTAAAGGTTTATGTCTAAAAAATGTGATCTCTTTTCCTACACATGTCTTGCTAAATATAACTTTGGCTAATGTCCAGTGAGACTTGTTTAAAATGTCCCAATACATAGAATCTACTCTAAATAAATTTGTTCTCTCATTTTTATCGAATTGATTTTGAACAATTGCCAGTACCCATGTTACATGTAAAACTACGGATTTAAGTTTTTTCAAAAATTGCTGAACCGTTTTTCAGCTTGATCAACGATTAATTTTTAGTAACCGGAATAATTGATATTTCATTATTTGCTTTATTTATAGTGGCAGTCGGTCGGTTTGAAGGCTACACTATCTCGAACTTAGTCGTATTGTAGGTTATAATTTTAGTTGTCAAACATGATTATTATGTCATTATTATCATCGATCATTTTTCTACCAAGTATTGAGTATTTTAATCTACAAATCTGTTAAATTATAATTGATCTATAATGACAACATTTTAATTATGTAGTCGGGAAAGCTCGATTCCAAACTTGTGTACCTTTGCTCATATTATTTAATTACGCTTGAAAAAGTATTGGCAAGTGTTTAGTTTTTATAATATTTTATAAATGACCTAAATATACAGCCATAACATGGGGTCATGTACTTATAAGCTGTTTAAAAAAATGTATTTTTGATTTCGTACAACGACTTCCTATGGTATTTATAGAATGGATTGTTATATTAGTACACAAATAAATAAATTTTAATAAAGTAGTTTTTATAAATGTTACAAACACATCAAATTAAATAAGTAATCAATTACTTCAGAAGCTTAATTCTATTAATTAATAGAAAATTAACACACAGGTTCTTGACAAGGAAAATAAAGTAGAGATGTGGGTTAAGCTGATGATTTTTAGAGCAATCCACAATGCATAACTTGTGAAAAGGAGTTTAATAAAATTTCAAAACTTGTTACATGTGCTAACATTAAGTTATAGTGTGGATCAATTTTCTTTTACAAGCTGTGAGTTGTGTGCTAAGAATCTGCAGCTTTTTTTAATATAAAATTTTAATAACATACATAATAGGTATTTACACCTGGAATTTTCTTATCTCCTATCATTATTGTTTATCCCCTGATTTTGCAAGAGGCTTCCCTGTTTTTAAAGATGTAGGTTCCTATTTTTAAATTGTACTTGGTTAAGAATGCTATCATTCGTAAAATAAATACATGTACTTATGTCGAATATTTCTGTACATTATTTGATTTAGGTTGGTTTACGACTTGGTCCTAGGTAGTTTACTGTTTATTTCAAAATTATTAAAATAGCTAAACCATTAAATAGTTATCGCGAATTTAATTTTAAATATTATACTTATACTAATGAAAAATGTAATTTCGTCGAATATAGTTACTTAGTTTTGTTAATATTCATACACACTCCGATTTCTGAAGCACGTGGCAGAGCAACTTACAAGTTTTATTTATTTACTAAACATTTTCAATTCTTTTTGTCGTTAATCACTTTTTGATTAACATAGTTATTTTCATAATTTATTCATATTTTGACGACTAGTGAAAATATTGGTCTGTGCATTTCAGAATCAAAATATTTTTTAGTATAAATGGTACATGTGGTCTGCATGGAAATAATTTAGAATTTTTGCTTTGATTTTCTAGTTCAACATCAGAAAATCCCCTTAGTTTTCTACATCAGGGTTTCAGTTTTTTGAAATTCTACTTTAAGAACTTAAATTTTACATAAAAAGCTCAAAGGTTTAAAAACAAAATTGATTATAATTCTACATAAAAGTAAGTGTACTATTACAAATTGTTAATAAATTATTTATGAAGTTTTTATTTTGTAAAATATATTCACATAGTAATATGTAAATATAATTAGTATGTAGTTCCATGCATCATACTCAAAGTTGTTCAGTTTTGGTAGAAAATTTACGAAACGGTTAAATATTTCTTGTGAGTATTATTTATTACATGTGTTAGAATACAAATGGTAATTAAAGGGGTGAGCAGATTGAAGTGTTAACTGACTTGAAGAAAAACTGTTTTTATTGATCAAAATTTAATCAATAACAGTGTAGAGCATTAAGTACTTTCCAGAACAATATTAGGCTGTTGTTCAGCTGGTTATCAATAAAATGAATTGATTGATCAAGGTATTAATTACTTTTTTCTTAACTTTGGAGAAAATGTAGAAGTTGGAATTGTACTAAATTTTAATATATATGCTAGAGAGGTGAATTATAATTTTAAAATTGAACATATTATTTAAAAAATGATTAAAACATTTAATTTAATTCAATTAGAAATTTAATAATGCTAGGAATTAACCACTCCAAGCAACTTTTTTGAAATAAAAACTGAATAAAATATACAATGATGGTAAACTACTTATGAATCAAAATTGACACACGGCTTTGACGCGCTGTTTCGTGTATATATTTTTTAATTCAGTTAATTTAAACAAATTTTTGCACAAAAAATAATTTCGCTAACTATAAGTAGCTTTCCATATTATTGTAAACCTCAATTACGTTTTTCACTTGATATACAAGTCAAGGAGCTGCAATACTTGAGCTTTTGAATATTTTTTATTTTTTTGAATTAATGTTTTTTCTTTATAATGGAAGTATAGAATGTATAAAAATCGATTCATTATTTTATATATTTACCTTTATGTAAAAGTTTAAGGATTGTGATTCGTTATACCTTAGATAAAATACTGACTTTCTACTAATAGACTTCACAGCAAATCATATCTCAATGTTTTCCTATCTGTGAAACTTTTTTGTATATAATGTTATTGCTATTATGCGTACGTTAATTTATTTATAATTGGACTCTGACCAATTTTTTTAGCTATGTGTGAATTGGGAGACTTGGTAAAAATCATAAGTGAGTGAGAGCTGGAATTTTATATATTTAGATATAAAGTATCTTTTTTTATTTTTCACTTAACGTTTGAGCAAAAATACAATTTGAAATACTCTAGAAAGAAAACTTGCAATAATGAAAATTTGAATGTTAAAAGACGAAGGGGAATATACTGTTTTATTTTATTATTGCTGTATTATCTGGTAATGGTTGCAGTTATACCGTAAATGTCAAATAAATTAATAATATAAAAAATTTTTATCTTGACGTTATAAATATAGAATCAATTATTCTTAAACTCAGAACGTGTTGATGAACCCTGGAAGGTCGAGCTAAGAAATTCTGTGAAGTCCGAGATTCGAACCTAGAATTTGCCGCCCCGTAACTCAACTAGAGATCGCGCCAATCCACTTCTGTGGTTAATATATAATTTTAAAACTTGAAATTTTCTTCTGTTACAAAAAATTCGTTTGTAAGTACAAACGTAATAATAATTAAAATTTATTGATTTAAAATTAAAAAGAATTTACTTCTGTACTTTGTATAATTAATTTGAGATTTAGAGAGATGGAGATTTGCTGGGGAAATCTGACTTTTTCTTTGCTTGTTTAGTTTTCACGACAGATGTCTGCCGTACAAGTAGTAAAGGCTCTGATGTTTTTTTTACTTTTTTATCTTTCGATTTATCGAAATATCAGAGAAAATTTTTATTCTTTGTCACGGAAAACTTGAAAAAGTCGGGGAATTTGCTTTAGAAAATTCAGTGGGGACCCTGTATTAATATTATTAGAAAGAACTCATTAAAATTACTTTTTACTAAAATCTCCGTTTTAATTTCATACTACGTTCATATTATCACAATAGTCCAAAGAATTAAGATTGGGATTATCGGAGAGCCAATATTCACACATAGGAAGTTTCAGAAGTTATTAAATTATATGCAGTTTTTAAAAAAATAGTTATAATTGTGTATAAATTAATTTTTGTTACTTGTACACGTAAGATTTTATCATTCTTTGTTGGACGGTAATGTGTTAAGCACTAATATTTAGGATTTGTTGGTACACCACAGCTGATGTTTTGACGCCTTCTCTACAAAAATTATAGCTGAGTTACTTTTTCGTAAGGGGTAAATTGGTAAATTCGATAACATTATCATACTGATTGCTTTCAATAAATGCAATTTTTTGTGATGCTTTTTTAGAGCTTGTGAGCATATACCATAACGCTCTGCTCATTAAATTCGAAAAAAGCTACCATTTATAAAAATAAATTATTTAATTTTTTAAGTTATTATTTTCCTTATCCTATTTATTTTTAGTTTCAAATCAAAATTATACAACAAATTTACAAGTGAAGATAGGTAGTATAATAATTTGTTAAATTAGTTTTTAAATAATTTTGATTGATTGAAAACAGTACTTTTCAGAGATAATAGAAGTAGATTGAATTAATTAATTTGTATTTCAAAAAGGAGGTAATTCGAAAATATCCAAGATAACCCTTCTTTTTAAATAATCAGGGTATGCTTGGCTTATCTTCTATTGTAGGAATAATATTTGTTAATGTGGGTAATCAATTTTATATGAAATACTTATTGATTGTAAATTGAAACTACATACTTTATTTTAATGAATTGTTATAAGAGTAGATAAAATTCTTAAATATAGATTATTTAATAATATCAGATGTCAGATACTATTTCATTTAAATAAATCATATTTTAACTTGCATATCATGAATCCAAACAGCTTATTTGTCATATTTCTTTATTTTGTGTTTAATCAGATAGAAAAACGTTATTGTAAGTTGGTAAGTTAGTAAGTGAGTGTTTGTTGAAATCGTAAGTATTGACTAATTTTGGGAAAATAGACTACTGAAAATATAATGTTGTTTACATAAATTTATGGTTCATTCGTGAAAATTGTTATTAAAAATTGAACTTTTTCCTTTACATAAAGGATGTAAGGGTACAAAATTTAAATGCCGCACAAATCAAATGGCTAGGTACTAAGTCTAATAATAAACAGAAATTGTCAGTACATAAACATTTAAATGCTCATTAACTTCTTTTTATCGAAGTTTTTCATAATTATTATATAGTTTGAAATTCAAATCAAAATAAATAAACAAGCAATAAGAATGTTTTATTTTTATTGCAGAAGGAAATGGTGTGCCTTGCCAGTGAAGGCACCGTTATCGCTATTGTAAGAGATACAATAGGAGCTGGGCCTAAAAGACAATCTCAAATCACTTTAGCCCCTTCCAAATCAGTTTCATCAGTATTTGCTGAAATATGTGCAGATTTTCATTATGAAGTCGACGAAATTGAATTATTAATTCAATATAGTACCGGTGAAGTGGTAAGTTATTGTTTTATCTTACATAATATTCAGGTCTATTATGTATCCCAAACGTTATTATAAAGGTGACAGTTATGACGTAACATAAAGGTTTTCGGCAAATTGGTATTACGTATCCATTTCACAAACCGTTATTTTAAGATGATCTTTATAATAATGGTTTTCTTAACCTTTATAGTGCAAAATATAACTAGTGCTTAATAGGTGCCGTTAAGAAAAATAGATTAGAGAAAAAATAGCTTTTAACGCCGGATTAATTAATATTTTTGTTCTGAATGTATTAGAAAATGCGGATTGGAAGTATTTATTTAAGTATATAATTTATTATAAAAATGTAGTTTATGTAGGTTTATATAAGGTTTGTTCCAACAACGAGTATCTTTAGTAATATTACTACAACGCAAGCGCATTAATGAAATGTCGTTCCAACAGACACAAGTTACCAGTTCGCAATCCTAGTCCTAGTATATATTTAAAAGTACTAACAAACCGCTGTTCCAACAACTATGTTGAACGGATCGAATTGGTTCATTTGCGGTTCAAACGATACTTGCTGAGGAGCAAGTATCATGTAGTTCGAAACCTGAATAGCCATGCGCAAATGTTAGTTGAGAGTAGTACAGCCCAAATACTTCCTCTATCATTAATTATTTTGTAATTTTCGTAATAAAATCAAGAAATTTTTAGTAGGAAATGATAAAGTACATACATATTTAAGTACACATTACAAAAAAGAAAAATATTAATAAATGGATGGTGACAGGAAACGAGGATTAAAAAATATTTATTAAAAAGTGTATCACACCATAGAAATATGAAATCAAAAATTTATTTAATGTCTTTACATTACAGGTATTTTATTAGCATCCTCTAAAACCCGCATTCATTTTTAAAATCGTTTTTTAACCGGGCAGGCATAGATTTAACGAAATGTTGTAAAATTTCATCTGTAATGACTTTCTGCCATCTGCCATACAACTTTTAATAAATTTTGCAATTGTGATTTTGTATTATCGGTAATTTTTCGTTTCATAATGCCCAAAGATTTTCAATCGGATTTAAATTCGGGCTGTTACCTGGCCATTCTAAAAAATGAGAAAACATTTTACATAGGTATCCAATTAAAGTTGTAAAAATTAATTTTTTGTGCGTATTAAGTATATTACTACTTCAATATGTAAAAGTTCAAATAAATGATATGTGCCGAATCGTTCTAGCATATATGGAGGAAGATGCATGGGGAATTGTAAAACTGTTAATTTATTCATATTTTCCATTTTAGTAAAATTCACCATTGGACTTGTTCTTAAAATAACAATTATAAATTAACTTTAAAAACAAAAAAATATTCTTGAAAACAGGCTTGAAATAAGCACAAAAATTGAAAATTTGCACAAAATACTCAAAAAGGCAAAAAAGAAGCATAGAAAAACTTCATAACGTAAATCGTATACATTTTAAAACAATTTATTGATGCCTTAAATATTGACGATAAGCATCGCTCTCTATGATCACACTTGTCAATTATTTAAGGAGAATCTCGGTTCGAAAATAATTCGGAAAACGTTCCAACACCGCTTTAAGTTACTATTTGTGAATTTACTAGTGTTCCTAACGCAGGCGCAATAAGTGGTCAAATTACTGGTTGCCGTCGATAATCGAATAGCTTGTTGGAACAAACCTATAATTACTTTCGAGTTTTATATAAACACTTTTTCTGATTGATCTGTAATTGAAGTGAAGCATGGGAGAAGGTTGAAAGAAGAGTTTTAAGGGAAAAGAGTGATCTATTTTCAATGCGTAACAGGTTTTTTGTTGAAAAATACCGTTTAACAAATGATCTGATGCGCATACTTAATTACCACATACGATGTAAGCCGAAAGAGTAACAGCAGTGCCAATATATTTAAAAGTACGTTATTTATTTTGGAATATGGAATTATCTGCAGTTAAAAGGCATTTCAAACACAGTTTGTTGGGGGCGTTAAAGTTGTCTTCCAGGTGGGTAAGTTGAGGATGTGAAAGCTAATGGCACATTTTTATCAAAATAAACTTTTATTGGCAATGCTGCTTATTCATTGCAACCGTGGCCGTTAACTCCAGTAGAAAATGCAGAAGCAAACTCTCCACAAAGTAGGTACACCGAAGCACACATTAAAGCAAGAAACTGCATTGAAAGGTGCTTTGGTGTACTGAAAAGTCGATTTAGGTGCCTTCATAAACATAGGATCCTCAATTATAATTCTGTCAAAGATGCAAAAACTGTTTATTCTTGTGTGATTTTACATAACATTGCAGTGGAAATCAAATTACCACAAGAAATTCTGCAACAGTTTGAAGAAGAAGAAGCAGTACAGCAAAGAGCTTCAGGTTAGCTGAAAACAGAAAATTTGCAACATTGTAATTCAAAATTTTCGTTAATACGAGTATAGTAGTTGTAAGTTAGCTAGTAGATTAATTGTAAATGTAACTATTTTTATTAGTTTATGAAATAATTTCTTAAATAAAACCATATACAGAAACTTAAGTACTTTTTATTTTATCATCATCATCATCCGCGCTTTGCTTATATTACTTATAATTGTTTAGGTATCCGCTTGTCGGTCATTCTTTCAAAGTGTTGTTTCCAATTATTCCTGTAATTCTTAATGCGGTCGTTTATGCTGGAGATGTTTAACTCGTTTCTGGTATCGGTGTTACGCTTTCTATCAAACCTCTTGTACCCTGCAATCTCCCTCAAGAAACTTCTTTCTGCAGCCTGTAATTGCTTTTCTTCACCTTTTGTTAGGGTCCATGTTTCGCCTCTATAGGTTACTTTTGGTACTGAAATTCTTTTATAGAATTTTAATGCCGTATTCTGACCATTTCTGTTCTTGAATATTCTTTTAATGGTTCCATTTAAGTAGTTGAACTTTTCGAATTTCTTTTGTATATTCGTTTCTTCATTTCATTTCATTTTATAAAAATGAAAAATATTTTAAATTTAAATGACATTTAATAGCACTGACAAATGCCAAATTATTATGGTTTCGTAGGACTGTTTTTTGATCCAAAAATTTAAATATTGCTATCCTTTTCCGACACTTGTGAGCTACAATAAAGCTTTCTCGCTTTAGAAGTACTCAAAACCTACTATTATTTTATGCTTTAAAAAATAACGTTGACTGTCAATGGTTATTTTAAAGGTGGATACGTAATACCAATGCTGTAATAAACGCTAAGCAACCAGTTATTTTGAAACTTTATTATAACATAAAGGTTGACAGTTATTTTTAACGGTTGGGATACATAATAGACCTGATTATTTGCTATCTATATTTTGGTTAAAATTCGAACGATTATAAAAAACTTTAATAAATTTTGTGTGACGGATATTATTATAGATAATTTATTTTGTCAATTTAGATAATATTGAATCATCACCGAGAGAAAACATTAGGAGAAATTAATGTAATATTTGATCAAAGTATTCGCAATACAATAGTTATTAGTGGCGTCTCAAAAAGTCAAAAGCCTATGACATTGATAGTTAATAATGATAATAATGATGATGATTTATTATTGGGAGCATCGGCAAGTCCAACAGCAGGAGATATACCTAGCAATTTAACATCAGACCCTCCACCTGCTTTAATGAGCATCGACTTTCCCAACATTTCTGATTACAGACCTTTACAGGAACCTTGGAACTATGTTGGTCTTGTAAATCAGGCAATGACATGCTATCTTAATAGTCTATTGCAAGCGTTGTATATGACTCCAGAATTTCGAAATGCATTATATAAATGGGAGTTCGATGGTCAAGGTGAAGCTAAATCAATCCCATTTCAATTGCAGAAATTGTTTCTCAATCTGCAGGTTAGTACACTTTGACAAATGCTTTTATTTTGCTGTTTTTAATATTTTAATTTTTAACAGACATCGACCAAACCTGCAGTAGAAACAACGGAATTAACACGTAGCTTTGGATGGGATTTGAGCGAAGCTTGGCAACAACACGATATACAAGAACTTTGTCGTGTTATGTTTGATGCATTAGAAAAAAAATTTGAAAATACTAATCAAGCTAATTTGATTAACGACCTGTACCAAGGAAAATTATTAGACTATGTTAAATGTTTAGAATGTGGTACCGAAAAATCGCGGGAAGATTCTTTGTTGGACATTCCACTTCCGGTTCGCCCTTTTGGTAGATCAGTTGCATACAATAGTGTGGAAGAAGCTCTTAGAGGATTTGTTCAACCCGAAACTTTGGAAGGAAATAATCAATATTTTTGTGAAAAATGTAATAAGAAATGTAATGCACACAAGGGGTTAAAATTTACCAAGTTTCCATACCTACTTACATTACATTTGAAAAGATTTGATTTTGATTATACCACTATGAACAGAATTAAATTAAATGATAAGTGAGCATATTTTTATTAATACAATTTCAGGTGTAGTTATGAATAATAAAATTTAATTTTTATTTGTAGGGTTGTGTTTCCGGAAATGCTCAATTTGAATTCATTTATTCCTTCGACAGAAATACCTTCAGAAACTGAAACAATTGAGGAACGCGAAACCATTAAATGCGATGATTCCAGTACCACGGATTCTGGGTCAGTGTTGGATGATGAAACTAGCCAGTGTAATGATGTCCCACCTACTGTCAACGGAGGATCGCATATTATTCACGAAGATGAAGACGAAGGCATCGATGTAGGCTGCATAAATAACCAGGAGAATAAGAGTGATAAAAGTGAACCAAAGGGACCTTATTTGTACGAATTATTCAGTATTATGATACATGCTGGTAGTGCATCAGGTGGTCATTATTATGCATACATTAAGGATTTTGAAAAAAATCAGTGGTTTTGTTTCAACGATCAAATTGTGAATAGAATAACCGAAGACGATATTCAAAAAACATACGGAGGTGGTCCAGCTCGATATTATTCTGGTCAATATAGCTCCAGTACAAATGCATACATGTTGATGTATAGACAAGTGGATCAGCAACGTAATTATAATTTTATGACTGTTGATGAATTTCCACAGCATATTAAAGATTTGCTACAACAAATGCAAGAAAAGGAAGAGAACGATCGACTCGCTAAAGAGAGGGAACACGATATGCTGAAGTTAAAAGTGTATTGTTGGCATCCAATTCAAAATATGCTTGTAGATGTTAAATTGTTTGTATTTCTTGATTCAACTCTTGTTTCTGAAGTTGCAGCCAATGCTCATCAACGTTTTAAATTGGAAGGTGTAGTTGGTCTAGATGACTGCAGATTGGTAGCATATGACAAGCTGCACGATTACATAGAATGTAGTTTTGACGATGATTTAAAATTCTGTGATATTAACCCAAATTGTGAGTGGTTACTTGAAATTAAACCACCTGGTAAGTTTCTTTTTTTTAACTATTTAACTAATTATTAATAAATATTCTTCTAGAATCAAAATTCCAAATTTACAGACCAGGAGGTGTAATTATGAGAACTTTTTTGCTTGATTTGGAAGAAGAAGAACTGGACGGTCCTCATGTTTTTTATGTAAATGCAGAAGAAACTGTTTATGATGTTAAAACTCGTTTAGCTGATATATTTCATCTAAATATAAACACTATGAAGGTTTGTTTCGGACATTTTTTATTCTTTTTATTTATTTGAGACTGCATGTACATGTCACAAAAATTATCTTCTGCATTTTGCAAATTTTTCAAGTTATTTCTTCTTTGTGAAATGTAATTGTGATAATCATCACCTTCTGAATTCAGAATTTTCCAATTAGACAGTAAATTTTTTCAAATTTTTTTATTAAATGTGCTAAAATAATTTTATAGGTGGTGCAACATATGCATTATAAAGAACTTTGCTTCTTGGATGATGATGATGCTACCATGAAATTTGAATCAAGAAGTTCGCAATATAAATTGTTTGTCTCCAATGCATTGGAAGAAGATCCCGACAAAACGTTTTTAAATGCAAAATTAAAGAAAGTTATCGAGCGATTTACACATGTTATATCAGTAGATATGGTTTTACCCGACACCGATATCAGTAAGTTTTAATAAAAAAGAACTCAATGGTGCTGGTACTTATTAGCTTCTTTTTTATTAGGCCGGCTAGAAGCAATGTCCATTCCCGCACTAGATCGAAATCATAATATCGAGAAAGTTGATTATGGTAGCGGCGATCGTGTTAGCAGTAAATCTGCTTTAGTGAATTCTTCATGTGAACTACTAAGTGACCAATGTAATAGTGAGGACAGCAGTTTAAGTGACAGTGATAGAACTCTTGTTGGTGATGCACCAGGTGAGCTACTAAATAATTATAAGGAATTTAAAAATGTGTGTCGTGAAGTTGGATGCAAAACTTAGTTATACAAAATTTCTATTTCTGATGAATTTCACAGTAGTGAAAAGCTATAGCAACCAAAACTTTTATGTACTTATAGTACGATTTCGAAAAAAACAACTTTGAAAGAAGCTGTTATTAAAGAAGTTTGTGGCCTGTCTCGGAACCTTCTGACCTTAGACTAAATAATTTTTATTAACTGACGAAACGTATTTTCTAGAAATAGATGTTGAAGGTAGTAAACCTATAGAGGTAAAAGTATTTAAATATTTTGGATTAATAAATTAAAAGAAGTTTACTACATATTAAAACAATAAATTTGTATACTGGTCGTCGAGAATTTCTCTAGATGATTTTCAACATTTTCAATCTGATTTCCCTTTGATCAAGTTTGCCGAAATTTTTTATATAATATTTTACTTGGTTAATAATTATTTCTCTTTTCTTCTCCCTTTTCAAAGATTCTCTTTGTTTCTGTTTAACTTGATATGATTAATTATTGTTACTGTGATGTTTCTTCAAAAAGCCAAATCAGTGGAAAATTATCTGGTTTAGTTATTAATTGTGAAAGTATTCCACTCGGAGATTGTCAAAACTCAAGTTTTCTTTTTAGGCATTGTTCATATAAACAACTTATTAAACCTAGATAACTTTGCGTAACATTCGGGGAACTTTTAATTTTTTAATTTGTCTACAAATGCTGCATTCTATTTACCGAAAATCTAAGATAATCCAACCTAAGTGGAGGGGGAAAAATCAAGTTAATCTGAGTTCACTTCAACAAATTTGAAATTAATTTTTTAATTTATAAAATTTAACATAAATTTATCATGTAAACTTAGTAATCAAAGTTAGGAATTACGATTGATTTCCAGTTACCTCAGGTTATGCACGAAATAAGCATAAAATCTAACTTCTTCCCAAATGCTAAGTTGTAAATAGAACGCATTTTTACCTAACTTGACTTCAACTTACATTAGAATATTAGATTTTCAGTAAATAGAACTCAGCAAAAATTAGTTAAATCTTTAATTTATTGAACATGGCAAATAATTTTTTGATTTCTGTTTTATAGGCGATTGTATAGGTTTATTATCGAGTACTTCCATTTCTCCTGCCGATCAACACATGGCATCTCCAATAGATCCCGCTGAAGATACGTACAATCACGACATATTTGATTCGCAACCTGAAGAAATGAGCTGGGATGATGTTTCATCTGAACCTCAACAAGTGAGAATTGTTAACCAATATTTTAAAGCGAAACTTATGTCAAATACTTCAAATTTATGCAACGAGGCCGATGCAACCCAGTTTCTTAAAGTGCAAGTAGATAAGCGAATGCCTTTATTTAAATTAAAAAAACATTTAGAACCTTTTGTTGGAGTGCCCATAGAGTATTTTAAGATATTCCGTTTGTATCCACACGAAGTTGAAATAATAAAATTAATAGATACATTAGGAACTACTAAAGATGGCGATCGTTTGGCCATTAAATTGGGTCGCGTCCTTAAGAAGAACGAGTACGTCGGTAAAGTGTTTCGTTTGACACCCGAAAATAGCGAAGTCTTGACGTATTTGTTTGAATTTGTAATTGCAAGTGGTCAACTAGTCGGACAAGTCAAGAAAGACATTTTACTTGCCGCTAAAAAACAACACATGTTAGATATTTCTTTTAACAATTGTCGATTGCGCGCTAAAAGTTGGAAAAATCCCTTAAAAGTTTACCTCGATGAACAGAAATTTGGAGAAGACATAATTTTAAACAACAACTGGGAAATGTACCTGCAAGAATTAGGTGAAGGAGAAATTGTCAAGGATCCTAATCAACTTTGCTTATTTGTAAAACGTTGGTGCCCTTCTATGTTAATGCTATCCCCTTTCCACGAAATTGTCTTAAATTCTCCAACCGTAATGGAATTGAAATCAGCGTTGGCACAAGAATCCAACATTCCAGTAGATAATCTCGAGGTGGCCTTCTTAAAAGGTGCTTTTCCATGTGATATCAACGTTTTAGATATACAAGATTTAGATTGGAACGTAAAAGTTAACTTTTTGGAAAATTATCCCCTACAGATTTATCAAGACGGTAGTGTTTTCTTGTACAGGTGAGTTATTTAATTATTGTTTACAGAGACACTTTTTAGGAGCAGTTAAGCTAATTTGTAAAACTAATTCCAATACACATCGTAAGCATTGCTAGCAATTAAATAGACATTTATTTTTTATGTGGTGGTGATGATGAACTTTTTCAAATTTGTATCTATGATGTTTGTTGGAACAACAGGTTTTCAATCTTTATTTTCTAAGAAATTGTCGGTTTTCTACCTATTGTTGCCCCAACAGGTTCGGTGTTCAGCCTGTTAACCTATGTGGCTCGAGGGTCTCCGATCTGCTTGCTTTGCTTTGGTAACAGGTTTGCTATCGAACCTGTTAAATCTAATAACATTTACTTACAAACACTATACAGTTTATCTTTTTATAATTTTCTTTTAGCCGACAAAGTAGACTGTCTGGCAGTTTAAAATTGATAATTTTGCGAGATTTTAAAATTAAAAAATGAAATTATTTTGTTTTCTTTGAATATTTTGAAGTTTGAATTCTACTTGTTTATATAGGGATAGCCGGGAACCATTAAAAGTACTATCCGCCGAAGAAAGAAAAGAAATAAATAATAGAGAAAATACTCGATTAGGAAAGTATTCATCAAAAAATTATTCACCCAGAAGAGAAACGGCTTTAAAAATATATTTGGATTCACCTATCAAGTCGGAGGAGGTATGTGTAGACTGACATCGCCAAAACACGAATTTGTACCAGTCATGGTTCTACTGCAACATTAGCTAACCAACCATCATTTGTGCTTAATTGTTGTGTAATAACTATGGACTGTTTTTGTATTTCTCAACTACTGTAAAAATTTGTTTTTTGTTTTTAAATTTTAATTTACATCACTTAATTTCGATTAGTCATAACCGAGAACCTTGTTCGACTCAAGTTAGTTTTTTACTTTTACAAGAGTAAAAAAAGATTTCTACTATGCATGGTTTTATGAGGTTCATTTCAGTGGGTTTTTTTTTTTTTAAATGAAACTTTGTCGTCTTGTCTGTCAATATTAAAACCTTTCTGGTTATTCCACAATTTAATTTTAATGGTGGTTTTTTTTAGGATCTGTAAATATTGTTTGCATATAATTCAATTTTACAAATTTAATCTTTTATCTATGATCTGAAAAGTTTTGTTTAATATGTACATTACTAGTTTTAATGTTAGCTTACAGTTCTTTTTTGTTTTGGTTTGTGTTACCGAAATTCTTGTAGTGGTAATGAAATTCAAAAAAGACAAGGCAAATTTTATGTTGGCGATTAAGTTTATATTAATTAATTAATTTTAAATATCAAACTAATTAAATCATTCATCGTTTTCCATTTATTTATATTGCATTTGTGTTTAAAATTTGTAATTGATATTACGTGTGACTAAGTAATAAGAACGGGCTAGAGTTTTGTTTTTTATTTTGTTATGATTATGAATATTGTTTACAATCCAATTTTTCATTCATATTTTGTGTGAAATTTATGTGATAGACTGAACACTTGCTTATTCAATAATTGTGGAATAACTGAAATATTACTAATCATTGTTGTAATATTGAATTACTTTACAAAGAAATTAAGGTGTTCAATAGTTACCTATTTGTTGATTCATAAATTGATGAATGGTTAGTTTATGCTGTGTTCCTTTTGTTATGTTACGTTTAATTGTATTTATGATTTAATATGGTTGATTACTAATGAGTCAAATTTAATGTTAACTGATACATTTTTGGCCTAGCAGTTTTTTTTACTTGAACTTTTTACATTATGTTGTCTCTGCTTATAATAAATACAATTCTGATAAAATAAATATTTATTTGTGACTGATAATAAATTGTTTCAATAAAGTTTTTGTTTTATTGGCAGGATCCAAGGACTCGAAGTACTCATAAAATATAAGTTTTAAATTAATTACATCTAAATTTTTTGTTTTTATTTATGTATACTTTTGTGTTACAGAAGTAACGTTAAAATAAATTAAGTAGTCAACAAAATACGAAACACAATTAACAAGCAATATTGATAAATTATTATAAGCATTCAAATAATTACACTTAACCAAGTTTTTATGAATTGAATTCACATCATTGCATCTCGTTGGAATGTAAAGTTTATAAAATAATCTATCCAATGTGGCCTACTTTTGACAAATTCTTTTTGTAGAATTTTTAACAGTGAAATTCTTCAACTGAATTTATTTAATTGTAAATTGGCTTAAGCCTTGTGAAAAGTAGTGAAATTCTTTATCTTAAATAAATAATTTTATAAAACAGTTATGAAAGAATTCTTCATTAATAGGCCACTCGGTATGAGATAATGCAGTAGCAAAAATAATTTTTGACCACTATTTACATCATTATAAATTTTTTAATTATATTACAAAACAAAATTAAACTTTCATATATTATCACGAATTTAAATTTTAGTCATAAACATGTTGTACTTTTTAATTAATTAATTTTATGACATTAGTTTTGCACTTACATATAAAGCACCGTTCACTATTTATTTGTACACTTACACATCAGAATATTAAATATATCTACATAATAATCACACATAATCAGATGGAACACTAACAGTTTCACTTATGGCAGCCAATTTACCTAACGGTCTTCTAATAACATCGGTTCCATCAATGTTGCTTGAATCCCATACTGGCATAGTTACTAAGCCTACTACCTCGTAAGCTCTATCAGCAACTGTTGTCACAGATAAGTCTGAATAGTAAGCACTGCTTGGGGCACTAGAAGGAGGAGCATCTGGATCGGTGTACGCTGAGTTTTGATAAGCTGGACTATTGCTATCCCGATCCAAAGTACTTTCGCGGTCCAATTCAGCATATAAAGCTTCACCAACACCATTGTACGTTTCATCCATGTGCGTATAATGGTTTTCTGTGGGAGATGTTGGTGGAGGATCTAATTGAGGTGGTGCAGCGGATGGTCTTCGTACTAACCAGGCCCATACACCGTTAGAAGAATGTGTGCTGTTGATAGAATTTGGGTACGAAGTGGAATTTATGGTTTTATCATTTGGTATATTGATGGGCGGGCGATGAATGTTGGGCCGATGAGTTGGAATAGAATTTTGATCGTTTTCTGTAACAAAACATACCATAATATAATGAATGAAACACATTAAATCAAATATAATTTTTATAAAAAAAGTATTTACACAAAATACTGCAAAAATTCGTTAGAATCTTAAGATATTGTTTGCCAAGTGACACGTTTAATTTTTTAGCGAAACTCATTTCCGTATTATTAAATAATGAAAAAGTTGAAATGAACAATAAAAGGTACTTCCTGTATAAATTATTAATATATTATTATTATTATTTACATAACTAAAAATTAAAAAATTGCTGAATTTCAGCAAAAAAATTTGGATTAAAACTTTAAATAATATAATCTAGTAAACAAAATTACAACTGCCAAAATTTTTGAATGTGACAAACTGTAGACCTTATTTATTTTGTAAATTTTTTGAACTTGTAGTGAAAGTTTCGAGCTAAAATTTCTGGTAAGTAAATTATACATTATAATAAATTATTATGAATTTTTTTATTATGAATTTAGATTTTTTTTCTCAATGTCAAGTTCATAAATAATCTAATTAAGTTGTTACAAAAGTAATGCTTTCTTATTTAACTAAATTTATTTTCAATTGCAATGATAAGCTTTGCACAGACAGGTCCTGTTTCCATCAGATATTTTTAAATAGGTATATTTTAAAAAAATTTTGATAGTTTTATGTGTATGGTTTTTTTAACTAGATATAGGTGTACCTTGGCTATTTCATTAATTCATTGATATGCTTATTAATTATATACTTATAATAATAATCCACACAATTATGCAGAAAAAGTACGCAATTTTGTAATTTTTAATAATTGCATAATTATTATTGACACATATTTCTCTCTGAGGAGTATAAGGCAAGTGCAGATTTTACAATCTAATATTTGCATTCATAATATTAAATATTTCACTTAAAACAACTCGCCTAAACTTATTCTAGCTATACTATTTATAAGTATATTGACTAGGCAATGTAATGCAAATAATTGGTAAAACGTGATTTACTAATGCAGTTTAAAATATGAAAGAATTTCGTGTAACCCCATGGCTATGTATAGATAACGTTATATTTAATTATTAAACGTAATAACAATTAAAAATATTTTTCACAAACACGCACTTCAAAATAATATAATATAACACGATGAAGACAACCTACAAATATTTTTACTGATTACATTTTGATGCCCAATTAATTAAAATATGTAGTAGTTTTTTGTTTTATATTGTCGTGTTCCGAAATCCTAAGTTTTGTTATTATTTATTTATATTTTGTTATATTATTTATTTTGAAAATTTTGAATTTTTTTAGAAATCTTGATTTTATTGTAAATTTTTAAATATTCTGTTTTTCCGCTTTGTTTTTTTTTATTTGTTTGATTTGAAATTAAATCAAATCAAATGATGTTGGGAAAATCAAAGCAAATATAAAATTAAATTGATACGGCGACATATGGGCGATTTATCTTTTCGATTTGCGTTCTATTTCATTTATATTGAAAAATTTATTTAAATTAAAATTTGCATTTTGCTTTGAGAACAATAAATGGAAATTAATAATTTTTAAGTTTTGGCTTTCTCGAAATCCATTTATAGTAAAATTTATTTTGTGCTTTGGATTTTTGAAGCTTAGTTGTGCAACAGTTTTTAAGATTTGTAATTTTCCGCACAAATAATTTTTTAAAATTTAGAATCTGGGAAAATACATCTCAATTATTGGCATATACTTAAGACGTTTTAAGTCTTTCTCGCATTCAAGTTTTAAATTTAATTTTTTCATAGTGCTTACTCTTATTATCTAAAAATAAAAAACAATAAAAATAATAACTTACCATTTAATCTTGTATTTTTCATTCTGCTGAAACACCAAAATGTTATTAATAGTTTGAAATATGACTGCAGTCGAAATGACTCATCTTTTTAGAGGAATATTTACTTCTTTTATTAACCCAACTAAATAAGATTTTGACATCAGGCAATAGAAGTATCCGCCTTCGTATCAGATGCAAATGAAGGTGGTTTGACAAAAACAATGGGTAATGTCGAAACTCGAGTCTTTGATGTAGGTTAATGTGATCCTAGTTTTTGTCAAAGCACCTGCAGTTGCATCTGATGTCAAAAGTTTTGGTTAGGTTTATGAAGATAAGTCATTTCGACTAAAGCCAAAATGATTTTTTTTGATTTATTTCAGTTATGATATTAAATAAACTGATTTATACATAATGAAACTAAAACAAAGGTTAAAGAAACTGCATATTTTAAACTTATATTGATTATATTGAATCAGTTTATTTCTAAATTTAATATGCTTAGTTACTCTAAAACTATGGAAGGTATGCATACCTTTTGCAGTGTAATACTACAATCATGATGATTGCTCCAAGAACAGCAGAAATTAGTGAAACTATGATTAATGTCAACACCCATCCTATTTCTCCCGGAGCTTCTGAAACAAATAAACACATTAAAATCTTTTATAAAAGTTAGGTAATTGGTGCGTAATATATTAGGTCCGTAGTTTGAGCGGCTTGTGGTTTTCTCATTCGAGGAGGCTAATCATAAAGTATAGATTATTTAGTATTTCCCAGAATTTGTTCTACTTTCTCGGATATTCCCTTTTTTATTTTATGTAAGAAAATCTTTAATCGTTTCTCGGATTTCCCTAAACTCGTACATCAGATTCTTCCCTCGGTCCCATCCTATAAAAAAGGACGATTCACAAATGAAGCTGATGCTCAACTACGTTATTAAAGAGCTACGTTGATTACACAATAAAGAAGTATGCCCTTATGCGGTAGTTATATTGCAATACCAAATACCACATTAAATCGATAGTTGAATTTTTGTAGTTCTGCGGAGGTTTTAGTCAATGCATAGTCACTTCAGGTTAATCTGTGCCTGATGATGAAATATTTATTTAGAATAATCTCGAAATCATCAGTAATAAAAATGTGATGGCTGCGTCATCTGCATTATGTTCTAGGCTGACGATTTTGTTTCTGCAGTAGCCTCATTTTACTTTTTGGATTAAGTATTGTGGAAAAAGTATCTATCTATGGAAAATTCACTTTTTTTACTATATTTTGTTAATTTTAATGGATTAATTAATAATAGACCTGAATTTCAGGGGACGCTAAGTCTCTCTTGCCTCCTCTGACGAGCTGCCGCTGACCATAGTGTTTTTATTATTAATAATAAAAACAATTTCATTTATAACAATAATTCTCAAAAAAAAAAGTTCTCGATCTTTCGGTCTCGAGCTCTTAAACTAAATAAATTAAATTAAATTAATTAAAAGAAATGAAATTAAGTTTTTTAAATTTCTAATTAAAAAAAAGAACATGAAAAATTCTATTAATAATAATACAAAATTATTTATATTATTCTATTTATAAATTATTTTAGATCTAATTTTCCGATTATCATTGTTATTAATAGATTAATTACTTTTTTATTAACTCCCGAGTGAAATAGGCGGATTGGTTATTTCATACGCCTTCGAGCATTAAAATTGTTTAAATAACATTAAATTTACATATAATATATTGTATGTAGTATATATGGATTATAAAAGATAAAAAAAAAATTAAAAAAGGTATCGAGCTATAAAGACTTTTTAATTATATTTAATGTCTGTTAATTCAGTTATAACAAAGGAGTTAATTATTTGGTAGTTTACGAGATCATGACCAAGGGTTAAGTTAATTGAGTGATCAAAGCTCAGGTAAACGTGCTAATTGGTATTTTTTTTAATATAAATGCTATATCAATTTTAACGATCTTATCGACCGAACAAAACGGGAATTTCTACGAAGCATATTAGCATTTTACAAGTTTTCTACAAAATTTTATTATAAAGTTGTAATTTTAATTCTTTCTATTAGAAAAAAGTTTACAAGTTTGCTCAAAATGTTTCTCATCGCCATAAAATTATAAAAAAAAACCAATATAAAATGGAGTGTTATTAAAAAATAACACTTTTATTCGTTGTAAATATTTTTTCGCTATAAAAATTTGATTATCACTTGCTTATTTAAAAGTAACACGTCGATTTTATTTTAAATTTTTATCAAACAATTTTATTTTATTACAGTTGTAGTTCAAAAAATTTTCCATCAGTTTTATATATTTTTTACATTCAATTTATACGTGGGTCACTGTATTATTACCATAAACGAACTGATATCGAAGTCTATAAAAAAAGAATTTTTTAAAGAACGATAATTAATAGACTCGCGTGTCGTACCATGAATAGGAAAGATATAACATAGCAATCGGTATATGGAAGGGTAGCATCGTATTATAATATGAACAATTTCCCATAATTTTTATTCAAATTTTAATTATTCCCATAAATTAGTTAATAAATTATTCAATTAAAATTTACACGCCATTTTTTTATGTTCCAATTATATCGAGTAAATAAATCGGCAGATATTATATTGTATAAATTTAATGTCGACCATACTTCGACATGCAATCCAATTAGGTGCCTATGAAATTGGTTGATTAAGTTATAAAATTGTAAAATGTTTATCCAATTATAATAATTAATAATAAATATTTACTAATAAATAAATAATAAATTGCATTTCGAGCAACACATTAAGATTTAATAGGATTCGTTAGTTCTTCCAAATCCGTCTAAAACTAGACTACATACTTAAGACTGAGGTATTACATTGTTTCAGCATATTTAACATATAATAACAGTTTTAGTAATTTTTGCCTTTCTAAACTTGTTTCGAAGCGTAATGTTTAATGAGGTTATTTAATAAGATGTGGTCGATTTAGTTGCAGCTGATTGAGAACACGAACACTAATCATTTCGCTTCTAAACAATTATTTTCTACATTTTGAGATAACTGGAGTGAAAAACTCTTATCCATACTTTCAAGTTCCAATTATTTAATAAATGAATAGATCCGTACTGTGTCTCAACAAAACAGACTTATTAAAAATTTTGTTTACTAACCCATAGCAGTGTCTAATGTAAATGCGTTTGAATTTTGCCATGCCCATGTACAAAGGTCGCACGTAGTCAATCCATCAGAAGCAACTCCATCGTCTAAAAAAATTGGTCGAGGCGGTGGAGGAACAAAATTTCCCGACCATAAACCATCATCGCTAGCATCTAAAGGTAAAGATGAAAATGCATCTTCTTCGAGAGCTTCGTTCCACCAATCCGGACTGCTGAAGTTGTTTCCACTTGAAGTGGTGATGGATAACTGTAACAAATGAAAATGCTATTAGAAAATTGTTTAATTTAATTTTCAATGTTGAGAAACTATGTTCCATGCGATAATCAACTTGGAAGAGTTCGTTGCGTGAGTACGATGACTTAAAAGATGGTAGTGGTTGGTAACAAGTTCTCTTTTACGAATAAAATATTGTGAACTCGATGATAGTTTTCTTGAAAACCAGCTATTTTATAGAATTTTGTAATAATGAACATAGTTTATGCATGAGGTATTTTATAATTTTTGCAGAAAGCGGTTAGGTGTGTACGTACATATGTGGAATATTAGCAAGTTTAAAGTGTTTAAACGATCGCCTTAAAATACCATAAACGAATAGCTTGCATTTTTATTAGCAAAGATAAATATTTCAATCCAATCGTTCAAAGCTCGATAAGCTGATACCATCTCTGTGCTCTTTTAATAAGAATGTTGTTCGATAAGCAAGTTGTTTAATAAGGTTCTCGAGATTTACGATGTATGAAGAAAAACACGTTTTACAATGTGAAAATAATTATTATTGTAACTGTTGATATCTAAAATGAAAATTTAAATTTAAAAATAAGTTTATCCAATAAGGCAGTTAAATAACTTCAATGTTATATCTGCGTGTACATATTATATGGTTAACATTTTTATAACTAAAATTGTTATTTTCGTTTTTGTTTTCCACAAACTAGTTGACTTTGCGCCAACTAGCACTCAAATCCAGGTATTCTGCACAAAGTATCTGTAGTTTTTGATTGCTTTTTATAGTTCTTGAGATTAAAAGTGATTAATTTTTGATGAGAAGCAATTGAGAAGTATATTATAGATATACTATTTTCGGATAATTTCAAGATAAGGAAATAAAAAGAGAATTTTGATGGAAGACTGGAATCATAATTTAAAAATAATTTTAATGGTAAAATTGGTACTATTTTAAATTAAAAAATTAAAAGTACAAAAAATCAAAGTTTAATACCCCGACAGATGAGTAAGGTTTTCTGTTGTTATTACCATTCCATTTTTGAATGAAATTTAAAATTTTTAAAGTTATATATAATTATTAATAATATTAAAATGTACACAAAGCTTTATTATTCAGTGTAAAGTGATATGATATGACACCACAAACTTAATTTCACCCTCTGCTGATTCTTAATTGCAACAAAAAAATTTATATTCTGTACATTTTAATACACGACTTTAATTGTAAACTTTCGTTAATAAAAAATGTCATAAGTAATAAATATTCAAATTACAAACAATATTATTTACTGTTCAATGAAATAATTTTGTGGGAATTATTAATTTCTTCAATTAATAATTTATTAATAATATTATTTAATTGTCCTTATTTCAATTATTTTATTTCATGTTTTTATTAATTTTCTTCATTGTCTACTAAGCTAGTTTTTGTGAGAATGCAATTTTATTGTTTACTTAAATTTGTCGGTGTACCTAGTTTTTAAACATGACTTTGCAGGCAAATCTTTTATTATTACGCAAATCAAGATTCTTGGATAACAAAGTCAACAGTAAATTTTTTTTATATTTTATATACACATATTTTTGTAATAATATTAATATAATGCCTTCTTGCCTTCTTTTTAGCTCCATGACTATCATTTGTCGCAAATTACAAAAAAGTGTTTATTTAAAAATTTTTCAAATTATTTTTAAATATAATTTTTCATTGTTATTATATAAAAAAATAAACATATAAATTAGGATTATCAATATTGAGCTACAAGACACAAATAAAACACATTTTTTAAACAAGCTTTCGAAAAATGACTTTTTCTTTTTCAAGTTTAATATTGATAATTCTAATTTATATTATTTTCAAGAGCTAATAATTTTTATCTAATTAAAAAAATAAATTGTTGTTTTAAACAGTTACAGTTGGGTCGAGTGTGGAGCCCCCCTGACTCAGGGGCCCCAGGCACGGGCCTATCGGGCCTACTGGTGAAACAGGCCCTGGTTTAAATATATTGAGTTCATAATCTGCATAAAAATTGTGCATATTTCTAAAACAATGTTCTGCATATTTGTAAAACCAAAATTTGTTCATTTTCAAGACAAAATTCTCCCTATTGCTTGAGCACATTAATACAACTTTGAACTACTACATTTTTATTGTTTATTGTTTATTGTAAATTATAAATAAGTCCTAAAAGTACATAACTTATAACTATAAAATAGTTAGGACTATAAAATAGAAAGAAAACACTTAGATAGGTAAAATTAGAAAATTATTAGTGCACCAACATTTCTCAAGATATTGTGTCTACCATAAAAATATTTTATATTTGATAAATTGCCGGATAACTTGCACTCTAATTTATTTAATTATTAATATATGAATTAAATTAATTTAAAAAACTGATGGTTTTTCGGCAGGTGCCGGAGTAAATGGGTTAATATTCGGCATGTGATAGGTGATGGCCATTTTTGCCTCTTGAGAATCATATAATATATCAATACAATATATGAGTCCACTAAATGCAAAAGTGTGTATATGCAAAAATTTCGAAAATGAGTTATTGGTGGCGTTGTATTCGTTAATCGAATGCGCATCTTTAAAATATCAGTATATGCCTTTAATTACTATTTAGAAATCAGTAGATAAATTCTAAGTAGGAGAACATTAAATTAATCCTAATGCTTCAGTTGCAAAACTGTTCTATAAACATGGTTCAGATAAAAAATTGTGTGTATGCAATCTTTATACTAAAATTCTACGGTTAATAATCTAAATATTGGTAAAAAAATTATCATTGTGACTTCAAAATGCAATATAATACAAGACAAACAAAATATACTGGAAGAATCTTTCATACATTTCCTCATAACAGTTTTATGTAAATATCTCAAAGCAACTTGAATGTCATATACACACTTTTGCATCTAGTGGACTCATATAACGAAAAATATAGTAAACAGTTTTTATAAAATACGTAAAAGATGAAGTTATAAATTTTACGTTTATTTTCTAAGTTTCGAGGTAGCCAGAATACTTAGACTATTCAACTATTGACAAGTGAAAAGTTCCTTCTAGGGAAAAATGGAACCGTACTATATGAGAGAAATGATAATTCACAAAATAGAACACCAAAAGAATGGAAACATTTGGTTTATAAACAAAACTTTCTATACCAACTACGCGTATTAGATTAACTTAATAATTTTCCGCGTGGTGGCGTTCTCTTAATGTAAATTGCGAATTACTAAAATTCGGTCATTATTAAGTGATATCACCGTGGACATCTTATGTTATTTAAAGAAATACTTCCAAAATAGTTAATTATACGGAAAGAGATGTGTGAATTTATTAATTTATTTTGTTCATTTATTATTTTTTGTAAAATAAAATGAATTTTTTTAATAATCTTCCTTTTTTGCCCCCCCCCCCCCGGGATCCCGGAATTTGAGATTTGCGAAAATTAGAAACCCTAATTGCGACTCAACTAGTTTTTTCTGTAAGATGACAGACTTTTTTATATCAAATAAAGTTAAATTACATATCTTGTTTCGTCCATTTCAATTAATCTAATTGGGTTTTCAGCACAAAAAAATCTATAGTAGAATCACCCCCGCCCATTCTTGAAACTGTACCATGTAACACTGCGTTATTATTATTGTTTTTTTAATTAACGTATTTTCAGCGTTGTACACAAACACGTTAATTTCAACGTGGAATTAACGTTTATACTGCATTATGTGTTTATTGGGATATCTTACATTATTATAATCAATGCATGCACATTCAATTTATTTAGCTATGGCATTAGTTTTACAATTCCGCCATGATTAATATTAGTTTATGATATTAACATAGATTAAAACAGAATTCTTATATTTGTAGATGTCATTGTACGTATGATGAAAACTTTGATCCTTACAGAGTATCTACTCATGTAAATTTCACTAGGAATTATATTTTTAAATAAAGCGGATTAATTAGTTTATCTATGTAAAATTATGTTATTATAATGTAATGTTGCATAAATTATCTTGAAATCGCATTGTAAATTATTACTAATTAATCAAAACTTAAAAATGTGGCAGCCTCATGTATATTTATGAAAAATTTTGTACGAGAAAGATTAATATTTATTTAATCTGGGATTATTCTCATTAACATATTCCTAGTACATATTATAGGTATTTATGTTCAATCATGTACATACATTTTAATAGTGTTATCCGTTGCAGATTTTTCTGCCTTTTCCCGGCTTAGTTTTTCGACAAACAGACGAACGCACGACTATTTGGATTGTAGTAAATAATTATTTTAGCCAATGGGCACCACTCTGCTGGGTCAATTTTTTAAGCCATCTCTTTCATTAAATAGAACAGAACTAGGTATTCGAATAATTATGATGAATTGAGTTGCTGTTGAATAAATGAACAAGTAATTAAAATAATCTCATGTATCGCATTTTAACTAAATTTATTAATTTTTTGAGTTCATATACCCATCTTAATACATCAAGATGACTCGATGACTGATGGTATGAACCTCTGGCCATCACGTACCTATTTTATTTGCCGCATGTAACTTCATACCTTTAACTTGATTAATGGTAAATTATTTGGATTACAATATTGAAGTTATTTGCCGTTATGAAACGGTGTAGACCTATTATAGAATATTGTACCACCTGTTGTATTTTTATGATTTATTTCTTCCAACCATCATTGTCGATAATTTATTATTTATACTATTTAAATTACATGTTCAATTGTATAAGTTCACTATTAGAAAATTCTAAAATGGTTCATAAACTATAATTTTCTGCTATAATGAAATCAAGTTTTTAAATTTAACAACAATTATTTTAATTAAATTAAAAAGTACGCAAAAACTAATTTAATTAATTAGGGAATCTTTGAAATGCAGGTAGCTTTCAGATAACAGTAGTTGAAATTATAGTCATGACGAACAAACAACATGGTATTATCTAATGAGTGTTACGAAACATCGTAACAAGCTGTAGAAAATAAATATCATGACATATTTAAATAAATGAGCGGACTCCAAATGTTTTAAGTTTCAAAATAATTAATTTAAAGATAAGCAGTAGTAATAAAAAGAATTATATATCACAGATAACTCTGGCAGGTGATTGTAAGTAAATGACTTTTTGTTGAAAATGAATTGATAATCGTTTGTATCTAATTGATTTGTAGTTTAAGTTGTGAAATTTGATATTTGTGGTCTTTTTTATCATTTTTTTAAAATTTACTATAAAAATTTTATGTAGATATGAAAAACGTAGATTTGAATCATTGTATACAATATAAACTATACGTGTTGTCGTCTACTGGGAGGCCGCACTAAGAAATTCTGTGAGGTCCATGATTGTATTATTATTTTTGTTATACTTTTTATTAATTGTGAGTTTAAAAAATATGCTGGCTAAATGAACAACAAAACAAATTTTTTTATTACATCTGCTTTCAGCAATGGTATTTTGTCATCTATCATGAACATCTGATAATAGTAAAATACCATTGCTGAAAGCAGATGTTATAAAAAAATTCGTCAAAAATAATTTATATATAATTTAGTTATAGGGTGAGTTCGCTAGTAAAATTATAAAACAAAAATTCAAAAAAATAGTATGCCTATTTTCCGCTATCTTAATTTACTAAATCGATGTATTACTAAACAAAATTGACAAATCATAAAATAATAAGATACGATTCAAAGTGTTGGTTTGCAGATTTACATGCCTTGGCCTACATTTGCAATAAAATAAAAAACGAACACACAATATAGTTTGAATGTTCGATTGTATAATATTCAAATCAGGCATTATAATTTAGCGTCTAACTAAAAAAAAATTGGTCAAAAAAGAGCTTATAGTGTCCTTTTAGAATTTTTTCTCTGCAACTTTAAAATTGTAGAAAATTAAAGAAAACAAAGCAGCGGTAGACATTCTGACATACACACGGTATAAATTTTACAAACTCAATGTAAAAAAATTAGTAATTTATAACATGTCAAATATGAAATTTTTGTTAATCAGCCGTATTCCATTATTCAACTCAAATTTATTTTTTGCAAATTAAAATAAATATCCTACTTATTTTCCGATAAAAATGTTTTTTGTACTTCATCAAATCTTAAAAATTGTAGCAATTGCAGAAAAAATCTTGTATATAAATTCAAACCAAAAATAAAATTGCCAGTCTCGTAAGTTTGCCTTGTCAATAATAATACTATGGGTTTTGCAAAGGTAATTAATTAAAAATTTAAACTATGGTTCCAAAAATATATAAATAATAAATTTCAATATAATCCTACTATGTACAACTGGTGATATAGCAAAATATTTTGCTATGCTAGCATAGCATATGCTATCTGTTGATGCAACTTTTAAAGCTGGTTTATGGTTCTAGCACCACAAATTAGAATATTTTGAGGGTTTTAATTTGATGTACCATACCGGATAAGGTGCAATTAAATATTTTACAGTTGGGTGGCCGAGAATGAAATGGCTATTTCTTATCCATCATCAACTTCTTGAAAACGGTTCCTGTAGATTTATCATTTTATTATAACCTTTTTATAGTAATTGTTAGCGTATCAAAACGTTTCAATTCAATAACAAATCCTCTTATGGGAATTTGTATGTGGAAAGGTTTTGTTTGGAAAGGTTTTCAAATGCGCGCGCGACTTGTGACGTCACACTTACGTAGTCTATAAGATGAACCATAAAATGTACATTTGCCTTGAATAAAATACGCCATTATTTTAAAATGGTATAATTAATTATTTTAATAATAATTATTTAATAATAAAAACTTTCAGTTTCTTGAAGACTTAAAAATAAAATTAAGTTTTGTTTTGACCTGGGTTAAACACTGGAAGATATATTAGTTATTATAAGATATTGAAAAACTAAATCGATCACGTTTGATATGATTTATAAATCTTAATTATCATACATGTGCATATTATACATTAATATATAAATACCTTTATTTTAACCAACAATATAATTTTACTTAGTAAAAAGTAATTAATGTAATGTAAAATTTTGTATTATTTTATTACAAGTTTTGTAGTTTTCTAAAAATTTCACAATTTCAAAAACGGTTATATTGTAATTTTAGCATTATTTATTATAAACAATTTTGATTTTTTAAAGAAAATATACACTGTGAAAAAAGATTTGTCGTCGCAACAAAATCTTAGTAACTATAGCCTCAACAGAGTTTTTTGCTGCTACAACAAATTTTATGCTGCCACAACAAAGTTTTTTGTGTTCAGAACAAACTTTTTATTGCTAACAGCATAAAATTTGTTGTAACAGTAAAAAAACTCTGTTGAGGCTATAGTGACTAAGATTTTGTTGCGACGACAAATCGCTTTTCAGAGTGTATTATATATAATATATACATTGGCACTGGATTATATGAGCGACATTATATATTATGTAAATAGGCTAAATTTTAACCTATATAATAAAAAATACCATTTCAAGGTTTTGAAAATAATCAGCAAAAATAAAAAATAAATTTTATTGTTCATTTAATTTGTTAACTTGTTTAGATTTTGAACTACACTATTGAATTAAACATATTCTGTTTAAACATAACTACGAAATTAATTTATCTTAAAATAATAAGGAGATTCATTTCACTTCGTAATTTTGTACTTGTCGTACTTTTAATTTTTGTAGACTTATGTGACATAAACACACTCACCCTTCAATGTTTCGTAAATTTTTTCGTACTTATTGTATTTGTAGATTATTTTGATGTTTTGAGGTAAATTATTTAACTAATTATTTAACTATGTATCGCCAACGAATAAGATAAAGCAAAATTCCGACATCTACATCAAGTAAGACTGCGTAGATTTCGTAAACTAGATCTGCATTAAAAATTCTACAAAATTTACAAAAAACAGGATCTACGACATTTACGACAAAAGTACAACGTGAAATGAATCCCCTTATAATATAAAATTAATTTATGATGAATTGAAAAAATAGAAACACGTGTACGTAAGGCGGTGATAAAAATATTGCGCAGATAGCGCGACGTTCACTTTATCGGTGCTATCATTTATTTTTGTCAATATTTCTACACATGTCATGTGAAGGTATTAATAGTATCAGATTAGTTCGATATCATTTATACGATTGACGCTCGTAATGTTATTTATGTGAGCGGCGCGCTCACATGTGTACCAACGACGGGTTAAGATGACAAATAATTTTTATTGCAATTTTGTTCTACAACAGTTGGCAATGATATCCACATTAATAAGTTTAACATTCAATCCACGATTACAACAGTAGGTATGCAACAATATACCTAACAACAATGGATTTTAATGTATACAATTTCGGTTAACCAAAAATAATACTCATATGGTTTTGTTAGAAGCAAATAATGTTAAATTTTTGAAGTGAATCTGAAAGATTGATCAGTATTATTGATAAGGCACTAAAGTGCTTTACCTCCGCCAGTCATCTTGTTGCTTTAATTACAATTTACTTTAATTTCGACAATCTATTGTCTTTTTATATTGTTTTTTGAAACACAATTTTTTTAGATGTCTTAGCAGTGAAGTGATTGATGTACATATTGGCATATGTACCCATATATGGATATGTATTTAGCTAGTTTGGCCAATTCAAATATTGCATTCGATTGTTATTTTTTTACCGTTGGAAAAATGTGTCTAATATTAGGGCAAAGAAGACTGAGTACGTGTAACATTCAATAGTCATTGTTGTATTCGTCAAGACGTCAAGTGAAATACTTCTGATAGTTTTTGTAATATGATAAGTGAACCACAAATTAACCTGTTTTGATGTGTTTATGGTTAAGTTCACAGATGTCAATTTCGTTTTCGTTAGATACTTCACTAAGCACTGTATTGTCTTTCTTTAATTAAATCTGCTTGTTTAAATCCGTTGAAGCAATTCAAGGTGTTATGCAAGGTGATTTCAAATACTTTTTTGATTCAAAATCATAGGTCAAGTTTCACTCGAACAAATTTTAACGGTTTCAATAATGAATCGGGTATAACCTGACATATTTATAACATTTCAAAGTTAAAAAAATATTAATAAAAAAAGTATATATAAGTAGTAGATAAATAATAAGAAAAGTAAACTATTTTAACAATATCATTTAATTGGAATATTTCTAAATTTGAAACAATTGAAATCAGTAAATTGTACAGTAATATAAAATCATTGAAAAACATCAGAAGAACAGATGATTAAGGGTGCGATTTTTAGAACTGTTTCAAAACTTCAATTACAGCTCAAAATTGGTTATATATACAACTATGATTTTTTTTAACGGAAAGAGGAGAATTTTCCGAACACTATGATATATTTATTAATCTGTTTTGATAACGGATTAAAATTTTGATTAATTTAATTTGCGATTTTATATTAAAAAAAATATATTAATTACAATTTAAAATATATCATAGTGTAGTTAACATAGTAACCTTTAATATTCTGCATTGAAATAGTTTTAATATCAAGTATTACAAGTGCTGTAACTGAAGTTTTGTTTAGACTATAATTTGAATGATTTAAAAAAAACCGCCTTTTAAAACCAATCAAATTTTTATTTCATTTTTTCCAACCAATGAAAGGCATCCAATTTTAAATCTAGATAATCGCGCCACCTGTTGAAAATTTTTTCGTCCAAATGAAAAATCGCAGCCTTAAGTATAATCGATTGGAATTATACAGAGTGCTGAATGAGTTGACCGAACATAGGAAATTAACATGTAAAAACTTATTTATGGAATTTCCTACTTCCCTAATTATTTTAAAGGAAAAATGAAAAACAAAAAAAATAATGCAGAAATATAAATTACGAATAATAAGAGCATTAGATTTGATTTAGCTTTTACTTAAAATGTCAAAAAATGCTTTTAAATTGTTGAAAGTTTCATTTATCAGACTGGCCATGAAAGTTTCCAAGGTAATTATTTTTGAAAATAGAGATTAAATTGAATTTATTCCATGGCCAGTCCGATAAATCAAAATTTTAACAATTTCAAAAGCATTTTTGGACTTGTTAAGTAAAAGCAAGATAAAATCTAATGCTCTTATCATTCGTAGTTTATGTTTCTGCATGATTTTTGTGTCATTCATTTTTTTTCTAAAATAATTAGGGAAGCAAGAATTTGTATAAATAAGTTTTTACATGTTAATTTCCTATGTTCGGCTAACTCATTAAGCACCCGGTATATTACCGATAATCTAGCAATATTTTATAATAATAAACAAAAGTAAGATGACATGATTAAATATGGCCAACTAATTAGTTTTAACAACTTCTAATTTTTTATGTTAAACTAAATTTTTATTTATTTGGCTAAAAATAAAATTTTAAGTTGGTAATGTTTAAGAATTTTAGGTTAAGCAAATGTCAAAGTCAAAGTTTACATCTATTTATTTTTAAATTACAGTCTCAAAATTTATATTCGAAGTCATAGATAAACTTGAAATAATTTTTTGGGAAAGGTAGACGTCAAAATAATAATTTTTGTTTTTAGATACTACATAGATTATTATTTAATAGTTTAAAGCTATATGTTATGAGTATTATTACAATCGGTTCTGATAGTATAATATCTAATATTTTTATTATTGAAATAAAATAATTTCAATTTTAAAAATTTGAAAAATTCTTTTGTAAAAATTCTGCATGACCAGGTACAGGCATATTTCTGAAAATCTTTTGCTTGTCCAATTAGGAAATTGCCTGTATACTTCATGTTTGGGCAGTTTCTGTTACAACCAGCGCTTGTGTGATAGAGGGAAAATTGTCGAATATACTTCACTAACCCAGCCAAGTCATCATAATACCCGATCGCTTACAATTTATTACTGAAACGATAAACTATAGCATAAAATTAATTTTTTTTATTTGGACAACCATTAGAATTTGATTTACCCTAATAAGTAACTGTAGGTAAAGAGGGTACGGTAGAACAAAATAATAATGTTGACTACATTTTTATGATTTCTTTATTATGTTCCTGATCATCTTCGTGCTAATGATACTACATACCTAAGTATCTTTTTTATTATTTCATAAAAGATATCTGATGTTATTTCAGAAAACATAATTGCAAGAAGAAGTATTTAATGATATATTACGGTATTCGTACTTTTAAAGAATTTATTCGCATTGAAGTATCTACATACTACAAATCGAAAAAATATATGACAAATTATCACCTATGGATTGCACGGTACTTATTAATTAATAGCAATCATTGCCATTTTCTAGCTGTGCTAGTAAATTGCGTAATACAAAAATTACATACGTACGTATAGCCATATAAACTTTTAAGTACTTAATTTGTGCAAATTTACCTTTAATTTCACTTCTTTCAATTTTTGCTCGAGGCTGTCGAAATTATTACATTAACCTGAGATTTGAGAAATCTCAAATCAGAATAATATACAGAATAATTTCATATGTTTTAAGTTGATTATTATTTTGTGAAAAATGTAAAACAATTTATAATTTTCAGATCAACAAAGTTGTAAGTTATAATAACAGCATTACATACTAAACAGCAGACTCAATTTTTTTATAATTAAAGGTAATTATGTAGTCATTAGCACCACGAATAGAATAATAGGAATAGAATACCAAAATACAATAGAGAAAGTATGACAAAAACATTTTGGGTTTTGTTCGATTGCAATTTTCAAAAATTAAACAAAATTTTTTTTTATTTAGATATTATATCGAGATGAATAAATATGAATTTTTAATTTAAAACCAATATAAACTTTAATATAAAATGGAAAACTTGCCCATCTGTCACAGTATAGAATTTAACATTACCTACCCTAAATTACTAATTTTTAAAATTTTATCTATTAAATGAATTAAACTATGATTCCTATTTTTATTCAAATATTATTTCTATTCTCAAAATTAATTCCCAATAATAATAATTATCTAAAGTAAAGCAAAACCTATTCGAAAAATTATATTCTTAATTGAATTTAATTTTTAATTAAAAAAAATGCATTATACGCTTTTTAAAATTCTATAAAATTTTGAAACGGGCACCGAATTAGACTGATTAGCTTTGCCCTAAAATAATCAAGAAATGAAATTATATTTTATTTAATCTCACGAGCACTGATTTTTCTCGTTATTTACGTTTGCCACTTTGTTGCGCTATTTTAATTTAAAGGTAAGTTACAGAACTGTAAAACAAGATATTTAATTTAACGGCACTTATAAAAATCCACTCAAAAGGGATGTACATAATTCTGTAAATTCCGTAATAAAACATTTTTGTAATTCTAATATTAAAAAATTTAATGACCATAAATTGATAGTCTTCGTCAATCAGCCGCCCCAGTATGCCCCCGTATAAGTAGTTTAAAGTACAATAATTTTGTACGCAATATTAAGAAATAGTTACTTTACTAGCTTCAATATAATATGTATTACCGATTTTACTAAAAAACCTAACATGTTTTAAAAAGATATGTCGAGAATGCATCGATACCCTATAGGCGTATAGAAAACCCACTCTTATTTTAAATTAAAATTGTTTCTCTGGTATAAAGACAAAGAGCAGTCTATTACTTAAGTTAAGGAGGAGTCAACTGTAGGCGACCTTGAGGTGCCACAGAAAAGAAGACGTCTTCATCAGATCATACTATAAACCAACACCCATTTTACCGACCGATGTCGATTCGGTCTAACTTTGAGTGGTCAAACTTTCAATTTAATGCCCAATTATTATTATGTTTCATGCATTTTCGTATGTTCGACGCAACATTCCAAGAACTATGTAGGTGATACTCGCTTATTGCCCGCCCGATCCGCTCAACGGCAGCACGTTAAGATCTGATAGCGTATTTTTTATTCACCATTTCATACACAATGGGTCGAGAAAAGCTATCTAAGCAGATGCATTCAACTTGCGACAATGGATCGTGATTGCGCACTATCTTTGTTGTAAAACAGAAGATAGGTATTGTCAGCTTAGATAAATATTGTTCGGTTCTCAGCGTCTATAATACTACTCATCGTGATGAGATACTTTCTTCCAGGTTAAAATTTTTAATTAATTTCCAAACTCGTTATTGCCTCACCGCACGATCAACACACTCTTTTATACAATACATAAATTGTTATGTTGTGCAAGCTCAAAATAAAAGTAATTTTCATTTTGATTTTAATTTAAAATTTATCAAAATGAAATACGAAGCCTAAACTAATTCGCGGGTTTTAAACATCCAGAGTTAGCTCTAGACTTGTAGACATTACACATAAACAACGGCGAGATCTCAAACTATACAAGCATATTATTGCAGAAAAAGAAATTGTTGAAGTAGTATATAAATATAAAGAATAGTAAGGTAATTAACATAAGATTATTTTTTATGAAAATTTGTTTGCATAATTTTACCATTTATGGTAAAAGTAGATGTACGTTTCTATACAACCGGTTTTGCGTATCGTCGTCTAATCGTTATTATTTTAAAATAAATGGGAATAAATTTTTATATTTACATTATCTAATATGACTTATCTTATAAACGTTTTTAAGTAGCTTATTATAAAAAAATTTTAATCTCGTTTTTTAAAATACCAGAAGTACCTCTACCTGCCTACTTATCCAATATAAAATATAATTAATTGAATGTGAAATTGACCTCTCTCTTTTGACAAAATATAAAAAAATTCTTAGAGTACCCTAACCCAAGGTACAAATACAGACTATCAAATTACTTTCTTGAACTGACAAAAGACGACTATTTTTATGGATGCCCGATCGTTTCAAAGTTTTTTTTTTGATGTAAAGAGCTAATAAGACGTTGACTAAAGTTGGCATTACACGATAGAGCAGTATTGAAATATCAGGTAAAACAATATGGGTGAAGCTTTTTTTTTATATTTGGGGTTGCATTACAAAAGATTTCAAAACACACAACGGATTCAAATTTCAGTTCTTGTGGTTGTTTCTTGTTACATCATCGGTTACAGCAATTTAAGCGTGGAAAATGAGAAAGAATGTTGATGTCTATATTGATATTTGATACTGACAGAAAATTACCTGTGCAATAAACGATATTCTCAAAATCAAATAGGTGAAACAAAAACATCATTAGCTTCGGCAAAAAAGAAGATTTTACCACTAAAATACAACAATAGACACAAAAAGACGTCATTAGGAAGAGTCTTAATATATTTACGAATATCATAGAATGTAATTTAAACAGAGTATTTTTAACGGAGAAGTCATTTGTTTATTAGAATTACTCAAAAATATGTAATCGTCTTCATTGTATGATGTAATGCCGACAATTTTTAATTATAATTAACTTTCCCATTTTACTTTGTCTAAGAATTAAAATTCGTTTAGCTGTGTCTAACATGCCATTTTTATTTTCTTTATTTTACGGTACTTAATCTTCAAATACCTTAAATTTAGTTACAAAAAGCACAAGGTGCATCATTAGGTATGCTTTGAGTTGATGGACGCATTAATAATTCGCTGCACAAAATTATTGACGCTTTGTGAGATATATTAAGAAAGTAATTTTAAAGTATGAATTTTATTGCCTTTATCAATGAAGATTAATTAAATTTAGATCTAATACGTATCTAAAGGTACGTTTAGATCTGACACTTATATCCAGACATATATGTCAAGTGTCGGACATAAAATAGCTTTGACTGTTTACATTTAAGATAGAAATTGCTTGAAAGAAAAACATGAATATGTGTATACATTTCTCTTCTTAATTCACAACAAATGTACAAACGGTTTACATTTATCTACCAAAAAATGTCCGACACTTCTTTCATTCTACAAAGATTTCTTGGCGCAAAAGGTTTACGATAAAAATCTCGAAGAAAAAATTGCAGCCAGTGTAATTATTTTAGAGCATTTAACCCTTCATAGGGCAGATTTCCAAAAATAAAAAACAGGGTATTTTTTAAAGAAACTTGTGATTGTGAAAGATAAAATAAATTTTCCGACTTATTGAAATATCGACCAGGGTTAGGTAAAGGGTTAAGAATGAAGAAGAAAAATCGTTCGATATGGATTCGAGAGTGGATTTTGAAATGTGAAAAACAAGGTGCTTAAAATATTGGTCCCCTTATATCAAAAAGTCAACATCTTGGTATATGTCTCATTCTTGAACACATACACGTATATATATATATATACAAAGGGACATTACTTGAAGAAGTAAAATCATTTATCCGCTGACCAAACCCAACTCAATTCCATCTGTGGTCATAAAAAATTAAGCTAAACCATTGTGAATTTAAAATATTTACAATTAACACATTACCGTCCGACAAGGAATTATAAATTTATACCTGTACAGGTGACAAAAATTAATTTATCACAATAAATTATAATTCTTTTTTTAAAACTGCATAGGTACTATATTAATTTTACTAACTTGAGTTCCTACTTGCCAAGTAACTACTCAATATCAATTTTTACTTTAAAATCAGATATAATTCAATTATTACCTGTGCTACCTGTAATTTGCGAAAAGCTTATTTTTAGACTACCAGATGATTAATTTAATTAATTAACAACTTAATTACTAATTAGAACATAAATTATAAACAAGAATTTGTGAAACCCAACATGAATTCTATAAAAATATCGCGCGACAGTATCATAAAAGTAGACGAGTGGTCAACTCTTGCAATTTCTCTCAAGAACCTCGGAACTTGCAAAAAAGTATCATTTACATGTGAATTTCTATAAAGCAACATATATCGCCAGAAGTTGAAACATATATGTCTGACAGAAATTTTGGGCAGCGTTTACATCTGGTCTTCTATATGTGTCAACACATATCGCCGGAAGTTAAAACATATATGTCCGACAGAAATTTCGCATCGTTTACATTAGCTATAGTTACTGTCCGACATAAAATTCGTGCAATAAGTGTCAGATCTAAACGTAGCTTTAGTATCCACTGTTAGTGTAATTATCTAGGTTATGAGTTTAAATTCTCTTCCAATTTATTGCTTTCAATCAATATTTATTTCATCAATTTTTGCACAATAAACCCCCATAGACAGTGGAGGAATTAGAAATTACTTAGTCTTACTTATATTTTTTAACAAAATTTAATGTGGATTCATAATGAACATAAGCGTAAGAAATATAAAGACAAATAAAAGCTTGATAAAGTATCGAATAATGTTGAAATCTTAAGCTGCGTAACGTGGAATTTGTTGTGGAAATATTAGAATTATTAGAACAGCGCTATTATGTGCATTTGAATTTCTTATGTTTAATATGTTCGTTGTGAATCCAGACTTAAGCGTCGGTCGTTCTTATTCAATTAACGCTACACAAAATAGGATAGCCATAACATAGTTGGATGAGAACTACACTTTAAAGTTATCATCACTTTAATTGATCAGTATATCGTATTTAATTATTTAATATTTTATTTAAAAACTGAATTATTAATCTATATGCTGACAGGATTCTTCTTAAATATATATTATGTTTGGCATGAGGGTTAACATTCTGTCGAACGCAGCAGGAACTGACAGATCCGACATACATATATGAATATCTTCCAAACGGAACTCATGGGTATACTACACTGCGCGGAAATATAGTCTGGAAAAAGTATATTCGGGGCAAAACAATATAAATACTATACTAACTACCTTGATACTTGTTATACAAATATTGTGACTATCTATTCTGACTAAAAACGATCTATTTGGAAGTTTATAGAAAGATCCATTGGGTATAAATAGCAGTGTGATTCGCTGTGAAGGCAGTTCTAGTTCTGACTTGTAAATGTGAACATATATACCTAGCAAATAAATAGTAGCGTAATAAATAAATATAACTATATAAATATACAAAAAAATATACAGAATCCAGCAAGTCAACACAAATCATCTGTAAACTTTAACAAATTGTTCAAATCTTTATGAAATCATGCATTATTATTGATATTAATTGAATCGCTGAGTAAGAAAAGGGTATAAGTCCAAAAAATGAAATTTTCAGCTGAGATAGCTTTGTTTGAAATACGTAAACCGTTCATTGAGTCTAATATCAGTGCAATAACAGTTATATTGAGACCACAGCATGGAATAATTAAATAATGTTGAGTGAAAGAAAACGGTGTAAGTCCCAGGACATACACCGTTTTTGCACTCACTAAAGTTGCTAAAATATTAGGGTAATTCCGGGAGAGACCGACCACCACAGATAATTCGATATCAGAACAATACAGTTCATCGACTGTTACGTCATGGGTTAGTCTATATCTATTTGTTGTAGAGAACTCGTTTTGCTTGGCGTAAATATTTATATTTAGGTCAATAATTGCTTCCAAATAATTGACACATAGTAAAAGTTTTTTAATCCTTTAACAGCAGTAGCTGTACTGTTAAGGTATGCAAGTTTTTATTAAATATTTTAACTTTTTCGTATAAAATAAAGACAAAGCTTTAAAATAACCTCAAAAATCGTTTTATAAAGAAACATTTTATCTTGTTAATTAAGTGGTCAGTTTCTCCCTGGTATAAGGGATAGTCTGACCACATGTTGTTTTTTGTGACTTTCTTGCAGAAAATTTAAAAAAAGCTTAAAAAAGAATATTGTTCATAAACTTAAATATGTTTTGTTTGATAATTTAATAATAACATCCGTAATAAATATTTTATAAATTAAGTGGTCAGTCTCTCCCTGCTATAAGGGATAGCCCGATCACATGTTGTTTTTTTGCGAATGCAGTAAATTAAAAAAAAATATTGCTTATATAGTTAAATATGTTTTGTCTTGATTTGTGTATGGTCGACCTCCCTGATATTAGTGGTCGATGTAACCCGGACACATTGTTTATTTTTTTATTTAATATAATCAGAAATGTTTTGCGTTTGATGCATTTGAATATTTATTTACAATCTAGACTCATTGGCGAGTAGATGAAAAATATTTGTAGTCAAAATGTTCATAAATGGATCATTTTCCAGGCGTTTTTAAAAAAGTGGTCGAACTCTCCCGAACTTACCCTATTATTTTGCTAGTGTTTTTGCGTTTTTTTATGTTTAAAGTAAAATAATTTATATAGGTGTTAATAACATAAAATAAATAGTTTTATTTCAAATAACAATAAAACATTACTAAAATTTGAATGAGTTGGAAAAGGATGTAAGTCCAAGATCTTTTTATTTGTATATATTTAGTGAAATAGCAAATTCTAGAAATTCTTATTCTTACTCTATGTTTCCCTGAATATAGTACTACAACTTTTGTATGGATGATAATATGAAAATAACAACAATTACAAAACCACACAGTTTTTTTTATGATTTCTTAAAACTATACATTTTGGACTTGCACCGTTCTCTCACTCAGTGATTCAATTTCAGTGTGTTGTATATTAGTGTAAATTTTAGTGTATCCATAGTTCTGTTGTTATTAACTTAATCTGTAAATATATTTTAGACCTTCATAATTAAATAAACGTTTTAATTTTCGTTACAATAAATTATAAATTGTGGTCTGTACTTGAAGATGTGATCTACAGTAAAACGCGATTTAGCGAAGACGGCAGCATCGATTCCGATAAAAGTCGTGCATGCCGCTATAGATAACTCGCGGTAACGTTTGAAAAATATTCAAGACAACTACTAGATCACGAATTGAAATAAAAAAATAAATGTAAATATTAAACTATTAATATTTGTTTACAAAATAAATGAAATGCAGACATACACAGGGGTAAAGCGGTCTAAAGGACATGCACTATTGTTAGCCGAATCTGAAGTGTGGTGAATAATGGTAACCAAACCACGGTACATATCTAATTTAAGATCAATATTACGAATTTAACAGACAATTATTAGATCATCAATCCCACGTTTATTCTACTACATCAAATAATCTGCATCCTGTACCTACAAGAAATACCTAACTAACTGATGACATTTATAAAGCAAATAAAATACTGCTTATTTCTTCCATTTGACTTCTGTGAATATTCATCGTAAAAACTTAAATTTATAGGTAATACAGCTTCAAGTTAGTATGCAATAAGTTTTAACAGGCATTTTAATTTTAAAAATAAATTTTTGTATAATAAAAAGAAGTTTTATTTCTTGTGTAAATATTCGTAACGTTTAACATTAATGTGCACGTTTCGACTAATTTACAATCAAAAACAACACTTGAATCTTTAATAACTGTAACGCACATTTTACGATGCAATTAAAGGTTTTCGTATCTGCAATATTGAAAATTTCAGTAAGTTTCAAATTATACATCAAAATTTTTTCTGATGTGCAAAATCAGGTTTATGTATAATTGTGAATGTAGATTCTTCTAATAAAAGGTTATAACTAGATTAATATTAATTCTACAAAGATCATCTAAAAAAACCTTAAAATTTATCTTAGTAAGTATTTGGTTTATATTAGATTACGCATAAAAATTAATTTTATAAATAAATTTTTTAAGAAATTAAATTTGAGAAATGATTATCTAATAATTTAAACGTCTTATAGTCGAATCTTAAGATACAATTTTTAAATTAACTATACAATCTGCATCCATTAAATAAATAAACTATTTAAATAGCGCCATTAAATAAAATTTAATTGATGTTATGTGCGGTACCTACCAATTTAAAATTATAAACATAACTTATCTAAATTGCATCAAAATCTTCAGTAAAAGCAATACAGATATTTAAAAAACTGACAGCCCAATAATTGATTATAACATTTTCTATAATTATATAGAAATTCGATTATTTGTTTACAAAAAAAACGGAAACCTTTTACGATAGGCATTATCAGCACCTATTCTCATGAGCGTTAAAAGATGATTATAACCGAGGAAGAGAGAGGGTTTTATGAACCCATAAACCAAAAATTTCAATTTGAAAATTAATTTTATGCCAGGCGACAGGGTATAAAATCATTCAAAATGTGTGCATAATATTGGAACTTTTTATTCTAAGTTTCCTGCTGCTTCCTCGGGAAGTCTACGCTTTCACCGCACCGCGTGCGGATAACCCGGGCGGTTAAACAATAATTTAATAATTATAAACAAAATAATTTAAACAAAAAAAAGGATTATAGTCCTGAAGCTCATTTATATTATAAGTTAGAATGTTTTTTCAGATCCTCTAAATTCCAAAAGAATGCTTTATTCGGCTATACTACAAGAGAAACACCGTATCTATCCATGGGAACTTTCAGTTATGTACTCACAATAAATTATTGTAACCGCTAGCGATTCTGGAAGTTCCTTATTAGCTGGAATTAACGAGTGTAAAATAACTTCATATTCTGTGAATTAAAAGTAAAAATTATGGTTTTCCATGTTCGACGCAATTTTTTCAAATTAAAGTGCCCATGCATGTATCTAAAAGTATGAGTTTTTGAAATTATTTCCATGATTTTAATAGATTATATAAAAATAGTAGGTACAATCAAATAAAGAAAAACATAAATAAAAAAGGCTTTATCTTTTCTCTATAGAGAAATCAATTTTTTGGCTACAAAAAGCAAATAAAGAAATCGTAAAATATGTAAAATAAAGTTGAATATAATAAAAAATAATTTGAAAATAAACAAAAATGTAATTCTTAAAATGAATTAGGGCTACCTATCTAAGATAACACATGACAATAAAGCGGTTGTATACTGTGATCGATAATAATAATAATAATTTTTTTCGATTTATTTTAGTATACATATTCTTATAGAGCAGGGTCTTGAAAATGTGTCCAAGAAGTATTAAAGTAAAATTCGTCAAATTACCCGAGTTATAACGGAAATGAAAAAATTATTATTATCTATCTCGTTACTACACGAGAAAGTTTTAATGGATTTATCTCAAAATTACATTTCTTACATTTCCAAACAAACTACTTACTCGGCAGATTGACTTAATTTTTAGTTGATCCAAGTTAAAAGATCCAAAATATGTGTAAAATTACTATTTCCGCGCCGTGGAAGTAAATATCTTGTTGTAAAAATCGAAGAAAATTAATTTTCTTAGTTCCAGTGATAGTCACATTCACTGGAAACAAAATGTAAAAAATTCGTTTAATTCAGATAATTACGTCGCGTCGTCGCGTCGGCCGGAAACATTGCGCCCGCCCGATTGAACAGTCATTTCATTTGAACATTTTTTCATTCGAAAATGGCAGATCTAGTAAGACGGTAAATCTCTTGAATTAATTCACTCATTAAAAAAATTTCTGTAGCGGCTTAGTCAACTAGAAGTCAAGTGTGGGCTGCTCCGCCCATTAAAACAAGTGCCGCAACTATTTACGCCGAGTTCACGTACCGTCAACACAATGAGCAATTCACCGACTCTTATGTGAAAAATCGATATTTCAAATTTCGAAACTTAAACGAAAAATTGATGTAGATTCTCTGTTTATTCCTTTCATTTTAATGTCATCTCTCAAATTTTACAAACATTTTAGTGGTAAGTATAAAAATCAGTAGGGAGCAGTTAATGTGCTATTCCTCAATAATTGACAATTCTCATATTATATATTTAATTATTATATAATAATCTTATTAAAATTTTGTTATTGGTTTACATTTGACAAGTAGTAAGTATCAACAAACGTCAGTTTTGAATTTATTTTCAACACTGGTTGAAACATCGGGATTTAAAGTAAATCACTTTTCGTACTAGTGCGTAAAAGTAACTTATTATGATATAATGATGAGTTAAAAATAGTCAATACTATTACATATTCAGAGTTGTCAATAATAATACTCTAATATTTAATTATTAGAGCCAACATCTTCTTTGTATTAGCCGTCACTGGTTAATATTCTATTATTTTAGTGATGTGTTTAATTTTTGTTAAAATATTATTATTTACCTATATCAACGTCAATACAACATATTATTATTTTTTATGATATGCCAATACCAACTCGAATAAAATAATAATTGTGAAATACATTTTCAGAATTACTATAAAATCGCAGGAGTCATTAACTGGAAGAAAGTGTCATTACTCAAATGAACTCTTCTAATATCTTACCAACAATTGGTATGTCGTTTTATCGACCATGCCATTATATAGAACACTTTTCTCCTATTAAATTGTACCACTGTTAATTTATTTATAGATAGCATTTATTGAGAAGAAAGCAAGAAGACTATTTATTATTATTAAGATTGGGAAGATTATTTCTTCAAGAATGAAAAAAAAAATTTTCTTCTCTATGGAATAAAGTGGAATACACCATTCGTAGTGAAATGGAATCATTGTGAACTAGATGTTGGTGATAAGCGAAAATCGCTACATGTCAGTGTATCTCAGACAACATGATGAAACCTTAGACATGTCTCATGAGGTTGTATCACGATACCGTCTCTAAATACACACGTTAAGACAACAAGTAGACTAGTTTCAAACATTTGCCCTGGAAAATATGTATTATATTAAAAACTTATCTTCCGGGAAGATCGAACATCAGAGCTAGTTAAGTCAGTTGACCAGCGCGAACGAACTAAAGAATTTGTATTATGTAAACTCCTTATCCAGGAACTACTTTATACAAAACTTTGTTACTCAATTTTTACTTAAGTTTACAAAACTGTTCTTAAAAATTTTGGTTTCTTTATCAAAGAATTCATTTAGCATTTTTTTTATTTTCGATGATCTCATAAAATTTAAAAATTAGTATGGGTCAATTTTTGTGTCACTCTCTGAAAAAAGAAACGAAAATGGTGAAGATCATAGCCTAGGTCGATTTGGCGTGGGAATGTCCTACATTTATCACTTATCAGTATATCGGGTGTTACATACTTATATAGTCTTTAGAAGGTGAAGGTGCCTGACAATACATTTTAGAGAACACCGTTCAGACAAGAAGTCGGGTCAATAGAGCGGCATAATGGACCAACAAAAAAGAACTATAGATATTTGGCTTTTGAATATATAAGGTATTTTAAATACAGTAAATATTTCACTAATAAATTAATTCACCGATCAAGTTGAAACAATGGTACTTCTGGTACTACAGGACCCGTTTATAATAACTATTTCTTTTGCTGGGTTTGAAATCCTTGAAATCCTAATACGATTCTATTAGGACAGGATGATATATTTTAAATATTTTATAATAAAGTTAACAATATAAATTAAGTTTTTTTGATGCTCTACATATTGATGTCAATTGTAAATGAGAGAATTTAAGCTGTAAGACATATCGTGATTAAACATAATATGGTTTCCTTATGAAATGAACTCTTCAGAAAGACTAAACTGAACTTTTGGTTTAGTAGAACTCTCTGCATTATTATGTCTACAAAGTACATATCTAAGGTATGTATATGTATATCGAAGGTATTTCGATACTCTTATAATATAACCACACCAATAGCATATCATATAATATATGTAAGTAATAGCATGTTATTTGTTGTATTACTTAGATAATTTAAAAATTATTAAATTATATTTTGGAAAATCAAAATATCAATATATTTTATTTCCAAAAATGTTTATTATTTGTATTTTTATGAAATCCTCAACTTTATATTAGAATGTGATGTACGTATCTGTTTTCTTTTTTACAATACCTATTTCTTTATTTTATTTTTTAACAAACACGAAAGTATTTTCCTCTAAAGTATAATTACAATTTTAATTGGCCACATTCCAATGGGAACTATATAATATAGCTAGAACAACATTTATGTATATTATGTTTGCTGTTCATTGTAGGCTGTATTGCTTTGAGTAAAATATTTAGTTGTGAGATGCACTTGCGATACAAACAATAGAGTTAACCATCGGCTTACGAACGTTTTTAGCTTTCATTGTTCCATTTTAAATTAAGTTATTAAATTTTAAAATAATCATAGCTTTGTAATAATTTATTATTCATTATAACACATCAGGTTAGTTCGTGTGTTATTATAGTAAAACGCATACGTTGTACATGCAGCATGCAGAGTTTACGATCTAAGGTAGTTTTCTTTATTTTTATTGGAATTGATCATTCATTGAACACAAGAATACTAATTGAAGCGATAGGACATGTATAGTAATTAACATTACTTTATCGATAATGGAAAGGTTTCTTTTAGTTTTCCTTGGTAACGAACCACATTCTCTATTTGCTATCAAGACGAATATGCAAATGTTGGAAGAGAATGCAAATTTGAACGTCCGTCGTTAGAAATAGGAAGACAATAAAATAAAGATGTTAAATAGTTTTTTACGACCACGCTTTTTGATTAAAATTACACCACATGCTAATAATATCATTATTTGAGAATCCACTAAAAGCAAAATCATTTAAAGAAGTTGTACCATTCAAAAATAAATTAAAAAACGGTATTATTCGAATTTAATTATTTACCTCGTTCATTGTTAAAATAATGATTATCCTTAAAAAGAACAAAAAACCGTAATTATATTCTTCAAATCGACACCACTATTAAATAATGTCATTGTGTATCACTCACTAATGACGATCACCTGAACACATTAACTATCGACAAACATTCGTCTCGAAAAGTTCGCGAGAATCTACAGCCGGTTTCCTTTCCGTTTACTGCACTCCCGAAGTCGATTGCTCCGCTTCTCTTGCAAGACTCGTGACGTCACCAACAGGTTGCTTCTCCAAAGGTGGCCACTGCCAGGGAGGCCGAGAAGAAGATCGACGTGCAAAGAACTAAAAAAATATCACAAACCATCTGCATCTTTTTTATTAATTCAATCGGTGATGACTGTTTTACAATTATCATAACCGAGTTCTTAAATTCTCGCGCACAAAAGATTCATTTCAACTTTTCCACAGCTGTCGGTTTATTAAGCATTTTTCACAATGCACATAACATTTTCAAGTCAATTATTATGCTTTAATTATTTTTTTATCTGGATGCAAACTTGCCCCGAACAAGTTGTTCTCAACTGTTCAATTATTCCAAAATTTTGAGGTAGGATAAGCGTTTTCTAAAAAATGGTAGATCCAAAAATCATATTTGTTATTTCTTACTTAATTTTTCTTAATTTCAAAATTAATTGAGAAAAAACTTGAAGTGTCAAGTTGTATTTTAGACTTGACTATTCAAGTTTCTTCAGTGTCAATTTTTTATGGCGAGGATTTCTGAAAGTGTTGCTGGAGACCACCACTCGTCGATACCGGTGGTCTATACGTATGTTACAAAATAGAAATTCCAGAAAGTATTATTGTTTATTAAAATATACTGCATAATAAAATTGCAACAATAATACTTCCACACAATTACAATATATTATATTTTCATTTCAATCTTAAAATTAAAAGTTCAAATCAAATGCGCTATAAAATTTAATGCGGTGTGTGCGCCTATATAGAAGAAATTGTATATTGTGCAATGCAGATAATTTATAATATTATTTATTAACATTTCAATGTTATAAGTAAAATAAATTATGATTAACATTAACTTAATTTATGGAATGCTGGCACAATTATTAATAATTTATACTTATAGGTTTCTACCACTGAATTTCTGTTTTATTAAAAATTTACCATACAGAAAATATTCGGTTAATAAATTATCTTCCTATTTAGTACTCAACTAAAATTTTTGAAATTATGTTTAGAAAATTGTATTTTATTGGTTCCTGTATATTTGTTGTACATCACAAAATATTTTGATGAATTATTACTAGTAGTGAAAATTTATAACAAATCGAGTGGGTTTTAAACAAGAATATCGTCAATTATAATCTCATAATTTAAATAATGCTTTTAAAATCTGGTTAAAATTTTTTTGATTTTCTTTAAAACTATCGGTCCAGTTAACCGCACACGTCGTTAAAATAATTACGTAATTTTAAAGTACATTGGTTGAGATTTTATGCAGCATTATAATTTTATTGCACAGAAATAGTATATTAATATTACTATTATATTTTCTGATCTGAAGAATATCTTCAATTTTCTTTAATACTTATTTAAGATCAAAGTTCAAAGATAACAATCACAATTCATTATACCTACAGTTACCATCAAACACAATTATTTTATTAATCAATAAAGCAGAGAAGAAATAAGTCTTCGCAATTAAAGAGATAATTGTTATATCTTCGCACAAAATTTATTTCATCTTATCTTATATGATCTTAATTAAAATAAATGCCGCGTGTACACTATTTGTCAGTTTACAAAGAAGTTAATTAAATATCAGAGTAGTAAATATTTATCACGAGCGTTCTGTTTTTATAATTATTCCTTCTTAAATCTTGAATGAATTGAGATAATTTTACTGATACTTTTACGGAGAGTTCAATGCGGGTAAACGCTACATATCTGACATTGATGGTTTTTCTTTTGACACTTAATACTAACTTAATGAAAAATATGCATTCTATATGCACATTTAGAGAGTATTTTAAATATTATAATGAAGTGTGAAGCTGTTATATTAAACTTAATCTTAATATAAAAATACAAATTTTAATTAAAAGTCGTTATAATTTATATTTGAAAATACAATTTAAATAATTGTATTAATTTGCGACGGTCGTTGAAAACGGATGACATTTCATTGCATTGATCTCGTCAGAATATCAAACCTGTCTCAGGTCTACAACCTTTTTTTGCAGACATCATGTTGAAGAAGGAAGACTTCGAGGAGTTTTTTATACCATTGTGCAATTTAATACATATTTACAGTTATTTTTAACAACAAATGCGTTAATAAGTAGGATAATTAAGAAAAATTATTATGATATTCATACATTTTTGTACACTGAGCGAAAAATTTCTAAAATGTGTTTAATCGAAGCACACAATTATTTATATGAAAATATTATTAGATATCTATACCATATGACATAGGTACATATCGTCAACAAAATGCAAAACTAGCGAATCTGCAAATTTTCCCTATGTAAACCCCTTCAATACAATGTCGATTTTCCACCTAAAATATTTTTTTTTTACTTTCATAGTTACTTGTACCTGTTAAGAAACTCATTATGCATCATGTTTGAGGGTAATTTTGATTTCTGTGCTTCCATTAATATTTTACAATGAAATATATAATCTAAATCCAGAACCGGTGTTATTTCAGTTTCGCTAGTTTTGCATTGTATTGACGATATTATGTAAATTATCACGAGCAAGTGAGTGGTATAGGCATAGTATAATACTATATATAATCTATTATATATAATAGTCTTATACTATGGTACAAGTATAGGTACCTACTGATGTCTAAAAACTATACGATTATTAAAAATAAACATTTTTGAACCGCTCCCGTCGACATAAGTAGCTAATTCAGTCATCGATATGATAGGGCAAAGTAGACAATTACCTGATGCAATCACTTACACTACAAAGTAAAAAGGTCTACTCATTTACACTTTCATACTGCCAATATTATATTGCTAATTAGCCAAGTTATAGCTATTTGTTTTTAAAAAAGTACATTTATAACTGATAATGAGTTTGTCAAAATCTAAACTAGAAGAAAGGATATCACTTGAGTCGCCTGGCTACTCACTCACTTTTTAGCAATAAAATGCAAAAAATTAAATAGTAATTAAATTTTATATAGTACTATACTTCTATTTGATATACTTATCACTCCGATCTTTCTTTTTTGTAATTTTGGTATATTTCACCTAACGAATATATGTACCTACACGAAATTTAGCTGGATAAACTACTACTTATTGTGTGATACCAAAAAATCAATTTCTTTCAGGTTCCACTAAGTATTAACTGCATCCAGTTTTTTCAATTTAACATGAATTAGCCATTTAAAAATTTATTGTTTTTTAAAATTTCATATAAATCTATACAAACTTGACTGCAAGTACTTAATATTATCCATGCTCATAAATATTATAATACTTCGAATAGAACATAAGTTTTTATTACTAAAGATAATAATCGGTAAAATTTTACTATATTTTTCATTTATTATTAATATTTATTTTTTTTATTGCTTACACTAATTTTTAATAAAATTTAATTTGTCGTGCCATTTTCATTTAACTTGAATTAGGTAAACTTGTGTACTAGTACATTTAACGATTATTCAACTTCTGGCTTTTCATGGCGCATTATATTTATTAAAAAAGTGTGTTTAACCAAGCAATGTAAAGCAATTCAATGTTGGTTTAAAACATGCAAATACTTTAAAAGTAGAGGTTTAGATTTTTTTTATTCAAAAAACATTATACGGTGGTTTATTTGTGTCGTTTATTTTAAGTACATAATATATTTAACGAGAGTATAATTTTTTAAGTTAAACTAGGCATGCTAATTTAAAATTTACGATTTCGAGCTATTTTATTTAATATAAATATTTTATTACCCAAGAATCTTAAATTGCAAAAATACTTTGATTAAATATTACATATATATATATACAATTATTTTAAATTTTTATTTTCATATATAAATTTAACACTATAGGTGTTCATAAACCGTATAAGTAATTAGTATATTATTTGTTTCAAAATAAATTACTCACCAAATATTCTATCAATTAATTTAGAGAGAGAACGATCAGATTACGCAATTATTTAAATTTTATATTAATTTGGTGCACACAACTCTCATTAAAAAGAGAGTGGAGTATAGCCCCTTTTTACTTATTTCAGAAAAAAAATGACACATTCTGACAAAATAAAAAAAAAAGAATAAAAATAGAAAAAAAGAAAATACAAATAAACAAAATTATTTTAGTTCTAAATAAACAGGGAGAGGGTAAAACAAACTTTTCTTGGTTTAATCAATTAATTTTGAAAATAAATTTCAAACTTTGTGGCTAAGACCAAACCCATGATAACATCGTAAAATGTACAAAATATTTCAAAATTCAAAATACTAATTTGAAAATTTTACCCAAAAATTTCGTGTAATGGAAAAGGTAGCTTGATTTTCAATTTATTTTCATAAATATTTTTGAATTAATAATATATTGTTTTATTAAAGACAAAGTTCAGAATTTTTATGGCGAGTTTCTACGATTGATAAGAGTGCAGCAATGAAGTAGTACTTTAGCGCTGCCCGTCGTCGGCGATAGCAGAGCGACATTATCTACCTAGCGATTATAGGATATTTTGCACCCTTACCATATAATCCACAATTATTTTGTTTAAAACGAATGCTGGAAAAGTTTATTTAATATATAAAGGGATATATCAGTATTCTTTCCATTATTTTTTATGCTCTGAAATGGCCGTCGCCGTCCTGCAAAGAAAAGCGGTTGCGCATCGCTGCTGTTTAATAAGGAATAAAACAGTAATCTGTAGTCACTGAACCGCAGTTTACCACAATAAATTTAAAGTAATAAGTAGTAAATTTTTACAATATTGCAGTCATTGCACAATAAACTGTATTTTTATTTTAAATAGTTAGTTTTAATTAACTCGACTAATTTTTTAAGGATACATTAATATTATGTACCTACATAAAACAGAATATTAAATAAATTTTAAGTAAGTGCATACAGTAATTTGATGATAATAGGTAATTTTTATTTTAAACTGTTTATGAATTAAGGAATTTTCAAAAACCTAACATTAAATTGCGGAAGCTGTAAATAGTACCTATGCTGCAGGAATTTCATAAAAAAGTTTAGGACAATAAAAATATCTTATAAGACATAACAATAAGATAATTATAATTAAACGCAGAGTTAAGTTACTTACCATTTTTTCTAACGGCGGCTTGTATTTTGCCATAACAGAGAAACGACGTTAATTTGTCATCGAATCTGAAATTAAATTTATGCAATTACTGAAGTACTAGGAGATACTCCACACCCCCGGTGTCAGAACAATATGTATCCAAGTACCTATTCCATTTATAAGATTCTCTGTAAAAGTCGCCAATGGTTCCATGCAATAATTTTGAATTTCGAGCTTTGGATCTTTTAATATTAGCGAATTTCTATTAAACTTTTTACTAAAATTAATAATAAATGTCGATTTCCTAGTTTCTGCATTTAAAGGGAGGCCACTAATTCGGGCTTATTGTTCTACCCTTAATACATGGACTTTCAAGTCTGCTGTTCCTCAAACCTCTTAACTGCTGATTCATCCCTGATAAATGCACGAATCTTCTTGTTGCTGAACACCAACTCTATTACACTTATAATAAATTTTTACACTATGTGTTAAACATGTGTTATACAGGTGTTAAACTTCAACTGACACAGTTCAATCTCATTAATCTATTCGTGCGCGTTAATGTTTCAATACAAATGGTTCAAGGAGAATAAAATAATGCCTAGTTTAATAGTTAACTCCCTGTACTTTCTATACTATTCAACTTGATCGAGAGAATTCTAAATAAATAACAAATTAAAATAGTTAATAAGGTCAATCAAGTGTAGCATACGAGTATAAAATATATCGGTTCTGTGGTAGGTATAACACAAAAAACAAGTCTCGACTCGCCACCACCCATTTCAAGCTAAGATCGTTATATTCACATTATCCAATGTTTCTTAGATCAAAGCCGCTAATTTATATCTTAATCATGTGAGAATTTAAATTCTCATACGTTTCCTTTTCCGAATTAAAAATATATAAGAGCTTATATTAGAAAAACAAACAACAAGCAATATTGCAAAGCTTTTTTAAATAAATTCTTTCCATTGAACCTCATTAATAACTATTTAGCAGTTTGGCATTAAAAAAATTCTTTCCATTGAACTATCGAGATAACTAATTACTTCAATATTGCTGCGGATAACTTTTTAGAATTACAAATACCTACAATTTCTGTAGTTTTTACATTATATTATGAGAATGTTCTGTAGAGACATATTACACAGTTATGTTCTTATCCATCTTACGGCAGCTTGATGTATATGTGTGTACTAGGAAAGTTGATTCGTTTTTGCATAAATGTAGTAATGAACGTTAAAGAATTTTAATGGAATAAATTCGAAAGGATCTTGAAAAATAATAGGAAAAAATTCACATATAAATTACATAGTATAAAATCTAGTTTTACGTAATTCTGAAATATGTGTTAGTTTACCCTGACCGGATTCACACTAAACCGACGCGACAGGAAGGAGTTAGAAAATAAATTGTTTAAGTTACGTACGCATTTTCTAGACTAAACTAAATTAAAACTGAAAAAAACCTGTCGGTAAACACAAAACATAATAATAACGTTTCTTCAACCATTTTAAAATAATATTAAATATAATTTCAGTAGTTCTATAACGAATGCATAAAATTTTTATGCGTATACATTTGTTTATTGACGACAAAAGTGGTTACTAGAGCAGCATACCAAACACTTACAAATACTCTCATTTTTAAATGCAATTTCAACCAAGCAAGCAGCAAGCTGGTGTTGCATGCATGTGTTCGATAACCCAAAAGACAACCTAATAAGAGATACACAGATTCCACTATATAATAAAAAAAAATGATACAAAAGCGACATCGCCACCATTCTCCCATATCAACTGCATTTTTCCGAATTTAAATAAGGAACTTTTGATCCCAAGTAATCAAATTATAACTGGAATATCTATAGCAAATTAAATTTAAGCAAATGTTTAAAAATCAAATTTTTTTAAATCTTAAAGTATAATATTCCTATCTCATCAAAAATAAAAAAATAAAGAATTTACGTAAAATGTCCTGAATGATTTAAACATGGAACAAAACCTATTTTCATCAAAACGTCAATAGATTAAAATTATGTTTTATTTAACAGTCCACTTTTTCTATGACTCTTATTTTTTGTGTATATTTGATATTGACGTGATGCGTGGAACCAACAATGAAATTCCAATGTCGCAAATGTCATTTTACGAAATCACCAAATAAATGCTATAAGTAAATAATGTTGTCATAGGCAAACGTTCAGCTGCCGACAATGTCCAGGTGAATTGGCATGAATATGAGAGAGGCAAGCATGTGAAACCGAAGGTTTAGGGTTTTTAAAAATATCTATTATTTTTTTGTAAAACTAGGCAAGTTGGCTAGGTGAGGCGCTACCTTCCCTACCTATAACCGTCCTAAACGTATTATTAAATTATTAAAATTATTAATTAGAATTATTAAAATAGATTGTATTTTATCGATTATCTGTGTCTAAATTCTTTATTTCTTGTTGTAACTCTTGATTGCTTGTTTTAATTTCTGAAATCTTGCATCTGTTTGATTTAATCTTTATTTTAAAATCACTAAATTGTAATCAAAATTATCAAATTCTATTCAAATACCTTTCCATCCAAAAAATTCACTATAATTCTCAATACTAGACAAAATTCAATCAAAAATTACGGACATAGAAAACTGTCTGTTCTCTCAGTTGGCTATTTTTGACAGGAAGCCCTGATTTTTCCGTTAGTTGGTGCAAAGTCAATTTGCGGCAATTTATTTATAAAATTTTACAAAATTTACAAATCTCAATAAAAATATTATTTGCAAAAATATAAATACTATGTACAAAAAAATTAAATTATGTTATAAAAATTGGGCAAAGGACTGATTATATTTAGGCATTTAATATTTAAACGTAATATTATATTGGGTGAATCAAATTTACAGTTTCTTCTCTTTTCCAAGTATTAATTTTTATGTCCAATTTATGAAGTTATTTTGTATGTTAATAATCGTGTAATACCTGCGGTTATTCGGGAAAAGTCTCCCTCCTCGCAGGTATGTTACCTACGAGTATACCGGGTGCTGAATGAGTTAACCGAACATAGGAAATTAACATGTAAAAACCTATTTATGCAAATTCCTGCTTCTCCATGGGCGTCCATTGGGGGAGGCAAAGGGGGCAGCCGCCCCCCTGGCTCTTGCCCCAAATTTTTTTTAAACATTAAATATTTTGCCGACGCGACGTAAGTTTTTAAAATTTTCTAAATAATTACAAAGTACAAATACCTTTTCTTTTTTAATTTTGCCCCTCCCGGAAAAACATCCTATGGACGCCCATGTGCTTCCCTAATTATTTTAAACAAAGAATAAAAGACAAAATTAATGCAAATTTAATCTAGCTTTTACTTATAAGGTCAAAAAATGTTTTTGAAATTGATAAAATTTTCATTTATCGCACTGGCCCTGTAATAAATTCAATTTAATTTATATTATCAAAAATAATTACCATGGAAACTTATAACATAAGTATGGCCAGTGCGATAAATGAATATTTTAACAATTTCGAAAGCATTTTTTGACCTTCTAAGTAAAAGCTAGATGAAATCTAATGATCTTATCATTTGTAATTTATATTTTTGCATTATTTTTGTGTCTTTCATTTTGTCTCTAAAATAATTAGGGAAGCAGGAATTTGCATAAATAAGTTTTTACATATTAATTTACTATGTTCGGCTAAGTCATTAAGCACCTTGTATATGGCACGAAAAGCTCAGAGTGCCGAAAAACGGTAAGATTATACCTTTTAAAATAGTTTTTTTTCACGAAAAGGCTCAGAGATGGCAAAACAGGGTGAGCCGGAAGGAAAAAAAAAGAGTTTCTGATAGGATCTCGTTAATCCATTCTTGCGCGTCAATGTGGGACAATACTCGCAAAAACTCCCCACTAACCCTCACATTTGAGTGCAATACTCTAAATACTTTCACCCAACAGGTTTACAATATAGGTATTAAATAATGACCTATTTTTTTTAGAAACGTGACCCTGAGAGGATGCACACAGCGCAGCGGTTGCACGAAAGTAGTCGGTTGCAATAAAAGAAGGAAACCTGTAAAAGAGTGATTTATTTACTTAAATAATAATAATAAAAAAAAATAAATAAATACTCATCATTGTAGTTCAAATGCAGTAATTTATTAATTAATTTTAATTAACAAAATTCATAGCTAAACAGCATATTATATGCATAATACGTATGTATTAATATCACTTCTCAAATAATTAAGATAATATGCCTATATACATGTTTAAATTTTGTTCAAAATCAAGTTTTATTTAATCTGTTCGTCAATCCTATAAACTAGAAAAGCGAAAATCCACAATTTTTATATCACGAACGATCAGTATCCAAAAATTTCTGAGTGACTCACAAGTCTCAGAAATATGACTTTATCTGAAGCCAGACTGGTATTTTGATTAATATTATTTCTGTTAAATTAATCAGTTAATAGTTCATTGTTAATAGCCGTGGAGATTTTTGAAACATTTTGAAATTGTAAAAAATAACTTCAAAAATCGATACTTTTTACAATTTCAAAAATTCCGCAGACTGATTTGTGACCGGTTTTTATAATCTGCCAGAATTGTTTTAAAATACTTATAATAGTATAAAAAAGATGAAAATAAAGTATTAGCTTTAATAAAATAACTTCAAAAATATGCATGTGATCTCCAGGGCTATAAGGGTGATGAAAAAATAATAATCACATCATTTTAAAGTTTCAACGTCAGTTTTAGTTTTTTTTTAAATATTTTTTAACAAAATAGCGGTTCTGTAGAATGTTCTTTCAGGCGTCTTGTGCATGGCATCAAAAAGTGCTGCGTTTATCAGTTTTTTTCTATTGATCTGAAAGAAAGAAAGAAATATTTTTTCGATTATTGATATATTCAGGGGAAGGATAAACCTATAAAATTATAAATAAGTATAAAATCAATAACTATTAACTAAGTAGGCTGTTTAACTAAATATTTAAATTTTCGACTATGTTTTCGACTGCCTTTACCCCAAAAAAACTGTTTAATTCCGCGATCTCTTTAAAAATTTAGGTTTATCCTTCCGATAATTATTTAAACAGAAGCCTCTTAAAATTTGAGCCAGATCGATCAATAATTTTTTGAGTTACAACACGAGCAGTTTTTGAAACAAGACGCCTGAAAAAACACTACAGAGCTGTCATTTTGTTTAAAACTATTAAAAAAAAATTTTTTTACCAAAAGTCGTCATCAAAATAACACTTCCCTGCTTATATACGCACAGGGAAATTGAATTTTAATGACTAGTCCGGTAATAATTAGTAATTGTAACAAAATAAGAGAGACGTCGTTCTTTTCTATATTACTTATTATTGTTTTGACAGTAACTATCTATGGTAACTATGTAGTCAACAAATTGACAAACTTGATTTTTGCTCATTTTAAAAATGTTGTTCAATTAATGTTTTAAAATTTAGATTTTTTACGATTTTCGGTAAAATTTAATACCACACTTGTCAGGAAAATATCTCACTTGACTCGGAGCTTTAAAATACTCGGCACAGAGTGCCTCGTATTTCAACATTGCTCTTCGTCAGTAATGTATCATTTTCCTGACTTTTAAGTAAATAACTATTTCTACACTTTAATACTATGTTGAAACTTTAAAATGATGTGATTATTTTTTCATCTGTAAAAAAATTACCAAAAACTGACTCTTATTTCCGGGCGTCTAAATGGATTGCTCCTCTTAATCACTTTCTCCAAAATGTTTGACTCGAAGACAATCATATTTACAAACTAAAATTCACTGCACTCGAACAGATAATAGGTATTCTTAATTTTCTTAAATTGATAGGTATTATTATAGTTATGAGAGCAAGACCTGTATATATCCTGTATTATCCTGTACTTATTATAAATATACTTTACAATAATGACTTAAATCGAGACACGCACGATAGTCATTGTTTGTATTTTCCATTCATCCTGATATCCTTTTAAGTTATTAAATTCATTGGATGAAATTTGTATTGTTTACATATATTATATAATAATATCCTAAATTTATCCTGGCTAATAATATCCATTCTAACAATACTTCTGCAGTTCACTTCTAACCGTGCACCTACTAACGAGATAATCAGGTCTATTATGTATCACAAACGTTATTATAAAGGTGACAGTTATGACATAACATTAAAGGATTTCGGCAAATTGGTATTACCTATCGTTTTCACAAACCGTTATTTTAACATGATCTTGATAATAAAACCTTTATTTTATTTCATAACTGTCACCTTTATAATAACGTTTGTGATACATAATAGACCTGAATATTATAAATCTATTTAATAATTAATTATAGCCGAATTCAACTTAAAAACATAGATTTCATCTTTCTAGATCTGTAATTTTCGAGTTGGAGCCGCTTCAGGGATGTTTTTAATTGAGTGAAGCTGCTCAAAAATTTACTTTAATTTTATCATGAAAAGAATTTTTTGAATTGAAGAAAGATAATAACATTGGTCGACAGTGGTTTTATTGCTCTGGAGTTTTGATTAATTTTTGAAAGATTTTATGTAAAAAACACTAAGGGTAGCAATATTTTTTCCGAATTGGCTCTAGTTATTTATTTTTTTGATATTTGTATATTTAACTCAAAAATGCATTATTTCAATGAAAAATTCGATTTGTTTTTGTAATATGAAAAGTTTATCAATAAAACACTATTAATGACTTTTGTTATACTCAATTTATAAAAAAAAATTTTTTTTTAAATATAAAAAATTCAGAAACTTTTTTTGAAAGATATGTGCATGCTCATATGGTCAAATCTGCACCGATTTCTTGAAAATCTTTGTAAACTTTTGTATTTTTTGACCTAAATAGTTTCTACACCAAAAATCTAGTCAACATTTCTAATACTTCATTACACTTTTAAATTAATTTTTTACACAGAATTTAATGCAAATAACGTTTTTAAAACAAAAATGAATTCTGAATTTGGCAATAAACAATAATTTGTTAAACACAAACTGTACAACGAATTTGGCTAAAAATTGACATGTATTACTCATAGTTGTATCAACTTAGAAAAATTTTTTTATCTTATTTGGTAACCGTGCGAAATGCAAAAATTTCCAATATATTTTGAACATACCTCGTATATTACAATAACAAAAACTAGAGCCAATATTGGCCAATTTTCGTTATATTCATAACTTTTACGTTCTTAATCTTCAAAATTCCATGAAAAAATCAGGGCAACAAAAAAAATGCTTTTTTGTAGACCTGTGTAATGGACAGGATATATTTAAGCCTGTATGACACGACGTTAAATTTGACGTCAAATTTACATGTAAATTTTTAAAAAAATATTTAACACCGTTGCATACAGAAAATTTATCGTCAAATTTTATGTTAAATTTTCATGTAAAAAATTTAGAACAAGTTCTAAATTTGTCGGTAAAAGTGCGTGTAAATGTGCGTAGTAGACATTTTCTCGTCTAGAGTCCGCCCAGTTTTTAAAATTAACATTGTTCAAACAGAAAATTATTTTTACCTTCATAAAATTAAAATTTTACATGGCAAAAATATGAGCAAATTTACATAAAAATTTTCATGTAAATTTGACGTCAAATTTAACGTCAAATTTAACGTCGTGTCATACACGAGCCTGTATGACACGATTCACACTACGCGATTTCTCATTTGACCAGGGCCGTAACTAGGGGGGGGCATTGTGGGGCAATGCCCTACCTTAAAATCCCAATGCCCTACCTTAAAATCCCAATGCCCTACCCGGTGTTGATCTTTATTAGCTTTTAATTTACACTTCTGCCCTACTTGTAACCACCGCTGCCCTACCTTAAATTCAACTGTAGCTACGGCCCTGCAGTTGACTAGACACGTGACTTGTGATATATTAGAAAAAGTTTTGTATTTCCACTGGAGACTAGAAGATCTTTGATTTTATAAAAGTCTTAGCTAAATAATAAACGAAGTCATTGCAAAGTAATAAGTGATTATCAGAATAGAACGGTTTTTATTTGTTACAATTTCTTGTGAGATACACCCATAGACAGCATAATTGACCGTACACCCCTATGCTAACAATGTAACTTATGCCTTTTGAAGACATATTTTCTCATGTAAAAATAGCTTCTACAGCAAAACTTATTAAATCTTTTTTGTTGAAAATTTCATTGTCTTCATTTTTGTTTATATACATTTTTCTATTTTGTCGCACCGTTTCCGTGATAGTGACTTAAAGAAACCTCTGTAAAAATTTTAATAAAATTAACATTGCTCTTATGGGTGTTTTATTAAACTTTTTTCAGGGGTTGTTTTGAGTCACTGTAGCTCGGAAACTGTGCGACAAAATAGAAAAATGTATATGGTAAACAAAAATTAAGAAAATGAAATTTTCAACCAAAAATGTTTAATAAGTTGTGCTGTAGAAGCGATTTTTATATGAGAAAATATGTCATCAAAAGGCATAAGTTACATTGCTAGTATAGGGGTGTACGTTCAATTCTGTGTATGGGTGTATATTTTGAATAAACTGATTTTTATTCGATATTTTTACTTTATGAGTATTTCAAAGTACATACCTATATGTTTTTATCAGATTGGTGAGTACTTCTGTCAAAGAAAACTTTTATATGTATAATAATAAAAGAAAATTAAAGAAAGTTTGTTATTATGGAAATTATTAGTGTTATTATTTATTAATTTTTAAAATTTATTTAGGAATTAAATACCTTATCAACAATTAGTTAATTAGCGCAATTTAAATGTTTTATATTTTAAATGGCCTAAAAATCCTGCAGAACCTATACTTTATTATAGACAAAGTTACAATATTTAAGACGAAAATTTTAAGAACAATACTGGGTCTAAAGAAGATCATCGATGGAGTTACCAGAGCAAGATGAAATAACGAACTCATGAGTGAAATTGAAAATGAGGATATTGTTGTTGTATCTTCGGAATAATTGTAGGTTTCGTAATTGTAGGTGTAACTTTATTATGTATAATAAAAGGTAATAATTGTAACTAAACTTTATTCACAATATGGCGATGCAACTTAATAATTATTATACGCAGAATGTAATGTACATTTTATCGCTACGACTGCGCTCTTAACGCATGTACAATCCGCAACAATCCTCCCTCTGTAAGAAAATACAATTATTATTTGAAAATTGAACAAACAAAAAAAAACAATAATAATATGTACAAATCTAAAAATGAAATCGTTCGGGAGGTTTACGGGTGCGTTCCGAACGTCGTAAGGTGCAAGCGCTACTTGGAATGGGTGCTGATACCTGTTGGGGTAAATCTGGCAGTTTCACTTCTGCACTATTACGCGCTATTTCGCGATTTGTACTTAACTGTACTGGAGTCGCCGCATCATGAGTATTATGATTTTGTAGTGAGTTGTTATCATGATCAAGCAATGTAGTTGAATCTCCCACAGGTACAATGGAGTTAAAATTTCGAGTAACTGTAATGGGAGTATTTTCCCCAATTGACCGAATCTGATTAATGTGTCTTTTCCAGATTCGTCCGTCGTCTAATTTAATTAAGTAAATTAACTGACCTAGTCTTTTATGAACTCGGCCGAATTCCCATTTATTTTCGTGAACGAACTCACGCGCTGACACTCTTTTTCCCTTCTCTAATAGTGTAACCCCTTGCTCTTTACCAACCCTTTTAGCATTGAAATCCGGCTTGAGGAGATCTAGCCGGGAGCGTATTTCGCGGCCAAACATTCGGAAGGACGGACTTTCCCCTGTAATGGAATGTTGACTTTTCCGGTAGTGTAGCAAAAAATTTTGTAAATTTTTTTCTGTATTTCTTTTGTCGTAATTAAACATTGCCCGTAAGGCTTTCTTAAATGTTTGTACACACCGTTCGGCTAAACCGTTGGTTGCAGGGTGAAATGGGGGTGATAATTTATGAATTATTCCGTTTTCTGACAAGAAATTTTTAAATTCATAAGATGTAAATGTAGGACCATTATCACTTACTAAAACCGAAGGTATTCCAAAAGTGCTAAATATTTTTCTTAACAACGGTATGGTATTTCTTGCAGTCATATTATTTACCGTATGTATCTCTGGCCATCGTGAATAAGAATCTACTAAAATGAAATAATAGCAGTTCATGAATGGACCAGCAAAATCAACATGTACTCTATCGAAGGGTTTAGTACTAGTTTCCCAAGGGCGAATTGGAACAATACTGGGACTGTTCCTGTGTTTGTTGCACTGAACACAATTTTTTACTTCATTTTCAATATCTGAAGTAATACCTGGCCACCAACAGTAGCTCCTGGCAAGTTGCTTCATTTTGGTAATTCCGAGATGAGAAGTATGTAACTCCTTCAAGACTCGATCGCGTAATGATTTTGGTATAATTGCCATTTGTGACCTGAACAAACAATCTTGTTGTAACGTAAACTCTGTTTGATCAATATTAAAACGATCACTTTTATTTATCCCTTTACCATTACGTAAACCGTAAATTAATTTTGAAAAACTTTGATAGCGTACCGTTTCTCTAGCTAATTCTTTAAGTGTAATCGGTAAGGTTTCAATTTGAAAAATCTCAAACGCATCGGGTTCATCGTAACCACCGATTTCATTTGAATTTGCAGGCAGTCTCGACATTGCATCTGCATTAGAATGTAATTTCGTATTTTTATATTTGATGTCATAGTGAAAACTTTGTATGAACAACGCGTAGTGTTGCATTCGAGTTGTAGTAAGCAAATTTGAACTTTTTAAGGGTGAAAAAATATGTAACAAAGGTTTATGGTCTGTGTAAAGTAAGAACTTCCTACCAAAAAGAAAATAGTAAAATTTCTTTATCCCGAAAATAATACTGTATGCTTCCTTATCTATTTGAGCGTATCTTTGCTGTACGGGAGTAAGGGTTTGTGACGCAAATTGTATAGGTCTCTCCGTACCGTCTTCGTAAACATGGGAAAGTACTGCCCCCACAGCATATGGGCTTGCATCTGTAGCCAAAACTATCGGCAATTTGGGATCAAAATGTACCAATACTCTCTCGGAAAGTATTTCTTTTTTTACCGCTTCAAAAGCATTTTGACAATTTCTATCCCATGAAAATTGTACCCCGTCTTTCAGTAAATTGTATAGTGGGTGTAGGGTGGTACTTAAGTTCTGTAAGAATCTACCGTAATAGTTTATTAATCCCACAAAAGCTCGCACTTCAGATTTGTTTGTGGGTATTTTCGCATTTTGCATCGCATCAATTTTTCTTTTACATTTATTAATCCCGTTTCGATCTATAATATAACCGCAATATTCAATTTCATTTTGCATGAATTGGCATTTTTCGTAATTTACTCGAATGTTGTAATCGGATAATCTACCTAAAACTAACTCTAACCGTTTGTAATGCGTATCGTCATTTGGTGCTGTGATTCTGATATCATCGATAAACACCAAAACGCCTTCGATATCTTTTAAAATATTTTCTATTTCCCTCTGCCAAATTGCAGGTGCACTAGCTATTCCGTATAATAGCCTGGTGCTCTGATAAAGACCTTTGGGTGTATTTAATGTTAAGTATTTTCGATCCTCGGGTCGTACTTCAAGTTGTAAATAAGCTTGTTGTAAATCAAGCTTAGTAAATTTGTCTCCCCCAGCCATGGATGAGAACAAATTTTCGATAGAAGGTAGTGGGTGTTCATCCACTATTAAGTTTTTGTTCAATGTGATTTTAAAGTCCCCGCAAATTTGAATTTTACCGTTGGATTTTAAAACCGGAACAATGGGTGTAGCCCACTCCGAACTAGGAACTTTTACCAAAATCCCTTCTTTTTCCAATAAATCTAGCTCATCTCCCACCTTTTGTAACAAAGCATAGGGAACCTTACGCGCTTTACAGAAAATCGGTTGTATATTATCTTTAAATTTTAATCTAGCCTGCAGGTTTTTAATTTTCCCCATATCGTTTCTAAAAATAATAGGATATCTTTCCAACACTTGTTGTAATCTATTCTGTAATTCAAAATTTGAAATTTGTTCGAAAGTAATATTTAATTGACGAATCCACTCGCGTCCCAAAATCGGACCTCGATCCGTATTAACAATATACAAATTCAAATCTTTTGATAAACCTCTGTAGAAGCATTGTACCTTGGAAAATCCCACCACACTTATTTCTCTTTTGCAATAGGTAATCAACTGAATAGTTGTACTTTTAATTTGTAAATTAGGGAACAATTTTTTGAATTGAAAATAACTCATGATACTGACGGCTGCACCACTGTCAATTTCGAAATTTATCTTACGATCGTGTACTTGAAGTGAAACTGTAAACTTACTCCTGTATTCAGAATGTTCTGTTTGAATTGAAAAAATTTCCTCTATCTGGTTTGTATTAGTGGTATCTTTCTTCATACACACCCTTGCCAAATGACCTTTGACCTTACATTTATTACAAAATATATTGGTTTTTGTGCACTTGTTCGCTAAATGTTGTGCTGAACCACATCTAAAACAAAATAAGGTTTTATTAATTGTCTTCCTATCTCTGGTGTACGTGGTCTTCACATCTTGATTTCCCATTGAAGTTGCGATCTTGTTTCGAAATCTTCCAGATTCCTTGAATCGCACGTCCTTTATATTGACACTGTTGACACTTGTATTGGTATTATGTAATTGGGCAGCATCTCTTGCGGACGTCTCCATGCTGACCGCAATTTCCAATGCTTTTTCAATCGTCAGTTCACGATGTTCAAGTAGTCTTCCTTGAATACTTTGCGTACGTAGTCCGAAAACAAATTGATTGCGGAGGGCCTTTTTTAAATAATTACCAAATTTGCATGTAGTTGCAAGACGTTGTAAAGCCGTCAAATACTCTTGAGCGCTCTCTCCTTCTCCTTGCTTTCTCTGCAGAAATCTGAAATTTTCAGCAATTTCCAAAGGTTCCGGATTGTAATGAGTTTTCATCACTTTTACGATTTCCTCGTAAGTTTTTGAAACTGGATTTTCGGGTGAAATTTTGTCACATAACAAATCGTACGATTCCGCTCCCATGTAGTGTAACAAATAATCGGCTCTCTTATCATTTGGAACTGCAAACACTCGAAACGCACTTTCCAATCGCATTAGCCATCTGTCAAACTTTGCAGATGGGTCGTAAGTTTCAATCGAAAAAACTGTATGTATAGAATAATGTGCACCTCCAACCTGAGCTGCACCTGTAACTGTTGCATCAGGTGTATTAGGCATCGTAAAAAAAAAATATTCGTAATTTGTAAATTTCGTGTACTTCGTAATTTTTGCCTGTATGGGTTTTATCCCATTCTCGTCGCCAACTGTTGTATCTTCGGAATAATTGTAGGTTTCGTAATTGTAGGTGTAACTTTATTATGTATAATAAAAGGTAATAATTGTAACTAAACTTTATTCACAATATGGCGATGCAACTTAATAATTATTATACGCAGAATGTAATGTACATTTTATCGCTACGACTGCGCTCTTAACGCATGTTCAATCCGCAACAATTGTCAAGTTCATTAAATCACAGTTACAATGGAAACAGAAGAAAACAAAAGTTTAGATTGATAGATGAAGTCAAACGAGATTTAGATTTGGAGAAAAAATGCGGGAACAAAAAAGAATAAAGAAGAGTGGTAGAAAAAGCAAAGTTGCACAAGAACAATCTTTAAGAAGTGATACGAGGAAAGAATCAAAAGTAATCCACCTTGCAAAAGGATTGAGAAGATTCCCACAAAAGAATAGTATATAGGTACATTCGCTATATACATTATATTATTTAGTTTAAAATACCTTTCTAATGTAAATAATTTAATAAGATTTTAAATAAGCGATTGTGTTATTACTTCAAATTCCAATCAAATAATAATGCAGGCACATAGTTGTTGGTACCAGTTGTGATTTCTATAATAACCTGTATAGTTTAGTAAAATATTGTAACTGCATGTAATACAAAAATACAAGAACATAGAATTTTTAAAGCGCTTTATCTAAACACGCATCTTAAAAATTTACAAAAACCTAAAATTTGTCGAATTCCTATACATACTTCGATTTCTGATAAAATGAAAAAAATTCTTTTAAATAAAAATATGCTAAGCATTTTGGTTTATCTGAAAGCTTATTCATCGGCATTCTCACATATATACGATATATATTCATTCTATCTATTGCCTGTTAAAATTCCTGTAGCAAACTGCTTTTTACTAAAGACTCTGTAAAACTCTTGCGACACCGACGAAACAAAGCATAAATATTGTGCATCAAAAGGGTTGGCGTAGCAATTAAAATTGTTCTTTGGTTGTCCGTGAAACTATACACGTATATTTATTTCTCGGAATCCGTCGAAAACAAAATAAGAACTTGGTAATGATAAGGTATTTCCGAACATTTGATAGGTATTGTTTAACTAAATTATGGCCATTTATCAGAAAACGATTATAGGTTTGGCAAGTTTCTATAACTTGATTTTATAATCCAGTTAAAATCTTACTCGGATTCTGCTTTTGACAACTTAGAAGTTAGGTAAATTTTTCGATTGCTTTTTGATGATTAGTATCAATGAACGCATAATATACTAAAATTTCAAATTTGTTTAAAATATACAATCCTCCTATGGACAACATACATAAATAATATTATATAATATTATTATAGTAGAACTTTGAAAATAAGAATAATATAAAATATTTAAAAATTTTTTTTAATATTTACATTATGCATTTCGTCAACATCTGATGAGATATTATGTTATACGAATTTGTTAAGCCTGTCGATGAAGTTAAAGATGGTCCAAATGAATCTCAGAATCCCACTCCATATAATTTGCAAACTTTTGAGCAGAAGCGTATATGGATGCAAATTAAATTGCTCATTTCGCAAACAGTGAAACAGTCCTGATTATCACTGTACTATATATGTATTATAATAATAGTCTATTCATAAGCTTAAAAAGAAAAGTAGGTACTAATTGCAAGTTAGCAGTTAAGTTAGCATCAAATAGCATCATCTAAAAATTTCAAAGCGTGACACTATAATATTAATTATAATAATTGTTATATAGGTCAACCCTCAGTAATTCAAATTAACTTGAAATATTTTCACTTTGTCTGTTGTAGGTTGTAGCATTAAAATATATTACGAGGCATTCTTAATAGCAACTATAAATATGTAAAACTGTACGTCGATAATTTTTACAATGAGAAAGTAGAGATTAATAATTTATTATTGTTATAAATTTATTACGTTACCATGTCCATTTTGAAATTAGTAAAGGTGTAGTGCAATAAATTTCTGAGCCACTATCACAGCAATAATTAAATTTAACCCTAAGCACATCCTCGTCACTCTCACTAACTGGTGTTTTTTGTAATGTAAAGAATCACCTTGCCAGTCGACCCACGTACAAAATGATAAAATAAAAAAAGTTAACATCAGGGAATAATTGTACTAACCACTTAGATTAATTAATGTGTTTTTTGTGCCTCCCGAAAGTAATTTTTCGTTATAAATGTGCTTTATAATTTTAGACACAATTATTAGCATCATTACTTATAATTTAACACAATTGTTACCATTATTTTAAATATGATAACCTAAACAAAAGAACAACTTATGCGTAAGATACATTATATTTTTTTAAAGCCATTATAACTCGTTTATTGTGTTTATTTTGCTCAAGTTAATTTTCCACATGTAGTTATATAAATAAAACGGAAATAGAGTTATAGTATCTCCGGTTTTATAAAATGATCGAATTAATTATAAACATAAAAGAACTACGCACAAAATTCTCTCTTTCTTAAATATTTTAGTAAATTATATTTTGGGCAGTTTTAAAAATGAGAATCTAAAGCATCTCCTTCATTCAACACCGAAAGTACCAGAGATGTAACATGGTTTACCCTTCTGGAAATGTGATGTTCTTATCTAGTGCCTGTTAACCTCTATGGGACGTTCCTGTATACGCAATTGGGGCCACTATCTGCCATTGAAGTTATAAATAAACATCTTTCAGAGGTTCAAATACGAGTATCATCTCAAGGTGTGAACAGGGAAAAGGTTTGTAATTGCAAAAGGAATTATGATGATTGTGTGTTTATAATTTGTAAACCGAAATGCATTATTAAACAATAACGTCTAGCGTATTTTCTTAAAAGTCATATAGTATCTCGAAAAAATTTATAGTTATTTAATTGAAATTACATTTTAGTAATTCTTATATTGGGATTGAAATTATATGGTTTGTACGTTTGATAATCATTTAGCTACATCTGAAAAATTTGAAGAATGAAATGTGGAAATAATTATCATTCATAAAAGCACATAACATTTATTTAGTGTTGGTACTCTTGTCTTGCTTTTTCTTGTTCTTGTCTTGTCTTGTCTTGCTCATACAAGACAAGACCAAGACAAGACTTGGTGATTCAATTGCAAGACAAGACAAGACTTGGTGATTCAATTGCAAGACAAGACAAGATATTTTTAGCAAGAAGTCTTGCGAGACAAGACAAGAAATTTGCAAGAACAAGAAATCTTGCCAAAATTTTTCTATTTTTTTAAATAAAATTAATACTAATAATAATAATAACTTGACGCAATATTAAATAGCTACACTATATAGAGTTCGTTTTAATTTAATTATTTATGATATATTAATTTAATAAATTTTCGTATATTTTTAAAGAAGGAAGCAATTTTTTTTCAATTTAGTTTCATTGATAAAGATTTAAAAATTTTCATTTTCGAAAAACCAGCAATAATATATTTTATAAAATATGAAAGTTCTTTTGTTATTATTTATTAAAACACGGTATTTGAACAACCAGGGCCGGCCCTAGAGCCGAGCCAGTGAGGCCATGGCATTGGGGTGAACGGCAGATTGGGGCGCCAAATACATTATATATTGTGAAAAAAATTTCATATCAATTTTGCACAAAATATTAGGATTCCCTGAAACTTGAATTTATTTTACAGTAAATTAAAACAATGATACCTACGTTATATTATGTACCAAAAAAATTATCAATTAAAAATAAAATTGTAGGTTTGTAAACACATTTGTTTAAAATTTTCGAATGTTAATCGGCGTCTTTAAGGGATTATTTTTGAGGTATTTATGGTGACCTATGAAGCGGCAAACTTTGAATCCCATCTGGAATATTTTGTACAGTGTCGATCTTTTCCGTATTTTATTGGTCATAATAACCATAAATATTATTTCAATTGTACCCTCCTACCCGCACAAACTAAGCAAATACTATTTAATTTAAATTTTGCACTTTCAAAGTAGTTTTTTTAAAAAGCAAAGTTGTTTAGTGTTTTGAAGATTCAGTGTAATTTTAAGCTGTAAAAATAAAAGGTATATAAAGGTATATGTGGCTGGCTACCTACTATATGTATGAATGAAGGAATAGAAAATTAAATTTTTTTAATGTATTATTTTTAATAATAATTAATGCTCAAAAATAATGCAGATACTTGAAATAATTCGAATTATATTAATAATTAAAAAATTAAATAATAAACATTACTTGAATTATTTTTGAATTAACGAAAATATATCAAATAATTCATTGGAATTATATGTTTTGTTTTAGTTATTTTGTTTTGTTACACAAATGAATAAAAATACTGGTACAACTGTTTTTGGTGTGGGTGCTGTTTACATAAAACGTCGCTATAGTCATACTCATAATGAGACGCGGCATATTTTCGATTAAATATTACACTTTACACTGATGCTAATATTGAATATAAACTTTCTTATTGAAAATTTAACGAGCTTCAATTTTTATACAAACTATTTTTTCGTAAAGTTCATAATTTTGGAGCTATTATTGAAAAACCATAAATTGTCACTTAAAATCTAAGATGGTAGACACTTCCGGACTTCGGAGGAATGGCGACTTTTTTTGGTTAAACAGTGATCTAAGACGAAACTTTCTGCCTGGTTTCAAAACTTTATTATTTATTGCAAGGCAAGACCCTCTATTTCCAGGACTATATACCATCCGACAACACTTATATTTTATTTATATTTCTTATTTAATCTTCCTACTTCTCTTAAAGTTTTATATATTAATTTTCAATAAAGATTAAAGTTTAATATAAAAATTAAAATATTTATTAATACCTAATTCATATTTTGGGTTAACAAAAAATTTTTCTGATGGGGCGCCTCAAATGCTTAGGCCGGCCCTGTGAACAATTGAACAAAGATCTTTAATTCTTTGAACCTTAAAACGGGAATTTCCAAATTTTTTCTATAGAGCGTAAACTTTGTAAAGAGTAAATTATTACATTTACAAAGATCTTAAATTAATACTTTCTTTGAATCTTACAACTGGAATTTCCAAATTTTTACAATTGAGAGCCTTTAAGTGTTACCTAGTGGTAAATAACTTACCTGATGGTAAATTTGTAAAGAGTAAATTGAATAATATTTATGTAAATCCTAAATTTATAATTTAAAATGTTTGTTAGTAAAGCCCTGCGAGAGATTTGGACAATTTCCAGTGACGGAACTAACGTGCGCAGATAATAATATAAAATAATGCAATAAAACATTTTTTTAAAGTATACATATTTACAAAATTGCAAAGACTTTATTGGAAAGTTACAAAAAAATATTATATTTCTTATAAAAATTTTTTATAAACAAAATACAATTTTATTAAAAGACAAGAAATTACTTTTGCGAGTGGGCAAAATTTTTAAGTTCCGCCACTGAAGCTGATACGAGTATAAAGAAATTGAAGGAAGAATTAAAATTTAAACGAAGAATTAAGTTGAAATTAAAATTTTTCATTGGTAAATTTTAACTTAATTCGGCACTGAAATTTTAATGTAGGTATCATCATTTATTTATAAATTTGGCCCAAAGTATACAATACACAGCCCTGTGCTTTTATTATTATTATTAAAATGATTTTCATCAGTGGAAATAAACGAGTAAACGACATATTGGACTTCTTGTTAAAAGATTAGAAATATTTGTAAAGGATATAACCAAAAATAATAAAAATATGAAGGGGGAGGGGTTTATGAAATATTGAAAGTCATTCTGCAAGACAAGAAATAGCAAGACTCTCGCAAGACAAGACGAGACGTAACCTTGCAAGAGTTCAGCAAGACAAGACTTGAAACAATTCTTGTCTTGCCTAAGCAAGACAAGACAAGACTTTTATAAGTGTTGCGAGACTTCTTGTCTCGGCCAACACTACATTTATTATAGAATACATTTTTAAAAAACACAATAGAAATATTTGCTGAACAACTTCTAAATTTATGCACAATCCAAACTAAAGATACAATTTTAGTAAGCTGCCACCTATAAAAATAACATTTTACTATTTTGGTTTAAATAAATTACTATAATTTGTACATTTTGAATTTAGAATTTTGATTTCTATTATGAGCTTTGCTTATTATTACTTTGAATGAAAGGAGTTACTGTGATAAGAAAAATAACCGGAAGTGGAATTGTTGAATTGAAGTGGATTATCAATTCATTAATAATAAAATAATGTATAAAAAAATAAAAAAATTGTTTTATAAAATTCAGCAATAAATTATTAATAAAAAACATATAAATAAATTTTTGTCTTTAACATTTAATTTCACGATTAGTCACCATTGTAACAGTCACAAGACATTGCTCGGTTGTACATGCTATAAAGTCGATTTAAGTTGCATACGTTTTTTTAGGGTCAAAGAGCAATGCATAATTCTGAGCTAAATGCGGAGATTTGTCTTTGTGCGTTTCAAAAGCCAGGTTTTCAGTCTCAAGATAAGATATTGACAATATTTTTCCACGATGTTTATCTCGGGAATAAAACTAAGCTAACTAGCTTGTTCAAGAACCTATTACAGTAACTTTATATAAATAAGATGATTTTTCTACATTAAATTTAAGAATACCATATATTTACAAGAAACTGTGGTACTGAGCACATAAAAAATAGTACTAAATAATTTAATCTTGAATTGTATTTTACATTCAATAATTTTCTCATAAATTACATCTAATCTCGATATACCAAACTAATAATTATTAATTGATGGAAAATAGAAAATCTAATAAAATATAATATAATATTTCCATTGAATTTTATTTTAAATATTTGATAATGGCAAAGTGGATTCTCGCAATACCTACATAGTATTATAAAACAATTGAATATAATATGTAATGCTCATATTATATTCTATAGCTAACTGATGAATATCTCGGCATATAATGGCATACTCTATATTATAACTATTTTAATATAATATATAATATAGTATAATAGTGCATATAGTCGTAGTACATAATATATAATTATTATTGATGCACAGTATAATGTTATGTTATGGAATAATATACATGAATAGTACATCTAATTTTTGTGTTTTTTAATAATATAAAATTTATAAATTAACAGCAAACATAAATTTTGCTCTCATATTAATATGTTGTACCAGTTTTGACATTCAAATCTCAAACATTTAATTTTTTAGAAAATTTTGAAATATACTACATAATTATACTAGATACTTGATTGGTTATAATTATATTACCAATATTACTATTGGAAGTATAGAAAACTTTATGTTTGTTTTAACTGTTTGTGTGTATCGAAGCTAAATTATAATAAAATATAATTCAAGTATGTGCCAAGTTAGCACACGGATAAAAAAAGTAAAAAAGGACTTACACCATGTGGGCAGTTATGCTTTTATTTCAACAATTTTATTTTTAAGACAAAAATCTTGCCTGCTGATTCTGATTATTTTAACATTTAAAATGTTGAAATTTATTACAAACAACAAATAAGGAGTGTTTCTGATATCGATGCACTTATGTGTTTCAAAATTAATTGTTTTGTTATCAAAATTTGATTTATCGAATGATGTAAACTTGTGCGCTTTCAATGCTGATCGTCGGCTAAACGTTTAGGTGGTTTTAGGTACATGGATTTTTTTTATATCATTGGATAGCGATTTGCATTTACTTGTCAAATTTCTATTCTTTAAAAGTTACCGGTAATTTATTAACCTGTTTGTGTGGGTTTATATGCTATACGTAGCACAATGTCGCATTCTTGTATCTGCATCCAACGCATAACGTGAAGGTCTTGATTTATGTTGGGTAAGTGCAGTGAAAAACAATCTTCTTTACAGTTTTATTCATGCTATTAATTAGTTTATAGTGTAAAACTGAAATGTTATCTGATATAATTATAATATATGATGATATTTTACCTACACAACCAAATAGTTTGGTTTTTTTATTTCAAAAAAGTTATCAAAATGCTGCCAAAAAAACCAGTTTTTGCAATTAAATAATCTCACTTTTATAAATTTGTAACCAATATATTATGTATAATAAAACTGTAATAAATATAATATTATATCTGTTTGGATTTTATAGCATTTCAAATATACATAATTATTATTAGTTATAATAGCATAATAGAAAGCATAGATATGTATAGATACATATGTATCTATGCTTTGGTATTCATTCTGTTCTTCAAGTACTTCACAAATACTTCAATTACTTCATTTAGCACATTCTTGAAGTGCTTCACAGGTCTATGTTGTTAGAAACAACAAATTAATGTTTTTTTATAGAAGAAACACAAAATACATTTATTTTTTGCAATAATACATAGATATGTTCACGGTACAGAAAAATTAAAATCTTTCTCCCTGCATATATCATATAGTTTTCCTTGAAAAATCTTTGTTGTCAAATTATTTCTAAACTACATATTTTTTATTTTAGTCGAAAATGTTGACCAGTACGATAGATGCTTTGATGACAAATGTTTCTCCAGCTGGAGATGCTTCGGAAAGATGCCGTGATAAAATAACCGTAATTGGCGCAGGGACTGTAGGAACTGCGATTGCTTTCTCGCTTCTTGCTCAGGTAAGAAACCATTATTAGTATTTTATTATATTACTATCCTATTTTGTAGAAGATAACGTCTGAACTAGTATTAATAGACCAAAATGAAAAATTGGCTCGAGGAGAGATGTTAGATATTCAACATGCAACTATGTATTTGGACAATCCACAAATAACTTCTAGCACACGTAAATAGCAAACCAATATTTTTTGCATTTAAAAAAAATTCATATATTAAAAGTACATATTAAATGATGCTGTTACAGCGATAAAAATAAGAGTAGGATTCGTAGGCCAGTCAATAGGTATAAAAATTCGGGGTTTGTCGGAAATAATTGCAACAGTTTTGAAAATTGGTGGAGTTGTACAATTTGACCTCCTAATCAACATACTAAAAGTCACCATTCCTATTGGTTGTGCTTTTGCCGCCATCTTGTTTCAAAGGTATACAAAAGTGTTTTTCTGCAAATATCCCGTTTTCTTCGACTCGGATCGTGAATTTACCTATTATGAATAATGTTCGTTATGAAATTCTCTACAAAATGGTATTTTCAATTTTTGTCGTAAGTCCATTGGTTGCATCATGGCGGCCCTTAGAAGTCGGTTAACACTGGAATTTCAAGCAATGAATCAGCAAATCCCTCATTTTATGGTTGATTATTAACGAAAATAACATTGTATAGGCTCTGCATCAATGAATTTCTCATAACTTATGCCCTTAGCTATAATTATTAGTAAAAACTAACTTTATAGATCAATAATGCCGAATTTCGAAATATAAGTCCACCACTTATATGTAAACCGAACGTATATTTCCTTAAACCAGGCAGGGGAAAATCGGAACGTGCTTTATACTCGGCATCTAGCTAGAGTGAGGATATAAACCCCGAAGACCTTCTCTTTCTAGACGCATTCAGTGGGTGCGACACTACATCGGCTATTTACAAACAGGAAAAACTAAAAATTTTCAAACTGCTAAAAAAAAGTCCCCTTTTGAGAGAAGGGATAAAGACATTTTATGACGAAAATGCTGACCAAGAGATGATCGCTGAAGCTGGCGAGCGGTTCATCTTAGCTGTATATGGTGCTCCCCGTGACACACGTTCACTTGACCAATATCGGTACGAATGCTTTGCTAAGTCAATAACGAAAAGCCGATTCAACCTCGTATCGATGCCAGCGACGACTGGAGCCGCTAGAGAACATACGCTACGTACTTATCTGCAAGTTCAACACTGGAACGGAAATAAGAAAAATCCGGAAGAATGGGGTTGGAAACGAACAACAACCGGGCTAATTCCAATTCCATCGAAGAAAGATTCGGTTCTTTAAGATTTGTTGAAATTTATATCATGTAAATGTCTCAAGGGTTGCGGATCAGCATGCGGCTGCAGAAAGGCAGGCTTGAAATGTTCGATAATGTGTGCCGAATGTTGTGGACGATCGTGCGATAATGCAAAACAGTGGCGTATTTAGAAAATGTTTTTGGGAGGGGCAGATTAATGATTTTTTAGAATCTCGTTAATCCATTCATGCGCGTAATTTGTAACTAATCCTAATACATAAAATTCCAGCACGCTTCTGCTGCTCCTGCTACCACTTGTCATTTTTTGGTGGAAAAAGCACTCTGGTTGGTCGATTTTTTTTACCACCAAAAAAATATATTAAATTAATATTAGGACTGAAAATTTTTAAGCAAAAATGAGGAAAGTTTAACTTTCGGCTAGAAAAAATTAAAACTTGGAAAGCATATTTATTTAATTACCTTACTGCTCACAGTGTTTAGCAACAACTTTCTGTGTTACTTTGACAGTTAATTATAAAAAAAATATAAAGTCAAAATTGTAAACCGGGGGGTCTGGGGGAGGATTTTCATGCTTTTAGAATAGTCAGAGAAGATAGGGGATTTACAATTTTACAAATTTCGCCAGGAAAAACCGGGAAATTTTTAGAGTATAGTAGCAACTTTTACATTACTTTGAAAGAAACCGGGTGGTCTAGGGGTGAACACCCTCCAGTACATATAATAAAATTCCCACTTTTCTAGAATACCTATACAGAAGACAGAATAATAATTATAAAAATTTCGTCGGAAAAAACTGTGAAATTTTTTGTTTTTGAGCAAAATTGAGGGAAATTGAAACGTTCGGCTAAAGAAACATAGAATTTGAGAAATTTATTTATTTTTATATTATAAAAAGAAATTTTAATTGCCCCACGGCATATCAAGTTTAGCTGTTTAGTAGCAACTTTTTGCGTTACTTTGAATATAGATCAACCGTCTAGCTACCCGTCCGCGGACGGGCTTTCCAGCTAGTAAATAAATAAACAAATACATAAAAATAATTTAAAGTTATTTAAATTTTAAAGCTTCGTGGTAAACATTATTTTTATCAGTGGGGGCTTTAGGGGTACAATCCGAGTCATCCTTGGGGCGGGGCGCTTGCCCCTTTGCCCCCACTACGCCACTGATGCAGAAAACACCATCGATATGTTTGTTGATGACGAAGAGGACATTTTACTCGAAAACTTCGTTTCAGAAGACTTAGTCGACGAAGAGGATACACATGAAAGTGATCTTGTTACATTAACATCGAATCACGATGGACCGTCGACGTCAAAAATACAAAAATTCACATAATGGAAAATAATCTATACGTCTTAATCAAACTGAATGTTAAAGCTGTTCAAGATATAATATACAAGAAATTAGTCAAATAAATTCCGTACATCAGTTTTGGTAAATTTTGCTCAAGTGATGATTCTTTTTTGTTAACAATGTTATTTTCGTTAATAATCAACCATAAAATGAGGGATTTGCGGATTCATTGCTTGAAATTTCACTGTCATCCGACTTCTAAGGGCCGCCATGATGGAACCAGTGAACTTACGACAAAAATTGAAGGTACCATTTTGTAGAGAATTTCATAACTAACATTATTCATAATAGGTAAATCCACGATCCGAGTTGAAAAAAACGGGATATTTGTAGAAAAACACTTTTGTGTACCTTTGAAACAAGATGGCGGCTAAAGCACAACCAATAGGAATGGTGACTTTTAGTATGTTGATTAGGAGGTCAAATTGTACAACTCCACGAATTTTCAAAACTGTTGCAATTTTTTTCGGTGCGAAATACCCATTGACTGGCCTATCGGTCTTTTTACGGTTGATAGCAAATGTTACTGCCTACTACAACTTATTTCAGGCGAGCAATGTCATTGTAACTTAACACTCATTAAGTCAATTTAATGTATACAACAGGTTCGAATTTTCTGACCAATTAAAGAAAATACGCGAAGAAGTCAAGTCAGGATGAACGCTAACCTTTTTTGAAATTGTTGAAGGAAAGATTTAAAAAATAAATATTTTAATTGCATGAATGACGCATGATATGCAGAACTGGAGTTGATTCGCAGACGATTGCCATGTTGGGCAGGCAAGAAACCTTGCTTCATTTGAATTGGATATTACTTCATTGATTGTGTACCTATGTTTATTGTAAATAAACATTAATCTTGTCGAATTTAATAATCAAGGAGTTTCGATTCGCTTAAAGTTATTTATAACATAATTATTGGTAATTTAGGATTTTGGTATATAGGGACTATTATTTACATATAATAAATTACTGATAGTTCTTTTGGATAATTACTCAAAAAATATAAAAACATTTTAATTACAAGGGACGTCTAGAAAATAAATTTACAAGGACTTTGTAACTTTCAAACCCTTCAGGACTGACGTGTAGAGAGGTTCCTAACGGTCAAAATATGTCATCGAGCGCTTCCAGTCCAATAGACGCGCAAAAAGGTCTTTTAATTCTAACGGGGAAATACATCTAAAGAATTCCATCTTTTTGACTTGAGTAGGTTTAATAATTTATTTTCTTTTGTTTAATAGAATAATGACTTTATAGCATTTGTCTATACGTCCCCTTTTAGAACGCTTGTTGTATGAATATGGTGTCTGTATGGTATGCTTTTTAAGCCAAAAATGCAACTTTTTGCAATTTCATCAGGCTAAGATCAACCTGATAAAAGAGAAACTACAACTTTTTTTTTTCAAAATACTATTTCAAATCCGATCCTACCACACAGTAGCAAATTCAATATGATGGCTTTTCATAAGTAAAATTTTGCCTGACGGACCCTGTATAAGAAAGAATCTATTCGAATCATTTAAAATTTATTTCTATCTTCTATAAATTACTGTTAAGTGTGTTGTAATAAATAACTTAATATTAATTAGAAAGAAATTAAAGTAAATTATTCTGTCACTCAATACCTACCTTTTCTTGATGATTTACTAATTTACAATTTGAGAGAACGTAATTCCTAACTTATTGCCATTAAGACATCTTAATTTTTAAAGAATTTATTTAATTATTAAAATATTTGTATTTTCATGAATATTTATAAAAATATTTACTTAAGAATGTACACACATTTATGCATTAGCATTTAAACCTGCTTTGCTTTTTGGAGACGCCCACTTAATAAATAGATACACATGTCCGCTTCCAGTAATAAAAGAAGTTATTCTGTGCAAATTGTCTCATTAATTTTGTTTTTTTCGAAAAAGTTATTACTAAGCTCCCCTTTTTTTTAGAATACGAGAGTTCAGTCAATTCAAGAATTTGCATTATTACTGCTGGCGCTGGTGCCGAAAAGAATAAAGAAACTTTGGTTGAAATGAATAGCAATATTTTTAAAGAAATTATTCCTGAAATTGTTAATTATAGTCCAGATGCAATTTTAATAATTGTCACTAACCCTGGTAAATTAATAATTATTATGCAAGGTACATTATTATTTTAATGAACGCATCCATCCCCTCAGTTGATATTTTGACTTATGTGGCATGGAAATGTAGCGATTTTCCACCTCACCGGGTAATCGGCGTTGGCACAATATTGCAAAGTGCAAGATTTCGTCATTTATTAGCTCAAAAGTTAGGAGTTTCTACAAACAGTTTACATGCCTTTGTTATTGGTGAACAAGGACGAAATAGTGGTAAGCTTTTTTTAATTTTTAATATGCACGTGTTCAATTTATTACGTGTTGTCTGATCGCAAATCGTGGTGTAGTTTTTGTCTTATAACAAAACATCAATATTGTAATGATGATGATAGTGTTGAGAAACCATAAAATTTTGAGATGAAAGTTATCAGGATATATGTATTTCTTAAATACCTTCACCACTTTGCTCCTACTTTTATGTAAGTATTCACCTTTTCTAACCATTACAATTATTAATGTTCATTATGTTCTTTTTCTTTTCTTTTAATTCATCTTCATTTCTTTATTCATTTTTAATATAAACTTCTTCAAACTTTTTTATTTTTAAGTAATCTTGCATTGTCTCCAGGAATTTCAACTAAAGTAATTTTAGCTTAATTTATTGCCATCACTAAATAGCATTTTTAATAGTTTTCACTTGATATGCCGCATAGGGTATATTGCTATTTAAGTATTTTAATTTTACTGTGATGGGAACAAAGTGGGCGAATTAAAAACAAAACATAAATTTAAAAAAAACATTAAAACTTTTATTTGTTTCGGTATAGTATTTTATTTAAAATTTAATTTAATTAAATTTCTTTTTAATTAAAAAAAATTTAAATTTAATAAAATTTAAAATTCTTAAAACATTAGCTACAGGCGCCAGGTGCTATATGCACCATCTTAAAATAATTTTATGTTTAAATTTTATTACATGGCAATTATTGTACATATACACCATATACCTATAAATATTAACTAGCCATAAATTAATTCCTTCGGTCTGCTAATAAACAGGCAAGTGTAATAGCAAAATTTTTGCGTTTTTCAGAAATAAATAAAACTAAACAGGACATCAAAATAATAGCATTTTAACCGTAAGTGAAGAATATACATTGAAAAATAAATTATTGTTTAAGAAAAAACAATAAAAAGATTCATTTAAGTTTGCAACTTGTGTTTTACCAACAGCAACTCCGGTAGTGTACCAAAATCACTATTATAGTGCTTATAATTGTATAACATTAATAAATATAATAATAATAAATATAAAAATTAATAAATAAAAAATATAATAGCATATAATTGTTTTATTTGCATCTAAAGTAACTTGCTATAGGCTCGTCTCAGATGTACCTCTATAACACTGGATTTTTATTATTGATAAAGGCAAATCATCAACCCAGGGGGACCACCGAATTAATAAAATTTTATAATTTTAACATTCTGTTAAATTTTATTAATATAATACTTATTTTTGTTTACTTTATTCTTATCTTTTACGTTTATTTCAATTACATAATATAATAATGTTAAAAGTAACTTTCACAAAATAGTAATATAACTTATTATAATATTGTAGTTATATTATATTATATTATATATTTTCAATTTACAAACACAATTAACTTATCATCTATGTTAAAATAATATTACCCAAGGCACAGCAGAATGTAATTCTCATAAAAACAAAATAATTATTATTGCAAAGAAGATAAACAAGTGAAATGGTGACTTTTATGTTGTCAGTCGCAGGAATACACCACAGGTTATAATTAATATTTTTACAACTTGCTAAGTGTGGTTGGAAGATAAATTTGTAATTTATTTATATTTATATGTATGTATGAACAACAGGTACTTGATGCAGTGCATACGGAGAGTTGTATATTTTGAATCACAGAATCATAGATTTGATTTCTATGTGGCTTTCAATTCGTTTGTATCGTGGTTTGGATTTCACGTTAAATAGTAGGCTAACTATTATTTGCGATTAGTCAATAATATAACTTTTAAAATACATAGTTTATCCGTCGAATCTAACATTATAATTTATCACCATTACAAGTTAAATAAAAAATACCCAAATCAGCCCAAAGATCTTAACAAAAATGTTTACCATTTTTTAGTACCAGTTTGGTCAGGAGTCAGTGTTTCGGGAGTTCGGTTAAGGGACGTAAATCGTGAACTTGGCACTGACGATGATCCGGAAGATTGGACCAACATTCATAGACAAGTAGTCGATAGGTAATCAATAATCCATTTTAATTTATTTTTGTAACTGATGCGAATTCTATTAAAACGAATTTAAATAATAAAATAATAGTTTTTGTTAAGTATTTTATAAATCATGTCAACCCTGCTGTGATAATATCCTGAAGGGATTTTTAATTGACAAAGCAACTCATCTCCATACTTGGAAAGTTGTTTTGTTTATTATTTCGTACAATTTTTGGTCGTGTTAAATCGCAACAATTTATTATTTGCTGATTTTTAAAGCGGTTTTTAATATATTTTATTTATATTTGTTAGCGAATGTGAAGTTGAACATTTAAAAACTTGCGGTTCGTGGGGAATTGCTTTAAGCGTGGCACGAATAGTCAAAGCAATTTTGGATGATACCAGAGAATGTTTTCCTGTTTCAACTCACATAACTGTAAGTTGTAATACAATTAATAAAATTTAATTAATTTAGTACGTTTCAAATGTCAAAGGAATGCTATTATGCTGTTCGACCGATTGTTAATAGATAATGTTGACAAATTTATAGAGCATTTTAAAAATTAGTGAAGCATTACGAATTAAGAGATGGAATTAATGCGTAGGTCACGCAGCTAATTATATATTATTGAAAAATAACTATTGTTTGCGTTTTTGCAAAATTATTTTGAAAGCATTTCTAAATATGATAACAAATCTGACCATGTCCAAATTATAATACAATTATTATTTCAAAAATGTAAATCTTCGTTAACTGAAGGTCGGTACACTAAAACTTAAACTAAATCATAAAAAAATCAAATTTTAAATCTATGAAAATTTTATTGTTGAATAAATTATTGTCAGAAAATTAAAATTTTTATAAAAGTGCAAGTGTTTATAGTGAATGCTATAGTAGCTCTTAACGAAAGAGGAAATGTTATAAATAATAATATACAACAAGTTTTAAAACGATCACGACTGTGTATTGAAAATGAAGGTGGTCATTTTGAACATTTACTTAAATAATGTAATGGTTAAACCTTCATTAATAAAATAATTTTCCAATAAAAATAAAATTTTTGTGAATTTAATATTTTGTTTTATAGCTGCTTTTTTTATTATTTTCTGATTTTTTGTAAAAAGGATTGGGGTTTCGAAAATTTTCACTAGACAAAAGTTGTAGTCCGCTGAATTACCTATCCGGAACGAGGTGTCAGATTATTTGTAAAATGTTTCGTTTTGAAGATACCCCAATTTCAAAAAACAAAGAAAATAAAATAGTTCAAAATTTTTTTAGTTACTTTTTTTCATAACTCGAAAGCCGTTGAATTTAGACAATACAAGGTTAAAATCTAGTTTTTAGATTATTTCACGCTCTTTAAAAAAACACTTAACCATTTTTAGTGAAAAATTAATATTTTCTGAGCTATGGCCATGTGAAGGTGGAAATTTAAAAAAATTAACAAGGAGGCCTAACTCTCGAGGGTTTGAATTTAGAAAAAAAATTTTGTTAAATTATGTAAAGTATATCCGGGGACACCCTATATACACTGGAAATAGACCAATCTTCAATAACATTTAAATAATTTTTGTTTCTTGTAATCTTCAGGAATGATTATGGGTGTTTCAGGAAGCAAGAAAACCTTTTTGTTAATAGACAATGATGGTAAAAGGTTGGTAAGGTGTTTTCGATGGCCATATCAAATTTATTAAGTTTATTTCTAATATTATATTAAAATTTTTTTTTAATTTTCTAGATTTACTAAAACCCAAACCTATAAGCTCTTAAATTTTAACCATATTTTGCAGTTTTTGAAGGATGTTTGTGTATTGTATTGTTTTCTTCTATAATCATTTTGATAAAGCTAGTCTGCTATGAATGATAGTTTATATCTAACGTCCCATTAAAGGTAAAACATAATTTTCTAACAGCACCTACCCATTAATTCCGGACACCAAATTTACTAATTTTGTTTTTTTTTGGATTGCTGGCTTCTTTAATTTTAATTGGCCCAGAAATAAATTTTTTTAAGAGGAAGTTTCTCAGAACATTATAGAATACAACACACCAAGGGGTAAATATCTCAAAATAATTTTGTACACAGGACTCGGAATTCCAATGATTTCCATGGAATTCCAAAGATTCTCAAAGAATTCTAATGATTTCCAACTAGAGGGAGATAACGGAGCAACTGTCCCCTCTCTCCCATCAAAAATCATCAAAACCAATAAAATTACTAAATTTTTATATAATTTTAAAAATCTATCTAAATTCTTAGCAAAAACATATGTATTTACCCCTCCTAGCCTCATTTGCCTCACCCATAAATTTCTCCTGAATCGGCTCTTGTGTACAATTGAAAGGAAATTTGAGGAAATCTTAAAAAATAGGAAATACAAGGTAATTAGAAATTCTTAAAAATAAAAAGCTTTTTTTTCAATTTTCTGAGATTTTCCATTTCACAAGATGTTCTTTTTTTAGATTTTTTTGAGATTTCTTTAGATTTTTCCGAGTTTCTAGGATTTTCTACATTTCCTTGAATTTTCAAAGATTTTCTTGATATTTCTATTTTTTGAATTTCCTGGGATTTCTTAACATTTTTCCGGTTTTCTGTAAATTTCCTTTCACTTCAACTTCAACCTCAAATTTCCTCATTGATTTGAACAAACAAGTGGAAAACCAACTGGAAACCGTGACAATGCAAAACTAAACGGAAATTTTAAGAAAAAAAATTTTATTTCCTCTGATATTTCTCTTTCTTAAGATTTTCTTGAATTTCTTAAAATCTCAAAATTTAAAATTAAAAACTTAAAATTTCTTAGGAATTTTTACATTTTTCGGATTTTCTATGTACTAAGATTATCTTGAAATTCTAAAACTCTTTGACATTTTCTGAAATTTTCTCGAATATTTTCAGATTTCTCTTCACTAGTGCACCAGAGTTTTTTGATGATTTTTCCCTAGTTTGTTGCTTGAAAACTGAGGGGAAATCGTGAAATACAAAACTGAATGAAAATCTAATGAAATTAGGAAATCTTAAGAATAATCTAGATAAGTTTAATTTTTAAGCTTTTTTAATTTACTGAGATTTTCTCTATTTCCTAAAGTAATAGAATTTTCTAAATGTTCTCGAATTTTCATATTCTAAGTTGGCCCGCCAAAGATGTTTGGAATGGAAGGAAGGTAACGGGGTTATCTAACCCCCTCATGACTTTTCAGAAAGCAACAAAATCTTCTAATTTTTTTTTAATTTTAAAAATATACCTAACTTTTTATCAAAATTAATTTTTTTACCCCTTGGTCACTACTGCTCGTTTACCATCGCCATGAACTTTACCTGGATCCGCCTTTGATTTTCAAACTAGTTCCAATCTAAAAAGTTTCTAGATATCCAAGGGAATTCCAAATAAGTGTAGTACACAAAATTTTCGAGATCTTTACCCCTTGCAACACACCATGCACTAAATACAAATATTGAAATTAAAGTAGATCAAGGTTTTTTATTTTCACACAAAAGTACTTATTGACTGCATTAATTAATACATTTTTTTTTTAAATTCATTTAATATTATTTGGAAATCTATATGAAAATTTAGGCAACCCATGTAACATGATAAATATAGCTGAAGCCATGGCTAAAGCAATGTTTTTGTTTATAATTTTAACCAAACTAAACAGAACGCTGTTTGCTTTTGTTAAAATCATTCATTCAAAACATTTCTTCGAAGTTACCTCACGATTACGCTTTCTCATATCCAAATATTTTTCCAAAATGTTGTGTAGGTACCCGTTCGATTGAGATGTCCGCAGTCTCAGTAATCTCACGCACTTTAACTCTCATATCTTCAAATACCATACCCAGGATTGATTCAATCGATCATTTTGTTTTGGTTTGAGTAATTGTTTTTCCACGCAAAACATAATGATTGATTTATTTAGTTTATCTCCGTGTGCAAGATTGATATAATTTTCAAAATATCTATAGGGTGAGGTAGTGGTAGTACCTATATTCTTGCCAATAAAATAGTTTTTGTATCAAAGATACAACTTTGTATAGATACAAAGAATATTTTATTGGCAAGAATATACCTCACCCTATAGATATTTTGGAAAAATAAATGATTGATCAACACACAAAATTCACTTTTTTTTATGTTAGTCAAAATATGCCAGTGTGTGTTTTCAATGGCTGTTCAAACTGAAAACTAAAGCATTTTACTTACCAGATGTTATATGGGACTTATTACATTTTTTAGGAAGTTATATAGAACGATCCTCGTACCATTATAATAACTTATTGACTTGAAACGAATTAAGGATTTATCTAAACTATATATAGAAAAATTGATCTAATACAAGAAAATTAAAACCTATTAAGGTCAATCATTTCTATAGATTTTAAAATATTAAAATTTATTTTCTATTTTCAGGGTTGCCGTCATGGCGTAGACAAAGATGTATTTTTATCGTTGCCTTGCGTCCTTGGTAGACAAGGAGTATGTTACATTGTACGTCAAAACTTGAGCGAAAAAGAAAAAGATCTGCTTCAAAAATCGGCGGATGGATTAAATGAAATACAGAAAAGTATACAATTTGATACATTAAAATTTAAAGCAGAAGATGAAAACAACGATGAAGAAGAAGGAAAAGATGAAGAAGGGGAAGGAGGAGAAGAAGGAGAAGATCCGCCTGAAGAATAAAGAAACGCATGAGATGAAATGCAGTAGAATATACAATTTGATCAAGTACTTTTGTAGTGTACAGTATCTTTTTTAATTAAATTCATTTGGTATATTAGAGAACGGAGTGCTTATAATGATGTCCGTTACTTAATAATATTTTTCGGCGTTTACAAGTCTAACATTTAAGTTACAAATATAAGGACATAATTAAAATATTTTTCTTGACATCTTTATAACCAGACATATAATTATCCAGTTAAAATGGTTTAACATTGTACTCATTAGATTAATAGTCAATTAAATGATTACTTTGATCAGAACATCGAAATCCTTTCAATTAGTTTTTGTTCAACAGTCCAACTAACTTGTTGTTATTTTATAGATGTGCATCAATTTTTCTCTCGCTTATTTACATACTTGTTTTTCATCAGATTGCTTTTGCTTATAGTTTAACAATTTTGACGGGTCATTACATTTTAAAAGTTCACAGACCGTATCTGGATGTGTTTTGTAGATACATTAATTATTGAACCTAAAATTACTTTGTATTTATTGAGTATTGAAGTTATCAAAACGGGCTGTCAATTTAATGTACGGTTGGTAATAAATATCATTTTGTTGTTTTAAGTAAAAGCCATAGTTGCCACCTAATATTTTATGACAGTATAAAAACTAAAAAATTTATTGAGGAAATTAACAAAAATTATTTAAATGACTTTAAAAATAGCTTCGATTATTATTTTCCCGAATCTTTATAATTAAACTTAATATTTATCTTTAAATGGTAATTTTTTTCAATAATAAATTAGTAATTATTATTTAGAATTTTCCGATGACGGCACTGAGAAGTGCATACTGTATCAAAAATAGCGTCACAACAGAAATATACAGGGTGGATTTCAAAATGATCAAAAAATTTTGCCAACTTATTTTACTCTTCAAATCATACAAATGAGCATTTTTTAGTTGTTCCAATTCCTTTTAAAGACATGCAACTGATTTCCAACAATATAAGCGATTTGTACCAACTAATGGTACTTTTACCAAGGTTTTGGTAAATTTACCAACCTTTGCCAGATCTCCCTCCATGAGCACGGTCTAGGACATTTCGCCGTGGCCGTTTCGCCGTGGCAGTTTCGCCGTAGCAGTTTCGCCGTAGCCGTTTCGCCGTAGCCGTTTCGCCGTCGCCCATTTTGCCGTCGATGTTTCGACATTTTTTTTATTTTAATATATAACTCAAAAGTTATTAAAAAAACTGTAACATTTTGACTGCAAAAATTAATATTTATAATCAATCATTTTTATATATAAAAATATGATATATCGTCGGCGAGCTGACAATACCTGCTAACTGCAAAATCCCCTTTTTACAGGAGAGCAAAAAACCTAAATACACTTTTAAGTATTTATCGTTTCCTGGTTATCGCCAGAACACTTTAATTAACCCAAATAGTAAAAACCAAACTTATAATTGTATATCGCATACATAAACATGCAGAGAACTGACAGATAGCGGTAATTGTAATCAGCAGGCCGGATTGTAAATAGCAGATATTGTTTAGGTCGAATAATTTAAACAATACATTATTTTTTTAGTTAGCTGATACTATAAATATGTGCGCAATGAAGTTCTGAAGCTAAAGGCTCATACACAATTAGTCTGTAACAGTAACGAGAACAGAAACAGGAACAGTAAAAGGATAAAATACATGTATTCAGGTGGCTCCATTCACAATAAGCGGGAACGGGAACAGAAACGATTTAACTTTTATTGCTATAGTTATGCGCATGCGTAAACTGTCAAAAGTCAAAACTGTCAAAAGTTTAGCCAATGAAACGTCCTTAATAGGCTAGTGCCTATAATTTTTCTGAAAAAAAAAACAACTTTATGAAAAAAAATATTTTAAACACCAACCCACAGGAAATGGTGAAATGGGGATGCCGTTTAGGGGTTGAAAACGGTTTTTTGCGATTTGCGGCGAAACGCGACCTTCTAGCGCAAAACGTACACTGCAAAAGTAGTAGATAATGAAAGAATCTAAAACTTTTGTATTTAACACTTTTCAATATAACCTCAAATTAACCGTCAAAATGTTAACACAAAAATACATCTTTCTAGAAACTTCCAGGAACTTCTATAAATTTCTATAGACTTCTAGAAAGATCCAGACTGCAAATCCTGCAGTATTTAAATAACAAAAATGTTATTATTATATGAGTGTATATGTATGTATCATCAAATATAATTAACCATTATCGTTTCGTAGCAGTATTATTTAATAACATATTTAGTAATATTATTTAATACTATTTTTATACGCTAAATATGTAATTTTTAAGGTCGTACAACGGCAAAAAGAAGAAAATAATGATGTTATTCCACAAATATGTATAATTAATATATGATTTGAAATATAAATTTGACAGAGCTTTAAAAAAATGGAGCATATTGTCTAGTTTTTCCTTATATTGCTGTTTTCAGACTAGCATGACCTACACATATTTTCTGAGCTTAAAAGAATTAACATTAAAAGCATTTAAAAAATAAATTTAATTAATATGAGAAATTTAATGACGTTAATTGTAATTGTTCCTTTCGGCGACTTCGTCGCTAGTTGTATAATAGTTAACGTATTAAGTAAAGTTCTGAAGGATTCAGTGCTTAGTCTATTGTTTTTAATTGTATATATGGTATACATGGTGAGTAATTTTTTTAAATATTTCACGCGATTTACCATATTTGCAGATAAATTTATTGGAAATCTTAGTGTGGTCTGAGCTATATAATTGGCCAGGGTTTAGTGATTCAAATTATGCATAAATGCATGGAACCTAATAATTATTTTGGTTTCTGTATAATAATAACAATAATTAAAATATTTTTTATATTTCTTAATTTTGTAAATTTTTTGGGATGTCTTTGATGAATATTTTAGTTTGAACTAATGAACTAATAATTATTTCTAATCTATGTATGTCATATTTGTCATATGTATTGGTGTTCATGAAAGGCTACGTATTACATAAGAGATACAACAATCAAAAATCATTAATTACTCGATTACACCAAAATATTTATAATAAATTATTCTACAAGGGTCGCGATAGAAACAATTACTTGTTACATAATGACAATTTTTATACGCTCGCGACTGCATAAGCACGTATTTTACTCTCATTTAATGTCGGCAAAAGTGACGATTTAATATTCATAATTTCACTAATACACTAATTCACACTAATACATTTAAGATTTACATTGCCAAAAAGTTTCTTATGGAATTATTATTTTATCTGGCGTTTCCTCTCTGGCTACTATTTAATGAATCCCTAGCTTCGGGAATATTTCCCGCCAAGTGGAAGAAATCCTATATCGTGCCAATATTTGAATCAGGCGCAAGAGATTCCATTGAGAATTACCGCCCGATTGCTATCCTGTCGCATATTCCTAAGATTCTCGAAAGTATGGTTAATGACTATCTCTCGTCGGCATTATCGTGCACCTTGAGTGACAGACAGCACTGCTTTACCAACAAGCGCTCTACCACCACTAATTTGCTGGTGTTTGAAGATAGCATAAGACGTTCGTTTCACTCTGGCTTATCAACGGATGCGATTGTTAAAATTGTTAAAATTAAAAACTTCTACTCGGAATCTTTTATAGCCGCCTCCGGAGTTCCCCAGGGTTCCCATCGTTTTGTGCTTTTTATACGCTCTGACGACATGAAGATCTTTATTAAGATTTTTAACAACGAATCGATATCCAGATTGCAGTCGGATCTAGATCGAATAGTTATATGGTGTGATACCAACAAACTCGCTCTCAACATAAAGAAATGCAAACACATTCGTTTTTCTCGGCACCAATGTGACTTTCCCGGTAGCTATATGATTGGGGACACTCTGCTGGAGTCTGTTTCTAGCATGAGAGATCTGGGCGTCATCTTCAATGCAAAGCTAACTTTTAGTGAGCATATTGCAGCTTCCTGCTGTGCGGCCTTAAAATTCCTTGGTTTCATCAAAATGAATACTGGCGATTTTTACGATCTTTTTGCTTTAAAAAGCTTTTACGTCTCCTATGTTAGATCCCGATTGGAATACGGCTCCTGTGTTTGGTCGCCTTACTACCAATCTGAGATTGATAGATTGGAGAGAGTGCAGAGAAGATTTCTTCGTTATGTTGCCTTTAAATTGGGAGTCTCAAATCGCGATATTGGGTACGAAAACCTGTTGCAGAGGCTTGGCCTCTCCACATTGGCTGACAGAAGAAAAGTCATCGACGCCAGGTTTATGTCTGGACTGGTTGGCGGTTCGGTGAACTGCTCCGAGTTACTGTCCAAAATAAATTTTTACGTCCCTCCAAGGATATTAAGAAATTTACCAACATTTTATATTGAGCCTTCTTCAAGGCTATACTTGATGTTTGCGGCGGTTAACAGAATGGCTCGTAATGCAAACGAATTTAGTTCTTTGTTTTTTGAATAATGTTGTATAATTTTGTGTAAAGTTGATTTAGTGTCTTTGTCTTTGAGGTCTGAATTGGGTGAGCTTTTTTCTCAGATTGTGAGTTTTTTCAGCTTGCCAATTCATATAGCTTTTTTTGTATTTATCCTGTAAGTGACTAATGTCGTTTGATAAAATAAATAAATAAATACATAAATAAATTACGAATAACAAATCGTCTCATATAAACAGGTATCTATGACAAACGTATTTTTAAATCTTTTCCTGTTATATATTTACTTTCCCTATACGTATTGATGTTTGTATAGGGAAATTATTTTGGTATTAAAATGTTCCTTATCATGCCCTGATAAGATTCTAATAAATTTTAGTTGGATGTTCGTCTGTGTGTATGACAGTGTGTGGTTGGGGTACAAAAAATTAGTATCAATCGCACAGTTTAAACAACGCAACCAAATGTCATCAAATTTGGCATAAACGTACATCATAACTAAACTTCGTTTATTGAAAATCAGTTGAAAATTGCAAAAATAAGAAACAAAATAAAAAAGCAGAATTGTCAATTACTTTTAAACCACCAATTTTTACTGATTTTATTCAATTAGTTTGACATAATACATTTAATGTTCAGTTCTATGCAGATGGTTCGAAATAAAGAAAGACATACAATATGTGTTCATATTTGACGTATTAAAAGTATATAAAAATAAAATACAATATAATATAATTAATATTATTATAAAATAATTTTTTTTAAATTGTATAAAATAATATAAATATAAAAAATGGCACTGGATTTGAAGTTAATTAATTGTACGAAGACAATCAAATTTTAAGAATTATATTCAATTATTGGTAAATAACTTCTTATTATAGTTTTTGTTGGCAATCTGTTAAATTGGTTGTTAAATTGACGAAAACCTGTTTCAATTTTCAATTTTTATAAATTACTTTATATTTAGACTTTTCAAATTCTATTTCATAGCCTTATACGATGGGAAGGAAGCTTCCGGATAACTTTCATATGACATAATAGTGTATATGTTATGATATTTCGTTTTCGTATTTTTCTGAGTCTTCATTGATTTTGCCAAATAATTATACTCTTAAAAATTAATTATGAACCTAAAATAAATGGTGAAGTTATGCAATATTTACCTAGCCGATTTTTTTAATTCAAATTTGTTTAATTTGATTAATATTTCAGGAGCGATCTACGTAAATTGTCATCAACTCATACCATAGTCTGAAAGTCACCTTGACGATTCACAATTTTCAGCGTATATTTAAAATAAAGCAATTCTTTAAAACTAATCAAAAAATACTCACAGAAATATTATTTATTATTAATACACTAGAATTTAAAATGAAAATTAAGAAAGTGATAGTATAAATAATTTTTAGATAAGCAGAAATCTCTGCACGTCTTGTAAAAATTGAAGCAGCTCACATGCTCAACAAGCAGAGGTGCAACAATTATTTGCAGTTAGCAAACAAGATAAACCATTATTACTCAAACAAATATTATTCTGCATTTACAAAAGCATCTCAAATTCTTCGAAACAGCCGTTCATCTATGGCTTAGGTCTGTAGTTTTCGTCGAGACTTTTCTTATATTATAATCCCGTTAGTTGCTTTTGTATGAGATTGGGGGTTAATATGTTCGTACAATTCTTAAAAACTTAGAAATGTTCAAACCAAAATTTGGTTATTCCGATATTCCAAGTGCAACTCCCCAATCGCCAACATCGATAAAAATTCAACCAGGTGAGAAATAATCTTTATTGTTTCATTTTGTTGTTTGCCGTCAATATTCAAATATTTCTAGTCCGACTTTCTCTGTAGTAGATCTTCATAATTATGTTTATTTAAAATTACCGTTAAAATGCAATTATTTATTTCTCTGATAAAGATTTTTTGTACAGATTTATTATTTATAAAGGTTTGTAATTCAAAAGATTTTTTCTGTTAAATGTGTATGTTGAATTGTATGATATTTACCATCATATATTTTACATTGCCTATCAAGCATATTAGCACTGCAAACTTTTTCAGTTCATATATGCAGCAATATTATGTGATCTAGTATTTATTGTTTTTTTCCATACTTTTTAATGCTATGTGTATTTATCAAAAATTTATTACCTTGACAATCTTTCTCGTTAAAATATTTAAAATATTTTTGTAATATACCTATATTGTTTAAACAAAGGGATTTACTTTTTCTCATAGTTAATTAATACAATAAATAAATCTTATAAAAAATTTGGTTTTTGTAAACATAAACATAACAATATATTTAACTTAAAAATAAGAACTTCCACTAAACTGTATAGTCTTTAGTTTATGTATTTTAAATAACAAAATAAAAAAAAGTTGCCAAATTTAGCGTCTAAAGGTATTACTTACCGTCCTCGAGCATATCTGTATTAAAAAAAAAAAAAAGTATTTTTCTTGAACTTCCAAAAATAGTTTTTCATTATAATATAATAAGTATGTAATTGAGATTGATAGGCAGCCTGACTTCTTAATTGTATAATATAGGTATAGGCAGGTATAGGTAATAAAACCCGAGGTTGGTGTTTTAGTTTAACAATACATAGGCAACTTAATATACCTAAACTTTTGAAAGCTCAATTAGAATCGTAAATTTTTATCTGCCAATTTTTATAAATAAATTCAAATTAACAAGCAATTATATTATATATATAATTAAATTATATTCATTGAGACATTTCAAGTAAGGTGCATGCGGACTGCTCGGAATAAATAGTCATTAATGAGAAAATGCATTATTATATTTTATAAACATTTTATTTAAAGTGAACCTTTTTCATAAGTTTTAAATTTCTTTGAGAGTCTATAGCCTATATATTTATAGAAATTTTTCAATATTATTCATTACTAGGCTTTGCTAAATAAATATTTTGATAAAATCTGTTGGAAACATATTTGCGTTATAAATAGTAGTTTATAAGAGTAATTTTGTTTAACTGTTCTCTTTATGCTATCCAGACGAAAGTTTCTCTAGCGTATCTTATTCTTAGTTGCTATATGCTTATAATTTAGAAATCAAAAATCTAAATCATTGCTTTTGTCTATAAAATTCATGTCGAGAAAATTTATAAAAATTAATACCCATGTATTTTTATTTTCACTAAACAAACTCGGTTCGTATACTTGGATATGAAACCGATTTGAACAAAAATATGGATGTATTCTTACAGAATACTTGTAAGTATTTTGGAACTAGTCTAGTTCCAAAATTGCCACTTTATATTTGAACGAAATATACATGCGTAAAAACAAGTAAAATTCCAGCTAACATCAATAGTTTTCAGTCACTGACCTATGCTGTATGAATCAGCGGTGTGCATTAAAGCAGTCGATATTTAGGTAATATTACCTATGTTCATCATTTCCGTTTTAGTACCTTTTTATCTATATTTAGTGTCATTTCAATTTTTTTTTAATTTAAAAAAAATTAATATTGATCATCGACTGATGTTGCATGCAGTATAACACGTAACACATTCATATTTCTGGATAAGTAAACTGTTATTACAGGTAAATCAGTTCTATGAAAATACAAGCATGCGCGTAATGTTGAGGAAATTGTGGTAATTTGTTGTAATTTTCAGAGGTCACCTTAACTCTCACTACATATATACTTCTTGGTGGTTGAAAATGGATAGTTCATCTGACGATATCCAAATGTGTGGTAAGTTAAAAGCTTTTTTGCATTTCTTACTTAAAATTTTGGGAATAATTTCAACTTCACAAATTAATTCAAATTTCTGTAAATATTCAGAAAAATACGAAACATGTTTTATTATATTTGGATATCTACTTAGTAATATTAAGGTTGTAGTATGTAGGTGCCCTTATAGATTATATTATATTGGGGTATAACTATAAAAGAAAATAAGTTGTTCTGTTAATATAATAATAAAAATAAGTTTATTATAGCAATGTTTGAAATTTTCGTAAAATATTTTTTCGAATTTATATTTCTTTTTTTTTAGTACAATTAGAATGCCAGCATGTTGTTTTATTGACTACCTTTAATAGTGTTATTTTTAATCAACATGCTAATCATTTTTTATTGTACGAATTAAAGTTGCAATTGTAACTAATAATATTTAACGAACCTAAAATAGGCCTATAAATACGTAGGTACACCATAAAAAATTCAATATTACTTTATAAGCTATGGAAATCATAAATTATTTTTTATAATTATAAATAAAAAGTATAAAACTTATTTTAATTGTTTGTTATTGATAAATACACTTGGAAATGTAAATATTACTCTTAAATGTTATCATATTACTAATATAAAGTTTATCTATTACAATTTTACGATAAACGCGATTTCACATGGAATGAACAATTCCCAATTTTTATCTAAATTTTTTAATTACAACTATATAATATTTTAGCTCAGTCGCTAAGTTGTTACAAAGTTTGTTGCTGAAATTGCATTCATTTGATTCCAAAAATTATTTTCTTATAGTTAAGGGGAGCAATAAAAATTTATTAAGTATGAAAAGTGAAAAGTAGTAGTAATATAAAAAAAATTTAAATTTTGCTTTTTAATAGATAAAAATTTGTTTGGTGTAAAAATTGATGATTTTTGAGCTCTTTTGATCGCCTTGACTCTCCCCCCTTTGATCCGCCACTGAAACAAACTTATGGGAAATTTAATTTTCTATTACTTTAGTCATTATCATTTTTCGTCTACGTTGATATTGAATTTATCGAATTTAACTTGAAAAATAAGGCGAAATTAAATTAAATATTGCATTATCTCGTTTATTTTACAGCTTGTGAGAATAAATAACATTAAAACTTTAATATAACAAGTTAAAACTACTAATATATTATATTATTTGATTTAACTTGTTATATTGAAGTTTTAAAGTCATTTTAAACTTTTGCCCATAAATAACTGTTAACAATCTTTAGCCAATAAAATTCCCAGCAACTTGGATATTTACCATTTTTCCTCTAAGATCAATATTTTTCGACTTTAAACTGAAAAATGAAGAAAAATTAAATTAAATTATTGTATTATCTAATTTGTTTTAAACTTTGGATATAAAATTGTTAACAAACTTGTAGGAAATGAAGTTCTCTACAACTTTGGCTTTTGACGTATTTTTGACTACAATCGATATTTTTAGATTTTAAAAAATAAGGCAAAGCTAATTAACAAGTTTGTTAATCATTATTATTTATGCGCTCAAGTTTAAAATAAACGGGATAAGTAAATAATACAATATTTAATTTAATTTAATTCTGTCTCATTTTTCAAGTTAAACTCGAGAAATATCAATCGTGGACAAAAAATGATAATGACGAAAGTTATAGAGAATTAAATTTCAATTTCCTATATTCTTGGTTATAAGTATTTTTGTCAAAAGTTGAAAATTAGCGAATTATTTTCTCTGAAACAGGAGATGCAAGGCGGCTGATGCGGCAAATAGCAATTCCCGAAAATTTGGATTTAGGCTGCCAATGACCCTCTTTAATGATTACAAAAAGAAAATTATGGAATCGAATCACAGCACTTACAAATGTACATAGCGACTGGGCTATTTATACAATTTATAGATCCATTCTCATATGCAAGTTATAGAACTATTTATAGTTGTAATTTTTAATAATGTAAAAAACTTGATTATGTTTTATTATTATTTATATTTTGAATAATATAATAATAATTACTATCATCAATATTGACAACTATTCTATTAGATAGCAAACAGTAGCCAAAGCAGAAACGAGTTTATCGTTCAAAAAATATAGAAGCATAAATTTAAAAATTATTTTGGAATATTATCAAGTAATTTTAAAAATAAAAATTTAAGATCTTGAAACTATATCAGCTTGAAACTAAATCCCGAACCGAAAATAAACCTTTTACGCTGTAATTTACAAACAACACAAAGCTATAATTAATAATTATTATCGTACTATATTTTAAAAATATTAAGGGGACAATCTAGTTTAAGTGCTGCTATTGTAAAAACTGCTAAAATATGCTTAAGACTAACAATTACTATTTAAATTTTTGCATAGATAATACTCATAGGTGGTTCATGCTATGATGGGATTATTGTTATCTAGTACTGTCAAAATTTTGACACTTTTTAATAATTGTGTAGGTTGCCTAAAACTTGATGTCGAATTCAACACCTAGCATCGTTTGTCCAGATAATTGAATGTGTCGATAATTAAGAATATTTAATAATGTTGGGTTATAAACCTGTTCCAGAATCAGCAACAAGGACCGCTCTTCTCACTTCTGTGTCACCACCAGTTGAATCTTCTGGTAATAAGGTCACAGTAGTTGGAGTAGGACAAGTAGGCTTAGCTTGTGCTTTTAGCATTCTCACTCAGGTATGAATTTTTTTAATATTTTCCTTTTCGGATATCCGTGATATTTGCCTATTTTTACTTATTTAATTTATTTATTGTTTTAGAATATATCAAACGACTTGGCTTTAGTAGATGTTGTCGAAGACAAGTTAAAAGGTGAAATGCTAGATCTCCAACATGGTTCTCAGTTCCTAAATAATGCCAAAGTTCATGCCAGTACAGGTATGCTAGCTTTAATTGCCAAAACGAAGACACACGATTTTCAATTACAATATTTCTATAAACTTTAGACTATGCCGTAACTGCTGGTTCGCGTCTTTGTATAGTAACAGCTGGTGCGCGTCAACGTGAAGGAGAAACAAGATTGGATTTGGTTCACAAAAACGTACAAATAATGAAAGGCATTATACCACAACTAGTAAAATATTCTCCAAATACTATTCTCTTAATTGTTTCCAATCCTGTGGATATTTTGACGTATATTGCTTGGAAACTTAGCGGATTACCAAAACATAAAGTTATCGGTTCAGGAACCAATTTAGATACATCGAGATTTAAATTCTTTATATCTCAGAAATTGGGTATAGCTCCTACAAGCTGTCATGGATATATAATTGGCGAACATGGAGATTCTAGTGGTAAGTGTAACAAATACATTTTAATATTGTTAATTTATTTAGAAATAGAAAATATCTGTTTAATTTAATTATTTTTAGTTGCCGTTTGGTCAGATGTCAATATTGCAGGTGTGCAACTTCGCGAAGTAAATCCTTTGGCTGGACTTGAAAATGATCCAGAAGAATGGAGAAAACTTCATGATAGGGTTATCAAAAGTGCCAATGAGGTTATCCAATTAAAAGGTTACACGTCGTGGGCGATTGGACTTAGCATTGCAAATCTAACCAATTCAATTTTTAAAAATACTAGAGTCGTTCATCCAATTTCTGTATATGTAAAGGTTGGTAAAATAAAAAGCTGATTTGTATTTATGTAATTTTGATGTATTTATTTATATACAGGGTTTGCATGGTATTGAAAATGATGTTTATTTGTCGTTGCCCGCTGTACTTGGAGAAAATGGGGTGACTGATGTAATTCATCAAAACTTAACTGTTGATGAGCTTAGTTGTTTGCAAAAGTCTGCCAAAATTATGCACGACGTACAGAAGACTCTCGAATTATAGAAGTTGGGAAAACACAAAAATTAAATTACATTTATATTGTATAATTTTAAATTGTATATTCCAATGTGCCTCGTGAACACACTTACCAAAAGTATTCTAAATTAAAACTTACACATTTTATTTATCTCCGTGTTTCAGTGTTAAGTACTTTTCTATTAACCTTCAGAAACAGATACAGTTATGTTATGCAGTTTATATATGAAATTTAATTTACAAAGCTTGACAATCAAGTTGAATGGATTTATCAATGAATATTTTTGTAAAATTCAAACAGAATAATATAATAGGCAGGTAGTATACGAATACGAGTACATATTAGTTCAAGTTCTACTTGATTCACACTTGGTTCACGCTTTTGATAGGATACTAAATAGCAGATTAACACTAAATATTTGAGTATGTTAAATATTTATAAAAAAGATTTACAGATACATGCTATAATAATTATTATGTCTACATAATATAAATTTTCACCCAACTTTAATCTTTAGAATAAATAAAAAATATTATCAAAGGGTTTCAATATTTCATGGTCAATCCTTATCGTAATGGGCGTTTGGTAGGCAAGAATGTAATCAAAAATTATTTTTTTTGGTTTAGTACGAGTATACAGGGGGCTGAATGAGTTAGCCGAACATAGGAAATTAACATATAAAAACTTATTTATGCAAAATCCTGCTTTCCAAATTATTTAAAAAAAAAATGAAAGACAAAAATAATGCAGAAATATAAACTACAAATAATGATAAGACTATTAGTTTTCATCTAACTTTTATTTAAAAGATTAAAAAATGCTTTTGAAATTGTTAAAATTTTCATTTATCGCACTGGCCATGTAATAAATTCAATTTAATTTATATTTTCAAAAATAATTACCATGGAAACTTTCAAGGCCAGTCTGATAATTGAAACTTTTAACAATTTCAAAAGCATTGTTTAACTATTTAACTAAAAGCTAAATGAAATCTGATGCTCTTATCATTTGTAGTTTATATTTCTGAATTATTCTTGTGTCTTTCATTTTTCTCTAAAATAATTAGAAAAGCAGCAATTTGCATAAATAAGTTTTTACATGTTAATTTCCTATGTTCGGCTATGTCATTCAGCACCCTGTTTGTAATTTATTTTATATAATTTATTCTTGACTGAATTGAATTAAATCTGCAATTTTATATTGTTTTCAAAGTAAATTTTAATTTTCTTACTAACTATAATTATTACGACGGTCTTTTGGAAGTTTTGCTTTAGTATTATACACGGGAAGGAAAACTGGAAACATGTGGTTTTGTCACTTATCAGGGACCATCAACCCCAGTCCAAGCTGTCTGGTAGATGAGGAAAAGGTTTGCTGTCGTCTGTTGGGCTTTGCTGTTTTGGCGTTCAGGTGGCAGGCAAAAAGTTTGATGAGATATAAACGGGCGATTGAAATTCGAAAAATAACTTACTGGAAGTAGGTGATTCTGTAAGAACTGGATCTGGCGAATTCACATGAACCGTAGTGGGCCGACCAATGGCGGGTTGCAAACTTTCCTATATTATATTGGTAGCCTGTATTTCGATAATACATAAAACATAATATCTTCATTTGGCTCTGATAGCCCCCTCTACTAATGTAGAAATAAAAAAAGATGTTTTTTCTAAAAAGTCAAAGATTTGTAATCTACCAGTTTTAGTTATTTTTAAATACTGACTTCAGAATATTACCGTTAAAGACAAATCAGGATTATATTTGTTATATTAGTATTTAAAATTTGTAGCAGGTTTGATGTTTACAAATAAAATTAATCTAGAATGTTATAAACTATAAAAATAAACAAAAATATCTCTTGTTGAACTTGTAGAATTGAAGTTTTTATTTTTATTTAGACAAGAACATGCTTTCTCGTGCAACACTTATGCCTGGTCTCACAAATGTGAATTAAAATTTAATCTGTGATTAAAATTTTACCACATATAATAAGTAATAAGATGGTATAAGACACCAGAGTCCCTCCCAAATGATCTTTTTATTATGGCATTGTAAACTACCCCCCCCCTCCTACGTAGGATTGCTTCAATTTGTGTATATACTTAAAAGAAATATTGATTTTATTAATTTTATTTTGATATTTATAATAATTCTGACGGGAGAAGGAGCTGTAAAAAGCCCGAAGAAACTGAGTAAAGTAGGTATGCAAAATCATTCTCCGTCTAAGTACCCGAAGTCTTTATGGTGATTATGAGTTGAGTATATACCTCCTTTATTATTTTAAAATGTTTCATACTAGGTACTTGCTGTTGAGATCGAAAGAGTGTGTACTGTGTAGTGTAGTTTAAGTTTAACGTTGGAATTTCAATTTTGTGGTGTTTAAATTCAGTTACAATCGGATTTTGAGAATGGTGTTGCTGCGGAATTATTGTACGGTGCTTCATATTTTACTAATTATGGTAAATTTTATTTATTTTATTTTTCTAATAGAAAACTTTGTGACTATTATGTGCTTGTTGTTATGAAATTACGATTTAGAAAAACGAAAAACCACTTTTTTTTTCTAAAAGTTAAAAATTAAAATTTTGTTGTTGAAGTTATGCTTTTAATTTTTTAAAATTTTGATTGTTACTCGACCACCGATTGACCTAACTTTCTTAATCCCGGGTACATAGGATATAAATTAATTAAGAAAATACTTTTTTCTTACCGAGGTACCGTAAAAAATGTTTCGTATATTAACAAAATGCTACGATAATTAAAAAGAAAAATTCAGAATTAGTATAAATTAATTATATCTTACTGAAAGTACGTACTTAACTTAATATTAATTAAATAGTTGCAAAAGATGTACAAATGGACATTTGCAAAAAAATACGGCATTTTAGTTCTAACCATAGCCATGGTGACCATAGCTACACACTAACTTGACATCAGCATTGCGACCCCATTATAAGCTGGGTAGTATACATTTCAGGGGTATCATTAAAAAGTCAAAATCTTAAGTAATCTATTCAAATGGTAAATAATCTGAAGGGCTGATCTAGGATTCTTTGAAAATCTTCATTTTTGTAATTTTTTAATTTTTAATTTTTTAATTTATTATAATTACTTTTTAAGTTAGTATCTATTACATATTATAGTAACGATAAACAGAATTAAAATATACTTTTTAAAAACAACTTTTATTTCCAATTTATTATTGAGTAGTTCACAAATCAAGATCTAGATGAATATTAACTTAAAACTATTACTAAAATTATACAATTAACTTATTCCGTCATTACAATAAATTGAACATTCAACCCTTGATAAGAATTAGATAAGGTTAACTTTCTCTGGACTTAATAATTATATACGTTTTTTATTAATTTTTTTACTGTTTTCGTTTCAACTATATTTTTGGTAACTTTACATCCTTAGTGAGAAAATAAATGCTTTTTAATAATGACAAATCAAAGTAGTAATTAAATTATCTTTTTAGAACTTTCAAACATTTATATTAATTAAATTGCTAATTTTTGAATTTAACTTGACTTATTCATATTTTAAGTATTTATGCAATTGAATTATCGTAAAAATACTGAAATGATTACAAAATAAAAATGGGATTGAAATATCTCTAATATTAATAGTAAAACAAAATAAAAATTTTAAAAATAAAAAAATAAAAATAAAATATATTCTTATTGTAGAAAAGTTGCAATTGCGAACCATCAAAGCACAGGAAATCTAGAGAACTCTTAAATATGCGAGGTTGGAGTTACTCCCCAGAAACACAGGAAGCACATTTGTCACCTTTTAGACGTGAGCGTAAGTTTTAAATAATATAATACTGACCAAGACTTCAAAATTATCCGCTACTGGTCGCTTAACCATATTGAAAAGCGAGCGCCAGATCTCAGACTATATTATCTCTTAGGCACTGTCTTGATTTACCAGGAGTCTCTTTCCAATTGATTCTTTGAATCTCTCTAATTCTAAAAATTTAGTAATATACACATTAGCAATAAAACCATGTAAACATGTGACATGTGACATGCAGAGGTGACATTCTTTTATCATTTAAGTTCAAAGTCCACAAAATCCCCACATATATTTTTGATAACATAAATACTACCTACTTCTACATGTCTTGGGATAATTTCAGTATATAATTTTATTTGGACGAAATAAATAAATGGAAGATAATTCTCCCTCCCCCCCCTATCCAAGAATGACCTTGTGGCAAAACAATAGTAAGGCAACCTTAAACGATTGTTTATATTGAAACAGTTTAAAAATAAGTATCAACATTTATTATATTGGTAAATTTGCACTACTTATAATTAATTTATCGGCAAATAAAAACATTTATTTTTTGTAATTAAACTAGCTGGAAAGCCCGTCCGCGGACGGGCAGCTAGACGGTGGATCTCTTTTTTAGCGGTATAATATTTAAACATTTAATTTCGTTTCCCGCTACTGGGTGATTCCCCGTTTTTCTATATTTTCTATGCGCAAAAATTTGCTACTAAACTTGGTGTGCCGTCGCGTCGGGGAATTAAATTTTTATTTATAATAATATAAAAATAAATCATTTTTTCAAATTCTAATTTTCTTTAGCCGAACGTTTTAATTTCCCCCACTTTTGCTCAAGAACAAAAAATTTTCCAGCTTTTTCTGACGAAATTTGTATAATTATTCTGTCTTCTGTAGGTATTCTAGAAGAGTGGAAATTTTATTATATGTACTGGAGGGTGTTCCACACCCCCCGGTTTAGAATTTTGACTTTATATTTTTATAATTAACTTTCAAAGTAACACAGAAAGTTGCTGCTAAACTCCGTGAGCAGTAAGGTAATTAAATAAATATGTATTCCAAGTTTTAATTTTTTCTAACCGAAGGTTAAATTTCCGTCATTTTTGTTTAAAAATTCAAATTTCCCGGTTTGGATTAATATTGAATAAATATTTTTAGTCCTAATCTTAGTTTAATATATTTTTCGATTGGTAAAGTAAATCGACCAACCAGAGTGTTTCTTTTTTCACCAAAAAAAGACACGCTGAAGCAGGGGAGCAGCGTGCTGGGATTTTATAGATTAGGATAAGAGCCTAATTAATATTTAATATTTCTTTTGTTGGTACCTATTTTCTTTTTTTCTTACCATTCTTAGAAAAACTTTTGAAAAACTGAGAAAGTAGCCCCCCCTCCATACTCAAAAGCAGTAGCGTAGCTAGGGTCATCTGCGCCTGAGGACAGATTCTGGGGGTTCACCAAGCCCTCAAGAAAGTTTTAAACTTTTACGGATTATATGGTTCATTTTCGAAACATCTGGTATTTTAATGCAATAGAATACAGGCTAATAATTCTCTGTACGATTGTAAACAATTTATTTGAAAAATAATTAAATAGACTACTAATTATACATGACTTGAATAGACATAGTCTACAACAAATTGATCTTCCTTGATTTGACTGTCGCAAACTCGTCAATTACGTTGCGTTTCTCTTTAGATACTAAGGAGTGCAAGATCACTCAGTCGATCTTGTCCCATTGCAGCACGTAAATAAGAAAAAATAAGCTTGAGTTTGCTAAAGGACCGCTCACAGCTTGCAATTGTTAGAAGTATTTACAGTGAAATGCGCAAATCCGGAAATACGTTATCTCCATATGAAACAATAAAACCAAGAAGATCCATAGGAGTTTCCGGTAGAACTTCAGTCCAGGTACTGAGCAGCATTTTGCAGTCTTCGATTTCTGTGCACAATTCGTGACCATTGACGTCAGTGTCGTAGAAACTTCCAAAATTTAAGCAATTTTGACGAAGTGTATCGACATTATTGTCTCATTAAATTACTCATTTTGGCGCCCCCTAACGTGGCGCCCGGGAACATATGTCCCCCTCTGCCCCCCTCCATAGCTACGCCACTGCTCAAAAAGTGTTTTTAGATATTTTCACATCTTCTTTTGTACTTTTAAAATATAATTATTTTTTAGAAACTTCAATATACGCCCAGAAAAACATGTTTTTTTATGAAGAAAAAGAAGAATATGTTAGCGAAAGAGAAAAACCTGAACTTTTGAAAATAAATGGAGTACCTAAATGTGCAAAAGATTTAACGTATTGCGAAACCATAGCAAATTATCCATATCGTCAATTAGACGAGATTTTAAGATCAAATTTTATCAATCGAGAACTTTTTGCAAACGAAGATCCCGTTCTAAGTTATCGAAATTCTGATTATGACGAAGAAGTATGTAAATCTATTCAAATACATATAATTCCCATGGCGGCAATAAATTTATCGAATGAGTGGAAATTCATACTTAACGATAAAAATGGAACAGGGTTTAAACAGGAGGTCCAAATAGAAATATGCAAATCAACAAAGCAAGAGTATTATTATATTTACTAATAATTATAAGAAATTCTTTATCTTTACAATTTCAGGACTATGCATGATTGTGGGTTTAAAGCTCTGTGGGGCTACAGAACCAAATGCAAACAGAGGTACTTATATCGACCACTGCTGTCATTTTCTGAAAATGGTGAAGTATCTCACGATACATTTAAACTACCGTCAGCATGCAGTTGTACTTATATTAAACAAACAGGTTTAAATACTTTTCATAAAAAAAAAACTAAAGGCAAAAAACTAAAATCAAATCTAAAATTAAATTATGCTAAATAGAGTTGCAAAGTATTATTTATAAAATAAATTAAACATATTTGTAAATAATTTTATTAAATACATTAAAGTGTTTCTCCACATTTTCTCCACAAACTAAAAATATTAAGAAATTTAATATCAAATTTTCTAGAAGATAGTTAAAATCTCACAAAACTTCCTCTCCCCCCCCCTAAACGAAATCCTGTATCCATGCCTGTTTCTAAGTTAGTGATAATTTAATTGAAGTAAAAACATATGAAATTGAAATCAAATTAAAAAACTTATTTTAATAATTAATTTTATGAATAAAACTTTTCTAATATTTCTTTACAAAAGTAATGGGTATAGTGGTAATTCGGTGAAAAATTTAAATAGATCTTTGTCCAGACGATCTAAAATGAACACTTCCAGAAGATTAACCGAAAAGAACTTGGAAACGAAACAAACTTTTCAGAATTTTACCTAAATGTACAATTGATTAATTTTGCACCTGAAACTTCAAGAAAAAAGATTTTTACTGTTCTGCATATTCATAAACCTATGAATGCAATAAAGATTTAAAAGAACGACAAAACAGGTAAAATTCCAAATTATGCTCATATCCTGGTTAAATGGCATTGTGTTTCAAGATTAAAATTGCAGTACTTTTAGGGATTAGCTGTAGGTATCAGGTATTTTATGCAATTTGTTAAATTTTATTTTCAGTCTTTCAGTATAAGTTAACTCGTGGTGTGTGTTGACAGCAGTGCAAACATTTTTTTTAAGTTTTAGTTTCTACGTTGGCATAAAATGAACACTGTTAATGGTAAGTCAAAAAGTTTTTGATTTTAAACTAACTATTAACGAAATTTGGTTACTTTGGTTAAAAATTTTGTATAAAACGTTGGGTTCTCTGGTTCAAAAAAACTTTGAAGTAGTACTAAAGCAATTTGTTCAGGAAAACTTGAGTTTTTTAAAACTTGAAAAGTTCTTGAGTTTATTTCAATGAAAATTTTTAATAGAATTTAAATTAATATAATATGAAATTTGTGGAAATATTGTCAATCGATTTTAATTTTTACAAAGTATTTCTGAGGAAAGACAAACAACATTGGTAGTCAGGACCGTCTTTAAAATTATTGACGAATTAAAAAGTAATAAATTCAATAGTTTAATTCGGGACACAAATTTAAAGCAGCCTCATTATCCAAACGACTCCAAAACTTTGCGTATTTCATTGATATGCACAGGCCACAGGCATAATCAATAATTACGTCTTTTTGTTGCAGATAAGATAACGAAAATTAAATACACATTATTATGTGTATTAATTATTATACAATCTTCTTTTCAATGTGAAATATCAAGTGTATGTCATTGCAGCGTTGACTATGAAGGAAAATACGAGTACATATGCCCAGAAATACAAATTTATCCGCGTCCTAATTCTTGGGTAGATCTTATATGTACAAATCCGGATAATACCAATATTGACGAAATATTAAAAAAAATCCATATAGAATCGTTCGATAAGTTTAATATCAAAGAATTGCGATTTACAGAGTGCCAGTTAACGCAAAGTTTTCCAACAATTTTGAAGAAATTTAATATTTCTAATGTGGAAACAATAAATTACGAATACACCAACAATTTAGAAAATCTTGTTTTAACTGCCGATAATTTGCAAGGATTAGAAGGTATTAAAGATTTAATTCTAACTGCATATGTACCTTTTGGGGAAATGGAACAAGAAACAACAATAGCACCCGACATCTTTAAATATTTAAACAAATTAAGATATCTGAAATTAGAAATGAAAATGAAAGAATTACCTATAGATGTGTTCGATAATTTGCTTCATTTGGAAGTTTTACTTCTGCCATCTGATTATTTGAACAATTTAGATGTTGACTTTTTGATAGACTTAACTAACTTGCACACTTTGGATTTAAGTAACAATTCCTTTACGGAAATACCTGAAAGCTTATTTAGAAGAAATATTAATTTAAAAATGGTCGATTTAAATTATAACTTACTGTCAACTTTACCAAATAAATTATTTGCAAATTTACCACATTTAGTGCAGGTCCTCTTAAAAAATTGTGAACTACATGATTTGCCAGAAAATTTATTCCAAGGTTCCAGTTCGTTGCTAGAAATTGATTTAAGTTCGAATTTTTTACAAATATTGCCCGAAAATCTATTTAATGATTTATATTCTTTAACGCACTTAGATTTAAGCAATAATCAAATTGAACAAATTTCTGCAAATACATTCGATGCATTAAGAAGTTTACAATCCTTGTATCTAGGTGGTAATGAGCTGGTCAGCCTGAATGAAGATCAATTTCGGAAGTTGAAACTAATCGAAATCATTGATTTGTCTTACAACAATCTTGTAACTCTTCCTGTAACTCTTTTCCAAGAAGCATCGCAATTGAAAGAAATATACTTGGAAAGTAATTGTTTGAAAATTCCATACACAATATTTAGCAGTAATTCAAATTTGGAAGTCATCAATTTGAGTTACAACAATATATCATATTTTAACAGTAATTATATTTCAAACAAGTCCACACTTAACGAACTCGATTTAACACATAATCAAATAGAATCGATTAATGTAAATATATTTATATTATTTGTTTTGAAACTTTTACATTTTTAAGTTTTAGATTCGTCATTTTCAAAGCGACTCTAACGCAACTGTAATCGATTTAAGAAACAACAGAATAGTTTCTATAGATTTTGATGACACTGAAGAAGTATCCAACAACAGGAGTATCGATCAAAATATAATAGTGAAATTAGACGATAATCCCATTCACTGTGATTGTTTTTCTTACAATTTCTTAAAATATTTTGATGAAACTATAAGTTCTCCTGCATCAAAATTTATAACAATTGAAGCTGATAATTTGAAATGCAATTCTAGCAATGATACATTAGTTAAAAATGTGAATTTAGAAACTGTCACCTGCTCATTTGAGGAATTTTCTTTGCCGAAGTGTTCAGATATTTGCAATTGTCATTATCGTCCATGGGATAGTTCGATAATAGTAGATTGTGAAAATAAAAATCTTACAAGAGTTCCTACGATAACTTGGCCAAATAATGTCATTGGTGTTGATATTGACGTAAAAGAAGTTGAAATTAATTTAAAACGTAATTTATTAATTTCGGGACCAAATGTATCTTCGGGCTATGAAAATACTACAAAATTGTTTTTATCTTTTAATAATATCAGCGAAATGAATTGGATACCTCCCAAGCTAAAGGTTTGTTTTTATTTTTTTTGTAATATATGATTTATTTAATTTTTATTTTTGCAGGTTCTTGAATTAAACAATAACAGTTTGAGCAATTTAAATGAAGTCATGATGGTCCAAGTTAATTCTTCAATACTTGATACAATTACTTTAGGAAATAATCCATGGAATTGTGATTGTTCATCTTTTCCCTTATATGAGTATTTAATTTCTAATAGGAATAACCGCAAACATGTAAGTATTGTCATGCCATAACCAATAAATTGGTAATTTAATAATTTTTATGGTATTTTAAGATTGATATAAATAATGTCGCATGCCACGAACATGGAAAGAGTATGATCTCATTAACTCCCGAAGAGTTATGTTTAATAACAAATGTATACATGGTATGCGCGATATGCGTGGTAATTATTATAATAATATGCATCATGGTAATCGCTTACCATTATCACGAAGACAATATCAAAGTCTGGATGTACGCACATAATATGTGTATGTGGTTTGTAACGGAAGAAGATCTTGATAAAGATAAGATATACGATGCTTTTATTAGTTATTCTCATGTTGATGAAGCATTGATATTGAATGAACTACAACCAACTTTAGAATCTGGACCAAATCCATACAAGTTGTGTTTGCACGTTCGAGATTGGGTTCCCGGAAAAGAAATAGCCAAGCAAATAAGTGACTCCATACAGGAGTCGAGAAGGACTTTGGTGATTTTATCGTCACACTTTTTGGAAAGCATTTGGGGAACTTTGGAATTTAAAACAGCTCATAACCGAGCGATTAAGGAAGGCAGATCAAGAGTTATTTTGATCATTTATGGTGATTTAAATTTAGAGAATTTAGATGGTGAATTAAAAGCCTACGTAAAAACAAATACGTATATAAAATGGGGCGATCCTTGGTTTTGGAATAAGCTGAAATACGCTTTACCTCATAGAAAATAAAAGTTTTTTAGTTTTTGTTGTTTTAATTTGAATCATGTGATTTTTTATTTTTCTAATTTAATTATTAATCTTTAATTTTTTCAAGTTTTCCATTAAACATACTAAGTATATTATATATTGTTGTTTAGGGTAGTAAGTTTTGTTATAATTATGTTTAATAATAAAAATTTTTAAGAATACAATTTATCAATTTATTACCTTCGGTAAAGAGGTTTAGCAATCAAATATTGACAAATATCAAATATCATTATAATTAATTATATAATTTTTTAAATAGGGTAGATATTATTAATATTAAAATATTATCAATGTAAGTAAGGGGGGTATACCCCCATTTTTTAAATTATTATTTATTAATTTTCTCCAAAGCAAACTGAGTTTTGCACATTGCGTTCAACTACTATAATTTATATTAATTTTAATACTGTATTAATTATTAATAATAATAATTATTACTTTTTACATTCTGTAGAAATAATTCTCTCTTATTTTTTATTATACTTGACTGTTTAATAGGAAGCCTAACTACGTGCAGCTTTGAAGGGTAACTTAAATTTTATTATTTTGTATTTTCAAAAATCATTAGTATTATTGATAAAATAATTTTGAAAAATAACAATTTAGAAGATATAGGTAATCAATTTTATGAAATATTTCGAATGTGGACAACATCGCTACCACTTGCACGAAAAATTATGTTTTGAAATTTTCTAAAATATAAATTATATTTTTTAAATAGTAAATTATAAATATTGATTTTAAATTTTATAAGTTTAATCAGTTAAATTTTGTGCCGACAACCTAAATAATGATTACACATGCGCTTTAAGATAAGCCATTAGCGCATGAAATAATACTAATGGTAATTTCCTTGATATTTTGAAAGGTGCACGAAGCAGGTGTATTATTAGTTAACAATTTCAAGCGACAGCACTACGTAAAAAATTCAAAACTTTAATCCAAATTCATAAATTTATTTATGAAATATTTCGGCCAATTTGGATGAAAGAAATTAATAAAGTTAATCAAAGTACAAATTTAAAAATTTTTGGGATGAACAAAAATTTGCTATTATAATTATTTAAATGATTGTAAATAATAATATAACATAATGCTGAGTGATAAGTTTCAATTTAATGATACAAATGATAGTTTAGAAGATGCTAGTTTTAAAAGTTGTTTTGCGCGTTCTGTGGTTGTGAATTCAAAACATTCCAAAAATAATGTTAATGATCGTCAATCGCCAAAATCAAAAAATAGTGAACTAAATAATATAAAGGATAATGTGATCGTTACTTCTACTCCTATTATATCAAAACGTAAAAAGGTAAGATTATCTTGATTGTTTCGTAGCCGGATAAAGCTCTTTTTACTTAATTTTGGAACTTTTAATTTGGTAAATTGATAAACGTAATAAAAAAACGTTATTATTTTCTTTGTTTGTATATTACTTTTAACTTACCGATATCACGTGAAGATTTTAGGGGAAATTATTCTAAACCTACTTGCTTCCGGTTGAATTATTTTACTATTCAAATACTTATGATCTTTTATAGAAACTATATGAGTAGTACATGCATCGTATAAATTATAAAATATAATAAGTATCCAATACCTACGGTTTTATATTTTATTTATAAATTAAGTGGAAATCTTAGGGATAAAAATTGTATTTGTTAAGTAATGGCTATAGCGGATGCAATACTGTCGTGTACCATTTCGATAAACCAATTATATTATTTAATTTGTTAGATCTGTTTGATTATATACCTTTATGTTATTTAATATTACATTTTTTGTGCTATAATAATTATTCAACCCTTCAAAATGTAGAACCGGTTTAACCACAAAGAAATTCTTCGCGGAGATTGCAAGAGGGATTGTGTTTTAAAAAACTATTACATTTTTACATTGACCTTGATAATGTTAATAGATTTATAGATATACTTTTATCATTATTAAATAAATTTGAATTTTTTAAACTGTAGAACATTAAAAATATTTGTTATTTATTGAAGTAATTTTTAAAGGCGAAATATAAAAATCAAAAATTGGATGTATAAGAGGATTTAAAAAATTTCGTATTGAATATTTATTATTTTTAAATTAATTACTATAACTAATGCTAATTTTATTTATTATTATTAGTAATACCTACTATATAGATTTCTTTGTTTATTTTCTGACTTCTAGCGAGGTGCTCAGAGTTCCCCCCCCCCTCTTAACCATTTTTGCCACTCTTGCTTCACAAGCAAAAGATTTCAAAAAAATTCGATAAATAATTATTATCAATTTCAATAAGTTTTATTAGATTATAGAAGAAATTTAGTTAGAATCTCAATTTATATGCTGGTATATGCAGTGGTGACATGGGATTATTATTTAAAATTTAATTATGACCTTATATTCTGTTTCGGAAGGGCAGCCTCCCATCGCCCTCCGCATATCAGCCGCTACTACATATCTGCATATATGTTTTTATTAAATGTTAAAGTAACAATATTTTCTAGTAATATTTTAATTTAGAAATGATCAAAAGATTGTAACACAAAAGTCAATGAAGCAATATAATCTATAACTACTATTATAATAATTTATTGTAATAAAAAAACAACAAATTTGTTAAGACATCATTTTAAAAAAAATTTATGATGTTATAGGCTAGTGCCTATAATTTTTCTGAAAAAAAATTAATAACAGGCAAGGACCAGGTGGAAACTGTTGTAGAGGTTCCAACTTTAAGAAAAAGAATATTTTAAACACCAAACCACGGGAAATGGTGAAATGGGGATGCAGTTTAGGGGTTAAAAACGGTTTTTTGCGATTTGCGGCGAAACGCGACCTTCTAGCGCAAAACGTACAATATAAAAGTAATAGATAATGAAAGAATCTAAACCTTTTGTATTTAACACTTTTTAATATAACCTCAAATTAACCGTCAAAATGGCTAAAACCGATTTTTCAGTATTTAATTTTTTTCTCACGTATAAATAATTTAATTTAAATGAAAATTTGTGAAAGTATGTTTTTTTTTGGTGTTGAATAAGTATGATTTTTTCGCAGTTTAGAAGAAGACTAGTTTTCGAGTTATGTACATTTTTCGAAAAAAATACCCTTATCTTCCACGAACAATTGTCTAGGTGTTTTTTTGGATTTCGAAGGTCTATTAGTGATCATTTTAATCGTTGAAATGTCTACTTCAAAATGGTCTATGTGACTTGGTGGTTTACTTATCGTTAAACCGCTTAAAATTGCGAAAAACTGAAAAACAGTCTCTCTGAATAACGATTTTTTCAATATTTTTCAATAGATATAGATGTACAAGTACCTACTTTTGCATCAACTAAATTCCAATAGGTTCAGTATTTTTTTGCACACACCAGTTTCTAGCAATCAAAAAGATTCATTTTATACATCTAATTGCTTCAATCACGAATCGTATAAAAATATAATAGCATTTCTTCACGTTTTTTCAGGTTGTGATACTGCTTCTGGTTTTGCTGGAAAAGGAAAAAAACCATAGTATTTAAAATCGTTATTGAACATTAAAGATTTATCAAGCCTCGTTAGTATTTTTTATACTAAAAATGCAGACCCCATCACTATCGCACAAAATGGATCTCAACTGATAGCTGGAATTTACAAAAGCAGAAAAATAGACATCTCATTAAATCAACTAAGATTTCAGTTTTACCAATAGGCAACTAACAAATCTACTTTCAAATTAGAAAAACTTCCTCCAACTGAAGGAGCTGCTGTGCAACACTCTTACAGAGTATATTATCAATTGCAATCTTGGCTTAGTTATTTTAACAACTAGCTCGATAACAAAAGGGCTAGAAGGTCGCGTTTCGCCACAAATGGCAAAAAACCGTTTTCAACCCCTAAACTGCATCCCCATTTCACCATTTCCAGTGTTTTGGTGTTTAAAATGTTTTTTTTCTTAAAGTTGGAACCTCAACAACATTTTCCACCTGGTCCTTGCCTGTTATTAATTTTCTTATTTTTAGTATTTCAAATTCGTTTTGGCACCAGCCTATTATATTATCAAAAAAGAAAGTTTTTTTCCATTTGATGATACTATACACACTAAAAAATTTGTTGTCAATTTAACAACAGTTGTTGGATTATACTGGCCACTATATCTCGAAATTAAAACTACTACAGCTTTTGTTAGATAAACAATAATAGTTAATGAAATTTGATCTTAAGTGCAGGTGCTTCATAATATTGACTATATGACTTTGTTAAATCAAATTAAATTCAGTTAAATGTTACTAAAATGCACTTTTATCCATTCTAACTGCTAGATGTAGTGGCCCGTATAATCCAACAATTTGACTAAATCAAGAAAAAAGTTTTTACTGTGTAGGTACCAAATTAAAAATTACAAGTAACCAAATCATGGTCTTTCACAGTTGAAAATTTCTGTTTGTTCAAAAATGCTCTCATGTACTAGTAATGTTTAGTACTTTTAATCATCGTTGCTTTATTTGCTCCACAAAGTTCTATTCCAATCTAAAAATCTAAAATTGTAACGCTTGAGTTCTTTTACGCATAATGTTAAATTGTTTAGAAGGCATGGAGATAACTTACTTGTTTTTGAAAGGTTAATTTTGAGTAAAATTATTAAAATTGGTTTAGTAGAACAATAATTAGATATTATTATTGCAAGTTTGTTATTATAAATACCTAAACATATACATTATAGTTCGTTAGGAAACAAAGAAAAATTACTTTGATTATCGTATAATACTCAATATTTTTGACTTTAAAATTACATGCTCATGTAAGCCGTCAGGTTGCCACTTTATAGTGGCCGCTGCCTGCTGGAGGGTTGAGCTGTGAAATTCCGTGAAGATTAGAATCCGAAATTTCCGCTCTGTAACGCAACCAGGGATCATGCCATGGCTGGTGCGTGGTACATTTATTATTTTTATGTTAGTCATCTTAATCTTAAAGCATTTTCCGACGCAACTTCATTTGCAATTCCCAAAATATAAATCACAAATAAAACATTTTGGAAAATGTCATGTTTTTGTGATGAATTTTGCTCAATGTCAGATCTAGCGATATGGCATAGTGTTTTGTTTTTCAATAAAATTTTGAAAAAAAATTGTGTGATTCAGCTTAACGTTTTTTCCACTCTCTGATTTTGTAGACTCCTTTTCGTCTTTCTTTGAACCATTTGTATATTGATTTGCGTGTAATTATCACACAGGTAACAGGTTTGTCAGCGCATCCTTTTCACACCATCTCCAAAGTTGCCAAATCATTTTTACTGATGAGCTGAATTGAAGTTGTAATCATAATTTTTTCTTCTTAAATTGCGTTCTCAAATTTTAGCACCAAAATATTAAAATATAATTATGGAAAGACTTAACGGTTTGCAAAATAACATAATTTGAAAAACACGAAATTCCCAATACGGTGCGCAGAAGTCCACACCGCACCACGTAATAATGGCTTTGTTTCAAACATAAATTAGCTTTTTTTAAATAATGCGGTACTACTTAATTCAGGGAATATCTTGTAAAACAAAAATTTACAGTTTCACTTCAAATACTATAGGATCAACTTGCGGATATACAATAATTTATTATCATGGGAAAATGCAATATAAAACCGCAATGTTAAAATAAAACAATGGTGCCAACTACAGAATTTTTAAATCTCATATAAACAATACATTAAGTTCCATGTACTTCTTTAATTTTCATTCAACTTTTTGTTAGAATTTAATAAAAATGTAAACATTATAATTTATTTTAATAATAATAATACCTAATTAAATCTCAACAATTTTATGTTTTTAATTATTGATGTTTTAATAGATTAAATTTATATTACGAAAATAACAAAAAAAAAATTAATTTGCACCGCACATATTTAAGACAATAAAATTAGTTGTTATTAAACAATGCATACGCAATAAAAAATTGTCTACTGATGTATAAGTTCTGCAAAAGTCTACTTTCACGCATTTTCTCTGAAGCGAAACTTTTTTATTATATTTATTGACAATTTATATTTTTATCACTATTGTTGCTTTGTTTAAATTTTAATTAGTTCAATAAGTATAGTAAATATTTAATGATATAAGTTCAAATTACAATGCTCAGCTTATACTCTCTAAAATTTATTATTATTATTATTAAACTAAACATAAGTCTCAGCATTTTGAAAAGCACTGATTTTCATGAAAGCCAGAAAAGTCATTCTATTTAATCTAAATAGTTGAGCATTTGTTGTCTATTTTAAGTGACTTAAGCGCTTTTAGTTGAATGCAAGAAAGTAACCAATTAAACAGCTTTATTTTTGAAGCTAAAGCATTCGATAAGCGACATTACGCCATATTTATAGATCTTCTCTAAAAATTAGTTATTTCCTAATAAATAAGATTTTAATCGTCGTTTTTTATTTCCAAAAAAATTAATTTCTGTTTCAAAGCAGTGGCATAACAAGGGACCGACAGGGTGGCGATCTTGACTTCTTACACTATTAACTATTGGAAAAGAACTTATTTTTATTTTAAGGAATTTAAATATCCTAATCTTATTGTACTTGGCCTATAGTCTGGCTAACAGTAGCGCTTTGGATGAATGTACAAATCATATTAGCAAATTTGCGTTTTAGGCTTTGGAAGCATCTTGAAAATAGTCGTTTAGTTATTATGCTTATTAACAATAAAATGCAACAAAAAATGTTGGGAAGTGCGACTATTATATTGTTAATTTTATTACACAACCCCAATAGTTGAATAAAAATTTCAATTTTTATTACTAGTAAACTACGTGGTACTATTTTAACTTGGCTTCTGTGTTGAGTATACACCCGGGCCACGATCAAAGTTGTTACAGTACTGTTTCAAAGTGTTATTGTACCGTAATAATAATAAACGGCACTATAATCTTTTTGTAACAAAATTAACAAACAAATTACTTCTGGTAGTACCATGAAGTTTGCAAGTCTCGGCACCAGGCAAGCTGATAAGACTAGGCAAACTGGAAATATTCTATGTCCATACCTGTGCAACCCAATATTAAAATTAGTAATTTTTTTAAATTTCTGTGTAATATTTTATGCAAAATGATCTTTGATAAATTAGCAATCCCCTGAACGATGTAATCAATTTATATATAATTACCAAAATAATAAAATACTAATTTTTTATATTGGTATGACATGTAGATCTTTAAATAATTTAGTTTCTAACTTTGTCCGACAATATATAATTATAATATACCTATTAGCAATTATGTAAATCAACTAAATTGACTGTAAGCCAAAGACCCCATGTCTTTTGCAGAGTGAACTACATCATAAAAAGTTATCTCAAACATTATTTCTGACAACTGTATTAATTAGTATTTAGAAATTTTCTCACTGCATTTACTAGGTAGGATATCAAAAAGCAGTAAATGTAAATCACATGAACTACTTTAAATATAAAAGAAAAAATGTAATTAAAAATTACACGAAATCTTTACACAAATTTTAATATTATACGTGATTCAGAAGGAAATTAGAAAGTTCATCTCGAGAATCACAATTCACAAGTCACAACGCTATAATTTCTACGGTTAATTTATTTTTTTTATAATAGGTAATAAAAATTAATTAAATTAAATTTGTCGTGTTACAACCGAACATTTAATTAAAACAGAAAAATTCTAAAATAGAAAGATATTGTGTTTGGTTGCATTCCAAATACTCCTAACCAAATGCTGCTGATCTATCTTTTCCTCCCTAACCTCTTGGTTGTTTTCACTTACCTTTAGGAAAAAGGAACATCAACCTATAAATAATATTGGTCCATTTTTGTAGGAAGTAATGGATAATTAATTTCAAACAAAAACTGTCAAGGTTATTAAATTTAATTAAAATTATAAAAGAATCAAGCTAAGTAAACAGTAAAATTCAAATTATTCGTAAGCTTTCATATCTTTTAATTTTGCTGTAATAACAATTTTCAATTCGTATATTTTATTATAATTTATGAAATATAAATATTATTTTCTACATAAAATTCTGTAACTTATTATTGTATATTAAAATGTATAACACAATCGATGGAAATTAGTGCTAAGATTCCACTATTATCTTACAACTTCTGTACTGTGTTTCAGTGTTACAGTGTTGTATTACATTTGAAGAGAATGTAAAGTAGGTAATTGTGAGATGATTTATTGTTTTACATTCCATCATGATTCCAATACAAATATTTTTAATTATACCTACTCTTTTGTGTAATCAAAAAATGTACGAACTATTAAGATTGTCAATGGTGAAGTAACCAAAGTTGTATAATACATAGTAAAAAATTATTACTCTAATAATACTATTATTAACAATTACTATTATAATACTCTTGTGAAATAAGTATTAAAGGAACATAATAAGTATAAAAATAATAATAATTAAAAATGCATATCCAGACTACGAAAGGTATGTTGCAATATATTTCTCTGATTGCTGATTTTATACTACACAACCAAAGATTTTAATTATTTTAAGTATTATTCATCTGTAGTATATCTATATTATTTAATACATCAATATACCAAAACGAAATGAGTTCAGTTATCAGTAGTTATAATAAAAATCTAATATTATATACCAGGACAGGGGACCAGGCTAGGTGGTTTTCTAAAATCATGAATGTGAAATTACAAGAAAAAAATTGGAAAAATCACTTCCAAGATTAGAATAATTTTGTTTGAATTTTCTATTTTATGATATGGTACAAATTTTTATATCAACGTAAAGTGCCGGAAATGGTAAAAATAGAGAAAATGTAAATTGGTACCTACGTACCTACTATGTATATACTTTTGTGTCATGGTAATCTTCTGTTGAGGACTGCAAATTCTTAAAAGGACATAGTTAACTTAACATGTATCTACATGTGAAGAAATGCGTGAATTTAAAGCTACTTCTTCATATTAATCAATTTTTAAAATTTTAATTATAAAATGTTACATACGCGCATTTAAATAAATATTCGTTTCGTTATACAGGAAACACGCCATTACCAACATTAAGACGAAAAACTTGTACTATTCTATTACTGTTAAGAAATGGGAAATTGTAAAATTTTGTAATACAATTTTTCTAAACATTAAATAAAATTTAAACGCATTACGCACCACGATATTTAAATGCTTGAGATTAATATCGGGACGCATTGTTTTGATCAATCGTAACACTTTCACTTCTCGTGATCATAAAAACTTATGGTTTCGGTAAAAGCTTGAAACATCTTTTGTTGTAGTCTATCTTTCTTTCGACTGAAAATTAATTGGTAATCTTGAGTTTTCTTAATTGGTTTTTGCTGGGATCCCATAAAGTTATAATAATATGGTTTGACATAAGTTGCTTAATCATTATCTGCATTAATTATAATGAAGGGAAGGAAAATGGTATACTGGGCATCCGAAACACCAGTAATTTCCAAGTAGAGATGGCCTTATGGAAAGTTTGCGAAAACCTGCTGCATATATAGATGCACACAAAGGTTTTCAATGAGAATCATACAATCATGTGATAAATAAATTTCATTAGCCATTATAGATACATGTCGTTTCTAGATATATTTCAATTAAAATCTACACAGTCATCTATTGGTTTCACATATTCAAACAAAAAGTATATCTGTTTGATAATAATCTAAATAGGAAAGAAATCAAGAAATAAATATTAATTTAAATTACTTTTACTTTTGAATAAATCGTTAATAAAATGTACATTATTTGATATTATTTTGTTGCAAGAATGTTTTTAAAGGAAATAAAAGAGAATAAACTACTGTGCGGTTAGCGATGTAAAGGTGTGTATGGTAGCTAGGCTATTTTTAGTTGACAGTGCTTATTGACCATAGTTCCGGTTGGGGTGGTTTAAGTGCCGTAAAGTTACGCTGTCTGATAATGTGATTTTTTTACATATGACATCAGCAATTATTATTTGTTCAGTTAATTTAAATTTTTAAACGAACTATTTATCGATATTAATATTCATAAACTGTGATTTTATGCTAAATAGATATGCTACAGATAATACAATAGAAAATTTGAAAGCTTCCTATCGTCAACAATACAACCACGCCAATAAAATAATTTTTTTATTTTCTAATCAAACACAACTTGAAATATGTTATCGAATATATTCCATAATATTGGTAGGTCTGCGTTTAAATCCAGAACTATGACTTCTTGGAATATCTAATGCTTGATTCTCTATATTATGTTTGTATGTTGATGCATTTTCCGATTAGATAGAAATTTTGACCATGATGGCTAATAATTGTTAAAATATATTTACATATTATCACTTGAATCAAGAGATTATAATATTATAAAATTAATTTATAAAAATTCCTTAGCACCTACGCTTTTATTTCATTTTGATTATAATATTATAATGTATTTGCAATTTAAACATTATGAAATTTTAGCGCAAATTTATGTAATATGAAAGCTCAAATATATAAGAAGCTATAGATTTAAATGTAATAAATCAGCAATATGTTTTTTAAGTGTTACAGTTTTTAATTAAATTGTAAGTAATTTTACCTTACCGGATGTTATAGTTTCCCAATATAATATGGTCAACCTATTAAGTAGGTATAATTTTATATTTTCAAGTTTTGAAATAAATTACACAAAATGATGATACAACATTTTTAAGATCTATCCATATAAAGGCTATCAGTATTTATTTTTATCAGTCAATAAACAACAATAACAACGCAAATCTAACGTGAGTAGGTATTATTTTTTCAGTAAAAACAACAAAATACCAATGCAGTTACGGAACATCCTCCTCAGTGTTATAAAATTATGTGGATACATGGAAGAGTACTAAATTTATTAAACAATCTGACCTTCCAATTGTTTTTCATGGTTGAAAAGTATCATACTGTTCATATTACAAAACTTCTTTGATAATGAACTTATACTGTACAAATTGAACATATCTTCTCAAAGGACGTTTTCCAATTTAGAAATTGTATCATTAGTTTTTCAACGAGTTTCCACTGAATTAATTATATTGAAAGTATATCATATTAGCATTTGCAATATAAATATTTAACATAAATTTAAATATGAGGATATGTGAGATAGACAGAATAAAAAAATAGGTAGGTATCAACAGTTATGGTACAGTATTACATTATTGTGCTAAAGGTCACAATTTATAATATTTTCTGTAACGGTAATGCAATAAAAAAAAATTTGCCTATAAACAATTCTAATTTACTAAAGTTCTTTTGGGATGTTCGTTAGGTCATAGATCTTTTTCTTCCTCTGACTCACGTGTGTCATTGACTGGAACAACAATGCTTTGTTCTTAAAACAAGGATTCGTTTACATTGTTGAGAATTGTACATATAATTTAAATAGCGAAGCATGTAATTTGCAACTTGGTACTGAATAAAATACATTTACATGTAATTACAAGTATTGATAACACATGCCGAACAATATAGCTGTAAATATTGTGGATTTTTTGACAGAGTAAAACAATATTACAATATAATTGGTTCAGGGAGGATAGTTAACGATAATAATTAATATCAAACCGTTTGGATTGAACATAGTAATATATAAATTCTTAATAATTTTCTTTAGGGTACATAAATTGAGATTTATTATGGGAATATGTAATACTATTGCGTTAACTAAAAAATTTTGATTTACGATATGTAGCAATAAACAATATTGCATCATTTAAACAATAGTACTAGGTATTATGCTGTTATTTTAATGATACACATAATACATTTAAAAATGAAATATAGTAGTTAATTATTGATTAAATTTTATTGTGAAAATAAAAATTATTACACTTTGGCCCTTGAAATGAAGTACAAAAGGAATACTACACAATGCAAGACATAATTTACATCCAGGTAAAGATATCTTTATATCTTCTTTTCTCTAAAAGGCTAACAAACTATCTTTACTTTACTGCCGGCGGCATAAAAAGAAAAAATGATGTTAATTAATATGAAATATATTTTAAATATTTGAAAATCATGACCGGAAATGCAAAATTTCAAGCAACAATCTTTTTATTACAAATTATAAAAATAGGTTTCGATACAGATTAGCTCTATATCATACGTCATTGTTTTTAAACATACAATTAAAACTGCATCATAATTTTATGAACGATAAAAGTTACGAATGTTGTGTTGCAAAATTTAGTTTATATGTCAACTACTATAGTGAAGGTTGTTTGTTATAATATGTAGTATGCGACATGATGAGCCCAATATAGGCAATTCCTAACATTCTATTCTAAATATCAACCTTCGATATGATTGGATAATGTGAGCTTTCTGAATGAACGCAAACTTGACTTGCAGGGTTAAAGGAAGAAACTTATTTATGATATTCTATAATTTTTTACTTTTAATCTGGATCAGTTTGGTCACAAATTAACAGTTTTTAATGTGATAATTGCATCTACCTACATTAGTTAGACTACTTTCTTCGTCAATAAAGCTAAAAAATTTGTTGTTTCTTTTCTTAAATGGATGTATGCCTACATATCGTAATTTATAGGAATTATACATAATAAGCGTTATTTGGATTACTTCTAGTTATTTTACCATTGAAAAAATTTGATTTGCTATTATAATAATTACTATAGAATGTTGAGTTCAGTTAAGTTGAAAATAATCGTGTTAATTACAAAAATTCCGGAAATGTTTGATGAAACTTATATTATACTACATGCTGTATACTATCTGCAGCAAGTTGTCACGCTGTTATAAAAGTGATTGTAATTCTAATCTAATTAAATTACATTATTGTTATTATTTTACTGCAGGAATTTCTACGATTTGTGTCCGCATTGCTCCTGATTCGGTATGATGATTATGATCTATCAAAACTCTTAATTAATAAATGAGTTTCTGAAGATAAACCAGTTGACATAAATAATACATTATTTAGAATTATAAAATTGTTATATTTTGCGAATAAAAGTGAGATTACTTTGAGTGAACAATTAACTAACCGTCCAGGTTAGCCGTATACGTTGAGAGCTTAGACTTCCTTAGGCCAAATTGAGTTCCAGTCTCTGGAGTCTTTCCTGTTACTGCGTGTAAACCTGTTGGAAATGTACCTATGATATTATAATTGTTTAATTGAATATAATTTTGGATAAAATTGGCGATTTTTGATTGATTTATTTTGCCTAATTAATTTTTCGAGTAAAATTTTGTGAAAAGAAGATAAGATTTAATTAAGATTGAGAATCATAATTAAATTTGGATAGTAATAGTATTCGAAAATTAACATTAAAAAAACAGAAAAATCAATAATGGGTACGACGGCACGTGGGTATGCTTTATTTATTACAATTTATTTGAAATTAAATTTTTAAATTTATACGTGGATTATTAATCAAAATTATATTTTTGAAAAATTAGTTTGGAAAATTTTTTTGATTAATAAAAAATTTTAAAAAATTCAGTACAAAATTCAAAATCGAGAATTTTAAATTTAAAAAAATACAAAAATTTTATTTACTAATCTAGAAAATCAAAACTTGTTTCGCGCATGGATTAATTGCAAAGTTGGTCTGGCTGATACTGAAAGATGTAAAGCACAAATAACTTTTATGATTATTATTATTTATTACTATTATTTTATACAAATATATACTTTGTAAAGTTATGTCATTGATAAGTATTGGCTCTTTCCAAAGCATTTCGCAAGGTTTCTGATGTCAAATCTCTTCTTTCGTCATAAATGTTCTGCCTGAGTTGATAAATTGTTTGAAGTTTGTTGACAAACTGGCGACCTCTTTACGTAGCTTCACACAGAGATATTAGAGACCATCATAACTAATAAGCCAGAAGACAAAAATATAATAGATTGAAAAAATATAAAATATAAACTCAGTGTTAGCGAAAAAAAAACAAAAAATCAGTTAAAAATATAACATATCAATTTCATTCCTTCTTCCAGAAAATTGTATTTCAAGTTTAAAAAACTACGAAAGACTAAAATTATTAAAAATTATTATTCGTTACGTCACCGTACTCTTGTTCATGCAACAGCTAAAATCTAGATCTACTTACCAACTTATTCATTCATTCGTTGTTGATGTTAACAATTTCTTTGTGTTAAAAATTGTTTAAATATGGTTGCTGCAAATTAAAATATTTAACAAAAATCATAAAATGACATAACTTTTAATTAATAACAGCAATTTTTAAAGAATTTTGAACAAATTTTAGTTTTGAAGGTATTTTTCATTCGTCAATTGTTGACAATTTTTAAAATATAAGGGGCTTGTGGTGACAATGGTGAGATCAGCAATCAGAACGAGAATCCCTAATAACTTGTGACGAAAACTTTAGTTTTCTGCTGTTATTGATGTAACTTTGTCTAGTAGGTAGATAGATATGTATTCTTTAGTATATTGAAGAATATAAATATTCTAGAACTTAAACTAGGTACCTACTTTATGTTATGAAATATTTATTTATGTTAATGTTGTTGATCCTGAAACTTCTGATGCATTTCCTTTTATAGTAGACTTTGCAATAAGTATAGAAATTACATTACTGATGCATGAATGCTGACAAAAATAGCCATTCTTCAGTAAGTACTGTACAAATTATTAATCATTTGCATATTATGCTACATACATGATGTATGACTTTAATAGCCCACTACTATCGCGAAGTATAAAATGACTAAATATACTATACATCATTCTGAATCTAAATGACGTGAGCTAACAGCTCCAGACTCCAGAAAAAGTAAGAACCTACCAAGAAGACTACTGTGCATGATACGTGTACACTCGCTCGGCTAAAATGAGGCTAAATCAATATTCACTTTCAGTTGGTTCTATTAAATTCTGCCACAATGGGAAAGAGCTAAATATGATGTTGTCCAGGTGGATGATTTACCAATTTTATTTACGATTTATGATATCAAGCACCATGTTGTTTAGACCACCTAGGCTAAACTGAAGAAGTGGTATATGACGTGCATTATTATTATTATTATTATTGCTGAACGGGTTGTGGTTCTATTCCTACTTGCACTGAAGCTCGAAGCTTATTGTACCCCGCGTTCCAGGTTTTACTCCATCAGCTTTGTTTCCCCAATAAAGTTGAGTATACAGCTGATGGGTGCTTGAGTTATTTCCTCAGTTGTCGGATATGGCCATCCGAGGTGTCTTAGCCTCAGCGAGGCTAGAACTGGACACACACACAGCAAGTGGTGTGGAGTCTCTTCCTCCTCACCGCACTTCCTACATGTGGGATCTTCTACAACCCCAATTATATTGAGGTGCCTATTCAGACAGCAGTGTCCTGTAAGTAGACCTACTGTCTTCCACAGCTGTGGTCTACTCAGCTTGAGGATTTCGCATATTATTTTGCTACTGGAGGTCCCCCCAATGAACATCCGCGATTGCCTCAGTCCCAGAAGGTCTCTCCAGCACTGAAGATGTTGTTTCCTTGGTAGTTTCTTTATAGTCCCTTTTGCGGTCAGATATGCTATCCCGTAAGTAGGTTCTGGTCCTACTAGATGTCGTTTTGCTGCAGCCTTAGCAAGGGCGTCTGCTTTTACGTTGCCTTTTATTCCTGAGTGTTCCGGCACCCACCTCAGTGTTAAGCTGTTCTGTTGTGCAAGTGTTACTAGCACATCGAGACAGTGACTTACAGCCCTGGATTGTGTTTCCACTCTCTCAAGGGCTTTTATAGCTGCCTGGCTGTCGGTCATGAAACAGATCCGCTTATTTTCATAAGCCCTCCTTATCATTTTCTCTGCACAGGCTGTTACAGCAGTCATTTCTGCCTGAAACACAGTAGCGTGGCAGCCCAGGTTAATGCTAAACGCATCTCCCGTTCTACGCCCACTAATCCCTGCTCCAATACTAATTTCCGTTTTGGATCCATCTGTGTACCAGATGGTATCATATCGAGCTCCCAGTTCCTGCTTGGTTCCTTCCGCTCCCCTATCAGGTATGAGAACCTTGAAAGGTTTTTGGAAGTTCCTTACAGTGCTGGTTCTGTCAGATTGCATGCCCAGCATGTTGTTGCTCTTAATAGAGTTGAAGATAATGGTGTGATAGCCCTCTCTGGGGATCACTTCTCCACGATCGTTAATGGTTAGCCTGTATGCTGCCAGTAGGGCTTCCGTTTCCACCACAAGGTGTAGTGGAGGGAACCCCAAAAGCGCTTCCATGGCTGCGGTAGGCGTTGTTCCCCTTGCCCCCGTAATCCCTAGACAGGCAAGTCTTTGCAACTTGTTTAGCATTGTAATACTACCCCTTTTCTTGGCTTAATGCCACCAGATAAGGGATGCATATGTTACCGTGGGTTTCATAACTTTGGTGTATAGCCAAAGAACCATTTTCGGTTTTAGTCCCCATGATTTTCCGATCATTCTCCTACAGGCCCACATTGCCCTAGTCGCTTTGATCGTTGTGTTCTTAATGTGTTGTGTAAAGGTCAGTTTACTATCTCGAGTTAAACCCAGATATTTGACCTCCCCTACTAGTAGTAGTTTTTTCCCCCATAAGCTGGGCATTCTCACGTCATTCAGATTTCTGCGCTTTGTGAAAGCTACCACAGCGGTCTTATCCGGGTTTGCCGACAATCCTTCTTTTATGCACCATTTCTCTACGGTATTTAGGGCCTGTTGCATCAGTGAAGATACAACTCCCCCAAACTTCCCGTCGATAATGATTGTGATATCGTCCGCAAATCCTTGCTCATGTATGCCCATCTGTTCCAGCTCCCACAGAAGGCCGTCAACGACCAGGCACCACAAGAGGGGAGAGAGAACTCCCCTTTGCGGGCACCCTCGCGCAGCCGAAACCTTCGCGGTCGATGCGCCCAAAGAAGCTTTGATTTTTCTACCTCTCAGAGTAGAGGAAATCCATCCAACAATGAATGGATTTACCCCACGTCTTCGAAGTGCGTTCTCTATTGAGTTGAAGGACGTGTTATCAAACGCCCCCTCTATTCAAGGAATGCGCCCAGGGCAATCTCTTATCCCACGAGTGCCTTCTCTATCCTTAGAGTCAATTCGTGAATACTCAATTCACAGGATTTTCCTAACTGATATACATACTGGTGTCGATGCAGTGGCGATCTCACCAAGATATCGTCCCTGATGTGCCTATCAATCAGCTTCTTAAGAGTTTTGAGAAGAAAAGATGTTAAACTGATTGGGCGGAAGGATTTTGCCTGGGCATATGTTGCACGCCCTGGCTTGGGTATGAATACCACTTTAACCCTACGCCACCCATGCGGCACATATTTCAGGGCAATACTTGCATAGAAACGAACCTAAAATCAGACTTTTTGTCTAATTTTTTTTTTAATTTGAACATAGCATTGGAGCTTTGGAAGCAACTATACCGGGTGCTGAATAAGTTAGCCGAACATAGGAAATTAACATGTAAAAACTTATTTATGCAAATTCCTTCTTCCCTAATTATTTTAGAGAAAAAATGAAAGACACAAAAATAATGCAGAAATATAAACTGCGAATGATAACACCATTAGATTTAATCTAGCTTTTATATAAAAGGCCAAAAAATGCTTTCGAAATCGTTAAAATTTTCATTTATCGCACTGGCCATGTAATAAATTTAATTTAATTTCTATTTTCAAATATAATTACCATGGAAACTTATGGAAACTTACCATGCCAATGCGATAAATGACAATTTTAACAATTTTGAAAGTATCTTTTTGACCTTTTAAGTAAAAGTTAGATGAAATCTAATGCTATTATTTATTTTTATTTCTGCATTATTTTTGTGTCGTTCATTTTTTCTCTAAAATAATTAGAGAAGCAGGAATTTGCATAAATAAGTTTTTATATGTTAATTTCCTATGTTCGGCTAACTCATTCAGCACCCGGTATTTAAAGGGAAATATAAATTTTCTAAATAAATAAAATGATATTCTTAATAAATTCAATTATTATAAAAAAATGTATTTTAGTTAACGGTATAGTTCAATTTTTTAATAGGTAGGTGGATAACTTGAAAGTAAAAGTAAAGGAACAAAAACAGTCAATACTACGTTAAAATTGTTTAAAATTGCGTTAGATAAGAATTATACTTTGTTGGAAATAAGCCAAGCGTTGCACGGTATGGAACAATAATTTCTAGACAAGCAAGGCTCAAGTTATTGTTAGATACAATAAACAGCCTTTGCTAATGATGACTAGTTTTAATAATATTGCTTTGTGTCCATTTTAAATATAGCGAAGAACGTTTAACAAAAAATTTTAAATTAACCATAACACAGTTTTGAAAATTTCGTAAAATATTTAGAAATAGAAATTTTATAGAAATAATATCATTACAACGTTTTTTTTGTTTTGCCAGAAAAAACTCAGTCCATGTTAAACCGAAGATAACAGATTGTAAATTTTCCAAATGTTTGCAAGATTTAAAATGATCTCTTCAGATATTATTTATTCAACAATTAACTGTCACCTATATAGAATATATCCTTTGTTTAACGATTGTTAATAAATTTTCAGAAACCGGAACTGGAAGTATTTACCAAATTTCAGGTTTAAAACTGGAAGAATATTGAATTTCCAAAAATTAAATCAAAAAAATTTAAAAATTAAGAATATTACGATAGAGGAGACCACAAAAAACGTTTGTTTGGGTCACTAAATGTAAAACGATAATTTTGTGCAACACTATACACTAAAGATATTTGAATGATATTGGTTTCAATTCGTATTATTTCTTAAAAATGTATGATACGATTGTAGAGGTTAAATTTAAAATGTTGCTGAAAAAAGAAACAAAATATGAAATCCAATACTTGAGCTCAAGCGTGAGAAAATTGAGGTTAAGTTAGAAAAGATAGACGAATTTGGATCCAAATTTCAGTTTTAAATTTTTAATTGAAATAAAGTGTCTTCAAAATTTTTAAAAATAAAAGGACACAAATAAAACACATTTTTTAAACGAGCTTTCAAAAAATGACTTTTTCTTTTTTAAGTTTAAAAAATGTGTTTTATTTGTGTCCTGTAGCTCAATATTGATAATTTTAATTTGTATTATTTTCAAGAGCTAATAATTTTAATTAATAAAAGGATAATATTTTCAAGCCTATTCGCGATTAACTTTACCGTTCTACCAAATGTCAACAACATGGCTGCTTAATTACGTACACTTGATGCTGTTTTGAGTTTCATTCTGAATTATTTTATTCTAAACCCGCGGTGAAATGATAATTCACAAAATAAAACACCAAAGGAATGAAAAATTTTGGTTTATAAACAAAACTTTCTATACTAACTATACGTATTTGATTAACTTAGTGTTTTTCCGCGTGGTGGCGTTTGCTAAACGTATATAATTAATACAATTTTTTCACTCTTATGGGTAATCTATAAAATTTGAAATAAATAAATTATTAACAATACCTAAGTATAAGTAAGAGAACCTATTGTCATTTGATCCTTGTGAACCAGTAACCTCTGTATATAAATATAAGTAGTAGGTATGCAGTATGCACTGACTTGGAATCGTTCTAACCTGTATTTTGTAACCTTACTTAGGAACCTGTAAACATAATGTAGTTTTTTATTGTCATTTTTTTATTAAATAAATACCTACTCCTATTATTATGAATTAAAACTTCAACATGATTTTCAAATATTATATTCTTATTTGCATTTCAGTCGATCGGAAAAGTATCAGAAATTGTTGGAAATTCTGATAATAGCTTTAGTTTTCACCAATTTACAATATTATTGGAAGAACATTTTCTTGCAACTTTTTCGTCAAAGTCTCTAATTATCTAATTACGAAATCTTTAATCAATAAGTTCAATTTATAAATATTTCGCAAAGTCGTTAATTGACGTCAAAATAGCTCTCGGCAAAAAATCATGTGACCGTCCGATGTGCTTGAATTACTGATTAAAGAAAAACATCATTTTTCCGAGAGATAAATATTTCGAAAATTTTGTGTACAGCACTTGTTTGGAATTCCCTTCAAAGTCATTAAAAATTTTTAGAATTGGAAATCTCTGGAATTCCTTAGAAACCGTTGGAATTTTTTGGAAATTTTAGAATTCATTGGAAATCAATAAAATTCTTTAAATTTATAATTGTTTGGAAATTCTTGGAATTCCATAGAAATAAAATTTCTCGTCCGTTGATTTACTGTTCCGCCTATTTTTATAAATTGTCTTATTTTTTTCCCGTTAAAGAAAAAAACTTTATTATGGCAACAAAAACTTTGTTGCAGCAGCAAAAAACTCTGTTGAGGCTATAGCTACTAAACTTAACTCGTGAGAATAAATAACATTAAAAACTTCAATATAACAAGTTAATCAAATAATATAACAGGAATTATATTTGAGCTTTCAGCGAGTTATCGCTTTTGGCAAAAGGATTTCGACTTTCGATTTATATTGAAGTTATGTTAGGGCAACAAACCCTTTTTCAGTGTATTTTCCACTTTTCCAAATGTGTTAGTATAGCCTTTACATACTCACTCTCTTACTTCTGCGGTGCACCAGTTAAATTTAATAATTTATTTTAAAAAATTTTGACAATTTGATATTTATCGTAATTTGGCTATAATTTTTAAATTTGATACTCACAACTGCACCATATTATATCAGGTATAGGGGTGTATTCAACTCCAATATATCATTTTATTAATTAAAATGAATTTTATTTTTATTTCATTTTTTGAATGTAAATTTCGATAAATGTTATGAGAATGCATATTATTACATTGTTTAAACTTAAATCAGAACCACGCTTGTGACCCGGACGCCACGCTAGCGACATGCAATGGTGTACGATTTTCATTATTTGGCTTATATTTCATTGTTTTCATTATTCATTGACTGGGCCAAAATATTTCGGACATATACTACTAATAGATTTTATATAATAAAACACAAATTTTAAATAAATATTATTTATTTTAAAAATTTAAAAAAATTATTGTATTTCGAAATAAATATGTTATTTATATTATTTTACAAAAATTCACATGTATTTTCTCAAATCTCCTTACTTCACTATTTCTCCTTGGTATTATTTTGTGACAAACGGTTCTTGAGACGTTCTGGTAAAAAGATTATTATTTAAATGTACTGTTATTTTTTCTTAGCTAAATAGATGGGACTTAACCGTCCCTCAAAATTCAACTTCTTGAGGCCATTGCTTATTTGGCCCTGGTCTATATAATAGCGATGTTCAGGTCGCAAGCGTGACCGTAGCGTATAAATATAATATTAATGAATTAATCCCAAATTAAGTTTTTTAAAAATTGGCAGCTATTATAAATGCAGGACGAGATAATATATGATATAATCTCAATTACATCGTTTATCTACCGATTACTTATATTATTATAAAAAAGAAATTAAAAATCTTAAACAACCGCTATAAATTTTGAGTAGCTAACTGTACTAACTTTAGAGCTTTTTTAAAAAATGAATAGCTGTGTGATTTATGAAATTCTTTATGAGAACTTGACCAAACAATACTCACTTACCTCATGTTTATAAAAACTATTCATTAAAAAATTAATAATATTATGAATTATAAAAAACAATCTATCTGCTGTACTGTTAATAATGAAAAACAATGTACCTACAGCTTTTCGACAGACTACAATAATTTATCACTATTTAACTTGTTATTAAAACTCACAGGTTGAGAAACTGATACAAAATGCACAATAGTAATCCTTCTTAGCTCATAATTTTTTTTTTTCTAGTCAAAATTATTATCTAACTAATGAAAAATATTAATTAAATTAATTTTTTCCAGGACATATCTGCAACAGACTACACCTTTGCTAATAATTCCAACGAAGTTAGTTATGGAACTGCGTCCAGTCGTATAGCTGAAGTTCCAGTTGAAAATGTTTTTTCTAAATCACAAATCGAAACTTTAGAATGGCAACTAAAACAAGTAAGACTTTCTTGCAGTAATATTTCAAAATATACATGGTTATAATTTTAGACAGAAGCCAGTCGAGAGATGTACCGAGCAGTAATGCTGCAAGTTGTCAAATTCTTAGAACGAGCACATCGTAGTTTAAAATTGTTAGGTTCTAAACTCAATGGAAATTTCCAAACAATTCCAAAAACTAAACACGAACTTGGATTATCACGAATTAATGAATGTGATTCTGCAGACTCTACATTTAGTTATATGAACCCCATATTAGAAAATGACGAAAAAAGTGATACATGGTAAAATTTAATAGATACAATTTAAATAAGTTTTTAATTTTTGAATGTTAATAGGAAGCGATCCAAGAAAATTCCACCTTTATTGGAAGAAATGCTTCCGGAAAAATTATCTCAAGAAGCATTTATGTTACTACGGACTGCTGAATCTTTGCTCAACACGAAAGCGCCAGATTTAACGTACACAAATGCAGATAAGGATTTAAAATTTTTAACACAACTTGCCAAAGAATTTCCGTGTGTTGAAGACCAATTAAGTCAAGAAGATGATTATAGTAATATTTCGATATTAAGCTTAGAACCTTCTAATCTAGAAATGCAGCCATCGAGAATTAAACAAAGCATGTCGTTAAATAAATCTCAAATGAAAATAAGAAATAATAAAACTTCAACAAACTTGAATAACTCGAAAACTAAAATTAACGCCAATTCCACCTACGATATTGTAGATAGTCATGTCAGAACTGATAGTTTTTGTTCTCTTAAATCTGTAAACGATATAAATAATATTAAACTTGAACCATTTCAAGTCCAAACGCACAAAACAGAAGTGCTTCCCATCAGTAGTGCAAGCTCTGCTGAAGATGAAAGTGGATTTTCTTCTATAACCTCTTTTCAAGATATAGGAATACCGTTAACGTATTCGATGAACACAGAAGAAAAAAATAAACCAAAAGAAAGTAGTTTAAGTAAAAGTATAGATTGTGAAAAAAAAATTCAAAAGCCAAAACTAAACGAAATAAAATTATGGAATACGACAACGCAAAATGATGAATTAGAAAAATTATATAATTCCAACTCAGTTGAAAAACTGAGTATAACAGAAGAAAAACCTTTAAAAGTTTTGTGGGTGTAATATTTCCATTTTGAAAAGTTACACCAGCCATTAATAACTGAAAACCAGTAACTGTATCTACATTTTTTAATACTTTGTGTTATTGTGTGAAGCTTTTGTAAGTCCTTAACTTGTATTATTTATTTTGCACGTTTCCTTTCACCTAAACAAAAATTACGTTTTTGTTAGTGTGTATTGTTTGAATGGAACGAATATTTTGATGTGTATTTATTGATTGACTTATTTACTATTTTTGAATTAATATTATTTATAATAATATCTATCTTTATGTTGTGTTATCACTTTTCGTAACAATTATTTATTTTACGAACTGGAAAACTACAATATTACAAATCTGTTTGGAAATTTAAGATATTATATAAAAATTTTAATAGAAGTATTTATTTAATCACTTTACCTACCTATTTGTAAAATGTAAGTAATTGTGTTTTTTTTATTATTTTGTTAATTTACATGTATGTATGTATGCCGTATTATTAAGCGTTTATAATTACAATAAATGAAAAAACAATTTAATTATTATTAATGGGTCCATAAACTAATAATTACTTAAGAATTATTCGGGGAAATAATTTATACGAACTTGCAATGGGGTCAGAAACTGAGATTTAAAAAGTTCCCACTTTTCAAATGAATAAAACATTCAGTGGCATACTCATAAAGAGAATATATCCCCCCTCCCCCCAGGTTTGGGGTTGCAATAAAAATAAATTGTAATATGTCCTGTTGTAATCAGATTGCATTTCCCAATTAATATTTACCAAATAAAATTTATACCTCATTTGTTCTTAAAACTTCTAAATTTCGTTCTCTCAACAATGCGCATTTGGAATCTACAGATAATGCAATAAGATGAAGTAATCTTAGGTATTCCGATTGCTCTCTGTATTCCAAGACAAATCAGTTATCCCAGAAGACCTCGTTTGCAAAATCTCTGTATCCAAAAAGGATCCTAATCTTCAGGATACCTGGATACACGAGTACCCCAAATTAAGAGAAGGGCACTTCGAAAGAAACCTTTTCACCTAGGCAGAAACGTCGGAAAACGTAAGAAACCTCCTCCCAGCAAGAGTAGTCCAGACGCGAAACTTTACGAAGAACGCACGACCGAAGTTAATGTAGAAAACGCATATATAGTCAGGCGCGTAAGTATGTCAACTGCTAACCAAGTAGCTGGTAAGAAAGAGCGATAAGTCCTTAAAAGATCAGAGATCACCAATACAGGTTCAGGAAGCGCAGATCCACAATCGACGCCGTGAAGAGAATTGTAAAGAAAACAGCTAAGGACAATGCTGGGGACATGGAGGAAAACGAAAAATTGTGACCCTGATTACCTTCGGCATAAAAAATGTAGAAAATATGAAAAATAGAGGGGTAAACTCCAGCCTGGTGAGCTACTTATCAGAGAAAGAATCTATAATTACAGAGGAAATGTACATCGGCAGCACGAATATGACCAGCGGTGTGCCGCAGATCTCATAAATCGCAAGCGATGTTGATTACTGGTAGAAGGAAAGTAGGAAATTTTACATTTGATATGGACGCACATACAATCCACCCCAAGAAAAATATAAAGGTGCTGGGTATCGTATTGGACGGCAGGCTAAGTTTCGCGACGCACCTCACAGCGGTGGTCGACAAAGCGGATAGAGGCTGCATGGCATTATAAAGGCTGATGCCTAATATGGGAAGCCCCAAAACTACAAAGAGAAAAGTCATTGAGACAGAGATACAATCAATCATTATCTACGGGGCTCCTGTGTGGGTTCAGGAGGTTCGTGTGCAAAAATTCCGCAAGGTGATTTAGCGAGAATCCAGAGGAAAACAGTGCTGCACATATAGAATGGTGTCGGAAAGCGTGATACTCGTGATAGTAGGCCTGCCCCTTTTGACCTCATGAAAACTACGCCAAGAACGTAGAACGGAAAGAAAATAGAGAAAAGTTAATGAAATCCTGGTAATTAAGATGGGATGTATCTGAAACCGGCTCATGAACTAGAAGGCTCATACCAACAATAGAGCCATGGGTATCCCGAAACCATGGAGATGAAATTCCATCTGACGCAGATCATAACTGGACATGGATGCTGCAATACGTATTGATATAAAATGGAAAAGCCAACATCAGAGCATGCTATCATGTTCTTAATATCTACTCATTTCCTACTTATTTAGGAAAAGTATTTTCTAAAAATATTTTTTATATTTGATTAAGTATTTTGAATTGAAGTTGTGCATTGATGATAAAAAAATATCTCAAATGATATCATTTCATATCAAAGAAATCAACTCGATAAGCTATAAATTTGACAACTTTCAAATAATGATTGATTAATGATTTGTATACCAGAAAGATTAAGATTATCTACAAAAGGAAAATATTACAATAAGGAAAGATTTTAAAATAAAGCTGTCATAAAACATGATAAGTGGGTTTGGTACGCTAACCCATCAGTTTTTACAAATTTTGATATACTATGAACGCTTCTATATATCGTATTTGTATCAAGATTTTGTTAGTGAAAAAAAACAGCATTACAAAAAAACGTTGGGCTAATGTACACTAGGGAGCCATAAAACAATAAACAAAACCCCTTATATTGAGCGATACATTATATTGGCCAAATATTGGATGAAAAAAGATTTAAAAAAATTAAGTTTGAGAAGATGAAGCTGCATAAGTTAACACTTTGAGAGAATAAGTTTTTCTCTTTGTTAATATGTCTAAGAGCCTAATTTATAATTCCTGTTGGATGACCAGTGGAAATGTACTGCTATGCATGCAGAGCTTTGCACAAATAAAAACAAGGAATTAAAGCTGATGTATAATAAAATTCAATATGAAATCAAGCGAAATCTTTCAATTTAAGAAGAAAAGTGGGTATTATAATTATTATAAAATTATAAGTAGAGCAAGTAAAGGCCATCACTCCAAAAAATTTTGTACACTAAAATTATACAATTTAAAAACTTTCAGTAAAATTGAATAGTTGTGACGATTTTAATTTAATATACAAACTCTCGTACAAATATTTTTTAGTAAAATTACTTTTTATAAACATTTGGAATGCACATTTAAAATAATTTCATAAACCCAAAGAAGAAGGAAATAATATATCAAATGAAATAAAGTATACTAAATATCTACTTTCGTCCATAATTAATATACTAATGAATTTTTTGTAATTTTTATATTTCATATTCTTAGAAATAAAGTATATTCATATTCAACTCGGACGTTTTTGTTTTACATTAAATCGAAATATTTCAGACACTTTCAAATACATATTATTATATCTATTATTTAGTGTGAAATTAGATCAAACGGTAAATCAAGTCGAAGGTATATGCCATTTAAATCTATTAAAAGCTAAAACGACTTATTCCCTTTATCCCTCAGGTTTACAAAATATACAAAATAAACAGTATCTTACAAAACAATAAAAATCTCCCAAAATCAGTTGTGGAAATTATTTTATTTTAGGCAGATGGGTTAGCTTTCATTAATTTGATATCTGCGTCAATCATACTTTTTACAAGTTCTTTAAACGATATTTTAGGATTCCATTTTAATTCTGCTCTAGCCTTGGAAGAATCACCCAATAATAAATCCTAATAAAGTATATTGTAAATAATTTACATTAAAATTTACTATTAATAAACTTACAACTTCGGTGGGGCGAAAATATTTTTTATTAACACGAATTCGAACTATACCACTACCTTCTTCCTTTCCAACTTCGTCTACCCCTTCACCTTCCCACACGATAGATTTGCCAACACATTTAAATGCCTCCTCAACAAACTCACGCACACTATGTGCTTCCCCAGATGCTATGACATAATCCTTAGGAAGGTCTTGTTGCAACATTAACCACATTGCCTAAAACTCATTCTACAGAAAAAAATACATATGATTCATGTAATCTTTACTTCAACGTAATCTGCTGCATGTCCCCAATCCCTTTTAGAATCCAAATTTCCTAATTCAAAAGTTTTAGACAAACCTAATTCAATTTTAGCTATTTCTCTTGTAATTTTGCGAGTTACAAAAGTCTCACCTCGTCGAGGACTTTCGTGATTAAACAATATTCCATTGCAAGCATACATATTATATGCTTCTCGATAATTTACAACAATCCAATATGCATAAAGTTTAGCACAAGCTAAAATTTAGACATTTAAAAATCACGTAAAGCAATTTAGTATCAAATTCTTACCATATGGTGATCTAGGATAAAAAGGAGTAGTCTCACTTTGAGGAATTTCTTGAACTTTGCCGTACAATTCAGAAGTAGAAGCTTGATAAAATTTTACATGATTTTCCAAACCACACGTTCTAATAGCATCTAACAATCTTAAAGTACCTACGGCATCTACTTCGGCAGTATATTCGCTGAGATCAAAAGATACTTTAACGTGACTTTGTGCAGCCAAATTGTAAACCTCCTTAGGTTTTATCGTCAATATAATTTTAGCCAAACTACTAGAATCTGTCATGTCACCATAATGCAATTTCATATTACCACCACTGTGTTTGAATTTATCTGCATATAAATGTTGGATACGTGTGGTGTTAAAAGTACTGGCTCTACGTATAATACCATGTACTTCGTATCCTTTTGCTAGCAAAAATTCTGCTAAATATGATCCATCCTACAGATAAAAAATTATGTATAAATCTTCATAAAACCGCAAACAAATATTTCAATACCTGTCCGGTGATACCGGTAATTAAAGCAACTTTTCTTTCAGAATCTCCAGACATTTTACCTAGTTAACATAACCTATAAAATGGAGTCAATTGTTTTTAATTTATTTTCAAATTTTTGTATTTTATTCCATATTTTTCTTGATGTCACGTAAAACCTGTATACTTCCTCAACATATACTGTCACATACAGGTACGTGGACAATCGTTAATCGCATCTCATATCTCGCAACGTAAATAGCAGTTTGTTTGAATACGTATACAAACAGTCAATATATTGTACTAAATGCAAACACCACAAAATAACCAATTTCTATAATATTTAAATGATAAGTACTTCTAGTAGAATAATAAAAAAATTAATTTTTGTAAATAAAAAGATTATTACAAGCAGGGACGGCGTATTAAAAGCTAAGGTCATTCGACATTGCACGGTTTAATTAATTCATTTTAAAAACGGCTGGACGAATTATCACAAACTTTTTGTTTTTACGTCGGTTAATTTAAAAATGCCACCTTTTTTGACAATATCATTTTGCAGCTTCATTAAACCAGCGGCGTTCCCGAGGAGTGGGCCGCGAAGGTCTACCCTCAAAAATGAACAACAGTAGTATATGAAATCAGTTCCGAAAGTGAATCATTTTCGAACGTGTGCGATATATTATGCTTAATAAAAACTAAAACACATTTTATAAAAAATTTTCTTGTAACAGTTTTATCAAACGTACTTCCGGATACAGCGAACTAATCTAATACTTCGACTAGTTATATCAGCAGCTTCCTTATAAGCAGAAACCACTATATGTATTTAAAATTAAAATAACTATATACTTACAAGTTAAGGACTGCTAACACTCAACCAGAAACAGATTTGTGAGCTTTTAATTAATATCAAAGCAACTTATAGCAATAATTCAACAAAAGCAAATTAAGAGTAACAATGAGTTATTTATAAACATCTTTATTAAAAATAATTTACCATTTTACATAATGTACATAATCGTTTTTAAAAGTACATTGCATAATTAAATGTGGTTTGTTTTAAAAGAAACAGTTATTTGCAAATAAACAAATAAAAACAAACTCCGAAAAAATATCGGAAAATCAAAATCATTTATTACGTTTGAAATCAATTTAATATAATAATTAATATTGTTAAATGAAATTGATAAAATTAATTTCACATTAAAGGAAAACATTTAAAAAATTGGAATTGGATGTAAACGTAATCAATGATGCCCGTATAATTTTAAATCACAATAAATTTCTTCTTAACTTAAAAAATGTTTCAGAGTCATAACCTAATTTTCAAACCCGTTCCAAAAAGTAGTAGTTAGGTACTATAAAATTATAAAAAAATAGCTTTTCCGTATCGAGAAGTTTTTTTTAAACACATCACAATTTTTTCTTAAATAAATGGATGAAGGAAATGATTGGGAATTAAATATTAATTTATTAAAGAAAACTTTTATTGAAATAATCTTTACAGTGAAAATAGTATCACAAATACTTCATTAAGTTACATGTCTTTTACAAATAATTCTTTCGTAGCAAAAATGTTATTTTACTAGGACATGCTTTAATTTCGTTATCAACACTTTTTCTCAACAATTTTTACACAATTACCGGTAATATTTGTACTCTAAATTTGGCAAAAAATACATAGGTAGAAAATAAGACATCCCAATCATTTCCTTTGTGATGTCACTATAATGAAGCACTTCTATGTAACGTTTTCATTACACACAGAAGTATTTAAAACTTCTTCGAAAGATTGCTCTAAACAATGTTTCAGTTCCATATAACTTACAACCAAGATACTTTGTTCGTCACGTGACATTAGACACACCTAAGAAAAATTTATATCACATCGTTAATGCAATCTGTTTGCTCATCATTTGAAAGCAAAAAAAAAAAATTCCCTTTACCTTTTCGGGGACTCCCGTATCTAGTTTATTGAGGCATTGAACAACGTGAGCCATATCCAGCCAAGGTCGACCTTCTTCCGTAACTTGATGAAATACATAATCTCGAAACAGTTTCAACATGTAGCGATCACCAGTTTCAGACCATGTGCCATCCATGTTGAATCTGTTACGCAAAATAAGAGATTTTAAATGAAATTTAAGAAAAACCATGTTAAATATTCGTACTCGGGTCTTTCATTGATGGTTCCCAATTTAACAAGTAACCTAAACAAACGTCCGTTTTCCATTTCTTTCGAAACCTCATTCTCCAATATATCTGTGCGTGATTGGATGCTATCAAGTTGTATGTAAAATCGAGCTCCGATCATTGGCATTAAATCGGTTACATTTCTTCGTTGCTGTTGTGCTAAGAGATACCTGTCACATAATAACTGATCTATACATTTTCTGAAACAATTACATTCGAATGTAGCAAAAATACAAAAATATTAAGTTCCCACGTAAGAAACAATTTAGATAATCTTACTAGGCCTCTAAACGTAAGAAGAAATATTTCTGCAATTTTGGCTGATTAGTTCAAAAAAAAAATATATAAAATGTTTTCATTACATAATTAAGTTTCTCAGATCTGTTGTATAAATTCTAGTGACTACTTCCATTGCGGTAGATATGTTTTCTCTTTGTACGGCCATTGTTGATTTGCAAGCCAAAGCAAGTACAAGTTTACCGAGGGCAGTTAAGTCTTCTTGTTGATAATGTTGAACTAATGCCACAGGATTGCTCGATGTGCTGGTGTCATTCATTATTACGTCCATGACACCTAAACAGCTTAATCTCAATCTATTACCCATCGTTATAATTATTTTCGTAGGATCCAAACTTCGACAAGCCAAACCTATAAAATATTGTTCGAAATATTCAATGATATATGTATCCAATAATATTAATTACCGGCAGCGTGAATTACTCTCAATGCAGAAGTAAGTTGAATAATGTAGTTCCATATTAGTGCTTCTGGCAGCTTATTATTTTGTTGATGACGTAAAATATTATTTTTATGATGACTGTAGGGACGTGGAGAAGTCGGATCGGTAGCAAATGGATCGACGTAGCCGTTTAATTGATCCGAAGCAAAATGCTTTGTAAGCAAAGTTTCAGATCCTGGATGATAATCGTAAACAAACACCATAGCTAATAATGAAGCTTATTAATATTTTATTTACAACAGAGGTAAATCAATTAACTTACAATTATCACCAAATGCTTTAGTAGTAAATACTTCTTTTAATTGTACTATGTTGGAATGAACAAGTTTTTTCCACATATCCACATAAGTCATGCATTTTGTATTTTGTAATCGAAAACCTAAAATATTTTTATAACTTTCGAGTTTGAGAGTTCAAAATTGAAATTAAAATACCGTGTATTCGTCTTAAACAATGTCGCGTACCAGTCTTGATATGAATTGCTTTATACATAGAAGCTTGGTATCCCAAGTGAGCTTTTTGTAGAGAATTCGTTGGAATTGGTTCCAAGGGGCATAGTTCGTGATAATTATCAACCTCTTGAGGAATATCTAAAACAATTATTAATGAAATAAAATACCCCGTTTTTTTACATTTAATTGTAAAAATTTTAATTTTATCAAATAACGTAGGTAACGATTAGAAAGAAAACGAGACAATCTTTTAAAGGGACAAAAAAAAATTTGTCGTTTCAAAGTTGGCAACCATTTCTCAAGAAGCAAATTTGATATCCTGAATTGTGTTCTCCTTAGCAATCTTCGAAAATTGGCAACCCTAAATTAATATTAATTTATATCCAAAAACAACATTCCTGTTATGTAAATAATTGTTTAATTGATTTTTTTGGTTTTTTAGAATAATTAATTAAATTAATTTTATTATCGTATTAATTTGCTTTTTAAATAAGTAACGCCAAGGTTTTCCTATTACATAGTTTATAGTAGATATGAGTTAAAATTATTTATTGGCGATCACAAACATCTTTAATAGCTAATCCGGCAAATTTAATAATAATTAAATCTTTTTGTTTTCTAATTCTTTTTATTTTATATCTTTAAAATTGGGAACCATTATAATATGGACTATCTATATAAAATATAACTTGTTTTGGGGATCATCATACCGATTGCAATGTATCTGTGATTGGTTTGTGTTTCTGTCCTATCTTAACCGTGATAAGGCTAGAGAGATATAGATTAAAAGCAGATAGATATGAATATCGAAGGAAGTCAAAAGCTGAGTAATTATGGTCTTCAATTATTGATCTTGCAGAAACCTGAATAACTATGTCGTTTACATATTATGGTAACAATCTACTGGAAAATCATTGCGATTTTTAAATTATGTCTTCAAATTATTTTGGAGTAATGCATTACTTTACTGAACATGTACTTTAGTTAAATTTGGTACAATAAACGTACTTTATATTTTATAATTTATTTTTAATAAAAAATTAACTAATCTGCGGGTAGTGATTATATATTCAAAACAAGTGTTTAAGAATCTCTTTAATTCGTTCCTTTTGCAACTGCCCAATTTCTTTTAGCTTTAAAATTTAATGGGCGCTCCAACCAACGCCTTAATAAAAATCAAATCTAATGGTCACAACAGAATATAAAGTTTTATTTTTAAAATCAGTTACAGTGGATTAAGAGACAAAGAAGAGGCGTTCGGTTTTAAATTAATATCGAGCATGGCAATTATTAATAAATAATTCATTTGTTAATGTTTTAAAGAAGCAATTGGCTATAAATATCACAGTTATAACATCATTTAAATATTTTTATTTGCAGCCTACGTTTTTATTTTATTTTAAAAAGCATAATTTTTCAAATTCAGTAGTGTAAAAATTCTAATCAATTATGTAAAAAAATTGACCAAAGTTATTAAATATAGAAATTAAAAAAAGAAGATAGAATTTAGATAAAAAGCATTGATTCAAATTAAAATATTTTTTGAAACGATATATTCATGTAACCAGGCGCAAAAGTGGTTACTTTAAATCAAGGAACGAGTCACAAAGCAAATTTTTATAAAAACTTTAAATAAAACATATATTTCATAGTTTTCATAAGCCATTTAACACTTGTGAAATAATAGGTAAATACCTAGGTACCTACTAAATAAAAATAGGTACAGAAGTAGGTACTAAAAACACCCATTAAAAACAACTGGAGACAATATTGTTTTAGATGTCAATTATGATTTTGTATGGTGTTTTGTTTTGACAAAGCCAACATTTAATTTTCTGATCTTTTATTTTTATTTAACATTTTTTAATATAAAGGGATGAAACAGAAATAATAGACCCCACATCTTATATATAATTAAAATGAGGATAAAGAACTCTATTAAAAATATGTCATAGCCAACTATAGTTTCCATTTAAAAAAGCACAACTTTATACAGTGGAGTCCGCTTATTGGAATCACGGTTAATGTTATCATTCGGGTATTGTTATCACTTTTGCGAGGAACGGGCCGGACGTATATGATTACACACAAGAAACATCGCTTATAGTAATCAAAATTCGGTTTATATTATCAAATTTATTATTCTTAAAATTATTTTCTCCCACGACCAAAGGAATTAGTTTTCAGTTGCAAGCATTTTTTTATATTGTGCATGAGCCACCCACATACTCGTATAAATATGTACCACATATTCATTACGCGATTTTTAAATCAGGTGTTAGCAAGAAGATTTGTCTAGTTTGCTGTTAATATACGATGTAATTCAATCCTATCTGAAAACTTCGCAATGAGTGACTTCAAAAAGAGACGTGATTTGAGCTTAATTGAAAAAATAAAAATTTTAGAACAATATAATAAGTTACCAAAAATAAGCCAGGGGAATGCAGCATTGCAATTAAACATTTCACAACCACTTTTGTGTAAAATTAAAAAAAAATATGTTGAAATAGAAGACGCTGCAAGATGCAGATGAGATCGTCAGATTTCCAAACGAACTTTTTATAAACAATTTACTCCTCGCACAGCAGAGACAAACAACTTTAGATGAGTTTTTTTAATTTGTTATTTTTCTTATTAATTACTAATAAATAACCAATAAAATTTTTTTTCTTTTTTTGTTATCATTCGGTTATTGTTATCAAAAACCCCAAGTCCCGAAGTGATCACATTAAGCAGACTCCACTGTATTATAACTCTGAAACTAACTTAGATATTTAAAATCTCTTTATCCCATTTTATTGCCCTTAAAAAAGTGTCTGAAGAAAGTGTAAATATTTTTTCTATAACTTTACAAACAACCGGGATATCGACATTTAACAAAAAGTCGAAAAAGTGAACTTTTGGCCATAACTTGAAAATGAAAAAGATATCGAATTCGGGTTTTCACCATTAAACATTTCTCAAAAAAAGAGATCGAGGATGCGCCATCCATTTTTCGATTATCTCCTATAGTTACCGATTTCCCCATAAGAGGGATCGAAATTGAGCTACCCTGTACGTAAAAGGATTCCTAGCATCAGGCAAGTTACCCCATGTCGATATGTGCCCTCTGAGGTTTGTTAAAATCGCCGCTTACATGTTTGCTACAGTTATGCTAGTTTTGCTATTTTTTAAAATGCAGGATAATACACGGCTATTAATACGACAGGACCGATGTACGAAAAGTAATTGAAAAGAGTTGAAAAGTACCACAAGCTAGACCAAAGCTTTTACAAGGTAATAGAAAGTCAACTATAAATAGATCAGAAAAATTCCTTAATAACCTAAAACCACCGTTGAATAAAAAATTATCTTCCGTACTTAAAAATTTAACTTTAATTTACTCGAAACTGCATTTTAAAAATTGGTGTGCACATTTACTCAAAAACTAAAAAAGCAATCAACATGTACATTGCGAATTCGAGTAGACAATTAAATTCCATCATCGATAAACCTAAAAATTCCACAATTTTACATAATGTTTATTACGCAATGAAAGCAATAATTATTCTGTAAATCTCAACTTTTGTTTTAATTTTTTTGTTATTTCTTTTAATTTAAAACATTATTTTACTAGGTTTTTAGGTTCAGCAACGACAAAAACAAAAATGAATGAAAAATGAATCCCACTTTTGCGGGATTAACCCTCCGGCAGTCGCGTCGGCGAACACAGGTCCGCACTGTTGATAAAATTTGAAATTGTTTACATATTCATCATTATATCGAATGGATGTGTGTAGGTATGCTTTCCTGCCACAAGTGTGGTTCTCAGAAGAACAGAAAAACAACAATTATTTGCAGTTCCTGTGAGAAATTTGTTTGTCTAGACTCTAAAGCATTGCTATAGAAAAGTTACCTGTTCTACCTCCCTCGAAACCGAAGTATTATAACAATTATAAGTACTAAACAAGAATTTCGTTTGTATTTACTAAATTGTTGAATCAATATAGTTTATTTAGTAAACTTTTAATTTTGAATAAAATTTGTTTTCTTTTAATAGTTTTTGTGTGACATGCAACATAATCTCACAAAACAACTGATATCTCATCATGCGGACCTAAGGACCGCAGCGCGACCGCTCGTGTTAAAATAAATGGCGCGACTGCCGCAGGGTTAAAGTACTATTTTTTTTACGCGCAATATTGCGCGCTATTGATCTGAAACTTTGCATATGGCTTCTTACGACTACATACGACAAATTGCTGAGAGGTTAAGGCAAGGGGGTAAATTTTTTACTCGGTTTTTCGATATCTATCGCCGTTTTTGAGTTATTGCAAATTCAAATTATGAAATTTAGTTATTAAAAAATGTAATTTATCATTTGCAGCGAAATTGTGAAAAATAGTATATATAATATACACCTTGGGACTAAGGTTCTTATCGGCAGTACAATGGGCTCGATTTAGTGGCCTATGTGCGCGTGGGGATACCTCCCTACCCTCCTACCTAAAATCCAGAATCTTGAGAAGGTTCTTATCATCCCGTGTACGACTTTTGCACTCGGCTAATGCCTCGTGCAAAAGTAGCACTTTAGTCCCATGATGTATAATATACTATTATTCCCTCAAAACAAGAACTGAAGTAGTCACTTAACATCCAAAAATGCAAAAAATAATTTTGTTAGCTTTTTTATTTTTATATTAGAGCAAATTTGAAGTAATAATTTTTTCAATGTCAAACACAAAATTTTTATTTTTTATCAAAAATATTCAAGCTTGATTTAGTCCGAGATTAGTTAAATTTCAGAGATTAATGTCGCAATTAATTGGTTCAGGCCCATTACCTTATATTGGTAATATTTACATATTATAATACATACGAAATTATAAATACTGACATTGATAAAAAAATAGTTTTTTAAATATTGAAAACGTAACCAGCTGTGAGATAAGACAATTAATTTAAATTTAATCTATGATATTACGTAATATGTATAACAAAAAGGTTATCTGCATATAAGTAAATAAACATTTTAAACGCCATTCAAATTTTAGCTTTAAGCATGTGAAATATTAAAATAGATTTTTTTAAATATTTCTAAAAATTTAAATAAACCAAAAAATGTGCATACATACATTTTTTAAGTGTGAAAATGTTTCTAGTCTAACTCCCGTCTTTAATTTATCAAGTGTAAGACTAAAATACTTCACAATTAATATGTTTTTATTAAAAATTATAAACTCACTGTCTTTGTCCATAATTACGAAACATACATGAATTTCAAAAATATTTCAAAGTGTATTGAACCCTCAACCCTCCACTGCGGCTACTACTAATACCAAAAAAGAAAAAAATAATAATAAGGTGTTACTAAGAATAAGTCGACTTATGTTGATTGGAAAAACTGGCAAGCAAAGAATTCGTGTTAAAAATAACTGAAGAATTTACAAGACAGACAACCATGCAAAACATTTTTGTGACTTTTTTGTTCTACTTTAAATTTAATAAATTATTACAAGACAAATGAAGAGATAGATTAATTTTGAACTTTAAATTAAAGTTTAAAAAAGATTAAGTAAAAATTGTACCTGGAAATTGTTCTGGATCAGGTTGTATGAGTGTTAGAGCATTGCGATTCAAGATGTCCATACGAGTATCTTCGGATAGGAAGAAGTATGAATTGCCACCTCTCGACTTAATAGTAGAAACGTGGCTAGGAGTGCCAGGATAAACTTGATATCCTGATGCTAAACTACTATTATTAGCGGATATTGAACTTAAGCTTTCATTAGTATTGACAGAATTTTCAGCAGGTGTTGAATAGAAATAGGTAGTACCTCCAACATTTTCCTACAAGTGGTAAAGTATAAGTGACGTGATTAACAAAAACCATGTTTATTTTACTTGATAAGCTGCAACTGCAAGGGTACCAGTTGGTTTTTCTAAAACTGCATGAGGAATAGGAGAGCAATTGCTAATGGCGTGAGGAGGAGGAGACGGCTGAGGAGTTATATTATGAGGTGAAACTGTGCCGCTATGATGGGGCGACTCGATAACGTTACGAGAAAATCCTGGCCCTGTCGTAGTTCCCGACAATCCTGGGAATGAATTAAAGAAGTTTGGAGATGCTAAATATAAAGAAATTGTTAGTATAACAAACTAATTTTTAGATATAAAATTACCTGATGTACTATTACCTAAGATGTGGCTGCTCGGTACAAATTCTGGAGACTGTACAGTGACCTTTTTTGAAGAAAGAGGAGACCCGATTCCAATTTTTGAAAAAGATTGAGTCAAATTAGCTTGTATGATTGGTGTACTTGAATTTTGACGACCCTAAATAAGCAAGTTAGTGTTTGTTTCCAATGTAAGTTCAAGTTAATTACCATGTAAGTGGCTAATTTTGACTCCTGAGGTACTCCGTTGGGTGAAAAAACATACATAGAATGATCCATTGCTTTCTCTGGAATATAAACGAAGTTCATAATATTGTTCAACAAATGAAAAATAAAATGCTAATGGAATTGAGAACGTATAAAAAGACCGCAAGTCTGCAACATTTTTTTTTCCAAGTGTAACAGGAGGTTAATTTATTTCAAAGCGATGCACTGCCACAAAAATGTTTCGATAATTTTCACTTTCACGATATTGACCAATTGCGTATCAAAATATTGTAACTAGTAATTGAAAGCCAAAAAACATTAGATTAAAACCGCTACAATAAATACAACAAGATAAAGATCCACCAAGATACTGTTTAGCGAAATGTATTTATGTAATTATTAAGTTACGCCATTTTTACTACAAATCATGAAATTTTGACATTTTCAACAATATTATACGTACATATTATCAAAACAAAAACTAATGCACTTCATATCAATCCTCTTTCATATTTCAACTTTTTACTTGTTTAGATTTGAGAGTGGGGACCACAATATGGAGGCAAATGTTTGATTCTCTGTCTTTCTTCATTTTGTACCTGACATTTAGGAATTTTAGCAGCGCCAAATTAAAATATAATACCAAACTTTAAAAAAATCAAACTTCAATAATTTTAATTATCAAATTTTATTTTATTTTTTAAAAAATTTACAATCTCGTGATTTTGCAATAAAGCTTTTTTCTTTTCTCTTAATATTTCGTGTAATAAAAAATTGGTAGTGAGATATTCGGAAGTCGAATTTCCCCCGTTCGTCGTAGCCGTAGCAGCATTGTTACATTTTTCCGCCTCCGGACTAGAAAGTTCAGATTTTTCGGTATTTGTTTTACTATCGTTCCACTCGTTTTGAGATTCATAAATATCGCATTTTAGATTTAACGATGCAGCTTCTTTCGTCTTTCGTTCATTTTCTGATAACTTTTTATGTAACAAGGTGTTTAAACGTTCCTTGACGCTTTCTGGATCCATATGTCACTAGTTATCATTTGATTATCAATTTTTGATAACAAATTAATCGACACTAATTAATTTTGATTACTTCAGATCGAAAATCGACACCTGGCCGTAAAAAACTGCTTTATCTCGTTGCCTCTTTATAAACAGCTGTTACAATCATAACAATGCATTGGTTTACTACTTCCATAATTTTACTACACGCGTAGTAGCAGATATGGCTTCTACAGATCAGTAGCGTATCCGCAGACCGGCGAGATGATATTTGCTCCCGGTATATTTATTCGCGCGCCATCAACAGGTATAATGGTGCTTGCACACTTGTACACTTTAGTCGCCCAACTTGAAAGTGGCGCTTGGTATTCACACGTAAATCAGAAAAATACTGGCAATATTCAGTTTACTCTACTTTAGTACTTTCGTAAGTACTCTCAAAACGGTCCTTAAAAAACATCAACTTTACGTTACTAAGTGCGATTACATTAGATATGTAAGATAACAATAAAAACTATAGGTAGGACAGTGGTAACCTCCACCGATAGTCACGTTTTAAGCCTTTTTTTCGCTAATTTGCCGAAGGTAAACATGTAAGTTCCATCGATGGCCAAAAAGATACCCGGGCAAAACATGTAAGTTCCACCGATGGTAACTTAAAGTATTACTGGTTAATAAATCTTAAATAAGTTAATAAATAATCCCAAATCTGAGAATACTTTTAGCCCGTTTCGACCCTTGTGTCCCCCCCAGAAAACAATTCTGGATCCGCCGGTGTATAGATTTGCTGAACAGTTTTTATTGGTACAATGCCACTTAATTGTTAGAAGTTGTCCTTTAATCACGTGAGGTTCTAACAGGGGGGGGGGGGTTAGAATGACATCACGATGGTCAATTTCAAAAAATAAGAAGCGATTAAAGCCCCCCCTTACCCCGACTACTACAAATACCACCGCACCGTTTTATTTTGTGAAATCAGAACACTTTTTGTCCCTCTACATAGTTTATCAAAACCAAATCAAATTGCATCATAAATCTGAAGATTTATTAACTCTTGAATAAAACTCAACTCCTACAACACAACGAAAGCTTAAAATGACTTAAAAGATTAACATTAACCTTGACCACTTCGACTTAATTTACCGATCGGTGGAACTTACATGTTGGAAAATAGTGACCCAAAAGGGACTGGTGGAACTTACATGTCGGATTAAAAAGGATTTCACCGATCGGTGGAACTTACAATCGCCCACATAAGACCCCTACAGCAGTGGCGTAGTTATATAGGGTAAAGGGGAGTAGTGCACTGGGGCCCCAAAACTTAGAGGACCCCGGGATCCTTGAACAATTCTAAAACTACTGCCTTGAGATAATTAAATAATTTTTTTTAAATGTATGTTCAACTCTTCCTTTTTTGGATTTCTTAAAACAGAAAAGTTTGTGACAATAACTCCAACAATAAGAAATTTTCAATAAAAGCAGAGGCGGACAAAATTTTTTTTCAGCCGGTTTTCAGGCCACAAGCCACAATACTTTATTTCGATTTTGCAAAAATAATAATATTATTTAATAACTGGTAAGTATTACTAATTTTTAACTTTTAGTTTATGGCAGCACTCAGCTTATCTCAAATCATACTATTTAGTACTTACCTTGTATTAAGCAATCAAAAATTATTAATAATACCTTAATACCTACATGATGGTGTTGACCGGTTAATCAAAGACGAGACATTTCGTCATCGTCATTTCGCCATAACAAAAAAAATGCTAGTACAAAATTTTACCGATAGACTGATTATGTATTCTTATTGCAATAGACTTTGTTGAAATAGTATATTGCGTGGCAAGGGATGAAACAAAGCTATTATAAAATTAAAAAAGGTGATGCGTTAGAACAGCGGTCGCTAATCTAGTGGTCTGTTAGAACATTTTGGTGAACCGCAGAAGAATTTTAGATTTTGAAATTCAAAATTTAATTTCATATTATTTAATTTATATAATCTTTAAAAACCTGCAATGACGACGGCTCCCTAAAGTGGCTACAAACCACGGTAGCAGACCTCCCGCAACTGTGGGAGGGAGCTAAGCTGGACGTAACCCAGGTGGATGAGTTACCTAGGCTGTCTAAAGCCACCGTTTGGATTCCGAGGAAACCTGAACGAACTGGAGAGGTGACTAGACGGCTTGGGGCCCAAAACCCATGGGTAAAGGTAAATGAGTGGTGTGTCTTCTTTGACGCTGACAGGAGTGACCCTTTGGGGAAACTTATTGTCTTTGGTGTCAATGAGAGGGGTGCTGAAGCACTCAAAGAAAAGAAGGAGAAGCTGAGCTACAGGTTCTCCAGCCTTAAAGTGAAGGTGCAGCGCATCGTTAAGAGTGATGCACCGACACAAACAGTGGAGCAGGTAGCTGCAGAGCTTGAACTCTTGAGCATCCAAGAGGGATCTCAGGCGGCAGCTTTGACTGCTCCAATAGTAGGAGGTCCCCCCACCAAGGAAGTCTAATGGCTGCCTTGGAGGAATGGACTTTCCTACAATCAAACCTACAACACAGCAGAACGGCGACGGCTACTCTATGCCGTCGCCTGGCTGGTTGTAGGGAAACAATAGCTCTAATACAAGAGCCACATTTAGCAAAAGGCAGAGTCACTGACCTTTCAGCGCTGAAGGGCAATGTCTTCACGGGCAATCCTTCAAACAAACCCAGGACATGTATTTTCATACCTGGTAATATTCGGGCAGACCCCTTACCGCAGTTCGGTGATCGTGACTTAACAGCTGTCCGACTGAGCTGTGACTATGGGGAAGGTCGGAAAGATGTCGTTCTGGCATCTATATATCTCCCGATTGACTCCCAGGATCTGCCACCTTCACAAAGGATGGTGGACCTGGTGAGTTATTGCGAGCAACATAAGAGACACCTCATTACAGGTTGCGACTCCAATTCCCATCATAGCTCGTGGGGGAGTGGAGATTGCAACAATAGAGGAAAGTCTTTACTTGAATACCTTATTGGTACAAATTTAGAAATTCTTAATCGAGGGGATACACCAACGTTTTATGTGTCGCCCCAACGTCATTCAGTGATTGACATCACTCTGGCGACGTTAGAAATTTCAACACGAATAACTGACTGGCATGTGTCTAAACAGCTGACCATGTTAGATCACAGATGGATATGCTTTAAAATTAAAGCAACCAAAGTGGAGCCTAGACAGTTTAGGAATCCTAGGAAGCTTGACAGGGAAGTCTTTTTGGACGTCCTGTCAAGCACCTTGGAGACTAATATGCCAAGGCCAATTACCACGAAGGTCAATTTAGACAGTACTGAGGAGATTGAAATATGCAGTAATGGACTGCAGAAATCTCTCATTAAAGCTTTCGAAGCGTCGTGCCCGCTGACTGTGGTTGATTCGGGGAGACGTGCAACACCTTGGTGGTGCAACGAGCTGGATCGGCTGCGGAAAGCGGTAACGAAACTTTGCAATAAGGCCAAAAAATCGAAGAATGGGTCTGACTGGGAGGAATTTAAAGCCCTCCAGTTGGAGTACAAGAAGATGATTCGCCAAAAACAACGCAAGTCTTGGAGAGACTTCTGCAGCGGTATCGCGTCCACTACGGATGCTGCCAGACTGAAGAAGATCATATCCAAAGACCCACACCAGCAGCTTGGAGCGATTTTCCGGGACGACGGCTCCTATACAGAGAGCCTTGAGGAGACAGCCAAAGTACTGCTACAAACACACTTTCCTGATAGCAAAACCGTCTCGGACTACGAGTGGACCGAGCGTACAGCCCGGACACCGACCGAGATGGATTGGGAAATTGCAAACCAGATCGTAACTCCGATCAAAGTGGCATGGGCCATTAAAATCTTCAGCCCTTACAAATCGCCGAGGCTGGATGGAGTGTATCCGGCTCTACTTCAGTGGGGTCTGGATTGCTTACTCTGTCCCCTAGTGAGGGTGTTCAAAGCATGTGTTGCGCATGGCTACACACCCAAAGAGTGGCGGAAGGTCAAAGTTATTTTCATACCCAAGCCAGGCCGAGCTGATCACTCACTGGCTAAATCCTTTAGGCCAATAAGTCTTACCTCGTTCTTTTTAAAGACACTGGTAAGACTGTGCGACAGAGAAATTCGTGATGGTGTTTTGGTGCATAATCCACTCCATCCGAATCAGCATGCATATACTCCAGGGCGATCTACTGAGTCCGCACTTCATAAACTGGTGGAATGTATCGAGAAATCGTTACAGTCTCAGGAATGTACTCTAGGAGTATTTATATATATCGAAGGGGCTTTTGATAAAGCCACCTTTGAAAGCATTACGACGTCCCTACGGCGTCATGGCGTTCCTGGTACCATCGTAAGATGGATCAGCTCCATGCTGAGCACCAGGGCTGTTATGATCGGGGTGGGAGATGTGAGCATAAAAGGTGTTGTTACAAGGGGCTGCCCGCAGGGAGGTGTACTCTCCCCACTTTTGTGGGACTTTGTGGTAGACAGCCTTCTGCGACTCCTTAATGAAAGCGGTTATTATACCATTGGGTACGCTGATGATATAAACATACTGCTTAAAGGAAAATTCGAGAATGTCTGGTGCGAGTTAATGCAGGATGCTCTACGAATCCTAGAGAAATGGTGCACGGAGCAGTCTCTCTCGGTCAACCCGACCAAGACGGAGCTTGTTCTGTTCACTAGAAAAAGAAAGCTAAGAGACATGAAAATGCCTAGCTTAAAAGGAACCCCTCTTAAATTAGCATCCGAAGTCAAGTATCTGGGAATTATACTGGATAGGAAGCTAAATTGGGGCAAACATATCCCCTCAAAAATAACCAAGGCTGGCATGGCTTTTTGGCAGTGTCGAAGGGCAATGGGAAGATCGTCGGGGTTTTCCCCGTAGATTGCCCTCTGGCTCTACACGGCCATAATAATACCAATGCTATGCTATGGTGCACTAGTCTGGTGGCCCAGGACCAGACTGGTAACAACAGCGTCCTCTCTATATCGGCTGCAGAGATCAGTCTGCCTGGCTGTAACGGGAGTGATGCGAACGACACCGACTGTAGCCTTGGAGACTCTTCTCTGTCTTGCTCTTAGGATGCGGGAATGGGGTCTTTGGACTCACAGACAGGGAGCTAGTGGGCAAGCACGGATCCTTGAGGAATGCTCAAGAAGAGTGCCTCTTTTGGGTCTAGATGCCGACAGAATTTCTCCCAAATATGTGTTTGACAAGAAGTTCAACATCTTGTCAGATGCAACAGGAGCCGACGGATCGGACATTTGTCTGTACACGGATGGCTCCAAAAGTAATACTGGCTCAGGGGCGGGGATTTTCTCCCCCGAACTTCAGCTGGAAGTAAGTTTAACGCTAGGTAGATATGCCTCCGTCTTCCAAACGGAGCTTATGGGCATACTACACTGTGCGGAAATAGTCCAGGAAAGAAATATCCAGGGCAAAACAATTCAAATATTCACAGACAGCAGAGCTGCTCTTATGGCACTTGGTCGTCATAAGATCATCTCGGGCCTGGTGCTGCAATGTATCCGGGCACTGAATGTAATATCAACACACAATGCTCTAACCCTTAGCTGGGTAAAAGGGCACAAAGGTAATGAGGGCAACGAGAGGGCTGACAAGTTGGCGAGGCTGGGCTCGGGTGATCCACCTTGTGGTCCCGAGCCTTTCATAACGCCGGCCGTTAGAACATTAGATGCCATCATAAAGAAAGAAACACATAAACGGCATGCGGAAAGATGGACGAATGTGATTGGATGTCGGCAGGCGCGGGCAACAATACGTTCTCCCTCTGAGAAACATGCAAAATACTACCTACAGCTGTCCCGGGACAGCCTGCGTACCATTGCTGGCTTTCTTACGGGACACTGTAAGCTAAATAAACACCTGCACACAATGGGGCTAGTTGATAGCCCAACCTGTCGAGGATGTAATGAAGCAGACGAAACAATGGAGCATGTGCTCTGTAACTGCCCAGCGTTAGCGTCAAAAAGAGGATCCATGTTGGGGGACTTCTGGCCTAGCATGGCCAGTATTAGCGGCACACCGCCCTTCAAAATACTCGAGTTTATCGTAAGTGTGGGATGGCTCGAGGAATAGAGGGGTAGGTGGGCTGCCACAAAACTCGGAGGTAGCATAATGGGCCCGCTTTGTGGCCTGAGTGCATGCGAACTTCGGTTTGCCCTCCACATCCTATCCAGAATCCAGAATCTTTAAAAATATTTCTTATAGCGCTAAAATTAAAATTTTTATTTTAAATTTAAATTTTGGAATTCAAGAAATATACCTACTCGTAAATGTAGGTGCCTATATAAAATTTCATATTTTTTAAAATATCTATTTTATTTAGATATTTGATTGGCGGTTCCCAAAGTGGATTCCAAGGAAAAAATTTAAGGGTTCCGCAAACAGTCAAGATTTTGATTTACAGAAAAAAATATTAACAAATACAGACAAATGGTCAGCACAAATTGACTAACAAAAGCTTCAAATTTGACTCAGTATAGAAAGATTTTGTTTTGCCGCCAGAAACAAACTATTTGTTATAGATTTCATGATCGTATAAGTTTGGGAATCGCTGCGCTGATTTAGATAAAGTTTTAATTTAAAAAAATATTTTTTATTGAGTGAAATAAGCTAGGTAAATAAAAATTCAAATTTTTTCAGGTTCAAAGTTGTTGTTCTGTGCAAGGCCGCGCCGTCCATAAGGGCGAGGAAGGCACTCTTGGTTTTGACGACGGCCTATAATTGCAACATATATTTTTTATATGTTATATTTATATAATATGTACTCAATAAAAAATATCGTCATTTCTGCCTCAATACCTTCAATCACCAATAGTTGTATTTTAAGAGTTCCATTAGCACACAAAATTTTATGACAATCGGTTATACATTTCCGGAGATACAATGACATTTTCATTATTTTAATTTATTTTCTTGTGGTAGCCCTGACAAATATTTCTCTGCCAAAACCTGATTTTTATGAATTTTTGAATGGATTTGAATGATAAAATTTGAATGGCTCCATATGTTGTCAAGTCCTCGGGGGTCAATGTTCCTACATACAAAATTTGGTTGAGATCCCTTCAGTACTTCATGAGTTATTCACTCTTGAAGATTCAACGTTGACAGCTTGTAATTTTTGACAAATGACAGATAGAAAGTTAATTTCACCTATTCTGGATAAAGCTTTCAGGTGTCTTTAAAATAACCTATCACAAGACAAAATCGTATTTAAAAATCTTGTGTTATTTTCTTTGTAGTGGCACTGCTGATTGACAGATCGTGACGAAAACTTTATTTTCACCTTTCTACCGCGTAAACCCTACCACCATACCAAATTTGGTTTGGTCGTGATTGGTTTTATTTTTTGCAAAGGGTATAGCCGGGTTTATATGGGAAATCTGCTCTTGCGGACTTTTCGACTCATACTTGGGGAATCGTTTTGGTATCAATATAAAAATAATTCAGCCAAATTTTCAGCTCTTTATCTTAAACGGTTTCCGAGTTTTTCAAGAAAACCTCTTTTTTTAATTTTATTTTTTTTTAAATAGTAAAATTCAAAATTAATGGATGGTTATTTTTTTGCTAATTCTTAGGAGTAAAAGACATGAAAAAATACTTTGGTCATGATTATTAAACAAAAAGCCGATTTTCGACGAAAGAAATAAAATTTAAATCTTATTTTTTAACACCTTTCTGAAAAGTGTCACTCACCAAATTTTGTCAGATAATGCTTTTTATACTCCCTTATACTCATGAATTTTTTTGATTTTTTTGAAGTGGTGCAACAATATGACAAAAATTAAAAAGTAATTATTTTCTGTAATTTTGCATTTAAAGAAACTTATATATTTTTCACAGTAAAGTACTATTTTTTTTATCTAAAGTTTTGCTTGTATACATTGATTCCTACGACAAATTACTAGACGTTTAAGGTAAACGAGGTGGGGCACGAGGGGAAATTTTTTTTCTCGGTTTTTCGATATCTAGTGCCGTTTTCGAATTATTGTAAATTCAAAATCTCAAATTTAGCTATTAACCAATGTAATTTATCATTTGCAGCGAAATTGTGAAAAATAGTATATAGGGTGCCGAATGAGTTAGCCGAATATAAGAAATTTATTTATACAAATATCTGCTTTACTAATTATTTTAGAGAAAAAATTTAAAACACAAAAATAATGAAGAAATACAAACTATTAATGAGATTTAATGCTCATACGAATGAGCATCACGAATTTCATCAAACTTTTACTTAAAAAGTCAAAAAATGCTTTTGAAATTGCTAAAAGTTTTATTTATCAGACTGGCCATGTAAGTTTCCGAGGTAAGTATTTTTGAAAATAGAAATTAAATTGAATTTTTTATTACATGGCTAGTACGATAAATGAAAATTTTAACAATTTCAAAACCATTTTTTGATGTTTTAAGTAAAATGTAGATAGAACCCAATGCTCTTATCATCCGTAGATTTTACATGTTAATTTCCTATGTTCGGCTAACTCATTCAGCACCCGGTATGCACCTCGGGACTAATGTTCTTTTCATCCCGTTTGCGATTTTTGTACTCGGCTAACACCTAGTGCAAAAACCTTCCCAATAATACGGAAAAATTATATATAAGTATAGGTACTAGTTATCTTTAAGAGTAAAGTATGGAAACAAGATTTTTTTAAAGTCTCTTTAATCATTTTACACATACTATATTATTTTAAGCAGGATATGTCTTAATTTTCTATGGTTTTCTCTGTTTTTTCTCTAGTGAGGATATATTTTCAGTAAAAAAAATTTTACTCTTTTTAACCATAGATAACATAAAAGTTTGTTTAAATGCAAGATTACAGAAAAACATTGCATTTTAATTTTTGTCATATTGTTGCACCACTTCAAAAAAATCGAAAAAATTCATGAGTATAATAGAGTATAAAAGACATTTTCTGACAAAATTTGGTGAGTGACACTTTTCAGAAAGGCTTTAACAAGTAAGATTCAAAATTTATTTCTTACGCCAAAAATCGGCTTTACGTTTAATAATCATGACCAAAGTATTTTTTCATGTCTTTTACTCCTAAGAATTAGCAAAAAAATCACCATCCATTAATTTTGAATTTTACTATTTAAAAAAAAATAAAATCAAAAAAAGAGGTTTTCTTGAAAAACTCGAGAACCGTTTAAGATAAAGAGCTGAAAATTTGGCTGAATTATTTTTATTTGATACCAAAACGATCCCCCAAGTACAATTCGAAAAAGCCGCAAGGGCAGATTTCCCATATAAACCCGGCTATACCCTTTGATTAATAAATTAGAGCAATTTGAGATTTTTTAGATACACCTATACAACAAAATCGTATTTTGCACTCTCTCGTTACATGAACTAAATTTATTTAGAAAAAATTTCAGCAATAATTTTTGATTGATCTTGTGCGATCTGTTACTCATTAAATATCTACCTCCTGGCTCTAGGTAACATAATAGTATAAACAAACATATAAAAATATTAATAATTAAAAATTTTGTTAAAAAAAAATAGCGATTGAAAGTTGGCTTATAATTTGTTTTTACGTCTAAGTTGGCTCGAACGTCATCTAAATTCTAAGTTTTCATATGAAGTATCAAAAATTTAAAAATAACATAATTTTATTGACAAAATCAGCCAAGCATGCCTACCGACGCAGTGTCGTTTATGAAAGATTTCCTCGCTGGAGGAATATCTGCAGCTATATCTAAAACCGCAGTGGCTCCTATAGAACGAGTTAAATTACTGTTACAAGTACAAGCAGCGTCGAAACAAATTCCCGAAGAAAAACGTTATAAAGGTACACTCTCCATTCTAATTGTTTGAATTATTCGAGTCTGATTTAAGTTTTAATAGAGATTTTACATTATATTTTGGTAATTCAATAAAAACTTATATTTTATCATTTAATGACAAAACCTGCTTAATTATTTTTCTCCACCAAGGTATGGTGGATTGTTTTGTTCGAATACCCAAAGAAACTGGATTTGCAAGTTATTGGCGAGGTAATTTGGCAAACGTCATTCGATATTTTCCCACACAAGCATTGAATTTTTCATTCAAGGATATTTATAAGCAAGCCTTTCTTGGAGGTGTCGATAAACATACCCAATTTTGGAGATATTTTGCTGGTAATTTGGCATCTGGTGGAGCTGCAGGTGCAACTTCTTTATGCTTCGTATATCCATTGGATTTTGCAAGAACAAGGTAGATTCAATATTAATTTCTGTAAGCAAGACTGCAGATGTTTATTAAAATTATTTATTTTTAGATTAGGAGCTGATGTTGGCAAAGATGGTCAACGGCAGTACAACGGTCTTATAGATTGTATTCAAAAAACTTTAAAATCTGATGGTCCTATTGGTTTGTATCGAGGTTTTGTTGTGTCAGTGCAAGGTATTATAATTTATCGTGCTACATATTTTGGTTGCTTTGATACTGCAAAAGGAATGTTGCCAGATCCGAAAAGCACGCCATTTATAATATCTTTCCTGATAGCCCAGGTAAATATAATTTTTATTATTACTAGAATTGGTGAATGGAAAATACAATCATGTCTACCTACTACTTCTTTCGCTCACCAATTCAACTACAACATTTGCTAATTTGAAAAATTTTATAAAAATAATTGTTTAATTTTTAAGTGTGTTACAACTTTTGCTGGTATAACATCATATCCATTTGATACTGTAAGACGGCGTATGATGATGCAGTCTGGACGAAAAAAATCTGAGATCATGTACAAAAATACGTTTGACTGTTGGATGAAAGTTTTTCAACAAGAAGGTCTTGGTGCCTTTTTCAAAGGCGCATTTTCTAATGTTCTTCGTGGTACTGGAGGAGCACTTGTGTTAGTATTGTACGATGAACTAAAAGCTTTGTTATAAGTCAATGTTTAATTAAAGTCTGTTCAATGAAAAAATTAGGTCATATCAATTTGTATTATACTTGTTAAATTATATTATATTAATTAATATTTTATTCTGATGTAAACCAGACAATTTGTAAATATGTCATCTGAATTGACAAATAGTCCAGGAAATGAACGCTCAAAACGGGGGTCTAAAGAGAAACGTCGAGGTAGTTAGAAGGTAAACATACTCAAAGTCTCCGAACCTAGGAGGTGCGGGGAGTGCAAGGTGGGACAAACTACAAAATGTCTTATACAAATTTGAAGAAGGCCAAATTCTCTACATTTCTTGTATAAACACTTTTTCGTAAGTCTGATGTGTAACGAGTTACAGCGGTGGAAACGTGAACATTTTTCCGAAAAATCGTCCAACTCCTCGTTTTTCTCATTCTAAAATCATTTGTAGCTATTTATTACATAATTATAATAATTTTGAAAATTCAAAGTTAACTCATTTCCACACCACCACGAGGTAGAGTAAACGGCGCGTTTTTTTTTTTAATTACTGTACCTCCAGTAGGTATAATGCCGCATGCTCCACCGTATATCTTTTTGCAATTACGTTCAATAAGGTATCTGGGGTAGGTTTACTGATATTGTACTGGAGTGAGCCCGTTGGTACCAAGTTTCCAGCTCCAGCTGAATGGATTTTTTTTGAATTCCACACCATTTTCAGACTTTGTGGTAGGTTCCAATCGCATGGTATGGTGCAGCATCCTTCGTTGGTAGTAAAGAAGCTAGACTGAATTTGTTTTTTATTGTTTGCGAAAAGTTGGTAGCGGACTTCTTCAAGGTTTCCTCTTAATCTTTGAAGATGCCAATGACGACATTAAGTCCTATATTTTTTTGGACAAGCAAAAAAAATTGTTTCTCCTTGGTTGAAGTGGGATGACGTCGTATCACAGCCGCTAACAGCATGCATAAACAGGATGTTTTCGGCTGCTTCTTTCACTTTACAGTTTGTATTACAGAATACAGTCTGTCAGTAGTTCTACCTCTCCTCAGTTTGCGAATGTAATTGTTGGTTTTGGATGATCCTAACACTGTCAGCAGAAGTAAAAGATCGATGTCTTCGCTAATGATAAAAACAGCGTCGAATGATGAGCAGAAGCAAATCGCTGTGTTGACAATCAAAACATCAGCATTTTATTCAGCTTACTGAACAGTAAAAGCAGCCTGTACGAACTTTTCTGTCAGCATGGAAATCAGACGGGCTTTATTTTTTCATTAACCAAAAATCGTTCGCGAGATACGTAAACAGTCATTGTTTCATTGAGAAAAGCTTCCGCAGATATTTTGCGGAATATTGCGCTGCTTATTCGTTCAGCGAAGTCTTTCTGCGCTCTCGAATCTTTCTTTTCGCCATCAGATGGATATCCATCGAAAACAACAACGCTTCTCATGAAAGGAATACCGAACATATTGGAGGGAAAGCAATCGATCGAAATATTTAACGAAATAAATCGCAAGTTCATTTCTCAGAAATCGCCCAAATAGCCGTTAGAGGTTTTTGAAAATAATTAAGCGCAAATTATATTCAAAAGTCGCCCAATTTACGATAAATCCCCCAATCTGACAAGGCTGACTGACTCACCGACCCTGTATGTGTGTTGAGTTGGAACCCCGGGCCTGCAGACCTCCCGCTTTATTTAAAGACAGGAGGTGGAAAAGGCTTTTTTTGTAATAAAATTAATGTGAACTAAATAATGTTTAATAATAAATAAATAATGCAAATAAAATAATTTATATTACACTGAATCATTATTTGTTTTTTATACCTCGAGCAACTTAAAAACTCTCGGGCCTGGCGGCCCTCGACTTTTTAAATTGGTTGCCCTCGACATAAACATCGTCATAATGCCCTTGATACATAAATAACTATTATATTACACTGAATCATTATTTGTTTTATATTACACTGAATCATTATTTGTTTTTTATACCTTGACAACGAAATATATTAAGTATGCTATAATAACCTAGGGCGTATAAATCATAATGCCCGCTTATTATGCCCTCTCAATCGTAATTCCACCGCAAACTAGAAAATTTAGCAAAATCAAATTCAAAATTTATAAATTTTTTTAATTTTTCTCAAATTCAAATGCAGTGTAATATAAAACGTTGTATGCACCACTGGCATTACTCGATGTTTATGCTCTTGAGCAACTTAAAAACTCTCGGGCCTGAGGGCCCTCGACCTTTTAAATTGGTTGCCCTCGACATAAACATCGTCATAATGCCCTTGATACATAAATAACTATTTTATACCTTGACAACGAAATATATTAAGTATGCTATAATAACCTAGGGCGTATAAATCATAATGCCCGCTTATTATGCCCTCTCAATCGCAATTCCACCGCAAACTAGAAAATTTAGCAAAATCAAATTCAAAATTTATAAAAATTTTTAAATTTTCTCAAATTCAAATGCAGTGTAATATAAAACGATGTATGCACCACGGGCATTACTCGATGTTTATGCTCTCGAGCAACTTAAAAACTCTCGGGCCTGGCGGCCCTCGACTTTTTAAATTGGTTGCCCTCGACATAAACATCGTCATAATGCCCTTGATACATAAATAACTATAATAAAAAATAAATAAACAAAAATTTGTTGTATGGAGGCGGTGAAGTATTACGTAAGCAGGCTTAGGGAAATTAAATTAAATTTGACATAATTTAACATGTAAACTTAGTAATCAAAGTTAGACGCTAAGGGTGATATCCAGTTATCTTAGATAATGCACGAAATAAGCATAAAATCTAACTTCCCCTCAAATGTTAAATTGTAAATAGAACGCATTTTCACCTAACTTCACTTTAATTTAAGGTAGATAAATAGAACACGGCACATATCCTAGCTATCGTTACTGTTACCATTCTGGTTTTATTGAGAACCGACGTATCATTTCATTCCTGCTCTCGTTACTGTTACAGACTATTTGTGTATGCGCCTTTTATTGTTTATACAAAATGAAGAAATTCATAATATTGTTTTCATCTTAAAAATAGTCGAAATTTTGAAATAAATAATGATGTTCTCAAAAATTCTGTGTATAACATAAGTAAAATCGCTACCAATTCGGTAATTTAGTAGCATTTGAAAAAATTCTTTTTTCGCTTACGGGGAATATCGTACTTGATTTTTATAAAATTATAAAAATTCAAAAACAAAAAACCAAAAATATTACAATTTCTTTTGAAAAAATTGAAATGATATCGCGATTTTAAGATAACAGACGAAAATATAAATATAGAAATTCTTATTACAATAAGATTTGTTTTAGTGAGCTCATGTAAATTATTATTTTTCATTAAAATTATACATAATTTGCCATCTTGCAGTATGTAAATATTATAATTTATAAGCATAATTCACCACAAAGGAGTATTCATTCAAACTATCCCTATTTTTAAAAAAGTAACATGTGACAAAACTTTTCAATATATCTCTTTCAATCATCAATCTTCACGAAAAAAAAATTACAACAATCTTAAATTTTAAAACAGAAGTATTTTATCAATAAGAATTACGTTAAATTTATTACACATTTAATATTAACAAATTATTAACTAATGTCCACATTGTTTATAATAATATCTAGAAATCAACATTTAGTTAAGATTTCAGCCTAATGCCCAATTTTTTCACTTTGAGATATTTATCGGATAAGTATTAAGCTCCGTTCACATGGGTAGTGAATCACGACAGCGAGTCACACTTTTGTAGAATACGCGCCGTGTAAACTACTGATTCGTAAAATATAAATCGTGATTTTCAGAAATTCACAAATGTGGATCACGATCATTATTCACTACCCATGTCAACGGGGCTTAACTATGAGTATAACCAATCAAATAATCGTAATTCAAATTTTTAGTTGTTGTTTGATTGTTTATACTTATCCGATAGATATCTCAGGGTGGAGAAATCGGGCATAAGTTAAAACTTATGTAGCAGAAAAAACAAAATTCTCCTATTACAAATAGATAATAAATATATCTTCAAAAAGCGCATTGCACAAAATTGTATTAAATTTAACTAAACTGTTGACGCCGACGAGCCCGTTGTTTATCAAAGCGCATTTCCATTTCTTCCAGCACTTTTGGAGTATAACGAACAACCAATTTAACTGAACCATGAGCTTGTTTTAGTAACTCAACGGCTTTTTCGTGATTTTCGCCTTCCACAGACTAATAAATTTATTAAAGTTAAACTTGAATCTGTAACTAAATCAATTTTTACTTACCACTCCATTGACACTCAATAATTGATCACCACGCTTCAAACCCCCATGTCTATCTGCAACACCTCCAGGTATAATTCTCGAAATATAAATCGGTGAATTTTGTTCTTTTCCGCCCATAACATTAAAACCTAAACCTTCATCTGTCTTCGGCAGTTCTACTACTCGAGGATGTGCGTGACCCTCACTTGCAGCAAATGCTGCTACCGTGGCTTTAGCAGTTGCCGACGCTCGAACGTCTTGCGAACCTTGAATATCGACAGTTTCGTAAACATGCTCGTACACTTCGCGAACTGCATTCAAAAAATCACTTTGTAAAACCTTTTGCAAGGCTGCTAATTTTGTGGCAGGCACTTCATTATTCTTTTGCAATTTTTCTAACAATTCCACACAGCGTTTAATATCTAAAAATACACATAAATTATAACCACATCATTAATAAAGAAGATTCACTTTACCTCTTGATAAAGTTAGCGGTTCTGTTATTTGCGCCATAACGAAGCAAATATAAAAACCCCGTTTTCGAAAAGCTATACAAATATTGACAAAAATGACACACCTGTCATTTGATAATCGATTGAACTACATACAGTTCATCTGTACATTTGAACTATTATTACTACTACAGATCTGAGAATTAAAATGTTTGTTATATGTAGTCTCTCGTAGCCGTGATCGTCTAGTGGTTAGGACCCCACGTTGTGGCCGTGGTAACCCAGGTTCGAATCCTGGTCACGGCAACTGTCCAAAGTAACTTGGAAGAGACGTTTTTTTTTAATGTAGAATGACATAAGCTTACAAATAGTACCTCTAAAGAATTGGACAAATTTTGGTGCTTCTATGATAAATTAAGGATATTTTATTTAAAAATTTTATTGTTAAAAAATTATAAAATCGATACAAACACCACAATATAATTTGATGCAAGATACAAAAATGGACGGATAAAAATTACACATTAGGTACATTGTTACTAAAAAAAAAACTTTTTAGTGTAGGTAATACATTCGTGCAAACATGCACAATGATAAATTTTGAACAAACAAAATATCCATATAAAAACTGCAGTTTTGTGTATAAAATGAGTTCTACATTAACAATCGATGTTAGCATAACGCTAATGTATTATTTAATATAAAATGTATCATTTTAAATTAAGCAATCGAGCATTAATATCCTCACAAATATATATACTATAAAAATTGTAAATATAAAAGATATAATATAGAAAATATAAAAACTTCCTAGATACTAAAAGGCACTACATTATAATAATATAAAAAGCAATGTAGTTATAATAATAACCTAAGCAAAAGATTCAAATCCAACATTTTGATTGTATGTTTTTTGTACCCATTCAGATTCATCTGGAAAAGTATGATGACGTGTCTTACAAATACGTGGGCCAAATCGTAACAAAATGATTATAACTCCGACGACTAAAAATAATGTTACAAATGCCGTAGCAGGCCAAACAGCGCTAAACATTTTGTATAATTAAATTGCACTTTCGCGTTTTTGCTGTTGTAATTCGATAACTTCTGGTGCTTTAGAATATTTAATTTGTGCAGGTGCTTCTATGATTATTGGGGTTTCAGGTGGAGTGTAGGACGGCGGAGGTGCAGTAGGAAAATCGTAACGTGGCCTAGGTGCCGGAGGAGTGTCGATTTGAACGTATTTCAGTTCGGTGTAATCCAAAGAAGGTTGTTTATGAGGTGTCGCTGTCCACAGTGATACAATCCAACGATTTCCTATACAAATATTTAATTTGTTTACCAAATTTTTTGTTATAAAATTAACTTACCCGTGTGTCGATCGACCCAATAAGCAGAATATCTGGAACAACAACCAAGCGTAATATTTAATACGATGAGAAACACAAATAAGAGTGTACAAATGGTCACTGTAATATAAAACGGTGAAAAATCTCCAGTTTCTCGCTTGTGATTTTGGAAGTAAGTATTCTGCAATATATAACTGTTGTCTTGTTTATGAATGTGAAAATATGTATTTTCTAGCATATAAGCTTGCTCATCTTTTTGAAAATTAGGATAAGACATTTCCAATTATAAAATCACATTATCGTCGTCGTACACATTGAATAATTGATATCCCACTAAAATAGAAGCATTTAAAAAAAGGGTGTGGTGAATTACTAATAGGATGAGTATTATATTCAATTACCTATAATTAACCCAAAAAGACGTTAATGTAGATATTAGGTACTTATCCTTATTTAATATTCCGTATTCTATGAGTTTAATAATAAAAACTTAAAATTTATATTGCACTTACCTGGGCAGGTGTATTTAATAAAGACGTAAACAACTGCGGAAGTAAATTTTGTGATGGAAACAAATTTTTGTTGTCATAGTAGAAACTCCCACATCTGTACACTTGGTTGTATACCTCTCTAGTGTCAGAGACAATATAAAAACATAATAAACAACTATTTTCTGATAACATAAAAAGTTTTTTTTATGTCAAATTTACAATTATTATCATAATATTTTATAAGTACATTCAAAATATTCAGGTCTATTATGTATCCCAAACGTTATTATAAAGGTGACAGTTATGACATAATATTAAAGGATTTCGGCAAATTGGTATTACCTATCGTTTTCACAAAGCGTTATTTTAATAAGATCTTGATAATAAAGGTTTTCTTACCATTTATAGTGCTTACCAATTTGTCAAAACCTTTATTTTATTTCATAACTGTCACCTTTATAATAACGTTTGGGATACATAATAGACCTGAATATCTCTATTGTCGTGTTCCAAAGCCCTCTATCGAGGATTGTGGGTCCAAAAGTGGTCATAAAGGGGACATGGCTCCTTCAAAACCAATTCATTATAGTGGGGCTGTTCACAAATTACGTAACGCAATTTTTGACGTTTTTAACCCCCTCCCTTGTAACAGATCGTATCAAAATTTCGAGACCCCCCCAGAAGAATAACGTAATAAAAATTTAAACAATTTTTAAAATAAATTTTGTATTTAATTATTATGATTTTTGACTGAATGAATGGGTTAATTTATTAAATTAATGAAAATTTAATATTTAGAAAAAATATCTAATTTTTTGATAAAAATGAAATTTTTTTGTTACGTAACATTTTGAAAAATACCCCCGCCCCCCACCGTAACAAATTGTTAATCTCCCTCCCCCCACTAAGGCCGTTACGTAGTTTGTGAACAGCCCCTAGTGTTTTAAATCAATGTTCTTATTAAATACCTATATATTTCGTCGACCCGCAATTATTTTGTCGTATATCCGAAAAATCGAGTTTTGGGAAATCGATGTTAAAGATTGAAACGAAATAAAAAAAAATTGACTCGAAAAACTTGCTTCTATTTTCTGGTCACTTGTAGTTCATTTCATTGCGGTTCTTTTGGTACTAAGAAATGAGGCTTTTTATAAATAAATTTCGGATTTTAAGGCACTTTTGTTCGAAAGTATCTTACCGTATACGCCACTTTTGACGAAATTTTTATGCATGCATGCCACATACGCCAAAGTAATGTGATTATATATGTCAAAATAATGGTTAATAATATGCTTAATTAGTACGAGAAACCTAAAAATAATGAAAATATGAAATATATTTTAAAAACATCATTTTAGTAAATTCAGTCTTTAAAAATTCAGTCTCCATACATAATACTTCAAATTTTATTAGTTAAATTAAAGTTTCATTATATTTTAACATAAATAAAATATATTCTGCATTTAAAAAAGTAACAAAATTAGCATTCTGATAATAAAATAATAGATTGTAATTAAAGAAAAATATTATAATAAAATAAAATAATAAGAACATAATTAATATTAATGGCGGTGTGTATGTGTTTGCACTTATTTGTTTCATATTAATAAATTATTTCAATAAACTGTTGTAATATTCAACATCAATTTTAGATATAAAAATATAGGAGTTACTTCTTTGTCAAATTCAAAATCTCTGAATCACAAATTAAATCATAAGTTACATGAAAAATGCACCAAAAACCACAAATTCCATGCACGTAAGATAATACGAGCATAATACTTCACCTGTATTTCTATTATAGTGCCGTATATAACACTAAATATGAACACATACGTCAAAATAATTGAGGATAATTTTCTTATACAATTTTACAGTGATTTTTGTCGTATATCCAAAAATTTGGCGTTTGCGGTAATATAATACTAAAGCTACGGTATTTTATGGCGTATAAGGCAAAATTCATACCCAATATCTCGCAAACTATACAAAATTGAAACATTCTGATAACACAGATCGATAGAGAAAAAAAAATTATACAAAATGGCTATCTTAACTAATTTTTTTTGATTTTGTGATGTACGACAGTATAATTGCGGGTCGACGATTTTTCAATATTTTTCAAAAATGCGTTCCCCCCAGAAACTAGAAATATGACCATCCCTGTGTGGGTCCCAAACAGTGGAACCATCGTTTGGGGACGTCCATTAATTACGTGAAACGTTTAGAGCGGGGAGGGGCTCGAGAAGAATCTCACCGAATCTCACATGGGAGAAAGGGGCGGTCTCAGCAAATATCATGTAATTTTTTTTCCGGCAGAAACTGTAAAATTGCGAGAGAATTGGGTTAAATTAAGAAGGTAAAACAAACAATCTCACGTGAGATTAGGGGAGGGGGGATCGAGCCAAATCTCACGACATCTCGCCAGAGGGGGAGGGGAGGTCAAAAAATCGCTAAAATCGCCTCACGTAATTAATGGACGTCCCCTTTGGTTTTAAGTGAGTAGTTATTTTTTTGAATTCATTTCAATTGTTTTTAGATAAGATTTGCGATGTTATTGAGATTGATTAAAATGATTTAATCGAAGATATAAGAAATAAAATTATTAAACTGGAATTTGAATAAAGAACGTATAGGGAAATTGATATTGTTGCATGTGGACAAAATTATCTTTGAATTTTACGTTATCCATTTATATTGGAAAATTTATTTGAAGTGACATTTTTATTGGATTTAAATATTTAGAAAAATAAATGCCGTCAGCATTTGTAGATTTGTATTTTTCAGTCTCCAAATTTGTAATTACCAAACTGCCAGAAAAATATAAATGCTTAAAAATCTTTGCTTGGCTAAGTTGAAATTTTTATTCAATAAATCGGCCAGCATACAGATGCTGTCTGCCTTATTATTTACTTTGTCGTTGTTTCAATATTTTACTTATTTAAAAATTTACAAATATTTTCCTTTCTTCAACCGTTTTCGTTTTCTAAGATTTCTAATTATCCGGTTGTATGACGTTTCGCTCCCGCCGTTTAGCCCCGGGATGCTTTGCCTCCGTACCATTTTGCACCCGACCGTGTCGCCCAGACCTTTTAACCCCCACCGTTTCGCCCCCGCCGTTTCGCCCAGGTGTCAACGTGAATTTTTACCCCTGGAAATTTTACCCCCTTTCCCCTAGAGATCGGTAAAATATCTCTAGCGAAAATTTACCCCTGTAAAAATTCTTTAGGGGGTAAAAATTCCCTAGCGAAATTTAACTAAGGAATTGTAAGTTCCTAATCTAAGAAAAACTGAAGTTGATAATTTTTCTGGAACTACCAATTACTTAGAAAACAGTAAAATGAGAAGTGATACAGTATATGGGCAACAGAAGTTGAACTACATTTAGTGCGAGATCCGGTATAAGAAACATCTACCCTCATCTGTAATTTATTTGTGTCATGAAATAAATGATAGATAATATGCAGATTGATACATTGCACATAGGTTGCCCCCTTCATCTTTGTCTGTTGCATGGAAATGCGCGCGCAACGCATCTCTGTCACTCACCGTTCGCGTTTAAAATTATTTTAAATTATTATTTAAAACGCGAACGGTCAGAGTGACAGAGATGCTTTGCGCGCGCATTTCCATGCAACAGACAATGATGAAGGGAGGCTCCCATATTTTTCCCATATTTCCCATTGTCCGTATGCAAGTTAACTAGGCAACCTATGGGCAATGTATCAATCTGTATAATATTATCTATCATTTATTTCATATCACAAATAAATAACAGATGAGGATAGATGTTTCTAATACCGGATCTTAGACTAATTTTACTGTGGCATTATTGGATCAGATCTGTATTCATACACTTCCACAAATAATAATAAATCTTTCGGTTGGATACGTTTTCCCAATACACTGCAATTATTAAATGAATCCATACGAACCCCAAACGAAACAATGGAAATCATTTTGAAGTCGTAGTTAAGGTAAAAAACTAGCCAAAGAAAAAGAACCACATGAAAAGACACAAAAAGAGAGATCTTCAATAATTGAAGACATAATCCCATTTTTGAAAAAAATGACTTAACCCCCTTTTCACCCCCAGCAGCGAATTGATATGAACAATTTTATTCATACATTTTTTTTTAATTTAATAAAAAATATTATTCTTAATAGTCCACTTACTTCAAGTTTTTGCCTTGATTTTTGATTCAGAATAATTTTTAACATCGGTGAAATTTTACCTCCTTGATAAATATACCCTAGTGAAAATTTACCCTCCTGAGATAAAATATTCCTAGTGAAATTTTACCCCGGGGTAAAATATCCCTAGTGAAATTTTACTCCGGGGTAAAATTTCACGGGGGTAAAAATTCACGGTTACAACGGGATATTTCGCCCCCGACCGTTTTGCCTCCGGCCGTTTTATCCCCACCGTTTTTAATTAATTCTTACGTAAAATGTGGGGGGGACACAATATTACGTACCTACACAGGGGAGGGGGGCTAAAAATTACAAGAATCGTCTTTCAATTAAATAATGGAGGGGGGGTGGCTAAAAATTTAGAAAAATAGTCCTTACGTAAAGTCGAGTTTACGTTATGCGATGTTGTTTCCTATTTTGCTTGCGAGTTTATGTACTAGTCCTATTCCGTCATATTTGCTTACTTACTTCGTTTGCGACGAACTCCGCTTAAGTACCTAATAGACGGTTCCTCTAGAATGAGGAAATTGTGTATTTATTGAAATTTGGACAGGATAACATCTGTCGGGACATTTAGTATTAAATAAATTGAAAGTCAGATAATTTAAAATTATTGTTTATTAAAATATATTACAAAATATTTCAAAACTTAAAATTATAGGCAATTCCAAACAAATAATCCATGGTAACTTTCCACCTTTCCACAATGGTTTTTATTTCTTCGAAGGTTATTTTTATCAGATCAATTTTCGAAAACACCTATCATAAGTCAAAGTTTATTTTAAATCAAGCAATATTGGGCAGTTTAAATACGGGGAGAAAACGGTCGGGGGCAAATCGGCGGGGGCGAAACGGTGGGGGCGAAACGTCCCTATCCCAAATAATATCTAAAATACAGTGGCTTCAAAAAGTATTTGTAAAAAAGTTTATTGTCTTCAATTTTATACCTATATATTTTACTATTTTGTAGTCCCGTTTTTGGTTGACAGAGACTTAAACAAAACTCTGTAATATAAAAAAAAAATTTCACCTGCATCTTAAAATCGGTATAACGAAATTGAAAAATTTCGACGAAGTTCGACGAAATGTATAGGTAAGTAGTTTTTGTTGCAAATTTCATTTTCTACATTTTTGTTTATACATACCGGGTGCTGAATGAGTTAGCCGAACATAGGAAATTAACATGTAAAAACTTATTTTTGTAAATTCCTGCTTCCCTAATTATTTTAAAGAAAAAATGAAAGACACAAAAATTATGCAGAAATATAAACTATGAATGATAACACCATTAGATTTTATCTAGTTTTTATTTAAAAGGTCAAAAAATGCTTTCGAAATTGTTAAAATTTTCATTTATCGCACTGGCCATGTAATAAATTCAATTTAATTTCTATTTTCAAATATAATTACCATGGAAACTTATACCATGGCCAGTGCAATAAATGAAAATTTTAACAATTTTGAAAGCATTTTTTGACCTTTTAAGTAAAAGTTAGATGAAATTTAATGCTATTATCATTCGTAGTTTTTATTTCTGCATTATTTTTGTGTCTTTCATTTTTTCTCTAAAATAATTCGGAAAGCAGGAATTTGCATAAATAAGTTTTTACATGTTAAGGTGCTAGATCAATATAAATAGATCATAAAATCAAGCAGTTGTCACCACAGAACATATTAGTTCACCAGTTGCTTTATGATATTTTTTTTATTCAAGATGCGTTATTTGACATTTGAAATTTGAAAAATAATCATTTTTGTGATGAAAATGAAAGTAAAATACTTAAAGTAAAATAAATGAAACTGACTAATTTTTGCCAATAAAGCAGGAATTTTGAAAGCCGGATTTTTTGCCCCATATATTTTAGCAATACAATAATAGGTAGGTTTGTGGGTATCCAGTCATTTGGCCGAATTTTTTTGGCCGACAATCATTTGGCCGACAGTTTTTGGCCGATAAATCATTTGGCCGAACAGTTTTTGGCCGACAGATTATTTGGCCGAACAGTTTTTGGCCGACAGATTATTTGGCCGAACAGTTTTTGGCCGACAGTCATTTAGCCGAACAGTATTTGGCCGACAGTCACTTGGCCGACAGTTATTTGGTGGCAATTGCAGGATGGCCGTGTTAGCACGTATAGTCGAGGAATATGGTCCTGACTATGAGCAGACCAATAGAAAGCAACGTCACCCAAGGACGAATCTAATAAAAAAACTAATACCGTTTCTGAACGACGCGGTATTAAAATTATCCGCGTTAATCCTATCCGATTACCTTTTGTTATTTTCTATATAAACAATTATGTAATTAAGAATCAGTAAGTAGAAAGAATTAGAAGAAATTATAAGTATTAGAAGAAAAAGAAGAAATCAAAAGTAAATTAAAATTATATCAAATATGCCTTTGGAATATGTCGAAAGCAGTCGTGGAGTTAAGCAGCTTTTACATAATGGATTTCTGTTTACTCGCGATAAACAAGGTGGTGCAAAAATTTATTGGAAATGTGCCAAATACAACACTTCAAAGTGCAAAGCAAGAGCAATCACTGAAAACGATGAACTTGTTGGACTTAGTGGCACTCATATTGGTCACACGGTGGAAAGTAGTGAAGTTGCAGCAAAAACTGTGCTTGCTAATATTAAAGAAGTGGCGAAAACTTCAAAAGAAAACCCCCAACAGATTCTGGCAGATGCTACTCTAAATCTTGATACAGCAGTGGCCCCACATCTTCCTTCCACCAACTTGTTGAAACAGACCATTCGCAGAACTCGTAATAGGAATGGTCCTGCTGTTCCAACATCTCCTACCAGCCTGACTGATTTAGTGATTGAAGGAGATTACGGAAAAACTGGCAAAGGAGAGCCTTTCTTACTTTATGATAGCGGACCCAGTGAAAATCGGATTCTTATATTTAGTACCGCAGAAAATTTACAATTATTGGCTGATTGCGATCATTGGTTTGCCGATGGGACATTCAAGTCGGCCCCATCACTGTTCTTCCAACTGTACACGATCCATTCTATCAAGTATAAGGTGGTAATTCCGTCTGTGTTTGTCCTTCTTCCGAATAAGAAGGAGGACACTTATATTAGAGTTCTAGAAGCTATGCTAAACTTGAAACCCGAGTTAAAACCTGTAAGTATTATGACTGATTTTGAAATTGCTCAGAAAAAAGCGTTTCAACGTGTTTTTCCTGGCATCGCTCACCACGGATGCTTTTTTCATTTTAATCAATGTATTTGGCGTGTAATACAGGCTAACAATCCTATTCGAGTTCGGTACGAAAATCTGGCTGATCCATCGTTTCCCTTAAATATTAGAAAGTTGGCGGCTCTAGCCTTTGCTCCTCAAGAGAATGTGGAGCTTATGTTCGAGAATTTGCTGCAAACCGAATTTTTTCTGCAAAATGAAGAAATTTTAAAACCACTTCTCGATTACTTTGAGAACACTTGGATTGGCGCAATTCGAAGTAGGAGCAATCCAGTGCGAAAACCCGTGAATTTCGGGATTTCGGTTTGGAACTGTCACGATGCCTGCCTTGGAGACCTTCCTAAAACAAATAATTCCATTGAAGGGTGGAATAATAAATTCAGTAGTCTTCTCGGAGCCAATCACCCTACAATTTGGAAATTTATTGATGGACTCAAACGTGAGCAAGGTAATGTTGAATTCAGCCTTGCTCAGTATAATGCAGGCCACGTGCCCAATCCTCCCAAGAAAAAATACGTCAAACTGGCGGACAGGCTCAAACGACTTGTTGTGGATTTTCCCAACAAAACTCAAGACGACTTCCTTCGTGGCATTTCTCATAACCTTCAGTTTAAACCTAATGGATCTTAAAAACAATTCGTTGGTGTGTAACGAATATTTTGTATTTATTTACCAAAAAAATAAAATTTATCGGCAAAGTGACTGTCGGCCAAAAACTGATCGGCCAAATAAACGTCGGCCAAAAACTGTTCGGCCAAACAATCTGTCGGCCAAAAACTGTTCGGCCAAATTATCTGTCGGCCAATTGATATGTCGGCCAAGTGATTTATCGGCCAAAAACAGTCGGCCAATAGAATTCGGTCAAATAAATTTCGGCCAAATGACAGTGATTCAAGTTTGTGTCTTTGCTTCAAATTTAAGTGCCGACATTTTTTTAAAAGTGCTTGAACTGCACGTTTTCTCTGATTGGTTAATGCCATGGCACCAATTTGAAATTTGAAGTTTGCAAGTCAAACCAAGAAAGATAATCTTACTTTTTCTTTTCGATTGATTAGTAGGCTAGTTATTACTTTACATAAGCTATTTTATATTTATAACTAAAATGTATTTTATTGAAAACTCAAAGAAAAAATAAATTTTATTAATTTTTTTAAAATAAAAAATAGCTTATGTTATGTGGTATTACGTTTTACGTATGTACTGAAAATTTCAACTTTCTACGATTATTCGTTTTTGAGTTGAACTTGACACCAGTTCAGCGCTTATTGATCTAGCACCTTAATTTCCTATGTTCGGCTAACTCATTCAGCACCCGGTATACAATTTTTTATTTTATCACACCGTTCTGAGATACAGATTATAATATTTTTTGAACTTTACAGAGTCTTGTTTAAGTCGCTGCCAATCAAAAACGGGAAAAAAATGTATATGTATAAAATTGAAGACAATGAAATTTTTAACAAAAAATGTCTAAAAGGTTTTGATGTAAAAGCGATTTTTATATGTCAAAAACCAGTTTCAAAATGTGTAATTTTCATTGGTAACATAGGAGTGCACGAATACTCTTTTAACCAATTATAAAAAGTGATATTATGTAATTTAACCCATTCAATCAAAATCAAAATCAAATCAAAAGATCTTTTCCAACAAGACCCTGTTTTTATTTTTTATTTTATTTTATTTTATTTTTTTAGAGTTTATAGGATATATTATCCTAAACTTTCTTAGTATTAAATAATAATAAGACATCTGATTTGTTTTATTATGTAGAAATGTTTTCGTAAACATCTATAGGAACGTTATTTTGATTCAAACACGGTTAACGTCTGCTTGAAAGCATTAATCCATTCTCTTAAAATGTAAACTTTTAACCTACACTTGTTCTAAATTTTACAAGAATATCTTTATCCAAATATATAAATCTTAACTTGTGAGAATAAATAACATTAAAAACTTCAAGACAACAAGTTAAATCAAATATATATAATAGAAATTATATTAATTTGAGCTTTCAGAGACGGTTATCGCTTTCGTCAGAAATTTATATTTATATTTATATTTATTGAATATCTTTATCTACATATACTCCTGCTTATACCAAAATATTGTTATTAAAATGCAATGTAGGTAAAAAAATTACAAAAGTCACCAAACTATTAGGTTATATGAAACTTCCAGCTAATGCTTATGATACCATGACACACAAGTTTCAATTTAATATTCTCAAATGCTGTACGTATTCCGCTGTTTTTGCGGCACATTAGCCAATTACGCATTCGAGAAGAACCAGATACCACACATTTTCACTAAAAAAATAGGTATCCCACTTAAGTTACATACTTGATGAAGTATTTCAACCCTAAAATAATAGAACTATAACATAATAAGCACAAGCGGCATAATTAAAGCAAAGGTTGATTTCTTGCTCCTCTTTCAAACATCCGATAAAGTTTAACATTTGGTGTAAAAGGTATAATTAATTTTTAATATATTTTTTAAATATAAGAAAAATAAATAAATAAACATGTAAAATATTAAATACTGGAAATAAATTAAAAGCGCAATATAAAAACAATGTATAATAAATATATAATAAAATCGAATACGTTATAAATACATTGAAATAATATCGTTTGCTTATTATTTCTTTTTTCCTTTTTTACCTCCTTTACCTCCTTTTTTTCCCTTTTTCCCTGAACCATCATCTTCACATTGAGTTTCTACAGTTTCTTTTTTGGGTAATTGTTTTAACGGTGGCCCTTTCGGTGTACGTACTTCTACCTCTAATTCGCCTTGCTTGTCACTTCCTTCACTCTTTTTTCCTATTCTTAACACAAAAACATCGTGATTAGGATCTTTATCTTCGACTTCTGTCATTCCATCACCACCAGAACATGTAGCAGACTGAGTCATTACATTATTTTGACCGCAGCATTGTTGCGTAGATGTAAAATCTGACATTGGTGCATCATTAGAAATTGCACTTAACTTTGGCTTTTTTTTATCACCTAAATGTCCCGGCGTACACGAACAAGAATCGTCCAGTTCCTCGGGCTTTTTATTTTTAAGTATACGGATAATTAAAGAGTTACCACCTACTTCAGCTCCTATTTCTTTATAATTTCCGAGGATATCAGTTTCATCTTCTTCGGTAGCCATGGAACATTCATTGCAAGGAGGTACTTTCTGTTCAAAAGTTGTTGTTGGACATGGAACACTGGGACAACTAGTCGTACAAGAACCGTCCTTTCCATCGCCAGTGCCTCCTGCTTTATCTGCTTTCTTATATCGATATAAGGAGTGACCTTCTTTATCTTTAAAAAGCACAGATTTATCTTCCAAATTCATTTGAAACTGAGTCACTATGAGTTTTCCAAAACAAGACATTCTAATGTACATACTAATGTCTCCGATGGTTTGACCTGAAGCGTTGGTTATTTTAAAAGTATCTTTTAATGTTTTTGCAGTCGGACTTTGACCAGGAGTAGGTACAGATAAGGACTCGATTAATTCGTTAAATAAATCTACGATTGATACTAGCGAATTTCCTACTTGAATTTTATCGGGCAGAACTTCTGGTTGCATTTTTTTAAAAATGTCTACATTAATATCAAATTGCCGTACGGCTTCGTCGGCTTGTTCGGGAGTTAAAGAGAATAGGCACGATTTTCCACTTTTTAAGTTATCATTTTCTTTGGTAAGTTCTCCTTTAGGAGAAAAATCATCTTCGCATATATCTAACGCGGAATTGTCCAAAAATTGAACAGAAACGCAGGTATTGCCTGTAACTTCGCCTATATCTTGAGTTAACGCAGGATCTAACTGAACTTTATCTACTAGAAATTCTAGCAAAAATAAATTTTCTGTTGCGATCTTTTCCATGTTTAATTATTATAATAGTATTGGTTTAGTAATTCTAGACAGTTTACACAAAAATTTTTGAGATTAAATAATGACAATTAAAACTATTAAATATTTGACATTTTACTACTTTCAAAACTTTTTGAAATTGAAGCCATAGATGAGGGAGATCTATCTCTATCGTCTATCATTTCTTAATTGAAGAACTTTTAAATTTGTATTTTGAAATAAAATAAAATAAAATATATTAATTACAACAACTTACCAGATAAATGTGATAAAAAAATTAATGTTTGTCTCTTGGGGTTGATGAGTTAGATAACATGAGGAAATGAATGTTTGATGTATACAATTACAAATTACATTACAGAAGTGCAGAAACTTAAAATTTTAAAGTCACGTAAAATGAAAAAGAAAAAACTTTTTCAATAACAAAGGAATAATTCACATTTTCATATGTTTTTAAAACTCTTATAAAAATGTCATATAATTAAAATTTGTGGTGTAATTTGTTGTCAAACTTTTCAGAAAATTTGTATTTAAATCTGAGTGTTTCATAAAAATTTGAACATGGATAAAATAGCGACGGACAATTTATTTTTGATTGAGTTTTTGGTAGACAGCGTTCAATTGGACCCAAATTTAACTCAGGATATTGGAGACGTCATGGGCAATACTTGTGTCACAGTACAATTTTTAGACAATTCGCCATTAGACATATGCGAAGATGATTTTAATCCTAAGAGGGAATACAGGAAAGAAAGTGATAGTTTGAAAAGCGGCAAATCTTGTTTGTTTTCTTTAACGCCTTCGCAAGCACAAGAAGGTTCGAAGCAATTTGACGTTTATGTTGACATATTTAAAAAAACGCAGCAAGGTGTACTACCTGATAAAATTCAAGTGGGAAGTACTCTAGTGTCGATAGTTAATCTATTTAACGAGTTAATCAAATCTTTGTCTTCTCTAAGTCCTGGTTCAAATCCAACTGCAAAAACATTAAAGGATACTTTCCAAATTACTGACGCTTCGGGAGAACATATAGGAAATATAGCCCTATATATAAGAATGTCTTGCTTTGGAAAACTTATTGTTACCCAATTTCAAATGAATTTAGATGATAAATCTGTACTATTTAAAGATAAAGAAGGCCATTCTTTATATCGATATAAAAAAACAAATTCGAGAGATGAAAACGCTCCATCGGGCAGACATGGTAGTAGTTCTGGAGGAGGTAGACCAGGTGAATTCGATGACCTTTGTGAAACTGCTTGTCCCGCCATCCCTTGTCCTCAACCGACTAGGATGAGTGCAGGTTACGGGGCAAAGGGAGGATATCCTGCAGGTTCTTGTGAAATAGCATGTCCTAGTGTTTCTTGCAATGCATCATCTGGTATGAACTATCAGCAAATTAATATGCAGCAGAGCAACGTACAAACAGAAGCTGCTGATGATTCATGTGAATGTACGCCAGGAAATATGGGAAAAGGAAAAAAGAAATCAAGAGTCAGCTATGCTGGGGATTCAAGTAACCAAGCCCCCGCAGCAAATTTTAATATGCCAGATGCAGCACAAGCGCCATATTCGTTCACTCTAGGAGGTTGTGGATTTGCTTCGCAAAATCCTGCTCCTGCTGTGGAAAAGACTTGTACACCTTACCCTCCTAAACCTGTTTCTGATCCTAACCACGATGTTTTCATTTTAAAAGTGGCAGAAAAGAAGGAATTTAAACCGAAGAAAAATAATATCGAATTGGAAATGACAACTCCAAAAGGTCCAGTTATAAAACCTAGACCAAGAAAAGAAACAAGATTTGTTCAATGTGAACCCGAGGGTAAAGGAAAAAAAGGAGGTAAAGGAAAAGGAAAGAAAGGAAAAAAATAACTTACTTTGTATAATATTTAAAAAATTTCAATTTTTAAATGATTTAAAATAAATGCGTGCAAATTAATACTAATTAAGCTTATAAGTATTCGTCCACTACAATTTTGTAATACAAATTGATTATAAAACAATGCAGTTATGTATAATTTATAAATTATATTTAGCTTATCGATGATAAATAATACATTTACAATTATATATTATATTACAGGAAGTCTTTAAAATAAGCAAAACTTATCTATGGTTCTAGGTTCAATCATTATCCTTAATTGTATGATAACAAGTAATGGGGGTAGCTGAAAAGCATTTTCACTTTAGAATCCATCTTGATTTTAATTAGTGAACTATACCTATATTATGTTTTTTCTTAAACAATCAAGTCGTTTTTAAAATACTTTTAATTAAACATAATTGGCATACGAACAAGATCATCGATTTATCAAAACGTTAATTAAAAAATCTACAAATTTTGTGTAAAATCAACTGACTTGAGTGTAACCACATAAGAAATTTTGTTAACTGGACAACCTCAACTGTAATAGACTCCGAAAAACTAAAGCAACATCAGAAATATTATCAACTAACTTAGTTTTGTAAGTAATCCATTGTCAAATTTAAATTTGTATGAGGTAATCAAACATACAATGGCTAATAACAATATCAGTGAAATGAATCTAAGTATGGTGATGCTTCCTAAATATAGAGGAGGAAGTAAAAACTTATTTTATTTTATTTCGCAATGTGAAAAATTTTATTCCATCTTTAAAAATGATACGCCTGGTCAACTAAATTCTACGTCGAACATGTTGATTTTTAAAATTTGTTGCTCCAAAATTGAAGGGCCGGCTCGACATTTGATTTCAAATTGCACAACTTGGACACAAGTAAAAGAAGCTTTATGGAATCGTTTTGGTAATTCGCGAAATGAAACATTGCTAGCAATTGACCTCACTACTTGCTTTCAATCACAAAATCAAAGCTACAAATATTATTATGAAAATATTAAATATAAATTACAACAGCTGTTTGAGCATATAACTATTAGGGAAAAAAGTGAAGATGTAAAAAGATTTAAACTTGATATGTACGCCAAAATTGCGCTAACCACCTTTAAGGCAGGTTTATTGGAACCTTATCGTAGTTACGTCGGCATTCAAGCAGCTGAATCTCTCGATGACTGTCTGATACTTTTGCAAAACTACGATAACCAACAGCAACAAATGGAATTTTTAAATTTTTTGCGAAACTAAACTTCAAATTTTAATTAAAATATTTTCTGATTTCTCTGATCAAATTAAAATTTAACCTTGACTTAAATTTTGGAAACATCAACGTAAATTTTAACTCAAGATATAGTTCAAATTACAACAATATTATTCAAATTAATCCGATTCAAGATTATCAATCAATCTAAAAATTTTAACAACAGTGGTTTTAGAAACAAGGGCAGTTATAATAATTTTATTTCTAAAAATTTATACAATTTAGGACCAGATGAACTCAATGAATGCAAAAATTACAAATGGGAATCAACTGAAAATTTAAATATAAATTTTTTTTCTGGAGCCCTTGAAGCAGCTAAAACTTTGTTTTATTTGAATACAGAACCAATAGAGTAAAATTTAAAACAATTTACAGATTAAAATAAATAGACCGTGTATTTCGCGATACGGCTCACCTGTATTGATCGTTTCAAAAAAATTAAATGCTAGCGGCAATAATAAATTGAACAAAAACATTCGAAAAACTAAATGATTTTAGGAAATATACGTACTCTACAACTATAGGTTATAAAAAAACAGACAAGAATCAATCAAATTTTAGTCGATGTTTTTTGTCATAAAATTGATTGCTCAATATTTTAATTTAGGTAGTCTCAGAGAACTAAAATTGTAAATCATTTAAAAATAGTAAGTATATAAACAATCAGAAATTCATGAATTTTAAAAATTTTTATTTTTAAAAGATTTTATTACATTATTGTATTTTGTATGATGTATGTAAATCTAAATCCATTTGTATTCCATTATACACATAATATCTATCCTATCTTAAACTTACAAAAGAAACTGATGATTTCGGCATATAAATGCCATCTTCAAAAAGCTAAGAGAGATCTCTGAACCAAGGAAAAATTATCAGAAATCAAAGAATAGCGAGAAGAATTCATTTGTGATAGTTAATAACCATTATAATGAAGTATAAACTTTATACACAACTCATAAATAGATAAATTCTAGCATTCAGTAGAATTAATCGGCTTTTACTTTTAATCCTGCGGGAGAGGATAAATATTCTTGTGGGCTATTTTTACTTTCACTGTGCTTAGCGAACATGTTTTTAGATTTTAGTAGTTTAATTTAATATTTTTTTAATTTTGTAAATATTATTTTATATAAAAATTCATATAAAAATAAATAATTAAATTTTATTTTATTTTATTTTATTTTATTTAGTAAAATTAATATTTTGTTTGGGAAAGCTGTTATTTTTGTTATCAATTTTGTAAATTTAAAATTTTTAATTTTACCGCTAGTCAGTTGTACGAAATTTTGTCCATCAGTTTTGAATAAGATTTTTATATTTTTGAGAATAAAAAGTGATTTGTCTTTGAGTGAGGTATTTTATTTTTGAATTGGAAATTAGAATTTTTTTCTAATATTTCATATTTAATGAAATATTCTCAACAAGTCCTTATTATAATGTCAAATGATTTACTTAATGTCTTTTTTTCTTAAACAGATTGTAAATATTCATAGAAATAAAAAAAAAATTTACTTTGTAATTTATTTTAAGTAAAATTTGAATTTGAATTTTAGGAAGAAAAAATATTTAAAAAATTAAGTATTACAATTTTAGCGTTCCGAATACCACTTTTTTTTATTTTAAAATTTGCCGAGAAGATTATTATTTTTAAGAATCCGCTTGGAAGTATTTTTTATAATTTGGAAATATCAGTGCAATATAATATAAATATAAAGATTTTCATTTCCTCTTTCGAAACCGCACTATTCGTTTATTTTGAAAAAACAGGCCTTATTGTGGATTACCTCAGGGTAAGCGGAATTAACAAGTGTCGCTATAACATATCCATTCTGCATTGATATTGCTAATCCTAAACAATGTGGGATTTGTGTAGGTTGGTAGGATTGATGGCTTGGATAATCTAGACACATTCTAGTACATGCTATCAACATATTAAAAATTTAGTTTGTTAGAAATTAAAGCAGTATTACCTATTACTGTGCTCATTCCAACTGTCTTTTTGCTTTGTTTAGTCTTTCACTATATTGTGGGTTTAGACATAGTATATATATTAAAATAGGTATGTAGACACTAAATCAATATATATTTTGACCAAATAATTTTGAGATAATATAAATGGTTGAGATACCTGTATATTTCTTGTTTACTAATTAACAGACCATTTAAAGGGAGTTTTAAATAGTATTGCATTTCACCCTTACAGCTTTTAAAAGATAAAAGACCCGCATTATGTTTGTGTCTTGAAAAACATAAAAGATACGAAGTTTTATTACGAAACAGCTGCTGGTTTACACAGGATAAATTGTTCTATTTATTAAAAAGTTTCCTACATGATTGAGTATTGATACACTTAGAGTGGACTCTATAATAAAAGGTATGTGTCCGGATGAACTTTATTTACTACGTTTTTACCAAAAGTTTTGTCGAAGAATATGATTTCAATATCGCGAAAATATAGATATTTTATTCGTACTAATAAATTATTTTTTTACCAGGTGTAACCAAGTATTAAAATTTGTGCTATCAAAAAAAGATGTGGCCACGGAAAACTAACGTTTCTCCAGTATATAATGAGAGCATTTCCAGCAGGAGAAGCTCTAAAATAAAAGTGGGTGTTACAATTTAAATTTTTTTGCTCTCAATAAATAGAAGTTAACTATGCCAAATTACGAAGAACACAAAAAATTACTACATTATCTAAATTATCTAACAGCAAATCGGTTAAAACTACTGTAAAATTATGTTAAAAAGAATAGATTTGTTATACTTTCAATTAATACAATACAGGACTGGCACTCGATAAAAATGGTTTGAACAATATTAGCTACTCTTGGGTAAAATGATCCCTCCATAATGCTAATAGAATTTTACTTGAGTTAATTTGTATAACACACTTATATATTGGATTGCTGTGCTTCGGAGGGCACGTAAGCCAGCAAACCCCCCTGAGTTGTTGATTGCCACCATCAACTATTAAAAACGTTGAAGTGTACCGAGTGTACGAGTGTACCGAAGAGTTGATAATGACTTATATCAAATCAAATTATTCTTTCTTATTGTGTAAAAAAAATTTTGTATGAAAAAATTTTACAGAATTTTAAAGTGATATTCAGAAAATAGATCGTACTTTGATTTAATTAACACAAATTACCGAATTCTTTATAGAATTTAATAATAAATTGCTTATTATCCACTAAGATTCAATTTCAATGGTGTTATTAAGTTAGAACCTTCATCAAGGAAATTTGTTGCATGTTGACATAGTAGTGTCACACTATAATAATTGATAACAACTTGATGTACAAATCATTCAGTCAGGTTCTTCTTATGATTATGTTGTTATTTTTTAATTAAAATCTTAATTTAATTTATGGCAGTTGATTATGCTATCAGTATAAGTAAGATATTTCAAAAGTACTAATGGATACTTTTTGATGTAATTCCAGTATGACAACGTTTGGGACGAAGTAAATATTTAAAGTCAAGACTGCTTTTATCTTAAAAACGTCTAAATATGTATTTAAATTTATTTAAATTTTCCTATTTCTTGATAAATTACAAAACAAGTACGTAACTTTAAATTAAATTTTGTAGCTTCTCAACTTTTAAATCTGCGAGTTAGCGTTAAACTTCATCAATTCAAAATATTATATTTACAAGTTTACCGTTTCAAGGAAAATTGTTTAAAAGAAAACTGTAATAATAGTATCCTACTATAATAGTTTGGTTATCATAAAATAATACTCGTACTTACAAATTTGTTGATATTTCAATTTCAAAAATTTAAAATTTACAAAAATTATAAAAATTATTAGGTATTTACAATAAATAATGTAATGAAACAAGAATAAATTTATTTAATTTATTTAAAACCACTTTTCTGTTTTAATAATTTTTATAAATTTTATAAAAGTAGGTATATTGGTATAAGTCGCTACCACTTAATTCTTACGGCTGGTTTAAGAAGCCCGATGTAAATTAAAATTTATGTAGATTAAAAAATTAAAGAAAATGAATTTTCGTTTCTTGCATTTAGTTTTTTAACAGTGCAAAAGATTAACAATTTTAAATAAACGATTATGCAGTTGTTCAACTGAATTTATTAGCATCAGTTAACTTGTTATATTAGATAAATAAACGTTTTTCACTTTTTACCAGACTTGGTTCGTTTTTATAACATTTAGTTTGACATAAATTTGTTTGAAAATGGTATCTTTGCATTATGTATCGTTCTTGCAGAAGAGCGATATGCTATAGAGAAAATCATGTAAGTGTGCAAACAACTGACTAATGCAATCTCAGGGTCTTTGAACTTCCTAAAGTTAACTCATTGGAAATATATAGAGATAAAATAGTAATAATTTATAATAATAATAATTATAATTATATTACAACCTCAGGTAAGTTCATTTTACATGCTGTTTTTAATTCATTTTAGTATTAGAAATCCCTCGTATATCTTGCAGACCTGATGATGCTATAAAGCAAAACCGATAGAAAATAAAATAATAAAAATCTATACATATCCAAACAGATTGGTGTAATTATTATAAAATAAAAATCATAAAAAATGCAAAATAAAATAATAAAATAATTATAAAAAATTTAAAAAAATTTGAATGTAAAGTTTGCTGGTTCCGACTTTGTTTCCGGCAAATCGCGAATAAGATCGAAACAGTTATATCTTATTGTTATCTTTTAGTTGAAACTAATTCTAAGTTATCTGTTGATTTTTGAATCATTTGCTTTTGCTATTGTGCTATCTCTACAATGTATATTAGACTATAGTAGTTATTATGTAGACTATAGATAATGCAATAATTAATTGCTGTCCGATTATTATTTTTATGTTATAAAATAAAATAATATTTTTCCATAAAAAAACTGCACAAAACAGAATAATTGATAGTAGACTGGGAGCTGGTATTATTTTTTTTAAATAAAATATAAACTACAGGGTTGTTCTAGCTATTACAATTGTAATAGATCTATTACTTTCAATGAAAATATGTTACCCTATTACTAATTGACTAAATCTATTACTATTTTAAAAAATGAAATTTACAAGCAGAAATGCCTATCCGTTGTTCTATTTCAAATTCTTTTACGAGTAATTGTATTTAACTTAGTTTATGTATGATTTTTATTTATATCTTTTATTTTCTTGCATTTTTAATGACAATAAATTTTCTGATAATAATTTTATAATAAATTTTTGTTTCTCTAATAAGCGATATCTGCTTATTTTTAAATCTATTACAATTTATTTCAATGAGTTAGTACTTTTTAATTTTTGCTTGGAACAACCCTGATAAACTATTATTCGTTACGTAATTGTACCGATTTTAATAATGCGGACAAAAGATATTTAAAACATTTCATTATAAGTAGTACGTTGCACGATTATTGTGTACATAATAAAATACTTCAAAAAAGACTTTGATGAAAACTTTTGTAAAGTTTATAAATGGAAATATAAAATTTGTTTTTGTTTCAAAATTAATCATATTTTAAAGCCATATTTTAAAATCCCGAAAAAAATATTCAGTTATTTAATTATAACTGATATCGGAAAGTTTCTGAGTGAGGTTTAAAATATTGAAAAGAGATTATAACTCTATAATGGTTTTTTTATATCTATTTGACAGGTACACTTCTATGTACATATTCTAATAATTTTAATCTTTACTCTTTTTAAATTCTATAATAAGATGCTTGTTAATAATTTATAATTTTCTAACTTTATAAAATATCAACATTTTATAAAAACTTGTTTATGTAAAAATATTAATTTTTTTTATCGAATTTAGATGTAAAATCGTAAGTAATACTCATTCATCAAGTTCAAATAATGGCGTGCACGGTTGCGTGATTTAATCAGTTTGAAAAATTTATTAACATTTAGTATTTGTGAAAAATAAATGATTTCAATTATTTTAGGAGTGTCTACACATTAATTATATTAAATTATAAATCTATATTACTTGAGGCAGCTTGACACCAACTTTAATTAAATTCTTTTTACATAAATGCTCGTTGATTGTTTTCTTAATATTTAAAAAAGCTTTGCATAGCATAATATATTAAGCGTCGTTCTCGTCCAATTAACGCTACGTAAAATAATAAAAAATTTGATATTTCATCTTTAAAACCTCGTTTACATCAATGTATTTGACTTTAATTCAACGATAAAAACGAAGTTTTTAAGAAGAAATTTCATTTTGTTTTATTAATTAACGACTAAATTACGTAGCGTTAATTGAATGTGAATTGCACTTTACGGCATAATGTAGCACCGTACAGTAAAACCCAATTTATCGAGTTATTTTTACTAGAACAATTTGAAGTATTAGAAAGAATTGTTTAAAGTTAATATAAATGCTTAACTTTGATGAGCATTGTTTATTTTATGATAATCTGACAGTTAATAAATCGACAAGATTTACGGAAGGATCGACTAATATATTATGGACATTAACAGAATGTTCGGTACTTATACTTACCTAAACTCTTTTTGCTTTAAAAAAATAATACTGAATCTAGAATGCAAACAATTTCTGAATAAGTAGCGTAAATATTTATGATAATCCTAAAAGCGACATTTTGAACTCTTGGTTAAGTGCTATAGTAAATATTTTGTATTTACATTTCGCATATGTGATGCAAACACTATGAATTTATTGTATTTTGGCAACTGGAATTTGATGAAAAATGTATTATCACATAATTAGTTTCACTAGTTTGCATTATGAATATAGTGCAAACTTTTATGCATCGAGTGGTCGAGATTCTTTTGTAATAAAAAAAGTACATATGGCTCAAAGTAAAGAAACTATAAAAATTAAAATTAGTCAGAACTACGCAAACCTGCCGAAAAAGTTAAGAAGAAGTTCTGAGCTAAGCAAGCTGTGCGTGTAATTTTATACATTAAACATTAAATTCATCTCAAGATTTCAATAACAGTAACATCATAAGCGTACCTACCTCGTCCCAGCTTTTTATTGAAACATCAAGTGATTGGATTTCCTTTTCTTTTGAACGAAATACTGAAAAAATTATTCCTTGATAGCATAGGTAAAAGTAATTAGTAAATTTTTATTTTATAATACAAAGTGCAAAAAGCTTGCTAGGTACATAGTAAAACGAAAAGAGCTAAACAATATGAAAACTACGCTGTTGCTCTTAATAATCAATGACGTGCAAAAACTTTCAGGAAAATTACACAGACAGAAATTGACTACCACAAAAATTAATAATAAATTATTAGCAAAATACTATTTACTTAGGTAAAATATATATTAAAATAAAAATTAAAAGTATTGGATATTTCAATAATTAAGGAATATAAATCTACCAATGTAAATATCTAAATAAATACTCATATTTTACAGTGAAGATTCTAGAAAGTTTGATTTCCCTAGGTAAATCTACTAATAGCTATATTAACAAACACCAGACTTCTCTCTCACACTTTGCTTGTTAATTTAGGGTGGTGGACTTCCTTAACTCGTACTTTAATTAGTAGAGGCAATGCGATTAAAATTATCTAGATCATATGCTTGAGAATACAAGCATATTATACTTTCTTAGCCAAGAAATTCTTTGCTAGTTATATAAGTTTTGCAGTAAATTAAAAAAAATCTGACTTTTTAAACTTTTTTTAGATAATTTTCTCAAAAATATGTAACTATCAAAAATATAATTATAAAAGCTTTGTCAATCTTCAATTAGAAGATATCACAAGTTCAAAATTTGATGCAGCTATTTATAGCTAAAAAAAGTTTCTTTTAGTAAAAACTAGATATTGTAAACGCACTGAATATTAAAGTAATATGTATATAACCCACCTCGTGAGTTGTACTGTGCGGTAATTAAATTAAAGTTTCTTTATAAATAAATCAGAGCTTCAAATTATAAGCTTTGTGCGTTGTACAAAAATATTTAATAATTTAGCTTTGCCTCTTAATATTTACACCGCACTGTTTGACAAGTAATTACTGCGACCCTTATCTTGGTGTTTGCTATAAACTTCATACAGTATCATGATCAAAAGTGATGTAATTAAAATTGTATTTATTAGTGTGTGTTTTGAAATAGATATTTACCTTCTATTCTATTTACTATGTTATGAAATATAGCGTAGCTGTTCGATGAAATATGGCAAATTCACAATTTAGTACAACACTGTAAAACCTACACAGATTCATGAAGCTATATCGGAGTAAATTTATTATTATGCCAGGTGGTAAAAAAGTTGATATCGGAAATTTTACAAAAATTAACAAAAATATTTAATTAACTTGAGCCAAAAGACTAACCTTTTCGCAAAATAAAATCTAATCTATGATAATCAAGGAACAGCAGGGTAGAAGGAGATACCGAAGTAGAACAAAAAATAATCAGTTAGATATGCAATCTCATCGACATGCGTTTATGAAGGTTGCATTATTTGTTTACGTCAGGGATTACTACTACTGCATCAATTTAAAGTTGATGGTTTTTTGATATAAATTGATACAAACAGCTTTCTACTTTGAAACTACTATTTGCATTACATATTTTTCTTTATTATGACAATAAAACAATATAAGAAAATTATTACAAAAAAATACTTTTCTTTGTTTAGTTCTTTCAGAAATAAAATATATCTGTAAATGTAGCTGCTTACAATTCAATAAAACGTAGCTGGAAAGATAAATTTAAAAATTTTAAACTGTTAAATTCTGTCGTATATTCTATAACACGAAATATGATTATGTAAAGTTTTCCAAGACTTTTTAGAATTTCGTCAGGAACATTTGTCCAAGTTTGTTCACTGACCTGAAACTAATCGAGGATTTTTACATAGATTTGGTAACTTATCAAGTTATCAGCAAAGTTCTTTTATTGGTTTATTTCTGTTCTGCCATTTATATTAAATAAAATATTTTTTTTAAACTTTAAAGCACGTTTTTAGTCAGATTTCTGTTTATTAATAATTAAACGACATCAAATTAACATCCATAGTCACTTATTTCGCACGAAAAAGTAATTTTATAGTTACAGTTTATATAAAAGTTGTAGCAAAAGGGTAATTTTGTAATTTAAAGCTTCGTCAAGTTTTCTCTGATGAAATTTATTTTTCTTCGTTTTACTCATTTCTTTAAAATTCCCTCTAAGTTGAACAAACTTTATTCCTTTCACAAATTAGGTTAGTATAAGTTTGCCACTGTAAATTTTTAAATACTCGCTTCAAATATGAATTTCATATAAAAAATGTATACATTGATTTTCGTTCACTACATTTATTTATAACTGGTGCGCTTTTGAAATTTTCAGTAGGATTTCATTCATTTTTTTCAATAACACATACTAATTTATTATTATGTTATGTATTATGCTATTTACCTATATATTATAATATTATATTGAATAAAGAGTAGGTAATAGTTTATTCAATGGTTGAAAATTTGCTTGAAACTGAACTGTTATAAATTATATTATAATATTACGTATACATATACTTCAGAATTTCAGAATCCTAAATTTAAATTAATAAAAAAAGTAAATATTTTAAATAATTTTAATTTAGTATAGGTTATTTCACAAAATTATCTAGAATCCGTGATATCTTTTAATTATTTTTAATTACATAAACCATATTTGAGAAATTTAAAAAGCATAAATTTTAATAATATTCAAATATTCAAATTTAAACTCATAATTATTATTAGCTGCAAAACATTAATTTACTTTAATGCATTGGACTTCAAAAGCAATATTAAAATTACCAACATAATATCTCTAATGAAAGCTTTTCAATTTTTTCAGTTTTTTACATATAGTAATAACGACTAATTTAAAAAAAAATTTATTGAAATACCATTTTATTACTGATTAAAAATAATTTTAGTTAAAAATCAGCTTTCTCAAAGAAATATGTAGGTTGTTTTCAACAAAACTTCAAGGAGGAAAAGATACAGTCCATTGATACGGGGTCCGTTACTTTGGCCCCCCCCCAAGTTAAAATTTTTGGCCAAAAAGCTAGCTCCCGAATCTACGGAGCTAGCACCGGCTAGCACCCAAATATTAAAGCTAGCACCATTATAGTTTTTTCACACATCAAAATTGAAAGTGGGGGGGGCTAAAGTAACGCTAGCCCCCCCCAGTTAATATTTTGGCTCCAAAAGCTAGCTCCTTAATCTATATAGCTAGCACCAGCTAGCACCCAAATATTAGAGCTAGCACCGTTACAGTTTGTTTGCAAATCCATATTGAAACTGGGGGGGGGGCTAAAGTAACGCTAGCCCCCCCCCCAGTTAATATTTTGACTCCAAAAGCTAGCTCCTTAATCTATATAGCTAGCACCAGCTAGCACCCAATTATTAGAGCTAGCACCGTTACAGATTTTTTACAAATTAGTATTTGAAAAAATGTCTAGATGTTTCATTCCACTGCGCATGAGCAATGATAGATTCCACATGCCCCGCCCATTCTAAACTTTACTAATCATTTTTTAACAGCTTTAAGCTTATGTTTAATCTACATTATGTAATTTATTTCAGAACTCCGATATTATCTTACATGCTATAGATAAGAAAATGACACCCGACTATTTGATTTGGCGAAACATCTTCTTAATTTTTTAACCAGTCATGATAAATTTCCCATTTACCATTGTGTCGTCTTCCATAGGTCAAAAAGTGTACCATATAATTTCAAAACTTTGTATTCTTAAAATATATAATGCGTGTTATTTATTCGGGAAGGGGGGGGCAGAAGTAAATCTTTAGTCTTGCTTGTAGCGTCAACCCTGGCTATTATAGAGACTGAAATTAACTGAACTAAAATGGTTTATCGGTAGAATTAGCACATAATATCCGAACATGTAATTAGAAAAACATGCAATGAATGTGGAAACAATAGGTTCTTGCGAAAGGTTACTTTCTTCGGTAACCTGTTTCATTTGGTGTATTAACTCTATTTTTTGCGAAATCAGAAATGTTCTTGCACCAACTTCCAAAATTATTAACTGCTTATTATTATCAGTCATTGAGAGTGTCGGCAGAGGGATTGGGGGCACTGGGGGGATTTGTCCCCGAGGCCTGGGATCTCTCAAGAGCCCGAAGGAGCCCAGATGAATAATTGGCATTGCCGAAAATTAGTTGATTACTGATTTTTTTAAATTAATTTTACCTATTTTAAATGTTTTGTGCGTAGTTTTGAAAATACGAAGTTTTATATTTTTCTTTTTTATTTATGAAATTTTAAAGAGTAGAGGGCTCGCAAAAAGTCTTGCCACGGGGCCCGACGGCTCTGAGTGATGGCGTTAGGATATGTGACGCTCTAGGCAAAACTCTATCATTGCGCCCCCCCCTCATTTATATAGTAGTACTGAGCTGGGAGGTAAGAATCCGCGATATTTAAAAAATATTCTTACATTTACATATTTTTATTTAAAAAAATACCTTTCAAACAAAAATAAAACTTAAAAGATAATCAAATAACTTTTCTGGCCATTTTTGCGGACAAAGCTGCATCTCGATCTGGTTTTGCGTCCTAGGCAGTTGCCTAGTTTGCGTGGTGCATCTAGGGCCAGCACTGGCCATAGATAAGAGAATTTCGGTCTCTATAATAGCCAGGGTTGACGCTACAAGCAAGACTAAAGATTTACTTCTGCCCCCCCCCTTCCCGAGTAAATAACACGCATTATATATTTTAAGAATACAAAGTTTTGAAATTATATGGTATACTTTTTGACCTATGGAAGACGACACAATGGTAAATGGGAAATTTATCATGACTGGTTAAAAAATTAAGAAGATGTTTCGCCAAATCAAATAGTCGGGTGTCATTTTCTTATCTATAGCATGTAAGATAATATCGGAGTTCTGAAATAAATTACATAATGTAGATTAAACATAAGCTTAAAGCTGTTAAAAAATGATTAGTAAAGTTTAGAATGGGCGGGGCATGTGGAATCTATCATTGCTCATGCGCAGTGGAATGAAACATCTAGACATTTTTTCAAATACTAATTTGTAAAAAATCTGTAACGGTGCTAGCTCTAATAATTGGGTGCTAGCTGGTGCTAGCTATATAGATTAAGGAGCTAGCTTTTGGAGTCAAAATATTAACTGGGGGGGGGGGGTTAGCGTTACTTTAGCCCCCCCACTTTCAATTTGGATTTGTGAAAAAACTATAATGGTGCTAGCTTTAATATTTGGGTGCTAGCCGGTGCTAGCTCCGTAGATTCGGGAGCTAGCTTTTTGGCCAAAAATTTTAACTGGGGGGGGGGGCCAAAGTAACGGACCCATTGATACGTCGATAACGTGGTTTAAGTAAGTAGTGTAACTCTATATTAACCATATCAATATTTTAGGAAACCCAAAAAATGCACAAACACGTTTTAGAACTAAAGTGGTATTAAGTTATCACAAATAAAATACATTGTAAAAATATAAAATAATTTCATCGCCTGATGATGCCATAATATGGCGAAAACGTTTGCAATATTTTACTAAAACGGTCTTTTTGGGGTTCAACCGCCCCCCCATGGGTTAAGTAATTCTAAATAATTACTATATTATAAAGAATTTATTTAAAATGCGGGCATAATATGCCAACCTTCGTGTTAAATTCTGTAACCCCCCAACCCATGACCAATGTCTAACTACGGCCTTGCACCTACCGATGAAAATATATGCCACTGCTATTTATTTTCTGAAAATATGCTAAACAACATAGTTTTTGAACTTTTTTTTATCAAAATACAAAGTAGGTAAATAATTGACAATTTCAATTTTAAAATATTTTTGAAATTTTTCTGAAGCTCTAAACTTCTGAACTGCCCTCAGAGCAAAAAAGTATTCACTAATCTCACGTGAAACCGCCGTTCAAACTCCAAACCAGTAGATACTTTTGTTATACGTTTCGTTATTCAACCATCAGCAGTGTGGTATACGAAGCGCGAGACTACGGTTTACTGCGTAAGTTTCACCTATGGGGGGCTATGCATCTAGCATCTAGCACCCTACTAGAATAATGCAAGTGCTCAAAGAACCATTAATGTGAAGCATAAATTTGGTACATCACATGGTAATATTATGACGTAGTCCTTAATTAAGAAAAAGTAGATTCGTCCTTCTAAATTCATGATTTCAAGTTCGGTCGTCTTTATAGGACATATTCACAAGTGCTTGGGCTCAGAGACTTATTAGTTATTATTATCAAAAAACTATGACGCCGATTGTCGAGCTCTTGGGAGTTTTAGTATGTTGTTCGGTAATATTTAAGGATTGTTTCAACTAATTTTCAGATTTACAATATTATTTTCTAGATCAACTGCTAAAAGTCCTTAGGTAAAAAACCACACCTTTGCGTGTACCTAAATGCAGTTCAATCCACCTAATGTCTAATGTTTACTGTGCAAAACATAATTAGTCACTTTTTGAGATATTCTGTAAAAATATAACTATTGGGCTCGTATATAATAATATAATAATAAATTCGGTTATGATTTAAAATTTCAAAAGGAGTTCTTTTGTCAAATTTTGATAGATTAAGTACCTAAAAAAGGATTATAAGAAAAAACACTGAAAATGCTTGGAAATTTTTTAACAATCCTACGAATATTTAAATTTTACTACTATTAGTTAAAAATCGCATGGTTAAATTGGTTATGAAGTTCGGGATTATTCATATAAATTTAATTTTTACATGTTTACAAATTCAGCAATGAAACTGAAAATCGATCAAATCTCATATTATGACCTCGTCAACGGTTGGGGCTAGTTACGAACTTTACTTCTTGTGATGTGACCCGAACACTACTGGTATAAAAAGTACCTAGACTACTAATTAATTAGAAAAAGATTTTAACGAAACAAAAAATAACCAATTATAATATTAATATATTTTTATTTAACTTTAATATATTTTTAAGTTTCCTTTGATTAGGACATTATACTTTCATGTAGACAATGTAAGCTATTTTATAAACAATAGTAATTATTCGTGAGTTACCCTAAAATTAACCACGTCGATAATTCACAATGAACAATTAACTTGTTAAGTTAATCAATTACTAACTTAATTGATCAGTTACTTCTTCGTGGCGTTTATTGGTACAAGTGTAAAGCAATACATCTTCGGAATTCATTGTAAATATTTTATATCGATTCTATCAAATTTATTCATTGTAGAAATACATAACTTGATAGTTTTTTTTGGAAAAGTTTACAACTAGCCAAGTTGCCGAAAATGTATAACTTTGCACTTTACCTATTCAAAATGAATAAATTACAGAGAATCAGAGAAAGCTTAACTACTATATTTATGTAAAATAGAAATATTTTGACATTTAAAATTCCAAACCCTAGTATTTAATTTTAAGATGTAGTTTTGCTTTAAACGGGAATAATATAAGTAGGTATAAATTCTGCTTCTAAAGCAACAAGAAGTAGTTTTTATTTCAAAATCTACACAAACCGGAAAATGCACAAGCTAAGAATAACGGGGTTAATGAAGAACATGTGGAACTCTTCAGCTGTGTGAAAACTCTTTATTGCAGAAAATAGAGGTGCGATAGGGGTTACAGGCGAAAAATTTATTATTGCAGAGATATCTCAGTTACGCTAGATTGATTTTTTGGATTTTAGAAAATGTTTAAAAATTATACAACTTTTATCATTACCGGCGATTTATTGTTTCATATTGTTGTTCAGTTTATGCAAAATATTATATAAATTTTGATTACCTACTTTTATTTTAAAAATTTTTATATTTGTCAATATCTTCACATTGTATTATTAAGTAATTTTCTTTTCTATTGGAGTCAACTGTTAAAACTTAATTTAACCAAAATATTACTTTGAGTGAATTATTGGACCTTTAACGTTAATTCCCTTATTGTGAAGCCAGAGTTTAGTAAAATTAACAGGTAAAATTAATAAAGCTTTAAGGTGATTATATTGAAAAGTTAATTATTTAGGGAGTTTATATTTAAATTTACAATAATTTCGAACTTAACAAAAATAATTTTGAGTAAGCTGGTTCATATAAACCGTTACAGGATTAATAAAATCGTAATTTAGAAAACAAATGTAACGTTTTTCATTAAGCCAGATTTATATAAAAAATATAGAAGCAATTCGTTTAATTACTGAATGTTATTTTCCAACGAGTACTGAGCAAAAAAACTTCCCTGAGAGGTTTAATTTTACAAATTGTGTCTTAACTGACTTAAATCTGTCACACTTACATGTGCAAAAAATGTACAAGATGGAAACGAACGATAAATGAGTTATTGACAAAAGTGCTGTAACCTTTGCAAGGACAATTTAAATTATTAATTTTAATCTTGCCTGCAAACGAACAGAAAGAAAATTAAGTTTTGTTTTCTGCGTTGGAAATGGGAAGGCTACATTCAACTAGCCGACGCGCTTGATAAGATTAACGAAATTTTGTTAGAAAATAATTTTGCTTATGAGCGGTTGTAAGCTTAATCCGGTCCTGCGTTTAACGTGAAAGCATTATGTAATACCGAGAAGTTGTTTTTCTTACGGGAATGTTTTTAGAAAATCATTTTTATCATCTAAAAAGCTCTTTAATCAAATCTTGTTGTATCTGTTGTACTTCGGATATTAAATTTCTTAAAAATCGAAATGGTTTGAAGTAACTATTGAAGATTCGAATGAATCTGTGACCAAAATTTAAACAATTTCTTACTATGTTGCTTTAACTTTTCAACCTCCCTAACCGCAAGGGTCGTTATCCTAAGCAAAAAAGAAAAATTTAAAGATTTCAAATAATATATCAGATTCAGTCCTTCAGTGTTTTTTCGGTTTAATTTATAAAATAGTTCGAAGCTTGAATTCTTTAGTGATAATATAATATTTGAAAATTGCATAATTAAATTATAGGCTATAGACACTAGAAATAGTCGTCAATCATTCCACACTTTTAGAATAAGTAATTCAGTTTACAAGAGTAGAAAGTACAATAGTACAAAAATAATAAAAAGCACCACCATGGTGATATTTTTGTTGCACTTCTTGTATGTAGCTAATGAAAAATACTTACTTTCGTGTTAGAGCGAACGCATTAGCGCTCATATATTTTTAGATTTCTCGAATTCTTTTCAGGTACTACCTATCTAGTTATATTTAAGCTTTTATATTTCTTAAAATTAATTTCTACGATGCTATTATTTTTTATTGAAAACCTAGCCGTCTGCTAGAATAGAGAATAATATTATTGTTTATCAATATCTTTTCCCATTCGAATTCGTTTAGCCTCTGAACTCTCGGTAGGGAAGTAACAATAAAACTATGAATTATTATCAATCTCCAGGAGCTAAGTAAAGGTGTTCGTGATTCTTACACGCACATGTGCTAATCGAACCCACATGCAGATGTGTTTCAGCCTCAAACGAACGAGAGGTTTTAGGGTAGTCAGTCCCTGGAACCTCAACATCAGTGCCGTCTGTGCGCACCGAGAGGGACGCGGCGGCGGTGGTAGCGGCATATCCTGGATCCCCGCCCGCTGTTCTCGCCTGTGCAGTGATCAATAGACGCTTTCTGTGCTTAGGTCCGAAGAGCTGCATCAGTATCATCTTAAACCCGTGTTTCTGTTTACCACTTGACATCTCGACTATATTTTATATTAACGGTAAGTAAAAAATACAAAAATTAAATTTTTTTATATACATAAATTTCACAATCGCAAAATTTTGAATAAAATCGAAAAAATTTACACACAAAAGTTAGATTTATTACAAAAAAAAATTACAGTAGTAGCATTAAAATTTATAGCAAATAAAAAATTTAATCAAATTTAAAATTTCCCTACTATTTTCATTGTTTATATCGAAAGGGTTATTTACCTAATAACAATTTTTGTTCTTTTATGTCCACGTTTTTGTGGATGTCTGTTTACTGCCGAAGAGGTAAATGTTTTTTGTTGTAGGTACTACTACATATATTTCTCAATTTTGTTTTATATTAATTTTCTCAAAACAGGTAGAAGTTCTTACTTGAAAGAATAGTTTTTTCAACTTTTATGATGGCAGAGTAATAATTTATCTTTTGTTGAAAAAAATTGAAAAATGCTCAGTTATTTTTATTGACTAAGCTATTCTTTTAACTATTAAAAGACTTTGTTATAATATTATTATTTATTATCTCGGTTGATGCCAACATACTCGATATTGTCTTATCGTCTGTGGACACTATTTTTAGAAAATTAACATTTTTAGCATGATCGAATGTAATAAATGCAGAAGTATCTTCAAGCAAAGAATATTATATCAAGAAGATATTTCATGTTGAAAATTATTTATTAAGTTAAAGTAATTGATTTTACTCTTTGAGGATAAATATTGATAAAAATTCAGCATAAGCAGTGTTATCTGTATTATAATATTGATAGCTAATTTATTATTTTTTTGAAGTACCTATTCAAGTATCGTAAAGATCTCGAAATATTTTCAATTTTGAAAAGTTATTGTTAGTTCTTTTAAGTACAGCAATACAATTGGAATCGTTATTTTTAACCCATAGGCACTTCACGGATTGGTTTACTTTTATAACTTGAATATTCCAATAGAGCCGCATTGTTAAATTTTTGTCGTCTATACTTTTTACAGTGGCGATATTTTTCAGTGTGATTAATTTTGCTACAAATCAATCTTGTTAAATGATTGGCAATATTAAATACATATTATTAGGTATATCCATACATTTCTTAATTATGAGAAATATAGTGAATGCACTAAACATGGTAATAACAATAAATGTATACAGACGTTTACTTCAAACTTGAAGTGACTTTCAGGCATTGTTTGCTTCAGAACTGTATTATTTGAGCTGTTCTAAGTTGAGATACCTTTTTTTGAAAAGAAATAAGGGTAAACTATTTACGAAGCAAAGTAACAAAGAATGTATTTGTCTACCAACAATGGTACGCACATAAAAGAATACTAATAACTGCTGGAAAACTTTTAAAAATATATAATAGTTTTCCGTATTATACATTAAAAATAAATTACTTTATTATTTTTAATTAATTATTGACTATCTTAAAATTCAACTAGGAATTCCTTCCAATCATTGCTAATTATTTCAATACATACTTACTAGTTGTTTATAAAATACGTTCACCATATTTTTGGAGTAGATATCTCTAAAGAAACAAATTTTTTAAATTTAATTTACAATAATTTGAAAACATTATTAAAAAATTATAATATAGAATATCACTTGTGTAATAGAATTCAAAACGAATTTCCAGATTAAAGCTGTGCCTAAGCATTAGTTTTTCATTTTAATTTTATTTGCTCTGTCAAAACCCTTCGGCTCACCAAAATAAAGTACAGGATTTATTTACCAGGATAAAAAATCATATCGTGTAGGTATACAGATAATGAGGTAAAGGGAATTAATTACAAACCGGTTAAATCTGATTTATTTATGAATTTTTAGAAAATATAATTTGTGCGTGTTAACACATTTCCATGATGTGGCGGTCCTAATACGATTTATTATCTTAATTGCATAATTTTTTGTTAGGAATAAGAATTTTGTTTCATTGAAACGAATAGACGATCTAATGATTAGCGTGTGTAATTTCCCAGATAGAAAGCAACTGGCAGAAATTGATGAGTGTTTATCTACCAAATGAGCTCGTAAGAGAAAAATGTCTTAATCTGGATGAATAATGTGTAGATAAAAAAACATTTTCAAAAATAGCTTAAAAATATTGCTCGAAAATTGTGTGTCGAAGACAAATTTCTAATATTACTAAAGAGCAATTCGATTTTAAAGCGCTCATAAATTTTTAAAATATTAAATTTATTCAGAAGACTTGTAATCAATTTTATTTCCAGAGTAATAAAGTAATCAGTTTTAAAGGAACATTAGACTATGAATTTTGTTAGCCACAAAAATTTAAATAATTAAGAAATTGCTTCTGTTGAGTCTTAAGTAGTTAATTACCTTAGAGAGCTCAACAGAATGTTTCTCATTCTGCGAAGTAGTTGAAAAAATTATTTAAATTTTATCTACTTAAGGTTGATTTTACCAAAAGAAGGAAATTATGTCCAAGTCGTTCGTTAAGATATCACTTAACTAATTTAACCACTTGATGTACTCAATCATACAGCAGAGTAAATAATATTATTCCTTTCATATACATATAAAGTGCAAGTTAATGTTCTTGGTACCTATACGCTGAATTCTATGTCAATTTTTACTTTGGAAAAAAACAAAAGTTTTTTTTAAATTATCATAATTATCTGTGAAATTTTTCATATACTTATTATATTTTTTGTAATTATTAATATTAATTTATAAACAATAATTCAATTATGCAGGCTGTATACGAGGTAACTCAAATGATCAATTGCTATGAACAACCACATCAGTTCTGTTTCATGTGTTTTTCACATTAAGTTGGCTTAACAAAGTAATTAAAAACCAACCATTTTCAAGTCCTACAGCCCCTAATGCAAGTAACGAATTTATTTGAAACATGTTTTAATAAACGAAAGTATGCAATCAAATTTGTTGCGATTTAAAAAAAAAACTAAAAACTGTCAACATTCTACATGCTGTTTTGTAAAGTCAACAAAGTTGGAAAGTAAAAATAAAGTATTTGAAATGAATTGCCTATTTGAAGTAGTACATTTCATATATTCGTATAATATTTATTATAGGTAATTAATATTCAATTATATTCGAATACGTTGTTATAAATTCGGTGATATTTTTAGTACCTAATTTAATTAAGAGTTTTATTTATGAACTGCTGCAATATAAACGAACCCAAAATTGTATTCCGAGTAGATTTGATTTATTATTGCAAAAGCTCTTGTTACATATTTAAGAATTAAAATGGGCGTTCCTGCTGGGGTTAATAAAATTTCATTCTCAAAATGGAATAACTTCCTCAAAGTATATATTTCTATAATGCAAATTTTAAACTTTCGATTTATTTATGACGGGAGCAAGTTTACATAATATTCCTAAACATACTTTTCGGATAACTCGAAAGTTTATTTAGCTAATTGGTTTTAGTTATAATAGCTAACCTGGGGATGTGCTAAAAATTTCAAAAAGCAACGCAAAATAGTATCAGGAAAGATTTCGACTGTGAATAATTGTTTTTGTTCTAAATGTTACAAACTTTTATAAAAAATTTATTTACTGCTGTAAAATACAAATAATATTATTTATTTATGATAAAGATAAATATTTTAAATTGTAATCATTTCAAGTTCACTAACATTTGATTCTAAGTATTCTTACGTGTGCCATTTCAACAAATTATCAGCTAATTTAATGCTAGAATGAACAACAATAACAATGTTAAAACGTCTTATTTAATTTAAATTTTGTAAGACAAAACCAGTGTCGAGTTTATCTCCACTTCTCATTCTCATAGCCCAATTTTATATTATAATTCCGTTCTCAAAATTTTGAAGTCAATTACTTGTTTTGATATCCGATTCACAAAGATTTAAAGTACAAAATTTTACTCGAACAAAATTAATTAGTTCAAAAATACAAGGATTTATAGGTTTACAATGGTAGGGAATTTGATCGTAGATCCTAAGAGGTTTGGTTTTCGATTGTCCTTACGTCCATTTTTATTTCTCAATATAGCGAAAGGTACAGATTTCAAAACCCTTAATATTCATAACATCTTATGCTATTACGACACATATTTTAACTTTCGAGTACTTCGATAAACTCTTATTAGCTTAAGATGGTTAACCCATTTCATATTTTTCTAATTCATGCAATAAAATCTTATGGCACCGGCATTGGAAACCTTTAAAACTCCATTAAACTTACTAATCTCTGATATAAGACTTTCCCAAAGACCTGACTTATATATTTGAAATATTGCAATCGGTAGAAAATTACGTAATAAAGCAATAATATTTCCTCCTAATAAATTGCCTTAATTCGAGAAATTTAGACGATTTATATTATCAGCAGTCTTTACCACAAAATTAAAAAATGAAACATGAATATAATATTAGGTAAAAATATAATCTAGAAATTTTAATAAATTTTAAAAATTGATAAGCTTTCTTCATCCATCAAATTTTTAGTGAATTATCTTAATCTTACCAAAGTCTACTTTAGTGAAAAAAGTAATCGATCTCATTTTAAAATCGTAACACCAGCTAAATGTAATTTAACTAACACCTGTGAGTATAATACACCCCAAAGCAATTTGCACGTACTTCATTCGGTAGTTCGGGATTTTAGTTACTAAATCTTATAATACACCTAGGTACATAATATAATACATAAAAAAATAAATCCTTTGGAAAGAACAGAAATGGGACATAAAAGTGAGAGGAAAAACTATGTCAATTGTAAGTGCTGCTATTAAAGGTGGAAAACGCTTGCAAGATTTATTGATTTTTAACAATTAAATACATGGAATGTGACTGCCGCGGCGTTGGTGGAGATACGGCATAGAAAGTTTATATTCATCTCGTTGGTCGATGAGACACTAAAGAATAATTTTACATTTGTATAATATAATTATGTGAGGGTGATAGAATGAGACAATGAAAAAATAATTTAAAAAAAACAATAATATTGTACCGCAATATTTGACAAATAAGCATAAAAAGAATGATAAAAATATTACGTTCAAGATTTTAATTCACAACTCGACAATCGCTATTATTAATAATTAAAGGATCTGGTTTTCTCTGCTCCTCGCAGTACTGAAAATATGTCATTTGCGTACAAGTTTTTAATTTCTTGTTTTTATGTGATAATAAAAACCCGATAAGTGATAATATTTAAAAACAATAAAAAAATTTATTCAACTTTAGACCAGAATCACTTGACGTAGATTAAGAACTAAGGAAATTGTATTACATTATCGTCGATTGCACTTCTGATTTCAATTGAAAGTTCTCCATCCAAATGCTAATTAAATTTTCAGTATTGATGTTTTTAACTTTAACTATTACGTTTATAAATAGTAATTTACCTTTTTTCATTATTGGCTTTTTTAATTGTAAGAAAATATTATCGAGATGGTCACTTCCAAATTTTTGGCCAATTAACATCGACCAATCAAAAGTAAGCCCAAGATGACGACATCTTAATTTTTAAATTTTCACGTGACGATTTTAAAAATAAAAGTTGTTTCTTTGTGTTGCCATACTACCATTACTTTTAGAGCTAATACAGCTGCGCTGTATATTACCTTTTGTGATATTTATAATAATAATTGCAATACAATTTGTTATTTTTCATCTGTTTTATCCATGTGAACAGAGTTAGACAATTTTATTATTCTAAATTTAGATTATATTTAGATATAAATCCTGAATACGGGACACATAAGATGCACTGACGGGTGTCCGCAGCGCTAACCGATCGACTAACGCTTGCTATCCAACGAAAATGATCGTTGATGTTATTATCAATGTCAAGAATATTATAATTGACTGGTATCAGTCAAAAATAATATATAATCAGACAAACAGCTTATCCTCTTATCGTGATAATCATCAGATCCGCACTGGCTGAATGAAGAAATCAGGAAGTTTACAAAATTTGACAATTAAATCAAAAGCAATAGTTTATATTGCACAAATAATTTGAAGTAGACAAAAATTCAAATCACGAAAAAATCTGGCCCGAATAAAGTAAGAACTTTATTCTAACCGTTTTCCCCTGGCGGGCAATGGCAAACCACCGAGGTAATATGCGTTGAAAACTCTTCATAAAATGAAATGGTGAAATCTAAATGTATTTAGATATTTTGTGCAAATTGACACTTACTTCAAGTTACAAATATTTTCGGTTAGGTTATCTCAATTTTCTACGAGCTTCATGTCGAAATCTACCTAAAACTTAATTCAAAATTTAGCAATTAAAATATTTTTTTAGCGTAAAGCAACAGGTAAGATTGTTTTTGTATAATAATTATAAACAATCACCTTTTCAGCTTTAAATTAAAACAAATATTTGGACGACTAAACTTTAATTAAACAAGAAGCGAACGAAATATAATCAAAATATAAAAAAAATACATTTACTCTTGGGTACCAGTACGTAAAAAAGTCTTCCCGATACTAAAATAACAATTAAAAAATTACCTTTTTACAACGACGGTTTATATTTATAGTTGCAGTGTTGTAACTTATGTATTTTTGTAATATTTAGTAAAAAGTATAATAATAGAAGAACATTTTTGAGTTTTATTCAATTATGAACGCTTTTTACAAAATCACGACAGATCGAATAGATGTCATCTGTTATGATCAATGTAATTAAGTTAACCTTAAGAGAAAAGTTAAAGTTGTAAAATTTTAGTTTTATAACTAAAAAAATAATAAAATAATTCAATTTTACATTTATTTGATCTTTTTCTCAAATAATTTGAGAAATTCCAATTAAATTAGGAAAATAGTAGGTATGTATTAACCAAGTATAAAAAAAAATATTTAAACTTAAAGTAGAAACTTAGTAAAAGCTCAAATAACTATACCAATTTTGATATAATATTATGATAATAGTAGCTTTAAGAGAAATGGGGAAAATGCCGTTAGGGAGTTTTATAAAATGGCTTGCATCTTCTAAAGTTTTCAAGTTACAACTCTTGGAATAGTTTTATAGTTAGACGACAAGAACTTATTGTTATATTTAGCTTGTTGCCATTAATCTTGGCACTTTTGAGTTTCTTTAAAATTTTATTATATCGCTGGTAACAGCAATTTATGATGTTGCATCGCTAAAGTTTGTACCTATACGTGCAAAATACAAAGGGGACAATATTTTATTAGAAAATGCAGTCATTGCTCATAATCCAGTAAGTTCATCTCCGACATTACAATGTGATTTACATGCTTTACCGCTGCTTTTCCAAAACGTGGACACGAAGCCTCTCTACTATAATTGGATGTAGAGGGATTATTGATGGAGCAAAAAATCAGGTAGAGAAAGCAATTTATACGGATTTGAGCGTTTATCTCGGGGCAAAGTAATTTCAACGTGAATATTGAATATTGATTGGGTTATGTTTCGTAGCACAGACTCGAGTTAAAATTACACGCCTACGAATATTTACCACTAAACGTTTTAATCAACAATTCTTCAAAATATCCATTACAAAAGTTTCTTATTAGCTGGGTACGTAACATTTTTGATACCAAATATTAAATTTAATACTTGAAAAGTGTTTTAATAATATAAATGCAAAATATACTTTAACTTCCTTCAACATGCCAAAGGAATATTATCAAATTCGAAAATAAAAAGCTTTTGTTGCAAAATAGACACAAAAGTTCCTACATGTAGATTTCAAATATTGATATTGGTTGCAATTCACACCAATAAAAGCTAAAAACCTAAAACGGAATTTTGCACTAAAAGAAGGCATACGATAAAATGCTTTATTCATCTCTACTTCGAACGGTAATACAGTCTTCGGTTATGCGATAGTCTCCGTCACAAACCGATATTACCGTAGTGACTTGAATTAGTTAAAATAAATGTATACTAAGTAAGTCAGATTCTAATTTGAAACTCAAAATTTTAATTTTTCCTAATTATATTATCATAAAATAGAAACTTCTCAGCTTTGGAAAATTGAAACTGTCTGTTATATTTAATACAGATATAACCCTAAAAGGTTGCCATTTACTTTTATAGTATCCTATTTATTAATAAATTGCTTTTTTATGACATGTGCAATATTGTATATCTTATTTTATGGTTATTTCCATGACGACGATTACTATTTAGATGTAGGTACTATCAATTTGACTTTTGCTAGCTACATAGGTACTATTACATCTGAGCTGTTTATTGGATTCACTTATGCCAGATCACTCATATTGAAATAAATTGATATTTAACTATAATTGGCAATATTTGGATAGATGCATCGGAATTTATGAAATTACTTTATTATAGCATTTTTTACAACGAACATTATTTGTACAAATAGAAAATCATTAATATTACACTGTTTTAGTTTTTACGAATGTGTATCATATATCAAAATATAATACCGAACAATGCAATGTGCAAATGTGGACTTAACATAGCAGCATTTACGTCGTTTGCATAATACCAAATGATAAATAAATATCAAAAATATATCTGTATATATGTAACGTGGTGGTAAATGTAATATTTGTTTCAGATGAAGTGGTTAGCTATATATGTATTGACCGTCATTCTCGTTACATTAGCAGTTGCTGATGGCGAAATTTGGGAAGAGGACGACCACGAAGTACTTATTAGAAGTGAAAGGGGAGCAAAAAGTAAAGGTAGGTAAATTTATAATTAAAATTCAAAAATTATTAAATTAAACATCAAGTTATAACTTTTGTCAAGGCAAATTAGTAAGTACAACAATAAATTTAGATCAACACAAACATAATATTGGTTTGAATTGAGAAATTGGTCTAAATTGTTATATATTAGGTAACCTCAAATTGCAACTATAAGAATATGTAAATCAATTGCTTGCAAATTTACATAAGTTGACAAGGATGTTTCATATGACTAGATAGATATAAGATATAGTCATAAATATTCATGTCCCTCAGCGTACGTACTACGTGTAGTGCCATTTATCTGGAATCCCGTAAATTAATATCTTGATAGCTTTTGATGAGTAAATAAATTACCTATCTTAATTACGCAAACCTAGTTTATTTTATTTTTGAACTCACGTGAATAACTTTGCATCAAGATGAGGAGTTAATGATTAACGAATATTTATTTCCCTCTACACATATTAGGTGGAAACTCAAAAGTTCAAAGTTAATGCACTATTGATTAGAAGAGTGAAACAACCGAGATGATGAAATTTATTGTTTAATATTATATGAAAAGATTTGTTGTGTTGTATTTGTTATTATCTACTAATGGTTAGAGAACTAAAGTGGCAAGCCATTTCACATTTTTCTTTCAATTGTCAGAACTGATGAAAAACATAGAACAACATACATATATACAATTTTGACACGTAATTGTTTAACAATGTGGAAATGTATATTCTAGCAAAAATATAATAAAATGTATTCTAATCTACGATTACACCTAAACTACAAAAGTTACCAACTGGAACTGCTAGAACTAATATTTATTCTTATTTTTATGGAAAACTGAACTATTCAACTTATCAGTATTAATCCTTTATGTTATGACACAAGTTTAATTTTTTGTATTTTTTAAACTAAGTGTATAACGATCGGATATTAAATAAAGTTGCAATCTCCAATTTAAAAAAAAATTAAACAAGTGATCGAAGTGGGAAAGTTAAATTTCCGATTTCAGATTGAAGCTCTCCATTAATATTACATCCGATAATCACATCTCTCGTTGTATTATGTACTTGGAAAAATACATTTATTTGGGGACAGATACATAAGTAATTAGTTTTATAAAATAATGCAGATCAGACTAAATATGATAAAATATGGAACATGCTTTAATCAGTGGTGGCATATTGTGATATGTGGTTAAGTTACCGTGTGACCATACGTAAATTTTGACTTGTGGATGAATTGTAATAATTATTATAAATCTGCTCTAATAATAATTAGTTAAATTAATTATAAAAACAAGAACTTAATTTTCATTAGTGAACATATTTTTTATATTTTATTGCTGATGATTTTCTAATTGTCCCTAATGGGCACTGAATTAATTATATAAATCGTATTTAGTTAATTAATTTAATTATCACTTACATTAATTTAATATTAACGATTGGAGTATACTTATCCATAACTATTATGAGTTAATTATTTTAAGTTCGATGTTTTGGCTAAACTTCTCAAGATTTGGAACTTTCAATGGAGGAAAATGAAAACAACAAAGTAAAAACTAACTTACGTTGATATCCAAGCAACTATAATTTAAAGTTTTGCAATAAAATGTTTGCATACGAAGTTTGTTTTAATACAATGTAAAAGAACCGTTTATACATCTACTCGATTTATTTCAAAATGCATAAACAGTTTGAAAAGTTATTTTCGGAGTTTCCCGAAGGATGGTACTCGCACCCATGGTGGTACCAGAAAGTAATTCTAAGGATAAGACGTTAACCGGTTTCGTGTGTTTATTATTAAACTAAAACAAACAATCAAGCTTCTATGTATGTGTATGCGGTACTGATGATTACTAATGAAACTGAGACCCATCAAAACAAATGCGATAACTTTCTTGAAACTGGAGTCTAGTAAACTTTTATGAAAAACCAACAAATTTTGCAGTAAACTTGAAATTACAGGAAAACAAAATAAAGCTTTTAAATAAAAGCATTGATTATAAACTTTTATCAAGATATGCAAACTTATTTCGATTCCAAGTAAATGATGTTACTGCGTTTTTGTATCAAGATTTCTATTATTCAAAGTAATCAATGGTAGATAAATGTATGATGCAAATACAAATAAGACCAATATAATAAATTAATGGTTTTTCGTTAACGCAACAAAAACTGATCGAGTCGACTACATACATATTATATTGCTGAAAAGAAACTTTTGGAATTCTGTGCTAAATTGTACAGACATTAAGGATATCAACAACTGATTTCAGTTTTTCTGTGCAATAGATTGGTTTATCAAAAAACTTGACCAGACTGAAATTAATGATGCCTTCCGATGAAAACATACGAAGAACAAACTATTTTTATACTTTAGTTCACCAAAAAGTATTTAAGTGACTATGTAACTTTTAAGGAAATGGAATACACTTATCCCTAGGTGTTTGATAACATATTTTGTACCGCGAGCATTTTTATATCTAATCTTAAAGAATATTTTCGATTTGACTATATATGCCGTATACTTGTACTTATTTGTATATAAAAAGAAATTGTGTTATTTTATAGTCTCAAGCTTCAAATAAACTTTTCGCTGCGAATAGGATCAAAGTAACGATCGCTTTAGCTAAACTATGCCATTTTACAATAATGCAAACAACGACAATTTGGCATCAACATACATTTTTATATTTTTAATGAATTACATGTTTCAGTATATTTGCATAACATTAAAAACTTAAATTTGGCCAAATTATATAATTTATCTAAATTTATGGGCCTAATAACGAATGGAGTGTTGAGGTTTTTCAGTCAAGCATATAAATTAGCTCGTCTGTAATTTAATGGTAATAGAGGTGTGTGGTGGTTTAAACGGAATCGTGCCTTTGATGGTTAAATTTGAACGCCATTGCGTTGATCTACATTATCTGCAACCTAATTGAACTTTGACTTGAACTAGCCCAAATTGAAGGGATTTGTATAACAAGATTTTAGAGAAATAACTTAATTGAAATTTACTAATACATTTTTGCATTAAAAATATATTTTAATTTATGGCGGCTATTAGTTAAAGAAAAAAACTTTTAAATGTTTTTAATTCAATGCAAATAAGCTCATTGTGTGAAATAATCAATCTTCACTCGAACAGTTTTATTAGAGTACTAAAAAGTTAAAACCTCTGCCACTTTCTACTGTCCATAAATATTTTCTTTTGTAGGTAATTTAATTTTATTGGCAAATTGGGAAATAGAAAATGGAAAAATTGCTCTAGTTAGGCTAATTTGGTTTATTTGCTTTGCCAGACAAGCTCAATAATGCATTATTGATTACTTTTTTGATTTAACTTTGTTTAGCACAAATTGTGAATGAAATATGATATTCAACTTGGAATTGTTTGGGTTTTCGCATTTCAAACTTCAGGTTTCAGTTTACAAACTTACCATCACTTTTAAACACGTCCTATTAAATTAGATAATGGCGATTACCTGTCAAGATAAAATTTGTGGTAATAGCATCTGTAAATTAAGATGCCCTGGCAATTGCCGTTTATTTTAAATAAATTTTGGGTCGCTTTTTGTTACAAAAATTAAAAGTCACATTATGAATAATCACCAGCGACAGCATTTTCTTGCATATTTTAGGGAATATCATTTTTATAGCGCTTTAGGATAAAAACTTAAAAATAAGTATCGATCGAGCTTATACAAATTAATAAAACTAATTGTAAGCACGTGACATTTATAAATATACATATTTTTAATTACGAGAATATTATTAAACTTTCCGAAAATTATTTTTATCTTATGCCTCTTTCATTTCGCTCGAGCATGTGATTTATATTGCAGTTCTAAATTAAACTGTACAAACTTTAGAAGAAAATATTAAATTTTTCTTTTTAATGTAATGCTTTTTCTTTTACGACTCCGTTTCTAAAATAATTGCCAGATGATTAGGGTGTTAAATTATGCACAATTAATCTGTCGCAAAATTAATACATTTTAATGGTAAATTACGTATCTAGTAATATTTGCATACAAATTTGTTATCAATTTAAAATAAGTAGCACAATTTAGCGGAAAAAAGTTATCATTTGAGGGTATCCGTTTGTCTTGTTTACTTCCCGAAGTCATATTGCATGAAAAGGGCGAATGAGAATAAATTGATACGATGTAATATATAAAAATGTGTTGTTTTAAATTTTATTATAACACTAAACCGATACCGATTCTTAAAGGCGTTTGGAGAAACGTGCTCACCTTTAAGACATCAGAAGAATGACAATTGCGAATATTTTGGGCACGAAAGAAAGTTTCGGTTATTATTAGGTAATAAATTATTAACATACAAGGATATTATTAAAGTTGTAAATTTATGGAGTACCTCTGTGGAACCCAACCGGAAATTTTAACATCTAAATTTTATAAAGGTTGCCTAAAAGACATTAAAAAATAGTTAGCGTTCCATGATGATATGAAGGAAACGTATAAAATATTTTCATGAAATATTTTATTCTGAATGGCTAGATAATACAGCTATTGAAAAGTTATTATATTACGAGATAGATGATATAGCACTGCGGCAAAAAATTAATTAACCGGCAGATGTAACATAATTACACAAATTTTATACTTTGTGCTGAAAAATTATTCAATATTTAATTTTAAATTTAATCACTTCAAATTTGCGTGCTTGTTTGAAATCATGATCAGATCTTTATTAGTGCAAAGTTCTCTAACAAATAGGAACAAGGACACAACATGCATCTTAATTTGTGAACCAAAACGTAAAAACAGTATAATCAGTATTTCGTTATGCTTCATCGTTTTCTCATCGGTCATAGTCAAGCAGATATGTCTCAACTTGGTGATTGATTGTCTTCAATATTATATTTTAAAAATTTCGTAACACTTTTCAAACATCAGGGAAGACTAACAAGAAATTTGTACTTTCATGAATTTTTATAAATTTGTTTGAAATTGAATTATTCCTTCGCCGAAATAGCAATGTCGAACTAATTCAATTCGGTTCATTACTTATTAAATTCTTTTCAAAAATTCTATACCAATTGTATTATTGTAAAAAAGATTGATATAAACCGTTAATTAAAGTTTTACATAAATTATACTGACAATCCTACTGAAAATAATATAACGTATTAACAAAGCTTCTCGGATTTCATCGATGCATCATTATATAACTTTGTCCCTCATCGAACATAAAAACTCTCTATGGTATTCTTCCTGAAAATTGTATTCAAGATTTTATAAGACTTTTTTCAAACATTATTGCATACACAGTATACCACCTAGTAAATCCTATATTAGGTAGGTTTACATCTACAATAAAATTTAAATATTACCCAAGTTGTACATATTGAATAGGACCTGTGAAACCTATCAATGGGCAGAGCTAACTGCTTGATTAACATTTCAAGAGATTAGACTTTACAACAAAATATTTTAATTATTAGTATTCCCTTTACAACTCAACTAAATTAGTACTATCTCCCTACAATTAAGATATCTTGGGTTATTCAATTAACACTGGGTACCGTATAAATAATGGCTATAAACTGCGAGTTTAAGTTTTCATGAAAATGAATGATTAAAGGTTCTTTTTTAACCTTTGGTATTTTATGATAATGCCTTACGATACTTTTTTTCCTAATGTAAATAATGAGAAAAAGTTGAAAAGAAAAAATGGTAGAGGCCTCGCGGTGAAGATTTTTTTTAAGTTAACAAAGCAAAGGTAAAATTTAAAAACTTTTAAATTCAAAATCAAAACTTGAAATTTTAACTTCATTTTATTGTATGTGAATTTAAATCGTGCAATCCATAAATAATTCTGTATTCCATACCCCCAGACCCTCCAAGGCGTAGGGCTGCGACCTATAAATGTATTTTGTTCAGAAAAAGGAAAATTTATCATATACAGTGTGTTCACGATAAGAGGTAACAGTGAATAATTCTTTTATCTTACTAGATATAAAAAAAAGTTTAAATAGTTTTTTATTCAGCTCGAAATTTGCCATCGGTAACCGCGGAGATACATATTTTTGGACTTCAAAGTCAACCGGAAGTAAATATGAATTTTTTTTTCAAATAGCAACATGTCTTTTTTTTAACATATTTGTAATCTGCAGTTTTTTCGGTATACATACATATAAAATTATCATAGGGTTACATAAGAAAATTTTGGAGAAAAATGCAAGTTAATTTTATTAATTATTTAATTTATTTAAACAATAAAACTATAAATAACAAGTTAAATTCAATAATATAATAAAATTATATTTTTAAGCTTTCGACGACGTTTGTCGTCTTCGTCAGAAATTTATTTAATATAAACAAAATAAATTACATGGAAACAGGGAACAAACACATTGTTGATAGAGCATTAAAACTAACCCATGGCGACTACAGGAAAGAGACCTTAAAAATTGCCAAAGAAACTTTACTCAAGAACGGTTACCCTGGACCTCTGGTGAAGAGAATTATCAAGGATCGTGTTAACAAACTATATAATGGTAACACCACGAAGAAAGACGTTTCCAACTTTGCAGTTATGCCATATGTTAAAGGTTTTAGCGAAAAAATCAAGAGAATATTAAAACCTTACAAAACCAATGTAACCTTCAAGTCCACTAATAACATTGGTCAACTTTATACTAAATTAAAGGACACCGTACCTCCGGAGAAGAGGTCGGATTTAATATACAAGGTCGAATGCAATAACTGCAATTTGGTATATATTGGACAAACAAACCAATGGCTTCAAAAAAGAATGAGTGGACACATTTCAAGTATACGCTGTAATAAGCCCGAATCTACAGCTATTGCCAAACACGTTCTAGTTGATGGACATGATGCAGATTTTAAACACGCCAAAATAATAAAATCCGTTACTAACTACAAAAATCGACTGCTTCATGATATGATATGCATTACAAGAGAGAAGAACGCAATGAATAGGAAGACAGATATAGACGGCTTAAGCAATTATCTGGTTATCTTGCATTTTTCTCGAAAATTTTCTTATGTAACCCTATGATAATTTTATATGTCTGTATAGAGAAAAAATTGCAGATTACAAAAATGTTTTAAAAAAAACATGGTGCCATTTGAAAAAATAAATTTATGTTTACTTCCGGTTGAATTTGAAGTACAAAAAAATTTACTTCCGCAGTTTCCGATAGTAAATTTCGAGTTGAATAAAAAACTATTTAAACTTTTTTTTGTATCTAGTAAGATATAAGATTTATTCACTGTTACCTCTTATCGTGAACACAATACAAAAATCTTTCATTCTAATTCTGAGAACTAGAAAATTTCACAATTATTTAATAATAAAATTGATATTATTTTATACTAATATCGGATAGTGGCTGTTAACTCCCGCAATTTTTAAAAATTTTCAGGTTTTACTGTAAATAATATAAAAAAATTGATTCAAATATTTAATTAACTGAAGTGCTTCAATAATTACTAAGATCATAGTACTGATTATTATCGTCTGTTTTTATTATACATAGTTTTTAGGCAGTTTATTAATGATTGATACAGGTTCCTCATTAGGTAAGGTAGTCTTTAATTGCTTATTATAATTTGATAGGTTGTATTGATCTTCGTTATGCCAATCTAGAATTTTCGTATTGTAGCTTAATCAGTGATCACACCAAGCCAGTACTGTGAACTGAAACCAAATTTAATAATAACATTTATAATAAAATAAAATATTGGAAAAAGTTTGCTTATTTATTTTAGAAATAAACATAAAAATAAGTATTTCAAGTAAATTATGTGGTATTTATTAGGTACCTATTGTAAAATATAATATTGAACATAAACAAAAAATATTTTATTAATTTATTAAAATATAAATAATAAATAATTTAAGTAATAAACTTTCCTTCATATCAGTTTTTGAGAATATCCTTGTTATTACTAAGCAGCATTTAAAATAACAACATAAATTATACACATTTCAATAATTAGTTTCTTAACACTGGTGATATAATTACTTAATTATTAATATTATTATTATTAATAACTTAATATTGATATTCATATTTATTACTTAATATTCAATTCGCCATCGCATTATAATGCAAACCATCAGATAGAAATTTTCTTTTGGTATTATAGAAAATGTCGATCACTTTGTACAGGCTGAAGTAAGTAAATTTAAATGGCATATTGTCAATATTGCGAACGGACTCTGTTCAGAAGTTTTTCCATTAATCATAGCTCTTTTTAATATTTAACAGAAATAGAAATATAATCATTCGTTACTGTGCTTTTCATAAAGTAACTTTTAAGATACTTCAACGTTTCACCGATTATCGAGTTATACTTCATTTATTAATCCTTCTTGCCTTTTACAGATGCAGTTTCTTTCCAGAATACAAAATTAAGTTCTACCAAGCGGAAGCTATATTTACACAATAATATGTTATTATTTTATAAAGAAAAAATTTATAGCTGTTCAATATTATTTGCATTTACCTAATTTTTGTATGCAAATGTAGGAATTTATATCTACGCTTTTTAACCAGTGCATCACAAAAATAAATTTAGTTATTATGTATGGTAGGTACATATAGTATGTACATAGAACAATGTAACGTTCTCGTAAAAAATATGCAAAATTTTAACAACATTAGTGCTAGCTCTCATGGGAAATTATTCAGGAAGAATTTTCTACAATAATTTTAAGAATACAATTATTATTATACTATGAGTATTGAGTATTTTCTTTAAATTATTAATATGTAAAAATAACTAGATCATTATTAAGATCAAATTGTTTTTAAATTTTATTGAGAACTAACAGACATAATTTGCAATATGGGTTTATTTTGAAGGAGCAAACGAACTTCACAAGAAGAAAATTCTATGGGTTTCGGGTTTTGTAATAGTTTAGAAAAGAAGAACTAAATTAGATTATTCATTAAAATATTAATTATGTGGCTAATACGGTTTACTTTACAGTTACCTAGTTATACTATAATAATCTGTAAGCATGTGAATGCTGGCCAAAACCGTATTACATTTACTAATTAATTAAATTCCAAAACCATACCTTAGATGATATAATCTCAATGGCGTTTTCTACCCCGGTCATTTATAAATTTCAAAATTAATAGTGTATGCTAATTTTGTAGCGTCTATACAACTGATGCTTTTGTTCATTGTACGGTATTATAGCAATGTAATAGAAGCTGAATTTTTCCAATTATATGTAGGTATTTATTATAAATAATTTTTATTTCAAATAAAATATTTCAATTTCAAGTTGTGATAATTTTTAAAAAGTAACGAGCGTGTTATAAAGATCGTAGAGCTCATCAACTTTTCTTGCTTATGTTAAGAACTTTATCGATAAAGATTTTCTTTTTCATTAAGATTCGTTTAAACTTTTTGCCAAACTTTTTTATCTTTTATTACCGAAGACTCAAGCATCAGCAAATTATTTTTTTAATAATATTATGGCTAACAACTTCTTTAGGTTCTGTATAATATAGTAAGAACTTTTCTAATACTAACAAATAAATTAATTTTAACCGTTATTTTTAAGTTGAGAAAAGTATGCTGCACAATTTTTAATAATAATAATAAAATACTATATGGGCAAGAAAAATATTAAATGTCAAAAATTAATATAATATAATAAACAACCACACATATGAAAATTTAAACTGAATTTCAGCATAATATATTATTTTGTTAATCTGATAAAATTGTGTGGAGATAATTTATCGAGTGGAAACAAGTTCCAATTAAAAATTTAAATTAAATTAAGAAGGATTTATCGTTATTACGTACACAAAATTAATATTACTGTTCAGACGACCAAAAGTTTCAAAAGAATCGTATCTCAAGCTTTGATCTTTCTGGATAGCTTTATAAAAAAATATTATAAACACTGCAAATCCATTGTGTACCCTTGAAATTTCACACATATAATCCTACTATACTTACATAATATTAGGATCAAATTTTAATAAAATTTTAAATTTGGAAGCTCTGAAAGTATACTTCTTTATTAATTTATTTTTAAAACTCTTGATTGGAAAGTGTCAATTATAACAATGGAAAATCTTTGCGATTAAATTATATAAATACAATCGAATTATTGCAATTTGATATCTGCTAGAAATTTGATTATGTAAAGAATCCCAATAAACGCTTTTAACTGCTATAATATTGCAACATAAATTTAAATTTTCTCCATTGTTCATAAGGGGCCGTCCATTAATTACGTAAGGGTTTTAGGGGAGGGGGGGGAGGTATCGAAAATCTTACGGACCCTTACGTGGGGGAGGGAAGGGTCCGACGTATTCCTTACGTAAGTTTCATAAAATACTCTTTTTTTAAATTAAATTCGTTTTTTTACCTGAAGATTAAGAGATTATTAAGCGGGGAAAGGGGGGCTCAACATTATGTTTGTTTAATAATCCTTACGTAAGATGTACCGGGGGGGGGGATCAAAATCTTACTTGCCCTTATGTGAGGGGCGGAGGGGGTCAAAAATTACAAAAATCGTCCTTACGTAATTAATGGACAGCCCCTAATCAACCTCACTAAATTTATGCTAATGATTTCAAAGCGCTATTTGAGATGGTCATCTCAATCGTTGAATCAAAGAGAATGAACCGAAAAAATATACTTAAAATACATCACTCAAACACAAAGATTGGTTGATATTTTAATTAAAACAATGAAAAATATATTATTTATATTTTTCTTGCAAAAAATAATTTATTGTAATTGTTACATAATTTTCCTAAAGATATACGTTTTCATAAATAACGTTTTGCATGATGCAATGTTATTCGTAAATATTAATATTCATTAACAGTAATTAGCCTTTTTGCCGTTTGCATATTTATAGTTACATTAACTTCTTGTACACCAGAGAATATTTCAAACGGACGTAAATAATATTAAGTTTTAAACATAACTTGTGGAATCTTGTTCTGGAGTTTGGATCTCCCAATTCCACAACAATGAATTGCAAATCACAGAAATTCTTGTCAATATAATTCATATTAACTAATGGTTTTGTTACGGAGAACTTCACTGACTCTAATTAATTATTGTCAAACATAAAAAAAGACCATCAGAAATAGAATCACCAGTCTGGAAATTGAACTACCTACGGTGTGAATCGTACAACGAATTTTCGTCCAATTTGAAAATCAAGTTATCGATTGAATTTCAAAAAATTAAAAAATATGAAAAGGTTTTCTATTTCTGATATTAAGCGAAATTTGTGTACAGTTACAACTGTAATCTATACCGCTGTATAACATTATTATTATGCCCATAGGCATTTGCATTGTATGTAAAACAAATGAACTGGATAATGTAAAAAAACTCCTAAGCACTCGGTGAGTTATATCAATTAACGATTTTACGTACTTGGATTTAATCGCCGGAACACAAAAATAAACAGCTCAACCAAATTTAAATGGAATAAAATATGAGATTTTAAAATTAAAAATCAATATGGATTTCCATTACAAAAATACGTAGCAACGAACCTAGTTATGTTAATCATAAATTATGATAATGACTCGCGGATTATTAACAGCAATATTCTACAACCAACGTAAACGAAATACAATATTGTCAAAACCAGGGAATAACTGAACTCGAATAATTATTTGGGATACTTCAAAGATTGCATTCTAATGAAAATGAAACCACGAAAAGGATTATGCTTTCCTTAACAGCGAAATTGTTTGATTCATGGGATTACCAAGAACGTGAAACTAGGGGACTAAAACTATTTAATATTAACAAAACATACATTTAATTATAAAATTAATTTGTCGACACATGCGATGATTATTTCGAAATAGTACTTGGAATAATTTTGAAAAATAAAAATTTATTCAGGTTTTCGTTTGTTTTATAATGGTGTATTATAGTATGTTCAACTTTGATGAATTTTAGATTTATTTATCTTACTCGAAGCTTTTAGAATAATTAAAAATTTTAAAACAACGCAGTAAGTATTCCTGTAAGCAGAAGTCAACTCATTTATATTTATACGTCGAAAGAAAAACAAACATGCAAATCAGTAAATTTGATTTGGAAATTAAATTGAAAATTCTTGTCGGAAATATACTAAAATATTCAACAATCTAGATAATATTGTAGTGTATTATCAAAGGGAATTAAAAATATTGAATTCAAAAATTAAACAATTTATGATAGTTGGCCTGATATTGATAATAATACAAAATATAGTCAACGATTAAATTTAATCATAATATATTATTATTTATTGATTATTATAGACCTAATTCTCGACATTATTTTTATTTTAAACATTATAAATTATCCACGTTTCTTTAATTTTCTTACATTTAAGTACCCTTTAAGTAGGATGTACCTAGGCAACAAGTTTTCCCTCGGGAGGTTATTGTAAACTACCGAGGTGTAATCTGCCTCCTTCTCAAAATGAAGCTTACTAATGTTATATTATATTATACAGTAGCTCCAAGTCAACATAAAACTAGATTCCTTATGTTTGTAAGGGATTTCATAATATGCACACTACAGATACAATATTACAAATCAGATTCCTGATGTGTCTAAAATTACAAATTTCTTGTCGAAATCGGAACTAATATTGTGCATACCAGAAAATTTTAAATTATGCCAAAATTTGAACAATAAAACTATACATTATTAATCGCCTGTAAGGAGCGGCAGAATAAGTCTAGTTCTTACTCTGCCCGGGATCGAACCGGGATCCATCATACACTCAACCACACTAACTACTGTTACTTCTTGAAAAATATCAAGATGATATTTTAATAATTATTTTACTCCACTGTACTTAGTCCAAATATCATTTTATGTAGGTATATTGTGCTTTAATTTTTGTTATTCAATAAAATTATTAATTACAAGTAATCCTGTAATCAGGATTGTATCTAGCGTTTAAGATAAAGCCTTATGGCTGTTTACAATAATCGTTAATTTAAATTAGGCCATAAATTTTAATAATGTTCAATTGAGCCAACTTAATAGAAGCAAAGCCAGGTGTAGCTTTAGTTATTTGCTAGATTACTTAATTTAGTTTCTCAAAACTTTAAAATTAAATAACTTTTGTTTTCTTACTAAATTTCTGTGATAATCTCTTCTGTGCTATTCTAAGTTTCATAATATTATTTTCAATATATTTCAATTTACTTTCGCAAGTCTCAACTATAAAGTTGTTTAACATTTACAACTTCTCATCAGTTTAATCCTAATATTACATTTATTATATTTCGATCGTTTACTTCCTTTAGTGCTAATATTATTTTCTTTTGCTGATGTGGCATAACGATTTTAATGTGCGAACTGCTTTATACTTTTAATTTTTTTGTCGCGTTTAAAAAATTCTATTTAACAAATTTTTTGTTTATAGAATAAAGAAAAATAAAACCCAAGTATAGTTAAAATGTAGCTTTAAAAGAGAAGCTTGCTTGTTTGCTGTTCTGTATCTTCAATATTGACGTGTTTCCAAATTGCTTTTAGCAACAAAAACAAGTTAATTGGCTGCCGTTTTAAAAATTAATTAGATTCGAGCATTTGATTGCTTTTTAACACAATTTAACTTGATGTTATGAAACTTATACCTTTCTTTATTCGTTCAGAAATACAAATTTAACACAAAATTGGGGATGGTAAATTTATTATTAGACTTTTAATAATTTAATATTTTTAAAGTTAGGTTCTAAGTAGAAAAAAAAATTAGTAGAAAACATAGTCGATCGATACAGCTGTTTTGCAATTCGAGAATAATTGAGGACCGTTTTTTCAAAACTCGCTTTGTCCTGAAAGAAAATTTTCAGGAAACGGTTTTTATTGTTTAGTGAATTTGATATAAACAAAATGTTACTTTTAAATAACTTAAGATAATTTTTTCCTGTGTCTTTTAAAGGCTTCTAATTTGAAATTTTTTTTTTTGCAAGTTTTCAAAAATATTTTACAATAAAAACCGTTTCCTAACAATTTTACTTTTAAGACAAAGCGAGTTTTGAAAAAAACGGTCCTCAATTACATAAGAATGATATTACATAACTCGCAACTTTTTGATATTTAATATTTATTTAAATATTAAACTGGAAGAAATAAAATCAAAGAAATTATAAAATCTGAAAATCGAAATTTTTCCGTACCAGATGTGCGATAAAAAACAAACCCAGTACGGAAAAGTAAACTTTTCATATGCGTTTTACAAAATATTTTTCTACTATTGTTTGAAAAGTAACAAAAAATTATTAGTTAATAAACTATTACCGAATATTGCTATTTGCAATAAGCGATTATATACATACTATGGCCGCGTTCGTTCTGGGTTATTTCAAGCTTTGAAAGCTTAACGGAAAAAGCACGTGACAATGCGGATAATTTAAATTTAAAATTCTAAAGGATGTTACTTACTGTTACTTGTTTTTATTAGTAATTTTAGTATACAAGAATGTCAAATATAATGTTTTAATTAATTACTTATTCACACTAGTGCGGAAAACATTTATTTTACTATACTACTCAAATGAATATCGAAAAGTTGGACATTTTCAAACAGTAGTAGAAACACTTATAAGAAAACTTGTCCCAGGTTAGGTAGTTAGTTTCTAACAGGGTGTAAACTAGGTTAATAACTTGGTTCTTGGATTAACTAAATAAAAAACAGGTATGAATGTTAAATATTTTCTTTTAGAATTACTACTCCGTTCAGTCGAGTATTATAAAATTTAGTCCAATGTAAAAATTTAGTTTTGCGCTTCATTCATCAGTAAGTAATTTATAAAAATACATAGATCGATCGCTCATAAGTGGAAGGCAAGATTTCGTTTACAAAATCCACTTAAAACGTGGCACTTTTAGATAAAATACTTTTCGCAAAGAATTTTGTAAATCGAGAACGCTTGTTCGTAACATAATAATGGTGTCTTTGGTGTTCATTTTATTTTTTTCTTGGAAACAGATGGTAAAGATGGGGTATCTTGGTACCAAACGGACGAACTTATAAGACATAATTAGTCGAATAATCGAGTTATTTCTTTTGTTACAAATTAGTGATAAAATATTGATAAAACATTTATTTGTTGATTGGGTTGAAAAATAAAAATTAAAAGCTTAGTGGTGTTGGAAATCATTATATTGTTCGTTGTGAAAACTCTAGGTTTATTGTTTAAATTTACACTAAACTTTACTTTGGAATTAACAAGCTTAAATCGTATTGTGAACAAGTTGGTGTACAAATACTTTATTTGTATATTTTAAGTGTTCATAAACACAAACAGTTTTCCATTTTGGTACCATAAATATTAATACAATTAAAATGTAATTGAAGTTACATAGTATGTAGGTATATATTTTAACTGTTAAAGCGAAGTTATACACTGGATCGTTACACACACAGCGACCGCAGTCTACCGCATTGCAAAAATTACTACAAAGCTTTTTTTGATTAAGTATAATTTTATAATTAACTTAAAAAATGTATACGTGATGTGGGCTTTTTTGGGTTGCAATCGAATCGGTTGAAAAAGTTTTTTATGTTAATGGAAAGGTTTCCATTTGTTGTTTAAAAAGATACCAAATTTTATTGCATTATATTATAAATAATATAACATAAGTAGTATATAGATTTTTGCAAAATTACTTTCGTTCATATTTTAATTTTAAAAATGTAGGCTTTTATAAAAATTTTATAAGTTCGGGAAAAAAATTATTAAGTTAAGGTTGAGCGAAAACGTAAAAGCATTTTAGTGTTTTATAAAAGCTCGTGGTATATTCCAATGATATAATGATACTAGTATTAAATTTGTTGTTTTTGAGCTTTTTATTTTAATAGTTATATATTCGCATATCGCTGAAAAAATAAATTTTTATATTTATATAAATATTCAGTTGGCGTATAAAGCAAGTTGGGGTTGGTTCGATGATGTGATTTATCTTTACTATAGCACCTTCATGCCATACCAAATTTCACTACCTTATACCACCTTATACAAAATGGATATCGTATTATCTTTGACATTTTATTATATTTTCATCACTTACCTACATTTTTTAGGACAATGTAATTTTTCAACGTAATACTGACAAAACTAATTATAGAGGTAGTATATTATCGAATTTCAAATTTTCGCAAAAATTGCGATTATAATATTACGCACGAATTTTTTATTAAAATTTCAATATAAACAAGTATTTGAATATTTTCGCGAAACTTGGCAAGTGAAAGTGTTAACGTGAATATAATAAATATCATTTTTGCCAAATCCGAATTAATGATGTTTTAGAATGTGATGGGGAGTAATATTTTAGATTTTATTTGAAAGGAAGAAATAATACATGCTAAATACATATGCTCGAAGAATAATGGATGAGAAAATGTTTCAAAAGGGATTTAGTAACTGCCTAGTTTTATACATAAAATAAAAACATATCAAAAATTGTAATACTTAATGTGCTATATTTTATACGAATTTTAGTTCAAATGGCCAAAATCAAATTTATGATATGTTGTTCTGGATCAGCATGAAAAATATTATGTAAAAATGTATAAGTCCATATATTTCAAGAAGTATTTCCATATATTGGTATTTTCCAAACCGTGTTTAAACTTTGGTTTAAGCACAAAATTCAGTGTAACAAAGTAAATCCAGGGGGATTAGTGCTATACAAATACATAAAAAATATTTACTCGGAATTAGTTAGCTTTTTATAATTTTTTCCATTCTTTAACCTGATTTTTGCATGAACAAAATTTCATAAAGCTATAATAATCGAGTGTACACCATATTATATAAATATTATAAAAATTTATTATATTTAATTGGAATTGTATTTGCTTTGTAAACAAGAATAATCTAATATGCCAGCTTGTCGGCGCGGAGCAGAAATTCAAAAGTTATCTTAAAAAATGAAAAAGTTATAAACCTCAATATTGTTTGAAATTACGTAAGACATTTCCCTACAACAAATTAAGTTTTCTTTTCAAACTCGAAATAAATATTAAAACTTACACTGGAGAAAATTGGAATATGCATACTTTTACCTAATTTTTGAGAAAAATGAAGTTGACATCTTAAGAAAACAATGCAAATTTTCAATTTTGTTTTCGTTGTGACGAATTCGGACCTCTTGGATCTGATGATGCTGGAACACCGAAACTGGTAATCCAAAATATGCTCGAAATATATTTTTTCCATAAAAATTGGCTATTATCGTAGTTATTGATCAATTAATCTCATTTTGCGATGCAATTAATTTAACTTAGCACGATTTAGTTTTACGATTTTAAATTTATCAAGTTACTATAATTAAAAGTTTGTTAATCACCAAAAATGTTGGTAGCAAGTACTTACTATTTACGATTATAATGACGAAGAAAATTGGTACGGTTTAAACCCATCGCGTAGAATTTTTAGAATAAAACATTTTCCTAATCTTTCTTCGCCTATTCACTTCTAGAGAATTTTTATATTGCGAATCCAATTTTTTTTTAATTTAAAAGTGTGAACATTTTTTGTAATTATGAAACGTTAAAACACTTAATTGGTATATTTTGTAAATAATTAATTCCGGTCTTGTAGGGCTCTATAAAAAAGAGTTTGTTATATAAATTTTACTAAGGTAGAATTACTTTTGATGTTTGAAAACAACTTGCATGTTTTATGAGTGCTTAACTTTGTCTAAATTACGATTCCGTTCTCAGTGCTCTTTTTGGTTTTACTTTTATGACGACACACCCGGAAGTAATGCTACCTAGGTAATTTATACTTGTAAAACAATTCGCTAGTATTTATTGTTACTATAATAATTTCCAGCCATGTCGTGGTTTTGTTATTTTACTAATTTGCTTCAAACAAAATAAGTATAATTAAAGTTGTTTGTGGAAGCTATGTGTACGCCAATCTCAAGAGATTCGTACACATTTTCATGTTTGCACACAAAATAATTTGTAAACATTTATTCTCATGTTTCTGATATTATTAAAATATACTATATCATTTTAATTGCTATTGTATTGTATTACACTTATTCTATATCGAAATATTTCACAATAATAAAGTTAAATCTTCAATCGATTAAAAAATCTTAAATTTAAATTCGCACAAAATATGGATCGTATTTTATTATATAATGCTTATTTAATTCGACGTAACTACATTAGATGTGGATAGGTATTAATAATAATTATGTTCGTTGGTACCTAATTAGACAGACTTTAGCTTCAGTGATAATTTATATAAACACAGACTCAATATCGAATGTGATCTATTTGTATATTTAACTAAATAGAAATAATAGATATTACACTGAAAAGTATACTGAAATTATTTAATAAACATTTTTCTCATTATGTGCTGACGATGACGTAAAGCCGAAACCGGTTTGTTAACCAAATATATATTCAGAAAAGTGTTTGATTATTTATTCATTAAATTAAAAGCTATAATATAGTTGCTGTGATTAAACAAACATTGCTCGAAGGGCTAAATCTACGAATATAGCGTAAAAGTAAACTACTTAACTTTTTAATTGGATTAATTTGTAATAGTAATATAGTATGCACTTCTTTTATGCAAACTGTTTTCACGAGCAATTTGGGGGAAACCATAAACAGATAATAGAATTTTTAATGAAATTGCCAGTTTTAACTAGTCCTGTGTACGTACGAATCTTTTGATTTAACTATGTTCAAATTTATATTCATGCATGCGATCACGAGTGATCCGATTATTTCATATAAATGGGCTTCAAACAATGGAGAAATATTTGTTAATTGGAAATCACTTAAACATTATGATATTTTCGTTACTCGATTATTGATTATTATTTGGCAATAGGTTAATATTTTTGATAAAATAAAATCAATTTAACACATTTTCTTTAGCAAGTAAATAAATTGCAACTGTTTCCGTGAGGCATAAGCCATAAATAACAAATAAATTATTACCTACTAATCGTAAACCTAACAAATTTTAATCTAATCGAGGGTCGATTTTAGCCTACCATTGCTTGTAAATTAAATTAAATAGCACGAGATAAATGAAGAAAATTTATTATTGCAATAATTAACTTCATTTGTATCAGTTAAGTTTTTGTTTCAATTTGTTTTCAAAATACGTTTCAATTAAAGCTAATTTTCATCAAGTTTCGAATATTTAAAAGTTTATCGTGTAAAAGTTTTATGTAATCTTGTGTGATTGGCTAAATTAAATTTTCAAGTTCTGGCGTAACAAAAATTTTGCCAGTACATTTTCTGTGTACTTATTGTTTGTATAACTTGTGGACTTTTATAAATTTATTTTTTTTATTTTTAGAGCCATGTAGATACGTAAAAGGATCATGGTCAGAATGTGATCCAAAATCAAACATGCGTACACGAACATTAACGCTCAAGAAAGGCGATCAAACAACTTGCGAAGGTTCGAAAACAATTCAGAAGAAATGCAAAAAAGGTAATAATTTATACTTATTCCATATATGGATTAAATGAATTCGATTCGCGTATATTTTCAAGAAACTATTTAAAATATGGTTGTATAAGGACGAGTTTTTGTGAATAAACTTTTCAATTATTCAAGAGGTAAGATACCTAATCTGAAATTGCCGAGAATCATTAATTATACCTACTGCAAACTACAGTATATAAATCTTATAAGAAAACTCTTGAGATATTGTCTGAGGTTAACTACCCAAGTTAGCTAGCAGTTTAGAATTCTTAGAAAATAATATTAAATACTAATTTTGAATTTACAACCGAATTGCCATTAATTTTCTTAATTAACTATACGTCGCTTGATGTTAATTTAGTTTAAACTGAGATTTTACTTGGGATATTTATTTTAAACAATATTCCGCAATATTCATTTTTGCACATTCTGCAAAGTGATATTCCTTAATAAGGGCAATATACGGATCTCGTTGCTTATTGTTATGAATAAATACAGGATCAAAAAAACAAGTAAAACGATATAAACCGATATCCTATCATATTTTCCATTATTTCCTCCGGAAAATCATTGATGTTTCCAAATGGCTTTATTATTTCTGGTTCTCTCGTCTTGTTATTTGCTTTTAGTGGAACTCTAATTGCTCTGTTGATAAGAACTCTATTGAAAGAACAAAATTTATGTGAAAAAGGGCGATCGAAATCGTATGGTAACGGTGTATCGGGTCTATTATTATAAAGTCAATGACGATATTTATATATTATTTTTGTGCAGTATAAACTTTACCATACGATGCTCCTTAGTATTGATTTCCTTAGAGAATCGCATTAAGCCTTCATCACTTCAATTCCGCAAGTACAAAATATTGTTTACTTGATTCTTTTTCCAAAGGCATCTGCAATTTCGTGTACAGATATATTATTCTACAACGTTGGTGCTGCAAAACTGTGAGCTCATTTTCCATTTCATACATTTAATTATATCTATACAGAATGCAGCGCAAATCTATTGAAAAGATGACTTAATCAAAATGATATTTAAATAATTTTGGGCTTTGCACCTAATAGCGGAAAGAACATCACACGTATCTAATAAGGTTGCATGTATTTTCAATTCCAAAATATGGGACAAACCTACAACATTTAATATAAAAAAAAAGATTAAAATAAGGTTATCCGTTACAGATAACCTCTGAAAGTCGTAAAATCAAAGTTGATAACCGGTACTAAAGGTCCCAGTCCTACGTAGCAAGTAATTAGGTACAATTTTGCTTTAAAAAAGTAAACAAACTAAGAATATAAAAATTCTGCAATCAACATGTTGATTTTTTCTTTAACGACCATGATTGATTTTGCTATTGTCAGTTCTTTCGAGTTCCATTAGCTGGCAAGTATCACTTTCACCAGGTTGTCACGTGTACCATTGTATCCTACATACAATGTAACGTAGGGACAGTTGTTGGTTGGGGCTTTTTTAAATCTGTACAATTATGTCTTGAATCGTCCATGGTCAGAGGGGATTTAGATCAATTCACCCGTTGTCTCCTCGTGTGGTCTATTAACTATTTTCCTGATTTCCAGAATAAGACGTTATGTCCATCTCTCTTTGTTCTCTTTTCTTGTCAGGTCGAATACAGCCTCCTTCTATTCTCTTAAGAAGTTTTTTTCTTCCAGCAGAGTTTAGTGTTATCGGGAACCACTCAGGTGATATTTTCCAACTCACTGCACCAATACGGCTAGAATGAAATCCGGGCCCGATGACTTGCTTAAATTAAAGCAAGACTCTTATCTAAAACGATCAAAATTGCTGAGCGATGATGTGTTTGATCTTGCACGTGTTTGATTAGGCAGTATGCCGAAGATGCCTCTGCACCCGAAACTCTTTTGCAAAAAGAAATTTTCAAAAGTGTCTGCTCTTCTTTCGTTTAATATCACGATCCCTAAGAGATTCTGGAAATTTTGCTCTGTAGTCTTCTTTTATCCCCTCTTGATCATTTTCAATCAGCAGATGTTGGCTATGATGTGGATATCTGCCTTCCTAACTGTATTATTCTGAATCGAATTATTCTCAAATTATCAACTTATTGTCTCACCGATTGAGGTCCTGGCTCAGTTTAGATTCACTTGTAATATATTCATATTAAAGCTCTCCAATCTTTTCAGGGCATCTTGAACCAAACTGGTGTTGACGTTTACAGATTGAGCACTTAGCTCTGTTTTTGAAATCTGCTACTTTAAATCCCTTCTCCCCACATTGGATGCAGACATTTTTATAATTTTGGGAGCTCTCACAGCTATCTCAACATCTCTGACAAATCGCTCACAATATTTTATCTTGAGTATTGCAGCCAGATATCAGGCTGATGGTCAGTCACTTATTTCTTAATTTCTCTCATTGTGAGTCTACTAAGCGTCCCGCTGTCAGTAGATTTCTGCTGTATGTCGGATTTAGACCGATTAAGGAGTAGCTGTCTGTGAGGCCAACTTCTCTTTTATGGCATCATTTATATCTTCAGTTATCGTATCGATTAATGGACTCTCCAATCTCCATTTTGGTTTTTAATGGTATTATTGATCTCAAGAAGAAAGTCGCCAGCTTTATTTATCTGAAGCTGCAACTTACTCGTTTTCATTATCGTCTTGATCTTTTCAGGCTCTGAGTTTCCTCCGTTTTGAGGAACCGCCTTCCATGTGATCACTCTACCATTATTGTACGATTGTGTACTGGCCGCATTAGATAGTTCCGACGTATTTGCAAAATGAAGTACCACAGTCAGTTTTATCTTTGTGATTTTTTGAGTCTTGGAAGCATAAGTTGTTGACCCTACATCTTTGCCCGTATTTAATCCTGACTGGTAGCTTGGCATTGAAATTAAGTTTTACGAGAGGGTGAAAAATAACGAACCCTTAAAAATATAATATATTTTTTATCAAATTGGACGACAACGTTATTATTCAGGGAGCCTTAAGACTAGGATTATATACAAATAATTCTAAAATCAATAAATAATTGATACCTACTCAGATTTCACATAACTAGTAAAATTTTAACTTAGATATTTTCCTTCATATCTACATCTCTCCGTTCATTGGTGATTACTTTAGTAATTATATCAAAACCTAAAGCTCAACTTAGGGAATATGATCATTCAATAAAAAATAATCGAAAAAACTGATTAAAGAACTTTTACTCCGAGACCACAGAAGGACCACATTTTATTAAATTAATCAATCACCGGTGAGGTTAAATTTTAATTGGAAAATTCTTTGGATATAATTTGAACCGAAAGCAACTATGTACCTATAGATAATATTTAAATTATAACGAAAGCGAAAGCTGGAGATGGACGAAATTTGATTATTCATAGTAGGTATCTACAATATTATTAACAAATATTTAATAAAATGATAATATTGACCCTATATAGCTTAATATAATTATTAGATGGATAATATTATAAATAATAGATAAATATGTAATAGATAAATATTTAATATTTATGGTTAATTTCAATTTAATAGTGATTTACTTGCTATTATTTTAAATTAGTATTAATTTTATTAATTCGGGATAAATTCAATTTTAGATCTAGACTTTATTAATTTAAAATATAGTCATAATACAATAATTTTATAAATTGCTCATAATAATTTATATTCATACCTGCAGAGTAACGTTTACATCAATGTAATATACATAGTTTATTTTATTTTGTTAACACTTTTTTGGGAATGATGCGTCTTTTTAATTATTTAATTAGTAATTATTAATGTTATTAAGATTTCTGTGGATTCAAAAATTGACAAATCGTTTTTGAGCTTTACGATTCCGACATAATTTCTGAAATGTACTATCTTATTTACTACGTCACTAACTGTTTGTAGATTATCACTATATTCGGAACATCTTAAATAGGTCACAAAACTTGAAAACCAGCAGCCAAGAGTTTTCTTTACCAGGCGAATTTTTCACAAATCGAATTTAGAAAACGAAATTTATGTTACAGCAAGATTCAGTATTTCAAAGTTTATCAATGTAATCGAATATTTTTAATATGATTTCAATTCTGAAACCACGTTAGAAAATTTATTTTAACCAAAATAAAGCAATATTGTTAAAAGAAATCGTTGGGAAATCTTATATTTAGAATTTGAACTTAGGTAGGATTTTGTTCTCATAACTGCTATCTGCGTGTGAAACCATTTTTGCCATATTCCTCGCAGTTCTATCTATCAGAAATACATATAATAGATTGGCATTTTTACATTAACATTTTGTTTAATATTTATAAACGCTGAGTAGGTACATGTACTTTAAAAGTTTTTAATGTGTTAGGCAATAAATTAACTTCATATACAATAGCAAAAGTTTTGAAATTACAAAGAGCCTACCTATAAATTTGTAACAAAGGTGTAACTTCTTTGTATAAGTAGAACTTCGGTTTAAATCGCTCCATTATAATATAAAACTGAGAAATATGTTTTCTCTTGTAACATAATCCTCGGAATATTTTATATTTTTGAAAAATTGTACCTATAGATTACAATTTTATAAAAATTCCATTTCGATTTAGGATCCTTTACGTAGGAATCTATATTTTATTTAAAAGTGTATCATAATGGTAGAATCCGTGGTTTAAATTTCACGTTAATTATTTATCAATGTAAAAGATTTTCTAATATTATATAATACGGTTAAATTTTATGGCTTGTAGATATTCATTTAACTTCCATTACAACGTCAACTTTATGTTTAAATTTTTATTCAATTTTATTTTTTGCAATATTACTTGATGAAACTTTATGAACTGTTCACGAAGTCAACTCGACTGCGCTACAGAGATTCTTTAGACCTTCAGTGAAATAGTAATCTGATCGAAAATGTAAACAATCACTGCATGGAATTCTGAACTTACGAATATAGCGAGCACTGACAGACACTAAGGTTAATATTGGAATTTGGTTTATAAGTTTTTGTTTGTTTCACTTCAGTTAATTTAACATCTTCAAATTAGTTGAACTGTTTGTTCGCTAGGTACACTAATTTTCTTGGTTCAATAAATATTGCTGGTTTTTTGCTTATAAGCACAGATTATTTTAAATTTGTTCAAATTTTGATAAATTCTAGAATAAGGTGAAAATTAGAGTCGCTCTCGGTAGTATATTCATATCTACCTACACTTAGATAGATACTTGCTTTAATAATTTAATATATTATAATAAAATGTGCCTATTGTGCCTAACATTATTTGTCATTCTACATAATATTGCATTTTAAGAAAATTAATTTCACTTAAAAATATTGGTTTGAAAAGTTCAATAATATGCAATTTTGGTATAACAATTGAACAATATAAAATAACTTTCTAGAGATGTCGTTGACATTGCTTGGAAAAACTAGACGAAAAGTTTTGAACAACTTTCTAACTAAAATTGACTATACTTGTGATAGAAAGTATTGAACAAATATTATATATATTTTTTTATTTTTTATTTTCTAGTTTCTTCTATGCTTGTTATATCAAAATAATATTGCAACATGAACTTCAAAAGACAATCGAGTATTTTGTTTCATTTGCTAATTTTTTGTAAAATTTATGCATTTATAAAATATATTTCAAAATCTTGTTTATATTTTACAAAGTAAAATCTGTATAAATGATTTCGTCAATTGCCAAAGCTGCGTATCCATTATTGACTTTTCTTTCAACAAGTTAATACAACATTGTCAGTTAGTAAATCCAGGTTTAAGCTAATAAAGTCGATAGTTTTTATTAGTGGATTGGTTTTGACGAAATAAAAAGACATAATTGTTATTTATTGCTTAGTTAATAAATCACATCGAGTTATCTTATACAAATTCGGAATTTATAGGATTCATGTGGGTTTTCGTGTAATCGTTTTAATTTATTGTAAAATAAAAAAAATACTCCAATTTTCCAAATTGATTTTCGAAAATAAATTACGATGTAACCACAAATATGCTGATTTTCAACTCGAAAGAATATTGTATATTGCTTGCAATGATATCTGAAAATTGAGTTTTTACATCCCTTTTTGTAGAAACAGTTACATAAAATGTGCCAATTTTCTTTCATTCAGAAAATTGTACATATTGAAAAATACACATTTTTATCGAAGCCATATTTCTGGATATATCCTTTTAAAATAAGTAATGTAAAAAATTTATTACTGTCGGAGAGTTAATTAAAATTGAGAGCACCTACTGATGAGCATTTTGATGGCGTAACAACATATTTTATATTGCATAACGGAAATAAGTTTTACATATTTTTTAAATAAATGTTTTAATGCTAAAAGACATAACCTTGGAGTGAAAAAGCTTATTTTAATTTCAAATCGGAAGTTCTACAAAATTCTGCTGTAATAATTCTCCTTGACAAACTTTTCTTTTGAAAAGTTGAAAAACAAAATTTTCTTCTATTTTCATTCCATTGTACTTTCAATGTAAAGTCATATTATCTAAAAATGCGTTTCTTTGAATGCTGCCCACACTTAAAAATTATAATTTACTTTGACTACCACAACATAAAAATATAAAAGGAAAGAAATCTAGTAATTAAGAAAATTATAATATGCTTTTGTATTGATCCTTTGGTCACGATCTCTAAAATTACGTTAACTTGTCAGATATTTAAAATTGACACTTGACCTTATGACAGAGCGGTGGCAGAACAGCATTAATTTATTTCGTAATTTAATAACTTGAGAGAACGTCATGGAAAATTGCTGATTTTATTTGCTTTTGTACAATAATATTATTTTTTAAACTTTGGTTCTTTCAGCACCTCCCAGTGCTTTAAATCTACATAAATATTTCGTGCAAATTTAGCTGTAGAAGTCGAAATATAAATAAAAGTGTTGATTTTAATGCTTAGATTCACTACTAATATCATTCGAAGTTTATTAAATTTAGTGGTGTGTGGAAGTCAGCATCTCCTTGATTGTAAATCAATGATAAACTCAAATCAACAGAAAGTACAGATACCACATCTGTGCTTGGCGCGGCAGTATAGGAATCATTACCAGAATAAATACTGCTTTACCGTTTAAATTATTAAGTACATAGGTAGTTATTTAAAATAATTTATTTGCTAGCACATCAAGCTCTATAATTTAAACCTAATCTAAGCAAGCGTATTAACTTGTTTTAATTATGTAGAATCTCGCATCATAGTTTTTGTCACAATTTGTTTGCTCTTGTTAATGGGCTATTGACAATGTCAGGTTACAAGATTAGCTGAAAATTAATTTAGTATAAAACTTGTTCTTTGTAATTTAAACTCCGACTATTTTACATCAATTACCAATTGTCGTCTAAAATGTTTATTACACACTTAAAAGCTAATAGGGTGTCAAAGCAACTTTTGTTAGACATTGAAATTTAATTTTAATATACGAGTATAATCGATTTATCTTTCTTTCTGTATAAAAATTTAATATTTCTCGTTTAATAATCAAGGTTTTCATTTTAAAATTTGAAATTGAAAATGCAAATATAGAATCTCATATAAAAGTCTATCTATACGTTCTAAACAGCATTTTTTCAATTTAAGTAAACCACACGTTACATTTTGCTCGTACCGCGAATTGTAAATATTAACATGGAGTCGAACAAATTTTTCAAGAGGCAAGTCAGTATTTTGCCAACTTTTATCTTAGGAATTCGTACTGAACGTCCAAATTTTGGTATTAGACACTTTTACCGAAATAAACACATTTTTCTTCAAACTAAACGAAATTGAGCTGTTTCGGTATCAATTTTAAACACGAAAATCAAAGTTTTCGATACTTATAACACGTGGCGTAAAGTAATATTCAAATTTTTCTTTACGGTGGAAGGTAAATTTGGATATTGATTTATTGGGATTTCTTAGAATATTAAGATCTTAACCATTCAATCATCAAAATTTATCATTTTAAAAATTGAAAATTAAAGGAAAGAAGAATCAATTTTGATACCACGATATATGGGTATTTTATCTTTTCAATTTTATGTTTTCATTTATAGAAGTTTATTTGAAATTTGGTTTGATTATATTATAATATATTCGTAATGCATAAATTTGAAAAACTTTGATATTTTATTTAAAAAAATTGCGCTCGAAAGATCTGTCCCCAGTGGCGCATTTAGAAAATGCTTTGGAGAGAGATTATTAATCCATTCGTGCGCGTCAGTGGTAACGAAATCCTGATAATATAAAATCCCAGCACGCTGCTCCTGCTAGAGCGGGTCATATTTTGGTGAAAAAAAACACTTTGATTTCCCTCACTTTTGCTTGAAAATTCAAATTTCCCGATTTTTCCTGGCGAAATTTGGAAAATTATAAATTCCTTATCTTCTCCAAGTATTCTAAAGGAGTGGAAATCCTGCAAGATGTACTGGAGGATGTTCCAGACCTCCCAGTTTACAATTTTACCAACCGAAAATTTATTAAACTAACTACGAATAGGACTAACCGGGAAATTTGAATTTTTAATTAAAAATGAGGGAAATTTAATCTTCGGATGGAAAAAATTAAAACTTGAAAAGCATATTTATTTAATTACCTTACCGCTCATTTGAAAGTTATATAAAAATATAAAATTGAAATTGTAAACCGGGGGGTCTGGGGGGTATGGAACACCCTCCAGTCCATATTACAGGATTTCCATTCTTTAGCGAATTTATAATTTAACGAACTTTGCCAGGAAAAACCGAGAAATTAACAAATAATGTAATTTAAATTAAATTTAAAAGTAAAGAAAATTAAAATTGGATTAAATTCTACTTTCTTTATCTACTTTTGCTGTATGAATAATTTCTGCAAAAGTAAAACAACTTTTATACTTATTGACTAGCGAGAAACAAAAGTACTTCATGTTAAAAATTCCGATAAAAAATATTTACATTTTAATTTATTGTTAGATTAGTAGATAAACTATAAAGGTTCGATCCTACTTTATTCTAAGTTTACTTCGAGGTTTTATCTAACCCAGTTTGTTTATCTGAAACAATATCCTGTTATATAAAATCCCAGAACGCTGCTCCTGCTACAGTGTGTCATTTTTTGGTGGAAAAAAAACACTTTGATTTTCCTCACTTATGCTTAAAAATTCAAATTTCCCGATTTTTCCTGGCGAAATTTGAAAAAATATAAATTCCTTATCTTATCCAAGTATTTTAAAAGAGTGGATATCCTGCAATATGTACTGGAGGGTGTTCCACAACCCCCAGACCCCCGGTTTACAATTTTACCAACCGAAAAATGTATTAAACCAAGATTAGGACTAAAAATTTGAATTTTTAAGTAAAAATGAGGGAAATTTAACCTTCGGATAGAAAAAATTAAAACTTAAAATTGAAGTTTAACTTAGAAAAAAATTTTTGAAATTAAAAGCATATTTTTGCTCATGGAGTTTAGCAGCAACTTTGAAAGTTAATTATAAAAATATAAAGCCAACATTTTAAACCGGGGGGTGGGTCTAGAGCACCCTCCAGTACATATGCCAGGAATTCCACTTTTTTACAATACTTGGAGAAGATAGAGAATTTATAACTTTTCAAATTTCGCGAGGAAAGAAGTTTTTGCGTTACTTTGAAAATACTATAGAAAAACGGGAAATCCCCCAGTAGCGGGAAACGAAACTAACTGTTTAAATATTATACCGTTTAAAAGAGATCCACCGTCTAGCTTATTTTTACCTTTTATTTTATTTATATTATATTATATATAATATATATATTTTACCTAATGTCAGCTATGGATGTTTGCTGTATATTGTTAACCAATTAATTCTTTAAATCAATATTAATTGAAGTATCGAATTTTTCGAATAATCCAAATAAAGTACTATACTTAAAGTTAGAATTACAAAATCAGATAAAAATCTGGAAAAAAGGAAAATAAAAAAACAGCAAATATTTTATTTATAAAATTTATTAGATATCTGTACGAGTAATAAATAATATGATAAAAACTGACTGAATATGAAACAGTTAGTAGAACAACTTAATTAGAGTTTACAAATTAATAAAGTTATGTTTGTTACAAAGAGTTCGATAATTAAATGTACATATATATGTTATACCTACATTGTATTTAATAATAGCTGTACTATACAATATAACATAATTATTATTATATTTGATGTAGTAGGTTCTCTACTACCCAACGGATGGATATGAGCTTTTTTTATTAAAGAAATGCAGTTAAAATTTTCAGTGAAGTGCACACGTTTGCCTGTCTACATTTTTACTTATTACATTTTATAAATTTATTATAATTTCTACTGTCATAAAAATATATTATATCGTTTCTATTACCTAATTTTAATAATTAAGAGCTAATTTAAAAAAAATTCTTTTCGTATTTAAAAGTATTTCCATTATTTCTACTTAGACTTTTTAAACTTTTTCTAATTAGACTTTTTCTAGGAAATAAGTGGCGGAAAGCTGAATTTTTGCAAAAACGTTGTTTTTGTTTATAACTGTTACATTTATGGGGAAAGTACAAGAGATCAAATTTGTAGCTCTTAAAATTGCCTACAAGAAACATTTATATCTTTTTTCTATGCGATTAACTGTTTCGGCAATAATTCAATTCGTAGAGTCAGAATTTCTCAAAAATTTTCTCTTGAAATATATACTTCTGTTGTCACCACCTTCAAGGTTATTTTTCCGATAGACCTAATCCACATTATTTTAAATCAAAAACCATCCGTGATGTCTATATTACATTATCAACAACATATTGAACTGCAGCATCTTCTTGAGATATTTTTAAGATGTTAAACAATCAGAATGATGGAATGATAATAATTCGCTGTATCTACTTTTGCAATTTTATCTGAACGATTTTCTATTGCTTTTTGAAGGCATTATGACGATCATTTACTATTTATATCATTTTTTCGTTCGTTTTTTTATCAAATTTAAAAACAACATTTAAAACGATGCGCCTTGTACTCAACCTCAAAGGTGGTGACAACAGGAGTATACATTTTAAGAGAAAATTTAAAAAAAATTCGGACTCTACGAATTGAATTATTGTCGTCGAAACAGTTAATTGCACAGAAAGAAGATCTAAATATTTTTTGTAGGCAATTTTGAGAACTACAAATTTGATCTCTTGTACTTTCCCCATAAATGTAACAGTTAAAAAGATACTCGCAGAAAATCTATTTTTACAACTTTTGACACCGCGTAGAATTGTTAGCGGCACTCGAAACTATGGAAAACTTTCAGTTCTAATTTAGAACCAAAAAAAACAACGTTTCTGCAAAAATTCAGCTTTCCGCCACTTATTTCCTACAAACGCCTTTATTTGATCTAATTTCCCTGGACTATATAACTATTGAATAAAAGTATCATATATTTTTATTGAATTGTGAAAATCAAACCTTTGATTAATTTCATATTTAAAGTTATAATGTAAATAACATTTTGAAACAATTCTCTAACCTTTCGTTATAAATCATTTTTGTTCTATATTTTCTTATTAATTACTAAAGAACTAATCATTGAATTCGAGTCCGAGAATGGTAAGTTTTAAATTTATCGAAATTCTACAATGGTTTACTGAAATAAGATTATGACAATGGATAGGGCACTTTCTTTTTATTTGGATAGTCGTTTTGCTGATTTACCAATATAGTTATTCCCTTCCATACTGATCGTATGCATTCTAAATAAACTTGCGTTCTTCTTTATTCGATGCTTTAAATTCAGCGCCTGGACTAAAATACCAACATTCTATTCGATTTTTTTTATAATTCTTTCTCGTCATATTAAATTTTTCTTATATTTTTGGTAAGTAATATGTATGTATAGGTATATTTTTATTTATTTTATTCGGAGAGTTTCTTGCAGAAACTGTTCTCGACAGCAAAATACGTTAATTATTTACTTTAAATGTATTTATGTTCTAAATTAATATTTTTAATGTGCATATATCCATTGTGACGTCCCATTGATTAATTTATTTGCAATGTATTATCAATTTTATCCAATGTAATTCTAGGTTAATTTAGATTGCACATAAATTATATTAGTCTATAAATTAAACACAACTTGCACAATTTATGTATTCCTGTGCACTTTGCAATAATTTGTTCGTCATTGTCCTAGCATGTCGATACGAAAAGGGAACGTGGGGAGAATGTAATGTTCAAAGCCAGATGACGCGAAACGACAAGTTGAAGGCCAACAGCGACCCCTCATGTGAACAAAACAGACAGATTACGAAAAAATGTAAACCCAAGGGCACTAAACCTACGAAAGGTAAATACTGATTGATTGATTTTTGCTTTGCTTCAGATTTTATTCAGAAAGACACTTAAGTGTACTCAAAATTTATAGAGAATGTTTCAATTGTGTTGTTTTTGACCGCACAAACGTCACATTATAGAGTAGAAATGCATGAAAAAATAAGAGAAAACAGTTTGAACGAATGATTGAATTAAAATTTTATTGTATCTTTTGTTTTTATTTTTTGGTTACATAATAATGAAATTTACTAACTTGTTCGGTAATGGGGCATAATATTTTTGGTATTCTAACAAAACTTATCTAATAAGCATTTAAAAAAATATTATGTAAATAACATACTCACATTTAAATATTTTTTAAGCTTACATGAATAAACATTTTGCCTTTGCCAACATAGATGTATGTTAATTACTCTTAATTTGAATTGCAGCCTTTCAAATGCTAATATGTATAAAGGTAGCTTTATGTGTATATCATCAATAATCCAACAGTAGGTAATTATTGACGGCTTTCATTCCAAACATAGATATTATTTATTTGGTGATATCCGATGAAAACGTTCAGTTAAAAGAATTTTAACTGGATGAATTTACCAATAAAATAAATTATTGCAGATACAATAAAGTGAAGTAGCATAATATCAAATATTTAATATAAACGAATCAAGTTGAAAGTGGACACTTAATAGGTAATGGTTTTCAATTTCAGATATACGACTTTTAGTGATTGTTGCTCTTTGTAAAACCACTTTAAAATTAAATTAATCTGACACGCAACATTTATAAATGCTTTACAATCTCTTATTTTTGGTGAACTTCCATTTTGTCTGAGTGATACTGCATTTTTAGTGACTGGACGCTGGTCGTACTTATATAATATGTTATACTCCTAGTTTTTTTTCTTTCAAATAATTGTAATTATTAAAAAAACACGTAAAAGTCTGTATTACTTTTCTGCTTCATTTTTAGATTTTTTCTTCAAAAAGTGCTATATATAGGTATACTTACTTTGCAGTTATGTATGATCAATGGTGTAGTCTAAAAGCAAGTAAGTAACCACTGCGAGAAGCGGTGTTCCGTAACTCAAAGTTGCAGCAGGAAACCTACATCCATTTAATATTTTGTAAAAGAGTCGGTATCTTGCAACTAAAAGGAAATTTACAGAGGATTTACTTGAAAAAGTAAAAACTAAAGCAAACCAGTGACTGTGCCAAATCGCGTCTAGTCACTCGAAAGTGCAATATTTTTTAAATTTGGGTTTTATAACTAAGAACCTAATCTTTATTTGAACACAAAGTAATTTTTTCTATAAATCTCGCAGCAGCTAATAAAAAATGAAACTTCTTCTTTTGACAAACCAGTTAATTAGTGTTGTCACTCTTATTAGTTTTTTATTTTTTCGGTTGACATAATATCATACTTTTAGCAGATGGAAAGATTTATGCTTTTATTTTTAATGAAAATTCCATATTCTTTATAAGTATTTGGACTGTCAAATTTTTATCATTCTACAAAAATGACTTATTTGATTAAATAATATCTTGAATTACTTTTATCTTAACATTTTTTAAAACTGTTAATATATAATAAATAATACTTAGGACAATCCTCTTGCAGTAATTAACAGTTTGCTAAAACTTAAGCTGTAAAATAATTGCCGTCAACATTTTCCATTCCAGCTATTATTTTTATTTTCTCCCCATCATAGCAAAGACTCGAAAAACTATAATAATTCACAAAGTCAATTTACTCCCCTCTTTGTAGTAAAGATTTGTAAAAATTGGCTCAAGATATTACGACGATTTTTTTCTAATGGAAAGAGGGCAATGTTTCGAGTGACATGATGTAATTTTCTATGCTATATTATATATTTTTTATTGCGTATACCTCACAATTAATAAGAATTTCAAATATGTCATGTCATAACAAAACTAACGATCTGTAACAATCTGCATAAAAAAATTTAAAAAGATGTGTTGTGATTTGTAAATGACGTTCTGTTTCAAGATAAGTTCAATAATCTTAAAACTTGCGCCTTGTAGTGTACCGATAAACGCCGATTACAATATTAAATTCAGAATTTATATAGCCACGCCATCTACTCGTATAATTCCTCGTCCAAATGATAAATCATGACCTTAATGTCACAAATTTAATTTTTCAGGTTTTCAATTTCAATTTTGCATGCTCCTCCTAAATTTTGCTAAACATACAACAATATACTACATTTAAAGTTCAATAATCACATAAGTTATTATTATAAAACATTTTAGAAGTTTTAAGCTGAAATGTTTCAATTACCACATTAATGGTACGGCGGCAGTAATACCGCAATAACTTTCAATTAAGTATTAGAGGTTTGTATGTCCAATTAACTCTGTACATTATAAAATATAACGTAACTAAAAACGGTCATTATGGTTTTTATCCCCTAAACTCAATTTTTATTATCTATAATGTACTATAAATTAAAGTTTTAATTATATTTTCCAGTTACAGTTAATTCAATATTAATTAATTCTAAACGGTTTTTCTCAATTTTGCTATTATGAAAACTCTTATCATACAAAAAAATTGATACATACATTTTCTAAATATCAAAATTATATAAATTAGAATTATCAAATTGAGCTACAGGACAAAATAAAACACATATTTAAAACGAGCCTTTAGTTGCTTTGTAATTGTTATGTTTTTGTTTTTCAATTCATATTAAACTTGAAAAAGGAAATGTTATTTTCCGAAAGCTCGTTTTAAATATGTGTTTTATTTTGTCCTGTAGCTCAATTTGATAATTCTAATTTATATTATTTTCAAGAGCTAATAATTTTTAATTAATTTTTTCATTTTAATTTGTTCATAGAAGCTATGCCGCTAGCATATTGCACTTTAATGGATTTCTGTCTCTGTACAGCATAATAAATATTATACTCATATGTAAAAAAAAGTAAATATACCTAGATATTAATTTTTGTATTAACAAAATCATTGCTGTGGGCAATATGATATAAATAAAAAGATAAATTAGGCAAACTGAGTTTTTTTAACAAACATTTTTCTTAAAATTACACTACTGGAAAAATAATTTGTTATTTAATCCTAACTTACTGCTAAAAATCATATCAATCTTTTAAAATTGCTTCAAAATATACTAAATAATATTACTTTTTAGAACTGAAAAAAATGTAGTGCAATTTTTGGTGATTTTGGAAGGCTGATATGATTGATTATTACTAAAATATTTTAAAAGTGTTAAAATGGGTTAAATTCGATATTTACGGTAACAACATTATTCTCAATAAAATATACCTTAATGTCACATTTAAATTAGAATTAACAAGCCAGGTATAATATTAAATAATTAACACTGTCAAAATTAACACTGCTGATTAATATTTAACATTCCTGCGAGTCCTTTCTATAAAATAATACAACTGCAACAAAATAATTCCTAATTCTATATTAATGTAATTTAAATAAAATTATTTTATAAATTAATTTCTGGTATTTGTAATGATAAAATGATTAACAATATTCTAAGGATTCGATACAATCAGGCGAATAATATAACTAACAAATAATGTGAGAACTCTGTATTCTAATAAATTGAATTCCGATTCGATCTCAAACTGTCGTCGTCGGACACAATATTTAAACTTCGAGACACGAATAATTCAAAATGTAATTGAACAGTTAAAAATACATTTTTTATCAATCAATAAAGTTTCAAATTATAATTTTCCTGCTGTTTTTATAATAATATTACATGATAATTTTCACTATTTTGAACAATTAAACAATATAACTTTGAATATTTACGGTAAAATGCCTGAATTATTATTTTTATTAGTCACATGAGATAATAAATTTGTGATTAATTTAGAAAAAATTGAAATAAGGATATTTCAGCATATTTTTATAACCGAATAAAAAAACTATTTAATATGGTAATTGAGATTTTGAGAATAAATTGTTAATTGTATTTTTTGTTTTTAGCCGTTCGTCGCAACCGCCAATAGAAGAATAAAATGGAAATTTAAAGTAAATCGTTCAGTAGTCATTTTTGACATTACCATCTTCAACTATCATTTGTCATCCTAAAACCCCTTATTCCATAAATCCCACTGCCACGTGCAATACATCAAATCATCGTTACTTACGTAATATAACTTACATAACTAAGAAAAAAATGAAAATTTACTGTAGGTTAATTAATACGAACCTGTGGTGCAAGAAGTCGTTAATAGATGTTTGTTGTAGGATTGTATAATAGTAATTAGTACATTAATGATTTATATGTGTCAACAAAAAAATAAATTTACGTAATTTTTTCGTTGTTTTTGATATTTCGTCAGATTTTTTACTTTTTAAACTTGATATATTGTGTATGTAGGGTTACTACTCGTACGTACTGTATGATCATTGTATTTAAATATCATATGATAACTTTCAATAAAATGTTTAACATTATCGTCTTTCTTTATTTAACAAAAACTTAACAACTGCACTTGATGGTACTGATGAGGCATAATGGTACGAAACGTTACATAGATATTCACGAGAAGATTTGCTGCCGCTTTATTTCATAAAAAGGTAGTTTGATTGATTGTTGATATTTTGTAGGTACAGAACTTTTAAAATAATTTTGGTTGCTCGCAATAGAAAAGATTAAACGACATTTTTACGATTTTGTATATTTACGTTTTACATCATTTTAATCTTGACATAGTGTTCGATTGCTTTTTTATCCGGATGTGATCTAGAAAAAGCATATGACGTATCTATCCATAGGTATCGTATAATAAAATATAGTGGTCACTAAAAGTTCGCTGTATTTTATATCGATATCTCGACAATATTTATAGGAACTTAAACTAACTTGGGCTTTTTTTATCAAGTTATTGAAAATATTGCTACACCGGTACCTCGGTATCTTCATACGTTTATCTTTCAATTTATAGATGTATGATTTTCAATCTGTTTTTTATTCTACAAGTGAACTTCTTAATCAAATGATCGATTGTGGGTTTCTCTAGCTCTAGAGTTCATCAAGCCTTCAACGATCTGGCCTTTACTTTTTTACAAAAAAGTACTTTATATATTACTGATGAGAATATAGGAAAATTGAATTGAACTTCAATTTGCCATTACATTTCAATATCTGTAATAGAGATCCCAGTCGGACGATTAAATAAAAGCATTTGGAATCTCCATGATATTAATAGAAATTCTAATTAGAAATTATTAGAGTAAAAATTAACCAAATTTGAACCAATCATGCAAGTATATTAATTCTATACTGCATAAGTGGAACCCAGCCATATTCGAAAATTTCTATTATAGCGATTCGATCTACACAATAGGTCAAATAATTAAATCAAACCTAGTCGTCGATTTATAGCTAGTTATACCAATAACTGCTGTTATGATTTATTTAAGAAATAGAACTAATACCTTAAACTTTATAGATCATGCATGTCAAATACATACATATGGCTCACCGGATCAAGTTGCGGCTATATTAGATTGAAAGCTGATCTGATTCCATATCATTTATTGACAATAAAAGAAATAGTGAATAATGGAACTAAAATATGTATAGCAGGAAATCGAAAATATTAATTCAAAATTTTATTTCATTTAATTTCCTTTTCGACGAAAGGGAATCGAAAAAGTAAATCGATAAGTTAGACTTAGAAACGAGAAGATCCCGGCGAGCCCTCCATTATAAAGTGATAAATAAAAGGCTTTAAATTTTGTTTAATTCTTCTGAAAAAGTTTCTTAGAACAATTTCAGAGAACGTAAAAAGGCCAAATTCTTAATGCAAGCATTCGATTGACTGTTTCTTTAAGGATTGTCCCGCCCATGGCATTTTTTGATTTTATATAAGTATTAAGTATTAAGTAAATTTCTATGGATCTCTTGAGATTTTCTAAATCGTAAATACGCCACTGATAATTTCCTATATAACAATTACAGAGTTCACACTTCTTTGGAAAATCTGGAAAAGTCATTGAAAATTTAAGATTTCCTTAATTTTGTCAGGGATTTCTCATTTTTAGTGCCAAGCCAAGAAAATTAAATTTTTAGTGGAAGTAAACAATTTAATTTAAAAGTTTTGTTAAATTTTAAAATAAATAATTGTTTAAATTTTAAAAATAAATTATTATTTTATTTAAATATTATTTTTTTTAACTAAAAATTAATTTTTTACTTCTTTGTAAAATGGAGCCAAGCCTGGGATCAAAAAGTAAAATCAAAAATTTGATTTTGACAAAAAAAAATGAATAACTGGGTGCCTGGGGGTGTGAAACACCCCTCAGAACATAGTAATTGTAATACCTTTTTGAAAGTTAAATTCCTGGAACGGAAAATCATTTAACTATAATTGCTGGTGCACTAGAGGGTATTCCATACCCCCCAGACCCCCCGGTTAGAAAACTAGATGTGTGTGTATGTTGTGTGATTTACCTTCATATGAAAAATTTTTATTGTTTTAGAACAAATACATCTACACATCGTTTGTATGTACAAACAAAAAATGTTAGTGCATATTTATACAGCAAATATCTATGCGTCGTGGAAACTTTCACCGGGGGGTCTGGGGGTGTCCTGGTACGGATGTCACAAGTTTAATAGCATGACAATCATTTGAACTTAATAATGGCTGGTGACCTGGCGGTATTCTTCCCCAGACTTTAAATAGCATCTAGTTGTGCATCTCCTATTTTTGAGATTTTATTAAGATTGAAAAGGTCACAGTTCAACTGGGGGCCCTTTTAGCCGTGGGCCCGCGTGCGTCACACCCACCGCACCCCGGTAGTTCCGCCACTGGTTCAATCGCTTCATTTTAAGCGGAATTTTACAACAATTTTGGAAGTAACTACTTAGGCTGAGTTTTGTCGGATGTGAGCTTTTAGATATGTTGAATAGAGGTATCCAGGTTCGAATTTTGATCGGGGCTATATATGGTTTGGACGCTACCGGTGCGAGTGGGATATAGCCTGAATTATGACGATCAAGCAATCTAGACAAGAAATGTGTGACTCGATCAAGCATGAACTTCTCTCGTAAGCGTCCGGCGAAGACCAGGGCCGGATTAACCAATAGGCAAACTAGGCAACTGCCTAGGGGCGCCGAGTAGGAAAGGGGCGCTCAAATTATTTGACCTCATAATGAAACTGAAACACCACTAAGGTCCACTTTTACAATAGTCGGTTAAGTATGAGTGTAACTAACCTATAGCTATGAACCAATCAACGATAAACACACAAACACACTAAACAATAAACCAATAAATATCCATATAACGTTTCAACCCGGATAAATAAAACTTAACCGACTATTGTAAAAGCGAACCTTAAAGGCTTAAGCAATCAGGTTACTAAAAAATTTTGGATTATTGAAATCCATTAATTATTGAATTTTAACCAAATTTTGGTCCGTCATTTTGAATAAATGTGACAAAGTCAGCAAATAAATCTCTTCAAAAAATAGAAACAGGTTTATCAATTAATTGCTGTTTCAACCAAATTCTACAGTTCACTATTAAGATACTTTCGTTTTCTATGAGATCAGTATACTCGTATGACGTTTACGAAGAACATGGAAAAGAATCGTCGAATATTTATGAATATAAAAACGAAGACAGTTTGGCAAAAGCAAGCATGGTGAAGTCGGGTTTGGTGGGAAAACTGAAATGTGAATTAGCACTTATTTGCATTTATAGACAGATTATAAGAAGAATTGAAAAAAAGGATAACTGACTATAGCAAATGGAGAATAATTTTGGATTTTTAAATAATTTGAAAAATCTTGATGATGTCACAAAATCTCCAAACATGTGAAGAGTTGAACTTGGAATTTTCTAAACAATGCATTCAATTCAAATACTTTATTGGAAATATTGAATAATTAGAAGGAAATTTCAAATTTTATTCAAAAGAAAAGCTTGATTTTAATGTTTCTCAATTTAGAAATTGTAATAAGGTCATTTTCAACTTTAAAGAGAACGAAAATATATTTAAGAAATTCAATTGTTAAAAAAGGACTTAACGAATTTAGCTGCATCTATAAATAGTAAGTTAACCAACACTGCTGATTTTGAAAATAATGTTATCACAGAGTATTTGGAAACACGCAATCCCGAAAAAGAATTAAATTTTTGCAATATGTATTTTGTCATAATAATAAATTATTATCGAATACAATGTTCTTTTTATATTTTTTATTAGTTATGAATAGCAGATATCCCAAAAATCTAACTAAAGTAAAATCGACTCAGGAGTATAAAACTATCACTAAATAAGAAAATAATTTTAGAAAAAATTGGTGCCTCCGCGAGATATGATTTTAAGATAAATGAATATGTCGTCGCCATACAAGCAAAAGTGACCAACTGCATTAATGGCGAAAATAATATACTTGACTAATTGAATTGATTAACGCTATAATAATAAAAGAATAATTAAAATTTTAATATAATAAACTATATTAATTGTATTATGACTAAAATTATTGAAATTTAGCATTAATTGTCTGATTTTATAAGAGATATTTAACCTAAAAGCTGCTCTCCTGTAAAACTCGAGTTTTGCAGTTAGTCAATTTTGCTTGTATGCCGACGATGTATTTGTAAGACACGAATTTCAAGTTAAATTTCAAAAATTTAGGAATATCAAGTCTAAGTTCGAAATTTTCTAGAAACATTTATATCGGGGGGGGGGCTTAAAAACTTTTCCCTAGGGGCGCATACATTAATAATCCGGCCCTGGCGAAGACGATAAGGACACTAACCCGGGTAATATCCTATAGTCGCTATCCCCATTCCAATAGGGATTCCTCTCTTGCCGACCAAGAAGGTGGGTGTTTAAGACCTGGTACTCCGTAAAAGACCAAACTCAGCTGCTCAACAGTTTAGACCTTCAGCTTTATTGATGTTATTAACGCTTGTATCAACTATATAACAACCACAGTAGTGAATTGGTGTGATTGCTGATTGAGTTTTACAGTGAAAACCGTTTTCGTTCCATCCTGTTCGGGAACTACATATCGACAACCCTTCATCAAATAAAGTTGTAAAGAGCCGAATCGACATATTAAAAAACGGCAAAGTGGAATTAACACGTCATCGGCAGCTGAGATTTAAGTTTGATGGTAGCACAGCTTGCAGTAGTATCATACCCCTTGCCCATCCTTGCTTTATTAGTTTTACCTGTTGTACACATTGGGGCCTTCAGTGATTAAGATTTGTTTTATTATTGTTTTGCTGTGTTTTTTGTGTTCAAAAGGAACCAAATTATTTTCCAGTGTTGTTGACGACAAGGTTTTTAGCTGCCTAGTTGGCTGCCAATTTCATTGTAAAGGAATTGGAAATTGTTGTAAATTGCTATATTTTAAGTTTAATTAAATTCGTCAACTCCCTGCGTGAATTTTATTTAGTAAACGTACAAGAAAATCTTTATTTTGGATCTACGCTCTTTGCTTCCATACTATTAACAGAGCTGCTTACAAAATCACCACCAGGGTCTTATGATTTCATTAATTACTGGAGAAGATTCATTCCAGGTGTAGTAATAATAACCAAATTTTTCAGAAAAGATTATTGTTATTACAAATTCATCTCTTAGAACTTTAATTTTCTTACTTTCAACTTTCCAGGTTGTGTATTCTTTTCAATTTTATCTGCAATTCTTACCATATCCTCTAATTATTTATCTTCAAAGACTGTATTAATGTTCGTAATATTTTCGGTTCATAGTGTTTGTAATAATTTGTTATTTACATTTGATGGATATCTTGGGATGAAGAAAACGAGCGTTGAAAACCTAACAGAGAAATTTATAGAGAACTGGAACGAATTGACGTAGTAATATTTGCAAAAATTTTATATAATAGTTTTGTAACCATAATTATTCATTTGGGAGCTTGGTCGAATTGTACCAAGGTTTAAAAAAATTGACCTATGAATTATGTAATTGCAATTATTGTCTCGACCTTTCCTATAATTAAATAAGTTGTATTTAAATTATAATAATATAATTATAATTAATTAAAATTTATAAATAATTATAATTATTTAGTAATTTTATTTTGGTTAAAAAATCCATTAATACATTTTTAAAAAACTATACCAAATTATACCAAAATTTCAGGCAATAATAAATTAAACATTTTAAACGACTAATTATTTTTTGGATCAATTAAAAATATCAAAACGATAATCTTACAAAACAATATGTTCCGGCCTATTCGATAATCAACGTAAATTATGCAACGTAAATTATACTAAAAGGAACAGGACCGTACTCCAAATGAACAAAATTATTGCAATTTAATTTGCAATACCTGTTTTATTTGCCGTCTTACCCAATTCCCAAAACTATTTTATTCGTTGTAGAGGGTACGTTGGCGAATCTGACATTTTTTTTAAATTCTTTCAAACTAATATCTTCATTTTGGAGTTCAGAAAATTTTTTTTAAGTTAAGGGTTTAAACTAACTTCTGGCAAAATCACATTCTTGTATAGGTGCAAAATTTTGGCTTCCGGAATTTTCCAAAGTTAAGGTTTGCTATCTTACCCGACGTTCCCTAATTATTATATGCTGTTTAAAAATGCATTATTCATTAGAATATAATATACATAATATTTAAATACACAACTCATTATAAAATGCGTCAGTTTACAATAATAATAAAATAATTAATATTTATATTTTTATAAACGTTATATAAAATAATACGAATTTTATAATAATTTCAAGAAACACGCCGTCATGGATGTTACTGGAAAAGTTGCGTTCGTTACAGGTGCCGCATCTGGTATGGGATTATGTTACGTGAAAGAATTGCTGAAAAATAATGTCAAGGTATAAAACAAAATGGGATTGGTACTTGCAAATTTCTGTACATTTTTAGGGGGTGTTAATGGCGGATATTAATTTAGCAGACGCCGAGAGAGAACTTAAGCACTTACGTGAAGAATTTGGGAATTCAAAAGTATTTTGCGTAAAAGTCGATGTTTGTGACAAAAAACAATTGGAAGGTAAGATTTTGGTAGTACCTATTACATTATTATAATAAATCAAAAAATAACTTTTTTATATTTTTCAGAAGCTTTTGAAACTGCAATCAAGATTTTTAATCAGCTCGATATTGTGATAAATAGCGCTGGAATAGTAGATGAAATTCAATGGGAAAAGTGTTGTTATATCAACTTGGTAAATGAGTATATATGTATAATAAAATATTGGGAAAATAATGCAAGTTTAACAATTTTTAGCTTGGAACCATAGCTAGTACTAAACTGGCCGTAGAAAAATATTTACCTAAATATAAGAGTGCTGATGATGCTATTGTTGTCAATATGGGTTCAGTTTTAGGATTAGAACCAGCAGATGATATTCCCATTTATACGGCCACAAAATTTGGAATTTCGGGGTACGTCAGGGCCATGGGTAGCGAATTTCGTTATCGAAACGACAAAATTAGAGTGATTGGAATATGTCCAGGTAAAACAGCAACACCAATGACTAATTTTTCGCAATTGCCAATTCCAGAACCGTCCAAAACAAAACTTCAGGAGCTTTTTGGTTCCGTGACTAGTCAACCGTAAGTTCAAACAAGTGTTATAAAATTATTACAAGAAAAATATGTTTATTGACACGAAATTATTTTCAGACCAGAAAATGTTGCGAAACATGTAATCAGTTTGATACGGCGCGCACCTTCGGGTTCCATGTGGAAAATTATAGATAGTAAATGTGAACAAGTCGAATTTTTCAAATATGAAGTAGTATAAAGAATCATTTTCATCCAATTATCTCTAGTACGTAAAATATAATAACCATATCATAGTGGAACATATTATGCAACATAACAAAATTGGTATTGTCTTTAAAAATTATTTACATTGCTAACATTAACGTTGTTGTTAACCGTTAAGAAATATTAAATAAAAACTTCAATCAGGCATTTCGAAGATATTGTTATTTTGTTTTATTTTGATATTTTATTGAATGGTCAAATATTAACATTCATTTGATAGCAGTGGTTAACTCGTTACCCACAATGGCGAAGACCGCCGCGCGCCGATGCGGCTGAAAAACGTCCAGAGTCGAACCCCTAGGGGTCCGCTGCATGTTTTTTGGGGGTCCGCGAATCCACAATAACATAAAAAGAGCAAAATATGCGAAAAAATAGGATAAAAATCTTGATAATGATAATTATGTAATATGTAATGATAATGTATTCATTGTATTTTATTTTTCATTATTCATGTTTTTAATAATTTATTATTATTATTAATAATTACAATAATTAGGTACATATTTAAAAAAGCGCCAAATAAACGCAAAAGCTGTATATTTTTATTTTTGTAACAAAACTGTTTCTGAAGGTTCCCATGACACGAGTGTCTAATTTTGGGGGTCCGCAATTTCGGGACAATTGGGAAACACTGTCCTATAGCGTAAATCGTTTTATATTACACTGAATCATTATTTGTTTTTTATACCTTGACAACGAAATATATTATTATTATTATTATTATTTCAAACGGGTTGTGGTTCTGACCCCACTGCACTGAAGCTTAAGCTTATTGTGCCCCTCGTTCCACGTTTTACTCCAACAACTGCGTCTCCTCAACAAAGTTGAGTAAGCAGTTGTAGGGTGCTTTAGCTATATCCTCGGCCCTCGGGTATGTAAGGCCAAGGTAGCGTAGCCTACTCCCAGCTAGAGCTGGGCATTCACATAAGATATGGTGAGGGGTTTCATCCTCTTCACCACACATCCTACAAGTAAGATCTTCAGTCAACCCCATTGTATTGAGGTGTCTCTTAAGACAGCAGTGTCCTGTAAAAAGTCCTACTATCTTTCTCAACTGTTTCCTGCTCAGTTGGATTATATTTTTGCTCTTGGACTCTCTGGAGGGGCTCCCAATGAACATCCGCGATTGCCTCAGTCCAGGAAGGCCCTCCCAGTGCTCAAGGTGTTGTTTCCATAACATGTCCCTGATCCCCTCCTTCGCGGTCGTATATGCAATCCCGCAGGTGGGCTCAGGACCTATCATGGTTGTATTAGCAGCAACTTTGGCCAGGCGATCAGCCTCTTCGTTTCCCCTGATGCCTCGGTGTCCCGGAATCCACATAAGCGAAATGCTGTTGCAGATCGCCAGTTTCACAAGTTCATCACGGCATTGTTTAACGACCTTGGAGTGAATTTCTATTCCCTCCAAAGCCTTCAGAGCTGCTTGGCTATCTGTCATGATGCAGATTCGTCTACCATTGTAGTTCCTCCGCACCATTTCAGCAACACAAGCCAGAATTGCAATTACTTCTGCCTGGAACACTGTAGCGTGACGGCCCAGGTTAATGCCAAAGGCATCTCCCGTTCCTCTTCCACACATACCTGCTCCAGTGCTTATTTTTGTCTTAGATCCATCTGTGTACCAGATGGTATCATATCGGTTGCCCAGCTCTTGTATGGTTTTTTCCTTGCCCCTCTCAGGTATTATCACCCTGAATGGTTTTCGGAAGTCCCTTACAGTGCTGGTTCTATCCGATTGCATGCTAAGCATGTTATTGCTCTTGATTGAGTTGAAGATCATGGTATGGTGCCCCTTTATTGGGGTACTTTTACCATATCCGTTTATTGTTAGCCTGTAGGCCGCTAGTAGGGCCTCCGCCTCCACTGCTATATGCAGTGGGTGCAGCCCCAGTAGGACCTCCATGGCTGCAGTGGGCGTTGATCTCAATGCCCCCGTTATTCCTAGGCATGCAAGTCTTTGCAGCTTGCCTAGCCTCGTTATACTTTCCCTTTTTCTGGTGGCGTGCCACCAGATCAGGGCCGAGTATGTCACTATGGGTACCACCACCCCAGTGTATAGCCACAGCACCATCCTCGGTTTTAATCCCCAGGTTTTACCAATCATGCATCTACAGGCCCACAGAGCCCGTGTTGCTTTGATTGTTACGTTACGTATTTGAAAGGTGAAGGTCAGCCTGTTGTCCAAAATTAGACCCAGATACTTGACCTCCTTAACCACATGTAGTTCTTTTCCCCACATTTTTAACGTTTTCACGTCTTGCAGTTTCCTGCGTCGCGTGAAAGCTACAACTGAGGTTTTTTCCGGATTTACCGATAATCCCTCTCGTGTACACCATCTCTCGACGGTTTTCAGGGCTCTTTGCATCATAGCTGATACAATTTCCCCGAATTTTCCAATCACTAAAATAGTGATGTCGTCGGCAAATCCTTGCGCGTGAACTCCTATCTGTTCCAGCTCCCACAGAAGGCTGTCCACCACTAGGCACCACAGTAGGGGTGAGAGAACCCCCCCCTGCGGACACCCGCGCGCGGCAGACACCTCCGCGGTCGCATGTCCCAGACTGGCACTAATTTCTCTTCCTCTTAGGGTGGCACTAATCGAACCAGTTATGGTTGGGTGTATTCCCCGTTTCCTAACGGTTTCCTCTATAGAGTCGAAATATATTAAGTATGCTATAATAACCTAGGGCGTATAAATCATAATGCCCGCTTATTATGCCCTCTCAATCGCAATTCCACCGCAAACTAGAAAATTTAGCAAAATCAAATTCAAAATTTATAAAAAAATTTTAATTTTCTCAAATTCAAATGCAGTGTAATATAAAACGTTGTATGCACCACTGGCATTACTCGATGTTTATACTCTCGAGCAACTTAAAAACTCTCGGGTCTGACGGCCATCAACCTTTTAAATTAGTTGCCCTCGACATAAACATCGTCATAATGCCCTTGATACATAAATAACTATTATAATATTGTAATACAATATTATAGTACCTACATAATATTATATAATATAATAATAACATGTTACAGTGAATGTAGGAAATTCAGTGATTGTATGTATTTACTAGTGATTTTACACATTCCCTGATCATATTTTAGTGTAATTAAAATAATATGAAGCTGTAATGTCGAATGGTAAAATCAAATTTCCCACCAATTACTCTATTTCCTAAACTTAACCTAAACGCCACCATGGTGGCCACCAAACCCAAAATACCATTATCGTAGCCTTACGATGTGTACAGAAAACTTACCTTTGACATTACCAACCCAGTCGTAATACTTCCCTCGAATCGAATAATGAACTTGATAGAGGAAAAGGTCAAAATTTCGACTACCACTTTCTTTGTCACTTGTAACTACTGAACCATTAGCATAAAAGTTGTCACAACAATATACATGTACAGCTGAAAGGGTTATACGTCGAACCTGTGACCTGTGTATTTAAATGTTATAAAAATGAAACATTTTTTAAGCACATTTTTTATATAACAGTTGTCACAATTCGCGGAATCGCGCCGCCTGAATGTAACATCATAAGAGGAGCGAACGCTGAAACGGACCACTACTTGGTAATGGCAAAAATAGAAATGAAGAGAACGATAAACAAAGTAAAGAGGAACAGAAATAAACAGCTTGCTACAGAAAAACTAAGAAATTAAGAATAAATTATGAAAATATGATCCCAACATCTGTAAAAAAACAGTAAACAAAGCAAAGAGGTAGACGAAGAATATGATATCACGGAATGTATAACAACAGCAGCAAAGAAAATGATAGGATATAAAAATAAGTCAAGAGAGATAAGGGCAAACCATCAGGATTGTGAAAGAATGGAGAAAAAGAAAAGAGAAGCAAGATTGATACACCTCAACACAAATAAGGAGCAGGATTGTAATGTTATAAACGTAGTTTATATTTGGCGCTTAATGAACGATTTTAAATCATTTGAAATTACCACCAAATGCATGCTTGTTACTTTGGAAATAATGCACGAGATGGCAACCTATGACTTTACAGCGCTCGACATAACCGAGGGAGGAACGATGACGACGAAGAATGATGGTGGGGATGAAAGGGTAGTCAACGGCAGGGGAACGGTAGAAAGGAAGAAGGGAGACATCTTGATGAAGCTGTGTTGAACACATGCTTTTAATATTTAATTGTATATAACAGTTTGTAATTCAGTCGCTTAGATGCAAAAGCCGACATGTCAAAAATTTTTTAGAAAGGAGATTAATTCTATTCTAGCAATTAATTCTTAAAGGCTTCTGACTACCCCAGATTTTATCAATTGATTTTTATATTTTGATCTATGAGTAGGAAACTATGCTAAAAAAATCATTGCTTAATTCGGTTAGATAAAGATTTTGTGAGTTTTTCTGCATTATCTAGTTTTATATTTCACTGGACTTGTCGGGTTTTGCATTTAAGCGACTGATTTGTGATTCAACTTTGTGGGTTTAACAAGTTTAACCAATCTAAAGGTAATAATGTTTATATTTGATATATTCCAAAGATACGAGTTTCGTGTAATCGAATTCAATGAACATATTTGTTATATAATAAATTCTAATCATATTGAGAACGAGTTAGAAACGAGCTTGCTGACCTCAGTAGTAAAAACTCACAGAAGACCTATGGGTCACTGTGGGACTACTAGACAGAGTCCATTGCAAAACCTCAAGAGCTCTAGACATTTCAAGATTTGATGAAATAAGATTAGAATCTTTGTGCGGTAGCCATTTTGTAATGAAAGGCACGACACGAAACTTGATTCTTTGGTGGCCACCATAATTGCGCTTAGGAGGGCTAGGTTCAGATTAGGAAGTGGGGTTATTCGTGGGAGATTTGATTTGACATTTTGACATTACAGGATCTAGAGAATTACAAAAGAAAAAGAAGTGAAGCATACAAGTTGTACAGGGAGAAGAAAAACAGATGGGTAGAAAGCATAATGGAAGATATAGAAGATAATAACAGACGAAATAATATTAAAATATTCTATGAAAAACTAAAGAAACAAAAACAGGACACAGGAATAAGACGAGAGGAATGAGAGATAAACAAGATAAAATAGAAGATGACGCAGAGAAAATAAAACAGATATGGGTAAAATTCTCGAAATATTCTAAATTTCTTCGATTCCCTGGCTTATTGGTTTTAAGTTTTATGACACTTTTTAAAGGGAATAATAAGAACCAGATGTTTACTTACTACTTTAAAATCAGTTTACAAGTACTATATTATTGCATTGCAACAAATAAAGCCTCGGAAAATGGAAAATATGCAATAATCAAAGAAAATAGTATAATTTGGCACAATATTTAAGTTATCAATTTAAGGTGGTTTGACCTCGAAAGATCTGAAACTTTTGTTTAGGCACATTTTTTAAGGGAGTCAAAACTTTGGTGTAAAGTCATCTACTTACGCCACTGCTAAATTAGTTTCTTTACGGACTGTTTTAAATTGTACACAATAATAATTACAAACATTTTTTAATAACCATATTTTATTTAAGTGTTTTATGTAACAATGTAAACCTTTAGCGCTTTAATCCAATTCCAGTAGTCAACAATTATTAATATTATTAATAACAATTTTTTATTTATTTAAATAAGCTCTGTGGTATGTATACTTCACCATATAAATTCCATAACCCTGCGTCTTGATTTAAGTACAGAAAAATTATTTCAGCTTTATATAAACCATTGGGAATAAGTGGAGGTCAATACTGGTCATCGGGCGCAAAATTGCAAAAGCGATAAATAACATCCTAAAACAAAAATTGTAGAGCTAACATTGTTACAACTATAAAAATATTATTTATTTAAACCTTTTGAAAAATGAAGCTGGTTATATTACCACACAATTTCGTATTTTAGAATCCAAACACATTTGAGGCATATACTTTTTGAAAATTTAGTTCAAAACGTATAGGAAAGTATCGATATTCGTTACTCAACAATTTATAAACTTGTACGACGATCTAAAATTCTTTTTATCTACAATTCTTTAATTATTCACAATAATATTAAAAAAGGTAAAAAATTAAAAAATTTACCTCCAGTTTATCCTTTACGTTAACTTTGAAGTGCCAAGTAGCATTAAAAGCCGGTGTTTTTATATTTTTATTTAATATATTATATTTGAAGGTTTTAAATTCAAAATTATGGAAAATATTTATATTGAACCGGACCACCTAAGATCGCTTGTCCTTAATTTGATATACATTTTGCTTAAACTGTAATTAATAAAATGAAATATTAAGGTATTTGCGAAATTATATTCGAGTGACAAATAAAAAAATTAAATTCATCAATAAGACAAGGATATATTGTTGCTGTTCTTGGAAGCAAAATAACGAAATAGAGGAAATACCTGATGAATACTGAAATTATAAAAATTGAAAATTTACAGATAAAAAATTTGAACTTAAGGCTAGGATATTGCGATGCGCTCTTGTATAACCAGCTTGCATTCAAAAACGGCTGAATAGATTTTCTTCAAATTTTGAAATTATATTAACGATAAATTAACGACTGTTGTAAAATAATTTTTTTTTGCAATTTGTCTAATTTAGAATTAATTGTGTTTAAATACCCCATTTGAAATTTTTTTAACAAAAATTAAAATAGATTAAATAATTACTAACAAAGAATTATCAATTAAAAAAAAAAAAAAATTGGCCAGGTGCAAAAAAAAATAGTAAAGCACCTTGCATTAAAAAACGGCTGAATGGATTTTCTTCAAATTTTGAAATTATATTAACGATAAATTAAGGACTGTCGTAAAATATTTTTTTTTGCAATCTGTGTAATTTAGAATTCATTGTGTTTAAATACCATATTTGTAATTATCAATTAATAACATTTTACTTATATAAATAATGTACACGTCTAAAAGAATTCATAAAGACATTTTTTGAAAATTTATTTCATCTATAACACATTATAAATGAAATTGCATATAATTGTTCAATTAAAATCAGGCGGGAATAATTTGAGATGAAATGAATCATTATAGTTCAGTCATTATCACAAAGATGGGTACGTGTTGTGTTCAATTTAAAGCAAATTTACAGTTGCCTGTTTTATACAGTCGCCCAAATAAATCGAAATGATAATTTGTAACTCATATATATTTTGAGTTACAATGCTAGAAATATTTTAAATGTTCTCCCGTCTTATCTTATCTTATCAACACAAAAATATTTTGTGGTGGGGATTTGCGTTTCGTTTCAAATCTACCACCAATGTTTTAATACCTATGTTTACTTTTTAGATGAATACAAAAATATTTTATTAAATAATATAAATTCGCATAATTTTAATTCGATTAAAATAGCATACAATATAAGTGTAGGTAATAAATGAATGTAATTTTCTATAATCAAAATAAATAATATAATATTATTATAAAAATATTCAAATTTTTATTTTCTTCAGTATTGAATTATTGTACTAACAAAAGAGTAAAACCCTTCAATACACTTCTGAACAATCAGCTTCTTTCTCTTTCGAAAATGGTTAAACATGGTTACACGTACAGCATTAGACATGATTAGACCCAGTGCCGGATTACACTATTACAGATATTAAGGCAGAAAAGGCGGCTGCCTAGGGGCCTCGTTAATTTTAGGAGCCTCGTGAAAACGGAAAAATATATTTATTTTAATTATAAATTTTCATTTTAAAGTTTATCAAGAATCTGTGTTTTAAAGTACATAGTAGTAAATATAAAAATATTAGGGGGGGGGTCAAGCCGAATCTCACCCACTCTCACATGGGGGTGAAATGGGTCTCGGCAAATATCATGTAATTTTTTTTATCTTACTAGTCCTAAATAAAAATAATTAAGGGGTAATGTCCACCAAATTTTTATTTTTTTTCCAATTTTTTTGTATTGGCTTAAATCATGCTAAAACTATCATAGAATCAAAATCTACAACGCCCAAGTACTGATCTAAACTCAAAATTAGTTTAAATCCATTTTAACCGAACAACTTTTATGCTGCAAAATCACTATCAAAATCAATCGGTGAGCAGTAGAACTGAAAAAGTTTACATCCGATTGACTTGAAATTTTAACTGTAGCTTTTTCATTAGATTATCTAGTGAAGTACATACGATTTTAGCGATTGATTAACAACAAAAAAGTTATAAACAATTAAAGTTGATTTTTTTTGTCGAAAAAAAAATTTTTTTTTCAAATATTTTATTGAGACTGTTTATTTTAATTATTGAGTAGTAAAATTAAAAACTAATTACGCAAGTAATAATTTTCTAGAGGACCCCGAAAATTTAACTACCTAGGGGGCCACAAATGTTTAATCCGACAGATTAGACCCCACGGTTGCTTAAAGGGGTAGGTATTCTAGTTTAGAGGCATGAATTTCGGGCGGTTTTTGAAGCTTTGTACAAACGAAACAAAAAATATTTTTACTATCAATTTTTTTATCATTTATTTATTGATATTTTAAGATTGCATAAAAATTAACCGAGAAAACCCTCAAAATTCACAAAGTTATGAGCTGGCAAAGTGGGAGGTCCAAAAAAAAGGATGTTCTAATGTTCGAATGTACCGATTTATTTGAAATTTGGTGTGAATGTTCTTTATCGATGCCGTTATAGCATGAACCGTGGAAAAGTAAAACAATTTTTTTTTCACGAAATGGCGGCCGTTAAAAATTTTTTTTTTTACTTTATCATACAAAATATGAAAAAGTATTGTTATCGTGCAGAAAAAGAAATTTGAGATTGATTTTGATGAATTTAGGCATATTGGGGTTCCAGAAGCGGAAAATCATCATTTCCAAAAAATGTCTGTAATCTGTATGTGTGTGTGTATGTGGTCAAATTTACCTCAACCTCTACTTCAAAACGTAATAGGAATTTTTTAACAAAATTTCGTATTTAGTATTACTGATATATTGGGACTTAGAACTGATTAGATTTTGGTTAAAATCGGTACACGGAAACGCAAAAAAAATATTTGGCAAATTAAAAAAATTATATTTTTCTTTTTCTCAAATTTTAGATTTTTATTAAATTCTTCTCTATAATAATAATATTAAAAAAGTATTAATCAATAATCGTGTAAATATCCAATTTTTGTAATTATTCTTTTTTCAAATGTAAAAAAAACTTTTTTCTTAATTTTCAAATTTTATTTTTTTATTATACAGTAAAACTTCTCTATAACAAGATTTTTGCTATAAACAGTCAGTTTAACATGTAAACAAAAGTCAAAGGACTAAATTTTTACTCGTTATAGCCGATTCTTCGTTATAACCGGACTCGTTATAGAGAGGTTCTACTGTATTTTGCACCATAATAATAAGTATGATAAAGTTATGGGCATGGCCACATCCGATTTTTTTACATGTTTTAATTAACAATTCCGAATTTTTTAAAAATAGTAAAATTAAAATATTTGATCTGAGCGTGGTTGAGGCGAAAATATAAAACGTATAGGTATTCTAAAAAATTTGGGTGGGCACTTGGTTGGGCACTCCAGTCAATAGGGATTGGGCATGTGTCCACCCTGTTCCCCCCTCTGGCGCCGTCACTGTGTAATGTATAATTATTTTAATTACTATTATGGTATGGTCGTACGGTCTTCCTAAACCAAAAACAATACACGTCAACACTGTATATCTTGATTATGTATACATTGTACAGTGTTGCGTATTGCTTAATCCTAATCGCATTTTTTACAACGCTGGTCTAATGTGACCTCGTCAATGCTATCGTATTGTTTTTGGCTTTAAACAGACCATAGCTTAAAATTTAAATTTTTACTTTTTCAAATACTATATGTATTATAAGATTATTATAACATAAATTATAATAATAGTGTTGTAAATCAAATACAGTGGCCGTAAAAAGTATTCGTACACCCCTATCTTAACCATGTAAATTGTACATTTTGAAGCCATTCTTTCACACATAAAAGTCGCTTTTACAACAAAACTTTTTAGACATTTTTTGTTAAGAATTTTATTGTCTTCAATTTTGTATCTATACATTTTTCTATTTTGTCGCCCCGTTTCCGACTGACAACAGCTTAAACAAGACTCCGTAAAATACAAAAAATATTATCATCTGTATCTCGGAAACGGTGTGACAAAATAGAAAAATGTATATAAACAAAAATGTAGGGAATAAAATTTGCAACAAAAATTACTTATACATTTTTCTATTTCGTTGCACCGTTTTTGAGATACAGGTGACAATATTTCTTGTATTTTACAGAGTCTTGTTTAAGCTGTTGTCAGTCGGAAACGGGGTGACAAAATAGAAAAATGTATAGATACAAAATTGAAGACAATGAAATTCTTAACAAAAAATGTCTAAAAAGTTTTATTGTAAAAGCGACTTTTATGTGTGAAACAATGGCTTCAAAATGTACTATTTACATGGTTAAGATAGGGGTGTACGAATACTTTTTACGGCCACTGTATATGTGTATTCATCATTTTGAACATAATAATATAGTAATCTTCAATACAACATAATATTATAATAAATTATCGTTGGATAACTGCAAAAGCAAATTGGAATACTTCAGTTTTCTGCATTCGTTATCTTGCAAGGTTAAATCGCAGATATGCACTGTGCATGGTTTTATACGATTGCAAATTTTTTTACAACAGATGCGAAATTATAATATTATACCGAATTTATATTATGCATTTATACATATTTTAAATTAAAAATAATCAGTACGTAAATCCAATTCCTAATTATTATAACTCGTAAACTAATCTTTGAAGTTTATTCGAATTTCCTATGCTTATAGATATAGTTTATAGTTCGAATAAGGTTTCTTCCATTTTATTATAAAACAATTTAAACGATCTTATAATATATTTAATGGAAACAATAAGAATTAGATATTAAAGTAAAGTGCAAAATTCTCACCCTTACGATTGATATAATTTTTAAAAGGCGGAGCTTATATTTCAGCTTAAACGTAGGTTTTAAAAGTAGATTCCTGTAAGTTTGCTATTGAATTACCCATTAATGCAACCAGACTATTTGTGAAGCTTGTTGCCTACCAACGAATTAATTAATTAATTTATTCACCATAGCTTGTAAGCCCCCTCGCGTTCGTGAATTAAAGCTAGATCGACATAACCACTCCTTAAATTAAAAATTTTAAGTAGATTTGTGGTAGTAAAGTAAAGTGACGAATATTTATTTAAAAAAGCCAAAAAAAAATTAATAGAAACTTGACAGATTAGGATTAATAATAATTAGAAAAAGATAAAGGAATATTGCTACGGTATAAAAAAATATATTTAGAAAAAATTAATAATTAAAATTTTGTAATGCGATTTAAGGCCCTATTTTACGGTTATTTCCGATCTTCAGCCGCACATATTGAAAAGAGTGAAAAAAATATTAAAAACTGTTGAAAATTACTTACCAATAACCATACAAAAGCTATCAAATCTAAGCGAATCCACGTATTGAAATGAATTTTTGGAAAGTTTTAATGAATAACAAAATTCTAAACTGGCACCGCCTAGCGCCTGGTTGAAATCAAATAAAATATATTCAAAACATCATTTATCTTTTTTTAAATATTTCTAATCCTATCCTGGTAAGTGGTAATTAATGCCTTTCTTTGTTTTTTTTTCTTCAATTGTTCAGTTTAATTTATATTTTATTATGACAAAACACCTTAGACCAGTGTTTCCCAAATGTGGTGACATTGCGGACCCCCAAAATTAGACCCTAATATGAAGGGACCCCCAAAAACAGTTTTGTTACAAAAATAAAAAATACAGCCATGGCATATATGTCTAATGTGTTAGCACCGTTGCCAGATCAAACGTTAATTCTTAAAATTTAAGAAAAATTTCATTGTTAAGGTAATTTTGTCTATTCGCCAATTTTTTTTCTTTTTATGTCGTGGGTTCGCGGACCCCCAATAAACATGCCGCGGACTCCCGGGGTCCACGGACCTCTATTTGGGAAACACTGCCTTAGACAAAATATCCTGATTACAGGCAACATCTGAAAAAAGAATTACCAGTACTACTAATAGCAAAACCATCTTCTTCATCGTTGCTTGCAATTTCTTAGAGTTGCACAGCTTCACTCTAGAACTACAAAATACATTGTGATCATTTTCTAAATTTCTATGAGATTAAATATCCATACAATTTGATACTTAATGAAAATTTTATAAATGTAAATTATTGTACAATCAAAACAAACAGGAAAGTGATTATTAGGTAGGTACATTAGTCTCACTTTGAGTTTTGAAATTATATTTTCATCAATAATAAAAGCCAATTTCGAATTTGTATCGTTTAGGAGCTATTTGTTAATCATTATTAAGCATTTCCGATTTCTGCTAAAATATATAAATTTTCATGTTTAATTTACCTAATAGGTTTCTATTTGTTTGCAGTATGAGGAGGTTTATATTTTGAAATATATATTATTTATTTATCTATCTGACCATTACCTTTTGCATTGTGTCAGAGAATATTAGTTGAGTAGCCTCATACTGATTAATTTTGAAACCATTAATCATTAATGAAGAAAATCAGATTACATAATATTATTATTCAGTGACGTAACAAGCAGGTTTTAGAGAATGACCTACAAGAGGAAGAACATGATACAATAATATACGATGAACAAGAAATGGACGAACCAACATATGAAGAAGTGACAGAGATAATTAAAAGTATGAAAAACGGAAATGGGAATTCAGAAAACAGTCTTTGGCAAAAAATACAGGTCGCATCTTCATCATCTGGCTTTTTCTTACCCACAGAAAACTCCAAATCGCTCATGCTGTCATCGAGAATATTTTCAGCACCATCAGATTCTTCCGAAGAACTGCCTTCATCAAACGCCTTCTTTGGCTTTCCTTTAAATTTTTTCTTTTTCTCTTCCTTTGGTTTCCGAAGTATTTCGCCAAACTTTAATTTTTTTACAACATTTTTTCGATTGTCGGCAGAATCTTCTAATGATTTAACAAGGGTTTTTTGTAGGAGGTTCTAGTGATCACACAAGCTCCTACAGTCTTGCGGCCTCTGTTGTTCATTTTTTTTTTTATGGTACAAGGACGATCTTATACGGAGCTGACATGTTTCAGAACGCTTGAAGTGCTGGGTTGAAGATCCTCGGGAGGACTTACAGCAGGATCTGCAAGCAACGATTTGCATGGCTTCGATGCAAGAAGTTGGTTTATGGCAATCTCTCCTGTTTGTACCTTTAAATATGTTTTTCCAAAGAGCTCCATCATGTCATATGGAGACAAAGGCCTGTTTGAATAAAAAAGCTTCAGTCTTATTTTTTCACTGTAGTATGTCTTCAGGGGTCGCATGAACGTTTTGTCCAGAGGCTGAAGTCTGTGCGAGCAGTGTTGCAGCAATGACATAATTATCACATGATTGCTTCGTGCCAATTCTATTACATCAACATTGTACAACATGGCTGTAGTGTCCATCTAAGATTAGGGGAGGTAGAGAGTCCTCATATGGGTTCACTTCTTTTACGAAATGCTGGAATCATTTGGTAAAAATGTTGCTTTGAACCCAACCTCAACCTGGGAGAGCCCCTTTTATTAGTTGGTCAGTCATGTTCTTTCTGGGAAATGTAATTAAAGGTGGAATATAATGCCCAGGCTCTGCAGATCTTAGGGCAGCAATTTGACGTTTACTTTTCCTTCCAATTACTTGCGAAATTTTAGTTTGTAAGATGGTCAGACCGGTTTCATCCACATTGTGTATTCGATCACCTGGATACTTGTGTTTAAGGTAGACCTCTTCTAATAATGAGGAGAAAATAATTACGATTAACAGCTTTAGATTCTTTGTAAAAAAGGGTATCAACAACGTTCTAAGTTAAAGTTTTGCTTGAAAAAATAAAAACGAAAATTACAAATTACAATAATTCAAAAACTAAAAATGACATATCAAATTTTCTTTCAGATAATTGTTCAGCATAAAAATGCGCAACTTTGCCCTAAATTAACTGACCTGAGCTCAAAAAACGGGTACCTTGTATAAGCTCTTTTTTTTCTACATTTTTGAAGACTGAAGAGAAGTCTTAAAGCAGTTCCGGAGAAAATCTTTCGAGGATATCATAAACAAAAATTGATGTACAAAAATTTGTTAAAGTATCTTTTTAAATATGAAACTTTAAACTCAATCTCATATCATAAATTGGTCCGCCACTGTAAAACTGCTACATCCAGCAAATTATATAATTTGAAAAAACTTAGATATTATTATAACCCCAGAAAAAAATAAATAAAAGGAAATGAAATAGCAATAGTTATTACACAATAAGATAGATAACACTTTAAATTCATTTTTAAAATATTCGTAGTCCTGTCAATCTCGAGATAAGCTACACCACTGCTAAAAGTTTGCAAGTTGGTTATCACGGTATGCTAACTTCAATACAAACTTTAGTATCGTATTTCAGCGCCATCTATCCGCCACAGCGCCCGTTTTTTAGAGGTGGGGGAGACAGCGGCAATTTTAAAATATTTATTATTTCATTTAGAATTTATAATTTCTAACTTTATAATCATAAAATTTCATTAAATCTTAAAGTAATGTATTAAATAGCACTAATAAAGTGTATACATATACATTACTATAAGAATTGATGAAATTTTATGATTATAAAGTTACATTGTAATTATGATGTAATTTTAAAATAAGACATTCCGATTTATTATTAAATTGATTTTATTACTACCTAAATAAACCTAATATAACAATAAATAAGATATAGTCTAGTTATTTAACATGTGAAATATTATAGTAAAAGTAAAATTATTACTTACATGTTAGAAAATTACATTAACAACTTATTGTTTTTAAAAATTTAGATAAAACTTTGCAAATAGTTGAAATATGAAAATTACATAATAAATAATTAAATCATAAATTACAAATTATGGCTTAAATAACCTATATGAAGAATAAATTTAAAAATCTAAAATCAAGTTAAATAAATCATTAAAAATAGTTTTAAATACTGAGCTTTCAGATAAGTGATCGTTTTTTTACAAAGTGTTTATTACGAAACAGAGTTTATTTATCCTGATTTTAGCTTTTTAAGTTTATTCTTCATACCATTTTCACAAGTTAACAATTTATAATATATTTAAATAAGGAATGAGTGATAAACACCGTGTTTCTGGCTTATTAGCCTTCTCAAGTACCGCATACACATTTATTAACATAATAGTTCTCGATAAAGAAAAAGAAAGAAAAGAAAACATTCACATTTTCTTACTTTTGGTAAAACAGTTTTTGAAACAAATGCTCTAATGTCCGGTAATATATAGTTGCTTCAAAATCTTTTAGATTTTCTAAATTTTCAGTAATCTTTATGTCTTCATTACTGTGGAGTACTGGCTGAACTTCAACTAGATGCTAAAATAATAATTAGTATATTAATATATGTAGGACATTTATATAATACATGTAAGTAATTACCTGCTGCACAAATTTCTTCAATGAAACTAAAATATCTCCTTCATCGTTTCAACAATTACTGCCTTCTGAACGACCCTTGCTTTAGTTATTTACCAACAAACTCTTGTAAAATGGAGTAAATGCAGCTACTGTTGGATTTGTAAATCTTACTTCCCTCTGTCTTACTTCTCCAGAAAAATTTTCCAAAACATCCTGGTTGAACGTCCTAGGAAACATGCTCTTAAAACCAAAAACTTTCGTGTTTGAGTAATATCAATAAAACCCTGAAAATTGCAAGATATATACATTAATTATTTATATTAGAATTATTTATAAATTACTTCTAGCGTAGTAATCCAAGTTTTTATGGATGGTGGCGTGTGCTTCCTTATGAGCCCCTCATTCTTGTTTGTATCATCTGTATCGCTTAGTACTGCCATTGTCATCTTTATCAATAAATAATACCATCGTCTTAAAAATTCTAATAGCTCTCTTCCAAATTCAATATGATCAGATTTGTCGGTGACGCAGGTTCTTAACTTCTTGTCTGGAACTTCAACTTCGACATGACCAATATTGCTGACGAACAATTTGTTGAAGAAGTCGATCACTTTTGCAGTTTGTTTTGCTCTTGGTTTCAACTTTAACATTTCACCATTACACTCGTGTTACAAAACTAATACGAATATACCAATGTAATATATCACACAATACCAATATAAAATATAACAAAATACACAATCTTGCAATAATAACTGCAATTTATAGCTTATTGCTTTGGAAAACAAATTTTAAATCGTTTTAAATACACGTGGTAAATTCTAAATTTGCAAAAACATGAAACAAAATGGACGGTTGCTTATAAAGTAGTTGTTGGTTAGGCAATCATCATGCAATCATGAACAAAGAAAGAGACAAAAACTAAAAAAAAAGGACAAAAACGGGTAAGAACGCCATCTATCGCTTACAGTGCCCGTTTTTCCGATGTATCACGAAGCCCCATATAACTTAAGGTGTATTTTCGCGAGGTACCAAAAGTAACCGGTTGCAACCGCTGCTATTTTGGCGACAAAACGGTTGTAGGGGAGGTAGTTTACGTTCAAATATTTAAGCTGTATTTTCGCGAGGGACCGGTTGGTTGTTTGCGGTTACGACTGGTACTTCTCCCACTACTAATTTTAAATGACCGCGAAAATGGAAACTAACCATACTTTTTTAAAAATGAAACAAGTAATATAATTTACTTTTTTGTGAGTATGAAATGTAAATTATGTATCAGAATTCCCAAAAACTTCATTCTAATTAAGATTTTAAAGAGAATTGGATTTTAATACGAATAAAACAATTTAACCGAAGCAGTAGCTTTCCTGGATTTGTTTAATTTTATTTTTATTTTTGCCGATATTTAATTATTAATTTTGCATTTTACCTTTACCTTAGAATTTTTAATTAAAAAAAAATAGTGGTAATTATTAATAAATAATTTTACAGTTCCTTGTCGGAACTATTTTATGCTATTTGTGATTACTACCACGTGAATATCTTTAGGAATTTAATATATTTTTGAAGAGTTAGATACTTTATTTGAAAAGCTATTATTGTACCTACAATTTTTGAATTCACAATCTAGATAAATGGAATAAGTATAACATAAATACAAAGAAATGTGCTCAATAATGTTTTTATCGTAGTTAAAGTACTCAAGAAATATTCAAATTTTAAATGTGGCGGGCACTTCACTACAACCGCTATATGTAACCACTGCCTGACAGCGGTTGCTTCGGTTAGGTAAATATTTGAACGTAAACTACCTCCCCTACAACCGTTTTGTCGCCAAAATAGCAGCGGTTGCAACCGGTTACTTTTGGTACCTCGCGAAAATACAGCTCTAACCGAAGCAACCGCTGTCAGGCAGTGGTTACATATAGCGGTTGTAGTGTAGTGCCCGCCACATTTAAAATTTGAATATTTCTTGAGTACTTTAACTACGATAAAAACATTATTGAGCACATTTCTTTGTATTTATGTTATACTTATTACATTTATCTAGATTGTGAATTCAAAAATTGTAGGTACAATAATAGCTTTTCAAATAAATTATCTTACTCTTCAAAAATATATTAAATTCCTAAAGATAATCACGTGGTAGTAATCACAAATAGCATAAAAGGTTGCACATTACCATCCGACAAGGAACTGTAAAATTATTTATTAATAATTACCACTATTTTTTTCAAATTAAAAATTCTAAGGTAAAGGTAAAATGCAAAATTAATAATTAAATATCGGCAAAGATAAAAATAAAATTAAACAAATCCAGGAAAGCTACTGCTTCGGTTAAATTGTTTTAAAACATTTTTTAATTTAGGTAGGTACACATCGTATTAAAATCCAATTCTCTTTAAAATCTTAATTAGAATGAAGTTTTCGTGAATTCTGATACATAATTTACATTTCATACTCACAAAAAAGTAAATTATTTTACTTGTTTCATTTTTAAAAAAGTATGGTTAGTTTCCAATTTTTGCGGTCATTTAAAATTAGTAGTGGGAGAAGTACCAGTCATAACCGCAAACAACCAACCGGTCCCTCGCGAAAATACACCTTTAGCGTACCGTGTTGGTTATTTATTTTACGTGTCACAAATATCAAGTTCAAGATTATTTGAGAGGTTATAATGATATAACCGTGTTATAATTATTTATAATGTGGATACGGTGATCATTAATTAAGTACGAGAATGAGTACTACGAAAAATGTTGGAAATCCGTGGATGAAAAATGAACAACAAAAGAGAAAACCGCGACAAAATCCAGTTAACAACACCTCAAAATCGGAGAAAAAGTTTAAGGAGGTGCAAGAAAAGTTACAAGCATCTGTTAAGAAGCACATAAAGGAATATGATTCTTCATCTGAGGAAGAAGAGTTGGAATCAAATAGCATATTAGGTTAGTTTTGTAGTCGGTACTATTTTCATGTTTTATAAGTAATTATAACTTTTAGAATCAATTTTGAAAACTTACAATCAAACCGGAGCATCTAGTAATGGTTTACTGCGCACCCAAGAGATTATAAGTGGTACCTTCTCATCTGGAACTACAACATGTTTAATATGCATATCATCGATTAAGAGAAACGAGTCGGTGAGCTATCTATATTATGTTTTTTTATTATATTTTAACTGCGGTACTTTTTTATGTTGACACAATTTTTATTCTTCAAAACAGGTATGGAATTGTGGAGAATGTTATTGTATGTTTCATTTATTATGCATACAACGTTGGTCAAAGGATACCATAGTTCAACAAAAACAAGCATTGGAAGGTCCGATTGTGGTTTCTTACAAAAAGGAAATTACATGGGGATGTCCAAAATGCAGACAAGAATATGGTCCTAATGACATTCCAACCACTTGTACTTGTTTTTGTAAGAAATGTGTTAATCCACAATTTCAACCATTTTTAGTACCGCATTCTTGTGGTGAGGTATGTGGAAAGAATTTGAAACCACATTGTGGCCACGGTTGTGTATTACTCTGTCATCCAGGTATATTTAATTGGAATACAAATTTGTATTATTCTTCAATTTTGTAATATTATAGGTCCTTGCCCACCATGCCCTCAAATGGTGACAGTCACATGTTACTGTGGTATGAAACCTCCTCAACCTCAGAGATGTTGCAATAAGGAATGGTCATGCGGATCACCATGTAACAAATTATTGGCATGCAAAAAGCACAAATGTTCACAAAGCTGTCATCAAGGAGAATGTCAACCCTGCTCAAAAAAGAGCATTCAAAAATGCATTTGTGGTTCAAACAGTAAATTAAGAAACTGTGCAAGTCCAATTTGGCAATGCGAGAAGGTAAACAGATATAAAATTCACCCAGTTGTTACTTCATGTTTATCTTTTTAGGTATGTAATAAACCTTTGGAATGTGGGTTTCACAAATGCTTAGAAGTATGTCACACTGGGAATTGTGATTTGTGTGTTCTATCAAAGCCTCGCACTTGCCCTTGTGGTAAGTCCACATATAATTTGCCATGTACTGAAGAAACTCCAACTTGTGAAGATACATGTGGGAAACTGTTGGAATGTGGTGTTCACCCTTGTAATCAGAAATGTCACAAAGACAATTGTGGCACGGTGAGTTACCTCTAGACTAAATTAAATCTTTTGGATCCCATTTTTATTTTTTTATTAAATTATATAATATGCCCTTAATGAAATATTAACAAGTTAAGTAAACAGTTTCATTTGAACTTAATGTTATAATATGAGCTTGCAACAGATTAATCAGGCCTATTATGTATCACAAACGTTATTATAAAGGTATTTATTAGTACTAATTTCTTTATAAGTTTTAAATTTAACTGTTTCAATATTATGTTGGGCTTCCAGTGGCTGCAATAATTAATTAGTAACTTTTTCTAATTATCGTAGCATATTGTCAACCAGTTTGTATGTGTTTTAGTTTTTCTCAGTTTTCATTCTAACACTTGAATAACTTGGTTTTGCAACCCAGGCTTGCTAGCAATTTCCAACTTCTCTAATGATTTTTTGAGATTATTTTACATAATCTCAATGTACATTTTCTCTGTTATCCTGTTATTTTATCTGTTTTCCACAACAGATTCAAACCAGAATGGTAAAATTTGTTATGAAAGGTCCCAAAAATTACAAAATCTTAAATTGATTGTTTCCTGTACATTTTATACCCAAAATCGGTTATATCAAAATTAAAGTAGATAAAATTCTACATAAAAGTGTAATCAAATTTTTGTTTTAGCATATCTAGTTTTTGAGCTATAGCGCTTCAGAGAACACTGATTTTTATCAATTTTTGAACAAAAATTTGTTGTTTTAAGTTTTGGATGTAGAGCTACTTTTCTGTTCATCTGAGGTAAAAGTGGTTTACAAATAAGTGAGACTAAACTCAATTATCTGTAAATCTAAGTATAAAACAAGTTTGTAACTATAATAGGGTCCTACCTAAAAGTACCTAACAACTGGACTAACCGTCGATTAAAGCTATTTTATAAAAACTGCCAAGAAATAACCCCATACAATAATGTTGCCATCTTTTTATTCTACGGTCTATAACAAATTTTTAAAATTAAAAGCCAAACTCTGTTACATGTTCCTACACACATTCTTAAGCCTCAGTCACATTCAAGTAACGTACGTAGCGGACATACAAGACATAATGTGAGCAAAGTTGAAATGCATGGTTTCAAACGTCATCAGTTACATTCGTACAAGACATGGAAGACAACAAAAAATTGGGTCAACTTCATCTTCTACGTTATGTTTTCTATGTTTGACCAATGAGATGTGTTCATTTTACAAATTTTCGATTTTAAGGTTACACTTTGGACATTTAAATAATTTATATTAAATTAAATTAAACATTAGGTTAAAAATTATACTGGTCAACAGAAAAAAATATCCTATATAAAATCAAGTAGTAATACATATTAATTTTGATCTGCTGAACACGAAAATAATTTTTAAATTATTTTATTAGTTCACGTTTCGAAGATATACGAACTAGAAATTATCCCCAGTGTGCATTAATATTTTGTTGGCAATAATTAGATTTACGATCACAAATAGTTTAAGGTAATTCAGGGCCCTGCTTCATTATGAAAATTTACTAATATTACAAGTTACAAGTAACTTTAAATACTCTTCAAATCATTAATCTGTACACCTAGCTGCGTGGTTTTTGGTACTTATTCATGAAATAACCTATTCTACAAGCATAGCCAAAAATCATTCTTCATTTTTTTCAATAGTAAATAATATTCAACTTGTACTATCTGACTAAAAGTATTAGTCCCTACTATTATGAAACGCGACCCTGGTCATAAAAACCAATTGGGCACTTGCCACATTCCCCTGATGTATTGTTGGTTTCATGAGAAGAATTGGTCGACTGCAAAGTGCAAATACGTGTGTGCGCGATTCACGTGTCTATGTTTTCTACGTTAATGTGAATAGCAAATGATTTTGCTATGTTTTCTACGTTATGCCTTGTATGTCCGCTACATACGTTACTTGGATGTGAACTAGGCTTTAAGCTACTTACATCTGATCCTGTTAAGTACAATTAATTTTTTTAATATTAGAAGTCTTATTTTTTCCAGAGTATTTTTTTATCGAAAGAAGTTTTAGACTTCTTTGCAATAGTTCCATCCTTATTATATGAGTATTCAACTTCAACTTTCTGAGAAAGGAGAAAACGCAAAAGGGTAATCATTTTGAATTTTGCATTCCTCAGAATTCATTCATGAGATTTTATGGACATTGCAAGACTATTAAACTTCACAACAATGTCACGAGACTTTACAAAGACTTCATGTAGATTTCTTTTTTTGCTGTTCTACACACTTCAATTAGTGATTACCCTCTTGAGAAAACTTCACAATCTGCCGATGATGTCTTTTAAGCCAACACTATAGTCCCTTAGGTCCAGTATTTCAGTTGCTAGTTAAACTACGTTCAAGGATTAACCTACGTTTATGGCTACCTGATTGGTCAAATATCAATATAAAGGGAGTTTAAACTTGGATCTTAGTTTAAACCACAACTGAAATACCGGCCCTTAAGGTAAAATTGTCCCCTTTGTTTAGGTTATCATGAAAATAGTTTTTCTTAGTTACTTATGAATAATCATGAATTTCAATTTTACAGGCTGGGTGGGAATCTTGTAAACCAAATATTTAGAAATTGTAACTGTTGTTAACTATAAGTACTAAAAAGATCACATTAAACTTAATATGCACTTAATTTTGTCACCAAAAACAATTTTGATACGATAATATCAAAATATCAAATGCAAATTGAATTTGCATTTATTATTGTTCACTTAGCTTGCTAATCTTTTTTAAATATAGTAACATTTATTTATAAATTAGTTTTATAACTGATTGCGTCTCATGACACCTAGCTTTCATAGGTAAGGTAAAGGTAAGCATAGTTAAGTATTTAAGAGATTTATAATATTACCTGGAGTTCATAAATAGACATTTGGTGAATGAAAAGTGAGAATCAAACCTGCTAATTTTATCACGAGAAGTTATAGTCAAGTCCATTTAGTTTAAGTATACATAAGAGAGCGTTTCGAATGTAAAACATTGTAAAAAATTTTTTCTTGTCTAAATTTCTCCAAATTTAATTTAAAATTAATTTTTACTTTACTTCTGTATTTCGCTTAGCTCTTTACTCATCTTAATTTATTTGAGATATATAATTACAATTTCCACAAACTAATAATTTATGTATTTTTGTTCTTTAGTGTTTTCAAACTGTAACCAAAGTTTGTCGTTGTGAATTACATACCAAAGATGTTCAGTGTAGAAAAGTTTACTTATGTGACACTAAATGTAAGGAGATTAGAGACTGTAACAAGCACCCATGTAACCGTAAGGTATTTAATCTTCACCTAAAGTAATATTTTAGGCGAAATATTTGAATTGGAATTTTTTTCTAGTGCTGTGACAAAAATTGTTCACCTTGTGAAAAACCTTGTGGTCGTACTTTGTCTTGTGGAAATCACAAATGTACTTCAATTTGTCATCGTGGCCCTTGTTATCCATGCAATTTAACAGAAAGTGTTAGCTGCTGTTGCGGAAAAACTTCGATTACAGTTCCATGTGGAAGAAAACAGAAAACTAAGCCTCCCAGATGTAATAAGCTGTGTTTGTAAGTGATAATTAATTTGTTTGTATTGTAAAATTTATAGAATTTTGTTTTTGTTGTAGTAATTCTCCGAATTGTCATCATTTAAAACGTGAAGATCATCGTTGTCATTTTGGTGATTGTCCACCTTGCAAGCAAATATGCAACCAGGATAGGACAAATTGTTCTCACAAGTGTCCCGCTTCTTGTCATTCTGCGGTTCTTGTTAAAATTGAATCTGAAAAACCATCCATGCCTTGGGAGCAAGTAAAACCTCAACTGGAATTAAAAACTCTACCATGTCCTGACTGCATTGTTGATGTACCCATGACTTGTTTAGGTACTAAATTTGATTTGATTATAATTACTGTTTTCAATATTTTCTACATTTGCGTTTTAGGAAAACATGAAACTTCTAATTTCCGTTGCTATATGGCAAGAATTTCAAGTTGTGGTAGACCATGTGGTCGATTAATGGAGTGTGGTAACCATCAATGCTCTCAAATGTGTCATTTGGTGGAAAATGCAAAAAATGAACTGCTGGCAGGAATCAATTGTGAAAAATGTGACAAGACATGTGAAAAGCCTCGACCAGAAGGTTGTCAACATTTTTGTTTTAAACCATGCCATCCTGGTGCGTGTCCACCTTGTAAGCAAATGATTCGTTTGAAATGCCACTGTGGTCTTAATCAACCATACGTTTTATGCAGCACTTTGACATCCACCGATAATAAAGAAGAATTACAAACTTGTGGAGATCGATGCCCTAAAAATGTAAGTTGGAAAATTTATTAATTTACAAATAAATAAAAATAATGATTTTCAGTATGAATGTGGTCATCGATGTCGTTCTAACTGCCATTCGGGTCCATGCGTTACTTCTGAACCATGCAAGAAAAAAATTAAAGTGACTTGCAACTGTAGACGTATTAAGAAGGATATTTCTTGTGAAACGGTAAAATCAAAACTTGCTATTGTAGAATGCGATGAAATATGTTTAAAAAAGCAAGAAGAAGAAAAAAAATTGAAAGACAAAGAAGAAGAAATTAGGAAGAAAGAAGAAGACTTGAAAAATCAGATAGAATTAGAGAAATTTGAAAAGAAATTCCAAGGAAAGAGACGCTACAAAGAGAAACGTGTTGTTAATGAATCTGACAATCGTTCTTTTATACAAAAAAATTGGCTAGCAATTTTGTCTCCTTCAATCTTTATAATTTCTGTACTGTTTTATTATTTACTTTTTTAATTAGTTTAATTAAATAGCTAATGTTTTGTGGTTTCATGAGTGTACTTGATATAAATTGTTATTTATAATTTTTAAATACATTTGATAATGTACAGGGTTATTTTATTGGTTTTACTCGTGAAATGGTATTTTAAAGGCTTGAACTACAGGTAATTAATAATTTTACAAAACTTATGTCTTTTTTTGTCTATATTGTAAGTATAGCTTCTAATAATAGTTGTCCTATCACGATTATACATAAATGATCTTTGAAAGGTTAAGCATTATAATATAAAGATAAACAATATTTTTTTCTCTCACTCTCTCTGAGTTTGTTAGAAAATACCTATAGATATCAACTAACATTAGAGGTCATATTTATTGCCATTTTTTAAAAATCAGTGTAGCTAATAATTCGCACCATGTGGTGCAATTAAAGATATGCTGCCATAATATATGATATATCTTTGGATTTCAAATAGTTAAACCTGCCACATCATAGCAGACGATATAATACAATATGGTTGTGGTTAAGATGTTCGGTAAATCATCAGTGGCGGCTTGTTAGGGGACACAGTGCTACACCAAGCTAATAAACTTAGTAAGAGAGCGCGGTCGTAGGCTAGTGTTAGAATGCTAGATTGCTATGCCGTAATCATGGGTTCGATCCCCGACTAAGTACATCTGTCCATCTCGACTGTGTCTCTCTCTCACAAGTTGCTGTCAACATCTTTGTTGTATTAGGTGCCAAAAACACTCCTCAGCCCTGGCTGAGGAGGAATCGGAAAAGACGTCGAACGTTATAAAAACCGATTTATACATACATAACTTAGTTTCACAAAAAGTTAAAAGTTAATTAATATTGTTTAAAAACAATGATAGAGGACAATTTTCTAAGAAAAATATTTAACAAAATTTTTTTTCTAAATTCAATTCCTCAAGAGTTCGCCCACTTTAAAGCATTTTTGTTAACTTTCACGTTCACGTGGTCATGGATAGAAGTTTTATGGAAGAAGTGTAATCATTTAGTTTAGTTTAGGTTAGTGCTTTTTTGAAAAGCGTGAAATAATCTACAAACTAGGTTTAAACCTTTCATTGTCTAAAATCAACGGCTTTCGAGTTATGAATTAAAGTAATTACAAAAATTTTAGCTTTTTTTTATATTGGTTTTTTCAAAACCTTGTATATTTTAAACGAAACATTTTACAAAAAACCTGACTCCCCATTCCGGATAAGAAATTTAATGGTCTACAACTTTTGTCTAGTAAAATTTTTTGAAAACTCAATTCATTTCACAGAAAATAATACACAATAGGGATCGTTTTAAAAGATGTTGTATAGTATTATGGTATTATTTATATATAACATTTCATCTTTCGTTAAGAGCCATGTAAGCATTACTCTTTTCATTAATTCTTCTCTGGTGTCGGGTTATCTTCTGTTGATGTACGCACCAACGCTTTAACTGCACCCCATAAAACTAATTAAGAGGAATAATTAAATCTGGGGATCTTGCTGGCCAATTCTTTTGATCCATTTTTCAGGAAATTTCATTTAAAGAATTTTTTGTTTACTTGAAGCCCAAAATGTGAAAATGAGGGTGGCCATTTTGAACATTTACTTAAATCATTATTATTGGTGGTTTTTCAAAAATGTTTACTAAACAAAAGTTGTAGTCTGTTAAATTTCCTATCCAGAATGGGGCGTCAGATTTTTTGCAAAATTTTTCGTTTAAAAGATACAGGGTTTTTAAAAACAGCAAAATAAAAAAAGTTTGAATTTTTTAACATTATTTTAAGTACTTTAATGCATAACTCAAAAGCTGTTGATTTTAGACAATAAAAGGTTTAAATCTATTTTGTACATTATTTCACTCTCTTTAAAAATGCCCCAAACAATTTTTCATTCAACGAATTTTACTAAAAAATCAAGTTCCGGGGCTATGGTCTCGTGAAGGTGGAAATTAAAAAAAATACTTTAAAGAATCCTAACTTTCAAGGGTTTAAATTTAGAAAAATAATGTTGTTCAATATTTATTTAGGAAAGTGTCCTCTATTACCACTCAAGTTATGTAAATTGTATCCGGGGATACTCTGTATATAAATTTCAAAATTAAAATTTTTAAGTTCGTAACTTTCCTGACGACCACTTGGTTAGCGACCGCTGGTCTAGTTAGTACATGAAAGGGGGGGATCAGATTTCTAAAGCATATCTGTATTATGGATATTTAGGACATTGGTTTAAAATCTAACCAGGGCTATGGCTCCCCCCTGGAAATACTAGCAGATAGCTGATAACTTAACGGCATTCATCGACAAATTAAATCTTATTTCAATACTAAAGGCAGAACCTGCTAAATTTCATGGGGGGGGGGGGGGGTGATTATACTGAAAAATTATTGTTATTCGTGTTGAAGACAGTTTTATATATTATTATTAGTATATTAATAATATCCTATCCCTTCCATTTTGTAAGGTTTTATTTAATTAAAAAATTGAATCTCTCGATACAAATTTGAAGCAAGTATACTTTACTTAGCAGATTTTAAAGTCATTCCAAACTTGCTCATTTCTTTATCAATAATATATTCAACATAGATGCTAAATTTGATCAAATTGAAAAATGGTGAAAATTTTGTATGATTGTTCTAACACATTATTGTCAATTCAATTATGTGTATTGATAACTCATTACTACTTACAAATACTGTAAAGAATTTATTGAATGGTATTTTAATATCTTGAAAACAATAATACAATACAGGATTAGTTTATTGTAACCAGATTACAATCGAATTACAAAAAAACCACTAATGCTTACATGAGGGTCTTGATTTACTCACTCGATAATACAAAGTACAATTAAAAAAATAAATACATCTTAAAAGTAAATTTATTAAAGAAAACCGATCGATTACATAGCAAATTACAATTTTGAACGTTTGGAATGAGTCGTCAATAATAAATAAAAATTTCTTTAATTTTATGCAATTATAGAAAAATACTTATAATATAAAAGATCTAAGTTTAAAATTACAATATTTATTGACGTAACAAAAGTCATCAATGACTAATACGGAGCCTGTCATCGTCAAGACATGTAACTGCAACTGAACGTAATGCACAACAAAAACAGAATTCTGAATTCAACTTCTGTGATAACGCAGTAACAAAAATTGTAATGACATTAAAACTGCATTAAATAAAAAAAATTGTATTACAGTAAGAATTAAATATTTAAAAGTAACATAAAACTAATTACTTATTTTACAGTGATTTACGCCATTGTACAATAATTTGAAATTATAAAAGTTTGTTAATGACAAATAATTGTAATAAGAGTAAACAAGGCTTTTGTAAAACTACTTAACACAAAAGTCCTCCCGTTTGTTGTTGGTAGACTTCAATCGTGTCACCTTCTTCCATATCCAAGGAAGTTGGGGTATCGTTTTCATTTATGGGATTACCATCGAAACGAAAGCGTACCACTTGCATACTTAAACCCTAAACATAAAAGAATGTAAAGTAAACTATAATATTAACTATAACGAACGTAAAAAATAATTAATTGATGACATTGTTATGCATCTGGTTATCAAGGTATGTTTCAGCAATTAAATGACCTTCAAATAAATGTTATACTATCAGAAACATTTCTAATATTGTTATATTTAATCTATGAATGAAGTTTAATTTAAATTTCATAAAAAAAAGGATTGGTCAAACTAAAATGTAACATAACCTAAACAAACAAATTTTAAATTGACAAAATCAAACTTAATAGTGGCATTATAGTAAAAAGAATCAAATTGTATAAAACTTACAGCACGGTCACAGTAAGCACTCATCAACTTCCTTAATGGAGTATGTTTCTTGATTTTAAATTGAACGACGGCGTTGTCCTGCCCAAGTACTTTAAGGTTAATATGTTCCGATTCGGTAGTCTGTAACAAAAATCGCGATTAATTTATAAAGACGCCACAATCCTTCTAAAATTTTTCAGAGTGGTTGCAACTATACTCACTTTTTTTTCGTCACCCATTGTAATTATGCGGTTGTAAAAGTGTTTGTATATCTAGGATCACTTGAATCTATTACTGCAAAGAAAAAATAACAAAATTAAATGCTTTTTGCAAATAATGCTTTAGATAAATCTTACCGTTTTGCTGTTACAACCACACACGCTGTACAAATGGCCGGTCTTCTGAATGCTACGAACCGCTATTTTGCAATGGTACCACTACACAAAACCAAACAACAAGTAGAGGGGGGTAACTATTTCAAATTTTAAAATCACTAAAAACCGATACAAATGAATTCAAAAATTATTACAATATTAGATGTATTTCCATAAAATAATATTTAATTAAGAAAGGAATTTCCTAAATTTACTTTGACGAATTTGTGAAATTTAATTTCAGTTATTTTAGGCAGAGTAGTTTCATTTTTCATACCAAAGTGTCAAATGTCAAAATTGTAATAATAATAAATAACGTAAATAACTAACAATTTATTATTTTTTATGCATAATATTTTTTCAATTTATTTATGCAATAATTTCGAAGTGATGTACTTATTATTAGTTAAACAATTCTAAAGAAAACATAAAAAAAAGTAATTTAAAAATCTTACCGGGAAATATCGGTTGGGCTACGGACTACGAATTCCAGTGGCGGATCGATAATATTTACGTAATAAAATTTAGGACGCTATTTTTATACAACTAAAAATAGGCAATTTTCGTAATATCAAATAATTTTCAGTCACTGCAAAGAGACCTGTATAATTTTTCTTATGGAAATTTACCTAAAATTATTGTTTTATGTTGCTTTTACAGACTATAAGAAATCTGGGTAGTTTTTTCTAATCCATAGTATTTTCAAAATGGCAGCCATTAAACATAGGAGTCAAGGCTTTAAATAAAACAGGGGGGGGGGGGGGGATAAGAAAACCACGTAACTGACATTCTCACTAAAATGAGTGATAGAAATCGTGGGCGGTCGCCATATGCAATAACCAATTGTGACTCATTGTTTATAAATTTAAAACAGTTTTTATTTTAAGAATATTATTTAATACTTCGATATCTTTTATCTTCAGATATTAAATTTCAAGATAGTTCTAGATGAATCACCGCCAAAAAATAAAAATTTAAGGAACTTATTTCCGATTCTTGTTAATTAATAAATCTCATAGGCGGCTATGACAATAAACTGGTATTAAATTTTATTTGTGGTGCTATCATGGGCGTGTACATTAGATGGCAAGAAGAGTTTGTTCCCCCCTTGCAGATTGAATTAAATTAAAATTTTTTATGTTTAAAATCTACATTTACTTACAACATAAAACAGCACAATATAAAAATAAAAATAAATAAAAAGTAATAAAAATAATATTTTAATTATATTTGATTTATGAACATTGATTTTAAGAATATTAATGATTTGATGAACAATAATTAGCTGTTTAGAGTTTAGACAATGCAATTACTTTTTTAATATTTTAATGTGTAAGACTTTGTTCTCCTCCTGGAGCTGTTCTTATACAGGATGCTGAATGAGTTAGCCGAACATAGGAAATTAACATGTTGTAAATACTTATTTATGAAAATTCCTGCTTTCTTAATTATTTTAAAGAAAAAATGAAAGACACAAAAATAATGTAGAAATATAAACTACGACTGATAAGAGCATTAGATTTCATCTAGCTTATACTTAAAAAGTCAAAAAATTCTTTTGAAATTGTTAAAAGTTTTATTAATTTATCAGACTGGCCATGTAAGTTTCTAAAGTAATTAATTTTGAAAATATAGAAATTAAATTGAATTTATTAATAATAATAATTAATTTAATTAATTAGGTATATACAGCGGAACAGTTGTATTCCATTTTGCAATGTAAAGCTATGTATAATAATAATAATAATTATTATTATTATACACGCACACAGGTTAACGCAGGTTAAGAAAGTCCAAAGACCTTGTTTGAAGCCGGTTCATACGCCAGCATTATTTGCAAACAAATTTGCAGCCCTAGCAAAGGAAAAGGAGACTCAAAATCTCGAAACCATGGAAAACCTCATGGATGACGGAGAAGCCAACAAAACAGAACAAATTCTAAACCAAACACAAGCTCCAAAAAAACCGTTTAAACCACCGCCAATCGTAATTGCTTGATACGTTAATAATTAAGCAAAATTTAGAATCAAGGTAAGTAATTTTGCTACTAAAGGCTTCCAACTGTCATACTGAACTACCACGGTGGCAGTCTATGTCAACGATAAGGCAGAGTATGATCTGCTACTGGCCGACCTAAAAACAAACTTCGTGGAACACCACACTTACACCTCTAGAGAAGAGAAAACCCACGCGCTTGTGTTTAAACATTAAAAATTAAACAGAAGCTCAGCTCCAAATCAATAACAACAAAGAACGTTTACAAGATGAATGACACACAAGCGCCAGCGTACCTTGTAATAACGAATAACTCAATAACAGAAAGAGCCATAAACACAACGATCACGACATTACTGGACGACAGAGTAAGATGGGAACGCCATTTTAATAATAAGCATATAATACAGTGCCACCACTGTCAAGAGTGGGAGCACGCAACCGCGAACTGTAGACGTGCAATTAGGTGCCTGAAATGCGCTGAAGCCCATTTAACGAAGGAATGTCAATTGCCAAAAACAGAACCAGCAAACTGCGCAAACTGCCGAGGTAATTATCCAGCCAATAGCGTTACTTGCTCAATGTACCTGCGGAAAATAAACCAATTGGACGAGAATAGACGAACGAGAAGTTCTCACCAATCAACGACGAGATACACACCGGCCCCCCTCCCGACAACCTTTCCCTGGAACAGGACAAGTTCAAGTACCTTATTGCAACCAGTAGTAGCGCCAGTCGCACCTCCAACCAACAACGCAGTTGTGTTCCCCCCTGCGAACTCCAAGAGCTAGATTGGTTCGACCACAACAAACGATAACAGAAACCGTCTCTGTGGTCCAATCACCACCACAAACCACAACCGAAACCGCAACAACGAAATGCCAATATGGGAAATGCTTCGACAATCAATTCGTATGGTTGTTAAGCTCAAAATCAATTTATGGAACGCTAACGGATTAAGCAACAAAATATTTGACCTTAAAAACTGTTTATTTCATAAAAATATTGATATTATGTTAATTACAGAGACCAAATTTACCGACAACCAAACGCTCAAGGTCCAGGGATACTCCGTCCACCGACAAGACAGGGGAGGTCACGGAGCGGGAGGCGTAGCAGCTATAATCCGAAACAATATACCCCACCCACGAATCAACATAGCACAAGGTAATAGTATGGAGGTCTTGGAGATAAAATTCCAAGACAATATCACCCTAGTCACCGTTTACAATAAGCCATCTAATCTATTTTCCCATTGCGACCTAGATACGCTGTTCGGATTGGAACATCCAAGCTGGAATTGCCATCAATACAATCCGAACGGTAACTCCCTCCTTAAGTTCTGCCTCGCGAAACATATCGAAATCCTTCACATCACTTCCCACTCCCATCATCTCATGAACAACATATCCGCGACCACGATCGATCTGCTTCTCCACAAAAACTTCACTAATATTATGACACCGACCGTTAAACATAACGATTGGAGAGAGGAACCGGAATCGAAAGATTTGAACAGGCAAGTACAGTTTAAAATTACGCGACACAGAAACAAAACATGGGAAGACATTCTGTCTTCCCTGCGTCCTTCAGACAATTAACTATGGAAACTAACTAAATTATTACGAAAACCATACGAACCCATACCGACCCTTCAGGACTCCACTAACGCGGCCATGACGGAAGCTCAAAAAGCGAAACTCTTGGCCAACACTTTTAAAACCCCGAAACAAAGGGAAATTAAGCATCAAACTGTATTTGACTTTTCAAATCGATCATACGAAATTCTCCCACGACAACGCAAAACCTTACTGACAAATCCCAATGAAATCATCCAAATCCTAAAGTCCCTGCCCAACAAAAAAGGCTCTCGGACCGAACAAAATTGAGAACAAGGTTCTCAAAAACCTGTCTGGGAAAGCTATAATCCAGCTGGTCTACATTATAAATACTTTCCTAACCCTTCAATACTTCTGAACGACTTGGAAGAAAGGCCTCACCATCCTGATCCGAAAACCCAATAAAGACCTTACCATCCCTCTCAGCTACCGACCCACTACCCTACTGAACACTATGACGAAACTAACGGAAAAAATAATTCTACACAGACTGACAGACGAACAACCGCGACTAAAAATTACCAATCCTTATCAATTTGGGTTTACTGGGGGCCTTAATACGACCCTGCAAGTGACTCGAATTGTTAACGATGTAATTGGTCAATTCAATAATGACAAAGTTACGGTCATGACACTTTTAGATATCGTGAAAGCCTTCGACAGAACCAGGACCGACGGCGACGGTTTAATATTTAAAATGATACAATATAAATTCAGCAATCACCTTACTAAACTTATTGTCCTCTCCTACCTCACCGGCAGATCGATTGCGGTCAAAGTAAATGCTACTTTCCCAAGCGATAGATATCTGTTTAAACTGTTTAACCTGTTCATTAATGACATCCCAACTTTCAAGAAAACTAAAATTGCGTTGTACGCTGACGACACTGAGATATACGAGCATTCATTCAGCGTACAAGTCGCAACGAAACAATCTCAACTTCACTTAGACCTCATAAAGAATTTCTTCGATAAATAGAAATTAAATTAAATGCTGCGAAGACGGAGACAATACCATCATCACCAAACAACCATCGTGTCTTCCAGAATCTGACACTAGACGGCGAAAAAATAATACCCTAATCCAGTGTCAAATACTTGGGAGTCGCGATGGATTCCAGACTAAATTTCGAAATGCATTTAAAACTAAGGCGACAATTGGCCTACGGCGCCCAACGTAAGATTTATTCTTTAATGAAAGGTGGACAAATCGTACTAAGATCGGTCCTAACGTACGCCTGTCCTGCAGGGGTGGATGTTTCCAAAACACGTCTGAGGCCTCTGCAGGTTTTCAGAACCGCTGCTTACGCCTCGTCACAGGGGCAGACAGATATACTAGACAAACGACCATACATGAAGACGCGCAAGTTGAATTTCTCGGAGACCACATTGGGAGCTTATCCGACAAATTCTACATGTACCAGACACGCAATAGCCATCACCATAGACACCAATAGACATCACCAACGATTAGACTATACACAAATTCAAGCTCACTTTCCAAACTCTACCATACTTCCAAACCCAACTCCCACAAACGACACCATAACGAAATAATTAGAGCGCGTATAATTCATCATTCCTTTAATATTCCTGTGGTATAACTTATAATAACTTTCTAAAATTAATTCAGTTTTTCAAAATAAAAAGAGAAAATTAATAAATAATAACAATAACAGAAATAACAAATTAAAATATAAATATATTAAAACTTATGTTTACAATTTCGGAGTATATTTTAATGAAAATGCGTTTTGGGAGTTTTTATTGGGTTCGCAATAATAATATATTACATGACCAGTGGAGAAACCGAAAGATTCGCTCACGCATTTGCCAGTTTTGCACGCGAGCCGACAGGTGAGTGTGCAGAGGCAAATAAGTGAGCGAAAGGGTTTCTCCACGAGTTATGTATAGTGTTTTGTTCAATCCTGCACTTATAAATCTAAAAAATTTATGAAAATACAATTTATTATAATTCGTGTCATCAATAATTAAATTTGAGATTATGAATTTGCAATAACTCGAAAACGGCGCTAGATATCGAAAAACTGAGCTAAAATTTTACCCCCCTTTGCTCGTACTCAACCCCCCGCAACAATTAGTCGTAGGAAGCTTTATTTGGTTTTAAAACATTTCAATATTATTATAAAGAACGTAGGCAGGTTAATGAATGACTGCATTTTTCACTCACGAGTGGGTGAAAAGTCTCTTTCACCCACTCGTTACCATAGATATAATTTGAGTGAGTAAAACAAACGGTTCCTAGTTGCGTATCCAAGTAAGAAACGACATGTTTCAATAGCAGGATTGAACAAAATATATATGCAGTGCGTAGGCGATTATTTGTTTGAAGCCAAGATGACGTACTAGAGAATTTTAATTAATGGGATGGTTTCCCGTTGCTTTCCCCACAGCCCTTATATCTTTCTTGGGCTTTAGATCACAGCTAGTCTGATAAATAAAACTTTTAACAATTTCAAAACCATTCTTTAACTTTTTAAGTAAAAGCTAGATGAAATCTATAATGCTCTTATCATTCGTAGTTTATTGGCGATTTACCTCACCGTTGGTGGCGCTCGTGATGCTACAAAATGTTAACAACATGGCGGCTCTATTACACTGAAAAAATTTTTTCAACCAATTAACTTATTTATTAAACTTTCATAAATACAATGAACAAATTCATTAATACGATGAAAAAATTCATAAATGCAAAGATCAATTCATAAACATTATGAATATTCGTCATTAATACTATGAAAATTTCATAATAATCGTGACTTTCCCGGTTTCTGAAGATCTCTGATTTTCGTCAGCTAATCGAAGGTTAAAGTTAACCTTAGGTTAAAGTAAGATGGGTTTCTGAAACCACAAAGTACTAGAGGATAATTAACCTCTTGTCAACTCGCTTGATTGAATTGCCGGTAGATGGGGATATAGTAGTTACTTCAAATTAACCAGTTCTTTTTGTATTTTATTATTTTATATTGGCAAAAATCTGTTATGTATTTAAATGTTTTGCCGAAAAGTTTAAATATAATATTATTTTTATTTATTTTTATTATTATTATTATTGTTAAAAATATTTGAAAATAAATTATTTTGTGCGTAAAAATAAAATAGATTTGAATAATAGAAGTAAAAATTTCACCGAGTTCGACAAGGATGTCTTATTTGATATCGTACAAGAGTTTAATCACAAATAAAAAAATGAAAAACAGACGGAACTAATGTGAAATTTAAAAACGATGCATGGATCGAAATAAGCACTGAATTCAATTCAACTGTCATAATAAATTCGATTGCGCATGTTCCACAAAGTTAACCATTGGATAACCCGACCCCATCCGCAGGTCAACTTTGACCAGATATCTACTGAAAAAAATGGTTTATCATATTGATGAAAAATTCATAGTATTTATGAACAAAATCAATGTATTTATGAATTTCTTCATCAATATGATGAATTTTGTTCTTGGGTGTAAAAATGATGAATTTTTCATCAATATGATGAAAAATGATAAACCATTTTTTTCAGTGTATAACTCGAGCTTCAGAAACCGGGCATTAATCGTAAAACTGCGGCAAATGTTTGGTTTATAAACAAAACTTTCTTTACCAACTATCTATACGTATTAGATTAACTTAATATTTTCCGTGTGTTGGCTTTGTTGGCGTCAATATTTCTGCCTTATTTTTGTGTCTTTCATTTATGCAGGAATTTGCATAAATAAGTTTGTACATGCTAATTTCCTATGTTCGGTTAATGTCCGATTTCTTCACCTCGAGATATCTATCGGATAAGTATAACTATAAGTATAACCAATCAAACAACCGTAAAAATTTGAATTACGATTGTTTGATTGGTTATTCTTATAGTCATAAAGGGTGTTTTTTTTAGAAATATAGAACTTTGAAATGAAATAAAACAAAGATGATTTTTTTAAATTGACATGAAATTTATTTTATTCGAAAAATGATCTTCTGGCATTATAATTAAATATGATTTCTGGCATATGACCGCCACGGCTGGCTCGGACGTAGTCTAATCTGAAGGTCCAATTTTCGATGACTTTCCAACATTTGTGGCCGTATATCGGCAATAACGCGGCGAATGTTGTCCTCCAAGTGGCCAATCGTTTCGAGCTTATCGGCGTAGACTAGCGACTTCACATATCCCAACAGAAAATAGTCAAGCGGCGTTAAATCGCACGATCTTGGAAGCCAATTCACGGGTCTGTAACGTGAAACTATGCGGTTATCAAACGTTTTCTTCAATAAATCAATTGTGGCACGAGCTGTGTGACGTGTTGCGCCGTCTTGTTGAAACCACAGCTCCTGCACATCATGGTTGTTCAATTGATGAACGAAAAAGTCAGTAATCATGGCTCTACAGCGGTCACCATTGACTGTAACTTCTTACCTCTAAAAAAAACACCCTTTACTTATCCGATAGATATCCCAAAGTGAAGAAATCGGGCATAACTCATTCAGCATCTTATAGATACTCATCATGGATACTATTAATAGATTATAAATTCACACATTATGTTTTTACAATAAGAATTTTGCAAGACTGTGTACTTTCTCATTCTACGAAACTGAGATTCTTTAGTTTATTAAATATACTAAAGGATATACAATAATATAAAAGATAAAAATAATATAGTAAATTTGTATGGGAAAATATGCTTTGTTGTTTCGACTTTATCTTAGTATTTCTTTTTCAGTTGGGTCATTTTTATCGTTTTTCACAAACCAAAAAAAAATTATAGTATTTATATTGCAGATCAATAAAATGAATACAAGTGATAACTTGAGAACTCATTTTAACTTATCATACCTATTATATATGTATTTACATAAAATATTATCATAAAAAATATTCACAACGTTTACGTTATGTAGGACATCAACAGGATACTGAAAATAGTAGATACTGAATTTAATAGATGATAAAAAATAAAAAATTATTGTCATCCTTTTACTGAATAATATATTAAATTTAACTAATTAAAATAGTGTACATGTTGCGGCTTATAATAAAGCCGTCTGCCAGTAGCAAAATTATGAATTCTTTTTAAGACATCACAGCTAATCAAATTGATTTAATTTAATACATATTGTTAGAAAAAAATACAGGTTATTTGTATTCGATGACTCATCGATGATGACTTATCCATTATCTCTATCTCTAATATAATACTGGGTGTCCCCGGATACACTTTACATAATTTCAGTGGTGTTAGAGGACACTATTCTAAGAAAAATATTTAACAAAAATTTTTTTCTAAATTTAAACCTTCGAGAGTTAGGCCTCTTTAAAGCATTTTTTTTAATTTCCACCTTCACATGGCCATAGCCTAGAAAATATTGATTTTTCAGTAAAAATTATTAAGTGCTTTTTTAAAGAGCGTCAAATAATCTACAAACTAGGTTTTAACCTTTTATTGTTTAAATTTAACGGCTTTCGAGTTATGTAAAAAAGTAAGTAAAAAAATGTAGAAAATTTTGAACTTTTTTTTTTCTTGGTTTTTTTAAAATCGCTGTATCTTCTGAACGAAACATTTTACAAAATCTCTGATGCTCTATTCCGGATAGGAAACTTAACGGACTACAACTTTTGTCTCGTAAAAATTTTTGAAAAACCAACCCATTTCACAAAAAATCAGAAAATAACAAAAAAAACAGCCACAAAACAAAAAATTAAATTCACAAAATTTAAATTTTTATTGAAAAATTTGTTTATTAATTAAGGTTCATCATTACATTATTTAAGTAAATGTCCAAAATGATTACACTCAGTTTCATTACACAGTCGGTATCGTTTTAAAAGATGTTATTGCCCCTTGGTATTATTACTCATAACATTACCTCTTTCGTTAAGAGCTACTATAGCATTCGTTACTCTGTCCATTAATTCCTTTCTGGTATCGGGCTTTCATCTGTTGCTGTACACTAACGCTTTAACAGCTCACCAAAAAAATATATCAAGAGGAGTTAAATCTGGAAATCTTGCTGACCAATTAATAGTTCCATCTCTCCGAGCAATATTTCAGGATTACTAATTTAAAAAAAATTTTTAATCGAAACTCAAAATGTGCGAATTACAAATGAGAGTGGTCGTTTTGAACATTTACTTAAATAAAGTAATAGTTTAAACTTAATTAATAAAATAATTTTTCAATAAAAATTTAAATTTTGCGAATTTAATTTTTTGTTCTGTAGCTGCTTTTTTAATATTTTCCTGATTTTCCGTAAAATGGGTTGGTTTTTCAAAAATTTTTACTAGACAAAAGTTGTAGTCCGTTAAATTTCCTATCCGGAATGGGGCGTCAGATTTTTTGTAAAATGTTTTGTTTAGAAGATACAGCGATTTGAAAAAAACCAAGAAAACAAAAAGTTCAAAATTTTCTACATTTTTTTTATATACTTTTTTTCATAACTCGAAAGCCGTTGAATTTGGACAATAAAAGGTTAAAACCTAGTTTGTAGATTATTTCACGCTCTTTAAAAATGCACTTAATAATTTTTACTGAAAAATCAATATTTTCTGAGCTATGGCCATATGAAGGTGGAAATGAAAAAAAAATGCTTTAAGGAGGCATAACTCTCGAAGGTTGGAATTTAGAAAAAAAATGTTGTTAAATATTTTTCTTAGAATAGTGTCCTCTATCACCACTGAAATTATGTAAAGTGTATCGGGGGACACCCTGTATAAAAGAGTTTGTTTGTATGTTTGTTCACTATACACTCCTAGACCTTTCGACCGATTTTAACCAAATTTGGAACACATACTCAGTAGGACTTGGAAAATGTTTTAGTGCAAGAAAATGTTAAAAAAGTTGAAAGGAAAGTGAGATCTCACAAAATTAACTAACGGATTAATTAATTAACGGATTAAAGACCCCGGGCAAAGCCGGGTATCCAGCTAGTGACTTATATAAAACTAATATATTGTGACTGATACATAATGACTCATATATGGTGACCATGGTAGTTGTTATAAAAATCTATTGGCTATAACACTGACTTGCGGAGGTTTGACTGTTTTAGAGGTTTCTAGAAGTATCTATAAAGATCTAGTGAAGTGCAGTTCTATTTCTGATTTGTAAGTGCTAACATACAGCATAAATAAATAGTGTGATACAAAAATATACAGGGTGTTACAAAAATATAGGGTGTTACATAAATACAATACCTTGCTATAAATATAGACTTGTTATTATTTGTAGTGTGTTTTGGTATTAGTGCAAATTAAAGCAATATAATTAAAATTTGTGACGGTTTATGCAAAATACAATTAAACAAAACATAAATAAAAGAACTTGCGGTTTTTCAATCTGAATTTTAAAATCTTTCGTTATGTCGGTGCACCGTGACAGCAAAGTAAAAGCAGAGCAAAACAATCAAAATTATATAAATTAACTTAAACTAAAAATGGATGTGACTTTCAAAAAGGAATAAAATTAGCAGTAAAATTATTGTCGTTAACCGTATGGTAATTTGATTTAAATCTACATATGCGGTTCGCTTTGAGTTTTTACCGACACAATACAAATAAAAATTAAAAGTATACTTACAAAAGATGGTTTTCTTCTTCAGTTGAAACAAGCAGGCGCGGAATACTGAAGTTTCGGTAAAATCCGGAAATACTTCTTTGAAAATGTGATGACAACTACTGTTCTTAATTCCACAAAGAGATATCCTAGTAGTAATCACGGGTCGAAAAAGGCAAGAATTTACTTGGTTCTTTATAATTTCACACTTGCTGGCAACTTAAAATTAGGAATTTGTTCCCACGTACCGTAAACGTAATCGTAAAACTTCCAAACTTAGGAAGCAATGCGTACGGCCTTATCAGCGAATGTACACTATCCGAATTATTTTAAACAAACTTGATTGACATTACAATTTTTGAAGTCATTACACGCCGTTGAGCATGCAGCAGGTCTTTACTGTGTATAGATTTGGATCTAACTGCCCTTATGATGAATTAAAACTTATCATTGAAAGCAAGAAATCCGGTGACAAAATTTAGGGGATGAAACACAGAGAAAACTTGATATTACGTATAATTTTATTACCTTGCCGAAAATTCAAGACGACCTCGAACAAAGTTATTTATGTAATTAACCCTGCGACAGTCGCTCCATTTATTTTCCTTCGAGCGGTCGCGCTGCCGTCCTTAGGTCCACATAATGAGATTTCAGTCGTTTTGTGAGATTATATTGCAGGTTACACAAAAACTATTAAAAGAAAACAAATTTTATTCAAAATTAAAACTTTACTAACTAAACTGTATTGATTCAACAATTTAGTAAATAAAAACGAAATTTTTCTTTAGTATTTATAATTGTTAAACTTTAGTTTCGATGGAGGTAGAACAGGTAACTTTTCTATGACAATGCTCTAGACAAATAATTTCGTTTTTCTGCTCTTGTGAGAACCACAAGGTATGCAGGAAAACATACCTACACACATCCACTCGATATAATGATGAATATGTAAACAATTTTAAATTTTATCAGCAGTGCGGACCTCTGTTCCCCGACGCGACTGCCGGAGGGTTAAATAAATATACAGGGTGATTTCAAGTAAAGCCAATAAGCGTAAATTTGAATTTGATAATTACTATTGAATTTATTTAAATTATAAAGTCAATTATAAAGAGTCAATTTCTCCTTACAACTGAGCTTGGAAACTCTTTCACTTCACTGCAATAACCATTTAAAGATTTTCTACCGAATTTTCAGTTCGGAACTTCTAATATTATTATTATTGTAAGTATGTAATGCAAAAGTAATACTATAAGGAATAGACCGTACATAAATAAAGCAACTCCAATACTCTAAATTAATAATGTATTAGTATGTTAAGCAAATACTTTTATTTGAGATTATATTTACAAGATAAAATATGATACTTATTCGATAGTTTTATGTGATTGATTCTTAAGCTTAACTTTAAAAATATAATTGGTGCATTATTGTAAATGGTACACACTTATTGCTTACGCTCCTATTATTTTTTTAACAGTGTAACCAGGTACCGAATAGAAGAAAAGTAATATAACTATTGCTAACGCAAAAATAATTAATATTTTAAGTATCTTCCACTTATAGTTGTGCCATAATATGTAACGCATCGATTTGAGAGGATTCAAAAACCACATAAATGAGGAGTCTGGCCGACTGAAAACAAATATTTATTGCACAAAACATAATTTTGTCGTCATTAACTTACTTTGGTTTATCAAGCGATTCGGGCTCATTTCTCCCCAATCCAACCGGATTCTTTTCTGACTCTTCTTTTGTTAAAAGATGTATTTCTGCTTCTACTTTACCAGTCAACTCTAAATCTTCATTGTCTTTCTTGACATAGAACGGCCACCATCCCTTAACTCTTTTTTGCTTAAATATATTTACAACAGGAACAGATCCATCCGATTTCAACATATCTAATGTACATAGTTTCGATGATTTTGCACCGCGAGGAAATCGATTGAGGTCTAACGTTATTGCACCTAAAATTAAATTAATTTGTAAATTTAATTAAGATCAAATTTCTAGATAAGCTAACCTAAAAAATCATCTGCAGAGAAATGATCGGCATCCCAAACTTGCAGTTCCAATCTCGCGGGAATTTTGCATTCTGTTTCGTCCCACGAAAAGAGACTTTCTTTTCTTGATATTACTATTTTTTGTTCTGCTAACATGTAATCAAAAGGGTAAACAAATCTCCAGTTAAAATTGCCCTCTCCAGTAAGAGATCTATAGTGAATGTCTGTACACTGGCAATCCTCTGGTCCTTTCAACCACCCTTTAACATAAATATCTGACATTTTCTCTCCAGTAAAAAAGGCATCGTCTTCTAAAACTACGTCATCGGTATTCCAAATTATGATTCTTAATTCGTAACTTTTTGGCTTTCTTGGTGAAATTTCTAGAGGTGGTCCGGGTAATGGCATATCCATGGGAAACATATCGACCCACATTTCTAATTTTCCTTGTTCAATTCCAGGTTTACTTGGATTATAAAGAGGCCTACTTTCGACATGTTCAGAAACTAATTCACACCCGATTCGTGGAAATTCGTGCCACCTATGCAAAACATTCAAAGCCATATGCTCCTCTGCGCTTTTAGTATTGTAAAAATCGATTTCTTCACTGCACGTTGAAAAAGTATAATTTCCAATTTTTACAATTCCATCAGAATAAACTGGCGTATCTACTTTGCCGTCTTTACATAATTTAGCTAAAATTTGTGTTGGCTTCATAGCATCTCTCCAACGATTGTAACCTTGTCTGAAAGTATGATACAAGTTCAATATAATATGTACTTATTACAATTTTAGAAAACTACTAACTCTTCATATTTTTCAGGAAGTCCACAAGTGGCTCTGTGGCGGCTATAAAATCTATTTTCCAAATCTATTTTAGTTTCTCCTATCATATCATCCGATCCTACTAAATCCCAATCATAAACTTGAACCGTTAACAGAGAATCTTGTGGAAATGTTGCTTCAAATTCAAAACATCTAAAATGTCGATAACGATTTTATTGACATTACAAATTAATGCAAATGCTTACTTTCCAAATACTGGATTTAATTGTTTTGAAACGTAATTATCTTTGTTACTTATTCTCTTAGAACCTAATTGAAGAAGAATATATGGGTCCGCTTTACCATTTAAGTCCATAGGATGTAAATCATTTCCCTTCACAACGTAAACTCGAACTAAAACGTGAATCGGATCGTTAGAAGGAACTCCTTGAAAAAATCCATATTGAGGATCAAAACCCATTACAGTATGATCTTCCATATCTTTTGGAAATGGCCATTTATATACTTTAATAGATCCCTAAACAATTTTTAAATAAATTATTTTCCAGCAGGACTCGATGGTATACTTACTTTAAATGCTCCAACAATACGATTTTCGTCCTCGGAATCGTCTCCGGTTTTTTTACCTCTATATAATTCAAAAGTGTGCAGCCATTCTTTGAAACCATCGAATTCCGCTGTTGCTTCCAATTCACTCGGATAAATCTGTTGCAATTATTGTTAATAATTAAAAGTAGTAATTTTTAGAATTAAAAATAATTATTTACTCACTTTACACAATGCTGGTTTTCGTTTACATCGTTTTTTAACTGTTTTAGGACTAAGACGCGTCACAAATCTGGATGCAGTGGCCGCAGTTCTGAATCCTATTTTTCGTTTATGTTCGTTAGGACTTTTATCTAAATTACTATTAGATGTAAGATTTGCCACTTGAAGAGCATTCATCCCTTCTTCCAAATTGGTTTGATAATTTCTAGTATCTTGATTTAGATTTTTTCTAGCCTCTTTACCTTCGTTAATCATTTCTTCCACCGAAGCAAAATACTTCGTCCACCAATCTCTATTTCCTTCTTCGTCTTCTACTTCTTCTTCCAAGCTAGGTTTCCGTTTCCTAACCGTTTCAGTTTTCAATTTTTTTGTGGTTTCGCGACTTCCGTAACCGAAGGAAATCACAGGATCTTTTGGAAGTAATGGACTTTTCTCTTTATCGTATTCGCTGAACATATTTGAATTTAGTGTTAATTGATTTTCCAATTTATTTTCCATATTTTCCAAGAGACTCAAGGAACGATTACGTTCCTCCGCTTCGCGGTCCTTTTTCGTTATAGGAGTGTACATATATTTTTGTATCGAATTTATTGTGTGCGTTCCTACTAAGGTGTATCGACCAAAACTTCTGCAATCTACCGCTCTGATTGTTAACGGAGGTCTATATAGTTCTTGTTCAGGTAATTCTAAATCTAGAAATTTTATCGGAGTACTAAAATTCGGATTCTTTTTTGCATTTTGAATTATAGACGAGTATAAAATATGACCAGAACATTCTATATCTACTCTAGGTTTGTCGACTGTCAACAAATGAACTCGTTTTAAATCACGTAAACCCCAAAACAAAACTTCTATTCTGTATTTTGCAAGAGTTGGTCTTATACCTCTGGGTACTGGCAGTATTGGACCAACGTCTTTCAGATCGGTATCGTTATATATCGGAATATCTTTGGCGTGTGGTATCGGTGGTAAAGAACATCCGTCAAGTTCACTAGGAAGTTCTAACAATTCAAACGCTGCCAATAATTCCCCTGCGTGATCCGAACCTCTTCTGATATCAAACCATTCCAAGGAAGGTGGAAATTTCGGTTTATTGTAATGTTCTTCGCGTAATTTTACGTGTGGTTTCGCCAAAGCCCGGCCGATAAATTCAGATTTACCTACTTTGTCTTGATCGAATATTTCTATAATTATCGGAAACGGATCCTGTTGAATTTCTTCGCCGGCACCATATATTAATATTTCTTCAAATATTATGAGTTCATCCCAAGTGGGACTCAGAGTTTCGTCAATAACTTGAGTAGTTTTACTAAACTCTCCTACTACAACTCGAGCAAACGGATCGGAGAGACCAGAAGCATCGGATCCGATTAAAGATCGTGCTTGATAAATGTGTGCGCGTAATTGGAAGACCTAAAACTTCAAAATTAATTTTTAGTTTTAATAAATTTATAATTTTACATGTTTATCTATGTAATGAATTGTTAATGGAGGCAACGCTCGTGGTCTGTCCGCGTTACGAATTTCATGAGTTATTTCGTATCCCTGAGGTATACCATTAAGAAAATTTTTTTTGTGCTTCAACAAACCCAACCACATACAAATTTGAAGTTTTGCTTGTATAGTCCAACCCAACGGACCGATAGATTTTTTCCCAGGAAGCTAATAAATTAGGATTTTTAAGATTTGACTGAAGTGTCTAATGATCTTTTTCTGTACCTTTAAAAACATAGTTTGCGATTTACCACAAAATTTACCGCATTCTTCATCTACAATCGAATAAACTATATCTCTAGCTGGAATTCTGTGATATGCTACTCTTCTTCCACCACTTATAAGCCAAATAAAGACATCCGGAAGTGCATGTTGAGGCTGTAACAAAAGCTTCACGAATAAAGAGAATAATTAATAATTTCTGGAATTAGGAAATTAATTAATATGTAGGTAATTTTAAATTATTTATTAAGAGAATAATTTAAAATTTAGATTTACGCTACCCAAGATTCTTGGTAGCAACGAAATTTCTATTAAAAGTTTTTGTTTTAAAAGTAATTAAAGTAAAATTAATCATTCAGTGCTTACGTCTTCCATAAGAAATTTTAATTTGGTTAAATAGGTTTGCGCCGTTTTAAAACGTTCTTTGAATGAACTTTTAGTTACAACTGCTCTTAGATTATGTGCCATATTGCCAATATTTTCCTGAAATAAAACAGGAAATTGTTAAAACCAGACCTACTAATTTCAGTAACTTACTATATCCCTTAAGCAAAACTTCATTCTTTCTTTATCGAGCTTTGTTTTACCAGTACCCGGGCCTGTTAAAGCACTCTTCGAGATTGAAACATATTTTGTACATCCAAGTGTTAACTCTTCTAATACTTGTTTGAGTCTTAAATCGACATCCTTTTTATCCATTTCTACTAAATTATGAACGTCGGTTAACCCCTCTTCCTAAAAAAAAGGTTTAAAATTTAAAAACAAAAATTCTATTCTCAGTCTTACCAATTTTTCGGCAATTTTAGAAATAATATTTGAATTGTACATCCTTCTACGATGATCTGGCCAAACCGAACGAATATGCATACAAGGTTTATTATCCCAGTATGGCAGAAAATAATAGATTTTGTTATGAGTCATTGGCTTTGCAGGAGTAGTAGTACTTTGCCACGAACCACTATCGGATACGACAGATTCTAAAATTTTAAGACGAAAATAATTTTTAATTCAGGATTTCACTTTCATACCTAATTCGTCGCTATCGGAGTCAAGTTGATCATTTGTGGATATGTTATGCCCATCTATTGCATTTCCAGCATTTCCTAAGCTAATTTCAAAATAAACTGGCTTATCTCCCAATTTTTTATCGATCATCGAAGCTTCGAGTATAGTAGAAAATAAAAAGAACTCTTCGTTTTTTGCATACGATGTCTCGGAAATTGGCAGGGTCGATTCCAGTTCGACTTCGGTTGGAATCATATCTACATTATCAGTTATTTCCGTTCTAATTGCTACCAGCAGTCGGGCTCTATACGAAACACCTTCTCCTAGTCCAGTATTCAAACTTGAATGTTCATCAATTAAACTATAATCTCTTGTCGACCCATACAGGTGTATAAAGGAAGGGCCATATGTTGGTAGAAATCCTATAAGCAATGAAATTGAGGAGCCCCATCACTTATTAGCATTTTTCAGAGTACCTGAAATTCCTCACCCTTCTCTCCATCATTTGATATAGCTTTCAAATCTATGAAATGAGTTCCTATTACCTTAGGATGAACTGGGTCGTTATCGCGAAGTTGTATTTTCATTCTTTGACATAAAGGTGGAAACATTTCCGTAAAAACTAATTGTTCGTTCCAAACAGGTGCATAGCTATTCTTTTTAACGGTCGATTTACCCTAAACAACGATGAAATAATTTTAAGTAAATAAAATTGAAAAATTGAGTAATACCATTAATCCTGCAAACGAAATTTGAATATACGGATCGACTAAATCTGTTACTTCGCCAGTAAAAGCTTTTTTAACGTTTGCCATTATTGACGAGTTCATTTTGGGAAGTCCATCTGCACGATAAATTTTGACAATGAATCGAGCTCTTTGTCGATCTATTGGAACTCCATCCGGCAATAAGAGATTTCTACATAAAAATGTAATTAATTACTACCCACAAGATATAAATAAATTAGCAAACTGGTATTTAGTATTGGTTACGCTACCCAGTGTCGGTGGAAATTGTTAGTAAAGAGACTCCGTGGCGCAACGGTAGCGCGTCTGACTCCAGATCAGAAGGTTGCGTGTTCAAATCACGTCGGGGTCAATTTTTTTTGTCGGACCAATCAAATTATTTTTATAAGATGCTAGCCAATGGACAATTTGCATGATTTTTAATTTTAGTATATTAATATTCTACATAACAACATATGTAATGTGTCTTAATTTTTTAAAATTTGGTTTACAAATAAAGCCAGAAAAAAATATTGAAATTTAAATGTATATTTGTCGCCCGAAATTGTATTAATAAATATGGCTGACTTAATTTGAAATTTGAGGATTTTGACGTCATCAAAATGGCGATTAGTAACTAAAATTTGGTTACTTCATAACTTCATTACCGGTTGGTACTTACTTGGTAGATACTTTAGTGGAAATTATACTGGTGTATTGGCACCAATTGTTGAGGCTCATGTCGTCACATCCTGATTTCAATCACGTGATTTTTTCAAATAAATTATAACATTTCATTAATTTTTTGCGGACTGACAATACAGAATTTTGATAAAACACTCAAATATTCTGATTATAGGTATATTGAACTATCAATAAATGCCATTTTGAGGTGAATTTGAATTTTATGCAAATTGTCCATTTAAGAAATTTTTGTTTACCTACTTGAAAATAATTTTTCAAGTTAACTTTAAATTAACTTTTAAAGTTAATTAGAGAATTTCATCATAACAAACTTAACTTTCTTTATTACAAAAAATTTGATCTGGACGTGATTTGCACACGCAACTTCTGCTGCGGAGTCAGACGCGCTACCGTTGCGCCTCGGAGAGTCTTTCAAGCAGTAAAGTGCAATTTTGTGAGCAAATAAAATGTTTGCATCAATTCACATTTGAAATATTAAATTTAGCGTTGTTGGCTTTGTAAATTACTTAACGATTATTCTATTGAGTGTGCTCGAGTTAACTCTGTTTTGTTTATTAAGAGAAAGATAAATTTCTTACGCTTCGATATCATCTTCATCTTTTTCGCTTTTTGGGGGAACTTTGACACTGTCTCCTTTGCCTATTACACTAACGTCGCATTTTAAATATCCTTTGGGACCTCCGGTAATATCATCGGGGTCGGTTAGAAGTGCCCATTTATGATAGAACTGATGGTCTATAGCAATGCAAAGAGGATGCGTAAGATAGAAACTTATTAATAATACAGTAGGTGTAACGTGAAGATATATAAAAAGCAAATTGTCACTATAAGTTAAAGCTTAAAAATTTTTTTGAAAATAGGTAGCTTGAAAACAGCCGGGAGGCATTCCCTGTAATAAACCATGCATGATCATGCAGAAATTTAAAAAACTCTCGTTTCGCGGTAGGTAAGGTATCTTTTATGGAAACATTTTATTTAACAGTTGAGGAAATTACTACATTAAATATATTTTTCAAATTTATATCCACATATTTGTGCGTTTTCCGCTTCACTTACTTAGCAATTTCTCTAACATAAGATGTTATATGGCAGTTAAGTCTGCAGACTTGAATATCCGCCACAACGTATGTTCAAAGCCTGGAGCATTGTCGATTTATGGACCAACAAACATAAATAGAAAATTTGATAGCAGGTAAAGCTTTTAGGGATGTGTATGTGACATAAAACAATATGAAAGCAAACTGGAAAGAGCGGTAGCGAATTTCCAAGCTCGGAATACTTAACCATTTTTTCATTCAATGATAAAATTGAATTGGCATTAAGAGTTTTAAATTTTTTGAATGTCAGGTTAATGCTTTTCAATGTGTAAAGTAATTTCAAGTTATGGGAGTGTGTATGTTAACTCGAGGCGGTTAGGGTTTAATTATTCCGACTCATAAACTCGGCCAAAATATTTCTGGGTCGGTTGAGGCAAAACCCTATCTTACATCCACAAAAAGCAAAGGATTTTAATTCTATTATAATTGTAACTTTGCAAATAGTGTAACTACAGCAATTTCGTTTCTTTTATTACGAGAACCGGGTGTAATGTAGAAACATTTCCCACCTTCGCTATTCTCCTTACTCTTTGTGAGATGAAAAGATGTATACTACTAGTAACATAAAAAAAGTTAATTTTCTTTTAATGACAATGTGCAAGACTTCAGTTCCACTCGGTATGTTTAAGCGACAGGACGTTAAACAAGTAATTATTGTCAATAAATAGTTTTTTTTTGCCTACATTGATTTATAATTAGTCACAGGCGAATAATTAAATAATCGACACAATAGCAAAAAGTTAATCATGAAGTTCAACAGTTTATTGTAAACTTAATTAATTTCATGTGCTTCTATTATTGAATTTTATCGAGAACGTTATTGCTATATTCCATCAAGTATGTAATGGTACCTATTATTTACTTCCCTTTGTGATCACTGATCAATGAATAATTTCTATTTATATTCACATGTTAAAACTAAATTATGCTAGTAGAGTGGTAGGTAATTGAACGTCTTTAAATATACACTACTACATACTTCAGATAGAGCATCATCGACTGGAAAAGTTAAAAATCTAGATTTCAGTTAGGTTGCGTATTCTACTCAGTAAACCAGAACCCTTTAAAATTAGGTTATAGTAGATCAAATGTCGCTGAAATAGGTTTTTCATAAATTAACTTTTAAAAAAATAATTAAGTGAAATACTGAAAAAAGTATAGAAACTGAAAAATATAGTAGATTAAACTTTAGAATTGTGCAAGTTATCGAACACCGTATATTAATAAAATAAAGTTTTTTTATTTCTAACCTTGACATTCTGTCAATTGGCCAGATTATGTCACATTTTTGTGATTTTGAAGCGGTTATAAGTAAATTTAAAGTTTTGTTGGTGTAATAAGGTAGGTATTTATTTTTTATTTTATTTGCTGTTGACGATTTTACAAGATTTTGTTATTTTTAGCTTTTTTGTTTGACGGCTTTGAAAACGTCTTTCGTTTTGTCAGCGGTAGGTGGTTATTTCTTTTTGATAATCACTGTCTGCAGCGCCAGATGAGGTTTTTGTTCGTGTTGATGTTTGTATACCTGATGACTGATTAATTTGTGATTTCATGAATAGTAGCTTCTGTATTTGGTTTCCGACATCGCACATGTGGGTGATTGTCCATGTGAACGAGTTGATGGGGAATTAAATTATTATTTATGGTATACATAGCTGGAATGTCATGTAACACGCCTACCCCTTTTTGATGGACAAATAAAACAAAGTTGAATTGCGGACTAGCATTCGTTTTTTGGATTTAATTATTGGGTTTATAGGAAATATTCGGTGAGGTTTACCTTGGCCCTCGCATACCATGCATTCCATGCTTTTTAAAAACAAGTATTTCGGCACATGGAAAACGAATTGTACTTCTTGGATCGGCTATGGTCTGGTCCGAGAAGGTTGATATATTTTACGTTTAAATATAAATTAATTAAATGAACCATTCAGCATTAATGCGTTTAAACAATGTGGTGCTAATTCCGCTAAATTAGTTAAATTGCTGACAAATTAATTAAAAGTGAAAGTGTTAAAAGCAAATGCAATAAAAATGTTACGTATAGCTATAAGATTTTGAAAACCATCAATCACCGACAATGTAAAGAGTCAAGCTTGCGATTGTTATTCGAGTGAGAATACCACGCAAGTATGACAGATAAACAAAACATAATACGCTAACACCGTTCTGATAATACCACTAAATTAGTTCCATAAAAATATTGTTGTGTGGAATTTTCTAATCGAATTCAACTCATAGAGTATTAACATTGTTTATCTAAACAATGGTATTATTGTACATCTTATTACATAGAAACCAAATTTTACATCCAGGTTATTTCAATGGTCGATGGATCAATTCCACCAGTCCACTTCTAGTTCAATTTCAATTCAAGTCCAGGATTTCAAGATTAGAGTAGTAGGTCGATCTATATTAATTAATAACTATAATATACATTATCTATTATTTCTATTAAAGCCTATATCTACTCATTCAGTAATTAGCCTTATTTGCAACTCACAGTGTAAAAGCTATTATTATTGGTTATTATTATTAGAATCTGTGTTATTAGTAAGTGCATTATTTCCACTTAATATTTTCGTTCTTTCAACTTTTCAGTCCACCTTAACAACTCATTTTTTGATTTGCTTGATGACAGCGAAGAATAAAAGTTTACTGCTAAAAAAACTTATTTAGCAATTTTGTCTGCGATTTTCTGTATCAAACGAAACTAATTGTAAATTATGTATTTCAAAGTGTTACCTCACAATTTTCTTGTTTGAAATTTATAATTTTAGTTTACAAGTTCAATTTTAGAACGAAAGTAAATTTATTTTATCATTTCCATGTAATCTCATCATAAAACAGAATTAATGAATTTTTAATTATAAATAAATAATTAGATAACTTTTGTTCTTAAATTAAAATGCTATTACGAATTTTTAGCCCAATTAAATAACTTCAAGTAGTTTGCAAAATTATACACTGGTCGAATAGGAAAACCGCGATTTAAATCTGGTCGCATCGGATACACTGCATAGTGTATGGCACTCAAAAAAATGGTAAATCCTTTTTTTTATTAGTTTAGTATAATATTGTAATTTTAATTAAATTTATGTTTTGTTTAAGCTTCTTTGCGTTATTTAGCAAACCAAACAAATTGTATTTGAACAGTGTAAAACTTTGAAGTTTGGTAATTAATCTTAGCTTGAAAATCTTGTACGTTTGAAGTTCTGACAGTCACTTCTGTTGAATCTATAATAATCCACAATCTCTTACTAGTTACTTGGCATTTCCTCTTTTCTGTATAGGTATAGAACTTATAGGTGATATCGCATTGAAAAGTACGAAAACGATTAATTTTACTTTTAAAAGTAGCTATATTTGACCTGGGACCATAACCTGTTATTATTTAGGGTTGAAATAATTCTTCGGTGGCCTTGACCCAGTGGACAGTATTTAAATTATTTATTACTTGGTACAAAGCAAATATTAATCAGCGTCTAGGGTTCCATAATATGTTTGGTCTCGGGCTCTGATAACGATAGATCCGTTACTGCTCGTATCCACTCATTTAGAAATTTTGAAAAATAAAAATGCTCCGGCATTTATACTTTCATATGTGGAATATTAGTAAAGTTGTCACGTATACATCTGTTTATTTCCTTACGAAAATGAATACTCGATTCATTACTTGATTTTTTGTTTTTTGAACTTTTTGTCACCTGACTTTTATAAGAAAGATTAGTAATTTGACCATTTATAATAGGGGATCTCTTGTGGCCTAAACTCTACACATAATTTTTTTAAATAAGTTTAATTTAAAAAACTACATCCATATTTGTTGAAAGTGGGTATAGTATTAAAGCTTAATAAACATGCACTTTTTATAAATATGTACATTGACATGCAAATTACATTACCATTATAAAAACGTGCTAAAAGTAATTAAACATAGTGAAAAAATAGCGGATAGAGACTTCGTGACTCATTGCACATTTTACATAATAGTAAAAATTGGTAACGAATTCTTATTGCGAATAAGAAAAGATGCATAACCGATTGGCTCAAATAATGCTACGTTTGGTAAACTAACATAAATACAAAAAAGACACGAAATTTTAATAAATATATTGTGACTTTTCAATTTCATCTTTAGAAAATACTAAACATTGAACATACGATGCTAACAAAAGTTCAAACAATCTGTACAGCTGAAATTTGATAATATGCTTTTCATACCTGGTTGAGACCAGACAGTAGCCACGTCTAATTTAAAGCTTCCCAATAATTTATTAGCTCTGAGAAAATTCCGAGACTGCAACACCTGTCAGCCAAAGAAATAAGAAAACGTAGCAAAATAGTCAAGAGAAAATACAATCAGGCGTTTATTATCACGATGCATTAGTGTGATTGAACTGGTGCAGTAGAAGTGATATAGGAACTATTTTAAATAGAAGTAGCTTTTCTATAAATTTTTAATAGGTAATGCCACTAATATTTTATATACGAACGAATCAGAGTAGAGAATTTAAATTGAAGCATTACTCATCCATGGTAGATATAAAATAGGTAAAGTATCCATTTAACGGCATTCATTTAATTGCACTTATCGTATCGCCATTACCAAGTAAATTTTGTAATAATTGCTTACTATTTGCAGTGTTCTATCAAAGCATGCCACATTTACATAGTAATAATAGAAAAGCTACTAGTGATAACATGACAGTCGTAACTACCAGTTGCATCATAGACGGTTTTGACGTCTATTTTGAAGGAACCCACCACTGTGCCTGAACGTAAAAGCTTTCTAGAATGCAATACCTAGAACATATTTAATATGCACATTTATTTTATATACATGGTGTCATTAATTCTGCTTAAATCTCTACAAGTAGAATACCTGAATGCTTTTAAGAGAATTGCAATCTTGTATTTCTAATGACTTGCATTATTTTAAATTAGAAGACATTGCAATACTAATGGAACGTATCATGACCGGTAACATCTTCTAACGAAGAAATGTTCAGACTTTCGAACTACCGTTTCCTCTTACTTCAACAAGCATTTTTAAGCAGAATTATTCATCACTCTGTATTATAAAAGTTTTATTTATATTAGGTATGGGTACAAAAAATTCATGTTAAACAATTGAGTTTAACAGCTTTGTTTTATTTTGCTTGTTGTTATTGGCGCCCATAGAGCTTTTTACGGAACAAGAAACAAACTCAAAAAATAAAAGTTATTTATAGAAATATAATAATTTAAAAAATAAAAGTAAAAATTTGTTATTAAAAAGTTGCTTGGGGGGAGCTTTATGTTATGTTACTGCATAGATCTTAAAAAAAATAAAAATAATTTGTCTATCGTAAAGAAGTCTTTTTGTTAAAATAAACTAGCCAATGCCCGGAGAGATAAGACATTAAATATTAAACTTTGTATATCCCTGTTAGTAGTTTCCATTATTTTGTTTCTGTAACTGTGTGAATTACTTATTTGGCTCATAAATAAACATAACTAAAGTTAAGACTATGTTTTTGAATGTTTGTGTGTGTAGTGTACAACAGACAAAGTTTTGATACTGCAAAGAGACCACTTTATGTATTATATGCAGAGTGGCTTTAATGAATTAAAACCACTAAAACTATGCTAAACGAGGAAACTTGAATATTACGCTAAATGAACTGATTTTGAATAAAATCTTATACATACTTACATTTAAATTAAAATAGTCTTTAGATTGAATTGAATTATGCATAAGGTTAAAAAAAAGTTACTTTGTTACGCTGTCGCCATGCGGCTAAGAAGTATTCTTCCAACAATAGTTTTGAATCTTAATATACAAGCATGGAAAAAGCATAGAATACATAATTTTGAACAAAGTTTCTTATAGAAAAGTTTCCAGTCTAGACTGGGAATCAAATTCTGAAATTCTGAAACTGGCAATACAATATTATGAATTATGATAATGTGATTAATAAGCTCTGCTCATGCGATATAGCTTTGCATATGTACTGTAAAAGAAGTATCTATCTTTGATAGATCATATTTTAGATTATACACATGATCGAAATCATTTCTCCTCTTTGATTAGTAAATACGGTAGTTTTGATGTGCAGAATTGAATTAATTCATGTGTTTAATACCATATTATTTTATTGATTCCGTTTCGCAAGTTCATTGAATTAATGCTTTTCATTTTAATAACTACAAAGATATTAAATATTTAAAAGGAATTCAAATGTGATTATTGATATCTACTTCCAGTATTTTTTATTAATATTTTGGTTAGCACTACATTAGGTACATTTTGTCACAACGAAAACTTACATTAGTTGCAATCTATCACTTCTAAAATATTTACTTCATTTAGACAAGGTCCAGTTGTAAAGATACTATATCATTTATATTACGCACTTCTTCTTATTCCTAACACATTTTTTCTTACAATATTAATTTTATTGCCAAATGGTTTGACAGAACTCAGAAATTTACACATTAAATTACTAATACAAGACAAATTAGATATCAATATCAAAATTATTAGCTCTTGAAAATTATTCTTAAATTAATTCAATTGGATGAATTGCAAAAAAACCCAATTACTTTATTTAATACAAACAAAAATTATGAAACGAATGAATACTCCGAAGAGTCAAATTCCACAGCTATTCAAGTAATTGTGATTTTGCTAGAAGAACATAATATTCCATTTCAACATTCTTGTTAATAATAGAGATATAATTGTTACAAGAACTGGATCCACGTAAGTAAAACTATGATTAAGGATAACCGGAGATTGCAAAGCTTTGTCTAACTAAATATAAACCAAAAATTTAGTGAATAGAATTTTAGAATTTTCAATAATGATTATAATTATTACTGTTTTAATTAAACGAAACCTTTCTATAAGAATTATAAAAATGCTTAATACTTGAATTATTCAAAGAATACCTATTCCAGTCTTTTTCCCAACTCGGTATAATAAGAAAACAGCAAATTTTACTACCGCCTGCGCCTGTACCATCAAGTGAAGAAAACCAAATTAAGGATAGCAATAAATTATTTTGAAATGCACAATGCAGATATGCACAGAATAGAATTTAATTAAAGCCAAGAGATTTTGTCTTTTACGTAGGTACAGAAACATGAAACTACATATTATTAGAAAAATAATTAAAAATAGGTAGTAATAGAGTTAACTAAATAAATATAATAATAATTGAAAAAGATAATAAATTTTAGAATATGGTAAACAAAATTAATTAAATTTATTCCTAGCAGAAGAAAGGATCGTCAGCAAACAAATTGCAATCGAGTTTTCCAATTATCTAAGAAAATTGTTTCTGTGGGCACATAAATATTGAGAAATTCTTGTCTGCTATTTAAAATATTAGCATAATAATAATAGTATGTTTATCGTATTATTCTTAATGTTTACTCCTTGAAATAAAATTTTAAAACATTTAATTATAGCAATAATCCATTCCAGAAAGATCTAATAGTTAATTTTTAATAATAATAATTCATTAAATTTTTTACGAATTTCTAGGCATTACAATTTATTTTAACTGCAAAAATAGCATCTTAGGATATTCTATACTACACATTATGAATTTTTCATAATTTTTTAACTATATTATAACTTACCGATAACGTGATGATTTTATCAAAAAGCATAATCGGAGGCATATGAAAATCGAACACAAAGTACTGAAAAATTTATAAACTTATTTTCACGAAACAATTTACACATAAATAGATAATTTTATTTACCTCGTTGTAATATGGACAGTTTGTGCTTTCCTTTACGCTCGTATATTTTTTTTGATCGCCGATTTGTATGCAAACAACAGGATCCATATTAAGTCCCGCTAGCTGGCGTGCTTCGATAATGGTAATGCAAACTTGAAAATCTTGAGCTTTCAATACAGATTGTGCAGCTGACGCCAATTCCGATTTCACCCTAATTCAAAACCAGTCAATACGGTTATAATACGACAAAAGAATATCAAAAATTGTTACCTAGAAGTTTTCTTTACTTTATCGTGCATTTGGAATGATTCTTGACTGTCTGCATTAGAAGTTAAAGAATTTTGACTCGATACTCTTGAAACTGGCGCCGATTCTGATTCAGAATGATGTCGGGAACTCCTTGCAGATTCTGCACTTTGTACCAGAGCAGTAGTTTCGTCTTCACTTCCAGATTCTCTCGGAGGTCTTTGTTTCCCGAGTTTCATTAAGTTTCTAACGGTTTTAAAAGTTGAACTTCTTTTTCGATCTAATTTTTCCGTCGATGAAGATGGAGCATTTTGTGTGTTTAATGATATTGCTCGTTGCAGTATTGACTTTCGCGATCTTTTTTCAGATTCCCAATTTTCTTGTCGACTGGTTGACATATTTTTTTCTAAGTTAGCTATATTTTGTTCAATATCTATTAACATTTGTTGATCGTCATCTAAAATATCGTAGGCTTGACTTCCTGCAAATGATGCTGTAGATTCGTCTGGCGCAGAATAAATTACTTCAAAATCAACAATAGCCTAAAATGATAAAAATTTGATTTTTAAATTTGTAATCAAATCTATTATGTGAACTGAGACTTTAGATGGTGATTATAATATATACTTAGATCTAATAACAATTTACAAAGTAAATATTACATTATTGTAATTAATAGATTCGTGGTTTAATAAGTAGTTTAACGTGAAATTTATACCTACAGTGTCTTTTAACCCTTTCAGACATAAGAGGTAGAGAGGTATGTAGAGAGGACATAAGTTTAAGGCAAAATTATGGCTAGTAGTAGCTATATGGAGAGTGCCAATCAAGTTGATCTGCTCAGAGGACTAGTCAGCTTGACTCCTGAAAGATTGCATTACTTGTTATCCTTTAATAAATTTATTTTGTCTTATGTTTTGAACCTGAAAGCACGTGGTTGTGTTCGAGTTTTTAGTGTTTATTTTTCTTTCGGAATTTAGTATTTTTTAAGTACGTAATATGTTTTCTACTTTGTATAATGTTTTTTTCATGGAATCTCTCAAATTTTCGATAAATCAAGATCAGAAAATCACCTTGTCCCCTACACAAAGGACAGTTGATATCTGAGTACTCGGAAATTTTAGAGTAATCTAACAAACATGAAAAATCTTTAAAAAATTAAACAAGTTCACATGCTGAGTTTGAAAATTTTCCTACAACCCCTTCATAATTCGTGTCTGAAAGAATTAATAATAAAATAATAATTTAGATAATATATTTAATACTATAAAGCAGTTTCCTACAATTTCACTGGACGAAACGTTAAATAAATTCTTTTTGATGTTTGTGTAAAAGGGTGCTAGAAGATTGTTGAAACCTATTAATTATTTCAGTTTTCGTAGTATTCTGGAAACAAATGAATAAATTTTGGATTACTCAAGAATTACCTCGGGAAATTACTATTATTTGAACAAAAGTTGATGTAAGAAATATTTATATCGTATTAATTATAAACTACAAGGTTTAGGAACGAATAATGATATTGGGTATCCCTATATTGTTCCCTGTGGAACACTTAATTCAAAATCATGTAACGCTTTACACTATATTATTTACTCGTTGACCATGCAAGTAGAAAGCATTCAATCATATGAATATTTTAACAGCCATCTTTATATTTTTATGCAATTGCGTGGTGAATTTTTTATAAGTTTTTGCTCTATAGTTCAAGTATCATGTACTACTACAAGCAGGTTATTTATTATTAAAATTGTTTTCAATCAAGTTGATAAAGCTTTATTTAATTTTTGTATTTTAAATTTTCAAATTAACAAAAAGTTTTGTAAGTAGGTAGGTAATTTTAAATCTAAAGAAATGACAACTTAGAAATTTAATTTAATTTTTTAAATTTACATTGAGATTGTGCTTAAGAAAAATTTAACTCGATTATCATGAAAATTTGTTAATACTTTGAAAGAAGCGTAGACGGAGATGTTACTTCAGCAAACAATACGTCACTCAATTTGATTTTAGTTGAAAGCTTCAATTTAAATATCTATTAGAGATTTACTAAAAAACATCACCTTAAAGATTAATTTACCTGATGTAATATTTAATATTTTATCTTTGAATTACAAATATATTCCTATTAAAAGATATTCATTTTTAAGTGGATTTTATCATCTTTAGGTTTAGAAAAACTCAGAAATATGCGATGATACCTAGTGAAAATGTATACTTTATAACTTTGTGATTTCGGTTTAGCTATCTATATTTTACAAACATTTTGACACAAAAAACATTCTGTTCATAGTCGGCAATACCTAACAATGCCTAACAATGCCTACTGTTGCAATTAAAAATTTTATATGCTAGGAATTTATTAACAACCAGTGGAAATAAATTTCACGAATTGTAAGTAGATGCACCTGTTCCTATTAAACTGCAACCACCGATCAATTACAGCAACAGGTGTATAAATTTTCCTATTTTATTATAGTGTTATTTATTATAAAACGTATTTTCTTCAATCCAGAAGCTTAAATTTAAATTAAATTTATTCCACAAAATACACATTCAATAAATTCTTGTCAAATAATATTTATACTTCTAAAAAGTATTACTTCACTTAACGAGAAGAATACATAATAATTATATCTATTTTATTAAAAAAAAGGTCAAAAATACAGTAGCCATTCACGTGCCATCATTTAGGAAATCACGTCGCAGTCTGATTGCTATGAAATTGATAAGACGATTTGGTTGCTTCTAGAATAGCAACTTCAATCAATTGTAAATCGATCTTTTTTTTGTATTTTTATTTGTGGCATTACTTAGAAGTTCGAAGTCAACTTTTATGACCAAGGTTTGTGAGGTAAATATTTAAAATGTTTGTGGATGTTAAAAGTTAAACGAACTACGACGGCAACAATAAATTATCGTTCAAAGTCACAATGTTGCTTATAAATTTTTAACAAGATGAGCAACCTGATGGTAAATTTTATGTCTTGATTTATTTCTAAAACATAATGTCAGTTTATCTAAAAATTTGTATAAAAGTATGTAAGTCTGGATACTATGCAGTTCTTGTACAAAATTGCAACTCTGGGTTTGCACGTCCATTCAAATAATAAATTGTGAACAAAATATTACAAACAATACAGTCAAGTCTCGTTTATATGTTATATTGCAAGATCTGTCGAAGATTATACGTATAACTGGAATATTATTTTTTATGGGGTAAATTGACCAAATAAAGCTTAAAGTCGTTTCTTAACTTGCAGTTCGTTGTTAGTTGTATTGTAATTGATATTTTATTAATTAGATAGCTATATTTTCGTAAGACTTGATATAATGTTGCTGGAGTTCAAGAGTGAAGTGTGTGTTGTGAATGATTCAACTTGTAAAAATTATTAATTTTTTGTTTTGAATATCATCTTATGCTGTTATATTCGTAATTTTTATTAATTAAAATCAACGTGGCTAAAGCCAAAATCACTTACTAAGGTAATTTAGTTAACGAGGTGGTTTCCCGATGCTTTCCCGTTAGCCCTCAGATTGGGTTTTAAATCTCAGCAAAGTATCAAAGACAATCAAGATTTGTACAGCGATTTTTTTTTTCCTAATTGGCTGATTAAATAGTTAAATTAAATACAAACACTTGAATCTCTTTATCGTCAAGTAGCAGAAAAAACTTTAGTTCCTCTGTAAGTAAACATATAATCGAATATTGATTCTTTTTCTAACGAATAGTTTCCATATAAAATTATTTACTTATTATTTTTTGTAAGCATGTGTATAGTTAATTATTATTGTCAGGGAATTGGTTGCTGTCCAAATTAGATGAATTAGTTTACTACACGTGAATTCGGGTGTTTCGAATTTCGGATTCTCATCAGGCATACCTGAATTCACGTGTAGCAAACTAATTCAACTAATTTCCATATTGTTAAACAACCAGTATGTTTTTTCAATTATTAATTTATCTAACATGCAAAAAAAAAATAATAATTTGTAAAATATTTTCACATGTTAATAAATATAACCATATGTATTGTAAATATTATTATAATTCCTTTTATATTCAGAATATATTACAATAATGTGTTTTTTTGAATTTTTTTGCCTAACTCAAATATATTCGGCCCAAATTTTGTTCACCCATTTCAAAAATGCTGGCGCTTTCGCTGTCTCTGAACAGCAATGGTTCATTTTAGTAGCTGTTAACCTGGATAGTTTTATACTGGGATTATAGAAGGCAAAAACCTCCACTTTTGTAGATGTCACTTTGTAACGCATATCAAGCAATGAGTTGTTGTTAATGTCCATTTTAGATCATAAAAAACAAAATCTATCTATTGTATCCACCACCGAAAGCTCAGAATAAAAATCAAAATATTATACCTAATATTGAATTTATCTTTCAGTAGATTTAAACTTGAAAATGTTCAACTTTAAATTGTGATATAATGTTCTTACCGGTAAAGGTTTATTGTTTGAGTCAGTTAAGTTATCCAAAACTGATACTCTTCCATCTTGAATGACTTTTTGTAAAACTAAGCCATAAACCCCTAAAATTTTATCTGAAAATAATCGATTACGACATACGAGTTCAATTTGTAGTATTTCATTTTCTTCTAACTGTCGAGCGACCGGCCAGTCGAATCTCTGAAACAAGAATAATAAAATTACCATTTATTATTTTTATTTTACATTGAACAGTGATTATTATTAAAATAAGTCAAGTCAAGTATAACATATTTTTATAATACCTAAATTTATAATACAGCTTTTTAGGATACATTAAACATCACTGCGCACTCAGTCATTTAATAATAAAAAATAGCTTACGATTTTTGACATCTAATATTACCTAAGAAAGAAAAATTTCGGTAAATAACGATCTTTCATAACTCATCAAATTCAATACATTCTTAAAATTCATCTTTTTATGCAATAAATTAATAAAGCATGGAAAATTTAAATTCAATTTACAACTCTTCCAGAGTGAAGCTAATGATCAAATTAGGACAAATTAGATATACTTAATGGACTAACAAATGAAATATAAATTAGGTCATTGGGAAAATATCGCCTAAGAAACGTTTAACTTAACAAATTACATGACGGCATTATATTATAATAAGTACCTAATGGAAATTTAAAATCTTTTAAATTTAAAATTTCGGGAATAGAGAATTCGGTTATTGACTATTATAATTTAATATTTACGTATAAAACCATTAGTAAATTATAAAAGTATGAAATGTCATAGTAGATAGTTGCTATAATAACTCAAAGATACAGTATAAAAGTCAAAACCCAAAATAAAAGGTGACTACTAACTCATAAATCATATAAAAAATTGTATGCTTCAAATGCAAAAAATGTAAGACTACAGGTATTTTCAAACCAATAATTGGCAAGAAAATACTTCTTGTAATTTTGTTATTTCTATTCATAAACATAAATCTTGCAAGTATTATGTTTAAGGATATCCATTTATTTTTAATCATAAGATAAAACTTTTAATCTAAATTAAACCATCTAAATTATTATTTATTTATTGCCATTTTCCAAATTTCCAGTTCGGGTTTTATAGATAAACTGTTTACGACTTTTAAAAATAATTTATAACAATTATTTTCATTTTTTTTTATGTTTGATTTTAATTAATTGTTTAATTTTTATTTGGCAACTGACAAGTTGAAAAAGTAAGTCTGCAATTTATTTGCGTTTAAAGATTAAAATTGCACATGAAGGTATAATCAATTTTCTTACAATAAAAGCCAGCCGAAGTCCGTACAATAAAGTTTAAGGAACCATACAACCACACACATCAAATATAGTAAGTAGTTTCATTTAAAATTGATTGATATTGACTGAATTTGATAGCTCATGTGGATTACAATATATTATCGTTAATATTTGGTATAATATGTTCTATATTAGCTGTATTCTTTTTATCTATTTTAAGTGAGATTGTACTGAGTTACTCAGATACTCAGTTAAATTCGTGTTTTTTTTTACCGTTTTGACAGATGTACTGTGCCGTGCCGAACTGAGTTTTAACTGAGAAAATTACCTCCCTCTCTAAACTAACTGATCTTGCTATTTCGAAGCGTTACAACTGAGATAAATTAGGAAATAGCCCGGATTGGTTGATTTAAAAAGGTAACGTCATCTGTCAACTTTTAGTTTGAAAAAAAATGGACGCAGAAAAACGAATCATGTGGACCCATGAAGAATCGCTAGCTCTAATTGCTAGCATTGAGGTATATAAAGATCACCTAAACCATGTAACCAAACGTCGCCATGTGTGGAAGAATATTAGCAATGATTTACTTAGCCAGCAAATTGAATTCTCTGCCGAAAATTGCAAAAAAAGTGGTTAAATTTAGTGAGGACCTACAAAACATGGAAAGATGTGAAGGGTAAAACGGGTAGGGGGCCCACCCGTTTTATTTTCTTTGACCGTATGGAAGACATACTTGGTATGGAACCTAATTTCTCTTCGCCACACACAATAAATGTTGGCGAAGCCTCGATACCAACGTTAACGATTGCTTCGTCATACTCAATCGACGAGGCGGAAATGTTATCACCATCAGTGATAACATTTGAGCAAACTGGAATATCCCAAAATTTTTTTGAAGAGATCGAAGCAACAACACATTTTACTATAAATTGAATATCCTTGTGTTCAAAGTAACGTAGCCTCCTAAATCTTCCTTTCAGTAATGCATAGCATTTTCAACTACTATTCTTGTAGAAGAATGTTTAAAATCGTATTAATATCTACTGGCGGTACTTTTTCACACATCTTGGTTTTAATTTATTAAATTTATGTTATTTAATTTTAATTACAATTAAATTTATACTATAAAATGTGCTATAAAATATAATTTGGTTGCTAAGCAATTTTTTGTATCGTGGGTTGGTAGAGTATTTTTGTCATTCTTTTCGCCTTCTGTATTTCTCACTTTGACTCAGTTAATCTCTGTTCGGCTCAGCTCACTTCGTCTCAGTTGCGCAACTGAGATGGAAATAAAATAAGTAAAAAGAATACGCCTTAGTTATAATATACGCATATAATGTTACATAAATTGAGTTAATTACAGTGAATTCATTGAAAAATTGTAATCAATAAACATTCATTTTCATATCAAGTTTGCAAGGATATTATAAAAGTAGGATATTTTAAGTTTTGAATAATATAAATATTATCTTTTGTTAATAATTTAAAAATACACATTTAAAAACTTTCTGATGCTTTTAAAAAGCGTGGTTTATTTCAGTTATTTATATCATACATTTCAATACAATTTGGGAGAACAAAAATTACTTTTTCGTAATAATATCATTTAAATACTACATTGGCTTACAAAAAATACCTTAAAATATCTCTTAATTGCTACGAAATGTCTCAAAACTTCCGTTGAATTTTTCAATTCCACAAAGAATTCCGATTACCCTTTTTTTTCTTACTTCTTACCTTCCACAATTTTAATAAAACACAATTTTCTAATAGTGTTCTCTTACAAAAATTTATGCGACAAATTTCTGTAAATTCTTCAAAAATTCCTATAATTTTTTTCAGTTTCTTTCCAAGAGAACAATAAATTCCTCAGGTGGCCTCCATTATTAAATTATTGATTTGAAAATATTTTGACGACTACGTTAACTAATGATATTGTTACATTTCATTTCATGAAAATTAATATAAATTTTCTACTTATACATCATATAAATTATACTCAATTGCACAAAAAAATGTAATATTCCTAACCGATATTTTAATAAATTTAAACCTCAAAATACTTGAAAATCAGTTTGACTTTTTAAAAATTATATTTTTTAATATATTTAACCTGAAAACATTTCTAGCCAAATAAAACTCTAGAATTCAAAAACTAAAGAGAAAAATCGAGTTTCTCTCCAAAGCAATAATAACTGGAACGCCGAGAACTGTCGTTATTATTGTTGGGCGACAAGCTTTTGAAAAAAAGTCAAATTACTTATTCTCTCATTATTTTCATTCTCTTATGTTATTATTACTAAAAATTCCATTCGTGTATAAAACTGTCCAGCTGTCCATAAGAAATTTCAAATATGGAAGTTTTTGCTAGCGGCTAAATATTGTATCAATAATAGGAACTAAAATGCAAGTAGATAATTTAATTATACCTACATTATATATAATTTAAGTTTTATAGATAAATTAACGTAAGCTGGAATTCTACCTAAAATATCGTTTACAAGCATTAGCTCAACATAAATTAATAATTAATTAATGTAATTTTTTAAATAAATTTACGTCAAGTAATTATTATTAATTTGTTTTGAATTAATTGGATGAAAACGAAGCTTAAGTTCCATTCTCATTCAATTAACACTATGTAAATTAGCACAACATAATAAAGAATCGTAAAAATATATTGAAATTTATACTTAGTTTTAATATACAGTACAGCTTCGTTATTCTGGATAGATATAGTTTTGAGCCTGTTCGGATTATTAAATTCTCCGGATTAGCGAGATATTTTTTTTATTGAATAAAAATCATTGTTATATTATCGAATTCCATAAAAAGATTTAAAAATCTTCTCATCTTGTTTTTATTCTTTTCAATGTCCGCTATTGTTGATTTAGGGACATTAAATTTTTCATCAATTTGCCGGATACTGACGTCTTTTTCAAGAGTGTCTAATATTTGACATTTAATGTTTAGGGTCAGATTTTTATGTTGTCATTGTAAAAAGCAAATTTTTACATTTTATTATTTTACATAGCAATAAAAAAATATAAAACCAACTAGGAACTCCAGTATAGATGGAATAATTCACATTCGTGTACTTCCGAACCCCCCTAGAAGTAAAATATTTAAGTTGTAATAAATAATAAATATTCCCTCCCTCGATGAGCCACACTAGTAGTCGCCTAATTACAGCTTAAATGTAATGCATGGTACTCCCAAGAATCAACAATATTTTATAAATGCTAACTCATGATAGTTAAAAATTGAGAGCAACGCAAAACGTCATAAATCGGTCCTCGTTCATACTTACTAGTAATTTTCAATTCTTTCTTGTGGGTATTCTCTATGAAGGATTATTGCACGTATAACATTAATTTGTTGCTTGATTTAGTACATTTGTACAATTTACAATCTTCATAGAATTTACATATGTTCACATTATTAATTCAAACTCAGTTAGATTCTAAACTAGGCCTGAAGCCCACATTAATCGACTACACACTCGATGCATTATAACTTGCAACTAGCAACAAATTAACTGCAACTAACTCACATGTTACTTTACAAGAGTTTATTTAGTTTGAACGCGTCGCTTCGCAATTAGTTTATAGTTTATTAGTAATTAAACATTCTGATCAAAGGGATTGACATGTAATTATTCTGTTTTAAACTTACCTAAACCTTTTCATTTCATTATAATTATTACTCTATTTATATTGTATATATTGAGGTGTTATTTTAATAATTTTAAATGTTTAAAATTTTTAAGAATTTTAATCTTATTAAATAAATCTAATTAACTTAAATCTCAGTTCCAATTGTTTATGCGACTATTTAGTTAGCACATCAAATCTCTGCAGTTTGATTTAACAGAATACCCTGAGATCCTTTCTGCACCGTTTTTTTTTTATTTATTTTATTACTCTTTGTTATCATCGGCACTTTAATCCTTGAGAAATATAGCCTTGGACGCTTTAAATCCATTTTCTATGGTGGATTAATCCCTATTCTTCTTCTGTAAGTTGTACATTATGTTTTCTTCTTTTCACAACTCAATATGCGTCTTCGCTTCTTCTAAGACCTTTCGCCATACTTGTGTTTCTAAAGTTCTTGTCTTCCAATCTTTTATCTGCATGATTCTTAGGTAGTTATCAACTTCATCTAGCCATCCCATTCTTGGCCTTACATTTCATAGCGCATTTGATAGCTCTGCTTTCTTGCGCTCTCATCACGTGACCCAATCAACTCTTTGGTTGTAACTCTTTGTTACAATCTGATTTTTCAATTTGGCCATCTGATCCGCTACTTTTGACCTTTACATTCCAGCATCCTAATTTGACGACTTCAATTAAGAACGAAAAAATTGACTGTCTAATCAGATTTGGAGTCTATCGATTAAGCTTTAATATACTGTTTATTTAATTTTTGTTCTTAGTTAAATTTTATCCTGCTTAAATTTCTCTTTTGTTAAAGATTTTCTTTATTACTTGTAAGTGTGGAATATTACCTGTTTTAACAGTACTTACACCCTCGTATATTGATTATAAACTTTAAGTTTCATAAACTTTTTAGTGTTAAAAGTTTATATAATCAATGCCTCGGGTTTTATACACTTTTAGGAAATTTTAAGTGATAAGCATGTTTTTTATATCTATTTGAGTGTGCTAATGTGAACCAACTCGGAATAGTATAAGCTTAATAAACCTAGATACTTAAGGTTGCTTGTAAAATAAATAAATAAGAAGAGTGAATAATTTTGCTAGAAGGATGCAGCTTCTTTTCCCTTCAGTAGCTATTTTTCACTTTACTTAATTTAAATTTTACTTTACTGTACTTTATTTAATTTTATGCATAACTTTACGAAGTGGTAAATATGGTAGGTAATCAAAAGTACGTATATGTTTTGAATCTATTGGTTCGGTTAATAAAGAAGCTAGCTACAATTATTACAAAATATCGGTTTCAATTTCCTGATCTATCAATACATCATGCAACATTACCCAGATTGATCCAGCCTTGTAGTGAGTATTATGGGGTAATAATAATAACTAGCAGCTGAAGCGCAGTACTGGACACATTGCCTTCACAATAATACACCGTCACATATTATAATATCTGGTTGAAAGCCAGTGGTATGCTAATCTTTTAGCGCCAAACTATTATTTTATTATTTATAAAGGAATGCAGAAAGCTATCGGTGTGTCTGAAACTAGGAACCGGTATATATATATATATATAGAAATGACGATTTTTCAGATAAAAACTAAAATATATCTTGTTAAATTATACGTTGCCTGTTGGAACTTAGTATTTAAATAATACTAGTGGTTAAAATGTCGTTTACTGTTTTTCCATTTCCGAATCTATTATTTAAGCATTTTTTAAACTTAGTTACTACTAAAATGCAAACAAACATTAATAAATAAAAATAAACCCTTTCTTGGTTAGAGTTCAGCGTTACAAATTCAAGAACTAACCTTTATTTGAAGTGGGTTTGTAATGCACACACGTAATAAAGACTGATATACTCTTAGTTTTAGTTTTCGGAAAGAAAATTGCAGTGAAAAGGTACATTTAAAATACTACAAACATTATACTTTTTCTTTTTCCATTTTCCTTCTTTCTTTTCCTAACTATATACTTTATAACTTTTATTATTTAAATTCTAAATTATAACTTTTCCTTAATTATATACGAGCGAAGATCGGAAATGGGATAAATCTCATTATTAATTTTATTTTTGTATTTTATTTATTTCATAACGAAGTATTTTCTTCTTTTTCTAATATTTTGATTTTAAGAATAAAAGTGATTGATTCACGTAAGTGAATTTATTTGATTTATTTGAATTGAAAGTTACCCCATATTGAGAAAAATTTGAATATTTTTTGATGTAATTATAAGTATAAAAAATTAATTAGAAGCTAAGAAGTAAATTTGGATATTTTGAAAATTATAGTTGGTTCAATTGATTAAAATGGAAAATTTAAAAGCATAAAAATTTAAAGCAAACTTAAAATTTGCTTCGATACAGCAACGTTTGGCCAGGTGAGAATACACACTTTACTGTTCCCATTTTACGACTGGTAGGTAAATATTAAAAGTTACATTTTTATTTGAATTGTTAAAAAATTAACCAAAAAGAGTCTCATGCTCAAAAAAAGATTCTCAAAAAACCACCAGTACAACACAATATATTTATAATTGTCAATATCTTAAGTATCATCATCTAGAATTGCTCATACTGTAATAACAGTAAAGGTATACAGATATGGAATGTACACAGTAGACATCAAGACGGAATATACCACGGAATCTACCCTTATTAGACTATTACTGGAATATTTGCATGTTTCAAAAGATTTCGAAATAATACAGTTGTTAAATTGAGAAAGTAATATTTCTTCATACCTTAGTATACCTAATGTTGGTCGAAAAACGTGTGTTTTTTTCATACATGTTTCACACAATTTTATCTACTATTGCTTGAATAAAAAACAAAAAAAATTTACTAGTTATAATACTAATACAGGGTATTGTTTTGCAAATTGTGTTTGTTTGTTTTGTGGTTATACATTTAAGGTACTAAAAGTTAGGTAGCCGCCGTCCTACCTCTAACAGGTAGACATCGAGAATATTTAGAATTTTATCTAGGGTTTGCGATTGGATGCGCTTGTGTGAAGAAGTGATCTGCAGGTGTGCGCGAAAACATTACTTTTCCGCATTAGTACCGAAAAAACTTATTTTACTAATCCAGAAGAATATCAAAAAGTTAGGCCTTTTCTAGCAGTAGAAAAAATCTGAGATGGCCATCCACATGACTTAATCATACTTTTAAAAAGTGTGTAAGTCAGGAAATAAAATTGAAAAAATATTATTTTTTATTTAAAAAAACAAGTTTACATGTACCGATTTTAACTCGATTTTAAGTACGAAATACCAACTTGTGTTAAAAAATTTTTATTTCTTTTTGATGTAGAGGCACTCATACAGACATATTTTGGAAATGATGATTGTCAGCTTCTCTGAATGTATAATAATTGATAAAGTAAAAAATGTTTTGAAGGTTAGCGATGTAACAAACAAGTTGTACTAATATCGTTTTTGAGTTTTGGTACCCACTGTAGTTTGTAGATTCGAATTTGAAACAGTCGTGGCAACTAAAAATCTCATTAATTGATATTGCGTGTAAGTAAAATTGTTTGAATGAAATGAAAGTTAGAATAATATTTTAAATATCTCCAAACAGAAGAGCTACATACAATAGGCATTAGCGGAATGAGATAGCAATAAATACCTTAATAAATTTTCATTTTAAAACAATCAGACAAAATAACATGGGTTTAAACTAACCGAACGTTTAAGTTTTATCTAAAATTTAACAAAATGCATAGTCAGGTCTCAAGTTTCTTCTCTTCAATACTAATAAGGCTTTATATTCAAGATTGGATCAAACTGAATTTAGGAAAAGTACTTTTTCAAGAGAATTTTCAAATTAACTTTTTGATTATTTTTTAGATGCAATACAGTTAATACAAAGAATATGTTATTTACCGCCTTGTATTTTATATGTAACAAATTGTATTTTAAAGCCAAAACAATTCTATATAATTATTTGTAAAATTTGAAATTGTAATAGCAAACTGAGCTAAGAGCCAATTGATTAACTTCCTATTAATTCCAATCAAGTAAAAATTACTTCCGTGAAAGTAATTCTTTGGTTAGGAATAACCAGAGTTTGACAAATTGGTTTATAAATAGTACATTTAATTGAAAATTTAAATAAATGTTTTCAGCTGTTTAGGATAAGTTAATTGAGATGACAGAAAGGTTCAATACTAATTAGGTATTTAAAATTTGATTGCAATTATTAAATTAAAATTTCGATTTGATAAGAGAAAGATATTTGAAAATATTTCATTTAAATTCGGAATGCAATGTTAAATTAAAATATATTTCTGGTTAAAACTTGAAGGGATTCGAGTTGAAATAATTTTATTTATGAGAGAAGGCGACGTAAGTAGTTTGATGATGATTCAGTGTAAGAGGTTTATAGAATAAATTTATATCGGATGAAGAAATTTTTGAAATGCTGTTGTAATATTTAAATAATTCAAACAGATGTGTAAATAATTTGATGATATTTAGATTGACGCTTCGTACATTTGTGATGAAGTGTTTAGGTAGGTAAGGTTGTTTTGAATTTATTTATGGTTGTTATTATTGTGTGATGCTGTGACACATTTTTGTGCGAATATCTTGAATTTGGCCAATGATGGTGTAGTAGCCTACATCAAAATATTCAAAGAGGATTTTTGTGAAGAACGAACTGAAGCGAATTCCTTCAAAGAGACTTTGTAGCTTTACAAAGATTAATTTCTGTATTTTGATTGTTAAAATTGTCAAGTACTAGTTAATATGAAGATAATTTATTTGTAAAAACAGACTAAAATTAAATGAAAAGTAAACAGTTAAATTGTTGAAATGGAGAGATGAATTTAATTGGAAGTGACAGTATTAGAAATTTATAAAAAGTTGGGTAGTATTTTATTTAATTACAATAATTATTATTTTGAGTGCCGATTAAAAATTTTACAATTAAAATTAAATTTTGCGTGGAAATGTAAGTTTGAAGGAAATGTGAGATGCACAAACACAACTTTTCATTTTATTTTAAAGTAGCATAAAATTGATTTATTTGCATTTTTATGAAAACTGGCAATGGAATGTGAAAGTCGAAAGCAATTGAAAATTCTAATTTTAGATTATAGAAAAAGGAAATACTGAAACTCAATACACGTTCCATTATACAATGTCAACCTTATCGATTTTCAATTTATTTCACAATAGTGACTGAAATCGGTAATTTAAAAGACATTACATACTTGATTTAGTTTAGACTGCAGAATTTGAGTAAAATACCAATAAGTAGTACGTATTATGTTAATTAATTGAATGGAAAAATGATTTTCCCGAAAGCTATTTAAAGTGACTGTGATTTACTACAATATAGTCTATAAATACTAAACCGACGTTAGACAATAAAATAAAATTCGGGATGACACATGTGATTAAAATACATTAGCTGCATAAATTATCTAAAACTTACTTGATCGACTGTAATTGTTTCTCCAGTATCATCTTCAAGAACGTGGGAAATATGAGATACACCTAAAAAATTAAATATTAGTAAGTAGGTTCATATTTATTTACTTTATTTATTTTTTAGTAATTAAAATTATTATCAACTTCTGTGTCCGACTTTTCTAAATTATTAAAAATTTCATTTTCGTTCTTTTCAATTCGTTTTGGCCGGAAATTAAACCAATGTAACATTTTTAATTTTTATTAAGTCAACACTACTTATTAACAAAACTTTCCCATTACAACGTACGATGTATGTATTTTAATGGCGTTCTAAATGAAATTTAAAAAATTCTGTTTATTAATTCATCATATTATAATAACATAAAAGCGTCTTATATTATCTTGACACAGGAAAATAATAGTAGTAGGTAGGTACTCGGTTTAGAAATACAAAGTACACCAACTTGAACAAAGCATTGAAGTTACAATTATGTAAGTACAAAGTCAAGGGTGTCATACACAAAAAGATCAGAGAGTTCAAACCCTTACCATTGACAAAAAATAAAATTTTAGAAAACATAATAAAATTAGTAATCGATCATATTCAATTTTCTGTTCCTACATTTTTACAGTTTGTGCCTAACAATACACAACAATGTGATTTTGAAATTAAATAGTATATTACGCATCGAGCTGGTAAAGCGAAAATTCAGTATAGCCACCAAGTGAGATAACATCGCTATTTCTTTTCCAATTAAAATTATATCTAAAAAATAGAATATAATCAGTAAACCGCATTTACAAATGAATAAATCAATAACAATTATTGCAATCTCTTAGATTCTATATGTATTACAAATTTTAAGAGACGATATGTGTTAAATATGCCAGTAAGTAATTCTACTGTGTAAAAAAATATATAAAATATATTTAATAAATTATTAAACGATTACTGGCGCGGCGTTATGATCGATAGTGTCATGTTTATTTTAGTTTATACATTCATTCATTCTTTGTAAAAGATGAAGTTTTCAACAATAAATTTTAGTGTACGAAATAACAAATATCCGCATAAGCTCAAATTGACATTCCGTTTTCGATCGGCGAACACGAATTGGCATCACTAGAATAATTATTAACCTTGCTCCGTACTGAATCGATTGATCAAATCCATCACACCGATTCACCACCGACCGATTATACCCATTTGAGATTCAAAATTTTCTAATTTGCACCGAAAAAATTCTGTCATGAATTATCTAACGTTAGTAATTTAGCCCACCCTGTAGAAAGTTTAAAGAATTAAAATAAATTATTTTAGCCAATTCGAATTTTTTCGATAATTATTACACAGTTGAGTAAATAATTTATAGTAGGTAGTAATAAAATTTATTTTTTCTGTCACGAAACATTTTGTAATTCGTTTTCCTTCAATTTCAGTATTAAATTAGTTATTTTAGCAAATGGATCGTAAGGTTAGAGATAAATTAATGACTTGTTGAGTTAATTTAAAATTGTAGGTATATAAAATCAATACAACGTGCTTGGAATAATTAATATTTTATTTGAGTAGTATTTTCAGCAAAATTTATACTGCAATAAAATATTTCTTAAATATAGCTTATTTATTTAAAATTTTAAATGTAAGCAATTTTAATTTTAATATAAAAATATAATAATACAGTATTGTTCCAAATATTATGCTATTGTTATTATAAATTTCTTTTGAATATGATGCTTACGAGTAGGGAAATTAATTTCCAAACACAATTTCTCTTCAAAATTTCAGCTTTAGGCTGAAATATTTAAAAATGCATTAAGAAAAAGTTAAATAAATGATAAATTTTCTTCCAAAGTCAAAAGTTGATTAGATGGCAACCGCAACTTTTGAAACATTTATTGAAAATAAATTTAAACTTTTTAGTTTGTTTTAGTTTCAATTTGAAAGCTAATTTGAAAAGGGTGCTGGTTAAACTTTACATTGTCTAATAACTGTTAGTGGTTTTGTGGTTGTTTAGTTTGTATTGGTGTTTAATTGGTTAAACTTGATTACACGATCTTTTCCTGTAGAAATACTTCTTTTTGTTAAGATTTCGCCCGTAAAACATAAACTACTCGAAGAGGCTAATATATAATTATTATTGGAAGTTCAGTGAAAATATAAAACTACAAAAGACGGAGTAAATTATACAATTACACTTGTAATTATACTAACTACAATGATGATGACCTTGTGTGTTTGATTAAAATTGATGTGCTTTTACACTGCTGAAATTTGCTGTAAATTTTCGTTAGTTGGGCGAGCATAATGACCATGGCCGTTAAAAAAGCTTAATTAAATTAAAAAATAAAAAACCAAAAGTGCTAGCATTTTAAATGTTACTAACATTAATAAAAATAACAAATTTTTGATTTGTTATATAAGTAATAATTTTCTAGTACATAATGTATTTCCTCATTTTCCAGTTAAAATTTTATTATTTTAACGTTTTGTTAAGTTCTGTTAAATATTATGTTTCTAACATTATTTGCAATTTCTTCAAATTTTTCAATTAAATTAAACTGTGAACTTAATTACTTACTGAAAGGTTATGTTTAAATTAATTACATTTCTAAAAAGCATTTAAAACAATATCAATTTTGTAAAATAATAATAATTAATCTTTCTTTCACCCAAGATTGATGGTATATTTTACGAGTATATTAATAAATTGTTTAAGACATTAGATACAAATTTTAAAAATAACTTGGAAATGTTATAGTATGGAATATTAAAATATTAACGATGTGGTTAAGATTTTCCATTTTTTGACGTATGAGTAAAGAGCATTCAAATCTTTAGATAGTATAGTGATAGCTCATATTATTAAGGTCGAAAGTCAATTTATCAACGGCTTATAAATTAACCGAAGTTAATTCATTTAAGCTACTCTGATAATAATTCAATAACATCAGAAGTTTTGAGAGCTGCAATTGAAACATCACAGTAATATCGTATACGCTAGTTTAGTCTAATTGTGGATATCGCAAAGTTAGGGAGAATATGAGAATAGAAAATTCTGAAAGTAAAAAAATTGAAAACCGGTCATGCAATTAAACAACATTATCCATCGTTTTCACTGCTTTATTTGTATTGAGGTTCTTAAAAAATGCGCTACCTCTGCCATAGCCCATAGCTTTATGTCAAACTTTAGATATGTATTGTGAAAGAAGTATTTGCCTTTGTTATCATACGACCAAAACCTTTACTATTTACTTTATTTAATTGTATTTTTTACTTTTGACTAAACAAATATATTTTAATTTTTGGTTTTTGTATTTTTGCCAATTGTATCTCATCTAAGCTGTTGATGTTCGTATTTGATGCCTATAACAAATTCAGTAGGTTAAGAAAGTAGTTCTTTATTTGAAATTAACCGATAACACAGTAGTTTTTAGAAAAATAATTAAATGCAGTAAGTTATTATTCCAATGCTGGTAAAAATTTTTATTTTTATTTTATAAATCTAAAACAAAATTTTAAAACACGCAAATATGTACATTAAAATTAGATAAATTAAACAACGGGCAAAATTCTCTTCATAAAATAACATTAATTATGGTAATCTTTAAACATTATACCAAAGAGAAAGACATTCCTTTAAAAAAAATCCTTTGTATTTCTGGGTAATAAATAATGTAATAGCGGGAGGTTTGTTTTACTTACATTAGGATATTAAAATTTTTTCATTAATTATTATTATATTACAATATTACATTCTTTTGCCAACCGAAAAAAGCTCTTATTGGCAATTTTTTTTACCAACCGTATATCGAAAATCTTCTTTTTGCCAAAAATATATTTTAGTTATTAAAAATGTGTTTACTTTATTTTGTTTATTCGAGTAATTTTTATTTTTAATATTTAATATGCTAAATATTTACATCTTAAATTGCTTAACTTAAATTTAAAATAATTGATTAAACTGACATATATTTAATAATTTTTTATTTTCTCTATGCACCGATTGTTGAAAATATGCAACATAAGCATTTTGACAAGCCGTTTTTCAGATTCGTTTTTACCTAATTTATGGCGATGGTTCCAAATACCATCTAATTATTAGATATTAGATATTATTAACTAAATATCTAATTAGACAGCAAAGACTCAAAAATCATAGGGAACTATTATCTAACAGATTCATCTGGAATATATCTGTAGTAGAAATCGTGCATCAGTCGTAATATTTACAAAAAATATGAAAAGTGAAATTATAAAATTAAATATTAAAATTTACAATATTTAATTTTCCTGTGTGCTGACATAATATGTAAAAAAATATTTTAAAATACGTGATGTACAAAATTAATCTCTGCTTAAAGTAGCCCTGCAATTTACCAGATTGTGCTTGTATATGAATATGATAAATAACTTTTTTTACAATTTTGTTTGTTTTTATCCTTTTTAAAATTAAATATATATACGATAGTACAAAACTCCAATTCTTTTTTCTGTTAACAATAATGATTGATGGAATGTGAGACAAAACTCATCTAGTGAAATAGTTCTTAATGAAAAATGTTTCGTAGTACGTGCAATTTACGTTTGTAAGTAAAATTGAAATTGTTTTTCCAGCCATTTAACAATAAAAAAGCAATTTAAAGACATTCACTATCTAATGATGTCATAAATTTAACAAGATAATTTTGACAGAAATTTAATGGAATAAGTAATCGCTTCATTAACTAATAGAGAAGTGAATTGGTTATCAAGATGCAATATTGCAACTGAGATAAATTTAATTAATGGATTTATGATTAAAGTAAAAATTTTGCAAACGTTTTCACTATTATATGGACATTATCAGACTAGTTTAAAATATTGATATAATAGAAATAAGATAAATTTTCAAAACATTTCATTTTTAAGAAAATTATTATGCAAACAACAGCCAAGCAAATGAAATCCTGTACTTCTAAGTATTCCATTTTCAGAATTAATTATCTAATTTAAGAACTTTAATTGCGCCAAAACTTATAACAAAGAAGTTATTGTTTTAGAATTCAAAACTTCTGGTTTCATCCTAATACCGATTTTGAAATCCAAGTCGTAGCATTTGTGAATAAAAAAATCAAGGAAAAATAAGGAATTTCGAATCGAATAGTTTAAGATAAGATAAGGGGTAATTTAAAAAATTTTAATTCGCAATTGAGCTTAATCTAATTAATTTGTATATAATTTTACAATTTATTAAATAAATTAAGCAGAATTAAAATTATTAGAAATAATATTTTACGGATGAAATAAAAACTAGAAAAATAAACTATTTAAAATATTTAAATTTTTAAACAAAATTTAATTAGTGAATATTAATTCAATGCAATAACGGTGTGAATTCTGGCCTAGATGTTATAAAATACTAATATTTTTAATATTATATCACTTCCCAATCGCAATTTAATGATCCACGAAACTAAATTGCTTAGATTCGTAAGAAGCAAACGTTTCATGATGGATCGGTTTTATTTAACAAAAATTGCAAAAATTTTCTTCTCGTTATACTGTCGGAATTAATTATTACACTAAAATGAAAACATTTGGGAATATCTCATCTTTTATAAAATAATATGTCAATCTAAACCGAAACGCTTGGTTTTATCTCCTTTACTTAAATAACAACTTTAGTGCTTTGTAATTTGAATTAATTTAAAGCTTTGTTTTTAAGTTATAGTACCTTAGGTACGTAAATTGTACTTGAACAAAATTCTTTTTTATGTTAGTCGAGTCGTAACATAAAGCGACTCCCGTGTGATTTGTTGGGTTCGAATAAAACTGTCAAAAAGAAAATCTAAAAGTAAACATTTCGATAAACGATAAGCGCAAGAGTTTTTGAATTTCTCTAATTACTGACTGCCAATATAAAGTATGTAAAAATCCATAACAACTACAGCTAAAATAATAATTGTTATAATAAATTTTGATGCATCAAATAGTACTTAGTTTGGTAAAACAAACTTTTATTTAAAAGATTTTCTTTTATATTTCGTAAAATTTTTAATTTAGAATAATATTTTCCGCAGTGCTTATCGTTAAAAATTTATATTTTCTGCTTTTCCTTCTTTTCATTCTTTTTTTTTCATCTCTTAAAACAAATGTTTTTTACAAAATATTTTATTATTATTGAAACATAGTAAAAATAATTAAAATAAAAAACATACATAAAATTATTAAAACCAAAACAGAAAACATGAAAAATTGTTTAAAATTTATTATGAACAGTTTTGTGACTGAACTTAAATTCTGACTTTAGAATATCTTTTCAGTAATTTGGTGTGAACAATGAACATCCATTGCTTTTGTAACTACTATCATTCTTGTAAGCATATACTTTCAAATAAACTCTTAAAACACAACTGGTCCATATTTTGCCTCCAAAATTTGTATCTTTAAAATATACCAAAACTGTCCTGCTATAATTCAACCATAATTTTGCAATTTTAATAGTATGTTTGGGGTTGGTGTTTTGCATAACTAGAATACTATTATCAAGTTCACTACCAAACTTTACAAAGCCAGCAATGGCTTAAATGGCATAAGTCCGTTAAATTATATGAATATACTACGTTGCTTTCATAATTTTATTATGATAATCTGGAGAGTATCCTTCTAAATGTTTTATAGGCCTCCACGACATTTTCTAGAATACCAGTCGCAATTAATCTGCGATTAAGTCTTAGTAATTAAGGGGAGAGACTTCTGTGGTCGACCTTCTTTGCTGATAAATTTATAATTAAAATTTTATAATAGTACTTATTAAGGCTTACTAAAACAGCATATTTACTCCTAATTTCTCGGGCAGGCATACCTTTTTGAATGGATGCAGCGATGCTCGTCTTTAAATCCTCTCTAATAAGTTAAGGTTTTTGTATTTGACATTAAAAGCAAAATTGATGCAAAAATAATTTATATACAATTATGTTACCATTTATCAAAGGTAATTAAAATCAAAAATTATGTTCAAAGTTCATTTTTTACAATTAAATGAAATCACATTTTTAACCCTCATAAAACTTTTCATATAAAATTTTAATACTAAGAAACAACAGTTTTGATGGTCACTATACAGTGACTCCAGAATAAAGTATATGTATTCCTATGTTAGCAATGTAAATTGTACCATTGTACCTTTTGAAGCTGTTTTACGTCATATAAAAATCGCTTTTACAGCAACATTTATTAGAAATTTTTTGTTGTAAATTTTAATTTCTTCATTTAAGTTTATTAAATAAAATTTTTTTTATAGGTCGCACCGTTTCCGAGTACAGGGACTTAAAAAAGAATTTATAACAAAAATTATTGCAATAAGCGATTTTTGTATGACAAAGAATAACTTCAAAATGTACAATTTCCATTGCTAACGCAGGAATGTACGAATGCTTTCTGAAACCACTGTACTTGTATAATATACAAGTATAATATACAAGTATAATATACAAGTATAATATACAAGTATAATATACAAGTATAATATACAAGTATAATATACAAGTACAGTGGTACATATTATGTACCTATAAGTTACAACCTCTTAGATGTTTAATTGTTGAAGAAGTTGCAGCGCGTGCAAGGTAGCTTTTAATTCTAAACAAAAGATAATATAATTGTCTTGACATATTTTAATTATTATCAGTTTAAAAAAAGAAAATTAAAAAGTTTTTGACTAAACAAACCCCGTTGCTTACGAGATAAGGTAGAGATTAGTTAGATGTTGACATTTCAAAGATTTCTGATATCTGTCTAAATCTAAAATATTTTCCTTTCCATTCTATACTTTTTTTGTGTTTGTGTTGCAAGTTGGGTGCAAAAAACAGTTATGTAAAAAAATTTCCTGATTAAGCTCTTTATCAGCAATGCTTTTGAACAAATCAGGTTGGCTGAACAACATTACAACATTATTTATATTACAAAATTCCAAAATTGGGATTCACATAATTATCTATCTTAACTACCCTTAACAATCGGGGCGTTACAATGTGTCATGATCTTGATACACGATGTTATGGTTTGTTGCAAGTTAGGTAAGTAGGTACATTTTACATAAATTTTCAAGTTTTAGAACAAACAATTTAGAAGTTGAAAAGAAACTGGAGCGTAACTTTTTAAATTACCTAAAAATACAATTTGTTTAAACTTCAACACACTTCCATTAAAATTGGTAATATTATTTTAGACCGATGCAATGTATATATTTGGTAAACACCTAAATGATTATTTAATTATTGTAGCTTTCAATACATCAAGGTATACTTATACCGTATATTATAGTACTAGAATATCAGGTATGTACATACTGGAGAACAAAGTATAGGCTTTTACAATTTCCAAGTAATATATTATTAAGAAGTTATATTAAAAGTCGTTTATATTTTATATTAGCTGGAAAAGTTATAGGTAATAATATTAAACATTAATGTAATTATTATCTTCGAGCAATTTAGAAAATCCAATTACATATTTTGTAAGAAAATAAAAAGTCAACTTTAACTTTTCCAAGTCGTCTTGGGTAACAAATATAATTTAAGTTTTATCATGGAATTTTTTACACGCATCATTCAAAATTTGAGATTAATGCTGATATTTATGTCGCTTAAAACAATTTTAACATTATTTGTGTCTATAAAATTTATCTAACAACAATTAATCAAAAATTATTCTACAGGTATTGCCTGAATAGAAATCTGCGCTTAAAGCTTTATCATATAATTAATCAATTAGCTTGACATGTGCAGTTCCTAAATTACGAAACGATAAAGTATGATAAATAACAAAAACTTTGACATAGACATAATACAACAAAAAAAAATGCATTAGGCATTATTATTATGTATATTTACAGAGATATCTTCATATTTTTATTTTACTAATATAAAATACAGAAGAACAATATTTGTTAAACAACTTTTTGTCGGTTGGGCAAATATTGTTCACCGCACGTAGTAAAAACTAATTCAATTTTGTTTTACTAAGATAATCAAGACAATTTAGTTAACGTTACAAATATGTAAATATTTTAACTGTAATTATGTTTGATTATTACGAAATTACGCTTGAACAAAATTTATCAAAAAAATTCGAAAGCATCTTGCAATAAATTAACTGCATTTCACAAAATGAACCAATTTTCAACTTTACTTTTTTTGCTACTTACGTTTTTGTACGTCTATCTAGTCACGCCGAAGTAATTAATCACAATGTAAAAATATAAAGAAGAATTCAATTTTAAACTCAAATTCAACAAGAAGACGTATTAATTAATTTAGTATTTAATTACTGTCAAATTTATATATATATAACAATATTATTAAATATACTATTACGTAGGTAATTAATAGCAATATAAATTTTCAATCTGTTAATAATAAATTTAACGAAGCAGACATATTATTATGTTTGTATCACCACAGCACGTCAAACTCACGACATAAGTTTCGACCTCTGCAATTTCAAGGTCTGAGACAACATCTCTCGATTGCCAAAATACAGGCTAATTGAAATAAAGAATTTCAATTTCAACCAAATATGATATAAATTTGAAAACCATATTGCTCGTGATGATTTCGTGACAGAAAATCATTAAAATCTAGACTATTTCACCTGACAATATTTCAATATTGTATTATTTTATAGTGAATGTTTTTTTATAGCAACAAAGTATAAAGTGAAGTTCATTAAATTTTTTTAACCTTTAAGACATTGCAGTAAGAAAATTGCGTACATTTTGATTACAAAATTCAAAGTCGGCTTTGTGCTTTCTCAACGAAGTTCTTTACGTAGGTAATTGAATTAATACTAAAACTCGTTTGCTCTTCCAATAATGGAAGAACAAACGGGTTTAGAAGAGGTAAATCATGCATAGATAATGTATTTACCTTAAAACAAACAATTGAAAAACATAGACACCATCAAAGCATTCGACAAAGTAATTCGAAGCAAAATCTGGAACATTATAAAAGAAAGACAGGGTTGCAGCGGGTTTTCTGAGGAGAACAGACGTCATAGTACAGTATAATTAGATGTGAACCCGAAAATCCAAAAAATAAGGGGTTGGATTGTCACAAAATGTTTATTATCAGTTGCTCTATAAGTACTAAAAAGTTTACCGCTTAAGAGCGAAGGGTTTGGGTTGGGCTAGGGGAGGAAGGAGTGAAAACCATACATTTTTTCACAGTTTTTGTGAAATATCTCTATAATGAAGTTAGATAGAGCAAATCCCGCCCTGTACAAAATTAAAGGACGTTACATTTTCTATCAAAATTGTCTTAAACATGTTTTTGGCAAACCCCACAGATTAGAAGATATGGAGGAGGCAAGTTTTAATTAATTTTTGCCTATCTTGAATACTTTTTTCCAGGATTAATATATTTATATGAAAAAAAATCTTTGTAAGAAACAGACTGGCATTTGTAAAAAGCATTTTAATACATTTAATTAAAATTACATATGGACGTACAAGTCTATATCTATATATTATATAAAAATGAAACGTAAAAAATGTATGTACGCTCATGTATTTGCATGTAATAATATTTAGGAAAATCCTATTCGAAACATATTTTAGTACAGATTTTCGTCATAGTTTGTGACGCGCATGAATAGGTTAACGAGATTCCTTTTAAAATGTGCATTACAGGGTTAATATCACTTCTTTTCTCCATCACTTCTATCAGTAATTACAAAATTCTAAAATTAATTAAAAATTACAGTAAAAACAAAAAGTAAGTAAGAAAATTATCAAAACTGTCCTCTCCCCATATCTCCTAATCTATAGAGTTTATCAAAAAAATTTATAGAACCATTTTGTAGAAAATTTTACGGCATTTAATTTTGTATACAATGGTATTTTCGGTATCTTCCATCATTTTCTAGATATTTGACAAAAACTGTAGAAACGTATGGTTTTGACTCTTTACCCCCCTTGCCCCACCCAAACCCGTCGCTCTAGAACGGGAGACTTTTTAGTACTTATAGAGAAACGAGTAATGAACATTTTGTGGCAATTAAACTGTTTATTTTTTGGATTTCCCGGTTTGGGTGTTTTTTAGTCTAATTATACTCTAAATAAGAATAATAGAGATTTCATACTTACTATGCTTTTCGCGGATAACTCCGCCAAAGACTCATTGCAATATGCTCTATAGAAACTAAGTCAAACCTTAAAAGAGTACAATATTATAATAATATCCAACAGTCCACCCCTAAACAAAAGTCATGGCTTTTCAAGGATAGGAATATATAAGATCCAAGATAATACCAATAATACTGAACCACTGAACGACCAGACCATATAGAACAAGTAAAAAGTTTCAATTACCTTGGTTGTACAATTTCCATGTACGACGAGACGGACATACAAAATAAAGTTCAAAAAGGTTAATTCTATGAATAAAACTATTAAAAGAACATTCAAAAACAGAAGCAGCCAGAATACGGCATTGAAATTTTATAAAATTATATCAAAATCAGTAGAAATCTATATGGAAGACCCTAACCAAAGAAAAACAAAATTGTAGTTTTTAAGGAGAATTGTTGGATACAGAGAATCGACAAGAAACGTAACACCGATAAGCGCAACGAACTCAGCATCTTCACCTTTAACGACTGCATAAGGGAATACAGAAATAATTAGAGACCGCATTTACAAAGAATGGAAAGCGTCTGTATATCATAACAAATATATCTATATAAATCCAGAGGCAAAGGAAGTAGAAGCCGACCCCGGAAAAGATTGGATTGCCAAGAGTGACGTAACGGACAGCAAGTTCAATATGTACCACTGATGATGATTAAAAAGGACTGAGAATAATTATCGATTAATCGGAAAACAATGCTTTTTCTAGTGTTGATTAATTGGAAAATAACTGATTAATCGACAAATAATATCGATGGTTTATTGAATAAATATCGATTTTTTGATAATCGTTTTTATACACATGGGAATTTTTTATAAAGAGATTAGTAACTTTCCTGATTAGTTATTAATTAATATAATAATCATTTATAACTTTTAATTATATTACAATAATAATTTTTGATAAATGATGATAAAATAATCATTAAAATCGATTAATATCAATTAATCACATTAATTACCAATTGTTTCTTTTTAATCTTCAACAAAGTTATTAATATACTAACATCAATAACAGTAACAGAAATATCAAATTAAAATATTTAATAGCCAGTATGTGTATATTTTCGTGTATAATCCCATTCGGTTTTTGTATTTAATTTTGGTAGATTTTCATATTATTTTGAATTTGTAAATACTTGAATTTTCCCGAGTTGAACTAGGATCAGCTAGGCGGACACCGATTTGGTCTCGGTAGTTATCGATAAATATTTAACTATCAATATTTGATTTGTATTATCCAATATCGCCCTGCACTATAATATAATCATAATATTGGTCCTACTTTAACATAGTATTATTAAGAGGTATCATTATTTATTAAGATATTGAGCTTCCAACCATTTTACAGTCAAAACGTGGTGTTTCAAAGAAAAAATTTTAAAATTCTGAGTTTCAGCAAAATATTTTATTTTTATAATGCTAAGCAATTTAGACAACAATTTTATTCTTAACAAATAATATTTTTTAATTTACATTGGTTAAATGTCTAAAACATTTAAGAAAAACCACTTGCTTGTTAGCACAGTTGAATTTGAAAAAATACTGGAAAAACAATTAAAAGTTTTAAAATGTATTCAATTTTTTTAAAATTAAGCTTAAAAATTACTTTTAACGTGTAAAATTCAATGAATTTGTATTTAACAATCCAAAAACGCGCGTTGGTAAAATAATAAAATAAAAATGTGAATGTTGCTTGCAGAAGTGTGCATGGAAACGGACAAACATCCCATGAGACAAATTTTTGCATAAACGTGTTTGAGAAAGAACAAAACAAACTTTTAAAATAATATTTATATGAAAACATAGCCAACAACAATACGCGTTTTCAGATTCGGGTTATATAATTTTTAAAAAGTTATTAAAATAACAAAATTTTAACAAAAACCAATATGCTTTTATTTTATAAACATAAACAATTCAACTGACGTAAAAATTAGTAATTCAAAGTTAAATCAATATAATCAAGAAGACAACAATGATAGACCTGTTTCGACCTTATTAGGTCTCATCAGTATCATATAGTTGCATTCTTGAAAATATTGATTTGATTTTTACCTTATATAGCATTTTTCGCGCAATGCTATATGTTGGTATCCAACATACCAAAATACAAAAAATCAAATCAATATTTTCAAGAATGCAATTATATGGTACTGATGAGACTTAATAAGGTCGAAACATGTCTATCATTGTTGTGTTCTTTATTATATTGATTTAACTTTGAATTATTACAATTCTCAGTAGCTAGAATAAGCTACGGCCATATAACCTTAAGGATATGAGTGAGGTTCAATTCTCAACACCCCCTTATGACATGTCAGTTTGACACCTTCGGAAAGTGCTCCGTAGAACACCCTTTGTTTATAATAATTTGATTGTACAAATTAGTATCAACATGTCCAATATTTTCAAATCCAACATGTACCACCAACTCTTCCAACACTGCCCTTTGTAATCTGGAATTTAATTCTAATAATAGGGTTTTTTACGTGGAGAAATTGACTTCAAATTGGGGTGTGTTTTATGAGTCTCAAGGAGATATGTATTACCTATACCTATATTATTTAAAGTTCATCTTATAAGTATAGTTAATACATATAATATACATATTTCATGTTTTTGCCTGAAAAATACGATACTTATAATATAAGTATTGAGTACATACTATATTATATAGTACTCGAATGCATCACACTATTTGAAAACTTAAGTCAAAAATTAAGTTCGAATTTGGCGTTTGTAAACAGTTGAATGTCAAATTCATTGTAAACAATCATTCATTCAAACATAATTCATAGTATAAACAGCTTGTTGTGTGATATGAGGTCCTTGGAGTTGTAATGCATCGATTACATTATCAATAAGTTTTCGTGGTGTAGTGGTTATCACATCCGCCTAACACGCGGAAGGTCCCCGGTTCGATCCCGGGCGAAAACAATTTTTTTGTAAATTACATTCTTTTAATGAATTGTACATGAGGTAATACATACAATAATATAACAGTACAAATTCCACTTAAAATTAATATCTGCCACTTAAATTTAATATTTTTCACTTAGATTTGATGTTTTCCACATAAAATAATGTGCTACTTGGATTTTATACTTGTCACCAGAACACAGTATAATTTTCAAAGTAAATTGCTTATTTTTCACATTACTGTCCGCACACAAAAATTTTTTTGCTTTTGCGAAAATATTATCATTAAAAATGATTTGACATATAGGAATATATTTCATATTTCGTGCAACTTATTATTAAGTTTTATTATTTATAATTATTATTATAATATTATTTATTATTTAGTATTATTATTAAATATTTATTATTAAATTATGAAATAATAGTACAGTGCATGAGAGAAATGCATTTTTTGTAATTTTTATGTTAAGTGGAATAAAAGTTGAAACAGAAGCAAAAAAAAAAGAAATATTATACTTAACAGCGTCGAAAAGTTTGGAAGCAGCTCTTATTTTGTTTAAGAAATTTAACAAAATTGTTTTTATTCAGAACTACTTACTATGATTTGTTTACTAGTCTTTTACTTTCTAGTAAAAAAAAACACTAAATATAAATATTTTATTTTTCAGATAACTTTTAAGTACGAGTCACACTCGATCTCTCATGGGACAAAATAGAATGAGGGTTTAACGTTAAGGGTTAGAAACCTTATCTCGTTATCTCTTGATTGTCACTGACAATGAGTCAAAATGTGTTCAGGTAAGTAATATAATGAAAGTTTTCAATTTTGTGTCAATTCTTTGGTTAGAAATGATCTTACAATATTTTTATAAAAATTACGACAAATTCTCAAATTTCAATAGAAAACTGTTTTGAAAAATGTGTTTTACACAGTAAGGCTCTATCTGAACATCCAGTTGTTAAAGAACCTTGAGTTTATCCAAGGTTTATCCCAAACAAATGAATTATATAATAATTCAAAAACAGAAAACTGAAGAACCATCTGATATAGAAAAGTCAGTAGACGAATACCAGTAACAACTATTTCTTACAATTTATTTATTATAATAACAATGAAACTTAATAGACAACGGACAGCACCTAAAACCATGCATGAGTTCAATGAAACCCACGAGAAAAAGGTTTCAATGTAAACTATTAAACCCATATCATTCCTAGCTGGATTAAGAGTAAAGCAAAACCGTTTTTCTGCTACTTCTGATATTTTCCTAGGTGATCGGTTTTTTGCATGTAAGTTTGAACGTGGAGATGAGTTGTTGAAAATTACTCTCGTCTAGTTTAGGTAAGTTTTTGTTATTGTTTATCGGTTGATTTTAGCTTTAAACAATTTGGGAAACACCTTATTTAATTATTACCTTCATAATTACGTTTATTCTATTTTTCTCTTCCAGCTAATTGTCATGTTTTTCAATTTGGTTTAACCTACTTGTCTTTTTATGTTAATCAATTTGCAATAATATATTAAGACAAATTAGGTTATACTTAAGTCTTGCCTTATTTCCTTCTTGGCACCTTCACCGTCTGAGCTGGTAGCTGTTGAGCGACTGACAGCAAACTGCTTGCTGTGATTTTGTTTTCGTGGAAACCACACCATCGCTTCCGCACTAAATCAACTAGTTGTAACATCGCGGGTTTCTACATAGATTTAAAGCTGTTTTTTCAACCAGCGTGTTGAGGAAAATTCTATTTCCTCCGCAAAAGAAAGAATAATTTTTATTTAAACGTGTTTTGACGGTTGGCAATTTAAATTTTTACTCGCACACGTTTCTGATGCTATACGTTATCGATTACGCTTCATGTTGTAAATATCAGTAAATTCTCAGCAATATTTGCAGTTGGTGCAGTTTGACTAAAAGTTAGGTAAGATAAAAATCTAAAACAATTTAATTTCAGTTGGAAAACTTGTAAGTTAATATTAGAATTTTATAAAAATTATGATATGTGAACTTATCAAGTTTTAGTTTACCTTAATCGAAGTACTAAGAGGAAACATAAAATCTAACTTTCTCTAAGCTACCAAGTTGTAAATAGACCACGTTTTTTTATCTAACTTCCCAAACTTAGTTTAGATTATTATCTTAGTTTTTCGGTAAATGGAACTCGTCTTAACATAATATATCAAATATACAAGTAAGAGTGTGGCTCCGAAATCGCAATATTTAATATTAAAATAGCGAAATAATTAAGTTAAATAACAGTACCTCTGTAGTAACTCTTAGTTGCCACAAAATCGTTGTTTCGTGTAGCGGTGTCAAAAGTATACAAATAGCTATGCCTATTGCTAACCTCCGATAGAAGAGGTACATGAAGAAGAAGCCATAAATTTGTTTAAAACATTAACAAATTACAATAATAACAAAATAAACATTTGCAAAAAACGCTTTAATATATTTAAAAAAATATTTCAACACAAGAAATGCCTCTGCTATACGTTTACTGCCTGTATGCAATTCAAAGTACATAATAATACAACATCCTATATTATATATTGCAATGGCAATGTTGTGATTGTGTGATATATTATTTCGAAAGTCTATCTCGTCAACTTCATTTAATATTTATGATGATTTCGTGCAATCTATAAAAAACGCGTTGAAAGGTTAATTATCATCAGAACTTTTACGTTCATTCCATTTTTATATTTTGCGTGCAGAAATTGTGGCACTTCAATTAAATTCTTCTAATCGGTTAATCAAATTTTCGTAGATCTTAGCACACAATTTAAACTGATTTAAACCTACTCATAAGTCCATATACTATTACCGAACTGATGATCTCATTAAATATATTTTTAAAATGAGATGTACAAAATAAAATCTACATAGACTTTTCATTAAAAGCTGCAATTTCTTTCGATTGCAAAGGAATTGCAAACCATTAATTTTCTAGACGTTACGGGTATTCTGACTAACAATGGAATCATCAAATTTGTTCACTGTTTGATTATACTGTTTCAGCTATTCCCGGTAAATGTCGATCATCGTAATCAGCTTTTATTGGTCAACGGTGAACAATAATTGGTTTCCGTCTCATATTCTTCTAAAATACTACAATTTTTACCAAAAAAATTGTCAAACGATGAAATTAAACTAAGTTAAATAATATTTAATATTATTGCGGATGGTAGTTACTTAGAAAAATTATCCCGGAAAGCCAAAGAATAGAAAGATTATTATTCAGGAATTCCTGAATTTCAAATATTATACAATGAGTGTGTTCTAATAAATAACAAAGACAGGGGTTTCTAAAGATACAAAAAATAATAAAAATCGGAAAATAGCGAAAAACGTTATTCGGTTTTGTAAATGAATTGATCAGTACGCAAATAACTGTTATTATATTACCTATTACGTAAAGTGTATTGTTTGTATTGTACTTTCAAAAATTAAGTTATTTTGAAAAATTAGATAAGACTATTGTTTGAGCATTACTAAAACAATTACTCTATTAAATTGTATTAATAAAAACATAGCAATAAATAATAATGTATAGTATAAAGAATTTTATTTTGTAAACAATTTTGATTTAAAAATATTGCGAACCTACATAATATTAAATAATATATGAATTTTTGATTTTATGTCTGTTATTTTATTATCCGAATAATAATTTATTGATATAAATTCTTTCATTCTTTCATGTTTTCATTAAATTGTTTTTCAATAATGTAAAATTAAAAAACCAAGTTTCCACTTTATTGTAAACCATATAACTTAATAAAAATATAGTTGAAAATTTCTTAAGTTATGACCACTACTCTAAACTGTAGTTCAAAATATGCGTACTACGTAAATTACAGTTTAAATTAATTCTGCTTAAATAAATTTAATGATTCGCTTGCATTTAATCCCAAAACCCCAGATATATTTAATAATTTAATTGACTTAAATTATTTAAAACGTACATAAAGCCGGTGCATACATATACGAGTAGGTAGTTGTTTCCACAGTTTAAATTAACTTTTTGTTTTAGTAGGTATAGTAGGTATGTATACTTAATAACAAATAAACACAATTAAAAAAGTTTAATTTGCAAAGTCAGAAGCTACGTATGTAGAAGGTTACTAAATGATCAATAAAAGAAGAAAAAGCTACACCAATAATAAAAGCTTTCATTTTATTTTATCGGATGTACCCAGCTAATATATTTTTAATTTGTGTAACAATAATAAAATACTACGTAGTACCTACATTCAAAAAAATGTAGCTACATGTTTACATCATAGATATTAGTTTCTACTTCACAAGTTATGAATTATATAGTTTTGTAAAATTGAATTCCATTTTACGATAAATGAAAATGATTTACAGTACTATAATTTATCAATCAATCAAAAATATTAAATTAATGTTAGTAAAGAGTGTTTCCCGGAAATCGTCATCAAAACAACATTTCCCTGCTTACCTATGTAAATGCGCAGGGAATTTCCCTGACTAATCCGGTAATAATAATTATTATTAGAAATTGTAAAAAAGTTGTTTGTAACTACTGTGGAGTCAACAAATTGGTCATTATCACGATTTTTATGCGTTTTACTCGTATATCACTTTAAAGATTTCTAATACCTTTAAGAACAACACCCTTTATATATTATTTACTATAGATTTATAATATAGAAGTGTTGAGGTCTTAATTTTTATTAATATTAGCTTCACATACTATATAATATAAATTTATAAAGCAAATGGGATGACGGGTTATCTAAAATATAATCAACAATTTATAAAAACTGAAATTTATGAACTATTTGAACTTTTGACCAAGCTTCGATTGATTTTAAAAATGGTTGAATCGAAATAATTGATAGCTGTTATTACTAAATTTTAATTTCTTTTGTAAATATCATATTCGCGTGTTGTACGTTAACAAATTAATGCATACGTAATTGTCAAATAATATTCGTAAAATTAATTTTTTTAAAATACTTTGTTTTCGGCTAAACAGGTAGAAAGTTCCTTTACTTATCTTTAATTACATTATTTGTTTCATCCAGCTTTGTACCCTAGCCCTGATTCTAGGATAATACGCCTTGTTCAAATATCTACTGCCTACAATGTCTATTGTTTGAAAAATTACACAAACCAGCGATACATCGATTGTCTTATAATGTTAGTTTTTGGAACCTCGCTATTGTTAAAAGTATTTCTATTCAAGAAAGTTGTCGATTAAACAACGAGCAACTATGTCTATTAACAACTAAGCTTGTCAAATATAGTGTAGGATAGTTATATATGGGAAGAATATTTCTTTACTAGCTCTAGTGCTATGTATTTTATAACTTATTTAGTCGATACTAATAATTTATTCGTTCTTTAGAATTGTAGAATTTTATGATTTTGCTATTTTGCAATAAAATAAATATTGTATGAAATAATTAAATCTTACTACTTTTGTAACCAAATATTGCCAGATCTTGTCAGAGTATAACTTTGTGTAGCACTCTGTACACAGCATTCCTCTAGTGGCATTGGCACTTCCAAATAAAAATGTTTTTTTTTATTTCCTATGTAGCTGAAGTAACGTACATTTGTAATTCTGAAGCGGCTATAAGTAAATTAAAAGTTTTGTTGGTGTATCATCGTGTTTATTTTCGATAAATCAATCAATTTTCAATTTACTTCTCCGAAAGTTATTCAAGATTAAAGTGGTATTCATGGTGGATATTATAGTTTTCTTGAATAACTTTCGGAAGAGTGAATTTATCGAAAAATCATAAGAAATCTTTTTTGTAGTGGATTCAATTCTCTATATAAATATAAATTGTTCATTGGTGTAACCTGATTTGTTTTAGAGAAAAACAATTAAATGCAAAAAGTCCAAAAATCCCATGTTATTTAAATGGGAATTGTAATACGATTTCGGCACGGTTTAATTACAAAATTAAGAGTTTTTTTGGGTTGGATATTTTTTTTTGGGGCAGAACCTAAAAATTCATGGGGCGGCAGCAAAATAAAAACCAACTTGGGAAATAACGGACACCCAGATAACGCATATGGTTTTTGTACACTTGATGATGTGATCCAAGGGATTGAATGAATTTGGTTTCCAACATCGCACATGTGGGTGGTTGTCCATGTGAACGAGTTGATACGGGATTGAATGCGACCGTGGAGTGGACGAGTCATTACACGGGAAGAACGATCAGGGTCCAATGTTGCTGAAAAATAAACTATTAATGTCATCTGATAGATGGTAATGGTAGGTATCTCCTACTAAACACATAATATAATAATGATTTTAATCCAGCGTCAAAACGTTTTTTAAATATTAAAATTTACATAGCCACTTATGGGTAAGTAAATCTTTAAATGCGATTTGTGCGAAATATGAAACTTGTGACTCTGATCATTCTTCCCGTGTACTCTTCATTTGGTTCCATGCAAAGGAACCTGCTAGCTTTGTAACGTTGACTACTCGATGATGGACTGAATTAGTGCGTAATTGGTCGTGGTACTTGAAAGATACTTAATGTTGTAGATCATTTAGTGTGGACGTAGATATGCTATTTTTATTGTTTAATAAAGATTTAGTAAAGATTAAAGAAGATTTATTTGTACTCAAATGTAATGTGATTTGAATGGGCGGTTTTGGTTAATCGATCCAATCAGGGATGTTAAAAATTGATAACACAATTATTAGGTAAAGAACTGTGTTTGATTATGTTTTGATATTTGTGATCTTGTTTGAGTCCTGTCGTTAAACAGGAGGATAAGAAAGCGACATTCGATTCGTATGAAGTGGACCATTGAATCTTGTAATGAAAAGGTGCTAATATGGGTAAGTTTCATTTTAATATTATTATGATATATTAAATTTTTGAATGAAGTAATTTAGTGTTATAAAGTTGTCTAGCTATCAGTTAGAGTAGCGCTACAGCCTCCATTCAGATGCACAGAGCTTTTGAACTGGGTTTCTCCCTCAGAGATTAATTCTGACACTGTTTTCGGTTGACACCTGGGGATTCTAGTCTTCAACTAGAGATTTGCATCTTACTTGCTGTTGTTTGTAATAAATTGGATGGTTGGATCGAGTAATGTAGTCACTTACTGATCTATGTTAGTTTCATAGCTGGAATGTCATGTAACACGTCTACCCTTTTTTGGTGGATAAGTAAATAATGTTGAGTTGAGGACTAGCATTACTTTTTGGATTTATTTATTGGGTATATAGAAAAGATTTGCTGAAGCTTACCTAAGCCCTCACATACCACCTGAGTATAGTCATAGTCATAGCACGAGATTTTCACATTATTTGAGTGCTTCGGTGCTTCAAGCAATGTGCTTGACAAGTGCTTTAGCAATTATGGTATAATGTTAACAATATAATCTATTTAAAAAAGATTTTATATTATTAAATAAGTAAATATCTAATTGTTGTGATTGCGTTGATTGCAATGAAAACTTCGGTTTCTGTACAAACTACAACCACAAAAAGAAACGATAATTATTAGTTAGATCCATATCCTGGATTGATATTCGCTGAAAAATTAGCAAAAATATTCGGTTGGAAAACCTTAATATATAGTAGACTGCTGTTTCATTCGTTACATTGCACACGTGACATAGCAATCCTTTAGTCCTGCATTATTGACAAAATGAAAAATAAATTTAAACATAGCAATTTCCACCGACATATAAATTTGTCTCGAAGCTAAACAATAGCTGTCCTTATGCAGATATCCTTTTAATATTTTCAATCTATTTTCAACGCCAATTTTGAACTAGCAATCTTAAGATATTAAAAAAATTTATTTCTGCAGCTAAACATGTAAATAGGGCTAATCTTGAAAGAGAAAGCATTTAATCATAATTCATTAAAACTACACATTGAAAATACACAAGGAATATTATAAATTCGAGTGGCGTGGTTTTGGTAATTAGTAGATATAATTAAAATACAAAATTACTTCATTATGAACTTGAAACTAACTTCTATAGTACGAGTATAGTTAAACAAACAAGTTTCGGTAGCATGAAAACTTCAACACAAGTAATTTTAAACTTCCAAGTATTAGCAGAGCGAATGTTGGATCAATCTTATATTAGAACTCTGTGAAAGTGTCGCAAAATGAAAGAATTTCTTTGCTATAACTGATCGTTTGATAATACCCGTTTTATAATACTTGTAAGTTACAATGAAATTTTGGTAAACAATCTAAAAAAAAAGCTGGACTAACTTAATAGAATGCTTTATAAGCTTCGAATTTCATTAAAAACTATGCTGTTCGGAATATTTGTAATTTTATATTCTCTCGGGATTTTTATTTATCGTTCAAAAAATTTTCCGACTTTTCCGAGATCAAATTAATGAAAATGATAGGTGGCAATTGGTAAATTACAATGGACATCGACATGTTCAGGGTTAATACCTATAATAAAAAAAATGTCCCGATGTTTAGTTATAGTTTTTCAATCGACATGGTTGTTCGGAAAGTGTTACGTGCCGTTCTTGGTATTAACAACAAATACGATGTTTAGAGCTTCACAAAATATAAAACAGCTACTCAAACTTCTTGCCCAATATCTATTTTACAAATAAAGTAAATCCGTTAGTAAATAATATCAGACAACTGTAACATTCAAACTTGCGAACAATCGTTTGCTACTAAATAATAATCTCTGAATAAACATTGTTTAACATCATATTATATAATTTAAAGCTTGAGTTTATCAGTTATTACATTCCTTTTTGATGGAGACTAGAACTACCAAAATATAATTTAAAAAATATTGGTTTTAATAAATTATTTTAAACAATTACTATTTTGTCATTATTTTATTACAAAACTTACTTAACCATATCGCTGTTTACCAGTTAGTGCTAAGTACATTATATTAAAATAAAACTACAAGGGTGTTTGTGAAATTTTAAATTGAACTTCGTGTGCATGCATCTAGTGTTAGTTCAGTTTTATCGTGCAATTTCATGTTCTCTTCGTCACGTTTGATATCATTCTACCAGTCAGTGTTTTTATTTCTTTCACTACAAAATTCATTTGGTATATATACATAGCTTTGAAGATTTCAGTTTTGATATTATGTTATTATGACACTTTGGTTTATTAAAATTGTTATTTTGTTATTACATATATATCAAATAAAGCAAGACTTTTTTTAGTTTCAAAAGAATATTCATACCAGAACCATTGTTCGTTTATGATATATTTTACATTCCAATTAAATCCACTCTTTAAAATTCATGTAACAGCAGCAAAATTGCGTTCAGCAAATAGATTTGTTAAGGCAATTCTATTACTACTCGTAATAGCCAACAAATGTTTCGTTACCCGTAATTAACTAATTGCTGCTTCATTGTTCCTTTGTGATTTTATTTGTCTTTGTTAAACTAACTTCCCGAGTTGACCACGACTCTTAGTCACCGGAGAAAAAATTTTTTCTGTAAGCAAATAAAGAAATAAACAAACCACTTGATAAACGTTTTCACTAATTGGACAATCGTTAGGTAGCAAATGTAAAATCCAAAATTCTAATAATTATAATGTGCAAAATTATAATAAAATTTATTCCGGATAGTCTTCAATTGGACATAGTTGTGCAGAAACCTACCAACCCAATAAAGCAATTATTATATTGAGAAAATAAATAAATTAGATTTAATTTAAAAACCTGTATTGGTTAGAACATTTGTGTTGTATTGTGAAAATGCTTTTCTAAGTTACTTTTTGGTCAAAAATACTCAAATTACATAATGTTGGTTGGTCCGGTTGGTTATGGCATCATAACTACGTCCAATTATTTCTACGCTAAAATCCTGATAGATTGGCTTGTACAGAGGTAAGATGGGATAAATTTATTAATACAATATTTTTAATTGGACACGATATATTACAAGAGGTTTACCGTAGTGGAAGCAAAAAGCAATTAAATTTTTACACCTAGCAAACCTTGGTTAAAATTTATTTATTCTACGCTACACATTTCTTTGTGTTATATTATCATAGAAAATAGATGCCAGAAAATTTTGATTTACTAATAATTTCAAAATTGAAATTTTATAGAAATGCAGTAAGGAAATTTGAACACTAGTTGCTTATTTCGTATGCAAAGATATGCTAAAACAATATTCTATTGCATACGGAGTCGAGTAGCGCAAACTTAAATCGATTTTCTTTTCTATGTTACAAAATAAATAGCAGTCGATACAAGTTCGAATAAATAGTATTCCAATTGTAGTAACATTATATATAAGTACAATGAGTTATATGTACTTAAATAAATAATATTAAACTTAATATTTTAGTATAAGATATTTCAGATACTTATGACAAAAATTATGGAAGGCTTCCAACGTAACAGTTACGTGTTATTTTGCAAAGACTTTTGTTTTCAAGTGTTAGCAAAAAAATGTATGCATTTTATATGAATTGATTTCGTAAAAACGTAAGGGAAAGAAAAAAAGTTTATGTATATTTTGTCAATAACGTACATTTTTTGAAAACAGGAGAAGTAACAAGTATAATATATACTTACTTAGAAATTGGATAACATTATTATCTCGCTTAATTTAATAGTTATTAAAAGACAATATAATTTTTAAACTAGATTATTATTATTTAACAAGTTCGTATCACACCTAAAAATAACCTTATTATTATTAAGTACTCAGTAGGTATAACCATATTTATCACAAAAAGGACAAAAAAATTTGTTTTCTCTGAAGCACCCTTAGTTGTTTTATTAATTTGGTAAACGACACGGAATACCACTTGTTTGCAGAAGGATCATTTATCTATTCTTTGCAGCTCTGCCTGCAGTATAGTCAGTTCGGTAGGGTTTTTACTTCAAACGCGATTCGTTTAAATATAATTCTAAAATAAACATAAAAAATGCTATTTTAATATTAACATAAGAAATTAGCATTAGAAAAATATGCAGGCATTTAAGTACAAACATTTTTATTCGGCTGAATAAGAATCTTCACTGTAATTTTTGAATTTGTATCATAGATTCGGTGAGAACTCACAACTATACTATTATTATATTTATAATCTGAACATGTAAGATGTGCAGACACATTAATAATACAATTTATGCAGATATCCAATAAATTACAAGTGAATTTTTAAAACTGTATTATTTTTGTCTTTTGGGGATATTCACAAAAATATAAAAGCATTGTTTGCTAATTTAGGAAATTCGTACATCTAGAACAAAGCCTGAACGATCCTGAAAATTTGAGGAAAACTAATTGATTGAATTTTAAGTAGATTATTACCAAAAATAGGTTAGCAATGGACTTGATATATTATTTTAGATAACAATTTTTTTTAAATTAAGTATATTATTTATAATACAATAATAATTTGGAAATTAATTATTGAAGCAGTCTTTCAAAATGTATCAAATTCGGTCAAAGCAAATATAGGTCGTTATAAGCTAAATATAGATTTGTTTAAAAAATAAAAGAAATATACTTTATTAAAAAGTTTCTGTAAGTTATTGTCTTTATGCAAAGTATATGACCTAATTATACATTGAGATCGATTACCATCAATTAAGTAGAACTTATATAATATTAATAACATACACATTGTGTACATATTTACTATAAGCAAGGTTCAACTAACTATTCGTAAAATTAGCAATGCTAAAATATAACTTTGAGGGTTAATGTAAACAATTTCAATATTTAAAAATCCGAAAAGTATAATAATTATTATTGATTGAAACATGTACATACCTACTGGGGGAACCTACACTTATAAGTTTCTACATATCTACATATAATTCATATTGTAGAATTTATAGTAATATAAATGTCAAAATAATATACAACAAAAGAACAAATCTAAAGCTTTTATTCGTGCAGGTTTTCTAAAACTTCAGCATATCTTCGCCTGAATATTTTACTTACATATACCAAATAACAACCAATAATATAACGTATACGTATGACTGGTTTTAACCAATGATAATCTACCTTAAAAGTTATTCACATTTTATTATTTTCGTTAGATCTATATTTAGATTTCTACAATAAAGAAATTTCTAGATTATTCCACACAATCGAATTTGCCAAGTGTTTATCGCACTCATATTTCTTTACAATCATGGTTTAAATAAAATTACCCTTGAACGAAATTATTCAAAACTGTCTAGATAAATAGTTAGGTACCGCATTATTCAAAATTTTGCAAAATTCTTAAAATGTTTGAATTTGAATTTAATACTTTAGGATTAAGCAGATTTTAGTTTTGGCAAGTCAAGTGGGCGTTGAAAATTAAGTAAACATTTTTTTCCTGCACACAGAGAAATATTTAAGCAAATGTGTGTTAAAATCAAGTATTTGCGTGCTTCGATTCCAGCCTAGTAAGCTGCATACTTCAAGTCAAGCATTGCTTACTTATTTAACGGTTATAATTAAATTCAACCCATCAGTGTGTTAATTTTTAAGAATTTTCATACTTAAATGTTAGCAATCAGCGTGCTTGAATTTGACATTCAACTGGGTTGACTTTTAAGCATTTACATACTTAATACAAGCATTTAACGTGGTTGAATTTGACACACAACTGGGTTGATTTTTAAACAAATACATACTTAAACACAAGTATTTATCAGGGTTGAATTTTACATATAAGTGAGTTGATTTTTAAGTATTTACATACCTAATACTTACTTACCTGCAAATCTGAAAAATGTCGGTTTATAAAATAGCCAAAGAGACATTATGCTTGTAAACCTTATGTGTTTTAATTAATATTATAATATTAACTAAAACACATTTTACAAACAATGTTTCTTTGGCTATTTTATAGGCTGACATTTTTTAAATTTGGTTGCTAACAGGTATTTGCCCTCTACACAGGTATAGAAGTTAAAATTTATAGATACATAAGTACACAAAAGTTTAAAATTTAGCAAAAGTAATACACTTTCCTATCAATTATTATCATTTTCGTTAGGAAGTACTTACCTTCGCGAAGTATCGAAGTACTACCCTTCATAATAGTATTATGAATATTGTTACTATTTTTTGTGTTTCCTGTAAAAAATATTTAGCTAGTAAAAATAAAAAAAAATATCAAGTTTAAATTTCAAAGAATTTATTTATAATAATTGTCATAATGTAATAAAATAAAACTTAAGTTAGCCTTATAATCCTAATTAATATACAAAAACATATTTTTATAAATTTATAAACTAAAAAATAAATACATAATTTATTTAGAAACAAAATCAGAAAATATCATGCAAACAAATTTACGATATTAATCGAAGAAGTACAAAATTAATACATCAATAAATAACTTCAAAAGAACAAAACCATTTAATTTTAAATGATTATTTATTCACAACTTACCTAAAAATTTTTCTATAATGTTTTGTCCAAATCCCCAGTAAGAGAAGGTTTCTGACTACTTCAAAATTATTGTTTTAGGTAGTTATCAGAATTAAAAATTGTTAATATTCTGTTGATCAATTGGTCATCTTCATCCATTTTCAAAAATATTTGCACTTTGTTTATAGATCACACAACCACTTTACACTTCGTTGAAACGAACATGAACTTTTCATAACTACCAAAATTATGGGAATGAAAGAACTCCGTCTAAACATCGCGATTGTCTTACATATTATCTAGGACTGGGGTCGGCATTATTTTACGAATTTTGCAGTTTTCGCTAATCTTTTAAACCAAGTGTCAGCTCTGCTACCTGTGCTTATTTTTTTGTTAGCGAATTATTTGCGTGGTTTTTAAGTATGCAATTGACGATTCAAGATAAGCGATACGCCACCAACGGTCGCCGGTTGAACTAAGTTGAGAGACATTCAGGTCTATTATGTATCCCAAACGTTATTATAAAGGTGACAGTTATGACATAATATTGAAGGATTTCGGCAAATTGGTATTACCTATCGTTTTCACAAAGCGTTATTTTAACAAGATCTAGATAATAATGATTTTCTTACCATTTATAGTGCATACCAATTTGTCAAAACCTTTATTTTATTTCATAACTGTCACCTTTATAATAACTTTTGGGATACATAATAGACCGGATTGTTTATTTTGTGTAATGGGAGTGCAAGGTTAGTTTTTCTGTTGTTCCTTTTGACTAGAACGCTAGTATACATAAATTCAGAGAAGACCAAGCAAAAAGAACCTCCAGTATACAGCGGCAAAATTTGGAAAACAAAATTTTTGTACAAACACCTAAATGCGCCTAAATGTTTACGTTGCCGGGCGAAGTTCTATTCGCATTACAAATCTCAATTGACTGTTAAGTTCATCACTGGCGTTTAACCTGGAGGCAAAATCACATTTATTAATAAGCCATATAGATATCGAGCTTCGGATAAGGTCATTTTTGAGAATAGTGGAGTTGTCACAAAATTGACTCGAGGAGAAGATGCGATAATGATGATAAAGGATTTTTTCTAATTTTACTGAAAATAAAAAATAGAAAATAATTTAGACATGCAGCCGTTTAAATAAAGATATATTTTATTATTTAATTTGGAAAGTTTTTATCACACAAATTTTGAATCATGTTTTCCATAAAAATATTTCTTAATAATTACAAACAGCATTTCTTTTGCAAATTCATGGTTATAATCTACTTCGATAGTAACAAAACTTCTATCGAATAATCCATACAATACAAAATAAGTTTTGCATAAATTTAAAAGGGCGATTTCCATTTGGATCTTCCCATAATGTTTACATCTTTTTAATGTCCACGTATTATTATCTTGAATCTCTGGTAAATTTGTATTTAAATCCCTAGTAAACCATCGTGGTTATTCTTTCCTGCACATAAATAAATATTTGTTGTAAGTTATATTATTTTTATAATTAAACAAAAAAACTTATATTCATACATGCATTTTATTTCTAACAATGCTGTTGGTTTTCCATTTTCCATTATTATCTCATCGGGGAAATATGCCAACATTTAATATTTCGATTTCATCCTCTTCCTCGTCGATATCTACTTTTCTTTGGAAACAAGGCATTTCACCTATAGGAACTGCCTTTACTTATCAGAAGTGATCCCTTTTTGTGTCAATCTGTGAAATTTCTTCCAATTTGTTTATAGTATACTTAACCTAAAAAAAATGTTATTAAAAGACATTAACTACATACTCAATCAAAACCATAGCTAGCACATTTAAGTAATATGTAATATCTAATGCAGATATTAGTATATGCTTACATTTTCCATTTGATAACTTTGTTATATAGAAGAAAACTTGTGATAACCTAGAAATACAAAATAATTTTCTTTTATATGTTATTATAACTAGAAAAAGAGATTCTACCAACCTCAAAGGTGTTTAATTAGTTTAAGATTATACGATGATTTTAACATAAACACTTAAAAACTATTACTTCCAAAAAATCACAAAAACTTTAATCAAAACATCCATGTATTCGCTTTAAAACAACGTAAACAAAACAAACGATGTCTCTCAAATTAGTTACGATTTCTGCCGCACTGGCGCTGAGATCTTAAATTCGTTCGCCTATAGTAGAATTTAAGTAATCGTATTCAAACTTTAAGTATGTGTGCATACTTAAATATGTTTTTAAGAATTTTCTTACTTAAATTTAAGTATTATCATATTGAATTGCATTTTAAGTATTTATATGCTTAAATTGGAAACATTACATTGCTTAATTATTATTCCAACTACGTACGTGCTTAACTTTTAACTACGAAGTGGTAAAAATCAAGCATTTTAAAAATACTATTTCTTAACCCCCATATAGTTAACCTTGTACTATGCAAAATATTTTTGTGTGTGATAATAGTTATTTTACTTAACCGAAAGGAAAGTGGAAATTTGCTGGGAAACTGATTAAGCTCCAAGATTAACCGACTTATTCGATAAAATTTTATACTTTTTTTTAAAAGTCGGTTCTGAAAATAGTTGAAACTTTCCCAAAACCTTATTTTTAAATTTTTCAGCAAATTAGTTTTGCTAAGGTAAACAAGGTGCGTTCGGTTAATTCTATATTCAATATTTTATTCTTTTTTTTATTAATATTATTATTAACTACTATTAACATTATTAGAATAGATAAAAAATGTCGAACATTTTTATAACAAAACTAATTTTATTGATTAACAAAATACCTAGCTTGTCATTTATTTGTTATTTTTAGCGCTGGTTAATAATAATTTACATACGAGACATACTTAAGATCTATATCGTCACATAGAAAACAAATTATTGAATATTTTGTAGATAATATTATAATAATTATATTTTATTTTACAATAAACCATTTTATTGTTATGAATACTAACAATGACTGTATTGTATTTATTATATTTTATAACAATGTAGCATGACGCTCGATAACAACTATTTCAATAACTGTTTTTTTTGCATTTAGACTTTTGACTACGACATTTTATAATTTTTAATATAATCATTACTACAAATTCATTACTTTAAAAAATATTATCTTTATGAAACTATATTGCGTGTTAACTCACACACGCATTGAAATAAATTATGCTATATAATTTGCGAGTAAATGATTAATTGAAGTTGGTAGGTATACCTACTAAATTTATGTTATAAATGCAAAGTTTTAAACAATACTTTGTTTTAATATATACTTATTAGATAGATAGTGGATCGGGGTAGCAGGAACACTGCCTCGGGCCTTACAATTTTAGAAAACCTCACTTTTAGCTAATTTGATTTTCCACGCCATTGTAAAAATATTTCATGGATTAAATAATACTGTTTTATTGTTTCAAAATGTTGGGTATTTCATTTTGTTTAAAATTCATTAGGGAATCAGGGAAATATGACCTTTAGATTTAAAATTTTTTTATTTATATTTGAAGTGAATTTTATAATGTGAAAAGATTGTGGATCTACCTAGTGAAATTATTTTAATATTATTGTTTATTTTAAAATATTAACTTAGGGTAGGAGCGCCTAAGAGTACGCGTTCCCTAAGAGTACGCATAGGAAATTACCGTTGGTACAATTTGTTTAGAAAAAATTCTTTAATGCCAGTTGAGAGCTGTTAGTAAGTGGATGAATTAGATTACATTGTTTTCATCTTGTCGATTATTACGCCGAAATTGTAGCAAATAAACAGATTTTCGAAGTATTTTTGTAACATTTTGAGCGTACGAACTAAGCCATTGTGTTTACTACATGTTTCAATTTTAAATTACTAAGTTTCTATTATTTAACGTTGGGATTAAGCTATACAATCATATATAAATCTGACGCTGAAAGGTTTCTGATATTGATAATTTATAATAAAATAGATAAATTCAACGTTGAACCAAAGAGTACGCAGCATACTCCATTGCTACCTGCGTAGTACTCTTAGGATACGTTTTTGTATTTTTATCAATTTTATTATTTCTTTCTGCTTTATGAATAATAAAACATAGTTGTTTTGCTTATTTTTTGATTTTCGTAATGTTTAGTATTTTTTTTCGTTTAATTAATTATTAATTAATTAAACCTTTAACCCCTTACCGCATACGAAGCCATATATGGTCATATTTTTGTGTGATATAAATTTTATTTTATAAAAACAACTTCTAATCATAATTTTGGTGTAACGGAACATATTTTAATTCATACAATGAGGGGTTAGCAACTTCATAATCAATGCGTACTCTTAAGACCACCACTGCGTACTCTTAGACTCATATGGCTCCAATAGTACGCATTTTTGATTTCTTACTTGAAGCTGCATATTTTTGTTTGTAATTATAAGAACAACTATTCTTTTATACCAATTATACTAGAGATATAACTCTTTGATTTGCTGCAAAAAAAATTTATTTCGTTCATAATTGATATTTTTATAGCAAATCATACGTTAAGTGCGTACTCTTAGGCGCTCCCACCCATATTAGCTTATTTGTTTACTATGTTTAATATTATGTTGGATAGTAAATTTTAAATAAATTTATATTTTACCTATTAGCAAGATAATTACAAAAGCTTCCATTAACACATAAATAATAAAGTATTTTTATAGAGCTAATTGCAGTAACCATTAAATATTTCAATGGTTTTGTATTTCAATAGAATATTGAAACAAAACTATAAATAGATTGTTGAATTATTACATCTGATAAAAAAAATTAAATTAATTTTTTTTTAAATTAAATTAAATATTATTGAACAAAATTTAAATTTTACAATTTAGTTAATTATTATTATTCTAAATATTATCATGATTTATTGTCGTTGATTCGTCTAATCTTCATTTTCATTAGAAATTAATTACATTTCACCAAACACTCCATCCTTTCTGAATTTTCAATCAAACGTACATTATACCATTAATAACAATAGGTATTTTATTTTTTTAAATCTATAATTATTACAATAAATTATCAAGTTCAATCAACAGAACACCATACTATCAGGTCGGCAATTCTCGACATTGTAGTGCAGAATAAAAGCTCGACAACTGCACACAAATTTTTATGGAATATTTAAATCTCCCGTCAAGTTATAAAATTTAAATTTTAAAATATTGAAAATATAAATTTTAAATCATTCATATTAAAATAATCTTTGTTAATACTGCCGTTGGCTAATAAAAACAAACATGACAGTAGAGACTGCTGTCGCACAGTATAAAAAGTTAATTAATTGAAATTTTAAAAACTGGCTGCTAGTAGCTACTATAAAAATTTGTCTTTATTTCTGGCATAATGTTAATCAATTAAATTGCTTTTGTTTCGAAAATTCATAGTATTTTAAAATGCAATCAAAATGTACATTATTTTTAATTGGTTTAGTGTTTTCTTTCACAATTTTACTATTATTAATAATTTGCTTCTATTAATTAAATGAATGTTTGTTTAAATTTTGTGACAATATAACATTAAAACTAGAAAAAAGTTATTAACTCGAAGTCCAGGGATGTCAAGTTATTCTTTTATGTTATAAATGTACGAAATGCTCTATTAATAAAAAGAAATTCATTTGATAAAACTGGAATCTCTAGAATATTTTGTTTTCAACAATTTCGCAAAATTTCTAGTTGTTGAATTTTTCTATTTGCAACTGCACTTTTTTATGAGTGGAATTTAATATTGTGCTAGATTCTCGTGTGCTGCCTGCTTCAAGTAACAGCAATTTCATTTCTAATCTTCTTTTCTTTGGTTATTGCATTACCAACAGTTGTACTTTTAAATAATAAACTTGTGAAATCTCTTTTCATTACCAGTTCAATTGGAAGTGCTACTCAAATAGTTTACATTACATTTAATATTATACAATATCAAAACTTTGCGTATTATTTAAGGCGAAAGTAAATATTTCTAAAATAAAATTTTATTATAATTAAAAACTTTAAAACCATTATTAGTGATATTGGAAAATCGAGATACTGTTTCTTTCTGCATTAAAGAAACCTTAAAATGAGTATTGATTTTGTTCCATTAGATAAGTTTTATATGTATAATTAATTAAACTGAAGGAAAAAGTTTTATAACATAAAATAAACAGCGGATATCCAGTTGTCAAACTGATTTTATTACATTATTCTTGATATAGTAGACAAAATCTGAACTTGATATAACATAATCTAAACAGCGGATATAGGTTCAGTTTTCAATTTGATTTTATTGTATGAATATTATTCTTGACATTGACTGAAGAGTTTAGAATTTGGTCTATCATTGAATATTATTGCAGAAAATTAAAGCCAAAAGGTTTGGAGAACAGATTCACCAAGTATTGACTTCTTACTACATATTATACCGAATTTTGATTCGTTGCGAATATTTTGTTTGCTGACTTTGTATTGCCCAGTATACATTTTCGGTTCTGTGTAAATGCGCCGGTTGTTTGACTGTTATCATCCATTCTCATTGATTACTTCGATACTAACTTGTAAAGTTTGATATTCCATTTTAAATTTTTTTTAAATTTTTGAGTATCTTAAATACTATTAGGAAAACGTAACACACAAAAAAGCTCAAAAGTAAAAAAGCAAAAGTAGTAGAGGTATTACCTATTATGATTTTTATCTTTTACAAATAATAATTATTTTGTGTTCTCTCAGCTTTTTTTCTAGTCAATTCATAAAAAATGTATAACATTTCTATATAGCAGTTTTTTAACCTGTTCAACCGATACTCATTGTTACTATGGAAAAGCTGTCGTTATATATTCCAGCAATTCCAAAGCTTCTGTGGTATTAGTAATAAATTATATCTAATAATATTGTACATACCATTTCGTTGTGAGATTAAGCGACAATATTGTAATTTAAAGGAAATGGTTAATAATTAATGCTGGATTTTTACTTGTTTACTTTGCACATATGATATTTCTATATCCTAACAAAAAATAATATTTTAAATTTTATAGATTATATTATACCGGGTGACCGACCTCACACTCGGGAATAATATGGGAAATTGAATTTTTTTAAATTCCTGCTTTCCATTATAACGAATATAAACGAAAAAGTTTAATCTATTTCGCATCTAAAGATACCCAATACTTGATATTTCGTGATTTAATTATTTTTAAAAATAATCGATTGATACGTGTTTAAGTAGTGTAACTCAATATTAACATTTTAGTTCTGAAAAGTATTAATGCATTTTTTGGGATTTCTAAAATATTAATATGGTATTGTGAAAAGCTCTACTTTATATTTAAATAGTACTTTTAAAATTTTTTTAGTGTCTTGTTTGCATTACATTGCCAAACAATGACAATTTTTATTTGATTTATATTGTTTATAAAAATTGACTTTTAAAACAAAAATTTTTAATTAATTCAAAACAATGAAACTATATAAAGCCTTTTATATGCATGGAAGCATTTACTTTAGCTACTAGTTTGCAAAAGGAATCAATTTTACATTTCGATTAACAGCAATCAGAAATTTTAAACAAAAAACTTAACGAAAATATCGTTCCTTATAATTTTTAGGGAGAGATTAATATTTTCAAGCACGAATTTTACTCTTTAATATGTTTTTATAGTTATACATCTCTAATCAAACATTTTTGACCAGTAGTATGGCGTAAAGCCTACAACGACCGACTGCTGTGCCCGAAAATAAAAGGTTTGTGGGATTCACGGACAATCGGAGCAGAGGAAAACCAACAATATTACAAACAACCCCCAAAATGTAGGTTATTTACTTTCATAAGTACCTGATGGTAGTTTTGGCCTTAAATGATGATTTACTAATCAAAGTTAATTAAAAATTGTAAATAAATCTTTTTATATGCTTTATTTTTATAATTGGGAACAACAATACCGACTAAAAAGGAAAGTTTTAAGCCTGCAATAGGGTAAGTAACAAATTGATACATTTACATCCTCATTTGAACTATCGGAAGAACTTGTACAGCTGTATTAGATACCATTTTCAATTAATGTTAATAGTTAATAGTAGTACGAGTACTACAATTTTAAATACAACGATTGTTTTCCAAGTTTGAATTAGATACCTCAATTCTTGTACAACAAATTTGCTGTAGTAAAATCTCAATTTAAATTTAAATGATCAACGTTCGCCATTTAATTAAAATGTAGATTTAAGAGTCATTTAAACTAAATGAGATTGGTGTAACGAATTTGTACGGTAAATGTCAATTTTTAATAGACATCCCACTATTAGCGCTTTGAGTACCCATTATGGTTATTTGTGTAGCATTTATGAACAATAAATGGATCTTTTATTAATTGCTTTTATTGCTTTATTTGCCTATTGGCAATTCATTTTATTGTTTTATTTACTTCTTGCTCATATTTATCGTAATTGCAAAGAAATAATTATTGTATCTAATGTATTTTTAATATTTTATATCTTTTTTATTGTTATTGATAAAATTAGTTGGACTGATGTTTTTAAATACGTCCAGGCATAGCGGAATCAACAGTAAGAATTAAGTCACATAGTAAGTTATTTGTACATTTATTGTTTTTTTATTAAGATATACTTACTAGTTACAAAACCTTAAAAAAAGTTTAAATATAGATCTCTAGAATATCAAAAAATCCACTCAATTCGCAAAAGTTCAATATCTCTTTTAATAAAAAATTTTATTATTTGAAAAATAAAGCCAGGATTACAGTACTGCGGGAAGAATATATCCCTAAACTTTTCTAATTGAAGCTATAGTAATTTTTTGTGTTGGCAATGATATAATTAAATAAAGAATAAATGAATAAATTGCGTTCCAAATTTTGAATTTCCTTTAAATGCTTGATTTCTCAACGAAATTATAATCAAAATTAGTGAAAATCTAGAAGCATATAATTTGTCGGATCTGAACACCTTTTTGAATTACAAGTGTTCAAAGTTGAATAAGTTCAAGAAATTTATGGATCATCAAAGACTGTAAACGACAAAATTATATTTCTGTATTTGTATAAAAAGTCAAAACAGTACTAGATTTATATAAAATTTACTTTCAATACATATTTAAAATTTCTGCCGTTGAATGTTTACACTCGAGAAGTTTTAAACTCTTGAAATTCGATGAAAAACACCGCTTACAGCAGTATTATTCTACTTTCGTTCTTCACGTAACTCTTTAGCATGCGTTTATTGCTTTTCCGTAAAATAAACATTGTTGCTTATGTACATTATATTATATTAATCTTGTAGGCCCACATGAGTAGTATTTAGATACTTTAAAGTTTGGCAGTTTCTTGTGAAGGAGGACAGGATGATGGGAAAATATAATAATCTAAAATAAAAAGCCAAATTTCTGAAACCCAGTTCGAAAATTTAAAATATTTTCAGAATTAATCAAAAAAATTAAAGTTTTCTTTATTTATCAAGTTAAAATTTAAATTAATATCGCTGAATAGGTATTTAAATGGTGATATTAATTTAAATTTTAAATTTAAGTAATTTATTCGATATTAGAATAATATTACGAAACTGAATGGAGCAGAAAATTCAATTTGCACTTGAATTTGTTTACATATGAGTGATTCTTTAAAGTATGGAAAATAGAAAATTTTTTAGATAAAATGATATCTTCTATCTTATGGATCCCGTAAGAACCCAAAAATGCTTCTATTCATGGAAGCCAAACTCGTTTCCTCTATGCTGTAGTTTTTTATTACTGTCAATCAATTAAATTTCTATATTTGAATGTATAAATTATCCCTTCAACTAACATAATTTAGTTTGTAGAATCAGATCATTTTTGTCTAAATTTTAAACAAAAAACAAAATATTATACGTATGTTATCTGCGTTCACTCAAAACCACACAACACGTCAATTTCAGTTGAATATGATGAATATTTTTCTACAGTTTATACTTTTAGCCCATTGCTTACCGTAATTATACTACACCCGAATAGTTAAAGTCGTTAATAACAAGTGCAATCATATGAAACTAATATATTTACACAACCATTGCTTGCTAATTGCAAAAACAAAATGTATGAAAAAGTTTGTATTAGAAATATTTATAGAAATTTGATACTCAAAATAAATTACTTTCATACACGCCACTTTTATCCGCCCGTGCTTTCAATTAAGTGTGTCATCCAAAAGCTGAATATTTACTAAAAGTTCAATTATTTCCATTTTAAAATTTTCGGATAATTATGTCGTAAATTTATATTATTATTGCTAGATGAAACTTAATATGATTTTATTATAGGATGTAACAATGTAACATGCATAGCGAACTTGTTCTTCATTAAATCATAATTATGAACTTAGCCATGTTTGGGGTAGTGTAAATGGAAAGGGCTTTATATTCCAGGTATAAAATGCGTATATAATACTAATTTTACATACTACAAACGTAATATGTAATTAAATCATTAATATTTTACAATGTATGCGTTATCTACACTTTTGTTAGAACATAATAATTATTATAGCACAGTACCTCTAGGTATTACAATATGCAAATTTTTTTGTATATTTTCGTAATAAAAGAAAAGTGGTACAAAAGATTATACAGGCCGGTTCTTGCATTACATCAATTAAATTTTAAAACTCTTTTATAACTGCAATGTACTGTTGTGATTTAAATTGTCTGTATAACTATAGGTTGTATATAATTTCAAAATTATACAATTTTACTTTAGTACTTATTTTTGCACGTCTCTCAGCTTTATGTACGAAACTAAGAAGTATAATTTACATTCTACGTTTTTAGTTATAATTTATTTCTTTAGAAGTAAGTAACTTGGAAACCCTGGAGTTCGCAATGAACAAACACAATCACGCATAAAGTAAAAATAAATTATAATCCTAACATTACATTTTTTACGGTATGAATTACGTTAGAAGAAGATACAGATCTAAATTAGCTTTCAAATAAATAAAGTTTAAAGTTACGAACAGGTAAATTAGTTTTTAACAGGTAATATGCTAACTAAGAACTTAAAAAAAAGTTTTAAGGTTGATATTATGTAGGATTCAAATAATGCATGCACCCACCGCCATGATATCGTGAGCATTTTTACATATTAGACTGTACACGTGCTGTATTGTGTAACTGTATTTGTGTAACTTGAGAGTGGTGCTAATATAAATATAAATATAATTTAATAAAATAAAATGGAAGAAATAGAATAGAATGTTGTGATTGCTTGCGGTTTATATTTTCCATTAAAAAAAAACAAGAAAATATATTAAATACACGAAGCTTTTATAGAGTAAAGAAGAAGAAGGCAAGATTCATTCAATTTTTGACCTTCTTCAGTATGAGTTTTCCAAAATTTTAACATACTACATACAACTTACAAGCGACTCTAAGGCGTCCACGGAGCGATCGGTTTAAATTTACACATAAAAACTGAACTGTGACATTGGGAAATCACCATATCATGGTCCCTTGTGTGACAATTTAAAATTAATTTTCAATGTAATTCAAATGAAAACTTCTCTGTGACTTTTATCGGCACAGCATGATCTGCGCATAGTTGCAGTACAGTCTCCTATATTACAGGAATGTAAATAAAAGATAATGCGATTAAATTTAAATTAATATTAGCAAAAATAGTAATATAAGTAATTAAACTTATTAAATTCTTTCTCTCTTTTAGATATCTTTTATTTGTGTATAACTTTTAAAAACTGTTTTTTAACTATCCTGAATAAATAATTACTTAACACATATAATTTACATAAAACTATTATATAAAACAAATATGTATTTATTTCTCATTCGCATAATTAATTACAGAATTTAATTAATTTACTCGTCAAGTAATTATTACTACTCATTACTATTCTACTACTCATCAAGAGTAGTATAGGTATTAAGCATGTTTAATTAATTTTTCGTAATGGAGAAATATTATATGCTCTGTAAAAAGTTTGCAAACAATTTTCAATAGTTTAAATTGATTACCCAGTTACAGTCTCATATTAACATATCACATATATGAAATATTTCGTATATTATGTTAATTCTACAATATTCAGAAGAAGCTGTTTTATAATCGAAAATTTAATTTTCCCTTAATTTTTTTTTAACTAAACTGGGCATATAATTAATAAAAATATAATTTTATATTAGAACTTACCACGAAATTGTATTTTTATAATTTTTTCTCCTTTTGATTTAGGTATTTGAAAATATTTAATTTTAACCGACAGCGACATTTCAGAAAACCGAATTTTTACTACTAGTCCTGCAGGACTTGTTGATCGAGCGCGCTACTATCTTGCCACTGGTTGCAGGAGCTTTTGGCGTAACAAAGCGTAGCGCAGAAGCAACTCTCACGTTTACAAAAAATAAACATACTACTTCAAGTTTATGACGTGGGAAACAATTTCAAACGAATAGATTGCCACGCCAGGTAGCGTATCAGAAATGTAAGGGAAATTATATTTTCTTTTATTCCTGTAGGTAATTCATGAAATATATACCTGTAGCTTTATAGATCACTCTTGAATAAATCTTTTAATAGATCAACATTTTCTTTCGTAAATTGTTCAGTACATGATTGTAACAATTATGTAACCTGAATATTAAATTAATACCTTACATTATCCTTTTTATTAATTTTTTTGCTTAGATTATTTGCAGATCAAAGAACGGTCTTTTTAATAACGCACACTTTATAATTAATTCCCTAGTGTATTTCCAGTCTAATTCTTTTATAGTTTCCTTTTGAGCAAAGAGCCAGGAAGTTAAAAAATTGTTTAGTTTACTGGATGCAGATATATTTTTTGCTATCTTAATAAAATACCTACCTTTAAAATTAAAATTACAGATGAAGTAATAAAAAATTGTTGTTCGAATTTATGAAAATGCAAATTTTTAAATTTGAGGAAATTTGTATTAAGAACCGATTAAGTTTCTTTAATTTGAAGTTTTTCTGTTTGGAATGCCAAATTTAATTTCTTATTTACAACTTCAAAGAAAACTTTTTCAAAGAACACAAATATAATATTATCGGTATTTACTATGAGATTTTTTTAAACACGCAAAAGCAAAGAATTTAATTAAAATTATAATGTATAGCTTATGTAGTAAATTTTTTGTAGATGTTAAGAAATTTTGAATAAGAGATATTATTATGCAATATATTGGAGATACTATAATATTATCTAAAAAAAGATCTTAAAATGTACTAATAAAAATTTCTTTGTATCAATTTGTATAGCAAAAGTTTTTTCACAAAAGGAATAGGTAATTCTCTACGAAGAAGTTTTATAATTCTCTATGGAGCATAAAATAACGATTTCGTGCTTCATGATATCTTGAAAATTTACTAATATACAGCAAGTGCGAGACCTATGATAGTAATTTAAAGGAAGTGTTAGACAAATGTTACGCAAGCTTTACAGGATTTTATTTATAGTTTGCACATTAAAATTCAGTTAAATTCATTAATAAAAGTTGTATATATTTATAACTTAAATTTAAGTTTAACAATATTTATTATTTTAAAATAATTAAATGATTATTTAGCCAGTATTAATTTTCAATGTTTTTTAGAACATCATAAGATTTTGACAAATGCACACAAAAAGCCTATATTTAAATTTACTTAAATCCCATGTGAAAATGTTTTAAATTAAAAAATGTATCATTCAAAAGACGAATAAAGAAAATCTTTTAAATAAGAAAATTGAGGTACATTGGTAGAGATAAGAATGAATAAAAATTCAGTATAAAACACGACGAACCTAATCAATATTTAATCTTCATTACAAAACATTTTAAAAAGTTTCTTGTTGGAAAATTGATATGTAGGTACCTGCTATACGTAGTAATACTATGTACTACAGTGTTTTACAAAATTTAGGTGTACACTTTATAGTTTCATAATATTATAGCTAAATTTACCAATTTTAACAAATTTAAAAAATTATATTCTTTAGAATTATCTTGTGAGTTATTTGCTACATCATTGCTAAACATTGTTTATATTTATCTATTTAACTATTTATATTTAACATTGTTTATATATATAAAACACAAATAAAACAAACTGGAAGATCCGCTTTCAATTTACTCAGATCAAAAGTTCATAGATCAGTAAGTGACGACATTACTCCTAATCAATCTTTCATCCTCTCGTTTACCCGGACAGCAACCAAATGTAAAATAGCAAAAAACTAAATCGGAAGCCATTCAAATTCAATCCAAAAATTTTCTTAAAAAAATATCTAATAAGTATTGCTGCAAAAGCGATTTAAAAAACTTTACGCCGGTAGTGTATATCTTTTTATGTATTGCTGTGATATTTAATGCTTTTCAAGAAGATTTCAATATTTCTCAACTATTCAAATACCCGAAATAATCAAATTTCAAAATTGATTTCCGATCCAACGTAAAAATTCTTCCAATTTTTTATGTAGCAAATATTTAGATTTCTAACAAATGCTTGCAATTAATACATTTTTCGTTAAAAGCCTTCTGAAATGTACTACATAATATAATTTTGATTGTTAAATAAAAAAACAATAAATAAAAATTTTTAAAACCACCATATTTAAATTTATTGTGAAAATTATTCCACTACTACCAAATCGCGCAAATTCCGCGAAACTTTGAGACTGCGCATTTTTAACAAATTAAAATTAACCAAATACAAAATTAAATGCTGCTTTTCACACCAGAATACACAGTAATATAATTGTTATGGTAGTTGTTATATTAATTTACAGTAAGCTCGTAAAGTATTATACAGATACTGCGAAGTTACCTCACGAGGCTGCCTCGATGTACAAGTACCATGTTTTTCGCGAGGCTGCCGCGCAAGGCATGCTTTGCACTGGTTGGACGGTAATTTTGCTTAAAAAAATTTCATAAGTTGACATACATATTGTCGTGAAATTTTTATGTATGGGGGGAGGTTGATTGATTTTTTATTTCTTAACAATATTTCATTTTATTATTTTTGTAAATTTTGTGTTTTCCCGCAACGACTACCGAGGAACATAGGACAGACTGGCCAAGATGACAAAGATGTCACAAGTGTAATTTTATCTATCTTTAATTTTAATTATGAAATTTTGTATTATTGAATAAATTAAATAGTGTTTTCGATAAAATAAAATTTAATTTAAAATAAAAAGTGAATTTGATAGATTTGGAAATTAAATTTGAAGCGGAAGTAGAGACTAGATGTTGATTAACAGATGGGAAGAGATTGTAGGAGAACATAAGGAAGATATAGAATTATGCTTGAAATTTAATTGGTTCATAAAAAATATCTGTATAATATTTTAATTTAAAATTAGCTAACGAAAATGCAATTAGATTTATAATCAACCGCCATCTGGATACCGGTATCGAACAAATTTTAACTTTCCCATTAACAATCTCTTTAAGTGAAAATTTTATGCCTATAAATTATTTAAAAATTTATTATTTTACGAAACTACTTATCTAAATATATCAAGCGAAGCACGTCTGCCTCGCAAAGCCGCATTGCAAAGTCTAGACCATGTTTGCTGCAAGGCAAATGCACGACTAGGCTTCTTTGGGATGAGACAAATTTTTTCGGTGTAATCATATAAAAATCTGCGTCCAACAGCGTTCGAGTAAATGTATAAAGTTTCCAAACAGGATAAAGTTAATATTAATGTCATTCTTGGGTAATTAATTTAAGATATATTCTGATATTTTAGTTATTATGTCATTATTTATGTCAATATGCATTTCAAATTCTAGAAGATGTGAAAATATAAGTTAAAAGTTAAAATTTAGATTTTTTATTAATTAATTAGCGACCTCAAGACCCTCTTTGTAGGCAGAATACTAAAGAACTTGCCAAAAAGTAAGTTCAGCTTACTATGTAACTAGTACAAGTACTATGCGACGTAATTTGGAAATTGAGATTTGTGGAAAATTAAAAAATGAGATTCTTTAAAAATAAACATAAAAATGGTTAAAATAGCCATTTTTGATCATTTAAGCTAAAATTAAAAAAAAAACCTAACGTGCTGGAGCAATATCAAAATCAAAATCATTTTCAGCGCAAAAAATCTACTAGAATACACCCCGCCTATTCTTGAAACTGAAAAATGTTAAATTTCGTAACACTGTATTATAGATTAAATTTTAATTAGCTTTTGTGAAATCGGATTTAATTGTTTAATAGTTTAATAATTAACTTTAATTAATGAAAATGATTATTAAATTAAAAGTATTTTGTATTTTGGAATATTTTATAAACAGCGTTAATTTCGTTGTTTATTAAATTGTGAATCAAAATGAATGTATGCGAATTTGTCTTTACAGAGTCCTTTATTTTTTATATTAAACAGATACTACCACGCAATCGTATGGTATATATGCAAGGCAACCTTTTGAAACTTCTGGCTGGCGCTAGATAATCCACACGTGGTTAACACTATGAGAAGCTGTACAAGGTACAAGTTTGTACAAAATTAAAGAAAATGTAAAAATGTTCAAGTTTTATCTTTGAAATGTCTAGTACAGTTTTATTGATTCCTATTAACACTTAATGTTTGTTTAATATCGTCCCGCTATAAAAGTTTGGCATTAGGATTAAAACTTTAGCACTATATCGCCCATCCCATTTGATCAAGAACTTGGTAATGATAAACTTAAGCTTCATCCTGGGGGGTGAATCAGTGCATTTGAATATATAGTAAATCATAGTGCCATTTGGCGGTATCCGTTTTAAATACTTTTACTTATTGCCAGTACGAATACTTACTGCCCAGTAGTGTTATTTACTGCCAAATTCTGCTGCTTACTACCTAATACTGATAAATATTACGTAATACTGTCATTTACTGCCAATACTGGTTAATACTGTAACTTACTGCTAATGATTTACAATAAAACCGTAAACGTAAGCAGAAATTTCGAGGAATGGAACTTTAATTCATTTAATTCATTTTTAATTTAATTAATTAATAATTAATGTGCAGCATTTAGCTACACCAATATACAAAATTTCTAAGAGAATGAACGCAGACAAATTCAACGATCTTCTAAAAAACATTTTAGTTTGGTTTACCGAAGAAACCTACAAAAACATCGCTATTTCTTAGCAAGACAACATAACAATGTATAACGTTAAGAAAACTCAAGAGTGGAGAATAAAACTTCTCGTCCGGTAATACAGAATACTGCATTTTTGGTTCCATCAAATTCAAAATGCCCTTTTTGCTATTGTATGTCGATGACATCCTGAGTGCTGTTCCTAAAAATAGCGTGGATGAATGCATAGAAATCCTTAATGACTATGACAAATTATTAAATTTCACTTATGAATTGGAAGTCAACAAATCGATTCCGTTCTTGGACCTTAGAGTCATTAGAGGGGAAGACGGAACACTTCTAACTGATATTTACAGGAAACCTTCATCCACCAACAGACTATTGAATTTTAACAGTTCTCATCCTCTAAACCAAAAAATGAGTGTTATATCCACCTTAAAACACAGGATTCAGACGTGCGTACCCAATCAACTTATCGGCACAAGACTCTACGATTTAAAGAAACAACTTTTGGACAATGATTATCCGGCTCGTTTAATTGACTGTGCTCTTTTTCGTAGGAAGATGCCCTCGAATACCAGCCTAACTCTTCAACAAGAACTACAAAACACAAGATACAACAAGATTACCTACCACCCTTGTCTGAAAAATAAACTACAACACACGTTTAGAGATCTTACTATTAGCGGCTCTTGCAAACTTACCTTTTACAACGATTTCAAGTTGGACAAAATATTATATTCCAAAACGAAGGACAAGATTCCGATATTGAACAGAGCGAATGTAGTTTACAGCATCAAGTGTGAGTGTGGCCTCAAGTATATCGGACAAACTAAGCAAATATTAAAAAATAGAGTTAATCAACATGTTTACGACATTAAACATAAGTCTAAAAAGACAGGACTTTCGGAACATTCCATAGATACCTGTCACAAGTTTAACCCAGAAGATGTTGAGGTTTTGACTTCAGAGATTAACTACAACAAAAGAATTTTTCTAGAGGCTGCGTTCATATCCACATCGACAGATAATCTTAACAAACAGACTGATTTCAGAAGATGTTGAGGTTTTGACTTCAGAGATTAACTACAACAAAAGAATTTTTCTAGAGGCTGCGTTCATATCCACATCGACAGATAATCTTAACAAACAGACTGATTTTTGTCAAATAGGGGAAGGTTTTCGCACCGTTTTAAAGTGTTTTAAAGAGATAACCAAAATAACCTAAGACCCACGTTTGTATACAGTTTTTCTGCTTTTTATGGTTTTTGCCTTAGTAGTTTTCTATTATTTTTTAACTTGTCTTACGAACACCTCCTGTAGATCCCTTTTTATTTTAATTTTTCTTGGTGACGGGGTTGTTCCGGTCGTCAATTATAGATGTCGCTGGCATTGGTTTTATATTTTTCAGCGGGAAATGCGAATTTTAATTATTATTGGTCAAGTTTATCCTTTTTATCTAGGACCGTTCCAATTATGAAAGTACGCCAGATGTTTTTTGAGAATTATTTTTGAAAAATTTTTAAATTAGTGTTTAAGTGGCTTAAGATTGTTTTATTTATGTATTTTAATTTCTATATTTACAAATAGTTGACTTTGTTAAAATTGTGTAAGCTTTCCTGGCTGAATTTTTCCACAACTGTTGCCTCCATGAATTTTATATACTTTTTACATCTGGTTACGGAGGTGAGATGTGTTTTAATTTTTGCTTATACTACCGATGTTTCATACTTTGTATTTTCTTCATAGTCCTGAAGATGAAGCCATTATAACCTTCGAAACGTCGACAAAGTAACCTTTGTGTTTTATTTTGAGTCCGCAAACCCAATATTCCGTTTTGTATACTCAAGAGTGGTTTCAAAAAAAATTTGCCACTAATTAAGTGTCCCTTACGATTTCCAGACCTGAACCCAATCGAGAATTTTTGGGTAACATTAACACGTGCAATATTGAAAGATGAGAAGCAATACAACAACATTAAAGAGTTAGAGAATGCAATAAACTATGGATTGAATAAAATTGAGAAAAACCTTTTGGATAAATTATAGTTAATAGTATGGAAAACAGAATCTCTCCCTTTCATAGGGTTGCCAGATTTCTTCTGAGCATAAAGAGGATACGCCGCATTCGCTGACGAATGAGCTTTTTTTATCGCTTTTTCCTCAAAAAGTAGGGAAAATATTAAAGAAAAGTTAAAACGCTTAAATTTTGCGTGAAATTCGGAAGAAAGTTTCGAGCAAAAAAATTTTATGGCCACGGGTTGGTCAAATAGAAGACATCTTCCTCCAAACATGGAAATATATACCGGACAAAAAGTCAGCCACCAAAAAGAGGACTTGTCCGGGAAAAACCGGACGTCTGGCAGGCGAAGCGAATCTGAGAAAGGATTCCTTCGCTCTGCGTAAGAGCATAGTGACCACTTCTTTTTTTTGTTAGAAGGGTTCTCTAGGCAGATACCTCGGTAGTTTGCCATTTCTTGCCGAGGGAAGACGGTCAGAATAAAGTTTTTACTCCGCCCGGGATCGAACCGGTGATTTCGGTTTAGCAGTGGGCGCACACAAGCACCAGGCCGTGACCGTGAAAGAATATTTCAGGTAATTAAAAACAAAAGCGGTAGTACGAATTGCTAAATTCTAAACTTAGTTTACCTTAAACAAATTTAAAAGACTAATCTTATAATAAGTAGATATTTCCACATAGATCTGTGCGTTAAATTATAATATTTTGTTTAAAAGAAAAATAAAACAATTTTGTTTGTTTCTGTATATTAATTTTCTGCTTTCTATTATTCATGAATTATTTTCTAGCTGATGTTCTTATAGAAATTTCATCTACCGTAGATGGGCTAACGTAGCTATAAGGCGTTTTTATAAAAGGGAGTTTTTCTAAAAGCTCCTTTCTGTTTACAAGTTCTTGACAATTTTTAATGGAATTTGAAGCTTTATTCCTTTAATCTTTAAGGACTAAGGAAAATATTTCAATCTGATTGTCTCTTGCCAGTTTCTACCTAAGTAAAGCAAGACAAGAATCTCGATCTGAATGCCGCTTTAAACTCTGCCAAATGTTCAAAATTTTCAAAATAGTGGCTTCTACAGTCTCAGCTTATAGTTAATACGCCAACTCGGTTTATAATTTTTATTTTAATATTTAAAGTTTTGGTGAAATCGATAATAAACTATTTTAAAAAGGTTTAATTTTTAAGTTTATTAAAACAGTAACATTAGTAACAGCAATAACAAATGATAGCATAAGTAACTAACTAATAATAATGCATAATAATGCTTCCACTTACTACTAATACTGCAATTTACTGCTCAAATTGTCATTTACTGCCTAATACTTCTATTTACTACTTGATACTACTTGTTACTGCCATATACTACTGCTTACTTTTACTTACTGTTGATACCGCCTATACATCTGCTTAGTGCGTACACTATACTGCCGCAGTAATTCACTCCCCCCGCTTCATCCACAATGATTGCTTAAATTCTAATGTAAGATAAAGTTTCTTAATACAGCTTATTATTTAAGTGCACAGTAGTGGGTTACTTATCTTTCTTTGTCTAGAGGTATCGTTAACTATTTCTACGCTCTTATGATCATGTATAGAAGTAGAAATCTCAAAATTCGTTTCTCATATATATACAGTATGATGATCATTTGGGATACTAGTGGCATCCATGCTGGTATTGGATACACAACTGAAATTTTTATACGGTAAGGCTTTACAGATTTCACAACCATACACTAAAGAAACTTAAATAAAATTATTCCCATCATAATATAAAAAATATAAAAAAGTAAAACTACAAAAGTAGCTATAAATGAATTTCGGCCGTGAAGATCTATCTAATGATAGATACTCCTTTCACAATATGTTACCAATGAATAACGTGGGGTTATTGCAAAATCAGAATCCCCAGTCAAAAAGCATACATGCAGATAGTTTTACACCATCACATGGACCGCTAGGTTTTATCGCACTACCGACGGTTTTGAGATTACTCTGTAGAAATTTCTCTTCATCAGGTACGAATTAACCCGCAGTGCCAATGCATGGTTGTAAACTTCCACATAAGTGCATGTGATTAAAACTTTGGAAAATGACAAACCATACCTCGTCATCTTTTGCAACTCATGTGATAAGTTAGCGAGCGTCCTTTTTACAGGCCTTTTGCAATTATTGTATGCAATAAATTGCAAACAATTCTCTCGTTACTAATTAGCACCACGTAATCAAAAAACCGCTAATTAAATATCGATTAAATTAATCCGCGAATTAAATAATTATCCGATTAATTAAATCTAGACTTGGCGTCGTTCTCAGCCAATTAACGTGACACAACATTGCATAGTATAACTTAACACATCAGTTGAAATATATTGAAACATGTGTGTGTTCAAAATGACATTTGAAGGGTCCAATGCAAGAAGTTACTATGTCACTTTTCGCCAGTTTTGAGATAATATGATATATTATGATAATATGAGATAATATCGAGCTTACCAGGAGCCATATTGAAAATTTGAGGTTCGTAAAACTGCTCTTTTGTCATAGAAAATCACTAAAAAAATTCAGGTCAATACAATAATTTGGTTTTGAATATTTTGAAATGGATGATCTTATAACACGAAAAAAGTACTTAGTAACTTCTTGCATTGGACCATTCATTCGTCATTTGTCAATTTTCATTTTGAACACACACATATGTTTCAATGTATTTTAACTGTTGTGTTAAGTTATGCTTTGCTAAGTTGTGTCACGTTAATTGGCTGACAACGACGCTTTAGAATAAATTTGAAACGTATGGCATGGGTCAGAACTTTTATAACAAAGGGTCAACATGGTCAAATAGGAAGTTGTCCTTGCTCAACTTCGAAATGGATAACCCTGTAGTATGAATTTTACATGCGAATTATAACAAAATTTAATTTATTTCTAGTAAATTGCACGAGAACATTATGAAGTAATGGTTATTACGAAGTATGCGCTAAATTTGGTGAACCAATTTGAAATATTTATCGTTATATTAAGATAAATAGTTTGCAAACGAAAAATAAACGAAGCGAATCTAACATCAAAGATAAAATAACACCTATGTATGTATGTAGCTTTAAGATACTGGAGACAACAAAGAATGTCAAAACTATCGAAGGATAATGTTACCAAGTATTTAAAAAAAGATTTATGTATTCTAGAATACTTGAAAACGAAGGTTTGAGTGTTAAGGTTTTAATATTTTAAAATCTAATAAAGATTATACTTTTTAACCAAGATAGGATGATTTCAAGCATTATAATAATTAAGTTTCCTTCACCTGCCTAACGACTTATTTAGTAATATATTCAGTAATATATTTCTTTTTCCACTTATTGCGTAAACTACACTGAAAAAAAGACCTCTTCATATTGATGAAAAATTCATAGTATTGATGAAAAAAATCATTGTATTGATGATGAATATGAATTTTGTTCATTGGCGCAAAAATTATGAATTTTTTATGAATCCTTTTTTTTAGAATACTATTTGTTCAATCAAGAAGTAATATAAGGTTCTTCGGAAATATGTGATACGAACTTCCCAACAGCCGATAAATAGGAGATATTTTTGTTAGTGTATCATAAAACTGCAATCTGCCGTAAACATAATGTTTCTCTGTTCAGTTTCTATACGTGACTTAAAATCGCAGTAGAAATCTAGATAAAAGCCGGTGGTGGTACCGATTGGAAATCTAACAAAAGATAAAAAGACTGTTTGTTCGATTGTAACGTGACATAGAAAGCGTTGCCGTAAAATTTATACAGATAGGGTCTTAGTGTTTGGAAAGAAGGGATCTGAAATAGGTACTAATTTTTTTTTATTAATATATTAATTTTTAAAATATATTAGTAGAACTCTAAGTCGTAAAACAAAACAACCCATACCATGCTATTTTTACATTAAGTTAGTCACACAACTTCCCATGACTTTAGTCTTACAGAGTTTTCTTAACAATAATTACAAAATGTTCAAATTTGTTAAAACCCAGCAAAATAGAAGGTTTGGATAATAATTTTTCGTTGATGGAATTTAATAGGAAATATAAATAAAAATCAGTCAACATCTTAAAGATATTAAAACTTTTAAAATAGCACTTTCGAGTTTCAAATTTTATAAATTAAAATAAATATTATACTTTCTATACCTTACCTACACTCTCGAAAGCGTCGAGATCTATAGAGAAAAGATGTTTTCGAGTTTCAAGTATTTGTATCATTTTCATTCATGTTGTTCAAAATATTTATTATTTGCTGTTTTATCCAAAGAGTGAAACAAATAAAAATGCGCTTCCAGGATAAATTTTTTGTAGTAAACTTTCCTTTTAGCTCCTTATGCTGTTCATTATTGCATGATGTGAATTATTAAGTAAGTGAAACAAAACAAGGGACTCGCTGATGGCTGTACTGATTTTTATATTCACCAAAAGTAAAATCTGTAGATATTTTTATGCTGCAAAACTTGGGTGTTCGTAAATTGTTAATTAAAGTTGTAAATGATACAAAAATATCAAAGGCAGGATGAAAAAATACTTCTGGCAAGAAAAAGATTTCATCTTCGTTTTAGAAGGTAGTAAATATGAATGAAGTCTTTTCAAGTAATAAGAGCAATAATTTATTATAGAACCGAAAAAACTATCAATAAATACTTGAAGAAATTAATGTTTAATAACGGAAGTACATTTCTCATTTTAGAAAACGGCAAGCACAGTGGAGCAATGTATTATTGATTAGAAATTTATTTTCTTATTTTGCTAAAAATTAAAACTTATAGGTACTATTATATTTTCATGTGTTTTGAAAAATTCAATTAATGTGAATGTATAGTGTTTTCTTAGTCAGTGTTAATGTAAATTAGGTAATACATATTATAGAAGTAGTAATTTCAAGACAAGGTCATAAGAAAACAGTATTGACGAGTTAAGCAATTTTTGAGACCAACCTCGTTTAGTTATTAAAATTTCTTTGAAAGAAACGCTTGGTATTTATTATATTTATACAAAATGACAATTTACGCCAAATTAGTAGAGCACATAATGGTGGGTTGTTGACTACGCGAGAAACTAAATAGGTTAGTGCATTTTAATATTGCATCTTTTTAAATATAGTTTAATTTCTTTTAATATATTTAGGTATAATCCGAAATCCAATCTAAAACCCAAATTATGTTTTATGTAGTAATTAAATATTGTATTAATTTAAGTATTTATAAATTATAATGTAGATAACTTTTTTAAATAAATTGTATGATGTACCTACACCAACAGGTTTAATTAGTTTATTTTTTATTATAGTGATGAAATAAATGCTTGAATATCTTAATGCCATGAAATTTACTAACTTTCACAAAAAATTTTAACTAATACTACGCAAAGCCGTTCTTTGTGCATCAAAAATTGTAGAAAACGTGACTCGTTTTCACCCAATTTTTTTTACTGCTATTATTACGAACATACAAAACCGACAACTATTAATTTGTTGAAAACTCTCTTTGTTGAAAACGTAACAGCAGTTAATCTGCATGAAAACTAGTAAAGCTGAAGAATCGGGCCCTAGTAAATATAGTAATCAAAAAATTGGGGCCCTGTTTGTACTGAATAACCTACTCGTAGATTAAAATTATTTAAATTTATTTAAGATCAATGTTGTCATAATTTGTACAGTGCTATTACAGCATACAGCTAGATAAAAAAAAAACAAATATTTATTCTGAGCTCTCATACCCTTTCCAGCACTGTTTAACGGTTTATAATTGACTCTTAAATTTGAACTTCACTCGTTCAGTAATTGGTTTTTGTTTTTACTTGGTACGTAAACTACTAATTGTGTAGATTGGTGATTATCAAAAATAAAAAATGATTTAAAATTTTATAATTTTAAATACTGATTCAATTTTTAATATCAAAAATATACATTACTTTGATAATTTATATGAATAAATATAATATGACTTTGGTCGTATGATAAAAAGATACTTTTCCACAAAGCATATGTAAAATTTTGACATCAAACATTTAGCTTCCAAATATTAACTTAAATAATTAAATTATTTTTATTTTATATAAATAAATAATATATTGTGATGGAACGTTGAAATTTCCCAGCTTCCTTTTCCTACTTAATATTTTCCGTCTAGCTCAGAAAATCGGTGAGCAATCCAATTTTGCAAAATAAACTCTTTAAATATCTTCAAATTCAAATTTGTTTTAACTTTCAACTAAGAGAAATTGAGAAATTCTCGTAAATTTTTTTTTTAATTCCTGAAAGTTTGTGTTAAGAGAATGAGATTAGTGTTTTTAATTTTTTTTTGCCATTAATATTACGCCCAAAATGAATGCTTAAAAACCCAGTGACGTCACTAGGAGGTTTTACAAAACGTGACAACGTAACAAAAATGTAAACAAAATGTAAAAAAACTAAGAAACTTGAAATTTTTTAAAATTTGTTCTAGTTTCTAGTGTATAACATACTTTTAAACGTCAGATTAGACTTCAAGATGGCCGCAATCATATGTTTTGTATAATTATGATTGTAATAATTTAATTTCTTATTATTAGTAAATAAGAGATTTTGATTGTTTTAAATAACTGTAAATAATTTCTTGTAATTTTGGTGAATAATTGTAAATTTTTAAGTTTGCTGGGTCTTTTCGTGCCAGCAAATGAATGTTGGTACAAAAAGACGAATGACTCCTCCTTTCCAAACCAGTCCGTGGAAGTGAGTGGACGTTTTGATGGTGTTTTTTGTAAAAACTTATTAAATCTGTGCCTCAGAGTAGAGATTTTGGATTTGAGTTTATGCAATAAAAATTATAATCTGAGTGAGTATAATTGGTTTTATTTTTGATTTGGAAATTGTTTAAAGTTTGGACGTCGTTGGAGTTATTTTTGACAATTGGAATTTGGATTGGATGAAAGTGAAGTTGGATCCGTTAATTAATATAGTAATTGGATATTAGTATATTAAAGATTGTAATCGATTTTTGAATAATTTTATTGCTAAAATTGTAAAATTTAGTAAAAGGACTCCAACCACTTCTTATGGAAATACGGCCTTGGTCAAATTGGCTAAATATTGAGTAAGATGTTATTACCATTCTGAACAAAACCCTCAATGGGCACAACGCCCAAAAATCAAAAGTATCCAAGTTACATAAGGTCAAAGGTAAGAAGATCACTAATCAAAATCAAGTTTTGGTATGATAGTGTATTAAAATAGCAACTTCAGAAAAAGACACTTTGACCTGTCTTGAACACAGATGAGTACTCCGACTGGGGGAATTCTGTGAGTTCATGCCGAATTTAATCTTTGGCCTTATCGGAAAGTTTGCATACGAGGATTAGCCATTTTCCACCACTACTAAGGGTGCCGGTGAGTATTCCGTGTAGATTCGCATCACAGCGTCCAGAGATCGCACAAAGTCTGCTTAGTGTTTCTGTGATTCAGATTTCACGTAAAACTGTAGGCCTTGTCCTGCGCCATGGCCGACTAGGTAGGCCAATTTGCCGCGTTTGTCGGCAGACTAGATTACAATATGGACAACAACACCATTCGCGATTTGCCTTACCGTAGGTGGCGCTCGTGACGCTACCAAATGTCAACAACATGGCGGCTCTATTACGTACACTTGATTTTGTTTGGAGTTTGATTCTGATTTATTTTATCGTAAAACCGCGGTGAAATAATAATTTACAGAATAAAACACACAAAAATGCAAAGCCTTTGGTTTATAAACAGAACATTTTATACCAATTACTTATATGTGTTAGGTTAACTTAATACTTTTCCGCGTGGTGGCGTTTGCTTAATTAAATCGCGAATTACCATAATAGCCAGTATAGATAGATAGTTTACTACGTAAACTATAATTATTATTATTAACTTATAATAATTAAAAGTCTACAAAAATAAAGAAGTTAAATTATTATAATAATTAATAATAATTATGATTGCGGCCATATTGAAGTATAATCTGACGTTTAAGAGTATGTTATCACTAGAACAAATTTTAAAAAATTTCAAGTTTCCAAGTTTTTTTGTCTTTGTCTTACCACAATATACGGATATATGTATATCTTACTCACTTTGTTCAGAAGGTTGTAACGTTTTTCAAAACCTCCTAGTGACGTAGTTGGGTTTTTAAAAATTCAATTTTGGGCATAATATTAATCTGAAATATAAATTAAAAATGTAATATCGACACCTCCAACGAACAAGGACGGAACTCGAGTTACTAGTGATTTGAGTTATGACTACTGCTGTAATTTTGAGAGAAAAACCTTTAATTCGGTAAAAAAAAAGTTACCTTTCGACCAATAATTCCAGAAATAATCGGTGAAGAAAAGTTGTATCTCCCATGCATGTATGTACATTTCAAAACTTTAAAATCGCTCTCCTGCAAAATTGGTAAAAATGAGTTACGTTTTTCTTCGTTGGAGGTGTCGATAATATAATAAATTATTGTAATTTCGTATTGTAGGTAATTGTAGGTAATTTCGACTAAACTTTACTAAACAATTTATAGATATCTATTTCGACCAAATTAGGAGGTGTTCATTAATTACATAAGTGTTTAGGGGAGGGAGAGGGTCAAGTCGAATCTCACCCCATCTCATGTGGGGGAGAGGGGGGTCTCGGCAAATATCACGTACTTTTTTTGTCTTAACTAGTCCTAAATAAAAATAAGTAAGGAAATTATGTTTTTTTTTAATAAATCCAACGCAATCAAACACAGATTAACCTATTTACACTAAAAATACTCATTTTAAAGAAGTTCACGTAAGAAGGAGTGGGGGGGTCGAGCCAAATCTCACGACATCTCACCAAGGGGGTCTATAAATTGCCAAAATCACCTCACGTAATTAATAGACGCCCCCTTATCTAACTAATGCCAAAATTTTTCATTTATATTCATTACCAAGCGATAAATAAACGTTTTGCCATAAATAAATTTAAAGCTCGATTCAATACGGGACTAAATTAAGGTGTCGGTACTTTAGTTGCTTTATTTGCCTTGTATATAATTTTTTATTGATATGTAAATGACTGTTGATTTTCAATGTTGATTTGTTAAAATTATTGTGTTTATTTCATAGTCTACAACCACAAATTTGTTTGTTTGGATAATCAAAATAGAAACACAGAAGCGAATTATACAAAAATATAAATAATTAAACAACTATGTAAACAGTAATTACTTTAATCGAAATTATTTAAGAATCGATTATAAAAGTTTCAATGAATTAATGTCGAGGTGACATAAAATTCAGGTTCGTTTATATGCAAGAACTCCTGGCACTTCATATTTAAAGAGACGTTAGTAGCTAATGCTTTAAGAATAATAACGCTCCAAGAACACTTGATCATAGTTTTTCGATTTTTTGAGACGTCAAAACTTAAGATTCGATTTTTGTCTACATTCACATTAGTCATTCCTGGCTAATGTCAACAATCACCGGTGTTGTGTGTCTGTTTTGTATGCATGTGATAACCCCAATTTTGTAATCTACTTGTTGGTTTTTAATCTTTTTTCTTCACTTTTCAGTGTAATATTACACCCAGAAGCGGATCCAGACAATTACCATAGGTGGGGGGGGGCGACAAAATAAAAATGTATTAAATATAAAAAATAAAAGTAGTAAATAGTAATAACAAAACTAAATTTATATTTTGTTTTTAATAAATTAAAAATTTTTGGTATAAAAATTGATGTTTTCGGAAGGTCATTGTATAAGCATCTTCTATGTATATAAATAATACCTAAAAGTGTTATTAATTTATTATTATCGCATATTGCTTGCACGAACATGATTTAAATTTTTCGATTTTAAACTTTTACGTATTCAAACAATTTTAATATAGTTGTTTGTATAATTACAGGTGGCTCTCAGGAGACCAGTTAGAAAACACACCAACTATTCTCGACAGTATACCAGAGTTATACTAAATGAACTTAGTTCGTAAATAAGTAAATTGTTAATCTGAATTTTTGCCAAATAAGTTACGAAAACAGTTACAAACAGAAGTTATAAAACTAGTTTGTTTTCTTTTACAAAATAGGTAGCATAAACAATGTAATAAAATAAATAAATTGGTAGGACAGACTGAAGTAACCCTCGTCAGGGCCCGCTTTAGAGGGCGGACAACCCGCACATTTGATCGGGGCGGCAAATCTAAAGAGCGGCATTTTGGCTGTTAATGTGACAAAATATGGATAAGTTAAATACAATTTGCATAGTAAAATACATCTTTGTGATAGCATTAAAAAGGTAATTTCTTATTTCCACTATTTTGTACTACTCACCTGTTAATTTTATGATATTCATAAATATAATGTAATTTTCAAAATAAGTAGGTATACTTTTTCATTATAATTTAAAACCATTTGATTTTTATTTAAAATAAAGATGTATATTTTTAAAAAGTATATGTTAAACAGGGCAGCAATTAATTTATCTGTTTGTCCGGGGCGACGTAAAAGCTAGAGCGGCTGCTGATTCTGTAGATGTTTTCTTGTTTAATATTTATTATATTGCTGTTTTTGTGAAATAAAATATCCAAAACCAAATCTAACTTTATACTAGTATACATAAGTAGAAGAAACTGGAGAGACAGTGAACACGTTTTTGGAACGCATTGCCAAATTAAATAAAACTTCTCCAAATTGTTGTGATGTGTCAGTTACGCACTTTGCTGAAGGTAAATAACATTGCTCCAAAAAAACTTTAATCTCATCGAAATAAAAAAAAATTAGTAGGTATTTAAAATATATTATTCTAATTAGTTAACAGTTTAACTATTCCAATTAAAAATATATAGAAATGATTGTAAAGTGTCGTAAAAACTTGAATCAATAATCTTTTCTACTCTAACCTAATCTAATAAATACATATAACATACATACATATAATAAGCTCATATAAGTACATACATCTGTTAATTGAATAAAATAAACTGCATTAATTTCGACATTAGAGCTTACCAATATTTCAAGATTTAAATTTTAAATGTTACTATTAGTTTTCCAAATCTGCAGAATGACTGAAATTTTTTGTTACAAATTAAAATTTGAGCAGATTGTTTAATTTGCTTTTCATTTATTACGGTTTTTCGTATATTTCACTTATAGTAGATATAAAATGTGTATTTTTCTTAGCATTATTATAATTTAATTTTAATTAATATTATGTTTTGGTATTTTGCTTTGTTTATCTTTTAGCAATTAATTATCAACACCTTGTAAAATCAAGCCAAACAAAATTGCACTTAATTTTCCTAACGTTGCACTGAAAAAATTAGGATGAATTTTACATAATGTTTACTATAATAACATACTGAATTTTACATAAACTTTTTGTAAAATTAAGGAATGAAAATGAAGTTTGTAATAATAAAAACAAATTGTAAAATTACAAAATAAATTGCAAATATTCAATCCAATTTGTATATTTACAAAATGAAATTAATTCGTTATATGAATTTAAATTGAACTTTTGCTTTTATACAAAAGAAAATGAAAATTACTGGTATAATTATAATATAAAATTTTTGCTTCGTAAGAAACATTATTATGCGTCATATAAAAAAATAGTTACTGGGATATCAGCATTAATTTTCTATGTGGGTTTAGTGTATGTGCAGATTGCATTTTAAATCATCATCCCATTCCAGTACACATCGTTTACATTATACATACTTTATTGTGTAATATTGTGATTGTGTTATTATAAGGTAAGTAGGAACCTTAATTTCTAATATGTATAGATGTAATTTTTGCGGATATAATTTGAATTCGATAAGAAAATATGAATTGCATCAATATTTACATTGTAGTATAACACGTGATTTATTTATGTAAATGCAAAAGCCTAAATTGCACATTGCAATTTAAAAGTTATAACGGTTTCGCTTCCCACATTCAACATTTTCATGTCGATAAACATCTTAGGATTTTTTTTTTCCATCCCTAACTTTCCATGCCTGGAACAACATGCCTGAAAAGAATCAATTTTATTTTAGATGTCGGTTTGTTATTTTCTTATAAAATTTAATAATTCTAGTTCCAGCGATAACGATAAGTCTATAGATTAATAATCTTTTTGATTTTTTTATTTCCGATGTCCTCAAGAGCCGAAATCATCCGGTCCAATTACGTACCTTTTTTGAGACGCCTACTTTGACCAATAATAATAATAATAATAAAACGCTGTAAAATTAAGTGAAAAAGATTTTTTTTAATGTCAATTTGATGTCAAAGATGTCAATAATAACATACTAAAAAAACAAAACCATTCAATTTTATTTTCTCATAGATAAAAAAATTTTCAATAAAGACGTAAAAAAACTAAAAAAACGTGCAAGTTATCAGACTACTCCTTAGCTAACTAATATTATGCGTTTCAATTAATAATAAATTATTAAAATGATAATTTTTTTTTCTTTTTGTAGATTTTTAACATGAAAATTTTTAAAGTTTGGTCAAGAAATAGGGATATCTAAATTTTGGTCCCTATAGAAGCACAAGAAGATGTACTCCTACATTTAATTGCTGAAGGTCGACTGAATTCTCTTGTAGGTAGGTAATTATTTACAAATAATTTATTTTTCGAATATTTTTAGCTTCAGCAAAGTTGAGGGTAAATGATTCAACCATTGTATTGGAAGTAGATGGTACAGCCATAGATGAAGATATTTCTTTGGAATATGTAAAAGACGAAACTTTGATTTTATTATCAAACGGCGAAACTTGGATTCCAAATGATGCTTACAAACCGCTCAAACGCAAATAAGAGATCCAGGTGATTCCCTTTCGTCCACTGTGACATGGAGATCTACATCTTCTAATAATGTGTCACCATCACCACCTTTACCTTTGGAAGAAATTGAAAATAGTAGTGCTAAACTACTAATATCGGTATATAGTTGGAATGAGTTTAAAATTCCATGGGATAAAGATGAAGACAGTACGGTTTTAGGAGACGGTCTGCATAGTATTGTATATGAAATGCATTTTCAAAAGACTTCGAAATTCTGCAGCAATTGCAGTTGCCTGTGCCCTCCATAATTGAGATTGGTAAGTTAAGATATTTTATCAAGTTTTATATTTTTAAGTGCCTATTTATGATTACAGAAACCGAGAATCAAGGAGTATTTCGTCATCACCTTCGAAAAACATGTGATATCACAAAAACCGCACCAGTCCTTTTTAGAAGCCTCTAAAGTTTGCTTTTCGCTTTATTTTGTACTGAATATAATGTACCCAAAAAGCATCTGCACCACTTTTGAAATGATTCAACGATATTTTTTCAAAATTCATACCGATTCGGGAAGTAAATAGAAAAAAATTACGGTATCAAAAAAAAAGTTTTTAATTTAATAACTAAATTATAAGCTGTGTGGTACAAAATTTTACTTGTGTTTTTCCTTTGTACCACAAAAATTTGCGGCTACAATATAATAATGTTTGTTTTATTTAGATTTAGAGTTATTTTTAATTTAGTTTTTTATTATTTTATTTATTTTTATAATAACTTCTACATAAATCTATTTTGTATTTTTGTTTTGTTTCTTTTATTACTGATAAAATTTATATAAAATAGCGGTACATGTAATGGGTTATTTGCAAAACGCCACGCCAACCGGAAAATTACAATGTTTGAAATATTTATTACATATTTTATAGAACATTAATTTTACTTATATGGCGTAGTTTAGTATTTAACCCATAATATTTGCCGAAATTTTATTTATGTATACATATTTACAAAGAAATTTTAAAATTACATAAAGTTTTGTAATTTTACAATATAACTTTTTACAAGATTTCAGTAAATTTACGAAAGATTCTTGCAATTTTACTAAAAAATATTACAATAAAAAAGTAATATCACAAAACAGTATTTGTAAAATTCAAATATAGAACGAGGTAAAATTATCGCAACGATGCTTGAAATTTACAATTTTTATTTTATCTAAGTTTTACAAAACAATTTGTACATTTACAATGCGTTTGTAAAATTACAACCTGCATGTAATTTTGCTATGTAGGAGATTGGCATTAAATAACCCATGATAGATACCGTAATTTTACATAAAATTTTTTTTCAATGTGCGTTGTGAACATCCTTTCCTCTTCTTTTTGTCTTGTGTTGTTCCTTAGGGATATTTCTATATTGGAGAGATTGTTAACTCCGTTTCAGTTTTACAGTATGATAAAATTAATAATGGCATCTTTCCGAATTAGTACAATCTTGAGACCTTATGAAAATATGGAATATTACGTTGGAGTTCAGTTTCCATTTCTTAAAATGAAATCTTATAAAAGTTTTTATCAAAACTCCCATGAATCATTGCGGATGCCCCTTGGTGTATTCCCAACAAATTGATATAATAAATTCAGTGCAAGATGAGATTACTTCAAACTGTATTAATGTATGTATTAAAAGAATTTTTAACGACGCACTAAGCTATCTTTGGTACCACAATGCCGTCTATAGCAAGATTTTAATTATCACTCACCATCTATCTAAGTTACAATAATGGTAGCAGCGTTGGGATTCTACTTCCTACCCAGATGATCCTCTTTTGTTTTATGTTTGTTTTAAATAATTAATAAAATGTCCAGAGCCTCCTGTATTCTTCCAGGTTACCAAATTGATGATAGTGGTGGGATTTAACTACCTACCTTCTTCTGTTTTGGGTTTGTTTGAAATAATCGTTAGAAGATATAAGAGTAACTAGAAATCATACACAAGAAAAATGTTATTTATTTATTTCAAGCAAAGCATATAGCTCAATAGTATACTTAAAATGAACATAAAAATCTTAATAAGATAAGAAAAATCATAAGACTTAAAAACAACAGATCACAATATAACAATTCATTAAAATTATTTGCCAGAGCACCATTCTATTCGATTTAAGGTAATCGATATTTTAATATTTACATTTACATATACAAGCTTCTACTCCAGTAATAAATCATCTGATAAAATTTTTCAAGTTTTAGACCTAGCTAATTATTAAATACTTGATAGGAAGATGTTCAACTTATAAATAGTTTGCTTAAATATAAAAAATGCACATAATAACAGCCAGTCTGCTTATGGGTGCATCATCTTATCTGTTTCGTAAAACAGTAAGAGACCACCATGAAGACTTACAAAGCAGCCAACAAATCTACAAATATTAGCCAGTACAAGTAGATATTGCGAGGTTCACCCTACATTTAAATTTTCTTTATACATCTTATCCTCATTCAATCCATATATTATTTCAATTTATTGGTAGGTAGGTATCTAAATAATATTTTCAATTTGTTCAAGCAGCTATAAAATCACATTAATAATTAAGTACCATACATAATTTACAAATTTGAATCAAGTATAGTATCTTGAGACATCTCCTGAAATCACTGGAGCTCTATTCTCGAATTTTAACGTAATAATATTTAAAAATTCTCAATAAACTATGAATAAAGCATGTGTCGTATTTTTTAACTAAAATTATAAGCAATTAAAAATTTTGCAACGTCACCACTCGAGAATAGGGCTCTGGTCTAAAAATATTTAAACTTTTCCAGTAGACCCACAATGATGATTGTAAAAAAGTTAAAAGACTAGAATCGCTCGATAAAACTCGAATGATACCGTACATATTAATTTATACATTTATAAAAAATTTAAAGTTACACATCAGTCTGAAGTGGTAAGAGTTGCCTTAAGAGCTACAAGTTGTTCTTCTCCTAATTTAATCTTTTCTCCTATCTCTCTCAAGTCCATAATTAGTTTTGCTTTCATATTTATAAAATGATCGTAATCTGAATATTCTTCCGAATTTAAGTACTTACATAGAATACTCGAAACACTAATACTACGTCGATCTATACTTTCTTTTAACACCTTGGCTTCTTCCAATTGTTGCTTAAGTTTGTCTTTCTTGTTTTCCAGTATTTGCTAGAAACATAAATAAAGTTAAAATTGTTTTTTTTTTTACTGTAAACAAAAAATACTTACTCTCTCGGCATCATCTTCGCTCATGGTCATAAGGGCATTTTCGGCACGAGCTAATCTACCCGATAAACCTAATAAAAGACTAGTAATTTTGCCAACTTCTTCCACATGCAACCGAAATTTAGCCGTTTCGTGAGGCCGCGCCAATTTGTTCATATGAAATTCCACATTTTCGCCTAATTCGTCATTTATTCTACATTCCTCTGACACAACTAATTGTTCATCCCGTAAAACTTCTAATTTTCGATCTAATCGATTTACCAGTTCCACCTAAAAGAAAGTCGCGCTTTAGTTGGTTTTCTTTAAAAATATTTAAACACCTTTATTTACCTTTTTTTGATCCAAATCTTTGGTATCTTTTACAATACTAAATTGATTCATATCTTGACTATACTTGGTTAAAAATTTTGCTTTCGATTCTGACGTAGTGAAATATGTTGAAGTAGGAGATAAAGGACTTGTTGGTTCTGTACTGGGTAAAATCGATACTTGCTGAAGTGGACTGTAATCAAAATTATATGTTAAGGTTTATTTATTTACTAAAACGCCAACCATACCTTAATGAAGATGTTGTAAGTGACGTACTAATAATTGGCGAACAATTAATTAACGATGGCGTCGGACTACAATTAGGTGTTGAAGTGTGACTTCGAAATGGTGAATTTGTACCTCTAGGTCGCGACGTTACTTCCGGACGAAATAAACCGCTAACGTAATCGCTGGGTTTTTTAAAATCAGGACCAGGAACTAAAATGTAAAAATTAATTAAATAATTGCAGAAACAAATTGGTTCAAAATACTAACGTAATAATTCTTTTAATTTGTCAGAATCAGGAAGTTGATTGATTATATCTAAGGATAATTTTTCGCAATCAATTTCTTCTTGGAGCTTTCTTCTTGTAGGCAGAGGAGTAGGTAATAATTCGTCTTTTTCAGTTTGTGAAGCAGCGTCCGTTGTAGAAACGTTAACTCGTAATATCACTTCAGTTCTTTGCATCATTTGCAATCCTTCCACTACTGGTGGTTGTGTAACACTCTCTTCGCAAGACGGGAAAGTAGTTAGATACATTTTAGGCGATGATGGGGGTGGCGTATGTATTGGCGAATTTTGTGATGGGGTGTTTGTTGAAGTAGAAATCATAGGTGAATTTCGCTTAGGTGACTGTGGAAGGCTTAACGGCGAGTTACAAGACGATTTAAGTTTAGTACAATCTGAATTTGGCGAAGATCTCGAAGATGATAAAGTTGAATTTTCCGAAATTAAATTGGGCGGTGATTTACTAAGCGGTGATGAAATTGAACTTGGCGATGAACAAGGAGTGGTGGGGTGAGGATTAGAATCTAGAATAGGAGGCACTTGAGGTGAATTTCTTGATGGGGAACTTATGGGTGATTTTATATGAGTACTATTTGGAGTAGATGAATTAATAGGAGAAGTTGTTATCACGTTATTGCACAAAGGTGTAACACAAGTCGTGCTTGGAGGCGATATACTTAATGGACTACGCACGGGAGTCAACGACAAATTTTTAGAAGGAGCTTTTGTTGGAGATGAAGGTGGGCTTGTGTATTTTGGAGGAGATCGTGGTTTCTTCTGCAAAGTATTTTCACTATCCACTTCTCGTATGGAAAACTGTGGCCTATGAGGTATAAACTTTTCTTTGACCGGCAAAACATCCGGTAAAACAATTTTTCTAAATTCTTCTTTTCCATCACAGCGCATTGATAAATGATTTCCGTGTATAGTTGATTTTTCAGTCATGGATAGTCTTCGAATTAAGTTTGTGTTATTGTGTAACAAAGTGTTTTTTGTACTCCATTTTGCGTCTCTAGAATTAACTTTTGTGAAGTCCGACGTAGGATCGTTTGATATGTGTCCATTTGGCGATGAAGTACGTTTATAAATTCCCATATCAGAATCGGGAACTATTCTTTCTCGTTCCCGACGAGAAGCCAAATATGACGCTTTCGAATGACTCCTGAAAAAAAAAATTGTTATGAATATTTAATTCTAGTTAATGTAATTTAAGAACAAATAATATGAAATTTATAAACACTTCAGTGGTACAGCTATACATTTCTAGTGGTTTTATCACAACCACATTCTATATATTTTTAAAAATTGTGTCGTGAAATAAATATGTTCATTAATATTATAATACTACTTATCTTGTGTGCATACATTTCTAATTTCCCAGTTTGCATGTAATGCATATTATAACGTCTATCAACGGAATTTAAAAATGTAACAAGAAAGTAGCTATAAACGAGTTTTCTTATATTCCTCTATCCTGATTTGTTCAAATATAATGCAGGAATTAAGCAAAAAGTTAATTGACATCCCGAAACATGACCAAAAGTAGAAATATTTCCGTTAGGTACTCAAAATGCAGAAATGAGACATGACAGTTCAATTGAAAACAGAAGGATCTATGGATTTCAATGATCATAATAGTAAAAAAAAAACTACTTAACCATGCTAAATTTAATCTTGGGCAAAACATAGTAGGTATAATAAAAATCTACTTTATATAATTCTCGGTTATAGTTTCTTCTAGGAACATTGAACATAAAATGTTTCCATAGAATCTTTATACCTCCTCGCCTGGTACAATAATTGGATTGTCAGCCTTGCACTGAAGTGTGAACATAATTATTTATATTCAGAAGATAACATCACAAAATCTTATTGTTATAAATTTAATAAATAAATAATTAATTTTGTACGGATTTAATTTATAGTTTTCAAATACTAATTATTTACAGAATCCTTGTTCAGTTTGTTGTCTTTAATTGAGTTTTTTCTAGTAACTTTCAATTTTCAATACAAATAATAATTAATTAAACAATTATGTTATTAGTTAACGGCAAGAAGAAAAACATAATAGTTTAACCTTAGAAATGGAACGACTAATTATTGAGCCTAAAGCTTGAAGAAATCTCAAATCGCATTATTAATTATGTTTATGTGGGAATTTTACATACTGGTATATCCAGCAAACTGATGAACTTGATATAATGTCCATTACTACGGGCTTTATCAATAATTAAATATCATGGAATATTTATTTTGTCCTTGAGTGTGAGGTGCAAGCACAATACTATTGTTAATACACAATGAAATGTTAAAACTGTTGAAAATTGCATATATTATTGTGTCATTTATTTTCGTATCTTTGTTATTAATAATAAATAATATTATCCATCTAGAAATTAAATTACAGGAGTTACTACTCTATAAGCAACACACTAAGAAATAACTATAGGTACGGATAAATCTCCACCATTCGATGGGTAATTTATATGCTATTCATGATTTTTATTTTCAGAAAAATATTTTTGTTATATAGCCAGCAGGTAATTTAAATATATCTTTAAATAATTACCACAAAATACCGAAATCATCTGCAATAATAGAAAGCCACGACACGCAACTATAATATTGCTAGTCTTGTAAAAGACTATTGTTACAAAAACTAAAATTAACTTTAATAATAAAAATAATTTATTAGGATGTTCTGGTACATCATTTATTGGTTGTTTTAATTTATAAACACGAACAAATTCGATTAAGTGCCCAATAAAAATGTGAAAATGCGCATCAGAAGAAAGTAAACGAGTAAGGTTTTAAAAGAATATTTGCGATTCTGCAGAACTAGAAAGCATCCAAGTTGAAATTAATTCTACAAAATTATTTATTAGTGAATTCGCGAATAAAACAATTTTAAATAGTTTTTAATCACCTTCACTAATGCTCGAATAAGAGAAAGTTAGTTTACCGCAATGGCACTGAGATGCTAATATTATGGCGCCAAGTATTTAATAAAAAATAAAATTTATATTAATTTTCAAATAATTAATAATTTTACTCCAGCAAATTCTATTTTTACTACAATAAAAATAGTAGGTACTATGTATACTACTCTATCGTTTTATGAATTAAAACCAAATAAAAATAATAGTTTTATAAATATAAGCATTACTGTAAATAGCATTGATACAATTAAAAAATATATAACCTAAGCTCAAAGAAAAACATCAGTTAGAATCACACATGTTGGAGCATCTTTTCTTACAAGAAAAGTTCAAGTTATATAATAAAATTTGAAAGAAAAAGTAATGGTTTTGCTCTAATAAAATATCCGTTATATATACAATTTATTATATAAGGAACAAATAATTGATGGTGGAACTGTTGATACTTTACCGATTCAAAATACAATCAGTACATTATTAATTGTACTTTTAACGTCGTTAACTGTATCAAAACGGTTTTTCTTTGAGATATGTTCAAACTAGAAAGTAAAAACATATATTTTAAAAATGTATGTACTGTTTCGAAGTTAAATTAAAATTTAATTTATTTTTTTTAAAGTTGAGAGTATGTTATGGAATTTTATTCTTGCGATTATAATATATTAATTAATCAAAAATAATAAAAAAATGCTTAACATTTAACTCAAATTTTATATCTAATTCATTTATTTAATTAGCTATACCTCTGAAATGTTCCACTTTTTAGAATAAAATATGTACATAAGATTATGCATATTGGAACGATTTCAACCAAAATAACCTCATGTATGCGTATTACATATGGTATATTATTATATATTGCAAATAAGCAAATCAATACTGCATATAAACTACACTTAGCACAATTTATTATTTCCCTGCAACTATATTAGCATTTGATTATTTTCGCAATTCTGAAATTAAATAAAATTAAAAATACAAAATTGCAATCAACTTTTATTTGACTTGCTTTTATAGGGATTCTAATATAAATTCTTAATGTTTAATTATTTGCTCCCCTAATCATTTTTGAGATAAACTGTAAATAAGTTTTGTGTAGAGAATAAAATTTAAAAAAATTGCAACATACATTTTTTCGTAAAATCAGTATTCAATATTGTGTATCTAGAAAGATATTTGATAGAATGTGTATACTGCCAAATGCAGTGTATAAATAGACATAATTAACGTAACAATGAACTGCGAACGAACGCAAGGTGTTTTATAATTTCTCAAACCACCATCCAATAACAAGATGCGTCATGCATTTTTATTTAAAAAAATATCTGATACCCACCCGAAAGCTGCACTTTTGCATTTTTGATTTGCCAGACAGGTGTTTTTAATACACCTTGTAAATGGGTAATTCTCTGTAAAGACGTTTTCAGCCCGTACATAATGGTCCGGTCATATTAATATTCTTTCTATTAAAAAAAAACCATACCAAGGACTAGAAAAGTAATAGTTTAATGATAAGTGCTAAAAAGCCCATTGAATTTATAGCTATTTTTCGAGATATTAGCCTTTTTCGGGTAAATAGTTGCAGAGGACTGTTTGGTGTAACAGGGGCCTATTGCAAATACATCAAAACCACAATAAACCGGTCGGTGGTTCAAACCGTTGCTGGGGTATTTAAGTATAAACATATTTAAAATCTAAATTTAATTTTACAGACTAAAAACCATCAACAAGAAAAAAGCGAATAATTATAATTTATATAGGTAGTAAGTAAAGTAATAAAGTAAAATATCATTTATAAATTATACATTTATAATATATATCGATAATATAAATTGTTTAGAAATAATATATAATTAAATAATAAAAATCTACAGAGCCCTGGAATGAAAGACAGTCCCCTGCCACATTACAAAGCAGGGGACTGTTTATTTTGACTAAATCGTGAAATATCAAGCAAACTATCGTAATGTATTTAATTTTGCGATTTATTTATAAATATGTACATAAAACATTATAAATTTTTTTATAATATATCCAATTTCACAAATAAACAATAAATAAAATAATTGCCAAGGGACTGTGCGTCGTAGTAGCTCTGACACGTGCTCCCGTCACAAATAATGCATTAACACTAAAAAAATTGACGGCACAGCACCGTCAGCGCTACTGACTTAAACTTAAGACAAGTTACGTTGCTTTCCACGCAAGACAATATGGAAAGGTGCAGTGGAAAAAGTTATATTTGGTATTACATTTTTGGCAGGGGACTGTTCTTAAAAAGCGCGGACAAGATTTAATCAAACGAATGAACTGAAATAAATCGATTTTAAATGTTGTTTATTTTGAAACAAAATAAGTTAATTTTAATTGTGTTTTTAAAACATTTAAAAAAATTCTATATTTTGTATTACATAATAAAATAAAATCTCAAAGTGTTAATTCTGAAAATCGGACAGCACAGGGGACTGTTTTTTTTGTGCTTTGGGAATTTTTTTATAAAAAATTATAAATTATGTTATTATAGCTACATCTGCACTAAACAGGAATAATCTTATGCTGCGTTTTGAGATATTTTAATTTATGCTACAGCAAATGGTTTTTGGAAAAGGTGGTTTGGACAGCTATTAACGTGCTTACAGAGAATCGCCCAAATATGAAAATAGCCTACATTAAAAATGTTTTGAAAAAATGTATAATAAAAACAAAACAGAACTAACAATATTAAATTTTAAATGATACAACTACATTTTTTGTTAATAATAAAATCGACATTTATACTTGAACTAGGAATTTAATTTGAAATTCTTGAACTGTTGGATTGTTTTCAGGTTCCTTCAAAATCCAAATAGATTCCTCCGGGAAAAATACACTCTGATACAAATATAACTAAAAACTTGCAAAGCCAGTTGGAAAATTCAAACTCGAAGCCAAAATCGAAAACAAATCTTTCCAAATTTTCTCATAAAATTCAAAAATTCTGTTTACATAAATATTCAAATATTAAATGAAAAATTAAATTGTTGCGATAACTCGACCACACGCAGAACGATATCAGAATTACGTCGCATTGAAATTTAATTTCAAATTTTAAAACCATTCCAAAACAATTGATTATCCAAATTAATATTATTATGATTTCAATTTTCTATAAATCATCAATTATCCAAAATATCCGACCTTCGTCCAAAACTTGAGCCGATCCAAAATTCAAAATGAAATCAAAAATTTACTGATTCGAAATTAAAACTTTATTTTGGCCAAATACAAAATAACTTTAACTCATCAAAATTTCAAAATAATTCCGTATTAACGCAAACTTTTTGGCAAAAGCCTAGTTTTCCCCCCACCGCACCGCTCTCATAAAACGAAAAAAGAAATAACTTATTTTAAAAAAAAGAAATTTAAAAATTAAATATAAAAACAAATATTTAAAATCAAATAAGGATTATTGGAACATGACGTTATGTTTATCTTACACTAAAAAACGAATTTGTATATTATAATCAAATGTAATTTTCAAACACATACAGACTAATAATGTTTTCTTCACAATTCCATTATAGTTTTATAATATGTATTTTGTCTAAATCGTGCAGCAAATTAATTAACAAACATTTTTCTCTTTATTAATAAAAATATTAGGTATTTTTATAATTAAATTCATAGAAAAACGTTGCTCTCAAGTTGCTACCGCGCATGACGCATTACTTGACACGTTCAAATTCACCCAATCGGATTCTTCTATTTAGACCAGGTAAGCTAGGTCTGTAAAGAAGGCTTTTATGTCTGCTTTAAGTTTTACTACATCTATATCATATTTTAGGGCATTGCGGAAAGATGTCCAAAGGATTCCATGAGTTCAAATAAATTTGTTAGTTACTTTACAACTGTCGATGTTTTTGTGTAACATAGATTTTATTGATGTAAAATAAATTTTACTTCTGTGACCCATGTTGTTTTCAATTAGAGTACGCAGCAGAGCGTCACACTGCATATTTTTTTCAAAAGTGATATCAATAACCGAAGCTCTAAAAACATACTAGAAACGTTATTTAGATAATCATTATACGAATTCTCCGGTAATGAAGTAAATATAAACCCACCTAAGGAGTAGGTATTTTTAGTACGCTTGTAATTATATGTAATGTTAATTATGTAACTATTTTAACGTCGATAATCATTAAATAATTTATACGAATATACATATGGTTAAATATGTCTAATAACATTCTGCATTCCCTTTTGCCCGGTATAGGTAACCAAACACCAGATATAGCGAATAATTTTAATTGCTATAAATTATGATCTGTATTTTAACATAGTTTTTAATTAAAAAAGCAATTTCAAGTATTTGCCAATAAAATCAATACCAACATTAACTATATCTCTATAATACACGTATTTAGCATAAACCTATTTGAGAAGACCATAATTAGTTTGTTTAAGTTTTAATTAACAATGTTTGACAAACTTTTGCAATAAATATTAATTTTGCTTTACCTAAATTACATTTAAAATATTTTAAATTTACCATTAATTAAGATAATTACTTTCTCCATCGCGGCGACTGATAATTTACAGCTAACTAATACAAACTGCTAATAAAATATTTAATTGCTAATAGGCATTTAGAAAAAGCAATATCTTCTGACAAAATTTTTACAAAAGTTAATTATAAACAATCAGATTTTATTGTGCGTTTCGTCTCCGACATGAAAATATTTATAGATATTATAGTTAGTAGGTACCTATTATATTAAAATTTCACAAATAAAAATGTTATATTTTTATACTTATAGAATATTATTTATGTACATCGTGTGAAAGACCTAATTTCTTTATTTTTATTAGGTGCATTCTTATTTTCTATAAGATAGCGAAGTGGTAGGTAGTTCGGTATGTAAGGCAATGAATGATATATTGTGCACTGAATAAATAACGATATCACAAATTATTTTACAATCGTGAACTTGGAACAATAGGCTTGGTTCTTGTCAATCCAAGTATTGTTTTTCGTAGTGCAATACATGAGTTGTAGGTAGAGAACAGATACATATCTAATTTACTGGCGGAAGTAAAATTTAATTTTTTTTGCGACGCTCTTTATTGCTCAAGTCGAGAGTGTTGACCGCTAAAAAGAAGCTAGCTTACTATTATCTTACTTACACAAGTCGATAATTAGATGGTATTTCAGAAAAATGAAACTGGTATGTTGAGAATTTTCTTGTTTATTAGAAACTTGAATGATGATTATATCACATATAATTTTTAAGATTATTATCATGTACAAATGTGTACATACACAATAAAGTTTCCAATAAAAGATCATAATTGATGTACTTTCTACATCATTCGCCAAATATCGGTATAATTGAAACTGAAAAAATTAAAAGCTCTAGAGGCAAAAGTGAAGCTGATGTAGTATACCGGTGGCATTATGCCTAAAAATAAATTTACGATTTGGAGTTATTTTCGTTTGCTATGCATTGGGTGTTCAAATATGCAAAATTAAAAGTAAAATTGGCAACCAAACACAAAAAAGGATATAATAATTGATTCTATCGCCTTATTGGAATAGTATACCGTATTTTGTAATGTAACATTAAAAAATAGCAAAACCATAAAATACCTACAACTTCTCATAAATTCTGTTTAAAAAGGAATATAATATCCATGAAAAACTGATAAATAATATTGTATAAATGATATTTGTAATTAACGACAGTAACTGCCGAGGCTATGAATTACATACATACTACATACATGTGCACTATACATAGTAGGATATAATTTATGTTGTTAGTGGTTGTAAGTAGGACAAATTTGAAACTTGATGAAACGAATAAGTGGTTGACATGATAATGTGTAAAATATAAATTAATGAATAAATAAGTACTTGCCTATCGGACTTAAAGCAGCACAAGTTGAAATGCATTGTTCACATTTGTCAATTTTAAAATCAAGATAACGTGCAAGCAATTGATTTACTCCTATGCAGATAACTGCATGCCAAGTTATTTTAAACTAAATACAAGTAAAAACAAAACTTAACTGATTCATACGCATTTAAAATAAACATCATTATCAAATATATAACAAGCTGGACTATTTTTACTTTCTCGCACATATAGCATCTGTCGCTAAAATTATAAATTGAAAAATTTATATCCTAATATTGATTTTGAAAATTACAAGTGCATATGACACATCATTAAATACATGCAGCATCATTCGTTCTAACTATCAAGTTAACATCTTAAGTGAGAACGATAATAATAATTATTCTGACCTCTTAATTTACTTTTATAGAAACTACCCAAAATTGTTGTCTTTTTATTAGCTGGTTCTAGGTTTCCTTTCTTTCACTTTAAAATAAAGTGGAATTAATCTTTAAGGTTATTTAGGATTAAATATTATAATTATAATATATTAAAAAATATATAAAGGTAACACTGTCCAGCTTTAAAAAAACAGGAAATTACCATCGATTTTTCCAACAAATTACAGTTGGTGTGAATTTTTAATATTGCATTTTCGTGCAAGAGTTTATGCTATTAATCGGATTATTACAATACACTAGGTAGGATCGAAATAGCGTATTTCCGATAGCTATAAAAGGGTGGATAAATAAATTAGTCCGTGCGATACTGAACATAGCAATAAATATTTTATGAACTACAGAAATTTAACTTCGTAGTTTCAGTGGCGACTGCTACGAAGAGGGCAAAGCACTACAGAATCATTCTAATTTAATGCTCGAACTAGTTGTGTTGGTAAATTTGAATTTTGAAATTGATAATTTTTTTGCATTCTTTGATTTTAAAGTAACTACAAAAAAAGCTATACAAAAATGTTAAGGGGACCTAGTACTTGCGCAGGGCTGACTATAAATATTGCAATCGACTTTCCAATTACAATAAAATACCAATAATTAATTATTATAAATATATTTTTTTAAATAATTTTACTTTCGTTAATGTCTCGATAATTTTATGAGTAAAATTATAAAGGAGATTTACAACGATGTTTTTATTCAAATTATCTTTGTCGTTGGACTAGATATATTTTAAAATAATTTTATGAGTATAAATATGCAAATTTTCGACTTATATAAATCACTTACTCAATTAAAAATTAGAATATTATAAGGTGTGAATTGACATTTGAAGCATTTTTAAAGTGAAATTGCACCTAGAGAGGAATTCATGTAAAAATCAATACATTTTTAATCACTATAACTTTCTTTCATGAAAACATGAAATTAATTAATACTGCATAAAAAAGTTGAAGCAAATTTTAAGTTCACATGTGCTTGTACTTGTGAAAGTGATTCAAATAAAGATATCAAACGTGTTAAATACCTGGTTGTAAATTCTATAAGTGTAACATTCGGAATATTTGAAAAATATAATATCAGATTCTGGATCGCAAATGAGTACGAAAAGTTTTAGAAGAGAGAAATAACCGACGGCGCCCACAAGTAAATGATGAAAAATCAAAATAAATTAAAAGTAAAATGTTTGAATATAATTTAGTTATTTGTTTACTTAATATGTAATAAAATATTACGTGATACCCTTGAAGTTTATGAAAGAATGAATAAGTAGTTCAATGTTTAGTATTAAATATACGATTTTTTTAGTCAAAGATTATGCAAATGAAATGCATGTATTTCTCTTATTTTAATTAAAAATTACCCTTTTATATAATATTTCATGTGATATGTAATTAATAAAGGTGTTAAATAATATGAAAAAATGTGGTTTAATTTATAATATTTGAAATTGCAAAATAAGATGTTATCAATGTTAAAAATAATTAGTATTACGTTATGCAAAATTACATCAGCAAGTTTATGTCTTAATAAAATTAGATCTAAAAATATTAGCATACCAATAAGTCTTATAAACAAAAGTTTCAAATAGGTAGCTAATTAACAACAAGGTCGTAGTTAACATTCAATTTTAATTGTATTTTAACTGTTAAATATACGGAAAATAATCAATCAATTGCCTTTAGACAAAGATGTCAAGTAAAATTAGTATTGTTCGCGAAAATTGTGTAACCGTGAATTTTACCATTTGGTGGTAATTTAAATTCTTGTGGTCGGCCATAATTGAATAAGATATAACTTTGTAAATCAATTATAGTTAGATATCAAATTTCGCTGTTGTCGAAGGTTCGTGAAATTCAGTAGCCAAACTTGGTATTTGGGTTCTATACGTAACATACACGTTTGCCAAACAAGTATGAATAAAGAGTAAGTATATAATCAATCAAGAAACATTGTATATCATTAATTTCGTAATACCTTCATAAAACTTCCTCTAGTAATGAGTCCGGTGCAATATTAAAGCTAATTGCTCCATCGCTTATGCTGTTCGGTCGGTGCATTTCCGTATTATTTGTCGCATTATTAAGATTGAAAGGAAATTAAATCTCGAAACTTAGTTTCCAAATTAAAAAAAGGTAATTATCTAGAGATCGAAAACAATTAATGCCGGTACATATCGGTTATAGGTGAAAGTTTTTCTATTACGCAAGTTGCAAATATTTGTCATTATAAAAAGCATTCCAACGGAGAAGAAAATTATGCGTTGATGTGAGGATAGCAACTTTGATGTCGTGAAAAAACCGCAACATTTATAGTAAAGAAAAAAGATTTGTATTTGGATAAATACATACCACATAATATAAATGAAGGTTAATGACTTCAAAGCAAAGTTTGGAATTGTAGGCGGAAAGGAAAAAGATTATTCGTAAACTCAGAAACTTAACTGTAACTGTTTTCAATAAAAACCATTCATAATCTAATAATCGATTGTTTTATTGTTCAAAGTAAAATGCGAAACGTAAACAAAAGTACAATACAAACAAAAGTTTTAATTTCTATTTTAGTTAAAAATTTAAGAACAATTTTTTTAAAACAATTATTTCTAATATTTTCCAAAAAAGTCCTTTTTCGATTTCTTTTAAATTATCAACATCCCGGATAATAAACGTTTAGTAAAAGATTAAAGTAAAAGGGGAAATTCAAACAATAATATTTTTTGGATTTTTTTAAGCTTTGATTTCTTTTAAATTGGCAACTTCCTGGATAATGAATTTTAGTAAAAATATTGCAAAAATGCAGATGCAAATTTGTGTCTACAATTTTAGCATTGCATCAAATACATTATTATAAACTGGTATGCAAATTAATTAGAAACTCCAAATTACTTAAATATTTTTAGACTCTAAATTACAAAAACTTTCAAAAAATTTTATTGGTATGATTTGCATTTCTAATGTTGTCGTTGGTAGTTGTCTTAAAACTTAACATTTCACCTTTCCTCCGCAAAACAAGCAAAATTACACAATAGGTGTATGCAAATCATCTTCACTTTTTAATATTTTTTGTAATATTATGTATTATAATGTAGGTACATACTTTCTATGTGCAAATTCCTTTATTTTATAAATTTCGACACGCTGCGTTGCCGCAATTAGCAATCTTGAAATTTTTCAAGATCAAGGAAGTCATTCAAATTGCAAATCTTTAATTGCACATTTAATTGTGTATTATAAACTAATTATTACGTTATCTTAATTAATTAATTTTAAAAATTATCTAAGAATGGCGGATCCAAATAAATGTAAAAATTAATGATTTAATGTATTTTAAATAAACCTTAAACGCATTAATAAGATGTAATCTACTTTTTGGTATGGCATATTTGCCTAAATTGAATATTAATGCAAATTTTATTGATTAAGTTTAAATTACTTATACTCTTAATGATGCTTATTTTGAAGTCCTGAACTAAAAATCAGTTATTCCTTATTATGTTATGTACATCATCTACATCCATAAACGAAATATATTATTATCTTGGTTACTTTTGTTAGTTTTGAGTTAGATCTTCAGGTATTTGATTAAATTGTTTGAAATTAAAAATATGCAAAAAGAAAATAGGAGAAATAAAATATAATGACATTGAAAGTTTCTTCCAAAAAAATTAGGAAGGAAGTTACAGGTATGGAAAGTTAATTATATTATAAAAATAAAAATCGTTTGCATTAAAATTTAAATTGAAGTTAGATTAGAATTGAAGAAATTATGAATAATTATAAAGAATTGAAAGTAATGAAAGATATTTATTTAAAATTATAAAGCGGAATATTTGCAAAAGTTGACTGCAGCTAAAACAATAACCGCTTGCAGTTTATTGAACTTCAAAAAATAATCCTTCAATTTATGATTACCCAAAGAGTTTCTAATTTATTAAATTCTGTATTTTCATTATTAAATCATTAAATCAAGATATTCCTCGAATATATTATAATTTATAATAAATATTCGACTGTGCTTACGTGTTGTGCACTGTGTAAGATTTCAATCGGTGCAATTTTCTATTTCTATAATAGTTTCTTAAGCTTAAGTGTGTCTTGGTGTTCTCTATAACTCAACTAGAGATCACACCAAGCCATCCCCGTGATCAATTGAAATTGAATATAATTTATGTAAAATGCAAAAGAAAAAAACGCCCAGTCGTAAAAAGCAAATAAAAATTCAAATTGATTTCTTATAATATGCATCTGTATTAATAGGTTAATGTAATAACCAAAATACAAAAAATACAAAATTAGTTAATTAAATATGGTTCTTGTATTAAATGATACAATACTGAAAAATATAACGAAAGTATTGCAATAATTTTTACATAATATTGGAAAGGTCAAATAAAAATGCAGTTTAAGTAAATTATTTCGTTCATGGATATGGTTCGATGATTACAGACAGACCATAGTGTGTCATAAGTAAATACAATATTAAGTAATACGAAATTCGTACCTTGTTTGTATATTTATGACAGTTGCACAGTTTGATAATTTTGTTATCAGGTTTTATGTCTCACATGGAAACTTAACATAAATGAAAAGTCGAAAATATTATCGACGAGAGGAACACCTTAATATTATCATTATCACTTCAGCAGAAATTAAACAAAGGAAAAATAAATAGAACAGTACTTGTGTATGACCAATATTTCTTGAAAAAACCCAGCTAATATTGAAAAAATATATTGCAGAAAACCCAATAAAAACAGTAAACTGGAAATCTTGAGCTTATTTATAATCTGTAACGTTATTTTATTTGTGAGTTGTTATCTCCCCTAAATATTATTATATCCTTAAGAATTGCTAATCTCGAGGAAGTTATGACAAAATTATTTATAGATGTCAGTTCGATAATAAATCACAACCTACATTACAAAGTACAAACGTTAATTTAATGTACCTATGTTGAAGAGATATTAAATTAAATTTAAAACCTCCTGGTTAAGGTTACCTAAATTACATTACATTTTTATTTATTTAAGTATGCTGTCACGAACTTCCTTTTTTATTAAAAAAAAGCATCAAAATTATATCTACCTTGCAATAATACCGGTTCGTTTCCAAAACGCTGCCTACCCCTTTTTCATTATGTCAGTTACTATTTAAAATTAGTCGTTTTTGTTAAGTATAATTTAGGTCAATATTATTAATTGTTCATCTTTGACAATTTTTTCGCAAGTTAAGAAAAACAAACAGTAATGGGCACAAGTACTTAAACAATAATAACAATTTCCTTTCTCATAATTAACTCGTTTTACGTTAATTAAAAATTCATTCTCTTTGGCAAGTAATATACAAACTACTTAAGTAATTCATAATCAAAATAACCTGATTTTATTCATTATCCTTCAAATAACTTAAAGTTAACAATTTATTTTATTATAATACCTTCTTATTCTAAATTTATTTCCACTGCCAAAAACCATTTTTAACGCACAGTATAAATTTTCCAGTACAATATACGAACGATTTCAACATTAACCACCGGTTAAAATTCACCCTTAACTTTAAACACTACTACGCTCGCACACTCTAACTGTCAACTAAACATTGTTACTACGTTTACCAAGAAGCTTATTCCACCTCCCACTCAGTAGAGATATGACTACGTGAAATTGTAAGCATAGAAAAGGAAATAAAATACCTCTATGTTGATACTCCTAAGTGAAAGGGAGTAAAGAACTTAAATATAAATTATAGTCCAGGTATTCGGTAATTAATAAATTAAACAAAAATAAATCATCAACAGATTTCAATTGAGACATAAATGTCGTAGTTATATCCCGTGCACCAATTAAAATTTTCATGTCTTATACTGTCGTGAATATATTTAAAAAATAAAAGTAGTGCTAGTTAATTTATAATACTCTAATGTGAGAGTAATTTATAATAAATTAAGAAAAACACATATACCTACTCTTTTAGAATTGTAAAAAAGTGAAGTTGTGTGAATATATTTGATTCTATATCTACTAATTAAAAAATTAATTTGAAGAAAGCATACTGCTATAAGAAAATTGGTGTTATGGCTGTAGTCAGTTTCACTTGCGATATTTATAAAAACAAAAATTTATGATTTATTTAAAACGGTTGCCTCGAGGTTATCCTGTGGTCAACTTGTAAATATCATATTGTTAAATAACATTAAACAGGATGTTCAATTACATCAATAAAAATTAACGATAGAAATAGAATAAATAATTAGTAGGTTATTTTTGTCAACTGGATATCGAAACATCACTGGGTGCAGTTGAAATAAAAAATAAATGCAAAGTGAAGAAAGTGATAAAAGTGAAATAAAAAAATAGTGATAAAAATAAGAGACTATTTGAAATCATTGTTGGTTTACTCGTGAGGCTTGCAAATATAAAATACGATCTCGACTTTCTTATTTCAGAAAGATATCTCCAGATAATTATCTATCACACTTGAGGTTTCAGTTCAAATAGATCTTAAGCTATTGATAGATGCAACTTTGTAATCGCTCGCAATAAACTGCATAATACGCGCATAATAAAAATGTAATAACTACTTCACTTGGGTAATATAGCAATGTATGAAATTGTACATTACATGGTAATTGTATGCATGTCGAGGTTAAGTTTCCATTTTTATTCAAATGTTAATATCGAACGATTAAGGGTAATTACGGACATTTTTATTATTATAAGCGTAATTGTGGGGGCTCTTATCGCTCTTCCTCACTTAACATTTATTTCTAAAAGATCAATATTGTAAATCATATTCAGGCACTGCTGATTACAAGCTATTAAATTGAGTGTAATAATATGCACAAGACAACTAGACGTTATAAATAAACATTATCTCCCTACATTCTAATTTCTAAACTTTTTATTTTCATAACAAAACCTGCACCGTATATTCATCGCAAAATATCGAACTAAATACTTAAGTACATAATCATAGTGATTTAAAATACTTAAAATGCCTAACTGCCAAGTAATTAACTATCTCATTACAAGTGAATCTGAAAACGGTAAATTCTATGATGACATAGTCGAATTACATATTATAAAAATAATTTGTACCGTATAAAACTGTATCTTAATTGCAATTTCGATGTGATCTACTGGTAATTAAGCATTAAATAAATAAATATTCAGATGAACTGTACCAGTAAATCAGCAATTTAACTATTCGGTAAATACCCAAATGTATAAATTGTAATTACGATCGAAATTCTAGTCCAACATTAATGTTCAATCAAATGTAATTTTCAATGTAAATATCAATTTTAGTCCTCTATAAATTTACCGAATCAAATTTATACCTATCGAAGTAGAACGCAATATTAAAAAGATCTTGCTATTAAAATTTCAATATCCTTGAAAACATAAGAAAACAGCCATAAAGGAAATGGTATCTTATAAGTATTAAAAGATGTAAAACGAGGAAACTGGCGAAAATTAAAGATTTAAGACTTCCTTGATCGTTAATATAATCAGAGCATCCTTCGTTGTATTGTTTTTCATCCTTTATGAAAATAGAATGTTAAAAATGTGGATCCTAGTCAACCAGCACAAATTATAACGACATATATTTTAATCATACGTTCCGATAATATTATTAAGATAAATTAAAATAATAAATTGTATAGTCTTTTGGTCGGAGCTATAACGAAATTTAACTCAATTATTTGATACCAAAACGAATTGATTACTACTTCTGGTAATAAAATTCGAAGCACTTGTCCTTCACAGCCAATGTCCAAATTGAAATTAATCTATAACGCATATTTTGAATATTTAAATATTTTTATCTAGAACAATCGTATTTCCTTTGCAGTATTCCACTGATCGTGTGACATTGCGAAGAAAATGAAATGTTACTTTCTTTATTTGGGTTAGAATTTTTGCAGGACATGTTATAGCATAGCTTGTAGCAGATGGTATAATATGCTAGTAGGTGCACTCAATAGTGCAGCTGTCACACACGCCCGCTTATTGGGCTGGAAGTAAACGACTTTTATAATGGCATGAGTTTAAAAATTCTTAAAATGGACATCACCTTCCATTTATAATCCAAAATTAGACTGCATGTTTAGAAGGTACCATCTAGATTGCCCTATAATCATATAGAATTATACCCAATAAAAAATAAATATAACCCATCTGTATATATGCGAAGAGTAGACTCTAGACTAGATTATTTTAAAATATTAAGAAACAAATGAATTGATTTTTACATCTCAAAATTTTCTTCTTATAGCAGTTACCAAGCATAATTCTCACATTTCTTCCATATCAACCATAGCTACAATTAGTAAAATACTTCCGCCTTCTCTAACAAAAGGTAAAACTTGTAATTAAGTTTTTTCTTTAAATTGTCATCGTTATGTTATATTATGTTTTATTGGCACAATCAAGACAAAAACAGTTATGTGTAGTTTAAAAAAGTCGTTTCTACCTTTTCTGTAAGATTTTTGTATACCGAAGTATAAAATAAATTGTACCTAATAGTATACTTTTAAAAGTAGTATTAAATATTTATTCCTAAATGAATATTAATGGAATATATTATTATTCTTAAAATTTATTTTAAATGGCTTGATATCTTTATTTTAAATATAATCCATAACAAGGCAAAATAATTATACAAACCCATAATTATTATTATTATAAATAATAATATATTTGCATACAATGAGAGAGTACACCGCCAAATAAGTAGGTAGATATAATTTTCAATCTAAAATTTTGTTAATTCAGTGTATAATACAACAAAACACCTATTAATTACTATTCTTTATAAGTAAATTATCTATTAGCTTTAGAAAAAGCTATTCCGGAGATTTCCTTTCTGGGCCATACTTAGGTCTTAGGTCTAATAGTTTTAATCTTCGTTTCCATATTATTAAAAGAAGCACATTAGTTTCACTACTACAATTTTGATTAGTTTCATTGTTTTCCGTCTTCGCACCTGTATTTTACTTCCTGTAATACAGTTTTTTACATCCACGTATTTTAAAATTATCATAATATCGCGCCAGGTTATCGTACTCTAGAATTTACTGTATACGACAATGTCAAGGTTGTGTGTTCAGACAAAAAATTGCATGCTCGAAAGAATTTTAACTACTTCAGTAATAAGTTAGAAAGTCTAAGAACCGAAAAGTGCAACTTCTTTTTTCCGATCCAGTAATTGGCATTTCCCGTCATAAAATGCAATGTGCAGTCATCAAAATCTTAAGGTACTATTGTGGGATTTAAGTGTGAAGTACGTAAATGCAAATCACGTTTTGCACTAATAAGCAAAGTATTCTTAAAATTGTTTAACCCTGTTAATTTTACGCTTATTGGTTAATAGTTATTTAACTGTTTAGTACGACAAATTTTCGTAATATGCAATTAATGAAGTTTAGTGTGACAACACGAAATTATTCTAGTTTACAAAATTTTCAATAATATTTATTAGTGACATTCCAAGAATTTTGTTTTTATTAATTCACAAGCGATTAAATGAACCAACGAACCTAGAGGCTAACAAGAGCTCGAACATGCTTAGCTTCAGATACCAAAAATGGTACATTTAATATATTTTTATGTTAGATGAACGGCTTTAAGTAGAAAGCAACCAATCCACTAAATTAAAAATTTTAAATCAACCCTTGCAGGGTATCGGCAATACCAATAGCAAACCCTGGAAGGGTTGGTACAAAAAATTTACTGGATACACTATTTTTTGTTAATGATTTCTTATATCATTTCGCTGCTATTAAAAAAAATGTTTCTGAAAATTTGAAGTAAATAGTACTTTACTGCATGAAAATTCTAAATAGACTAGATCAGTTCAGAGACTTTTATGTCCTGCACGTTTGGAACTCATCAATCCGATTTATTAGATATAGTATTGTTAATTTGATGTGGCTCAGTAGAACAACTAAAAAACATTTTAACTAAACTGATAATAATTGAAGCAGAAAAAAATTAGAATTTCTATAATTTTACATAACTGTCAAGTTGTAACGGATGACATGCTAATGATTTTAGTGCTTTTCTTTTATTGTTTTTTCATTTATTGAAGTGTTACCACAATTAATATAAATTATCAATCGCGTTTACTTCGCAAATGCATTAACCATAAAGTTATCTAGGTTTTGTTGTAAAATTTTAAGAAAAACTTGCACAAATTAACAATATTAAATAAAAGTAAATCTGTTGCTCTTATTTTATAAAAAAAAGTTCAGCTTAAATCAATAAAAAAAACTGTAAGTTCTGCATATTATGTAGACTACGATAAAACACTACAAAATTTGGGATGAAAGGGAAAAGGGAGTTAATAGTACTACATAATCAACAAACAAAACATCATAATAGTACCAAAGTAGGTACATATCACAACCAAACCCAATTACTTAACCCCAGGACAATGAGGAATAATTCAAGAATCATCATTTTGCGATGGCAAGCAAGAACAAGCAAAATTAAAAGAATTAGAAAAAATGAGAGCAAAATATTTCGTAAAATCATCAAAATCCTTGTAAAATTGAGTTCACGGGTGCATCATAATATGTGGCAGCATCCAACAACAACGAAGGTACCAAACGTTTTGAGAATTTACTTCTTATTTTATATTTTTAATTTATTTTCAAAGGAAACTTTGTTTCTGTAGTAGTATTTAAGTAAAGCTTTCCATGTTTCTTTGTTCCATGCAACAGTTAAGATATCTAGTGCAAAAATTTCAATAAATGTAGGTGTATTATTATAAAAGGAAATAATGTCAGTATAATAATTGATACCAAGAAATTGATAATAATCAATATTGGTGTAATATACATAATCATGCGTTTGTTTACATTACAATATTTCAATTTAATTTTACGTGTACAGTATATGAAACTAACTTAACCATCCAATGCATGAATGGATTGAAGTCCACTATGTCTAATATGTTCTATGATAGAATGTCCACAATATTCACAACAAGGAGAGCAGATGAAATTGCACTAGGAGAAGCTTTATATCCAGAAAACAAAAACTTTCTTATATACTATTTTTTTTCCTCCAGATATCTTTAAGATAAGATAAGATGCATAAGATAAATTAACCAAGTAACCAATCAAACACCAATTAAAATTTACGGTAGCAAATAAAAAATTTGATTGGTTACTTAGTTCATTTATAAGAGATTTATATTCTATAGATATTTCGATATATTAAAACAACTACAAAATTATTAAAAATAGATTTTGGAACAGAAGTCGACTTATTAGCTAACATAATAATATGAGTCAGTAGGTATCAACCTACTTAATCAAATGAAATCTTCTATCTAAATAGTCAAGGTTCCTAAAAATGTAAGTTGGAATGAATTTACATAGTTACAATTTGGAAAACTTTGGAATTTGAAAAAAAGTCTATAATATTAAGAAGGTAGTAATATTATGTAAAAATGGCTGCCAACAACTTTTATAATGTAATTTTTTGAAAGAAATTCTTCTAGCTCCTACTCATTTATTGATTTGTTGTTTGTCTGAGTCATACGATAATATTAATTTCTTATTCTATGATCGAATAAAAGAAGGAAGGAACAGGAGGTCAAACTACCATAATAACAATGAAATAACAAAATTAAAAAATAAAATAAACTCCAAAACATACTATACTTAAATCTACTGCAAAGAATAATATAAATACAAAAATGAATATAAAAATTTGGCTAAAACTATCTTCATAACTGGCGTAAAAAAAATTTAACAGTGAGCGCTGGTACAAGAAGGCCAATGGGTGGTGCCGCCTTTCCAAAACAGACTAATATAAAATCATCATTAAATTTTAAAAACGTAAAACTTAATATTAAAATTTTAATATATTTTCAAAGTCGACTGTAATTTGATAAATCAAAAAAGTGTTTGTGACTTCGGTCGAATGGCTTTTTGACGCCAAATTCTGTTAACTTAGCACACTCGAGTTTCGACATTACGATTCACGATTTATTTCCTCTATTGAACACTTCCTACAACAATACCAAGTCTCGCCAAGACACCTTCTTCAAGTTATGAGCAATGCTATTGTAGGTTGGTATCTTGGCCAGACTTGGTATCTTTATTGGCAGCATTCAATCTAAGTAACAAATCGCTACTAGGGGTGAAAAAGGGGTTAAGTCATTTTTATCGAAAATGGGATTAAGTCATTTTTGGAACCTATAAATGTTCATCTTTGCATTGGTAAAATAATTTAAGTCCTATCAATTCAATTAACGGAGATATTACACATGCATAAGGAGTTAAGTCATTAGAGTGGTCAAATACTTTTGTGTAAACAGAGATAAGTCGACTTAACTCCTTTTACGCAAAATTATTATAGTTACAAAATAACGGTGTAATGTGTAAAAAGGGTTTGATTTGCAACAGTGTCGCCAATACCAGATATTCAGAGCGGTGAGGTATTTTATAAGCGTCAGCTGTGGACCTATAATCTCACAGTTCATGACTGTGACGATGTTCAGGCTTATTGCTATCTGTGGTATGAATACTAACTTAGCAAAGCGGGGAGCGAACGATATAGGTTCCTGTCTATATCATTATTTAAGAAAAGATCTAAATCCTATGGTTAATCATCTGGTCATGTACTCCGATTCATGTGGAGGTCAAAATAGTAATAGCTACATCGCTGCAGTTTGTCTTGTGGCATTACAAAATTGCGAAAATTTGAATATCATTCATCATAAATTTTTTGTTCCTGGACATACACACATGGAATGTGACACCGACCACAGTCTCATTGAAAAAAAAGAAAAAATGTAACCTGAAAATTGAGCATCCTCACAGTTGGGCTCAACTTATACGCCTAGTAGGCAAATGAAAACCTTTTCTAGTTCACGAAATGAAGAGGTCTGAATTTTTAGATTTTGCTGACTTATACTCCACATCATTGGTAAGTCGAAAACAAGATACCATGGGCGAAAAGTATAACTGGAGAGAAGTGAGATGGCTAAGATATCCGAAATATAATAGTTGTTTATTATACAAAAACTCTCTAGAAGAAGATGGGGATTTTAAAACTCTCAACTTATAAAAACGATGTCGTCAACACAGTCAACAAATTATGCTAGAACCAAAACAGGCGTATAGGAATCCAATCCCAATAACAACAGAAAAGAAGAAGCAACTACTGGAACTTCTTCCGTATATTTCGGAAGGAAATTGGGATTTCTATAAGAATTTAATAACCTCCTTCTAAGAAATTGATATGTTTCCGTATGCTTCTTCGGATAAAGAAGAATTTTGGTGATTTTCTTGTTTTTTATTGTTTGAATTTAATTTATTTTGAATGAAAATGTATTTAAAAAACATTTTCTTCTACAATCTCCATAGTGAAAAGGGAGTTAAGTCAATCAAAAGTCGTCACTTTTTACATGTTGCCAAGTTTCTCTTTCTGGAGTACTGGGACACACCTAACAGTTTTTGTCATTTTATTTATTTATATAAATAAATATTTCATTCTTAGAACAAATACATACATATGTCGCTGCAGTACGCACTGGGGGGAAATTGCTTTTTAAAAAATTGGTTAATTTATAATATTTTTGAAAAAAAAAAATACAAAGTAGTTTTTAAATAAAGCTATGAGCAAAAATATGTATACACTATCCACCAAAAATTAATAAAACGTCGCTTTTTTGGAACCGCGCATTACTGGAAGTACATAAAGCAATTATACATATCACACTTGAATCACTTGCTCTATATACGTAATATATCACAAAATGTATCAATAACCCAATAGAACTGGAATAAATATCAAATAGGTAGGTATGTAATTTTTTTAAATTTAAATAAAAATATTTTAATTCAAAATAATGCTAAAAGTAAGGGAGGTATTGCGACTGAAAATAGGTTGGAAATATTTAAAAATAGGTGTAGGTAGGTACAACTATTTTGGTCGCGGGTCACCCTTTGTATATCAGTTAGTAATCTATGGGGATGATATGAGGGAGACGTAAATTATTTTACTGCTATTTAAAATTTAAGTATAATAATTAATTCGTGGACGCCGTATCTACATAGGTTTCTATGAGCAGATACGGCGTTTTCAGTTATAAGGGCAGTATAGTGGTAAGGTACACATAATAGTAACCATATATTAACTATATTTCAAAATCATAAAAAATTGCGATCGACATTATATTTTCGAAACTAAAATTCAAAAATTACAATTGAAACAGAACTAAATATAATTTTGCATGCATTGATCTCAAATTGGCGTTAAATGAATTCACAGCGTAATGATGCCATGGAATGATGAAAATATTTGCAAAATTATACAGTGTACATTGCGAAATTTGGTGCATTTTAGTGCAGAAATGTGCAAATTGCATATTTTTATGGTTTTAATACAAGACGTAATTTTGAATTTTAATATACCTACTTATATTATCTAAAAATAGCTAATCTAATAAACCAAATCAGTATTTTAGAAAACTCAAAAAGCTTATCTTAGTTATCTTATAACTTATCTAATAAAACTTATTTCTAGCGTTATATTATCCTTATAAACTAAAGCAATTTTTGCTAAGTAGAAAAGCTACTGTCCAACAATAATAATTATTTATTGCCCAATATGCCCATATCATTGGGCAGTACCATGACATTAAGTTTCATAGTCGAACTGATCTACTTCCATTCAACTCCACTTTTTAAGTAGGTATATTAATTTTAAGTATAAGAATGTGTTAGGGCAGTAAAAGTATTAATCTTTAACTACTAATAAGTAGATATACTACTTATACAAATACATATTTGGAATGTGAGCAGTAGGGTGCTTTTTAATGCAGTATATAATTGAGCTACATTACTATATTCAGTGTGAAAATCAGTAGAAAAATATTATAATGCTTAGTTTAACTGACCAATAAATGTAAGGCATGAAGTGTTTTATTGAATACTGTGTATTCAAGTTTCAAACAGAATTTAATAATTCTATGTTTCACCTTAATATTTAAGAAAACCAATATAATAATTATAGTCCTCGTAGATCTCTTTTGTGCCAAAGCTGGTGAAAGCAATTTTAAACAAATTTTATAAAATTACGAAAAACCTTCACATAAACAAAAAATAACTAATGTAAATTAGCCTGTAGGTAATTTTAAAATTATGACCTTATTATAACGACGGAATTCGATCAATAAATCATTATAACAACCATTAAAAAGATTATCCACTACAGCTTTTGGAAGTAAAATAGAAATAAATTCAAAAACTATGGATATGTACTTACATTGTATGAGTCAAAGGTTTCGATGTAAATTCTTTTAGTTTTTCACTTCTTGGTGGAGACTGGCGTGTACTGGGTAGTTTATCAGGTAATCTAGCTCTCATACTTTGATTTATGCGCATTTGCCTGGGTTGTAAAGGAGGAGGAACATCCCTGCTCGGACTTTCGGCTATCGAAGCTCTTTGATGACTCTTGTTATCCGTCGATAACTGCGACGAAAATTTTTTAAAGTCTTCTATTTTATTATCAATCCGTGGTCGCAACGGTTCAGATCTGTGAGGCTGTGAAAAGTCCTTGGCAACTTTTTGACTAATAGCTACAGCACCATGTAATGGCAGTTTTTGTACAGAGGGATACCGCATACTTAAGCGTTCTGAATACATTCTCGTGTTAAAAAACCCTGAATTCTGTTGGGATGGCACAGTTTTACTATTACTAGTGGGAGACACAGTTTTTTGTGTTTGTATATTTCTATTATTAGTTTGAAAATCTCTTGCAGTATTGCACGAAATGGGTTTTTGATTCTGTAATTCTATTACAGAATTCTGGTTTGTATTACTATCACATATTCCTTCTTTCAGTTTATTATTCACTTTCACTTGAGGTTCGGCAAATTGGCGGCTACTTTTAGTATCGGTGGATCGATTACTAAACTCTTCTTTCCAATCTAAATTTTGCAATTCTGGAGGTGGAGGAGGTAATGGCTCGTCGTTGTAAAATACTTCATCGTCGAGCACTGTAGGAGGTGACGGCGGAGGCAAATCTGGGCTGGGCAATCGTTGAGTTTTAAATAAGTCGGGAAAAGCAGCTCTCAAGTTAGGATTTTTTGGCGGCCTTTCGGGCGGTTTGTCGGGAATCCAGTCGTCAACAGAAATTGAAGGCCCCACTATGATGGGTCCTAGTAAATCGGTAGACAAACTGCCGCACGAATTACTATGCTGATGTCGAGCCCCCAATTTTATTTCTAAGTTCCTGGCATCACGAGATGATAAACTACTCCTTCTAGAATTAGTCCCCGACGCATAATCAGACGCCGAAGATGCTCTTCTCGAAGGCGATTGAATTTTTACTCTAGGTGGTGGTTGAGGAGCATGAATTAAAGCTGGTTGAGATCTAGCTAATTGCGGTTCCGAACGCCATGCCGAGTTTTTATTCGGACTCGAGTGATGCCTTTCATAGAACGATAATAAAGCCTTTTTTTGTATGGCTTTTAATGTTGGATCAGGTATTCTGTGCTTTTTTTCTGGATCTAAATATGAATACTTTTGTTGCTTTTCTAATTCGTTAATTCTGTCGGCCACAGAAGGCAGCTGTTGTAGCGACGCATGCCTAAAAAGAATACGTAATTAGTTTCAAAGCGCTTGCCAAAGAGATTATTTATAAAAAGAAAGATGTTTATTCTTACCTGGCATTTTGTTCTTGTTGAATTTCGGTTGGCTCAACGGTGTAAGTATTAACAGGAAATAATTTCAATTGATTAGTTTTATTCTTCTTCATTTCCTTTTCTTTCCAACAATATTGGCCGTTATTTGGTTGTCTTACATTTTCGGTGTGTAACTTTTGAGGAGTTTGAACTCGAGCACTGTGCGCGATTAATTGTTTTGACATGGAAGAGTTTACAGATTGAGTGCAAGAACTGCTGGCGACAGAAACGTCACTCAGAGAACCATGCCATTTAAGCGTTTCGCTAGATGATGCACTACCAGAACTAGTTGTAACGACACTATCACGGCCTTCGCGCCTGTTAACATGATTGTCTTGTTCAGATAATTCATCCCAAGACGATGAAACTTGAGATCTATTAGCAGCTACTTCACTATCTCGTCTAAGTCTATCTAAAAACGGTGTAGATGTAGAATCGGTACTAGATACATAACTGTGATATCCTTCAGATTGAGCATACGACGATTGCTTCTGATGTTGATGACTTAATGACTCGTCATAATTTCGGCTGTATTGTTCTAATTCGACTTGTGTTAAATGCGATAGATTTCCTTTAATATCCATATTGTATTTACAAAATTTATCAACGGCAGTTTCGTCATATGATCTTGCATATTCTTCAAGGTCTGCTTGTGTTAACTGAGGCTTATTGTTGTCCCTCTCCGGGGGCGATGGCACCATGTATTCCATATCACCAAATGCTTTTCCCTCACGATCTACACGAGGCAAATACAGATGATCATTAATATTATCGATGCGTGATTCGTAAGTTTCGGGCGAAATCTTCTCACATTTTTCCATCACAGTTTTAAGTTTCTGTAAAACAAAGACTAAATTAATTTATGAATTTAAAATTGTTTGCAGTACTACTCAAAGGAATAATTTAAGTTTTTCCCAAAGTTATTTTGGTTTTTATCAGTGCACATCACAGTGTGTGGTGAATGAGTCACTTCTTTTAAAAATGTCGGTAAATCTTTAAAAGATTATATCTACCAAAAATCGTGAGTGGAATATTTTAGTCGAAAGCGATAAGATTTTAGGTTTGCATTTCCGATAATGCTGTCAAATTTTAATTTTGCTGAAAATTTATGCTTGTAGCTATCGGTAAAATTAAGTCAATAGCTTAACATTGATAACCTAATGCAACAATTTTATCAGTAACAAACATAAGTAACTTACTGGTGATGCTGGAACTAAACAAAATTAAATGGTTTGGCAAGCAGTGATGGCCAACGGTTTCAAACGTGAACAATTTCTATTTATGGTTTTATAAGCGTTATAAATATTTAATTTCTATAAAAGGAAACACGTTCAAATTATAATTCGTAGTTTTTCAAATTATTATTTATAATTTATGAGTCTATGGGAAGCAAAAGATATAAGCCGGCCCGTGGGTGATATAAGATTATAAAATCTTCTGTCACAAAAGATAAAAGAAACTAATCTATTTTTATGAAAGGTGCTAATATAAAACTTTGAAAGAAATAATGATGATTGTAAAAATCATTATTTTTACAACCAACTGTGGACGTTTTGGGACGCTTTATGGGTGGTACCAGTGGCGTAACTTATAATTTTAAGTATTAAAACTTCCATCTCACATATTATTGTCGTTAAAAATTTTGAAATAACTGATAATAATTTCTGAATTTAAAACCCCAGAGACTCTCTTTTCGGTCAGGGAGCCCATGATTTAATATTATTCTGTATAGAGTTCAGCAGAGGAGGCTTCACTAAAAATAAATTGTTTATCATATTGACGAAAATAAGTAAGGAAAATCATCCAACCAGGATGCCCCTCCGTTCTAAGATCAAGGCAAGAGGAAGCACACTTACAAATGTTCTTGTACAAAAATCATCATCAAATCATTCATTGTTTGATTGATTTCAGTACAAAAGCGCTTATCATCGCTACATTTGAAATAGATATTCACCCACTGCAGGTTTTTTTAGGTATAGTTCTTTTAGTGAGCTAAATACCCAGTGGTGGATGGTGACTTTTTGGGGCCCGATGCTAATTATATTTTAGGGGGGGGGGGAATTGACGTTTGTCTAGTATAAAAATAATGGTATTTGTAACAGGTAAGAAAAAATTTATTCTTACTATGTAACATAAATATCATAAAAAGAAATATATAATTTTAAAAGTATTAAACGGATTCTATTTAATTTTCTTTCTAGTTCATCGCCTGATGATACCATAGTATAATGAAAACGTTTGCAATATTTTATACTTACAGTATTTTTTGGGTTTTCTAAAATATTGATATGGTTAATATCGAGTATCAATCAATTACTATTTTATAGATAATTTAAAAAACAAAGCAAAAGCAACTGATTCTCATAAAAAGAGAAAACAAACTCAATTCTATAAAATAAGGAGTAAGGTTTGGGGCCTCTATGGGAGCTCTCAATGATCGGGGGTCTAATATTCAATGTTCAAGCATCTTAAGCTTCTCTATAAAAATTTAATTAAATTAAACAAAATTTTATAATTTGCGTTTGCTTTTGTGTTCTTTGAATAAGAAAGATAATAAACAAAACTGAATTCTATAAAATAATAAGTAAGGTCTTGGCTCTTGGGGGCCCCTCAATGTTCGGGGGCCCGATGCTCCAGCATCGTAAGCATCCATATAAATCCGCCACTGTGAATACCTCGGGGAGTATGGATTTAATGAGTACGGTATAGTTACTGGTTTTTACTATATTTTCAAGGAAGATTATGGCAAAATGTTTTTTCAAAAAAAGTAGGTAGTAGGAAATGAAATAATATTAATTATTATACTACCTTGGTATAGTTAAGCAGTAACTAACATTATGCAATAGGGTGGATAGACTATGTCACATAAGAACGGAACTTAAATTCAAGTTCAAATGTATGAGCTTATTGATAGAATAAAAAAGTAGAAATCCTTGACACGCGAACATAAATATACAAATAATCTCCGTTATTGAAAATGCAAATTTCAATTAAATGCACCTTTAACCGTCATTCACTCACTATCTCACAGATTTTTTAAATAAAAACTTTTATGAAACGTTATTGCATGCTTATTGAGAATTTGCAAGAAGAATACGAAACTGTTATTTCGTATGAATAAATTAAGCAAGTTTTAAATTTAAATTGCCTACGAGGAACGACTCGACGAGCGGAGGAAAACTGGAGGAGATAAAACTTTACTTTGCGATGGGTACACGTACAATTTGAAATTTTATTCGCTGTTCTAGATTGCTCCAGATTGCGGTTGCGAAGTATTGTAATTTATAAAAAAATTGAATAAATGAAATTGTAAGAAAACCTTTTTCGTTTGTAGGGATTCCACTAAAATTTATTTACAATTTTTTCTCATCTACTCTTTTCTTGCATTCTTCTTTTTTATCGCGTTTGCAAGCTTCGATAATGTCAAAAGAATTATAGCAACCATAAAAATTTAAAGTTATGAAGAAATTGATGAATAAGTACATCTTCAATTTTATACAAGTGCAACTCGATTTAATTAAAGCAATTTCTCAAGATAAGAAATTCAAATACCGTAATAAGTAATAAATTGCATTGTTTAGAACTATGCAATACATACATTTTTCAGATACGTAAAATTATATCGTCATTAATATACTAATCACTCGTACAAAAAACCATTTGTTTTAAGTTATACAATTGGTCAATAGGTAAATTGGACGTAACGTAAAAAATTGTTTAGGATTGCATTATAAAAAATTGAATTTATCATCATTATCGTCTGATGAGTTCATAACAGATAAACTCGCGTGTCATTTGAAGTCAATATGTAACGTCCGTTATTCAATCAGACATCGATGACTCATAAAAATACAATTACATATGTAATGTAATTCAATTTCAAATACCTGTTGCATAGAAGAATGCTGTCTTTTCATGTAAGGCCTTGTGTAGGTCACGACCTTTTCCTTAGGGTAATTGGTGTGATCTGTCCAAGATTTTGAACGATGCGAACCACCGCTAGGGGGGCCTCGGAGTACCTGTGGTACATCCGCAGCTGCAGGCACGGGCCACGAAGGAAATTTCTCATGTCCGGGACCGTACTTAATAGACTTGAGGCTTGAAGAATCACGAACTGGCGGTGCAGGTGGTGGAGATTCTGCATCTCTGATGGTTAATGGAGCAAAATTCAACCCAGACTGGTTTTGCAAATAGGAATATATGGACGAAGAGTTACTTTTATTTTCTCGGTTCGTTTGAAGATTTGGCGTTGAACGTGAAGGCATCATTCTGCAGAACAAAGGTATGATATCCAATGCCGGAAAATGCGGCTCCTTCGGAACTTTGAAGCCATAAGTGCAATATCTGCAATAAAATAGATATATTTAGAATTAGGTATATATAAATTTTGGAATAAATTAGAGAGTTAAATTAGTAAATATAAAACCGACAATAATTAACATTGTTTCAATTTCAATACCTAATTGTTTCAGTTTGGAAGTTCACAAATTTTCTATCGACCGCGACCGTTAGAATGCAAATGAAGGCACCTACAGGGTGTGTAGAAATTTTGCAAAACAGACGTCATATTATTTAGGTTGTCTATGATTATGTAAGTAAATTGCAGTCTATTTTTACATTAATCAAATAACGAAGTATGTAATAGTAAAAATGTGACATAGAATTGCTATAGTGATGTCAGAACTTCAACTTGAGTCGCGGTCAAATCAAACCACATTCCTTGACTACTTTTTCTCGTCTGCTAAAATATTCTTTTACATTGAATTCGAACTCAAGTATTTAAAGAAAAAAGCAAGATACAAATCGTATTAATAGTGAATGGTACTCAAATACTTTTACGTTGTTTCGTTTTTAATTTCGCATCACAGTTCTACAATACTTGAAAAATGAAAATAAAAGGACGAGATGATTGACATTTAAAATTATTATTTCCAACTTCCTTTCTCAAGTAATGTACAAAACAATTATACGTACGCGTGGTTGATAGTAAAATTGTTGTGAATTAAATAATATAATATAGCGGATATGAAGTACCGTTAAGGTCCAAGTATTTAGAAGCTTATAAACTGACGAAATTAAATAATAAACCTATTCCATTAGGTAGCCGACACATGAAGAATTTAAACAGGTTCATCTTTTTTTGTATTAAAATATACCGTTGCCGTTCTGTCTCAAATGATAACATATTGCTTATAAGTGTCGTTTTAATATTCAAAAATTATGCATATAATTTCCCAAAGCAAAATATTGTAACTACAATAAACAAGTTATATACTATAAGTCTTCGGACTCTTTCAATTTCACATATTCTTTTTTGGCTTCCACTGCAAATATAATTATTTCGAATTTTTTTACTCTAAAGAACTAGACTAAACTATATGTAACCATGGGTGGTTAAACACTCGAAGCACAATATAAAAAAATGTTGTAGCACAGACAAGATCGCCTTCAATTTCATGAATAAATGTCTGCAAAAATAAACAATTGCATAGATAAGCGAACGAGATTATAACATTCTTGCTTGGTATCCCGCAAAAAGTATGAATTTAAAAATGCTTGAAAAATATCTGACGCTGACATGTCCTTTCAAACAGCTTCGAGTTTTAAAATTCGGATTGTAATCTACAATCTTATACGTGACCGGTTCACTTATGTACAGATTATTTTAATCCTGAATATACAAATAAAATCATTTAAAATTATATCCGCTCTGTATGCTACTTCTCATGGGAACTTTTCGTACCTTATAGATGATATAGATAGGTACTATAATATTCCGTACGAAACGATCGAGTCTCGGTGGACTATGTAGTATATCGCAATAATCGAACGATTAAATAAAAAAAAAATTATTTCACATCAAAATCGTCGTTTTTCCGGATTACCATAAAAGCACAAGATATAGTATCTCGGATTTAATCGACTGACAACCCAAGACACCAACCTGCTTGGTCTTTGAGATTTTTAATTTTTATCTTTCGTGGGTGTGTAATCTTTTTCTTGAATTTGGCAAACAAGTTTATTGAACTCATTGGTAGTATTTTAAAATTTAATTTTTGCAAACTTCTTTTACGATTTTCGCACAGCACACGCCATATCTAAAAGGTAGCAGACGAGGAAGTGACTATGTAAATTTTTTTAACAAAAGAAGTAACGGTTAAGATAATGTTTGTCAAGTGCTAAACAATCTCTAATTTTCATTTACATAAATTATAAAGGAATTTCAAGCAGAGACATATATTTGCATTAAAAATAAATAAAAAAGCAAACAAATCCAGTATTTGCATTTGTAAATATTTGTAGTCTTTCATTTGTAAGCGCCACATTATAGTATCTCTGTTTTTCTCATTTGCTCGCCATTGCAATGGAATCGTATCTCTTTGCGCACAAAAAAAGTAGAGTGCAACTTGAAATACAAATGTAGGCAAATTATACTAAAGCGAAATTGATGCGGTGTACAATTTACAGCTTCGAAGTAACTAATAAGAAAATATATGTAGTAAATTAAACTGTTCGTTACAGACTCTCAAGAATAATAAAGCAAAGAAAGAGAACGAAGGTGAGTAAATCTTTTAGATGCATTAAAATGCGGTTAATGCTCCAAACAAAGAAGTATACAAAAACGACGAGACCGTCTGGCTTAATAACGATTAAATAATGATATAATAAATCTAGGTAGGTATATTAGATTATATAAACCTCACAAAAGAAAATGGGAGTGAAAATAAAGTGAAATTAGGTTTCTTGCACAAAAATAAAAATATTTAAAAACATGCAACTATTACTTTTAAGCAACAGCAATAATTTATAATGGAGTTTAGATGTAACTCGAAAAATCGTGACTCAAAATCAACCTCATTTAGAATCATTAAGATGTGTACGGCAGTTATTTATCAAAAATACTTAAAAATTTTAAAAGACAGAATAAAAAACACGATTTTTTAATTATTAACAATTAAGTTTTAACCTCTGTGCAGTCTAATAAATCACGTTTTATTTCTCCAACATCAATCAAAGTCAATTCATTGTTTCATTAGGCTCATCCAATTGGATATTTGCAAAGGAAAGAATAATTTAGAAGTAAATGCACTCTCCAGAGCATTAAATAAAAACTGATGGTAAGACTCCAATTAAAAACTCGGTAACCACTATTTATATGTACATTTTTGCTCTCAGCTGTGGCAAATGGAAGAACAAGGTGGGCTTTATTTAAATGCTGTATGAATTTAAAGTTAATCCATTCCGAGGTGTTAAATATAATTTATTAGAAATTAGTATTGTCACAAATATAATAAACCTTGAAACTTATTAAATGCTTTAACTAGAGAAAACCGGCATATTTTTTGTGCTACACCGACCAAGTGCAACAACCTTTTTGATTAATAGAATTCAAATTTGCCTTACAAAAAGTAATAAATACATCGACCTTCGAATTAAAATTTATCATTTGCATCATCACTGTCCACGACAAAAATTCAGATTGAACTTTGAAAAATACGAGTTTTGAATTTCAAACGAATGCATTTGAAATTTGGGATTTTAAAAAATTTTAAGTATAAAATCATACAACTGTAGAAAATAATCAAAAAGAGTATGACATTGCAAATGTAAGTGTATTAATTGAAAGTAGAACAATATAATACAAACCTAAGTAGGTAACAGAAACAAACTTGAAAAAAAGAACTTATAATTCCTAAGGAGGAAGTAATTTTTACATATTCGGAATGATAAAAAACGATATCAACAATTTTCTCTCATTTGTTTTACTCCGTGTATCTTTTACAAATCAAAATAAATACGAATTAAGTATGTTGATTTCTTCTTCGCTGCATCAGGTCAACAATCTCCCCCAACCGTCAATATTATCCTCGATTACAATTATTATTGTGAAACACCATTTTTCAAAAATATGTCCACAAGTTTCACTTTAATAAATTTAAAGTAAATCTTGATAGGTATTTCGTATTCTATTGTAATACTTTTGTTTTATTCTGCACTTTCCTTTATGTATCTCCGATTTATATAATCACTTTCGCTCACAATTTGTCGCAAAATTTGCTTATTTATAAGTTTTCTCTTTAGGATTACTAACTTTGCAGGTCTGGAATTTTTCATTGCCAGATCGTAAAAGATTTCCGGGTCCTAAAATTTCCTACTTCTTGGCTACAACGCTACAGGTCATCGTCCAAATGACAACATCTAATATATAATCATCATTGATGTGATACAAAGAAGTTCAATTCATCAAGATTCTCGAGTAATACAATTCAATACTTTGGTGTTTAAATAAATGAGAATTTAAAATCTCCAGTTTGGTAGTTTGGCAAGTTTTTTATAATTCCATATTTGGTTAAATATGAAATTCTACACATTATTGGCAAAGCCTGTTAAAGATAAATTAACGTACAATGTAACGTGTCGATTAGGTCATTAATTTTCTTTTAATTCTTTCTTCACTAATCTCTTAATAATCTTAATTTTAAAATACCTAATTCGAATTCGACGTCTTCTAATTTAAATTATTTAAATCTTAATAGATGTTAATCTTTTATTATAATAAGTTACCATTTCGTTGAAACAAGAGTGGTGTCGATATACCTCATAATTTTAAATTTTTCAAAAGAACTAATTAAAAAAACGATTTTGGTAGTAAACTCTCATTAGGGTACTGAACAATTAGGTATTATGTTTTAATCTCAAAACAAGTAATAAATAACACAAGTAGCGAGTTCTCAGACAATAAAAAGTTAAATTAAGAAACTAGAATTGAATCTATAACAATCGCACGAGGTGTAGGTATTACTGGTATAATTAAAGAGTATCAATAACATTTCCGCACATAAATAGTATATCAAAAAATTACTTTCAAACAAAAGCACACACATGTCAAGTCTAACATTTATATTATGCTGTGTATAAATAGTGCATTATTAATAATTATATGTTAATCGAGTGAAGGTATTTACATCAATACACAAAGATTTAAAAGAGAAATTAAAAACCACTTTTTAATAATTGCAACAGCCTACACAGCCATATAATTTATTTTAAGTTGACATCTAATTTGTCTTTAGTCGAAATATAAAAGTGCAATCCTGACTTGATTCTATTAATTTGATTTAAATAAATATCCTTTCATTTAGTTTCTTTTTGAAGACTTTATAATTTGGATTTAAATTTAAAGAACTTTATTCAAAGCTGCTTTGAAATGTAAATAAATTTAACAATTTCATGTATTTCACCAAAAATAAATAATATTATGTAAAAAGTTAAATTGAATTTTTGCTCTTTATTATTATTTTGATGGATTAAAAAAACTTTCTGAACAAATTAAACAATATTTTAATTGCAAGCATACAAAAAGTATAAGATATTCAATAAGCGGTATATATTATGTAAATTATAGGAGTATTCATCTGTTTTGTGGTAAGATTGCAGGTTCATTAGGTTTCCTACTCGTTCAAGTGTTTTGCTTTCGATGATGAAGCTACTACATAGGTGGCATAAAACAAATAAACAATAAAATAATAACCAATAACCATAAAATGGCTAATCGAATAATGATTATTACCCCAGAAGACTATTAAAATAACTCTCAGAAGCTGTTTATGAAACACCAAAATCCCATCTTATCAGATCATATTTGCTGTAAAAGTTTCAAACAAAGGTCTTTATGTCTTATTAATTATAAGTAAGTTAATTACTTTCTGCATTTCTTCAATTTTTAATATTTTAAGCTTATTTTTATTATTTTAGTACAGATTAAATAAACAACAATATACAATACAAAACAATATAAAATACGATTTTTATTGCTTAATTAATTAATTAGTACGATTTAATAATTTAGCTATTTAATTATGCTGAAACGATTTTTAATAAAATTTATTGCAAATTTACTGTCGATAATGGGAAGATCATTACAATATATAATTGAATTTTATAATCTAAAATTTTATTGCCAATACCTATTAGCGCATAAAAAAGCATGCAAATAGAATTCGGGTTCCATAAAGAATAAGTTTACAGTAGCTACAAATTTAACGATAGTCCTAACTAAGATTTATTATATACCGGGTGCTGAATGAGTTAGCCGAACATAGGAAATTAACATGTAAAAACTTATTTATGCAAATTCCTGCTTCCCTAATTATTTTAGAGAAAAAATGAAAGACACAAAAATAATGCAGAAATATAAACTGCAAATGATAAGACCATTAGATTTTATTTAATTTTTACTTAAAAGGTCAAAAAATTCTTTCGAAACTGTTAAAATTTGCATTTATCGCACTGGCCATGTAATAAATTCAATTTAATTGATATTTTCCCAAATAATTACCATGGAAACTTTCATGGCCAGTCCGATAAACGAAACTTTTAACAATTTCAAAAGCATTTTTTGGCTTTATAAATAAAAGTTAGAAGAACTCTAATACTCTTATCATTCGTAGTTTATATTTCTGCATTATATTTGTGTCCTTCATTTTTGCTCTAAAATAATTAGGGAAGCAAGAATTTGCATAAATAAATTTTTACATGTTAATTTCCTATGTTCGGCTAAGTCATTCAGCACCCTGTATAATATTATTGCGTACTAAAAATGACTGCCGATTTAGATCCAGAAGTATCAAAAGAAATACAGAAGGAGTCGAACCTGTTGCTTCTTTATTTTTAAATTGACACCTAAACTATTGTTATGATTATATCTATTAAATACTAAATATTGCATTCTTTTTTTATTATTTTTAGGGTGTATAATTGAATTATAGAAAATGTTTTGAGAATATTGGGTTAATTTTGCTTATACGCCACTGGTGTAGGGTTAAAAACGTCATCGGCGAAAAATTAATTGTGTATTAACAAATACAGATTAAATTGCGAATATAAATCATAGTATATCATGTAGGGAATATTATAGTAGGCAATATTGATTAAACTCATTTTTACTCATATGTTATACTTTAAACTCATGTTATATTTTAAGTTTATGACATAATTATTTCAAATACTTCTTGTGTTGAGATTCCTTTACTCTCTAGGATGATTTCATATTTCCATAATTTCCTTGTTTAAACGCTCTCGGCAGCATAACTAAGAAAAGCGATCTTACGTTCGTTGTATTTTAATGGCTTATCGATCAAAAATTGTCAGTTCGAGAATAAATTCTAACTCCTTTTTGTCAAATCTCAAATATTAAAATTTTTGTCATCGTGTAACTGTTTGTAAGAGGTATCTGCAACAATACTTATTCAAATATGATTAACTTTTCCAAAATTTATCGGTAATCCATATGTTATTGCCTTATTCGTAATAAATACTATAATGAAGCGGTTATTATTGTAAAACGATCGATAAAAAACATACGATAGGTGGCACTAATAGACCACCCATAATGATGTAATTTCCACTTTGGTGGGCTTAAAGAGTGCAAAATAAGGCCTACGTATATATTATGTTTCATACAAGTTTCATAAAAAAATATGGTGACAACTTTAATGGCATTACGTAATAGCATTCTGTTTTTAAAGAAAATATTTTAGCAAAAATTTTAAAACTCTACCGAGCTCGAATTGAAGATATCAGCATTTGATACACGCGCACACCAGGCCGCAACAGTCCTCCTAAGTAGAACTAGTTTAACTAATGGATAACAGTTAAAATCCTTTGAGGTATAACAATAAAAGCTTGCGACATAGTGGAGTTAATTAAAAGTGTTTACGCATAATGTTTAATATTAAAAAGTTCGGTTATAAACCAACTAAAATCGATTTGAAATTAATAGACGCTGCTCATAAAAAGCAGTAGGTAATTTCAAAAAATCAAGATAATAAACTTAACGATTTAAATACACATATTTACAATTTGTAAATTTTAATGATTACAAATACTTTGGTTACGATGGGAAAAAATCTTAAGCAAATTATCATTTCTCAAACTAATTTAAATTCGAGAAACTGTCATAAAAACATAAACCGTTTATGTTTGTCCATTAAACAAGCTAATGCAAAAACCTTGCTAAACTGGAATTAACAGAGGTAAATCAATGTTGTGAAATTATAAGAGAATGGTGGATTACTGATCTGTCATGATCACGACCACTGCGTTCGCAATCATTGTTTTCACATGATTTAAACGACTTTTGTTGCAATATTTATTCAAATTATTATTTGCTAATCCGTAAGCTATAGTTATTATAAAACTAACAACAATTAATTTTTACAGTTGTACCATCAATCGCTTTAAGTATCTACCGATGATCATAAATAGCTAAGTTTTTGTGGCATTCCAGTGTAATGTTAGTAATTTTTTTTAATGCAGTTCATCTGACCTTCGCAGACAGTTCGATAATTGTAATGGATTGAACACTGATTGTATATCATCTTCCAAGTAATCAACAATGTTCAAAACGTGTGAAATATTTCAGTATCCCCAATATCAACAATTTCTCAAGTACTATCAAAAGTGTTAAGTAAAACCGTATTTTGTATACTTGATATTGGAACTCTACTGCCGCAGAACTTCAAATAAAAAAATTGATCTAATTATTTATTTGTTCTTTTTGTGCTCTGAATTTATTTCAGACTCTTCGTTGACCCAGTATGCGATAATTTTATATTTCATAAAAAGTGTAACGTGTAAGTTTAGTACGCTTTTAATGTATTGTTTTATAGGCACAATATTCTGTGAGCATTTTTACCACATTTGAGAACGACCTTGCCTTTTAAACAATGGTTAGGTTACCCAAGTTACCCATAAGTGAAATTATGCAAAACGAAACAAATTCGGTTTTGACGACAAAACTGAAAATTTGTAACTGTTTATGGCTAAATTGTTAGTTGTCAACACCAACTCGTGACCCATTTTTCAGTAATTAAAAGAGTAAGGTGAACCTATAAATTCTACTCAATTTCGCCTAAGGCATTAAAAGTACGCTAATAAATTTATTAAAGGAACAATATTTTTTCTAACAACAAGCTAGAAAGCAAAAACCTTGCAGTATTGTAATTTTAAGAATATAATATATGTAAATGGTAGCAGTCATCAACACTTCAGCATATGCAATTTCAGAAAGGTTTAAATTAAATAAATACTGTTTTTTGTTCAAAAAGAAAAGTTTACGAATTAAATATTATATCAAACAGTGGTGAGATTAAATTAGAGCTTAAATGCAATTGGGACTATTATTTTGAAATCGAGATCTGACTATCGATGCGATGTGTTTAATTATTCTGAAACAAATTTTAATTTACATTAAAATACGATTTTCAAAAACATTAATGGATTGAGTTCCCTAATTAAATATTAACAAAACTGAAAAAAAAATGTGTAGTGGCAATTTAGAACTTTTAGATTTCTAGTTTGTTTTGTTTAATTAATTAACAAATTATCATATTGCACTTAGTTAAAATTGTTAAAATAGCTCATTTTCTGTATAATATATAATTTAAGATAATAACTCCATCCAAATCAAGTTTATAATTAAAAAATTTTAACATTTAAATTAAAATACCTGTAGGTATGTAATCGATATTTCCATATCGGTATGCGGTATACTAGCTAATAAACGAATAAAAAATCTTCAAAGACTACTTGCCAATGAAATAACAATTTCCATGTAAATTAAATTGAAAAGGTTCCATGTAAGTTACTGTAGTCATAAATCAACAAGAAATCTCAAAACAAGTACTCCTATTTCTAGACCTTGGCTGTTCGTCACAACTAGTAAACCACACAAAAGCTTACTTTTTAGCCTAGTGATACAAATAACTATTATTTAATTAAAAAAATATTACAGAATACTAAGCGAGCTTTAAAGAAAAATGAGGTAGCAAAAAATCACGAATGCATTATTTTTAAGCAAAGAATTTGTATAAGAACAGATAAATCCGACCACTATTTATACTTCGTCCGGAGTTGAACCGGATACTCCGTATTAACAGTTAACGCACTTAACAAATACGCTATTACGGTTTCATTCAAATAGGTATACACGAAGAATCATTGTATCGTTTTATATAGTATAGTTACGTATTTTTGTCGATAATGTATACCATGACTCCTACAAGCAGAAACCTTATGGTGTTGATATCCACCTGACGAAAGTGAACTAAGAAGGTCTGGGATAAGAATCCTGAATTTACGTTGAATATCATACAATATAACATTGACTATATCGTGGGCTTATTGCAAAAATAAGATAACTCCAATTTTGGACAACATGACATTTGGCTTATGTTGAAACTCAATATCGGTAATATTTTATTGAGAATACTGTAAAAGTAAGGTAAATGTCATATTGTCTCGATTAATCAGAACCATCCTTGCCTCTCTACTTGATATTGTCACTGTTTTATAATATGAGGATCTAGCCAAAGTAATATTTTAATAATAAATATAATATGTCAAAACGAGAATATTATAGAAGATGATATTTATCAATGCTTAGCCTGGTTTTTAATTTATTCGTACAATTATCAAGAAACCTAGAATTGCCAACCATTATTAGTAATTATGATTCTTACCTCTAATTAAACAAAGAATGTCTTAGATCGTTAACAAAGTAATATGACTGCCACAAACAATAGTAGGAAACGACCTACATACTGTATCAGTATGGCAGTCGAAAAAAATATCGGTTTAAAACTACTAAAAGTGTGATATATTGTTGCCACTGGTATTATAATTCAATTTTTTTTTTATATATAACTTTCTAATATTTATAGATTGAAAATTATCTACAATCAAGTACTATATCATTTTTGTCTAATTCAAATGAATTTCATTTCCAGAATTTATCTGTACGAAATAAACTTCCAATATACGGATGTTAAAAAATGTAAATCTATAGGTAGAACTGATCAAATTAGAAAAAAAAATATATAATTTCCAACTGTGAGCCAGTTGTTTATCTTGGTAGGGTGCTAACCCGGCTAGAAAACCCGAAGATTGATATTGCTAAAAAAATTCAAAGAAACAATCAAAAGACGCACTTATTTTTTAATAATATTTTTTTCGAGACAACCTTACACTCCTCTCTCGAGTTGCTATATAAATTAAATTAAAATTTAAAAAACATAAACTGCTAGAACTGTAACAAAAAATGAACCTATAGGACAGGTTTTATTAATAGGAGACGTCAAACCAAATTACCATTTTGCTAGTTTGGAATAGTTGTAAAATGACGTATATATTACGAACTTGCCCAACTAGTCTTGGATATTATGAAGAATAGAAAATTAATTAAAATTCAAATGCTAAAACCATTTGAAAAAAATTCATTAAGTTTTACAAATTTGTCAATTTCATCTGCCAGTTAAACAAACATAAAAATATAAAATTTAATTGATTGCAAAACTATTTAAATTAAAACTGCTAGCAAATATCGTACAAAATATAGAAATAGATTTAGTTTGCAATTTATTGTTATTGTTAATGTTTTTAGTCAATTCTTTACTGATAAATGGTAGAAAAAAAAGATCTTAACGCGAATTTTTGTAATAAATTATTTAAGTAATATAATGTTCGTTAGATTGTAAATCTTCGGTTAGTTTGATGGTTGAGTTGACATTTACTTAAATTATTTCTAAAAGTTATGATTAATTGTTATTAATCGACCAAATACAATAAAACTACAGCGATATCATCTGCAGTCACTAATAAAACAGTTATGGGTTTCTTCTGTGACTAGATCAAAAGCAGGTTGATATTGTAGCAATAAATTACATAAACTTTTATTAGTACAACTATCAAATCAACTAGTTTAACATTTGTTTAAAAAATGTTTGCTACTTACAGATGAAATTAATAATATGCATTATAAAAATAAATGTCTACCTACTATACAGATATAGTACAGACCAGTTAAAAAATGCATTACCATATTAACATTAATAATGTCTTGAGAATGTATTATATTATTGATAAGCTTGAAATAGTATTAGCATTTGTTATTGAATCTTAAAAATTGTTTTATAGTGGGAACAATAGATTAACGATGACAACATTGACTTATCGTTAATTGCGATTACGATTTCGGAATTTAACGGTGCAATGCTATTTCAATAACCTACCCCAAATTTAGCAGCAACATTATGAGCGAAAATTTAAAATTTGAAAATATAATTTTCCAGTTTTATCTTATTTGCGCAGCTTACATTATAATATATACGGAAATAATTTACAACCCTCCCAACTACACAATGGAAATTACCTTCTTTGTAGCTAAAAATATATTTATTTATTATTTTCTGTAAATGCACAGTTATTCTGAAAGTTTTTATTCTTTTGAAAAATAGCAATAAAAGATGAGCAGATGTTCCAGCAATATTTTCGGCATCGGCCTAATTGCACAAGAAAAATACTAATGTTTGTTGGGGTGCAAGGTATGAAATTAGCATAGCAAAAGAAGTCCAAATTAACCTCAACCTAAATAACTGGGACCTCATAAACTGATTTTTTCGAGTTCTAATATTTTATGTTAATTGAGTATCTGCCATCAAAAGCTGCTGTAAACTGTTATCGTAGATTATTTGACGGATTAATAAATCAAATGTATATATAAGACAAATGATTACTTGGTTCTGTAATTAATTTCAAGAAATAAACAAATACTTATAATTTTTTAAACGAAGAATCAAGATCGAGATAATTTTTTTACCAAATATACACTTGAAAGCGGTTTTGCAGGTTTAATTCTATGCTTTTGTTAAAATTATTTATTTTATGTGCATTTAACCACAAATTCAAGATGTGAGAATAAGATCTCAATTATATAATATATTATACTGGAAAATATAACCACATAATCGTTTTCGATTACTATACTTCTAATTTTGCAAAGCAAATAAATCACAATTACTGAAAAAATATGCAAATAATTGAAAAGTTGAAAACCATCTATGTACTTTAAAGTTTAAAAAATCTAAACTGATAAATTAGCAGCAAATTTTAAGACCGCAATTGATTGAATATACCCAATTACTAAACCCCATTATATTATATTATAAAATAAAAAATTCACATCATTCTGTTATAACTTTATTACATAAGTTGTTAATATTTCACGACAACTTACGTAATCCTAATTTTTATTATGCACTTGTATGCTCTATTTAAACAGTTTTCTTTGTCACCCAACCTTTAGAATTTCAATAACCAAGTTGATACCATCTAAACATGTCACACCTTCAGTTATTGTTGTCACCTTTCTAACTGATGGTAAACCTTTTTTATGCTGACTTCTTTGTATAAAGAAACGCCCAATAAATGCCTATAAATTAAGTCCGATATAATAATATAAGGTAACTTTATTAGTGGTCGCTATAAAAATAGACATGTAATGTAATGAAAGTGAAACTTTCGATTTGCCAAATCATTCGATTCATTTTTGGAATTTACAAATGAGTCAAGCCAAAATAGCAGCTGCTTGAAGTCATGAAAATTGTCACCGTATTTTATGTACCAGACTTGTAGAATGTCACCATACCAACCACTCCATGCGTCATTTCCATCACTTATCTCATATACCAATCTAATTTGAATTCAAATTCTTTACTGCTATACACAACTACGTGCATTACACACTAATATATTTATTACACTGATACTTATTATGATTTACTTAGAAAGAACTTATATTAAAAGACACTTAACGTCCTGTTAAAATATTTTATGTGGAAGTAGACGGAACCTGAAGATATCTTGATTCTTTACAAAAATTATTGGCTTTAAAATTTAAAAAGATCTGAAAAATACGAAGCTAATTTAAGTAATATATTCAAATTCTTAATTTACAAAAGCTGTTAAACAATTATTTAGATAAAATACTAATAACATATACTTAGATACTCGCCCACCGGCTGTCGCCTGAATTTAAATGACAAGCTTTAATTAAAAATGTCTTATGGTCGTCCCAGACGATATGCGGACATTTGCAAGTGACTTAATTGCCGATTACATATTAATGTTTATAAGTTGTCCTCTTTCTCAAGACAACTCGAAATAAATGGCAACGAAAGCTAGGAAGTGACTCTGAACCATTTCTGATGAATATTTACAAGAAGACCTGTCACGACGACAAAAATGTATTTGCGATGAACAAATGTTTCTCCCACATTACTCACGAATACTGGAAAATTAGTAAAATTTGAGTAGGCTCGCAAACATATGCGAATCATCCCAATAGCCTTTGGAAATTACACGAAGACAATAAACCTTGTCTTAGAACTCCTACACTCGTCAAATAACACCATTGCACTACGTTTATAATATTTTTGAAAACTGTTCCACCCACAAGAACACAACAATAATTCAGAATGTAAAAATTATACAAGGGAAAAAACCTGAAAAATAATTTTTTGAATTTCATTTCAATGTCAGTTTCTCCATTGACAAGGTACGTAACAAATATAATATATCGCAAACTAAACGTAACTGTAACGTTAATAATTGTGATTAACTACAAACTCACGCTCAATTTATTGGTTCTGATGTCATTATTGTAGAATAAAATAACAGAGGCGGTATAAATGCATAGAAAATAACAAATTTAAGCAAATGCTAATATGTTACTCCAATAGGTAAAGGTCATTATGCCAATTAGTATGTCCAAATGAACTCGATGTGAAAGCAGAGTACAATCTAACGTGGTAGTTTTTACAGCAGAACTTCACTTGAAATATATTCTACATTAAAAAGCAGTAAAATTAATAGGCAAATCTTTAAAGAGCAATAAAAAGATTGTATAACAACTAAGATCTGTTAAATTAATTGATTTAATATTATGATTAATATTTAAATGAGTAATAAATAATTCATAATTATTAGTACCTATATATAAATTAATTAAAAACATTTGGGCTATTAATAACTGTGAATATTTTGGCGCCCTATAAGTGAGATACTAGATTCATTCTCATCATCATGATTTTGACTACCCTAAAAAGTTAACACGAAGAAAATATTATCTAGATTCTTGGCTCACACACATCATTCACCCGTACTTACTTACAAATTAAAAGTGCAGCGAGTTTAAAAACTTAATTAATTTTAATAGCACTCTATATAATTTCTGTCATTCCATTTCACTGTAATGTATTAGTATATTCTTTAAAAACAATTAAATAGAAACACTTGTATTATAAAAATTCACATAATAAAATTTAACTGTGCTATACTAATTAACATAAATAAATATTACACAAGTTAAAAATAAATTTCTAACATTCAAATAACGAAAAGTAAATAAAGAATCGTAAACATCTTCGGAAGCTTCTTTGTTGATGACACAAATAATTATTCGTCATTTGGAGTGCGTCTGGTCTATTAATGCATGATTCATTAATTACATTACAACTAAACATAATATATCCATCAAACTTAAATTTTATTAGTTAGCAGTCAACTACCTAACTACTAAATAATTGTTCTTACGATTAGTTTAGTTTTGTGCCAGCACGGCTGTACTAAAATCTGCATGATTATTTAATAATTATTTACGTCTTATATTCACATCATGTCAAATTTTGCAATAAATAAATAGATACTTAAAAATTTTGAAATAGGACAAATCAAGTTAACATTATGAGAAAAAATACTCGACTCGACATGAAAAAAGTACAAAATAAAAAAGCAATTAAATGGTAATAGCTAAATTACTATGCTCCTTTTATAACTAAAATAAATAACAATAAAATAAAGTTGTGGGTGTAATACGTAACGCAAATAAATTAGTTACTTAACAGATCTTGGTACATTAGGAAATTAAGAATATTTCGGAGTAAGTACTAAATAATATAATTACGTGTTATTAATGTTTGTAAAAATAAAAAAATATGTTAGATTTACGCAATATCTAAGTTGATTTCAGGTACCGCATCAGAGTCGACCACTCTCCATTCACTTCTCAATTTAAGGAACAAATAATAAAATTGTTATTATCTCGTATAAATTATAGTGCTTTAATGATATTTTTGTTTCTCTGAAAAGATCGTTGTGTGTAGGTGATTCTAATAACAAATAGAATGGATAAACCTTCTCAAGTATAAGCAATTGATTATACTGTTCCCATACACAAAATTAAACAACATACCCACCCTATTTTTCAATAGATAATAATAAATTATGTAGCAAAAAAATTATCAATTGAAAAACTAGATCGTTATCATAAGCTGTTATTGTTTCACTTTCTGATAACCATAAACCAGGAAGTAATACTTGTGAAAGTCCCGTCAATTGAATAACTTCTTACCTATTTAATTTTTATAAGTAGCTAAACAAACAAGATATGTATATTAAATTACCCTTATCGATTCTATAGATCAATTAAATGCCCAATAAAGATTTACTTTATAGCTATCTGTATCGTTCGAGTAATTACGTAGCTGATAGAAATATCAATAAAATGTAATACATGCAAAGAATGGATATTGTTCTGGTAGGATATATTTCAGACATTTTAATGGTGTAATATATAGTGCATAGATCTGTTATATTATAGATAATACTATATATTTTGTCATATACATATATCTGATGAGTCGTAAGAAGGGGACGTATGGCATTTTATACTTAATAAAAATATAATTATTAAACAATACCCATGAAAAAAAGAAAGGAGATCGACAGTGCACCTTCAGGTCCCACAGCTCAATTCTGCAGCCTCATGAACATTGAAGGTCTTACGAAGTAATTAATTTTGATTTTCAAATCTAAACAATGTTTCCCGAATTTCACTCCTGGTGAACCATTACAGACTGGGTAGATGGATAACAACCCGTGAAAGGATTGCGATGATGTATCTGTTGATAGTGAGACAAGCTGAAAAGTTGATGTTCGTATAATGGAATATTTCGGGGATACAAGATTAGCTTGTGTCCAAATAAATGCATTTGACGGGGAGCTAGGGGAGGACGTAAAGAACAAAAAATTCACCATCTCTTTATGGAAAAATATGATAAGCCAAGATCATACTATCAGTTTTATCAATCATGACCAGCACCGATACCCTTGACCGGGTATGCTCTATTCAGAAAAAGAAAGTGAGAGAAACACTCCATATCTATTTGCAGTGTCGAAAACTTGGACGAAATTTATATGACAAACACAGTTTAATATACTGGCCTATGAAAGACTTTAGTAATAGTTGGTCTTGTTTTCGAAGACTGGGGCTCGTCTTATTCAAATTGTATATTTTAGAATTTTATTATTCCGGTTTCTAATTTCCCAGTTAAAAGTTTAACTCTTTGACAAACACGCATGTTTCCCAAAAGATGGTGTAACGTGAATTTGGTACTTTAATATTTAATTTTTGGAACTAAAACTTTTTGATTTTTAATTTTTTTAAGAGTTACGTAAAACGAAAGAGTTTGAAACCACTGTGTGAAGAAGTAGGGTTGTACTAGGTTTTATTCTAATTACTTTATTTGTTATGCAGGAATGGTATATGGTGTTGAACAAGTTACATTAAAATTCTCATTAAATCATATGAATTTACATGTAGGCAATTAGACATTATTAAGAAACAAATATGCAGAGCTCGAGAAACTCGAGCATATAAATTATTCCATTCTTTTACTACCAGCCGGTTGTTAAATAATATAATATACCTAACTAATACTTGAAGAAATGCAACGGAAGTATGCCAGTATGCGTTTCAACAAAGATATTCCTTATAAAAACGGATGCCATGAAGTGGTAGTGTGTACAAATAAAAAGATCATAAGTTCAAATGTTATGCACTAATCCAAATAAAAAAGATAAACTATTTAATTTATTCTAAACGGAATTTTTATGCTTATATTGGATAACAATAAAAAAGTGCTTACGGTAAAACAACATATGAAATAAAATGCTTTATAATTCAATTTTATTGTGTAAAGGGTAACGATTTTGATGGTTTTTAAAGCGGAACAAAGAAACAAGCGTGACTTTATAGATAAATACGTAAGAATGTATGAGGTATAATGGATGATACATTCTTATTGAGTGCCTAAAATATTACAGTACACAGATTCCATAAATTATACAACTATTAGAGCCGAATATCGTTGCAAGCACGTGTGAAAACAATTTTACAGAAGCTTTTAAATATACACAGGTAGGTAATAATTTTCAGTTTTTTTCAGCATGATGTGCTTTCGTTTGATGTAGCGTGGCATATTGGCAAAACGTTTTTGTCTAGTAAATTCTTAAATCTGAAGAAAATTTTTCAATTTGTTTTATCCAATACCTGCAAGTAAAATAACTTTTACATTGACATTTTCAAACGTCAATGTAAAATTATATAATGTAATTTCAAATTTTATTTGATTTTGAAATTTTAATTTTACTTGCAGATTTAGGATAAAATGTTATATGCGACTCTTGAGTAAAGATATTTGTATCCACTTAGCACACTCGGCGTTGCCTCGTGTGCTAAACTTTCCGTTCGTGGATAAAATGTATCTTTACTCACTAGTTCCATAAATTACTATTATTTCAGTTTAAATAAACTTTAAACAATAAAATATTACATCAGGCCTTGCCGATTACAGAAGCAATTGAAACTGTAAGCAAAGATGAATTATACCCATTGAAATTTTCTTTCTTTTCTTTTCTCATAATCTATTACATTGGTTGGTTACTTAGAACACAGAGATATAACTAAGAATTTACCAAAATTGGCATTTTGGCAATTAAATTACCATTAAAAATTGATTTAGAATTTTATTCATGTTCCCCTATACTTAAATAACAAAATGCCGTTGGTTGTCAAAAATTCGTCCTATGCCGAAAGGTGGTAAAGGAAAAATTGTAAAAATTACCCCAACAACAAATTTCGTTTTAGAATACTGAAAAAATAAACCTGAAGGCCTTAAAAAAATCAACATTATTAATTTCACAAAATTACAAAATATCAAATCAAAATTCGTATAACTAAATCTCGAGAGAAATCCTAATGGCGAGAAACCACATTCACCCGGCTAGGTGGTAAGAGTTCAACTACATGGCGGGAAAACGAAACAATACAAAATCAAAATAACAAAACTCAATAATTAAAATCCCAACCCCAAATATTCAATCCAGAAAAGTTGAGGGAAAATCGTGGATATTTGAGTCAACTAATAAGAAAAAACTGCAAAAGTCTATTTTTATTTCATAATTCGTTTTTACGCAAAAGCAGGTTTCCATAAATCTGATAAAAAAACAACAACAGAACCATCAAGACATCAATTACAATCGGAGCTTAGCTTTGTCGTTTTTTTTTGTCGTTTTCGTTTTTGTTATTAGTTGACCAAAATACTCTCGATTTTCTATCAACTTTTCTAAATAACTGAAATGTTTACAATAAAAATTAAAACAATGCCAAAAACCCAATACGGACTTTGACAAAGGTCAATATATTTATTTGCGAAATTATCAAAAAATACCCTTTAATATCGTGGAAGAACAGAATTTTAACGACCCAGTAGGTATTCTCTTTACATTTTAGATTATATGTATATGTCGACTATGGAATATTTAAATGAATTTCTTATAATTGTGAGCAGGGCATTAAGAAGGTCAAATCTTGCATGCATCAGTTTGACAAAAAATGTTTTTTAATGCCAATTTCATTATCATTTCTTTTAACGTCGGGAAATCTTAAGAAATTTCACATAATCTTAGGAAATCGGAGGAAATTTGAAAAAAACTTACGAAGTCTGAGAAAACATAAAGAAATCTTAGGAATACTTTTTTGTTTAGCTTTTTCTACTTTCTCGAAGGAAAATCTGAAAGCAATCAATTTATAAATTTTATTTATACGCTCCCGCCAGTATAAGTCTGCATTTTACTCGTTCTTAAAATCAGGAAAAGTTAGCATTTAATTACCATTGATTCATTAAAGTGTCACAGACTCCCTAGTACAGACATAGTGAATTTCTCAGACGACATCAATCTACTGAAGGTATTGCTGCGTCTTTTTTTATTTCAGTGATAATAAAAACAAGGAAGTTTGTAACAATACCTTCTGTGAACTATAACTCTTACACTTTCATATTTGCAACAATTCGTCTGCTATAAAAGTTAAGCACGTTGATTATAAATCAAAATTATGTTAAATTTTATTTGGAATGTTACGTATTTTCAGAATAATTTATTAAGGATAAATGTTAATTTGTATTTTTGCAATCTGCCACACAAGATTAATTTTGTCGGACAGTACTAGTGTTGGCCAGATTGTTGGTAATAATTATGTCGCTTGCCTTTGAGATCAGCACTGAATGCTAAATTCCCAGATTGAATTGGATTTTAATTTGGCCATCAAGCCATAATATCCGTAGTGATATTATATCCTCAACAATAAGCGTTGATAACAATAAGAAATTATAGACGGTTTTAGACCATTTATAGCTATCTAGGTCATTTATAATGTTATAATATTTATAATCGTTCACACTGGTCAATTGAGGCACGAGGGGCTTATATGCAAATCTATCTGTTAATCCCTCACCATTGTTGTGCTAATTTATTCTTTTAAAAAATCTGTAGCTACCTAATGTTAAAAATAGTAGTAAATAAACTGTGTTGATTGAACAATCTGTTTCAATATTTATTTGGATAAAAATCGACATATCGTTTGAAGATATCCTATTTATTTAAAAACATTAGATAGTACAATATATTGTTCTTACCCCAGCTATTGTAATAAATAATTGGTTTGAATGGAAAAGTTGATAGTAGGAACATACCTGAAACAGAAACAAAAATATTAGATATAAAATAAAAATTATTGCAAACATAAATTTTTTTTATGTTTTTCTTATATTTTATGTAAGAATTATATTTGGCATTGTAAGAATGAATCATGTGTTAATTTAATTTAATATTTTGCAAGAGTCCATTAACCGGTAACAGCAAGGTTATCTCATCATAATAGATTGGTTTGCATAGTGACCAACTACCTCCTACTGCTTCAAAACAAAAATGATCCAACATACGCCAATCAATCACGCGACAATACAATAAAACGAATTGTTATCGATACAAAAAATATTGCCAAATATAGGAAATTCGGTATTAACAGTAATGACGTAACAATTAGTTATTGTAACAGCAAAGTTTATGATCATTCATTTAAAAATTAAGAAGGAAAGGGACTAAACAATGAAATGAGGTTACAATTGCTAAGATCAACTTTCATAGAATAGCATTTCTACTATTTACAAGTAACTTTAAATTGTTCTATAAGTACCGCAATCGAATATTGCATACAGTTACAATTGCCAATTTTAACATCCTAGAGGGAATGTTTTCAGCAGACAGATGTCTATGTATTGATTATTTCTTAGATGCTGTAGATACATAATAAGAATATCTATTTTACATGAGATAATTGAGTAAATTATATTTTCTATACTAGCCAATATCTCAAAAAGCATTTATTTAGAATCCAATCTAGAAACTTCATGTTTCAGCGCGGTTTCAATATCAATTATTAACATTATTTAATTATATTTTGTTGTAAAGATATAGGCGAGTTCACACTGGCGCATATAAACAAACAGTCATTACGATGATTACATAAAAGAAGGCAATTTTATACATAAATATATTAACTACTATCTTCGTACTTATGTTGAAGGTAGGTATGCTTTATCTTGAATTTACCATGCTATTCCAACTGTATATAAGACACAAGAGGTAATAAATTGTCTTGACATTAGCTCACCGGTACGGCGCCAAGAGACCGTATATGATTTACACAAGATGGCATCTCAAATATATGCACTGCAGTGTTCTTCAATCTCAAAGCACGAACAACTTATTTCAATAATATCGAATGGCAATAAAATTGGCCGGAATAAAATTATAATTAGCCGAATTTTTCGAGTGTTATTGACAAAATATCACCGACGTGTACCGTAAGAGTCTTCCACACGAACTTGTAAATTTTGACTTCTGGAAGTATAAATTTCGCCAGTTAATCTTCGAGTGGTTATGTTCCGAGGTTTGTTTTGCTTTTTTGAGAAGAGTTTATAACTGTTAACGATGTTACAGATAAATTAATTTAAATTTAATGCGCCAACTGTAGTAAGCGCGTTCTGTATTATCTTCACCACTTGGAATTGCATTCGATTCATCGTTAATGTAGAATGAAAAAATAACGGCAATACAAGTGTGTAAAGAACTGCTATACAGATATATGCATCTTCATCATTTACCAAACGCATCACGCCTCTTTTATGTAACAATCTCCATGACGTGTCTTAAACCAAGTAATAAGTAATAACTAACATATTTAATGGTTAAAACAACAAAATAGTTTGTTACGCGTATTATTATTAAAAGTTAGAAATTTTGAACTTGATGATTATCCGATAATGGGTAATCGGTCCGTGCAATTATTAACCGTAAAATATTTTTTGTTACTCTCGTAACAGCTTAGTTGTGAACTTTTTATTAATAATAATATTGTATTAAAGTATTTTTCTTCGGGTAGTAGATGCATATACCAAGGTATATAATTATCTTGTTTATATAACGTAGGCAGTACTTAATTGCGAAAATAGTTTCTGCCTAAAATATTGTAACCTAGATTCGAACACAAAAAGATTAGAAAGAAAGTTGAACTATCGAGAAAATATAGAATAAATTTTAAAGATTTTATTCCTCTTTCATTATTTTTTATTGAAATTATTCCTAGTTTATTGATTTTAGGATAAACGTTATCTGGTACGTAATAGAGATAAACGCTAGTTAAGAGCAAAATTTGCGGAATAAAATAATTATTTCCGCAATAAATATTTTTAATATTAAAATACAATGATTTTGGGTCAAGGGTCAAGTATACAAACAATTCACAATAACCTGAATTTTAAGTTAATTATTATGAATGAATTGTATCGGCACATGACGCATAATACAATAATAATAAGAAATAAGGGCGTGATGGTATGCCATTGCATGTATTTATTATTATTATCTTAAGAATATTTATTGCGTTTTGGTTAAATGACGAAGTAAACATCAACATGAAGTTCATGATTAATAAAGCTTCTAATGAACCAACAATCAATAATAAAATCAATTGAATTTCGTATTGTAAACAAGAACTTTACATGTTGGTATACTCCAGTTGAAATATCAAAAGAAAATAATAGGACTTAATTAACTTTTACTTATATAGAATATGTAACGTAATGGCACTTTCTAAAAATAAATAAGTCAAGGTCGAATAAAGCCGCAATCTGTAATTCAAGTATATCAGCAAGAAGCATCTTAATAAATAATTCATAACGATATGAAGAATTCAATAATTTGTGGTATAAATTGAGTCTGTAAATTTATCGGAAAGAAGTGCTGTAATAATTGTACGCTGCAAAGCGAAACAAGTAAAATTAATGCAAAACCATTATAAAATATTATTTTATTTTTATTTTTATTATTTAGAATAACAACACTTTCTTTCTTTCTTTCTTATTGTTAACCCTCGAATGGTTTTCAAGTTCATCTTTTTATTATTGTAGAAACATAAGTTACAACATTTGTTTTGATAATAATTTTAAAATGTAATTAAATTTATCAAGCAATAAAAATCTAATAATACAAGCAATATAAATCATAAGTAATAAAAATTTCTTCTAAATTTTAATACCGTGTTTATGCACTTCACAATGAATCACCATTACACGGGTAAAGAACGTACATACGTATACCATACACACATGTGCATAAAAATATTCAGTCATAAAATGTTAACTGTAGATAAAATACTGTTACGATAAATAATTAATCCTTAAAAAATTTTACTGATAAAATGCAATTCTTGTATTCGTCACGATTGATTTATATTCCGATCAAATAGGATGAATAGGTAATAAATAAACTAGAATAAAAAAATGGTTCACACCACATCTCCAGGAAGCGCGCTTAAGTTGTTTTATCCAGTTCAAGTGTAAATCAGTCTTAAGGAAATGTTTTTAACGTAAAACGTTTAAATAACACTTTGTATTGTTATTGTAGTTGACAGTATAATAAAGTTGTCATTCAGGATCACGATTCATGAGATATATTTTTAAATTAAAAATAATTAACAAAGCAAAACAATATAAGTCCGTAAAATGACAATTCAAATAATAAAATCAGCACAACAGATTGTATCTTGCCAATAATTTTCGAAAAAAAAAAACATAAAAAATATGATGTCCTTTATTGCGCTATTGGTGATGGTGGGTTGAATTGCATCTGCTAAAAGATAAAGATAATTATATTGGAACTGATAAAATCGTATTGCACTAGATAAGTGCAATTAAAAATGAATTGCTTTAATTAAAACTTCCACTTGTATTAATTAAACCTTACTTATAAATATTAATTCATCAACCGGCACTGAACATTACTTGCGATGTTGGGTTTATCGTAAGTTTACTTTTCAAGCTTCCACAGGTCCCCGAATGATGTATAATTACGGGTAAGGCATTTTTTACAATCCTCACTTAATTACACATCAGTAAACATGACTTACGATTAACGTGCAATCTGAACCACGATACAAGAAATTTGATAGCAACTGGAAATCGACCACATGACTAAATATACTATTATACTTATAATATGTAATTATGCATTAACATTCATTTTTCATGTAATAATATTAAATTTATAATAAATAGTTTAATATCTAATTATTTTTAGATATCGAATTACCAGCTTTATGACCTTTACGATTACTATCGTTTGATATTTACTACCTATCAGTTATAAGTTATATAACAATCTCATTTTTTTACTCATAAACGCGATGCTAAACTGGAAGGGTTTACATAACTGGCTTTTATAATTCTATAGGTGTAGTTCTATACTCAAATCCATTTCATGTTATTCAATCGAGACAGCTTCTTAGAACGTGGTATTGTTTCTGTATTCTCGAATCTCTAATCAACTACCATGCTCAAACCTTTCTCAGAAGTATCAAAGTTTTGCTTTTTTTCTATAAAATTCTTCCAAAGTGGTCAATCAATCAAAATGTACAACAAAGAAAATAAATAAGCAATAGATTTTATTTCTCAAAAATTTATAACAATTCGGGTAGTTGTTTGGCATGAAAATCTAATAAACGAGTACCTATCAATAATTTATGATTAGAAACTGAAAGTTTGTTATCATAAAATTTGAAATTAACAAAAAGCAACAAATTTTACGTCAGTTAAAATAAGCAATGCAATGGTTTTACGTTAAACTACGATACGTGGGTTATATTTAAGAGTTAATGTCAGTTTTATTGTATTATTAAATTAGCATAAGTTGACGTTCTTAACAACCTTAAATGTGACGAAATTCAAATTTTTGCTCAATAAAATTTGTTACCTACACAAGTTTTTAAAAACGTGATTTCACACTACAGACGTAAACTGAAAGCTTTCTTAATTATACGTACTATTGTTGTATTTTCATTTCTTTTTTTGACCTTGGCGTTTGGCCAATAATTGACCCCAATTATGTAAACATATAGGTAAGCAATTCTTAAATTCACCACTGCTATGTATATTTTTTGGTTTAAGCATAGCATCGAGTAGCCCTCCGGTGAGCATAGACAATCTGTGGCTGCACTAATTTGTATCTATAATGACTTGAATGTGGTCGTATGTGCATAATATATATTTATGTATGTGGCAAAATTAAAAATTAATAATATCCATGGTGCTGCTACAGATAGTGGTCAACGGCTTCTGTACACGCCCCAAATTCATTGTCTACATAAGCATACATTGATATCTCATCTTTTAAACATTTATACCCACTACCATTATCTTTACTCGATGATACATGATGATAAAGTGAAACATGCAACGTGAAGTTTGTTTTAAATTTATAATTCTCAATAATTATACGATTAAACTTCTCTTATACAATCAGAATGCAAAATTATGAAGTATGCAAGTAGGTAATATACAAGTTATTGTAAAAGTGTTATGTGTATGCAAATAGCAAAATGACACCCTAGAAACTATAAAGTGACAACTAGATTTAAAAATTTCTCTTAAATTTATTCATTAATATGTAGCTTGAAGTGTACAACGCCTTTTTACCAGCAGCAATACTGTTTATCTAGTTTGGAATTTAGTTTCTTTTGCTGTTGTTTACGTAGGCAATGGAATTCGGATTAATAGCTATACCACATGTAGGTAGTATATTATAGAATATAGTAGTATACTATTAGTTTCCAAGTTACGTCTTGCAAATTGAGAGATGAAAGTGAATACGACGAATAAATTTTCTACTTTTAATTATTAGAAACCGTCATTATTCAAAATATACGCAAACTAAATAAATTGGCATCGATAAATTTCAATCAACTTCTTTATTACACAATTTATTATCAGCTTACTAACAGCAATCTCACCATCGTCATATTAAATACAGTTGCAACATTAAATTATATACCTATACTACAAAGGATTAATTTATTTCTTAAAACATAGATTGGATGTATCGAACCACTGAAAACCTGTTACACTTTTCTCCAAAAATCCCATTATGAATAATTAAATTAATTTGTCAAGCAATTATTATATTTCAACTTCAAATTGCTTAGGTTCTCTAATTCAAGAATGAATATAAAATTAATATTAAACGCTTAAATAAAGCTGTCACTGAAACTTAAATGACGTTAATATTCAACACATTGTACTATAAATTTGAATAGAATAAAGCAATGAATGTTAAGATGTGGTTTTCAACTGATTTATATGTTTAGGTATACGGGTGGTAAGCCTTACGCCAGAACATAGGGAAATTCCATGACAAATCAATTTTTTTTAATTCACGATCCTAACAATTATTTTTCTCAAACAATTAGCCAAAAGAAAATATCAAGTGTTGGAAAAACCTGTCAGTGCACTTGGAATATGTATAAAAGTATAAAAGCTTATTGAGCAATATACATAAATATCTATCTTAAACTAAACAAGACAATAAACAATACACACGGAGCATCTAGTCAAGTTCAAACGTGCATAAATTGCAAGTCATTGTGAACCTGTCTTTGACCAGTTCATCTGCCTTCGTCTTGTTGTATACTAATAGCCAAAGGGAAAGTTTTGGTCCGTTTTTCATTTATAGTCGATTTTCTATGGCTATAAATAATTCTAGGTGTAGAGTAACTGCCAAATGATTTATTATTTGACCAAAAATTTAATAGAAATTTTTAAACAATTAAGAAGTATATTAGCAGGCAGTGAAGAAGCAATGTAACGCAATGAAAAATAACTAACTAATTACGTAACAAGAAGGAAGAATAAAAATTGTAATTTTGGTAACAAACAAAATAATAATACATTAAAAAATAACTGGGAACTACAAAATTACACGTTTGCAAAATATATGATAAAAATGATTTACCGCTAAGTATATGTTGCTTATTTAATTTAATTTGCTACGAATACTGTAAAAAGATTCTAAATTTCAAATTTTTATTAAATTTTAAATTAGGTAGCTTTAGTAAATGTTATATGGTAAGCATAACGAAGAAAATATCTAACAGTTTAATTTAACGGAAATTAAAGCATCGGAAACATATTATACAATAAAAGCGTTGTTCACAGGTTCAGATTTGTATAATTATATTGAAATTTCATTATCTGATCTGTAAAATTGGTATACATATTATGCAGCGGTGGGATTTCAAAGTTTTAATTAGAAGGAGGGAATTTGTTATTGATTCAACTCTCACATAGCGCTACAGGCAAATTTTTTCTAAATTTGCATGGTCACATGGCTTAAAATGAATCTTAGAAAAATAGGCAAAGCAAATCTAACGATTTCAAATAATAATTGGATCAATGACGAATTCTTATCCAATGGATAGATTAAAAGAAAGGATATTGGACCTAGTGGACTCGAAATAAAATAAAGCATGTCACTTCATCAACGTTTCGAAGAACTTTGTTTTCATCTTCAAGAGTAAAAAAAATTTTTAGGCCGTATCCCATATGTTTTAACAAAAATTACGATTTGATGTTAAAAATTTTTAAGTATTTTATTACATCTTTATTTATGCTGTACGTAATTTTAAATTTTGACTTTGTTAACGATCGTTTCGCCGTTTTGCTCTCCACCATTTTTTGTTTTATTTCGAGTCAACAAGTTAAGAACCATTTTCATGATTTAATAAACATGAATTGAATCATTGTCCAAATAATGGGGAAGGGGGAGAAACTGTTCTCTCTTGCCACTCCAAATCTCCTGTATTGGGATAATTTTAGTAGTTTCAGCAGAGAAGAAGGCTGATTGTTCTGCAGTGGACAGAAAAGGCTGAAAATGATGACTTCAAAAATGCTGTCTTTAAAATATTGTCTGCCTAATTTTTAAATTTTCGTTCTAATAAAATTTCACTATAAAAAGTATTTGGAAAGCCAAATTTAAAAAATATAATTTACATTTAAGTAATTTATTTTTCTTAAAATCCAAATCTATTTTAATTTTTAATAAATTTCAATATAAAATGGAAAAGTTAAATTAAAATTAAATCAAGATAAGCATATTTATATGCAATGGTATCAAACTTTATTTTATATTTACTGTGAATTTTCAAATTTTAATATTATAAATTTTATAATCAAAATCAATTAACATATTATCGACATTTCAAATTCAAATTATCTTTTCTATTTAATACATTTCCAATTCAGGCAAAATAAATCAATCTCATCTACAGATTATAAATTTTATCCAAAATGATATTAAATAATTTCCAATTCAAATAAACAAATTACTCATGCAAAAAAAAAATCACTCCATCGGCACTTTGTAAACTATAACTCTCAGCAAAACCAAATATTGACAAATATTTACAAATATTTACAAAATTTACAATATAGAAAATCTTTTCAAAACAATATTAAATTTATAAAAAAGTAAAAACATTTAAATAAAATAAAATAATAAAATAAATTTTAAATCTAAGTAAACCAATGAATTATTTATTATTAAGTTATATAATTAAATAACTACTTTACTTTTTCAGTTCATGGTATATAAAGGTGGTTTTAGCATAATATATTCGTTAACTTATAATCCTTATATTTAACACACTTCTGTGGAATAACGTACTTGACACACTGGGGTGTATTGCACCCCAGCGATAAAACGTGTTATTTCAAACAATCTATTAAATATTTTAAGTGGCCAATATTTTATTACTTCTCAAGAGCTACTTTTTTGTAGTGATATGAGTTATATGGCAAAAAAATAAAATTAAATACTATTAAAAAATTGAAATATCGAGAAAGTAGTCAAGTGACAAATTTTTACAAAAAAAAATAACAAAAATAACAGATGATGCCATAAACCCGCTTTTCTCTGGTATACATATTTAAAATTAACGAAAACTGGGGTATTTTACACCCCAATGTGGCAAGTAAAGGTTAATTTCTTCAACTTTTCTTTCAGTAAGTATTCTCTCTTTGAAATTTTCTCTTTGTTTTTGCCAAAAACCGCCAATATTATCTATGTATTGATACATACAACAGCTTTAATTTTAAGTTTATTTTGTAAAATATCTTATTTGCAAAATGATATAACAATTACGCCAAATTTTTAATTTAAATATTTTTCAATTATTCATTATTGATATTAAATTTCATCAATACATTTGCAGGTCTGTATAATATTATATTTTATATCTGTAATCTGTATGTATCTGCACTGTTGCAGAATAAACCACACAAACATAATTAAGTATTTTGAGTTACTGATTGCTAAGATATTTTAGTACAAAAGTATTCCACACACGAAAATATTATTACTGCATAAAGAAATCTTGAAATTACCAATTAGTCAAAGGATAAAGCTGGGTTTTGAATCGGGCAATCAAGTCGAGCTAAAATAATAATTTTCGTTTGAAATAACCAACAATAGAGTTTATTGAAAAGCTTATGATTATATCAAGTTAATATCAGAGGTATACAAATTAATAGAATCAGAAGAAAAATGTTTTCTTCTTTTGAAAGCCACAAACTTATTACGATGATGTGGCCAAACTGGCAAGGCCACAACAAAAACCACATGCCACAGCGTTAAAATGAAACAAGAAGGAATGCTTGAGTTACAACGTCGACTTGGTTGTATTGTATTCTGAATCGAAGGTCTTGCTTAAGGCTAAATAAAGCACAAAACTTTTTTTAAAATAAAATTCGATATGAAAATATCCTACGTGGACGTACAGTGCAAAAATTTGTAAGATGCAGCAACGCAATCTCTAAGGAACGTTGAATAAAATCCAATTTATTGTAATTCTGGCCTTCAAAGAATCACTGTTACATACAATATTTATCAATCGTCGTTTAATTAAACACCCCTTTATTATAACCAATTTACAATTATAACAATTTTGCAATGTCGTGACATGAGGAAATCGTAACGTTCATAATATCGAAATAATCTTAATACGATTCACGTAATAAATGGCTACACTGTCCTATAAGATACTTAGAATTTGACTTAACAATCAGTAATTGCAAAAGATTTAACATTTGGACAATAAATAATGGCAAATATCAGCATTTATATCGACATAGACAACTATAGGGATATAATAATATAATAATTAATATTTCGCACATAAGCTTCAGACATTTATTAACTCATTTGAAATACAGAAATTGGCGATTTTGAAATTTATTATGAGAAATAAAATAAAAATTTATTCTTTCTTTTTAAGATTAAATCCCATCAAAATCATAACACTATGATTTTTATTGCATAACACGAGCTTTGTAATGTTAGATACCTGTAAATTTTTTAAATCTAACAATCAAAGTGATAAATCTTGCTTGACAATTCTCTATAATATCTTGTAATAAATCATTATCGCAAAAAAGTTATAAGATGTTTAATATTTATTTTTTTTTATTACAGACAACCCACGAAAATGTATTTATTAGAAAAGATCGTTAATTAAATTAATATCTATAGTCGAATAAAAAAATCAATAATTTGTGTACTGTAACACCATAAAAGATTCTGTTATCAAAGATAAAATTTTTACCTGACGCTAAATTTCTTTTGTAAGTTATAACAAAAGCTCTACTACAACTTTACTATCCAATTGCTCACTAATATCTATCTAATATTTGACTTAATATTTACACCATGGACATGAGAAAATTTCCTATTTAGGAAGTTAATTATTGGGGTAAACTATTTCATGTTATCGCCAGTTGATGGAACCATAAAACCGTGAGAAGTGCCAACAACTTACCCCAAGTTCAAGTTCAACGTTTTTACTGTACAAATAAAATTTTTATGTGGGTTGGTATGAACCGTTACGTTCATCTCAAACATTGGCTTCCTAATGACAGATTCATAATATTTTGTCTCAACTCTTCAGCTACTATTCAGTTGCATTTATAAGTAAAATAAATTTGAAGTAATTTTCCCAAAAGATACTTCAATCGGTTTAAGTATTTCTATAATTAAATTAGATAATAGAATTAAATACCCATAATTATTTCAGAAACACTTGATGTTTCTGGTGATGTGTCTATACAAAAACCAGAGAAAGATTTGATGAATGAATAATACAAAATCTGACAAGAAAATTACAACCTTGAATGCTATTTAGAAACTATAAAAATATTTAATCGATTAATTTATCCATGTGCAGCATATAAATAAATTAATATAATTAATTATTTTAATAAATGGTGATTTATGCATAAAATATGATAAAGGCGTTAAAATTAACAAATACTAATAGATTATGTCTATGTCTAATAGAATTTGATTAAAATTAGCATTCTTTTAGTATCGATGTACATATAGATACTAATTGGAATAAAGCACTACTCCGAAAATTAGAATTAGCAATTTCTGCATTTTGACCTAATTTATACTAATTTAAGAACTGTCTATGACGATAAAATTACAAAATTATACTTAAAAGTAATAGTAACCCACATATTAAAAAATATAAGAGATCCAAGTGTTTGATAGATGTATATTCAAAAGTATTTTATGAAATATAATTACGACGTGCACCATAATTTCCCATAACACTAATAAGTAATAATAATATGAAATTAACATATAATTTTGTCTAAAACAATATCATTGTTAGTGTAATTTTGTAAACTAAAAACAATTTCACTGTAATTGCAAATAAAATATATGTGCAAGAATCGTTTAGTTCAAAAACTTGTTGCAGCCCACAGAATTTAAATTGACCGACCAACAGTTGAAAAGAGAATCGCACATGGTGGTCCAAACCAAACAAAGAGAAATTGTTAAAAGCAATAAATATTTTAATGTGCGAGATCCTAGTGCAATTCGAACGAAGTCACATTTCGATAGTGAAGGAGAATATCGAATTTCTAATAACCACGTAAAATTATATTAACTTTGGACCCTAACGTCGATCACAACCACCACAATAATATGATGTAATTTACATTTAATGCAGAAGCGTATTGACCTGTGGTAAAATTACCAGTTTAACTAGTTACTAGTTTATAAATTTAAATGCCAAGTTTAAGCCGTTGGTAAATTTTAGGAAAATACGAAACATATTCAGTATTTTTTATTCTTTCCACTTGTTAACACAATAATAATCTATTATTAACGTTCATTAGCACCAAAATCTTACTAATGTGATTACTAATTTATGTACTTATTCAAAACATCCGATTATTACTAATGTCAAATTTCGAAAGAAGCGATAATGAAGATTGGTTTAGTAATGAAACAAAAATTCATATATATCATGAACTGCTGTGCTAAATAACATAACTTTCCAATTCAAAATTTACTTATCTTTTATTTTTCGTGACTTTGTTAGAGTATTATTTCTATTCCATATACATTCCTTTCGCACAAAGCTGTTAAATTACAACTTGAACTTGACCTGGAGTAGGATAAGTATCATTATTAGGTGTTGTTACTTCAGTCGTTAGCCTACATTTGGTCATTCTATTGTTTATATTTGTAATTAAGAATAAATAATCCCAAACTAGAAATATACCTATAAGAGCAATAATTATTCAAATAATCATGAACTGCAGTTTATTCTACAGCGAGGAAATAATCAAATTTTAATTAAAATATTTTCATTAATACTACTGCATTGTGCTGTAATTATAATGTTCAACTACAAACGCTGCTCTTAATTAAGTATCGGGCGATTTTTTACCAAATTCAAAAAATGTAACTCGCAAGTTCGGAGTGCAATACACAATCAGATAATTTAATTTATTTTAAAGAAATAGAAAGCATTCAGAAAGCAATTTTCAAATCGCTTTGATTCTCTGATAACGATTAAATGATTAAATCTTGACCCTTCATGATTCGATCATATTGATCATCAGAGGAATTCAGAATCGCCCATATTGAAACGCCAAAGGACTTAAGATGAGTCGGATGACTTAAACGCTAACAACAATAATAATCTTTCTCGGTGTATTTAATCCTTATAACAAGCATCGGAGAACATAGCGTCCATTGTGGAATAGCCAACCTTTCCGACAAAAAGAACATTTGCAGGCCAAATCAGGTTTTAAAACTTTTACAAACCCCTTTTGCTAACTAACGGATTTATGTTACTTGGATGGTTCAAACGCGTTGGTTATATAAACGAAATGTAATTTGAGACTGCTTGGCGTAAAAGGGTTAGCAAGCAGACACCACGCCTGCATCCTTCATCGACATCGATAAATTGGAAGCGGTACCTAATGGATGCATGCAAAATACAATCAAATTTTAAAATAACCTAATAATAATAGCTAATTGAGTTTAATTAAAACTGAAACTTCCAGCTAAAAAAATTTGCTAGTCATGACAATCTAAAATATAACCTTGCTGTAAAGTAGAAAAAAAAACATCAACCCAAGAAGTACTTTTGACATTTTACAATTTGTATCTCAAACAATCGGTAAAATTGATTAAGCAATAAGTTTGAATGTGCACACCTAACCTTATGCTCAACCAGTTGATCACGGATCTATTTAAATTATTAAAATCAAGTTGTTCTAGAAAATATTATTTACAAAACATTTTGCTATTATTAAGTCAATTGTATCCAGCATAAAAGCCTTGACTTCTGGTTACTGTACGGAATTGATCTTATTTAAAATACAATTGATACAACCGAACCGGTTCAACAGCTACTGTCTAATTCGCTTAAGAAATGCAGGCCATAATAACAATTTTAATTATAAATGAGTTACGATTATTTTTCTAGAAATTATCTTTACTTATAAAACATGCTGACAGCATATATAATGGTAGCTACATCAGCGCTTAAATATTTTAATTGATTAACGATAAATTTACGGTGTAGTTGGTAGTCCTCAATACGAGTGCGAGTTCTACAAAGCCAAATCTCTAGATCCTAACTAGTAATAATTTTGCACTCTTCGCTATAATACATTCTTTAATTTGGTACTTCGAAAAACATTCTAAATTTTATAATTTGATTCTAAAGCAATACTGGGAACTGCATAATTAATTGCAGTGCAATTGCAGCTTGATTTTCACATTCAGAATCATGCAGAACAATGCTAATATTATTATCTAACAGTATATTGTTTTAGTAGAACTACAAAAGATACATTAGCTTCAAACACAGCTTGTTATTCTTCTGCCGATCGTATGACACCAAAGTAGAACTTTAGCGCCGCCAGAGCAAAATACTTTAGTGCCGTTAAATATAATATATTAAGTATTAAATGACATAAAGTGAAGTTTTTATATAATTTCCACAAAAATATTATATTGCAATAAATATTTACTAAATAATGCTTATTAATGAATACTATAAAACAGTAAATAATAATAATAATATTTATCTTTCTATTTTAAAAGCTTTTGATTTCAGATATATTATGATAATATATTATTATGTTATCTAAATTTATGCTGTTATAGGGTAAATCAGTATATTAAGAAAACTTTCATTACATTTCCTTACTTAAGGTGCATAATCTAAAATTATTCGTAGATTAAATAATAGGTATAAGTATATCTGGCAGGGAATATTATTCAATTTTTCTGAACAGAAGAATGAAACAAGCAAGAACAAACAAGTTTCCATTAGTTATTTTCTGAATTTATCTATCCAATATCGTAACATTCAGGTACCTACATGTTCCTTACTCATATACAAATTCTAAAACAGGTTACATTTAAATTTTAAACTGTATAAATTATTATCTTATGATATTAAAATAAAATTTATATAAAATAAATCTTATTATAAGATAGCAACAATCGGTTATTTGCTTTCTTCATAATATTATGTTTTCAATTTTGAAAATTTCAAAAGAAAGTTGTTAGTAATCTCTGCTTATCTATATATATAATAATTATTGATATTAAATCTATTTAACATAAATATAAATGCGCAGTTTCTAAAAGAAACAATATTTACAAATACAAATAATGAAAACAATATCAAAAAGAGATGTACTATAAGAAAATTACGGAAAATATTACATTATATATTTCATATTTTGTATATCTTTAAATAGGAATATTTTTAAACTTTTAAATTTCTTCATTGATTACTAAGTTCTTTGTTTTTGTTTCAAGAATATCTTTTACGGAAATAAAAATAACTAAAAATATTATACTAAATTATAAAAAAAATTTTTATAATCAGTTAACTGATTATCTTTTCAGTTAGAAAAATTGAAAGTAAACTATTTAATTAGTATGACGTAAGTTTCAAGTTTGAAGATAGCCACTCGAACTAATATTTTTGTATTAATAATTAATTAATTAATTAATTGATAATTAGAAATAAAAACTTATATTTAATTAACAATGCTATTACTTGTAAGACGCCCGGCACTAAAATGCCCTATTACATTTTAGTTGCAATATTTCAAATTGATGTAGACGTTTGAAGATGCAAGAGAAAATAATTGTGTGCAGTAATAAACGATATTGCAGCATGAGCTATTCGATCAAGCTCAATTAATTTAAATTAAACAAACACCCATTTTGAAATAAATTTATGTATCTTTTATTGTGTTTAATACTATGAAGTATATTTGAATAAAATAATAGTATATAATTTCATAAACTTGAATCAACATGAAATCCATTTTAAAAAATTGGTTCTGGTACTATTGTAAATATTACAGGTATGTAGTTTTAAAATGTCAAACCACTAAAGATTTACAAAGAAATAATAGAAAATAACTTACATTAATTTCAAAAACTACCTGCTGAGAAGATGTACTTACACCTAAAGTAATCATCAAGAAAAGCTGTATGTACCGACAAAAAGCAGTAAAATTACATAAATAAACAGTTTAAATAACAGCTATTTGCACAATGCAAAGTGTTTTTGTCAACTTGATGATTTTTTTGAAACTCTAATATTATCCTGATTAATTATTATTTTCTCGTTTTATGAAAATGAGACAGCAAATAAACATTATTTTGATTGCTTTTTCCGAGGTTAAATTCTCCAACGCACGTTATTTGATTTAAGCGACTTTGAACTCATTATTACAGTTTATTGCGAGGTTTGAATTTGCATTAGTTTCACTTTAGCCAAAAGGTTTTGTGTACCTTGAAATTAGCAATGTACTGACTATTATTACGAGTACAATCGATTTCCTATATTATCAGTCCTTCTGAATTAAAATTTTTTTTTACAAAATCTGCAAACTTATATTTCGAGATAAAACACACGGATTTCTACTTGATTGAAATTTACAAAAAATAAGAATATTTTAGTTTTTTTTAAGTAACCCAAATAACACCTAAAATTAATTAATTTCATTAAGTTGAAAGGCTTTCCAAGATGATAATAATTAATGCATCTAACAGGATCACATAAAACTCATCTATGTTTTATTAATTAAAAACAGTTTTTAGACTGAATTATTTGAATTTTTAATAATAATTAAAAAATAATTCGGTATAGACAGTTACTTATAATAAATTTTCATTAAGAAAAAATTTTAATTTAATTTTTTTTTTAATTAGCAAAATTTATATTTTCGGCCCATTTCATTGAAAGTAAATCGTTGTTATTGTATTCGCGATTATTAGAATATGATTTTAAATATTATAAATGGCTACATCATAAAAAGAAATTACAATTTATATAGCTTATCAAAATTTGCATAATTTTGTAACTAAACCTGTTATCTCTTCCTTGTACTCAATATAATCAGAGTATACCGGTATTTTTCCCGACCAATAATACTTCCAGAGGTGGATTAACTCTCAATAGTATTGCAAAAAAATATTCCAATTAGAAACTTATCTCATCAATAATTATTTATATTTCTTTCACACCTTTTTTAATCAAATCATCAATGTTATATCTATTTCCGTTCGATAGTAATAGGTAATTGACTGAAAGTATAATGCACGTTTTTTTCTTAGAAATAATATTTTCTTACATAAGTAAGAATTGCAATAAGTGCAAACAAAATAATTTCCTGAATGGTTTTTGAGATATTTTCACGTTTGCCCAGTTTAGAAATATGAAAATATTTAGGTGTTTGTAGGTTTGGCAAATAAACATTTTAATGCACATCCTATAAAGAGAGGTCAATAAAAATCGTTACTCGAATTTACTTTAAAAAAAGTAATTGACTGATAACAGTTATAAAAGAACGGCCAAATGAACGCCTCACCTGAAGACCGGTTTTGTGCCGAGAACAGTCAGCAAATTGTAGGACCATATAGCAAATGCTTATTCGGTATTTTTTCACTAAACACAAAATAGTTAAAACAAGTACCAACACTTTCACTATATGAAGATCACAAAAATCCAAAAAGTGCGTCCTTTGTTATAATACCCAAGCTGAACAAGATACGTACAACACCAACAATTAAGTTTGAATGCCACCAGAAACGCTTTCAACACTTGACTAGTGAAGCTGGCCATCCACAAGCTCTCAACTTGGCAACTATGTCTTCCATTGCAGTCTTAACTGTTTCTTTGTCCATATAATTTAAATTGTTCAAGTTTTCTCTCTCGTTTATCCCCACCTAAACAGCTGAGGCGCTTTGTCACCTTCGCCTTACCTGAGTATGTTGACTGAGCAACTCTTGTGCATGCCATTCCACGTTACCTGGGTCTGTTGCTTGCACACCCATAAGAACTATGCGATTAATGAATTCACTTACTTGTTTATGTAAACTTGAACTGTTGGCCAATACGATTTCCTCGATATAGTTAATTCGATTAAATATTTCTCGTTTTAATATAATTTTGAATTAAAATTACGAACCTGTCTATAATATAACAAATAAATTGGTGGTCGTTGAACCTCCATTCAGCAGGTAGGCAGGTAGGTATAAACACAATTAAAAATATAATTTAAATCTATAAGCTCACTAGAAATAACAAGAACGAATTATTAAATTGCATATAATCCGGAAAATTATTCAAATTTAAAAACTACGTAAACTTGTGTAAATTCTCACGCTTATCTGTAAACGATGTAAAGAGCGGGTAAGTGAAAAATTTCAGCTATGCAATGTGTATTATGCAAATTCACGTACCTATTTTATGTAACTCTTCTTGCTGAAAATTATGCTCTTCTCTATGTACTTACATAAATACAGGTAATTTAATTACTAAATTCCATTATGTTAATTGTATAAATTCCATTACTGACCAATACGTTACAGACTATAAAGCAAGCAAAGAAAGCTTTTTTGCCAGATTGTAATAATATCTATACTAATCAATATTTTAAAAAATTAACAAGCTATAAACAGACTACGAGCTTTTTCCACCTTTATCAAATATATATGTATGTTTTACTATAAATGATATAATTTATAAAACCTGTAATTAAATTCTTATAACATTTATTATTATTTCCGGCTAATATATAATATATTTCATTTTATTTTATTTTATTTATTATTTTGTATATAATAAATAAACGGTAGTATATAATTTCCTTATTGGTGGTTAAAATATATAATTTATAAAGTTGAAATAATAAGTATTTAAGTAGATTATGAGCTTTTGCGAATGATTACAGGATAGGGAGTTCATTAATTTAATTTAATCATTTATTAATATTATAAGTAGTATTGGATATTACTCAGCAAAAGAACATCTCTATATATTGAGCTTCGAACCTTCGTTCAAACTCCTATGTGTTTAGGTCTGCTTATTGCGTTAAATATACTACTATAAATATAAAAATAAAGAATTTAATTCATCCTCTAAATTACAGTTCGATTTTGTACATAAGGTACATAACATTATAACATGTTAAATGACTTCTTTTATCATTTTTATATACGGTTTTATTGATTTCCAGTTCACCGATTCCCAATTATTCAGATATGCATTTAATACTTCGTATGCATAATATGTAGAAAGATGATAATTACCGGCATTCAAGCTGGTTGGATTAATCGTGTAGACTTTAGTTTGAATTTAATTTTCTTCAGCATTTGCTCTTGTGAAATTCTGATTGTAACAAGTATAAATGTCTGTTTGGAATAGTCAATACCTGAAAGATTTTCGACCCCTACAGAGGTTGAAGGTGAGTAATGCTCCGAATCTCTTAAAGATTACAATACAACCTAAAGCTATCATTAACGTTAATATGATCCTTTAAAAATGTTTAAATTCTGCGACTTGCATATGACTAACAAACGGATAAAAAAATATTGAATATTAATCTGTTTGCAAGAGATTGTTGAACTTAAAAATTTCAAAATAACATTTTTTGTCAGTCAAATGAGTAGATAACTGTACAAAATCGAAAAAAAAATTATTAGTAAAATTTTTTTATAAACAACTAATTATGGTTGGGTACAAACCAAAAAATTAGTGAAGCAAAACGTTAAATTTACAAGAAATTTTAAAACGATTTCCTTCTTTGTCAACATACTATACTACACTACACTACACATTCTACAGTCGGATGAATTTTAGAATAGCCCGGGTGACTGACTACACCAAGAATTACATTTTTTTTAATTATTGCTGTTTTGTCATCTACCGAATAAAAGTAAAGCTAAAAACCGCTTGAAAGTCACACGCGTTGCTAAAATATAGCAATTTACATAATATACATACCGTATCTTCTTATTCAAGTGCCATATTCACCAAGCGAATCTTGTCTATCAATTTGGTCGAAGACAAGATGACTTACAAAGAAAGTATAATTAATGGGAGGGTTAATGCTTAGTGATTTTTTGTTTGTGGTTGCTTGTACCTTTTCCAATAATCCACAGGTTGATCTTGAATTCAGATACTACAATAGTATAAACATTATGTGTTCCGCAACGACCAAGAATAGCTGCCATGTCAGAATCATGTTAACGTTAACGTAATGTTAACAAACGCTCCAATCAAAAGCCTTGTTTCTGCTGATCTACCAATCCAAAGCCCTCGTTCGTTAACATTACGTTAACATTAACATGATTCTGACAGGGCAGTAGAGCCGCATGTACATTTCTCTCTTTTAAGCGCACCAGTGCATCTTGGCGGTCGTTTGTTAAATATTTATACATAGTTTTTGCTAATAAATAATAATTATTTATACAATGAAATTATATAAAGCTTGTAGTTTCAATGAATATATTGCCATAACATGTTTACATAACTTACTCATCTGTAAAATGCAAATATGTATGTAGTGTTTTAAAATACACAAAGTGTTGAATTTAAATCCTTTGTCTCAGAAGTGTGGGGGGGGGGGATTTTCCATTTTTGACTTTCCGCTTGTTCTTTTCAACTTTTGTTTTAGGTTTTGATAAACGTGGCTTTGGCGTTAAAAAGTCTAATATCTAAAAATTATGAAAAAGTGCGCACTGCAGTTTAGATAAAATGATTTACAAAATATATAATTTTATTATTATAATTTACAACCGGTTTCGCTTTTCAGCATCATCAGATTTGTAAGTTAAAATGTACTGTCAATCATTTTATATAATTTATGTACATATTCTACTAGTTAGACTTCTGTTTCCGGAGAAAAATAATATATTTTAATACAAACCCATAGAAACGTAAATAAATTTAAGAAAACCAGCAATAATTCAGCAATTTGTCATTAATTCGTAAAATTAATTAGGGTTAAGCAACCACCAGTTTCCTAATCTTTTGTTCATTTCAGAACAAATAATTTATCTTAAGTAGACAGACACCTTGTACGATATTATCATGTCCGATCTGTGCAATTTATTGATTGTAACTTTCCCATGCAACTCCAAAAAATGCTTTTAAAACTGTTAAAATATAATGTAATATTTTTAAGAATAAAAAGTAACTATTTATTATTTACAGTGTACAAATACTATCAATTAGTTTCAGATTTTGTATCGCATTGTATTCATTGGCTATACTGTATACTGTTTTAAAAAGTTAATTGAGTTTGTTTATTATATTTGTCATCTTCCGTTATAGAAAAAGATTTAATAAAATTGCTTTTCCAGGTAAAATTGCTTAATAATAATTATCACACAGATTACCGCAGATGGTCAGTATATGTTAAAGTTTACCACCACAACATGTTTTCCATATTTAAAAATTTCCCGCCTAATATAAATTAAACATTTTATTATTTCAATTGCTGTTTAGGTAAGGTAAAAATATTTATGTTCTTCCGCCAAAAATGCACTGATGTATTTGTGAGACAATTTGCTGTAACGATGCAAGAAGGCTTGAATTTATAGCTATGATATTTGAAGTAATGAACAGCTATAATCACCATGATTCAGAAAAATTAGAAGTACGTATTGGAGATACCAAAGTCAAAATATTTCAAGAATTCTAAAATCATCTGAATATGTATACCGGGCGCTGAATGAGTTAGCCGAACATTGGAAATTAATAGGTAAAAACTTATTTATGCAAATTCCTGCTTCCCTAATTATTTTAGCAAAAAAATGAAAGATACAAAAATTATGCAGAAATATAAACTATGAATGATAACACCATTAGATTTCATCTAGCTTTTACTTAAAAGGTCGAATAATGCTTTCAAAATTGTTAAAATTTTCATTTATCGCACTGGCCAAGTAATAAATTCAATTTAATTTCTATTTTCAATAATAATTACCATGGAAACTTGCATGGCCAGTCTGATAAATGCAACTTTTTACAATTTCAAAAGCCTTTTTTTGACTTTTTAAGTAAAAGTTAAATGAAATCTATTGCTGTTATCATTCGTAGTTTATATTTCTGCATTATTTTTATGTCTTTCATTTTTTCTCTAAAGTAATTAGAGAAGCAAGAATTTGTATAAATAAGTTTTTACGTGTTAATTTCCTATGTTCGGCTAACTCATTCAGCACCCGGTATAACAGTTAAAGGTGTTTGCACAAATAGGAAACTATCATAAAAGTTCTACATTTGCAGAGGTCAGAAGTGTTCAAATAAGAATAATTAAAATTTTAAGTATTCGCATCAGGGAGGAACGGATAAACTCTTCGGAAGCCCTAAGCACTACCACGCATGGTTTATCCATTCAGACACATGGATATATTTTAATAATATTAATAATCAATTAACCCTAAAGACAGCAGATTTATTAAAAAATGAGTATTAATTTTAGCATTACACTTAGACCTATCTGGCCATTTAGGTATCCATATGGGGAAAATTATTATTTACCCCACTCAAAATCCACTCAAAAATCAAAAATCGAAATTTTGGAATATCGTGCTTTGATAAGATTTTTTGAATTTTAGTTGGATTTGAAATTAATCACAATTAAGGTAAAGAGCGATATTTATTCACATGGTGTGAGATAATTTTTCGAGTTCAATTTTAGTTGGATGTTCGTCTGGGTGTATGTGTGTGTGTGTGGTTGAGGTATGAAAATCAATAGTATCAATCGCTCAGGTTGAACCGCGAAATAACTTTCAATACATGTTTCATTAACAATCTGTTAAATTAGTATTAATTTGGCTGATAGAACTAATTTAATTTTCAATTTTATAAAATTATTTCATATTATTATTTAAATTTTTCAAATAAAAACTAAAAGTTTTAAAGATTATTAGCTCTTGAAAATAATATAAATTATAATTATCAAATTGAGCTACAGGACAAAAATATTAAAACCATATTTAGAACGAGCTTTCGGAAAATGAAAGGAAAATGACATTTCCTTTTTCAAGTTTAATATGAATTCATTTTAAACTTGAAAAAGGAAATGTCATTTTCCGAAAGCTCGTTCTAAATATGGTTTTATTAATTTTGTCCTGTAGCTCAATTTGATAATTATAATTTATGTTCTATTTTATAGGCTTATGGTCGGAAAAAAGCTTCCAAATAACTTTTGTAGAAAATTAACTATCCATATGGCTCTAGCGTACCCGGAAATTCCAAATTCCAAACGTCATCTGAGGGTTCTATTCCAAAAACTGAACTCACATTGACGACAATGGCATCATCAGTACTCTTAAGTTGTGGTAAATATTTCTCTACGGTCAGTTTAGTACCAGCTATGGTTCCAAGCTAAAAGTTTGCTAAACTTAGATTACTTTCTTAAATTATTTACTAAATCCATTTACCAAGTTTATACAGCAACACCCCTTTATGTTTCATATATTATTCCAGCGTTATTTATCACAATATCAATTTGATTAAAAATTTTGATTGCTTTTTCAAAAAATATAAAAAATCATTTTTGATTTATATTATTTATTATGTTATATACACTACGAAAATCTTATATTTGAATGGTTTTTAATCAAAAACATTGACCTTTACACAAATACCTTTTGATTTCCCAATCTCTTGACCTATGTGCTTAAGGTCTTTCTCGGTGGCTGCTAAATTAATATCAGTCAGTACCACCCCCTTGCACCAATCTCATGCCTTTTTATACCTTAACAGTATTTTTGACTAATTCTGTCACAAACATAACCCGATACTTGATGTTGTATCTGTAACAAGGAAAATTTTTCACATAACATCAATGACAGCATTTAGAATATTTTCGATTGACAATCAAAAGTTTCATCAAATTTTTTATTGATTTTGTATTATCTTATCTAATGCCAAACCAATCCAATCCAATTAAAAGTAGATTAATGCATTTCTAAAACAAAATATAATTAATTACTTATATCTTTATTGCTGATAGTAAAGGTCGAGACAATAATAATTGCGAATATACAATCCATAGATCACATTGTTTTAAATCTTATAAATGAAATTGTTAGAATACCATATCAAGCGTTTGCAGGTATTAATGTCAATTCGTTCCAGTTCTCTATAAATTTCTCTAGGTATTAGGTTGTAAGTCTGCTACATTCACATAAGTAATTTGGCAGGCATAGCCTTAATAGACTAAAATCATCAAACTTGCATATAGATAGTATGTATGCTAGAGCAAAATTATGAACAGTTGAATAGGCTTAATAAAAAAATTTGCTAGAACTATATCACTCGATTTCGTCTAAACCAATTACTGAGCAGAAGTTTTACTTTATTAATAAGTGAGTAACTAAAGTTCTTATTTTGTCCAAATTTTGGCTGTCAAGCACCTGACATCTTTTCTAGGTTAGAAATGTTATAGAGATTTGGTCGCCAGTAATTAACAATTACATATTAGTAATAGCAATGATTAAAAATACTATAATATATTGGTTTGAAGGGAACTATCAGTCTAGAACATTCGCAAATAGGGTGAAAACATTTATTTATAGGAAAATTGCAGTTTTATATCCAATATAATTGAATAAACGTAATCATAATAAAAATTAATTGGACTCACTGGTTCAACATAAAAGAATATGATTTTAGTTAGTCATGTCAGTTGTGATTATGAAGAGTTGAAATTAGAATCAGTTGCCAGAGTGTATTCAGTCGGTTTAATCCATCAAATCAGTCAGTTAAATTTTTGTTATCGGTTATTATAAATTAGTAGTGATAATTATTGTAAAAGTAAATTCTTCGGATAGTGAAATAAGCGTTGCGAGTTAATCAAATTTGTCTTTTTAGTTAATTAATTTAAGTGCTCGATTCTGCTAAATTAGATAAGAATTGAAATTTGACCTATTAATTCCTTTTGTTTTATTCTGCTATTTAAATTTTATTGTTTAATAATATTAACCACTTATAGTGATCCTTATAAATTTTATCCTTTTTGATTTTGTCAAATGCCCTATTGTATTGCTTTATTGTCTAATTAAATCAAATAAAAATGTTGTCTAGCATTAAATTAAATTTTTGATTTTAACCTTTTGAGGTTCATTTTAACATTATAAACTCAATTGTCGCAGGCAGAGTAAACTAAAACTCAATATAAAAATTTTTACTATTTTAATTACATTATTTTCTTCCACTTATTAAGAATGGGTGCTATCTTAATTGGTTTGATATTTAATAAGCACTTAATGGCAACTATCAAACTAAATTAATTCTTCCTCTTCTCTTTTTTATTACTTAGTCTATGAAATCTATGCCAATTAAAAACTCAAAATTCTATGAAGAATTAAAACAATGTGGTAACCAATTGAGTTTCACTGTATCTAAGGTCATGGCGACCGGCAGGTCGGCTGATCTCTTAGTATTAATTATTACATAATTATTAGAACCACGTTTACGAAAAAAAAAACTATTCAATCGATTAACTTTATTATAAATCTGGTATAGTATGACCTGCAGGCTTTAGAATTTAGAGAATTTCTTGTTCAGTCTCTTGAACAGTTCATTTTTAGAATATCTTTTTACCCGAGTAATTTAAAAAAGCCGAAACGAATAAACAAAGAGAGTAGTTTAAAAGTTGATAAAGCACAGTGGCATTTCCCGAAGCTGCTTAATCCAATAAATTAAATTTAATACTAAAAAGTAGCAATAAATCAGAAGAATTGTATAAGAAAACTTTTTTGCAGCTTAAATGAAGATTATCTACTGAAAGCATATTATAATAAATAATAATAATCATTGATTTTTAAAATCATTTCGTAATAACTTGAACTTGTCAAATGAGTACTATTTAGAACAAAATTTGAATTTTAATTTTTTAAATAATTTAATAAACTGCTATTAGTTATGTATATTATGGTATTTTTACGGTTAAAATGTTGTGTTATTTAATTGTTATGTTGTTTTTTGGAACATATGTGTCTTTATCGGTATTTCAGCAGTTGAAATATTTTGGAAAGGTTCAGCTAGCAGTTTATCAATGAATGAATTATTTATACTCATCATATTAATTATCTTTCTTTAAAGATATTGTAAAACATCAGAACTGCATGTACTTATGCACCATAGTGCATTATAGCAATAGATTATTATGATATGAAATTAATAATAATAATAATAATAAGTAATTGTATTGTTTATATAATAAATCCGGAAAAACCACAATTTGAATTTTCAAATCTAGAAAGATAGTAATCTAATGTGTATTAAGTAAGACACGTTTCATAACAAGTCCAGAAAAGCACGTATTAAGTGAATCTGTTCCAGTTTTAAGCTACTTCATGGTTACAACAATTTAAAACGTACAACAGGAAATAATAACAAAACAAGAAGTTTATATTAAGAAAAAACAACTAACGTGGTAGTGTAGAAAGGTTTTGTGAACCCATCGAGTTCATAAAGCGTCCACCATGTCCATCGAAATAATGGAATGAGCAATAGGAAAACAATTTAGGTTTGCAAATAATTGATACAATACTTACTAAAAAATATTTAAAGATTTGGAAGCATCCGAGCAAGGAATTCCACAGATGCAGAACCATTTGGTGTCCTTGAATAAGACATTGACTTCCTTAAGATGCTGTTGCTAAAGTACAACTTCGAACGACAATAATAATATGTAGCTAAATATTATTATTACTTAAACGTTTTACACGCCGTGATTTATTTCTAAATCTACTCATATACCCCATGACACGTTTAATAATTTAATAATTTATTATTTATACATTTATTGATTAAATAAGATGGTCATCTTAAATTGTGCAAAAATTGCATACGCAATAATATTCCGGCAAAGTGACAGAAGAGTTTAAAAACTCTCGAAACGTATTTAGGTAAAAACCAAACTAGTATGTGTACGGGCGCATCTTCAGCATTTGCAATTTACATCTTCTTTATCTTTATTTTCATGTTTGTTTTTAACTTACGCCACTAATAGTAATCTCTAGATCTGCTTTACTAGGTATACAATGTATACGAATTCGATGGTCGAATTTGAATATTTCTTACATATTATAGTTTTCGACACCCGGCCAGATGAGACATTTTCAGTATCATCGGGGGCGCACCTTCACGTCTGCCACCAATACTTTATGTGTACTACTATATTATACATTTTCCTGTTAGTCTTTACATCAAGAATAAACTACTTGATTCTCTTCGGTGTTATGTCAGAATAGGTAGGTCCGCCCTCACTTAAATTTGTAAAAGCGAAACTCGAAAAGTGCACGGAAAATGCACCAACGCAAAACGTTCTTGCAAAACGCAAAACCAAAGTAAAAATTGGTTTCGATTACTATGCTACCAAACATAGTAAATATAGTGCATCGTTTGGCGCAATAGAACAGAAATTTTCTTAATTGCCTGTACGTACATACATAGAGAAAGGAAAATTATATTAATAAGTGCATGGTAATAATGTCGTCCAGTTCACCTAGCTTTAATGGCATTTATTGATTATCTCAAACAAGTCTTGGTATAAAGCTTGAAGGCCGTAGAAAAACTGGAAGCAATAGTAGTAAATGCAATAGCAAATTCCTTAATAAACGTTGAACTTATTAGATTAGCTATAGTCACATATACCGTATCGATTTCTGTCGTTACTTTCTGAAAGGTCAAGTCCGGTAGTGTGGTGTATGAATTATTTTCCTGTAGAAAGACATATGTTATTTTTTTAGCAACAGGATGTATAATTGATTAAGCGGTTTGGGGAATCTTTACAAAGTCTTATAGTTTCGTCACTTAATACACATATACCTACTACACTGTAAACACTTATGGTGTTCACAAAGCTTTTGTGGTTACATATATTAATGATTGAGCATTTAAATTCATTAACGTTTGATTTCATCACAGCAAATATCATTATTTATTATTAGATTCTCTGGCAGTCGATAACTTACAAATTAGTTCCACAATTATGATATTGCATAATTCAATTATTATTATTATTAATAATATAGTTTCTTGCCATTATTGTAATGTATTTTTTTAAATTAATGTAACGAGATTACAGGATGCTGTTTATTGTACTTATAGATTCGTTAATTTTAGTTTTTTTTTTCAATCTAAATGTTCCAATTAAGCTTTTGTTAGGTACTATACCTAAGTAAAGCTGTCAGTACGAATTAGTAGGTAGATATATATATTTCAAACTGTTATTTCACTTTGTGTTTAAATCATAAACACCTTTGCAAATGAAAGTTTTTTTAGATTAATGATTACATGAGATAATTTGTTTCTAACATGTAACTCATGTATATTCCTTTTACAGAAATAATTAATTGATTATTTGAGTTTCAGGTGAAGGGCATCGGTAGTGATTACTCACACCTTGATTTTTTTTAATTTACACAAAAACAAGTTCTTGGGCTTTTGCTGTTATAGCATCATGACAAAACATCATTACTACTAGATTACCCTAAACATACAACAATACAATTAAACAAATACCCCGAAGAGTTTTGTAATCAAATAATATTTAAGATTTAAAGGAGCTACGTGAGTATATAAGGAACAATTTTGAACTTGTAAGCTCAAGAGACATAGTTTTTTAAAACGCAAAAGTAAACTAGTTATTACGTTTATTACGAAAAACCAGAAAATAGTGCTCTGGAACGTCTAAGTACTAAGTGAGTACATTATTTAGAATGAATTTCATTATAATGATAAAATAAAGAAACTATAAATGTTGTTAGCAAACTCGTTATGAAGAAAGTAAGTGACTACTACCGTTCATATTTACAAATTAAAGGCGCCAGTTTTCGACAGTTCCGGTTAACTTGGTTCATTAACATTAGAAAAACAATGACATTGAGGTAAATAAATGCAATTTTTTATTGGATTAACACGGTATATTCTAACCACATTTTCATTTATTAAGTTTATAATCTTTATTTCAAGTATTTCTTGATAGAAAATCAATATCAACTTTTATCATCTACCTACTCATTGAAATAATCTGCTATGTTAATTATTGAGAAGAATTTTGTTGCAGTTTCACTTTGAATAAATTATTTTCAGCATAATTTAAATAATTACCGTCTAGTAAATACAGATTATTGTTGTTCTTCTTAATTGCTATTTCCTTAAAAACTCACAAAATGCAGTGTGATTGCGGTATGAGGATTCCTTTGAAGCTATATGCTCACGGCAATACCAATTCAGATTTATAATTTTATACGACAACGTTTAATTAACAGAACATTGTTAAAAATAACTGTAAAGCAAAGCAAACAAAAACTAACAAAATGGAAAAAATAAGAGATTATAGGATCAAATCAGAAACGAAATATTAATGATAGGAAGTGAAACAACATTCGAGACCTGTTAAACAGATGTCCCGAAGAGGTAAAATACCAACAAAATGACATCCGTGTAGTCTTATTAAAATAAGCCTATTTTCATATTTATACCAGGTGCTAACTCAGTTACTTTATTAAATTCACAAGTTTCTCTCGTTGTGCCTTACAAGCAATGACCCTTACAATGCAAACATGTAAGAGATAACGTTAAGGGACAAAAAATCAAAACGAAAGTTGACCAATACCGACTGAAAAAATGCTGAATGAAAAATTTTCATTTTGGTGCCGATAAACAAAACAGTTCATTGAATTAATGAATGTGTTCATCAATATGATGAATTTTGTTCATCGGCGCAAAAATGATAACTTTTTCATTTTTTCCAAGCCGTTTTGGAACTTCTGGAATAAACAATTCCGGACTAAGGAAGTGTGTAAGACCTATATGGTTTAATCCGGGGTCAAAAGGCAGATTCAATGAATGAAAAATTTTATTGTACAAGGTACACCACGGGAGTCGAACCCGTGAATGTCGGTACTATAGAAATCAACATGCTAACCGTTCGGCCAGTCACTCATTATAGAATATACCGCGTATACCACATAAAAATTATTATAGTGCATACTTTCTTTGTACGGTATATCCAATAATAATATTAAGGTCATAAAGCTTTTAAGCTTTTGCGTTTTAAACTAGTGCATTATTAAAAAAAATAGTATCACGATTTTTCATTTTTAATTTGACATTAGTATATATAATATCTAATACCTAGCATTTTAATGAATTTTATCTGATTGAAATCTCATTATAGTTAAAATATTATGTCTTACTACTATACGTGCAATTTTTTGCGTATAAGTGAAGAAGTTCTTACATCGTATAGACTTAAAATTTTTAGATACATTTGATATAAGTTCCAATACTTCCACCATTCGCAAAACTGCATTCTTTAAATTCTCGACCTCGATGGTCAATTGTATTTGGAGCATCGGTCGATAATATCGATAAATTTGTGCACACCTGGGTTCATCTGACATGGTAAAATCATTTACAATGTATCAAAATTGATAAGTACCACATGCTGACACCAAGTTTTGCTATATAATGCTATGTTATAGGCTTAATATAATGTTAAATCCATTAAACACATATGACAGAGAGTTTAATGCGCGATGCTTTTTTACCCGACATCTCTACAACGGTCAATTACATCGAGTGCTGAATTCTCTCCTGGGGAAACTTGATTTAAGAAAAAAATGCAAATAAAATTTTAAACTTTTTAATTATTCCCTGTGTTTAAAACTGGTATTTTAACAATAATCAATTACAATATATGAAATACTTTACATAATTGACCTTGTTCAGATCGGGATACCTATATATGACATAAAACGTTTCAATTATATATTTACAATTGATTGGATAATAATAGAGGCGATTGAACATTTTGTGGTTGTAAATAAATCATTACATTATTTAATGAACGGACACCAATAATTAGTATAAATTATTGCATGCGATTTTCATTTTATAAGAAATGTTTATTATTGAAGCCAATAAAGCTGCGCATACAATCAATTAATATATTTGTATATTCATTTTATTCTGCGCTATTCAAACTTGTGTAAATATAATTGTACAATATTAATTATCCAATTTTTTTGCACCGTTTAATATTATTATTTAATAGGCCATGGCTACGATTGTTCATTTAAGTATTTTTTCTCTTCACCGCGTATTGTAATACAGCATTGTTTTGTATAATACAACAATTATAAGAAATAATCAATACACTAATGAATGCGCTGTTTATTAATAAGACCTGGCAGTTATATTTATTTATATCTGATAATAGCACTAGAAACAGTTTATTATCATTTATCAGAATAATTGTATTGTATAAAGTGCAGGCGTAACCTACGTCATTGTTGAAGTTCACCTACAGGTTGATTAATTTCCTATAATAGTGCGGTAATAGGAATGTAATATTAACTAATTTTTTTTCAGAAATTTAAAAAATCTTGAGCATTGTTTTCAAGAGGTCGTTGTAGGTGTAGGAATTACAAAGACACCCCCCCCCTTTCCCAATATAAATATTCTATAAATTGAATTATTGCACTTTAAAATTTCCTAAAATGATTTAATTAAAAATGATACTTAAAAATACAATGAGTTAATCTAATGAAGAATGTTGGTATAATTAAAATAAATAATAAAAACTTGAATAATTAAATTACTTTGTGAGCTGTATGCACTATTATGTATTATGTATTGTGCATTGAGCTTTCAGTAAATTTTCAAATAATAGTTACTGGAAAGTTAGGCAACCAAAGCTACACTTACTAAATTTTTAATCACTTTTCCTTTCGTGTAAATTCTTAAATTACTTTAAATTAATTCTATTTTTGTTGTACATCGTGAAAATCACTGAATTTTACCGAAAAATAATGTAGTATGCCGATTCTTAGAACAATTGAGAAAAGAAAAACAAAAGAAGAATAAAGTTAAAAGATAACAATTTTAGCGTTATTTGAAGCTGGAAATCGTCCATGTGAAATTATCCTTCGCATTCTTCGACATATCATTTCTCATACCATCAAACGATACAAAGAACCTGATAATGAAAAAGACATTATAAGCTGCGTAAAGTTCAAATAATGCTAACGAGTGAAAACAATCGAGTATACAGCTTCAATGATGCCTTGCTCCCCTCAAATGGGAAAATTTTGTTTTCACTAATGAAAACAAAACAACAATACTTCTGTAACCAACATTGAACCTTTCCACAAGAAGCGGTGCCTGCCCATAAAACAAAATCTACGCAAGAATGGTGCCGAATCAATTCTTCTGATTTTATTATTAGTATCGCCGAATGTCCCCCGTACCCACCAGATCTCAGCCCAATGGATTATGCCATATGGTCAATTTTAGAGGCCAGGACCTGGGCAAAATCCCACAAATTAGAGTAATTCTTGCATCAGGAATCGGACAAAATATCCCTAGAATAGTTACCAAAATCAGCCGAAATTTCATTTGACGTTTAAAGTTCTGAATTCACGCAGAAGGGAGCCACTTTGAAAATCTATAATCTATAATTTATGTTTTGATTTGTTGTTGTTTCTAAATAAGTGTTTTTAAAAAAAATGTTTGTCCTAGTTCTTGTGGGTCCGGCTGTATTTAATTACTTTGCTTACAATACTTTTTATAAATTATATTGAAATTTAAATTTCAATAATTCTTTTTCGACTTCGAATAATTACTTGTTTGATTGATTTGCCGTTTTCAAATAAAAACTAAAATAGTATAGACAAAAAAAATAATCACATTCGATTTGATAAATATTGGCTGTCTACACAAAACTTACACCGAAACACGAAGACAGATTTTTTGAATACAATGGAAATAGAAAATGTAAGATATTGTTTGCAATTTAATGAAGTATTCCTATTAATATCTTCGACAAGACACTGATTTGTATATTTTGTATTCGCTGAAACATAATTGAAAATAATATGAAAGTTGTATGGAATGTAAGAACACGGAGGGCCTTAGGTTGTCGACTCTCAATCTTTACTTCCGTCAATGTTCATCACCCGCATATTTTCACAATTGCTATGCACAGCAAAGAGCACGACATCATTTCGAATTTATCTATAAATTCAATAATCTAATTCCATATTTCAATCAATGTTAATTTTTGTGATGTGTACATATTGTGATGCATTTATGATGCAATTCCTACAGTTGGCGATGGTTTAGCTGAGGCGATAAACATATAAATATTAACTAATTAGTGCTGCAGTGTCAGCCGCAATCAAATAATGCCGTAGGCCAATGATTTTTCGGTGCCCTTCTAATAGCGCACGTATTGATGTCGCCTTCGGCTCATAAAATAACTAGATTGGTTTGTATTTAATAAATAAGATTTTCCAAGAAATAACTACATCTGAGTGTATGTTATTTAGCGCTGCCCGTCACCGGCACTAAAGCACAATATTATTGTGCTAAGTCTTAATTATGATCATTTTCTTTCTTAAAATTAGTTATTATTAAACCGTATAATAACTAACAATATTTGTCGAAAGATACAAAATTGCAATAATTTTAAAATTTCATTCTATTAGGGATTAAGTAAGACTATAATACATTAGGTACCTATAGTAACGTATAGAATATAGATAGAAAAGATATTGAAACAAGTTTAAGATTAATTAAGACACAAATATAACATATCTTTTGCGTGTTTTTTTTTGGCCGGAATGCAATCATATGAACTTATAAGCTCCTACGCTTTCGCGACCAGTTAGGCTGAAGCAATCCTTAAATGGATTTCAACTTTTATTCATTCTTGTAGCACACTTGCACAGTTACCACGTGCTTCGAGTTTAAATAATTATTTATTATCTAATTAGGTTTTTATATTTTCTACTTATCATGTTTCTCTTTGGATTTAAATTAATTAATTATAAAGGATATTGCCAAAATGATACATGTTAGCACCGTCAATGTTTTAATTTCCTAATAATATAGAAATTCTGTAATATAAAATCTCTTCTTTGCCTTATCGTCAGCTTGGGCGATATTAAATTCTATATTATAGTGGGAAGAGAGCGATTAAGCAGTTAACAGTGGGTGACAACGATTAACAGTAAAGACAATGATCCACTTCGTACAGTAATTACCTAATAGACAGATACCGTTACGATGGGGTGAAATTGGCTTATAACTCAGAAGCCAATTACTGAGGAGCTACAATATTCTTGAAGAGTACCAATTTATTTTATTATCAATTGAAGTTACCCGCATAGTATTAACAAATATACAAAAAGTAAAAATTTCATGTGTGAATATATATTGTTCTCAGCCAATTAACGTGATATATAATAGCATAAGCATAACATAACATAGCATAGCATAGCACAACAAAACAAAACGGTATTGATTTATTTGACATAATTAAATTGACTAATTATATAATAATAAAATAATAAATTCGCTATAATTATTATACTACTTATAATACACAATACAAATAAAATAATTATTATGTTTTGACATTTACTTGCAATTTCTACCAGCGTCTACCTATTATTCGTTGGTATAATAGGTAAATCCATAAGAGACATATTATGCTATAATGTTATGCAACCCTCGTTATTTATCATTTTGAACACACCTATAAGTTTCAATGTACTTTAACTTTTTTGTTATGCTATGCTATGCTATGTTGTGTTGCATTAATTGGCTGAGAACGACGCTTTAGTGCTTTTACTTAATATTTATAAAAAAATTTATACTCGGTTTTTTTAGTTTTAGTCACTAAACTATCAAACAATATGTTTATTACTAAAATTTTAAAAACAAATCTTACTTTCTAAAAGTTCTGATTGCAATAACGATTTTTGTATCAATTGTAAACGAAAGCTTATAAACCTGCAAACGAACACATTGAATCGCATCTTATTACTTTATGCTTTGTCAACTTTGCTTGGTAATACATCAATTTACTAAAATCAAGGTAGTGTAAATAGGCACATTAGTTTTTTAAACTTTTTCTTCCTATTATTTAATAGGAAAGTGAGGTAAGCTCACTCTATTGAATTTATTCTTTTATTTTTTTTAATTTATGATTTTACATATTATATAGAGGAAAGTCGCCTAATATTGGATAGTTGCCTAATTTTAGATACTGTATTATCTCGAAATCCATTAACAGGTTCTGCAATTGAGTACCCAAAACAAAAGGTTTCTAACATAAAATAATCCTGTGTAAACCATATAGTTCAGTTGTTCACTATTAGGTGTTACCATATAATTACATGTTCATTTATGATACAGAGTATTTTGTTGCTCCAGATGAAAACTGTTATAAAAAGCACGGACCTATACTAGAATAGTTGTAAAATAAGCCCAATTATTGGAATCAAACATTTTAGTCAAGCATTTTTTGTTTTAATCACATGATCTTGAACATGAAAGTTGCTTAATTTTGGATAAAGTGATGCAGAGTGTATCTTCTGCGTTGGACATTATTGAGAGGACCAACGTCGAGAAAACTGGGTACAGTGTTCAATTTGCTTCAGATGGTCACATGAAGATTGTACTAGTAGTGACAAAAAGAAAGCATACGTGTGTGATAGTTGCTTGGAAAAATAGGTTCCCAATTTGGGATAGGGTATCCAATTTTTGGAACCTGTGTTTTTAATTTTAAAAATTATCATCTTTTACTTTTACCTTATTTCCTATGTTGTTTAAAGGTACGTTTTGCAAGCAACTGCATTAGCAGCACCGCATAACCTTGGTTAACTGCTCTTATGCAATATCTATTATGTGGTTTGCTAGACGATGCAATTGAAGCGCAGCACAGCGTGCCGAAGCAGTACGACGGCGCTACACATCGTCATTGTGCAGTTGCATTCGTCCACTGCTTATTTGCAGTTTCTGCATAGTGGTTTGCAAGGAACAGCGACTGCAGGCGTTCAAGTCCTTCTCATATTTAACTATGAATCATACATGACGGTCAACTTCATACTGCGATGAGAGCAGTAGGTAGGACTGCAACGCTACCGATGCGATGTATATTTAAAAGAATATTTCTAATAAATATTTAGTTGTAAAAATAACTATATTTGTTTATTATTTTAAAACAGTATTTTTTACGAATTGCAATTCAAATACTTCTGAATATTATAATGGTTCATCTAGATCAACCTATTTTTTTTTACTGAGTTTACCTATACTATAATTTATTATTAAAAACAATCTTCATAGGAAAAAAAAAACAATTACTTATTTCTATTGCAAAAATAGAAAAATTAAATTAACCATATTAATATTTAAAAAAAAACATAAAAATTTTGTTAACTTTCAAAACTCAAATGATTATTCATTTATTCATTGATTGTGATTATTCAAAGGTAAATCAACATTTCGACATCTTCGGAAAGTGCACCCTGTGTTTGTAATGACTATGGAACTCCTATGCTTTTAGATAATCATTTTTTGTTTATGCCAAGAGCATAGTGGTAATCAAAGCCTCGAGATAAATAACATTCTTAAATAAACAAACTGATAAACTCATTGAAACTTAAAACCCACACGGCTGATAAGGTGTTCTGTTTATAAACAATCTATTGCAGTTACACTGAAAACGCGTCTAGCAAACCAGGTATAGCAGTTGTCGCCAACGCCGGCAGTAACTGTTCTGCAGCGACTGCTTTTAGCAAACCATACCTTAAGCTATGCCTTAAGGATGAAATAAATATTTTAGTATGCATCACGTGTTTTCATTGAGGTAATAGCACATTTTATCAGTGACGGAACTACCGGGTGCGGTGGGTGCGACGCACGCGAGCCCCCGGCTTAAAGGGCCCCCCAATTCTACTGTGACCTTCCTCAACTTTTTTTAAAAAATTTAAAGCCATTAAAAATATAATAAAATCCAAGAAATTTTGTCCAATTAATAACATTTTTGAATGAATTTTTTAATGTTTTGTAATCCCATATACATAATTTATAGGTAATAGTAAGTATTTTCTAAAAAAATAAATACAAGTAGGTTTTCCAAATAATAGTAGACATGTTGTAGGTATTAGTATTAAAATGTGTAATTGCATTATAGGATATTTTTATTGTCAACATGTGTGTAATCGTAATGCAAATACATGTCACAGTGTGTGATAGCAAAGCTTGTACTTGGAGATAGGAACCACTGGGCGGCCTTCGGCGCCACAATGTCGCCATAGTTCTTCAGGAATAGCAAGTTGTAGGAGCTATGCAACTACGTAGACTGCTGCAGGCTGTAAAACGCTAGACATATCTAATATATTATAATAAGTACTAAAGCAATTTCACATATTAGTTTTATTCTAATTCAGAAAAATTATGGATTTTCAATTCACTTAATGTATATATTTTTCTGTAGATAGTAGTATACTGTAACATGCTTGCGCAAAAAAATTTTAACAATGTGTGATCTGGATAATTATAATATATTAAGGTAGGCGTTCACTTATACGCATCGTCGTCACCGTCCGCATCGTACAAATCTTCGTATATGCATGAGCCCGTGTAGAACGATACGATGTAATGAACGCTGGCTCATTTAAAATAATGCAAAGCAACTGAAAATGCGATGACGGCGTTGCTGGCGGTGAGGTCGATGTGGACAAGTGAACGCTTACCTTTACAGTGCTGTTCCCTTAATTTTAGTTTTTAATAATGTTTTCTAAAAATGTTGTATGCATATTTTATATTTCTTTATTTTTATTAAAAATCAACTTTCTTCCATTTTAGTGTGGCACTATAACTATTATTATAGTATACACATTTAAATATCTGTCGCAATTTTTAATTAAACTTTTTTTTCCAGTATTAGGTACCTAATTTTACAATACTTTAATTTTTCAATATTTTGGTCTTCATTTATCTTTAATTATGCATGCTTTCCTTGTAATTTATCTTATCTTTCAGCTTTAGTGTAACCTTTTAATATTTTAATACAATTTTAACACAATATAATTAAAACTCAACTATTTTATTCCACAAAGCAGTGCTAAATTAAAATTAAAATTTCAAATAATTGAAAAACTTATTGTTTTAATATTAGATCCAAACTATGCAACTAATTTGCATTGTAAAAGATAAGTTTTTCAATTATTAATTTTTCTAAAAAAACTTTTAATTTAAAGTTTGAAAATTTAATTTTTTACAGTATTCTTACAACAATAAACAATGTATGTAGCTAGAACTATATTGTTGTCCCGGTTTACTAGTGGCTATTATTGTTCCCTATTATTAAACCCCTATTATTGCAAACTACGAATTTGTTTGTTTTGTTTCGTTTCTACGAAATCAAAATACGAAGTTGTTTGTAGTTTCCTTCAGTTTTACAGTTCTAAATCAGGTGATTAGTGTTTTCTATAACATCAGGACCAGACAATTTAAATGAGCAAATACCGGTGAGCTAGTTTATTTTAGTTTGTTTTAGTTTTAGTTAATTTTACCTCTCTTTAAGTTATGAAATTCTACTTAATTTATAAAATTCTTAAATGGTCAAACTTTCATACCATTACAGTTAATTTTTTAATTGTTGACGCTCTGCATTGACAATTATTTCAAAACGAATTATTATCAATTATGCCTATAATTAAAAACAGAATTTATTTCGGTTTTACAAGTTAGTTATTAACAAAATAATCAAGATGATTCTTTCTATAATTACAAAACGCTTCTTCTTTGCGAAAAATACGATTCATTTATAATTCGAACATTTTAACCACCGTCTTAACGGAAAAGATCTTTTTTTATTATTCAATTTTAGTAAACTATTTAATATTTTGTCAATCTTCTTCTAATTTTACATTTTAATTTCATCAATTCATCGCGTTCTCGCTCCACTGGCGAAAAATATTTCACCTGCGAGATTCAAGTGTAATTTAAACTTATAATTTTTATATTCTAATTTTTCCTGTGCTGCGTCTTTCTTTCAAATTCATAAAAATATTACGACACGGTCAGTGACGGCGGTAGGGAGGGGGCACGTGTCCGCCCTGTTGATTGGGGTGTCCAGTCAAGTGCTTATTAAATTAATAAATAAATAAATTATTTAATTATTTAATAAATTAACTAGTTATTAAAAATGAGCTTAAACTTGAGTAGGTACCATGAAGATAATAAATTAAAATTAAAACCATTATTTAAAAAAAAAACAGAAAAGAATTCCGTTTTACAGACAAAATTTTAATATTTATCAGTTTTAAAGTTTCTTTGCTACTTCTAGAAACGTTAAAAGTTTTCCAAAAATGTAACCAAAATTAAAAATGTAATATAAATTTGTCTAACTTTATAATCCCTTTTAGCTTAAGGATTAACACCATCCTTCCATTTCTTCGTAGGTTTTTCACTCCACCCTATCTTTAAGGACGCTTTCGATCACTTTGTAAGTATATTCACCGTTATAATAAAAGTTGACCTTGAAATATGCTTTAAGTTTGCATTTATTTATGTTGTAGGACCTCAAGCCACAAATGTATACGTAATTTACAAGAACGTTGGTTCAGCGCCCGCGCATATTCCGTATCTCATGTAGCATCTAAATGAGATGAAATTAACACTCTCAGCTGAGTATATTTTCTTCATGACCTACACTGAAATTGCCAAGCAAAACCACGTCTCATTAGAAAATCATAAAAATTAGTCATTTACATTGTTAAATTACACTAAAAAAGGAACAAGTTTGTTCCAAACAGATATAATAGTAATTTATTTGCAGCCGTAATTTAATTTAAAACTTTGTTCTAATAATAATTACATAAAGTATATTTATTTTTAAAATCAAGTTTTCTTTTTTTAAGTATAGTAAGCATCTTCAATTAATTAGTGGTTCTATTTAAATTATGTTTGATTTCTATTTTTAATTATTTATTTCAATGTTTACCCACGACATTTACTTTTATGATAAATATAGAGTACTACTATACCTAACAGCGTGAAATATGGAATTGGGTAGGTAATATTAACTGAAAATCTTAGGCATTGGTTATTCAATATTATCCAATCTATATATCGTGAGGTTACTGCCAAAGGTTGGTAACTCATACAACTACATTATGTAGTTATCGCAATTATAAAGTTTGATATCAGTATCAAATATCAATAATAACAACAATTTGATAATTCAATATAATATATAGATAATATATGTAATATATAAAATTATCCAATTGTTCTTAATACTGATATTTGATACTGATATCATACTTTATAATTGCGATAACTCCATAAAGTTGTTGTTTGAGTTACCAACCTTTGGCAGTAACCCCACGATATTCTATAGAGTTATGTGGGGCAACTGTACGCAATTTTTACTAAATTGCTTCCAGAATAAAAGTTTTAGTTGATTGTAAAAAAAACAACGTTTATTCTAATGTAATAAACCTTTCTCAGCAACAAAAAAATATAAAATTTGAATTCTAATAATAATTGTTATTTTTATTGAAACTTTTTATCAGCAAGGGAAATTCGTACACTTACCCGCCTCGGAGGGAAAGTGTCCGCACGCCGTCGGTTAAGTGTACACAACGATGTCAAAGTGTAGGCACGTCGAAAACTAAAGGTCGTTACTTGTCTATCAACACAGCATAGAAACGCCGACTGACCATCACAACTCACAAGCAAATTTTATTTCTTATATGTATTTAAATGTAAGCCCGCCTACCTAACAGCATCAGTACATAACCTACAAGGCACATCGCGTTTCCATTTAAACACGTATAAAGAAATGTGATGATATTGTGATAATCAGTCGCTGTGCTGATCAAATGTGGTCAAATGCGAACAAAATTAGGCAGGTTCCGACTAGCTATCAACCGTGTCATTCGCACAATCTCTACTGCGTACACTTACACGCTGCCAAAGAGTATGTATATATAGAGGGACAGCTCTTATGGGAATACTTGTCACAAGTATTTCTTGATGGCTCTGCTACGCCATCTAGTGGAGGGGGTTATCTCTACGTCTTTATTTTTGGTCCTCTATATACAGGGTGCTGAATGAGTTAGCTGAACATAGGAAATTAACATGTAAAAACTTATTTTTGTAAAAATACCCCCCTGTATATAAAGGATCAGCCATAAATTAAAAATTAAAACGTAGAGATCACACCGTCTACTAGATGGCGTAGCAGAGCCATTAACAAAAACTTGTGTCAAATATTTGTTAATGGCTGTCCCTCTATATATACATACTCTTTGACGCTGCGTACGGTTACCCCACATGACTCTATTCCATATTTCCAGCTCCTACTAACATAAATCTAATATTTACTACAAAACTTTTAAAAATTATCGAAACGTGCGTTTCACGGTGAAATATGAAAATTTTTGTTTCTCTTGCGAAAAATTGGTTCTATTTCGCCTTGTGAATTTTTAAATACCTACCATACGTACTAGAAATTTCATGCTGCTTGAAACGCGATCAGGCGAAGAGCTCATTTATTAAAACGCTTTATAAATTTATATTTTCAGAAGAGGTAATAATTTTGCATAACATAGTTGAAAGATGATTTACTGTACACATGGTCAGCCGAAATGCAGCTGAAAGTTTAAAATCGACCTTCACTCATATCCAGCTGGATTAAATGCGCATTATTTCTTTCAGCGAAAATAACTTTTAAAATGCAGTTAGAAAAAGTTGTTCAGGCGCGTTTAACGAAATATAAATGAAGTACCTACTACAAAACCTGGTCTCGTTCGTCCTTTGAAAGGTTGAACGTTTTTTGTTGATGCTATAAACTCAAAACGTTCATTGTTCATTTCGTCAATTAAAATTATATTGCTGAAACCTGTGGCATAACTTCGTACACTTCACCAATGTTTAGTTTTATAATATGTATAAGGTATTTGTAGTTGTACTTTGTGCATTATCGTTCGGTGCAGTGAAAGTTCTTTGACCCTTAAACATTTGAAAGAAATATAACCTTTGTTTTCAGAATGATAAAAATTCAGTACTTGTTATACGGTAACAAACGAGGTGGTTATAGCTGATCTAAGTATGTCTTTGTAGCTGAAGATCTAAAGAACGCTTACTGTTAACCTAAAATGTATGTTAGCGAATAATCTATAGATAAATCGAGTCTTCTTTAGTAATTACCTGTGCAATGCAGACGCTTTAGGCGCTACAACTGTTAGATTCATTTAAAGATTTTTCCTTCTACTGAACTATTGTTAATAAGTAGAAAAGAGATGTAAGAGTAAACGTTCTGAAAATTTCAAGTTTTGAAGAAATTGTATATGACAAGCGGATTTCAAACTCACTGCATTTCCTACTTGAGCTTTCTTAGAAGTCTGCTGTAATCAACGCTTTTCAACACGGTTTGAGAAAAAAATGCATATTACAAAATATGTTTAAATTTTAACTATAAGCGGTTAATTTACTTTATAAGTGATTGTTATAATGTAATCTGAACTATTAATTTTACAATTTTGCCTTTTTCTTTTTGTTGTAATTAACTTGCAACAGCATACAGGGGAAAACTCAAAATAGGATCATTTTTAAAACAACATATACCACATAGAATTTACGTAAATGGATATTAGAAAGGGCAAAACGAAGTTAAAATGTAGGCTACTTCACTCAATATTGGTATCAAAAGATTATTAGATACTGACAGCATTATAATCATGTACCTCGGTATTATAAAAATTGCTTACTTAATCTATCTACTGATTTGAATAACAAAATAAATTTAGAATAATTCTTAATAAATGAATCACTTTACAAAAAATATAAACAAGTTCTTTAGCAATAGAAATACAAAAAAGAAAAAATTGAAGCAATAAGGTTTTAATAATAAAATATATTATAATTAAATATAGTCGACAAAAAATGTTGTGTATGCTGGTAAAGATCAAGTCGAAAGATTTAAACTTTTAAATCTTTTATAGTCGATATACATAAGTACATACTTGGATTACAAAAGTAATAGCAAATAAAATTTTAATTACATTTTCAAATTATAATATCGTGTATTGCAAAATTTGTCAACATTTGTATAGAGCTTTAAGAAATTGAATTATATAGTAGGTATCTACAAATAATAATAAAGCTAGCAATTATATTGATATAAAGTTTTCCATCAATAGTCGACTTTGTTCCTTACAATTGCTACCTTATTCATTGTTAGATCACCTTTCTGATTTTCAAAGCTGTTAATAATTTAAAAAGTTATGAATTACTCGGCACTCTTCAAACAACATGTTTGAAATTTTATCAAATTTGTGTAAAAGGTTAATCGGTTAAATAAATCTGAATTCATTTTATCTTTTAAAAACTTGAACTTAAAAAACATTTTAGGAATATTTGGAAAAGTAAAGTCTATATAAGTGTCAATATCCTTTGTTCTAAGAAATATACTTTATTTATAATTAAAGAGTTCCAACATTTTAACATCTTATAGTCGATAGTATGTACCTAAGAAGATCTAAGAAAATTATAAAATATATAGCCCTTATCGCAATTTATTGTAAACTGGTGTAAAATTATTTAAACGAACATAATGTAGGTATGTACATTAAACTGCATAGTTCAATTCACTTCCATATAAAGGTGTTATACAAACTAAACACCTAGAAGTCAAGAACTCATAGACTAGACTATAGACTCTTTTGAAAATGAATAATAAATAACGCACATATTAAAAATCATAATATAAAATTGACAAATATACACAATATTATGTTGTTTAAATCAATATTGTGAAATGTTATTTTTACAGAGATAAACTTACCAAAATTTTATCTTTAGATTTGGTAATGACATAAATTTATAAATTGTTCAGCAAATGTTTTACTGCAAGATAAGAAATTAAACAAATTTTTGTAAAGCTACTATAAATTTTATTTTATGAGCAATAATCATTTTTATTTAGTTTATCTCCGTGTGCAAGATTAATATAATTTTCAAAATATCAATAGGGTGAGGTATATTCTTGCCAATAAAATACTCTTTGTATCGACTAGTTTCGGTTTTATTTCCAAACCATCTTCAGGATACTCTACAAGGAACAATTCAATTTCATCACGTTCAAACAATCTTACATCATTTCACTATCAAATAACGTACGTGTCAAAACGAGAAAACAATGGAAAATCCAGTTATAAAATAAATTATGATATCATAAAAATTAAAACACATTAAACAAGCAAACGCAATTAAATAAATTGTAATAAATATAATAAAATGCAAGTTCGCTGCAAATTTTTGAACTGTCTATATTATAAAGGTGTGTTTTCTAAATATTGATAAATCACGATATGAAGTTCATGAATAAAGGTTTAAATCCTAAATTTAGCTGCTTGTTTAGAATGTTTTCTTCTGGTTGGGTTTTTTTTAGTTTTCCAATTTCATATGCTTCGAGCAGCGTGAGCTTCATACCTTTCTTATGTTTATGCAATATTTCTGTTTTTGAGTGATCAAGTTTATAGTTTTTCTGTCTTAGGTGTACGCCCACATTGGAGTTTGAATTTTTTCTGATGTGTTCCTTTATTCTAGTATTTATTTCCCTTCCCGACTCTCCAATATATACTGCCTCGCAGTCTCCACAGTGTGGCTTATAAACTCCGCTGTTGTGGAGTTTTCTTTTTCTTTCTTTTTGTAGAGCATTTGTATCATTTTCTCAGTTGTATTATCTGCCATACTCACGATCTCTCTTTTAAATATGATTTTTAGTCTGGTGGTTGTTGGGCCTTGGTATACAAATTTTTTTTAATAAATTATCTTTTCTTTTTCTTTTTTGTCTTTAGTTGTGAAGAAATATGGGAATTTTTCTTTTCTAGTTTTGTTTTTTATCAGTTTGTCTGTTATTTTGTTTTTACTGTATATCCATTATTTCTTGCTATGTGTTTTATTGTGTTCATCTCTATATTTTATTCTTTCTTTTGTCAAAGGTATGGTAATTGCTCTGTTTATCATTGCATGGAATGTTGCCATTTTATGTTTGTAGCTGTGTTTGGATTCAAAGAGGATGATGGAATCCGTGGTATAGTAGGTTTTCGATATAATTATATCATATGTGATATTGTTTTCTTTTTTTATCATTATTGTTAGATCGAGATAATTCATTCTATTATTATTTTCTATTTCGTATGTAAACCTTACGTTATTGTGTATGTTGTAAATTTCTGTTACAAAGTTTGTTAGTTCCTCCTCGCTTCCCAATCATATGCTAAATATATCGTCTACATATCTATACCAAGTAAGTATGTTCTTAGCTTATGGTAATTCCATTAATTTAGTTTCCACCCAGTCCATGAAAAAATATGCCAAAATTGAAGATATCGGTGATCCCATAGCTAATCCTTCGTTCATCCTGTATATTTCATCTTCAAATATAAAGAAATTTTGTTCCGTTGTTAATTTTATGAGGCTATGTATATCTTCGATTATTTTGTCATCATTCCCAAATGTCTTCTTTTATTAATTTGATTTTTATTAATTTATTAATTTCAAAAGTTGTGGGTTAAGATGCGTTAGCATTTGGCCGACGATATACCTACTTCATAGAAATCATTATGATTTCTTTTGCGAGGCGAATCGCTCCTCATCTTCTCTTCTTCGAAACTAGATTTTTGTAAGTGTTTTGGATTTATTTACTAGCCTTTTTCATTCCATTCTGTTTATGCATTTCTTCCTCCAATCCCAATCCGACACGCTCATACCTTTAAGGTCTTTTATTACCTATCTATAAGTTGCTATAAAGAACATCATCTGTATAAACCAAAATTTGCCATTCTTGCGTTGATATCGTTGCTATATTTCCCAATTTCTTAACAAGATGAACAAAACCGCCGACAATGCGATTTTCACACCGTTATTAATTGCAAATTCGTTTGTTTCTTTCAACCCAATTTTTACCGTTGCATTCAAAACTTTCATGGTCATTTAAATTTTTCACGATTAACGGAATCGAAAGCCTACGTTTTTCAACATTTCGCCGCATATCCGATTTTATCTTCTTCAATATCGTTTCTATTTCACTGAATGTTGGTTTTGTTATTGTGTCTTCTTCCAGTCTTTCTTCTATTTCTTTAATAACATTTTCTTTGTCGTTCTGATTAAGCAGTTTCTGAAAGTGTCTCTTCCGTATCTCTAACTTTTTTCTTGATATTACCATGTAGCTCGTTCTCATCTTTCATGGTACTGATCTTTTCTTTTTTGATTTCTTTTCTGTTGTTTGATTCCAAGGTAGAATTTCTTAATGATATTTTTGTAGCAATCGTCTTCTATTTCGTTCATCATATCGTTTAGCCATTTGTTGTTCTTCTCCTTGAATTTCTTGTATGCTTCTCTTTTTCTCTTTCTACATATATTCTGGTCTTCTTTCTTTTTGTCTTCATTCATATCAATCTTGTTTTTGTTTTGTTTTACGAATTTTCTTCGCATTCTTCATCGAACCATTTCTTGGGTTTGGTTTGCTTTTTGAAATAAACTGATCTTTTGGCAATTGTTTGCATTACTATTTTAATGTAATTCGATTCGTTGTTTATGTTTTGTTGTATTTATTCTGTTATACTCTTAGGAAGATTATTTTTAATGCTTTTTTAAAGATGATACTAATTAATTATATAATTGTATTTCTGTATTAAATTAAATTATAGATAGATAATAGTAGTACAAGCAATATGGGTTACAACCTACACCGGTTGATTTGGGACGCGGGTAACCGCGGTTCAAATCCTGGTTGAGTCGAATACACTGCTGTGATCTAAAGCCCAATATAGATCTATAGGCTATGAGGAAATAAGAGCAACGGGAAATCACCCCATTAATTAAATTCTTTGGTACATCATCTTGGCTTCAGCCAAGTGATCGCATACGCACTCTATATATGGTATGACACCTGAAGAAGAAGAATAGTAGTATAATAATAATAATGATTTTGTATAATACTTATGAAGTTACAATTGTGTGTTTATTAGTAAATATGTAGCTAACGTTAAGTAAACCGATAACTTTTTTCGCTATGTTAAAATTTTAAATGTCAGAATATATAACTGGAAACGCAGAAGTGTGACGTTATTAAAACTAAGCATCTAAGAAATTGAGACACTTTTCTATTAAGAATCTAGTTTAAGTTTTTTATGCAATAGATATAAAAAATATGTAATCACTATTTTGCCCTGTGCTTTTCATTATTAATTCATTTCAATTCCTGATGTAGAGAAAGCATATACTGGTACTCTAACAATATAACTTTCCAACTGTCAGAACTAAAATGTACTCAAAAATTAATATTGAATTGTGAAGGTTCAGCTCTTATAAGATACAAAGGAAAACAGCCAAGTCATTTAAAATTTTTTATATTATATAGTTAACATTATTCGTCAATAAAATATAAAATACTTATTGTATTGATTAACTGTAGCACAAAAAAACTGCTTAATTTGTAACACACTTAATACTTCAGGATGTACTTCATCTTGCTACTATCTTTTTACTCTAATGACCCTTTTTGTAAACTTTAATAATAGTATCCTCTGTTCGTGCTTTGCACCCCAAAAGAGCTTTTCGATAATTACTTCCTACAATTTCACGAGGTTCTAATGAATAAAATAAAACAAGATTTACTACAAATTAGTTATAGAACTTCTGGATAGATAGGTACTAGATAGATAGTAGATAGGTACTCATTTTCAACATGAGCCTAACCACTTTATCTGGTGTCAATTTAATTACTCGTCGTTTCAAAAAGTTGAAGTAGTTGCTTGCTAATATGCTAATTTTTAAAGCGCGATCTATGATAATTTAGTTTAGAAATTGTGTAAATGTATGAAATTAAGAATTAAGATCGTAAATAATATAGCGTTTTTATAGCCATGGCCTTGTTCCAGTGAACGCTTTATCTGTAAAATAATAAGTTTACATGACATTAATTGATAATTAAAATTACAGTTTACAGATTAAATATTTGCATTTGAAAATTAAGTAAAGTATGCAGTTTGTTTGTGTTTGCGAACATTTCAAGCACACGAATGCTCAAAATTGATCAATTTTTAATTCGCTCATGTTGTCTTACACGTGAGATGTCATTGTTCTTTTCATTAAATTGTTATTTTAGCTAATAGGAGTAACTTGGCATAATTTGGATTCTTTGTACACATTAAAACTGTAAACATTTCTATAGAATTTTTTATAAATCTACCTTGTATTATAGGTAAAGTGTAAGTACTAGACTAAGAGCATAATACAAGACAGTGACCTTCTCAAGGACATATAAGTTGCGAATCGGTTTAAGAATGTTGGACCAAATTATTACTTAACATAGTCAGCATACCTGTTTAATTGACGAAATAATAGAGCAGTTGTATCGCCATCGTTAATTTTTAAAGGTATGACAGTTATGTTACTGCGGCTATATTCAATATCACTATTAGTAGTCTTCAATAGGCTATTGTGTGGACAAAGCATTAGTGGATTTTTTTAAGTATTGTGAAGTATGAAAATTATTGTACTAGATACCAGTCTATTATAGCTTTTTTTAGACATTAAAAATTGCTGACCAAAATGGTCTGTTGGATAAACTAATGGAAAATTGTAGGTATTTTAGATTTTTAGATAGGTATTTTATTATTATGGTGGTATACTTTTCTTCTTTCGATGTCTGTAGTTACATTTGACTTTGCTTAAAATAATTAGATAAAATATAATAAACTAATAATAGAAATGTTTAGGTTTTGCTCTTTAGGTATGTTTTCTTGAATTCACTAGTACCTCTATACTCCATTCTAATAATTCATTTTATTTCCAAAAAAAGTAATCTAGAAAAAAGCAGAGTAAACCGATATTACTAAAAAAACATAGATTGAAATTTGATAACTCAATTTAGTACTTATAATATTTCTTATCTTCTATAAATTTTATTTTCGATCCATCAACAAACTGCAAAATTTTAAATTTTTATAATAAATATTTTTATTTATTTTACTGTTGAGAAATTCGAAATTGACATTATATAAAGGTACTTACTTATGTATTAATTAATTGTTTGTGATTGCTAGAAAACTAGGAACATTGGATACTTACTGTTTATAATCAAGGAAGTACCTAGATCTATAAAACACGAACTTTTTTTTTAAATAAATTATGTTTATTTTTATTTTGTTCTAGTTACAAGAGTTCTCATTTTTATTAAAAGAAAGTTCCCTTCCTTAGAACGGTTAAATTAGATCATAATGTGATCTCTATGCGATTAACAAATTTATCTGTCATGTTTTTATCGATTTATCGAATATTTAATAAAATATAGCGAAGGGGGTTTAGTAATTATTTATTTTTATCATAAGAATATATTAACAAAACTATCGATGGTGTGAATTTTTTTGATAACTGCTTTACCATTAAAAATATCCAACAAATTTTAGATTAAAAGTTATGTATATCTGCTTGACCAGCTTATCTAAAATTATAATAACTATACATGAGTGCTCTGAATTTCGAGGAACATAATGCAATTATATTTTTTAATTTAACTTTTTAATAATATTTTATATACCCGGACACGCCTTTTAATTTAAATTTTTATTTATTTGTTTAGTATTTAAGCGGTGAAATTGTCTCTAGACATTCAAGCTGTTCTAAATGGTGTCAATAAGGATGCAATTTTGTTTCGACTTCTTTTAACGAGAATCTTAGTCCCTTTTCAGATCAATTTGAAACTGGTACCTAATTAAAATGCACTGTATATAACAAATTTTAGTAATTTGTTTTAATGTTCTGAGTACGCCCCTGCCTATATTAGTCGTGCGCAGGCGAGAATCTGATGTGGGGAAATATTTGCAATTCTGGACGCTAGGAGACGGGTTTTCTTGGGCACGTAGGTTCGAACGTCGAGTGTGGTGACATTTTATATCGTCAATTTATTTTTGGTAAGTTTTGCTTTCTAACCTTTTAGCTTTTATCTTTATTAATTGTTTTATTTAACATCTTGTCTACTACATTATGTAATTATTGTATTAATCGTGTGTATCACGGATCTGTTAAGATCGAGTTTTTTTGAAAATCATCGTAGCCGTCTAAAAACTGAGTGATTTTAAAGTTTGTTATTCACCTCCGATTTTATTGCAAAATTATTTTTAATAATTTTAAACTGGCAACTTTAACTTTCGGTCAGGTGATTGCAAAAATCGAAGACGTTCGGCGAGCCATTTCCAACGATAAAGATTATCATTGCTTGCATAAAAATTTCCAGTTACGTCGAATTTAAAACAAGTAATTGTTTTTTTATTGTTGGCGTAGCCTAATACTTGTCTCTTTATGTTTCTCCATTTGTGATAATATTAAGACAAGGAGCTACGATTTCTTTGTTTTTTCCATCTGAACTGATAAAGTCGGTCTATTGACAGCAAACTACCTGCTGTTATTTTTTCTTTTGCGGAAGCCACACCATCGCTTCCTACACATTTACGGTTGGTCGTAACATCTGGGATATCTAAACAAATTTAAAGCTGTTTTTTTTCAGCGTGTAGAGAAAATTCTGTTTTCCCGCAAAGGAAGAAATAATTTTTTATTACACCACCAGATGCTAAAAATACGGCCTTCATGAAAAGTCTTTTTTTTTGTTTGGTTATTATAGAAATCAATTGAAGTATAAAGCTTTTGCATTTATTTTGAAATATTAATATTAAACATCGGCCGATTTTAAGTTTTTTATTTACAACTTATCAATTTTCGACAAAAATCAATGGGCCTCATAATTTAAAGCATTAATGATCGAATTCATTAAATATTTTGTTTCTAAAATTTTAAATAAATAAAAAAATTTTGCAGAAACTGGTTCGAATGACCAAATTTCTTATTATAAATACGCACAAATAAATTTGTATATAAAGAGTGTTTCATATTTTCATAAGTAGCATTTGAATGCTTAATTTCTTAAATCAAAGACTGATGCCCGGTTTCACCAACCTTTGTCAAGGCATTTGATCAACAATCAAATGGTTTGACGTTGCGTTCGTTAACTCATAAAAATCGGTTTCATAATTGGTTAAAATAGATTTGGCGTTGATCAAATGCCTGGACAACATTGACGAAGGTTGGTGAACCGGGCATAAACTGTTTTGAAATTATTGAATTTCAATATTTTGATATTAACCGTTTACAATGATTGTCAATTTATAGATGAAATTTCACGTCTTTCAGTCTTTCATTGAAGAAAAACATACAGGTGCCACATACCCTTGACGAATATCTTACTTGACGAAAATATAAATATCATCTTCAGATTAATTATTATTATTTTAATAATATAAATGTATTTACTGGAAAATCATTGTTCGTTCTATTTGTAAAACATTTTAAACAAAATATATTCAAATGCGAATTTAATTTAATTAATTTAAAATAATAAAAATAAAATTAATTTTGCAACGCTCAACTGATTAATTCCTTTAATAAAAAGCTTTATATCGCAATTAGTACTTGTAAAATTTTGAATTTATGTGAAAACTAAGAGATACCATTTTTGTTCACTTCAACGTTTTCTTCGCGACGTTTTTTTTTTATTTTGATCTTCGTAATATGCACGGTGGACCAAAGAAAAGCTGCTAACTCTAGGAAGCGAAAAAAAAGTAAAAGTTTGACGAATATGAAATTTTTTTAAATAAATAGAAATTTTAATCAAAACTCAAAAAAAATTAAAAACTGACGCTAAATAACGTTTAGCAAAACCGTTTTAATCCTTTTTTAAATTTGTGATATGCTCCGCACCAAAAGTGTCACAATGAATTTTGACAATCACTTGATTTTAAAGTATTTGAAACCACCAATAATAGTAAAACGAATAATAAAAGCGAGCAATTTAAGTGTACATATTATCCAAAAGCATTTTCAACAATAAAATATAAAAATAAAATTTTCATAAACTCAAACATGTAGCTATAGAATTCTGGATATTATGCTGGTACTTGATACATACGATGTTGCATGTTGCATTACAAAAATGTTCAATATAAAATCACACCGTAAATGTTGAACAATTATACTTTTTAAATTTATGAATTTATTTTAAACAATAGTTTTAATCGTATTCTTTAACCAAACTTTTGCTATCCATACCACTCAAAACATATTGAACATTCTTACGAGGATTCATAGCATATCTGTATATCTAAAAAAAATGTATATAAAAGATTAACGTTATTACGGTTAGAAAATCACGTACCATCTTTTACCAAATAAGCACGTAACATGAGTTTATATTTCCATATTTAACATTATCTTCAGCTATGAGTAATTTGTAAGGGAAAGAATATTCTGTAAGTAAAAAAATATTTTTTGTTTATAAAATGGCGTGAGAGACTTTCTGTGAAAATAAAATACGTATTTTTTTAACTTTTAACATAGCAAAACATTATAATTTTATCGATGTACGTATTTGACTTGAAGGAAATTTGTAATTATTATTTTATTAACCAATTTATGTCAAATTCATCTATAAAATCGAAGTTTTAAAGAAGAATCTTATTTTTTTAATTAATTGGCGTCTAAATTACGTTGCGCTAATTGGATGAGAACGATGCTTAAGTATTATAATTATTAATTTGTATTAGAAAAGAAGCAGTGGCGCCGCTAATTATTTTAGAAGGTGGGCAGACACTGTCGACGAAAATAGTTAGTGGGACGAACAGAAAGTGATTTTTAACATTTCATTGAATAACAGCTACTGTATACAGTTGATGCACATAAGGCGTAGCGTGCTAACGTGTGAAACATTTTAATTTGCACTCATATGTATTTTTACTTATTCTTGATTTTGTAATAATATATTTTCCAGTTATCATTGTTACAATGAAAACAGTTAACGCTTTTGAACTACATGGTGAACTTTCCGTCAGATTCTTAACGAAAAGGAATATTTATACATATTTGATTATGTGTTTTAGTCTACCAAAGTTTGCCTATTTGAAAAGATCCGCTTGATCCCAGGGCTTGGGATCAAAGTTGAAATTTTTGAATTGTAGCTGATACGTTACTCGCTGAACCAGTTACTTAATTATAAGTTATCTATTACTCGTATAATATTTTTATCTATTATTGTAGTTAAAAAACTAGGAAACTTACTTCTGAAAGACTCTTTATATAATAAAAAATTTCCTAAAATTACCATTGCAAGTAGGTAGGTACTACTCAATAAACAATGTTATAATTTTTGAATCTAATAGCCCATTATTCCAAATAAGTACAATTCATAAATAGAATTTACATGTAACCTAGAAGCAAAATCTTTAGCAAATCTGTGATCTACCGTCGTCCGTTATAGTATAAATACAAAACGTTAATAAATGCACTATATTTATCCGATAAGAAAGAATAGATGTTTAAATGACATTAATATAGTTTCTTCTTATTTCTTCAATACCAAATATGTTACGTATATCTGATTTCTAGTCGGATAGTTTATTTCTGTGGTAGATTTACAAGGAAGTAGGTACATTTACAATTTTTATAAATACCTACATCCTATTGGTACAAAACCTTCAAGTAAAAAATAAGGAAGAATGGGGCCATTGCATTATTTCTCTATAATAGTAATAATTATTATCATTTGCAATTTCAACTTAAATTGAAAATATAGTAGACTTTATACGAAGCCAGCATCATGCTCTGAGAACTGCACCCTATTTGCCAAGTAGAGTAGACATACGATGATAGACTTCACTTTGTGTCATTCATCAGAAGATAAATAGGTATTCTATCAATAGGTTATTTAAAGTACCGGTGTAAAAGAAGATGAATCTTTGGATAATACTTATTATGATTATAGTTCAGTTATTTTAATAGAATCATCGATAATTATTATCTTAATTTAAAATAATTATGGTTTCCCCACGTTTTTTGTCATTTTGATGTTAAAATGTTAAAAAGTTGTGGTAAAAATTGTTGAAATTAAATGATGGTTGGTATAATAAACCACCATTTTATAATATTGTCAACCCTACAGACTAATCTCAAAGAGTCGAACATAGCAATAATTTTAAAGTGGAAAGTGCTGATGCCCGAAAATATAATTTTAAAATTTTAAATAGGTATTATAAATTGTACAGTACAGTACAGTACAGTACATGAATGTTTTTCGGTATCTACAGAAAGTTTGAGATGCGCACAAGTTGGAGGTGAGTGAAAACTCATTTGTACTTTATACTGACCTAATGAACAGTTGAAAACCATGAAATTTTGTCGATATTTACAACTAACCTACCGCCTGAAGACACATAATTTAAAAAAAAATACAACTATATTCAATTAAGTTAACGCTTAAATATTGAATAAATAAAAAATACAAAACCCTTTTTTGTTACCTATTCTCATGGGAACTTCTAAAAGTATTAGTGATGTAAATTTAAAGCATTAAATCACATTTTGAATCAAAAATTTATAAAACAAATTATGAACATCTGTGTGGTCTAAAAAATTATTAACTGTAAAATTAAATCGTGGTTAAAATATGTTACATTGCGTATCGTTTAAATTAAGTAGAATTGTAATTTTTCCATAAAAGTACAGATTATAAAATTTGATTACCTAGTCAAATTAATGTTACTTTACAAATGTTGATTTTTAAACTTTAAACAAAGTAATATTATGTGTAATTATTTTATTTTATGCAATAAAGTCTATACGCTACCGATTAAAATATCTGCTAAATAAATACCAAGTTAGTGTTAGTGTATAGTTAAACAGTTAGTATTTTTATTTAGATATTAGAAGACCCAACCCTGTTTACAATCTAGCTATTTTGCCTATAAAATTGAATTATACAATAAAATTAATTACTAAACTAACTTATTTAGTAACGAGATTGTTTTACTTGAGCGTTTACTTCTTTGTAGTAAATATATGTAAGTATATGGTAATAAAATAAATTGGTATACCTACTATCTAATATTTCTATAAGTAAATTAAAGTAAATCGTTTACTTATACTGTAACAATCAATGCATTAGCATTATTTCAGTTAGCTGTTCTTTCCAATTACGACAAGACAATTACCATGTATGCATTTCTTACTTCTTCAGCAAATAATAGTTCTTCAGTTCGTTTTAATATTGTGTAAAGATAGGTGGGTGGTCTTTAATGTGACTGGAATTAAAGAAGCCTCTTAACGTATTTCTATATAATTTTTGTAAATATGCAAATTCCAACATCTCAATACTTATAATAATTACAAAAATGCCTTTACATGAAATAAAAAACATTTTTCTATAGAACTTGTTTGTGATACCTAGAGCTGTCAGCTCTAAACAAATAAATAAATAAACTTTTTAGTTTTTCCAAACTTTTTAGTAGTAATTACAAGGTTTAATCTGAGATATTTTACGCTTTTCAAAAAAATACCAATACATTTACTCTAAAAAATCGATAGTGTTGGTGCTATATATAATTTTGAACAAATTTTATATACTTTTTTCGGCAATAGAAATTACCATAATTAGATGATATAGTGTTTCAAAGTTATTATTAAATTTTATAGAAATTTGAAAATTAGCAATAAATTTAAGTGGCGGACATGTCAATTGGCAGATTGTTTCGTTTACGAAGTATTTTTAAGGTGTGCTGGTTTTTGATTTTGCGTAGGTATTTGTAGGAGTTCTTTTAATTCTTTGATATACCTTGAAAACGCAAATAAAAGACTCAAGTATTTTAACTTTCTTATTTTATTGAAATTTGGTATATAAAAATACAAATTAAAAAAATTATAAATCACATCATATTTTTCCAAGCTGTCTGGAATGCTTAAGTCAATAGATAAAAAAATTCATAAAACATTCTTCCGTATTATAAAAAATCGTCTTCATAAATAAAACAGACTTTACTGCCAGTCAGGCTGAAGTCGACATAATTTTAGCATATAAATTATATTAATTAATGAGATGATTTTCATATAAGTTTACACAGATCAATTAGATACTTGGATACTTTATGTGTATTTCAATCTAAAGAAATATTGAAAATGTTGGGTAGATGGTAAATAACGAGTATACTGGTTAATTATTGCTCCAATTCTTTATTATTGAATAACTATTCAAATAGCAATTTAAATAAATTGAAATTATCCTTATAGTTATACCTCAAACGTAATAAGTTAAAACTCTGATGATTTATTAGTTTTAAACTTACAAAAAGATTATCAAAAACCACAACGATAAAAATAATTAACAAAAAGTTGAAATTGTACACGTAAAGGTTAAAATCGTATTTACACCAGGTAGGTACTTAACTTGAATGTATTCAATTGAAATTTTTAATTTTTATCCTTGATTAGAAATTTCACGCACATACAACTTTCAATTTTAGATTTTTAAATACAAACCTCACTGAAGTTGAGGAACTGCTAGTCGTCTTTGTATACTACATACGTTCATTGTGTCTCTAAAACACACAACTGCATCTTCATCATTATAGATATTACCGGCATTGGCAGCTCCCCGACTATAATAGTGTATGTATTCACGGAGCTTATAATCTGCTAAATGTAAATATGAAAAATTAGTTTGAGTTTATCTCTTACTGCTACCAGATTATGAAATTTGGTAAGTTTACCAAAAATCTACCTAATGATCAAGGGGAACTTCAAATATTTTGTTCTCTTGCAAAATATTATTCAGGTCCCTAACACAACCAAAAATACAAATTCTTATACCTATTTTTATTAAAACATAAAGAAATAAAGTATAAATTCCGAAAATGTAATACCTATGTTATATGTTACAGTACTAGCGACACAAAGTTCATCACTGACGACCAAGGATATCGTCAGAACTGAGATTCGCAATTTTTCAATCTTTCGCTTTATACCTAGTGGCATCATTATTGTATAGGTATTATACTGCAGCAAAAAATTGATTACAATAAAAAACATCTTATTTCCTAACACAATGGACGTAACAACTTTAGTAACACACTTATCACATTTCATGGTTTCAGTGTGGTCATTATTTAATTTAAATGAGTTAAATTTAAATGGTCTGTTTAACTCCTACAATATTGTAAAATTTGCAATTGTTATTTTAAAACTTTTACTATCCTAGAGTTTTATACGCCTACGATTGATACCAATATAATGTAAATGCAATTTAGAATTTCATACAATTATTATAAAGATTTACATAATTTACTTTCAAGACTTCTTTTGTTGAAGGAAAATAGGTTCTTAAAATTAATTAATCAATAAACTTTTATCAATGTCTTCAAGTAATTTTTACAATTAACAGTTTAAAACTTGTCAACATTTCAAGTTTCCTTCGTTTGTGTTGCGAAAATACTATAAACACCGTTTTTATAAAGTTGTTTAATTTTTTTTATTTACTTGGGCGTAAGCATCTCCTTTTAATTTTGTTGTTTACTCATAATACTGTAATAGCCTATCACAAACAAAAATATGTATGTAGACGCTTTTGAAAATTTATAATCTAACTATTTATATTCCTACTCACATTTTTTAGTAGACAGAAATAATATTTGAAAAATCAGATGTACATCCATTAATGGTTGAAGTATAAACTATGCAGAATGTAAATCCTAAAATGGACAATAAAATTTAATAAGAAATTAAAAAATTGATTTGAACTAAAGACAAAATTCCTAATAATTATTTAAAAACAGCTTTCGACTAAAATTAAATTCGTAAATAGTGCAATCATCTTTAGGAAGCTTGAAAAAACTTTTCGTTTGTATATTATAATATATTAATAGTTAAATATTAAATACAGAATATAATAAACCAAAAATAGTTTTATAATTAAAAAAATGTAATCTCAATAAATTAATCAAAAATTTAATTAATTATATTCTTTGAACTGTAGGTATGCATACAATCTTTTAGAATACTTTAAATTTTGAATTCCAGACTAATTTATGTGTAGATTCTGTTGATATATCTAAAAGTCTTTAATTTGGTATTTGTTAACCTCGGCATCTTATAATATGTACAGACTCTAACATACTTAGTCTAACATTTGTTGCTACCCTACTCATGAAACATTATAATAATGATTATAATGTTGAATTAATTTCAGTATAATATGAAACTTTTATCAACATTGCTATTGTCAACTTATATCATCAATGTAAATATGTACTATAGTAAAAACAAAATTAATTGTTGAAAATTATTAATTGAATTGAAATAATATGGTAATTAATCGCATATTACATAATTACTTTAAAACAATATTTATCATGTACTAATAGTTACTACTATACAATGAGTAGAAATAGTTGAAAATTTGAGTCAGATGCAGTCACAAATCTTTATATCTACATATAAACCACATGGGGTTTTTAGTCGTTAGATGCAGTCTAGTAAAACATATTTATTTAGTGTCATTAGAGTGTTTGTACATGCAGCAAACATTTATCTCCCATGGATTGAAATAATTCGTTTATTTAAAAAATGTAAAGCTATCTACATGGATATTTTATAAAGCATAGTTTTTTTATCCTCATACTAGGTAGATAAATAATGTTGGTATAAGTATAAATAATATCTATGTCGACTAGATCATTAAAGTACTAATATACAAGCATCATAGTATTTTTGCTGTAAATGAGAGTGATTATAAGCAGTTCAGCCTTGTAAAATTTATCGTTTAAGAATAAAAGTTTAAATTGAAGTAGTTTATAATCTGTAATCATTTCGAAGGTTATTATGAAGTATGGTATAATAAAATTTAAGCATTGGGCATTTAGGTAGTTAGTACTTAAAATGGTAATGTAAAAAATGCATCAATTTATCAAATATGTAACGCAAAGAACTAATATGAGAGTATGAAGATAATTTCTAGGTAAATTGGAGAAAGTGTTATTAATGCATCTGTTTGAAGTAGACATTTGTCAACATCAGTATTTCAGTGGTCGTTAATAGTAAAATCTATTTGTAAACGCTTGTCCAAAAGATTTTTTTATAAATTAAACTAAAAATTAGTCTCGACTGATATTGATTTAATAATAATTATTCGTTTCGGTAATGAAAAAACAAGTTACATTTCAGGTAGTTGCGACTTACAAAGTTTCAGGGCTACAAAGATTAAATAGTTTAAATTATAGTAATTTTTACATTAACATTGTTCTCGCCATAGAATGTAAGTAAAATGCAAACCAAAGTAGCATAATTTATTATTTATGGTTGAAATGGTAGACCATTATCCAGTCTAATGTCAAATTTTAATCTTCGACTACTTATTCGTAGTCGCGTACAGGGTGGCTCAATATCGATCCTTCTTATGGGGAAATCGGTAACTATAGGAGATATCAAAAAATGGATGGCGCATCCTCGATCTCTTTTTATGCAAAAATATGAATGGCCAAAACCGAAATTCGCTATCTTTTTTCGTTTTCGAGTTATGGCCAAAAGTTTGCTTTCTCGGCTTTTTGTTAAATGTGGATATCTCGGTTGTTTGTAACGTTATAGAAAAAATATTTACACCTTCTTCAGACACTTTTTTAAGGAAAATAAACTGAGCTAAAGAAATTTTAAATATTTTCATTTGTTTCCGAGTTATAATATAAAGTTGTGTTTTTTTAAATGAAACCCTAGATAGCTATGAAATATTTAAATAGAGATTTTTATCCTCTTTTCAATGATATATAACAAGTAGGGTCTATTATTTCAGTTTCATCCCGTTATATTAAAAAATGTTAAATAAAAATAAAAGACGATCGAAAAATTAAATTTTGGCTTTGACTAAATAAAATACTATACGTATTTTGTCAAAACAAAATGCTATACTGTAGACATTACAAAACAATTGCCTTCAGTTGTTTTTAATATGTGTCTTTTAGTACCTATTCCCTATACCTACTTCTATTTAGTACTACCTGTTTACCTATTATTTCACAATAGTGTCAAATGGCTTATGCAAACTACGAATAATATGATATAAAAAAATATGACTATCGAATGTTCACATACGCAATGCAATTCATGCATTGCAAACAATGGACATCAGTTTGACTATTTAGTATAATGGTAGAATTTATAATTTTGTTTAATTTAGTATTATACTAAATTGTCAATATTTTTTTATTCTTATAACATTATCATATTTACCATAGTTTTCATAAGGAATTTGACATTCTTGTGAAATAATAGGTAAATAGCTACTAAATAGAAATTTTTTAAGTAGGTACTAAAAATACCTATTAAAAATAAACTGGAGGCAACTGTTTGTGAATAAATCATTACTTAATAATGATTTTGTATAGTATTTTATTTAGTCAAAGCCAAAATTTAATTTTTCGATCGTCTTTTATTTTTATTTAACATTTTTTAGTGTAACAGGAAGAAACTGAAATAATAGACCCTACATGTTATATATCATTGAAAAGAGGATAAAAATCTCTATATAAATATGTCATAGCTATCTAGGGTTTTTATTTAAAAAAACACAACTTTATATTATAACTCGGAAACAAATGAAAATATTTAAAATTTCTATAGCTCAGTTTATTCTCCTTAAAAAAGTGTCTGAAGAAGGTGTAAATATTTTTTCTATAACGTTACAAACAACTGAGATATCCACAATTAACGAAAAGCCGAGAAAGCAAACTTTTGGCCATAACTCGAAAACGAAAAAAGATAGCGAATTTCGGTTTCGGCCATTCAGATTTTTTCATAAAAAGAGATCGAGGATGCGCCATCCATTTTTTGATATCTCCTATAGTTACCGATTTCCCCATAAGAAGGATCGAAATTGAGCCACCCTGTACATATATTTCTCCAAGTCACTCTACTTACTGAGTTAGTAGGTAATGGTATTGTTTCTTTAACCCTTTCAGTCACTCTTTAATTCTACCGAAGGAAAAATTTTGCTATTTGCACCATTGCTTAATTGAATTTATTGAAAATTTTTGATGAAAATTGCAATGCCCTAGCTACCTTCCCGGCGGAGTTATGGTATGTGATCAAATAACTACACTTTTTTTTGAAAATTAAAAACAAACTGATAAACTTAGAAAAATATATTTTTTTATTACTAAATTCGAACAATTAAACATTTCTCTTTAGGGGTCGTCCTTTAATCACGCGAGGTTTTTAAGCCACAACCACAACCCACACTGCTTGCATATTCTTCCTACAAGCTGCTTACGATCATCCTTTAGGCTCGGACAATAAAGGTCATAAGGCAATTTGCCAAAATCTTCAAAAATTTTAGGAGTAATACTAAGAGACTGTCGCAGGAGAAATGGAGCAAATGTCTTGCCGTCGTGGTGTTCAGGCTTCGGAATACATGGGCCACAGGACGACTGGAGAATCGGGTACGGAGGTGGCACGAAGCGTTCCGGAAGAATAAGTCGAAGAGAGCTCCGCATCTTTTTACAGCAAGCACGGTCGTCACACTTCACCACCTGAGTAGAAAATGATATAAAGATATTTTAATTCTTCAAGTTTTTACTTAACGTTATACAAGGGCGTTGCATTAGAAAGACATAAAAGAAATAATACAATAGAAATTCTTTTTTAATTTTAAATTTTGTTTAAATTTTGATTACGTTGATTTGATTGGTAACACCAATCAGTCTTCATGACGGGTATTGTTTTGGATTTAATAAACAGTTTACTGTACCTGAAGCAAATACTGGCTCTCTCGGACATGCTCACTATACCACTGCGGAGGAGGCAGATCTGGAATAAACCTTTCAGCAATGTCATTGGGTTCAACATACTCTGCAACAACGTCATGACCGTCGATAACTATAGAGTTCCACACTTCAGCAAGCACTTTTCCAGCCTTCTGGAAATTCAGCATCCGTAGTTCTTCCTTGTCCATCTAGATGGGTTCCATGAGCATCATGAGGAAGTATAAGGCCAGACAATTCCCGGCTCAAAGGTACCATTCTTCTCTCAACGCGGTTGAACGCGCTTCTCCCAGGTGCATTGGTGAAGACAAATATGGCATTTAGATCGTGCTCGACGAAGTGGTGCACTGCATGCGAAATAACCTTCAGATATCTCGGGTTTTCGTCAGGTCCTCCATCAGATGAAACCAACACAACTGGTTTCAGGTGTCCTTCATCGGTCCGCATAATTTCGTTAAAATTGTCCAAAGTAGCAAGCCTGTTGAAGTCGACAGCATGCGATGAAGCTGTCGATGAAGAATGTTTACCGCTTCTAACAGCCACGTATGTTGGGCCAGAGTACGTTATTGCTTCGGCGCGGCCCATATCATTGGCTTTAATGATACATCCGGCATATACACTGGGAATCAATTTGTGTTTTGAGGCAATTACCCAATCATGATCAGGCAATGAAACGCGATATTCGACATGCATCAATAAAGGAGCTTGTTTACTTGCAGCCGTCAAGCCAATAGGTACCCGGGCTTTATCATCTTGCGACAAAAAGAATACTTGGTCTGGCCCTAGAATAGATGCAACCGTTTCCAACGATCTTATTGTGGCGACACAAAAATGCTGATCGGGGTGAGCTTTATGGTGGTCTGCCTCAGGGCGGCTCAATTTAACAAGTACTGTGACAACATGTCTTTTACCCTCTAAGGTACTATAATTTCTTGGGAGCAGCCGAAGGTATGTACCGTTTCTTGAAATTTGAAATCCGTGCTCCAATAGCTTGTCATGAAGGTCCGTGAGTGTTCGGCAACTGCGCACGACCTCAGAACGACGTCGTTTCTCCGCAGAAGCACCAAACATTGCCAAATCGACGATGGTTTTTAACAATTCTGGTTGTTCCTCCTCTAGGCGTGGGCGGCCTGGGGTAGAACGCACCTTGAGGAGGTTAGCAACATTGGGGCTGTCACGGCAAGCAAGGACAATCTTCGATTTCAGTGAAGCCCTGTGTGTCTTAGAATGATACATATGCTGTTGCTTTTTCTTTAACATTTTTTTACATTTGTCAACTTCATCCCGTAGGTTTTTCACTCGACGCTGCTCATCTTCATCGGCGCTCAGAGAATCCCTACGACGAATAACTAAGTCAAGCTCCGCTTGAACAACGGCGATCTCATTTCTCAACTTGTCCTGTGCAGGAGTAGCACGGGCAGGCTGCAGTGTAGAGTTGCTTACACTTGGCGCATCATTTGCATCCCCATGGCTACATTCTAAGGCTTGACTTTCGCGCTTTTGAGCACCTGGAATAACCGATATTTTGGGGTCCGAGATCTAAAAATAATTATATGGTATAACTGATAAAACTAGTTGTAACACATTTTGTGCGGAGCATGTTGAGATAAAACCAAAACAAATAAAAATTGATATTATCAAGATTCCTCTTGAATATCGGCTAATAAACTCGCGCTATAGATATTTATTAAAATAATATACTACAATTGTTTCGAAGGGTAACCCACTTCTTTCTCAAGTACGACCATATACTTCATTGGAAAGTGTCTCGTTTTCTTATATATGAAAAGTTTTTCTGTCTTTGATACCAATCGTGTTAATTTGAGATATAGGGGTTACGAAAAAAGAAGAAAAGTCATGGACGGACAAAAACCTCGACTACTAAGGACTCTAGAATAACAGTGGTGAGCTGATATCTTGGAGTTCTAATTGCGAGTTGGTTAAATTTTGTCCGCCCATTAACGCTTTCTTAATTTCGAGGGCTTCTAATAATGTTAACATTCTCCCTTTTCTTGCCGGGTGTAATAACTTAATGTTATTGGTGTCTAAATCATGGCTATTTTCAAGACAATGTGTTGAGAAACCTGTGTTTGACCTATTGTTGGCTATGTCAGCCTGATGTTCCTTCACCCTGGTATGTATCGATCTTCCACTTTGTCCTATATAGATGCCGTCGCATGTGTTGCAATTCAATTGATCGATCGATTCAATTGAATGGCGATTCAATCGCCAAACCTAAAATAACTCTGTTTCAGACAGATTTCTACGAGACTACATAATTCATTCTGTTCAACTTCTTCTAGATTACTATTGTGGATTAAACGTTTCAAAATAGGAAATAGCTCTTTTGTTGGAATAGATGTGAAAAGGCTTTTCACATCGAATGATACTAATCTATACTTGGTTTTCTTATACATATGGATTTCTATTCCAACAAAAGAGCTATTTCCTATTTTGAAACGTTTAATCCACAATAGTAATCTAGAAGAAGTTGAACAGAATGAATTATGTAGTCTCGTAGAAATCTGTCTGAAACAGAGTTATTTTAGGTTTGGCGATAAGTTCTTTATGCAAAAAGATGGCCTACCAATGGGGGTACCTACAGCTCCCGTTTTTGCTGAAATATTTATGAAAAATTTTGAAAATCGCTTGTTCTCCACTAATCAATGGTTGTTAAATTTTGTTGTATTTTGGTGCCGCTATGTGGATGACGTGTTTTGTATATGGAAGGGTACGTCCCGCCAACTAAGTCTATTTTTAGCCTTTTTAAATGCTTTAAATGAAAAAATACAATTCACTATGGAAGAAGAAGAAGATAACAGCTTGAATTTCCTGGACTTAACGATAACCAGGATGGATGAAAACCTAGATATAAAAATCTATAGGAAGCCTACCACGACCGACACTGTTATACCGTTTTCTTCCAATCAATCGTGGAAAATCAAAATGGCCGCTTTTCACAGTTTTATAGATCGACTTTTCAAAGTCCCGATGACGAAAGAAAATTTCCTCACTGAAACAGGCATTATTCGCCTGTTAGGCGTTAATAACGGGTACACCACGGACGTAGTCGATAACCTCATAAAGAAAAAAGAGAAGCTAATTGAGAGAGGTCTGGTTACCGCTCCATTAGCTTCTCAAATTGAGGAGCTGGCTCCTAATTGGGGGGTTATTAATTATATCCCGGAAACCAGTTCAAAAGTCAAGAAACATCTACAGAAATTGGGACTTAAAATTACGGAAGTGAACAAAATAACTTAGGTTCCTTACTGAACAACAAAGGAGCAACTAAGGATCATCTTACGAATAGTGGAATTTATCAATTGAATTGCAACACATGCGACGGCATCTATATAGGACAAAGTGGAAGATCGATACATACCAGGGTGAAGGAACATCAGGCTGACATAGCCAACAATAGGTCAAACACAGGTTTCTCAACACATTGTCTTGAAAATAGCCATGATTTAGACACCAATAACATTAAGTTATTACACCCGGCAAGAAAAGGGAGAATGTTAACATTATTAGAAGCCCTCGAAATTAAGAAAGCGTTAATGGGCGGACAAAATTTAACCAACTCGCAATTAGAACTCCAAGATATCAGCTCACCACTGTTATTCTAGAGTCCTTAGTAGTCGAGGTTTTTGTCCGTCCATGACTTTTCTTCTTTTTTCGTAACCCCTATATCTCAAATTAACACGATTGGTATCAAAGACAGAAAAACTTTTCATATATAAGAAAACGAGACACTTTCCAATGAAGTATATGGTCGTACTTGAGAAAGAAGTGGGTTATCCCTTCGAAACAATTGTAGTATATTATTTTAATAAATATCTATAGCGCGAGTTTATTAGCCGATATTCAAGAGGAATCTTGATAATATCAATTTTTATTTGTTTTGGTTTTAATTATATGGTATTTAATTAAAGCTGCGTCTCAACAACAGACAGCTTGGAAAAGTGAAATAATATAGTCTCAGTTAAATCTGTAAAATCGGCTGTTAAATTTCTCAAGAGATTTAGAAAAATTTAGAACAAGCAAGTTTTTATGCTTGATTTTCACAAGTCACCTGGTAGGAGAATTAAACTCCCGAGTTTGGTTTTAGACTATTTTATTTATCAAAATTTTTATTTAAAATTATCGCTGATTTAAAAAGATCAAAAAATTGGAATGATTGCGGCTGTAAAATTTTGGTTAGTAGTGAAATTATTTTCTTTTAAATAATAATTATTTAAATTACAATTTGCTGATAAGTTTCTGATGATACGTTCACCTACTTATGAATTATTGCATTTTGCATGTTCTTAAATTACTGAACTTGACAATTTACAGGATAACAAATTGTCGAAGTAAGAAAATATTCAAACTTGATTGTTATAATATACTACAGGATAGTTTTAAATTGTTATAAATACATTTCACTTAATTTCAATGTAGTTCAAGTATAGTAAAACAATTCAATGTGTAATGTGGTTAAGCAGTGGCTTTTTATAAGATGTTTTGTCCTTGCCACAGCGAGGTGGGCGCAATTGAGCAGTTATCCGATGCGCCGACAGCAAGCAAACATTGCGATTTTATTTAGTATGTTGTCTTGTGTTATTGATTTAATAACATACTTTTGACTCACCTCTCTAGAAGTTGAGTAGTAGTAGAGGATGTTTGAAGATTTTTTTACTTGGTTTTTCCGACGGTACTCGACCAAAAGATCACTTGCCCATTTTGTAAAGTCTTCATTTGTCGTGTGCTTTTGCTTCGCATCAGCCCACAACTTATTAAATTCTTTTTGAGCCGCACTAGGTTTTTTTCCCTTCTTGTACTCTACAAAGAGGTCTTTATAAAGTTCTCCTAACTTAGAGATTACGTTACTAAAAAAACTATTTGAGAGCAATTTCTGCGCGTATTCTCCAGCAAATTCACATAAAGATTACTACTGGCGTGTTTGCTTCGCGCTATCATGTCCTTAAAAGCAGACGGGCTCGGACGTCTGGGCGCCGACGGCGCGGCGTTACAATATCGTTCGCGGAAAGCCAGTTTAGAGAAAAAATATTGTAAAATTTTGGTTTTTAAACACAAATTCGCTCATTCTGGATTTCACGTAATCGAACTAAAAAATACACGTGATTGTCACAACACCCCCCCCCCATCGTGATCAATCGTGATGTTATTCTAATCCCCCCCCCCCCTTTGAACCTCACGTGATTAAAGGACGACCCCTTATGTACTTGAATTTTTCAAACTGATATCGCAATAGTAGCAGATTTTATAATTGTTTTTACAGCGCTACTGTAATGCAGTATAGCAGTATAATGTATAAATGCTCAGTGTAATGTACATTTAGTTTTGGAAAATATTCTGCAGCTTTAGCTTTTAAACACCAAATGCTACTATTATCACTAAACTTATAAGACAGATGTGTAAACAATTGATTAAAGTTTGAACCAACTGATTCTAGCGTCTAGTTCTCTTGCAAAAAAATATTAATTTTCATGTAGTCAATTGACTACACGGTGACCGAAAGGGTTAAAACTAATCTTTATCGAAAAATATTGCGGACTAAAAATGGAGTTGCCTAGAATAAGTGTAGTACAACTTCTCAACATGAGCCTTCCCGTAGAAACAATTTTTGGGGTTTTCCATAAAAGTATATTAAAAAAAAAATCATAGGTAGATACTTATAAAATATCACTTAAATAAACAAAAGAAAGCAGTTTAAGAAAAAAATCACGAATTAAATGTAGAAATCCTTCCTTCTAGCCTTCATTATTAGCAAAAGATTTATTTTTATTTTAATTTGCATTTTTACAACACCGCTGGTGTTAATTTATTTTCTATTCTGATACATTAAAATATAATGACCTCGAATTAATTACTTAATTAATTGTAATCAATTTCGTAACTATTTGATTTGATTGATATTTGAGTCCTTTAATTTTTGTTTTAGGTAAATATTACAATTAAACAGATTATAGTTTTAAATAGTTATTGTTTATAAAAAATATTATTGCATGTAAAAATGAAATTTAAAGATAATATAAGACAATAGTGGAACCGTACACCTTGTAAATAACAATAACATAATTATTATAATCTGATTAAATATTTTTAGTGTTTCTTTAGCTGGTATTTATTAGGTCAATACTTCTACGCATTAGTTAGTATTGTTAGCTAGAGTATTTTAAATAAATAAAAATGTCATATTTAAAATTTTTATATCAATAAAGTATTCAATTTTTTAAATTACATCTTTTTATTATTAATTTATTAGAAAAAACATTTTATTAATTAATTGTAATTTACAAAAATTGATTAATCAATGAAATGTACTTTAATAAAAAATACTATTATAATTTTATAATTTATACTGACCGAAAATCTAAACCCTTCTGCGCAATAATTTAAATTTTACTGACCAAAAAAAGATTACGTTTTATACTAAACAATAAAATTCGATTTTTTACTCGCGTATAAAATTTAATTTTTTTCTGTAGCAGACGATAAAGAAAATGAAATAATAAATTCCAATTAGAAATTAAATTATTATTTGACAGTATTTATCTTATAATAAATCAAACATATCTTGCAATTTCAATAGAAATTTTGGTAAACACAAAGTATAGTTTGTTCATCTAATATTATTCACTTTTTAGTATTATTTAGTATATTTATTTATTTTTCCTATTAGTTAGATGCAACTGAAGATCGAAAATAATCGTGAAATAGGGTCTAAATGGCATTAGTAAACTTCTTAATTGCTTTTAAAAAAAATTTTATACTTTATAACGTAATATTCGATTATCTTCTTTTTCAAATACTTTTAGTCCAAAGATTTTATTTGGAAAAAATAAGACTTATTTAATTTAATTTCAATATTGTTTAATATTATTTCAATATTGGTACAATATTAATTATGTATACAGGATGCTGAATGCGTTAGCCAAAAATAGGAAATTAACATGTAAAAACATATGTATGCAAATTCCTGCTTCCGCAATTACTTTAGAGAGAAAATGAAATACACAAAAATAATGCAGAAATATAAACTACGAATGATAAAAGGATTATATTTCATCTAGCTTTTACTTAAAAAGTAAAAAAATGCTTTTGAAATTGTTATAAGTTATAAGTTTTATTATTTATCAGGCTGGCTATGTAAGTTTCCAAGTAATTATTTTAAAAAATTGAAATTAAATTGAATTTATTACATGGCCACTTCGATAAATGAAAATTTTTACAATTTCAAAAGCATTTTTTGACTTTCTAAGTAAAAGCTAGATATGAAAACCAGCCCCCTGGCACTCCATGTTACAGAAAGTTGCGTTATGTTGTCACATCATGTAGGAGGCGCTAGTAGCATAGTTCAACTAGTGACGTCTCATGTGACGTAATTAAATATGCGGAAGATTTAAAATTAATTTTTTCATAAATTTCAGACATTGTTATAATGTCACAACCTTACTTATAACAACCTTTCTTAGAAAATTACACCGATTAAACCCTAGTTGAACACAATTATCAAGTTTATTTATTAATAAGTTAAATTATCAACACAACCATCAAACAGCTGTTAGCAGCCATGTAGCAACATTTATATCTATTTCTCTTATCTATGAGCAACACACTTGAACTGAACTACTAACGCCATCCTAAGGAACTAAAATTTGTGTGAAAACTTATGACCGCTTTTTATGTTTTCTCCCATTGGAGTGCTAAGGGGCTGATGAAACCTAATGCTTTTATCATTCGTAGTTTATATTTCTGCATTGTTTTTGTGTCTTTTTAGTTTTTTTTTTCTCTAAAATAATTAAAGAAGCATGAATTTGCATAAAAAAGTATTCACGTTAACATGTTAATTTCCTATGTTCGGCTAACCCATTCAGCGCCCGTTTCAAATGAACAGGAATTCTGTGACACAATATTGGTAAGTTAGATATTCCTTTATTAACATTTAGTAAATTTTACACTTCTCTTCTAGTAACTTCGCTCACTCTACTCACTAGAAATATTTTATCTTTAAAACTCAAGTAAAACACCAAAATAAATTTTTATTCTGATGTTTCCTGTGCTGCGCTTACCTTTTCAAATGTAGATAAAAACAATCATGATAATATACCGGGTGCTGAATGAGTTAGCCGAACATAGGAAATTAATATGTAAAAACTTTACTATGCAAATTCCTGCTTCCAAAATTATTTTAGAGAAAAAATGAGAGATACAAAAATAATGCATAAAAAATAAAAACTACGAATGATAACATTATTAGATTTCATCTAGTTTTTAATTAAAAGATGAAAAAATGCTTTCAAAATTGTTAAAATTTTCATTTATCGCACTGGCCATGTAATAAATTCAATTTAATTTCTATTTTCAAAAATAATTACCATGGAAACTTGCATGGCCAGTCTGATAAATGTAACTTTTAACAATTTCAAAAGCATTTTTGGACTTTTTAAGTAAATGTTACATGAAATCTAATGCAGTTATCATTCGTAGTTTATAATTCTGCATTAATTTTGTGTCTATCATTTTTTCTCTAAAATAATTAGGGAAGCAGGAATTTGCAAAAATAAGTTTTTACATGTTAATTTCCTATGTTCGGCTAAGTCAATCAGCACCCTGTATAATATTTTAATTCGGCATTGGTTTAATGTAATTAATATTGGTGTAGCATAATCTTTTGAGTTTTTCTAATTTTTTTTATTGAATATTGATACATTGATTCATTGATTAGGCCCAATATAATATTTATGAATAGTGAGACCCCACAGTATTGAATAATACACTATTTACTTTTCTATGCATATGGGTGTAAATCTAATGTAAAAAATTATAATACAGCAAATTAATTCGAACAAAGGATCCTTGGAATGTCAATAAATCCTTAGAACACTAAGCCATTACACCAGTGTGATTTCAATACATCGTCAGCAACAAATAATTATATAATAAGTAAATTTACATACTTTTTAAGGAGTTTCATCACCTTGGCGTTCGGAAAAATAGGTATAAAAAGTAAAAGTAAGTATATAAATGAATTTTTATTTTACACATTTACGTAGTAGTTTTATGAATAATTTGACATAAAAATAAATAAAAAATATTAAGAATTGATGGAGATATGAGCCATCAAGTAGGACCCTTTTTTGAAAATTCGTGTTGATGGTGGAAGTATTTTCTCTGTCAGGTATCATCGAAAAATTAAAAATTAATTTTTTTCTTATACACAAAGGTAATACCTAAGATGTAGCATAGGGAAAATTTCTTTTTAATTTTTTTGTAGAAATGACAGCTGTTTGAAAAAAAACTCCGATTTTTATTGAAATTTTGAGTTTTAAAAATTTATAACTAATGAACGCGGAACCCAATTAAAAAAATCCTATGCTACACCTTAGACAATATTGTTAAGAATATGTGGTTCACGTTTTAACAAAAGCGGTTAAGTAGATCCTGAGATTTTTTGTCCACCAATTTGAAAAATGTAGTTTTGAGAAAAACGCAAATGAAAAAACAGTATTGCGCGTTTGCCACTTAAAAGCAAATATTTTTTTAAATGCTATAAATTGTGGAAATAATTTAAATTTTGAAATGATTGAACGTTTAAAATATTCTTAAAAGTATAAACAATATATCCAGCCAAAAATAAAAAATTCGATTTTTTGAAAATCTCAGAGTGGTGAAACCCCTTCAGTAAAACCCGAACAGTCCTGAGATATAGGTACTATAAGTAATTAATCTACTTACTTCTTTCCATCTAAAATAGAAATAATGTTCATGTAGGTATATTTGCCCAAGTAAAGATATATTTTACAATCAACACCATTTTAAAAAATAAAGATTTTAAAAGTTTTTTAAATCTTATAATAGAACCAAAAGTAACTTACTCTTTTGAAATACCTACCAAATTGTTTTACTGCTAAACATCAAGTTTATCGTGCAGCCGTGTGTTTCCATATTTTCACAATAATTATCCATTGTTTTAATATAGGATATCCCTAATTGGGACCTTTTAACCCCATAAAATAGAAAAGTATAAACGTAAAATTCGTGATCTAAACTACAAAGACTAATTCATAAACTCTATGCAAAAGGTACGTGCACAGTGCCAACATTACCTGTATACATCACTTTGACACTCTGAAGTCACGATATCTCTTTATTTTAAATTTAAACGTTTTGAATTATCATATAGTTAGTGTAGAGCAAAGAAAATTTAACCAACTTTAAAAAAGTGATTGTACTACCTACAGAAAAAGATGAATTTTTCAGTAATATTATTGAGTATTGAGTAATGGTGTCTAACTAAATCCTGAATACTATAAATTTCTTACTTTGTGCAAATTTTACGTATAATTCAACTTTTACCATATTTAATTACTTCAAGTATTTATAGCATCGAACTTATTTTTCACCACTTTTAATTTCTCGAGCAATAAAATTGTATTTATAACACCAATTAAAACTATATTATTGTTTTTGTGCTTTCAAATTTCTTATATCTTTAATAGCTAGATATTTTATGTATTACTCATTATTTTAGATTTATAAATTCCTAGCATAAAATAATAATGCTGACTATCATCGCTATCATCTTTAATAAGCAATAACTTTTTATTGATGAACTATTTATAATCCAACTAAGTTATTAAATAACAAACCACAACAAAGTAGTTGTCTATTCAAGATCGTAAAGCTCAGGGCATATTTACTAATAGCATCACTTATCCTGCGGTTGTTTAATTTTATTTCTTCTTGTGCAGCATGCACAATGTCCTTGACTTTTTGAAGAGGTCGTTATTTTCTTATAATAAAATTTAAATATAACACTTATCCTATATTTTAATTATTAATTTCGAGTCAACCAAATTGAACTTTCTTGCTTTGAGCAAGAAACGAGGACATTCAATGTTTAGTTTGTATTTTGCTTCAAGCAAAACTCTTTTCCTAAGATAAATTTTTAAATGGCGCAAGACTGCCTAATATGTTAACATCGGTGGGGTGCCAAATTACCAAACGATCATGGGGCACTTATTTCGGGGCAACTTTCGTTGGAAGAATTTTTAGATACATTTTTAATTAAGTATTGGAAACTGTGCAGGTATGTAGTATAAAAATTTGTAATTTGTATAATAATAAAAAAATTAAATTGGTGAACATATTGTGATATTGCCTCTAAGCATTACTTGTTGCAGATTTTATAAGAAGTTATATACAATGAACAGGTCTAGTGTCAGAGACTGGCAAGTGAATAGAGTCCAGTATGGATTATTTTGTTTTATTCTGCACACGAGTCTGGATAATAAATAGTATTTTTATTATATTGATTTTATGGCCTCTTTATTTTGTCTCGCGTTCTTTCGCGTCTGTACTGGTGACATCTGAATAGCAACAATGACCAAGGACGATCATTTATAACAGCGTAAACTTGTAACAACTGCAAGAATTTAAGATACTATTTTCGAAAAAGGTTAAGTCATTCACAACAATTTCAATTGTATAATAGTAACTTAACGTAATCACGATAATTTACGCCGATTATTAAATATTGATTATTATCAAAGGCTAGACACTCCAGGACCTTGACACCAATCAAATTATTAGCGTTGGGCAAACATCAAAATGCAACAATTTACTGTAGTTCATCTCAAATAAGAATAAATTATTTAATTAAATATTTTAAACATTTTAAGTGTTTGTCTCATACAACTTTCGGCTAAGGAACCAAGAAAAGCGTTGCAATGGACTCCATGGGCTTGAGAACAATTCGTATTTCCGTGCATCATGCTAATCAATTACCGATAGCCACGATATTTGTACTACCATCCTATGCGGAAAAATTACTATAGAGTATAGAACGCTTAAATAATTTCAGAAGTCACGTTCTGAGAACGTATGGTTTATAGAAAAACGATTAAACAGTTGTTCAATCCATCGGCAAGGTATCAATAGATAAAACTCATTACAGACAATTATAAAATAATTGCTTATTTTATTAATTTAAGACTTCCGTAGAATTTTCATGGACGAATGTAAGAGAAAGAAACAATAAAATCCACGATTGAATAAAAATTATTCTAGTGTAGTTGAAAAATTGATTTAAAAAATTTCAATACGAGGGCCTTTCTAAGCAATAATTTAAAAATCATTAGCATTAACAATGATTCTCTGCTTGGGTATACTATAATATGTAGTAGGCACCGTTAGTTGCCATTATATCACCATATTATGTACGTGCAATACATGCTGGAAGAGCTAAAGAAATTACTTGCTATTTTAGTCTACTGAATACATCAAATTAAATACGTCCACATTTTCCAATAATTCTTAACGATAAAATATATATTATTAACGAGAACGTTTCAATCTGTCTGTATTCCATTTTTGATGAGAATTCAGAAAACTCTATTCTTCATCTTTGTCTATAGCGAACTTTTTTTATAGTCGAAACTCTGAACTCTACGCCTTTGTATATGCCTACAAATTAGTTACACTTGTTCAAGTAAAACCAAATGGAGTGAAGTTGATATTCTATTGTGTTGATATTCACTGATATACCTACTCTAGTGAACATCACTAGAGGTTATCTTTTGAAAAAGTTTTTGAAATTGTATTTCACGAGGTTTAAAAGGGTTAAGCAACACCACGGAGTAGAGATACGAATGGATTATGATATTATGATATAAAATTTGAAATTTCCGCCAAATGAATTATTTGAAATCCCGCCCAGGAAGTGGTGGACGTAGGATAAACGTAGGGAAGAAGATAAAGAAGTAGAAGGTGGTACGAGATGAAGCCAGTTCTTTTTGTTATAAAATTTATTTATTTAGTTATCTTAATCAGTTATGTAGCCGAATATCTGAATTATGGTAAATTATAGTATTTGTAATAATATTTGCAACTAGGGATACGAATTCTCGTATACTCTGATTAAATTATTCTGATTGTTGAATGCTTCATGTTTCTAGTATTGAATAGGACGGGTAGAGGGCTTCTTTCTGGCCAGTCGAAAAAATTACCAATTATGCTCAGTGAAAGTGACTGCAAAAACTATAACTATTTTAATTTAATTTTAATTTTGGAAACTTTAAAATTTTATGTTTTACATAAATTGTAAAACATACAAATTTACAGCTATGTCAAAAAAAATTAAGTATTAAATTTCAAAACTTTTAAACTCTTCTTGCATTTATGTGTAAGTGTATGTTTGCTTTTGTTTTCTTTGAACTCATCAACTGCGTTCAGGTTTACAATTTTGTATGAAAAATTACAATGGCTTGGATTTGGGGAACGTGGGGATACTCCTATTAAACGATACGGTATTTCATCGTGCTTTGCGCTTAGGAAGAGTTTGGCTAAATTCTGGTAGTAGGAAAGTGGGAGATATTTAAGTTTCCGTATTGCAAATTAAATATGTATATTATTCCGTAAAGTATTGGCAGCTTTGTTAACTTTGGGGGTCAGAATCATTTACTCCTATAAACAGTTTTTTGATTTTTTCCTGTTATTAGCGATATCAGTGTACATCCTGGTTTAGAGATCTGCTAAAGTTGTCTCTACTGACCCTAAGCTTGCAGGTATGATCTTCTTCTGCTTGAACTCGTGATACTTTCCTTTGTCTATTTCGAGTAGAATTTTGGAAAATTCCTATAACTTATACACTTTTTTGCAATTTTAATCAAGAATTAGAAATGGCAAAAAAATTATTAGTGATAAGTGGATACAGAAGTCTCTCAATTAAACATCAGGGGCAATCATTGTTACTGAAATACTATATAATATACTTTCCAACTCTTGGATGAATGCTATTTAAGTATCAACATAATATGATAAAAAAGTCTGTATTAATACGTATACAAACCATTAGCTTACGATTGCCGCTTACTCTTTATGATGATGATGCTAATAATTAAATTTTCTGAAAAGCTTAAAAAATATTTTCTATAGAGTAATATGTTCGTTATGTAGGCGGTACCTATTGTGATAGATACATTAAAAGGTACACCAAAGGCAAAACATAATAACAAATATGAGCTTAATCTTTTCTTTCAGATTGAAGAAGTGGTCGTTTTATTTAGATACAAAACAATAAACATGACAGTACAACAAGGTTATCCATATTTTCTTTTACATTTTTCTGAAAGGTGGAATGTCTATAAAAATATCCATATAACTGACATATAGCTAAGCGATTGAATTCTGGACTTTGATGGAAATCTCTTGGGTCGTAATTGATAATTAGAATTCTTTAACAAATATATTTACTGTTCAAGCATCATGTAAACAAACAATATAAGCATCGTGCTATTAAATGTAATGGTTTATAAACAGCAGATCGAGTACAATTATTATTCCTACTACCTCTAAATCTTAAGGATGTTAATATTATAATATTTATAATAAGTAATAACCAACACTTTTCATTTTAACTTACTATATTTATCTACTACCTATTATAAATTATACTAATTTGAAATTATTTTTAGTAACCTATTTAATTATTAGGTTTTCATCCATTTATTATGATTTATGATATATTTGATAATAAACAATCCACTATACAGTATGTATTTTTATATAGTTAAGTATGTACATACTTTTTATACGTAGATAATATTATACAATGTTTACTACAAGTTAAGACACAAAATGACTCGTTACCAACTTTGCAACCATAATTATACCTTGTGAACCTAAACTTGTGTTTATTATCAAATATACATAATATACATTTTTGGAAATTTTCGCAAATATATACTCGACAGTTGAGGAGCTTCTATTAGAATTAAGTTTGTAAGCCTTGTAAACAACTTTAAATTTAATTAACCTAGGTCAAATTTGTAACAAAGACTTTTCTGAATATTATAGTGTAAGTAAATGACAATTAATGGCAAAATAAGCACGAGGTATGTAATTTATTGTTATGTAGAAGAACGAGGAACTCTTTAAATATGCAAGTAGATAAAAATTTAGATGAGTTGAAAGTTTAACGATTCAATTTATGTTAACAACAGTAATAAAGAAAAGGTACTTTCTTAAGTAGAGCACTTCGTTAACCATCACTTTTCCGGCTACAAATCAATATTAATAAGACTAACGAATAATTTAAATCTTGTATATTTCCATTAATATAGATTAAGATTTTGTCTGTTTTCCGGTGTTGTACTCTTGTAGATATCGAGAAAAACAATGTTTATCATCACCTGAGTGTTGATGAGACGAAACAAAGAAAAGCAAAACCACAAATGTGAGGTTGTTAGGTATAATTTAAACTGCATAATATGCATAGGTAGTAGACCAATTTCCAAGTAGCAAACATTAATAAATCTATTAACCACAAAATGAATAATTGTAATAATGTCACTAACTTGCCAAAATCACAAGTTGTAAAATATCGACAGACCTAAACTTACGAATATGTAATATTTAATTTTCCAAAAGCACAAATAACTATTAAATCACAATCGTTGAAAATACCTATCCCAAGTGATATAACAAGTAAATATTGATTTCAAATAAAAAATTTCTGTAGTAAATAAGAGTTTCTAAGATGTGAAGATTGCTGTTAAAAAGATTTAAGCGATTTCTGTATGTCACGAGTTGCAATCACGTCAGCGACCTCAACCTTCTTGGTCACTGCACGAATTATTTTGTTGTCAGGATGTTTGAAATTACTAAATCGAAATCTTATTATTGCACTTTCAGGTTTTAGAAAACATATTTTCATTTCACAATTTCTTTATATATAACGGATCTTATTTAAACGTCATTTTGGTAATCAACGAAAGAGATATGGGGAAAGTGTGCTATTATAAAGATAAGATCGATAAGACTACTTATTTGCTTTTGGTAAGAAATTAAAAGGGTTGTCTTAATTTTAATAGATTTACTAAGTTATTACCTTTCCGCTAATGATTCATAATTTTCCAGTAATGGGTAAGTTTATTTCATTGTTTATTGTAGTAAATACGTTTTATCGCACGAGACGTCGTTGTCGAGTGTCCTTTTTCAAACTGTTGTATTGTTAACTGGATTGGCATTGATCATTAAGAACGAAATATAATATTATGTAGTTAGTGTTTACATGTGGCTTTGTGTTGAATTGAAAGTGACAATTTCGGAAATTTCAGTTATGAAATTGAATTTTTTCGCTAAACAGTATCTGTCCTAAAATCGCCTCAGTATCAGTAAAAGAACTGAATTTCCTACAGCACATTTACAGCATCCCGACGAAAAAGCTAAAATTTAATCTTAATTATCGCTTCATTGTAAGGAATACGGAAATAGAAAATTGCAATTTGCCATATTTGAACTTAACGATAAAGTATATAAAATTGAAAATTACGTGTGGTTATTATTAATAGTTATTTATGTATCAAGGGCATTATGACGATGTTTATGTCGAGGGCAACCAATTTAAAAGGTCGAGGGCCGTCAGGCCCGAGAGTTTTTAAGTTGCTCGAGAGCATAAACATCGAGTAATGCCAGTGGTACATACAACGTTTTATATTACACTGCATTTGAATTTGAGAAAATATAAAAAAATTTATAAATTTTGAATTTGATTTTGCTAAATTTTCTAGTTTGCGGTGGAATTGCGATTGAGAGGGCATAATAAGCGGGCATTATGATTTATACGCCCTAGGTTATTATAGCATACTTAATATATTTCGTTGTCAAGGTATAAAAAACAAATAATGATTCAGTGTAATATAAAATCAATTTTATCACACTGATAATTAATTAAAATTTTTAACGATAAAACGGTTGAGCTTTTGTTTCGCCGGAAGCTTTTTGTGATAAGCAGTTGAACGTGAAGTCAAGTTTTGGTAGAGACACAAGCTTGTTTCGAAAATTGTCGTAGCAAGAGCATAATTTCATAATTTCCATGGCTTGCGGCAGTTTCACATTTTAACACATTTGAAGTTCATTGGGCAAAGTAAATTATGATTCAAGCATTTCCCATATTTAAAGCTTTTACTTAGAATTTCACATTATGCATAAAGCAAACTTGCATACAGCATTAGATACTATAGATGCATTTCTCTTCGAGTTCAATGTATTTATAAATTTATTGTTGCTATTTTTAGAAAATATTGCTGTAGATGTAAATAAGTAACCACCCTCGAGCGTTGATCATATTTAAATACCGGCCTTGCAGATATTAACAGTTTTGACAGGTAATAAGTACTTTATGTATCTATCATTATTTATTTGAGATCAAATTGCAATAAAATTAGTACTCAAGCTAAAACAGTAAAATAAAAAATATCATAAACGCTTCTCTATTTAGAACTATGCTGCATCCTTTCTATAGCACATTGCATTAATTAGATTACTGCTTTATTAGTTTCTTGAACTAGACTTATAGATGTTCTTTGATAGTGTCATTATGATAAAATAGTACTATCCAATATTGTAGAATTTTATTTCAACGCTTATTTTATTACAGTTTGCTAATTTATTACAAATAGCAAATTATTTATTTATATAAATATTTTATGAATAAATTCATAAAGGTTTTATCAAGTACTTCGTCATGAATTAATTGATCCAAAATTTCACGAGAAGTAATTTGGCATCCGTTTTATACTACTTAAAAACTGCCAAGGAATTATCAAAAATGAGTTTTTCATCTTTAATCCTTATTTATTGATCAAGCATTTTTTATTAATTACACCAATTTTCCTTTCAAATCTTTAAATTTTACAGAATTTACCATATTAAATTCTTTTTAAATTTAAAAAAAATTTTTTCTCCTCTTGTCATCTATGATGATGTTCTTAAAGCAACTATTTTTTGCAGAAATCTACCATTCAACATCTATTCCTAGACATTCAAATTCAAAATAATTCGTAATTTGACGTGGCTATCAACATACCTACTCTAATAAAAAAACAATCCCTGCATAAATAAGGTAAAGTTCTTAACTTTTAAGTAATTTAGCTTCAATAAATTTAATTAATTTACTCATTATTAGAAAATCACACCATAATAATATGTACATCAATGATTTTGAAATAGTTTTTTGGATTGTAAAGTTTCTCCTAATAAAATTGTTTAGTAAACATTTTACTAACTATTTTAGTTTTTTACTAATTTTACTAATAATTACTAACAATTAATTACAAAGATAGTATTTTTTTTTATATTTTTTACTTTCTTCAAACTTATTCAATTTTTTATGTAGATGTAGCATCTTATAAAAAAAAATAGTCGTGAATTCAATACTATGATAATAACCTATAGAAAGAAAATTAATTATATAATAATGCAGTTTTGCATTATCTTTTGATTTATATCAGAAATAATAATTATTACATAACTAATGCTTCATGTAATTGCTCTAAAGCGTGGAGAATATCTCCTTGAACTGTTTTATCCAAGTTCATCACTTAAGAAAATATTATATAAATAAAATAAGCTCCGAAGGAATTTTTAATAAAACCAACACTTAGATTTAGATTCTTTTTTTAGAATTAATAATAAATTCTTCATAAATAGGTTTATGTCCTGAACTAAAACTTAAATACGTACCTTCAATGGTATTTTAACTACTTTGCACAAATAAGTAACTGAAGTTTCCAAGTTACTACGTTTCTAATACTACGAAAAAGCTACTTTCCATGCAAAGCTCGGTGCATTTTCAAGATTGCAAAATAAACTACAAATTTACAACTTCTGTTTAAGAAACGTCTAGCTTGTTACATTAAAATGTAAAATTGCAAAGTTTGGTTTCTTAGAATAATCAATATTACACAACACTTTTTGAATTAAAATGTGCAGAGCTGAAAATAAGCTGTTATATTTTTATTACAATGTATAGTCGGTTTCAATTTAAATGGAATTATTAAAAAAATTAAAAACAGTCATATATCAAATTAGTTTGATATAAGAACGCATAAACTATGTCGCAAAAACGTAATATGCTAATATACCAATGCATGCGTTATCATGTCTGGCATGCGATTAAAAACATCACCTGATCTCTATTATTATGCTTTTGCGGCAAAGTTTATTCGTTCTTATATCAAAGTAATTTGATATATGACTTTTGAAATTTTTTTAATACTTAATTCCATTTAAATTGAAACAAACTATACATATTACGAAATTTATTTATTTATTTATTATAAATATACGGGCATTCGCCCATTAACAAAAATATACAAATTGCATGAGTTCATTACTCAAATACTAAATTCAATAATACAAAACAAAGTATGCCAGTATAAAAACATCTACAAAAACATCTGCATCAAATATCAATTTGGATATTCTTACATCTTTAATGTTACACATGTAAGATCAGCACTAATAAAAATATAACAAAAAAAAATAAATCCTAAATTTTCGCGCGTCCCAGAATTAATGCCAGAATTAAATACGTCCACACCATTCAAATACCGATTCCCCAATCTCTGCATTCTACTAACCGGAGAATTGTAACAATAATTTATTGGTAGTAGCCAAATCCACCAAAAATAAAGAACTCTGTCTTAATCCACCACGCGGAACCCGAAAATTAATTTTTGCCAAGAGTTCTGGACAATCACATTTCCCATTGATAATTTTAAACAAAAATATTAAGTCGAACATGATCCTTCTATCATACAAGGCAGGCAGGCAAAGGAGATCACGCATAACATCATAATTTCGTTCTTCGACATCCAATCGAAGTCTACGTCCCATCAACAACAGAAACTTATTTTCAATTCTCTCAATTAAAAGCGAGTCCCTCGTGTAGTACGGTGACCAAATAGAAAAACCATACTCCACTAATGATCTAACTAGGGACACATATAAAATCTTCAACGTGTAGCTATTCTTAAAGTCTAGCGTATTTCAATATATAAATCCCAACATCCTCGTCGATTTCTTCCAAATGTAGTCCAAATGATCTTTAATGGACAAGGTCTGATCAAAAACTATGCCAAAATCTTTTACTGTCTCTACAGCCTTTAGTACGTCACCATTCAATGTGTACAACGAGAGAACAGGCGTGTTAATTCGATAAAATCTCTTTACACAGCACTTCTCGACATTAAGAAAAAGTAGGTTATAAGTGCATCATCTACTAAGTCCGTCTAAAGCTCTTTGAATCCTGGCCGAATCAGTTTTTGACTTGATTGCAGAATAAATTTTAAAATCATCGGCAAAAATGAAATACCAACATTCTCACAAATAGCCTCTCCAATATCGTTAATAAATAGCAGAAATAGCAAGGGACCCAAATGAGACCCTTGGGGCACTCCAGAGGTCACCTCTATTGGCTGTGAAACTTGCATCTTAAATTTAACAAACTGTACTCTACCAGAGACGTAGCCTATAAGGCAGCTCAATAAAGAAACACTGATACCCAGAGCTTCCAATTTAGAAAATAAAATCGAATGGTTCACCTTATCGAATGCTTTCGAGAAATCGGTATAAACTGAGTCAACTTGTAGACGGTTCTCCATACACTTCAGGATATAGTCTTCATACAACATAAGATTAGTCACCGAAGATTTGCCCTGTAAAAATCCATGTTGTTCAGAAACAATCAGACTTGATAGCTCAGAAGAGATAATGTCCCCCCGCACAAGGCCTTCAAATATTTTTGGTATAACCGATTGAATCGAAATGGGACGATAATTCGTTACATCAGACCTGTTACCTTGCTTGAAGATGGGTACCACAAAAGACTGCTTCCAAATCGATGGAAATACGCCCTCCGATAAGGACTTATTAAATAATATTAAGAGTGGAAGACAAAGTGAATCTTTACATAATCTTTCCAGCATTGGATGGACACTATCGGAGCCTGGACTCTTTCCAGTTTTAATAGTTCCCAGTTTCCTTGAAATAGCATCCACAGAAATCCGGCAGTGATATAAACTAGTTGTCTTTTTATAATTAAATTCTCTATAAGATGCGGCTCCATCTCCATAAACACTTGAAAAAAATTTAGAAAACAGCTGCAATATCTGCTTCACTGAATCGGCATGCTCGTCAGCCAGGAACATAGTATTTGGAAATCCGCCACTAAACTTGTTTGAATTTATGTAGTTCCAAAAATGCTTCACATCGACAGGTATGGAACTCTCAACTGACAAAATGAAAAATACCTAGGAAATGAAACCTTACTTGAAAATACAGTGACAGGTATAAATCGATGCATAGCGCAATACAAAACCTCAAAAAAATGTTCAACAGCATCATCAACATCCACGTTATGTAGTACATACTAATCCAATGAACCCAAACATTCGGACATCGCAACATAATCACCACCCTTGAAATAAATTGAAGGACGGGGTTTCGATGGAAATGGTGTCCTCTTCAGACTGCAAATCTACTTGATTTTGAAATAAATTATAACTTTTATAACATAAACATCGGTGTTAACTGTTAAATTAGAGATACATAAAAATACAAGGCATCCAGCAGAAGATATTTATTTGTGTTAATTTAATTTACTATAGTTTTTAAGTTAATGAAATTCTTTTAACTCCTATATTTTTTGCGTCGCATTTAAATTTTATTTTTTAACTTCAATCTTTCCCCTCATGTTTTCGTCTTTTTGGTGCACCCACTTCTTAAAAACTTTCCATCGGCTTACATTTCTGTTGAATTATCGCTACCATGCACAAAGTTACACCCACGAGCAATGCTAATTCCCGGAATGTTTGGTTTTAGTATTTTGTTGAGGCTTTTTTCAAAATCTTTTACGTCGCCCACTGCTGTTCCATCGTCTTGAAGATTGTTTGTAAGCGAGTGTTTTACATACACAACTTCAAAAGGATTCAATACATTTTTACCATTTAATACCACCAATTTAAGTAATTTTCTTTAGGGATTAAGTAATTAAGTCAGACTTATCGACTTTTCTGCTGAGAACAAGATGACACCAAGGCTGGTTGGGCAAAATATTACCGACCCAACGATACTTTTTCGACATGATATTTATACCAATGTTTAGTGAAAAATAGTAGAATATCACTATGTTCTCAACTGAAAATCACAAAAATTCTACGTTATCGACTTTTTCCACTGAGCCTTTTAATTTCAGATTATTTTTCTTAAACTGTAGTTTTTAAGCTTTGTTGATTTTTTGCTGGCGTTATTGTCTTGTTTGATAACCTTTCAGAAAAGAGGGAAAGAAGAAAAGAGCTAGGGGAACATCCGAGCAAGAAACTCCTTGGTAACCCTTTGTTTAAAGCCCGTCGCTGTAATTATTATTGTTTGTGTTAAAGTTAATTAATAATTCAATGTATGTATCAAGTATTCTATTTTGTTATATAGACAAAGTTAATGGTGCTTGCCAATATTTTAAAAAGACCCAAGATAAGTTGTAAAAATATGTTTAAGCGATCAACTTTCAAAAATATACCAGGGCTCATTAATTGTAATTTATTAATGGCTATCAATGTGTTTATTTTGGCATTTTAATTCATCACTGGGTAAGTCATACGTGCTTCACTTTTGATCTTGAACCTGGATGGGTACAATGGTTCTTCACGAAAACTCGGTGGAATTAAAGATCCAATATTTGATCAAACTCTCAACACTCTGGAATTGCAATTGTAGTGTAATCGCAAAAGTGTGATAATTTTGAATGGTACAAAGAATTTGCATTAACTTTTTATTTTAAAGATAATAAACGTTTTACAAGATCACAAGTTTATAAATAAACCTCAATTACAATAATAATAATTTATTGTATTTAATCTTTTTAAATGTGCGAAATTGAATAATATTTATTTTTCAAACTTTTTGTATTTCTTCTTAGTTTATTATTTACTTGAATTACTTGAAAGTACTATACTAATTCAAAAAATAGTACTAACTATTTAATCATTATTTTTTATTAATTAATTGTTTTTAAGATAATTATATGATTGATACTAAGTATGTTTGTTTATTTAGTAATTTTTGTTTTTACTTTTAATTTATTTACTAATAATAACTTGGTAAATCACATAATAATTATTAACTCTCATTTAATTGAAATCTAATCACCTAAAAAAATATGCAAAGGTATGTCAAAATAATAACGTATTATGTAAGACTTCAGTAGTTAAAATCGCATTGTTCTCAGATTATTTTAATAATCTTTTTAAACTTATAAGTTTATATGTGACCTGGACTACGAAAAGGGACTTTACGTCGGAAAAAATAATTTTTACTTTTTCGGCGATTTGTATAGAAAAAAGGACGCTCTTTCGAATGGCGCAAACCGCAACTTTCTATATCTTTTTTTCACTTCACAAATCAATCTCAAAGTTGAACGTGAAATCATAAAAAATCAAAAAATTTTAGCTTGTTTTTAACTACAAAAAAATATTCCCTGTAAAGGCAACACTGGGTAATCAACATTGTAAAAAGTGTCAAAAAGCCTAAATGGACCGTGGGAAATTCAAAAGTGCAATTATAGTTGCCTAGCAACGCGCAAACACCGCAAAACCGACTTGAAATCTTTAAACGCGTTTTACAGAGAAACTTGATTTCCAACGTAAGGTCCCTTTTCGTAGTCCAGGTCACATATACAAAATTGAAGCTAAAAACATTACGATGTATATGATACAAAACCGCAAAACATTAATTCAAAAAATCAATTTCAAGAGAAATAATGTGGAAAAAGAAGTAAATTATTGAAAAATCTATAATCTACTCATTTTAGAGTAAATTTAATGCTCTAAAAAATTTTTCCTAAGAACTTCCTTCTCAAATGAATGGTAAAGGAGTTAAAAGGCGAAATTTATCAAAAAAAGTGGGGAAAAAATACACTGGAATATCCAGAACAAAAACTAAACACTTAGTTTAACTAGTTTAAAACTAAAACTGAACAAAATTATTATTAAAGAAGCACACTAAGAACCGATTTGGTATAATATTCAGTATTACCAATCTGGTATTATCAATCGCTAAACTAGGAATAACATTATACCAAGTAATATCCTACTATTGCAAAACTGACATTAAACGACATTAATTTAACACTTTTAATAGGGTGGAAATTTCAAAATTATTATCGATCTCCAGTTGCATTTAACCAAATCAATTCATTGATTTTCAGAAAAAATTTCAGATTTTAACAAACAAGTCATTTGTTTTGGTAAGTTTCAGGTTTCGTCTCTTATCATAAATAAGAATTTTTGCGTAAATTAAGAAGGGAAACTTTATTTTGTGACCGGCACAACCACAATTTAAAAAATTTTAAATTGGCGAGGGCAATCAGAGAGGTAAACTTTTACCTAATTGAAAATAATTAAAAATTTACAGCAAAATATTTCTTTAATGAACAAAAAATATTAAAATTAATACAACTTTGATTATTTACTTTTAGGTATATTAATAATCCCCATGGCAATTCATTCTACTTGTTGCAAGAAATATTATATAATTTACATATATACAAAACGTAGTTTAATAACTAGATAATACAGCACTACAAATATCTACACAAGTAAATCATTTAATTATAGATCTAAAAATGTCGTAAGTAACAAATTAGTTGTAATTTATTGATTATAATTTTCGAGTTTAAATGGTTATAATGAACGTGTCGTCGTCATTCACATTATTGCAATGTTAGTCTTGACCCTTCGCACGAACGTCTAAGCACTACGTCAATAATTAATCACACTTATGCTAAGTGTGAAGTATTATGCGTTTATTTTTTATCACCATTTTTTATAATAATTACTTTTCACGAATCTAATTTGTCTATTTTTAGCAAAAACAATAGAAATTAGATTTGCACCATCCAAAAATATAATTAAGTAATTATTTATTCTTAATTTATAAGCTATCTACTTACTACAAAATAAAATATTTATCACATTCTTGTATTTTCATAAAAATATCACTAAATGTACAACACATTTTGGAATAATAGATAACCCTATAATTGGTAGAATTTTTAAAAAGAAACTTATTTCTGAATATTGCTATCGTAGAAGTTATTTCCGCATTTTCCATATCAGAAGAGTATTCATAATACTAAAAAACAACAAATTTAATAGAAACCACTGCTTTTCTAATATTAAAATTTTTTTAAATTAACAAGGTATTATTATTGTTTCATTATCTTGTTAATTTCTTAATTTTTTTAAACCAAAATTGTTAGATTAATTCTAATTCTAGCTATTCTAAAACATTTTTAATAAATTACAAAAATTATAATAAGTAAAAAAATTAAGTTTAAAACAATCTATGCAACATACATAGATACATAAATAAATAATCCTCATTAGTTAAATTTAAGTTTTTGTAGAGTAAAATCTCGCATTTGAACTAACAAATTGCACTTATTCATAATAATACCCTGTGAAACATATACATATAGATTCGATTTAATAGTTCATAGATGTTAAATAGTGTGAGGTTTTCGGCTAACCCGGATGTAAAATTCAATCACATTCATATTTGCTTACATTTGTTTAACAGTTTGCTAAATCTTTCGAAAACATTTCCCATTTCTATATTTTTATCCTCGTTCCAACTGTTACACATATACTTCTCCTCTTTTCGTCGACCCTGTGTTATTCTGAGATGTAATTGAAGTCTTTCTACTGGCACTCTCTGTATTTGATAAGGATTCCAATAATGATGTATTAGGTGTTAAGTTCAGCGAATCATCTAACGGATTATGTACGTTTTCTATAAAGACACCAGATAAATTAACATCATCTGACTCATTATTTTTTATGGATTTTATAGAAGCTGTGCTATTTGATCCATTGGTTCGGAGAGAAGATTTACTATCTTTAGAAGTAATAGAAATATCGGAAGTAGCAGATTCTTCACTAACCCGATTATTTAAACTGTGATCAGAATCTTCCACGGGCATTTCTTTAATAATTGCTTGCGAAAAATTTTGGATGGGCGACTGCTCAAATGCGCGCACAAGCATAGGACTGTTTCTGGTTTGAAAATTTACATTTTTAGTTACTTGTGGACTATTAGATGCAGACGTTAATCCAAGAGACGCAATTTGAGTCACTGGTAAACTAACAGAGGTTGTTAAGACCGGCCCAACTCCCGATGAAAGAATGGCTTGTGCAAGGGCCGCAGTACCTGGCTGACCCGCGTGTAAGGTATTGTTAACCGAATTATTCCCATCCGATTCTTCAATAGGAGATAACAATAATTGAACAAAAGGTGCTTCACCGGCAGGATATGCATGATAAGGTGCTGATAATTGTTGGGAAACTAAAGCAACACCTTGAGCAAGTTGATTATGTATTCCTATAGATCCTGTGGTAAAACGATCTTTCTCTAATACTTCTTTTGTGACATCAGGTGTAGGTATTCTTGGTCGATTTTTTACTGGAATTTGTGCTCCAGATCCATTCATATTAAGTTTTCCAATACCAGCTAAAAATAATAAATAATTTTAAATTGATCAAAAACAATGTTGTAGAGAATTTAAGTGCTCCTTGAAACTTTATGGAGCTATAATCAAATATTGTAAAAATATGCCAAGTGAAAATCACAAGGCTATCACATAGTTTTTTGATATATAATTAACACCTAATTGTTTATTATAATTATGATAACTTTTTTGGGTAGCTTACCTTGTTTTGCTAATTTATGAGTTCTACTCGATCGTCTACCAACAAGTCTATCGTAAATAGACATTTTTGGTGGGACAACTTGTCCAGGAAGTTGTCCAGTTTCTGGATTTGCATAAACAGAATTTCCACGATGTCGCGAAAATAATCCACCAGACGAGTAAGCTGTTGAAGAAGATCGTATGGACCCTCTAGTTTTAGAAATTTGACGGCTAAACCAATTAGAACTTTTTCGTCTCTCTACTATAGGTGTGTCCACACTTTCCTTTTTTTTTAAAATTGTAAGTGCCTATGCAAATTTTAAATTTTAAACTAAATACTTACGTAGTCTGCATACATGTCGTCAACTACATGTTTTCTCATAGGTGAAACTAGATTTGCGTACATGCCATCGGTCGTTTTAACTTTATACGTTTCTGCAGAACCTTTGGGTTCTTCCCTACGATAATGCTCTGAAGCAACAGTATAAGGCAGTTCTTTGGGGACCACTTCGTCCCAAAATTGATCTTTAAGTAATTCTGGATGTTCTTCGTGCATTTCATCTACTATCATATAACCAGCCTATTGGTGTAAAGTGTACAGACATAAATACATTTTTTAAGTAGTATATAATTATTTTTATGACCATTAAATTAGCATAATAGCTAAATTTTACGTTACCTTGATATGTCGATCGATTAACCAATTCAATTCAATGTCGTCGTCATCCTCTCCAAATGGGTTAATTAATACTTCTGCAACTTTCAGCCAACCCAAGTAGAAACAAAACTGTAATTATATTTAAAAATAGCCATGAATTACATATATTTAAATATTTTACATGCCTGAAGTGCTGTAAAAAATGGAAAGTACATATCAGGAGTCTCAAATTTTCCCATTGATTGCACATCATCTGAAATTAATTGTCGACCGATGAGGGCAGCAATGAAGTATGTGTATAGAGCAAGAGTAACCACCTAAAAATAATATTGTTTGTATTAAGATTTTTTTAAATGAACTCCGTCTTGAAGTGGGAGAACGGATGATTATTTATCAATATACATTTTTGTATAAAAATAAATATATATATACAGGGTGTCCCAAAATTCAAGGTCGTCCCTTGGAGGGCTGTTAGACCAGCTGATTAAATATAGTCTTTTGTAAAAAATTTGTAAAAAAACTGATTTAAGGTAATATTGATTTTCACAAATTTCGTTGAAGTGCTAATATCTTTAAAAGTAATGATTGTTTACTACGGTCATATTTTGAAATTCTGGTTGTAGTCATAAGCTGATCTATCAGCCGTCCAAGGGATGACTTTGAGTTTTGCGACACCCTATATAATATGCATTATTATTACTATTATTATTTAATATATAAAATGCCTGCACGCTGCTGCTAGCATGTCATTTTGGTAACATTTTACCAACCGAAAAAAGCACTCTGATTGGTTGACTTTGGGGAAGGGCTTTCCAGCTAGTATAAATATAATTGTAATATAAATAAAAATGATAAATTTCAAAATTGAATGAGAAAGGACGCTAAATAAGGTAAAATCGATATCTCTACGATTATGCTTACCCGGATTGTATAATCTTAAGAACAATTAAGATTATTAGGTAAGCTATGGACTAAACTTGAACAAATAATTTGAGTAGAATTCTAAATCCAAGTTTTCATTTAATCTTCCATTAGTTATGACCTGTAATTTCCAAATAAAATGTACGCATTGCAGCTCTTTGTAATGCTGCCTGAGGCTAGTATAGATAAACATACATACAAATTTTATGAAATTCATGATAGCAATAAAGTAATTTAGGTAAATGTTCACAACAGTGGCTATTTTTAATTTTTTTTTAAATTTTTTTAATAATATGCTTTGTATTGAAAATTAATATTTCACTATTATAAAATATATACTATACAATACTATTTATAAATTCGAGAGAGGTTTATTCACAAGAGTAACCGGAATCCCACTTTGGGGATGGACTGAATATACACTTCTTTTAAAAGTTCCTCGCAATTTAAAAGGAGGACTAATTACGCGCCACTAATTTAATTTTAAAATACCTAATATTTTTAAATTCATCAGCCCTTCAGTCCACTCTTGGACTATCAAGTTCCAAGATTTTAGCATTTGGACCCTAAACTTGATTTTGCCCTCCGAAGCACGTAGACGATTATATGAAAGTTTTTGCCACTGACAAAAAGTAGAAATAATTAAATTAGGTTTAAATTTTTTTTTTTTGATTTTTAGATTCACTAAGCATGAGTTTATCAGCATTTTATAATTAGAAATAGAAAATTGCAAATTGTAGTGAACACTAAGATAAATAGAAAGCTTTAGTAGGTCATAATTTTTATCACAATATGATCTAAACTTAACTTTTTAATGCATATGGTGACTTTTTACTCTAAACGCTCTAAAAATCACAACAAATACAAAAAATCTGATATTGCCATCGCCATGATTTTTCTCAAGTCGTAAATGCAACAGCTATACTCTTAAATCTAATAACCATCTACATATGGGTATATTCTTGGTATATTAATTTTTTCCCATGTTTCTTTAGGTAACTATAAATTTTAGAAAAACACTCGTCGAACACAAATTTCAGAAAATTATATAGCAGTGTTTAATAGTATACTATCATTATCCTTTAATGACTTATATGTATCCGAAACGCACCTCCGATTGGTTAATTTTTTTACCAAACACAATATTAATAGAAATTAAAGATTAAATATAATAATGATCTATGTGTGCCCGTCTATCCATTTATCCCTAACGCATCTTAGTCCAGTCAAATTAGGACTAAAAATCGGTCAATCTGGAAATAATTCCCGGGAGCAATATTATTTTTTAAACTCAATGAGGGTTGTTTGGTAGTATAAATCTCGATTTTCGGGAAAATCGCTCCATTGTTTTTCATGTTTTTTAAATAACTCGCTTATTCTCAACTTTAGAGCAAAAATGATGATATTGAAAATTATAGGAAATGTAATTTTCCATAAGTTTGGTTCATATAACTTTTACCCTAGGATCGATATTTGTAGAGTTAAACTGCAAATAGGGTGAAAAACATTTTTCTCAATTATCTCGTTTATTATCATGTTTATCGTAAAAATGATAAGAAGTAATTAAATAGGGAATTTTATTTCCTTCAACTTTGATAATCATCATTTTTACTCTAAGATCAATATTTTCAGACTTATATTGAATTAAGGAGTAGATTTTTGTTTATTTTCCGTTATCTCGTTTATTATCGTGTATATCGTAAAAATGGTAATATGCAATTACCCAGAGATTTTCATTTCCTTCAACTTTGGTCTTCACCATTTTTACGCTAGTATCAATTACAATCTTCACTTTACTGCAATTGTTTTTACTTTCGCCTCCTTATCTTTTTTACATAATCTAATAACTTTTAAGGTGCTTGTGTAGAGTTTGAGTTTACGAGTGATCAAAAGGTTTTTTAGATGGAATCAAAAGAAGATAGTTTTTTTAAGTGTTGGTGAATTTTCAACTTTATTTGCGGTTTAGATTTTAAGAAATCATCTTTTAAAACATTTTTAAAATTACACTGCGGACATAGGAAAACGCATACGGTATCCCCTAAAGCAGGGGTCTCCAAACTTTTTAGCCTAAGTGCCAGACTGCTCTACAAAGCACCGAGGGCCAAGATCTAGCCTCAGTGACTAACGAAAATATTCAAACCCTTATCAGGCCCGTTCTTGCGGGCCGGATTGGTGGTGCTCGCGGGCCAAATCCGGCCGGCGAGCCGTAGTTTGGAGACCCCTGCCCTGAAGGACCAATAATGCCCCAATCTTGCGTGAACTGAAAATAAATAAAAATCCACACCTGAATTCAATATAAGTCTTAAAGTATTGATCCTTGGGTAAAAATGGTAAAGACCAAAGTTGAAGCAAATTAAATTCTCTACGTAATTGCATATTATCATTTTTACGATAAACATGACAATAAACGAGATGATTGAGAAATAATGTTTTTACCCTATTTACAGTCTAACTCTACAAATATCGATCCTAGGGTAAAAGTTATATGAACCAAACTTGTAGGAAATTACATTTCGTATAATTTTCAGTATCATCATTTTTGCTCTAAAGTTGAGAATAACTGAGTTATTTGAAATACAAGAAAACACCCTTTAAATCAAGATGGCGGCAAACGCAATAGCTTGAGTTTAAAAAAATAAAATCGCTTCCGGGAATTTGACTGGACTATCTCTCATTTAGGAAGTCAACGTAGTGCTCACCAATCAAGGTACACACTAATCGTGGTCTACATCAATCGATGTGCATACCAATCAAATTGCGAATTTATAATATTGCATGTCAGTCTATCTCCACTGTATTCATTTATTAGGATTTTTTATTTGAGTGCACATAAAGTTTATATTGAAAAGGACAGTTTTTACATTTGCAGGTTTGAAAAAGTAGAAGTTAAAAATAAAATTACTTCAATAATTTTAATGAATATACATGAACAATTTAATTCATTAAGAATAAAAAAAACAATAAATGTATTTATGCTGGAAAGCAAGATATTTAATAAAAGCTTTATATGAAAATCAAAATTATAATTAAGAAAAATATAAGATGATAAAGAATAGAACGCAAGTAATTTTCCAACAGAAAAACAATTAAACTGATAGTTAATTGCCATATAAAAATTAGCTTAAAATTGAAAATAGCATTGTAATGTTACCAAATTGAATGTAAATTAATAGAATACATATCGAAAAATTGCGTTGATAACCGGCTATGTTCTCATTATTTGATTACCTACACACAAAGTTAAAAATACAAATGAAACTTATTTATTAGCAATAAAGAAATTTTTTCAAAATTGCGAAACAGAACTCAAATTGATAAGGTAAACAAAAGAGAGGATAAGTAATATATACAAATATAAGTCTATAAAAGTATAATAATAAATTATAACTCTAGTTTATTATCTGATGATGTCATAGTATATCAAAACGTTTGTGCTGATAACAATAAATTATAATTACCTAAAAGCTGGTATAATAATATTATATTATATATTATCCACCTTGAATTATATAGTTGTTATCGTTTACCTGGCATAGCCTAATCTAAAGTTAACCTAACTTAACTTATCAATTACTTTATAAATATTATTTTAAAAAACCTTCAATTTAGCATACTTTTAACAAAACTATGGATATTGATTTAAGTCTTTTTATACCCTCAAGTGAAAATCTTTGACTTTGAATGCTTTTCATTTCTAAACATATATATAATATACCGTCCTGGACTTTTTTATAAGAAATTACAAAACTAATATATTCCATTATTATTCTTACGGTTTTTGAAGCGTTTCAAAGGTAAGGTTAAACTTCTTATTCAATTTTTCGGATTACTCATGAATAGATTAATTTTTTATTAGTCACCACAATGCAAGTCACTGTATGCTATAGTCCAATAATTGTGTAAAATTGAAATGACATCGACTAAAAAATGTATATGAAGTAGCCCATCCAAACTGTTTGTATTGAAACAAGTCGAAAGATACATTCACTGCACTCAGCTTTAATGATTGCTTCAGTGACTTTAAATGAAGCTCACAAAAACATGAAACAACCATTTAATAATAAACAAATAATTTAAAAATGACAATGTTTAATTAATTTTTAATCTCGCCAATCTCCCAAGTAGTTACTTTAAAGCATGTTTCCTCATGGGGACAATCTCCAGCTTTACGTGCCCTCCGAAGCAAGAAAACGCCGGATTCAAACTTGGGCTAGGCTTTAGGTACTGATTGGTATAAAAATCACATCCATATTGTTATTGATTCATAGCAAGAAATGTGCCTGCTGCTATTTTTTTATTCCACATAATGATTTGCTCGTTTAGTTTAAATCTTGTTTAGAATTTTAAATGTTTCACAAATATGCAGTACGTACTTTGTTGCACTACCCACTGCTGAGCATTCTAAGTACTCAAAAATTAAAAAGAAATTTAGTGTAATTTTCATACAGCAATACTATAATGAGCCATTAGAAATATATTATATTGTTTACATAAATAGCGGTGTACAATTCGACAGCTTATCAAGTAACAGCCTTGAAATAACAATAAATAAAAATTTAATAACTGATCGTTTGCGTTATTTAGTCTACTTACAATACTAATTAGTACAGATATATTTTTTAATTCTAAATCGTAAATATTTCGTATGCAAAAATGCAATATATGTAATGTTAACTGATTTTGCGACAAACATGTAACATTTTACATGTGTCATTATTCAAAACGTGAAAGTATGAATGGTACGTGCACGAATTGTGCAATGACTGTTCTCGGCTTAATAAATACCCAGATAATGGTTTTAGAAAAATATTAAACCACACATTTAAAATTAAGGAATGTGAATCAATATTATTAATGATTGTCGTTAAGTAGTTTAATTAAAAATATAACAGTAGATCGGTAATAAAGAAAAGTTTCAAACAAAACTAACTGTTGTAAGTAGTGTATGCCCATTGCAAGAGAACTTGATGACTATTTAACGCCATGCACACGACTTTTATCTACTCGAATGAAGATAGTATGTTATTAGTCGATACCAATGCAAGTTAATGGGTTAAGTTAGTAGGAAGTAGACAAAGACTGCGTAGGTAGCGGAATAAATTTTCAGAAAAATTCTAAACTTGGTTAAATAGATTTTAGAAGTAATTAAAATTAAATAAATTACCTGTGTGTAAACTAATGGCACGCAAACGGTATCGTATCCTATTAGAGCGCCCAATCTTCTTCTGATATCGGACAATTCCGTCAAAAGGGTTTGTACTATGTGATCACTTGTTATCAACGATTCTTTCCTTGCTCTGTTTATAATATTGGTCGCCCAAACCAAAGGCATCCAGTACTTTGACATTGGCGTTTTTCCATCCATCAGCTCAAATATTTTCTTCTCGCTTTCTAACATCAGACCTGTAATGCAACTGTAATTAATGATGATTGATTTATAGGAAAGCTTTATTTTAGTATCACTAAAAATTGTTCAATTCTGGTAAGTAGCTTTGGAAATTTTTAGTTCCTCTTATAATCAATTCTACTTCCGTTGCCACCCATTATTATTGTAACTTCCGCACTTCCTGTTCGACTGGTACACATTTATAGGAAATTGTTGAGGCATATCGAAACGTGGGATAATTATCACAATTGAAATTGATTCAATGCTACATTAAGTTCATGCAGTCAGAGTGTATATTACATCTAATTAAATTATTAACAAGTTTCAACACATTCTAATTTTTAATACAAATAATCAAAATATCGTCATAGATTTGTCTTCATAATTTAAAATAACTCATCCTTAAATGAAGAGAAATATAAACTAGAAAGTGTATTTTTTACAGAACTGTCTGTTATTCTAATCAAACTTGGCGCCAGTAAATTAAAATATTTTTATTGGTTTGTGTGATAAATATGTTTTGAATCAAATAAAAACATTTAATTAATTACGTTTTCTATTTGTATTTAGTATGTAGGTATATTTAAATTTATTAATTAAGCCTACCAACCGTATAGATAGTCCACTTCTAGCCCTAGCGAATACCTACTAAAATAGATTATAATAGATATTCTACTAATAAATAAATGAAAAATTATAAATAATAATATACCTATATTTATTATATAATATTGAATTTAATATTTCCTAGTAACTACTAATTTATTATAAGTCAAATGTTAAAACAAATTCTAATAAAAAAATACTTGGAACAGTATTAAATTTTAATAGTATTAATGTAAAAATTACAGTTTTCCACAAAAATGAAATAAATCTTTCGAGAAGTTCATAATTTTTTTTCAGTTGCGATCTAATTAATTAAATAGATTGCTGCAACCATTGGATGTTGGATGATCTGAAATCATGCCATTTCCTTGATATTTGCAAAGCTATCACGTATTATGCACAAACGTGCCCTACAATTTCTAAGAAGGTGTAGTGCAATAAACTATTGAAATGTGTTACAGTGTTTTATTATTCGGTGTCCCATAATTTATTCCAAATTTACGAAATAGCAACAATCACGTTCTATTATCACTCGACAAGTACTTTCATCTTATAATGCAATTTGCAAGTCGAAATTAAAATGTATCTTAAATATTATGTAGTGCATTTAAATAATACTTAAACTATATTATATTGTTCATTCCGATTGCACTTTAGGTATGACCTTAATTTAAATTTAAAAGTTACAACTACGTTAGTATACGTAGGTATATACTTACGTGTTTAGTAAATGTTATAAAGGTACGTAATGAGGTAATAATTAATCGGATACCACAGATGATGAAAAGTATGCACGTTTGTTAGATATTAGGAAATGATGTTACAATAATGTGGTAGTGTAAATTTATGGACAGTGGCATGGTATTACAATCTATATTATTAATTTTAATTCTGCCTGGTTAAAAACATTGCAATAGATATTAAAACTTACCAGAGTCAACAACGTGTTGCCAGGTTGGAAACCGTTTCTTCACTCTTAATGAAACCCTCTGCAATGTGATTACATAAGCTAATACAGCATACCTAACTATATTTCTTCTCATCAGTCTTTGTCGTTCGTCCTAAAACAATATATTAATTTCAGTAACTGGTATATAAAAACTCCTTTCGCTAGATCATGGTATATTAACACTCAGATTATGCACATAGATTATAAAAAAATGAATTTCTCGTTTTAGATCATCTAAACATTTTATTAAAAAAAAAATCAAAAACAATATGTTACTGTCAATGATGACAATTCGGCCATTGACGTCAACGACTATGTATTTTGGGCGATACTGATAATATTTAAAATTACAAATGTGGTTTTTACATCATTGTCCAGGCAATGACGTTAATGCCCAACACAGAGCGGGCAATGATGAAACTACTATTCTACAGATTCCATATTCTATCACTGTTAGTGATAGCCGTTACACACGTTTCGTACGTCGCCGAGTTCAAGCTTCCCTGGAGAGATCGCACCTCCCAGTCAAAGTGAATTGATTTTAAAGATGTTTTTAGTGAGTAAACGCCAGCCAAAGCGGCTCGGAGCGCAGCGAAAGGCTGCGTATGGTCAGTCAATTTGCGTTTGTCTAAATTAAATAAAAATCCCTGTTCACGTATGAGGCCTTGAAAAGGGCCCAGTTGCTGTCATTTACACGGAAAAACGAGTTCACGACAATTTTGCTGTTACTTATTAGTATTTATTCTATAATGTCATCATTGTCCAATACATTTTGATCATTAACGTCATTAACCGGCAAAGACGTAAATATTACAATCAGTCGAAAATATTTACATCATTGGCCACCATTAGCAAGTGTTGACATTAATGGCCGCTCAATGACGTTAATGGCCAGCGTACATGAGCATTGACGTCATTGTCCGGCTATTGACGTCATTGACCGTAGCATATACAATTAACTCAAAAATTATAAGTTTGATATGTTAACCATTTCATAATTTAAACAGTATTAACCAGAAGGTTAAAATAAAATGATTTTAATTAGATGAATTGAATTATTAAAAAAATTCTACATACGTAAATACCAAACATACTTTTTTAGTTTTTTGAATAGAAGTCAGCATATTTTCTGATACTAGTTTTTTTCATATTACACTTTATGAGTAAATTACAATATTCCGTATCAGTTCTTCCGTAGAAATAAGAATAAGAATATTATATTCATAATCAAATTAAGCATTAAAAAGCCTTCTACGGGTTTTCCATATAATTTAAAATGTTATTTAGCTCATGATATAATAAATTCCGACAACAAAATTGCTTGTGTTGGTTTTCATTTAATTTTATGCAATATCATCATACTTGTACCTACATATTTGTTCACTTACTCATTAAAGTTTCACTTGAATTTTAAGAAAAAAACTATCCATTGAAATTTATAACAAATAATGTTTATATATATTTGCATAAGCTCAGATTGAGAATTCTAATTGAAAACCAAGTTGACACTATGGTCTGAATATAAAAAATGTATGCACAGAAAACAGAATTGTATTGTTTTACCTATTACATGAAATTAAGAAATTATTCTGTACCAGCCCCAATCACTCAACATTTATAAACGACGTTAACTACGCCGATGGTATTTCCAACTAGATCTCTAACCTAATCTCTAACTTAAGTTTTAACGTAACCTTTTCCCTAATCACTAACCTACCCCTAACGTAAGCTTAAACTTAATTACTAACCAAATTCATAACTTAATAGCTAACTAAAGTCAATTAAAAAATATGTTAAAAAATTATCAAATATTAATTTACGGGAAAAAAAACCAGCTAATCCGGTTTTCATATTTTGTGGTTGGTAAATTACATTACATGTTATCAAGAGAAATTATTTGGTTAATTTTTAAGAATTTTAGTTATGCATACTGACAGGACGGTTAGACGGACATGAGAGACATGCAATAATGCAAAATATTCTAATAAGAAAATTAATTTTTATTTCCCTTCTGGTTTTCTTTTTTTTTTTATTGTAAGAATTGTGTATATATTTTTTTAAATTAAATTAAATTAAATATAATAAATAAGCATGTAAAGCACTTAAATGTTAAAATGTAATTTTATCCAAAAGCTTTTTCTTTTACTTGGGCGTTTTTGGTTTAAAGTGTTATCATAGATATAGAAAATGCAAAAAACTTACTATTTAAAATGGGTTCGGATTCACGGCTACGACGCCGACGGATGGATAAGATTGAAAAATCGACTCAAGATTGTATCTCGAGGTAAAAGCATTCTTAACAATTATGAGAAAACTAAATAAATCGTATAAAATTAGTAATAAATTATTGTATTCATGTTATTCCTGAATCTTTTATTAAAATAATTCGCTTTCTTATAATAACTATGTTTCTGTAATAATAAATTATAATGAATTGAAACGACATCAGACAAATAAATAAAATTAATTGTATAGAAACTGAGTCAAACTTCCTTTGATTTTACATTCTTTTTAATTTTTATTTTATATTTCCGTTGGTAATACCATAATTTTTTTTAAATACTTGCAACTTTAATAAATCCTACAATTTTATTGAAGTTAAAAAATGGGCTAATCCCATAAATTTTTTTTATTATTAAAATCAAATATTTAGATGTAAATAAGGTCCCTCAGCCATAAAAAAAATTTTTTTGATTAATTTTTGGTCATCAAATTCAAATTTAAAAATTGAAAATTTTTTAAAAATCTAAAACGCGGTAAATCGTGACGTAGAAACAAGTTGTCCAATGACAAAAATGATAGATTTAGGCCACTCCCCTTAGCGACACTTGGAAGTTATTTTGAAATGTCAATTCGAAATTAGGTTAAATGAGTATATTTTGATAATTAAAATTTGAAATAAAGTTACAAAATTTTGTTATTATTTGTAAGTTTGTAAAATATTTTGGGTTTTGGGTTGTTCTCCAATACTGTTATTGTGGTTTTCCTTCTTTCGGTTCTTTGAAATTTATAACTTAATTCATCCGAGCCTGTAGATGGTACATACGCAGAACCTCCATTGTTGCTACCGGTCGACTTAGAAGAAGATAACTGTGTGTGCTTTTCTTTACAGTTGACTACAATTTTCTTTTTTATATGAATAGGAGATGTTTTCACATCCACAACGTTAATTTTTGTAGTATTTGTTTGAACACTACGTACTGTATTTTTCAAATTTGTTTGTATTCCAACTGATTTTGTCGATGGAAGTAATGAATCCATTTTAGGAGCCACCGATATAACACCCGAAGCACATGGCATCAAACTACATTCTTCGACATTCTGTGGTATAGAAAAAAGATTCCTCACAACTTTTGATTTTGATGGCATTTTGCTAATTTTTGAATATTTTTTATTTAATATTTTCCAACTTTCTTTTTTAGGCAGAATTCGTTAAGCTTTTCGAGAGGGTTTCTAAAGGAGAATTTTCAATAAACTTATGTGGTACCACACCATGTTTAATTTTTAACTTACTTCCCATAGTTTTAAAGTACATCAAGTTTTCAAAATCGTGCTCAACATCAAAATGATATTCACAATAATGCCATAATGATTTTGGATAAAATGGTAATGATATTCTTGCTGTTTCATACGATAACTTTCTTGTAACTAGATCCATCGGAACGGAAAAAAATACTTTTTCAAAATTATTTGTGGTATTACCACATCTAGAAATGCCTTCTTCTTAGTAGGCATTTTGCAAAATATAACAAACTGTAATAACTTCCTTGTTAGGTTTTCTATTGGATTTAATTTTAATCCGATGATTTGAACTCAAAAATTTACACTAAAACTTTTAGGCTTAAAACCTTTGTCAACAAATAAGTAAAAGAATTTCTTACTCTATCATACTAACCATTTTGTATGATATTTATGAAAGCGATTGATAAACTTGATATCAAATATTATTTAACTGTGTTGCATTGTTTGAACCACAACTTTTCTGTAAGTGAACTTTTTAAAAAAGCACTTCTTTGAAATTATATTTTTATTGCTTTTTTAAATCATAATTTAACTTCATCTGCTACTCAATTTTAAATTCAACAAACAATTTTATTTGAGGTTAAGATGTTGACGTTTAAAACATTTTGTATGTTATACTTAATATAAGACGTACAAGAGATATTTTATCTCTGTCTTGTACATGTAACTTTCGTAACGTGTGAAATGAAATTATATGAACTATAAATGGAACGTTTCCATTGGAGGAAAGTTTACTACGTCACTTTTTGGCGACTTTTCAAATGTATACTTTTAAAATAATCAATTTATATAATTAATCCAGTATTTTTAAATAATTTTTTTTGAATTATTCTATGTATTTTATTGCCGGCCATCGATTTTCATAGGCAAAAACCAAATTTTCGACTACTAGGGATTACCCCATTGTAGCAAAAACTCGGCTTTATAGTCACGAATATCGCCATTGTCGGACATATATTTGACAAGTGTTAAAATTTATGATAGATTGGCGTTAGAAATAAAAGTAAAATTGCAGTATTTTTTTAAACAGCAGCTTAAAAAATAAAAGGAATATTAAATTTAAAAATACTGCAATTAAAGTTAAAATTAGTAAGTAAATTATTAATATGAATGATAACTAATTTAATACCTACTCACCCCTCCTGGAATACCAGCATTAAGGAACAAAGCCAGAGTATCTGGCCAAGGAAGTAATTTGTACTGTTGCCACCATCTTCCTACTACTAATGTTACATAAAATCCCATTACAAAAGACATGGGAATAGTTTCACTTTGTTGTCCAAAATAAAATCTGATTTTTTCAAATACTCTGAAATAAAACTTTAATTATATCTTTTGCAAAAAAATTACACTACGATGCTATAAGTGTAAGTTAAGTATACTATATTATACTATTATAGTACTGAACTGGGCGAATAGAAGTTTCCTAGTATATTTTGTTCAACATTTTAATATTAGACTATAATAACAGAAAAGATTAAAACATAAATTAACAAATCCACACTGATAAATTCTCAGAATAAAAAAAGAATGATTTTATTGGCATAGGTGGTACCTGTTTACTTAAAATACAAGATTCACATTGTATAAAATATATTATACATCTGCAAAACAAGAATTTTAATTCTGAATGTAATATGTTTTTAATAATAGTTTAAATTTTCTTTGTTGATAATTTAATATTTATTTATATTTGTAATTTTAGCCTTCAAGACCTTAATATGACGCATTTGCTTTTCATATAACATATGTATGCACATATATGTACCTGTGTACATAATATGTTTCTATACTATATGCACGTCAATGAAACCGCATTGGAATTTATTGTCAAGTTGATTGTGCACTCGCAAAATTGAAAAAATAATGATTATTTGCTTTACACATTTTGATTACTTTTTACATTGAGTTTAGTCAAAACTATGTTTTGAAATTATCTTCTTTCTTGTACATGATGTAGTGAGTCCTGAATCAAGGAAAGTCCATTTGAGAAGATCTTTCGTACAGATTGCAAACCTCGGTAGTTTGACATTATCTATCTACCGAAATAAAGTTTTTGTATGATTAAATGGCTATTGATTCATTCGTGTAAGTAGTTGCTTCTGAATCCATTTTGCGAACTTAAATTTAACATCTTTACTGAGCAGAAATACTACAAATACTATGTTTTATTTGTGGAATAGAAAATTCTATAAGGTTAACTTGGATAAATTGATACATTAAACTAATCATCAGCATAGTCTCTAATAGACAATAATTAATTAGTTTAGTTATAATAATTGTCATTAAATACTACTAAAAGGATTATAAGATGTACTAAAATTGAAATTTACATTGCTTTCTTGTAAACAATAGTTGGTACACAATATGTACATACATTCCAACACCGATTCAAGGCTATGAGGAATTATTAGTGCTTTCAGGAGAATATATTAAAATCACAACATTGTATATTAACAGAATACCAACACGGAAATAGAATAATGAAGGAAACTGACATTGCAATTAAGTTGAAAGATTTGTTAGATTGCATATGTTACAAAACATCGAATAAAGTTTTATAAATTCAAATATAAAATTCAAAGTTTTCGTTTATATCTTCAATAAATATTCAAAAAAATATTCAATTAAAATATATTATTAAATTATATAATAATTCTTTTCATATACAAAGCAGAAAGCTTACATGCAAACAATTTTTAATATATAAAATTAGATTTGATAATATATTTAAAATTAATATTTGTTTTAGCTATTATATACGAAATAGTTAATATATGATATTCAGAAATATTACTTCTTATATTATGAAGTTATTTTTTTTCTAAAAACTCTTGTACTAAGCCAATGGAAATATTATGAAAATTATGAAAGTTATGTAAGTATAAAATAAATATAATATAATATACCTATTATAAACAATAAAACTTTAAATAACTAGTTAAATTCAATAATATAATCAAATTATATTTTTTTAAGCTTTCGACGACTTTTATCGTCTGCTTCAGATATTTATTTAATATAAATAAATATACCTATTATAAGAACTACTGAGAAAAATTACACTAAAGAATTAACCACCTATTGATGTACTATTTAGCCAATTAATAGCCAAAAATGTGCACATTGTTAATTATTATCAGTTTACACATAATAAATATTATTTTTATTTCATCATCACACGAGGGAGAACCGCCGAGAAAATTTCGTGTAGTACAAGTGAAACGAAATCTTAGGACACCTAGCAAATCTTAGAAAATTTTGAAGTAATCTGAGGAAATCCCGAAAATTGTAGAAAATTTGAGGAAACAGGAAATCCGAAGAAATTTTAGGAAATCCAGGGTAATCTAGGGAAATCCATGAAACCTCGTAAAAGAAAATCTGGTTTACCAAAATTTTGATTGTGGTTTTCCCTTCGTCATTACTTTAAACTATATTACTAGCACAAATATACAATTTATTACACCATAGCATTTTAACCTTCTAACCTCCATTATACGTTGATTTTCATATTATTATTAATTGTGCATCAAAAACTATCTTAGTAGAATACTAAAAGTAAAAATTATGAGATCTATTTGGGTTATGAGTTGGTTGGTTGGTCATTATTTAAGAGATGTCTACATTCTGGACAAAAAGATTTGTACTGTAAATCAATAATTAATTCTGAGATTTTAAATAAGTCTACTGTTGTGTTTAATAGGTTTAATATTAAGGTCGGAGAGACAATACATGTAAACAAATTTATTCATTGGCTAAGTGGGTATTATGAAAGTATAAAATAAAATAAATTTGTCTGTATACTTACTTTCTTTGTTCTGGATTTAGTGCAAATCTGTATACTAGATTTATTGAATAATATAGTAATAAATAAGCTAATAATTCTCTCCATACTAATTTGTACACACTTCCTCGCCATCTGCAACAAAAAAACTCATGTTACTCAAATAATTTTATCAAATTTAAATCATAAAGAAATCATGTAAATATCAAAACATAAGGTTGTAAGCAATGTTTCTTAATTTAATTAATTGGACAAATTAGTAGGTATACCTACTATATTTATAGAAATTGTATGATATTAACTATAGTATATACCTGCTTATTGTTTTACTTAAAATCAATGTAAATTTATCAAGACATGCATACTGGATAAAATAAGAGATTGCCGTCCTTCGTGAATTATTATGTTAGATTGTAGGAAAGATCAATATCAACGACATTTGAATTATATGAGCTGATAAATAAATATAACTTATAAAGTTTGCAAAATTGCTTCATATAAACATCAGTATAACATTATTATTTAATAATAATATAATATAGTTTCATCAATGGAGTTGGATTGATATGGCTTTATAATGTTCAAGAAATATTTTTTAATAATAATTCTCAACAATAATAAATCCCGAGATATAAACAGAAAAACTACGACTGTATGAATTTGAACCGGGCGAAACCGGGTAGAAATGAAAACGGCGTGCTTTAATGATTAATCATTCAAAAGCTATTTCAAAATTAATGATTTAAAAAATTATACATACAGGAAAAGGTCCTTTCTATTTGCACTTAAAGTTTCATAATATTTTAATCAGTATCTACTTACTTTACTAGAACAAAATTTGCAAAGTTGGCATTTTATAAATTGTTGCATATTAAATTATGCATTTTTACATGAAATTTCTGTCTCGACAATACGAAAACTATTTGTATTAAATTTTATATTTACCATTAATATCGACCTACTTTTGTGGAATATAATTTTATTAATAAATTTTTGATTTACAAAACGCCATAGTAGGAGCTCAAAAATTTAGAAACCGATAGTAGGTAAGTTTCCTTTCACCTATAACATCCGATTATAAATTGTTCTAATAAAAATCACTTTTATGTCAAAATTTAAAATATTTATTTAAATTCGCAACAGAAATTATATTACTTTCTCTTAAAAGAGCTTGATAAAATATTTCTTAATCAATTTAGGAAGAATAAAATGGTGGATAATTTACTGGAACTTAACTTCATTTCTTACAATGTTCTGTTGAATCGATCTCAGTCAAACAAATTTTAAATTTAGTGAAGGTAACATTGAGACCAAAAAACAGGCAATCAACTTTGTTGATATGAATTTACGTAGGTTATCCACACCAAAATAAAATATTTGCAGCATTCATGTAATATTTACATTTTGTTGTTGGGTGCCTACTAACGTAAGTCAATTGCTTTGAAATGCATTTATTGCATTGATTAACAATTCATTCAGACGTTTCGCCCTATACTATACAAAATTGCTATTGTTCTAGACAATAGAAGCAATGGTGTATTAAAATTATACGGCAGGTGTGTTAGTACATTCTCAAAACATAATTTACACACAATAAATTACTGATGACACTATATTAATCTGTCGGCGATTACATAATCATCAATACATAACAAACATTCCAAAATAAAAAAGAAGCTGAGATAAGTAAAAACATAGCATGTTTTCCAGTTGATGAAATTTTCCAATTTGAGAATCGCTCTCTCCATTTTTATCATAGAGGCTAAACCCCCAATTTTAGATAAATAAAATTTAAAAAAATAAAATAATAATAAAACCAACAGCACAAAAATTGATGTAGTAAGTAACCTACGGTATATCACTTTTGAAACAATATGATTGTAAATTAAAATTAAAATTAAAATAATTCTGTACGTAAAAATCTAATGCGTAGCCATATGCATGATATAAACAACGAGTTGAAAAATTAATAGTTTATCTTCATAGAGCAATACTTTAATAAATTCTTAAAGATATTAGCATATTTTGTTGCGTTTTAAAAAATAATATATTAAAAGAAATTCTTCATACTAAATATTTTCATAAGAGTAGTATTATAATACAGTAAATTAATATCAGACGTAAGTTTTTTATATCGCATGGCAATATTATGGCCATGACATAAAAATTTTGTCAAATATACGAACCATCCTCGTTCGTGTATTGTTTTGTTTCAACTGTTATTATACTTTAATAACATTGTAATCCACAGCAGTATTAGTTCTCCACATCTAGTTTATTCATAACAGCCCAATAATCATAGACACACTATCATATCATTCCCTAATTGCAATCATATTAATTAATTATTGGCTAAGCTTTAATGCTCCAATAAGATAAATTTTAAAAAATTGTACTGTACCACTACTTGAAGTCAGAGCAATAAAAATAAATATGCTTGATTTCAACCTAACAGACTTTCAGAAAATATGTATACACAAAGTTATTACTTTGGTTTGGATAACATTCGCTAGATTTATATCTACGGACTTTTATTCTAAATGTTTTTCAAAGTAAAGTTTTGTCTTAATTGAATATAATCATTGAGTATATGAGTTTATAAAGAGACGCAAGCATATGGAGGAATTGCAAATAGTATATCCCTCTCACTCAAACAACAATCTGTTCTTTTTTATCTTTACTCCCCTGCCGTCCCATGTCCATAAACTAATCGTATCGACAACTAGTGCTTTTAAAAGCAGCGGACAACACTAGCAACTATGATAAGATAACAAACTCGGAGAGTGCATTCCTAATTAAATTAAATCGTTTTGATTACGTGCGCATTTTAAATAGTAGACGTTTATAGTATTTCTTTTAAATATAAATTACTCATTAAATTTAGAAAAACTTTTGCAATTTATGAAATTTAATGTACCTACATAAATAAAACCCTACAAAAATAAAAACATCAATTTTAAATAAGATTCCGACACAAGTAAATTATGAAATTATCTTTATTATATTATTGAAGATTTTAATATTACAAATTAAGCTGCGAATTGCACTTGCTCGATGTTGTATTCAATTTCTAAGAACTTATATTATTAATCAAAAAAAATAACGACAAACATAATTATTACTTTCCCATTTACGTAGTAAAGGAAAGTAAGTATTGTAATCGAGTAAAAAAAATTTTTGAACTAGCATTTTTTCCATAGTCTATAAGTCCGTACAAATCGTTTGAGACAAATTTTGCAATGATGTCCGGATGTGTGTGCGTATGTGCGTGTGTGTGTGCGCGATTTTTTCGTCCACGATTTTTTCAAAACGCATAAACCGATTTTATTCAAATTTCATATACTGGTTTGTAACAGCAATCTCGAGAGCTGATTAGATTTTGGTTGAAATCCATACGTTATTTTTTTATTTATTAAATTTTAATTATTTTTTTATTACTTTTTTTTAAATTTAAATTTAAATTTATTATTATTATTATTATTATTATTAATTTAGTAATAAGTTATGTGTTGTCACATCAAATTTTTTTAAGTCATATTCGTGTACTCCTATGTTAATAATGTAAATTCTACCTTTTGAAGATCTTTTTTGACACATAAAAATTACTTTTACAGCAAAACTTATTAGACACTTTTTGTTGGAAATGAAATCCCTTTAATTTTTGTTTATATGCATTTTTCCGTTTCGTCGAACCGTTTCCGTTTTATAGGAACTTAAAAAAGGCTCTGTTAAATACAAAAAATATTTTCATCTGTATCTTAGAAACGGTGCTACAAAATGGGAAAATATATATGAACAAAATTATAGGAAATGAAATATACAATAATAAATGTTTATTCATATTTTTGTTTCGGTGTACCAATGTTGAAGTACAGACAGTGGCGTAACAAGCAGGTGAGGGACCCGTGTGCGAAGTTGTTAACGGGGGCCCTGCTTTTATAAAAGACAAAAAAAGTTGTATACATGACGATTTCCATGCAATTCCAGGGATTTCCAAAGAATTCCTTCCAAACAAGAGCGGATATAGCGACGAGTAACTACCCAACCCTTTCTTAAAATTTTCTTAAAATTTCACGCTCGTTTATTACTAAGGGGCCGTCCTTTAATCACGTGAGGTTTTTTATGCCATTTTTTTACCCCCCCCCCTTTGGTGATACGTCGTGAGGTTTTAGGCTGCCCCTACCCCCTACCCAACGTCACGTGTATTTTTTTTTGAAAAATTTCTTCAAGTAGAGAGACAGAGAGACAGAAAGTCGCGGGCAGCGGGACGACAAGTGGCATCACAAGGTCCAGTGCCGGAAGCCAGTTGAGAGCTAAATATTGTTGTTATGTTGCTTTTTAGGCATAAATTTGCTCGCTCGGGATATCACGGGGTAACAAGAAAATATACACGTGATTTTCACAGCATCCCTCCCCCCCCCCCCCATCGTAATCAATCATGATGTTATTCTAACCCCCTCCCCCTGTTAGAACCTCACGTGATTAAAGGACAACCCCTAATAAGTGGAAAAATGATAGAGAAAATAATTGTCATATGCAAAAGTATAGGGAAATTTGAGGAAATCTAAAATATTATAGACTACCTTTTTTTGCTTTTTCCATTTTCTGAGATTTCATTGGCTTTAAAATTTTCTCGAGTTTCCTAAGATTTTCTTGAAATTTCTATGGATTTCTTGAGATTTTCTATATTTCTACAAATTTTCTAAGAATCTGTTTCTTGAGATGTCTTGGAATTTTTCAGAATTTTTACAGATTTCCATTCACTAGTACACACAATTTTTCCGTCGATTTCCCCTTAGTTTGTAGTAATTGGAAAACCGAAGGAAATAAAATCGTGATATACAAAAGTGAAAAGAAATCCAAGCAAATTTTAGGGAAATTCCAAGAAATCTTAGTAAAACTTAAAAATGCTATTTTCTTCCCAAGGAAATCTTGGGAAATTTAGGAAATTTTTGAATACCATAGATTAATTTTTTTATTTCTTTTTTTATTTTTCTAAGACTGCCTGGCAAAGGCAGATATAACAGGAAATCAACCCCCAGTCATGAGATTTAAAAAAGCAACGAAATTGACTACGGCTTATTTTGTTGAAATTTTAAAAATATTAAAATAAAATATTCTGATTAAAATACATAATATATTTATTCCCCCATCCTAGATCCGCCCTTGAATTTAGATTTCAAGGCTGTATTAGATTGCAACAACTTCATAATTTTAATAGTCTATCCCTGGTGCGCATAAAGAGATTAACGAGATTATCATTCCAAAGAATTTTGGGGGAGAAAAGTAACATAACAAACAAAGTAAATAAATAAAACAGAATAAAAACGTGGGAGGGTTTTAACTTTAATTTTTTTTTCAACAAATATAAATGGGGGGTATGGAATACCCTTCAGTGCACCAGCACAGAAAGCGCAAAAGTGTGTGTATACGTTTTGTGATTTATTTTTGTTATAAAAATTTTTCACTCTGTCAGAAGAAATATATTTATACGTCATTTGTATACAATTCGTACATCATATTCACTCATCATGTACCGTAAAAATTCGCACCGGCTGTCTGGGGGTGTGGAACACCCCTCAGAACATTGTAATTGTAAGACCTTTTAGAAAGTTAAATTCTTGGAACGGAAAATCCTTTAACTATAATTGCTGGTGCAATGGGGGGTATTCCATATCCCCACACCCCCCGGTTTGAAAACCCAAAGGTGTGTGCGTATACGTTGTGTGATTTACCTTCCTATGAAAACTTTATATTCTCTTAGAACAAATACATCTACATATCATTTGTATACAAACAAAATGTTTTAGTGTATATTTATAAAACATTTTGTATCTCTCACCGGGGGGTCTGGAACACCCCACAGAATATTATAGTAAAATTCCTGGTATGGAAGTCACAAGTTTAATAGCATGGAAATCACGGTGACCTGGGGCTATTCTATACCTCCCCCCAGACTTCAAATAGCATCTAGTTGTGCACCTCCTACTTTTGAGAACTTTTTTAAGATTGAAACTGGGGGCCCTTTCAGCAGGGGACCCGCGTGCATCGTACCCACCGCACCCTGGTAGTTCTGCCTCTGAGTACAGATATTCAAAAAATATTTTGTGAATTTACCGAGTCTTTTTTAAGTCACTGCAAAACGGAAACGGTGCGACAAATCGAAAAAATGGATATAAACAAAAATTAAGAGGATGAAATTGGCGACAAAAAGTGTCTAATAAGTTTTGCTGTAAAAGTAATTTTTGTGTATCAAAAAAGGTCTTCAAAAGCTTGAATTTACATTGTTAACATAGGAGTGTACGAATACGACCGTGAGTGATATAATTTATTGTAGTTTAATCTGAGTAAATATGATAGGCGCCTAAAGTTATTAGCCTGGGGCGCTAGACTAGCTAAATCCGGCACTGACAATTCCTAAACAATTTCATTTTGATAATGATGCCGACAAATTTTTCATTATGTATCGTAGTTCTATACTGCATTGTAAAAAAAAGTTTATTTTTGTCAATAGAAAATTCTTAATATCACATTTAATTTGTTTAGCAATATTTTTTAATATGTTTAAAATGTTCGGGGAAATAAAATTAGCATTTCGTTTTTATTAATAAGATTGGGATCGTCATCTTGTTTCAAATGTCGTTTCTAAAGTTTTCGTAATTAGTATCTTTTATTAATTTATATGAAACATTATCCTGTAACGTACGCAACTGAACAAAAAACTTATGCTCCCACACCTTTTTGAATTTGCGCACTTAGCATTATAAGCACGTATTACCAGATCCGCCGATTATAATAAACACGCTCCGCGAGGTACGCTCTCTGCACCTTGCTAACAGATTGATACCACTGTGGATCGTGAGAAATCTCGCGATCCACAATTGAAATCATTAGGTAGCGCCATCTAGTTGTCACGACACTTTTATATTGCATTAAAACATATACAGCTGCGCCTCTTGATAAACTCATATACTCAATGATATAATGTAAATTTAAGTTTATTGTGTACACTGACCATGAAATAAAATAAAATGCGTAAAGTTTACATATGAGAATATCAATAATATTATTGCTTTAACTCAGTGAGGCGTAACCCACATAACAATTTCTGTGGGATCTGAGTGCTCACAATGAATTGTTTTTTTAAATATTCAACAGCTTTTTTTATTTTTTTATATAATATAAAGTAATAATTTTATAAACTATAAAACTTCAAAAGAACAAGTTAAATTAAATATTATAATTGAAATTATATTTTAAGCTTTCAGCGAAGTATATCGCCTTCGTCAGAAATTTATTTATAAATTTATTAATTTTTATATTTTAATTTATTTATAAATTTATTTATTTTTGTATTCTAATTTATTTATAAATTTATTTATAAATAAATTTCTGACGAGTTAATTCAGTTGGATAATAGTCAAGTCAGCCAGCAGTTAAAAGTAGTATAGTTAAAGAAGAAATACATTCAATTTCATTTTCTCCCTCAAATTATCTCTTAAAAATATGCCATCTATATATTATTTTCAAATATTATCTCAAATATATTTACTAATATTTCCAGCAGTGAATTTGGATATAAATTAATGAAGCAAAAGCCCTTGACTTTTAATAATTAACCGATGTGCCCGGTTTTCCTCGAGTGTGATTTAATGTTTCCCAATGCAAAAAATTTATCCTCAATCCCAGGTTCTCGACTTCAAAACCTAACACCTTGAAAAATGAGCGTAATAAGGTAGTTGTATGACCTTCGAAAGGGTGGTAGCTTCTTCATAATTTTAAAAATTCTTTCCAAAGCTATTTGGAGACTAACGACGCGACGCGACGTGCTGAATACAGCACTATAGACCACTGACACTAAAAAATTCACATAGTTCTGATTTTGTGGTAAATACCTACCAGTAGTGTAAAACCAAATTTGCAGCTTCAAAAGACTTGTGCTAACTTCGTGGTACTTGAAAAACCTCGAAATTTTTCAACTGATTTTAGTTTTTGGCCCGAAACTCCTAAAAGGATGCTTCCTACGGAAAAAGTCACTCCATCCTCTTTTAAAGCTGTAAAGATTTCCTACAATTTGAGTACAAGCTCAACTTTTTAGGTCCAATAGATCCTAAGATGCAAGACTTCAAAAATTGGATTTTTCCCCAAAATGTTTCAAATTTCAGTTTTTGTCGTCTGTTGGGCTAAATACGAGTATTGGCTGTACTTCTCATTATACGATATCCATCATTGGATATAATGTATTAGAGCAGTTATTTAGCTTTAATTTAAGCCCCGAACCAAGTCTGTAAGCCCAACAAGTACTTCCGTTATCTTAGAAAAACAAAAATTGGGGAAATCGGGGTAGGGACAGAAATTATTGGAGTCTGACGATTTGCGGAACCAATAATTGATATTGTTAACAAGGAGGAAGGCTAACTAAATCAATAAGACCCTCAATATTTAAAGTGAAAACATATTTTATTTCTAAAATCTTACATTATAACATATTATCTTAAATTTAAAAAAAAAGTGTAATTTAAAAAAAATAATAATTTCAAAATGTACGTGTTGAAGACTTCACAATTCCGAAAGGTTGGTCCTCGTGTGCTGTTGATCCTTAGGATGAGAAGGTGATAGGTGGGGGGCTGTCGAGGTCTTCCTCATGTTCAGTGTCGTCGATTTTAACGGGGACAACGTTTACACAAGTGTTTCCTCGACAGAACTTGCACAAAGCAGAGCACTTCAGAGCCCTGATTTTTGGCATGAGCAAGTTCCTCTCTTGCGCCATTTATAGGAAAGCAATTTGAGGAGTGTTTGTGGGACAGGGTCTGTAGTATTTTGTAAGGGGAGGAGACCCTGGTTGTTTCCTACTCCAACCCCAGTTGAACGGGTCCTTATCCACCCCCTAAACACTTCTGAACCTGGTGACACATCCGATAGCTGTGTTGAGCAGCAGCTTTTTTGGTTGGGGGGGGGAGTAGACGAGTCAGATAAACCTTTGCGTTCTTCTTAACCCGACAGTCGACAAAAACCAAAATTTTGAACTTTTTTAAAAAAAATCCAATTTTTGAGGTTTTTAATCTTCGGATCTATTGGACCTAAAAATTTAGTTTGGGCTCAAATTGTAGGAAATGTTCACAGCTTCAAAAAAGATATGAGTGACTTTTTCCGTAGGAAGTATCCTTATAGGAGTTTCAGGCCAAAAACTAAAATTAGTCGGAAAATGTCGAGATTTTCGAGCACCATGAAGCTGCAAACTTGATGTTACACTACTGGTAGGTATCCTAACAGCATTCTACAAAATCAGAAACATGTGATTTTTTAAATGTTGGAAGTCTAAAGTCAGTGGTCTACTACTGCACTTGTAGAACCCTAAGCCCCTTCTCAAGTTCGCCTAGAGCTTGAGTCTGCAATTCAAATATAGCCCTTACAGAAAAAAGTTTAATAGTTTCATTTCACTATCTTCAAACCGTATCAAGATTATTATGATTTTACAAATTAAATACATAAAATATATATAGGTATAATAAGATATCTTTCTTTTTAAATACATTATATTATGTATGTATAATATTATATTATTATATAGGTACCTAATCAAAGTTTGTCTTGGAATTTATTCAATAAATAAATTCATTAAAAAAAAGTGTAAATTTTAAAATATAAAAATTAAATACCTCCAGCCATAAAATAATTATTATACAAGTAATTCATTATTTTTTCGATGATTTGTAACAAACATTTCATTATGTAAAATTGATGAATAAACGCAATATTTTAGTTAAACTTAAATAGTTAAGCATCAATTTATTTTTTGCCATTTTAAGTACAAGGTCAATTAATTAAAACAGGTTCCAAAATTAAAATTGAACTAAAGAAGAGTTAAGTTGATATTAGTGCTTACAAAAACTAGTCTATCAATTATTATTTATTGGTAAAAAATTAAAAGAAAACAATAACAAAGGTTTAAAATTTATGACCAAAAACTGCAAATTAAATAGGTACTTTTTTAGTATAAAAAATATCCTCGTAAATCTTATACAAAAATGTAACTTGGCTAATAGGTATAATTTAATTTAAAATTTATGTAAACTTCAAAATATTACCAATCAGTTTTTTATTATAACATCAGATAATTTTTAAAATTGCCCACTTGAAGGCTAGTAATTGGCGACTAGTTACAAGTTATATTTTTATAATTTTATAAATTTTAATATAAAAAATAGATAGTTACAAATTATCATAATGGGGTCACCGTCATATCCCCCTTGTTGGTCACAATCTTTGCTTACCCAGAAACGTCCGAGAATCACAAATCAAAAACCCCCATTATTTCTCTAAAGTCGAATTAAAAATTGAATTTTTATGCTGACATCACATTTTTGATTCTCCCCAATGAACAATCCCTATAACAATAATCTTATACTCGTTATCGTACTTTCCATTTTTATAGAACAATTTTGAAAAATATTTTACAAATTTTTAAAATTTACACTAGCGAAATTGGTTTTGTATAATTAATTTGCCCCCAATCCCAGGTTCTCAACTTTGAAACCCAGCTTCTTAAAAAATTGTCATACTCTACACTAAAAAGTCAAGCGGCCTCTAGCCATAAAATTGATAAATAAATTGTTGGTTTCTATTTCTCAAATAAAGAATAATTTAGCGATTTAGCTTTAAAACTCATACAATAATAAGTATACGGAGTGTTTAACTCGAGAGATATACTCGTTTTTGCCATTTAAAAGCATATAGCAATGTTAAATTTTACGATATTTACGCCACGGGTTAAGATTATGGAATCATCAGGTTCGACGTGTGCAGAGGTCATTTTTTTAACATATTTACAGTTTTTATCACATTATTAATTACATTAATTACATTAAAAATGTAGGTATTTATCACCGCACATGCTAAGGTAAATAAATATGATAAAACTAGAAAAAGAAAGCAATATTTCTTTACTGTGAAATAAACAGTGATTTAAATTTTCAAAAATGATTTATTAGTAAACATTTTATTAATAACATCAAACTATTAAAATTAATATAGTTTACTAAACAAACATAAAATAGAATTAAAATTTAGACAGCACCAAAATATTTGCATAAATATATTTAATAACAATATTAGCATTAACAACTAAAATAGTAATAGGTACTTTTTAAAATATATTTGATGTAGACTTCTAAAATAATAGTATGTCAGATATCAAGGAAATAAAGGCAAACGAGTTTGGATAATAAAATGAAAGAAAAGAATAAAATTAAAATATGAAGAGTATGTAAAAGTTTAAATTCGTGGAAACTTTTAAAAAGTCCAGTATACATCACGAAACTACCTGAATGATAAAAAATTTGAAAAAATTATCAAGGGCTCGTCTTTCAGCCATACAAAAAATATTTCAGAATTAAAAGAGTTAATTTTGTTATATTATTATAAATGCATGCTTTAAATATTATGTAATTAGTAAATTTTTAATCTGACTGAGATTTACACTATTCGAATTTTATTTTAAATTTTGAAAACTGCTAGTACTTAATAAAAAATATTAATTTCAAATTTAATTTATTTTTTCAGAGTTAAACTAATTTATTATAATCCACATAAAGCTCCATCAAGGCAAAACACACGAAGTCCTTGCAGCTATACATAATATTGTTACCGGTTTTTAAATATTGATGTGTTTAAATAATGAAAGTAAGTGGGTACCTATACAATAATATTATGAATTTTGTTCTTTGTTTTATAATAATCGTAGGTTTTCATTTCTTTATTAATATCTAAAAAGAAAACAAATCTAGGAATTCCTTCCTAGAACACCTTTTTTTAAACTAAAAAACTACGAGTTGTAAACCACAATGCGTCATTAACAGAAGCTGCATGTATTTACTACTTTTTTTAATGTCTATTATTTGTCAATTTTTGTAAAGTTTTGAACATAATTAAAGTATTATACATTTTTTGGGGTTTTTAGTTTAAACATCTTACTTATTCGATGTTGTTATATCATAGAAAGTTAAGTATTTATTATTAATTCAATGTCAGACTATTGGTGCAAAATAATTGCATAAATTTAATTCTTGCTTAATATTATGTATATAAAATCGATAATCTACCAAGACTTAAGCAATTATATTAAGACACATACATTGTTCATTACGTTTGTTTTATGTTTTATATAAAATAATTCCAATTGTAGGTTTTAATTAACTTGTAACATTTGAATAGTTTCAAGAAACTTACTATTTTAAATTACACAGAATATAATATTCATGATGGTCATTGCATCTTTTTTATTTATAAAACTACAGAATTTTTTTTTTATTATTTACAGTAATACTTTTATTTATAAATATTTAAATCGAAAGAACACTCCTAAAAGCTAAAACTAGTTAACTTTAATAATTAGCAATCATTAATATAAATCAAATTCAAAAACAGGAAGAAAACTGGTAGAAAGGTTGTCCTTTATATTGAAGGATTTTTTTCATAAAAACAGTATCATTGTATTACGAAAGTGGATTTTTACAATAATAGCAATACCTACTTTCCCTAGGCTTGTCAGTAGGTATTACAAGAATTTATTTTTTTAACAGTCATCAATAACATTAATGCCTTTCGATCATTCAAGGTTTAATAAACTGTAAGTAATTCAGAATAAAATAATGCAATTTAAAGAGATATAGGTAAGTACTAATATTACTGAAAGTAAACTATAAGAAAAAGAAAATTTTTTCCAAAAATTTTTTATTTCTGTTTCAAAGATAATAATAATACCTATATGTCGAGTAATATTTTTACGTCTTAAAATTAATCAAAATTACCATCCAAAATCGGTTTTAAGGTCTTGATGTAGCTAAAACAAGCAACCTTGAGAGGTCGAACTGAAATATTTATGCATTTATTAACTTTTTATATCCTTCCGAAAACCCGTTCCACTTACGTAGGTATAATTAAATTAGACTTCTACTATTAGTATGAAGTTGTATTAGAACAACTGTTCATGAAGATAAATAAATTTGCATTCACCTTTAAAAGTATATCGAAAATTGCTTTCTTGGTCAAAGTTAATTATTACATTAAAACCAGGTTTTCACGATACTTCCTAATATGACTTAATATAAAATTCATAACCGCATGTGTCTACTCAATATGTGAATGACACCTACGTAAATACCATGAAAACGTGTCTTCTTTAATGGTCTAATTTTGTGAATGAAGAAAAACGTAAAAATACACTCTGTTTTGTACTATTTTTACTTTAACTAAATATTGTGGGTGTGTGTGTACCGTATGATTAAGCTGTAAATTTATATTTATTTTTAATAGAATATATTCTTCTCTTTAAGGTAATTTTATATGAAAATCTGATATGGTTAATATTATGCAATTTTTAATAAACTTATGTTTTACAAATATTTAATTTATTTTTTCAGGAGGAGAATAATATATTATATTTGTTACTCCACTTGATGGTTGCCAAGAAGTACGAAACATTGGTTTTGGAGCAATGTAATTTTAAAATTTCTATTTGTTTTATTTTTCATTTTATTCAATTGATTATTATACCTATATATTATTTATATAAAAAAAATAATTAATTAATTAGTTAATTAAGATAATCAATTAATTAGTTGATATTAATTGATATTCTAATATACAATTTACATTTTGAATTAAATTATTTTTAAATTGATAAATTCTAAATAGGTATTTTGACGAGATGCTCATAATCAAAATATTTATGTTAACAAACATGTCAAAGTTTTTCAAATTAATTTTAATTTTAAAATCTTGAAAAACTACCACAAAACCTACTAACTAACAGAAATAGTATACTCTTTTATTAGATGCAAATGTTGAACTTTTATTCGTCAACTGATAAGGTTTATGAACGAAAGAAGCGGACGAGGGAGGTAATTCAACAATTACAGATAAGTTACAAAAAGTACACTTGCTCTGATAAAATACATTAATTTCTCTTAAAGCGTAAAAAATAAGCAATAAGTTTTATACTTTTACTTCCTGCGACGAGCATCACTAAAGCAGTACCAAAGTAAAGCAATTATTACTTTCACAAAAAGTGAAATTTTAAGTTTGACAATTGAATGACGTAAAATGAAGTTTTTATAACTTCTTCACAAAAATTTTTCTAACATTTTCATACATCTTTGATTTTTTGAAAAATATACTCTCTAAACTTCAATGAGTATAACTCGAAAATTTTCTCGTTTTGAAAACTTTTTTTTATCTTGAAACAAACGCGTTGCTTAAAAATATTCATATTTTTAATAAAAAGAATGAATTCTATCATTCTTCAATTTAAAAATTGTTCAAGTATTATAATAAATAGTTAAAAATATTCATAAGATATTTTTAATGAGCTTAAACTTGCGTTTACTATCTCTAATTATAGTTTACTTGCAATTATAATTAATTGCTTTTCTAGAAAACCGATAATTTTTGCAAGTTCAATCGAAGCTCAAAAGATATAATAACTTTAACGTTGCATCTAGCAAAACACTGACCTAATTTAAAGATTTTTTCCCAGAGGTAGGTACTATATTTTTTTCTCTAACTTAATGTTTATCATTTATTTTGTTTTAATTAATTTGTTAAATTTAATAATAATGCAGTTTGCTCTTTTCTATATTTTATATCTCAAACATTTTCAATTTTATCATTATAGTATTATAGTTTCATTTTTCCATCTTTTTCTTCATTTTAGAAATATTCCTGTAGCAATACAGTTACGAATACAAATTATTATAATAAAGACTGAAGACTAAAAATTCAGTAATCAAACAATATATTTTTTAATATTTTCATCGTTTACTCTATTGTACATTAATTGGAAAGTGAAATATATAGAAGCTGAATCAATAAAAAAAATTGTTGCAATGTTTAAAGAGTACCTACTTATACTAATAATTTGTCACGATGACCTTGAATAATATTCACAACTTTAAATTTATTATTCATAAAGATATTCAACAAGCTGTTCGTGTGTTACAGATGAACAGATGGTTTCAACATCTAGGCTGTATAATTCAAGTTTTGATAAAATAATCACTTCGGATTCCATTCAAAGTGTTTATAATTTTCATCAAGTTTCATTTCATTATTTTTTTTCCCAGATTGTTACATTTTTGTAATTTTTCATTTCTTTAGTCGGGGATGGAACATTTCGCCGTCTTCATTTCGCCGTTACCTCTTCTTATTACGTTTTGCGATCACTACTTTCGAAAATACTAAATAAATGGACATAAAAATTCAAATTTCGTTGTTTAATTAATCAATTAATATTTCAAATTTAATATATTATATTGTCCTGTATATTAAAAAATGTAAAGTTTGCATCTTATCTCTTAAAAAATTCCAAGGATACTCATGTTAACATTAAAAATTAAATACTAAATTTCCGATGATGGAATGTCTCCAGTCGACTCATTTTCAGAAATGTTCTCACTTTATTGTCTAAAATGTGTATTAGTGCTTGGTTAATTTATAAAACGTAAAGATCTAAAAAGAAAATAGTACCTACCCATAGTCTGTAACTGACGTTTTGAGATTTACAGTCTAAACCTCTAAACGAAATATTCAATAGTCGGTACGTACATTTGCTTTGTTTAACATAATTCCGCTACATTACATGATATTTAAATCAATATATAATAAATTTATAATTTTAGTGTTTATATAATTATTACAATAATTTATTAAAATTGTTTCGTATTAATTACAATTGACCGTGAAGTAATATCGACTTTGACACGTAAATATGTGCTAGAATGCCCATATTATGATATATCAATAGCAAGGATCAAGGAAACAACCTCCTGTATATAATACAAGATTTAAAAAAGATTTTTTTTCACGTTCACAGATAGGATCTTATAGTTATCTACTTTCATACTAATCAAGAATTTATATATCTATAAAGTGTATTAAACACGTTTCTTATAATATTCTTCTTATTGTTCGGGTGTTTAATATTTTATTTTAGACATAAAGCATTATAATATTTTTTAGATTAATGATCTTCAATTGATGATAATATAGTGAAGATAACCTCTTTTATCTGTAAATGTATTATTTCGAATGAATTATGTTCCTCGTTTCAGTACCTACTGGTATCGCAAAAATGTTAAATTCTAGAAATCGCATGGAGAACATTCTTCATTGTTATGTATGTCCTGTATTATTATGTATTACTATAATATGTACAATACCAATAGTTTTATCAATTTCATGCAGATTGATACTTTCACTTGCAATTTATTGCACGATAACCACAAAGGTTTATGCATGTAGTAAGTGCGACAGGAAAAGTAAAATTTTCATCAAGCTAAACCTCACATCTATCTGTTTAAGTATTTAGAAGTAAAACAGGTGAATGAACTTTGCTATCTTCACATATTAATAGTTAATGTGTGTAAACCAATCATTCGATGTAAACTTTTTAATACATAACTTCGAGTTGAAAGAAAAATATTAAATAACGGATTCTTCAATAGTAAACATTGGAACGACAAGAAATCTATTTATTATTGAATAAATACAACCTATAATACAATATTTTCAATAACATTTTATTGCAATGAACATTGAACAATTGAAGATTTTATAGAAAATTAATTGAGAATTTATAGTGTGATAAAATGGTGGAGACTGGAAAAGTATAAAAAATTGTAGATAAAAACGAAAAAAAAACCATAAAACATTTGAAAGAATATATCTTTCAATTCTGAAAGATGATTTATTTGCCTTGTTCATATCAAATCAAATACTGCTGGCACTATATCACTTCTTAAGAACTACCCATCTTCGTTTCCCTTTTTTTAAATTTGGTAAAACCATGAGTCCATATCATAGAGATCTGAAGTTCTTAAGATTAATGAATTTTGATTTCAAATTAATTACACTACGGAGAAATCTTTATTTAGCAGCAGCTGATCTAGCTTAAATAATGATGATGATAGTTTTTTGCTTTTATATGTAAGCAATTACAAAATAACTATATATTTTGCAATACGCCTTCCCATTCGAAATTTTTCATTCGAAAAATTTATAAAATTAGTAACCGGTATAAAAAAATTGTAATTCTAAGAATAATTGAAAGAGGCCAAAAATAAAGTCTGTGCGACCAAGAACAAAGCTGTATAATAACATTAGAATATTGTATTGAAAGAAAAACATTAAAAAGGAAAAAGATTCACCTTCATACTATCAAATTTTGATATTGTTAAAAGCAATATAATAAATACATATTTTTATTCGCATATACCTTTATATCATTTCTACGAAAACAGTTATACGAAAGTATTTATACGAATGGGTATTTCTACGAAAGAACATTTATATGAGAATATTTATTAATAATATTGTATGAATATTTAATAATGATCCCGTTAAATCAATATTAAAAAATTATTTTCAAAATTTTATACCAGTCAGAAATTAATATTATTAGATTACTCTAATTAAAAGATTACTCTATTATTAGATTATTTATTTCTGAAACTAACTCGATTACTGTTTAAATATTTATAAAATATTATTCGTTTCATTTAAGTTAATAAAATATCATCAGTTTAATTAAACCCTACTATAATATAAAGTAACTGTAATAGTGAATAAATTTGTATATTTCGTGTTGCCCCTGCTTAAACCCCAAACTCCTGCTTCCATGTTTTAACGGCTACGAGTAATCGGAAAATTATAATCTAACATTAAAATTGATGGAATTTCTACTGTTTTTTTTTGTTCTACAAGTTTCCTTTAGGAGATAAGGGAAACATTATAACATAATTAGATAAGCCATATAATATCGAGACATGTAGGTCAATATTTCAATTTTGAATTCAATATAAGTTAAATTTTAAACAATATTGTATAAATATACTGATTTTTAAAAAATAAAAGTAGTACAGCAATAAAATTTTTTTCCAAAGTTAGCTTGCACCTAGTTGGTCTGCGCCCAGTTGCCCCCCCCCCCCCCCCCCGACAATGATTTATTGGCTAAATTAAATTTAAAATTAACTAAAGGTTAGTAGTTACTTTAACTATTTTAAGTTAACTTAACTATTAGTTGAAACTTGATAGAAAAGTATACTTTGCAGTGTGAAAATTATCTTTGGAAATTAACTTGCAAAATATGAAATCGGATGCAGAACCAAATATTTTAATCTTTTAATTAATTTAATTATTACAAAACAGTTTATTATGATACATTTTTCATATCGTTGAAGGTGGATGTTTTTTTATCCGATTACTATCTATACCATCTTTACTTTTTCAATGATAAAAGTCTTTATTTATTTTATTAATAGTATTGTTATTTCTATTTAATTAAAATATTTAACAATAAAGTAATTAAGCCTAAATACTTATATTATAATGTACAATTATGACGAAGGTTACCAATAATTAAGTACTTAGATATGCTTAAGTAGCATCTTTGATTGCATGCTAAATAATTTCAAAACATCCTGGTGTTAACTATTTTGTAGGTAAGCGTAAGCTTCGCTAAATAATTGTTTGCGTGCAGAAAATCACTATTAATAACACAAAATTAGTGGAATCTTTCGAATACCCGATAGTGGCGAAATAGAAAATTTTCTTAAATTTAGTTTTTAATAAAAAAGATCTTATAAAATTAAATTTTAATTTTTTATCTTGACTTTGTAAATTAATTAGGAAACTATCCATAAGGTGTTGCTGTTCAAATTTTACAAGTTTAAACCCAATCCGAATGAAATAATCGAATAATTATTTATTACATAACGCAGATATCTGCAGCACATGTACATTAAATTTTATTATGATTAATTAAGTTATTATTTATAGGTATTACCTATTGAAAAACAAATACTAATTTAATTTATTTACTATATGATTCTAAATAAATCTTTTAATTGGTAATCATTCATTTAATAATTATGTACCTAATACAAAGTAAAAATTGCAAATTTCAATTTCAACATAAGAATAGGTAGTAGGTTTCGTCTTTCGACTATAGCTTATTATCGACAATGCCCATCAGTTCAATAATTTAAGAGTCAATAAAGTCGTAAAAGATTATGTAATATTGTCAACATTACCATACAAAATTATATTTAAAAAAATATAACTAATCATTTATCATTAATTTATTAATTAAAAAAGATAATAAAATTAAATGGATTTCTTTATTTGTGTATTTAATTATTGTGTATTAATAAATTTACAAAAAGAAATTTAATTTATAGGAGATAATAATACCTACTACAATATATTATATTATAACATAATATGCGTCTACTGGATAGGTATATTCATAAATATTAATTCGAAAACTTAAGTAAAACACTAATAAGTAGGTACTTCTATTTTAACTGTAAATTTATTAATAAAAATTCTATATTGTTAATTTTGGCCAAACCAACGCTTACCGTTTTATGGAAAATTTATTTTGTTTTGTAATCTCGTTAATCCAGTTGTGCGCACCACTATATCCTGTCTTTAACTACAACAGAATAGAAAGAAAATCTTCCGATGTAGAAAAATGTAAGATTATCGAGTAAATGATCGAATAACAGATTCACATTTTTAGACAACTTTTAATATTCGTAGGTAACAGTCCCGCGCAGGAGAGAAAATACTCGGGCTTGCCCGGGTATTTTCCCGACTACAGCCCGGGACTGTTTACCCGAGTATGGCACAAAAAGGCTCAGGGATCGCAAGAAAGGTGAGATTATGATCTTAAAAACTTGTTTTAAAAAAAAAAAGTAATAGTACTTTTTTTGCGCCATTACTACGCGCTATTGAACTGAAATTTTGCATATGGCTTCTTACGACAAATCACTGGAGATTTATTGTAACAGAGGAAAATTTTTCGCTCAGTTTTTCGATATCTAGCACCGTTTTCGAGTTATTGCAATTACCGGTGGAATCTCGTTAATCCATTCATGCGCGTCACTGTGGGGAAACTATTAGTCCTGATTCTTGAGTGTAATACTCGCAAAAACTCCCAACTAGTCCTCATTCTTGAGTGCAATACTCAATTATATCAAATAACAAATATTAATTAATTAATATTGCAAGTAAATCGCTATTAAATGAATGTATCTATTATTTTGCAACGTTAGCACCCAAATAAAACGTAATGTGCATACATTCAAATTTTAATTATTATTAGGTACATTACAATGTCAAATTGTGCAAGTAACCAAATAACTAATTTCGTACTATTAATTATTACCAACTTGCGACTAGTACAGCTTAACAATGGCACAATATTGTAGAGGTATTCCCAGAAATACCTTATAGCCATAATTGATTGCTTAACATACATAAAAACTATATTGTTTTTTGTTCAATTAGATTAAAAATAGTGTAATTTTTCAATAGATAAAATACATAAAACGGCACAAATAATAAGAGTGATTCATGTTACCATAAATAATAAAATTCAAGTACAAATATGATAAGTAACAATTCTTTTATTACTTTTTCAGTCATGAATAATAAAAATGGTTTGCTGTTTAAAAAGATGATAAATTAATAATAGTGTAATAAATCTGTGCGACTAATTCGTTTCTTTCTCTTCATTAAATATTTACTTAACGAAAAATTGAACATTTATATTTGTATTGCAAGAATCAATGCTTAAAATCTTCAAGTGCGCATATATTATAACGTGCTTGTGTTATGATGAGCTTCTCAATATTAATTATGACAACACGGAAAAGAAACAAAAATTAAAAAATAATAAATAAATAAATAAATAAATAAAATAAATAATAATAATACTAAAATAAAGGGTATAGCCGGGTTTATATGGGAAATCTGCCCTTGCGGTCTTTTCGACTTATACTTGGGGGATCGTTTTGGTATCAAATAAAAATAATTCAGCCAAATTTTCAGCTCTTTATCTTAAACGGTTCCCGAGTTTTTCAAGAAAACCTCTTTTTTAATTTTTTTTTTTTAAATAGTAAAATTCAAAATTAATGGATGGTTATTTTTTTGCTAATTCTTAGGAGTAAAAGACATGAAAAATACTTTGGTCATGATTATTAAACAAAAAGCCGACTTTCGGCGAAAGAAATAAAATTTAAATCTTATTTTTTAACATCTTTCTGAAAAGTGTCACTCACCAAATTTTGTCAGAAGATGTCTTGTATACTCCCTTACACTCATGAATTTTATCGATTTTTTTGAAGTGGTGCAACAATATGACAAAAATTAAAAAGTAATTATTTTCTGTAATTTTGCATTTAAAGAAACTTATATATTTTTCACATTTCCGGGAGTAAAGTGGTCACTTTACTCCCACTTTTGCGGAAGTAAAGTATTATTTTTTTTTATCTAAAATTTTGCTTATATACATTGATTCCTACGACAAATTATTAGACGTTTAAGGTAAACGAGGTTGGGGCACGAGGGGAAATTTTTTTTCTCGGTTTTTCGATATCTAGTGCCGTTTTCGAATTATTGTAAATTCAAAATCTCAAATTTAGCTATTAACCAATGTAATTGATCATTTGCAGCGAAATTGTGAAAAATAGTATATAGGGTGCCGAATAAGTTAGCCGAATATAAGAAATTTATTTATACAAATATCTGCTTTACTAATTATTTTAGAGAAAAAATTTAAAACACAAAAATAATGAAGAAATACAAACTATTAATGAGATTTAATGCTCATACGAATAATGCTCATAGGTACTAGTTATCTTTAAGAGTAAAGCATGGAAACAAGATTTTTTTTAAAGTCTCTTTAATCATTTTACACATACTATATTATTTTAAGCAGGATATGTCTTAATTTTCTATGGTTTTCTCTGTTTTTTCTCTGGTGAGGATATATTTTCAGTAAAAACAAATTTTACTCTTTTTAACCATAGAAAACAAAGAAGTTTGTTTAAATGCAAGATTACAGAAAAACATTACATTTTAATTTTTGTCATATTGTTGCACCATTTCAAAAAAATCGAAAAAATTCATGAGTATAAGAGAGGATAAAAGAAATTTTCTGACAAAATTTGGTGAGTGACACTTTTCAGAAAGGCGTTAAAAAATAAGATTTAAAATTTATTTCTTACTCCAAAAATCGGCTTTACGTTTAATAATCATGACCAAAGTATTTTTTCATGTCTTTTACTCCTAAGAATTAGCAAAAAAATCACCATCCATTAATTTTGAATTTTACTATTTAAAAAAAAATAAAATCAAAAAAAGAGGTTTTCTTGAAAAACTCGAGAACCGTTTAAGATAAAGAGCTGAAAATTTGGTTGAATTATTTTTATTTGATACCAAAACGATCCCCCAAGTACAATTCGAAAAAGCCGCAAAGGCAGATTTCCCATATAAACCCGGCTATACCTTTTAATATCAAATATTTGAGCTAACAATAAATCTATGAATATTTATGTAGGTAAAATGTATCGGAGTTATTAAACCCTTGAAAAAAATTCATCTAAACTTGTTCGGTGGTCAAGGTGGTATCAGTATGGCCAGTGAAAAGGTACTAATAGTTTAGTAACGCAATTTCTAAACAAAATTAAAAATAAAGTAATATTAAACTAATAAAAGGAAGAAACTTTTGCAAAGGTTCAACACAAGTCAAGATTATTAGAACTACGCTGAAAAAATCCAGTAATTATATTAAATATTCGTATCTACTATAAATTTCTATACATTTTTTTGTCGGTAAACATTGAGCTTATTTAACGGAAAATATTGTATTACAGATTCAACTGTAGAGTTTCTTTTATTGTAAGTGAGATTAAAGCTCTTGTTTAGATTTTTTATTTATTAATAAAATATCAAAACCAGTAACGACGTTCTTAAAGAATTAAAATATTCGCAGCGCCAAAACAACATTTGAACAATACAATTTGAATTATTACTTGAACATTTTAATCGAATTTCGTAATATCGAAAGTGTAACACATACAGTTATATACTTATATTATTTAGTATTACACAATAATACATTTTTAGTTAAGTGTTCTTGAAATAATTCCAGAAATTAATTCTCTTGTTCGATTACTTAAGAACTATTAGAATCGCATAAAAGTAAAAGTAGCAAGATTAACAAAATAAATAATCTCTCAAATATGTCTCTTATTATTCATTTAAAAATTATGCATGACATTTATCAACAAATGATACATTTTCATACATAGTATACAATAATGACAAATTTAATTTCAGCCTGCAGAAAGCAAATTTTGGCAGGCCTTGAATTTGAATTACATCGTTTTTTATTTATTAGTAAGCAATCTATAAGAGTTCATTATTATTTATAATTTTTTTAATTTTATATAAATTCATGCTTATTTTTAAGTAATTTTCAATGGAAAATTTACTGTTGATGTAACGAATATTATTTAGTATGCATGTAGCACAAAAATATTTAAATTATAGCATACATAACAGTGTAAAAATAAACAAAAATTATTTTACAAAAAGATAAAGTTGTGAGAATTATTCCAAGATTTTTAAATCCTTGTATTATTATTCTTTACATTAATTATGTTAAAATGTAAATTTTTAAAAATCGACTACATTTGCAAAACTTTTGTTAACTTTTAATTTTCATTTAACTGAGAAATACATTCTAAAAATTGCAAAGCCGACATACACGTGTTTCGATCTTGTTGACTGACATCAGTAGCAAATAATAGAAAATTTCAGTAAGCCCATTTATATGGGCAAAATTTATTTAAATTTTAATATATAGCAGATAATAATTTAAGATAAGAATACAATAATAATAAAGCCAATATTTTAAATTTAATTGTTTTACTACTAATTATTGCTATGTTTGTTTACACAAAGATGAATCTCATGAAGAAAATATGAGTAACTTTTAATAAAAAAAACTTGATGGTAATGTTAGTTCTAATATAATGATGATTACCTGGTCCTTTTTATAGTCGCTATTGTATTTTGTGTTTCATCAAAAAGTATAGCAGAAATTTTTAATTATATCTACTTTTGAATGTCGAACCTTTTAAATTTGTAAGACTGATTTTGTAATTTGCTACTTACAGCTTTTAATTCATCTAACTTTTACACAGGAAATAAACTATTAATGCCAGTAATTATGCAACAGCACAAGTACCTATTTGACATTCTACATTTTCAACTACTGGTTTATTAATAAGATAATAGATTATCTTTATTAAAAAGGTAAGATATACAATTCAAATATAATTTTATAATTTATTCTTAGTTATTAACCATGGATACATACAGAAGAAGGAATTTTACAAGATCAATAAACATTTTTATGACATTGGTTAATAATCTTAATTATAAATAAGCCATTTAGTATTGAAATAAATTATTTTATTGCAAATATATTTATGAAAAATTAAGAAATTTTATTTATCAAAATATAATAAAACTGTGTGTGATTTTACGTTATATTGTTTAGTTTGACGAGATTGGAATTTGACCTCATGTAACACATAACATACACCTCAAGTTTAACTTGAAAACCGTCTGCAAAAACTGGTAAACGAGGACTTTCGGCAATGAACGCCCTTGCCCTTTAATGTTCTTCAAAATCGTCCTTGCCGTAAAGCTCATTATTAAAACGACTTCACCCTTATATTTTAAGTTTCCAATTAATTTTATATTTTAATTATAAAAACCTTCAACTTAATAAAATTTTAATGATTTTGCAGCTAAATCAATAAAATTATAACCATTATGCATTGTAAATCTACAATAAATCGATTGCAGCTTGCAATTTTTAAATATCGGAATTTTTTTAATATTTGCATTCTAAATAATTAATTTGGTATTTGAAATTTTGTATATTATTTTGTTTATCCAATACACACTAAGTTACTTACGTATAATTTTCATGAATGTACTATGTGATTAATCCGTATATAATTCTTGGTTTATGGAAACAGAAGTTACTCAGCACAAATTTTTCAAATAAAGCAATTATTAAAAGAATTAAACAGCAGAAAAATTATATTATTAAGTGAATTAGAAAAATCTATTTCAAGCTACAAGTCGAGTAACTATAATTATTAGAGAAATTAATTAAAATAATGCAATTTTATTACATAAAAATTCTGATGTCCTTAAGTTGTTTAACTGACATTTTTTCAATTGATTTATGCTGGTACCTTTAAGTTACTTAACAAATTAAAACTATTAATAGAAATCATTATCGGTAGTATATTTTTGCACAACTTTCTAATTGAAGGTATCCGCTAAAATAAGTTACCTATGTAGTTCACAATTTTTTACAAACTTTGCAAATAAAACGTAATCTATAGAAACCATTATTAAAAATTTTCCTAGGAATACAAATTAAGCGTGTTCACTTCTAAATTGCACAAAATCTCCATTCAATTGTTTAAAATTGGAACATAAAGTTAACTGATAGTGTTTAGTACGTAGGTAAGTTTTCAAAATTGGCAAAACTTACTTGCATAATATTTTCCAGAAACAGCCAAATCTACTTCCATTAGGAACTTCCCCCGTATATGTTACAGTCATTATCACACTGAGGGCTTATGCCCTAATTATATGCACCACCACTGCATAAAACACGATCAACACGTAAATGTATATACACTACTGATACACTATTATGTATGCGAGCTATACACCTGTAAATATCGAAGGACATTTGTTAACTGACTAGCTTTACAATCACCAGAGGTTCTACTGTCTCCAGGTTAACCAAGTGGGGAAAAGTATCAGAGGTATTTCAAATAATGAATTGTATTGATAGCAAATATTGCACTGTCGTCAGCTGTATATTAAGTTTACCAAAAGCAAAAATTACCAATATTTTTAAATTTGGTAAATATTTACTGAGCCAATTAGGTATGTGTATATTATGACTCTTCGGTATTACTTGACCAGCCCAACAAAAATAAATATAATCATATGAAGATGATATTATACAATTTGACTCATCACTTTGCACTACACTGACCTCAAAATATCAGTGCAAATTCAATTCCACGCCAAAAAACACTTGTGTGAATTAGTAGGTATAGAAAAACTAACAAAAGGTGGGAAACCAAAAATTTGATATATATGTTAAAGTACCAAATTATTAATGTAGTAATAGAAAAAAACCAAACCTCGAAACTTCCTTCGCTAACTTTTTTTTAAATGAATACAATAAAATGGAATTCTATTAAAAAATTTTGGGAAATGAACTAGTTTTTAAATTAATTAAATTGTTGATAATAATTAATTTTTGAATGAACAATTACTATTTACTTCCATTACTTCCATGGGTAGGTCAGGTAGCTTTTCGAATTTAGTACATCAGTCTCCTTGTGTATATGAATGAAAATAATACAACATCATTTTTAAAAATGCTATAATAATAATAATAATAATAATAATACTATTATTTTATTTAGTGAATTTAAGAAATAATTATTTATGCATTTATTGCAAAATATTGTACAACCAAAGTATAAAAATTGGAAATTAAAACAAAATATTATTAGTAGAACTATTATGTATGTACTACATTTTAATATCAGTTTGGTTGTTATGACTTATATGGTATAATACACCCAACTTACATCTATGTATGTATGTGTGTATTACATAATATTATTGTTTCAATTTTAAAATTATAAAATATAAATTCCAAAATAGTACTATATTTCAAGAAGTATCGACTCTGTGCAAAAGTATTAAGTATCCTACAGTTTTCGAATTAGTTTTAAAAGAGATTGCGTTAATCAAATTTAATATTTTGTATAAAAATCATTATTTATTATTATAATATTAACATTTAGTGGGTTCACCGTTGGCTTTCATACCTCTCTTCTTGCATTTTCATTTCTTCTGACCCAATTTTTTTAAAAGATGTCTTAATTTTTTTGTTTTTAATATGTTTAAAAAATGTTTGATGAAATTCAGATCTGAAAACTGCGGTGGTCAGTCAAGCAGTTCTAACTTAACATTGTGTAATCACTTTATACCAAGTTTTGATTTTAAGACAAGACATTGGTATCACCAAAAATTTGGTTGAATGATGGCTCCATAGTTGTTTCTAAGACCTCTCCATGCACTTTTTGCTGTCCATACGACCCCCATATACAAACAGTTTCCCTACGCCATGGTCACCATGCATCCCCATATCACCACACTACCTCCTTCGTGTTTCACTGCAGGTATCACACAATCAGGGTTGTATGCATCACACTCCCTTCGTCTGACAAATGTTACCCCAGGAGTTGGAAACACCTGTAAAATATCGTTACATATTAATCGTAACATACTAATTCTTAATAATATATCTAATTTTCAAAAATTTAGGAACATAATAAATGTACCTATAAGTTGGAGACGTCAGACCGCATTATATACATATTTCACCAATCTTCAACAGAGAAATGTTAATGTCTTTTAGCCCACTCTAACCTTTCATGTTTTTCTTAGAGTCAAAACTTTTTCGGGATTTGCGTCTTTTCACTCTAGCTTTAATTAGCCATCTTCTCAGCGTAGTATTTAAATTTACAACTTTTTGTTTCTGCCTCAATAAATCAGCAGAGAGCTGAGAGCAGAGAGCAGATTTTGCGGTCCTCTCGAGAACTTTTTTCTGCTCGTTTCGTTTCCGTTTTTCCACTTTAGTTAGTTTACAAACCAAGTTTGTAAAAATAATTTCACAATTTTATTACGTGTAGATCTACTTCAAGCAATTTAACAGACTGAAAAGAATTTTAAATACTACAAATTTTACACAAATGTGAATAATAACACAGAATACAAAGGATTATAAGATGTAGTTTTTAAAATTATCTGAAATAAGAAGAGTACCTAATAATTGCACAAAGGCTGTATATTAACTTAAATTTATACTATTTCTGTGTGATACAGTTCAACTTTTCGATATTCGTTTCAGCAAGGTAAAACAGGTTTTTCCGCACTGGTACGGAAAGTAATTTTTTACGCATCCAGTGCGTTCCACTTTACTCCTTCAAGTAAAACCCCCAGAAATTATTATAAATATTTTAATTTATTTTACTATTCTAAATCCATACTCTGTAATAGTTTAAATAATAAATTTTCTTCTTTTATATTACTGAATCTGCAATATCTTCTGCATTCAATGCTTAGTTTGAATTTTATACCCGTTTTGCTGAGCATACATAATTAACTTTAATTTTTAAGTCTTCTAAAACCATACTTTTATATTTTACAAATTATTTTATTAGCATCCAATTAATTTTCCAATTTTAATTTATTATTTATTACTAGAGCAGGGAATTATATGCTCTAAATACACAAGATATATGCGACATACATGCAGGTTAAAAATAAGGGTATATGCTTCAAAAACTACCAATATGCACATTCATTTTATTATATGCAACAATTTATTCAGCAATATTCAAACTATCAAGTATACAACTAAATACTATTCTACTTTTCTAAATTTTCTGTCAAAAAAGAATGCCGTTTGTTAGACAATACAGTTTGGTAACATCACATTAATAAGCATTTTTATTGTAAATTTCATTTCCTATAATTTTGTTCTATGTATCTACAATTTTCCATTTTTAGCACCGCTTCTAACGTATGCATATTTTTATTTACACAGGATAAAAATTTTAATTAATTAATTAATTAATTTGGAATGAATTATAATCCACATTTTGCAAATATGCCAAATATGTAGGTTTAATTGGACGTAGTTATGCAGAAACCTACCAATCCACAACTTTCAAAAAATGAGTTAATTACGAAAATGGGCTTATTATGTACTATTCTTTGACTGGAAAATATCTAGAAAAAATTCAACAAGCTAAAATGAATTTTTTGTAGCTATTTATTATTATGCATAAAACTACCAACCCACATAATTTGAGTATTTTTGTACAAAATCAGGAAATAGTATTTTTGGCTGAAAGATAACTTAGAAATAATTGACTTAAGGATATCAAAACACTTTCACAACTGTCTTTCGAAGTGTTCTATCCAATATAATTTTTAAAATTAAATCTTATTTATTTATTTTCTCAATAAGTGTTTTATTGGCTTGGTAGGTTTCTGCATAACTACGTCCAATTGCACATTCATGCCATTATATCATCAATTTTCAAATATATGCAGCAAAGCGTGAAATATGCATTTATATGCACTATAAAATTCGGGTTTTGGACTCCTTTTTGTACAATTCTGATAGATTTCAAAGAATTATCTTTGGGCATAGCTTCAAAAAAAACATGCAAATCCATACAATTCCCTGCTCTATTCATTACCAATCTAAATTTATTTAAACCATTCAAAATATTCAAATATCGTACAAACTGGGACAACTTCCAGTTAAATAAAAATCACTTACATTAGGTAAACTCAAAACTTTATTTCACAAATCAAAATATCTCAAATTAAAGACGTAATATTAATACTTTTTACGGAACTTCCCGCAAAAGCGTCCGTCCACTTCGACAGATCTGGTAAAATACAAAGTTATTGTTCATTTTCGTACCAATTTAAAATTTGTTGTCGCGAACAATCAAATTAAAATATTTACAATATTTACACAAATTACTTACTACAAAACAAATTTAAAATACACAAATAAAATTAAAATTCAAATTTACGAAATAAATTCAATACCACAAAATAAAATTCAAATCTTAAAAAAATCAAAATTAAAAGAAAAGCATTTTGGAACACGACAATACATCGACACCCCCAAGAAACAACGCCGTAACTCATATTTAGCTATTTTTCAGGAGAGCGATTTTAAAGTTTTGAAAAGTACATACATAATATGGGAAATAAATTAAACAAATTAAATAGATAAATTTCTCAAAAGTTAGAAAAAACAACAGTAGTTCTTTATATTTTCGTTTATTTTCAATTTTATTTAGATTAAGCGTCCAACATTTTGAAATTGTGGGCCAAATTACGAAGGTATTCTAATATATTCCGATTCTCAAAATCATTGACTAATGTCAAGATTCTTTGATCTGCAAGGATAAACTTTTTATGCTTTTTTTGCAGTATGGTTCCCGGCAACTTTTGGAATTATTGGTCGTAAGATAATGTTTTTCTTACCAAAGAAAAGGGATTTTTTCTCAGAATTACAGCAGTCAACTCAAAATGATAGTAACTCGAGTTACGACTTTGTTCCTTGGGGGTGTCAATATAAAATAATATCGTAAAATATTTTACAAAAATGACTGACAAAAAATCAAATATACAAAACAAATATACAAGCAAATTCGTTTAATAATTGAAAAGAAAATTAAATTATTTTGTAAAATGAAATTACAAAATAACTAGGACTTAATAAAATTAATGTAAATTTTTAATTTTACTGATTATAGATAGTGAATAAGGAAAATAAATTGTATTAAGATTATAATAACATAAGTACATTTAATTACGTGCACTTTAATAATTGCTCTATTAAAAAAGCTTACTTATCTAATATTATATAGCATTTCATTTATGTTAATTCAACTCAAAACTAAATAATAAACTAGTAAAAAACTAAACAGTAAAAAAAATAAGAAATTTCAAATAAATTTATATGGTATATATTTAGTATGTAGGTATTTGTAAAATATAATATTTAACAAAACTAAACAAAACGATAAAATAATAGAATTTTAACCCTTTTGACAGGTTATTAGGTTATTCTATTATTTTTTCATTTTATTATTGAATATTTAACAATAAATCTAAAACTAAAAAACCAAATATCAAGTGTTGGGTATCTTAAAGACGCTGAAAAGAATCTCGTTAAATTGATACATTTTCCATTGTTATCTGTTATAATAAGCAGCAGGATCTTAACAAAATCGATTTCTTATGAGTATTACCCTATAATCGGGTTTAAGATCGGTCACCCGGTATAAGTTAAATATTGCATTTACTTTATTTAATGTTTGGTGATAGTATGCTAATTGAGGAGCTCAGAAACCAAGGGGTCCAAGTCGACTTTTTTTCAAAATCGAGTTAAGTGCAGAAATTAAAACTAGATATATATATTTACTAAGTGCCAAAAAGATCTAAGCATAAAAGAAGGGTGTACCGTCAATTCGTCACAGACAATTCGTCGAGGCAAATTCGTCGCACGCTACAATTCGTCGTACGCGACAATTCCGCGTACGCGACAATGGAGGAGTTTCCTATTTTTTTTTATTTTTTTATTTGAAAGTAGAGATCAAGCCTTCAGTTTTTTTTCCAGAATTTTTTGAGTGCGTTTAGTATAAGAAAAAAATTATTGATTTTTAAAATCGAAAGGGTTATGACGTCATAACCCTTGTTTGAGCGGGAGTTCATAAACGAATAATATGTAAAGCAAGTCAACCCTGTTGCCACTACTTTTCTTGGTAATGCAGAAAATTATAATATAAGTATGGCGGTCGTGTATTATTGTTCACAAACATTTGAATACAAAATTTTATTTTATATATATACCGATTTAAAGCCCTTATCTGTTTCTTTTTCAGATATGAGGTGAAAAAATACAACTATTTCGTTGTCGCTGACAACATCGGACGGCCATGTTTAATTCTGATTGGTTAGCTATGGCGGTCAGATTAAATATTTTTTTTAAATTTAAAATTTTTTTTAAAAACTTACGCTGAGTTTTAAGACCAACCAATTATATCAACATGCAGCATTTTTATTACAGTTTCATGTTTATATGTTATTTCAAAAAAATATTTTTTAGGAAACTTCCCCATTAAGCGCACGCGACAATTTGGCGCATGAGAAAATTCGTTGCAATTAGTTGTACTTTCCTCTTCTCTTTTGTTCTCAAAAGTAAAAAACTTTATTAATAAACAATAAACAACGAAAAAAATAATTAACAATAAACAATAAAATAAAAAATATAAATTATAGATTTGTATTTAAAATTATGCGCAATTCCTCGGAGAAATTCCAAAATTGGTCCGCTTTTTTAATGTATTTATTAAAATACATTATTTTACAAAATTGTTTCTCTTCATGTTTTGTAATTTGGTGTTAGTTACATTGTCCGTAAAAAAGAGATATCCGCGCAAAGATATGAATCGGTTATATAGGTTAGTGTTAGTTTATGTGCGTGAAGTTAGCCCCGCCATTTCTGAAAATTTAAAAATTGAATATTGTGCCGGGTTGTGCCCGATGTGTGCTACGTTGTGCCGTATTTTTTTTTTATTTTACTTTTTTTTGTTTGATTTTACAGAGATTGCTTATTTTGGGGTAGAAGTTAGCCCCGCCATTTTCGATGATTCTAAAAATCAAAATTGGATTGGATTGTACTTGATTTGTGCAGTTGTGTGCCGTAAATTAAAAAATTTTATTTTGATAAATAAAAATTTTTTGGGCCAAAAACTATTTTATCGATAGAAGTTGGCCTCGCCATTTTCGATAATTCTAAAAATTTTAATTTTATTGGATTCTATTCGACTTGTGCCGTTTTGTGCCGTTAATCATAAAATTTTATTTTGATAAATAAAATATTTTTGGACACACACAATTTTTTGCTATAATTAATTGAGATGAAAGATACTGTAATATAATATTATAAACTCCCCCTTATGTAATGGTCATTTGTTAACTTTTGTATTTCAGGTAAAAGTTTAAAAAGGTTGATACCAGATAAGTAAAAAGGTAAATTCCTTGATTTAAGGTATATAGAAAGGGTATTATAAAATAGGTGTATAAAAAACTTCATCAACTTCTCCAACTTCATCATTTACATTGATTTCCTGATTTTTCTTATTTATACCTCTAACTGCCATTGTTAAAAAAGATCGAGCATTATCGGTAGAACTTCCAAGACCTTAGTTACTATTTAACGCCATGTTAAAAATGGCTCTAGCATGTTTCTCAATTTCTTCTAGAGTTGTCTGATTTCTTAAAACAGCGATACTATTAATGTAGAATATTTTAACTCTAGAAGGGTGTTCATGCCAGAATTTCCAATTTGCTAGCATGTTGGTGAAGTGGCAAATATCCAAACGTACAAAACAGCGTGGAGTATCAACATTTCTATTTTGAATTAAATTAGAACATAAAGACAGATAATGAGCCAGAGAATATTGCTTTGCAAATGCTCTTACTACTGCGCCCATTAATGCACGGTCAAAATCTGTTATTACTTCTTTAGGAAAAGGAAAAGTAGACTTGTGGAAAGATCCTATTCGTAGAAATTCCATTAACCACATAGAAATTTAATTTGTATTCTGAGCTGCTGAAATCATTTGAAACACAGGACCAGTTTTTTCTCCAATCTTCGCTACGGCTTGATATAAATAAATATGGGAACTGCGTTCTCCATTTGGTAATTTCATAGAGTTCATCAATGACCCAGTTGCATCAATGTATAATACTTCATGATATTTCTGATAAATTGAAATTTGTTCATTAGTCCAATAATGAGCATTATATCATAAAGGATCTAATCCTATATTTCTAATAGCTTCCTCAATTTTTGGACTGTATTGTAATAAATGTAAGCTTTTATATATATTAGTGCTTGTTCACAATGTACATAAAACGTAAGAAATTCATAAAACGTAAGAATTTCAAATACAAATAAGACCTGAATCGAATATTGAAAAATACTGGAATTATTTTGGTATATGCAAAAGAACATTCTACGTCGTGTACTTTAAGATTTTAATATTATTCGATACACCATTAAGCTTTTATTTGTATTTATGTTCATCTTACGTTTTACGTACATTGTGAACAAGCACTTACTCTTTAAACCCATTACTTTCTGTTGGCGTTCTTGTTTTGCTTTTATTCAGGTGTTTAAAGAAAACAAATGCGGTGGCTCTGGGTCTAACATATCAGCAAGTTGATTCATTTTTGTACGTCTCCATACAACAGGTGGTAGAGTTTTACTTTCAATCATTTCTTTTGCCACTTCAATTCTTTTCGATCCTTTCAACTGACGTTTTTTCTTGTCCAAAAATATTTTATATATCAAAATAAAATTTTAAAATTTACGGCACACAACGGCACAAGTCAAGTAGCATCCAATAAAATTTAAATTTTTAAAATTATCAAAAATGGCGGGGCTAACTTCTATCGATAAAACAGTTTTTAGTCCAAAAAAAATTTTATTTGGCAAAATTAAATTTTATGATTAACGGCACAAAACGGCACAAGTCGAATAGAATTCAATAAAATTTAAATTTTTAGAATTATCGAAAATGGCGGGGCTAACTTCTATCGATAAAATAGTTTTTGGCCCAAAAAATTTTTATTTATCAAAATAAAATTTTTTAATTTACGGCACACAACGGCACAAGTCAACTACAATCCAATACAATTTTGATCTTTGGAATCATCAAAAATGGCGGGGCTAACTTCTACCCCAAAATGAGCAATCTCTATAAAATCAAAAAAAAAAAAATTAAAATAAAAAAAAAATACGGCACAACGTAGCACACATCGGGCCCAACCCGGCACAATATTCAATTTTTAAATTTTCAAAAATAGCGGGGCTAACTTCACGCACATTGTTAGTTTATGATTTTTTTTCAGCAAAATTGTCCGTAAAAATTAGATATCACTCAAAGATATGAATCATGTGACGAATTGTCTCATGCGACGAATTGTCTCATGCGATGAATTGTCGCACGCGACGAATTGTCCCACGCGACGAATTGTGGCACGCGACGAATTGTCGCACGCGAAGAATTGTCGCACGCGACGAATTGTCCACGACGAATTGCCCGCGACGAATTGCCCGCGACGAATTGCCCGCGACGAATTGCCCGCGACGAATTGCCCGCGACGAATTGACGTAGATCCAAATCTTCTATGTAATTTATCTAAAAATGCTCTATCCAACTTCAATTAGAGGATATCTGCACTACTCGATTTTGCACAGTGAACTTCTCGCTAACAAATGTCAGCATTAGCACTTCTTTTAGGATCTACGTCAATTCATCACGGGCAATTCGTCGCATGAGACAATTCGTCGCATGATGCATATCTTTGCGCGGATATCTAATTTTTACGGACAATTTTGCTAAAGAAAAATCATAAACTAACACTAACCTACATAACCGATCCATATCTTCGCGCGGATATCTCTTTTTTACGGACAATGTAACTAACACCAAAAAGAGAAACAATTTTGTAAAATAATGTATTTTAATAAATACATTAAAAAAGCAGACCAATTTTGGATTATCTCCGAAGAATTGCGCATAATTTTAAATTACAAACATAATTTATATTTTTTCGAGAAGTTCACTGTGTAAAATCGAGTAGTGCAGATATCCTCTAATTGAAGTTGGATAGAGCATTTTTAGATAAATTACATAGAAGCCTTAGCTCTTTATTGGTTAAATGACTTCGAGTAATTTTTATTATTTGATAATTTCCTCAAATGTATCAAAATGTTTAGATATTTATATTTCATCTGCTGGAAAAGACTATTTAATCTTGGTGATACATCAACTAAATTAAATGATGAAACTGTATAGTCTCTTTTTACTTCCTTGTTAAACAAGGAAGTATTGTAATCCCGATTTTTTTCGGTTTACAGATTTTGACGGAAATATCCGTTTTGACCTGCCCTGAATCCAATTTGACTATTTTCGTTGTGACGTCTGTACGTACGGACGTCTATATGTCGCATAACTCAAATACGGTAGGTCGTAGAAAATTAAAATTTTGGATTTGATACAATTATAGCATCTAGTTGTGCACCTCCTATTTTTGGTTGCGATTGTCCATGCCAAAAGTCGTAATTCATGACGCGCATAAATAGATTAACGAGATTCTTGTACAATCATTATAAAAATTACAAGGAAGTTATGTGGTGTTCACATCAGATTTTTTTAGATGATTTTCATCTTATATTTTACACCGTATTGTACTACTCCATTAAAACTATACAAGTAAAATTACTTTGTATTAAAATATTTCTATATATTTACGTTTTAGTACTTGGGCCCCTTGGCTTCAGATCCCCTCAATTATTATGCACTTCAGTTTATAAAAAATATAAATTAAAATTTTTATCAAATTTACCAAACTTGTCTAAAGATGCGCATTTTGTTAGGTAGTTAGATAGTTTTTCAAATTTAGTACGCTAGTCTCCTTCTGTTTATGAATGAAAATAATTTACCGGATACCGTTTTCAAAAATTCAATAATAATAATAATGATTTTTATTAACTTAACCCTTACTTGCCACACTGGGGTGTAATACACCCCAAGCCTACTTTTCGTTAATTTTAAGTATGTATACCTGAGAAAAGCGGGTTTATTTTATCATCTGTTGGTAGTTCAGAAGTACCACTACCCTTTCAAGCCAGTGGCATAACATTTGGACAGTTAATCTATCTGCAGCAGCCGTCGAAATACGACTGGGATCACCTGCACCCCAGTGTGTCAAGTAAAGTTGAGTTTGTGAAATTCTTGTATTTTTTTTTTTAATTATATTTTGGCATCAGAGTGAATAATAAGGTGAGTATATTATGCCATATCACGTATAATTTTTTTTACAATAAATAATAATAGTTTAGACTACCTAAACATTTTTATATTTGATTTGGAAATTTTATTCTTTGAGTAAGTACATTAAAATCTATTGTCTATTCTTCAATATCTTGTTTGTTTGACCCTTCCCTGATAGGGATCATTTTAGGTAATTTCCTACATTTTAAAATTAAATTTAGTGATGTAAAATAATGTTGTCCAACAAACGTTAAAAGCAGGTCATGTAAAATTAGCTAAGCTACCGATCACCATAAAATTTAATTGTGTTCCTTTTAAAATTTGTGTTCAAACAATTTAAAGTAATTTAAAATTCTTACCATATTGGTTATACAAAAATACCTATTTATTTATTTCAATATAATTATTTACCATAGAACGGAGATAAATTAATAATAAATAATTAAGTGGCCGCAGACTTTTACACAGTACTAATACTTCCTTTTTGTTACTTTTAACTTGTTTTCATCATTTTCTAACTGAAAACAATAAAATTTCTGCTTATTTTGATAATAATATAATGAGGAAAAGGTAACCAGTTCACAAAACACCAATTTCAATTCTTGAATTCCAAATAATATAATGTTTATTTTTTCACAAAATTCTTCCCTTCATTTTTCAAAATAAATACCTTTTTTGAAAACATCAGCAATTTACTATTTTTTTTTCTTGTAGTACTATATATATTGAGCAAACTTGCTTGTATTTTTAGAAATGTTTATGAAAAAATAAAAAGTTATGATTTTTCTTGTAAAATTTGTCATTTTATCATTGTTTTGCGATATTTCAATTTTTTAATGGTATTTAATTTTATTTTTTTGCCATATTACTCATATTACTACAATAAAGTAACTCTTGAGTAGTAGTAAAAAAATTGCCAACTTAAAATATTCAATAGATTATTTGAAATAACAAGTTTTATCGCTAGGGTGCAATACACCTCAGTGTGTCAAGTACGTTACTCCATAGAAGTGTGGCAAGTAAGGGTTAATTTAAGTAAATATTTTATGTGTTTATTGCAAAATATTAAGTACAACCAAAGTATAAAAATCTGGAATTACAATAACATATTATGAAACTATGAAATGGGGTTCACCCAACATTATAAACATTGTATGTATGTAGTATACATTTATTACTACTGACGTTATGTAGATTCTTGCATTGCACTCCTATTAGGAATAATGGTTTTCTCTATTGGTTGAATTTCTAAGTTTGAAACCTAAAATTATATATTTCAATATGTTTCAAGAAATGTTTACAATATAGTAATATAGACTTATATATTAATTTATTTTACCTGGACATGAGAGGGTGTTGATAATGCATATATTACAGCATCTGCAATATCGTCTGCATCCAATGCTTGATTCGATTTCAATACCTCTGTTTCTAAACATACATAATTATCTTTAATTTTTGAGTCTTCTAAAACTACACTAGGACAAATTACCTAAAAGTTTGCTATTGAACTACTTTATTAAACTTGATTAAAAAAGCAATATGTGTTATTGTTATTATATTACAATACTTACGGAAACTTTAATTTTATTTTCAATTAATTTAAGTTCTTGTTTTAAAGATTCTGTTAATGATGTTAAAGCTTGTTTGGAAGCAAAATAAATATTAAAGTCAGCTTGTAATGAATCTTCTGCATGATAATTTATATAAATTATGTGACCATTTATTTTATTAGTTTTCATATCTTTTACGGCTTCTCTAGTGGCAATACAAGGTCCAATAACATTGTTATCAAAAATGCTCTTCCAAAATTTAGTATTTCCATCGATAATCTTAGATGAATTTGACACTTGAGCACAATGAATGAGAATATTTATGGGTCCAACATTTTCTCTTGCCCATTGAAATGCTTTTAATACATCGTCTTCTACTGTGTTATTTGTTTCAATTAAATAAAACAATCTATTTCGTTTTTGATAATCGGTATATAGCTTTTCAAAATTGGATTGCCGTTGATTGTCTAAACCTACAACCTATAGCATACAAATTGTTGGATTATTATAGCATAACCACAAAATATTAAATTAATTTTACCTTTATTCCAGCTGCTATAAGCTGTTTCACTATTGCTACTCCAGTTGACGAACTTGCTCCTGTTACTATTGCTAGTTTACCTTTCCACCGTTCAAATGATAAAACCATTATTTTAATTTATAAGTACGTAATACAATTTTAGTCAAATGTATAACTTATTAAAATTTTTATTTACATTATCTGACTATCTCAAACATTCTAAGAGCGACATGTTGCTACACAAATTTAAGTGGCAGTTTCCTTATCACAATATTAGATAAATTCATTATGTAAATATATAGAAATATAAATATAATTGATTAATATTTTTAATATGCAAAAATAGAACTATGTCGACTGATTACTTGAATTTTTTAAATTTTGAATAAGAATAACTTGTTCTAAGAACCTACTAAATAGTCACTATTTTATTTTTTGGTAAAATTATTTCAATAATTTTCAATTTACTTTTTTAAATAATTTTGTAATAATTATAAGTATTATATAAAATAAATAATGTACCGGGTGACCGACCTTACACCCGATCATAGGGAAATAACATAGAAAATTGATTGTTTTTAAATTCCTGTTTCCCTTTGTAACGGATGTAAAAAAATAAAAATATTTTTTTTCGCATATGAAGTTATCTAATACTTCATATTTTGTTCTTTAATTATTATAACTGTTTGTGTTAGTTTATACATTATTCCAGAACCCAGAAGCTTTCCTGAAATGAATCCGAACTTCGTAACACATGATATTACCGTCTAACAAATTATAATCAATCGATTGCATAGTTTTGATCTAATAAACATTTAGCGATAAACCACCCCATTAATTAAGTTCTCTAGTCTAACATCTTGGCTTCAGCTAAGTGATCGCATATGCACTGAATAGTGTATGGCAATTAAAGAAGAAATACATATTTTGTAAGTTATGGAATTAAGTAATTTTATTTGAATATGCAAAAATGCTTTTTATAAATAAAATATAAGCAATGTAACACAAAATTATATAAAAATGTCAAATTTAAAAATCACACTTTTAGCGAACTTCTATTCTGTATTATTATATAAAATAAATAGTATGATTAATTAATGTAACTTTTTAATTTTATTGATTAACGATAATGAATAAGGAAAAAAAATTGTTTTAAGATTATCTAACATAAGTGCATTTAGATGTACTTTAATGTGATCGTTTTAATACAAAAGAAGTTAAATTGCCAGAAATTATATTCAATTAACGTATAGTTAACCCAAAAATTAGCAAAAGAGATATTTTTATATAATAATTTTGAACTTGATGTATTTATTAAAAAAGCTTATAAATTAAAATAATTACATTATTGAATATTTAATATATAAATCTTAACTTGTGAGAATAAATAACATCATAACTTCAATATGACAAGTTAAATCAAATAATATATAATAGAAATTATATTTGAACTTTCAGCGACGCTTATCGCTTTCATCAGAAATTTATTTATAATAATTACATTATTGATGTTAATTTAATAATAATAATCTTGAATTTTGATCTAAAAAACTTATTAGAGTTTCATCTAAATCGAAACAATATATTTTTACAGTGCTTTATTTAACTTGCTCCGTGTTTTTTTAATACAGTAGAATCCGCTTAATGTGATCACGGATAATGTTATCAGTCGGTTATTGTGATCATTTTGACTGAGAACCGGCCGATTTAATTAGTTTACATACAAAAACCACCGGTAAATGTGATCAAAAAGCCGCTTATTATTATCACTTTTGAGGAATTTCCTACACAATAATCTCTATTTCTAAGTATCTTTTTCTGATTTGTTATTGAAATTTTATATATCTCTACAAAACATGTCAATCGTTTTACTTTCTATTTAAAAACTAATGAAGTTTACCGTTTCATGTCGTGTTTCTATTTTTATTTTGTAAATGTGCACCTTCCTTTATGCATTTAATTTAAATTTAGTTTATTCTTGCTAAATTTACCTAATTCTTCTAAAATTTTTTTTTTTTCTAAAATTTGCTTATTGTTATCGTGGGTTAATGTTATCAAAATATTCTTGGCCCAAAGTGATCACATTAAGCGGATTCTACTGTAGTAAAAGTAATAGAGAGAGAAAAAGTAACAGTTTTCAGTGGTTACTGTAGCTTGCAATATTTAAAATGTTACTATATTTTTCATAGCCTACCTTAATTTTTTTTAAATAAATGTATTTTCATGTGTAGGAAATAAATTAATAATAGCATCAAAAAGACTTACCCTATAAGAAAATGTATTCTATTGAGATGCATTTCACTCTTGGTGAATGGGTAAATCCCCTATCTCCCCCTCCTTCTTGTTAGATTAGATCTCAAGATGTAATTAAAATAGGAAAACTTTTCTAATTTCAGCTATTGAAAATTAAATTTTTCATTATATAAAAAACAATATAAGGAAAAAATTTTTTGATTAAGTAAGTATGTTTATCATTTGAATTTATTATTTAAATAATTTATATCTAAACTTTACCGATAATTTTACAGATAAATAAAGGTATAAAACTCTAAAAGATCTCATCAGACATATTCATTTTGTTAATGATTTCTATACACAGAGAGGTGTAATACTGACCGACAGAATGCAGATTTTAATATTTCTTGTGATTTTACTAGTGGCAATTTCATATGGGGCACCCAGAACTGAGTATGCAGAATTAGAAATTGCAAAACCTTGCAATGCTGAATTATGTAAATTACCCGATTGCCGTTGCTCTTCTATATCGGTACCGGGTGATTTTAATCAAACTGAAATTCCACAGGTAAGTTTTTGTAACGTTTGCCTTTTAAATTTTAAACTAATTTTTTCATTATTTTTTAGCTTGTTTTATTAACTTTTGATGACGCAGTTAATATTCAAAATTATCAATTTTACGAACAAGCTCTATTTAAAAGAGTAAATCCAGATAACTGCTCTGTCGGAGCTACATTTTTTACTTCTCATGGGTTTACAAATTACACCATGGTAAATCAGAATATAGTACCTAAGCATAAACAAAAAGTAAATAAACAATATTAAATTTTAAGGTACACGAATTGTGGACTCGTGGTTTTGAAATTGCCTTGCATTCTATAACTCATCAGTCACCCACTGAATATTGGAAAGATATATCTGTAAAAGAACTTCATGATCAATTTGCTGATCAGCTACTTCAGATGGAAGCTTTTGCTAAAGTACCAAAATCAGATATTAAAGGAATGCGATTGCCTTTCTTACAATTATCAGGTTAGTATGAGTTAATAAATATATTTACTTCCTACATGTAAACATAATACCAGTATTTATGTTAAATCTAAACATAAAAAACAAAAAACATATGAAATTGATTCCTATCTAAAATTTGACTTTTAAGGAAATAACAGTTTTCAATTAATAAAAGAAGCCGGCTTAAAATATGATTGCTCGTGGCCAACGCAAACCTATATGGAGACAGGCTTATGGCCATACACTTTAGAATATAAAAGCATTCAAGATTGTCCTGTTCCTCCATGTCCTACAGCTTCTTTCCCAAATGTATGGGAAATTCCAATGATTGATTGGACAGACAATTCTGGGCGTGTTTGTGCAATGGTGGATGCCTGTCTCGACATGTAAACAATAATTCAAATAGATATCATTTTTAATTCTAAATTTAATATTTTATTTTCTAGTCCCACAGATGTAGATGGAATATTAGAATTTATGATCAGAAATTTTAAGCGTCACTACGAGAACCATAAAGCACCTTTTGGCTTTTATGTTCATTCATCTTGGTTTAGTATAAACCCTAACAGATTTTCAGCTTACCTTAAATTTTTGGATTATTTACAGACCTTCAAAGATGTATTTTTGGTAAATAATTTATTTAAACAAATTCTAATGGTAATGTGTAACGAATATTGTTTAATTATTTTAGGTAAATGCTCAAAGAGCTTTAGAATGGGTGCAAAAGCCATCAACCTTGGCAAACATAAAAAATTCTTGGCCATCTTGTCAACCTAAACATCAAAGTCAATGTGCAGTTAATGTTAACTGCCAACTAACAACTGAAGAAGGAGAATCTAGATATTTCTCCAAATGTGGTGCAAATTGTCCTCCAAAATATCCTTGGCTTAATAATCCTTTAGGTGAAGATAAATAATAATAATAATAATTCTTTTTCTTTTCCTATATAATTCTTAATTCGTAAGTAGTATCACAATAAGAGTTCAGTCCACAAATTAAATCTTTGTATTTTTATCAATTAAATTATATTTTTGTGGTAATTTAATTAAATATGCAATGTACATAATATTATTAATAAAAAATATACAATAGATAGTACTATAAGTTAAACATTTTATTACGATCGTAAGCTAGCAGTTAGAATGCTAAATTGTGTGTTATTAGCAGAAATAAAATTTGGTGTGACAGTTAGGGTGACTTCAAGTAGATTTTAAATTCTGGTATATGGACATCAAATCAAAATTCAAATGCAGTTGGTTCATCGATCATTTACAAAAGATTATTCTGCATAAATTTGCACTTCCAACTACAGAAAATGACATTGATTAGTCGATAGAAACAAATTTTGATTTAGATACACTTGATCAACACCAAAATAAAAAAAAAATGTCGGCAATCAAAACCAAATAAAAATGAGCAACAGCAAAAACACTAATGAATTAGTAATTAAACACTTTTATTCTACTTTTATCTTTTAATGTGTTGACAAAAATACACGTGATTTATATTTATAAATTATTACTACTGTAATGAATAAAAAAATTGGTATCGTTAATTACCTACATAACATAATATAATTTTGAAATTAACAACTACCCAAATGATTAAAAAAATATACTTTAAAATATCAATTGACAGCTTACAAAATAAAATAAAATCAACTTAAATAATATAAAATATTATTTATTATAATTAAGATGTTGTTCATTATCACAACAGTAAAAGTTTTACCTTTACAGCGGTAAATTCACAATAAAATATTTTAAATGGAGAACTTTTATCGGTGGTATAAATTAGTAATCAAACATGTTTCATACAAATCTATTAATTTAACTTGATTATGTAATGCATTTAACCAAATTATTAGAAATACAAAATAAAACTATGGGTAATTAACATAATTTGTGCATTAAAACAGTAGTTAGCATTAAAAATAATTTCAACTTAAACAAGAAAACAAAAAGTCAGTTTCGTGAGCATAAAAAGGCATTATTCACATTTTCAAGAAAATGTTATTCCCGAAAGTGTCATTTGCAAAATCTGTTAGCCAATCAATGTTATCAAATAATCAATGATAAAATTAATGATGACATAAATTTAAGAGTATCGAGGATAGAAAAATGTTGAATTATAAACGTTTTGTACATCATTTTGTAAGAATTATCAAATTTGTACCCATTTACCAGTAAAAAAAACACTGTTAGTAAATAATTGTAACAAAACTTTTAGGTACGTCAGTAGTAATTTGAAACAACAATATTTATATTAGTAGTGTTACTTGAAACAAATTATTATAATTAAAAATGTACAAAGCAATAAAAATGTCATAAATAAGTTCACATGTATTTGATATAATCTTACAACAAAATAAAATATATTGTAACCAGTGGCGGCTAATACACGGATGAAGATGAGGCACTGCCCTTCCAAAACAAAATATAACAAATGTTATTACTTTACTCTTTTACTGCCCAGTCAGAATAATGTTAACCTTGACGTAATGCTAACGAACGCTCAAATCTAAAGCCATATTTCTGCTGATCTACCAATCCGAAGCTCGCTTTCGTTAACATTAACACTATTCTGACAGAGCACTTAGTTTGTGCTGTCAAGTCTACGGTTACCTACCATGATAAGAGTTTTTCATTTGGACACAATTACTGGGTAATTTGGAGGGTATTCCCCCCCAAGCCCCCAGTTTCAAAGACCAAAACTGAGTTTTTTAGAAATGATCCAGATTTCAAAAAAAATTATGTGATCAATTTTTATTTCCAAATATAAAACCAAGTCAGTAAAAGGCTCGGTTTTTAAGTTTGATTAAAAAGCCATATTAATCAGAGAGTGTGCTGTATTCAAATGAAAAACTCTTACAGGTAATTCGTCCACTTCACACCACAGATTTCGAGTAAAGCACCTACTTCCAACGTAAATAAAAATTTTCAATATTAGCATTACACTGTGACCCCAGATCTCTATTTGTCGCGCCCTGTTATATGAAACCACAAGTCGTCTCTGTTGTAACCAAATATTTGCCTTTAAATACATCTACACAAGTTTGAATTCATAAGAAGTACTGCCGATTTATTTTTAAAAATAACTACCAGTGTTTGACATTTTTGTACGGTTAATATAACTTTTCATTGATAAATTATCAATAAATCACACTCCAATTAATACAAATACTTTCTAAACTTAACCTAATAAAAGTACTCAATAATATTATCATTAAAATTTCTGTATCATTAAAACATGAAAGAAATGGACACTTTAAATGGAATTTTATGTACAATTTTTTCAATTAATTAAATATTTACATCATTTTTAAGATGTTAAATTTTTTTTTAAAAGCTGCAATACATTATGTACAATAAACAAAAAATATATAAACAAAATTGCAACACATTTATTGATACACTGTAAGTAGTTCAATAATTATTGTTAATTAAAGTAATTGCCTTTCCAAAAATGGAGAACCAATTTTCATGTAAGAAACAAGATTCTTAGTTCCTTTGTCTTGATGAAAGATGTTACTATACAAATCTTCAATATAGGGATTTTACATTAACCAAACGCCACCACAAGCAGCTTTTGTAACTACTCCATCAAGTATACCTAAGTGTCTTTAACGTGTTTCAACAGTGTTTGAGTTAGTTTTCCTGATATTTTTTAATTCAGTGCAGTGTTTATCTAAAAAAAAACCAGTCTTTCAGTCTTTTTTAAACCAACATTCTACCGAGGTATACTTGCTATGGCAGACATATTGAAGGTGTAGCTAGCGCCACCATCGGTAGTGTAAAATCCCTATACAGTAGTCTTGAAACTGTGAACAGCAAAAATCATGTTGCTTTTTTAACATTAAATCCAAATTTTGATTTCTTTAGCATAAAAAAGAGAAAGAAAAATAATTAATTTGGAATTAATATTAAAAAACAAACATGATTTTCGCTATTCACGGTTTCGAGACTACCGGATATTAAATTTTTTGTCTGGTAACATCTTTTGTGATAGTAAATTTTTTTACATGTTAATAACTATAAACCATATTAGAAGTTAGATAATACATTATTTTTGGTCCGCATCAAGATGTAAACTGTAGAAGAATTTATGTTGTTGGTAAAAACGATAAGCTTTGTAGGTATCCTTGTTTCTTATATAGAAACTCACAAATCGGTCATATTTTTGTTAGGTAAAAAGTTTTCTAGTCGCCGGCGACTACACTAAAATTAATGTTTTTCAATAAAAAATTTGCAACCTTTTTCAATCAATTACATAATTAAAATATTTAATATGCAAGTAAATTGCTGCAACAGACTGATGCAATTTCAATATTAGCGTTCTTTAGTTCATTATGATTTTAGTTTATTGTTGTTCTGTACTTTCAACAATGAGCATAATTGACTGCTGATTTCCATCTGTGGTGACGCCTCGGACACATTCAACTTGATGTGATCCCCAATCTTTACGTTGACAAAATGTTGAACAATAAGGAGTTCTTCGACACAAAGAACATTCTGCTAATGCTTCACGATTACAATTTGCACACTAAAACAAAAAATAAGAAGTTAACAAATTTAATTTTTAATATCAGTAATAGTCAATAAGAACAAGTTACTGAAACCTTACTGAGAAGAATCATGGCATTTACAGGTCTCATACAACAAATTTTCCGTATGTTTTAAGTTAGAAATTTTCAAAACCTGACGTTTTCGAACAAATATAAAACACATAATGTAAATAAAAATTAGAACAAAACATGGATAACTAAAAGTATGATATGTACCCCTTCTTCCACATTTTTTTAAATTATTAATATTAGGTCTAAGGACTTAAAAAAATAGCAGGTGCATTTCCAAATCTTTGGGTGGTTCCTTAAAATATAATTTTAGAAATGAAGAATACACCTTGGAAATATCACATTGAAATTCAATAGTAAGATTTATAAAGTTACTAGCAGGTCAAGCAGTCTGTTGGCTGCCCTGACCTCTTGCGAGTAAATACAGTGGAGTTGACTGGTGTGGAACTCGATTGGTTATCACATATTTAGATTAGTGAAAAATTTAACCAATAGAGTAATTACAGAAGAAAGACAGAGAGATAGAATTTTGCATACATTTGTATATCGTTGGCTTAGTTAGAAACCCTCGTAAGTCCATGGTATGTCGAAAATGACATTTTGTTGCTAATAAATTTTAAAAAAACGTCTTTTGCTTCCCCAATATGTATGATTTCCATTCAAGAGATTTCGATGAGACTAACATGTATCTATACATAAAACATTTGTTTTTTAATAGTGCATGAATGACTTGGAAACTCTTTTCTGAGCAGGATCGTTGATTAGTTAAGTCGTTGTTTTTAATAAATGTGTTTGGAATAAAGGGTAAATTTAAATCCTAGTAATAATTGAAGGATGAGGAAACTATTTTCTGCATGGGATGAAAGGAATGTTTTTGAAAATAGATTATACGGACTGATATAAAAATTGTAGCAATAAAATTAGCTCTAAATAAATCTGGAAATAGTGGCGTTAACCTTATAACTCCAAGCAAAACTTTTGGTTAAAATTTCATTTTGTTTTCCATTCCAGAGATTTCCAAGAAATGATACATACAAACTTCGAGTTTTATAATATTAAGGTTTTGCTATTGTGTTCTCATAACTTAAAACGCCATTTAATAGGTTTATATTATATAAGCAGATATGGCGTTTTCAGTTATGAGGAAAGTATTGCCGTTGATGCTATTTTCTTTAAATTGGATTTTAAATTGCAAACTATAATGTTAATTTAGAAGTAAAGATAGGAAAGAAGCTGGATAGGAAAAAACCCTTAAGCTGACTTCTATATTTGATATAGACAAATTTTATTAGGCCCTTCCCCTACCCAAATCAACTCTGAATAAATAAAATAAATCCTAAAATTATTCACAAAAATATCTGTAACTGCGGTAAATCAGTGAAAATTAGTGTTAGTATTAGATTACACAGGGCAAGAAAACAAAAACTTTTTCCAGCGGTCTTAGGTTTTGGAGTGAATTTAGATACACTAATGTAATAAAGTACTCGGCGCGTAGTTATTTTGTTTGAATTGACTCTAGTTCTCATGTTAGGAGGAGGGGTAAAGTTAATTTATAGGAAGAACAGCATATTTCGATAATTTTTTTTGATGACACAGTTAATATATATTTATTTCTATAATTACTACATAATAAAGTGACATTTGAAGAATATAGTGTCAAATTTCTTTCGCATTCAGGAGACCATAATTACCCAAAATCAACTCATAAGCCTCACACCGCAGAATCACTGTTCCCCTATGTAGTCTTTGAATATATTGAATATTTTTGTTTTATTTTATTTTTAATATAAAAGGGTTGTCTTTATCTCAAAAACTGGAGTCAATTCGACAAATCTGAAATTTTATCGCATTCAGACCATAATTACCCAAAATCGACTCATAAACCCCAGACCGCAGAATCACTGTTGCCCTGTGTTATTTGTCTACCACTGACGGGCATGATTGGATTAATGAGACATTTTAATAAAAAAATCCCTAGATAACATGTAACTTAAGAGTTATACACGACTTGGGTGGGGAGCCTTCGAAGTGAGAAGATCTTCGAGCCTATGCACTTGGAAAAAACATCTCTGCAGGCAGCCCAAATTATTAAAAAACTTGTAAAATATTGCAAATAAGAAATTTTAAAATAAAAATTAGGTATTTTATGTGATTTGCATTAATTTAAGAATTTAGAAAATAATATATCAATTGATGGATAAAAAAACAATCATCAACCAATCCGTTGGTGAGCTATTACAAAAAGTAATTATTAAAATTTAATTTTTGACTCAAACTTTTCGTAAAGATTATAATAGCAGACACAAAAAATAATTAATTTCTAGACTCCTTAAACTTAGAATTATTTTAATAGTTCTGGGAAGCAAGAATAACACAGATATTCTACAAAATGTGTATCTATATAATATTACCTTCTTCTGATGTTCGTTATCTAAAGCAGGTTGTAAAGTAGAATCTGTGTTTCCATCGGGTGGTTGTAAAGCTGCCACCTGGGCTTCGACACGAGCTGCAAGAACTGCAGAATCTTTCTCTCTTTGAAATTTATCCGATTGACCTTTCCACGCTTCCTTTACTTCTTCGAGACCTCGTCTAAATTCTCCAGACAGTTTACTAATATTTGAAGCGATGTCCTCCAGTCTTTTAAGAACCAGAGTAGGATCGGTGTTGCTTATAGGTTCCATTAGTTGATATTCATTTGAATCCAAACCTTCAGCTAAATTTTGCCACGCTTCTTCTTTTGTTTGTATGTGTTGATTATCTTCACTGTCTTCACCGCTCAACTCTCTACGTTTGACAATATTATCAATGTCTTTCTTTCGTTTACGTTTGTATGGTGTAAATAAACGAACCGGCCCTGTGGCACTTTCGTCGTCGCAACACGCAGCACACGTGCAACTAGTGGCATGAGGAAATATAATACCTTCGTCTATAAGTGTTTGAAGGCTTCGACCACCAAATCTAATACTTCGTTTCCAATCCTTACTCGATGCTCTTCCGCAAAGAGCTTCGAATTCACTAGGCGTGTACCAATTGTTGGCTAATTTTATACATCGACCTCTACCTCCAGACCCGAAACGACTTTTGTGCAATTCTGCCGATGTATTTTTGCAGCGAACCGGTAAGACAGGCATACTTGCTGCTTCGCTCCATGAACCTGACACAGCTGCAACGGAATTGGATACCGAAACTGGTGTTGCTATAGTACCACCACCGTCATCTTGTATAACAATAGTTTTTAACTCACCACCTGAACCGTCTGTTGCTAAGTACCCATTATTGTCCACACACAGCATAGGCTTAAAGTGCGGTAGATGTTCTTGTGTGATAACATTAAACGTACTTGCGATAAGGGAACCCACTGGAACACTAACTGGAACTCCCGTGATACCCCCATGTCGAACTGTTTGCACAGAAATTCTGGAGTTTTTTGTTTCCACAATGGTTTCGCCATTCTCGCCGCCATCGTGCTCACTCGCAAGATGTTCGGCTTCGTCAATGTCCGGTAGGACGACACCTTCCGAGTTTGAGTTCTCCATCACTAAAAAGGGCACTTCAAGAACGATTTTACATATTAAATTAATTCCACAGCGATTATTAACGATACAAAAGTATTTCTGGCTTTCCACCACGCCAGCTGTTCCATTAGTTGGCGATGCCGGATGCACTATTGGTTACAAAAATGTCCGAGATCAAGGGAGGCGTTGGTTTCATTTTCTGGATGGCGGGAAATTTGAAAATGTAAGTTGCTCGTCTTTTTACATCGCATAGCATAAAAGTTGAGCATTTAACACTTCGGTCAAGTGCAAAATACTCCCTTTATTATTTTTACGTTACTTCACACAAGCGTGAGTTTTCGCATGTACAACTTTGTCGTTACAGTAAAATAGGGTGCGACCCATAGATTAGCTACGATTAACGTGATGACTTTTTTCTATATTATCACGCTAAAAAAATTTGATTTTTTTTATGATATTGATAATGTTATACAAAAACGTATTAATCATGTGGAAAATTCAATTACGTCAACATCAACTATGTTATTTTTATTTTAATTGTTATAATAATTAGGTAAGTAGGTATATTTATTTTTACATAAAATGTATTTTCAAAACTCAAATTCAAAATATAAACCCACCATCCACCCATATCTTTTATTTCAGAACAGAACCGTATCCGAGCTTATAGAGGGGAGCAAACACAATTTATTTGTTTTTACGTATTTTTATGTGAACCGTATTATATTTTACCCCCCTCCCTACTTAACCACATCATAATAAGTTATACAGTATATTGGATAAGTTGGTGAAATTTTATATGAATTGTGCTGCACCGGAAGTAATTTTTAATAGTAGTTTAACCAGCAGTTCTTAAACCATTGATCGCGACCGAGTTATTTAACTTTTGCAAAATAAAAATTTTAGTCGTTTCAATTTTTTTTTTAATAAAAAAATTTTGTAAGTTTGCAAATAATAATTATTTTGGTAAGTGGGCCTCGAAAAGAAATTTAAGAACCACAAACCACTTATTTATCAGTGGCAGATCCAGAGGGGGGGATCGCCCTGCCCCTTAGAGCCCAAAAACATAAATTTCTACACACAAAAATTTTAATTTATTAAAAAACAAACAAATAAATTTATTTTTGATATTACTACTAGGTACTTTTTAATTTTCATATTTAATAAATTTTTATTTTGTCTCCCCGTCTCTCCCTATGGTAATTGTCTGGATCCGCTACTGTTATTTATTTAGTGTTTGGAAAATCTTGCCTTTTCCTAGGAGAACCCCTCAAATGTAACTCATGGCAGTGTAACTCGAGGATCTGGACAAGCTTTGATAGGTTGAAAGAGTATTAAAATTAAACAAACATCTGTTTTTGCCAAATAAACAGCTTAAATGCAATACTTCAGTTAGTTTATTTATGCTACTGTAATATATTATGCATATAAAAATTCAAGGAGTAAACGTATTGCAAAAATGTTTACAAAGGACTCGAAATTCTAACGATTACCTTAGAATTTCCAAAGATTACCAATGAGTTCCAGTATATTTGCAAAGAATAAAGATCCTCAATGAATTCTAAAAATTACCAAGAAATTTCAATGATTTCCATAGGAACTCCAAACACAACATTTTCGAAATATTTACCTTTTGTAAAAATTCACAAGCAGGGGCGTCCATTAAGGGGACAGTTGTCTCTCCTCCTCCCGACTTTTAGCTTACTTTTTTATTTAGACGTTTAATATTTTACCAGTGTAAGTTTAATTACAAAATCTCACATTTCTTATAAATATACAAAATATGTTGATCGGTATAATTATATAATAGTTTCAAAAAATTTCTTTTAATATTCTTTTCATAATAAATACTTTTTTTAATTCCCCCCCCCCTTGAAGAAGATTTTTTGGACGCCCATATCCGCAAGTGGATTAGATGGTGCAGGTTTGCTTCCCTGCAGTAATTTTTTTTCTTTCAGTATTCTGGCATGTTATAAGTAGGGATTCGTTTTTCACTTACTTTTTTTTTGTATTCTATCAAGGGAATCGCAAATACAGCTAATTAATATTTTTGTATACAAAAGATTCAAGGAGGAGAGCCAGCAATTGGGAAAACTTACAAGACAAGTTTTTATGCACTAGATTTCCTTTTATGAGATTCTTGAAAACTTTTTCCGGGTTTCCCCTTAGATTTCCTTTCGAAAAACTGGAAAAACAAAAAAAGAAAAGTTTTCTAGAGTTATATCTAAGATTTTTTGAATTTCTTAAGATTGCTTGGGATTTCCTTAAATTTTTCCAGGTTTCTTTGAATTTCCTCAAATTTATTTTTTTTCCTGCTCCTAAAGTTAATTGCAGTCAATACAAAATTAATGAAACTAAGAATAATTTTGAACAAGCCCGAAAGAGCAAAAAACTGAATAAGGGTAGCAACAGGAGGAAATTTAAGACGACCAGGCATGAAAAGGATAAAGCAAACGGTTATAAAAATGGAAGGGGGGAAATTAATGATATAATGTTTCTTGCAACTTGGAATGTTAGGGGAACTTTTGTAGCGGGTTCATTAAAACAGTTAATAAAAGTATTGAAAAAGTACAAAGTAGATATTTTGGCATTACAAGAGACAAAACAAAAAGAAAATGATATAATGGACATAGAAAATTACACCTTTTTTAAGAGTGATGGAAAGGACAGAAGGATGGGAACTGGCTTTATGGTGAATGAAGCGCGGAAAGATATGGTAATTAGTTTTAAACCAATAACAGATAGAATGTGTGTATTGAGAATAAAAGGACGTAATAGGAAAATAAGTATTATTAATGTTCACGCACCAAGGGAAGAAAAAGATATAGAAGTTAAGGAACAATTTTACGAATTATTGGATAGGGAATACGAGAAAATACCAAAATACGACATTAAAATATTAGTAGGCGACTGGAATGCGAAAGTTGGAAGAGAAGAGGCATATAGGCCTACAATTGGTAAGTTTAGTCTACATAATGAGAGTAATGAAAATGGAAGACTCCTTATTGACTTTGCAATGGGAAAAGATATGAAAATTAAGAGTACACACTATGAGCATAAAAATATTTATAAAGCAACGTGGGTGAGCCCAGATGGTACCACTGAAAATCAGATAGATCATATCGTGATTGAAAGTAGAAGCGAAAATATCATTAAGGATGTTAAATCATATAGAGGAGCAGATTTGGATTCAGACCATTTTATGGTAGGTGTGAAAATGTCAACAATTGTACCAAATAGAACGAATCCTGACAAAAACGTAAACAAGATAAAAAGTAAAATGCAAATTCAGCTCAAAACTGAAGTTCAAAGAGAAAAGTATCGCGAAGTAATGGAAAAGATATTAGAAAAGTCGGAAATACAACAAAATGTAGACCACATGCTAGTAACAATAGAAAAAAGTATAATTGAAGCAACAAGTATGCAGTATGTGAAAACTAAAAAGAAAGAAAAGGAGTGGTATGATGACCAATGTGTAAATGAAGTAAACAAAAGGGAAAAAGCAAGATAAGTGTTCCTGGCCAATCGAACTGAAGTAACAAAAAAAATTTACGAAAAGCAGAGAAAACAGTGCAAAAAGATAATAAGAGAAAAGAAAAGAGAACGCCAACTAAAAAAACTCGGCGAGATAGAAGAAAAGTATAATAACAGAGAAATAAGAAACTTCTACCAGGGAATAAAAAGAATAAAACAAGGATTTCGAACAAGTACAACGTTCTGTAAAAATAAAGACGGTACACTGGCTGGATCGAAGGAAAGAGTAAGGAAAAGATGGGTAGAATACTTTCAAGAGCTACTAAATAAAGCAGGAAATCAAGAGAAAGAGAGAGAACATATAAGCTATAGAAGAAGATGAAGAACATGATAACATAGTAGAAATGCCAACAGAAGAGGAGATAAGAGAAGTGATATTGAAACTTAAAAATAATAGAAGTGCAGGAGAAGATGGCATACAGGCGGAAATGTTAAAATATGGAGGAGAAAAACTGCACGAAATAGTCATTGGTATGATACAGAAGATCTGGAAGGAAGAGAAGATGCCCAGTTCCTGGAATTTATCGCTGATTTGCCCAATTCACAAGAAAGGCGATAAAACTGAGTGCGGAAACTACAGAGAGATTGCATTATTGGATATCAGTTACAAAATACTCGCCACATGTATAAAAAATAAACTTCGAACTTATACAGAGGAAATGATCGGTGAATATCAATGTGGTTTCAGAAAGGGTAGATCGGTAACGGATCAATTATTTGTTCTAAGAGAGATTCAAGGAATTAGCCATGAATTCGGATTGGAGACGCACTTGATATTTTTAGATTTTAAACAAGCGTAGGTACGACAGTATTGAAAGAAAAGAATTTTATAACATTATGATGAAAATGGGAATACCCAGAAAATTAGTGAAATTGGTAAAAATGACACTCAATTGCACTGAAAACAAAGTACGAATTAACGGTGAGCTGACTGAAAGTTTTGGAGTAGAAGTGGGACTGAGACAAGAAGACCCGCTGCCGTCAATATCATTTAATATTGCTTTGGAAAATGCAATAGGAAGAGCAGGATTAAACAAGAGCAGTACAATTCTTCGACGAAGACACCAATGCCTGGCTTTTGCGGACGACTTCACGATCATTACACGCTCAAAGAAGGAACTACAGGAAACTACGCAGAAATTACTGGAAGCGGCTCAGAGAATGGGATTGGAAGTAAACGAAAATAAGACAAAATACATGATATGGAACGATAAGAAGTTTGAGAAGAAGAAATCCTTAAGTATAACAGTGGGAAATAAAACCGTAAAGTTTGAAGAAGTGTGTGCCTTTACATACCTGGGAACGGTAATAACAAAAAAACCAGGGTGCGACGACGAAATTAAGGCAAGAATGGCTTCTGGCACAAGAAGTTCGTTTGCACTGAAATCGATCCTCAATAGCAAGGTGTTTGCCAAGACAGTGAAAACAAGAGTATATCGAACAATCATAAGACCAAAGAAGTGTGGGAAATGAAGATATTGAGGAAAATATACGGTAGAAAATATGTAAATGGACAATGGATAATAAGGTCAAATCAGGAGCTAGCATATGACAACCGAGCATAGTTGGATGTGTAAAGACACAGAGGTTGCGATGGATGGGACACCTGGCAAGGATGAACGAGGACAGAACGCCAAAGGACATATGGAATATTGAGTTCGGAGGCACAAAACGAAGAGGTAGACCAAGAAACCGTTGGAAAAATGAAGTGCAGGAAGACCTAAATGAGATTGGGTTGGAAAATTGGAGGGAATACGCTTGTAACAGGAAAGAATGGAACGAAGAATGCTAATATACATACAACATACATACATAATTTTGATAGAAATGTATAGTACGTTATTGGAATAATGATTAAAAAATTGATAAGATTTGAAAGAATTGGTAATTGGAGAAAAAAATATAACAGAAGTCAAAAAAATAAAAAATTACGAAACATAAAATTAATGAAATAAAATATATAATGTTTAGTGCGGTATTTGGATAATGATTAAAAAATTGATAAGATTGGAAAAAATTCGTAATTGGAGAAGAAAATAAAACAGAAATCAAAAAAATAAAAAATTACAAAAACAGCAAACATATAATTTTAATTTAATAAATCAGAGGAAAAAATTACTAAATGTTAAATTAATAAATCAATGACAAACAAATTATAAGAAAATTTTGTAATCTGAAAATTATTAAATTATTAATATAAATAATAGTCCGCCCAAATTGATATTCGAAGTCAGCATGATCTGTTCCGTAACGTGGATAAAAAGTGAACGTTAAAAAAAATTAAAAGTTAATATTTATTCAAGAATAAAAATTTCGTGAAAATTGTAAAATGATCTATTAGAATAAATTTAAACTGACTCTCAAGCAAATTAGTTTATTTTGATTGAGTTTAGTCGAGGTAAGAAGTAAATTTTTAAGAGTACAACAAATAAAAATTAACCACTAGATCCTTAAGATTTTATAAAAATATAATATGTACTTCAATATACAAATCTTCCTAATTACGACTCAACCTTCAAATTGAATCTCAGCCTCAGAAACTGTATGTGGCCTGTTGGCATATATTAGATACGAAATTTCACAAACCCATAAGGAACAAAGTCACAAAACTTCAGTGGCTAATTCAGTCACTTCCACTTCTAAATCCATATGGTGTAATTGAGGACTTAAGAACTCATTTATCATGACGCAATTTCTGTTTCTGCGTAAGTTTCGCAATAATATCGAATTATTCCTTTGTATAGAGTTCTATGACTTCCAACTCAACAATGGTAGAAGTGAAATTTGAGTGCCGCCAAGCGCTACCCTAATGAAACTACAATCACGTTTTATATTACATGAAAATGTCCAATTGTTTAAAAAGAAGTGGATATGGATCGGTTTATGATCAATTAGAGACATCGACTCGGTCATCCAACATCATCTTTGATCTGTAAACTGCACTTACATTGACCCTTTGGACTTTGGAGCTAACGTACATTTTCGTGTTGTTATCAAATTACATCATAACAATAACATTAAAATGTAGATATCTATAAATTCTATTGTTATCTATACTTTCCACGCAATCTATCTAGGTATATAGGCATATAATATAATGTGTGAAAATTTTTCTAAGTAAATGTATGAAATTTACATGAGAATGTTTAGAAATAAGTAATATAAAATGTAAACCATGAAAAGAACAAAAGCATATGTTTGCATAACAAATTAATTCTCACGATTGAAAACCAGCAATTCAATTGAAGAATAATATGGAAAACTTATAAATTAATATTGAATTATTGTTAAAAGTTAGAAGCTAAAAATGTGAAAATGCTTTTGGTATTACCAAAATACTTCTTGGCATGAAATATATAGGTGAAAGTTTAAATGAAATTAAAAATGATATGATAAATGAAAAAAAACTAATTTTGGGAAAAAAATGAAATTTTATGTCGTTTTATCGACTAGTTTTCCATGTTATTTTGCATTTTATATAAGTGTTGTTTGCATAATAATTATGCAAACATACATCTTGGTAAAACAATTATTGTTTTACCAAGAATTTTACAATGAGTATTGAAAATTTTAATTTTCAGTTCAAGGATGTACGGCATACATGTTTCAGATTCGTTATTCATAAGAAATCATATGCATGTTGAAGTTCATCAATCTTAGATTAGATTAGTAGATTTCTTATTAAGATTTTTTTAGTAATAATTACAGGCTTTCTAATAGGCACAAATACATAAGTACTTCCAAATTTTGTGTCTCTTCTTTTCTTCATGCTCGGGTAACATATTATTGGCAGGTATTTAAAAGTTTTTTTTAATTACAAAAATTATCTATCAAGTGCAATTAGAAAACCCTTTATTTGTATAAAAATTACAAACATACTGATTTAATACATATTTTTACCAACAATTCGTATATAAATTCATAAGTATAACAGGTATGTTAATATTATAATTAATGATGAACCATAAAGTACTAAAAAAATTACACGGTTACTGAATATCCATGTAATGCGATGTAAAACTGGAAATTATATTAAACAGATACACTAATGAAAAACAAAGAAAATCTGGAATGCCCAAATGCAGACTATCCCAAACATTAAAAATCAAAGTCAGGATTTTATTGATACATCTTGACTTATAATTGACTGTTAAGTTCACATGTGAATTGGAATTCATTTGACGTGTTAACAAATACAATGACTGTAAATTGAGTGAGTTATTTAGTAATTAATTACAACTATGCAGTGCAAAACCTACACAACATGAAGTATATCAAGTACCAAAAACCTACCCATACTGTAACATATAATTAGCAAGTACCTAGTCCATCACAAATATAAAGTATATAGGTTATTTAAGAATTACAAATTAGCATGTGGTTTTGCTTGGTTTTTCAAAGCCTCTGCCAATCTTCTTCCAAAATCAGAATCAACTTGACTGAAGTTCTTCACGCCACGTTCTTGAATAAAATCGCATGCATCCTTCAAATGCCCAGCAATATTGGCAATAAGACGCGTTCTTTGTGGCTCGTCCAAAGTTTTCTGATAAAATACACGTGCTTGTGTATAGTTATCTTCATCTCCACTATCATAACGAAGAATTTCACCAGAAACTGAAATTGGTGGTTGTAATTTTCCAGCACGAATATCGTCTTCTGGACCACTGAAACTGTTAGGATGGTAGTTTGGAGCACCATTTTGATTATGAATAGCTTGAGGGCCATCTCTTTGATAATTTCTAACTTTGAATGGACAATTAACAGGTAATTGTAAATAATTGGCACCCAAACGATGACGATGGGTATCGGAATACGAAATCAAACGACCTTGCAACATCTTATCAGGCGATGGTTCAATGCCAGGAATTAAATGCGAAGGTGCAAATGCAAGTTGTTCTACATCGGTAAAGTAGTTTTCGGGATTGCGGTCCAAAACAAGCTTTCCAACTGGAATAAGTGGATATTCACCTTGAGGCCAAACTTTTGTCAAATCAAATGGATTAAAACTACATGCTGCAGCTTGTTGCATGGTCATAATTTGAATGTGCATGTTGTAAGATGGATATTGGCCATTGGCAATAGCATTGTACAAATCTCTAATAGAATAATCAGGGTCACTGCCAGATAAATCTCCAGCTCTCTTTGTATCAAGATTTTTAATACCCTGAGCAGTTTTATGATGGAATTTACAATAAAATTCTTTGCCATCGTCGTTAACCATTTTGAAAGTGTGAGAACCGTATCCATTCATATGGCGGTAACCATCAGGAATACCTCTATCGCCGAACAAAAACATAACTTGATGAGTAGTTTCTGGTCTCAACGTAATGAAATCCCAAAACATGTCAGGATCCTTAAGGTGAGTAGATGGGTTTCTCTTTTGAGTGTGAATAAAACTGGGAAAGAGGGTAGGATCACGAATGAAAAATATTGGGGTATTGTTTCCAACTAAATCCCAAATTCCGTCTTCGGTATAGAACTTAAGTGCAAATCCACGAGGATCACGAACGGTATCTGCTGAACCGGACTCACCTCCTACAGTCGAAAATCTAACTGCAATTGGAGTTCTCTTTCCAATGGTGCTGAAAACCTTAGCGGCGCAATATTTAGTAATATCATGAGTAACTTCAAAATATCCAAAAGCTCCAGCACCTTTGGCGTGTACTACACGTTCGGGGATACGTTCACGATCAAAATGCGAAATCTCATCCAGAAAATGATTATCTTGTAACAGGATAGGTCCATTGGGACCCACCGTTAAAACGGCATCTTTCTTGATTAAGGGTGCTCCATATCCGGTTGCGGCAGATGCGGTTTCCTGTAATATAAGTAAACAATAATTATTTTAAAATTAATGCAATATATTTTTTTTTATTTATTTATACAAAAATATGGATTATTTTTAGAATTAACAAATGCACAAACAACAGTTTAACTTCTACATGAAAAAATAGAAACTGCAATTAAATATAATAATTTTTTAATTCATTTAATAAAAATAATTATGTAATTCAGTTCAAGAGTTGTTAAGAAATATGAAGCATTTAGAAAGTTGACGAAGAAAAGTCGGTGGTGGACGGACAGGCAGAGCAATTTATTTTTAACAATCAACATACATGAATCATTTTAACTTTTACAAAATATTATAAAACCTTAAATTTATGACTGAAATTTTGGGAGCACCCGCCGGTTGTGTAATTCACTTAGATAGAGGTTTTAATGTTGAATATTTTACCATATCTTTATATGGACTTGAAAAATTATAATGCAGTTGCTCTACGCTTTCACCGGCCAGTGAGTAATGTCAACGTTAAAATTTTTTAGGTGATTGAACTCTTACATTAGTTTACATGTACTAAAATTGTTATTATGTAATGAAATGCAGTTACATATTACATAAAAACACGTTTAGAGCAGGCACACACGGCCTGGCATGGTCAGGGTGAGCAGGAATTTTTCTTCAAATTATGAAAATCATTTGAAATTTGTGAAAATTTGGAAAAAATATATTAAATTTATAAACATGTTTAAATTGAAAAAATTAGATAGGTAGAATCAATTTAAAATATACTCGTAGATAAGTAGATATGTTAGAAAAACAACACTTCTGCTAGATAAGGTAACAAACAAGATATTTCATGCTTGCATGCAATAATAAAATAATAGAGCAATTAAAAATTATGTAACATAAAAAATCCAATTATAAATCACACCAATTTTATATAAAACTTGTAATCATTCAAGTAAGGTTTTGCAATTTTATTTAAACGCAATTGAAAGAAAAATCCTGAACAGCAGTAATTTTTCATAGTCAATTATTGCCTATAATTATTATAGAAACAGACATTTCGACCTTGCCAAGGGTTTGCTCGAAATATATGCTAAATTACTTTAAAATGTTTCGCAAAGAGCACAATTTATTTTAAATCCCTTCCTGTACATAATTCTTTAAAAAACCGAATTGGTCCTTTTGTTGACCTTGTATTGTAAACTGCAATGATCTCAAGTCTAATAAGATCGCTCTGTGGATGGGTTATAGAAGAAGGTAACGGGAAACCACCCTATTAATTATAATATTCCTTAGTAAGTCATCTTGGCTTCAGGCAATTTAATTGCCTACGTACTGCATATAACTATTTGGCACTTTCGAGAAGAACTTTTCAAGATATTTATCCCAATAGAATTTATCTCTAAGTGTTATACAAACACTGTTTATAAATTGTTAATAGGTAAACCGTTGGTTTAGCTCTGGCTTGAAAATTTTACTTAATTTTCAAATTAAATTTATCGTATTTGGTGTTCTACTTTCTACTTACACCATCTTGTAAAATTAATTTGGAAAAAACTGCAGAATTAACAATAGTATTTGTTTGAAATGTTAGTAATAAAATTAACAATTTAAAACATAATGGGTTCAGTATAATAGCATTGACTATAGTAGTTATCAAGACACGCAGCCATATGGAGGAATTGTAAATTCTATGTCCCTCTCACTCGGACGCACTCCGCGCACTATACAGTCCACACGTTCTAACGGAATGGATCGCGAGATTAATAATTGTTAATGAGGATTTACATTGAAAATTAGCGCCATCTAGTTGTCGCGACAATTTAGTATTGCATTAAAACATATATGGCTGCGTGTCTTGATAACTACTATAGTCAATGATAATAGTTTTATCTTAAGTATATATATGTAGTTGTAAAATTTGTTTTGAGGTATAAGTGGATATTTAATAATTGGTTGATACTCAAGTGTACCCAAAATAATAAATTGACACCTGATTAAGGACAACTTATTGTTCACTTTAGATTAAATTATTTCTAATTCAATTTTCATCTATTGAAAGCAAATTAAATGATAAAAAAATTACGACACTTTATCAGTGCAGTTTTGCGTACATATTTAGTAAATTCCCAATACTGAATATTGTGAATCACATGGGGGATGTACATTTTTATGATAATATTATTATGAAAGTCAATTTACACCACAAGCATAAATTTCTAAGAATGATAGTCACTAACAAAATTTATTGCTGAAATTGCATTAACCAGATTTTCGGGAATTTCCTGCTGTCGCACCAGCCGCTATCTTGAAATTCAGGGGGAATTGGTTTTTATTAAATAATTCACTAATTTGGCTTTTGGTTAAAAATGGTCGAAACCAAACAGATAGGTATAACTTTGGTAATGACCATTTTTCGTCTACGATTAAGGGGCCGTCCATTTTGGGGGAGGGGGGGGGGAGGTATCGAAAATCTTACGGACCCTTATGTGAGGAAGGGGAGGGTCCGACGTATTCCTTACGTAAGTTTCATAAAATACTTTTTTTTAAATTAAATTAGTTTTTTTACCTGAATATTAAGGGATTACCAATTTTGTGTATTAACTTTTTTATGCAATTAATTAATTTTTATTAACTTACATGCCCTTATGTGAGGGGGAGAGGGGGTCAAAAATTCCAAATATCGTCCTTACGTAATTAATGGACAGCCCCTAATGAGTTTAACTTCAAAAATAAATTAAATTAAATATTGAATTATCTCGGATATTTTAAACTTTAGCCCATAAATAACCATTAACAAACTTGTAGACAATAAAATTTCCTACAACTTTGACCTTTAGCATTTTTTGTCTATGATAATATTTTTCGATTTTAACCTGAAAAATAAAGTAAAATTAAATACAGGTTTGTTAATGATTATTCGTGTGTTCAAATTTAAGATACACGAAATGCCATAATTTGATTTACTTTAATTTTGTTCCATTTGCATTTGATTGTATACATGAAAAATAATAAAACCCAAAGTTGTAGAGAATTTTAATCCCTACAAGTTTGTTAATGGCTATTTACACGCCAAAGTTTAAAATAAACGAAATAAATTTTATATACCTAATAGTAAATATATTATTGGACTACGCAATATTTATTTGCTTGTGCTATACCGTATCGTCACGTCAATATTTTAAAATTTAACAGAAGGTGTTTTTAGCGTGGTTCATCCTTTCGCCTTTTTTTATTAATAAAAGCATTTGTGTAAAAATAACTTGGTGACTGCGGTTAAAAATTTTATGCGGTAATTTTATCGTCAACGCATAGTACAATAATAATTATTATTATCAACACGGTGATATGGTTTAATATAAATATCATTCTAATTAAGGTATAATTAAATTTTAAATTAATGACTGCATCTTTCGAAAACAAGTACCTATCACCATCAAATTTATCTCCTACTTATTTAAGTTTGTAATGACCTAACGATAAGATAGCAAGATAAACCGAAAAAAGTAATCAATTGTAAAAGTTGAAAATATATATTTTACTCAAATTTAATTTCTATAAAATAGTATCATCTCCAAGTAAAATTATTAAAAACTCTTCATAGCATAAGACATTTCAAAACATTATCTCCCCTTATTATTTTTTTTGAATATATAAATTCTTAACTTGTGAAAATTAAAATGACGTAGGTACTAAGGAATTTTAATTAATGGGGAAGTTGCCTTCCCATTAGCGCATTAGCCCATAGATACATATATCTTGGACTTTAGATCACAGCAGTGTATACAATGCAAACAGGATTGCAACCGCGCTTACCCGCTTCCCAGTGGGAAGGTGCAGGTTATACGCCATCCTACTAATCAACAAAAAATTGATTTTATTATTATTTAATTAACTTGTGAGATTGAAATTTAAATTTTATATATTTTTATCTTTGGTTGGAGAGATTAAAACATATTATTTGACATAATGTATTTGATGTCAGTTCCAACAATAGAAAGGATTAGAGATTCATTTTATTAATTAAAATTCATAAATTTGTTTGGGCTATGTTTCGTGCTGTCCTTGAAATTAACGAAACTTGCCTTAACACATCATCAAGTTCAAAAGTTAAAACAAAACTTTTCTGTCGGGTATTAATACAATTTAACATTTATTATCCACGTAAAAAAACTAGAAATTTATACAATAATAAAAGTACAATTTGCTTTATTCTTAATTATCAAATAATTAAATTCAAGTGATTTGGTTCAATTTGAGCAAATGATTATACAATTGTACCTTTGGAATTCTATTTTTATGTTGTTTTCGAGTAGTTAAGGTCAACACATTGCTTTAATATTTTTTCAAGGTTACAGCGGATGGTCCTGGCTAAAATGTTAAGAGAGGTTAGGGCATCTTTAAAAATTGAACTTGAATAAACTGTTTCAGTAAATAATTATTTAACAGGCCATTCAAAATTTTTTTTATTGGATTGGAATTAAAAATGCAATAAAAATAATATCTTTTGAAAAATTACGAAAATCAGAAATGAAATTTATTTTATGTAGTATAATTATTTAGGGTATATCTACATGTTATTATCATTATTTGTATTCATAGCATTATCGGCTATAAATAATATAAATAATGTAATGTAAAATAAATCCGTCATGGGTGTATTTATTTAGACACAAACGTAGAAAAATAAAAAAAATTTATCAATATTAAAAGTGATATGGGGATAAAAAGTAATAATGAAAAACAAACACCAACAAAACCGGTATCAATAATTTTTGCAGTTGCTTAATCAAAATTCAAGGACTTGGTTTATAATCATTATTGTGCTAAATGTGTTTTCTTAAAATATGCATTAACTAATGGTAACAAGATTACACAAACGTAATATTTGTGTATGTTATACAATTCGCATCACCGAATTAAACATGTATACACTAAATTAAATATTTATACGGATAACGTTATTTTTAACGATAAATTTTATATTAAAAATATAAACAAAAATCCCAACATTAGGGATGTTTAGAACCTTAGGGCTACTTGCATCGACAATTTTCTTGACTTGTGACACTGCAATTAATGCATACAATTTTAAATTACAATCGATACTTGTACTAAATAAATAATTTAACGACTAGTATTTAGTAAGCAATGAAATGTAATTTTTTATACATCGAAGGTACGCCACTGCAATAAGTGTGTCAACTGTAGTACAAGTGCATAGAACTGTAATGCTTTTTTTGAGTACTTTCCTGAATAATCATGGATATGACGATATGAGAACTTCAATACAATAAAAGAAACATAAAAAGAAAGGAACTAATGGATCATTAAAATACGCACTACCCAGATATATTAAATAATAAATACTCGCAGGTACCCTGTCTTATTTCAATTTAACAAAATATGTAATTTCTATTAATACTTCTACATATGTGTATGTATTACTTGTCTTGGGTTTTTACAACGGTTATTTTTCCAGGATACAATTTTTATTTATAATTTGGAAAAATTAACGCATGAAATTGAAGTACAATTGGAAATAGGAATATTATTTTTTGTTATCGATAATTTGCTTTTTCAAATTTAATGTCTGCTTACAGGATTTAAACGACGATAAAAAACCTGCTTAGCTAAATTTTATTACTATAATCACAATTTTTTCTTATTATATCGTTTAATATAAGAACCTGTAACTATTTTCAAGTTTTACATTATTTACTCTATGATAAAACACAATCCCGTTTGACCACGATCAAATTTATTATAAATTAAAACAATTTAAATTTTTTGCTCAGAATGTATCAGTTTTACCTGATGAAATTTTGAAATGTTCTTAATTAATTTGTAATTATTTTTATTTACAATTAAAAATGTTTACAAATTGAGAAATACCAAGCTTTTGAAGTTTATTGAACCTATTAATCGAAAAAATTTCTTTTACAAGGTCACGAAACTGTACAAACCGGCAGAACAGAATTGAAAAAATGTACTTAATGTTGGTTGCGTAAATGAGACATTTACTGATATTGTGAAGACAAAATTTTACAAATAAAATAATTGAATAGATATTATTTCAGGTGATTTACATACCTAGATAGATAGTTACGATTGATTTAAATAATAATTTATTATTTATAAGCATTAATCATGGCAAACTTGGAAAATTTTCTCTCCAGTAAACTTGTGACAGGAAAATTAAAAATAAAACATTTTATTTAAATGCAATTCCGGTGGTTTTGAATTATTCACCAGGGAATAAGTAATATCTCGTACCTACTATATAGGTAATATATAAATTAGAATTAGAATAGAAACCTACGCAGTTTAGTAACTTGATAGAACTCAAGTTCATATTGGTATATTGATAAAGCTCTCAATTAGTATTCTGAAAGTAACCTTTGTTATTTGCACCACATAACGTAATTACATGTTTAACTGTCAAATAAAAACTATGATTGTAAGTGTGAACTTGTATATACTTTGGAAACGTAATGTTTACTATTGAAATATAACATCAATGATTATTTAGTACCTCCTGAAATTTATTTCTAGTTCCGCTACTGAAATTTATTGCAAATAAGTTTGTTTATGTGTCGCACGAGGTTTGGCCTACACGATTTTATATTTTATACTTTTAATTTTGTAAAGTAAACGTTAATTTTGTTATAATTAAGAAAACCGGCTTGTACATTAAACTAAATATTCCATAATTTGATTATCAATATATTCTTAAACAAAATATCTCAAGAAAATAAAAATAAGTTTACCTTATTTTTTTGTTTCCAATCTACTAATTGATTAGCAGCCTTATCTCGACCAGCCATTATTGTTAAATTTTTAAAATAAAAATGAAAGACGTCAAACTCACTGCACCAAATGTAACAGTAAACAGACTGATTTTTATTACGCCAGCTTATTTATATCGAATGAAATCTACTCATCGAAAACCTGCGCACACGCATGAATGTGTTGTTGAAAAGCTAATGGTACCCATACACTTTCGTACTTTCCTGCAACTATCAGAAATAACTTTACAGTTATTTTTTATGATTTTTAAATTTTTATAAGATTAAAAAAATATTTTCTGTAAATCTTTTTATTTTTTTTAAATGAGTAAGTTTATTCTCCGATTGATAAATTAACAGAAAAGTTATCTTATTAAACAGACTGCGTGACGGAAAGTTAGTGTATGATTGATTTTTTATTTTAGTAACAGTTTAGGGATAAATTAGGGACTCCAAAAATTAAATTCATTTTTCACATTAGTATATCTTTTGTATTTTAACATACAATTTAATATTTGAAAAGCTATTCCTAAATCAAAATGTTATCATTTTCGTTCAAATGAACTCTAACCTTAATAAACTTATCATAATCTTTTGTATGATACAGCATTTTTTATAAACAAAGACTTCAAAAAAATTTTTCACGGTTTAATAATACTTAAAACATAATAAAAAATATTATTATTAAATAAATACAAAAATCTAAATATCATGTCCTATTGTCTTGCATTAAATCCATCGCTATCTAATACATTGTTTCATTGTTAAGAACATAAAATGGTATTTTGGAAACAAAGAATATGATCTTAATTCGAACTCGAGGGTACTTCATGTGCATAATATCCAATATTATCTAATCACTGTACTAACGAGGCCAGTATTTCTATTTACAGATTTTTGGTAATAAGAGGGACCATGGGGCACATATTTAACATGTACTTTTTTAATTCAAAAAAGTCAGTGGCTTTAGTCAAATGATCCTTCTATGGAGTGGCGTAACAAGCAGGTGAGGGACCCGTGTGCGAAGTTGTTAATAGGGGCCCTCCTTTTATAAATGACAAAAAAAAAACAATTTTGTCTACAGGACTCAAAATTCCCACGATTTCCATGCAATTCCAGTGATTTCCAAAGAATTCCTTCCAAACAAGGGCGAATATACAGACGAGTAACTACACCCCGTTTTCTAATTTTATTAAAATTTGAAAATTATATTTTAATTCTTATCAAAAATATATAGTTTTTCTATTTTTCAATTTTCTGAGATTTCCTTGGTTTTTCTAAGATTTCCTAAAATATCCTAGAATTTTCTGTTTCTTCACTTCACAAGATTTTTTGGATATTTTTCTAAGATTTTTTAGAATTTTCTATTTCCTCTGATTTTCTACATTTTATAATTGAAAAATTAATGAGATTTTTTTGGATTTCCTAAAATTTTCTGGAATTTCTTAAAATTTTTCCGGATTTCTTCAAATTTCCAGCTTGTGTTTTACTAAGTGGAAAAATTATGGAGAAATTGTCACATTCAAAACTAAAGGGAAATTTGAGGAAATTTAGAATATTATAAACTACCGTTTATTGCTTTTTCCATTTCCTGAGATTTGATTGGCATTACAATTTTCTGGATTTTTCGAGATATCTTAAGATACCTTAGAATTTTCTATTTCCTAGTTTTCTGCATTTCTCTCAATTTCTTATTTACTAAAATTTTCTAAAGTTTCCTGAGATTTTCTTGAAATTTCTATGGATTTCTTGAGAATTTTTATATTTCTACAAATTTTTTAAGAAGCGGTTTCTTGAGATGCCTTAAATTTTACAGAGTTTCTTCAGATTTCTCTTCACTAGTACACCCAATTTATTCGGTGGTTTCCCCTTAGTTTTGACTAAGTAGAAAACTGAAGAGAAAATTGTGATATACAAAGGTGAAAAGAAATTCAAGCAAATTTTAGGATACCTATCTTAGGAAATTCTATGAAATGTTAGTGAAACTTAAGAATGCTATTTGCTTCCCATAGAAATCTTGGGAAATTTAGGAAATCTTGAGAATACCATAGATTAATTCATAAATTTCCAGTCGAGGTAAACAATTAAATTAAAAAATTTTTTTTAATTTTAAAATGAATTTGTTATTAAATTTTAAAATTAAATTTATGTTATTTAAAAATTAATTTGTTTCAATTAAAATTATTTTTTTTTAATTAAAATTAATTTTGTAAAATTAAAATTACTTAATTTAATTTTAAAATTAAGATTTTTTTGCCTTTTTATTTTCTGATTTGTCAAGGAAAACCTGGAAATGTCAGGATTTGATTTTGAAAATTTAGTGGGAACATTGGATATTGAATTATTGATGACAAATGATGCCCACTTTGTTTACCTCAATAAGAGATTATTAGTATATTTCATTGTGAATATTAAAAATTAAATACTAATATTAAATTATCTCATTATATTTTTAATGGTTTCAAATTTTTTTAAAAAGATTGAAAAGTTCACAGTACAACTGGGGGCCTTTTTAGTTGGGGGCCCGCGTGCGTCGCACCCTCTATGATAGATAAACTTTTTTACTTACAACATATCAAATGTTTTTGACATTATAAGATATAAAATGCAGACGGCCCGATAAAAAATAATTTCAATACACCTAGTACCTGCTGAATATTAAAATTTAAATAATATAAAATAATTAAGGAACAGGTACTGATCACTCAAGTACATAATTTTCCGGAATTAAATTTGGTTGTTTGAGTGATCAATACCTGTTCCTAAATTTTACATTCCAGTAGGCTGCTCTACAGTTTTTTATTTTACTATTAAATAATTAATATTGAAATGTAAATAAACAGTGGTCCAACAAGGAGAAAAATTTGAATTTAAAAATTAAATACATTGGTGATTACTTCCTTGTGAGCTCTGATGATAAGAATTATTATAATGTGAATGAAAACAATTTACAAAATTGATGGTGTACTTTGCGTTACCGAAACGTCGACGATAAAACCAGTTGTTTAATTGAATACATTCCACTAACCCAGCAGTTCCCAAATGGGGTTCAACGAAGAAAATCCAAGGGTTCCGTCAAAAAATAAATTTCGCCGCTTAAAAAATATTGTTTAACTTTTTTTCAGAACTTCATGACTTTTTTTCACTCTTCTTGAAAACTTGAAGAAGGGTTCCGCCAAATTTTTTACTTCGACAAAGGGTTCCGCGGCTAAAACTAATTGGGAACCGCTGCACTTACCCGATATCCTATTGATTAATTTACAAAATTGTTTTGAAAGTTGGTTTTTATTGTGTCAAGATATTATTGGTAATCAACTATAAGAAGAATGAATGTAAAATTTGATATTTTGAAGAAAATAATCAATTTAAATTTAAATTGAATTTTTATATGGACTACAAATTTTATTCGAAAGATAAAAATGCGACTTGATAATGAAGTATAATATTTATATAACCATTTTTAGTACTGAATTTGGTATTAAAAGTTAAATTTGAAAAGATTGGATATTTTTTCTCTAAGATACTATTTAATTTTTGCTTGTTAAATGACAATATTGCTCTATATAAAGTACTGGATACATTTGCACGTAGGTGAGGTAAAATAAAATATAATTATTCCGAAGGTTGGGATGGAAGAGGGGGGGCGGATTATTTTGTGAAAATAACCGTAATATTGAAAAATATCTCTGTCAGATATTTGGTAAAAACATTTTTATGTCACAATGTTTTTAAGTTTTGACTAAATATTTTACTCAAAATTTTATTCAACAAAAAAAATTATCGCCGTACTTCGCATTTTATTATACTACAGTATAAGTATTCGTTATATCCACCTCAATCCCAAAAACGTACTCGCTATAGAGGAGAAATTTTACATGGAGTAGTATACGAAACGGCAAGGAACCATTTTTCGTTATAACCGAGACTCGTTATAGAGGAGTTCTACTGTATATTATGTAACCCTACACTGTTTAAAATAATTATGTTAAAATGTGAAAGTGCGAATAGATAAACGAAAAAGTGTTAATTTAACAGAGAAAAAAAGGTGACTTGTCTTTTATCTCATAATCTCAATTATGCTAAATGAAAAAGTAGACAATTTTCCTTTTCTTGTCTAAATTATTAGACAAAGCAAAAGCTTGTCCACAAAAATAGAAGCATTAACATTTTGAAAAGTTAAGATGACTTTCTATTATGTAATACACAGTAATAGGTAAGCTTTCAGGAATTTATTCGATCAGTTATGTTTATAAAATCGGCACGTTCTGGGGAATCACAGTCATCATATCTCAGTCATTACATATGCAATTAGCAAATTTGCATTCTCATATCAATAAACTGACTCCATTTAAAGGGAGAATGTCCAAATAATGTCCACACTTGCGAGTTAGGTACCTTCGTAAGCTTTATTAATTATAGTAGTATTTCGTATTAATGGTAATAAAATCTCTACTCAAAATAGTAAAAATTTTAACATAACATTTAGAAATATAAATTACATTATAAAATATGGACAAAATAACATAAAAATATGTATAGTCGTCTATATGGACTACTTTTTAAGACATAATTGTGTTAAATTAACACTTTTTTTCAAACAGTGTACCAATTTTAAGGGTAGATAACGGTAAATGATGTAAAAATAAATTAATCTAGAACTAGATAATTCGTCCTTAAACCCAGTGCCGGATTAAACATTTGTGGGCCCCTAGGCAGTTAAATTTTCGGGGCCGTTTAGAAAATTATTACTGGCATAATTTGTCTTTAATTTTACTACTCAATGATTATTAAAATAAACAGTTGCAATAATAACCAACTAATTTTAAAACATAAAGCAATGTTTATTCAATTAATTCACTAAAAAATCAATAAATTAATTAATATTTTTATATTTTCTAGAGGGGGCTGAATTAGTATAAAAAGATAAAAACAAAGAAATGAAATTTATAATTAAAACTAATTTTTTTCCATTTTCACGGGGCACCTAAAATAAGAGGGGCCACTAGGCAGCCGCCTTTTCTGCCTTATGGGTAATCCGGCACTGCTTAAACCCCCTTATCGTTGACTACTGTCTGCTTCCTTTGTTTTTTGTTTTTATTTTCCACATACTGTACCTATACGGTACCACTTTGTAAGTAAATTTTGTTTAAAAACGATAAAAATAAAAAAATATTATGTAAGTTATCTTGGGGACATTATCACTGCGGTTGATATGATATTATGCAAGTATTACTGACATGCACTTAAAAAGATAAACATTTATAATTATAAATATTACTATGCAATTTTTTGATAATTTTTGATAAACTTTTTTTTGTTAAAAATGAACTCAACCAAAATTTCACTAGCGCTATTCATTTTGTGCCCGATTTGCATACATACTCTAATATTGGTACCATTTACGCGCCTTCTACCTTTTTGATTGTTAATATTGAAAAACTTGACGTAATGTTTGAAGATTTTCTAATTTATTTATTTAATTCTGTAATTTATTAACTCGTGATTTCCTTGTCGTATAATTGTTTATTATTATTATTTCTTCTCTGCATCTGCTTTACTTTACATCTTTTGTTTTACTTTTATATCTCTTATCATCCAAACTACATATTGTCGTGATCCAAAATCAATTTTTTAAAAATTTGAAATTTTAATGTTTAATTTTGAGTGTGGACCATTTATTGTTTTTTTGTTTTTGTTTTGATATTTGAATTCGTTTGTAATTTTAGTTTGACCGTAAAATTTGATTTATAATTTCATAAATTTTGTAAATATTAATTTGCTCGTTTTTCCCACCAGCGTCAAGTTAATTAATTAAATTTAATACTTAATTAATTCGATAAAATAACTATTTATGGTACAAGTGTGTTATATGACAAATAAGTCACGCGAGAAAGTTTATTTTCTTGGTGACTTATTTGTTATTAACACACGCGTGGCATACAAGATTTTATCCAATATCTCGTAATAATAGTTTAAAATGTAATCAATTGTTTTGGAATTTGACGTTTTAAAATGTCAGATTTAAATTATGAAAACTAGTATAAAGTAGGTGTAATAAATAATTAGGCATAATAATTATTAAAAATGTGAGTGAGTTATAATCTTAACCCCACTCATAAGTCACGTAAGTCACTAGTGAGTTATATGTTATTTTACTTATTTAAAAAACCATAGTTATACCTCTATTATTGCGAGATATTGGATAAAAAATTTAATTGGTAAATTGGTAACAAAATTGAAAATTAAAATTGTTGGGCGCATACATTTTACCGTTCCAATCGACTTTGGAAATTTATTTATCATTAATTTGGATTGTTTTTTAAATTAAATTTACACCGAGTCTCATTTGCTCAAAAATCAATCGATTGCCGGAGGTATAGTTTGTTTCACGATAAATGGAATTAAAAATAGGAATATATTAAATTACTTTGATATAAGAACGTATGAACATTTCCACTAAAACATAATAATGCTATACTGCCAATATGGTTAGCCTGCGATTAAAAACATCACCTTATCTCTATATTACATGTTTTTTAATTTTAAAAATTTTTTTAATTCCATTTAAATTGAAACAAACTAGACGTTATTTTTTATAATTTTACACCCCGGTACATTGCAATATAAAAGTAAAATTTCGAAAATCTTAAATAGTTTCAGCTAGAGGTTCCACAAACTATGACGCACTGCGAATTTAACTTCAATTTATTGTAACTCGGTTACAACTTCTTTTAAGTAACTAGTTCAAAAATATTTATTGAATTTTAAATTTCAAGAGCCAATTTTTTTCTTTATTTGGGTTGCTGCTGGATTACTCGTCTTGGTTTGTTCATAGTTTGCGGCTTTTTTAAAATATTTAAATTTAAAAATTTAAGCAAGCAAAATTTTTTTAAATAATTTTTAAAAATGGCTTAACTAAATTTTCTACAAATGTTTCTCTTTTGGAAGCAAGTTACGACCTTCCATGATCCTCTTCACATATTACAGGACCATAGAAGTTCCCAGTTCCTCTATTGACTCACCTTCGTCCCAAACTTTCTTATTATTGATGTAGCATTTTATCGCAACGTAGAAATAGAATATACTTTTTCCCAACTTTGGAAAAACGTTCAAATTGACACTTGGCTTAAAATTTTAAGAGAACACTTGGAGGTTGTTAGATTCTTAGATTTGCTCCAATGTCAAAAATGTACCGCGTGTTTTCCTAATGGTAAATAAAGTTCAAGTATTACAGCTTTTATTATATTAACCATATAAATATTTTAGAAAACCCAAAATATGCATTTATCTCCTGATCATGTTATATATACGGTGGAAAGGTTTGTAATAATTATTATAGTGTATTTTATTTTGTAATAACTTAAAATCATATTAATTCTAAAAACTGTGTGTACATTTTTTGAGTTATGGTCAAAATCATGAAGCATAATAATATTTTTTTTTAATTCCGAGGTTAGCTTTCATTTAATAATAAGTGCAGCTTGATTATATTTTTTATTGTAGTCATTTCAAGTAGAAGGCGATAAGGACATCCGACCTCTCGCAAAAGCTTAATAACGTTCCAACACAAAATAGCATGCAAACAGTAACAGATAAGACTAATTTGAACATGATTATTAAGTTAGTCAATATTTCTTTAAAATAATTAAATTAAGAATTTTTTAAATACGGAGGATACCGAAATAGATGATGATGTTGCAAGAGGCAACATTCGGCAAGGCAAACATTTGGCAAATGTAACAAATTGTTTTTCAAGACAAACTGTATGTTATCTTCCATGCGGTTCTCCTTCCGGGAGCCCCCCGCACAGCGGAGTCTTTATCACCATCACTGAATCATTTATCTTATCTCATTGTTTCGTTTGAAAACATCTATTATTTATTAATACAGTAAAAGCCCTCGTATCCAAAATGAACGGGACCCATTTCTGTTCTGATAGCGAATGTTTCGGATAAATGGTTGGTTGAAATATAAATACTAAAACATGAACCGGAAGTCTGCCTAAGCATCTTTCGGTTGACTCGATAAATTCTAAGAATTTTCGGATACGAGGGCTTCTACTGTATATAAAATTCGGGTGTAGGACCATCCGACAGTCGTTACGTTTAGTTGCTATCTGAGGATTTGTTCGTCCCCTGAAAACTTGGAAAAGAACAGCGACAAGCGGTGTTCTTCAAACAGCCACTCATTGCGCAAATCCGTGACTTATGGCTTGGCCATAATAATAATTATAACTATAAGATATCTTTCCTGGGTTTTATTCAAGTTCTATATATATTACCTTACGTAGCAACAAAAAAAAATTATATAGTTTAACTACAAGAGTTCGAGTATAATTTTTTCCTACTTTTTCTCCACTAAAATCGCCAAAATATAAAAAAAAGCAACGAAAATAAGATTTAAGGAATTCGGTTTCCGACAGTAGTGACAATAAGGACTTGAGGCTTCCCTTGCAAAATTGTAAATAAGAAATTTTGTTTTACATACCTAATATAATTTTAATTGTATTTAATTTACGATATGGGAGCGCCCATTAATTACGTGAGACGTTTAGGGGGGAGAGGTCCAGCCGAATCTCACGTGGGGGAGAGGGGGGGTCTCGGCAAATACCAAGTAATTTTTTTTGTTTTAACTAGTCTTAAATAAAAATAATTAAGCCAACTAATTTTTTTAAATAAATTCAACGCAATCAAGGACAGATTAACGTATTTACACTAAAAATACGCATTTAAAAAAAAAACTCACGTAAGATTAGGAGGGGAGGGAGGGGGTCGAACCAAATCTCACCAAGGGGGGATCTAAAAATCGCCTCACGTATTAATGGACGCCCCCTATACAACGTTTTGGCGTAGAGACCTCACAGATGAGCTGGACGGTTAACGAAAAAGAAAAAATGGAATAATTGTCTTTAAAAAATTATATTGATAACCATTTTTTTAGCTCCTCGTCTTAGCGACGTTCACTGCTTTGCAAGGTATAATAAATATAGTAATTATAATAAATATAATAAATAATAATATTATACCATGGCCCCACCCTAGTTATGGCATTACCCATCTTCATACGATATATACGGTTTTCTACAATGAGATTCTAAGAAAAAACGCCATAATAAATAATGGTTCTTCATAATACCAATATTTAAATTATGACATACTTATTTGGACAAAATATGACGTTAAAGATATATTAACAACCTGCCATGTTAAATTCAACTGACGCATGACGTTTCGTTGGAATACCAACTCCAATTGACATATTTGACGGTATATGGATTCCATATAAGGTAGTTCGAATTAATGTGATTTTAAAGCTAATTCCGGGTCTCTTCTAATGCGGTTTCCATAAAATGCGATACAAATTAACCGCGATATAAGAGGTTTGACTGTAATTGCAAATACAAAACTAGAAAAAGAATAATAAAGGAAACCTATAATAATAAATTCTCTCCCACTTGATATAAAAATCTGATGTGACAACACATAACTTTCGCCATTATTACTAAATTATATAAAGAAAAATTATTAATAATAATTAAAATTTAATAAATAAAAAAAAGGGAAGGGATTTCATCCAAATTTTATCAGCCTTCTAGAAAAATGTCTGGCTTGATTGAAATATAAGCTTTATTATTGAGATTATTTAGCTTTTCTTTGGGATTTTTTTTTTTACGAACAATAAAAATATACATATAAGTTTCAATTTTTTACTATAAGTATATTTATTGACATTTAAATAGTAAGTCAGAATATTTTCAGACCAAAATCTTCAGCACAACGTGTGTTCCGCCACTCCAAAGGCACCCATGTCGAAAAAACTGGCCTCCACGATTCCAGCTGATCGGCTTATCTGAAATCAAAAATCCAAACGGCATTTTGATCTGTGAAGCTGTGGCTATCGAATGAACTAGAATCATTCCAAAATATTAAAAATTGAAGAATTGACGAATAATTAATTAAATAAAATTAATGAATTTTAAATAATTAATTTTCAAAAGCATCTCAAATCTTCAATATTTTGGAATGATTCTAGTTCATTCAATAGCCACAGCTTTACAGATTAAAATGCCGTTTGAATTTTTGATTTCAGATAAGCCGATCAGCCGGAATCGTAGAGGCCAGTTTTTTCGATATAGGTGCCTTTGGAGTGGCGCAACTCACGTTGTGATGAAAATTTTCTGATGTACTGTTGAAATGTCAATAAATATATAGTAAAAAGTTAAAACTTCTAATTATATTTTTATTGTTCGTCAAAAAAATCCCAAAGAAAAGCTAAAAAAACCGACAAATAAACAAACGTGAAAAAATAATTTCTTTTATTGGCAATTAAAAGTTGCCAATCAAAACATTAGACTAGTGGGATCTAATCTACTTACATTATTGCCGCGAGAATAATTTGAAGTATGTGTTTGTTTTAAGGCGAGATTTTAGCAGTCAAAAGGAAATTGTAATCGATGCAATTATGATACCAAATTTTAAAGTTATTGCTGAAATTATCATTTTTATTTGTTTATTAGACATCAAAAATTTGTTATTGTAAACCACTACGGAGAAATATTAAGAATAACGCAAATAATTTTTAAAACAAGACATTTTCTAACATAAAATACGCAATTATTAAGGCACGGATAACAATGAAAATTTTTTTCTGGGCAGTTAAAGGTTGTCTTGAGAGCACTACAAAGTCAGATTTTTCAATTTTTTACTTATGATTTCGCAGTAATATTTTAAAAATTGCTTATTTTCATGAACTTTGTGAATTTTTTCAACTGTTTTTTAACAAAAAAAAATGCAAATATCTCTTTGTAGTACTTTACAATAACATCTTTTCAATGTCTAGTAAAAAAATGAAACTTATAATTTCAGCAATAACTTTAAAATTTGGTTTAATAATAGCATCGATTTCAACATATTTTCAGCTGCTAAAATCTCGCCTTAAGAGCAACATATTTATTTGATTTGACGTCTGTCAATTAATTATGAATAAAATAAATTAAAATAGTTTAGTACATCGTCAGTCCATGAACTTAACATTAAAATTAACGAAAAAAAATAATCAATCGAATATCACACGAGAATTCGATAAATTAGAAAATAATTTGATATATTTTCTCAAAGTTGTCGCCGTTTGGCAATAGTTACTCGATCCTTTCGAGCTCTCGTATCTATTGCCTGGCAACAACTTTTCGAAAATATGTGAAATTATTTTCAATTTATTCTCATTCTCTTGTGATATTACTATAAGTGAAAATTTTTGTTCTCAAGTACGATCAAAATGTCTTCCAGCATAAATTCAAGGATTATTCAGTATCTTAATTTTACCATAGTAAACTTACAAGAATTTATACTAACCGAAGAATGTACTTAACAATTTGTAGAATTGTTTTGTATTTTAATTTTGTCCCTATTCCTCAGAAATAAATTCTTACTGATGTTCACAATTCTACTAAATAATTTTTAGATGTAGATCGATAGAAGAAACCCTCTGTAATTCACTGCAAGTTTATAAAATTATTATAAAAAAACTTTTATGTTTAAATAAATGAGGGAGTGTGTTCCAAAACTTGTCTTATCACAAAACAAGAATTTCGAGTATTCACGAAAAACTTATTCCATACAACATACAACTTTGCTATGTTTAAAACATCAGTTAAAATTAGTTTTGTCGCAAAATGATTTCATATTACGATGCAATGCTATCAAAACTATGAAAAATAAATGTTTCCGCAAAAATTCAAAAAATGGATAAGTTTTGGAACTCACTCCCTCAAATATTATAATATAAGTGGAAGTAAATCTTAAAAGCGATGAAATATTATAAAACTTTTGATTAATATCAATAACAGCATCATATTTTTGTTTATAATAATTATTATTCTTAGATACTCCAATTCATTCAAAATTAACAATTTACTCTATAAGAAGGCTATGGCAAATAATTTTAATTATTTTTTTTTCTCATTTAAGGAAGTTTCGAACAATTTCAAGTCTATTGGTTTGTCGTACCCCATTATTTTACCATAATGTGATGGATCCTCAAACAATCTAGGTTCTACAAATAATGCTTTTCCTTTCACTTTAAATGTAGTAAATACTCCAGTTACGTCTGGTACTTCAACATCTTCAGGTTTAAATTCAATCTAAAATCAATAAATATTATATTAATAAACATAAGCTATTACAAATTCACACCTTATTCTTGGTTATAAATAACTTATAAGTTGTCGCTTCATACGTTTGTCTTTTGGGATTGTACGTGAGCTGCGTTACATATTTCTTTGTTATAAAATGTAATAACAAAGGAGTTGCAAAAGTAAAAAATCCTACAAAAGAATAAATTCCTATGATTGCAGGAATACTTGCATCAGGAATTACGCTATTAATTAAAAATGGTTGAGCAGCAATTCCAGTCATACTTGTAAGTAATGAAAATAACTAAAACAAATTGAATTGACCCATACTTCTCTAATACATTTAATGTAATTAATACCTTCACTGCCCGTATTTGTGGTGTCAAAATGCCATAATATATTAATTTGCTTTTGTCGTCTGTGCTTGTATTTTGGTGTGTCGAGGAGTAATGAACACTATTCAAAATTTGAATTGAACCACAAGAAATACAGTCTCTGGCTTTGTTTGAAAAAATACAATTTGCGTTTGAGAGCAGATTTTTACTATTTGCGATCTTTAAAACTGATACTACACGAATACAACTCTTTAGAGACATTTTGGTTATAGAAATCACGGTGTTATAAAATATAACCTTAAAAACAAAATATAGAAATTTTATTTTTAAAATAACTAAGTAGGCAACTGTTTCTACATCATTAGGTTACGGTCACACGCAGGAAAAGTGTTTTATATATAATATACAGTGTTCAACAGAATAAACAATATTAATGACATGGATTTATATTTTAAAATATTAAGATAATATTATATTAATTAATAATAATATTAAAAATAACCCAACGTAAAGTTAGAGTTAAACAATTAAACAATTAGGTCTGAAGATCGCCAATCAATAGGCCTATGTAGTGCAGTCTTCTTTGCATTTTGGGGTCATTCATCAACCACATGTCTTGGTCAAGGAGGAGAGGGGTTGGGTACAAAAGCTATAATAATTATATCATTAAATAATTTATTTATTTCAAAAATTTTGAAATATATAAAATAAATATCATGGTTAAAGTTACATTAGGCTATATTAGGCTATACATTAGGGTGGCAGGAGTTCAAATGAAGTTAAAATGGAACCACGTGGTTTATGGATGACCCCTTTTGCAAATAATGTAATTACGTTATATATTTTCTTGAAAACATTAGTTCATCGTGAATATACAAATAAGTCAAATTTCAAATCTATTGCTTATCTGGAAGTAATTGAAAAAATCAATCATAAAGTGAACACCCATACAGAACAAGTTAAATGTATAGGGACCGAGCGTATTTGCAACTAGCGCCAGTAGTGGTGATAATTTGCACAATTGGCGTGATCATTTCAAATAGTGATATTGCATATTAGATTTTGTTTATTAGTATCACGTGCTTTTAACAATAAAAATCGGTACTCATGTGAATTGCTGTGTTGTTGGGTGTACAAATAATTAATTATTTAAACACCGAAGGAGCTGTAAAATTTTATAGATTTCCCGCAAAAACACACGAAAAAAAGCGACGTGATCAATGGATAAAAAGTGTTCGCAGGAAAAACAATAAGTATATTCCATATTTTCCTCATTTACTGGTACAATTAAAGACATCCTAATTGTTTATTTTAGTGATAGAAAGTTTATGGCAAGAAATTTAAAGTATTCTAGGAAGGAAAAACCCTTGAAAAATCCATCGAAAAAAAGGGTGAATAATTGTACTTTTATTTTCTAAGGTGAGCCAATTTATGATTTTTTGACTTTTTTGCTTTTTTATTGGTTCAACTAGAAGATAGGTACATGTTTTATGAACACGCTCAAACCAAAATTTTTGATCTCAGATCGCTGTAACAGAAGCTAAAAATCCTGCCAATTGATGCCTTTTGCCGCGAGGGTCTAATCGGCCAAGATTAGTTACTCTATCCCCCCCGTTCTCTATGTTTGTTAGATTATGTAGGGTCAAATTCATATCATTGGCTGACAATTCGCGCTACCACATCGTCTGATTGGATCACGAAGCGGTTTAAAACATATATTCGGTTTTTCGATACATTTTGACAAAATGTACTCCAAAAAGAGTGAAATAAAATAAAAATCAAAAATTTTAAAAATCCCTGACTGTAAAAGCACCTTACTTTAAAAACTACTGTTCCCTTTAAAAAGGAAGAAATAATTTTTTCTTCTTCACTCAACAACATAAACTCTCCGACACTTAACTCGAAAAATTAACTTATCATCCTCCGCCCCCCCCCCTACAAAATTTAAACATTAATTTTGAAGTCAGGGGAAACGGAGATTTGTTCCACTTACGAAACCTGTTTATAAATTCCGTATTAAAAATTCTCCGTTTCCCCTGACTTCAAAATTAATAATGAAATTTTGTAGAGGCGGGGGAGGGGGGCGGACCATGATAAGTTAATTTTTCGAGTTAAGTGTCCGAGAGTTTATGTTGTTGAGTGAAGAAGAAATATAACATTAATTTTTGATTCAAGTATAATAAAAGTAACAGTAAAACTTGATATTAGGTACATAAAAAAACGCCAAAACACCAATTTCTAGAAAAAGTAGAAATGTGCCAGGTTTGAACGAGCTATCAAGCGAAAAGAAAATAAATTAGAATTAGTAGGACCTTGTGGATCTAAAGAACAAGTGAACATTAATTGTGCAGAAGAAGCTTAAAGAGATTTTTGTAGTCAAGTGAGTTTTCGAATTCATGTCGAAAGAAGTATAATACAGCGAATCAAAACCCATCATATTTTGCACAATATAAGCCACGATTTAATGCCTTACCTTGATGACATAGTCCGTTTGTGTTGTGCATTAGCTAACTTGCAACCACCAATTTATTCGACAACCTCCCTTATCTATAAACATTTCCAAGAGAGCTAAATTTGGTTTATATTTTATTAAATTTTAATTTGTCATGTAATTATGTTGTATTTTTTTACAAATAAAATGTAGCATGTTTTGAAAATAATTACGTTTTAGTGTTAATACTAGATTCACAGCGAAATCATAATTAAATTGAACATTAACGATCTTTAACAATAATAATATATGTTTTGTGGCTATGACCTTCACGCCAAAAATGTTCAAAGTGTCCGCCTTAGGCGCCACTTTACGGTATTCGCTCGGTCCCTATACAGGTTTAAAATACAATAATTATGTTTTTGTTTACCCCAACAAGCCTTCACTGGCTAAAATGTAAAACCTAAAACGCCTAAAGAGATCTTACTTTGAAAGCTCATCAGAAACAATTTAATTTTAGGGTCCTTTTAGGACATCTTTAGGGTCAAAGCAAAAGTCATATTAAGAACAGCAGGATAAACCCTGAAGGTATATGTTAAGACTTGCAATTTATCATTCACAACTGCTAATAAAATTAATAATAATTAATAAATTAAAATTAAAATAATAATTATTTAAATTAAATAAAAATAAAAACAAAAACTAAAATTAAAATAGATATTTTCGATACAAGGTAGGAAAACTGACATTTTTCCATTCAAGGCGAAGTTTTACGATCGAGGCCTTTGGCCGAGAAAAGTAGTACTTTTCCACTCACTTTTGAATATCACAAAGTAAGACCTTTTGAAACATGATAGAAAAACATTTATTACGTACATCTAAAAGTTATCTAAATCTGAACAAAAAATAAATACAAGATTAAATAACTATACAAAATCGAACAAAATTCTACTCGGCATTTGTTTGTCCTACATATCACTTACAACTGGGTACAAGCGCTTGAGATTGTCTTTCGGTAATTGCCGCAACAAAAGAATAATCGGTTAAGGATGACATTTTAAGCACTTGCGTTGTTTCAACTTCTTGTACGGTCATCATTTTAACCGGTGGAAAATCTTTATTTGACATAGTCGGAGGTGGCTGGGGAATGGTTTCAACTGGCATTGTCGGTGGTGCATTTCTGATATTGTTTCTTTTATTATTTGGTTGGCAATAACCTTTGTGGGTCGAATTCTTTCGGTTTACTGGTTGTTGAATACCAACTTCTTGCACAGTGGTCGTTGAAACTTATGAGAAATCTTTAACTGACATACGTGGAGGTGACTGGGAAATTGTTTCTCACGTTCTTTGTTCCTTCATGAAGTTGACGATTTCCGTTCTGGGTAGGATGGTTTTGAGTTCTTGTTCTCTTTGGATTTTTGTCAGAGCTTGATACAAACGCTTACCTTCCGTAAATTCAACACCGTTAAACTGCGATATTGCATTTTTTGCTGATATAAAATTTTCAAAAGCAATAAAACCAAATCTGCGTGAATTTCCATTTGTGTCTTTAATGATTGCTATACTTGTTATTTTTCCCACTGTTTTAAATATTTCGGTCAAATCTTCTTCAGTTAGCTTTTCACAGAAATTTTTAATATAAATATTAAAAAAAGAAATTTCAGTTTTTCCCAATCTTTCCAAATGTTCGGCACGCGATATGTAATGCTCCACACGAATAATCTCATCCTTAAGAAGCATTTTATTGACTTTTTCGATGGCTTGATCTGCAGCTTCGACAGTTTCAAAATGAATGAAACTATATAGCCTTTACTATTGTGGTTATTGTCAAGAGCTACCTTACAACTTAGAATGTTTCCAAAAGCTAAAAAAGCATCGTGTAACATTCGGCTCTCAATGAATTTATCTAAATTTTTAATAAACATATTGCTTGTTGCAAGCTTTCGTTACTTCTGGAAGCAAATCGCCAATATAAAGGGATAAATCCGGAATACTTTGTTGTAGGTACCTACTGTTGCTTCTGCCATTTACAATTTTTGTATTATACTTTAATTAAGCACTTCCTTTTCTTTTTTAAGAAGAAATTTTCTTTCCTTTTAATCTGCAACATTCCAAAACTGGCTCAAAGCATCCAATTTTTGTCCAAAATGGCACAAAATTAATATCAAAACAATCAAACAATACTGCTCACTCAAAATCAAACGGTTTATTCGCCAAACTACAAAACTTTAAAGAAATTTTAAATAAATTTAGGAGACAAAACTATGTCTCAACCTCTCAACTGCTTCGGCGGCCATTCTCGGCGAAAAAGTCCCTTCTATCCTTCTACCAAAAAAATTGTCGCCAACTTAAATTTTTTGCGCGCCTCTACTCTACATTTAAAAATTATTTACAAAGTTAAGAAAATATTCAAATTTAACAGAATCTTCGCAATTAAATAAAAATATTACAAAAGATGTTTGAAACACTACAATATGTATTGTTAAATTAAGTTGGATCGGTCTAATTTTGTCCTATGACAAAAAATTAAGTGTTTGTACTCGTTTTTAGTGACACACCCTGTATAACTTAGATAATAACCCTTAAAACAAACTGAAAGTGTTTTAAAATATTAGAAAGAAAATGTCCTTATACTAATCCTAAGATTACATGATTTCCTAAAATTGCCTAAGATTTTTTTAGATTTCCTAAGATTATCTAGCTTTCATCTTATTTTCTTACATTTCCTCAGATTTCCCTTCACTTCTACACCAAATTTCCCAGGGGTTCCCTGCTCGATTACTGGCCTTTATTGATGACCGGCAAGATCGGATTGAAAATTTTTTTTGGTCCTAGGTTTGTTTTGTATCTGCCCACATAGAAAGCTAAACGAGAAGATGGGGAATTTATTTTAGGTGATGTGAAAGTTGAAATTCAAGGATTTTAAAAGAGAGTCATCACTCGAAGAATTTATTAATTTTAGAAATTGTTTGGCATTTACCAATGCATTTATGTGGTACAAATTTTTGAGTAAAAGGGTGAAAACAAAGCACTTGTTAAATTTTGTAATCAGGAAAGGTAGAAAGTAAAAAAACAAAAGGAAAAAAATTCGTCTGGTTCGTAGATAAAAATGTAAGGGGAAACGCTATAGAAATCTGATGTACAAGTGAAAGAAAATCTTAGGAAAACCGAGAAAAACTTAAAAAATAGTAAATATAGAAAGCTTATTATTAGGGAATCCAAAAAAATTTCAAAAAATTAGGAATTATTCGATCGTGCTGGATCAATCCTCATTTTCTATATTTCAATATAATTATCTTAAATAAATCGTTAATTTCTGTTAAAATATTCTAGTCTAGAAGCCCGAATTTCGGGAGTTTCTTTGACGGTCGATAAAACAAAATCACTTAATGTTTTAACTATACATTTTTTTATCATTTATTTATATTTTAAGAATTCGCAAAAAAATTTTCAAAGAAAAAATGTATATTTCACGAAGTTATACGCTGTTGAAATAGAGGGGAAAAAAATTGTGTTTGGCACAAAATCTCAAGTTCTAATTGACCGATTTTCTTGAAATTTGGCATGAATTTTCTTTATATATCCCTTTATGGTAGGAACCAACAAAAAATCAAAATTTTCAATATTTACTATTTTTTAAAAATTCGGAAAAGTTAAAAAATAACTGAAAAATATTAAATTCTTTTTAGAGTAGCCGCCATTATGCGAAAAAAGTTGTTTTTGTAATTTTTATTGGTTCCTACCATAATGACATTTGTACTGATAAAGAATCTATCTTGTTTTTATTTTTGAGATGACCAGAAGGGTGGGAATCGTGATAAGATGGGTACGCTGTTTTTTATTTTCCCCTCTACTTCAACAGCGTGAAACTTTGTAAAATAAATATTTTTTTCTTTGAAATTTTTTTTTAATTCTTAAAATATAAATAAATAAACTGTAAAAAAATGTATAGTTAAAAGATTAAGTGCTTTTGCTTTATAGACTAGAATACCCCCTTAATAAAATTTTAATTTGATGGTCTCACCTAGCTTGGAGCTACTAACTTATTTCTACCATTCTAGCATTCTAACATTTTCTCTGACTCCATCACTTGGATGGTTTTAAGTTTTATTGGCATAATTATATATAACAAGTCAGGTTTGTTGTTTATTAGGTCTTTGTTTTTAATAAAATTTATTTCAAATCAAGTTAGTGTGGTACCACACATCAAGATGCCTAGAGATAACTTTCAAATTACCAAAAATATTTACCAATCACAGGGGGATTATTTCAACCCATAATTTGCGATTAAACTTTTGCAGCCTTACTAATAAACGTTGTATAAATTTTATACAGGGCTTATACAGGGTTGCATAAGAAAACGTTACAAATAAACCGTGTATAAGCTCTACTCTGTATAAGCTTGTCATAACTATTCATAGATGTACTTATAAAGCTTGTATACAGCCTGTATACATGGTGTATAAGTAAAAACGTTACTAATAAACCGTGTATAGCGATGAGGTAGTCAAGGTTTTCATGAGTGTCAAAACACATTTTATACAAATCTTATACAACTAGAACTCTAGTTTAACGATTCCTTGTCATTTTCTCCATTTTTTAGGTTAAATATATTTACTTAAATGACTTTAATAACATAAATTCAAATGACAGTGACAGAAAAAGTCACAAAAATGAAATTTCGAGTGTATAACCATAGTATAACACAGTTATAGCTTATGCAGTACGTATACAATGTTTATTAGTAGAAAATTTATATACCCCTTATACAGTGCTTATACAGTGTATAACTATACACTTGTTCAACGCGTGTATAACGAATTTTTATTAGTAAGGCTGTTGGTGTTTTAGGATTTCAATTTTTCTCTCGAAAGTGGTTAAAATGAGGAATTAGTAAAGTTCAAATAAGAGTTGCAATTGTTCATTTTAAAGCTATATAGCGATTGATGAATATCATACCCACATAAAAGTTCAGTCTTATTCTCTAATAAAAGTATGTTACGTATTAGGAAAACGCGAAAAAAACTATTTACATAATTTTTCTAACTTTCAATGTTTGAAGTTCAAAACTTGCAAAAATCTTTAATTTTCGTCGGCGTAAATATATTTGAAATCGAAAATAATTTCCATGGTTATGTTATTAGGTACATTACGTAAATAAGACCCACGTCAAGCTAGCACCCCCACCTCTTCAAAATACAAAAATATTTATACTATAATTATGCGCTAAATATGCGCTAATTTCAGACAGTAATCGCGAATTTTGGGCTCCAACCGTTTCGCGATAAAACATAAATCTTTAGTGGGCGGTGCTGAGTTGACGTCAAGCTAGCACCCCCAACTCGAAAAATGACTTTTAAAAAATTAAGTAAACCAGAATTATGCGCTAATTATGCGCTAATTTCAGACAGTAATCGCGAATTTTGGGCTCCAACCGTTTCGCGATAAAACATAAATCTTTGGTGGGCGGTGCTGAGTTGACGTCAAGCTAGCACCCCCAACTCGAAAAAATGACTTTTTTAAAAAATTAAGTAAACCAGAATGGACAATTTGCATAAAATTCAAATTCACCTCAAAATGGCATTTATTGATAGTTCAATATACCTATAATCAGAATATTTGAGTGATTTATCAAAATTCTGTATTGTGAGCCCGTAAAAAATTAATGAAATGTTATAATTTATTTGAAAAAATCACGTGATTGAAATCAGGATGTGACGACATGAGCCTCAACAATTGGTGCCAATACACCAGTATAATTTCCACTAAAGTATCTACCATGTAAGTACCAACTGGAAATGAAGTTATGAAGTAACCAAATTTTAGTTACTAATCGCCATTTTGATGACGTCAAATTCCTCAAATTTCAAATTACGTCAGCCATATTTATTAATACGATTTCGCGCGACAAATATACATTTAAATTTCAATATTTTTTTCTGGCTTTATTTGTGAACCAAATTTTAAAAAATTAAGACACATTACATATGCTGTTATGTAGAATATTAATATGCTAAAATTAAAAAGCATGCAAATTATCCATTATGCACTAATTATGCGCTAATTTCAGACGGTAATCGCGAATTTTGGACTCCAACGGTTTTGCGATAAAACATAAATCTTAAATTTATAAACATAAATCGCCACGGAACTAGCTTAGAATAATACCAACACTAAACTATAGCTGTAAATACATAACGAGTGTATCAAAAATACAAATTTTAAATTTTAAAATCCCGACTGTAAGTAAAATTCCAAAAATTAAAATTAATAATGAAAGCCTCCTAGAATTTTAAAAACGACTGTTCTCATTATAAAGGAAAAAATAATTTTTTCTTGAAGTCAAGGGAATTTTAAACAGGTTTCGTAAGTGGAATAAATATCCGTTTCCTCTGACTTCAAAATTAATATTTAAATTTTGTAGTGCAGGGGGGGGGAAGTTAATTTTTAAATTTTTGAAATTTTTTTAGCCAGGTGTTTTTAAAATTTTTAATTTTTATTTTATGTCACTCTTTTTGGAGTAAATTGTCAACAAATATGTAGGTATTCGCCGTAGTTTGACTTTCTGCTAGGTTGTTGAGTCGGGCTTGTATGAGTCGGCATGTGGGTGGATTGAGGGGTGGAATGAAGGAAACTCCTGTCTTAGTTTCAATTGGGAGAGTGGGACAGTTTTGTTTGTTGAGTTCTTCAGGAGCTTCAGTAGTGTTGATGAGTTCTGCTGGGGGGGGGGGGTATGGAGGGGAGCCGGTTGAAGGAGTTTGATTGAGGATAAATTTGGTATGGAATGCTCTTTAACTTGAAATAAAAAAATCCAGTACACCTCCAATACAACTGGGGAGGCATTGTGCTTCTTTTTGTATAAAATTATTTTTATAAAAATGAAAAAAAAAGTTTATAAAAAAATATTTAAAAAAATAAATTCTTTTTATAAAAAAATATTTAAAAAATATATTAGGGAGGGGGGTAGGGGCCGTCAAATTTTAAGACCGCCTCGGGCGACAAAAATCTACTACACCTCCAATACAACTGGTTTTAATTTAATTCTAACCAATATAGAGAACGGAGGGGGAGGTAAGATGGTCTTCTGCGATAGAATTTTTTCTCGCCGGCGAAATTTGTTTTTGACCAGCCAGGAACACTCTCCTGATCTTTACAAACATGCTGTTAAAAAAGTACGTCGCTACCTGTAGCCGTTCGGAGGATATGGTGACATAAACCATGGTGACATGTTAGAATAAGTAAGACATAGAGGTTGTTAATACGATAACATAATAATAAGTTAGTAATGTGAAAGGAACTATAAAGAAGAAAATATAAGAACATTAACAACAATAATTAAAGTAAGATTGGCGACAATAATTAGAATAAAGTTATGAAGAATGTTGAGAACAAATATAAAAACACAGGAATAATTAAAAAGATACTATCATTTGAAACGAAACATTTTTGAATACTTTTGAAATAAAATAATAACGATTTAACATAATATATAATATTAAAGAGTTTGTTTGGATATTTATTCGTTATACACTCCTAAACTTGCACACTTAGTGGGATTTTGATTTGGTTTGTGTCCAAAAAAATCGAGAAAAATTGAGAGGAGCGAAATCTCACCAATGACTAGTAAAATGTCGTCAACAGGTGGCGCGAAGTGGGGGTGCTAGCCAGACGTCAACTCAGCACCGCCTACCAAAGATTTATGTTTTATTGCGAAACCGTTGGAGTCCAAAATTCGCAGTTACTGTCTGAAATTAGCGCATAATTAGCGCATAATTCTGGTTTATTTAATTTTAAAAAAAATCATTTTTTCGAGGTGGGGGTGCTAGCTTGACGTCAACTCAGCACCCCCATCAAAGATTTATGTTTTATCGCGAAACCGTTGGAGCCCAAAATTCGCGATTACTGTCTAAAATTAGCGCATAATTAGCGCATAATTATAGTATAAATATTTTTGTATTTTGAAGAGGTGGGGGTGCTAGCTTGACGTGGGTGTAAATAAGTGCATTTTAATGTGTAAAACACACTTGAGATTAACGAAAATGCTCGAAAGCTGTTAAAAATGAGGAATTAATGAGAATCAAACTAGTTTACTTTAAACCCACATAAAATGTTAAATATTATACTTAAGTTAAATATTATTATATATTCCAATCTTCTCGGCAAACGTGAAAAAGCTACTTATTTGGAACTTCACTTTATTTTCTGAATTTTTTGACTTTCTGCTTTTCTTCGTATAATAGTATTTTTTCATTGAATAGTCTTCCATTAAATAATTAAACTTATTTCAATCAAAATTACATTTTATTGTAATTTATTCAAATCCACTGTTTATAATTTTACAATTTATTTTAAGCAACCGGGCCTCTAATCCATCATTTAAGTTTATTCATTTGCTGCCAAAGAAACTGCAACTCAAGTAAAAAAATAAAAAAATAATTTTATATAATTTTATATATTTTTTATATTTTTATATAAATTTGTTAATTTATGAAGTAATCTATATTAAAACTTTGAAGTTTTTCTTCTTCAAATGCGTTGGCTACCATCTATCCAATGTCCGTGGTGTACGTGCAAAATGGATTGTACTTATTACAATAAATTATGGTATTACCATGTAAGTCTGATACAATTCGTTTCCCATCAAGCAGATTTACGAATAGATGGTTTGCCTTTGGCTTCTGAGTGGAGATAGTCAGACATAAAAATTGAATGTCTAAAATTAACTACCTATCGAAAAAGTAATCGTAGTTACATTTCCAAAGAATTTTTTTGGAAATTATTAAAATTGTATAATTTTAATACTAAAATAAAATTCAGCAATTACATAAATAATTTGATAGTTTTGTGTAAGTATTTTTGTTCACATGGGCAAAGACAATTTCTAATATTTAAAATATTTATGTTTTAGTAATTCAAATACTTAAATTTTTCAACACAACCGAATAACACATTTTGCACATGTAATAATGTAAACCCATTAACGTTTAAGCAATCTGGTCAAGTAATTAAAATTGTGCAGAAAAAAATTAAGGGGGTTCTCAAAATAGTTTGCAATTTTATATAATGACTGTCAAGTATGATTACATTCATTGAATGCATTTACAAAACCTCCAAAATACAATTTTAGAAAAAATATCAACTTAATTTAATAACATTTGTTTAAATTAAATTTCTACATATTAACATAATATATCTTTTATTTACACTATAATATACCAATAGTTCTACCATATCAGGTGTAATACCGACTATAAAAAATAATTAGTTCCATGCTCATGCAAATTAATCAATTTTTGTGAAATATATTAAGAATATTTTTTCACGAAAACTTGAAACTTATTTTTTTAAATCAACGATTTGTGTGTAAATGTAGATTCTTATTTCGAAGTTCGCAGAGGTGTGAAGAATTATGTTCGTAAGCTCATCTCTTTTTGTAACAGTCGGAGCTTCTTAATCGCGGCGCACAGCTCAACTCGACCAGTGAGAAACGGCACAATGTGCGCTAAAGCTTTTAAAAATTGTTTAGTTTTTTCAGTAATAATTTTATGTAAGTACATACATTTTGTTTAGTTAAAACACAATATTTAAATATCTAATAAATAATAATTAATTTAATTTATTGCTAATAAAAATATTTTCTTAATCGAATGCGAGTTTTTGCTAATTTAATGTTTATATTGATTAAGTTCGGTAAATTTACGACATTAAAAATTTATTTTAATGTAAAATTTAATTAATGATATTTTGGCATAATTATTGAACATACAATAATGTATTGAACATTGTGAACAAATATATTTCCGGGTTACACTATTTTATGTGACACAAGTTTTGACACTGTGTATAAAATTAACTAGATCTCCCCAAGTACCTATGTATATAACTAACTATAATTAGAAACTTAACTTCTATTATAATAAATCTTTCAAAAATGACCAAAAGTTGTCAACACGTACATATAATACTTTGTTTTCATTACAACATCTCTAACGTTAAGTTGCTTTAAATTTATACCGGCGATTTTTAAGTCATTAACTGTCTGTTAATTAACTTAAAATATTTCAATAAGATCAAATTAAATTTATAAAAAAATTTTATGTTGTTCAATTATTAGAGAAAGAGTTTTTTAATTTTTGTTCTAACTCAACAATAAATTTTTGATGTCTGGTCGGCTAATAAAAACCAAGTTCAAAATCCCAATCGATTAATTCATAAGAAACATTGTAATTCAATAGTTCATTGATTTAAAATTGATGATCCTATATAAAGCAAGGTAGGTAGCATCCTAAATTATTTTATCCATTTTTTTTACCGCTCATGTGAATAATAATGCCATTTATTTTTAAATACTTAAAAAATAACGATTTACTTGTAATTAGTGCTTAGTATATTTTATAATACAAGGTAATCAACAGTTAATGTATCAATTAGAAACTCTCGCGGGATACATAGCCAATGATATGTTTCTTTGTACCTTTGCTACTGTAATTGAAAGATGTATTTATTTAATTATAATTTATATAATAATGGAAATATAATTAAACTATTATTGTACTCTTTTATTAGGAAATATGTTCGTGCAGTTCAGTTGTAAGCATTTCAATTAAAATTTGTCAAATTGCTAAATGTTAAATTAAGATTTAAATTCTTTCGATTATTGCAGTTTCAATTTATTTATAAAATTAATGTTTATATTGTATCTTAAGTAGCAGCGTCAATTAAAGGATAATTCGATACAAATTGATGAAATTAATCGCGATTGAGATAAATTGGGGGGTCGCTATGCATAATAATTGAAATTGCGTACTTTGCAATAATTATAGTTCAAATCATGACCTACATAATAGAATGGATAATATTATCACCATGCAATTTTATGGAAAATTTTTAAATAAAAGTCAGAATAAAAGGAATGATTATTGGGGAGACACTCCCTGATTAACTTTTTAAATATGTATCGTTTTTTTCGTAATTATGATTTTTTAATAAATTTTATATAATAATCCCATTTTATTTTAAATTAATTAAATTAAAATAAATAAAGTAGATATCACGTATTTTAATGATATATTGTAGTATTTACCTTATTGCAAAATTTCAGTTTGTTTACTTTATCATAATTTATCATACGTATACAAAAATAATAATCAATAAATCAAAATCGATATATTAAATGGCGTCCTAAATATTAAAATGATCGATTTTAATAAGAACTTTATTGAAACAATTTGTTTCTATTTAAATAGGTACGTAAAATTAAATGGTAAGTAATTATAATTTCACTAAACATTCTATAAATAGAATTGCATTGTGATAATTTAAAATCAATATCTGTTTATATGTAAAAAAATTAATAATTTATTATTAAAATTGTTAATCCGAAAGTTTGGTAAGAGTTATTTTATTTTATCTGGATGCTTCCAAAGCCTTTTTTATTTTAACCCTTTCAGACCCGACTTTTTTTGGCTGATGGAAAGCATTATATTTTTTTAAATATCGTATTACTGTGCTATAAAAAGTGTTTTTGGAGAGTTTCATAATTTTTTGATTTCTAAATAAGAAAATACAGCTAAGTAAACTTTAGTTGATCTAATATATAAACCATTATAAAACGAATGATAACAGATTTAAACAGGTGACTATTATTAATTCGTAGACCAAGTTTAGTATGATAACAACTAGCAAAAAAAAAAAATTATGCATTTATACTGATATTTGGCTGAGTTATTCTTAACTAAAGTTATACTTAAGTATAAGCTGTTTGACAGGGGAATGATTTTATACACTTTTTATTTTAATTAATTTATTATCATAGTTTATGTTACCCATAGAACATTTTTTATATTTTTATTGAATTCCTTGTGGTTCTTTCATTAACAATTGATTGTTATCTAACATATAAGTTTGTCACCAACTTCAAAAAAAATTAATAAAAGTAGGTACACTATAGTGTACCCTGGGTCTGAAAGGGTTAACCAGATATATTTGGATCAACTGTATTTGAGGGTCCGAAAGCATAATATTTGGAAGTTATTGTAAAAAAATTGTAGTTGGTTCTTCTACAATAGATCACATTTTACAGATTTGTTTTTATGGTTTTTATATAATACATATATTTTTTATATTATAAAATAGATATTTTTGGATTTCCAAGGTTTTAAAGTTCTAAAATGTCAGGTGTATAATATTACATGGTGAAAACGATGCAATTACTTAAATTTTTAAATATATTCCATTGAAGTGCCATACGCCAATAATTTTTTAAATGTTCAAAAAATAGTATGGCTAAAATATACTAAAACTCCGCTACGCATAAACCGCATTTCATTTTTTTTGACTTACACATTTTTGCCAACTGTAACTCAAAAACTTATATGGTCACAGATTTATGAATGTAGTAAAGACTTTATTTCTGACCGCTTTTACCTCTGAATTTAATGATAACCACTCAGATAGAAACCTTTGCAAATTTATGTGTATTTATACTTCCATAAAAATATAAATGTAGGAAGAAAGGTTGCCGACGCCGACGTCAGGAAACTTGGCGTTGTACTTGAAGAAAAAGAAGTCAGAAACATAATATATATAATATGATCTTTCCTACATTCCCAAAAAATGTTTGCATAAATATTACATTTAGCAAATCAACCAACTTTTTTTTTAACTAAAAAGTGTTATCGAAATCGAAAATCTAAAGCAAGTACACTGTTTCCTAAGTAATAAATTAAACTAAAAGTTAATTTTAATATTTTTATTTTTGGCTTCTCAGGTTTCACCACCCAGGCTTTATAATTTTATGAACCATATGCTGCACGCCTCCTTCCTATATTTTTTTCTATTAAAATGCAGTTTTTGAAATAACCATGATAAAATGGTATTATTATGTGGGTTGTGGTACCTACAATTAACTACCACATTTATGTTTATGTTTTATTACAGGTTTAGTATATGCCCCGCAGAGTAAAGCCGATCGTAAAGAAAAATATGCTATTTCTATTATGCAAGATGAATTAAATAAGTTAGATCAAACACGTAAGTTTCTGTAAATACAAACCAATGTTCTTTTTATTATGATAGCAGACATTAAATTAAAATGTTACCATATCTAATATTTAAATTGACTCTTTTGTCCATAATAGGTATAACATTTACATGTTCTTTTTATTTGTCAAACACATAATAAACCTATCAATGTCCATTAGTACATCAAGTTATTTCCTCCCACAAAAAATTTTTTCTTGATTTATATGTCATTTAAACTAAAATATTATTAATTTTTACTCATTCTCGCCTAAACTCACTGTATTGATAATTATAAATTGGTTCAATTAAAGAATTTAATAACATAAACGTTCAGGTGTTGCATATAAAACTAACGAATTCAAATATTTACAATCATTTTGTACACCCACGAGATTTTTTTTATTTTACCGTAAAATTTTAGACGTTTTAAAGTTCAATAAACCAGAGTACCGATTATAATATTAACAATTTACATTTTCATTTAGTAAATAAATTTTTCTATTGCCACTTGAAAATAAAATCTTTTATTTAATAGAACATCATATTCGCCATAATAGACATAAATCGCTGGAAATAGAAAATGTCCCCGACAATATAATGCCTTTGGTGGATATGTCTTGTATATCTCAGGGAATGATTAAAGCGCCACCTATTAAAAATGGAAAAGTATCAAGATATATTCATAAAAAACTTCCACTATCCATAACAGCAAAGGATAATGAACATAAAGGATTTCTCGTCGCAATGTATTCATGTTTAGATGGTTATGAATTTGAAATTAATGAAACTTTTAAAATGTATTGCAGCAAACGTGGATGGATTGGGAAAAAACCCAAATGTTTGAAAATTATTTCAGGTTAGATTGAAGGCAATTTTACTTAAATATATTGATTGTTTTATGAAAATTTCTAGAAAGTTACGAACTAAACGATGATGCTATAGTTTTCAATGCTGGAATTTTATCCAATTCGATAAATTGTTCATATGAATTTAGAAAAAATTGTGAGCAAGACTGTATCATTGAAAATGAACAAGCAATTTGCATATGCTATACTGGATATACGTTACTTGAAAATAAGTGTATAGGTAAGTGCTACCATTTTCATACATTAATTATTATAATATTTAATTTATTTAAGATATTAATGAGTGTGATAATGAAAATATAAGAAGAATATGTAGGAATGGTTGTGTTAATACCCAAGGTTCATATCATTGTATACCTTCGGAAGTAACTTTTGAGAAAAGAAAAGAATACGTAGATAATAGCACTGGTATTCATTACGTTCCTGACAAAATATACGACGAAAGCGTCGAAGATGAAGAAAGTAGTGGAAGTGGAGATTATACCGATGAAAACTACCGCGAGGAAAATAACGAAAACGAAGATGATGAAGATTACTTAGAAAAATCTGAATATAAAAATGTTAGTTACATTGAAAATAAAAAAGAAACTGATGATGTGCAGCCCATTTTAGAAGAAGAATCAACTACACAAAATGAATATTACATAAATAATACTCCTAATAATATTGAAATTGAAGAAATCAATCGCAAACATGATTTTGTAACTGAAACAAGTTCTACTAATTTCATAACAACTACGGAATCTTATATTAAAGAAACAACATATTTGGATAAAATTCAAATAGAAAATATAGAAAGCAAAGAAAACGACAAATTTGATAACGGAAAAGAAAAAAGCGACAATGAAAGGAATAAGAATACAGAAATTGAAAACACTACTGAATTTTTTCCAGTTACAGAAGTTGGTCAAATCGACAACAACAACAATAAAGAAGAAGAAAACGTCAATACTGATACAAACGTTAATAATACAACAAGTGAACCCAATAACTTTAGTGCAACTAATAAGGAATTCGAAAATTCTGACGATTTTAAGTTTCAAATTAAAGCAATTACCCCTTCAACTGTAGTGCTTCTTAGTAAAGAAGATATTGCAAATCAGATTAATAAAACACCCAACGAGAACATTAGTGCAGAAAGTTATGATGAAAATGACAATGAAGATGATAATTACTACAATGAAGTAGATTATAATGAAGAAAAAGAACTAGAAGAAGAAGAAAATGAAGCAATTTCAACAACCATATTGATTGGTAATTCAAAAACGTTCCTTACAACCGAACCTCATCCAGAAACAACAGAATCACGAAGGGAGTTTGAGAAAAACAATACAAATGTAATCGAGAATTCTTATGATAGAGGTGACGATGATTACTACAACGAAATAGATTACGACGAAACCAATTATAATTTGGAGAAGGCACAAGACAAAGTAATACATGTCTTACAAAGTACGTCCTTCAAGACACCAATTGAATCGGCAACCGAAATTTTCCAAAACGGTAAAGAACAATATGATGACGTGACAATTCCTACGGAAAACAAAACCTTGAATACAATAATTAAAGAAGAAGATTTTACTACTCCTAAAGTCTTTAAAAAACATCAAGATGACAACGAAGATGTTGATACATTTGATATAATACCTTACACGATCATTCCTACCGAAGTTGCGGTGAGTATTGTTTCTGATACTCCTCAGGATTTAACAACGGAAAACTGGAATAAACAAACCGATTTTGAAGTTATCGATCATATTGAAAGTGATGATGTAACAACTTTAACACCAACAATAAGTATAACAATAAATAATAATAATAGAGAATATGATGAAAATTTTAATTCGACAACTGGGGCATCAAATGAAAGCCACCCTTATCACGAAAACAAAACGGAACTTAATAGAGAAGATAAAGATGATGATTACAAAGAAGAAAATTATTTAGATAATGATGGAGATACAAGTACACCAAGCACAATAAACTCTTCATATAACCCTAAAGATTATCACGATGAAACTAATAATGAAGAAGACGAAGAAAGCTATTATTATGAAAATCATAATGAAACTACTACAATATCAAATACTTACAGTGATTTGTTGAATATAAACAAAATAAGTAAAAACATCGAAGATGAAAGAAATGAAAAAAATTACATAGATAAAAATATAATACCAACCAATAATAGCTATGATACAAGTGAATCATCAACCACAATAAAAGAAAAAGAAGACAAAACTTACATTACTTCAACGTCAACACCGATTTATGAGGATGCTGTATTTTCAAAACCCACCGAAGAAAATATTTCTAAATCTGTAAACGAAAAGGAATACGACGAAGAGAGAAAACTTGATAGTAACGCCCATCACGAGAATAGACCATCGCATAGTGAAGAAGATCACGATTACAAAGAAGATTATGAAGAAAATTACGAAAATCACAATTATGACGATGAGAACTACCGAGAAAATGAATACGACGATAAGGAAATTCAACCAACTACTTCTAGTTCAAGTGACATTAGTCAAACCGATATAATTTCTTCACCATGCCCACAAGGATTTTCTGTAACAGAATCTAACTGCGAAGGTATGTAATCGGAAACTTCAAGACTTAAAAAATTTAATTTCTCATTTCTATCATTTATTATTTGTATAATTTTATAATCTTATTATTTTAGATATTAACGAATGTCAAGAATCAAATGGTAATTGTTCGAATGAATGTGAAAATACCATAGGAAGTTATCGATGCTTATGCCCTCTGGGATATACTCTTTCTTTTGAAAATCAACATTTATGTGTAGATGTTGATGAGTGTATCCATCGACCATGTTCTCACCAATGCATCAACGAAATTGGAAGTTTTAGATGTGATTGCCCCGAAAATTATTACTTATTTAATCAAACATCTTGTTTGGAAGTAATTTGTTCTTATGATTTTATAAAATTAAATAACTCAATTCAATGCATATGTCCTACAGGATTTATTTTAGGAAAGGATAATTTTACATGTGAAGATATTGATGAGTGTATTTCTAGTGACAATCACAACTGTTCTCAAATTTGTGAAAATGTCGAAGGATCGTTTGTATGCTCATGCGAAGAAGGTTATTTTCTGCTAAGTGATAGTTTCACATGTGAAGATATAAACGAGTGTGAAGATGTTAATTTAAATGATTGCTTCCAAATATGTGACAATGTAAATGGAGGTTTTAATTGTGCTTGTTTTGATGGGTACGAACTCACAAATGGTACACACTGTCAGGATATTGATGAGTGTGCTTACGGTAATGGAAATTGTTCCCATATATGTCGTAATGGTGAAGGTTTTTATGAATGTACGTGTCCAGATAACTTTTATTTAATGGACGACAATAGAAATTGTAAATTATTAAATCCATGTGAACTAAATAATGGCGGTTGCTCTAATATCTGCGTTAACGACAACGGAAATGCAATTTGTATTTGCCCTGATGGTTATGAAATCGTAAACGACCACTGCATTTTGATGGACAAGTGTAATATAAACAATGGCGAATGTTCTCATGTTTGTAAAAATGATGAAGGAATTGTAAGTTGTGATTGTCCCCACACACATACATTAGTTAATGAAACGCACTGTGAAGAAATTGACCAATGCACTATTAATAATGGAAATTGTTCTCATAGTTGTACTTGGTACGAAAATCAAATAACTTGTAGTTGTCCAGACGGATATGAACTTATAGATCATAAGTCCTGCTTTCAAAAAGATCTTTGCAAAATCTACAATGAATACTGTAGTCACATTTGCACTGTAACCAACAATGAGATGGAATGCCAATGTCCAGTCCACTATAAATTAACAAACAAAACAATTTGTGTGGAGATGGAGGTGTGCGAAATTAACAATGGTGGATGTTCCCATGATTGTTTTTATGATGATAAAAATCAAATTCAATGTGGATGTCCTCAAAACTACGAATTACAATACAACAAAACGTGTGTCGAAATAAATCCATGTTTGATTAATAATGGAGGTTGTTCCCACGAGTGTTCCTATGAAAATGCGTCTGTAAAATGCTTATGTCCAGAAAACCACATCTTGAAAGAAAGGACGTGTCGTTTAGTAGATCCGTGTAAAACTGACAACGGTGGTTGTTCTCATATTTGTGAAAATGTTCATGGAGAAGCATTTTGTAGGTGTCCCCATGGATTAAAAATGATTAACAGATTCTGCTTAGAAGTAAATCCATGTGCAATGAAAAACGGGGGTTGTTCTCATTTTTGTACAAATATCAACGGAACAGCTCTGTGCTCGTGTCCTGTTGGTTATAAAATTCGTCCTAATAAACGAAATTGCAAAGAAATAAATTACTGCCGACCAAATAATGGAGGTTGCTCACATGGCTGCAAAAATTTACGAGAAAGCTATGAATGTACTTGTCCAAACGGCTATACGTTAAGCAGTAACAATAATACATGTTTAGATATAAATGAATGTTTAAGCCGCAATGGAGGCTGTGAACAACTTTGCATAAATTTAGATGGAAGCTACAAGTGCGCATGCAGAGAAGAGTATCGGTTAGAAACCAATAGAAGATCTTGTAAACCAGTTTATACTAGCATGTGTCCAGCATTAGTTCCTCCTCAAAATGGCAATGTAAGATGCATGAAAATGTATCCAAATGAGAGAAACGTTGTACCTATCGGTACACAATGTCTAGTTTGGTGTGAAGTAGGATACAAATTAAGAGGAGAATCGATCAAATCTTGTAATTCCCTTGGGAATTGGGGAAATCAACCATCTTATTGTATTTGTAAGTATACTCTGATTTAAATCAATCCTCGCTGTAACAATCCATTTTGTAGCTGTTTCATGTCCAAAGCTTGGAAGTGTTGCAAGAGGATATTTTACTCCAGAATCTTGTACAAATACAAGACTCTTCCCAGGTGAAATGTGTTCGTTAAAATGTAATCAAGGTTACAAACCGTCTCGCGAATTTGAAACAATTACTTGCCTTAGCAGTTTAAAGTGGAGTTCTATTGTATCAGAATCTCGCCTAGAAAATGCTTGCACTGAAGGTAAACATTCATTTAACATTAAATTATTGAAATCTATAATATTTAATTTAGATACCTTTGAGCCATATATAAGATGTCCTAAAGGAGGTTCTTTAACTTACACTTTACCACTTGGTAAAAATCAAATGTTAGTTACTATCCCCAAACCGGATTCTAATGTAGATTGGCGAAGGTAAGAGCAAATAAATAAATTGAATTAGATTTCAATTCAATAAAATCTCATTTTTAGATATGTCAGCTCTAAACCGAGTTGGGGTATGGAATTAACCAAGAATTTGTCGCCAGGAAGAACTGATGTAATATATTCAGCGCGTAGTCCAGTTACCAATAACACAGTCAGTTGTAGATTGACTATAACAGTTGTGGACAAGGAAGTCCCACAAGTGATTAATTGCCCAAACAACATTGAATACAGATTATCGCCACACGAATACAATAAAGTTATGTACTGGTCAGAACCAGAGTTTACGGATAACGTGAAAGTTGTTGGAGTTTATAAATCTCGAGTCAGTATTAAAAATAATTTTTTAATTTTAATAACAGCTCATAACATTACATTATTTAGGAACCCGGTACAAAATTTCGTATGGGAATTCACTATGTTTATTATATTGCTCATGATGAATCTGGAAACCAAGCTAAATGCTATTTCAGTATAAATATCAAAGGTAAAAGAAAAATTATTTCGTTGAGGTTTAATATAATTTTGGAATTTTAGCATCTTCTACTGCGGAGTCTAGATCCGCAAACGATCAGGCAGTTTTAATTTGCCCGCATGGAATACGATATATGTCCAAATCGTCAGAGATGTATAAAGTATGTATTTTTACAATCGAGATATCGTAATAATGATGGAAAAAATGGTTCATCATATAAATGTAAAAATCTTTGATTTTGCGTCAATGGAAAAATTTCATTATATTAATGAATAAATTCATAAATGCAATGATTTTTTTTATAAGTACCATACATTTTTCATCAATAAGATGAATTATTCTGTTTATCGGCGCAAAAATGATGAATTTTTGATCTAGTATGTTTTGCAGAGTAAATGTGTTTATAATTATTACCAATTATTACAATAAAACTAATTTTGAAGTTATTTTTAAATCTTCATATTATGTAAAATGGCAGTTTTGACAAATTACAATTTTACAAATTCAACTTAAATTTTTTACTTTAGAACGAAGCTCTTAAGCAAGAAGGATGTTATTGGGGCAACACGCGACCGAGGAAACCGAGGAAAGAGCACAACTTTAAAATTCACCCAAAAAATGTTTTATCGGACAGCGGAAGCAAACGATATCAACCATTTTATTGGTATAATAGATGCTGCTGATTTTAAATTAAAATCAAAATTATAATTTATTGAAAGATAGCAGAGAAATTGTAATTACATTTGAAAACCTAAAATGTTGTTTATTATAATGTCATTCAAAGATATTTGCATGCATTTATTTTATAACTTTATTATTTATCATATTATGTTACCTATTTATTTAGTAATAAAAAGTGAAAATACATAAACCGTATCTACACTAAAAATAGAATATTGTTTTATTAGGATGGAATGAATAGCTTTTCCTACGTAGCGAGTGGAAAGCTTGCGTGGCAGGAAAAGTTACCTTTCCATCCGAATAAAACATGTTACTTTTTCTCCAAACGAACAAAATTCAAAAGTAAATTTCAAAATTAGCAATAACTCCAAAAAACTGAGTAAAAAATTCTCCCCCCTCGCTTAGTATGCAAAAATTCGAAAGGTAGATAATTTTAATCGGTCAACCAGTTTTAATTTAATCAAATTGTAATAAAAATATACAAAAGTAAGGTGACATTTTGATTTAATCAGTCATCTATTTTCAATTTATGTTGGTAATCTTTAAATTGAATTCGCAGCTGTCAACTTCAAATGTGACATTTATTAAAATTTTTAGGTTAAAAAATCAAAAGATTTAAAATTCAAAGTTTACATCTATTTATTTTTAAATTACGCTCTAAACTTTTATATTTGAAATGGTAAATCAACTTAAAATAATTTTTAGAAAAGGTAGATACCAAAATTACTCGATTTTATTAAAATAATGTCACATTTCTAATTATTTTTTTACCTGCCTCCGGCAGTTTCACTTTCGAAAAAAACTCTACGCCACGTGGTTTTATGTATGTCGCTAAGGAAAAGTTTGACTTTCGTGTTTAAAATCGATAATGAAACAGCTGACTTTCGTGACGTTTGGAGAAAAAACATTAAACTTGATAAATCATGCTAAAATTACTACATAGTACATTTAAGATTGTTGAACTAATTTGGAAACGCAGTTATAAAAACTTCAAGTTTGAATTGATAATAATTTAAAATACCTACTTAATTATAAAAATTAAATTTTTGTAAAAATAACTAGTAAATGCATTTTCTTAACTTTTAATTTACTATCAGAAAAAACATTAACTTGCAATAACATCATAATAATATCAGACTTGTACCGGAAGATGTCACAATTTGTTGAAAATCTTTAAATTAACAATTTTATGGAATAACTGTTTACTAGGTTTACGCGAAATTGAACTGAATGAAATTCAAATATAACTAAAAAAGATAACAGTGCTTTTCGAGTGCCGGAAAGTAAAAATATTGCTGTACTTCTTATAGTTATTGCTGAGAAGCTGAGATGGAATTTCCAAAACCCTGATTTTTCTTTAGAATTCATGAATAAAATTAATCATTTTTAATCTTTCTGTCACTGTTTACATTTTTGCAAATACTTAACTCAAATTCAGTGTATCTAAAGTAGAATATGAGGTAACCTATAGTGTAGACAACAAGTACTACACAATGGAGTAAAATTTCTGTTTGCAAGATTTGGAATTCTAAAGATTTTCAAAAAATGTCAACGATTTCCAAGAAATTCCAAATATTTCTAAGAATTCCAATAATTTCCAAAAAATTCCAGAGATTTTGAAGGAATTCCAATAATTTCTAAGAGAATTTCAAACGAGTGTATACAAAATTTTTGAGATATTTACCCCTTGATTCTACACAAAAATACTTAACATTTAAGCAATAGTGGCGTAAAATATATACGGCCCGGCTAGAAAGCGAGAAACTTTATGTTGTGTTGTAGTTTAATTTGCTATATATAGAGTTTATAGAATACATCTGTCAGTAGCTCAATTGTTTAATATCCATCTGAGTCAGATAAATTACTTTTTTCCAAAACATATGTATTACAAATTATATATAATATATATCAATATAATCACATTGTTACCAGGGCCAGGCAACTGCCTAGGAGCGCCGAGTAGGAAAGGGGCGCTCAAATTATTTGACCTAATAAATAAACTGAAAAACCACTTAAAGGCTTAAGCAAATAGGTTACTCCAAATTTTTGGATTATTGAAATTCATTGATCATTGAATTTTAACTGAATTTTGGTCCGTCATTTTGAATAAATGTGACAAAGTCAGCAAATCTCTTCAAAAAATAGAAACAGATTTATCAATTTATTGCTGTTTCAACCAAATTCTACAATCCAGTATTAAGATACTTTCGGTTTCGAGTTCAGTATACTCGTATGACATTTACGAAGAACGTGGAAAAGAATTGTCGAATATTTATAAATATAAAAACGAAGACAGTTTGGCAAAAGTAAGCATGGTGAAGTCGGGTTTGGTGGGAAAACTGAAATGAGAATTAACATTCACAAAATCTCCAAACATGTGAAGAACTGAACTTGAAATTCTCTGAACAGTCCATTCAATTCAAATACTTTATTGAAAATATTGAAGAATTAGTAGGAAATTTTAAATTTTATTCAAAAAGAATTAAATTTTTGCAATATGTATTTTGTCATAATAATAAAATATTATCGAATACAATGTTCTTTCAATATTTTTTATTAGTTATGAATATCAGATATCCCAAAAATCTAACTAAAGTAAACTCGACTCAGGAGTATAAAACTATCACAAAATAAGAAAATAATTTTAGAAAAAATTGGTGCCTCCGCGAGATCTCATTTTAAGATAAATAAATATGTATTTGTAGGACAAGAATTTCTAGTTAAATTTCGAAAATTTAGGAATATCGAATCTAAAGCTCGAAATTTTCTAGAAACATTTATTTGAGGGGGGAGCGCTTAAAAACTTTTGCCTAGGGCCGCATACATTAATAATCCGGCCCTGCAAGTGGGGAAAGGTCATTTTCAACTTTATAGATAAACAAAAACAGATTTAAGAAATTCAATTTCTCAAGAAGGACTTGATAAATTTAGCTGTTTTGTCTATAAATAGTGAGCTAAGCAACACTGCTGATTTTGAAAAAGTTATAACAGAATTTGCAAACACGAAATCCAGAAGAAGAATATAATTTTTTTAATAATGTATCTTGTCATAATAATAATCGAATACAATGTTTTTTTTATTATATATTTTATTAGATATTAATCAACTCAGGAGTATAAAGCCACAATAAAACTATAACAAAATAGGTAAATAATTTTACAAAAAATTGGTGCCTCTGTGAGAACTGATTTTAAGATGAATATAACTGTAGGACGATAATTTAAGTTTAATAAATTTCAAAAATTTAAGAACATTGAGTCTAAGCTCGAAATTTTCTAGAAAAAATTTTTTGGGGAAGGGGGGGGCGCTTAAAAACTTTTGCCTAGGGGCGCATACATTAATAATCCGGCCCTGATTGTTACATCCAAATTGACAAGATTCATCTAGATTCTAGATTTCAAAAAGGAACAACAATAAAATTTCTCAGGTATTCAATTTACTAAACTGAAGAAGAAGAAGAAGTCTTTCTCAATCTGACACTTTGGCAAAGTTTTTGCCGGTTTCAATGTCACAGTCTGCCCGTTGATGAACTCTGGATTGCAAATAATATTTTGGTTACTTATTGAAGGTAATTTTTCATAATTTTTTTTTATCTGGTGAAATGCAGTTCTAGAATTCGTTACATACGAATACAAGCATTAGTTCAGAACCACAAGGAAAGCTATTGCAATCATTCCTTGCTTATTGATCACCTTTTTCATCATCCTAGTTACTTTGGTGTTCTTTGTTGATTCAACAAAAGGAAAATGCATTTTTCTTTCATTCCAAAGGTAAAATTTAAAATTAGTGGGTATAATTTGACTAGGCCGTGCCATAATAAACGCATTTTATCATTTGACGCAAAAGGCGTATTTACAGAAATTGTTTATCAAACTGTTAATAAATATTTTTGGTTGCAAAATTAAACATTATTTTAATTAAAAAGCATAGCAATAAACTAAATGTGTGACCTTAACAATAAATTAATAAGAAAAAATTAATTAAAAAAAATTGATAATGTTTCAATTCAATAAATTTTGCAATTAATTTAGGTCATTGATATTTAACTATCTTATGTTTAAATATCAATACAAATATTTTCTGTTATTATAACCCTGTTAATATTAAGGACTACTCCTCCTCACTTCTGAAATTCTTTTCAATTTTCTATTAAGTCATAACCTCATAACTCATAATAAATTATTACGGAATCACTAAAAACTTAATATTATTTAATAAAAAAAAATCATAATATTTATAAATGCATTTACTGCAATATTTACTTTATTATTGTAAACTTGAAGGAATTAATAACTATTAATAATATCTAATATATTTATATTAATATTTAAGCAATTAACAGTCACACAAAAATATGAATAATATTCCAACCGTCAATTTAACGATAAGTATGAATACAAGTTACACAATTATATTCAAAATTTTTCCTGTTTGTCATGAAAAAAATTGCATGATTAATTTTAATTGAGCAATATTAAATATTTAATGTACTCACTAAATTATAATTTCCCAAACAATATTTCAAATGCTCATATCTAAATTTAATATTAAAAATTTTATTATCGAGTAGGGGCATATTATTCAAATTACGTAAGAAACACATCAGAGCTCCCGAAACACAAAAAATTTAAAAAAATAGTGCAATGTTGTAAAATAAAAGTTTAGTTTTCATGGAATTGTAAACTTCATAATTTTTTTAAATAAATTTTATAAAAATTTAATTTGTTTTAATAATTAAATAGGGGTTTAATATTTAATTTTTATATCAAAAAAATTTAAATTTTTGGAAATAACTATGATAATAATAAATTATATTAATTTTATAATGAGTGTTTTATTTATTTATTATCTGGAGTTTCATGCATTTTAAATTTGAATATTGCTTGTACAGTTTTTTAGTTTTCTAAAAAAAAACCTACCTACGGATTAAAAATTAGGTTGTATTTCAAAAATGCTATTCGAGTTCGAAGCTAGTTAGAAGCAGTATTTCTTGATTTTTATTTGCAGGATTGAAAAGGTTAAAAAGTGATGTTCTAGTTCAAATTACGTGAATTGATAAAAATACCCCACACCATGCAAGTTTTTGTATCGATAATAATTATTATATCTCTTCCAATTGAGATCAGCTCAAAGAACCATGACTTTACAATTGTTACGTTAAATATGACCTCACAAATTGTGATACAAATAAATCAACAAGAGTTTTTCTACACTGTGTTATGCACTCTTTCCTCTAAAAATAAATTTTATCTCACTCGCAGTACTACAAAAAATATGTATTTATATAGGTTTATCTCTACTTACAAGGTACCTTCTACTAAACCAATGAAACAATCGTTATTATATCATTTCCCAATACATAATAAGCTGTTACTACCACGATTCGCCATAAACATAAAATAATGTTATTTATACAATTGGGAAAAAATAAAGTTGGTTGCGATATGTACTATTGTAGCTAATATGATTTATCTTCAGATTAACCTTCTAATATGAAGTTCAAAAACAAAAAATTTTTATTTTGCATTCTGATATAATCTCTAGTATTTATAATCAATAGTGTATATAATCAATTATTACATTATTTAATTTATATTAATTATTTTACTGCCGGTGATAAGTGACAGATATGGGGGGCGGCACTAAAGTGAATAAAATCTATCATAAGATGAAATTTCGAGATTCTAAAGAGTTAAATTTAGAAACTTTAGAGTTAAGTTTATTATGCATTAGATAACTAAAATGTTAAAAAAAGAACATGCATACTCGTAATTGTAATTGTGTTTTACTATAGATATTTATTTTTGATTATATATATATTCGAAACAACAATCCTATCAATTTATTATATTCTTTGGTATGAATTGCTCTTGAATTCGCTTCTAAAATAAGAGTATATGTTTAAATAGTATACTGTCACAATTCATATCAAGCAATTCCAAAATGTAAAATTATAAAAAAAACACCGTAACAAAAAATATATTATTACAAAATGCAAAATACAATTTCTGAAGAGGACATGCCAAACTTCTAAAATTTTTAAATTTTTTAGGTCTATAACGTATGAATCATTATGTAGTAAATTCTAATAGTACGATAAATTACACAGAGGTAGACATAGTAACGATTTCATTAATTTTTAATTAAATCTATTTTTAAAATTTTATATCATTTAAAACTCAAAGATTAAAAATGTTAAATTTGCTTCCGTCTAGATAGTATTGTTAGTAGATACATAAGTAATATAAAATTATTAAACATTAAGGGGATTCATGTCACTTCGTACTTTCGTAGTTGTTGTACTTTTAATTTTTGTAGATTTATGTGACATGAACACACTCACCGTTCAATGTTTCGTAAATTATTTCGTACTTGTTTTTATAGATTATCTTGAGGTTTTGAGGTAGATTATTTAACTAATTAATTCTAATTTACGTTTACTGACATTATTCTTTGTTCAAATTTTTCTTAGCTACTATGTTTCGCCAACGTATAAATGTAACGAAACTACCTACGACATTTACATAAAGTACAACTGCGTAGATTTCGTAAACTAGATCTGCATTCAAAATTCTACGAAATTTACGAAAAATGCATTCTACAACAAGTACGACAAAAGTACAACGTGAAATGAATACCCTTATTATTATTTATTAATAATTATGGTAAACTTTTCACGTTTGGTTTATAATGTTTTTAATATTATTTTAGACGCAGAAATGATATATAAAGTATTATATTATTATGTGTATTAAACTACATGTTTAATTGCAGTGATTGGTACTGAAAATCTAACAAAAGAAAATTTAAGTTTGGAATTAAAATTTATTTTTTTAATAAGTATGAATTCTTCCACAGTTTTTGACTTTGTATCACCAACCCAGAAAATTTTTATCTCAATCCTTATCTCAATTACTCTAAATCTAATCTTACCAATCCAATCCAACTGTTTATAATTTCAAAAAAAATAAATAAAAAAAAATAAAATAAGAAAGCAAAGTTTTTTCAAATAAAAAAACGAAGTTATTCAGTATTTCCAGAAGAAATCCAGTATTTACATGATTCATGGAATTTTGGCATCTTTCTGCCATGGTCATGCCCTCCAATTGTAATAAAATATTTTCTTTTTCCTTACAGGGAAACAAAATTTTTTCTACACGCTGGAAAAGAAGGAACAGCTTTAAATTCATATAGATGCCCAAGATGTTACGACCAGCTGTAAATGTTTCGGAAGCGATGCTGTGGCTTCCGTGAAAAGAAAAAAAATAACTGCAGGTAGTCTGCTGTCAAACAGCTAAGATGGAAAACCTAAACGAATAAGTCGCAGTCACTTATCTTAATATTATCACAAATGGAGAAACATAAAAAGACACGTAAGGCTACACCAACAGTAAAAACAATTACTTGTTTTAATTTAACGTAGCTGCAAAATTGCGAACAAAGATAAAATTTTGTCGATAAAAATGGCTCGTCAAATGCGATGCCGTATTCAAAATTATTAAAAATAATAATAACAAATCAGATGCAAAAAAATCGAAATATTATTCAGATGGCTACAATAATTTTTAAAAAAACCTCGAAAAGGCACGATTCAATGTAAAAAAAGATGTTAAATAAAACAATTAATAAAGAACAAAGTAAAAAGACGAAAGAAGGTGTTTTCCAAAAATGTTTACAGCTTTTTACAGTTTACGCTTACAAAAGCAAACTTACTAAAATTTTGACGAAATAACACTTGAAACCGCCTCCTTGTGTTCAAAACCGCAAACTTTTCCCCAAATCAGATTCTTGCCTGCGCACGACTAATATGGGCAGGATCGTTCTCAGAAAAATCAAACAAATCACTAAAATCTGTTACACAATCTCTTTTCTGCTAATAAAGTGTAAAATTTTTGGCAGTCGCTAATTTCCTGCTTTTTTATTGCAGTAAAAGCACAGTAACGTAGTAAATAAATAGTTGTATATGAATGAAAGTTTTTCGTTTAGGTGGATTCTTTCGTCAGATGGATATGATATGTTTGGCATGGCTTTGACTTTGATTAAATTGAATTGGTAAAATGAGTTTCGTGTCGCTGGCAAATGTTAGTCGCTGATAGTGGGAATGGATAGGATAAAATAATATATTATAAGTTGTCGTAATGTTTTACAAAGCAGCCCTAGGCTTAACAAAATTTACAAGCAAAAATAAAAATTATATTTAATATAAATTGTTTTTGAATATTTATGATCGATCTATGTATCGAGCTAAGAAAGTAAAGACTGCGTTGAACATCTCTAGCGCCATATTTTTCCTCAAATTAATCAATACTGTTTGTAAACCAAAGGAGAAGATTAAAAAAAATATTGATGAATGTTTGTTTGGAAAATGACGATAAAAAGAAACAATTAGTTAGAAAAAAATTGAATTAAAAGTAAAACAAAAATTTGAATACAGAAGCAGTTAAACAGAGTAGTGAAGATTAAACTAAAATGGAATTGGAACTAATAATTTTAAAAATTTGGATGTGATTAAAATGTTATAAAATATAATGTTAATTCACTTGTCCACTTCGTCGTTAATCAAATCGTTTTATGTAGAACGGTTTGATATTTGATTGAAAATCGGGATATTTTCATGATCTTGGAAAACAAAACGTACTTACTGTTTTGAAACCCACACGTCGTATTAAAAGTGATGTAATTATTTTACCAAGATGTTGCAACTCGATTATTCGAAATCCTGTCAAAAACATTAAATAAAAATTTTAAAAGTGACGCAAGAAATAAAATAATAGTCTGATAAGATGTAATTTTAAAAAATATTCTTTGCTATAACTAGATATCTGTACTTGTAATCTACCTTTTTTGGATTTTTTGATAGTTCAACTAGAGAAATAAAGTTTTTTTAGCCAATAATACGAAGAGAAAGTAAAATATTTCGGAAATAAATATAAAAAATGTTATAGCAACAATATTATTTTCCTTAATCGACTAAGTTAGGCAACTTTGAATGATGAAAAACATCAATAATTTACAAAAGACAAATCTTCCGATTATTGATAACCGAACTTTGTATCTAAGCTGAGATTTCTTATATATACGTAGTAAAAATTGTAAGAAATAGTTATCTTCAAACCGCCGCATATACAATTCGATAAGCATAAAATTTCGTGAGTGATTTTGAAAATAGAAACATCATGATTATGATTAAATCGGAACCTAAAGAAATTAAAACTAGAATGAAGGAAGTAATCAAGGATAATATGCTGTCCACGAGTCCACCGGATATAGTAAGTGTTTAACTAAAAACAATTTTAATTTACAATTTTGGAAATTCCTGTTTTAAAATTTTCTTCGAAAGTAATATCTTGAAATTTTATTTTCAAAATAAGTACTTTTAGATTCTAAACTTTCAAAACAGTTAATTCGATTCGAGTGATTTACACGTAATTTTCATTTTAAAGATTTTTTCAAATTTGGCTCAACCGCCGTTTGTCTTGTTATAAGTTTGTTTAATTTCTTCCGGACTTTTTAAACCAACTAGTCTACTAGAAAGTTAATATTTTGTACACACAGCTTCCACTAGTATGACCTTTTAATATAATAATGGTTTTCTGTGTTTCTGTTATTTATAATTTCAATTGATGAAAATAACAGAAAATCTGTAAAAAAATTGTATGCTGACATTAAGAAAATTAAGTGTATATTTATTTCCGTATCAGTATAATTATATCTGCAATCCGAAACAATTTTGCGTCAAAATAGCAATTAAATTGAGTAATATTTACATGTTTAGTGAGAAATATCAATTGCATATTTTTTTAATTACACGTATAAAATTAGTAATTGCTTGCTCACGAGATCGTGTGTTAGAATTAATTAAAGCTTTTGCTCGAACAACCTAATTTTTTAATTCTTCCTTTTTAATAAAATTAGTGACATTTTGAAAAGCTGAAATTTGGCACACAGTTTCACTAGTGCATCAACTTCAGAAATAACAGCTAATCTATTATATTATTATTAATATAATATTTTAATAAAGCATTAGATAAACAAGCAGCTTCAAAAATAATCAATAATAATAATTTATTATAGCTCGTTATCCAAATTTGTAAATGTTGTTTTAATTTTCTAATTCAATAATGATATTATAATGTATTATTATATTTATTATTTAATTGCTTTTACTTTAAAATAAATTTAATTTACTAATGTAGGGTAAAAAGTGGTAATGAAAATCCAAATCTCATTGCAATACACTTATTTTTTTTGCTTTTTGGTATATTTTTTGTTCAAAATGGAGCAACCAAACTAGAAAATATTTTATGTCATTATTCATTAAAGTAAATAAATTTATGAATAAAAATTAAATTTGTTTTTTTCAAAAATATTTAATTAAGCTTAACTAAGGAATCAGTCAGCTGCATAATGCAACATTGGAGGCTATTGCATTGGTATAAGAAAACTAAATATTTTGCTACACTTTTTAAAGGATGTCCTTCATTTCTTTCGAATTAAATGCAAAAATGAGGAAATGCATGATGAAATATTTAAAGCAATTTAGTACTTAAATATACTTAAGACGGGGAAATTTTTAAATAAATAGTTTAATGGAGAGCGATTGATAAATAAATTCGCATTTGGTTTTTCCGAACGATTACCTACTACAGATCAAATTATTTAATAAACAAAGAGGAGATTTGGTTATATAAATACGTGTAGAGGTTCAAGTCTTCAGTTTACTTAGCTTATCGAAGTGAAATTTTTTAAAATGACACTCACCGAAGTCATTGACAGTGAAAATATATTTTCTGTTATAGATGTAAGCTATACAATAGATAAAAATTTAAATAAAATATAAAAATTTAGTGCGATATTGTCAGTAACGTCATTTCTTTTTTATTTTAATTTATTTTAATTTTAAAAGATTTACTTCAATATGCATATTATTAAAATTTATTAACAAAATTTGCAATCACAGTATAAAAATAACATTTTTTATTTTAGCCTAAATTAATGCCCGGAGGAAATTACATAAAACCAGGTCGAGATTCAGCAAAAAGCACTTCCTTAATTTTTTCTCCTCCGGCCGAGCAAGTGGGTGTTTTGGCCCGTTATTTAAAAACATTTGAAAAATATTCCGTAAATCTAATTCACATTGAATCAAGACCATCTGCAAGAATGCCTAGTAAGTACGAATTTATGGTGGAATGTGCTCCAGGCGGTGATCTTGGATCTGCCATCACTGAAATTAAAGAGATAAGTGAATATTTCAACATAATCTCGAGAAACTATAAAGACAACAAAGGTAAATAATTTTAAATTTCCAATTTTGGAAAAACACTAATCAGTATTTTCATCAATAATTAGATATCGTTCCTTGGTTTCCACGTCGTATTCGGGACTTGGACAGATTTGCAAATCAAATTTTATCGTATGGTTCCGAGCTGGATTCCGATCATCCTGGCTTTACGGATCCCGTTTACAGAGCTCGCAGGAAGTATTTTGCCGATATAGCTTATAATTACAAACATGGTCAGCCATTGCCACGAGTAGAGTACACGGAAGAGGAAATCAACACCTGGGGAAAAGTTTTCAATCAATTGATGACACTTTATCCCACCCATGCTTGCAAAGAACACAATCATGTGTTTCCTCTTCTTATTCAAAATTGCCAATATAGGGAAGACAACATTCCGCAACTCCAAGATGTCTCCAACTTTTTAAAAGGTAAACAAAATTTGCTTTGACGCACGACATTTGGAAATTGTTTACTATCAATGGAATTCAGGGTTGCGCAAATAATTTATACTGATTTTTTACCTTTGTTTGCGTGTAAATGTCGTCATAACCATTAAAATTGACAAACTGTTCCGCCCATTTCGAAAGCGCTACTCCATACTTCTTAATTGTTGCAAAATATTCATCGGTATTCATGTTTAATAAGATATCAACAAATTAACTTATAATTTAAATTTATTTTAAGCAAATCATTGAAACACACACTTCTTGCTCAAATAAGTTTTAAAATTTAAATCGTCAAATACGTGTTCTTTATCTAGCGGTTTGATAACCGAGGAATATACTCGTATCATCGTTACAATGATAATGCTTATTTTATACCAAATATTAGCATAATTTCTATTCGATAATAAATTATTAAAAAAATTTTAAAATAGAATTACAGCATTTTAAATAACGTAAATTAATTTATTTAACTTTTTTATTTCCAGATTGCACCGGATTCACATTACGCCCAGTTGCTGGGTTACTTTCGTCCAGAGACTTTTTGGGCGGTTTAGCTTTTAGAGTTTTCCATTCTACCCAATATATTCGTCATGCCAGCAAACCATTTTATACGCCCGAACCAGACGTGTGTCATGAACTTCTTGGACATGCACCATTATTTGCAGATCCAGCTTTCGCACAATTTTCTCAAGAAATTGGGCTTGCTTCTCTAGGAGCGCCCGATGACTATATCGAAAAATTAGCTACAGTAAGTAGTATTTATTTTATTATTTATACCGATTATTATAAAATTATTTCTATTTTAGTGCTTTTGGTTTACGGTAGAATTCGGTTTGTGCCACGAAAATGGCCAATTAAAAGCTTATGGGGCAGGTTTACTCTCTTCATTCGGCGAACTCAAGTATTCTTTAGAAAACAAGGCTGAAATTCGTCCGTTCGATCCACCAAAAACTGCTTTGCAAAAATATCCCATAACCGAATATCAGCCCATATATTATGTAGCAGAAAGTTTCGAGACTGCCAAAGAACAGATGATGTAAGTTAAAATATAACTGTCAATTTTAGAGCTTTGTTATATTTACAAAATTATTTTTTAGTAAATACGCCGCTATTATACCAAGATCGTTTGGAGTCAGATACAATGCATATACCGAAAGTATAGAAGTATTGGATTCGAAACCGCAAATTGAGGCTTTAGTACAAAATGTGTCACAAGAAATGCAAATTTTACTAGACTCTTTGCGGAAGTTGTAAAATGGTAACATAAAAATTATAAATTAATTTAAAAATACGAAAATAATTTCTATATTATGCAAAAACGTACGAAGTATATTAAGTTTCTACGCTTATAAGTTAAAGTGCTACCAAAGAAAATATATAGCTATATTTCGTTAGCATAAATGCATGATAATCAAATATATTATATTATATACTTTAACCATTTGATGAATCACTGCAGCTATAGTTTTTAAGTAAAAGTATCAAGTATTGTATTTTATAAAATTTTTGTACTCGTAGGTTACAGTAAAATAAAATTATAATTATTATTTAATATATTGTTGTTGATGTCAATAAACATACCTAACTACTGAAATCAGATAACCCTATAGCTGGTAGCTGATAAACGTCGTTTTCTCCATCATCCCCAAGTCAAGTCCATATGGTGCAGCATAAAACTATTCAAAGAATAAACATAAATACCAATTACTTCATCTTCATGGCCACTTAAAAAAAAAACGCAAATAGTTAACAAAATTCCATCCTTGAATTGATAACAAGACGGACGTCGTATAAGAGGTTGACGTCACGTGAATAATAACATTTTAAGAAAAAACAATAATAAGGTCAAAAGATCGAATGTTAAAATTTTACCTGCAAGATATCGCAATCTAGCAACTTACGAATTAATAAAACAATTCAAAATTATCAGATTTCAAGTTCTAGAGCCCCTCACAATCAAACAAATTTTAACAAAACGAGTCTTTATAATGGACTGGGATGCGCCTGGATATTTTATAAGCAACACATATTACAAATAATTTTTCAAAACAAAAACTAGTTTTTAATATTTTATTTTACATTTTTATTAAACAATTAATATTAAACTAATCGTTTTTTATGTTTCTTATTCGAGGTAGAAATTTATTTTAAGAAAAAATATTGTCCATTATTTTTCTCAATGAATTACGTTTGTTTATTACCTAAAAAGTATATTTACCTAATTTTGAAATGAACTGTACATAATAAATAGTTCGATCAAGCTTGCAAAAGGCTCTTCAAAAAATTTTTGAAAAAGATGTTTCGATGCTACCTACTGATTGGTTAGACAAAATAATTGACATGTTTCTCAATGCTTTTATAAACCTGATCGATTTACAAGTTTCGTTTTACAAATTAAAATCTTTTATTTTATGAATCTTTTATTTTATGTCACGTTTTAGCGGCTTTTTATTTTAATTTCAAATAGTAAATACCGAGGTGTGAACCGCAAAACCAAAATCTTGTACACCAATTCCTTTTTTTGTTTGCAATGCTTGCAATTCCTCTGCAATACCTTAATTAATTCCCTTGCAATTCCTTTGCCGTTTACTCCTCGGTAAATACTTGGTAAATAAAACTACTATCGATAACTTTTATTATAAATTTCATTTTAAAAATAAATACTATAATCTCTAATTAAGAATACTTAATTCAGTATTTTTCGTTGTAATAACATTAGGTAAACAAAAATATTGACATATTATACTGGTAAAAGTAATTATTTTGTAAAATATGTTTGTTTTTGTAAATTTCCGTAGCAAAAATTACTTACTAGTTCTTGAGTCTATGCTTGAGCTCTTAATTATCTAATAATTTCGATTTTAAACATTCGTTCTACAGTGTAAGCTCGTTTGTACAAATTATAGAAGAAAATAATTTAATACGATGAAATCTCGGATGATTGGATATAGTATGTGTTAAACAATTATTCTGACTGAATCACCAATATAACATTATTATATCCAACAAATAAGATTGTACTATTATACCATAGTTAAATAGCTTTTATAAGTACATTATTGAATGAATCTAAATTTAAATAATTTTGCTACTTTAAAACTTCAAGTTTTAATTTAATCAGAACAATAATTAAGTTTTAAATATTTCACATTTATAAAATTTAAAATTTATATAATTATGTACAGGGTGGGTGGATTGACTGGCCAACCCCAGTGTTTAAACAGTAATAGCTTAATTACAGATACTGCTAGAATTTGTTTAGTACCGATAGCGATATAGCTGTTCGGTCTGAACGTAGACATTTCTACTAACGAGCAAGCTTTCCCAATTCAATGCGAAAAATATGAGTTTTTAAAACTGCAGTTCAATCCAGTCACTCTGTATTACTAAGATCACCACAATCAAGTTTTTTTATAACAACATTTATAATATTTTTCCATCAATTTTCATTTTACTCCCATACTAAAATAGTTACACATAGGTAGGTTATTATTTTAATTCTTCTAAAGTTGGCGGAGTATTTGAGTCGGGTAGTAAATATAAAGAATTTATGTGAGAAGAATTTAAATCCGTTTGAACTGGTAGTAAAGGTGTCAAAACTTCACTTTCTGGAAGAGATTGCACTAGAGCTACCGTAGGCACCACTGCTGTTATTATAGATCCAGCAAAAGTGGTGGTACTGCTCACAGTTCCAGAGCAACTATACGAATATGTCGATATCTGTAAAAATTTAACATGAAAAATCATTATATCTGGTATGGTGTGTGATATTGACATACATTTGCTTGCGATGTTTGTGTTTGCGATGGTATAAGTCCTAATCGTGCCATTATTAGTTGTTCAGAAACTGCCCTTAATTCTGCTTGTTGTTGGCCAATGGATGCTTGCAGTTCCGCATGTTTCCTTTGCAGATCTTCCTGAATTATATTTCTTTCTTGTGTAATTTCTGACTGAAATATAGTAAGATTGCAATTTATCAGGATAATATAACATAATATTAAGACTTACCGGTAAAGGCGATACTACTGCAGGTGCTGGAAAACTAGAAATAACAGGTTGTACTGGTACCGGTATGGAAGTAATGTATTGAGGATTCTCTATGTATTGTTGAGGCTGTAAAAATTTGGATTGATTTTGAATACTAATTAAATTGCATTGATTAGATTGGGAAGCCTAAAAATTTATTATTAAGTGTAATATTTAATATCAAAAGTACTGTGTACTTACACATAGTGAAGATATACTTGTCTTATTGGAATCTGTATGCATGGTTCTGCTACTGCTACAATTTGTGTCATCGCCAACATCTCGACTTACGAATTTATTTGACCAAGATTCGTTACTGCTATACTGATTGGAGGTATCAATATTGCTCATATTTTCTTGCGCTTTGTTTTTTTGTTTCAAAACATCTGAATAACTGAAAAAAGTTTCTCAATCTTTATGCCAATTCTATAGACTTATCCTCACCTTACAACACGATGCATACACACAATAAATTCTGGTTTTGAGTTCCATTGATGGTATGTTATGTAAAATCTAGACTGTAACCAAATCCATTGTTGTCCTTTAGTTAAAAATCTATAATAGCAAGATGTACCTTCACCTTTTTGCATTAATGCTTCGTGGCAGTTAATAATGTCTTCCAAGTCATCTATGTGATAATAATCATACCCAGATGTTCCTAGCAATTCGAAAGGCAAATAACCTATTATTGGAGGAGCTCTGTGATCCAAAAATAAAAATTTCCATTCTAAACTATGCCTTGAAGTGAATTCATTTTTGTATAAGCCAACTAATGACGATTCTCTGAGTAGTTGTGGTCTATGTAATCTTCCCGTTCCCACAAAAATAAATCTGAAATTATAGTAAGTAATTGATTTTATAATCTTTTTAAACAGATTAGCTAAAAATCATATTCATGGTAAAAACAAAATTTTGCTATTCGTAAATAGCTAAATATTTACGACATGCAGCTTCATATCAATACTACCCGATGCTCTGTTAAGCTTTTATTTGCATTTATATTTCTTATCGTGGTTTATGTATTTTTTTTACTTGCTGCCACGCGGAAAAATATTAAGTTAATCTAATATGTATAGTTGGTATAGAAAGTTTTGTTTATAATCCATCCGTTTTCATTCTTTTGGTGTTCTCTATTGGGAATTATCATTTCACTGCGATTTTACAATGAAATAATTCAGAATTAAACTTAAAACAGTAAGTGCTCGGTCACACTGAAGAGCGGGCGGGCGTCGAGCGGGCGATGAGCGGACGAGCGATTTTGTGGACATACTGAAGGCGATAAATCGCGAAATTGTTTAGTTTCTCTTGTTTACTTGTAACTGTCGATAGTGCAAATATATAATATTATGTCATTATCCAAGGTCAAAAGAAATATTTTGTTGAATAGTAGTACTCTCCAAAATATCTCCAAAATATGGAAAGCATCCTATCAATCGAAGAATACAGATATTTAAAGAATTTCATCACCGGTATTTTGATTTAAGACATTTTCCCGACAGGTTTGAATATGTACGCATGTCAATAAGTACATTCGATTTTAAAATTAAAAATCGCACGCTCTAAATTCAAACAGATTTGGTTTTTAATAATCGCTCGCTGCATGCTTGAAAATTGCCCGCCCGCTGAAGTTTAATGTGGCCACTTGTATCGTAGTCGGATGTTTAAAATAATCGCCCGCTCGCTCGTCGCCAGCCGCCCGTTCTTCAGTCTGGCTGAGCACTAAGGTTTTAAGTAACGGTAAGGTAAATCGCGAATAAATTACATAAAAAAACGTACTACCTTGCTTCGGAATCTTCGCCATATCCACTCTCAATTTGATTTAGTGTATCATCCGATCCTGTGGTAATAAATAAGTTATTAATAATAAAAATAAACTACTTGTATACATAATAAAATTAAAAATATAAACCATAACTATATGCGCTATTTAAAAAAATAATATTATGAAATAGAGAATGTGTAAGACTATTGAAAATATTTTCAGAAGAAAGGATGTTATCTTTAGAAACTTTTATTTTACCAATAAAATAAACTTAAAATAATAAATTTCAAGTAGATTTGTGGTATTTAGTATGTATTTGTAAAGTATGATAATTTAACAGAACTAAACAAAACGTTAAAATAATATAATTTTAACAGTAAAGTGAAGAAATGCAATACATCGAAAATCATTATTTAAAAAACAGAAATGATATAAATAACTACTTGACAGGTTAGAACTATAAACATTTGAAATCGATACAAATGAATATTATTAATTAATATTTATTTTTCTTGTTTTTCAAATATATTTAGTCCTAACCTGTCAAGTAGTTATTCATGTTTTTTTGGTTTTTAAATAATGACTTTTTACGTATTTTGTTTTACCGGTTTTGATCAGCCATATTGATTTGCAATTGACAAACGGACATTTTATGAATTTTGACATAATAAGAAGGATTTGGCAGTACCTTAGCTAATTTTCTTTATAATAGCTGTAGCCATAAACAAGTTTACTTAATTGATACACAAAAATATATTCATTCAAAAGTCATGCATTTTATTTTTAATTATTTTTTTTATTTAATATATTATTATTTTATTCATATTATTTTTAAATTTTAGATTTAACAAAGAATTAAGTAGATAACTACTATATATTTTATAGTACAGTCAACTCTCTCAAAATGAAATTCTCATAATGTCATAATTAAATTTAGTTATAATGCATTAAATTTGTTCGAATAAGGAAGAATTTTATTTAAACAAAGTAAGAAAAATACTGGAAAAAATTAATAAACATTTCTATAAACTATACCTACAAGAAACATATAATATGAAAAAAATTTGATTCGCTTGCATAACAGAAATTAATATAACATTAATTATTATTGTTAAAAATATATCTGTATTCATAGTTATATGCATATACTCACCATAATATGTAAAGTTCAGGGAATCACACGGCAGCGTCATAACATGTCAGATAGGCGCGGCGAGTTTGTTAGAGAAATGTTTACACTTCAAAATACACTCAAAAGTCTAAACCAAATTTATTATAAAATAAAATATGATTTAAATAAAATTCAACTTAGGGAGAGATTAATTTAGAAAGAGTTGATTAATACATTTTAATACCATTTTACGTGTTTTGGTATTATAATTTATCTAATTTTTTAATCTTCCTTGAAATTAAGTTTAACTGAGCTCTGGCTTAAGCTCTTTTTGTTGTGTAACAGAAGCATAAAACTTATTATTAATAAAAATTATCAAAAAAAAAAATATGACAATAACAATGCGAAAAAAATAAAATAATAATAGAAGCCTACTATGCATTTCGATATATATTAAATTAATTAATTATATACCTACTGTTAGAAAGCCGTCTTAATTATTTGAATGCAAATTGATTTGCCTGCATTTGTTATAAAGAATGTTAAACATTTAAATGTTTGTAACCTTCATTAAAATAATCATTGTAAAACGTGTTTATAATTTTTAATTTCATTATCACGTGAATGCATGCACACATAACTCAGAAATGCTCTGTCTATACCTACAGTTACATAAAATTAATCAGTAGAAACAGTGTAACTTACGAATATATCCAACAAAATTAACCATTTCAAAAAATTTTTCTTGTATGGAATTTGAAGGGCTATTCATTAAGTGGCAGGAAAATGATATTTGATCTTGTTGCTCTGTTCTATTTAATAGGGTATTGTAAAGATTTGTTTGTTCTTCTTCGCTGGTAATATCAAAAATTGTTCTGTTCAAAATATCACTCTAAAACAATTTTAAATTTACAATTGCTTTAATCTATTGAGATCCGTGGGATCTTTCTTACCGATTTATATCCAAACAGTGAAGAAAGACTTTCTGATGCATAATATATTTGCCCGGAAGTTGAAAATGCTATAATAAAACCGTCAATAGCTTCCAAAACTAAATGTATAAATTCTTCGTTAGTTAAAAATGAAGGTTTCCAATCTTCTTTTATTTCGTGAACTTGAGATTGTACTGTGATTTCTAAATGGAATATATTTAATAAAATTTTTGGTTTATTTTGGATAAAAGTGCACTGACCGTTATGGTTTTTAAGAAAAGCTATAGTTGCTTTCAGAACTGTTGATTTATCCATTTTTCTTCCCCCAGCAGAAACCATTGAATTTAATTCGTTTACTAAGAGATTGAATTGATCTCGCCTCTTTTTTTCACTCAAGTTTCGACATTTGCTATAAAATTTTATTGTTATGAATTTTTGTAAAAAAGCATTGCCTAAATATAGATAAAATACCCGCATTGTTCTAACTTACAAAAATTGCGTTATAAGCATAATATTAAATTAGTTGCAGGCAATTATGTATAGCTAATTGAAAAGTAGATGTAGATTTACATTCGTTTAATAATGCCCCTGTGAGTTTCAGTTGTCTCCGCGCTTTTAAACGCCATTATGGCGAATGCGCTTGTGAGGATCAATATAGTTACATAAGACTGAGATTTTATCGTTAAACAAAAAATCTAAAAGTTAATATAATTAGAAACCAGCGTAATTCCATTATTCCTAACGTTCTGTGCGCATGTGAGAATCAAATGTTCAGTTTTGAAGAATAGACTACGTAAGTGTGACGTCACAAGTCGCGCGCGCATTTGAAAACCTTTCCAAACAAAACCTTTCCACATACAAATTCCCATAAGAGGATTTGTTATTGAATTGAAACGTTTTGATACGCTAACAATTACTATAATCTATAAAAACTAACTCTTTGATGTCTCTTGTTCCTGACTATATATACTAAAACCCTTATTTCAGTAATTCCAGTATAAAAAAAAGCAATAACAAATCCCCTTATGGGAATTTGTATGCAAAAAGATTTTGTATGGAAAGGTTTTTGAAATGCGCGCGCGACTTGTGACGTCAGGACTTACGTGGTCTATATATTTCTTTATATTCTAGTTTATTCGTTTTACGTTTTTTAATTGTTAAAAAATAAATAAATTACAATTACTCACCGTTTTGAATCAATCTCATCCGAATCGTCTTCCATAGTATCACTAAAAATTAAATTTAAATCAATTTTTTCTGTTATTTATACACTTATTTAAATTTAATACACAGATTTTTTAGTAGGTAGATCATTTTGATATATTCATAATCAGCATTATGGATTTCTCTAGCCCGCGCAATGGAGAAGAAATGGAAACGGGAGCACTTTGGTCTTTATTTTATACAGTATTGCTAAAGCTTTGATCTGATGACCTGAATAGAAAAGCTTGTATTTCGCTGGATACTGTAATTCCGTAGCCGGTAATTTAACTACCAGTAATTTCATCTCCAGGTAATTTGGCCCTCAATAGTTTTGTCTCCAATAAATTTCACTCCCGGTCATTAGACCTTTAATAGTTTAGTAGGTTAGCCAAACAACTGCTGACTCTAAGGTAGTCGGTTCGAATCTGGAGAGTCTAAAACTTTCATATGACCGTCTCCGTGATTCGGAGGGCACGTAAAGTCGACGGTTTCTAACAGGGTTACAGGCTTTCCTCAATCCAGATTTTAAACCTTTCTCTCAGAGAAAGAGGCTAATTGTCTTACAGTGAACAGAAAAGGCTATAAAAGGCTATATTCGCGGTTTTAACCGCGGCGTGGGGTCCGAATCACGAAAAATGTTATACATTTGATGTTAAAAAAATGTTTTAAGGCGGGCATTTTACGTTGAACTCAAGGGTTTTCATAGTTTATTCAAAAACGGCTGAATGGATTTGTTTGAAATTCTGGAATTATATTTATGATACCATTACAAAATGAATCTCCAATTTTTTATGGCTTAAATTTTTTATTTATAACTTTAATTGTTTAAATATCCCATTCGTAAATTTTTCCATTGCCGAGAACAAAGTTTTTCCTTTACCCTGGATCGAACTGGTTATCTCAACATTACTGATCAATACACTAAAACGTTAATAAGCTGTAATCGTCACAATTATTTGATATGCTGATTATCATATTAATCATAACTACATTACCCTTTCAATACATTAATTGATTAAAGTAATTATGTTTTCCCACTTGATAGTAGATTTTATTACTATATTATTTATTAACACTAATTTGATTTTAGATTTTGATATTCAAATAAGATTAAATACCTACGTCATTGTCTAATTATTAATAGAAAGACTCTGACTCACAGTGAATGGCACTTATATCATATTATACCTACGTATTATGTAGTATATATTTTTATTTTTTTGGTAAACAATATACAGGTTGAATAGGTATGTTAAAATATAGAACTAGACCTGAAATAGTTATCTTAAATCAGTATATTAACCCGTTAATCCACTCGTGCGCGGCATTATCCATATATATTGGTTGATTCTTAATGCATTCATGATCGTACTTTTTGAAGTAAATTATCGCCTTGGTATCTTTTCGTGAATCTAATAAACATATCGCTAAGAACTTTTAATTCTTTATGGCCAATATAGAAACAATATTAAAAAAATACCTACTTGAACATTTTATAAACTTTGAAATGGTAGTAATATAGATCTAGTTTAGAATCTAATAGTATAATATGTATGCGTTAAGCGTCGTTCTCATCCAATTAACGCTATACGTAAATTAGTAGAAAAATAATAGAAAAACTAGATATTTCTTCTTTAAAGCCGCATTTTCATTGTAGTATTTAACTTTAAGTGAATTTTTATTTATTTTATAAACTAATTTACGTCAAATACATCAATTGTATCAAAGTCTTAAATAAGAAATCCAATTTTTTTTATTAATTGACGTCTAAATTACGTCGAGTTAATTAGTTGAGAACAACGCTTTAGGTTTGCCATCTCTCGCAGTAAGTATTTTGTATATTTAATTTTATCAATATAAACAGTTGATATGCATGTATGTTATTTTATGTATGGAATACTGAAAATATTATGTAGGTGAAATACACAAAATTAAAAAATAATAATAAAATACAGTAAGATTTACCAAAGATAATAAAATTTACCCAAATAAATTAAATAAATGAAAATAAATAAAAAACGAAAATAAATGATGATGCTGATTTATTTATATTTTCTAAAGCTTTTCCCGATTACTGACTTATAGGCATTTTCTAACTTCTAAGATTCAATTAGATAGCTTTGTACTTATTTTTATGTAAATGTTGTCAACGCCAATGGCGATAATAAATTGATTAATAAAATATAATGTTTAAATAAATAGGCAATTTAATAATAAAATCTCGAAACCATAATATTATAATTACAATAATAAAATTAACACAAAATGGTAATTTGATTGATTTTAACTGCAAGTAAAGAAGAAATAAAAGATTGATTACAGATATAATAATCAATTGGAGTTAACAAATGAAGTTCAATTCAAAAGCGGTCTGGATCCCCTGCAACCGCTCTACTCCAATTACATTTATTTTATATTAATAGGTCAATGTCAGTACCCATAATTTATTTATGATTTTCTAATGAAAGTAAACATAAGTGCAAGACAAGGAAAATTTATTATTTAACCTTTATGCACTACCTTGAAAATGTGAATACCTCAATCCACTTGAAAAACCACAGTACCACGAATATTACCTCATTCAATTTTCTTACTATTCTTAACTAAAATTATTTTAAATTTTGAAATATCCAAAATTCCAAGAAACAAAGATTTTGTATAATTTATTATTGCCTATATTCTGCGTTGTTTAAACATTGTATTATTTTAAATAAGTACTAATTATGTTATATTGAGATAAAATTTAAATATTACTTCACTAAACTGACATTGAAAATCTCTTTACCAACATTCAGTAGATTCAGGATAGATTAAATTTAATTATTGTAAAACCTAATTAAAGCTAAATCTAAATATTCAGTGCTGTCAATTTTCAGTAGATGCCTTGAGCAGAAGTACAACAGGTGCACCTCAGTATAACGACATTAAATTAAAATTGCAAAATATTAAACACTCGTTAAGGTATTATAAAAATAAGATAATAATTTATTATTATTCTAGTATCTACTTAATATTTAAAAAAAATAGAACTTACTCAGAACGGCCTCCTTTTCCTTTCTTCACGCTGGTCATAATTTAAGCTTCTTCTAAAAATTTAAATTTATGTTTCCAACACATTACAGCAACAAAGTTCACTAAACCCATTTTTGGATTTGTCATAAACCCAATAAGCACATTGTCACAAAAATATGGTGCGCTAACTTATTATTAACAATAAAACCGTTTTATTGATTAACTATTTGTCAAAAATATTTTATTTCGAGGCGAAACCCTTTAAAATTTGATAAGCCTTAAAAATGAATATATTTATTTATATAATAATCAATTTTAATAATTTAATTAATTTGCAGTTTACGTTGTTAAACGCGTTGTTGAGGACGAAGACGCACGCGTATAATGGAAAAGTGTATCGGTTTTAATAATCAATCGCTTCGTACAGATTTGCAACCAATGATTATCGACTTGAAATATTACCTTTTCGTTATTTATGTACATAACCAAAATTGTCACTTTAGATATTATGACAGAATCGCAGAATAGTTTTACATTAAGCATTGTAAAAAAATTTGTCATGTAAAATGTTTAGTGTAGGTAGTACTTGGTAAATAAATTATGTAGTGTTAATTTTTAGAGTAAAACTGCAGTATTTTGATCCTTTTGGGTTATGTCTAATTTTTCAAAAAACAGGGTTTAGTCATATTGGGAAGCTATAAGTGTTCACCTGCTTTGTACACATTTCTTGTAACTTTTTGAAGAAGTCATAATGTAGGTACAGCGAGTGCCCGCTCTAGCTTTTACGTCATCCCGGACAAAAAGACAAATTTCCGCCCCGTTAGAAATTTACTCTCTGAATTGCTTATTTATGTCTTACTTAAGTTTATCTATCTGATAACATTTTGACATGCAAATCACACACAACGTATAAGAGAAAAAGTCCCCAGCGCGTTCCATAGTGCGCGATTTTCCAAAAAAATATCGTCATTTTTACCGCAATACCTCCAATCATCAGCACACAAAATTTTATCTGAATCGGTTAAACATCCGGAGATACGATGACATTTCCACTTTTAGAATTTTTTTTATTGTGGTAGACCTGACAAAGATATCTCTGACAAAATCTTATTTACATTACTAAAGCCTACCAGACATATGTAAGTCCATAAAGTTTGATTGCCGAAGAAAATCGAGGGACAAGGACTGCTTTCAAGTTTTCGAAAAAAAAATTAATCTTTTTTTTTCATGTTGCATTCCTGATTTTTATCAAATGGTTTTATATGCTGTCAAGCCCTATGGGGGCAATGTTCCTACATATAAAATTTCGTTGAGATCCCTTTAGTACTTCATGAGTTATTCCAGTTATTCGCTGTTGAAGTTTCAACTTTGACAGCTTGTAATTTTTGACAGATGACGGATTGAAAGTTAATTTCACCTATTCTGGATACTTTAAAATAACATATCTATTTAAAATAACTATCTCTTGTAGAGGCACTCCTGATTGACAAATTGCTACGGATACCTTATTTTCACTTTTCTACCGTAAACCCTACTACTTTACCAAATTTAGTCGTGATTGGTAGGATGGTTCAGGAATGAAGCGAAAGACAAAATCTAACAACCGACAGAGTGACACACAAATATTTTTAAATTTTTTGCAGATCTTACATTTCTGAACACGGTGATCTCAAAAATGTAAAAAAAATTTAATCTTTTTTTGATTACCATACCTTCTTTTTTTATTAATTGGAGGTAAAACTAGGTCCTCAATGGTAAATTTTTCCCCACATATTGCTGAATTAGATTTAGATTTTAAAAAATTTTAAATTTACGATATCATAATATTATTTGTTAGGTACATTCCAATTTTTTGCTTTTTTATATTTTAAAACTCAGAAAACAAATCATTTTTATTTATTATTTAAATTATTTTTTATATAATTCTTAGGTTTTAAATTAGCAGTGCTTTTATTCGTAACTAGCAAATTTTTTAGTTCTTTTGGTACCTCAATCTTCACAGCAGTTTTAGTACGCTGATTAATATTATTTAATTTTAGTTCGCTTTTAACTTGAGGTAATGATTTCTTGTTGCTTGCACTCGCAGATTTATTAAGATTTACCAAACTCGAAATTGGATTCAGTTTGACTGATTTTCGAGTACTAGCAGGTCTTTTTTCTAAGACTGAAGAACTTTTAGTAGTATTTAACTTGACGGTATTATTTAATTTGTTAATATCGCCATTGGGTATCGTTTTTCGAACAGATTTGATATTTGTAGCTTTAGCGTCCGGTTTCTTCTGCATACTTTTCATTACCACGCGGTTAATTTTATCATTTTCTTCTTTAGTTTTGTTATTTTTTGGGACATCGTTTTTAGACACGGAACTCCGTTGTGATGTTACTTTTTTTGTGAATTTTTCTTTCAATGCTTCTTTCCAACCATTATCCTTTGCCAGACGTTTCTCACTCAAATTTGGATTTCGTTTCATGTATTTTCTAAAGAAAATTTTCCAAACATTATCCATATTACAGCGCTGTAAATGACAATTAGCATTTTATAAAAAATATTTAATATACCTGATATTTTGAATTACGTTGAAAAGGATGGTAGATGTTTGAGATAAATTTCGGATGTCTCTGGTAGCCAAATGCTTTATTATATTTAAAAAGCATTTTGTAGGCAGATTTTGGAGGTTGCGTCTCTTGTGTATACTTGTAATGTATTCGCAAACATTGTTTCCATAAATTCGTTTTATTTCTGATTGCAAATATTTATCGTGCTCGTAATCTTCCATAAGGCATGTTTTACGTTTCGGATAAATGTGGGGACCAAATGAAACTTGCCATATATTTAAAATTACCTAAAAAGAAAAACTCTGTAACATTCTTACATTATTGCTGTTTATACATTACATCAGTTTCTGTGACAGTTAATCCACAATAATCACGACATGGAGCTGGTGTACGGGCATACAACTGCAAAATTGCTGAATCATAATCTTTTGGCATGTCAGTATAAAATTATACAAGATTTCAATAATGTCGTTAATACTGAAACAAAAAATTTACTATGCCTTCTAATTTAATGGATGAAATACATAAATATTATGAAACTAAAAAAGTAATAAATCAGTAAATTTTGGTTTGTAAATGTATACAAAATTAATGAAGTTTTAACTAATTTTTAAACCTAATTTAGTAAAAATATGCATAAACGATAAAGTATTATTTAAATGAACACTTCTACTAGTAAATAATATGCTTATTTTTACATATTACTTAAATTTGTGCAAACTTTGTTTTCAAATTTGATAAGCATTATCTAGTAAATGCGTTCATTAACTGGTAAGTGTACAAGTTTAGTAAATTTTATATTTTTACTATATAACATTTTTTGTTAGCGAGTCAAAGTGGGTGGTTGTAAAAAGGGTTCAGAATAACTAAGGCTCGCGAATTAAAAAAAAAATTATTTTAAGTTTTAATAACCAATCTGGAATGTATACCACCTGGCCGCACTGACGCTTTCACTGTCAAACCAACTTTAAATACACGTCTTTTATCTTCTTGCTTCAAAATACACAAATTATAATTATCAAAAAGTTTCTTCGTATCGACTTCACTTTCTTACGTCTCATATAGTTCTGCTGGACATATCGTCATTTCAATGTTGTCTCATTCGTTGAAATCGCAAATTACCTTCTAGAATTCCAGCGTTATCCGGCTATGAAGTAATTTTGATAGAAATAAAAAAATGTCCACATCATCAGCTATGAATGTTTTCAAAAGTGCCGTTACCGCAGCATAACTGTCACCATAGTCACAGCCAAGATTGTTACTGTCGCGGTCATGCTAAAACAATTTGTGATTTGTGATAACTAATAATTAGACAACATAATTGATATTGTTAGCAATATCAAGTAATATTATACTAACAATTGGTAGTTGTAGGTACCAGAAAGCAGTGTAACATGTCATTAAACTAACTTGTAGTAGTATTATAGAGAGACTGTTTTAAATTTCACCTGTAAAAGTTCTTATCTGTGTTATCTACATCACAATGATCCCATACTAGTTATAATAAAACGTTTTATCACTCGATCGAAAGAAGACAGAGCTATTGTAATAAACATCATCGCACAATAGGTCAAAATAATTTAATGTTTGCAATCCCCTAGCCAGCAAATGTTTAACCTAATGAACTGGATATTCTACGAATAAACGCAATGACCTGTTATTAGTCCCATAGTATGGTGAAAACGTTTAAAATAATTTAGAGAATTTTAAACAACTTATTTTTGAATTTCCAGAAACAACAAATAAATCGGTAAAAAATTGTCAGTGTTCTTCAGCAATTTGAACTATAAAATAATTCGGCATATATATCAACAATCAACATCAATTTTAGCTTTCTAAGCAAAGCATTAAGTATTTGGAGAAGCTGCAAGTTCTTTTGGTCGAATCAATTATAATAATTAATAAATTTAAAACTGAAATGATCAAATGTTCCGGGGCATATTGAAGAGTTAGTCAAAACAAAAATGGAACAGACTCTTTCAAAGAATTTGAAATACGAAATATTAGATAAAATTTCTTCTAATTTGAATGGTACAAATATTTCTGATTTTCACATGGAACCCGCCATTATAGTTGGTCGCCCACATTCACCATGATCTGTTGTTTTCGTGTTGAAAAATTATAAAATTCAGATTTTTTCATTTCGTGAATTAAACAAAGTTATTTTTGTTGAATTGAGCCTGATGATGAGTGAGAGTTATTACCTAATATTCAAATTATATTTTTTCTGTTTTCTTCAATGACACGATGATCGATGTCATATTCCATAATGTTTATATCCAGAAACTAAGAATTACTCTTTGATAATGTTCAAATTACCACCTTAACGCAGTATTTATAAGGATTCGAACTACAGATAGCAATAACCCTGGGCATTAACCACGGTCATGAACTTATGAGATTATAAATCTACAGCTGAAGCTTATGGAATGCCTCGCAACTTTAGATATCTGGTGTTGGCAGACACTGATGTTAATCAAACGTACCTAATGGTTTTCTTTATATCATCCATTTTCCGAGCATCTTCGTCATTCTTTTAGAAGCGTAACTCTTTTCAGCTTTCATGTTGATGATGTTCAACAAACTTTTTTTTAAATTGAGCTTTCTCGTCCTCTGATTTTACCATTTTTACTCTCATGTAAAAAGCTTTCTTGGGCTTGCATAATACAGAGGCTACCAAATGTAAGTTAACAAGGTGTATTTTCTTTAAACCATGTCATTTTAAGTACTTTTTAAACTCAGAAACAAAAACTAAAATGCAAAACTTGAAAATATATATTATAAACTAGCAAAAATATAAAATTAGTTATAATTCATAATAAAAATAGTCATAAAAAATCAAAATTATAATAAACGAATGAAAATTTGCGTTCCAAAAATAAATTAACAAATACAAAACTAAACATTAATAATCACGATGCGCACTTTTTCTTAAAGAAAAAGCCAATCGTGAAGATAATGAGTAGACATACTTTCCACATTTATTTGGAGTAAATTTGAGCCATATTTTTTCGATTAAAAATTATAAACTGGCTAAATTCCGTGGTAACTCTTTTGCAATTCTCATTTTTAGAAGAACCCATAGGTTTTCTAAGGGTGAAAAATGTGGGCTTTGCGGAGGCTACTCCATAACATTAATATTGGTTCTCTTGAAATAGTCCATGACCATTTTAGCCTATGAATGGGTGCGTTATCCTTCTGTAGAATAAAATCTTTCCCAATTAACCTTTTACTTTCAGGCATAATTACCTTTTTCAAAAGATTTAGATATAGCGCAGCGTTAATGCTTCCTTCTAAAATCATAATTTTTCCAACTCCCGCTGAACACATACATCCCCAAATCATTACTCCTTTTTCCAGCGACTTTAGGAAAGATTTAGTGCATTTATATGAGTATACTTCGATTGTTTTCAGCCACACCCACATTCTGCCACGACTATATTTAAGGCGAATCATGCATCCGTCAGTCTATAAGATTTTATTTTAAACTCTAAGGGTCGGTATTTCAGTTGTGGTTTAAACTACGATCCGAGTTTAAACTCCGTTTATATTTATATCTGACCAATCAGGTAGCCATAACTGTAGGTTAATCTTTGAACGTAGTTTAACTAGCAAATGAAATATTGGACTTAACGGTTTAAAAGCATGATCATAGTAAAGCTTCATCCATTTTTTGATATTTGCCTTGCTTACAAACGGTACTTTACGTGTAATTTGGCCGTGTTTATTTTTCTCATATAAACGACGTCGTACTGTTTGTGTCGATGGTATATTTTCACCTTAATTTTCTAGTAGTGCTCGAATAAATGGGGCAGACATGGCAAGATTTGAATAGTGAATTTGTAGCATTATATCAACCCGGTTTGCAGTAATTTTGGGGCGCCCTTGTCTTTTGGTTGGCGTTATTATCCCTTCCATTTTAAATGTTTTTATGACTTTTAATATTCAAATCAAATATTTTCCAAATAACTTTGCGATTTCACAAATAGTTTTTTCACGTCCGTACATTTTCAACACCAGGGCACGTTCTTCTGGAATTAAATGTTTAAATTTTCCCATATTTATACTGTTTTACTCTAGAAAAAGTATAGTATATTACAATTTTTATCATATGTAAAGTGAAAATGTTAAAAACTGGCCCACTCTATATTAAAAATTTCCAATTTCTTAACGAAAAGAAGAGCATCAACCTTGATTCAACTCACTTTGTCTAGTCATAAATGAAATGATATTAAAGAGTTTTGTTAACTTATTTATGGAACATGCAAAACTGTACATCCCTGCTATTGCATCGAATATTCCTTCATTTTGTCAGCAAAAACAGTGTCACTCCTTTTCGTTATGCTCAAAGATGTCATAACAATATTTTAGACAAAAAAAAATTTTTTTATTCGTTGAAATTCCGAGATTATTAATTGTTATACACCATTTCTATACTTGTTAACTTACTTTTGGTAGCCTCTGTATGTAACATATAAAACTTCCATATCACCGTTTCCCTGCTTTGGAGGGCACGTAAAACCGACTGATCTATAGATTTCCCTGTATTTATCATTGAAACAGAGTTACAGTACCGGCGTTTCCCAATCCTGTTTAAACAGCCGTGGGATCTAAATGCTTAGGCTTTCTCGTGGAAGAAAGAGGCATATGTTTTAAGTTAGACAAGACAACATACGGCTGAAGAAGAAGTGAAGGATTTACCGAAAGCAAACATATCAAATTTGTCATGAAAATATAAGTCAGAATGCAAGTATTGTATTGGCAATTACTTTACATCTGTAGCAAAATATCTAGAAAACAAAATGGGTTGAAAATCATTAAAAAAACATAAAAAGATAAACCTCATCCTGGAGCATTTTATGCATCTACCTATTAATTTCCGCGATAACAGATTCCATAACTAATTATTGAGTCGGAGACACAAAAATATCAATTGTGGAAAACATCGTCATTACACATTATAGGATAACCCAAAAATAATTTTTTTAAAAGATTTTTTCTGGAAAATTTGCAATGAATATGAAAAATACGAGTTTTTTTTGTTGTTTTTCGATATTCCTAATTCAAAAAATTAAGTTTTAAGAAAAACCATTTTGCAACAGAATTAGAAAAAAACTTGAATGAAACACAAGGTAAAGTGTCTTTACACAGCACGTTGACCATCTCAGCTCACGTGCTCACGCCTGGTTATTTAAAAAGTATCGCTTTTACCTCTTGTTGCATAAATAGCTATTTTAAAACAAAGAAAATTTGAGATGCTTTTTTTCACACGTACAGAAGAACAATTTCCATCTTGATCTTGTTAACTCCATCAGTCACCGTCGTCATCTTCTTTGGCTGCCATATATTTTAAAGGATTAAGCAATCAAAAGACAATAGTGCGTTACGGACAGACAGATATATAAATTTAAATTCAAATTGAAGTATTTCAATAATGTTAAAAATAACACAAGCTGTGAAAAATTATGTGCAACCAACTTATGCAAGGTTTTTCAATAAGAGGTTTCATTTTCATAATTGAAAACAAATTTTCTCTGCCGAAACGCTTATTCTCATTCTTTTGAAGAAAGTTTTCATCACGTTTTCGCACAATTGCAACTCTATTTTGCGAATAATAGCTATAATTTTATTGTTGAGGGCTTCAATTATTTCTGAATCATTCACCAACACATCAGGAGCATTGTTTGTAAATGTCACGCCGTGTTACTGGAAGTAAACATGTCCAGGTCCATTGAGTCTAATTAAGCCATAAAAAGTCAATTAGTTTTACACACGAGTACTTTCCGCAAACTATAACTATAGGCCCTCCTTTCTTATCCATTGCGACGCTTAAGTGAAAAGAAATTCGTTGGCAAAATCAAGAAAAAAGATATTGATTTATCTTAGAAGCCACAGAGTATTTTTTTTATTTGTTTAGTTTTTCCAGAACAGAAGTCCGTTGTACAAGCAAAGAGAAATCCCAAGAAATGCTCATTTCATTTTTTCAACAGAGAAGTTTGTTGGATAAAGGAAACTCCAAATGTATTATTGATGTAAATTTTGAGAATTAACCTTAACCATCAGTATTATTGACAATAATATTTGTCTTTCACCACCATTCTTTTTAAAAGAATTCCAATGAACTGTAGACAAAACGATTTGATTTTTCTATCGGAAGGTTAAGCTTATATTTTTTTTGTTCATCCACATTGTTTCAAGTCTTTCGAGGTCTTACAACAGAAGAGCTCGCCCACTTCTCCACGAAGAAAACCCAATATTTGGTTACGCTTACAAAATTCAGGTAGCCATTTTTATCAACTAAAAAATGCAACAAGCAGTTGTTAACTTTTTAATAAAATAATGAGTTTGCTAATTTACTATTCAATACACTTATTGGACACATATGAGGAAAGACCTACAAAAATTTGAGATATTGGAACATTTTTAAATGATGTAATCCAATTGTCTGGACGACAATTAAAAAAATGCTTAAAAAGTTATATTTATTATAATTTATTTAATTAACCACTTATGAACATCCAATTTGAACAGCATAAATTAAATCATAAATATTTTAAAATCTAATATCACGATAAAAAATAAATTAGTTTATACAAATTATATCAAGTCAAATATTAAAAGAATACTTACAATTATTATTTACAGTGGAACTCAATTAATTGCTGTACCGCGAGAATGATACAATTTCAAATAAGTAACTCTTGAACAAGCGAGAACAATAATTTAACTAGCAAAAATCAAACCAAGGCATGCAATCCTCAAGTGATTCAATTTAAATAAATCTGACCCATGTGTTAAGTATATCAAGGCGAATTAAAAATAACTTGCAAAATATACAACATAAATTTTTAAAACGTAAATATTCCCTTAATTCCAAAAAATGTAAATAGAGATCATTGCAATAGTTTTTCATTATTATAAATAAATTAAATATACTTAAAATTATAATCAAATGGTCATTCATTTTATTACACATTTTAAAAAGTAATACATCATTGATATGTAATATTATTTATCATGAATGTTATTTACAATAATTTTCTTTTCATTTTGTTTGGAATGATTTACAGTCATAAAGAAATTATGAGCAAAAATAATCACTAATTAAAGCTAACCGAAAAAGTGTTGTCGCTGTATAAAAAATACCTTACAAAAATAAATAACTCACTCTTTGGATATTACTACAATAAATTCAATTTTTAAAATAAATAAAATAATGCTTTTTGTTCTTTTATCGTAAAAATTCAGTAAACATTTCAAATAGAAAATTTTAAAACTAGTTTCCATTTTTTCATTATTAAATACGACAGTCAAAATTTTAAATTTTGCTCCTTAGTTTTCAGTTTTTTAATTTATACATTTGATTGTGCTTGAAATTCGTCACTTTCATGAGCATGACTACAAAATTCAAAGGAGTCTTCCGTATCACAGCAATTGACATTATTTTTTTGAAATGCCTTCATTCGATTTTTCATATGATTCAACATCTTATCAATGGCGAATAATCGTTTTTCCAAATTTGTACAAGCCAAAAATCCAACCTAAAACAATTATTATAATTAAATAATTGCCTAAAATAATGACAAGATGAAATTTAAAAATTGACAAGCTAAAGAAGAAGAACGTACCCGCAATTGATTGCTGAGCGGTAAAACTGCAATTAACCACCAAGTCCAGCTAGGGCCATCTTGTAAATGATACCATTCTTTTTCCACAGGAGGAATCCGTCCTATGCACCGCTCTATTTCGGTTAATAATCGAGTTTTTAAACATTGCAACCAACAAATGGTTTTATTATACACTTTTTTATGAAGATTTATTATTGCACTTAATTTATCATCAGTGATCTCCATATCTTGCAGATATTCCACAACAGCCGTGTCGTAGCCATCCTGAAATTTAACAAAGTAAGTAATGATAGAACAAAGTGGAAGAAATAATAATACACACCTGTTCACCTCTAGAAATAACTTTAAAGCGAGTAAGTCCAACGGTTGTCAATATTGATGTTCCATTTTGGAAATTAACGCAATCTTTAATTTCTAACAAAGTGCCATACACGGAAAACTTATCGCCAGTGGTAGTTTTAGAAGCCATTCCAAACTTTTTGGTCGACGACTGAACACATCTTCTCGACAGTAAACGATATCTTGGTTCATAGATGTACAAGGGGCATGGAACTTTTGGAAATGCATTAGTACAAATAAATATAGGAATCTAAAAAAAATCTCGTTAGCAAATGGAAATGGATATTTTCAATTTTAAATACCTCATTTCTACAGGTCAAAACGTCGATTGCTGATAAACTGTTGGTTAACCGTTCCCACTGTTTCTTATGAAGATGTGTTTGCAACGCTTGTGTTAATATAATAGTTTCCCCTCGAAACTGTTCAGAAATTTTTAAAGAAGTCATGCAGAGCGGGCAGGCTAAACCATGATCAAACACTCTTGCCAAACATTCTCGACAAAATGTATGACCGCAAGTTGTTGTGATGGGACTCATAAAACATTGACTACAGACAATACATTCCAAATCTGAGACTGTTATATTGTTGATAGATAAATCCATTTCTAAAAAAATTTAAATTTGTTACTTTTGAACGATTGAATAATAGAATTTTTTCACTTACGTTGAAGAATGTTGTCTTTTCTTTGATGTGGCGAAAGGGTAGTACATTTCTATAACAAAAATTTATAATTAATTAATTGTATATGCAATTTACTATTGTTTATTATTGGCAACATCAAATCAAGTAAGAAATTTCGCCATAAAAATATTATATTTCAGTGATAACAAATAGCTAAAAGAGGTCATTGTCCATGATATAGTCTCGGCTGGAGCTGAGAAAATGATAATAATAATATAAATTAGCAAAATAATAATAATAAACACTTCTCTATCGTCTAAATTATATGAGAATAAATATAGTTAAATCAATTTTAATTGACTTGCATAGTGTCTGGTGTGGTTAAGTTGGTCAAAGAACTTACTATTACAAGAAAAGTAGATTAGGTCGTGTCGGAAATAATTTATTATTATGTCGGACTCTCATCACAATGACTTAAGCTTTTATTTATATTAAGACATATGATCATATGAGAATTTTATAAAAGGTTTTATATTAAAATGTTCTACTTGTGGGAACTGCACCCAAATTTCAAATCTTTAGGATGTGGGGAAGTTGGTTAAGAAAGGGCTAGAAGAAGTTCACTCAGACAGACGACGGTCATGCCAAGATAAAAAAAAAAGCTTTTAAAAACAATTATTGGCACCTAATTTTTCCATTACCATTAAAAAAACAAAACGTTTAGAAAATAGGAAGTCTGGTGATATTCTACCTAGCCACTTACGTTGCCAACAATGTCAAAGATAAAAAAAATGAGATATTTTAAATTTTTAAAACAGTTCAATTTCAAATAAGCAGTTAACGCTTTAGGAGTGAGACACCTGTTTTGAACTTTGTTGGGTAAATAATATATTATTGGATTGTGTGTCCTACGACCTACAATGTCTCAATAAATTGTAATTATTCGGTAAGTAATTGTTGTGCAATTAGCCAGCAGATTCCTGAGAGATTTGTCCAACTTCGAATTTCACAGGCGATTGCTTCTGTGTACCAATTTGATCACAAAGCAATATGTGTGACGAAAAACCGAATAAAAAAAAGATTTCGCTTCATTTTTATGGGTTTTAAGATTGATAAATAATATAATAATAATTAATCAATAAAATTTAGCCTAACCTATCAATTTTATATCAGTTGTACATTAATTTCGTTTAACAGGTAATATTACATATTTAATGAAACACATTAAATTTTTATCGTTCTAGGTAATATCCATAATATTATTTAGCCCATATAGTATACTTTTTTAATATATCGGATTATCTGGATTACCCTACGATTGCAATCATCATGATTAATGAAAAATAAAACTTACAATTAGTACTATAGTTAAATACAATTTATTCCCGAACTTATAGTCGATACTTTGCTCTAGTACTAATTGGTCGATTTCATAGTCAAGCACGGAATCAATCTTTAAGGGGCTTAGTGTTTTGCAAAAAATAGATAAAAGGATTTGTCGATGTCGTCCGGACTATGAATATGAATCAATTGGCAATACATTGCGAGAAGAAATTAAGCAAAACTAGAAGAAGAAGTAATCCAGATCAAATACTGGCATAATTTAATAATTTTAACATACCATCAGTCTTCTGTTATCCAGACTGTAGTATAACTAATAATAATAATAAATTAAACAACAATTATGCATGTACATTTCTACGAAGTTTTCCATTGTAATTTGTAAGTTGACGGTGTGGTAGTACAACTTCATTGCATTTTATATTAAAAATTATGAGAGATTAAAATAGACTTTAAAAAAATTTCCACGTATACGGAGAGGTTATTTCTATTTTATACACTTCCGTTCGCATAAATAGGTACTTTATTCATCTTATATGATACGGTAAAATAAAAAATTAACTACTGCGATCAAAATGTTCGAAAACTAGAAATAGTGTGCTATCCATGTTAATTTATTACGTCTGAACTTGGCTTTCAGAATATTTTTGAATTATTTAAATAACATTATTTATAATAACGTACCTAATATATAATTTTTGTCCGAGCGACAAGTACCAGATAAAAAGAGACTTTTACGCCCTAGGTACATAAATAACTATTGAATAACATTATTTAATTTATGTAACATTTATCAAAGTTTATACCAATTAATAGATATTTAATCATTATGGGTAATTGAAAACAAATCTTGTTTTGGTTATTACATATTAAACATTTTATTAGTAAAATCTAGTAGTGAAAGAAATGAAAAAAACACAACTTTGTAAGATGAAACCGAGAAAAAACTAGTAGTTCCATCTGTTTTTCAAATTTCATATTAATAAAGTTGCATATTATAATCATTAAAAATGATTAATATTCTTAACACTCGATTATTCTTTCGTAAAATTGTACTTGCAGTTGTTCTTTATCAGAAGAAAAACTTTTCCACTATCAGACCAAAAGAAGTTAGTGTCAAACTATAGTTGGATTGTTAGTTTTGGCACGCGACAAAATCTTATTGCAATTTTTTATTTTATTTGAGTTTGTCCTTATTTATTTTAAACTTATAAGTAGATACTTTTAAACTCACTTATACGTCGCAGATAATATAAATAAAAGCTTTAGGTGTAGGTACCTAAAAATAACATGAATAGTATTTGTGTTTGTACTACATTGTATTTCCATGTGTGTTGCATTATTGTTTGAAAAAATTATTATACCGCATGGTATTTATAAACAATCCACGCTGATCATTAATCGATTCAGAAAAATAAATATCTAGAGATATTATTTACATTAGAAAATAAATTAGTCCAATTTATGTAAATAAAAATGTTTTTAATGTTCCTTTGAATATTTTGCTATAGACAATATTAAAACTTCATTAGATTTTGAATACGCAGTATTTATTATTATTGTTGTTAACTTTGAATAATATTCATTTTGTATACGCTCCTGACGGCATAAGTTACAACTTTAGCCTTTCATTTCTTGGTGTAAAGTGGACGGTTATCTACCATAATAAAAGTTTTTCACTCTTTACGAACAAGTATCTATGACATATCGAGGTAGTATGCCACTAATTAATTGTATGAAATATCCTTTATTTCAATAACATGACATTTGAATAAAATGTGCAATATTATTACAGAACTACAAATTTTAGGCAATATTTTTTAATAAAAAATAAAAAGAATATTTTTCGCCAGACTGGTCCTACTGATCGACTAATTCTTGACATTTGTTCGTATGAAAATGCGGTCGCTACTATTAAGAAATAAAGTTAATAGTAAAAATACAATTATGTTGATTTAAAAGAAGATTTATTCGAGAAAAAGCGAAACAGTTTGCAAGTATTCACGGAATTGGATAGAAGGTAAAAGAGAAGAACACTTAATTGAGGTAGGTAGGAAAGTAATTTAAATAAATGTTTATTGTGCAAGTCGGCAACTATTCTATATGTAAATGAAAATTATATTATTGCATTGCAATAAAACCAAAAACGAGAAGATAAATTTGAGTTCATAACAAATACATTTATAAATTTAGAATGTACAGAGATTTTATCAATCATCTAAAAAACTTAAAAAATAAAAATTTCATTGAGAAAAAGAAAAATAATAAAAGGAACACTCATATTGAGAGGAAAAAACACTGCAATATATACTTGGTGTACGAATATTTGGTGTACGAAAATAAAGGAACTTTTACTGTACTTTGATCCAACCAAATCTTATAATTAAATAAATTAATTAGTATAGAAATTAAGCAGGATCAGTTTTATTCCACGATAATATTGATATTTTGAAGTTGAACTGGATAATAATGTGAAAATAAAAGATACATTTTACGCAACTATAAAAATTAAGAAAACAAACAAAAAGTAATTGAAAAAAATTAATGATAAAATAGAAAAACTAGCATCACAAAATTAAAAAACTACACGAAATATTCATATGAAAACAAATTTTTTGTAATTTATTACGTAGTTTACACGATGTTACCGAGTTTAATCCATTAAAATGGAAAAACATTACCAAAAAAGTTTCTGAATCTTTTCATTTAATATGCCAAATACGCAGAGTTGTTAGTTTTTAAATACTGCATTATTTTAATTATATTAAGGATAACATTTCATCAAGCTTATCTATACAATACAAAAACAGTTTTTGCAGGACGAAGAATAATGCTACCCGTACCTCTTCCCTATTCGTATCCACATTCGACAATGGATAGAAAAAATTGAAAAAAAATCAGGTGTAAAATAAAAGCGAGGTAGCTAATACGAGTGATTATCCTAAATGATAATCAATATTTTTGAAATTTCAAATCCAATCACTGTAGAAACAAAAACACGTTTTATTTTAATTAAAAACTTATTTACCTCATTAAAATGTTTACAAGGAAATATAATAAAATTAGCTTTCAAGTACGTGCACTTTTCATTATTTGAAGGATAATGCAATTTATAAATCATTCCGGTTCATGCAGAATATTTTAATATAATTAATTAATTCATTCACAATATTATTAAGAAATTTTTAAAAAAATTACCTCTGCCTTTAGATCTTCTAAACAGTTGCCATGCAATCCGCTGCACCTTGACCTGAGACAATATCTAAATTCCTGCTCAATACCATCTCTACATTTTGTGCTACTTGCTTCATCTAAAAAATATAGTTATGTAAGTATCAAATAACATTGGTATTAAAATACGTTATTTAAATTTAAATATGTCATGGTTAGATATTTAGATGCAAACCAACAATCTAAATAAAATTTACATAAATTTACAATTACGAAAACAAAAGCATTCGAATACTTATTTCGAGCATATAAAAAATGAAATAATACGTCTTAAATGCAATCATTGATTGACCAAGATAAAACTACTCGCACACACCACGTAATATTGACCAAAAACTTATGCAACTCGATAATTCATAACAAGTACAGGTATATGTATAGTAACTAATCTCTCTTAGGTAATACTCAATAATTGAATAATCTAAGAAAAAATTATACTAATTAATGTTAAAATTATCTTTATTTTTAAAATTAGCTGAGTAAGCTTTTACATAACATCAGTAACAAACAGTTTATTTTAATATTACACCAACAATTATAACAATAAATTCAACACAAAGAAAAATGTAAATCGTCTCTTTTACCCACAAGATTCAATCAACTCTTGTAAGAACTCAAGTAACATCAAGTGCAGTCTGAGAATGCAGCTAAATCGTGGGAATGACCCGGTGGCATTGAAAATGCACCGCAAATTAAATTTAAAACTGCACTTTCATTGTGAATTACAGCATACAGCGAATGTTAAAATAGTATTACCTAAATTATGTAGAATTAAAACAAGTCGACTGTTACGAAACAATAAGCAATAGACTCAAAATCGTTAATTCTATACCGGCAGGTATACCCATTAATTGGCAAACTATTCAAACAAAATTATATTAGACAGTTAACTTGTTTATTGTTACAACCTTAGACAACAAAGAATTTTCATATTTTATATGACTTATCACTACAAAAGAAAATTTATTTTTGAATGCCATGAATGAAGAAAGAACAAGCCAAATAATTTTCTTTAACTACGTACGCAATACAAATTGTTCATAATTAAACCAACTTTACATAATTTTAATAACATTTTAATACAACTTTTCGTGTTTTTCTAGGTTTGTTATGAAATATATTTCATAAATATTCAGCCTTGGTGCTAACTAGTTTCTTAATTAATATTATTTGTAAACTAAACAAATTCTCCGCAATTAAAACTACACCATAATAGGCGATTTCATAAAAAAAAAAAATTTTATTGTTAAAAAGTTAAACGAGATCAGATTAAATCCAACCGATGATTACTAATAATAATGCAACACGTGTAACGTAAAGATTATTGTTGCAGTATCTGCTGTAACATTTCCATGTTACAACAATAGAACGTCTTATTTACCATAAAAGTTTATTCTAGTTTAATGCATAAAGTACAGTTTATACTAATTCATAAGAAATAAAACTGTTCCAGATTTATTGGACCGTAAAATTATATTACTTATTGTGGATGCGGAGGCAAACAAAGACTTTTAATATTTCCTTCCCTAATTAACAAATTCGACGAGAATTTTTAATTAAAATTTTAAATGAAGTTAATTGGTTTAATGAAACAAAATGTAATTCGTGATTCTAGAAAATTGATTTAATTTCAATAAAATGTTATGTGAATTTTATTGTAAGTACATTTACGTAAGTTGCCTATGTAATATAAAATTAAACATGAAAGCACGTTAACGAAAATCTAAATTACATAATCAAATTTTAAAATAGAGTAGGTAGGTATACATTTCAATGAAGTGGACGTTTCTTTCCTTTGATTCTAAAATGCAGGATTCAATATTACACTTTCAAATTTCATACCATTAAATTGAAAAATAATAGAGTAAATATTTATAAGTTTTGTAAACTATGCATTTCAAAACATTAACTCGGGGTAAAATTGCCATCATTTTGAACTTTAAAAATTGCAATAATTTCAATTCTTGGCTATAATGGCCAAATAAAATCAGAAATTTCTTTAGGGAATCTGTTAAACGGTTCATTTTACATCATGAACTGAAAGAGTAAAGTAGTAACCTATAGTATGCCACCAGGACATGCACTAGTTACATTTTATTATTCATTGCATCTTTGAAATTAAAAATAATACAATTCCACATGCATTTCAAAATCGCATTAGTATAATATTATAATATCGAGCAACCATATTATTGATATTGTTAATATACGAGGACAACTGCGTCGTTAACTTACACAAAATAGATATTGATACCTATTTAGTATTATTATGTAACATCACATTCTAGATATTATTTATTAACCAGTCAGTCAGTCGCCCAAAGTAATTAATCGAGATATTATTTATAATATTCAGTATTTTTTATTATATTGAATTAATTTATTAAGTTCAAACAACCCCCCCCCCCAATCAAAATATGATTACAAATTTCCATCCAGGGTACAACATAACATGTTGCATCAAACCAACTGCAACAGGATGAACCCATAAACCGGTAATTTTTTACGTAAGTCCCTAATAAGATAAATAATGTAAAATTAAAGTTAACAAAGAGTGTTATTGACCCCTGTTTATATTATTATAAATGATCAAGTTATAATTTACGGATGTTGACTGCAAAAGCACTAATGCACGAATAGGAGAAGTGAGTCATAGCTATAAACTGTTATAATTTTTATATGGGTATAAATTGCAAATAAAACAAATAATAATAACTTGCAAAATAAATACTGCTTACTGAATTTGTATTGCTTACTTTAAAAATTCAAGTTTCAATAATTACTCAATCAAATTATATTTAGAGAAGTTTCCCACTTAAGTGGGTTCGGTCGACGCCCCCTCCCCAGAACATACGCGGCATAAAAGTCATTTTTGACAGTCTTGCTTTTAATTAAAAGTACAAATTGATTTCTCTGGACTAAATTTGTTTTGATTAGCCAAAATTTATTACGTATTATTATCCAATTTAGCCAAGCGTTTCTATAATCTTTCATCTTTGCTATTTTCTAACTACAAAAAACAGAAACCCCTAAAATTCCCAAATATATTAAACTAATTTAATTACGTTCAAACGACTTCTTACCAAACATATCTAGCTACCATACCTAATATTAACTCTTTTATAACTAGACGTACACAATCAACGACATAACAAGTTATTATTTTTGTATGTCGATTATGTAAACCGCGAGAAATACCATACATTTTATGAATTTCAGAAACAATGGATAAGTTTGTAATAATTGTACATTCGGTAACGTAACTTAATTTTAATACTAAATTAGCATAATAATTAATAAGGTTCGAAGTTAATTTCAATACCCACTATCTAAAAAATATTATTTTCCGCATACTTCTAAATGATAATATATTGTGTTTAAAATAGGTATATTAAAAATAAAATTATAAATTCAAATGTATGTACCTACTCGTATGTATTCGTAGTACATTCAACCTGAATCGCAATTAGGTAGTTAGATATTTTTTTAGAACTTGAATGTGTTTTCATTCCTATATAAAATTTTAAACCGTAAAATATGGTAATCAACTGTATCCGAAATTTTCCCTTGTTCAGGTCTTTTCCACTCATTCACAAAAAAAGATTCGTTAACCCTTTATTTTTATTAAATTTATATATTTCACATTTTTGGGTAAAAAACACGATATTGCCCCGTTTGAAAATTTTAAATCTGGTCAGAAAAACCATTCGGTCAAAATGATTTTAATATTTTAAAAATTATTTGTTTTTCAAGCATTTATTTTTTTTCAAGTATTTGGTTTAATAGATAATGCTGGTAAAAAAGTAGTACCTAATTCAAAAATTAGCTCTGATTTAGATCCTTTTTTTCGACTATTATATGAAAACTCAAAACAATGGTAACAACGATAATGAATCCGGCCCAGATCATATCGATAAACAATAATGACCTTAAAATATAACGATAATACGAGTGTCCTTGACTACGTCAGAACGAGAGGATTAGAACTATTTCCAACTCCTACAGCCTACAGCCATTACTCCTAATTGAATAATTAATTTTAATGCTAATAATGGTTTTATTATTATGCACGGTTAGCCCGGTGGTAGAACACTCGACTGCTGAGGTGAAAGTACCAAGTTCAACTCCGTATAAACTATGTAACAAAACTAAAGTGTTGCTGCAATAGATTGCACAATAAATGCAATTTTCTAAAATTAGTCGTTGAGACTAACTCAATTCTTTGTGAAACAAAACAATATTGTTTAAAAATAATTTTCGTGTAAAAAAATTTGCATATTCCCGGGTATATTGGAAATCAAATTTCCTAGAAATAAACACCAGTTTATATGGAAGCCATTTTTGAAAAATAACCAAACTAAAGAAAAACATGTAGTTCTTTAATGGATCTTATCCGTTATCCTGGGATGAACCGAACCGAAAGTTTTGAGGGAGAAAAGGTCCTGAATTTGCCAACTTTTCTGTTCTTCACATCATACAAACAAGCTTATTCACTTCTTTATAATGGATTGCTATTGATTTCCAACAATGACAACTAATGGTTTTACCAACTGTTCGGTGAAGTTGCCAACTCTTTTGTGAATTTATCAACTTTTGCCAATTGCTGAAGATATTGGGGGAAAGGGCATTAAATTTTTTTAAACTTAATGCCGGGTTTCACAAAGGTTAGTTAAATTTTAATCTATGATTAAGGGTTTTCAACAATAAAAATTCATTGTTGTGACATTGTTGAAAATCCTTAATCATAGATTAAATTTTAACCAGCCTTTGTGAAACCGAGCATAAGAGTTAAGTTTCTTATTAAAATATTTCTCGTTGATCCATTCGTGCGCATCATTTTACTGCATTTAACTAACAATATTGGTTTAAAATGCTATAATTTGTCAGTCTTATAATCGCCCTTGATTCTGTATAAAGATAACAGAATACCTATTGTTAAAGGAATGATAATAAAAATATTTCGGTTCTTCGTACAAACTTGAGTAAAACATCAAAATCCAGTACTTAAAAACATGTTATTAAAAACATTCAAATTTCCTTTATGATGATGTTTTTATATCATAAAATTACAGATAAACTGTAATAAAATTTAAATACAAATTTAATTCTCGTAATTGTTTAAATAATTCTAACGAAAACCTTGAAATTTAACTAATCAAATATCTTCTTAACAAGAAAAAACGTAATAGGTTCGTTAAATTAAGTTGAACGCTACGCACAAATTACCCATGTTGCTTAAAAAATTTAAAAATACCTAACCCAAAATCACCGACCTGTTAATTTATATATAAAGATTATTGACCTTTAAATTGATGATGTATCCTTGACAATGTGGTAAGTTAATTTTAGATGTGTTTACATCTACACAAAAAATATATTTACTTTGATTAAAAATGGAATTACAGATGATACAGCCAATTTTAAAATTATATTTATGGAGTAACCACAACATTCGCAAATGAGCATCATTTTTTTTTCGTAAGGAAATGCCAACACTGATTGTTCAGAAATTATTCTTCACAACTTAAACATTCCTTATTGTTATGTAAAAATGCAAAATCATTTTTCGCTTCGATTAGGTTGGGCTAAATCAATAGGTACACTTTTTATCGACAATTACACCGACGAGGTGAGAAAGCTTACAATGTCAAATAATAAAAAGCTTGCGATAAAAATAAAATAAAATTGATATAAGTATTTTGTCTGATATCTATTCACGTCAAGATTTCTACTTATGCGCACGATGACCTTGTTGAATAAATCTACCTTGGTAACTAACCTTACGTAATGCAATTTTTACCAAAAATCACCTTTCTTATAATACGCTCCGAACAACATAATGAAATTCTAATTTATTAATAATTTGGAAAACAAATATTATTTGGATGAAAATCAATGGTAATTGTATTCTGAGCAAGTAAACACAGATAAATCCTACTTGGAAACTACTAAAAATGTTGATTCAAGTTTGTCAAACAATTTCAATAAATTAAAGATAGTATTATGTAACGCAGCTTAATTTAATAAGTTATTAAAAACTTCATTGTCTAACGAAAAGCAAATAAACAGCTATATTGAAATCTATATCTATTAGTTACTTTTTACAATACATTTCAAATTGTAACCTGTGGGTATACTGTGATTAACGTTAGGACCATTTTTAATGCTTCCTACGTTGAATGCTCCACATAATAAAATAGCTATAAATTAGGGAGTAAAAGAGTGTGCAATATAAATTGTCGATTGTGCGATATAACATTGGAATTGAACTAAGGGATAGATTTAGTAAACCATTGGAGAAAAACGCCAAGATTAAAAAACCTTCACACCTACAGATTTCAAAAATATCTTAAAAAAAAAAACAGTTTGAACTACATTTTAATATAGGAATCGTATGGCCTTAACATAATTTTCTCATTATTATGAGCTCATTACCTACTTAAACTATAAGTTGACATCACGAATAGTGGATATCTAATCATTTACATCTGTGAAATGAAATAATCGATATAAAAAATCGATGGAGTAACTAATACAGGTAACAAAGAATATTATTTAAGGCTACGTAACGTCAGAGCAATTACACTAATCCTAGGAAATTTACATTTCTTATGATTCATGATTAAGTTCAAATTTTAATTTTCGATGTGTTAAATGGAGATTATATACCTACATATTATTTGGTTTTAACAAAAAGTTGTTGCAGTGGGTTTAATATCCGAGAATACTGCAATGCTATATTACATCATATTATGTAATGCCCTGCGCAATGTTGTAAATAATTGAATTCGGTGTGGTATAAAATTGTAAGTATGTCATTGCGCTCAAAATTACTAAAATAATAAGTGTATACAAAAACTTCAATACTAATGCGAAACTCGACAGTTACCATCAAGGTTAACAAGGTCAGTGAACCAAAGCTGACGAAAACTTTTATCTATTTATCATAAAAATGATTACATTGTGTTAATGTGAGGTATATCCCAATATTAGCCATATTATGAAATTATAGAAAAAAGCGAATGAATTTTTTTACATTTGATCGCAAACCGATTGCATACTACTTCAAACCTTCTAACTAAAGTTTAGTTAACATAACTGCTCAAAAAGGTCTCGATACTACGAGATTTTGCAATGTAAATTGTATCTTACGGAGATATTTTTGTAAATTTCATTCCCTAGATTTTTTTTATATAGATTTTTCTATTTCGTTCCTCCATTTCTGGAATACAGCGATTTAAAAAAGTTTTCAAGCGATACTATATTAGTAATTTATATTGTATCATGTGTATGCGCAGTCCCGACGAACTGCACAGTTATCGCTGGGTATATTGAGGAGCACAAGTCCTACACCAAAAGAAGATTTACCCCGACCCTTAGCGGTTATCTTTCAGGTGGAAAGACTGACAATTTATTCATTCCTTATTTCCTGATCCGACTTTATCAATTTGGTTTTCAGGAAACTGAATAGATTTGGAATTGCGGAATAGAATTAATCTAAAAATAAGTAGCTAAAAGTTATCTCACCTAGTCAAACCATAAAGCATGCATATTATTTAAAATTGATAAAATCGAATTATATAATTTACCCTTTAAGATTCAGGTCAAAATAGGAATATAATTAAATACGAAATCAATGAAGTTGAGTTGGTTGGATGACAAAACTGATGATTATGAAATTTGTACCAAGGCCATTTTCCACTTCGTCAGGCAAAAAATGTTCAAAATTGAACTATTCGATTTAGTATAAAAACGTTTCTCGAACTTCTGTAGCCGTACAGGTTCAATAACATGTATACAAGTTACTGTGTAACCTCTCTTGGGTTTACCACGAGTTTCGAAAAACAAAGGTATATCTACAACGAAACCAATTTATTATTAAACGTGACTTACCCAACTACTATATTAAAACATGTAAAAATATTCCAATTATTGTACAATTTAAAAATTATTATCCTATTCAATTCTTAGAGACAAAAAAAATCTACAATGAAATTTATTGTATGTAATGTTGTGTAGTACAGAGAACTGGCCATACCCATACAATGTAGATAAATAACAATAGAATGCAAAATAATATTCTTCCTTATGCCAGTAAGGTCAGCTCAGACATTAAAATTCAAATGTGTTTAATAGGAACATCACAGATAATTTTGGAACTAGAATATTAACTTGATAACTTAATTATAATAAGTACAACATAAATTACTTGAAATTAAAACTAGTTTTCCTTTTCTTGTGTAACTTTAATAAGTAACTTATAATTTTAGCTATTACACAAGGTGCTTTTATAAAGAGTCTCCCGATTACTAAAAATAGTAATTATATTACATAAAATTAGTACTCAAGGAATGATAAATAAAATTTAAAGAAAAGACGATACTAAGTAAATATATTCTCAATAGAACGTAATTATCGATATTAAAAACCAAATAAAAAAATTAATAAAAGATATTTCTTACGTGATATAATATAAGATATTATAATATAAGTAAATTTATCTATACAATGGTATATTTTACAATGAGATTTTATCGTTTCGCAATAATTGTTGTTACATAAATTACAAGTTATTTATATCTAATTGTTGTTCGTCAAAGAACGCGAGCTTAAAATATTTTACTGTAAAATTTAAATATACATATAATATAATATTCTCCTAAAGTATAAACAATAATAACAATGGTTCCAATTATACAACTTGAATTTACGTTGCAGACGGTCGGCCACAATACACTAAAATTAAGATTACAATAAATGCATTAAAATGAAACTATGCCAAACAAATCCTAAACTTGTGCACAAAAGTAGGTCGTAACGCATTGTGCGTTGTGTATTATACAACCACTGACGAAACGATAATTAGGTTCAGAAACACGTGTTACACTTGTTTTGTTTTTCTAATTTTATTTAGATTTTTCTCGGTGTCCCTCGCAAATTAATCAATTCTATTTTAAAAATGTTTTTGTGGTGATATGAAAATATTTTTGAGTAAACATTTTTTCTGTATTATTTACAATAAAATAAAGGGTTAATAAAAGCAAGAAAGATTTGTATAGATTGGTAGAAATACCAGTGTAAGTATAGTAAAAGTAACACCTAGTAAATTATAATGTCAAGATCGTGTAACCTAATCCACTATTATATTGAGTAATAACAAGTTAAAATTAATATTATTATTATTATTATAGAGTAATTTTATACTATTTCCACTACCCCTCGTTTACCGCAAATAAAGCTAAGCTCATTGGTCTCTTTAATCTAAACAAATCCGAATGTATTAAGTATTATGTATATTATCTGTAAATTTTAGTTTAGCGTGGACCATGGACCATTACATTGCTGTAAATATTACTGTGAAATGCAGTTGGAAACTGTCGTGCATACATGAAATTTTAAGACGATTAGCTATTGTCGTCAAGTGTTAACCCCACTCGTGAACGGAAAAGCTAACATTCATTGTCTCATTAGACAAACTTAGACATTACAAAATAATACACACCTGTCAGTTTGTTACATAATGAATTGCGAGTGATATAAAATAATGATGTACCTTTAGATTGATCTTAATATGTTATATAATAAACACAACTGCAAGATTATATGTATTAAATTAAGTAAATAAATTAGGTAGGTATAGAGTATGTAACTAACTCTGTGTAATAAGTATATTATGGTATGCTAATAAATTTAAATGATGTAAGAACCTAAAAACACTTCTGCTATATTAATATTTTTATTTAAAACATTATAATAATCATTACTTATACCTATTTGCCATATTCATGATTATTACTTTTGAAGGACTTCTAGTTTATAAATCCCATAAAAATGCATATTTGCTCTTATCTCACAGACTATGCATACTCGAGGCAATAACTGTTTTGAAAAATCGTCAGTCCTTAGTAAAAGAACATTTTTAAATTTGCATCTTATGTAATGCCTTTATTATTGAAAGAAGCATTAAAAGTAAATTCAAAAGTAGGTATAAAAATACAGTTTATTGTTACATGATTGAATGAAACGTTATGTAAAATTACACACAGGCGTTGTCAAGAAAAACGAATATGCTATTTACGATATTTGTATGTGAATTAAAATTTAATCGATGGTCAAATGGGTGTAAATAATGATTAGATAAATGAATCAGATACATACTATTAAAAAGTTCCATTATCACGTTTATTTTTTAATTAATTCTTTACATTATTACATAGTATAGGTTAATAATAATCATTAGTCCCAATAACCGTCTTAAATTATGCGTGGTTTTGTTATTACTAATTTTCAATTTAAAAAACCAGTTGTTGTATTATGCTAAATTCAGATGATTGTGACATAATGTTCATTTTTCGCGGCACGAAGTATACTATGTAAATATTCTCAAGATGTATTTTAAAAAATAAAATCTATTTTTAGAAGAAACGAGATGAACATCTATTACGAGAAATAATTCAATAAATTTCTTCCTAAGCATAAATCAAAATCAGATAATAGAACCGGGAGTCTTATGGATTAAGCGCCTGAACAGTGTTAGCTAACTATTTTTTTCTCTAAAGAGCATTTATATAAAGACTGTATTGAGTTTTAATCATACGGTTGAATACGTAATAAATAAATAAATGTATACGGTATGTAAGATGTTTGTGAATCTGATATGAAATAGCTCCTGTTCTTATTCAATAGCAGCTGATTATATCCTTGTACATTAACAATCACATCACAAATTAATTATGTAAAATAGAAATAAATATAACATTAATAATACATGAACACTGCAGTCGGTGAGTGTAACGTTGCATAAATAAGAGTTAATACCGTATATGCGGTACTGAGGACGGCTATAAGTTAGAAACGCCATTCCTTAGTTTTGTAAAAATAGAAGATTTATTTCAAAAGGATTCAAAAGGTGGATTACATCTCAATTGATTAATTGATAACAAAGCTGCTGCGGAGAAAAATGAGTTTATTTTTATATCAAACACCCACAAATTATTGTTAGTTGTAAACAGACTTGTTTACACTGTTGCTTAATCTTAATTAGTCAACATTACAGTTATATGCAATTATATTAAATTTCCGGTCGGTGATTTATTAATCAATATTATTGTATCAATGTAATAGCAGTACATCCTTGTTAATGTTGGATTACTTTAAACAAAAGTTTCCAACAGTGTTTTTTGCACAATTATAACTTTTTACTTTTGTTTACCAATGTTTCAGTCTTCAACTTAGCACTAGATTTAATTGATCGTTATAATATTCTTTTACTAGTTTCCTTATCAAGAAAAGGTTTACAAAAGAGATGGTATATATGTATATAATACTGATATTAATCATTATATTTATAAGTATTTTTATAATTATTAATACGTCTGATACACAAAGAACGTTCTACTAGTTACGACACATTTAGGACCCTTTAATCATCATAAATAAATTTAATTACACTTTATATTTAGAAACCACTATTAAAAGAAAACAATGCCAAATACTTCCAAAAATACTTAGAGCAATAAAGTCCGGATATTGTATAAATTTAATGCAAATTCGAACTGTTGTCTCGCATTGCAATTAAGTAATTCGACTATTGCCAAAATTTATTGCAGTTGAAAAGTTAATAAGATTTAAGATCTGCGAAGATAACAACTTTTAAATTTTCATATCATTATTTTGATTATGTGTCAGATAACATTTGCCCACTTGTCAGTATAAACATCACACATACAAATTATTCATATTAGCAGCCAACCGTACTGACAGATTTGTGAAGATTTACAGTTTCGTTTTTTGAACACATTTATTTTGTTACCCTCTTTATATCAGCTTTGCGAAAAACAGCCCAGATATATTACACACAGGAACAATATAATGTCCCTGCGCTCTGTATGCCAGGTACACAAGTATAAAAATATGTCTGTGTTTCTTTACCAGTTTCACAAGAAAAGCATAACAATTGAAATTAAAATGCTTATGAGTTATGACTCCACTTCCATGAAAAGCAATGGCAGCCGATACGGCGAATATTAAATCATTAATACATTTTAAATAACATGTAATTAGTATTATCATTTCCAGCTTTGAAAAATATTTTGAATACCTTTTTAAAGACATAAGTTACTATTTTACTCTTACAGTTCGTGGTATCAAGTGAAGTACTGGGAGGTATCCAGATCGCCCGATTTGAGAAACTAACGGTAATGATCAGGTCTATCAAACTTAAAAGATACCGAAGAGTACTACTTGTTTGGATTCCTAGTTTTGGTAATTTTGATATTTGATAGACATGTCGTACCAGGCGTGATGAGCTTATTAAAAATCACTTTAGATATTTAATTAAAAGATGCTGTTGCCTATTTGGTTGCATACATAACTGTAAGACCAGGAATTTCAATCCTTAATTTTAAGGTTGTGCAAGCAGTTCTACCGTTTATTTGTTCCAAGATCTAATACAAATTATGTTATTGTTTAAATTCAAGTGCTTTTTATTTGTCGTTTACTGTAATCCCTTCTCTTTGTTTGATTATTATCATATACGTATACTTAAAAACGCCAAGATTAATTCGGAAAAGACAAAGGAAACGCTCGAAACAAAACTAATATAGAGAGCGTAGTATATTACGAATGTTTACCAACTGGATTGATTAGTTTAATAAGAAACAAGCCCAAGTAGCGTCAGTGATACCACTCAATAAACTTATATTAAACCAGACTGTTAGTTTGCTGTCTAAAATCAATTATAAAAAAAATGATTCTTACCGTTTTGCTCGTCGTACTTGAGTTTATCCACGATGCTTTGAACTACTATATTAGTGTTTTTATTGGTTCCAATTTCAGATTCACACACACTGCATTTATCAAAACAAATGGAGTCAATGCAACCTTTACAAAAACTATGTCCACAATCAATTGTAATGGGAGTTTCCAAAAGTTTTCTGCACACCGGGCAATTGAATAAATCTCCAATAGAATTCTTATTAAATCCTTGCGAAGAGTTGCAATCTTGATTATATTTAGGTTTGGACGTACGTTTCTTTTTGAGAACATTTTTCTTATTACTTTTCTCGATATACTTTCGAAATATTCTTTTTAAACCTATATCACTTGTGGAATTGGACTCCTCGTCGTCCATAATATTAAAAACATGCAGCAACTGCGGATACTTCCTCAAAATGTGTCCTATTCGTTTGTCCCCTTTCTTTGACATGATTAAGTTATTTTTAGAATTAACTTCAAATAGTGTTAAATTATTTCCAGATTATGTGAACATGTTTTGAGCAGCACGTGTTGCACTGGACAAAATATCTGGCGCAGCTGAATCGATTTTATACCTCAGTTGCGCAACAATAATGTAACGTTACAATTGTACACGTTTCTTAATGGAATTTTGCAATCCTATTATTTATGTTGACATACAAACGCGTTATAACACAAAAAATTACTAAAAAAATGTATATGCAATTTTTAATTGTTACATAAACAAAACATTTTTTTTAGATCGGTCATGAAAGTCACTCACTTATCAATTGAATTATTATTCTTGCACTTCCCACTCACAAAATTGACTATCAAAATGTTCTTTTAAGTAATAAATACTTAATAATGATTCATGGGCAACTCCTATATCTTCGAATTATATAATAGATTAAAAAGCAAAGTTTCCGTCAAATATTAGTAATACATTCAATGTGGCATATAATTACCGAGAAGATTTCAAATTAGTTAATTAAAATTGGCACACAAATGATTAACGACAAATTATTGGATTATGTAAACAATGACTCGTCAAACACATGTACGCGTATCGAATTATTCCGACATACAATCTACTCACACCACAATTCTAAAGCGACTGGCTTGGGCTGGCTACCGAACCTCATCGTGCGTTTCACTCGCGCGCGCATTCACCTTATCGCGAGTAACCCCATCCGTGGTAAATCTCACGTGTACAGTTGCGAACGTGTTTATTACATAGGATGTTTTATTATCGGTGGAAATTGGAAAACGAGATGCCGATACCAAAATACGAACATCCAGGACTATTTTTTTTGTAGTTGTAAATCTTAGATTTGAAAAACGGAACTAAGGATAATAACCACACGTCATGCCTATCAAATACCAAAAATTCAAAAACCGTGAATGGTGCCGGGTATGACCAAGTGTGAGTACTACCAATAATAATTATACAATAATATATTAATACTTGAAAAACCTCAAGCCTATCAGTCGTAGGCGTATGTAAATATTAACTGTTCATACATCATACATCGCGAATCATTATTTGGAGAATCTTTTGTGGGCGAATGAATTCGTCCATAACATATACTAAGTATTATCGCATAATATTGTAAACTGCATCCAAACATAGCCGAATCGTTCGTGAGTAAATGTTATTTTTATATAACATTACATTTATAGATATTAATACTTAATGATATTTCAATAATCATAAAATTAGATTTTGCATAATCATTTCAAATAAACTAAAAGTTTTCCATGTTTATAGATACTAATAAGAGTATATTACGCAATTGTGACTGAGTAACTGACGATGTGTGAACTTGTCGCTCGTATTCGAACACCACGGACGTGTCCATGGGGATTGGTGGAGCTCCCCCCCCCCCCCATATCCTCTTTCGTTGACTTTCGTTGAATCTCTCATTTTGTTGGAAATCAAGAGCATTTCTTTAAAATTCAATAAAATGTCGGTTCGGCAACGTCTTTATCAAATATAAGGTGACCACTCGTACAGGATTTACCAGGACAGTGCTGGTTTTTGAACCTTTGTCCTGGTTAGTCAAGACAGTTAACCAGAACATCCCCAAAAATTTACTGATGTGACTATTGTTCTATTGTATCTATCGTCCTGTTCCTGTTGTATCGAAAAATGATGAAAACTTAAAAAAAGTCCAGCGTTTGTCATGTAGCTACTGGTTTTACATTTCGTAAAAATGCTCACCTTAATTAAATGCCAACATCTTTCAATTCGGACTGCGAATTGCGAATACCAAACTGTATTTGTTCGTATATATTGCGATGAAACGCGTTGGGCGTTGAAGCCAACAGACGTGAGGGACTTTGAAAATTTGTGCAGAGGGTCCTGGAAGTCGACAACAAATTTTCCAGTTTTCACTATATAAAAAAAATACAAGCAATCGAACCCGGGCTGTTGTAAAATTTTATTAATCAAAAGTTTAATTTAAAAGGCAAAACTTTAGTTCAAGGAAACCTTGTATTCAAACAGTTTATCAATAATCAATTTAGAAAAAGAATTTATTCATTTAAGTAAACGCGCGAAAGTTCAAGAACGTGAAATGTTTTGGTGGTTTTGGTATCGAAATGTTGCCTGCAGCATGCATGCATACGGTTGAATAATGATAAAGAAATCACGTTTCAGATAACGAGCACTGATTTGAAAAATTGAATCAAGAAAAAAATGAATTGTTTAGGCAACAGATTGATAAAGATAACAAGTGGAAATAAGTTTGTTTATGACCGAACCCCATCGGGGAATGTCGTGTTTGAGTTGACCATAAGCTCTCGAAGAGAGAGATTGTGCATGTGTGTGCTCTAGAAAATAAGGACATACACTAAACGAATTTAACCCTGGAACTGCACACTGGGGTCTCAGAAACCCTAAGCGTCATATAAATTAATGCCACATGTGCTGTAATGATTTAAAAAATAAATCCATTCTTGTAAATTAAGTTCGAAGTTATCTGAGTAGGTGTGAATATTTGTAGGTACCTTTTAGTCATTAAACGAATTGCAATAATTGAAAATAAATTTTTATGGGTATCTCAGACCCCAGTGTATAGTTTACGTATACTTTAAAATCTAATATTAATTTAATTTTATGGAATATTAGCTTTATTTACCTTCAAATAATTATTGATTTATATCAAAGTGAGTTTTAAAGATGTTATGACTTCATTATAAACATAATTTTAAGAAATTTTAAAATTTTAAATTCAAAAAAGTAACAAGCTGTGCTATGGATGTCAACAGCAAAGTTGAGAAGCTTGGCTAAGAGTAGTCTGCAAAATTTTTGGCAAACTAAAATTTTTTTTTGTTAAAGGTATACCTTCTCAATAACTTTGTCAATATATAATTCATTTAATAAATTCATTTTTTTTATAATAAAATGTTGAACATAATTTCACACAATTTATCCCATTTTTCAAGTTTTTAATAATAATAATTTGACCAAAATGGACGAAAAATTACTATCTAATATATCCTACGTACTAAGGCAGTATTGTTAAAGAGTACTAAACAAAAATTTTGTTTAAATCAGTTGTTTACTTTAAAATATTATAATAACAATATTGGGGTCTCTAAAACCCAGTGTGCAGGACACGTTACAAAAAATAAGTGTGAAGTTCCAGGGTTAAAAGTAAATCTTTAGAACAACCAAAATAAATTTAATTTTGAAGGAGAACAAGGTGTTTTCCTTTGGACAAATAATTTTGAAGAGAAATTTATTTGGAATTGGCAAGGGCAGTTTTATTTCACGTGGAGAAGAAGGTGGATCCCACAATCAGTTTTAAGGCAGTGTTCTAGTCTAGAACCATGAATGTTACGTGTTTTGTCAAACTCGATAGAATTGAAACGAACAATATTTTAGCATTCATTTTTTTACAACATATTTATTGATATTTTGACCAAAAAATATTAAAACTGAACGACTTATCGGCTAGTAAAGTTGAGCATAAAATAAAAATGGGAAATGGTGGTTGACACGATTGCAGCCCTTCTGGTCATCTGAGACAAAATTATAAAAAAGATTCTTTATTAATAAAGGTGTCGTTATAGCCCCTACCAAAAAGAAGACGGAAAATATTATTTTGGCGAAATGGCAGCTGTTTGAAAAAAAATCAGTTTTTTACTCTTTTTTTCCAAAGTTTTTAAATTTTTAAAATAGTTCACAAAATAATTTTGGTACAAAAGTGGTAGGGGCGATAGGCAGATGTATATTGAAGACTGACAAAAAATTTGAAGAAAATCGGTCAAGCAGAACTTGATATATCATGTCAACCAGGTCGAAAAATGTAGTTTTGAAATAAACGCGTTTAAAGTTTTAACTAGTAAAAATTTCAAATAGTTAAAAGAAATATTTTGCTACAAAAGTGGTAGGGGCGGTAGACAGATGTAAACTAAAGGTCGACACCAAATTTGAAGTAAATCGGGTAAATAAAACTTGAGATATCATGTCAACTATGTTGAAAAATGTAGTTTTGTAAAAAACGCGTTTTTAGTCGCGTCAATGAATACATAAAACGGGCAATCTTCGGAAGTCCTCAAGAGCAGCTTCGATTTTAATGATTTTTTTTGAAATATTTCTTTTTTTATATTATTTAAAATCAGAAACCTTTTAAAGTGGGGAAATAATTATTTATATTGTTTAAACACTATTTATAACATTTATATAAAAAAAATCAGTTTTTCATACAATACTTATTCTACGATTAATATACGAAAGTTAATTAGAAAATTATTATGAATTGTGGATTATTTATTACTTTATGAGACGTTTAAAAAAAAAATTAATTAAAAATTGTTCATCAATTAGGGAATAATAGATCAAAACAATAATTATGCAGTACATCAAAATTACAATTAATACATAAAATATGTAAACTTTTTGGTTTATTTATAAATAGGTACAAAAATAAATATTAATAAGATATAGAATCGTTGAGATAGAGGTCTATTTAAGCAATTTAATTGTCCGACGTTTCGAGTCTTTTTTAAATTTGACAAAGACTCGAAACGTCGAACAATTAAATTGCTTAAATAGACCTCTATCTCAACGTTTCTGTATCTTATTAATATAATTAAAAAGGTCAGCGATTAAAGAATTATTACTAATTACAAAAATAAAGTTTAATTTTCATCATCATTTTGTATACATATAGTTATGTCTAACGAACCTTTAAGGACCACTTCAAATAGTTTATAATATAATTTCTTGTTTAGTCTAAGGTAATTAATATAAGTTTTAAAAAGCTTTAACATGTAAGGGTCGTCTCGAACTTAAGTGTTAAAATATTATAAGAGTTCAAAACACCCCACTTTAAAAATGTAACCATATCGATACACTTATTTTTATATTTTAAAATCAGTTGCTGTTTTGCATCTAACTTGAACAGTTGTAACTTGAACTAAATAAATTTTCAATTTTTAAAAACAATCGTTTTAATTGGAAGAACATAATTGGCGCAGTCGGTAGGATACCCAAACAATTCTATCGAAGAATTGGCGATTATTAAATCATAATTGGGTAAAATAATAAGTGCGACGTTCTAAATTGTGCAAACTGGTGCAAGATCCACTGGTACCTGCTACAGAGAGACTTCTACCGCAGACGGACCTCACCCGTAGTACAACCCGGAAACTACACCACCAGCAATTCACCCGCTAGACATTCAACATGTTATTGGCAACCTTAGTTTTGTAAGTACCATTTATTATTTTCCTTTACCTAAAATTTTGTTACATTGTATTAAAATCTCTATGAGTTTAAATCGCGATAGATCACCTATAAAAATTACGGAAAATAATTCGAATAATTCAAATTTACAATTAGAAATTAGTGAAACAATTTTTAGTCAATTAAACAAAATTAATCAATTCGAAATGTCTGTTAATTTTGCAGAAATTAAATTGGCTAAAGAGACCATTCCTCAATATGAAGGAGGTAGTAAAAATTTATCATATTTTATACTTCAATGCGAAAAATTTATTAGGGCTTATAAAAGTCCAATTGAAGCTAGTTCATTAAATAATTTACTTTTTGAAACTTGTTGCTCGAAGTTAACTGGTGTCGCCAGAGGTACTTTAGTTACAACAGATTGTTCCACCTGGGAAAAATTAAAAATAGCACTTTTGAATCGTTTTGGAGATCAAAGAAATGAAAATTTATTATTAAATGATCTTAATACTTGTTATCAATTATTAAACGAGACGTACGATTCTTATTATGAAAGAATCAAAAATAAATTGCAATTGTTGTTAGAACACGTTACAATTAGGGAACAAGATGAAGGTCTTAAATTATATAAAATTAGTTTACATAATAAAAGCGCGTTAGATACATTTAAGGCAGGCTTGTTAGAACCATATAGAACCCATATATCAAATCAAATTGTAAATTCAATCGAAGATTGCATGCTGCAATTGAGAAATTACGATAATTACAAACAACAAGTCGAATTTTTAAATTTCATGCGTAACAAAGCTCCAAAGCATAATAATACGCACAAAAATATTCAAAAATCTTATAATCCACGGTTTAACTCTTTCACACCTCAATATAACAATCAATTTTCTAATTACCGATCATTTAATCAAAATCAAGGATATACTAGTAGATTTAATAATAATTACAATAACAATAATCATAATAATTATAGTCAAAATGAATTTCCGCGTGGTCCAGTAAATTACCAAACTCGACCCGTTCAAAATAAATTTTTTACAAATTCGCAAGTATTCGGAAGAAAACCCGAAGCAAAACCCACACCTATGTCGATATCAACACGAAATACATTTAACCCTTCTCGAATTCAACCAAACACGTCTCATCATAATCATTTTCAAAAATCCGGTCCAAATAATTTTATATCAGAAGAACTCCATAATATAGAAGAACCCGATCAAAATGAATTACAAAATCAAGAATATTTTGAAAATATTAATGAACCAATTGAAAATTTTCGAATACCAGCCTCGGAACAATCAACATCGACTTAAATATTTTAGATAGCAAACCTAAATTACCTTTTATTTCAATCCCTAGTCTAAATTTAAAAATTCTCCTTGATAGTGGAGCCTCAAATTCTATAATGAACCCAAATATTGCACATGATAATTTTAAAAATTTTATATTTAAAAAACATTTCTTAATTAAAAGTATGAATCAAACGGTCTCTAATGACAAAAACGTATCTTACCCTATTTTGAAAGAAATCGGAATAGATAACACAATTAATTTTCATATAATTAATTGGCACGATAGGTTTGACGCTTTATTAGGAAGCGAGGACTTATGTAAACTAGGTGCAAATATAAATTATAACAGTAGAACATTAGAGATAGGAAATTATAAAATTCCATTTTTCTTTGAATTAAACCAGAACAATTTTAAGCCATTTAAGCAAAGAGTTGAAACTTATATAAAGATTCCCGTAAATATTGATGAAGGAGAAGTCCTTATACCTGAAATTAATTTTAAGCAATTTTGTATCCCCGAGTCAATTGCTTTTGCAAAAAAACGGTTTTTGCGAAATACCTGTAGAAGAAGTACGTAAAGTAGATATTAATTTTAAACAACAGGTAAAAGTAGAACCAATAACAAATGTAGAAATTAAGAAACCTAAAAATCATTTTTCAAATTTAAATGTTCAAAACGTCATCCGCACGGAACATCTTAACTTGGAAGAAAAAGCAGAAATTTTAAGTTTAAGTAGAAAATACAAAGACATTTTTTACAACGAAAATCACGATTTAACATTCACTAATGCAGTAAAGCATAAAATTAGAACAGTAGATAACGAACCAGTTTTTTGTAAATCATTTAGATACCCTTATCATTTAAAAACAGAAATTCAAAATCAAATAAAAAAATTATTAGACGATAAAATTATAAAACCTAGTATTTCACCGTATAGCTCGCCAGTTTGGATTGTACCAAAGAAAATTGACGCTAGTGGAAAAAAGAAATTTCGCCTAGTCATTGACTACCGCAAGTTAAATGAAAAAACAATTGAGGAAAAATATCCCATTCCTAGAATTGATGAAATTCTGGATAATCTAGGAAAGTGTAATTATTTTTCCACCTTAGATCTCGCGCAGGGTTTCCACCAAATTGAAATGGACGTTGATTCAATCGAGAAAACTGCTTTCTCAGTAAATAACGGCCATTGGGAATATGTCCGCATGCCATTTGGATTAAAAAATGCCCCTAGTACGTTTCAGCGAGTAATGGATAATATTTTCCGCGAATTTCTTCATAAATTTTGTTTTGTCTATATGGACGACATAGTAATTTATTCAAAATCTCTCCACGAACACTTAGTTCACCTTAAACTTATTTTTGATAAAATTAGACAGTACAATCTAAAAGTACAACTTGACAAATCCGAGTTTTTGCGCAAGGAAGTTGCCTTTCTTGGTCATGTAATTACGCCAGAAGGTATAAAACCTAATCCTCAAAAAGTTATAGCTATACAAAATTATCCTCTTCCTAAGACAATTAAAGAAATTAGGTCATTTCTTGGTTTAATAGGATATTATAGAAAATTCATTCAAAATTTTGCTAGAATAGTACAGCCCTTCACAAAATGTCTTAAAAAGGGAGCAAAAATCGAAATAAGTAATCCCGATTATCTAGAAGCATTTCAGAAATGCAAAGAATTAATAACAAATGCACCCATATTAGCTTATCCCGATTTTGAAAAAATCTTTCACGTCACAACTGACGCTTCTAACACAGCTATCGGAGGTGTGTTATCCCAAAATAATAAACCCATTGCTTTTTATTCTAGAACTTTAAATAGTGCCGAAAGAAATTATTCAACAATTGAACGCGAATTATTAGCAATTGTCGATACGACAAAACAATTTAGACCATTTGTTTACGGAAAACAATTTATTATTGAGACTGACCACAAACCGCTGGTCTGGCTATTTTCAATTAAAGATGCAAATTCTCGCCTCGTTAAATGGCGATTAAAATTAGAAGAATACGATTATAAAATTCAGTATAGAAAAGGCAAAGAAAATCAGGTAGCAGACGCATTATCGCGCATAGAAATAAATGTAAAAGAAACTTTAGACGAAAACTTAGATTTAATATCAATGACACCAAATGTTAGTGATGATTTAGAATTACCATTAGAAGATCTTGACGACATAATAAACACCCTTGATAAAAATAACGAATCAATTATTAACGCTAACGATAATACTAACGAAGACAATGAATCAAACAATACTAGACATACGTCACATGAAAACCCCGTGTTTACTATGCCCATTTCTGATAAACCTGTAAATCAATTTGCGAATCGTATAATCTTACAATTAGGAGATCAATATAACGTAGATCATAAAAGAATTTTTGCGAAAAATAACTATCAAGTCACTATTAGAAGAGGTAACGAATTACAAAATCTCTCACAAATGTTAAAGGAAATTGTTAACCCTGGAAATTTATATGGAATTTATTTCAAAGATAACGAAATAGAATCCAAATTTTTAAAAATCACTCAAAGTTTATTCAATAATCAGGTAAAATTTATAAAAAGCAATATATTAGCAAAAGATTTAGAAAATTCAAACCAACAAGACGAAGCAATAGAAGAATATCATTCAAGTAACCATAACGGCATCACCGAAACTTATAATCACTTAAAATTAAAATATTATTGGCCCGATATGAAAACTAAAATAAATAAATTTATAAATGAATGCGAAACTTGTCTCGCTAGTAAATATGAAAGGAATCCTTACAAGATTCAATTTTCGGGACCCCTACTTTCAAAAAAACCTTTTGACGTTATTCACATAGATACATTCAGTTTTGAAAGTAATAAATTTATAACTATAATTGATTTATTTTCGCGTTACACACAAGCTTATTTTGTAATAGATATCACCGGTATAACAATATTAAATAAATTACGTCATTACTTTTCTCATCACGGCTATCCAAAGAAAATTGTTTGTGACGAAGGTAAAGAGTTCAAAAACAAAGTATTTCAAGAATTTTGCGAATTATTTAAAATAGAATTACATTTCACGACAAATTATAATAGTAGCTCTAATTCACCGATTGAACGAGTGCATTCTACTATTTTAGAAAAACTCAGAATAATTAAAGAAAAAGATCCAAATGAAAGTCCTCAACATTTAATGATAACAGCCGTATTAACTTATAATCAATCAATTCATTCCGCGACAGGTTACACCCCATTTACATTATTATATGGTCCTTATGAAAACTTAAACGCTCACGAATTAGACCTAAGTAAAACGATTTACGAAATTTATAACGAAAAAAGAAAAGATGAATTATTGCCATTCTATGAACAGTTATACCAAAAACAACTCGAAAAAGGTCAAAACAATTTGCAAAATTATAATAAAAATAAGGAACCCACTGTTGAAATTAATGAACCCACAGTATATTTTACACGGCAACGAATCAGAAAAACAGACCCGTATTATGATAAAGTAAATGTAACATCAATCGAAAAAAATAAAATAATTGGAATACGAGATAAGTCAAAACGACAAGCAAATATACACGTAAGAAAATTAAAAAGACTTAAAAAGAAATTTCCGTTACAGAATAATGGAACTGACCAGTCAAAACCAGGCCCTTCAGGTAGACAACATTGACACGAACGGATATTTTCCCGAAGACCTAGGTCCAGCAAAGCTCCTCGGTCATTATCATAAGTTTTATTTTTATTTTAATATAAGCGATCTAGAATTAAGTTATTTTAAGTTATTAAGCAGTACTACTATTTTACAGTCAAAAACATCCAATTCAAATCTTCTTACACGACAATTAGTTAACGTGCTAACAGATAATTGCAATTCAATCGAAAAACAACTATCAAAATTTAATTATCGTAACAAACGTGGACTTATCAACGTTTTAGGAACCGCTATTAAATTCATTACCGGCAATCCGGACAATCAAGATTTAATTGATATTAATAAAAACTTAGATTTACTATATAATAATCAAGAAAAGATAATTAAGCAAATAAACGAGTATAGTTCATTTGCACATCACATAACAACGCGTTACGCTAAAGATCTCGAAACAATTCAAAATAATTTGAATTCATCATTTAATGTAATAAATAAAATAAGTAATTCTCTTGATACCCAGTTAATTATAGAGTATAACAATTACATCAGCCTAAAATTACTAAATATTCTCCAAAGTATTGAAAGAACGATCTCATTAGCTTTTTCGGAAATTACAAATTTGGAAATAATATCGGATGAAGAATTAATTGAAATTATAAACCATTTAAAACTAATTTATAAAAAATCAGAATTACTCGAATTAGATACTGTTCATATTTTCAAGATTTTAGAATTTTCAAAGTTTCAAATTTTTTCAACAAGAGATTTTATTACATGTATACTTAATATACCTATCCTGGATCCATCCATTTACCAATACACAAGAATTTATCCAATTCCCGATCTGCAAAACAAGGTGCTAATTCCGCCATCGAAGTACCATCTGCAAAGTGTTAGAAAAGAACTATGGACTGATGAAAAGTGTCAAGTGATCGAAAAATCAATCGTGTGTGTAGATAAACCCCAAGTGAACAAGTGCTCTTTTATTCATAATAACAATAATTGTACTTATGCATTAGCTAATAATAATTATAAACTTTACGCACAACTTAAAAACGGAAAGGTTCTGACTTCTTGTAAAAATAAGTTAAACGTAATTGAAGAATGCAATGATAAAATTAATAATGCCGAAGTGATAAACAATGCGTTAATTTCATCCGAAAACAATTGTAAAATAATTATAGATGATCAAACTTATGTAAATACATTTAATAATTTTACTTTTAATAACCCGTTAGCAATTCAAGATTACCAAGCTAGCGCAATTGTAAATTTGCAATTAAACCACCTGGACGATTTAGATGACCTAAAGGAAGAAGCAAAAAGTTTAGAACATCACATCAAAATACATCCTGTAATGCATGTTACACATTTTATCACAACCATTATTATTGTTTTATGTATTTTTGTTGCATTATTATATCTATTTAGAAATAAAATTAAATCATTAGTTAAGAGGGAGAAAAATGAAGAATTTGAATTATCAGAAATTCACAATGTCAGTGTCCAAGCTTCACCGGACACTTCTTGTAAGAACGACACGTTCTCCACTAAGGGGGGAGGAGTTATGTCTAACGAACCTTTAAGGACCACTTCAAATAGTTTATAATATAATTTCTTGTTTAGTCTAAGGTAATTAATATAAGTTTTAAAAAGCTTTAACATGTAAGGGTCGTCTCGAACTTAAGTGTTAAAATATTATAAGAGTTCAAAACACCCCACTTTAAAAATGTAACCATATCGATACACTTATTTTTATATTTTAAAATCAGTTGCTGTTTTGCATCTAACTTGAACAGTTGTAACTTGAACTAAATAAATTTTCAATTTTTAAAAACAATCGTTTTAATTGGAAGAACATAATTATATATATATATTTTTGGTTTTGTCAAGTAACTATAGATATATTTTGATGCTGTTTAACTTTTCTTTGTCCAAATAATGGTTTAGTGCAAATGAAACAATTCTGATCTCAATCAAATAAGGAATTTGAAGATCTTCTTAACTTCAATTTAGGTGGGCTGAGAGATAATTTTTCACATAACTCAACTTTATTCATTTCAGCTGAAACACTTTTACGCTCAGTGAATCGTTTCCGACAGCTAGAATGAACGAATACTTGTTTCTCGATGTTCAGAAAACTAAGAAGCTCATTGTACTTCAAATTTGTTGCAATTATCTTCAATTTTGGCAGTCCACGAGTAACTTTGGTCAATTTTTCCTTGACTTGAGTTGAGGTACTTGTAGTACCTAGATTTTCTCTTTGTTGACAAATGCAACATACATTTTCTGTAGAATCTACAGTGCTACTTTGTTCTTGTTCTTCCTAAAATATTTTTTTATATTACTAAGCTTCATTAAAATCCGTTCAGAACTTTTTGCGTGAAAGAGCAACAAACATCTAGACATTCTCACAAACTTTTACGCTTATAATATTAGTAGGATTAAATTATTTTATTAATAAATGATATATAAATACCTTCTGCATAATGTTAATGTGCACTGTTTACTTTTACGGAGTAATAATTAGTAATTGTAATTGTATTGTTTGTAACTGGATTCAACAAATTGACAAACTTACTTATTGCTCATTTTAAAAATGTTGCCTAATTATTATTAGTGTTTTAAAATGTTGATTTTTTATGTTTTTCGGAAAACTTTAATACAAAACATGTCAGGAAAATGCCTCACTTTACTCAGAGCTCTAAAATACTCGGCACAAAGTTCCTCGCATTTCAACATTGATCATTGTCAGTAATTTGTCATTTTCCTCACTTTTATGTAAATAATTATTATTTACTACTATTTTTTTACTTTACTAGCGAAAACCAACATCGTCGGCAATCTGACAATACCTTCTAACTGACATTTTAGTCAAAAACGGATATTTATGTAGTTATAGCATCAGAACTTCATTGCTCACATATTCATTTACTCTCTTGAAAAAAAGAGATATTTTGCATTTAGCATGTAGTCAGACTTTTTTAACAACTATTCTTTAAACTAAAATTAATATATGAAGAATTTTTTGGCAAAAAAACCAGGCAAAACTAAGTTTTTTATATAAATATCATACATATTGTTTAAATAATCTTAATCGTTATATCCCCGCTTCAAAAGGTTTCTGATTTTAAATAATATAAAAAAACAAAAATTTAAAAAGAAAAATTATCAAAATCGGAGCTGTTTCTGAGGACTTCCGGGAAAAAGACTTCATTGACGCGACTATTTAAGGGGAAGCATGATCAGCTGTTCGCGACATTGGTTTTAAATTGCGAATAATTCCTACAATTTTCATTTTTAGGCTTTAAAATTTTGTACCGTGGTATAAAATAATAAACACTATAAGCGGACAGCTTGATTTTTAAAAAATTAATTTTTATAATTTATATTTTTGAATTTGTAATTTATTGCTATGTAGGCTGGAACATAATTACTTTTTGAATAACTCATAATTTTTACAATACCGACTTATCTATATTAACAACATGGGACGAAAGTTACATTTTAATATTATTCAAATTTATCATTTAAATTCGTGATTGTACGGTGCTGCCAGAATTTTTACGTGACCGTTTTGCAGAGTTATGCATTTCTAATAATTTTTGTGCTACATATACTTGCTAGACTTGCTACGTCGGCTTTGCAATGTTGCCAGTGCGATGTTGCAATAGACACTTGCACTTCTGTGATTATCTTATGAAATTGTATTGCTCTGGTGAATTTATTATTTGAATACGATCATAGGATTTAATTGTTTCTAGTGTAATTTAGTGAATTAGTTTTTTTTAAAAGTGTTTAAAAGTGTTTTAGTTTTTTTTTAAAGTGTTTAGTGTCTTATAAGTTATAACGAAGTGGCCTTAGTTTTTTTACAGATTTCCGAGTTTCAGAATTGAAATTTTTCAACATGCCTAATTTACCAATAAGTTTAAAAAGAAAAAGCATGTAAATTGTTTTTTTAAGATTTAATTAATTATTAATTAATATAAATGTTTTTAGTGCTGCTACGAAAAGATGCAACCAATTATGTAGTACATTTCCGGCGTAAGTACCTACTTTTTAATTACGAGTAGATTTTAATAATCCAAACTATAGCAATTTGGTACATCTTTATAAAGTAATACTTTTTATTTTTAGACAAATGATGGTGGACCATGAAGAGGTTGTTTGTGACTTGACTAATCTTGAAATTCCCACACAACAAATTATTGTAACAGCTGAAGAAATTATTGCAGGGAATTGTTTCATGGATATAAACGAAGAAGACATTCCAGTGGAAAATACAGTAGCAATTACAGATGAATCGGGCGAATGTTTACCAGGAAATTCTTTCATGGATGAAGAAAATAACGAAGTAGTTATGAGGTAATTTAATTTGTAACAAAATTAATTAAATTTCCATTTTAATTTTTACATAAATTTTAGAGAAACACCTACAGAAAAAGATGATGGTATTGTTGGAAGGAGAATTATTGACGTCAAACATTTATTTAGTCAAATTTGTAATGCAGAAAAACACGAAACTTTCGATTGTACAATAGCCGATATGAAAGTGGTTAAAGAGCAAAAATATGGTTTACGCTCCAAATTTACTCTCCAATGCCAAATGTGCAAAATTATTAAAATCATCGACACACAAGAACCAACCAAAGATACCATGAATATTAATCAAGCTGCTGCTCTTGGAGCCCTATCGATTGGCATTGGATATTCACAATGCGATGAACTTCTATCTACAATGAATGTTCCGTTTATGTCTTCGGGCACATATCTGGAAAAACAAGAGGAGGTATCGACGCTATTACATGACACCTTATTATCTGTTATAATCGAAGCAGGAAAAGAAGAATACAAACTAGCCGAGGAATTGGGCGAAGTTGATGAAAACGGATTAGCACATATAGCAGTAATTGCAGATGGAGCTTGGTCGAAGCGTTCGTATAATGTCAACTACAATGCGTCGTCTGGTGTGGTAACATTTATAACTTAAATTTTATTTTATATTAATCTATTTACTACTTATTTTCATTAGGCCTGCATCATTGGAGAGAGAACTGGCAAGATATTGTTTTTGGGTATGCGTAATAAATACTGTTCAATTTGTGCGTATAACGAAAGTAAAAATGTAAGCAAAGAACATATTTGTTTCAAAAATTGGACTGGAGCTTCGACAGCTATGGAAAGCGATATAATCGTAGAAGGTTTCAAACAGAGCATAGAAATGCATGGGCTTGTATATATACGTTTGGTTGGAGATGGAGATTCGAGCTTTGACAATAAATTAATACAAGCGAAACCATATGGTAATCTACGTATTGAGAAAGTTCAATGTAGGAATCATTTGTACAGAAATTGTTTTCATCGATTGCGAAAATTGGATGGTATTCACCTGCTTACTATTAATATATTACAAATTATTCTTTTTTTCTTTTTCAGAAAGAACAGCAAGTAAATTTAATAGTAAGAAGATTCCGAAGAACTTGAGAAGGCATGTAGTCAATTCTGTAACAAGAATCATAAAAGATATAAAAGTGGCAGTGAAATACAGAAATAATGAAGAAACGGAACTGAACACAAAAATTTCTGCATTACAAGAAGATATTAAGAATGTCCCGTCACATGTTTTTGGGGAACATAAAAATTGTGCACAAATAGGATACTTTAAATGTGAACCGCAAGATAATGAACTAAATTATGTTCCCAGCATGACCGAATGTGGATTGTATAATGATATTTTGGCTGAATTACATCGATTGATTCACAATGCATCAAGTTTATTACTGAATATGACTAATAATGATGCAGAACGATATAACTCGGTGTTGTGTAAATTTGTTGGTGGGAAACGAATTAATTTCACCACAGGAAATTCATATAATATTCATTGCGAAGCAGCAGCCATATCATTTAATTCCAAGGGTAATTACCACAAAGTTGTGAATCAAGCATTTTCTAGAAAGCCAAATACTACGCCACATTATACCAGCAAATATGTTAACAAAATGGTAAGAAAAAGATTGGCAAATAGAAAATCGAAGCGTAAGTACAAAACGCCAAACAAGCGAATTGTTGGTCCAGATGAGGATTATGGATTAGTACCCTCACCGCAACCTTCTCTAGCACCCGAGCAGTTCGAAATCGCGACGGCTGCAGCCGCAACGACCAAGATCGCCGCAACGACCAAGATCGCCGCTACGGCTGCAGCCGCAACGAGCAAGATCGCCGCGACGGCTGCAGTCGCAACGACCAAGATCGCCGCGACGGCATCTGGGCCAATTTTCAATTTTAATTTTATTAATAATTAAATAAAATAAATTAATATAAATTATTAAAGTTGTTTTTTTACTTATAAAATAAACACGCGATGTTTATTTTATGTCGAGACTGCACTTTCATTATATTAAGTCTAGTTTGAAAACAATGCAAATACCAATGTCTCGAACAGCTGAAACTGCTGTGCCTTTCAAATAATATGATTTCGATTTTTTTTGGTAGAAAATACTGGCTTAGAGAATTAGTGGTCCATTTTTGCATTTTAAATAAATCATCGGCATACAAGCAAAATTGACTAACTACAAAACTCGAATTTTACAGGAAAGCAGCTTTTATAGAATTATAGAAAATTAATGCTAAATTTCAATAATTTTAACCATAATACAATTAATAATATAATTTATTATATTAACATTTTAATTATTCTTTATTATTATATCGTTAATCAACTCAATGTCAAGTATCTTATTTTAGCCATTTATGCATTGATCACTTTCGCTTGCATCCATTCATGGTCAAATACTATCTTATCTATGAAATGTGACGTTTCGGAAATGAAACAAGACATTATTTTCTCTCCTTATTATAAATTTCAATACAATAAAGAAATCTGCATTAATGGTGCAAATTTATTATTATATAGTACATAATGATTGCGTACGGTGGCGCTGTCAATCATTGAAAACTGTCAAAAAGCAAGACGTAAGACGTATGTTTGTTTTGATTTTAAAAAGTCACGTGCTGCTGTAGCGCCTTAAGATAATATGAGTTAAACAGCCGTTTAAATCCGTCAGTTTCAAACAGCCGAGCGTCATTTTAAGTCATAGAATGGTACGCTATACTTACATTTTGTTTTTAATGGTGAGAATTAAAAAACTTAAAAAAACACTAGAGCGTAACAACTTGTACCTAATCGTAGACTTTTAAATGCAAAACTGAGCTGAAATAAACAATAAACACGAAAATATTTACGATTTTTAAGTGTTTTGGGTTGACCTACATTTATTACATTTATATAATCTATTTACAGTTGAAATGGTCATAGTCAACCCCAATCAGGTATTGCCCCCATATGTAGTGCGTCACTAAAATAGCTATAACTGCATAAATAACTTGAATTTTAAAATTTTCTCTTGAGGATATATTCTTCAAGGTCTAAACTTTAAAGATATGCAAAAAACAAAAAATCGATTTTTCTACCCATTTGGGTTAAAATAAAAGAAGCAGATAGGAATAAAAGAAGTATATAGGCACAGGTTTGCATAAACTTTAACATTCTAAGTGTTCGCGCGGTTTATTACGGGTCGAAAATAAACGGTGCGTTAATTGGCAATAACTGTAAAAGTTAATTTTTAATTCGTAATTCAATTGTTTACTTAGTTCAAAATAAAATTCAATATTCATTGAAATACTTCGTAAGATTCCTTGAAATAAAAGATTGCAAAATTACATTTATTCGTTGCATAAAGTGGAAGCTGAGGTTCGAATAAGCTGTGCATTTATTGCATAATTTAAAAAAGTAAGTATGGACTATTAAAGACTTTCAGTTTTTAACAGTGCAATATGTTACGGTCAATGATGACAATTCGGCCATTTACGTCAATGGACGGATAATAACGTCAATGCCCAGCTTACTTGGACATTAACGTCATTGACCGGTCATTGACGTCAATGACCATGCATTTCGGTCGATGTTAGCATATTAAATTTCATATGTGGTTTTTACATCATTGTCCGGGAAATGACGTTAATGCCCTATACAGGGTGGGCAATGATGAAACTATTTACTATTCTACAGATTTCATATTCTGTCACTCTTATAGTTAGTGATAGCCGTCACATGCGTTTCGTATTTCGCCGAGTTCGGGCTTCCCTGGAGAGGTCGGGCCTTCCAGTTGAAGTGGATTGATTTCGGGGATGTTTTTAGTAAGAAAGCTTTTTTTAGAGAGCTCCGGGCGCTCCATGCCGGTTTGGCTAGCGCAACCACGACAAATCATGGATTCACTGTAAAATAACTTAATTAAATTAAATTAATGTTTCCTCAGGGCCGTTTTGACTAATGCAACTACGACGAATCACGGATCCACCCTAAAATGAGTTTGCGTTTGTCGAAATTAAATAAAAATCCCTGTGCACTTATGAATCCGTGAAAAGAGCTGAGTTGCTGTCATTTATACGAAAAAACGCGTGTACGACAAATAATTGTTTCGGGTTGAAGTGCATCGCCATTTTCCTGTTTCTTATAGTATTTATTCTGTAATATCATCATTGTCCAATCCATTTTGGCCATTAACATCATTGACTGGTCAAAGACGTAAATATTACAATCATATAAAAATATTTACATCATTGTCCACCGTTAACGGGCGTTGACGTCAATGACGTTAATGGCTAGCGTAAATGGGCATTGACGTCATTGTCTGGCCATTGACGTCAATGCTCAATTTACGTCATTGACCGTAACATATACATACACAGTCAAACTGTATAAATATAAACTGACAATTCATCGCGTGCGACAAATCATCGCGCGCGACAAATCATCGCGTGCGACAATTCATCGCAATTAAAATTAATTAAAATGACTATCGCACTCACATATCATGTGACGAACATCAACCAATTGACTTACTGGATTGACACAATGTTGACCAATCGGTACCGAATTTAACAAAAATTTTAAAAACGGAAATCGCCTAATAATACTAATAATAATACGTTATAATGTTGTAATATTGTTGAATATATGAAAATTTAAAAACTAACAGAAAAAGGATAATTAAAATATAAAATTTGAATTCTTTCTATTATTAGGTACATCCAGAATGTAGAAAGATGTAAAAGCTACCTTTTTTACATTTTTTTACATTTTACCTACTTTAATTTATTATTGTTGTTTGTTATGATATTTACAGCCGAATATTTACATTCCTTACTTTTGATATTTTTTCAATCAAAAATTAATAATTTTAATTAAAAATTGTTATATTTTAATATTAAATTCATAGATTAAAAACTAACTTTAAAATTTAGAATTAAAATTTAAAAATAAATTCAACATCTTATACTTGAATTTTAAAATTTAAATTTTAAGTTTTACTTTAAAATTTTGTTTATGCAGAACGTCGACATAGCATTTACGGCGTTGAAAAACGAAGATTACAAAAAGAATTAAGTTAAAATTCACATTTGAAATCTGACTCACAGCGCTTTTTTCAATGGGTACCAAACTTTAATATTACCTTCTTTTAATTGTATTATAATTTTGTTAATTTGTAGGTATATATAATTTTTAATGGTATTGTTATTTTTTAAAACTACAATTTTAAAAATAAAACTAACAGTTTATTTATAATTATTAAATAATTATTTTTATTAATTTTAACAGTTTACTGTAATTATATTTTTTCGGAGACCTTTACCCTTTCGGTACCAACTTAATTATTTAGGGCACCATCAGAACGATATCCAACTATATGGTTACACCATGAAGCCGGTAGGAAATTAATAAATACATTAAAAAACCACTGATACTGATACTAAAAGGGTTAACCAGATCGAAAGAGGAGGCGACTGGGAAGAGACAGCAATGAACCAAGATACATGGAGAGGCATTGTAGAGGAAGCTAAAGCTCTAGACTATCGGAAATTAAGTGAAGTGATATTTTTTCGGGAATTGAACCTTTGATTAATAAAACTAGTAATAAAAAAGTAAAAAAAGTAAAGTAAGCCGATCATCATTTTAAAAGAAATAAACAAGCTGCTATTATTACTAGTTTAAAGGTATTGAAGAGTGATTAATATATTATTTTGAAATAGGTAAGACTGATTTTTAATATTATTTAATTACACGTTATTTTTAAAATTATTAATGAATTGAAAGAAAAATATAAAAACTTTATTTTATTTATTTAAATGAAATTCTATTTTCATCACAACTAAAAATAACTTAGTATTATAAGTTATTTGTACCTAATTATTCGTTTACCAACAGTTGACGATATTGATAAACGTGCATTTGACATAATAATTATAATTCTATTGTTATGCTGGAAAGACTGCTAAAATTGTTAACGTTGTCAGTAATATCTATTAATTTTATTCAGAAATGAAACGTAACATTCTGTGCAACAAGTGTCAATTAGAAAGCACAAAGGGGGAGCAAGCTCCCAAAGTGCTTACAAGCATACAAGTATTTTTGATTTTATCTTCTTTAAAAATATAACAATAAAATTACTAAAAATAGTGCGAAAGGTGGAACAAACACCCAAACACTATGCAGAGAGACTATCAGCGAAAGCCTCCAAACAAGTTCAGAAGAATAGCAGTATTTATAAAATTGAGAATAATGCCAATAGATAGTATAGCTCCTGAAACTCTTAAAATTATTCATAATAAATTTAATTTTAGTAGATTTTAATTTCATATTAACAATTTGATTTTGTTTGACTGTACATCTACAACTTATTCTATAATGTAATTGCATTACATAACTAGTTGCGTAATGAATATATTACGTAACTACACACGTCTAAGGTAAAAAGTCATAATAAAGTGATACTTTGTTATCATAATTAGATAAAATGCATTGATACTACTAACAACTAACTTATTACATGACAAAATTAATAAAATTTAATAATTATAAGGCTATTTATATACGTTCTTATTATTCATAAAATTTATATTTAGAAATACAATAATACAAATAATATAATATTTGGTACCTACCTATCTAAATAAAAAATACATTTAGCTATGCAATAAGCATATTTCTCCTTGATAAAATGTACGAGAAAGGATTATTATTTAACCAGCTAAGTGCATTAACCAGTGTAATAAGTTTAATTATGTAACCATAGTTCATGGCCAATAGTGAATTAAAATTGTAATACGAAAAACTTGAATTATACCTTCACTTTTGTGATCATAGATTACCTAATGATTAATATTTTTTATACATCCAACACTATTTTACTAACAATGTTATAAAAAAAATTTTTTTTTAATTCTGTCGCAAGTTTACAAAAACTAGAACCCACATGTATATTATATTTTGACCTTGCCTTCTTGTCAATTGATCAGACTTTTGTAAATGTAAAACTATATTATATTTCGACTATAAAATGCCCTGTTCACTAAAAATACGAAATTAAAAAAAAATCATGAAAAGTTTAAAATCTTATTCCCAAATTTCCGCGTTGTAATATTCAGTACAACAACAAAGCGTAATTTTTACATGATAATGCTGTAGTTTTTATTCTACACCTCCAAAACATATCTTTGTGTCATCGCCATCGCATCGGTCTAAATTTTTAGATTTAATTCTTTCATTAGGAGAAAAAGCTATTTAAATTTTTAGCAACTAAATATTTATTTTGTAACAAATTTTAGTAATGTGTTTTATTTTTCTGAGTACTCCCCTGCCTATATTACTCGTGCGCAGGCGAGAATCTGATTTGGGGAAAAAGTTTGCGGTTTTGAACGCGAGGAAACGGGCTTTCGGCACGTAGGTTTGAACATAGTGTGTATGTTGAAAGTTCATTTCGTTGAAATAATTTTGGGAAGTTTTGCTATTTTGGAAATGTTTTTTGGGAACACCTGTTTCACCTTTTAACTTTGATCTTTATTATTATTGCTTTATTTAACATCTTGTTTATTACATTTGTAATGTTATGAAATATGTTTACCACTGATCTGTTAAGATCGAGATTTTTTATTTTTGTGTGTGGTTTTGATATTATGTTATTTGCCTCCGATTTTGTTGCAAAATTATTTTTAATAATTTCAAATCGGCAACTTTAAATATCAATCAGGTAATTGCAAAAATCGAACACATTTGGCAAGTCATTTCCAACGATAGGTAAAGATTATTATCATTGCTCGCATACAATTTTCCGGCTACATCGAATTTAAAACAAATGATTATTTTTTACTGTTGGTGTAGCCTACTTGTCTTTTTATGTTTCTTCATTTGTGATAATATTAAGAGAAGTAGCTGCGATTTCTCTGTTGCTGTTTTTCATCTTAGCTGTTGGCTGTCGGTCTATTGGCAGCAACTACCTACTGTTATTTTTTATTTTTGCGGAAGCCACACCATCGCTTCTGACACAATTACAACTAGTCGTAACATCTTGGGCATCTACACGAATTAAAGCTGGTTCTTCTTTTCCATAGTGTAGAGAAAATTCTGTTTCCCTTCAAAGGAAAAAAGAATTTTTAATTACAATTTTAATAAATTATAGAATTTATTATTATACATACTCTGAAAAAAAATTTGTCGTCGCAACAAAATCTTAGTAACTATAGCCTCAACAGAGTTTTTTGCTGCTACAACAAATTTTACAAAAAGAATCAAAACAACAAAGTTTTTTGTGTTCAGAACAAACTTTTTATTCCAACAACATAAAATTTGTTGTAGCAGCAAAAAAACTCTGTTGAGGCTATAGCTACTAAGATTTTGTTGCGAAGACAAATCCTTTTTCAGAGTGATTATATTAATTTCTGATATTTAGCATCTTGTGAAAAAAGATAATAAGTTAAAATTTGTTTTGAATCGCTGTTGCCTAACGATTATGCCCAAAATAAATGCCTAGATGGCTGACATTTAGTTTCTCATTTGGTTGAAAACCTTTTTAAAAATTTTTAAAATACCGATTACATTTTTCTCATTTTTTTCGTTTCATTGCTCATTCGAAAAACTTTATTTCAAAAATTAAAAAAAAAAATTAAAATCTGAAGGCCCATTTTCATAGGCGCTATTTTTGCGTGCATAAAAATTTTTATGTCCAATAATCAATAACCTATAATGATCATTTTAATAAAGTAAAGTGGGCAAATTAATTAATTGTTATAGTAATTGTTATGAAAATGACTAACGAGCGAACAACATGTGGATCAAAATTTTGATTAAAAATATTGACCGTATGACCAAGTCATAATAAATTATTTTTGTAGAAAATCAAAAAACATTTTTGTGTATAAAATAATTAAATTGTTATTGTTTTTATTATTAAAAGGAATTTGCACTGCGTATAATATTACCATCCTAATACGAGTACTGTAACAGCTAAAATATCAATTTTACTCATCAATAAAAACAATATTGTTTAGATTTGCTTACCATAGTCATTTTTACAAAATATTACATTATAACAAAAATAATTATTATGATTATAGTTATAGCTATTAGCATGAGAAAATATTTTACAAATTATAATTTTTATACATGTTAGATAAATTATATTAATAAATGAAAAACTTACTGATTTTTAAGATAACTATGCAAATTGGTTGAATTAGTTTACGAAACTTGAATTCGCGTGTTTCGAAATTCTGTTTCTCATCAGTCATCATTTGACTTTTTAATTTTTTTATTTAATTGAATTGAACAATTGATTACTGTCCGCGTAGAGATTTTATTCCAGGTGTGCCTGATGAGAAATAGAATTCAAGTGTCGCAAACTAATTCTACTGATTTGAATATTGTTATCTTAAAAAACAGTAAGTTTTTCAATTATTAATTTATCTAACATGTAAAAAAATAATAATTTGTATAACAAAAATAGTATTTGCAGTTAAACTAATTAATAATGTCAGTAGACGAATTATTTTAATATTGCAGAACTTATTGTGATAATATTATTATATTTCAAAATTACAATCTTTCTGGTAGATTAAGTCACAGATTCAGATCAATTTGGATAAATGTTCTGCTGAGGAACGTATTAAATTCAAATTTTTTGCTAAAAACATTGAAAATATCGTTAACATTAGAGAAATGTTCTTTAATATTAATATGCCAACAAATTCGTTTTGAAATCTGCTCAAATTAAGCTAGTTACGTGCTCTTGCGGAATGCGATTTTTGTTTTTCAACAAATCAAATCACCAAATTTCAAATTTTCGTTCAAATCTGACCAATCAAAACAAAAATCGCATTACTTAAATCGCATCAAGGGCATGTCAACTACCTTTAGGTGAATACGAATCCAAAAAACCACGTGTCAAAATGCATATTTTGCATATTTTCAACATTTTGGTGCATATGTGAGCAAATGATGCATATTTTTTGTACATATTTGGCAACTTTTGATATTTTTTGGAACATTTTAATAAAAAAATAGAAGGTTATTATTAATTTTGCCAATTTAAGCAATTAGTACTGTTTAATTTTATTTTAAGCAATTAAAATTTTTTTTATTTCAATTTAAGTAATTTTAAATGTAAATATTTACCATATATTTTTGAAGTATTTGTTTGTAAATAATGAATTTAAAATAAAAAATTTCAAGTAGATTTATGGTATTTATTTGTAAAATATGATGTTTAACAGAACTAAACACAATGTTAAATTAACAGAATTTTAACAATAAAGTGAAGAAATAAAAAGTAAAAGAAGAATATAAAAAATAAATTATTAACTTTTATAAGTCTAGGTAGTATTATACTTATATATTTAAAAAATTTATCTATAAAAAATTCGAAAAAAAAATATTTTTTATTAAAATAAAATATAGGACACTTTCCTCGAGAATAAATATATTATATTTTTAATGTGGAGTAGTTCCGACGGTCGTCTTCTTCAGCACATCAATTTAAAATTAGTTTGGATGTTAAATTTATCGAAGTATTTAAGAAATATGTCAATTTTTGACAATAAAATTATGACTATTTTAACAGTATGAATATAAAAAAAAATAATTTATCAAATTATTTTTTAGTTTGCATATAAATCTGAGCTCTAGTTATAACCATGTTTCCCAATGTGGAAAATACCAATAATAAATGTGTCAGAAGAATGATCATTTTTTACTTTGAAAAAGACAAAAACATATTTACGAAATGCCATTAGTCAAGAAGAACTTAATAATTTATCTGTGTTATCAATGAATCATGACTTAACTAATGCGCTTGATTTTACTAATATTGTAAATACATAGTTTCGCCAGTAAGAAATCCAGAAAACGTATGAAATAGTATATTGTTTACTGAGAGAGCAAAGTGGGCCATTTTCCCAATCAAAGTCTAAGGTCGGCAATCCAAGTTATGGAGCAAATGAACTTTACTCTTGAGGGAAACAATTTAATTTAAGCAAACAATTTGATTCATAAAATATGATGAAAAAAAAACGGTGATAAATTCAGTTTTGTTGTGACGTCCGTCGCCTTGGTACCCTGAGAGAAAACGACTATTCTTTTTTTCGCTAGGAGAGAAAATTTGTTTCTTTCCCTCTGGGTGGAAAAGAAATCCACAAGATCAGGACCCAAAGAAGAATTTTGCTCTAGAGTCCAGGACAATAATTAGCTTGAAAATCATGCAATCTTTCAAAAATCGACCGTCGTGAAATTTTTTTAAAAACTTTTTATTATAGGATATATCTATCGATATATGCCTGAAAGTTACGCTACCGCTTTGTGGGACATAAGAGGTCCTAAATAAGTTAACTTTTCTAGCAAAGGACGAGACGGTGACGTCTATAATTTTCTCCCGAATTAAAACGTTGTATTTGTTGAATCATATCAAAACAGAGCAAGCTGTGTAAATCCAAAAGTCAAGTGCTAAATTGGCATCAAGGATCTCGATACACAATTCTTCGTTGAGAAAGTATAAAATTCCCTCAAAAAGCGGCCAGTCGAAGAAGGAATCAAAAATTACTAATGAAGGTAGTGTACGCTGGGGTCGATAGCAATATACTCGTATGTATATTATAATATAATAACAGCTTTATGACCAATTTATCAATTTATTTAGTTAATTTAATTTAAGTTAATTTATCAATAATAACTGATTATAATGAATACATTTAATTTATAAAACTAAACATGTTGTAATTTTAGTAAACGGCTTAGCTACGGCTTTAACATAAAATGCTCAACTTTATCTTAAAAAGTAAGTTTTTTGTCTGTTTGCTTATGGTCCCTCTTTGTTCTGGGTCCTGTGCGATTGAACCTGTTACTCTTGCCTAGTTCCGGCACTGATAAGATTCTATCCTGTGATCTGTGTGAACACACTATCCTATGTGAAAATCCCATGATCAGTATTTTAAAATTTTTGTAAATGCATTTTTACAATGCAGATTTAAAATTTGCTGACGTCAAAAGTTTTTATTAGTATTTCTAGAAAAATATTTTCTCATTTACAATTTAATTATTTCGAAACAAATAATAAAATGCAAATTAACAAAATGCAAATTTTCTAATTTTGCTGTTTTAAAGGGTTTTCTAATAAAAGTTACTAGATATTGCCTTTAATTAAACACAATTTACTTTACTACTTTACAATTTATTATACGTTCAAGTGGCTGTACGTTTTATTGAGATGGAATCCATGGGGGGGGGGGGTCTATCGCCCACCGTAAATACGTCATTATTTATTTAATTTTCAATTTTAATGCTAAATTTCAGTATGACATCAAGCCGTTCTTGCTTATTAATGATCATTTTTTGATATTGTTCTTCTAGTCTAGAGAATAAGTATAGTAGAACAGTAGAAGAATAGTATTTTATACCACAAGGTACAAGGTAGAAACAAAGCACATTAGGTACCGAATGAGTAGCTCGAGCTGCAAAGTAAGTTCCCGAAATCTACTAATTCAGTAACCTGTTTCACGAGTCATGTACAACGTTGTATCTAATAATATAAAATAACACAATGCCATTGGTGAGTCAAAAAGATATTCAATATGTAACAATTTATTATTTAATAATTGTTTGGTTCGATCCCCTATTTCCTGTACTCGGGTACGCTCATGGAAATCTCCTGCGCAATCGGTGCGCGCATACTTAGTCGTTGCAACGCAGACTTCAGAGTGAGTGAGTCAAATTTCGATTGGACGTTGTTGGTTCAAGTTGATCTCGTCGATATTTTTGAGTAAGTTTCGCTTATATTGTTTTGACTTTGAGCGTTTTTTAGAAAACTCCTCTAAATCGTGATGTTTACCACGGATTTGTTCGAGGTTGAAATTTTGATAATCGTCGCAGCCATTAGGAAGCTGAGCGATTTAAATTTTATTGTTCTATTCGCCGCTGATTTTGTTGTAAAAATTATATTAATAATTTTTAAATAGACAACTTTCAATTTTATTCAGCTGATTGTAAATATCGACGACATTTGACGAGCCATTCCATCAATAATAGTTATCATTGCTCGCATTAATATTCCAGCTCTGGTATTTTAAAACAAATGAATTTTTTCACTTTTGGTGTAGCCTACTTCTCCATTTATGTTTCTCCATTCGCGATAATACTAAGACAAGTGGCTACGAGTTCTTCTTTGGTTTTTTTCGAGTTGATAACTGTGGACTTATTGACGCAATAAACTGCTTGCAGTTATTTTCTTTTCATGGAAGCCACGCCTTTGCTTCCGACTCAATAGCTAGTTTTAACATCCTGGGCTTCTACACAAATTTAAAGTTGGTTGTTCTTTTTTCCAGTGTGAAAAAAATTATGTTTCCACAAGAGAAAAAAGAATTTTTATTACATATCCTAGTAGCGAAGTGTCCCATAGCTAAGTGTCCTATAGAAGCGCCCGGAAAAAGTCATTTTTTGGGAATTTTGTTACCGATGAAAAAATGATCACATCATTTTAAAGTTTCAACATCATTTTAGTATAGTATTAAAGTGTAAAAAAAAATTTTTTTAAATATTTTTTTAACAAAATGGCGTTTCTGTAGTGTTCTTTCAGGCGTCTTGTGCATGGCATCAAAAAGTGCTGCATTTCTCATTTCTTTCCTATTGATCTGAAACAAAGAAACGAGTTTTTTTTCGATTATTGACATGTTCAGGGGAAGGATAACCTAAAAAATTATAAATAAGTATAAAATCAAAAACTAAGTAGGCTGTTAAACTAACTATTCAAATTTTCGATTATACTTTTGACAGTTTTTACCCCAAAAAAGCTAGCTATTTATTTGCGCGATATCTTTAAAAATTTAGATTTATCCTTTCGATAATAATTTAGACAGAAAAAATTCTGGATTCGCCGATAAGAGCTACTATATCATTTGTTACTCTTTCCATTAATTCATCTCTGGTGTCGGGCTTTCTTCTGTTGATGTACACTAACGCTTTAACGGCACCCCATAAAAATAATTAAGTTGAATTAAATCTGAGGATCTTGCTGGCCAATTAATAGTTGCTCCTTTTCCGATCCATTTTTCAGTAGGTAAATTTCATTTAAAGAATTTTTTACTTTAAACCCAAAATGTGCATAATGAAAATGAGGGTGGTCATTTTCAATATTTACTTAAATAATGTAATAGTTTAATCATAATTAATAACATAATTTTTCAATAAAAAAATTTTTTGAGAATCTAATTTCTTGTTTTGTAGCTGCCTTGTTTATTATTTTCTGTGAAACAGATTGGTTCTTCAAAAATTTTTACTAGACGAAAGTTGTCCGTTAAATTCTCTATCCGGAAAGGGGCGTCAGATTTTTTGTAAAATGTGTAGTGATCCGATAATTGATAATCCGATAAACCGGTTTAGTATTCTATAAAGGAGAAATTCTTATTAGAATGAATAACAAATATTTTATTAATAAAAACAACACGAAAAGAATCCTTTCGAAACGAAATGTAGTAATAATTAATAATAGGGATAACTATCCCTAAATTGGTGACCCCGACGGAAAAAAAAATGAACACAAAACAATAACAGCAACAACAACAGCAACCACAACAGCAACAACAGCAACAGCAACAACTACAGCAACAACAACAACAGGAAACAACAACAGCAAACGTTAACCTGAATTCATTTAACATGAAGCAACCGTTAACCCGACCGCAACCGTTAACCCGACCGCAAATGTTAACCAAAATTCATTTTAACAAAACGCAACCGTTAACCCGACCGCAACCGTTAACTCGATCGCAAACGTTCACTCAACCGATCCCGAAATCCATCTCGAACCGCTCTCAACACATCATTCGATCCCGCGATCTCACTAGGAAGGGGGTAATGTAGTGATCCGATAATTGATAATCCGATAAACCGGTTTAGTATTCTATAAAGGAGAAATTCTTATTAGAATGAATAACAAATATTTTATTAATAAAAACAACACGAAAAGAATTCTTTCGAAACGAAATGTAGTAACAATTAATAATAGGGATAACTATCCCTAAAAATGTTTTGTTTAAAAGATTTTAAAAAGAGCAAAAAAAGATAAAGTTTGAAAGTTTCAACAATTTTGTAGGTAGTTACTTACTTACATTAATTCATAATTCAAAAGCCATACCAAATTTGGTCGTGATCCGTTGGATGGTTCAGGAATGAAGCGAGAGACAAAATAATCTAACGACAGACAGATCGACACAGAATTTTTTTTTATTTCTTGCAAATATTTACGTTTCTGAACACGGTAATCTCAAAAATGTAAAAAAAAATTTGAAATTTTTTTTTTTTTGATCACATTCCAAAAAAGAATTTCATCAAAAAATTCGAACGTCCTATGCACTTGGGACGAAATGGATTAATGTAATTTTGTTATTTGTTTATCTTAAAATTATGGATAATAATATAAGTTATTTATTATTCTTTTTTGTTTTTGTCAAAAACAGGGCCCCCGTTAACAGCTTGCTACGCGGCTACGCCACTGTTGTTATGAGTTCCAAGCCCTTATAAGTTTCAGAATCGCTAGTTTAGGCCTAATATTGTCATTTACTGCAAAATCTACACCGCAACTATATGAGAAGTTGAGTGAGTTGGTTGGATAAAGGTTTTAAAAACTTCAGCACCGTCACTGACTATTTTTTGGCATTGCCAGCGACATCTCGTACAATTTACAAAACATGTGATGACGTTTCCATTGCACATTATTTTAAGATGAATTTATAACCTATAAAGTATGAAATTGTCACTTTGTTGATCAAGTTAATAAAATATATTTAAAATGACGTTTTATAATTCATTTGAAGAATTTGAAAAGGCTGCCGAAGCACTGTACGTACAATCACCGTCTAAGGTTCGATATAGCGTTAAATACAACCATTCGAAAAGTATTATAGTTATGAAAATAACCGATAATATAATTGTAAGTCGTTTTTGTATTATATTCGAAGCTATTTAGTTTTACTAAATTATTTAATTTTCAGTGTTGTCAATTTAAAACCGAAATAGCTCAAGAAGTTAAGAAAGTCGACAAATTTATTAGTAATTTAATGCGCCATATGGTTTCGAAAGAGCAGCATTAAGTTATATGAACACCTTTTTGTAGAGATAGTTTTTTTATTTTAGAAATTAATTAAAATAAAAGTACGTATATTTGAATGCAACTTATTTTTTTAAAACCGCAATAGTGATACATAATGAGTGTTGGAAAACTGCATAAAATTGATTCCTACTTTATAGTATGAAGATATCGACTATAACATAGTTTTACTTTATTGTGAAAGGAAATAGTGTAAGATTTGAAAATTTGAATTAAGAAAATAATAAAAAATTGACTTAAACGAATAGGTACTGAAGAATGGAATTTTTATCCGGTATAATTTGAATTGAATATAAAAAAGCAGTTTATTTTAAAAATTTTTATTTATAAATTAAAATTTAAAAAAAAATTTAAAACATTGTAATAATCACAAGCACAACAAAATATTGCACATACAATATTTTAAAATCATTTACATAATTTACATAATCAACAGCACTATGCGGATTAACTAAAATTAATAAAATTAAATAGGTACAGCAATAAATTATAAAATAATCCTCTTGACTTAGTTTCATATAAATACTATTCAAAAATGCGTTAATATTTTAACGAGTATAACTCTAGTGCCACTAGGTTTAAAATACTTATTTAGATATTATAATTAGCTACAAATGTTTTGTAATTATAAATATATCGATTACTAGTTAGCATGCTCTCTTTATGAAGCTATACAACTATTTTTTTGTTTTATACAAATAACATTATAAAATTTCAAAAATGAGTATTAAATATTTCATAATTGAATTATCCTAGTGACACTTGCCACACGATTAAGTGACTTTGTTCACCTTTCACTTCGCCCTGAGATGTAGATTCTAAATCATTCGGAGGATCTTCTATCACACTTTCTTCCATATCGCCATCACCTGTAAAAATTTAATTTCATAAAACTTCTTTATTAATATAAACAACAAGAGGCAATCCACAGTAATCTTTTAAATAATTATATGTTCAAGTTTTAAAAGGCGAACGAATCAATAGTGGGAGCCATATTAAAATGAGATACCTTCTGTATCTACTTGATATAAATTACACATAGTAATTATTGATCTTCCTACAGTTTTTGTTTATCATTTTTATTCATAGAATTTCCATGCAAAACAAATAGTATTTGTAAAAACTACATTATAAAACACGAAACAAGTTTATTTTCACCCACCGTTGCATTAAGGCTGATATTTGAAGACACTGCTTTCTAGGAAATCAAAGCTTAATGCTGTTTAAAATTAAAAAATATTTTTAACAAAAAAAATAATTTAAAATGTACGATGTATGAAACTAATTATGTATTAGTTTTTAATTTTTTCCACTTTTTAACTAAAAAAACGTAACAAGTTACTGCCGTACTCTTTAGGTTGGTTGCTTACTTACTTTTTGTAGAAAATTTAATTCTCTACTGAAATGTTACAATTTTGTAATATTTTTTATGGTTTTTGCAGCATTTCGAATGCAAAGTAAACAAGTTTAAGAAAATAAACCTACTGTTTAAAATCAAATGATAAATCTATACAATTATAAAGTCAGTTGAATTGAATAGATTTATTATATTATCACAAAAGATCTGTACACTAATTTTTAACAGTGTACGATGCGCCAATTTAGTCGTAGTAAACCCATACCTTTAGGAAGACTACACTATTGATTCATCCTGTACAATAAATAAATTTTAACATTTGAGTGATGCAGTGACAATCAAAAACGTTTTTGTTGTATAAATGTATGAGAACAACCTACCCTGTGGGATTCTCGGGATTATCAGTCAATAGCTGCCAAACAAGAAGATGGGAAGCCACATCTTTTGGTTCACTAGCATCTTCCTCTGTAAATTTTGATTTCGCTTTCAAAAGTAAATCAGCAATCTTTTTATAAGTAACATATGCATTTAGTTAATTTGGCTAATTATAAAGCAGTGAAAACAAGAAGAGAAAGTAGTTTGGTTAAGTTTTGACGATACTCCCAGGAATCCACATGAAATTATTTACAACACGCCTCCATTTTATATTAATTACAAAAAATAATTTATTATATATAAAAACATACTGCTGCATCTGATACTATACTGAGTAGCTGGTGTTGTATATCATCTAGTTTCAAAATTATATTTAAAAAATCAATAGTTTCCACTAATCTTGCAACATCTATTTAGGGCAAACACAATGTCTTTGCATAAAAAGATGTTTTAAGATGAGTGGAAACTGGCGATTATGTAAGTTTTTGTAACATTCTAGAAATAAATGATATAAAACACGAATTACTCAAATTAGCACCAGACATTGCTGTTAAATATTAACAAACTAAGTTAGCGGCATGCTCACAAAAGTAATAAAAGAAAACTCCATTACTCGAACAATAGGCAGAAAAATATACATTTAATTAAGAAGAATCTCGTGCATAGAAGAGTAACCAAAATATGAAACATGCAACTTACCAATTCTGAAGTCTATATATCCTTCTCCACCTGACATAACCAACATCGCTGCTGGTATTTTACAAGGACCATTTATTGGTGTTAGCCCAGCTGAAATTGCTTCTGACGGCGTTGAAGCTGCACTCATCCCTGTAATAATAATTTCATAACATTAAATATTGTATTAAACCAAAAAAAGTTTTCTAAAAATGTCTATAAGGAGGGCTTCACATACTGAGATAAATCTCTCGAGCAGGTATCGTGATATGATGTGCAGGGTTGTCTCCTTACGTATTACTCTCGTTCTTGGACTTTTTCGTACTAAATTCATATAAAAATTTTGATAGATTATTAAAAAAGAAATATTTGATGGTCAGAAGCCTAAAGACGAAACTAGTAGCCAATTACAATTAGAAGTACAAACAAAAACTTGATAATTTATAATGCGTGAATTCTGGGATTACACTACTGTTTCTGAATATAATTGATATCACAAGGTTTGTACTGCATAGGGTTCTTAAATCTAGTTTTTATTAAGATAGCTGTGGTATTCTTTATTTATTGTCTGCCTGACAATTAAATTTATTATTTAAAACTTATAAATCATGGCAAATAATGCTGACATTGGAAAAATCGAAAACGTTCAAGTGGTCGTTCGTGTTCGATCATACACTAAAGATGAAGAAACACATGATGTTCAAAATATTATCCTTACAAACCCATTACAAAATAACATAAGTATATGTCATCCTATAAATTCAAAAGTAAACGATAAAATATTCACATTTGACTATATTTTGACGGAAAATTGTACCCAAATAGAAGTGTATCAAAAGGTAGCTCTACCAATAGTGGAAAAAATATTTCAAGGTTATAATGGCACAATTTTTGCATATGGTCAAACCGGGAGTGGTAAAACTTACACCATGACTGGTATACCAACGCAAAACGAGTTGAAAGGAATCATTCCTAACACTTTTTCTCACATCTTCAATCAAATAAATAGAGCAAGCAAAGAAAAGTCTTTTGCCGTTACTGCTACATACTTAGAAATTTACAACGAAGAGGTTCGTGATTTGTTGTCACCTCATCCAAATGAAAAATTGGAAATACGAGAACGAGTCGACGTAGGAGTGTATGTGAAAGGATTAACAGGCTTTACGGTCGATTCCATTGAATCCATTAATGAATTAACAAATTTAGGAAATACAAACAGAATTACTCGAGCAACATTAATGAATAAATTTAGTTCGCGTTCCCACGCAATTTTTACACTTACAATTGAAGCAAAAGATAGAGAAAGTAAAAAAACAACAATTGCAAAATTGAATCTTGTTGATTTAGCCGGCTCGGAAAGACTAAATAGAACACAAGCCACTGGAGACGGTTTAAAAGAAGCTACAAGTATTAATCAGTCGCTTTTTGTATTAAGCAACGTGATATCTGCTTTAGTCGAAGATAAATCAAACCATATTCCTTATCGAAATTCGAAACTCACTCGATTATTACAAGATTCTTTGGGTGGAAATTCAAAGACTGCAATGATTGCGACGATAAGTCCGTGTTCCACAGATTATGACGAAACAATATGTACACTTCGATATGCTAGCCGAGCTAAACTTATTAAAAATCACGTAAAGCTAAATTTACAGACCGATTGTGGCTTAATAGAATATTTCGAAAACCAAATATGCGAATTGCAAAATCAACTCTCCAATATATCTTCGAGTGGAATATCAACAAAACAAGTAAGAAGTAAAAAAAGTAAACAAAATTTTAATGAAATTTCGGAAAAACATAAAATGGAACTTCTAAAAATGGAAAATACAAAGAAAGAATTGGATCAAAAAATATCCACATTACAAAACAAAATTTTAATTGGTGGTAAAAATTTATTCAATACAGCTCAGGAACAAGAATTCATGATTGAAACATCGATACAAGAAATAGAAAGTTTAGACAAGTCGCATCAGGTATTGGAAGAAAAATTAGAAGAACAAGAAGTTGAACGTTTTGATTTGGAAGAACAGTATTCCAGTTTACAAGATGAAGACACCGATCTCGATGTAAAAATTCAGTGCATAGAAAAAAAACTTAAAAAGCTGCAAGTGGTGCAAGATGAAACTAACCAAGATAACCAGGAAGAGTTAGAAATGCTGAGGTATAATAAAGCATCGCTAAATAATCAATTTAAAACTATTCGTCAATTCTTAAAATACACCATACCCAAGGCTAATCTTAAAAAAATCGAATCTCGACTTGTTTGGAATTCAGAAACTTGTGACTATCACATTATGGGTTTAGCTCATGTTGGAAATAATGCAAGAAAATCGAAACGACGATTTCAGAGGCACATACCACTAAGTGGTTTAATAGAAACGAAATTAAATAGGCGAAAAACTATTTTGCGCGTTAATAGTTTGTTACCTACAGATGGTGAGTGGAAAATGAAAACTGTTTATCAAAACTATCCACCGCGAAAATAGAAATAGCTACAAAATGTATTTATTTTTAAATTTACATTTACTTTAGTTTGATGTAGGTATATTTTTACAAGTCATTCTTTAAAATGATTTCAAAATACATTTACAGCCCAAGAGTTTTACCTGTGTACACCTAGACCCCTATACTTGGCGAGTAAGTCACAAGGCCATTTTGATAAATCAAAAAATAAAAATTTAAATAAAATTTTTCAAGATGAAAAATTATTCCATAATTTTCCATAATTCCTTTTTTAATTAGGGGAAGAAAAATTGATTTGAAAACTATTACTAAAAATAATTATAAAGGAAAACTTACCTCCAGCTCCTGGCACAGAAACAAAAAATTTCACAGCATCTCTATGTCCATGAAAACTGAGTTGAGCATGCGCCATTGTACAATATGGAACGTAACTACCAGGCACAGGTGAAATTCGCATACCCACACCAGGTAAACTGATACCCCGTGGTACAATAGCACCAACATTACTACCACTATCACTCAACGGAACCGAAATAATAACACCATTACCAGTTCCAATCCATAATCTATTTGATGAAATAAGTAAAGCAGTTATTCGCACAAATGAAAAACCTAGTTTTCCAGTTCCTATTACAAAAAAAATAAGTTTATTTATTTTCATATTCATCTTAAATAATTAACTTACCCAACATTTTACTAACGTATGGTTCAATATCAACATCTTGAAGATGCTGATAAGTGTGTGCATGATATAATCTCAAGGTGGAATCTAATCGAATAGACACCCACACACCTTCACCTAACCAAGCTAATTGTCGAACCTTTAAAATAAAAAGCATACTTAAACCCATGATACGTTTTCGAGGAAACCACATTTACCTGACTTTCTTTTCGTGGATGAGCTTCCAGTGAATGCACAATAGAGAGATTGGTAGGATCCAATACATGAATTTTGTTTCTATATCCGCACCACACTTTATCACCTACAACAGATAAGCATCGCACTGAATGTAAAGGTTGTCCCAACTGAACCAAATAGTACTGTGAAAGATCCCACTGTCCTTCACTGTTTCGCATAAATACAGCTACTGTACCATCTGCCAAAGCTACTACCACTTTCCCACTTATGTGACTAAAAAAAAAAAATTAAATTAACTTCAGTTCTAATAATTTCAAATTTGGTACTTACACAATACTTAATACCGCATCGTTCAGTTTAACAGAATGTAAACACTGATTCCAACTGGTAACAGAAGAGTGTATAAAGAGCATACCATTTTGAGCACCCAACCACATTGTTGCTAGAACGCTCGACATAACTTCATGATCCACTGTTTGCTCATCCTCAATTTGTTCTAAATTTTCAGATTCATCTGTTTTGATATTATTGCTATCATCTAGCTTAGAATCTTCTTCTTCAGTTTTATTCATAGTCTGATCTTTTTTATTCATCACAGTATCGTTATGTTCGACGAAAGTTATCTTACCAACCTTAAAAATGTTTTAAATCAATTAGTCATGTTTATAAGCTTGAATTTCTAATCTACAAAAAGTTTTGCTGTAAGTGGATCAACATGATAATCTTACAAATTAAATGAGACATTGGCGAATACGGCTGTTAGAATATTAAGATTAAACAAGTTGTTTTTTATGATTAACATTATTAATTTTATAACAATTATGGATAATTATTAATTTTGTGAACCACATTGAACCCCATTTATATCAGCTACTTAAACAATCGTGATATTTGCAGCCTGAAAAAATTAATTAATTTTGGAAAGATTCTCTTGTTGAGCCACTTAAAGCAGAGCACACAGAAGCACCAGCAGTAACTAAGCACAACTGTGATTATATAAAATCGATATAAAAATAAATCTTACTAGTGACTCAGGATCAACTTCCTCTTTCTTTTCTTCTTTAACCGAGGTTTCTTCATTATTCGTACCACTATCACTATTATTATCGACAGTATTGTTTTCATTGTTTGAGCTACTTTGTACATTTTCATTACTGCTACTACTTTTGGTAACGTTAAAACTACCTAAATATTCGTTTGAACTAGCACCAGGTACACTGGCAATGCATAATAAATGATTAGCACACACTCCAAAGCTGTTTAATATTTCGGCAGGATTATTAGCATCTATGACTGTGACTATACTAGCAGCATGAGTGGATGTACAAATCCAAACTAAAGATGAAAGTTTAGTTTCCAGCAAAGCTGCTTCTCTAGTCGCATTTACTTCTTTATCTAAACTTTCCAATTCGTTTGACGCAATTTTATCTATAATTGGATCTTCATAATAAAACACACTGCCACCAACCTATAAAAATGTTATCATAATTTTTGAACTCTTAAATAGAAAAGAGAATTATTACCATTAGCCCACCATCTTTAGTGTATCCACCCATAAGATTAACACCGGCAGCACACCAAATTTTCATTCCTGGAGAGGTTTCAGCCAAAGGTCTGCAATAAACTGGTACAGGAACTGGAACTCCACTGCTGTTGCTATGAGAACTTTTGCTTCCACCACTAGTATTAACTTTTCCGGGTAAACTCCAACCGTATGCTTGTAAACGACCGTCTTCTTTACGAACATGAGCGCGAACTTGTCGATATTGTTCCCGCCTCTCGACGGCGCGTCGAGCCACCAGACGTTCAGATCCCTGTCCTATAATAACATAAATCAAGTAATTTCAAAATTTTCATGTTTACATCTAACTTACTATTTCTACTGTCAATTGCAGGGATACTTAAAATTTGATCATGCCATAATATATCTTGCATAATTTTTTTTATATAAATTTAAAAACATGCATCTATCTAACTTAATATAAACGTTTAAAATAAAACACTACAAATAAATTTTATAATATATTTTTAAAAATCAGGCAAACCTAACAATCTTAAATTTAATCACAAATTTAACATACGTAAAATATTCGCACTTGCATTTAGGTATACAAAATTATATAAACATACCGACTAGAAAAAATAATAATATAAGGTACACAAAATTGCATTCAATAATACAGAAATACTAAAAAATTAAAAGCACTGAAGAGTTTGTACCATTTAAATGTGACATTAAATTTTTTTAAATCACACTTTCATTTCCAAACTCTTAAATTTCAAAACAATAATTTTTAAATATAAAAAGCATATTGCAAGCAAAAATTATGTTAAAAAGTAGGTATACTTTTAGATTGTAACAATACAATAAATTTGAATAAATAAAATTTGTATTGTACTGTATTTTGTACTATAAATTTTCTAAAAAAAACTGGAGTTCTTTTATTATTGGATTTTCAACAGATTTAATATCTTGACTTGGTAAAAAGCTTGTAAGGCTGAAAGGAAATATAATTTTGTTAAAGAAAATGTAACTTAACCTAAATGGCACTGAAGACTAGTTTGGGTTGAAATTAATATAAAATTATTTAACAATAAAATTAAATTTTTAATTGGTATGTTGTTACTGCTTTTATTAAGAGCGCTGCCCAGTGCCATACACTTGCACCTTACTATATGGCTGCTCTTGATACTTGACTATAACAACCTTTTCTAAAGGTAAGTTTTCATAAACTTAGGGCCAATTCCACCAGACAAAATAAATCGAGTTTTAGACAAAACTTGTTAACACATGCTAAATTTTTTTTTTTAATCTAAGTTTTGTCAAAAACTCGATATTTTTTGTCTGGTGGGATTGGCCCTTAGTAAGGTATTCGTGTATTTAGTAAATCTTGTTTTTTCCAATTCATTTCAAAAATCTATAAAAATATAATTAACTGCTAGTTTTCTCCAATCTTTAAATCATTGTGATTGAAATTATATTTTATTCATAAAAACATCAAGTAGGAAGTCTATTTTTTCATGTTTACATAAACAGATGTTTCGATTTGGAAAATAGCTATTATTTTAATTTTTGAACAATTCTGGAAGTAAATGACATCATAAAACATGAGTTACTTTATAACACTGCACAATGCTCTTAATATTAAAACACAAACGTGTTCGTGTAAAATTACTACCAACTATAATATAATTACAATATGCTATAATCAAGTATAACTTGATTGTAATTATAATATAATAAATAATGTTAAGTAATAAAATAAGACAAACAAGTTTTCATCAGGCGAGAAACAACATAAAAGTAATTCTAAAGCTTTTCATTCAAGCAAATTATGCATTATTAGGCTAGTAGAAAATAAAATATATAAAAGAATATAATAATGACCAAGTTTTTATATAAAAAATATTCTGTATGATGAGCAGTGCAGTTTCATTTTGGTCACCGCTCTAAAATTGCACTTGCGAAGTATTTAAAAATTAAGAATATCTTCAGAATACATCAAACTCCTAACATCCTATATATTTGTGCCTCCCCATTTTATTTGCTCCCACTTGATGAAAAATCCAGTTATTACATAGTTTTGCATAAAAATAGTTCAAAAATTCTATCTTTCTGCTGAAACCCCAAAATATTTGGCATTGCAAAAAAGCCTCCCGTGGATGGTTTTACTTCATCTGAACCATATTTCATCAAATTTTAGAAGTTTAAATAGCAAACCAAGTATACAAAGATACATAAATGACATTAATATTGTGTTATAAATGTATCACGTTAACTGATATACCTGATTTAACTTTCATATGATTCTATCCCACTGTTCATAATAATGACTGAACTAGAAAGTAAATGAAGGCAATCTTTGTTTTTCACTTTGTAAAATTTATAAATTATGTTCCCTATAATGCTTATTAAAACGAATTACTAGGAAAATTAGGCTTTACAAAAAAAATTGAAAATAAACAAATAACATTACTAGAAAAATAACATTTTTCAACCACCTGAGTTGATTAAATGTTGGTATTATTAATACAAATATATTTTATTCAGATAGTAGTTATTATTTTTCAATATATGAAGATTTACCAGTGTGTACTTTATAATTCCGTTACGATTCAGGTAGTTGAAAAAATAGCGTACGTCCCTCGTTCCATAAGAATTTTTGTGGCCTTAAATGTTTAGTAAACTTGCATATGCATCACAAAAATATACCTTAAGGACCTTGGCACGTAATAGACTTTAAGATTTGTATAGTGGTAAGACTTTTTACAAAATTATGGAATTGTTGAATTTTTATTTTTTTTGTTTAAAATAATATTACTTAAATCAATTTTTTGGATTCTATTATGTTACGCCCAATATTTACTTGGTTAATAGTATTCTTATTAAATTAATTTTTCATTAGAATTAAACATATATTAACTTTTCAGCAGGCGCGCTATGCATATTTTTTACGACAATTATACTTTTGTTATAAATATAAATAATAAAAAATAATAGAAATGTCTAAATAAATATAAAATAAATGTAAGGGGTTTCAAGATTATGATCTATACCTTTTATTATTATTATTTATAATAAAATATTTGTAAAAAAAAACCATTGTATTGTGCAAAATTCGACTCGCGCCTGCTCATATAATAAATTATAGCGCGCCTGCTGAAAGGTTATTAAAAAACGACTAGAATATTAATTAAAAATTCAAAAAAATAATTAATTATTCTCTTAAAATGAATCGATTTATATTATTTGTACACAATTAGTAGTGTATTTTTATATCCTGAAAACCACGCAAAATATATTTTTAACCCATTAAGTACCAACGTCCTCATTTGAGGACAGTAACTTATTGTAGGCCTTTACAAAATATATAAGATTTATTCTTTTAACAAAAGTTTATGTCTACTTTCGTAAAATATGCTTGGTACTTAATGGGTTAATACGGGTTAAATAAATTAAAAGTTAAGAAACATAAAATCCAACAATTGCTTTGCTTTAAATGACTAATTTTGTTGTTTTAATACAAATTTAATTTTATAAAATTGTTATTTCTTCACTGAGAAGATAAAATAACCATTATTGGATGGTTTTTATTTGCAAATAACAATTTTCGAGATTTTTACCCAAAATAAAAAAAATCAACAATTCTAAAAAAACATTTAAAAGAGTTATCAGTTGAGAGTTTTAATATATTTCATATATAAATAAAATAATTCCTATATCTATGAACACTAACAGACCATCAGACTAATTAATAAAATATCACCAAAAACTCACAACCATTAAATGTTTAAAATTTGCGAAAACTTGAAAAAGCTTTCCTTATTTAAATTAGCAAAAAATCAACAATTCCACATTCTTTGCAAAAAAAGAAAAACTATAAATGTAAGTAACACCTAAACAAACTGCAGACAACTTAGGCATAGTATCACAGGCAATTGACAGCAAATGAAGATTCATATAAAAACAAATCATAATTCCGTACCCACTTCCGTATCTAAAAAATCTTGTCCTCGTGGAAGTGCTCTTACACCTGGCGCTATTTGGTTGGTCGAAGCTTGATAGCGTAAGTGAGGTGCCATCATCTGTCGGGTTGGTCTATCTGAACTACTAAACAAATTACTAAAGAACTTCCATATGCTTTGTTTACTCTTTTTATCTAAAGTTGGATCATTTCGTGAAGCCCTAATCATCTCTGTCCAACGTACCGCTTCTTGCAATTCCATAAAACGTTCCTGTCAAATATTAAAATTTTAATTTAACTTGTTATATTGAAGTTTTTAATGTTATTTATTCTCACAAGTTAAGATTTATATATTTACATACATTTTAAGTTAATTAAAAAAAATAACTAACTTTATATTGATTACGTTCCATTAAAACTCGAGCCATCTCCACCCTTGTAAATCTCTTTCTTTGTGCCATGGGTACATCTCCTTCTTCTTCGGCAACATCATTTTTATTCTCGTTGGCTTCTCGAAGCTTTTTCAGTTCTTCTTCTAAATCACTAACGCGAGTTCTTAATTTCTCACGGGATGAATTTAAAGAAAATATTTCTTCTCTAAGCATTTCTACTTCACCGGTGAGTTCGTCAACTCTCACTATTAAATCGTCTTTTACTACGTTTAATGCATTTCTAAACAAATAAAAATATAAATTCATAAAAATAAAATTTAGTTGTTTCGAAATTATTTATTAAGTATTAATAAACTATTTCTATTCAGGCCCGGCTCAAAAGGTTAAACTTCAACCCATGAATAAAGAATAGTACTTGGCACACACGGCACAGAAAAAGAGTAATATAGACCCCTTATAACTGAACAACTAAAAACTATTTATTTTCAAATATTTTTTTTAAACTTATTGTTTTCGGCCACATCCACCTTTAAAAAATTTGCCAGTCTTAAAATAATAATATAATATATACTTGAACAGGGCCTGTTGCTAATACACACAATTATTAAAATATCATTTAAAAAGAAAACATACTTAGTGGCTAGCAGCTCATTATTCTCCATAATTAAGTTTTCTACTTCTTTTCCCATACCTAAACAAAAAAACATGATATTGTAAGTATAAGTTCCAGAACACTATTTTTTGCATACAAAAAAAAATAAAAACATTTCCTTTATACGAATTTGAAACTCTTGATCCATGATTTTACATTCAAGACAATTACTGCTAAAAATAATCGCCTGACACCCAATATTCAACATACTACGTCTTTAAAAGCTTTATTTCAATTATTACAATTAGTGTTAGTTTAAAAATTTAATAGAATGCTTTTACTAAATATTACTAATAAAATAGAATGTAGAATACTATACAGAATTTTATAATTTAGTATTTATATTTAAAAAAAATCTCCTAGAGTGGTCTCGAGTGTCAGTTGAGTTTAAGATCTAAGAATAAATCAGTAGTTTGATATACTTTGATAGCTGCCTTACTATTCAAAAAATTTAAAAAAAACTTAAATTAAGGATGCCGTTTACAAAAGGAATAAACCTTTATAGTGCTATACAGGGTAATTTATATCTTAAGTTTGTAATTTGTAGTACTATGTATTATTCTATATAGCAAATAAACTGTACAGTTTCTCCAGACACAAGTTTAGTTTAGTAATTTTTAAGTTTCTTATTTTTATCGTTTTCCTGTATCTCAGAAATGCAAGCAAATCAAATAAAAAATACACAAAAATGTAAAATTAAGAACACTACATCATTATTTAACTAAATAGAATATCTTTGAACTTTTATTTTTGATCTTTTTGTATTTATTTATACTACTTTAGACACTGCCCTCAAGCTATCAACAGATGATCAAGCTTGGCATGACATATTTTTTCGCTTTGTTATCCTAGACATCTGTTAAGGCATATTATGCCAAGTTTGATCATCTATGGGTAGCTTAAAGATGACAGTGCACCGCCACCAGCTTTAAAAGTATGATTTAATTAGGTAAGCACGAAATTTAAATAAGTCAAAAAGTTTTGTATCATCAACAATCGGTTTTTTATACGTTTTCATCGCGATTTTCAATTCTATTAAACTACAGCATAGTTGATGTGTAGTAGAAAATAGCATGTCAAGGAAATATATAATATTTTTTAGCAGGTATTTTGAATAAGTGAGCTATCAAAGTAGTTCGGACTGATGATTCAGTATGTAATATAATATATTGTATACTCTGTGATCATAATCAAGTTTAAATAATGTAAAATATGCTAATTTAATAATGCTAGACCACCAAGAGAGCAATTACATAAAATTAGCACATTTTACTATTTGGTCTTGAATTGATACTGGAGTTATTAAAAATTTTGAAGCTAATATTTTTATATTACGTCACAGCAGTAATAATTTAGTTATAAATTAATAATTTTAGTGATAGGAATTGCAAACATTTGAAGTACGCGCTTATTAATAAAAAAAGCTTACCAAAAAAATTATCGTTGACTGGATTTGATGAAGATGACCAAGAATAAGCCAAACAAACAAATGATTAGTATCAAATAATGAAAATTAATATTTATGATTAAACAAAATCAGATCATGCGATTATGATAAATTATTATAAAAGCATGCACAAAGTAACGACGTCGTCATACCTGATGAAGCATATTCTCCAGGATGAACCCAACCACCTGTGATATCCGATCCCTCATCTGCATCACCCAAAGCATCGGAATCCTATAAGTAATAACCAACGTTATAACAAATATAATTTTAATTGTACATTATTCGTACTTGAAAACTAAGCTCTTGATATAATGTATTTCCACTTCTCTGTTCTCTACGTGTTTGTACACGTCCTGTATTGTTGTTTGTCGGTGCTGGTGGAGTTACCGGAGAAGTTACCATACTCTTATTTTCTAAATTCAAAGACTCCGTTTCTTGACCTCTCTCTACGGTGGAAACTCGATGGTTTATATTGTCCAATTCACTGTGCAAACTGAAACAATTAATATCTTTTATGTTTTTAGCGTACATAATAATATAATCTTTTATGTCTCGCAAACAACAAAGACATTTTTACTTTTTGACTCTTTTTTATGCTTTAAAATAAAATTAAGTTGTCTAGCACATAATTAAAATTTCTTTAATAAATTATATTCATTTAATGAAAATGGTAAAAGAATAATCTTTTAAATTTAATATTCCGTGAATTTTAAGTTTCACTTGGAATTTAATTAAATAATTATTTTAAAATTAATAATTAAATATAGATTTACTTATTGTTAGATCAAGATAAGTGTTTAATAAAATGTATAAAAAAAGCATTTCTTTATTTTTTACATAAAGCTAAAAATGTACAACTATAAACATATTTAATCATTGTAGTTCAATGAAGAGGATATCACTTCACGGTTCAGTTGTTGTTCGTTCTTTTACGACAATAGAGACTCGACACCAAGAAAAAAATTCCATTGTTTTTAAAATATAACAGTATTGAACGTTGACGCTTTAATAATCTAATTTTACTTTTTTTTATTAATTAGCAATAATAAAAACCTTGCAAATATCTAGCAATGTTATTATTTTAAAAAAGAATAAAATATTGACTTTACAATTTTATGCACTACAGAATATAAATCATGTCACTACAAGATTTTGGATAACTCCTAAATAAAATAGATTTAAAGACAAATTATAGTATTATTAAGATTAAATGTTTATAATTTATATTTATTTATAATGTTTTTATATACCTACTTACTTATGTATGGTGTACATTTTCTCAATTCGATAAATTTCACTTAGAAATATTTTTAAATATGATTTATAAAATTCCATCTTTGAAATCAAATTAAGTTTTAGTTATCTCTATACAAAAATAATATGTATAATGAAGGCCATTAAAGTGATTATATAAAATATAGAAGATTAAATAAAATTTAATTTTTAAGTCATCCAAAGCAGCCAACACCATTTTTTAATGTTAAGTGGTTGGAAGAAAATAAAATCCAATTTAATTTGTTTTTTAATGCCCGTATTCGCCAACTACAAATAGCACTATTTGTAGTTGGTGAATACGGACATAAGTTTAAGATTAATCAGGCCTACTTACAACCTTACAAGGCACAAGTCATTTTTAAATATGTATAATATAATAAAAATAATAATTATACCTGCAGTTCAATTTGTTGTTATTCTTATTACAATAAATTCGAGTACTGAACAATAATTATTCAAGATTTTTGCAGAAAATGATATCTATTTTATAACATAAGCAAAGTTGGATTAGCTGTGAAAAATGAAATAATGATGAGAAAACTCGGAATTTAACTGTAAGTCAGACTTCCTAATTGAAAATTTTTTGTCATTGATTTCTACTTTTTTTTAAATTATTATGATTTTGGGTACTATCTCAAACCCTGGGTCATTAACCTGTAAATAATTTTGTGTGGTCAATTTTTAATGTTTACCAAGTTTCTGGTTGAGGTGCGTCAATAATCTCGAAAGTTGCTTTTGATACATTAGTTCTAGGTTCTTAAAATTTGGAGTTTTACAAAATATGAAAAAATCGCCTAAGACGCTGTTAAAAAAAACAAAATTCTAAAGTTTGACATTAAACATTGACTGACCATTTAATTTTTATTTGTTGTGTTGATCTGTTGCGAAATCTCTTATTTCAAATCAATGAGATTTGTCTCAGTTACTTCAAAATGATATTATTTACTGCTCCTGGCAATCCATATTCAATGATATAATATCAATCAATTCTTGTGTGCAATGAAACATTTAACTCTGGCAACCTTCTGAATGTCAATAAATACCAATTCTTGATTTCAGTAAAATTGTAAGTTATTACTTTAATTAATAAAATTCTAATTGTGATATCACAATAAAAGACCAAACCAATATCCAAGATTCGAGGGCGACCTAAATAGTATCATTAGATAAAAAGAATGACTAACACAAGTTGGTTACTATTGGGAGTGTTTTTTCATAAATATTTTTAGAAAGAAATGTCAATAATGCCAATTTGTTTTAAATAACTTTTTATTTAAAGAAGCAATCTCTAGTATGTAAAAAAAAGAAAAACAACGATTTGGATGCTTAAGTGTTCATGTTTCTTTAAACAAACATTCTATGTTAATTAGAAAAGTAAGTAGAGCCAAACAGACAGAAGCTGTCGTTCTTTAATTAATAATACTTAAATCACTGATAAAAAAATGCTTGATAATAATAAATTATATTATCAGATAATGATAATTAAATTGCAGTTTTCCAGTTATTGAGGAAATAAGATACCGATAAATTTATATATTCCAAGTAGAACAAATATAAATTTAAATTGTTATAAAGTTATTTCTTGATTTTGTTCAAATAAATGCGTATGCAAATAACTAACTGAAGCCAACTATAACTAACAATTGTTTAATAGCAATCCATTTGCTAATCATGCTATCGTGATTGCCTGTGTACCGAAGCAAAAAAGTCTTTTACAAATTAACAATCATTTCAAGTGGAAAGTACTGTAACTGAAAAATAATCTATGAGAAATCTTTGGATTACAAGTAAAACATACAAAAAAAGGTGCCAATGTTTTTGTTCCATTTGAACTTAAAAATTTTTGTTAGTGCTTAATAAAAAATACCGAGAATGCAAAACTGAATAGCTTCAAACAACAATTAAAAGAAAATGCTGAAGTATGCCCTTATCTATTTCGAGTATCCAACTGCCCTAACAGTATATTTGTAGAATATTAAGTCAATTTTCTCGTAAAACAGAATTTATGGTTTAGGCTACGATAGTTTAACATAAAACAAATTTAGTAAAGTTGACCTATTTATTAAATGTATCAAAAAGTATCTTCTAAAAAGCAAAAGTAGATAAATACACTTTCATTGTTGATAAAATCCTCACTTTCTTATTCCATATCTTAATTGTGCATCATTAAATGCCGCATAATTAATTACATTCTAAGCTTTACCATTTAAAATGTATCCAATTAAAAATTGAGAAAACATACCTGGGTGACGAATGAGTACTACTGATTGGAGATGTTGGTATGCTATCGACTCCTTCACCTGCACCTTCCAAGGAAGCAAATCCATACGAGATAGGTCCCGAACTACGTCCCATGTGCAACCTACTGGAATTAATTCTTCCAGCTTCAGATCTGTCGTTGGCTAAATGTTGAGTTGAAACAAGTAATTTGGCACGTTCCATATGTTCCATGTGACTTTTAAAAAGTTCTGTGTAACGTTCGTGTAATTTAGAATATTCCTTTTTTAATTCGCCTTCTCGTTCTTCCAATCTTCCTGCGTGCTCCATAGAATTTTTGTGTTTAATTTCAAGCATTCTTACAATGCTCTCTAAAGCTTCTAGTCGAGCAGAAAGTTCTTTACGCTCACCTGATAATCAAAAAAGAAGTTAAATCTTTTCAAAATAAAAATCCAATTACAACACCTACCTTCTGCTGCATCTTCAAACTCGAGGAGTTTTTGTTCCGACGTTTTCCTTGCACCTTTTTCTCTTTCATATTGCGTTACTAACTGTTCGTTGTCTTCTCTCAACAATTCCAATTCTACATCTTGTTCCTAAAATTAAGAATTCCATAATAAATTAATGACTTATAAAAAACACATGTCTCACTTGATTTGCTTGATAAGCAGCATCTAAACACTCCAACACATTTACTAGTAGGGGCATCAACGATTTAACAACATCTTCATCGTATCGTATAATCATCCGTTCAAATTCCTGATAAATGCTACCCGCCAGTGATTGCACTTTTTCGGACATAACGACATGAGAATCCTCATGTGTTCCATAAATGGTTTCGGTGCCCATACCACCACCTGCGTCCTGAAGATCCATCACTTCTTTAAATCTTAACACAAACTTGCTAATAAAGCAAGGAGATTCATAACAAATTAAAGTCGTCACACATAAAATAAACTAAAATGGTTTAATATTTTTATTTAATATACGTTGATGTTATTCTAAAATGCCACTGTTACACCTACTAATTTTCGATCAAAGTGTCAATGCAATCAGCTGAGATTTTAACCATTTTTACGGGCGCAATACGTCAATTATACAATTCTGACATTTTCTACGTTTATTTACGAATATTACGCAGATAACTGCGCATTGACTATTAATAATAGGTGCGATACGGGAAGGGAACAAATTGCAAATTTTACACTTTTATTTGCACTTGGCGACACCTAACATAATAAATCGTAAACATTTGGATTACATAAATAGTGAACTTTTATGAGATGCTTCCAGTAGCGTAGAGAACAAAAAATTCTTTGTAATTTTTAACTTGGTAAGTTTTAAAATCCTTTCCCCCGAGCAAGCCCGCATTGGCGGTTATAAAGTGTAACATTTTTGCTCTAATTGTAATGCGAAAATCTATATTTTTACGCCTTAGGACAGTAAAATATATTTGCGCCCTAGAGCGGAAAAGTAGTTTGACGGAAGCCCTTCATACATTCTTGTATTTCGTTTTTGTACAATTTTTCATCAATTTAATCCATCTTTTTTTTACAATATTAGAAAAATTTTATTTAATTTTAGCTATTATATTAAATTGTCAATTTCAACTAAACACCAATATAAAAACGGCAGTTTTATATTGGTCAGCCGTCAGGCTTTCCATTTGTGGTAGGTGAAAAATTTATTATAAAATTTGAAATAAGAATATGCTGAATTAAAATGATAATAAAGAAAAAATATAATGGTACCGAGACATAGCCCTGTATTAAAATAAATTTGCATGGTCGAATATGTACCTGTTCTTAGGCGTAAATGTCGCCACATAGCGCTGACACAATCTTCTTAATTTTGGAGGGTTTTGAATTCTTCCCAGTCAGACCCATTCTTCGATTTTTTGGTCTTATTGCAAAGTTTCGTGACCGCTTTCCGCAGCCGATCCAGTTCGCTGCACCACCAAGGTGTTGCACGTCTCCCTGAGCAAAGAGTATGTATATATAGAGGGACAGCCATTAACAAATATTTGTCACAAGTTTTTGTTAATGGCTCTGCTACGCCATCTAGTAGACGGTGTGATCTCTACGTTTTAATTTTTAATTTATGGCTGATCCTTTATATACAGAGGGGTATTTTTACAAAAATAAGTTTTTACATGTTAATTTCCAATGTTCAGCTAACTCATTCAGCACTTTGTATATAGAGGACCAAGAATAAAGACGTAGAGATAACCCCCTCCACTAGATGGCGTAGCAGAGTCATCAAGAAATACTTGTGACAAGTATTCCCATAAGAGCTGTCCCTCTATATATACATACTCTTTGCCCTGAGTCAACCACCGTCAACGGGCACGAGGCTTCCAAAGAGGGATTTCTATAGTACATTACTGTATATTTCAATTTCCTCAGTACTGTCTAGTTTGACCTTCGTGGTAATTGTCCTTGGGATATCGGTATCCAAGGCGCTTGAAAGGCTTTCCTGTCTAGCTTCCTAGGATTTCTAAACTGCCTAGGTTCCACTTTAGTTGCTTTAATTTTAAAAGCATATCCATCTGTGATCTGACATGGACAGATCTGCGCCCTGTGCCTGATGGGCACCGCCCTAGTTACGGCACTGATCCTGGGAATCAATTGGCAGATGACGTTCTTTTCTGACGTCCAAAAGAGGTCATAAAACAACGTCACACTAACGTCAGTGTTTATAGTCATTTGACATCCTCGACGAAACATGATTGAAATAAACACAATTTTGGCACTCATATCTTATGTTAGTAATGTAAATTGTATATTTTGAAAACTTTTTTGTCATATAAAAATCGTTTTTACAATACTTACACGACACATTTTGTAACAAATTTTTCTATTTCGTGTCGCACTCTTTCTGAGATACAGAATTTTTATTGTATCATACAGACTTTTTTAAGTCACGGTATCTCAGAAACGGTAGAACGAAATAGAAAATTGTATATATAAACAAAAATGAAATTTGCAACAAAAATGTCTGCTAAGTACTGCAGTAAAAGCGATTTTTATATGACCAAAAAAAGTTTTCAAAAATTATAATTTTCATGCCAACATAGAAGGCGTCAAAATATTTTTGTGAGTAACTGTATACATACAATATAGGTAATATTATCCACCTTCGAAACGATCTATTGCAACTAAATTTCCAAACCATGTCCTTCAAAAACTACATACATCGGCAACAAATAAAACAAAAACATTTCAAGACACCTGTATAATAAAGAGAATTCTAATAAAATATTAACATCATAAATTTATATTTTTAACCATTAAATTGTATAAGAACAATTATGTAAGTTGTCACAGTAGCAAAGAGACCAACAAGGATAGTATGATCGACACAAAAAAATCCAGCTGCAGTAAACTCGGGACATTCATATGTAGCTTGTTTAGCCAACAAATGTAATTCTTCTTTAAGAATTATATCTTGATAAGTATTTGTTGGAGTTGGAAAATTTAGAAGTAAAGTATAACAAATTTTTGCAGTGTGTTGAGCTTCTTTAACTGTATCGTGAAATGTAAAGGCCACTACCACTCCAGCAATCTTAAATTTAAAAAATTTATAATCAACTAATAAACAAATTTTATTGTTTTATGCCGGTATTCACCAACTACAAATAGCACTATTTGTCGAATAAAACCAGTATTTTGCATTGTAATACGACAAATAGCACTATTTGTAGTTGGTGAATACAGGCATTAGAAAGCTATCACTAAATTATTATTAAATTTATTAGAAAATAACTAACAAACGCAATATTCTGAAGCAGCTTAGAAACAATGCAATTTGAAAATACTGTATATTTTATATATAAATTTACTTACAAATCTTATGAACATCCAAGTAAATATAATTGTTGCAACCATGTAATTGAACGACACATTTTTAATATCTTCTACTGTTTGAAGTATTTCAGAAGCGATTGAAGCATATAGAAATAATATTTGCCATCCAAATATAGTATTAAATAATGTGGCTATATAAACAAGACGAATATAGATTTTTCTGGTGTTGATCACATTATCAATTATAATTTTATAACTTCCAATGTTGAGTAACTTTTTCGAAATATTTAACTCTTTCAATAAAGCATTTAAAGCTTCAAAAAGTTGTTTGAGTGATAAACAGTAGTGGCAAATTAAAAACACAAATATAAAAACAGAATATTCTATAAAATTGTACACTGAATAGCAAATATAATTCACCAAATTATCATGGGGCGAAAACCAAATTATATCGAGAACTGCAAGCGATATATAAAAAAGATAAATTACACACAGTTGAATAAACATATAACTCCATTGTTTCTCTTTCTCCTTTTTAAGTACAGGCAATTTATTTTTTAATTTAACAAAACATTTGAGAAGTGTTAAAAACGTACTTTTGTTCCAAAATGTTGTCGATAAAATATGGTAAATAACCAATAGCGTTTGAAGAAACTTGGAACTAATTTTTAAAATTAAGTAAGCAGTTGATCCTTTTATAATATAAACTGAAGCAGCAAAACACACTAAAAGGATAATACACACCAGTAGAGAATAAAATCTCGATGAAATACATGAACAGCGAAGAGGGATCAGTGCTAAAATATTGGCAATCGGATGTATAAAATTTATATAATAACCATTTTCCTTCACAATTTGCATTTCTTTAATCATTTCTGATACAATATCAAACAAGTCAAGCTAAAAAAGGTTAATTCCGAACTTGAAACATTCACTAATGTTTTTCTAATAGCAATGATAGTTAATTCATTTTATTTGTATAGTAAAATGTCTTAGATAATTATATGCATATCTACCAATTTGTATGATAAATAATAAATGAGTCCATTTGAGAATTACATTTTTAGATAGTATTTTATTCTATTATTATTTACTTAAAAATGTATGAGGTGCCAATAATGATTACTATGTACAGGTATGTAAATAATATGTTGTACAGTGTGTCCCTACGACCGATGTACATGTCTTAGCTTTTTTTGAAAAACGTTTCGTTTAAAAGATATGAGATTAAAACAAAAAATAAAACTTAAATCCATAAATCGGAAGCCATTGATTTTAGACAATAAAGGGTTAAAATAATTTTTAGAATAAAATAGTTTAAAGATAATTGATAAACTAAAAAATCAATAGTTTGGTGCTGTGGCCATTTGAGTGTAGACAACTATAAGAATGAAAAAGGGACAACCGAAAGTTGAATGTTTCCAAAGGATAGAAAAGAATTTTGTTGATATCTATTACTAATAATAATTACTGACTCTTCACTAATAAATAGGCAAATCTGCCAGTGAAAGTTATAGTTTTGCTGCCAAAATTAAAAGGCAAAATTAGGTATCAATTTTATTTTAATTATCTATGCTACATAATACAAACAAAAATTATTTTAAAATTTGTTTTACTACAAATTGGTCTGACGTTTAAATAAATATGATAAATAACAGTTTCTTTTTAACAAGTTCAATAGTGAATATTGTTATTTGTATCAGTACGGGAACACTTTGGAGGATTATAATACAGCTGCAACAGTGCTGTATTAATATAAACTATTCTAAGTCGATTTTACAATTTTTAATTATATATTTTTTATTAAATACAAGTTTGGCATTCTTAAAACAATTATTAAAACAGAATAGCTTTCCGACTAAAAGCTATATCGATCTTTACGTTGTAACCACTTATAATACCGATAAAATTACTATAAACAAAATTTTACATAATATGTTGTATCAACTTTTTCGTGTACTATGTGAATTACAATCGAAATCATATATTATAAAGTAACATTAGAATACGTATAAAGCTGCCACAATAACACATTTTAGTGCTTCATTTTCTCATTCAATGAAATATTTTAATAAAATAAAAAATAGTATAATAATTATAAAATATAACTAGTCCAGACAAATTAGATCAAAAACCGCAAATAGCAGAAGAAGAAAAGGGAGATTTGTTGAATACATACCTCTAATCAACATACTGAAGTTGCTCTCAAAAAATAAAGAGATTGATGCTTTAACTCCTACTTATTTTAATTCTAAACTTATTGCTTTGCAATACCATTTATATTATATATAACAGGAAAAAGTTTTTATTTTTTACCCTATTGAAGTTTACGTGAGATTTTGTAGTAGTTTAAAAATAAAACAATACTTTTACAGATATGTGTGGATTATTACGTCTACATTATATGTATGTTCAATATTAGAAGTCTGTTAGTATATTAATTAGGCAAGTTCAAAGAACATATTTTCAACAATTCAACTTTCCCGATTTCTTTTCTAATTTACCTAGACTAAAATTTATTTTCTACAATTTTTATTGTTATTTAATTTTTGTGTAATATCAAAACTACTTTCAGACTTCTAGATTTGCTTAAGATCTACATGCTCTTTACTTATCGAGACCTTTTTCATCAAGCACATGGCTGATTTTGTTTTACTCGACATCATTAGAATCTTATAATATTTATATTCATTCATTTAAAGGACAATCAAAATGCATACAAAACTATATGAATATTAATAATATCAACTTGAAGTATATTTCTGTTTGTGTTCTCACTCTATACTAGATGTTTTATCTAAAATGTAATCAATCAAGTAAGAATATTTCAATTGACCATGACTTCCTCAATTTCTCTCTGAAAATTTTTATGCAATTGCTCGTAAATATGCAGATACAAATTTATTACAGTTGAAGGTTCAAGTAAATTGCACATAGATCTCGAGCTGCCCTTACAATATATAAAATTCGTTTATAGAAAGTAACTGAAAATTTTTAAAATGGAATTTTACAATATAATATATTATTTATTTATTGAAAAATAAATAAATAAAATGCAAATTCGATGCAAAAAATTCAAAAATAAGCACTCACCAGTGTTACGATGAAGACTTCTTTTACATTCTAAATTTGTGAAAACATGTTAAAATCATGTTCGTCATAAAAATAAATACTTTTTTAATTAAAACCGTTAGTAAATATAAACTACTCTAAAATATCATAAATAAATATTTTCAAAATTGTAAAATACCATTTCACATATTTTTTTTTAGATATTTCATATTATATAACATTCTATTTAGAACTTTAATTAAAATAAATTTGAAATTATTGTTTAATGTAAACAAACACTCATTTAATAAATTAATGCAATTGAATAATTATGCAATTAATACAACTTAACGTTTTCTAAATAACACAATGTACATGAGCAAATATATGAAATATTTTTCGTACGTAATTTGTAATGGAACAGTTTCGATATGATTTTATTAAATTGCTTCAGCCTTGAATGACGAAATTAATACATTTTCAATCAAAAAAATTCCAAGTTTTAAATATTGCACAACACTCAAGCCAGACAATTTTTGATTTAACTTTTTATTTAATTTACCAAATTTATCTTTGGTTTATGTTTATTACGTTATTTTTAATCTTTTTAAGGTGTACACTAACAAAAAAGGCGTTTCCAATTATCGTTACAACCGATTTTAAATATTAAAGCAATACTTACTATTTGAACAATTTAAAAAATAACAGTACAAAATGGAAATTATAGAAGTAAAAATGCATTTTTATAAATATCAACAAGTGAGAGAGTACTCCACTAATAACCATGATGATTCAAGCAACTTTAAAACAATGCCCATACATTTGATGTAAAAAGGCAGTAGTTACAATAATTAATAAGTTATCATTTACAATTAAAGGCCCTCACGTTTGTAATGCTGTAGTTATTTCATCGTGTATGGTGGCTAATTCTTGAATTCGAGATACTAACTGTTGATTAAGGGTTACGAGAACTTGCCGTTGCGATTCGTGAGCCCCTAATGCAACATCTAATTCAGATTGTGCAAGTTTTGCCGTTGTTTGTAAATCTTGATTTTCACGTTGCAAACTCTGCATTTAAAATTGTTTCAATTAATTTGTAATCTGACTAATTTCATGTGAAATTATTAGTTACCTGTGTAATATCTGCAATTTTATGAGATGCATACTGCTGTACTTCTTTGCCTTTATTTTCCAATTCTACTTCTAGTTGTTCTACTCGATGTCGTAAACTTTGAATTTCTTTTCGAAGTTCATCGGCAATGTCTCCTCCGCCTATAAATAAGTTTTAAAATTACACTACAAATCTGCTAACGAAGTTGTTTTAACCTTCCAAACCTATCTAATTTATTCAGAGAGTTCATATCCATTTATTTTTAATTAATTTAAATGTGTTTAGAATTTTCTATATTTAAAAATTGAGATTGCAATGCTCATAAAGTTTAGCATGACTGCACTCAAATTAATAAAATACCTACGTACTAATTAAAAAGCAGATTTCACATGAATTAACAACATAATTAAATTAGTCAATCACGTGCTTACTGAACAAATTTAATAGTAAATTCTAAACAAAACAGTAGGTACATATCAAATTAAAATTTTAACTTCACTTATTTATAATTTCAATTAAGTTTTAAGAGAAATGCAGGTTAAATGAACAATAAACAGAATTTTTTTATAAACTAAGTTGTATATTATTCAGCCTGCATATTTTTTAAACCTTGCAATTAATATTATTGCATGGGTTAATAATTTACATATGTATTTTTAGTTGTAATTTCATTAATTTATTTATTCAATCATCACCAAATAAATTAACTATTGTGAATTATAATTTCTGGAAATGATGAAGAGATCCCCATCACTTTCTCTAAAATATATAGTATTTTATTATTTCTAGTAATTAACATAATATTCAAAACAAAACCTTACCTCACTTAAACCGTTATATTTTAATTAAAAAAATTAAATTTGCATTTACCATATGCTGTAATCTGAAGTATTTAAAAACGGCATTGTAAGAAACTCTGAATAGATTTAAAATTATAAAACATTATATAACTGAATAACAACTTCATGGAAGCTATGTAAAGTTAGATATTATTTTCTGATAATTGAACAACATTGCAAAAGGCTGCACTTACCATATTTGCAATATCTTACATTTAGGTTTAATAAGCAAAAATATTACGAAAATTACTGTTTCACATAAAATTGTTGGTTTTATTTTAAAAATTCATATATCGTAAAAATTTGACAAAATTGATAAATAATAAATTAATAATAGAAATTATATAATGGAAATTTTGAAAACATTAATGAACTGCGGCATTTAATTTCTTTTATTTTTAATTATAAGTTTCTATTAAAATTCCTTTAATAACAGTAATTTAAATTTTTGTAATTACACCTTCTCATAATAAATTACTTAGTAACGATTATTAAAATTATTGAAAGGAACAAAAAAATCAAAACAAAGCTTTTAATAAGATATTGAGTGGGGTGCAATTTTACTGTCTTTTGTTTTCATGTGGTTACCATATTTGCTTGGCAAAGTGCAGCAATTCTTGCATTTCAAAGGGTTTACAGAAACTGAAAATTCTTAATTCTTATTTATTTAAATAAATATATATATATATTATATAAAATAATAAACTTTTAAATTTTATGACTGGATATTTTATACAGGATATAAACGTCCTTTTACCAACAGTATAGGTATCAATAACTTTCAAAGGGCTTTGTGACACCCTGTAACAAGGTGTAACCTTGAGCTGTATTTTCGCGAGGTACCAAAAGTAACCGGTTGCAACCGCTGCTATTTTGGCGACAAAACGGTTGTAGGGGAGGTAGTTTACGTTCAAATATTTACCTAACCGAAGCAACCGCTGTCAGGCAGTGGTTACATATAGCGGTTGTAGTGAAGTGCCCGCCACATTTAAAATTTGAATATTTCTTGAGTACTTTAACTACGATAAAAACATTATTGAGCACATTTCTTTGTATTTATGTTATACTTATTCCATTTATCTAGATTGTGAATTCAAAAATTGTAGGTACAATAATAGCTTTTCAAATAAAGTATCTAACTCTTCAAAAATATATTAAATTCCTAAAGATATTCACGTGGTAGTAATCACAAATAGCATAAAATAGTTCCGACAAGGAACTGTAAAATTATTTATTAATAATTACCACTATTTTTTTTTAATTAAAAATTCTAAGGTAAAGGTAAAATGCAAAATTAATAATTAAATATCGGCAAAAATAAAAATAAAATTAAACAAATCCAGGAAAGCTACTGCTTCGGTTAAATTGTTTTATTCGTATTAAAATCCAATTCTCTTTAAAATCTTAATTAGAATGAAGTTTTTGGGAATTCTGATACATAATTTACATTTCATACTCACAAAAAAGTAAATTATATTACTTGTTTCATTTTTAAAAAAGTATGGTTAGTTTCCATTTTCGCGGTCATTTAAAATTAGTAGTGGGAGAAGTACCAGTCGTAACCGCAAACAACCAACCGGTCCCTCGCGAAAATACAGCTTTGGTTACAACTAAATAAAGTTCTTAGTTTGAAACGAGCGCCAGCGCCAATTTCGACACTAGCAGACACAACTCGACTAACTGACGGGAGATAGATAGTAGCAAAATAGCGCAGTATTTATGTTAAAACTATTACAAAAGGGAGTAACGAGTAATTTTGTAGTTATATTTAATTGTATGATATAAAGGAAGGAAAAACTGAAGTACAAAATAATTAAGTAAGGTTTTGGAAATGTCTATAACGATAATTTACTGTAATCTAGCTTATAAAAGGGGAAAAACCTTTTTGAAAGCGGTCATGTTTTGAACTTGATAGAAAATGTTAATCCACATGAAACCTTCATTTCGGCAAATATAGTTAAACAGACATCTATAATTCATTGTTGTTATAATTGTTTAGTTATATCAATGTATCAGTAACAATGAAAAAGTTCCGCGATTAGTTTGAAGTATCGTATTCGAATTCTATTTATATTTTTGAGAATTTTATTTGATCGTTGACAACAATGAATGAATTCATATTTAGACTACCTATGCTAAATATTTTATTATTCTTAACCTTAGTTCTTAACAATGTATACATAACTCATGATGTTTATATTAGATTTGATATTATTTTATGCTTCATCCGATAATCCAAAACCGATAAACCGTGCGAATGGATCAACCCTTCTGCTTTTTGTAAATATCCTATTTCTTTATATTTTTGTTATTTAAAAGTATGATAAAGTTATGGACATGGCCACATCCGATTTTTTTTCAATATTATAAAAGAAGATAATTTATAAACTGTGATTTAAAAAATGTTCTGAAGGAAGATGTAAAAACAGAAGCAGAAATATTTTCTGGGAAGTGTATTAATGAGATTTTGATTAATGTGTTTAGTGCTATTAGTAAAAATCAAATTGAAAATAAATTAGGTTACATGTTTATACGGATGCAGATGTCATTCAAAATGTGAGACATTGCAATATATTTAATATTGAAGAAGCGGAAAAGACACTTTACGACAATAATTATAATAAAACTTTATCAGGAAGAAAGGTGCAAATATTCGAAAAAACGATGTTGCAATCAAACAGCGATATTTGGCATAAAGAGGGACGTATAAGAATATCTGCAAGTTCAAAAACAAGCACATCAAATAAAATCATTAACCAGAAAAAATCCAATCAAATTAGCAGAAGAATTTTTAAATCCACGTACACTGATAGCAAAAGCTGCATCAAACATCAAATATGGTCTTCAAACAGAAATTATTGCAAGAAAAGCATATGAAAACATTCACAATCTAGAAATTTTAGAAGGTGGTTTAATAATATCTTCAGATTCTCCGTGGTTATGTGCAAGCCCAGATGGAATCATTATATATTGAAAAACAAAAACCGCGATCCATTGTTGACGACGAATGCTTCCTAATTTATTATTAGGAGGAAATTTATAAAAACTAATGTTACATTCCGTATTACCATACGTATTTGTACAACCGATAACACAATAATTACTATTTCCTTTTCTATTTTCTTTATTTGTCATAGTTTAAACAAATAAAGCACTTGCTACGATAAATTCAAATTCGTAACAGTGCGAAGCTCTCCTGTCGCTAGTTACAAAACACGCCGTTACGCAGCGCTACTTGTACTCGCGCACGGTCTCTATACTGATGAGTGATGACTCTCAACGTACCGTTCAGCCGAAATATTTCTGCTGTCATAAAGCATACCCAGCTGCTTTATTGATGTTACTCAACGGTTGGCACCCGCTGAACGTGCCCAATGCATAAGAAACGTCAAACGCCAAAGTTCGCTAGCGGATAAAATTTGTACTTAGGAAGGAACAGAAATGCAAGTGGATAAACTGAGCAAATATTTTTTGTTTACCTTTTCTGAAATGACAACCAAAGTGAAGTTTTAAGTTTAAATAGTTTTATTCGTATTTATGCACCATTCGCGGAATTATCTTATCAAATACAACACTATCTTTGATTTCTACCCTGATAATTCACTGACGCTCGATCGCTTTCGTGATTTTAGTCAACCAAGTTTTCTCTCGCTAAATTACTAATCACGTATTCGTAGAAATTAAAAATTATCCAGATAAATCAAAGCTCTTGTGGTATTGCTTGCAATAAAAGTGTTGCTTTTTTACCAACATTACATTCTCTGAGTTACTAAAAATCTAACAATCTAACCTAATAGGCCCCATAGACCTGCCAACAAATTGCGCAACGGAGGCTGTTGTGCAAACAGTTGTATAGAGTATAGTGTTGTTTGACGTGCTGTGCAACTATGGGCATATATGGGTGATAGGCCCCATAGACCTGCCAACAAATTGCGCAACAGAGGCTGTTGTGCAAACAGTTGTATAGTGTATATGTGTATAGTGTTGTTTGACGTGCTGTGCAACTATGTGCATATATGGGTGACCTTATTACAACATGTTTGTACAAAGAACATGTTTGCGCAATTTGTTTGCAGGTCTATGGGGCCTATGACCTTATTACAACATGTTTGCGCAATTTGTTTGCAGGTCGATGGGGCCTATAAGTTAAGGAGAAGTTAGATGAAAACGCGTTTTATTTACAACTTAGCAATTGAAGAGAAATTAAATTTTACGCTTGTTTTATGATTTTTCCTTATGCAACTAATGCTCATACCTATAGTCGATACTTCGCTCGATCTCAGACTTGAGCCAGACTTAAGTACAAAATCGACCAATCAAAATGAACAATTTCGTACTTAAGTTGTACTCAAGTTTTGCTGGAGCCAAGCTTCGACTATAGGTACGGGCATAAGCTAGGTTTGAACTAACCTAGGTTCCGAATACCCGACTGCACCATCATCTTCAGGTGTCATAAACTAGAGGTGGCCAACAGGTCGATTGTAAAGCGATTTTTAGTCAATCATAACTGTTGACACTAATCGTGATTCATAATAGGCTGAGGAGGAAACCGCTGGAGAAAATTTGATTTTTTTGAAAGGGAAATCTTAGAAAAATATTAGGAAATCCAAGGAATCTTAAAAATTACAGATAACTTTACTTTTTCAACTTTTTCGAAATCATAAGACAATCCAAGGACATTTTAGGAAATCCGAAGAAATCTAGAGAAATCCAAAAAAATGTTATATTAAAAAGAAATCTGGTTTACAAAAATTGAGTCAGTGGTTTTTTTCTCGTAATAAGCTAAAAAATTGGGTTTTTGTCTACTTTTACCTTGATAAAAAATACAATTACGAGTATTATTTATATGTCAATATAATATTAATATTATATTAAGTTAAGATTTTAATACGTAAGTAGATCGCAAATTTTTTTTAAGAATCACACTCAATAGAATACTATAATATAATGAAGTTGCCCACCCCTACCATATACTATGTAGTGCCTACTCTTTGGTAGTGCGTAGGCGATCACTTGGCAGAAGCCAAGATGACGTACTAGGGAATTTAATTAAGGATGTATAGGAGATACAATCGGAGACAAAAGTAGGATTAATTTGAATATCACGAATATTGGTCTTATATGTGTAGTAAAATACTTTTTAAATATCATAAACGATGAACAAAGTTATAAAAATGCATGAAGAAAGGTTTTTTTCGTTTAAATCGGTTCATTTTCTGAAATTACAAATATTAAATTTGACATAACAAAATTTTTATTAGTGACTATCCCTGCAATCCAACCTACTATCTAAATAAAAAATGTAATAATTTTTATGAGTAAAACTTGATATTTGTTGTTAAAACTAATAAAAACCGAGATATACATAATATTTTTAACACCAAAAAGTTTTAAATATGTTTAGGGTTCTTTTAACGTCGAAATCTATTTTATTTTTAGCGAATTGAACGTGACAACTCTATATCGGTTGTTCAATTACTAATTAATTTCTCGAGAACGGGGTAGTAAACCGTGATGAAATTTTGCTAAAATCTTCTTCTATTTATAAGCTATAACTACAGAAAATTTGAAAAAATTCTTATATTTTGATCATATATTTTAAGCTAATATATTATTCAATAAAATGATTTTTACATTATATAATTTTTTTAGAATTTCTTAAGATTTAGCTTTAGATTTTTATTTACGCAAGTATTTTACTGTTTAACACCTTGTGATTTTCCCTAAAAACAGACTCTTAAGCAAAACGATAGATGTGATTTTCTTGAATTTTAACAAAAAGTCAACATCAAATTAAAACTGCAAGAACTATTGAACGGTTTAGTGAATCTATTTGAAATTTTTTTTATTACATCTCAAAGTCAATGATGACATGTGTACCAATTTTCATCGATATCTTATATTTTTGAGTTTTATTTTTTGTCTCCTATACATCCTTAAAGGAGTCGTTTCCAATTGCCTTCCCCATAACCCACAGATCTTTATTGGGCTCATAGATAAGAGAGATAATATAGATAGGCAACTCTCCGTTCTTCGGCTTTAGATCACAGCAGTATATTCAATGTAACCAAGATTTGAACTGCGGTCTCTTATCTATGGGCTACCCGCTTCCCAGTCGGCCGGTGTAGGCTTAACGCCAAAATAACTTTTATTCAAATTCTCAAAAAAAAGTTAAATTTTATAAAATTAAATTAAAAATACCTAGTTCAGCATAAGGTCTATTGAAACAATAATATATTGTCCGACGTCTTGGGTAGTTTTTTATTGACCAATTTTCAAGACTAAAATGTAATAAAATGGAGTACAATTATTATATTAAAAATATTAGTGTTTGACAAATTAATGTCATATCTACTCATAATAATATGGACAATAATTTGTTTTGTAAGGAACACGAAAATAGTCGTCTATAATTTAGTCAGAAATAAATTAAAAATTAAAATTAAATAGATAAAACGTTAAAACAGAATTTGACCAAAAATCATGTCGTCGTTTTCATGATATCTAGGATGTGGTTGTATCCACCATGAAAGTATTGCACATCCCTTTTATCATTTTTTGTAATGGACCTTTTTCTAAAATCAAATTTAAATAAAAGTCAACCATAATTTACTACTTATTTTTATAAAATTATTTTAAACTGTTTATGCTAATCTAAAAAAATTAATATTAATGAAACGGAATTGTTTAATATTTGCATAAACATTAGATCATGTTTAATTACATATTTACTATATAATTTTTTTATTCAAAAAATTCATATTGCATTTTTTCGTAATACTGTAATAATAGTATATTATATAAAAAGGGCAAAAAATAGCTTGTTGTCCACTTGAGCAATTAATACGCAGTAGATGATTAAATAAAAAGTGCCTGTTAAATATGAAATACGTTTGTCATAGATATCTGTTATGACCAAATGAGTTGATATTATTAACAGGTTAACTGCCATGGCACACGTTGGCCGTCACGTTGGTGAGGTGGATACATGGGCGCCCGAAGGAATAAATTTCAGTGGGGGCAACTACATATATTTACAGTTTCCAAATTTCATTATGTTGTTTCCTATGTTATTTTTTTTTAACAAAAAATTAAAAGTTTTATTGAAATAGGTAATTATTACTATTTTTTTAATATTTCTAAAATCATGTTTTACTAATACAGTAGAACCCCTCTATAACGAGAGCTCAAGGGACCAGCCTACTTACTCGTTATAAGCAGATTTTCGCTAAAAACAGTCAGTTTAGTATATAAACAAAAGTCAAAGGACCTAACTTTTACTCGTTATAGCCGATATTTTGTTATAACCGGACTCGTTATAGAGGGGTTCTACTGTATAATAATTGTCAATTAAAAAGAAATGTAAAATTGTTTTTTTTAAAATAAAAATTGTTTTTTATTCTTCCATTCAATTTCCCAGTTACGTTTACATCGCTATCCCCTTATTAAAACAGATTATTCCCTCCTTCCTGTTCCCACCCTCTCCCTAAATGACGTTTGTTTCAATTTTATCAATTATCATCCCATTAGTTCGAATAAAGAAAATACGTCAACGGTCAAAGTAAATACGATTTTTAAAACAAGATTTTAAGTAAAACTATTATTGCTAGCAGACTCTTCCCCAATGCAATTGAGGAGATCGCCAAAAATTAGGTTATCTGATACCGCAGTTATTAATTATTAACATCATTGTGACAAAGCCTTTGTCCCTACAATCAGTAACCCACTTAAATCTGGTTAACAATACTACTTGTTTGGTCGTCATTAATTGGTAATTTGTAAGAAGTAAACATTTAGTTTATTTTTGGAAATATTACTGAGCAACAAGAGCAAATTCATGGTGTTTATACATAAGCAAAATTTGTAACTTTAAGCTACTATTTATAGCTTAACTACCTTAAACATCTAAGTACCATTCAGACAGAAGATTGCATTTGTATTGCATAAATTATTCTGCAGCGTAAAAGTTGTAAAGCAGTATATCAAGTGAAACCATTCACATAAGATTAATGACTTATAAAATGTTAAAAAGTTAACTAATGTTAAACTTTTGTTACCAACGCTAAAGAAAATGTACCTTGCTGTCAACCAAAAATTTTACATAATTTTAACTTAAAAACTGTAATATTTTTTTAACTCTTAAAAATGATGTACAGTTTTAAGCAATACCAACAACGTAATGCCCTCCTCTGAACATAAGTGGACAACTCGAAGGGTTTAAGCTATTTCCATATTGCAAAAACTAGCTTATAGCTTGGTTACTTTTAGAAAGTAACTTCAGCGTTGGTTCTGAAAATAATACACTAAACTAAACGCGACCTTGTATTCACTTCCGGTAAAATCCTTTTAGCGTCAAAGATGCAGAAATATTGTTACAAAATTAATTAATTAATAATGTTTCATGGAAACACAAATAAACTTCTTTTTAAAAACTAATGCTGGGTTTCACAAAGGTTAGTTAAATTTTAATCTATGATTAAGGGTTTTCAACAATAAAAATTCATTGTTGTGACATTGTTGAAAATCCTTAATCATAGATTAAATTTTAACCAGCCTTTGTGAAACCGAGCATAAATTATTCAAATATTTTTGAAGATGTTATATGTTATAAAAAAGACAGTTTGAAATTCTTACCTTTACTATTTTCAAGATCTGATTGATACTTGGCTTTCATCCGCATGTTTTCTTCTTTATAACTATGAAGTTGACGCTTCCATTCATCAACATTAGCTGTACTCTCTTGTAAAGCGCTCGTTAGTCGTGCGTTATTACTTTTTAAAGTTGCCAGTTCAATTTCCCACTTTTTGGCATTTGCAGAGCTAAAAAAAAACAAGCACTAATTAGAAACATAAATGTAAATCAGACAAAACGTACATGCACTAATTATTAATAATTAAAAACATAGATCAATTTTCCACTTGCGTAAATGCGGCATGTATAATAAAATAAAAAATTGTTAAATGGAAATTTAAATTACCTACCAATAAAATCATTTAAATAATTTAAAAAAATACCATTTTGCGGTGTTGCATAAAAAAATTCTCACATGGTGCAACTAAGTTTTACATCAAAGTGAATAATATAAAATTTAACTGTTACATACATATACGTAGTATGCAACAAACAAAAACTAATTGAATACAAGAAACTTGATACCATTGTATTCATAATAAAGTATTATTTTTATTAAATAAATACCTGTCAAAATTTAAAAGCCAGTTATCATAGAAAATCAGCTTGTTTTGTAACAAACAAAAAGTACAAAACCCTCATCAAAATATAATTATTTAATTATTAATGTTTCAAATTACTTGACAAATTACTACTTCTTTTCTAATTTTAAAATCGCTCTTTCTACAACCAACATAAATGTAATTCATAAGTTACCTAAGTGAAAATAAACCAATTAACCAATTGTTTTGTATTGCTTTTCATGATAAAAGCTTCCAATATAAAAATTTAAATTAACACTTTCATTGGTAATATGTAAGTACACACTTTAATAAACAGGTGGTGATGTTCAATTGCATAACTGTGTTCGGCCAAGCAATTCCAATTGCTCTATAAAAATAGAGCATAAAGAAATACGTTTTGAGCACACATAACTCTTATTTCCCTATAAATTAGATATTTATAATATTACATAACAAGTTGCATTAAAAAATAAATTTATAAAAGAAATCCTATTTTTATTTAAATATAATAATCCATTTTAATCATTTCTTCAGGCAAGATTATGGTACATTTTAAATTGAATTAACAGTAAATATTGTTATTTATTTAAACAGCAACTAAGAAATTAAGGAAATAAATGAGCATTGAAAAGTTTCATTTAATAAGCATTGTTATTTGACAATACACTAAACTGAACATAAATTCGCTTTCAATATTTTATTATTTAATCATATCAAATAATTAAAACTAGCGACTTATTTTTTGTGAGAGTTCAACATAGGACATGTATAAAATTTAAAAGAAAATCTGTACAATTAATTGTTCATCTTAATAAAGAATAAATTTTATAAAATCTCTGACTAATACAAAAAGCGGAAGTGTGCAGGTAATTGTAAAAATAAACTTTAAAAATTATAAGTATAAATAATAATTAATCGGGTTAACTGGTCTTCCTGCAAACATTTCATTTTCTTCATTTTACAAAATATAAATTTAATATAACCCATGATTGAAACAAAATAAAGAAAAAAAAGTCTTGGAGATAAGAACCCAAATACACTGGTGACCGGCGCAGCTCCCCAACTAATTATTCCTTTTTAATAATATAAAAAATATTTTATAAATCCTCAAAAATACAATACAAATCTGTATATTAAGTTAACGTTTATTCTTTTTCGATAGGGAAAATAATCATTGATGAAGAGCATCGAGAAGCGTCCTCGATAATATTACACTTTTTTTTCCAAGAAATTGACAAAAGTCTATTAAAGAAAACCTCGTTATAAATCTTTTCTTACTAAAAATTAAATATACAAAACGTACATGTACATGAAATTAATTTAATCACAATACATTAAATCAAACACCAACCATAAAAATTGCCTATACCAATAAGCATCAACCGTAAACAGTTTCACTTTTGTGAAGTACTCACAATTTTAGATAATCTAAAATTAAATGAATATAATGTAATACACATTAAATTGTTAGTCAATCAATTATTCAAAATGTATGTATTCTTCAAGTATACACGATATATATACTTTATATTAAAACTTACTTAATATACAGAGAAAGTTAGGAAGGAAGAAGTAAGATTGCAATGCAACTAATTGGATGGTAGGTGGTGTCTACTATAAAAAGTGGTTGGATATTTTGGACAATATCAGTTTCTTTCAACAGTTTGTTCAGTAATATTTACTACAACAAATAAAATAATCATAAAAATGGCTTTATATTACCAGGCAAGTGGATAAAAATAAAAGTGTGATAATATAAATCAGTGCATAAGATTGAAATTTGTGGAGTTCTAAAGGATAATTTTTTATAGGTTCTCGTTGCTTTCGCCGTTTTCGCCTCATGTGTTCAAGCTGGACTTATAAGTTACGGAAGTCATGATCTAGGTGGTCATGATTTAGGAGGTGATTTAGGAGGTCATGATTTAGGAGGATTAGAATATGGAGGTGATCATGGAGGTGATGAACATGGACATGAAGACTATCATGTAAGTACTACTAAAAGAAGATATACAATATTCGGTTTAATCGTTGATTTATTTAGGCGTATCCCAAATACAACTTCAACTATGCAGTGCACGATCCTCATACCGGTGATGAAAAGCAACACAACGAACATAGAGATGGTGATACAGTCAAGGGAAGCTACAGCTTGAAGGAAGCCGATGGCACCACTCGTGTTGTAGAATACAAAGCCGATAAACATAGTGGATTTAACGCCGTTGTTCATAAAATTGGTCATCCCCATCACCCAGTAGAACACAGCTATGGTGGGCACGATGAAGGATATGGTGGTCATTATTAAAAGCCCTTATTCAAATTTCAAGTGATCTTATAATTCTTATATTATGTTAATTATATTGTTGTAATTTCTCTCCTTACATGTGATAAAAATACAAAAAGTATTATATACCTACTATTAATAAAATATTTTTTTTAAACTTATATTTACTTTTATTTCATCCAAGAAAATGATTTTAAGTTATTAGAAAACAAATTAATTTAAATAATTAAAAAATAGGTTAATCATTTTGCAATTTCACTTTCACTTGCATTTCTGGTATTATTTTAAAATCTCTTACTTCAAAGGAAAAGACAAACCACATCTCATTAATAATAAATAATTTAAATAATTGATTCAAAAGAATATTCCATAAAAGTAAAACAAATGAAACTATCGACCAATTAAGTTACTAAAGCTGCAGTGAAAGACTTAAAATTTAAATAATGCTATATTTATGTACATAATGGATATTCAAATAAGATTAACTTTATCTGATCTAATTAAAACTTGACTAATGTAAGTAAACTTGGTAAGCTCAAATAGGCAATAAGAACTTTCATAAATTCATAAACTTGAGTTAAGAATTTGAACATTTATGGTAATTGACCAAACAAAATAGAAGCAATAAATTATTTGCATGCATTTAAGCTATTGCAGACTAATATATTTTAACATAGAGTTTCTTATTACTCAATATTTATATTAATAATTAATAAAAAATAAATTAATCAGTTGTCTAACAATATTTCGAAGTAATTTTACCTTTCTTATTGTTAATTTTAAATAAACCAATTACAAATAGAAACTGACCTTTGTGCAAGAGCCAGCTTGAGCCTATCATTTTCATACTTGATCTGGGCAGCATCGAGTTGTGTAGTATTTACTGTTGTGGTATTTCCCGGTTGACCATACGATAATTTTTCAGACTTAACTTGATGGCTTGGACTTTCGTTGCTCTGAAAACCTGACAAGGAATGACTCCGTAAATGAGGAAGAGAATCGTCATCTGTTTTACTTGAATTAACTTGTGCACCTATGCATTATAAATTCAATGCTTTATTTTGAAGAAATATTGAGTGCAAAATTTATACGGTTAGCATGCACACTGTGTCCTATGATATGACGATATGAGCCTTTCGTATTAAAAATAGTGTAAGCTTTTTATATTACATTCGACATTTAAAAATGAATAGCTTAATGATCAAATTGCAAGTAAAACTATCTTTAATAAGAGATTTCTTTTTAATGATTATGTTTACATAAATGCACCATCAAGTTAGAATTCCAAAATTGCTTTAATATGTCCAATCGTTGGGTACTGTTAGACCTTTAGTTTGGCATCGAAAAAATGCCCCTAATGCCCAGTTTAACGCTGTACTACATTACAAAATTTCTTGTATAATTTTGTGAAAGAATTTCCGTCAAAAGTTCTCTTGGTCTAGTTCAAGCATAGAAAACTTGGGAACTTTTTTCTGATGCCAAACTAAAGAGTTGAAGCTAAAACATTCGCATTTCTAAGTTATTTCCATGCAGACCCCTTTTTCGATGCGATGATTAAAAAAAATGATTTTATCTACTGCAAATTGAAATCAGACACAATGAATTTATAAAAAAAATTACAATTGTTACCAGGTGGTTCCAATAGATTTTCACCAGCTAAATCGGGAGCTGCGGTAGCTGCTCTTGCAGTTATTGGACTTGCATTGGCACTAGTGACAGGTGTTACAGCACCATTAGCAGTCACTTTATTGATTGCTGTGCGTGTTGCTTCCTTAACTTCATTAAATTTATCGATAAACTACAATCAAAATACTTCCATTGAATTTGATTGCTTCATATTTTATTAAAATTCAATCACAAACATGCTAGCAAGATATGAATTGACTGTTTAGAAAATCAAATGTTTGAGAGAAGAATTCAAGTTTGTTGTTAAAAATGTTACCTTCTGTAATTCAGCTTCCGACGAAAACCCAAGTCCATAAACAGTATTGGCACGAACATCAGACCATTGTCCAAATTTTTGTGAAGTCTTAGTAAAAGTCATATTGGGTGTGACGGTGCTGTTAATGACAGCCTTAGAGCCTTCCACACTAATAATTCGGTATAAACTGCGTGACGAATCATAAAAAAATGAAACGTTTACTGCAGTACTAGAGGCTGGCATCCACGATCGTTTTGTTTTGGGGTCGATGTGGAATACGTGAGCCTTGCAGGTAAATATTGGCTGCTCCCTAAAACCACATTCGGGTAAAATTCAGATACATCGAAATAATAAAAAGGGGAGTGGTTAAAACATGTTTACATTTACTCAGAGAATAATTTAAAGGTAAAATAAAAAGTAATGAATTTTTTCAATTCCAATTTAAATTAACGACAAATTCAGAGTATTAACGTTAATTGTGGGTAATTTAAAAGGGCGAATTATGATAATCTTATAAAAAAATTACCCCATTGTGTCCTTTCCCGACGTCATTTATAAAATGTTATAAACCATGTATGTTAAACAATTAATTTATATTAAAAGCACAATAAATACATTGAATTTATTATTAAATGTCACTGAAAATTAGACTTGACACACCATGTTTATTGTATTACAGGGAAACCACTAGACAGAAAAGCCAATAAAATATCCCCAAAGTGTCAAATTTGACACTTCACGTGACAATCTATTAATTTAAGCGGATTGCCAACTTCGCTAAAACTCGGACATTAATCTTGGACTTTTTAAATAATATACTTTTGATTCAGAAATTATTTATAAATTAATTATGATTGCTGTAAAAATACCCCAAAAACATAAAAGATAAAACAAATATAAAATTAATCCCCTTGGTAGTGCAGTGTTGCTCATTCATAAACACCAAATTTAAAATTTTCTTTTCGTCAACCAACATGATTACAAGAGACGTGGGAAGGTCCTATAATAATTAATAATAATATATTAGAACCTTCTTTCTAATGCATGAATTAAAAAAATATATATAAATTTAAAAAAATAATAAGATAATTTTTACTTAAACTTTAAAAAATAAGAAAAAAGAAATAAAAATTATTTTTATCTTATTTGATTTTATTTACTTTATTTTCATTATTTTAGATTTTCTAAAAAAATTTCTTAAAATCTGATGTGGTCATTTCGGGACGACCACAGCAGATTTATTATTGCCATATCGCATTTGCATAATTGAGGGGCTCAGAAGCCAAGGGGTTCAAGTCAACTTTTTTTCAAAATCAAGTTATAGTGCAGAAATAATAATAAAATTATTATTACCTATAGTTTTATGAGTTATGAGGTTATGACTATCTGGACCGTTATTACCTAAAATAAACGTCAACTTTTTATTAATATAATTTAAATTCTAAAAGTTTGTATTTTTATAGAAAATATATGATTTATACCTTTTGGAGGTTCAAAGAGGTCCTGGTCAAGCCTCCCCCTAGTTATGCCAATACGGCACTGATCGAACACGAATGAGATTTTACATTTTACGACACGAATTAGTCGAATGAGAGTTTCAAAAATAGCACTTCTGGTTATTATTGGTTTTTACCACGTAAAAGTTACTTATTATTCATGAGTACCTATTCATGTTTGTGTTTTTATTTTAAAAAACAAATGCAAAATTGAGAAATACATCATCCTATTGGTATGGGTATGGCGCAAACAATTACTATTACGAGCGATTTGACGCAATTGTTTAAACGTGTGTTTTGTTCGACGCGAACGTTTAGACGCAAATCTATTTGAAGCAAACCCGTTCGAAAACAAATCATGCGCGGAAAGAGAGCCTGAAATTTGAAGTTACGCCACTGGCAAAATTAGAAATTTTAAGAGAACTAAGAGAATTAACTGATTTGCAAGTTATTAATATAAAATTTAAAATACATAAGTAGTTAATAAATAACATTATAAAAATTTATTTTATTATTATTTAAATATTTATTAAATTTAAAAATTGCCGCTACAAACGTTTAAATTGAAGTTGGCTATAATCGGGGGAGTGTTCTGTAGTTGTTTACCATCTAGTTCGTAGTGGCAGTACTGGAAATCGTCCATTTGAGTTGAACTCGTAGAACCACGTTTTTCTTGAAAGAGATTTTCATAATTACGAAGTAAGTAATAATCTATTTTATTTCTATTATATTTAGCTGTCGTTGTAGTTAGTGGTAAAATTGTAATTTATTATTTGTAGTCATGGGTCGCGTACGTACTAAAACTATCAAGAAAGCCTCGAAGGTTATCATAGAAAAATATTACACGCGGTTAACTTTGGACTTCCACACCAACAAAAGGATTTGCGAAGAAATTGCAATCATTCCAACCAAACCTTTACGCAACAAAGTGGCTGGTTTTGTAACCCATTTAATGAAGCGTTTGAGGCATTCTCAAGTTAGAGGAATCTCCATCAAACTGCAAGAAGAAGAAAGGGAACGTCGTGACAACTACGTTCCAGAAGTTTCGGCTTTGGAGCACGATATCATTGAAGTTGATCCCGAAACTAAGGAGATGTTGAAGATGTTGGATTTCAACAACATCAGCGGCTTACAATTGACACAACCCGCAGCAAATGCTTTCACCAGACGTGCATAATGTAATTTATAATTATGTTAAAATAAATTTTGTAAGTTACATTTAGTTAGGGTTTTATTCATTTATTGTGTTACTCAACGGGAGGAATTTTTTTGTTAAAGAATTCATTCTTACAGTTTTCATGAAATAAGTAATTTCTTTGCCCTGTTAGGAATAAATTTTTAACTTAAATTAGGAAATCGGATTTTTAGAAAATATTCTCTAAAAACAAGTGTTGAAGCTTAATTTAAATTCTTGCTCTACTTTGTATTTTTCAAAGAGATTTTGGTAATAAATTTCAAGGGTTACACCTATAATTTTTGCAAGTTTATTTTTAGTAAGCTCAGTGAGGGTATGCAGGGGTATGGCATACCACCACTTTCAAAATTGCAGAAACGTACGCTAACTTATTTAACATCATCAGACGCGTATTTTTTTAACACCTAAAATGTGTTGGGTCCTTCACTACAGTTATTTAAACCAAAACAATATGTGTCATCGTTGATTACATCAGGAAGATGGGATGCGGATTACACCAGATGGCCAAAAGGGCAACATGAAGCCATTTGGAAACATATTTAAGTAGCGTAGTAAATAATTATACTTACTTGGTTTTTTTTCTGTCAAATAAAAGTACATAATCTATTCAGTTCCAATAAATTCGTATTTAATACCCATACCCCCAGTAATTATATTCCACTTTGACCACTGAGTAAGCTTCGTTGAAAAACCAATTTAGTTCACAAAAAATTAAATTTTCCAAATTTCTGTTTGGCAAAATCTAAAGTTCCCCAAATCCAACCTATTCTCCATATTCCTAAATATTATAAAAAATAAATTTTTAGAGGTATGGTGATGTCCCAATATTTTGTTGGAACTGTAATCGCAAAAACAATTAAATTTGCCCTTATATGATATCTGGTTCTGATTTTTATCCAACAAGATTTACGGCAAAGGAAATTGTGCGTTTTATTGCTCAATTAAAGCATCAACATGTTCGGGAAGCGATGTAATAAAAGACCATATTGAAGGAACGTTTCTTTAATAAGAATTTTGAACAAGGAGCAGAAATACTGACAGTAGAATAATATTCTAATACCTAAATAATTTTTCAGAAAATATATAACACTTTGCACTAATATATTTATATTACATATTATCTATTATCACTATAATTTAGTAATGGAATGTATAAACATTTTTAAAATGCAATAATTACCAAATTTCAGCCCCTACTAACCTTCAAGACACATAAGAGTTTCTTTAAATTAGAATAAAATGTGCCCGATGTAAATTTAAAATATTGGCAGTTATTGAATATTAATTAGTAAGGACGAAATTGTGAAAATTATGGCAAAAATTATGAGCCATTTTAATCACAATAGCAACTTGTGCCCTATTTTTCAATGTTTGATTAAAAACTCTTAAAATTAGCGCTTGAATTTCATAGCAATTAAAATAATTGTCTTTAATTAATTTAAAAAGAAATATTAAATGAGTGACTAGCAATGCATATTAGCAAAATAAAATATCTTAAAATTGAAAAAGAAACAAATTTTAGAATTTGCTTCGTTTTCTTGCAGTTCAAGCACCAACTTATACATTATGCACATTAATTAGAAAAACAATTTACATTACCAATTAAAATCACAGAACAATTAAATAGTACATCTTAAAATATTTGCACACTAAATGCAAATTCAAGTTTAGTGTTTATGTAATTTTTTAATTTACACAATAATTACATTTTGAGATCTTTTTTAAAACTCATCTTTGACAATATATTTGTTTTATAAAAAAAGATAGGTGGAAGTATTATTGGTTTTAAAAAATTATATTTCCTACAGTTTTATTATACTTTAGCACAAGGTTTTGGAAGTCACAAATAAAAGCATTAATTTACCTTAGTGAGAGAGGCAGTTTACATCAAAATAAAAAAAAATGGTTTAAAACTTGGAAGTAATTAAAAATGTGGTTAAGTAGATATTCTAAAACCATTTTTTTGTATAAACTTTGTATGTAAAAATAACATAAATCTTTTCTAAATATTTCACACTGACATTAAATTTCTCAAACATAACGAATTGAAATTATATTCAAAATAAAATTAGAATGCTTACAGCTTTCAATAAATACATTTCTTTCATTAAATAGAATTTTCTTTAAGTAAAAACTAATTTAAAAACATTAATTAACAAAAAAATAGTGCATTTCTCTGTATACAATTGTAAATTTAATCGATTAATTTTTCAGTCGTACTTCATTAAGGAACTATAATATCTCAACTTAAAAATTAATTATTAAAATAATACTTCTTATATTGAAATCGGAGAAATCATATTTTCTGTTAACTCAAAAGTGTCAAGCATGTAATTTTTAAAATAAATTGAAAGCAATAATAAAAAAATACTAAATTTATCAGTACTTTCAATAAAGGCATCATGTGTATGTGTTTCAAATACAACAAATACAACTTTAAGCTTCATGCTCATTGCTGTTAATACTAATTAAAGCTTCAGTTTGCTCCGACTGTAACTCAGGCATTCTATAACTAGAAAACGCTTTTAATAAATAACATCAAGAATGGTTTAATTAGGTAACTCACCGAATCAGTCTTGTTCGACGACAAATTATATTATATGCACTGCGTAACAGATCAAAAAATGGATCCCAATTCTCGTAATGTGCTAGAAGACTGATTATTAAAAATGCCACTAAAATTGGTATGGTACCAGTATAAAATAAGAAAGAATATGACACTTTTTTAAAAATCACATCTGTCAACATCGTCAATGGAATTGTTAAACTTATAGACACTGTTGCTATTAACGAAGATGTTAAGAAGCAGCCCCTGCATAAATAAATTAATGGTTAATTAATTTCTTTGTAAGAAGTTAATTAAAATAAAATATTTTTAATTACCATAACCATAGTGCTTCGGAAATTACAGTTCCTACTAAACCATTCAGCAGTAAAAATAACCACTGATTTCTTGTGGGCCATTCAAATGTTTCCCAGTCGCAATAATGTAGTAAAAAGAACATTGGCCACAGTAACACAAAATTAAATAAACCAACAAATCCTAAAACAATTTAAACTTACAGACTGAATGGAAATTAAGTAAATTGGTACCAAAGAAAATGGGGATATCCATTTTGTCTTCATGATCAACTTTTTTTCTTAAAAATACCAAATAAGTTGCATATGCGAAAGCACTTAAGAGTGATAGGACCACTCCCATTGGTACATGAGAAGATTCCATTTTCATATCAGAAAAACTAACCAACACCTAAAAATGTTTAATGCTGAAAAATGTAAAACTAAATAATATGTAATTCAACTTACCATACCACCAATCGATATCGATACTGCAATTAGTTTAGAAAATGTAAATTTATCTGAGCAGTTTGATGGAAAAATTGCCGATAAAACTAGAGTAAATAAACTAGAACTGGAAGATAACAAATTCACTACACCGGCTTCGGTCTTTGCTAAAGCTAACTGGTAAGTGTAGTTGGCTGAAAACCACTAAAAATATTATTGCTTAGCAACACAGCAAATACTTAACCTATTACTTACTAATAAACAAAATATAAAAGCAATTCTGGCTACTTTATAAATTGGCAGTTTAGTAGCCGCTCTCTTGGCTAATTCTCCTGCTCTTATGGAAGCTTGATAGGAAAGTCTTGCTAGTAATGCTTCAGAAGCTTCGGATTCCGACATGTGCCTGACTTCTGCTAGTTTGTTAAATCGAACAGAACGAATAGACGAATCATCGCTTTCAGTGCCCGAACTTCGTTCTATTGTTTCTCTTTCGGGGGTTTTCACAGGAACATATGTGGGATTACTCTAAAAATGTTTTACTTAAACTTGCTATCCTAAGAGTCAGCTTGAAATTGAATATAAGATTAATTAATCACTTACAAGGCTATTATGTACGGTGTCGGAATAATAATTTTCATCTTCCATATTTGGATCAATAAACTAAAAAATTTCAATCAGTAATAAAGAAAAATATTATCGTTTCAGTTGTTTACTGTATAATTTGAAGGCGAATTGCAATAATCTCGCCATGGTGGCCACACACAAAATCCAAGTAAATAAATAGTAAACAACGATGTTTTTATAAATGTAGTAAAAAAAGGTTTCTCGAAGGCTTCATCTAGGTATATATACTAAAACGAGCGACATAAAATTATTTGTAGGTAGCACTAACGACGTAAATTATATTTGCATACCTTAGTTAGTTCTGACGATGATACCCAAATAATATCAACTACCAGCAACACAAACAAACCTAAAATGAGACGTTGTGTTTTTGATAACATGGAACCATTGTTTATGGATTCCATGCTTATATACTATTAGCATTTATCGTTTCCATAAAAACGCCGTATCTAATAAGAGTGGTAACCGTCGTCAAGTGTCACCCATAAATCAACAAATTTAATAACAGCGCTATTTGAACTAAAAGCATTCACTATAGCAATAATTAATAAATTATTAAGCCAATAAAATAATCACATATCGATAATTAGTACGCACATTAACAATTTTGAAGCATTCAACAATTAAAACTGAAAGAATAAACAAAGTAAACGAAGTAAATATTTGACGTTTGACAATGCAGTATGCAGTTGTCAAATTTTCTGTTTACGTCACGCCGTTGCATAGCAACCGCTTTGTCAACTTTTACGGATGTGAACTACCAGTTGGAAAATATTGTTTTACAATTTTTTTATAAATCGACTGATAAATAAATTTATAATGAGTTTCGTTGCAAACGGGAAACAAGATGCTCACCTTCAAATAGTTGGTATAGGTAAATTTCAACAAGCAATAATTATAAATTATTGTTTTCCGAATAATTATTAAATTCATATTATTATTATTATTATTATTAAGGAAATAACAAAATTTTTTATTTTAGACAAAAAGGTTAAAATGGCAACTGCACTTTTTGAACCAGATCCATTGGAAAAACTCAATTGGTTGATACATTTGTTACACGTTCGAGGCGAAACTGCCAAGTGTAAAGAATTGATTAAGAATGAAATTATTAAAACTAAAGGAAAACACGAATATGCATATTTTAAACAGGTAAATTCCACCTCGTTTGTAATCGTGAATTTTATAAAAAGGTGGGACAAACTTTAAAATATACAGTTAGTCCCATAAGAAGTGGGGCACTTCTATGTTAACAATGTTAAGGGTGCGATTTTTAGAACTGTTTCAAAACTTCAGTTACAGCTCAAAATTGGTTATAGATACAACTATGATTTTTTTTTTAACGGAAAGAGGAGAATTTTCCGAACACTATGATATATTTTTTAATCTGTTTTAATAACGGATTAAAATTTTGATTAATTTAATTTGCGATTTTATATAAAAAAGCACATTAATTATAATTCAAAATATATCATAGTGTAGTTAACATTGGAACCTTTAATATTCTGCATTGAAATCGTTTTAATATCAAGTATTATAAGTGCTGTAACTGAAGTTTTGTTTAGACTATATTTTGAATGATTTAAAAAAACCCGCCTTTTAAAACCAATCAAATTTTCTTTTCATTTTTTCCAACCAATTTTAAGTCTAGATAATCGCGCCACCTGTTGAAAATTTTTTCGTCTAAATGAAAAATTGCAGCCTTAATTGTACCTTTTCAAGACTATTTTTTTCACATAACAATCGATTTTACAGCAAAAATATTTAGACATTTTTTGTTGCAGATTTCTGCGCATTCAATTTTGTTTATAGGTATATACATTTTTCTATTTTGTCGCACCGTTTCTGACTGACAACGATTTAAGCAAGACACTGTAAAATTAAAAAAATATTGTCATCGGCCTAAGGCGGCGCGGCGTTCTCCTAGTTCGAATGCGTTTTCTAGTGACAGTTTCAGTAGAATTTAAACTAATAGATGGCCCTATTTCAGTTCTACTTAATTCAAGTGAGAATTAAGCCTTAGGGAGGGGTCTTTTTATTTTATATATTATTATAAAAAATATATATTTTATTTTAAAAATAAAATTTAATTTTTCTGAAACAAATAAGCAAGAATAATAAAAATGCTTTTATTTGCTATTAGTTTAGTAAAATTAGATAAAAATAAAACATTAATCGGTAAAGATCTGAATTTTGGTACACATGTTTATTACGGCTTCCTGTTAAACATACTAAAAGTCCTTGTCGAAATGTATTGCGCTCGAGCCGCCATCTTGGAAAAACGGTACACATTTTCAGGTTTTTGTCTATATCTCGGCAATTTATGCTGATTGAAAAAAAAAGTTCAGGTAAAAATTATAGTTTATTAAATTTTCTTCAAAAAAGTTAATACCTATACATTTCTTTGTATTTCCAACACTTAGGTTTAGACACTTCAGAAGGGATATGCATTATGCACGATGTTCATGCTTACTAGTGACGAAACTTTATGCGACGCATATCTTGCTTACATCTCTTTGTACTGGAGAAATAGTCAGTGTTAAAGGTAAAGGATTTACCACCTTGAAAAAATAAATTGACTGCATTGAAACGACAAAGCTGCAAAAACGCCTTCTGTAGCAACGTCGGATTACAGCTAAAGTATTAGAGATACAAAAAAATATATAGAAACTATTTTGAAGAATATTCAATAAACTTCAATTTTTACTTACACTTTTTTTTGTATCAGCACAAGTTGTCGAGATACAGCCAAAAAACTGAAGAAGTGTACCTTATTTCCAAGATGGCGGCTCGAGCGCAACAGATTTCAACGGGGACTTTTAGTATGTTTTGTTACGGTCCTGGAATTTTAAGATTTTCCACTTGTATTTTAACTAAATTTGCATAGGCGGCATTGCAATGCTAGTAATTGTATTTATTTGTTAACAACCCATTTTACCGTTATCCGCTCGGAGATAATTTTTAGCAGATTTTGATAATATTTTGTAGTTGTAAACTTGCTTTTACTTTAGAATAAAAGATTCATCTTTTCGACGAGCTTATCGGTGACGATTATTTTTGGAAGCTTTCCATATGGGGACGTCCATTAAGTACGTGAGGCAAAAATGGGGGGGGGGGGGGGGGTCCGGCAAAATCTCACCAAATCTCATTTAAAGGGGAGGGGGATCAATGAAAATCTCACGTCAACCTTTTAATTTAGAGAATATACATTATTATAATAGATAACATTTTGTATTTTAGTGTAAAAGTTTAAATTATTTACATACAACTTACTTAGTATTAATTTTCTTCTCGTATTTCACAGAAAAAAATGTAGTAAGTACATCAATGCTTAGGTATTTAGTGGTTTGAAGCAAAATACATGAACATATTAAATAAATTTAATTATTAAAAAATTATAGAGTAAATCTCACGTGAGAAGATAGAGATGGGGGGAGAGGTTCTGTCACATCTCACCAAGGGGGAGGGGGGGGTCTAAATTTTAAGAAAAACGCCTCACGTAATTTATGGACGTCCCCTATGCCATTTTTGGGATTTGTCATTGTCACCGATTTTGGATTCGAATTACCGGCTTTGAGCATTCGTTCAATCCAATCTTCTGCTTGAAGGATTTATTTGATCTGATATTTTTTTACATCATCGAAGATTCGCACCACAACTCGAATATTACTTTGGACCCTCGAACATCTAAAATACCATTGTGTTTATTAAATTTTGTATCAGGTCCTGATATCTTTTTTTTAGGGTCGTTATCGTACGTTTTATTTTTGTCTTATGGATTTTTGTCATACGGTTTATATCTGATGGTTTTATACCGTCTTACCAATTACCATTTGAAGTCCTGCCGATTGCTTGCAATTTACCGTCTTGGAGGTCAGTTGTGACCCATCTTATTTCGCTGATACACCATTTGCCGCTCCAATTACCTTCATCAACAGCCGTTCTACCCCAGACTCCAGTTTGAACCTTCCAGGAAAAATACAAGCTAAGATCCGTTGTGTTGTTGGATTTATTACTAATACCTTTTAATTAAGATCATTATGTTGTATTATAATCATATTGGGCCGTGCTACTAATAATTACTCTTGCTTATTTTGCTTTATCAATTTTACTGTTTATCCTGGAGTTAATCCAGGCGTGTATGAATTGATGTACGCCTAGTATACGTATACGTGGTATTCATCATTAAATATGTATAGCAAAATTCAGATCTTTACAGATTAATGTTTTTGTCGCAAAATTGATCTAAATTGACTGGACTATATTCTATTTGACTTTTGCTGCTCTCCAGAGCTTTCCAAGCGGCAAATGTGAACTTTTAATTCTTAACTTTGACGTCTTTAAAAAAAACGGTAGAAAAACGTTTTTAATTCTATGATTTTCTTACGGTTTATTTATTTAACATTTCTTCTATTTAATTTAAATTATAGAAACTATTTTGCAGATCGGACTATGGCATACTTCCCAGCTATAATTTCATAATTTTCAGCATTGTATAACGTACAGAAAACTATGTGCACTTAACAAAAATTTAAATAATAAATCTTCTTGCCAAATATTATATACAATTTTATTATTTTAATAAAATTTTTAAATTGGTTCAAAGGCTGACGCTTTAATAACATAAGAACATTGAATATTTTAGATCTTCTTATATAGATATTGCTATATATTATAAAATTACCATAACAAAGTCAATCTAGTATCTCTCACATCTCTTATAATTTAGCAACTTTTTAAAATAAACATTTGTTTTAGGGAATTATATTACGAGAAGAGAAAAAAATTAAAGACGCTCTAGAATCATTTCAGATTTGTTATAAATTAAATAACGAAAATACGGATAATATCAAAGAAGTTGCCAAATGTTTGTAAGTAAATTGTAGTAGGTGTATAAAATTACACAATGAAAATTATGTTATATGTGGTAGTCGATGAACAAAGTTCTAATTTTCTGCAAATTTTTAAGTCTTGATTTTGAAGTTGTTTAACTTTTTGTGTATTTTTCTTTTCTTTAAAGTTGGAAAATTTTCATAAGAAAGTGGGTTAAATAAACTCGGCCTCAGGGTTTATTATAAATACTGCCCACCTAAAATCTATTTGTTGATGATTATTAAAGATAATTTCTAAATAAATTAGAAGTTATCTTATAAAAATATTATATAATAGTCCAGTCAATACGGATCCAAAAATGATGTTTGCTTGCAATAAATCATAAAGTTTTGAAACTTGGCAAAAAGTTTCGTCTTAGGTCCCTCTTTAACCAAAAAAAAAGTCGCCATTCCTCCGAGGTCCGGAAGTATCCGCCATATTGGATTTTAAGTGGCAATTTATGGTTTTTCAAGAATATCTTAAAAAATATTAACTTTACAAAAAAATTATTCGTATAAAACGTGAAGCTAGTTAAATTCTCCATAAGAAAGTTTATTTCAAAAGTTCTTTCAATTGGTTACATAAAATTAATTTTTTTTAGTTTTTGGCTTATAACTTTTATCTCTCACAATTTCAGATGTCCTAAACTTTGTATTTTGATCCATTAGGGCAATACAAACATTTTGATATATAATTCGTCTAGTTCTACGTCGTAATTGGGATAGTGAACGCTTTTGACGATAATCCGCTACACTGTAGTCATAATCAGACGCAGCACAACATTTCACGTCAGGCAGATGGATTTTGTCGCTTAAATGTTACATTTAGGCTAATATTGAATATAAACTTTCTTATGGAGAATTTGACGAGCTTCAATTTTTATACGAACAATTTTTTTGTAAAGTTAATAGTTTTGAAGATATTATTGAAAAACCATAAATTGTCACTTAAAATCAAAGATGGCGGACACTTCCGGACCTCGGAGGAATGGCGACTTTTTTTTGGTTAAACAGGGAGCTAAGACGAAACTTTTTGCCAAGTTTCAAAACTTTATGATTTATTGCAAGGCAAAATTCCCCATTGACTGGACTATAAAAATAAATTAAAAATTCCGAAGAAAATAGGAAAATGCATTTTTTTAGTGTCGTTTTAGCTTCCTTCTTCTCCGTAGTACTTTGTTGTGGGTTTTGTCATTTTAGCTTGTTAATTTAAAATTGAACTGAATGAGTTAGCCGAATATAGGAAATTTACATATAAAAACTAATTTATGCAAATTCCTGCTTCTCTAATTATTTTAGAGAAAAAATGAAAGGCACAAAAATAATGTAGAAATATAAACTACGAATGATAACAGCATTAGATTTCATTTAAATTTTACTGCTTTTACTTAAAAAGTCAAAAAATGCTTTTGAAATTGTTAAAAGTTTCATTTATCAGACTGGCCATGCAAGTTTCCATGGTAATTATTTTCGAAAATAGAAATTACATTGAATTTTGATAGCATATTTTGACCTTTTAAGTAAAAACTAGATGAAATCTAATGGTGTTATCATTCCTAGTTTATATTTCTGCATTATTTTTGTATCTTTCACTTTTTCTCTAAAATAATTAGGGAAGCAGTAATTTGTATAAATAAGTTTTTACATGTTAATTTCCAGGTATAAATTGCTAAGAATGACAAATTATTGATTTTTTGGATGTTCAGGTACTAATTATATTCTAGTCATCCTTGCAAATGCTTCAATATATTATGTATATTTTCCTGAATTGATTATATTACTATTAACATTACCACATACATACAATATTCACATATTATATTAATCTAAATCAGTAGGTACGTTTTAATGCCTACCTTATCGGATGTTTTAAACTTTAAGTCTACATTGGAATGATTTACAGATTTCTTTTAAGAAAATATCGTCTGTCTTTGGATGCTTATTTGGAGGCAGAAAAAATTTCTCAAAAACCTGATTGGGAGATTTACCATAATATAGGTAATAAATTAATTGAAAAATATAATATTAATTTTTACTAAACAATGTATAATAATTTATTATTTATGTGTTTGTAATGTTTCTAAAATCATCTGTGAGTAGAGCCGTGCTAGAGCTAGTTCTTCTAGGCCGTTTTTGCCGCCTCTATATTGTAAATAAATAAACCGGATATTATATTATTATATTCCATTTTTTTTTAGATTTTTATCTCAAAAATTGTTCTTGTTTATTTTACGTTTTATATATTTCACAAAGTGGATTTTAAAATATTTTATTCTAATTTATATTCTAATTAAAATTAATGTCTTGTAATTTACTAACGGTTGTAGTAACTACATCGGAAGTGGTTTTGTATATTATGGGATTTTTTAATTGATTATACGCTAGTCTACAAATATTTTCAGAGTTACCTTTCCTATGAATTATCAGCTGCTACTTTACTGTCTTGTGAAAGAAATTAGTATTGTTTTGTAAATAAATTGATATAATTTTGAGTTACATTTATTTTGTTTTCTTATAAAATTTTTTTTACTCTTTCTTATTTTTTGTTCTCAGTCTGTATATATATAATATTCTCAGAATATTGAAATAATTACCTGGTATTTAAAATGCAAGTAAGATACCTTGCGGCTGAATTAGGGAGAATCACAATGAGTTAGCTCAGGGAACTCTTGAACTTATTTTTAAATATCAAGAATACCACAGGCCCTGAGGTTATTAATAATAATTTTTGTTTGTATCATCTTCTGTTTTACCAAGACAATATTTCAAATTAAATTTTAATTTTTACTTTATTTTAATTGAATGTAAATACAAGTCAACAGATTTTTAACATTCAATTATATTAACGTTCTGTTTAGTTTTTGTAAAACATTATTTATTATAACTTTTTTAAATTATTACTTAAAATGTCTATGTATTAAGAATAATTATATTCTTATCTATAATATAAATATAATATTTTAGGAAAGTGCTTAATGTCGCTAGGAGAAGAAGAAAAATCCGAGTATTATATTAAACAAGCTGTTCAATTAGGTAAACAGGAAAGTTCATATTCCCTATTAATCAAGCTTCTTGCAAATAAGGGAGATTTGCAGTCAGCTATCTCATTTTGCAGTTCAGCTTTGGAGTAAGATATTTTAAAGTTATTAACATAATATATCAACGTGCATTTAAATTTATTACAACTTTTCTTTGAAAATTAATTTTCAAAATACGAATATTCTGATTTTGAATAAACTTTTATAAAATATTAGTTTGTTGTTACTTTGGCCCTTTTTGTTCCGATAATGACTTCCGTTCTACACTGATCATATATCGTATACACAAGTACGATAACGACAGGTTTTTTCACGTGTATCATATAAAATTTTATCTTTTACCGCATTTTTTTAAAATCGATAATTTTTATTTGAATTGACTTAGACGAAAAAAATAATGTGATGAAGCTATTCAAATTCTTTAATTAAAAATAATGAATTTGTGTATAAATCACTTTTTGCACTAGTGCGTGAAAGTGGCACATTACTATATATAACGTAAATTTGTGTAGAAAGGGAGCTATTACGTAACGGCAGTAGACGGCCACCCCACTGGTAGTAGATAAATATGTTTAAATTAGTTCTGTATAGTTTGAAAATTATGCTAATGTCAAAGTTATATTAGGTTATGAAATTAAAATATTCAATGAGCTTGTTTATAAGTTTTATGAAATTGGGTGTGCTTATTGTAATCAGTGGCGGATGGTGACTTTCTGGGGCCCGATGCTAATTATATTTTAGAGGCCCCTGGTAGGATATTATGGGGAGGGGGGATGACGTTTGTCTAGTATAAAAATAATGGTATAATATGTAACAAGTAAGAAAAAAATTTATTCTTACTATCAATCATAAATATCATAAAAAGAAATATATAATTTTAAAAGTATAAAAAATATATGTTACGAAAATTGTTCAACATTTTGAGTAAATCGGGAGTTTATGAGCTCACTTGCAAATGTTCTCACTTCTAATCGGGATTTTATTGTACTTTGAGTGATGTGTTAAGAAGTTTTCTTCTTTTGATAATTTGTTTTTTATTTATGTGTGTAACATTTATTTGGAAATATTAAAAGAAAGTTGTATATTAGAAATACTTTATTTTTTGTTACCAAATTTTCGAACGGTACTTAGTGTATGTAAATATTATTATAAAAGTATGCAATGCAATATGTATGTATATAGTACTAGAATTTTAATATTTAAATTTATATTGAAAAATACGTCAAATATATGTATGTAATTTAATATTTGTAGAGCATGCCCGGACAGTACGAATATGTTAACAGAATCAGGTTTATTGCATTTGAAAGTTGGTCAAACACAAAAAGCTTTCGAAAGTTTAAGTCGAGCTTTAGCACTGGATTCCATGTGTTCTCAAGCTTTATTGGGAATTGGATGCATTACTCAAGTAAGTGGTTATACATATTCATATCATCAAAATAATTTACTTTTATTTAGTTTAATGAGTTTAATTTAAGGTACACGAAGAATATGATGTTGCTTTATCGAAGTATAAAATTGCAGTACAAATCGATCCTAATTCAGTTGCTCTTTGGAACAATATAGGAATGTGTTTCTTTTCTAAACAAAAATATATTGCGGTAAGGAAATTAAACCAATCTTACCTAAGGCTTTTCTTATTTAAAGATTTTCTTTGTCTGTAATCCCCGTTCCGATTGAAAAGACCGGGATAGTTATACAAGGAAGCTCGTTTATGTGTTCACAGCGAAGTTTTCCGGAATCGTGACATCCATAATCCTCCATTCTTTCGCACTTTTTATCCACAGTTCAATAGCTGCTGCCACTCCCATCTTCACCGGAAGTCATATATTATTAGCTACATATTATAATTTTCGTATCTGGAGCTGTTGTACAAAACAACCAATTATCATGTATGTGCTAAAAATTAACAAAATAATCAGAGAGGTAGAATTGAGGCGGTATAAAAGGACCAACCCTGTAATTACAAAATATTTCAACTCGAATAACGTTAATAATTTCTCTAATGAGACAAGTAAAACTAATTATAAACTACTATGTTGTTATAGGATAAAACAGGAAACAATAAAAGCCTCGGGAAAATACCATAAGAAACAAGCATGAAATAATTATAAATAATTAAACCATATTAGAAATAAACTTAAAATAATAAGAATTTTAAGAATATTATATAAAATAATATAATATAATAGAATTTTAACAGTCAAGTGAAGAATACATACTTTTTTATTTAAAAAACACTAAAAAGAACATTAATTTACTTACTACTTTTGACAGATTAGGTCCAAGAATATTTGAAAAACATGAAAGTGAAAAAACGATTTAAAAAATAAAAAAGATTTTAGTATATAATTTTTTTTATTACTAATTATTTTATAGACAATTAACATGTTTTGCATCAATTTTAGACGTTTAGTTACCAACCTCTTCAAACAAAAAGTTGTGTTGCATAATAATGTCCATTTCGATACGCAATTAGGTTTCAAAATGACTTTGTTTTAAAGGAATATTTATAGAAAAAAGCAACTATGAAAGGTTTAACATTGTTTAAATGAGTATTGCACTCAAGAATGGGGACTAGTCGGGAGTTTTTGCGAGTATTGCACTCAAGAATCAGGACTAATATTTTCCTCACAGTGACGCGCAGGAATGGATTAACGAGATTCCACCGGAGTAGATTTTGAAAAAAGCAGTAACTTGAAAACGGCGCTAGATATCGAAAAACTGAGCAAAAAATTTACCCCCGTTAAACGATTTGTCGTTTGATGTCTTCTTTGATGTTGTCAGGGTTTTACAATATCACAATATCATTTTTTGACATAAATTTACCCGCTGAATATTTTTCATAGCAACGTAAATATTAATATAGGTAATGAAATAACTTAATTTGAGATTTTGAAATTGCAATAACTCGAAAACGGCGCTAGATATCGAACAACTGCGCAAAAAATTTACCCCTATTACAGTAATCCCCCAGCGATTTGTCGTAAGAAGCCATATGCAAAATTTCAGATCAATAGCACGCAGTAATGGCGCAAAAAAGTACTATTACTTTATAAGTATTTTTTTTAAGTATATTTCAAAGCATTACTTTACTTCTGGAATTGTGAAAACATGTTTTTAAGATCATAATCTCACCTTTTTTGCCATCCTGAGCCTTTTCGTGCCATACTCGTGGAAACAGTCCCGGGCTGTAGTCGGGAAAATACCTGGGCAAGCCCGGGTATTTTCCTTCCTGCCCGGGACTGTTACCTACGAACATCAACATAATATTATTATCATTCAATATTGGCATTAATAAATTTAAAAAGTTAAATTTTTAATAATGCAAATATAACAAAAGGAAATAAATCGTGGTATTTATAGTACAAAAACGAAATTATATTTAGAACTTTTCGGTGAACACAACAGAAAACAAGGATTATTACAAGACATTTAACAAAAGGAAATTATATTATTTTGTAATATTGGAGCAATATGATCATTATGTTGAAAAATAAGTTTTTTTTGGGTTGCGATATATTCTACTGTTATGTAATTTTTTAACAATTCAACCTACGGAAAATATATTTGCATCGATGGAATCAAAAAATTGTTACGTATCCGATAACTATACAAAAATTATACATTTGGGATCATCATTTTTAGGAAATTAGTTAATCAATTCTTTATTAAAATTCAAATTAAAACTCAAAATTATTTGTAAAAATTATTATTTCTATTTCTTTTGTGTTGTCAATTTCTTTTGCATCACACTTTTTTTAAATTAATTTTTTGCTCCGAAATTTGTTATCAAAACGCGTTGGAATTCAAACAGAGAGAATTAGAGAATATAATATAAATATAATAAAAAATATTAAAAGTACCTATAATAATGCTTCTTATCTCTCTGAATACTGATCGCGAAATCTTAGCAGAAGTAACACCTATAATTTCGCTTTGAAAACATTTGTACAATTTAATCATAAATTTTGTTTTAGGCGATAAGCTGTTTAAAAAGAGCGCTTTGGTTGTCACCTCTCAATTGGAAAGTTCTTGTAAACTTAGGATTAGTACATTTACAAACCCTGCAACCAGCATCAGCGTTTAATTTTCTATGTGCTGCTGTTAATTTGCGTTCTGATGTAGGATTAACTTTTATAGCACTTGGAGGTAAGTTTAACTAATCACCTATAATTATTTTTTCTACGACTAACTTAAAAGTAGTCTTTTTATCGAGTATATTCTACCTATAACTTAATGCCTGGTTTTTCATTATTCTTTTTTGTAACAGCTGCTTTATTTGAACTGAAGGATGCTGAAAACTCGTTGCGTGCTTATAGACAAGCGACAGTTTTATCACCAGATAACTTGTATGCGATAATTAATACTATTTTGGTTTTCTCCATCAATGGATTACATCAGGATGCCATAAAGTTATTGGAACATTATAAATTTTTAATTGAGCAAGGGTTTGAATCAGATAAACAGGTATGTAGACAAAATAGAACTCTTTAAAAATGATAAAATTAATAGCTAAATAAATATAATATTTCGTTTGTTTAAATAAATAAACAAAAAATCAAATTTAATTTATTTTAATTTTTAATTTAATTAATTATTTTCTAAAATTTATATTAATATTATTTTTTTTTATTTATACTATAATTTAGTTTGTAAAAATAAACTACATCAGAAAAAAAATCACAGAATCACAGAAAAAAGTTTTCTGACGAAAAGACTCAAATTAGTTTAAACACATTTAACGCCTCTCTGAAAACATTAGTGCAACATCATTTTATTATTAAAGTATCTGACGATAGCAAAAAAGTATTTCTGACGAAAGTTTATGAAAATAATTCGATTGTTATTGTTTATATTCCATTGTTTACTTGAAAGCAAACATTTTGAAAAAAAATTTGTATCAATTGAGTTGTGCAATTCAATTCATTCAAAAAATATAAGTATAGTATACTTAGTTTATTTTTTTAAAATGCTAGTTTTAATTATTTTATACTGATTAAATACTACACAGTATTAGTTATTAAAATTATTATCTAACTAAATTAAACTTGTGCAATAATATTTGTCAAAACATAAATTAATTATTCAAGCAGTGACCTACGATGAAATTCTCAATTAGAGGTAGGTAATTCGAAACATACAATTAAAAGCAATTTTAACTTTTAATTAATTTCCTAAATAAAACAGTCACCTAATCAGTTTAGCAGGCATTCTAGTTTATTATTATTTTTGTACTTTATAAAATTTATTTATACTCCAGACTGAGTATTATTTAAAAAAATTAGTTTAAAAAATACATATCAGTACTCGAGTCAAAAGTAAAGTTAAAGCAGCTTTTAGCAATAAGCGTAACCAAAATTGAAAAGTTTATTTTTTGAGTGTTTAAATATTTATGTAGATATGCAGAATTACTTCATGTATGAAATACAGCTGATAGCGAAGATTTAAGAGCATTTATAAAAGCTTTAAAATAAAATAATACAGTAATTCGAAAGTTTTTACTAAAATTTTCATTCCAGTTATTGGATTTGGGAGTTCGCTTGGAAACTTTTCTTTCCCAACGAGATAGCGAAACTGATGATAGTAAATTAGAAGACAATAAACATAATAATGAAATATTAGATAGTAATGTAAATCACGAAACTGAAGATTTTATTCTCTCTGCTAATTTAGATAAAGAAAACTACAATGAAATTGTAGATAGCAATTACGTATCTGATTCGGAAGAACTGGAGAAAAAACATTCAATGTTATTGGGACCGGACGAAGTATAAACTTTAATTAATCGAATGTTTATATGTACTATGTAGATAATAAGCTTTCTGTACCTGCACAAAATACATTGTTAGATGTTAAATTTAGAATAATTATATTGATATTACTAAATAAGGCTTTTATTTTAAGTGTTTTGTTACAGGCGTTGTTAATTAATAAAAAACAAGATAATTATTGTAACTTCTTTAAAAACTCATTTATGTGAGTTAAACATATTGACAAATCAAAACTAATCTAACTTCATTTTAATCTACACATTAGATATGTTTAAAAAATAATCGCAATAAGGCAGCGGTAGTCAGTGCCGTCTTTAATATCAATGACATTTATTTGAAAATTGATAGAAAAAAAAAATCAAATTTCATGGATCATTCAAAAGTTTGGGAAAAAAGACCGAAAAGGAAATACGATTATTCGATTTAATAATAATAATAATAATAATAATCAACTTTATTCTTGGAACTGTACAAAAGTTATGAATGCGTCAAAGAAGAAAAAAGAAAATGTGTATCTTATACATTATAAATGGAAAAATTCATGAATGCTGTAGAGTGGATGTTGTTCTAAGTGCAGTCGTAACTCCTTTTTGAATCTTATTTGGTTTTGATTCTTGATTGATGTTGGTAGTCCATTATAGAGTCTCGTTCCTGTGGCTATTGGTCCGTCTAGCGAAAGTCTTAAACGCGTGAGTGGAACGTGAAGTTGATGACATTTTCTAGTATTGTATCCATGGACCTGGTTGTTATGAAGTAGCAAGTGTTTGCGCTTATGTATATCCTTACAGACCGCATATATGTACAAACAAGGCAACGTAAGCAGACGCCACTTGGCAAACAGCGGTCTACACGGCGTCTGTGGATGAGCCCTCTCCATAGAACGAAGTATTCTTTTTTGCAACAAGAATATCTGAGTGGCATGTGTGGATGTTCCCCATACCGAAATACCGTAAGCAAATCGGCTCTCAACCATGGCGAGATATGCAGTACGTATGATCGACTCACTTGCACATCTTGACAGATTACGAAATAGGTAGCAGTACTTACTACATTCCTCTCTTAATTTCGTAGTGTGGTTGATCCATGTCAACTTATTGTCCATGTGAATTCCAAGAAATTTAGTAGACACACAGCAACTAATCGACTGTCCATCAAAATCCATTGTAGTTAGCTCGTTGGTAGGAGCATTTTTAGGAAGAAATCTCACAATTTGGGTTTTTTCCAGGTTCAGTGTCAGGTTGTTTTTTGTACACCAGTCGAGCATGCTTTGGATAACTTGCATGCTGTTGTGATACAATGCATCTTCGTTACTCGAAACGGTGGAGTCATACGGTTAGTTCCGCCTATGACGTCTTTTTATGTTATACAAGTATACAGTAGAATCCGCTTAATGTGATCACGGATAATGTTATCAGTCGGTTATTGTGATCATTTTTTTTGGAAACCGGTCACTTTTTTTAAATTTTTTTCTTCTATTTTGTTCTAATCCAAGTCTTCTAAAATTCGCATTTTTCTAAATTTTGCTAACTTTTTATTAGTTATCAGTTAATATTATTAAATTGTAAAGTGATCACATTAAGCGGATTCTACTGTATTTCTTACTTAATTGCACTCAAAAGTGGTAGATATATAAAGACGCAGATCTTCAAATAATATTAATTCGGCTATAAGTAACCAAATCCAATTTTAAATAAATTTTAAATAAAAAATGTTTCGAAATAAACAAGTAGAAATTATTGCATATACTTTTTTAGGCATGAGATTGTATTGGTTACAAAAGTTTGCGACTTCCGGATGGACGTCATGTAATGTTTCAACGTATTGCCGTCGCGTCGTTGAAACATTACTGAAAGCCTCAAACCTAGAATTATAGTAATTTTTGACATACAGAGTAAATGTGGCAGTCTCAAGTGTCAAGTCCCGTGGTCACAGTATGTGTTAATTACCAAAACAAAATTAAATTGAAGCAAAATTCGACATAACTTAGCCATACTATTATAAGTGATTGTGCGTCTTATACAAGTTATTGATGAAAGACATTGATTTTCCGGATATGGCATTACTTTAGCACTCAACCATAAGTATGGCATAAATTTTCCGAAGCATATATTTTTATTAACTTTTCAAAAATGCAAATGCCATGCTGTAACAAGTTGTTTCGACATTATTTTTTTTGTTACGTAGTAGTGCGAGTGTGACAGTCTTCAGCCCTATGCTCACACTATGGATATTTTTCTTTTAGATACACTTCTATTGAAAAAGCTTAATACAATAATGCTATATGTAATAAATAATTTTACGTCTTGTATAGTCGTATCTTGAAGATGTTTAAAAAATACCGTTTTTCAAGTATGGCATCACTTTTGCACTTCGCCAAAAGTATGGCAAATATATTATCAATTTCACTGTATTATAAACTTTTCGCCATTCAAATGCCATACTGTAACAAATTGTTTTACATTATTAAATAAATTACGTACCAAATTTGACCCTTAAACGGTCGCCATACTTGTAACAAATGACTTGGAATTTTGTGTCAGTATCTCCTGGTCTATTACGATTGATTAACAATGTTTTATTTTATTAACAAATTAAGATTGATTTTTCGATAAAAATTGAAAATTTTTGTTAAAACTGATGCCATTTTGCGAAAAATTCATATATTGCAATAATCATGTGAACTTCTCTAGAGAGTCTATCTGAGAAGCTACAATTAAAATTTCAAGTCAATCGGATGAAAACTGCTTGCCGCTGACCTCCCAAAATGAAAGGCAATCTCGTCTTATCTATTGCCATGCCGTCATTGTGTATATTAAATCAAAATAAAAAATATTTTTGTATAGCTACCTTGAGATGTCTGGAATAAGCTGTTAAAACCTCATTGCTGTATTGGTAGTGTTAAAAAAAATCGTAAAGAATGCTCATTTTCAGCCCGTCACAATAGCCTAACTCCATAAGGCGCATACACAATAATTGGTCTGTAACAGTAACGAGAACAGAAACGGGAACGGGAGCAGGAATGAAATGAAATATCAGTTCACAACAAAATCAGAATGGTAACAGTAACGATAGCTAGGATCTATGCTGCGTTCTATTTAGTTAAAGTTAAATTTGGTAATAATGCATTCTATTTACTCTTTTACATTTGAGGGGAAGTTAGATTGTATGCATATTTCGTGCATTATAAAAGACTATTGGAGATCAACCTTAGTTCCTAACTTTTACTACTGAGTTTACATGTCAAATTATGTAAAATTTAACAGTTTGCGCATGCGGAAAACAGCACTAAAAGTTAAATTGTTTCTGTTCCTGCTTCCGTTTATTGTGAATGGAGCCACCTAAATACATGCATTTTAACTTTTTACTGTTCCCGTTTCGTTACTGTTGCAGACAAATTAATTGTATATGAGCCTTGACACTAATTTTTAAGAATAATTACCCCTCACCTAAAATAGTCGATATAACTTTGTCGATTATGACCTGTTCACACGGTCAATATTTTTTATCAATATTTTAGTTTTGTTAATATGGTCGTTTTGACATCAACATGTTTGTTACTTTTTTATTAAATACTGACCGTGGGAATAAGCCATTAGTTGTATAGTATTATAAATATAATAAATTAAAAAACAGAATGAAACTTCCTGCGCATAAATTAAAATTAATGAAGGATTTTTTTATTAATTAAATATACAAACTTTTATTTAGAAATATATTAACACTAGCTGACCCGGCAGACGTTGTCCTGCCCATCCTCATTATGGCCGTTGTTTGTCATTGCGGCTTATTTATAAATAAATAAATGATAAAAAAATAAAAATTAAGGTTTCATTCTCATATAGGTTTATAGATAGATATACAGGTCTATTATGTATCACAAACGTTATTATAAAGGTGACAGTTATGAAATAAAATAAAGGTTTCGACAAATTGGTATGCACTATAAATGGTAAGAAAACCTTTATTATCAACATCATGTTAAAATAATGGTTTGTGAAAACGATAGGTAATACCAATTTGCCGAAATCCTTTAATGTTATGGTATCAGGTACCTGATATTCAGGTCTACTATGTATCACAAACGTTATTATAAAGGTGACAGTTATGAAATAAAATAAAGGTTTCGGCAAATTGGTATGCACTATAAATGTTAAGAAAACCTTTATTCAGGTCTATTATGTATCACAAACGTTATTATAAAGGTGACAATTATGACATACAATAAGGTTTTCGGCAAATTGGTATGCACTATAAATGTTAAGAAACAGTAGTTAAAATCGCGGCTATTATAAAGGGCAAATTTGAGTCCCTCTCAGAACACAAGGTTAAACTTATAAGTATAAATTTTTGGAATTATATGGATTAATGTCTTTTCTATGAAGGGAAATCAAAATATACCTGAAATTGTAAAATTTATTTGCGGGGTTTCGTCCAGGAATTTCTGATTTTAGACCACTGTGCGCTGGTCGCGTAGTGGAACAGCTATGGTCGCTTTTAGCAAGGAGCCTACTACCTTGTCCTCGAACAGCTCACGTAGCTGTCGATGTCCGCCCCCGTCTGAAGGACAGGGGGGTCCAAGGTTGCGTAGGAGGTGTTGCTTAAAGTCGGGCCAAACAATCTTAGTACGATTTCTACCTTTGTTGGCTTGCTCGGTGTCACCCAGTTGTAAGAGAACTGGGTTATGGTCCGAGTCAAGCTCATTTACAGAGGTGAGTTGGTGCACGAACTGAAGGTTCCTAAATGCAATTAAGTCTAATACATCGTGATGGTGCTCGGTGGAATACCTATCTTCCACAGGATCAAAAGGTATCCTAGAATCGAATTGGAAGTAGGTATATTCCACCGGAGCGTGAATTTGAAAATTAAGTTTGTCCGATAATGCTAGTAGGGCGCGATGATTTATCACTGATTTATCTCAACTATCGGTAAAAACATAATTTGTGATGTATTTAGATAACGCCCTCTAACGACCACCGGGTGAGTATTTACAATAGGTGGTGTACCTAACCATTTAAGTACCTGGTGTACCTGACCATTAAGTACTTGCGCGCGCAGTTTAATTTTATAAGGAATAATCAAATAAACTCGCTAATTTCGCGAATTTCGAACTTTTTTTTGCATAAAAACCTTGTCGAAGATGTAAACAACAACTCACCAAAAAATCAGCCAAACCTGTCGAGCCGTTCTCAATTGATGAATGACCGTGGAAATTTCACACTTATTTTTATATAATAAATAATATAGATATAGATATAGATTAATATTCTAATGATTATTATATGAAAATTTAATTTTATATGAAAGCTGCACAAAAACTACACTAAAATGAATGAATTTTAAAGAATTCAAGAAGGAAATGCCTCCATAGTTTATCATTTATCTATTATTCTCAATATTGAAAGAGAGAATAAGATAATCACAAAAAATATTTTCTGTTTAATGGACAACTTGCATGATTTTTAATTTTAGCATATTAATATTCTACATAACAACATATGTAATGTGTCTTAATTTTTTTAAATTTGGTTCACAAATATAGCTAGAAAAAAATATTGAAATTTAAATGTTTATTTGTCGCGCAAAATCGTATTAATAAATATGGCTGACTTAATTTGAAATTTGAGGATTTTGACGTCATCAAAATGACGATTAGTAACTAAAATTTGGTTACTTCATAACTTCATTACCGGTTGGTACTTACTTGGTAGATACTTTAGTGGAAATTATACTGGTGTACCCAGTGATTTTCTATAGTATAGATACCAAGACGTACGTCAATTGTGTTCTTTACATATCAACGACAAATTATTTTCGGACATCTCTTTCTACTCTGTCTAGATTTTTAATATTTTCTTCAGTTGTCTCTCTCTACGAACCTCAACCAATACCAGACGGCCATATTAGGTGGCAATATTTTAAATTTTGACAGCTATTTGTTAAAAATTGTTAAAATATGGAAATATTTTTATTATATTATTAAAATAAATTTTTTACAATTATTAATATTGCTTTTATACAGTTTTCTGAAAGAATATAAAGTGGTAAATAAATCAACGCATTATTTAACCTCGAAATTTTTTAAATTTCAAATTCTATTGAAATGAATTTTAAATTTCTAATATAAATTTAGTACATAGTAGACATAAAAAATAGATATCAAGATTTATATTTGTACAAACGCTTTTATTTCTGTGCAATTAGTGGATTTTTGATGAGTGGACCTTGCCGACTCCGTTGATTAATAATGTGAAATGAAACTTATTATTATTTTTATAACAAATTATATTAATAATTAATTTATTTTAACTACATCAAAGATTATAATCAAAGATTATAAATATAAATAAATTACAATTTACATTATATTATATAGATATCGGTGCATATATCGGAAAGAAATTGGTATTTCTTTGCGATTTTAAATTCAAAAATGTATAAAATATGTACATAACCTTCAAAAACTTATAATGACAGCTAACAAAAACGTAATTCCACAGTTGTTGCATACTAATACGAGCAAATCGAGGCTGCAAAAGAGATAATTGCTATCTAACAAAAGTAGTAGAAAGAGATGGGTAGATAAACATATGCCGCGTAGTCCTAAGAACACTGCTCTTTAAGGCAGGTATACGGCTTTTGGTATCTATAATATAGAAAATCACTGGGTGTACCTATTGGCACCAATTGTTGAGGCTCATGTCGTCACATCCTGATTTCAATCACGTGATTTTTTCAAATAAATTATAACATTTCATTAATTTTTTGCAGGCTGACAATACAGAATCACTCAAATATTCTGAATATAGGTATATTGAACTATCAATAAATGCCATTTTGAGGCGAATTTGAATTTTATGCAAATTGTCCATTGTCTATGTAGGTGGATATATTAATTTTTATTCATACTATCGATTAATTTGTAACTATTTCAACAAAGGTGAACGTAATAAATCATCGCTTTCAAAACTCCGTTTCGATAAATAATAATTATTATCATCTTAAATTACATGCTTGACTTTATTAAAAATTTTCTGTACTACGAGAAAGTTGTATTCGATATTAGTTTCTTGAATAGAACTTCTGTTTTGATGAAACTAACTTTGTATGAAACTATTCTATAATAACTTTAACTTTGATCTAAACGTTCATTTTTGTTTGTAGTATTTCCTGGAATGAAATATCTGTAAATATAATGAACGTAATTACCGGTATACAAAGCAGGATATCATGGAAATGCGTTATATTTTCCAACACTATCTCTGGAGAAGCTATCATTTTGTAATTTGTGAATATTCTATAGCGCATTGCTCAGTAAGATGGCAAAGATGATTTTAAACTGTTGAGAGAATAGATACCTAACAAAAAATATTAAAATTCATAGGTAAGTGTAATATCGTGACACTTATTATGACGAGAAAGAAAGGCGAAGAAGCAAACAGATCCCAAACGAAACGCAATGATATAGATAAAAGTTTATTATTAAAGAATTTATCACTATCAAATTACCTACAACTTCCGTTCTATAAAATTTTTTTTTAAATAATAAGAAAAAATTAAAAAAAAAAGAAATTTTCTAAAATTTCTTAAAAATATCTAAATTGCCTATATCTAGATAGGCAAATTTTTTAAAGTAATTAGAAGTAACAAAATTAGTAGGTTTTAATGTTTAAGACGATATCGACATGGTAAAAATTAATAACAATCTAACTTTGAACAAATATTGTATACAAAATATTTCAAGTTAAACTCAACTTAAGAGAACACAATAAACTATAGATAATGCGTAGTAAATCCAAAGGTATAATTCGCGGCTTTCAAGGGAATTACTTATTTGTTACTCGAGTTTGAGGAGGTGTATTTTTTTCTTGTTCACTAAGTCGTTGTCTTATAATTTATTGATTTCCTCCTATTACCATTCAGATGTTTTCAAAATTTCGAAAAAAGTACCTACATAAACCCTTCTGTATTTTCATTTTGCATGCATGAAGTCCTTGAAATCATGCGACTAAAAATTTACATTTTATTTTTTTGAGCAGAATAAAACTTTTATTTTATGTACCTAATGAAATAATAATGAAATATGAAAATAATGAGAACTATTCAATTGTCAAGTTAAGCAATAAACCGTAACCTCAAGATATTTTTTAGAATAAATTCTAGTATTATCACTTTGTTTTCTTGTTAACCGAATCTGTCAAGATCTTACACAACTTATATTATGAAGCTTAAAATTAATTAAATTATAAGGATGGATAATTTCGCTATCGACTTTACCAACTTTATTTTGTGCTGCTAATAAATAAAATTATATTTAAAATATTTTATATTACACTGAATCATTATTTGTTTTTTATACCTTGACAACGAAATATATTAAGTATGCTATAATAACCTAGGGCGTATAAATCATAATGCCCGCTTATTATGCCCTCTCAATCGCAATTCCACCGCAAACTAGAAAATTTAGCAAAATCAAATTCAAAATTTATAAAAATTTTTAAATTTTCTCAAATTCAAATGCAGTGTAATATAAAACGTTGTATGCACCACGGGCATTACTCGATGTTTATGCTCTCGAGCAACTTAAAAACTCTCGGGCCTGGCGGCCCTCGACTTTTTAAATTGGTTGCCCTCGACATAAACATCGTCATAATGCCCTTGATACATAAATAACTATTAAATACAACGATGAGCATATTATTATATTTTTATGATAATTTGGTATAACTTCATACAACTTCATAATTAAAGTTTTAAATTTAATAATGTGACGCACATCGTACGAGTATATGTTGTAAACAAATTTTGTATCACGAATTTTCACATAATGACGAAAGCCAAGAAAGACTGGCCAAAAATTTTACGAGACTAAAATTTCTAACAATGAAATTACTATTATAATCCTATAGGAAACTTAGATATATTACAAAACAAACGTAAAATTTAAATATCGATAAAAATCTAAAGTAAGTTTAGTGGATTTCTAAATCTAAAGCGTCGTTCTCAGCCAATTAACCACAACATAGCATAGCATAACTTAACATAGCACTACAAAACAAAATGGTATCGACTTATTTGACATAATTAAATTAACTAAACTGGCTGTTGGAAATAGTGGGTTTTTTGGGTCCTACTCAAATAAAACTACTCTATTTATATATTTGCTGACCGGTTTTAACCTTTATATTGGTCCTCATCAGAGTCTAAAAGAAAATTACAGACAATCGTAATACAACAACTGATATTTTTCGCACGAACACTCACCAATAAATCTTAAATTTATAAATCTAAAATAAATAAATCTTATTTCCAATCACACGGCTTTAAAGCAAAATTGCGGAGATTTTTTAACCAAAAATCGAGAAATGGACGGAAAAAACATGCGTATGTAGGTATACTACTATAATATCCAGTCAAAATAGTGAAGATAGGTGCATTAATTCCGGTAAAGCTAATTTTTTTATCAGTTGTACGGATTGATGCTTGGATGGAATTTTAGTAATTTCCCAAAAAAAATTTTTGCCGCTAGCGGGCCATCTTCAAAAAACAGCAAAATTTTCTTATATTTTTTCGGTTCTTGCCAAATGCCAAATGCAATAAGCATCTGTAAGAAAATTAACTTTTATACCTTTTTGAAGCACATTAAGTTTTTTATCATTTGAAACTAACAAGAGTTTTCTAGCTACAGTAATTTCCATGTTACAGCTTTTAAAGTCAGAAAAATTTCTCAAAATTGGAAAATTTGGGAATTCCAGACAATTTTTACCCCTTATCTTCCAAATGACTACTCTTAAGTAAAAATTCTGTATAGTAACTTTCAACTAGTGCAAAAAAACCTAATGGTGGTTAAATGTATTGATAATAATGTAATAAATGTAATAATAAATAAGCCCTGGGGCTATCCTGCCGGGTACGGGCATGATATGATGATCTGCTACATAAAGTCATGTGGCGTAGACCATGAGTGGTAAATAATAATCTTAAGTAGTATTTATTTAGGTATTATATGAAAATTTATTGGATCAGTATTTATGTGGTACTTCATATAAATGGGTATACAATAGCCTGTATTCCATAATGTCGAAAGAATTAATACAATACGGTATAACTAAGCATAGGTATTATTAATCTACATACATAGGTAATTATATTTTACTGAAAAATAAAACTATACAAATATTTGTAAATTTGCAGATAATACGTTTCGCTCGGTTTATCTTTTTAATTAAATAGGTATTTAAAACTCCGGAAAATTTCTAGTTTTCATTATAAATAAACAAAAAGATTAAAAAGTTTAGCCTAGCTTGATTATTCAAATAGAAAATTTATTTAATGAAACCAAAATATATCTGTTGAATTTTAGTAATTTAAATCTCTCGTTATAATATAATATTATAATAACTTTATAAAAAGGAACCAATAAAATTAATATTCAATGTTCATAACTGCATCAAGTAACTGTTAATTCAGGGATAAGATTTTATAGTTTAATGTATGATATAGATATTCAAATGTAATATTTAATACGTGTAATACGACATTAGAGTCAATACAACCTAGTATAACCAATTATTGTTACTAACAATCGATATACCGGGAATAACTCTATACCAAGTTTATCCGACTATTGTAAAATTTAAAATGCATTCGTTGGTGGTCCACCGATTTGACTTAATATTGCTGCATAACAATCTGAAGATTATTACCTACAATCCAATTTGATTAATTGGAAACTTTTTTATTTTGAATTAGTTTTAGAATTTCGCTAAGTCAAAGTTTTGATTATTAAAATTTTTGGAATTTTTGTTGATCATAATTTCTACAACTTTGAATTATCTGTTCTCAAGTTTGCCTACACCACTGGTTGATCATGAATGTATCTATTTTTAAGATGCTTAAAAATCAAAGAGAAAACAAAAATTTAAAGTTCATATGGCAAGTGAAAAATATCTGAAATAATTTCGATTCCATGTCAATACGTCGAAAACAAAAACGTCGAAGTCAAAACGTCGAAACAAAAAGGTCGAAAGTCAAAAACGACGAAAACAATAACGTCGAAAAGCAATAACGTCGAAAAACAAAAACGTCGAAATCAAAAAGGACGACAACAAAAACGTCGAAGATGAAAACTTCTGAAATACTATTAAATATATCTAGTTTTACACTTAAAGTATATGATTACGTAATTGAATAAAAAGTTTGATTACATTTTTCAAAATTAAATTGCAAAAAAGTACATTTTTGAGCCGAATTTTTAAAATAAATCATGTATTTTAATAAGCCGTCCCAAAAATGTATTTTATATTTTTTATCCCACCCCTGATTATAATAATGTAAAAGTAAAAAACAATTTATGAATTAAACATGATCCTTTCAAAGAGTTCGAAGTTGTAGATGATGCTAAGCCCACGGAAGAAAAATAATTTATAAAAATGTAATAAAATTAAAAGTAAAAGTAAAAAAAAACGTTTTTATTTTCAACGCTTTGACTTCGACCTTTTTGTTTTCGACGTTTTCACTTCGTCGTTTTTGACTTCGACGTTTTTTTTTTCGAATTTATTGTTATCGTCGTTTTTGACTTTCGACGTTTTTGTTTTTGATGTTATGACTTCGACGTTTTTGTTTTCGATGTTTTGACGTGCTACCATAATTTCATGGGATCGAATTTCTAAAAAGTGGGTTGCAATATTTAAAAGTTAAGGGACCCCTTGCCATACAGAGATTTTATTATAATATGTAGTATTATTGTATAATAGCGATTATTTTATTGCTCAATAGCCAACCAGTCACCTATAAAAAATAGGGGATGTCGAATTAATACCTGATAAGATGACAGGGTAGTGACAAACCAGCATGAATTTATTTAGTAATTCATGAATTATTCCTTTTTTCTTAGTGTGGATTCACAATGAAAATAAGCACAAGAAATATAAATGCAGATAAAAACTTGATCAAGTATCGAATAATGTTGAAAGCCGCACGATGTGAAATGGTTTTTAAGTAAGTAGGTACCTATGTATGTATATCAGAGTAACTCCAGCATTATTCGATACTCGATTAAGCTTGTAATATGCTTTATGTGTATTTGTAATGCTTATGTTTATTGTGAACCCATAGTCCACACTGACTTAAGTTCTGATTCATAGACAAGTTTTAAGTGCTAAAGAAGACCAATAACTTCGATTTTGATTTTATTGCAACTTTATTTACTCGGTTAATACAGTCTATTTTAAAAGTATGAGTACGGATGCTAGACTTCTTCTTTCGGGAGTGCAAAAAGTAAACACACAAGCGTAAGAGAATATTTTGCTATTCTTTTTTTAATGCATATTAATACTACTTATCTGTAAATTTTCAGAGCCAACGTTTTCATAATAACGTTTATTTTTATTTATTTCGTTCGTTTTACTCCCTCCGCCTGGCACATTTTAACGATCATGATTCATGATCAAAGAAAACACATCCACCTATTTTATTTTTGTTGACAAGGCAAGAAGTGTTTTCTTTGTAACTTATTTTTAGGTTTTAGGTTTAGGTATTTCAAATTTTCAATAGCTAAAAAATATTTATATAATGTCATATACTGCGAAAGAAAGTTATCTTACTTTTTTGTCGTATGGGCCTGCTTGATGAGACATCGCAGTTTATTGTTAATTGTAATTAGATATTAGTACATTTTTTGTTTTAGATCTTTATTCGGAATTGCACACATTAATTTCGAATTAATTTGCAATTTGTATTGAATTGTTTTTTAAGTATAAGTATATAGTTAAATTCGGAACGAATTTATTTAATTTTTAAAAACGATTTATTTTTACAAATTACGAGTACAATAGTTACAAGCTGAAGCATAAAGAACTACTAACTAAAGTATTTGGGTTAACATCCCCTTTTATAAGTTTTGTATAAGATTAAAATGTTTTCAAACTAGAGCTTTCACAGAAAGATCAAATATTTATGCTGATCAAGATATGAGATGCATTAACACCATATTGTTACAATTGTTATCTATTTATTTAGTGCAGATGCAATCAATGGTCTTCTTGTGTGAAGTGATCTTACGGTCATGTAACTCTTCCCTCCTTAAGAATTTTGGACGTCCTCGTTCAAACCAGGATATAAGTTCATCTCGACGGCGTCTTTTTTGAAATTTTGATAATTGTTTTCTTTCGGCACATTCGGTCGTATATTTGTTTTCTGAATTTCGTCAGGATACCTACAAAAATTATAAGAGACAATATTATGATGGTTGTGACGGAGTAATGAACATAATGTATGAGTGGTTGTATTGTAGGTTGTCTTTCTTCCATCTTTTTCATGTCCATTTTTAATTGTTCCAGATTTCCAAGGTGTTCCGTTTTGAGTTGAATTTCATACGAGCCTTTTAGTTTTTCCTGACGAATTTTGGGTATTTGGATTGTAAAGTTAATTGATCTGAGGTTGATGTTCTGATCTCAGATTATGACATCATAATTTGATTGTATAAAATTGGTACCTTGAAGTGTGTATTTATTTATTCGATAATTGCAAGTTTCTATTATCTCTTGTGGTGGATTGAAGCTGGTAATTATTCCCGTTGACAATATTGCATAGACGTCGTGTATACCTTCTATTTGAGCTATTGGACATTCTTGCAGTTTTTGTAATTTGCATGTTGTGATAACAGGGTTGTAGCAGACTGTTTGATTTATTCCATGCGTGCAATCTCTTAGCCATTTCTCGTCTTCGTTCTTTTGTAGATGATATGAAGTTGGCGGTATCAGAATTTGAGAATGTGCATTTGGAATGGGAAAGATTTTCGTAAGTGTATAAGGAGTTGGATTCAGGATGGGTATTTTTAATATCATTACTACTGTGTTACTTGTAATTATTAGAGTAAACTTTGATAAATCTAGTATTTCAAATAAATGTGTATCGTCTAGAAATAATAAATTGTCTTTTGTGTAAATTTTAATTAAAAGATTGTAAATTTCTTGTAATTCTGAGAAGGTTATTAATTCAATGTTAGGGATTTCTAATTTGACTAAATTTATTGTTCTTTCTAGAGTTTTTATAGTTTCGTGATAGTTTTGAATGTTATGCAATTCTAGATCTAATAATTGGTTTACGTTAATTAATTCCGTTAGGGATCTGAGGGCAGTAATGGTATCGTTTTGAAATTTGTTTAATTTTCTCAAATCATTTTCGTAACAAGATGTGATGTGGTTAGCAAAAGAGGTGATTTCTGAAATTTTAGAGATTTGACCTTTTTGATTAGAAAACAAGATTTCCAGATTTTTATTAATGTTTGAAAGATCATCATCATCTAGATTTCCGGTGATGAATTTTATAGTTTTTCCGAGAAAGTTAATTAGACCACGTTTCTGTTTGAAATGCAATAATTTTTCTAATGTATTTTCAACTGCTAAAGTTTCTAGTTGTAATTGCTCAAATCGTCGTTGCGTTAGAGCGTCCAGGGGCAGTTTGTGCTTTAGAATAATGCTATTTGCTATCAATTGTCTTAGACCAATTTCTAATTGTGTGAGGTTTAAATAAAAATAGAATTTATGATGATGGGAATGTATTTTTGCGGTACCCAATTCTTCGCTAAAATATCCGCTACTCTGTATCGGAGTCACTTGCAGTGGGAACACGGGTCGTACTAGGCCCAGGCTCATTAGGATCCTGCAAAGAGATTGATTTTCTTAGTCTTTTGACTTTTCTTATGTGTGAATTGGTTAATTTTCCTTTAGGATTTACCTTCAACTATTGTGTCTGACTTGTTTAAGATGTGTATTTCATCATATAAAGAATCTATTTTGCTTGGTTTGTTTTTTCGAACAAACACGACATCAGTGTCGATTTGTGGGGGGTTTTCCCGATTTTCATTTCTTTTATCTAAAATTATTTCTTCTTTGTTTCTGTTTTTGTTGTAGATTTGATCAATGAATGGCATCAATTCGTTCTTTCTTCTGTTATTATATTCTTCATATATGGTTAAATCTAAAGACAAGTCAATTTCGTGCTCGTAGGGGCCGTATGAGATAGAGAAAGGTGAGAATCCGGTGGAGGAGTGAATCGACTGGTTGTAAATTAAAGTAGCGGTTATCATTTAATTTTGTGGAGTTTCCTTAGGTTCTTTTATTTTGAGTATTCTGAGTTATTCTAGTAGGGTTGAATGTAATCTTTCAATTGGGGAGTTTGAATTAGGATTATTTACAGTAGTGAAATGCAATTCAATTTTGTGTAATTGACAATATTCTTTGAATGTTTTATTAAAGAATTCTTTTCCTTGGTCGCAGACGATGCGTTCTAGGTAGTTATGGTGGGCGAAATAATGACGGAGTTTATTTAGAATTGTGAGGCCGGTTTCGTCTTTGACAAAGTATGATTGGGCATATCTGGAGAATGAGTCTATAATAGTTAGAAATTTGCAGTTTTGAAATGAGAAGGTATCGATGAAAATTGTATTGAAGGGTTTCTTGGATAGCAAAGGACCTTGTAATTTTAAATTATATGGATTTCTTTCATACTTAGATTGAAGACATAATTCACATCTATTGATTATGTTGGTGATCATCTGTTTCATGTAGGGCCAGAAGTATTTTGATTTTAATTGATAGTATGTTTCGATTATCCCAGTGTGCGTTTCGTCATGATATTTTGCTATTTTATCTTTTTGGTTTTCTTCGTCTAATATGTCTGTATGATATTGATTACAGATGACAAATTTTACTGAATTGTTCATATATGTTTTACATAAATCTACTAGGTCATCTCGTATTTTTTGTTCATGACAATAAATTTCATATGTGATATTTGGTCGAACAATTTCTTTTATCATTTGGGATAGGTCTTCTCGGACGTTTTCTTTCCTAATTAAGATAACGTAATGCTTTTTCTTAAATGGGTTTTTCAGACGTATGTCAAAGTTTTCTTCATAAAAGACAACGAGTCGATTACTAAAGTTATTGACAGGGAGTTCTGATATGGGAATTATTTTGCCATCGTCGTTGTCGCTCACAGAATGTGCAGTGTTCTCTAATTCATTAGGAATTTGTTCATATTCTGGAGAATCATCTTTACTCGTGTTGTTTATTACGTCGTCAAGCTCTTTTATGTTAGGATTTTCTTCTAGCTGAGGTACTATCGACAGTTCGTCGATTTCTTTATTGTTAATTTCGATACGTGACAGCGCATCAGCTACAACGTTTTCTTTTCCTTTCCGATAAATTAATTCAAAATCGAATTCTTCCAGTTTCAATTTCCATCTCACTAAGCGAGAATTAGGCTCTTTGATTTTGTGCAGCCAAACTAAAGGATTGTGGTCCATCTCGATTTATCTTCTTCCGTAGAGATACGGTCTGAAATGTTTTGTTCCATCCATTATTGCTAAAAATTCTTTCTCAATCGTGCTGTAGTTCTTTTCTGCAGAGTTGAGTGTTCTGGAGTAGTATCCTATAGGTTTGTTATTTTGGCTAAGCACGGCTCCGATTGCTACATTCGAAGCATCCGTGGTCAATTTAAAAGATTTTTCGAAGTCGGGGTATGTCAGTATAGGTGCGTTGATCAATAATTCTTTGCATAAGTTGAATGATTCTTCATAATCAGTGTTATTTATGTCTATTTTCGTATCTTTTCTAAGGCATTTTGTCATAGGTGATGCTATTTTGGCAAAGTTCGATATGAACCGCCTGTAATAACCTATGAGTCCTAGAAATGATTCGATTTCTTTTGTTGTTTTAGGTATTGGATATTTTGGTATGGCCGTGATTTTAGAAAGATTTGGTTTCATTCCTTCAGGAGTGATGACATGTCCTAAGAATGCGACTTCTTTACATAAGAATTCGGACTTATCTATTTGAATTTTGAGATTCACTTCTCTTAATCGTTGGAATATTTTCTTGATGTGAATTAAGTAATCATGCAGTGATATGGAGAAAATTACCACGTTGTCCATATAAATAAAACAAAATTTATATAAGTAATCTTTGAGGACAAGATCCATCATTCGCTGGAATGAAGCTGGAGCATTTTTCAAGCCGAAAGGCATTCTTAAATACTCATAGTGGCCGTTGTTCACAGTAAATGCTGTTTTCTCGATTGATTTAGGGTCCATTTCAATTTGGTGGAAACCTTGAGCCAGATCCAAAGTGGTGAAATAAACGCATTTCCCGAGATTATCTAAAATTTCTTCAATTCTAGGTAGAGGGTACTTATCTTCGACAGTATTTTCATTTAATTTTCTATAGTCAATGACCATTCTATATTTCTTTTGATTGCTAGCGTCCATATTCTTTGGTACTATCCAAACCGGTGAGCTGTAGGGAGAAATAGATGGTCTAATGATCTTATTGTCTAGTAGTTTTTGTATCTGGTTCTGTATTTCGATTTGCATTGATCTTGGATGCCTGAAAGATTTGGTAAAGATTGGATGTTCATCCATTACTCGAATTTCGTGTTTGACTTGGTTCGTAAAGCTCAGGTCGGTATTTTCGTAATAAAATACATCGCCGTATTTTAGACACATTTGTATGATTTCTTTCTTTTCTTCTTCGTTGAGGTGATTGGTACGAATGAGTTCGTGAACTTTTGGGAATGATTTAATGGTGTGCATTTTGGGTTGTTGAATATCTAAATATTCCGTGGGTAATACGTTAATCCGTTCATTGAAATTGATTTCTTCTTCTGTTGGATTTGGTATCTTACAGATGCCTTCTTTTGCTATTGCGATACATTCTGGGATTTCGATGTTTTCGTTGATTTTTGTATTTGGTATAAGAACTTCACCTTCATCGATCGTTACCGGGATATTAAGACATAATTTGTTGGTTGTTTTTAAATTTACTTGGGCATTATTAAATTCTAAAAAGAAGGGTATTTCGATATTACCTAATGTGAGCGTTTTGGTTTTGTAATTTAAATTAGCTTCAAATTTTTGCAGATCTTTTGTTCCGATTAGAGCATCAAATTTTTTGTGCCAATCTATAATTCTAAATTTTAGGGGTTCGTTTATTCCAAATTCTCAAAATATCGGATAGTGTTAATTTTGATTCGATGTAATTTGGTTATTTAGACTTGAAATTATAAAAGGTTATGAGTAAAAATAGTTTCTAAATTTTGACGCGACTTCGGTATTAATTATCGAGTCCGTTGCTCCTGAGTCTATTAAAATTTTTAAATTTAAATGTGGTAAATAGAAAAAGGTAATTTGGGTTTGGAGCAAATTGAATTTAAATCTACGGTTGCAGGTCTTGTGAGGCTTCTATCTGAAAATTTTCGGTTTCTTGCGATTCTTCTTCCATTTCGTCGTAATTTTCATACCATGAATTTTCGTCGAAATTTTCTTCTTCTTCCACTTCAGTATTGAATAACTCTTGCGAGGTAAACGTCGGTTTACTTGTAGATTGAAAGTGGTTTGGTCTCGTACTATTTTGAAAAGTCGATGTTTGTACTGACATAGGTGTTGGTTTATAATACTGAGATTTCTGTTGTTCGGGTTTGCTTCCAAAAGTTTGTCGATTAGTTGGAAACTTAGGGGATTGTGCAATTGGTTTGTTGATTGGTCCAGAGAATGGTTTTGGTTGATATTGCGGCTGATTAAATGGTTTGGGTTGAAATTGCGATTGAGGTTGATTAAATTGTTTAAGTTGAAATTGATGTTGATGAAATGGTTTGAATTGAAATTGATTTTGAGGAAATGGTCTTGATTGAAGCATTTGCGATTGTACGTTTTGCCATTTATCGTTTTTTATTATTTGTGTCGGTTTCATTTGTTGTGGAGGTTTATGTTCTTGTAATCGCCGTACATAATCGGTGTAATTATTTTCCTGCATTTTATTGTCATATATTCTACATTTCTTTAAAGCTTCGTCTAAGTCGAGTAGATCGAAATTCATTACGTATGCTCTGTAAGGTTCTAGTAACCCAGAGCAAAATATTTGCAGTGTCTGCTTCTGATATAATGATTTTTTAAATGCAAACATGTGGGGATCGGTTTCATGTAATTGAATATATTGCAGCAGGTCGTTTTGTGCTAATAAAATTTTATCGTAATATTCGTTGTAATTTTCATATCTAGTTTGAATGGTGTTACGTAACGCGGAAATTAATAGTTCTTCATTTCTTTGATCGCCGTATTTTCTCAAAAGAGCGTCGCGTATACCGGGCCAATCATTTAAATTGTGAAAATTAAGATAGTCTCTGGCTTCGTTTTTGATTTTAGATAAAACAGAAACGTTGAATAAGTAAGTTTGCGATTGAATTAATTTACTTTCTAAACACTTTGCTAAATTATCTACACTAGTTACGAATGTTGAGAGATTATTACCTGGGTAAAATTCAGGTGGAGATTTTGTTAATGCGGTCAGTTCCCCAGTAGGAAAAGTCGCTAAAGAGTTTGGCGTATTACCTAAATTTAAAACGGGTGGTGCAAGTATATTTTGATTCGCGTTCATTTTGTACGGGTTAAATCTATTATTATTTTTAAAATTTACGCTAGTATTTGATAACGAAGAGGTATCAGTAGTTTCCTCTAATAATTCAATTTCTATGTCGCTTTTGGACATAGGAACACAATAATAAAAATATTGAAAAGGATTCAACGACTTACAGCAATAGGAGATGATGCATTCTCGATCTCAAGTTTGATTTTTCGTCCTAGATGACTCCTTTCTAATGTGGTAGGTTCGTGGATAGCTTCTGAAGTGTTGAGACACGCCAAGTTCGGTTTTCTCTAGGTCTGTACCAAGTGGAAATGTTCAGCCGTTGCACTGGATTTTCCTGGTTTTCTTGCCAAATAAGATGCACCGATACTCGTGAAACTATCCTGTTCGCAGCGCCAGTTAAATTCGGAACGAATTTATTTAAATTTTAAAAAAGATTTATTTTTACAAATTACAAGTACAATAGTTACAAGCTGAAGCATAAAGAACTACTAACTAAAGTATTTGGGTTAACATCCCCTTTTATAAGTTTTGTATAAGATTAAAATGTTTACAAACTAGAGCTTTTACAGAAAGATGAAATATTTATGCTGATAAAGATATGAGATGCATTAACGCCATATTGTTACAATTGTTATCTATTTATTTAGTGCAGATGCAATCAATGGTGATGCAACTTCCTGTGTGAAGTGATCTTACGGTCATGTAACTATATATTTTGGTGTTTTAATATTGATGTGAAATAAATGATTACGCCGAGTGCGTATGCCAGATTTTATCGATATGTGTACGTTGGGTTGCTGATATCTTTTGAAGTACCATATAGGTAAATTAATTATTTGGTCACCTAATTTCGGTTGAAATTTAAACTCAACTGCGAGTAGGTGCTTATCTAGTGAACACGTTTGATTGAAAAGGTAAATAAAATTTAACATCAACAGTAAGTACAATTAATATTTAAATAATAAAAATTGTTGAATTTTAGGTCTTTTTATCAATTTAATTGTCCGACGTTTCGAGTCCTTTTATTTATGACCCATTTTCAAGGATGTAAAATGACAAATTACTTGACAAAATAAAATATTATAATTATTGACAAAATATACCAATGGGTACGCTGATGATATAAACATACTGCTTAAAAGAAAATTCGAGAATGTCCTGTGCTAGAGAAATGGTGCACGGAGCAGTCTCTCTCGGTCAACCCGACCAAGACGGAGCTTGTTCTGTTCACTAGAAAAAGAAAGCTAAGGGACATGAAAATGCCTAGCCTAAAAGGAACCCTTCTTAAATTGGCATCCGAAGTCAAGTATCTGGGAATTATACTGGATAGGAAGCTAAATTGGGGCAAACAGATCACCTCTAAAATAACCAAGGCTGGCATGGCTTTTTGGCAGTGTCGAAGTGTGTTTGGCAACGGAAAGATCGTGGGGGTTTTCCCCGAAGATTGCCCTCTGGCTCTACACGGCCATAATAAGACCAATGCTATGCTATGGTGCACTAGTCTGGTGACCCAGGACCAGACTGGTAACAACAGCGTCCTCTCTATATCGGCTGCAGAGATCAGTCTGTCTGGCTGTAACGGGAGTGATGCGAACGACACCGACTGTAACCTTGGAGACTCTTCTCTGTCTTCCTCCGCTGGATTTCTATGTGGAGGAGCAGGCGGTGAGAGCTGCTCTTAGGATGCGGGCATGGGGTCTTTGGACTCACAGACAGGGAGCTAGTGGGCACGCACGGATCCTTGAGGAATGCTCAAAAAGAGTACCTCTTTTGGGTCTAGATGCCGACAGAATTTCCGGGATGGGACAACTTGGCGGAGCCAAGTTGGCAGCGCCATGCTGGCAACTCGGCGCCGGGACAACTCGGCGCCGGCACAACTCTGCGCCGGGACAACTTGGCGCAGGAACAACTCGGCGCCAAGCGAATTCGGCACCAAGTTAATCTTTTAATCAGGGGGCGTATTATTTTGTTATTGGTAAGTAAATTGGATATTAGTTTTCTATATAGGTGTACATAATTATTAGTATATTTATTATTTAATTATACTACAGAAAACAACAAGCGATAACTACGATGGAACATCAGCAAGTTTTATCTCAGCGAAAAAAAGAAAAATTCGAGAATGACGGTTATCTATATGTATTCGATAAAAAGAGTGCAGATGGATTTACAAAATTTTGACATGCGAAGAAAAAGGACGTTGTAAAGCACGAATACACACAAGGGACGAGGAAGTGATTAAAAGAATAAACGAACATTCACACAACAGCGTGTCTGCAAAAATCGAGAAAGATAAAGTTGTAATGAAAATAAAACAGCGCGCGGAAACAACTGTGGAAAATACCATCCAAGTTATTGAAGAATGTGTAGGTGGTTTATCACAAGCTGCCTCGGGAATACTTCCAAATTACGCCGCACTTCGGAAAACTGTGAGGAGAACAAGAAACGAGATACGCGCAGCACCTGCGGCCCCCCTAAATCTTGAAGAACTTGTTATTCCTGAAAGATTCCAATTGTATGAAACACAATCAGAAGTTTTTGAAACGTTCTTATTAGCTGACAGTGGTTCAGGTCGGAACAGAATTTTGATTTTCGGCAGACGACGGGGTCTAAAAATTTTACGAGAGTCCAGGCAATGGTATGCAGATGGAACGTTCAAGTCAGCACCTGGATTGTTTTCTCAAATCTATATAATTTTAGCTGAACAGTTTGGTGGCGTTCATCCGGTTTTGTATGCGCTCTTGCCGAATAAGGAACGCGCTACTTATAATCAACTCTTTGATATGATTAAAGTTTTGGAACCTGCCATACAGCCAAGAGCGATTGCTTCTGATTACGAAGTAGCAGCATTCAGGGCCATGATGGAAAGCTTTCCAGATGTTACCATACATGGATGCTTTTTCCATTTGGCAAAAAACATGAAAAAGCATATTGGGCAATTGCATTTGATGAATCGTTACAATAATGAACCCGATTTTGCTTTGCAAGCGCGGATGATACTCGCAATCGCCTTCGTTCCGATCCACGACTTAGAGGAAGCGGTTGATGCTTTGGAAGATGAATTGCCTGATGAGCTTCGACCACTTTTGGATTGGTTTGAGGATAATTATATCGGAAGAGCAAACAGGCGCAGAGATAGGAGGCGCCCGTCTATATTTCCGGTATCCATGTGGAATCTCTACCAGAGAACTTTAAACGGCGAGGATCGTACAAATAACCATGCCGAAGCTTGTCATCGCAGATTACAAAACGAATTGGCGATGGACCACCCAACGATATGAAAGTTTATAGATGGTCTCAGAAAAGTGCAAAGAGGGCGTGATTTATATTATGAACAACTAGTGGCAGGCAATAACCCTCCGACAAAATTAAAAAAATATAGGGAGTGCGATGAACGAATTTTGAAACTGGTTACAGATTACGAAAACCGAAATATAATTACATTTTTACGTGGAATAGCGCATAATTATGAAATGAACCAATAAGCCAATTTTAATTTTAATCATTTAATTTTTTTAAATAAATTATTAATTTAAAAACATTAGAACTAAGAGAACATATATTAAAAACATAGAAAAAATATATTAATTTCAAAAGCTAATAATCTTAATAATGTTTTTTAACATTATTTAAGTTTAAATATTTTTTTTTATTAAATAACATTTAAAATAATTTTTATGGCGCCGAGTTGGCCTAGCGCCGAGTTGACCTGGCGCCGAGTCTGTCGGCGCCGGGTTGGTTTGGCGCCGAGTTGGTTCTGCGCCGGGTTGGCGGCGCCAGGTTGGCTGGTGCCGAGTTAGCGGCGCCGAGTTGTACCAGACCGCAGAATTTCTCCCAAATATGTGTTTGACAAGAAGTTCAACATCTTGCCAGATGCAACAGGAGCCTACGGATCGGACATTTGTCTGTCCACGGATGGCTCCAAAAGTAATACTGGCTCAGGGGCGGGGATTTTCTCCCCTGAACTTCAGCTGGATATAAGTTTAACGCTAGGTAGATATGCCTCCGTCTTCCAAACGGAGCTTATGGGCATACTACACTGTGCGGAAATAGTCCAGGAAAGAAATATCCAGGGCAAAACAATTCAAATATTCACAGACAGTAGAGCTGCCCTTATGGCACTTGGTCGTCATAAGATCATCTCGGGCCTGGTGCTGCAGTGTATCCGGGACTGAATGTAATATCAACACACAATGCTTTAACCCTTAGCTGGGTAAAAGGGCACAAAGGTAATGAGGACAACGAGAGGGCTGACGAGTTGGCGAAGCTGGGCTCGGGTGATCCACCTTGTGGTCCCGAGCCTTTCATAACGCCGGCCGTTAGAACATTAGATACCATCATAAAGAAAGAAACACATAAACGGCATGCGGAAAGATGGACGAATGTGATTGGATGTCGGCAGGCGCGGGCAACAATACGCTCTCCCTCTGAGAAACATGCAAAATACTACCTACAGCTGTCCCGGGACAGCCTGCGTACTATTGCTGGCTTTCTCACGGGACACTGTAAGCTAAATAAACACCTGCACACAATGGGGCTAGTTGATAGCCCAACTTGTCGAGGATGTAATGAAGCAGACGAAACAATGGAGCATGTGCTCTGTAACTGCCCAGAAATAGAGAGGTAGATGGGCTGCTACAAAACTTGGAGGTAGCATAATGGGCCCGTTTGTCGCCTGAGTGCATGCGAACTTCGGTTTGTCCTCCACATCCTATCCAGAATCCAGAGAATCCAGAAAGGTGTCCGTGTCCCCCATCATGCTTGCTTTTATTTCTCAGACAATTTGAATCATTTGATTAATGTTTACGGTTTCGTTTAGTTCTCTAATTTCTTTAAATAATGTTTTCAAGTTATTTGAGTTGTCCTGAGGGTCGGCTTGAGTCAGGTTTTGTGTGTATGTTTGTTTTTGTAATGTCGGTGGTGTAAATTGTCGGTATTGTTGTGTGCGTGTCGGTAATGTGGGGAAGTTCTGATTCAGTTCAAATTGGTTTGAGTTTAGGTTTAAGTTTAGCTGTTGACTTGAATTTTGACTAAAAAATTGGCTGGGACGCAGGGTTTTTGAACTTACTTTATCTAAATAGGAGGTATGCGAAGGACAGCTGTTGTAGTTCGCTGGGTGGACTTGGCCGCAATTGCAGCATCTCACTTGATCGTCGATACTCTTTCTGGGGCAGTCTTTTGTTAAGTGCGCATCCAGGCACTTGATGCATCTCGGGGCCATGAAACAGTTGGTGGATTCGTGACCAAAGTTTGACATCGGTAGCATTGGGTGCGTGTGTTTCTTCGTCAGTACTCTTCGAATTTAACCATGACATGGCCTAGACTTCTTATTTTTTTGATTTCCGTTTGAGTGGTAGTGGAGTTGAAAGCTACTAAAAAGGAACCGGTGGTGTCGCAGTATTTGTTTTTTTAATTCAGTCACAGAATTTGTTGTGATGTTATATTCCTTGGCAATATCGTCTTTAATGTTGTTTTCGTTTGTATATGGCTAGCCTTTCATCACCATTTTGATCATTTTATCCTTTTTTAGCTGATAGCTGTAGCCCCGATTCGTGGGGTCTGAAAGTATTAGGACTTTAGCTGCCCGATGGTCTTCCGTCGTCTCCGTGTAGACCCAGGTCTGGTTTCTAATGTATTTGAACATTAATTTGCCCTTGACTATTGGGCTAAGTTTGTTTAAGAATACATTAGCTTGGCCGGTCGGAGTGGTTAGAATTATGGGAGGTGGTGTCGTTCTAGATTTTTGCCCTGGTGCTGCGGGTTCTTTGGTGGTTGTTGGACGGACACTTCTTTGAACCGAAGTCCATGTTTCTTCGTTGAAACGATGTGGTGAAGGTATTTCTCTGGCAGGTTTTTCTGGCGCATTTATTAACAGGCCAAAGCTGTTGTAAATAGGAACATTAGCTGGATGTTCCACTTCCATGTTAGTGCTGGGAATGACGTTTCTTGCGTTGTTGTTTGATGTCTCGGATTCTGGTATGCTTAGCAGTATGCCAAAATTTTTGCTTGTTGTGACATTGACAGTTGCGTTTTTGCTTTTATAAGGATATTATGCAGTCTTTATATGTGAATTTTATACCTAGCTCATCGGCCGCTTCTTTGAGACTCAGGTCTTCGGGGTGGAGGATGTCCTCATCTACCGGGGCTGTTTCGTTATATAGAATGAGCTCCTCAGTTGTTCTTTTGCATGGGGTTTTTTGGGGGACTTCAGTTTTGCTTTCTGAGCTAGATTCAGCTGCTGTTATAGATTTTGCTAATTTGCAACGGTTTAGCATTGGACTAGTACTAGTCCGTTTGCTACTTGTTGACCCGCATGCGGGTCGTTCAGATTTTAGCCTGATATTAATAGATTTATTAATTTTTTTACTTAACACTTGACACTTACCTACCGTCTATAAGTTTAATCGCACTTAAATAAAGTTAAAACGCATTACAAAATATGTAAAATACAACTGTTTAAAAATGATTTTATTGTTTAAATATCAAGTTTACATATTGCTAAACCATGTTAAGTAAAAATTTTTAAGTAATAATCAAAAAATTTTATTAAATTTTACTCTCTTCAAAATATCCCCCTTTTGCTTTAATTACAGCTTCGCATATACGCGGCATTCGTTTAGTTAAACGTTCAAGATAATCTTGACTTACTGTGTTCCACACACGCTGTAGAGCATCCCAAAGGGTCTTCTTACTTGTTGGCATAATTTTACGTACCTCCTGGTCCAAGTGATCCCATAATAATTCAATTGGATTACAATCAGGGCTTTGTGGAGGCCATGTCATCAATGTAAGCAAACCTTCTTCGGTACGGTCCTCAAAAAATTTTTTAACAATTTTTGCGGTATGTTTTGGGTCGTTGTCTTGTTGAAAAACAAAACCCTCACCCAAAATTTCCATTCCTGTGGGAATTGCATGGTCGTTTAAAATATCTAAATAAACTTCTTTCGTCATTTTTTCGGTAATTTGAACCAATTTTCCTATTGTATTTGCTCCAAAACATCCCCAAACTAAAACATTTCCACCCCCATGCTTCACAGTTTTTACGGTGCACTCATCCAACATTCTTTCACCCGGGCGACGACGAACAAATACTCTTCGTTTACTTCCAAAGATTTCGAATTTCGACTCGTCTGTCCATAATACTTGATTCCAATCAGCGATGGTCCAATTTTTATGATGTTTTGCCCATGTTAGTCTTTTTTGTTTGTTTTTTAAAGAAAGCCGTGGTTTTTTTGCAGCAATTCTGCCTTTTAGTCCAGCTTTACTTAAACGTCGTTTTACTGTAGTGACGCTAATATTACTACTATGAGCAGCATTGAATTCTGCTGCAATATTTGGAGCTGTAAGGCGTCGATTTCGTAACGACATTAATTTTATGGACTGATCTTGAGCTTCTGTGGTAATTTTTGGTCTTCCACTGCGTCTACGGTCCTGAAGTTGTCCGGTTTCTGCTCTTCTTTTAATTGTTTGACGCACACAATACTCCGAAACTTTTAATTTTCGCGCAATTGCTCGGTTAGAAATATTTGTTTCGTGCAGAAATATTATTCTAGCCCTTTGTTCAAAGTCCAGCTGTTTTCTTTTTGCCATATTTTTAAATAAATATTGAAATGGAACCGATGGAACACGCAACTAAAGTAATACGGTAACGTTTAACTGTATACTGATCTTAAAGGGTGTTTGGGGGTAGTAAAATTCATTAAGTTTTAAAATTCAGGTAATTATATTTCTACGTAACAGTAGAAAAGCAAAAGCTTTTCTTAAAAGCATAAAAATTCCAAAAATTCAAAAATTAAAAATCTTTTATTTGAATGCAAAAATATTACCTGAAGCTTATTTATAACAGGTAAATTTAATTACCCCGAAAAACTTCCCTAAAATTTTGTTTAAATTTGCCAACCTATTATTATAGAGGTACATGTTAATACCACTATTGTATGGAACCAAAATTTTCACATTCAAATTTAAATTATATTATATTTTTAAACAAATGCATTTGTTCTCCAGGTGCGATTAAACTTATGGACGGTAGTGTATATGCTTCTGGGTTGCCCAACATGCGTTTATCTACTAACTTTCTTGTTTTTACGGCGCTGCTTTTATAGAAAAACAGATTTTCTAAAAAAAAACACTCTTGCCATGAATTTGTATTTTTTCAAGTTGCTTCGATCTTGACGAAATTTTCAAAATATATCCTTTTCATGCTCTTACATACTTATAGCAAGTTTGGTTGTCCTCACTTAAACCATGCCCCTGCAATCTTCAATTAACCATTTCAAAATTATGCAAATTTTTACATTTAATACCTTTCTCTTTATTTTCATTCTCCAACGTTAATTTCGGTCTCGAAAATTTGGGCTCTTTATTCTCTTCATTTTGGTATATCATACCATTGCAAAAGATCTTTTCTTCCTATCTCAAAGTTCAAATAACTAATCCAACATTTTTGACAGCTCAACTTTTAAATGTTTTCTTGTAATTTTACTACTAAAACTCACTTTTAGGACTAGCAATCGTATTATAGTTGTTCCTGCCATTAATAACTAACTTTTACATATAATCTTGTTCTTCCAGCCTACAATTCAACCTCACGAAATGTTATTGTACTACCAAAAGTTCTAAGTCCCGAACGAAGCACTAAATTGTTAAACACTATTGAAATATCTAGTATAAGACTCACCCACGGTACGTTATACCATTGAGTATATGAGTTTATAAAGAGATGCAAGCATATGGAGGAATTGCAAATAGTATATCCCTCTCACTCAAACAACAATCTGTTCTTTTTTATCTTTACTCCCCTGCCGTCCCATGTCCATAAACTAATCGTATCGACAACTAGTGCTTTTAAAAGCAGCGGACAACACTAGCAACTATGATAAGATAACAAACTCGGAGAGTGCATTCCTAATTAAATTAAATCGTTTTGATTACGTGCACATTTTAAATAGTAGACGTTTAAAGTATTTCTTTTAAATATAAATTACTCATTAAATTTAGAAAAACTTTTGCAATTTATGAAATTTAATGTACCTACATAAATAAAACCCTCCAAAAATAAAAACATCAATTTTAAATAAGATTCCGACACAACTAAATTATGAAATTATCTTTATTATATTATTGAAGATTTTAATATTACAAATTAAGCTGCGAATTGCACTTGCTCGATGTTGTATTCAATTTCTAAGAACTTATATTATTAATCAAAAAAAAAAAAAATAACGACAAACATAATTATTACTTTCCCATTTCCGTAGTAAAGGAAAGTAAATATTGTAATCGAGTAAAAAAAATTTTTGAACTAGCATTTTTTCCATAGTCTAAAAGTCCGTACAAATCGTTTGAGACAAATTTTGCAATGATGTCCAGATGTGTGTGCGTATGTGCGTGTGTGTGTGCGCGAGTTTTTCGTCCACGATTTTTTCAAAACTCGTAAACCGATTTTATTCAAATTTCATATACTGGTTTGTAACAGCAATCTCGAGAGCTGATTAGATTTTGGTTGAAATCCATACGTTATTTTTTTATTTATTAACTTTTAATTATTTTTTTATTATTTTTTTTTAAATTTAAATTTTAATTATTATTATTATTATTATTAATTTAGTAATAAATGGGAAAGTTATGTGTTGTCACATCAGATTTTTTTAAGTCATATTCGTGTACTCCTATGTTAATAATGTAAATTCTACCTTTTGAAGATCTTTTTTGACACATAAAAATTACTTTTACAGCAAAACTTATTAGACACTTTTTGTTGGAAATGAAATCCCTTTAATTTTTGTTTATATGCATTTTTCGGTTTCGTCGCACCGTTTCCGTTTTATAGGAACTTAAAAAAGGCTCTGTTAAATACAAAAAATATTTTCATCTGTATCTTAGAAACGGTGCTACAAAATGGGAAAATATATATCAACAAAATTATAGGAAATGAAATATACAATAATAAATGTTTATTCATATTTTTGTTTCGGTGTACCAATGTTGAAGTACAGACAGTGGCGTAACAAGCAGATGAGGGACCCGTGTGCGAAGTTGTTAACGGGGGCCCTGCTTTTATAAAAGACAAAAGAAATTGTATACATGACGATTTCCATGCAATTCCAGTGATTTCCAAAGAATTCCTTCCAAACAAAAGCGGATATAGAGACGAGTAACTACCCCCCCCCTATTTAATTTTTTTAAATATAAAAAAATATATATAGATGAGTTTTTTATTTTTCAATTTTCTCAGAATGTCTAAAATTCCTAAAATATCCTAGAATTTTCTGTGATTCCCCCGCTTCACAAGATGTTTTAGATATTTTTGCTAAGATTTTCTAAAATTTTCTGGGATTTCTTAAAATTTCACGCTCGTTTATTACTAAGGGGCCGTCCTTTAATCACGTGAGGTTCTTTGTGCCATTTTTTTACCCACCCCCCCACCCCTTCGGTGACCCTACCCGTACCCCCCTACCCAACATCACGTGTATTTTTTTTTGACAAGTGGCATCACAAGGTCCAGTGCCGGAAGCCAGTTGAGAGCTAAATATTGTTGTTATGTTGCTTTTTAGAGATAAATTTGCTCGCTCGGGATTTCACGGGGTAACAAGAAAACATACACGTGATTTTCACAGCTTCCCTCCCCCCCATCGTGATCAATCATGATGTTATTCTAACCCCTTCCCCCTGTTAGAACCTCACGTGATTAAAGGACAACCCCTAATAAGTGAATAAATGATAGAGAAAATAATTGTCATATGCAAAAGTATAGTGAAATTTGAGGAAATCTGAAATATTATAGATTACCTTTTTTTGCTTTTTTCATTTTCTGAGATTTCATTGGCTTTAAAATTTTCTCGAGTTTTCTAAGATTTTCTTGAAATTTCTATGGATTTCTTGAGATTTTCTATATTTTTACAAATTTTCTAAGAATCTGTTTCTTGAGATGTCTTGGAATTTTTCAGAATTTTTACAGATTTCCGTTCACTAGTTCACACAATTTTTCCGTCGATTTCCCCTTAGTTTGTAGTAATTGGAAAACCGAAGGAAATAAAATCGTGATATACAAAAGTGAAAAGAAATCCAAGCAAATTTTAGGGGAATTCTAAGAAATCTTAGTAAAACTTAGTAAAAAGTTAAAAATGCTATTTTCTTCCCAAGGAAATCTTGGGAAATTTAGGAAATTTTTAGAATGCCATAGATTAATTTTTTTATTTCTTTTTTTAATTTTCTAAGACTGTCTGGCAAAGGCAGATATAACAGGAAATCAACCCCCACTCATGAGCTTTAAAAAAGCAACGAAATTGACTACGTCTTGTTTTGTAAAAATTTTAAAAATATTAAAATATAATATTCTTATTTTATTACATAAACATAATATAACATAATAATTATATATTTATTCCCCCATCCTGGATCCGCCCTTGATTTTAGATTTCAAGGCTGTATTAGATTGCAATAACTTCATAATTTTAATAGTCTATCCCTGGTGCGCATAAAGAGATTAACGAGATTATCATTCCAAAGAATTTTGGGGGAAAAAAGTAACATAACAAACAAAATAAATAAATAAAACAGATTAAAAGCGTGGGAGGGGTTTAACTTTAATTTTTTTTTCAACAAATATAAATGGGGGGTATGGAATACCCTTCAGTGCACCAGCACAGAAAGCGCAAAAGTATGTGTATACGTTTTGTGATTTATTTTTGTCATAAAAATTTTTCACTGTGTCAGAAGAAATATATTTATACGTCATTTGTATACAATTTATACATCATATTCACACATCATGTACCGTAAAAATTCGCACCGGGGGTCTGGGGGTGTGGCACATCCCACAGAATATTATAGTAAAATTCCTGGTATGGAAGTCACAAGTTTAATAGCATGGCAATCACGGTGACCTGGGGCTATTCTATACCTCCCCCCAGACTTCAAATAGCATCTAGTTGTGCACCTCCTACTTTTGAGAATTTTTTTAAGATTGAAACTGGGGGCCCTTTTAGCAGGGGACCCGCGTGCATCGTACCCACCGCACCCTGGTAGTTCCGCCTCTGAATACAGATATTCAAAAAATATTTTTTGAATTTTACCGAGTCTTTTTTAAGTCACTGCAAAACGGCAACGGTGCGACAAATCGAAAAAATGGATATAAACAAAAATTAAGAGGATGAAATTGGCGACAAAAAGTGTCTAATAAGTTTTGCTGTAAAAGTAATTTTTGTGTATCAAAAAAGGTCTTCAAAAGCTTGAATTTACATTGTTAACATAGGAGTGTACGAATACGACCGTGAGTGATATAATTGTAGTTTAATCTGAGTAAATATGATAGGCGCCTAAAGTTATTAGCCTGGGGCGCTAGACTAGCTAAATCCGGCACTGACAATTCCTAAACAATTTCATTTTGATAATGATGCCGACAAATTTTTCATTATGTATCGTAGTTCTATACTGCACGGTAAAAAAAAGTTTATTTTTGTCAATAGAAAATTCTTAATATCACATTTAATTTGTTTAGCAATATTTTTTAATATGTTTAAAAAGTTCGGGGAAATAAAATTAGCATTTCGTTTTTATTAATAAGATTGGGATCGTCATCTTGTTTCAAAAAGTCCTTTCTAAAGTTTTCGTAATTAGTATCTTTTATTAATTTATATGAAACATTATCCTGTAACGTACGCAACTGAACAAAAAACTTATGCTCCCACACCTTTTTGAATTTGCGCACTTAGCATTATGAGCACGTAGTACCAGATCCGCCGATTATAATAAACACGCTCCGCGAGGTACGCTCTCTGCACCTTGCTAACAGATTGATACCATTGTGGATCGTGAGAAATCTCGCGATCCACAATTGAAATCATTAGGTAGCGCCATCTAGTTGTCACGACACTTTTATATTGCATTAAAACATATACAGCTGCGCCTCTTGATAAACTCATATACTCAATGGTTATACAATCTAATTACAAAATTTTATCTATGCTATACATTTTAGTTGTCTTCCGTCTACAGATTTTGGAAGTTGACGATATGAACCTACGCTGATGTTACATTTCAACCGAAAAAGGAGTATGACATAAATTTTTACATGAATAATGATTTAAATCATCTATTACATCAATCTACTAAATTTTAAGAGTTTATGACCAACCTAATAAATTATAAGAGTGAAAAAAGTAAGATATTCATCAACCCGCAGTGCCATCTGATGCTTGTGAATTATTATTTTGCAGGCTCGTTATGTGGATTTAGCAATTTGGTTTCGAAAATTCATTTCAACGTGTATATATATATACTTACAGGTCAAACGATAATTTGATGAGTAAATAATATAATGGTTGCTCGTGTCCCAGTCGAACGCGGATAAAATTGCCAGTAAGACCAGTGCCGGATTTACATATCTGGGGGCCCTAGGGCACCAAAGAATCGTGGCCCTTATACCCTATACAACTTTCTTTTCCTCTTTATATTAGTAAAAAACAAAAACATTAATTATTGCAAATTTGCTAGATAATTTATTTTTACAGAAGAGGTAGGTATACATATAAATAATAATTGTTGTTTTATCAAAAACGCCATTTTCGTGTTTTTGAATTTAAAAACTCGTTAATAACAGAATTAGTATTTATTTTCTTTAATAACTCTTCTTCAATTGATAATAATGCAAAAGAAATTAAATTATTGTTACCCAAAGAATTTCTTAAGTAAGTTTTGACTAATTTTGAAGTAGAAAATCATCTTTCTCCAGACGCATTACTTACTGGAATTGTTAGAAAAATGTGAATAATCACATACAGGGGCGGATCCAGAATCATTTTCTGGGGGGGGGGGGGGCACAAAGAGTTGAGACGGGCAAAAAGGGTTCTCAGATTTGGGATTATCTCCTTGTTTCCTTGTCAATTTCACGCATTCCTTTGATTTATCTTGAGCGGAAAGATATTAATGTACATGTATTACCTATTAATCCATATTTGGATTAATAACGCTAATGAGCATTATTTTCCTCCGGATTCGTCTTTCCTGCAGGAATGACCGCTTGTGTATGCTTAGCTAATTTCAAGTGACGTTACATTCCGCTGTTCGCTGTTATCAAGGCTTTATTTTAGATTAGGCAGGCATAAAGTTTTAAAAAATTCATTAAATCTTTATTTATTATATTCTAATAAATGCGTCATAAAATTTTTTGGAGGTACGCTGGGGGCCCCTGCAGCGTCCGGGGCCCTAAGAAACTGCCCTTTTTGCCCTTATGTAAATCCGGCACTGAGTAAGACGCGCTCATATCTGACACGGGCACTTGCATTAATAAGAGGTTAAACTAAGAAATTATACTATTATTCTAAATTCTAAATAATCTCGGTAATAATTTCTTTAAGGTGACACGTGGTTTTATGTGACTTTTGAGAACAAGTAAACAAACTAAATCAAACTCTTCCCGTGGTCTTAATGATGTTGTAAAAATTAAAGAAACCACAAAAACTTTTCAAGAGCTGTCGTGATAATGTTACTAAAGCATTATCGATTGAAATTTATATTTTACATTATATATCTATTCTTAAATTCAATAATTAAGAATCTGCGAACTTTCTAGAAAATTTTTGTGCTTTCAAGAATTGAAGGATATAATGGAAAAAGTAGGTTGCTTTATTAAATTTTGTATAATCTTTAAAATTCACTATCTACTTTTATTGTTCATAAATAAGTTCATTGGTTGAAAATTCTTTTACAGTGTGTACGTATAAATTCTGAAACGTTCTCACCATATACTATGACATTTTTAAGCTACAAATTACTTGAATTCGTGCACACAATTCTAAAACTTTGTAATGCCATTGTTTGTTGTTCTAAAATACCATAATGTGAATAATTATTATGTACTATCTAGTTTCGCTACATAAACCACGAATTTACAAATCGAATTGTTCGATTCAGAAACAATGCAAGGCATGAAAAATAAACTTTGCAACAGACGGAAAACAAAATAACAGAAAAACTATTGCAATTATTAATGCTTTAGCATTTTAAGTATTGTATTATACTGTAACAGTAAACGAGATTTTTATATAAAAATTGTGATATTAAATTTCAAAGTTTGCTTTTAAATTATAATATCCTTTTGTGTCTTCTGTAAAATTTACTTTGCATGACTTCTGTTGATTCTGAAATGAACGATTTAATTAGATGCAAGGGAGATTGAGTGTATTGCTCATAAAATCACGCAAACTCTTTACTGAATATGGATAATACAGTAGACGCCATTTGATCCGACGCTCTTATATCCGACATTCTGAGAATTCATCATACTGACCAACCGATGCTTGTGAGTCTTATCTCGTCGGGACTCGGGGGTGTCAATCAAACAGATTGATTACCTATAGTGAAAAAGTACAGCATCTTAATGTTTTTTTTTTTAATTTTTGACCTTGACATTCTGTCTATTGGTCAGACTTATGTAAATATAGAACCAATTCTTAAATCCACAACGTGTTGATGCAGACCGGAAGTGTGTAAACAATTCTTTTAAAAAAATTTTTATGTTTAAATTAAAGTTAAATCTTTAAAAGTTTAAATCTGAAGTTTGCTGAGTAAACTACCTATATAGTAGTTTCTTATTTTCATAAAGAACCTACAGACTTCAGTTTCAAGTTTTGATATTTATTTCAACTTTGCACATATCCAACCCATTCTACTATATGACCGGGAAGTGAATATCTACGTCTACAATAACAGCATTACCGTAAATACAATTGTTTAGAATTGTAATTTGTATTTTGTTCGATTTTTTTTTACTCAAAATTGCCGCTAACTTCACACATGTAATATTTTGTATGCCCCTGTCAATACATATGTATTTTGGTTAACCCTTGCTGGTTTGTTTTAAGCATGTCAATCTTTTATAGCGGTAAAACACTAGTAACTAGCCAGCGCCAGCGGTCGTAAGATCAAGTTCTTCATTTTTCAATGGAGATAACCGTAAACTTTCAAAAGTACGTAAGCCCCAAACAAAAATCTAACGTAAATTGAAACATCTAAGTTCCAAGAAAATTTAATGCAATTATAAATTTTATAATCCCTGGCGCAGTCTAAAATAATTATTCACATTATGAAATTATTAGTGAAGATTAATTGACGTAATCGGTTTTTAAAGAATAAATAATACACAGACATTATTTTTCCGAAGTTTCGGGCTTAAAATATAAAAATTACGTTGTGTTTTTTAATATTTCCATTACTGAGTATTAGGTACTGAAATTAATTTTCTTTCTGTATTAATTACACGCCTACATTATACATATTAAAATAATATATATATATATTAAAATATATATATAAGTTCGCATATAGAACTTCTCATAAGTTGACGAATTACTTTTTTTTACAAATTATTATTTTTTTACATGTTAGATAAAATATTATTGAAAAAACTTACTGTTTTTAGGATAACAATATGCAAATTACCAAAAATTAGTTGAATTAGTTTGCTACACCTTAGAAATTTTATTTCAGGTTTGCTCCTGATGACAAACTGAAGTTCGAAACACCTGAATTCACTTGTAGCAAACTAATTTGCATATTGTCAAATACATTAAACTAATAATACGTACAACTTCGCCGGTTTTAAAGCATTTTTTGGGTATCCGGCTCTTTCGCGCCACCTACCATACAGGTTGGAACTTGGGCTTTTAAATGAACGTAAGCAAAGAGTATGTATATATAGAGGGACAGCTCTTATGGGAATACTTGTCACAAGTATTTCTTGATGGCTCTGCTACGCCATCTAGTGGAGGGGGTTATCTCTACGTCTTTATTTTTGGTCCTCTATATACATGGTGCTGAATGAGTTAGCTGAACATAGGAAATTAACATGTAAAAACTTACTTTTGTAAAAATACCCCCCTGTATATAAAGGATCAGCCATAAATTAAAAATTAAAACGTAGAGATCACACCGTCTACTAGATGGCGTAACAGAGCCATTAACAAAAACTTGTGACAAATATTTGTTAATGGCTGTCCCTCTATATATACATACTCTTTGACGTAAGTTAAGGCCATCATGTATCATTTTGATGTGGAATTATCTGAGTAGATGGAGTAGCTATCTATATTATGAATTTAATTGTAATCGGCGAGGCATTTCTCGGTACGGAACAATTTGTTTTCATTAAAATTCCAATTTTCCGTTGTAAATGACGTTTTGAAATGAGCTTTAAAATCGCAATTTTAGAAAAAGAATGCTAAGAAAAATTAAAAGTGCAGTTTTAATTACTGTGAGAAAGTTTTTGTTATTTAATGTTTTTAGTACAAATTAAAAAAATTTCTTTCTAAAAATGACTTGCTTCATCCACTTTGTTGTTTGTAATGATTACAGCTGGACACAGCACATTGGACATTGCACCAAGTTTATTTGACATTTCATAAAATTTAATTCGCATAAAATTATTATGTTTAGTGCTTTTTGTCAAATTTAATTTAGTTATAAATAGTGACAGTGACATAATATTATGTCAAGAGCATGCATTTAAGTCATATCAGTACCAACTCGGCTTGTAGGTGGCGCCACTTTTGAATATTCCCTCAATTTGCCGAAGTTGTACGTATTATTAGTTTAATGTATTTGATATTGTTATCCTAAAAAACAGTAAGTTTTTTCAATTATTCACATTAGTTAACGAATTTCGCTTATATAAACTGCCAAATCAACTGTAAACAAATTCCAGCAACGCTATATGAGGATTAATAGCATATAAGCAACAATATTTTATTAAAATAAAAAATTATCGTTACATTTTCGGATAATAGGAAAAGCCGCGAAACTTTGAGAATTTGAGTTAAACAAATATTTTTTTTCTCCAAACGACACGAAAGTCAGCTGTTTCATTATCGATTTTAAACACGAAAGTCAAACTTTTCCATAGCAACATACATAAAACCACGTGGCTTAGAGTTTTTTTCGAAAGTAAAACTGCCTAGGCAGGTAAAAAAATAACTAGAAATGTGACATTATTTTAATAAAATTGAGTAATTTTGGTATAAACCTTTTCTAAAAATTATTTTAAGTTTATTTACCATTTCAAATATAAAATTTTAGAGCGTAATTTAAAAATAAATAGATGTAAACTTTGACTTTGACATTTAAATCCTTAAATATACCAACTTAAAATTTTATTTTTAACCAAATAAGTACAAATTTTGATCTTTTAACCTAAAAATTTTAATAAATATCACAATTGAAGTTGAGAGGTCGAATTTAATTTAAAAATTACCAACATAAATTGAAAATGGTTGACAGATTAAATCATGTCACCGTACTTTTGTACGGTTAAATTAAATTATCGATAGAATTTTTTTGCGCGCGATCAATCTGAATTTTTGCATATGCCTTTCCTACCGATAATTTACGGGGGTGTGCACTAAGCGAGGGGGAGAATTTTTTGCTCAGTATTTTGATATCTACCGCCGTTCCCGAATTATTGCTAATTTTAAAATTTATTTTTGAATTTTGTTCATTTAGAGAAAAAGTAACATGTTTTATTCGGGTGGAAAGGTAACTTTTCCTGCCACGCAAGTTTTCCATTCGCTCGACTCGTTCTACTCACCTCGCAAATAAAAAAACTTGCTGGGCAGGAAAAGTTAATCTTTCCATCCTAATAAAACAATATACTATTATTGACCTACTACCGTTACGTAATGTATTTAGTTCACCTCTATTTGAGTTGCATAATAAGCCACTTTCACGCACTGGTGTTCACGCCTTGTTTTGAAAGAAAAATGCGCGTTCGATAATGACTTACTTTCTACACCCATCAGTTGAACTACATTCTTGTATATTTAGGGTTATGTTGTGAGTATGTAAACAATTTTGTTCAAACTTGTAGTTTATTAGGTACTCTTTTTTTAACAGAACAACTCTTTAGCGGAAAGATGAAAAAGTGGAGAGATCTGAGGGATTTATAAAAAATCAATATCGATTGTAACGTGGCGTTTGCATTAAGGCAAATTATTTTATATTAACACCTATATTTACAAATTTTATTTTGAATTCCTTTCGTAATATTGCACCTTTTTGCTTGTTGTAGGTAAGTATACAAAATTTAATAAATTTAAATTACTTTCTTAGGTTATTAATTTGTCTTGTGAGTTATTAATTTAATTGGTTGTAGTTACACGTAATTAATGATTGTAATATTATAGAAATTATTATAATATCGTTAATAATAACTTACAGTATTTAATAAAGGTTTATTATTTTCCAAGTATATTAATAATAATAATTAATACGACGTAATAAATATGGGGAACATAAGGTATTGCAACTTCGATATATTTTGGGGGAAGAATAATTTATTATAATTGGAATTTTACAGGTTATATTAAGAAGTTTATTTATTGAGAATGGAAGATGTCAAGAAGTATTTCTGCAATAAAAATATTTTATTGTAATCAATCGTTTTTTACCAAACGTGTGGAAAATTGAGTTTGTATCGCACCTTTGAATTATCTGGTAAATCAGAAATGAGAAATTATCAAGATGATGTTTGAAAGATTCAGTTTCTGTAATCACTACTTTATATCATAATGTTAACTTTTGAATTAAATTTAAATATTAACAAATTTAAGGTTAAAAAGTTAACAAACTAATCCTTACCAATTTTAAACTATTTCTTTCTTAGTTTATCTACCCATTACTGATCAACATCGTTCAACTTTTAACACAAGCATTTTTCTCATAGAGAAAGATTTGTGCATTTCCTATTCGGCTACTTAAACCATCAGATTGGAAAATGTGCCTGTGAAAAGGAAAAATCGAATTTAATAATGTTGTAATTTTTATATTTTTTGAGATGCATTGCGAAGGTTAAACACTTAAAATTAATTCAATACGCTCGAAGTATCTGGTTTAAATCTTTTGTGGAAATTTTTGTGTGTGTAAAATTTATCAAATTATACAAATTGCTAAGTATAAAATTCCACACTTCCACATTCTAGATAATTTGATACCCGGATACCCCTTTAGTAGTACCCCAAAATGCGAGATTTTCAAAGTTGATTTTTGGCGATATGGAGGTCGGTGGTCTCCTTGTACGTAAATAATTATATTATTACATTATAGAGTGCAGTGACCACTAAAAATCTATAAAAAAAACAAGTCTGTAGTACAAGCTTTTTTTTAAATAATTTACAATTTAATAATAGCTCCAAGGAAATTTACTAATGGAAAACAAAATTTGTTTAAAACAATGCAAACAAACTATACAGTTGATTGAAAAAGTTGTATACAGGGTGTCCCAGAACTCAACGTTATCCCTTGAAGGGCATATAGGCCAGTTCATGGCTGACCATCAGAATATCGAAATATGACCTTAGTAAAAAGTCGTTAGTTTTCGAGATATTCGTACTTTTATAAATTTTGTGCAAATTAACACTTTAAATCAGTTTTTCAAGTGCCACAAGTACGAAAGTTAATATTTTGAAATTGTAATTTTCATAATTTCTATATGCCCTTGAAGGAATAACGTTGAGTTCTGGGACACCCAGTATCTAAATTAAAATTTAATTGCTTGGAATTTGGTTAGTAATGAAAATAAGCAAAAAGCAAAAAATATTAATATTGGCAAAACGGTTTCGTAAGAAATCTGAATTGAAAAGTTGGTAAAAAGATTTTTTTGATTTTCTATAGTCGACATATCTATACCATTATTTAATTTAATTTGTATTTTCAAGAGTAAGTGCTGAAATTGTGAAATAAAGAAATTCCATTAATTTACGTACCTAATTATTATTGTTTGACATAGTACACGCATGCTATAAATAGTCAAAGCAATTTGATCAATTATAATTATTGTATAACGATATATCGTTAAATTTGACGATTATTCGCTGGAAATAATTGGGTCGATAACTGTTAATCGAAAATTGTCATAGAATTATGATATACATATATTATATTACATGTGTGCAATAATCATATACAATATCCCAAGTGCATTCAAATTGTCTACTAATTTGAAATGCACGAGAGGATATAGTCCAGTCAATACGGATCAAAAAATGATGTTTGCTTGCAATAAATCATAGTTTTGAAAGTTGGCAAAAAGTTTCGTCTTAGGTCCCTGTTTAACTAAAAAAAAGTCGCCATTTCTCCGAGGTCCGGAAGTGTCCGCCATCTTGAATTTTAAGTGAAAATTTATGGTTTTTCAATAATATCTTCAAAAATATTAACTTTACAAAAAAATTGTTCGTATAAAAATTGAAGCTCGTTAAATTCTCAATAAGAAAGTTTATATTCAATATTAGCCTAAATGTAATATTTAACCGACAAAATCCATCTACCTGTCGTGAAATGTTGTGCTGCGTCTGATTAATACTACAGTGTAGCGGATTATCGTCAAAAGCGTTCACTAACCCAATTACAACGTAGAACTAGACGAATTATATATCAAAATGTTTGTATTGACCTAATGGACCAAAATACGAAGTTTGGGACATCGGCAATTGTGATAGACAAAAGTTATAAGCCAAAAACTATAAAAAAAATTAATTTTATTTAACCAATTGAAAGAACTTTTGAAATCGTTCGTATTTTAAAATTACTGTCGGTATACCAAGATGATTTTAACACTATTATTTAGGTCGAAATGTCGACTTTTCAGCGATATATAAAAATATGTATTAATTAAGTTCTAATTAACTTTAATTTAATATTATACGAGCGATGAGAAATTTTTGTGAAATATTTTCATTCAAAATGGAAAGTTTTTCTTTAGTAGCATCTCACTAAAATTTGAAAATTCGTGCACGTGACAAAAAGCGGAATTTTATGGAGAATATTTCATACGCTTACACTATGCACTTATTTTTATAAATAAACACAGGAGAACAATAAAACATAAAAACGATAGCGTAATCCGCACGAGCAACCCCCTACCGCTCTAACCGCAATTTATTCAATTTTTTTATTTCTACCGCATGTTTCTGTAGTAAAAACAGCATTTTATATATTTTAAATCAAGTATTGTATCAAACTTGTAATAATGTTTTATAAAGTTTGATCCAATTAAACAAAAATTTCAAAATTTTTTTGAGATTTTGAAAATTAGAATTTTTTTCAAGTAGTTACGAATTTAAAAGAAAATATTAAGCAGTTAAAAATAAATAATACACATATATAACAACATAATAAGGAATGAAAAAATAAAATTAAAAATTGGCATCTTCTTCGTCACTACTTCCATCAGGCACTTTTTTGATTGCAAATATTCCGGTACTTCAAATTTCTCACTGCTCGTATAATATTAAATTAGAGCTAATTAGAACTTAATTAATACATATTTTTATATATCGTTGAAAAGTAGACATTTCCTGCTAAATAATAGTGTTAAAATCATCTTGATATACCTATACTAATTTTAAAGTACGAACGATTTCAAAAGTTCTTTCAATTGGTTAAATAAAATTAATTATTTTTATAGTTTTTTGCTTATAACTTTTGTCTCTCACAATTGCAGATGTCCTAAACTTTGTATTTTGATCCATTAGGTCAATACGAACATTTTGATATATAATTCGTCTAGTTCTACGTCGTAATTGGGTTAGTGAACGCTTTTGATGATAATCCGCTACACTCTGTAGTCATAATCAGACGCAGCACAACATTTCACGACAGGCAGATGGATTTTGTCGGCTAAATGTTACATTTAGGCTAATATTGAATATAAACTTTCTTATGGAGAATTTAACGAGCTTCAATTTTTATACGAACAATTTTTTTGTAAAGTTAATATTTTTGAAGATATTATTGAAAAACCATAAATTTTCACTTAAAATCCAAGATGGCGGACACTTCCGGACCTCGGAGGAATGGCGACTTTTTTTTGGTTAAACAGGGACCTAAGACAAAACTTTTTGCCAAGTTTCAAAACTTTATGATTTATTGCAAGGCAAAATTCCCCATTGACTGGACTAATATTTATTTAGACTATTTCACGAATAAAATAGGAGGTTAATTTGTAGATTTACAAAATTATAATTTGAGTTACTGCTGAAAGCGCAATTTTTTTCAAGTTTATTAAGTAAATAATATTTATTATTTAAATATTGAAGTTAATAAAAAAAATTGTCGCTTATATTTGCTTTACAATAAACTTGAAAAAATTGTCGTTGCAATTCGATTGCTATTGGTTGAATGTTTCGTTGTTTTTTCATTCCATTGGTCTAATGACAGCTGAGTAAAATAGTCAACTAAATCAAAATAAAATTGTTGGATTCAAATTATTTAACCCTTCGTTGGTACACATGTGAGCGCGGCTTTTACATAAATAACATTACGAACGTCAATCTGATACTATTAATACCTTCAAATGACCTGTCTACAAATATTGACAAAAATAAATTATAGCGCTATTTGTCATTCTTGCATAGTTATCGTCTTACAAAGTTGACAACTCTGATAAAATGAGCGTCGCGCTAACCGCGCAATATTTTTATCACCGTTGTACATACACGTGTTTCTATTTTTTTTCAATTCATCATGGCCAATAAATTAATTTTGTAGTTGGAGGAGACCGACGAACCTATACCTTAGCATTAGTACACAACAATCAAAAACACCGCAAACATCTCGTTGGAGAATAGCACAAAATTATTTATAGTACATACAAAATATAATTTACATTTTTAATTAAGGGTAAAAGTATATATACATATTTCTATGTACGATTGAACGTTCTAAGTTGATCGAACAATTAATAATGATATAAAAATAACGTGTGAGCGCATCGCTCACAGTGTACTAATCACGTTAAAAAATTAAGTGTACCAACGAAGGGTTAAATTCGTTCTTTGCAATTTTATACTTTATTCTGTGAATTGACGCGATATAGTTGCACATGAAACTTACTATTTTAATATCTACAAATTATGTTCACAATAAATAATCAATACAATGCTTTTCAGGAACAATTATATACAGCCATTAGAGATACAAGTGATAGATCAATAAACTTCCCGGTTGTTAAAGTAAGAGGACGTTTTGAGCGTTCCATAATAAAAAATAACTCTAGCCTTACCATTCGTCCATTATAAATCCATTCGGACATATAACATGCTTCACCAATTTTGAAGCTCTGAAAAAAACATATATAGTAGTATATTACTATGTTTACAGCTGTAAAACTGCGATACAAGTTACATGTGTTACATGCTGTTTACATCAGTATGTAAACAGATTCTCATCCTAAACATAGACATAGGATTGCCGAAAACCGAAAAAATTTTTGTTTACATAAACTATTTCACTCAGCTTTTAATAAACCAATCAAAATTATAACTGATCTAAAATTCAACCAATTGTGATCGAATAACAGTTACTAATAAATAATTCAAATGCATTGTAACGTAAAATTGATTACTTTTTTAATAATTGTTCTATAAACTATAAATGACAACATCTACATAACAATAATTAAATTAACTGTCAATCAATCAATTTAAAAAGTAATGTAAAATTCAACCAACTGATTATCGAATAGCTGTAAATATAAAAGACTATTCTTTCTATAATATTGTTATATTTTGTCCAAAAATGAAGTTATCTTGTTTTAGCTTACTCATATTGTAATTTAAACTTTTAAATTTTTAAAAGTTTTTTCTCTTTTAAAAATATTTAACAAATTAATATTGCGGTGTTTCAAACAACAATTTAAATTATTTTTGATTCAATTGCAAAGATTTTGTTTATTTTTGTTATTCTACTCAAATTTGTAAATAAATTTTGAATTTTTCTAAAGACGCGCGTAGATTTTTAAGTTGGCGACACTTTTGAAAAGGGAAAAGGCTTTTTCGCTGAGAATGGCCACCGAAGCGGTTGGGATAAAGTTTGTCTCCTAGATGGTTTTCTTGAAATATGTAAGAGAGTCGTTTTTGTTGTTTGATGAATAAACCATTTGATTTGTGAGTAGTTTTTGAATATTTTTAATTACTTGGAGGTTGTCCGAAATCTGGACGGTATTAGAGATTGCTAGAGATTGTTTAGAGATTGATTACTAATTGACGATGAAGGTGGATAATTGGTTATTTAATACTTGTAATTGGTTCACGAAATTTACAAATTAAAATTTATTATAAAGGAAAAGTAAAAGTTAGACGAAGGGAGCATCTGCGCGATAACCTACGTTCGTATTTTTAAGGCAAAATTTAATTTAAGGTCAAATTGGACAATTTGAAGAATACTGGAGATTTTTTAAGCTAGCCGGTATTTCACAAAATACCACTGCAATATGTATAAGTTCATGTGAACGGGAAGTTCATATAACTTGAATATTATAATAAATTGAAGCATATTACTCTAAATATTTCAATATTAAATAAAATAAAATATGTTTTACTGCTAATTAGTTACCATGAAGTCCTCTTAATATAAATTAATTATATTGTTATGTTATAAGCTTGATTTTAAGCTTGAACTTGAATATTTAAAATTATTATTGAAGTGGAAATTTTTATAGCGTGTACCGGAGAATAGTAAGGGCCACCTAACACGTTTTAGTTTTTTTTTACATTGAAAACCTAAACATGTTTCTATGATTCTTAAGAAATTATGTTTTTCAATACTATACATAATATATTGTCATGCCCCCAGCGGTATAAGTTTTTAAAAACCACTTACCATGGAAAAACGCCTCGCTGGAGCACATGCATTTTAAAAAAGAACATGAGACTCTTCGACTCTTAAATCAAATGTTGAAACCACTTCGTCCAATTTTAATTTTTAAACCAAATGTGCATTACCATGCATCTGCCCGATAACGCCATTTACCTTATTGCTATTAGTTACGCACAAATTTTTCTTTAGTTTTATTGCTTTTTATTTATTTTCTTCGACGTAGTTTTATTTTACAATTTTTGAATTTATCATTGTCCAAATTATCATGAACTTTTTAACCATATTTATTCAAAATACTTCATAAATATTCAAATCTTCAAAATTCCATAAAAATTTCAGACAAATTTATCCAAACAATCAAACAACTTTTCACTTACGTCAAATTAATATTTTTATTACAAAAACTTTCAAAATTTTCGAACTTTTAACACAAATTATCATAAAATTATCAAAGACTAATGGCTTAACGTCCGCGTTGTTAAGCGGTCACCCGACAAAAAGCAAATGTTATTAACAATCTCCCACCAACTCAACATTTCCGCGCCAATAACATACAATTTCAAATATTTACAACATTTACACAAAACTATTTACAAAATTCAAATTCAAATTACACAAACAAAATTAAAATTCTGATCCATAAAACTAATTTAAAATACAAGTAAAATTCAACCTCAAAACAATAAATGCAAATTATTAAATAATAGTTCTTATAATAAAAATAAAAAATTAGAACTTCAAAATTTAAAAAAATTGATTTTGGAATATAATATATTAGTGAGTAGTAAAAAATTATTTTGCAATTAATGATTAACTATTATTTTAACATTATATAGAATTTATAATTTTACACAATTTCTTGCAGACCTGACGATGCTATAAAAAGCGAAACCGGTAGAAAATCAATAAAAAATTATACAAGCAAAGTTAATTTCTTTGATTAATTGAAAACTAATAAAAGGCTTGTAAAATGAACTCACAAAATAAGTAAAAAAGTAGTTTGACTACCAATTTACAACATCGCTGGTTAATTGAGATAGTTGAAATGTAGTTTGTTCTAGACTGTTATAGTCTGAACCAAGTCAATGGTTAAAATTAAAATGAATTATTAATTAATTAATATACAATATACCGTCAGACGTATTTGGAGTCAATTTGTAATCTATATTAAAGTGCTAGATCAATAGGAATAGATCATAAAAATCAAGCAGTTGTCACCACAGAACATATTAGTTCACCAGTTGCTTTATGCTATTTTTTTTTATTCAAGATGCATACCTTTTAAAAAGGTATAATATTGTAATATATTTGACATTTGAAATTTGAAAAATAATCACTTTTGTGATGAAAATGAAAGTAAAATACTTAAAGTAAAATAAATGAAACTGACTAATTTTTGCCAATAAAGCAGGAATTTTGAAAGCCGGATTTTTTGCTCCATATATCTTAGCAATACAATAATAGGTAGGTTTGTGTCTTTGCTTCTAATTTAAGTGCCGACATCTTTTTAAAAGTGCTTGAACTGCACATTTTCTCTGATAATGCCATGGCACCAATTTGAAATTTCGCGTAAATTGCTCAAATTCTTGTGTCAAATTTGCAAGTCAAACCAAGAAAGATAATCTTATTTTTTCTTTTCGATTGATTAGTATGGTAGGTATTACTTTACATTTCCTATTTTATATTTATAACTAAAATGTATTTAATTGAAAACTCAAAGAAAAAATAAATTTTATTAATTTTTTTTAAAATAAAAAATAGCTTATATTATGTGGTATTATGTTTTACGTATGTACTGAAAATTTCAACTTTCTATGATTATTCGTTTTTGAGTTGAACTTGACACCAGTTCTGCGCCTATTGATCTAACACCTTAAGATTATTTAAAATAATATAGTTGCTAATAATGTATCTTTATTATTAATACTGTTTGTTACTATACAAAATGGCTTTTGCCATGAAATCAGATTAAAAATATTGTAAATCATAATATACATTTTCTTTTATTTTTAAACGTAAGAAACGACCGGCAATACATTTTTATGTCAAAAACTTAAATTGTTTCTAACATCTTTATAGTAGTTTCATTACCTTTAAAAAACCGACCTATAAGCAAGCATTACTGGTGGTTTTCGTTTTCGCCATTACATCCCCCACGCAAAATGTTGCTTTTTCATATTTAACAGTTATTTGACCATTAAATCTAACCTTACTAGGTTAACGGTTTGCAATAAATTAATTTAATCTTAATATATTAAAAAACGGCCGGCGTCTTCATAAGTACAATATGTTGTAATTTTTTGAAACATAAAAGTTACAAGAAAATTTAATGCAAACATAAATTCTACGCTTCCTGGCTCAGTCTGAAATATTATAGAAATTATGAAATTAATACTGAACATCTATTTACTGTGGTAATCAATTAAAAAAAAAAATTTAGTAGGTAGTAGGTATGTGTGTAAATATTATTATTATGACAAAATGAAAAAAAGAGTCGTGCGTTACAGTGACACCGAGTTATCGAAGTAGTGACGCAAATCAATGGATTAACAAAACTTTTGTTCAAATACCATTCCTCTTTGTAAACATTTTCATTTCGAGCATTGATTAATGACATAAATTTATTAACTTACATTCATAAATGTTAAAACCAACTAAGCAAATTCCAGCAGCGCTACCCCAAAATTGACCCAAAAATATATTATATTATAAGAAAAAATATTTTTAATTGATTCGGTAAATCTAATAATTGTATTTTATAGAACAAACTCTTTTTATAAGCAATCTCTTTCTTTAATTTTGTAAGCAACATGTTTAATTCCTCTTCGTTACTTTTCCCATTCTTGATTAATTTGCTGCTCATTATTTCCAAAATGGGGTATTATCTTAGAATATTAAAATATGTTGATGATATACTACCCATCAGACGTATATAAATTATCAAAACCGGCACGGGTGAATGTTGCCAGAAATAAGCTAACAGATTGAAAAAGAAAAACAAGTAGATACACAAGAACATGAATAATTCATGTAGCGACAATACCGAAAACGACATAAACAAATAGTGAACAATCTGCAATACCCAAAATTTTATAAATAGTTGATCTTACATTTTCTTAATATTAAAACATAAGGCATACGATTTTCTACATATAATCGATTTTTGCTGGAAGATTTTTATATACAGGGTGTCCCCGTGACCGTGGAGAACCGTTGAGGTGGTGATAAAGGACACTTTTCTAAGACAAATTTTCAAATAAAATTTTTGTCCAAGTCCAAACCCTTGCAGGGTACAAACTTTTAAAGCTATTTTTTGAATTTCTGATTTCAAACGGCCATAGCTCAGATATTATTGATTTTTTAGGCTTAATGGATTAAAACTTTTTTAAAGATAATTCGCTTACCTACAAATTAGGTTATAACCTCTTATCGTTTGGAATCAACAGATTTCGAGTTATAAATTAAATTAATTGAAAAAATACTATTAATGAAAACTTCAAGGAAGAAATATACACTTCTCGCATAAAATGTTTTATTTTAAGAGCTGACCGGTTTCGTGAAACTAATTCACATCATCAGAGCCTTACGTCAATTATACTAACACAATATAAACTATCTTCATGCTTTATACTTTATACATTCAAGTCAAAATCGGTAAAATTTATTAAATTATAATCGTCTACGTCAAATCAGGAAGCCCTCGAACAGATTAAGAAAACACAAATTTTAAAGGCAAACCAACTTAAAAATACATATTTATTACTCGCAGACTGCCGATATATTTAATTGAAAAAATGTTAGAAAAATTCAGGTTTCCTTTTTTTTACTTTTCTTGCTAACCCCGTATCTCTTAAACGATACGTTTTAGATAAAAACTAACAGCCTAAGCCAAATGGGGAATTTAACGGGCTACAACTTTTCTTAAATAATTTGTTTTGGAAAACTAACCGTTTTCTCAGAAATTCTAAAAATAATGAACAAGGTGTAGGTAAAAAAAAATAAATTTACAAAATTTATTTTAATAAATTTTCAAAATGGACTTCCTCCTAAATTATTATCATTAATTGACAAACTAATTAACAATAAACTAATGCGCTTTATAACAATGTCGCTCAAACGTCACAATACTTTTTTACGTTTAAACAAATGCTTATACCTAACTGCTTTGTCAGAATCATGTTAATGTTAACGTAATGTTAAAAAACCCTACAATCAAAAGCCATATTTCTGCTGATCTACCAATCCAAAGGTCCCGTTTGTTAACATTACGTTAATATTAACATGCTCTGATAGGGCAGTAAATCAAATTGAAATTTTTAGCAATTTTATAAATTTATATAATAGGGGAAGTTTCATGATTACTTGCATTCTGCATGGTAGTCGAGTATGTATTTGGTATATAGCTAGAAACTCTTCTCACAATACATATCCAAAGTGTAACATGAGCACAAAGCAGCACTTTCAGCTTATGACATACATGCAGATGGCAAGTTTATAAAAAAAAACCACAAGGCTTGACAGTATACTACCGGTTTCGATATTATTCAGAAGTCAGAAAAGATTTTTCATTACCAGACATACAGTAACCTGCAGTAGCCATGCATCTTCGCGTAAATATGTGCCGCTAGAATTTCCACAGCGCGGTAAAACGGGTGACCTTGCATGACTAAACCTCTCGACTTAAAAATGGTATATCTTCACTTTAAAAAATCGTAGAACGATTTTGAGAAAAGGATTTTTCATCCAAGACCATGGAAAGTATACCATTCTATGCAGTTTTAACTTATGGAAAATGATACTTTGCTGTCGAGACAGTTTTGTGTTATATTACATGATATCCCCAGTCATAACAACCGTAATGAAAATATTATTTACGTCTTTTATTTCATTACAGTTGTTATGACTAGTGACGTACATTTCTTATATTTTTATTTTGGAAAGGACTTGTCTTGGATGAAAAACCGCATTCGTGACTCGCTGCAAAGTGATCCATTCCGGATTCGTAAGCTTCCGGAATGGATCACTTTCGCTAGCTCGTACGTAAATAGCTATTAAAGCTAAGTAGTAGTACTACGCGATGCACTTGTGGAAAATTGAAACAAAAAATTCTGGTTCCCAGAAAAAAATCGTGAGAATAGTTAAAATAGCCATTTTTTGACTATTTAAGCTACAATTTCTAAAAAATCTGACGTGATGGAGCAATTTCAAAGTCAGATTTGTTTTCAGCGCAAAAATATCTATTAGAATCACCCTCATCCATTCTAGAAGCTGGTAAAATTTCAATTTTTGTAACATTTTGTAATTAGTTGAATAATTAAACGAATGATTAATAAAATTTGTTATTTTACAAATATTTCTAAAAAAATGATCCAAAAATCTCTTAACCTCTGTACTGAAATTTACAGCATTCCAAAGATTTTATTACCTTACTGGCTGTGACATCAAATAATTTTTATCTTATGATGGAAATAATAAAGCTTGATACCCCTGTAGACAGTTGCATATAATGTTACTCTTAATACTTAATGCTTAATGCTCTGCGCAGACAATCAAGTAGGATATTTTTGAGGCAAGTACTGTGACGCAATTAAATATTTCTTAAGTAGAAGAATAGAGATGAAGTTTCAAATAGGATTGATGGGTCTTAATTGTTACGAAAAGTTGATTTCCGTAACTAAAGATATTTTAAAGAAAATAATATCCATAGTCACGCTTGTGATTATTGCGTTATATTTCTGAAAAATAGTTTTAGTTTCGGTGAAATCTACTTTGATGCTGACATTAACCGAAAATTAAATGAAAATTTGCGTTGTTCCTGAAATAATACTGCATCTACGCCAAACAGGGACGCATCGGTTTGAATAAATCTTAAATCTTAGTACAGGAAATGGCTGAGGATTCTTAATGTGTTCGGTATCGATTCCGCCTGATTTCGATCATTTCGGGCTATTAGAAGTGGTCATAAAGTATAGAAGGAGGCACTGGGTTCCAAACTTAAGATTTTCTAGATTTTTGGATCATTTTTAAGAAAAACAAAAAATGTCATAAGTTTGCTTCACACGCTCATATTAAGTTCATAATTAGATAGAGGGGATTTTTAAAAGATAGTTAATTTTATTTTGTAAAAATTAAGTGAGTTAATGTGTACGCCACTGGGTTCTCTAATTTGCGTTGTTCCTGAAATAATACTGCATCTACGCCAAACAGGGACGCATCGGTTTGAATAAAAAACAGTTTACTAAACTGGTGGGTGAATGAAACCGTGGATAGATTAGGTAGGAATATTCTGTAGTTATTATGATTAGCCCGCTAATCAAACCTATCAACCGCTTTACCTCAGTCGTGGTATTAGATGTTTTGAAACGATTAATTTCGTGTACTTTTTTGGGGTCCGTGCGCAAAGCAAATTCATCTACTACGAAACTTGAAAACGTCAAGGACTTCCTACAAAATTCACATTTCTTTAAATTTATGCAAAATCTGGCAGCTTGTAATTTTTCAAATATCAAATTAAGAGTTGCGATATGTTCCTCGAAAGTTTTCGAAATTACTATTATGCCGTCTAAATACACGAACGTGTCACTTTATGTAATGTTGCGCCTAAAATTTTTTCCATTATTATCTGGAGTGTTTGAGGAAAATTTGACAAATCGAAAGGCATTACTAAAAACTTAAACAACCCCATTCCCAGAACGCAAAAAGCTGTTTTAGACCGTGATTTGCCGATGATTTTAGACTTTTCCAAAGGGATTTGCCAGAAATCTTTTTTTAAATCAATAGAGGTTAGATATTTAGCATTCCGTAGGCGATTCAGTATGCAATCTGGACGTGGGAGGGGATAAGAATCCTTTACAGTTATCTTGTTTAATTTACGGCCATCAAAACAGGTCCGTATTTCACTATTTTTGTCACGCACTAAAACTAGACGAATACACCACGAAGACCCGTATTCAATGATGATCCCGTCACGCTTCATCTTTTTTACCTCTTCGTGTAGTTTAGATTGCATGGCGGGACTTAAAGGATATTGCCTTTGTTTAATGAGAATAGCATCACCGGTATTAATTTTATGTTCTACCCCACGCACGCAACGGCTTCCCGACTAAGCCAATGTTTTAAATTTATTTTTAATGTTATCTAACTGAATTTCTCGTTGTTATTTAATGTAGCAAAACTCCGAAATACCCTCTCAATACCTTGCTTTCCATGGATTCGGATTGCTAAGAAAAATCTTTAAAATATAGCGATAATTGAAATATCTTACAAAAATATGTTCCCAATAGGAATTCGCATGATAAATCAGGGACTACTAAAAATTTGATCACCTTTTCTGTTTGATCTAATCTAATTCTTAATGGTAATGTGCCCCGTACAGGACTTGACGCTCCGTTAGCAACCTTGATCTCAGTTATGTTATGAATTTGAAAGAGAACTCACTTAATTTTTACAAAATAAAATTAACTATCCCTTAAAAATCATTTCTACCTAATTATGAGCTTAATATGAGCGTGGGAAGCAAACTTATGACATTTTTTGTTTTTCCTAAAAATGGTTCAAAAATCTATAAAATCTTAAGTTTGGATCCCAGTGCTATTCAAATTGTTACTTTCTATACTTTATGACCACTTCTAATGGTTCGAAATGACCGAGAACAGGGGGAATGAAAACCGAACATATTAAGAATCCGCCGCCATTTCCTCAACTAAGATTAAAGTATTGTATTTAATTTTCGGTTTAGGTTAGCATCAAAGTAGATTTTACCGAAACTAAATCTATTTTACAGAAATATAACGCAATAATCACAAGCGTGACTGGATATTATTTTCTTTAAAATATCCTTAGTTACGAAATAACTATTTATGGTACAAGTGTGTTATATGACAAATAAGTTAATGTATAAAAATAAGTTAATAAGTTATATGACAAATAAGAGGCCGTTAGGCCGAGAGGGCTATTTTCTTAGTGACTTATTTGTTATTAACACACGCGTGGCATACAAGATTTTATCCAATATCTCGTAATAATAGTTTAAAATGTAATTAATTGTTTTGACATTTGACGTTTTAAAATGTCAGATTTAAATTATGAAAATTAGTATAAAGTAGGTGTATTAAATAATTAGGCATAATTATTAAAAATGTGAGTGAGTTATAATATTAACCCCTCTCATAAGTTACATAAGTCACTAGTGAGTTATATGTTATTTTACTTATTTAAAAAACCATAGTTATTACCTCTATTATTGCGAGATATTGGATAAATTAACTTTTCGTAACAAAATGGCCAAATATTTATTACCAGCAGTATCAGTAACATCTCATGAGCTGATGAAACATGAACGCAAGAAAAGATATGACTACTCTGCTCTATTTAATGTAAATATTGCTGAACTGTCAAGAAATCAAAATAAACTTATTTTCATCTAATATATTTTGCAGTTTTTGAAAGAAGTGGAAAAATAGTTAACAGCCAGGTAAGAAAAATTACTAATTTAATTTATCGGAAAACATAATATAGAGAAAACGATGCTCTCCAAACGTTTTCTCGGATGAGAAAGCGCAGAATCTCTAATCCTTTCAAAATTTGACTAGTAGAGTAAAATCGACTTGTAAAGTATTTTCATTTCAGGTCAATTTCTAAAACTATAAAAAAGAAGCATAACAATAAATGAACAATTTTAGTTTGCTCATTGAATTATTTATTAATCTGAAATTTGTTGCATTCGAGATTAAAACTCTTCATTTAAAACGTTCATTTGAAACGCTCAAAACCCCACGAAGGCCGTATTCTAAACATCTTGTAGTTGCATTATTTGTCGCCGTCTTGAATTGACCTTCGAATTGTTTTATTTTTAGCATAATAATTTTTTTTGGCTTTCCGATAAGATAGTATACTTACTCACCTCCTCTTGAAAAATTATTCGTTACTGATGGGCTTACATTTTTAAAGAGATCGCAGGGGCTTGCTTTTTTATTAGCGTTTAAATTTAAATAAATTTATATTAGCGTAATAAAACCACAAGAAACTATTTACTAAATTACGGTTTGTAAGCTAACAAAATTTTTTTTGGTACTTGATTCTATAATAAAAATACATTCGTGCAGAATGTTGTAATGAAAACAAACAAAATTTATTTATTTATTTATTATTAGATATACGGACATCCGCCCATTCCTTAACCAAAATATAAACTGCAGATAATCAATGTTGTTGAGATTAAAATAAAAGCTTCTGTATTTTCTTACATAAAAATAACTAGGTATTTTTCAAAATATCTACCTTCAATACGAAGTTTAAATTTGGAAAATAAAAATACTCAATTATGTATATTATATAAATAAAATTTAAAAAGTACAGTAGAATCGCGTTAATGTGAACACGCGCAAATATGAACTATTCAATAATGTGAACAGCAAATTGTGTCCATTGGCTATTCTGTAGTGTGAATTACAAAAACTTCTATAATGTGAACAGTATTAATTTACTTGATGAACGTGCATAAAACTGCATAAACAAGCAAAAAACGTTTATGCACACTTTGGTAAAACTATATTATTTCCATTTGTGTGCAGTCAGCTTCAGTTGTGTAATAGAAGTGAGTCTTTGTGGATGTGAATTAATAGCGTTTCAAAATATGCAGGGAAAAGCTGTTTTAGCACACTTAAGGTGGTTCGGTTAAGTTCGGCTGAGTCCAAATATAGTCCAATATTCAAATTTACAAATAAACTATTACATTGCAAAATCGATATTAAAAATCATTTTTATTGAAAATATAATTTATCAAATTGCATATTCTCTTATAATAATAATCTAAATGACAATTAAAATTTGTTAAGATCTTTACTTGATTCAATTACTAGCTGATCTACCTAACCTAACTTATCCCCACATTGACATTAGTAACAGATCGTTGAAAATATGAACATAACGCTGAAAATTTTGCTGCACAAAGAGTCAATTACAAGCTTTTTCAAGTATTAATGCAATTTTTGTATGTGGTAGAAAGATGATAATGTTAATAATAAATGTATAAATCCAATAAAAATGCTGTTTGCAATTAAATTTATAAAATGTATAGTTACGCCATCTACTCAGATAATCCCTTGTCTAATGATAATTCATAACCTTAATAATTTGACATAAATTATGACAGCTTGAACCACAAATATATGTTTCGTTTTCAAATTCAGAAAACGCGGGAATTATTTTATTAGCAATTTCTCAATAATTGTACGGTAAACCTACTTCAATATTTCCTAGAATATACTTCATACTTCGTAGATTACAGTAGTAAGTTTTTTTTCATAGGTTGCACGTGAAAGTTTTGAATATATTCAAAATCAACATCCTAATTTGTGCTATCGTGTGCGTTTTCCTATGTTTGCAATGTATTTTTGAAAAATTTTAAATACTGATTTCTTAAAAACTACACCGTAAAAAGGGTTGAAAATCTACTAACATATAAAAGAAACTGTATTCTTTTGATTTCACCTAAAAAAACCTTGGGTCACACGTGAACGAAAACTCTACCCAACCAACTTAACCACCAAAAAAGTTCAAACACGTATTACTTCATATTTTAATCAAGTGTAATATCGAAAGTTATATTATTTAACGATTTTTTTGTATAATATTCAGATTATTATGAATACCTTCAATAGTGTGAACATTTCGCTTATATGAACTAGCTCGAATTTTTCGTGTTCACAGAATCGCGAGTCTACTGTATTATCTTTTCGCTTTTAATTTTCAAAATGTTTCTATTAAAGCTGCTTCATAATTAAAGTATTGGCCATAAGACAAAAATGCGATGATCTTTCATCTGAATTTAATTATATTTCTTTAGTCATTAATTACATGGACGTATGGCCGTCATCTTCTCATCAAAGTCAACTTTTTAATAATTCGTCAGTGCTGGTTGTATTTGTTTTTGCAAATGACAAAAAATCGGATATTGACTGTGAGTAATTTACAAAATAAACCAAACAGATGAGATTTATTCATAGTTTGTTTAAATTAATAAATAACTTATGATAGTTTCTTAATTAGTTTTCAGGTAATAATAAATTTATAACGATGTAATATAATGAAACTTGGTGTATATAATAAATATTTTATTTTTATGCCTTTTGGCAGTTGCCAAACATAACAGTGCTATTAACAAAAAACTATAAAATCATCTGCAAGGTGGAGATAAAACTATTCTAAAAGTTGCAGACTTCCATAACTTGGTTAGTGTTCTTAATTTAATATAATTTGAAGAAGTTTAGTTTCAATTTTGCTTCTTGGAAAGAAACCGATTAATATAATATTCAATGATCATGTCGGCCGGTATCTATTTTTACTTTACATTTTATAATTTTACTAAATTAAACAGATATTTAATCGAAATATTTTAAATGCGTTATACTGATAGATTTTCATTTTATTCAGTCATTTGACGCAATACTGCTGCATACGAAGCTGCCGATTTTAATACCTGAAAGTGTATATTTATTACGTGACAAATGATTTTATTAAAAAAAATAACTTACCGCCATTAAAGACATAAGAGATAGATCAATAAATTTTCCAGCTGTTAATGCAAGAGGACGTTTTGAGCGTTCCATAATAAGGAATAGCGATTGTCGAACTAATCGTCCAGTGTAAATCCATTCGGACAAGTAACATGCATCACCAATTTCATAACTCTGAAAATATATCCATAAGGCAGATTATGTAGGTAGTACAAATTTATATTTCGATCGCATAATAGGCTTCCTCGCTTAACCACAATACAATTAATATAAGTCCGTTCAGCCGGCACTGTAACGTGCCGCGAGATTGAAAGTTTCCAATTCATGGAGTTGGGTTGTAAGAAATAAGGTTGATTTATAAACTAATATTTAATATGCCGACTAATTGGATTTCCTCTTGAGTGGGCTTCTACTAATACTTTTATACTTTATTTACTTTAATACTTTTTCATATTATACATACTAGGTACTATTATATTCTTGTAATATAAATTAATTTTGATTCTACAATTATTTTGGAAATAAAAATATTATAATGTCCTTTTGTATATCGGCGGCAGAGAATGAAATCCGCTAATTTCCGGAAGCTATTGCAGAAATAGCCGCCAAACAGAAAAATTGTCTGTTCTGTGTTTGACTAATGGATGGGATCAGCTATTCTTAGTAACTAATTGCTCTTCTATTTCAGGGAAACGCCGGAACTTATCGAATGAACTTAGATTACCTCGCTTAATTCAGTAATTCCCCGTAAGAGCTTTTCAAACAATATATTATTATATCATGACGAATTTTATTATTTTATAACAAAGAACAGTTAAATAATTAATTAATAATTGAAGTGGAAACTTTGTATAGTTTTGGAAATTAGGCAAACCACCCAATTAAAGTTTGCCTAGTGATTTCCGCCGTTGCCTGAAGAAACTGATCAGCAATATTATTAATAACAGCTGAAACTGTTGCTTCTTATCAATAGAAAGGTCCTTCGTTATTTTAAAAAATTATATATTTAATCTAACAATATATTTTTAACATTTATAAATCCAAAAATTAGAATAAAATGATTATAATTAGTTTTTGAACAAACTGAAGATTTTAAAAATAATAGTGATGTCAAATTTAATTAATTTGTTGTCCAAAACATGTATACTTGTTAATTTTATAATAGTTTATTAAACTGGAAATGTAATTATTACTTTAAATTCTGGTTTAGTTTACTCATTTAACAGCTAAATAATGCAATGATTATTATTGAGTTAACAAATAAACAATGGTTTGTAATTAATTTAGATACCTGCGTACTGAAATTCAATAATACTTACATCTACAGTAACGGCGTTTCCATAAGTACAATATAATGTTATTTGAAACATTAAAGTACCAAGAAAGCTTAATGCAAATATAAATTCCATACTTCCTGGCGCAGCCTAAAATTATTAACGAACATTGACAATATAATTACAATTACATCAATTCCACAGATTATATTAAAAATAATATAAAACTTGACATATCGAATTAATAATTCACTTACATTCATAAATGTAAAACCAACTAAGCAAATTCCAGCAGCGCTACACAAAAATTGACTCAAAAATACATAAGTAAAAATATTTTCGATTGATTCGGTGAATCTGAAATATTTTTATTCCAGAAAGTAAAGTATGTTGCAAAATAATACTTACTCAATTAACGCAGTGTGATGTGATACACATGTACCTAATTGTTCAAAAATTTCGTTTTCTTTAATTTTGTAAGCATCATACATGTTTTTATTACTTTTCTCATTCTTTTCTAATTCCTTGTTCATTATTTCCAAAATAGTGTCTCGTAGAATTCTAAAATATGCTGACGATATACCCATCATACTGGTAGATAAATTGTCGAAGCCTATACTGGTCCATGCTGCCGAAAATAAGGCAATGCATTGGTATAGATAAACGAGTAAATATACAATAACATGATGCTTAGTTAAGTCCAGAGGGAAGGGCAGAGGAGTTTGTCGAGATTCTTGGTGACTTAATAACGGTCCGGATAAAATGCATATGACAGTAGTAATGCCACTACAAAAAAAAAATTTAACCATAAACTTTGTAAAATCTACCGTTTTTTTTAAATGTTTATCGTAAGCTTTGTCGTAATACGAAAAGTGATTCAGTTTCAAAAAATCCACCATATCCATAAACGGATCCATTTTAAAGTAAAACACTGTAAATTTTACGCTGCAGTTAAGAATTGCCACAAACATGGACCAACTTTGAATTAATTTAGCAAGGTCAGTTACGACCATAGTACTCAATAATAACGACAATGCGAAGAAAACCACAAATAGATAGTGCAACGTGCCATATATTTTATAAAAAGTCGATGGTGTTCGATATGGCCAAAATCCAGTTAATGTCATTAAACGTTTTTGAATTCTAAACGCTTCCGAATTTTCTGTTTTCCCCATCTGAAAGTGAAAAATTTATTGTAAGTTTTTTAAAATTTAAGAAATAGATATATTATAGAAAATAATAGAAATAGTTTTCTTCATAAAATAAGTTTAAGAAAAAAAAAACTGATGTATAGTCATAGGGAGTCAATCTGTGCCCGATGACGATAAATCCCTTCGGAATAATCTTGGAACTATCAGTAGTATAGTAAAACCTTACGATTTTGCAAAGGAAGCGCTGATTCTGCGGTAGCCTTACGTAATTTTTTGGATATGTATTGTGTAAGGAGTATCTATCTTATGATAGATCTTGCGATTGAAAATGCACATTTTACTTTTTTGAAAATTCTCTTTTGACAACCGCCACTGGATAGACAGGAAGAATATTTAAAACACAACTCAAAGAACAACAACTCTCTGGAGGAATAAAGTTTATGGAAAGTCAAACTTGATGGGAGAAGAATACCAAGCAGACATGAAAAATGTCGAACTCCTATACATTTATACATACATGCGATAAAGGTAATAAAATAAACCGTCTAGAAGCCCTCGAGATAAAAAACTTTTAAATAAATGCCCAAACATGTGTTACTAAATCAACAACTCGATCTAATAAGCGAATCACTGTGAATCAAATCGAAATTTGTATTAATCTCGAGGACACCGATAATAGCAATAAATTTATTGTAAATGTTGTCATTTTAAAAATTGTTAAACTGAACGATGGTGTAGGAACCAAAACATGTACCACAATTATATAACTAATCGTCCCTATTGACGATTTTATTTCCTTACTATGAATAAGTTTTACGAAATCACGGTTTTACAAACAGAACCGTATGGTTTGGTTCACATGCATTATAGCTCGCGGACTATAAATATACGTATTACACCAATTTCGTATGTACATAAATAAAAACATAAGGTTTCGCTTTCAGCATTTCAAATTTTATATTACCTTAGGAAACCACAAAAATCTATTTGAATTATAGTTTATCAGACAACTGATAACACAAAACGTATTACTCGTAAAATGAAAGCTTGTACAACATTGTAGTGAGCCAAACTAATAATTCAGTTCTAATCCTTAATTCAAAAGTAACGCCTTGTCGTGTTCCAAATATTTTTAATTTTGCAGAATGTTTAAAATTTTCAATCAGTAATAACTACGGTAGATATGACATAGAGGAATATTTAAAGATATTAATACTGCAATAGATAATTATATACTAAGAGTACTTCTGTAATTATTATATTTAAATATACAATGACAATATTATGGGTGATGGCAGTCAAGCTCAAATAATATCAGCATTTTATTTTTTTATTTTCTAATATGATGCGACATTTATAAAAAAATACAAACAAAAATGTATAAAGAAATTTTATTTAAATATTGTATTTTCAATTTATTGCAAATTCTTACAGATTTTGTTATGATTTCAGAATTCAGTTCTCGTATTAGGAACGTACGCTGAACGTATAAGTAGATTGAAGTTTGAGAATAGCGCGTTTGATGATAATATAATGGTTTATATTGTGTAATACAATGCAATCTCGATAATTGGAACCCTAGGCAATCAAATCTTACACAAATCTCAACTTATTTTAATTACAAAATATAATCAAATTAAAAATTAATTCTAAATTTTCTTTGGTACTAATTCTGGAAAAATTGTCTTAAATACCAGTAAGTTGTTAAGTTTTAATTTATTTTATACTATTTTGTATATATAAAAATTTGTATATTTTGTACAAATTTAACTAAAATGAAAAGTTAAATTCTAAAATAGGGAGCTTACAAAGAACAATAAAGCTTAGGCATACTGCTTGTGTGAATGAAGATTATAATGTATAATATAATAGTTACATTACGTTCGATTTTCATTCAGCCAATGGGAAAACGACAAATCAAAACATTTAAAAAATTCTTTATTTTTCTTATAAGTTATAATATATTATCTAAGTGCAAACAAACAAAAGCGTAGGGAAAAATTAATTTTCTATATAATACTTACAATAAACTGTAAAATTCAATTAACTGAAAATGATGTTTAAGTTATACCGGGTGCTGAATGAGTTAGCCGAACATAGGAAATTAACATGTAAAAACTTATTTATGCAAATTCCTGCTTCCCTAATTATTTTAAAGAAAAAATGAAAGATACAAAAATAATGCAGTAATATAAACTACGAATGATAAGACCATTAAATTTCATCTAGCTTTTACTTAAAAGGTTAAAAAATGATTTCGAAGTTATTAAAATTTTCATTTATCACACTGGCCATGTAAGTTTTCATGGTAATTATTTTTTTAAATTGAAATTAAATTGAATTTATTTCATGGCCAGTCTGATAAATGAAAATTTTAACAATTTCAAAAACATTTTTTGACATTTTAAGAAAAAGTTAGATTAAATGTAATGCTTTTATCATTCATAGTTTATGTTTCCGAATTATTTTTGTGTTTTTCATTTTTTCTCTAAAATAAGTAGGGAAGCAGAAATTTACATAAATAAGTTTTTACATGTTATAATTTCTCCTATGTTCGGCTAACTCATTCAGCACCCGGTATAATAATGTGTGCGAGTAATATACATCGTGTGTTATAATTTTTATTAGTTAATACTTGATAGATTAACAATCAAATACGACTGTAGCCACATGGCTATTCTTCAGAGAAACCGTGAACCGAGCAACCTCATCTATTAAATTCCAGGTTAAACCGAAAAATTAAGATTAACAGATTATATTTCAACTTATTGTATTTGAACCATTGGGTCTAAGTGTAATGAAATAAATTTAAAATAATAAAAGTAATTCAAATCGATGGCGATAGAAAAATGTGAAAGTTGACATTATTCGTTTTTCGGTACTCGTATATGTAAAAAGAAATTTAATTCTTTTGAAATACGAGAATAGAAAGTGTTTGAATAAAAAGTGTTGAATAAAAAAATTGTATGTAAAATAGAGCAATTTAAACTGAAATTTGATTGATTGTCTATTAAATACAATTTGAAATAAAGTAAAATAATAATAATTTAACAATCTTGTAAAATATTTTTTGTACATGGAAAAAAGTCCAATTCAATTGATTCTAATAATTTACATTTTCAATAATATATTAGCTTTCTAAAATGTTAAACTAAACTTAAATAAAATTGACTTTTATAAAATATATTTGAAACAAAATAATAAGCATAATCATTCACTGCAGCGATTATGAACTTCCTAACAATGAGAGTTTTCAGATGTAATAAGTAATAATTTATGTCAAAGCCAGCTCATTTAATTATATTCAATATCTCTGCGAAGTACTACATAATATAGGTACAATTTAAAAATTGACTGCAACAGAAACGTAACTGATCAATCTTGTTCATTCGTACGGTTCAGGATTTTCTGTTTTTTTATTTAAATTTTCACCAGAGAAAAAATATAATATTATTGTTATTAACTGCTTTTTCTGCTTTTTTAAATAAAACTTCCTGATCGATTTTACCAATGAAAGATTGTGTGGTGTTTTTGTAAAAGTTGAAATAGGGAATCGAATTAATTCAGATGTCAATGAATTGCAAATCTGCTATGTTTGAGGTTCTGCTTGTTGGTGTTGCGAAAGGTAATGCCGTTTGTTATTTTAAAATATGTTAACTTAAAAAAAACGAAATAGAAAACGAAAAAATATAAATAGTGATAGAAGGAGACAAACAAAGAATGGATAGTTTTTTATGTTATGCAGTTTAGATATACTACTACGTCATTAAACAATAAGGAAATCAAATATATCAAAATAAATCGAATATTTTCAATTGTAATTGTTCAATAAATTAAAATGGTTACATTTTTCTAATAAATATAATACATTTATCTTCATATTTATAAATAATTAAATATTCCCATTAAATTCCATTACCAATTATTTATTGGCATAATAGATAAAACTAATTGTTAAAATAATTTTGTAATTTATTTTCATCCAATTTAAATTTTTTTAACGAAACTTACAAAAATCACCGTTGACTATTTTTTTAATATTAGAACTATTAATTTTTGTTTTATTGTTATTAATAATAATAACAAAAATTTGGACAGATTTTCAATCCATCTTTATCATTTTTAAATGGATATCTGTTACGTTTCTGTCTGTTTCTGTGACACGATAGCGTCTAAAAAATACAAGAGATTAAGTTTTAAATTTCGAAATGTTTTGGAAAACGTAGAAAGAAATTGTTAGTGCAGAATATTCATTTTTTATTTTAATTCTCATAAAATTAAGTTGTAATGGAATATTTTAGTTTAGTTGAAATTTCACGCTTAATTTTAGTTTTTGGGTAAAAGATACGTTTGCTAAAATCGTGGGAAGGTAATTTTAAAATAAATATTAAGTTACAGTAAGTGGTTGGTTTTTATGTATAATGTTTGAAAGCTAATCACTAAATGACATTTATTGTAATTTATAGTTTTGTTAAGTGTTAATTTAATTTTAGTTACCGACAGAAAAGTGTATGAACTTATTAATTTTTTGAATGAACATAAGTTTAAAAAAGGGACAGTCTTCTTTGGGTAGACCAAAAGGCCAGATCGTGACAGTTTAGTGACGAGTGGTTGAAACGAAACCACAAACACATATTAATTCAAAATATTTTAATAAATATTTTGAAATCAAGAAATCTCATAAAATCATTAGATTACTTAAATTGGTAATCAAATCAACATTTAATTGTATATTGATTAATCGAAGTTAATTCTGTTTATATTGAATAAATCAATAATCAGAGACATTTTGGAATCTTATAAACAACGATCGAAAGAAGAATGATAGTGTACTTCAACAATCTAAAAAAGTGTAGTTTTGTGATTTTAAATAAATTTGTGAAACAACTACACATCCAAAGATAAGTTAACACTTTTATTAGTCGGAGTAATTATTGTTTTAAGACTTTATTATAATTTTAGTCATTTGTGAATATTTTCTAGTTTAGTTTATAGATTAATTATTATTATTTGTCACAATTTAATTTTTTTTGTTAATTTAAAAATTAAATAAATTTCATTTTTTTGTATGGTATTTCGTTGATTTTTATATTAGATTAAATTAAACCACTACCTGAGATTTAATTCATAGAGTCTTATTCAGCCGGAGTAAATTTAAAAAATTAAAAGAAATACCATTACAAAGTCTCAAATTAAAATTTCTTGTAATAAAATCTAACAAAAAAATCATGATTTACGAAAGACAACATAAAGCAAGGTAAAATATTTATAACATTTGTGATGGTTTTATCAAATATAAAACATTAGGTCTGTTCCAACAAGCAGTTATCTCCAGTTCTCTGACTATACGCATGCTCTTTAGTTAAAATTTTAACAAAAATGATCTTTGATACTCAAAAATTTAGTTAAAGAGCATGCGTATAGTCCTTAGAACTGGAGACAACTGCTTGTTGGAACAAACCTATTACAATATAATATGTAGGTTCAAAGTAAAGCTGGTGGTCAAAAGTTCATAATGCTAAAATTAATTAATTGTCGTAAAATTACGTACGACTAATACCTACATAAATAATTATTTAGGCAGATAGATACGTACTTATATCTTTTAATAATAATTAATGTTGAAATAAGTATGGAATATTATATTTCTTAGTTTTAAGTGCCGATGCCAGTGTAATCATATCGAATGCATACAAAACGCACACGACTTCAAAAGACATTTAAAAAAGTATACTTCGGCTATATATTTGACTTTGTTATCACTCAAGATTATAGTAAAAAACTATACAAAAAAAATTAAAGAATAAAAACAAGTATATGATTATGTCGGGTGGAAAACAGTCATCGAATAAGAAGGAACGAAATCTTACATTACTCACTGCTGGATTGGGGTTCTAGGACATTTCACTCCGGGGAAAATAAATTCGCTACCACTTTCAGTTTCTTAATAAATTTATACGGTTCTCACTGATATACTTAGTTATTACATGAGTTATCCTCTATTTAAAATTATTTTCAACTGCTAACTATTCTTAGTTAATTTTATTACGTTTATGGTAAACTTCGTTTTTAATTGTTTTTATTTAAATTTTCGGGCCCCTGATATTCGAGTGTAACTAATAGCATCGAAGTCCCAATTTTTGGGTTATTTTTAGGTACATGCCTAATGCGTCTAATGTTAAAATAGGCCCTGTTGAGAGGTTGAGTAGATGATGTAGTCTAGTTTGTTGTGTTGGATGTAAGGATTTGGGAATAAATTAAAAGCGTGTACTGGGGGGTATTCCATACCCCCCAGACCCCCCGGTTTACCCTTAAATTCAAAATTTAATAAGTTGTAGAGATCCCGCAATATGGTTATGGTTGGGACTTTTTATCGATAAATATCGATTAATCGAAGAACGATATTTTATTTTTGAAATTTTGATTAATCGATATTTCGATAGTTTTCGATATTTTGAAAGTTTTCGATATTTCTAAGTTAGGTTTGTCTTATGTTTTCTGGACTTCCCATTGGTCAATTTTGGATTCCACTGGTTTTTTTATTCGTGAAACAAAAGTTGGGGTTTATTATTTCGATAATTCGATAATTATCGATACTTTGATACTCTCGACAAATCGATATCGACAAATATCGATTAATCGAAGTTATCGATAGTTTTTGAATTATCGATATTCGATATAGATTTTTGAATATCGCCCAGCCCTAAATATAGTTCAAGTTTTGAGCATCGAAAGAGTTAGATCCTCTGCTGGGCGCATATGTCAGTAATTTTATTTTTGCATACCCGGGAGTTGATATCGTTGATCGATAACAGGAACCATAATAAAACGGGTCCGAGGTTAAACGTAGTTATTTATTATTATAACATCAAATATTAATTGAACTTCAATGTAGCTATCGGTAAACCGGGGGGTCTGGGGGGTATGAAATAGTCTAGGACATTTCGCCGTGGCCGTTTTGCCGTGGCCGTTTTGCCGTGGCCGTTTCGCCGTGGCCGTTTCGCCGTCCGCCATTTCGCCGTCGACGTTTCGACATTTTTTTTACTTTAATCTATAACTCAAAAGTTATAAAAACAACTAAAACATTTTGACTGCAAAAATTAATATTTATAATTAATAATTATTATATATAAAAATATGATATAATATAATATAATTAATATAAATTATAAATAATAAATTAATAAAATTATATATAATATAATTATTATTTTAATATATTGTAATAAAATATATATAAAATATATTTTATTTTTTACCCAATCAATTTACAATTGCCTCAAAAGTGTTCTTATTCATAGACCTTTGTGGCCATGTGCTTAGATTAACAAAATTCATTCTTAAACGGAAGTTATGAGTAAAAGTTAAAAAGGTGGCCAATCCTGACGACATTCCCCTATATTTAACCGTTTTGACGAATACGATGACTTAGCGGAATACCTCCGTGGTATTGCTCACAATTACCAAATGGGGCAATAAGTACTTCTTTTTTTAGGTTATATTTTTTACTTAATTGTAACTTTTGTTTTATATTTTTTAATTAACGACGGGGAAATGGGCAACGGCGAAACGGCCATTGCGAAACGTCCCATTCCGGTATGGAATACCCCCCCAGTGCAAGGATTATTCTTTATTTATGGACCACTAGTATTATTTCTTCAGTACCGAAGAGTTACTTAGTAGCCAATGTTGGGATCCTTGATTGTGAGCGCCGTATTTGGAAGTCGCAGTTTATTCGAGTGTAGCTAATAGCATCGAAGGCCCAAATTTTGGGTTATTTTATCAGAATTTGATTTTTATTTTACGATTTTATGTTCTCTCTTTTCGGGCCCCCCCGGGCCATTGGGCCCCGGGCACGTGCCTAATGCGCCGAATGGTAAAAAAGGCCCTGTTTATTAATAGAAATTCTTCTAATCTAATGTAACAATTCTTCATCTAACAACAAAAATGTTGTAAAACATTTACATGTTATGAAAATTAGTGATTGAAAAAGCTTACTGTTTTTTAGGATAAAAATATGCAAATTAAGTGAAATAGTTTGCTACACTTGGGTTCAGGTGTTTCGAATTTCGGATTCTCATCAGACAAACCTGGAAAATATTACTAACGCGCACAGTATTCAATTCAATAAGATATAAAAAATAAAAATTCAAAATTATTTGAAATTTCTTTAAAATAAAATTCTCGAACTTGATTCCTGATGAGAATCCGAAATTTGAAACACCTGAGCCCAAGTGTAGCAAACTATTTAAACCAGTAAGCTTTTTCAGTCACTAATTTTTATAACATGTAAAGCATTAATTGCATTTAGTAAAATTTTCACCCACTATTGGGTGGGCGCCAGCACTATCTTTGGGGTAAAAAAATACGGGTTTCTTCATTTTGTATTCCTCCCAGCCTGCATAATAAAAATAAAATAGTTTCTATTTATAGCAGTGAAGGACTAGTAAGACAAAAGACAATAGAGCCTATTAAACTCTCTAGAGTCTAGATCATTTATTTACCTAAATATAAAATCATACTGTAAAACTTGTCTATTATGGCAACCTAGATTATTATAAAATATTTTGAAAAATGCCCGAAGCTAAAAATATTTTCTAAAAATAGAAATATATTAGCAAATGTATATCTATATTAATTTAAAACATAATCTGAAATGAACGTAGACCTAGAGCTTTTTCATAATATCGACGTAAATTCAAACAAAACAAAATTGTTTCCAGAATAATAAACTAATGTAACGGAGAACAAATGCTAATGAAAGTTCCGTCACGCAATTGATAATTTAGCAATCGGAAACGTTTAGGTCTTTTTTTTCAACCTTTATATATATTAGCTAGTAATAAACACATTTTAATTAAATATTGGTCAAGGTCAACTTTTTATCGTTTTTATAATATTATTGGTAAAATGAGTTTTGATATAAACATATTATATTAAAATTGCTGCAATTCTGTAAATACTTAAATAATATTTTTGTTTATTCACTTATTCAAAATTTTTAAAAAATTAAAAATTATATTAAAACATAGACCTATGAGGTATGTATGTATGTATTATGCTATATTTAAGATACAACATCTTAAATAAATTAATCGGGTATAATATGCAAAACTGGACAAGTCTCATTTTATACAAAAATCAATCTGAGATATACGTTTTGTTGCTCGTGGCCTGCTCTACCATTTAAACTAAAGTTTTTGGTAATAAAAACAAAGAATCCTGCTTAAAATAGGGGTTGAAAACTGACATTTGTATCAAATATAATTGTGAACAATATTCTTTTATGCGTGTATTTCAAATTCACTGTAAGTGACATGTCCGGTTTTGCATATACCCCACTCAAATAATATTAAATTAACTTACTATTGTTTCAAATTGGTTTTTGGAATCTTCAGAAACACATATTTTGTGAATGATATAATGTATTAGATTTTGTATAAGGCAAAACATTTTTAAGTTTAATATTATAGTAACGAAGATACTACTACACATAAACTAGCTAAGTAGGTATTATAAGTGTACACTAACAAGAGAGTTACTTGGTAGATAATCCATAATAAGATGTAAACATATTTTTAGAAATTTATGGCTAATTCGTGCTATCGATAATTGAATTTGTCACTTCTACTATTAATTTAATAGGTCATAAATTGCCATACAAATGAGCTTTATCGTAGAAAGCTATTAACGTTATTATATAGATACAGGAACTAGGTAAAGTATTTTATATCTATATCTTTTTCTAAAATCAGTAAGTTTATTTTACAAATTTTATGTAAAAATATATTTTACTAGCAGGTCAGGCGGCCTACCGATTGCCTTGATCTAATGCGTGAAATAATTATAGATTTCAGTTCTAGTATCCCGAGTTCGAATCCCAGTATAAATCTAAAACATTATTTCTACTGTAGCGCAGTTAGATTTGAACGTTAAGGTGGAGGTTCTAAAAGCCTATTCTTAAGGTAGTAGTCTGGTAACTTGCACGTTTTTTACGTTTTTATCGGGAATTTTATGGTTTTTCAATAGGTATGTTATTATTGACATCTAAAGGACACAAAAAATATTTTTGACTTAATTTTACTGATTTAAGCTCTTGAAGACATCTGAAATAAAAAAATCAAAAACAGTATTAATCTATAGACTTGTCGTTATCGCTGGAACTAAGATCTTTTTTCCATTCCTAACTTTCCATTTTACATTTTACTAACTTTCTATTTTTTTGAAAAAATCATTTATTTTAGAAGTCGGCCATTTTGTTATTTTCTGATAAAATTTAATAATCCTAGTTCCAGCGATAACGACAAGTCTATAGATAAATAATTTTTTTGATTTTTTTCTAATCAGATGTCCTCAAGAACCGAAATCACCAGGGCCAGTTACGTACCTTTTTTTTGAAACGTTTACTTTGACCAATAATAATAATAATAATAATAAATCGTTGTAAAATTAAATCAAAAAAATAATAACATACTAAAAGACCAAAACCATTAAATTTTATTTTCCCATGGAAAAAAAATTCCCAATAAAGATGTATAAAAAACGTGTAAGTTACCAGACTACCTTAAGCATGTACCAATATAAATAAAATTTGTATTTTGCGCCTGACGTACGATTTTCAATTATCGCCAAATGTATTATTTGGAATGGTGAGCGTTGCATAAAATATCACGACTACAAAAGAGGAAAGGAGGGAAGATGATGAAGCAAGACAAGAACGCAGATGACGCTCTGTTAGAATCAAAAGCTAAGAAGTTCACACATGTTTTGCAAAAGCTTCTTTATATAAAAATATTTTTTTAGTATTTTATGCTGGTTCGGCAATTTTAAATAAGATAAATTATATTTAAAATAATATTGTCAACTAAAGGTACGATTTTTGTTTCATATATCATGATTATTATACATTATAAGTATTTCAAGATTGCGGGTTTTTTTTCTGGGCAGTCATAAAAAATTACCAATCGTGCCCATTGATTGTGAAGCAAGAACTGAATGTATTTGAAAAAATTTCTATAATATTAAATTGAAAAACTGGAGTGTTTTGGCACGCGGAAGCTAGTGTGTAAACAGCAAAGCACGAGATTCGGTCTTTGGTTTTCTGGTTGGTGATTTTCCACTTATAACGTTTCTCCAGATATAAGGGATTGATGATACTAATCTACTCGTATTCTGAATTATAATTATATCTTTTCAACAGATCCGATGCAAATAATATTAAACTATCAATTTGATTGACAAAACGAATTGTATATTTTGATTATTTTATAAACTTTATACATACCTATATGCGATCAATCTTATAACTTAAGGTTAAATCACGTACATGTATAAAGTTTATAAAATAATCAAAAGATTGTAGGACAGTTGGCCCTGATAGTTGGAGAGTTGGCGACGAATTTGGGGAAGGTGTTTTAGGCAAATTAAAATTATAAAAAACAGACTATTTCGATGTTGATGAATCTGAAAACAAGAGTCTGGCTGGGCGTTTGCGGTTATTTTGCTACTCGGCAGCATATATCAAATCTGCAAAAAATTTATCCAAAAAAATATCCCTTAGGAGGCACTTTGGAAATATTTTGATTTTTTACTTTAGTATTTATATAAACCAAAAATAAAAGCCCCAGACGTTTTGGACAGATTTAAAGTATGGCAAGACTGCCCCGAAGTTGTTTTATTTGTTAACGATAAGAGGTAAAAGTTTTTCATTCAACTCGAAATTTACCATCGGAAACTGCGGAGGTAAATTTTTTTGTACTTCTAACTCAGCCGGAAGTAAACATGAATTTTTTATTCAAATGGTAACATGTCTATTTTTAGCATTTTCTTAATCTGCAGTTTTTTCTTATATATATATACATATAACATTACCATAGGGTTACCTAAGGAAATTTTCGAGAAAAATGCAAGATAATAAAATTAATTATTTAATTTATTTATGCCCGAATTCACCAACTACAAATAGCACTATTTGTCGAATAAAAACAAGATTTTGCATTGTTTTGCATTGTAATATGTTTTGTAGTTGGTGAATACGGGCATAAGTGTGCTAAATTACTTTTTTTGCGCTGAAAACGAATCTGACTTTGAAGTTGCTCCATCACGTCAGGTTTTTCTTTAATTGTAGCTTTAAATAGTCAAAAACGACTTTTTAAACCATTTTCATGAATTATTGTATTCTGCCTTAACAGGGGTTCTTGAGGCCGATAATTAATTAATAATAAAGAACTTATCAAAAAGTAAGTTTGGCGCGGTAAAAGGCTGACTTTGTATGACTAAATCTCCTGACTTAAAAATGGTATATCTTTACTTTAAAAAATTGTAGAACGATTTTGAAAAATGTATTTTAAAGCTAAGTACACTGTTTAAAATAATTATGTTAAAATGTGAAAGTGCGAATAGATAAACGAAAAAGTGTTAATTTAACAGAGAAAAAAAGATGACTTGTCTTTCATCTCATATTCTCAATTATGTTAAATGAAAAAGTAGACAATTTTCCTTTTTTTGTCTAAATTATTAGACAAAGCAAAAGCTTGTCCACAAAAATAGAAGCATTAACATTTTGAAAAGTTAATATGACTTTCTATTATGTAATACACAGTAATACGTAAGCTTTCAGGAATTTATTCGATCAGTTATGTATATAAAATCGGCATGTTCTGGGAATCACAGTCATCATATCGCAGTCATTACATATACAATTAGCAAATTTGCATTCTCATATCAGTAAACTGACTGCATTTAAAGACAGAATGTCCAAATAAAAATGGAAATTGTCATCGTTTTAAGTCACACTTGCGAGTTTGGTATCTTCGTTGTTCAACTTGATTCATTTTCATTTCATGTTTCGACTTGTTAGTTACAGTTTTATTTTATAGATACTTTATAGAACTTTATAGATACTTTATATTTTATAGAACAGTCGAAAATTAGTCAATTTCTGTGTCTTTTTTATGATAAGCAAACATCAAGATAAGAAGCTTTCTCCCATTTGAGAATGGATAAAATTTGCTGAAACTGTTGAGGAGTTATTTTCCAACTTCGCCGACTTGAAAAGTAAATTTAAATATGTAAGTTAAAAATGCTCACTAATTTTATATTTTTTATCAAATTATAAAATTCTAAACGCAATTGCAGGCTTGCATTTTATCATCCAGATACTCGAAGTGGATTTTTTCAAACCGATTACTACACGTACCGTCAAACGGGGTGGATCAGGACAGCGACGTGAGTCGGGACAAACGTGTTTAGATTTAAATTTAGCGCTCTTATGCCAATAAATAACGGTAGATTTTAATTGTAACTTACAAAACTGACTCACCGATGTCGCCTACAGTGAATGTTTGTATTTTATCCGTGCTTGTCACACATGTTCGTCAATAATTAAAATTTAATTAATTTTAAAAAAATTACGTGTTTTTTATTAATGAGATAGTTTCTATTAGAACAAAAGGAGCACTTGTTTTTTCAAGGTGTGTATATTTTTTTTCTTACTCAGTGATGTTTGTACTTTGAGGTTATGATTCTGTTCATCCAATATAAGGTCCGGTTTTTTTGCATGAGCCCATTTTATTTTTCCAGTACATTTTCGGGGTGAGTTCGGACAATGCCTAAAACCTATACGACCCCACTGGGAGCTAAGAAAAGAAGCAATTATAGTAAAGATATATTTATAGAAGCATTGCAACATGTACGAAATAAACAAATGACCTTGAGAGAAGCCCAAGATGTCTACGGAATCCCAAAATCTACTTTGCAAGGTAACCTTAAAAAAAATTTAAAAACTTCAGGGGGACAATGTGTCTTTTCTGCACTAGAAGAACAAATGTTTGTCGATGCTATTATTGTTGCATCTGAATGGGGCTACCCCTTTGAAAAAATCGATATAAGACTTCTAGTAAAAGGTTATCTAGAAAGCCTTGGCCGTAGAAAACCACGATTTAAAGATAACTTTCCTGGTGCAGACTGGTGCGTTAGGTTTATAAAATCCCACAGGGCTGAGTTAACTCTTCGCTTATAAGTGAAAACATCAAACGTTCGAGAGCTGCCGTCTCCAGAGACATATTAAATCTATATTTTGATAATTTGACCTCGGTTCTGACAAATGTACCATTGGCTAGCATAGTCAATTACGACGAAACGAATTTTGTTGATAATCCTGGTCGTAAAAAAATAGTGGTAAAAAGGAAAATTAAGCATGCAGAAAGAATTATTGATTCTACAAAGAGTGCAACCTCGGTAATGTTTGCAGTTAGTGCTTCTGGCGAAATGTTACCGCCAATGACAGTCTACAAAAGTAATTATATTTATGAAAACTGGACGCGAAATGGACCACCGAAAGCCAGATATGCCAGAAGTAAGAGTGGTTGGTTCGACCAAAGCCCCTTTGAAGAATGGTTTTTATCGATTGCTTTGCCATATTTTTGAAGATTAGAAGGCGACAAAGTTCTTATAGGGGATAATTTTGCAAGTCACCTTTCTTTCAAAATTATCCAAAAATGTCAAAAACATCATATTAAATTTGTGTTTTTACCTCCAAATAGCACGCACCTAACGCAGCCGCTTGATGTCGCTGTTTTTGGACCAATGAAACAAGCATGGAGAAGGGTTCTCGATGGATGGAAAAAAAGAAACAGAGGGTCTTTGCCAAAGGAAGCTTTTCCAGGTATGTTGCAAAGTGCCCTATTAGAAATTGGAGCTAAAAATAGTAGCAATATTAAAGCTGGATTTTTTGCTACTGGCATATCACCTTGTGAAAGGCAAGAGGTCCTTAAACGATTGCCAACAGAAGAAACATCAGACCAAAGAAATAATGCTTTAGTGGCGTCTTTTACAGAAATATTTAAAGAAACAAGAGAAGCACGAAATCCCGCAAAAACAAAAAGGAAGAAAATCAATGTTCCTTCCGGAAGCAGTGTTAGTCTGGAGGACATTAATAATGTTGATGAACCTCAACAAGGTACCAGTGGACTTAATAATTATGTAGAAAACGATAAAGAGAATGAAGATATTATTGCAGAGGATGAAGATATCATTGAAGAGGATGTAGATATTATTGAAGAAGATGAAGAATTTTTTGAAGAGAATGAAACAGCAATAGAAATACAAATAAAGAATTAAAAAAAAAATGACTTCTTGGAAGTGCGTTTTTCAAATAATAAGAACAATAAATTTTATGTATGTGAGGTGCAAGAACATAAATTTAAAAATTCTATAATAGTTAGTTGTTTGAGACCAAGTAAAATACACAATAATTTTCATTTTCCTAACGTGCTCGATATTTGTAAAGTTAAATTAACGCAAATTACTATAATCTTACCAAAGCCAGATGTGCGACGAGGAATATACAAATTTTCTTCAAATTTAAAACTGCCTTCCTACGATTATGTTTAGAAATTAAGTATTCTTGTCGCTATTTTATAATTTGTTTCTAAGTTATTTTTATTTTATTATTTTTGTTTAATCTGTAAAAAATACCAATAAATGAAGTTTCTTAAGTGATATTTTTTTTAAAACATTAAATATGTCCCGACTCATCCCACACATGGGAAATGCGGACTAAACTGTGAATTTTAAATCGTTGTCCCGACTCACTCCAGTGCTTGGGGGGGGGGGCAAACAAAAATTGTTTTCTCCTAATTTAGATAACTTTTTGCTAAAATATTTAGTCCAACTTATAGCTCAGGCTTTGATTGCAACATGGTTAAAAACTTGGACCTCTAAATGTGACAGAGAAGATTTTGTCATTCAAAATATGCCAAAACCTGTCCGGACTCACCCCGTTTGACGGTATACTACGTCATTCAATGCCTCTCGCCTAAGAAAAGAAAAATAACCAAAACCTCATAGATTGCAGGGACTGGAACTTCCGAAATTATAGATAATGAATATGAGATTCATTCAATGAATTCAATGAATTTTCTAAATCATTGTTCAGAATCGAAGATATTAAAACCAAAATGTTTGAAACTTACAAATACCGAATAAAAATCTAGAAAATATTTTAACCGAATTTCATCAACTTGTTGGTACTTTTGGACTGGTAATATTCTATAACATTAATAAAATTGTTAACATTTTACATTTTATAACTTAACATTTAGATAAAATGCTTTATTAATTATAGTAGTATTTCGTATTAATTGTAATAAAATCTCTACTCCAAATAGTAAAAATTTTAACATAACATTTAGAAATATAAATTACATTATAAAATATGGACAAAATAACATAAAAATATAGTCGTCTATATGGACTACTTTTTAAGACATAATTATGTTAAATTAACACTTTTTTTTAACCAGTGTAGTAGTACTCTACGATGCACTTATGGAAAATTGAATCAAAAAAATGAAGTTCCCTGAAAAAAATCGTAAAAATGGTTTAAATAGCCATTTCTGACCATTTAACCTACAATTTAAAATAAACCTGACGTGATGGAGCAATTTCAAAGTCAGATTCGTTTTCAGCGCAAAAAATTCTACTTTTTGAATCTGAAAAAAGTTCAATTTTGTAACACTGTGTTATTGTAGCTATAATAAACATGTACATTAAACTTCTTTTTAACATTTCGTAATATCCTTTAATATTAATATCTTCTATTAATGTTTAATATCAATATTAATTAATATCTTTTTGATTACTATTGAGATTTATGAGTTATGATTACTGTGCTGAATAATTAAAAACAAATTGTAATGAGGTCTGAGTTCTTGAATGTTTTTTACTTTTAACAAAATTTTAATTTTTATTATTTATATAAACAGTTTACTTATTGCAGATACTCAGCCAATGCTGTAGGTCATTTAGGCAATATTTCTCGCCTTGATGCAGACGTTTTTATATCATTAAAGCTCAATTTTCGAAATTTTTATTTTCAAGTAGGTACTAAGATGATGTTCTACAATAAAAGTGTTGTTAAGATTTTATATAATATTTTGTTGCTGTGATGGTTCGAAGCTGTTGGAAATTGAAATTATTGATTGAATTTACTATTAAATTTTGAAAAAGCACTAAGAAAAGCTTAAAAAAAATTATATTTACTTCTAATATTATATTATTAACAAAAAATAAAATGAAAAGATTTTCGGCAAAATATTGAATTTCACATAATATACCAAATCTTTATTTTAGAAGTAAATTATTGATGTAGAATATACTACTATGGCTCTTTTCTACTATTATTATTTAATTAAGTAGATTTAACATGAAAGGTGAGCAAAAGTTTCATGTAGAAAGAGTTGGTTTGTAAATGTCCAAAAGCATTCTCATATAAACCACAGGTCAACTTGAATGTTGCAAAAGCTTTCTACCCTAACTAAAACTTTAATTAAAATCACATAATATCCAGTTTATTTCAGTCTTACGACAGAGTAAAGAAAACAACTGTTGTATTTACAAAGTGCCAGTTGAATATGTAATACAAAAAATTTAAGATTATGTACTATTTAAATGTACAACAATTGCCCCCGAGTTTATACTAAATAAAATAGTGGAAATGTTAATTTCATATTAATATGTATTATAGTAGTATATACTGTATAGTATATGATGCATTAATTATGTATATGTACGTACGTATTAGTTTCAAACTTTGCCAAGATTCATAGAATTTTAAACAATGAGCAATAAGATCAAGAGCTTCTATCACTTACTATTGAAATTCATCTCCATCACCAACCTTAAGGGAAAATAAAATCTGAATATTGTTACCTATTTTTTTATTATTAATTCATAACATTAATTTTAAATATTATAATGGATTTCTTACAATTTAAGATTTAAAGTTGACACTAGAAATTTTTGTCGATGTACTTGAAAAAAATATGTTTTAATAATACTACAATGTTGCAAGTTGTATAATGTGCAATATCTAAATTGTGTTAATTTCAACAAGTTGTCATTGTCAACTAACTTTATCAAAAAGTTGCTACGTACATTGTTTAAATTTAACTTGCTGTTGTCAATGTAGTTATTATAAGGGCACTTGTACCAACTAAGTTTAACAAGAATTTAGTTATACATATAAGTTTAACGAATTTTTATACATAACAAATTTTAGAACTTGGAAAGATAAATTAACTATATCACGCCCTTTCATTACTTATACTATAATACTTTTATTATCATTTATGTCACGATGTACCCGATTTATTATTAAAAATTTGTTGAACTCTCTTTGAACTTAGTTAATACAACCAACGCGGCTTTACAAATACATTAAATACACATTCACGTGAACTACAGTCAATTCTCTCTAAATTAAATTCTCATAATACATTAAATTTGTTTGAGTTAGAGAAAGTTTCAGTTAGGAAAAGTAAGAAAAAACTGTCGTCACTTCTACCGCAATACCTTATCATCAGCACACTAAATTTTATCTGAATCGGTTAAACATTTCCGGAGATACAATGACATTTTATTTTTTTTATTGTGGTAGCCCTGGCAAAACTTTCTCTACCAAAACTTTATAAAACCTTAAACCACTAGAGTCCACAAGATATACGCCCAAAAATTTTGATTGCCGTGGACGCAGAAATGACGAAAGAAATCGAGGGACAAAGAGTTTTTTCAAGTTTTTACAAAAAAAATCTATTTTTTCTTCATGTAGCATTCCTGTTTCTTATTGAATCGGAATTTTTTGGATATAAGAGCGCCTGATAACTGAGCGTATATCCGAAATATAACGTCAATTGTTTAAAAGAGATATTTATACACTTATGTATGAACTCGCAATAATATAGTTACAAATGAAATTCAGAAACTGCTGATTTGCAGATTAGATCTTTCTAGAAGTATATAATATTATAGGTAAGTTTCTGGAAGTTTCTATAAAGAAATTGTATATTTGGGTATTAATAGCACAGCGATTTGCTGTGAAAGCAGTTTCATCATCTACATGGCAAGCCAACAGCCTGAAAAACTGTTGAACGCACAAATCCTAATTTTCCAATTTCAATGCCAAGTTGATTCAAACGTCAGATGAAGGAGATTAGAGCGCATCGGTACTAAATGCTTCACAAGTTATACGATGATACGTGATGCGTGGAGAGCAGTTCTAGTTCTGACTTGCAAGTGTTAACATAAATACCATGTAAATAAATACCTACTAAATAAAGAAGTAAAAATAAAAGCTTTTATCGGAAAACAGAAAAAACGATGCTTTCCGAATGTCTTCTCGAGTGAGAAAGCGACTAAAAATCGACTAGTAATGTAAAATTGGCTTGTAAAGTGTTTTTATTACAGGTCGACTTCCGGTGACAATGCATATAACAGCATATTACTTCTGCATGTCACGTGTTTGCATGGTTACTACTAAATACTAATACATACTTACTCATCAATTATATTTTTACAAAGGTAAATCAAAATACGTATTTTCAAAGCAAAATAATTGAAACTATGTCGGTTTTAAGTAATTGAAATTTTTTCTGTGAGCTACCTATTTACGAAATTACATAAAAAAATTAAAAAATATAAATACTCACCTTAATGGTATAAGTATATTAAGTTTTCTAAGCACAAATTGTTACGAAAGTTTCAAACATTATTTTTTTAAAGAAGATCTAAGGTTGCATAAAAGTTTGTAACCTGGAGCCAGAGATACGCCTACAAGTACTTTGCACGTAAGATTACCATTTCCAATTTGTTAATATTGTATTGAATTTCTTGTGAACTATTTTTATATTTCTTGTTCATTTTTCGATGTTTTTTATTTTATTTTGTTCCTCTTGTATTTCGCTTTTATATCGATATAATAGTATAAGCAAAATAAAAGCAAACATGTTAAAGTTATTTTTCATTCAACGAAAAATTTAATCATTTTGTTTCAGAATGAAAAAGTATTCATTTATACTTTACAGACATTATTATAATGCAAAATCTGAAGAAGATCTCAAAACGACACCCCTAATGAAATACTGACAAAAAATGCAGTAAGAAATATTACGGAGTTGGAAAAGTGGTATTATTATGTGAAAGTATTTCGTGCAATTAGCCGCCCTCCTCGAGACAAGAACGTTAGAAGCTTTTATATTTCAATAATTTTACAATTTCGCACGCAGTATTGGATTCTTTCATAAGTATCCACTTATTCAAGTTTGTTTCAAAACCCTGTATCTTTTAAGCAAAACATTTTACAAAAAATCTGATACCCATCCAGAATAAGAAATTTAATGGACTACAACTTTTGTTTAGTTAAAATCTAATAAAATGATTTAAAAAAATTAACATTTTCGGCGCTATGGCCACGTGAAAGTAGAAATTAAAAAGGTGCTTTAAAGGAACCTAACTCTCGAGAATTTTAATTTAGAAAAAAAATTTTGTTAAATATTTTTTCTTGACATCAAACAGGCTTTCGACACTGAAAAAAATGGTTCATCATGTTGATGAAAAGCCGATGAACAGAATTCATCACATTGATGAACAAATTTCATCAATATAATTTCAATATGATTTTTTCATCAATACTATGAATATTTTATCAATATGATGAATTTTGTTCATCGGCTGAAAAATGATGAATTTTTGATATACCTTTTTTTTCAGTGGATAAAGTATGGAATAGGGGTATGTTGTATAAAATTAAAAAGAATCTGTCATATCATTATTTTTATCTATTAAAATCTTACTTGAAAAATCGTTGGTTTCAAGTTCAACAAGATGAGGAGGTTTCAAGGTTCCGCAAGGAAGTGTATTTGGACCATTGCTGTATTTCCTTTTTACTTTTGACTTACCTGTTACAGATCATACGGAAACAGCAACATTTGCCGATGATACTAATATTACATCAACGGACAAAAACCCTGCTACTGTATCTCGAAATATACGAACTCATCCTTTACTTATGCAAGAGTACTTTTGCACACCCTACATACAGATCTTCAAATACCATATGTACACGAAGAAAGCCAGAAAAATATTATACCAAACTCGAAGACCATCCAAATCCAAGTATAGCTCAACTTCTTGAAGATAACATCTACCGAAGGTTAAAACGAAAATGGCATCGTGACTTATTACAGATATAAAGAAAAATTATTGCTGGTAAATCCGCTGGACGGAATTATCTTATTAGTATGTAAATTTTTGGATTTAATTATTCTGATTGATACTATTGCATATTAGTTAAAATTTAAAAAAGATATATAGTTTTCTTAGAAAAATGTCCTCTATCACCACCTAAGTTATGTCAAGTGTATCCGGGGACACCCTGTATGATAAAATCTCTAAATAATAATAATAATTATTAGTTGGAACTTGGAAAGGTAAATGCTCGTTTTAAGATTTTATGCTTACAGTTTGAAAGAAGTAAAGCAATAGAGAATCGACAAAAATTAATCTGCGCATGGTTTTCGGAATACTACAGCTAACGCTAAATGCAACTGGTGTGGTAGAATAGTATCTAATAGAAGGTTGTGGTTGGCGCGTCTATCACTTGAAAAATTTGATAGCGTTGTTTACGAAAATTTAAGATAAAGCGTCTATTATTGAGCTTAATTTTGATTTCGGTGAGTTAGATGGCCCATAAAATTGATTATTATTATATCTACCTATCGAATATTTATTTAAAATAAATATTTTCTTAATGCCATACCGAGAGTATTTTATTTAATAACATTTTCAAGTTGTGAAAAACTTTATTATTTTATTAAAACATTTTTTTGGACTAAATTAAAGTACCTGTTAAAATAACTTTGAAACCCTATAATAAAAGACACTGATGTGTATGCCTCTAAATAATATTTTCCAGCCTTAAATTTGATTATAAATCAAGTAATTTATACATGTACATGGAATCGTATGTGTGTGTTTTTTAATTAAAAAAATTCTTTTTCGGATAATATAATTTACTCTATTATGACATTTTACGTTTTCGCATACATATGAATACATAGTATAAACTTAATTGGTTTTCAACGAGCAAGGACTAAATGAAGTCTTGACCAACCAGTGGAACAAATCCGACGATTATAAACAGCCCATATGATTTAATTTTCCACCGAATGAAATATATTTAATTGATATTACACTGTTACTATTACTGTGTTCGCAAACGTCATTAAAGTACTTCAGTGCTAGTTGTCGGTTGCCATGAGCAAAATAAAACAATTGCAGATCTGTCTGTCGTTCGAAAAAAAAGTGATTTGCAGAAATAAAAAGTTTTAACGAAATTGTAGTTCCAACGACATCCTAGTCACAAAAGTAAATATTCTCAGCATGATTGTTATAGTTACATCAAAGTTGTATCCGGACAAAGCTTAAATTTCTATATTTCTAATTATTATTGTAAATAAAAAAATAAATAGTCGAGCTCCCGATGTGAATAGATTTCTTTGCATCAAAGATGTTTTAGTAACTTGCGACCGGTGCGTATGATGTGTAAATACAATGAAATTTGTTTAGGTAGATTAATTAATAATTTTGGCTGTTTTGCCAATATTTACTATTTTCATTAATTTGTTATTTTGCATTCTAAAAATACACTTTACTTACAGAATGATGAACTATTTCTTCTATTTAAATTTTATTTAATAGTATTTTTTTAATACAGTAGAACCCCTCTATAACGAGAGCTCAAGGGACCAGCCTACTTACTCGTTATAAGCAGATTTTCGCTATAAAGAGTTCGTTTAGCATGTAAACAAAAGTCAAGGGACTAAACTTTTACTCGTTATAGCCGATAAATCGTTATAGCCGGATTCGTTATAGAGGGGTTCTACTGTATTTAAGTATTTATCGAGAACATCATTTTAATATTCTATAATATTTTCTTATATATTTTTTGCAGTAAATTTAATTTCTGCGTCAGAACAAAAGCGCTTTTGAGCAAAACAATCCGAGCAAGTTATAACTTTTAATTGGTGTATTTCATTAAATGGATTAACAGATTAAAATTTTGAGAGCATATTATAGGTGTAAAGCATATTAGAGGACACAATAGCCAATTTAAAAAATACTTCTGTATTATATTGTGTATATCGAAAAGCTGTATGAAACATGATTTTATTCAAATTCATTTATCATGCAATAAAAAAGTTATCCAACCGTAGAAATTTATATCACACATCGTTAATGAATACAATTACCAAAAAGTATTAACTCCCATTTCAATCTGTTGCTCTGGAATTTTAAAATTCCATCAGAACTTTAAACAGCATTAATAATTAATTAATTAATTAAGAGACACGTGTTTTCATGCCAAATAAATAGTATATTACATGACTAGTGGAGAAACCGAAAGATTCGCTCACGCATTTGCCAATTTTGCACGCGAGCCGACAGGCGAGTGTGCAGAGGCAAATAAGTGAGCGAAAGGGTTTCTCCACGAGTTATGTATAGCGTTTTGTTCAATCCTGCACTTATAAATCTAAAAAATTTATGAAAATACAATTTATTATAATTCGTGTCATCAATAATTAAATTTGAGATTTTGAATTTGCAATAACTCGAAAACGGCGTTAGATATCGAAAAACTGAGCTAAAAATTTACCCCCCTTTGCTCGTACTCAACCCTCCCGTAGCAATTTGTCGTAGGAAGCTTTATGCAAAATTTTAGATCGATAGCGCGCATTTTGCGCGCAAAATAATTTAAAAAAAGTTAGCTTTGGTTTTAAAACATTTTAATATTATTATAAAGAACGTAAGCAGGTTAATGAATGACTGCATTTTTCACTCACTAGTGGGTGAAAAGTCTTTCGCCCACTCGTTACCATAGATATAATTTGAGTGAGTAAAACAAACGGTTTCTAGTTGCGTATCCAAGTAAGAAACGATATGTTTCAATAGCAGGATTGAACAAACTTTAGTATCTTAGTATGCATACGTCTATTAAACTGTTGGTAACTGGAATAGCAATTATAACTGTTGATAAATTGTAAATACTTATATAGGTACAAAATTTTTAACTTTTTACTTAGATTTTTATGATATATAACGTAAACGAATTAATTAAATATTACAAGTAGATAATAATAATTAAAATTTTAAATTTGATTAATTTACCTAATATCAATATTATTGTCAACCACTTGATTTTTAGCAACATTGTAAATATATTAAAATTTTTGTTGACGAAGACTGTATGTTGTTTAATTTTTTATGTGTTTACAAAGGAGCTGCCTTGCAGTTTTTCTAATGCTTTTGAAATTTAATAATTTTATAAACTTTTATTTGCATTTGAAATTTCAAACGTTGACTGAAATCAAATCGGCAAGCTCAAATATTTCCTTTAAATACAGCATTCATCCAAAACTTTTTGTTGGATTTTACTATCGACACAAACCAGCATTATCACAAAATGCATCGAAAGTTTTCACTCATTAAATTAATGCATTTTATTTACACAAAATTCTCACAGTGTTAATTCTTAACAGTGGCCCCGAGCTCTCTACTAATAAATTGTAAATTAAATATAACATTTAACAGAACTAACAAAACCTTAAAACAAAAGAATTTTTACAGTCAAGTTAAGAATACAGTATGTATAAAAATTAATTATTCAAACAAACATTTTTCTACGTGCTGTATTCTTAACTTAACTTAAATGTTAAAATTCTTTTGTTTTAAAGTTTTGTTTAGTTCTGTTAAATGTTACATTTTACAAATATATAGGTAAGTACTACATAGTACATACCACAAACCTACTTGAAATTTTTTATTTTGGGTTCATTTTCTAAATTAAATAATTTATCGTCTAAATTAATAATCAATAAATAAAATTATACATTTTTCTAATTATTTAGATTTTAGAAGAACCGCTGCAATATAGTTACATTTAGATTCAAACAATACGTTGCTGAAATCTCCTGAAAAAGTTTACAAGTTTAAATAAAAAAAATTTAGCTTTAGTTCTTAAATTTATTTTAGTAAACTTTAACTGAAAAACATGAAATGCTACGTCTGTTCAGCTTTATGCAGGTTAGCTTTGCAAATCTATTTGAAACTGTTTTTATGTTTATTCACATTATAGGTATATTTTTTGTTTATTTTTAATTTTATGTAGGTACCTACAAGAGAACATTTCATTTCTATTTAAAATCTCTTTAAAAATTTTTTTTAAATTTATTGCATATAGTAGTACATAAACAGTACCGACTGTTTTCTTTAGTTTCTCGGAAGAAATATGGCTCATATAATATATTTTTTGATGATGTTCAAAATTTAGTATAGGTTTGAACGAAAAATAAAAGTCTATTATTTCTTTATTGCTCTTTTATTATTTTATTATACCTACTTTCTTTGATCTAGTATATTATTAAAAATTACTACGTACTTGTAAATTATTATTATTAGTAATTTACATTATTATACAGAAAACTCCTGTTTGAATTACTTTTAAAGCATCGATAATACGTAAACAATGAAAATATGTTAACAGGTTTTCTCAAACATCAAACAATTTTTAAGTAAATAGAATAAAATGAAGTTAAATAACGATTAAATGAATATAAATTCGTATACATAGATATATATGGGTATCAAGCTTTGTCGTTATTATACTGCTCGCTGCATCAATATGGTTTTTCTTCCTTGATGTTTACCGGCTTCATACTACACTGTAATTTTATTACTTCTTTATTAATTTTATTAGAAGAGAATGTGGCAAAATTATATCTCTAAAGAAGAAATTGTTCTGAAAGCTGAAATAATCCAAATTAGCTTCTCTCGACTTGATTTGATTTTTTTTGCGCACGGACAGACGTACACGAAGCTGGAACATAAGCCTTCTCACTGACTGCACAAATTAATATAGAAGCTTAAACTCAAAACTATAAAATTTATTTTACAACGCAGTAAATAATTTATAAAATATAAAATTTTATTTTAGATTTACAATAAATATTTTATGTATATTTAAATCAATTTAATAATAACGATTATACATACGAGGTATGTTCAAAATGTATAGGAAATATAGACAACAAAAGTTTACAAACAATTTCAAGAGGACCGTGCAGACATGGACGATAATGCTAGAAAACGCTGGAAATGTAAGGGAAATGGTTTTTGTAAATTTCTGAATGACTATTAGACCTATTCAGGTCGCAGAAGAAGTTTGAATCTCGATTAGATCGTAGATCACTGGACTTGAGACAAGTGACAACCAAATTTGAAACCAAAATTGTTGAATCCCTCAGAAATTTTTATCTGAAGTTGTTGAGAACCCAAACTTCGTCAAACGCATCATAATATATCAGTTAACGAAATATGGGTATATAGCTACGATGTTGAAAGAAAACTCCAATACACTCAATGGAAAATCGGCACAAGATCTGAAAGCCATACCAAAACAGACTATACTGAAGCTGTTTGTGGTTTAAAAATATATTTTTAATAAAAGCATTTTTTGCAAATGACAGACTAAAGAAAAAAACAAAAGTTGGGGCAAATTGGTCTTTATTTGAGCCTAAAAATATTCCTGAAAGTCGCAAGAACTCAAAAACTAGGCGTATGCGAATCTGCATACTTTTTAAAAACATCAAAAACAAAAGCAAAACAAAATTCAATATTCAAAAAAACAATTTAAATTTATGATATTATATTAACAGTTACAATCCTAGAGAACAACTGCTGCCGGCTCCGCTCTTTAATACTTTGCGGTAACTGTTTACGTCGAGTATACGTACCGTTAACAGAATGAAGCTCATTTAGTATAACTGAGGGTTTCTTTGAAATTTTTTATCTCTTAAATTAATCGTTCCTCTTTAGTTTAATCGCTTCACTTATAGTGTTATCTATCGGACGCCACCGTCGGATTTTTATACTATATTTAATAGTGAAAACGAAAGTGTTTCTACTTCCGAACAGAAATAGACATTTTAGAATTAGCCAAATAGCCAATCATTTAACATTATAGTAAATGAAAAAAAAAGTTGTTAAAGTAACTACAAATGCAGTGCAATCTACTATAATGGATTGTAAATATAGCGACAACACCAAATATCAGTAAAATGTACACGTCAATTGTTGTAAAATGACTGCAGTACAGCTTATTACAATTGTTTTTAAATTTTAATGATTAATTTAATGATTAAATTATTTTGCATTTTACTTTATATTTGCATTTTATTTTATAATGCAGTATAAACAGCATGACCGGTACGTTTAATTACAACAAAATTGTTGTTCGTGTGACAACAATTATTTTACTATATGAAAAATGTTTTTGATGTAATCAGAGAATACATTATTTTGCAATCTGGTGTTAAACTTGATTAATACGCATGCAATATAACATATTTATCAAATATGAGCTTTAGTAATGATAATAACTAGAAAACTACAATCAAGTTAGTTCAATACAAACAGTAAAATATTACCATGAACATAATTATGATATTATTTTGGCGACATTTTCATAACAAAATATATTAAGCAAATACTATCTTGAAAATATAAGGACTTACGTAGTTTAATAGGTCAAACGTTTGAACCTCAATTAGCTTTCATGTGTCTAATCGCTTAAGCCCAAACCATATTGCGGAATCATTTGCAATTTTTTTTAATAACATAAATAGAGATGTTTATCTGTTTACTGCCCAATTTGATGTCAATGGATAGAGCTTTGTTTATAGTTGCACGATCGTCATTTGTAATTCCTTTTTTTGTACAAAGTTATGGGCGTTTGATATACATTATCCACAAGTCTCGGCAAGTTGCGTTCGAGTATCTTCATATTTAGTTTAAATTGATTTCAAAAAATAAAAATTTGACTCTAAAGTTTCGGTTTGGACAATAAAAGAATATAAATAATATATCTGTCTGTAAAAAAGTGTCATCATTTTGATATAATAAACTGCAAGACTGAAATATCAACTTTTATTCTATATTCTGTGCTTATCAACCTGTTAGATTCTACGTTTTCGTTATCATATTTCATTTTGATACGTGTTTACTGTTTTAATGCAGTAACATTTGTGTTGGGCTTGTTAAGGAGTGGTTATGTCGATCTAGCTTTAATTCACGAACGCGAGGGGGCTTACAAGCTATGGTGAATAAATTAATTAATTAATTCGTTGGTAGGCAACAAGCTTCACAAATAGTCTGGTTGCATTAATGGGTAATTCAATAGCAAACTTACAGGAATCTACTTTTAAAACCTACGTTTAAGCTGAAATATAAGCTCCGCCTTTTAAAAATTATATCAATCGTAAGGGTGGGAATTTTGCACTTTACTTTAATATCTAATTCTTATTGTTTCCATTAAATATATTATAAGATCGTTTAAATTGTTTTATAATAAAATGGAAGAAACCTTATTCGAACTATAAACTATATCTATAAGCATAGGAAATTCGAAAAAACTTCAAAGATTAGTTTATGAGTTATAATAATTAGGAATTGGATTTACGTACTGATTATTTTTAATTTAAAATATGTATAAATGCATAATATAAATTCGGTATAATATTATAATTTCGCATCTGTTGTAAAAAAATTTGCAATCGTATAAAACCATGCACAGTGCATATCTGCGATTTAACCTTGCAAGATAACGAATGCAGAAAACTGAAGTATTCCAATTTGCTTTTGCAGTTATCCAACGATAATTTATTATAATATTATGTTGTATTGAAGATTACTATATTATTATGTTCAAAATGATGAATACACATATACAGTGGCCGTAAAAAGTATTCGTACACCCCTATCTTAACCATGTAAATAGTACATTTTGAAGCCATTCTTTCACACATAAAAGTCGCTTTTACAATAAAACTTTTTAGACATTTTTTGTTAAGAATTTCATTGTCTTCAATTTTGTATCTATACATTTTACTATTTTGTCGCCCCGTTTCCGACTGACAACAGCTTAAACAAGACTCTGTAAAATACAAAAAATACTGTCACCTGTATCTCAAAAACGGTGCAACGAAATAGAAAAATGTATAAGTAATTTTTGTTGCAAATTTTATTCCCTACATTTTTGTTTATATACATTTTTCTATTTTGTCACACCGTTTCCGAGATACAGATGATAATATTTTTTGTATTTTACGGAGTCTTGTTTAAGCTGTTGTCAGTCGGAAACGGGGCGACAAAATAGAAAAATGTATAGATACAAAATTGAAGACAATAAAATTCTTAACAAAAAATGTCTAAAAAGTTTTGTTGTAAAAGCGACTTTTATGTGTGAAAGAATGGCTTCAAAATGTACAATTTACATGGTTAAGATAGGGGTGTACGAATACTTTTTACGGCCACTGTATTTGATTTACAACACTATTATTATAATTTATGTTATAATAATCTTATAATACATATAGTATTTGAAAAAGTAAAAATTTAAATTTTAAGCTATGGTCTGTTTAAAGCCAAAAACAATACGATAGCATTGACGAGGTCACATTAGACCAGCGTTGTAAAAAATGCGATTAGGATTAAGCAATACGCAACACTGTACAATGTATACATAATCAAGATATACAGTGTTGACGTGTATTGTTTTTGGTTTAGGAAGACCGTACGACCATACCATAATAGTAATTAAAATAATTATACATTACACAGTGACGGCGCCAGAGGGGGGAACAGGGTGGACACATGCCCAATCCCTATTGACTGGAGTGCCCAACCAAGTGCCCACCCAAATTTTTTAGAATACCTATACGTTTTATATTTTCGCCTCAACCACGCTCAGATCAAATATTTTAATTTTACTATTTTTAAAAAATTCGGAATTGTTAATTAAAACATGTAAAAAAATCGGATGTGGCCATGCCCATAACTTTATCATACTTATTATTATGGTGCAAAATACAGTAGAACCCCTCTATAACGAGTCCGGTTATAACGAAGAATCGGCTATAACGAGTAAAAATTTAGTCCTTTGACTTTTGTTTACATGTTAAACTGACTGTTTATAGCAAAAATCTTGTTATAGAGAAGTTTTACTGTATAATAAAAAAATAAAATTTGAAAATTAAGCAAAAAGTTTTTTTTACATTTGAAAAAAGAATAATTACAAAAATTGGATATTTACACGATTATTGATTAATACTTTTTTAATATTATTATTATAGAGAAGAATTTAATAAAAATCTAAAATTTGAGAAAAAGAAAAATATAATTTTTTTAATTTGCCAAATATTTTTTTTGCGTTTCCGTGTACCGATTTTAACCAAAATCTAATCAGTTCTAAGTCCCAATATATCAGTAATACTAAATACGAAATTTTGTTAAAAAATTCCTATTACGTTTTGAAGTAGAGGTTGAGGTAAATTTGACCACATACACACACACATACAGATTACAGACATTTTTTGGAAATGATGATTTTCCGCTTCTAGAACCCCAATATGCCTAAATTCATCAAAATCAATCTCAAATTTCTTTTTCTGCACGATAACAATACTTTTTCATATTTTGTATGATAAAGTAAAAAAAAAAATTTTTAACGGCCGCCATTTCGTGAAAAAAAAATTGTTTTACTTTTCCACGGTTCATGCTATAACGGCATCGATAAAGAACATTCACACCAAATTTCAAATAAATCGGTACATTAGAACATCCTTTTTTTTGGACCTCCCACTTTGCCAGCTCATAACTTTGTGAATTTTGAGGGTTTTCTCGGTTAATTTTTATGCAATCTTAAAATATCCATAAATAAATGATAAAAAAATTGATAGTAAAAATATTTTTTGTTTCGTTTGTACAAAGCTTCAAAAACCGCCCGAAATTCATGCCTCTAAACTAGAATACCTACCCCTTTAAGCAGCCGTGGGGTCTAATCTGTCGGATTAAACATTTGTGGCCCCCTAGGTAGTTAAATTTTCGGGGTCCTCTAGAAAATTATTACTTGCGTAATTAGTTTTTAATTTTACTACTCAATAATTAAAATAAACAGTCTCAATAAAATATTTGAAAAAAAAATTTTTTTTTCGACAAAAAAAATCAACTTTAATTGTTTATAACTTTTTTGTTGTTAATCAATCGCTAAAATCGTATGTACTTCACTAGATAATCTAATGAAAAAGCTACAGTTAAAATTTCAAGTCAATCGGATGTAAACTTTTTCAGTTCTACTGCTCACCGATTGATTTTGATAGTGATTTTGCAGCATAAAAGTTGTTCGGTTAAAATTGATTTAAACGAATTTTGAGTTTAGATCAGTACTTGGGCGTTGTAGATTTTGATTTTATGATAGTTTTAGCATGATTTAAGCCAATACAAAAAAATTGGAAAAAAAAATAAAAATTTGGTGGACATTACCCCTTAATTATTTTTATTTAGGACTAGTAAGATAAAAAAAATTACATGATATTTGCCGAGACCCATTTCACCCCCATGTGAGAGTGGGTGAGATTCGGCTTGACCCCCCCCCCCTAATATTTTTATATTTACTACTATGTACTTTAAAACACAGATTCTTGATAAACTTTAAAATGAAAATTTATAATTAAAATAAATATATTTTTCCGTTTTCACGAGGCTCCTAAAATTAACGAGGCCCCTAGGCAGCCGCCTTTTCTGCCTTAATATCTGTAATAGTGTAATCCGGCACTGGGTCTAATCATGTCTAATGCTGTACGTGTAACCATGTTTAACCATTTTCGAAAGAGAAAGAAGCTGATTGTTCAGAAGTGTATTGAAGGGTTCTACTCTTTTGTTAGTACAATAATTCAATACTGAAGAAAATAAAAATTTGAATATTTTTATAATAATATTATATTATTTATTTTGATTATAGAAAATTACATTCATTTATTACCTACACTTATATTGTATGCTATTTTAATCGAATTAAAATTATGCGAATTTATATTATTTAATAAAATATTTTTGTATTCATCTAAAAAGTAAACATAGGTATTAAAACATTGGTGGTAGATTTGAAACGAAACGCAAATCCCCACTACAAAATATTTTTGTGTTGATAAGATAAGATAAGACGGGAGAACATTTAAAATATTTCTAGCATTGTAACTCAAAATATATATGAGTTACAAATTATCATTTCGATTTATTTGGGCGACTGTATAAAACAGGCAACTGTAAATTTGCTTTAAATTGAACACAACACGTACCCATCTTTGTGATAATGACTGAACTATAATGATTCATTTCATCTCAAATTATTCCCGCCTGATTTTAATTGAACAATTATATGCAATTTCATTTATAATGTGTTATAGATGAAATAAATTTTCAAAAAATGTCTTTATGAATTCTTTTAGACGTGTACATTATTTATATAAGTAAAATGTTATTAATTGATAATTACAAATATGGTATTTAAACACAATGAATTCTAAATTACACAGATTGCAAAAAAAAAATATTTTACGACAGTCCTTAATTTATCGTTAATATAATTTCAAAATTTGAAGAAAATCCATTCAGCCGTTTTTTAATGCAAGGTGCTTTACTATTTTTTTTTGCACCTGGCCAATTTTTTTTTTTTTTTAATTGATAATTCTTTGTTAGTAATTATTTAATCTATTTTAATTTTTGTTAAAAAAATTGCAAATGGGGTATTTAAACACAATTAATTCTAAATTAGACAAATTGCAAAAAAAAATTATTTTACAACAGTCCTTAATTTATCGTTAATATAATTTCAAAATTTGAAGAAAATCTATTCAGCCGTTTTTGAATGCAAGCTGGTTATACAAGAGCGCATCGCAATATCCTAGCCTTAACAAGCATTTGTGCTTATTTCATTATATTATCTTCTTTTCAAATAATTATAATATTCTTCTTATTCATCATCATTATTATCATAATTATTCAATCATTCCACTTCTGAATATGTCATAACCGAGACGCTATTGTATGTTTAAAAATAGTATAATATAGTTTTATCAGTATTGAAATAGTATAAACTTTTTCTGTTGATTTAATTTTAATTTTTGATAATAATTGATACCTTTTGAAGGCAATAGGTGTAACCCTAAAAGAATTTTCTTTTTATCTTATATTATTTTCTTTGGGAAAAAATGACAATGACTGTCAATTAAATTTAAGCCAGACTACTATAGTTTTTTTAAAAGCATTTTTGTTTTATTTTATTATTGAGTTTTGAATAATTAATAATTAAAAGACAAATTATCAAGTGTTTGGGTATCTTTAGAAGTGGAACAAAAATCTCCTAAAGTTGATTTTACCATAACAAATAAAAATGATAAATGTAATCCTATTATAAAGAATTGGAAGTAGGAATTTAAAAATATCAATTACCTACCCATGTTTTTCCCTACGATCGGGTATACGGTTGGTTACTCATTGACACATTGATAAAAATTAAATCATTTTTTTATAATATTTAAATTTATATGAAATTAATTACAGTAAATTGTAAATTGAAATATACATCACATTATTAATAAAAATAATTGGAATAATTAATAATTATATTATATGATGTGTAAATTAATATAAAAAAAACTAGTTAGCTGTCATTAAAACTTATAAAACAGCGTTACTTAGTCACAAATTTAAATGTAATTCGGTAGCATTGAAAGTTTCGACAAAATGTTAAGAAATCGATATATGTACATACATATATATATATAGTAGATGTAAAATGAAATTTGCTCAAGATAAACTTATACTCGAAATAGTTTTCAAGACATTTCAATTTCAACTTCTACAAATCATCATTTAGATGTCTCGTTTGGTGCAATATTCTAAGCAAAGTTAATTATAAGTAATTATAACAACTAAATACGGATGTTATATTCATTATGGAATATAACGTTCACAATGTAATCAAGAAAACAATTTCATTTTTATAATCTTTATCGTAATTAACTGAGCGTTTAAATTTCAGTAAACGCTGATTCTGCAAGTTTTACATTCTAGTATTTTATTTAAATATCAATACATATTTTTTTAATTTATTTATACTTCACACACCATCTATTTTTTGTCGTATTTTTGTAAAACTTTTTGTGTATTTTATGTTATTATTATAAAACAAAACTCGAGTTATAAGTTTTTCTACTTGTTTCACACATAAAAACAATAAATACTCTTTAAAAATTCTAATGCATGTTTACTAAAGATATGGGCATATAAAATAACACTTGCTCCTGAATTTATAAGACAGGCATATCTGTTACCTCTCTCAATATAGAATAATCTTTCATTTTAGAAGAATGTTTACGGTCGCGACCATGATGCTTAATAATCGAGCGTTTACTGTAATATAATATTTAATATAGCTCAAAGTATAAGTTAAGAAAAGCTAATATTTAACTAAATTTTAACAATCTAAAATTTTCATTTACCTATATAATTTATAGTATATTTATTATTTTACCTCGAAATGTATATTTGCATCTCATGTTAATATAATAACGTTACGAATACCTACTAAAATTAATTGGTAAAAGAATTTTGAATATTTTGCGTAAAAATATTATGTAAAATTGCAAATCTCCTTTATTATTTACGATTATGCTTGATAATATTTAGGTATTATAAATGTTTGCTACAAAGACTTTATTAAAGTTTCCGTAACATGGCTTTTATTAAATTAAACATCTAATAAAGAGGAGAGGTAACCAGTTCACAAACACCAATTTTAATTCCGGATAAATTAACTAGTAACGCAATATTAAAAAAAAATTTTCAGGAATTAAAATTGGTGTTTGTGAACTGGTTACCTCTCCTCATTATCCATTCCGGAGGCCGCTCTTATTTATTTTTATCTAATAAAGATTTTGTGAAATTTATTTGTTATAGACTAGGAGCAGGGAGGTGGAGTCAAGAAAAATAATACTACTAGCGCCCGTAGTGGTCAAATCGTAAATAGAGTGTAGAACATTTGAACGGCTTTTCGCCGGTGTGAGTTAGTAAATGTTTACTCACAGTGGCTACCCTCTGTAGCTAATCAGTATATTAAATAACATACAATTATTTGTTATTAACTTCTTAAAGATTTTTAAATCGTGATTTCTTCTGTCATAAAAATATCAAAATTGCAAAAGAAACAATTTTTAGGACAAATTATTTTTGTATTTCATATTTTAAATTTCTATTAGAGCGCGTGACCTTGAAATTAAAACAAAATTGCCTGCGGCGCTTATGCCAGGACTCGCATTGCTTGAATTTTAAATATTATGATTTCATTTTTAGATTTCAGGCCCCCCCTACACGTAATTGCTAAACACGCCACTGTTCACTCAAACTAGCTTTTTGAGCAAATTTATAACCGCAAAAAGAACATTCCAACGGCTGTTCTCCGGTATGGTTCGTAAATGGAGATTTAAATTGCTCTTTTGAGAAACTTTAATATCGTAAACAGCACATTGGAACGGTTTCTCGCCAGTATGAGCCCTTAAATGACATCCATAAATGGAACAACAGCGCCGCGGTGTCGAAAAGTAAAATAAACTGTAGAACAGTTTAATTTATTTTTCGACACCGCGGCGCTACATGTTACGCTGCTCCTAGTCTATAGGTAGTTTACGAAATTAATTTGAATTCCATTTCAAATCTTTGTGAATACAATCATAATAATTAACTAGAAGTTGATGTAATACACAACAAATGAAATTGGTATCTTCAAATGGCTATAACGTTAAAATTATTGATTATAATTAGTATTGGTAAATGATTTAACGTTTTTTCAAGAGCGTCAAATTATCTAAAAATTAGCAGATTCTCACTGATTATTGTCTAAAATCAACGGCTTTCCAGGAAAAGAGATTAAATTAATTAAAAAATATTGTAATATTCGAACGCTTCTTTTAGTTTTTCTTAAAAACCTCGCAAACGTTTTAGCAAAAAATTGACGTTTCCTTTCGGATAAATAATTTGACGAGCTACAAGTTTTTTCTAATAAACTTTTTTAAAGCAACAACTAATTTGACAACAAAGCAAAATCATACAAATCAGGTATAAAACAATATAAATTTATAAAGTTTAAGTTTTTATTTTAGAATTTTCCAACAATATTTAATTAATTTTTTAATTTTAATGTTTTTAAAGCCTGCGATGTTAAAAACTGAAAGGTGAAAATAATTTGTAAATAAAATCGGGATCTTTGAAAGAGTCCTGAATTATTTATATTGAAAATTAGTAGTTTCTGCACTGTCGATAAGAAGAATTTTCGGGACACGGGAAACACTCTGCATATTATACTGATATTCCCCAATGGTAAAAATATTTTCAAAAACGATTTACCAGAAAAATCCAATGCGTAAATTTCCATGCTTGTCTAGATTTTTAAAATTTATATTCTAAAGAAATTCACTGTAAATAGTTTTTGAGAACTGGCAAGTTTCAAATTACTTAAATTACAAGAATTCAAAGTAAATATTCAATAGAGATGTTCTATGCCAAACCGTTTTATCTTTTAATTTAGACGTGCATACGCATTTGTGAGCATGGAATTATTTTATTTTAATTAAATATAATTATTGTATTTTAAACCTGTCTGGGATAACATGTTCATTAAATTATTATTTATAATTATTAGCTCTTGATATTCATATTCATGTTCATTAAATAATATAAAACTTACTTATAGTAATTTTGATTATAATTACGTTATAAAGAATTACAGTTCTCAAAAATTTACATTATAACGTAATTGTTCCCAACTTAAGAACGGGAACAGCTGAGATAGTCCAGTAATTACATAGTGAAAAAGGGGTTTGTATAGAAATAATTCGGAAATAGGAAATAATTTTTGAGATAAAACTTTCCAAAATACTTTAGTGTTTTGTAATAATAAAATTAAGTTTTTGGAAATAGCATTCTTGTTTTCTGCACTTAAGGTAATTTTAACATTGGGCCTGAGATGCACTGAAGTTGATGTATTTGAAAAATATTTAGAAAACTACTTCTTTTAGTAGTAATACAAAAAATTAGTACATAAAAGTTGAATAAAATTATTTTTATACAGATAAGCTTGCCAATTCATAAGCTTAACATGAAAGCTTTTTTTAATTAAAAGTTATGTGCAAATATATCGCCATCAGGAGTTCGAAAAAGTCTCATACCCTCCAGAAGGTTTTAATCATATCAAAAATATATTTTACATGCTTAAAGCCACTGTTACAATTTGTTTAGTGTTAAGTTTTAAAAAATTAATTAATTAAGTATTGCAGAAAAACATCCAAATTACCAGCATTTATTTTTTTAATTTTGTGATATTTTCACGTTTGCGAAAATATTAATCTATTTTTAAACAAATTTTATCAGAATTTAAATATTTAACAGAAAATGAAAAAATTGTTTTATCTTTTGTAATTGTATAAATTGATGTAGTATAATGAATAAATAAATATGCATAAATTAGAACCAAAAGTATCTCGTTAATTAGTTATTTAATTAAACGTATTTTCCAAGTTTCTATATCGCCGCTATCAATAAAAAATCAATAGATTAGAAACTGATTTAGGATAGATATTATAAGTAATAATAAACTTTTAAGCATAGTTACTCTAATTTGTACCTAACAACAATATTTATTTTGCCGATAAGAAATATTTAGTTTAGGTATATAAAAATTAATTAGGTAGTTAAAAATTTGTTTAATATCGGTAAGTAATTTAGTTAATCAATTCATTAAAGATAGAACTTTTAAACGACTTGGAAAAGAAGCGATTTTCGGGATTTCAAGCATAAACTAAGTATTTTATGAAAGTAGAGCGTTTTAACCCTTAACTTTTTTTATGTTGAAGTTTTCTCTAACCGTTTTTGGTCTAATCATTGAAAGTGAAAAATATTTACGTTTATTAATTTTCGATCAATAAGACCATCAGTGGAATACATATCATATTTTATTAGGTATACAGGGTGATCCAGACCACCCGTATCAGTACTCTTTTTCAAAAACGGTAAGTCGTAGAGAGTTGGTCTAAAAAAATTTATTACAAAAGCCCTAATGACCAATCTAATGGTGATATTATTATTTCCGGGAAAAGTCGACATCCAGAGTAGTTTGCTCCAGAAAGTCCAGAAATCCAGAATTTTAAATGGCACCCTATGTCGAAAGTGGTATCGTTGGAAATCTTTTTAAAAAATAAGCAAGTTTTGTAGGAAAATTTTTTTATTACTCCCACCCCTTTTAAGTTATATTCACTTGAAATTATTAAATTTCAATTTCTTATAACGAACTTAACTTTAAAAGTCAGCACTTGAAATCCAGCTCCCGCGTTAGAGCAATGTTACAAGTGTTCAAAATGTCTTCCATTTACTTCTAAACACTGTTGAGCTCTTCTGGTTATACTATCAATGGCTCTAAATACTTCTTCAGTGTTTAATGATCGACAGGCATTGCAAATTCTGAGCTTCATATCATCTCTCGTTGTCGGTTTTTCTGTATAAACAATATCTTTGATCCGACCCCAAAGAAAAAAATCCAGGGAAGTACAATCTGGCGACCTTGGAGGCCACGCCACTGTGCTTCCCCTGCCAATTCATCTATTGAGAAATAGTTAGTTTATTCCATTCCTAGCAATCAATGAAAAATGAGCTGGGCAGCCGTCTTGCTGAAACCACATTATTGCTCGCATTTCCAGGAAAACATTTTCCAATAAATCGATCAAATCATTATTTAAAAACTCGGCATATCGTATACCATTCAGATTTTCTTCAAAGAAATAAGGACCTATAATTTTTCCTTCAAGCACACCACACCACGTGTTAACGCTTCAAAGATGTTGGTTATCAATAGTTCGCAGCCAATGGGGAATTGTTTGCGACCAGTAATGCGCATTGTGAATATTGACTTCACCAGTGCTTTTAAAAGTAGCCTCGTAAGTCCATAAAACCGTCCTAGGAAAATGGGGGCCTTTGTTAATTAACCAATTACAAAAAATTACTCTACTTTGAAAATCACTCTCATTTAATTCTTGATGCATATGTATGTGGTATAGATGAAAATTATGATCCTTAAAGACTCTGCATACAGAGGATTGGCTAACTCCAGAATCTCTTTCAAGTCTTCTGGTTGAAATATTCGGATCAACAATTACTGCAGCAAGAATATCAGTTGCTCTTTCATCACGTACATGTCGCATAATCCGATTACCGCGATTGTTTGTTGGTTGCACCTGGCCTCTGGTACAAATACGTGCTGCCAATCTCCGTAAAACATTGAAAGATTGACGGGCACGTTGAGGATATCTTTCAGCATAAATACGCTCAGAAGCTCTATAATTTTGTCCACATTCTCCCAAAATCATTAACATATCGAAAGCCTTTAAATTCGAAAACGGCATAATTTCACTAATTAAACTAATTAATAATATAAATTTTAACTTCAAAACAAACACTTAATATTAATAATAAACAATAAATAATGATTAGTTTGATCAATGGCAACGGATAATTTTACGGCAGAGGAATAAAACAATTGCAATTATTAATTATCTAACCCGATAGATGGCATTTTTTCAAATGGCATTTGAATGTCAATTTTTAAAATAAAGTCAAAATAATCAAAATAATAACTTAATAACTTAAGTCAAATATAACTTAAAAGGGGTGGGAGTAATAAAAAAATTTTTCCTACAAAGCTTGTTTATTTTTTAAGGAGCTTTCGACATATGGTGCCATTTAAAATTCTGGATTTCTGGACTTTCTGGAGCAAACTACTCTGGATACCGACTTTTCCGGGAAATAATAATATCACCATTAGATTCGTCATTAGGGCTTTTGTAATAAATTTTTTTAGCCCAACTCTCTACGACTTACCGTTTTTAAAAAAAAGTACTGATACGGGTGGTCTGGGTCACCCTGTATACAAAATAACATGTAATATGGCATTATGTATCGTATTTTAATAAACTTTCAAAATCAACTTAAGGAAGGTAATTAAAAATAAGGGCTACTAAATACTATTATTTTGTTGAAACTGAAATTGAAATAGGTTTACAATAATTCATTAGCTAATTTGAAATTGGATTAAAAGTCTTAACCTCGGTTTAGATTAGTATCTCTGTAGTTAATATGTGTAGGTAATAACATATTTATCTTAGTTTAAATTAGCTAGATTTGATTTCAATCAAAATTTTAACTTTTCTTTAGGAAAAAATTACTTTAGTGCTTTTTAAATTAATTTACATTAATTACATTCGACCATACCAAATTTGGCATTAAATAAGAGTAACTCTATACAGACTTTAATAGAATACCGTACAGCGATTTTCTCTGAAATCTTGATGTGCCCAAATGGTTCGATGTTAATTAGGGTAGTTCAATTTGACAAGCTAAACCTTCTTATTTATTAGTCGCAGTATTCAGTTTATACGATCAATCGATAAAATAGTTTTATTATATTTATCAAGTAAGTAATTAAATATTGGATGTTTTTACAATATGACAAGATTATATGTAAAATAAAATAAAGTTAAAATATGTAGCAGATAAAGTAAGTTTATAAATAAATACTGAGAAAGAAATCATAGCAATATATATCAGGTTAAACAAGTTAGATTATATTTTTTTATTATTAATCGTTTTGTCTTTTCGATTTCTATTCCGGGTGATTTTATAGATAAATACATAAATATTTAAAAAAAAATCCGATCAGTTTTTGACTGAAAATTGTGGTTCAAGGTTTTAATGACCATTATAAGAATAATAACTTCTAAAACATCTTACATAATTACATAAACAGATTTTAAGTTGACTGAGATAGTACATCAAACAATATTATGTCAGTCGACGTTTCGGATCATTTTATTTGTCCATTCTCAAGACGAAAAGAAATAGACAAATAAAATGGTCCATAACGTCGACTGACAAATATTATGTGCTTGATTTGCTATCCTAGTCAACCTGAAATTCCGTTTATCTAATTATAAGCTTGAGTGAGATTACTTTCTACATCTCCCATAAATTTACAAAATACGACTAAACCTCGTATTTATAATGTTTAGGTATGTACGTCAAAGTAATTATCGGCTAATTGCAAAACGTGTGATTTTAACCCCAGAAGTTTATATTATTCATTTCATTAAATTAAATTTAATGTTATACTAGTATATTATACAAGTATATTATACATTCTAATTTATTATAGGTAGGTACTCGTAGAAATGCACAATGCAGTTTTCATTTTTATTCATTGTTCAATTAAAATTTTATTATTGTATTTAACTTGTAGATGATGCACTTTTATAGTAGCATTTAGCAATGCATTCAAATATGAATTAAATTAAAAACTTGAGTTAGAAAATACAAAATAAATTAATGAGAATTATTCTTGAGAGAAATTATGAATATTCTGCATTACTTACAAAACTTGGATATTTTTTTATAATTTAACCAAACTTCAAAATTATTTTTTCAAAAGGAGTAATTAAGATAACTGAGCACAGTTGGTCGTATTTGAATGACATTTTGTTATTTAATTAATTTTACAACAAACATTTTACGCATTTTAATTGTTAAATAAAAAGTAGATCTACTTTTTTAACCTTTGGGCGGGCGCATCTTTTGAAGTTACTCACGCGGGTTTGTAATTTAACGCAGATTAATTTAATCTTGACGTTTGTCTTTGCCATAGTTTTTTCGAGAAAATTGTAAAATTATGCTCGTTGAAATTTCTGACTTAGAATAGGGTGAAAATAACTAAATTTAATAAAAATCACACTTCCATCTTTTTTTGATAAACTTGGACAAAATTCAGAAACCTTATACAGTAGAATCCGCTTAATGTGATCATGGATAATGTTATCAGTCGGTTATTGTGATCATTTTGACTGGGAACCGGCCGCTTTAATTAGTTTACATACAAATACCACCGGATAATGTGATCAAAAAGCCGCTTATTATTATCACTTTCAAGGAATTTCCTACATAATAATCTCTTTTTCTAAGTATCTTTTTCTGATTTGAAATTTTATACCGGGTGCTGAATGAGTTAGCCGAACATAGGAAATTAACATGTAAAAACTTATTTATGGAAATTCCTGCTTCCCTAATTATTTTAGAGAAAAAATGAAAGACACAAAAATAATGCATAAATATAAACTACAAATGATAACACCATTAGATTTCATCTACCTTTTATTTAAAAACTCGTTTTAAATTCTATACAAAAACTAATGAAGTTTCCCGTTTAATGGCGTGTTTCTATTTTTATTTTTATTTTGCGATCACGGCGGAAGGACCTCACACTTGTGGAATCGTCGTAAAGTTTTCGATGCCTCTCCATAAATCTGGGCGCCAGATATGCAAAACACCGCTCGAAACTTGCCGTGGAATGGGAGGGTACATCGAAGTTTCCCAAATCCCGCAAAACACGAGCATGGCAGGCCGAACGAGGCCTAATTATACTTCTCAGATAACTCGGCTCCCCACTCTTCATAATTTTGAAGAGCATAACTCCAAAGAACAAAGAGAAACGCCCGTCGATCTTAAACAATCCAAGATCCCGATAAAAAGGAGTAACGTGGTCGTACCTACGCAGGTCAAAAGAAAATCGCAAACAGGAATTTTGCAAGAGCTGGAGCTTGCGCCTATATTCTTGCGAGAGGAAACCGTAGTATATCGTTGCACAATACTCAATGTTAGATAGGATCGTAGTACTAACGATTGACCACTTCACATGAGAAGGTAAAAGAGTCTTGAACTGGTAAAGCGATCTAAGTTTGTACTAACAAACCTTGAGCTTACGGTCCACATGTTGACGAAAATTAAGCTCACTGTCCAAGACAAGCCCCAGACTCCGAGCACAATCCACGACTCTGACGACTTCATTACCAATCGCAACAGACAACGTTGCAACACTTAGAGCCCTACGCACCAGCCCAGGATTACCCAAGAACAGCAGTTCCGATTTCGCGGGATTCGAGTCAGACCATTCGACAACGACCAAACCCGTATCGATTCGAGATTGCGATTTAAAACATCTATCGCCGTGTCAATGTTCGAAGGCAGGCATGACACACGTATTCGAGAATCATCGGCATACAAATCGAGAGAGCAATCCGGATCCACTACTCTCCCCAAATCAGTGGTATATAATATAAATAACAGCGGAGCAAGAATGCTTCCCTGCAGAACACCACGAGAAATAGTCAACGGCCGAGACACCTTTCCCGCCAACTCAACCACCTGGGATCTATCGCATAAGTAGCCCGCTAACCATCTACACAGTGACTCATCACACCCATGATGGTGTAATTTGGTCAAAAGTCGATCAAGCACAACCGAATCAAAGGCCTTAGAATAGTCAAGGAGCACCAATAAGGTGACTTCAGAACGATCGATAGATGAAGCAATATCTGAAGTGAGCCGCATCAAAGAGGTCGCAGTGCTGTGGTGGGGTCTAAAACCAGACTGTGCAGGCGACAAAACATGGTGGAGTGCCAAGTGCTGACATAAGGCAAGCTTAATAAAGGACTCCGCAATCTTTGCAAATGGCGACAAAATACTGATAGGACGGAGATGAGAAGGCTCCAAGGCACGTGATGCCTTCCAGATAGATGGCACCTCTCCGGTTCTAAACGAAAAATTCAACAAGTTGCAGATCACCTCACTGCCTAAACATTCGAAGGCTGATACCGTCAGGACCAAGAGCATCGGAGCGCGGCGCTCCGACGACATCAATTAACGCCTCAGGCGTGGCCTCACAAATGGAGAGTGGTTCCACTTCAGGAAAAAGCAAATCATCTAATCCCAAATCCATCCATCTGACCAAATGGTCGAGAATGCACGCCCCAAGAAGACAAACACCGCCAGAGCTTTTTTGGATTTGACCCATGAAGCGAAAGCTGGCGGTTCATAAAGCTCGCCTTTTCCCTTCTAACAGCACCTGACAAATAACTCCTAAGGTCGCAATAGCTCTCGAAATCTACACTAGAACGTGTGCGCCTGTATTTGCTGTAGGCTCGCCTCTTCAACATCGCCATTTCTTTAATTGTCCAAGTAATCCACGGCTTACTCCTCTCTTTGAAAACGAGAGTTCGAACAGGAGCATGTACATTGAACAACGACAAGATCAAAGTATTTAAAAATTCAACCTTAGAATCACAAACGGGCAACTCGTTGACGATACTCCACGGCAGACATGCCGCATCCGCCGAGAAACTAGCTTGATCAAAATTACGAAAATCACGATAAGTAATCTTTTAAGTTCTAGTTTATAAAATTACATGTATTACAAATTACAGTTTTCACATATTTTATTGTGTATTGCAATATGTATTTAACATTAAAATTTCTTTCAAAAATGAAAATGTAAGAAAATATATCGAAAACCATCACACGCCAATATGCTTGAATAAACTTGTGGCATTCATTCAAAACCAATCTTCGTTACGGGTAAACATTGTTTTTCTTAATTCCAAAATAACCTGAAAAATGTTTTCTATTAATAAGTACTTCAATTATTTATTTTTGAAATAGTTTGAATTATTAAACTAATAATGAAAAGTTTACTCACTTTTTTGCTACTTTCTATTGGCAATTAATTTTTTCTGTTATAATTAAATTATAATTTAAATTTTTTTGATTAAGTCTACTGGAATGAAATTAAAATTTTAAAAATAATTAACTTAGAATTGAAATCAAATTCAGAATAATAAGTTGTGATTTTTTAAAATATATTCAATATTATTGTCGGTTGTAAATAATAACATCCATATAGGTAGTCCAATATCTCTTTATTTTACAAAACTACGAGTAGTTTAAATTGGTATTTTGGGTATATGCAGTGTTTCAAAAAACATTAAAAATGGGAAATTTGTAAATTTTTATTAACATCAACACTTTAGAGAGAGTAACGGAAATTAGATATTTAATAGCAATTTTCTAGATGAAACTCCGAGTTTTAATAATTATCTTACATAATTTATTTTGTAAGCTATATACATTATGTCAAAATGTCATAAAAAGTTTTATCTGAGGCAGTTTGCTCAAATCAACAAAAGTACCATTAATATATTAATTATGTAGAAGTATTTCGTTTCGTTATGATCCTTGATTGTGCAAAGAGCGGAGCTAGCATAAACAAAATAAACGCTAAAAACGACTCATTGATTTAAAAATAAGTTTCTTTAAAATTGACGAAATCACCAACAACTGTTATTAAAGCAAAATTAGATATTCGAACCACTAATTAGAAAATCTCGTAACTTTGAAAATTTAAATTTTAATGTTTTCAGATAGTAGGTAGTAAGAAAATATTGAAGGTTTTAAATGTTATTATAAATATAATTATAAATTTCGTGGTTTCAAAATATTTATTTTATAAGTTAGCTTTTATGAATTAAATATTCAAAAGAAAGAACGAAGAAAGGATGTTTATGTAAATGTACCAACGTCATCTAGACTTTTTTTGAAAGGATTTGCTGATTTATAAAGGATTGTCATTGCAGTGAAGGAATGTGATAATTATGTAACATTTAGGACTTTATTGGCTTTACACATAAAGGGAGGGAATCTATGAATATACCTACTTCTTCGTTGTTATAAACTATTTGTTGTGTTAATGGATTATAAATGTTATGATGTAGATTTCAAATAGCTTTTACTAAATTAACTATTTTATATTATTATCCCTGAAATTAAAGGAATTGTTAGTGTTGCATTGTAAGATAGATTCCAACTTATTAGATGTGAAGTTTGAATATTCAATCGATGATTTTAGCTAAGTTCTAGTCATCTTAAATTCAAATTTGAATTTTAAATTATGCATGGGCCATATGTAGATCAAAGCCAATGGTGATTGAACTATTGGAAAACAATCTGCACAAGTCGTTAGTGGTGTAATTTTACATAATTATTTAAATAATTAAAATTTTGTTATTGAAAATTAATTAAATTGTATAACATTATGCTTAGATTACACTTGAAACTTTAAAAAATAAAAAACTGTTTAAAATGAAAGTGAGGTGAATTTTTTCCACTTGCAACGAGAAACTTTAGTAAAATTTTGCAAATTTTTAATAGCAAAACTTGCAAATGCGTACAGGTAAGAAGAGAATAATTATAGAAAACGACGTCAGGTAATAAAACAGAATAGAACGTCATGTTGAGAAGCACCAAATTTGCTTTCGATTTTGTTTTAACTATACGGTATAATTCTAAAGTTAAATAATCAACTTCTTGGATGGATAAAAACAGTAGATTAGTAATAATCTTCTTGTAAGCTAGAATTACAAAATTTAGTTTTGAATGTGTGCGATTAGAACCTCTTGGTTAAAAAATCATAGTATCTTAAATTTGTCGATAATTTACTTACATCATGTAATTATTAAAAAGTGAATTACAGTTAACCATCTCACTGAGTACTGAGTATAAAAGCGAAGTTGAAAAAATTATTTTTCAATTTTGCTTCTAAAAGTCATTTCGTAGCCCAATCGCGTATCGAAATGGACATTAATTATGAAACGTAAATTTTTATTTTAAGAGGTTGGTAACTAAACGTTAGTGAGCATTAAAATTAAGGATGTTACTATAAATTAAATTATAAATCTATAAATTGGTACAAAATATGTTAATTGTCTATAATATAATTATTAATAATAAAGAAAATTATAAACTGCATATAATTCTGTTTATTTGAACTTTTACACGATGTCCCAACCTGTAAATTTTTTGTTTTAAGAGGTCGGGAACTTTAGGAACTTATCCTTTAGAAAACTTCCAACTTTGCGGAAAGTTATCTAAACGGATTGTGTGCGTTAAAAACTACGCTTATGAAACTAGTTTAATATAATACTATTTGAAACTCATATTCCGTTTTATAAAGCTTTGAATACAACTTAAATATAAAACTTGTCATAATTATTGAAAATGTTTCTACGAAATTTTAATTACTTTTATATAATATAGTATGTCAAGATTAAAACTAGAACTTAAATTCAGCCAATCTCGACAAAATCCAATTGAAAAAATTGCGTGGTGCTAAGTGTACTGATGTCGAAACTGAAATAAATTCCGCAGTGAGTAATTGACTCTCCGACTAGCAGTATAGTACAAACCTACGTAAAAACTTGGCTGTTGAGATTTCGTTTTGTTAATAGCTAAGTTAAGTTTACAATTATATTATTATGCGAAATACCAGAGCTTTAATAGTTATTTACAATTAGAAACGCACAAAATGAAGAAAATTCTCTAATAGCTGTGCAACAACTTTTTAATGTATAATGTCATGTGTTTTCTAATATTGATAAAGATTATAAAGGATCGGAAATACCAGAATCTAACTTATAAACTACTACTTTTTTCTCTTAGATAAAATCGAGTATAATTATTATTTAAATTTATTTTAAAGTTTTAAGTTGTTTATAAGAGGTTGATAATTTTTCTTTATTCGACTGGAAGATGTGAGTATTGATTTTATGTAAAAGTAAATAAAGTTTTTAATTTTGTAAATTTTGGATAAAGTAGAAAAGTTGATACACTTAAATTAATACGCCTGATTTACGTTAAAAATTAATAGTTAATTATTAAAAATTAGAATATAATTTGTAAAAATAGCAATAAAATATGTAGTGAATGTGAATAACGAAACAGAAGTGTTTATTTAAATTTAAAGTGAAATTTAAATTAGTGTAGTGGTCTAAAAATTTTTACTTAATTGTAAAGATAATAATTTTCAAGCGTAGAATTTAAGGTTATTTATTATATTTATTTAATATAAAAATGGTCTCTGCAATGGCAAATGTTTACATATTATTAAATGACACAAATATTTAATTTTTGGTAAAATTATGATTACCTACTGTTTTTTAGACGATGATGGTAAAGTGATATTTCTTCTACACATTAAAATAGACACAGGTTATCTTTACCGATCAGATTAGCCATTGGAAAAATTGATATAAAAGTTCCCAAAATATAATTTCAGCGGAAGAAGCGTGGTATTGAGTTGAGCATCAGCCATAACTTAACATAATTCGTAGGTACACTTTAGATTTATTTTAAACATATTATATTATGAAAAATGTGAGTATTCGACCTATATTATGTATTCTTGAAAATATGTACGAGTACAAAAATACTAGGTCATTGTATGTGCATTTTTAATTCCTCTCAAGTTCATAGAGCTTAATCTTTGTAAATTACTGTTTTGTATAATATTATATGTACTACCTGAGCAATAAAAATTCTAAATCTAAATTTTTCTATAAAATACTATCTATAATAAAACTTAGTAAAATATAACTAACTTAAAAGTTAGGATTATAAATTATTATCTAATCGATATGTATATGGGGACCAAATCGGACACCATTTTACTTTTGCATCTCGGAACTTTTGGAAATTTTTTTTTCTTTTAGTACTAGTTGAGACTAGCCTCCATGACTATTTTCAATTTTTTTAATCATGTCATTCAAGAGATATAAGTTTTGAGAAAATTACGTTACTCTTTTTTGAAATGCTCATAACTCCGCGAATAATTTACCAAATGGCACGGTTTTTTTTGAAAATGTTTTTTGTAAAATGTACTTTCTACGAAAAATATCGAAAAATATTTTAAAACAATATTACTATTAGATTTTCAAGTTTTAAAAATAAATCGCCATTTTTAACAACGATTGTACTGATCGATTTTCTTTAAAATTTTTTATAAAAAACTGTTATCCATTCAACAAATTTTAAGCCTAGTCTTATCATGGGCAAGACCACAGTGGTGGTTTGATGTGCCCGCAAGTTGAGTTATGAGCGGAAATTCTGGGTTCAAATCCCGGACTCAGCAGAATTTCTTAGCTCAGCCCTCTGGTGGACATCAAACTGTGGATCGAAATACTAATAACTTTCCTTAACATCTTAATGGAAAACGGGGTACAATAAGCCTAGAGCTTCAGTACAAAGTGGGCATTGAACCACTACCCGTGCAGCTAGTTTGGAATCATGGGCAAACAATGGGTTCTATTTTTTTTTTGAATTTTTAATTGTTGAGATTATATAAATTTTTAAAAAATTACGTCACTTATTCTTAAAATGTTCATAAGTCGGCAAATAATTTACCGAATTGAATGTGTTTTTTTGAAAATGTTTCTTTTAAATCATACTTTCTATAAAAGATATTGAAAAATTTTAAAAAACGATATTACTATTAGATTTTCATGTTTCGAAAATAAATCACCACTTTTAACAATGAATGATCCATTTTCTTTAAATTTTTTTATAAAGAACTATTATTCATTTAATAAGCTTTTAGCCTAGTTTCATAATGGGCAAACAATGGGCTCTATTTTTTCTTGAATTTTTAATTATCAGGATTATATAAGTTTTTAGAAAATTACGTTACGTATTTTTGAAATTCTTATAACTCCGCAAATAATTGACCAAAAAGCACTTTTTTTTAAATGTTTTTTTTTAAACGTACTTTCTATAAAAAATATAGAAATATTTTTGAAAACAAGATTACTATTTGATTTGCAAGTTTGAAAAATAAATCGTAATTTTTAACATTGTATGTACTGAAATGTATTAAAAAATTTTAATTTTCAAGATTATAGTTACTTCGGTTGAAAAATATCCTTAAAAAATATATATTCTGGAGCATTTGAAAAATATGTATGTAAACAAGGATAATAAAAAAATTAAAAATTCAAAAAATACTAGATCCCATTGTTTGCCCATTATGATATTATGCTTAAAACTTGTTAAATGGATAATAGTTCTTTCTAAAATTTTTTGAAGGTGATCATTGTTAAAAATTACGATTAATTTTTGAAACTTGAAAATCTAATAGTAATATTGTTTTAAAATATTTTTCGATATTTTTTGTAGAAAGTACATTTTACAAGAAACATTTTCAAAAAAAAACTTGCCAGTTGGTATATTATTCGCGAAGTTATGAGCATTTCAAAAAAAAAATAACTTATTTTTCTAAAAATTTATATCTCTAGAATGACATGATAAAAAAAATCGAAAAAAGTCATGGAAGCTAGTCTCAACTAGTACTAAAAAAAAAAAAATTTTCAAAACGATCCGAGATGCAAAAGCAAAATGTTGTCCGATTTGGCGTGGAATGCCCCATATGTACATTACATGTATTAGGCAGTACAAAATTTTAGTATTAGGGAACTTTATTGTTTATATCTAGTATCTACATTGCAATATCAATTTTATCAAGATAAAATTATTAACTGTATCATATAAATCTACTTTAAAACAATAATGAGCAAAAAAGTTAATTGTGCATGATTTATGAATGCTGATATAATAATTTATTGTTAGGGATAATAAAATAAAGTTTACATCTGATACACACCACCAGTCCAACATATGTCTCTGCTTTTTAACTTTACATCTAGTGCTGATATTATACTATAGTTATTATAATTGCATTTAAAATTTATTTAACTCTATTTAATAAAATAATTATAGATTTCCGTCGTCTCCCGATTATTTATCTTAGTTTTTGATAATATAACAACCTAGGATTAACTTTGGTTTACCTAAGTAGTACTCAAATAATTTGAGCAAATTGCTGGACTAGCAAATTTGTGAAAACAAACGAATTTTTGTTTACATAATGTTATGCGAATATTTCCACGGCTGCTTGCATAAACTTGAAATTTATGCAAGATGTCTTAGCTTATCTTAATATCAGTTCTTATAGTTTCCACTGTGTTAACAAAACTTTTCTTAAAATTGCAGTCTTGCTTTAACAATTTGTTGATATCATAAAATTCGATAAAGCTTTTAAAGGAACTGTGACAATAATTAATAATAAGTAATTGGTGTTTTCTATAGGTCTGCTCCAACAAGCAGTTATCTCCAGTTCTCTGACTATACGCATGATCTTTAGTTAAAATTTTAACGAAAATGATCTTTAATGCTCAAAAATTTTGTTAAAGAGCATGCCTATAGTCCTTAGAACTGGAGATAACTGCTTGTTGGAACAGACCTTATATATCTATACATATATTATACGAAATACTACAAAGTTTTACTGAAACATCAGGTTTTGATTTTGAAATTGAATAAAATATGCTTTTAAAAAATTAGATACCTACCTATTTCAAATTCTCTCAAGTCCCAACCGTAAGTAGAAGAGGTTTAGAAAATGTATTTTACATTCTAGTACGTATTTTAATTTTTAAATTTGATTTTGTTTAAATTTAATAACTAAACTTGTAAAAGTACATCTTTGGATATTCTTAAAATATTCGAAAATTATAATAAAAATGGTATATTTAAATATATTAATTTCTTTAAAAAAATTTTTTTAATGTTGATTTCCAGCAGGGTCATTCCATATCAAGTGGTCCAACCCTATGGTTTGATCATTCTAAAAAAAATTGATTTTTTTTGTGTAAACATCCTTACATATTAGTAGTACTAAATGACCATTATTTCAATTTTATTGTCTTTTGTTTTCGTGTGAGAGCCATATTTGCTTTGCAATATGCGGCATATTTTGCAATTTTAAGGGTTTACGGCAACAGAAATATTTCAGCTCTTATTCGTCCTAACAAGATGAAAAAAAAAAGAAATTGTTTAAAAAGAAACAGACTACAATATTCCTTATTATATATTTTTACCTAAAAGCAATCCTAAAGGGTAAAATTGCAGCTTCAATTCTTATCTAGTTTTATAAAAAGATGACATTTTTAAAGAGAAGTTTATGCTATATTTTAGTTTATGTTATATCTCGGCTTGTAGTCAAATCTAAAACTCAAAATTTTTTTTGCGTAATGCCATTATGTAGTACTATTATCACAAGAAATTTCAGATTTTTATCAGGTCCCCCACCAAACGATATTTAGTGCCAAAATTCGCCGTTTGGTTAAAATTTTCAAACTTTGACAATTTTTAGAAGAAAAAGGGAGTAAATCTTAGGGTTAATATTTGGTGTGTGATTTCAACTACTTATCATCTCTTTGCAAAAAAAAGTTTAACTTTCAGATACTCTTCCTTCATGCATAAACTTCTCTTTAAAAATGTCATTTTTTTATAAAACTAGATAAGAATTGAGGCTGCAAATTTACCCTTTAGGATTGCTTTTAGGTAAAAATATGTAATAAGGAATATTGTAGTCTGTTTTTTTTAAACAATTTCTTTTTTTTTTCATCTTGATAGGACAAATAAGAGCTGAAATATTTCGGTTGCCGTAAACCATTAAAATTGCAAAATACGCCGCATATTGCAAAGCAAATATGGCTCTCACACGAAAACAAAAGACAATAAAATTGAAATAATGGTCATTTAGTACTACTAATATGTTAGGATGTTTACACAAAAAAAATCAATTTTTTTTAGAATGGTCAAACCATAGGGTTGGACCACTTGATATGGAATGACCCAGCAACAAAATTGTTTATGCTATCAAGTAGATATTTTGTAAGTATATTGTATTTTGGATCATATACTGCATTAATACAGTATGTTATGTACATAAATGACAAAAATTAGCATGTTTAAAGTATTGCATAAACTTGAAATCACTGTTATTGCTAATCATAATTTTGTTAATTTATTAAAACCCAATTTATCAATAGATATCAGATTATTTCTAACTAACAAGTTATCTTCTTTAAAAATAATATCTTGGTTAGGGACAACCGAAGATTGATAAATTGGTCCGGTGTCATTAGTTTTTTTTGGTATTAAAAATTAAAATAAATAACCGATCAAATTATAATCCAAATAACTTTGAATCGATTTAGGTTCCATTAATTAGTCTATCAATCAAGCTTCATATTTTAATCAGTAATTTAAGATTGTAACAAATGTATTTTTTAGCAATGAGCAAAATATTCAAATGATATACAACTTAAAAATTATTTTGAGTAAAAATAAGACCGCATTTTTTAAAAACTAAATTTAATTATTGAATGTTTAGACACCACTATTTGTTTACTGTATAATAAGTTAGTTTTCCATTTTATTAGTGCACAATAGTCCAATGTCCAGTGATGTTATATGTAATAATTTTTATAAACTTTTGTGTATGTTTGAGTAAATTCATTTTTATTTTGTTTAATAAAGTTGTTAATAAGTTTTTTTTAAATAACAAGGCTTCTTTTGATAATTACATTTTATATAGATTTAAAATGATGAGTAAACCAGAAGAAGGTGATTCCACTTATTTAAAAATGTGTAGCAGCGGATTCGGTATTACTTTCTTCTCTTATAATTTCTGAGTAAACGCAATTTTCACCAAAACAAATTAACCAACCAATTTATACCCCTTTGACTATAAAATTGTGTCAAAATCTTAATTTCAACTTTTTATTGACTCAGTCTTTTTCCGGTGTACAACCCTTTAAACCTAATTGCGAATTAAAGTTGTAAATTTCGTTCACCTGTGTGTTAATAAAACCGTATTTGAATTTATTAAAAACTAACTATAACTTTCGAGATAGTTTTATTTGCCGAAATATTTGCTTATAGCAAATTACAATAAAAAGCTCCTAAAACCAAAAAATAAAGAAATACATATCTATACAAAACATTATTTTGTACTTTGTTGCATAGTACCTGCCAAACTTGCAGGTAACTTGCCAAACTTTGTAATGGTATTTTTTAGGATATGTTCTACTTCATAATGTCGTTCAGGTTTTTCCCATAACTGCCATCATACAGAAGAACGCAGTAACTGTGAAAAAGTTGAATTCGAGAAAAATGACAAAAACATTCAATTTTTTACCTTTCAAAAAGTATTTTACTGTTTTTTATTTCAAAAATTTCCGACTTACTGTGTTCTTGCGTATGACGGCAGATAAGTGCTCTATCGGATTCAAATCAGAAGACTGATCACGTCGCTTCAAAAAACAAATTTTGGCCAAATTCGTACAGCCTTTCACGTGCTCTGTAGCTCGTTTTGGGTCATTATCTGGCTGAAATATCTAATCGAGTGGAAATTTTTATCTATCGTGTATATCGGCATACATAAGCAAATCTACATACACACTGTCGTGTTCCAAAATCCCTTTTTAAAATTTTAATTTGATTTTGTAGAATTTTGTTTTTTTTGTACGAATTTATTTTGATTTTGTAAATAATTTTCAATATTTGAAAATTTAAATTTGTTCGTATTTCCCGCCGACGCGACGTGTCAAGTTGGTAGTAACGCGAGGGAAGTACGAGGCTTTTGCCCAGTGATTTTCTAATATAGAAAATCACTGTTTTTGCCGTTGAAGCCGCAAAGTGCGGACGTGCTGGAGATGGTATCCGTTAAAATTTTATTATATTTGCGTTGGTAATTAATGATTATTTATTTTTATTATAATGATTATTTTATGAATAAATAATTTTTAATGAGTAAGATTTTATTAACAATTTAAATTTTGTTTGTTCGTATTTGGATGACATTGGGTGATTTTTGGAAGGTTTTTGAAAGTGATAATTAGATTGTTAATTAATTTGGATGCTTTTGAGAAGAAGTAATTTATTTGGATACAAAATGAATTTAATTAGATGGTAAATTCTTTAAAATTGGAAATAAAATTTAAAGGCAAAGTCAAATCAACGTGTGCTTCGTTATCGCGCACATTTGGTTTTCTGTGGCGATTCGAATATTTTATATTGAAATGTAATTCAAAAGTGGAATCATTTTTGGAAATTTAGATTTTGGATTTTAAAAAAAATCGATTGCTGGGGATAATATTATTTTATAATTTTGACACCCCGGTACATCGCAATACATACTTTTAGAAAAGATAGTATAATAGTTTACTAAAAGATTTCGATTTTGGTTGGTGGGGTTCAGAGACTTTTATTATGAATAACTTATAATTTGTCGTGCATATCATGGTTAACCTGATGACGGTTATATTTTATAAATTGATGTGCTTAGGAAAGGACGGATGCTGGATGCAAGGGGAGAATGGGAGTTAAACCAAAAAATTACGGTTAATTGCAATAAATTGCTTATAAATTTAAAAAATATGCTTTGCTTTTATCGTAAAATGTTTAACTGTCCTTTACCCTTATAAACTTTAGTTAAATCCGCCCTTAATAATAGGTACAACATGAATAGTGAGCGATTAGTAACTTTTAGTTTTGGATTATTTTAGATAATATGTAAATATAGTCGATCTCTAGCCCAATTAATCAGAAGTCCTGCAAACCCTCTGGCGCTGTTACAAATTAAAGTTAATATGTGTTTTATATATTATTTTATAGTTAATTAAATATTAAAAACGATTTTATTAAAAAATAAAACAAAATTCTTGCAAATTTAATTGTCTATTAAAAAATCTGATGTGGACGCCACATGAGTTCATTGTCATTTTTAGAATGATTGTAACATCTTACAAGAATCTCATTAATCCAATTGTGCGCGTCATAAATGCCCTTTTGGCACAGATTATCGCAACCGAAAATAGATCGTGCACAACTAGATGGAGTTTCAAATACAAAATTTCAACTTTCTACAAACTACCGTATTTAAATTATTCAACATACAGACGTCACAACAAAACTAGTCAAAATGGATTCAGAGAAGGTCAAAACGGATATTTTCGTCAAAGTTTGAAAATCGAAAAAAATTGGAATTGGAAAAATGGAAATTGGAATTTTGGATGCTTAATTTGACCCACTTTCCGTTTTCCGATTGAGCTGAAATTTTGCACATTGATTCGTCCCCGATGACAATACACTTTGCAAAAAAATTTTCACATTTTCCGAAAATAAAAATTATAGTTTTAAAAAAACCAAAAAACACGCTTTTATGACGCTCTAAGACGCACTAAAAATTAATAAATAATTAAATTTAACCCTTTTGGACACCTTGTAGTCAATTGATAATTGGTGACTGAAAGGGTTAATAAACTAATTCAAAAAGCGTGGAGTGCTTTGTCTAAATTAATTAAAAGACACATAACCAAAACGCGCTCCACGCTTTTTGAATTAGTTTATTAACCCTTTCAGACACCAATTATCAATTGACTACAAGGTGTCCGAAAGGGTTAAATTTAATTATTTTTTAATTTTTAGTGCGTCTTAGAGCGTCATAGAAGCGTGTTTTTTGGTTTTTTTAAAACTATAATTTTACATACATATTTTAAATTCGAAAAATTCATGAAGCTATACTTGATAAAACTTCGCATCAATATATTGACAACAATTTGTTTTCTATCATTTCACGACGTGGATGACATGCATACTTTTTTGTTCTGAATTGGATATACTACAAAAATGTGATAAGTGATAACTAATAATGGCTTGCCGTTCGAGACAAAGGTACGCCAAGATAAAAAATGTTTGTTACAGTCTGTCAGGTTCTTACGATATGAATTTTGTTTTGCCGTTACATTATTTAGAAAGAAAAAATATAACTCTAAAATCCCAACTTTTTTACATTTTTTGATATTCTGATGTTAGTAAAAAAATAAAAGATTAGATAATAAAATACCGAAAGTTAACTTATTGGTGGTTGGAAGGTTTCAGAGCACGCTTCCGGAATTATTTCAATTTATTAGATTTAAGTTGATTAAAAGGTTACAACATTTACCTTACTTATGCAGGAGGTGATTGTTTGATTTGAAAATAAGGAAAAAAGCATCAGGTCACATCAGATGTTGAATAATAGATCACATCTGATGTTGAATAACAGATAAATAGTTACAAAAAATGTTGTGTATAAAAGTTATAGATAGTCAAGTGGAAATATGAATATTAATTATGTAAAATGTAAATACAATGTTCCGAAATCGAAAATTCCGAAAAACAAAATCCTTAATTGAAGTAAGAAAGCTTGAAATCACATTAAAAAAAGGGCAGGAAGGCAAGAATTCTTGTTTTATTCTTAAAATCCAGTAAAATTTCGCGAAAATATACTTTATTAAATTTTATTGGTATTTTAAGAATTTAAAATTATATTATAACAATTTCTCTAGATATTTTTTATTGGATGAAATAAACGTAGCGGATTAGATTAATTTTGCTTTAATCTCTAATTTTAATTTCTTTATTTAAATTTAATAATTAATTATTTTATTAAAGTAATGAGTTACAATGTTATAAGTGTCAATTAAAATAATGAGCTGGTTTTTATATAGCTGATGTTCAACAGAGGTGCTATAGTTAAATTGAAAATAATAGTTTTTTTCACAATTTACTTACCAAGCATGTTATACATTTAGACTGGTGGGTTTTATAATAATGTACTATTTACAGGGGATGCTAGAATCGGCTCTTACATAAGAGATAGAGAATTTTAATATTATTATCCAATTTATAAAAACATCGAAACATAATAGTAATTTCAAAATAAAAGCTATAATCACGGATCCACCCTAAAATGAGTTTGCGTTTGTCTGAATTAAATAAAAATCCCTGTACAGTTATGAAATATGAAGCCGTGAAAAGGGCCGAGTTGCTGTCATTTATTATACAGAAAAACGCGTGCACGACAAATAATTGTCCCGGGTTGAAGTGCATCGTCATTATGCTGTGCCTTATGGTATTTATTCTATAATATCATCATTGTCTAATACATTTTGGCCATTAACATCATTGACCGGCTAAAGACATAAATTTTACAATCATATGAAAATATTTACATCATTGCCCACCGTTAATGGGCGTTGACGTCAGTGGCCGGTCAATAACTTTAATGGCCAGCGTAAATGGCATTGACGTTATTGTTCGGCCATTGACGTCAATGCTCAATTTACGTCATTGACCGTAACATATACATTAGAATTACTTACAAATCTCTGTATTGTTGTCTATATCAACGCTCTGATTGACCAACTTACTTTACCAACCTAAAAACGTATGGCAACCAATCAAATTTCTCCACTATATGAGCTTACCAGAAATTGCATTAAAATTATTTTCAAAATGTTGTCTTGCTTTCTCGCTCTCTCTCTCTCTCTTTCTCTTTCTCTTTCCCTCTTTCTGTTCCTTTCTTTCTTTTTCTTTGTAACTTGTACCATGACATAATGTATATTTATATTTTATTATATAATTCTAGTATTTATTATAATAATAAATCAAAAAGTTAGAATAATAGTTTGATATAAAAGTCATACTGGTATTGGCTTCTTAGATGTTAGAGGCACTGTTCTTCTTTATTATAGTGTAAGGCATCGCCTGATTTATATCATAGAATTTATTGGAAGAATTGTTTCATTTCGTCTTTCTGGATAAGCTATTATTTGTTATGTCTGTTATTTTTATTAATGCACTCATGTTACGCTAAATTAATAAAAATTAAATTGATTGTATACCTATGATATTTTTAACTGGTTTCATACAGTTTTACGACTCGAATGTTTTGCATTAGTAAAGGATCGCTTCAGCGGTTTGCCTCTCTTTATATTTAAAGATTAATATAATTTTTCCACTCTAAAATCAACCATACCCTGTAATCTACTCTTTATGGATTTCGCTGAGTAGATATTTTACATAAATAAACATTTTTATGGAATATTTAATTTAAAACGCTTTATTTTTCACTAAAAAAAGTAGAGTAAAAACTTGATTTGATTTAGGGCCAATCCCACCAGACAAAAAATATCGAGTTTTTGACAAAACTTAGATTAAAATAACAAATTTATAATGTGTTACCAAGGTAATACAGGGTGGTCAACTAAGGAATTTCGATTTACAAGCGCTCTAAAATTGTTTTGAATAGGAATAGAGAAGTGGAGTTGGTCTTAAACGAAGGAGGGGCTCATGGAAATTCAGTCACCATGGTTCGCTGGACGGGTGAGGAGCGTTCGTTCTGTGTGCGCGCTTATTACCAAAATCAAAATTCTTGCATTATTGTGCGTCGTCGTTTGACGACACCCGGGCTTGACACCTTGCGACTTTTACTTATGGGGATACCTCAAAAGTGTAGTCTACCGCAACAATCCCCGCACTCTAATTGCGTTGAAGGAAAATATCCGCCAGGAAATTCAAGCCATCGGTGCAGAAACTTTGCGACGTGTTTTTCTAAATTTCGGGGTTCGACTCGAAGAGTGCCAGCAGAAAAACGGTGGACATTTGGACAGCGTAATTTTTAAGAAATGAATTTCCAAAGAGCTGAACATTATTTGTAAAAAAAAAATTAAAATTGACTTGATAGTTTTTGTTTTATTTCTCTTTTAAATCGGAATTCCTTAGTTGACCACCCTGTATAACAAATATAATTTGTCTAAAACTCGATTTTTTTTTGTCTGGTGGGATTGGCCCTAAGTCTACAATTTTTTCGAAGTGCTTTCGTGCAAGGTGGCATGAGCGGATAGCCGTAAATGGCATTAAAAAATAAATTTAATATTTTATTTTACATTATTTTGTAGTTTACACCAAGTCAATCAAGGTATCTATCTCCCTCCGACTGACTACTTGGCAATACCGGTGCATTGGACACTTGAAAAATCAGCCGATGGGTTTCCACTGTTTGAAACTCGTACAGTTAGCCTTGTAACTTTTTTATATTTTATTTTGTGTTTCGTACGTGATTTTTATAAACTTGTTACCTAACGAAATTTGAAAAACAATGTGGAACTCGGATGACAGTAATTATTAGGCTTCTATACAGCTTTCTTTCTGGTTAAACTTGAAAAATATAGATTAGAATATAGATACAGAGAAATTCCAAGAAGCCCGTATTCAAATATCGGATTATCAGATAATTATATTTACAGATATAATTAATTATCTTTCTATATAGGAAGAATATTAACTACAATTTTTTTCCTAAGCTTTTGGGCAGCTGTATTTTGCTAGCTGCAGATGTTCATTAATTATTTTAAGTTTTTTAAAAACTTATATTTAATATTATATTATATTATACTACCTGGATACCTGGCTTCGCCCGGGGTCTCACTAAAAATAAAATACTTTGTCTTTATAATGATTAAAAATGCACATTTTCTACAATTTTTTTATGATATTTTTATCTTACTGTAGTTTCGTCCCTAGTGATTCAACAGTACTTTTGTCTGTTTTTTTGTTAGCCTTTGTAATAAGTACTTTGATTTAAGCTCTTCAATTTCGTGCAGCACCACTCTAATTTCACTTTTCCTACAGCACATTCTAAGTGTTTCGTTTTTCAATTTAAAAGCTTTACAAATCCAGTATATGGATCTGTTTCATAATTTATTTCTACTTTATACTCCATGGCCACACAAATTTTTATTGTTCATTGATGTTTCCTTACCTTTTCTCGAACTCCAGGTGCATTTGTTTTATAACGATTTTGAGCTGCTATTTGAGTTTCAGTATTTTGTTGATGATCAGAATAATTTTGGTGGTAATTAGTATTAGCAACCTGATGCGCAAGGGAATGGTTTTCCAAAAATCTTTTCATAGCTGATTTGAATTGGCGTCATTATTATCAAATAATTCTCCCTCTGCTGTTTTTGTTATTGTTAAAACTCTTGGAAAATTTATTCGTTCTCCATTACAAGTATCTTAAAGCTGGTTTACACTATGCGATTTCTCATGTGACTTAACGTACAACTTGTCACATTAGAAATATTTTTACGTTCACACTATACAAAATTCGGTCTTTTGTAACATAAAAACAAAAAAAGCAATGCGATTTGCTTATTAGAAAGGATTTTTGATACGATAAAGTCACATGAGAAATTGCATAGTGTGAGCCAGCTTTAATACAATACTTTGACAAAATGACAACATGTTTCTTGATTATTATTATTACAAGTAGGTGATCGCGATATACAGTGGAACTCGACTGATGTACTATTCGAATGATGTATAACTCGATTGATATTTAAAAATAATTTTAATTGCACATACAGTGGCTCATTTTTTATGTTTTTTTGTCACATAACAATCTATTTTACAGCAAAACTTTTTAGACATTTTTTGTGACTTTCATTGCCTTCAATTTTGTTTATATACAGGGTGCTGAATGAGTTAGCCGAACATAAGGAAATTAACATGTATAAACTTATTTATGCAAATTCCTGCTTCCCTAATTATTTTAGAGAAAAAATGAAAGATACAAAAATAATGCAGAAATAAAAATTACGAATGATAATATCATTAGATTTCATCTAGCCTATACTTATATAATATACAAAAAATGACCATGTAAGTTTCCATGATAATTTTTTCTGAAAATATAAATTAAATTGAATTTATTACATGAGTGCCTTAAATGAAAATTTTAACAATTTTGAAAGCATTTTTTGACCTTTTAAGTTAAAGCTAGATGAAATCGAATTCTCTTATCATTCGTAATTTATATTTCTGCATTATTTTTGTGTCCTTCATTTTTTCTTCAAAATAATTAGGGAAGCAGGAATTTGCATAAATCGAGAGGTCTCTCACTGGACAAGAATTTGTAAAATATTGCTAATTGTCGGCAATAAAATAAGATATTACTATTATTATCTTAATTACCTTTAATTCCATTTATTTCCTGATTATTGCCATTAATGCCACTTTATTCCTATTTAATGCGTGGTATTACCGTATTTACAAAATATTGCTAGGAGCGGGTATGCACTTTTTGTAGCTATTTACGGGAAAGCGACCGAAACTTTTCTTAGTAAATTAAATTATACATTTTTCACAATTAATTATATTATACATATTTATTTAATTGACTAGTTTCGACTGGTGTCAGTGTCAGTCTTCTTCAACATATTCCATCAAAAATAAAAAGCCAAAATTAATAATTAAATTAAAGATTATTTCTAAGAATATGATGAAGAAGACTGGCACCAGTCGAAACTAGTCAATTAAATAAATATGTATAATATAATTGATCGAGAAAAGTGTATAATTTAATTTACTAAGAAAAGTTTCGATCGCTCTCCCGTAAATAGCTACAAAAAGTGCCTACCCGCTCCTAAGTAATATTTTGTAAATACGGTAATACCACGCATTAAATGAGAATAAAGTGGCATTAATGAAAATAATCAGGAAATAAATAGAATTAAGGGTAATTAAGATAACAACAACCAATGTCACTCCCGTATTGTTTCATCCCTTCGCGCTGTGATGACAACCGCTGAAATGTTAATAGGGATGATATGACAAGTGATACCTCATTTGAAAGATCTTGCTTTCCTGAATTCAGTGCAATAATTTTTTTGAAGTTTTATCAATTATTCAACAACAAAATTAAAGCTGCAAAAATTCGAAATAAATACGATATTTCACGAGATTTAAGAACTTTAAGACATTTTCAAAAAGTGAAAAACGCTTGGACAGGTTGATTTTAATCTCAAGGGAGCTACTTTTACTGCTATTCATAAACATTGACAGTTCAACCCTTAAGGTAAAGGGCAAACCACCCTTGGAATTTTGAATTAAAAGATGGGTCTGATAAAAAGATCAGTTTAATCAAATTAGATGTTTTCAGACAATTGTTCAAATTGTTGAACAACTTGTCCAAGAGTTTTTCTCTTTTTAGTGAAAAATTGATTTTCCTCTTCAACAGTTTTATTATAAACGGATCAACTGATGATCGGATCAACTGCTAATCGGATCAACACTATAAAATAAGTGAATCAAAGTAGAACATTTTACTTAATTGGCTTGACAGAACACAATTTTAAATTTCAAATTGGTGGATTCAATATTGCGGAGAATGCATGACCAACACTTTCAAACTATATAATAGTATGGATATGGATATAAATGATTGTGAGTCTTCTAAAACTTAGGTAGATTAAAGAATAATCTTTTATTCATACAGAAATCCTTCTATGTGTACCTATTTAGTATCTACTTATGCAGTGTTAAGATTATACAAATTTAATTTAACAGTAGTGTGATGTTATTCTGAAAATAATTTCATTATTTAATTTAATTAAAGCTTTTTACGAACACGCGAAGAATAACAAGTAAATTAATTTGTATTTAGTTGCTTTCATTGAAGGTAATGGTTTCAATTTAACTAATACTATGTAATTACATTAAATAACAGGGTTAAAGAATTAATTTTAATTGTATAAGCTTTTAAATTCATGCAATAGTCATTCAAACTTCTTCACATAAATCTTTTAAATGGTACATTTCAAATTTAATATAAAAATTAAGATAAATTATGTAAATATACGTAGTATATTAAATATACAGATATTGAAAAATTATAAACTAAGTAAACAAGAAAAATTAATAATAATGAAAAAGGAAATTAAATCATATAAAGTTTTACAGTTTTATCAAAGCAGATAGTGCATGGGGAATTGAATTGTATTAGTTAGTACATAAAGTAAACTGTCAAATTGTAATTCGAACCTTTTAAGTTATACGATAATTACAAAGAAAATAAAAGCCTATAGGCTTATGGTGACCATATATGGTCACCATAACTATAAAATCTTGTACCTTTAAAAATGCTATTTCTTCGAATAAAAAACGGTTATCAAAATCTGTTATTTGAACTTTTAAGTAATTAAAGCATTATGTAGTCTAAATTTTTACTGACATAATCATTTGATTATCTTTATTTAATAAGAATACATGTTTCGGTTAGTTTAAAACAATCAAACGAACAAACAGACAGACATTCATTTTTATATAATATAGAAAAAGATAATAAAAAATAGAAACAAGTCGTTTCTAATTTTAAAGTTTCAACCTTTATTATATATAAAAGATACTGAAAGATGGTTTTAAACTAACCGAAACATGTATTCTTTTTAAATAAAGATACTCAAATAATTATACCATCAGTAAAAATTTATTATTTAAAAGTGAATATGACTAATTTTTACAATACAATGACTGAACAAACAGAATAAATTTTTTTTTTACAGAATTTACATAACACTTTGGTTTTGTTAAATCGCCTAATCTTAATTGATTGGTAATTACTTACTTATTTTTTAGCAATATATTTATTGCTTTATTTTGAAAAACGAAATGACAATTTAACTCGTTTTAAAATGTTTCCTCTTTAATTTAAAATCTTTCATTAATTACTTAATTACTTAATTTAAAATGTATAACAGTATATTTTTGTAAATATTTCTGCTTCTTCTGTTTGCTGCTGGATATACTCGGTCTCTATCTCGTAAAAAAGAATTTCAGCAATTGGATTCTACGCCTTGTTACATTGAATTGGCAAATGTTTATGTATTCCGGTTTTATTGTTGATGATGGCAAGGACGTGGCAGATGAACTTCTTTAAAAAAAATTTACAATAATCGGCTGAATGCGATAGTATAGTGAAAATGTTTGTGACATTTTATTCTTACAGTGAATTTTATTTGTGATAACTAAAAACCAGTTTAGTTTAAAAAATTGGTGTACATTTCTTAGGTTTTCTAAAATAATGCTATATTGCAAAATTTTAAAAGTTGAAACTATAGTAAAATAGAATAAATGATATGATTTGGTTGAAATAATTATATTTAATTTACTCTGCAATAAAAAATTTATTGCTGGAATTTTCAGATTTAGTATATAATCTGTCCGAAATATTACTTTTTTTAATCATCAACGTTGAACTTTCGAATAATATTTTGAAGTATTTCTATTGAAAGCACTTTTAGATTTAATGAAATCTGTGCTTCTCATCATAAGTTTCACTGGGATTTTTTGTTTCTCTTTATTTATTACATTATGTGAAAATCAATATCACATCGTCTTGAAGTTAGTGTAGAAGTAGAATGTAGATTATGTTGATGGGGAAGTTATAATATTAATTCTAAGAGAATGTATTAACATTACTTGCAGGATAGTTATTTTATATGGTTGAATCTGATATAATATACCACACATTATTTTACAATATTAACTTCATCATAAGGATTTATCTTTACAAATTAGTTTTTCTGTCGTAGAAGTTTTATAAGTGATTTAAGCAGTATCAAAAGAGAATTTAGTTTTAGTATGCTTGTCACTAATAACATGCTTACTTGTATTCAACATGATTAAATGAACCCAATTAATCATTTTCATTTCCGTACCTATAGTAACTTGGATTTAATAAAAAGACTTTAATTTGGTATAGGATACACCAGTAATTAATGTAAAATTACTTTATAATTAAGCTCTTAGCCATTCTACACAAACTTTGCAAAACATGTTCTTAAGTCTTATATATATCTTTCACCATATTAAACATGGTCTTATTCTCTGGCACAAACGCTTCGGTTGGGTTGGTTCTATTAGAAGGCCAACAGTTTAATGTGATGGAAAATCGTTAAAAAAATATTTTGATTATAATTCAGTTTAGTTGTAACTTTCATAAAGTTGAACTTATCCGTCTAAATTGAACATATCTGTTGCTTCAAAATTTTACATTCGGTAAAATTAATTGTTAAAAAGCAACAGAATATACGAAATCAATAGAACAGAAAACAATATTAATTTCTATTTCTAAGGGCCGTTATTTCAGTTATGGTTTAAACTACGATCCGAGTTTAAACTCCGTTTATATTGATATCTGACCAATCAGGTAGCCATAAACGTAAGTTAATCCTTGAACGTAGTTTAACTAGCAACTGAAATACTGGACCTAACAAATGATATCTATTGTATTGATATTGAAATTTTTTATTGCTCATAAAAATATTATTTTGTGATGCTAATGTGTTTTGTATTGTTGCATTAGAAAATTTTTAATTAAGCCAGTTTGTTTTGCAAAAAGATTTATTTACGAAGATATTTTCAGCTAATAGGGATGTTATTGCTGAAAATATTTACGGCACGATATTTTTGTTAGGATATTGTTCCTATGATATTTTTGTTCTGGGATATTTTTGACTAGGATATTTTTGCAAACATATTTTTATAAACTCCTAAACTCCTAGTAAAGCACATAGTGATGCGATCGTTCATTTTATTTTATTATTGATTAATCTTGCTATAATTTGATATTTGCAAAGTATTTTTAATTATAAAATAATTCGGTATTTGAACATCACTTCACAGCTTATTTTTAGGATTTTTACGAAATTAAAATCTATGGTTCGCTTATTTTATTTAACCGAAAAAATTCTGCAGCATACTTGATTTTAATTGTGTACATTTTTTAAAATAACTTTATTTTGATTTCGGGAATTGACTAGCATAAAATTGAAACCTGACAATGACAAGTTATTGACAATTCATTAATCATACAAGTATGTACCTACATAAAACAAGTAATACGTGTCAACATTGTAATAATTTATTGTATAGGTTACCACTATATAGGTACATATAAAAATATGATGTTAACGAGCGCCCTGAAATGTCAAGTAGACGCATTGTGAAACTGAAATACACAATATGCTGATACTAAATAAGTTTGTAATCTTTAGTCCTCTGTTAAATTGAAATTAAAGGAGTTACAAACAAGAAACAATGGAAACGGTGACGAGACTCCTGAAATCCCTTATTGGTAGACAAATCAACAAAGTACTTACAGGAGGTATATTCAAATGTGTTAGTAAATTGGCAAAGATCCCAATAAATTCATCTGTTAAGTTACATACAGAAACCAATTTTAACATGTGACATTCCAATACCAGCTTTGGGAATCACCGTCAGTGCATTTTATATAAATTTTTTTTAAATTTAAAGGAAAATACTTAATGTTTTCTTTAATGTCGGCTTCGTGGTATGTTATCCATTTCACTTCACTTCGTGACAGTTCTTGACAACCACAAAATAAAATTTCGCTAAAAAATAATACCATGATAGAATCGTATCGCATCCAAATATGTATCTATTGGTAAAAAGGTTACTAAGCATCTTATTTGCACTATATTTAATTGAGAATTTTAATTTTATTTTAAATATTCTTAAAATGTAATTATGAATCAAAAATATAAAAGTTAATTTATTATACTGGAATATTTAATGAAGCGCTCTCATCGTATCGTTGTTTACTGTCAACCTACTGATTTAATGGTTTTATGAATATTTTAAAAATATTAAACAGATCATAATTATTCATGGCAAAAATCTTTAATTAAAAATGTGAAATATATAGAAATAAAAAAAATAAACACGGTTCAATTTTAAAAGCAATTTTATTAGCAGTTTTACCGGTATTAAAATAAAAATTGTAGCACCAAAAACCTACAAAACAATATGTTTAAAACTAAAATGAAAACTTTTATTAAGATTTGATTAAAATTAATTACAACAAAAAATGATTTAAGTGAAATGCGATAAAATGCCTAATTAATTTAATATTTTATTCGATTTGCTGTATTTAACAAGTAGTACTTAATCGCTATTACTAATCACTTAATTTTCGATATTGTTAAAAATGTACTTCATTAAAGATCTTCTCACAAACAAGTTGAAAGGTTGTAATGTTTCAACTCGGAAGCAACCCTTTATGTAAAATAAAATTTAAAAATTATCTCAATTCAAAATATCTCAAAATATGCACAAAATAAATCCAAATTATAATAAAATGTTCAGATGCCGCTTAATTTTTTTAAATAACATTGGCTTTTCCAAAGTAAAAAATAAACTTATTTATTGCTTCTATTTAAAAAAAGTAGTTTTACTACTCTCTTTATATTGGTACCTATTGTTTATGCCCGACAGCCGACATTTCAAATCAATCGTCATAGAAATACTACTTTAAAATTTTTACGTTAAAAGTACCATAGAAAGCTTTAACGCAGTAAATTACTAGTTACAAAATCTAAATTAAACTTCGAGTGCTAATATTTATCTTGATGTGCATTTACATAGTATACATAATCGGTGCGATTCTGATTTGACATAACAACCTTGTTATGATAGCAATTTGAAAATCGGTGGAATTTTCTAAAAAATTGTCGTTATTTATAACAACCGAATTTAGTTGTTATGTCAGAAAATAACATAGGATTTTCTGCCATAACAACTAAATATGGTTGCTATTTATAACAATTTTGCTTAGAAAATTGGGGTGACTATTTTACTCAGCTGTCATTAGAACAATGGAATGAAAAAAAAACGAAACGTTCAACCAATAGCAATCGAATTGCGGCGACAATTTTTTCAAGTATATTTTAAAGCAAATATAAGCGACAATTTTTTTTAATAACTTCAATATTTAAATAATAAATATTATTTACTTAATAAACTTGAAAAAAATTGCACTTTCAGCAGTAACTCAAATTATAATTTTGTAAATCTACAAATTAACCTCCTATTTTATTCGTGAAATAGTCTAAATAAATATCCTCTCGTGCATTTCAAATTAGTAGAAAATTTTTTTTCGCTTTTCACTCATGCGTTTGTTGCTTTGCGGCAATTTTCCCGCATTCGTGAGCTCAAAAAAATTGTCGACAATTTGAATGCACTTGGGATATTGTATATGATTATATTATTTATTTTAATTTATTAATTATTTTATTTATAGTTGTGAAATTTTTGATATAAATAGATCCAATTGGTGTTAATTTTCACTTCAACTTTAAAAATGTTTATGAAAATGTTGAAAATCAGCAAGTAAAATTAAATAATTAAAAAATTATAAATGTTACACTTCAGTTTATTACGGTTTTTAACCCTACAGTGCATGGTGATGCATATATTATGAATCAACCGGATTTAGGCTTATATAAATTTGTTTTGAAAACATTTTAATCGCAAATGCACGCTGTATCTAATATGAATCAGTAGCCACCTAATGAAAACATGAAAACACAAAATTAATGAAATTACAACCAATTTATGACCATACAAACTTGCGATGTACAAATTTATTAATTTCAGCTATTTTGTGCTATTTTGAAAAGTAATAAACGCCTGCTGTGTATTAAAGGTATGTATATTTTTTACTTCCTTGTTTTTAACGGCAATCAAAACTGTTTTAAAAATTTTCATAAAAGTTAAATATTACTATTAATTCATGCATAGGGATTTGCATAGGGATGCAAATTTGCATCTCCCAATATTTTTAATAAAAAACTAAGAAAACTTTAAAAAATATTTTTTTTCCCGTAATCTAATCATTATTTCTTCCTAGTTTCTAAATTTTATTTTACAAAATAAAAAGTCATGCATTGTAGGGTTAATTCTTTTAGAATTAGAGAACAGCTATGTTTAGAATATAGACTTATTCAAGACACTATAATTCCAAATGTTAAAAAAAAATTTATAAAATTATTTCGTTAGGTTTCGAATCAAGTTGCTGCGTTAGATTTGATTCCCGAATTGCAGGAATTAGCCAACTACACTGCAATAGAAAACAAGATTTCATTTAATTTTAGTTAGCCACAATTTCGATGCCACGATGTGTGAGGTGGTCCGTTATTCACATATTCTCGGAATGAAAACAAAAAGACTTAACAATTATTAGAGACTGCCTAGATATCAATTAAGCCCCTGGTCACCCATCGGCAGTGCTAAAAAAACTTCACCTACGCCATTGTATTATACAATTTTTTATAAGGTTACCAGATGTCCCGATTTGGCCGGGACAGTCCATTCTTTTACACGGCTGTCCTGATTTTTTTTTAATGGAAGTCTGCAGTATTTTTTTTCATTTCGCGGAAGCCACACCATCGCTTCCGACACATTTACAGCTGGTCGTAAAATCTTGGGCATCTACACGAATTTAAAGCTGGTTCTTCTTTTCCAGCGTGTAGAGAAAGTTCTGCTTCCCCGTAAGGGAAGAAAGAATATTTTATTACAACACATCATTCAAGTTTACTACACACTAAATAATTTGTTGTCAATTTAACAACAGTTGTTGGATTATACGGGCCACTATATCGTGAAATTAAAACTAGTACAGCTTTTGTTAGATAAACAATAATAGTTAATGAAATTTGATCTTAAGTGCAGGTGTTTCATAATATTGACTATATGACTTTGTTAAATCAAATTAAATTCAGTTAAATGTTACTAAAATGCCCACCATTTTAACTACTAGATGTAGTGGCCCGTATAATCCAACAATTTGACTAAATCGAAAACAAATTTTTTACTGTGTAAGTTATTATAAATTAATAATGTTACAAATGAGCAAGTTAACCCCATTTTATAGTACCTACTGTATTATTTATAAACTTAGTTTAGTTGAAGAAAATATTATACATGAATGTTAGATTTATTTCAGTTGTAACATCATAATACAGCTATCGGATAATACTTAATTGTATTAACTAATAGGTAATAGCTATTTATACCACTAGTTACTAAATAAACCCAACTTTTGCATCATCGTGTATTCGGAAAGATTTTTTCTACAAACGTAGAAGTTATAAACATATTGTGTAGATAACTAAAAAATTATATATATAATTACAATATTGAAAAAAAACTAGTTTGAAATAAAAGGATATTGTAAACGAGCCGTGCGACCGCAGAAATTAATAAATATTAAAGTCAATAATAATAATAAAAAAATTTTTTTGTGTTTGCGACTTTTCCACTTTCCAATATTAAATTTTTACGGATTTTATATTTTATTTTGCAATAAAATTCATGCAATTCGAATACTTACAAGTTTATTATAGGTAATGATGCAATACACAATATTGTAAAATTAACTACTTCGCCGTTGTTTTATGAACTTCGAAAATGATCACAGTACATTGTCAAAACTTCTATGCAAGCCCGAATATCGCATTATAAAAGGTCAATTTTTCAACTTTTGGACATGACGGCATTTCGGTGTTTGTAAAATTAGAAATATGTTGTTTAAACTCATGCTTCAGTAACTTTTTGTGGAAAATGAAATTGCGTTGTCCAATTCAAAATATTTTCATTAATAATTTTCCAGTTATAATAGAAAGTTGTATATTTTATGCAAATTATAGTTCGCTGTGATTTATTTAATTTTGGTTTTCTTGACGTAATGTGTTATAAAGTCATTAATTTTTAATATAATTCGAAAACAAAAGACGATAATTAATTTTGGTTTTTGCAATTGAGTTACTTTCAAAATACGAGATTGAAAATCTGATCCATTTATTTTATATTTTATTTTACTACCTATTGCTTAAAAAAATACAACTTTTCGATATTTGTTTGAGTAAGGTAAAATAATTTCTTTTCACACACTCTGCCGAAATAAAGTTTTTCTAATTATGTTTTAAAAAGAACCAATAACATATTTTTTATACCAAAATTAAAATGAATTTACTAAATATTTACTCAATTTACAACAATACAACAAGCAGTTATACATTACATTTAGTTGGCCCTACATTGAATTTGAATAAATTTTGTCTTCTCAGTTCAAACTTTAAAAATTTAATTTCGAAAATGAATTAAACTTTTCTTTGTTTACCTTAAACAAAAAATACGTACTTTACAAATAAAATTATATTAATTTCTAATCACATTTCATGTTTGTCTACAAAAGATTTTTAATAAAAAACAGTGTTTTGTAATTATTCTCATTTCTTATTAAGTTTTTTTTATTATTAATTGTTTTCATTGTTACTAAATTTTAATTATAAATTCAAAAGAAATATATACCTACTGGGTGCTAAATGAGTTAGCCGAACATAGGAAATTAACATGTAAAAACTTATTAATGCGAATTCCTGCTTCCTTAATTATTTTAGAGAAAAAATGAAAGACACAAAAATAATGCAGAAATATAAATTACGAATGATAAGACAATTCGATTTCATCTAGCTTTTACTTAAAAGGTCAAAAAATGCTTTCAAAATTGTTACAATTTTAATTTATCGCACTGGCCATGTAATAATTTCAATTTAATTTATATTTTCAAAAATAGTTGAAATGGAAAGTTACATGGCCAGTATGCAATAAATGAAAATTTTAACAATTAAAAAGCATTTTTTGACCTTATAAATAAAAGCTAGATGAAATCTAATGATCTTATCATTTGTAATTTATATTTCTGCATTATTTTTGTGTCTTTCATTTTTTCTCTAAATAATTAGGGAAGCAGGAATTTGTAAAATAAATAAGTTTTTACATCTTAATTTCCTTTGTACGGCTTAAGTCATCAGCACCTTGTATATGACATTTTGTAAAAAAAATTTATTTTTCAGCAATGAAGAATCTGTTTATTGTCGTTATGTTTTCTGTGTTTTTTTAAGTTTTTTATTATAACCGCAAAACATTTTTAATCACGACGAATCCTTAATAAACCATTTTGAATGAGATTTGATGAGAGTCAAACTTTTTGCCAATAACTTTGGTAACCCACTACAGTGCCAATTTCTGTAAATACCTAACAATTTATTTTTTAAACCCCAAAATCTTAGTAGGTAGGTACTTTACTAAAAAATTAATAAAGTTCTGATTATTATTTAAATGTACACAAAAACAAGGTGTGCTGTCAACGCTTGCAATTATTTATGGAAAATTCGAAAATTTGTAAAATGATATTTCGAAATCTTTTTAAAACGTCGGCGTCGATGACAATGCAAGTGAAGTGGACAATCATTAATTACGTGATTCTGAAAAAAATTAAAACTGCTAAATTTTTGTCTTTATTGACTGATTGTGAGTAACCTAAAATAAACCGTCTTGTTGTCACAACCATACCATGTTAATGTTTTTCTTTTCAAAATTTCATTCATCTGCCCTTATAGTGTGTAAAAATCTTTATAAAAAGATTCCTTTCTATAAATAAATAAACCAGATGAAGTCTCAATTTTTATTAATACGAGTATAATCGCTCGATTAACTTTATTTTAATAAAAATACATGTTTCGGTTAAATTGCAACCATCGTTCAGTATTTTTTTTTTATTTAAAGGTTGAGATTTAAAATTATTATAACAATTTTTTTATGCCAAACTTTTGATAACCGTTTGGTAAGGATTGGTAGTATAATAAAAGGTTTTGTTAGTTGAATGATTTTACGTAATTAACCAATTAAAATTAAACATCAAGTTTGACTATGGATAAGGTATATTGCTACATCAAGTTAGCGCCCCTTAATCAATTTTGTAACTTTTTTAAACTCATATCATATTATGTAGACATGTAGAAGTTTGGTAACACAATAAAAAGGTTTGGTTAGTTGGTGCTTTAGTTGTAATCAATTAATTCAAGTTAGTAAATCAAATTTAACTTTTAAGTACGATTATCTGCACTCTCAAATTTTCAAAAATTAAATTTTTTACAATACTGGAATAATATACATATAGGTATGTACGGGCTAGGTAGGACGTTGTTAAATCTCCATACCTAGTCGTATCTTGCTTTTGCTATGAACTGGTCTTCTGGAATATTTCACTAAATAAATGCTTGAAGTAGTTATACACGTTGATAATTTTGTTTATTAATATATATAAAAGTTGTTTACAAATTTTTAATCAATTACAAGTGATGAAATTATGAAAATGGAGAGCCAACGAAAATACGTGTGGTCTCGTCAAAATTATAGGAACTCTTCTGAGTCCTGTAAATAACTAGTCTTCAGGTTACAGTCGTTGTCCTGGAATTCCTCTTGTTTTGTATTTGTACCCTCGTGGATATCTCGATTCAGATCAGTAAATACACATTGTGCATAATGCTGTCGCAACCCGTACAGGTATAATATAATATAATGCAATGTAATAATATATTATAAAATATACTATTGAAATATTGAAAAGTATCTGTTCTGTAGGTATTTTCCCTAAAAGCTACGAATGATAATATCATTAGATTTCATCTAACTTTTACTTAAAAGGTCAAAAAATGCTTTCAAAATTGTTAAAATTTTCATTTATCGCACTGGCCATGGTAAGTTTCCATAAGTTTCCATGGTAATTATATTTGAAAATAGAAATTAAATTGAATGTATTACATGGCCAGTGCGATAAATGAAAATATTAACAATTTCGAAAGCATTTTTTGACCTTTTAAGTAAAAGTTAGATGAAATCTAATGATATTATCATTCGTAGCTTTTATTTCTGAATAATTTTTGTGTCTTTTATTTTTTCTCTAAAATAATTAGGGAAGCAGGAATTTGCTTAAATAAGTTTTTACATGTTAATTTCTTATGTTCGGCTAACTCATTCTGCACCCGGTATGGAGTTCTACGAGAGGCTCATTATCTTTAAAAATTACACATATAAGTAATGAGCATAATAAATATTAAAATTACTTTTAATACTGATCCTATAATGGAAAAAAAACATTTTTTTTAAATTCATGTTTTCCTTAAATAACCTCTCCCATTCAGAACGCTTTTCATGAGCAAGTCAGTTATTCCTTCTCTTTCGCATTCCAAACATCATAATAGTATTATTCTTTGATTCTTATTATATCATAAATCAATCGTGCATGTCGTCGTCAGATCTCACAAAATCCTTACGAAATTTTCTATAATGAAAGTTTTAATAATAAAAAAGCTTCCTGTAATAAACAATAAAAAACCAGTTAAACCATATTTAAAGATTTATATTTATGTATTACAGATGATTGACTTCCGAGAAAATGTTTCAGTTAAAATTTATTTTCAATAAACCAGGAAATCCTTTTTATTAATGTTATCAATATTTTGCTCTTTGCATTTTAAAATGTTTCAAATTTTAAGAAAATTATTTCATATTTTCTATTTCTCAATTTTTCAAGTACCAATCAACTTAGAATTATTTTCAAGTACCATTAATATGTACGCTAAAGTACCCACCTAGTAATGTTAGCCAAGAAATAAATTAAATTACACTCGGCCGACATGGTAGCTCCGTTTTTTCTATTTTATCCAATTTTCAAGATATATTAACAAAAATTTATAAAACAGCGGATTTTGGCTACCACATTTACATAACTTTTAGAAAAAAAACACTTTAAAAATTTGATTTGAGTAAGTGATATTTTTTTATCTTGGAAATGAAAAGTTTGATATTTGAAATTTGGATTTTCGGATGATCGATAGTTTAGATTTTGAGATTTAAGTGTTAATTAGAATAAATAATTGGTTTAATAATAAATTTGAGGATCATCAGGAGATAGTTTAGATAGAAAAAATATTGCAGTTTTGAAGCAGCTAACAATTGAACTGTCAAAATTTAATTTGTTAAACAAAATTGTTGGTGTTCTTTCCAAAGCCCTCTTCGCGAAAACGATTTTTTCCCAATTTTGATCAGCATGTAAGATTTGATCATTATAGAGTGATACATCGTTGCAATCCGAAAAAAAGACTACAAAAATGCAAGAATCCAATATGGCGCCCATAAGAAAAACCAAAGTTGAGTGTTGTAACTCTGGCATCAGGAATACCTTGGCAAATACTATGACAGATTTAGTTAAAAACGTCTGGTTCTTTTGGATTTCGCTAGAAAAAATAAACAGGAAAATTAAAAAATTCCGTTTTTTTTCAATAATTCAGAAACTAATAATGACACATCAAATTTTCTTTCAGATAATTCTTCAGCATGAAAATGTGCAACTTTGCCCTAATTTAACCGATCTCGTATCTCTTATAATAACTGAGATTCCCACGATTGAGCTCGAAAAACGGGCACCCTGTATATTATAATGCTTGTAAAACAAACGATTGCTTGCACCAATAAGATGACTTATAATTTAAATAAAAATATTAATAAAAGATGTTCATCTTTAATATAAATTTTATGTTGACAGTACATGTTTTACGAGATAGACAAAATGACAATAAAAACTATGAGAAATAAAGAAACATAACCACCGTCGTTCTCTTTGACGTTCTCTTTGACGTTTATATTGCTTATTAAAATAGTTATAAGACATTTACGTGATAATGTCTTTTTCTATAAAAATTTGAAATGCTATATAATAATAATAAAATAAAATGATGACGTACTATGAAAAAGCAACACATTATCCTACGGATTACTCTAATCATTATGATTACGGACTTTTGATATCAAGATATAGCACAGTTTTCTTTGACATGCTAGATCTATCATTCAGTATATCTACCAATCACATTGCGGGCTATATAAATACCAGAAGAGGATATATACCAAAGCTGGTATGTATTTAGAATTTTTATTCAGTTTATTCATTTTCTTTGTAACAGGTTTCTCTACATTCAAAAATAAAAATCAATTATTTCTCTGCGTACCTAATAAATTGTTTTAAAATAAATAATTAAATTTTTTTAAAATTATTTGCCGAACTTATATCAAAGTTTGGCATAATACTCTTGGGCGATTATATGTATGTATGTTGTGTTGGTAGACAGAAGTAATTTTATAAAAAGTGCTTTATTCTTTTTAGTTGGCATAAATTGTGGATTGTTTGTTAAAGTTTTTATTTTGTCTGTATAATATAAAAATGCTGCTGTACTAAACTATTAATTAATATATACCACACCAGATAAGTACTTTTCAATTTCACAATTTCATGATACGTAATGAATAGTGATTGTATGAATATGTGGGGCAATATTGCCAATTACAAATGTTTTTTAATTGTCTACCAAATCTTCTAATGTTTGATTACTGGAGAACATGCTCGAAGAACTACTCTAATAACCTGTAACTTAGTTGAAAATCTAAAACTCTATTTTTTTTATTGTATAGCACACTAAAACACACTGGATGCGTAAAAATATACTTTTCCGCAGTAGTACGGAAAAATTACTTTGCTTTACTCAAACGAATATCAAAAAGTTGGACTTTTCCTGATCTACAGCATTTTTTTTCAACATATACAGCATTATTTGGAGCAAATGTACTTGTTGTGGATCCTTCTATTTCTCTTTACAATAATTCTATAAAACTTGTACATAAAGTTGGCTTCTAATACAACAAATATACTATCTATTTTTCACAAAAGCAATTCTCATTTATTTATAACAATAAAAATTCGTTGTTATGATATTGTTGATAATTCTTAATCATAGATGATATTTAAAGTACCTAGCTTTTGTAAAACCAGGAATTAGTATTTCAAAGTCAAATAAAATAATTGTATATTTTTATTTGATATAATTTTATAGATAAAATAACAAATTTTATTTCGTGGGTGAAATCAATATTTTTTAGCAAATTACCTTTATTGCTTCAACGTGACTTACGGTTTCGGATAAAAATACATCTGATGGTAGAATCACCCCTCTACATTTGTAACCGGTTTATCGCACCTACATACAAATAAAACCAAATTTTCAGTAGAATAAAAACACTAAATATTAAAAACACTTTTTCGCTTTCTCAATAAAGAAAAACCCCAAGAAAGATATTTAAATAATACCAAACTTGATCATTTTACTAACCGAATCTTGATAGATTCTGCATAAATGATAATATAACGTTTAATACTAACTAACTAAATTACAACACGGATAAATAATTTAGTTATCCACTTCAGAAACTTCATTCTTCGTTGGAAATAAATAAAATTATATTCAAAATTTTAAAGCTGCTGCATATCTACCTACTTAATCTTATTTTCGACGGTTTTAAAATTCTTATGCTATGGTTACAGTTCGTCAATATTCCTATGGCAACTTCATTTAAAATTAACTTTAAAAGTAAGCACTTCAAATAAAAAAAACAGGATTTTACATAATTTTTTAAACTAACTATTCGCGTGAAAATTTTTAATGAAATGTTAAACAGTTTTTTCTGAAAATAATAATATAAAAAGTCTACTTGACATCCATCAATTGTTAAAGTTCAAGTGTCACCTTCTGTAAATTAATTTTTATTTTTAAAGCAAAACGTTGGCATCAGAAGGTAGTAAAGTACTTTAGCGCCTAATACAGCAATACACTATTTGTACATCTAGGTTAATTATAATAAATACTTCAAAATACAATCAAACTTTCCAAACTTTTTCAAAAAAATTCGATTTATAGAATAATTCGAGTTAGAGCAGTTCGAGTTAGTAAAGTTTCACTGTATGTAAAATTTGAAAATTTGAGAATACTTGACTATTAAAACTAGAATTAAACAACTAAAATTTCTTAGTTATAAATTATAAATTTAAAGCTTATTTAATTGTAACATCTTAGAGATGTTTTTGGTTCAGCTATTTAGACGAGATAAACAAGAGAGACTTTTCTCTGGGATTTAAAATTTTGTTACGGTTCTTAGTTTATTGTCTCAGTTTTGCTATAAACAAGCATTTTTTCAGACTTTAAAAAATTACAAATAACTTTCTTATATTTTTTATTTTCAACACAGTTAAACAGATACTGTATTCTCAATTTGCTTTGTTGTTGCTTTCTTGTACTTAAGTGGTGAACACACAAAGAGAATCTTTATTTTCACTTCATATTTTATAATTAGTTCAAGTTTATAAATTTTTTTTCAACACAAACATATGTATTGTTGTGTTCTGTTAAAGAAATGGAAAGTGAGTTGCGTAATTTAGAAATAAAGAACTGACTTTGCAACCTGATGAACAATAAAGGCAGGACTTTTGTTCCGTTTTCAAAATTATTTTCTATTTCATGTTAAGTTTGTTCGTTAGTTTTAGTTACATTGTTTAGTTTAAGTTTGATGTTGCAGTAAATTAATTCATTGTTGTAAAATTTTTAATGTGTGTATTTTTATTTATTGTTATTTAGCGACTTACACGAATGCAGCTGGGCAGTACACGAACAAGCACAAGCAGCGGAACATAAACAAAATTCTAATCTTGATTTTTTTGAAAAAAAAAGGGAAATAGCAAGGACCAATAAAAATTGAACACGGAAAGAAAAACCAAGGAGATAAAAAAAAAGATAAATAAGAAAAGAACAGTCAGTCTCAAATTGATAGCCAGAGAGGCAAGTCGTGTTTGGGGGTGGTAAATAGAGAGTCCGAGAGGCAAGTGGTAGTATAAAGTTGAAATTTGAGAGCTATAGAAGCAAGTCGTGTGGTTACAAACCGATAAGTTGGAGTGGAGGTGTGTTTTAGCCAAGGAGGTGTTTTTTTTGGAAAGTTCATTGATTACGAAGTTTGACAACGCGAATACCAAGACAAGTTTCTGTAAGAAGATATTTGAAGAAAGTGTCCGAGTTACACGTGCTGTCTAGCGAATTTCGTGTAAGTCTGGTTTTAATGAAATCGTTCTTGTTTGTTCAGGTTGCAAATAAATACGTTGTTTAGATTGTCAGTTTTTTATTGTCTTCCATGTAACCATTTTACCTTCGAGAACCAACGACCTATTTTTAGTAAGAGAGCAGAGAGAAAGAGCACTACAGTATATATTACCTATATTTCAATTTTCTTTGTTGAAGATTTTTTGCACTTAAGAGGTGGTACCCGCAATAAATTTTTTATTTTCGTTAAATATTTTAATAAAAAACGTTATGGTAATCAGAGCTGAAAGAGCATTCCATTAAAGGGCTCGAAAGAAGTAATTGAATTAGGTACTTTTTAAACTAACAAGAAATATTTGGTACTTATTTGAAATACTGCAATAAAGAATTTGAGTGTTTGGTAATTGGGTTTTAAATAAATTATTAAATATTTGAATTTTGGTGAGTTCATGCAAACGTTTGTATAATGTAATTTAATGTGACGCATGACGTGAGGATTCTATTGGTGCATGAGTTTAAAGGAACAAATATACCATTATCGCAATATAAGTTATACGAAAGCATATTTCAATAGAATATTTATACAATATTGAAACACTGCATGAAAATCATTGATCTTTTATTGTTATTCTTTCATATAATTTTTAAATAAAACTAATAATTGACCTGATGTAGCTTTAGAAGGTAATTAAAAATTTACGGGTAAATACAATTTTGTAATAGCAAATAGCATTAGTTAACAGATCCAGGATAAAGTTTGTGACAACGAATCACAAATAACTTAATTACTGTTTTTGTGTTGAAATGTATCCATCTATACTAACGATCTTTTGTACTAATTCCATATTTGTAAATCTTTTTTAAATATTAATAATAATTATCATAGGCCATAGAGTAACTAAAATTAAAAGTAACTTTAAAAAGAGCGTAACTTAAGAAATTGAGCTTTTTCTTTTCACCTAAAAATCGTTTTGTAATTACAAAAGAGCGGTATTATATTTTCATAATGCACTATATTATTATAGCACCTATCTTACTGATGGCTATTATCCTTTCTGAATAGATTTAATAGAGGAAAGTCGTATGATCATCATTACAACTAGGTAGTAATTAATTAAAAATATAAATTTGCATATTATAAAATCTAAAATTATGATCGATATATTATATAATGGAAATCTTTGTTTTCTTTAGAATTTTATTAATTACACCGGCTAATGATGATTAAAATGGTATCAAGAAAAGAAAAAAGGAAATTACACAGAATATAATATAATAATAAATTATTAACACGAAATACAACAGTTACAATAAAACACAAAAAGCAAATTAAGATTAAATGAGCAACGAAAGCTTACATTATGATAAAAGTAAAAGTGAAGATTTATTCCAAACTATAAGAACTTCTTTTGATTTACGTAATTACTTTACCATGTTGTGAAATAAAAACGCTATAAATTGTCCGTATTGGCGATGAGCGGTTTTATGCAAACTTTTTCACACAAAACAAAATTAAAACTTTTGTATTTTGTACACAAAATCAATTTAATTAATGCGGTTTCGTCACGGTTGCAGGTTTACAAACAAACCCCAAACTTGCCACCATCCAGGCACCGTTTTTGATGAAATTTTAAAGAAAATTGCTTTCTCATCAGTTTTGAAACATTTTGAAGCTTAAAAATTATATTATTTAAAAAGTTTTTCGAGTGACCAGTGTAAACATTGTCGTCTAGACAAATCTAATAAACATTCTTAAAATTTTTGCTTTAGAAACACAAACAGTAAAAATTTAATCTTGTTAATTAAGTCATGCTTCGGAACAAAGCATGTACATAAAATGAAGAGAAACGCGAGTTTTATAATAATTATTATTATACCCCTCTGTGCAATTACTATCTTTTTGTAATTAGTTCGAAAAGTAAAGACTGTAAAAAATGGTACAATATTTTAATAAAAATCTCTCCCAGCCCAAATTTGTTGTCGTCAGTAGTAAACTAGGGTGGCATAAGACAATCATAATAACTTGAAACTGAAATGAATTTTTTTTAATATAAGATGGTTTACGATTTCTAATTGTATATAGCTCTAATTTCTTTTAAAATTATTTGCCAGAGAAAAATTACACAATTTTTGTTTAATTTAACGAACTTTCTATCTTTTACGATAACCGGAATCCCTATGAATATTTGGGTATCGGTACCATAAATGTACCGAACATTGACAGAGATTTGTTCGGTGGCACAAATGTGTTGCTGATAATGAAAATCAATAATAAAAAGCATGAATAATTAACTTATTAGTTGTAATCAGTATTAATATTGTTGTAATTTCATAATAAAGTAATGTATCCAATATTTATATTAATAAATAAATGTCACAAGAGTGTTAGTTATACTATAATATAATATTACAGGATTACAGTATATTTTGTCGTCCTATCAATTACGGGATCATGACAACTTTGATAAATAATTTTTAACTTACAAAAAATTTAATTGGCTTCAAAATAATCTATTGAAATTTGCGTATGATATCGAATAAACTTCAACCAGCTGTGATTATCAAATTTCTATCACGTTTAATTTTTTTTTTATTTAAATTTATTTTAATAATCCATTAATGAATCCTCTTTATTTCCTAAATGAATTTTATTTTGGTTTAATATTAAAAAAAATTATTTTAGGTTTAGTCATATTCTCTTTCCTTCAATCAAAAATTAATATTACTCTGATTTATTTGTCTTTAATAATAAATTAAACAACCACATTCTAATTATTTTATACTTTATTTCCTTAATTTTCCTTTCCTTATTTCGTTAAAATTAAATTAAAGAATTTAAAATTTTTCTCAAAATATAAAAGTTTGATTATTTTAGCTTTACGTTCCTTCGAGGGTGAATATTATATAAAAATATTAAACAAATATATGTTAATATTAAAATACATATTAAAAAAATCATACAAATTGAATAAATAATAAATCATTTTTGCAAAAATACAAATGGTTAACAGTTTAATCTAGCTTACGACGAAAGTATTCCCACTCAAGAACAAAAAAAATTGTTTGACAATTCCCAGAAATTTTTCTATCAAAATAAAAATAAATAGAATGAAAATCATAAAATTACCCATGCCTACGATCTGCCAGAACTGTATAAAACATAATTTGTAAGTGCAGTTATCAGAGTAATTTTCTTACGTATAATCCAGTTGTAAAAGACTGATAACTTGAAGAAAAAAAGTAGATCTAGTTTTTGTTTTAAATTTTTTTTAATATTTTTGATTACCGCAATTTTGATTAGTGAAGCGTTTAAGTAATAAGTAATCATGACAATTAATGTAGTTTAATGAGTTTAACTCGTGGGTGAGAATGAGAAAAGTTTTACTTGTTGGTTATAAAGTTTTTTACATTGTTTGAATGTAGAAGGCTTTGTTTTAACCATTGTTTGAAACATTTTGAACTAATAAACGACGTTTATCTTTATAATAGACAGAATATCGAATATCCTCCATGTTTTATAATATCATCTTAAAACCGATACTTACTCATAAAGCTCATAAAGCATGAAATAAGTTTTCAACAACAACAATACTTGATTTAGAGATTGTCTTTCTTGTAGATTGTTTTTCATAAAGTTTATCTTAAGTTTATAATAAGCAACACTGATTTCTTATACGAATAAAGTCACGATAAAATGGTCGAATAAATCAAATAAACAGTAAAATTACTAGGGTATATAAGTTTGTCTGTTTACCTATTTTACCTATTTTCAATCATCTGTACTTTAGTAAATTGATGTATTACCAAACTAAGTTGACAAATCATAAAGTAATGAGATACGATTTAATGTGTTGGCTTGCAACTTTATTTGTCTCGGTCTAAATTGGAAATTAAATCGATATATTATGTAATCGGAACCATTACAAGAAAAGATTTGTTTTTAAAATGTTTGTAGCCAACGGAATGGTTTGATTGTAGTATAACATTAAAACTGGATATTTTAGTTTAGCATCTAGATCTTCCGCTCAAAAAAGGATTTATACAAATTGCATAACTATAAATGTATACTTTTAATCATACCTATACAAATTGATCGTTAGTGGTATATTTCAATCCCTAACGTTAAATTAAATTGTGTCTTAATTGAAAAGCTGAACCGCATAAGTACATGCGTATATTATATATTAATTATTATTAATTAATTAGGAATGACATTATCTAATATTTATTCATAATCTGTTTTACAATAAATTAAACATGAAATCAAAATTGTCATGAGAAAATAAATTGAATTGAAAAATAAATAAACAAAATAGAGTAAAAAACATTTTCTATACATTTTATACACAATTAAATTAAAAGAAAATTATTTAATTAAATTTTGTTCTCGAGTAGGAAAATTGAAATGTTTTCAAGTTGTGTACTTTACTGTAATAAAAACCCCTGAGTTTTAGAGCTTTACCTATTATATAATTTATTATGTCCTTTAATATTTTTAATTGAAGGCATATAAGATATTATTAAGTGAAAAAAATATATTAAAGGAAGTTTAGTGAATCATTATCATTAATGGCTTTCTAATGTAATCTAGTTTCAAGTTATCGATTTTTTAATAAGTTGATTCATTTATTTTCATTAAAGCCCTACATAGCAATTGAACGAATGCGTGAGAATTTTACAAATTGCTTGTAGTTTTAAAAATTACGCTACTAAATGAAAAAGAATTTGATGCTTTCTACATGGAAAGCAATTTCTGTGATATTTTTAACAACCTGTAATATAATTTTGATAGAAACATATGAATACAAATTAATTTAAAAAAAAACATAAAATGCAAACATTAATAAACAAACTCTTGAAAACGAAAGCAAAATAATTCCACCAACTAACTTTTTACATTCTACTCCTTAATTATTGTGTTTTTACTTCCAAATCCAGCTGAGATTATGCATGTTAAGAATCAATGCTGCATTTTATTCTTCAATGAATTCATTATGAACTTCATACTCTATGAAAACAGTACAATTCTTATTATAGACTACTTAGTGCATGCCCCTGACGTTAATGTGTAGCTATCGGACTAGGTGTTTGACGTGCACACAAATATTACAACGCCTTCCAATTTAACTAATTATATTCAAAACTAATTATAGTATTTTTCCTAAATCCATCCAAATTTCATCAAAAATATTCCAAATTCGTCTAAAACTTAAAATATGTAATATTAAATGAAACGTATTTGGTATACACAGTACCGAGAGATTGAAAATCGGTGAACTAATACAAATACAAAATAATTATTTAAAAAATATATTAATCCACTACGAGGACACTTTGAATTGCCACTTAAATTGCAGCTAACGCTAGTACACGAAGGTATCTTTTTCCTATTGCACTAATTGCAATACCGGTGCGCAGGATTCTTTAAAAGTGAGTCGATGAGCTTCCACTGTAGGAAACTTTATACTTTATTAAACTTTTTTTATAGAAAACAGTCATGTGCCGCCGCCACTGTGTATGTGTATACATTTTTAATACATGTAATGTATTATAGTATTAATAAAATACTATTAAAGGTGTGATAAATACAATGCTGTAGGATTCTAGTTTTTAATATCTAATTATAGGTATTCTAGTCTTGCTTTTATAATTAATTAATAAAAAGGTAATTAAATCAGTGTGTTTTGGTTTATATACTACGCTAGTATATGAGTTTTTGGCGCACAATGTTTTTGCGCCAGAACTTTCGGTAGAGGTGAAACGAGACAATAAATAAATTTATAATAATGAAATTGTACAATTAAAGATTAATATTTCCAAATGGCAATCATCCAAATAACATCAACAGTGTCAGGGCCATAATATTCTCATTATTGTTATACTTTAATACTAATAATAATACACTTTTCATTTAATTAAATTTATTTTCTTATCCAAATTATACTTACTTTAATTATTATTTATTTGTTATAACATTACAATTTATAAAATCAACTAAAAACAACAAATCATCAAATGCGTCTTACTTTTTTTTAACAATAAAATCAAATAGATAGTTAAATATTGTAAATAAATTTACTTATTCAATCAAAAACTTAATTCTGTGCCAGCATCGATCACTGAAATAACCTGCTATAGTATACACAATAATAATCTTGGTTTAATATCTTGAAGATTTAACATAATACTAAATTTTTATTAAAATGTAACATCATTATTAATTATAGTATTCTATAGTCCGGAACACGAAATTTTGTCAATGTTAAATGACAATTTCATTCGTTTCAATTCATAACCGGGAACAATAATAATTGTTTTTATCGTATAAAACTGTTACCTTGTTTAAATCAATAATAAATTGTTCTTGATACAATTATCGCGTTTACTGTTGGTTGAAATGAAGAAGAAATTAATACAATTAACGGTCAGTGAATTATATTGATTTAATCATTTTTCAAATTCTCTTAATGAATGTCGTGATTGCCAAACCTTCTAAAGACAATTTTGATTAGAAAACAACTCGAGCAATTAAGTTGTAAGATATAAAACTTGATCAGACGTTAAGAGCCCACTTTCATTTTCCTAAGGAACTATTATTGTGTTCATTTATCTTTTAATCAAAATTGTCAGAAAATGCGAGCATTTGTATTTGAAAATATAAAAAATATAGAACATCAGCAATTACACCATTAGGGATGGTTTCGCATTGCTTTGTGATTATTAAGAAATAACTAAACAATAGCTTAACACGACACTGCAGCTTATACATGCAATTTGAGAAACAGACATGATGAAATTTTGCTTTTTGTTAATAAAATTTATTACATAAGTTTTAATATAGAAATAAAATAAAATAAAAATTTCTGGATGTATATAGGTTGGGTATTTAGGTATTTGTTAAGATTTTCGCAGTCGCAGTCAGGTGAATTCGTCCGATTACGGTTACCCGAACAGAATGAAAACACATTGTATTAAAGTAAAAAAATCTGATGTGGCCATCGCATAACTTTCCGAATTATTAAAAGTAACTCCCAATTTATCTCGGATAGAAAAAAACTAAAATAGTAAACCTCATCAGAGCATCAGTAATAATCGTGAAAAAATATATAACTAAAATTGTATGTACAAAAAAATTTGCCTATCTGTCGGCAATTTCGATTTTTTAAAAATTTTTCATTTTTTAAATTTTTTATTTTAGAAAAATATTTATAGAACAAAAGTAATTTGATATTGAAAATTTTTTGTTATAATAAACTTTTACCTATTTCATTGCGTTTCAAAGTTACGATGGATTATATTTTATCCGTTCAAGTAAACCCCCCGTTCCCCTCATTCGATTTCATTCATCTTCGATAGAATTCCTGTCACAATAGATCAAAACTTAAATTTAAAATTTGGAGTGATTTCGTTATTTCGTTTGGTTGCTATCGTGTTCACAGATACCCATACTCTCACACACACACCCCCAGGCACCCACCAATACAGACAATTTTCAAAAATAATGGAAATGGTTTCAAGGAACCTCAAAACAAAAAACTGATAAAAAATGGGGGCTTAATTTTTTTTTCAATTTCAGATTCCGAACTCCTTAGTAAGGAAAGTATAAACCATACTTGAACTCAACACGACCGTTAATAATTCAAAAAAGTAAAACCTACAAAAAGCAGTTGGTACGAGTAGTAGATTTGCGGTCTTCGTCTATTATCTATCTGATGATAGATACACTTGAGTTCCAAAAGAGGGCGTGGAATGCATCTTCATTTTTTCCATGCATTGGCCCTGCGGGTTAAATCGTACCTGATGAAGAGAAATTTCTTTGGAGTAATTTCGAAATCGTCGGCATATTTCTGAGTGGGAATTCTGATTAACCCATTATGTCCGACAGACCCATACGGTAACGCAGTTAATAATTTCTAAAAATAGCTAGTTTTTGTATTTTCTAGCTAGAATCCTCTTCCTGGAGTCATTTAAAAATTTAAAAAAACATCGATCTTAATGGGTTAATGATAGAACGTCCAAGCGTGGGTTTTAGCATGTAAATCGGTCCTGCTGGAAGGACGCTTGGACGTTTTATCATTAATAACATGATCCCAACATTGCTCACTGGCAACAAGTTATGAGAGCAGTATCTATCATCAGATAAAGCTTCACGGCCGGAAATCCACTAAACACCGACTTTTTGTAGGTTTTACTTTTTTGAATTTTTTTAAATAAGTATTCTACTATTTTAATGTTTCGTCGTAAAAATTCTAAAAATACATTTAAACATTTAAACAAAACATAATACACGAAGACTGCAGTTAATAATGTGTATGCGGTACTGAAGACGGCTATTAAGCCAGAAGTCTATTTTCATTTCTTAATAATGCAAAAGTCATTGAAATTAATTAATATAGTAGTACGTGCGAGAACTTTCATAATTTTGTTTTGTAGTTTTACTATTATTTAATTTTATTCACAATCGGTTAGTAATCGATACATTCCTGATTTTGAATAAGTTGGGAAACAGTTTATTATTTACTTTCACTTGCCAACCAATCAGAAAGCTATTTAGTTTTACTTTCCAACCTACCCCAGGTCGGGAAGTGATCACTTCCCGACCTGCAATTCCGCATTGTCATGTTTGTACATAGTTACTTCTCAATCATCATGCTAGAATTGAAATTTTTGCCATCTTTAGAAGATATTATAACGTTGAAAGTTATTAAGTTAAGTTGTACAAAATGTTTATAATCTATAACACATTCTAACGAATTAGAGTTAGGTACTCTATATTACTACTCTACTCTACTATTACTCTATTTATTATTCATTCTATAAGAGTTATATATATAAAAGAAAACTTTTTGTAACTTTTTTTAGTTTTAGAAACTCGAGTTTCAGCTTTATAAAGCTAATATTCACAATCTATTTTAAACTTAATAAAATTTTATATTACAAAATGTTAAACCTTTTTATATTATATTACTAGCAGGTCAGGCGGCCTACCGGCCGCCATGACCTCCTAATATTTGAATGACCTGGAAACTCCTTTTTGCACAGGATCATTTATCATAATTAATTTCTTATTTTATTAGTCATATTTTTTTTTTATTTTTTTCCAAAAAATTGAAAATTGACGTAGAGAGCTGAGAATAGTGACGTTAACCTTAGAACTCTTAGCTGAATAACCAGTTAAAATTTCAATTCAATCGTGCTTTCCGTTGGGGAGATTTTGATGGGACGGACATACATACAAACTTTGAGTTTTATATATTAAGATAAGTAACTAAATTTGTTCTTATTTCAGATTAGTTTAATGATGGACGGCTGATGTTAATTAACTGGAATTCTTCAATCGTTCACCGTCAAGAATTAGTCTCTGCGACAATATAAAATATGCATTTGGTTGTGAAGTATGTATTTGTAACAACCATAAAGAAATTGAAATGTTAAAATTAAGTTCCTTGCTACGTTTTATCTCGCAAGCAATGGAAAATAAGACGTTTGGAAAGAATTTTAGTTTTTCCATAAGTGATGTACACAAATTCATAAACGATTCGATGGATGACTTGAATAATTCAACTAATTGCGAACAATGCAATTTAGCATTTCAAAATTTAGCTTTGGTATATTCCGAAACTTACCATGGATATGTAGCTATTTTTGTATGCTTGTTTGGAATAGTAGCTAACGTACTTAATATAATTGTACTTACGAGAAAAGATATGGCATGTGCACCGATTAATAGAATATTAACAGGAATTGCTATAGTCGATATGTTTCTCATGGTTGAATACACAAGTTTTGCTTACTATTACTATATTGAACTTCCCGGCAAACTTAATTTTCCATATTGGGGAGCTGCATTCATATTATTCCACACACATTTTACTCAAGTCTTACATACCATTTCGATATGCTTGACACTAGCGCTAGCCATCTGGAGATATATTGCTATTGGGTAAGCTTTGCACTAAGCATTTCTTTTATTTTATTTATTTATTTACTAACCATCCCGCTTAACTTTATCTTAAACTTTTCTTACTTCAGAAGTTTTGGGAAACTTAACTTTTCATGGCATTTCTGTTGGTTTGCTTTTTCTGCTAAATATTAACCAATCTAGGTTGTTGATTTTTTAATTATTTTTACCAATATACCTACTCAATTAACAAGAGTTATTTTATATAACAAAATTGATTTCTACGATTGGTTAATAATCACAATAAATGCACGACTGTAAAAATCTTAACGATTTAGTTACTGGTACAATTTATTCTCTCTTGCATAATAGTTTTGCTTAGTCGCTTATAAACTATATTAATTTATTGTGAAAATGCAAATGAATAAATGAGTGTTACATACATCCTATTATTTTTATGTTTTATTTAGTTAAAAAAATCGAGTTTATTAAAATAAAAAACTAACAGTTTCAAAATGTTTCAAACTACTGCAGAAACAAAGCTATAATAATTCTATTACTGTTCAGGATAAAACTATTTTAAAATTAAAATAATTAAAAAGAAAATTTCAAATTCCTAAAGAAACTTTTTTCTGATTCGTATTGGAAATTCATAATTTATGAAGTTTAAAATTTTCTTTTAAATTTTTATTTGCTATTTATCTGTAAGAATTAATTAAACCTATCTGCTGTGGTAGAAATGTCATAATCGTTACATTTTTTATTAAGTAACTTCAGAGTTAATTGATGATTATTATGTTTGTTTTATGTTTAGTAATTTGCCATTTAGTAGTAATCTATTTTAAAGCCAATAGCTATGTAATAATAATTTTAGTAATAGCTTATGCATACTATAGGAGAAGAGGTTATATCGAACGGCAATTGTAAGTTGTCTGGTATTTCCTTTATGCAATATTAGTATTGCTTTAGCGTTATGCCAGGAGTATTATTATTATTTATTGACTGTCCATCACACTGAGTATATGTATCGGCATTAATATACATACATCGTGTTTTGGCGTTTTGTGGAAACCTCTTTAGTTTTTAACTTATGAATTTTTAAAATAAGTAAAGTTACTTTTTAACTAACTTACCTTTTACAAGTCTTACAACAAATGGTTATCTAGAATAAATTCATTAGCCCATATTCATCTATACAATATCTGAATACAGAATAGCGCTACAACCCAGGGTGGGTTTTGCCTAACCACTTCATTTTATGAAGGGTTTTCAAGGCAGATTACCTCGGTGGTTTGCCATTGCCCGCCGAGGAAAGACGGCTAGAATACAGTTCTGTCTTTACTCGGTCTCGAACCAGGTTTCTCTGCTTAGTAGTCGACGTACTTAGCATCAAACTGTAACCATCCTCAATGATCTAAATATAATGTTTTATTTATTTGAAACTAAATATCATTTTAGAGCTATAGTCCAGTCATTTGGTACTTTTACCTGGAAAGTTTTTCGGGAGTTTTGAAAATTTGTGATTTTATAAATTAGGTCATGCTCTTTCCGAATTTCTACTTTGCCACCTCGTATTTTTGCCGCTCGCGCCGCCATATTGAAAAAATTGTGCTTAAAAACAGTTTTCTAATAATATCTCCTTTCTGACTCATTTTACGATGAAAATAGTTATGTAATAAATTAAACTAGAGAAAATTTGCTATAATTTATGTATTAACTGTTTTTTTGTAAAAAGAATAGTTTCATCGTACTAGTGCCACAAACCAACATACATCTACACCAACAAGCGGTTTTCGTACATACATTATATTAACGAAAAACATTGTAAAGTTATTAAGCCCATCGAGGTTATTTATGAAAATAAAATAAAAGACACTTTCCTCGAGTATATATTATATATTTTAATGTAGACTAGTTTCGACAATCGTCTTCGTAAGCACATCTATTTCGAACAATATGAGCATTTAAATTACCTTTTTTTAAACTTATTTTATAAAACAAATAATACAAAGTTATTAAGCTATGTTTTAACTTTATTTTGTCAAAAAAAAATTTTTTTAATATTTACTATTAACTAAGTTATCATCATATTTGTTGGATTTCGTCCCACAAGTCGTGCTGTACGGTGACCATCGTAACATTTTACTACTTCATCTAAAATCAATCAAATAAAAAATAATCTGTAGTTTAATAGTTAATCTAGTGCCTGCTTAAAGGTTTTTGCGTTTTTCTTGAAAAATTACAAAATGGGGGCCACTAATAATTAACTTACGGATTTTCAAGAAAAAGATCGCTAGTTCATTGTTTATAAAATCTATAAATTTTATTAAAAAACAAATTCCTTCGTTCAAGCACTAGATTTTTATGTTTTCAATAAACTGTATAAATTCTATTCAAATCCATCGAGCGGTTTTTGAATTATAGCAGTCACTGATTTTCAAAATGTAGATTTGAGAAAATCAACTTCCAAGTTTTACACTAGATTTATATGTGCATATATATTTAAAAATATTTAAAAAAATATTTTACAACGCATTGAAAAACCGGCTCTCTACAGTCTACAGCCTGTAGAGTCCTTCGCAGGAAATGAGTTTTCTGGCCAAAACTCGTGTTGGAGTAGACTTTGCGCCGCTCGTACGCTAAAACTATTCATTTTACCAAAAAAAGGTTACTATATAAATTATAGGAGATTTTCTCTAGTTTAATTTATTACATAACTATTTTTATCGTAAAATGAGACCGAAAGGAGATATTATCAAAAAGCAGTTTTTAGAAGTCATTTTTTACATATGGCGGCGCGAGCGGCAAAAATACGAGGTGGCAAAGTAAAAATTCGGAAAGAGCATGTCGAAATCTATAAAATCACCAATTTTCAAAACTCCCGGAAAACTTTCCAGGTAACCTCTTCTTTGAGCACCAAATGACTACTACTAATATTACTGACTTACTGCTATTGAATAAAAAGTTATCAGCTGCAAATTTAGTTTCGTTATTTTTGTTATAAAAACAAACAGTTTCAAGTTTAGATTTTAGAAAGAAAGCATTGTTAAACTGATAGTTACGAGATATTTACATTGTATGATTGTATTTGCATCAATTTGAGTTAAAAAATACAAGTTTACAGGAAACTCTATGCTGGAATAAAATAAACAGAATGAGTAGGCACTTAAATTTTCATTCATAAATATTTAACCCGCGATACATAATTTAAGTAGGTAAGTGTGTATTTAGTACATCATTACACAATAAATTTAACTTACAATTTTTTTTACCTGTGTAGTATATCAAGTTATAACTCATAATTATATAATATTATTAAAATATTAGTTTTAATTTGATTGCAATTTTAGTATGGTTTAATTTCTAAGTAAACTTATATTTTGTATAATTCTTTGAACAATTCATTTATTACCATTTTATTACCTTTGCAGTATCTATAGATTATGTTTACTTTGCTTTTATTAGACTGATAGTCTTATTAGTACCTATATTGTGTACTCTTCTTCTCTGACGTTGATGTAGTTAACTCAGCACATTTTATTGCTATTGATTATTTTCAATCTGCTATTATTATATAGGGTGTCGCTAAAAAAAACGTTTTATAGTAAAATTGTGGGATAATATTAAAAAAATTTAACCCAACATATACTGTAGTGAATTTTATTTTAAAATTTTATTTTATAATCCAATTCGAATTCAAATTTGAAATTATTAAATCGACATTTCAACAAATAAATTTCGATAATTGTAGATGTGCGTCGCTATCAGACCAGGTGCTCGACGTGCACACAAATTTTACAATGCCTTCCAATTTAACCAATTTTATAGATTTGCAATTAACTTTTTAAATAAATTTACTAATTAAGTATCCAAATTTTATCACTTATCAACGGATTCAATTTTATTTTAATTTTTTTCAATTCCATCCAAATTTTATCCAAAATAACTCCAAATATGTTCAACACTTTGGACAATTTCCAAATATTGCATCAACAAAATAACTCACTCAAATTCAAACTTTACGGCACAAAAGCCAAGCAAAAATTAATTTTTTCACGGGACCTTTCGCAAAAGCGTCCGACCACCTCGACGGACTAGATTGCTCTCTTTCGTGTCAACTTAAAAATTGTATTTACATGGTATTATTTACAAAATAAATTTAAATACACAAATAATCAAAACCCATATCTATAAAACAATTCTGAATTAAAAAATAAAATTCAATCTCAAAAAAATATATTAAAATTTAAAAACTTTATAAAAGAAGGATTTTGTAACACGATAATCATATATTATACAAAAGTACAGTCGTTTGTGAATACAACCTACTTTTACTTAGATTAAAAAAAGTTATTCTTTTCGTATTGGCATAGAACAATTTTAGTTGAGATTTTTAATTTTTAAACTTTTTCTCCATCATGAAAACCTGTAATCTTACAGAGTATAAAAATTAGTAACTTATAGAAGTTACAATTTATAGTGAAAACAAACAATTAATGAAAAAATAGAAAAGAGACAAAAGAAATCTGAATAAATCAGAAAAAATTATGTAGTCATTAAAGGAATTATTGTGAGACATGAAGATGTTCAAAAAGAAACAGAGATGTTTAAAATAGGAAAAATGAAGGTTAAGCAATCTGTGTTGATAGAACCAAACGAATGGAATCGAAATAATATAATTATGATCTTCTTTGTTGATGTCCAAAAAAAAATTTTATTGAAATTTAGTATTCTTGTAGCTGTTGTTCGTTCATTAAAGCGACAATCATCAGCATGTACCTTGGGCAAATAATTAGCTACTTTAGGACGAAAAATGTTGTTGGTGCGATGTTCGCATTGGTTGCTATGTGGCACATTTAAAAGACGAACTTTCCATCACTTCACCACTATTTAAGACTAAAGCTTTAGTACATCAGCTCTTCTCTACGAAAAAATTGATAAATTGATGTTTTAAGAAATGAAGCTTCCACATAAATTACGATGACTTTGGACTCTATTTTGTTAAGTTCATTTTCGACCCATCATCTTACATTCGAGCGTGAGTAACGACATCAAAATTTCCATTGTCAGTAACTTATGTAATTTTACAATATTCTAGTACAATTTTGTTCACAATCTAAGTAACTTAAGATTTCCTTCCGAAATAATTAAAATTAATATTAAATTCTGTTCCATCAATTTGTAAGTTTAGTAATTTATCTTTGCATTCCCCATATTTAGTCAATACTTTAAGTCAATACCGTCGAGTTTTGCTATGAGTGTTTGTTTTCACATTCCATTACGCCGTTCTATTACTAGATATGTTTTCATTCTACATCACTGACAGCAATTTTGGTCCTAAAATATGTGTGTTTATCAAGTTTGGATGTTAATTTTTAGTAATAAGGCTTTAAACTACATAACATGCTCAGTGTTCCCTGAATTTTAAAGATAATGTTGTGCTGGAAATTCGACCGGTTGATTTGTTTTTGATTATTAGGATTTTAACCGAAGTTTTCCAAACCATCTACAATTTTGAAAATTTGTATTATTTGGGTTGCCTAAAGACAGGACCCAACAATGGTTGTATTTTCACAATTTTATTATTACCTCAATCTGAATTTTGTAAGATAATTTTAAACCATTTGTGGTACAATCACAATTAAAAATTAATAATTTATCTGCTTATAGCAATAGGTTTTTGGGAATACAAACAAATCAAAATTGTTTTCATGCTATCGTCACTCGATAAATAGCTTTCCTGTTATCAGCATTAATTAAATCTTTGTTTACTCCACGATTAATTGCTTTTGGTGTTAACTCTATATTTTACCACTTTTTCAAAGACTTCATTTAGGTTGGATTCTTTTTTTCGGGTAAGAAAACCAACGCGAGGTAGACTTCGGTGGATTTTAGCTCAAGTGACGCCCCATCGATTATGACATTCCGATTAAGAGTTTGGTTTGATTGAAGCTCGGACCTGCGACCTTCGTGACTGAGATAGCGGCCGTTTTGTTTCCCGAGCTGGTAACATTTAAACGGCTACCTTTTTTTGTCGTCTTCAGTGAACTGGATGCTTTAATTATATATTATATAATATGTTTAACAAAACTTCAACTAGTGGTACCTGTCGTGCATCCAATATTTTTTTCTTTTGGAAAATTCACAATCTAAACACTGAATGCTCTTCGTTTGAATTGATCATATGATTTCCAGTACGTTTCTTATAAGGTCGAAATTTCGTTTTCTAATATTAAGTCCAGCCGCTTAAAAGTCTCTGTACCCAAACGGCAGCGCTTAAAACGTTTAGCGCTCAACTGTCCTAACGCCTAAAGGTTTTCTGACGCTCAAACTCCAGCGTTTAATTAGTGACGTTCATACGTCAACAATTATTATATTATATTATATTTTAAATGTTGAAATAATACTACAATTGCTGCAAGTTTATATTTCAAAAAACAATCGTACAAATAATGAAATTTTATTATTATGAAGTTAAGACTAACTAATATTTAAGAAACTTTTTTTTTAATTTATATTTATTTTATACTTACAATTTGCGTTTTAATCAGTTTATTCTAAAAAAATGATTTAAATTAACAAGCCTGGATGATATGGAATATTTTAAGCTCTATGGTCGACGATATGTGGAAAGAAAAATAAAAACCAAAAAGTTATAATAGCTTGTTTTAAATTAAAATCAAAGAAATTTTACAAAATATTGAATTACGTATAATTAGGAAAATATTTTCATTTAGAAAACTTCTCAAACAGGAAGTTTAAAACGAGTATAACCTTTTATTCTACCTATGGAATGTAAAACATTAAAACTTACAGAATAAAATTAAAATACGTTTAAAATTTTAAGAATTTTTCTTTATAGATTTGAAAAATAAATAAATTTTTAATCTGTGTAATTAAAATCAGGTATCATTTAATTAAAAATTATATTAAAATCAAAAAAGAACAGTCATCAAATATTAATAATAAAGAGAAAGAGACTGTTATTCAAAATCCAAAAAAATTCAAAAAATGTGATTTCCTAATAATGTAATTATATCAAAACAACATATCGAGGTGTACAACGATGCTAATATACTATCATATAGGTACCTATATTACAAAGGTAATTTCCTAATGGAAATTAAGGAGGCATAATCCTAATGTCCTCCAGGGCATTTGAAAATAGACACTGTGCAGTGAAGGAAATGGTTTTAGATTAGTATTTAGTTCTTAAAAATTTTTGCTTAAAACGAAGTTAGCCTGACCAGACAGTTGAAAAATCTTTGTAATACACACAGATTAATTATTTTTTATAACAACAATTATATCATATTTTCAATTAAAGTCAAAATTACAATATTGATGTTTTTGTTACTAATATAAAAATACGAAAAGTACTAAGCAACTCTTTTAGTACGTGTCCTAAAATGCCGCACATTTAGTGCTAGCTTTAAAAGTTTAATATAAAATTAACAAAAATCAAATCTATTCGATTTTCATTATACAAATCTTCCAATAAAATGTTTGAAGTAATTTAAATTATTTTCAAATATTTCACATTATTAATGATGAAGTTTTTAATTTCTGTTAATTAAATATGATTATCAATATTAATAATATTAATAATATTAATAAATTAATAATATTTAAATTCTGGTCTCAGTTGGATTAAAAGTGTCTTTGTTTGACACGCAATTTTTGCATTTGTGAGGCAGAGCGTTAGCTGAGCCGAGCGGTTTCACTCTTAATCCGAAAAAGACAATATACTATTTTTAATCCTCACAGGTAATTTTCAATAGTTTTTTTTGTCCACAATTTATCTATCTATATAAACAAAAGTAAAGTAAAAGTGTCAAGTAATTTCAAAAAATAATCTAAATAATTGTACTAGATAAAAATACTACAAAAACAAACCATCTGAGCAATACATTTATCTGTCCCGAAAATCAAATTTTCGATATTTTATTAAGTGGAAGACGGTGTTTAAATGCTTTTAGCACCAAATATTGACAGCCGCAGAATTCGTTATTTTAAATTTCAGTTTTGTTTAATCATGTTTGATAGTATACAGTTTTGCACTTTTTATTGCAATCTTCAATAAAACATAATATTTCTTGCATGTTTTGAATTATTTTGATTATTAACATAATTTTTAAAGTTTTTTCTGAACTTTTCGAGTTTGTCGAGTTGTAATGAAAATTACTTTGCAATCAAAATAGATGACCTGGTTAAGTACACTTCGGCAGGAGTAAATTTGACCTCCCAAATTATTTTAGGCAACGATGCCAATGTACAAAAAATACAAAGATCGAAATCATTAACAGCAAATCGGTCCTTCTATTTAAATAATTGTTGAAGTTATTCATAGAGTATATAATAAAATTATTAAAATTCAAAAAAATAATAATTCATAAGATTTAATATAATACGAAATAATAATTAATGTAAGTTATTCAGAATATTCACATACACAAAATTGTAGCTCGTTAATGTTCAATTAAATTAATGCTGTAGGTATAAATAACATAGTGCATACTGTCTACAGCCGTTAGCTTAAACGATGAGAATTGGCGTCTAAGAAAGCCGTTAATTTTTAATTTAAGTTAGAAAGTTAGAAAAGAAAAAGCGGCGGTTATACAAGCAATTAAGTATTTAATTACTTTTACTTTATACTTTGAATTATGCTTTTTAAAACTAGGAAAGTTGAGCAGCCGTAACTCAACTGAAAGATAAAAGCTCGTTGTGAAGTTCATAATTATGAGCTAAGAATTATCCATGTAGCAATACATATTCCACAACACAAAACATCAAATATCCATTCACATTCACTGTCACTGTATTTATATAACACCCGGTATTTCACAATGTATTTTCAATGTAAATTTTACACTGTATTTGTGTTAATACTTCCGAGTCCAAGTCCGGACTTGCCTCACAGCAAATTATTCTGCGCTTTATATCGAAATATATCTAAAAACTTCCACAAACTGCCAGGAACTTCTATAAACTACTATAGACTTCTAGAAAGATCCAGACTGCAAATTCAGCAGTATTTAAACAATAACAACAGGTTATTCATCAGGCATTCGTTATCTAATGAATCATTATGGATGAGTCAGCACACATTAATCATCAAATATAATTAACCGTTATTGTTTCATAACAATATTAATATTATGTAATTTTACAATGCTTAATGGCACTTTTCCTAAAAATATAAATTTTGCAAAATTTTAAAATCTATTTGATTCAATTTGAATCGTGACCTTATATCTACGTATATACCTACTAAACCATTTTTACATAGTGTATGATATAAAATAAAATATATATGAATAAAAATAAAATAGAAAATATTAATGAATGAATTAAGTACAAAATTACTAATGTGCATTATGTACACTGATCGATTTTTAAATTCCATTCAAGTTAAATGGCACATTCGTGAAGATATTAAACGCAGCTTTAAAAAAGCAATGGCGTTACAATTTAATGCCGCTTATTTATTTTTATTACGGAAAATTATGACGTTTAATGTCGTGAAAAATTTAATCTAATACTCGGTAACGATCCTTTGAGAATCAAAAAGCTTGAATTTGACTTTCATTATACTATATTAGTAAACGAATCCTCATTTTTAAGATCATAATAGTAATAAAAACTGTCAAATGCTCATAATTAAAATTATTTTTAGCTGTGATTATGTAGATCATAATATTATCTGTAATTGAAAAATAATTATTTCTTTCTTTATTTTTCCATTTATCAATCGTATAATGAAAATTTATATTGACAGTAGAGAGTATGTTTGCTTTGTATAGCAAAACTGTGTTGAATTATTTATTATTTACAATAATCCTAATGGAAAATTTTTAAACTTCTCTGTTACTGTTTATAGACAGACGTTGGGCACTGGGTAAAAGCTAGGTGGTCGACGCTAACATAAATTTTCCTACGCCTATTTTACTACTTATATTCAAAAAGCAATTTATATTATTTTATTATCATCCAATTATCCAATATCATCTATCTATTAATTATTAACGTATCCAATTTCTATCCTTCCAAATCTTCAAAATCTCAAATATTCCAAAACTTCGGAAAACTATAAAATCAAATAAAATCTTTATTACACAAAATCAAATCAAAATCTCAATTCTGAGAAGCAAATTATTACTTTTACGGGACCATCCTGCAAAAGCGTCCGCTCACTTCGATGGACTAGTTAGAAAGCTCAGACTATCGCTTCATTTCGTACCAATTCAAAATTGTTAGCGCGAAAAGATGCCCAAAATTCAAAATTTTACAATATTTGCAAGAAATTATTTACCATACAAAACAATCAAAATCCATAACTACAGAACAAATTCAAAATCATTAAAATAAAGTTCAAATCTCAAAAATTATTTTACATATCAAATTTTTAAATTTTCAAAATTTAATATTTTGAATATACCTACCTATTATTAATGGTAGAACGTCCAGGCGTGGGTTTTAGCATGTAAATCTGTCCTGCTAGAAGGACGGTTGGACGTTCTATCATTAATATTAATATAGACAAAATTTTAGACAAAAGAATGCTAACTCATTGAAACCATAATTAAGTGTCTTAAATGAGGAAAATTTCAACATGAAAAGCTAAGCATACGGCAGTTTCATCAGAAAACTTTCAGCAAAAATCAAATATTCAAATTGATAATTTATTAAAATCAGTAATCGGCCAGTGAACTCACATCGACAATAACAAATAGATTATACATATTACCACCTACCAGTAAAATTGTGTTATTGTTACTTGAATAAAATCGCAATGCTGTGATATTTTAAACATTTTTTACATGTTGTATTCTTCTTGTTGGGTTTTTCATTTGTCACAAGTTTATTGAATGCAAAGTTTGTTGCCTTTTGATGTAGGTAGTATGTTTTATATGAATGATCGGATTTTCTCAGTTAAGCCTTCACTATTTTATATACTAACTATTCGATCAACTAGTAATTCAAATTTTGAAAAGCTCTGTTTATTTTATAGCTGTGAACTTTCAGTCATTTTAGCTCTAAAAAGTATTTACACATTTTTTATTATTCTAAAATATGAATATGGGGAATTAGTAATAGGATTATTTACGAGTAAATAAAAACGTGACCTTTAAAATATTCAAATATTCAAATATATCAATTTTATCTGTATTATATTTTAGAAATTCGTATTAATAAAATTAAAATATTAAATTTTCACATCATATTCCAACTTTATTCAAATTTTGATTAGGTAAAATTATTATGCAGTAATGAGGAACTTTCTGAAACCTGAATTATAATTAGATCACCAGTTCATTATTAATTTATTTAAAATTTGCATGATGCATGGCAGTGGCAAACCGTTACTCGTATCCCTACATACATAAATTAATAGTAGATTTAGCTTTATTTTAACGACGTACAATTTTTTTAGATATCCTGAAAAAAATCACATTTATTGTTCGGAAGGGCGTTGTACATTAGCAATCGTGTTGAGTTACTTCTTGCCTGTTTTATTGTGTAGTCCTACGTATTTTATTGTCGAAATAAAATCAACAACCGTTTTAGAAGACAAAGAGTACATTTTATATCATACAAGTCTAAGTGACATGGCTGCAAGAAACGAAACATACTTAATATTTAATTTTTGGATGTATGCAGTTATTATAAAACTACTTCCATGTTGCATATTAACATTAATTAGTGTATGGCTTATAAAAACTTTATTTCAAGCTAGAAAGAGGAAACAAGTTCTCAAAGGTTATAGCACATGTCTTGTGGGTAGTGGAGGTGAACAAGAAACAAAGAAACGAAGCAAAGCAGAACGAAGAGCCGATAGGACTACGAAAATGTTGGTTGCTGTTTTATTTTTATTCTTACTGACCGAGTTTCCGCAAGGATTATTTGCACTTTACATTGGTATGAAAGGTCAATGCGTATTCTTAATGTGTTACCAAAAATTTGGAGAAATAATGGATATTTTAGCATTATTAAATGGAGCCATAAATTTCATTCTCTATTGTTGTATGAATCGCATGTTTCGTACCACTTTTGGCGAATTATTTAAACAACGAATCTTATACAAATGGTCAGCGGCTTCTCAATCCGAAGTACAAACGACGTATGTATAAAATAAGTTAATTTGTTATATATTATAATGAATAGATAATAGATTCCATCGTGCTTCATTGTTATCACGTTTCTGGTTAATTGCAGAGCGAGGGCGAATGGAACTAACACATCTGATGTATCAGGTATTTAGAATAACTTGTTGCTTTTGTAAGCTTGATCGCTGTACTATATATACCAGAATTCTTATTACACAATATTGTATTGTTACCGAATTGTTTGTGGAAGCTTTGCCAAAGTCAAACAGAAATAATCTTTTTTTTTATTTTGACTAAACTCAGTTTCCTTGATCTCAACCAATAAACTATGGTATTTCTAATCAAACAATTAAATCAAATAAAACCTAATAAATATAAAATTATATTTTTACGAACAATTTAGTTCCACAGCATAATTTTCATAAATATCTGGATTTTTAAATTATTAATTTTATCTTTGTAATTAATATCTATTAGATTCTTTGTTATTCCTTATCGGTATTTTAATTAAATTTGCGTTTATTGCAATATTTACTCTAATTTTAATTTTCACTTTTTTCCATTTCATGTTTCTAATTATTTTAGTTCAATATTTGTTTAGAAATTTTAATTGTATTTGTTTGACTGTAATGAAAAAAAAATTAATTATATTCTAATGGCATCAACGAAGTAATTTTCTCTAACATGCTGATCAATATTACACAAGATTTTTGCACTAAGAAATGTATTGTTTGTAAAAAAAGTTTGCTGTATTTTTAAAATATGTGTTAAATTTACATGTTGCTTGTTATACATCAAGGTGTTGTGTGGTTTTAAATAACTAAATAAGCATTTCCGAAAGTTATTTTACATCAGTATTGTTTTATATTTTAAATTAAAATTTAAAATTAAATAAAAAAAACCTGACCGAGCGTAACAAACTTTATATAAATTTACAATAGCGCAATAATTAGTACAATTTATGAAATTAAATTTACGGAAAATTGGATTCATATTTATTTGTTTTTACCAATTATTTTTTTTAAATTTTAATCGGTTTACTTGTGTAAAATGATATCCCATTATTTTTTGGAAACTTGAACTGAAAGCAACTTAGTGCTTACGAAATCAATAACTGTTTAGCCGAATCTAAGTTCTATAAAATAATATCAAGAAAAAGATACTAAAATCGGTAGAGTAACAGTCTAAAATGACAGCTTACAAACATTTACGTGTAAATAAAAAGCAAGTGTAAACGCAGAAATGTTTCTTTAATTAAATGTGTGGGTTAATATCCTGAAAGCTATACATTTTTCAAACTTCCAAGTAAACTAATTATTGTTTAGAAAATGTTTGAGAATTAATAATTTACGATAAACGCCCGAGACCCAACGAAAATTATATTATTAATTGTTAAGTCTGAAGTTCAGACAATTTCTTTTAAAGTGTCATTTATCAAAAAATTTTATTTGTTTTTTAATATATATGCTCAATACTGAAATTAATTTCTATCATAACCCGCTGTTCAATTGAAAAACGCATTTTTTCAGTAAAATGAACAAACGTGTAAACTTCGCGTTGGTGACGCAAAATTATATTAAACTCTCCAAAGTTTATTTAAATCACAAGTGTTGATTTCATTTCAAAGACATTCTTGTTAACAATAAATAAATTACATTAAATTACATTACCATAAACAGAAAAATTTAATTTTCTCTATCGATTTTTGTCTAACGAGTCAAAAATACGTGTCTGCCGTTCATCCTTGATTTTTCAAGAATAATAAATTATAATGTTTTTGTATAATATCTTGTTTAAATCTGTTTCTCGTTCAGTAATTCGATTCCATAGCTATTTATGATTTCATAAAATCTACATTTCTATAATTCTATTTTTCACGAACTTTATTATACGTAATACTAGGATCGCAATTGTAGTTTTGACATTTTGTCACAAACAGTGAATGAATTTGATAAACGAACTAAACGATAAGCATTTTGTTGAAACGTATATGTTACACACAGACCGAAGTCTGAAAAGAGATTTTCTTAACATTTTCAAGTTACTATTTATATACTCTAACTGAAGTGAGTTGTCTGGCACAATACTTTGTAAAAACTAACACGAATTTGTTAACAAAGTAATATAAGCATTTCTTCATAAATCTAAGTTTTATTTTATTTGCCTACCGGTTATATTGTAAAAGTTCAGAACAACTGCTAAATTCAAGACATTCCTGATATGGCATTATCTACTAAAATAATTGAACACAAATTTTAATATTCTAAATAATTTAATTTTATATTTGATTAATATATTACAATTTACTGAATTCAATTTATAACTTCTGTGAAACTTCAGCTGAACAAAACTTTCTTGGTGGATTATGACCTTTATGGCATTCTTGAAGTACGATTGATAAATATCAGAACTTTGCCTTTTGATATCACATTTTAAAATCACCAAAATTGCTTTTATAATACCTAATAATAAATTTTTTCCAAGAAGCAATAAAACGAATTCATGCAAGAAATATTTCATTTCCTCCATTTTCAAAGATTTTGTAGTATAGATAGATACCTGTTGTCAATATCAAATAATATACTTGCCGTCAACAGGAAAACTCAATTGCAATACAACAAACATAATACAAAAAAATAAAAATATCGATATTATTTTGGCAACAGCATGACAAGTCAAACAACGTTAAAACATCAAACAGTAATTAACTCAACAATAATTTAAATGAGTTGATACTATTCCGAATGGTTGTGAATGGTCTGGTTTGCTTTGTTTTAGTTTACTCTTGTTAAACTAATTGCTGTTTAATGTTTTTATCGTGTTTGACGAGCGTTGTGTCATACTGACTTTTGATTAAAACTAATTATATTAGAGTGAAATCTTCAACTCGAACTCAAAAACCCGTATAACTAGACATTTTTTTTATTTATGTAGTCTCGTCCCATGTTAAGCAGTCCTGCAGTGTTACAAATGCAAGTTTTGACATGAAAAGGAAGCTAGATTAAATATTTTCATCTGCAATCGAACCTCTAAAGTACAACAAAAAAGACTTCGACGTATGGAAAATTCGTTTTATGGCAATGTAAAAAAATCAAATCATGTAAATTTAGATTACAGAAGTTATTTCAAATTTTAATGAAAAACAAAACAAAAATTTTTGAAAAGCACATAATACCAACTTGTAATACTATAACTAATCGGGTATTATGTAATATTTTATTTGAATTTTCTTTACAACATAAATACCACTGTGACAGCAATTAAATGATGGATGAAGAAATACAATTTCTCATTGGGGTGTATCGCGTCGGAGATAAAACGATACGGTAATTATTTTTTATTTAAAAATTTATTGATTTAAACTTAAATTTTATTTTATTTTAAATTTAAATTTTAAAATTGTTGCATCGTTAATGTATTATTTGAAAAACTACAAATAATAAAAACATGTTATAGAACTTTGAGATTTGAACCTTGAAAATAGAATGAAGGAAGTCTGGTTATTTGATGAATTTAGATCCAATGCTATAATCGTCGAACAATAATAGCTTCTAAAAGTGTTGTTAATTTCCTCTTTCCTAAAAATGGAATTTCCGGTGCCAAAAGAACTCTGGACCAGATCAAGTTAATCTTTTTTCACGAATTATTTTCTAATAAAATTATAGTACTTAGTTGAAGGCAAAAATTACAATCTGAAAATATAAAACACAAAGTTTTATTGTGTAATATATATACATATGTCCGTCCCATCAATTTCTCCGGAACGGAAAGCTTGATTGAAACGAAATTTTAACTATATATTCGGTAAAGCGTTGCAAGGTTAAAAATTTTTAAATAAATAATTGATGATAAATTCATAGAATTCATAAAATAAATCATCGAATTTATAAATGTGTTCATCAATATGACGAATTTTGTTCATCGGTGCAAAATTTATGCATTTTTTAAGACAGAAGTCAAAAGTCAAAATTGTATTTTATTTTTTACTTTTAACCGGTTTTGCTTTATAGCATTATCAAGTCTGCAAATTTTTATTTTAAAATGCACAATGAAATATAAACCAGCAAAGTTGTGTAATTATTTAAGATTGCTTTCATAAAAAAATAAACTTGTAAAATAACTAAAAATTAAAAATTTCTTTAAAAACGGATAAAACAAGCAAATCCTGTTTGAATTTTTGTTACTCCAGGATATAATATTGATATATCGATTTTAAATATTTTCCCTTAAAGATATAAAGCTAAGAATTAGGTGTCTCAAGTTACAAACAATTATTATAAAAAAGCAATTTATTCAATAACGAATTATTTGATACATTAAAAAAAAAATTAAACCTTAAATAAAAATAAAATTTTTGTGAATTTAATTTTTTGTTTTGTAGCTGTTTTCTTAGTATTTTCTGATTTTCTGTGAAATAGATTAGTTTTTCAAAAATTTTTACTAGACAAAAGTTATAGTCCGTTAAATTTCCTATCCGAAAAGGGGCGTCAGATTTCTTGTAAAATATTTCGTTTACAAGGTACAGCGATTTGAAAATAACCAAGAAAAAAAAAGTTCAAAATTTTCCACATTTTTTTACTTATTTTTTTTCATAACTCGAAAGCCGTTGAATTTAGACAATAAAAGGTATGAATCTTGTTTGTAGATTATTTCACGTTCTTTAAAAAAGCACTTGGCCATTTTTACTGAAAAATCAATATTTTCCGAACTATGGCCATGTCATACTTTAAGGAGGCCTAACTCTCGAGGTTTTAATTTAGAAAAAAAATTTTGTTAAATATGCACCACTGCAATTATGTAAAGTGTATCCGGGGACACCCTGTATAATGCAAATTCAGAATTTTCAGAACTACTAACTAAATATGGGTGGGAGCGCGGTCGTAGGCTAGCAGTTAGAACAGTAGATTGCTATGTCGGAATCGTGGGTTCGAACCCCACAACTAGCTGTTTTAACCGTGTCTCTCTCACGAGATGTTGCTAACATCTTTGAGGTATTAAATGCCGAAATATTAAACCAAGGGTCTAAAAGGTCTGTAGTGCTACAGTATGATGTGGGTGGAATCTGATGTGCTTTTACACATGTTCTTGTCGGTATTTCCCAATGTAGGAGTAAATTAGGCATACCAGCTATTTTTATTGAAATCGTTAACGTTATCCGGTTGGGTTTACTAACGAGGAACTTTTCTATTATACCTACTCGTAAACTCATCCTACGATTTTTACCCACTAAACCATTCATTTAGAGTTGACAATTTTATTGAATATAAACTAAAATAAATTATATTACTCTTATACTACGAGAGACTAACAAAAATATGATGTTTTGAACAACAGTATCAGATTATTATCAAAGAAAGGCTGATAGCTACATTTTTAAAAAGGAATTCCATTGCACGTGAACAAATTTGAAGGAATAAAATAAAAAAAAGAGAAAAAAAGCGACAAATTGTAAGAATAACATTCTTAAAATTATTTAAATTTTGTATAGACGATTGTAGCATACGATTACTGCTTTATTTAAAAAGTTTTAATTTATAAAAATGCTATTTGCTGTTGCTAAATCCAGTTTTGATAAACTTTTATCTTTTGTCACCTTGAATTGTTTATTTAAAATATTAAATTTACAACATTTAAAATTTTTAGATTACATAAACTTGTTAGGTATGCCGAACGGTAAAGAGAAACCGCTTTATAGACAAAAGGAATATTTCATATTTGAATGTAAAGAATAAATTATCGTTACACAAGTACTTTTAATTTTATATGCAGTATACCCCTATTATCCGACTCTCCTATATCTGACCATTCTCAGGATTTATCGTGCTAACAGACTGATGCTATGAGCCTTACCTCGCCGCGACTCGAAGGTGATCATGTAGGCTGACAAAACTATTAAATCAAAAACTGTTTCCTTACAAATTATGCAATATTTAAAATTTCAAATTTTAGATTACCCACCTAAGTACTTAAAATTATCATCCAGCAATTACTTAAAATTTTCTTTTCGAGTCGGTTTTCATAATTCTCAAAGATAATTAGGTTATTTTTGTTCAATTAATGTTTCCGACAACTAAATAAAATTAGTACTTGAATAAATAACTTGATTAAAGTTTAGATTATAGAGATGAACCAGGTACATAATCCGAGTTTGTTCGTTCTAATTAAGTTAGCAATGTCGGAAACATTTCGAATTTTTGGTAGTTTTCAGTAACCCTAATGAAATTTTGTACAAAAACAGTAATCAATCTATAATAAAATTGATATTTTTCCAAGTTGTTTAAATGATAGAGGTGAATAAACAACCTGAATTTGACACCCGAAACCTATTGACTGGTTAGTTTGAAATTGTCTACCAATCAATTGTCTTGCGTATGTGTACAGATCTATTTGGTACGAATTGAAATATGGACGTTTCAACAATAATTAAACATTTCAACTTTTTCATTTCATTAGACAATATATTAAAAAGCTTTAAAAATTAACCCCTTTAACTGGAATGACGAGAAACACTCGTCGTGGTTTTGAAATAGAAATACTTTATACAAAATTTAATTGCAATAGAAGATGGTTAATACAACAGAATCATATCCTTTATTATTTTTCACACATTTCAATATTCAATACCTAATTTTTAATTTTTTCAACACCTATAATAATTCAACACCTCATTAACAAAATTTTGTTAAAATAAGATTTCGTTACTAAAGCGGTACCTCTTATTTTTCTCATCGGAGTGAGAGTAGGAGACTGCAGTACAATATGTCATTTGGTACTTTTTACTTTCCCCATCATATTGTGTAATGTGTACTATTTACGTATGTCTAGGGAAAGTATTGTCACCCACTCAAAATTTAAAAATTGAAATTTGGTATCCTTATCCCGATAAGATTTTGATGAATTCTAGTTGGATGTTCATGTGTGTGTCGGTGTGTGTGTGGTTGAGGTATAAAATAAATAGTAACAATCGCACAGGTTAAACCGCAGATAAAAATATCTTGAAATTTGGCATTAACGTGCATCATAACTAAACTTAGAGGCCAACTAAAAATGGTGAAAATCCGTTGAAAATTGCGGAAATGATAAACGAAATAAATTACAAAATACAATTACATTTGGATCACCATTTTTTACTGTTTTATTCAATTTGGTTGACGTAAATTAAATGTTCAGTTTTATGTCGATGATTGGGAATAAAGGAAGACAAACAATATGTGTTAATATTTGACGTTTAAAAGTTTATATAAAATAAAATGTAAAAAATTGCACATGATATGAAATTAATTAATTGTTCGAAATAAATCGAATTTTGAGTACTTCATTAAATTAATATTCAGATAACTTTTTAATATATTTTTACTGGTAATCTATTTAATAAGTGTTAAACTGACAGAAATCTGTTTTAATTTTTAATTTTCATAAATTTATTTCTTATATAGATTTCTGAAATAAGAACAAATATAGGTTATATTTTATGGACAGTGGTAACCTCCACTTTAAGCCTTTTTTTTGCTAATCTGCCGAAGGTAAACATGTAAGTTCCACCGATGGCCAAAAAGGTACCCGGGCTAAACATGTAAGTTCCACCGATGGTAACTTAAAGTATTACTGGTTTAAGACCCGTAAGCCTCTTATAATACTTATCGCAATGCTGCAAAGATAATTTAAACTGCAAGAAATGACTTTTTGGAAAAATTTGAAAAACATAATACTTTTTACATATTCAAACTCTGATTTCTTTATTAATTCTTTTTAAATAAAAGTAAACAGATAACTTATTAATATAAATTAGAATTATCAAATTGAGCTACATTTGATAATTCTAATTTATATTATTTTCAAGAGCTAATAATTTTTAATTGATAACTTATTAATATAAAGTGAAATTTAAAAATGTTATACTGAACTCCCCCCCCCCTTCAGTTAAGATTCATCCACATTTATCTCTCAGAAGTGGTTAGAGATACTTGATACAAATGTACGTTTATGTTTTCTTATAGTATCAGAATTACTCTGTTTTCGTATGTGAATGCTGTTAAGTTTGATATACTTTTCTGTACAGTAATTGAAAGTGCCATCCATAAAGAAATTTTCAATTGAACTCAGAAACCGTGTTAGTTAAGCATGAAAATGTAATCAAATTACTGTTACTATCGTTCAGCATTAAACATTTATGGCATCTAAAGCGGAATGCACATCTAAAATTGACGTTGGTACAAACGATTGTATTTGTCGCCTTGTACGCACCACGTCAGGTTCTGTAATATTAACAGCAGTAGGACTTCTTAAAGCAGCATGGAAAAACTTTGGAGGTTTTTCCGAAACATCTTCAACTGCTTTTTTCTTTACAACCCCACTTACCTCTTGGGGCGTAGGAGGGGGGGCGGGCACGGGGGCACGTGCGTTTCCCAGACGCTTAAAAATAACAAGAAAACAAGGAAATAATCCCAAATCTGAGTACACTTTTAGCCCGTCTCGACCCTTGTGTCCCCCCCCCCTCCCAGAAAACAATTCTGGATCCGCCGGTGTATAGATTTGCTGAACAGTTTTTATTGGCACAATGCCACTTAAATTTTATTAATTAATAAAACAGATTGTTAAAGAATTTGAATCCTTTGTGCAATTAACAATATATTACCACGAATGCCAAATATTTCTGAAAGTTTTTCCATAGTATCGATAACTATAGTGTGAAATTTCTTGTAGTTTTTTATTGTTTGCGTTTGATAATTTATTGTTCTCTTTTTGTATTTATATATTATTATCCATTATTTTTTTCCTTATATAATAATTAAATGTTGTAAATGTCAATTTCAAAAAATAAGAGGCGATTAAAGCCCCCCCCCCTCCCCCCCGACTACTACAAATATTATAAATAAGAAAATGTAGAGCTCTATTCAATTTCTCTCTGCGATTATCAACTATCAACTAATAGAATGGCGTCAATACAAGATTATAAATCTACCTATAAGACACTCTTTGTACCTATAAAATTAAATAAAAATGTAGTTTCTTTGCTAGATGTGATTGCGTACCGTTTTATTTTGTGAAATCAGAACATTTTTTGTCCCTTTACATAGTTTATCAAAACCAAGTCAAATTGCATCATAAATCTGAAGATTTTTGTATAACACTTGAATAAAATCAACTCCTACAACACAACGAAAGCTTAAAATGGCTTAAAAGATTAACAATAACCTTGACCACTTCGACTTAATTGACCGATCGGTGGACTTACATGTTGGGAAATAGTGACCCAAAAGGGACCGGTGGAACTTACATGTCGGATTAAAAAGGATTTGACCGATCGGTGGAACTTACAATCGCCCTATTTTATATCTTTATGGTCGTAAGAAAGCTTCAAGATAACTTTTATAGAATAAAATAATATTTGTTTTCATATTAAAATTTAATAATTAATTATGAACTTAAATGAAATGAGGAAAATTATGCGGTATTTACATAATTTCATTTATTTTCTTTATCCTGGGCAGAGACCGAGGAGACTCACGACTGATGAATACCGTCGCGTCGGTCGGAGACTACCTGTTAAAAAACAAGAAATGAACGTATTTTTTTAAACAATTGAATTATCATTTTAAAAACTATAAACTTGCTTAAAAAATTTCAGATAGTAAATAGGTAGGTACCAACATACGTTTTATATTTGAAACATAAAGCAATACAATCAACTTTGATAATACCAATTTTTGTATTTTTGAATTACTGAACATGGCACTTTTCAAAATTAAAATTCACAAATAAGATACACTGTAAATAACATTCTATCAACCGTTGATTTTGAATTTCAGTTCAGAAAAGTGTTTAGTGCATTTTGTATTTATTCTAAAATACTGATTTGAAATAACCTAGAATAACCTAAAGCTTGACACTTTCTTCTCTACATTGGCTAATAAAAAATGCACTTGTAAATAGCTTTTGTGTACTACATTTCTATTATGTATATTGTTATCTAATTTTAATGCAATGGTATATTAGCAAATTTTGTTATAGCACCTCCAATAAATTATTATTAATTAATTTGGTCGATTGTTATTCAAAATATTGTGCAGTTGACACAATTAATTAATAATACAATGCAAAAAGATGCTTTTATACAAGCCAAATTAATGAAATCACTTTAACTTTATAGTAAGAAGACTGGAGATTCTCGAATAACTATTTGTTTAAGAATTTTATAATATTACTCTTAAAATACTTTAAATTTAATATAAATTATATCCAAGTACTTTTATATAATGATTAAATTTATTTGAAGATATTTCATCTACTATTCATATACTATTAAAGACTCTTGACACCTATGTAAATTTTGTTAAATTTAGATGTAAATTTAGATGTAAATTTAGATGTTATAAATAATATTTGGAAATTATATGGTACTGATTCTATTACTCCCTTAACTTTTAATTAATATGTAACTAAATTATATGTTTGAACTGAAGTTAGGACAAAATTACAATTAAATTTAACTATTACTGTTGTACAAAATTTACACAGGTATCAAAAGGTAAACATGCTTTGTAAGTTAATTTTATATAATTGAAAAGTGTGTCTTTGTAAAGTAAATCAACGAGGTATTGGTGTTCACCGGAGGGACGAGCAAAGAAATTTCTTCATTCCAAGTCGGAATTTTCGCTGTACGACTGCCAGTGATCACAAAAACTCAAAGCTGTGCATATTATAACATCTTGATATTTTTTAAACTCTTTGTGTCATGTAATTTAATAACAATCAGCTACAAATTGTTACTTTAAATGTTTTCCTTTAGTTGAAATATTAGATAATAGATAATATTATAAGATAATTTTGATGATATAAAAGCTTTTGCATATTACAGTTGTTCCTTTGTTTGCTGATTGAAATAAATTTAATAACACGGTAAAGTCTGTCCATATGAATATATGGAATTTAACCAATCAATTTTAAGAATTTGATATTCCGTGATAAGTAATTTAATTTTAACTGTAACGTTAAGTTAGAAACATCCCAGATTATGTAAATTGAAAACAAAATAAAACGTGAATTAATGAAAATTGAAGAGTGATAGCTCACGATGCAAATATTTCGATCTTATTAGTATCTCTTAATTTTGTAATTATTATACATTAATTTACTTATTATAAAGTTAATTATTATTTAGTTAAGTATGTAGTACTATATTTCAATTGATTTTCTGATTTTCATTTCTCCAAAATTAGGTGATGATTAGGTTAAGTGTTGTCTAGGAATAGTAATTCCGATCTCGTAGTGTGTACGACCAATAACCAATAGAGATTGTTTCCTCGCTGAGAATGCCCAGTATCCGGCTCTCTTATTCGTTCAAATCGCGTGATTACTGTAAACATTTTGATTTATTTTCATAATATTTTCTTTAGCTTTGAATATCAATTTTCATTTCCCGAAATGCTTCTAATTATGTTTTGGCTAGAATTAACGCATCTAATGGTGTTGTTGTTCTGCCTTATATTCGTTGAAACTAGCTTTAAAAACACATATTTTAATTAAAATGTCATTTTCTATAAACAAACTATACTTCTGTAAACTTATTATTGAAGTAGAATAATAATTATTATTATCAGCAAACACAATTACAACTGTGGAGTGCGGACATAAAGTTCAAAACAATTTATACCAGAAATTTCAAATACTTAATATTTTGTAATTCTTAAATTTTACATATACATAACATTTGTGTATCATACATAAAATCCATTAGTCTCGCCAGTGTGCGGTTGTATGTAAAACAAATGTTTTTTTCATTTCGATCCAAAGTTTTAACTTGATTCTTTAAAATTAAATTAGCAAATCATAGCTTGTAATATAGATATGCTATACTGCTACGGGAATATGTTTAAGATACAGGCATTTCAAAACTAAATTATTTTGTCGCTGAAACTTCCTCTCAAGTTTAACGTTGTATTTTATTAAGTGCTAAGTATGATCATATTGCATGCGTAAAAAATAAATACTAAAAAGTTTTACAAGTTGCCCCTATTCTCATCTTGTCCATTAACATAAAATGTTTATATTATATTGTAAATCCTATTTTAAGGTTGTGATATGTGAATTTTATAATATAATATTATATACAATAAATTATATTGTAAACCCAATTTTAAGGTTGTGATATGAACTTAAATTTTATATTATAAAATACTTATTAATGTATGTACAAGTTGTAAAATTGAAAAATTATATATTATTAGCAGTTTATAATTTATTTTTATTTATTTCCCTTTTATAGTCTTGAGAATCGAAGAACAGATCTTCCGAAACGTCGACAAAACAAATCGTTGTTTGATTTACTTTTTGAATTTACCTGATATCTTTTCACTTCATAGCATTACTGATGGATGAGACCTGCTTTATTTACACTTACTTTTATTTATTTATAAACAAAAAAATATAAATCAAAACTACGATCAGATAGTAATTTCTATGGACCTGTTAATGTTAATGTGGTAAGAATAATATTATGGACTAAAGATTTAAAGTCTTCAATCTCATACGAGAGCCGAACTCGTCCAAAGGTAGGTATCTAAAATTTACCAAGTAGAAATAATTTAGAATAATAAATTAATTTTCTCAGAAACTAAAAACTTGTCTTTTGAAGTTTGTTATACTTATTTATAAGACTTTCATAAATATTTTGGCGATTTTTGGTAATGCTGACATTTCTGATTCAAACTTCGTCAGAACTTTTTTATTATTCAAATAATATAGGTACTGTAAAATTTTCAAGAACTTCTCATATACTTCTTCTTGCGGCGACGACTATATTCAATAAATTTGAAATAATATTATGTTATTACTTTTTTCAACTTATTTTGTGGTTTCAAAACTATTTAATTAAGGCATCATGTAGAGAATTGGATCCCAAGAGGAATTGATCATTTAATATATTATATTTTGACCGTATTTTTGAACTTCTTTTGTTTGGAAAGCCTCCATTAACATTAATTGTAAACCTTTTTTATCTGTGAATTGCTTTAGTTTTGTTACGAACAGAACGAATTTCATTAACGCTAAATAAAGCTTTTATAAATACTCTCATAGAATTATTAATTTTTTTCGTTCAAATCAAGAAAATAACATAGTTATTTAAGTAAATATGGATGATATTGTTTATAATGTTGATACTTATCAAACTATAAAGAGAGATCCAACTACTTCGTATAAAAATTAAAGTTAATAAATTTCTACAATCATTAAAATAAAATTTAATTAATGAAATGAAATATAAAAGATTGATTAAATATACTAATACAAAATATACCAGACTTAATTTGCCCTTCCACCAGTAGTTAGTTGCATAAAAACATTAAGGTACGTAAAACAACATATAACCATAATGAGGTATAACTAATAAGATATTTATTCAATGCTACAATTCACCGAGTAGAGATGAGTGTGTCCAAATGATTTCTTTGTGCTTTAATAAATAAATGGTTTAGTTATGGATAACCTGGCTATTCTTACTATTAGTGGGTATATTTGATGTTTTCAATTTCCTAAATGAAAAATGGCTTCTAAATTGGAAGATAAATTTATTGTTAATAACTTTCAATTCACTGTAGAATTGAAAAATCCCTCTCTTGGACAGACTAATAAGCAAACAAGGAGATGAAACTCTCATCTCAAAATGGTATTCCAAACCTACAAGTTCTTAATGTTATACTATATAGTATATATGCGTATACTGGATTATAATATTTATACCTTATTCAAGATGTTCTGAGCTGAGTTCTGAATCTTATGAAGAGACCAAATAAGCTGACAAAAAATGCAGCTTTGTTCTTAGGAACTAAAGAAAAATTTATAATATTCTCAAAATGAATAATTACCAGTTAAGGTTCATTAACTCTCAATGGCAGAGGATTATACCATATTGAAAAGACTTTTAATATAAATATTTCTAGGTTTTCTAAAATTACTCTTAAAAAATACAGTCCGGGTAACTCTAAACTTCAATTCCGAAATAATTTCAATGCCAATTTTACTATAAGTAAATTTTGGGAAATCCAATATTTTCAAATATAATTTCCATTTATTTTCTTTTGAAATCCAAATCCAAATTTCACTTTAAATAAATTTCCATAAATGAAAATGTTACATATTAAAGATTACATAGACCCTCTGATCTTCAACTCCAAATTAATTTATTAATAATGCAAAAATACCAATCTCTTCCAAATATATTCGAGTTTTTCCAAAATTCCAAAATTTTCCAAAAATACCTACTGCAAATTAATCTTTTCTATTCGCAAAAATTCAAAATTTCAAATAAAAATCGCCGACACAAATTTTGTCCAACCGATTAGACAGCCATCTTCTTGGTAAGAGCCTGGTTTCCTTTCCTAGTTGGCGCAACGTCAACCGGTTAGCGAGAAAACCAGAAATTTTAAATTTACAAAATTTATAACTGTAAACGAAACTAAAAGATAGAATACCAAAAGGGTATCTAGCAGAGCTCTGTTCGGCATGTGAGAAGTCATACAAAGTATAAACGATTCAGACCATTTTGAATCCAAAATTTAAAATGGGAGGGGGCTGGAAAAATGCCATTTTATTAGAGATATTGAAATATCTCAAAAACAAAATAGATACAAATGAAAATAAAAAAGGTACAAACAGGTATAAACGATTTAGTCTATTTTGGATTCAAAATTTGAAATTGGGAGGTGACTGGCGAAATGCATCTCAAATAAAGAACTATTATTATTTACATACAAAAATACTTATGTGTATTTTTCTTTGAGCCTCATAGTACCCAACGTCCTGGGTAATACGGCATACTAATGTCGACGAGCATTCCACGATGAAATGACGATGAAACTAATATTTTCGAAACGTTGATCTTAACATAAACTTGTGTTTTATTGGAATCCTAATTTAAAATATACCTTCCTCCTTTCACATTAAATACATTAAGTAATACTATTTCGTTAAACGGAATATAATTTCAATTTTCATTTTAAATCAAATTTGATATCTTACAATACCTTGTAGCGTAGCAGTCTGCGATGTTTCAATTTACATAAAATTGACTGGGGCTCTTCAGGAGTATTATACCAAAGCAACAAACTAAAAACTTTGTCATAGAGAAATTAATTTAGATAAAATATAATGCTGCTATAAAATTACAAACATGTAGATACGAACTAGGAAGTAATGTTATTGAAGTAAATATTATTGTCGAAGGGGTATTACAGAGGATACTAACCAATTAAGGTATTGCAATTTGTTGCCAAAATTTAATTACTAAGACAACTTGAAAGATATCTTAAGATTTTTACGATATTGATTAATATTTTTGAAAAGTAAACAACAAAGCAAGGCAATAATTTTACAAAATTGTTTCTCTTTGCTTTCAAATTACGAAGAACTTCTAGAATATTGGCTCACATCAGCTGATATTTACAGCTATTTGCACTACGTAAATCTTCTTTACAAAATTATACTTTCTAACTCCTAATACCATAAGAAAAGCTAATTTCGCTATAAATCCCACAAAATTTATGTGCAAATCTACGATCCATCTTTAAACTTAATATTTCATTAACTTAAATTATGCAAATTCAGCATAAATAAAATAATATAAAATTATGATTTCGTCATAAATTATTATTTAACTATTCAGCAATTCAAGATGACTTTTGATAGACTGAAAAATATTGACTTAATGCATAATAACGAAATGTGATTATAATACAATAAAAATCAAAAATTTGAAGCAATCTACAACGTGAAATGCCAAACACTTCACATTACTTACTTGACGATTTCTTGAAACCTGAAAAGAAACGTTCGTTGTGTGAAACTTTTATGTACATACACACAACACATACAGTTAACGCTTTTAGGAAATTTACGATTATTACATAATACAGATTATTTCGAATCAGTTCGAAACATCAATATGTAATTTTATAAACTTCAGAATTTCACGAGCAAGTATATTCGGCAACATGAAAATAATACTAATTACACTTTTAATGGTTTACATTATTGCTCTACATGTAAAATGTCACGACGCTCTTACTGAAAAGACATCATCGCTTTTAAACGGCAATATAATTCAGAACAGAGACTTTTGGGATCTGCAGTCTTGGTTATTTCTTCGCACTCACGTTGTTAATATAAACGTTATAGTATTGGAAAATTTCCAAATAGATATTAAATCTTTCACGACAGAATTCATTCGGTCTTGCCACAAACATTTAGAAGAACAAATACCTTTCACTATAAAAACCCACGTTTTTCGTGATGAACACGAGTTTATCACACACGAAATGTACGATAAGGATAAAAATGAATTCGATCCAGCCAGAAAAGTGACCATAATTACCAAGAATTTTGAATGTCTACGAAAGAAAAGTCGGAAAGAAGTAAGAAATTTTCATTTTGTCATTATATGGAATATAGAATTATTGGTGCGAATTTTAAGAATAAAATCCAGACGGGTATTTTTCAAACCCACCGAAATTTTTTCAATCATATTTGTTGAAAAAGTTGTAACAAATTGTGAATATTGGGAGATGCGAGCATCCGACCTACTTTATAAAATATGGAAGCATTCTAAAATTTTGATGGTTATCATTACAGCTCCTTGTATTAAAGACTCGAACAAAATTATGTGGTATGAACCGTTTTATGCGAACAATGCATCATGGGGTCGAATATGTAAAGTTGACGTCGAGATTGCTGCTGGATACTTTAAATGTAAAAAAGATAATAATTTTCAAGGATATCCTTTAAAAGTTACAATGTTTGAACGATCTCCTACAGCTATAAAAAGAAATTCACCAAAGCATGTAGTGGGAAATTACCTCTGCAAACATGTCGATAAATCTGGCCAGTATGTGGGATTGGATGGTTGTTTCTTAGGAGAAATTGCCAACGTTTTGAATTTTTCAACGGTAATTAAGGAACCAAGAGATAGAGAACACTTTGGAAATAAAATTGAAAATGGTACGTTCACCGGTAGCATTGGCGATATAATTTATGGAAAAGCCGATTTTTCTGGAAATTCAAGATTTTTAATGTCGTATGCTACAAACGATGTCGACTATACCGTTCCGATATATGCCGATGTATTATGTTTTATTGTTCCGAAGTCGTTACAGATACCTCAATGGAAGGCTATATTTCGTTGTTTTAATTCCAAAACTTGGTTGATCATTACCGGAGTTTTTATTCTTTGCGTATTATACTGGTTATCCATAAAAGTAAAACATTGGTATTTTGACGATATCATAAAGGCAATATTGGACATATTCTTAATTTTCATATCAACTCCCATGAACATTACTAAGTTGCCTCGTCGATTCTTTCTAAGTATTTGCTTAATATTTGTGATTATAATCAATGGAATATTCCAAGGTACTTTGTTTACGTCGTACAGCACGACAACTTATTATCCCGACATTGACACACTGGAAGAACTCGATAAATCGGGATTTAGTATAGTAACATCTTTAAATATATTTACTACAGATAATTCAAAAATATTTCAAGGTCTTCGCAAACGAGTTTTACCTCACCATGGAAAAGCATTGTCGTATATCTCCTTCGTTAAAAATGCGTCAACGATAGAACGAAAACACGATGCCGAGTTTTTCATCAATCTACAATTTATTAATAATGAAGGCGAACCGCTCTTACACATTGTTAAAGAGTGTCCCATTAGTTATTTTGTTTCGTATCTTATTCCCAAAGGTTCACCGTTCATAGAAAGTTTCAACGAAGCCATATACAAATTTTTAGAAATGGGATTAATGCTTAAGTGGTACCAAGACTTTGTGGATGGACTGATTGCAGACAAACTGGCAACACAACCTTATCACAAAATCGACGATTCCTATTCCTTGGAAGATATACAAGGTGCATTCTTTATTTTAGGTTTTGGATATATTTTCTCTATTGTTGCTTTTATTGGCGAAATTATTGCCGATAGAATTTTACAAAAATACAACAAAAGAAAACTTTGTGTTCGTAATATACACTACATTCCATAATTCCAGATGTATTATCAAAAATTGATGGCTCGCATGATGGCGAGAGACAACATAATCGTCGAAGTTTATCAATAAATGAAGTAGGTACATATTATATAAATATTTAAAAAAATCTGTGACTTCTTCTACCTTCTAGAAAATGTAACAGTAGTTAAGTGATAATTACAGAACAAAAGAGGAACAAAACTTTCCAGCATTGTAATAATTGTAACCAAGAATGACAAATCCGTTGGGAAAGGTGTGCATGTTCGTTCCCAAGGAGAAAACTTTAAAGTAGATTAGTTTCAATTATTGTAAATAAGTTAATAAAATTATTAACAATGTGAGAAACTGAATATCATTTTCATTGCTTTTGAGACAACCTCGTATACCTATTTAAAAATAAAATAAAAAATCCTAGTTGACCGATAAAACTTTTGTTTTAACCATAAAATGTATGACTCTTATAAATAAATTAAATGAAGCAAACCTTCCATGGGTAGATACATGTAAAATTTTTTCTTAAAGTTTAGTACAACTTCTCAAGTTTGTTGCTTAGAAACGTCACGAGACAAATTTAAAGGATCAAAATCATGAATCCTCAAGGCGATGACTCTTATAGATCGGAAATTTCGCAACTGCGTCAAGTAAAATGATAAAATTTATAACAGTGTCGTTACTTTAAAGCTCTATATTTCACAGTAACTACTAAGTATTAATACATCTTTTTTTTATAGTATACTCGTATATACAACAATGTACAATATTATAAATTAGTTTACATTATAATAAATAATATTAACAATAAATTATATTTAAATTTTTAATATAACATGTTTGTTCATTAAATGCTTTGAAATATATAATATTTAATATTTGAAAATCAAACTTATTTACATTAGAATTTGATAAAACAACAAAAAAGCACTTTACCGAAAAATGTTCAAGAAAATAATTACATTTTAATGTTTAACAATAAATATAAAACTTTAATACCAATAATAAAACGATGTTTTTATAGTGATGTGATAATTAAATTTTATTCAAGAAATTAAAAGCTCCCGGTACAAAATGGGGAGCGGAAGCTCGAGTAAAGGCAATCATCAATTTGATTCTAAAACTTCATTATAGTTTCTTCGTAAGTATTTTCTATTCATTAAAAATTTCTATTTAAACTGCCAACTGCATCAATAGCAAAAGCTGGTTTAACTAACTTTCTATTAGTAATATAGGTTTTTTTCTAAAAGAGGTCTAACCAAGTTCTAAGTAAAAATGATGGCCAGTTAATTATGAATATTCTAGTTAGGCAATAATCGACCCTGTTTTCAGTGAAAACTACAATCATTATTAAGCTTCTTTTAATTTCACATATTTTTTGTAAATATAAATTTGTTACACGTCGTTATCTAAAAATTCAGTTCATATTTAGAGTAATATAATTTTTATAATATTAAGTTCAGTATCTAAAAGTTAATTAAAAGTAAGCATTTTTCACATTTTTAGACGATACATAATTAGATTTCCAACAAATTTATTTATATCTATATTAAACTTATTTGAATAAAAAATAACTTACAATGCTGTTATTTGGTAAAAACATTTTTTAAATTTTTATTAACATACCATCATCGTAAATCATAAATTATTTCCAACACCAGATAAAATACATAATGTACATTTTTTAATAAAAAATTACATTTAATCATTTATATTTTAATATAAAATAAAAAATTTCACGTTCTTGTTAAAAGTGGAGAACTAAAATGCAAAGGTAGGTACTACAAATTTCGAGTTATTACTGCGACGCTTTTTTCAGTTTCACACTTTTTGAATTTCATTTTACGATTTCTGGATATCAAATGACAAATCTGGATTGCAATTGACGATTTCGGAACAGGAATTGACAATTTTTATCAAAACGCCGAACACGATTACGGAACAAATACTAATATAATATACAAAATTCTATTCGTAGAGCTGTATTGGTTGTATTTTCCTGAAAATTTTCATTTTTTTAATTTCTTTGAGAAAACAATTTATTCATTTTTTTTAATTTATCGCTTTTTATTCATAGAATTTTCATTTATAGAAAACTACATTATACTTCCTACATAAAACAATTTTTTTTGTGACATATCCTACCGCTCACCGTTACATTACAGCCTTCATAATGCCGGCACTGCTTTATAGGATTATAGCCTCAGTCAGAGCATCCATCAATATACGTCGTGTATCGTGCTATACTCATGCAAAGAGCACGCGGAGAATGATGTGTAAAGATTACCCATCGTGAATTTTGCTACTCCCTCGGGCTAAAGCCCTCGTGACAAGAAATACTGAAAAAGTCCCTCAGGGAAATCCAAAGAACATCATCCTCCAAGTACTGTTAGGTAGGGGACCTGAAAACTGTATACCAGCGATCGTCAAGCTAATGGGTTAGCGAAGAACTCTTAGTGATCTGCAGGGAAATTTTGAATTTTAAAATTAAAAAATAAATGCATAAATAAATATTGATATAAAATCTCCATTGATTTTTGAATATTTGGTTTTGTAAAAATTAAAAAAAATAAAATAAATATTTTATTTGTTTTTGACGGCGGGTCGGAGAGTCGGATAAGCAAAAAATCGGCGAGAGAATAACTATTTATGGTACAAGTGTGTTATATGACAAATAAGTCACGCGAGAAAGTTTAGCCCGCGAGGCCGAGAGGGCTATTTTCTTAGTGACTTATTTGTTATTAACACACGCGTGGCATACAAGATTTTATCCAATATCTCGCAATAATAGTTTAAAATGTAATTAAATGTTTTGACATTTGACGTTTTAAAATGTCAGATTTAAATTATGAAAACTAGTATAAAGTAGATGTAATAAATAATTAGGCATAATTATTAAAAATGTGAGCGAGTTATAATATTAACCCCACTCATAAGTTACATAAGTCACTAGTGAGTTATATGTTATTTTACTTATTTAAAAAACCATAGTTATACCTCTATTATTGTGAGATATTGGATAAAATCGCTTTTGATATTTTGCAATTTTTTCATTAAATTTTGAATTGAATGAATAAAATTGATTTTGATTATTTTGAAGTAGGTACCTAAGTGATTTTATTATAATTTTGAATTTGTCCCAAATTTTGGACGATTGAATTGTTTTGTATGAGAAGATATTTTTTTTAAATTAAAATTGAAGATTGTGAAAGATTAAATTGGAATCATAATAATTCTGTTAATTTAGATAAATTAGAATACTGAAGTTGAAATTACAACCATATCAATCTTTTAGAAAACACAAAAAATGCACTAAACACTTTTCAGAAGGAACTAAAATGTTCTTAAGTTATCGCATGCAAAATACACTGCAAGTATAAATTATCGCAAACGTTTTCACCATACAATGGCATCATCAGGCGATGGCGTTTGCGATAATTTATGCTTTGTATATTTTATATGTAATAACTTTAAAAAAATTTTAGTTCTGAAGTGTTTGTGCATTTTTGTGTTTTCTAAAATATTGATATGGTTAATATCGAGTCACACTACTTAAACCCCGTATCAATTGACTATTGAAATTACAAGGTATCAAAACATAAATTTGATAGCAACGCGTGTGCTGTGAGTTATCTCGTTCTATTTGCGTACCATTTACGTATTTCAAGTATTGAAATTTATTTTGAAATTTGGATTTTATTTAAAACTGGGAAAGAGTCTCATTTTGTTCGATATACCGAAATTAGAACCGATGTTATTGGAGTTTTATTTTGTTTTTCCGACCCCCCCCCCCTCCCCCCCAGATTTCATGGCAATATATAGGTGAGTGATTTACAGGCGTGTCTGTATCTCGTATCTTGTTCTCCACTCATTTCTATCAGCCCATTCTCCATCTTGCAGTCCTTGAGCTTCCATCGCTTCACCACCTCCTGCGCCCACGTTCTTACCGGTCTTCCGCGCTTTTTCTTAGAGCTGGAAGTCCAATTCCACATTTTCTTTGTCCCCATTCTCTGCATGTGTCCATACCACTTTAGCCTTTTCACTTCAAATGTATCTATTATTGGAAACGGTACAACTGCGTCTACAAAAGTCCATCTCCAAGGCTCGAAGTTTATTTTTGTTCTTCGCGTTTATTACCCATACCTCCAAGCCATAGATTGATAAACTCTCAGCAATTGTTTTGTAGTTTTCTGTTATTTTATCGTAGCTCTTCGAAAAAATTTCATATTTTACAAAATGTATTTTTCAAATTTAGATAGATAATCTTATATCAAAAAATATTTTTTAAAGAACTAAAAACACTAAAATGAAATACAAAGTCGTCGCGCATTTAAAAAAAAAGTATGTTAGTGGTTTGAAAGGGTGAGTTTAGTGGTCCACAAAGTCCAAAAGATTGGCGACCGTTGCTGTATGCTATGAAATAGCAAAAGTTTTAAGAACCATAAAAATGAAATTTGTCGAAAGAATTTTTTTAAATAAACCCAACAAAAAATACCTACCCCTAGCTATAGAGGGATAAGACCAATAGGACCAAGTACCTGCACGCACTATAATTCAAAAAGTTTGACATTTAGTTTCAAAACTTTAGCAATATTATTGATATAATTCTTTTTGTATTTTAATTATATTTTTTAATAATTAATTTAATTTTATTGTATCTATATTATATTTTGGCTTATCTTCGACAAAATATTAAAATCAGTCTGTTCGTAAATATTGATTACTTTATATTTGTCTACATACTTTTAATATAAATTATTAATAAAAATCAAGTTAAATGAAGATCAAATATTATTTTAAATTTAAATTTTTAGAAATAAAAAATAATACTAAACTCATAATATACTTTGTTCAGAATTCAGAATACTTTGTGTACAAAATGTAGTTATGTACTTCAGTCGAGTTGTAACTAAATGTATGCAGCAGGTGCAATGAGTGCACAGAACAATGAGAGTGGGAAGCTGAAACACTCAACCTCCTCACCAAAATGCTGGAGCCAGGCTGCTCTTGAAACGCCTCAAAGTCAGCAAGGAATTGACTGAACATCTTAAACTTATACAAATAACTTCTGAATTCAAAATTTAATGACAATGTCATTTTAATAATTATATCCAACAAAATTTTGATATAGGATTTTGTGGCTATCTCTATATATGTTACAAAAAAATTTCACTTTCTCACAAATCAATTAGTAATTTATTTTATTTTTTATAACAGTAAATTTGTAAGAATCTGTAGCACCTACTTGCGTCTACACTTTTATTAATACTAAGTTGTGCAATTAGTATCATGCATAGTTCAATATTTCCTTAACATAATTAAAATTGCATTTTACAATAATTTGTAAATAATAAGTTAATTAATATTTATTTTTTCTAGTACACAAATAACCAAATGTATTGGAAATTTAAATAAGTTAACAAAAGAAAATGTCAGCAATTCTCCTAAAATGCAATTAAATGTAAGTAGGTGAATCTTTTAAACTACTAGAACAAGCACTGCAAATTCTATGATCTTTCGGATTAACAAGAGTGCATTTGGAACATTGAGATCCACCAATTTCCATTACATCTTGAACCTTCACTTTACTTTTCCCACACATTTCACAAATCTTACTCGATAATTCATTCAAATATGTACATGTAGTACATTGCCACTTACTTAAATCGTTTTTTAAGATTTCTTTGGTGTGTTGATCCTTAATTTTAGGGCTTATCCTGTCGCTTGTTTGATTTTGTTTTTGTTTTCTTACATCTAAAGTTTTGCTATTTGAAGGTCGACTATTTTCTATCACAGCATTTGTTAAAGCAGTTTGTTTCTCTACAGATGGTAACGTGTTAGTATTTTTAATGTATCCATTTACTGCTTGCTTTTGTAAAACTCCTTCCTTTTCGTTTGTAGGTTTTAATACCTCATAAACATGTTGTTCTCTTTCGCGATCTTTAAATTTTGGTATACTCTCGTTCGTTTTACTTGCTTTATCATTTAGGTTCAAATTATTTATTCCGTCTTCTACATTATTAGATTTGACTTTTCTGGCTTCCTTAACAGCATTTTTTGACTTTTTACCATCGGAAGAAAATGTTAAAAGATCGCCTCTTTCTCCTAAATCTTTAGAATAACCTTGACTTTCTAGATCTCGATAAACAAAATCCCAGTTATCAATTGTGTCTGGATTAACTTCTTCCTTATCCGAAGAATTTTTGAGACTGTTTTTTGTGCTGAATGTTTCACTTCTGGCGTTTCCAACATCATCTACAGTGTCATAATGATGTGAGCCTTGTGACTCGAGCTCTATTAATTGTGCAGTGGGACAAACGTAAGGAGGAGGTGGAGGCGGAACTATATAACCGTTAGGAAAATAATTAGCAGGATAATAAACAGGTTTGGCTATATTTTGATATGCATAATGTTGAGGACCTATGGTGGCATAGGTAGGACAAGTATTATTGTAATAATTGTTGGTTCCGTATATACAGGGAGTGGAAGATACAGAAGCATGTGAGTGTTGTAAGGGAGGAAATGAGTGAGTTGAAAGTGCAGCCGTAGGGTGTGCATTGCCTAATAACCGAGAATTCACGATAAAAGGATCTGTACCTTGAGAATAGCTGCGTGTATGCTGTTGAAACTGTCGTTCGTGAAAGCGATAGGTCAACGCCTGAACAGACTGTTTGAGACTACATAAATGTGATTCTCGAAATTCTAAAACTTCTAACCAGCTTACTTTAAAACTTAAAGAGACTTCTTCCCAAATAGCTTTTAAAATCTGAAAACAGAAAAATTCCAAAAGTTAATAATCCAGTCAACGTTGCAAAAAGGAGTTTGCATGGAAATACTAATTCAAAACTGGAATTTTTTGCTTCAAGTTTATTGTTCAAGGGTAAATTTGTTGAAAAAAATCCTAAAACTCATAATTTCATAGATTGGCCATCCTATGCTAAAAATAGATATCAGCAAACAAACTAAACTAGATGTTTAGATTTTCGTAAAAAAAAAAGATTATTTCTAGCTTCATTTCTTATAGTACTGAGAATCTATTCTTAGATCATTCTTATTAGATTTTGAGATCTTTTATTTGAAAAAAGCTATTATTTTTAATTTTTTAATCTCAAGAATCAGCTTGTGCATTCAATAAGAAATTCCATCATCCAATTTACTGAATAATAATTATGTTATGATTTGTTTGTTATGATAATAATTTTTGAACAATTTATACGAAAAAAGTTACAGTACTATACTAGTTCTAGTACATGTACTAGTAGAACATATTATAGGAAAGACCAGCCCACAATTTAACATTTTTTGAACTTTTTTCACAAAAACCATCTTGCCATCCGAGCCTGATGGTCTGTTTTCAGAAGCAAAACTAAAGGATTTAAACAAAGAATTGCGTTTCCCAGTTATTTCCATACAAAAGTGACTGGACTACTATTCTAGCAACAAAACAAAAATTTTAATTTACCTGGCATTCTACATAAGCTATCAGCGAATCCTGTGACATGTTAATAACTTGATCTGGACAGATAGGTTCGTCTAAGACTAAAATGCCATCGCCATTTCTCCTATAACCCATTATTTCAAAAATAATTTCTGCGCCCACTAAATTAGCATCAATTTGATGTTTATAAAAACCGGAGTATAACTACAACATTGCATTATCGTAATTAAATTAAGACTTCATGCAAAGACAAAAGCTGTACCTGTATTTGTTTATACTCTTTTCTCCATGGTTGATTTAAAAGATTAGCTGCATACATTCCAATTGCATTCCAACCCAATGCAGCTCTGTAGCCACTGAAATCTTTTTTAACACTTGCCGAACGATGTAAAACATCGGCAGTTTCCCGAAAATAAAACTTTTGATTGTGAGGAGCGAGGCACAAAAATTCTCGTATGTATTCTAAAAAAAAAACGTTGAACATCTCCGACAAATAAATGTTAATAAAAAAATAACCTTCCAATTTATTGCGCTGCTGAAGTTTCTGAGGACTCTCTTCCAATTCCAGGTAACTTAAATGTAACGAATCTATTTGTTTTCGTATCTCAAGTAATCTGTCCTGTGTGTAATATCCGTCCATTGTCAATTCTTTTAAATAGGTCATTTAATCGGGTGCCTAAAATTAAATTCTGTTAAAAACTACCCAATCAATTTGTTTGATAATTCGTTAATCCACCTGCTTGATTCAAGACACATAAAATTAACACAAAATTTGTTATGTAAATTACAATAATTTAAATATCATAACCGCACTTTATGTAAAACTGGGTTGCAAAAATTAGCGATTTAAAAATAACAATCCATCCCGTAAAATACCTCGCCAAAAATATAATCTAGATAGAAATGGATACTAGGAAGTAAATTGGTGCATTAAAAATACTTATTCAATTTAGTGAAAATAATCGAATGACAATTTGTTGTTGTTGCTGTTGCGATATTACATTAAAGTGATTCATAGGTTGCTCACCTGTTTTGTATTATATGTTTTTGCTTTTGGTAAAAATCGTAATTCATTTCAAATCTACATAAATGGAAAAAATTCTTACACTATGACTAATAAAAAATAGGTAATCTTAAAATTGGATTTCATCCAAGCTTTGACTTTTTTTAAAATTTCATTTTATTGTACTCTCAATAGATGTCCTATAATTTGACGTTTGAATTTTTGAATAACCAATTATTTTGGACGAATTAGCCGATTGCGAATTTTGATTGTTAAATAGGAATTTGAATTTTGTACGTAATTTTGCGTAAATAAGGCCGATATTTTCAGATACACCTAGACCAGGGCCGGATTAACCATAAGGCTGGTTAGGCTATAGCCTAGGATCCGAGCTCATTGGGGGCCCTTAAATATAGTCCCCGTTTTTTTTCCATATCAAAAAATATCATTTGTCCTCTTTAATGCTAATAGATTTTATTGGGATTTTACTAAACCTAAATTTTGCTAAAAAAAAGGTTGCCGAAAAATAGTAATTTGTCCCACTTTACAGAAGGTGGGCGCTCAAAATATCAGCTTAAAGCCCAAGTAAGACCTAATCCGGCCCTGACATAGATGTTTACAGTACCGTTATAGCAGTGCTTTTCAAAGTGGGGGGCGCAGAGTCCTGCAAAGGGGGGCGCGGACCACTTTTAAATTTAAAACTATTTAAATATATTTTTCCACGTATTTTTCTTAAAACTTATAAATAAGAACAATTATTACTATAGCAATTCATAATCAGTCAGATATCACATTATCAATACTTTTGACATCCATCAAAATTCTCCGTTCAAAAATTTTCATTTTTTCGATTTAAAATTTTAAAAAATAAATTTTTTAAAAATTAAAAGTAAAACAATACTTGATCAAAATGGGTATGGGTGATACACAATTATCTGATATGAAAGCAACATATTACCCACCTTCGATACAGCCGGGGTTTATGGGTGCTCATCCTCCTGTTAAAAATGGTTATGGGTCCCTGTCGGAATCTGCGCACGTCAGTTACTTTCAAAATTACAGAAACGAAAATTTAAGTAAAATGCAGGTAGGTACAATATTTAAATTAAATGTTCTTTTACTCTGAGTAAAATATTTAGATGCCACCGTACGAATGGGGCATGATGAACACGCCATACAGTCCCAGACCGGATATAGCGGCAAGTGGGAAAGGTACCAATTGGAATCGAATGCTTCATATGCCTAGGTCACCTGTTACATTTCTTGACCCTGGAAGGCAGCAGGAAGTTGATGACTTTTATAAAGTATACACTACAAAATTTGAAGATAATTTTTTACTAATTGTTTACTTTAGGCGGCCCAAATGCACCGTGATCAATATAAAGATCATGCAGGTCGTTTACATCCTCTAAATTACTTCAAGAAAGCTGACTACAGATTCCAATGTCCACCAGATCTCACAAGGTACTTTCATTGTTTTGTCTTTTAAGATTACTTGTATTTAATTATTATGTTTTTATTAGCACGTACTTGAAGTATCCACAATATTATGTGAAATACAAGGATCCTCCAGTTTTACCCATAACATTAGACAGAAGTTATCGTAGCCCATATTTACCTCAAAGAGCTTTAACTGGAAGATATGCACCAAGCAGTGACATCAGTTATAAACGATAGAATAAGATTAACAAATTTAAATTATATCTACTCACCCATACATATCTAAAAAAAAAATTAGTTAAAGTTACCTAATTACTTAAGTCAATAAAGTTCTTTTTTTAAAATTTTTTAAAATTTAATTTATGTTTTTTATTCTTTTTTAATTATTTATAAATAAAAAATCGGTCAATGAGAAATATAAAAAAAAATTAATCTACTTATTTAAATATCACATAAAAAAGAAAATTGGATTGAGGAAAATTTGCAATCATTTTAAAAAAATCAAACTTTTAATGAATAAATAAAATAAAATTATTACTGAACATTACTTTTAACAATAGTTTAAATTCTAAACATAAAGCTGCTAGAAAAATCGGGCATTTTTCCAACTGCATGCTGAAATTCTAATAAACTTATTTTGGAATTTCCTTGTAGATCGATAGCCTTTAAAAGCTAAATAAAAATGTTATTAATGTTTTTACAGCATAATAATTAATGAGTAAAACGCACCGTACTGCTGATATGGTTTACTTCTTCTTTACTTAAACGTCGATGATCTCTTTTTGTCAGTCTCCTGATTGCTTTGGTAATATCTTCTTTAGTGATGAATCCATCGTCATTTAAATCTAAAGAAATTATCATAAAAAAGTGGAAATTTACCCAACATTAGAAATTTACCATAAACATAAAATGCCCAAGTTGCTTTTATTTTTTCAGGACAATTACTTGACATAATTGAGCATAACTCTAACATGTCCTCAAAAGACAAGCAGTTGTCTTTCAAAGAAGAAAACACTTTAAAAATTCTATCTCGGAATGGATTGAACTAAATAAAGAATATGGTTAAAAACGAAATTTAGGACAGGTATCTCACTTACTTTCAATTGAGGAAAATGTTCTATGATTAAATTCATATGATAACGACGCTCTATATCAAACTTTACATCATCAACATTCAAACGTGAAAAAACATCAAGCAGCCTAGAAAAACATTACTTTTGTTTTTTAATTTTTGCTAAAATAATAAATTTATTACCTTAATATTTCACTGCGGCGCAAATATGTTAATTGTACATATTCATCCAGAATTTCTTCTGAAATTACAATGTGCACATCTTTACTCGATGAACCCCCCATTTTAGCATATTAATGTTATTATTAAACATTACTTACATTATTATTATCTTATCTCATTATTATTTATTTCGAAATAACTACATCTATACATTTATTTAATAGGTATCTTAATAATCAGTCTTTACTTAAAATATTTATTTAATTTGTAGTGCCATATCTATTATACCAAACAAATATTGATTATCAAAATAATGATATAAAGGAAAAGTATCGTAACATAAAAACGTGAGTTTATTTCTAAATTAAAATATAAAAAATCACATAAATTTAATAATAAACTGAAGTATCAAACTCACCTGTTCCATTTCATCTCATGCACCAGTCTTCCTGAATATCAATCGATATAAGATTAATGGAACCAAATTAAAAGATATAAAGCACTTGGTAATTTAAATCACTTTGTAAGTAAAAAAAATAAGTAATTTCTTGGTCATGAACAAACACAAATTTTTAAATACGTCAAAACTAGAATATTTGAATATGGAATTATCAATTGAAGCTAGGAAAAATATCTCACCAAAATTCAAACTATCAATGAAAACATAAATAGGTCTGCTTAAAGTTGATATTTTCAAAAAAAATGTTGTTCATTTTTAATTGAAACAAGTAAAATAAAAAGAATAATCTTTATTAAAATTTATAACAAAACAACTTATACGAAACCATTAAACTAATGTAAAATTCTTACGACAAAAACCGACTTAATCAAGTATTCAATCAATATAAATTAATAACCTAACCTTTGATTAAACTAATTAGTGCATTAAAGTAAATTATTGCACTACTAACTTTAATGCACATAAAAAATAATCGAAATTTATTATAATTTACCCAATTTGCTAAAATTCTACCTAAAAATCACAGAAACTATTTTCTGATTGTTACAATAAGATTTATATACAATGGATTCAAATCACAACAAAAATTTTATTAATTACCACAAATTTTTATCAGCCTTTCAAACAATATTAAGAATTTTTACAATTCTTGTCAAGATAATTTACTTTCTCCACTGAACGTAATAATTAGTAAGCGCTTACTTTTAATAAAATTACCTATTAAAAATTAATAAATTATTTATAGAATTAAGCAGTCAAATAAAAATATAAAAATATTTTTAGTACTACCCAGTACTTACAAGTTTATTAAACACTCCAATTATCATATTTAGCAATAATACAATTTAACGATAATTATAAACGGTTTTAGTGGTTCCATTAGCACAAAGTTGTCTGATCATTCCAGCCCTGTTTGTAACTTGACTGGAAGAAACCTCTAGTCATCTGATGCTAGTATTTTTTACATCATCGTCTCCAAAATTGATTACTTTTCGAATCCTTTCCACATTTCCTCCCCTTCTAACATTCTTGTTATTTTCACTAACATCTTTTTCGGTAGATATAATATTAAGGCGATCTTGTAAAACACCCTCTTTATGTTTAGATTGACTAGAATTGCTACACTCGGTTTTATTTAGGCCAACATATCCACTTGGTTTTAAAACTTTCAATTTATCATTTTCAGCTTCTTTCATTATATAATCTACACTTTTGCCTCTGGTAACAGCAAACACATATTTTCTCGCAATGCGCAGCATACTTTCAGTGGTACCGCCTTCGGAACGTGATCCATTAACAAATAAGTTGGGCAAAAAATTACGAATCACTCGAGCCAATACAGATGCATACACTTTAAATTGAGGATGTTTTATATCAATGTTTTGCATACGCAATGCTTCTGCTACGGCCCACATCAACTTCTAAAACAAAAGTTGATTTAAATCACCATTAATTTACTGGGAAATTTTAAAATTGCACATTGAAAATCAAAATTAATTAAACTCATCTGCTAGTATTAGTAATTTATTATTTAAAATTTACTGATAACTAATATTAATTTCGTTTTTCTATTAGCACAAATTATTTTAACATATTATTATCAAAATTTAATTGGCCATTAAAGATACATACTGCACTGTATTAGAAAAAAATTACTACCTTTTTACGATTATCAGTGATATTTTGAGCTGTTGAGGAAGACGTTGAAACTTTAGTTGCATTATGAATTCCGTCGGTCCCTTTCTTCATATCTTCGCTCAAATTCTTAACAGCTTTGCTGGGCTGTTCACAATCACTATCTGCTCTTTTGCGTTTTCTATCATTAGTACTGGAACTTCTCAACAGCTTCTCGGGAGAAGTAAACAAAGCTCTTTTGGGAGTTAACTTCCGTTTAGGCGGATATAAACTCGAAATTGCTATCGAAAAAAATTAAAACATGATGTAAGAATTTCAACTTTAAAAAAAAACTTACTCATTTTTGCAGGAGATGTTTTTAAAGGTGAAGGAAATAATGCACGTCTCGGCGTTCTACGTGTGGCTGATTGGCTCAATTCAGCGGTTGGAACAACTGTAATTTTACATTTAGTTCAAGAAACCAAATTATTTAAAACTTTAAATTTCTACCTTTTGAATGGGACTGTGTTAAACCTTCATTATCGCGTTTTTGACAGGGACTTTGAAAGAGAGCCCTTTTAGTAGCACTAAGTTTACAATTAGAAGTAGAGGTAGAAGCAACAGAATCTGTACCATCATCGATACTGTACATTCTAAGACGCCTTGAAAATCTCTTTTTAGCTGAACTGCTAGGCGTTATTTTTTTTCTAGGACTTTTAACGGGAGTCTTCTTTCTTGGACTCTTATGCTTAAGCATTTGGGATTTTCTGAAAAAAAAAAAACTTTAAAATTTGAAAATTGAATGAAAGAAAAAATAACATTTACCTCACGTCTACCATAATTTGTCTGGTTCTGGCGCCAAACGCACAACTACCAGATACAGAAGAATTTAAGGAATCTTTGGAAAATGTAATTCTTCGCCTTGCTAAATGACTCAGACGTTTACCGGGAGACTTTGCTGTTCGTTTTAAGCGACACTTATGTTTTGAAGGACTTTGAACAGCATTAATGCCAAACACAGTGCAGCTGGATTGCGTTTCGGCACCTATACATCTTTCCGTGTACTTTGTACACAAACTTTCAAAATCTTCGCTAAGAGTATTTCTGTTGAAGCTAAAAATAAAATTTTAAAATAATGCTAATCGCTTTACTGTATTTACCAAAGTAAATTTTATTCTTCTTTGATTACAATAAAATTAACCACAAAAAGAAAGATTTTTAAGAAAGTTTAAGAATTATTAACTTGAATTTAATGTTCTACATTTTAAATATATTTTATGTTGATTTAACTTAGTTAGGAAGTGTACACAAATTACGTAAATATGATTTTTATAATTTTGGATCCCCTTCTCCCTCTTGTAAGCGTATGTAACATTTTATACAACCCCTTTCTTATGTAAGGATTATTTAAGAAATATTCTGTTTGTTTAGCCGTGATGTAGTAAAACTTATTCATAATCACTTTTAACAAATTAAGTAGACTACATCTAACTTAATTTGTTAAAAGTGATTATTTAGAAAATGTTTGTATTGTGACATATTATCCACACTCGCAATTGAACGTAGTTATGCAGAAACCTACCAATCCAATAAAACACTTTTTGAGAAAATAAATAAATAAGATTTAATTTTAAAAATTGTATTGGATAGAACACTTCGAAAGACAGCTGTGAAAGTGCTTTTATATCCTTAAGTCAATTATTTCTAAGTTATCTATCAGCCAAAAATACCATTTCCTGATTTTGTACAAAAATACTCAAATTATGTGGGTTGGTAGTTTTATGCATAATAATAAAGAGCTACAAAAATCCATTTTAGCTTGTTGAATTTTTTCTAGATTTTTTCCAGTCAAAGAATAGTACCTAATAAGCCCATTTTAGTAATTAACTCATTTTTCGAAAATTGTGGATTGGTAGGTTTCTGCATAACTACGTCCAATTAACCCTGCGTGTGAGCTATGGGTCTTTTAAGGAACAGTGATACATGTGTTTTCCATAAGAGCGTAAAACGTGACTCACACACAGGGTTAATAATCATTAATTAACCATCCATGGAACTAATACTCGGGGTGATACTATCATATTATATACCTACTATTATAGGCAGATTTAGGGGCACGTGCCCCTCCCAGACGCTTAAAAATAACAAGAAATCAAGAAGACAATCCTAAATCTGAGAACACTTTTTGCCTGTCTCGCCCTTGTGACCCTCCCCCTAGCTACATGCTAGCAATGTAAATCGTACCTTTTGAAGACATATTTTCTCATATAAAAATCGCTTTTACAGCAAAATGTATTAAACATTTTTTGTTGAAAATTGCATTCTCTTCATTTTTATTTATATACCTACATTTTTCTATTTTGCCACACTGTACCCGATACAGTGACTTAAAAAAATCTCGGTTATTAAAATTAATCTGTATCCCAGATGGTATCACGTCTATATTTCGTCAGTGTCGTAGAAATACCACGTAAGTCGAAATTTTACAAAAATAAAATTTTAGTTGAAATGGATAGACTCTAGACGATATGTTGATTTTTAGTAAAGACGAAAAAGAACATAATGAACATTGTTCATAAAGAACATACCACTTACGTGGTATTGCTACGACACCGATGATTTATAATATAATATTTTTTATAACATAATATACATCTATATTTCAATATTGAAAGAATTACCTATCTGTATCCGCCCCTGACAGAGAACGAAGAAAGGTTATTAGAGTTATTATCGACGACTGTGAGTGGGCTTGCTCCACAAGCAGGTGATGCCGATAATAGTGTATTGCCACAGCCAAACAATCAACCATCGTCAAGGCCTATTTTACCATTAAGCACGTGCCTCTAGGACCCAATGGTTAGAGGGCGCCCACTCAACATCTAAGATTAACCCAAGAGTACCTGAGCTAGCCCAGGGAATTGTTTTGTACCCAAATCAGTTTATAAAATCCCACGAGCCCTAAGGTTAATAGTTATTAAATTTTTCTTAAGGGTATATAATATTTTCTGAAGGGTACATATTATTGTAATGAATAAATTTATTGATAAGAACCCAAATAAAAGATTATAAGTGATGTAGAGATTTGGGTTATAAGTGACAACATCGTAAAAGAACCCCCGAGATAAGAGAGCCAAGAACCACAATGCAAAAACAATTTCAAAATTACTTTTTCATTGTGGCGCCTTAAATCTTGGTAAACTAAAAAAGAGTTAATCAAAAGTTTATCTCTTATCACTTGTTTATGTAACAGATAAGTGCAAAATTAAGATAAAGCTTTATCAACACAAATTAATGTAAAACAATTCAAAAACTTCCATTTAAACTAAAAATCTAGCTGGTTTTTTGGTTTTATTTTAAAAATTTATAGAACTTACTGTAATCCATGGTATCGATAGTTCAGAATATCTGGCCAACTTTCCGAATTGAAATCCGTTTCCTTACATCTGATAAGAAGAGACTCCTTCTTTGATGAGCTTTCACATTTCTCAGACGTCGAAGCACCTTCATTATTAGAACTACTTTCCGGATTGTTCCAAAACAAATGTGTATTTTCTTTAATTTTACCTAGCATTTCATCTATAGTAATTTGTAAAATTGTAACACTAGGAGGAGGTAATACACCCATGATAGATTCTTGAGCACGCTTAAATAATTTTCTATCAGTTTGAGTTACATACAACTCCTCGCCTTCTTTGTGAACAGCATGAATAACTGGTTTAAAGCGCGATTCTAAAACTTCATGATCTGAAAACAATTCTGGGCTAGAATCTAAACACTGCTGCTTCTTCAATATTGACTTTGCAGGAATTGCACTTTTTATTTCTTTCGATTTTCGCCGCACCTTATTACTTCCGGCATTGCCTGCTAATGTATTCGTTACATTCAAAGAATCCCTTTTTATGCTAACAATTTTAGACAATTCTGTAGCTTTTGCAATAATTGCAGAGCAATCTGTAATTGTTGTTGTGGCCTTTATCGAAACATTTGAAATTTCAATATTTTTAGAACATCCGCTATCAGCATTTTCATTTGTTAAAGAACTTTCAACTTTTTGATATTCAGGAGACTTTGAAATGCTACCAGAATTATCGATGATGGTAGCAACTTGAGGCGAATTAATTTCAGGTTTATTTACAGAATTAAAAGCTCCTACAAAATTTGTAGAATTTGCAGGAAATTGAACTCCCGCAAAGGACGTAACACTTGTCGAATCGTTGTTTGTAACTTCCATTGATTCAATGTCTTTAGAATTACTTGTAGGACTAGTAGAACAAGAAGCAGTTACTTGCGAAGAAGAATCTTCAGCATTTATTGGATTCAAGAAAGAGTTGACAAAAGCACTGGTGGGGCTTTCTGGTAAATTCGTTGAACTTGCAGTAGGTAAAGTATTGCCCAAAGGTAGATCCTGCATGCTTCTCGTTTCCAATTGAATGTAACTACTCCTTTGTTCGTTTACTTGAGTTACAAGTAAATCTCGTGAATTCACGGCAATGCTTGATATTTCTTCTAATGGAGCTGCATCTGTTGTGTATAAATCGCACACAAATGAATAAAAACTTTCAAACAACGACATGTTACAATTACTGGTATCCATTATTCTCGTTTGAACGCAGCTCAAGTTATTAGTTTTGAATGTAGAAACTGCAGTTTTATCATCATTTTCCTCCATTTGACTAGAATGTTTATCATCAACAACAAGAGACCTATCTTCTTTGCTGGTGGTGACTTGTTCCAGAGTGAGATCGGAAACCATAATAGGATCGGCAACAGGAATTACAAGAGAAACGTCGGTTTCTTCTATAACCTCGGAGTCTTCCGAATCAAATACATGAAAACTGTCCCCATGACTCGAGACCGAAGGCGGAATTATAGTATTGGAGAAATTGGACATATAAAACAAATTATCGTGTTCAGAATGAGTTTTAACCGGATTTTCAAGTAACGCGTCTTCGTTTAGGTACATATTAGAAGTCGAAAAGACAATATGATTGTTATAGTCACTTACTTCGCCCAAGGAATTTGATTCGATGTGTTGAGAAATGTAGCCACTATCATTATCGTTCATGATACACTTAAAACTTGAATTAAAATTAGTGGTAGAACTTTCATCGGAACATTTCGTATTCAGGTACATCCTAATTTTTATCAATTTTTAGTTCACTAACATATTCGTCACTATAAAAATTTAGAAATTATTAAAACATCATCAAAAATCGTTTCGTTTTGATAAAAACTGATGTTTGTAAATTAAATTAAACTTTTAACTTGCATTGCACAATTTGCATGGGTACTAAACTATAGAAAATCTCAAATTTTGCTAAAAATGCCAACAAATCGAACAAAATTAAGGCGGCAACGACCTCATAGTACACCCCATACAAATAATCTAAACTGAGCCAAACCAATGCTAACCGAACTACTAACGGAAAAAGTTTTGAACTTCTCAGCTGGTCGCGTTCGAGTATTGTTTACGCAGGGACGGGCGGGATTTCGTATGTTTTGTACACGTATCCACTACGATAAAATAAATATGTTCATGGGCGTCCATGCGGAATGCAACGAGGGCAGTTGTCCCCCCCGATGCTTGAACATTTTTAATTTAGTGGTCAAGTGGGTCAGATGGACATCATAATAAGATATTGTAATTGCAATAGAGAAAATTGATGCAAAGAAATGTTTAACACATTCAAAGAAACGAAAAACAAACCAGCTAAATAATATTTTTATGTTAAAATGGCGTATAAATTTATTCAAATTCAAGTAAAATGTAAATTAAAACTTACTTAAGATGCTTAGATTCTCGTTTGTATTCGATTAATATTCTCGGAACTCTTCTAAACTAACTAAAGTATTACAGTTGTGTCAAAGAGTATGTATATACTCTTTGGTTGTGTAAATTAAACGAAACAGTAAACTGACCAGTAATTTTTCTAAAAATCACTCGACAATCAAAAATCACTGACAAACCAAAATACTGATCGTCTTTGTGAGTCGTACTTTAGAAACAGTTGAGATGTGTAGTTTCGCCATTAGAAAGTGCCATGCATATTTTACCTAACCTAACTTTTAGTGTCTTGACTTTGTGTAAGTTGGAAATAGAGTTAATTTATTAAACACCGCCGGTAGTATATCGGTGTTTGAGTTATAATTTATCGGCAAAAATTTATTTTTAAATTAAAATGAAATTTACGAACGTACTACATGCTCAACGGGTCGGCAGAGACTTCGTAAAGCATTGGTTACAACAAAGAAAAATTAAAATTATAGAAACTGGAACCGCTAGGGAAATATTAGAAAGTAAAAATATTCACGTGTATAATCCTGACGATATTTTAAATCCAGAACCGAAACCTAAACTGTAATATTTGTTATATTTCATTTCAAAATTTATAAATGAGGTTGTTATAGCATTAAAGAAGTTCCCAATTACATCCCACAACCTGTGAAGTTGGATCAAACTCATCCTAATTGGCACGACAGAATTTGCTATACTTACAAGGATAACAATGTACTTTTGGAAGGACTTGAGCAAGCTAAAGTCATTACGAAAAGTATTCAAATTGCTGATGGGCTTCCGCAACAATTGGATATTAAAAATTCGAAACTAAATCTAAAATTTCCTTTATCAAATCTACACAAAAAGGCGAAGGAATGCATTTTAAATTCTTGTCTGTTTGATGCAGAATTAGTTAAATTACCTCGAGTTCGAGATCCTTTGAGACCTGCACATATATTTCCTCGTGAATATGGGGTGTCGCAAGCTCGTAAAATGTAAGTTTAAAAACTAAAACATTGGCAATGACATCATAAATTTCATTTTAGGAAGTTAACGACTATGAGGTTATTGCACTTAGTGGAAACTTGTAGTCCCACTGAAATTGTCAATCAAAGATTTGCAACTGACAATATCAAGTTTTTGTTTCCATTTGAGAAAGCTGGCGATTTATTTCAGATTGATATAAAAGGAGACACTTATCTTACCAGTAATAAACCTTTAGGACCAATTACAAATAATGTAACCGATTCAGTGGAATTACCAAATTTATTTCCTCTTAAAGAAACTGTCACTTTAAATGCTGAAAATGTTTATGAAGTGCGAGATGTTTATTGTGAGTATAAGTTTAAATGTTAAAAAATTGTTTTTTTGAAAACAGATTTTAGCTTTAGGAAAGGTCATCACAAGGCATCATCCTCACACTTTATTTGTGTTTTATCGTAACGATGAAGTTAAAAATGCTTTTGAAGAAGCCGTAACGGATTTGCAGATATATGGACGAACATTGATGAAGACGTTTGCTGCTGCTGCTTCATATGCTAGACTGACCTTTGGGGTGAGACAATTTTAAGTGGGCCTCCCACTTATCCTAAAATTAATTAAAAAGTTACTAAATTCCCAATTTTCATTTTTAATATTTTAACTGAATGGCTGATGACCTATGTCCGAGTAAAAAAATTTATAGTTAATAATTGTATTTGAATAATTTTTATTGTAAATAATATTCAGATTTTTAGATTTAGTTTACCCCCCTAAAAGCACATTTGGACCCAACATCATAATATTACATCATACAAAAAATAATTCATTTTACACAATTTTAAAAATTTATATCCGAATGCACCTACAGTTTTGGTAAATTCCATGGTTAATGCTAATTAAAAAAAAAATCGGGGCATAACAAATATTTTACCTTTAATTTTTTTTTAACTAACTATAAATAAAGTTTCGAAAATATCTAAAAAATCCTAAAATTTTAATATAAAAATTCCTAACTAAATTTTGGAAAGTTTGTTGTGGAAGGCCTATTTAGGTTTGCTATTTTAGTTCAACTTAATAAATTTGTAGAAAAACGTGGGTGTTTTGCCAAAACCCGTAACTTTGCAATGCGTTCATTCTGACGGTCAATGGTTCCATTTTGGGGTACTTCAATTGAATACATTGAATATGGAAGCAGGTGGAGTGAAAAATGTCTGGTATCAAACATCTAAAATACCATTGTATACCAATTGTTCGTTCAAAAGTGGTAAACCAACATTAGAAGGATATAACAACGACGTGTTACTGAATTTGCTTACATTTTATAATCACGTTTCTTAGTTTTGTAATTAAATGTTGTAGGAATATATTTAAAGTATTATTGTAAATATACAATTACAATATTAATTTTTTTTACCATTTCGATAAACCTTTTGTGGGAACAACCTTCTTATCATATGTAAATTCTTTAATTATTACATTGCCCTATGATTAGAATTCAAACTCTTTCTAATATACCTGATGGCTTTATTTCATTGTTTACCACTAAAAGAGTGGTTTTCAAAGTGGGGGGCGCGAGCCACTTGTGTAGTTGAAAAAGAAAAGTTATTTCAAATTTTGTTTTGTTTGATACCCACCTGTATCTTTATTTTGAAACACGGTTGGAACTCAATACTTTCCTTAAACTCCCTTTCCTTGCTTTGAAAAATTGAAAAGTTTTATTTTGTGGAAAAGTACCTTTTTTTAAAGGGGGGCGCTGATAATTTTTTTGGTAGAAGGGAGGCGTGACATAAATAAGTTTGGGAACCACTGCACTAAAGTAAGTAAAACTTTCTAGTTATTGTTGTGAAAATTTTCCACTTATATTTGAAATGATCTTTATTTATCACAGAATATAATCTTGTATTTACATATTTGTTTAGAAATTCATGTTCTATATAAAAGTAGGTATCTTAATAATTCGAATTTTAAATAAAAATTGAGCAAAAACTTCATACTTGAGTAGATGTCTACCCAAAACAAATGGTACAATTAAAAATATCAGTCGGTAGGTACCTACCGAAATCTTGCATTTACACCACTTTTATAGTTTTTACTAATTTTTATTTAGTTAATCTATTTTACTGCACACATATCTTCTATCTTAAATTGGCAAAATATTATTACATTTTGTACTAACACAAATAGCTTGATTACGTACGGTGACATGTACCTATTATTTACAACTTGAAAAAGGAAAACGAAATTAAGGTAAACTAAACTTATAATGAAATGAATGTCACACAGATGCTCTTTTTACTTTTAAATTGGCAGCAAGAATGGTATGGGAAGGTCTGTAATAAGTATCAAGTAGAGATTCGTGTTTGTCTATGTGATTGACTGCTAGACAATTACACGAACACACCGATGTGTGGTCTATATCGTCGTCACTTATGAGTGCATGTTCGGCTAAAAGTTTGCCGTTAACTTCGCCTTCTAAAGTCAAAACTTCTTGTGAGGAAGGTTGCAACTCGGCTTCATCGCGACGTATATCTTCAGCTTGCCTGTAACCGATCAAAGGCTTTAGAAACAAACAAATTATTGTTAATTAGGTAACTTACATTGTCATAAATCTTAAAACCAAAAGATTTATACTGGCAGCAACAACGGCCAATCCAAATAATATAAAAATTAAACTTAGGGCAACATAGCCAGGCTTATTTTGCAGTGCATTGTCATTCTGAAATATTTTATTTTAATTTCTATATAACACCTGAAATTACTTGTACAACATACTTGCAGTGCGACATAATCACCAAATCCTATTGTTGTTAATGTAACAAAACAATAATAAAAGCTGTCGAAATAAGTCCACCCTTCGTATTTTGAAAATACAGCTGCACCGGTGGTAATAATAATAGAAGACAAAATTCCAGTAGCTAACATTAAATTCATCTCAGTTGCTTCGACACACTTGCACCCCATATATTTCTTCATTTGTTTAATTACGACTGACGCAAATTTATTCAATCTTTCACCAATACTTTGAAACATAACCAACCCCAATGGAATTCCCACCTAGAATTTTTATATTAAAAACTAAAATTATAAATTTCTTCAAGTGTTTTACCATGGCATAACCCATGCAGAATGCTTTACCACCAGCTGTAACAGGTGTAGAATGACCATATCCTATCATAGCCAAAACCACAGTGGCGAAATAAAAAGATCCTGCAAATTTCCATTGAGGGCCAGCTTTGTGCGGTTTATATTCAATTATTGCAAGCTCTATCATTCTATAATCGTCATCCGTTATATTATATTTACGTTTGAGTGCATTAGATGTATCTGCAACACAAAATGTAATTTCCAACCAAAACAACCTCTTTACTAAACCTTTTAGCATTCCGTCGCGTCGTAATTCTTCGTCTGATTCCAAAGAATCAAACACCGCCGCACCTATTAATAAATAAGTAAACGTGCAAACCACCAAAGAAAGCGTTCGTACACTTTGTCTTTTCATACTTTTTCAATTAATTTAAAATAGGATACAAGCTGTCATCAAAACGGCGTCGGCGTCGCCAGCGTCTGATTAAGGAACTGATCATGATTGGTTGTCTGAAAAAATCGATTAGAAGGTTTGAAATTTTATGAAAATTTGGAATAAAAAAAAGAAAATTTTGATTTTTGTATAAAAACATAATACAAATTTTGAAATAACAGATGTGATATTATACTTATATAGGTATAATATTTTTAATTATTTCGTTTTTTTTAATACGAAACTAATGACCTCTGAAGGTGGATTGGTTTAAATTTATACATGTTTGCTCTAAGATTAACAGCTCACAATAGTTATTTGTGTTCCAAGGGCGAAAAATAGATTTTCACCTCACTTCAAATGTTCAGAATTTGCATCAATTAATTAATTTTTAATATGGAAAAATAATCGTTCAAAAAGAAAACTATTTATTTTGGTAAAATAACAAAAAATGTTTGAGAGGGGTCACGTCTCCATTTTTTAGATAGCTCTTGTGCGTCAGTAAAGATGAAAACTAAAGTGTTTTGATTAACTACTAGTATAAATAACTAGTATAGATAAAATTCACAAAAATATAATAACAATCCTTCTGCTTTAGATACGATTCAGTTAAATTCCTATGTACCTATGCTTATATATTTTTAAAATTTTAAAAACACTTTTATTATATAGTACTAGGTACCGGGTGCTGAATGAGTTAGCCGAACATGGGAAATTAACATTTAGAAACTTATTTATGCAAATTCCTGTTTGCCTAATTATTTTAGAGAAAAAATTAAAGACACAAAAATAATGCAGAACTACAAATGATAAGAACATTAGATTTCATCTAGATTTTACTTTAAATGTCATTAAAAAAATGCCTTTGAAATTGTTAAAATCAGCTAACTCATTCGGCACCCTGTATATTCAGCGAATTTGTTACAGCATTCGCCATTTCCTCCTATTTTGGATGTCTTCTAGGTCCTACCATCTACTTTGCATGGCTTCTTCTAACACCTTGTGTCCACGTCCTTCGGGTTCATCATCTTCTTCGTCTTCTTGCATGAGTCCATTTCCACACCTTTCTCGACCATCTCTCTTCCTCCATACGATTTAGTTGACAATACCATATCAACCTTTCTTTCTCACGATATCACTATCCACCTTCATTTTTTCTCTTATCGTAATATTCGATATATGTAATATGCTGCAGCCTTGATATTCTACAGCTAGGTACATTTAAGAGCATCCATTTCTAGGGTTTGTAACTTCAGGTTATTTTCTCATCAAGACGTTTCACACCTCAGAATTATACAAAGCAATACCCTTTACTTATTAATTGTCCGATATATTCTGTGCTTTGTGGTATTCTGGATTTCTTTACTTCACTGTATACTATTTAGTTCTTGTATGGCTCTACGTCCGTGGTTTATTCTACTCTCAATGTTTTTTTTGCAGTTTAGAATTTTGTTAAAAACCGATCCACCAAAAAATAAAATGCAATATATCTTCAAGGTTTTTTTTAGTAAACCTACCTTATATGCTCCATTAGGTATACGATCAATTATAGGTTCCTTAAAATTTATTCGTGATCTACCTATTAAAATCTTAACATAATATAAATATTATATTGACATATAAATAATACTCAAATAGTATTTATTAAGGTAAAAGTAGACAAAAAAAGAAAAAACATATTATCTTATCTTATTATGAGTAGCAGTGCCGTATTATAACAAAAACCCATGAAGCCCAGGCTTGTGGCGCAAAATTTCAAGAGATGCAAAATTTAGTTTCGGAAGTTATAATTACTCTGCTAATCATTAATCGTCTTAATTATTATTAAAAATAAGTTTCATTTTCTTTACAAATTTTTCTAATTTAAAAAAAAGGTAAATTGGAAAACTGAGGATAAGGGATATCCTTGAATTTCCTTAAATTTTCTCAAATTTCCCTTCACTTGTACATCAAATTTCCACAGCGATTTCCTCCTCGGCGTTTTATGAATCACGACTAGCTTCAGCGGCTATGATCAACTAAAAATTGCTTCGCAATCGACCTGTTGGCCACCCCCTGCTCTATACTAAAGGGTAAATATCTCGAAAAAATTTTGTATACAAGACTTGCAATTCCAAGGAGTTCCAAACAAGTACCACGTTTTATTAAACTTAAAAGTAGTAATAACTTATTATTTTTGCATTTTATTAGTGCATATAATCCGACGTCTAATAATAATTATTATCATATGTAGACATAGGCGTAATTCGAAGGTGGCAGTTGCCACCCCAGAATTGTCCAACCCGAAATTTTACCACCCTAGAATTTTGAAGTAAAAATATTAATAATTAACAAACAATTGAAGGGCTTAATGTGAAATAATGATAAGCCACTTTTTTAAATTTTCCGGGGTAGGACCTCGGTATGCCTTACCGCCCCAGTTTAAAAGCTGAAATTACGCCGCTGTATGTGATGTAGAATAAGCATTCGGCTCAAACTATACCAACAACTCAATTTTTAGGGAAAATGGAGTTGTCACGTTTCATTATTACTATAAAATAAGTGCATCTTAGCTGCAAATTATAAAGGTTAGATCCGTCACTGCATTCATATTTGAAAACAAACACTATTTGTAAATTCACAACTTAAAAAATTTAATAAGAATAAAACCAGACGTAAACTTTTAATAAGTTGGTGTACAAGAAATTTAAAACACAATAAAAATATACCTCTGTTTTAATTATAACTTATACAGTCAAGTTACATAAAATATCAACCTCCAATTATATCATCATTCACAGCTACATTTTTATTTTACATTAGAAAAGAAATGGAATATAAACTTTTCTTTTTCTAATTTAATAAAATGATGTAATTATAAAATCAGAGCTAACATTGTGTATTCTAAATAATTTAATGAAACTATATTTGATGGGTACATTATAATACTAAAATAAAGAGTCAATTTCTATGCAACGATTCACATGTTTTTCCAGAGCTTCAAAATCGTAAAAGGTGTTAAAACATGTGGGACATTGAAAGGTCGGTGGTGCACCCTAAAAGAACACAAACTTACAAAAATTAATTAAATTTTCAACTGTTTCATATTTCTTTACTTACAGATTTATTAGAAGAAGAACTAGCACCAGCACGTGTATTTCCCTGAAGTTTTTGTAATTGCTCCAACAACTGTTCATTACGTGTTTGTGAATAATTCAAATCACTTCTAAGTTGATCCCTCTCCGAACGTAAAGCTTCCTTTTGATTATGTTCTACTTCAAAGTCACTTCGATACACATTTGACTAAAATAAGCAAGGCAATTTAAAAAAGTTGGAAATAAAATTGGTAAAATACAAACCGTTTCCGTTAGCAGAAGAATAGTAGTCTCCAACTCCTCAATAGTGTTATTTAACGATGCAACTTCAGCATTTTGAGATTGAATTAAACCATTTTCCATAGACGAAATTTTTGCTTGCAACATTGAAATTGTTCCCTGCAATTCCAAATTCTTATTTTGTAAATCAGTTGTGTTAATTTCAAGAGAATTTATTTTTGTTTCATCTTCTTTAGCTTTCTTTTGCAATTCACATATCTGATTAGTTCTAGCATCATCATTATTTTGTAAATCTTTAAGCATAATTTCTAAATTACTAATCATTTCGCTTTTTTCATTCAATTTAGTAACAGAAATTGCTCGAAGATTATCGAGTTCGTCTTGCATATGATCGTTTAATGAATTTTTATAATTTTCTGCACTCTTGAGTTGAATTTGTAAATCACTAATCACTGTATCCTTTTCATTGATCTTTGCCTCAATACTAACTATTAAATTCTTAATTTCATCTTTTAAATTATCAATCATCTTGTTCTTTTCCTGTATTTCATTTGCATAATTTCCAGATATGTTTCTTGTTTCAGTAACCCAGGATTCTAAATCGTTATGAGACACACATTTTTGTAACTCATTTTGTTGCAAAGCTTGTGAAGAGGAAATATTTCCAAACATTGCATTACAGTCGTTAATGAGGTTTTCTTCCTGTACCTTTATGTTTGGTTCATTTTCTGGCAATCGAGATTCAGTCGTATAGTAATTCTTCACATTCTAAAATAATAAATAATTAAAATACACGTACTTAATGATTTTTTTAAATTACATCACGATTAAGCTTTCTTTCCTTCTCAAGTTCTCTTTTGAAAATCTCTATTTCTTCTTCCAAATCAATTATTTTGGCTTTTAATTGTTGTTCTCCACTAAAAGATAAATTTTCTTCCTTCGTTTCAAATGACTTAAACATATCCTTTTGTAGAGCCATGTGCAACTTACAATTTTCAGATTTTAACTAAACAAAAATATCATGTCAGAATTTTATCGAAATATAATTATGCGGTTCAGAAAGTATAATATATTTTTTTGATTGCAACATAACTTGCGCTTACCGTATCAACATAACCTTTAAGCGTATCAAATTTAGCTCTGTGTAATTGATGAACATCCATTACTTCTTTTTGCCATGTAACGAGTTCATTATACTGCTTCTTCATTCTCATATTGTTTTCATTAAGAGAATCTAAAAGATACACTATATTATGAATTATTACTATTAGATAATACAAATCGAATAAAAGTAATACAATTAGTCTTATCAACAAACAAAAATTATAGAAATATGATAGTAATACCTTTTAATGATGCGTTTTCTTCAAAAAGGTAATTCAGTTTCTGAAGGATTTCTTCGGATGCAATTTCAATTGAACCATGTTGACTGCCATTAGTTACCTCGGCAATGTCGGACTAAATTAGACAAAGGTTTAAAAATTAATGAAACTGCTTACGTCAAGCGAAGCTATTTTAATAATTATTATAGTTTATACTACTTCGCAAATAAGAAGTAGTTATTATTATTTCTGAACTGGTTGTGGTTCCATGACCATTTGCACTGAAGCTCTAAGCTTATTGTACCTCGCGTTCCAAGTTTTACTCCATCAGCTTTGTTTCATCAATAAAATTAAGTATACAGCCGAAGGGTGTTTGAGTTATTTCCTCAGTTGTCGGATATGGCCAACTGAGATATCGTAGCCTTAATATGGCTGGGACTGGATACACATAGCAAGCACACCGTCGTAGTAGTTGTGGTCTACTCAGCTTGAGGATTTTGAGTTTTCTTTTGTCATTGGAGGACCCACCAATGAACATCCGGGATTGCCTTAGTTCCGGAAGGCCTCTCCAATATGCAAGATGTTTTTTAAACAGATCCGCTTATTTGCATAAACCCTGCATGTCATTTCCTCTACACAGGCTGTTATTGCAGTTATGTCTGCCTAAAACAGTAGCGTGGCAGCCCAGGTTTATGCTGAACGCATCTCCTGTTCTACGTCCATTGATCCCTGCTCCATCAGTGCTGGTTTTCGTTTTGGATCCATCTGTGTACCAGGTGGCATCATATCGAGCTAGGGCTGCTACCTCTCCGGGTTTGAATAGTTCATCTCTGGGCTCGGACATTGATATGTCCAGGTGGTGGACATTTCTGTCCCGACATTTTTTCCCGCGATCCGAGCGCGAGCCATGGGCGAATCTCTGAACATGTTATCTAGGTTTGAAGATTTTATGGGTTTCTCCGAATAATAGTATAATAATAAGTATTATATTATTATATTAATTTCAATAAAAATACTTTCTCTAAAACAAAATGTGTAACGTAAGTAATCTCCGGGTCTACTCTTTTTGAAAGGTGGCAGCCTTATATCGAACCCCCAGCTCCTGCTTGGTGCTTTCCACTTCCCTATCAGGTATGAGAACCCTGAAAGGTTTTTGGAAGTTCCTTACAGTGCTATTTCTGTCAGATTGCATGCATAGCATGTTGTTACACTTGATGGAGTTGAAGATCATGGTATAATGGCCCTCTCTAGATCACTCCTCCACTATCATTAATAATTAGCCTGTATACTGCCAGTAATTAGAAGTAGTACAAACTATAATAATTGAAAATTTTTTCTGACATTACAATATAGGAACATTCACAAAATCAAGGAAGCAGCCAAAAGCAATATTCGAGTTCCCAATGTAGCGTGGCCTTTCTTATGGAACAAAGACTCGCCTACTTAAAGGAAATAATAGATCTAGCCAAGGACATCATAAATGGAGGCGATTGTGCTCATGCTGTGCAATATTGTACAATACATCAAGCAGAAGCCTTAAAGCCTGTTTACATTATAAAATATTCGTTAAAATTTTCCTTAAAAGAACTTCTAAGAGAAATTTTACGTAAAATATAGAGTATTATGGTGTGTTTGGTGATATTAGGCTGTATCGCTGCTTTTCGTTGAGAGTAGGTGCATTGTTATGAATTATCATTAACCTATTTTTATTAATGTATTCTAATATTTTATATAAAAGCATATAAAATAAAAGTAAAAGAAAAAAATTGGTGAATCGAACATCGATGACAACATCAACAGCGCAGTAAAAACTTAGTGCACTACAGAAAACATTAGGGGCCGGTTCCACCAACTCTGATTAAATCGTTGGTTAACTAATCACGGTTAATGCTTAACTATGATTAGTTGAACGACATTAACTTCAAAGCGTTCCACCAAGCATTTTGTATTTATGATTAGTTAATCATGGTTAAATGTTTGGATTTCGTGTATACTCGGTTTTTCCTTGCAAAAGCTCTTCTGGTTAGTTGATAGATAGTCACGTGAAACTTAGGTCTAGTAGGGGTTTAGTGAAAAATACAGAAATATAACTGGAATTTTATAAACTAAACTTGGAAATTATTATTTCAATTTTTTATTTTAAATTAGTAAAGTAAAATGAACATCTAAGATTAGCCCAAAGGTTAATTATGAAAAATTGCAAACCGAATTATTAAATAAACAATTATTATAATAAAAATAAAAATATTATAGGTTTACTAGTTTAAATAATTATAAAATATTTTTTTATACTTTTCAAAAATCAAATCGAAAATGTGTTTCCAAAAGAGATCATTTTAGTTAGGCTAGGTATGTTCAAAATGTCAACAGTACCTATCGTTTACTATAAATTGAAAGAAATGCTCATGCACCGACCATTAACCGTGATTAAACTCGCCTAAACGCCCAAAATCGGGCGATTAGTTTGAAGGCTGTTTAACCATGATTAAACGTCTTTAACCATGATTAAATAGATGGTGGAACACACTTTTACATTTAACCATGATTAACCCCAACTAATCATGATTAAAGTATTTAACCAGAGTTGGTGGAACCGGCCCTAGATGATACACAAAATAATGATGAATTTACTCAATATGGAATTTTTATAGCTAACGAGTTGAGAAAATTTGATATTTCATTATTATTTCCGTAAAATAATTTAAGGTTAATTTTAATGTGTAAACACAAATCTGCAAATCTACAAATTTTAAGGAATTTTAAAGAAATTTTAAGCAAAATTTTATAATGTAAATAGGCTTTTAACAATGAAAGATATGCCAGTTGATCGCTAAGTTATTCGCTAAAAATTAATTTATCATATTATTGTTGTGAAGTAATTTATGCTGAATGAATAAATAAATTAAAATATTATTTTCTTTTAGTTACGATGTTAGTTAATTTCGATAAGATCCACTTTTAATAGTAGATACATTACATTTTATAAGTATAACTTTTTTATGAATTGCAATTGACGATTTCTGAATTACTGGTAGAAAATATATAGTATCATAATACAAAAGATAATAGGAAATTGGTTACTGTTCAATCCAGCCATCCTGTAGCAACAGCAACCTGCAATCATAAACTAGTACTTACTTTGTACTTACCCAGTACTTTAACCATCAATTACAGGTTCAAGGAACATGTTTATGTTGAGCAATTTTATCTATGTTTATTTATGTTATTTATAAATGGTATTGACATTATAAATGCATAACCTGTGATTAAGCTTTATATATTAGAAATTAACTAATAAAATAATTTCTATCCTGTAAAGCGGAATTCAGGTAAAGATTCTTGTCTTGCCTTGCTTAGGTAGAAATTGGCAAGAGCCAAACAGATTGAGGTATTTTCTTTAATCTCTAAAGCCTGTATGACACGACGTTAAATTTGACGTTAAATTTGACGTCAAATTTACATGAAAATTTTTATGTAAATTTGCTCATATTTTTGCCAGGTAAAATTTTAATTTTATGCAGGTAAAAATAATTTTCTGTTTGAACAATGTTAATTTTAAAAACTGGGCGGACTCTAGACGGGAAAATGTCTACTACGCACATTTACACGCACTTTTACCGACAAATTTAGAACATGTTCTAAATTTTTTACATGAAAATTTAACATAAAAGTTGACGATAAATTTTCTGTATGCAACGGTGTTAAATATTTTCTTAAAAATTTACATGTAAATTTGACGTCAAATTTAACGTCGTGTCATACAGGCTTAAGGATTTAATAGTTAACATTCTTAATTCTGAAAATTGTGTAAATAAGTAAAGACTATCCCCAAAAAAATTCTCTAGTTTCAAGGTTTTAATGTTTTCTCCTAAACCTGTGTTATGCTAAACATTTATTTTACAATAGGATTTTCAAATTCCTTTTACAATATCTAAAAAGGAGCATTTTTTAAGAAAAATACCTTAAGATCAGTTGATGATTATGCATAGCATGTCATTCTTACCAATATAAAAAATACTTTTGATAGCATGAAAGTAATGCATCTACTATTATAATAATTATCTTGATAAGATTATTAATAATCTAATAATATAAATTTTAATCCATATCATACAGTTAATGGAAATTTAGTCACCATCATATACAACATAATATGCTAAAGCTGAAAGCCGAAAACGGAAAAAAATCACTGGTTTCAGCATCATTAATACAATAAAATTTCAATGACTTCCTTTGTATACTACGTGGTGGATGTTACATTTCACTTCATTTATTTAAGTGTTTAGCAATTTTTGATAATTGACAACATACAACAATATAATAAGATTAACTTGACTATCTTTGTGTACGTCAATATTATTTAATTTATTGTTTTAGTTTATTCATACTAGGAAATTTTTTAATATTTTATTGTTAACCCCAAATGATATTTGCATTTAGACCTCATAACTGCTTAAACCGGAGTGAGAAATTATGTGGGGTCAGTCGTAGTACTAGTTTTTAATTTATATTTACACTGAGCACTTACGAAAATTGAAGTGGTCATTTTGGACAGTAAAAGCTTTGCAAAAAAGCTTCTTAGTTTAACTCACCCCATATTCTTCAAACTGCTGTACAGATTCCTCCCCAGTGGCATTATTGACTTCCAATAGATTATTATTGTTCAAACGCAGAGATTTTGCCATAACTTCTAAAGCAATTTGTTCATCGTCGACATCTACCACCGATGGGGGAGGAGAGCTTCCCAAAATGACAAAAGATTCATCGTCATCGGAAACGGTGCAATCTTCTAATAAATTAGATTGCTTTTCAGACATGTTTAAAAACGTTCCTTCGTTCTTAAAACGCCGATAAATATAAACTTGAATTTAGATGTTTCGTACTACACAACTGCTGCGTTGAATTTCTTCAAAACACTGTCCAATTTTTACACAATATTTACTAATAAGTGAATCATTACCAGCAGTAAATAGTAAATAATAATAATCACGGTATGCTAACTTCAATACAAACTTTAGAATCGTATTTCAGCGCCATCTATCCGCCACAGCGCCCGTTTTTTAGAGGTGGGGGAGACAGCGGCAATTTTAAAATATTTATTATTTCATTTAGAATTTATAATTTCTAACTTTATAATCATAAAATTTCATTGAATCTTAAAGTAATGTATTAAATAGCACTAGTAAAGTGTATACATATACATTACTATAAGAATTAAAGAAGTTTTATGATTATAAAGTTACATTGTAATTTGGATGTAATTTTAAAATAAGACATTCCGATTTATTATTAAATTGATTTTATTACTACCTAAATAAACCTAATATAACAATAAATAAGATATAGTATAGTTATTTAACATGTGAAATATTATAGTAAAAATAAAATTATTCCTTACAAGTTAGAAAATTAAATTAAAAACTTATTGTTTTTAAAAATTTAGATAAAACTTTGCAAATAGTTGAAATATGAAAATTACATAATAAATAATTAAATCATAAATTACAAATTATAGCTTAAATAATCTATATGAAGAATAAACTTAAAAATCTAAAATCAAGTTAAATAAACTCATTAAATATTGTTTCAAATACTGAGTTTTCAGACAAGTGATCGTCCTTTTACAAAGTGTTTATTAATAAACAGTTAATTTAACCTGATTTTAGCTTTTTAAGTTTATTCCACATACAATTTTCACAAGTTAATAATAATATTTATATTTAAATAATCTATAAGTCAATAATAATAACTTTGGCATAAATGAAGAACGATAATATTAAAAACTTCAATAAAGCAAGTTAATTAAACGTCGCTGAAAGCTTAAAAATATAATTTCATTTTTATTAGTTTAATTAACTTGCTTTATTGAAGTTTTTAATATTATTTTTCACAAGTTAACAATTTATAATATATTTAAATAAGGAATGAGTGATAAACACCGTGTTTCTGGCTTATTAGCCTTCTCAAGTACAGCAGACACATTTATGAACATAATAGTTCTCGATAAAGAAAAAGAAAGAAAAGAAAACATTCACATTTTCTTACTTTTGGTAAAACAGTTTTTGAAACAAATGCTCTAATGTCCGGTAATATATAGTTGTTTCAAAATCTTTTAGATTTTCTAAATTTTCAGTAATCTTTATGTCTTCATTACTGTGGAGTACTGGCTGAACTTCAACTAGATGCTAAAATAATAAATTAATAGTATAATAAAAGTATAATAAATAAATAGTAAATTAATATATGTAGTAGGGTGGGCCAAAAATAACTTTTAATTTTCTTTTCTTTAGCTACCATGAAAATATCGTTCAAGATGACGAAAAAAGAATTCTGGTCAAGTTTGAGCACTTAATATTAATATTTAGAGGTGGCTAATCGTGATTTTTGATTTCCCATTTAAATAACACGGGAAATTTTTTTTTTTTTGAATTTTAATGCGCTTGAACGAATTATCGTCTAATAAAATTTAAAACTCATACTTGTAGTAAATTAAACGATCTACAAAAAAGGTCTGAAATGATTTTTCGCTAAGTCGGCTCGTTTAAAAGTTATTCGAGGTTTAAGTTGAACCTCAAATGATAAATAATGATTTTCACAATTATTTATACTCGATCACAAAATTATGGCTCAAAAACATAAAACATCATATTTTATGTAAAGTTTATCGAGTGTTCTTCGGTAAAACAATAAAATTTTTACGAAATATCAATAACAGGACATTTATTATTATTTTAGGGAATGATTAATTTTTGTTATTTAATAATTTATTTATAATTTAAAAAAGTTTATTAATAATTGTTATTGATATTTCGTAAACATTTTATTGTTTTACCGAAGAACACTCGATAAACTTTACATAAAATATTATGTTTTTGGGCCATTATTGTGTGATCGAGTATACATAATTGTGAAAATCTCGTTTAACATTTGAGGTTCAACTTAAACCTCGAATAACTTTTAAACGAGAAGACTTAGCGAAAAATCATTTCAGACCATTATTGTAGATCGTTCAATTTCCAACAAGTATTAGTTTTAAATTTTATTAGACGATAATTCGTTCAAGCGCATTAAAATTCCAAATAAAAAAAATAAAATTTTCCGTGTTATTTAATTGGGAAATCAAAAATCACGATTAGCTACCTCTAAATATTAATATTAAGTGCTCAAACTTTACCAGAATTCTTTTTTTCGTCATCTTGAACGATATTTTCATGGTAGCTAAAGAAAAGAAAATTAAAAGTTTTTTTTGGCCCACCCTAATATGTAGGACATTTTTTAAAGTGAAATTAGTCTTTCAACCTTATATATTTTTTTTAAGACAGATCTGTGCTTGAGTGAATGTGTGTTGTTGTACTTATTTATTTATAGATTAGAACTGTTGAAAGAGATTATACCTAAATTATACTATGTATTGTTTATGCTTTTTAAGGGAGAATTCATATTGTCCGATTTTATTGTGACATTTTGACTGCAGTTTGCTGAAGTTTTTTATTGTTCTTATATTGTTTTACTTTCGCCAATGTGTTTAATTATAAATTATGTTTAGATGTTACAATAATAGTAGCTTGTTGGTAGGTGAGTTGTTGATGTCTTGATGTATTTTTTCTTATGATTATCAATTTTTAGATTCTGGTGAAGGCCAATATACATATAAGGTTGAAACCGGTTAATAAGCATAAAGTAGCATTTGTTTAATTTAAGGACCCAAAATACCCAAAAAAACAGTCCATCTCCTGAGTTATTATGAAATTGGTCTACTTACGAGTACCTATCTAGAAAAATATTATATCAATATTATACCTACTTATCGGATTATTCAATTCACCTATCTAAATTAAGATTAGTTTTCGCGGCTAATAGGTTCTGCGACGAAAAGAGCCGCGGCTAAGGTCTTGCGTCGAAAAGGACCGCGGTTAATGGGTCTTGCGTCTAATAATCCTTGCGTCGAAACGCTTGCGTCAAAATGGGTGCGCGTCGAAACGGCTGCGGCGAAACGGCTGCGGCGAAACGGCCGCGACGAAACGCTCGCGACGAAAAGTCCTAGACCCTTCGACATGACCAATAACGCTGACGAACAATTTGTCGAAGAAGTCGATCACTTTTGCAGTTTGTTTTGCTCTTGGTTTCAACTTTAACATTTCACCATTACACTCGTGTTACAAAACTAATACGAATATACCAATGTAATATATCACACAATACACAATACCAATATAAAATATCACAAAATACACAATCTTGCAATAATTGCAATTTATAGCTTATTGCTTTGTAAAACAAATTTTAAATCGTTTTAAATACACGTGGTAAATTCTAAATTTGCAAAAACATGAAACAAAATGGACGGTTGCTTATAAACAGTGATTTTCTATAGTATAGATACCAAGACATACGTCAATTGTGTTCTTTACATATCAACGACAAATTATTTTCGGACATCTCTTTCTACTCTGTCTAGATTTTTAATATTTTCTTCAGTTGTCTCTCTCTACGAACCTCAACCAATACCAGACGGCCATATTAGGTGGCAATATTTTAAATTTTGACAGCTATTTGTTAAAAATTGTTAAAATATGGAAATATTTTTATTATATTATTAAAATAAATTTTTTACAATTATTAATATTGCTTTTATACAGTTTTCTGAAAGAATATAAAGTAGTAAATAAATCAACGCATTATTTAACCTCGAAATTTTTTAAATTTCAAATTCTAATAAAATGAATTTTAAATTTTTAATATAAATTTAGTACATAGTAGACATAAAAAATAGATATCAAGATTTATATTTGTACAAACGCTTTTATTTCTGTGCGATTAGTGGATTTTTGATGAGTGGACCTTGCCGACTCCGTTGATTAATAATGTGAAATGAAACTTATTATTATTTTTATAACAAATTATATTAATAATTAATTTATTTTAACTACATCAAAGATTATAATCAAAGATTATAAATATAAATAAATTACAATTTACATTATATTATATAGATATCGGTGCATATATCGGAAAGAAATTGGTATTTCTTTGCGATTTTAAATTCAAAAATGTATAAAATATGTACATAACCTTCAAAAACTTATAATGACAGCTAACAAAAACGTAATTCCACAGTTGTTGCATACTAATACGAGCAAATCGAGGCTGCAAAAGAGATATCTGCTATCTAACAAAAGTAGTAGAAAGAGATGGGTAGATAAACATGTGCCGCGTAGTCCTAAGAACACTGCTCTTTAAGGCAGGTATACGGCTTTTGGTATCTATAATATAGAAAATCACTGCTTATAAACATAAGCAAAGTTATTGGTTAGGCAATCATCATGCAATCATGAACAAAGAAAGAGACAAAAACTAAAAAAAAGGACAAAAACGGGTAAGAACGCCATCTATCGCTTACAGTGCCCGTTTTTCCGATGTATCACGAAGCCCCATAAGAGATCGCGTACCGTTATAATAATAATCCTCGCCTCTGTGACAAAAATTACTACGCAGGTTATTGTGTTCAGGGGCGTAACTAAGGGTTACAAAAATTGTTAGCTATGTACCATTTCTTAAACCAACTATGCGGTCTTTACTTACATTATATTCTAATTAATATTAGATTAATATTATTCTCATCAATTTTAATTTTATTTACTTTTTATTCGTAGATCTGGAGCTATATAGTTGATACGCACATGGTACTCACCTGTATCGTTGTTGGATGTCAACAGTTGGTACGGCAGCAAAATATAGAGACAAAAAATAACCTATTTGAATAAGCTAGATTGATTTTATGATCTTGAATATCAAATTATTTGTTAACTTAAATTAATCGAAGAAATACCAAAGCAAAAATGAAACTAATCACGCACAATATGTTAACGTCGAAATTTGTTAAAGGGGTCGTGGAGGGTTATCCTCTGAAAGTGGAAGCAAATGTAACACGGTTAAGCATGTCTGAAGAATTTATTGTACTTAACAGTTTTTTTATTTTAGGCAGAAGATGTTAAAACATTAGAAGTTGATTTTAAGCCCCAATTCATAGCAAAAGTGATTCCAAAACTAAATTGGTCAGTTCTTTGCGATACAGCTCAAAGTATTGGTCACTTGGAAGACTTGCCACGGGAGATTGTTCAAGATTATGAAAATAACGTCGATTTTTTAAGAAAAGCTCATCATGTTTTGTTGGAAATCGATATTGTGGATGGAGATCTCATTTGTCCTGAAACTGGTCGAAAATTTCCAATAAATAATGGTATACCAAATATGTTATTAAATGAAAATGAGGTTTAATTTTAATTTATTTTTGAGTAATACTTTGTTGTAAAGTAATAAGTAGATTTACATTGAGAATTTTTATTGAATGACTTGTTTAATATTTAATATTCAATGCTCACAATTTATTATTAGTTTATCTGAAAGTTTTTTTGTACCTACATTTTATTCGTTATGTTGCTAATTTGTAGAATAGTAAACTAATTTGGCCATTTCATTTTTTGAAAAATGGTGTTTGTTTCATAATTTTGAAATTATGGACTGTAAAATGCATACCATATTTATAATAAATTGCCAATCATGGTTCAGAAAAAGAAAACATCTTACAACAATAATTTGTTTTTGCAAAGAGCAGTGTTATGTGTTTAGTATGTAAGAAAACATGTTATATTATCTATAAATAGATCATTTGTCTAACATTTTGAATGAATAAAATAAATGACAATGAGCAAAAAAAAACAAGTGAATTGATTTAAAGACAACAAAAGAAATACAGTTACTCTTAAGAAAACTCCGATACTCCTATGCACAGAACATATGTTCCTATGTTAGCAATCTAAATTGTAAATTTTGAAGCCAATTTTTGTTCTATAAAAATCGATTTTACAGCAAACCTTTTTAGATTGTTTTTGTTATAAGTTTCATTGTTTTCAATTTTGTACCTATACATTTTACTATTTTATCGCACCTTTTCTGACTCACAGCAACTTAAATAAGACTGTAAAATACAAAAAAATATTCTCACCTCTATCTTAAAAAAGGTGCACCAAAATGAATAAGAATTTTTCTTGTAAATTTCGTTCCCTACATTAATTTTTATTCATATACATATTTCTATTTTGTCGCACCGTTTCCTAGATACAGATGCCAATATATTTTGTATTTTACAGGGTCTTTTCTAGTATAAAAATGTATATAAACAAAACTGAAGGGAATGAAATTTGCAACAAAAAATGTCTAAAAAGTGTTGCTGTAAAATCGATTTTTATCGATTCGATATCTAACATAGGTGTGTCCCGTGTCCGAGTTCTTCTGCGAGTAGTTTCTGGGTATAGTTTCCATTGCCACAGTTGGGCCTTAATTTCTGAGAGAGTAAGCAATGAACATATTTTATTGTTTCTGCTCTTATTTAAAATTATTTGTATATACTTATTCAACTATTTCGAATTTGGAAAAGTACCTACTAATATTAAACCTTATTTAAATTTTTGAATAAAATTTAAATTTTGATAAAATCTTACTAACATGAGATAAAAGTGTTTTTTAAACCACACTTATTTATTTGTCTTTTTTCAAAAAAAAAAAAAATCACTTTTACCTCAAGTGATATAAATAGCTATTTCTGACATTCTTTTTCCATGGAATAAACACAATAATACACAATGACAGTTGAGGTTATGTAATCGAAGATAAACGATAGTTTTACATGAAAATTTGAGATTATCAATTTATTGTCAAATCTAGGCCATTGGCAAATAATGTACCTCGCGCTCCTACGATATTCTAAGTCAAATATTAAAAAAATCGCGTCGTTTACCAAAGTTTTAATAAAAAACAAATTAAATTCCAAAATGGTTTTCGTAGGTGGTTTTGGAAATCCTTTACTTGATGTATCTGTTAAAATTTCGGATACAACATTATTAAATAAATATAATCTTAACGAAGATGATCAAAAAGTGTTTACAGATGAAAAAGATTTGAAGTTATTATTAAACGATATATCAAAGTATAGTCTTAAGGAAAATACTTGTTATTCTCTACACGGATATTTTTTAGTTTACCATCTACCGTGAGTCCAGGTGGTTGTGCACAAAATACCCTTCGAATTTTGCAATGGGTTCTCGAAGAACCCAATTCAACTGTAATGTTCGGTTCAGTTGGTAAAGACGAACAAGGTTGTACATTGCAAAATCTCGTTAATGCTTCTGGAGTACAAACGACGTATTAAATATATTTTACAATATTACGTATTTTGTTCACATTGTAAAATACAAATTTCAGGTATGTAGAACGCGATAATCAACAAACGGGAACCGCAATAGCTCTAATACATAAAGAAAATAGGTCATTGGTTGCTTATCTTGGAGCAGCACAAAATTATAAAATTGAGGACCTACAAAGTGAAAATAGGATGGATATACTTCAACAAGTTGGTCTTATTTATATGGAAGCATTTTTTTTACCAAATCGTTTTGAGGTGGCAAATTTTATTCAAGAATTTTGTCACAAAAGTAATACAATTTTTGCATTCAATCTAAGTTCAGCATTTATGTCTAAAAACCATCCTGAAGAAATGTTAAATTTTGTACAAAAAAGTGACATTGTCATAGGAAATTATAAAGAATTTGAAGCATTTATAAGTTTAACTTCTAAACAAGATGATGTGATAACTTTAGCTCAAGATTTATGTAACAAATATAATAACAGTAAAAATTTAAAACATGAGAAAATTGTGATCATAACAAATGGGTCTAAATCTGTTATGTGTATACACGGTAAGCAAGGCAAAATCGAAGAGTTTTTGGTACCAAAACTGGAAGCAAATAAAATTGGTGATACAACTGGTGCAGGTGATGCATTTGCTGCTGGATTCTTAGGTGGATTATTGAAGGGATTAGATCCAATAGTTTGTTTAAAGTGGGGTTGTTGGGTTTCACGACAAATTATTCAACAAATAGGATGTACGATACCAAATTATACAGCAACTGAACTGAAGAATATTGTATAATAATAAAATGAAAGCAGAAGAGAGAATTTTATCAACGCTTAAATATATTGTATTTACTAGTCTATTAAGTATAAAATTGTTTGGATTGATTTTGAATTTCCATATCTTATTACGTTATAAATTTGCGTTGTAGATGTAATATACTAATACTTTGTCTTTGCATGGGCATTTTACAGTTTAAAAGTTGATTTAAAAATGTTTTTAAATAAAAAAATATTTTAATATTTATTTCGAAAATAATAGATTGTTTTAATTTTGACTTAAACGCCGGAAACTCAAGTACTGAGCAGAATTTGTTAAAATTTTGAAAATTGGTTAAAAGATGGTTAAGAAATTTATAAAATAATTTCAAAAAAATTTTTTTTTAATTTTTTTAATTGTAAAAAATTAAATATTAACAAGAAAAATATTATTAACAATAGTATCAACAATAACAATTATAATAAGTCGATAACATCAACTATATCAGTTATATATTATGAATACAATATGAATTATTAGAAATTAGAGCATTAAATTTACCTGTATTTGGACGAGTACAACAAGCGTTAATGGGTTAATTCCCTCTGAAAACATTTATGAATTTCTATGAAGATCGAGTTGAGAGCTTTTAATTTTAGATTTTAGCTCTATAGAAATATTTTTTGAGATAAGATTATTTATATTTCTAACTTTAAAAAATCATTTTGAAAAATATGAAATTTTATATAAAGGCCCTAGGGGTATAAGCATGGTGATTCGGCCCCGGAAAGATAAAATACTAAGATCCTGAAAGTTTCAGATCGCTAACTATTCGGTTTCGAGAAAAAGCAAAATGTGTAAAATATGGAAAAAAATCTATGCTGCCACAATTGTTTATTATTTGTCAAACGGGAGATATTTATAAAAAGTTCTCAGGTTTGCTGGAATATTAAATAAACTATTTGATAAGGTAAATATTTCAGCTGTAATTAAAGAAGACCGATGAAGATTGGGAAAATTCTATTAATCAAAATTTTTGCTATATATACTTCGTTTTTTTAGTTTTTTCTGTATTGTTGATTTATGGAAAATTGACTTAATAGTAATTTGAAAAAATACGTTCTTTATATTGGTTATATTTTTATTGACATTAATAATGATTAGTTATTTTTAACAGTTTTAATTTTGTAATTTGACTATATAATTATTGTTGTTATTTTAAATATGAAAAATTATTTATAATAGGTAGAAATCATCAAAATATGCATAAAAATAATTAAATTAATGCTCAAAACATTTAAATAAATGCATTATAGCCAAAAAATAGTTTTTATTTTTTTCTACTATGGCGTACCCTTTTTAAAAATCAGAAAAATTCATGAAGAGTAAGGGTAATATATAAGGCTTGAAAAAAAAATAGTTTCATAATATTACAAAAATTGTTCCATGGCTAAAAAATGAAATTAAAAAAAAATAAATCTTTTTTAAAGGATTTTATCAAGCTATATAAGTGTTAATTTTTTTCTTAAGAGCCCCTATCAGCCCCCAAAACATCAAAATTTTTGATCAATCGATTCAGCCATTCCGAAGAAAATAATTTTTTTCCATTTTATACATATTTTGCTTTTTCTTGAAAACCAATTGAGTTAGCGATCTGAAATTTTCAGGATCTTTTTATTTTATTAGTACCAACATATCCTATGAATATCGTTTAAATATCTTTCCGGGGCCGAATCACCATGCTTATACCCCTAGGGCCTTTATGTTTTAAATTTCTATTAGAAGTATATTGTAAGAAAACAAATAATCCTTGCTGAACTTCAAATATTTTGAATTTCAAAATTCAATTTTTTTTGTTTTTTGTACTACAAAGAAATATAGCTATTTTGAGATTAAAAGATTATCTAAATTAAAAATTAAATTATTTTCATTAGTCATTGTATACAGTACGGTCTCGGTAATCCGAGCACACGCGCTAATCCGATTATCCAGTGATCCGGGTTTTTCTTCTTTTGTTCCAATTACTATTAGATTATTGTATTTGTGCGTGTGTTCGGATTACTGTATTGTATTTTATATTTTTTGAATTATAAAATTCAAATTTATTGAATTTCATAAGTTTTCTTACCACCAAAATTTTCTCACCGGCCACTTGTGGATTAGGAGGAGACCTTATTTATCAAATTATCATCTATCCTGGGACTAGTCTATAGGTGTAAAAATTGAATTTATTTTACTTTTATATGGAACAGAAACCTTATTAAATATTTTTTTGCACCAATCTGGTGATTTATAGTTACGCTATAGCAGTTTTTTTGTAAGTTTGTTTAACTCTCTCTTTTTATGTTTTAAGGCTCCTTTTTGTCTTGAGCCCTGCAGATGTATAATTACGGTACTGGTTTGCTTTATTTTAATAGGCCAATGGCATATCCAGTGAATAATAAATTAATACATCATATACTCTTAATTTTTTTATGGTAATAGCATTGTTGTAATACTAACGAAGAAATCGCCCATTTACTTTGATTACTTCAATTCTCTTACGGTAGGTTAAGATTTAGCAACTTATCGTATCGCACAAGTGTGGCTACTCCTTTATTAACACGACACGACGATTTTGACATTTGGTATAAATGTACTTCCGCGAGCATTGCATTTGTTTCCACACCACATAGGAAATCTAGTCGATGTACACAAAAATTTTCAAGTAAAATACATTAAAGCTAAGATTTGTAAAAGTATTTCGATAGTAAAAAATGGTAAGAATTATAAATTTTTTCATACGTAAGATAACCTTAAAAAATGTATTTTTTTTAGTCAGTTGCAGAATTTTTAAAGGGCCTACCTTCATATAACGAAGATAACTTTTCAAAATTCCACGCAGATAGTAGCAGTCGAACAACTCTGAAAAAACCAGCTGTTTACATTCCCACAAAAGATTTTCCATCCGAACAAAGTAAATATTACATGAATTCTCATATATCAATATTTTAACCAATACTTATTTATTTTGTTTTTAGTAATAGTCAGTGAAAAAACAAGTATATTACTAAGGTACTTACATCAACATTGGGATAAAAAGGTATGCATATATTTTTCATATTGTTTTCTTTTAACGTCAAGATTTGTTGTAATTGGTTAATGCAAAAGACAAAAAGTATGCAAAGATTACAATATCCTGACGCGTTTTTTTTTATATTTATACCTTGTCGTACTCTGCCGTTTTACATTTATATTGTGTATTTTGCAAACCTATTATACGGAAGAGATAGATCACATGTGGCTTGTCCGTCATACTATAATAATTTTAAACAAACAAATTAAAAAAATCGTTATTGAGGATTTGTAAAATAAATTTTTGCTTTAGACTCAAAGTCTTCAGAAGAAAAGAGAAAATGAAAATGAAGATACAAATTCATCCAGAAAGCGATTAAGGGTTGAATACAGTACTACATCGTAAGAGTTATTTGAAGTTAATTTATTATTATTTTTATGTATGGTTAAGTAAAAATTTTATATTGTAACATTCTAAGTGATACCTAATTGAATAGAACATATTATTAATACATATTTAAAAGTATATTTTAAAAATGTAATGTTGTATACCTACGTCTTACCAAATTGTGTAATTATTGTAATATTTTTACCCTCGCCCCTTTCTCTTCGACTGAAAAGGATAGAGATTTTGCATTTTATGTGGCACAAATTTGATTTTTAGTTTCTACTTTTTCACTCGATATAAGTATTGTAGACATATTCTTATTTTTAAAATTGGTTACTTAGAAATTTCATAAATTATTTTGTAATATACTTTTCTTTTTATTTACAAACTTAGTTTTTATACGAAACTTTCAATTATAACAAAATAATGCAAATCATGGCATGCAATGTAAAGTACTTTTGATAAAGTAAATGGTAGAAATCTTTTTCTAATTAACGTTGAAGAAGTTTTGTTATCAAATATAATTTTGAAATGTACAATTCTAAGCTGGAAGTTTATTTGGATTTCAAGCAGGGACGTATTATTGAATAAGCCACCGCCTTAATATTTAATTAAAATTTTGGACATTCCGATAAAAAATCGGCTATGTTGGACTTGCCCCATTCAATTTGGGTTCATAATTAATTTTTAAGATTGTAATATTTTGGCAAAATCAATGAAGACTCAGAAAATTACGAAAACGAAATGCCAAAAAATAATGTTTTATAAAAGTTTTTTTTTAAAAACTTGGTTTTTAAAAAATATAAATACGAAATAAATTTATAAAAGTTAAAATAGATTTCTGTCAATTTAACACCAATTAATAGATTGTCAACAAAAAATATATTAAAAAGTCACCTGACCATTAATTTAATTCGATTCGATTTATTTTGTATTGTAATTTCAAATCAAGTACCAATTTTACCTTTTATTTTTTATAAATATTAACACATATTGTCTGTCTTCCTTTACTCAGAACCATCGACATAAAACTAAACATTTCCAAACAAATTGAATAAAACAGTAAAAAATGGTGGTACAAAAGTAATTGACACTTTAACTTTTTTTATTTTATTTATCATTTCCTCAATTTTCAGCTGGTCTCTAAGTTTAGTGATGTACATTTATATCAAATTTTATTACATTTGGTTTGATTGGATTGATACTACTTTTCTTCATAACCCAACCACACACATATACACTGACAAACGTCTTATCAGGGTGTGATATTTTAAAACCAAGGTTTCGATTTTTTAGTGGATTACATTACTTTCCCTATATTTAGTACAAGGTCGATTTTGTGAACACAAAAATCCAAAGGTATGTTCAATTTAACGCAAGTTTTCACACTAACGGGAGTGTAGAAAAACTAATATTATGCATATATTTATTCCTTATAAAACGTATAATGCATAATGTTGGTAATTAAGAATATTGATTGACATTGAGAAGAAATTGAGTGTTCACAGGACCGAGATGTTCATATTATCGAGTGTTCACGTTATCAAGCTTCTACTGTACATACATTAATACGTATGGGGAAAGTAAAAAAAGAAATAGATTTTCAGACCTTTTTGACCAATTTGTACCAATAAAATGCAGGAAAATTAGGTTTTAGTTTTTTGTGTACATAGGAAATAGTTAGACTGCATTATCTATTGATTGTAAATTTTAAAATAAAATAAGAAATTTATTTGATTAGTAAGTATATATCCACATAAAAAATTATTTTGAAAAATATATTCCATTAAAAACCCGAATTTTGGGAGGCATTAAAAGCTTGACGACAAAATGTGTTTATGAGTTAAGTATATGTAATCCATCCCCGATTTCAAGTTCATTAAGTTAATATTTTGCTTCTTCTCTCACTTTTGTAATCTCATTTTATAATTTTTACAATTATATTGTAATATAATCATCTTCTAATAATGAAGAAGTACTTCATTCTTTCAAGTGGCTGTTAATTTTTTAAAACATAAGTTTTCAGCTTCACTGTTATTTTGCAGTTTGTAGTTATGATTCTTTATTGGTTAGTTACTATTTAAAATACATATGTACCTAATTTAAGATTTTATTTGGTAATATTTGTTTAAATTTAATTGCATTAATACCTATTATTATATAATTTCTATCATTTATGTAAAAGAAAGTATTATGCACCATGGAGACAAAATTTAAAAACCGAAGTTATTATTATTATCATTATATAGTTCTGAGATCCTCAAAATATCATACTATATGTGATTTATATTTGTTAATGCACATAAAAGAATTCAGTGCAACCCAGTAAATAAAATTGTTTATATTTTATTTGTATATTTGTTATTTATGTAATACAATTCTTCCAAAAAACTGCAATTTTTAATTACTGTTAATCCTATATTAAAGAATTCGCTGGGTTGGGAACCACATAAATTAAGAGTTTCGCCCACCAGTATGTGCAATTTGAAATGATATCAAATGGATATCGTTGTAAGGACTTATAATCCAGGAGTTTTAGCTATAAAATTGACCTCAGTGATAAATTCGTGCCCTACGAAAAAATTTTTTTTTGTTATGTTTATTTAGACGTCTTAAATAACACTTGGTAGTTACGTCACGATACACCTGGAGGAATTGGTAAAAATCGCGTCAGAAGGTCGCGGAAACCGCAGAATCGGGATTTTCTCAGTTTTTATGGGCCAAATGGGAACAATACCTATTACAAAAGTTGTACGTCTGTAAATTTTCTATCTTAATGGTCTTATACATTTTTTTCGTACGCCTAACGGTTTTGGAGATACGACGTGGACTAAGTTGAAAATGCATTTATGTCTAACTCAAGTGTTCAAAATGTTTGGGAAACGTTCTGATTTACAATCTGTAGCACATGCGTTCATGCAAGAAAATTGCCTTTTAGACGAACTGATCTGTAATGGAATGAAGATTATTCTTGCAAATATTCGGTGCTCCCAAAACGGAAACTTCCATAGACAATTACAAATATTTAACATTTGGCAAATCTACAAAACTTTCAACGGCTGTAAAATTATCATCACTTCTTCCTGCAACATCTTCAGCAGCTCAACAGCATTTATGTAGAGTATATTATCAAGTTAACATGGTTGGGAAAAGGCATTGATCCTGAGCAGTGGGGCTGGACTAAGAAGAATGATATTTTGCAGCCAGTACCAACACATTTATCACCAGCACCAGACATATTGTTAAATTCAATTTTTTGCAACTGTAAGAAAGGTTGGGCAGGAAAATGTAGCTGTAAGAAAGTAGGACTGAATTGTTCAATAACAAAAAGAAAAACTTTTTTGCCGCAAATTAGTTGACGTAGCGCTAACTAGCGAACAAAACGAGAATTTTTGGTCAGAATAACAAGTGATTATTTTGATTAATTTGAAATAATTAAAGTAATTCAGAAGCACTAGTAGTAAAATTTTTAATGGAGAAGAAAATAAGATTTGGAATCTTAATAATAATAATCTAGATGAAAAAATAATCTAATTGTAAAATTAAAATTAAAATTGAAGCAATGTAAAATTAGATGTTTGATACGAGTGCAGATGGGCGAGTCATCTGTTTGATTTAACTTTTCTATTTTAAAATAAAAATTTATTAGAAATTAAATTTAAAGTTAGCTGGAAAGTAATTTAATAGAATTTGTATTTTTCTGGTAATTTGTAAATTGAAAATTTGGTATTTGGATTAAAACGCTACAAACAGCGGCGGCTCGTTAAAGGAGCCAAGGGAGGCTTGCTTCCCTGAGATTCTTTACTATTAAATTATTAAAATTAAAAAAAAATAAACTGTTCATTTTAATTTAAAAATTAACATGAGGCTACCGCACCCTCAGCATAGAACAAACATGCACATGCTTTTACTGTACTACTGATGGTTTCGAGATTACTTCAAAGATATTTACGTTGGTTGGTCTGCCTTGCTTGCTGGTTTCCATGCAAGCTTCTTCACTTGCCTAAACCTACCACAACGAATAATTTGTTAGGATGTCACTCAACCGGATTACTTAGAGGCCAATGCAAAGTATGCTGGCTCAAAGCATTGTGAATGCTTCAGATGAGTCAGTTTACAAGCCACGGTCGCACCTATAATTGCTGACAAAATAGAAGACGTAGGTCAGACGTATCAGAATGAAATTAATAACAATGATTTGTCATTAGACGACAACGTTTCAGACACTGAAGGAGTCGAAAATATTGACTAATTTAAAATCCATGTCCAAACCATGTAAAAAACAACGCGACGAAGCGTTGTACCTCCTAGGAAGGTGAGGAAATGAATACATTTTTTGACTTATGCAAGCAAATAAAATGTTTAAGACATTCTGGTATAGAATAAAGATCACCGAGTTTTATAACAGCAATACTTAATTTAATTATGAACCATTGAAAGCAAGTTAATTGCGAAATATATGGTGCCAAAGCAGTTTGGCGGAACTAAATACATTTTTCACTTAGTCTGCGTTGTATTTTCAAAACCGTTAGGGGTACAAAAAAAATGTATAGGACCATTAAGGTAGAGAATTTACAGACGTACAACTTTTATAATAGGTGTTGTTCCCATTTGGGCCATAAAAACTGAGTAAATCCCGAATCTTTCGTTTCCGCGACCTTCCGACGCGATTTTCTCGAATTCCTCCAGGTGTATCGTGGCGTAACTACCAAGTATTATTCAAGACCTCCAAATAAACACAATAAAAAAAAATTTTTTCGTAGGGCACGAATTTGGCAGCAAAAGTCTAAAACACCTGGACTATTATTAAAAACAATATTTTTCATATATATATATATATTACAATTTGTAAAATCATTAAATCATACTGGTTTTTATTATAATAACAAATATTAGCCTCGATATACCTCTTTAAATACCAGAACTTGATGGCGTTCCTGGTGAACCAACCACATCAATAATTTCAGGATTACCAGAAAGTTTAATATCTTCTTGATCTGAATTTGAACCCAACAACTGCGGAGGAATGGCAAGTGATTTTCCAGGACATAATGCTTCATATTGATGTTTTAGAGATTGCAACTCAAATTCACAAGTAGACAAAGCCATTTTCAGTTCCATATGTAAGACCATTTCACTTCTCAGTTCGTTGAAATGCTGGCAAACTTCTTCTGTTGGTGTGGGATTAAGTTCTAAGAAAACCCAATTTTAAGTTTGTTAAAATTACCAAATTAAAATAAATAATAAGCTTACCCATTTTCATTTCTTGTAGCATTTGTTCAATTCCTTTTGATTTTTTTTGACCAACATTTGCTGGCAACTTCATACGCTGGGAACGAAGTGAAACTCCACTGTTTTTATAATCTGGAAATTTAATACCCGCAGTCTCCACGGCCTGTAAAATATTCTGTAGGTAAAAATAAATTAAAATATGTTTATGCCCTTCTGCTCTGTTAAGTAATTAATATATTAAAGTAAGTAACAAACACAACAAGTCATTGAGATTTAACAGGCAAAATCATACCAACATATTATATAAGTTCTGGCATCGACTGCATCCTCAATTTAAAAAAATTTAATAGAGGTGACAATGAAAGATTATTATTAGTACTGACTCAACAAATTTTTACTCAAAAATAATAATTATGAACAAAACTTTGCATGTCTAAAATCCCTATGTACACTACTGACCAATTCAGCACTAGATAAAACCAGAGCTGACATAAATAACAAAATATAACATAATATCCAGTACACTTACGCTGGTGTCGATACGAGAAGGCCTGGAAGGATTAGCGAGCTTCTTTTTGGGTAACTTTTTATCCACTTTTCTAGCATTTTCCGCTTGACTATCTGCTTGACTAATTAATTTTTGCAAATCTTGAGTTTTACGTTCACGTTCCTTCTTACGAGCTTCAATTTTCTTTAATTCGTTCAATAGTGATTGTTCTTCTTCAATCTATAAGATAATGTGATAATGTACCTATAGTATATAATTATTTTTGAATAGTAAAACCTGCTCTTGTGTTCGTTCATTTAAGCGTTTCAGTTGTTCCTTACGACGACGTTCGTGATCTGCATCATAATGATAAATTTTCTTCTCTCCGTTTAGCTGTAATAATATATTTATTATTTTATATTTTTCTCAACATATTTCTATAAGTTACCTTTCCTAAAGTAGCACAAATTTTATAATATCTATCTTTTAAGTCTTCGACAGATCTTTTTGAATATTTTTCTGCGTCGTAACGATCTGCCATTATAATAAAACGTAAGTCAAAACGAAGAGCTAAATCTATTAAGTGATCGGTTTCTTCTTTAGTCCAGCCTTCGGTTTGTAAATGTTGCTGATATATACTATCTGTATAAGTTGTCACGTCGATTTTCTGTTAAAAAATTAATATTTAAATATATTAACAAAATTAAAGTTGTTAACATTTTCTTACTTTATTAAATTTTGCAAAAGGATATTCTTTGGGCCCATCGGATGGCCGACGCCAATGATAAAAAGCCGCCCCATCAGTTCTAGCAGGGTTAATAAATGGGGTCCACTCCCACTTACGCGGTTTCTTCATACCAAGTTTTATCTTTGTTTGTTTATAACCATTACTGGTATCTGATGGGAATAAAGGAGGAGCATCTTTTGTATCGCTGTAGAGTAAAGCAAAAACTTCTCTGTGCATTCCCTCAGGTCTTCTCGATGTTTTTGTTGTGCCAAATTGTCTTCGTCTTTGTTTATCGGAACCAATTATTGACTCCCTTGTTATTTCAGGAGTCATTGGGACCTCCAATTCCAGTATATCTCGTACGTCAGCCATTTTAAACTTCTTTTATTTACACTTCTAGAAATTTAAGTTACTACGTAGGTTTCAGTAGAATGCAGATGTATCTCATACACATAGAATTAATATTATTACACTATAAGATCATAGTATTAATAAGTTAAAATCCATTTAATTAAACATTTCTATCTTATTTATTAATAAATTGTATTAGCATTTTATAAATAACAAACCTATAAGTTGATTTTTAATTTGAGGTTATGTTGACTTTTGCTGTGCAGAAATTCCAAATAGTATATCAGCGCTTCTCAACATTTTCTATTGCTGATTGCTGTAAAGGCTATAGCCGGGTAAGCATGGGGAAATGGCCCTTACACCGATTTGGCTAATTTTTTTTAGAGGTTCCTCTCTAAGCAACATTACATTTTCCAAAATATCAGATCCTAAATGTTGATAGTTTCTTAGAAAAAAATTATTTTTGAAATTTAGTAAAGAATTTATTTCTCAGAAAGTATTGTTGCAAATTGAATGATATTGGAATATGTTATAGAGGTACTAAAGACCTATAAGTGGTAATTTTTTTGTGATTTTAGATGCACATAAAATGTAGAAAAAACTAGAAAAAAGTTTTCAAAAATTAAAAAAATTAAATTTTGGCCGTACAACAAACACCAAATTTTTGTCAAATATTCTTTATATATGCCCATATAACATATATTAATTTAAAATTTTTACGATTGGTACAATATATTGATATTTATAAAAGTTCTTGCCTAGATGCACATAAATTATTTGAACTTAAATTAAAGCCGAAAAAATTATTCGGGAAAGGTTCACAATAATTATATTGAAAATTGATACTTAGTGTATGGTAACAATGTTTGCACAAAAGTAAGGAGAACTAAAGACAATATAACGGAAAAATATTTTTCCGCCATATTTTTAAAGTTCAACCAAGAGGGTACTTTATATAAAAGCCACAGAACTGCAGTCATCCGAATTTTACTATTCTCAAGTTATTTTTTAATTCTTCTTTGGTTCTTCCTTGGTTCTGTATATATTCGTCCGGGTGTGTCGCAATCGTCTCTTCGGTACTTTATGTCGATGATGTTTAACCAGTACTCGGATTTAATCAGTGATTTTCTATATTATAGATACCAAAAGCCGTATACCTGCCTTAAAGAGCAGTGTTCTTAGGACTACGCGGCATATGTTTATCTACCCATCTCTTTCTACTACTTTTGTTAGATAGCAGTTATCTCTTTTGCAGCCTCGATTTGCTCGTATTAGTATGCAACAACTGTGGAATTACGTTTTTGTTAGCTGTCATTATAAGTTTTTGAAGGTTATGTACATATTTTATACATTTTTGAATTTAAAATCGCAAAGAAATACCAATTTCTTTCCGATATATGCACCGATATCTATATAATACAATGTGAATTGTAATTTATTTATATTTATAATCTTTGATGTAGTTAAAATAAATTTATTATTAATATAATTTGTTATAAAAATAATAATAAGTTTCATTTCACATTATTAATCAACGGAGTCGGCAAGGTCCACTCATCAAAAATCCACTAATTGCACAGAAATAAAAGCATTTTTGTACAAATATAAATCTTGATATCTATTTTTTATGTCTACTATGTACTAAATTTATATTAGACATTTAAAATTCATTTCATTAGAATTTGAAATTTAAAAAATTTTGAGGTTAAATATTGCGTTGATTTATTTACCACTTTATATTCTTTCTGAAAACTGTATAAAAGCAATATTAATAATTGTAAAAAATTTATTTTAACAATTTTTAACAAATAGCTGTCAAAATTTAAAATATTGCCACCTAATATGGCCGTCTGGTATTGGTGGAGGTTCGCAGAGAGAGACAACTGAAGAAAATATTAAAAATCTAGACAGAGTAGAAAGAGATGTCCGAAAATAATTTGTCGTTGATATGTAAAGAACACAATTGACGTATGTCTTGGTATCTATACTATAGAAAATCACTGGATTTAATAAAGATGCATACCAGAACCACATGCCCCGACACCGAAACACCAATGGCGCTATGAGGTGACTTCAATGTGGATGTGACGCAAAACAAGAACTTTTCAGAATTTATGATACGAGAGTTCAATATGGACTGCGTACAGAACTCTCCAAGCACTCTCGGCAATACTTGTCTTGATTTAATATTTACGCGCAATATCAATGTATCCTGTATGCCATATGTCACCTATTTTCTGCGAAAGCTTGGAAGTTGTTTTCATGTTTTCACATCGATGTTATCCGATCTGTAGACCTGAGCGAAAACAAGTATCCTTGGAGGACGTATTCACGTAAAACCTAACGGCTATGTCTCCGAACATAGCCTCGAAGCCTAGGCTTCATTTTTTAACTGAAGCATATCCTGAAAAATGGATCGGAAGAGGAGGAACTATTAATTGGCCAGCAAGCAGCAAGATCCCCAGATTTAACTTCGCTTGATTATTTGTTATGGAGTGCTGTTAAAGCGTTGGTGTACAGCAACAGAATAAACCCCTACACCTGAGAGGAGTTCATGGAGACAGTAACAAATGCTATAGTGGCTCTTAACGAAAGAGGAAATGTTATAAATAATACATACTATACAACATCATTTAAATCGATCACGACCGCGTATAGAAAATGAGCGTGGTAATTTCGAAACATAAATAAGTGCAATAATGTGTTTTACTAGGCAGAGCCGGCCGCAGTTGTCTTCTAGTCATGCAACTGTTAACATCATAACGTCACCGCTATGCAAAACTAGCGAAAGTGAAATAACGCAGACTCTGCATTCAGATTATATATTTCATTATTAAATATTAATGAACCACAGAAATCAAAATTATCCTCAAATATGATGCATAATGAGTTTCCTAACAAGTAAATAACCATGAAACAAAACAAAAAACCCTTAACAAGGGGGGAAGGGAAAAATTGCAGATTCGCTAGTTTTCTATAGAGGAGACGATATTATACAGTTATTTTAAACGGTATTTCGTTAAGTATATACATTAATTTAATTTAAAAACCGATTCCTGCCACTGTAGATCCGTAATTTTCGGGTTCTGGCAGCTTCAGGAATATTTTTATCAAAGGAGTGGATTCATAGATTAATTCACCTCAACTTTTTTTTATTTTTATTGCAAATTACAAAATTATGTCATAAAATACTTGTAGATATAGCAAATAGACCTTATGGAAACAGTCAATAGAATAATCGCATTAGGTTTTTTGAGCTCTTTTAATGTTCATATTTGTAACTTACGTCCTAAACTACTTACCATAATAACCGCATGCATAAGACGAAAAATAAATGGAAAGAAGCTGCAAGCTGGAATGTAAGAAACTGTTTTTTAAGGATTTCCGTTTTGAAGTTCATAATTAAAAATCTGGGTTTAACAAGGTGTGATGCTGCCTTATGTCAGTAAAATAATTAGTTTAATAATTAATTGCATTCCTAGATGTTATGGGAGAAAGTAAGGGTAGGACACTAACATTTAATGATTAAAGATCCGATATCAGTCTTTTGCGAAAAAAAATTGTAATTTTGAATATCTATCGAAAACTGATATATCGCATTTAAACGAAAGTAAGATATTTTTTCCAAACTATTAACTTGATGCAAAAATTGAATTCTTCGAAATACTTAAATACATATTATTTTGAAAAATGATTACATTTCTTCTACATTCTTTAGGTGCGCTCTACATTAATAATCGCATGTGCTACCCAAAATATGCAATATGTAAATAGTATCTATATATACGATGTAGTAATTAAAGTAAATGATTTGATTTGAAACATGCGTAAGATTTTATTTAATGGGTTACCACACTAATGATGTAAGGAAGGTGTGCGAAAATAAAAATGTAGGCTGCGGGTGCATATCCCAAGGCAAAATGCCATTCTTGAGAGGCCGCTACGTGGGCTCTCAGACTCACTTATTCTTCAACCTACAACAGGTGCTAAGCAATATCAGACTTTATCGTTACACGTCGGAATTTCATGTAAAACCTTAACTAAATAAAATAAAAAGTATGCTGAACGTCTTTTAGTGCTTTTTTTAAAGTTTCTATTATCTACCTGGGTTTCTTTTTAATTAACAAATTGCATAGCCAATTTAAGTCCATGCAAGTAATGCAAACTAATTCCGTATTTGAACGAATAGAAAATATTCTCTCATGTGTTAATCAACAGGTGAGCCATTAAAGAAACACAGGTAGATTAAAAAAAGATAGAGAGAGAAGTAACTTTTACAAAATTATTCACAACATGGCTACGGTTATCCGTTTTAGTAGTTCAGAATCGCGTATTGTGTTGTGCGTGATAGTTCCAATTGAATTTTTTTAAGTGCGTTTTTAAATTATTTTCTAAAAAGTGAATTTATTTGATATTTCTGTGAACTAAATAATATCGAGTCGTGGAAGTGCCAGTGATTATGTACATAGTTTGGAAGTAAAGATATGACAGCTAAGCAAATTTAGGTAAATTTAATTTTGTCAATTTTATGCGAAAAAGTTTCCAATTTTAAGTACCCACATGAAAAATAAACAGAATTTGATTAGAAAACTGTTCACCGGGTGTTATTACACAGATAGATAAGTGCAATGTAAATAAACTGCCGTTTAATGAAAAGACTTTAATGATAGATTCGAAAGGAAACTTTTTCGTATCTTAAATTAATTGATAATTGTGTTGAATAATATACCTATATTTAAATATAGGCATAGAGACAAAAAATTGTTCTAGACACATTTCCAGAAAAGGCAATCGATATACTATTAAGTAATTTTGAATATACCTAAATATAGTAAAAAAAAAACTTTCCCATAACCATATGTATATGATAAAATATGATTAATCAGCCAACCAATAATAAAATTTTTTTACATAGGGCCGGTATTGTTATGTAGTATGTATCTATACTAAATAAATTATTGTCCATTGGTTTAAATTTTTTTAATTTTAGTTAAAAATGTCACGATGTGAATTTTTATTGCAAGTTAATTCAACATTTTCAGTTCATTACGCGCATCGACTTTCACGTTTAGAAAATTATATTAATTTATTATATTTTTAAGGAATTTATTAAGCAGATACGCATATGTTAATACCTAGATACAAAGTAAATCCGCGTGTGTAAAAGTTTCTCAAATTTAAATAATTTTTTTTTAGAAATTAAAATAATTAATCTTTTTTTATAAATTTTTTCAATACATAATTCATGTAAATTGTTTAATGGAAAAATACTAGTAGTCAAACGATCGAAATTACCCATTAACGAAGTTATATTTTGCAGCACAACTTGAATAATATTTTAGATTTTTAAAAATTAACCCGAATCTGTAAAATCTGTTAAACATCTTAAAATAACTGACAGTATTATGAAAACAAGTGGTGCGCAACCAAAAGCGCTAGGGTAATCCCCTAAATTAGAAAAAATGAATTATGAAGTATAAACTTGAATTCTTGTCGACTTTTGCAGGGGTAATAGTTTTATTTAAAAAATAATAATTATTTTTAATATATGAAGAGAAAATATACCTGTGTAATTAAATTAATTATACCAACGCTTTATTCAAACAATGGAATATTTTATTATAATGATTTTTAACTAATCTTCTATTATAATAATTATAATTAACTTTTAAGTTTTTGGTAATGATATATATTATTGCTTTTAGTTTAAGGATGTATAGGAGATACAATCGGAGACAAAAGTTGGATTAATTTGAATATCACGAATATTGGTCTTATGTGTGTAGTAAAATACTTTTTAAATATCATAAACGATAAACAAAGTTATAGAAATGCATGAAGAAAGGTTTTTTTCGTTTAAATCGGTTCATTTTCTGAAATTACAAATATTAAATTTGACATAACAAAATTTTTATTAGTGGCTATCCCTGCAATCCAACCTACTATCTAAATAAAAAATGTAATAATTTTTATGAGTAAAAATTGATATTTGTTGTTAAAACTAATAAAAACCGAGATATACATAATATTTTTAATACCAACAAGTTTTAAATATGTTTAGGGATCTTTTAACGTCGAAATCTATTTTATTTTTAGCGAATTGAACGTGACAACTCTATATCGGTCGTTCAATTACTAATGAATTTCTCGAGAACGGGTTAGTAAACCGTGATGAAATTTTGCTAAAGCCTTCTTCTATTTACAAGCTATAACTACAGAAAATTTGAAAAAATTCTTATATTTTGTTCATATATTTTAAGCTAATATATTATTCAATAAAATGTTTTTCATAAAATGATTTTTACATTATATAATTTTTTTAGGATTTCTTAAGATTTAGCTTTAGATTTTTATTTAGACAAGTATTTTACTGTTTAACACCTTGTGATTTTCCCTAAAAGCAGACTCTTAAGCAAAACCATAGATGAGATTTTCTTGAATTTTAACAAAAAGTCAACATCAAATTAAAACTGCGAACTATTGAACGGTGTAGCGAATCGATTTGAAATTTTTTTTATTACATTGCAAAGTCAATGATGACATGTGTACCAATTTTCATCAATATCTTATATTTTTGAGTTTTATTTTTTGTCTCCTATACATCCTTAAGAGAGAAACCGAGCAAAAATGCATAGGTATTTGGTTTGGTGGTTATGATAATAGTATAAAGGTAACAATTTTTACAGTTTTTAAACATCATACAACTGTAAAAGAATTGTTTCTTTTTACAAAAAATCATTTTAAAACAGCAATACCGTATTTCAAAGAAATATTAGTACAAAATATAATTATTATAAAAGTTTTTTTTTAACATAAAAATTAAATTTTAATATTCACTTTTACACCGTTGATTTTTAATCGTTTCGGTACTTATTACATTTGTACGTATACCTACCTAATGGAATAAAAAATTTAAATATAATTAAATGTACAGCGTAGAATTATTAGTATATCGAAGTAGCTGAACTGAAAATGTGTACCTAACGGCTTCATGTACATACTAATAATTATTACATTTTGTGTCTTATAGGCACTCAAGCAGAGAAAAAGTATTCCATTGTAGTAACAATTAACTACAATTTTTCTTGTGCAAGATGGTAGAAACAGACTAGGTCATTATATAAAAGTGTGTTAATGGATGGCAAGTTCAAGATACTACAAACTTTCAACCAATATTGGATTTTATAAAAAAAAGTGCAAACTGTGAGATTACGCCAAAATGCTTCAAAGTTCTTACCAAAACAAGTATCGTCCAAATTTTTACGAGAGTACATGTCTGAGGTGTAACGAAACTGTATATCAAGTGGATCGTGTGGGACCTTTAAAAGATTTTACGTTTTTTCACAGCGGTTGTTTTAAGTGTGCGGTGTGTGGAACGAAATTAACCTTAAAGACTTATTATAATAATCAGCATAAACAGGAAGACAAAGAAGTCTATTGCAACAGTCATGTACCCAAAATTGGACCTGGACATCTCGATGGATCTTCAGTTGGAATCAGATCCGCACTTAATGTTCCAAAGTCTAGTAATTTCGTTAATGAACAAATACGAGGACCCGGACGGGGGATTGTAGAAACAGAAGGTACGTTTTTAATTTACTAATTGCAAATTATGGGTTTATATTATCTCATTCTGGTGTGATATAATTCTTCGACAAGTTCATAAAATTAAAACCAACACTTAACTACTTACTAAATGCCAAGAGAACTTACTAATAACTTCTATCGCAAACTTTGTCTAGGTCATTTAAGAAAAGCTTGTAACTTTCACTGATAATATTGATGTGTTTTGATAGATTATAAGTATTAATTTGTCATAAAAAGGAATTAATGAACGAACAAATGATAATATAGTGAAAAATGTTAAAATATGTAGAATGTTAAGCTCAAGGTAACAGGAGTGACATATGGTGATGTAAATAATTATTCATGTCATGTTCATAAATACTTACTTCGAAAATATGTTTTTTTCTATTAAGATGTTTGCTTAATATTTACCTTTGCCTTCTAAGGCCCAGTTGTTCAATTGCAAGTTAAACCAAAAAGTTTATTTCATTGATTAACCCAAACTTTTTGGTTCAACTTGCAAACCACACATGCTGGAATAGTTTAGTTTTTGTCCACTGCTTGTTGTGGTTCAGACTCCACGTTAACCTGTAACTTATTGTTTACGTTTAGTAAGTAAGTAACGGCTACTGACTTAATTATAATTCGGTCTGGCGGGTTCATCTCGAATGTAAAAATTGTTTATCCGTAAATTATATATCAAAACACTTCCTGCCCGAGAAATTGCAGCACAAAATTCTTATACTTAATAGGCAGAACAAGTCATTTATTTCTGCTTTTCTATAATTATTATGTTAGCGATTGCACTAAATAATTTTATTTTACCTTATTATTTATTTTCTTTAAACTGCATTAACAACACGATATAGCGGTTTCACAGTGTTTGTAATTTTAAGACATAAACTACTACTTGATCGTAAAAATTATGTACAACATAAATATTAATCGAGTTACCGCAGTGCTATTTATATAGATAACCAGAGGCTAAACCCGTAATAAGATATTCTCGTTAATCCATTCGTTATCCAATTCATGCGTAATTAAAAACTTCTACTGCAGCTGTAGCTTTAACACTTCGGGAACTCTGTCAAGAGTCTCATTGTAATAAAGTTTTGTTTACTTTGCACATAATATTACCTCCAATCAAAAAAAAAATATTTTTTTGGAGGTAAGGTAATCGAAAAAAATTTTCAAATTTTTTTAAAAACATTTTCGAGATCACCGTATTCAGAAACGTAAAGATTTGCAAAAAATAAAAAAAAATTTCTATGTCGGTCTGTCGGTCTGTCTGTCGGTCGTCATATTTTGTCTCTTGATTTATTCCTGAACCGTTCAACCAATCACGACCAAATTTGTACAAACTAGATTCTCTTTAATGCATTCATGCGCGTCAGTGATAAAGATATAACTGAAAGTTCCAAAAATTACAAAAAATTCAAAACAATACAAGCTATAGGTATATACAAACAAAATAGTGCTAAAAGTATTACCTAATTTAATTATAATTTTTCATTTACAAAACAATCTCCGAATTTCTTTTTGTAATTTTTAGCTAGCACTTTCTCGGGAGAACTTCGATACCAGAGTAGAAATAAAATATCATTATCGATCATCTCTCCGAAATTAGAATTATGATGAGACTTGAAGTTACTTGACGACTACTATATACACCACACAAATCTCCGAAAATCTTTAACAGATTTCGTTAAAATTTGGTGTAAGTACTTTTGATTGGAGGTATAGCGGCAGAAGTGACGACATTTTTTTTTTATAATTTTCAAAATTTCTAAACCTTTTTATTAAAACGGTAACTTAAATAGTACTTATCTGGAACCCCATCAAACAAGTTAGTATAATAGCAATAAAACACGTAAGTGCGTAGAAAGGTTTATTGGGAAAGTAATCGATCTTTTGGATATTGTTAGTACCTATATTTCTTAGTAAAATGTTAGTTTCACATAAAAGAAATTACATCTTTTTTTAATAAAATTTAATATTTGCAACGATTGTTTTTTCGATAAAGTTAATATTAACGAGTTACATGCAGAAAACCGTTAAACTGCACATTTATTCCACCATGACGGAGTTTCCCGACCTTGAGTTATTCAGGATTTTTGTAAGCTTATATAAACGTCCATTCCAAATTAAAAAAAATTCCTAATTATTTTTCCAAATGCTGAAAATAATGCTTCATAACTTGGGCAACTAGGGTACTAAACATTCTAAATTTGTAAATATTTAAAATTAATTTTATTATCTACCTAACTGTTTCTTATTTTATAACATAAGAAGACAAATCCATAACAATGGCTTTATGAATTAATGAATAATCTGAACTGAACAAAAATGGTTACAGTTTCACACAATCACTCTTTTTACTCTGAAATTCAAAATCCAAAAATTTATTATTTTATTTTAAATAAAATTTCCAATATAACTGTGAAAGCATCGTCGATATAATTATACCCATCTGTCGCTGTATCAAATTCACTTTACGATGGCTTTAAATTTTTCAAATTTACTTTATAAAACCTTATCATTTAAACTAATTATGTAATCTTCCAATTATCCAATTCAATCCTAATAATCTCAAATCATTCAAATTTTAATTTTATAACTGTCATTTAAACGAATTTTATAATCTTCAATTATCCAATTCAATTTTATTAATTTCAAATCATTCAAATTAAATTAATAAATTATCCAAAAGTTTAATTTCATCAAAATTTTGTTCAAATATGGGACAATTTCGAATCCAAAATAATCGAAATAACTTACTCAAAAATCAAAATACATTCTTTGTACCCGAGTTCTCTTCTCCCTGGATTAGGTTTAGGAGATGCGAGGGAAACAAAGATAGAATAAAGAATAAAATAAGAAATGGGATAAAAATCTCATTTTGAAATAATTTTTAATCAAGCTTGTTTTACACTAGTGCGTAAAAATCACACACACTGAAATCAGTGTAGAAAGTGAGTTATTTCGGAACGGTAGTAGATAAAGTTATTTATCATATCGGCTATCATTTAGTTTTAAATTTGAAAAACGCAACCTTTCGGTTTTTAAAACCTAGGAGGTCTGAGGATATGGAATGCTCTCCAATACGTCAGTAATTCGGTTTATCATGATCGATAATCGTCTACTTCCCATCATGAACGATAAGATAGCGTAAAGTATTAATTCATGCCATCAGAAGCGTGTAAAAAATATTACGCAAATGGCAATAATAATTACATATAATACACTTTATGCATTATTATAAAATTATAATAATACCAAACGCCACTGGGTATAAAAAACTTGATATTTGCTCTTGAAAATTGCGTGTAAACTTAGAATAACAACATGCTAGCCAACAATTTTAATAATTGAAATAACATTTTTGGATAATATTAAATTAGTAAATATTACATAATAAATTCCAATTTTTTTATTATAAAATAATAGTAATAGATACTGGTTTAAATTTAAGTTAAAGAAAGTTTATCAAAATCAAATTATAATACAAATAAAAAACTACACTTATTAAAAAGTGCAATTATCTGATTGTCGAGAGCGGACTCGCTGAAAAAATTTGGTGTATAAGTGAAAGAAAATTTGAGAAAATCCAAGGAATTTGGCAAAATTTGAGAAAATCTTAGGAAATATGAAAGATTTGGATTTCCAAAATAATTTGTAGGAAATCCAAGAAAATCCCAGACAACTAAGAAATTTTTGAAATACTATAAATAAACTTTTTTTCCACTTTTTCGAAAATATATATTAAGGCAATCCAAGAGAAAATTCAAGGAAATCTTCTCAAAAATCTCATAAAATGAAATCTAGGGTAAAAAAATCTGTTCTCGATAATGTACATATTAAATATAATTTAAAGCCCAGTCTGAATCATAGGTTCAAGAATATACTCTCTTAAAGGGGTATTCTAGTCTATAGAGGCATGAATTTTCGGGCGGTTTTTGAAGCTCTGTACAAACGAAACAAAAAATATTTTTACTATCCACTTTTTTACCATTTGTTTATTGATATTTTAAGATTCCATAAAAAATTAACCGAAAACAAAAATTCAAAATTCACAAAGCTATGAGGTGGCAAAGTGGGGGGTCTAAAAAAAATGATGTGCACGATATCTTAAGTTTTAATGAACCGATTTATTTGAAATTTGGTGTGAATATTCTTTATGCATTCCTTTATCGCATGAACTTCGCTCAAGTCAAAATTTTGAATTTTACTAATTTTAAAAAATTTGGATTTAAAAAAAAAAAACATGCAAAAAAATTTTTTTTTCAAACGGCCGTCATTTTGTGAAAAATTTTTTGTTTTACTTTTCTATAATTCATGCTATAGCGGCATCTATAAAAAAAATTCACACCAAATTTCAAATAAATCGGTTTATTAGAACTTGAGATATCGTGCACCCCAGGACACCCTTTGTTTTTTGGACCTTCTACTTTGCCAGTTCACAACTTTGTAAATTTAGAGTTTTTTTCTTTGGCTAATTTTTAGTGTAATCTTAAAATATAAATAAAAAAATAATAAAAAAATGGATAGTAAAAATATGGTTTGTTTCGTTTGTACAGAGCTTCAAAAACCACCCGAAAATCATGCCTTTAGACTAGAATACCAATTGAAGAAATAAATATTTAATATTAGATGAAGATCCGCAGGCAACTTCAAAATTTATTTTTATATTTTTTGATTCAAATGTCCAATGATAAAAGAAACAAAACTATTATGTCAGTTCAGGACTCTTGGAACAAACTTTCCAGATTTTAGTTAGCAAATTTTATACTAAAATGTTTGAATTCTTTAGGAACTTCATTTATACATTGTTTTAAAATTAATATTAATTTTAGAAGTTACCAAAAAGTTTACCTTTCAAGTGTCAAAATTATATTTTCAGGGTTTCTTATATTATAACTTACAAAAAGATTTTTTCAATCAGTTAATATTGTTGATACTTTCAAACATTATTTATTTAAAAAAAATTATGTAATTAATTCTAAAGAAAAAAATTGTTTTTCTTTAAAGGGACCGTCCATTAATTTCGTAAGGGTTTAGGGGACGGGGGATATCGGAAATCTTACAGAAATTAAAAATTATTGAAAAATATTAAAAATTAAATTTCAACTTAAATTTAAAAATAGAAATTAAGAATTTAGTAATTTTCAAACTCAATCTTATAGGTTAGGTCAATTATTGTGGTAAATGATCTACCGAATTAAATCATCGATTCAGAAATTGTTAAGCTGGTACATGCACCTGGTAGATTTAGTAGCAGTAATTTACTAATTGAATATTTGAACGCAAGCGGTGTAAGCGGTATCTATCGGTGCAATTTTCGTAAACGCCTAATATTGGCGCAATATTGCACCAAGCTTTAAAAAATGTCGGTGCAATAGACTGGAAAAGTGTGACGTCAGAAAATGGCTGATGGCGACCTATGATGGGTGCACACATTAGTTTGTTTACATTTATTTCCCATAAGATTTACATGAAAGTGTGTTGATGACAATTTTAGAGGTCATTGAGATTATTGATATGGAATTTTCTAGGTGTTTCTTTACCAATTGACTAACGATCTTTAATAATTAACATGAAAAATTTTAAAATACTATGAAGTATTGTGATTGTTATGAATGTCGTCTGCTTCAAGAGAAGTTCAATAATTTAAAAAGTCGCGCATTCTACAGTGTTCGCTTCGGTTTTCGGCGACCAATAAACCGAATCGTACTGTACCGAATTATACCGATAAACGCCGATTACAATTTAAATTAGAATATATATAGTTACGCCATCTACTCAGATAATTCATCGTCCAAATGATAAATTATGACCTTAATCTAAAATTTTCAGTTTAACTACAAAATTGCTTTTCGGATTAGTAGTAACAGATAAACAAAGATCATAGTTAATTTTATAATTACATTTTATAATTCAGAGTAGTTGCCAAGATTTACAACCGACATTTCTGCTTTTAAAGGTTTGTGTTCAGGGTTGAAAATATTTTTGAAATGTTTAATAAAATATGTGATAGTACATAAACAGTACATATTTAATTATTTAGTTTAATAAAATGTTGACTTTTATTAAAATTAAGATGAAGACATTATCTAACCAGTATCGGTCTGTTGGGGCAGGCAGAGGAGGCAGTGCCTCAACCAAGATAGCTAATCTAGTTTCACTAAAAAAATTAATATTTTGTAAAATTCCCAAACCCTTTGGTTGCACATGCTTGCCTCACTACCTAGATTCCTTAGAAGTATACAAGCCGCCACTGTATCTATAACTGATAGATACAAGTTCTTGTCCATAACAACTTATCAAAAAAGTTGTGTTGCTATCGGTTTAGTCAAAATTTGAGGTTGACATATAATACTAATAACTGGCACCCTAACTTGCACATCAAATATCAATAGGATTAGGATCGTATAATATTATAATAATTAGAATAATAAACTTGGATAAATTCATTTTGTTAATTTTTTACACGGAGGAACTGATTTAACAATTATTTATTACTATCAGATTAGCGCCAGACAGTTCATAATATGAAACGAATATTTACATCACATTTGGAACTTACAATAACTTTAAGAATACATTTGTGATGAGATTTCGCGATAATATCAGTGTATACGTTCAAGTTAGAAAGGTAGAAATTAAATTGTTTGTGTAATTTAATTATTACACTAGCTAATAATTAGAATAACAACTGTTAAATAATACAAAAGTAGAAAATAAATATTTGAATTATATTTGTTCTGTTTAATCTCACGACCGTACCAGCAATTTATAAAATTCTATACATATACATTTAACTAATTAGAAAATAATTTTCAATAATAATAATAATTATTATATTTATTATAATATGTTATGCACCACAAAATCTAACATATGATATAATTCGAAGAAAAGAAATGCCGGTACTTTTTCTAAGTTAAATCCTCGAAGAGATTCATCGTAGCTGTTTCATTTGGTTTATTGCAACCATTCCATGCAACCGTTTAGGACATAATTTCTTAACTGATAGACATAATTTTATTTCTAGTGCCAAATATCCGTACGCATGTAAACGGAAATAATCAACAACCAGCATCACCACCGTATTCAGATCGTCAGAAACACACCTACAGCCCAAATTCTTATCCACACAACAATCATCTGGACTCTCCAGGTTACCAATATGGTCGTTTCGATGCCAGCGCATTACACATCGCCCATGCTCTTAAACAAACAGAACTACAAAAAGCATACAGCAGACCGCGCGAAAAACCATTGGATTGTTATTTGGTAAGCATTTTCTGCGATCGTTAATGTGAATTATGGACACTAAACTTTATATTGCAGAGGTTTAATGTCTAAAGCAATATATTTAATTTGACATTAGACGGGCTAGGTGTACCAGTAAATTTTAATGTTATAAACATATTATAAACTTTCTCGAATGCTTTTCTATTTTTATGCAGTAGTTTTATTAATCTCTAGGTCAATTTTTATTTTCATTAATAGTTTACTGAGATTTTTAATTCTAAATTTTATTTATTAAGGTAGCCCAAAAGAAATCAATGGAAAACAATACCCACGTTAAAAATTAACTGCAATAAATGACATTTAATAATTTAGACATCTATGTATGTATTAGGTATTGCGAAGGATATTATACTGGTATTACAGTATATACTAAATGCACAATATAATAAAAACTCAAAAAATAATTAAATCGTATACTTATACCCAATAAAATATGAATTAAATTCAAAAATAAACGTTGATTTTGTGTGTTTGCTAAATAATTCCCATAGAGTAGGTAGTAAATACAATGGATTTGTTAATCAACTTCCGTCTTTCCGCAACATATAATTTCATAGTAGTCGTCCGACCATATTACCCATATAGAGAATAGCTACAGGTATTTTGTGCATAGTATATGTAACTGGAATAATTTAAATATGTATGTTTTATAAATATATTATATAGTGATTAATCCGGTAATGAATTAATCAAGAAGCAGTAATTTCTTCTGAAAATACTATATATTATATATGTGAGATACAATAATGGCCGATTACCTTTACTTGCCGGAGTGCTATAGTATATTTACCTATATTATATTCTGGAAAGTAAATTTTATAATTTAATATAATATATCTATTCCAATACCAATCAAGTTAAATTAAAATCAAAAAATAATTTTCCAAAAAATTTGAAGTAGGTACTACCATGGTACCATATTTTTATATGTTAATGGTCTTATTCGACAATGACAATTCTAAGATCAGAAAGTTATTTGCATCATAATTTGTAAGAAAAAGATAAATACTATATGAATTGATTTGTCTGTAATATTCAGTTGCTAAGATTATTTAACGGCACTTGAAATATTAAAACTACTCGAGTATAATATATTATGGTTAAAATATCTTGTTTTTCAAAATAGTAATGTGGGTGAATTATTTCAACAATACGACCTACAACCACGAATACATAATTAAGTCTACATAAATACGTCATTATCGAGAAAGTCATCAAGTTCTAAAATAGTCATTGAATCTTTACGTACACCGCATATCAATATATTATTTTGAATCAACCTACATGCGGTAATACTGGATTATTATTAGAAATACAATTTTCCCAATATGGAAGTGAGCATTAGTTAAAAGTGACGTCAAAAAATTAATACTAATAACTTACAGAATTGAAACTATTTTACAAACGGTATTACGACGAAAGAGGGAAAGTTGTCTGCTTCAGTCTGTCTTGAAAAAGCTTGTATTAAGTAGTTTATTACCTAGTGGTATCTAATTAAAATCACACAAACTTATGCGGATGTCGCTACAATTTTAATAGTTTTGAAATTTTGACATTAATCCTATTATAAGACACTTATAATACCTACCCAGCAACCTTGACTTAAAGATCCTGCTTTAATATATTTGAAAACCTTTTGCAGTGTTATCGTTCAACATTCTTGAGAAGTGTTATATTTAAAAAAATAGATTGTTTATGCAAAATGCAACCTTTGAGCTGTCTTCAGTGTCATTGATTTTCCGTTCTCAATTAGGTATTGCAATGCAGTAACCGGATTCCCTAGCAATTAACGCAAAGAAATTGCTATCAAATGATAGGCCAACGATTTAAAGCCCACCATAAGTCGAAGTGTAGAAAGAAAACAAAAACAAAAAAACTGCTTATTTTGCGGCCGGCTCTATTGATTAGCGCTAATTTTCAATATTAAATAAATATTTATCTGTGGAACTTCACTCAGATGAATAAATAATCCATATTTTATTAAACAAAAATGCAGTCTAGTGGAATGAACGGTAACACTCGACCGATGAATACCGGATATGCAGTTGAAATTCATTATGGTAAAATTTTCTCATACTCAATTTTCATTAAATTTAAATTAAAAATTGCAACTGTTACGTAATAAAAAATCATGAAACGATAATTATAACATCAGGCCTTTTCAGGCCTGTTCAGCACAACAAAACTGTCATATTCTCAGATTTTCCAAACGTGAAAATAATTTAGGAAGATAAGCAAAAATTTGAGAACAGGGACAAAATTTTGGAAATCAATTTCCAAAATGTTGCTGACAGCCGGACAACCACTTCAAACGCCATATAAAGGCAAGGTAGCTAAAATATGTCCGGTCTTCTAGTAATCATATAAAGCAGAAAGGCTGCAAAAACCTTCCATTTTATGCCTGTTTTCTTCTACTAGAATCTACTAAAAAAATGAATCAAGTAACCAATCAAATTTTTTTTTAATTGCATTTCAAAAATTGCAAAGCTTTGCAAGATGGGTTATTTTTTCATGGTTCAAGCACAAGCTTACTTTTTTAAGAACTTGCGTTGAATATGTATACCGAGTGCTGAATGAGTTAGCCGAACATAGGAAATTTACATGTAAAAACTAATTTTTGCAAATTCCTGCTTCCCTAATTATTTTAGAGAAAAAATGAAAGACACAAAAATAGTGCAGAAATATAAACTACGAATGATAACACCATTAAATATCATCGAGCTTTTACTTTAAAAATCAAAAAATGCTTTCGAAATTGTTAAAATTTACTATTATCGCACTGGCCATGTAATAAATTCAATTTAATTTCTATTTTCAAAAATAATTACCATGGAAACTTGCATGGCCAGTCTGATAAATGAAACTTTTAAGAATTTCAAAAGCATTTTTTGACTTTTTAAGTGAAAGTTAAATGAAATTTAATGCTTTCATCATTCGTAGTTTATATTTCTGCATTATTTTTGTGTCTTTCATTTTTTCTTTAAAATAATTAGGGAAGCAGGAATTTGCATAAATAAGTTTTTACATGTTAATTTCCCATGTTCGGCTAAGTCAATCAGCACCCTGTATAAGTAATTTCTATCTTCATGCAAACATATCCCGTTCCAATATTCCATCCAGAAATTTTGGCTCTTTTGGTATAAAGATGCCAGCTACGTTCAGCGCATCTGTTAACCAGTCTTCTCCACTTGTTTTGTTTGGTTTTCTGAACTTTCTGCTCATGATGATCATTTTGTGTTTCTGTACGTTTTTCTGGACTTTTTTTCCGCGTTTTCGTATTTTGTAGTTTGTATTTCTGTGTAAAATCATTTGATGTAGCCTACCTACACCTACTTGTTACAGTTCTAACACTTTTGCCTTCGTTCGTTTTGTTTTCACTTGTCACATGACTGGGAGACTCCATTACAACTCCGGCTGCATCCAGCTTCGGCAAATGTAAAAAAGGATTGGGCGCCACCTAAATAGTTACCATGACATGTCGATGTGGTGTAAATAACGTAAAAGTCCTAATAATACGCAATGGCTATTAAGTCGGAAGATGCTAACACAGAAGATGGCTTGAATGGGCAAGAAAGTACCTCAATTTGTGACGCACAATCAACTTAACATTGTGACTTTGCACTATAATACATATAAATTAATCTGGTTTTTGCAATACACCATTTTTTGGGGGGCTGCAAAAGCAACTGTTGAATGTCGGTAAAGTAAATCGCGTACAACTAGTCGCACGTCAACAAAAGAAGAATAATAACTATGGAATTAAGAATAGAGTACAATTGTATAAACTAACTATTAAACTGTAAATAATAATAATAATATAAACAAAATTGACATTGTGCCAGGTTATGGTCTCCCTAAAGCCTTTGTTAATTTATATGATTATTTCGAACTTTTGCATCTGACCTTTGTAGTTTTCTTGTGTTACCTTGGCCTTTATGGCGTCAGTTATGATTAGTTTGTGGTTGGTTTTACTCATCTTGTTGCACATTTCCATATTTACCACCTTTGGAGTGATATCTTATCATGTTCCGAGAGATTTTTGGCTTAAGGGATTTTCTGGTTAAATCTTGGATTTATTCTTCGATCTCACAGAGCCAATGTATGTTCCCAAGCTGTTTTGTTGTTCTTTTTGGAATACTTGATGGCTTTGCACTTTATCAGCATCAGTCTCGCGTGTGGATTGATTCTTAATCACTTTTCTGCTAAAATTTTCGGTTTTTGTTAGTGTTTTTTGCCGGTCATCCATCTCATCACTAAGCTCCTTCATATAGTACCCTACACCATAACTTTTTTTTGCTCTTAACTCTTTCTTTTTACTTTCTATTTTTTTTTAGCATTTAGAGATTTCTGTCGGGACCTCCTAATTAATTAGTTAATAAGTAGTTAAATTGAATAGTAAATGTTTATTATTGGGTAATTTTTTAATAGTTCGACAGTAGCGCTTCAATCCAGGATGGGTCTTGGCTGACCACTTTATTTTATGAAGGGTTTTCAAAGCAGATTACCTCGGTGGTTTGCCATTGCCTGCCGAGGGAGGACGGTTAAAATAATGTTCTTGCTTCACTCAGGTTTGAACTGTAATTTCGTCTGTAATACCGTAATAATAAATATTATGTACTTAACCTACCTTTACCTTAAATAAATATAACTGAAATACAAGGAAGGGTATCGTCCCCCACGGCCCCCGGAGGTGGATTATGGAAATTATATAAAGCTTTATGATTTATTTGAAAGCAATATCACCAATTAAGATGATTACATTTTTAAATATACTGAGCATTTTAGTCGAAAACAATTTAATATCTACCATTACTTTTATGTAATAACTAATAATAAAAAAAGAGCTAGCAGGTATATGCAAAAATTCAATAGATCACAAATAGATAATTTGTTATTACGTAATAGGTATACATATTTTTTTTAAATTATAATTTAACTTGAAAGAAAATCAATCCAAAAAGTTTAAAATATTTAATATTATTTTAGGACAGGGATGAGCAAAGGAGCCTGGAAATGAAGCATCGAAAAGAAGAAGACGATTTATATAGAAAGTTCGCGAAGCAAAGAGAAGAAGAAGAAAAACGAATAAAAGATGAGTTTAAGGTAAATTTTTCAATTTTATTCCAACAACTTGGATTTTTCCCATTCCTAATGAGTTATTGAGCGAAATTAAATTTATATTAATAATATATTCATGATGTCATTTAAAATTATTTAGAAACTCAAAATAAGTAGGAGTTTTATTTTGTGTGCTTGCTTATTCAATTGAATTATGTAGATATTACTAAACGTTGATGGCTTATAATTACACTACAAAAACTTTTTGCTTGAATGGCCTTGGCCTTAATCCTTGCAAATATTTTCAGAGTAGAACATGCATACGTATCTTCGTAATTAGATCGGAAAACCGTTGTTACTCCTTGGAGGTATTCACCACAACTAAATAATATAATATTTAAATTTATAACCAATATGAAAGATGACTTTTCTATGCATATCATTTTACAAAGAGATATTACCATTTAATTTTTGAAGGTCGACAATAAATAGGCAACTTTTTTATATTTTAGGACGAATGGGAAAAAGAACTAGAAAGACTGACAAACAGATTTGAAAGGGAGTTACAGCTTAAGAGGAAACGAGATGAACAAAATGTTTTAACGTTAAGACATCAGCAAGAACGAGACGACTTAGAAAAAAATATGACTTTAAGAAGGGACAAGAAAAAGGAAACCATATCCAAAAAGATGTTGGAACACGAAAGGTAAAATTGAACTTTTATCTTCTTCAAGTCGCTTTTGTGAAGCACCAAATCGATTTCATTTTGCGGTCGCCAATGAATATCATAATAGACACCCGATCGAATTAAAAGTAATTTATTACATTTACATTGTATAAATTTTCTTATGAAAAAGTAATTAAGGTTTTCTAAAGAATTACCATGGTATCATTTCATTATAGATCAAACTTATTATTTTAAAAGTACACCATACCGCGAAATAATGAATCGTGTCATTTCCAAAGACTTTGCTTGGTGTATGATAGAAGAGTTAGTTTTTAAATTATCCAAATTTTTCAAAATAATTATTAATATTTGATTACAGAGCGGCTACTGCAGCATTAGTTGAAAAACAAAGTCATGAAATGCTTGAATTAATTAACGAAAAACGAAGCGAATATATGATGGCAGAATCTTTATACGTAGAAGGAGAAGATGAAGAGTGTGTGGAAGAATTACCTCCATATCCAAGTCATGCACCAGTACCTGCACCTCCTGCCCTTAGCAAATTTCAAATTTATAGCGATCCCACCGAATTTTCTCACGTGGATCAAATTGCTATTTCGGTAAGTTAACTGTATTGATTTAACTTTTCTAAAGTCTAACAAGAACTACACCAAATACTTGAAATTGCATTTCTGTTTATATAGTTGTCTGTATCTCTTAATATTGTTGAGATAACATTAATAAAATAGAGGCTGCATGTCATAATGCTTTAACAATAATTTTTTATTAGTTTAGTATATTAATAAAATGTTTACATTTATATTGCAAATCAGAAAGAACAAAAGCTCAAGGTGAGATCAATATTATATAATGCCTTATATTTACTTTTCTTAACTTGTAATAAAAAATAATATATTTGCATTGCTAATCAGAAAGAATTGCAAAGAAAAGATCAGAAACAATCTCAGATCAAGGTGAGATTAACGTTGAATTTTGACTAATTTAGTATTTTCGATCTTAACAATATTTTTATATTTATCTTGCAAACCAGAAAGAACCCAACCCTAAGGTGAGATCAAAATGCCTTACATTTAAGTTTTCCCAATTGTAAATACTAATAAAATTTAATTGCAAATCAGAAAATTCTCGTCAAGGGCAAGGTGAGAGAATTTAATAAGATAGCATGAAAAATTCACTTTAACATCTGAAAATACACAATCTAAAGTTACAATGTGTTTTAAGGTTGCCCAAGAAGATCAAAAAAGTTTTACAGATTTGGTACGACAACTGGTTGGAAGATGTGGTTCGGATATCGAAAAAGCAAGGTTAGTTACATTTTTTCAACCCAGATTTATAATAATTGTGTAATTTTCTGTTGTCGTCACGAGTTATTAGTCTTTATAGAAATGAAATTCTTGAATTTGAAAATTTTAATTATTGTTCAACTGGAAGATCTAGGACGCTGCACACATTACCCTTAATTTCCACTAAATTTGGTCGATTAACTTTTCTGATCTTTTTATAGTAGCATTCCGTGTGGATCGATGAGCCCAAATATAGCATTCATCACATCAACGGTACATGCTTTCTCATTCCGTTACTTTTGCCATCGTCATCTAATTTTCATGACTTACAAGTATTATATTTTAATCTTTTGTATCTTTTAGAACAATATTTAGATGGATTACAGTCAAAAATCTAAATACAATGACCTTCGATGATAATTTAAGAGGAGACACACCAATGGGTCTTTTGAGAGGAATAAAGCACGGCACCGAAAGCTACCACGTCTTATTTAAAAGGTTATGCAGGTAAATTGAATTTAAAAAATTAAAAAGCAAAATTATAGAGTTGGTTTTAATAGTTACGCAGGTTTACATTGCGTTGTAATAAAGGGTTATTCCAAATCGGCCGGATACCAACCAGGTGTTAAATTCGAAGATAATAGATTTAGAAACTCGTGGAATGCTGTATACGTTGCCGGTGCTTGGCGTTTTGTGCAATGTAATTGGGGAGCGAGACACCTAGTTAATGCCAAGGAAGTTCCAAAAGCTGGAAACAAAGCTAAATCTGATAGTTTAAGGTTAGTCGTCTACTTCCTCATGGGCGGTATTGCAATTAAATTTTGACATTTTCAGATACGAATACGACGACCATTACTTTTTAACCGATCCAAAAGAATTTATATACGAATTTTTCCCTCTTCAGTCTGATTGGCAATTGCTAAAACATGCAATAACGCTCCAAGAGTTTGAAGAACTACCCTTTGTCAGATCATTATTCTTTAGATACGGACTGTATTTTTCAGATCCCAATACTAAGGCAGTTATGTTCACAGATTCGACAGGTAAGGGTTGAGTTTACAGTTCCATCCAGAAGCGTATAATATCAATATTATTTTAGGGGCAGCAACTGTTAGAATTGCAATGCCAGCACACATGCAAGGCACTTTAATATTTCACTATAATCTTAAATTTTACGATAGCGACGGTGATAGTTTTGATGGAGTATCATTAAAACGATTCGTTATGCAGGTAATAAAATATTTTTCAAAAATATTGTTGGTTATTACAGAGATAATTTAGTCTGTAGCTGGAAATATGGTAGCGTTTCGCGTTCATGCACCTTGCAGTGGGGCTTTCTTGCTCGATATATTCGCCAATGCGGTTACTCCTAAAGAATATTTAACTGGCGAGCCCATGAAGTTCAAAAGCGTTTGTAAATTTAAAATATGTTGCGAAGACTTACAAACAGTGATGGTACCATTGCCGGATTGCGCAAGTGGCGAATGGGGACCAACGAAAGCAACGAGATTATTTGGTTTAGTACCAATTACGCACCAAGTAAGAAAGAATATAACAACAGCCAGTTGTACAATAACAAACTTTCGAATTTTTAGGACGCTTTAATATTTGCCGGACGTGAATTGGAAATTCAATTCAGAATGTCTCGTCAACTAACCGATTTCATGGCGACTTTACATAAAAATGGAGTCGAAGAAAAGCGTTTATCGAAATACGTCTCTCACGTACTGACAGATGATATAATTACGTTTAATATAAGTTTTCCTGAAGAAGGGCAGTACGGCTTGGATATATACACAAGAGAAATGGCAATGGTTGTTGACAATAATGGCGAAAAACACTTATTAACTCACTGCTGCAAATACTTAATTAATTCCTCTAAACGAAACTAATATTTGGAGATACTTATGCAAAAAGGAGCCAACCCGCATTTTATGTTGTTGTGATAAAAATAATATATTTCCAAACAATTCACATTCCAAATTTTCATGTGGGTTGGCAATTTTTAAGCATAATTATCTCCAATTTACAATTTAATTATAAATGTAATATAAATTTAGTAATAATAGTTGTTTATTCAAATATTTTGTTGAAAGGTGCTTCATTTAAAAATATGTAAATATGTATTTTTAATAATTCACTTGCGTTCTTGCTTTCGTCAAAGATAGATTTAACAGAAAATTTTAATATCTGAAAAAGGTGTTACTATTATTATAAGAAATGTATGTCACATTTTTGAAAAATAACGCACTATTGGACAGCTCTAATCCATACAATAAGTCTGTCTCGTCGGCATGTACGCACAAGGTTTTAAAATCTATATTATCCTGGTAAGAATTTTCTTTCGACTTTGTCAATATTTCATCAAACTTGCCAATTTAAATTTTTTTTATGTAGTTTATTTATAACAAAAAATGTTTAAAAGAATATTGCTTCTTTTAACTATAATATAAATTAATTACAAATTAATCAGTTAATCGTCATAAATGGGATATTTCGCAGTCCGAAATTTAGTATTTAATTTTTTAATGTCAAAATGAGCATCCAGAGTATGAGCGACGGCGAAATGTCCTAAACCGAAATAAAAGAATGTTGCTTAGAAATTTTATTTTTTGAGGAAATACAAAAAGTTGTTATGAATTAATTGATCAATTTGAAATTATTTAAAAACTTAATTATTTTTATAAAAATTTATTCACTAGAATATAATATTGAAGTTGATTAATTAATATGTTTAATATAAAATATATACATAATTCAATATTTTTATAGTAAAAAGTGCAATAATAATATATTATTATGGTAACCTTGTTATTTTAATTGTGCAAATTTAAAAACCGTTTGTTATTTTTGTGTAATTAATCATTACACAAATTGTTAAAATTAATAGTGTAACGCTTTTGTACTGTAAAAACACCCAACTCATACTAAATATTTATTTATTTATAATTTTAAAACAAATAAATTTTTAAAAACAATAACTGCTATAATTATTTAATTATATTCCTTAATATATACTATCATAATAAAAATATCTTACTAAGTACATAATATAATTTGTAATTGTAAATTGTCAAAAATCATAAAATACATTTTCTTGATATACTAATCATATCTATCTCTCGTATATTATATAAAAAATATTATTGCAATCTTTGTTGTGATCACGTGTGCGATCAGAATGAATTTTTATAATTCGATCAACTATGGAGGCTGTATTCTATACACTATAGATAAGAGACGTCAACATTCCTTCAACTTCAGTAACGGCATTTTTTAAATGTCCGTTATCGCTGCCGCCGAGAGACTCTACAGTGACAAATAAACAATATTATTATCAATTACACTGAAAAATATTGGTTCATCATATCGATGAACAAATTCATAAATTCAATAATGTTTTTCATGAATATGATGAATTTTGTTTATAGTTTTATAATGTAATAGCGTCAAAATAATATACTTTCAGCTTAAAATTCCATTTCCAGAATCTTATTTTTTTGTTAATTAAAAAAAATAAAAACTTACCATCTAATAAGCAATTATTGGCCAAAATCTGTTGTAGCTTGGCTAATACTTCATCCAAATTATTTTGTACTTCGGAATTGTCTTCCACAACATTCACATTAGTCTCCATAAATACATCTGAAGTAGAGGTTGTTGGACAATCTAAAATTGACTAAGAAGTTAAAGAACAATTACCCGAAAAAAAAACCAGTACCCCCAATCCACGTGCTAATGTCCTTAACACAGTAGGAAGGCATCGAAGTGTTGGGCACAAATTTATTGTCGAGCAAATCGTCTTTGGGACAAACAACTGCACTGTCATATAAAGTCTGAATTGGATAAGAATAGTTATTAGTCCTATTACTGTTTTCTTGACTGATTGGACTTAATAGGTTTAAGTCGTCAACTCTTCTTATACCTTTAGTGTTAGCAATCATTGGCGTAGATTCCATTCGCTTTAGTGTCGGTTGTTTTGTAACCGAATGTTGTGAGTTATTTAAATATTCCTAAAACAAACCATAAGTTTAAAAAATCAAAAATAAAATTATAAAATAACTTTTAGAATTTTCAAAGTTTCCACTTGTACATTCATTTGTTGTCTATGATCTTCTAAATGTTTTTTAATTTTTTTCCCATTTTTATTTGAGTCTGTAATTTGTTGCAGTTCTCTAAAAAAACAAAGTTTTTATTTATTATTATAATGGTGCTTTTAAATTATTCAATTACTTATTTAAATTCTCCAACTGCTTTATCACTACTTGCAATTGAGCCTCTGGATTTAATAGTGGATCAATATTTTTAGCCCCTACTTTGGTAATCAAACTCTTTAAACCTCTAAAATTTGATTGTCATGATAATTTTTGTTATAAAAAAAAATATGTAATATACCTGAAAACTTTTGGTTCTGGCTCATTGTCTGCAAGAATAGGTTGCACTGTTGTCACAGAACCTTTCAGCAGCCTTAAAATTTTTTTAAAAACTACATGCGATAAGTCTGTCGTTTTTTTCTGAAAAGAAAAAATAAATAACACTAAAAATTTCAATATTGGAAATCTTTACGGTTGTATAGTACTCCTTAACGGAATGTTGGATTTTGTGAAAGCCACTGACTCTTTCAGACAAAAAGCAATGTTGACATTGATTGTAATTAAAACAACTCATGCATTTGTATCGCAATCCACATATCGTAGCTTGACAAAGTGAACATTTAACATTATGAATAACTGTAACAGAAAAATGTATACGGAATTTTACAACGCAAAATTGATTCCAAAAAATGTACCAGTCTCCGCAATTCTCATACGATGTAAATTAGATATCCACGACAACAACTTAATGCGATTTTCCAACCAAACCTTAAAAACGCTTTCGTTTATTCCTATTGGACCAGGAGACTAAAACAAAAGTATTTCCAATAAACATGCTCAAGCATAAATAAAAAATATAAATTCTTACGTTTTGAAAACAATTGTTTACTGTGGTATCAACTATATTGTGAGAAAAATACACATCTTCATGTAAAAAAGAAATAACTGCAACCACTTTCGATAATATGGATTGTAACTTGGATCTGGTCACACAATTGTTATGATCCGAACACAATTTAAATAAGAAATCATAAAAATCGGATTCATTGCATTTACTCAACAAAGCCAAAACAAGTTTAGTAGAAATGACTTGAATATTGTTTCGTCTGTCTCTAAAAATTATTATTAAAATAAATTAATATTTTTCTAGCAATACCAAACGGCCAACTTACTTATCAAAGACGTTGTACAAAAAGTTCATCATTAAATCAGTCGCATAATCAATGTCAGTGTTTGTAAAACTTTGTTTATTGGAAGCAAAATAAATGTCAGATAAAACGGCTTCCAAATCGTAACTTTCTAAAAATAGTGCGCTTTCAGTGGCCCCTAATTTATGGCACTCGAAAATTCCTATTATTGTTGAAAGATGAACTTCTTCCACTGAAAACAAAATTTATCTTACACAAATGCAGTCATTTTCATAATCATTTTTAATCCCACAACGTCGTTGTGTTGGGCTAAGACTTTCCAGTTTTTAAAGTTATCTGTCAATAATTATTATCTGCAAATAGAGAATAATTCAAACTTAACATCTGTAAATAATTGTCCATGCAATAAATATTAATAAATTATTAGGCATTTTGCCATTATGGTCTACCTCAGCATTTCTCAACACTTTTTTGCCCGCAAACCGGTAAAATTTTTGTAAAAATGTTGCTGCCCTGTGCTTTATTTATTGAAATTATTATATTATAATATACGTAAATAAACATTGGACAATAACCACAGAAAAGTTTTTAAAATAAAGCTTATTCAGCATAAAATTTCCTCAAATAAATTACATTTTTCATATTTCTTCGAAAATGGGGTTTATTCATCATAAGGGATCTCCTTTACATTAGTAAAATAGTAAAGTTAAGTAATTGGTATATAGTGAAATAATTTTGTGTCAAAGTCAAAAGTCAACTTCTTTTCCACAATATGTATTATAAATAAAGAACATTCGTAATAATTTTTCATTTATTCTTTGTAAATTTAATAATTTTATGAACACAAAAACATTAAAAAATAGTAACATCTTATTTTCTATGACATTCTCAATTGTGAAAAAAAATTTAGAGAGACAGGGAGAAGTCTATCAAAAGTCACGTTGGCACAATTTTTGAAAAAAACGTTACGTTAGAAACAAAACAACAAAATACGTAAGGAATGAGAATATAAAAATGATAAGAAAAACGAATTTGGGTAGCATCTAACAAGTAAAAGATAAAAGAGCTTTATCACCCCTGCTTTAGATATTAAGTTAAATAAAGAGCTAAAACAAGATTTTGGGAAAAAAAGAAAAAAATTGAAGATATGAAAATTAAAAGTAATACACATAGAAAACAAATTTTAGCATCAATATTATAAGAAAGAGAAAAAGAACCAATGAAATTATTGGGAAAATAAAATAAAGCAAAAGTAGATATTCGGTATATATGCCAAAATCCAATAGGTATAGGTAATTAATTTCAAAATAAATTATTTATTGTTTATTCATTCCATTCCATTACAAAAATATCGCGTTAATATCTTTAGCCAATTTTGCGTAAAACTAACATTTTGAAATGCGCCTAAAAATCTCACCCTTAAAAATTCCTTTTGAAAAGTAAAAAAAGCAAAAAAGTTCATCTGTAAGATTCCCTAGGATTTTCTAAAATTTCTTTGGGTTTCTTATTTTTAAGAATTCTATATGCGCATTTAAAAATGCAAAAAGTATCAACAAAACATTATAACTTGCCATTGGGTCTTACCGAATAACTGCCGTTTTGAACTCGGTCCCGATTTTTCACGTCAGGATTATGTTCTCCTCAGGCCAGGGACTGATTGGCAAATAAAAATTCAAAATGACCATCAAATTTAGGAATCGCTTGAATAAATACAGTTTTATTTATATTTGTCAATCCGGGTTCAAGAATAATTTCTGGGATCTGGGGTCATCCGATTTTTTTTTTACATATATAATTTATTTGTTATTTTTTCATTTGATGGTTTTAAATGCAACCAGGCTAAACCTAAAGGGGGCGCTCGGGGATGTCCCCGGGGCCCGAGACCCCTCAAGGGCCCAGACAAATAACTAAATAAATTCCACAAAAGCATCTTCAAAGTGCTAATGAAACTCTGTATGTTGTATCAATACGTTAATAAAAGCTTCACGAAATAGTACTAGGTATTTATTGGTACTAGTAGGTATTAGTTGATTACTGTTTTTGTTTTTAAATTAATTTTAACTATTTTAGATGTTTCCTGTGTAGTTTTTCTTAATAAAAATACAAAGTTTCATAATTTTCTTTTTTATTCATTTAAGAAATTTTTAAGAGCAGGGGGCCCGCGAAAAGTTTTGCCACGAGGCCCGACGTACGGCCCTGAATGCAGCTCTGATTAGATATTTATATAAGATGTGTATAGAAAGCATATTATATTTATATATTAAAAAAATTAGAGATGTAATTTTTAATTCCCGCCCAAACTCGGACGCCAGACACTACCCCCTGATAATAGATTATGATATATTTATGATATATTAAATTTATCTTCTTTTTGAGCGATTTATTAAAATAAAAAAAATATCTAACATTTTAAAATAATTTTGTCTCTGAGGTGCACCAACGCCCTTTTGGTTTACCATTTATTTGCTACGCTACTGAGTTGGTTTTATTACAATAGTATTATGTATAATGATGAATAGAAAAGCCAATTATACTTACTAAATAAAACTTGCTGCAAAACTCTAACTTTGGAACTTATTCGGTATGCTGGTAATTTAATATAATTACAAATGCTAAGTTCTTTAATGATATCTTCAAATTTGGGATGGTCCCACTGTTGAATGTTTGTAGATTCTCTACAATTTAAATAAACAAATTTTTCAATTATATTTAGACAATACGATTACTAAAAACCCACTGTTTATAAAAAGGAAAACCCTTTGCATCTTCAAATTTCTTCCAATTCGCCGACATGTTTAAAATACCAACGAAAGTCAAGTGAAATTATATGTTACAGGTGCCTTAACAGGTTAACAGGTGCTAAAATAAGTAAGAAAACATAAGAAAGAACATAAAAGAAACCGAAAAGAACTGATAAGATAAATTAAATACATTTTTACTTACGGCGTGCATTTGAAAAAATAAACACTTTCACTTAGAAATACGTTAAAATTTACTCGCTTATCTTTAATTTAGAGGATGTATGTAACTTCTTTTCTGATTTAAAATTGTCTTTGTTTAGGTTAACATAGGCAACTTTCCAAACAGATCGTTTAAAAGCATCACCTAACGCGAGGGGAAGTAAATCAACCATTTTTCATTTTTCATAATTTTAGTATAATAATTAAATATTATGCAAGTATTATTAAAGTGCTTTTTTTAGAGGGGGGAGAGGGATTTTAATTAAGGATTATATCCCAGAAAACATTTTTTTAAATGTGTATATAATAATAATTATATTACATAAAATGATTTTAATTTTTTACATATTATAAAACTATTTTAATTACTATTTATATCAGGGGAGACATGCCCGTTATCCGGTCCGCCACAGTTTTTTTTTGATTACATTGACTGAAATTGATAATTTTAACAAACGTAATTAATGATATGAGATTAATCCTAAAAGCTTCCTAAAAAAAGGTCTTGGCCTTAGATCATATATATTACATGATCTAAGGTCTTGGCCCTTAGAACCTAGTGGAGAAAAAAAGTTTAAAAAAAAAGGATTGACTGGAAAGAAGAATTAAATTTGGCTGTAAAGATTTAAAATTGCATTGATTTTGTCGATATAAAAGTTAATATTAGAAGGCAACGTAAAACGACAAACGAGCGCACCGTGTGGTCTCGCTATCCGCCACACTTTGATTTTCATTTACTATTTACGAACAAAAATAAAACAATTTGCATATTTATTTTATTAAAATCTTTATTTGATATTGGACACTAAAAAAAAAACACTTCAATATATTATTCAAAATAAATATATGCATTCCCGATTTACCTTACCATTGGTGGCGCTCGTGATGCTATCAGATGTCAACAACATGGCGGTTCTATTACGTATACTTGATGTTGTTTTCAGTTTAATTCTGAATTATTGTAACGTGCCGAAAGACGTTTTGTCCGTTACAATTACTTTCATGCGACGCCACCGGATCGCTATTAGTTGCGATAATTTTTCGTTCAATTTTGATAGGCGCCATTATGCGTTGAATTTCGAAAGTGATCGACGTATAATCTGGTGTTCGTCCATTTTTAGTTATTAATGTTTTAATTTAATTTAATTTTGCCGTTTAGCGGGTAATTATGATATTTTCCTTCTATTTAATTTGTTTAACAAATTATTTTTAGCACCCAGGTTACTGGTTAAATGTACTTTTTGTAATTATTCGTTTTGGTTCTTATCATCTTTTAATTTGAAGTCGTAAATTGAATATGGATATCAACGTTGGGAAATCTTTCCTTATCTATATATGGTTCCAGTATTGGTCTTTTTGGTTTTGCGATGACGCTGTTCTTTTATCTATCATCTGTTCTGAAGATATGGGTTGGAAAATATCATTACTTAACATCAAGTATCCGAAGAATGGTTATTTTTTATTATGGATTTCGATGCTCGATGGTTGTTTTTTTTCACAAGAGGATGTATCCTTGTGACTGTGTAGTACCAGGTGGATCGAAATTAATGTCCAATTGGAGAGCCAAACATCGTATATTTTCGTTTTGATGTTTCACCACTTTTCAATCCCGGACGTGGATTTATGTTTTTTTTATTTGGGATGGGATTGCCACCACTTCAAGCAGATGATTTGATTTTTTGAAGATGTTTTAGAAGAGATTAATTGAGTTTGCAGTCACACTTACTCGGTTGATGAGTATTGGAACTGGCAGGCTATTGATTTTTTTAATGAGTATTTTGTGTTCTCTATTTTGTAGACTTTCATTCCTGGATGGTAGACCAATAGAACGATGAAGTAATGTTATTGAATTCGAAAGGTCCTGACGATGGAAAGACAATTGCCGAGTCGTGAAGTTGGTAGTACTGCATTCAGGGTAAGTCTCATAGAGATGCATATACTTGTTTTAAATGATGCTGTATGCCAGGTTCTATTTTGTAAGTCAATAATCTCGAGATAATGACATCCGGTGTGCAATTAATCTTTGTTGACCATAACTTCTTTTTGTTGGGTTATCCTCTTCAGGGATTCTCAACTGTATTTTTTTACTTGGCTGAATCTACCCCTTAGGTGGATGTCAGTTCTTCACTTTTGTATTTTATTTTATTTTTCTAGTTCGTAATCCTCAATTACGTACTAGCTTTACTTGATCCTTATGTGTATGTTTTATGTTTTGTTTTGATTAGTGAATTAATTAAACTTGTCGACATCTTTATTTACTATCTACTACTATCTTTTAGTTTTATTTGTATTAGCTGGCGTCCACTTTTCCATCGTACTTTTCATTTAGCTGAGTTTAGATCTGAGTACTGAAGAACGTTTTGTTACGAACCCACGATGTTTTTCGAAACACCCACGCTCTCGTGAACTGCGTTTTAAATAACACAGCTAGCTAACACGTACAGTCCATCTACGGTTAGGCAAGTGGCAGGGGTAGTTTAATTTTAGCAAGTTACGCTACATTATTTTATCGTAAAACCGTGGTGAAATGATAATTAACAAAATAGAACACCTAAAAAATGCAAAGTTTTTATTTATAATCAAAACTTTTTATACCAACTACACTGAAAAAAAATTTTCAACCAATGAACTTATTTATTAAACTTTCATAATTACAATGAACAAATTCATTAATACGATGAACAAATTCAAAAATACAAAAATCAATTCATAAAAATTATGAATATTTGTCATTAATACTATGAAAATTTCATAATAATCGTGAAATTTAGTTCATTGGTTGAAATTTCATTGATTTAATGAAACTTTCATTGAAATTTCATTGTATATACGACACTTTTTTATTCAGTGTATACATAGATACTGACTAACGAAAATATTGGAACCGTCCAATATTAACAATGTTTTTTGACATATAAAAATCGTTTTAACAGCAAAACTTTGTAGACATTTTTTAACTGGCAGCGACTTAAACAAGACTCTGTAAAACACAAAAAATATTGTCATCTATATCTCGCAAACGGTACGATGAAATGAAAAAATGAATAGGTATTTTTTCTTGAAAACGTGATTCTCTACATTTTTGTTCATAAGCATTTTTCTATTTTGTCGCACCGTTTCCGAGATATAGATAACAATATTTTTTGTGTTTTACAGTCTTGTTTAAGTCGATGCCAGTCAAAAGAAGAGTAACAAATTGAAAAATGTATAAAAATAAAATTGAAGACAATGAAATTTTTAACAAAAAATGTCTAAAAAGTTTTACTGTAAAAGCAATTTTTAGATGTCAAAAAACGGTTTCAAAATGTGCAATTTACACTGTTAACATAGGAAGGTTCGAATATTTTCGTTAGCCACTGTAGGTACATATTAAATTAACTTAATATTTTTCCGCGTGGTGGCGTTCCGCGAATATATTTGTAATAGGTATATTATAGATACTATAATATGTTATAACTTCTAATATAATAAATTATTCTAAATTTATTTTGTATTTTATTTTATTTATTATTTAATTGTGATATACTATATTCTTTTATAAGAAGTACGAATAATTTTTTCAGTCTTTAACCCATAACCGGTATCTTGAGGTCTGACAGACACACTTGAATGCGTAATTCTTTGTTACACTTACGCCTTTTGTAATATAATTGTAATGTTATCAGTACTTTCAAATTAAATCATTTCGGATGTTGTTGCAAAATTTGAGCTGTGTTGGTAAATTATAAAACTAATTTATTACACCTGAAAGTCTAAGAGACCACCGCGTACCGTTTACGTATGCAAACTTAACCATAGCCGTTTTGCATTGAAAAAAATTTTGTAATATTTTAGGTTTTTATTATAGTTTATTATATGAACATTTAATATTAAATCATTTTGTTTAAATAATTTTAATATTTTTATAAATTTATTTGCAAAATAAAAAAGCCTATTATTTCGCCGATACTTGAAAGAAATTCTAATTATTCCTTAAATTAAATTTTATTTGATTTGTTTTTTCGCGTATGCTAACTTCAAAACCACATACTAATGTCTTCCAACCTTCAGATAGCAAATATAATAACAATAACACAGGTTAATTTTAAGGGCTAGTTGTCTCACAGACCACGGCATACCGGTTATGAACCAAAACTACGACTGTACATGTTACGGGTTAAATTTGAATTTAGCAATAAAGCGATATAGTTTCTCGAAGTTTTCAATATTATTTATTAAATATAATAAAAGTAACAAACCATTGTCGTAAGATATAACGAGAAAATTTTGATTTTTTTGTAAGTTTTTAAAGTTTCATTTAAATTAACTTTTAAGTTTGCATTTCCTGCAATTTTATATCAGAGTGGGGAAGATATTTTAATTCATTTATTGGTATTATACATTTAACGCTAGTAAGTTCTAATAATTTTTTTAATATTTAGTTATAGATATAGTTTCTTACATGAATTATTTCAGTGATACGATTCTTGTAAAAATTACTTTTACAAAAATAAACCAGAAATGATAACTGGAGATGGAAGAACTGAACCCAAAATAAGTTATTTTACCATTAAGTTGCTACTATAAATTTAAACAAAATAGGCGTAGTTACCAAGTTACCCTATAGAAGTTTTGTCTTTTTAGTTATTAAAATATTGAATATTAAAGAATGAATCATTTAAATATTATAATTATTTGTGTCAGTCAATTTAACAATAATAATTGTAATAGACATGCTTAATGCTGTACGCGATTCAAATACTTTCACAAAGATTTGTCTATAGAATTTAAATGATTTATTTATGAAAATGTGTGCCATGTAGAAAATTAGTCCGGAACAATATTTATTGATCTATTTACGCTTGATTGTTAACATTGAAGCAAACAAACAATAGTAAACAATAGCAAAAGACGCTACCAGTTTTTCTTCTTTATTGTCAATTTATATTTTTTCGGGTTCTTGTTATTCACTGATTTTAACGCACTCATTTATATTATTGCACTGTAAAACCACCATAGCCAACACGCTGTACTGGCTGGACCTTTTCAGATCAATGCTGATGGTTAATATTTTGAAAAATATCAAATCTTTATATTATATTAGTTCTAAATATTGGATGAAGTTCTAAATTTTCCCAAGTCATCAGGAAATTTTATTTGAATAAATTCTACATTAAATAATTCTGTTGAGCATTATTTAGGCAGATTATATACCTATCAGAGAGCATAAGTGATTAAATTAAAAAGAAATAAAGAACCTACAAGCCACAAGGACGAAGGTCAAATTACATAATTGTTGAAATTTAATCGCGTTGATATTTGTCCAAATTCTACATAAAATTGCAGTTGTTTGCAATTAGATCTTGTAGTTATTAATGTTATTAATTGCAAAATACATAATTACGGTCATTTTAGGTCAATTTAAGATTATTAGTTCTAGGTAAAAAGCAATAAATATCAAATTAATTAAAATAATATTAATAATGAAATGATCGGGTAACTTATAATAATATCAGAAAATCAGTAGAGTGAATTCAGTCGCGTGATGTATCAAAAATAGATACATATTATCGGCGTCTATTTTTCACTGATTTGGGCCCTAGGCTCTAGCAAATTTTCGGGCCCCTGATATTCGAGTGTAACTAATAGCATCGAAGGCCCAATTTTTGGGTTATTTTTAGGTACATGCCTAATGCGGCTAATGGTAAAATAGGCCGTGTTGAGAGGTTGAGTAGATGATGTAGGCTAGTTTGTTGTGTTGGGCGTAAGGATTTGGGAATAAATTAAAAGCGTGTACTGGGGGGTAATCCATACCCCCCAGACCCCCCGGTTTACCCGTAAATTCAAAATTTAATAAGTTGTAGAGATCCCTCAATATGGCTATGGTTGGGACTTTTTATCGATAAATATCGATAGTTATCGATTAATCGAAGAACGATATTTTATTTTTGAAATTTTGATTAATCGATATTTCGATAGTTTTTGAAATTTTGATTAATCGATATTTCGATAGTTTTCGATATTTCGATAGTTATTGATATTTTGATAGTTATCGATATTTATTCGATAGTTATCGATATTTATTCGATAGTTATCGATATTTTGATAGTTTCCATATTTTTAATTTAGGTTTGTCTTATGTTTTCTGGACTTCCCATTGGTCAATTTTGGATTCCACTGGTTTCTTTATTCGAGAAACAAAAGTTGGGGTTTATTATTTCGATCAATCGATAATTATCGATACTTTGATACTCCGATAATTATCGATACTTCGATACTGCGATAATTATCAACAAATATCGATAGTTTTCGAATTATCGATATTCGATATAGATTTTTAAATATCGCCCAGCCCTAAATATAGTTCAAGTTTTGAGCTTCGAAAGAGTTAGATCAGTAATTTTATTTTTGCATATCCGGGAGTTGATATCGTTGATCGATAACAGAAACCATAATGAAACGGATCCGAGGTTAAACGTAGTTATTTATTATTATAACATCAAATATTAATTGAGCTTCAATGTAGCTATCGGTAAACCGGGGGGGTATGGAATGGTCTAGGACATTTCGCCGTGGCCGTTTCGCAGTGACCGTTTCGCCGTTGCCGTTTTGCCGAGGCCGTTTCGCCGTCGCCCATTTCGCCGAGGCCGTTTCGCCGTCGCCCATTTCGCCGTGGCCGTTTCGCCGTAGTTTTTAATTTTTTCTATTATTAATTTTAATTTAATCTATAACTCAAAAGTTATAAAAAAAACTAAAACATTTTGACTGCAAAAATTAATATTTATAATTAATAATTTTTATAACGTATGAGTCTAAAGTAGCTGGACAGAATTTAAACTTTAATTCAAGAAAGTTGGTTATAGAAAATTTAAAATTAATTTTTTATTAAGAAAACACAATACAATAGGAAGACAAAAAAAAAATTTAGATACACAGTGATTCATTTTCTTCAATTTTTCTTACTTTACTTTTAATACCTTCCATCATACAGCGGAGCATATTCACATTAAGTTTTTTGGCGCATGACTTGATCCGTTTCTTTAATTGATCGGCTGAAGTTGCTTCCCAACCATTCTTGTAAACTAATTGTGAGAAAATTTACCAAAAAATTTTGATTGGCTGGGCTGCAGCGATATTTGCCGGATTTGCATATTTTGGAACAAATGATATATTTTGACCATCTAGCCAATTTAATGTTTATTGCATAATGGCATAATGCAAGATCCGGCCAAAAGATCATTTTATCTTCTTTATGATTTTTATGCACAAAATTTATTATTTTTGATAAATATTTTTTAATGTAAGTGTCAGTGTTAAAAGCAATACCCAATTGAATTTGTACAAAAAAATTTGATACGTCTTTCACTGATATTGCACACCATGCCAATACTTTTGGTTCAAATTTTTATTTTCTTATGAACATTACGTTATCAGGAACTGTACTTATACTGGTGGTATAAAATCCTTTATTTGCAACATCACAACTGTTTGTAAAAACGAAGTACTTTTCATCGTCCAAAATATTCACTCTATTGCCTGTTAAAAACTGTTGTCGCAAAATGCGGCATTTTCCGGGTATTTTTGCTTATTATTTATCAGTGTATCTTGGTTTGACATTCCTCATGTACCATTTTACATTAAATTTTTTCAAATTTCGGCAAATTGTTGTTTGCGAAACTTGAAATTTCCTTGTTAATATGTGAGTTCTCACTCTAATTTTGTTTTCAGCGGCTTTCTTCAAGAAACTTAGCTGAGATTTTTTTAGAATTGCTTTTCTTCCGGTTTTTTTTTATTTTTGGGTCTAATATTTTTATTAAACCTTGAAATTATGGAATAAATGGTACTTCGGCTGAACCCTTCGTTCATAAAATGGTTTAAAACGTATCTTTTATCCTACCCGCCAAGCATTTCAAAAACGCGTTTACCCAAAAAGTTCTGTTCGTATACTTTCATAATGATAATTCAAACGAAACTAATAAAATTTGATAGTAAACAAATGAAGGAAGATACAGTAAAAAATTCAAAAGATTTGCTACATTATAACTAATGTTTTGATGCAATTGAAATTTGTCCAGCTACTTTAGACTCATACGTTATGATATAATATAATATAGTTAATATAAATTATAAACAAGAAATTAATAAAATTATATATAATATAATTATTATTTTAATACAATGTAATAAAATATATATAAAATATATTTTATTTTTTACCCAATCAATTTGCAATTGCCTCAAAAGTTTTCTTATTCATAGACCTTTCTGGCCATGTGCTTAGATTAACAAAATTCATCCTTAAACGGAAGTTATGAGTAAAAGTTAAAAAGGTGGCCAACCCTGACGACATTCCCCTATGTTAACCGTTTTGACGAATACGATGACTTAGCGGAATACCTCCGTGGTATTGCTCACAATTATCAAATGGGGCAATAAGTACTTCCCTTTTTAGGTTATATTTTTTATATTTTTTACTTAATTGTAACTTTTGATTTATATTTTTTAATTAACTACGGCGAAATGGGCAACGGCGAAACGTCCCATTCCGGTATGGAATACCCCCCAGTGCAAGGATTACTCTTTATTTATGGACCACTAGTATTATTTCTTCAGTACCGAAGAGTTACTTAGTAGCCAATGTTGGGATCCTTGATTGTGAGCGCCGTATTTGGAAGTCGCAGTTTATTCGAGTGTAGCTAATAGCATCGAAGGTCCAAATTTTGGGTTATTTTATCAGAATTTCATTTTTATTTTACGATTGTATCTTCTCTCTTTTCCGGCCTTTCGGGCCATTGGGCCCCAAGCACGTGCCTAATGCGCCTAATGGTAAAATAGGCCCTGCATATTATATTTCTTTCACAATAAATATGCAAAATTGTATATTCATAGCGCATGACCAATTTCGGGATTACCCAAAAAAACTTCCCATTCTGAGATACTGATGACTTGAGATAAACCATTAAATATCATTATAATTAATAATTGAGCTGTATAGATAAGTACCTACCAAATTTTATATTGGTAACCGAAAATGTGATGTAATCGCAGTGGTTTTTATTATAAATTTAAATAAATTATGCTTAGCATTATTCTTGTTATTTATAGCGATTTGTTACTAAAATAAATGCACAAGTGTATGAATGAAGCAAAGCTTTTCTGTTGTAAATTTTAACTAGGTACTACTATACATACTACTAGGTACTCACATGAGCGTATTTTAAATTTTGTAATAATTTAATTGTTTATTTGTAATCATACTCTTTAAATTTGAATGCATTGGCGAACATAAATTGAAATTGAATAATACAATAAGTGGCTTTACAGTTTTTAACTATTTAGAACACGTACACAAATACAGAAGCGAAATTTATGTAACGTAATTTTCAAAATTTGAATAAGTAGTACTCTTAACCAATAATCTTTTAACGATTCTTTTAAAGTATTAAATACAATCGCAATAATTGCTTTTGGTATTTATTACTAACTATTATTATATAACTTAAATTATTATTTTTTAATCGAAGAAATATTATGATGTAATTAATTACCTTTTAAAAAAGAAAACACGCTGAGAACTACATGTTAATATGTCTTAATCGATCTCTTGATTAGCATTCAGGCAATAGCTTATTTATTTTTGTACAGAATGATTAAAATTGTTCTACAACTTCATTGGTAAACTGCAAAAATTGCAATAGTATTCCACACAGTGGAATATTTAGAAATTGCTTATGAGAAGGGGGGGGAGGCAATATATTTTCAAAAACAGTCAAGGCGTTAAAATATTGGCCTCTAGACGCAAATGCACAAGGAAGATAGGGGGGGGGGGGTAAATTTTTCAAAATTTATATAAAATATTTATATAGCATGTATGTCATGTTGGTATAAAGAGTTGATTAGTACACATATAAATAACTACATACTACATCTATCATGCAAGTACAATGTATTAGAATAATACATACACATAATATAATAAACATAGCTGAAGGTAAAAGCTTATAATAAGCTGAATAACGCAATTTTTGTTGTAAATTATAAATCTTACTTTTGTTTAACAAATTAACAATAATTAAGTTACGTTCTAATTAGCTAGCAGCTGTTTATTTTAACTGTTAGCTACTGATATGTTATATGTAATTTTTACTATTTTAAAACGGTAAGTATATGTATGTATACGAAAGATACACGTGTTTTTTGGTATCTAGACTAGAGGTAGGTAATATAAATCTCAAATTTCAACAAAAAATTTTATCTTTTCATCATGGTTATTTGTTACCAATTATTAAAATACCGAAAATATTATAATTTTAAATTATAAAATAATTTACATATTCAAACGTTTTGCTTATTCCATGATACTGTAGCGATTGACAGGTTGTCTTGATATAGATATGATATAAATTTCGAAAAAGTTTTCATCATACTGTCATCATCAGGCGATGACTTAAGAATTTTAGAATTTTAGAAGAAGAATTAAGGTCAGAATAACTGACCCAACTTTAGTTAATTTATGGAAAATTTTGAAGATATGCTTATTATTAGCTTTTTGTTATTATTATTATTATTATTAGCTACCATCTGAAATGGTAAAATTTAGATAACCTACTATCAAGTTTAATCTTGGCATATTAAATACCTAAATTCCGAGGACTGGGAATGGAGGAAGAGCACATTTGGTGTTATCCCAATTGCCACACTGAAAGACCCTACTCCAGGGACACTTGCTCTGTTGTGCTGTTATATGTACATTTTGTAACAGAGAATCGTGCGAAAATATTCCTCAAATTTTCTCGGACTTTGATGATGAACGAGAGAGTGAAACGGACATTAATCAATTTCTCACACTTAATTGGAGTGATTCTGGGACTGAAGATGAGACGGATGAAGAAGATTCCCAAATAGATGAACCCGAAGAACTCTATGAACATCAAGATAATACATTTAGATTCTAGACATACCAGCTTGATAGAGTCTGCTGCATGGTAATGTGGAACAAGTAAATAGAAAAATTGGAAATCAATTAAATTTTCAAGAAAATCGACGTATTTAATCGAATAAAATCGAATAAAATCGAATAAAATCGAATAAAATCGAATAAAATCGAATAAAATCGAATAAAATCGAATAAAAATGTTCCAATTTGAGGTATTTTATCTTTATCTTAGACAGTATTCTCGGGCGATTGTAGACTGCACCGATGGTCAAAGGGTCTCATAATCTGACATGTAGATTGCACCGGGTTCGGTTAGGGTAAGTATGTAGATTGCACCGGGTTCGGTTAGGGTACGTATGTAGACTTATTATTTATTAAAAATAATTTTAATGTATTTCAAAACAACGAAAACAGTTTTTTTATGCAATCTGCATTTTACCATCGCCATCGGTGCAATCTATATGTTATGCTTTGAGAGATTTAGTACCTACTTATGCTTAAGAGCTTTAGTAATTAAATCGGTGCAATCTGCAAGTGACCATCGGTGCAATCTACATGTGACCCTCGGTCAAAACCCAAAAATAAAGGATTAATTTCTGACCATCGGTGCAGTCTACATATGCCCGTATTCTCAACACCCCATTTACTGGGGCCCCTTGACCCCTTCGGAAAGTGCTCCATAAAACACTCCGTGTTTATAATTTGAATTTATAATCGGGGGTCGATAGCAATATTAAGCATTGCGCGAACAAAATGCTATATAAGGTTATCAATCAAATCAATATTTTCAAGAATCCAACTATATGATACTGATGAGACCCAATAAGGTCGAAACATGTTTATCATTGTTGGATTTTTGATAATATTGATTTAACTTTGAATTATTTTATCTCGGAATCTATTGATCTGACCAAGAAGCATTTTTAAACAAGTTTTGTTTTGCTTTTTTAGCATTTGACTTAGAAAAATTGGCTTAAATGATCCTCAAACATTACTGAACAACATACCAAAACTTGTAAAAATATATATTGTTTATAATATAATAAATAAAGTTTTACTATGAAGAAATAAAGAAAAATAAAGTTATAGAGAAATAAATTGTTGATTTCTAAAAAATTAAATAACTATAAGTACTTACTATGTATTTGGCTGGATTTTACCAAACTTTTTTAATATGTATGTGACTTATGCCCTTATTTCTATAAAAAAAACTCATGACGCCGACGTGGGAGGTCTTGGAAGTTTTAGAATAGGTATTGTTTAGTAATCTTTGAGGATCATTTTAGCAAATTTTCAGACTTATAATATTTTTTTATAGGTTTAGACAAAATTTTATTTAAAATGCCTGGGCTGTATGTTTTCACGGTTACGGTCATTAGTTTAGTAAGTTAGCCGAATAACTGCTTACTTTAAGGTACTCGGTTCGAATTCGGGGAAAATCTAAAACTTTCATTCGCTTAGAAAGAACATAAAGCCGGAGTTCCCCTAGGTTGATAATAATTGCCGGCATCAACTATTAAAAATAAGGTTACAGACATTCCCCAATCGGGTTAATACAGCCATGGGGTCTGAATGCTTAAGTCATTCTCTTAAATAAGAAGAAGAAGAATAGTAAGAAGTCATCTGTCGCCTACCAAGAAAGCTGTGCTTAAAGTTAAACATGGAACTACATATTTCCTAGCGATCTCAGCAGTTGGATTAGGTCAAGTTTTAAATCAAGTAAAAAAGTGATAAGTGTAAAAAATTTAAGATTTTGCAAAAACTTAATCGAAAAAATATAACGTCACTCAAATTGCCTTTTAGGTTAATGATTGGGACAATTAAATGATTAAATTAAAGTAAAAATTTTTTTTCAGTACTTTTTATACCATTCGAAAAAGTTTCTTCGTCTAAATTTTCTTTCTGCAAAGCGAAAATAAAGAGTTACAAAAATTTAAATAGTAAACGTAAAAGTGTTTGTTTTCTTCATGCTGGTGATTTCTAACACGCATTTTTTTATATTTTTAATATTCACAACTAAAGTGCCTGCCTAACTTATATAATTATTGTCTAAATTTGAAGTTTTTCTTTTTATTTAATTTCTTTTGTTGCAATAAATTATTAATATTTGTTTAAAAGTGATCAGCAGGTAATTGAATTGTTAAAAAAATTTCCAAATAGATTCGTGCGGATCCAAGAATTTGATGAGGCGGTTTAACAAGTGGATCGTCGTTCTAGATTTGTAGTTTGGGTCCCACTTTCTTTGAAACTACAAGTTTCATTGCTTCTTCTAAGTTCTATATTAGTAACTCTGCATATTGGTAAAACAATTGACTGCTTGACTACTTATTAATTTTATGCCGATCGATTGATCAAAAGTGCATAATATGTTGTGTGTTACTTCTCTCGATTAAGTTGAAGAAAGCACTTTATTCACCAACTCGATTTAATTAAACAATTTCTAATTTTTTAACATATTAATTATATTGTTTGTTATTCAAATAACTAATTTGTTATTTTTTTATTAATTCAATTATGAAAGCAAAATGTTAAAATTAATCAACGATTTCAATAATGATAATAAAGGCAATTAGTTTTTGTGTTGAAAGATTTTTCAAAAAGGCATAATTATAGCTTATGATGCTTTTTATGTCAGTTGAAAGTGACTGCAAAGCCGGAGCAAAAGTAAGGGCTTTTTATGTTCTGAAGTCTTATTTTTCCCGATACTTCCAAGACATGTACGCATTTATATGTAGATTTACGTATACATTATAATGCCATTAATTGATTTTTTTCTGTTTGACCTTATATGATTCAAAAGTACAAAATAAATTAATAAACTTTATTATAAGTTCACAGGTTAAATATTACTTAAAGAAAATAAATTATAAATAAAACAAATATCTTAAATAAATTTAATTAAATTAAATAATAATAATAATTGCAGGAAAAGAACTCGGAAGTGAAAAGCAAACTCATGGTCCAATTTTCGTGGTTTATTTATAGATAATGTGTTTACGCAATACATAAGTCTGTTGGTCCAATTTTCTTAACTTTCCTTATTAATTAGCCGATAATTAATTATAATAATCGAGTTAATAGGTTTGAATAGATTATTAATATTAAAGTTATTCGAAAAATTTATTTGTCAAGATATCCAAAAATGCTGCTCTAAATTTTAACCTAAACCTTATTTAAATTTTGAAAAACTTACTTTCCTCCGAAGTGAATCTTTAAGATACTTTTAGGCATTTGATATAAATCATTTTTTATGATTAAATCTGACTTTGTATATTATTACAATCGAGTACTTCCTCGTAGGTATATATTAAAATCAACCTTATAGCTATAACAACCGTAATAATTAATTTTTATTTAATAAAATTTAGTTTATAGACCAGCTGCTGTTTATACCAAGTTTTCTACATTAAAATTTATTTTAAAACACCTTTAACGATTTAAAATGATTAATCAAAATATAAGTTAATAAGTGACTGGCGTTGGCTATATTCCATATGTCTTTTACAAAACATAATTATTAGTGAGAGTTTTCAGAAAACTGTATAAATTTATTTAATTTTAACCAATTATGCAAATTCCTTAAATTAATATAAACAATAATGTGCAACAATGGACTTTTCAGTAGGTAATAGTTTTCATTGCTCCCATTGTTACAGAATAATCACATGATCTTATGGCTGGGAATATTTTCAATATGTTTAATTGTTAAAAGTGTCATCAGTGTGACCTAGTATATTAATAATAAATCAAACTTATGGTTTATTTACAAAGTTGACACACAAGAAAATTATTATAAAGGTACTGCTACCTCAGAAGCATAACAAAGGAGAACAAAGTAACAAAATTGTAAGTAAATAGTGTCACGTTTTCGAACGCCTAACAATTTTATAATGCGATTTAGGTTTTGTATGTCACAAGTTTGGTTTTACTTATTACTAAATTGTTACATTTTTTATTTTAAATATTTTTTGGAAAGTATCATAAAACTGATTCGATGTTTTTAAAAAGATCCGTTGTAGAAGTCTTTCAATAATTAACAAAAACATAATGATTTTCCATTTTATTATATTTTGGATAGCAAAAGAATTGGTGAAATTATAGTAAAATTATGTTTAAAAAAACATCATAGCAATTTAGAGTATATTAGTAATAAACCACTCAACGTACAAAGAAATAAAAAAATTACTAAAAAATATATGAAATTTTAATTTAAGATAGGTATATAAATATAACAGTTTTAAATATAAACAAAATAATTAGAACATGTACATAACACATATATCATATATCACATTCTGAAAGTAAATATGTATTAATAAATAGCTTTTGTTTAAAAGCGGGCCATGTCCAGTCATTACCTGGGGCCATTGCAATTTATATACATATCGCTGCATGTTACGATGTTACTGAGCGCCCGAGGCATTTATGCATCTGTCGCGTCGTCGTCTGCTCTTCTGCACACTCTCACTGAAAAATATAATTAACAATAAATAAAATGAACAATAAAAGCAGACCAAGAGAGAACGGCACAAAAAGTAAGCAACTGCAGTCAAATAATTGTGAATTTGAATTTCACATCCGCCTAGTTGGTGTTTGTAATGACCGCTGTTGTTAAAACCGCTACATATAGCAATTAAAAATATAAAAAACTCAGATGGACAATACCGAAACTAAAATAGTGTCTGATTATTCACTAAACTTCTAGATGAAATCCTTACAATCGTTTCTAGAATGTAATATACTTTCGATGAAAATAATATTTAAAGTCGTAGATATAAGTTCAATGAAGAAAATCTTCTTAAATGAATTCCAGAAAGAGCTATTAACTATGTTATCTGAAATATTAAAATTAAAACAAATTAAATAATAAAATAAGAACACAAAAATTACAATTATTAATGAAATAAAATAATTTTCTTCTGTGCTTTTTATTTTTTTGTTTGTATATTTTTTAGATAGTTTAAAATTTCTTCATTTTAATAATAGTAAACAAATTAATATTAAAGACCTGCATATTTCAAATTTTTACATGAAATGCTAAATGATCGTTATCATTCTGAATGCGTAGTTAAACTATTTACTTAATTTAAAAAGTGTAAGGACAGCAGCACATGTATAAAGCAATTTTCCCTCCAATATCCATTCATAAATCTAAAGAAATCATTCCCCCATCAGTTCGTCTATGGGTATTATTGTTTCAAATATTATAAACAAAATAAAATTTGATTCAGTGATAAATTATGCAATTAACAAAAAATGTTAAGCTAATTTTTGGTAACAATGAAACTTAATTACTTTAATTAAGTGTTCGATTAAATACACACGTGTATACATAATCATAATTATAGACTTCATATAGCTAAATATCCATTGTAGTCAAATTTGTAGTAACTAAAATACGCATTTCGTTATGACAATTTATCTTTACATCTACTTTCGCTTTTGAAACAAGTTGTTTAGTGTGTAAATTTTTTTAGATTGCATACATAAATAATTGCATTTATTTTCTAAATTATACTATCAAGGAAACTCACATTGTGATGAAGAATGAAATTTTCATGGTTTAGCTTGATTTTTGGGATTTTAAACTTTTCGCAACAAATGCAATAATTTTACTTTCAAGATTTTCAAAATAATCCATAAAAGTTTATTTGAGGAAGCTCATATGCAACACTAAAATATTGGCAAAGAAAACATAAACGTCCTCGCTGTAAATAATCTTTAAACAATTTATAGATTAACAATGATAATTTGAACATAAATGTAAAATAAAAAGTCCTGCCCACAATTTTTGAAATATTTTTTATATTTATTGCAGTTCCTGTTACCAATATGAAATTTAGTACACATCTACACGGTAGTACGTTAACGGGGCCCACAAATTAAAAAATTTTCTAATGAAATTATGGTAATTGTGAGAATAAATTACGAATATAAACATTAAATTTTGAGAATCATTCTAAAGGTTACTCTGCCCATCGCGTCTTTTTATTTTATGCAAGTATTTTTGGGCATAAATTGTTCTCTAAAATGACAGATCTAGTTAGACAGTGAATCTCTGAGTCGCTTCACTTATTAAAAACATTAGTTGTTGGCACGAAATGGTGCGATAGTCGCCCCTTACAATTTGGTCCGTCCAGGTAGTCGGACGCTTTTGCGGAAGGTCCCGTCTTAATTTTGCGTCTCATATTTGAGATTTTTGATTTAAATTTGTGAAATTCATCGATTAAGTGAGTAATTTTTAACCGACTTCCAAAAAGGAGGAGGTTCGGTGTTCGTCTGTATGTATTTTTTTTTTATTTATTTATGTATGTTCACGCATAACTTTTTGTTTATGAACCGATTTTAATGATTTTTATTGCGTTGGATTCAACATAGTTCCAAGGTGGTCCCATGTTAATTTCATTCGTATTTGACCTTAAACTTCGAAGATACAGCTGGAAGAGTATCATTACAGTACAGCAGCATGTAATAAAGAATGTATAGTGATTGAGGTATTGCCAAGTTTATAACAATCCCGGAATAATAAGGGAAACTAAAACATACCCAACTATGGTAAATGACATGCTGGACTGGACTGGACCAGTTGCAAAGGCACACAACGGAACTCTTGAAAGCAATATTTCCCAGAGTTGTAATTTTAAAAGTAACACTTTAAAGCAAACAAAAATTTTTTTTTGTAATTCGGTGCGTATACGCTCCATTGGCCGTGAATGGGGAGGCTACTTTAGGTTTATGACAATCCCAGAATATGGTACATGGGTACCTAGTGCTTCTGTCTTCATCTTTCGTTTCAACTAACCATTGTTCCCTTATTAGAGAAGCATCCTTATTAGATCTACCCATGACTTAAAAATCTAAAATAAACAATTTTTTAATAAAAAAGAAAACCGACTTCAAAAAAAAGTTAACTAAAAAGCAAAAAATAAATATTTTTATTTATATTTTTATATATTTTATATTTAATGTAATTAAGAAATTATTGTTTTTTATATAATTATTAATTGCTTTATAATTATGAAGTCGGTGCCAAGTAAAACATAATTCGCCAGTAACTATATAAGACAAATCGTCGGATTAGAGGTAAAAGTAACTAATGCCCATACCTATAGTCAATGCTTGGTTAGAGCAAAACTTAAGCACGACTTTAAGTACGAAATTGTTTATTCTGATTCGTCGATTTCGTACTTAAGCCTGATTCAAGTCCGAGATCGGGCGAAGTATTGACTATGATTCCTATGTACTTGCTACTGCTTTTACTTGGCACCGACTTCATAATTAAAAAGCAATTAATAATTATATAAAAAACAATAATTTCTTAATTACATTAAACGGAACAATAAATAGTAAGTATTAAATTATTGTCAATAAAAATATTTATTTTTTGCTTTTTAGTTAACTTTTTTTTGAAGTCGGTTTTCTTTGTTATTAAAAAATTTTTTCATTGTTACATTTTTATTTGGAAATTGTCCGAAGTTTGGACATTGTTGGAATTATTTTTGATAAAATTTGGATGGAATTAGAGAAAATTAAAATAAAATTTGGATTGCTGATAAAAAATAATAATTGGAAAATTGGATGGTCAAAATAAATATCTAATAGGTTTTTGAATATAATAGGTTGAATTGGAAGGCATTGTAAAATTTGTGTGCACGTCAAGCACCTGGTGAGATAGCGATGCATATTTAAATTATTAAAATTTATTCTGGTAGAAATTCATTTGTTGAAAAGTTAATTTAATAATTTCAAATTTTAATTCGAATTGGATTAAGATAAATAAACAAAATTGAGTCTCTTGCTAAAGATCACTACAATATTCAAGATGTTAAAAACATGAATAGCAGATTGTTAAAAGTATTGTTAAATATAATTGAAGTTGAGACTATGCACAAAATAAATGTATATACTCCGGACGTTAATAAACCACAAGACGATAGAAATCTATTCTATCAAGATCTACAACAATTACTGGGCAATACACCAACACAAGATAAAGGCATCATACAAGTACTAGGTGATTTTAATGCAAAAGTGGGTAATGATGTGATACCAAGAGTTAAAAACAGATTCAACGAAGACACTATCAACGAAAATGGAGAAAAATTGATCCAATTCTGCTCACAAAATTAATTGGGAATTAATAACACTTTTTACTCTTATAAGCCGCATAACATTTTACTTATTTCAAATTTTTGACGTAAGAGTACTGAGCTCGGTTAATGTGAGAACCTACCATAATCTTGTCCTTGGTAAATAACGAACTAACATCTATCAAAGAAACAAAACCCAGAATATATCGAGAAATTGAATATAATATAGAATCCTTCTGCAACGATGTTACAAAATACCTCTATCAATAAATAAGAATAAAAATCGACACTAACAAAATCTTAAAAAGTGACGACATAGCAGAAGCATGAACTAAGTTAAGCGCAAATATAATTGAAACGGTCAAAGAAGCGCTGGGAAAAGAAAAATTAATATTAACAAGAGAAAAAATACAAAACCCTGGTTTAACGAAGAGGTCAAATAATGGGCAACTTACAATACAGAAACTCCTCAAAAATCGTGCAAAGAATATAAAATAACGCAGAAACCCGGAATTAAACCGAATAAACATATTGTTATTTGATACTATTTACATTTTGGTAAATAAATAGTATAGTAATTGTATAGTAATTGTATAGTAATTGTATAGTAATAGTATAGTAATAGTATAGTAATAGTATAGTAATAGTATAGTAATAGTATAGTAATAGTATAGTAATAGTATAGTAATAGTATAGTAATAGTATAGTAATAGTATAGTAATAGTATAGTAATAGTATAGTAATAGTATAGTAATAGTATAGTAATAGTATAGTAATAGTATAGTAATAGTATAGTAATAGTATAGTAATAGTATAGTAATAGTAATAGTATAGCAATAGTATAGTAATAGTATAGCAATAGTATAGTAATAGTATAGTAATAGTACAGTAATAGTAATAGTACAGTAATAGTAACTTTAAATATATTTCACTGGTAATCTAAACCTTTCGGTTTAACCTGCAACTGAATCTTGATGTATTTACTATATTTTAACTTAGTTATTAAAACTTGGTTGCATTGTTAATATTTTTATTGAAGTTTAACTGTTTGAATGTTGGAATCAATTTCAAAACATTTTTTGGTATAATTTTGAGTTCGAAGATCAGACTTGACAGAATTTCTTAACTCGTCCTTCTGGTGTGAATTATCACGTCGAAGATTTAAGAATTGCTTCTTAAGTCTGGCCAATGATAAGACACACTGAAAAAAAAATGTAGTTGATGTAACAATAATAAATTGTCGCTATAGGCACACCAATATTTTATGTTTGATGGTACAATATGAGTTTTGCTGCATTATATGATTGACGCATCACTACCGTTTATGTTATTTTAACATAGTTAATATAGTTCTATTAACTATATCTAATATTGTTTTATAAACTATATGATATAGCTATAATAACCATGGAAAGTAATTATTTAGGGTCTTTAATTTAACAATGGTTTATTGTCACTGCAATGAAAACGGTGTTGTTAGTTTTTGGGTTTATTAAAAACTTACAATAAACATAAAAATATAAAAATACAAATTTGAAAAAAGAATTCGAGTAACGAAGGTGCTTCTACAGACGCTGTTATTGTGTTATTCTAGAAGATTGGGAGGATACGTCCAGATATTGTACCTTACTTTCCAACGTATCAGGAACAATGTTGAATGAACCACGATAAGTTTTATTATAATTTTTGAAAAATTTAGTTCGATCTCCAATTGTAGGGATGCGTTCCTTGATTAAATCATCTGTTGAACATGCAAATGCTTCAACATCATCTACTGCATTGTCTAAAATTAAAAATAAGATAAAGTTTACATTTTGCCCCATATTACTACAGTAATGAATTAAACAACACATAAGGTGTTCAATTATTATTATGTTCAATAGGGACTGGTATTGAAAGTGCAAGAAGGTTCCTTTTACGGATTAGAATAAATAAAAAATTTTACCTTGATAACTTTGGATAAGATGAGGTGCCCCGCCCCATTCTTCGAGAATTATCTACTTTTAACTTCCTTGATTTCCATTTTTCAGAACTAAAATTTTCTAACTACGTAAAAGTAATATTAAATATTACAATATTATACTACAAGAAATTTAGCACTACTGTAATAAACGACGCACAACACAAGATCAAGATTAAATAATATGCACGCTAACTGTTAAACGTGTAACTTATAGGTGGAACTTTGTGCACAAGATACAATTAAAAATGCAAACTTGCGAATTAGTAATCTAATATTAGAATAAAATCGCGTCATATTAGTTAACAATATTAATATGGTTTCAGAAACAACAACATTAGTAAAGATTTACGTTGCATTATGGTTTTGTTAACAATATTTTGTCTTAATAAGAACATTATTTGTTATGGATATTTTAACAAAATGAAAATAGTTACATTAACAGCATTTGTGTTAATAAAAACAATATTTTTTCATTCCATTTCTAACAAATTGAATATAGTTAGAGTAACAACTACGAAATTATAGTCTTAGTCAATTTTACAATAAATTATGCTAAAATTAACAATATTTTTTTGAACAAGGACTTTATTGTTACGCGTACCCATTAATTTCTTTCAGTGCAGTATAAGGTCAAATATGAAAAAAAGTATTAATAAATGCTTGACCGCCATTTATGTTTTGTAGAATTAATATCTATTTATACCACTAGTTAGGAAATGCCTCATTTTCCTCAAATCGAATTTCCTAACCTGCTTAGTAAATAAAATTTTTAAATTGAAAAGTTTTCGGCTAACATTAACATTATTAACGTAACATTATTATGTGATCGTGGTGATTGTTTAATTGACTAGAATAGGTATACTTTTTTTTTAATAACAGAATAATGATATGAAAAGTAACTGGTATTTCAAATATAATTTAGACATACTCCTTGTTTACTTGAAATTTTACCTAGATACTCTCCAGAATCAAACTTTTTCTCCACATTTTTTAACTTTTACTTTCTCGAATTTAATGATCCACAACCAAAATATTATATGTAACCTTTGTGTATTATCGTAAATTAAATTACTTATTTTAATGTTAGAAATAAAATTTTATTGCAGTTTCCCTTCAGCTGGAACTCTTCTTATCGCTCTACAATAACTACTACTTCATTCAGGTTGATGTAGAATGTAGTATTGTTATTTTAAAATTAAAATTAGTAAAATTATTAAGAATCTTGAATCTAACAAAAACCAAAGCAAAAACTGAATATTTTTTAATTATAAAGTTTGCAATTAGTCCTAGAAAATCACATGAAATTTTTAATATATGTCATTTTAGACAACCTTATTTTGTAAAATGAAATGTCTATAGAATTAGTACATACATTACTATCTTTGTTCAACTATAATTTAATTATTGTATATTTCATTAATTTTTCAGCAATAATTACTTAGCTCACAATTATATGTTCAGATGCTCTAAAATTTCCTTTCCCACGATCAAATTTCTGAAATTTTCTTTTGATCAAAGGAAGGGAGTGGACGCCACTTCATCGTCAGACAGGATTTCGATCCCTTTCTTTAGAAAATCTACATTGGCGTTCTTGATTCAAACTACCTATAATTTATTCAGAAAATTGCAGCAAGTTTACAATTATTCTTCAATACAATACTAATAAACTACAATTAGCTACCTCCTACTCTCGAGCATATTAAAGCAACGTTTAGGTGAAGAAAACGTTTTAACTTAATCACAGGTAGCTAACACTTTTATTTGTAAAGATTATTTAAAAGATTTTATATTTCTACATCATTTATTATTAAATTGCATGTGAAGTAAATACAAGTTAGAAAGTTAGCCGATGATGAGGACTTTTTAAGTAGTGTTCATTGCGCCGTAATCAACTTTGATCATTACTTCAAGGCTCATAATTAAAGTAATAACGTTGCACTTATAGATTTATCGACGTAATTTGCATAAAATGACCTATTTTTTTAAGCCACAGAGAAAAATAATATTGCAGCAGTGTAATTACTTCGAAAATATTTTCAAAATTTAAGATGCTATTTCTAATCCATTCAGTAATACCATCAGTAGAAGGATTTTATCAATGATGTCAAAGAGTATGAATGATTTACGCGAGTGTGATGCTATTTAGCTAAACTCTTAGCGATTGAATCTTTTGCAAACTGTACAATTAGACTAATAAGGAACACCAAAGCAATGTCACTTAATTTGTTCTACACTTTAACGACTTCTTTATAAAACATAATATAGTACATGCCTACTAATCATTCTATTCTTTTTGAAAATTTTTATGATTTTTTCCTTTCGGTAAGTAGGATAGTGTTTTTAAAATAAATTATTGTTTCCTGAATTTTTAATAGCCAATTTGTCTTCAGTGTGCGAGTTTCTGTTACATTGTCCCATAATTGCTACTCCACTTTTGATCTTCCACAAAAGTTATTTGGAAAACTGGATTACTAATAATTTCAGCATAGCATTTCCAATATATGGAGCATCGTGCATTTCTGTTATTTGATTTGACATATTCATTCGTGTGTTCTTTAAGATGTAACACGATAATTATTGCATTCTGATAACTAGTGTTGAACTGTAGATATAGTGAAGAAGTAGGAGGTCGCCCCACTGAAGAATTAGATAAGAACTAATGGTAACTCGGAAGTTATGAAGCAGCGGCCATCCAGTTCTTGTGCTACAGTGCAACGGTATAATAATTTATGTTGTATCATTAAACTGTTTATAGTGATGTGTATAAATAGTAAACAAGTGATTATCGACTTTTGATTTAACCAAATTGATTGAAGTTCGTTGGGGTTATTCATTAAATTTTTAATTACACGTAAGTTTCATATTTTTTGAATTAATCTTAATACTATCAGATTAACAACGTCGATTCTGAAAATATTTGACCTTTTCATTTTTAACAGTACGAAATTAATAAAGCATTATAATATTAGGTATCAATTAATTAGTAGTCGAATGTAAATTTTATCGCGCGCCTTATTTTAAATTTCAAAATTATTATTTATTTGGGACATACATATTTTCGATGACCTCTTTATAAAGTAACTTAACGTTTTTGCTAAACAATTATATTTATTAAATTTTTTCGAAAAAGCGTTAAATTGACAAAAAACAATGCCGTCATCATTAAAGTATCGTTACAAGTTAAAATTAAATTTAAATAGAAAACGACTATTTATTTTTATTGCACTGTTTTACTTTTGCCTACTTGCAAACTATAATTTTTAATTGTGAATTTCATTAGCAAAATGATTTTGTGCTTTTAGTTTTGTTATCGGGTTTTTAACGCTTCCATTTATTTAATTTAATAGGTAAAAACGCGATTTAAATTGCAAATTATAGTAATAGGATTCTACATGCCATGCTCTACATCATTAAATTATTGCAAATCTCTTCTGCATTTCTTATTAATATTTAAAGTTAAAAAAATCTTAAATTTAAAAATTAATAAATCAAGATATCCAAAAATTATGATTAATTTATTTTTTCACTGAAAACCTAAACCTGTGAAATTGATTTTCGCCAAACCATTTTCTTTATTGACCTTGCTCAATAATGTATTCATTATTTCCCTTGGTCATTGTCAACTGTCACTTGTCATCTATTTATCACTGAAGTCTAGACTTGCAGTTTATTCGCATCTCAGGTTGCAATAGTAATCTTCACAGTTGTATTATACTATTTACGTTTTCAAACTTGGAATAAAAGTGAAAAATCGATTATTCAGACCAGACAAAAAGAACTCTTCTCAAAATAAAATTAACTGTTTTGTTTGAAAACCACGTCAAGCAGAAAGTTTCCTGTTGTATGTCAAAACATTTAAATAATCAGCTTCTGTTCAGAAAAAACTTTAATTTTCAATTTATATTCTACGAAATAGAAAAATTGATTTTATCACTGAAATTACTTTTGAAATTCAGCAAATATCATTTAAAAGCTTTCTTGACCCAAATGATTGCAGTCTGTGTAATGATTGATTTTTGTTTATAAATAAAAAAGACTTTCCCACCTTTCACTGTCATAATTATAATACAGAAATATTGTTCTTGTAATTTAGTTGCCTGTGGAAACTAAAAATCTGAGTTCTTGTATTTAAAAAAAACACTAATTTGAAAATTAAATTCTCTCGTTATACACAGTAAATAAATGTTATGCAATATAAAGCTTCCTACTTATTTATTAGATATAATTAAGTTACTGCTAAATCATTAATCTTACATGCTATTAACTTTCGCTTTAGTTTTGTTAAATTTATAATGATATACAATTTGTTTAATTTTTCCGTTATAATTTTAGATTAAATCTATAAAATTTTAAGTTTTTAAGTCGTTCGTTAGAGATAATAACATTTGCTTGCACTTACTGTAAAAGTTAATCGAATTGAAACTTTTTGCAGATTATTTATTATAAGTACTCTGTTATATAAGCTAATACATAGTATCTAAATATAAATTATTGGTATCATCGACCTGAGTCTGAGTGAGATTGGGAGATGAGATGATGAGTAGAGATGATCAAAAACTTCTCTACAAAAACGTACACATTTCGTTCAAACATCTTATTTTATGTATGATGGCTTGGAACTTTAAACCTATTGAAAGTGCAAAAGAGTTTCTTTGAAATATATTTATTCATTTTATTTTTAATTATTAATTTTATTAAAACATTTATTTTAAAAATCAAAACTAAATAAAGATTCTGAAGATTTCCTGAAATATCAATACGATAATTTAACTTCAAGTTAGGTAACGTAAAAATCCAAGTTATTTAAACCTCATTTGAAATTAATTTTCTTTCCCTTATGAATTTTGAAATTTTAAAAATATCTGAAAATTAAATTTCTTTGAATGTTTTTTATGCCCAAAATATTAACAATAAGTACCTTATATACTGTCGAGAATGTAGGATAATATTTATCAGACATTTTTATTAGAATTATTAAATTATATTTGTATTTCTTTAAATTTAAATTTTATTATTTATTAGAATTCAATTTCTTACATTTTTTGTAAGAAATGTAATTTTTTATAAAATAATTGTCTAAAGTTTATCGCTTCGCTGTAGGGGGTATCTGTTTTTAGTAATAGTATAACAATTTTGATCGTTCTAAATATATACTTACTAAATTTAAAAATTAAATCAATCAAAATAAAAACAAAACAAAGTGACAATAAGTTGAATTGATTCGAAATGGCTACGTATCTACCCTTGAAATAGGAAATTAACATGTAAAAGCTTATTTATGCAAATTCCTGCTTCCCTAATTAGTTTAAAGAAAAAATGAAAGACATAAAAATAATGCAGAAATATAAACTACGAATGATAAGACCATTAGATTTCATCTAGCTTTTACTTAAAAGGTCAAAAAATGCTTTCGAAATTATTAAAATTTTCATTTATCGCACTGGCCATGTAAGTTTCCCTGGTAATTATTTTTGAAAATATATTAAATTAAATTGAATTTATATTTCATGGCCAGTCTGATAAATGAAAATTTTAACAATTTCAAAAGCATTTTTTGACTTTTTAAGTAAAAGTTAGATGAAATCTAATGCTTTTATCATTCGTAGTTTATATTTATCCATTATTTTTGTGTCTTTTATTTTTTCTCTAAAATAATTAGGGAAGCAGGAATTTGCATAAATAAGTTTTTACATGTTAATTTCCTATGTTCGGCTAACTCATTCAGCACCCGGTAGAAGATATAATATTTATTTATTGAAAATAACATAGGTAAATCAATTTATTGTTAGACGTAAATATTTACTCAATGTGAATGAATGAAAAAAGTTAATAAGTTTTATTCGAAGCAAGAATACTTACTTTTGTCACTAATAAAAGGACAATACCGTGTTTTGTACATTTCCGAAGAAACAAGCAAGGTTAATATTCAAAATAAAAAAATAAAAATAATTAGAAGATATAAAAAAATGTTTTTGTCACTTGTGCATGCAATCATAAATTTAAAATTTTCAATAAATATTTGACACATGGATTTTATATTTATCACCAAAATACATAATATGTATATCCGTTTTATATCATAACAATCGATCAACACAATCATACATAATTGATAATTGCATACAAGGTATCTGAAAGATAACAATATAAGGAAAAATAATAAAACCTAAATACTATAATCTAATAAAAAATATTGCATTAATAAGGCCTTCAAGCTTTGAAGGTCTTCCATGTTTTCGTTTAATTCAAATTGTTATACATTTCTTGTTTCTGGTGTGTAATTATGTGTATTTCCAAAGAAAGAAATTTAAAAAAATTCTGGATAGTTACACATAGTCCATTTAAATAGTTGTCATCGTTAGAGAAAATTAAATTATAGCTAATGAGAAAAGTTATTTAATAATCATTCATTTTTCTGGCGCAGTAATTAGTGTAATTTTTCACAGTAATTATTCTCTATAATATTCTTGACAGATTTCCTTGTACGAGATTATTGAAAGATTTCCACGAATTGCTATAGATTGCTTTAAGATTTTCTTTCGAAAAAGTAAATAAAGCAAAAAAAGTATTCCTAAAATTTCCAAATTTTTTAAAATGTCTTTAGATTTTCTTGAATATCCAAAATTTTCTTGGATTTCCTAAGATTTCCTTTCACTTTCCTTCAAGGATTTCCCTTTAATTTTCTTTTTACTTTAGTTTATATGTTATGAATCCATTCTTTATTTTTATATCGTAGTAATTAATAGCAGAAACATTTATTTCTGTTTAACTTTATTTTATTTTTGATTTTTCCAACCGTCTTAATCTTAAAGCAGTAGGTACTGTTTAATAGCGTTATCTAAAATTAAAGATGATGTTTTTTTTGGATTTCTTGAATATTTGGATTCAAAGCGTCTTTATTTGATATTATTACATCCGCTCGACTCCGATGGTGCTCTGCCTCGCAAATGCAATAATTTTAATTTATTAAATTAACGTTTAAAATTTTTTAAGTAGCAATTATGAATTTATTAAAATTGTAGCGTTTTCCGTTTATTTTTATATCATTTAAATGGCATCCGTAAGTAAATATTAACGGTAAGACATTTTCGCATAAAAGTTGTTTTTCAGTAGAATACATTTTATTGCATATTTCGTGAGTTCTCACGATGGCGATGTTAACTTAAGAATAACAAATAGAAAAGAAAATTAAAATTGAAATTGAAATCGATCACATCAGAAATTAACAACAGCAAAGCTCGAATAAAATGTAAAAACTTCATTTTGAACGTTTTTTTGTTAAGTTATATTATGTAAATTTAATAGACACAATAAAAGTAGTTTTTAGGTTTTATCATAAGAGGTATTATAAGATTTCTTCACCTCAGTGTGGAAATCTTTCATGTTAAAATTTTTGTAATAATTATCATTCATTGACAAAACGTATAACAGTGGAAATAATGGTTTTAAAGAAATCCTTAGACCATAAACTAATGCATATTTTTTTTATCATTCGCTTCCATATTTCGCACACTTACTTTATAATTAAAATTTTTATTTTAAGTCAATCAAACCAGATCTTAAAATTAAGTGTAAATTGTACAAAAAAATAATATAGAAGTACGAAAATATTTTTGTAAATGTAGTTTTAAAGAAATAATATCGGGTATTGTTATATTAAATTAAACATTTAATATTTGATGTTTTTCTTTCGCTTCTGTGATTTCTTTTTATTTAATATAAGTAAGCAAGCAATGATGAAACTTAATTAAAATATCCTGTAGATCGTAATAATAATAATAATAATAAAATACTATAGTCTGGATTTATACTTTTTCACATCTTTTATTTGCTTTACATTCGCAGGTTAACTACACATGCTTGTCTTGAAAGAAAACCAAAACACGAACTATTATCATTCATATAATTTATTACCTTGAATTTTTACTGCATACAAGATTATTATCCATATAAATAATCATATACAGTCAAAACTGTTGCACATTTTATTTCAAAATTATAAAAAAAAATTAAAGTTTGCTTAGGTTGTATACAAAATCAATTAAGTGCATATCAATTTTTATTTTAAAATCAGATATAGTACAAATATTTCTATATCTTTATAAAAGTAGGTACATCTGTGTCAAATTGGAGAAAATAATTTGAAAATTTGCTTTCATTAGGGAGCCTAGGGTCCAGGTAGGGCTGCCAACTGTTTTGAACAAAATAACGTAATTAGTCCTTTGAAAGAGAAAACAAGTATATGTAAGAAAAAATAAAGTATTTTTAAAATTTTAAGTTTTAAGCTAACAATTTTTTGACAACTGTCTTCAGTCAATAACAAATTAATCAACGGTAATCTAGTGTGCCCCGTTTTGTTTTATCTTACGCATTTATAAATTTTTCTAAATTATTATATTATAGTGTTTAGTTTTGTGTATCACAGTATATACCCGAAATAAACTATTTTGAAATACTCTATTTTTATAAAAAAAAAAGTATAAAGTTGTACATGCGCTAAAAATAAAGTAAAATACTTTATTATAAAGTTTCAAGATCAACCGATCCAGTTCGATCTAGCCAACTAAAAACCAACTCAATTACTTGAATCCGATGAAAGAGATATAGTGAATACCCAGAAACTCTTAAATTCAATGAAGATAAAGGTTAAAAATGCCTGGTCAGTCGCGGGTTTATCTTTAACTGATGATGAGAAATCTTGAAATAGTTGATATTACAGTAAAACCTTGCGGTCCCTGTTGTAATGGCTAGATCTTCGGTATACGAGTGTGTTCCAGACTGAAAATGCTGTTTCTACGATAGCTTCACCTTACTTATTAGATTTGCATTGTGGAAAGAGCAATTATATCTTTTGATAGACCTCAGGACTGAAAATCTACTGTTTAGGTACTTTTTTGGTTTTTCACATAGTATGTATAATATCAAAACTATAATACAAGTATATCAATAACTTCTAATAGCATAAAAAATTAAGAGGATATTAAGGTATTTTTAGATTAAAATGTATTTATTTTAACAGTTGTTAGATATATTTTCCAGCCAAAATATATTTATTTTTTAGAATTTAGAAAATGCTTTTGAGGACGGAGGGCAGACAAAATATTTTGGTCGTTAATCCATTCCTACGGGTCAATGGTGAAACGACTGACAAGTTCCAGAAATCAAAAAAATTTAAGCTATTTATTTAAATAAATAAATAAATAAAAGAAAATAATTTACAGTTATTTAAATTTTAAAATCTCGTGATAAACATTATTTTTATCATGAAGGGCTTCAGGGATACAATCCGAGTCATCCTTGGGGGACGCGGACGGCGGGAAAATTGGCTCTTTGCCCCCCTCTAAATATGCTACTAATAGGATAATAAAAGAAGATATAGATATCTAAATATAGATATATAGAAGATAATAAAATCTCAAAAATAACTTAAAATTAGTATAAAAATTAATTTTTTATTGTAATTAAAAAAAAAGATCTTTATCATATCAATTTCATATTCAACCAAATTTCCTGAATGTTTTCTTTTGAATTATTAATAATATAACTACAAAAAAATGTAAATTATAGAAGGATAGAAAATTAATAATTTTTATTAGAATAAAATTAATTAGATATGTAATAAATTATGTATCTATCTCTAACTCCAGAATGCATTTGATCTCTGTTTCAATGACAGACAATTAAGACTTACGGGAAATAAGATTTTGAGATATTTTATTATCTATAATAGCTCTGCTATGCTGAAATAATGAAAATGTTAAAGAATACTCAAACGTTTGATATCAAAATCACCCACAAATTGAACTTGGTGAGCTCAAGGTGACTTAGAGTTGTCCGAATCAAATTTTTCGCCTATAACTTCACCATGGTTGAGGCATAAGCTATAGAAATAAAAGCTCATAAAAGCTTGATCGATGCTCAATCATTTGACAACAAATTTTTCTCTAAATTTCGTCACATGTCTAAATGGGTATGTATACTCAATCTACATGAACTTTAAGCTGGAGATTTAGATTGAGATTATAACATTTGCAGATTTTGTGTTCAAGTTGTAATTAAAATAATGCGCATCTCAGTGGCATTTTAGTGAAAGCAGAAATTCCGGATGAGCCGGACGGGCCGGCTCTCTCGACAGCTGCATCCATTACTTTTTTAAAAATGTATTATCTATAGTATGTCAATATTGAGTTCATTAAAACTTGTCAATCTAATTTTAGATTTTTAAAATAAATAATTAATTTCTACATCGTTCAAGAGTTTCATCTCTATTATTCTTAATTTTTGCTTATAATTTAAAGCCCGATATATTATGTATAATTGAGTCGTCCATCCATTTCGTTAATGACCTTGCACGTAATTAAAGTATTAAACTTATTTTGTAATAAGCTACAGTTTCTACTTTTATGGAAAATTTCTTATTTATATTATACGAACTATTTGCTTTTATGTTTATATAATTATTCATTTATACCTCTGTGCACTATAATAAACTGCTTGAGCAGGACCAACTCAAGATAAGCATGAAAGATGTAATAAATATACATATAATTTAAAATTACAATACAAATAATTAATTGTATTATTAATTTTAATAACTTAAAAATGTACAGTAAAGGGGGAACAGTCAACTGGTCCTGTTCCCGAGTCAATAATTCCTGTCAAAACAAATTGTACATCATACGTTTTTTTCATAGTCAGATGTTTAGTTCACTTGGCTTAAGGTTTAAAAATTTTCAAAATTAATTTTCAGTTTTGTGAAATTATATATGCTAAGAAATATTAATTCATCAATAACAAATAATGCAATAATGTAAATATCTGCTGAACTCATTGACATAATAATTAATTTTTGAATTGTTAACAATTTCTATTCATCCTTATACCACGAAGTTCTGAATTATGAGGAAGAAGAAAAATATAAACTTGTATTACATTATGTATTATTATTTATTATAGAAGTATGTAACTATTCCGATAGACTGGAAGCAATTTTGAAATTTATATTGTTTAATTTAAAGATTCTTGCTAGTCCTCGTATCTAAATTGTATTGAAATTCCAAATAGCAGATTAGTTGCTACATATATAGTACATATGGCGTTAATTTGCATTAGTCAAACGGTATCTAAAAATTTTAATTCCTAATACTTTAAAACATAATTTTCTAAATTTAAACATTTTCTATAGTAATGTATGTCATATAACGGGGAAAAATTTATAAATTTTAAATGATTAGAACAAGTTAATAATGAAATTAATTCTTGTTATAACAAATATTATTTTGATTCATTAAAAGTTAAATTCTATTCTTTTCCAATAACTTTCGGTGCCATACTAATCTCTACATTTATACAGGTATTCTTTTTAAAAAAAAATCGTATAAAAAGTAATGCATCGGTAAGGTTTCAAGTCCTTGATAGAATTCATGTTGTTTAAAATAGAACTTGTTATATAACACTTGTAATTTCAATTAAGTTTCAAGAGAGCAGTTATCATAAGTACAATCTTTCATGTAACATAAGATATGCTTTCTTATTATGTTAATGTTAAATTATTGTTAGCAAACTTTCACATTAAAATAAGAATTTAGTGCACATTATATCTTCTAGAAAGTAACACAAATTTAACTTAATTTGTACTGATAATTTCGTGTAAAATTTGACAACTATCACAATAATTATCCATTTTCATTATTTTATCAAAAACTTCTCACAATAGTTTTTTTCAATTACTCAATTAAATAAAGATTACACCTGTAATATCCTATTTAAAATATTTTAAATAAAAAAGTAACTACCATAATATAAAAATTTTTCTGTAAGGCGGTATAATTATTTCACAATTTAAGTAAAATTATTGTAATGTAATAAAACTTAAAAAGATAAATATTTATTGTATTAACATTATTAAAAAATACATTTTATTGTTTTGTATTGTATTTAAATGTTTTTTAATATTTTGTGTCCTTACTTAGCGAACTTAATTGTCAATTTCACCTTTGGATGTTAAAATTATGTTGCAGGAAGTTAAGCTCAATAATTGACGGTGTCTACAATTTAACAAGATTTCCTCAATAATCTACATCTTTTTCAGAAAGCGTTAATTGTAATTCAATTAAAAATTATTTAGTCTCCCAAACGCTGAAACTATAATAGTTATTTTAAATCATTAAATCAATAAATCCTCTTCTTCGAATGTTTTTGATTTGTAAAATGGTACTTGTAATGTTTACTCAGCCCTTGTGTGCACAATAGTACCAGAAATTTTGACCATTCGTGACGATGCAACTGAAAGTAAAACTATGTAATCTACACGCTTTTTGCTACTGAAATTTTTAAGCGTGGTTTAGCATTTCAGTGTTGTTGGCCGTGAATTTTCATCAAGATTATAAAAAACGAATTAAAAATTAAATTAGCATAATTAATTAGTTTATTATGCCAACAATAAAGGATGATTTATTTAATTTTCTAATTGTAGAAAATAATCATGCAAATCAAAACGATCGATTAAAGATGTTCTACTTCTCATTACACACAATAGTAACTTCACCTACAAGAAAATTGTTTTCATTTTCTGTAAGATTAATAATTGTCCCCGATTATTTTGTCAAGTTAAACTAACCAACTGATTACGTTATTATCTAAATTATGTTGAAAAAGTAAAATTTGTGATTAAGTATAATAATAATTTAATAATTTTGTTTGTCTAAAACTAGGGGATTAATAACAAAATTCGAAAGCCCACATGAAAATGTTTAGCTAGTTTTCCCTGCCCTGTTTACTTGGAAAAATTCAGCAAATCCTTTCATTATTCCATATTATTTTCTACATTACATTATAAAAATAATATCTACAAATAAGATGAAGCGGAAGAAGTCATGGTATGAAAAATTACATGCACCGATTATTAACAAGGAAAATTACGCGTAGATGCACACTGATAATTTCCATAGTATTTCTTTTTCATTCGAAATGTTTTTAATTAAATTTTAAAGTGTTTTACATTCTACGATGTCTACGTACAAAATTTTTAGTCTGCTAGCTAATTTATTTTATAATGATGATTATAATGTTGTTTGAAGATACACCAATTATTGCCGAGCACGAACTTTCATTTACTCTTTGTTTCTATTAATACCTGTACCGTATACCTTCAGGATAAAATAGGTTCTTATTTTATTGTTACGAATATGACCACATACTAATTGTTCTTATTATAACTTTCTAACTAAAGCACGTACAGAAAAGTGATAAAAAAATAATCAAAATAATCAAAATAATATATTATTGTAATTTTTTTTTTGAATTTAGGAAAGTTTTTATAATATTTAATTTCGGATTTAAAAGAATAAAAAGTTTACAGAATGTGTACAGAAGTTAAGTTTCATTTTCAGCTGCTGCAAAATTAAAGTTCAAGATTAACAGGTTTAATAAACAACAAATATCAAAAAAAAATTCTAAAACTTTCAGCAATGGCTTGTGCCATATCAGATGTTTTAACGAACATACTAATCTGTTAATTTTTAAATTTTAATTTAATGATATTAATTTCATGGGTTAACAATTTGTACATTTTTTTGTAATTTTAACATTTTTCGTGATTTTATAAATATTAAGAATAAAAAATATTATTTGGTATTAAGTTTTCCCGATCATAAGCAGTATTACTAGACTTGAGGTTTGGCTGAACCAGAAGTGGATCTTACATTATATCATTTTTTTTAACCCTTATTCAAGGGTACGAGAGTGAGGTAATGGAAGTAATTATCTCTCCCCTCCCCCCGAGTCCTCAAAAATTAAAATAAAATCAATAAAATGCAGGTAATTTGTTAAATACCACCAAAATATTTTGATATAGCAATAAACTGGTTTAGCACAATTGTTTTAACAAAGCATAAGAAACACAATTTTCAGTAGGATTATCAGAATGATGCTAGCCGATTATGTTTTGTTTATCTGTCATGACTGCGTTGTAATCTCAATGTATCTTAAATCCTGGTTAACTAAGTTTCTTATAAAAAATAATATAATATTGAATATAACTAGGAGTACGTCAAGCACAGCGAAAGTCAGTCGTAAGAATTAAGTCGTAACGGAACACTCAATAATCTAAAAAACCAAATATTATTATGTTCCTTTTAATTTTTTTTCGAGTTTCTTTATTCTTTGTTTTACATACATACATTATTACCCTAATAGATTCAAATTTTTTTCGCAGAAATCCAGTGGCACCATGATGCTTAGTTGATTCAATTCATCAAACGTACAGCTAGAAGACACACTGTAAGTGATTTCTGTGATAGCCATACACATTTCGTTTCAAAATAATTATATAATCTTGAAGACTTTGGTTTCAACATTAAACCACTTCTCGTAACTGATATACTAATTCCGTTAACTTTTCATAAATATGTTTATCCAACCTCTTAGGTCGAATTATGACCATACGATTGCCTTTTTTATATACTTCATCTAAATCCTAATCTGCATGGACCTGATGACATTGATATCAACTTTCGTTTCCCAAATTTCGAAAAACTACAATAAAAACGACCATTCTTAAAATGATATGCATCAAATTGTCATATTGAAATAATTAGAAACTGCAAGTTAGTATTTAAATCAAAAGAAGAGTAGCAACTCGTGCTTAACAACTACCTACTACAGGTTTCTAAAAAGTATTAATTATTTATGTCACAAGTCATTTCTGGTCACTAGGCCAAGGTTGGAGCTACACTTATTATTTTTGCTCGTTTTAAATTTGTTTGTTTGTCAAATATTTTTCATAAATGACATAATTATTATTATTATTAGGTACTCTCTGAATAGCGCATAATACCTCCAATTTTCCGGGGAATATTCATCTAATATCCTATAGGTTATTGCACTGTGCAGTTTATGTAAAATTGAAAAAATCGATTGACCTCAGAAATTTGAGAAACTAACAATCCGAAATTTTTAATATACATATTAAGTGATTTTTTTTTTTTGAATAAGAGGAATTGGTTTTGAACTTTCTTAGTTCATCTTCAATAATAATTATTCGACATAATATCAAAAATGTCTTAGAAAAACGGAAATTTTTGAAAAATCTTTTTTTTTAATTTTTGATTTCGTAAGTAAATATCTTTTTTATTGGAAAAAATTAATTTTTGCATTTGTTGCAGATTGAATATGCCGCCTGTCCGATGGAAATTACACATACAAGGTAAATTAATTAAAGCAAACGAAACAACGAATTTGGTAAACTTACAGCTTCAATAATTTTATTTTATTTGCAGTTGCCCTCCTAATTGTATTAATAAAATTTACAAAAAGTGATTTATTACAAGTAAGTGTGCGATAAGTTGCTGGAAACGGCAAGACGAGAAGTATTTTAAAATTCTTTAACGTTTTAAGGATTCAGGAACAGTAGATGGTTGGCGCCCAATAATTGGAAAATCACATCGTGACGTGGAAGATGCGATAACAATTTATAGAAATCCAAGCCAAATTGATTCCGAAAGTAAACCTATCAAAGCTGAGACTATCTCGCATCATACGCCATCTCCAACTCTTTCGACTAAACCTTATCAAACTATTTCCACGAGTGAGGCAATTGCAGCAGCATTGATTTCGAGTAACACTAATAACAAGCACGGGAAAAAAATTCATGGTAATTATTAACGAATTAGGTGTAAGCATATAAAAATTATCCAATTTAATTGTAGGAAGTAAACCTGCACCGGTGTTAAAAATTCAACAGCCGATTGTTTTAATTCCAAAATTTAACAATCATGGTCACGGACCCCATATTCCTTTATCTTCCGGATCTCAACGCAGACATCCTGCTATAGCGCATAATAACTATAAAGGGAAGAGACCCTCTAATGCGGTAAGGGGATCGCCAAGTTTAAAAAATGAAATTTTCATTCCGGCGTCGTCTACTACTTCAGGTACATAAGCCGACAAACTCAAAAACACAATAAAAATCATTAATATTACACATCTTTAGGTTCATTTGCAATTTTCAATCAACCACATGGACCACACGGACCACATCGATTGAGAGATGGTCAAAATTTACCCGGAGGTAAACATTTCCATTTGGTTTCTCATCAATTTGGAAACCACTTTGGTCTGACAGGAAATCAGGGAAATAATGATGTCGTAATTCAACAAGTGCCCGTTCGTACGTTATTAATCCAAAATCAACATTCAAACCAAAATGAACCTAATGCGTTCATAAAATCCGACGATTTTAACAAAAATTTAGTACCGCCCCCCTACAGCTACATACAGCAAAATAATGCCAAGCCAACAGATTTTCCACAAAACGAACTAGGGGAATTTACGGAAAAGGCAACGTACCATAACACTAAAGTAGTTGGTAATAATAAATATAAGGATCGGCGTGTGGCACATCCGGAAAGTTTAATTTCCTATGTGCCATCTCATTTTGAAGATAAGCATAAATTTAATTTTCATGGTAACGACGAAAGCGACGTGCAAATAACGAAAGAAAAAATTAAAAGTTTGCATAATAATATTCCTATATCTTACCAGCAATCCAGTGAAGAAGAAAATGCACCATACCATTTTCAACACAACGGAAAGCCAAACGAAAACGTAAGGACGCATCATGTTGCCGAAAGCTATTCGAGTATTAGTAATTATAATCACGAACCAAAGCATAAAAATAAAAATCAAGTAAGAGAAAGTTTTATTCATTTCGAAGAGCCCAAAGATGATCGTTATAAAAAACCAATAAGCGTTGCACCCAGTAATCCCACATACGAAGTTACCGAAGGTAAACAACATTGGCAGAATTATCAACCGTTTTTGTCGACCAGACCAACATTATACAAACCATTATATTCACAAGAACAAGCAGGAGAGCAAGGATTTCAACAACACACCTTCTTGCCTACTCCATACCATCCCGAAAATTCTGTCCAAAATTCGGCACCACTAGACGATATATCTTCTATTTATTCCGAACTGAATAAAAAAAAAGTAAATCAGCATCAAGAATATGTTTCAGAACAACCAGAATACTTCAATTTTAAAGAAGAGTCTGACATAAATAAGTTCAAACCGTTCAAAAATGAAGAATATGCTACAGAGCAACCTGATTATTTTAATTTAAGAGAAGTTTCAACACATTACCCAATAATCACAAAATCGGAATATCCAACCGTAACATCAATTCCAGAAGGAATTCAAAGCACGGAATACGTTCACGAACAAACTACTCTTAGAAGTAATTCGGAAAGACATAGACCAGTGCAAAATTATCAATCTGAAGAAGAAGTAGATACGACAAAACCACCTGCCGTGCGAAAACCTCAAGACTATCGCTCGCGTAAACCCATTCGCCGACGCAAACCCCAATCTAACAGATCTACAACAGCATCTACCACTACTACCACTACAACAGAAGAAATTCCCACAGAAACTGCATCATTCGATTTGAACAAAGCAGAATTGTCCAATGAAAATTACTCGAACGATTTACAAAAAATAAAAAGAACACGTAAACCAGGAAGGATAAGAACTACGCAAGCACCAATTTTAGAAACCACTCCGAAATTTGAGCACACAACTAAATTAACTCAAATTATTAAACAAAAACACAAAAATAAATTTGAAAATGCTAAGCCAATAAAAATAACAGAAAATCTTGAAATTGAAGAAGAATTGCCAAACAATCATAGAAATCCTGAAGATACATATTATTCCGAAAGAGTTACGCCTTCCGTCCATACTTACCAAGACGACAACGACAACAATAACAATTACCGTTATCAATCGACAACAGAAGATTATCCGATCACCTTTGAAAGTGAATTAATAAATCCAAAATTAAAACCAGATAATTCGATAGAAACCGAAGATTATTTCAAAGTTGCACCAACCAGTAATCACGCACCTCAAGACACCCAAGATATTAATTCGAAATATATAGTTGAAACTCCTCAAACATATACCGAAAATTACGAAATTCAAGAACGACCAACGCAAAAAAGAAAAAGAACTCGCCAACCAACGACAAGCACAACCACAGAAGAGCAGCCAGTAATTTATACACTCACACCTGAAAATGAACTTGATTTTGTTTATTCTACACACACAAATCAATTTGAATCGGCTAAAGATTTCACCACGCAAGAAATTCCGACAAAGTTAATATCAAATCATAGAAACAAACCAACGATATTAACGACTACTGCTGCACCACCACAGTCGACGCCCTCAGCAACAACGATAACAACACCAAAAGCGACTGAAACGTCGACCAAAGTAAATCGAGGACGAGGAAGACCTACGACAAGTAAATATGACAATAAAAATCGTCCTCGCTTTAGTGTGAAAGAATACCGTGATCGGTTAAACCAGTATTCGTCGACAAGTTCCACAGAATCGTCTAAAATAAGTACGGAAGCAACTCGACTTCGATTCCCAAATCGTTCAAGAAAAACATCGACGACCCTTCTTCAAGACGATGAACCAACAACAGAAAAGACTACTAAGTTTACACCAAAAGAACCTAGATACAATGGAGAAACGACACCGTTAGATAAAAAAATCAGTACTAGAGTAAGGATCTCAAACAATCGTAGATCAACCACGGAAGCGTCTCCAACTCTCAGAGTATCCATAAAGCCAAACATTTTTTCAAATTTGAAAAGGCCTTCTCCATTAACTCTAAAGACGAGAATTCAGAATAAGTACAATCGCACTAATAACGAAGAGAAAATTACGGAAAAGCCGACAACATTCGATGCTAGCACAGACAATACAATTCCGATTGATTTAGCAACTGAACCAAGTATACGACAAGTATCTCTGAGTGAAAAACATGACATAGATATCACAAATGATGAGGACGAATCAGAAGAAACGGAAAACGACGTTCTTTTGTTGTCTCAAAGAATATCTAACCTAACTTCGTCTGCTCAAAATGAGTATGACACACCAGGATTATTTAAAGCTGTTTCACCAAATAGTAGAATAGTGCCCAGTTATTTCACAATATCGACGGATGATCCAATTTTGCCGCTCGAAGCATTTTTTCCCAGTATAAAGGAGAGGATGAATAAAAATGATGATAATTAAATTTATTACATTTTTTAAATATTAAGGGCCAATTTCATAATAAAAATTAACAGGGCTTTTAAATTTAAAAGGAGACTTAAAACAAAACTGATGAGTTTTATTGGTCTGTTTTGTCTTAAGTCGCCTTTTAAATTTAAAAGCCCTGTTAATTTTTATTATGAAATTGGCCCTTACTGTGTTGTTAAACCGACATTAAAATTTTATGTGTTCTTAAAAAATATGGTTTCTAAAAAGTTCCATTTTACCATTTGTTTGGATAAAATTCGCGAAATTATCCAATAAACTTACAATGTGTAACGGTGAGGTTATTTGCCTTAAATAAATTATTATAAATAAAACAGTATAGGTAGATATCTATTAAATTAATTTTCCAAAATTTATAGGGCAACTGATATTGTTAAGTTAGATAAATATTTTGATTTTGGCTTACATTATTGTTTGATATTAGATTAGAATTTACTTTTAATCCTGTATTTAAAAAAGAAAGATGAAAGATAAAGGAAGTATGTAGAGGAGCATATTTTTAGAAATTTGATAAAATAAAATTTGCTCCTGCCTTAAACAATTTTTGATTAATTCAAGGATTTTCCAGTAGATGGGTTAACATCAGCTACGTGGTTTTAGATAGCAAAACCAATTTTACATAAATATTTTATTATTTTATTGCAATATTAGGTAAGATACTCTTTTTTTTATAATTTTTGTATAATATTCTATAAGTGTATTGATTGTCTGCTAATTAGTGTTGTTGTATATAATTTTGTAATAGCAGTTTAAAGTTAAATTATTTTGAGGAAAAGTTTAAATGCTGATTAGTTGTATTTGTAATTTATTAATTTTATTTAGGTATTGTTAGTGCCTATGTAAAGAAATTATAGAATAATTTAAAGTTATTTATTTATTTTACACTTTATAAGTACATAGATACCTACAACTTTGTGTAATTTAAAATAAAGTTATGTACATCGAATCAGATTTTATTATTTCTATTGTTGCCACCATTACTCCCTCGATTTGTTAGTTTCAAACTGCTTAAAATGAAAAATGATAATCTCGATAAAGAGTGAAGTTTAAAAAAATAGAGGATAACTTATTTGTATCACAATTTTGAAAAAATGTCGAAACAAAATTCTTAAAATTAAAATGACAGAGAACTATTTTGGTTTCAGTTTTATAAGATTATGATTGGTTTAGTTACAAATGTAATTTACGTGCGTGAACTTGGCTCCCCTTTTTTCAAAATATTAATTTTTTGTTGTTGTTTTTAATTTGTTTTCAATTGTTTTGATATATTTTTTTTAATTTTCCAAAAAAAAATTAAAAAAATAAATTATTATTTAAACAAACAAAAAACCGGGTTTTTTTGTTTTCTTAAATAATTTATTTTATTTTACCCTTTTTAGTATGAAGGCAAATTTCGCATTCTTGTCAATTCATTGAGGGCATGAGCGCCGGCAGGGTTATTTTCAAGGAGGTGCATCTGCATCTACACACTATACTAAATGTTAACTAATAAAATATAATTTATAATAGTCACAAGGCCACAGAGAAAAATAAAAATCAAAAATATAGGAAATACCATATCAATATTTAAGAAAAACCCAAAAAATGCACACCTTAAGTTTGTGTTCAAACAGTGACTTAATCACTTAATAAAAAATGTATTTCTTAATCTTTTTCCGTGTGTTATATTTTATGGCAGGGTGGTGCAAGTGCACCCCCTTGCACCCTGCTGCCGGCGCCCATGATTGAGGGAGTTAATATCGTGTGGATTATTAAGTAACTTGCGGTGATCTAAGCTACTGATAATCCGTCTAAAGACCGGTTCAAGGCTATATAAGCTTGACCTTTCGCAAAAATGCGTGAACTAAAATCAACCACAGCTCGGTCTAAGGTAGTCCCTTGTAGCTTATGTACAGTAACACCCCAGCACAGTATCAGGGGTAACATTTTCCGTTTTATCTTGCCTTGTCCACGAAGTGCATCAAATTTCGTTGTTGATGGTTCGATTCTGACTCCTACTCCGGGGACATTGTTTTTAATAATTTTGCCATCAAACTCGATAAAAACGGCATGTGGTAATTCTCCGGATTCTAATTCGTCCCTACAAAGGGCCGGCCACTCAATTGTTCTTATAACTCCCATCGCCCCATTGACAAGACCGTGGTTGACGTTTAGATTTCTTCGTAGCATAACTCGAGATCCTAATAAGAAATTAGATATTTCTTTTTGTGCTTTGGCTTGTCTTTTCCAGATACACACCTCTACTGTGTCAAAGATTTTCTTTGAAATGTTGGGAACTTTAACAAAAAAAAAAAGACCTGGAATTTTTGGCCATCTAAAGAAGCTGAAACACCACCGACTGTTAAGTAACAAGTGCTTATGTACCTATTCAAATTATAAATGCCAATGAATGTGAAATTGAGTAATGTAAACGCGGAAATTTTTACATTAGACCAAATTTAAAACAAAATCCAATACAAAATCTAATAATGTAAAGATACTTTAACATATAAATTTGTATAATTTCACATGTCATTGTAAAGCTTGAGCGACATTATCAAACTTTGGTTAAATTTTCATCAAACTTTGTATCACACAAAGCAGCAAGTGTCATACTTTTGTTCAACTTTTCCGTTCAACTTTTGAATAAGCATGCGCATTGCTGCAAAATTATGCAGTAAAGTTGGCTTCCACATTGTGACTCCTCAAATTTGTCAAAATTGTCCTGTGAGATGGCGCTTCGTACGCCAATTGGAAGTACGCAACTAGCGTAATAAAATTTTAAAACAAATTTCAATATTAGGGTATCAATCAATGCCGGACAGGAATTCGGGAAATTTCCCAACAGGTCGATGCTTTACCTAATGGTTCCCGAACAGCCACTGCTATATACAAACTATATTTTACACAAAAAAATGGACAGAAATTGCTTCCCCATTCTTCAAAACAGTAAATGTTCTGTTGGGATTTTTGGCATAGGCCTGGTCAATTACTACAAGAAACAATTTCAATTTGATACATAACACAACCTTTATTTATTTAACTGTCAAAATTAAATGTTAACAATTTATAATTTAGAGCCACTTTGCTGCAAGAATACCATCTTTAGCCTTTTTGTGAACTTCTTTAGTTAAGGAAACTGAAATATAACGAGATTAATTTAAATTATATTTTTGTGAGAAAAGAAAGTTTCGTAATCTCTTACTACAAAGCAACTAAATATTTTCTTTTAATATTTAAAATTATCTGCCAAGTTGAATTTACAAAAATAAAAAGCGCATTTTTTATAATGAAAATATTCAATAGAAATAGTTAATTAAGCAAATTGAAAAAAAAATATCTTCCTGAATTAAAAATGCAAATTTCTGTTCAATTTTTAGCCATAGATAACAACCTAATTGTGTAATACTAATTTTGTGACAATAAAAACATGAAATATATAACTACTTACAAATTTTATGTTGACCCTGCATCGGAAAAAACACCGGTAATATCACGGGATTATTACAAATTAATACGTATGGGCTGCTACTTTCGCCCTCTGGATATAATTTTTGGTAAGTTTCCTGTCGAAGACAATCTTCGACAAACACACATCCAATTAAGCAACGAGTAGGATATTTTTTTGGAAAAACAAAATCAGGATCTAGAATATAAAACAATATAAACATAGTTAAAAGTAAAAATGTTAGAGGCTACCTTTATAAATTTCTCTATACATATTTTCTACTTCTAGTATTTCATTATTTTGTGGTTCTTTCGATGCAGCATGTATCCAAAGTCGACCACGATGATTTGTGTACCAACTTCTACCTTCGTGCCTAATAATCAAATTAAAACAATTTAATTAGCATAACATAAAGAAAAAAGTAACCCAGAAAAAAAACTTACAATTTAATGCCTGCCACTAAAAGAGTAGCCCAGGGTTGATGCATACTAAGACATAGTCCTCGATCAATTTCTGCCAAGAATGACTCATTAGCAACTTTAATATTATTAACTTCATAAGTTGTTTCACTGTTGTTAAAACTAGATGATTCGTCAAACTAAAAAATTAAGAGCCTGTTAGTTGACAAATTTTTTAACAATATTTTACTTACACTTGAGTCTTCGTAAAAACTTTTGGGAAACCGTTCATCGGTAGTATCCAACAATTTATTTACTCCTTTCATAAGTTCACTTTTGTGTTTTTTGAAGTCATTATCTTCTTCTATAACAAACTCACGAGTGGCAAAATCTAAGGCCATTCTTATATCACGACGAGTTTTATGAATTGACATTTTGCCAGAATCATCCTTACTTTTCCATTTATTTCCTTCATAATAATCACCTTGATCGTCGTAAATAGCCCGCTTGTAATCGCTAAAATTTCAAGTCTTACAATAATTTAAATTACAGCATATTGAACACTGCATGTACCCCGATCTATCTGCTTGTAATAACTTGTCTCGCATTTCGACAGCTTTTTTCCATTCCTTAGAGGTTTTTTGTTCTATCAATTGATTATACAATCTGTCTGACTGTTTAGAATTGGAATCCAAAATTGACATTTCTTTATTTGTACATACCTGTGAAAGTTCTTTTGTAAATTTTTAAATTCTTTTAAAAGCTATTATTGCATACCATATTATCACAAAAGAAACAAGGTCCTGAACCTTCTTGTTCACAAACTATACGTCCACAGTTGATACAATTGTTGATCAGTAAATGTGTCTTAGCTTCACAATCGCAAGGATGGCGACCTAAATATTAAAAAGTATAACACTAAGTTATAAACTAATAATTTAAAATTCACCTTTTTTTAGTACAACTGTAGACTCGTGTGATTTGATATCAACATATTTAGTTTTCTTTCCCTTTCCACCGGAACCTCCAGAAGTTGAAGGAGACTCTTTCTTAACATCTGGTGTTTTATGACTTATAGGTGTCTTTTGATTAGTATTTTTATATGGTAATAATCTTGGAAAGTCTTCTGTAATAGCATTTTGTTTTCCATTATTCCGAGCTTGTTTCTTTTTAGCTCCCATATTGAACAAATTACTTTTTAGTCTTTCGTAATTTCTTACATGCTCCTTATTGTCCTTGTTCATTATATTATCCATAAATTCGTCAAAATCATCGATAGCTTTCATTTCTTTGACATATCTGTTAAAATTAGGATATAGTATATTGGGAGAAATGCAAAAATATGTTTTGCTAACTTACTGGACAATTTCGTTGTCTATATCGGTGTTCAGAATTGGTACGAGACAACTTTTAATAAGGTCGTCCATTGTTATAACAATAATGCAGATTTGTATAAATCAATATCAAATATATTAATTATTAACAGAACTGATTAGAAACTACTTCAAAAATTACAGGTTAAGAATATTTGAGGTTATAAAATTTGACAAGAATTTGACAGATTTGACACCTGTTAAAAACGGAATGAGAACTAGGCTTTCCGGCAGCTTGTTCTGCTTACCACATACTCACCGTGAGATGTATTCTCAAGTTTATATGCGCTTTGAGCATTGCGTTCAAATATTCGATTGGTGAAGCGCTGTTTTTTATAGAACGCTGAGATAACCGTAACAAATAGTATAAAATTCGTAGAAACAAAAATGTTGGACGAAATTATAGTTATTTACCTATGTATCAAGGGCATTATAACGATGTTTGTGTCGATGGCAACCAATTTAATAGGTCGATGGCCGCCAGGCCCGAAAGTTTTTTAGTTGCTCGAGAGCATAAACATCGAGTAATGCCAGTGATGCATACAACGTTTTATATTACACTATTTATGCAAATTCCTCTGCTTACCTAATTATTTTAGAGAAAAACTGAAAGACACAAAAATAATGCAGAAATATAAACTTCAAATGATAAAAGCATTAGATTTCATTTGCTTTTACTTAAAAAGTCCAAAAATGTTTTTGAAATTGTTAAAATTTTGATTTATCGGACTGGTCATGGAATAAAATCAATTTCATTTCTATTTTCAAAAATAATTACCTTGGCAACTTTCATGGCCAGTCTGATAAATGAAACTTTTAACAATTTCGAAAGCAGTTTTGGCCTTTTTAAGTAAAATCTAGATGAAATCTAATGCCCTTATCATTCGTAGTTTCTATTTTTGCATTTTTTTTGTGTCTTTCATTTTTTCTCTAAAATAATTAGGAAAGCAGGAATATGCTTAAATAAGTATTTACATGTTAATTTCCTATGTTCGGCTTACTCATTCAGCACCCTGTATATAATTGTATATGTAATTGCAAATGAAAGGGCATAATAAGCGAGCATTATGATTTATACGCCCTAGGGCATTATAGCCTACTTAATATATACGTTGTCAAGGTATAAACAATAAATAATAAAATCTTTTTCTTATATTAATATTACTTATTTTAATCGGATTGATAGGATTTAATATTTTTTACTAGAATTTTAATATTTATTGTCACATGGATTTAATATTGGCAACTTTTAGATTTAATATTTTTTTTTTTTGCCGATTTAATTTTATTATACAAGCTCAGTGAAACTTTATCAGTTATCACTATTAACAACACAGTTTTTGCTTCAATTGCTAATATTTTGATATTTTAAGTAAAAGCTATATGAAATCTAATGCTTTTATCATTTGAAGTTTATATTTCTGCATTATTTTTGTGTCTTTCAGTTTTTCTCTCAAATAATTAGGTAAGCAGGAATTTGCATAAATAGTGTGCATAATCTAATGCCCTTATCATTCGTAGTTTCCATTTTTGCATTTTTTTGTGTCTTTCATTTTTTCTCTAAAATAATTAGGGAAGCAGGAATATGCTAAAATAAGTATTTACATGTTAATTTCCTATGATCGGCTTACTCATTCAGCACCCTGTATATAATTGTATATGTAATTGCAAATGAAAGGGCATAATAAGCGAGCATTATGATTTATACGCCCTAGGGCATTATAGCCTACTTAATATATTTCGTTGTCAAGGTATAAAAAACAAATAATAAAATCTTTTTCTTATATTAATATTACTTATTTTAATCGGATTGATCGGATTTAATATTTTTTACTAGAATTTTAATATTTATTGTCACATGGATTTAATATTGGCAACTTTTAGATTTAATATTTTTTTTTTGCCGATTTAATTTTATTATACAAGCTCAGTGAAACTTTATCAGTTATCACTATTAACAACACAGTTTTTGCTTCAATTGCTAATATTTTGATAAATAATGATTTTAAATTAATGTTGCTTTTTATATTTGTGGATAATAAACTTATCTACAATTTAATTTTCTGTCGATTCTTTATAAATTTAATCAAGTGCCAATTATAGTAGGTACTACACATACTAAAATAGTTATTAACCATAATAATGTACTATCAAATTAAAATTTATTTGTACGTTATCATTATTCCAATAGAAAAGTATTTTAATCGCGTTATGTAACTACTTAATTTTGTATAATAATTATAAGGAATAATTGCTTATAATATAAAAGTAGTTTTACGAGTTCTTTAATATAGTAAACATGACACTGGTCAAAATATTATATTTGTTTTATTTTATTCTTAACGTAGACAGTGCGAATATACTTGGAATATTTAATTTTCCTAGTAGAAGTCATCATATTCTAGGAAGTTCTTTATTACAATCGCTGGCGAAGAATGGCCATAATGTAACAATGATCAGCCCTTTTCCGTTAGAGAGCAAAATAAAAAATTATGAACATATAGAAATAAAGACAACGGCAGCAAAACCAACCGATCAAGGTAAAATTTAATTTATAAATAAATATTTATAGTTTATAAATTTTTTAATTATTTTAGAAAATTATTATGATGGAATTTTAAAGAAAACAGAATCAAGTTATCTTGATTTGATTATGGAAATGTCGAGGATTTTAGGAAATGTAAACGAAGCATTTTTGAATGATGAAATTGTAAAAGATTTACTTTCTTCTAATAGACATTATGATATTGTAATATATGCTTGGACACTAAATAGTGCACACTTGGGAATTTCTCATCATTTTGGAGCTTCTTCTATATTATTTAGTACTATAGGTTCTTCTATAATGACAAATGGAATTGCTAGAAATGCTGCTCCTTATTCATATGTTCCGAGTTTATTTTTACCCTATTCAGACGAAATGAGTTTTTTGCAAAGAGTCAAAAATACAGTTTGCGTCATAACATATGATCTAATAAATCATCTGTACATTTTACCGAATCAAGAAACAGTGCTACGAAAACGTTTTCCAAATGCACCTCATGTTAACGATCTTGTGGCAAATGTTTCATTAATACTTTTAAATTCTCATTACAGTATCGAAACTACGAAACCACAACTACCCAATATGATCTCAATCGGTGGTTTTCATGTTGAAGATGGTAAAGGGCTTCCTAAAGATATTAAAGACTTTATGGATGATGCTCCAAATGGTGTATTGTACTTCAGCTTGGGTTCCAACGCTAAAAGTGCATATTTACCTCCAAAAATATTGGAATCGATTATAAAGACGTTTTCCAAATTGCCATTAAAGATTTTATGGAAATTTGAAAAAGAAAGTATACCAAATTTACCTTCCAACGTTGTAATTAATCCTTGGCTACCGCAAAGAGATATTTTAGGTAAGCATGTTTTAGAAAAATTTATATAACATATTAATTCAAAAGAGTTTAGCGCATCCAAATATAAAAGTTTTCGTTAGCCACGGAGGTTTGTTAAGTACCACCGAAGCAATATATTATGGAGTTCCAATAGTAGGCATTCCTTTATTTGGTGACCAAGAAGACAACGTAAATAATGGTGTTGTTGGAGGTTATGCGATTAAATTGAACTTCAGAAATTTTACAGAAGAGAGTTTTAGCGAATGTATTTCGGAAGCCTTATATAATCCTAGGTTTGTAATAAATATAAATTTATTGTAAATTATTTTTAAAACCACAGTTCTTATCTGACAATATTTTTAGGTATAGAAAAAATATACAACGAAGATCCAAAATTTTAAGAGATCAGCCATTGAAGCCTTTAGACAATGCTTTATTTTGGGTAGATTATGTATTAAGACATAATGGTGCTCACCATCTAAAATCTGCTGCAGTGAAGCTGGAATGGTACCAATTTTATCTTTTGGATGTTTTAGTTTTTTTGCTAAGCATATTTATACTGTTAGTGTTCATAATCTTTTACAGTGTCTGTAAATTACGTAAAATAGTTAAAATGTTTCAAAGTCGTTTTAAAAAATTATCTTCTAATAAGACTAAAAGTAAGAAACTATAGTATCTTGAAAAGATTTATTATTGATTATTTTTGTATTTATAAAATTTAAGTATAAAATTAAGTTATCACAAATAAAATACACTGTAAGTAGGTATATAGAATATCGCAAACGTTTTCGCCGTACTATGGCATCATCAAGCGATGAAAAAAAAAGAAAATTAAGAGAAAATGCAATAAATATTGTCCGGGGTGATGGGGGCAGATTTGAAAGTTCCGGTATTAGTTTACCAATACTCACTTCTGGCTTTCTATGCGTGGTAGATGTAACAATTACACATATGTTGACATGTAAAGCTGTTTTATTTTAAAACAAAAAATAAAAAAATGTAAAACTAAAACTAAACGGTTAGGATTATACAACTATTTACAATGCGTTTTGCTTGGAGTGTTCGAAAAAACCATCTAGTCTGACCGTCATCAAATCTGCGATTTACCTGTTTTCATTATTTGGTTCACAGTTTTTTCTATTTGTGCTGTTTTCACTTTTCTACTCTGTTATTGCGTTTGCTTTCTCATGATTGTCTACCGAATTGCCTCTTGAGACTCCAATACTCCATTTAAATAACAATTAGGAATTAGGAATATATTTTTACAGGCCTTGTTATTTTTACGAGGACTTACTACACGTAATAAATAAAATAAATTTTATAGATGACAATAGCAAATTAATGTTTGACTATGAAAAGAATTTTTAAATTAAAAAGTTCGCTAATATTAGATAACTCAAACATATCCAATTTCGTAATATTTTAATTGAATTAAATAATCAATAAATGAGTTTATATAAGAGATCCCTTCAAATATAAAAATACATTATCCATAAGAGATATCAATCTTGACAAACTTTGATGTTATGTCGATAACTTGCGTTATTCAAAATCCAATGTTAAGTGTTGAATTCCAACTAAATTTTTAATAAACAATTTTAATTGTGCTACAGAGTGATTTTATAAGTGTGTCTACGACAAATATTTATACTTTTGTTAAAGCCTTCGCGCATGATTCGTAATGTATAATTTTTAATATGAATGTAGTTGTGCTCATCTCGTTTTTACGACGTCTAAACACAACGTCGTGACGCTTAAATATTACAAGTAAAATATTAAATCAAATTCTGTTTGTCTCGTCAGGTGTATTTTTTACGAAACTTAATCAAACTTATGTATTTGATAAAAAGTGAGTGAAGCCGAATTATTAAAATTTGTGAGTGCTATTCGACCGATAAACTTTTTCAAAAATAAGAATTAAAAGTTTGAAACTTTTTTTTACGCTTTTAATTTAATAAGTTAATTTTTAATTGTTAGCAGAAAATTTTTAATTTAATTAAAAATTGTTGTTCTTTTACGTGAAACTGAAATAGAAACTTTTAATGATTTTTAGTTTAATACTACGCGGAGTACTTTTACAATTTGAATTGCAGAAACTCATATAAGTATTAATAGGACATTTGATTATTTTGTTAATAACATCTTCAATTACTCATAACCGATTATCCCAGGTAATCTAAAATTCGGTTGCAAATTTTTGAACTTGAGCTAATTTTCTCTTTTGGTGCTAAGAGTTAAGTTATTCAAATTTGCAGTATTTAATTATCGTAAAATTTGACCAATATTTCTAATTGCACCTACCTATACGCTGGTAAAAAACTAAGTACATGCATTAATCAAGACTAATTACAATAAAATGTCGCACGAGGAAGCAACGACCGATAATGACATTTCCGAAACACCTTCAATAAATAGCAATATCAATTTAAATCTATACGATCGAAAACATCAATCTAAAACCATCAGAGTTCTTACAGTGTTTGCCTATATTCTAAGCGTATCATTAGCAGCAATTTTCCTTTCGATTTATTATATTTTTATTTGGGACGGACAACCGACATTAGCTCTGAAGAGTTATCCTGGATCGACGGTGGCAGAGCGTATTTATTTACAATCCCACAATATGCAAAGTATTTTGAAAATAAATCCGATGCAAAAAAACAATAAAGTTTCGTTATCGACAGAAGACTTGCAGTTGAAGTCGTCTACTGATTCGTATAAAAATGAAGACAACCTTCTTATTCACGTTGATTCCATCGAAGAAGTATTGAATGATATAGAGGTGGAATCTATTTTAGAAAACTCGACGAAATTAAATGTCGATCGAGGTGAGTTCTTAATTTTAAGCTACTTGAGTTGTTTACTTTGTGGGCAACTTTGTATTATAAAGTAATAATTTTGTAGTTTAAATATTATTACGAGATATTTACGGAATTATCAATTTTTTTAAATAAAATAATATATTCAATTTTATTTTAAAATAATAAATTTGAATATAACTAAATAATAAAGCAGTATAATCATTTCATTATTAATTCAATCATCATAAGTGGCAGAATACAACGATTCCATTCAGAGAAAGGAAAGTGAAAACTCATGTCCAATAGAGTGGGAATTTCAATTCGTAACTAGCGGTAATTATAAAATTAGCACTAAATACTATGGAAGTTAAATTAGTACTAATCACAATTATTATTATTATCGTCAGAATATAAGATATACGAGGTATACATCAAGGATGGAAGTGCTAGCCTGTGTTTAATTAACAGAATTTATTTGAATAAAAGTTTACAAAAACTTTTAATAAGGTTTAAGTTAAAAAAATATATAAATGAGTAAATTTGGTATATCAATAAATAAAAGAAGACTACATTAATTGTGTAAATATTTGTTAGATATAAGTTAATATTAGTATAGGTAAGATGAGTGATATTAAAACAATAAATTAGTAATGAGCGATATTTCTTAATTAAAGTCTCGTCGAGGCTGTAATTTCAAGATATGAGAACAATTTCAATAATTTCAGCCGAGTTGGAATAGAATTCTTAAAGCAAAATATCGAAGTAAAGTAAACTTTAAATGCCCATAAAATGGAATGTTCAAAAAATAAACAGAATAACGTGAAATATGTAAAGGTTTATTAAAAGGACAGAAGTTTCCTCTAAATTTAAATAAAATTAGAATCAATTACTCGATAACCTCAAGTTAGTTAAAGTGAATAATATATATATTGCTATGATCTACCCTTTATAATTTTATGGTACTCCTCAATTTTTGACACACCAGCGTTCCTCTGCAAATAATTCATTATTTATTTATGTGATTTCCATTCAGATTCTTCATTGCTTAATTTTATGTTACTGTTATAGTAACACTAGAATAAATAATCCTGCTAATTATATTAAAATTCTGTTACAGTTTTTTAATTGCAGAATTTTCAAGTTTCCTGTATGCAAATTTATAATATATAGTTGCTTGAAAATTGTATCGATAACATTTTTCTCTACATAGTTTTGTAGTCGTACGAGTACTTTATACTCTAAGAAATTTTATTAAACTTTTTCTAAAAGTCAACTTACTGTTGTTGAACCCTATTCTAATTTTGTTAGATTTTTATAACTAATATGTAAATGAAAATTGATCTTTTTAGTTTAGTGTAAGTCTAAAAATAGTTTAAATATTCATGCTTTATAATTTTCATTGTGTACCAACTAAAATTTCACAGCTATTTTCTGATATGATTAAAATTAAAATAAATTTGCGCTACAATTTCAATATACGAGATGCTTACTGAAAATATTGGATTTCTCTCTGTGGTTAAATAATTAAATTATTGTGGTACGTTTATCTGTCTCTATAATGCAGGGTCCAAATATCTAAAAGCAAAAAACTATTACTAACAATTTTTTTATATCTTTATCTTGGAACACATAAATTTTCAAACACCATATGCATATCGTATTTTATTTATTACTAATAAATTTATTGCAATCATGTTTGTGCTTTTAGATTATATCTTTTTAGCCTTAAGAATTTTGACCCTCGCAAAATATCAATTTACAACTAAACAATTCTGGCGTAAATGTTCGTGATCAAAAATGTACTGGAGTATTAAAGAAAGTCCCCACAGCAGCAAATTGTGGATTTTGATTTACTGGTGACTTTTGGTTAATCAAATACTTAAATTAAAATCAAGAGTTAGTGAAATCTGCAAATTTTAAATTTTAAGGAATGGAAAAATAAGAACACTCACAAAAAACAAATTTTTTTATTATTAACTTCAAATAACTGCAGTTTTTTTATAAGAGTTTTATTAAGTTGGAAAGTTTATGTTATAGATGTTTATAACATTAGTACTAATAGGTTTAAACGCATTACCTGCACAAAAAATACATATACATAAAAAAGTTAGTATATTTTCTTAAACTACACTAGAAAAACTTCGAGCAGGGATTTAAACTAAGGCGGAATAAGAACATTATTCTAAACGTACAACCAAGATAGGCAATGGCAAACCACCGAAATAATCTGTCATGACAACCCTTAAAAAATTAAATGGGCTGCCAATAATACTTTACTGCATTTTAAATTTTTAACTTTTCGAAAAATTCTAAAGTGTTTTATTTTTTCCATAAAATATTTCAAATAGAAATATGTAAACATATGTAAACATAATATTTTAAGTTGGTCCTATTTTTACACTTATTTACATTATTTCTTTTGTTTGTAATAGATAAATATTGTCAACGTTTATCGGTAAAATAATGATTTACTTTTCAATTCAATATCAACTAAACAATTACTTGAGGTAACTTGAATAACACTAACAAAAGAAATCTAAACTTCAAGTATGAAATATAAAAACTTACATTTAATGCATTATAGATGGGTAGGGGAAAGTGGTCTAAAACCGACATCCTTCTGGGTTTTTGTATCTAAATCTTTAAATAGTGAATGTTCCAAATTTGGTCCCACTATTTTTATCAGATTTTCAATTTTAGCTTCAGTTTAAAAGAAAATAATTAATTTACAGCGTAAAACACAAACTTAATTTAAACACAAAATGTAATCAAAATGGGAAAGTAGGTATAGTTTATACTCTATACGACCAATGTCGTATGAGCCTATTAATTTTATTTGTTGCATCCTTAAAAGTTTTAGTTTTAACTAGCTATGAGCACGAAGAAAATCTCTCAAGTATTATTTCTAGGATCTGGACAAACTTGAGTAGGTTGAAACAACTTTACAATTTAGAGCAACTGCTTTAGAGAAACATAGCGTTTAAAAATTCCAACACAATACTTCAGCTAGTTTATGCAACAGAAATCCAAATGTAACCAAGTTTATTTATTCAGCTATTCTTTTAGCAAAGCGATTACTGACCCAAAGATCTTCTATTGGTTTGGCGCTCTAGTCGTCACTTGAAGGAATACAAAAGTTATTCAGTTTTGAATAAGAAAGTTGACATCTTACCTTAAAAATTATCTTCATGTTTTATTGAAATAATTAATATTTTCATTTCAAACGATATTAATTTTCAAATTAAAATGCAACAAAGTTGTGAAAGAAAATTATGAATTTTACGAATTACGAAGTAAACTAAAGTTTTGACTTAAAAACTGTAAAATATTATTTTAAAAGTATTCGTATCCGATTCAAAACAGAATATTTTAAATAAAAATCTAAAGTTTCTGAACGAATACTATGGAAATAAAAGTATCTTTTTTATCAGTGTAGATGCATAATATAATTTATTATTTAACTTCGATACCCTTATATTATAAATCGAGCAGTGAATGGTGACTATAATATATAGGTAGGCGTAATACAAAAAATGTAAACATTTAGAAATATAGAATTATTTGCAAGCAGATCTACACTATTTTAGATCGGTGACCGGATACTTCGCTCCGGGACATTTCGCACCCGGACATTTCGCTACCACTTTTAGCATATTATAGTTATTCATTATTTAAATTATTTATATTAATTAAAATTTTTTCATTTTTTCAATTTAGCCACCCCTTGGTGGTAGCACCTATTCGAGTTCTTGGTTAACATTTATTAAAGAATAATGAATAATAATATGCAAAAAGGGGTATCAATTTCCCATTTCTTTATGGAATGTACATACGCGGGCTTTGAATGGTATGCCACGTACCAACAACACTGTAGAAAGGGTTTCATAATGCTTTAAAAAGTTTAGTTACCAATGCTCATCCAAACCTGTGGTTCCTAATAACAGCTATAAAAAGAGAAAAGAGTTTAAGTAGCGCAAAAATTGCTCAACATAACCGCGGAGTTGTTGTCCCAAAAAAGAAGCAATACCGAGATATGGATCAACGTATCGAAACGTTGCTTCAAACTTACGATCCAACAGATAAGCTTCACTTTCTTTGTGTCCGGGTGCGAAATGACCGGGTGCGAAATGTCCGGGTGCGAAATGTCCCGGAGCGAAGTGTCCTAGAACCGACCCTGCAATTTTTTCTGATGAGTGATTTAAGAATTAATAAAAAATTTATCCTCTTATTTCTAACTTTTAACTCTATAGTTTCTGGTCTGTAGTTCCTAGACCAACTACAACTACAAATTTATCAATACAGAACTGGTAATTATCGATAAATTAAGATTGTTTAATATGAACCACCTCAATAACAAAGAACCTGTTCGCTCTCTTTACACAAAAACGTCTACAGAGCACATACCCTTGTTTATAGGCTCTAAGCGTCTAAGTGCAAGTTGCGATCACATGTTGATTGTGCTGGAAGTAAGCATAATTCTTATATTTGCGACATTTGAATTTGGAACATAAAATAATATTTTATTTTTTAAATTATGTTTTAATATGTGGTCCATATTGAAAACACCAATGGTTCATATTAAAGACATATTTAAAATGTCTTGATAACTACCATATTTCATAATCAACATTTTATTTTAAAAAATTACTTGTTTTATTACTTTGAAATTTTTAATTTCAATTCCAATTGTTATACCAATTCCCAGGGGTTCTAAGATGCTAGGAATGTTTGCAGTTGCAAGAGATTGTCCGATACTTTCGTTAAGAATTGCTTGTCTGGATAGCGCATGAGGTCCAATCCGATCGACTAACACTCCGCATATACAAGTATGTTCATAGCACAAACTGGCTCTAATTCCATAGAAATTCTTTGTCTAGCACCATATCCAGGTGGGAAGAAAGATATCGACGATGGAAAGGCAAAAAGTCTTAAGTCCACGGCTTTCACATGGCGCTTAAGATTTTTTGCCTTTCCACCGTCGATATACTTTGAACCAAGCTCCAGGTTTATTTCGGAGACAGGTAGAACACTTGCCCGATTAATACCTACAGCATTATTTAAGGGAAAAACCTCCTTTACACGGCCGAAAAATACACGATATTCATGAATTTTTTTTCTGAGGCAGAATTACTCAAAACGCTTTGCAATTTTTATGGTAATTTAATACATATTTTAAAAGTATACAAGAATTTTTTCAAAAAAATGAAACACTTTTACTGTGTAAACGGATGCCGCGTTTACAACGTATCGCCTATATGGAGTGTCTCCATTGTGTACAGTGTAGCGTCCTTAATTGTGGTCTGAAACAAAAAAATCAAAATTTTTTTTTAACTTTATGATAGTAGCTTCTCTGTGACAATGATATTTATCAAAGAAAAGGTCGAAATGACATTTTTTTCATAGTTTGAAATTAAAATGTTTTTTTTTTTCGTTAAAAAATCGACTTTAAAATACGAAAAAAAAATTGTTGTCAAATAGAAGAGAATTTAATTATCTTTAAAATGAGCCGTCACAAAGCCCGATCGGGCCAGTACAGCTTTCTCAATCGTGTACACAAAGTCGAAAAAAGGTGTTTCGAGTAAAACGTGTTTAAAGTTTTTAGCACCTAATCTTAATTAATTAAAATTAAAATAAAAAAACCTAATTAAAATCACATACATTCGTAAATACGGCAGCTGTCGACTTGAAATTTTCAGGGAATATTCTTGAATAGCTTTACAATCGAATTTAATTATTTCCAAAAAATCGATTTTTTTTGACCCGATAAAGGAGGTTTCCCCCTTAATAAAGTAGAGTATATTCATTTCGAGAGAGGTAATTTTAAATCTTAAAACTATTATTATTATTATACATAGCTTTACATTCCAAAATGGAATACAGCTGTTCTCAAGGAACTTACAAAATCCTTTTACCTTTAAATGAGGGGGATTAGTCCTCATACATATTTACATTACATTGTATTGTATTGCACATCACATTTATAAGTCTCTGTGTTTCTTCGCATCATTAATTAATTTTCTCCACGCTTTTCTGTCAGACACCATCTGTTTCCATCCGTTCACTCCCAATATCTCCAGATCATTCGTCACTTCATCCCACCATCGCATCCTTGGTCTGCCTCTAGCTCGTCTGTTACTGGGTCTCCACATCAATAACATTTTCGCCGCTTCTTTACTATCACTTCTCCATACGTGACCCAGCCACTTTATTCTTTGCGCCTTTATAAATTTGACAACGTCTTCGCCTCCCATTTCTTCCAGAAGTTCAAAATTCATTTTTGGTCTAAATTCGCTATTTATATGTTTGGGGCCCAGTATAGTTCTCATTACCTTTCTTTCGAAGACTCTCAGCTGTTCCTCTTCCTTTCGCGTGATGCACATGACTTCGGATGCGTATGTAAGGACTGGTCTTATCATTGAATTGTAAATTCTGATCTTGGTTTTTTTAGATATTCCTCTGTCTCTTAAAATATTCTTATTTGCGAAATAAGCTCTATTGCCCGCTTGTATCTTTTCCATAATTTCCTCATTTCTTTCATTCTTGCTGTTCAATCTTACACCCAAGTATATAAAACTTTCCACTTGCTCAATTCTGTAGTCATCGATTATTAAGTCTTTCTTGTCTTTACTTGTTCTTCTCTGGCATACCATATACTTTGTCTTTTTCTCACTTATGATTAGACCTACTTTGGCTGCTTCTCTTTTAATACTTTTAAATATTTCCGTCATTCCTTCTTTCGTTCTCGATATAACCACTACATCGTCTGCGTATGCTAATAGTTGATTTTCCTTATTTATTATTGTATCCTTACATTTGTTGGTAATTCTAATTATTTTTTCAAGTGCGATATTAAACAACGTTGCAGATAGTCCATCCCCCTGTTTCACTCCTCCATTTATCTCAAAATCGTTGGTTTCACCCTCTAGCGTTCTTACGGTGGCTGTATTATCTTCTAGTGTCATCCAAATTATCTTTATGAGTTTCTCTGGTATTTGAAATTCTATCATAATATTTTTTAACTGCTTTCTATTTACGTTGTCGAACGCTTGTTTAAAGTCAAATCTTAAAACTATTTGAATAAAATATTAACCAATCAGACATTAAGTAAAGTGCACCAATCCATCGAAACAATCCATACTTTTCAATATAATCACGCTCATTTACACGTAACTAGTCCAGTCGTTAGGAGTTTGAGTTTAGGAATAATATTTTATATATTTTCAAATATTTCCAGTATTTCCATTTGGTTTAACCTTTAACTCTGCCAACTGAAAAACAATCTGCAAAATGGTTAATCACTAACCTGCAGTCCTCAAAAATTAAATATTCTCCAATTTTGAGTAAAATTGAAGATTTGTTATTCTTGGACCTTCCCATTAATTTAAATAATTAAATTATTATTATATTAAATAATAATATATTATATACTAGCATTATCTTATGTGAGTTTGTAGGTAAATATGTATCTATTACGTAACAATGTACTAATACAAAATCGATGGTACTACATACTATATTTTTATAAAAAAACCTTAATTAAACCAGAAAGCGTAAATGTGCCATTTATTTTAAAATTAGGTGCAATTAGGCGAAAATAATCGCAACTAATTATTGTAATAATTGTTATTTATGCATAATAACGAGTAATGAATAATATGTTTTTGAAATGTAGGTACGTAAATAATAACCAATAAACGAAAGGTTCCTAATGATTATGATAAAAAAGGAAAAATGTTCAATGTCTTTTTGTGATATTTTGTAAGTAGTAAAATTAAGTAAATAATTATTTTGAAATTCTTTCGAGAAAGTACGTTTAACAGCGCAGTAGTAACCTATAACTTGTGTGCATATTATTGATTTTGATAAATCCGTGCAAACCTCAACAAGCGTGCTCTAGTTTCTTAAAATAATCATACCATCAACTTTTAATTGTTTGAGAGAATTTAAAAAATTTGAAGTTTATTATTCAAGATAGTTTTAGAAAATCATGTGCGTACACAATTGCCAAACGAAAGTAAGGTACAAACGCGATCTTCATAAACATTCGTTACAAATTTAGAACACACATCTCGTTTTTCATTAGTTTTGTGAATTTCGCTAGTGAAAATGTCGTGTCATTTGTCTTTAAATAACAGTTTTAAAGTCAACAGTGATCCAATACATTGGAGTAAAAATTCTATTAACGATGGAAGTGTTAAATTGGCCGGAGAAGAAGCTAAAGATCGATTATATGAGCCAAAGCACGAAAAAAAATTGGTGCGTGTTTTAACTGTGGTTGCATATATCTTTTTTGTATCACTTGCTGGCATTATGTTATCTCTGTACTATGTATTCATATGGAATGGACATTTGAAGGAAACGTCCTCGGTCAAAACTATTGTTTTGCCCTTTAATACAGGATGCGAAAACGGTAAAGGTTTATTCCTAGTACAATAATTATAACCTATGTAGTGTGGAAATTGGATTTTTCCATTCAAGAATTTGCATGTACAAAATCAATATTTACTTTTATATTAAAGCTTTAATAGTTCTCTCACTGTAATTTTAATAAACAGGTCAAAAAACGATTGTTTACTCTATTAGTATTTTTAATTGCTTCACAATCAGTCTGTCTTGACTTAAATTTAATTAAATTAAATTCGTTAAATTTAATAATTATAATTAGGTACATTCTCAGTCAGCAGTACAATCTCTGGTCTGCTAACTACACTGTTAAATTCTAAAAACCCAATTATTTAATTTTTTTAAGTTTAAAAGAAATTAATTAAATCTATTTCTTATTTACAGATAAACCTGCAGCAAGTATCGAACAAACGACAACAGATTACGAAGACACAACTGCATTAGCTCTCCAACAAAATTTTACCCAGCAACCGGACGAATACGATAACATAAATTCAAATTTAGAAGAGCTGGAAAGAAGTGTCTTGATTAAAAAGTTAATTAGGCATCACAATATGATTCCACGATAGATTACCTACACTATAATAATTGTATAAGACAAACAGAAAATGTGATTAAAACATGGTCCAGCATTTTTTAAATGGAGAAGAGTGAACGAAGATGTAGCATAGTGAACTTTCCAATATAAATAATTATACACAATTATTTATGACCAACTGATTCGATTATTTATATATGCTTATTAGAGCCAAGTGATGATTTTTAGTTTGTAGTATTGTAGTAAATTAAAAGTATAAAAACTCTCCAGCATTCAAAGTTGCTTCCAATAATCAAGTATGACTTGATTCAAAATTTCACTAGGTCAATATTTATATGAACATGAATTTTTTCTTGTTTTGGGCATTATGCCCGGTTTCACAAATTTTAACATTTTTGCAAGTGTTCAAATTTCAAAATGTGTCTATACCTTTAATTTTCCAATTTCCAATATCAATTTCTTGTTCTCGCTCTTTGTTAAAAATTAAGTTTGCTTTATTTATAAATACGTTACATATTTATAGTAAATTTTACATAATATATTATATTACTTACATACAATACTATATCTATAGCTATACAAGAACACCGACATTTTTGTAATACAATATTTTAGCTAAAAAGTGAAAGCTATGAATAAAGAAGAATAGTAATAATTGAGGCAGTCATTTAAACTTTTCAAACCTCTTCTTATGTATTGCTTACATTTACGAAGACCTATGAATATTTAAATCATAGCTTTTCTATTGAATGATAAGAAAATATATGATGGATATGTGAATAAAAATATGATGGATTAAGCAATTTAAAAATAGCTGAAATCAATAATTGCCTATTTATTTTCTGATGTAGCTTTTAGAACTAAATCATGAATTGACTATCATATTTTTACAAAAAATATGATTTAATTTTCATTTTAAATTGAAAAGAAAAATTAAGATTTAAAAGAGAAAAGTTTCAATCTTTTTTGCAATATTACTACAGGTAAACTATATTTTGGAGATTAAAATGTCTCAAAAAAGAAGTCCAAGATGTCGTATATTTTTCTTTGGTGGTTTAAGCGTGGAAGGCATTTAAATGACACCTTTTAACTTTTTTTTATTATTTTATTTTAAATCTCACATTTATATTTTTTTACTTTGATTCAAAAAGCAATAACAGAAAGAATATACTATTGGCGGCTTTCTAGATGCGGTAGATGTCACAATTGCACACCTGCTATTAGTAAGTTCATTATAGGTACATTATTAAAATAATTTTTTATATGCCGGAAGCACTTGTAGTAATAGTTCTATGAAAATATTTTACTTTTTACGAATGTATTATAATATAATTTATTTTTTATCTGCATTAAAAAAATTTAAAGAAATTGCTGAGGTATGAAATTTGGCTCTGGCTCTCTCGTATGTTGTGGAAGCTGATCTAGACATGTTTTACTGCACAATTGTTTCTTTTGCATACTAAAATTATATTTGTATTTTTCCACAGTATTGAAAACCACTAGTATATCGTTCAAGCCTCCTGCCAGCTAACTTACCAACAGAGGATAAATATTTCGTCCAATTATATTCCGAACTGTTTTGTCGGAAAACTGGTTGTTGTGCACAGTCATCTAAAAAGAAAATTTCCAAATAAACAATTTATAATAGAAAAACTCTCTAAAAGAATCTGCGTGAAAAGATGTTCCTTCGAAATAGGGCTTACCCGAATTTGACGGAAGAATTAAACATTGGATAGAACTAAGGGGCCGTCCATTAATTACGTAAGAGTTTTGGGGGAGGGGGGGAGGTATCAAAAATCTTACGGACCCTTACGTGGCCGAGGGGAGGGTTCCACGTATTCCTTACGTAAGTTTCGTAAAATACCTTTTTTTGGATTTAATTCATCTTTATTAACTTTTATTTATATAAATATAAAATTCAATTTAAATTTTTGTATTTTTTGTATAATGAAAATATTATTGTTATTCATATTTTATAAATATAAGAGGCAAAACAGGGGCTCAACATTATTTTTGTTCAATAATCCTTATGTAAGATGTACCGGGGGGGGGGCCAAAATCTTACATGCCCTTATGTGAGGGGGGGAGGGGGTCAAAAATTACAAAAATCATCCTTACGTAATTAATGGACAGCCCCTAACCAAATAATGTATCTTTATTCCTTAAAGCGCTTTGGGGCCGTCCTTTAATTACGTAAGGGTTTAGGGGGAGAGGGTAAGGTATCGGAAATCTTACGGACCCTTACGTGGTACATTTTTAAATTAAATCAGTTTTTTTACCTGGATATTAAGGGATTACTGATTTTTTTGTATTAACTTTTTTATGTAATTAATTAATCTTTATTAACTTTTATTTATATAAACATAAAATTTAATTTAAATTTTTGTATTTTTTGTATAATAACAGTATTATTGTTATTCGTATTTTATAAATATAAGCGAAGGAGAGGGAGGGCTTAACATTTTTTTGTTTAATAATTCTTACGTAAGATGTGACAGAAGGGGGGGTTGCCAAAATCTTACGTGCCCTTATGTGAGGTGGGGAGGGGGTCAAAAATTGCAAAAATCGTCCTAACGTAATTAATGGACAGCCCCTTTAAGGTTCTTCATAGTCCACAATGGCAGTAGTCCCAACTATATAAGTTTTTTCTTCTTCTTCTTTTTTAAAAATCTCAAGTTCACATGAACAGGATGGTAGTGCACTAATACTCGGAATAGCATTTGATTTTGTTGATACCAGTAGTAAGTTCATTATTAGAAATTTAGGTCTTTTTGAGTAAGTTTAGTCAGTTTGTAAAGAGTCGATCACATCCATTAATTGGTCATAGGTTTTTATTGTGATATATTTGCAATGGCTTGATTTTTCCGAACTGCAGGTTAGTACTGGGTTGCAGTATAGCTTTGTACATACGAAATTTTAAACGAAACCAATTACAAATAAATTATCGGTTGAATTTGGAAAGCAAATTTAACAAGTACTTAGTTACAATTTTAGTCTACTAAAAACTTTTTTGGAAAAGCAACCGATTTTATAGAAAATCTGAAAATAATGAACAAGGCAAGTATAGAAAAAAAGTTTAGTATTAATAAATGATTTGTTTCATTCGCATTATGCATAATTAAATAATAATTATTAAAATAACTTCGCCTGACGTAATAAATTTCATTAATTTATTTAAAAACAATACCTTGTAGGTACGTTATATTATTATGATAAAGAATATATATATAACATCAAAAATGATGTTTGCTTGCAATAAATCATAAAGTTTTGAAACTTAGCAAAAAGTTTCGTCTTAGGTCCCTGTTTAACCAAAAAAAAAGTTGCCATTCCTCCGAGGTCCGGAAGTGTCCGCCATCTTGGATTTTAAGTAACAATTTATGGTTTTTCAATAATATCATCAAAAATATTAACTTTACAAAAACGTAGTTCGTATAAAAATTGAAGCTCGTTAAATTCTCAATAAGAAAGTTTATATTCAATATTAGCGTCAATGTAATATTTAACCGACAAAATCCATCCGCCTGTCATTAAATGTGGTGCTGCGACTCATTATGACTATAGTGAAGCGGATGATCATCAAAAGCGTTCACTAACCCAATCACGACGTAGAACTAAACGAATTATATATCAAAATATTTGTTTGACCTAATGGATCAAAATACAAAGTTTAGGACACCGGCAATTGTGAGGGACAAAAATTAAAAACTAAAAACGAAAAAAAATAATTAATTGTATTTAACCAATTAAAGGAAGTTTTGAAATCGTTCGTACTTGAAAATTGCTATAAGTATACCAAGATGATTTTTGCACTATTATTTAGCTCAAAATGTCTACTTTTCCACAATATATAAAAATATGAATAAATTAAGTTCTAATTAACTCTAATTCAATATATACGAGCAGTGAAAAATTTAAATCTTCAATCAAAGAAGTGCCTGATGGAAATAGTGACGAAGAAGATGCCAATTTTAAATTTTTATTTTTCGTTTCTTATTATGTTATTATTTATGTGTGTTATTTATTTTAAACTACTTAATATTTTCTTTGTAAATTTGTAAAACTACTTCAAAAAAAGAATTGAATTTTCAAAAATTCAAAAAAATTTCAAAATTTTTATTTAGTTGGATGAAACTTTATAAAAAATTATTACAAGTAAACTGCGAATCGTGGAACGTGACGAAGTACTGTCGGACAATTAAAATTTTAAAATTTAAATACTTAATAATTTACAAAAATTGAAATTGTCAACGTTCAAATAAAAATATAAAATTCACTCTTATTTTAAAAGTTCCTTTGATTTGCTTTTTGCGGGCTTTTTGTGTTTGAAATCTAATTGTAAGTATACAGGGTGTCCTAAAACTCAACAACATCCCTTGGAGGGCTGATAAGCCAGTTCATGACTGATCAGAATATCAGTATATGACCTTAGTAAAAAGTCCTTCGTTTTCGAGATATTAGCACTTTTATAAATTTCGTGAAAATCGACACCTTAAATCAGTTTTTCGAGTGCCACAGGTACGAAATTTCATATTATAAGATTAGAATTTTGGTTACGCAACTCTGATGAATAGCCCAAATAAAACTAATGGTGAAAAAAAATATATTTTCACCCATCTCATGAGTTAATTTTAGCATAGAACATATTTTTGAATGACATGCAAAACCAACACCAAAAATCAGCACTAAAGAGAGCAGTTCTATCAGATTGTCCGAATGCTTCTGATTTGGATCGATTGCACGTGTTTGCCTGAGATTGTTTTCACTTAGGCTTTTTCAGTGCGTAACTTTTTGTGGCTGCAAACGTTTTCAACGTTGTGTTTTGTCAAAGTAAGTAAGTCACAATATATTATGACTTACTTATTATAATATAATATAAGAACCATTAGTACGGCGTTTTTCGTTGGAATCTTGTTATACAAAGTCAATTATTAACAAAGTCAATTATTGACAAAGTCAATGATGGAATATATTATGCTTGCGACCATATTGAAGTATAATCTGATGTTTGAAAGTATGTTATATTCTCAAATTTTAAGTTTCTAAGTATTTTTGTCTTTGTCTTAACACAATATACGGATATAGGTATATCTTACTCATTTTGTTGTACAAGGTTGTCACGTTTGGCAAAACCTTCTAGTGACCTAGCTGGGTTTTTAAAAATTCAATTTTAGGCTTAATACTAATTGAAAACAAAAATTAAAAACATGCTAAATCGTTATTGTTATATTTCAAAAGTATTTAAAATGTTGCTTATAACAGTATCTTTTCAATTCTTGTGTTTTACTTCTTCTTTTAAACCTTCTTCTGAACTTTATTCTAGTTATTGTTTGTTGTCAATCTTCTTGTTGCAAATTCCTAATTTTGAGAATGATTTACTCTTTTCACCAATAATTTGGGCCCCAAATTTGGGTCTATTAGGTTCCCTATATCTCTGGACCACACTTGCTGTAGTTCCGCCTCTGTCAGCAGCTAAAAGGGAATGCCAAAGGCAATATCTTCGCAAATTATAGAAAACATAAAAACAGATGCAGTAACTTGGAAGGAAAAGGAGAGAGCTTAGTCAGAAATTACTAAAAACTTTAAAGCGTGAGTGACACTATCAAACTTTGGTTATATTTTCGTCAAACTTTGTTGTCAAATGTTTGACGAAAATAATATAAGCCAAATTACACTATCAAATTTTCGTCAAACTTTGTATGATACAAAGTAGCGTGCATTTGCGTTCAACTTTTCCCTTCAACTTTTGAGTAAGCATGCGTAAACATGCGCAAGCATGCGCATTGTTGCAAAACTATGCAGTAAGGTTGGCTTTCGCATATCTTTCCTACAAACATAACCCCACCCAAAAATGTTCATCAAACTTTGAAGCAAAATGTTTGACAAGAAAGTTTAACGAAAATATAACCAAAGTTTGATAGTGTCACTCAAGCTTAATGCAAGTAGTAATTCTATAAGAACAGCTGAATCGTTGAAAAAAGTTTATGAAAAAAAAAAAAAAAAAAAGAAGTTAGAAAAACAGTTGCTGATACCAACAAGGTTCAAAATACAACCGGACTTGGAGATGATGGCAGTGTGCTTACTATGGATAACAACGATTCTTTGTTGTTGTCCATCATTAACTTAAAGAAGGTTGTGGTATACTGACTAGGGTTGTACGGAATGTATAAACAGGTTCCGTAAGTGGAACATATCTCCGTTTCCCTGACTTCAAAATTAATGTTTAAATTTTGTAGTGGGGGGGGGGGGGGGATAATAAGTTAATTTTTTGAGTTAAGTGTCAGAGAGTTTATGTTGTTGAGTGAAGAAGAAAAAATTATTTTTTCATTTTTAAAGGCAACAGTAGTTTTTAAAGTAAGGTGCTTTTACAATCAGGGGTTTTTTAAATTTAAATTTTTTTTTATTTACTCTGCCAATTTTCCCTTCTCGAAGGACCCTTGCTTGGTCTTTGATATGGCTGCATTCTATGTTGTCTGTGGAATTTAAATCTTTGTGATTCGTTTCTTCTTGTTGCTCTATCATCCCTGAGATAAATATCCAATCAATTTTTTCTGTTGGAATTTGAACAAATTTCTTCTGTTGGAAGTTCATTTGAATGTATTAGAGAATTTTGGTTTGGAACATTTTCCAGTACAGTATTAACTTCTGGTCTTAAAGACGTAGGATCGTTCCACTTATTCAGAAAATTTACCGGAATTGGCTTACTAGGATAAACAGTTTGTTTCGTATAATTCCTTTTCACTTCTATATCCAATTTTGGCAGAGAGTTGAATATAGTCCCATCTTCAACTTTGTCTTTTGGACTTAGTAAACGAACACACGCTTAATTCGGCTAGTTATTTAAATTTGCTAGTACTTCTTTCTTAGAAGTTGGGATGCTTTTGCAACTATAACTATCGTCCATTTTATTGCCAGGACGATTACGAGTCCAAAATTTAGTGCTATGATCATTCGAGCCCGAACATAAAATAAGCTGAACTGGGTGCCATCCTAAAGACCAAGCGCTGCCATATTGTGAGCCTGATCTATGTTTCCAATTTCTTTATTGTCGTCAGCGTGCCAGAACATTATGGATCCATCGAAAGCTGCACTGCTCAATAGGCCTTCGTGCAGTAGATGCCAATCAACGTTTGTCTCCTCACTTTTGTGTACTTGAAACGTTAAAATTTCTAGATCAAGTTTTCTTAAATCAAACAGCTTAATCTGTTGATCTCTAGAAGCAGAAGCTAGCCAGTTTCCATTTTGGTTCCATTTCAAATCAGTTGCGGGCGCTTTATGAGCATCTATAGTGTTCAACGCTTCTTGTGATCTTGGATCTCATAATTTAATGGGAAGTTGACTTTTTTTACTTCAAGATATGATCAAACCTTTATTGGGATGCCACTGAACACATTGAACATCCGAACCATCTCTTTTTGACATTGTAGAAAATCCCAAACTCCAAGAGTATTATCATCGGAGCAGGTCAGAAATTTGGTGTCAGACGGAGCAAAACTTATTCCTCTTAAGGATTCGTTGTGAGCTTTAAATACTTTGACGCAATTATAAATTATAAATAAATAGAGAAATATTTTGTGTGTGTAATTTTCATTAATTTAATTTAAATTAAAAATTTAATTTTGCTTAGACCTGTTACATAGGTAACCATGTGCAGAGTGCATAGGAAACTGTTAACTCATATTATGATTTTGTTAATTTAGGGATTTCATTCAATAAATTTAGTTCCAATATAGAGAAATTAAAGACTTTTTCTTATGGTAAACAAAAGGGTTTGAGTAAGTGGTTTCCAAACTTTTTGAATCCTGGCGCCCTTTTTGAACCAAGATTTATCCTAGTTTCATGATCAATTTCTTTAAAGTTACAGTTTTACGCTATTTCTCCTGGATGTCGCCTCTTACCACATTGAATAGAAAATGAAAATTTAATAACGCTCTTATGAAAATACTGCGGCTTCTCAATGCGCCGCGGTGTACACTTTGGGAATCACCGGTTTAAAGAATTATTGAAAATTCTTGAAAATAAAAAATTATTGAAATTTGAAATAAATCTTCAAATAGTAGTATTTTGTAATATGTGACCAATAAACTTGAATTTTATATTTGAGGAATAGTACAGAAATTATCCTCATGTTTTACAAAACTAATTTCAAAATCATTTTTTCAATTCAAAGAAATTTGTTTTCCAACAATTAAAACGAATATAGGCAAAATCCTTTGTCATGCTGTAGTTCATAATATAGTGATTAAAGAAAATAATTTTGCATTTCTTTCAGATCGACCAAATTGCCAAGATTTATACTGGATGATGTATTGGGAAAGAAAAACAAAACACGATGTAATAATAGCATATATATAGATTTATTTATATATATATACCAATTTATATTCTTAACACTAACATATTACATGATATCACATGTTACTTGCACACATTCAGTGTTGTACGTAATTATTATTGACATCACGTCGATGTGGGGACGAAGTACAAGTAATTAAATTCATAACTAAAGCTGGATTTCCATTAAAAATCAAAAATCATAAGTTTGTATTTATTTAATAAATATTTTGTGTATCGTTGTAAGTGAGTTAATAAATAAATTTTCAATTTTTAATAGAAATCGAGCCAAGAAACAACAAGTTTCCGAGTTTCTTATTGCATTATCAAAATACTTTTAAAATTTTATTTCCATATTAGTTTTAGAATAAAACACAGCTATTCTTCATTTTTATAAAAACTGTATAATATTGATTGCCTCAGTTTTCTCGTATTAAACTATTTTGTTAATGGAATCTCAACAAATTAACATTACAATTTTTTATCGTACCACAACAATTAGCTATTTCAATTTTCATATAACAGTATTTTGTGCCCTTGTATTTATTTTGTTTAGAACTTAAAAAAAGTACTTCAAAAATATATTTTCTATGTTGCATTTAGAGCCATGCTTTGCTTTTACAAATAAATTATACGCCCCCGATTTGCTTTCGTTTTTACCTGATATAACTAGCTACCATTAAAACGCTCAATTCCGTTGTACCATGCAGGTCCCAAAAAACATATTTCTCAAAACGAAAATTGGGAAAATTAAACATAATAAAATTGTCATGGCAAGATTCGTAGTGAATTAATGTCTGCACAAATCTCATTAGAATAACCATCATCCGTTAAGAAGTTTAGGACGGTTTGAACGAGTATCATTTTATTTAAGTTAAAAAAGTTTTGTTTTTAATAATACTGGCTCGTGTATACTTCTTAAGTCGATAATGGCTACAATAGACTAGATTTTTGCTCCCAACTGTTAACACCTTTTACTACTTTCACAAAAGAAGACTTTAATTGACAAGTTTTAATGTCTCTCCAATAAGTGAAACATAAACGATATCCGATATTAAAATTTTTGAACTCCAATACCAAATTGATTTTGTGTTTCATTTATCGCATAATTATTATTTTAAAAAATTTACAAAGTTCTTCTTCGGGTTAATTGCAAAATATAAAAAAAATAAAATTGTTGGCGTAAATTTGTGCTTGCAAGTCTTGAACATAAATTACATTTTACGGAAGACACTTAAAATAGTAAGTAACTTTGCCACCATCACAACTTGGGACAGATACAAATATTCATCCTTTTGAAAGTCTATGAAAATTAAAACTATTTTGCAATTAATTTACAATAATTAAATTCACTTTATTCGTATGCAAGATAATTCGGTCAATATAAAAGCAATTCCTTTAACCGTAAACGGCGTTTTTAGAAAAGTGGAATTATCTTGTATACAAAATGTAAAGAGAACATGCATCTTATGTAGCTTCGACTATGGTAACTTTAAAATTGAGGAACTGTATGCCCTGTAAGTGAACATTATTTAGCTAGTTAAACAGTTTGGGAGACTTTTATAATTAAAAAATGATAATAACAAATCAAAGATGTAAAATAATCTAAGTTTTCGAAATTTTCTTATCGAATTTAGACATTAATAATAATTTTCTTTTTAAATAACATATATATTTTGAATTACTATAAAAAAACATTTCTAGTCTGATTAAAACTCTTATGTACAGTATGTACAGCAACCGCTATGTATATATGTACACCAGGAATATTGCCCGAGAAAAACGGGTCTATAACACCAGTTCAATAATAATAATATAATAATAATAATAATAATTATAAACAATTTAAACTCTGAGATGGAGTTTAAAGTATTATTGAGCGACGGAGATCAAAACCACATTATTATTAGAGTATAACAAAGGTATTTCGAGAATCGTTAAAATACGTCTAAGTACCAAGTACCCGAAGTACCGAGTCCTTCCTTCATTATATTATTAAGATAAAATTCTTTAATTACTATTAAATATAAAAATAAAAATAGTCAACAATAGCTGCACAATTCCAACACGCGCACTAAAATTGTCTTTATCTAAAAATCACAACCAGTAGGGGAGACAAGAATCCACAATAATTAATGCTACGTTCCACCAACTAACACTTGCATAAAACCGTCCCAATCGTCAATTCTCGACGTCGACGCCTCCTTCCAATCGTGGTTCGCTTCGTTGGTTAAACCAAGTTCCGTATAAAACTCGTTGTTATTTAGAGGCTCTAAATCTGTTTGTGTTGTTAAACTTAAAACGGACCCCCAATTGATGGGTTTTGTCATATCGTCGTCGCCTATACCCGAATCCGTGTCCATCGACGATGTGGGAAAAGGAGTTGTTCTACCCGACGAACAAGTCATTTCTCTAAGTGTTTGTTCGTATGTGGGCTGTTCAGGTGCAACGGGTGATAGTCTACTAGGCGCTTGTAATTCGGGTAACGTTGAATAACTTGGTTCTGGTGGATCAGATTCCATTTCGCGTTCTAACCTTCTCAAAGTATTACATATTAAAACTGACCGCCTTAACGATGGATCAGAACATTGTCTATACCTAGCTAGTTTACACATTGATAAATTAAGCACCGCAAGTCGTCTTTGTCTATAACAAGGAATGTGGCACCATCTTGTCCTGCCGTCACAACATCTCGTTTGTTGTGGCGGAGATGCTCCTAATTCCAGGTACGATTTTCCATTTTCGTCGCAACGTATTGTTTGCTGTTGTGGTGGTTGATAATACTGCCAGTAATCGGGTGTGTATCGCGAGTATTGCGGTTGCGGATAACGTGCAGGTTCCGGAATTCCCGGATAGCGATCGTCATCCGATAGCTCGTCCTCGAAATCGTCGTCATCGTCAAAATCGTCGGTGAGAAGGGTGGCCGTCAACGAAGGTGTCGGTGATCGCCACGTATCGCTTGGTACAGCTACGGCTTGTAGTCGCGCTATACAATCTTGAGCTTCCCAACGACCATTTTTTGCTGGCGAAAGTTCACCTGGTGCTACTGCTGCTTCTAGCTTGCGTTTCCCTGAAGTACCCTGCAGACCCATCATGGCACAGTTCTGTAAACAAAAACAAATTGTTACAAATCTTATGATTTCAGATAATTTTACAAGTAACACAGCATTTGCCTAAAAGTTATGCATTGTACGTCATTCCACGTCAAATCAGTCAAAGGTCTGATCTTAAATATTCGCATAATATTATTATCATCTACATTTCGATTTTAATAGTTTTGATGCAGGTACTATGTCAGTATCGAGAAGAAAACGGAACAATTTGTTTGGTCCCGTACCCTAACGCGGTTCCATATATTTTCCGCGGTTTTGTAAAATTCAAAATCAAGCTTATTCTTGAAATCAAAACTAATACCGATAGCATAATTAACTTTTTTAACACACCAGAAGCATCATATCATTTTTAGAGTGTCCCATTGGCTCAATACCGCAATAGCTAATAGTCATCACAAACTTGACGTTTTATCTGACATTTGATTTAATAATTTCTGATGAATTTGTTTTCTAATGCCCGATTTCATAATAAAACTTAATACAGTAGTAAAATGTTAAAGAAACAAAAAGAAAATGTTTCGTTTTAAACAATTTGTTGTTGGATCAAAAGTGTACTGTCATGACGTCAGATATGGATTTCTCCTTTGTGGCGTCATGACAGTGTGAAGTCAGTATCCAAACTTAACCATTATCTAGAAAATACTTACAAACTGACGGAATAATAAATACTTCAGTTGCCTTTTTTTAAAACTTGAAAAAATCATAAAAAATTCCGGTTCCGGTATTTTAAATTTTCATTAAATTGTAGGATATTATGCAGTAGGTATATTCATGATTTCCTTAATTTAGTAGCAACAATGAATAATATATATATTTTCCCTGAGCAGACACTAATTTGATTAGCAGCATTTCACAGTTGTCCTGGAAACTTTTAGTTTAAAAAGTAATAGTTATTTATGTACCAAAGCAGTCAAGTTCAAATTCTATTGCTAATATAGATATTATTTGGTGAAACCATAAGTTAGACATAAGTTAGGAATTATTGAGAAAGCTAATTTCCCCTCCCGAACGTCTACATATAAGATGTAATCTGAGCGATACACAGACAAACAGCATTAATTACGAATACCAAAAAGGAAATACTGAAGCATTCCACTAAAGGCTCAATTGCAAAATAATGTCCTTGCCGACCTGCACGATTACACAGAAATACTTCGTAAATTTCAAGACAGTATATAAGGATATTATGAACGAAACGACAAATCTACTCATCAAAAATAGAAAGAGAAATGACAAAACCTTCCAATTTCTATATAAACAAATTACAGATCTAACCGACTACGAGCTTACAGGCTTATATCCGCTTATACTGTTGAAAATCAATAGCATTTTTTTAGAGTCGAAAAAGCTAAAAGAAAAGATCATTTTTTGTATGATGCGAATAGCAAAAAGTTGAGAAATTTAGGACTGTTACGCCCTTAAAAGTCGGTTTGGTTCGTCCCTGGGTGACTAAACAACCTGTAAGTTGAACTTGGTTCAAATGACTACACCTATATCAAACAAACCGTCCACATATTTGTGGAAATAGCGGATTGTTCTGATTGTAATCTAGAGTTCTTTCTCATAAATAGTGTATGTTATGGAAGCTTGGAAGTAACTACACGTGTATAAGTCAACAGAAACATCAACAGTACTTGGCCTTATCGTTGTTAACGTGGAATCCGTACCGTGGCAACTAACTAAAAAAACAGTCCGAACTAGGATTGAAACTCGGATACCTCTATTGGTTATTTAATATATTGTTCCCACCCGGCAAGCCTGACCTAACCGACGATGCTTTTTTTCCAGAAGAAATACATAATTGTTCCATTCTGTTGACGGTACGTATATCCAACGGAAATAGGTGAAGGTATGTTTTTTAGTGGGTGGAGCCGACCGCACTTGCTCACGATGTGAAATGTTAGGTGGGAGAAAGCGAAATAGTACTATTTATTTGACTACCACACGGGTAGATGGCACTGGTGTAGTAATAAAGTAAACATTTTTAATTTCCTAAGTGGGAGGAAAAATAACTTACGAATTTTAGTAATTTATAAAGCAATTTTGGTATTCGGATTGTAAAGAAACATCAGCCAATGAAATAATAGTATGACGTTTTTGAGCCTTTTTTGTCCGAATTTTTATGATTCACATATTTTGATGTTAATATTCGTAATTTACGCCTTAAACTACCATAATTGCAGTAGAAAATTTTTAAATTCATGGTGGCATTTTGGGTGATATTCCCTTAATTGAAATCTGGTTGATTTGATATTTACCCGTTCCATGTATCGAATCAAGTACAGACTATAATAATACACTCAATTACCTCAGTTCAATGCTTGTCAAATTAAACTGCATAATTCTGTAAGATAACTAAAGATTCAAACGGAAAAATAAAAAAAAAATTATGAAATAGAAAACTCTTCTTGTTGACATATCAAGGATCGGAATAACTTCTAATTAAATATTAAAAATCTCGTGTCGAAAATATTTTTTTGACCGTTAATAAATTATTCCTTTTCAAAAAGCTACATTATGTACCATGAGCAAATTTACAATTAAGAATAGATAAAACTTTCTTTTTAAATTATATATCAGTCGTGGATAAACTGCCTTAACCCAAACATTGCATAAAAAATATTCCAAGTTTGTTTTATTATTGAGCTTGAAGCGTTTTTCTCTTAAACTACCTACACGATTTTCAACTAGGTACATACTCAAATTAGGACTGACCACAGGAGTAAATTTATTTATCCCTCATCAAACGAAACGGCATAATATTTTAATATCAAAGAGTAGAAAAAATATTGAAATATCTAATCTTCCTACATTATTTAGTTTGATTGTCCTGTAGCCTGCAGTCACTGAATTTTTTCTAAATTGCTTCTAATTGCAGCAGATGGTGCGAACAGTTTCGATACCGCTACATGGTATAAGAGTTCCTCTAGTTTGCAAGAACCAAGGATTAGAATTAAAATAATCTAGCTAAGCAAAGAATTGTTTTTGATTCAGATAAATCATTAGTTCTTCGTGATATTTTGGACGAGGACGCGTCGTGAAAAAATTTAATATTTTCAAATGGCGTCAGAAAAACTAGAAACCTAACAATGAGTGTGTAATGAGCAAAAGTAAGCTCCGTTGTGACCTATACTTTATATTATTAAAACCTGAATCACTACTTAACTTTCTAACATTTGGCTTACTTTCTTTAGTTAGTAAAATACCTAAGTAATAGGTCCCTACAAGATACGGATTTTTGTTTTGGTTAAAAATGGCGTGTTCAATTTGATTTAAAACAAAAAATAATATACCAGGTAATAATTATAATTACAACATTTTTATTAAAAGTTAGCGGCTCTTGATTGGCTAGAAATATGTATAGTCAAGATTGAGCAAGTTGGTGAGTGAACGAGAGAGTGGAGCGGCCAGCGGCCGGTCAGGCAGGCAACAAACTAACAGCGAAGGCCGATTACTCTGCCTGAGAAACTGTTCAAGGTTATCATGCTTTATTCCAGTATACCTTGTGAAATTACCACAAGAACTCTATCATCATCAACTAACGTAGTCGTTATAGTTACCAGCTCATATTTAAATTATGCTCGAATCGTTCTTTATAAAAAAAAATTACAGCTTACTCCCGTTTATTCTGAAAATACTCATCATTTACGAACGAAGCATGTATCGGAAAATTTGTGATAAAATTCAAACGTTGTTATTTCAATATCGTCCACTTATGAAGTCAAAATACCATAAAATATAAATCCTGCAACTATAACATTCACGTCGCTTCGTCCAAATGAGGTTAACATCGCCGAGCTCTCCATCATTTTCTGCTAGTCAAAATTATTTTGCGTGTTTTGTTAAACAAAATTACCTCGAATAGTATTGCAAACTTTTCAGATAAATGATCTATGGGCTTTTTAATTTATAAACTATAATAATATTTCCGAGTTTGCGTCAGTTTGACACTTGTTCAACTTTTCTCCACCGTTCCATTATCATCTTCAGATTTTTGCGATAATCCGGATACGGCTATGATAAGAATTTGCCTAATAATATTATTAGCACAAATTTCATCAATACTTAAAAATATAAATAATTGTGTGGGTACCAAACGTTGGCCCCCAGTAACGTTTTTGAAGCGAGGGCCTTAGTCGTTGCAGGAAGTTCCATATATAACCAACCGCGTTCAGTATACCCTCATAGCGGGCAAGCATAAAGGGGCTTCTACCCTAGTAAGGGTGCACCCTTAAGCCGGGACGGGCCCCAACTACGGTTATTTTGTTTGAAATATGTTAATGAAACAGACTTGCTATTTTAGAGACGAAACTTTTTATTAGCAAATTTTTTTAGCTAAATTCACGTAAAAATGCGTAGATATCTACCCGCATAATACAAAAACGTATTTACACAAATCATAATATTAATATTAATAATTTACCGAAATATGTCGTTAGGTATAAATTCAAACGAAATTATTCAAAAAGGAATCCGGCGAAACATTTCCAGGTAGACAGGTAACAAACCTATTTTTCTCAAGTCGGTTCTGACCTTATAAATTAATTTTTAGATTTTCAGGTATACGTGTAGATAAAGCAGGTATCAATTCTTTCCTAAGCAGTGGTTCTCAACATTTTGTAGAAATAACAATTTCAAAATAATAATGTTTCTCATCAGCACCGCTAACCAAAAAGAATGTCGTGAATAATGTTGGACGCACAGGCCCAGACGTATGCCATCTCAAACGCCAATAGTACCTACGGTTAATTTTAGGCTTGAATTTTCATATTCTTCTATTTATAAAATTGAAAGACTTAAATTTCGTGCAAACGCTATTGTGTCTAGTAAAATTAAATTAGGTCAGAAATAAAGCCCGGCGTGTATTGTGGAACGACTACAAACAGGCTAGATCTATTTGATCGGCTTTTGCAAATAATTACATGCAGTACAGAGCTTTTAATAACTATTGGAGTGAACGTGTAGCACTTAAAACATTAGTAAATTGGAATTGCTTCTTTAGAAGTCGATTTTAATAAATGCGATTACAATAACAGACCTCTAGTACGTATTGTCAAAACGCAATAAAAGCATTATTATTATCATCATCAACGTAGAGGCGTGCGGCTTTCTATTTCGCAAAACAAATTTTAAAATAGCTCCAACACTAAAATAAGATACGAGGTCCAACGTTCGTACAGACGTAGACGCGGTATACATAATGGCGATTAGTTATAATCTGCGTTATTCCCGGCAAAATTAGAAAAATTCTTTTTCTTCCTGTACGTAATCCAAATTTGGGTCCAGCACGGGGAGAAACGGCAGTAGCTTATAATAAAATTCGCATTATTATTTTAAGCAAGTGCAAGTCGAAAGCCGATAAATAGAAAAGCTCGATTATCGTTTTGGCATACCTCGAGACTGTTGCTTGGAACAGGGAGATGCATTCAAAAATGAATAAGACACGGAAAGAAAATTTAATAACAAAAGCAAAATGTTATTATACGAGATGATAAAGGACGCACCGCTAGGGCGCTCATAATGCCCACGTTCGTCGCTAATGTTTTTATGTATTTTCTTGTTCGAGTGCGATCAGTCACGTTCTTTACGCGATTTTTTTTATTCGGACGTATTTTATATACGTCCTGTAAAATTTTGTTCGTAAGCAATAAAAAAAAAGGATTCCCGAAAACCACATAATTAGATCGATCCTAGATAATTGACGATGCATCGTGGAATACTGCGACGGAATCCAGAAAACATTTGTCAATTTAGGTTGGATGATAAAATAATTACATAAAATGTAGCTGCAGCAAAATTTTGCAAATGAAAAGAGAAAAGCCTGTCAGTTAGTTATCAATAAAGTTAAGTGAAACTAGACCCTCTAATATAATACCAACCCTCCCCATCAAAATAACCCCAACTCAAACTAAACTAAAACGGGAGAGAACAAAATATGACTGACTTAACAAACTTTCAAATTTTCCCCAACACGCAGCGCTCAAAGCTATTTTCTACATTAATTTTCTTCAGAACGTAGAACAAGTTCGAAACCGTCCAAAAATGTATTCTCGAAGTTACCTCGCTTAGAGAAAATCTTTTCTATAAAAACGGCCTCTACGTCACAAAAAGGCCGATAAAAAAGAGCAGTAAAAAAAGATGGTATAAGGGGCGTGCAGGCGGATTCAGCGTGAACAAAGCCACCGAGAGTCGGAGTTCTACGAAGCGAGGCATTTGTTTTTACCCCATCAGTTGAGGACTGTAAGGGTGGCGTAGGCGCGTTGCCACGGTAACCGACCAATGGCCTTTCGAGTTTCCCCACCACTACTTTGGCTCCAGCTTCGGCGATAGCGATCCTGCTGGGAATTTATTTTATATAAGCTTTTTTACCCTCTTAATAAATTTCAATTTCCAAACACATTATATAATGTCGAATGAGTTGTATTTAGCAAAAGCATTAAATGGAAGTTGTTTAAAATTTGAGTCGATTTTCTTTTTAATCATTCTCACTACAAAAATTAATAAAGCTCTTTCGACAACTAAATTTTCTGAAATCTACATCCTACCCTATAAAAGTTTTCAACTCGAAATCCATTGCGTTTGCACATTGTTACAAATTCCCTCATTTAATTAATATTAGAAATAAAAATAATATAATTTTCTGATCATTTATTACGAGAAGGTGCTCGTTATTTATTCCCTCTTAAAAATGTATAAAGTGTATAAAAGCTACAAATGTTGTTAACCCTTATAATGAAAATTCAAGATATTATTACAATGAAATATATTTTTGAAACACGAATACTATAATACTAATGAAGAAATTTATCAGACATCTATGAAATTCCTTTTTTGCTAAATACTTGAAGCATTCGGATGACATACACTTGAATTTTAGAACTACTGGAAGCTAAAACAATGAATAATTAAATAATAAAATGAAAAATGAGATTCTCCGTTCGAAAATATCGAGCAAATGAGTTTAAATTTTTATAAAAAAATACAATCGAATCCCGACAATTCGCCTACCATCTACGCATGCGTAAAAATCTAAAATAAAGTAGTACTTTAGTGCCGTTCATAGCCAGCAGTAAAGCAATCATTGCTTTTAGAAAAGAATTTATCTCTAAGTTTCAAAGATAATGTTATAAAGAATGCGCCGTTATTGTGTTTAAACTTCGGAGAAAACAAAAGAATTATTACAACAATACAACGAAACAACTGCCTAATCAAAATTTCTAAAAATTAGACAAAATACAAAATTTCCATTGTAATCCGAATACTGATATTTTGAGCTTGCAACGCGCCGAGTTTATGCCTCTCGTTGAGTACAAGTTACGCCACTGGAAATCAATAAAGACAACATGATTTGAAAATAGGAAAATTAACAAAAAGAGAACAACCGTGAATGTCGTACACGTCCAACAGAGAAAACTGCAAATGAGAAACATATGTGTACCGAGAAACAGTTACTGGATTGGTTTGGTAACAAAAAATACCCAGTCAAAATTATTATACATTACCCTAAACGTTAATAAAAAAGAAAATCCTGTTTAACAGATACCGTAGTGCGATCGTAGGATGAAACCTAGCTTAGTTCAAATTTATTCCATGACCTGAATCAGTGGAGCCTCGTTATCCAATAGAGAAACTATAATAATTGGCCGCCTCCCGTATATTCCAACCAAATATTTTTTGCATTCTGAAAAAATGTACCCACCTAATCTGAACTAAACTTGGAAGATACTAAGACTTTGTCATAAATTTATAATATACGAAATATGTAGTTCATCCGCCTACCCTCGGTTAGGATAGAACTATGGAATTATTGTATGTTTCAATGTAAAACTCCCACATAAAACCTTATGGAATTAAAAATTGAAAAGTTGAAGAGTGGATTTCGAAATTTTCAAATTTTGGTGCTACCGTGCGCAATTCTCGAGCTTTTCACGGTGAAATTTCGTCATGGTCGTGTTGGTGTGTGTTTTATTTCAAAACAATTAAATTGAAAGACAATGTAGTCATCCACGTGTTGCATTCAAACAAGTGAGGTTTACATGGTCACATGACTCTCAAGTAGCGCCTCTACGTATCATCAATTCAAACGACAAATTCGTTTTTTTCACAGTTATGTGATCGTTCGCTACGTCAGTATCTCTCAGTTCTTGCTAGTGAAAAGTTCAAAGCTTGGCCTTGTTTTATGAAAATCAAATAAAGAACGACTACGTTCGGGCGCAGACGGAAACGTTCGTTGTACATTAAAAATAAAAGTTTTGTAACACGAACGGACGACATCTCGCCTTGGAACATTTTCTCTTATCGTCGAGTTGGGGCCCCAGCAAGGAGATTTTCATAGAGGCGAGAATCGCTTGCTACCATATCTTTTTATATGCCACGCAAGCGAAATGCATCTTTTTGTATAGCGCAGTGCGCAGATACGTCGTTATCCTCTAATGCAAATTTCATTCCAAGTATCTTGACAACTTCGGAGCGCTAATTCGGATCAATTAGCGAAAATTACAGCCGTAGTTTTTGCCCTATTTGTTCCAAAATAAAATTTGATTTACAATAATTTATAGTTTCGCAAAATTAATATCCTCGGTCCAAATAATAATGTATATTTTTAATTTATCCGAAACCTAATCCGATTCATAGCATAAAAATGCTGTCGTTTGGGGTTTCAAATCCCTGGTACACTCATCGTAGTAGTCGAGCCAAAATAGTTAACAAAGAAATTGAGAACGGAACGTAGAAATCTAAAAAATGTAAACGATTTCCTTGCTTTGCACGATTTTAGACTAGAGAGCTGAGAGCAAATGAACAACGCGAGCGTACGAAGCGAAGAGGATAAAATAGTCAGGATGAAGTCAATCGCCTATGTGGTTGGCCTCCCATGCTCTGAGCTAAGTGCCACTTGGCAAATTTTCCCTAGCGCTGATCCACGATTAAAGTAGGTCTACAAACGACACAGAACTCGATATTGTCGACGTCAAACCAGGTGTAAAATATTCATCTATAAATTCGATAATCGATAAATAATTTTAGCAAAAACCTCAAAAATGTTCAACAATAAAAATGTCTTACGAGCGAGTGAAAGAATTTAGAAGTAGCGCCTTCTTGATATTTAAAATGTGGGCCAAATTTACAAAATGACCGTGGCCCAAATATTAGTAAACTAAACTGGTAGTTCAAACGCACATGTAGGCACGAGGCAATAAAAGATACAACAATTAATTTACAATTGTCGTTTGAGGTTTGACCATTACAAAATTGGGTGGCAACTTGTTTATGACTTCTTAAATCGGTACTTGGGGCTTTTTCGGTTCAACGACAATGCCAGTCGTCATTACCTATTATAAAATTACAAACTACCCTTAATATTTGGTATACAATGAAGTGCCGTTTTAAAGATGCTCATTGTCTGTTAGCCGGCAGGTTTTATTGTATTGCTTTGAGTCTAGTTCGATAATTTATGTGTGAATAGATAGAACACGGACGAACGAACAGGAACTACATACAATAAATACAAGAGGTTAAAATGCAGAAGACGGCTTTGGCCCGTGCCAATGTCACCTGTCGTAACGATCACTAGATTAGTGATACACCACACGTGAGTAACCAATAATGCAATAAAAACACTACCGGCAGAGGGGCGAACCACGTGCTCTGGACCCAATCGCCGCTTTATTATCGGAAGTGTGACATTACCTGTTCCTTCATTCATGTCAGATCTGCAGTAGATTGCGTAAGGTCAGTATCAGGACCAGCCAATTGGAATGATTAATGAAGCCTGCTTTGCTGTTTTATAGCGTTTTTATGAGTGGTTTAGTTGGCAGAGCATTGATGTTATTGTGTTGTTCGGTTCACAACTAATGGTTTGTTTACATTCTGTCAACAGGTGTTTTATTTATGGCATTTGCACGGACATTCCCATTCCAGAACAACGCGGAAGATATTTCAAATGTTGATGAATCCAAATATACACCTCTGTTTAAATTTACGGCCGGTACACCACCATCGGGCAGTCTTTCTACATCAAACAGGCTTTTCCCTATTAATTTAATAAAAATATCTGCATATACAATAATCGTAATTTAACCAAATTATACGGCCATCAATTTTGTACGACTCCATTTGGTCTATGGAAACGAAAATTCGACGACGCCCATTCGTTTACCCCAAAACGTATTATGTAAAAATTTTAAAAAATGCAAAACAAAATTTGCTCTTGAACCATTTTCTTCTTGGCGCCCATTCAAAATTTTTGGCAAACTACATTGGTCAAAGAGAATTTTTGTAGTCTGCTAACTTTACTTAACAAAAATGCAGGAAGTTACGGTACAAATAGAAAAATAAGTGACTTCCAAAAATTGTGTGAAATAATTATTTAAATTATTATTTCAGAGGTTATAAAACCTACTACGCGAGCGTTGAAATAAATCAAAGTAGGTAGTAGTGTAAAAAAACACTACAAAACAGTTTCGATGCGTTTTTATTTTTTGTTTCGGCGCCTAATCAAATATCGATCGCTTTTTGTTTTAAGTTTCAAAATATTTGTACTGCTTTTGAATTTATTAATTATATATTTCACGAGTCTGGATTTGTTGGCCAATGTAACGTGAAAACTGACTTGCAGTTAAATTATATGCATATAGGTAAAAAAGTAGTTAATTTTGTAATTTAGCTCCGGTGTTGAAGTTGGCGTGTAAAAATTATTGAATGAACTGATATCGCCGCATCGTGTGTACAGCGAGTCCGTTACGCCCACCTGTCCCCATGGAAACGACACCAACGCCGTGTGTTATTAGTACTTGCTACATGGAAATTCCACCGGCTTGGTTATTCTATAAACAATCGATATTCAAATTTTCCTGCCACGGGTAAAAAAATATTTTTGCTTTTTATTCTTCTAAATATTTGCATTAATGCCACGAAAGATTTTCATATTATGACGCCTTTGCTGGAAAAGTCAGCACAAATTACTTTGTAGGTTAGACCGCAACGTTGGAAAGAACAAACGATAATACAGAGTTGGCAGTAGAAAGCAGGACACGATTTTGAATAGAACAATATTCTCGTTCTTACCAAGTTCCGCTACTATTAGCGCCAAATAATGCATGTAGCGTGGAAAAATTTGAATTTCTTCCGCGCACAAAATCTCCTGCCCAATGAGTGCGGTTAGAAAGACACATAAAAACATTTCGATTTGAAATTTAAATAATTCAACTCGTAATCAAAATTTTATTGATCACCTACAAAAATTTTTCACTAAAATATTCATACTTGACCACATAGATTCTAGTTACAACGTCAAACTATCAATTGTAATGAAATATACAGGGTGCTTCATTAATTATGTTATTTTAGTTATTACACATAGTAGATAAAAATAATCAATAGGCACATCAACTTGTAATTTGTGCAGCCCAAAAAGACTTCTCAATACAACCAAAATCTTCCTTCGCAGAAACTATTTGGGTTTATTAGGTTTTCTTCAGTTTCTATTCAAAACAAACAAAAAGCAATAATTTATATAAAAAAAAAGGTTTTTGTTTTTGAACGACTTCCAAGTTTATTATTTCAGGGCATAAGAATTTTTAGGTAGGCCAATGTATTTTTTTAAGTAATTAAATTCAAAATTGATCACCCTGTATATAGGAGTAACTGAAAGAGTATAGGTAAAGGTGCCACACAGCTGTTAAGATTACAGAAAAGATTATGTAAACATCGCCATCGGTACGATTATGATGTCCTGCTATTTACCTCCGAAGAAAACTTGATAACCACGTAATGAATGCAATAATTATATATGATAAACAATGTAGTAAACAAGCGATTTCGTTGCACACTCTGATCAGAAAAACATATTCGACAAAATGCATAACTTGCGATTTAGAAAGTAACAAAAGTGCAAATGGTATTATGCAACCCAACATTGAAACATGTTTATCTCCAAAGTTTATGATAACAACAATCGACATAACCTAGTAACGTATAAACAAAGCTAATGAGAAAATTTAAAAAACCTAAAATTGCAAAGATACAAAATTTTGTAAAAATATTTTAAACTAAATTAAAACGTCGGCCGTTAATAACAATTTAAAGTTTGCGTAAAGGTTGAAAAACGGCAAGATCCATTAGGATTATTAAAAGAACGCGCCTAAAATTTTGAATCTGACAAACAATTTTTCTATTGGGAAAAACGAGGGTGTAGCGTCGTAAACAGCGAGCCGTCTGACCGTGGCGCCGACTCCCTCCACTTTCCTCTTGAAGTACAAGACTAATGTCCAATCGCACAGCAAAATAGCCGACGAGCGAGCGACGATAAAATCCACAGCACGCACACAATTTAACTGGTCCACTGCGCATAAACTATTTCAATGCACTGTGATCCCGCTCGTTTCAAAACAAAACACATGCGGAGATAGCATAGGTAACTAGATTGAGTTTGACAGTTGTCACGTGGATTTGAAAAGCACGTTTTCACAACAGAAAATTCGTTTTCTCTAACTTAAATTATGTTAGCAATACAAAATCGAACATTATACGTTTTCCTGTTAAGACTTCCATCTACTCAACTCAATGAAAGGTACATAAAGGTATAACTTTCGGTTGTAGAAAATTTGAAATTGAAAAGGCACCGACCAACTGCAGCAGTTATAAGTCGAATTAAACTAAATTTAACTACAGTGGCAGCTGCAGTCGACTTGGGAAACGCTATTCTTGGTAACAAATTGTTGAAAAACAAATGAAAATGGAAGTTTTGAATGAAACATACCTGAGATTCAAACCACATGATTAATTCGCGCCAAGGGATGTCATTGTTGCGTAATGCAACATGTTCACGAAAAGTCACTATCACATACAGCACGAAGTATAATCAAACGTTGTGCTACACAGTCTAACCATCGTAGAAGTTAGGCATTTAGCAGCGCGGAGACCGGTTTTTGTTCGACTGCCATCGCAGTGTTCGGCCTTCTCCGGTCCACCTGCATTTGTACCCACAACGGAAAGGTTAGGATGGTTGGAATTAATACACGCCGCTCGTACCATGGTAGTATTATAAAGTTTCAAAATTATTTTCGCATCATTTAAGTACCAAAAACCACCAGTCAGATTTGATTAATTAATAAACTTTTATATTACGAGTATTATACGACACATTTGATTATGAAAATTTTAAATCCTTAATTAAAATCAGAATTGATCAATTTTTTAAAAACAAAGACCAATCTTATGTGGAAAGAAAAACCGATTATATTCCACTATTATTTGTACTACATTCTTCGCGCTTAAAATATACAAGGCGAAACATAATATTGATGCGAATCGATATTTTTTCGTACGTACGAATACAAAATTTTCCATTGTGCAACCTTCACCAAAGCTTACTTTCGTGAAAGTAATTATTGAAGAGTTGTCTACCAAAAGGAGGTAATTTTGGAAAGAAGGAAAAACTGGATTTTATTGTTCACAAAATTTTTTTTTCGCATTGAATTGCTTCAAATACAATTTTTTCACTCTTTCCAAATAGAACTAGTATAAGATTGAATTAATGCTTTCCATTTTCACAAGCAATTGATAAATCAACAATATTATAATTATGTTATATTGAATATTAAATATTTCATCACACTGTATCGGGATAGAATGTTTACTTCCAAAACCAAAATTATATTTATTTTATATTTTTTATATTAAATACCTAGCTTCTATTTTGCAATATTTTTTATGGTCTGATGATTAAGTGTGTCGACTACTAAGCAAACATCTCTGGTTCAAACCCGAGTGAAGTAAGAACTAGATTCTAACTGTTCTCCCTCAGCAGGCAATGGCAAACCACCGAGGTATTCTGCCTTGAAAACCCTTCATAAAATGAAATGCTCAGCCAAAACTCACTCTGTGTTGTGGAGCTACTGTGTTATTGATAAAAGATAAATTCAATCTACTGACAATAATGGTGAGGTTCAGAAAAAAAATTAAAAAACATTTTAATTGGCTAAAATAATATTTTATTTTCTTATAAATTTTTACAACAAAAAAATATAACAATATTTTCCATTCTTTCCAAAAAATACAGAAAACAAAAAAGTTGAAAATTGGGAGATGGGGAATCACCGGTAAAACAGTTATCTGTGCATATTAAAATTTATCGCTAACTTTTGTAATAATAATTCATTCCGGTAATTTCTATATGCTGTGTATCGAATGATACTGGTAGTGATGATAAACTAAATCTAATAGTGAAGAAAGAGAAAAACATGAAAGAAAAATATTATTATTTATAAACTGCGATCTAACCGACAAGAAAAAGCTTATATTATCTCAATGCAATGAAATGCCGAATTTCAATTTTATGATTTTCAAAAAAAAAAGTTTTATAAGTCCCGAATTATATCTGAAACAGAAATATGTATATCGGTGTATATTTGAATCATGCACCATAAGGATTTCAATGCTAAATTCTTAATGTTCAGTTATTTACTCTCCTAATCATTTTAGAGATAAACTTTGAATAAGTTTAGCGCAGAGAAAAATAAATACATCTGTAATATTATTTAAAATAGTTAAAGAAGTAAATAATAAAATATAAATTAAGAGTTTATAGTTGGAATCTCTATAATGTGCGATTTGCTAAATATTGTCTTACGGACTGGATTGGGATCTCTATCAAGCTACTGTCTAAAGTCCGCGCTGCGAAACAGTGATATTACGTCATTGTTTATTAAGGAACTCTTGTGCATTTTATTTTTGTATAGACTTTTCAAATTGTTATAATAATTAAATTTTTATAATAGTGAAATAATTAATATACTATATAAATTAATAATAATTAAATTAAAAAAAGCTATTATTCAATTTATTTTAAAAACAAAAAAATTATTTGTTAAAAGTTAATCTTTTCTTAGCTTATAGTCTTTTACAAAAAATTCATTTATTGGTTGCTTGAATTTTAAGAATTATCATGACAACCTGTATAAATAGCTACTGTGAATCATATATTTGCGCTTTTGCTTATAATTTCGATTATGTTTTATAGTCCAAAGTGTCTAAAAAATCATTTAAACAAAAATGCAAGTAAAAAATAAAAATTTTCACACCCGCTTCCTCATTAAAACCTGACTACGGCACTGTTAATTTTAGATGGCATTAAACATAATCTTAACTGGATTTTCTCACAAATGACTTCCCCAGACGATTAATATTTTATATTATAGAAAACATGTAAAACTCGATTTCGACCAATAGTATATTTACCTGTTTTTGCACGTGAGCTCCACTATTATATGTATTCCTGTTAAATAGAGCTTTTTTAACTGCTATCTAGCACCACCGATTCCACTTTGATCTTAAGTTTCTCGCATGCGCCAGATCCAGTTGTTTCTGTTTTAGACTTTTAATTTTAATTATTATTGACAATTGTCAAATTTCATTTTAGTATTTTATGATATCAGAATTACGAATATTGTATGCAGTATGCAGTCATAGTAGTTTAATTATTTTGAAATCATATAAATTGTAAACAATAATAATAATGAATTAAATTACTGAAATAAGTAAATAAATCAAAATATATTTTGATATTATATTTTTGATTTAGTATTATTCTGGTTATTCAAACCTTCTGAATCAATGAAATTCATATTAAAGAGAAACCATTTACTAAATTTTAATCAGTTGGGAAATAGTTTATTATTTGCTTTTTTTTCCAACCGGCGCGGCGGAAAGTTTTTTGCCCGGGTTTCTGTTTTACTTTCTAGCCTACCGCTCCGAAAGTGATCATTTCCCGACGAGAGACACTTACTCGTAGGTATTTTAATAAAATTATTAAGTTTTTGTTATTAATTTCATCAACTTTAAATGGCTATAGCACCGAAATCATTGATTTTTTAATATAAATGTTTTAATGTATTTTTAAATTACGTTAAATTAAATTAGATAAAAAAATATTGAAAGAGGTTTAAAGCTTTGAGGTGAAAATTAAGATTTAATTTCAATTTTATTCAACAAAAATTAATTTTGATCTTGTGAATTTTTTTATTATTCTGTTTTTGTACCCCGCTTGTTAATTATTTCTGGTTTTTCATTATTAGTTTTGCAAAAAAAGTTGATTAGACTAAAGTTGTATCTCGATAAAGTTGCTATCCGGACAAAGACATCATCGAAACATACTGAAAACGAAAACAAAAAATTTATTTAATTCAAATCAGAACTTGCTAGCTATTGATATTAGATAATAAAGAGTTCGTTTTTAGATAATTTAACGCATTTTCAAATGGAATTGGACTAAATCATTGACTAAACTAAAAATTTCACTACCAAAACTAAAATGTGCACAGAGGTGGTTGAGACATTCTGTATATATCCATATTTAAAAATTTTCACGATTTTATGCCTTACAATATGAAGCATAAACCGATTCTAAAATAATTAATGAATCTCACACAGAGTTGACCATATTACATCTGGAATCAATATTTACATATTAGACTATCCAACTTTCATTATATTTTTAATAATTTGAAGAAATCAAATTGTCAATACGTTCTCTAATACAGTAAAATTTTTGCCAAGTCCTTCTACCTACCTTAATCATTTATAGACGTATTTAGGGAGAGACTAAAGCTTCCCCTCTCCCTATTTGCCAACATCCAAAAATTATTTCTGAAAGGTTTTATGATTTTTGTTTAAATTTTGAATTTATTGTTATAGTTTTTTTTCAAGATTTTTCTGATACTACTTTTCTTTAATCAAAAGCTGTATACGTACTTGTTATTTGAATTAAAAATGTATACTAGTAAGCAAAATAAAATAAAGGTGTAGGCTCGAAAAACCAAATTAATAATTTATTAATACAGTATAGCGCGATGCCCTTTCGTGTAAATTATTGAATTTTTGGGTTACAAAATTTTAGACTACACATAATTAAATGAAACTTTTTATAATATTAATTTCTTTAGTTCTGAAAATTGTCCATCTCGATGTGGAAAATATACGAAATCGCATTCGGTGTAATTTGTCAACAACAATATCAACTCGACTGACTTAATTTTTTTCAAAAAAGTAAAAGGTGATAGCAGGTTCTCTGCATTTTATGAAGGGCCGACATTTGTAGTTTATCACACTAATAAGCTAGTATTAGTAGTTAGAGCAAGCTTTTCGTGTAGTTTCGCGCTATTATATTAGTATTTAGTATTTGTTGCATAAAATATTAAAGATAAGAACATTTTTATCGACGATTTCCTTATCTGTCAACTGCGTTACTCGTTTTAAAATTGCCGCGTTATATCAATAATACATATAATCAGTATTCATTCGAGTTTGTAAAACAAGGAAAACTCTTTGATGTTAAAGGATTATTTATAATTTATGGAAAAAAGCGAATTGTGTAAATTCGATTTACTACACTGAAAAAAAAAGTACATCAAAAATTCATAATTTTTGCACCGATGACCAAAATTCCTCATATTGACGAAAAATCATAATATTGATGAAGGAAATTCATCAATATAATGAATTTCGTTCATCGGCGCAAAAATGATGAACTTTCATCAATATGATGAATCATTTTTTTTCAGTGTATGAAAATGTCGAAAACCAGTATTTGGAATTAAATTGAAATAGGTACTATTTTTGAACGATACTTAACGATATCCCTCAACAAAAGGGTCCGTACCACAAGAAAAAACCGTTTAAAAATTTCAATTTTGAATTCCCAGACTAAAATAAAAAAAAGTCCATTGATATAAAAATTTTGCTTGTTTGTTATAAATAGTCCATTTTTTTTATCTTGAATTTAATAACAATAATTATTAATTCTCAAAAAAAAATCATCCTAGGGGTACACTGATCTTAGTTAAATATCGCGCTGGCTTTGAGCTTGCTAAGACTTCCTGATGATATTCATTATGGCGAAATCTGTTAGATTTTAGATTAACAGTTATTGATAAGTTTTGCAAAGACCATGGTGTCTATAATAAAACCTTAGCCAAGTACAGGGTTTTAATGATTGAAACATTTTGTTTTAAACATGATTAAAACAAAATTTCTTTAAAACAAGATTTTGTTTAAAACTTGTTTTAAATGCGTTTAAAACGGGTGTTTAATTCTGTGTAAGTTTTAAACATGTTTTTTTTACATTTTAGAATAATTTTATGATTATAATTAATAGTTTATTCAAAATTTATTTAAAAAAAAATTAGTGTTTTCTTCAAAAATTGATGAATTATTATTTAGGGCTCTCATAATGGACACAAGCTTTGATGCTTTTGCTGTTCCTAATCTATTACAGAGTTTACTGTGTACTAGTCCAAATGATGAAAATAATCTCTGAATTCCGACAGAAGAAGCTACTGCAAAATGCAGCTGAATTGCTAAATTATACATTTCTGGATTTACACTCTTTTATAAGGAATTCCACCAAGCCCCGGAATAGGGTTACATTAACGTCGGTATCTTCCATCGGATTACCCAATAATTATCCGATTATCCTAAGCTAAAGATAGATTTATTTTAGTTTTAAACATTGCTTTAAGCATGTTTATTATAAAAAAAACATGTTTATTTACAACCCTGGCCAAGTCCCAAGAAAACCCGTTTTTTAAAGAAATCAATAATTTTTGCAATCTGAATCAACATGAAAATATCGCCACCCAATTTTGTAAAAATTACACATACGTACATAATATTATTTAGCTTAAAATGATACAGTATAAACTGTAGAGTGTTTTACTTCAGACTAAAATCCACAATTAGAGAGTATATTATACTATATCTTTAAATTATAATCATAAACAATTATACAACATGTGGTTTGATAAACAATCTAATTGAAGCATACTATTAGCACAGTCCTTTAGGTATTGCACTTGTCGCTGACGCCGATCTTAACTCCTCTGCAGCGACTGCGTTTAACAGGTCACATCTTTACAAGTAATCTAAGTGTTGAACATCTCAATTTGTAGTCTCAACAATAGAGCGTTTCTTCTTTACTTGCATATCTGCATCAATAGGTTCTAAAACTTGCCGACTATCTGTATCAACAAACATTCAAAGATAAAAATCTGATGTGGACACCACATAACCTCCTTGTAATTTTTATAATGATTGTACAAGAATCTCGTTAATCTATTTATGCGCGTCATAAATTACGACTTTTGGCACGGACAATCGCAACCAAAAATAAGAGGTGCACAACTAGATGCTATAAGTGTCTCAAATCCAAAATTTCAACTTTTTACAGCCTACCCTATTTGAGTTATGCGACATACAGACGTTCGTACGTACGTACGTACAGACGTCACAACGAAAATAGTCAAAATGGATTCAGGATTCCGTCAAAATCTGGAAACCGAAAAAAATCGGGATTAAAATTCTTCCTTGTTTTACAAGGAAGTAAAAATTAGGTCTTGGAAAACTTTTTGGCAATGCTAATTTTTAGAAAAAATCATGTTTAACGACGTCATAGGCATAATTGCCATATCTAGGGCTTTGGCAACTTATGTATGAAGTATGATTCAGAAACAGCCAATGCATCCGTAAAGTATAACAGTTTAGTATGGATTTTGGTCGGGCGGCATCATTTACTTAGTAAGTTAGTCCAATAACTGTTGATTCTAAGGTACCCGGTTCAAATCCATAAAAAGTCTAAAACCTGCCATCATTGCCTATTAAAAAGAAGGATACAGGCATTATTCCCTCGTGTGGTTTAAGCAACCATTAAACGCTGGAATCTAAACTCTGAAACTCTCCTCGAAAGAGAAAGATCACATTAACTATATTAATTTTTTCTTAATTTTTGCTCAACCATGATACTTTCCAATTAATGAATTGTTATTGAAATTATTGTTAGCAAAAGAAAACCAATTTTCATAAAACGATGGGAGAGAGTGCAGCATACCATTATTATTTACACAATTTGTTCTTCATTTAAAATTTAAAATTTGTTTGATCAGTAAAACTTTATCGTCAACGCTTCTAATGTCGTCATCCTGACGCGTCATGTCTTAGATATCATTTTTCATCGACTGCAACTGCACCATGAACTGCACTGTAAAATAATTTAAAAAATTACCTAACATGCAATCCTCGTATTGGAAACTGATGGCGTTTACTTTTACTTTTAATATTGTGTAACTTTTTACACAGAAAATTAACACAAAGTTACTTAAATTTCGTAAACGTTTTCATTGGACTAGGTCTGGTTTCCAAACTTAATACTGATTACCATCGTAAAAAATTGCATACACTTTAATATTAATCAAAATATATTTATTTTTTCCTCATTTAGTACCTAAACAAAATAATAATAAATGAAAAATGCGTAAAGACCGGTAGAATTCATAACTCCACCAAACTCTTTTGGTCTCCCAGGCCCCAGGGGATATGCAAACCACACTTTGGGAAACAATGTTTTAGGATATCAACAGACAATACATCTGAAAATTAATTTAATTAATTCATCTTATCTTATATCATACAGAATTGCCACTTCTTCGTCTGATAGTCTAAAGACTATGTAGTGCATATTTTATTATTTTAAAATACTAAATGGCTATTACTCTATTTAGTATAAAAAGCAGTGCGTATGTGGCCATTTAAAATTCTGTTGCTTCTGTTGGTCCGGTCTCCGGTGTTCTCTGAACATCCATAACACTCTGTTGCCCTGTTATTTTAAACTGTAGTACCTTATGTCATAGCAAGGCATCTATTTGACAATACCGCAATACTTCAAGACTTCAACCGATCGATTCTAGAAAATAAAAGTATAATTACTTACTTTGATGTTTATGTACTTATAATTTATTTTGACATTCAACTCCTTTGTGTTCCGAGTTTCAGGGCTGCTACTGGGGAGGGGGGATCGAACAAACCGTGAAGATTTTTTGTGGGGCCCTAGATATGGTTCAAACACATAAAGCATATTACGTGTATAAAAATCAAACGAAAAGTAAAAGAATAGAAGCAAATCAGAAATTAAGAAAAAAAATTAAAGATTATAAATAAGAGAAGATAAGACTTTCCAAACAAAGAAAAAATTAAAAATGTTTGAAAAACTGCTGTGAAAAATATGTATAAGAAAGAATTGCAGAACTGATTTATAAAATAGGTAAGGAATAAAAAAATAAATTCCTGAGATATTGTAGCCAGTGGGAGGACACAGAAATAGCCTCAATTATGTTTTTTAAGAGACTCAAAGTTATTATCGTTTTAATTGAATTGTGTAATTTTATTTCATTAATAGAAATACAAAAAACTAATAAATTATTTTATATATAAACTCAATTACTATTGAAATAAATATGGAAATTGAAACAGCCTCATTCAATTATTTTTGGAAATATGATAGTTTTACATAATTTTAATAATTAGCAGCAATCATCTTGCTTAAGAATAACAGCAAATAAGCGATACAAGTAGTTGTGCTCTATGTCTCCGGAGACAATTCTCTTCACAGATCCCGAATTTGGTTTTCTAACTGTTCATTTGATTAAAACTGTTCCAATCCCTGTTGGTTCGAAGTTATGAATGGCATCATAATATTGTTAAAAAATAAAATTTTCTTCAAGAAAAAACCTTTGCATTTAAGAAAATCTTACTTTTACCATTTCTATTTATTATACATTGGAGTTTATCTTAGTCGAAATCTAAGCTTACGAGAAAGTGCAATGAAAACTAACCCACAGCATTGCTGTTTCTTCCTTAAAATTAAGACTAACTAAGACATATTATTATCTCTTTATCTCTCAATATCTCTGTTTCATTATCCAATTCTTGTAAGTAGTATTGTTATCAATTAGGAGCATCCAGGTTAAACGTTCTTTCATTACTGAAACTATGCACTATTTCTTACCTATTCTAATCTGATTCCTATAAGTGCATCAGTTAGCTTAGGTTTGTTCATTAAAAAGAGATTATCGGTAAGGTTTCAAAAGGAAGAAGAACGACCATAGGTGCGAGAGAAATTTTACAGTAACTCATAAAAAAAATGCCATTGGCATGATTATGATCTACACTTGGTGTTCATTGATTTCCAACAAGCATTTTACATAATAAAAAAAAATTACAGAGATTGGACTTAATTTAATCATGTTATACATATTTTAGAAAACCCAAAAAATACACACATACTTTTTTGAATTAAACTGTTATATTATAGCAATAATTTTTCACTATATACTGTGGCATCATATCAGCTGATGAACTTGGTTATTATCGAGTTTCACTACCTAAACCAGGTATCCATCGATTATCTGAAAGTTTAAAATAATGTCAAGCTTAGCCTATCGATTACTACAATTTTGAAGATGTTAGTTAGTGGCTTATCTATTCGCAATTTACCTTACCATTGATGGCGCTCGTGGCACTACCAAATGTGAACAACATGGCGGCTCTATTACGTACGCTTTACGCTTGATATTGTTATAAATTTGATAATTTTATGGTTAAACATCGGTGACACCAAATAGAACAGCAAAAGAATAAAAATGTTTTGTTTACATTTAGAACAATCTATACCAACTATACGTATTAAATTAACTTAATATTTTTCCGCTTGGTGGCGTTCGCTTAATGTACATTGCAAATATAAGTTCAACCGATGAGTAAACCGCAGACCAAAATCTTATACACTAATTTTCGAAATTTCATTAAAGAAAATAAAGAGGAAAGCAAAGAAGAAACAAGAGAAATAATTCAGCTCATAGAAAGAGTCGGAAGGTACGAATTACGAACGTCAATGTTATAATGTAGAATTTATAATAAAAATTATGTTTATATAATAACCATTCATACATTTATATGTATTATATTATGAATGAATTATTATGGAAACCTTCATCTTTACTTGGCCCTAACCCTGACTAGGGTCTGCAACAAAAGCCATGCCTAGAAAAATGAACCTAGGGCGTGATTTATTCTAAGTCCGCCACTGACGTGTGAGTGAAGTCTTGTTCTTCCATTAGTCGGTTCAAATGGGAAATGTATGTTCAGAAGCCCGATTTTTAACGTTAAAAATTTATAAGCTGACACAATTATTTTATTTAACGTAAATTGTTAGCTTATTGCTTGAATTAAATCTAACATATTGGCTTATTTATATATATTTCCAAGAGCTTTCATTGGAAAACCCTGTTATACGTAAATATGAATAGCAAAAAAAACAAATAATCAAAAATGCAAAAACAAATTTACCAAAATATTGTTATATAAAAATGTAGAATTTTGAAAGTCATTATTAGGCAGTGGCAAATATACAGTGGCTCCAGAAATTATCAGTACACCCCTATGTTAACAATGTTAAACGGACATTTCCATGATCTTTTTTCTCATATAAAAATCGATTTTATAGCAAAATGTTTCAAACATTTTTTGTTGTAAATTTGATTTTCTTTATTTTTGTTTCTATACATTTTTCTATTTTGTCGCACCGTTTCTGAGTAACAGCAACTTTAAACATTCTGTAAAAATTTAGATAAAACTCCCATAAGAGCAATGTTAATTTTATTACATATATATATATAAGTATAACAATAAATAATAATTACCAACTTTTTCAAAAATCAACTTGTATTGCAAAAATCAACACTTAATGAATTTAAAATTTCCGGTGTCTAGAGCGATAGCTCCCCTCTCTCTCTGCCTAGGGCCGGCGCTGACTACAAAAAAAGCTCTATAAAAAGAAAAAACAATTTCACTAATTAATTAATTATTAGCTTACCATGTTCATGTTTTCGCGATGCAAGGTTATTTTCTCGTTAATTAGTAAGTCAGGTCTATAATTTTTTAACCAATGGTAAGTCAAAGATATATACTGTCGTGACGTCAAATAGAGGATTTTCTTTTTGTGGCGTCTGTCATAGCAGTACTGCATCTGCATATGGCAGATGAAAGTGATACTTCATATATTATAAATTACTGCAATAGTATTATGATTATGAGGATCATCGCATGGAGCCTGGCGCTTATGTGTGGCGACTGCTAAGCCGAGATATCAAGCTCGAGCCCGGCAGTAAAAATTTATTCTGACCGTCTTCCCTCGGCAGACAATAGCAAGTTACTGTGTCTACCAAGAGAAGCTTTCTAAACAAAAAAGAAGAAGGCAAGACTGGTTACGTCTGATGCACTGCTGTGATCTAAAGTCCAATATCGATCTGTGCGCAATGAGGAACGCAACGGAAAGCCACCTTATTATATATCCTAGTCAGTCATCTTGGGTTTGCCTAAATTAATCGCCTGCTCACTGCATAATGTGTGGCATTCGAAAAAGAAGTTAACATTTAATGTTAACCCATTTTAAGTAAGTTGGGCCAATCCTTGGCCCATCCAAACCAAAAAGTCTAGCGACGCTGCTGTTTCCATATCTTTATTCCATTTTCATATTATACAAATAATATCATTAATCAGGGAGCTGCAACAGAATCCATATAGGTAATAATATGTAAGTTTAGTATTAGCTTGAAATAGCAATCTGAAGTTTATAATCAATTGAAATGCAACTATACCATATTCAAACCTTTTTGTGGTTTTTTTTTACTTACTTACTTTCGGGGATAAAATAGTTCCTGATGATTTTACAATCTCATCTTCAACATCGTAGGTAGGTACTAGATTTTGTTGTCGGCTTTTTATGACTGCTACCTAATACTAGCATTTTTATTATATTTGTTACTAATGATACCCTTATTACAATTTATTATAAATTTTTCACTTGGAATTTTTGGTGACGGGTATTGCGCGAAGCTAGTCGAGTTTTGAAAATAAATTTTTTATACAAAGAAGTAGTATAGGTACTTATTAAATTTTATTTTCTATTACTAAAGAACTTCGCCGGTTTCTTAACCTTTATAATTTTTTAATTCTGGGATAAGCATTTTAATTTATAAGAGAATATTTCTATGCATTATAGATTATAGCCTATGTCAAGCAGTGGCGGACTGGGGACTGGGCCGAGTTGGGCTTGCACTCCGAGAGTTTGCATCAATTATTATATTAAAATGCGGACTTCCAAAAAATTCTAGCAAACAAAGCGTCAAAACTTTTTTTGAAATTTTCAATATCCGCTCCTGTCTATATAATTATACATTTTACTCCTACTGAAAGTCGGCGTAAGCGATCATTGAAATCTTGATCAATGAGCTTTAGAAATAATTATCCGCTTTAGACACTGAATTGGTTGAATTGGATAATTGAATGATAATTGAAATGTGTTAACTGTCAATAAAATAATAACAAAATACTGATTCATACTGTCTTGGATATTAAAACAATGCGTTCCTTATGAGAAATTAATTTAATAGAAAGGTATCTATTAAAGATATCTCGAGGTGAAGAAATCGGACTTGAATTCACAAACAGACAAAAACTGACCTTTACCTCAAAAATGCATTTTTTCTCGAACCGGAACTGTGCTCCGGTGCGTTTTCTTTTATTTTAAGTACCGTAAAACGGGGCGATAAGAAACACTGGGGTGTTAAGAAACAGAAAGTGCGGAAAAGTTATTTAATTACTATATTCAAAATGTAGTGATTTTTTTTGCTTGTGAAATTATTGTTGATAGATGGGTTTAGAATAGTAAACATATGAATAGCATTTTTAAGTTGATACTAATAAAATTAGTTTTGTCTAATAGCGTTGAGTTAAGTTGATACTAATAAAATTAGTTTTGTCTAATAGCGTTGAGTTAAGTTGACTTAAGTGATATTTAAAATACCTCCCCAAAACTTTGTTTGTGGAGTGAAGTGGAAGAGTTGCATTAAGTTAATTTTTTGATGATCTGCTGTTTGTTAGTGTTCTGCATCTCATCTTATTTATTTAAATTTTTTAAGTCATATAAACCCTATAATTTTGCTAGGTTACATTATAAGTGGCAAATTATAAGAACAAAATTGGGGTGACAAGAAACATGCCGCAAAAGTATGTTCCTGATCTCCCCCGATGAAGTTATTACCGTCCAATCGTGAACCTTCTGATGATGACACTAATAAGCTCCATGACGATGATATTTTTGATCAGGAAGAGCAAATCAATGAAGCAACTGGATGATTCTTCTTCTGAACACATTGATTCTAGACTTGTCAAATTCAATAAAACATTTCCGGATGTGCACTCTATAAAGGCAGGTGATATTAGATCTGATGACTGGTTAACAGTGGGTTTTCAAGTTTTTCACTGTTTTTAATCACCCCAGAAGTGATATAGTAAGACATTTAAGCCGAAATCATTGCTAGTTTCCTTTCACCCCAATTCCTGGGTGATAAGAAACAATGTCAATTTATTTTATTTATTATATGTTACGTGATATTTTCTATTTATATGATTGTGTATTTTTAAACTAGAGATCCAGACTAACATCTTACATTTTTTTGAAATCAATTGGAGCACGATAAGTAAGTTTTCTAAAGCGTCAAAGTTGAAAATTGTTTCTTATCACCCCGTTTTACGGTACTGCCTTTAAGATATCATTGGAAAACTCAACTTATGTAATTTAGACAGTTATTTTCGCCTAAGCAGATTTTATATTATATTACGTTGATATTTATTTTAACAACCAAGCTTGGAACAACTTGTACATATTTGAGGTATAGCGGATCTCTTTATTTCAAGTTAGAAAGCATTTGATACTATTAAGTTTTAAAAATAATATATTTTAAATGAGTTTCACGGCTTCATACGGCGGTCATATTTCTAGTTTCCCCTAGAATTTCTCCTATTTCTTAAAAATTACCAAAATATTGAATAATATAGGTATAAATATTTAATAAAGACATTGATTGGTTTAAAATACAACAATAACGTAACCCTAAAGAAATAATTCTCAAATCGCACGATCTTAGCGGCCAATTGACGTTGGTCTTGGTGAGATTGCGATTTTTCATGGTAAAATGGTGGCTATGACAATAAAAGTTGAAGGGCAGCAAACTATTTTCAAAAATGGCCTCAGTCGGCTGTCAAAATTATCATAGCTACTGAATGACTCTGCATTTAAATTATTTCTAATTTGTACACATTGATCAATTATCGAAAGCGAATAAAATAGTATAATAAATATCTCGAAAGTAAACTGGTACAGATAATGTGTCGTTCGACTTACGTGAACATATTCGTGAAAATCCTCTTTTATAGTCTTGTTAGGAATTTTTCTTCAGATTACAGAATTCATATTAAACCAATATTTAAATAAGTGTGGCAAACTGTTTTAGCCAACTCCAAAAGTTTAAGGTTTTAAATTGACCCCCTTTCGCAGTTGTACCAAATATCTAAGCAACTTATTCCTAACATAGCCTTTGATACATAATTTTCAATTTTTTTTTAAATTTTAATTCGATTTTTTCAAAATAACTTAGTGTTTTCCTGAAGTAAATTAATGTGATAATGGTTTGGTATCTCCGCTTTTACTTATTATCAAATCAAGAGCTTTTAAGACAAGTAGCACCCCCCTCTTATAAAAGCTTTTAAAATAAAATTTATTTATTGTGTTCTTCGCTCAAAAATGTTGAGAATATTTTCTTAAATTTTTAGAACTTTTTTTTTATTTACGAATCTTAAACAATAGAGAATAATTTATTATTACTATTACTAACTACTTAGTTTATAATTCCTGTTATATTTTGATTTAAAATCGAATTATTATAAAATTAAAAAAAAAGAAACTCTGGAAAAGTACTAGAAACTTTTTGTTTGCTCGTGATTTTGTTTTTGGTTCCATAAAATTTACTAAAGAATACATTTCGATTGTTTTGACTCGATGCATATTATACATGTCCAAACATGTGAGTTAAAATATTGAAAAAGGTTGAAAATTATTTAGGATATTGGGATGCGCGAGCGTACATTTATTCGTAAATACTTTGTATATCCTAATAGATGAAATCCGAATGTGGAATCGGCTGCGTTTCAAGTAATTTCGTTTCTTGCAATATTGATAACGGCGACCGTCCGAAGTGAAGCAATGGAACAGCAGTCAATCAATGCTCACTGTTGACTGAGAAAATCCCAAAAGTAAGTTCAATGTTGCTGCTACACGTTATTTGAAAATGTAAGTAACGTAAAGGCTTGCTATCCTTAAGTTATTATCAATTACAGTGACTCAGCCAGATACAACCGTTTGCTAAATCAATACCATGTATAAAGCATATATCCTTCTCTCTCTATGCCGGCATTTAGAGTTCCTCACAAACCGGTTGGCGTACGGTTAGGTTGGGTCGCCTCGTTCCCTACAGTAATAAGTTTGTTCGCTAGTTTTCTCTGTCGCACAACCGACGATCTCGTAATCGCCTCTCGCAATTTTGACGTCACAGTTTTAGTATGGGTAGATGAGCTACAGTGTACTGCTTTCACGGAAAGCTACAGCTCCGGCCCTCCTGTCTATTTCTCTCTACAATCGGCCAACTTTAGTGTGGTAACCTACTAGCGACAAACAAAGCAAACGGGCCCCGTTATTTGTTTGAGCGTTATAACTAGTTACATATAACCATGAAATGGATAATTTCAAAATTTCTACCCTGTATTTCGAGCATAATGAAAATAAGATGATCAAAATTTGTAGTTACAAAATATTAATTTACTATAATTTTTTTTATAATATAATAAATTATATTTTGTATTTTAAAATTGAAGTGTTCTGCTGATTTTATATATTAATCATTTTTTAATTTTGTACTGGCAACAAATAATAATTGAACCGATTACAAATAATAATTGAATTTATGTCGTAAGTCGACGTCCGACTGGCGTGCGGTTTGGACAATTCTGAATGACTCAAGTGTCCGTAGATTTCGTGTAGGCCCTTGCATTTCTCCGATTCGTCATACGTGCGCATGACGTCACCAATATCAAATACCTATAATTCCGATTGTCACTTGTTACACATACCAGTAACATGTCGGACAATAGGTAGTAATTTTTGTTGTTTTTATTTCAAAGGAAATTGAAATTTTTATTTCAAATTTTACGATTCCACCATGTATACAATAAATTCATTTAATAATATAAAAATTAAAACTTCATTGGCGTATTATAATTTATAAAACGTTGAAGTCGACTCGAACCAATGCTTTTACAAACGAGTTTCTAGGCGTTATGGTTACTCTGTCGCTCTCTTTCTCTCTCTATAATACATCTAGCAAAGCTACGCTGGATAGAAGGCGAACTTTAGTAGTAATGGAACACACGATAATTTTGAACTTGGCGCTCAGTTTGAAGTAAAATGAAATCGTGTTCGAAAGAAAAATAGAAAAATTCCAATTTGGTTTTATATATTTATAACCCGATTTCCGCTTTGAAATTTTTGTTTTATAAAAACAGAATGTATAATTTTGAAAACGACACGCTCTACGATTTTTTTCATAACCATCCGATATTATAAAAATTATATATTATATTATTCCGTTGAATATTAACTGTGTTCTAAAAGCGTAATTTAATTGAAATAACGCTGGCTAAGCGATTTCGTCAGTAATATCAGTCGTTCGCAGAGGGCGACACAGCTGCCGGAGTCCTTCGTTAATGTTCTATTTTTAAATCATTTAAATTTTAATTTTTCAAACCAATTCGTATCTTAATTTTGACTCTTATTTATTCCGTAAATAATTTTGCAAATTATTATATCGGCGAAAAATTCGAATGAAGTTACTTTCCAGAACGATAAAAGCATTAACAAATGAAAATTATTTATCATGGTTTCAACAACAATATCCGTATTTGTACTTTCCAAACATGACGTCACAGCGCATGCTTCATCGCTGACTTCGCAGAATTAAAATTTGATACTAAAAATAAAGATATGTATGCTACATGTTGGTTCGTGAATGTTGTAATGGTTAATCATACCTTTTTCTACATAATATAAAATTTATATGTACTACATATAAATAAAATACCTCCCGTTAAATTATCGACATTTTTATAAAATATTTGACAGTTAATAATCGACGCCCCTGTCCCATATTACAAATTCATTAGTGCTATTGATTTTCGAGCTAAGCAACATTACTAAAAATTGAACAAGTTCCGCTTTCCTTGCCCAATTTTTTAACTGAATATTTAAAATATTTTTTTTAGCTGTAGAAAGTCTTTTGAACAGTCGAAATGAAATACCCTATGTAGATAGTAGAAAATATTTTTAAATTAACGCGGCAATATTGTAAATATATTTAAAAAAGGACTTAAACAAAATTGAGTGTGTTTAAAATTTGTTTTCGCTAATTTGGCGCCAGAATTCAAGACGATTATTACCGGCAGAGTTCGTATTTTACACAACAGTAAGAGTTTTTGCCGCGAATTTCAATATACCCTCAACAAAATACAGTAAACATAAAAAGAGATGGACGAAAATGGTTGAGTGAACACACAACAGTTGGTACGCGAGCTGAAAAAAGATAGTTATACCTAAAACGACAGAGATGGATTGTTCGGTTCGTTGCGCGCTAAGGCAGGCCTGATAATATAGAGACTAGTGTAGTATAAAAGTATTGGGGATTTTCCCTGGAAAGTTTTTTACAGAGTAGAAATTGTTGACTACAAGTAATAGATTTAGGCATTTTCGAATTTCCGTTGTTTACTTAATAACTTAATTAGCAACGATCTAATTTATACACTAACAATTTAATATATCAACATAAATTTGGGCGTCGCTATAGTCTATTTAAGCTTGCATAATAATTAATAATAAATATTACTTTTCTAAAATACATAATACATAGTATGTACTTACATACATAAATACTAAATAGATATGAATATACTATATCAATGTATGTAAGATGTATCACATAGTACTATATACTAATATGTAGTATGTATTATACTGTATATTATATTATATAGTACATACTACTACATAGTTTGTCTTGCCGACTATCTGGCTAAACTGAAATAAATTGTTATCTTTATTATTAAATAATCTAAAATATTGTGGTTCGGAATTCACGTTAACCTATAGTAGATAGTACTAGTAAAATAATATACTATAGCCTCACGGAAAATTTTAGTTTGTGTTTCGCATGAATAAAACGCGGTTTTTCAAATTGGTTAAAATTCACCTGCTCTAAAGATATTAAAATCTCAATTGTTTTGTATGTCGTTAATTATTCTTATACCATGTATATTTTTTAAAAACTATTTTAATCCAGCGTTACATAAAAATTTAAAACTTCCATTCTACTTCTATACTAAATTAATGTTTTAATAAGTCACCATAAAAATATGCTGGTATATTTGAAAGTATAGTTTAATTGTTGTATTTACTCAATTGCTTACTCATATACAGGGTGTCTCCGTGACCGGGGCCAAGTGATAGAATTCACTTTATGAAACATCTTTCGACTAAATCCTATATTCGAACTATCAGAGGGTACCTCTCTTTAAAAAACATTTTATTCTCTAATTTAGTGAATAATTTAATACAGTAGAACTCGATTGTTTGGGAACTCGATTGATGTGAAACTCGGATGATGTGCTACTCATTACAGAGACTCTGAAGAAAAGGTGCATAAAACATTCATCATTCTTGTGCCAATGAACAAAATTTATTATATTGAAGAAAAATTCATAGTATTGATGAATTTTGTTCATCGGCGCAAAGATGTTAGATCGACCTAAGTCAGCCCGAGCTAGTTAGTCCTTTTGTGTACATACACTCAAGTATAGGCCGACCTAACAAGTCAGATCGAGCTAAAAACGTGGACTGGGACGTTAGTTCGATTTTAAATTTGAATGTAGACGTCTTACTGGAACAAATTAAGCACAGTTGTATTAAACAACTTTGAGGTTAGAAATATTTTGGTTGGTAACACCGCTTTTAGTTAGAACTAACTAAATGCATCCATACACCGGTTACCGGTTTGCCAAATTTAACAGAGAGCTAGCTTAGATTGATCTAACTCTAGGTCGATCTAACGACAGAGAAACAGAGTTTTGCACGCAATCTAATCTAAACATTTATTTGTTAAAGTTGTTTCACCCTATGCGATTTCTCATGTGACTTTATCGTACAAAATATCCTATTTAAAATCGTAAGCAACGCTCATATCAACATGACCAACTGTTTTTATATTTAAAATAGATGTAAATATAGATCGAGACACATAATAGAAACCCTTTTATTCTAAAAATCGAGCTTATTATTTAGCTATAACTTTTATAATACCAAAAATCATAATAGTGTGAACGTTAAAATATTTCTGATATGTATGGTAATTCGACATTAATTTATTACGGAATAAAATATTGAATTTTGAAAATTGTCGAAAATTAATACTTTTGACCATCATTCATCATACATTAATCAAATATGATGACTCATCTGTGGTGATTTATTTGATGACGCATGCATGAAGATTTATATAATATATCCTGCTTTTATTGTTTAAGTACTGCTGAATTTGAAGTCTGGGTCGTTCTAGATATCTATAGAAGTATAATATAAAAATTCCTGAAAGTTTGTGAAAGTTTCTAGAAAGATGTATTTCGATATAAATAGCAGAGTGATTTGCTGTGAAGTAAGTTCGAGTTCGGACTCGGAAGTGTGTAATAAATAAATATACCGGATGTTACATAAATACAGTGACTTCGTGTAAATAAATATTATACTTATAGACCTATGGTTAAGTGATCGTTAATACTTAATTATTGCAGTGTGATTTAGAATTAGTATAAATATTAGTGTAGTAATTGTTCTATTATTGTTGTTAACTCTATCTGTAAATATATTTTAGCCCTTGTAGCTAATTTATTGTAATTATATGATTGCTTTTAGCAATTAAAGAAATGTTTTGATTTTCGTTACAATATACCTACTGTATTGACGATTCCACACGTGTCATAAGTGGTTCAGTCGTTTTCTTGAAGATGTTTTGAATAGCCGAGCATGATGGTTTTCATCATAAAATAAAAATAATAAAACATAAGTATTGAAAATTTTTACATGATGAAGAATGAACGGCACATTTTGTTTCTGACTTATTGGTCGTCTTTATTAAAGTCCTTCATGTGTATACGTTTCGGAAGACGACTGTTAAGTATGAAACACAGTTTGTACAGTTTATTGTTACTTTGAAAAAAATTTACTAAAAACTGAAAAAGATAATAAAAGGAAGGATGGAAGATAAGAAGTTGACGACTTTGTCTACAATAACTGGTAAAATATGAATTCATACAAGGGGTAAAATATCTCGAAAATTTTGTTTACACTTATTTGAAATTCTCTTGGAAATCTCTGGAATTCTATGAAAATCACAGAAATTCTTTAGATTGAAACTAGGACGGATCATGTTGGGGGTAAATAAGGCTGGTGAGGAGAGGGTAAATATATAAAATTTAATAAGAATTTAGGTAGGTATATTTTTGAAATTTAAGATTTTTTTTTGTAGATTTTGTTGGTTTTTGTCATGAGAAGATACACGCGGTTATCCTCCCTCCGTCCACCAGCCCTTGTCAGGCAAACTTAGAAAATGGAAAATTTAGAATATTCAGAATATTTTAGGAAAGCCAAGATAATTCCAGAAAATTTGAAAAACTCATCTGGAGTAGGTATTCTTAAAATTTTCTAAGATTTTTCTTCACTTTTGTATATCACGATTTCTCCTCGGTTTATTAGCACAAACTAAGGAGAAATCATTAAAAAAAACTCCGGTGTACTAGTGAAGAGAAATCTGTAGATATTCGGAAAATTCCTGAAAATCTCAAGAAGTTTCAGAATCTTAAAAAATTTCAACAAATCCATGGAAATTTTACGAAATTCAAGAAAATCTTGAGGAACATTTAAGAAAACGTAGAAAATTCTAGGATATTTTAAGAAATCTAGAAAAATAGAAAAATACAAGAAAATCCAACAAAATATCAAAAAATTCTAGGAAATCTTTAAAAATCCAAAAAATTTCAGAACATTCTTGAAAATTTTGAGGAATTAAGATTCTAAAAAATGAGGAATTCGAAAAAATGTAGTAAATTCTAAGATATCTTAAGAAATCTCGGAAAATCTTAATAAAGCCAAGGAAATCTTAAGAAAAGCCAAGAAAATAAAAAAAGCCCATCTATAGTATTATTAAGATTTCCTTGTATTTCCTATTTCTTAAGAATTCCTGGCATTTCCTCAAATATCTCTTCACTTGTACACAAGAGCATATTCAGGAAAAATTTATGGGGGTAAGTGAGGCTGACTGGGAGTGGGTAAATAAATATTTTTTTATAAGAATTTAGGTATACTTTTCAAATTTTATGATGGTCATGGGAGAGGGACAGTTGCCGCGTTACGTCCCCCTTGTTGGAAATCATTGAAATTCTTTGGCAATTATTGGAATTCCAAGTCTTGTGTACAAGATTATTTTGAGATATTTACCACTTGAATTCATATAGTAAAACACATTAGCAGTATGAAAAGAGTAGTCTCAGTCAAAGAAGCATGGAAAACTGATACAAACAAGTCAGTCACCTGATAACAGAGAAAAAGAGCGAGGAATCTTTTTATCATAATTTCATTTTAAAATTAGTTCTTGATTATATTCTACTATAGGAAATAAAGTATAAGTTGATCCATGTTAAAACATCGGCAGTTTCATTCCTGACAATATTTGGAGGTTTAATCACAAAAAAAGAATTTCTTCACTATAGCCAGATCAGGTGAGTGAGGTTAATGCTTCATAAGATTAATGGAACTTCAGATCCTACGTCTTTGGAGCTATAGGGTTCTTATGCTTTTAAAAAAGGTCTTTTCTTATCAATACAAAGTATTTTAATTTAACAATTCAGATCAGTTTGTCAACAAATGACAGATCTAATCTTAAAAGATTTTTAAGATAAAATTGGTACACCACATAAGATGACAGTACGTCAAAGCTTTTCCGCAATTGCTTGTCATTTTTTTGACCGATGTAAAACAGATGTCCAAGTTCTTTACTTGTGAAGAACTGTAGATAAAATGTAGATACCGCAGAAGCAGCACGCTCAGCTTCGAATATGGTTTTTATAGTTATCACATGGACTTCAAGGTTTTACTTAACTATACGGATGAATGGGTGGTTTCTAGTTCTACATAACTTTGAAGAGATTTCTCATTATTAGGCCCTCCTTTAATTTTTGTAATTTAAAAAGACTAATAATTTATTATTAGTCTCTTTAAGTGGAAAAGCCACGAGAAAGAAACGAATGTTTCTTCTAGTGTAATAAATTTATTCGCTTCAAACTCAGAAACTGATCATTTTGTTAATTCATCTTTTGCATTAGTCTCAAAGTGTCATTGATGATGTTTTGTTGAATATCTTCCTATTTTTTATAATTTTTATTTTCATTTATTTTATTAATATTTTTCCAGCCGAAACTTCTTTAAATAGGTAAACAATAAAAAACAAATAAAATTTTGACTGTTGTATAACCAAAATTTGAAATAAGGGGGCGGAATGACAAGAGCTGGTAAGTGGCAACAGGCACTTTCTTGTACTTTATTAAATCAGTGTTCTTAACATTTTTGATCTTATTTAAAGGTAATTAGGCATAAACACATGAAAATAACAATGATGTTTGTGAATTTTTATAAATTTTTACTGGTGTGTATTTGAGTACTACTTGACATAGTGGCATGTGCTATACTATAGGTTGGAACGCGTATATGACATAATATAGGCATGTATAGGGTGAGAGGTGAGGTTATAATAATATGTATAATTGGTATTGAAAGTTTTGTTTATAAATCAAACGTTTGCGTTTTTTTGGTGTACTATTTTGTGAATTATTATTTCATCGTGGTTTTACCATAAAATAATTCAGAATCAAACTCAAAACAACATCAAGTATACGTAATAGAGCCGCCATGCTGATGACATTTGGTAGCGTCACGAGCGCAACCAACGGTAAGATAAATCGCGAATTTAGAACCAATGTATCTCATGTATATATTATCTGTATAGAACCAATAGGAATTGGTCGCTACTGTGTTGCCACTGTGTTGTAGGTGTAAATTTACTCAAGACGTTTTTACGGTGCTAGTATTGTATTGCTTCATTATTCACGGTCGCTTACGCACTATGGATGTCCGCTAAGGAAGCTTTCATTCTACTATATACTATATTATACATACATAATTATGCCAAACTTTGAAATGCTAAAAAATTATACAATTACAACAAATTAAATTTAAACTTTAAATTTCTGAACTTGCAGGGTCGGAGTAATTTGAGGGTTTCACGGGACGGAACTGGATAAGTCGATGATGATTAACACCGGGACAAGAAAAAGTAGTCCCACATTTTATTCTAATTATTATGAGAGAAAGTAAAAACTAGTATAAAAATTGATTAAACAAATAATATGAATTTGTGATTTATATTATGTTATAAATCGCTCGGGAGTTCACAGATGAAACTCGTGTTAGAATCTAATCGAAAAAAGTAAACCAAATCTCGAACTTTCATGCACATAGTATATATTCTAATGAAAATATTCATTGGATCAATGGAATTTCAACCAATGAACAAAACTTTATTATTGAAACAAAAGTTTCATCAAAAAAATTCTTTTTTGTAATTTGGGCTGCTACTAAAAAGTAACCAATACAAAATATATGCAGCATTGGTATAGCTGTGTAAAATGGCTAAAACATAAGTTGTGCTCTAGAAAATGGTTTCAGATGAGAATGCTTTGTGAAGTTTTTTGTAATTCTACTTTAAATTTCTTTATTATTTTTATACGAAATTTTAAATAATAACTTTTGCTAATCACTATTATTGTATAGCTTACATCTTATTTAGATATCAATAGGAATGCTGTTACTAAGGTCATGATTTATTATTTGGACGAGGAATTATTTCAGTAGATGGCGTAACTATACATTATATATAGACACAAAACCATGAACAAAACTAAGAAACATACTGCACGAGGCATGAGTTTTGAAATCACTGAAGTTATTTTGAATCGGAATGTTATTTACAACACTCACAATACTAATCATTTTTAAATCATTAATGTAGATTATTACAGATCGTTAGTTTAGCTATGACATGGCATATTTGAATATCAAATTAATGGTGCGGTTTTCATGGAAAAAGTCTATTAAAACTTATTAATCACATTAAAAATTGTATCATTTCATTCGAAATATTATTCTCTTTCCACTATAAAAAAATCGGTCTAATTTGCGATTTACATTAAGCGAACGCCACAACGCGGCAAAATATTAAGTTAATTTACGTACAGTTAGTATAGAAAGTTTTGTTTATAAATCAAATGTTTGCATTCTTTTGTTTGTTGTTCTATTTTGTGAATTATATTCACCGAGGTTTTATTAAAATTAAAATAATTCAAAATCAAACTTAAAACAGTATCAATTGTACGTAATAGAATCGCCATATTGTTGACATTTGGTAGCATCACGAGCGCCACCAACGGTAAGATAAATCGCGAATTTTACACTGTAATTGACATTTTGAAACGTGCTTTAAAATCATGCACTTAATGTTTATTGAATGGTAAATAATATAAATATTGGTTACAGATAATAAGTTAGGTTATATCAATTACAAAGTTTTTGTTCTACTGTACTAGCAATTCGAGTTTACTATATTAATATTTTGAATTAGATTAGTTATTCCATACATATACTAGATAATCGAGTGGAATTTACAATCGTTTTTCTATTTTTATGTTTCGAAAATTCTTTTCTACAAAAATGCAATCAATTGTACAAAGTAAAGTGTCCTATTGAAATACGAAGTTCTAAAATTATCTTTAAATTTTTAATACTAGTACAAAAAACATTATTAGTAACTTTTCCGCACGCATTAATTTATTATTTGTAAAAAAAACTGCAAAAAAGGTAAAAAAATTAAAAGAAAATAAAAATAAAAATGGAGTTACTTTTGAAATTTTATTTACATTATAAATCCAGTATAATATTTAGTTTTTAAGTGCTATACTAGTCTCTATCTTGAATAACAGCGATAGGAGTTATTTTTGTACGAGTCCCTTCACATCTACCGCTGACGTCACGTGAGAGAGAGCTTAATCTTTGTTTTTGCCTGGAAAACAAGGACGGTAAATGCGCCCGGTCACATTGTGAGGCAGTTTATAGTCGGTCAAATTAATAATGGACCAAGAGAACTTTCAGCGAGTTTTAGATGGCGCAATCGCAGATCCTTTGATTTGTTCCTATATTAGGGGTAGAAGGACTTTTATATCCTGGATGTAATTTTCAACTATGACATTTGATTTACGTAATTCATTTAGTATTTAGTTATATTTTACTATGAACTTATTTTCAAGTGAAAATTTTATTGAAAGAGAAACTTATTTTCTTAGAATTTAAAAGTTACACAATTGGGTATATGACTACTACATAGTACTCATTACTAACGTAATATTACAAACGTTTTTCTAACTTCAAAAGTCTTGTTTTAAAAAATACTATGGGATCAATTTTTGTATAATTTTTTATTAAAAAAAGGTCGATCAATTTATCGTTCGACTTATGGCTGTGAATATTTTTCGATGAGTTTTCGCCAAATAGTTTGAGTTTTGCTCTCACAATGATTAGAAAATTACTCTATAACAGATTCTACGGGGTTTATTCGAGGCTAATAAAGTATTTGGCCCGAAAAGAAAACACGAATAGAAAAACCATATTTTGATATTCTGATTAAATTACAACCAATACCAATTAAGATAAAATAAACTATACAAATATATTTTTTATTTCAAATATTTGGATTCTCTTAGGTTGAAAAATTTGTACATTCAAATAGTTTCCATAAAACTTTTATTATTTAGTATTACGCTCCATGGCCAAACAATTTGAATGGGATTTTTAGAAAAAATTGTAAATATAATTCATAATGTAGGTACCGCTATATTTGAGAAAGTTCGTACATTATATTATTATTATATAAAATACTTAAATATATAATACACAATATTATACACATTTTTGTGTATACCCAGTTGTGTCCTGCAGCGGACTCATGTAGGATTGCGAAAGCCCTTTGTTAAACTTTTTTTAAATTGATAATTCTACAACCAAAGCAATGAATTTTAAGAAAAGTTGAGCCGGTAGGCTATAGCACAGGAAACCGCGGTTCCATTCCTGTTTGCACCGGATACACTGTGTATTTACACCACTTTTATAATTTAATAATAAGTTAACATCGAGTAACAATTTCTTGTTTTTTATATTTTTTTTGAAATTTTGTATTTTTATTTGATCGTAGGCTAGCAGTTAGTGTTGGATATAGGATTCGATTCTTGACCAAACACACTTGGATTTTTAGTTTGTATCCAAGAAGTCATTAATAAACTCAATTATTCATTTTCTAATCGATAATACAAAATCACATGAAATATTAAATTTCTAAATACCGTAAGGCTTGGATATATCCAAGATCTTGCATAGGTATTCCCACAATATATTATATTATACACAGTAAAAAGTATTTTGTTAAATTAACAAAAAAATTTATCCCAACAGGTCCACTACGATATTTTGTTATATTAGCAAAACTACGCAGAATAACAACTTCTATAATACCATAATTATTAACTTATTATATTTTGTAAATATAAATTTGACTAATAAAATGTGTTAATATTACAAAAAATTATTTAACAACTATATATTTTGTTAAATTAACAAAATACTTTTTACTGTGTAAATATTACTACCTACATAGTATTTGTAAGCAATAAATTTTAATTTTTTTTCTTTGTGAGTTTTAATGGTTTTAACAAGGGCTATTCAAAAATCCAGGGATCGACAAAATGTTTGAAGTAATTCAGGAATTGTAAATAAATTGGTCGAATTATTTAAGTGGGACTGTGTATGAGAATATGCATATCAGTACCACATTCAAAATAAATAAATATTATGGAATATGTATGGCGAAATAAATTAAAAATCTGAACGATTAGGTATTACTTCAAATTATACTTAATAATTATAATAATTATTATTATAATATAATTATTATAAATAATTCTCTCTGCTAAAATCTAGTAAGTATTAATAAATTAATAGCTGCCGTTTAAAAATTAGCTTATATAAAGCTAAACAAACACACTTGGATTTTTAGTTTGTGTCTTCTCCAAGAAGTCATTGATAAACTCGATTATTCATTTTCTAATCAATCATACAAAATCACATGAAATATTAAATTTCTAAATACCGTAAAGCTTGGATATATCCAAGATCTTGCATAGGTATTCCCACAATATATTATATTATACACAGTAAAAAGTATTTTGTTAAATTAACAAATAGCATTGACTATTTATAGGAGTTATCAAGACACGCAGCCATATAACATATATATTTTTTAATGCAATAATAAATTGTCGCGACAACTAGATGGCGCTAATTTTCAATGTAAATCCTCATTAACAATTGAATCGCTAAGTGTAGAAAGGAAAGTACTACAAAATTTACATTTTGAGATAATCGATTTAGACTGTTTAAATTTTTAACCATATTTTTCAGCTGCACAATTTGTTCACACATATTTAGAAATGGCTGTTAGATATAAGAAAAGTGAAAAAATAAGTTAATTGTATCAATATCTTACTGAAAAAAAATATTTATTATACTGAAGTACTTACCTATCTGCACTTAATAATACTGTTTAATTTAAACAATTGAAAAAACTTAAGTAAAAGAAAACTTTATTCTATAGGACATAAAATACATTCATTCAAAGGCAAAACAAACATTGTTTTTCGTTATATACAGTGGCTAACGATATTATTCATCCAGTCCTATGTTAGCAATGTAATTTATAGGTTTTGAAGGCGTGTTTTGTCATATAAAAATTATTTTTACAGCAATATTTACTAGAAAGTTTTTGTTGAAAATTTAATTTTCTTCATTTTTGTTTATATAAATTTTTCTATTTTGTCGCACCATTTAAAAGTTACAGTGACAGAGTTACAGAGTTACAAAACTCTGTAAAATACAAAATAAAATTTTGTCTGTATCTCAAAAATGGTGCAACGAAATAGAAAAGTGTATAAGTAGTTTTTCTTGTGAATTTCATTCCCTACATTTTTGTTCCTATACATTTTGCAATTCGTTGCTACCTTTTTGAGATACAGATGAAATTTTGTATTTTACAGAGTCTTTTTCAAATCACCGTAACTCTGAAATGGCGCAACAAAATAGAAAAATTTATATAAACAAAAATGAAGGAAATGAAATTTACAACGAAAATTTTTTAATAAGTACTTCTGTCAACCACAAACATCTACTGTTAATTATGTAGGCGACGCTACGTCGCAAAATCACATATTTTGTTGACGAATAACTAACTAACGCTTTACGGTAGAACTTTTATTCCTGCACTAAACGATCGGGCTATGTCGAAAATATATGACATGATGTATAACTCAATTTCGACAAATTTGTCAGTACTTTCCTTTCTGCACTTAGCTATTCAATTATTATTAATCTCGCGATCCATTCCGTTAGAACGTGTGGACAGTATAGTGCGCGGAGTGCGTTCGAGTGAGAGGGACATAGAATTTGCAATTCTTCCATATGGCTGCGTATCTTGATAACTCTTATAGTCAATGCTTATAGGGAACATTATTAAAAGTAAATCACAAAATCACATTGGTAGTTACATACTAAAAGTAGCTTGCCCAATTATCTTTTTATCTTATACCTATACCAGGGGCGGATGCAAAAGTTTTTTCTGGGGGGGGGGGAGCACAAGGGTCGAGACGGGCAAAAAGTGTTCTCAGATACCTTGTAGCCTTGTACCCATCAATATTGTGAGAAGAGGACGGTTGTAGGCTAGCATCTAGTACCCTTATAAACAGCGGCGTAACAACGAAATGTTAAAATAAGAAATCCAAAACCGCCGAAAACAAAACCAAAAAAAGACCTTCAAGTGCTCATGTAACGATATTTTGATTTTCAAAATTAAGAATCGAGTAGAATTGCAATAAATAAAAAAAATAAAACTCTCTTTTGACACGTTTCAATGTATTTTAATTATGAATGCCTTTTAGTCATACCTTATAACTAAAACTATAATTAACTATTAGGCAAAAACTAATGATAATTTAGGGATTTTGAAAATTTAAATCCTGTTAATTATACCTACTTCACGTGTACGTTGTACGGGCGATTTAGATGTACCTACAGTAAAAGTAAAAATTTAAAAAGATTTTAGCAAATTTGCGTTTATGGCTTTAATATGATTTTGAAAATAATCGTTTCGTTTGTTTTTTAATTCACCAATTATTTATTAACAAAAAATGTATAAAATAAATACTTTTTCTGAAATAAAAGCAAGTTGATGGTTAAAACCAGTGATTTTCTCTAGTATAGATACCAAGACATACGTCAATTGTGTTCTTTACATATCAACGACAAATTATTTTCGGACATCTCTTTCTACTCTGTCTAGATTTTTAATATTTGCAGTTGTCTCTTTCTACGAGCCCCACCAATACCAGACAGCCATATTAGGTGGCAATATTTTTAGTTGTCTCTCACTACGAACTTCCACCAATACCAGACGGCCATATTAGGTGGCAATATTTTAAATTTTGACAGCTATTTGTTAAAATAGAGAAATATTTTTATTATATTATTAAAATAAATTTTTTACAATTATTAATATTGCTTTTATACAGTTTTCAGAAAGAATATAAAGTGGTAAATACAGTGCCGTAACTAGAACTTTTGGCGCCTATGGCCAACTATGAAAAATGCGCCTCAACTTAAAGGGTGGGGTAGGGATTTATTTTTTCTCCCCAAAGAGGGGTCCGGGGTTTCCCCGGAATTTTTTTTTGAATTTGGTGCAAAATGGCGAATTTGAGACTTTTTTTTAACTCTCAGTTAAAATTTATTAAATTAAAAAAATTGATTATATAGTTTTACCAACAAGAAAATATAAATTAGGCGCCTTTATTTAATCATCACCTATTTTTAATTTAAAATTTTGAATTTCGGCGCCTTTATTTAAACGGCACCTTTATTAAAATGACGCCTATATTAAATACAATATTTATAATTTGAACTTCTAAATTTTGGCGCCTTTATTTAAACAGCACTTTTATTCAAATGGCACCTCTGGCGCTTATATTAAATACAATATTTATAATTTAAGTTTTTGAATTTCGGCGCCTTTATTTAAACGGGGCCTTTATTCAAATGGCTCCTATAATAAATACAATATTTTTAATTTAAATTTTTTAATTTTGGCGCCTTTTATTTAAAAGGCGCCTATGGCCGGGGCCATATTGGCCATACCCTAGTTACGGCACTGGGTAAATAATCAACGCATTATTTAACCTCGAAATTTTTTAATTTCAAATTCTAATGAAATGAATTTTGTTCAATCCTGCTATTGAAACATGTTGTTTCTTACTTGGATACGCAACTAGAAACCGTTTGTTTTACTCACTCAAATTATATCTATGGTAACGAGTGGGCGAAAGACTTTTCACCCACTAGTGAGTGAAAAATGCAGTCATTCATTAACCTGCCTACGTTCTTTATAATAATATTGAAATGTTTTAAAACCAAAGCTAACTTTTTTTTAAATTAAATGCGCGCTATCGATCTAAAATTTTGCATAAAGCTTCCTACGACAAATTGCTACGGGGGGTTGAGTACGAGCAATGGGGGGTAAATTTTTAGCTCAGTTTTTCGACATCTAGCGCCTTTTTCGAGTTATTGCAAATTCAAAATCTCAAATTTAATTATTGATGACACGAATTATAATAAATTGTATTTTCATAAATTTTTTAGATTTATAAGTGCAGGATTGAACAAAATGCTATACATAACTCGTGGAGAAACCCTTTCGGTCACTTATTTGCCTCTGCACACTCGCCTGTCGGATCGCGTGCAAAACTGGCAATTGCGTGAGCGAATCTTTCGGTTTCTCGACTAGTCATGTAATATACTATTTAAATTTCTAATATAAATTTAGTACATAGTAGACATAAAAAATAGATATCGAGATTTATATTTGTACAAATGCTTTTATTTCTGTGCAATTAGTGGATTTTTGATGAGTGGACCTTGCCGACTCCGTTGATTATTAATGTGAAAAATCACTGGTTAAAACATTTAAGTTTTATTTTTTAGTAAAATACGTATTATTTTAACCTAGGTGCCCCTAGGATCAAAGGACAAAAAATAATTTTTCTAATTTCTGGGAGGGGGATTTCTAAAACATAACCAAAACATTGAAAAATACTTAAGTATTTGGTAAGGAAATTTGATTAAAATACCATAATACGGTAGTGTAGAGGAAACGATAGCCCCCCTCTTATATCTATATAATTTACATTTTTATATATTTAAAATATAAAAAAATATTCAAAGTTTCTTAAAATAATTACCTATATTAATTTTGCTTATTTACATCTATGGGGTTAAGGGAATAAGTAGGCTTACCTACTTATTTTTTTGTAGAATTAAATTCCTAATAATAGGTGTTAAGGAGTCAAATTCTGGTATAAGGAGGAAAGTCGGTGTCAATAAATAACAAAAAATGTATGAATTTTTTACAGATAACAGTATACCTACTTAACCCATGAAACACAGTAGTTTTTTATTTTATTTTTTTTTACTTCTGCTATAAGGGAATAAATCGACATATATCGAAGTGTAAGCACTTTTCTAACAAACTCGCCGTATCTACCCCTGATGTGTTATAAACATCACTGTGTAAAATGTTTAAAATCGTAGTTTCTATCTTTATTATCTGTAGTTGCTAATTTAACTTACATTTTTAACTTACATATGAAATGAAATAGAAATTTTATTATTCTTATTCCAGTTAAAGCTTTTTTAAAAATCGTAAGATTTCTGCAGAAAAAGCATTTTCTGATTTAACTGATGTTGGTGGAATCTATCTATCGAAACTAAAAAAGATATTTTGAAAAACTTCTTATTGCATCGACCTTAGAATAGCGTCGTAGACTATTTTTTTAACTTTTTCAAGATCAAAACGCTTATAACAAGATAACAACTATGCTTAGGATGTTTAGCAGTAATTGTCGTATATTCGAAAAATTGGTTTTACGAAAAACATCATTTTGTTTCTAGAATGTATTTCTTATAGAGGTTTGTTTTGGTGATTTACTTATAGTACAAGCACTAAACATCTAATTTGTAAAGAAAATTATTGTTTTAAATTCATATTATTATTAATTATGCTTCAAATTCAGTTTAGAAACCTGCGCACCATATCAAATTCATAATATTTTAGAAAGTATTGCTGAAAATTATTATCTATGTATATTTTTAAGAGCTTTTGACGTTAGGTCTTGTATATAATAAATGTTTACAAGCTATTGAGTTCAAACTATTTAACCCTCGCGTCGTTTTATTAATGTAAAGCTACATCATAAGCTACATTTAAACTTTTTAGGACGTAATAGTCATTGACAAATAGTTTTAATAATGTTTTATATTATAGTTTTTTTTTAACATAAAAACGTTCAGATGAATGAATTATTATATAATATCATAATGCATTTTAAAATTTTGAAAATCAATTCCTTTTTTTTTGATATTTTGTTACTATTTATTAGGTAATTGAAAATTATTTTGAAAAAGAAAATATATAATAATTTTTGATGAAGGTATTTATGAGCAATATTACTATAATGTTAATAATAGTCCAGTTTTTTTCGGGGATTCTATACATTGCCATCTATTGTTTATTTTTTAACAATTTTAGTTGACGACCAAGCGGTGTGGCGGCGTTGAAAGATGGTTTTCAAATTTAACATGGCATTTTCTATTCTATTGTATTGAAAAGAACCACGCAAAAATAGTATATTGTTTTATTAGGATGGAAAGCTTAACTTTTCCTGCCTAGCGAGTTTTTTCATTTGCGAGGTGAGTGAAACGAGCCGAGCGAATGGAATGGAATTAAATTTTTTAAATTAGGAATAATTCGTGAACGGCGCTAGATATCAAAAAACTGAGTAAAAATTTTCCCCCCCTCGCTTAGTACACACTCCCAGGGAATTATCGGTAGGAAGGCATATGCAAATATTCAGATCGATCGCGCGCAAAAAATTCGAAAGGTAGATAATGTTAATCAGTCAACCAGTTTTAATTTAATCAATTTGTAATAAAAATAAACAAAAGTAAAGTGACATTTTGATTTAATCTGTCAACTATTTTCAATTTATGTTGGTAATTTTTAAATTGAATTCGCAACTGTCAACTTCAATTGTGACATTTATTAAAATTTTTAGATTAAAAGATCAAAATTTGTATTTATTTGGTTAAAAATAAAATTTTAAGTTGGTATTTTTAAGGATTTAAATGTCCAAGTCAAAGCAAATACTATAGATATGATAATACGTGCAGCTTCGACGAAAATTTGTAGCCCAACATTTAGCGCCATCTAACGAATAGAGTTGGAACTGTATCAGTTTGACAGCTTATTTTAAATTTGTTTATGTTTATAAATGTTTGGTTATGGTAGTACAAAAGTAAATTTTTTGTATTATTTATTTATAAATAAGATTATAGTTCTGTTTTAATTATTGTAATTGATCGTACTTTTCCTTTTGGAAAAGATATAAGCCCATTGTATAATTTTTTAATACTTTTATCAGGTGGATTTGGATCGTTTTTTCAGAAATCGTAATCGCTCTTTCAAAGTGCACATAATTTTTGATCGCGAATTTAAAGAACTTTAATCGATCTTTTAGAAGTGTTTTAAATTATGGACAAACTACGGTTGGTCGGGAAGCATTTGCCGTGGAAAATTCATTTTGTTTAAAAATTGGCTTAAATCGTTCTTCTCCGGACCTCTTCATATGCGATTCTTGTGTAAATTTATTTTTAGATAAATATTTTAATGTTTTAATCAAAGCTGATGTTAACAAAAGGAATGAAGACAATAAATCAAAATTGGTTAATGAAGTGAAAAGTAAAACAAATAATAATTCAAAAGATAAAAATAAATTAAAGGAAATTTCTCACAATTAACATATGGAGTTTTATTTCATGTAAATACTTATATATTAATAATAAAATAATTTCAAATATTAACACATATAGCATTTGATTACACTTAATTTAGTTCCAAGGTTCCAACTCTATCAAACAGGTGGCGCAAATTTTCGTGCTACAAAATTTCCATTGTAATAGGCCTAAGCTGTATGTATTATCATATCTATAGTATTTGGTCAAAGTTTACATCTATTTATTTTTAAATTACTTATTTTTTTTTACTTTTACTTTTTATTTAATTACTTTTTAAATAAACTTAAAATAATTTTTAGAAAAGGTAGATACCAAAATTACTCAATTTTATTAAAAAAATATCACATTTCTAGTTTTTTTTTTTCCTGTCGTTGACAGTTTTATTTTCGAAAAAACTCTACGTCACGTGGTTTTATGTATGTCGGTAAGGAAACGTTTGACTTTCGTGTTTAAAATCGATAATGAAACAGCTGACTTTCGTGACGTTTGGAGAAAATAGTACATTATCTAATTCGGATTAAAAGTGAAACTTTGTTTGAAATTTTTTTTGCATTTGCGAGGCAAAGCACAAATTTGTCCTATTAGGTACATTAAATTTTACTAAAAACTAAAAAGATTTTACTTTTTATCGATCCACATTTCATGTGTACCAGCAAAAGAAGAACACTTTTGCTAAGAGTGCTCGATATAGAAGTATTGCGTATTGGTACATTTTTATTTGATTTAAAAAAAAGATTTACTATTACCGCGATTATTCATAAGTAGGCGTTAGCGTTAGGTCAAACATAATCTCCTTATGCAGGGTGTACATATGAAAACGATCTACGATTACATATTGAAAAATTGTACAAGAAGCTTTTCTAACACTTTTCGAAATTTTTTTTAATTGTTCTACAATTCCTCTGTCTACTTGTAAGTATTTTAGTATTAATAAGATACAAAAATGTTGAGTTAGTAGTCTATTAAATAATTTAATTGTCCGACGTTTCGAGTCTTTTAAATTTGACCCATTTTCATGGGTCACCAAAATATTATTTTGTCAAAAAATTTGTCAATATCATCCTTGAAAATTAGTCAAATTTAAAGAACTCGAAACGTCGGACAATTTAATTGCTTGATAGACCTCTAACTCAACAAATTTGTATCTTTTTAATGTATAAAAAAAAGATCAACGATAAAAAATTTTTACTAATTATTTTAGTATTATTTGGTGAACATTCTGTGGTATTTTGTGATGAAAAAATAAAAAGAAAAAATCAAGTAGGTAAATTTTAATATTTTCTTTTGGGTAAAAAGATAGCATTTTAAAGAACCTTTCGTTTTCAAATGAACACCCTGTATATATTGCGTTTTAAAGAAAAAACTTGTCTAGCAGTGGTACTACTACAATAATCTTTTTAACATTTTTTTGTAACATTTTGGTCTTCTGATTTAGAAGAGGGAGGGGGCCGCTCGGGCGCCCTTTTTGTACCACCTTCACTGCTTGTAAGCCGTAATCTTAGTCATATATTATATTATGATCTAAGGCCGTAATATAAATATTTTAAAAATTAATAATAATTAATCTGTGAGTATAATAAATGAAAGGAGAATTTTTAATAAATATTTTATAAACCAAATAAGGCTAACAAAGTTTCTGTTTGAAATAATAATTATAAAAAAATACTACATAATATTATAATCATATTATTTCACATGGAAAGCATGCTGGACTCCCGAGAAGCAGTGCTGGTTAGTGCTTTGTACACATTTTAATGTTATATTAAATTTTAAATATCAATATTATTATTAATAATAACTAATATTATAATGTAAAAGTCGTCGTACACGAACAAGTATAGGTGCGCAATCATGTTAAAATTAGTATACCTCGCTATATTTGTATATTTGATGTATATACCGTTATGTTGTGTTCGCGTTGCTGTGTCATTCGGTAGAGAAAGATGAAGTCATTAACATGGTGGTAGAAACTAGAAAGCTGAGAATACGGATCGGCAAGCTGTACATTCCATTTCTATTACGATCATCCGGTCTTCGTTTTGAATGCTACTCAATGTAATATTTTCCCATACATTTTAATAACAATTTGAAATTAAAATACAATATCATTTTTAAAATAAATTAAAAAGCTTGTTTGAAAATTTAATTATTAATAACATCAATTTTTCTGGCCGACCCCAGCAGGCCTTAAATTAAATTTAAATAAATTGTTTCGTACAGAGTTAAAAAAGAGTTTTTTGACCAAACTAGTTTTAATTCGCAATTTTTGTTTATAATGAATAGGACCGGATAAATAATTACGGATTTTTGAAAAATAAATGCTTAAAAAAGCACGTTATTTTACAAAAATAAGGTTTTTTTTATTTTACAAAAATAAGAACTTGGAAATAATAAACAAAGCACTTTTGGTTATTTTACAAAATATGATATTTATTGGTAGAAAAATGTGCTACCTACAATTTCAATTTTTTTTTTGTAAAAAAAACGTTACTTTACTAATAATTCCAGAGATAATCAATGGAAAAAAGTTGTATCTCTTTTTCAAAACTTTAAAATCGCTCTCCTGAAAAATGAGTTACGGCTTTGTTCCTTAATGGTGTTGACAGGGCCGGTTTCAGTGGTATAGGGCCCTAAGCGGATTTTTTTTCAGGCTCTCTAACGTATATTATAATGGTGGGGTACGATTTTCTAAGGGATTTTTAAATTAATTAAAGTGTTTTACATTTATTAAGAGATCTAGGTTTTTAATTTTATTTTGACTTCAATTTTTTTCATTTTTGAACTTGGAAGACGGGCCCCCAAGCGGCCGCTTGTTCCGCTTTATGGTTAAACCGGCGCTGGTGTGGTAGATGTAACAATTGCACCTGTTGACATATACAGCTGAAAAATTATTTTAAATTTGTAAATAAGAAAATATATAAAAATATAAATTTAATTACAAAAATTTTCTGTACTATCGAGGAAAATCCCTTTCTCAATATAAATCCAAAAATAAGGCACAAAACAGACTAATTTTTAACCATCTTAGATCTTAATTAACCAGGAATATTGGGAATTTATAGTCAAATTATTTTTTTTACTGATCACACGTATTGAAAACTTATAGATATAATATAATAAAAAGAAGCATAATATATTTTCAGTTTTTCATTATGTGAATGTGTTAGGTGGCCCTAATACCCTCGGTACCTACCATATATATTTTTGAACAGCTGTCTTTGGAAGTCTGCCAGTAATTATCATTTTTAGGAAATTGGAAATGTACGTGAAGTTAACCCTCCCCCCCCTTTTTTTTTCTAAAACTAAAAACATTTTTTTTGTATTGGATTGTACTTATTGCAAAAATTTTATTTAAAATTCATCATAAAAATTTAGTTGTGGTTTTACTAAAAGCTCGAGGAATGTTGCAAAGAACCTTGATTTCATTACATAGAAAAACAATTTGGTCATTGCTGAAAGTAATTCACAATTTGTTAAGAAATTTGCTGATGGTGCAAATAATGGTAGCTGATGAAAAAATTTGCAACTTCTGAGTTGACTGTTGAAAAAAAAGTTTAACAATCATATTAAAATCCACTTCTGGATATGGATAAAATGCAGAATACGAATAGCAGCTTTATCATGTTTTTGTGAAAGTTGGTTTGGTGAGGCACTGCTTCCCCTTCCTACTCCGACAAACTGCCACTGGAAAGATAGCATCCAGTTATTTAAAATTTTTATTCGATATTCATTCGATAAATGTTACTTAGTTTTCGAGATATATAGGGAAGTCCGGAAGATTTTTTTAGTTCACAAGGGAACTCTAATCAAAATTACTTGGAACATTTGGTAATATGTTGTCAACGAAGTACCAATAGACAAAACTTTTGGAATTTAGCAGGCAGAAAGTTTCCTAACTTATAAATTTGTTTTAAAAATGAAAGTTAACCATGTAGTAGTCCCAGTGTTGAATTCAGACCTTTTCCCCCCGGGAGGCACAAAATATAAGGAACCAAAAATACATGTTTATATTAAATTCTGGTTTTATTTCAAAATGTAATGTTACTTTTTATATTTAAAATTATTATTTTAAATTTTTATATGCTTCTACAAATTCCTCCGGAGGCATTTTGTAGTCCTGGATTCAATACTGGGTAGTCTTGTGTATATGATGTATTGCCTAAACAAGCTGGAAACCTCTGTTGTCCGATTGGTTAGTTTACCTAATAGATCTGGATTTCAAAGTGAAGAACAGACTTTTCAAGCTAAACTAGAGGTATAAATTTTTGTAGATCATTCCAAATGCTTGTGTATACAGAAATTGACTACCTTCGGGTAACACCTACAATCTTTAACAAATTTCTATAAGACAAGTTTTAATTAGCACTTACTATTCAGAATATTCGCATTTTTATAAAATATTTTCTGAAAGCTTTTAGTTTTGCAGTAAGTTGATAAGATGAAAAAATGCTACATAGAAATAGTAATAACATTATGTAAGTGTATTTTATTAATAAATTAATTTATGATCATGTTTTATTATAAAAATCAATACTTATTGAGGAAGAACGTTTTTTAAATTGTCGTATTTGAAAGTATGTCTCTACAATTACACCACTTGCTCTAATAAAAACGATAAAATATTAACATAATATAGGACCTAAAACTACACAATTTCTATGAAATAAGACAGATAAAAATTCTTATATACACAATACACTTGCAAGCAAAATCATTATAAAATATCAACATTTACAAAAACAGTACAATTTGAAATTATATATTATAAATAATTAGCTAACAAAAATCAAAATGCTTACATCTTTTCTATACATTTACATAATGGAAAATTAATATAAATCATTCGATGCTTAAAAATAATAAAATACTCAATTTATCTACTAACATTATATAGAAAATAAAAATTTACACCTACATTAGAATAAAAAATATAATGTTTAGTTGCAATTTGCAATGAACAGTTATTTAGAATAATCAAAGTGGTACATTCATAATAATAATAATAATAATATTGTCAATTTTTATAATAAACAAATCTGTTAAAAAAATTGGAACCAATAAATACATAATATTTCAGTAGTTTCTTGTGTCAAAATTAATAAATTAGCAACCACATTGGTTTACATGATGTGTTTGAACAAAGCAACAAGAAATTTATACAACTCAAATATCAATTAAAACAAATTAATAACAATAACTACAATTAATTAGAATTTTAGGTTTTTTCAATTTAAATTAAAAACATCATCAGTTAGGTAACGATGGAAAATTTTAGGTATTAACAAAGAATTAAAATAACTATTCGAAATAAATTACACTACTCCTAAAATTTTTAAAATTAATTATTCGCCTAATAATTATAAACCAATTTCTTATATACACTTCTATTGATAAAATATGGTACATACCATTAAAAATTGCTCTTTCATTTTTAAAACTACAAATTAATTTTTCTCCATCAAGTGTTTTGAGATTCTTGCTTGGCCATTTTTGCTGAAAATGGAAAAGTTTTAATTGTTATCTCATTATTATTATGAATAATCTGGTGAATCATTAATAGAACTTTTTCAAACCCCTCGACACTTCAAAAAATAATTAAGTAAATTAAAAATTGCGGATTGACAAGTACCTAAATTTGTTAACAATTTTTTATGACAAAATATAATGCATAATTGGTCTTCAACTGAAAGTGGCAAATCGAGTTTATGCTGTAACCTGCTTAGATGATCATAATCAAGTGTTAGAATGGTTTCTCGCCAGTATGAAATTTGAATTTAATATGAGCAATCTGTTAGGTTTACCCAAGTAAAAAGTTTAACTAAAATAAAAATAAATTTCTAAAATGAACTTTAAAAAATGTGTTTAACTACCTTTTCACCAAAAGAAGTCATCAATAAATAATAATTATTTCAAAATTTTATAAATATCAAAAATATGTATGTAACATGCAAATTTTTTGGACTTTTCTGGGTCAAAGGCAACAAAAATGATAATCTTGGGAATTACAAAATGTATAGTTTATAGTATCGTTTGGTACTACATATGCAGATTTAATTACTACTTCTAACCATTCCAGTGTCTGCAGTAAAACAATAAAAATATACCTTTCTCTCTCTTATACATCTCAAAATATACTTGCATCACACTTAGTTAATCGCCCTTTTAATAAATAAAAGATATCGTTATGAATGATACCCTTGCTAAATCATTGCCCAACCCCCTTCAACTGTTGATGTTGAGACCATCATTCTATCGGGCAGTTCTAGCGGATTTAGGGAGAGAGCTAAGAGGCTTTAGCCGTCGCCCCAAACCTCGATCGTAATCGAATGTATTTTACTATCGACTTGCTTATTTTCCCTACGAAAATAGTGTGGGTAAGCTATTTTTAAACATTATCCTTATTTTTAAAGATATTTTCCTTTAAACCTTTTTTTTAACCCCCCCCCTCAATCACTAATCCTGGATCCGCCGCTGTTAGGCAGTCATGTTGTGATTTTTGAAAATTTTAAAATTTAAATTTTCTTTTTTGATATTTTGAACAATAAGGTTAATGAAAACTACACTCTTAAAAAATAAAAAATATAATTAATATTATTAAATTATCACTTACCTTCTCTTTCCCTTCTTCTTAATTTCTTTCTTCTCCTTTCGATAGCTGCCAATCGAGTTTTAACCATAGCATAAGTTGTCCTTACCTCTTGCATTTTTTGTTGAAGCATTGCAATTCTCTCGTTACTGTCTATAATGGAATCTAAAAGTGTAGCAATTAATATTTTTGACAGACATTGATGCAACAAGAACACACCTAAATCAACCAAGAAATTATATTTAGATTTTGGAGAACGAGCCATTTGATTTTCAATAGCAGAACTGCCACTCAACAATGCACTCGACATGAGTGACTGCTCTGGTACATCAAATGTAGTGTCATCACTGTCACTAGTGTGCCGAGAACGATTTAAAGGTTTTCTACCTCGTTTTGCAGGTACTTCATCTGAAGCTTTACAAGATCTTCTTCGCTTTCTGCACACTGATGCAGCATCTTTACTTTTTTTGTTTGATGTGCCAGAATCGGCATTTAATATAGCATCTAAACTACCATCTTCACTATAACTAATCTTATTAGCAGAACTACGTCTTTGGATGTTGTAATCAGGTTCTCCTTCACCAGATTTGCAACTATCATCTGCCGTGTTTGGAGATAAGCCACCAATGTCACTAAATAAAAATAAAGAGTTAATTTACAAATAAAAAAATTGTATGTATATTTTTACCCTCTTGGTGATAAATTGCTAATTGTACTTTCAGGTGTTAAAGGCGGAGTGTTGTCTAATACAGTCAAAGACTTTTGAGTATCCTTTTCGCGATTTTCTGCAGAAAGACCTAAAGGAGGAGGCCGATTTCTCTCTTTACTTGTGACCTTACTTTCTTTAGTCAATTCAGACTTATTGCTATTATTGCTCGTGCCAGGTGCGCTAGCAAATGGCATTTCCAAAACAGATATCGGTTTAGACCTGCTTTCACTCACAGAAGAAACTTCTGGTTGAGGAGCAGGACTACCTGGTATCGTTTCTTCACACAACAAAAGAGAATGTAAATGGGAATCCGGTTCTTCTTCTTTAACCGATTCGACTTCGGGTTTTGCTGTAGATAACTCATCCGACTCTTTAATATCACTAAATTTAAAATTGGAATCGCAAGACGTCTGAGAATTTTCGGCTGTATTACTAATAACATCATCACTATTCTCTTTAGCTTCCACTTTAACATCAGAAGATGAATTAGTTTGTGATTCTTCGTCTGAACGTGCAATCACTAATCTTTCACCCGAATCGGTGCTATCAGAATCTGAGTCTGTATCTTCAATGAATTCACGACTGACAATTTTCCTGGAACGCTTTTTACTTTCCAAAACAGGTTCAACTTTAGCTTTTGGTTTATTATCCACAATTTTTGGTTTGACGTCAACTGCTTTTAATTTAACTTCTTGTGGTTTAGGTTTTTCAATACTTTTCGTGGGTTTAATCTTAGGTTCAACTTTTGTTTCGGTGAATTTTGCTACATCAGCTTTAGCTATGTTTTCCTCCTTTTGAATACTATCTTGTTTAGCCTCAATTTTCATAGTAATAATTGGTTTATTATCTTCTTCACTTCCAGAATCTTCGTCCATAGATTTTTCTGAAGGAGATTTTACCATACTGAACTTTTGCAATAACGTATCTGCAATTTTTGTTCCAGTTTTAACGATAATATCTTTGGTGTCTTCCAATTTTGATAATGTTTCTGGCGGTTTCGATATTAATTCTAACAAACTATTATTTGTTTCTTGCAGAGCAGGAGATATTTCTTTTACAGGAAACACTTTTAGATCTTGATTTGGTATGGGTTGTATCTTTTCTTCCATTTTTTCAATTTCCATATCTACACATTTTAGATTGTCTTCCAATGCATCTTCCTTTAAAGTTGCAGTAGAAACATTTGGTTTAACTGCAAAAGAGCATAAAATATTATTTACTATTTCGAAATACAAGGTGGCCCACCTATCATGAATTCATTCATAGTGTTCTTAAAAAGAGAAATTTATTGTTACAGCAAAAATCTTACCGTCGATGATGCTATGAAAGAATTTGCTAAAAGTAAGCCAACCTGTATATAATTTTACAAATGAATGATTGATAGAAAAATAAAATAAAATAATACTCACCTTCTGCTATATTTTCTGGAAAATCAATAAATGGCTGATTTATTATTAAAAGATCATTACTATCGTCGTCGGTAGAGGAGGTTTGATTGATGACATTTTGAATTGATTCCCTAATGCTATCATCATCATCGCTATCCTTGTGCTTTCGCTCTACTACCGATTTAGATACAAATCCCCTAAAGATTGGATCTAAACCTGGTTGTTCAGGAGATGCTTTACCAAATGTAGGATCTGAAAACAGTTGCTCCTTGTGTGTGAAGAGCGGTTCATTTTGAGGTTCTTCAGAATCCGATATATCCAGATGATCACCACTATCGTCTTCAGCATTTTCTGTTAAATTATGGAACAAATTTAAAGGTTCATCTAAATTAAGGGACTTAACAAATTTAGGTTTGTCGCCGTTATTTGAAGGTTTTTCCCTACCACTATGGAAAGATGGAGATTCAACAAGCTTATCGAACGGATCTTCAACATGCAATCTACTACTAATGGAATCATTGCTGGTTTCATCTTCTTCTGAATTTACATCACTTTTTTTGCTGGTGCTCTGTTTAGGACGTTTCTTTTCCACTTCTGGTTCTTCTTTAACTTCGGCTTTAGTAACAATTTTTTTCTTTTTTGGCTTTTCCACTTCTTCGAACATTCTAGGCATGAGGCGTTTTTTAACCTTTTCGTCCACCAATTTAGATCGAGTTTCAAATTCGAAAGGTTCGGGTTCCTTGAATTCATAAATATCATCGGAACTTGAAGATTTTGGCAAACCAGCTTTTAATTTTTCCGATTCCGTATCTGTAGCATCAGAAACTGCCTTGGCATCAGATAAAATAACAGATTCGTCTGAAGAAATGACTTCCTTGTCGATCAATTCGGCATTAGCTATAGCAGCCGCTTTAACAAAACCTTTCAACTCAGATCTTATTTGAATTAAATCAAAGTCTCTTCCTTTAGGTGGACTGCCACTATCATCATCACTTTCAACTGATGAAACTTTTGCTGTTAATATTTTCTTTAATTTTCTATTTCTTTTAGGTTTGATTTCAACAGACGAGCTGGCTTCTTCTTCCTTTTCTGTTTCTTCATCTTCTCTGGTGCGTTTTTCTCTCTATTTAATATTCAAGATTATTTAAAACCTAAAGCTAAATCTTTTAAGAAACTTACAATTGTCGGTTTTAATTTCTTTTTGGTTATTTGCTCATCGCTGTCTTCCAATTTACTTCCACCTTTTGTTTTAATGGTTTCAGAATCACTTTCGGTACCTTCCGAATCAGATTCTGAATGATTGTGATCCGAAGCATCAGTTTGAACAGACGTGCGCCTAGCTCTTCTGTTCATACCTCCTGCAATATAAACAATTAAAATAATATCAAAAAATCTAGTTCATCGTAAGTTATTTCATACCTTGACGAGTTGTTCGAGAAGCTCTAGTGACTGGAGTGCCAGGACTCTTTGTTCTGCTGGAAGTTGAAGTTACACTTGATGGAGTAGTAGAACGAGGCGGTTCGATAACTGTACTTCGACCTGTAATCGACATTCGACGCCCTCTTTTATTGGGGGAAGATTTTGTGGCACTGTTCTAAAAAAGTAAAAAGTCATTGCATTTTTAATTTTATAAATTTTCTATTTAAAACCTTGGCCGATGAATTTTGTCGAAGTTTTTTGGCTTTAGTAGTGGCACTAAGATTTTCAGCAATACGTATAGGCTTAATCCATTCGTCGTAACGAGTATTCCAGCCGGTGTAGTGTACCATATACATAGGATTTATCGGATCAGAATTTTCAATTTCCACAACTTTTGCTTCATACGTGACTTTCGATTCGTGAGTTGGTCCATAGTATACTTTCAGTTTGTCTCCAACATTAACTGGTGGTATTGCAGATGTATCGGTACCACTAAAGAAGATTCGAGTATTACAAAACCAGTTGCAATGGTAAATTTCTAACTTACCTATCGGATGGAGTCTTTTCTTTATCGTCGACATTAAATCGCTTTCGACCTCTTTTTTTATCGTCTTCAGTTTTTTTAACAATTTTTACAGGTGTTTTATTTATTGGAGCAATTTCAGGAAGCGGAGTTTTAGTATCACGTAATCGTTTTTCAGGAAGTGGTTCTTTTTCTTTTGGTTTCACGATTTGGTTCTTCGAACGCGTTTGTTGTACCTACACAAAAAATTTCATCATCAAAACAAAATGTAGAATTTTGATTAGACATTTCATGAAGTTTTGAATTCTAGAACTTACCCTTTCTTCTTCTTTATTTTCCTCAATCTTGATTTGTTCCTCAAATTTTTCGACCATAGCTTTAACTTTATCTCCTGCAGGAGGTTTGACCTTCCGTTCTTTACTTGATTTTGATTCCGAACGTTTTAATTTGGCATTGGAATTAGACGCAATTTCAGACAAGTCTGTAGTATCACTGCTATTAGTATCACTAACCTCGGTCATTTCTTTAACTTTCTTTTCATCTTCTTTTTGCTTGATTTCGCTCTTCTTAACAGATTTAGGTTTCTCTTCCACTTTTTCTTCCTCCTTCTTTTCTTGGAAAACAGTTTCTTCTTCCTTGTCTGGTCTGGGACTATTGACGGGAGTACTACGATCTTTATCTCGAATTAAATTTCGTCCTCTACTTTTCTTAGCATTTCTTGGATGACTAAGCATTGTAACTCCTAACGTGCGATGAAATGCTTCAAAACTAAGCAAGAATTTTTTGTAAACCAACTTTACTTGATTGGAATTGTTTGGATTGTTTGTAAGTTTAAGTCTTAATGCTACAGATCGCCATTTATTCTTATTTGTTACTCGATTGTAACCACCTAACTTTCGTACTACTCGAAAAAGTCGATGAAGATCTACATCTTTGTTGCCTATCACAGGACTCTTGTTTAACGGTGTATTGCTGTCGTCCATAAATTTATAAAGTTGAGCTACAAAATGATCTTTCTCTTCTGGAGTTTCATCGTCGGAACTCTGTAATGCAAAAAATATTTTTATTAAAATACAAATTATTAAATCTAAAACTTACGTCTGTGTAACGATCATCCGAATCAGAAGTGGCTACCTGGATCGAGTTGCAGAAAAGGAGATCACGTTCCCAATGAATAGGAAGTTCATCGGTGTCTAAATACTTAAGTGCCTTTTCCACTGCTTCAGATAAAAACGTGCTCTCAATTTTTGAAACCATATCTCGACTAAATTCGGTAACTTCCTTTTGCGGTACTGTGTAACTAAAAATTTAAAAAAAAAGTAAGCAAACAACTCTCCGAAAATGAAAATCTACTTACTATCGTCCGTCTTTAAAAGATCTCACTAAGAATTCATCTTTTATGTTAATTCGAACAGTCAATTGTGCTGAAGGCATAACTACAAGACCAGGAAACCAATTATCTTTACTTCTTTTTTTATCACTTGCTTCAACACATACAACTCGACCAACTTCCATGGTGTAAACTTCCAAATCAGGTTCGTTTTCTTCCTCTCCTTCACCTTCACTACTGTCTTCTTTTGCTTGTCGACTACGACGGCCTCGCCTGCCTCCAACCACAGGATTACCAAAATGTTCTGGATGTGTGAGTGGAAGTTGGTCCAAAGTTTCGCTTTCATTAAAATGTCGACCACTTTTAAGGCATAGAGCAGTTCTTCGTAAAGTTGTAATGTCACCATCATCAAAAACTAAATTACATAATATCAAAAATTGCAATAAATTATATCCTAATGACTACACTAACCCACTGTGTATTGACTGCAATCTTGTATTTTTGTAATAGTTGCATCAACATATTCTTTCTTATCGGAGTGTTTGGCTTGCACCAATTGACCCACTCTCAAAAGTCCTTTAATTTGCTCATCGCTTACGGTAGCAGTACCCAGACCCATTTTATAGGTTACCTACAAACATAATTTAGTGAAATAAATTTCACGAGTACATTTTCGAGTGACTTACTTTACATTTTACAACCCGAACCACTTTTGAAACTTTAGCTTCACAAAAAGCTCCTTTATATTTGGCACTCACCGCAGTGCCTACGGAAAGATAAGGAGGGTCGTCTACTTGCTGTAAAAAAACAAATATGACACTAACTGAAAAAAAGAAAACATTTCCACTTACCATTTTTAAATTTTGGACAACGTTAAATTACAAAATGAACATTTATGGAAAGGTGTCGAAACTTTGCACACTTTAAAATTAGTACACATCAAATCAAAACATCACAAAGGTTTTTTAGAAGTAGCAGCGATATATTAGGCAGTTCGAACGAATTATTCACAATTATACACTTAATGAATATATTAGAATTATAAATACATAAATACTTCATAATTTTATTCAAACTGCAATTTATGGAATTACAAAAAAATTATCAAATTATTTGACAACAACGAGATGTTCTTTGGCGTTGTGACATTTTTGTCAAGTATGTACAGATGTTGCCAACAGATGCCAATTCTTGACAACAAAAACTCTACTCGATTTCACATGTCAGTGGATCTCAAAATGTTAAAGAAAATTTTTATTTTGAATAAAATTTAAAATGCAATAATTTTCGAATTGTTAAAAAAATAAAGAAACATGTAATTAAAATAAGGTGGAACTGTGGAACTCGGATGACCGTAGTCCTAAGGCTTCTATACAGCTACGTTTCTATACCAACTACTTTCTATACCAAATATATACCTATATTATAATCGGAGACGGCAAATTGCGTCTCATGGTTAAGGGTACGGGTAAATTACGTCCCATCGGCCTTCATGGTTATGGTCATCATTGCAGCTACTTCCCATCAATAAATTAATAAACTAAATTCATATTAAAATACTTAATTCTGAATTCTGAGAAGGAGAGATTTGCGCAAAGATATGGATCGGGTAGGTGTAAATTAGTGTTAATTTAAGATATTTCTTTAGCAAAATTGTCCAAAGATATGCAACGAAATCGCTCGTGAAAGAGATATCTGCGCGAAACTATGGATCGGTTATGTAGGTAAGTATTAGTTTATGATTTTTTTAGCGAAATTATCCATAAAAAAGATATATCTGCGCGAAGATATGCATCGGTTGCGTAGGTAGTGTTAGTTCATGATTTTCCTTTAGCAAAATAATTTCAATAATTATTGACAATAATTATTATTGTCCGTAAAAAAGAGATATCTACGCAATGATATGCATTAGTATGTAGGTTTTAGTGTTAGTTTATGATTTTTCTTGAGCAAAATTGACCGTAAAAAAGACAGAAAAGTTTTATTTTACATTTCAAAACGCATTACCCCACCTCGATCTCCACGTAAGGACGCCCTTGTGTTATGTTTTGGTTTTGCGTCCTATGTTTTCCTGATACCCCAGGTAAATTGTTGGGATTTGTGTTAGAGATTACCACTAATCTGATTAGGGTTTTCTATGATTTACCCGTACCTTTTTTGGACCACTTCAAAAACCTTCAAAAATGGAGACCGCGGGACGCAATTTACATGCGCCCATTATAATACGCATTAGTACATTAGTAGTACCTATATAATGTAAATCGCGAATAAGACTTTGAAAGATGCGGACGAACGGACGGACACGGGAACAAAGTATAAGGTTTCTTACTATACTTCGTATAAAAGCCTAAAAATAAAAAATTGAAAACTGAAGTTAAAATAATAAAAAAGATTAATTTTTTTTATTAAATCGACGCTTGATGGGTCAAAACCCAATACTTTTGGAGCAGTTTCTCTATGGCTAAAGATCGGACTAACTTGTAAGTAGTACATACTACATACTAATGCCGGATCAAGCTATTTCAGCCCCGGGTGCAGATTAGGTAAATGGCGCCTTTAATACTAAATATATTGTATAGAATATTCGCGATTTACTTGTGATTTACCTTATAGTTGGTGGCGCTCATGACATGGCGGCTCTATTATGTTCAATTGGTGTCGATTTGAGTTTAATTCTAAATTATTTTATTGCAAAACTGCGGTGAAATAATAATTCACAAAATAAAATACCAAAAGAATGCAAACGTTTGGTTTAAACAAAACTTTATATACCAACTATGCGTATTTGATTAACTTAATAGTTTTCCGCGTGGTAGCGTTCGTTTAATGTAAATCGCAAATAATCAAAGAAAACCAAAATTTTTATTATTTGGTGATGTTTGGAGGAGGATGAGAGAGGCTAGAAAGCTGAAATATTTAGAAAATAAATGAAAAAATGAGCAATAAACGGACACACGAGGACACAAAAATTTACTGATATGACTAGTGTTCTATTCTATCTATTGTCCTGATCCTGTTGTATCGAAAAAAAGGTGAAAACCTAAAAAAAAGCTTCTCCGTTGTTTATGTACTGGTTTTATATTTCATAAAAATGGTCACCTTATGATCGCTGATGTTTTATGTATTTTGATTTTATATGTATTTGATTTTATTTTAAAGCTGTATTGCATTACAGAATTTCTGGTAGAAGGCCTGCCAAAAGTATTTAGAGTATTCTGTGCAAAAATTGTGTAGGAAATTGTGTAATGTAATACAGTCTTTAATATTTTAATATATTCAACCCAAGAAATAACAAGTACTGCTAGGCGTCATCGTCTATACAACTTTCAACCCTGAGGCAACTGAAAAAATTGTGATTAATTCAGAAATAGCTTTTGACTTTTGATTTATATAATTGTTTTTGTTTTTGATGTTTTTGTTTCGATGTTTTGACTGGCTACCGAAAGGATTACAAGACGCATTTACTTTGTTTTCAATTAAAATTTGATTTTCATATTTATTTGTTAATTTTAGTTAACTATATTATTTAAGTAAAGCATAAAATAGCTTATTAATCACGAGGTGGATTGTATCTCACGAGACGATTAGCCGAGTACGAGTGCAAACCGACAAAAGCAATTAAGTAAATGTTTAATTTCGTTAATTGCTCAAAGTTGGTAATTAATAATGCACCCAAAATAATATGAAAAAAACTAATGATGCATAAAATAACAAAATTTAAGAAAGTTCTTGCTATTTATAACTTAATTCGAGACGATTTTTACAGTAATATTGGAGCAGACACATTTAATATGTGCAAAATAGCTTAGGATTATTACATCGTAAAAGAGGTAAAAACATTATAACAAATAGGGTCAATTATTATTATGCCGTATTTGTACCCGTTTTCTACTAATCAGTTCGACAAATTAGTGAATAATTAAAAAAGAATTTGTTTGCCTCTTATTCAAGCAATAGCAGAAAAAATGTTGTATAAAAGAGATTTTTTTTATCAACGCTTATAAGCTTTGTCTCTTTTCATTACTTGTTGCACGTATAGTTATTGTGTATTGCAGAACTGTTGGTTATACATAGAAAGACCTTGTTTCAGAGAGGGTTGATTGTAATTAATTAATGAGTTATATCAAAGAGTATGTATATATAGAGGGACAGCTCTTATGGGAATACTTGTCACAAGTATTTCTTGATGGCTCTGCTACGCCATCTAGTGGAGGGGGTTATCTCTACGTCTTTATTTTTGGTCCTCTATATACAGGGTTCTGAATGAGTTAGCTGAACATAGGAAATTAACATGTAAAAACTTATTTTTGTAAAAATACCGCCCTGTATATAAAGGATCAGCCATAAATTAAAAATTAAAACGTAGAGATCACACCGTCTACTAGATGGCGTAGCAGAGCCATTAACAAAAACTTGTGACAAATATTTGTTAATGGCTGTCCCTCTATATATACATACTCTTTGGTTATATATAGTTATAGCTTTCAGTTCAGACTAAAAGATTACCTATGTATATTACAGTTACATCAATTTTATTTTTATGATTTCCGCAATGTTCCACATTTTTATAGTTTTCTTCTTTACAGTTAGATTTTATTGTCCTTTGTTCTAAATTTTTCTCATAAATCCGATTCTGATGGAAAGTTACATACTCTATAATGTAATTTTTAATTTCGTATAAATTATGAATGCCGTGATTTGGATTTCACGTTAATCAACCGTCATGCAATTTGCCTTTTCCAGGTTCATTTCAATTGCGGAAATAAAATATAGTAGGTATAATAATTAACTTATAGGTTCAGAATGTAGTGTTTTTGAGATTCTAATTTTTCAATTTTTCAATCTTGGCTATATTAAGGTACCATTTATTAAGGTTTTACCAATTTATATTAATAAAATTTAACGATTATTTTTTCGTTATAAAGTTCAAATGGTGACAGAGGTTAAATCAATACAAAGGGTTTGTATTAATAATACACGTCTACACGCAATATTACACTCTCCTATCAGAAAATGGAAAATAATTCGATCGAAAAGTGTTTAAATAAAGCAACCCTTACGGTTTTCTTTTCCAGTATTAGTGGAAAGTGAACTACTTGTGCTACTTGAACTTCGAGGTAACGGTGATTTTATTTTAACAATATTATAATTATGTATTTCAACTGCATAGAACTAATTATTGTTCTATAAACTAATAATTTTTCACTTTCATTCTTACGGAATGAAAATTCATGAAATTTCTATATATATACACCTATTACGTAAATGAAATTACTTTCATACCTACATAATTGAAGAAATATCTAAAATTAGTATGTGGAAAGACGGAGTATTTTATTATTATTGTTATTATTATTATTATTCACAAAGTACCTAATTAAAAATTAGTTATTTTTATATTAAATTTAATGTTATTTTTAGTATAGCACCATTCCGTAACAGATACTATTTATTATAATCTACTAAGTATATTACAATATATAAATCTTAACTTGTGAGAAATTAAATAATAAAATTATAAATAACAAGTTAAATTAAATAATATAATCAAATTATATTTTTAAGCTTTCGACGACGTTTATCGTCTTCGTCAGAAATTTATTTAATATAAACAAAATAAATTACATGGAAACAGGGAACAAACACATTGTCATTTGATACGACCTAAGATCCAAAAGATCGTGAGTTAAGGAACAACCTATACTGAGTTTCCGTCAATTAGGAAAAACTTAACTCCAATCTTTTGGATCTTAGGTCGTATCAAATGACAATGTGTTTGTTCCCTGTTTCCATGTAATTTATTTTGTTTATATTAAATAAATTTCTGACGAAGACGATAAACGTCGTCGAAAGCTTAAAAATATAATTTGATTATATTATTTAATTTAACTTGTTATTTATAATTTTATTATTTAAGTATATTACAGAATAAATTCTTTTTTTTTTTATTTAAAATACAAATAATACAAAATACTCGAAAGTCCTTTATTAAAATATACCTACATTGCTTTACCCAATTGTTTCCTTTTTAAAAACATCAACCTTTCGATAGACTAATTGCTTGATTTTTAATTTCATTTTTTCACAAAATTTTAATAAAAATTTAAATAAGTATATTAAAAAATATTATGTTAACTGTATTTTTCTAAGTGTACAATTTAAATTAGAAAAAATCTTTAAATTACCTTTGAACCTTTGAAAGCATTTGAAAAGCACAGGTTAAAAAAGATGAGAGTCACAAAGCAATAGTACTTAAATTATTTTGCGAAAAATTGATTTTAAAATTAAAAACCCTATTGTTTTAAATGGTTTATTCTTTTGATTTTTGCAAATTTTTTAAGTACCGTCATCTGGGAACATTGGCCCACTTTTTCAAATTTTTTTACATATTAAACAAAATTTTGAAAAAACGGTATGCAAAAATTGTTTACAATAATTTTTTTCTACTTCTGCATACACAGAGAAACAATTTCATAGCGTAATTTCAATTTTTCGGCGCTTTAAAACCCCCGAAACAATTTTTTGAAAAGTTACCTGCACTTGGGGTACCTTTGACCCACATGTTTAAAGCCAGTGATTAGAAGGCATATCATGACTTGGGCCAATGTTGCTTGAAAGAGTAATATTAAACAAAATAGTTTGTCCAAAATCTGCGGTGGGATTGAATTTTTAGACGGATAATTAATAAAAACACGTAAAATTGGAAGAAATTAAACATTTATTTTAATTTTCTCAAGAAATACAAATGAAAGTAAGCGCATAAAAATAAAAATATCTACCAAGTAAACAAAATGCAAATTTGTGTAAGTTCTCCGATCCAAGGCGTTTTCCTGGGTTTCTAGGCATCGTCTTCTGAAAACAGACAGAGGAAATAGGAACAACTTCAGTTAGTTTTAGAAAAAAATATATAAAACAACTAATTAAAACAAAATTGCTAATAATTAAATCAAAAAGTCAAAAATTTTGCCCAGGACAAAGTTACCCCAAAACAAGGGCCGAAGTTATCCCAAAGCAAAAAGTAGCTACTATTTCAAACCAAAACAAAGTAATTATAAGTCTATGCTTATAGCCTCTTTCTATAATAATGTAAGAATTAGATTTACGCTTTCCGAAATTTTTAAGTATTACTAGTAGTTCTCTACGAATGGAAGTTTGCAGCCTACAATGACACACCTTCTTTACAGCGATAACTTGAGAAAGAGCTGCAGCAGTGGTGAAAGCATGAACTACCACTATAGCGACTGAAAAGTGAAGTTGGAGCTCCTACCTATCATTTCATATCAGAATTATACAATTTGCATTGTTGATTGCGGAATTATAGCATAAACAATCTTTTTCCGAAAGGTGGGCCAAATTTATCCGCGGGGCCAATGTTACCCCAGATGACGGTACCAATGGGTATTTAATATTAATTAAGTTAAATATTTTAAATTAATAGTTTTTGGAACTCGGAATTCCAACGATTTCAATGTAATTTCATTGATTCATAAAGAATTCCAATGATTTCCAACAAGGGGGGTAACGGGGTAACTACTCCCCCGAGACTCAGCAAAAGCAAAAAATTCTACTAAATTTTGTTAAAATTAGTAAAATAAAAATATACTTAAATTATTATCGAAAAAAATGTATTTATCCTCTTCCAACCTCGTTTATCCACTTCATGAATTTTTCCTTAATTTGCTGTTGTGTGTGTACAAGTGAAGGAAAATTTGAGGAAACTTCAGAAAATCTTAAGAAATAGGAAATACAAGAAAATTATATAATCATAACAATACTACAATTTTATTTTTTCAATTTTCTAAGATATCCTTGGCTTTTCTAGGATTTCCTAGCTTTCTTAAAATATCCTAATATTTTCTACATTTCCATTTCATAAGATGTTTTAAAGTCCTGAAATGTTCTAGATTTTTCTGATATTCTTTTGGATTTTCTAAAATTTTTTGATATACTTAATCTATCTCTTAAGATTTCCTAAAATTTTCTAGGATTCTCCGAATTTTCTTTAGATTACCTTTCACTTATACACCAGATTTTAACTCGATTTTTACAAACTAAGTGGAAAACCAACTGGATATCATTCTATACAAAACTAAAAGGAAATTTGATGAAATCTTATTCAACTTTCCGAGATTTCCTTGCCTTTTAAGATTTTTTGAAATTTCTTAAGACATTTTTTTGGATTTCCCATTTCCTAGAATTTCCTAAAATTTTCTGAAATTTCTTTTGGATTTCTTAAGTTATTCTAGAATTTTCAATGTTTTCTTAGATTTTCCTCTTCCTCAAGATTTTCTTGAATTACTTAAAATTCTCACGGATTTTCTAACATTCTGAACCTCTTTGTAATTTATTTGGAGATTTTTCTTGGTGGAAAACCGAAGGGGAATCGTTGGGAAAATCGTAATATACAAAAGTGAAGAAAAAATCTTATGAAATTAGGAAATCTTAAGAATACTTTAGCTTTTTCAAATTTCTGAGATTTCCTTGGCTGTCCAGATTTTCTAAATTTTCAAAAAATTCTAGAATTTTCTAAATTTTCTAGAATTTCTAATTTTTTAAGTTTGTCCGGCTAGAGCAGTTGGAAGGGCGAGAGTAACGGGGTATCTACCCCCTTCCTCATTTTCCAAGGGATTTCCAAGATACTTCCAAACAAGTCTATACAAAATTTTCGAGATATTTATCCCTTGGTTTTTGGTTATTGGACTACAGAGGATAGCTAAAAATTAAAAAAGATAAAGACAAACTAAATTAAAAAAAACAAACAAATAAAAAAAAGATTGTATTTTGTTCATATTTTGCCAATCTATCTAAAACTGCAATATTTTGGATCCTCATCATTTATTTAAAACTGAAATATTCTTCAATTTATTTGACGTCACATACCGTTTTCAAACAGGCTGTAATTTTAAAATAAATTTTAATAATCAATTATTTGCAGACTAACAATACAAATTTTTGTATAATTACCAAAAGATAAAAATGATCAAATATATAAAATAGAAAGAAGAATTTATTTTTTTATAAATTTTAAATCAAAAGAATTGCCAATTTTATGTCAAGTTATATTTAAATAACTCTCTTTTTATATACCTATATTTTATATATTACATATATTTTAAAATATAGAAAACATGTACACGGAAATATATAACTTTTTATAAGCCAGAACAGGCTCACAAAAGCAAACCAATGCAATATAATCAATGTTTTGTAGAACTTTATTGTTGTACTCGGTTGGATTTATTTTTTAAAATTATTCTTGTTATTATTAAATTGTTGTTAATTGTCAGTTTTCAAACTACAATATTTTTAGAATTCATTTAAATTATAATTGCGTGTTTCTACTTAAGAATATGTAAAATAAAAATTACAATAAAAAGGTCAAATAAAAATTAAAATATATTATAATTTAGTATGTAACGTTATAAGTATTTTAACACACGCAATTGTTAAAAGTTAATTTTTTGGGGTGTAGGTACTTCATACATTGTTCAAGTTATTAGCTTGAATTATTCTAGTACTATTTGGTTTACCAGACTGATGGTAGTTACCATATTAGCACAAAAATCATACCTGCAATGTTGGTTCATTGAACATTATGATACTTCGTTATTTTCTTAGTAATTTTTTGTTTCCTTCATTTTAGTCAAGATGATGGAAGTATCACATTCAATGGAAGAACCTGATGGTAATTCCGTTGTAAAGCGACTTAGCGTCCCTATAGGTCTTGAAGAACTGATGACAAGCTTGACAAAAGAAGTTCTGAAGAAAAAACCAATAGATATTTATAATTTCGCGTCGGATCATTTTACTCAATTACTATCTTTGCGCGAAGATGGAAATTATATAGGTGAGTACGCACGTAGGCGTGCAAATTTGTTAAAACTGTAAAACATTTTAGAACCTACTGCAAAAATTATAACTTACATAAACAATGTGGATTTTAAATCTGGGAACAAAAATGAAAAACAGTCAAAAGATAAACAACTAGCAAGACAAGTAAGCTTAAACGTCCAGCCTTTTATTCAAAATTTTAAAATTGTGGGAAAGAAAAGCGAATTGAAATCAGATAAAAGAAATAAAAAGGAAGAAGTAGTAAAACAAAGAAATGAAAAATTAAAACTAAATAGAAAGAAGAGCTTATCGAAACTAGATCAAGAAAAAAACTTAAACTTACAAAATGATAATAAGAATAAATCGAAAGAAAGTAATGGCGAAGTAAATAAAAAAAGTAAAAAGATTTTGGATAAAGCTTTGCCATCGAAAGGAAAAAGTACAAAAATTAAGAAAAGAGTTAAAAGCGTCGATAATTTTACATCGTTTAGTAACTTTAGTAAGAACCACAATATTATTGATCCAGAGGATATCCAAATAAATTCTTTAGAAAAAGATAATATGAGTTTGTCATCAGAAAAAATTCACGCAAAGAATTATGATCCGTTAGCTCTACGTAAGGAATTAATTAAACTTCAGGACGAATCGAAGTTCACCAGTTTTACTACTACATATAATCCTTATAAGCTTAGACAAGAAATTAAGAGTGTTTCACTAGATGAGACAAAGACAAATGGCGAATTGGAAAGTAAATTTCTTAAAAACGACGTTGATGCCTCAAATAATGAAACTGTTAACATAAAAGTTGAAAACGTCGATGAAACAGATTGCAGTATTAATGAAAGTGATAAAGCGAAAGATGTGATACTAGATAAAAATTCAAATTTTCATGAAGGATCTGTGATAGAAAAAGAAGAAATAGAAAATTTAGAAGCAAATGAAGCAATTTCAACTGCTGATGCAGTTAATGAACATAATCATGACAAAGATATAATTGAAGAAAGTGTAAAAGAAGTGTTATCCAAAGAAGACAATTTAAACGAGACACCCAAAACTACCAGTGGAGAAGAAACATATAATGCAAGCAAAATATTTGCTTCAGCAGGATTGGCAGCCGTAAAAATTCAATCTATGTGGCGTGGTTTCAAAACAAGAAAAAGTTTTCCAGTAGTTAATAATAACGTAAGTAAATAATAAAGTAATATATTATAATTTATTATATGTATATAGTGAATTTTATTTCAGAATTCAAATTTAGAAAATAAAGATGAAACTTCATCTAATTTTTCTGGACTCAATAGCGAAACGATCTTCAATGCAGCTACTAAAATCCAAGCTGGAGTTAGAGGATATTTGAGTAGAAAACAGAACAAGAAAGTTGCAGACACATTTAATGATGAAAAACAAAATGATGAATTAATAGACGAAACTCAAAATGTCATAAGCAATAATAAAAACGAATTTAATGATAATTTAATTGAAAGTAATGAAAATATACCGGATGTTAAATTAATAACTGCCAATTTTAATAGTAATGCAAATGATGATAAATGCTTAAATGAAAATGAAAGTATTCATAGTGAAATAAAAGATACAGCAGGAAATATTGAAGACCTATCTGAAATTAAAATCATAAACGAAAAAACTACTGAGAGTTTGGTTCAATCCACAGAACCATCAAGTTTACAAAATGTAACAGAAAGTAATATACAAACTGTTCTTGAAAATGAAGAAAACAAGAGTATAAATAACGAAACAAATACAACTCCCAGTATAGATATTCAAAATATGGAAAGTGAAGTAAAAGAAGAAACTTCAAAGATGGTAGAAAACTTACCAAATTTTAAAGAAACTACAATAATTGAAAATATAATTGATGAAATAGTTCCTGCAGAATTAAATGAAAATTCACAAATCACTGAAAATATTCAGGAAAATTTAATTATCCGAGAAAATGTCGATAGTAAAGATTTAGAATTAAAAACAATAGCAAGTGAGCTTGACGAAATAAATTTACCTTCAACCACAACTGAGCCTAATTTAAAATCTGAAAATAATGACAATGTTAATAAAGCTGAAGATGAGAAAGAATTAGAAAGTACAGCAACTGAAAATGAACTAAAAAACGATAACATGAAAAATAGTGTTCACGAAGAAAATGAAATTGCAAATTCAATTAAAAATATTGATAAAGAAAATATATTAGATATAAAAAGTGTATCAGATAATAACAATATTGATAACACGGAATTAATTGAAACAATAAATGATGAAAATTTTGTTAACAAAAATGAAAACAATAAACAAGGATTAAGAGAAAAACGATCTGCCAATTTTCAAGAATTTATTGAAGAAGAAAATAATAAACTTATAGATTCCCTAAACAACTCAAAAAATATTGCAATAAATAAAGAACCACAAATGAGTGAAATTAATACAGAAATTGAAAAATCGACAAATGAACCTTTGCATGTTGCAATGCAATCAGAAGTTATAGATGGTATTGAAGATGAAAATAATAAGGACTTTCAAAAAGATTCAAAAACTGAACAAGAATCAATTGAATCAAATTTATTGATTCGTTCACTTCTACAACACAGTGGAGAATTGCACGACACCCCTACCTATTTTAATGATGAAAGCAAACTGAGCAGTGATTCAATTAGCGAAAATGTTGAAAAAGAAGATAGAAAATCTATATTAAATCTTGAGCACAGCGGCGAATTGCATGATTTAGTAATAGTAGAAAATAATAATAATTCAAATAATGAAACAAGACAATCAGAGGAAAGCAATATTAAAAGTATAGAACACAATCTGGAAGAACAAGATAGACTGAGCGATAAAGATAGCAAAAAATGTAAAAATATTATCGAAGATTCAAAAGTAGAGAAGTTTGAAGAAAACTATGAGATTCTAACTAAAGACACCTCAGGATTATACGACATAGAGGAATTAATAGAAAGTGATGATAAAATTTCAGTTAATTTGGAAGATGAAAATGTAGTTTCGCAATTAACTGAGGTTAACATTGATAGAAATGAATTCGACAAAGAAGCTGAAAGTGAAGAGAAAGAAAAATTTAGTGTCGATGAGAAAGCTGAATCAAAGATTTTATTGCAGTCTGATGATATAAAAATACTAACAGAATTGCATGAAATGGAAAAATCAAAAGTACCTAAAGATGATTTGATACAAAGTGAAAATAAAATTTTGCAACTAACGGAACTTCCAGATGCAAGTGTGCAAGAAGTTGATGCTCAAGTTATAGAAGAACATATTGAAGATGTTAAATTGCCATCTATTGACAAAGAAACTGTGGAAACTGAAAAAATTGTAAAGGTGGATGATGGTACTTTAAAAATAAATGAAACTACTGTTTTGGAGTTATCAACAGCAGATGATAAATTAAAAGCAGATGAAAGTAAAAAGTTACTAACGGACAGCAAAATTACTATAGTGAACAGTGAGAATATTAAAAATTCTGAAATTATAAATGATATATCAGAAGTTACTGAAGAAAAAGAAGTTAAAAGTGAAATAAAAACATTTGATATAACCAAACTGCGCGCCGAGTTACATGAAGCAAATATAGTTATCAAAAAAGATACGGACTTAGTTACGTCTTCAGAAAATACAGAAAGCTCCGAAACAAACAAGATTGAAGAAAAAGTAGAAGAAGATAAAAGTGAATTAAACAAGTTTGACCTCACAAAATTACGCGCCGAGTTAGAGGAAGCCGAAAATATAAGCACGAACGGTGCAGACGTTGGTACACCCACAAATGGAAAAGAGAGTGTCGAAGAAAACAAAAATATCATAGAAAAAAACACTCAAGTTGAAGAAGAAATTACAAAAATAGAGATGACAAAACTAGCTGCTGGATTAGATGTAGGAGAAAAAATAATAAAAGATATAAGTATAGATGAATCTACAGTAGATAATGGAAATTCCACACAAGATATTATTGAAATAGAAGAAAATGATGGCATAAATAAAGAAAATGTGGAAATTGAAAACTCTGAAAACAACATCACTGAAAGAGAAGAACAAGAAAATCAAGAAAACCTAGAAGCTGAAAACGCAGTAAAAAAATTTGACATCACAAAATTACGTGCCGAGTTAGAGGAAGCAGAAAACATAAGCACAAAAAATACAAACCTAGATACAGACATTGTTGAAGAAATTAAAAATAATTATGAAGCAAATGATAAAATAAAAGAAGCTACTGAAGTTGAGGAAAAAATTAAAAAATCTGAAGTAGCCAAATTGGACGCAGAATTAGTTTTAACAGAAGAAATAACTAAAGAAACAATTAAAGATGAATCTACAGAAAACACCGTTAGTTCTGAAAAAATCATCATTGAAGAAGAAGAAATAGGTAAAATTAAAGAAAACGTAGGAGATAAAAACTCAGGAAATAAATTTGACATAACAAAATTACGGGCCGAATTAGAAGAAGCAGAAAATATAAGCACAGAAAGTACTAATCAAGATTTATCCATAAATGGAAAAGACATTGTTGGAGAAATAAAAAATGATAAAAAAGAAAACGTTGAAACTGTAGAAAGTACAGAAGTCGAGAAAGAATTAGAAAAACCTGAAGTAACAAAATTGGACACAGGGATAGCTGTACTAGGAGAAATCATTAAAGATACAATAATAGATGAATCTACAGAAAACACTGGAAGTCCTGAAAAATCCAGCACCAAACAAGAGGAAATAGGTAAAATTGAAGAAAACGTAGAAGCTAAAAACGCTGTAAAATCATTTGACATAACAAAATTACGTGCCGAATTAGAAGAAGTTGAAAATATAAACACAAAAAGTATAAACCTAGATATATCGACAAATGGAAAAGACATTGTTGGAGAAATCAAAGATGACGAAACAGAAAACGCCGAAACTGAAGAAAGTACAAAAGTTGAAAAAGAAATTGAAAAATCGGAAGCAACAAAATTAGATGCAGGGTTAACTGTAACAGAAGAAATAACTAAAGAAACAGTTATAAATGAATCTACTGAAAAAACGAAAAGTCCTGAAAAAAGCATGATTGAAGAAGAAATAGGTAAAATTGAAGAAAACGAAGAAGCTGGAAACGCAACAAACAAATTTGACATAACAAAATTAAGGTTGGAATTAGATGAAGCAGAAAACATAAGCATAGAAAATACTAATCAAGATACATCGATAAATGAAAAAGATATTGTTGGAGAAATCAAACATGAGAAAAAGGAAAATGCTGAAACTGTAGAAAGTACAGAAGCCGAGAAAGAATTCGAAAAATCTGAAGTAACAAAATTAAACATAGGATTAGCTGTACTAGAAGAAATCACTAAAGATACAATCATAGATGAACCTACAGAAGACACTGAAAGTTCTGAAAAAAACAACACCAATGCAGAAGAAATAGGTAAAATTGAAGAAAACGTTGAAGTTGAAAAAGCAGCAAAAACATTTGACATAACAAAATTACGGACCGAATTAGAAGAAGCGGAAAAAATAAATACAGGAAGTACAAACCTAAATGAAAATGAAAAAGACATAGTCGTCAAAGATGACGTAACAAAAAACGCTAAAATTGAAGAAAGTACAGAAGTTGAGAAAGAAATTAAAAAAACTGAAGTAACCAAATTGGACGCAGGGTTACCTGTAACAGAAGAAATTACTAAAGACTTAATCATAGATGAATCTACAGACAATACTGAAAGTTCTGAAAAAATCATCATTGCAGAAGAAGAAATAAGTAAAATTGAGGAAAATACAGAAGCTGAAAACATAAGCAGTGAAAGTACTAATCAAGATACATTGATAAATGACAAAGATATTGTTGGAGAAATCAAAGATGACAAAATTAAAAAAACTGATACTGTACAAAGTACAGAAGTCGAGAAAGAAATCGAAAAATCTGCAGTAACAAAATTGGACGCAGAGTTAGTTGCAACAGAAGAAATCACGAAAAACACAATTATAGATGAATCTACAGAGGGTACTGTTAGTTCTGAAAAAATCATTACTGAAGAAGAAATAGGTAAAATTGAAAAAAACGTAGAAACTGAAAAATTTGACATTTCCAAATTACGCGCCGAGTTAGATAAAGCAGAAAATATAAACGCAAAAAGTGAAAAACTAGATACATTGAACATTGTTGGGGAAATCAAAAATGATGAAACAGAAAACGCTAAAACTGAAGCTGAAAAAGAAATAAAAGAAACTGAACTAACAAAAACAGAAGAAATAATCAAAGCTACAAGCATAGATAATTCTACAGATGATATTGTAAGTTCTGAAAAAAATATGGTTGATAAAGAAAATATAGAAGTACCAAGTGAAACAAAACCATTTGACATTTCAAAATTACGCGCCGAGTTAGATGAAGCAGGAAATATAAACACAGAAATTACCAACTTAGATTCATCCACAAATGAGAGAAATATTGTTGGAGATATTAAAAACGGCAAAGAAGAAAATGCTGAAACTAAAGAAAGTGCAGAAGTTGAAAAAGAAATTGAAAAAGTTGAAGCTACCAAATTGGATACAGGGTTAGCTGTAACACAAGAAATAATGATAGATACAAACATAAATGCATCTACAGAAGGCACTGGAAGTTCTGAAGAAAACATTATTGAAAAAGAAGAAAACGATAAAAATGAAGAAAATATAGAAGATCTAAGCGAAACAAAAAAGTTTGACATTACCAAATTACGCGCCGAGTTAGATGAAGCAGAAAATATAAACATAAAAATTACAAACTTAGATACACCTTCGAAAGAAAAAGAAATTATTGAAGAAGTCAAAACTGGTAAAGAAGAAAATGTTGAAATTGATAAAAGTGCGGAAGTTGAGAAACAAATTAAAAAAACCGAAGTTACAAAATTGGGCGCAGGGTTAGCTGTCACAGAAGAGACAATCAATGATTCAAGCATAGATGTTTCTTCAGAAGGTTATGGAAGTTTCGAAAAAGAAGAAAAAGTTAAAATTGAAGAAAATGTAGAAGTTCCATGCGAAACAAACAAATTTGACATAACAAAGTTACGTGCAGAGTTATATGATACAGAAAATATAACCACAGAAAGTACAGAGTTTGGTACTCCTACCGATGGAAAAGACAGTGTTGAAGATAATATTCAAATTAAAGAAGATGTAGAAGTTGAAAATGAAACAAAAAAGTTTGACATATCAAAATTACGTGCCGAGTTAGATCATGTACAACTTTTAAACCCAGAAGATAAAAATGTGCTTACTTCTGGAGATGGCAAAGACAGTTCGGAAGAAATTATAAATTCTAGTTTGGAATTAAATAATCAGGATATAAAAGAAGAAACTCCCACTATTAGACAATTAAATGAAGAGGATGGTAATAAAAATGACGAAAAAGTAGAAGAGAACACTACGACTAACAAATTTGATTTGTCAAAATTACAAGCAGAATTATATGCTATAGAAGATCACAATTTAATTGAGAGGCTGGACAAAACTGAAGATGTTACTGCTGTAGAAGATACCAAAGTTACCAAAATTGAAGAAAACGAGAAAGCTAATAAGTTCGATCTATCGAAATTACGTGCAGAATTATCTGATGTGGATGGCGTTGTGAAGCCTACAGATGAAAAAGAATTAGATAATAATGATAAATCTGAGCCTGAAAAAAACAATATTGAAAATGAATCTCTTAGTATAAATGAAATAAATAGTACGTCACAATTGCATTTAATTTATAATGAGGATAATAATGAGGCGATAAAATCCAATACAACTAATGACGTTGATCATCAATTGACAGTAATTAATAACGACATTCAAGATGTAAATAAAAATATTAAAAATGAAAATACTTTACAACTTGAACCACTGCATACAACTCATTCTATAAGTGGAAAGGAATTCGAATTCATTCCCACTGAATCATCTGACAATTTAATCATTTCTCCAAACGATAGTAACCAATCATTTTCCAATGAGGAAGTCGAACCGAAAATAAATAAAGAGGTCATGACCAATACAAATCAAGAAAGCAATTTCAATCAGACTTTATTAAATAATGAAACAAACAGTATAAACCGACAAGATGACATGATCGACGAGCGTGCTCAGAGTGGTATTTCGGCATCACCAGATTCCGATGTCACAGTAATTTTTAATACAAATTCGTTGAATAAGCTTGACGACAATTTAGTCAATATATCTGGCAATTCAACGCCTACCGATAAAACAGAACTAGAAACGGAAGAAAGTGTTGTAAACGACATAGGTGAAAACAAAATTTCGGATATTTCTAAATTAAGCATGGAAATTGAAAATTCTTCAAAAGCTATACAAGAACAAACAGAAGATTCAATGAGGGAAAATAACAGTGGCCTTAAATCAACAGTTGATATAACTAAAGATACTGCTGCTACATTAATCCAAAGTGTTTACAGAGGATATCAAGTAAGAAATAAATTAAAAGACCAAATTAAAAAAACAGATGAATCAAAGAAAGAAGCACCGTATTCAACGAACAAATTCGATTTAATCCAACCTAAAAAAGAACAGGATGTGAAAAATGAAGATTTTGGTATATCTGACGCTCTAGGAAACTTGTTAAATCAACAACTTGCTATTGCTACACCTAATGCTGTCGACGTGGATAAAAGTGGAAACCAACCGGAATACATTCACATACCATTGAAAGGTTCTATTGAAGAAAACAATATGGATCAAAACCGTTCGTTGTCACAATTACAACACAGTGGCGAATTTCATGATATTTTTCCAATATCAAACGTATCAAGCGATGTTTTAAAAAACGACAAACTTGAAGAAATAGTAACTCGTGAAGTAGACGAAAAACCAGCTGCAACAAATAATCCTATAGCCGATGAAAAGTTATATAATATTGTAAACGAAGAAAATATTTTAAAAGTACATCAAGCCGCCGATGGTTCCGTACCACAAGCTCTTGAAGTGGTTTTAAATCAACAGTTAGCAATTACAACACCATGCGCAAAATTTGAAGAAAAAGATAAAAGTACGGAAAGCGATAAAGTTGATTATATTCATATACCGCTAAAGGATCCGAATGTTGTTTCCGATAACACCGAGGAACATTTTGAATCACAACATAAGGTCGATGTATCCTCAAACAATCAAACAAAACAAGAAGAAATAGTTGAAAGTGCCAATATAAATAATAATACGATTACTGACTTAAAACAACACAATAGATTTGATGCAGATGAAGAAAAAGTTAATGAGTTTGTGAATAATGAAAAAGAAGAAAGTGCAAACAATAACGTATTGGTGAATTATTCGTTTGAGCCAGATGGGTCAATTCAAGACGAAAATGTGCCGATGGTGGTTCAGAATACTCAAACTTCTGGAAGTACCATGCCAGTTGAAGTTGAAGTTCAACCAAATCAAGCCCCAGGTCAAGTATATATCATAATAGTAAGTGGCGTTCATCGATGTTGCATTTTTGCACAAGCATCTTATATTTAGAAAACGAAAAACACAAATGTCAAAAAGTAGTTTTAAAATATTTTTGTATGATTTTTCATGATTTCATAGTTTGAATTTCTTTTTTATGTATCTTTGTATAAGCACGAAAGCACAGATGCAAACATTGAGACTTCGTTATATTAAGTTTGTACAGGATATCTTCTTGATCAACAATTATAATAAATTAATAATAATGATCTTTGCCATGTCCGTGCGCAAGGGGGCATTCAATGCCCCCCATTGCATATTAACGCAAATACTTTATTTAAAAAATTGATATAACATAGGTAATATTAAAAATAGTATTTATTTTATAAAATTTTTTTGTAAACTCTTCCGTGAAGAAACCCTGCCCACAGGCCTGATCTTTGCTAAAGAATATTCCGTGGAACTTAAAAAATATTTTAAAAGCAATTAACGTAGATACACGTGTACAATTAAATATTAACTAAGTACCTACATATTAAATTATATGACGCAAAATTTAAAAATAGCTTGTAACCTATTCTTAACAAAAAAGGAATATTGGTGTAGAAACAGGAATACATATGTTACATTATACAAGTTAGCTATTTATTTAACCAGGTAGATAATTGAATTTATTATATATAATAATTGAAATAAATCCAACTGAAATAGAATTTTTTTTACATAACTGGTGGCGTAAAGTAATTTTGTTTAATTTAAGTTAAGTAAAATAAAATATATTGAGCAACTGGCTATTCGATGTGCAACGTTGGCTAGCGTAAAAAGTCGCAATCAAGTGATACTTTGTTATCATAATTGGACGAATGAAATTAATTATATACCTACACAATGAAATTTTTCAAAACAACATTTCAGCTACCAAATATCAGTATCCTGCCTATTGGGAATAGTTGTATTTTCTTGAATGGACAATTTGCGTGATTTTTAGTTTTAGAGTACTATAACTATTCAGCATAACAACGTACAATGCAATATATCTTAATTTTTTTAAATTTGGTTCACAAATAAAGCCAGAAAAAAAATTATAAAAAATATGTTTTAGGATTTTGACGTCACTAAAATGACAATTAATAATTTGGTTAGTTCATAGATAAGAGATTGGTATAAATAGGCAACTTTTTGTTATTTTATCATTTGTTTAGGCTCATGTCGTCATGATCTGATTTCAATCACGTGAATTTTTCAAATAAATTATAACGTTTCATTAATTATTATTTGCGAGCTGACTACAGAATTTCGAATAATCCCTCAAATATTATGATTATAGGTAATATATTGAACAATCAATAAATGCAATTTTGAGGTGAATTTGAATTTTATGCAAATTGTCCATTGTCAATTTTATAGTTAATAATAAAACATTTATTGGGGGTTGTAAATACACTTTGTTTGTTCACGTCTGAGCTTATCTGGCTTTTTAGAATATTTAAAGATTAATTATTTACGATCGTTTCAGTATCAAATAAATTTTTTGCTAATTATTTGAGGTTGAATCCTGAATTTATTCTAATCGTTCAAGTATAAATAGATATTTAGAAATTTTCCGTTCAAAGCACACTTTAAAAACATTCAATTTATCACTATATAACAGGGCAGAATTGGAAATATTTTAAGAAAATAAAAATGTTTTTCCTTGAAAAAATAAATTTGAAATCTGCTTAAAATCACTACAAAGAGTGAAATAAGTTTTTCTTAAAATTTGTTATAATTTATATAATAGACACTAATTACCAATCAATTTCTTGAATATTTTAAAACTTTATTATAATGTTTGTTTACATAATATTATGCATATATAAAAAATTTACTAACATTTATTTTTGCCAATATTGAGTTACTATTTTTAATTCAACTTGTATATTTTTTTAAATTACATTTTGAAGGAACGTTAAATTTACATAAAGCTAGTTTTATGTTTACATTCAAACCTAACGCAATGTCATAAAAATCATAAAACATTGTTAATTTTAGGAACTGCAGTTTATTATATTATTGCAAAATATTATCTTTTTTGCCATTTCTAATGCCAAAATATGAATGAAATTTAGATTATTATTGAAATAGGGTTGATTTTTAAACAAATTATGTTTAACTTTTCAATATTTTTTCTTAATTATAAAATTTATTATCCGTAAAAGTGACTACAAAAATTTGAATAAGTCACTCTTTGTTGATCAAAAATTATTAATGATATGGCAAATAAGCGTTTTAGAGATTAGACAAAATAATAAATGATATTGGATATTGTCCAAAGTTTAAAAAACTTAATATTAGTTTAAAAAAAAGTCAAATATCTCTTTTGAAATTATTTTATTTAATTTACACTAATGCTAAATTATTTAGATTATTAAAAATAAAATATGTATATATTGTACATTCACTAACCTTAGGGTAGTAAATATTATCTATGATTTTGGGTAAATATTAAGGAGTAATGTTTTGGCAAACGCATCTAAAATGTAAGTAAGAAACAAGATTGATTGTAAAAATTATGATTGGCTAATTTTTGGTCCAGCCAACATCACATTGATATCTAAATTGACATACTATAGACACATAAATTGCAATTAGTAGCTGCAGCTAATTAATATCTTTTATAGAAAATATCAGAAACAAGAATATTTTGTTGTATCAGCAGAAAAACTCTATATCAAACGTTCTTGCATCCGCTATAATTATTCAGCTAGTTTATTCGAACATCAGAGCAACACACAAATAAAAACCAAAGTGTTAGTTAGTTTGGGTGTAAGTAAAACATTTCTCGCCATCTCATTAGGGGTGTTTGAAACGTCTGGTTTCAACATGGGGATAATAAATAAATAGATTTTCTACAAAGTAGTTTATAACAGCATATAATATTATTTTCAATGTAGTTTAGGCTGAAAAAACAATCCAAGTTGTATAATTTTGTTTTGTCGAAGAAGTACCTACCTAAAAATAAAAATTTGTTTTTTTATTTGGTAAGTTTAATATACGCGATTTTCATTACATTTTACTATTATATAAAAAAAATTAACGTAATCGCTTTTTCTTGAAAACTATTTTATATTTAAATTTTAAATAATTTTTGGCGAAACATATAATTTAAAGCAACCAGTAAACAAAAATTATTTCTTGTAATCGTAATATCTTATCTTTTAAAGCGGTTAAGCAAATATAATTCTGTGTTTACTTTGATGCAATAAATTTTGATTTATTAGAAACAGGTAATTTTCCTCCTTGAAAACTTTTGTTTTGAGAAAATAAGTTAAAACTTCAATTTTACATAAAATTATTACAAGAAACTACAAAACAAAAGACACATTTGTATTACATGTTTCAAATTCATTTTTGACCTTGACAATTGTTAATTGTCCAGACTTATGCAAATATAGAACCAATTCTGAAATCCACAACTTTTTGATGCACACCGGAAGGCCGAGCTAAGAAATTCTGCCAAGTCCGAGATTCGAACTCAGAATTTCTGCTCTGTAACTCAACCAGCGATCACACCAATCCACTGCTGTGGTTAATTTGATGTAAAATATCTAAAGTTGAATATAGATATTATCTTAGTTATCTTAAAAAGTTCTAGTCCAATTAGTCTTAAGGCGTCCTTGGTCCAAAAATTAGAAATAGTGAATTTACCTAATGAACGTTTTAATTCTTCAATAGCGGTGATTCCAAGAATCTTCTAAAAATAATTAATTAAAAATTATTATAGTAAATTATTGACCTCATTATTTAGAAATGAAATTTTTTCCACAATGTCGCTCGTTAAAATTTTAGCATCTCGTGAACTATTTATCTGAATAAGAATTACTACTTATTTTATTGGTGTTAACAACATTGGCGCAGTTATAGCTATTTAAAAATACATACTTGAGGCGTAGCACAAATACAAATAATTGTAGTTTAATTCTTACTCTGCTAATGCGGAGGTACCCGGTTTGAGTCCGGGTGAATTATGAACCTTACTTCATTCACCTCTGAAAACAATATAGCAAAACAAAAATAGCTATTATTTTATTTTCAAAATTTGGAAGGGTAAACCAAACCACAAAGGAATTTTGGATTTCCTTTGGAAAGAAGAATTGATAATCACTTAAGCATTTGTTTTATTTGTTTTTTTTTGTTATTGCTTAACTTAAATTTTTGGAACTACTATTACTTTAAAATAACTTGCACTTGCTTCTTAACGGTTTTCGCTAGACAATTTTTAAAAATTAAAATAGAAATCCTTGTAGGTGGCTTTTTGTTGTTGACTATTTTTAAATCTCATTATTTTGCAGTTACTAGATAGCTATCTATCGGTAATTTGCAATAAGATGCTTCCTACACATCATTAATAAACTTGTGACAACCTTGCATATTCATAAATTTAATTTAAGTTTTTTACTAAAAGTTTACTTTAATTTTTACTACTCGTATTTTGTTTGCAAAACCACGCAAAAGCCAGATGCAAAGTCCCAATAAGTGACAAAAAGCCAAGATATTTTTAAAATAATATGATACTTTGCTAAATCGAACGTCTGCTAATTAATTCTAGCCGAAATGTATATATTTTAGACTACAAAATTTTCTATTTATTTATTCTGAATTCCATAAAAGATAAGAAGTACACATATTTTTGTGCCCAATTAGAGAAAATGGGCACTCGATCTACTCGTTTACTTGCAAAAAGTATATAATTATTATGAAGTGGTATTGTTTGCAGTTATTGTAATAAATAATACTTAATGGTTGTTGTTGATAAACAAATTTTAAATTTAGTTTCCGTCAGATTTAAAACATCAAACACATGTCAAAAAGCTTAAACAAAAACTGTGCATAGATGTTTAGCCATGAACTATTTTTGAATTCCATAAAATACTTAAATCATATAAATCAATCAAAGTCGTTATTAAAAGCGGTCAATGCAATCCAAAAGTTAATGTGTATCGCAAAACCGTGCAAAATTTAGGTGATGCGGTTTGAACAGTAAAACTTTTAGGTAGCTCATATATTGGAAAAGTGTGCTCTAATCATAACACGTCTTTCGTCTAGTAGATAAATTAAAGCTATAAACTGCATATCTATTTTATTTTACACTTGGTTTATATCCAAGCAGGTGCTGAGATCTTGACGTCACCAACGTCCGTTGACGAAACAGAAGCGTCTCTCATCATCGAAAATGCCGAAGAAATTGCGCAGACGTCAGAAAAAGACGCTTCATCTAAAGACGAGCCAACAAAAAACGGCGCGCATTTACAAACCAGTATGGAAACAAGTAATCGAGAAAACACAACTCTTACAGAACAAAACATGGAAAACGTTGCCGCCACCAAAATCCAAGCTAGTTTTAGAGGATATCAAGTTAGAAAACAACTTAAACCCAAGGTACCCGTTTATTATTAATTAGATTGATATAAATATAAACAAATTAAAAAAGTATTTTTTTAAAATTTGAATTAAATTCGAAATGCTACTTAATTAATTTTTAAAATTCTATTCCTAATTATTAACAAAGCGTAAATAATATTATTCATATTTTGACGTTCAGAAATTAATGAAGATGTGGTTATTAATTTTGGATATAATCCAAACTATCTGTTGCAATTATTTTCAAGGTTAGATGTTTTTGAAAATTTATTTATGTTTCACATTTTTCTTCTTCGCGTATAAATTGTTAATAAATTCTTACATATCGACTAGGTAGAAGTAATGAAAATATTAAATATTTCTCAAGGAACCGCAAGGTTAATTTCACTTTCTCGGTGCTTTTATATTGAGAGTTAATTTTAAATGTCAATGAAAATGTGCCTGGTTTAAAAATAACCCAAAGAAAACTTAAACAATTAAAAACATTAATTCTATTATAACACGAAAATCAACTTGATGCTTCTTTGGAACGATAGCTTCCGCACTTCCTGTGCATCGGTTTTCGAAATTTAAATTTGTTATGGTGGTAACGCATGTTACTTAGACCAAATTTATTCAATCTAATTGAACTAATAAGTAAATTAAACTCTTTATTAGTGTGAGTGATTAAATTGTGCCCTCAAAAAGACTTCTGTAATATTGATATTGGAATTAATTGAGCGTTGCCATACGCAGGGAACGTGAACAATAATTTTATTGTTAGCTTTACACCGATTTATTTATTAAATTATTTATCTTCCACTTTAATATGTAATGAAAATGGGTTACCCACTTATTTTTAACTAAGATACCATGTAGTCCTACTTATTTTTAATTTGGTTTTCAACATGCATATTATACCTACCGTAATTTACAATTTATTGTCATAAGTTTGTAATTAATGTTTGTTAGATTCCATTTTAAAAGTTATACCTACTACACAACTTGAAACTTTATTATTGATTAAGCAAATGCAGATATTGTGACAATTTTCTTGATCCAAAATTGTGGTTCTTCCTACTTATAATTTACAATTTAATAAATTGCGTGCACGTCAAAATTTAAAAAATAGTTAAAGTTTCTGCATTCCAATTCTTGACATTATCTGGCATTTGTGCAAAATTCAAACAAAATAGTTGAAATGGTAAAATTTTATTTTTGTAAAGCACCAAACATTGATGTTATGTAAATAAACTTTCCTTTGTATCAACTTTTGAAACTACTTTTTGAATGTTATTATATCAGGTATATTCCGATATTTTTATTGTTCCATTTGAAAACATGCACTTGGAATATTCAGACTCCCGTCACACATTTTTACACAAAAATCCTAATCGGATCCAGTATACATGGCAAAATTGCATTTATTAAAATTTTAATAATCTTTTTTATTTACTATTATTATATCTACTTATTTATTATTTAGATTCTGAAGATTGGCAAATCAATTGTGCAACTTATTCTACTGCAACATGTAAGCTGATATAGTTTTTCGTTAATTTTCTTAAAATCAAAATACGCAAAACCCTTTGATGACAGGTCATAATATATCATGGCGTGAAAAATAATTATATTTTCCAACTGATACTCCAGAGTCAAGTAGTACTGATGGACAGAGTTAATGATAATACTTCTTCACAAAATATTTTGCCAGGAAGTACATACCAATACATTACAAAAAGTCTTTTGCTGATATATTTTTATTTTTACTGCTAATGGTTTGTGATTTGAAGCTGTTTTTATACAACAAAAGGTATCTTGGATTTTGCTAAAAGAAATATTGCATTACAAAATGTTACAACTCCTAACTACGACGCGACGTAGTATACGGCATATTCTACATACATATTTTGTACATACATAATTAAATCGGAGCAAGGTTTTATACGAAATAGCAATTCAAATTACTGTTATCGATCAAATTAATTAGAATTAGATAAAAAAAATCTTGTCTACGATTTGGGAGCAATATCTAATAATAATTGCGTTATTTGTATTTTTACTTAATCAACTTTTCAATCTTCTCACCTTTGTCCACCTTGTGGAAGTGTTCGAAAACACTGTGTGTTAAGTGCAATGCGGGCGCTAGGTCACTTCCGCTGGCATCAGCTTCTATCATTATCAAACAATATTTGTACATACTGACAGTTAATCTTAAATAAAATATTTTGAAGAAATTAGGTTTATATTAATTTCCAGTAGTCTTTCTTTTAATTTGAAATTCTAGAAAGGGGGGGGGGACAAAATTTTAATTTTGTTAGTTAGTTTGCGAGTTATTACTCTATTACATAATTTAATATTAAAACATTGCCACTTTTTTGAATTTTTAAAATATACTTTTGATGGTAGGCTCTAGGTAGCATAATCAATATTGTGTTTTCACCGATAACATCGACCAGATCAGAGGTGGCTAACTTGCAACTTCATTATATACCTATGTATGTATATTCGATCGACTATGTTTTTTAAATTTTTTTCGCAATCTACCTAATTCTTAACATAATATAATATCATTATTATATTGATTTTTTTGTACGCCAGATTTCCAAATGTTCCACTAGACATTTTCTTGGATTTCTCCAGATTTCCTAAAATTTCCTTTAATTTTCTTTTGGATTGTCTTATGATTTCCTTTCGAAAAAGTTGAAAAAGTAAGCTTATCTGTAATTTCTAAAATTTGGTTGGATTTCTTTAGATTTCCTAAGAATTCCTTAGATTTTCTTAAGTTTCGGCACAACTACAGAACAGTTCCGATATTTTAAGGTTTGAACTGATCTCCTAGCTAACCAAGAACCCAAATGTAGCGTCATGAGTTTTCAAATTACGCTAATTGATATTAACGATATTAAGAAAAAAATTAAAACATTGAAAATATCAGATAAATTTAATATCCATGCTGAAAAAGTTTTAGTAATAGTAGGCAATCAAAATCAAATTTTTAGAAAATTTAAAAAATTAAAAAATTTTATAAATCAAAAAAAATTAATATCTTATTTATATTTGTCTAATTAATCGCAAGAGTTGTGGAGATCAATTGTCCTGGAGGCAAATAATTCGCGATTCACATTAAGCGAGCGCCACCACGCGGAAAGAAATTAAGTTAATCTAATACGTATAGTTGGTATAGAAAGTTTTGTTTATAAACCAAGCGTTTGCATTCTTTTCGTATTCTATTTTGTGAATTATCATTTCACATCACTTTTACAGTAAATCTCAAAACAACATCAAGTGTACGTAATAGAGCTGCCTCGTTGTTGTCATTTTGTAGCGTCACAAGACGCCAATAGTTTGTACATAAACCATAAATTTGTACACTGTTGTTGATATTATTTGGAAACACCTCGTATACAGAAAATACAGAAAATATAAAAACTAATTCATTGTTGCTAACATTCGTCAAGATTTGCTAAGAATGTTTTGGAAAAAAGTAAAGTTTTATTTTAATTTAATTATTATTTGCATAAACTAAAACTTATAAAATTGATAATCATGCAACAACGACGATTGTTTCGGCCTCTAAATTAACGACGGCGGCTATTTTCAGGATCTATTTTTACGACGTCTGATGATTGAATTTTATATCCTGTTAGTTTGCTCCAATTTAAATATTGTAAATAAAAGCTAATAAAATACAATTTCTCCAACCTATTAATCTTTATAAATTTTTACTTTTTTACAATAAAGAAAAATGGAAACAGTAGCTACATAGTACATGCATCATAGGTAGAGAGGTATTATAGGTACTTAAAATTTCAGTAAGTGCCAAGTTTGGCATTTGATGATGTATTACTGGATTATGTTTCAAATTTATTTTCAAAACTGTCAAAATAGTATTTTATCGCTAAAATTGAACGAAAAATAGTTTCTTATTAATTTCTCTGTTTTCTATATATTTATTAATATCAAAATCAATTGTACTCACTTGAGATGGAGGTCTAAGAAAATTAATGTTTTTTTACTACTTTTTAATATATTATAGGTACATACGTAATATACCTAAATATTTTTAGCAATATCTTGCTTTTTGTACATCATAATAATATTTAAAATAGTGCAGGATATAAAGTTTGTAATAGTTAAGTTTACATAAAAATAAACAAAATTTTCTAGAAAACCTCGTGCTAAAATATTATTTTCAATCATCAAAAAAAACATTTGAAATGATAAATATATCTAAATTAATTAATTTGTTTATTAGTTAACTTTCGATCTAATTAGATAAATTATTATTAGAAAAATTAATTTGTTTATATGATAACACTTAGTTATTGACAGTAGGTTATTTTAGAGTTATTCAACTGGATCAATAAAGGTTACCAAAAATTGTATCACTAGTAATTATCCTGATGGAGTTAACACATACGATTATGTTTCAGTTTATTTTTAGAAAAATTTTGTTTATAATAATTAATAATATCTATATTAAAACATAGATAATAACAAATGCATGCCTGTTTTGAATGATTATTATCTCAAATCTATCTTACTTGATTTCTAAATTCCAGCATGTTTTTAATTGTATCTAACAAAAGCATATTGTTAAATGTAAGGATATTTAACTAACTTTCTAGTACAAAAAAAAGTAATAGTGCAATAAATTTAAGATAAACAAATTAATTTCAGCACTGGCTACTTCCTCAAAAAATCTCTTTTGATCTGTCATCAGTAATTATAAGTTAATTATTTCTAATTAAACTACAATTATGTTTTCCACTTAAAAGTTTAATAATAATGATAAATACATACTTCAATAAATTAACAAGCTATAAAAACAACTCAAAGCTTTTGCCACAAATTGAATTGTATTTCGCTTGTTAATTTCTCTAATTCTTTATTATTATGTTTATTTCAAACTACTAGTTTATATATTTAGATACTCTTGCATTCGTTCTTGCATAAATAATATTTACAGCAATTAAACCCAGAACATAAGAATGATTTCTTAGGTTAATCATCCAAGTAAAATTTAAAAAAAAAATTTGTTGACAAATAATAAATTAACGAATTAATTGTAATTTTAGAATGGTGGAGTGGATTCAATAACATTAAGACGGTCGCTCCGACGTAAAAGTTCTGGTAAGCTTCGAGGATCAGAAAATACATTGAAAAAACAAATGGATAAATCTTCTGATTTGGAGGAAAAGTCTGCAACAAAAATTCAAGCCGGAATACGAGGATTCCTGGTTCGAAGACGACAAACCAAAGCAAAAACTGTTTCGCAAAAATCCTCTTAAAATTTTATTTTATTACTTTTAAATAGTACATTAATTGGGTGTGATATTGGATGATCAAGAAGACGTAAAATAAATAGTTTAAATTTTATTTCAAAAAGGAAGATAAGTGTAGAAGAAAATTTGAATGAATTAAAATAAGGCATATTATGGCATTAAGTAGATGTGATTTAGTTTAAGTAAACATTCATAGAAAGAAAACAAATTTTTGCACTTCATTGTATCTCAATTGTGTCTCAAATGCACCAAACTGTCCTCCGGTCACCACCGAGATAGAGTAATCTAGTGAACACTGTGATAAGGTTCATGGTCGCAATCCGAATCAGCCTGCACTGAATTTCAAACGACCTTTGGTTACTCCATCTCGGTGGACTATAGCAATTAGGGTTTTATTATTATTAAATTGACCAATCAGAGTAATAATAATTAATATAAATTTTGGTAATTTTTTAAAATTTTTAAGTCAGCATTAATAATATAATAATTGCTTCATTTAGAACTCCCATGTGCTTGGTTAAAATAGAAAATTATTGAGATTATTGTATTTATCAACACAAAAATTATTAATATATTAATACATAGTCCATGGTGAACATTATGAAACATTAAGGCACTTGAAATAAATATTTACTAAAAAGTTATTACGTTATTACATCTTTATTTTAATAGGTATTATTAAAAAATTTAATAATTAGCATTCGTATAGGAAGAAAGTTTGCCAAGAAAGAAAAAGATTATCAGAATAGGTAATTTAATATATTTACGTAGATATTATAATATATAATTAATATATAAATTAATTTGTAATTAACGTGTAATATACTCGTAAGAAATTTATTGTACATTTTACGTAAATATTTTAATTTTAAACGACTTGACATTTGAAATTCCAATTTTTTATTTGTTTGCGATACAACAGCTTTATAAATATTTGATACAAAAATTGTATTATTGTTTTGCAGTTAATTATTTATTTATTTATTTAATAAAATAAGACTTGCAGATTAATCTTTACCGTGAAACAGTAAAAGCATAATTATTAATTGTGTTACCATAGGAATTATTCCTATTTTTATTACCACATTATCACGATTCTGTAAAATAATTACATTATGCAATATTTCATAATATTTTATACAATGAGCATACCTAGGTAATATATTAATTACAAATCGATAAATTTGCCACAAGGTTACATATTTTCAAAAAGTATTCTACTACTTAATGTTATAAATAAATAACTGAATGTAAATAACAAATCTACGAGGTGATTCAAAGGTAGTTATTCGTTAGATCGCTACAGGAATCTGAAAACCGAATAACTATTATAGTTATGTATGGAAAGTAATTCACTTCGACTAATAATTAATTTTGTAATTTTAATATATAAATAATAAAATTAAAATCAATGTGAGGAACAATTTATACAAAATCAAAATATGATTTTGGTTTTCTAGCTAAGTTTTTGCTAGAAAAAAATAATAAAGGATATCCTATTTTCCCATAGCTAGAAAAAATCTGATGTGGCCATCGCATAACTTTGCGAATTATTAAAAGTAACTCCCAATTTACCTCGGATAGAAAAAACTAAAATACTAAATCTTATCTGAGCAGCAGCAATAATTGTGAACATGGGCGTCCATTGGGGGAGCAAAGGGGGCAGCTGCCCGCCCCTGGCGTTTGCCTTAAATTGTTTTTAAACATTAAATATTTTGCCGACGCGACATAAGTTTTCAAAATTTTCTAAATAATTACAAAGTACATCTACCTAAATTGCAATTTTCCCTTTTTTTTTCTGATTTTGCCCCTCCCTGAAAAAGATCCTATATACGCCCATGATTGTGAAAAACATTCAGAAAATCAAAATAATAAGCCAAAACCAAAATTACAAATAAAAAAAATATATCATAAACAAGTAAAATTCTATGTACAAATAACTTTGCCTGTCTATATGCAATTTAGATTTTTTTAGAAATTTTTTAAAAAATAAAAAAATTTTAAATGGTTTTTTAAATTATTTTTAAAATAATTTTATAAAACTAAAGTTGTAGGTAATTTGATACTGATAATTTTTTGTCATAGTAAACTTTTACCTATTTCATTGCGTTTCGGAGTTATGATGGATTATGTTTTATTGTTTCAAGTAAGCCCCCGTTCCTCCATACGATTTCATTCATCTTCAATAGGCTTCGTGCCACAACAGATTAAAACTTAAATTTAAAATTTGGAGTTATTTAGTTACTTCGTCTGGTTGCTATCGTGTTCACCGACATGCATACGCTCACACACCCACACACACACACACAAACAGACTTTTTTTTAAAAATAATAGAAATGGTTTAACAGAACCTCAAAACATAAAAATTTGATAAATGAATGGGGGGTCATTTCTTTTTCAATTTCAGATTACAATTCTTTCCTTACTAAGGAGTTCGGAAGGTAAAAAAAAGGCTAGAAAACCATTTTATCCAAAACCGCTGGGATACCAAAACTACTATAAGTACATTTTTTAACAATTTATTTACTTATTTATATCTGAAAAGCCGATATAAAGTTAAACCAAAAATTGACATTGACGCAATAATTCATGGAATTGACAGTTTAAAATAATTTATCGTAAAATTAATAGCTAAAATTATTGCTTGCTATTTTTATAACAAAGCTACAAATATTTATCAGTTAATTTATTAAATATAACTGTTGTTTTGTATTTTACTATGTAAATTACTCTTTTATAGCGACGCTGGTAATACCTATACATTATAATTTTTCAGCATTACGATTAGTAACTGAAAATGAAAACCTTTCAGCATCAAGATTCGGTTCACCAAAATTTGCGGTTCCATCTACAGTAGGATTTGTTTGCGTTTTTGTCATTTTGAAAATGCCACTATCTGCATTTAGCGCCCGCCCTAGTTTTTACGCCTTTTTTTCAAAAAGACAAATTGCCCAACCGTTAAACTTTGCATAAGATGCCGCTCTTTTATTATGGTTGGTTTCTTCAGAAGTAAGAATTACTAATATTTTTTTAAGCTTTTAGGCAAAAACTATTGTATTGTGATTTTAGCCAAAAAAAAGTATAAATTTTAATTAATTTAGTATTTAACTTATCAATATTTGGTCACATTAACAGTCAAAATGCCGTCATTTAGATTTTCCGCCCCAGACAAAGTCTGGATAGTCTGCCCCTTGGAGCGGGCCCTGCTGAGTCTCTAAACAAAGTCTCTAAAACGTCACTAAAAGCATTTATTAAATAAAATAACTGAAATTCGAATTAATAATAATCTGTAGCGATCAAGATTCGCTGATTATTATTAATCCTACCAGATCTCTCGGCGATGAAATACGAGATTAATTACTTTCTATATAATTAAAGGACGGTAAATGTACTAAGCAATATCGGAAGAGTCTATACTCGAAACTCAAGAGAAGAAGATTATCCGTTATATCAAAGAAAAAAGGATTCGAAGCAACTAAGAAAATTAAGAGAGGATATAGTTTAGTGATTCTTGCTGGTGATTGCAGGCAACTGCTTTCTATTATTCTTAGAAAAGCAATGGCTGATAATCTGAAGGCGTGCCTTTAAATCGCTACAGCTTTGGAAATATGATAAAACTTTAAACTTAACTTCAAACATGAGGATCCATTTACAGCAGGATGTCAATGTCTGATTTGCTGATCAATTGCTTGCTTTAGAAGATGGGCGGCTGGGACGGCGGATGGAAAAAACAATCACGCTAACACAAGACTTCTACAATATTGTCGACTGAATAAAAAAGCTTTTCTAATATTTAAAAATAAAAAATCAATTACAAAAAAACCTGATAGGGAAATGTTTCACATTGTAACGGTTCAGAATTGGGTTACGATAATTTTGATTTGTTTATTGTTGGTGGATTTCTAGAAATATGAAATTATGTTGGAGGTCCTGTTTCGGATATTTTTATCAAAACACATTTTTTGTCGTTAAAATTTTCAAGTTGACAAATTTTTAATTTTGATCTTTTGAAAGAGATTTTTGAATTAGCCAAGTGCTACGAAAGTGGGTTTATGTTTTTTTTGTTAGCCCTTCCGATTATTGGGATTCATTCGTTGCACTTAGCATTGAAGATTGCTATCGATTTGAAGATATTTAATCTTATCTCCTTTGGAGGATTTAGTATTCATATTTCTTTTGTAAGTACAAATTTTTAATTTCGTAATACAAACTATGTTTGTAATTTTTATTTTAGTCATCATTACAACTTCTTGAAAATACGAAAATTACTATAAGGAAAATTGACCCTCAACCACATCTGCGAGGTAATTTTGGGAACCCTCTAATGTTTTTTTTCTTCTCTACGCCAATAATTGTTTTAGGGTCTTTGTTTTACGTCCTACATCTGCGAAGATCTTTGTTTTGCGTCTTAACTTCCGTTAGTAAACTGCTGTCCAAGTATAACCATTCTTTGTGTCGTTATTATTACATCGGTAATCGTCATTTCACGGGAAGAATAATTGACTGCATACATTTCAATTTTGGGAAACTTCAATCCGTTTCAACCCTAATTTCACAAGTGGAAACATCTACCATCTTAGTTGTACCGTTAACTACCATCTGCCAGGACTTCGTATCAGCTCAAGATAAGTGTTTCGTGCCGTCATGTTATTTGTTATTAATTGTTATTGATTATTTTTGTTGCGCCGTAATTTTGGTTAAACTATATTTACCACCATTAGTCACGAAATTGTTTTTGCCTCCTAATTGGAGTGGATTGTATAAACTTGTGTAAGACCATATATAGCTATATTGGGTTATTGACGCTTTTCGCAAGAAAAGCTATTCGCGACTTTTTGTTACCATTTATTTTTTTTTTGGGTTAGATCAAACTGAAATTTGGCGCTATTTTTAGTATTCAATATAATCACTTTAACCAATTCAAGTGTATATTCTTGTACCACTTTCACTTTTCCTTTTTTTTAGTTTTAGTACGCTACCGTTCGTGGTTCAGGTAGTAGCACGCTTTGGGAGGTTGATTTTTAACCACGTGGCGCCTAGGGCAAAACATTCCATCCTCCCAATTAATATTTTTATCAGTTAAAACTCGTCAATCACCTTTATTTTTTTTTATTTTAGTAGCTAGCCAGGGCATTGCCAATTTTACCCTGAGATTGGGATTATCACCATCAATCCCTTGCTCAATTTTGAGCGTGGCAACATACATTACCAATGTGAAGCGCGGAGTAATAATTGCCATTGCGCAATTTTGAATTTCATGAAATATTAAATCCAATTTGATGTCTTCAAGGTATAAAGTTGAATCGTGGTGAATACATTTTTGTTGTAAGTAAATTAATTTGATTTGGGTGAATGGTTTTTCGCCAGTGTTGAACTCTTGAGTTGATTTAATTGTTTTGTTTGTTCCTAAAAGAATAAGTTAATTGATGTTTGATATTAAGGCATATATATAGTTAACAGATATTTTTCTAAATTGATAAATTGTTCAGATAAAGATTCCAATGTGAATAAATTAATAATATGTATTCGTTTGTGAAAAATTATGAAAGTATGTAATTGGTGGTCAGATATATGACATTTTCTAAAATACGTATCTAATTTTTGTTTGAATAAAAGTCCGATATAAAATTTATAAAGGAAGATAATTCTGGGTTGAAGGTAGAGTATGATGGAGAACATTTTTGAGTAATTGCCTGAAAATCCATTATTGAATATTTTAAGTATATGTATGTATATATAGAGGGACAGCCATTAACAAATATTTGTCACAAGTTTTTGTTAATGGCTCTGTTACGCCATCTAGTAGACGGTGTGATCTCTACGTTTTAATTTTTAATTTATGGCTGATCCTTTATATACAGGGGGGTATTTTTACAAAAGTAAGTTTTTACATGTTAATTTCCTATGTTCAGCTAACTCATTCAGCACCATGTATATAGAGGACCAAAAATAAAGACGTAGAGATAACCCCCTCCACTAGATGGCGTAGCAGAGCCATCAAGAAATACTTGTGACAAGTATTCCCATAAGAGCTGTCCCTCTATATATACATACTCTTTGGTCGTACCTATAACCTATTAGATGTACTATGCTTTTTGAGATGATTCATGTAAAAATATTCTGTAAAAGTTAAATACAAAGATGAGATTTACGAATACAAATGGTTGATGAAATGAAAAATTTGATTAATTAATAAATACATATAGATTGGATCGAATTGATAATAATTGATGGACGAGGAATTAAAAAATTATGAAAGCTTTCCTGAAAATGCACATGGAATTATCTAAGAATTCTAAAAAAAAAGCTAAAATGGTTTATATTGAAGTACTACGTCGGTTCAAAATTATTCGAATGGCTATAGATACAATTTTGTGTACTTAATTAATAATACGTTCGGGTTTGATTTAAACATTTTAATAAGAAACATAGATTAAATTTGAAAAAATCATTTGTTACTCCAATGTTTTATGATTTTATAATTATTTTAAAATCGATCAAAGATGAAATCAAATGTGTTCAATTTTTAACAAATTTTGGGGACAAATAAAATTGATTTTTATTTTGAATTTTATTTTAGTTTTGTATAAGCCATATTGAACAAGTAAAACTGATTAAACTAAGAATAGTCCTGAAATCCTATTAATAGGTAAGATTCTCTTGTTCTAATGCAAAAAAAAAGGATTCAAGGACTTCAACTTCAAGAACTTCAACTTAAAGAACAACATTTAAACTTTTGAAATTTTTTTTGCGTTGTTCGGATTTTCATGTCAAGTTGGTGTCTCCCTGGTAGCAGTTGATCGTCTTTTTGACTAGAGAAGTAAAAAAAATTATCTTTTTTAATTGGAAGGAAATTTTAATTGCTATACACATAACCATCAATGCAAGGTTCAATTATTATTTTCAATAAGCGCACATAATTATGTCGTATAAGATATATGCACATAAAATAATGAAACTGACGCTTATTTTAACTTTTTCAATTAATGATTGGTGTCAAACCGTTTAAACAATGCAATTATTGTATAAAGATACCAAAACAATCATTCTTGGATTTCTAAAATACATTGTAGAGAATAATTATAAAAGTTATATTGATTACGAATTAATAACAATTATATATAAAAAATGTAAGTCATGGATGATAACCGATAACTTAAATGAAAACATGATAAAATTAACTTAATGTTAATTATTAATTTGTTAATTTGAAATGGTCAAATATTTTTATTTGAAAATTAAATAATAGGGTTCATATGAGCATCTTATAACTATCCGGTTCTGTAATCTATTAGCATGATAGGTTCATGAGGTTTTTGTTTTTATTATTGTTTAATTTCAAAATTTTATTTTCACGTGTTGCAACTATGGTTTTGCTAAACAAGAAGGATTATAAATACTTATAAAATATGCCCATTTTATCAGTTTTAATTATTCCTGTTTTCTTATATTGTATTCCAATCTTTTTGGCAGTAGTCAGCACTGTACTTAACCTTTATTGTTTTACGCCCTTTTAAAAATCTGTTCTAAATAAAACGTTGCAGCGATCTTTGAAGTTGTAACAGACAAACACTGCCTAAAAAAGAAGAAGAAAAGAAAAAAGAAGAAAAAGAAGAAGAAGAAGAAGAAGAAGAAATAGAAGAAGAAAAGTAATTAATGTAATAACTTTTTTTTTTGTTTTTTTATATTTCATAATAATTCACGTAATGTACTTGATTTTTTTTGCAAATGTTACACTTTAAATTTACATACGGTAAAATGTAATAAATGCGAGATAATAATATGCGGAACATAAATTGAATCAGATATACACAACTGTTTATATTGTTATTTTGTCACTTTCATCATTCATATTTTAGTGCAGCCCGTGATAACAAGCTGTCTGACCTAATCAGGTCAAGTAGATAATATTAGCTATTTACACCACGTGGATTAAATGAAATTAGTGGGATTTGAATATGAATGAGATTTTTATTCAATATGAATACGATTTCAATAGGTGAAAAATGTTTAAGAGATTAGGTTTGCATAGATCTAGAACAGTTCAACAGTGTATATTGTTAAACAAAATAAAAAATATGGTAAATAAAGAAAGCTATAACTTTGGATAAATTTGTAAATGTTAAACTCAATTTACTTTATAAAGGTATATTAGGATTGTTCTATAAGTTCCTAAAAAATAAAAAACAACTTTTTTTTACCAAATCTCAATTGATTTTTCAACCTAGTCTCCTTTTGGGTTGATGCACTTAATTCAACGATTTTCCAATTTTCGGATGCCTTTTAAAAGATACGATTTCTCCAACCTTTCAAAATAATAGCTTGTTTCGCGGATGCCTTCATCATTAGAGTCGAATTTCTTTCCGCCGAGTCATATTTTTAGGTTTAGAAACAGAAAATAGTGGCAGGTGGCTAAATCTGGAGAATATGGTTGATTGGAATGCAATTCGTTTCACACGATTACGTTTGTTGTCAACTGTGAGCAAACGCGACACACATCGCGCGGATAGCTTTCTTATGTCCAAATGCTTTTTCAAAATACTGTGTACATTTTTTGCTCTCTGATCTTCTAATACTATTCCATGGGTTTTATCGATCAGCACATGGAATTCGCTTTTTTTCATGTAATTTTAATGTGACCATCTGAAACATGGTACTTGCCAAATGATGTTCGAGATGGCATTTCTACTAACTACATAGTTGCAGGTCGGAAATAAATAACAACAAACTGAAAGTGTTTTAACTTCAACCAAAGACGCAATTTGAGATTTTTGTTTAAATTAATTAGCTGAAATAAAATATTTTTAAAAATTTAATCCATGCACGGAATTACCTACCACATGAGCTAATTCCGCACAAATAAACGTTTTGGTAATATGGATTTTTCATAGATTACTTTGCATTTTATTTTATATTTTTGTTATACAATTATTGAACAAACATATAAATATTCTTCTACCATTTCAAGATTTCTTAATTTCAAATTGACAAAAATACAAAGGAATTCGACATTTCTCATCTATATTTTTTAGCCTTTATAATGGGTCATTAAGAAAAGCCCGAAACGTCAGACAAAATTATTTGTCTGAATTTCTGAAACTGAATTTCCTGAAATTATCCAATTTAATCAATGACATCTAAATATTTTCATTTTTCAATATATTAAGTTTTTTTTTATAAATTGAAGAAAAATGAAACTTCGCAAATGAAACAATAATAAAAAACCTCTTAATCTAAAACATGTCATTGTCATTTCAATGGAAAAAAATTTGCATCGTTTCAGTTTATGTTTTCTTCTTAAATTTGTTTACAATACGTATAGTGTCGAGGTTTTTGGGTGAAAGTTGATAAGAGCTCGTCCCATGGAAAGATTGACGGTGGACATTGATTTTGTAAGCTTTGCTAATTAAAATAAAAATAAATTAGAAAATTATTTTGATTAACCCTTTCAGACCCAGGGTACACTGGGTGTATTTTATTTATTTATTTATTAATTTTTTTTGAAGTTGGTGATAAACTTATATGTTAGATAGCAATCATTTCTTAATGAAAGAACCACAAGGAATTCAATAAAAATATAAAAAATGTTCTATGAGTAGCATATACTTTGATAATAAATTAATTAAAATAAAAAGTGTATAAAATCATTCCCCTGTCAAACAGCTTATACTTGAGTATAAATTTAGTTAAGAATAACTCAGCCAAATATCAATATAAACGCATAATTTTTTTTTGCTAGTTGTTATCATACTAAACTTGGTCTACAAATAATAGTCACCTGTTTAAATCTGTTATCATTCGTTTTATAATGGTTTATATATTAGGTCAACTTAAGTTTACTTAGCTGTATTTTCTTATTTAGAAATCAAAAAATTATGAAACTCCCCTAAAACACTTTTTATAGCACAGTAATACGAAATTTAAAAAAAAATAATGTTTTCCATCAGCCAAAAAAAGTCGGGTCTGAAAGGGTTAAGAAGAATTCTAGTGAAATTTAATATTTTGAAAAAATTAATTAATTTAAGTTAAAAATTTAAATATTGCAATGTCGAAATTGTTTAGATAAGGGCTAGCTGATAAGCAGGTATCATTTAAGTTTAGACGGACATTTTTTATTATTGGATTTAATTATTGGATTATTATTAAATATCACAGCAGTACACAAATCTAGGGTAAAATATAATAAATAAAATATAATAAAATTTCTAGCAACGCCGGTCCACATTTCCACACGCTGTAGAAATGAACCAAATTAATAAATTCCAATTCCAATTTGAATTTAGTTTTAAAAAAAATTTCTTATTTTAATAGGGACGCAAATCACACTGATAAATCGACCATTCGTAGCCACTATCAAAATTATTTTCTATGCTACTTTTAAAATATTAATGTAAATTTTTTCAATTGAACTATACAAATCTAAATTTTAATTATCTCTTCAATGATACTAAGTAATCTCTCATCACTTGGAATCGATTCAAATTTTATCCAAATTTGGGAGAAACAAATTCCAACAATATAATCAAAAATCTTTACTCGCAAATAAAATCAATTTTTAGTCTTCAAAATCACAAAATCTCACAGAATTTCAAACAAACTTCAGTAGACAAAATGTTTTCTCAACTCCGTATATTTTTCAATATTTTGATTCTTTTTCAGAAATGCCCCCTGCGTTCGGAAATCATAAATAATTATGTTGTTGGCAAAACGTCTCGTCATTAGCAAATATAAAATTATTTACAAAATAAAAAACAACAAAATATTCACAAAATTTATCAAACCAAATAATTCAAAAATTAATGGGAATTATTAGGAAACGCCACAATATATTGATGAATATACTAAAATATGTTTTCTCTTATTCTCAGATATTTATAGATTTTTGATGTAAAAAATCCCAAAATTTTTCTACAAATATTATTACCAAAAAATCAATAACTTTAAATCCCCATCAATTTGTTATGGCACAGTAGTGTAAATATTAACAATTATTATGCTAATAAATAATGTTCTCTTTTACCCAACTGGTTTATAGTATTTGCTATTAGTCTATTATAGTGTTTCAAAAAGTTTAAAAAAATAACAACAAAAAAAAGTAAAAAAATAATAAATATAAGTAGTTATAAATTTAAAAAATTTTATATAAAAAAATTTAACATTGCAGATATATTTAACTTTAATAATGCAGGTCTGAAAAGCGACCAAGTCGAAGATTTTGTACTTTGCCAGGTGGATGTTCTAATTATAAAATATCGGTAACTTTGCGGTACTGAAAAATTAAAAAGAAAATTCACAGAGAACTTTTATAAGCGAACTAAATATTTTACTGGAGTCGAACTGAAGATTTAGTAGAAAGTTGAAATAACTTTTTTTAAATTTAAGCGTTTTGTGTATAGGCAATAAAAAATATAACAAAATTAAATTTAAATATTTTTTTTATTTTGTATAGTTCATCGTTTTATAAATATATCAACTTTTCTCAATTTGAGATCCGTTACGTTTTTTCGTTTTTTTGTTTTCATATTTTCATAAGCAAATAAATATTTACAATTCAACAAAGAAACAATTAAAATTTTGCTAATTTAATACAATAGTAAAATCATCACAAAAGCTCGCAAAAGCGTGCATTTCATTCAAAATAAATATAGTATGCAATTCTATTACGTAACTAAATTATTACGACAATTATTTAATACTGATGCGGAAAGTATTTGTATAATTGAGATCATTGCTTTAACTTGTACAATAGATCATGGATAACATTCGAATGTACGAGTGGAACAGCCATAACATCGTTCGTCGGCTTTGCACATCATTCCATCGCCGCAATGTCCTAATATACCAAGGGGTCCTCCACATCTTTCTCCTGGACCCTGTAACAAAGCAAAATTATTAAAGAAATTGTACTGATTACTAATAAAAGTTTAAATTGTTAGTGTTCTTATATTAAACCACAAAGTGAAACATTTTGCTAGACAATTAATTGATATGAATGTAACAATTAAAAATTTAACAACAATATAGCATATCTACATTAAAGATGTTGTGGTACAATGAACTTTCGCAAAAAATAAAATTTGTATAAATAAAGTTTTATTTTTAATTATAATATTATCTCAATGCATATTTTATTGCAAGTTGACGTTGTATAAAAAGATTTTTTGATTAAGCATAAAATTTTTATAATCATAACAAATTAATTTGGAGCATACAATATATATTTTACGATTAGAGGAATGTGATGAAACATATAGATGAAAGATAGTTTTAAGTAAAAGAAATAAAAATACAAAAAGTTAACTGCACATAATTTTAACTGGCGTGCAAAAGATGCTTTTGACGCTTCCTTGCCCTTTGATGTTTAATATGAACAAATTTACTTTTGGTATTTAGAATATTTTTATTGCCAATTTTTAGTACTGTTCGGTACTTAATCTTTTAAGTCTCGACAGCTTTCTTACTCAAAATATACAATGTATTTTACTTTTTACATGTTACATTCAATTTTCAGAAATTCTTTATTTCTTTATTTCTTTCTAGTTTATAAATTAAAGTTTCCTTACCTTCGCACACACTCTTCTATTACAGTAATCCCTAGTTTCTCCTAAAGTGCAAATTTCATCGGGTTCCTTTTCACAATCTTCATCTTGAGAGCATGGAACACATACCATTCTGGCATAAATCCTATAACAAAATATTTTATTAAAAATTTATTTGGAGCAATGCTGAAGTAAAATAAAGAAATTGATAACTTCTCAATTGCATACAATAACAATAATTATATTTACAGTTAGTGATAATACCAAATGTTGGCAGATAGAAGCAGTGTTCCTCCAAAGTTCAAAAGTTAGAACCTTTGTAAGAATTTGTTGATATTTTCGACGAATTTGAGACAAATTATCAAATTGTATGATGTTAAGTTAAGTAAATTATCTAACATAAAGAAAAGTAAGTTCAACTTAATAATAAATTAGCAAATAAAAAGTACAAATTTGTTGATAAAACAACTAATAATAAATTAGATATTTATAAAAATCGTGATTAAATTAATTAGAAACATTTATATCTAAAAAAAAATTAAAAAATAATTATGTAATTTTTATCTACCGTTGTCGAACTTCAGTATAAAATCTCATTTTGATTTGTTAATGACAGCAATCATAAATTTAAGTTCGTTGCTACTAATACTTACATATTCAAAAGTGATAAAATAACAAAAGTAAAGATTAAGGGTAGGAGTAATGGTGAAGACCGCATCTCTTTGAAGGCGGTCGCACTGGGGTAGATACAACTGTACGTGTACGAACCTGAAAAAAGTATGTCAACAGTTAGTGAAATTATTACATAATAAATTTCATTTATATTGCAAAAGAAAACAATAGAAATGGATATTTTTATTTAAAATTTAATTAACATCAATTAATTATGTTTAACTTCCCGAACAATTAAAATAAGCAAAACTTTAACTTGTTTACATTAAAATTGGCTTAATGAGCAATAAATCGTCATTTTCTAGCTTTACTCTATAAACAGTTAGCAAAAGTATTGAACATGTGTTGATTATTTGCCATTGGAATTTGGAACATAAACATAAAATTTTTTTGTTAATAATTTATTGTAATCCTTAATTTTTTCCAGTTCTTTCCAATTAAATGGGGTTTTTCGAATTTTTTAAATATACAATCAAAAATATACCTGTTGTGTTTTTTCGCCAGGATAACTCCAATAAGCTTGTCTTCTATTCAACAGACTTAAAATTCCTACACAGGCACAAGCACAATAAATTTTTAAGCACATCTATACCGCAATAAGAAGCTTTAACAAAAAATCTTAAACACTGCTAACCGTAACTTAATCGCAACTTAAAAGTGAGCAAATAATTTATAAACTTAATTTTGTAAGGTCGCACAATGTTCCTTTATACTTAAAAAATAATTGAAGGAGTAAGAAGCATGCCCAAGTCGAACGCTACCCAAAGACTAATAATCCTTCTGGCTAGCTATCCACCACTTACTTGGCTATTATCAAACTCTACTATCAAATGTGAGCGCATGTTAACAACATTTCATATTATAAACTTTTAATTTACCATGTATTTACTACAAAAATTAAAAGTCAAATAAACAAAAACTTTGCAATCTAAATTTGAATTTTGAACCATCGATATTTAATAATAGTTTGAATAAAAAGCAATTATTAAATATACCAACATGATTATGTACAAATACAAAAAATTTTAATGCTAGATCAGGAAAATAAAAATTATAACAATTTTAAAAAAATAGTGTGGCAATAGAAAAATTGAAAAATATAACGGAAATTCTATGTACCTATGCATATTATTATTATTTGGAAATATATAATTTATTTGCAATTAATTAAGCAGTTACGTAACTGTCTAGACTTTGCACAGGTAAAAATAAATAAAAATATTGGAAAAGTAACTTGTTTGTTTTAATATACTAGATGTAGCAATCGCGTGGTCTTAGTTAATATTTCATATTTAAAAAAAATTTTAAATCGAATCTTTTAAAGAAGTTTGATGGATTCAGCTTCATACAACTTATTGATTGCCAATAAACCTGGTTCTAAGCCTGGTCACGCCAAAGAAATTGCTGTGATCAAAACTCCAAGATCAATCTGTGGTGAACGCAATTAGAAATTAGCCCATTTATTTATTCCCCTAATAAATCGTCTTGACTTCTACCAAGCTGATAGCCAACGTTCGTTCAGCAAAAGAAGAAGATGAAAACAGTATGCGGTTTCTAAAAATGCTGTGTATAGATGGAACTTTCACCTAATATTATTATTTAGAATTACTTATAGAAAAAAAAAATATTATCAAAAAAAGTTTAATATTAGTTGATTTTCTATTGGATTAGTACAATCGCACTTTGTACTTATATGATGTACTCCTATAAGTTTATTTAAAAAATTCTAGTAATTAATATAAATTATTCATATTAGGTAATAGTTATTTCATGGTATATTGCATGGTATAATATGACAAAGTAAAATTAACTTTTGTAGCAAATTAATAAATCACATAATAGTAAAAAATGTGTATTGATCTGCGAGATTTACTCAATAATAATTAACGAGGACTTTGAAATCAATGTTGTATTGGTCAATCAGTGTCATATAAATAATTTCATGTCTCCCCAAAACTGAAAGGTTGTAAGTAGTATTATACAGCTCATTCACGGCTCAACGGCTTTGAACAAAAGGATAACAAAAGGATCAAGTTGAATTGCATACCTAATAATTGGTCAATTTAGTACTTATGCCCCTGACCCGCAAGTTAATAGCATTATATTACTCGAAATAAATTTAAACTCCCCTAATAACTCTATAGCTTTAATCAATTATTTGCCTATTTGACTTTAATGAGTTAATAGTAAAAAAATGAAAGACATTTTTTTCCAATTAAATTGAGTTACCAAAGTCACCACACTTCGATTGTAAAATTGTAGTCTTGGTCATATTTAAAACAATAATAATCACTTTGCCAAGCAAGATACTACGTTTAAAGATAGGTTGGTTGTAATAATTGCAAAGCCTGTGCCATATAATTTTGTATAGCCCGCATATCCGCAGACATATATTATTTTAAAATTACGATAAGGTAGCAGGTCGTGAACAATTCATTAAATTTTATGTCGACACCACCATCGGAAATTGCAGTTGCAAATACTACTGTATATATTTAATTCTACCTAATAATTTAATATTGTACTCAAATTTATAAAATTTAAAAACTATTTATTACAAGCACTTGATGATTTTCAAAAATGACCTCACGTAAATTTACTATTTATTAAATTATTTAGTAACAATCATATAATTTAGCATACCTACTTCCTGTTTCATTCAAACTATTAAGCTATAAATATATTATACAAAGGTTTGTATTAGACACACATTAATCATTATAAAATATATTTATATGTTTTAATAAACAAATATTAATTCTTAAGTGATAAAATACCAGTTTCTATTATTTAATATATTTTTTAACTTTTTTTATCATTTATACAATTTAATGTTTTCATTATTATTAGAATTATTAATTATACTATGTATTTTTTAAATTACTCTATCTCAACTTCTGTTGATATCATTTTATCATTCACATAGACTTCTAACTGGTTACCTATGACCAGCGAATTTAAATGGATAATTTTGCTATTACAGATTACCAATAATAGTACAAAAAATATAATTTTCTGCTCTTGAAATAAAACTTAAAATTTGCTTTACATAATTATAAAATATTAAGAAGGTAATTTTTTGTAGCTCTGCAAAATCTATACTATAGTATATCTGTAAATTTTGTCAAAATTGAACACCAGATGGTTTATTTCTGCCCGTTTACACCATCAATTCTTAAAATTTAAGCTTCCCTTAAATATTATTCTATTATTATAGGAACACCTAAATTTAAGTCTAAGAAATTGACATCTTACATTGTCGCTTAACCTCAAATTATAGAATTATTTAAGCGATTTATTAATAAAGTACCTATTACCTAAATTATTAAACAAATGCGGTATTACTAAATTTATGGAAAGCTTAATCAAATCTTCTCTTAAAAATAATTAAGAGCCGCTTAGATATAAGGATCACATTTAAGCAAAAGTGCGGTGCAAAAGGATATTAATCCAATTGAAAATTCAAATTCTATTTCAATTCATTCATACACTCAAAAAATGTATAATAATGTAGAATTAATTCTTTACGATACGAAATATCAATTTTTTCGTTTAATATAAATTTTCTATGATTAAGAATTACTACTGTATTATTGTAAATAGATTCTCATTATTTTTAACTATTAAATTTTTTAGGTATGCAATTTTTTATATTGTAAAATGGTCTATCTTTATAGTTTAAAGGAGTGATCTATTACAGTTGAAGTATTAAAATTTGGTTTTTAAGGACTAGGGGATCAAAAAAAAAGCCTAATTAATTGTTTACCTAATAAAAATAATTAAACTTATTTTTAAAAAATGTAGATTTATCCAGACATGAAAATAATTAATCAAGTACCGAGTAAATAGATACTTGTTTTGCGTGTTTAAAGAATTTTAAAAAATAAATAAATAATAAAATAAATTAATTTTTAAAATTTATATTAAAAGTAAAATATATTCCATACATGGAAGTGCAGCATAATGCATTACTTACCGGTTGCAATACTGTCATAACTAAAAATTCCCACAATTTAAATTAATGTTTTGAGATGTGTCCGGTCTAATAGTGTATTTATTTAAATATTATTAAAAATCCACAAACCTCTTCGTACCCAAGATATCATAGTTGATATCTCCAATAATCTATTTTTTCCAGATGTGATATTGTTAAAAGCGGCAGCTTCATAATTATCATATTTTAATATGATACCTATTCATACATGCGTAAGAAATCTACATCAACTTAGTGCAGTAAACTTATCACGTAATAATTTTACAATTACAGAAATTGTAGAAATCCCAGATGCAAAAACTTGACATTTTTTGTTTGTTATAGTCCGTGTTCGATTTGGAAGTTTACGGCGCTTTTGGTACTAACGTCTGTTCTTTTATTAGTAATGATTGGTTTAGAAAGTTAGTATTGGTACCAAAAGCGCTGTTTATATTTACAAGTTACAAGTAATTAATAAAATATTTTTGAAAAATATACTGTTTGGTGGTGATAGTTATGTTCAAATATAAGACAATTTTCAAATCAAAATGAATTAAAATCACTTACGCAGCTTAAAGCGCACTTTATTCACATAAATATAGCAGAATCAAAATAAATCTCGATCGACCGCCCTTGCTGTCATCTTGCTAATGGAAGATTATATTATTAAATTACTCAATTAATAAACCTTTCTTAATTTTCATACTTGGTCAAGGATCGAACCTGCAACTACGCTAGCATTATATTTATTACTCTGTCGGAACACGGAGCCGGACATTTGAACGCGGCCGGTTGAACGCAGCCGGTTGAACGCGGCCATTTGAACGCGAGGACGTTTGAACGCAGGGACATTTGAACGCGAGAAATTATATCCAACTGCACCCACCCCCCCTTATTATATTTAAATATTATTATTCCCTCTCAGATTCCTTCGCTCTACGTAAGAGCATAGTGACCACTTATTTTTCTTTAGAAGGGTTCTCTAGGCAGATACAGTACTCCTCATATTATTAATTAAATGCCATACATTATTACTAGGTTACCGATACATTTAGCTTAGGGGACGTCCTTAAATTACGCGAAGCGTTTAAGGGGAGTTGAACAGAATCTCACCCAATCTCAGGTGGGGAAAAGGAGGGGTCTCGGAAAATATCACGTAATTTGTTACTGTAAAATTGCGAGAAAACTGGGTTAAATTGTAAATAAAACAAACCATCTCACGTGAGATTAGAGTGGAGTGGTTCAAGCCAAATTTCACAACATCTCACCAGGGGGGGAGTCAAAAATTTGCCAAACTCGCTTCACGTAATTAATAGACGTCCCCTTACTTTAGTTACCTTAGGTAACTAACCTGCTAATGGACTAGAGATTGGTCTTGTCTTTTTCTTTGGAGGGCAGTTTACATTTTTTTTCAGCTATCCGTAGTCGTTTGTGCAGAATACCATCCCACATTTAAATATAACAACGGGGGTGCAATTGCATCTAATTTCTCGCGTTTAAATGTCCCTGCGTTCAAACGTCCTCGCGTTCAAACGTCCCTGCGTTCAACCGGCTCTGCGTTCAAACGGCCGCGTTCAACCGGGTGCGTTCAACCGGCCGCGTTCAAACGTCCTAGACCGGTCGGAACACGACATTTACCCTCCTGGGTTTCGTAGTTTAACAGGGTTTCACAATATAGGAGGGAAAATGTCGTATTCCGACATTGTAACATGTCGTGAATACAAAGTCGTCGCTGTCAAGTCAAAATCTGCTATGTGGAAGATTTTAAAATCTTTATATTTGGTACTTATATGACAGATTTTAACAAGCTGCATTCCCACAAAATCAGTTTCTTCGAAAGTGTAAAAAATAGTTTAAAACTATTACTTGTTTTCTTTTCAACAGCATGACAAAAACTCTACTGATATGGTTTAAATTTTGCTGTCAATACTAAATCATTCATCATCTCCAATTTTCAAAAGAGTTGCTATAATTATGATATGTAAAAAGATACTTAATTGACTGGCCTTTCATATTATTATAGAATATAATAGAAACTAGATTATCCTCTTTTATCCTTATAATAATTCTTCTAATTATCACTAAAATTTTGCTAGCTTACTATTTATGTTCCCTTTTTCTTCTTCTCTTTATTCGTATAATCTTGTTTTCTTCAATTTTTTATTTTTTTGGTTTAATGAAAAAATCAAGACAAAATTACTTAGGTTCAGTAAATACTAGATAGGTGAGCAAAACCTACTGCTATAAAATACCATGCTATGATAATCTAATCCGCAAATTTTGCCAAGAGAAGCTAATACGCGATTTTGTTCATTTGCACAAAAGAATTGTATATTTACATTATGTAATGCAGTTGTAATCTACCAACAAGATATTAATGTATGTTTAACTTTAATTACATAATATTATTATACATTTATATCATTGTATCAACGAAATTAGAATAACTTACGTATTACACATAACATTATGTTTCGGCTCAAATGGTACGAGCATGTAATAAATTATCAATTATCACCAAATAAATAGGTATTTCTTGAAATATATCATAAAAATAATAAACGTAATTATTGTGACGTGAAATTATATCCAAATATTTCCTATATTCAAATTTCAAAACAAATCCAGATTGCATATCCAGCTCATTAGGTCAAAAGTTTTCGACAGCTCTCTTCTCTAACTGTTATAAATTCGCATGTTCGATAAAATTAATATTTCAAAATACAATTAATAAAATAATATGTTACATATAATCGTAAGATACCAATAAAATCATATAATATATTTTTATACGTCCGGGAGTAGAAGTCCGTTTTTTGATCACATAAATTGTGATAGAAGTACCTAGTAATTAATTATATTAATGATTTTTTAATTTCGTTGAGACGCTTTAGTAAAAAGTTTGATTTTTAAATGTAGATACTTACTATTATTTTTGCTTGGTTTAATAAATAAAATGTGGAACTCAATCCCCCCATCCCTACAAGGCTTTGGTTGGCTTTAATTTCTGTACACGAAAACATATTTGGAAAATAAATTCAAATTATTCATAGAGGAAACTGTTAAAATACTTTTCATTTTTGACAATGTGAAAAGCTTTGCTACACCACTGGCAGTGGTAACATAATATTACTTATTATTATATACCTCCACGTCAATAGCAAACATTTTACAATAATTGACTCTTGTAAATTATTTGAATCCAAAACTCCAAGTGTTACAATTATATAATCTGTTATAGTTAAGATAAATTATTATTGATGGACTGCCTATCCGGAACTTTTTTGATATATTTCCCCCCCTCGAGGTTTATGGTCTAAAAGATTTTACTATAAAGGTCACCGTATTTATTTTTAACTTTAAGTCAAAATTAGACTTTGAACTTACTTATCCTTTTAATTAAATTTATCTAATTTTTTTAATTAAGTAAATATAATAATTGTGTCCAATTAAGCGTTCAGGTATCCAGCAAATCTTGGATGATAAATTTAAACTTTCTTTTAAAATTGTATTTTCTTTTAATATAATTATGTGTGAGAATCAAAGTAAAATAATAAATATATTTAGATCTCGCATACATGTATGCATATTATTAGCCCATTGGTTAATGACCATGTACATAACCGCTCAAATATTTCTAGCCAGAAGTAAGAAGAATGCACAAAACTGTTATTTTGTACTGACGATTCATACCTACTTCATCTTTATTAGTCTGTATCAGCTTTTATTGGCAAATATTCAACATTTCTTTTCTAAATTTCATTTTTAATGCTGGACCATAAAATATTATTTTAAATAAATTTTGTACTTACTCCATATGTTAAAGATACCAAATGCAGCTTGAAGATTAATAAAACTTTGCACAACATAAACAGTGTTTTTGAGTTATGATGCTACAAGAAATAGTAATATTTAAAAATATGGTTTTGACCTCAATAAACATTTTTTATATATTTAACAAATGGTGTTGTTTGGACTGAATAAAATTTAATATTTATAATAAAATAGGTTAAAGTCAAAATAACTATAATTTTGTTTCAATGAAAATTAATTTTTCAAACTTTTCTATGCTTGTTTCTATAAATTTTAAACCAACCCTATTTGTATGCTCTTTAAATGTGCAATTTAAATTTATTCTTGATAAAACTTGATAGTTTTTTTGTAATAAAACTCTGGCTCTGCCTAGAACACCAGCTCCAATCGAAACGGAAAACAAATTTTCGGCAGAGTGTTGACTTTTAAATTTCTTTAAACTGAAAAACCAGTTTTAATTGTTAAACACTCGATTTTTTTCGTATACAGAAGTAATGTGTCTGTGACCCTGTTTCATTTTGAAAGAAATGGCTTTACTTACCCTTTAAAGCAGAAACACAATTATTAGAAGGTTAGTCCCTTTAACTCTTTCTTTGGATTCGAAGCGAATACCTTAGCGTTAATACAGTTGATCGTACTTACTACTAGGCAAACAATGACGCACCCTTGATAACGCACCTCTTCGGTGATTCGGAATTCAATCACATCAACTGCTAAACACTTACTTGGTTTTGCAGTTATAACTTCTACATATATAACACATGCCAATTAAAATTTGAGATACGATAACTAAATGAACAAGTAATTTTTGAAAATTTGTCGCCGATTTTGTGAATTATTTTGTCTTCGAGATATGGTCTTGGAGGAACTACTTATCAGCATAGCTTCGTACTTGAAAGACTCAGTAAACAATTATAAATACAGTAAACATGTTTTTATTGATGAAATTCTCAAAATTAAAAAAATTTCCGAACAAATGAATTTCATTGACAAATAAACAATAATGCAATTTAAATATTCTAAAATACAGATTCTGCTTGCGTTAAGATAATATGTTATTAACAATGTGCGGTAATTTATTTTGTGTTTTTTAATAAAATTGAATAAAAAGGCTTCTAGAAATCATAATCTTTCTTTCTAACAGGCGAGTCCAAAAATTGTAAAAATAAGTTATTAAGATACCACTGCAACAATCTAGAATAAAAACAATAAAGTTTAATAATTGCAGCTGATTTCACAAATCAGAAAAGAATAAAAAATAAAAATTAATTATTATAAATTTCTTTTTTTTGTTGCATTATGCGATTGCGACATTGTTAATCTCTTGGAATTTATTTTTTCATTTAAAAGAACATTTCTCGTCAATTAAATACAGCTGTTTTGCACTTTTTGTGATGCCTATTTTAAACCATAGGTTCCCAATATGTTTAATTATATTAATACCCGTATTCACAAACGTCTGTAAAAATTATAACGACCCGTTTAATTAAGCAAACCATCAATTTGCTTGTACTACGAGATAATTTTCATTAGTTGTTAAATTAAACGGCTCGTTAAATGTTTTACGGACGTTTGTGAATACGGACATTAATATAATACGTTTAATTTTTAATTTATTTTTTTTTCTTTTGTTTAATTTAAATTCAAGTTTCTATTATTCTGATTATTTTCACTTCATTTATTTGTTACAATTTGTTCTTGAATGCTTTCTAACTATTATCTCTTTATTTTATATTTCTTATAATATCGTAAGTTAATTTTCTTAACTCTTTGAAAAATATCTGATGATATTTCCACATTAAGCAGTAAATCCTTTATAATTCTTGTTTGCTACAAGTAGGAAATATCGTTTTAATTGAAGCAATGAGAATAAAAACAATTTTAATTAATAATTTAATTAATTCATTATAAGTATAAAATAGGAATAATATATTTAATAATTTGATTATTTTAAAATTAAATAAACCTTTCTTGCTCGGATTTTGGGTGGGTACGCTACAATGATCCCGTGGTCATTGTATGATACTAGTAATTTTTGACTTGATAACTGTAATTATTCTATTAGCCCAGTCATTCTTGCATTCGAGGTCATAATCGAACGAATAGAAATGAAAATTCATACACATGTGTATTCGAGAATCTTCTTAAATTGTGTTTGTTTTCCAATTTTTTGCAAATTTTTGCGAATTTCTTGAAAACTATCCATTCAATTGAATTTATCGAATGAAAATTATTGGTGATATAGGGACCGAGCGTATTTGCAACTAGCGCCAGTAGTGGTGATAATTTGCATAATTGGCGTGATCATTTCAAATAGTGATATTGCATATTAGATTTTGTTTATTAGTATCACGTGTTTTTAACAATGAAAATCGGTACTCGTGTGAATTGCTGTGTTGTTGAGTGTACAAATAATTATTTAAACACCGAAGGAGCTGTAAAATTTTATAGATTTCCCGCAAAAGCACACGAAAAAAAGTGACGTGATCAATGGATAAAAAGTGTTTGCAGGAAAAACAAGTAAGTATATTCTATATTTTTCTCATTTACTGGTACAACTAAAGACATCCTAATTGTTTATTTTAGTGATGAAAGTTCATGGCAACCAACAAAATAGACTCGAAAGCCTAAGGCGCCAGAAATTTATAGTATTCTAGGAAGGAAAAACCTTTGAAAAATCCATCGAAAAAAAGGGTGAATAATTGTACTTTTATTTTGTAAGGCGAGCCAATTTATGATTTTTTGACTCTTTTGTTTTTTTATTGGTTCAACTAGAAGATAGGTACATGTTTTATGAACACGCTCAAACCAAAATTTTTGATCTCAGATCGCTGTAACAGAAGCTAAAAATCCCGCCAATTGATGCCTTTTGCCGCGAAGGTCTAATCGGCCAAGATTACAGTGATTAAGAAAAAATATTTTTTTCTTCTTCACTCAACAACATAAACTCTCCGACACTTAACTCGAAAAATTAACTTATCATCCTCCGCCCCCCCCCCACCACAAAATTTAAACATTAATTTTGAAGTCAGGGGAAACGGAGATTTGTTCCACTTACGAAGCCTGTTTATAAATTCCGTATTAAGAATTCTCCGTTTCCCCTGACTTCAAAATTAATGTTGAAATTTTGTAGGGGAGGGGGGCGGAGGATGATAAGTTAATTTTTAGAGTTAAGTGTCCGAGAGTTTATGTTGTTGAGTGAAGAAGAAATATAACATTAATTTTTGATTCAAGTATAATAAAAGTAACAGTAAAACTTTATATTAGGTACATAAAAAACGCCAAAACACCAATTTCTAGAAAAAGTAGAAATGTGCCAGGTTTGAACGAGCTATCAAGCGAAATGAAAATAAATTTGAATTAGTAGCACCTTGTGGATCTAAAGAACAAGTGAACATTAATTATGCAGAAGAAGCTTAAAGAGTTTTTGGTAGTCAAGTGAGTTGTCGAATTCATGTCGAAAGAAGCATACAGCGAATCAAAACCCATCATATTTTGCACAATATAAGCCACGATTTAATGCCTTACCTTGATGACATAGTCCGTATGTGTTGTGCATTAGCTAACTTGCAACCACCAATTTATTCGACAACCTCCCTAAAATCTATAAACATTTCCATGAGAGCTACATTTGGTTTATATATTTTTTTATTTTAATTTGTCATGTAATTATGTTGTATTTTTTTACAAATAAAATGTAGGATGTTTTGAAAATAATTGCGTTTTAGTGTTAATACTAGATTCATAGCAAAATCATAATTAAATTGAACATTAACGATCTTTAACAATAATAATATATGTTTTGTGGCTATGACATTCACGCCAAAAATGTTCAAAGTGTCCGCCTTAGGCGCCACTTTACGGTATTCGCTCGGTCCCTATAGTCGGGGGGTTTTCATGTGGCATGTTTCGACGCCGACACGTTTCGACGCCAGAAAATACCTATGTATGTAGTATTTTTTGTGCTAGTATTTTTTTAATGAGTGCGTGGGCTTGCAGATCTCATCTTTCTAGCTTCAAGAATAATATCACCGCGAGAGAGGAAACATAGTCGATTCTTTGTCTGAATCGTGTTGATGTTGGGCCGGTTATAGTAGTATTAATTTTTTAGCAAAACCGTCGCCGAAAGAAATGGTAAATTCGCCGAGAGGTAATTGGTGAATGCTGAAGAATTATTATGCTGACAATTAAAACATATTTAATTTTATAACAAATTAAAAAACGGTAGGACTTATATTGGTGACATCTGAGTTGTTAGCTTAGCATTTAAAGCAGAATTTATTTAATAGTTAACTCTAACCGAATTTTACTTAAAAATAATAATCCCATCTTTTTAGATCCGTAATTTTCGAATTCTGGCTATTATAGAGATGTTTTTAATGTAATTTTCGAGTTGGAGCCGATTCAGGAATGTTTTTAATAAGTAGAATAACTTAAAGATTCCGTCCTTTATAAAGACGAAGATATAAGTCTGTTCTGTATATTTGAGTAGGTTTATATTATTTCTTTAGCAAAACCGTCGCGTTTTTCCGTACGAATGGTTCTATTCGACAGCTTAAAGAATGTTTACGTTATCTTTTTAGCAAACTCGTCACTAAACAATAAACTAAGCCCATCTCGGAAACCCACTAAATACGGAAAAGATCCATAAAAATGCTATTAATTTGTTGATTTATTTCAAAATTTGATTAACTTTTTTGTGCTTGAAATTAGGAAAAATCTTGAAAATCTGAGGGAATTCTGAAAATCCGGGGGAATTCAGATAATTTGCTACTAATATATTTTATAGTAGTAGTAGTAGTCTCTTAAATGAAAATCTAGTGTACAAAAATGTATGATGCGATTTCCTTAGTTATCCATTTACTTTTACACTGAATTTCAAAATATTTCTAATTGATTTTTATTTATCTTAAATTTTATAAAAAAAATTATATTGATTTAAATTTATAAATATAAATACTAGATAGTTATAAATTAATTTGAAAATAAATCAAAAGAACTATAATGCCTATACATGCTGGACAATATATTTTTATAAACACTTTTCAGGAAAATCAATTATAAATTGATGATGATGATAATAATAATAATAATAATTAAAAAAGTACATTGGAAAACAGGGAAAATGAGCCTTTATTTTTTTGATATTGTTGTTCAGTATGTTGTACCTTCGTAAACAGTTTGAGATAAAAATATGAAAAAAATTAAATACATGACCTTTGTAAGATATTAAAGATACAATATAAATTTTTTTTGCCAAGTTAGAAAGTAGTACAAATATAAGAATGACGGTTGTTGTTGACTGGTATGCCCCATATAATATAGAATTTAAGCTAAACTGATAGCGTCGTATCACTGCGACGAAAAACCTTTTTTGAAAAAATACTGTCTGGAATTATTTATCAGATAATATATTTTTTTATAGAAATATATTCTTTATGCAAGATTGGTTGCAGTCATTACTGAAGAATTTTACGAATTTCTACATTTAATTACAAATTTAAAAAAAAAATTTTAATTAAATTAAAAAAATATATAGATACAATAGCGGAATTGCAATTAAAAATATATTATGCATAGATATTGTAGCAAAAATTATTCCTGACATTGTTTTGGCTATTATAAATTGATCATTTAATTCTTACATAATTTAAAACGAAAAATAAAATAATTATCAACATAAAAATATATAATATCGAAATGCATTATCACTTTTCCAACATTTAATTTGCATACTGATTTTAAATAAACAGAGCTCTTTAATTAATCATTTTATCAAAACAAATATTTAATTGCATGGTCAATCAATTAATTGGCATATTCTCATCTCGTGCTATATGTTTACATTTAATTCTCTCTTTTTTTTATTAAATTCTAAAAATGCATTGTATAGTTTGGTAGATTTTTTACGTACGCGTAAGAGATGATTGGGAATTTCAGAAAAAGGTTTATCTTGGCAACAATTTTTACAAAAAAAAGTAACATTTAACTCATTCAAGGTTTAATATTTCCTCTTTTTGTAAAGTTTCTCTGAGATTATGATATAGCAATTTCAAAAATTTCTTCGAGTTTGCCAAAACATCTCATGTGTTGGGTAGTTATCATATATCTTACATTTTTTAACTTTTTTAAATCACATTGTTCTATTTCAAGTAATAACCATAATTTTATTTCAATATTTCAATTAAACAAAGGATAAAAATTGAAAACACAACATTTGCGATGTTAAATTTTTGACGACATATCTATATAAAAACCAAAATCGCAATTCAAAATAAAACGTAAATAAATAAATATGGAAATGGAAAACGAAGAAATTTTATTTTCAAAACAAACATATGAACAGAGATATAAACAATTTAAATGAAAGAAAAGCTTTATACGACGATTCGAAAATTAAACTAATTTGCTTGCCAATACTAACTTATCGAAACAAATGGGGAATTTCGATATTTTCATAAACTTCCTTTGCAGTTCAACTCGTGAAACAACAAACAATTTTTAAAATATCATTTTGCGCGCTGTTTTTCCAAAACATTAAAAAATTACTTTGATTGCTATTATTGAAACGTCCGATGGGAAATAGAAAAGTTCGCTGTACTGAAAATTTATTTTGGGAAAGCTGAAAGAAATATAATATCATTTAAATCTTATTTGATGTGTTGATAACTATTTTGAACTTTCACGTCGAGTTCAATAAATTTAATTTATATTTAGATTTTTACAAACGACATTTAAAGCTCCTTGCGTTATTTTTGCACAGAGAAAATTTAAGAGAATTCATCAAGAATGTATGATCTTAATATCGTATTGACGACAATATAATATGACTAACTTGTTATTTCATATTGTATAGCTAAGTTTTATTTTTTCACACCAAATAAAATCAGTGATTTTAGATCGGAAGCCCAGTACATAATTAAATTTAGTTTCCTAAATCTTGTCTATTAATGATTCGCCTGTTTTCTGTAGGTAGGACGTTGCAAAAATTCATTCATTTTTGCCTCGAACAACATGTTTACTAAAAATTGGTTTTAAAAATAAATTAAATATTTATATTGAAACGTGCACACATGCACAAAGTTACGAATTGTTGATTTCTCATACGACGGTTGCATTTGCCAAAAGTCTATGACGCACAACGTCATTTAAAGTGGGACGACTGGGAACAAACAAAACACAATTTTTGGGAGTCAAAAATAAAAGGAAGCACATTGATACGCCGAATTTTGTTCAAACGCGTTCATTCAACACGAAAGTCACGGTTATATTTACATCAATTTCAAGAATAAGGTTTAGTGCACTAGACATGTTTTAGACTTGCTTTTGTGAAGTGAACATTATACAAAAATGGGGATGATTACTAGAGTTAGAGGAAGGTTAAGGAGTTTTCAAGCCCTAAGCAAATTGGATCCACAAATTCAAAATGAAAAGATTGCCGAAACAGGTAAACATTTTGCAGAATTTTATTGCTATATTCCATATAATTATGCATTTTCATAACAACATTGATAATAATAATTAATAACTGGTTATTTATTTTCTTAGAAACGCTTTGCAGATAAAAGCCGTTGGCATTTCCAATTAATGTTTATAATTAATTATCTTCAGCTTGAAAAATAGACATTTTAGACTTTTGAAATAAAACTCGATAAACCAATTATTATTTTCTGCATTGCTTTTTTCTAAATTCACCAAATAACAAATTTTGTTTACATCAAAACTTTTAAAAATAGTTCTTAGGAATAATTTATAATACGAAAGTATCCTTAATAAATAATATTAATACATTAAAAGCGATAAGCAATGCCAGGAAAATGATTCAAGCTTGGACAAAACTTTTGATCCGAAAAGTACAAAATGTTATTATTGTCCTTGAATTTAACAATGCGCTTGGGGTGACAAGTAAATTTTTAACGAAACCCTTTGCCAAAACGAAAGCTTTTGTGATTCATAATAATTTTGGTTTTTAATAATTTTTAACTTATATTATATTTGATAAAGTTATACTCTCATTATTCAAACATTTTAATCAAATTTATGCCCAAAAAATGTATGTGATTTTTGATATAAAAGGTCATCGTATATCTGTTAATCCTTCAACTACTAAATTTCAACAATTTTTCGACTACTTAATATATCAGATCAACTGAGTTTATTTTGAATTTTGCTAAGGTTAATGTTCGTAATAAATAAATTGGAGTAAAACGTAGATGTTGTGAATGCATTTAATTTATTATATTTCTTCTCGAAATATTACAAAAACTATCAAATAAAAGCAAATAAATTTTTAATTCTAATATTTTCTATGAATCACGCGAAACATTAATATTTCAGTTTAAATTCATTCCAATTTATTGGTAGATCCTTCTTAATAATAAAGTTGAGATAATAAGGATAATGATCTCCTCTTGGATAATCTGGACCTTTCATTTTGCTTTCCCCTTCCAATTAAAAATAAGTTCTGGTAATCTTAGTTGTACTAACTCAATTTATTTAATTTTTGATTTTTAATTTTGAATTTTGCAGTGAGTCTTCTGTCAGTTGTGCTACTTCTACCCTACTGCTGCAAAGGACACGTTCCTCTCTTATTGAGTCTCGGTGGAATGTGGCTATTAACATATTCATGTTTTGTGATACCATTACTAATTTCGGCTAATTACAAATACCCAATGCGATGGCTGAGAAATCTCACGTGCAAATTACCAGGTAGGTCGTAAGTTTTAATCGTTAAGAGAGCTTTTAGAAAAATACTTGCAAACTAAAATACCTAACAAATGTGTCTAAGTTTATTGCTTGCTTAAGTGATAGCAATAGAATAACAAATGACCAATTTTCGTACTTGATATTTTGATTATGATTGAATATAATGTCGAATGGTAGATGAAATTGTTTTTGAGTACTGGAGTACTCAATAATAACTGTATTGTGTGATATAAATACTTTAGTGGAGTAATAATCTCGAGCAATAATGTCAACCAACTTCGTCTGCCAAACTTAGAACAACATATAAATAGATTTTTTAGCGAGTACTTCTTCGAGAAACTATTTTTCAATGTTTTATGCTTTTTACTAATTTTTATCAATTTTAAGGCACGTGGAAGCACACATATCTCTTAAACTTTGGAAATAGTTCAGAAGAAAAATTAAAAACTGATAGCAAATGTTGACAAAATAGGAATATGTTTATTATATAAAATGTTATAAAAAGAGATAAGCACAAATAGTTCTAATTATATAATGAACAGATTTTAGATACTATACATTTGGATTTAGTTAATAAACTTTAAAATACAAAAAGAATTAATTAGCAAAATCACTTCACTTATTTTCAAATAAGTGAAAAATAACATTTAAAAAAAATATCTTACTACCACGAGTACTACTACACCACTACTGGAGAGTATACATGATATATCCGGATATACCTAACCGAATATAATCTTATCAATTAAAGGAACCAACTAAAAGCTAACCGAACCAGATATCGGTGCTCTGATCTTTTATAATAAAAGCAGTTCGTTGGATTTTTTTGTCTAATTTCAAAAATAAAGGTTTTGAAAAACTTACCTTTGAAGTTCTTACGTTTTGGAAGGAACGAAAAATTATAAAACAAAAATGGAAAAAAAATGTTTATATAGTTATTTAACGCCCTCGGAACTTAATTAAATATGCATAGAAGAAATAATATGCTGTTTTTCACTTACATTTTTGTATTCCATAGACGTAGTTACTTTCACCTATAGCATTATCCTTATAGAATAAATAATATTTATATTATAAAAGATTTAATTTTATTGAATATTGACATTATTAAAGTTTATGATGGTGCAGGCAGGTTTATAATGCAGTTCTTTTCTCGTTATAATGAATTACTCCAGAGTTCTTGTGAACATTTTCAAAGAACCTCATAAATGATTCAAACTTAATGGCACCTCTGACTGGCCTAACCGACTCATTGTTATAGCAATTTTGTATTTTAACGTTAGTAACAATTACTGTAAATTGAAAAATGATTTTATTTTGAAGAAACCTTAAAGTTTAAATATCTGCACGCCTTAGGAACTTAGTGTCACATCGTATTAGAAAAACGGATAAGCTATTAAAGAATAATCTGTATGTAATTAAGAAATTGCATATTAACGCCGAATATCTACAATGCAAAGTACGGTACCAGACGACATCCATGACATTATTTTATATTTTTCCCAAAATAGCACAAGTCAACTATTTTTTTCACTAATACCGATAAAATTAACTAAAATTGGGCAAAATAAGTAGACGACGATATTTTTTGTAAAACTGAACTCAATTTAAAAAATTGTTTTGAAAGATATTATGTAAACAACAATTTAAAAAAAAAATTTCGTTAAGATCAAAATCCTTAATGTATTTGTACTCACATAACTTTAAGTCGAGAAATGATAAGGCAAGTAAACTTTATGAGCAAGGATCACCTTAAATTGATAATTAAATTTAAAAAACCGTTGTTGCTAAGCCAAGTTCTATGACTTCCGGATACATCTAGACCTCTTTATCTCATTTACTTATTTATAATTGATAACTAACAAATCTATTTTTATATTGTATTTATATGAATACTTTGTGGGAGTCTCGATTTATATTTGGGTATTATGACCAATTGAATGTATATAGAAGATAGGTACCTAAATAGTCGAATATGACCAAAATAAATAACCGCTCTAATATAATTGGGAAAATTATAAATAAATCCATGTGCGTCCTTCCTTAATAATAAAATAAATAATTTTAAAGTGGGTTTAAAATTTTTCAACCTTTCTGAAGGTATGGGTCATTATTAGTATTATTATAATTAACAACAAATAAGAAATTTCATAGAGCGGCATAACGAATAAACGACTAATGATTAAATAAGAATAATGCAGGCCCTTGGTGCAGCACCTTTGGTACCCTTAGAAGGAGGGGGGTGGCTAAATTTTAATTACCCAATATTATAAAACACTTAAAAATATTTAATTATATTTTCATTTCAGAATATTTTAACAAAATATCTGGTCCTATAGTAAATGTACTTTTACAATTATATCATCCTGTTGATAGAATGGAAAAAATGTTTATGAAGATACCAAATATCTCCAACATGACCATGCAGGTTAGTATTTTTTATTCCACATCATATATTATTATCAGATCTGATTATTATACTATAATAATATAGAGCAAGATCCCAGGGCAGACAGACATTACTTATTTTCTCATAAGTAAAATATACGGGATAAAGTAGTGTTAGTATGTACTTTGAATGTAGGCATACTTGCTACTTTGGGCCGACGGCCAATCTACAGGTACCAGGTGCTAAAGGTACCTGAAACCACTACTAACTTTTCTTAAATTCTCATGGCTGAATTTTGTGTATCTTTTACAGAATATTGTTGGAAATTAGTAATTAATACTGCCAGACACTTCTCGTCGTCGGTAACTTTTGCCAGACGCTTTAAAGCTCTTTGCTTCCTGTAGACAGCCAGACCAATCCTAGGGCCCAAACATCTTCTAGAGTCAATCAAAGTCGCAATGAGTATGAGGCGCGAGGTCATTATTCGTACGCTTGAGCGTGAGAGATATATCTACTATACCGGTTGCTGTATGAATTAGCCGAAAATAGAAAATTAACATGTAAAAACTTATTTATGCAAATTCTTGCTTCCCTAATTATTTTAGAGAAAAAATAAAAAACACAAAAATAGATTAGATTTCATCTAGTTTTCACTTTAAAAGGTCAATAAAAGATTTCACAATTGTTAAAATTGTCATTTATCGCACTGGCCATGTAATAAATTCAATTTATTTAATTAAATTTATATTTTCAAAAATAATTACCATGGAAACTTACATGGCAAGTGCTATAAATGAAAATTTTAACAATTTTGAAAGCATTTTTTGACCTTTTAAGTAAAGGCTAGATGAAATCTAATAATCTTATCATTCGTAATTTATATTTCTGCATTATTTTTGGGTCTTTCATTTTTTCTCTAAAATAATTAGGGAAGCAGTAATTTGCATAAATAAATTTTACATGTTAATTTCCTATGTTCCTATGCTTCCTATGTTCTAAGAGCTTTAAAGCGTCTGGCAAAAGTTACCACCGACGGGAAGTGTCTGGCACTATTAATTACTAATTTCTAACAATATTCTCTAAAAGATACATAAAAATCAGCCATGAGAATTTAAGAAAAGTAAGTAGTGTTTTCAGGTACTTTTAGCACCTGGTACCTGTAGATTGGCCGTCGGCCCAAGGTAGCAAGTATGCCCACACTACTAGCACTCCTTTATCCCGTATATTTTACTTATGAGAAAATAAGTAATGTCTGGCGGCCCTGGGATCTTGGACTAATATAGAAACTAACACAATTTCCCTATCACTTTTGTTCCACTTTTTGGAAGAATAACTTTGTTTTGATAAATTGTTTATTTTAATAATAAAAAAAGATTTTAAAAACATGCACAAATAACATAATATTTACTATTTAGAATCTTTTACATAAAATTAACTAAATTTGTTTTCTAATAATTTGACAAATTAGTATAATACTGGAACTTTTTTTTTTATTTCAGCTAGTGTTCTTCACTGTGTGCGACCGAGTATTGCTATGCAATTTCGGTGGATACAACTGTCCGAAAAAACGTTTAACAGGATTATATTCCTTAATGTTTTACAACGTGATAGCATACTGTGTGTCATACATAAAAGAACTAATTGAAAAGGAAGATTGGTCACCTTACGTAAATATGACTCAGCACAGCAATTTAAAGCACGTTGCAATGTCTGCAACGAAAATTGTTCTGGAATGGACCAAAGCTGTTACCTTTATTATCACTGTGACATTTATGTTGCTGGTCTTTGGTTTGGGACAAGGATTGGAGTATTATCAACCCACAACATTTTACACCTTTGTTACGTGGACTTATTATATGTGTACAGAGAAAGTTTTTGTTCAATTTTTCCCAACCGTATTATTATTTTTACGTATAAATATGTTGGAAGCTTTAGAAGCTCTGTATGCGCCAGTAATCCTTCGCTATTACACCATTTCGTTAGCTATAACATTAAGTAGTATTTTATTATGTTATGGTGATGTTAAGTTTGCGTTAATTGCTTTATATTTGACGGTATACTTAAACGTGAAAGATATGTTCCTAAATAGTTTAAAACATTTAAAGGACGAAAAGTCTGTTTTAACTAAATTTCGCCGTGCTTCTTTTGAAGAAATTAAAGACTGCGACGATGTGTGCGCGGTTTGTTTAAGTCCCATGGAAAGGGCCCGAATCACACCTTGTCAACATTTTTTTCACGCCGATTGCCTCAGAAAGTGTCTTAATTCAAGTCATGCTTGTCCTATTTGTAAAAGAGAATACATTTTCATTTAATTTTGGTAATAAATGCATCATTATTTTCCAAATGGAAATTGATCTCGCCATTTACTACCGTCAAAGTGATGAAGATTAACGCTAATCGAAGAAATTACAACTTTAGTATTAATCTTGATAATTTTATACTATTATAACATTTTTAATTGCTTTTTTCCATTCGTGTATTTGTACTTGTGAGCTTTCATTTCGCCTTTTCTTGTTTTTCTCAATTTTTCCATTGCTACGATATTGCTCTCCATTTATCATGTTGGATTATCAATTCATCTCGTCGATTGTTTATCGCATGTGCTGCTCACTTCGGTACTTACCTTTCAGAATTGTTATAAATTACGAATACAAAATTCGAAAAAAAAGTAGGTACTGTGTATCATTTATGAAGAGGTTTTGTAAGATTTTCATTTTTTTAAGCACTAAAATCTAATTTATTGTTTATTATTTATTAAATTACAAATGCATTTAATTATTAAAAATGAAACTAACAATAATAATAAAGAATTCTGTTCTTAATGTTAAAAAGTATATAGTACTTGAATCTAAAAAACTCTATAAGCTTTTTTAACCACTTATAATATCAAAACATAGGAGACTTTAAAACTCGACATATTATTTAAATTATCTTTTTATATAAATAGAAATTTTCTTTTTATCACAATAATAATTATTCTTTATTTTTAAATGTCATGAGCTTATAAGCTATATTATTAAAACAAGTACAACAATTTTTTAACTGTTATTATTAATTTATTTTGATACTTAAAATAAAAATATTGGGTAAATATTAATATTACAAAGTATAATTTTAATAAAAATTAACATTATATGTATTTTTCTATGTAGGTACTGAGTCCTTATTATTATAAATGTATGTAGTTAGTAGAAATTTTTTATCAATAAATTTTTTAACCTATCAACTTTATTGTACATCTTAACATTATTGTTTGTTAACCAAATTCCCAGGTTGCAAAGTGATCACTTTTCAAACGGTCGCAATAAATTATAATAAGTTTCAGTATTTTCAAAATGTCGAATTAGTAATTAATAGTCGAATTAATTAGTAATCGAATTATGTACGTGCCGAAATGGAATCTGCTTTAATACAGTCGTAAATAACTTTAATATAGTTGGTTGAAGTTGACTTCAGGTTGAATAAATTATATCAAACGTCGATGCGTCCCCAAACGGCGTCAACTCAAGTTGAAACATTGAATTTATATAGTAAATATATTTATAAACTTTTCTGATGCCGGTAAATTTTAGACGGTGTACACAAATCGACGCTTCCATGGCAAAACGACGTAAGCGACATAAAATCAAAAATTTCGATATTGGTGTCATTTTAAGAAGGAGACTGCGCACTTATCTACTGATTAAATTGGCATAGGCGACGAAAAATCATGTTAACCACAAATGCATTTTAAAGTTGCATAAGCGCCAACCCCCTTTTTAATGACCGTACCATAATAGGCATAAACGACAGTTTAATTTACTTATTTGTTTCTCTAAATGTAACAACGACACACAAATGAATGATATTTACACAAAAATTTAAGAAAAAAATGGCGGTAAGTTTAGTGTTAAATAACACTTAGTCTTTTATATAAAACAACGTTTGCGCAGTTTTTTCCATTTCCTCAACAATTTTCTAAATGGCGCTTACGTCGTTTTGTGGTGGAAGCGTCGAAATAACCTTGAAATTTGTTTATATTTCAGATTTGCTTACGTTTTTGGTCATTGGTAAATCTTTATCAATTACCCTAGCATTTTTGTAATTGTACTTAAAAAACATTAGATTAAGAAGGCGTCACGTTGCTAGACGACAAAAAAAATAAATACTTTAAGTTTTTGATAAATAAATGCCACGTTAAAAAAAATACATTGCATTAATCAATGAAAACAGCCCTTTTCTACCATTAATTTAGAAGAGGCGGCTTCCAAGGCACGACTTACAATCGCTGCTAGAAGCCAAGAAAAACTCCAAGCTCACATAACCAGTGAAAGCGAAACATTGTGGTCCTTCGAGCCGGATATTGCTTAACACGCAGTAATCGCCCAACAACAAGTGCATAATATTAAAGACAGACGAAGCGGATAGCACTCGTACACAGGTTAGCCAATTACTTCACCATTCTTATTGCTTCCAATCCTTTAAGAACTGATTCCATTTGGTATTAATCATTTTTAGCCGATGCTTTCCGGAAAACTCTCTGATTTTTAATTTATACCGCACGTGTTGTACCAAATTTGCAATTCAAATTGCAAATTTACAATCAATTTTATCATATTCATTTACCCTACAATTTATCTTCATACCTCTCGCTAGCATATTTTCATTATGGCAAAACGGGAAAAGATGGAAATAAAATTACTGTTAGCGGAGTCTCATTCGCTAATGAATCAATTAGAAAAATTTAAAATCTTTTTAAATACAATTCAAACTCAATCTGAACTAACAAATGTAGCATTAAAGGAATTAGAGCTAAGATCAAAGCAATTTTCTCCTTTAGGTGAATCTTACTGAAAAATCATGATAAAATCCCAAGCCTTTCAACATCAAATTTATCGATATCAAATGAAGAGTTGGATAAAAGCATCATCAAATTTTGGCAACTCGAGGAAGTGACTCCGAAGAGCAAACTTTCGCTTCTATCACCACAAGAGCTCTTTTGCGAAAACCATTTTAATAACAACACAATTCGTAAAGCATCGGGGAGATTCTCGGTTTCTATCCCATTCAACTCAAAGTTGAACAATTTAGGAAAATCGAAAATCAACGCAGCAAAAAGGTTTTTAAATTTGGAAAGGCGTTTAGCGAATGACCCTGAGTTGAAAGAAAACTATTCTTCATTCATAAATGAATACATTTCCTTAGGACACATGTCCAAAATCACTGCTTCATCACCGCAACTTGATAATAACTACAAAATAATGGCCATGAATGTAGAAGTACCTTCATCAAGCTTACCACGTTATTTTCTTCCACATCATGCCGTGATAAAAACGGACTCGCTCACAACTAAACTTCGCGTGGTATTTGATGGCAGCGCAACCTCAAGCTCGGGAATATCAATAAATCACACACAGTTAGTTGGGCCAGTCGTTCAAGATGACTTATTTTCGATTTTAATACGATTTCGCCAATACAGCGTTGCCTTGACCGGCGACATCGAAAAAATGTATCGGCAAATTGAAATCAATCCAAACGAACGAAAATTACAATGTATTTTGTGGAGAAATAATCCTGATGATCCCATAGACACTTATGAGCTGAATACAATCACATATGGTACGGCTTCGGCTAGCTATTTGGCAACGAACTCTTTGCGAAAATTGGCAGAAATAAATGCAACAGCATTTCCAAAAACTTCCAATATTTTAAAGAAAAATTTTTATGTCGATGATTTGCTCTACTCGCTCCCAAGTCCAGGCGAAATGATGCAAACAAAAAGAGAATTAACAGAAATATTAGCCTCAGCATGTTTTCCAATTAGAAAGTTTTTATCAAATTATCCTGAAATATTAACGAATGAATGCGAAGACACCGACTCTTATAACACAATTCCACTGGGTGAACGAGAAAGTGCAAAAACTCTTGGTGTTTCTTGGAATGCCATCTCAGACCACTTGCAATTTGCAATCAAACCAAACCCTGAATCAAAAACTATTTCTAAACGTTCCGTTCTTTCGGTAGCATCACAGCTATTTGATCCATTGGGTTTGCTTGCCCCAATCACTATACGAGCAAAAATCCTTATTCAAAAATTATGGGAAGCCAAATTGGATTGGGATGAAAGCCTACCCCAAAGCTTGCACTCCGAGTGGAAAGCATTCAATTCAGAACTTCCACTATTAACATCACTAAAATTTCCAAGATGCGTCATGCCAACGAAGTCATCTTCAGTTGAACTTCATGGTTTCGCAGACAGCAGTTCGATTGCTTACGGAGCTTGTGTTTACGTTAGAACAAAAACTTCCTCAAATCAATTCACCACTCAATTGTTATGTGCAAAGTCACGTGTTGCTCCTCTGAAAGGAGCCACTATACCAAGATTAGAGCTCTCAGCAGCAGTCGTCTTATCTGAATTAATGCAAAGAGTTCAAACAGCATTTGATGGGTCCAATTTACAAGTATTTTTTTGGACAGATTCTACGATAGTGTTAAATTGGATCAACTCTGCACCAAACAAATACAAAATCTTTGTAGCTAATCGAATTGCCACAATACAAGAAAGGACAAAATCAAGTGATTGGTATCACGTACGTTCGCAGAACAATCCTGCCGACCTAGTCTCACGTGGTATCAACGTTCAAAAGATCCTAAAAAATGAACTTTGGATAAACGGTCCAGATTTTCTAAAAAATCCTAAATCTGAATGGCCAAAATCATGTATCAACTCAAATATAGAAACGACGGAATTAAAACCGACTTCTTTGATATCTTTATGCGATTGCCCCATGACTTGTTTATTTAACGCAGTAGCCCCTAGAGACATTTTATTCACATCTGACATGATTTCCAAATTTTCTACTTTAACAAAATTAAAACGAGTAGTAGCCTGGCTTGTCAGATTCAAAATTAATTGTCAAAGCTCAAAACAATTACGCCACACGGGTCCACTCACTGTAAATGAGTTAAAAGTCGCATTCGAAAAAATCATTAGAAATTGTCAAAACGAAACGTTCCTAAAAGAAATCAATTCATTGCGTCATCATCAATGTATAAAAGAGAAATCTAACATATCGGCTCTAAATCCGTTCTTGGATGAAAGAGATCTTCTCCGTGTAGGAGGCAGACTAAATAATTCTGATTACCCTTATGACAAAAAATTCCCAATTTTATTACCAAAGCAGCACCATTTAACAAATCTGATTTTTTGTGATTTTCATTCTAAATTTCAACACTGTGGTGCTCAACAACTTTTATATTGCGTTCGCGAAATTTATTGGCCAATTTCCGGAAAGAACGAAGCCAAAAAGGTCGTCAGAAAATGTATCAAATGCTTCAAGGCAAATCCATCATCCTACAACCCACTCATGGGAAATTTGCCACCAAAACGCCTTCAAGTTGAAGCGCCCGTCTTCCATAATACCGGTCTCGATTATGCTGGACCCATCCTCATACGTGATCGTAATACCAAGGGCTCAAAAACCATTAAGGCTTACATTTGTTTATTCATCTGCATGAATACAAAGGCCGTCCACCTTGAACTAGTTACGGACCTCACCACTGAAGGTTTCTTATTAGTTCTAAAACGGTTTATTGGCAGAAGAGGAATCCCTCATACAATGTCAAGCGACAACGCCACCAACTTTACTGGTGCCAACAATTACCTAAAAGAATTGTATGAATTTTTAAATTGCAAGGTAAATCAAGATTTTATTCATGACTATTTGGCCCTCAAAGGCATCAAGTGGGAATTTATAATTCCACGCAATCCTCATGAAGGAGGAATGTGGGAGAGCAATATAAAATCAACCAAATCTCACCTAAAAAGAATATTAGGTAATACGCGCCTAACTTACGAGCAATTTTCAACAGTATTAACCCAAATTGAATCAGTTCTAAATTCTCGACCTCTTTCTCCACTATCTTCCGACCCTAACGATCTTAACCCTCTTATTCCTGGCCACTTCCTTATTGGAAAACCTTTGAGTGCTATTCCAGAAAACGACATCACAAACTTACCGGAAAATCGTTTGTCTCAGTATCAGCGGGTGCAACAAATCACCCAACACTTTTGGAAACGTTGGAGTGCAGAAGTTGTCCCTAACATGCAAACAAGAACAAAATGGTTCAAACATCTTCCAGATCTCATTCAAGTTAACACGTTAGTGTTGATTAAAGAAGACAACGTACCAACATTGGCTTGGCCACTCGGTCGCATCGTATCAGTGCACGTCGGTAAAGACAATGTGATCCGTTCGGCATCTATACGCGTGAAAAACGGTTCTACGATTAAACGCTCTGTGACCAAACTATGTGCGCTGCCTGTTTAACGAAACCAGATATAATTAATTAAAACCTTCAATTCATTTATATATTACTCTTGTGCAAACAAACAATGTAAAAAGAAAATATTTCAATTGGTCTTTTCATACTGTTATATTATATTGATTATATTTATTGTTCTTTGAAATCCTCATATTTCAAGGCCGGCGGTATGGTAAATCTTTATCAATTACCCTAGCATTTTTGTAATTGTACTTAAAAAACATTAGATTAAGAAGGCGTAACGTTGCTAGACGACAAAAAAATAAATACTTTAAGTTTTGATAAATAAATGCCACGTTAAAAAAAATACATTGCATTAATCAATGAAAACAACCCTTTTCTACCATTAATTTAGAAGAGGCGGCTTCCAAGGCACGACTTACAATCGCTGCTAGAAGCCAAGAAAAACTCCAAGCTCACATAACCAGTGAAAGCGAAACAGTCATAAAACCCGTTACTACTGCAAGTTTAGAAAATTTTGTTCCGCAGATATTCACTAAAATATTTTTTTTAAATATTATGCCTATAGGTACCTATTGTATTCAACACTTTTTTTATATAGTATATTTGTTCAAAATTTGCAAAAATACGATTCATTTGAAACGTTTTTTGCCATTTAAAAAATCGTTAAGGTTAATTAACGTTAAATTTTGCACAACTCATTATTTAAAAAATTAATTATAGTAATACAATACAATGCGATGTCACACGGCATGAAAGCCATGGCCCCCTCCAAACCAACGCATTATAATGTTTTAAACCAATGAGCTTACGAAATGCCGATATATTTCTGAATTTTTTTGTTATTTTTCAGAAATGCCCCTTCCTCTCCAATTAAAAATATAATAGCTTCTGAACGTCAAAAATGCACATTTCTACGTTTTTAAAATATTTTGTCAAGTTTTGAGGTAGAATCCTATTCTACACAGTATTCTGGCATTTTAGTTAGGAAAAATTTAGATTTCAAGAGGTTGATCACGATCTAATTTGAGGGACAGAAAATTTCTTTTCTATACGACTATCATAAAATATGAGCATTCTGATTCTATTTTGAAATACAGAATACCTACAGTTTTGCACCTGTGCGGGAATAATATTCTCGGAATATTTAATTATTCAATGCCAGAATGACTACAAAGAGAGTTTTCCTTGACTTTGGAAAACTGTAAAAAGAGTTTCAAATCTATTCACTCGTTTAGTAGTTCTTAGTGAAAAACAATAAAATAATAATTGTCTCATCAAATATCTTAAGCAAATCCTCAGGAATTTTAAGAAAATCTTATAATGTAAAGACCACTTGATGAAAAACAAAAAATTTTATCAAATATATTAGCTTAATTATTAGCTTATAAAATAACAAAAAAAAAGTCAGAGTTATTTTTCCAAATTGTTTGTAGTTATAGTTTTGTAAATAAAAGAAAGCTTAAATAAAATTACATTACTGTTTACTACCCTTTTTTAGAGAAATTAATAAATTATAAGCTATAGCATAGCCGATACAATGTTGTCACGTTCAAATCTCCAAAAATAATAATACTATATGCGATGTCAAAAGAACCTTCACATTATAGTTAAAACGTCTGGAATTACAAATATCTAAAAAACAGAAGAATGAAAAAACAAAATAATGAAAAAAGAAAAGACTGAAAAAACTGAATAAAAGAATAATAAAAGAACATTGACAAAAGAGAACTTCGACAAATAAGAACAATGGATTGAATAAATTTGATTAGGTAAGCTGCACTTCTAAATATCATTGGTAAAATTTTTAATATATTTCTTAACATTTGCTTAATAATACGCTTAATTGCGTGTGATCAAATAGTGCTCTACTAGTTTAAGGTCCAGCTTTAGAAATCAAAATTAAGAAATTTATCTATAATTTCAATAATTAACAAAATTTAATAAACAACACATAAAACTTTTTTAAATTTATACAATAAAATAAGAATAAAATAATAAAAAAAATGTTGTAAGTTAGTTCATAGACAGTATCGTAAGCACAGGGGATTGTCCAGAACCAGGATTGCACATTATTCAAGATTTATCAGGCTAAATCATATTCGCGCGCTATCTAACTCGACTAAATATTTTGAATACTTTTTTAATTTTTAATTATATTTTCAATAATTAACGCGAATTATTAGGTATTGTTCTGTTTTTTCATTGTTCTGATTTTGTCATTGTTCTGGTTCTTCATATTCCGTACTGTCCGGTCTGGTTTTTCTGCTTTTATCGATGTTTTAGTAACAAATACCAATTTTTATTACTAGGTAATAAAACTAATAAATATTTTTATTTTAATAAGCTGGATTAAAGGGATAGTCACTCGCAAAATTTTTGTTAAAATTAATTAAATATTCGTAAATTCAGTAAAACGAATCGATTTAAAAGAAAAAAAAAATACTATGTGCATTTTATAACTTTGCTAATCATTTATGACATTTAAAAAGTATCTTACTTCGGGACAAATAATAATTATAAACTTTAATTCTTAAAAAATTAACTTGCATTTGAATACTATACTCACTTACTACTTATTTTTATTTATTTATTGTACTTTTATTAAGGGGGCCGATACATGTAAAATAAATAGAATTAAAATATATAAATAAATGCATAAATAATTAAAATAACATCTCAAATGTATGGCCCTAAGGCCCTAGTATCGCTGACTAGTTCGTATGTCACTGTAATCATAGAGTTTCTGTGTGTCAAAACTTTAAACGCGTTTTTATCGCCACTACATTTTTTAAATTAGCGGGCAAGATAACTCAAAAAGTTCTCAACCGATTGTTATGAAATTTGGCACACGTCTTCTCTATAGTATTAGTTTTTAGTTGAACCTCAAAAATGCCAAAAAGGATTTCAAAAATTACCATTTTTGACCCAAAAACCATCGAAAAAAGGGGTGAAAAATTGGACTTTTTTTTCTAAAGCGTGCCAATTTACGATTTTTTTACTTTTTTGTTTTTTTATTGGTTCAACTAGAAGATACATGTTTTATGTATCACGCTCAAACCAAAATTTTTGATCTCAGATCGCTGTAACAGAAGCTAAAAATCCCGCCGATTGATGCCTTTTGCCGCTAGGGTCTTAGGAGACTAGTTACTACGGCGGCCATTTTAAAAAAATAAAATTAAAAAAATTTGGAACTTGTATTTTAATTATATAATGAATAAACAAACTGAATTTAAAAACGATTCATTAATTCTATCCAATTTAAATAAGCCTCTAAAAAACGGTCAAAATTCAGGCGGTTACATGTATCGCCCCCCTTAATAATTTATTTTACACAACAAAAAGATATCTACAAACGTACAACTATTATTTACAAAATACCTATTTGGATTTGGCTTAAACTGTGAAAAAATTACCAAAAGAGTTCAGCTCAAATTGGCTAATAATAATATTTAACCATCGGGTCTATTAAAATCAATAAATATTAAAAGTAAGTATTAAAGTATTTACAATAATTAATATTACTAGCTATCGGTATTTTAGACAGGTTTGGTTTTGGAGAAACACTGCTATATTTTTCGCTTCCATATTTAATTTTTAATAATCCATCATTCTACATTTGGGGGGTGCATTTCCTTCTGACCATGCGAATCGGGATATAATCTGCGAGGATTGTCTTATAATCACGAGATGAATGTATATTTTTTTGTACTTTAATAAATTTATTATCTACATTATTTATGTATTAATATTTATAATTGAATTGAATTGAAGTGAATTTAGATTAGCTTAGATTTTCAGGTACGTTATTTAACTTGAGGTCAAATTAAGGAAGAACTAAGTAGAAACTAAGTAGAAGACATCAATTTAATGCAGGTTTTTTGAAATAACAATCGGGCCCATAGGGCTGTAGCTCTAAAGCGCCCACAGGCTCTGAAATCTAAAATGCGCCCGACTCTGACAATTTGCAATATATATTACAATTTATTATTTATTTATTACTGTTTTACCTCCAATCAAAAAATTTTTTTTTGCAGGTAAGATACCTACTCGAAAAAAATTTCAAATTTTTTTTACATTTTCGAGATCACCGTGTTCAGAAACGTAAATATTTGCAAAAAATTAAAAAAATTTTCTTTGTCGGTCGGTCGTCAAATATTGTATCTTGATTTATTCCTGAACCGTCCAACCAATCACGACCAAATTTGGTATGGTAGTAGGGTTTACGGTAGAAAAGTGAAAATAAGGATTTCGTCGCGATCTGTCCATCAGGAGTGCCACTACAATAACCCCAGACAACATATTTCATAATTTTCTCATAATAATTGTATAATATTATATAATTATTATGAAAAAATTATGAAAAATGTTGTCTGGGAACATAACACAAGATTTTTAAAAACAATTTTGTCTTGTGACGGTTTTTGTAAAATCTTGAAAAAAGTCCTTGTCCTTTGACTTTCTTCGGCATTTCTGCGTCGATGGCAATCAAACTCTTTTGGACGTATGTCTGGAGGGCTCTAGTCGAAAGGTTTTGGCAGAGAACAATAAAATAAATTTTTAAAATTAAAATGTCATCGTATCTAATCTCCGAATTAAACCGATTGTCATAAAAAATTTTGTGCTAATAGTGCTTTTAAAATACAAGTATTAGTGATAAAACAATTGAGCCAAATGTAAAAGCAAGTAAATTACATAAAATATTAACTGAAATCTTAATTTATCTATTTTTTGTGAAATAATTTGTTAGATGGCTTGTAAAAATGTGACATTGTACGTTCGAAAATTTAACAATTGAAAATTATTGAAAATTGAAAATAGATTGAAAATTTGTGTGCTGTAGGCAGCAGGTAATGCTATGTGTAGTGGTAAGTTTTAATACTAAAAATTGATAAAATTTGGTGTGCTGATGATTGGAGGTATTACGCCAGTAACGATATTTTTCTTGTATTTAAAAAAAAAAATTCTTCTAGCTAGTATTTTAGTGTCTTCTTTATTGTTTACGTTCACTAAAAATAATTTAAATTTTATTGAGCTTAATGTCACACCTTATCGCCCGCTCTGACTTTGAGCATATAAAATCAATTCAAATCAGACAAGAGACGATAGCGATGGGCGGCATTAAAGTACTACTTTAAAAGCAATTACTTAACCTCTAGTTTTCTTACCAAGTTTTGAAAAACTGATATATGCCCTTTAACAGGGTGGGTTTTGGTGACCACTTCAGTTTATGAAACGTTAACGAAAAATATGGGGTTGCTAATTTATCGCTATTGTTTTATCACCTGCTATTTCTTAAATATGCGCACAGCGAATATCGTTGTTAATCAAAATTAAAAATAAGTTTTGTCATCGCCTTGTATAAAAAACAAAAATAAATTGACACATTTCCACTACAATTGATGCAAAATTTATAAAATTTAGCTTATTCTGACACATTTCAAAATTTTTGGTACATAATGCTTCAAGAACCTTCGAACGAAGAAGCTACTTTTAATTTATTTGCGTTTGCTTCTACAACAATATATAACATCTGTCTAAGTATTACTACTAAAAAATGAGAAATAAAAACTGTATTTATAAATTTTAGATTGTTTAAAATCATTATGCGAAATACTATTTAATACCCTAGCGTGTCTTTTATACGAAATCGATGCAATGGAAAAACTTTTCATTAATATGCACAATATATATGGTTTTGTTTGCCAAGTAAGTATATCGCATGCAAATCTAAATTTATATAGAAATGCAATTCCTTAGGTAAGTATAGGGTTAGACACTGAAAGGGTTTCAGTCGCAACCACCTCTTTTGCGTGCAGTAGCTATTATAAGTTTTTTTGCGTTTTAGCTATTATTTTTTACGATGTGTGAAATTACACTGCTGGGTGAACCTACAGACTTGTTGGTTACTCAGCAAGGAATAACGGGCTTATCTACACTTTTACTTTACACTGTTATTGGATTTTTTATATCGAAAATAAAAGCCATTATTGAAAATAATTGGAATCGAAGAAGTACACAATTTCGTTATTCGTTAACCTACTGCATGAGATGGATAGTGAAGATATTGTTAGAATGGGCAAAAGCCGTAGCCGTCGTCTTATGTATAAGAGATAAGGGCATAAATTACTATCCGGACACTATTTACACCACAGTAACTTTAACATATTACATATGCACAGAAAAAATATTTAGTTCTATAATAGTGAAGAGCTTGTCTTACCTTAATTTCAGTTGCTTAGATTCCATGGAACACCTTTATATTCCCATCGTTTTAAATTCGTGTTCACTTTTATGTGCAGCTGGTATTACACTTTTAATGACTCTAGAACCGCAAGTATTATATGCAGCTTTTGCTTCCTACTTCGTTATCTATTTACGTGCAAAAGATTTATATTACAATTATGTTAAAACGTTATTGATTGAGAATGAAACATTTGCTTCATTTAGGCCTGCAACCAATAACGAAATCGAAGATTGGGATGACATATGTGCAGTTTGCTTAAACAGTATGAGCAGAGCCAGAATCACTCCATGTAATCATTTATTTCATCCAACTTGTCTTAAACAATGTCTTAGGAGGTCATTATATTGCCCATTATGTAAACATAATTTTATTGAATAAAATTATTATAGAATTGCACTTCATTTTTTCAAACGCAAATATACAGGTACCTACATAATATAAACAATTAATTTGTTGAGTTCAACAAAATTCGAACGAAATAAGTTGATTCTGCTTCACCATTTTTAACAGATAAGTATGTAGAACTCCAAAAGCTTTGTTTTCCTAATTTAAACACATCAGAATCGCAGCGTAACTAGGATATTTTGGAAATTACAAGACAAAAATTCAACTTATAAATAGATGTGCTACAGGACGTCAACTAGTATAACTTTTTATTTTTCGATTGCCATTTGTTTTTAAATGACGATTAAACAAAGAAAAAGTAGGAAAGGTTATTATTCTTATTTAAAAACAAATAATGATAACCAAAAAGTGTTTATAAAAAAATTAAAAAAAAGTTACAATTTCATTTCACGTCTAACACTACTCATCCTTTAAGCACATCTATTTTAAGAGTTAAAAATCTGTTTTTAAAACTTTCTGTATAATTTTTTATTTGGTTTCCACGCAGATAGTATGAAAAGATTTTAGGTACCTATGTACTTACAATTGAGGACCTTGCAGCATAAGGGGTGCAGCCAGGGACGTGTCTAATGGGGGTGAACTTCCCCCCAACATTGGAAAAAGTTGGCAAAGTTGGTAATTTTCATTGAATAATTGGCAAAACTACTAGTTGGTACAAACGCGAAAAACCTAAAAAAAAGCTCATTGGCATACTGTGAGAAACAAAATCGTTGGCAATTTCACAACCGCTCCCCCCTTATAAAATTTGGTTCGACATGTCCCTGGGGTGCAGCTCTTTTTTTAATTAATATGTGTAAAAAATGTAAAAAGCATTGATGCATCGGTCGAGGTAAGAAAGATGTTAACATCTTAAATTAACATCTCTTTGACCTATCTTTTTAGTTTTAATAACAAAATTTAAATAGTCAAAACCCATGTAAAATTTTCCTGCGATTTTATTATGTGAAACGAGAAGGTTACTACTCAAAACTCTCTCCTATTGTCATCCATATGTTTATTGTAATGTGATGGAATCCTTGAATTTGTTTCTTACAATCTTTTTCATCTATTTTTTATCTTTGCAATATTATAACCACATCTACATAAAAATTTTAAGAACTTTTTTACAAAATCCTATCACTACTTCAAAAATCATAGTAACGTTATTTTTGGACATTTTATTATATTATCACAAAAACTTGATCCTATTAAAATACAAAACAATGCAACATACATTTAAATTGATATAAAAATTATAATGCAACTGTGAAACTTTAAACATTAATTATTTTCAAGAATAAAGATGCATTCGCAGCGTCAAAGTTTAAGACTAAAATCAACATTTACAATTAACTTAATGAAAATTTCAATTATAGATATAATAGATACTTACTTTGAAAACAATAATTACAAATTAATATATATTAATTTCTTTGCGCCATGTTTATCTTAGTCTTTAATTTTAAGGTTGTGAAAGCAGTTTAAGATAAAGTTTTAAACAGGTAATTCAATCTACCTATCGCTTACAATATTTTTACACATACATTCTACATCACTTTAGAAGTGAGCAGCAATTAAATTTTGTTAACTTAATTTACATTTTCTTCTAATGTGGAAGATTTTCAAAACAACTTTATCACATAACATCTCATTTCAAAAAAATATAAATTGTATTTTAACAAACAACTACTTCTAACACACCTAAAAATAATAAAAAATAGAGCCTATCATGGAAATTTAATATCACAATGCAAGTAATAACAACTTAAAAATTACCTGGACACACTACAACTAGAAATATAAGATCATTATTAACAAGAATTAAAAGTAAATCTGACACTTCCCTAAGATTCCTTATCTTTAAGCGATTGAACTGACCATCCAAGAACACGTCTATCAAACCCGCAAGTAAATAAATTTATGTTACTGCTATAATCTTCTGTCCAGGCGACACAAGAAACCATACGATTATGACCTTGACCACCTTGCCTACTCGATCGCGGCAAGCGAGCTAGCCTTTGCCCACTTAAATCATACAATCTAACGTGGCGATTATCGTGCGGTATTGCTATAACCCCATTAGATGACACGGACAAACGATTAATGGCAGAATCTGTTCTAATTGTGGCCACCGGTGACCTCATGTTACGCAAATCCCACACCTTAACTGATCTATCGTCTGAACCAGATACGACTTTATCTTCGCGAGTAAAAACTGTAGATGTAACACTCCTGGAAAAAAACATCTCCTGTCTTCCCTTCCACATCATAAAGTTTTAACCAATACTTACTCTGAGTGACCTTGAAATACTGAAACCGATTGTACCGATTCCCTAAAATCCCACAGACGAAATGTCGTATCTCGTGATGATGTCACTGCCAATCTTTGAGTGGGATGTGTAGACGCATGTGTTAGTTCTAAATCGTGACCCGTTAGTGTAGTTATAGTGGAACCTGTTTCAACATCATGCAACACTGCTAATCGATCCCAGCCTGCGGTGATTACCTGTTCTGCACCTAATATGTAAAGGAATTTTAAATGTACCTTTTACCTTATTTAAAATTTAAATTTTACCTAATAACCATTCCGCTGTTGAAATTGCACCTGTATGACCTCCAAGCTCACAAACAGGAGTTCGAAGAGATGCTGTTTTTGCATCACCTCTATCTTCACAATCTTCACTCAATTCTAACTCTTCTTCAGATGAATGTCCTTTCTGTGAACAGTACATGTCAAGTTTAATTAAAATTGCCTTCATTATTATAAATCACGACAAAGTTAAAATAGAAATACAAAATCAAGCTATTGTAAAACTGTCTAGCCATATCATATGCATGTTTCTTGGACCAGGATTGTTGACGTTTCGCCCAGCTTTGTTGTGGGCTTCTTCAAGATTAAAATGTTTTTATTAGTAATCAATACAATTAAGATAATAAATTTAAATATATAGTTTTATTTAACCTAGTCCAAGATCCCGTAAAGTTAACATGTTTATTATAAGAGATGGACGAAAGTAATTTTTAGAGTTTATAACATTAATATTGGTAAGATATAGAATTATTCTAATATCTGAATTATTTAGTATACCTACTACATATTTCTAAATAAACTTAATAAAATAATAACTAGAAAAAATTGAATCCACTTGTCTAACTTGACATTATTGTTAATCAGCTATTTGAATTTAAGATTCTATTACATATGTATATGAAAAGTTTATTATACTAGACCCTCATTGACTTGCAATTATAACTTAATTCCAGCATTATAAATGATTTAATATGCATTTTTCCCGGTAAAATCTGTAACTTATTGATGTAAAAATGTAATGTAAAAAAAAATGAATGAAATTTAAAAGTCATATTTAATTAATATTGAACATTATGAAGAAATTAGTCAGCTTACTCCACTTACTTCGTCAGTTTTAATTTTTGTATTGTCAATAAAAAATAAATAAGTTAATAACATGTAGGTACATATTTTAGAAGAATACAATAATAAAGTTTAATACATTCATCCGATCGCACATTCATTGTTATTGATCATTACAAAGAATTTATTATAATACTAAGTTTTGATTAATTCTAGTAATAATATTATATAAATTTATTGAAGTTGTATTTAATGATACTTTTCAACTTCAACCATAATTAATATAATTGTGATAAACTAGTTTATTGTTCTATTAAAATATTTTTTGTAAAATTCTCTAGCGGAGTATTACATAAATATGATAATCGATAAGTTATCAAACTACCCGTTTTCAACTCGAGCTTTAATATTCACGCCACGTGCAGTTAACTATCACTTTATGGCCTAGGTACAAAAATAACTATTTAAATCATTCTTTTTCGACTAGATATCATTTGGTCATAAATCTGAATGATACAACAAAGGTACTATTTACCAAAATTAATTACTAAACAATACTTTGTGGTTTTCGCGACGAGAAGATCTTGTTCCGCAACATTGTATAAAGTAAAGCGTCAAGAAATGAAATAATTTATTATATTAATTAAAGAAATGTACAATTTAATTACAATAATTATGTAATTATCCCAATACTATTTATGTAACATGACATGTAACACCGCAAGCCAGAGGTAATATAAATTTGAATTGATGCGTTTTTTATTTTCATCAATTAAACATTTACAATTAAATATTTAGTCAAGGACGACATTTAAAAAAAAGTTGAATATTTATTATAAAGCAGAAATTGATGAAATAATTAAAAATCTAATTTACATTTTATACCAATTTTAGAGAATTTTCTTATTTATTTTAAACTAAAAGTAAAATCATGAGATTCTGTTTTATTTAATAAAATTAGTTTACTTTTATTTAAAAAATTTAAATAGAAAACATACTACGTAAGAGTTGTTACTTAGTTTACTTTTTGTTAATCATTTCTATTTTAAATAATTATATATTTGGCAATAATTTGTAAAATTAAACAAATATTACAACTTGAATTTTGTAAAAGCTGCAACATTTTATATTTTTTCCGCAAAATTATCTTTAGCCAGTCATCTTTAATGTTTTGAGTATTGAGCTTTTTTATCAAACACCTAGTCACGCTATTCTCTTGTGAGATAGGCTCCACTACCCTAATTATTAAGTAATAACTATTACTATTTTTAGCATTTTACAGAATATACAGGTAAAAATTGCATGGAGTACTTCTACTTACTGGACAGAAAATTATAATTTTCTCCATAAAAATATTATGTAGCATCAAACTACATACTTTGATTTATTAATATTAATAGCGAAAAATTTACAATATAATACATATTTTTTTAGTTATATACCAATTACATAACTTTCAGTTTTCTCTGCCTGTGTCGGTTTGTGTGTTGCAAATATGTGGCAAACACAACGTCCACCTGTTAGCTCCCAGGTAACATTATATTAATTTATCAATCACCTAAATAATTTTCAACAATATTATCAATATTTCATTAAAATTCCGTGTACTATTATTACATTTCATTTTTAGCTCGAATTTAAAATTCCTCTTTATTTTACTTATTATTAATTTAATAATCACATTAACATTTTAATTTGAAATTGTTATTAAATAATTTCATTTAATTACTTGAATGCAGAAAGTATGAAATTTATAATAAAAGAAAGTTAAAATTAATGCAGTGTGCAATTTAGTATTATACATTTGATTTTATAATAATTATAACATCTACAATTGATATTTAGCTGTATTTTGACTGCACTTAATAATTGCAATATTAATTTTTAAATAAAATATAAATTCTTGATCATACGTAAACATTTTCAATTGTAATATTCTGAATTTAATAAATTTATAATACAAAATATATAAAATTGGTAATTAATGGTAATGAGAAAATTTATGAAGGAGCAAAACAAAAAATTAATGTAATGAATATAATTACCGGTAGATCCCAACTAACAACAGCTTGCCAAATGTGAGTTGAACAATCACCGCTTGCTGTTAATACCAGATCTTTTGTTGGATGAAATCTAACAGAATTGACTGAGCCATTATGGCCATGATATTGTAGTAAACATCTTGCACCATCGATGCTCCATATACAAGCGGTGTGATCTAAAAACAAAATATGTCAATTAAATTAACTACTCTTGCACCGAGAGATAAAACACTAACAAATTATGACCTTTAAACTTATTACCAATTGGAATGCAAAATTTGACGTCAATTTTAATTCATAAATAAGATTTCAATTGACTCAATTTTCCAATTCAGCAAACCTTAATAACTGAATAATTAATTTAAAATTGTTTATCGAAATAAAATGGAGAAATTTAAGGAACGTTTAGCAAGAATTAATTCATTTAATAAAATATTCCTAAATAAACCCTTACCTTCCAGTTAATATGAATATAAATGATATAAAGCTTAATTGTTATTTTCAATTATGTTTACTTGATTCATTAAAGGTCAACAATAATTTTGCATTTTCAATGGCATTACTTTATTAAAAATAGAATATGGATATTAAACCATCAGCAATTTTATTCGTTATAGCTTTTCCTAAGATCAGTATGTTTGATTGTTTATAATTTAAAAAATTTTCTCTACCAACAGTGGATAGTAATTATCAGCTTTTATAAATCACACACTAAAAATAGTATTTTCATGTGGAATAATTTACAATCAATACATTGGTAACATTAAAAGAATATTATTTATGTATACATTAATGATGTACAAATAAGCAACGATAAGTTTTATTTTTTCCAATTGAACAAAAAAATTGTTTTATAACATTCTCTATCATAACTCAAGTTTGGATTTATATCTATTATGTTTATCGTATAAATTAATAACACAAAAAAAATATTCATATAAGTTTATGTTCATCTGCTTATTATGTTTTTGAGTTTTTTGTACTTTCTAACTATTTCTTTTGCATTTCTTCATATAATTACTTCCAATTACTATCACATCATCGATCACAGAAACCATCAACAGGTAGGGTCTTCAGAATCAATGTTGAATGAAATATTCTTTTGAAATTTTTTGTTTTTTAATTTTATCATTGAATTGAATTAATTTTTATTTGGTTATTTTGCAAAACACATTATATTTTTCATATTTTTATACTTTTTTGCTACTTATTATTTATCCATTAGGTTTTTGTTCATTTTTTATGATTATAAGAAAATCTAGACTTTAATTTTAATTAATTTTGACCTGACGTGAGATAAAATTCGTTTGGTGAACACAAACATTAAATATTGGCCACCTTAACCTTCAGGGCATTATGGAAACAAAAAAATAGTTTTAAGTTTTGATTTTCAATTACTAGACTACAATTCAAGAACTAAGTACAAAAATGATTTGAAAAACATCATGGCCTGGGGTTCACACGAATTCCGACCCGTCTGTTGAAGGTTAAGTGGTTAATAAATTAATTAGATAGCTTTCCGGAAAAACCGTGAAAAATTAAAATATAAACAAATAAAATACATTAAAATGTTTTTCTTCAATTGTCAATAAAAATTAACTTTATGTTACATTTCAATAAATAAGGTCCAAGTTTCACTTTTTTGTCTTTTCCCACAAATTCCTAATTCTGATTCTGACAAAATATCGAAATGATGTTTCATTGGAAGAAAAGTAAGTTTTTGCAATAATAAAACAATAAACATCAATTATTAGAAAAATTTTATGGATGGATAATACTTGTGTCTTATTTTTATATTATTTTTATAGCAAAGATCGGAGATTCACATACAGAGTGGTCAGTGCCAAATTATCGCAAAAACCCATGAGCCCGGGCTTGTGGCGCAAAATTTCAGGGGCGCAAAATTTCAAGAGACGCAAAATTTAATTTCAGGAGGTTACCTATTAGGTTACCAGGAGTAACCTAATCATTAATCGTCTTAATTATTATAAAAAATAAGTTTCATTTTCTGTATAAATTTTTCTAATAAAAAAAATTCAACTGGAAAATCGAGGATAAGGGCGCAAAATAGTAAAGGCTTGTGGCGTCACACTTGGTTAATACGCCTCTGAGAGTGGTTATTAAATTTACGATCGTACAATAGTCGTGGAGACATCCTGTATGATATTATCTAAAGGGGCAAACAGAGGTCTAATCAGATTTAAAGTCATGCATAGCAACTAAAAAGTGAAAATCTACGCTTTTGAATGCCTCCCGCGTCTATTCTTTTCGAAGTAAATATTATGGTGTCGTGGACTTTTTTGTATCAAATTTAATTCTTCACATAATTTGTTCATATTTGTTATCACTTTTGCAATACGCGTAGTGCGAAGTCTCTGCATAGTCTTTTTACAATTTTTATTAAGGGGTAAATACCTCGAAATTTTTGTATAGGCTTGTTAGCCATGGAAATCATAGAAATTTTTTGCAAGTCCTTGAAAATCTCTGGAATTCCTTATAAATTCCTAGAATTCCTTGGAAATCATTGAAATTCTTTAGTTGGAACTTGTTTCCAATAACAGGTAGTGAGGTATAAGACCGCAGTTCAAGACTACTAAAGCCTAATCTTCACCTATGTGCTATGGATCTAGCAAGGTTAGCAACCTACTAGAATATATGCGAAGTGCAAATTTTGTTGAGATATTTACCCCTTGGTTTTTAAGTTCTTTGCAAAGATTATAAATATTTACATTTCAGGTAATGTAACATAAAATTGAGACATTTAAGCAATCACAATACAGTTACAAAACATGTTACATTTCATAATCGGTTGCGAACGTTAAAATGACACTTTCCATGTCAAAATTAGAAAACTGAAATTTTCTTACCTGCAGAAGCAGTTCCGATGATTGGTTGATTAGATTTGGCAACAGAAACTTCCCAAACACCATCCTTATGACCACAATATTCCTTCATCATGGTACAATTTAAATGAGGCCCTTTGAAGCTCGACACAATTTTACTAGTCTGAGCTTTTAATTTATGAGCAGTCTTTAACTTTTGAGTAGAAGTCATGCTCACTAACAATAATATGTAATAATTAAAGACATAATTTACACACACAAGAATACACTTACGTTTTTTACTTAAAACCTTCGAAATGTTGTTGTCAAAATCAACGCAGTCATAATTTTGTTTATCGAATGCATCCCTTTCAATTTTTTCATTTAAAATTTCTACCTTGTCGTGCACTAAAATGAATAAATAGTTTTACGAAGCAACAAGATTTGAACTTACGGTTCTGATTTTCTTGATAGAGTAATTCAAATTCCTTCTCGATTTGTCTAAACAAATTGTGTAGTCTAATTCTGTAGGCAGGTGTTAAAGAATCGTTATCAAAGTCGTTTCGTAAACTTGAATAGACTTCATCGATAGCACTGTGAGGCCGTGTCATGGAACTTCGTTTACCCTTCATCGGTTTACCAGTTGGTGTTGTCTGATTAGCCGACATCCTGAAACATTGAGTTGCAACCACGGATTTTAAAGTGCATAAAAGCATTAATAATTAACAACAAATATTTATTTGAAATCAATAGACACAAACACCAATATTATTATGTAACTTGTTGCCTCATTCTTACCTGTGGGACAATTTTCAAGGTTTTTTTGCACGTCAATTATATTAATAACATTTATACGAAATAAAATCGCTATAATTATTATTGCGTTAATATCTAATTTTTTTCAAGCAAGATTTCCATATTTTGACATTTCTTTGACGGATATCAGCTGGAACTGATGAGTGGCACCGTCTCACCACCAAGTGGCACTGAAGCCGCGCGGCGCCCGATGTTAACTGTTGAAATATTAAATTTTAACTGTTAATCGATATCATTTTAAATGTTAATATATTTTATGCATTAACCTATTATTTTTTGTCAAGAATACAGTAGTGCGTTCTATTCGTTTACTGTTTTGCTTTTATTACAAGACCGCATTAAACATTATTACTACAGTACGGAAGCGAAACTAAAACAGTATTCGAATATTTCAACTATTAAATCATAAGTAATTAGAGAATGAAAAGTATTTGCGTGGGGAAACGGGACGGACATGAAAAAAAAAGCAAACAACATTGAAGAGCGGAACTGTGATTGCTAAGGCTGGGTTTATAATCATCCTTGCTTTATGACTGATGTACTGCTAAAATTAACTTGTTTATTGATAATTAATATTATCATAATATTTATGTTCTTCAATTAAATTTGTGAATATCATAATTTATTTATTATGACAGCTTGTCAGTGACACAGAAACAAAAATTTGAGAACCTCTGATTAGAAGTTGCATAGCACACAGCTGATGATTGTAAAATTGTTACGGTATGTTGACTCAACATGTTTGAATGCATTTTAAGATTAATCCGCAATGTCCGCGTTGTAATAAAGTGAAAAGTTGTTATTCGTTAATTTAAGAAAAATGTCTGCAATAGATCGGGTACGAATAATGGTTCTGGGAGATTCGGGAGTGGGTAAAACTTCATTTGTTTATCAAGCAACCCACGGAGAACCTTTAAAATCGCCAAGTTGGACTATAGGTTGTACGGTTGAAGTAAAATTGCACGAATATAAAGAAGGCACTCCAGAGCAGACCGCATATTTTGTCGAATTTTGGGACGTAGGAGGCAGTCACAACCATCGAAATACGAGGCATGTTTTTTACAATCCCTGTCATGGAGTAATACTGGTGCACGATTTAACAAACAGAAAATCTGAAGATCATTTGAGGAACTGGTTAGACGAACTTATTAATTCCGATAGTCATTTAAGTAACATTTCTATGAGTTCGTTGAACGAATGGGATGCTGAAAATTTTTTGGGAAGTACCCAAATCCCGATATTAGTAATTGGAACCAAACTGGACTTAGTAGATGATAGGAAATCAAAATTAAGAAACAGTAAAGTTGCTGGCGAGTTGGGCGCTGACGAAATAATTATGGATTGCAGGCAAATGCGGTATTTAGCTGCTGGTACTTCTAATGCAGTTAGATTATCGAGGTTTTACGATAAAGTGATAGAAAAAAGATATCATCAATCTAAAAAGAACTGCTCTTATTCTGAGCGGTTTGGTAACAATGCAGTGTCGCCTACATTATCTGCAAAATTTTATTCGCCTACACATCAAGATTAAATTGTTATTTATTTGTTAAATTTACAAGCTGAAGAAATTTATAAATTTGTACAATTTATTTTATTCAAACCTATCACTCGATATCAGCTTTCCTTTTAGTTCTCGATTAAATTTAATTCTTTAAGTTCTGTTTCCATTTCTTTAATTTGATTAGCATTTAAAGCTATTAAAGGTCTCCTCGTTGTTCCCAAATTGAAAGGTGCATATAAATTCATAGCTGCTTTCATAGTAGGAACCCATGAACCTGAAACATCATCGAGTACATTAATTTTTGTACTTACATCAAACATGAATAATTAAGATTTTGTTTAATAGAATCAATTTATTGTTATGATTTTTGCAGTGTCAAGAGTAAAAAGATTACTGAATTTCAAGTAACTTTTTTTTTAATTTCAATTGAATAATCCAGATTGAATTTAAAAACTCAAATTGCTTCTTACCATTTTTTGTTATTGCTGCTATAGCAGAATTCAGTTCCTCTTGGACACTTTGGCATTCATCAATTTTTCCATCTTTCATCAAATTTAAAATGTTTCTGCCATGTTCTGGATATATATTCAGAGATGTTGCAATTGCAGAATCGAATCCTAGTGCATAAGCACCTGCCATTATCTGAAACGGAAATTATAGTAAATGATTCATGTCGTGGACATTACACTTACTGTATCTGCTCCCAAAAATACAGCAAACTTTTGATTATGTGCTTTAACTGCAGTAACCCCTTCATCCAAAGTGGTAGATGTAAATTTTATGCCACTGAATGTTGGAACTTGGTCAGCAATTTTATTCAAAAAAGTTCCCATGTTAACTAAATTAATGTTTTATTAAATTGAAAGTAAATAAAACATAATAATACTCACTATTGACGTTAGTAAAACTAGGTATATGATAATACAGCAGAGGAGTATTTGGAGCAGCCTCTCCAATGATCTTCAAATATTGTATTAGTTCATCACAAGTTGTGGGTTTAAAATAAAGCTCTGGTAAGCAGAGCAAAGAATCAACTCCAATTTTTTCGGCATGTTGAGCCTGTAACATCATCTCTACAGTACGAGAAAAATAATGTAAAAAATTTAATTAATAGCTACCATATCGATTACGTCTGGCAAACAGGCACCTCCAACTTGCACCATCACATGTTGATCCTTTTTGGAAAAATGTTTTTGCCAAGCTTCTGCAACCATTTTTCTTTCTGACACTGTCAAAGCCATCCCTTCACCGCTAGTGCCATTAACTTAAAATATTAAAAATTAAATTTTAATTTGCAATAACACCACAATTGCTTACCTAACACTCCCGTGATACCTCGATCAGAAAGATACTTTGAGTATTGAGGTATTACATCCAAATTTATACTTCTATTTAATAAAAAAAATGTTTTAGTATAAAAACTGCTCAAAATGAAAAACAAACTTACGCATTTTTATTATATGGTGTAAAAACGGGCGCTATAAGACCACGGAAACTAAATCCCTTCTGAAATTAATTCATTTAAAATTAAATTAAAAATATTATAAATCAAACTTTTACTAACCATTTTGTTAAGCTAGACAGACAATCTTAAAATGAACACAATAAACAAAATTAATTTAAGTGTAACTGATAAGCTTATCACTACTCATAAATTTATTCTAGAGTCATAGTACTGTTGTTATGCTCATATTAAACAGAATTATTAAATTTTACATACATTTTCTAGGCATGGACTTGGTGAATGCACGTCAACATTGCTCGAGAGCTGTATTTCAAATTCTTGTAAATCGCTGCAGTCCATAGTATCTTCGATACTTTCATCTTTTACTAACTCTTCCAAACACTTTTCTTTAGCTAATTGCTGAGCTTGTCTACTCTTTTTTTTGGCTGACAACATTAGTTCTTGTTTTTTAAGTGTTCTCTTTGGCTAAAAAAAGCAATCTTTAAAGCAGGAAGCTATGGCTCAACTCAAACTTACCAAAACTAATTCATGATTGTGTTTTAAATTCATAGCTATTAATTGTAATGATTGGCCATCTGAGGAAGCTTTGAATCGAAGATAAACTGGACAACCAATTTTTTTTAAGCTCCTAAAAAAAATTTAATATTTGTTAGAGTTTGCACTTTCAACTTCTTAACCATTAAGAATGGGTAAATTTTGAATTTTTCGGCACAAAAATTTCAATTTTGTTTTTTGTTATACAATGAATATTTATATTTAATTGACCTGCGACTATAGGCAGGTTTGCAAAATTTAATTCTCATAAAGTAAGTTTGCTCTTTTATGTTATGTTTATCTGTTATGAAAGCAGTAATGTAAGTATGGCTTCCTACGACTAGGCAAATCGCTGGGGGTTAGCGCAAGGGAGTACATTTTTTGCTCGGTTTTTCAATATCTAGCACCGTTTTCGAGTTATTGTAAATTCAAAATCTCAAATTTAGTTATTAACCAATGTAATTTATCAATTGCAGCGAAATTGTGAAAAATAGTATATACTATTGTGTCAGAAAAAGTACTCAAAAGCATAGATTTATGTTAGCAATTTACATTGCTAACATAGAACCGTGCGAAAACTTTTCCGAATCACAGTATTACAATTCGTGTGCGTCATGCCTAATTTGGACAATACAGTGCCACTTCCAGTTGTAACAAATTCACGCGAAGGCATTAAAATCAAAATATTTACTTACTCCTCGCGCGTTCGAAACCGTTCACTTTGAGATTTGAAATCCTTTCCTCCATAAATACACGTAAATTTCAATTCATAATATTGCAAATCGGGATGTAAATATTTAACGACACCAATAGCGCGAGATGAATTAATTGTCCTAGCATCTCGCTTCCAAAATTTACACTTGTTTTGTAAAGAAAAACTGTCCAACGCTTCTGTCAGCGATTTATAGTTTGGAAATCGCGTTCCAATTTCAAACGTATCCATTGTTTTTGTTTTAAAAATGTATGTACTGGGACTGTGTACGTTAGATAAAGCACTGCCATTAATAAAGCTGTGTCTCACATACCAACAAATTGAAAAACATTTAGCGCCGAATTGAATTCAAATTACTACAACTATCATGATAAATTTAAATTTATCATTTTGTGTATCATAATACTTCATATTCTGCTAACATATAACGCTAATTAACTAGAAATAAATTTGATTTGGCCTTTATTGAAAATATGTCAACATACGGCATAATAAAATTATCACAAAAGATGTGGGTGTGCGTTTATTTTGACGTTTATTTGACGTTTTAGGTTATGTCCACGTTTGCAGTTTGTAAATATTTTGAAGTATTAATATAAATTAAATTAAAAATTTGATAGCAAAATGGTGTTAAGAAAAATTAAAGGTTATCAAGACATAGATGGATCGACTGTAGGCGCAATTAATAGTGTTAACGAACCGATTGATAATGTCGCACAAAATATTGAAATGGCATCCGTTTCTGTTGTCCCAGATGGTAATCTAGGGTTTTCAAATTTGTTACATCTTGAAAAACATTTACTTTTTAGATACATTTACGGTTACCCAAGCAGTAAATGCTTTAGGTTTTGGTTGGTTCCAAGTTAAATTGTCATTATGGACCGGTTTATGTTGGATGGCCGACAGTATGGAAATGACAATTTTGTCTATTTTATCGCCTGCTTTACATTGTCATTGGCACATATCGAGGTTTGTTTAATTTGCACTTCTACTACTTTACAGTTATTAATATTATTAATAGGTATCAGCAGGCATTAACGACCACTGTAGTATTTTTGGGAATGATGCTTTCTTCTACATTTTGGGGTAATCTAAGTGATAGGTTTGGACGTAAACATGTAAGTCTAAGTACCCAAATGAAATATCTAACATTTTGTTCAGTCACTTACGATATATGAAATATGTTCAAATCACTGCCAATTTTCAGGCTCTTACCATGTGTGCAGTTTTGCTATTTTATTATGGACTGTTGAGTTCCATTGCTCCTAGTTACATGTGGCTTTTATTGCTAAGAGGTTTGGTGGGATTTGCAGTTGGTTGCACACCTCAATCGTAAGTTTATTTATAAATACTAATAACGATATATTGTTTTGATGCATTTGTGTAAAAATTATAGTGTTACGCTTTACGCAGAATTTTTACCAACTAAGCAAAGGGCTAAATGTGTTGTTTTGCTTGATGTAAGTTGCCTTTATTTTTGTTGTTGTTTTTGTTGTTATTTAATTTGTGTTTATGTAGTGTTTTTGGGCTCTAGGCGCTTGTTTTGAAGTAACTCTAGCTTTAATTGTTATGCCAACTTTAGGTTGGCAATGGCTACTTGCTCTTTCTACTGGACCGTTATTAGTTTTTGCTTTAGTTTGTCCAGTGAGTATTGCAGGAATTACTTGCCGATTGTAAAATTAATTTCATTTAACTTCAGTGGCTACCCGAATCTGCAAGATATCATGTTGCCAGTGGCCAAACTGATAAAGCTCTTGCAACATTAGAAAAAATAGCAAAAGATAATGGGAAGCCTATGCTGTTGGGACGTCTTGTAGTGGACGATGCATTCCTACAGTCGCCACATAGAGGGCGCTTTCGCGATTTATTGGTGCCATCCTTAAGAGTTACGTCGTTACTTCTTTGGTTTATATGGATGGCATGTGCGTTTTGTTATTATGGATTAGTTTTGATGACGACTGAACTTTTCGAGAGTTCTGTTGATAATTGCGAGAGTAGGGGTCAACAACATTCTCGCATTGACACTTGTGCAGCGGACTGTAAACAATTACAAACTACCGATTACATGGATTTATTGTGGACCACTTTGGCCGAGTTTCCTGGTATAATATCTTTTATTATTCATAAATAATTGAACCAAATTATGTTTTATCTGCAGGAATTTTTGCAACAATTTTTATAATCGAAAGATTTGGACGAAAGAAAACCATGGCACTTCAGCTTATACTTTTTGCAATTTGTTCATCTGTATTGGTTATTTGTACGCAAAAGTATGAAAAACTTTTTTGTTACAATCAGAGCTGGGAATTATTTTAATTTAATCTTATATTAATGTTTGTTTGCACCTCTTAAATAAGATTTTAAATAATATTTATTATTTAAACGCTCCTTGTAGTTATATATTCCAGCTCTGGTCTCTGGTTACTTTTGCGGTATTTTAAATTATAAAATTTTAGGCGTGCTTACTTAACGGTAATGTTATTTTTGGCAAGAGGAATAATAGCTGGAGTTTTTCAAGCTGCATATGTTTACACACCCGAAGTGTATCCGACCTCACTTCGTTCTGTTGGAGTGGGATCTTGCAGTGCTATGGCTCGTTTAGGTGCAATGATAACACCTTACGTAGCACAGGTATTTGAAAATTATCAAATAATATTTTACATAAGTTAATTGTTCTTTTCTCAATTTTTAGGTGTTGTTGAAGTCTTCGGTAAATTTTGCCACAACAATTTATGCAGTTGGTGCAATATTAGCGGCAATTGCATGCTTGTTATTACCTATAGAAACTAAAGGGAGAGATTTGAAAGAAACTGTTGATCAAACGAATTAACAACGAAATTTTTATCTTGAGGTGCTCTTACATTAATAATGACATTAAACCAAAGTTTTATTGCAACCACTGACGAGTATTACATAGTATTTCTTAAAAGTGATAGTTTTACACTAATTTATTTTAATTTATTTTATACGTATATATTATGTATTTCTAATTTATATGTTGTTTTAAAAACCTACTGGGTTTTGGTACAGGGATTTTAATAAATAGTTTTTATTTATTATTATTTTTGAAGTTTTTTATTTAAAAATTATAACTTAGCAGTTGGTGCATTTGAGGTAATGACTCGATTTGTTGTATTGAACTCTGATAGGTGGTTGTTGTGACCTTTTCAGTTTTTTTATAATATTCTACAGTACCTAATTCATCTAAAACGCACATACAATTACTCGTAGAAGAACTCAGACACTCCTATGTTGACAATGTAAATTGTGCCTTTTGAAGACTTTTTTGTCATAAAAATTGATTTACAGCAAAACTTATCGACATTCTTTGTTGCAAAGCTCATTCCCTTTATTTTTGTTCTTTTACATTTTTCTAGTTTGTTGCATCGTTTCTGAGTGACAGTCACTTAAAAAGGCTCAAAGTATATTGACATCTGTATCTCAGAAACGGGCGACAAAACAGAAAAATGTACTCGTATATGAACAAAAATGAAGGAAATGAAATTTGCAACAAAAAATGTCGAATAAGTTTTGTTGTAAAATTAATTTTTATATAACAAAAAAGTCTTCAACAGGTACAATTTACATTGGTAACATAGGAATGTCCGAGTTGTTATTCGAGTCACTGTACTTGCCTTAGATCATATAATACTATGCTAGATACCAAGTGCCGTATTCCAATGCATTGAAGCTAGTGAAGCAAAATAGTTACGACATAATAATTTGTAGCTGTCTTTGTTAAACACTACAATTGGCTATCTTGTATCTCTTTCAGAATTAAGAAACCGAATGGCGCATGTACAATTTTTAAATTTGACAGTTGGTGTTATTCAGTGATTGCAGTAGGAATATGGAATATAAAAGAAATATGAATTAATTTAATATTTTGTTGTCGATCTTTAAAACGTGAAAATAGTAGAGTGATTTGTTTGAATAATTTTTTTAAGCGGATAAATTTTATTTAATTTAAATAAAATATTGGTCAAAAAAAATTTGTTTAAATCAAAATAGAATTTATTCTATTGTGGTTAATTAATTTTTAGTTTCTTTAGTTAAATTTAATTTAAAAAGTTAACTTAAATTAAACAAATTTTATTTTCTTCAAAAAGTTATTAAAACAAAATAGTGTTTTTTTTGATCCAAAGAAAGCGTTTTTACTATGTATAATAATCGTTTCACAAGTAAGAAAATATATTCTTTCATAATTTTGCAATTAATTATAAATAATAATTATGTAAATTTAATTTTCCAATAAGAAAATATAAACGAACACAATGGGTTGACGCTTGTAAAATTAGTAGTAACATTTTATTTTAGTAATAGATACAAATTTAATAATAATGAAAAAACCTAAAATAAATTGCTTTATTTCATTTCATAAACATTCAAAAATATTTAAATTTGAAATTACCGCCAAAATAGAATTCAGAAAACCGAAATTAGGACGTATTGAATTCAAAAAGAGATGCAAAAACCAGTTGTGTATTGTATGACAGAGACGCAGTTAAAATAATTCGTCGTTGCCGTTTTGCGTCTCAACTTTTAGGAGTACTTGGTATCTATATGTAATATATATTTTTTGCCAACTTATAAATTTTTATTAGGAGAGTGGAATGAAAAAAACTACCCATTTAAAAACCTGAAAATTCGACGCCTGTGAGAATTTTGACAATTTATAACTTTTGATTTAAACGCTGACGACTTTAACACAACAAAAAATTTTGCCTACGGCACTTTTTCCATTTTTATCCCCCCCCCCTTGCCCTATAAGCCAAATCCACTCCTGTGTGTCCTGATTTCAAAATATGGTAACCTTAACCAACGCTTACCTATTAATTCGTTGGTAATGTAAATAATATAAAACTAGATTGCTTTTACAAACCAGTATATGAAATTTGAATAAAATCGGTTCTCGCGTTTTGAAAAAATCGTGGACGAAAAAATCACACGCACATACATCCGGACATCATTGCAAAATTTGTCTCAAACGATTTGTATGGACTCATAGACTATGGAAAAAATGCTAATTCAAAAATTTTTTTTACTCGATTACAATACTTTCCTTTACTACGTAAATGGGAAAGTAAAATAAATAAATGAATAATTGTAAATTTTTCGTGTTAAATCTGAACCTTTTAGGGCTTGTAACTCAGAAACTGTCCATTACATCAAGTTGTACCTATTGAGGCATTTGTTCAGAATGATGAGAATTACAATATATCCAAAAATCAGCCAAATCTACAGAAAGACATTTTCCCATAAGAATAGTGCGAGGTCCTTTATTTTTACACTACTGTTGTACTGTTTTATAAGCACGTTATTTAGCGTTAAAGTTTCTTATTAAAGTTTTATTAATTCAAGTATAATAATGATATAATTATTATTACGATTATATTATTATCTGTGATTATATTCAATATTTCTGTGACAACCAAATATTTCACATCTTCGTACAAGTCCTCGGTAGTATAGTGGTCAGTATCCCCGCCTGTCACGCGGGAGACCGGGGTTCGATTCCCCGCCGGGGAGGTATTTTTTTAATGCTAAAAATTAATTATAATTAAAAAAAAAAATTTTTATTTTCAAAAATTTCGAAATTTTATAATATTACGTATAACCGATATAACCTTAATTTTCTGTTTATTTAGCGAAAACTAAACAGTACATTTTGTATTTGTGTAGGTTTGGGGTCATTCCATATCAAGTGGTCCAACCCCATTGGTTTGACCATTCTAAAAAAAATTGATTTTTTTTGTGTAAGCATCCTAACATATTAGTAGTACTAAATGACCATTATTTCAATATTATTGTCTTTTGTTTTCGTGTGAGAGCCATATTTGCTTTGCAATATGCGGCGTATTTTGCAATTTTAATGGTTTACGGCAACGGAAATATTTCAGCTCTTATTTGTCCTATCAAGATGAAAAAAAAAAGAAATTGTTTAAAAAAAACATACTACAATATTCCTTATTACATATTTAAAAACAATACGTCATCTGATAATAAGCTGACACCTAAAGTATCTGTACCCAATTGACTGTCGCCTATTTGATTTTGCTCAATTGTCAGTCGCTCAAATGTCGCATACCGAGGAAATCTATATCCATAGGTGGATTTAGGGGGCACAGGGTTACGTGTCCCCCCCCCCCCAGACCCTTAAAATTAACAAGGAATTAAGGAGACAATTCCAAATCTGAGAACACTTTTTGCCCGTCTCGACAACCCCCCCAGAAAAAAATTCTGGATCCGCCCCTGTCTATATCTAAAATATAAATATAGTATGTATAATATAGTAAAATATCTAGTTTTTAGAAACTTATATGTACGCAGTTTTGCATATTATAAATGAGTCGGATATATGCAAAACCGGACAAGTCACATTTTACAAAAATCAATCTGAGATATACGTTTTGTTCCTTGTAGCCTCTGTTCTACCATTAAATAAAAGTTTTTGGTAATAAAAACAAAGAATCCTGCTTGAAATACGGGTTGAAAACTGACATTTGTATCAAATATAATGGTGAACAAAATTCTTTTATGCGTTTATCTCAAACTCACGCTAATATACCCCCCTCAAATATATTAGCATGTTAATTTCCCATAGCCCCCGAGATTTTTCGCCCCCCCCCCCAAACTAAAGTCTAATTTCACCTCGACAGTTTGAGTTTGGATTAATTGGGTCTCCGATTAATTAGTTGGACTATAAAATTCTAATTTAATTGACTTCTTAGTACCCGCTCGACAATTTTATAGCTATTTAAATATATCCCTATTCGCGCGAATACATTACTTTAATGCAGCCAAAAACCGCATTTCAGCGCCATCCAAAAGTTATTAATTACATAACCTAAAAATGAAAAAGTAAATATTTATATTAGCGAAGTGCGAATTTCATTACTATGGAACAAGTAATAGAAGTTTACTTAAGGGAAAATGATGTCGATACACCAGTGGGACCTGAAACTGTAAAACAGTTATTCACAGATCAGTCGCAGCACTATGAAGATTCATATTTGAGTGAAAGTGAAATTTCAACAAACGGTTTAGAAAATTCGAAAAGGAAACGTAACATTAAAGCCGAAGATGGCAATACTTCACCTAAGAAAAGGATATACACACAAAAATACCGCAAGGAATGGGAAAGCATGACAACATACAAGCCTTGGCTTTCGGAAAGTGTATTGGGAAATTTATTTTTTTACTGTAAATTTTGTAAAAGCAATTACAAATGTGGAAAAACAGAAATCGATAAACACATGACCTGTAAAAAGCATATAAGAAATTCTAAAGTACCTCAAGTTCGAGTTCAGGTTGGCAAAAAAATGTAGTAGGTACTTATATTTAAAAATTTAAATCTACTTTTTTAGAAAAAATTTAATTTTCGTGGATTGATGTGTCCAGTATTTACACCTTTCATTGGGAGAGATAAAGACATAAATCATGAAATTATTCCAGCATACGCTCGTTACCTGTTATCTGCTGGAGTCAATGGCGTTTTAAGTAAATATCTTACTACTTAGCAAAGTATTTCATGTGCTACAGAGCTGTCAGTATTTCCCAATAGTTTATAACTTCTAGAAAACTATTACTATTGATTTGTGTATTTGAAATACTGACAGCCGTGTTGTTATTCGATTAATATTTGATTATTTAAAACTTTAGTTAATGATGTAATTGGAGAAGGAATGTCGCTGACATTACCGGAAAGAATGAAATTGATCGACGAGTGGGTTAAGGTTTGTGATGAAACTAAACAACATTTAATGGTACAAATTGGTGGAGCTCCTCTCAAAGATGTATTAGAGATGGTAAAACGATTTGTTTATTTTTAAAGAAAATACTAATATTTACTTACCATTGTTTGTAGATTCGATATGCAGAAAGAAAAAAAGTTGGTTCGGTTGCTATTTTACCAGATCTTTATAATAAACCAAAGGATCACTTTGATTTAATGAGATACATCAAACTTGTTGCCGATCAAGCTAACAGTATACCTCTGTTATATCATCACAATCCAACTTACACCGGAGTGAATAGTGAGTTTCTTCTTTCTTAATTTTTTGCAAATATTTTGATTCTAAATTCGGGATTACACATTTAGTTTTTTGACAAAAAATCCACATCTTTTTTTATTTTTTAAAATATATTAATTTTTCCCTCATGGTTTGGTAAGCACTTGAATAATATTCTAGTAGGTTGTTAACCTTGCTAGATGCATAGCCGATAGATTAAACTTAGGCTTGAGCTCACAGCAGAGTAGTCGGCGCAAGGTCCAGACATTCAACCGCAGTTTAGGCATCTTATTTTCAAACTGTAACATTAATAGTCACTCTGCACAATCTTGAACAGAATTACCCTACCTACCTACCTGTGGCAACCTAGTATATTGTGCAAAATGAATCAGCATTATTAACAAAACCCACAAAAATATAATTATTATTATTTTGTTTATAATTTTTTAAGTGTTAAGGAAAATCTTCAATTGTTTATTAGATATGTCAAGTTGTTAATAAATCCTTTTTGTTACAGTCGATATAACCAAATTTTTAAACGACATCTTGGGCGAAATCGATTCTTTTATAGGTGTAATTTTTAATGATAATAATTTAAAAGAAGCTACGTCTGCTTTACAAGTAAACGAAAACAAATTTATTGTTTTTATGGGGAGCGATGAAGTAAATTATCAAAAAAAAAAGTTTTACTTTCATTTACATATTTCTTTTGCAGATTTTATTAGGATCTTCTGTTAATGGTTTCACTTCATTTATTAGTTCATCGTCAAATTTTGTACCCAAGTTAGCACAGAACATATTAGAAAAAACTCAAGGTGGCCAAATTGTAGAAGCTCGAACTTATCAAAAATCATTGCTTAACACTTTAGAAAGCATTTCTAGGCATGGTAAGCAAAGTTCGAGTTGAGTATGCTGATTATATTAATAATTTTTGATGTTTAGGTGACTGGTTACCTGTTATGAAAGCAGCAATGAATATTTTAAGTAAAATTGAAGTCGGCTTAGTTCGTGATCCATTGGTGCCCATTTGGCAAAACAAGGTGAACAAAATGAAACAAGACTTACAACATTTAAAAATTTTATGAATATGACTGTGTTGGTCCAAAAGATGGTCCTTAATAATTTTTGCAGTTTGGAAATTATACCAACTGCAGAGAATTTTAAAATTAATTTATTGTAATATTTTGTATAATATTGTAAATTTTTAACATAAATGTCATTAATTTTTTTTACAAAAAATTGCTTTTTTAAAATTTTTCTTGTTAATATAAGGACTAACCACAAATGAAGGAACACCTTATGGTTGGTTCTTCATTCAGTTTTTGTTTTGCCTTTTTTTTATGTACGAATGAGAAAGATTACATTTAAATATAAAATCTAATAAATTAATATGCTCACAGCACTAATAGTGACATCGGAACACCACCAAGGTTGCTGTTGGTAATCAACAGATCTCAAAAAAGTTAAACAGTTTTAGCTTTGATTTACCGACAGAAAAAATATTTTTGAATTTAAGAATTGCAAGGTAAATACGAATAATAAAAAATAAAAAAAATTTTATTGTAAATGTAAATTCATAATTTAAATTAAATGTCTTTACATGATTATGTTTGTGCTTACGAGATATAAAATTATATTTTTTTAACGGTAAAAAATTTTTTAATTATCCTTCATCACATACATTACAAGCCTTAACAGTAATTAAAATAATACAATTAATTATCTAACCAACAGTCATTTTAAACCAGACACAGTTAAATTGTTTTCGAATTATTTTGTTTCAAATTCGTTTTTTGCTTGATAAATCACATGCTTGTAAATTTATAACAAATTTCCCCCACTTAATTATAAAATTCATGTTTTACAGATTATTACAGACTTTAGGCGCACATCTTCACATTAAAATTGACACCCATTGTATTTACATATCAAATCAATAATACCCAAAAAAAATTATGAATTTTTAAAAATTCTTTTTGTGAAGAAAAGCAAATACAAAGGGTAAATAGAAAATAAATTAATACATTTAAAAACTGGCTCATCACAATAAAATGGACTGTCACAATTTAATAAAAGAAAATCACTCGATTACAACCCTTAAGTATGATGATACATTTTGTTTATTGGTATTCTATAGGATAGGAGGTCTGTTTCCACGAAATGGTCACAAAAGTCATTATGAAAAATGTCCAAGCTTGTGATGGCATGAGGTGTCGTGTGGTTTCAATATGTACTAATTGGTCAAAGTAAGGTGCAACGTGATAGCCAATTTGTAGGTTTCCTTTGTGGTTCTGTCGCCTTCAGCTGATGACCGCTTTTTGGAGGATTGCTTGCCTCCTTTAAAAAATATTACATCAGTTTATTTGTACATAGCAAAACAACAAAAATAACTTTGTTCCAATGTATTTATTGTAAGTTATTTCAGTTGTTTAGTTTCTAAATAGATAAAATATTAATTTAAGCATGTGGTATTTCGTTTCAAGTTTTAACTTGTATCGAATTACAGATTAGTTGTACTCGAAAAGTTATTAATACTTTATTTAAAAATAAGTAGTAGTTGTTATAACATAGGTCTTCATGCACAAAAATATCTGTTTAATGGTACGAAAATGTATTTGTAAGACAGAAATACTTTCAACCTGACCATCATCGGTACAGTTATCCATGTCGAGACATTTTTGTTTTTATAAATCTTGTAAGCAAAATATTTACATATGAATGCGAAACATTGGAAGAAATTCTATCAATAAATATGTCCTGAGGTTATCCAAGAAAACAATAATTTAGCAACAAATTAATTATTTTAAACGTAAAAATTAATTTAAATTTTTAACAACATTTAAATACAGTTTCACTTTAAAATGTATTGCTCATAGCGGTTCTAATTCTACGAAAACAAAATGAGTCAAATGGATTAATTGCAATAATTAAAACTTGGAAGGAAAAATTTAATTATCACAATCCCATGAAAAAATAATAAGCAACATGAAAATGAATAAAAGATTTCTAGAATTGATTTTTAATAGTCGAATTCAAAGTTTCCACTATTTGTAAACCTTTTTAATTAAATCATTGAAAAGGTTTCTTTAACAAGGAGACTTTTTCTCAACAAAAATCCCACTGTTAAGTTAATAATCTAATGCCGAAGATAAATTATTATAGTTATAAATAAAATAATTAATGCATATTTTTGATAACATTCAATTTTTATAACACTAGCAGATTAGATGTGTTAAAAGCAAAATCAATATCAGAAAATGAAAATTAGTCATAGTTAATCGACTACTTAACATGCACTAACTAAAAAACTTTTTAATTACCTTCTAATAATCCCAACGAAAGAGAAAAAAGAGAGAACATTAGTAAACAGTAACAAAAATGTGATAATTTATTACTTCAATTAATTCTAATTTTTATAACAATTTACCGGCTTGATTTTTATAAATGCAACTTCAATTAGAAATAATTGAAATAATAAATTAATCAAAATTTCTACAAAATACACAATAATGGTTAAAACACATAAATATTATTTATCTCTTGAAAACAATTAATTATAAAATTGAGAAATGCTAGAAATTAGTCATTAGCCATATGCATAGCCTCAATTTTTAATAATGAGAAAGTTGTGGTGCAAAAACCAAGTGTTATGTAACTGTGCATTTGGCTTAATAACTCATTTCGGAGGTTATTAAGAGAATACAGTTCGTCCTAACATCTTTGAACAGAAGAAATGTAAAAGCAATCTTAATCCAGTCAAATTAAACAGCTGGCAAATTAACAGTTGATGAAAATAATTTATAGTTTATATTCATTGATGCACAAAATCGTGTATATGAAAATAAAGGGATGAGTGTTAACACTCGATCTAGGATGCATGGAACAGTATTTTTTGCATAATCCAATATTTAAATATCTTTTTAAAAAATTTGCTAACAAACTCTTTTCTTTATTGGAAGAATATTTCCATCTTCATGAAGATGGAACTTTTTGAAAAGATACCTAAGTAAGGCCGAAATTCAACGTTCTAGGATTGCATTAAGTAAACATCTGATTTTCAAAAATTCATAACTCAAAAACCAAGAAGAATTAGACAAAACCCTGATGCATGGTACACTTTTTTTAGCTTCCAAAATCACCAAAAAAATTGAGATCTTGATTGTCGATATACTCATTGCAATGGCTCCTTATTAGACAAATAAAAGCTAAGATATTTCAGCTTCAAGTTAGTTGTCAAAAGAATAGCAAAAACAATGATTTAAATAATGTTAATTTTGAATTACTAACATTGTAGAGTTAATAATAGGCATAAAATCTGATTGTTTAAAATTGGTCAACCAACCATTTAATTTCCTTCGGGACGACTTGACATGGAAATGCCTATCTTTCAATGGAATGAAGAATGTAACCTGACATTTATTCATTAAAAACAAACAAAACTGTGGGTGGTGTGTGTGACAGAATTAAAATGTCAAATTGACACATGCAATATGTAAACTGCTGTTGTTTACATACATAATATTGTTTTGTAAACACAAACAATAACAATAAGCTTCAGTCCTGAATGGAGTGAACAAACTTAGAATTCTTTTTTATCTTAAAACTGGATTCTATCATAACTAAATCATTGGATTTAACTTGAACAATTTGACTTGACAATAAACAAAATTAAAAAAATAGTAAAAAGTATACTATAATTTTGAGGTAGACCATTTTTTTCTTTTTAACCGGTGATCAGGTTAAATATTTATAAATTGTTTTGATAGTTTATAATTATTTCTGTTGTTTTTTCATAAATCATTCAACATTATTTGTAAATACAAATTGAGATTTATTGAGTCATCTCCTAAACTAAAATATTTTGATACTACTATTATAAGGAAGAAGATATTGTATATAAAAACTGTACATACCAATTTCTTCTCCATTTTGGATTTAATATCTCTAGCAAGTGTAAAGAATGCTTCTTCAACTCTAATACTATTTTTAGCACTAGTTTCGATAAATTTAATACCATATTCAACAGCCAATTGTTCCCCTCGTTCTTTCGACACTTGCCTCTTTTCTTCTAATTCACATTTATTACCCAATAGCATTTTTTCTACATCTGACGACGCATTTTCTTCAATATTCCTAATCCAATTCTTGATATTATCAAAGCTTTTTTCGTTTGTAATATCGTAGACTAGCATTATGCCCATTGCACCTCTGTAGTATGCAGTTGTGATTGTTCGAAACCGTTCTTGACCGGCAGTATCCCTAAAATATAGTTGTTACAAAATATAAATTTACAAAAGTAAACAAATAATTTTTGAAGTGCAACTGCAATTTATTGGAAACATTCCAAAAATAAAAAAATTGAAATCAAAACAAAGGAATATGAATGAAAAAGAAAAAGGGAAAGGGTTAACATTAAAAATGGATTGCTTTATTGTAAATAATAAATGAAAAATTCCTTGTAATTTTCCTTTGTAGTTAATTCCTTAGAAATTAAAATTTAACCATTAGAGAACACGGTAATTGCTTTGTAAATTTTGTATTAACTAATTACTTTTACATTGGGGACTTAAATTTTCATATACCTAGAAGCATTTCTGACAATTTGTTTAAATTTTAAATGTAATGACTAATGTTGTATACATCGTATTCTTTGCAAACATAAATTAACTTTTGATAAATCAATATTTTTTAAAAATGTGTTAATTTTTGTTTTCTGTTTATTTAAACTTACCATATTTGTAATTTAATCTTTTTTCCATCCAAATCTATTGTCCTGATTTTAAAGTCAATTCCTGGAAGCACCAAAAATATATTAAATTAGACAAACAAACAAAAGACTTATAATTAAATTTAATTAATTCATTAAGCATTCCTCATCTCCTGTTGTTCTTGATTATAAATTTCCATTTAGTCATTTTTATCAAAAAAAATATTAAATAATGTAGATATAAATCATTCAGATTGCTACTACACACACACACAAAATTAATGGAAGTACCTACTTGACGTAGGAAGGTTGATTATTAAAAAATACCTTTGCACATTTAAACTTTTTTGAAATCTTATTATCCATTAAATGATTGATGTGCAATCATTAGGTGTGGTTTCAATTTAAAAAAGTTTTGATAAGTAGCTAAATGAGCATTTCAAAATTTAATGGGTTCTTATTATGTTGACAGTTTAAAAATAAACAATGGGAGACCAAATTTTTATATAACAGTAGATGCGAAATGAAGTACACCAGAAACAATAACCTTATTGACAGACGTTTATTTTCAACATTTTACAAGTACAAAATTATGACTCACCAATTGTTGAAATAAAAGTTGTATTAAATGCATCTTCGGAAAATCTAAACAATACACACGTTTTTCCAACTCCCGAATCACCAATTAATAACAACTTAAACAAATAATCGTAAGTTTTTGCCATCTTTATTTGATCACGACAGTTTGTAACTATTCTTGGATGACCGCACTTTTTGGCAGCTCAACTGGATATTATTGGTGACGTTACTAACGTAATGAAAACAAATTCCCCAGTTTTAAATCGCTAAGTTCGCGAAAGTAAAACAAATTTCAAGTTCAAATTTTGAATAAGTTTGATAAAAGTTGATATTTTAAAAGCACTACAATTTTTTATTAACAATTATGTTTTAAATTTGTCTTTTTGAAGTTAAGTTCAAGTAAATTAAAATAAAAACTTGTTTATCATTATTATACTATTATGCATCGCAAGTATCAATATCGGCTTGAAAAATAGTTATTTATATACCAAGTGCAAAAGTACAAACACTTGCTTTATTTCAGTTCTAAAATAAGTTTTTAATTTCAATACTTCAGTTAGTTTATGCAACAGTTAAGAGTCCAAATGTCTTCTAGTTGATGATATGGAAACGTGTCCGCAAGTGTATTAGGGAAGCGAACAGGACCTTCCAATCCACTTGTGGACGTGTTACCACCTCAGCTAGAAAATCTTTGAATTTTTATTACATAAACTAGCTGAAGTATTGTATTCAAACTATCAAAGCTTGTCTCTATTCTACAGCTACACTTGAGAGGTCTTTTTCGTGTAACCAGGGCTGACAGAAGATTAGCTAGACGTCCTTATATAAAAACTTATTATAAAAGGTATTGAGGTATTGATTGAGAATTTTTAAATGTAATTATAACGTTTTAATTGTTTTTGCATCTTACAAGAATATTTAAAATGTCGACTTTGTTGAGTGTTACCAAAGTCGTAGTCTATGCTTCTCATCAAAACTGGCATTATTGGATCAAATTTTAAACCATCTTAATTTGTAATCGGTGAGTGTTCGATTGTATTTTGAGATTGAGATTGATTAGCTTTTTCTGTAGTCTTGAGAATGAACAAATATATTGTTCGAAACGTCGACTAACAAATTGTAGTTTTTATCTGCCACCCAATCAACCCAAGAATCCTTTTTTCAGTTTATAAAAGGTATTTTTACACAAAATGGTAAAATAAAGGTTAAAGAGTTATCAAAAAAAAAATTCGAAGTTTTAACATTTTTTCTCATAATTGAATTCATAAATTGAAATCTGTTGATTCTATACCAGGGGTTCCCAAATTAATTTGTGTCGCGTCATCTTTCTATATACAGTGTGTTCACGATAAGAGGTAACAGTGAATAATTCTTATATGTTACTAGATACAAAAAGAAGTTTAAATAGTTTTTTATTCAACTCGAAATTTACCATCGAAAACTGCGAAAGTAAATTTTTTTGTACTTCAAACTCAACCGGAAGTAAACATGAATTTATTTTTTCAAATGGCAACATGTCTTTTTTTTAACATTTTCGTAATCTGAAATTTTTTCTCTATACAGACATATAAGATTATCATAGGGTTACATAAGAAAATTTTCGAGAAAAATGCAAGATAAATTAATTAATTATTTAATTTATTTAGTGTGCTATGAGAACGAAATGATACTATAGTATCATGTCTTGAAGAAAATGTTGGCAATTTTGAAGAATTTATCAGATAGGTTGTGTTTTCTGTACCGTGGCGTTGTTTTGTTTTCATAACTCACTAAATAAATTAAATAATTTATCTTGCATTTTTCTCGAAAATTTTCTTATGTAACCCTATGAAATGATAATTTTATATGTATGTATAGAGAAAAAACTGCAGATTACAAAAATGTTAAAAAAAAGACATGTTGCCATTTGAAAAAAAAATTCATGTTCATGAGTTTGAAGTACAGTAAAAGCCCTCGTATCCGAATCCCTCGTATCCGAAAATTCTTAGAATTTATCGCGTCAACCGAAAGATGCTTGCGAGGTCAACGCGTAGGCAGACTTCCGTTTCATGTTATGGTATTTATATTTCAACCAACCATTTATCCGAAACATTCGCTATCCGAACGGAAATGGGTTCCGTTCGTTTCGGATACGAGGGCTGTTACTGTACAAAAATATGTACCTCCGCGGTTTCCAATGGAAAATTTCGAATTGAATAAAAACCTATTTAAACTTTTTTTTATATCTAGTAAGATAAAAGAATTATTCACTGTTACCTCTTATCGTGAACACACTGTTTACAAAATAAAATATCCGCGTCTTCCAAAAAAAGGTAAACGCTTAACATCAGGTTAGAAAAAAAATTAGATCATAATATTTTATTAATTACCATCATAATATTAATTAATATGATTATATATTAATATAATATATGATTTAAGAGAAAAACTGTTCAATAACATCAAAGTTTTATTTATTGCTTATTAAAGTTACACAAAAATTATACAAAAAAATTGGCTACGTAAGCATTGCATAACTTTCCCCAATTAATTTGTGCATAAAAATTTTGGTTCAACCTTCTCTTCCCGGGTACCATTCGACGAGAAAGACCGCGAAGAAGCTGCAGTTCGCATCAAAAAGTTGAAAAATTTGAAAACCCGTTAAATTAAAGGTGCAGATTTACTTCTTTGAACACATAATTAGACGGTACATTTTCGTCCTTCACCCTCTTGCCGTGTACCGTTTGACGCGGAAGACCTCAAGGAAGCGACAGATCGTATCTGCGGCACTCAAAAATCGCGCTACGTAGGACACGGGGCGTAAAACAAGAAAACATGTCAAAATTTCTTAAACGTCACACTTTAATTAATTTCCAAAAATTTTTAGAATCGAGTTGCGACGCGACTTGCATTTATCTCGTATTAATCGACACGGTATACGATTAAATAATTTGGGTATAACAAATGGTGGTCCCAAAGTAATTGACACTTGAACTTTTTTTATTTTCTTTATCATTTCTGCAATTTTCAACGAATTTTCACCATTTTCTGCTGACTTCTAAGTTTAACTATGATGTACCTTTATGCCAAATTTTTTGACATTTGGTTGTGTGGTTTAACCTGGGCAATCGATACTATTTCTTTTCATGATATCGTAACCATACATACATATAAACATACAGACGAACATCCAACTAAAATTCATCAAAAACTTATCAGGGCATGATAAGAAACAATTTAATACCAAAATTTCGATTTTTGATTTTTGAGTGGATTACAATACTTTCCCTTATACTTACGTATACGTATGGGGGTAAGTAAAAATTACTAATAAGTATATATTAACACTAAAAAGGCTAAAAAATTTTATTTAAAAATTTCTCTTAAAAAAGTGTCTTCTATCTGTAAGTATGGAATAGTTTAACACAAGTAAAGTAAACTTATCCGGACTCGAATCATGGCCAATGTGATTGCTGCTAGAATTGGATTTTTGGCATTGCTTTCTGAAGTGATAACTTTGTATTTGCTAAGTTATATCAAATTTTTAAACAACCATAAATTAATTTTATCCAATACCTGCAAGTAAAATAACTTTTACATTGACATTTTCAAACGTCAATGTAAAATTATATAATGTAATTTCAAATTTTATTTGATTTTGAAATTTTAATTTTACTTGCAGGTTTTGGATAAAATGTTATATGCGACTATTGAGTAAAGATATTTGTATCCACTTACGGAAGATAGCACACTCGGCGTTGCCTCATCGTGTGCTAAACTTTCCGTTCGTGGATAAAATGTATCTTTACTCACTAGTCCCATAAATTACTATTATTATTATAAATTAAAATAGTAATAATTTAGTACCTACAATTTATTCAATTATTATTTAACTACCTAATTTATTTACAAAATATAATAATTATAAATTTTCATTTTAAATCACTTTATAAATCGTAAGTTACCATTTAAACACACCAGGATGGATCCATTTCACATTTTCCTTGAAACCATCTGTATTGCAATTGATTTTCAGCAGAATATTGATCCAAATCATCATCAGAATTGATGTTTTCCTGCGACTACAAAAGATTATAACATATATGCTCAGTACAGTAAGTCAAAAATAAAGGTTCTCACCATTGAAGGTGGAAATATTCTTTTACAGGCACCTTTGTTGAGATGTTCCAAATACGCTTGCATTAACGTATTTTTAGTTTGACTAGAAAGACAGGATCTACAAAGCTGACAAATTGGCGAAATGCAGCTAGCACGACATAACGAACTGTCGCATTTTGATGCAAAAACAACAATATTTTTATCGGCAACATACATTTTTTCTTCTATTGTAGACCTAAATGGAAGCAAAAGAATTACTCGTGGAGTTATCAGCAAAAATTTTTAAATTTTACTTGTAAGAAACAATATCTTTTTCAACTCTTTCGCTAATTCCAACCAGAGCAAAAAGATTAAAAATTACTTGCTCGAAAAGTAACTTATTTGGAGGAAAATGAGCAGAAGATAAATTGGGACTCATATTTGCTTCCATAAGAAATACTTGAAGATTTTCATTAACCACAAAATCAAATCGCATCATCTCAAAAAAATTATGCTTCGATTTATACCTAAAACATATTATTTGCCTTATTTATGGAAGAAAAATAGATAAGTTCAGGTATAATACCTATTCGCAGAGTTAATTAGTAATTCTTCTTTGTTCAAACAAACTGTTCGTATTGAATCTTCAATTTGATTCCATATAATACTCGGATCTTTATTTTCGGAACGGATATAAGCATTTAAAGATTCCTTCATCCCAAAACCCAAGGTATTGTAGTAAGTTTTAAGACCTGGCACATTCCAAAGCGGTAAATAATCATCACCCACGACATATTTATCTGTAATATTAGGATCAAATGGATAGTATTTTATTGGGCAAAACCTATAAACAAATTTTTCTTTGGTAGTATTATTCATTTAGATAATTTTTAATGTAACAAACACAATAATTCTCTAATAAAGAGGATAATGTTAGAAAATTGATACCCACTGATAACTTTTTTCGTAGGAAGTTTAAACTTTTTAATCTAATAAGCGAGGTTAAAAAACTGGTAAGTACAAAATTGACCTACACTGTAAAAATTATAATTTATTATATATTTTTTTATATTGAAATAGGTATGTTATCAATCAAGATGTAGGTACCTATATATGATATAGTATGGCGAAATATTCAACTTTACTATAACCTACCTTAATAAAGCATCTCCATTGTAAATATAAACCCTTAAAGGATCTACAGAGGTAATTATTGTATAAATCCCAATATCGAACTTATGGCCGCTCACCAAATATGGTTTATCAACAAATTCTTGTACAAATGTTCCCTCTTGATCTAAATCAATTTCATTTATGTTTTTAATGTGTATATTTCTGTGATCGTTGCTTTTTTGCACAAATTGAACTTTGGGATTCTTGCTAGAATGTATCAATAACTTGTCTTTATCTTTTGGTAATCGAAATGCTGGAGGTATATAACGTAAATTACTGGTAACCAAGTCAACTTTATTTGTTATGTATCCCGAACCCGGTAATTTATTTACTTTTTGGTGAGGTTTTAAATTTTTTAGTTTAGATTCGAGAACACGAAATGGATAATCGTGGGCCCACAATAAATCCCAATCGGTTGTATTTGAATCATTAACGTAGCCCATTCGATCGAGAATATGGAAAACGTTGTGTAAATACCCGCTTTCTACGTTTCTTCCGTATGCCCAAAAAATCCTGTTTCTACTTAATGTGATCTCCAGTTCGTTTTCCAAGATGTCTACCGTAGAAAGACATTCCGAACATCTTTTAAAATTTATTGTAATTGCTATCACTCCAGATAATATTACTACAATTGCGGCAATACCATTCTGCTTTGTAAAGAAGTAATTTTGTGTGGTTCGTCCAGTTGGATTTTGTAAGTGGTCCAATTCCTTAAAAAAGAATTATTTATATTTTCAAAAAATATAATCGCATTTAATTGCTGAAGATTTTAAAAACGTGACATTATATCAGCGTGAACTGACGGCTTTCCATGTGTGGTAAATGTGACAATTGCACAATGTAATTTTCTTGTTTTCGATTTTTACTAAAAGTAATGATTATTTCAAAATATGATTCTGTGGTTTGGACACCATGTTAATAATTTATAGATTCTGCCGATTTGCATATAGCTTGAATCACAAACGTAAATTTAGAAATGCCAACGTTATATCTACAGGTAAAAGTTAGTCAAAATTTATATAAGTAGCTACTAAAAAATTAATTTTTTAAAACTATTTTTATCATTAACAAAGATTTGGGTTTATAAAAACTAAAAACGTTTTGATTTTATACAAATGAAAACAATAAAATTAAAGCAATTCTTGGCAAGAAGTAAAGGTTACAATTTTAAACTATACATCATTGCATTTGAATCCAAATATTTTACGACTAAACTAATGCAACCACTACATGGTCATGCGACAAGGTACAACGAACTTGAAATAAATGATATTATACATAAGAAAAAGAATGGTTTACCTTATTATTTTTGTCCTCACTTTCACCTGATATAGTCATATTAAAAATAATTTTGTTTATATTATAAATTTAATTAATAATTAATTATAACAGTTCTTATCATTTATTGTACTGTCCATCATACAACACTTTCACATAAATATCTACCTATAACTATACAAACCACGACTAACCTATTTTTTCCATTCTTCAAGTAGAGGCAAGATATACCTACCAAACATGCTAATCAACTTAGGATGACCTCTTGAACTACATCTTTAAGAAACTGATTATTTTAAATTTAAACAAGTAGTTTGTTTTAAAATTTTGGTGAGTATTCGTTCAATAATTCTGGTTCTTTCATTTAGAGCAAAATGATACGATATATATACCAGTTTGTCTAGGATTGTTTATGCACTACAGTTTAAAATAACGAAAAGATACCTAATATAATAATTTATTTAATTTAATAAGTTATAAAGGCTAGAAGAAAATTATGAAAACCAAGGTTCTTTTTTATTTTATTCCCTAAAAATTTGTTAACAATTATTTATACGTACAAGTTTAAATTAAACGAGATGATATGATAATTGATAATTTAATTTTCCTCCATTTTTCTAAGTCGAAAATCATCAATCGTAGACAAAAACTGATAATTACCAAAGTTATGAAGAAATAGATTTCCTACATATTGGCCATGACTATTTTTAGTCAAAAGTTGAAAATGGACGAGTTATTTAATAATAAAAGCCAATTCTCCTTGAAATTAGAGGCAGCAGCGGGATATTCCCGAAAATCTAAGTTTAGACTACCATTGATTATAATTAATTTTATAATCGTCAACGATTAGAAAAAAGCTATGAATGCGCATGATTTTGGAAGGAGAAAATTTCGATCGAGAGATTTGAGTGAAAGATTTCATTACAACTGAAAATAAAATAGAAAATAATAATTGTCTTTCACAATCCCACAAATTCAAAAACCATACCGTCTTATGTACGGTAGTATATACCGGGTGCTGAATGAGTTAGCCGAACATAGGAAATTAACATGTAAAAACTTATTTATGCAAATTCTTGCTTTCCTAATTATTTTAGAGAAAAAAATGAAAGACACAAAAATAATGCAAAAATATAAACTGCCAGTGATAGGACCATTAGATTTCATCTAACTTTTATTTAAATGGTCAAAAAGTGCTTTCGAAATTGTTAAAATTTGAATTTATCGCACTGGCCATGTAATAAATTCAATTTAATTTATATTTTCCCAAATGATTACCATGGAAACTTTCATGGCCAGTCCGATAAACGAAACTTTTAACAATTTCAATAACATTTTTGGGCTTTTTAAGTAAAAGTTAAATAAAATCTAATACTCTTATCATTTGTAGTTTATATTTCTGCATTATTTTTGTGTCTTTCATTTTTTCTCTAAAATAATTGAGGAAGCAGGAATTTGCATAAATAAGCTTTTACATGTTAATTTCCTATGTTCGGCTAAGTCATTCAGCACCCTGTATAATACAAGTAACTTCAAAATTAAAAAGAAATGGATTTAAAATTGAAATTAATAGTAACTCAACTTTCCTAGCTAAAATCCTTATTTTCTTCCACATTATAGTCTTCGGAACCTGGTAATTTCAAAGCAAAACGTTCATCCTGGTTTGCCGATGTATTTTAGATATTTTGAATTGCCCATGAAGACGAACCTCATTGATGCCGTCAAAAACGAATTAACGAAATTCCGATGAGTATTGATTGAATATTAACTCAGAGAAATATTGATTGAGAGTTTTGACTCTCACTGAATACATTGATGTTGCAGTTATTCGGTTGATATACTAGGCCAATGAATAGTTTAATACTGAAACGCAAAATCAAATTTTGCCCTTTTTAAATGCTTTTATCTCCTACCATTATGTAATAGCTCATTTTCTACACTGCTTTGATTCATATAATAAGACACTTTTACGCACTAGTGCGGAAAGTGATTAACTATGACATTACAAAATAAAATATATATAAATAGATATTTGTGGACCATCCACTGCAGTCCACGTGGGAGTTAGCTATTCCGATATCAACATTATGTAAGGAAAACGAGTGTTCCTCTTTAAAGAGGAATTGGAGAAAATGTGAAAACTTACGTAAGGAACACTTAGCACCCCCTACCTTAAGAATTCGGAATATTTACCGCCCCCTTCCCCATAAAGTCTTATGTAGTAATGGACGGTTTATCACTGAAACCTGCATCACAGTAGATAACTATGGAATCAATAGTTTCTCTCTCTTTCGCTACCTTTGATGTTGGTAGGCCAAAAGTAAATTAAATTATAAAATACGCCAGTTCTACTATGTACAAAATAGTCGTAAAGTTTATCAAATTACACCGACATTATCCCTCGTTTGACCTGTCGATATTCATCTTCGGAGGCTAATGCAAAGCTGAAAAAAGTATTTTCCAATAACCGACCGATGGGTTTGGTTGGTTCGAATCTCCTCATCGCAGACAATTTTTTTAATTGTTTAACGGTTAAACTGTTACAGTCTGGAGTATCTGGAAGATATTATTCGAGTTAAAAAATCACGTTAGACTTTATTTTCTATAGTTGCAGTTAAAAATTCAAATGTAAATATATTAAAAGACACATATGCTTTCGCCAAGCTTCGCAAATGTTTCCAAGGACCTATATTGAACAAAACGTATGCGACCATATCCCGACCAGATTTTTTAACTTATCGTTAGTCCTACAACAAACTAACCTCATTACATTTCCTCTATTCGTATTAGTTTTGTTCCTATATTTTGTGTGAAATAATTAACCATGGCCGAAGCTATGAAACCAACTGTTGCTAATATGCTTCTAGGAATGGAAAGGTAACTTTGAAGTGCTTAGCTATGATGATATATTTTTTAAATTTCTATTTGTAGGTACAATCCCAATAATGTTTCAGCTTTGGAACGCTATGTGGAGATACAATCGTTCGAGAATGAGTACGACTTGGAAGCCAATCTTGCTCTGCTTAAATTATATCAATTGTATCCTGAAAGATACAATATTGACATTGTGGGTCAAATTTTACTCAAAGCTCTCACCAACTTGCCACACAGTGATTTGACTCTTTGCAAATGCTTGCTTAAACCGGAACAGGTAAGAAATCAAATTTTGTTGTTGATTTTTATGCATTGCAATGTTTACTTTTCTAGCTACAAGAAGACCCAATAAATCGGGTCATTTATTTGGCCAAAATTTTGGAACATTGCGAATTCCAAAGATTCTGGAACGATGTTTTACATATGTCCGAGTTGACAAAATGCGTTACTGGTTTTACAGATTCCGTTCGTAAGTTTATCTGTAATATTGTTGGAACTACTTATCAAAGAATAGAAAAGATAAATTTAGCTCAGCTTCTGGGCAATGCTGATAATAATACCCTGGCAGAGTGGATGACGAAATATGGATGGAAAGAGGAAGAAGGTGATTTGATTTTTATTAAAAATCTAGAAGACAGTATCAAATCTGAAATTATTAAGGAAAAAATCGAATTCGATAAGGTTAGTGCTATTTTGGGTTCCCCTCTTTAATTTTTTCTAGACCAACAATGTTTATGTTTAATTTTAAAAAATATTTAATTAATTTTTTCATGTAATTATTATGTATCTATAACAATAATTTAATTAAAGTTTTGTTCCACTTGATTTCGTTGTTTATGAATTAAATAATATACAGGATGTCCCCGGATACACTTTACATAATTGCAGTGGTGATGGAAGACACTATTTTAAGAAAAATATTTAACAACATTTTTTTTCTAAATTCAAACCGTTGAGAGTTGGGCCTCCTTAAGTACAAGACCATTGTGCAGGGGAATGATTTCTTACAATTTTTATTTTAATTAATTTATTATCATAGTTTATGTTTCTCATAGAACACTTTTAATTTTTTTTTTTGAATTCCTCGGGGTTTTTTCATTAAGAAATTATTGCTAGAATTATATTAAGTTCATGCAAACCTCCTATATTATACCAAATTAATTTAATGGGTACCATTGTACACACTGGGTCTGAATGGGTTAAGTAAATGTTCAAAATGACCACTCTCATTTTCAATACACAGTCGTGATCGTTTTAAAAGATGTTGTATATGATTACAGTAAAAGCCCTCGTATCCGAATCCCTCGTATCCAAAAAATCTTAGAATTTATCGCGTCAACCGAAAGATGCTTGCGAGGTCAACGCGTAGGCAGACTTCCGTTTCATGTTGTGGTATTTATATTTCCACCTACCATTTATCCGAAACATTCCCTATCCGAACAGAAATGGGTCCCGTTCATTTCGGATACGAGGGGGGCTTTTACTGTATTTATAACATTTCCTCTTTCGTTAAGAGCTACTATAGCATTCGTTACTCTGTCCATTAATTCCTCTCTGGTATCGGGCTTAGTCTTTCATCTCTTGCTGTACACCAACGCTTCAACAGCACAACAACAAAATATATCAAGAGGAGTTAAATCTGGAGATCTTGCTGACCAATTAATAGTTCCACCTCTTCCGATCAATATTTCAGGATTACTTTATTATAAAAAATTTTTAATTAAAATGTGCGAATTAAAAATGAGAATTATTAAAAATAATTAATAAAATAATTTTTTAATAAAAATTAAATTTTTGTTAATTTAATTTTTTGTTTTGTAGCTGTTTTTTTTATTATTTTTTGATTTTGTGTGAAATAGTGAAATGGATTGGTTTTTAAATGTTTGTTAAATATTTTTCTTAGAATATTGTCCTCTATCACCACTGAAATTATGTAAAATGTATCCGGGGACACCCTGTATAATGTATATATAAGCAAAATAAACAAGTGAATTGTCACAAACAATAGCTGACAATAGTTTAAATAACCGTGGGTAGTTATTGAACATTGAACAGGAAAAACGTGAGGTTCAACTTTTGCCAAAAAACCCGGCAAGTAAAACTACTGATTCTAAATTCTATAGTTATTATATACTGTGGCCGCATTTCTTAGTCCGCTTCGCTGTTGTCATCTTCTTTCACCTTCTTCTTTTTGTATCCATGTTAGTTCTTATTTAATTATTTTAGTCCAGTTAAATTAGGATTTCACCTGGAAATAATTCCCGGGAGCGATTTTATTATTTTAAACTCAAAGGGGGTTGTTTGGTAGTGTAAATCTTGATTTTCGGGAAAATCCCCCCATTGCGCATGCCGCCATCTTGATTTAAAGGGTGTTTTCTTGTTTTTCAAATAACTCACTTATTCTCAACTTTAGAGCAAAAATGATAAATGATAATACTACAAATTATAGGAAACTAGCACGTCAGGCGGCCTCCCGGTCTCCTAATATTTGAATGATCTGGAAACTCCTTTTTGCACAGGATCATTTATTATAATTAATTTCTTATTTTATTATTATAAAATCACAAAATTAGTCATATTTTTTTTACTTTTTTTTTCAAAAAATTGAAAATTGACGTAAGAGCTGGGAATAGTGGCGTTAACCTTAGAACTCTAACCAGTTAAAATTTCAATTCAATCGTGCTTTCCGTTGGGGAGATTTTGATGGGACGGACATACATAGGTACATACATATGTACATACAAACTTTGAGTTTTATATATTAAGAAGAAGATGTAATTTCCCACAAGTTTGGTTTATATAACTTTTACCCTAGGATCGATATTTGTAGAGTTAGACTGTAAATAGGGTAAAAAACAGTTTTTCTCAATTATCTCGTTTATTATCATGTTTATCGTAAAAATGGTAATATGCAATTACGTAGAGAATTTAATTTTCTTCAACTTTGGTTTTCACCATTTTTACCCTAGGATCAATACGTTTAGACTTATATTGAATTCAGGTGTGAATTTTTGTTTATTTTCAGGTATCTCGTTTATTATCATGTTTATCGTAAAAGTTATAATAAGTAATTTGGTAGAAAATTTTATTTTCTTTAACTTTTCCCAGGTAACACGCAATATTGGGGCAATATTGGTCCTTTAAAGTTTAAATATTGACGCAATATCTATGTCCGCAATGTAATTTTTAAAATTTTAAAAGATGATTTCTACTTTTGATCATCCGTGAACACAAACTCTACCCAAGCACCTTAAAAGTAATTAGATTATGTAAAAAAATGAGGCGAAAATAAAAACAATTGCAGTAATGTGAAAATTGTAATTGATTCTAGCGTAAAAATGGTAAAGACCAAAGTTGAAGGAAATTAAATTCTCTGCTTAATTGCATATTACCATTTTTACTATATACTTGATAATAAACGAGATAACGGAAAATAAACAGAAATCTACTCCTGAATTCAATATAAGTCTGAAAATATTGATCCTAGAGTAGAAATGGTAATTATCAAAGTTGACGGAAATTAAATTCCCTATTTAATTACTTCTTATCATTTTTACGATAAACATGATAATAAACGACATAATTGAGAAAAATGTTTTTCGCCTTATTTACAGTTTAACTTTACAAATATCGATCCTAGGGTAAAAATTGTATGAACCAAACTTGTAGGAAATTACGTTTTCTATAATTTTGAGTATTTTTACTCTAAAGTTGAGAATACGTGAGTTATTTGAAAAACAAGAAAATACCCTTTAAAACAAGATGGCGGCAAACGCAATGGGGGGATTTTCCCGAAAATCGAAATTTATACTACGAAACAACCCTCCTTGAGTAAAAAAAAATAAACAGGTTGACCGATTGTTAGTCCTAATTTGACTGAACTATTTCACACTTCCGATGTGAGATATCGGTAGGGGAACCTGCCCAACAGTGAGACACTATTTTTTTAAACCGATATAATTCATAAACCATTTGACCTAGAATACTGAATTTACTTACCACTATACAAAACCATCTTTACATACATATATGTGAACAATGTATAGATATATTCTTAAAGTTTCCTACTTTTTTTGTAAGAAGAAACTATAGTTGCATTTGTCTCACTGTTGGACACTAGTGCCCAACAGTGAGACACCCAATTATTGTTCGCGTAAAAATTAAATATGTCACGTTTTAACGTTTAAAATGTTTATTTAAAATAAAAACAAATACATTGGATGATTTATACCAGATATTAATTAACCTTCAGTCTATTTCAAAAGAAAATGTAGTTTTTTGACGACTTATATGTCCGCATAGAATTATGATGATTGTTAAGCCTAACAGTGAGTCCAATAGTAAGACAGTGTCTCACTGTTCCAATAGTAAGAGTTCAATGGTAAGACAGTGTCTCACTGTTCCAATAGTAAGAGTTCAATAGTAAGACAGTGTCTCACGGTTGGAAAACAGTAAATGTCTCACTGTTGGACACACTGTCGCAGAAACCATATTGGTTTATAACTAGTGAAAAACAGTAGGTTAATAAATTATAAAATCATTAATAAAGACTACATAATTCACACATACTTAGAGAGGAAACATGTTTTACAAAAACCTTTTTAAATTTCTTTTCAAGATAAAATAGTCAGTTACTTGTCTGAAATACACTTATTTCCAATATGTACAAACTCGACCAATAACCGCGGAAAATAATCATTGAAATCCATGGCACAATGCTTCCCTTTTCCTGTTAAAAGGTGAGAGAAATTTGAAAGCACATGAAGTGAGAAAAACGCAATGTCTCACTGTTGGACCTGTCTCACTGTAGGGCAGGCTCTCCTAATTTAAAATCTAATCCTGTATCACAACAGTAAGATACAGAAATCCCCAAGTAACTAATTTTCGTGACAAAATTACAAAATAACCAAGGGATTCACTTGAAATCAGTGGCGTTTTTCATTTTCAAGGTCACGCACTAAAATAGAAATTTAAAATTATGAAATACAAAAATAATAAAGGGTATAGCCGGGTTTTTATGGGAAATCTGCCCTTGCGGCTTTTTCGACTCCTACTTGGGGGATCGTTTTGGTATCAAATAAAAATAATTCAGCCAAATTTTCAGCTCTTTATCTTAAACGGTTCTCGAGTTTTTCAAAAAAACCTCTTTTTTCGATTTTATTTTTTTTTTAATAGTAAAATTCAAAATTAATGAATGGTAATTTTTTTTCCAATTCTTAGGAGTAAAAGACATAAAAAAATACTTTGGTCATGATTCTTAAGCAAAAAGCCGATATTTGGCGAAATAAATAAAATTTAAATCATACTTTTTAACGCCTTTTTGAAAAGTGTCACTCACCAAATTTTGTCAGAAAATGTCTTTTATACTCCTCTGAACTCATGAATTTTTTCGATTTTTTTGAATTGGTGGAACAATATGGAAAAAATTAAAAAGTAATTTTTTGCTGTAATCTTGCATTTAAACAAACTTTTGTTTTCTATGGTTAACAAGTGTATACAAATTTTTATTACTGAAAATACATCTTCACTAGAGAAAAAACATAAAGAAAAAACATAGAGAAAAAACATAGAGAAAAAGTATAGAGAAAACCATAGAAAATTAAGACATATCCTCCTTAAAATAATAAATTAAAAGTGTGAAAAATGATTAAATAAATTATCCTTATTATTGGGAATAATTTTTCAGTTTTAAAACAATAAAAACAAAAATTTCGACCAGAAAAGTAATTTAAGTAGGTAGGTAGGTATACTAAATTATATTATCGATACTGTTTAACAAAATTATCATAAATTATTGACATTAAGTTAATGTAATAAGAATTCCATACAAAATAGATTGCTATTACTGCTTTAAGTAAGGTTAGTCTTCGTCACTGTCTTCATTTACTACGATATTAACCTTTTCATCATTAAACAGACGACTCAATATTTCAGCAGGTCTTACTATTTTTGCCAAATAGCGAGCGTGAGACAGATAATATATAATAGCGGCAATGTGAGAGCAGCATCCGACAGTGCGCCTACCATTAGCACAATCACAACAATATCGACTAATTCCAGAGATGTCATTATTATCTGGTTGATAATCAACAAAGCAACGATATGTTTTCGAATTAATATGTCGAGATCTCACTTCAAGTTTTATTATATTTGGTGTTATTTTCACATAATGGAGTGTGATTGTTCCGTCTTCATTCATCATCTCAGCTAAATACGATACAGCTTGAGACATTTGATATGATCCTGTAAAAAGAATTTTGAGTTCTTGCTCCGTTAACTCTGGAAAATCGGTTAATTGGTCTGAAGTTATTGTTGCAAATGGAACTTTTCTTCTTGCCCAACGATTGGTCTCTACTTCCGAAGCTAGAGTATTATCTTGATCTTTTTTTGAATTCATGGTGGCAATAATTTTCTCAGAAAGATCAAGATCAGAATCAAGTCTTGTACCAAATTCATTATGTAGAAAACAAGCGATTCGACAAAAAGAACTAGTTTTAGGAAGTAATTTATTGTCCAGTTTATGATCTAAAAGCTTAAACTTCTGTTTGATATTGCCATGTACAGCTTCAACAACCCAACGAATTTTGGTGACAAAACGTGATTTATTTGACTCATCTGCAGTCAGCTGATTTCGTTTTCCTTTGAGAGCAGGCATTAAGACTTTGAATCCTAATTCTTCTAAATATTTTATCACATCACGAAAGCCTCGATCAACTACAATAATATCATCTTTATTTAATAACTTCATTAGACCATTAGGATCATTTAAGACTATTTTCATAATTTCAGCATCGTTCATATTAGCTGTATATGGTCCAAGCATGTCTATAACAAAGCCATTTGTGGTACATATAGTGAATGGTTTGCACAAAGTATGATTTCCTCTGGTATTCATTATTCACACTTTTTTGATGGCGAATATATGTTCCATCACAAATAAATATTAACTGGTCATCTTTTACTTGATACAATTTCTTAGCAGTACTTGACGTATTGGTGAGTAATGTCTCTCTATTGATGGCATCAATTCCGAAATACCGAGGCAAAACATCTTTTTCAAATGAGGATATCACTTCATTACAGTAATCAGATACCATTTGTTCCCGAGCTAAACCAAAAATGGAGGATATCACTGCATTCGAATTTCCGGTTCGTAATTTAAACAAAAAAATAACAAGAGCTTGAGTGACATTACGATTTATGGAATTTTTCATCGACGTTAACATTTCACGGAGTCTTATCAGTTTTTCCCAGGTAAGACCCGTAAATACCTCCAACTGTTTTTCTGAAAACGAGTGATCTCCAATTTTATCAATTATAGACGAATCACTACCAACAGCCAGCTGCCCAAGTAATCTTTCCAAATCACGAACTTCAAATACACTGGTATTCGAATAAATTCGAAAATTATTGATATCTTCATCATAGAATCGCTGTTTTATGATATGATCTTTACAGCACCGGTTTCCTTCCGGAATAAAAATTTGTCTTTTTGAAAATACTTGTTTGCGTGCTTCGAATGGAACTAATGTATTATTTGTTGATGATCCACAAATGCAACAATATCCATGAGTGGAAATGATTCGAGGAAAACCCAATTCCACAAATTCTAATTCTTCTTCCATTTTTTCTTCAAAAACATATGACGGATCTTCAGTTGATGATACAGACGAAACAGTAGTTGAAGATGATTGTGAGAAAATTGGCTGGCTCTCGATATTCACTTGTTCTACAGATGAATTATCAGTGTTCATATTTTTAGTTGGTCTTGTTAAAATTGCTCGACATTTATTACAAAAAGTATCATTGATGAAGACTCTCTTTCCAATCCTTTCTGTCGCAATATTAGCCTCATCAATTGTCGTAATAATTTTTTTATAGCCAAATGTTTTGCACAAATAAATATTACAATTGATGCATTTTTTATTAGCATCCATTCCGAAATTCAGATTCAAGGAATGTATTAAAAATGCAGATATATATTATAAAAATATACAGATGAAACACTTACTTCAGTGGAAGTGATTAACCGTAACACTATTTAACGAAAAAGTGGAATCCCATATAATTATAAGATAAAATAACAACAATAACTCTGCAATGTTATTTAATTGTGAAAAGTAGAAATAGTCTCAAAATAAATGTACTCGTTTAATACATGAGTTAAATGTAAATTAATACAACTACAAAACTATAGAGGTTACTTTATTATTGTTAACTTATCTGGAAATAAGCAAGACCTAAGAGTAATGATCAATAGTTACTGAAAATCCCAATAGATGGCGCGCTAACCCGGCGCTAATTTTGAAAAATAATATATCTAAATAAAAATGAGTTATGAGACCTTTGAAAAAATGTTTACTAACTATTTTAAAATTATATAATTTTAAGTAGGTAATGTAATTCTTAAATTTTGCTAAAAAAATATTTTTTTATACATTTTTTAACCTTAGAAAATAACAATAATATATAAGTTTGTTTAAACGCAAGATTACAGGAAAAATTACTTTTTAATTATTTTCATATTGTTCCATCAATTCAAAAAAATCGAAAAAATTCATGAGTTCAGAGGAGTATAAAAGACATTTTCTGACAAAATTTGGTGAGTGACACTTTTCAAAAAGGCGTTAAAAAGTATGATTTAAATTTTATTTATTTCGCCAAATATCGGCTTTTTGTTTAAGAATCATGACCAAAGTATTTTTTTATGTCTTTTACTCCTAAGAATTGGAAAAAAAATTACCATTCATTAATTTTGAATTTTACTATTAAAAAAAAAATAAAATCGAAAAAAGAGGTTTTTTTGAAAAACTCGAGAACCGTTTAAGATAAAGAGCTGAAAATTTGGCTGAATTATTTCTATTTGATACCAAAACGATTCCCCAAGTATGAGTCAAAAAAGCCGCAAGGGCAGATTTCCCATATTAACCCGGCTATACCCTTTGTCCTAAAAATTATTTTTTGCTTTTTTATGACAGAAGAAATCAAGATTTAAAAATCGTTCAGAACTTTTAAATATTCAAATAACAAATAATTGTATGTTATTTAATATATTACTGATTAGCTACAGAGGGGGCGCGGCCCCCCTTCTCTAAATACGCCACTGCCTGAAATGTACGAGTATTTAAATTTTGATAATTTCCTTGCTGTTGTGTTTGAATGTAGACTTTTTTAATTTTTTTTTTATTTATTTAATTTAAGTTCTACTATTAGTATTTATTTAAAATTTGAGTGAATAAACATTTTGAACATATTCTTTGAGTTTTATTTGGTGTTTTAAATGTCACTTTAATACCTATCACTTTAATAAATTTAGAAAATATTTTTATCGTTTTTATTTGAATTTCTGATTATTAAAATAATTTTAAAATGAGCTCTTTTGCAGAAAAATAGTAATATCTTTTTTTATAAAGTAAAATATTGCAAATGTTATACCATTTTATAAACTACACTAGATGAGCAATTTTTTAAAATAACTGTGTTTGTATGATGATATACTTTTTATACAGTATGAAGAGTCAAAGTTAGCAAATAAAAAAAAATTAACTCATGTAGAGTTGGGCAAAAATATTTTTTTTCTAAAGATATGGACCAATAGTTTTATTTTAATATGTGATCAATAGCAGGGTTATTCAGGGTTGTGTAACCAAAATTAGAATCTTATAATATAAAATGTCGTACCTGTGGGACTCAAAAAACTGATTTAAGTTGTCGATTTTTACGAAATTCATAAAAATGCTAATATCTCGAAAACAAATTACTTTTTACTAGGATCATATTTTGATATTCTGGTCAGTCATGAATAAATAATATGTTTTGTGGTCATGAGCTGGTCTATCCTCCAAGGGATGACGTTGAGTTTTGGGACACCCTGTATAACAAAGTAAATTTTATATTTATTTTATAAATATATAAGATAAGATAAATATATAATTCAAATAGAAAAATTTGCTTTTAAAGAATGACACAATTGCTTTATCACGTAAAACTGGAAAATCACGGACATATTCTGAATTATGCTGGGTTCATTAAGGGGAGCGATACATGTACTCGCCTGAATTTTGACCGTTTTTAGAGGCTTATTTAAATTGGATAGAATGAATAAATCGTTTTTAAATTCAGTTCGTTTATTCATTATATATTAAAATACAAGTTCCAAATTTTTTTTATTTTTTTTTTCAAAATGGCCGCCGTAGTAATTAATCTCCTACGACCCTGGCGGCAAAAGGCATTAATCGGCGGGATTTTTAGCTTTTGTTACAGCGATCTGAGATCAAAAATTTTGGTTTGAGCGTGTTCATAAAACTTAAATCTTTTAGTTGAACCAATAAAGAAACAAAAAAGTCAAAAAATCGTAAATTGGCACGCCTTAGAAAAAAAAGTCTAATTTTTCATCCTTATTTTCGATGGTTTTTGGGTCAAAAATGGTAATTTTTGAAATTATTTTTGGCATTTTTTAGGTTCAACTAGAAACTAATACTATAGAGAATACGTGTGCCTTTCATAACAATCGATTGAAAACTTTTTGAGTTATCTTGCCCGCCAATTTAAAAAAATGTAGTTGCGAGAAAAACACTTTAAAGTTTTGACACACAGAAACTCTATGATTACAACGACATACCAACTCAGTAGCGAAGCCAGGAATTTAGTTCGGGGGGGGGGGGGCAAACCATTAAAAAAAATTTTTTAAAGCCGAATAAAGGGTTTAACAGAAATTAATAATTTCGGGAAAGGGGGCCTGGCTACGCCACTGTATCAACTAGGCCCATACATTTGAGATGTTATTTTTTAAGCATTTATTTATTTTATTGCTATTTATTTTATATGTATCGCCCCCCTTAATTGTGCAGAGGTCTTCAATACAATTTGGAATCGAATAAATTAGATGGCAGGGTATGCATAATAATTTAATTTTTAAAAAGTTAATGGCTAAAGTCAAAATGTGCAATAACAATCAAGAATTTGAATTTGTCTATAAAGTTACCGGATTCAATTTGAGCTACCATTAACAAGAAAAAGAAAAAATAATCGTAAAAAAAGGTTTGCTGGTATATTATATTGTGGTGAAAGAAGTAAGGTAGACCAACTTGAAATCATTCAAGCGATCCCGGTTCAATTGGACGTAGTTATGCAGAAACCTACCAATCCACAATTTTCGAAAAATGAGTTAATTACGAAAATGGGCTTATTAGGTTCTATTCTTTGACTAGAAAAAATCTAGAAAAAATTCAATAAGCTAAAATGGATTTTTTGTAGCTGTTTATTATTATGCATAAAACTACCAACCCACATAATTTGAATATTTTTGTACAAAATCAGGAAATAGTATTTTTGGCTGAAAGATAACTTAGAAATAATTGACTTAAGGATATAAAAGCACTTTCACAACTGTCTTTCGAAGTGTTCTATCCATTACAATTTTAAAAATTAAATCTTATTTATTTATTTTCTCAATAAGTGTTTTATTGGGTTGGTAGGTTTCTGCAATAAGGGGATTCATTTTACTTTGTAATTTTGTACTTGTCGTATTTTTAATTTTTGTAGACTTGTGTGACATGAACACACTCACAGTTCAATGTTTCGTAAATTTTTTCGTACTTTTAACTAATTAATTCTAATTCTAATTCACATTTACTAACATTATTTATTGTTTAAATTTTTCTAGGTTACTATGTATCGCCAACGTATAAAATGTTACGAAACTACGACATCTACATCAAGTACGACTGCGTAGATTTCGTAAACTAGATCTGCATTAAAAATTCTACAAAATTGACAAAACACAGGATCTATAACATTTACGACAAAAGTACAACGTGAAATGAATCCCCTTATTAATTTAAAACATTTATGCCCGTACCTAGTTGATGCTTGGCTCCAGCAAAACTTGAGCACGACTTAAGTACGAAATTGTTCATTTTGATTGGTCGATTTTGTACTTAAGTCTGAGATCGAGCGAAGTATCGACTATAGGTATGAGCATTAGTGAAAAAAGTTTGAATATTTAAATAAATAAAAATTTGAATATGATCTTACTGTGGTTAAACGGCATTTCATTGTTCTTGGATTATTATAGAAACTAGTTATTCTCCAGGACTTCGTATAAAAATTTCAGCACTAGATTTGATTAATTTAAAAAAATAACTCGTCTTTTAAGGGAAAGAAAAAAATTCTTTTTATATTATATAACAATAAATTTAATTTTAATATCAAAATAAACAAAAATATTTAAATTTAGTAGAAAAGAAAATAATCCTATAGGATGTGTCTTAATTTAAGATACAACAAATAAAAAACAATGAAACAATTCAATCAGACTTCTTTTCAAGGGCGACGACCCATGGTAACCAAAACTGTATCTTTATGTTGTTTGGAAGTTACATGTATGCGAGTATCAAACACAGAATTCAATTTCACGTTGCAAAACAAGCATGTTATATCAGTAACAGGTTGAACACTAAAAAATAAATTATTAACAATGAACAGTTGGTATATTATAGAATGTTAAAATTTAAAAATGAACAAATTTCATTGTATTTGCTTAGCTGTTTAATTTTTAAATAGTAACATTATATTAATTCTCACAGGTTACTAATATGTATTATAATTATTCAAATACTCACTTCATGGCTACATTTTCCAATTCGGTTATATGTGTTGAAAGTTCACTATGCCTCTTACTATTTAATCGAATTCCACAATGCAGTGGCCATATTTCTTCTGCAATTCCAGAGTCACCAGGTTGAAGTAAATCAGCGTCGTATAAAAATTTGCCCCAGACAGAAGCATTTGGAATAAAATCACGCTCAATAGCTTTACGTTGTACTTTTAATAATCTAGCAGAAACAATTGATTACATTCATATTTGAACTTATATAGCTACTTACTCGTATAAGCGAAGTTTGAGTTCTCTTTGGCATTCTTCAATGGTAGTAGGAACCGTGCCTCCATTATATGATGTTTCCAAATATTTAATAGACATGTTCATCCAATATCGGAGCTCATTTATCTGTAACAGGTAATTTTTTATTTTTAGTCATAGAAAATGAGTGAAATTTTGTCTGTACCTTATTAGTATCTTCTGTTGTTAATTCTGTATCTAAAATAATACTGATGTCGTGAGAGGGATAAAGTGATTTGTGGTCATCTTGAGAACCCAATCCACATAGAATAGACGCTATACGAGTTCCATCAGCTGATGGTTTAATTTCTACTATTGGGCAAAATAATAATGCCATAAGCATAGGAAAGCCGTCAATGTTCGGCATCACAGTTGTATGTTTTAAACTCAAGTAAGAACCATCTGGGGTTTGGTGAATAGTACCTGCTACTATTAATCTAAAATAAACAAATAAACAACTACTGTTGATGATAATTGAGAAGTACAACACCTTTCATGATGATCTTCTGGATTTGTATCTAAAGTAATACAATTAACCGAACTAGAATCAATCTTGGCTTTTTTAGAATATTCTGCCCCAACAATGGAAAAAATATTTGTTTCCAGAGGGCTAAAAGGTCCCTTTAATTCTATAGTATTTTTACAAATACAATTATCAGGTGGAGCTACATCTCTAAAATCCGTGGCTATCACATCGTCCATTGAAAATCCATTCCATATTTCATGATTTCCAACTATATTTAAGCGTTTAAGATGATTCTCCTAAAACATATTAAAAATCAAACTAAATTTAGTAACCAAACCAAAGTCCCTACTTTCGACAAAAAACTTTCTTCGCTGCGTTGACCGTAACCTTTGGAAATTAACCAGGAATTGAAAGAATTTTCAAAGACAAATTCCTTTTCGTTGACGTTGTACAACTCCAAACAAGCCACACCATTAACAACGGAATAAACCTATTCAAAAATGTTTTTAATTAAGTTAAATAAAAGAATTTTTTAACTACATACTTTGGCAAAAAATGTTCTGTTCAAAATCTTTTCGTCAAAAATGTTGTTTACGGTTTCGCACCACAAACCTTTAGGATTATATACCATAGATGGCTGTATTTCACTAAGTTGACATTCGAATGCTAATGGGGGCTTCTTCATTATGTCAAATTCTGGTAATTCGTACAGATGTTCTGAACTAATAATAGCAGTAGTACCATAATCGATGAACAGTACCTGAGAAAAAAATAAAATTAATATTTATTAGGTATTTGTGTTAGGCAAAATAGTGATAGAATAATCTTGTTTCAGAGAGAGTAATGTAACTGTAATATTTGTAAGAAAATAAAAATATAAACCTTGACAAATGTTTTATCGCTGTCCTTTGTATTGTATTTGAGTACTTTGCATCTATAGTATAAGCGATCAGCATCATATCGGGCAGTGTAGTGTTTTGACATATTAATCGTTTTTACTACCACTAAATCAATATTATCGTTAAGAATTTGGCCTAATTCTTCCAATGTGGAACTAGTATCTTCGTTGGCGTTGTGGGCCCAAAAGTTAGAAGCATCAATTCTCTAAAATTGAACAAAGCACTTTTACAACATCAAACATTACTTTAAGAACTAATTACCTCAACAATGGTTATTTTAATGGTTTGTATATTCAGAGAAGGAATTGTATTATTGGATGTTACTGAATTATCAGAATAACTGTTAGTTTTTGGTACACAGGAAAGAAGAGATGAATTTACAGATGTATCGATACCTAATTTTTCCGCATAAGCTTTTGCTTTGTTTGATCTAAAAAATTTATATTTCGATAAAAAAATATTAAAAACAAAACACAAAACTCACTCCATAACTTTAAAAGAACATGGAATATTTGTTCGTCGTAAATGTATGGCACGATAAACTTCAACTTTAATTCTTCCAGGCATTCCTTTCAAAAATTTCTGTCCCCCAATGTGTACTCTTTCGGTTTGATTGGGGCTCAGAAATTGTACATAAACTTTGCTAAAAAAATTTCCAGTGTTAAACAAAACATGTTTAAACCAAAATAAGCATTAGATCTTTCATATATCTTGGAAAAATATGTATTCTAGCTCTGAATAAGAATATGAAATGATTTTGTACAAACCTGCTGTTATTAAAAGACACCTGCATATCAGTGGCACAATGTTGAAAATACTTCTTAATGTGTCTTGCATATAATTCACCTGGCTGGTTTGGAGGAAATCCAGTGAAATAAACTGTATTAAAAGGATTGAGACCGTTAAGAACTTTAACGGCTTCTCGTTCGACAAAATCTCCTTCTTTAGGAAATTTAAAATAATTTGGATAAAACGCTCCACAAATAACAACCTGAAAATTTAATTAGAATCAAGTTAGAAAAAATTAAATAACCTAAAACTAACTTTAATAATCATAGGAATTTCGGTATCCGTAAGTACAACACGTCCGGGATCATTACTTGGTGTTATATTCATATGTTCCAGGCGATCCTTAACTTCCTTCACAAGAATGTTCCACTCCCTCAAACTTCTTGCACTCACAAAATTCTTTGAACACCACTCCCTCTCCTCTCTAGAATTAGCATTCATTTGTTTTTGCCTTTGCCATACCTAACGAAAAATGCAGTATTACAAAATTGCTACATTAACTTTCTGTCAAACTATGCCTACTTTGTATAAATTGAGATAAGCAATGAAATCGCATGTCGAATTATCTGCCCATTGTAAACAATTGATATAAGATTTGAGACGATCTTTAAATGGAGTTTTAAATATACTGAGAGAACAACCAGTTGCTGAAATAATAACATAATAATTTTTCTTTGAATTACAAAAAAAAATAAAAATACAAAATTACCCATGATAATGCAGTCCTCGAGACAACTAAAAATATGCCCAAGAACTATAAATTTTGATAGACGAACATCAATTGGCAGAGAAGCCATAACTTCTCCAAGAAAAGTGATGTCACCATCACGTGCCAATTTTACACCTCGGCAGGTCAACGCCAAGCCACCAACCTACAAATATAAAAATCAGTACCTCTCCAATGTTCCAAAGAAAATAAATTCACCTCTTTTAAGAACAAAACTGTTTTGTCAATGTTGGCCAAATCGGGAGGATTCATTGCTAAAGCTAAAATTGCTTTAGGTGGTTCATTTAATTCCAACATTTTAGCCGAAAGCACCAAATTATGGAGTGGAGCTCTTAATATTTCTGGTGTGACATCTTCGCATAATTCTTCCTATTTAAAATAAAAAATTTAATAACACAAAGAACTGGAAGTCTTATTTACACCTCACATAGTAAAATTCCTCTGGTATAAGTCGATACACTCTACCGTCAGCTACTCGACCGACACGACCTGCACGTTGATTGCAATGAGTGTGAGATGCCCACTGCAATTGTAAGCTTTGATATTGAGTTTTGGAATCCATAATCATTGTTTTAGTCAAACAAAAATCCACGACTAAATAACGACATAAAATAAAGATTACAGTAAAAAATAAAAGTCCAAATAGATTTTTGACCAACCATATAAAATATCTGGAACAGTGATGGAACTTTCGGCAATATTTGTTGACAAAATAATTTTTCTCATTCCTTCAGGAGGTGGCTGAAACACTCTCCTCTGTTCCTCTAATGTTAGGGATGAATGTAACGGAATGATGTGCCACTCACAAATTTTCCTTTGGGTCTGCTCGATTTGACTGAATTAAAATAATGTGAAAATATTGTTAATTGAAAAACAGTGAAAATTAGATAGGTATTAGAGAAAAATGCAGGACTACTTTTTCTTTTTTTTCAACCAATAGCGAACGAAATTGCAGAACATTTTACGAACGAAGATGAACCTAAAATTGATAGTACGGATTTGGATTTGGAATCATATTGTAATATAGCACTATTAAAAATTGATAAAACAATGTCAGTAATTCAGTTTTGGAAGATACTCGCCAGGAAATTGCCGTGTATTCCCGCGTAGGACTAAATTGGCATCCCGGGCGAGATTTTTCTCGTCCCGCATTCTTCTCTAATAGGTATAAAGTAATAAGCAAATTACTGAAATTCAAGCATAGCTTCCCTTAAAAATTTAAAAACAAAAGAATTTGCCCACTCTATACGAAGAAATGAATAAAATTTACTTGTAAATAGTCAATTGTTCATGAGCTTCTTCGATTTCCAAAATACCAGGTAAAAATACTAAGACATTTCCAATAGTTGTATGATTTTTCTCTTTATCAATTGGATCTAATTTATCCAGTGCAGCTATTAATTTAACAAATAAAGCAAACGTTTCCTTCTCGATCATTGGACGATTAAATTCAAAGTTGGAAACCTAAAATTAAAAATATTTAGCAATGTAAATTTTTTATTCTGAATAATTACGCGTCCAATAGGTTCCAATTGATTGGTGTAATAGATTTGAACATTGTGGAGTGTCTTTTGACTCATTTGTATAACAGCTGCAGGTGAAAATTCACCATGAGTGTACGTTTTAAAATATTGTGAAAAATCATTGGTATTGATTGTAGCAGACATCAAAATAATCTGAAATATTCAATTTAAATAATCAATTTAATAGAAAAATTGTAAAAATGTACCTTGACGCCATTAGAATTTGTATTGAGAAATTTACGAATAACTAGTAGCAGAAAGTCCATATCTTGATTACGTTCGTGTACTTCGTCAACAATTATATGAGTGTACTGGCGTAAATTTTTTTGCTTGATTAGCTTTTGAAGTAAAACACCAGTAGTAACATACGATAATAATGTATCAGGTGTAATTTTTTTATCTAAGCCAACCTGAAATGGGTTTAATTAAATTCGAGTTATATTTAATTAATGTAAGTTATACTTGATAGCCACAAACATATCCTAAACCCCAATTGCGCTCTTCACATACACGACGAGCCACCGTTATGGCAGCAATACGACGTGGTTGCGTCACTGCTATTACACATGGCTTATTCTTTGCCTTATGATCGTCTAATATAAATTGTGGTACGTGAGTAGTTTTGCCACATCCGGTTGGGCCTTGTATAACAATTACATCGTAAGCATCTAAATATTGAATTATCTATAAGAAATGAATTATACTAAACATAAAGTAATAATAGCGTTAAGCAGCATTCCCATAGGGTATTGTATGTGGATAGTAGAATATGAGAGTTAAAAAGCATTAACTCAGGTAGAAGCGTTCAGATAGACTTAATTTTTTGCCCGGAAGAAGAACCAGTGAAACGGCCTGTGGAAAAGTTAACAAACTTTTAACTTTTACAATACACGGAGCAAGAATTCTTACAAGCGCCAATCAGCAGCGTCAAAGGGCGGCGCTTGTAACTGTCACCTTATATTGTGTAAAAATCTGGTGAATCCACATACAATACCCTATGTGAATGCGGCTTTATTAATCACTTACTCGATCACGATAGGCATCAATGGGTAATCTGGAGTTCAATTTCGGAAAATTATACTTTTGGAAAACGTTGCATAATTCCTGATGTTTTATTTCATCCACTTCTGATCTGCCCACATGAGATAACAAATCGCTGTTCGATTCGACCATTGACATAGCATTCTAAAAAATTTCATACTTAATGTGATGAAATACATAATAAAAATCTCAGTATATTTCACTTATATGTCATTGAAACCCCAGGAGAAATTAGCGGTAGTAACTATAAGATAATGGGAAACTAGAGATTAAATGCATTTTTATAACATTTAAACAAAATCTTATCTTCTTAATACAGTACAGTCTCGGTAATCCGAACTAATAGAAACCTGGCCTCATTCGGATTACAGAAAAGTTCGGATTACTGGAAAAAGTTAAAAATCGAAATTTTTAGAACAATTTTTACTTCCTTGTAAAACAAGGAAGTATTGTAATCCCGATTTTTTTCGGTTTCCAGATTTTGACGGAAATATCCGTTTTGACCTTCCCTGAATCCATTTTGACTATTTCGTTGTGACGTTTGTACGTGCGTACGTACGCACGGACGTCTGTATATCGCATAACTCAAATACGGTAGGTCGAGACACTTATGGCATTTAGTTGTGCAGCTCCTATTTTTGGTTGCGATTATCCGTGCCAAAAGTCGTAATTCATGACGCGCATAAATAGATTAACGAGATTCTTGCACAATCATTATAAAAATTACAAGAAAGTTATGTGGTGTCCATATCAGATTTTTATGTTAGAGATAAACAAATCTTAAAATAAATACTGCATACATTCATATTCTACTGTGCTTAGAAAAAATAAAATAGATTGTAATTACGATTTATTTCTTCGCAACCATTTCCTTTTTAATCACCTCTTTAAATTAATCATACAAAAAATTTTATGAGATGGGACATCATTTTCACATGCCAATCTTAAACAAACATTAAAACTATCGACAGCTTTTTGTAGTTAGTAGTGTCAGCAGTTTGTAGTGCTTTATGTATTGCATTACATACATATCTTTCACCTTATTTTGTTTTCTGGAATCCAAACATTTTTCTATAATCCGAAAATTTTATTAGTTGTGTTCGGATTATGACTATTTGTGCAGATTACTGAATTTTTCTTCTTTTGTTCGGATTAGCGTGTGTTCGGATTACCGAGACTCAGTGACGGCGCCAGGGGTGGGCACTTGCCCACCATGTTGATTGGAGTGCCCACCCAAGTGCCCACCTAAATTTTTTAGGTGCTTATTTCAATAATCTATTTTTTTGAGTTTCTTTATAAATTTTGTGTGCTCTTGCCCACCCCAAATATATTGGGCCCAATTTGTGCCCACCCATTTCTAAAATGCTGGCGCCGTCGCTGCCGAGACTGTACTGTATATAAAACTCAAAGTTTGTATGTATGTCCGTCCCATCAAAATCTCCCCAACGGAAAGCACGATTGAATTGAAATTTTAACTGGTTATTCAGCTAAGAGTTCTAAGGTTAACACCACAATTCCCAGCTCTCTACGTCAATTTTAAAATTTAAAACTCAAAGGTTTTATAATAATAAAATAAAATGAGGACCTGAGGAATCTGTTAGTTTAAATTAATATGTTATTAAGTATCGGACTAGTTTTGAGCTGTAATAATCAATTTTTAAGAATCTTTTCTTGGCATTTAAGTAAATAAACCTCAAATACAAATAATATAAATCAAATAATTTTAATTGTTTGAATAAGTGTAATGAAAAATAATAAATCTTACATCAACTGGCAATTGATGAGCACTTTGATAAAGCACTTCCTCCTTCCTCACGTACTTTTGTGCGTAATTAGTGTTCTGTTTTTCTTGAGAATCGTCTTCATCAATATTTGATCTAAATTCGTGACCTTGATGATTTGCTTCGTAAATACTTTTCACGGCACAAGAAGGAGGCTTTACCTTCATTTCACGAATCCTTTTAATCATCTCCATGTTTTCTTTTGTAAAAACAATTAATAAAATATCTACTTTTAAAAAATAACAGAACTAGTTGATACATTAACCTCACTTGATAATTTCAGTATAAACTAAACAACGGAAATGTTTTGATTGGTTTTGATAGTTTTGATTTCAGTCTCAAGCAGTGATTTTCAGTACTACCACCTTAATTATGAGTGAAAAGTTAAAAACTTTTTAAAACTCAGTCAATAGAACATAAAAAAGGGCTCCAGCTTGCAAAATGTATAGGAAAGTTTGTATTTGGCATGATTGTTCATTTAGGCAACTTATATAAAATTCCAAGTTTTCAACCTCGACGGGTGCCGCTTGCGCCGCCATTTTGGTTTGAAGGGGTGGAAAATCACTTTTTCGCCATTATCTCAGTAACCATTCAAGATACGCTGACTTATTATTATTTTATTACAGAAAATATAGAGCGTAAAATTTTGCATATTTTCTGTCATACACATTTTTTTCTAAAATTAATAATTTTAGAGGTATAGCCGTATAGCGCGTAGAAAATGAGCGTTATCGTCAATTTCAAAGTATTGGTGGCCAGTGATGTATTTATGGGGCCTGAATACAATGACCGAGATATCGGTAAATTATTTTGAAATAAAAAGGAAAGACTTATTCTGAATTCAATTTTTCAAAAAATTTTATTTTTGAACGAAATTTTTCGCCTTTTATTCATTTTTTATTTTACTCTTTTACTCCTTTCCACGTCTTGCTTCGGTCTCGTGTTCACAGAACATATTATTTACATATAGTTACATTATATTAATGTAATTTCGAATTTGGGTTCCAAAAATGTGAGAAGAGGTGTACGTCTGGAGCAGTGGCGTATTTACGGGGGGGGGGGGACTTTGTAGCTAATCAGTATATTAAATAACATATAATTTGTTACTTGAATATTTAAATGTTCTTGGCTAGGATATTGCGATGCGCTCTTGTATAACCAGCTTGCATTCAAAAACGGCTGAATAGATTTTCTTCAAATTTTGAAATTATATTAACGATAAATTAACGACTGTTGTAAAATAATTTTTTTTTGCAATTTGTCTAATTTAGAATTAATTGTGTTTAAATACCCCATTTGCAATTTTTTTAACAAAAATTAAAATAGATTAAATAATTACTAACAAAGAATTATCAATTAAAAAAAAAAAAAAATTGGCCAGGTGCAAAAAAAAATAGTAAAGCACCTTGCATTAAAAAACGGCTGAATGGATTTTCTTCAAATTTTGAAATTATATTAACGATAAATTAAGGACTGTCGTAAAATATTTTTTTTTGCAATCTGTGTAATTTAGAATTCATTGTGTTTAAATACCATATTTGTAATTATCAATTAATAACATTTTACTTATATAAATAATGTACACGTCTAAAAGAATTCATAAAGACATTTTTTGAAAATTTATTTCATCTATAACAAATTATAAATGAAATTGCATATAATTGTTCAATTAAAATCAGGCGGGAATAATTTGAGATGAAATGAATCATTATAGTTCAGTCATTATCACAAAGATGGGTACGTGTTGTGTTCAATTTAAAGCAAATTTACAGTTGCCTGTTTTATACAGTCGCCCAAATAAATCGAAATGATAATTTGTAACTCATATATATTTTGAGTTACAATGCTAGAAATATTTTAAATGTTCTCCCGTCTTATCTTATCTTATCAACACAAAAATATTTTGTGGTGGGGATTTGCGTTTCGTTTCAAATCTACCACCAATGTTTTAATACCTATGTTTACTTTTTAGATGAATACAAAAATATTTTATTAAATAATATAAATTCGCATAATTTTAATTCGATTAAAATAGCATACAATATAAGTGTAGGTAATAAATGAATGTAATTTTCTATAATCAAAATAAATAATATAATATTATTATAAAAATATTCAAATTTTTATTTTCTTCAGTATTGAATTATTGTACTAACAAAAGAGTAAAACCCTTCAATACACTTCTGAACAATCAGCTTCTTTCTCTTTCGAAAATGGTTAAACATGGTTACACGTACAGCATTAGACATGATTAGACCCAGTGCCGGATTACACTATTACAGATATTAAGGCAGAAAAGGCGGCTGCCTAGGGGCCTCGTTAATTTTAGGAGCCTCGTGAAAACGGAAAAATATATTTATTTTAATTATAAATTTTCATTTTAAAGTTTATCAAGAATCTGTGTTTTAAAGTACATAGTAGTAAATATAAAAATATTAGGGGGGGGGGGGTCAAGCCAAATCTCACCCACTCTCACATGGGGGTGAAATGGGTCTCGGCAAATATCATGTAATTTTTTTTATCTTACTAGTCCTAAATAAAAATAATTAAGGGGTAATGTCCACCAAATTTTTATTTTTTTTTCCAATTTTTTTGTATTGGCTTAAATCATGCTAAAACTATCATAGAATCAAAATCTACAACGCCCAAGTACTGATCTAAACTCAAAATTCGTTTAAATCCATTTTAACCGAACAACTTTTATGCTGCAAAATCACTATCAAAATCAATCGGTGAGCAGTAGAACTGAAAAAGTTTACATCCGATTGACTTGAAATTTTAACTGTAGCTTTTTCATTAGATTATCTAGTGAAGTAAATACGATTTTAGCGATTGATTAACAACAAAAAAGTTATAAACAATTAAAGTTGATTTTTTTTGTCGAAAAAAAAATTTTTTTTTCAAATATTTTATTGAGACTGTTTATTTTAATTATTGAGTAGTAAAATTAAAAACTAATTACGCAAGTAATAATTTTCTAGAGGACCCCGAAAATTTAACTACCTAGGGGGCCACAAATGTTTAATCCGACAGATTAGACCCCACGGCTGCTTAAAGGGGTAGGTATTCTAGTTTAGAGGCATGAATTTCGGGCGGTTTTTGAAGCTTTGTACAAACGAAACAAAAAATATTTTTACTATCAATTTTTTTATCATTTATTTATGGATATTTTAAGATTGCATAAAAATTAACCGAGAAAACCCTCAAAATTCACAAAGTTATGAGCTGGCAAAGTGGGAGGTCCAAAAAAAAGGATGTTCTAATGTACCGATTTATTTGAAATTTGGTGTGAATGTTCTTTATCGATGCCGTTATAGCATGAACCGTGGAAAAGTAAAACAATTTTTTTTTCACGAAATGGCGGCCGTTAAAAATTTTTTTTTTTACTTTATCATACAAAATATGAAAAAGTATTGTTATCGTGCAGAAAAAGAAATTTGAGATTGATTTTGATGAATTTAGGCATATTGGGGTTCTAGAAGCGGAAAATCATCATTTCCAAAAAATGTCTGTAATCTGTATGTGTGTGTGTATGTGGTCAAATTTACCTCAACCTCTACTTCAAAACGTAATAGGAATTTTTTAACAAAATTTCGTATTTAGTATTACTGATATATTGGGACTTAGAACTGATTAGATTTTGGTTAAAATCGGTACACGGAAACGCAAAAAAAATATTTGGCAAATTAAAAAAATTATATTTTTCTTTTTCTCAAATTTTAGATTTTTATTAAATTCTTCTCTATAATAATAATATTAAAAAAGTATTAATCAATAATCGTGTAAATATCCAATTTTTGTAATTATTCTTTTTTCAAATGTAAAAAAAACTTTTTTCTTAATTTTCAAATTTTATTTTTTTATTATACAGTAAAACTTCTCTATAACAAGATTTTTGCTATAAACAGTCAGTTTAACATGTAAACAAAAGTCAAAGGACTAAATTTTTACTCGTTATAGCCGATTCTTCGTTATAACCGGACTCGTTATAGAGGGTTCTACTGTATTTTGCACCATAATAATAAGTATGATAAAGTTATGGGCATGGCCACATCCGATTTTTTTACATGTTTTAATTAACAATTCCGAATTTTTTAAAAATAGTAAAATTAAAATATTTGATCTGAGCGTGGTTGAGGCGAAAATATAAAACGTATAGGTATTCTAAAAAATTTGGGTGGGCACTCCAGTCAATAGGGATTGGGCATGTGTCCACCCTGTTCCCCCCTCTGGCGCCGTCACTGTGTAATGTATAATTATTTTAATTACTATTATGGTATGGTCGTACGGTCTTCCTAAACCAAAAACAATACACGTCAACACTGTATATCTTGATTATGTATACATTGTACAGTGTTGCGTATTGCTTAATCCTAATCGCATTTTTTACAACGCTGGTCTAATGTGACCTCGTCAATGCTATCGTATTGTTTTTGGCTTTAAACAGACCATAGCTTAAAATTTAAATTTTTACTTTTTCAAATACTATATGTATTATAAGATTATTATAACATAAATTATAATAATAGTGTTGTAAATCAAATACAGTGGCCGTAAAAAGTATTCGTACACCCCTATCTTAACCATGTAAATTGTACATTTTGAAGCCATTCTTTCACACATAAAAGTCGCTTTTACAACAAAACTTTTTAGACATTTTTTGTTAAGAATTTTATTGTCTTCAATTTTGTATCTATACATTTTTCTATTTTGTCGCCCCGTTTCCGACTACTGACAACAGCTTAAACAAGACTCCGTAAAATACAAAAAATATTATCATCTGTATCTCGGAAACGGTGTGACAAAATAGAAAAATGTATATAAACAAAAATGTAGGGAATAAAATTTGCAACAAAAATTACTTATACATTTTTCTATTTCGTTGCACCGTTTTTGAGATACAGGTGACAATATTTTTTGTATTTTACAGAGTCTTGTTTAAGCTGTTGTCAGTCGGAAACGGGGTGACAAAATAGAAAAATGTATAGATACAAAATTGAAGACAATGAAATTCTTAACAAAAAATGTCTAAAAAGTTTTATTGTAAAAGCGACTTTTATGTGTGAAAGAATGGCTTCAAAATGTACTATTTACATGGTTAAGATAGGGGTGTACGAATACTTTTTACGGCCACTGTATATGTGTATTCATCATTTTGAACATAATAATATAGTAATCTTCAATACAACATAATATTATAATAAATTATCGTTGGATAACTGCAAAAGCAAATTGGAATACTTCAGTTTTCTGCATTCGTTATCTTGCAAGGTTAAATCGCAGATATGCACTGTGCATGGTTTTATACGATTGCAAATTTTTTTACAACAGATGCGAAATTATAATATTATACCGAATTTATATTATGCATTTATACATATTTTAAATTAAAAATAATCAGTACGTAAATCCAATTCCTAATTATTATAACTCGTAAACTAATCTTTGAAGTTTATTCGAATTTCCGATGCTTATAGATATAGTTTATAGTTCGAATAAGGTTTCTTCCATTTTATTATAAAACAATTTAAACGATCTTATAATATATTTAATGGAAACAATAAGAATTAGATATTAAAGTAAAGTGCAAAATTCCCACCCTTACGATTGCTATAATTTTTAAAAGGCGGAGCTTATATTTCAGCTTAAACGTAGGTTTTAAAAGTAGATTCCTGTAAGTTTGCTATTGAATTACCCATTAATGCAACCAGACTATTTGTGAAGCTTGTTGCCTACCAACGAATTAATTAATTAATTTATTCACCATAGCTTGTAAGCCCCCTCGCGTTAGTGAATTAAAGCTAGATCGACATAACCACTCCTTAATGATTTTTAAATCCTGATTTCTTCTGTCATAAAAATATCAAAATAGCAAACAAAAACAATTTTTAGGACAAATTATTTTTGTATTTCATATTTTAAATTTCTATTAGAGCGCGTGACCTTGAAAATTAAAAAAAATTTGAATTTTGAATTTCAAATTTCACTTTTCGATTTCGGGCCCCCCCTACCAGTGGCGGCCCGTGAGTAAATAATTTGGGGAAGGGCCGCCACTAAAATTTACCTTCCTTATATTCTAATGAAAGCCTCTATTAGTTTAAACTAATAGACTAATCTAAAACTCTATTAGCTTTTAACATACGCTTCTCTTGATAAGATAATTCATTAAAATCATGTTTTTAACAAAAAGTCTGTCGTTTATTTCCATTGCTGAAAATAACAAAAAGAAAAGTATAATAAGACAATAAAAAAATACACTTCGAAGTTATAAAACAAATACGTCAAGTATTATTTATTATACCTACTACGTACTACAAAAACTTCAAAGAGACTAGACTCACCGCGTCAGTTTTTTACTATTACATGTAATTTTGCGCATAGCATTTAGCATGTAAGGTGCATAGCGAGTTGAGTCTATAGTAAGAGCAGCAAAGCTGATGGCCACAGACCGGCATACCTACATGTGTCATACATGTGCGTCGTACATTTACGACGGTGTGCTGTTGCCCCTAAACTAGGATGCTTGGGTGTCAAACATGTAGTTTGATTGTGGACGATGAGTGATGAAAACGAGTAAAATTAAATAATTATAGCAGAAAAGAGCAAAATTTGTCGACAGACCGGCATACATGTATGACGGTTGATCCACAGACAGGAATACATGTATGAACGTTGATGTATGACATACTACATGAATTCAAGTAAAATAGAAAACTTGTGCGTCGCACATGTATGTCACTCTTTTGCCCACACACCGGCGAACATCAACGTTTAACCGGTGCCGGTGTGACGTACATGTATGACACACATGTACGCCGGTCTGTGGCCAGCTTAGAGCGTCTCTTGCAACTGGCAGCCGTCGTTATCTTATCACATCACTATTAAATTTCAACCGCAGGTGTTAATTTCTGAAACTTTTCTTTAGATAATAATTATTTAAATATATAAGTATAATATGTATGAAATTAAGAAATTAAAACACCAAATAATTTTTTCAATACCAATAGTGTATAAGTTATAAATTATGATTTTTAATAAAATATTTTTTTCTCGTTAGTAGCTCATTTTTCTGGGGATACGCAGTCTCATTCTATTTTTTCTTTAATATTTTATTTTTGTAAAGTTTAATATATACAAAAATTATCTTATTTTCCTGAAATATCGCAACATTCGTCGATTTAAAGCTACGGGCCTGACAGGCCTTACGTATGCACTGGTGTGATTTTTATTGACAAATGCACTGTAGGGTTAAGGGAAAATACTAGTGGTTTTCTAAAAATGTAAATTTTTGTGTTTTACGTTTGATTCATTTGATGACGTATGCATGATAACCTGTTGTTATTGTTTAAATACTGCTGAATTTGCAATCTGAATCTTTCTAGATATCGATAGAAGCTTATAGAAGTTCATAGAAAGATTTATTTTGATATAAATAGCAGTGATTTGCTGTGAAGGCAGTCTAAGTTCAGACTTGGAAGTGTTAACATAAATAATGATGTAATAAATAAATATACCGGGTGTTACCAGTGATTTCTGATAATCACTGCTTATACCATGAACACAAAAATTATCAAATCTACGCAATCTGATATGACAAAATAAACTGTTTCTCGGTTCACCTGAAAGTTTTAAATTATCATTTCGTTTTAACCATAAACACTAACATTTATTAAAATAAAAATACTATAAATTATTACAATAATTTCAATATTATCTGTTTTTGTAATTAAAATAAAATAAATAGTATGAAAATAATAAACCCTTAATTATATTATCATTGCACTGGATAGTCGATCTTTAATACTTAAATTATATGAAACCTCATAATAAAGTATTGCCAATATTAAAAATTCACTTTTGAGGAATAAATTAAAATTTTAAAAATAAATAATTTGAAAGCAATAATATAAATTTTAAATGATAAAATCTTCAAGTAACAGCCAGTTTGCACATTAATATTTTAATGCTATTCAAGTTTCAGTCATACTTAAAATAGCACTTCATACTTTTACTTTGTAAGAATGACGAAATAGCTGCGGTGCAAAGGCATAAGTTAATTAAAACATGTTATTAAGTTATAGCTAAAAATAATTAATTATACCCTATAAAATTTGCACTTAAATAATAATAAAAACCAAAATTAACAGGTAGAGCACTGTCCTAAATTTAAAATTTTCGAGTGTTCCTTAAATTTGTCTAAATTATGTAGATTATCCCACCATAATTTCAAGCGACTTTTTAATATTAGAGCAAACCATGGCGTGAGAGGACCATCCAACGTAGGTAAAAACGCATTTAGTTCATTTTTAGGTACGAAACTTATAGCAGAAATTTCATTAGAATTTGGATTTAATTCAACATCTTCTTGTAAAAATAAAATGTAATCTATTTCATGTTCACCCCATTGACCATTTCCCGTATCGATGTACTTAATTCTAGTTATGTAATTAAATTTCTCTAAAGGAATGGATTCTTTTGGAATGCCTAATTCGAAATTAAGTCGACGCTGAGCTGCACGTTTAATACCTAAGGCATCTTTCTCTTCTTTTTCGCCATCATAATCGGCTAGCGGATGACTACAGCAGGAATTTGTATAACAATTTGGATAAGTTATCTAAAATTTTAGCAGTGATATTAAGAATTAAAGAGTTGTTCATAGTGGATACCTTTTGTGAAGCACGCTTCTGAAGCAAAAGATCGCCTTTCTTGTTAAACAAAAATACACTAAATGCTCTATGCAATGGTATTTTACCATCAGAACTGACTGTATGGCACTCCCGCTTCGTTGCAGTTCCGATAATTTGATCTTCATCGTTCACCAAGAAACAATTCTCGTTCAAAGATTGGACTTGTACAGGATCCATAGCAGCAGCAGAATGAGCTAAAGAACTCGATAACGAACGACCCACACTTCTTTGCAGTGTTCGTATCACTGAAGTTGTAAACATTTTATAGGTTATAATTAAAATTATGACGGCAATGTTATGTTCAATAACAAGAACAATATTATCTACACAATTTCCTACGTATACATAATTGACGTAAGTAATGCTAATAAAACAGTTATTGTAACCTTCTTTGAATACTTTCAAATTTAAATAATTTTCATAAACGTCAACCTACTGTAAACCTGCTATCAATGTTGCTCCATCTATGTTTATAAAACAACTTTGCAAGTAATGTAAAAGTCAGGGGTTTGGTGGCACTTTTAAATTGATCTCAAAACAAGTATTTAATCGAAAATTTTAAAGGAAAATAAAGTGTATTTAGATTTAAATTTAAAAATTTTAATTATTGTATGTTATAAACTAGACATTTGTTTATAAATTAACTTATAAAGCTTATCAAATGTGTTCGTTATTAAAGTCGATGTTGATTTTTGTTTTGCGTAAGTACCTATCTACATTAACATTTATTACTACTACTTTACGATTTTTTAATAATGGCAATTGAAAAGTTACAACAAAGTAATAAATTATTGTAAATTAATACAACATTTTAAATCGATAAAAAATTAGTTCACATAATTCTATTTATACCTAATTTACCTATGCCTCTGCTTAAGGAAGGTTGAATGAACACTTTGAAGTCATGTTAAATTGTATTCAATATAAAATTAAATTCATTTACATGTAAAAAAAATCGATAACATTGTTCTTTATTTACAACAAAAGGTCAAAAGAAAATTAAAATTAATATTGTATGAGTTTCTTAAATTATTCTCTCAATCTCTTCAAAATAATTTCAAGTTCAAGTTTGTTTTTTTTTTCATCTTTTTTTCATTTCATATCTTTCAATAGTAAGTAATATTGGCAGTCGAAAACGGGGGTGGAAGTTCAGGCATGGAAGTATCAGTGGGTCAAAGCTGAGCCTTCATATTTTTAGGGGGGGGTCAAATAGTCAGAAAACAAATCACAAAATTATTAAAACCAATTTCTTTATTTGTCAGGGTGGGTCAGCATAATTTTGGGTGGACCAATAGCTCACCGTGTCTGGGTGGAACATGATTTTTAATTTTAACATGGCAGTTTGCCTTCTATTATAAATTAAATAAATAAATAAATTAAAGCTGTTCTATGAGAATCACTTGTGGCGAATGTTAACAATGTTAACAATAATAAAAGGTGTAGATCGTAAACTTGAAACCCCACCTCTTTCATTTATTTTATATTTATTTAGACGTCTCTACTATTTTTTATTATTTATATCTATAACAAAAGTATATTGGACAATTTGCATGATTTTTAATTTTAGCATATTAATATTCTACATAACAACATATGTAATGTGTCTTAATTTTTTTAAATTTGGTTTACAAATAAAGCCAGAAAAAAATATTGAAATTTAAATGTATATTTGTCGCGCGAAATCGTATTAATAAATATGGCTGACTTAATTTGAAATTTGAGGATTAGTAACTAAAATTTGGTTACTTCATAACTTCATTAGCGGTTGGTACTTACTTGGTAGATACTTTAGTGGAAATTATACTGGTGTATTGGCACCAATTGTTGAGGCTCATGTCGTCACATCCTGATTTCAATCACCTGATTTTTTCAAATAAATTATAACATTTCATTAATTTTTTTGTAGGCTGACAATACGGAATTTTGATAAATCACTCAAATATTCTGAATATAGGTTTAGAATATTGAACTATCAATAAATGCCATTTTAAGGTGAATTTGAATTTTATGCAAATTGTCCATTGTCGTTAAAATGTGCATGCGCGCCTGCTGAAAGGTTAAACTAATTTGTAAATACAAAAAAGGGGAGAATTTAATTATTTATTGAAGATGTTCAATAAAGGTGAGTTGTTGAGTTTATTGTATGTTTTAAAGATGATGTTGAAATTTCCATTAATCAAATATATGAAAAATTTTTCTGATTCTTTTACGAGAAAGGTTTAAAAAGGAATAATTAAAATCACTTTAAGGCTGATTTTGCAAGCGAATTTTTCAATAAGTATAATTGACACACTTCAAATAATTATTTGACGTAAAAAATGTACGTATACTGCCAAAAATACAATGCGTAAAAGCCCCTAAGCAATATTGGCTTTCAGTTTTATTATATTAAGTATTATTATAATAAATAATATTTGTTGTTCTCATCCAATTAACGCAACACAACATAGCATAGCGTAGCATTGTTAAAGTTCATTTAAACTTATGTGTGTATTCAAAATGATAAATAACGAGGTTTGCATAATATAGTATAACATAGCATAACATATACAGTAGAATCCGCTTAATGTGATCTCGGATAATGTTAACAGTCGGTAATTGTGATAATTTTTTTTGGAAACCGGCCACTTTTTCTTTCTTTTTTTTCTTCTATTTTGTTTTAATCCAAGTCTTCTAAAATTCGCCTTTTTCTAAATTTCGCTAATTGTTATCTGTTAATATTATTAAAATGGCCTTGGCCCACTATACCAATAAATTAATAGTTAAGCGCTGGTAGAAATTACAAATAAGCGTCAAAACGTAATAATTATTTGTCATGTGTATTATATAAGTAGTGTAATTATAGCAAATTTATTATTGGATTATTATATAATTAGTCAACTTAATTATGCCAATTAAAACGCTATTATTTTGTTATGTTATGTTACGGCTATGCTATGTTGTGTTGCGTTAATTAGATGAGAAGTATACGCTTTAGGGCAGCGGTCTGCAACCTTTTGGCAAGCAAGAGCCACATAGTGGCAAATTGAAATAAAGGCTGGACCGCACTTGCTTAAAATTTTGATAATAGGTATTTGTGATATTAAAAATGCCAAAAACATTTTTTTTTAATTTTATTAATACGTAAGAACAATGACATAAATTAGGAAAAATCATTAAAAAATTTAAAATGCTTGAATTTTGCGCGCGCAATTATTTATTTAGGTAGGTTTATATAACAGCGACGGGCCACAAGGTGGAGGGCTGCGAGCCGCGGATTGGTGACCGCTGCTTTTAGGGTATTAATGAATTAGATTTTTTGTTTAATTTGACACTAAATAAGTTATCTATTAATTTGACTGGTTCCATTAGAAATTGCAATAAACTAAATTACGATATAATGAAATTGCTTTATTTCAGGCGAAGTTGTTTTAATAATTATTATGTTTAATTCTTTTTAAAATTTATTTTACTAAGAGGAATTCTAGTTAAACGATTAAGAAAGGCGCGAAAAGAAGCAATTTTAGGGGTAAAGAGGTATTCAGAGCTGCTATGAATCCTGCCTCCATTAATAAAATTAAAAAGTTGATCTATAATTTGACGTAGTTATGCAAAAACCTACCAATCCACAAATTTCGAAAAATGAGTTAATTATGAAAATGGGCTTATTAGGTACTATTCTTTGACTGCAAAAAATCTAGAAAAAATTCAATAAGGTAAAATGGATTTTTGTAGCTATATTACAAGGGGTAAATATGCCGAAAATTTTGTGTACACTTGTTTGGAATTCCATTGGAAATCGTTAGAATTCTTTGAAAATCTTTGGAATTCTTGGAAATCATTGGAATTTTTTGAAAATCATTGGAATTCTTTAGAAATCCCTGGAATTCTTTGGAAATCTCTGGAATTTTTGGAAATCACTGGAATTCTTTGGAAATCCCTGGAATTCTTGGAAATCTTTGGAATTTTATGGAAATCGTTGGAATTCTTGGAGTTAAAAAAATTTATATTAAATAAAATTAAATTAAAAAAATGGTGGTTGTTTGATTGGGGTTGTTTTGCGAGGACTTCTGCATTTTGGTTAATGACTTATGCATTTTGCTTAACGACTACAACTTCATCATTCTGGTTAACAACTTCTTCATTTTGTTCAACGACTTCTGCATTTTGTTTTGTCTACTAGAATAAATAATTACAAAAAATATAATATTTACATTAATGATAGAACGTCCAACCGTCCTTCCGGCAGGACAGATTTATATGCTAAAACACTCACGCCTGGACGTTTTATCATTAATCTACTCGTACAGTGACGCGTATCGTCACAATTTTGTGAGTCGTAATTTAGAAGATAAGGGATAAAATGTGGCTGAATTTCCCAAATTTCTCAATTTTGCTGATTTTTAAAGAGCTGTAACTCTGAAGCTGCTGGAGCTAGAAAACTCTTTTTAGTCTCAAATGGTAGAAAATTTAATGTGCTTTAAAAAAGGATGGTATACATTTTCCGTTAGATGCTTATTTTAAACGCTATTAAGCAAAAACTGGAAAAAGTAAGAAAATTTTGCAGCTTTTTTAAGATGGCGGCGCCTGCGGCAAAAATGTTTTTTGGGAAAATATTGAAAATCGATCCGTACAACATATAAAAAAATTAGCAATAAAAAATTACTGTTATTTTAATTGTTTAAGTAGATATTGTACTTAGGTCTGTAAAACAAAATCATAAATTTTCTATTAATATCTAGTGACACAGGATTTTCTACTTTTACCAAAACTTGACATCTACATTGGAAATTCAATTCGTCGACTTATTCCTCTTATTGCATGTGACCACAGAATTATAGACAAATAATATACTTCTTCCTTTTTTTAGGATTATTTAAAAATTTAAATTTCATTATTTATTTTGTAAACAATTAGGTAATCTTTGATTATTTATAATTATTCTGTCTGCAATATTTTCTAAACTTATTAACCCCGCGGCAGGTCGCCATTTATTTTCATTCGAGCGCGAGGAGCGGTCGCGTTGCGGTCCTTATGTCTGTATAATGAGATATCAGTTGTCTTGTGAGATTTTGTTCCATGTCACACAAAAACTATTAAAAGAAAACAAATTTTATTCAAAATTAAAAGTTTACTAAATAAACTGTATTGATTCAAAACTTTAGTAAATAAAAACAAAATTCTTTTTTAGTATTTACAATTCTTAAACTTCATCTGTTTTGGTTTCGAGGGAGGTAAAGCAGGTAACTTTTCTGTGGCAATGCTCTAGATAAACAAATTTTTTACAGGAACCGCAAATAATTGTCGTTTTTCTGTTCTTGTGAGAACCATACTTGTGGTTCATCCATACATCCATTCGATATAATGATAAATATGTAAACAATTTCAAATTTTATCAACATTGCGGACCTCTGTTCCCCGACGCGACTGCCGGAGGGTTAATAGCATGAGAATAAATGTATTTTCAAGTTGCTAACTTTATAATCATTAATATTTAAATAATAGAGTATGTTTTATGTTAATGTATCCGCAAAGCATTACTTTACAATTTACAAAGTGGAATACCGACTTAACATAAATTTAAAAATAAATAAAGATTGCGACTGCGAAAGAGTTGTTTACTGTTTTACTGAATAACTCATATTTTGCGAGTATTATCATCTCGTCTTCTAGAATAATTGTTGTAAATAATTAATTGTATAATGTAAATAATTGATGGTTTTCACCAATTTTGAGACATCTGCTTTCTGCTCTATGCAACTCTAAACAATAAGTTATTAATATAATTGCTTATTTAAAATATCACAGAAAATAAAAATTAGAATAATGGAATCCTTCAATTTTTGTTTTCAATTTACGCAATAAAATGAACAAATATTGTAATTATAAGACTCATTATTTTTAAGCAAATTATATAAAATAAATATATATAATACTAATATATATAGATATATATAATCTCATTAACTTGACTTATTTATTTTTTATTAAAGCAAAAATGCAATACAATTTTTTATATACATCAATATAATAAATATAAAACATTACTTTATTAATAACCGCAAAGTTATTGTTTGCTATTATCATTATAATAAAATTAAAGAAGATAGATAATAACATTATTTTAATACTTTCGAAAGCTTTTTGAATTTTGACCATACATATAAATGTAGACACCTAAAAATTATATTCTTAAAATTTTCGTAAAATTAATAAATTAAATTAACCTTTACTATTTTAGTTAAGAAGACCGCACAGGCCATTCAAATAAACTACATTAGAGTCCCACATGCAGTGGAAAATAATTCTGCAGAACCTGCCATTTTGGATTGCAATTATTCTCTGCGTCCTGATGACACAGATTTGGTATTAAAGTGGTACTTAAACGAAGCAGTGGTTTACCAATGGATTCCACCTCAAAAACCTCAAGCTTTAGGAATTATGAAAAATAAATTAAATCTCACGTATCAAGCGACTGGTGATCCTAAAACGGTGCACAGGGCTATGCAAATTATTAACCCGACTACCGATGTGGCAGGAGAATATAAATGCTTCGTTTCAACATTTGCCGATGAAGATTTTAGCATGAAAAATATGATCGTTTTTGGTTAGTTTTTTTAAATATAAAACTTAATAATTTTAAGAAATATTGTGTAACTTACAGTGCCAGAAAGTATGATGATTGTCGTAAAATCTGCATTCGATGGAGTTATTATGAATTTTACATGTTTTGCTACGGAAGTGTATCCGGAACCTAAAATAATGATGTACACGGATAAAAAAGAAAACATCTATTCCAAGTAGGATAATTTATTGTGTAAAATTTTACTTCTGAATAATATTTACATATTGCATTTAAGGAATCCTTTAGCAGCAGTAGAATGGAGTACTAGCAGATTAAATAATGGAAGATATTCTGTAACAGTTGTAACTTCAGTTTTAGCAAATGAGCTAAATTCTGGTACGCTAATCCATTGTGAACTTCGTATTCCCGGAACCGGATATATGAAGCGTAAAACTATGCTGTATTATCCACCAGGTATGAATATAGGTATAGCTGCTTCTTTATTTTTGTTTATTTGCTGTTCGCATACAAAAATGATAAATAAAGTTTCGTGAGTAAAATTATGTTTTATGATTTATGCAGCAGTGGAAAATGTGGCAGGTGAGTACCAGAACAAAGTAGGACTTATCAAATGAGATCCCAAAATTTTGGGTAAACAGAGGTTTTATCTACTACACTGAAAAGGAAAGGTACATTAAAAATTCATCATTTTTCAGTCGATGAACAAAATTCATTATATTGATGAAAAAATCATGTGATGAATTTTGTTAATCGGCGCAAAATTGTTCATCAATATGGTGAACCATTTTTTTTTTAGTGGATTTATAAAGTGCTAATTGGGTAAAATGAGGACATCAACCTCTCATTACGATTTTTTTCTATAAATATGAATAAATTAATAATTCAAATAAGAAAATACTTAGGTTTCGGAAACATGATCTGTTAAAGATACACTGAAAAAAACGTGTTTAAAAGTTACACAGTTTGTTGTTTAATATTCCGTACATTTTGTGTTTAGATTGGCTCTCAACCCAATATTGTGTTAAAATGATGTCAACGTTTAGATAAACAACCCAGGCAACGAAAAGTATCCAGATATTTAAACCAAAATTAGTTTATTTCTAGAACAAGATAATTCAACTTTGAACTACAATAGCAAACATAAAATTTAAGTTTGAAAATTCAAACTTACTAAACTTTTATATATTCATTAATCAAAAAAGTTAAAAATATGGATTTTCGGTTGAGAGATCTATCTTTTTAAGTTAGATACTCCTTCCACGATACACATCCAAAGCTGTGAAGCTACTCAAGAAGTAGTTAGTTCAGCTCGGAAACAACATGTACATGTCAAACTAGTCACATGGACGCGAGACTTTACTGTACTACTAGTTTCGAGGTTACACCGAAGAGATTCTTCAAGATCAGGCACACATTAGTCTGCAGTGAGCCATATCCGGACTATCTATCTTAAAAAGATATTTATATTAACTATTTGCTTAGTGGTTCAAACATTAATAATGAAAGAATTGCATGTAGTTTACTAAATTTAATTTCAGATGCCTTTTGGACGAAAAGACGTTTGCTAACCTTTCACATACACACAGTGGGAATGAGTGCTTTAGTCTGAACATGAATCACTGCCAAGTAATGTATGCCTGACGATAAAAAATCTTTTCAGTATAGTCTCGAAAAGAGTAGCACAGTAAAGTATTGGGATCCATGTGATTGACTTGCCATCAGAATGTATGTTTCCAAGCTGAAGGAACTGCTTCTTCAGTAGGTTTACATTAAACTTTGGATGTGTCTCTTGGAAGAAGTATCTTAAAATAAATTTAAAAAAATATCTTTAAAAAAAGATAGGACACACGACCAAATATCCACATTTTTAACTTTTTTGAGTTGAATTACAATATTAAATCCGTATCTATCCGCATCTTGCCTATTTTAGTATTTTATAATTAGTAGATAATCCCGTTTTTCTGAAGGTTACCGATTGTGAAGTTCTAGAACGACATAATGTATAGTATACATATTTTCGAAGAGTTAATATTTATTTTTTACAGCTTCATCACATTATGGTATATCTACTGCATTAACTATCATCGTTTTCTTCATTTTCACTTTTCCTATCTGTATTAAAACATTTTTTACCGTATGAAAAGGATTTGTTGTTATTTCAAGAAGACAAACGACAGTCCATTATGTGTTAGATAGTAGAAAGTTCGAAAGTGTTTAATTTTTATCAAATTATTTCAGAACAAAATATAATTCCTTTTCAGAAGTAGAAGTTTAATTATTTAGCAAGAACAGGTTTGCTTTGCTATTTTGTTTTGCTTTTTTGGATAAGGTTAATGAAGATAAAAAAATATCACGTTTAACAACACTATTGTTTGTTTTTTTTTGCAAAGAATTTCTTGTCATCTTCAACGTCAAAAAAAAGTGTTAGTTGTATCTTTGTGCTTCTAACCCATTTAACTCTAATTATGTACAATATTATACCATTACGCCATGCGGAAGTAGAAATTAATATATTGTTAAGTAGTATTCAATACGATTCAATGGATATATGCATGGTCAGCGATGTCGCGACGTCCGCGAGGAGTTTTATATAATATATTCATATATTTATTTAATTTTTTAATTCCTAAATATTTAAAATGCTTTTATTGGACAATGAGGAATTCTCATGTACCTACTGTTTAAAAAAAATTTTCAGAAAATAAGATTGGTGTTTTTAATTGTTTTGTGCCATTAATATTAAGCCCAAAATGAAATTTTAAAAACCCAGTTACGTCACTAGGAGGTTTTGTAAAACGGGACAACCCTGTAAACAAAATGAGTAAGATATAATATCCGTATATTGTGGTAAGACAAAGACAAAAAATTTAGAAACTTGAAATTTTTTAAAATTTGTTCTATAGTGTATAACATACTTTTAAATTTAAACGTCAGATTATACCTTAATATGGCAGCAAACATATGTTTTGTTGATTATAATTATAATAATTTAATTTATTTATTTTTATAAACTATAATTATTATTATTAACTTATATTAACTTATAATAATTATCAGGGGCGGAACTACCGGGGTGCGGTGGGTGCGACGCACGCGGCCCCCCTGCTAAAAGGGCTCCAAATGTACTGTGACCTTTTCAATCTTAAAAAAATTCTCAGAAATAGGAGGTGCACAACTAGATGCTATTTGAAATCTGGGGAGGTATAGAATACCCCCAAGTCACCAGCAATTATGTTCAAATGATTGCCATATGCTATTAAACTTGTTACATCCGTACCAGGAATTTTTCTATATTGTTTCCCCGGTGAGAGTTTTCACGACGCATAGATATATGCTGTATAAATATGCACTAATACTTTTTGTTTGTGTACAAATGATATGTAGATGTATTTTTTCTAAGAGAATAAGAAATTTTCATATGAAGGTAAATCACATAACATATACGCACACACCTTTGGGTTTTCAAACCAGGGGTTTTGGGTGGTATGGAATACTCTCCAGAGCACCATCAATTTCATCATTCCAGAAATTTAACTTTCTAAAAAGTCTTACAATTACTCTACGTTCTGAGGCCAGACCCCCTGGTGCAAATTTTTACGGTATACACACACTTTTGGGCTTTTAAACCGGGGGGTCTGGGGGGTATGGAATACCCTCAAGTGCACCAGCAATTATATTTGTTGAAAAAACCAATTAAAGTTAAAACTCCCCAGTTCTCTATTTTTTTGTCAAAATCAAATTTTTGATTTTATTTTACTTTTCGATCCCAGGCTTAGATCATTTTTACAAGGAATTAAAAATTTTGTTTTTTCAAGGCTCATGAGTGGGGGTTGATATCCTGTTGTTACTGCCTTTGCTAGGCAATCTTAGAAACGGGGAAATTGAGAATATTCTTGAAAATCTTAGGAGAACCAATAGCTAAGGAAATCTCAGAAAATTAAAAAAGGAAATAAAAGAATTAATCTATGGTATTCTAAAAAATTTTTTAATTTCCCAAGATTTGCATGGATTTTTTTTTCACTTTTGTATTATCACGATTTTTCCTTCGGTTTTCCAGCAGTACAAAACTAAGGGGAAATTGCCGGAAAAATTGTAGATAGTACTAGTGAATGGAAATCTGCAGAAATTTTGAAAAATTTCAAGACTTCTCATGAAACAGATTCTTAGAAAATTTGTAGAAGTATAGAAAATCTTAAGAAATCCATTGAAATTTCAAGAAAATCTTAGGAAGCTCGAGAAAATTTTAAAGCCAATGAAATCTCAGAAAATGGAAAACGCAAAAAGAAATAGTGTATATATAATATTCTAGATATCCTCAAATTTCTCTTTAGTTTTGCATATGACAATTTCTCCATCATTTCTTCACCTATTAGTAAAAACCGAGCGGAAAAAAAAAGAACATCCATAAAGAGGTTACTAATTTTACAATTAGGAAATGTGGACAATGAGAGGAAATAGGAAATTCTAGAAAATCTTAGAAAAATATCCAAAACATCTTGTGAAGTGGGGAATCATAGAAAATTCTAAAATATTTTAGGAAAATAAATTTAAAAAAAATAATATAAAAAATAAAAAACTCATCTATATACTTTTTAAAATACCTAATAAAATAAAAATGGGGGAGGTAGTTACTCGTCTCTATATTCTCACTTGTTTGGAAGGAAGTCTTTGGAAATCACTGGAATTGCATGGAAAACATCGGAATTTCAAATCTTGTATACAAAATTTTTTTGTCTTTTATGAAAACAGGTCCCCCGTTAACAACTTCGCGTTCCTCACCTGCTTGTTACGCCACTGATAATAATTATAGTCAACAAAAATAAATAAATAAATAAATTAAATTATAATAATCTAAAGTATAATCTGACGTTTAAAAGATTAAAAGTTTAATATACTAGAACAAATTTTAAAAAATTTCAAGTTTCTAAGTTTTTTTGTTTTCGTCTTACCACAATATACGGATACTCGTCTTGTTTATAGGGTTGTGACGTTTTGCAAAACCTCCTAGTGACGTATCTGGATTTTTAAAAATTCAATTTTGGGCTTAATATTAATCCAAAATAAAAATTATAAACTTATAATAAATTGTATTTGTAAACTTTATAGATTGATAGTATTCAAAAGTACAAATTCTGACTGTTGCAAATTCCTCATTGTCTCGCTGGCTATTTGTCAATAGGTAGGTACCTACTCAATGTAATCGTACTATTATTTTATTTTAATTACATTGTAATTTTAAATATTTTTAATATTGAAAATGGACTAATAAACGATTCGAAACGTCAGACAATTAAAAATTGTTTATATTTTATTGTTGTTAACTATAAATACTTCTTATAAAAACTTACATTTTAATATTAATGAAAAATCTGAAGTTATGCTATTTAGTTTTACTTTAATTATTTATTGTACCCCTTTACTACTTACTATACCAGTAAGATATTCCTATAGAAAATAAAGCTTGCTAGCTCTATACATCCAAGTAGCCTTTGAAATAACAGTTGACTGCGTATACAATAGGAAATTAGACAAAATTGATGTCGAAATGACCAAAAATTTATTTTCATTAAAATCTCACAATCAAATTCTTCATAATTTCTTATATTCTTTCCTGATAAGGAAAAACTTGCGATTTGTGCCCTTGAATCGGTTTTACTTTAAAATACCGGTAATTATATAATATTGCAAATATTATATAAAATAATATATTACATTATGTCTATAAAAATTTATTGAAAATTTAAATAAAACTTAAGAAAGCTAAAATATATGAACTTATAAAGCATTGTCTTTTAGCACCAAACGGTTCTTATAATTTTCACTATAAAATATGTGACATAACTACTTTTAGTATTTTCAGTACCAGGTACCAATAATGGTTAAAGTTTTAATTGAGACAACTTAATATTTTTATAACGTGAATAGGACATTTGCTTCGTAACACCGGAATCACTTTTCATTCGCCACTTTGTAGAAAAAAGGAAATTTTTATGGATCTGGAATTTAACTTTTGATTACTTAATTGCTTTCGAGTAACTTTTCACGCGTGATTTATTTCAACCTTTTCTTTTTTCAGTTTTTTAATTATAAAAAGCTTTTAAACTGAGAATTCGGGTGTATCTACCTATCAATTAAATCTTGCGATAGTATATTATTTAGTTTTATTTACTGAAGTACAAATGTAAAAATACATTCCGCTTATAACAAAGTTAATAAAAATAGTATACTTAAACGGTAGATTTACAAAATTATTCGATAGTTTAAAGTTCACTTTTGGAATAGTCCAATATTTGTTTCCTCATATAGGTTAATTGCTTTAGATATGCACTTGGAGTACATCTTGAACACCTTTTCAAATTTCTGCTTAAACTGCCATAATCTGAATGTGTATTACTTTGTAAACTGTAATTACTTTCAAAGCTAAAAGTACTTGTATCTTGAAATGGCAATTGAGAAGTTGGCTCTAAATTTACTTCTCCATTTAAATCCTTACAGGTTGGACATTCTGACGTTTTAATTTTTTCGATGCAATCTTCTAATCTTCTACACGATTGTTTCAACGACTCCTCGTATTTATTTATAGGATATTTAAAACTGGCTAAAGACAATGGAGGTGAAGTTTGAGTAGAAATTTCTTCCCCAGAAAAAGTTTGTGCGGTAAAATCTTGGCAAGTTTTATGAACTTCCGTTATCCCCAATCGTTCGTCAATTCCACTTACGGTGACCTCCAAGTCATAAGCTTGAGGCATTTGAAGTTTTTCAGCTGCTAAGGTAAGATTCGTCATTAAATTTGTAGCTTCTTCCATAAATTTTGACATACTTTTAAACATCTTATCGCTTTCCATTTCTGGAAGTTTGTTGTTTTTACAATGAGGTATTTTCGTCAACGGTGACAATTTATTTGTGCTGCATTTTTGTATTGTGGAAGGTTTTAAAATGTGTGGTAAGTATGAGTCAGCAATATTTAATAACTCCGCTTGAGATTGCTTTGAATTGGAACATTTTGGCATGGTATTGTAAAAAGGAAGACATTTTTCTGAAAACTGCTTCGTTAAGCAAACTTGTGGCGCGTAGACAACCGGAACGTTAATGGAATTTAGCCGCTCTGCATACTGGAACGATGTTAAACAAGTTGCTTGGCCCAAATCCAAGCAAAACTCCTCCATAACATTTGACGTTTTACATTGTTCGGCAATGGTATTGGTACTTGCAAATTTTTCTTCCAACATCGATTTTTGAGCAGACGACTCTGTGCCTAAAGTTCCTAGTTCTAACGAATTGTGATTGCTGATTATGTCTGGAAAACATAAGTTATTGGCTTGATTTTGATCTTCTAAACTGTCATCTGATGGTGTATCCGTAACTCGGTTGTGGTTGATGTAGTTATGCGATACGTTAAAATTAACAGCACTTGTGTATATTGGATTAGAGGTACATGGATTGATTACGGTGTATGTCGGTTCGGGTTCGGAATTTCCCTGAAGATACTTCTTAAAGGATATACTGGAAACAGCAGGTTGCTCCGCAACTTTCTTTGTCTCGGCTAAACAAAATTAAAGTTTTAGAAACTATAAATTAATTACATTCATAAAATTAAACTTACGTGGTAAACTATCCGACGATTGAGTACCACAAGATTTTGTTATGATAAATGAATTTTTCACGTCTTGCAGAACGGGTTCAAAGTTTTGTATCTGACAGTTAACCCCAGCATTTTTTGTTTGTACTTCGATTGTTTCCGTCTGAGCATCTTTTATTTCAACCAATGCTAGTTTCAAGTCGTCCACGTCGGTCGAAACTTCTTTAACTCTAAGTACAGGAAACAAATCCGTTTGAGTGTCGGTGGTTTTTCTCCTGTGTGCTTTCAATGCTTGCCGTGTTAATTCCTGTAGTCTTAACCGAGCGTTAGAGCATATCGATAACTCTTTTGGAATTTCTTGGATGGGTGGAATCACGTCGGTTTCTGTGCCCACTTCTTTTTTCTTAACTTTTCCATATAGCCGGCTGGTAACAGCCGCAACTATTTGTGATCGTGGTTTTGCGATTGATCTCTTAACGTCTCCCGCTGGTGCACCCTTTTCTTCCGTAACGATACCTCTTTCTTGGTGTTTCAAAGGATTTCCTTTAGGCTTTGAAACTAGAGGTGGTTTGGTAACTAATCTTGGTTTGTCCAAGGAATTTTGCCGTAAAACCGCTGGTTGCGATAGTCGCTTAGCTTTTTCTTTTGAGATATTAGAAATGGCTTCCAATGAACCATAGGATTTTGTCGGTTTAGGCTTCAGTATATTATTTCCAATACTTGAAGTCCTACGTATCGTGGGTACATCTTTGGCTTTCTTAACATCACTTGTCACCTCCATTGTGGGTATAAAATTTTCATTTATCGAATGTCGTGACTGTTTACAGTTTCTACCTTTGATGCAAGTTAAATCACCACGAAGCAAGTTAAGCTTATTTATTTTTGATGTTTCTTGATGATTATACTCATCGATTAAATTCTTTTCGTTTAAATTTTTATAATTTTTATCCTCTATTAAGTTGTTACGTTGTTGAGAACTTTCGTTAGTTTTGTAGATTAGCTGATGATTAGGCTTATGTTTCGTTTCGGTGCAGCTAGAAATTAATAACCGCGGTTCCTAGAAATTAAGTGAAAATGAAAACAAGCTACAATGTAGAAAGGAAATCTTACTTGATGTTGAGCCAACTGTTGTTTTAAAGCTGCTATTTCTACACGAAGTTCTCGAATAAGTCGTTCTTTTGGATCTTCGTTGACGACCGGGCACGAAACAATTTTCTTGGCGCTTTGCCCAAATCGTAATGTATTCACCGTCTCCGTGTAGCAGGTATTTGAAGGCGAAACAGCTGAAAATTCGTTGAATGTGGATAAAATAATTTTCAGTTAAGTTTTCATTATACTTACTTGCAATTAATACAGTTTTAGAATTTCCACCAAGTGTGTCTTTTAATAGCCACGTAAGTACGGAGTCACGATAAGGAATAAATCGTTTACTTTGATTTCTTGTGGTTCTTGTACCACGTTCAGCTTAAAATCATTAAAACTTTAAATAATATTTTGGTGAGTGTGTCTACTGAAATAAAACTTTTAATTTATACCAAAATTAATTGATTTATTATTAAAATTATACTATAAAGTTTAAAATAAATTTATTACTGTCGCCGATTTGTGTATTCAGAAGTTTGTGTTTCTTGGATTTTACTAAGGTATGAATTATTTTGGAACAGCAAATTAGTACAAATTGTTCCATCAAAACTAAATTTTCAATTTAAAAATATATTTACCTAAAGTTGAAATAACATTTCCTAAAGCTACCAAGCTTTTATTTATGTTGGCGCCTTCAGTAAACGTTAGATTGCTTATTCTTTTACTTCCAGCTTTCTCACTACCAGCTAAATCTATTAAATGCAACTGGATACCTTCACCAAAACTTAAAGTGAAAACCGAATGACTTCTACTAGAATATGGATTGGTTAAAGTGGCGGCAATACTTCGGTTTGATTTTCCAATGTCGAACCATTTTTGAATAGTTTCGGGATCGGAAGCTGTATGTTTGCTAAGACCTAAAACAATTTTGATCAGTTTATTACAATAATAATAATTATTAACGAACAGGATTTTAATACTTGATATTTTATTTTTCCTATATAGCTTTAATTGTAACGAATATTTTTAATTTTGATTTGAAAAACTTCTCTTGGTTCAAGCCCAGTTAAACACAAGGTCGAATATAAACAACAAATAAAACCTCCTAACTAGCTAGTGGGCGAAGTAATAGGCTACAACAATTTATTTCCTTCTGGAAGCAGGAAAGTGGGTTGTATAGTTGTATAAATTTATTTTTTCGTTGCTTAGGCATTCTATGTTCCGCCTATGAGAGTTACCTGCTGTTTGACAATTTATCAATTGTTAAACTGAGTTGAAGTGGATGTTAATTTTGTTTTAAACCATTAACAGAGTGTGACATTAGTTTGTTGAAAAGTTTGCTCAATGTAAAAAGACTGTGGGATATTGATTTTAGGAGATTCCAAAATGTGGAAGTTGGCACTTGCGTGAATAAACAAATTTTGTTTAGAAATCATTTGAGATTATTGTATTATGCATTTAAAATAAATGTTTATTTATTATTAATTTTGAAGACGGTTACGGTCTGATGCTTAAGGAGTGGTTATGTCGATCTAGCTTTAATTCACGAACGCGAGGGGGCTTACAAGCTATGGTGAATAAATTAATTAATTAATTCGTTGGTAGGCAACAAGCTTCACAAATAGTCTGGTTGCATTAATGGGTAATTCAATAGCAAACTTACAGGAATCTACTTTTAAAACCTACGTTTAAGCTGAAATATAAGCTCCGCCTTTTAAAAATTATATCAATCGTAAGGGTGGGAATTTTGCACTTTACTTTAATATCTAATTCTTATTGTTTCCATTAAATATATTATAAGATCGTTTAAATTGTTTTATAATAAAATGGAAGAAACCTTATTCGAACTATAAACTATATCTATAAGCATAGGAAATTCGAAAAAACTTCAAAGATTAGTTTATGAGTTATAATAATTAGGAATTGGATTTACGTACTGATTATTTTTAATTTAAAATATGTATAAATGCATAATATAAATTCGGTATAATATTATAATTTCGCATCTGTTGTAAAAAAATTTGCAATCGTATAAAACCATGCACAGTGCATATCTGCGATTTAACCTTGCAAGATAACGAATGCAGAAAACTGAAGTATTCCAATTTGCTTTTGCAGTTATCCAACGATAATTTATTATAATATTATGTTGTATTGAAGATTACTATATTATTATGTTCAAAATGATGAATACACATATACAGTGGCCGTAAAAAGTATTCGTACACCCCTATCTTAACCATGTAAATAGTACATTTTGAAGCCATTCTTTCACACATAAAAGTCGCTTTTACAATAAAACTTTTTAGACATTTTTTGTTAAGAATTTCATTGTCTTCAATTTTGTATCTATACATTTTTCTATTTTGTCGCCCCGTGTCCGACTGACAACAGCTTAAACAAGACTCTGTAAAATACAAAAAATATTGTCACCTGTATCTCAAAAACGGTGCAACGAAATAGAAAAATGTATAAGTAATTTTTGTTGCAAATTTTATTCCCTACATTTTTGTTTATATACATTTTTCTATTTTGTCACACCGTTTCCGAGATACAGATGATAATATTTTTTGTATTTTACGGAGTCTTGTTTAAGCTGTTGTCAGTCGGAAACGGGGCGACAAAATAGAAAAATGTATAGATACAAAATTGAAGACAATAAAATTCTTAACAAAAAATGTCTAAAAAGTTTTGTTGTAAAAGCGACTTTTATGTGTGAAAGAATGGCTTCAAAATGTACAATTTACATGGTTAAGATAGGGGTGTACGAATACTTTTTACGGCCACTGTATTTGATTTACAACACTATTATTATAATTTATGTTATAATAATCTTATAATACATATAGTATTTGAAAAAGTAAAAATTTAAATTTTAAGCTATGGTCTGTTTAAAGCCAAAAACAATACGATAGCATTGACGAGGTCACATTAGACCAGCGTTGTAAAAAATGCGATTAGGATTAAGCAATACGCAACACTGTACAATGTATACATAATCAAGATATACAGTGTTGACGTGTATTGTTTTTGGTTTAGGAAGACCGTACGACCATACCATAATAGTAATTAAAATAATTATACATTACACAGTGACGGCGCCAGAGGGGGGAACAGGGTGGACACATGCCCAATCCCTATTGACTGGAGTGCCCAACCAAGTGCCCACCCAAATTTTTTAGAATACCTATACGTTTTATATTTTCGCCTCAACCACGCTCAGATCAAATATTTTAATTTTACTATTTTTAAAAAATTCGGAATTGTTAATTAAAACATGTAAAAAAATCGGATGTGGCCATGCCCATAACTTTATCATACTTATTATTATGGTGCAAAATACAGTAGAACCCTCTATAACGAGTCCGGTTATAACGAAGAATCGGCTATAACGAGTAAAAATTTAGTCCTTTGACTTTTGTTTACATGTTAAACTGACTGTTTATAGCAAAAATCTTGTTATAGAGAAGTTTTACTGTATAATAAAAAAATAAAATTTGAAAATTAAGAAAAAAGTTTTTTTTACATTTGAAAAAAGAATAATTACAAAAATTGGATATTTACACGATTATTGATTAATACTTTTTTAATATTATTATTATAGAGAAGAATTTAATAAAAATCTAAAATTTGAGAAAAAGAAAAATATAATTTTTTTAATTTGCCAAATATTTTTTTTGCGTTTCCGTGTACCGATTTTAACCAAAATCTAATCAGTTCTAAGTCCCAATATATCAGTAATACTAAATACGAAATTTTGTTAAAAAATTCCTATTACGTTTTGAAGTAGAGGTTGAGGTAAATTTGACCACATACACACACACATACAGATTACAGACATTTTTTGGAAATGATGATTTTCCGCTTCTAGAACCCCAATATGCCTAAATTCATCAAAATCAATCTCAAATTTCTTTTTCTGCACGATAACAATACTTTTTCATATTTTGTATGATAAAGTAAAAAAAAAAATTTTTAACGGCCGCCATTTCGTGAAAAAAAAATTGTTTTACTTTTCCACGGTTCATGCTATTACGGCATCGATAAAGAACATTCACACCAAATTTCAAATAAATCGGTACATTAGAACATCCTTTTTTTTGGACCTCCCACTTTGCCAGCTCATAACTTTGTGAATTTTGAGGGTTTTCTCGGTTAATTTTTATGCAATCTTAAAATATCCATAAATAAGTGATAAAAAAATTGATAGTAAAAATATTTTTTGTTTCGTTTGTACAAAGCTTCAAAAACCGCCCGAAATTCATGCCTCTAAACTAGAATACCTACCCCTTTAAGCAGCCGTGGGGTCTAATCTGTCGGATTAAACATTTGTGGCCCCCTAGGTAGTTAAATTTTCGGGGTCCTCTAGAAAATTATTACTTGCGTAATTAGTTTTTAATTTTACTACTCAATAATTAAAATAAACAGTCTCAATAAAATATTTGAAAAAAAAATTTTTTTTTTAAAAAAAAAAATCAACTTTAATTGTTTATAACTTTTTTGTTGTTAATCAATCGCTAAAATCGTATGTACTTCACTAGATAATCTAATGAAAAAGCTACAGTTAAAATTTCAAGTCAATCGGATGTAAACTTTTTCAGTTCTACTGCTCACCGATTGATTTTGATAGTGATTTTGCAGCATAAAAGTTGTTCGGTTAAAATTGATTTAAACGAATTTTGAGTTTAGATCAGTACTTGGGCGTTGTAGATTTTGATTTTATGATAGTTTTAGCATGATTTAAGCCAATACAAAAAAATTGGAAAAAAAAATAAAAATTTGGTGGACATTACCCCTTAATTATTTTTATTTAGGACTAGTAAGATAAAAAAAATTACATGATATTTGCCGAGACCCATTTCACCCCCATGTGAGAGTGGGTGAGATTCGGCTTGACCCCCCCCCCCTAATATTTTTATATTTACTACTATGTACTTTAAAACACAGATTCTTGATAAACTTTAAAATGAAAATTTATAATTAAAATAAATATATTTTTCCGTTTTCACGAGGCTCCTAAAATTAACGAGGCCCCTAGGCAGCCGCCTTTTCTGCCTTAATATCTGTAATAGTGTAATCCGGCACTGGGTCTAATCATGTCTAATGCTGTACGTGTAACCATGTTTAACCATTTTCGAAAGAGAAAGAAGCTGATTGTTCAGAAGTGTATTGAAGGGTTTTATTCTTTTGTTAGTACAATAATTCAATACTGAAGAAAATAAAAATTTGAATATTTTTATAATAATATTATATTATTTATTTTGATTATAGAAAATTACATTCATTTATTACCTACACTTATATTGTATGCTATTTTAATCGAATTAAAATTATGCGAATTTATATTATTTAATAAAATATTTTTGTATTCATCTAAAAAGTAAACATAGGTATTAAAACATTGGTGGTAGATTTGAAACGAAACGCAAATCCCCACTACAAAATATTTTTGTGTTGATAAGATAAGATAAGACGGGAGAACATTTAAAATATTTCTAGCATTGTAACTCAAAATATATATGAGTTACAAATTATCATTTCGATTTATTTGGGCGACTGTATAAAACAGGCAACTGTAAATTTGCTTTAAATTGAACACAACACGTACCCATCTTTGTGATAATGACTGAACTATAATGATTCATTTCATCTCAAATTATTCCCGCCTGATTTTAATTGAACAATTATATGCAATTTCATTTATAATGTGTTATAGATGAAATAAATTTTCAAAAAATGTCTTTATGAATTCTTTTAGACGTGTACATTATTTATATAAGTAAAATGTTATTAATTGATAATTACAAATATGGTATTTAAACACAATGAATTCTAAATTACACAGATTGCAAAAAAAAAATATTTTACGACAGTCCTTAATTTATCGTTAATATAATTTCAAAATTTGAAGAAAATCCATTCAGCCGTTTTTTAATGCAAGGTGCTTTACTATTTTTTTTTGCACCTGGCCAATTTTTTTTTTTTTTTAATTGATAATTCTTTGTTAGTAATTATTTAATCTATTTTAATTTTTGTTAAAAAAATTGCAAATGGGGTATTTAAACACAATTAATTCTAAATTAGACAAATTGCAAAAAAAAATTATTTTACAACAGTCCTTAATTTATCGTTAATATAATTTCAAAATTTGAAGAAAATCTATTCAGCCGTTTTTGAATGCAAGCTGGTTATACAAGAGCGCATCGCAATATCCTAGCCTTAAGTGCGTTGGCTACTAAGCAGAGAACCCTGGTTCGAGCCCGAATGGAGCAAGTCCTCCCTCGGCGAGCAATGGCAAACCACCGAGGTAAGCTGCCTTGAAAATCCTTCTTAAAATGAAGTGGTTAGCCAAAACTCATCCTGGGATGTAGCGCTTACAATAATAATAATTATTATTAATGTTTATTTGATTATCACTGATACCATTTTTTGTTAACGATTGAATCTGTTATTTTTTTAATTTATTTAAACAATAATTATTCGTTCCATATTTGCTTTCTCCACAGTCCTGAAGATGAAGGCCTAATTATACCTTCGAAACGTCGGCAAAGTAACTTTGTAGTTTTATTTGGTGTCCGCTAACCCAATATCCTGTTTTTGAGTAATAATTATTCAGCAGTTAAAAATGGAAAACTCAAAAATGTCTATAATTTGGCAAAATTGTGAAGAACATCAAACGACACATTTTAAAATAAGCTAAAATTTCTTTAAGGGGTAACGCTACCTTGAAATTTTGAAAACATTGATTCTTTTCTTTTGGCTAATTAAATCGTTTATACTTTCTCCAGGAATCGCAGATTAAAAGGTAATTAAAAGTAAATATTCGAAATATTCTCCCGAAATTTATAACAGTTATTTTTCATAATCTAACTTGTGACGTAGTTATTATTTTCAAACAGCTGTAATTTCTACAAAAAAATTTATAAAAATTATTCCCTACGTCTTAAGATAACCCTTTTAAACAAGAAAACAATTTGTTTTTGTGTTTTAGACAATGCCTAGCAGAAAAATCAAGTACACCACCAGCCAAAGCCGTAACTAGGGGGTGGCGAGTGGGGCCCCCGCCAAGGGCGCAACTGCCAAAGGGGCGCAAAACTGACCATTTTTTTAATAGGAAATTTTGTTATGAAGATAAATTCCACGTAATTGGAAAAAATGAAATATTAATTTTTCCGGGGCGACACCCGGACTATCCCTGCCGACCCATTACGACGGTGGTTGGGGAGGGCGCAGCCATTACCTAGTTACGGTCCTGCCACCAGCGAGGATTTTTAAAACAAGTCTCTACTTGTCGGCTCATATCTCCGCCATTTTGGAATTAATCACTTCAAAAAAAATTATTGTATATAGTCGCAAGCAGTACCACAAGAGCTTTGATTTATCCGGATAATTTTTAATTTCAATAACGAATACGTGATTAGCAATTTAGTGAGGGAAAACTTGGTTGACTAAAATCACGAGAGCGATCGAGCGTCAGCGAGATTGCTAGAGTGATTTTGTCTAGCCAACAGTTTTCTCGAGCCAAATTTTAAAAGCACGAATGAGTGTTCAGAAATTAAAAATTATCAGGATATAAATCAAAGCTAGAGTTGTATTTGATAAGATAATTCCGCGAATGGTGCATAAATACGCATAACACTATTTCAACTTAAAACTTCACTTTTAGTCCAGTCAAAATAGACGAAAAAAAGGGCTAAACTTACATTAATTCCCATCAAAATGATTTTTTGTGTAGGCCTTAAGAATGTCATCACATTTTTTATTCAAGGTCAAAGGACACAAATTTGCGTTTTTTGCGTATATCTCTAAAACGGTGAGAGCTATCGGAAAAATTAATGAGAGTAAATTTGTAAATAGTGAAATTCTCGACAAAAAAGGTATCAACACTTTTTTTTGTACGAATCTCGGTTTTCGAGATATTGAGATTTGAAACCTAGGAAATAAGAATATGCACTCATATGTGGTCAGTATGCATCATTGCGTCATCTATTGAGTGAACAAATATTTGGGTATTGGTGTACGTGACTCACGCACTTGAGTACATGGAAAATGTAGGATTTTGGGTGATCGTTACATCGTGTTATGTGGGATCGAGAGGACACATTCGATGGTATTTTGGACAAATATCTTCAGTATGTTCATATACACTTCCGTCGCAATGTTACCGTAATATTTGATGGTTACACTGATTGCACAAAAAATATCAAAGCTGCAGAACAACGTCGACGTACTACAAAAACAGCTTCATCATCTGATATTGTTTTTGATCAATCAATAACTGTTCCAAAAAACACAAAACAATTTCTCGCTAATACTCATAATAAATCTCGCTTGATTTCAATGTTATGTGAAAAATTTGCAGATTTGCAAAAAATTTTTACCAATATTCTTGTGAAACAAGCTAATAATGATGCTGATGTCCTCATTATTGAAACTGCAATAGATTTTTACAGATTTTTGAGTTTTGTGAAGAATACAAGTAATAATAAAAGAGTGCAGTTTTCTTGTCTCCCTCCAACATCTGCTTCTGCTCATCAACACTTGTTTTGTTTGTTCTACCAAGTGCAAGTATGGCTGGGCAATGAACTGAATCCTGAAGACTGGGGCTGGAAATTACTGGATAATGGTTTGGAGCCAATCCAGACTTTACTTCCACCTGCTCCAGAGAAACTACTTGATACAATTTTTTGTAATTGCAAGAAAGGCTGCACGAACAAATCTGGGTGCAGAAAAGTATGATTGCTGTGTTCACCAGTCTGTACTAATTGTCAAGGCTACTCTTGCACTAATATTGAATCTAATGCAACAGATGAAGATCGTTTCGAAATCGAAGAGAATATCACTGATATATCTCTCTTCTTGGAGCAGTCTACAGAAATCGAGCAAAAACAGGAAGAAGATAGCGAAGCGTTAAAAAAAAGCGCCGAGTACACTACCTCAGAGGGGGTGCGGAAATGTGTGCATATAATCGAAAATCAGACTTTCCTACGATCTGAAGTCACGATATCTCAAAAACCGTGCTTCGTACAAAAAAAGTGTTGCTATCTTTTTTGTAGAGAATTTCACTATCTACAAATTTGCTCTCATCAATTTTTCCAATAGCTCTCACCGTTTTAGAGATATACGCAAGAAACGCAAATTTGTGACTTTTGACCTTGAATAAAAAACGACGCGGCCGCGAAATCGAAGTGAACTTTTAACACATCATTTGTGATGACATTCTTAAGGCCTACACAAAAAATCAGCTTGATGGGAATTAATGTAGATTGAATATCTATTTTGACTGGACTATTTGGTTGTCATTTCTTATGCATTGTTTTATACATGAGTAGAATTATCACTGATATGTATGATAAACACCCTTTTTTGTAATCTCCATTTATTTTCTAGTTTTTTTTTTAAATCTCTAAAAAGCCTATTTTTTCGGTCTTTACGGTGGCCAAACCCCTTAAATACTTTTTACATTTTAGATACCCGATGTAAATTTAAAATAGGAAAATTATATAAAATACGTTATAAATTATTAGTAACACAAAAATGTGATCTTTGTCATTAACTTAACATCGCTAAAAATTTATTACAATATTCTACATTCTACTAAATAATTCCAATTACCAAAAACATCCAAAATCACTTATCATAAAATTCCAGTAGGTACTATGTAATTTTCGTTGTGTCCGGTTAACTTTTAATTCCAAAAATATAATTCTTCACTTTACATAATATAATTTTCAATAAAATGGAAACGCAAAGTATAAGAGATAATTCGTTCATATGCAATGGTATCAAATTTTATTTTATGATACCTTTAATTTATTAAATATTACCTTAAATATTTATTAGTGAATTTACTACTATTCAAATCAATTGTAACTAATTTTCTATTTTGAAATTCCAAATCTAAAATGAATTATTCAAAATATCAATCTCATCCAAAATAATGCTGTTTGATAATTTTTCAATTACTTGTCAAGATTTAAATATTAGTTTTAATCCTTAAAAGCCATCATACTTCACCAGAATAACATAAATGCCACACTGGGGCTTTTCAGACCCCACCGTTAAAAAATTGTTTTGGGAAGCGGCTATTGACTTTTTCGACTTACAAAAAATTTTCTAGTAGTTGTTAAGAACTTTTTTAGAAGATATCACAGCCATATTAATGAAAAAATAATAAGTAGTTGTAAAAGAAATTGTTAAATGAAAAAAATGCAAAAAATGACTATTTTCACAAAAAAATCATAACTTTTACATTTTTTTATATTAACAGCTAAAAATTTAATGGGATACTCTTGAAATATGCAAGGAAAAAAATCATTTGCTAGACAGCGTTGAAAAATAGTATATTATACATCATGGGACTAAGGTGCTGCTTTTCATCCCGCGTGCAAAGGTTTTTGCACGAGGTGTTAGCCGAGTGTAAAAATTGCACATACGGCCGGCCGCTCATGGATTACATGCCCAAGCAGTGCCGGATTACCCATAAGGCAGAAAAAGCGGCTGACTAGGGGCCCCGCTTATTTTAGAAGCCCCGTGCGAAAACAAAAATTTTTTTGTTAATTATAAATCGTTCTATACTGATTCAGCGTTTTTGAACATAAATTGATAGTGCAGGTAACAAAAATTAATTTATATACAATTATAACAAAATTTTTTAAAACGGCATACTATAGTATAATTTAATAACTTAAAAGTTTCTAGCTTCAAACTAACCTCTGAAAATTTACCTGTGAGTTGAAAAAAAAACCTATTTTTAGGCTTCCGGACGGTAATGTGGTAATCGGCCGTTTAAGAAACGACTCATTTAACCTAAATATATTATGTTATCCGTCAATAAGAAAATTTGCATGAGGTATTATAAGAATATAAGGCAAGCTAGTGATACACTTTTTCAAACTGCTGCAAAAACAAAACTGATGCTACCAACGTTAACCAATGCTAAAGGACTAAATTATATTAAATAAATAATAATATAATGAAGTAAATTTCAAAAAATTAATAAAATATTATAACTTATTTAACACACCCACTCACGTTAGGTCATGACAATAATATTGCAATCAGTCTTTATTAAAATAATAATGCAATTCTGTATTTGGTTACATAAATACGTAACATGTACTACTTACTTACAATAGCTGAGAAAATTATAAGTAATTATTTTAAACTAATGAATAGTAATTAGTCCAAAAATTATATAAATTTTTTTTATATAACTAAACAATATGTAACTTGCACAACGAAAGCAACATTTATTTTTTTTACAATAAACTTCAAAACAAAGTAAGTATTTTACAATAAATTAGTTTACTTAAATAAAATTAATTTTTATGGATTACAATTTTTTAATTGAATGATTTAAGGAAATCAATTTTTTTAAATATCAATTTAATGTTTTTATTAGTACGATATAGGTATATAGATGCTATACTATAGGTATATTATTATATTATATTTTATTATAATTATTTTTTATATTATATTTTACTAATTATTATAAGTTAAATGAGAATAATATAATGAAAACTTACCTTGAACATAAGGTCCTTTTTTAGGATGTTCGCGAACTTTTAATGTACTCGATTTACAATCATCGGAAATTTGATTTATCGAACTCAATAAATCTCGTACTTTCTCGTTATAAATTTCGAGATAACTAAAATTGAAATAATAAATTAGTTTGTTTTAAATCACCAATAAAATAAACGAAAACACCTTACAAAATTTACTAAAAACTACACCTAATTTAAATAATATTGATGAATAAGAAAATTTAATTTCAGGCACATGCAATTTAAAACACGAAAACAGAATTGCGGACTTCCATGCACATTTTTTTAAGATCGCATTTTAAAGTGATTTTCACGACTTGTTAACTCAAATTCAAACACGAAACCTACTGACTCAAAACAGAAATCTAAACAAACGAAATGGTATAGGTATGCATTGCGCACAAATTCCGCAACTCTCATCATTATTTATTATTATTTGTCATTACAACACAATTAAAATGTATTTAATTCATCATTAGCTAGCTATACCTACCATCCATATAAACTCAAGTTAATTTTTATTAATGTTTTATTTACTTTCCAATTATTTACGCAGTCTTAACTGTTAGCAAAGCAATAATTTTTAGCGAAACTTAAAAATCTTGAACTTCAAATTTATGGACATTTTTTCATTTCCGGTTTCAGATTTGTCATAAGTTCATTAACTTTATTAGCAGCAATTTAAATGTATTTTATAGTTGGTAATGTATCTTTTAAAGCATCTTGAATAACATTTTTATATTCAAAATTATGCAAATAAAACAAAAACAAGCTGGTTTCAGTTTCAATTTTTTCAGTTAGTTCATCAAATTTAAATTAATAATTTAAAAGGTTCAATTAGATTTTTTATTGTGATCTCCAAAATCGCTTGACCGTTGAGAACACGGGCTCTCCGCTCCACATCTCAAACAGCAGACACAGTAAACCCATATTACTGCAGTAATGTATTTATTTTAAAACTTAAATTTTATCACGCAGGTGATATAATTCGCAAACTAATTTTAAGTTAGGCAATTTTCCATTAGGTATATTCCATTTAGTGTTTAGTGAGAGGTATCTGTTGTAATAGTAACACAAACAAAGGAATTGAATAGGTGTTTTAATGGTCGATTTGCAATCTATTATTCTGATCGTCCTTGCATGTGTGGATGGTGAGAACTAACGCTATTCATGTGTAGATAGCATACATAAAATATCTTTTAATATCCTTGCTGTTTATAAGTGCAACAATTTTGAGATTCTTGATCTCAATGTTTTTTTCAAAAACAACTCAATTAATAATAATTATCCTAGGGTTATACCCTCATACCATGTCAACTCGACCAAATTGTGAACATTTTTAGTGACTTTCATCGACTACACTCATTCCCTCTACAAAAAAACGTTCTTTATTACGAAAATACATAATTGCAATACGTATGAACTTTTTCTTTAATAAAAAAATTATGTGAAAATAATGTAAATATGTAATTATTGGAAAAGATCTATTGTTTTTGCAAAAATTAAACAATTTCGTGTTATTAATACTAATGTTTTTAAGTTCCCATTTTAAATAGAATTTCATTATTACAAAATTCTAAAGCTCCCCAAACATTTTGTCTCGGCGAGATAAAACAAGAGAAACATAAATTATTTTTTTAATTGAAAATTATTGCTTTTATTATTATTACAATTATTGTAAAATAAATAAAAAGATTAAAACTAAAGATAAGGTTGGCAAAAATACATAATATGACGGATTAATTGAGATAAAATATTTAATATATAAGAAAGTCTGTTATAAAAGTATACTTTTAAATAAATAACAGTTGTACTAAAAAAATACAATAAGAAATGGAAATTGAATTACTTATTAATTAAAAAAAATAATTAGGTATACCCCAAATTCAAGAATATAACACAACAATAAATCGTTATAAATAATCTCGACCACTGGATGCGTCACACTAAACTATATTTATTGCATAGATTGAATATATTGTCGTATTCCAATTTGTGAATTTTATATTTTTCTACTACTTATTTCTAATTTTTTACTTTTCCCGCTAATAACTAGTTCAGGTGGCAACAACTAGGTGGGCAAACTATGCTTTTTTCCGAAAAGGGCTGCCAGAAGCGGTTGAGCCGAAATTCTCTCTCTAATTTTATATTGCGAATAATTTGAATTTTTGATATTTTTATCAATAATAAAGTAAGATTTACTTTTTATTTTTTATACCTATAAGAGAATTTTATTATTTCGGATGTTTAAATTGTTTCAAATTTTTTTGGATAATTAATAAATAATATTTAGATTGATTTTGTTTGGAGAACATTTTATTTTTAAAATTTAGAATCATATACTTATAAATTATATACTCGTATAGATAGTTGGTATAAATGGTAAATTTTATAAAGTTGAAAATTAAAATTTTAAAGAAAACATAGAATTTGAATTAAAGTTGGGATTTAGAATAAAATAGTATATTGTTTTATTAGGAGGGAAAGATTAACTTTTCCTGCCCAGCGAGTTTTTTCATTTGCGAGGTGAGTGGAACGAGCCGAGTGAATGGAAAACTTGCGTGGCAGGAAAAGTTACCTTTCCATCCGAATTAAACATGTTACTTTTTCTCCAAACGAACAAAATTCAAAAATAAATTTTAAAATTAGCAATAACTCGGGAACGGCGGTAGATATCAATAAACTGAGCAAAAAATGCTCCCCCCTCGCTTAGTACACACCCCAGTAAATTATCGGTAGGAAGGCATATGCAAAAATTCAGATTGATCGCGCGCAAGAAAATTCGATCTTTAATTTAATTTAACCGTACAAAAGTACGGTGACAAGATTAATCTGTCAACCATTTTCAATTTATGTTGGTAATTTTTAAATTTAATTCGAACTGTCAACTTCAATTGTGACATTTATTAAAATTTTTAGGTTAAAAGATCAAAATTTGTATTTATTTGGTTAAAAATAAAATTTTAAGTTGGTATATTTAAGCATTTAAATGTCAAAGTCAAAGTTTACATCTATTTATTTTTAAATTACGTTCTAAAATTTTATATTTGAAATAGTAAATAAACTTAAAATAATTTTTAGAAAAGGTAGATATCAAAATTATTCAATTTTATTAAAATAATGTCACATTTCTAGTTATTTTTTTACCTGCCTCGGCAGTTTTACTTTCGAAAAAAACTTTACGCCACGTGGTTTTATGTATGTTATGGAAAAGTTTGACTTTCATGTTTAAAATCAATAATGAAACAGCTGATTTTCGTGTCGTTTGGAGAAAAAAGAAATTTTTAAGCCTTGTTGCTCGTCATGCGGTAGTTTGGTTCTTCAATTTAGGAATAATCTATTATCTTTTTATTCTACCACATTAGACGGCTATATTATATTATAAGATATACTATACATATAATTATAAAGCTTTTAATTTGTCAGTAATTAGTAATTTAAGTTTTAAAACTAAGCAAAGTTAACAAGTAACAACCATAATAATTATTATTACCTAATTGTAGTTTCTATTTTATCTGTTTTATCGTTGTGTAAACATTCTTTCAGATATTTAAATATATTTTCACATACTCTTGGTATTATACCATGATCTTTCGTACTTCCAATCATTGTATGCGTTTTTCCAGACGAACTTTGTCCATATGCCAGTATACAGGAATGATAGCGATTTTTAATGGCATTTTTAATATCATTTTCAATTTCATCAAATATCTGAAATAGTTCAATAATTATTAAAATATAAACATATATTATATTAATTTATTTTCTCTTTGCCTTACCACACTTTGAGAAGTCTCTGGCTGAAAGCAATAATCAAAAGTAAATCTTCTAATTCTTTCCCTACTATCGCCAACATTTTGTATCGGAACCTGTGCATACATATAAGCAAAAGTAAAAGATGTACCTATTTAAGTATATTCAGTAGTTTATTTGAGAACCATTATGAAGTTATATAGAAAAAATTTTAATGTAGGTACCATAATTATTTAATATTTAAAAAAGACTAAATAGGAAAACTTATATTTTATTGTAAATAGTAGAGAGATATATTCGACAGATATATTGAATTTCCTTTTGAAAATGATTTAATTAAAAATTGATTATTTTATTGATTATATTAAAAGATATTAAGCATTCGTTGTTTTTAATAAAATGATTAAGAACTATTCAGTAGTTCAACTGATTATATTTTGCTTTCAGGAATTTAGTACATTTGATACAATCTTAGAAATTATTAATTAATAATAATTAAACAACAAAATATTATTTCAAATAAATATATTTTAAGCGGAAAAGCTTTCATTGTAGCATCAGCATTTTGTTAAAGCTATAGCTACTAAAACATTATTTGTTGCTGTAACAACATGTTTTGTTGCAACGACAAAATTTTGATTCGTTCTATAGTAGTTCTATAGAGCTTTACCTACCTTCAAATTCGTAATCGATATTACACTTTTATTGGTAACTGCGACTACAGGTATTGATTTGTAATTTATTTCTCTGAAACAAAATCGTACATTATTGTAAGTAGTATAAGATTACTTTTTTTAATAATTTGTTGAAAAAATACAGTGGGGTTCCGTCAAATAAGCTTTAATTTCGCAAAGACTCCGCGCCTAAAAAAGTTTAAGACCGCTGGGCTAACTCATTCATCAGCACCCGGTATACCCGGTCCCAGAAAGAGGACAGTTTTGTAAGAATTAAAAAAAAAATTGGTGGATTATATCCATTAGTTTTCGAGAAAACGGCAGTTAAAATCAAAAATTTTCGTATAAAATCGCATATGCTATTATAATGCAGTTTCATATGTACAACCGTCTTGAACCCGGGACAATTATTTGTCGTGCACGCGTTTCCCGGTGTAAAAACAGCAACTCGACCCTTTTTAGGGCCTCATACAGTGTTTGTTATTTATTTTAGACAACCGCAAACTCAGCCAAAACTGACCCTACGGAGCCTTCGCTTTTTTTTTAATTAATTTTTATTTGTTCTCTCAGTGTAGGTAACGTTTATAAAATGCACTCTAAGCTAAGCGCAAGGGACGGCTTGCGCCGCCCCAAAAAAAATTATTATATTTTTGAATAAATTATCATTTTATGGTATTTTGGTATATTAATTATTTAATCTGCATTAAACCTTTTTATATTTCATACGCAAATTTTTTATTAAATTTATTGTTTATTTTCTGTCAATCAAACAATGATCTGAGTGTATTTCTGTGCCATCTTTAGTCGGACGCCGGTGTCAACGTGAATTTTTATCCCTAGAAATTTTACCCTCATGGGGTAAAATTCCACTAGAGATATTTTACCCCCGGTAAAATTTTACCCCCTGTAAAAATTCTTTAGAGGGTAAAATATCCCTAGTGAAATTTTACTCCCGGTAAAATATCTCTAGCGAAATTTTACCCACGGTAAATTATCCCTAGCGAAATTTTACCCCCGGTAAAATATCCCTAACGAAATTTTACCCTTGTAAAAATTCTTTAAGGGGTAAAAATTCCCTAGCGAAATTTCACTAAGGAATTGTAAGTTTCTAATCTAAGAAAAACTGAAGTTGATAATTTTTCTGGAACTACCAATTACTTAGAAAACAGTCGAATGAGAAGTGATACAGAAGTTGAGCTAAATTTTACTGCGGCATTATTGGATCAGATTTGTATTCATACACTTCCACAAATAATAATAAATCTTTCGATTAGATACCGTAAAACGGGGTGAAACGGATCAAAATTTTAGATTTTTTGTATTTTTTCATACAATTTTGGAAAGAAAATATTCTGGATAAAATATATGTTAAAGATACATATCTGAGGCATAAATTACTGCAACATTTTTTAAGAAGAACCTATTCGATTTTTTTATTTTTGTTTTCAAAGAGTAATCCGTTTCACCCCGACATACGGGGTGAAACGAATCAGGTGTTTAAATGCCGTTATTTTGCTTTTCATCATCCTCGGAGGTGAGATGGATCACCAAAAAATTTTTTTAAATATTTTGCAAGCGGGTTTTATTAGATAGGTTGATAAATAAAATACGTTTTTGGTTATATTCTTATTGAAAAAATATAAAAAAAATTAAACTAAGTAATAAAACAAAAGCTATGAAAAATATTCTTAAAAAGTAAATGTTTCCCTTCTTAGGGGAATTACATGAATTTTTTTTATAATTTGCTCTTGCTTGACCACTACGATAACGTCAATTTCAGGATAGGCAAAAGTTATTTGTTTTTCTGACGACTACTTCCTTAAATATTTTACTATAGTCTTTTCGCCTAAAATTTCTTCGATTTTAGCAGCAAAAAATCAAACTTTTTTATTCGTGACAAATTTCACGATAACAAATTCTCCAAGCTGAAAATTTTCATCAATCTCCTCAGGTAAGTCGTCTAAAACGTCATCATTTTCCAATTCTGAAAAATTCATCAGTGCCTTGTTCCTCCTGCTCTTGCAAAGGTCTTCCTTAAAAACACTTTTTCCTGCTACCTTTCACTTTTTTATCCCTTGTTGGATTTTCGCTTGGGCCCGTTCTTAGTTGTAATAGATGATCCGTTTCACCCCTTAAACTTTAAATTTTTTACATAAAAAATTCTCAAACTTCAACCATGCAAGATTAAAAAAATATTTTTATTGCCTGATGTAGACGACTAATAAAAACTTACAAGAAATGTCCAACTTGTATCGCTTAGCCTGTGGATATCAATCTTTTAACGCTTTGTAAAAACTACGTAAGTAGCACCTTTTGTATTTTCGCCAATATCGATCATACGCAACGCGAACCAGCTTTCTCTTCAGACTCTTTCCAACGACTGATCTTCCTAACTTCATATTTTAATGTTTATTTGCCACGAATCGTACGCTATCGACCAATCCTAAAAAAATTCCGTACAAAACCGTCGGTGATCCGTTTCACCCCTTGTGATTCTTTTCACCCCGTTTGACGATACGTTTTCCCAGTACACTGCAATTATTAAACGAACCCGATTACCAGAAGCCAGCTTTGTATTTAATCCATAAAAATGGAAATCATTTTGAAGTCGTAGTTAAGGTAAATCACTAGCCAAAGATAAAGGATCACATGTAAAGACACAAAAAGAGAGAGTTGATCTTCAATTGATATGAAATTTTTTTTTTAATTTAATAAAAAATAATAATAATAAAAAAATTATAATAAAAAAATATTATTTTTAATAGTCCACTTACTTTAAGTTTTTGCCTTGATTTCTGATTCAGATTAATTTTTAACGTCGGTTAAATTTTACCTCCTTGATAAATATACCCTAATGAAAATATACCCCATTGAAGTAAAATTTTACCCCGGGGTAAAAATTCACGGTTACACTTGCGCCGGAGCAATTAATAAATATTTTAATAAAAATTCTATTATCGTGTATAAAATCAAAACTATTTCTCATGTCAAATTTTCTTTTATATTTTAATTTTCTTCAACAAAATATAATTTCGTCAAGTAATTTTACAACAAAGTTGAATTTTATAGAATCAGATAATAATATTAGGTAAATATTTATATGTACACTGTTGGTGGAACATTGAAAATGACACCAGCAAGTTATTTTACCCCTAAAATCGCTGCAACTCAGTGGCCACCACTTCTACCAATGAATTTACATGGAAATTTTTTGGAGTGGAAATCTCAGTAGATATACTTTTTGAAAAACAAATAGTTGAGAATAAAATTAAAGTAGGTTTTCTTTTGATATAAACACTATTATGTTATTCTATCAAAGTTTATCAACAAAAAAATATTCTAATAATTATCTTTGATTAATAAACCAATTTTAAAATTGTTTAAGATAATAAAGCATAATATATTTCGTCTCACTGAAACCCTTTAAACAAAAGTAGAAAAACCAAAACCGTAACAGAAATTATAATAAGTAAAAAAAGTTTCCTGATTTTAGGTCACACCAACTTTTAAAATAAATTTTAGTTTTAAACTATTCTTGATTCATCTGGTTAACAAAACGTTTGGTGCTGTCCGTAGGCCATTAAGATGTCCTTTCATTAACCCTTTCAGATCCGACTTTTTTTGGCTGAAGGAAAACATTATTTTTTTTTTAATTTCGTATTACTGTGCTCTAAAATGTGTTTTTGGCGAGTTTCATAAATTTCTGATTTTTAAATAAGAAAATACAGCTAAGTAAACTTCTAAACTTTAGTTAACCTAATATCAGTCGCTTAAATGCAAAACCCGACAAGTCCAGTGAAATATAAAACTAGATAATGCAGAAAAACTCACAAAATCTTTATCTAACCGAATTAAGCAATGATATTTTTTAGCATAGTTTCCTACCTATAGATCAAATTATAAAAATCAATTGATAAAATCTGGGGTAGTCAGAAGCCTTTAAGAATTAATTGCTAGAATAGAATTAATCTCCTTTCTAAAACAGTTTTGACATGTCGGCTTTTGCATCTAAGCGATTGATCTATAAACCATTATAAAACGAATGATAACAGATTCAAACAGGTGACTATTATTCGTAGACCAAGTTTAGTATGATAACAACTAGCAAAAAAAAATTATGTAAGGCGCTACTATTGCTGTTCTGTAAAATATTGTTGGTGAAAGCGGCAAAGTTCAAGAAAAGATAGACGTATACAATTATACTGACGTGTCTAGCAGAACTTTCTTGTGGATAGAGATTTGTTCCTTATCTCACCTAAGTTTATAAACAAAATATCAGTTTCATGATTAGATATTTTTTGTATAAACTCGACTCATTATCTATAATGCATATTATAAAATAGGAGCTGGCTGATGGTTCTTTTTTACGTTCTTTTAAAAATTACGAAAAAAAGTACGTTTAGGCTCAAGTTTTCACGAGTCAAATCATGAGTTAACTCAAATTCAAATGGTTAACTGACAGGTAAAAGTGTCCCTCACAGATTTGAATAATTTTTTTTAGATATTTTTGTATTTTTTTGGACCTCTTATTTAATAAGAGGCCCTTAATTTTTTTAGCTGCTGAGACACGGGTTTAGGGAGTATAATCGCCCTTCAAAAATAAGGTAAAATATCAAAACTTTAAATTTTCATATAGAAAGAGTTTTTTTGATTTGAATGAAACATGCCAAAATACTTTATTCATATACCTAACTAATATCACATATGCTAATTTTTTCGCAGCGATCACTTAATATTTTCGGGGGTAGACCATCCCTCAAACAGTTTTAAACCTGCATAAGCACCCTTAACGTCATCAAATTTTTTCGAAAAAGATATTGTATAATATGTTGTAGGAGAGAAAAAACTGTAGGTTACATATTTTTGGATTTTTCTCTAAATTAACATTTAAGGGATTAACAACCCCTTTCTTAACTATGCCATGTTAAAGTTAAAAGCTTAATAGGTAGTTCTTCTTCAGAGTCGACAAATTTCACCAAAAAGTATATAAAATCTTAAACTGCAAGAAAAATTAAAACTATTATTAGAAGAGCACAGTGCCGGATTTAGACTTGATAATGCCCTAAGCTTTTAGATATGGGGCTCTTTATAAGTCCAAATATTATATATCAGTGCCAAATTTGATTTTTGGCACTCGGACAATTTTTTGGGGCATCAAGAAAGTGGAGACCCTAAGTATAGCTTGATTAGCTTATACGTAAATCCTGCACTGGAAGATCATTATTTAAGAAAAAAGCCAGCAATATTAGGTATAAAGCTATTGCACTAGCTAATGCAGTTACAGTACCAGCATTTTTGAAATAGGTGGGCACAAATTAGGCCTAATATATTTGGGTTAGACAGGGACGGATAAAATTTAGAAATACTATACTCAAAAAAATACATTATTGAAATAAGTACTTATAAAATTTGGATGGAAACTTGACTGGGCACTCCACGTAAAGTTTGTGAAGCACAATATTTGAGTTTTTTGAATTAATTCGGAAGAACTAAATTGGCCCCAAAATGTGACTGCTTAGAGGGGCCCTATTTTCATTGCGGGAGTGGGTAATTGGTCCTAACAGAAGGTATTATAAACAAGTTTAAGTATTTGCAGCTTTTGCGGGCAAGGTTACAAAAATTGGTTTAGAAAAGACCTTCAAATATCATAAAACCAACATAAATCGTGTTTAGTTCAGAAGTTCTTGTTATAAATACAGAGTGTTCCCGTGACCGTGGAGAACCTTCGAGGTGGTGATAAAGGACACTTTTCTAGGACAAATTTTCAAATAAAATTTTTGTCCAAGTACAAACCCTTGGGGGGTACCTCCCTTTAAAGCAAATTTTTGAATTTCTGATTTCAAACGACCATAGCTCCGATATTATTTATTTGTAGGCTTAACGGATTAGAACTATTTCAAAGATCATTCGCTTATCTACAAATTAAGTTATAACCTCTTATTGTCTAGAATCAATGTATTTCGAGTTATAAATTAAATTAAGTGAAAATTATTTTTTAAATTCAGGTTTTTGTTTTTTTTTACTTTTCTTGCAAACTGAGTATCTCTTAAACGTAACGTGTTAGAAAAAACTAGAGGCTTAAACCGGATAGGGAATTTTACGGGCTACAACTTTGGCCAAATAAATTGTTTTGGGTAACCAGCCCTTCTTACAGAAATTTTGAAAATAATGAATAAGGTGTAGGTAAAAAAAATAAATTTATAAAATTTATTTTAATAAATTTTCAAATTGGCTTCTCTCATAAATTATTATCATAAATTAACAAAATAATTAATGATAAACTAATGTGCTTTATAACAATGTTGCTGAAACGATGCTATAGGTACCTATCTAAATCAAATTGAGATTTTTAGCAATTTTGTAAATATATTTTTTGTTTACCTACACCTTGTTTATCATTTTCAAAATTTCTGTGAAAACGGTTGGTTTCCCAAAAAAATTTATTTCATCAAAGTTATAGCTCGTAAAATTCTCTATCCGGGTTAAGCCGCTAGTTTTTTCTAAAACGTTTCGTTTAAGAGATACGGAGTTCGCAAGAAAAATAAAAAAAATGAAACCTGAATTTCTTTAACATTTTTTTATTTGATTTAATTTATAACTCGAAATCCGTTGATTCTAGACGATAAGAGGTTATAACCTAATTTGTAGATAAGCGAATGATCTTTAAAAAAATTCTAATCCATTAAACCTAAAAAAGCAATAGTATCGGAGCTATGGTCGTTTGAAATCAGAAATTCAAAAAATTGCTTTAAACGGAAAGGTACCCTCCAAGGGTTTGGACTTGGACAAAAATTTTATTTATCGACCGCACTTTATACATTTTGGTTTATAATTAGTAGCCTCTTCTAGGTTAATTACAAGCAAAAAAAACTATATGTCGTCATACTTCGCGATTTGCATGTTGCACAAATTGCATTTGTTTCGATCGCGCCGTAGGCGTAGACGTGGAAAAGACTACACGCGCCTGTTGTCTAACTGGTTACCCGGAACGCCGTTTGTGAAAAAAATGTTTCTTCCTTGGAAGAAAACTAAACTTTGGTTACTAAATACTATCATATTTTGATTTTATTAGTGTCAGTTTTTTTTAATTTTATAATTTTGATTTTATGTATAAGTAAGATTTATGTTGCCAAGTTGCGACCTAATCCAAAAAAAATGTGTTTTTTTTTTAATTATCATTTTAATTGTAATTAATAAGATTTAAGTATAATATTTTGTAAGTAAATTCGTTTCTTAACCGAAAAATAATTGTTATAATTATAAAAAATAAATGATTGTTTAATTATTTGGTGTATTGAATCCCTAAAATTTTCAATAGGTCTTTAAGGTTACGCGCGACCGCTGCTGTTCTAAATGAACACGCGCCTGCTTGAAGGTTAAAAATTTGTCTTAGAAAAGTGTCCTTTATCAACACTTCGAAGGTTCTCCACGGTCACGGGACACCCTGTATAATTGCCCAAAAGTACTATCTCCGCCTCTTCAGTCCTCGTACCTTAAACACAAAAAATCTATGGGATAATTTTTTTAAATTTTTAATTTTAAATTAAATTAAATTTTTTTAAATTTTTAAAAATTTAATAAAAAATAAAAATTGGTGAAAAGGTGTTTTTGTTTTTTTATGGTTAATGTCTACGAAGAAACATTCTAATTTATATAAATATAAATAAATCATGTTCTTGAGTTTTTGTAAGATAGCTAAAAGTTATTATTATAAATGTAATCAGTACGTCGGTAACTCAATACTATGTTTACGTTTTCAAACTGGTCTGAACGATTATACATTTGAAATAAAACTTGCATTACCCCTGCAATATATGCAATTGAATGGAAAAAAATCATAAAACGGTACATTTTATCGTGAAATTTATAGCTCGATTAATGACCAAAAAATTTTCAATTTTTTTTTAATCTGCAGGTAAAGGTTTATTCTATTTCGGTAAAGAATTTATTTTTTGATATATCTAATATAGATTTTAATATAGATTTCTGCAGAAGCGCTGAAAGTTAGCTATATTTCAAGAGGTTATTACTTAAAAAGTCGATTTATTTTTAAAATTTTAAGCTTTTACCGAAATAGTTTAATGATTTACCTAATTAATTTTTTTTGAATCATTTAAAAATATTTATTATTAACAGAAGAAACTTAACTAATTCAAGACACTGCATTAAATGCTACAATAGTGGCGCCTACTGTATAAGCTCTTTGACAGGGGAATGATTTTAGACAATTTTTATTTTAATTAATTTATTGTCATAGTTTATGTTACTCATAGAACATTTTTTATATTTTTATTGAAATCCTTGCGATTCTTTCATTAAGAAATGATTGCTATTTAACATATAAGTTTGTCACCAACTTCAAAATAAATTAATAAACGTAGATTAAAAATTTTAAAACATAAAAAGTTGTATTACACATTTCATACAGGTGAGCACTAAGTCATAAATAATAAATTTTAAAAATATGAAATAGGTAGAAAAAATATATACCGAGCGGATGTTCTATATTTAGAGTGCAAAAAGTCACCGCTGCAAGTACTATGTTTTGTTTATCCCATACTTTCAGCGTCAAGACGCCACACTTGCTATCCACATCACGGACGTGAAATAAGTTCAAAAATAAAATCGTCGTTTTGTAATAGAAAAACAGCTGTAAAACAAAGTAGAATATTTCGGAGGTTCGACGAAGAAGTTGAACAATTTGCATGAAAAATAGGCCACCAAAAACTATTTTTGCAAAGCAAAAAAGTTATAAAGTCGGTTTATAATAAAAATTATACTGGTAGATATTAAATTTTAAACCAGCGCGCAGGTGATTAATTGGTAATAAATAATAAATTAAATTGTAACTAAGATACAAACTTGATATGTTTTTTTCAATTGCACCCCTTACAGAAATATTGCTTACCTTTGTGATAGTGGTCTAATCCTAACAGCAACTTTAAGATTATTATTTGACATTGCTAATAATAATTAAACACCAGATTAAACGATTAACAGAAACAATTCTTATATTGTATTTAAAGTTCGATAACTTGAAAAATAGATCTGGAACTACTCCAAAATTTGGTGCGGCTAATACCAAGAGTTGTTCATAGAAGACTACAGTGCAGATACATACAACTACAAATTTAAATTGCTGAGCTATATTTGTAACACCGAATATTTCTCAAGCGTTAGGCCTATAAAGTAAATACTTTTAGACAGTTTAGACTAGAATATACATAATTCATAATAAACACTATTAATTAAAATCCTATATTATCCGAAAGAACTTTTTTGTTTCCGATATTTTATATTATTATAACATATTAAGTAGTCATTTTTCTGCTACACTGAAAAAAAATTTTATGTAAAATTACGGTATCTATCATGGGTTATTTAATGCCAATCTCCTGCATAGCAAAATTACATGCAAGTTGTAATTTTACAAACGCATTGTAAATGTACAAATTGTTTTGTAAAACTTAGATAAAATAAAAATTGTAAATTTCAAGCATCGTTGCGATAATTTTACCTCGTTCTATATTTGAATTTTACAAATACTGTTTTGTGATATTACTTTTTTATTGTAATATTTTTTAGTAAAATTACAAGAATCTTTCGTAAATTTACTGAAATTTTGTAAAAAGTTATATTGTAAAATTACAAAACTTTATGTAATTTTAAAATTTTTTTGTAAATATATATATAGATACATAAATAAAATTTCGGTAAATATTACGGGTTAAATACCAAACTACGCCATATAAGGAAAATTAATGTTCTATAAAATATGTAATAAATATTTCAAACATTGTAATTTTCCTGTTGGCGTGGCGTTTTGCAAATAACCATTATATGTACCGCTATTTTATATACTTTTTTATCAGTAATAAAAGAAACAAAACAAAAATACAAAATAGATTTATGTAGAAGTTATTATAAAAATAAATAAAATAATAAAAATAAAAAATAATAAAAAAATAAATTAAAAATAACTCTAAATCTAAATAAAACAAACATTATTATATTGTGGCCGCAAATTTTTGTGGTACAAAGGAAAAACACAAGTAAAATTTTGTACCACACAGCTTATAATTTAGTTATTAAATTAAAAAGTTTTTTTTTGATACCGTCATTTTTTTCGATTTACTTCCCGAATCGGGGTGAATTTTGAAAAAATATCGTTGAATCATTTCAAAAGTTGTGCAGATGCTTTTTGGGTACATTATATTTAGTACAAAATAAAGCAAAAAGCAAACTTTAAAGGCTTCTAAAAAGGACTGGTGCGGTTTTTGTGATATCACATGTTTTTCGAAGGTGACGAAATACTCCTTGATTCTCGGTTTCTGTAATCATAAATAGGCACTTAAAAATATAAAACTTGATAAAATATCTTAACTTACCAATCTCAATTATGGAGGGCACTGGCAACTGCAATTGCTGCAGAATTTCGAAGTCTTTTGAAAATGCATTTCATATACAATACTATGCAGACCGTCTCCTAAAACCGCACCGTCTTCATCTTTATCCCATGGAATTTTAAACTCATTCCGACTATATACCGATATTAGTAGTTTAGCACTATTTTCAATTTCTTCCAAAGGTAAAGGTGGGGATGGTGACACATTATTAGAAGATGTAGATCTCCATGTCACAGTGGACGAAAGGGAATCATCTGGATCTCTTATTTGCGTTTGAGCGGTTTGTTAAGCATCATTTGGAATCCAAGTTTCGCCGTTTGATAATAAAATCAAAGTTTCGTCTTTTACATATTCCAAAGAAATATCTTCATCTATGGCTGTACCATCTACTTCCAATACAATAGTTGAACCATTTACCCTCAACTTTGCTGAAGCTAAAAATATTCGAAAAATAAATTATTTGTAAATAATTACCTACCTACATGAGATTTCACTCTATACCTTCAGCAATTAAATGTAGGAGTACATCTTCTTGTGCTTCTATATTAGGGACCAAAATTTAGATATCCCTATTTCTTGACCAAACTTTAAAAATTTTCATGTTAAAAATCTACAAAAGGAAAAAAAAATTTATCATTTTAATAATTTATTATTAATTGAAATGCATAATATTAGTTAGCTAAGGAGTAGTCTGATAACTTGCACGCTTTTTTAGTTTTTTTACGTCTTTATTGGAAATATTATTGACATCTTTGACATCAAATTAACATTAAAAAAAATCTTTTTCACTTAATTTTACAAACTTTTATTATTATTATTGTTATTGGTCAAAGTAGGCGTCTCAAAAAAGGTACGTAATTGGCCCGGATGATTTCGGCTGTTGAGGTTGAGGACATCGGAAATAAAAAAATCAAAAAGATTATTAATCTATATACTTATCGTTATCGCTGGAACTAGAATTATTAAATTTTATGAGAAAATAACAAACCGACATCTAAAATAAAATTGATTCTTTTCAGGCATGTTGTTCCTGGCATGGAAAGTTAGGGATGGATAAAATAGATCCTAAGATGTTTATCGACATGAAAATGTTGAATGTGGGAAGCGAAACCGTTATAACTTTTAAATTGCATTGTGCAATTTAGGCTTTTGGATTTACATAAATAAATCATGTGGTGTACTACAATGTAAATATTGATACAATTCATATTTTCTTATCGAATTCAAATTATATCCGCAAAAATTACATCTATACATATTAGAAATTAAGGTTCCTACTTACCTTATAATAACAATCACAATATTACACAATAAAGTATGTATTCTGTAAATGATGTGTACTGGAATGGGATGATGATTTAAAATGCAATCTGCACATACACTAAACCCACATAGAAAATTAATGCTGATATCCCAGTAACTATTCTTTATATGACGCATAATAATGTTTCTTACAAAGCAAAAATTTTATATTATAATTATACCGGTAATTTTTATTTTCTTTTGTATAAAAGCAAAAGTTCAATTTAAATTCACATAACGAATTAATTTCATTTTGTAAATATGCAAATTGGATTGAATATTTGCAATTTATTTTGTAATTTTACAATTTGTTTTTATTATTACAAACTTCATTTTCATTCCTTAATTTTACAAAAAGTTTATGTAAAATTCAGTATGCTATTATAGTAAACATTATGTAAAATTCATCCTAATTTTTTCAGTGTAGAATATCCAGTGAAGGATTGAACTTTCAAATGTTAGGGTGATCTTTAAAAAAAGTGACTGGATTTAAACCAACAAATTTGAAAAAGCCGGTGAAAAACTCGTTGTGTAGTTGCACTCCAGCACCCTGGTCCAATTTCCAGTAACGTAGCTCATCAACTAAAACCCAACAAAAAAAAATAAATGATTCAAATGCATTAAATTGTACGTTTTTTTTCAAAATTTATGTGTTAAAGTTTATTGGCATGATAATAGATTTATTATTGCTTAGTCTCTCCTCAGTACAAAAATTGATTTTATTTCTCTCTTTTGTTTCTTTTTTAATGAACGCCAGCTTTTCTTTTGTTTGCGTTCTTCAGTTTGACGGGATTATTCTTAACTTATTTTATTTTATGTTGCCTCATGAGCTTCATTTGCTCTTGTTGTGTTTGGTTCATTTATATTTTCTACTCATGTCCTTCCATAATTTTATAATATAAATATTAAATATTATAATAAAAGTTTAAATTTTTTACATATTAGAAAACTTATTAATTGAAAAACTTTCTCATTTATTAGATAAAAAAACAATGCAAATTAGATGAATTAATTCGCGACGGATGAATTCATAAGTTTCGAATTTTAGATTCTCATCAGGCAAACCTGAAATAGTTTATATGAATAGTCAAATTATTTAACAGTTTTTTGAAAATAAAATTCTACCTATTTAATGCTAAAATCAGTTAATAAAAAAAACCGTTTTTTGAACTTTTCGAAACCGAACAAATAAAAAAAATTTAAAGCGATATTTTATTGTAATTAAATATTACAATAATTTATAGTAGAATTAATTCAATGACTGTGCATACTGCATAGTTTTTATTTAATACATCAAACTTGGCTAAAGCCAAGATGACATACTAGGGAATTTTATTAATGGAGTGGTATCCCGTTGCCTTCTCCACAGCCCACAAATCTATCTCGGGCTTTAGATCACAACAGTAGTGTATTCGACGCAACCAGGATTTGAACCGAGGTCACCCGCTTCCCTTGAAACAGACAAATTGTAACGAAATGATCGACAACAGGGCCGGCAACAGTTGTGTTTTGAGCACCACACGGGAAATTACAAAACAGTATATTATAATTTGGGAAAGAAAACACGAAACACTTGAAAAAATTGTATTTCATATCACATAATATTATGTGAGCACCACACGGCAAATCTAACAGATGCCGGCCCTGATCGACAAATTATAAAACATCAAAACCATTCCCGTAGTGTGTATAATATGTGTGCTTGCTTGCGTTTCTTTCGACCCATCAGCTATTCTCAGTTTCATTCGTCATAGTCCGGTCAATTTAGACATAAAAAGAGTGGTCAAATAACAAAAATTGCCGGAGAGCCAAATTTTGGTGGAGAGCTGGGGTTTACCATTACAAATAAAGTTTTAAAAGTCCCCATCGATTCCATATGTGCTTCAAAAGTTATTCGGGGTCAAAGGTCAAAATTTGAGATTTTCTAGAATTTTCTCGAAAACCGTAAGTTTTATCAAAAAAAAACCTCAAACAAAAGTTGTAGAACTAAAAATTATCTACAAAAATGGTTTAATTGATTTTTTTCCTAAGAATTACCATTCCAGAGATATCGCGATTCTAAGAGTCACATTATACATGATATCCGCATTTAAGCCACGAACTGAATCCTCTCTATCCACGTGGCATTGAAAAACATATGGCTATTCTATTGTCCGTAGGTCTCGTTCATTTCCTTTTTTTTTAGTGCTAAAGGTTCAGTTCAAGTAAATATACGTACTTATTACAAGCGTCTATACCATTTAGGTTATTTGTGCTATTTTATAGCTCGAAAAAATAACTCAGCTTTGCTTTATTTGCAATAAACTTTTAACTGAAGATGAAACAGTTGTGGTTGATCGTGGAATGCCATCTTTAATCGAGGCTAGTGTCGCGAGAGGTGATGAGTTTACTGAGTATATAAGAACTCAAGAATCCGTTACAATACACGTGGATTGCAGAAAAATATACACCCGAAAAACTTCAATCGCTGCAGTAAAAAGACAACGTAAGAAGGAACAGGCTAGTACTTCAAAAGAAGAACGAAAAAGAAAGACGAAACGAAACGAAAGAAAACAAATTGTTTGACACCTACTTTTTATGCTTATTTTGCTTTTTTCAAGTTTTTGCGCATTTTATCAATTTTTATGCTTTTTTGTGCTTTTTTTCGGTGAATTTTTAATCCATATTTAAAATTTTTTTAAAAATTAAAAAAATCGATTTTATAGCAAAATGTTTGAAAAATTTTACTATAAAATCGATTTTTATATGAGAAAAAAGATTATTGAAATGTTCGTTTAATATTGTTAATACAGCAGTGTATTGATAATTTCTGGAGCCATTGTATCTAATTTTTTGTATTTTGTTTTTAAAAATAAATGTTACTTTTGTTTGTTTTCTAAGGTTTTTGAAAAAAATTTTTATGCTTTTATTGCAGAAGTTTATGCTTTTTAGAGGCAAATTTCGTGCTTTTTAAAGCGCTTTTTTCCGGATTTTTTGTGCTTATTTATCCAGAGCCAAATAATCAATATCAATAATAAGTAATATCTAGAACTTTACCGGTATTGTTCCCTTAAATTTTCCTAAAATTGTTATGACAGTTAGTGGAGTAGCCCTACAGGGGAAACCGCGGTAAAAAAGACGCGCTGAGTACACTACTTCACAGGTGGCGTAGAAATGTGTGCATATCATGTATAATGTGACTCTTAGAATCGGGATATCTCAGGAATGGTAACTCTTAGGAAAAAAATCATTAAGAACATTTTTGTAGAAAATTTTTAGATCTACAACTTTTGTTTGAGTTTTTTTTTGATAAAACTTACAGTTTTCGAGAAAAATCCATAAAACCTCAAATTTTGATCTTTGACTTTTGAACAACACATGGAATCGATGGGAACTTTTAAAACTTATTTGTAATGGTAAACCTCAACTCTCCACCAAAATTTGGCTCTCCGGCAATTTTTGTTACTTCAAATGTCTGTATTGACTGGACTATCAATACTAGGGAAGTATTACAACTGGATTGATAATGTCGAGAGTAGGATATTCTGTACTGTAGTAGGACTCCTGGTAGCAGACGATACGATATTTCGGATTTCCATCCTTATTCTTAGGGTAGGGTTTAGGATTAAGTCAAGTTTTGGAAATCAAGTTATTGATGGGAAATTTTATTTTATTTTTCAACATTACAGTGCTTGCTATTGATTTAAGTAATCTATACCTAAACAGATTTTTGTGTGTAAAATTCAAAGTTTTGCTTTCGCTAATCGTGAAAAAAGCAAATAATTTTTTTCTTCTACGTTCCATTTCTTATACGGAATATTGCTGTATCGTTTGATACTTTTCTAATTTATTTTCTAGGGTGGATTAATTTTTAAGTTTGCTTTTTCCACTTTCTATTATTATTACTTTTTGTAACTTATTCCTATACTGAGCTCTCTCTTTTCAGTCTTTCATTCCCATAATTCTCAATTCAACTATCACCTCATTTTTCAGTTTGTTTTTGGTTTTCTTCTTGTTTTCTATGACTTTCATCTTATTACACCGTTGATCACTCTTGTCTCTCAGACTCTCAACACATGTCGTATCTATGTAATCCTCATTATTTTAATATGCTTCACTATATTTTTTCTTGTAACTCCTTTTCTATTTCAATGCTAGTTCTTCTTTTATATTGCTGGTATATTGCTCTTGTAAAACCAAATATCTTTCTCACTATTTTTCTTTCAACATTTTTTGTTTTTCTTATTCGATTCTTTATTTATTGCGTTAATTTATATTCCATATTTCACACATTTTAGTTTTTGTCATATTTTAGAAGCTTCTGGATGCTTCTGTGCTATTATTATTAATTATTCTATAACTTCCTTATGTCTTCTCTTTCATTTTTGCTATTAGTTTGACTAACTTGACAAGTACCTATATTTAAAAGTTATAAAGTTATTTAAATCTTTCTTTTTGATTCTATATATTTATTTTCCTTTAGTTTCTTTTGCGACATAATGTATACACAGTAAAAAATTTTTTCTCAATTTAGTGAAGTTGTTGGATTATACGGCCCACTTCATCTAGTACAGGGGTCTTCAAACTACGGCCCGCGAGAGCGTGCCTGATGTGTCTGATATCCGGCCCGCCCTTTAATTTATTTTGATAAATCAAATCAAACAAAATAATGATACAAAATAATAGTCTGATATTTTATTTACAGACTAAAACTAGTTGTCAAAACACAACAAAAAGTTGTCAAAAAGCAATTAATCTGATGAGCTACAGTGACTAACGAAAATATTCGAACTCTCCTATGTCAACAATGTAAATTGCACATTTTGAAACCGTTTTTTGACATACAAAAATCGCATTTACTGCAAAACTTTTTAGATGTTAGTTGTTAAAAATTTCATTGTTTTCAATTTTGCATCTATACATTTTTCAATTTTGTCGCCCCGGTTTTGACTATAACAGCGACTTAAACAAAACTCTGTAAAACACAAAAAATATTGTCAGCTATATCTCGGAAACGGTGCAACGAAATGAAATAATGAATAAAGATTTTTTCTTGACAACGCGATTCTCTACATTTTTGTTCATAAGCATTTTTCAATTTTGTCGCACCGTTTCCGAGATATACATAGATGACGATACTTTTTGTGTTTTACAGTCATGTTTAAGTCGCTGCCAGTCAAAAACCTGGCAACAAAATTGAAAAATGTATAGGAACAAAATTGATAAAAATAAAATTTTTAACAAAAAATGTCTAAAAAGTTTTGCTGTAAAAACGATTTTTATATGTCAAAAAACGGTTTCAAAATGTGCAATTTACATTGTTAACATAGAAGGGTTCGAATATTTTCGTTAGCCACTGTAGCTAGATCTTGGCCCTCGGGGCTTTGTGGAGCAATCAGTCTGGCCCTTGGTCTAAAAAAGTTTGGAGACCGCTGCCTTATGCTGCAATGTCCTCAATTGTAGAATCACTGATTTCATTAACTAATAATAATAATATATTGATGAATTGACGGTTACGGTATAATCTCTAATGCTTAAGTGCTTCGACTACTAAAAGGAGATTCATGGTTCGAGTTTGAGTGCAGCAAGAAATATCTTCCCTCGGCAAGCAAAGGCAAACTATCGAGGTAATTTGCCCTGAAAACCTTTCTTAAAATGAAGTGGTCAGCCAAAACCCATCATCCTAGGTTGTAAGCGCTACCGTCTACTGTTAATGAAACTGTTACTGTTATGCAATTTGTTATTTCTTTAATAGTTAAAGTGATGAAGCAGATATTAATCAAAATTAAAATACCTTTGAACATATAAGATCAAATTAGACACAAATGCAACGGGCACCGTTAAAGAACTATTTCAGTGCCGTTCAATAGTATTTTTTATTTCATAAAGATTTCTGTTGAAATTCATATCAAAACAATAATATGGGCCCAATAAACGAATAGGTATAGTTTGTTTTAATTTAAATGGAATTAAAAAAAGGAATATATTAAATTACTTTGATATAAGTAAGAACGTATGAACATTTCCGCTAAAACATAATAATGCTACTGCCAATATGGGTAGCCTGCGATTAAAAACATCACCTTATCTCTATATTACATGTTTTTGTGGCAAAGTTTATACGTTTTATAGCAAAATAATTTGAAACATTATGATCTTTTTTAATTTTTTTAAATTCTTTTAATTCCATTTAAATTGAAACAAACTATACCTACACTGTATTGTTTCCAAATGATATTATACCTAAATGCATATAAAAACACACTCAACTTAATAAAAGCTTCAAAACGCGTCCCTAAATTTCCTTCAGCGAACTTTATTCTTTTACACGAATTAATTTAAGTCGCGCAACCGTCTTGTGAATTAAACATTCGAATATTTAAATTATTACTTTGGATTTTCTAAGATCCGTTGAAGGTAATAATTTATAGACTCCTGGATTTTCTTGGTACAAAGGTTTAGTTTCCCATTTGTTTTGAATCACAAATAGCTATATTTATGTTACTATTAGTAATGGAAAGTAGAATATTTCAGTTTTTCAGTACTAGGCGATAGATTTTTGTACGAGGCGCAGCCGAATACAAAAAATGACCGCGTGCTGAATGTTAACTTTCCTACGTGTAAATACAGAGTCCGGCAAAAACGGACTTTTCGTCACTCAAATGACGATCAAAATGTATGACCTTACCAACCGCAATGAGGAAAACTATTTAATTGAAAATAAAGAAATCATTTTCAAAAATGTACTTTCACTTAAAATTCAGCGTTTCAAATTTAAAGTTTTAAAAAAACAGAACTTCCACCCCTTGTGGAATTTTGGGCAGCATAACACCCCGTTTCGGACCAAAAATCAGTCTCTTTCGCAAAGTTATGTTCGCGTATTTATGGATCTGCCCCTCTGTTCAAAAAATTGAAACGCGAGAAAATTGACAAGAGAAAAATCGGGAAAAAAAGAAAATTACTTTTTATACAGACAGAAGAATCATCTTCCTTCATCTTCCACGCGCGGTCAAGTGTCTGTTTTTCATTTTCTTTTTCAATTTAACACCTATGACGGAAACTTTGTGCACCTTTTAGTTTTTATGAATGCAGTTTCCCTCATCTTCTGCTTGCTCAAGATATGAAAGTTTTTATCATACGAAAGTTACAATGTAGTTGAACTAATTATTGATTTTCACTAAGAACCAATATCAATAACCTAAAATGACTTCGTACAAAAGTTGCGCTCGCTTTATTAGAAGAACCTAAATACAAAATATTTTTTTATTAGTCCGGCGTTTCTCACGATCCGACCTAATAAACGTCTACATACAGCATGTTCTTTTATGTGTGTGTCAATTTATAAAATATATTTAACATTTATTTCATTATTAATAACTGGAAATCATATTTAAATTTCCGGATTATTACTAGGGTCCGGATTTATAGGCACTAAAAAACTTGAAAATATGCAGGCAAATATGCTCTAAAAACTTCAAAATAAGCACTTAAATATGCGCTAAAAAGTTTTAATATGCCTCAAAATGCTGTATTGCATTAAGTGCAAATAATGAATTAACCACTTTTTTTGAAAGCTTAGTTGGTGTTGAACTGTGGTTACAGCGACAGTACATCTTTAGAAATAAAATAATAATAAACTATTGTTTTATTTTTTAATCTTTTGATTTTTGAAATTTGCACGGAAACTTTTTTTAGCTTTCGGCATTTGTAAAAGTAAAATAAAATTCAATAGATACTTAGAAATACAACACGGAATATTTTTGAAATAAAAGTTTTTGAGGATGAGGCTCATTTTCGGTTTTTCAATATTTTATCTATTTTCTATTATTCTTGACCGGTAAAGTTGAAAATTTTTTTTAAATTCTTAAAAACTCCAATAATATGTAGTATAATAATACAGGGTGTAACAAATATTGATGTAATGGTTTAAAGGTGTCAGACGTATGCACAAGTTAATTGAAAAACAATTGCAGAAACAAAATTTTTACTATTTAATTTGCTAAATATGCAAAATATATGCCAATAAGCAAATATGCATTTATAGGCATATATAAATATGCCAAACCCAAAATATGCATTTATAGGCAAAATAAAAACTGCATAAAAGGACTCAGAAAGAAGTAAAACAGGTTCCCTTTTTAAAATTTTTCACGTGCCTGTACGCAAAAAAAACATGCAAATGCCTAAAATTCCGATCCCTAGTTATTACAATTACCCGCTAAAATATTTGTGTTTATCTTAAGTTTGGGATGGCTCAGGGAATAGACAAGAAGGTTGGCTGTTATAACAATTGGAGGTAGCATAATAGGCCCGTTATGTGGCCCGAGTACATGCAAACTTTGGGTTGCCCTCCACATCCAATCCAGGGCTATTACAATAGCTCTGCTGTGCCCCTCATGTTTCTTATTCCATCAGCACTAAACAAAAAAAGGGGATACATGTGAGGCAAGCTTGAAACTTCTGGCTCGTTCTAGATCGTCTAAAGGGGTACACACTACACCCTATGCGAGGCAGCCTGCCTCCTGCCTCGCATGACAGCCTCGAAATGTGTGTACACAACTTAAGATGTTTAAATGTCTTATGACGGCCCAGGCTATATCTGTTAAAATTCCAATTAAAACAAACTGGGGAGCTGGGGGTCAGTTAGATCATAAATCTAGCACTGCACTTATAATATAGCTTCTATTTATTTTTTTTAATCATCACTAAAAGAAAATAATTGTGTAAATACTAGGTAAATAATTTTCTGTAGGTAAAACCATAATATTAAGAAAAATATGTGAACCAAATTTTATTAAAACTTTTTTTATACATATACGTATCAATTAACACACTAAATAAATATATGGACCAAAAATTTAATTCTTGATTCAAAATTTTTAGTCATATATCATACGTGTTTTATTAATAATAATAATAACTTATATTAAACGTACTTTAAATTGAGACCACAATACAAAAATTAACAAAAACGATTTCAACATTTAAATCTTTTGGAATCATAAAAACATCGTAAAATTTATTGCATATTACAAATAATTAATACTTACACACGATAACGGTGTGCTACTACACTTTCTTTAGTACATATTGTCAATTTGATTTTATGAAAACTTCAATTAATTTTGAGCATTCAATTTAGATTACAGTATAAAAAATACCTAACAACGGGGGCTGAAAATAATATATCTCGTAAGTCAAAATGCCCCAAAACTTTACATATATCCAAAATATAAACATTACTATTTGATTAACTTCTTATCACAATAATAATATTTACAAGAGAGTGGGCGAAACTTTTAAATCGCAACAGTAATCAATTACACAAACTCTCCTTTCAAAATTGGTTATCTTTCGTACCAATTAAGAGAGCACATTTTGTTAATATTTATATAAATACATATGTAAATTTATGTATCGTTTTTGTAAATCACACATAAGTATACTTTGGGAAAAGGATTCGACGTTTTTTCTCCACATTTCTTCTTTTTTTAGGAGAGTAACATTAATTGACACATATTTAAAGCGTTAATATGAATCCACTTGTAATAGTAACACAAAAATTTATTTCAGTTACGTAATAAATAATATTAACTGTAACCACTAACACTATTATAGAAAACTGTTTTTTAACGAAAATCATTGAAATAAAAGTTGTGTCAAAAAATTAATGAGGCTTTAACAATAAAATTGTTGATTGCATTAATTATATATTACATTATTAGGCACCAATTCGTCATCATTCAAAAAATTATAATTTCTTAAATGGATGAGTACACTCTTTCTATTTTTTTTATTTGTGTTGTTCAATCAGTCATCTTCTTTTTTCTCTGGTTTGAGATCAACCATCGCGTGCAACTCTTCTGGAGTATAACTGGAATATGCAAAAAAAAATTACGTTAGTTACCTACACGCAAAAGTAAAAATTGTTTTTATAAAGTTCATCACAATTATTATTATTATCCTAGCTATACAATCTTCCCACACAAGTTTTGCAAAAAGTAAAGATATCTAGTGGAAATTGAAAGTCTTGTTTGACAACAATAAGAAAAAATAAAAACTTCATTAATAATTATACATACCCAAGAAGAGTTTGTAAATCACATACAAAGCGATAAACATATCGTTTTCCAGCAGTCTTATGAATAATATTTTTGTCGTAATAATATCGTAGTCCTCTTGATAATTTTTCGTAATTCATTTTAGGCTTATTTTTACGGATGCCCCAACGTCGTGCCACTTCATCTGGATCTGTGAGTTTAAATTCCCATCCATCACCTGTCCAAGAAATGAAGCCTTGGCAGGTTTTGTCAGTTAAGAGTTCTAATAAAAACTGCCACAATTGGATTGGCCCTGATCCTGCGATATAAGAAAACATAATTGTTACACTGAAAGACATTTTGAATTTATTATAATATAAGCAATCCCCATTGTCTAGTCTGTGCTATATTCTTCGCAAACTATTATCCTTGGTATGAAGTTACTTGAATCGAGTTTTATAAAGGAGAAGAAATCGAATATAATAGAAAGTGGATTTGAATACAACCCCAAGTGAAATAATTATTGTAATTCGTCATTACCTGTGAAACACGGTCCGCCAGTGTTTGCACTGGTAGGATACCCGCCCATTAAACCATTTTGAAGGATAGGTTTTGTGTCAGGTCCGATGGAATTCATCGATTCTCGTCCAGTCATTCCCGGTGTCAAAAATGCAGGATGAGAATGAGCGTGAGCAATTGAAGGCAAATCGGCTGGATTGTGAAGCCACTGATCCGGTGCGCCTGAATTAGCTCCAGTAGGAACTGTTTGGAATGGACTTCCATCATAATGTGATCCGTACGAGTCTGCATAACCGTCGTTGAATCTTGCTCCTATTAAAAATAAAGTGAAAAAACTTTACTTTGTTGTTCCGACCTTCAACTTTACGAATTAAGATGCTAACTATGAGTTCAAAATAACTTGGCGGCCGTAAAAGGTAAGTAAGTAATTATTAAAACAATGGCAATGCCTAATTCTAAATAACAGTTGTATACGAAAACAAATGAGCAATTTTTATTCAAGCTCGTCGATAATAATTATTATTTCTGACTGATGAATTTTTATGAACAATATTACCAAGTAAAATATTCCGTTCATATTTTTTTAATTTTTTAAATATTTTATTTGTAATGTAGGTATTTTTTAATTATCGGTATGTTTAATAAAAATTGTAACGAACTGCTATCTTAATTTATTTATGTTTCAATATATACTGTAAAACCTTGTGAAATTTGTTGCTTAGCATAATTTTAGGATTCGATATTGTAGATTAAATTGTTTATTATTTAGTCGTCACATCCGTTATTCACTAACTAAATACTTTATGATGAAAATTTTAATTGGTGCCGTTAAATTTAATATAAATAATACATCCAGAAAAAAATTTGTTGCTGCTACTATAGTTTGTCAATTGAAAAAAGATAGCTTACCTCGTACATAGTTTTTCACGTAATTGTGAGGATGGTATTTTGATTCTATTAAATTATTTGCGGGAAAAAATTCGGGTGAACTATCTATATACGGTTGGGGCTGATTGCCTGGTTCTAACGAATGGTATTCTTGTTCTTCGGTAGGGAAATGATTAGATAAAAACTGATGATGGTGATGATGTGAATCGTCGCTGTTAATTGAATGCATATTATCTAGACTCTCGAAATTTCCAGGCTCTCCTGGTGGAGGACACGAACTTTTAAAACCTTAAATAAAACACATTGTTAAAAAAAATTCTAAAAATAAAATATCGAGATCGAGAGATAATCTAAGATAATAAGCTGGAAAATGTTTACAAAATTAAAACTTACTATCTTTTAAATGATGATAAGGGCTTCTTTGGAGATTTAAAAATCCACTTTGGGGTGGACCATTAGGAGGAGGTGAACAATTTTCTCTTATTTCTTCTTGTGGAGGACAAGCCGGACTTCGACTAAGTGATCCATAACCACCTGAAATTAAATTAGAAAAAAATAGTTATTCATTGTCTATTTTTAGATAAACAAAAGTGTTGTCATAAATGTTATCTAATGCGAAATATGTATCTTATTTGTGATATGTGACGTAATTAAGAGCATCTCTTGTTGTTTCGTCCATAAAATAGAATGATTTATGAGTTCCCCCTACCTAGCGAGTTAGTCCAAAAGTAATCGTGAATAATTCGTTTTGTAACATGACCACAATTTAACAAAAGGTTTATAGAAAGTGGTAAAGAAATCTCATTTAGAGATGACCGGAAAGGGAAGGCGATTCTGGATTGGTTCGAATGGATCCGCCTCCATCATAGGCCATTCGCTGAGAGGCTGGCTCCCTTAAGCTACTCTCTCGTTGGTCCATTCTACTTCAAAGAACTAAACAAATTATTGTTTCTTATCAATGTTTATATTCCGTCGATTGAAATGTTTTACCAACTATATTTATATACACTTAACTCAAAGGAGTGTATTGTTTTATTAGTCGACATCAAATTTTACATATTTGTAAAATTTCCGATACAATATTAATATTTAAAATAAAAAAAAAGTGAAATATAAATCCTACGATTCAATTGTTATTATTGTAAATTGGGTTAGCGGATGCTGTTAGCCAGCCAGCCATTGCTAGCACACGACCAAGTGCCGTTCATAATTAATATTCTGTATAAACGTTTGCGTCAGGATGTCCGGTGTTTAAATTCTATATACAGAAATTATCAAGTGATTCTGGTAAACTTTTCGATTGTTTATAACATGAATGAATTTGTGCGTAAGATACCTGACGTCGCGTCGTATATTAATGATCCAGGTTTCAAATCTCCTTAAAATTACCCCCCCCCCCCGAATAGCTAACTTAATAAAATTTATTAACGGACACCTGAACAAAAAATAAATATTTCATCTTTGATTTTTTGTTGGTGATATTTTTTAATTTTTTATCCAATGTAAAAAGTGTATGTAAATTTACATTAAAACAATGTATAGGTAATGTTTACATTGATTATAATAAAAAAATTTAATAATATAATTAATATAAATATTTTAGTGTAGTTTAATATTACTGAATTATACTGTATTTTTAAATTAAAATACAGATTTCATCTGGAGTAAATCACAGTTTTTATCAATAAAGTAAGTGTTTTCTGAGTGTCCTGAAGTCATATAGGTTAGTCTGAGAGAAATTAATGCTCGAAAGGCTATATCCTAATTAATACACAAAGATTGTCCCCGGGCAATCCTTGAATATTATCGCATCCCTGGACTGTTATACTTCTAGGAATATACTACAGTGCCTAATAAAGGAGCCATCAATTATCTATCCTTTGGTTTGCAACTATGGCTGCCATATAAATAGTAAATTGGAAAGGTAATTCGGGGTCAACAATAACGAAATATATTTTCTGAAATTTTGTAAAAATAAAATGTAACTTGTGATTACACTTGCCAATTCTACAGTTATTCCTATATCTTCCTAATGTCTTTACATTGTAAAATATCAACTGATGCAAGAAATATTCGTGAGTCATTTCTGCATAAAATAAAAATTACAATAATTTATTGTATTAAATAAATTATCCTACCTAATGGGTATTTAGAATAAAAATGACCAAGTATGCAATTAAAATATTTCAGTTTTTTCATGTAAATGTGGTAAATAATGCAAGTGGTTCTTATATGTGGTATGGTGTAGCCAGGAGAATTTTACAGAGTAGAAGGAAATATACGACCATCATTAAAACGCAACGAACAAACTTGCAAAATATTTCTCGTTATATCGTTAAAGAGTCTCAATATTTGCTTTAATTATTCGTAGCATTATTTATTCTAATTATTAAAATAAATGAACGTTAAAACAGGTTTACGAACTGGAAGAATTTTCTCGAGTTGCATTCTGATGCTTTATATTGAGACGCCACCGCAGATAATTAAAATTTCCTCTATTACTGCTCACCTGTATTATTAATATCAAGTACAAGTAATTATATTTAAAACACTCGGTATAACGTCTATTGCAATTCGATGTGCAGTATAATAATAAGCAAGTAGAATACTTTGATAAGTTGCTAGAGCGGTTTCAGTTAAAAATACAAACTGGTGTATAAGGACAGGTGCTCAAGACCGAGGCACCTGCTTCTCTAAACCCGCGATTCTTTCGTTACTCCATCGTCCAGATATCTTTTCGAATCAGCAGTAATCGGAATTTAACCGGTGAATAGAAATTGCAGTATTTAAAAATTCTTCCGATGCTATCGGTACAATTCGGTATAGGGAAGACATAGCGCGAAAATTTAAAATGCTACTTTTTAATGTTATTTATGAGACTTGTGAAAAGATAAACGATTACTATCTTGTTTCAACACCTTTTCCAAAAGCTGCCCTGCACGTGTTGAATTTAAAATTTTTTTTTTGATTATGGATAAAGTTACCGTCATTTTTTGTCCGACACCCATTATTTCTAATTTTATCAACAAGCAAAGCACACAAAAACATGGTGCATTATGCCCGAAACAGGTAGCAGATAAATTTGAAAAAAAGATAAGAAGATCGGAATAAATTAGAAGCAACCTTTGGTAAATATTTACCACCAAGACAAGTTGCAATAGAATGGAAGAACAAACGACATGTTGACAATTTGCAAATTAGTTGTTGTTCGTGCAGGTCGAAATGATACCTTTCCGAACAGTTCGATGAATTGAGGTGTAAATAAATACCGAGATGGAATTGGTGGTGTTTATAATTTGAAGAAAAATATTAGTTTAAAGTGTGAGTAAGGGAGTGTAACGAAGGGCATCTGCTGTACTCCACCAGGGTCGAGTCGCAGCTGACTCCAACGGCGTATGCCGTATGGCTTAGCACCTGTTGTAAGAACGCGTGCCTTAACCGAATATTATTAGCAAGATATAGACCGCTTCTTAATTTGTTTTTATTTTGTCGTATTATTTATTTTAATTTGCCTCAGTAACCGAAATATGTATCTATAGGTATTATGTATTTAATATATGGGAACCTATATAGGTATAAATTAGTTCACCACATGTCTTTAATAGTTATGGGATGTTTATCGAAAAGAAAGTTGGGGAAGCACCGCCGAGGGATGAAAACGAATGTTAGTTAATTATGACATAGACGTACAGTTAGTGCAATTTTGACCCAAGAAATGAAACAATTTGAAATTCAAGTGGTGCAATATCGCAATAACCTTAAACGTCTCTAATTTTAACTTTCAATTTTTAACAAATAAAAATTTTATAAATTGGAATAAAATGAGGCCACGGTCGTGATTTTTTAAAATTTGATTTAGCTATTTCGTTCATGACAAAATATCATTTTTAAATCGGTTCAAATGCAGCACTGCAAGAATTTTAACGCTCGACGAAATTATGCAACAATGGCTTTCTATACGGCAATAATAATTGCATTATGTATTCCTACTTTTTATATCAGCCTATTTGGAGCGACTAAGTTATAATTTGTTGTTATTAATAATAATTTATTAAAAAATAAATGTATTCCATATACTTATAATGTTATAATAATATTGAACGATGTCGCGATGGTGAAATTGCATTTTGCAATTTTTGTGCTTCCAAGTAAAACTCAAGTCGGTTTAAACTGACAATGTAATTATTCTCAGTATAATATACGACAGTAATTTCAGTTACAGTTATTATTGGTTACCTCTATATTTACCTGATGATACTAATATGTCAATGCAATTGCATGACTCTGGTTCTCAGTTTAATTTAATTATTGCCAAGATAACAAGTATTCGCATTGAAGATCGAAAAAAGAGTCAATATACCGCATGAATATCCAAACGAATAATCTATTGCATTAAAACCAAGATTTCGGTATAGGTAGAAGAAGAAAAATGTAAACACAAAAATAGTCATGCACTGTTACACCCAAAATCTTCTGAACCTTAAAATAAAAATAACGAATCGAGTTATGCAATATTTTTCCAAATGACAAATCACTTTTACCAAAAAAATACCAAAATAAAAAAAGTACCTTGTGGTACCACCGTACATGTCGTGTGCGAAGAAGTATTGACATCCAAATTAGTATACGTTTGTGCAGGACAGTCTCCATAAAATGGTTCGTTAGATGAATTGACTAAATCCAACACCTGGAGTACCATGGTGCCCTTGGATGGCTCCGTGGTTTCGAAATACGTCACTACCGGTTACGAGCACAACTACTTCCAAACGCACGCGGCTTCCGACTGACTCCCTCTTCCGTCAGAATCGCTTTCGGCAAGCGCGGGGATTCTCCCACTCTAGTTTCATTCAACTTTTAGGAATAATTTTATAAAAATTCGTCCAATTTTTACAAGCTTTTTGGGTAACAATAAAAAAAAGTAAGAAGTTTTAACAAAAAAACTTGAAGCAACTTTTAATTGAATAATAATTAACTCGTTAAAACTTGTTTTGTGGGCAACCAAGCAAATCCTCGTATGCAATAATTATTTTTGCCGATTAACTTTATATAGTTTGAAGGTAATCTTGCAAAAAAATGCACACGGATAAGTTTTGATAAATAATTAATTGAAAGCCCGAAAGCGAGAAGAGGTACATCCAATATAAAATAATGCAGCTTCCTCGGCTCATTCATAAATCTGAGACTACACATTCGCCAGTTCAAATAAAATAAGTTGAAGGCCGTTTGTTTTCCGTTCTGAGATTTCCTTAATAAATTATCCCTCAAGTATGTGCGTAATGACGAGGCAAGATGCACTCGACAAAACGTTATCAAATGTGCAGTATATTTTCTAATATTGAATGGAATGAATGTGTATTGTGCAGCTTCCGGTGGCGGAAAGGAACCTGACACCGACGCAACCTACACACACGTGATTTGCCTACCTTACACCCGAATTTTTAGCGTGAGCTGCAACCGAAATCGACAACCAGATACTAAATTGAAAGCTTGTCGAGATTTCATGAATATTTTGGAACGTGCAAGATGACACACACACGTGTCAAATCAAAAGACGACAAACATCTCTTTCAGAACCCGCAATTATCGTCAATTTTTTCACGAATTAGCCTGCTCGAAAATAGAATGCGGAAAAGTTTTTCATTTTTTAAATCTGTTACTCGGAATAATAATAAAATCAAATTAGGGCCGCGAGTGCGACCGCCCATGCTTTTAAACTATAAGTATTCCCTAATAAAATTAGTATGCGTTTATAAAATGCCACTCAAGCTTACCGTATCTCATTGATTCGAGTTCGGTGCAGGAGGCCAACAGTTTAAGCTTCCCTGCTCGATTGTATAGTGTTGGTTTCATTAATAGTTTTAATGGTTTTATACGTAGGCTAAATTAGAATAGCCACCCAAACTTCAAGTTATGACATCGGCAATGTTTGGTGTTTGGCTAGTCTAAAGATAAATTAATGATTAAAGTGACCACATTTTGAGTTCGACGGGACACCTTAATGTATTTATATCTATTTTTTAAATTTAATTTCACTGTCTCTGTAGTTTTTTGTTTAAACGGGACATATTTTTGAAAGATTCGCGAGACAGACTATTAAAAGTCGGAACTGACTGGCCAAATAAACAATAAATATCTAAAATACTTTAGATATTCTGCCCTCTCGATATTGGTTTTGAAATGGATAATTAAACTTATTTTGTAATTACATACACCAATTACGGAAAATATATGAATTTCATAAAAAACACAATTTCATAAGTTTGCCTTGAAAAGTTTCAACCAAGCGCTAACCAAATTATTGCATTAGATGATATAAAAAATAAATTCCAAAACTGAGCCAAGTGGCCAAATCAAAATGCATTTTCTATTATTATTATTATTTATTAACGTTGCAGAATAGGATATTATACTGTGTGATAAAAAAATTACATTAATTGTAATCGTTTGTAACCAGACATATGGAACATAAAAACGTCATGTTTATCATGTTGTACATTTCTTTATTTAATTAAAAAGCGGAAACTAAAAACAAAGCAGTTGATAAGAAAAGTTATTCGTTGTGGTTTTGTATTTAATCGAAATGGTCAACTATGATAGAATCGACCATTGGGAATTCCAAAGAAAATAATTTGTATATATTAAAATTTAGCTATCGGTTTACATGTAAATAGGTCTGTTTCAGAGCCCTTTTCTAAGATAAGAAAGAGAGCTTGCTCGATTTTTAACGATAAAGAACCTTTTGTAGAATACTGATTATGGATATCTGTTATCGTACTTCTACCAGCTATGTAAACATACGGGTTCACAACTGATAAGCTTTGATATCTATTTTTATTAAAATTTTGGAAACCTAATATAAATTATTCTAAAATTTCTAACAATAATTTAGAAGAAGTAAATTGAATAATACAACTTTCAACAACCCTTAAGTAGCGTTCAAAAAATTGAAGTACCCTCGCATCGGTTATTCAATCGTCATGTTATGTAGAATGAAAGGTATCCTTAATTGTTTGTGATAATAATAGTAATTAATCAAGTTTTTGATCTACCCTTTGAAAACGTCAATCATCCCTGATAAATTTGGTACTTTCAGTTGTGTCGCTGATTTGCGTTATCCCACTCGAGAGTGCCCATACAAGAGACGTAAACCGAAAACCGGGCACCATTAAAACGACATCGGGGCCTTCTTAAGTTGTGATTACCGATGATAAATAGAGAGATTCATTATTTCGGTCTGTATCGTTAAGAAAAGATAATTTGATAGCAGTAAGAAACATTATTTGTAATAAAATTGTTGTTTTTTTTTCAATTAGCGCATATCTTGGAAGAGCATATCAAAAGTTTTGGTTCGTTTCCCAGGATATGAAATAACTTTTCGATTTAATTAAACCGGTTCACAAAAAAACTGAAAACACTGGAAGTAACTGGTCAATATTCATAAATATAGATTATTGTATATTAACAAATATAAAATCAATTAATACTTAATGCAACTTATCGGAAGAAGAAATTATGGTTATTTATCTACATCCTGCAATCTATATTAATTAATCCAGACTTTTTTCAATATAGCATAAAATAACATCGAAGGAAATTGAAATGTCGTTTCCTTTACAAGTTAAAAATCGATTGATTCTGCCCATGAAGTTTCTTCAAATCATACATAGATCATAATTATATTTTTAAATTCAACGTCCGATTTTTATCTGGGTAGCACGAGAACTCTGGAAATGTTAACCTGAAAGTACGTTTGGCCATTTTATAATAATAAAAAACAAGAGCAACGAGTTTTGTCAAACAAAAGAACATCTTGCAATTGCACTCGAAAATCTTCCACCCATTTCCGTTCATCCGGAACATAAACCAATACACAATGTCCACATATACACACCTAAATTCTTCGAGCTCACGTGCTAAGGTAATGTGAGATGCCGATGAGGTGGTAGAGTGGAAGGGCACAAAGAATCGCGGTACAGCCCACCGTATGTGAAACAACCCCTGAAGAAAGCACGGGAAGTGGTCCAAGTGGTGTTGTATGACAGAACACGTGCGCAAATTTTACTGGTTACCATTTTAATGCTTCGTCGTCTTGTCAAAAATATTCTAATGGAAGGGCTTCTTGACGAACAAAAAATAATACAGGGGTGACTTGTACAAGAAATAAAACATACGATCGAGATTGGACGAAGGTTGAATCAAGAACAACTGTTATGGCTGCCGAATTTGTTTTTTATTAAATATTGACAAGCAAAAACTACATATATCACGAACAAACAAAAACATTGGACAAAAAGAGTTAAAGGCTCACATTGACACTAATTATATCTTACTTCTTCATATCTTGCAATAATATAACAAAAAACAACATTACGCCACCAAAATTAGAGTCTGATTAGACAAATTCGTTGCACAAACAACCTTGTTAAGTATCTCGTATTATGTATAATATAATCAACCGTGACTATAATTCATATGAAAACTAATTTATTATAATTACGATGGAAAAATACTTAGACGTCATGTGTGCAAGCAAACTCTTCGGTTGCGGATGTGTAGGGCAGGTCTCGAAAGTGATTTTAAAAAGATAAAACTACAAACCTTTATAAACTACAGCCATGATAATATAAAAATCCTGAACACTGGCCACTCATAAATTTTGTAAAACAAGAATTGAAATAAGAAAATTGAATTGTTAAACTACATCGTACATGCAAAGTTGTAAGTTAAAAAAGAACTATTGCGCGAATTTAGTGGGTAGAGAGTCCATGGTATTGTTGGAAACGAAGCATATCAACTGCAATACTTAGGCTTATCTAGCTTTCACTATCAAAATCATCGTCTAATGTATGAAATAGATTGAATTCAAATGGGCCAATGTTTACATAGACAAGTAATTTCATTTTATTGCCAATTTTACAATGTGTCTCAATCACGAAATCTGTTTCGCCATGTGTTAAATTTTGAGCAATAATTGATATATTGCAAAAAAAATATCTCAAATTAAAATTAAAATCAAATTAAGCCGGAGAGGATATCCGAAAAATTACAATAATATACAAATATATCATACTATTGGAATTCGACCTTACACTATGATGGAGAAATTAATTTAGAAATGCGAATAATGAAGAGGATAATTCGAAACTGAAACATTGGAAATTAGGGAAAACACCTTCTTATAATTTTTTTTAATATTCTATTGTTTCGTTTTATATAAGTAATAATTAGCCTAATCAAATAAACAATATCTACCTGGCAAAATTAATAAGTAAAATTATATATGGACGAAAAACATGGAAGTCTGCAAGCAGCCATGCATATACAATTACATTTGATGAACAAAGAGCAAGTGAAATATAATTTTAATAATAAAACTGTAAAATTCATAAAAATATTAACACAATCACACACTTTTAGGCATAACATATTAACCTAGATTAGGTAATATCAACTTTCGGATTCTTCGGCGTGACGATGTACCTCACTTTTTGTTACGCAAGTTCTTTTAAATACATTACCGATATTCATCTTCGTATCGGTAGATTTTAGAGTGAAAACAGGTGGAAAATAATTGAAAAACATATTATTCGCCTTATTAGATGTGCAACATGTAACGGACATGATATTATACCTATTATATTCATTATTTTATCTTATAAAAAATTGAAAAGTGAAAACAAAATTTTCATAATTTATTGTAAAAGAAAACTGAAACTAACCTTCGTGAAAAACGTTGTTGTTTATCGGGGCTTGGGCAGCCGGGGTTGGAGTATGCGCAGGTACAGGAGTTGTGATGAGAGGTTTTCTGTCCTCTCCTGGAAGAACGGGATGATTGTATTCTAAATAGGGGTTCAAATCTGGAACGCACATTGATTCGTATAACGAAACATATGCTTTTTCTTTTTCGACGTCTGAAAGAATAGGAAACGGTTAGTTTAAATTAATTAAAAAATATAAATCAACATTACCTTTCTGCAAGAGTTCTAAGTGCTCCCAAAGGATGTCTCCAACAAACGGAGGAGCTCTCGCTTGGAAAGCATCTTTTCCCATTGCGCATATGTCTTTTCCTTTCATATGAAATTGGTGTAGAGCTATGCCTTCCAAAGAAAATTCTTTCATGGCCCATTGTAACCAGTGCGTCACTTGGCTTTCCGTCCATTGACGAGGATCTAGAGTACAAAAGACGCAAAATATAATAATCAATTTGATGATTCACATTGCTATTTTTTTGAGAAAACCGAATTCAACCCTTAGCTTTTTAATGGTCTTACAAAATTAACATTTCGCTGCAAATAGAGCCAAACTAAATGTTGCACAGTAAAATAAATTATGAACAACAAATATTACATGTTTAACACAATTTTAAAATCGTTAAAAAGGGTGCACTGGTGCATGGTATACTAGCAATACATACATACATACATACACGCGTGTGTGTAATAGACCGATGAACAATTCGTAAGCAGTCAACCGAACTGTTTCATATCAAAGTAAAAATCAGTAATTATACCTACGAGAACAATAGAAGATGGCTTAACCTGCACTGTAAAACGCTTTTAATATCTGCGCTATTGCAAAACTGACTATAGAAAGAATTTACTTGCAGTATGTGATTAAAAGGTAATACAATAAACATTCTATGTATCTGTGTTTCAAATATTCCAGCAGTTGATCATTGTGTTTATACGAAAATGACCAAAACACAAAATGCAAATATAACAAAAGAATTTTAGTTGTGGATATTTCGTTTCAATAAAATGTTGGACACAATTTGGCGATTTTTTAACAGCCTAAGACAAAAAATTGACATAGTCTTGTTGTTTGCAATTTCGACATACATGATGAAACAATACCAAACCAAGGTTGTAACTATTAAACTGACGTCACATTTCTTACTATTTTAAGCTCATGTCGAAGACAATGGCCACGGTTTACGAACTTATGTTCCACGAATGTTATTGTCACATAGTGCTGGACACCATTGTTTTACAGAAAATTTTCTGTACGTTCAATTGGTAACCTATTCAATATACGTAGAATATGTCCAACATACGTAAACGTGTTCAATCATAATGCAAAATTCCCATGTTTACATGAAAAAGAAATTCCCGTAGTATATTCAATTAAAAAAAATTATTCTACGAATAATTACAATAAATTTCGATTTTCTTCGGGAAATAGTTTTCTAAAATTGACATCCGATTAAAATTTTTTCTAATTGCCAAGAACACAAACTCGATTCAAACGGAAGGAAATAGAATCGCGAAGAACCCTTAGCCAACCCAAGATAATTTCCGCAAGCGCATCTAAATGTAGACGAATTGAATGTGGCTTTTTCAACAATATTTAACTTTTAACTCGGATTTGTATTAAGTGCAAATATCAAGTGCAAACATCGTTCTTTTAGGAAAAGGGAACTTAAACAAATAACAAATAACCCAAATTTTATCTACAATAATTCATTCTGGTGCAACCTTACCTACCACACGTTTAAAAAAAAACACCCCAGTATAATACAAAATTAAGAAAAACACTCGACCGGAAACATTTCGACTACTTACTATCATTTGAGTGTCAACTAAACACCAACAAAAAATCTAATTAACTGAAAACGAAAAAGCTGCTATTTAAAAAATGTTCCCATCCAACAATATAATCTATGGTATAAAATAAAGTTATATTGTAAACGTTCAATGACTTTTATAATTTCAAGTTTTAGGATAATTCGTTGTGTATCAAAGGTAACAAAAAGAATAATAAATAATTGCAATGTAGCACCACATAAACATAGAATTATCATTTAAGAGTGTTTTGTTTGCTATTAAAAAATTTCAACCATTTAGATGTACATAATGCAAATATAATAATTATAATTTGATGAATATTCAGTTTTTTCATTGCAAACAGGAATTAACTACGACGAAGTGATAGCAATAGATAATTCTGAAAATAACAAATTTTTGCCAGGTAGGTATAATTAAAATGGTTCCTTCGTTAATTACAATCAAATTAAATAAAAAATTAGTAATTGTAATAAGTATTTCTGGGTAAAATAAACACATCTAATGAACACATCATACGATGACAAAATCCGTCATTATGCTCACATGAATTTCAAAAGTCGCGAGATTTAGCGGATGCTGCATCGTTACACATTGCTGATTTTCAATAGAACCGGAAACTTTCGCTGACCCGCACCTATCTGATTGTTTCCGGTTGCTGGCGTCCCTCTCACCTCACCTATTGCACCCACCAATAGCCAGATCAAACACCCTGTTCTAATGCAAAAAAAATAAATAATAATAATAAACATTTGAATTCGATAATTCAATTTTATCTCAATTTCATTTCTCGAAATATTTCTGGATAAAAGCGACCGGCAGCTTGCTAGGTACCAATTATATTCAAAAAGCGTCAATAATGCTACCGAATTGTAGAAAATAAAAAACCAAGTTTCGTGCTAGACGAACGTCATTAAGAAATTATATCCTCATTAGGATAAGATTGCTGAACGTCCAATTATTTTTAGATATGCTACAACTTCTTTCTCTAATTTTTTATTCCATTGCTTTGTGTTGATAGTTTCTTGGATGAGATTCTATTTTCGAATAGAATAGATCTGTTTAAAACGCATTGAAAAAACATGTCAAACAAGTGCAATCTAATTTAATATAATTTAAAATCCTAGGTAAAGATGACTTTCAAACCCAAATTTGACAATTAAGCAACAATATTACAATTTTTTAAACACCTGTAGATTCGTCAAGTTTTGACTCGAGCTTGTTGTTTAACGTTCAATATTGAAATAACAAATATGGAAATATAGTTGTAAGTCAGGTCATTTGACTGTTGGCTCGGTATGTTAACTTCAAATATACCGACCCAATGTTTGCTTTTAAAAATGTACCCACCGTTAAATTCTATTGTTTTCTTGAAATAATAGTTGTTTGCATTATTTTATTTACTTACGTGGAATTTAAAAAAAAATCGAATTTTCAAAACTTACCTTTGGTAATGTGCAGACGAATTTGCTCTTTTTCCCAAGAAGCAAATGACGCTTTAAGCGCCTCTGTCATAGTTTTATTAGTTCCCGGCGTCAGTGGCGGTACCTGCGTCGGGATATCTGCAATAAAAAAAAACAAAATAAGTTTTAAAAGCTCATATAAAATAGATGATACATAATTTGTTGATGTGAATCAGCCGACGTCAAGTGGTAATAGGTAGTTAAACGTAAATTATTAAGATGATTACCTATTATCCTCCAACTAAAATTGTATAGTAGTTGCTAACTTACGTGAAATTATTTGTAATGTAACTACAAATTATTTTAAAAAAGTACAGATATCAAAACCTTTTTTTTTTCATAATAATAATTATTGTGAAACAGTGAAAACAAAACTTGGAATGGGAAATAAGATGTAAGAGAATATAAAAATTAAAATATAGCAAATATTTTTGAAATCCTTCGCTCGATGTAATAAAGCAGTTGATTAACTAAAATTGTTTTTATTATGACTTCTTATTTAATGGTGGTTCAAGAATAATGAGATAACAAAAATGGAACATCCACCCACGATGCTGACGAATAACGCATACTACTTAAACTACGTAGGAGGTTCTAAAACATTAGGACAGTGGTCCAGTGTTCCGTAGCAAATATTTTCGTTTTCCGTTTTAAAAGAATTTCAACGATATCGAAAAAAAAAGTTTGCCGTTATACTTTCCATCTCCAAAACGAATTTATTCGTAAAAATTTTTGATTTTTTTCAATTTCAAATTTTCTGACAATTTTAACATCATCGTAGAAGAGTAAGCAAGAACTTGGTTCAAATATTCAAATATAACATTGTTTAAAAGGGGTAGAAGTAGAAAGTCTGTACTCTGTTTTTCCATCACACATATTATAAAAGTACTTATTTTAATTACAACTTTTCTTTAGTGCGGCCCGTCGCCGGCAGTAAAGTAAAAAAAAATAATGAAGTTGTTTTGACGTTTAAAGGAATATTATATTGTTAATAAGTTAGTGTTATTTTTTAGAAGAGTTATTTTAGTTATAGTTTTTATTTGCAAATACAATAATCAGTTTTTTAATTAATGTTTTCTCTTTTTGTTAATATGTAATCTTGTATTCTGTAATCTATAATTTTTAATTAAATGTATGTTTATCACTTTTTTATTGCTAGTTTAATTATTTTCCTCTATTTAGCAATTCTTTTACAATCATGTATTTCGCGACTTCGAATATGTTAATCAAGTTCACTGCAAAACTGCAATATTATAATCATCAGCTGCGTCTATTGGAGTGTTCCACGTTTAATGTTATTTATTACAAAAAAATACACGTGTACAAAAATTTAAATAATCGCGAACATTCCAAAATCAATTTATTCTTATAATATCTTATTAAACAAACACAAAAATATAAATTTGAATATTGTTACATTTGAATTTACATTTTTGAATCTACTTTATTTTGAACTACATTTGAATATTAGTAAAGCAAAATTTACCAAGTTTTAATCAAAGAATACTTGAACATTCAATTTGCCACTATGTGACAGTGCCCGGTTGAAAATGTTTATAAATAACATATTGAGAGAAATACATATACCTATTCTCAAAATATTTTTAATGCGGTCCTATGAATCTAACTTTCGCGAAGCAGGAAATCAGAAACATTTTCATTGCCGATATGAATCCAAAGAATAACAGGTTGTGAGCCCAGGTCATTCATTTGTTAAAAAAAAGTTTTATGTACCTACTTTTCAGAGTAATTAATGGATAACTTTCAATTCGTCCACTCCCATCGAGATAGAGTGGACAGTGGCTTAGCGGAAAACCGGTTCAGTTTCAGAAAGGATAAATCGACCACCAACAGCATGGTCTGGCTGGTCAAAAGCGGAATCCCGTAGCTCCATATTTGGGCCGCTGCTTTTGAACACTAATAGTATAATTAGTATAGAGTCCTTATACTATTCACAGTACTAGGAGCACATAACCCGTGATTCGCAGACGATATCGCCGTAATGGCAAAGGCTAAAACCCACAACAAACCAATGAACAACGCTAACTCAACCGTAGCCAACATCTGCGCATGGATGGCAACAAGAGACCTCAACAAGCTGGTTCCCGAAAAGACGGAGTCAGTGGCAGTCTGAGTCACAGCGCTGCATAGACTTAAAAGAAACTTCTGAGCAGCTTTTCTCACTGAATTAATCTCTACGCTGCTTCAATTTAGCTAGAGCTATAGAAAACCAAAATACTAGGAAAATGGCAAATAGAAAAGAAAAGTGAGCACACCGGCTGATGTTTGCACACAATCTCCACGTGCACAAAATAGGTAAGCATCAGTGAAGATACTTAAATTCATCTGGGTGCTCCATTAGATCCAGACAATATACCTAATAGATCACATGCTCTCCGGTGAGACAAGCTGGTTGAAGACGATCATGTCGAGAAAGGCAGCAAAAAAGATTGAAAGTCAGCGCCAAACAAGAATAATATGGATGCATCGAAGTAGGAAATATAGAAAAAATGCGATGAGCTATTGCCGGTACCTTTGAATGGAGTGGAGTTTTAGTGGGTTGGAACACCAAATGATGGATTCCTAACCTCACACTTCCAGCAAACCAACAAATGATGGTGTCTTAAGAAAAGTTCGGTCTGAGATAGATTTTCCCAATGCCCAACACATACAAAAAAATGATAACTTTCTTAAGTCTTTGGTGGACATCGTTATTTCTATTATTATTATGTTTCCGTCAGCTATTTAGCGTATCAATTGTATCTACCCTTTGTATCGCACTGCAGCCGTGTTTTTTATATTAGGTAAACTCTGGTCTAAACCCTTGCAATTTTTAATTGATTAGTATTGCATAATACTAAAATTTAAGAAACTGACTGGACAGTATTCATAGTAATTAATTTGAAAAGTTTTTAAATATAATTATTTTGTTGATATTAAAGAAGCATATGAAATACAGTGCCCGGTTATAACGTGCATCAAGGGAAGCACTGATTTGGTCTACAATAACCGAAGGACGTTATATTCGGTAAATATTTATCTTCCTCATATTAAGTGAGTCATTTTCAAGAGAAGTTTAAATTAGTTCACTATAACCGGAAGTCCAGGATAATCAAGTCCATTATAACCAGACACCACTGTAATTGAAATCTCTATGAAGAGAATATGTAGGTAAAACTATTTAATTGTTAATTGATCGATTACGATTATCGATTACTGTAGTAATCGCATTGCAATGTCATTGAAGTATAAAAAAGTATAATACGTATCGTGGAACCATATCTTTGAATAATTTCTTTGTCATCTCTTCGGTCACTGGATTGTGACCCGCGTTTGGACAATTTCTGGATTTCTTGAAGGAAGAACTGCGATCTTCCAAAAACGAGACATTCATACCAATGTAACTGATCTGCAAATATCTGAATAAATGATAATATTATGATGCATGGTCTGGCGAATAAGGTTAATGTACCAAAATATACTGATTTTTTTCCGTTTCAGTACGAAATTTAAGCAAAAATTCAGTCTGCTCAAATATTTTGACGGGTACCATATATGGCGCACTTGATGCCATCCAAAGCTGTGTTAATCGTCTCGAAACGGTCGATTAATTAATTCAGTGTTCATGCAATCCAGAGTGATAGCTTTCAATCAGCCATGGTCGATTGTCTAGAATGTTATGCATCGTTAAGATCAAAATTTCGTCAAAGGTCAAAAATCGTTTGAACCAATAATGGATTGTTTAGAATCCAACTGCACCCTTCCGATAAATAACTTATGTATTAAGTTGAGTCTGCGATTTTCTTTTAAAATTTTTCGTGAACATCAGCTTTTAAATGGTATATAAATAGATGATATAAATGTGACAAATTAGGGTTCTTGAAAACGTCATATCTCGAAATATATTCAGATTACAATATTGTCATTTGTTTTATTTTTATAGAAAATTTTCTTCTCTTTTCTTTAGATTATGAACATTTTGCATCTCAGATGCACCGAAATTGAGTTATTTGCAAAAATTTAAATTGGAAGAAAGATTTTAAAAACTGACAGCTAAGAAATACGAGAATGTCAACGAAAATTGTATAAGATGAGTAGCGAGAAGATTCAACTGACAACTACATCTTTTTGAGCAAAATTAAAAAAAAATAATGCAAAATCACAGCACCCCAATATACTTTCTTAAGCTGCATAAATATTTTAAATTCTTTTATAGTATAAATAGTACCAATAAAACATGTCCATCGATTTTTGTTGATGAATTGAAATTGTGTTTATATACTCGAGTCATAACATTTTATCTGAATATTTTTATATTATAAATTTTTAAAATTATAAACAACCAATACTATCAAATAATAGCCACAAGTGTAAGTTGTTTATAATTTTATTCAAATATTTGGATAATTCTTTGAAAGAGAACAACATAGCTTCACGTTTGTTTAGTATTCTATACATCAGTTTTGTTTGTCATGTTGAATTCAATAAATCTTTTGATATGTTTTCGATATAACAAAATGACATTAACGTTCGTAAAAAAATATTTTAATCGGCTGAAATGTTTATGAAATAACGAAAAAGTTTTAAAATGAAGAAACAGTTTTGTAACGAACTTAATTATTCCAATAAGATTATAATGAAGTTGTTAACGTCAAAAATGTTTTAAGAGGCAGGAAACGTTAATGCATCCCTATATGCCAGTTACTTATGTCAAAAAGTCGTTGCCTTTTTTGAGACTTTAAAAAATATTTTTCTTTCGAGACTATCCCATCATCGCTAAAATATGTTCCGATATCTGGGCAAATATCTTTGTACTTCCTTTTTAATCTTCTCCAGAGTCTGAAAATGAAAAATACATGAAGTTTTTTTGGTTGACCACAGTCCATTGACAACTACTGTCGAGATTTAGAATTATGAATAATAGGGCAAGTATTTCCAGACGACAAGGTGTTGCACTTGAGCAGAATAGTAATGTATTGGCACCTGCCGCATTAATGCTGGTAAAGAATTTGCAAAGTTGGTACCCGTGTCACATATTTACGTTAACAACGAGCTAGCTTGTGGTTAATATTTGATATAAATAATGTCAAGTAGTATTATAACCTGACTGTTTTCGATGTTTAGTCTTAATTGCTCAGGTAGAATAGTTTTACAACATTAATAACCGAATTTACAACGTTAAATATCCTAAATAACACATGGCACGTGCGGAGCTAAAAAGCAGGTGGCAATAATTCTTTTATAATAGGTATACTAATATGTTTTTATTAGAATTAATATTACTCAAGAATGTAGCCGATACAAATCGACAGGAGGAATGAAAATATAGATGATATATCACAAAATAATGTCACAATTTTAATTTTAGTGCAATTTTTCTGTGTTATTATTTGATTTAAAATCCTGTATATGTATCAGCTTCACTTTATCTAAGATTTATCTGCTGGAAAAAAATTTGAAATGAAATAGAAATTATGGAAGCTAGCTGCAAGTGATTGGGAAAAAGAGATTTGTGTGATTCCAATAATATATTATGCCGGTATTACAGAAAACGGTTGATTCTATTTAAAAATTGCAATATAAGTACGCCATTAAAGAGTATATTAATAACTCGATGAACGCAGCTGTTGAATGTTATACCTGGTCGGTTCACAGTGCCATAAATATAAGGCACCTGCCCTTACCAGAATGGCCTTTTGTTTCTAATGCAATTGCAGTTTCAAAACCAAATATTTATTAACTCCGAATAATTAATACCCATAAATAACATTCCATCGCAAATGTTACTGAGCTTCAACATGTGAAAACCTTCTGACGGGGAAGTTACCGTTTCAAAATTTTCAATAATTGTTTTCCATGCGATTCAAATATTTCTGCATTTTTGCAAACTCCACGATATGCTGACAGGCAGCTAACAATGAAATATATTAAATTATAGACGTTACGTAAACACAATTTTTACCTCGACTGCATAAATCAACCTAACTACCTCAACGAGCAAGTCTGGATTGAACGTAATTTGTAATTAAATTTTTACAACACCCAGAGCCGATTGCACCTATGTCATTTAAAAATTGAATCAAATGACACTTTAAAATCCAAAAAATTTAAACAAAATTTCGTTGTTGCAGTATTATAATGAAAATAATTTTCGGCCGACGTTTTATCTTGACGGCCAAACTACAAAATTAACAAGGGAAAATTACACTTTGGGGTTTCATCATTGAAACTCTATTTTTAATGTGACTTAATTCAGTGCCAACATCCGGTAGGTACTCGACTAATTGAACGGGGTACACAATATAAGTAACTAGATCACTAATTATTATACCACAGCGGCAATAAAGTTAACCTTGAAGAATGTCTGTACAATTTTCCTTTTACCGATTGTTTTAAATTATATATATTACTAAGTACGGGATTAGCAGCGCAGATTGAAAAATCTCGTAGATGACTTTAAGCAATGCAAGAAGGCGTCCGGAACCAATGGTGGAAAACAAAAAACTTTCAATGGAGTGAAGTTATTTCCACCAGGCGAAAGAGAGGAATAAGGGTTCTCTATGTCGGAAGAAGATTTTCCTATGGTCCATATAGGGATGATCTGATGATTATCCAAAAAGTAATTTGGAAAACCAGTTATTATAGTTTGTATTTCAAATGTATTTCTCGAGTTCAAAGTAATTTAATGATCAAAACGAAGAGAAGCCTGTAGGTATTTATAGTCAAATTGTATTTGAAGTAATAAAAACTAACAATGAATTCATCGACAGAAAAGTATGAGAGTACATGGCTGATGGCAACTTAAAAATTGAAGCACGTCCCATTCGCATGTGACGCATGATGAGGCTCAAGTTGACGGCCGACGGAAGTAGCGTTTAATCCCATCAAATTATCCTATTAAAATTATTCTTCTAATTATAAAAACATACGAGTCAGTTTCTGGAGCAACAAAATGTTGAATTCTATCTTAACTTCAATTAAACCTACAATCTTAAACCACGTAATAATTACTCCACTAATTCAACTAAACTTGTTTACTGACTTCTTATTAATTACTTTGTTCATCTACTTGTTAATTAAAACAAAAGTCATTACATCGTTTTACGAAACACAGACACTTAAAATTAAATCTGCACTTTAATACCTGCTCAAGTTTTTCAATTTGTTTTCATTGTCCTATATTAAAATTTAAATTATTATACCACATCAGAAGCAGCTTTAAAAACTTCTATTTGAAAGGTAGTTTAGTTTCAATTGTAATTTTTCAAGCTATTTTGAAGCTTGCGAAAAATATTTTAGTTTCTATTTACAACTTTTTAGGTAGGAGTAGTACATGAACAATTTATTAACTTGTTAAAAATTTTGTAAATTTAAATTCGTCGAAATATTTGCCACATAATGGCCATTCGATTTAAATAACATAAAAAGAACAAGTTTATGTTGGGAACTTTTACAAAATCTTGTTAAACGCAAACAAATATCCGACATGCAGATTTAATAAAAATATTCAAGTTTATTTGAATCTAACAAATGTGTTAACAACTTCAAAAATTAGATACCACGTGCTAGGTTATTAAAATAAATTCAAAAATATAGAGAAACAAAGTGTTCGACGTAAAACAGATAAGCATTAAAAATTGCACTAAAACTCGTATAGTATGAGATTTTACAAAAAGCAGACAAACGAGTTTGAAAATAAATTGAACATTAGATTGAGCATAAAATCAATTAATTCACTTGATAAACTATACTGATAGTAATAGAAATTTTAAAAATTTAGTTTCGTTTTGAAGGAAGAAAAAGCAAAATGAATGATTGGATCGAACGAAAAAAAAACAATTAAAATTTATGTAGTCAAGCAAAGATTTGTAAAACTTTTGTCAATTAGTAAAATCTAATGAAATGTTTGAAAGAAAAAAATTTAGATTAATAAGTCACGCCAACTTAAGGGGACAATTGGAAATAAATGAAGAGCCCCTATAATACTTAGCACAAGTAACCGCGAGAAAGCTGCTTAAGCATCAATTAAACAACAGAAAGCTTTTGTAATCTAGTTTGTAGTAATTTATGGAGTTTAAATTGTATTGTATTTTTTGGTCATATAGAACTGACCCTTGTGTTTATACATTAAAATATAATAGAAACACACAAGTGGACACAAAGATAATATTAACAGAATTAATCTCTCTGATGCGTAACAGGTAGTACTTCGATACATTACATACAAAGTTATAAGAAAATAATGTATATTATAATTTTTATGGGCATAAAAGCAACAGATTGTTATTAAATTTGTTATTTTTACAAGTTATTACAAGTTTATGAAGTTGAACGATATAATCCATCTATCCATATTATTTTTATAAAAGCAGCACAAAACAAAAACATAATTAAGCTCTGTTATATAAATTCAAGAAGGTCAAAAGTTAACAAAAGTTGGTAAATATATTTTACATACTATATTTATTATAAACGATGAGTATTACTGTATCAAAACAAATTTGCCGAAATCTAATTTTTGTGTTAGTAATAAATTTAATAGCTGGCAAAATAAAAATAAAACATAATTGAGAAACTTTGCAATTTTACTTGTATTTCATTTCAAATGATTTTGACTGAACTTATATTTGATATACTTTTGGGCTTAGTATACAGAATGTTCTTTATAAGTCTTATGATATTATGTTCATGTGCCGAATCGAAAGTAAATAAATTATGTCAAACAAAATGGGTTTATACCATGCATAATATAGTGAACATGACGTAATGCCAATAATAGAAAAATGGAAGGCAAAAAGATGAATAGCAAAAGGTGTGATTAACATATCTTGTACATAAAATTGCAAGGTAAATACAGTTATTAAAAGTGTTCTCCAAAGGAAAGAAGCTCATTGTTAATGCAAATCTGTATACAAAGTAAAACATTTTTCAAAAAATTACATTTTATACCAAATTTACTGCAAAATTATGCTTACACTGTACTTTATTTGTGCATTTTGATGATCAACTTTTTCATGATTCTTAAAATTTATTGTGGTCTACATGTCTTCAGTTTGTATGGTCTGTTAGGGGAAATGCTCATAAAACGTATTTTGAATTTTATACAAAGTCAAAAAAAAGCTGTGAGTATAATATTATGTCATGCCTGAAGAATTCCTAAATTATTTTAGTTTTTCTATATTATCTACTGAAATAATATAATATTTGTACCCTGTCATTTGACCAAAACTTTTGCGATTTTACTTAGGAATTACTAAATTTTCTTTTGGAATGTAAAAATAACTAACGCAGTTAAAATGTAATTTTTTTACTTTATAGCTTGGTTGAATTTTTTACAAATAATACATTAGGTTAATGAAAGTTACTTTGTGGAATATGGTTCTATGGTGACGACAAAAAATAAATTTGTGTTTGCAAAATTCATGCTTTTCAATATCCATTCGGATCAGGTAAAGTACGTTTTTTCGCACGGAGTAGAGTAAAATAAACTTTACTGTGTTGAAACAATCTGAATAGTAACCAGAGATAATTAAAATGCCAGGTATTATTTTTTGTATTTGGATTGCAATGGTCAAATCCATACTTATTATACATCTTAAATTACGAAATAGATGAAATTGAAAGAAAAAAATGTCGTCAATGCCAGAAAATTAGGGCGAAATAGACGAAAATCTCACAAATAGTACTTACTATCCAAAAATATTATTTATATACTTTTATAAGAAGACACTTCTTTTGAGAAAAATCAGAAATGTGTAAAAAAAATTGTCGTTTCAAGCTTCGAACACTAATAATTCCAAACAATTAACGGGAAACTAGAAGCTATTGGGGTATTTTACTGGCGACACCGTAAAGCAACAACTTATGCTGTCAGAAGCGCATAAAACATTATTCAGAATTGGCAATAATCATAATACTAAATTTGAGATTTACATAATAATGACTAAATATTTGTACATTTAAACAGAGTGTACTGTCAGCGATTGAGGTAGTTGTCGGGCCTTCTACATCATTTTGATTTCAAAATTTTTCTCTGAGTTCCCAATTTCCAGGTTGTTTGGATTTGAAACCCTCCAAAGGTTTATACCTACGTTTTGAGATTTTATGAGCCAGTTGCTCTGGAGCTCAGCAAATTTTTACAACCAATTTTAACAACAGATTGGGTATACCTGTTCGACACATCTAATACCTTTCATGTGCCTCTGTATACCCATGTTCTGGTTAAAACTTATAAAATTCTTTGATCTAGAGTTCGGCTGAAGCTGTTATTGTAAAAGTGGCTCGTGAACCAAATGGAACGTAAAATTATATATAAGATACAGAAGATGATTTTTATATTGCCCTTGGTAACCAGAGTCAACTCTATAATGATTTACAATAGCATATAACATTAACTTACGTAGATATAACTATAATTTCTCTGGGACGTAGTAAAAAGACTAATAATATTGAAAGTACATAAACTGGGTACTGGGCCCATAACCTGTATTTATTTTATATTTTATAAAATATTTATAGGCATATCTTCAGCTATGTAAAAAGACTATATTTTTTCTTTAATTGACAGTTAAGCTGTGAGGCCTAACCACCACCTAAATCGTAGACTAAAATGATTAATTTAAAATTGAAATTGATAAAAACTAATATTTAAATTTTGTTATGGTTTATGCATATCGTGCAGGGATATTTGCAAGTTAAAATAGTTCAAGTCAATATACAATATTAAGATATAAAATTATACAATCTATGTTACAGGGTTAAGGCCCAGATTTTAATCATCGCATTCTTCTAACAGTTATTTCTGAAGATATTAGTTATTTTTGTATCTAAGGCGTAAAGTGCTAGTTTGGGCTACAATCACGACAAACAATACAGTCCCATGTCCTATTTCGGAAGTGTAAAAAATAGTATATCCCACTCGTGACTAAATTTTTTAGTACATTTGTCGTTTAGTTCCTGAATGAATTAACTGCGAAGATATCGAGTAATTTTTTATTTTATTTTCATTATCAAGAATCGCTTTTGTATCCAATCTGTGGTGCAAGCACAAAGTCGCCTCATTTTAGGGCTGTAGTTAGGTGAATGGCAATAGTCATACTGTTATGTACAACATAACCCCTTCCAAATAAAGTTGATCTATTCCCCTGTTCATTACTTTTGAAAGGGAAGGCGATGCAAAATATCAAGCAAAAGAAAAGAATATGAATACAACAAGACAACTACAGCGTTCATGACACGTAATAATAAATTTCTGATATAAAAAAAAAAAATTAGTAAATTAATTCCTTTTTAATAATTTTTATTTCGTACTTCTAGCAAATAAAGATCTGTGCTTTATTTCTTTGAGAAGACAAAAGATAAAATAATTGTGGTAAAATATTTATCGTTTCATCAAAATATTGTTTTGTGAAATTCTCTAGTTAAATGCAACTCGCGGAGTATTACATTTGATAATAAAACTTTATCACTGTATGGTTAGAAATAGATAACACCAAAATTCAAACTTTAACAGAAAAAATTCAAATCTAATCAACATTCAAAAAGTCCACGCATGTGCGTCAATGCAATTCGTTGATTGGTCAAACCCATGTAAACCATTAAACGGTTAAAAACAATCGAATCGGAAAATATTTGAATTTCAATATAATTGAAAGCAAAGTGGATTTTAAAAACGAGAGAAAGCAGGAATACTGTCAACCATTTGGATATAGTTTAGGTAGAAGTAGGTACGTGTCGCCTGGTTTGTTAATTTTTCTGTTAAAGTGGTTTCGTCATGTCCTGCAGTTGACATTGGCGCCCTTAGTGATTGAAACTCACCACAGAGCAGTCTAATTATATTTTGTTGTACTATCGATAATTTTCTGCAAAATTGTGTCAAGGCACTTAAAAGTGGTGCCATAAAACGTAAATACATGATATATTTTAATATAAAACAAGTGAACTGAAACTTAAAAGCCACACTTGAAAGATGAAATTGAAAGTAGCTACTCAACAGTGCGCTTCATTCAACAGGTTTCAAGAAGATTTTGTGTATTATCTGCCTGGCACCAAGTAAAAAGAGATAAAGAGATACTTTTCAGCAAAGAAGTCCATTATCTTTTTTAATTTTCATGTTCAGGTATTGTAATTGTAACTAACCTGGTTTTTGTCTGCTGAAAGCCTTCATTGTTTTAATTCCCATCCCGGCATACAGATCCGACGAATCTATGTACATATGTGACTAGATAATGCACGGCGTTATATATTATGTGGAACTTATTACTAATTTAGTAAAAATTACACCACCGATATTTAAAAATAAAAATAGAATCACTCACAATTTCATTCAAGTACTTGTTCATCTTATTAGGTAGCAATTTTTAATAAACAACAAACTTTTGAACAAACAATTTTTTCACATCCACTTTGTTTATATAAATCGGTGTGTCCATTTTTGTGTCATAATTGCTGGTAAAATTTTAAAATATTCACGATTCCTTCATAATATGATCGAAATGGATTATTGCAAATGTTCCCCTTTTCTTTCGAATCGTAGTCACTGAATCTATTTTAGCTCAGCTTAAAATAAACCACAAGACAGAAGACCAAGTTAATATAACTGTGATCTGTACTGAATTGTCCGACTCATTTTGACACAATTTTTTGTTGTCGAAATGCAAAGAAAGCACCTTTACTTCCTGTAGTTTTTCAAAATAATTCAAAATACACTAAAGCACCGTTCTTAAGAGATTACCGCACGATATGTATTAATTACACCAAATTACACCAACTTGCTTGACGGTTTATAAAATTTTAAATATAAATCACTTTCGATTTCTTTAAATAAATTCAAAAGTCGTTAAAGCATTAGTGTATCGGTTCGATGTATTCGTTTTAACAATAATTTATCCGGTTTGTTTATAAAATTTAAGAACTTTCCACTTGAGCAAAGCTCACGATCGCGTGATATTCAATAAAGACACAAAGAAATATTGTGGAGCGCACCTGTACAACGCAAACTTCAATGGCTTGTGAAGTCTCAAAAACGTCGCTACTCCCTCCATGTGTTCACCAACTTATGAATGAATACTCTCCAAGCGGGTGCCCGTAGTGCGGGGAATGTTCGGAAACGTACGGAGCCGTGAGAAAAACTCGAATGACCGAAGCTGGTCGTTTCCTATCTCACCTGGTTGCTTAATAAATAATATTTCAGACTAAAATGTTTTTTGCCTAATATTTTAATTATGATAATCGAATCGGATGTGTGGTTTTTGACCTGCTATCGGCTGTGTGGTCGATCATTTATAATACCGCTTTACCATGCACTGTTCTCTTTTGCAAATATTTTGTTTTGCTTGGATCATACTGCCGCAAATTTATTATCGATGGTTATTATTTTGAACTACACCAGTTTTTTTTTACATCCAGAATAAACCGAATTGTTAAAACACTAAAATTAAAACATCAATGAGAGCTATTCTTACTTACAAACTAAAAATAAAATTTATCAACCTGCTATGTTGCTGTGTATGTTATATTATAGCAGGCATATCGTTCTAGTAGTTCTTCCCGTTGTTGTTTGAGAATAAAGCTCATTCATGGTTTTACACACCTGCATTTACGTAGACTTAAAATTTGAGTCGTAAAATTCTCAGAAAAATAGTAATACGAAAGGTATTCCTTTACAAATCCATAGGTAACGGAGAACGTTTTGTACCCTCACAAATTGTTGTACAACTAATCGAATTAAAAATATTTGATTGCATACTAAGAAAATAAGGTAAAACGTCGTCAACTGAGCTTCGATCTTAATCTTACTAATAAATAGTTATATCAGATGATGCTCGAAGAAGATACAACAGTGTTTCGAAGCGTGGAATAAAATTAGCATAGGAGACTGATAATATCGTCAATAATGGACAGCTTTGAAATATTCATCTGAAATTATCTAGATAACCTGTCCTAGAGCAACATTTAGGAAGTTGTTTTAACTGTAAATCTGCAAGGAACTTGATTGTCCAACATAATGTGGAATCGATTTATCCAAGACTACTTTATAGAAATTCGCTCTTGTAAAGACGCTAAAATTTAAATAACCAAATAGGTTCGCATGTCCCATAGACCGACCACGTTGGTTTATTTTTATGAAAAAATACCTGACACAACTGTGCTAAATTTCTGGCATAATCAACATTCGTGTTATGTAAGGGTAGATGTGGACCGGAAACGGTAGGGATCCCACCCTCGCATAGCCGCCGGAAGTGTATGGTGACCTTGCGTAGAGGCTATAGCTGTCACCGAGCCCCCTCGAGATCCTTATAGTACGCATAGCTCTACACATGGTACATTTCTCAAAAAAATCAAAAAACTATTTTCAAAATTCTACCTATAACTGCATCTACTGCTGACATCATACATAACTGGATTATATACTTTAAATTTAATAATAATTTTTTTTAATATTAATTAAAATCAAAGTTGCAAACAATAAAAGTCATAACGTCAACAAGTGTTACTCGTTATGTAAATCGATAAAATCTACATATAATATAAGAACTATGAATATGCAAGAGTCGCGGGGCATTGTCATGACAGAATTGACTTACCCTGACCCCTACGTTATCGGCACATTTGAATATCATCCGACAACCACTTGTTGACAAGAAATAGCTATACGCACTGTCCAAAAGGTTTCTTACATACATTTTATTTACTTGACGAGTTTTGCAAACCAACCATCACGCTACAAAGAATCCATATCAAGTTTATTCTACCAATGGGGTCCTACACATTTACATTGCTTGATGCCCAATTAAAGGACATTGTATTTCTTCTTTTAATCATTCTATTTGTGCACCAAATTTTAACCTTCTAGTTATTGAAAAAAAATCGTGACTTGGTAGTACATGATCGTGATAATATTTTCAATTCATCTTAATCAAGGCTCAAATATGACTACCTTAGTTATGAATTAATAAAGGAGTAAAACATTAAATTTCAGCTTCTGATTAAGTTAAAGAGACGTTTATCTTATTAAAATCTTTAAAGCTGTAATGGTTAAACAAAAGTACTGCAAGTGTGGGAGCAAATGTATAGTAGTAGAGCAGAGATAACAGGCTGAAGTTAAGATGAGTTTCAGCTAGTGCTACGTCACAACGGAAGTTGTTCATCATTCTACGCAAACCTCAGGCTGTTCGACATGCCCCTCGGCTACCAAAACTGTGTCGTAGGAGGGGAAAATTAAGATATTATGATCAGCTGGTGCACTATTTTATTTGGGTCAAAATGTGTGTCAAAATTCTTACTCTTTCAAATTGAAGATGTAATCAACAAGTATTTTGATTTTGAGTAATTTTTGAATATCGAGTATGTTGTTTTAACGTAGGGTTACATCCTATATTATTACTTCCTGTGTAAAAATAAATAAATATACACGTTCCACGTTGTGCCTATAAGGAAGTTCCCAAAAGTTAAAAAATGTGTAAGCATAATAATAATTATTATTACAACTCACGCAATTTTTGAAAAGTTTTTTCCATCGTCATACCACAACTATGATTTGTATTAACAAGTTTAATTATTGTATGAGACGAGACGACTTCTAGATGGCTACAATGCGAAAAATTTACTAATATCGCTTATAAAGAATTTTAATGAAAGTAAAAAAGTTCCAGTTTCCTGTTAAGCAAGAAATCTTTGCACGAGGTGAAAATTGCAATCTCTTGTGATCCAATCGGAGCCAATGGATGCATAATTAGATTTTACGCAAACATATTCTTAAGAATGCCAGTCGACGGTGCCATAAAAGGTTAAGAAGTGGTTTGTTACAGCTGAATTGTTAGTCAAAGAGTACATAGACACACAAAACAGGATACGGGAGATCTGGATTAAAAAGGAAGTCGTAGCTATAACGTCATAACAAATAGTTTTACAGTATTGTATACCATCAGTTCGGGTCAATGGGCACGAGCTTACTAATGGTTTATGACTAATTCAATTTTCGTTCCGAAATATCAAACAAAAAATATGCAATTAAAATTTGTACAGTGTATAAGCAGGCAGGTAGAAAATCTCGACATTCAAAGTATTGGATTTTTGTTATAAATTTTAAACTATTTAGCATTTGATATTAAATTATGGTAATGAACACAAATAGTACCTACTAATTACATTACTCTCGATCGTGATGAGTGGTTAGAGAAGCAGGATGTTATAGTGATATGGTAAAGAGTTGGGAGTTGTGATTGGCCAAGGGCTCAAGGACATTATGGCTTATTGTTGTGACTTTGAAACTATAATGATCGTGTCGATTCGACTAGTATGATAAGATTAATCAAATTGTAATTACCCACCCAGAATAAATTACTTGTCACAAATACAAATCTACATAAATTGTATTTAAATTATGTATCTACCTACCACAGAAACATTTTTATTTATTGTTGGTAATAACAAAAGAATTATTTTTTAATTTGCAAATCTTTTCACAATTTAAAGCGAATTTATGATATTGGCGATTAATTTATTGCAAAATTTGTCATAAATAATTAAGTTCATTGCTAATAACAAATAATGAACAAGGAAGATTGCAGACAAATAAAATATATTAACTGCGTAGAAAATCTGAGCAATATAAATTTTTATACAAATTATTGTGGTTTTCAAGAGGCAAAATACTGGAACTAACATTAAATTAATAATAGGATAGGTCCCTTTTAGCGACAATCAAGGTTGAATAATATTTAAAAAATTATCGATTTTCCGATAATAATCAACTATAATAAAATATCACTTAATTAATGTATAGTGAAATTTTACGAGATAATGAGAGGAGGACCCCCTATAGATAAAGATAAAATAAATAAAAAACCAGAAACGCTTAAATTTTCAGTTTATTTAGATAAACATTGGTCATTTTTTCATATCAGTGTTTAGTTTTGTCTAATAAAATATCTGCAGAATTTTTTGAATTTCTGATAAGCAATTTCATATTTTCTCTTTTGATGTCGACGGTTATAGATTAAACCGCAAATGTTAAAGATTCTTCAATATCTAAACATTCGGATAATATTATAAATCATACCGAGATATTGTCAGGAAAATTCCAAAAATTATCAATCTTCTAATAAAAGCTTATTAGATACAAAATTAGAATAAATTGGAAATAAACCTAAACGTGTCAGTTTTTAAATACATTGTTTGAAGCAGCTGGATATCGAAATCTAGATTTTTTAAACGGTAATACAAATAACTATTTTTCCGTACCAAGAGGGGAGATTTTTATTGGGGTTTAAACCGAGATAAATAAAAACAAGCAGTGTACGGAAATAGAAGCTTTTCATACGCGTTTCACACAATATTTTTTCTGCTATTATCTGAATTAAGAAACAAAACATTTTTTACTTGTTACAGAGTATTGATTTGCAAATCATTTTTGTTTGCAATAAGCAATTATATACTAGGGTAGATATGTTGTGTGGAAAAGTAAAACGCACTGTTTTAATTTTTACTTTTCTGCACTAGTGCGGAAAAACTTTAATTTAGCTTACTCGAACATTAGTAGAAATAAAAATATATTATATTACGGGCTCATCAGCAAAAAGTAAAAACTATTTCCTTGTACAATCTCCAAAAGCGATTCTTGAGCTGGTAACGTCCACTACAATATTTTTGTAGAGATTTTTGACAGGTTTGATAACTGCATTACTAAAAGCAATAGTAGCAGTCTAAAGAACAAGTAAATTTCAATCACTCTATAGCAGGTGATTCTAGCACCGTATAGCACCACCGAAGAGACTTAAAAAAAAATTTTAATTTTCCATGCGAAATTTAAATTCTTTTTTAAATGCAAGAGGTTGTCGATAGATAACTGTACTAAATTGAAAGATATAATAAATAGTAATTTTTGGTTTTTTTAAAGCCAATATAATTTATTAAGCTTTCCAATTTACAAGTACAATCCGTTGATAATCGGTTAGAAAACCATGATATAGTACATTATTATATTAAAGTAAATTTTGGAATTTGCTTAGGATATTTTATTAATACAATAAACTCAAAAATTATACAGTTTCCCCCAGTTTAGATAGGTATTTAAAAATTTAAAAATAATTTTCGAAATTTATTTTTATAAATTTATAAAAAAATTATAAACAGAGAAACTATGCTACCGAAAAACTTGTAATAACGTCCTTAGGTTGGTAGGATGGTATAAAAAGTTTTATCCAGTGAAAAATGTATTATTAGATCTGTGGTCACATGCTAGAAGGGAATAAGTATAATAGGAATCTATGCAGACTTATTCCCTTCTAGCATGTGACCACAGAGATAATATTGGCTTTATTGAAATGTTTTTTCTCATATTTTTTGTGTCGCAATTTTTTGTTAAATCGCGGAAAGATTGAAAAAATTACTTTTGTTACTCAATTTATATGTACATTTCAATGGTAGGTAGGTCCTACTTATGATAATTAGATGAATAATACCCGATATCAGATTTATCGTAGGTGTGTAATGCAGCAAGTGATAAACAAAAATTTATCTTAATTTAAAAACATAAAAAGCGAGATATGTTTAAAATGAGTATAATTAAAATAAATAATAATAAAGGTCAACGGAAGTAATAGTTGTGTATTTTGATTTTTAACGTCCGTCTTGTCGCGGATTAAAAAAATGCCTTGCATAATTAATTCAGAGTTAGTAATAAATTTATTATAGCAAGAAATTTAATTTAAGGTTTTCTTAATTATACCGGCTGAGTTAAGATACTTTGTTATGGTCACATAAAATACGCTTATAAAAAACGTGTGAGTCAGGCTAAATCAAAAGAAAGCACCCAAGTGGAACTTATTCTCTGCAAATAAAAATATTTTAACAGATAATGTGGAAGAAGGCTATTGTAGAACATAATTTCGTTTTTGCTTTATAAATAAGACGACATTAATTTTTAATTAAACTCGATTAAACTTTTACAAATATTCTAAAATTTTAATTTTGACTCCCCCTCCCCATGGCGCACATGATGCAATTTTTAAATAAATTTCTTGGTACTGAGAAGAAGCAGGTAGGTACACTGCTTAATTTTGGATATTCCCAATTTTCAAAACAGTATTTTAAAATTTAAGGGTTAGAATAAGCAGAACCTTCAATTACAAAAATAAAATAAAACGGAAAACAAAATCAATGCGTATTAGGTAGTAGCCAGACTAACAATGCAATAAGTAGTATTTAAATTCTTTAAAATTTATTAGTTTACAACTTCCTTCTCGGATTTATTTTTACATCTGTATTAGGATGTTGTAAATAGTAATTTTACGAAAAAAAAATAATAAAAGTTTAGAATTTTACTGAGAATTGAATTAATTTTAATTTCAAAGAATTCGGAATCCAGTAGGGCAACTACCTCCCTTTGTTTTGTTTTTACAATGCAAAAGTAGTTCAACTTTTTTATCCAAATGATATTTGTAAATAAAGTTGTTTTTTAAAAATATTATTGCAATTAAAAGTGCTCCCTTTAGTTATAAATATAATGAACCAAATCTGTGGGTACATTGAAGTTCGTTCTAGCCGGGCACTAATATAAATGAAAAGAAAAAACGTATCATTTTATAAAATGAGTGAGCCAAATTTTGTTAGGTTAGTAGAGAAATATTATTATTTCCTACTGTTTGAATCAGTGGCGGATGGTGACTTTTTGGCGCCCGATGCTAATTATATTTTAGAGGCCCCTGGTAGGATATTATGGGGGGGGGGGGGGGCGGTGACGTTTGCCTAGTATAAAAATAATGGTAGGTATATGTAACAGGTAAGAAAAAAATTTATTCTTACTATCAAACTAAATATCGTAAAATGAAATATATATCTAATTTTAAAAGTAAAAAAAATATATGTTACATTTTGACTAAATCGGGAGTTTATAAGTTCACTTTCAAATGATTTCAAACATATATCGGTCATTCAGGTAGATCTTTCCAATCCCGTCCGACTTGGAGACAGAAAATCAATTAGACACCAGTTAGACATTAATCACAAACAGGGGGGGGATACGAAATTTTACATGTATAGCCAAAAAGTAAAAAACTAGAATTTTTAGAAGCTATGGAAATCAATAAATTGAAGCAATCGTTCTTGTTTTTAAACAGTCAATCTGATGTGAAAAAAACTCATCTCTATTATTATATCTTCAAAAAAGAATTAACTCCCCCCCCCTTAAGGTTGACCTATAAGAATGCTTTTTCTTTATACAACTATTCTTATTAAATCACTTTCCTAAAAACTCCCTTATTTTTTCAAAAATATTTTTTTTCACCACCCTAAACAACAATTAAACGGATTCTATTTAATTTCCTTTCTAGTTCATCGCCTGATGACACCATAGTATAATGAAAACGTTTGCAATTTTTTATACTTACAGTGTATTTTATTTCTAAAACGTGTGTGTGTATTTTTCGGGTTTTCTAAAATATTGATATGCTTAATATCGAGTTACACTACCTAAACGCCTAAACCACGTATCAATCAATTATTATTTTATGGATAATTTAAAAAACAAAGCAAAAGCAACTGATTTTCATAAAAAGGGAAACAAATTCAATTCTATAAAATAACGAGTAAGGTTTGGGGGCCTCTATGGAGCTCTCAATGATCGGGGGTCTAATATTCAATGTTCCAGCATTTTAAGCTTCTCTATAAAAATTTAATTAAATTAAACAAAATTTTATAATTTGCGTTTGCTTTTATGTTCTTTGAAAAGGAAAGATAATAAACAAAACTGAATTCTATAAAATAATAAGTAAAGTCTTGGCTCTTAGGGGCCCCTCAATGATCGGGGGCCCGATGCTCCAGCATCGTAAGCATCCATATAAATCCGCCACTGGTTTGAATGATATGTAACACGATCACGCAGGTTGTGCGGCCTGAAGGCCGCACTGACTGATCAATCTTTCAAGACTTCCCAATTTCTTAGATTAGTAACTTAACATTATTCTATCAGAAACTGATAAAATTATCAATTGCTATTATCAATATAATTTATTATTAAGTAGGTACATTTTGTTAGTTGAAATTTGGTACAGGTATGTGCATGTAAAAATAGTTGTTTGGCGAATTAAACTGATATACATGTAATAATTCCAGTAATAGATTACTCACAAAATTTTACCCAATGTTTGAACAGTAAAAGCGTTTCATTCGTTGGTACCGATTTATCTGTTAATTTGAAGTTTACCTTCAATTAAGAAATCATGCAATCATGCTAATTTAACAATTGGAGCGAAGGAAAGTCGTCATCATTCATATTTGATGAATGTATTTTGTAAAAGTGATAATTGTAATTGTAAGGGATTTTACACATACATCATAAAATATTGACAGATAGCAATGTAAATAGATAATTATCCGGTTGGGGAATTTAACGAATGCTTCAAGTATGTTGACACAGCGGCTTTAGGAAAGAACTTTTTTTATCACGTAAATTATTATATATTTCAAAAAATTATATATTTAACAGAAAGAAAAGAAACAAAACTATTAATTAATACAAAAAGAAAATGTAGGTACTTATAAGAGTATAATTATTTTATTTTTTAAATATTGCAATAAATTGATTTGATAAAAAATTCGAAAACTGAAAGCTGAAAGATGAAAAATGAATATAAGGGGTAGGCAGCATTTTAAATACATTATTACAGTATTTTATATTTAACATATATATATTTTTTTAAATACATTTTATTTTAGACTTTGAATTTCCAATACAAATTCAATTTTGTATTTTTTTGTAACTATGATGAGGAATAAGAAAATTTACATACTGTGGGTATGTTAAATACTGTATTTTGAATGTTGCTATGTATTTTGCCCAACCCTGGGTTCCTGAATTTCAGGATTATTTTGGAATTGCATCTGAGATTCAGAGTAAATCTAAAAGAAAGTATTGCAAAATTCGTTTGCTACAGCATTCATATAGAAATTAGTTGTATTATCTTGCATTGCTACTGCTTTCGACCTCTCTATAACATCTAAACTCCTTTATATTTTAATTTGATTGGTTGTTGCAAGCTCTTGCAATGCCAATCTCGAATGCTAAGTTCGCTTTCAGACTGTCAACTACGCCACACAGTTGGTGATTTCATTATGTATTATTATTTTAATAATAATTATTTTGAATTTATTATCCCATTTAATTGAGCAGGTCAATATGTTATTGTAACTGCGTAGAGCTCTTGGCCGAGCGGTATATTTGTGCGATCGTTTGTTTATGTGGTTATTCTTTTTATTTTTTATTTACAATTATTGAATCATTAAATCCACTATGGTCAATATTATTATTATTAAACAAGCAGTGAGTCAGAGCAATATATACAATTTAAATACATTTTAGAACGCCGATTTTTTCTCTAAAAGTTTCTCCCCAATTTAGACGAACTCAACACAAAGAAGGTGAAAAGTTGTGCTCAAATGGAGGCCTTCGGGGAGCGACTTAACGCTTCGCTACCCAACACACATGCCACTGGCTGTTTGTTTTTAATGGTCATTACATGTAAATACAATAACTATGAAGCTAACTCGTCGTTATGTTTATGTACAGTCGCATCATAAGTGACCATCGCAGATTTACAGTGTCAGCAACATTTTCGTTGTTCAATTATTCAAAAAAAAATTATGAAAAAAACTTTTCGTTGTCACTGTGCTAAGGTTTTCCAAAAAGTAGTTTGTCCAATCTAAAACCGTACTTTTAGTCTGCATAATTTATTAATATTCATAGAAGTGTAAGCAACTATTGGTTCCATTTACATAAATTTCCATTTACGCTTAGTTAAAATTATTCAATTGTTAATTATATTAACAAATTTTAAATACAATACTCATATTGGTATCACGATGTCAGCATGGCTACCAAAGTCAGAAACACGTAACTACCTATAGGAATGGCCTATCCAATATGAACTATTTTATATTTTGAAAGATAATTATTTAAATTTGGCTCTAATAAAGTTTGTTACTTATTTTACTGACCGTGCGTTTAAATTACACTTGTATAAATTGTAAAAAAAAGTAAGTTATACGATTGTGTTAGAAACAATAGCTCGTTATCTATTGTGGGAAATCGCTCGGTATAGCTCTCAGGCCGGTGTCTGCGCCACTCGACTCCATTTTGAATTAACTTAATTTTTATGTGCAATCATCGTAAACGGCACTAATTTAAATGCTAAAACAAAATTATCAACCGGATATTCTTAATGTCCTTTACTTGACCTTTGTATAAAATAGTTACTTTTGAGTAAATGTAGGAACTATGTTGAACCGTGAAAACTTTTTTCCTTTACTTCCAGTCATCCATCACACCAGTACATTATGTGTACGTATGTTCAAAATTAATTAATATTTTGCTTAACTACTTAATTAGGTACCTAGACCAATTAAACGTGCTAAATTTAGTTATTGTTGAATGCAAATGCGTTGTAGCAAAAACGAAGATAAAGGTTAATCAAACGATATTAAAAATTAGAGATTATGGTTCGATTAAAATTCGTATATTGAAAAATAAATTTAATTAAATAAATATTTAGGATATTTAGAACGTTCCAGTAAACCATTGAGTGCTGTTGGAGTACCTTTCCAGATTTCGAAACCTTATAGTTCCATTAATTTTTTAATACTTTTTAATTAGCAAATATAAGATCAGTCGCATGAATGCAATATAACTTAAACCTAACTAGGGTATTCAAATAAATAAGCCCTAGACAATACGAAGTAGCTGCAAGGCATACATGTATGTGCATGGTTGCCTTCTTTGCACGAATTAACTAGCACTTTGAAATTCAAACCGATAATGAAGTTGGAATCTATTGAGCCGATTGATCTTGCAGTCGTTCATCTTTGCTAATAATCTTTTTACTATGCCCGCTCTATTGACACAGTTACACTATGTATACATATAATACAATACTCGTACTTTTAATTTAAATGGTTTTGAATGATATCGAATCCTTTGAGTTAGGACCATCAGGATTGCCTGTTCTATACTCGACTGGTAGACACACCAGGCCGCCAGTGTCGTGAGTAAACAACGACCTGAGACGTGCCGGGATCAAGAAACAATTACTTGATTTTAATCGAATTCCTACATTCATTTTTTTATACTTAATGTTATTGTTAAGTCAAAAGGTTAGTCTTAATATAACAGACTTGAAAAAGAAAATTATCATGATGTCTGTGGGCGCGGTCGGGCTCGGCGGATTACCGGACCGTGGTTCCGCCAAAGTGGTCCCCTTTTGTGCACCTTCTTGTCTCCCTTATGACCTCTTAACATACCCCTCGCGTCTTACCTTAAATGAATAATTATTTCTTTGTAACTATTTTGGAAATGTAGATGTTCCCAGAACACCACATTAATGTTATTTGAAAGTTGCTTATAACTTCTTCTTCTTTCAAATAATTTTGAAAAAAATGCAGTCGATATGATAAAGCTTTCAGACGACAAATGATGAAACTGTTATAGAAAACAATGACTGACGTAAAAAACATAATTTTTCGAACAAAAACACTTTTATATTTTTATGAACAAAGAGGTTATTATAAAAGCAAACATTTGCGTAAATAACATCAAACTATATACCAAACACACACAAGTGTCAAAGCATTCATGGGAAAAATTTAAGCGCAGGTGCTTTATTTGCAATGCAAATTAGTTTTGTTAGATATTAAGTTTCAAGTTGGAAGAGTTATTATTTATAAATTTTGATTAACAGGTACATACGCTATTACTTTAAATTATATTTAATTAATTCTCACCGAAAAAATTAAATGTTCAAAATTGGAGCAATTATGGAGGTAACAGAATTTTCTCGAGACGAAATGGTTGACCATCTATACATTTGATTGTGGGTAGAATCGATTGATAAATAAATTACCTCAATAAACAGGATTAAATCTATTAACGAGAGTCTAATCCGTGATAACAAAGAAGTACATAGTTGAAGTAATAGCATTTCAAGAGTATACAAAGTAGCTTGACATTAACAACTATAATTATTACACCAATTTTATTTTCGAAGCAAAATGCATCAATATACACTGAACATTGGTCAGGTAATAATAATGTTTTCCCATTGTTTGCAGATCATTAGGTTTTATTTCTATGTATATGCTGAAACATTAAAATTAAAGGCCACGTGTGTTTCCACCATCGTCGGTAAATTAGAGCAGCGTGGGAAACATAAAATAGTACAACAAAATGGACTTTTCGTGTTACCAAAAACGTCTTGTATTTATTACACGTTTAAAATCTATAAATAACAATTGTTAATTTGTTAATGTCTTATTTAACAAAACTTAGCATAAATTATGGTCTTCCTGTTTTGAGGGTAACCAAACTCTTACTCTCAATATTGAGATAATATCTGAAGAAATTAAGAAATTATTATAAACAAATATTATGGATTAGACTTTCATTTAAATCTGCATTGGTCAAAAATTTAAATCCTGTTAATATACAAACATACTGCATACATACATATATTCCCGCTTCCATGTTTTGCGAAGCGTGTCAATATATACAGGTGGTTTTTTTAGTGTGGGAAATTTTTACAGGTGTGCTCAGTTGCGCACCACCCCCTTTTTACAGGCATGTGAATATAAACAATTCGAATGAATTACGACAATTAATACAATTCTTGGTACCAAATTACGAATTATACGTCTATAATTCAGCCAAAATAAATTTCTCTTGATAGGCAATAAACCAAATTAGTGCAAGTATAATTTTAATAATAAAAACGCACATTTCGTAACAATACGAAAGACAGTTAGGTTAAAAAATTTACGAAACGAATTAACTAGGAACTGTGAAGAATTGTTTTAAAAACAGACAATGACTATTTTACCATTAAATAAATTGGAAACTATTAAGCCATTAAAGCGTTACAATATTTTTAATTTATTTAATCAGAATACCTAATAGAAGTTTTAAAATGTTAATAGAGAAAAAACAAAATGGAAACGAAAAAGCGGGAAAAACAAAATAACGTACCAACATAAGTAGATGAAATCAATACATGGGCCCAATTAAATGTTCGTAAACTTTACCACTGTATCTATAGGAAATCCCTAATTGATGATAATGGTATTATCATCAAGTTAAACCGATATGCACTTCTATTATTATAATCAGCCTCGACAAACACCAAATCTCAGTCGTGATGAACGCGAATGTAACAGCAGGAAATTAGAAATGTGTGACCATTGCTTACCAGATTTCTTATCAATTTTGCTTTATCACAAAATGTCCGCAAAAGGAAGGATGTGGCTGACTCTATCTTTGTTCAAATGTGCGTAGTTTATTGTTTTAATTTAAATAAAATTAATTATTTGCAATTTGAAAGCAACCAGAATCAGAGAAGATTTTTTGGTATTACCCATCATTGCCTGGGAAATACGTAAACCAAATGGAATTAAAATTTTAAAAAATATACTACAAAATATTGAAATCTCAGTTCAACATTTAATAATACATTATTGAAAGCTTTGTATCATTTCTGATAATTATGAAACATTCATCTAGTTCTAGATAGAGTCCAGGGTTCATATATTTAATTTTGATGAAGAGGGGAGAATCATTTCAAATGACTCCGATCCACTATTGCATTCGCAGTTTACTGTGCACACTGCATATGGATGCATTGCACTCTGTCACTTTGACCCTCGCTATGTAATATACTGTAGTGCTCTTTCTCTCTGTCCTCTTACTAAAAATAGGTCGTTGGTTCTCGAAAGTAAAATGGTTACATGGAAGACAATAAAAAACTGACAATCTAACAACGTATTTATTTGCAACCTGAACAAACAAGAACAATTTCATAAAAGCAGGACTTACACGAAATTCGCTAGACAGCACGTGTAACTCGGGCACTTTCTTCAAATATCTTCTTACAGAAACTTGTCTTGGTATTCGCGTTGTCAAACTTCGTAATCAATGAACTTTCCAAAAAAAAACCTCCTTGGCTAAAACACACCTCCACTCCAACTTATCGGTTTGTAACCACACGACTTGCTTCTATAGCTCTCAAATTTCAACTTTATACTATCACTTGCCTCTCGGACTCTCTATTTACCATCCCCCTATACGACTTGCCTCTCTGGCTATCAATTTACGACTGACTGTTCTCTTCTTTATTTATCTTTTTTTTTATCTCCTTGGTTTTTCTTTCCGTGTTCAATTTTTATTGGTTCTTGCTATTTCCCTTTATTTTTCAAAAAAATCAAGATTAGAATTTTGTTTATGTTCCGCTGCTTGTGCTTGTTCGTGTACTGCCCAGCTGCATTCGTGTAAGTCGCTAAATAACAATAAATAAATAAAATACACACATTAAAAATTTTACAACAATGAATTAATTTACTGCAACATCAAACTTAAACTAAACAATGTAACTAAAACTAACGAACAAACTTAACATGAAATGGAAAATAATTTTGAAAACGGAACAAAAATCCTGCCTTTATTGTTCATCAGGTTGCAAAGTCAGTTCTTTATTTCTAAATTACGCAACTCACTTTCCATTTCTTTAACAGAACACAACAATACTATTAGACAGATTTTACAATATACACTGAGAGAAAGAAATTGCTTAATCAAACGATAAACGATTCAACCAACAAATTTTTTGCATTGCGGGTGGCGAATGCAAAACGTGCATTAAACTAATGCAAATAAAATGTTAACTTTTTTGCGTTATTTTAACATGAGAAGTATTTCCTTGAACGTTCTCGTTGTGTTAATTGAATCAAAATTTACTACACTATAAAGCTATCAGTTTCTTTAAAGGGACGTATAGTAAAAGGTTGATTCAACATTCCGCACTTTTCGAACTAACCAAGTAGGTATATTGTATCAACCATTTCTGTGCATTAAATTAAACAATTTATTCTATTGTTTGAATTATTTTAGGTTTTTGATGTTACTTATTGTAGTATATGGGGAATTATGGGTTGGTGGGGGCGTTGGTCATGTGCCAGGTGACGCTGAGCAAGAAAAATGGTTGTCGTTGTAAAAAATATTATGTGTAATTGTTAGAAAAATATAATTACGCTAATATAAAGCGTAGCATTATTTCTAGAGTAAACATTACACTAACTTATTGTGGTATTAAATCAAGCACTCTAAATTGAATGCGTATATCCAATGTTGAACCATCACAATAGGTGTATTACTGTATTAACAGTAGTGCATTTTATGAATAAATAAATTTAAACAAATAATCATCAAAGGTATTAACTTTTAAACAATTATTCATAACTGTAGTATCCATTTTTCTAGCACTTTGCAAACGCACATTTCATGAACACATCAAGGTTATTACGCATCAAAGATCAAACTGAAATATATGACAATAAACTTGCGCAGTGGCTCGCATATTTTTCAAGCTTCTATTCAACAATTTTATTGTGTTAAGTTTAGCTGATTAACATTTCGGTTGCATTGAAATGACATACTAAAATGCTACAACAAGACAAAATAATAGTTTCGTTCAAGAATTTCATTGGTTTTCTTCCAATCTAACTATTTTATTAATTCAACAATAATATCGTATAGAAGCTTATTTGAACCCATTATAAACATTAAATAAACTAATATTTATTTAACAAAACTAATGCATTGAAACAACATTTTTGAATTTATTGTAACAACTAAAAATTGTTTCATTCAACGAAATTTCGTTTAATTCAATAAGAAAAGATTCAACATTTCAGATTCGTTCAATTTACCATCTCTTTTCTCTCAGTGTGCTTAGTAATAAAAAATTTTCACATAAAATTAATTGAATGAAATATAACCCATATTATCAAAATAGAATTATTACTGCCATTACAATGCCATTATTAAAATTTAAAAAAAACATTGATTATTATCTTACCTTACAAGAATGATATAACTTCTTTTTCAATCGAAGTAATTATGTTTATCTACTTTATTTTTTATATAAATACCGAAATAAAATTCTTGAGAATTCGAATTTATTATAATAGTATTATAATAGCTTTGTTTTTTCATCACTCCAAACCGTTTTGAAACTATCAGGAGTAATCATAAATACCATTTTAAACTGCGCTTGCGCCTGACAGTTTCAAAACGGTTTGGAGTGCTGAAGAAACAAAGGTAATATAATATTGCTCTATTACTACTAACAATATAACTTCTTCAAGTCAAATATTTTTATTCAAATTTGTGAAGATTGGTTTAAGAAAATCATTTTATATGATCGTTTGATATAATATATCCATATACTAGACACAATACGATGATAAACGATGTATGTATAACAATAATTAAACTATTTCAATAACGATAAGTACATTGCATATTATGCTCATTAAATATGAGAAATTCATATTAAAATTTCTTTGATTTGACTCTAAATTACAAAAGTCAACCGTATAACTGCATGACTTGACCGACTTTGATCGTTGATCTATAGTTAAATACTGACAGAATATTTTATGTCTGAATGTTAATAATCACAAATGTAAATAATTAAAACTTGCGTGGATATGTGGTAAAATATCGAGATTGTTATAATTAATAAAATTGTAAAATAATCGTAGCAGTGAGCAAGCAATACAAAAATGCTAAATAATTTATTTAAAAAAAAATCATGCAACAAAATTTTAAATTTTAATTACAAACAAGTTTTAAAAATTTCATATCGAATTAAAATAAAATTTTCTATTTTCATTTAATTAGTAAAGAATGCCAAGCTTTGGCCTTCCACACAACAATAAAAGCGCCGCTTTCAATTCAACGATTTTACTTCCATTTAATTACACCATACATAAATACATATCTAATCAATGTAATCTACATAGAAGATCCAAAATTAACACAAAAAATTAAATCAGATGGGTCTTTTATTTGTAAAGTTTAATTTGATTTGCTCAATTGATGTAAATCATTTTATTGGAAAATTACTGTAGCATGCAAGCTTTTAAATTATCGTCCAGTTTTATCTTTTTTAAATAACAAATTTAATGTTCCTTTTATTAATAAGGTACATAATAATAAATTTAATATGAGAGAGGTTGAACTCGTTATACTCGGCCAACAAACTGCATAAAAACTATTGAAAATTCGATGTGATTAAACACCGATTTTATCGCAATTGATTCGTGACGTTTTTTAATCTAATAAATTAATTCACCATAATACCAAACTACCTATACACTGCTTCCAACTTTTAATCGTAATTACTTACTATAAATATTATTAACATATTTTTTGAATTTTTTAATTATCTGAATAGTATATATTTAAATATTATTAATTTTATATATTTTTTAATATTTGCAAAATGCAAACCCAACAGAAAATTTTGAAAATTATATTTTTATATAGTACATATTTACCTAATATTCATTATATTGGATATAGGAAATCACAATACCATAATATTGTGTTTATTTATTTATTTTATATGTTTGATCATCAGCATGCAACGCCCTCCTTTGGCTCGCTTTGATATTAGTGCTACTCAAAAAACATGCTTTTTGGTAAATTTAGAAACATCAAGAAGTACTATTATTGTTCGAGTATGCTACAAATTTTTGTGGCTTTAAAAGAAATGTATTTTACTTGTAAAACATTTTAAGTATCATAATAAAACAATATTTAAAAATAAGTTGGAGAAATTATAAACAGACGAGACGCCCAAAACAGTTAATTTCATAGATAGTACAGTTAAAATCTGATCAAGTTTTCAACTTTTAGTTTTATCAAAAAAATTTTAATTATATAGTCGCCAATATTTCTCAATTAAAATGCTGGCACAATAATTTACAAAAATAGCATTTCAGAAGCTTAATTAATAATGTTAATGAAATTATTGAATTAAATAACTTGCGCGATTAGTGTTGAGTCATTATAATTAAAATGCAAATGCCAATATAGTGTAATAATTTTAATATTATCTAGTTAGTACTATATTTAACACAATTTTATTTTTATTATTGAAATAAAAATTGTGAGGAAGTGGATCGATAAAATCTGAATACGGTTAAACTATATAAAAATCCTAGATGAATGAATAGCGAAGACTGAAGTGCTTTAATCTCTAGACCTCCAAGCCGCTAGACAATCGTGGGCAAAAGGGAAAAAAACCATTACGAACTAGCGCTGGACTATCACACACCCGCTATATTGTAATATGTCGTTTGCATAATTTTTTTCAACATTTATTTTATATAAATACTAATATTTCCTGTTGTCTGATTGAGTGTAACCCTCGGGCGTACGTAGTAGAAGTATACTGACCCCGCGAACGTACCTCTTTCATTCATTGATCGTGGGAACGCGAGAAATAGCCCCAGGGTGTTATAAATCTGAATCGCAGCAGCTTCTGTTTTTCTCCAACTTACACTTGGTCGTAAGAGGTGAAAGGATCGCGTTTTTAGTGCTTGCGAATTTAACTTGGCGCCGCCAGCTACCGTAAGTTTTATTGCACCACATCGACTCGTAATGTTATGTAGAATACCTGGACATATTGATAATACAGTTATTTCTATGTCAGATTTTATAACAAATTAATGCTAATTAGTACCAATTACATATTTAATAAATTATAACGAAACAAGCGAAAACTAAAGAATTTTCGTTATAGTATTCTATCGATTGCTTCACCTTCTTTCTCCAACTGACGTAGGCAAAATGAATAAAAATTAAGAACAACGAAAACTTTGTAAAATACCTTCTGGAGAAGCGGAAAACCAAAATTTTTAATTTGCAAAATTGGGAATAGCGTCCATAACATTAATGTGTAGTTGCATAAAGCTAGATTACTAGACATCTAACCGCCCAAAACACTGTTTTTCATATACTTAATAAAAAAAAACTAGAAAAGTTAATTATGAAAATATTAGCATATTAGTCAGCAGTTGCTTGATAACCTTTAATTATTATTACAAACAAATAAAAACTGTTCTAATCTAGACAGAGAAAATAATAATTAACTACCTATATTATTTTATTCGATAAAATAACGTACACAATACACCGTTCTTTATAATATAGATTTTAAGACGGATAAATAAAGAAATTAAATAAAATTCTGCAGAATTTATTAATTATTTTCCTTTTAGAATTCAGTAATAAAGAAAATTGTTTTCAGAACTGAATCTGGAAAATAATCAATTTTTTTCGTTGTTTTCATTTTATATGCTCAATAACGTAGACCCACAAAATTTTGCCAAATTTAAAGTATTCTGCCATTCTAAATATGTATCGATAGTACATATTTGTCAATTCTGTTGAAGTAATTCATTATGAAAGATAATCCACAGTTTCATTCATTAAAATATTGACATTTAAAAAACCAATACCGTCGATTTTGCAACTTACGTAATTAGCTGCACGTAATACCTATTTATGAATTAAAACGAAGAATCGGCCAACAATTTCCTCTTTATTTACTTTTGCAATAAATTATGTGAATATTCTAAAAATAAAAATTAATGGGTGCACTTTTGCCATTTCAAATGCTCGATACCTATTATGCATATTTATAGCTTTTCAATAAACTGCGCTATAACTTAGGTAAGTATCCCAGCATTAGAATTATCTAAAATGTTAACTCTGATTATTATCTTTCCTGTCTATCTAATTTACATTAATAAAATATTGTTTCCCATGTGCAAAGATTGCACAAGCTAGTCCTGATGAGAAATTAGGTTATATCAGAATTTTTTGTCGTTTTTGGCGCCAATTTCCTGTTGGTGTTCTTGATGAGACCGGTTTATGATGAATAAAATTATGTTTTATAAAAACAAACGTTTGGTATATACTACATAGGTATACTTTATGTAGTATACGTACAATAAAAACCAAAGAAGCTCAGGAGACAGTACGACTTTTCGCACTGGGAGTCTTTTTTTGATACATTTTAGTTTTTTTATTATTTTTTTAATTTTTATTTTTCCAAATTTCACTTAATATTAATTTTCTTTTGTTTTTTGATTTTCATGATTTACAATATCTTCCTTGTTTCAATAATTTATTCTAAGCTCCTATTTTTGTTTTTAAATTACATTATTATAGTTATCAAGTTATATTTCAAAATTTTATTGTAATTATCTACATAATAATTGAATGTAGTTCACTACAGAGTGCATCTTTTACGTACTACTACCTAGAACCTAGTTTTTTTATTTTGTGGTATTATTAAATAATCAAAGTGGTCACATTTTTTGTATTGTGCTTTCGTAATTATAAGTAATTGCTACATAGTTAATTGATTGCATGCACATCTAATGATCGATAATCTTCCTTTTAATGGAATAGTATTTACAATTGCATGCAAAAATAATATAATTATTAGTTTAATTGTTTGGCCAACTACAACTTGCAGGCCATATTAATAAAAGAAGAAATAATAATATAATAATTCGAGATAAATTATTTAGGTAGTTCAACTAATGCTATAATGGAATCCATTACAATGAGTGGCGCCTGAAGTATATACTGCACCTGCATCACATTTGACTCTCGACAATGTTTACTGTATTGCTTTAGAATTTATGTTTTTAGATTATTCCACAAAAGACTCACGGACGCGCAGGTAGATTAACGAGATTCTCAATTTATGTTTGAAGCAAATAAAATTATATAAATTCGTTTTATTGTTTTATTTTATTTTAATTGTCTTTTCAATTTAATAAATACACTTATTAAAAAACCAGTGACTTTGTTATTATAAACCTTAAAATAACAAATCGATTTCAAAATTGTTGAAACCCTTTTATAATTAAGTATATCTACAATCTGCATATTGGTGTGATCTTCTCTTAAAATGCAAGTGTTGAAACTACACTCCGCAATAAAAACTTGAAATACATTTTTTTACTTTTCAATAATTAAATATTTATAAATCAATTCTTGCGTATTACTTATCTCAAATTTTTTCGTCCTTCTAAATAATGTTAATTTTAAAATAATCATTTCCTAATTACTAGTTTCCGCTTTATTTTCTCAAATCCAATTAAGCTTAAAATGGATTAAATCACTGCGCATTTAACAAAATAAAAATTCCAAAAAAGAAATCCCCAATTTATAAAATTAAGGCCGCTTTCACACAAGCTATACAAAGTAACACAATCGATATATGTATAACAGGAATTTTACTATTATTAATTAATCACAAAATTTATTATCAATCTAGATTTAATAACTTTTACTTAAACTTATACTTCTATATAATTATTAAAAAAACTGTTACATTTTCTTTTAGCGCCGTAACAAAAACGAATGAAGTAGCCCTTAAAGTGGGTGGGGGGGGGGGCGTAAAAAGTTTTATTCACAAATTTTTATGTGGGTGGATAGGCAAGAAAAATTTATGTATTTATGTAAGGATCGCGCCCCCCTGACATGCAATATTTTTTGAATTTTATTTTGTTTTTTAGTAAATTAAATAATTTTTCTAGTATTCGATATGCCCGTACCCTTCTAGGGGGGGGGGGCGATATACGTCCTAGTGATATAATCTACTATTAATACCTAAATTGTTCGCAATAAACTATTGATGTTCGGTATAACCAAACACTACTATATTTAACAATATCCAGCAGGATTTTTAGTTCAATCCGGCCACTAATGAAAATATTATTTTAAAATTTTCAATAATTGTAGATCAATTAGTAGTTTCCTTATGCTATATATAGAAATCAGAAGATGCATGAATAGGTATCAAACAGTTTCCGGTTATATATTATGATCAATGTTATAAACATTGTCATCTTCAAGTTTTTTTACTGATACACTTTTGGCATATGTATCACATTATACTGTTATAAATATTGTAAAACGCAGTTAATTTAAAACGAATTCAAGCTTTTTGATATAATGAATTCATTTCTTACTAAAAAAAAGCAAGCTAAGATGTTCCTCGCACCCTATAACAAATGTCTATTGAACAGGGATCTATTACATAAGTAATAAGTGATCCAACGTCTTGTGAACATAGAAAATTAGGTGTTAAAGATCTGATAAGCGATGATACGAAAAGAGATTTAAGATATCCATTAAAGGTAACCGTTGAAAATTATACAACCCATCACTACAGGTGCAACAGGTTTTTGAGTTAGGTCAAGAAAATTTTACGAGATAAATTCATTACCAAATCAACGGCGAAGTTATATTATTGTTTACTTATATTCTTTAAGAAGTACTTGCGCATTACATATGAAAGATCACAAAAAGTTTTTTTTTTTAGTAGATACAGCATCTTCATTATTTGAGGTTAATTGATAATGTCGTAACATCGATATTTTTAAATTGCTTCCATTCACAACCTAAGTCAGGATGTGGAAATTCATTGCTACCTATTTTTTGATTAAATAATATTGCTGTAATTATCCGCCATCAATTTCACCGTTATAAATTATAATTGAGCTTGTAAGACCGTTTGATTCTTTATAACTGCGCAGCGGTCAACCAGAAAAGTTGTTTGTTATTTCAAATAAATCTTATAATAATCATACAAATTTGAAATGTGCACAATCGTACCACGAGCTGTATCTATTGATAATCTGAAAAATGAGCGTCACTAACGATAATCTAACCAACGATGATGTACATTAGGTACGTGTTGCGGTAGACACGAAAGTTGGATGGATAAAGAGATGAACCCAAATTGGAATAGAGACCAGATGTATGGAACTGAAAAGTACGACAATGTCGTCACATCCGGCCAAATTGGTGTTTAAGATTTGGATGATTTAATTATAAATTATATAATCACGACGAATAACTTTACTATAAACTTGAGTATTTGCAATTTCCTTCTGATTCTAAGGAAGTTCAACATAATAAATATTGCATTAAAACTTGCATTAGAAAGCTGCCATTACTAAACGCTAAATCGAAATTTATGTCAATTATGCAAGGAATTTGGTTAAAAAAAATTTTAATTCCAAAAATTAATGGACGGTTTTGAAATTACCAATCTAGAAGTTCTTGTAATGTTTACAACAAAGCAACAATAGACATGGGTATGGTAGAATATCAAACTACAAAGTAATTTAGGATGCCTCTTTGGCTACCAACAACGAGGACTGCATTAATCCACTTTTAAGCCGATAATTCGTTTTTAAATCGTGAAGAGATTATTTGATGCTTAACAAAAGAAAAGTGAACAAAAAATACATAATACAATATTTTTTATACTTCTCGTTCTCGAGAATGCATGCTAATTTTTTTTTATTTATTTGAAAACCCTTCCCATACATAATACATTAAATTTGATTAGGACATCACTCCAAGTCTCTTCAGGTTTTCTCGCGGTATTTTACAGTAACGGAAATGATTTTGGTAAGAAAGATTAAAATTTTTATTTTCATGATAATATCAATGAACCTATGCCATAATTTTTGTACAAAATTTCGTTGATTCTCATGCATCTAAAAATAGATATACCTGTCACTTTTTCTTAATGGGCATTATGAATGAAGTTGTTTATATAAAATTCGATAAACCGCAAAACAAGTTGCGTGAGAAATTAATAAAAATAAAAAATAAGGTTACCGTAACGTTAATCTCATTATCATATTCTATTAAAATTTTAATTTACGAAAAATCGGTCGTAATTAGAATTTCGCTTCTGGTCAATTTCCAAAATAATTAATAATAGGTCTAAAAATAACTCCCAAGAAGTTTTTTCATACGCCAAAACTTGGACATGAATCTACAAGAAGTCATCTAGATAAAAGTTATCTTGTATTTTATGTCTTTTTATAAGCCCGAATCCAAACTATTATGCAATAAAACTCGAGAAAAGGAAAAACCAACAAGTAGACATAATTATAATATTAATATTCTGAAACTGAACTTATTCTAACAGAGGAAAATAAATCTAAGCTGGTGCACTTAGTGATGTAATTAAATAATTAAATGCAAAATGAATTAAGCCAACACAAAGTACATGACCTTGGACGTTAATAAAGAAGAAAACAAAAAAGCAAATCGCTTATTTCTGCTGCAGAATCACCTGCCTCTGAAGAATATTTCAAAATTATCAAACGACCGGATGCTCTCTTTTAGTCACATACATGCAATTTTATGCAAGAGAAAGAGAAAGCAATCGGAGTTTGTATATTGTAATCTAAAATGACCTATAGGTGGTACAGTAAGAGGATAGTGGACCTTCTTAGTTGATTTTAGCTATGGGCTATCTTTTTATATGCGGTCAACGTCCTGATCTATCTACCCTAGAGCTGTTGATGTTGAGCGGATCTTTTCCGCTTTGCAAGTATAGAAATAATGATAATCTGTAATGAACTAGCCCTGCGATGATCACTTGTTAGCGATTTCTAACCGTCTTGATTTGTCTTTTTAGTTAAGTGTCAGTAATTGGTATAAAAAGTAAATTGGCGGAAACGTGTCTTATTGACAACTTTTCCGCTTCAAAACAATCTGTTTGCCGTTCGATATATTACGTAAGTTCTGCTTTCCGGTCTCACCCAAGAAAGTTAACTTTTAATAATAATAAACCACATTCTTCATCTTATTTAATTTGTAACATCTTATGTTAATCATTGTTCCACTTAAAAATTTTAAAATTTAAATTTTACATGCGCAAAAATTTTCATTGTTTATAATACGGCCTAGGACCCCGGGGGTATGTCGTTTCTGTTATGTTCCCACAATCTACTATAATTTTTTGTTCAAATTGGTAAACCAGAAAAAAAAAATTTTGTACTGTCTTTTAACACAATTTTGATTAAGTAAATTTTATTATCTACCAAGTTATCAATGCTGAATAAATTTCCGAAAAATTATCGACATTGTTATTCAGTCGGTAGACTTTCAGGGACAGTGGAAATACATTATTATTAATATCTCATTTCAATAATTAGGTTAGTAATATTAAAAATATAAATTTCAATTCTTTGATTATTATTCTTAACTTGATTAAATTATTTATAATATAATATGTTTGAATATTTAATAAATTAAGAAAAAGTTAAACAGACAAATCATTGTAAAAATTTGCATTTTTTGCCAAAAATTTAGAATTAAAATTAATTGGGTAACCTTTTACATTTTTGTTAACATAAATGTTTCGATTTATGGAATCTCATCAGAAAGACTTGAGGTAAACATTTTGAATATATCGAATATACAAATTCAAAATTTTAAAAATAATAATTAATAAAATAAATATTTGTTTAGTAAATTGTATAATTAATAGTAATTTTTGTATTAAATATTCATATATTGTTATTTATAATATTGATATAAATATTGAAAAATTATGTATTATTGGGAAAAAGAACGTCTTTATAATGCAAATCTACTACGTGGCGCTACCTAGTATAACAAACTCGAAGCAAGATTCTAGTTAAGAACCGCGTGTAAAGAAGGTACTCACTCCTCCGGACCATCACCGGTAGATGGTGCAGGCACCAAAAATATAATAGAATATTATATCGTATTTTATGTAGGTTTCTAAATTTAACATTGATAAGGAAGACAATATGTTGTAGAAAGGTTAATGGCATATAGAATAATCTGTTAAGTAAACACACTAAATAATAATGACAATTTAACAGTAGTGTGATACACAATGACATAATTGTGAATAATTTAGAAATTCAAAATAATTTTAGATTTTTCTCTCGCAGCACCAATTAATATAAATTATTCCTGCAGGGAACAAACAGTAAAAATTGGTGCAAAAAAATAGAAATACCGTAGAACAGTAATTTAAAATTGGAGGAATTCTAAAAGTACTAATTATAGAAGTTTGCAAATATGAATCATGAAGCAATGTTTTCAATATTAAAAGATCAATAGCACTTTATTGATTTTAAATTAAAAAGATAGCATGGATAAAAGATAATTAGGTTTTATTTATGTCAGTGACAGTAATTTTGTCAATTTTTTTTATAATATTTACCTATGCATAATAAATTCAAGAAAAAATATAATTCTTTTTATATTAGACCTTGAAAAAATTATTGCCGATTTCAATCCACCCCCGGTTATTCTCCTTATATTTCGTTCAAATGTAGGTAATAAATTTCTGCAAATTTTGTTATTACTGAAATTTATCTTTAAAAAAAAATGTTTTTCTAACGTTGGGCTTGGGAAATTTTAGGAACTTGTAAAAAAATTTATATAATTTGCAAACGTCCTTATATATTTTTTAATATTTCACCACATTATTTGAAAACAACATCAGTTGCGTAATACATGGTATGACAATATCTATATCTATGGTGATTGCTATTATGTACCTTATAAGAATGAAGATAAAATTGTTATCTACAATCTACGTCTGCTATAATATTATCTAATCTATTGAATGATTCTAGTGGGTCTAAAATAATTTAAAAAATATACATTACGGCGTATATTAAATTTCACAAAATTTTGCGATTTGATATTCTGATTGTTTAACTTCATTCAAATTTGAGTTTATCTCACTGAGTTAGGTGTATACATTCCATCATACACAGTTTTCAAATTTGTTTGAATAAATCAAAAATAAAAGTTTTCACAAAACAAACGAAAGAAATATGGGGCCCAGCTCAAATTATTAAAAGATAATTCTGACCTAAAGCTTGAGAAAATTAAAACTACACCAGTTTTGCTTTTACAAATTTTAGTCTTTTTATTAAAATAAACTAATACTACCTATATAATTTGTAAAAATAGCAGTTGGGGTAAAAAAAAATGTCGTCTGGCTTGACTTTTGAACTGATACCATCCAATAAATCAGATGAAAAAGGTCATTATATCCTATGTTAATAGGAAGTTCTCAGGAAGAAATTATATTTTCCCTAATTAACTCAATTTTAATATGTAAATTTTAAGTTTTATCTAATTTTATTATTACTTTATCGGTCGGATCATAAATACAACTTCCTCCAAAATTGATTTAAATTTATGCCAGATAAATTTGTAATAAAATGTACCACTGTTGTAAGTCAAAATGTTAAATAAACATATTAATATAATATGTTTTACTATAATTTTATGAAAGATTCTTTTTTAAGCTGTAGGTAGTCAGCAATAAAGCTCGCATAATTTCCTGAAGTTTAATGAATTATAATCTCAATTCTTTAGCTTTCGATCTCACAAATATACCATAAAAATTTTTTTTTAAATCGTAATTTGTAGCATCCGTTGCAAACAACAGGTGAGAATAAATTTAGTGCAAAATTTTATGCTAATTTTATGTAGGTACTACCATTAATAATATTTAACACATTTTTAAATGCTGGGTACTAACTAATATGCACTCGATAGTATAAACAAAAAACTTGATTTATTTGTACGAATTTTTACCATAAATAATTTTATTATTTAAATACTACACTAAGAAGTTATACCAATATTTTCGATTCAAAATTACATTTAAAATTCAAATTTTAAATAAATAAAATAAAATACAGGGGGCGGGGGTTAACAATTTTCAAAGTGAAAATATTATTCGATTGAGAGTTATTACCGTGGGACGCCTATGGGATTGGGAATCACTGCTCTTAATATACTGGTATACGACAGGTGCGTTTAACTGGATTAATATTTTTATTAAAGTTTGGGTTACCTAAGTTCACTTCAGATCATAAAAGCTGTATCTACTTTCGTTTTACCTTCGAATAAAGTCATAAAAACTAGCATCGCAGAAACATGATGAGAATAAGAAATAAATTATAAAACGACGAGATTTAAAGAATATGCTGCATAGATAAGTATTACATAAAATAGAAAATATTATGTTTGTTAGATAAAAATGTATGTATAGCTACCATAAAAGTTAAAACATGAGAATTTATTGTTATTCAGTTTGGCAAGTGTTATGCACTAATTACATTTTAAATGCTTAATCGAATTAATTGGTTAACCAAATAGTTCGTTATAATTACTGAAACCGCATGGACAAATAAATAGCTTTTTAGAAGTTTTTAAAATGCCTACTTAGTCAATGATATGAGTAAAACGACATCTCCATTAAACGAGATAAACTGTTATATCCTCATTAATTCACATGACCCCTTTCCTCTTCCAACAAAATCATTACAATACAATTTTTCTTAATTGATAAGCGTCAGCGGTCCGTTTTTCATGCAATAGAATCCATCAAATTATTTATTCTCATAACAAATTAATAAATAAAATCCTACTCATTCAATAACTTGAAATCAGATACCAACGTTGCGTAATAACAGGGTCCACGAAAGAATTAAACCCCTACCTTTTGTAAATGAAACAGTAGAAGATGCGAATTTTTTCTCACGATTCGAGTAGCGAAAGAGTGTAGGATCTCTAATTTGAAAGCAATTTATAGTTAAATTTAACAAACATCACCTACCTGAAGATGTTTCGGTATCGGAAAGGTCGCTCAACGAAGGCACTTTTTGTATCGACTCTTGCGATCTTGGTGTCATGTCATCTTCGATATCATCGGGAATCTCTTGCTTGAGATATACCATTGCACTTATTTCAACTTCTTGGCACTAAAACGAAAAAATAATTACATGATTTGAGAAAAAACACTACCAGTTTTTGTAAGAAAAAATTATCGAATGCAATACTTTCGATTAAAGGGCCGAGCGATTAATTTATGATCTGAATTACTAAAATGTACCTTGTTTGATAGCTCATAAAAGTTTTTAATGAAATCACAAAAAAATTATGAGCTCGTAACAAGTGAAATGTGACTTGTTTTATAAGTAAAAAAGTCATTATGTATATTGCAGTGATCAAACCACAATTTACATTAGTAAAATAGTGTTTACTGACTGTTGGGTGTTAAAAAATCGTAAATCATTAAAACATTTCAACCAAAGAGTTAAAATAGGTTACAAATTCGTTTTATTGAACTTTTAAATGGTTTGTTTCTGATAATAAAAATTATTTTCAGTATCAGTAAAAATTATATCACAAAAGCTCATCAAAACAGTTCTTTGCTACAACGTTGCTGAATAGATATTGTGCTAAAAATCAGAATCTCTAACATTTCGTTTCGTAACGATTAAATTTTCAAAAAATTCCAATTCACTTCAAGAGTAAACATAAAAATGTGGAAGTTTTTTGTAACTCCTGAAAAAGTGTTTCTATTACTGGATTTGTTAATTCCCAGTAAACACACACATGCATACTTGACAGAAGCAAACTGTTGAGTATACTAATGAGTAGGCAGGGACTAGATTCGATTGTATAGGAAGTGTAAGAATAAATTGCACATTAAGAGACTAATTTCAAATTTAACAAGCTGTCAAGGAACGCGTGCACGTGACGTTTCCTTGTTTTCTCTTCTATTTATTTATAGGTGAATATATCAGACGAAGACAAGATTAAGATATTATAACTGTGACAGGATCAAAAAGAAGAAATCTTTTCATCCCTAATCTATAGTACATTTATGAATATTAAAATAAATTATGGGAGTACATTAAGCCAAGTCGACTGGTGTGGGTAGATGGCGTCATTTTAAAAAAGATGAACGAAAATGAAATATATATCACGAAATCGTTGATTACTCAAATTAATGCAAAACCCGAATTTATTTGGTACAAGGTAAATGTATTATAATTAGCAAATGTGTAACATAAATTAATATTGTTGCCAATATTAGTATAGTTTTGATTTATCTAGCATTTGTTTTGCAAGTACAAGAGGTCAGTATCAGTTCAACTCGTTCCATTATTTTATATAAAAGCAGACAAGGACACGTTCAATACTAAAGCTGTTCATTCATAAATTAGAAACGTGGAATTGGTTAGGTTTAGCGAATTAAAAGCTTGGATTCACTTTTTAAGTAGAACTAATCAAAATTTACATTTAAAAAACTGCCTCTATGCCTATGGTTGTAGCTTAAGCTTCAAGTCTTGAATTGATATCATCGACCGACAATGAACTAAGGGCAGTGCACCGACGAAAAGCAATAATGGCAAATTAAATTGTAAATATCCATAGTTTTAACATTTTATTGGCCAAATTCAAAAAATACTTATATTAAACATGTTCCTGGGAAGAAAAAATAATACTCGATCTGGCCGATAGGAATCGAGGTGAGCAAGAGACTACTTTGTGCAGTTGCTAAATAAGGATTGATTTTTATTGGCTCTTATTCAACTTATTGATGTCTATTTGTAGATCTATACCGTTATGTCGTCGCATTCGTAATAAAACTTTAATTATTTAACTTCTAAATGAACTTTTTCGATTTTAAAATTTTGTAAATTTATTTGCGATGTAAAAATATTAAATTGAACTAAATCCAATTCTGGAATATTTCTTAGAAAACATAAGAGAAAAACAATATTCAAATTAAATATTTAGAAATCCTTCGTCGCTACCACGCGTCAAAATAACAAATGGCAATAAAATCAGTGATAGTGTAGTCTCATACTAATGGTAGTTATAAGCGGTGAAAAAATAATTCTCGATACTATTGAATTATGCATGTAGGTATAATGCATATTTAACTTGCCCCATTTATGTTGTCAAATCTCGACTATTTATATTGATTCATTCTATATAAAATATCAGTGCTTCTCAAACTGAGCTGTACAATTATGGTGAAATTTTAAATTTTGGTAGAGCGCCGAGCTGATCAAACCATGTATTTGATACAAGATACAATGGAAATCGCCTGAATGTGATTATAATAAATTTGCTTAATCATAAAGAAATTTCTATAAAATTATGATAGCTAAAATTACGTTTTTCATCAGCCCTTCGGTCCAGACTTGGATAATTTGCTTCTTTCTCTTTCGAGAAAAATTAAAAACAGCATTTGTTTAAATCACATCGAAGAATGCCCGTAATAGTGATGGAGTCATTCATCAATCAATCAAGGGTATCGGGGTATTCCATACCCCCCGATTTGCCAAACGTACTCATTCAATATTAGAAGTTGTAACAGTAAATAATTCTAAAGCTCTAAACGTATTGCGAAGCTCCTAAAATTTATTAAATATTGAACTTAAGTTTTAATTCCAATAATTCCATTAATATTGCCAAGTTAACATGCCAAGTTAGATTTTCTTAAAGATCAGTTAGATGATAAAACCTGGATGGATTGATCCACAACATAGTTTCGTAGGGATTGCCGTATTTCGGTTGCTAAGAATTTTTATCAATGTGGATAGTGGAGTATTGCACTCAATAATGGGGACTAGTCGGGAGGTTTTGTGAGTATTGAACTCAAGAATCAGGACTAATATTTTCCCCCACAGTGACGCGCATGAACGGATTAACGAGATTCCACAGGAGTACTTTTTGAAATTGCAATAACTCGAAAACGGCGCTAGATATCGAAAAACTGAGCAAAAAATTTACCCCTGTTACAGTAAACTTCCCAGCGATTTGTCGTAAGAAGCCATATGCAAAATTTCAGATCAATAGCGCGCAGTAATGGCGCAAAAATAAGTACTATTACTTTATAAGTACTTTTTTAAAGTATATTTAATTACTTTACTCCTGGAATTGTGAAAACAAGTTTTTAAGATCATAATCTCACCCGATCTCACCTTTTTTGCCATCCCTGAGCCTTTTCGTGCCATACTCGGGTAAACAGTCCCGGGCTATAGTCGGGACTGTTACCTATGAATATTTACATCAAATTCTTTCAAAATTAAATAAATCAAAAACTTGGATTTTATAAATAAAAATACTTTTTACTTCCTTGTAAAAGAGGAACTAATTTATTGTAATCCCGATTTTTTTCAGCTTTCAGATTTTGACGGAAATATCCATTTTGACCTTTTTTGAATCCATTTTATTTTCTATCAAAATACTTATTACAGTTATTACCACCCAGTTTTCTGCAAAACCAATAATTACATTAGTACTAGGCAAAAACGTTTAAGTAGCACTGGCGTACATTAATGATGGAAGTTTTATATTGGTGAATGAAACAGTTGGAAATTTTGCATCTGAGCCAAAAGTAATTGTCGATACTACGAAACTTGGTTTCAAAGTCAAAATCACTTGGCAAGAAAAGCTTTAGCAATACTGGGAAAACAGTTAGTGGATACCATACTGGTTACTGGTTGTATTATTTTGCAGCATACAAATAAAACTCGGTGACAAATTTTGGTATTTTTATAGAATTCGAACAATTTGAAAATAACATTGAGGAATGCCAATAGTTTATTGTTTTAATTTGCTAATCTTCTATCTCTGTAATATGATATATCATTGGAAAATGCATACATGTAAATTTTACAAAGTTTAGTAACCTCAAGCGCCTCGAGTCAGGTGATTTGATTATTATAAATCTAATACGCATCATACAAATACTACTATACTTAGTTTCTGATAATATAGTTGCATAATAATAAGCCAGAAGTGGGCAAAACTGCAAAAGATCGAGAGAGAGAGAGAAATTTTAGTTGGGTTCTATCTGTGAGTGGTAGAAAACTTATAATCAGACTATATGAATAATCAATCGTTATTGCATTTTAATTACAATAATCTATTTAGAAATATTTTTACACATAGAATGAACAATAAATTTTAATTTGCTAAATATACATAAAAGGAAGATCAATTTGGTCAAGTCAAATATTTTTATTGCTGGTACTTCAAAGCAACACATAAATTATGACTTGCAGTGTATTTAGATACAATATGCATACATACATAATTCAGATCTCACAAATGACTGACAATAAGTGTTCAAAAAGAAAACTCTTTTGGCTCTTTTCCATATTCTGCAATTCCGAGATTGTTACTTTGAAGTACGCATTATCTTCAATCGCCCAAAGTACATCAGGATTTTGAGTTAACACGGAAGAATTAAACCAAAAAGTTCCTAACAATAATATTTTGTTTTAAATATTTTTGAAATGACTATGATCATCGCGATCTGCTATAAAATAAATATTGATCAATATTTATGTAAACTAATCTGAAGAATTGCATAATACATAAATTGTGAGATTTTAGATGCAATGTATGCCATGGGATTATGTGTATTTGCCTAACTTTTTCCAGCATTATATTCATAAATAATTTATTATTATTAAAATTAGCCCTAATTTACATAACAAACACTTTAGATTTTTGATAAGCATCACAAACATGCAAACAAAAATTTCCTTAATAGTGGCATTTCAAAAATGTATAGCAATTACAGAGTTAAGTGTATTGGATTGGTTCGGCCCCTTCAGATTTGAGTCATATTAATAAATAATAATTACTGTAATTCGACAGGTTTGTTTACAGAAACGCAGTTGCAATAAATTACTGTAATTTCAGATCGATAAGGACAATGAAAAATATTCTAAAATTATTGTTTATTTTTCGATTATTTCATGAATAAATTGGCTGTTGAAACCGTGGACCTCGAAAGAACACGCTGTATAGTGCACAAATTTTATTTTTGACTTATTAAAAAATAAATGATGGTAAAAATAAAAGAGTAAATTGAAAAGGACGGAGCTACTGTTAATAAAGATAAACAAAAAAGCAGATGCGTTTCTCATGCAAGACGACTTCAGTCATCGGCCTGCATGGTAGTAGTGGCAAGACGTACAGTTCAACAAAAAGACACATTGCCTAATAGATGTTGGTTTAAATAAACGTGCAATCAATAATCTGTTCCCACAATGAAATTTTAAATTCGGTTCCTTCGATTTAGCCTTAAATTTAAAAAATAACAAAATTTACATAGCGGCCAAATTCGATTATTCTAAAACAGAAACAGAATGACCTTCCCAAAGATAAATGAAGAGCGAACGAGCATGTGTGCTTTTGTGTTAATCTACATAACATTTAATTTGTCTAAATGTGATCTCAGAAAATATACCAAGACGTCGCTATGTGTGCGACATGTACATTGTATTAGTCCATTATTTCAGTTGTAGGTTTGCAAAATATAGACTGAAAAACCAGTTTATCGGGCACGCCTTGTTATTTTAAATTTATAATTATAATAAGTTCAAATTGTCTTTGAGCCTTGATGAAATAAAAGATAAATAATATTGTCATTTAATTTAATTCAAATATTACAAGCCGATTAAACCATTATTTGAGTAAATAAGCAAAACAAAACTTCGGTGAAATTATCTAACAGTCTGATATCTTATACAAACAATACTATTATTTATTTCAGATTGCAAAACAAATTGAAAATTTATTATTTGTTGCTATTATTGCAGTTTCGAATAATTCTTTAATTTGTTCGTTGTTCCTCTCTATTCTCTTTTTTCCTTCTATTCTTTTCTTCAAATCATTAAAATCCAAAATTGGATTTTTAAGTTCCAAAATCTTCCTTGTGTCAATTCTCTCCCACCTTTTTCGATCTCCAGGCTCAATCAGAATATTGAAATACAAAATCTTGTTTCAGTAATGGACATGGCGCGTAAGTCTCGTATATTTGTTACGGTGGTTGATATCACCTAACCGGGTAACCGAAAATATTTCAACGGAAATAATCTGACATAAATACACCTCGTTCAACCGGATGCACTGGGATAATTATTGTAATTCAAATTGACACCCCGGTACAATATGTTTTAAAATACTCGAAAAAGTATTAAAGAAGATGAAACTCCTTGATGACTTTTTTCAAGTCATTAGAATACTTCAGGCATCATTTGAATTCCGTGTGTATATATTGCTTCCGGTAAATGAGATGTCTTACGTATTATTTATATTGACTTGAAGTCGACTATTAGAATTCTAACAGCAATATTCATTGTTAATTTATATGGTCAAGCAATACTACATGTTTGTGTTTATCATGCACGATCACATGAAATTGAATTGCGGGCGCGAAAATAATGTACAATTTGGATTCAGCGGGTATGATAATATTGCAAAAAGGACAATGATTTCGTCTAATCAGGATGGACAACGAAGCGTGATAATTTGCACAGGAACATGCGAGGGCAGTGAATTTAAGAGGCGATTTGTCGTGGTAGCAGGAAGTACGCTCGTTTTACTTTAGAGACGAACGAGAAGGGTTGTGGGTGAAAATGATACCATCTAGTTTGGCTTCGACGTTTCCCGTGAAGGTATTATTTAATCGTAAAAATCTTTTTCGTTGCAGAAAAAAACTTTCATTTCTTGGTGCTTCATTTTTCACAGAACATTTTTGTAGCAATATAATTAGGGTTGCTATTCGAGCAGAAACACAAACAAATTTGAGATCTTACAGTAAAAAGTCACTAATTAAAATAAATCAGGTTTATATCCACTTCGAGTGTTATTTAACCATTCATTTAGCCGTTCAGTCATTAGTTGAAAGTTATAGGGGCAATATTTTTCAAGATATTACGTTTTAAGTTAATGAAAGTAGGGTGATGCTCTTAAATTTTTCAATAGTTAGGAATGAAAGAATTCATAAACAACTCTAAAAGTGAATAATTACACATGAGTTGTATTTAAAATAACAGTTAAAACATTAAATGAGCTATAAATATGTACTGCACTGCGTAGTTAATTGAATTCTTCTTAGGTGTTTGGGGAGTTCAATAGCATACACTTTACCATATTTATTTTATTTGCAAAAAGTGAAACTCAAAAATAAAAATTTACCTTGGCCATTACTTTATTTGCAAACGTCACTCGACGTTTTGATGCGGGAGGATGCGAATCGTAAAAGTCTTCTTCCAATCCATAATAGTTCAATTCCAGTGCTTCGATATCATCCATCTAAAAACGAAAAAAGCAGAGATGAAATTGGGCAACAAAATAAAATTATTTTAACATTTTAATAATAAAATCAAAACATTCAAAATTTGGTGAAAACTATGAGCAAATATATATAAGCATATGGTTTTAAAAGCAGCAAGGGTCCAAATTTAGCCCTAAACAAGCCTGTGTGCCACCTGTTGCACCCTGACCTATCAAATTACACGAGATCCCACCAGATTCTGTATTCTACCATCTACCCTCTCGAATCACGTATCGGGTTTTTTAACATGTGCTTTATAAGCAGTGTAAATTATTTTTAAATTTTCAAAAAATCAAGCATTAAACGTAAATACTTCCGGATGATGGGTAAATTTGTATAAGTACCTATACTTACATTATTAATGACTTTTCAGAACTATGAATGACGTAACATTCCAAACCAAATTATCTGTTGTATAAGTACATAAAATTTAGCAAAGCTTTTTGAGTATATAAAATAATTTTAGGAAGAAGAAGTAGGTCTAGGATTGACCGTTATTTACAATACCTTGAAGTCAGACAGTATAATAATGGTGGCGTATAATAAGTCTCCATAAAGCTACCACTTTATGATACACAAAAAGATAATTTTAGGTAAATTTATAGTGAGAGAGTAAAAAGGAAAGATACAAATTCCATATTCCGGAGTGGTGCCATTCTGGCGACAAATATTCAAGTGCTTTTTAACGAGAAGCTCATTGCAATTCTGATTTGGTATCGTCTAGGAACAAAGGTGTTTGGACGTATCTCGAAAAATGTATATTATTCAAATCAAAAAATGTTGTTTGTATACGATTAAATAAATTATATTTTCAAAAATTATTTAAAAATGATATACCTGCAGAATATAGATTAGAAAGCGTCCTTAGTCAATTTAGTTTGAACTGAAATGAACTCTTGTCGAGCATCAGATATCCATTACGGATTTGTGACAAAAAATCAAAAAAGATCAAGAAACCGCAACGCTATAGTCAGAAAGAATTTATCAAAAAATATGTTTACATAAAACCTTTCTCATGAAACAGTGGCAGTCTATTATTAGAGGAATCCATGCTCTTATCGATCATGAAAAAATTTATTTTGTATATTAAATTAAATTTTACACTCGAGCTTTTCCAAAATGTGCACTTTTTATTCTTCCTAAAAATAAACTACCAATTCAAAACTTGCAGGGTTATAGAAAAAGCAATATTCTATAGAAATATTTATATTTTTAGTAATAAAAGCAAACAGTAACACGCAAAAAAGTCTTTTCCGAACAAGTTTTTATTTTTGACATATGGTATAAATGTATAAACAAACTTTTCAGAATGTTTTAGTTTAAACTAAACTAAACAAAAATTGCTCGTCTTATAGCTACGATATAGTATAATTATTATGGAAAAATTTAATTTATATCTACTACAGTCTTGGTAGTGGCGGATCTAGTTTTTTTTCTCGAGGCGGATGCTATATTATATGTTCTGAATATAAATAATTAAATTAAATTAAATATGATCGAGTCCCTGCCTGTATGGGCACCTGTTACAAAGAAACCCAAAGTTTCCTTCAGCTTGATTACCTTCTATGTAAATTTTGCATCAAAATTTAGAAAGGCAAAGAAACGTGAGAAAAGTGAACGTTCTTTCATTCATGTTTTCAAATATGCTAAAAGACATGTTCATAATAATATGAATTGGAAAAGTTTGTGCTAACTTTTCGACCAAAATATTCCAAACACATTTTCGAATTTTGAATTATTTGTAACGCCGCGCCGATCGTTTGTTTTTTCTAACTTTCATACTAATTCGCCATTATCGACAATCTCCTTTGGACGATTTAATTTTTGATTTATAAGTTTTCATCATCTTTATCTTCCTACAATTCTGTAATTTGAGACATAATGTTTTTATCTTGTAGTTCTCTAAGGCCGTCACTGATTACCTACCAGACTCAATAAATCAAAATCTAATTAGGTTTTTACTTACGAGCCAATCAAAATATAAAAGAATTTAAAGACTGAAAAGAATTTGGAATGAATTACACACATCTTGTATCGAGGTAACCAATATTAATAACCCGATGATAATACTTACGAGAAAATTACGCAATAACAAAACACAACAAACGACAAAATATTGAGTTCTTATTGGTTAGGAATCCGGTGAAAACGTTATTTAAGAATTGCACCCTTAACCCCTACATAGTATCAAATGTTGTTCATACTAACAGCGTAGAAGCACGTACTTTATTGTTATCGTAATGTATTGCGGGATTAATTTCAACTATAAATTTTTTGAACATAAATCATATTACATTTTACAATTATTATGTTCTCAAAGATTTGCTAGAAAACGAAATTTCTGAAACTCTAAAATAGAGCACTTAGAAATCTGTTGAACAGTAAACACAGTTGCGTAATTTTAATTGGATTTAATAAATTACAGCCAAATTTTACTTAAAAACAGAAACACCTGCTCCGCTAGACCCATACCGTTGGTAAAGTTATTTTTAAATTGGACTGGTTTCCAAATTTTACTTAAAAACAAATACTCCTACCCAGTTAAAGTTGGTTTATGTCAAACATACCGTAAGCAGACAGTTGAAATTCAAACATTGAATTTCTGTAGCAGAGTTTAGATTAGTTTATATCAAACATATAAACGCTGTTCGAGAAATTCAATGTTTAGATTTTGGGATCTCAATGAACTCGGAAAGAATAGGATTAAGTGAAGATCTACTGCTATGCTTTGCTGAATTTTCGATTTTCAACTTTTCGAAAACGGCTACTATAGCACTTGGAAAAATTCAGGAATTTGCTTAATTATAATGCACTGGATTCCCCTCGTTAGCGTGGTTTTAATGGTAGACTCAAAAAATGAATTATAAAGTTAGGTTAGTTTACACATCGGAACTGATAGCATCAGATAAAAAATAATATCCCATTATCATAAAATATATGTAACAGTCTTCCAGTATGGAAAGTTATAAATTATTCCATTGCTTAAGATGGGCAAAACGTTATAAATTTAAATAAAATGAATATTAGAAATGATCTTAAAAAATAAGAATTTCAAGTAAATTGTGTGGCATTGATAAATGCAAATAATTGAATTTTAACCGTCAAGTGAAGAATTTGATACAGTTATTCTCAAAAGAGGTAAGGAATTCGTATATATTAACAATGTAAATTGTACCCTTGGAAACCTTGTTTTGTCAAAAAGGACAGTTTTAGACATTTTTTGTTAAACCGTAAAATACCAAATATATTGTCATCTGTATCTCAAAAACAGTGGAATAAAATAAAAACAAAATGAATAATAGGCATTTTTTCTGGTAAATTTCATTCTCTACATTTTTATACATATACATTTTTTTTATTTTGTCGCAGTTTTCGAGATATAGATGACAATGGATTTTGTATTTTACAGAGTCTGAAATGCTGCGACAAAATAAAAAATGTATAGAAACAAAATTTAAGGCAATTAAACAACAAAAAATGTCTAAAAAGTTTTACTGGAAAATTGATTTTTATTTGACAAAAAAAAGCTTTGAAATTTGCATTGCTAGTATAGGAGCGCCCCACCTCTTGACAAGAGCGCCCCAGTGACAAAATTAGATATTCGTTGATACTAATTTTTAATTTGAATTTAAAATTCATAATTAGTCCGAATGGTGAAATTGTAAAATTAAAATTTGAAAATGCCAACACAAATGTATGATAAATTTAATGTGCTTTGTGCTAGTGCATATGGGTACGTTTATCTTTCGATTTTACTTTCCCATTTTAAATTGGATTTTGATTGAGATATAAATAGTAATTAAATTAACAAATTTTGGCTTTTCCAAAAACCATTTATTATAAAATTATAGTTTGGAATTAGATTTTTTTGGGAGAAAAATTTTGTAGTATCTACCTATCAAATTGCTCACAGTGGTAATTTGAATCTGGGAATTAGGAATAAATTATTATTTTAAATTTCCCACCAAATTGCATAGGAATATAAAACTTTAGTTAGATTCAAATATAAACAAATTATGTGACATTCCGGACTATCCAGTATTCGCCTTACACATGTTCTACTGTATATGATAATTGATAACACAAGATCTGGGTTATTGATATCAATAATATTATATTGAATAGTTTATTGTAAGAACTTTATATGCCGCAATAGAATAAATTAAAATAAAGATGCATTCTATTATAATTTACAATCAAGTCCATACATTTACCGAGATACTGGGAGGTACTCCATTCCCCCAGTCTCCAGAGCCCACTTCCAAAACTCATAATGTATTTTGTTCTGAACGGATGATCTGAGTTCAAAAGTAGAAATACAATGGTTAATTATCTCGTATACAAAGCGGTGGGGTTTGCTTGTATTGCCATAATTTTTCTGATGGCTCTCCCCGTACCTTGTAAGTCCAATAATAACCAATGCTTTTCCAAAAATGCCGGAGGCGATTTTTTAAATCACAAAGCCAACTAGTCCACAAATTGATTAAGCTGATAATATATTTCAAATTTTTTAAGTAATTTTCCAGTTTAAACGAATCCTAATCATTGTATATCTTCGTCAGCAGTTAAAGAAATATAAACTCACATTAGCTTTCTACTCTTTATGAAATATATTGGAACACACAGAGACTGCTGTGCAATATCTTGCAAATAATTCTTATATCATACAAAAATTTCAAACATGTTTTACCATTACATTGGGTAATTGGGCGGACTTATGTAAATAAATACAAGTAACAGCGATTTTACAATCCAGTGTCGTTATATTCATTAGGGTTGAGCTAAAATAATTCATGCCATCGATGTACTTTTTCAAAGAAATTATATGCAGCAATTGTCTATGCATTTGGCCAACTAAATCTGAATTGCAGAATGTGCGATTCATATGTTCATTCAGAACATACGCAGGTTCTCTTCATTATCATTTCATTATCTTTGTCTTTGTGCATCAGACACATCTCTTTCTCTGAAAACTATGTTACTGTATTTGCAGTCAAATATGATAATTTTGGATAAATTAAAAATGAAATTTTAAAACAAACAAGAAATTTTACTGCTAATGCATTAGAAATGTATTCTCATCAGGTATAAGAATTATGTAGGATAAACCCCCCAAGTTCCGATGTTTAAATTTACCTGTTTGAAATGAGGGTGGTGTGGTATCGAATGCATTGTTATTGAAAGAATACAAATATTTTACTATTACTAGTAGATATTCGTTTTTTTGTTGGTTTTTCAAATGTTTGAAGGATTGTTTTATAATTCAAAGGAAGTTATAGCAAGAACTTGTTGATCCAAATATACCCAATGGTACTCGAAAGGTGATGGATTTTGAAGTTTGGTCTGCTGAAATCTACGTGATTTTATTGTTTAAAATTTTACTTAGAAATTGGTTATCTTATCACAAAATCCGCTTTAATTATTATCACAACGTGACGTTTGAAATGATTAAATATTTTACAAAGGCTTATTTGCATAGTCGGGTTTCTGTGGGACAGAATTACTGCAGCTATGCAATCTTATAATATCCCATGTAAAAAGAACCACGGAGTAGGTTTACTGTTTGCATTCATTCATAAAATACAACGTGCAAGTTTTCATAGTCAAACAAATTTGCTGACATTCACCAGACAGTTTGATCTCACAGTGTCGTATGTTTTTAATGTAATTACCACAAGATAATATTATTTTCGAGATATAAGGGTTAAAATTTTAGAAACAAATCTTGTAAATTCTAACAACATAATTAGGGTATCGCAATTTGTTACCCAAGTATGTAAGTATGTACCATACTGAATTTTGAGTAAGAAAATGTTATTACTATGTACTTACTTTGCTTTATTAAAAAGCTTAAAAGTTGTTTTTAAAAATCCACCAATAATAAAAATGAAAATAAACACTCACAAACACGCACACAACACTAAAACAAAATCTAATCTTAAACTGTAACCAGTAAAGTGAGATGAGTTACGCGTTTCTCGACAAGACAAATTCTATGAATGAACTATTAAGGTGGGGATAGGCGTTCGTGATTGGTTAAGCAAAATGCCTCTGGCAACTTAAACTCGGTTCTGTTAAAATCCTTACGCATTATTATTGTTGCTTTTGCACACTTATTTAATAAATAATAATGTATTCAAATAAAAAGAGAACTTGTACCCACTACGCTAAATTTAAGCGCCCTAGTTCAAGGATCTTTATTTATAAATTAATTGGTTTTACTGGGAATTATAAATTTAGGTTAGGTACTAACATCAAAACCATTTTTCTTTCAACACAACAAATTTATATTACATTCATATTAATAATATTACTAATTTTATATTATATTACTATTTCATTACCTATCTAAAATAGAAATCGAACAAAAGTTGAACTTCAAAACCTGATAATTAGTCATTACAAGAACTTACGGGGCTGATGCTGGCGATGTATAAAAGTTAGAAACTATTTTACAATTTTGGTTGTCTATTAATCAATTATCAATTTATTAATTTTGGTTCGAGTGCCCCTGCACGCGAAGAAAACGAACAAGGTTCAAATCTTTTCCAGTGGCGGTCCCCAGAGTATGGATAGAATGTAAAATTTCAATGAGCGTTTGATGAGTCAGTAGCAGAAGTAGCATAAAATTTTAGCAGTACCCCATCAGGACTTGGTAGGACCAAGGTAATACTTGTCAGAATCGCAAAAGTGCAGAGGCAGGACTGTGGCAGTACAATGGAAGTCTAAAAAAATCCATTCAAGTTCTTCCGAAATTTCAAGTAAAGTAAAAAGGATTAACAAAACAAAGAATAACAAACAAGCAAATTTTTAAGTTATAGTAGTAGACTTTTTTTATTACAGTTTGTTCAAAATTAAAATTTCAAACAGTTTTTTTGTTGCGGGCCCATAGGCTGCAGCCGAGCAGAAGCCTGCTCGCAAATACGGTTTACGACGGTTTACGACTTACGAGTGCGATGAGCAGAGACAGGGGCGGAACTACCGGGGTGCGGTGGGTGCGACGCACGCGGTCCCCCCGACTAAAAGGGCGCCCAGTTGTACTGGGACCTCTTCAATCTTTTTAAAAAAATTTAAAACCATGAAAAATATAATGAGATTTAATTTTTAATATTCACAATGAAAAAATATAATATTTTGGCAGTCTTCTCTTGTTAAAGTAAACAAAGTGGGCATCATTTATTATCAATAATTCAATGTTCCCACTAAATTTTCAAAATCAAATCCTGACATTTCCAGGTTTTCCCTGACAAATCAGAAAATAAAAGGGCAAAAATTATCCTAATTTTAAAATTAAATTAAAATCAGAAGTTTTAATTAAAAAAAATTAATTTTTAAATAAAATAAATTTAATTTTAAAATGGAAAATTTGAAAATTGAAAACCAAATTTTTTTTCTCAAGATTTCCATGAGCAAATTAGCATTCTTAAGTTTTACTAAGATTTCATAGAATTTTCTAAGATATGCTTAAATTTGCTTGAATTTCTTTTCACTTTTGTGTATCACTATTTTCCCTTCGGTTTTCCAGTTAGTACAAAACTAAGCGGAAATCGCCGAATAAATTGTGTGTACTAGTGAAGGGAAATCTGAAGAAACCCTGGAAAATTTTAAGACATTTCAAGAAACAGAATCTTAGAAAAATTTTAGCAATATAGAAAATCTCATGAAACCCATAGAAATCTCAAGAAAATCTCAGAAAAGTCAAGAAAATTTTAGTAAATAGGAAATCGAGAGAAATTCTAGGAAATGAAAAATTCAATGATATCTTAAGATATATCTCGAAAAATCCAGAAAATTTTAAAGCCAATGAAATCTCAGAAAATGGAAAAAGCAATAAAAGGTAGTCTATAATATTCTAGATTTCCTCAAATTTCCCTTTATTTTTGAATATGACAATTTCTCCATCATTTTTCCACTTAGTAAAAAACCAGCGAGAAATTTGAAGGAATTCGGAAAAATTAACTACTCCGTTTATATAGATATAGAAAAAATTGAAGCAGTGAGTGACTTCTTTAACCATTAAGTAGTGTTAGCGCAATGATATTCCTCAGCGGTCCATAAAATTACACGTGTCGGATAATAAATTGATCAAATATTGAGTATTAAAACCATTACCTATTTATTTTTGAATAAAAATGTGTACAATAAATTTTTAATAAAGAGTTTTACAGATTACATGAAGCATTTTGTAAAATTACACCCTTATGTATATTTACATAGAGTATCCTAGGTCACAAAGTTGCCAATGATTTTCTATGTAATTTTACATAAATGTTTTTACAGTGAACATATTTATGTAAATTTACATCCTACTAGTATTTTTATAATTCCCATATGTACTCCTAATATTACTTGGGTATGTAAAATAACACCCTTATGTATATTTACATTGATTATTATAGGTCACAAAGTTGCCAATGATTTTCTATGTAAATTTACATAAAATTTTTTATAGTGTACTGTACAGTCTTCTGAACACTCTAACGTCTATATATGAAAAATTACTAAACGCTCTGCAATATATACTTTTGTGATCATGAATTTTTAAAATATTAGCGTTTCAATATTACAATTTAAATTTAGTAATTTTTACTAATTTTTTTATTAATCATTGCTATACATAATTTGAAAAGCTAGGATATCGAATTTCAGGGGTCAGTAGGGGCAGAAAAAATTGAATAGCCTACTGGCGGCAAATTTGTAAATCCGCCACTGTATCAAGGTAATGGATAATTTGCCTTGAAAACCCTTCATAAAAAAATAATGTGGTTAGCCAAAACTCATCCTGGGTAGCAGGGTAGCGCTACTGTGTGTATGTGTGTGATATACCATATCTCGTAATTTGCTTTCTACACCATCTTTTCTACTTTTTAGTAAAAAAAATGTTTTTAAATTACCCAAGACTTCAAAGATTTTATAAAGAAGACAAGACTTCAATGATACTCCATTATATTCCACGGAACTTTACCAAGATTTCATGCAGACTCATTTTTTTCTATTCTACAGACTTTATTTAATGGTTAATTCTTTGGTACGTTTAAAAAATTGGAAATATATTCAAAAATTTGTAATGAAATCAGTTACGAAATGACTATGTGTAATGACACTGCGACAAAAATGTTAATCAAGTTAAATACAGGATTGCCAGGTCTACAATTTATATCTTCCTAGAAAAATCACTCCTCAAAAGTCAAAACAAAAAAGAACTTCGGAGCATCGCCAAAGCTTAATCTCAATTTCTCCCGTTCAAACTTCTCAAATACTCAAAAATACCAATATAATATATTAATCAAATGCTGTAGCAGCACTTATACCTAGAAAAGCATACTTTTATAAAACGTCTCAAATCCTCGAATCAAAAATATCGTCCGACACTTCTATATCCTTCTAAAACATACCCTAACCTATTCCTCTTTATGACTTCACTAATTCTAAAGAAATTTAAAAATTCTTCAATTCGTTAAAAAATAAAGCTTCAGGCAACGATAAATCACATCTTAAATTCTCAAATATGTAACTCCAAGCAGGACCGTTGAGAGAATTTCATAAATAAAAAAGAAAAATTTGAAACATCGTATTTTTATTAAGACAAACTATGCACAAAACATCTAAAATAGATTAAATTAATTTAAAATAAAACAGTAATCAACTAATTTTCGGCAATACCTTACATCACAATATTATTATGTAATTTTTTTTAATAAGAAAGAAAAAAACACAAAACCCAATATCTAATTTTATATTCATTCAAATTTTAAAAATACGCTTTTCGTATCTTTTGTTGCACTCCTTTTTATTTATGGAATTTATTTGGCTAATCGTCCAGGCTCTTCCGGGGGCCCTTGAGGGATCCTGGACCCCGGGGACAAATTCCCGAGTTCCCTCCCCGTCTGGTTAGGCCTGACTCCAAGCATTGACGAGAGTACGAGAATCTGAAGGCTTCCAAGTTCACCAGCTCTGGATAAGTCCTGACTGCTTTTTACCTTTTTTTTTGGCTTGTTAGATCATCACTCATCAGTTTGTATAGGCTGTCAGTAGAGCCTATTTTAATGAAAATTAAGAGCTGCAACATCAGTAATGAAAATGAATTGACATCTGGAGATAACAAAGTTACACCAATCGAAGTTCTCAAAAACTCGTTTAATAATTTGCCAACGAAGTTTTTGAAATTTCAAGGATCACTAAATTTAAATTGCTGTCTTCGAATATTAGATTTCATAGAACAAAAAAAATAAATTTTCAAATTTAATTTTGAATGTTGAATGAATGTTTCAGTCTTTTAGGGACATCCATTAATTACGTAAAGCGTTTAGAGGGGGGAGAGAGTCAAGCGGAATCTCACCTAATCTCACGTGGGGGAGAGGGGGGGTCTCGGCAAATATCACGTAATTTTTTGTCTTAACTAGTTTTAAATAAAAATAATTAAGCAAATTATGTTTTTTTAAATAAATCCAACGCAATTCAGCACAGATTAACGTATTTACTTTAAAAATATACATTTTAAAAATCTCACGTGAGATTTATCACCTCACGTAATTAATGAACGCCCCTTTTCGTGATGCATTTGGGCCCCCTATAACCCCGGGTCTCCCGCGTTCCGCCACTGGATTTCGAAATAAATAATATAACGAAATATTCTTAGAATTTGGCGGAATTAATGAAAAATTAATTCGGCAAATTTGTAGTTTTTTGAAATATTTTTTTCCTGTTACGTAGAATATCTTAGTTTTCAAATTATAAAAATCCAGAAAATTTCGAAAAACCGAAAATACTGCAAATTTAAAAAAAAATTGAATGTCCTTTATTTAAATTATGGTAGGTTTTTTTTTAATTTAATATTATGCTTCTGAAGAATATTTACTCTAGGGAATGAGGGAATGGGACTTTTCGGTCCCGCTGGTTTAACGCAGGCCGTTCGGCGTAGCTAGTTCGGCGCAAAGGCAATTCGGCGCATGGAAAATTTGGCGCAAGGACCATTCGGCTTAATCCATTTCGGCGCAGATACTATTTGGCACGGCCAAACCGGCGGCGCACACTCAATTCGGCGCCAAATTAATTGAAAGTGTGGAACGACACAAAAGAAAGATTTTACGAAAACCGCTTTGGTGTTTTACTCAAAAGTCCAAACTACAACATTATATTTACTTCCTTCTTTCTTACGAGAGTGAGTTAGGTGTAAAACAACCTAATATATTATAAAATATAGGTAGATATAAAATAATTTATTTAAAGTAAAACAAGTAAAAGTATTTTATTTCAAGTATTTAAAAAAAAATTATTAACTTCAACATTTTACCCTTGCATTTCAAAATTCTGTGCTAAGATCTCTATTTTGAAAATCTCGAAGTATTGTGAGAATTCCGGCGTCAGCATCTCTAAATATTTTTAATTTAGGCGGCGATGGGAGTCCAGCCACGAGACGTTCGTAAAATATGTCTCTCCTCGTCTGAACTTTTCGTAATCCATCTATGAATCTCCAAATAGTTGGATGAACCACTCCCAGCTGAATTTGAAGACGCTTATTTGCAGCTTCTGCATGGTTATTCGTTTGATCGAAGTTATTTAGCGTTCGTTGGTACACATTCCATATATCATAATCGTACAATGCTGGACGTCAGCCGATTTGGCATATCCGATTTGGCGTTGCCAGTTTGGCGCACATCCGATCTGACGCCGCCTTTTCGGTGCAGGAACGATTCGGTTCAGGGATTAGCCGAATCGTCCTTGCGCCAAAACGGGATTCGCCGAATCATCCCTGCGCCGAAAAGGCGGCATCAGATTGGGTGTGCACCGAACTGGCAACGCCGAATCGGCTACGCCAAATCGGGTGCGCCGAAAAGTCCTAGACCCATTTTCTCTATATATATGCTTTCCAAAGAATATTGATTTATTACCTATTACTTTCGGTGATATTAATTTTTGAAATTTCATAATTATTATATTATGTAGCTCTATTTTCATTATGATAAATCCCATACAAAACTGATTTAAAATTCCAAAACACTAAATTTAAAGAAATGAAATAGTGAGGAATAATTGAAATATTTTTATTCTCTTTAACATTTTTTTAGAATTTTATATTTTTAAAAATCAAGTACGATGTTCCATCTTCCACGCAAGAGAAAAAAAATCAACTCAAAGCGACAAATTACCGAAATTGCAGCGATTTCCTTTATGCTATAGTACAGCATGAAAATTTTGAAAGTAACTTTATTTTGCAAGTATAAAATTTCGCTAGAACATATCTCGAGGTAAAAAATACCTTTTAAAAAGATATTTTAATACAAAATAGCGTTTAAATAATTTTATAATTTTAATACTTCAGCTAGTTTATGCAACAAAGATTCTAGAATCTAAATGATGAGATTAAAAGAAATTAACTGTGATTCCCCGCAACACTAGTGCTATTTTCAGAAATTTTATACCATCTCTTTTCGAATACGATACAGAATATTTTATATCTTGCTATCACTTTTCCATTGTACCTATACTGAAAGAAAAAACTTTTTCTGCGGAAAAGCAAACTTAGACCTTTCAATCCACTTGAGGATGCGTTACTATTTCAAATAGAAAACATTTAGATTTTTATTACAACATAAATTTTTAAATGCAATTTTTTTTAGAAACGGTTGCTCATATCACTTTAAAAAGGAACAGGTGTTTGTTTAATTATTTCAGTGCTTTTTCAATCTACCAAAGCTTGTTGAACTTATAAAGATACATTTGAGAGGTTTTCCTCGTTAGCCGAAAAAAACTGGAAGGAGAAGAAAAATTGGAATTACGAAATATAAGGCAGGTGATGAGACACTCCATACCAGCTCAACCAGCCTCCAACTCGAACAATTTAAAACTGATACTGAATTGGACATGCTTGTGTACAATTATAAGGGAATGTCAATTAATTACGTGAGGCGATTTTTCGAACCCCCCTCCCCCACTGGTGAGATGTCGTGAGGTTTGGCTCGAACCCCTCTCCCTCTTCTAATCTCACGTGAGATTAATTGTTTCACTTAATTTAACCCAACTTTACAGATTCTTGTCGAAAAAAAATTACGTGATATTTGTCGAGATCCCCCCTTTCCTTCACGTAAGATTTGGCTTGACCCCCCCCTAAACGCTTCACATAATTAATGAACGCTCCTTAACATGCTCGAGTATTTTCAATTTTATTTTAGAATTTATTTCTTATCTTTTGAAATTTACTGGCAAGCGCAGATCCATCGTAGGAATCCCCCCATACTTATCGAACAGCTTATTTAGACGTTTAAACGGTGAATGTTTTATTATAAAATTTAATAAACCGTAGTAAACAAAAAACAACAAATATTTTTTGTATATCAATTATCTCCCTAGAACTAAGATTTGGGTTTATGTTTGTTTGCTAGGCAAGAAATGCTTACTATATTTGAATATTTAACATATAATTAACATATTTAACTTAATTTAACATATGAAGCTGATCTAAAAATTAAATCTATAAATGTTCTTCATTTCGAAAGCTATTATATTATAGTAGTTATAATGTATAATTTTTTTATGTGAATATATGATTTAAAAAATTTTAACAACTATTAACTAAAGTGGTTGTTTTAAATGAAAATGCAAAAAATCGAATGCGAGTCTAAAAAATCTAAAAATTTTATTTTTAGATTTAGAACAATAAAATACTTATAGTCCATTTCATATATCTTAAAACACCAGAACACCACTACTATGTTAAAAAATGTTTTATGTAAATTAGCTACATATTAATTTATCTTGCGTAATAAATTTTATAAAATTTCCAAAATATCCATTGGTAAGAATTAAAAAAACACAAACTATTTCTTACGTTTTATATTTACTAAAAATATTTTTGAAACTAACGAATAAAAATGAAAAATATAAAACTATATTTATTTACAAAATATAAAGGTCTTCTTTAATGTTGATAATATCGAAACAGATCAATTTATAAAATAGCATGCTGCGCATATAGAAGAGTTCTGACTTTAAAGTAGTCTTCGGAAATACATCCTTCCATAACAAGTTTGCCAGTGTCGATCTAAAATAAAATACAAAATTAAAAGAAAAACTGAGATGCCATTTTTCTACTTACTCTTCGAATAGCAATTGTACCATTGGAGCACCACAAGACACCACCAGAAAATTCGGAAGAAATACTACTTTTTGAAAGTACTTGTTTAAAATCTGATAATTTAAGTTCATTAACAAAAACTGTATTGTGTGGTTGAGCTACTCTATTCGTTAAAGGTATCAATGTCATTAACTTATTATCTTCATCATCAACTACAAATTACATACACATATTAAGTTTAAATTCATTTAAAACAAATTTACAATAAAACTTACCTTCCATTGGTTCATCATCTACACCTAAACGTTTTGCATCTGATTGATTTTCCCTAATTATATTTTCTGCATCAATCCAAGCAACTTCTGAATCTTTAACTTTGTTAAATTTTAATTGTGAAATTAAAGCTTCTGTCAATCGAACCTGTTGATCAAAATATGAGGATGAAGAAATTAAAGACATGTTTAAAAGACAACTTACCTGATAAATATGAGTTTCACTGGTGACATCGATAATTTCACCACGAGATGGTGCAAAAACGCGAGATTTAAGATATTCTTTGCATTGTTTTTCGATTACAGATGTATTCTCGGGATTTCCTCGTACAACTATTACCCTTCTTGGCCGTAACTGTGTTAAAATTTTATTTAATGAATCTCCATCTGATTTTCCTTCAAAATCAAGATATTGAACATGAGCATTCACTTGTACTGTACGATTAATTACAATACACTTAGTAGGCACTTCAGTTACTTCACCTGAAATAATACGAAATAAATAAAAACTCAAATTTTTAGAAAACAAAAAACTTACAAACTTCTACTTCTTCCTTTTTGACAACAACGTTTTCTTTATTATCTTCAGCTTCGATGACCTCTGCAAGTTTGTAATCATCGGGGTTGATAATTTCGCCATATTCATCCCATTTAACTTTCTTTTCGTGGAAAGGAAACATGGGATATTGTTTCTTTGTAGCTTTAAAGAAGCTATTACTAATTTTTCCTTCTTGTTTGATGACAATATCGTGTCGACCTTTTGTTATGACACTCATTTCTATATCATCATCAGAGTCAGATTCCTCTTCCTCTCTGGAAGAAAAAAATAATTTCATTAAAAAAATTGCATTCATAGTAAGTAGGTAATATAAATTGAGCAAGTGTGCCAAAAAACGACTGTTGCAAAACTATCTTTAAAGAAAAGCGACCTTTGATACGGAGTAACCCTTAAATTAATAAGTAAAATTTAAATGCTTACTTCTTATTTATATTATTGTTCATCTTGGCAAATTCCCTTTCATATTCCTCCAATTCTGTACCTTCCAATTTGACCCTTCTTTTAATTACAAGATCTATGGTTTTATTTTTATCGTTGTCTACCAAATCTCTTGCTAAAGTTCCAGGCAATGTTCTGGTAGTTATAATAATACTATTATTGGCGTTAGAACACCATTGCAGAAATAATTCTCTCGAGAAACCACTTTCCATGTCCGCAGAACTAGCTAGAACTACTTTTGGATTCGATACCTTGGCCAATTCTTGCATACTATGACACATATGCAAATGTTTGAACTGGAAGGGATTATTTCTTGCACCTTCAAAACTTTTCATGAGTTTGTCACTCATCCATTCAATTTGCGATTTAGCAAATTCAACAACATTATAGCTAACATTACTCAGCAAAGCTAAAGAATAAGCTAAAAGACCGGACTCCTTATTTCTCCACAATTGATCCAACATGTGAGCCAATTCCAAAACTCGCCCTGCTGTATCTACAGCTACTAAAACATTGCCATTGTTTCGGAGTGTTTGCAATATGTTAGTCATCAACTTTTCATCTTTAAGTTTTCGAGGTATTTGTCTGTATGATGCATTAAATGCACCGACAATGAGCAAAGAAGGACGTTGCAGTTTTTCTAATTCACATCCATTCAAATGACGTTCCTTTTTATGGTTGAAGTCGTTGGCATAAATAATATCTTCTTCACCAACTCTCATGATTTTCCAAACAGTACCACCAATCATATGACCAGCTGGTAGTGGTGTTATCGTGAGGCCATAACCTTTTCCTAAATGCAAAATAATATAAGTTTGAATCGCTTAATTAAAAAAATTATATAAGTTTACCTTTTAACGGAACACTTTGATTATACTTGAGTTGTATAATCTTATCAAAAGCAGCATCGACATCGTCCAGTGTGAAAAGATTAAAATCTTCCATGTTATGATGTGATTGAAATAGGTCGTACATGAACATTTGCCCCATTTTATAAACTGGTATTGTAGCATAAATCGGACAATTTAAACCCAATTTTCCTACCAAATACGGTAAAGCACCTAAATGAGCTACATCTGGATATGATATCAAAACGGCGTCAATAGTATGAACATGTCTAAAACAAATAGTCAGCATATATGTGATTTACAATTTTATTTGATTCGTTTAATGTAAACGTTTCTTCAATTTTTCATAAGCCTTACCGTTTGAGTTCACGCATAAATTCTGGATCAAATTTTTCGTCCCATCCACAATCTAATAAAATTCGTACTTCATCCACTTGTAATATATAACAAGGAGGAGATTCGTCCATAGCCCCTGATAGGGCTTGAAATTTTACAATCGAAGTCATTGTATATAATAAAATTATCTATTTCAAAAAATAGAGTAATTAAACATAGGATATTGCCTTTGATCCTTTAAGATTTTAAATACTGTAAGTTAATACTAAATTGAAAATATTTTTATTCCAAAATGCTATCGTTTCATAACCTAAATTTGCAATCGATCAATAAATATACCGTTCAGTCAACTCGAGTTTAAATTTTATAGTAGCGCCATCTGTAGGTATACCAAAAACAAAATCAAAATAATTTTTGTTAAATTTACAGATTTAAATTAGGTAATTATAGACATAATAAATCGAAATAAACAATACCAATATAAAATAATATTCACGATACGTTAAGTGAAATACTTTAGGTAAGTTCAACGAAGATCACATGGTGGCTTCATCACTAGTTGAGTTATGAGCGGAAATTCTGGGTTCAAATCCCGGACTCGGCAGAATTTCTTAGCTCAGCCCTCTGTTGAACATCAAACCATAGATCAAACTGTGGATCGAAATACTAATAGGTTTGTTCGTGCTACACTTTTCCAAAACTGTAGGTTTAACGCGAACGCAAAAAGTGTAACTTGAGTGTAACTCCTACCCTTGAATTCCAAGAGGGCTAAATTAATTTAATTTTTTGATTTTGAATATTACTCAATTTCCTAATAAATAAACTTATTAACTTTTGTTGTACTTATCTTTTTTATTTCATTATTCGTAGCTTAGCTTAAAAATCATCGTGTACACTTCTCATTTCCTTTTTTAACATCCCATCATAAAAGTACAGGGCTTCGTTAGTATAATCAGGGTCAAAATTCATTCAGAATGACAGAATTGCAAAGAATTGCGAAGTTCGAAAAACATGATAAACTTTGAAAGGCTTAATCTCGGAAACTATTGGGTCTACAGAGACAATTCTAGTATCATATTGTATGTAGCAAATTTAGTCTACTTTAAAAACTTTCTTAGTCCTTTAGGGTTATAGTCGCCAAAATTTGAAAAAATAACGATTTTTTCACGGTTTTTTCGAGTTTTGACAACGTTGGGTTCGGCGCTTGAGGTCACACACTTCGATTATTCATTAGGCCAACATCATAAACTAGTCTGCAAAAAATCAGAACTACCAGATTTAAAGCATACTACCCAACTACCCTATACTTTCAGGCGACAAAGTAACTGGATTATTTGGCGTGTGCCCGGAATTTTGGATTTTGTGTTTTATCGATTTGCAGACGTATTTTGCATTTCTCGCTAAAAATGGTAATAACCAAATTTATAGAAAATTAAATTCTTAACCTTTTTAATCTGGCCAATTTTGATGTAAAATAATTATTTATTGCTAATAATAAGCAGAAAATGTGAAAAATTGGGAGATTAGCCCAGTTTATTAAACTTTTGGATCATTTTTATTAAAATAAGTGACACATTTAAATCACAAAGTTGTAGAGGACTAAATGCCCTCCAACTTTTGTAGAAACAAGTTTTTCGTACGACAAATGAATCACGATTGGGAACAGTGACGTAGCCAGGGGGGGGGGGCTGAGCCCCCCCTCCCCGAAATTATTAATTTCTGTTAATAAATCCTTTGTTCGGCTTTAAAAAAATTTATTTTTATGGTTTGGGGGGCTGGGCCTCCCCCGAACTAAATTCCTGGCTACGCCACTGGCTGGGAACATACTTAACACAGAGGCATGGCAGAAGCGACTCAACTCATTTCCACACCACCTCACCATAGAGGTAGAGTTTTCGGCGCGTTTTTTTTTTAACTTAGATTCCCCAATAGGCCAAATCCACAAACAACTATTTTTATTCAATATTGACTATTTAATATTCAATATTTATTCAATATTCAGTATTGACTGAAGATTGCGTTTCTCTCTGAGTTTGGTCTTCAGTCTCGGTTTCTTCGGTGCGACTTTTCTCTAACTGCACAGAGAAATCGACTTCAATTTCATCGTCATTTTCTTCATTGATTTGGTAGTCCGAGGCATTTGTGCATTTTCTAAATACGCCACTGGCGTCAAAAGATTTCATACTTCATTTAACTGAGATAAAATTCTTAGATTGATCGGGCTAGTAGTAATTAGATAAATGCATGCATCGTGCCATCGTGTGGAATGTAGATGATAACTTAATAAGATTCGATAAATGTGCAATTATAACTTCTTCTGAAAGTGCCATACACTATCTAGTAGGTATAAAAGCGATCACTTGGCTGAAGCCAAGGTGGCGTACAAAAGATTTTTAATTAGTGGGTTGCCTTCCCCATAGTCCACAGATCGGACTAAGCGAACCCCACTACGCGATAAAATATTAAGTTAATTTAATACGTATATAGTTGGTATTGAAAGTTTAGTTTATAAACCAAATGTTTGCATTCTGTTGGTGTTCTATTTTGTGAATTAGATCACAGCAGTGTATTCGACACGACCAGAATTTGAACCGTGGTCACCCGCTTTCCAGTCTGCCGGTGAAGGCTTTAAGCCACACTGCTGCATAAATATAATTATAAACAATAATTATTACTAACGTTTTTAAAAGAATTTTTGTAAATGGGTTTATTATTTTTGAAGCAGTTCTTCTTTCGAGGTACCGCCCTGTAAATTAATGCATTCGTTTGTTTTGCTCCCTCATGTACTCTTCTTGAGAGTGTGGCGACGCAGAAATTGTCAAGTCAAGCTAATTATTAAAACAAAAATGTCAAAAGAAAATTTTCATTCGCGTTTTCGCTTAGATAGAAAGATCAACTCGTGATGTTTTTGGACAGGCTGCAATGTTGTTTTTGGTCTTCTATGGGATTTCCGTTTAGTTTTTATGTTTCTACGCATGGTGTTTTATAGTTTGCAGGTGTGGTTGATTTTATACTTACCTCTGTGTGGTTTTTGTTTAATGGTTGACTTTCTTTCGGTTTTTCGGCCCCACGTTGAGTGCCAGTGAGATGAATTTTACCTTCTCTGGCAAAAAAGTATTTTTGAATACATTCCAAAAAAAAATCTCAAATAAGAAAATTTTATTAAATCTAGCCACTAAATTAATTAACGAAAAGAAAAATTTAGTTGCAGTAATAAAAAAACTTTGTTGAGGCACAACAAACAATCAGCTTTGTTGTTACAACGAAGTTTTTCTTTACATCAACTAATTTATTTGTTAAATTTAATAACACTTTGTTATTTCAGATTTTTTCAGTGTAGATAGCCCTAAAAAATCTTATAGCTAGCTAATATTTTACATTTCGATTAATTGGGTATTTAAATTCGAAGTTAAGTACGTTAAAATTCAGTTTCACGAAGTTGATAAAAAGTTGATATCAAGTGCAAGTGATACAAAGTGCATCCAAATCACCTGACGAGATATCATACAAAATAGTGACGCCAAAAACGGTTAACAGTATACGAGGTGCCAAATCTAATCCTATATACTAATCCTAATTATGAATAGATCGGATAATTGATGGTAAATAGAATTAGCCGTAGTACTGAAGGAATATATTCAGGCATACCATTTACTCTGAAAGAAATAGTTCATCATATTTCCAAAAAATTCATAATTTTTACGCAGACGTCGCAATCGGCGTAAAAATTATGAATTTTTCGTTAAATAATGAACTATTTTTTTCAATCTATGATCTACTCATTGTGTCAAAACAATTCAAAACTACACCCGATCGCTTTCTACAAATCCAGGGTGCAACAAGGCACCCATCAGAAGGGCAAATAAAGCAGCATCGCTGATAAAACAAACATTGTATATGTAACCGAAAATTGCTACAATGCGTCTACAGGGTCCGTTCTAGGGGGTAGACAACTCGGACATTTAACCGAAGCGGCAAATCCAAAGGGCGGCATGTTATGCAAAGATATATATTTAAAAAAAAATAGTTGTTTAACGGAGCGGCAATTGGTTTTTTGTCCAGAGCGACGTAAAAACTAAAGCTGGCGCTGGCGTCTGCAACAGTAATACAGAAAAAGTTATTCAGGAAACGTCAATTGTAATTTAGATTTATCAATACGACATTTCTGTAAAGATTTGTCAATCGATATTAAGAAATCATTAAATGAAATTTAAACAGTATCAATTATGTGGCTTACAGTTGTTGTAGTTTAAAAAATTCCAGGTCGGTAAAATTAAAGCATAAGAAGATAAATTTAAATATTGTTTTTTTTCTGTTTGTATTAAGACTTTATTACGATAAAACCCACTTTTACAGTATATATTAAATTTCACTATCAGTTTAGGTATAATTTTGTAGCAGTTCGATGTTTTCAGATTTTACTTCGCTTGTATCTCGAATTTTTCCGAAAATGTTCGTCAGCTTAATTTTAAGTACCTTTGAACCAATGGCGCCTTCGCCTCCTTGAAACTCAAAGAAACAACAATTCTTACACCAAAAACCTTTAAATTTATAAAAAAACAAAAAATAAATTTATTTTTAGTTTTACTACTACTTTTTATTTTTCTCATTTAATGAAAATTTATTATTTCGTCCTCTAGAGTATTGTCTAGATCAGTGGCGTAGCCAGGGGGGATGGGGGTCCGGGCCCTTTCCGAAATTATTAATTTCGGTTAATAAACCCTTTGTCCGGCTGTTTAAACAATTTCTTAAAATGTTTTGGGGCGCTGGGCCCCCCGAACTAAATTCCTGGCTACGCCACTGGTCTAGATCTTCCACTGCTTTGGGTTTAGCCCAATAATTAATCCAATGGATAAGGGGTAATACAGAATAATACAATATTTTACTATAAAAACAATAATAATTTAGTGCAGTTAACTAAAATTTTGTTAAACTTCTTTTTATGACATTGTAAAAATAATTATTAATCATATTATAGCAAAATTAAATCATCATATTATCTAACAATGTGTATTATTATTAATCACTATCTCTAGTACCAATTTAACCAATTATTCATCCTTGTTATCAGCACAGAGATGCTGAAGTAGATATTCGTAAATTTTATGATTATTTTGAAGCTTTTTAATATTTTTATAATTAAAGTTATAGATAAGCAAGGTTACTTTAAACTCTACAATTTTTTTGTTAGTATATAAGATTAACTACCTGCTATGTCTTATTGCGCAAACAATATTTTTAATTTACTTTTCAACTCTTCAAAATGACGCATAGTTATTATACAATATGTGTCTTAATTGCTGTTTGTATTATTAGGGTAAATAATTAAAATAAATTATAATTTTCAACAGTTATCAATTAAATATTAATTTTAGTGTCGTTCACAAGACATAGAAAATGGTGAAATTGAATTAACTCCAAGAATAGTTGGAGGAATAGAAGCAACTCCACATTCATTTCCATATCAGGTTTAAAGACTATCTCTTTCTTTGTATAAAACTATATTTAACAAATTTATAGGTTGCCATATTTTTACACGTTTGGAGTCAACCGGAAAGACTTTTCTGTGGCGGATCTCTTCTTTCTGAAGATTTTGTTCTCACTGCAGCTCATTGTGTTGATACGTAGGTTCAAACATATAAAGTAAACATTTTAAAACCATTACCTACTTCATTTATGTTTACTTTAGTGCCTTAAATGCGGAAGTGATTTTGGGTGCCCATAATGTATTTCGAGTAGAAGAAACACAACAACGCTTTACCAGTAAAGTTTTTATAATACACAAACAATGGAATCCTTCCAACTTAAAGAACGATATTGCTATTATTAGATTACCAGCAAAAGCAAAATTTACCAGTACGTAAATAATCTTACATTCAAATTTATACTTTAACTGATCAATTGACAAATAATTTATATCTGACTTTAGAGGAAATTCAACCTATTACTTTACCAAAATTGTCCGATGGAAGAAAATCATTTGTTTTTAAACTTGCAACAGTGTCAGGATGGGGATTAACTTCAAACAAAGCTTCAAATATTAGTGAAGTTTTGCGTTACGCTAGTTCCAAAGTTACAATCCCATTGGTTTGTAAATTACTTTTCTTTGGCAATGTGGATGGTAATCAAATGTGCATAGATGGCACCAAACGAAAATCTATTTGCAGTGGCGATTCTGGAGGTCCTTTAGTGCTTTTAAACAAAAATAATGAACCAGTTCAACAAGGAATAGTTTCATTTGGAATTGGATTAGGCTGCGAAGCTGGATGGTCTCAAGTGTTTACTAAAGTTAGTAAATATTTAAAATGGATTCAAGAACGTACTGGTATACCTATCAGTAGATAGATTATTTTAGTCACAATGTATTTTAATTTTAATTAACGGTGCTGTCAGTGCTGTTATACCAACAAAGATAAATATATGTATGTTATCCTTTACTCAGGCTTTTTGTTTTAGTTTATTGTCTATGTATCTAATTACAATTACGTTCATTAAGTATTTTCACAATGAGTTAACAGGACTTAGTATATTTTTTGTTGTAACTTAAAGTTTATATGGAATTTGTGGTCAAGATTAAGCTACAACAATAAAAAATGTCTTAATTAGACTTGATGCAGGTTTTTGCAGCAGTAACAAAAAAATAAAACAAACTTTTAATAGTTTAATTTACTTTTTGAGTCTCGGCGTTGACACTTTAATTCATTTTACCGAAAAAACGCGTTATTTACTTACAAATACAAAAAAAGAATAAAACAGAAAATTTTTGCTCAAGACAAAACTCTTTCGTTTTTTTAAATTGCAAATTGCTTTTCTAGTTCTCATTCTTGTTACTTATTCGATGATGAACGTGAGCAACGAGTTGAGCTATGTTTTGAGATATAATCTATATCTATAAGATTTTGAAAGACATGACCGCATCAAATACTATGCCCAAATATGATGTATCTATATAAAAAATATGTCCAACCAAATTTGAAATGCATTTCGAACCAAAATAAAATATACTTTAAAGAAAGTTAAGTATGTCAAATTTTACTCTTTTTAGTACTTTAATCGTGCATAGAATTTTTAAATAAGTAGAAATTGCTTTGTTGTTCGAGAACATTTATATATTTTTAATTATAAGTTCAATTTCAAGTTTTAATTGTGTTATATTTAAAAAATTGTTTTATCTATCTGAAAATATACATTTAAACTTGAAAATTTAGTGATTATAATTAATTGTGATAACGAATTTATAACATCAGCTAGTTTATATATCGAGTAATTATTGTACACTACTCAAGAACATATTTTGAAAAAATAAATATGAAGTGGATAATTATTTTCGCCATAATCGTTGTTGTTAAGGTAATAAGTTACTAATTTAAAAAATATCGTTAAACTAAAAATATAATATTTAGGGTAATAGGAATTGGTCCGATGTATATCCTTTAGATATAGAACCTTTTGGTTTACACGAAAGTTATCATCCTAAAATTGTTGGAGGACAAGAAGCTGTACCCCATTCATATCCATACCAGGTTAGTATATTTTGTTTATTTATACTATATGTAATTTTTCGTTATATAAATTATCTTTTAGGCTGCTTTATTCCTTCAAGTCGGTTCAAAGACTGGATTTTGTGGTGGATCTATAATATCAGATATCTATATTTTAACTGCCGCTCATTGTCTCTATAGGTATTTATCAGTGTATTTTAAATTCAATGTAACTTGGGCATATTGGTATTTTTTCTATAAAAAAATCTATACAATACCATTATAAATACTAAAATTTCTGCCAATTTTCATAAATAAGTTCACTGGTTAAATAAAATTTCGTGTAGAATCCGATTCCTGAAATTTTGTTCGACTAATAATTATTCGACTGCTTTTGTTTGACTCAACATTTATACGAACAAATATTTATTCGACATGGAATTTTACCCGACATAGTACATTTCTTCAACAAAATTTTAAATTACAATGCATTACGTTTCTATAGAAAAGGTTCTTTTATTCTATAAACCTCTTTCTTATTAAACCAGGGCCTATTTTTCACTGAGATGGGCCCTTTATATTCGAGTGTAACTAATTTTTGGGTTATTTTATCAATATTTGATTTTTATTTTACGATTTTATGTTCCCTCTTTTCGGGACCCTCTGGTCATTGGGCCCTAGGCACGTACCTAATGTGCTTAATAGTAAAATAGGCCCTGTATTAAACCATAACTATTTCAAATTTAAAATTTTGAAGACTTTCTCTGAGCTCATTTATTTAATTGTGCTCATAAATCCTTCAACATGTGTTAACGTATATGCACTAAAATCGTAAATATGAAATAGGTTTATAGAATAAGAGAATGTTTTTTTTATCGAAATGTAATGAATAAATTACCATTGTACGAGTACTTATAATTTAATACAATGTATGGCATTATAATTTGAAATACAGTCGAAAAATATTATTGTAGTACCTACGTTGTAAAAAATTCCATGTTGAATAAATGTTGAGTCGAACAAATTAATGTGTGTCGAATAAAATTCCAAGTCAAACAAATGTTTATTCGAATAAATGTTATATGAAGAACAAAAGCAGTCGAATAACTGCTAGTCAAACAAATGTTGTCGAACAAAATTCCGGATACGATAGAATCTAATTTAATATTTTCTTTCGAGTAGGTTGATAGTAGAAAGGGGACGTCCATTAATTACGTAAGGAGATTTTAGCGATTTTTTGACCCCCCCCCTCTGGTGAAATGTCGAGAAATTTAGCTCGATCCCCCTTCCCCTAATCTCACGTGAGATTTAATCCAATTTTCTCACAATTTTACAGTTTCTAGCGGAAAAAAAAATTACGTGATATTTGCTGAGACCCCCTCTTCCCCACGTAAGATTCGGTGAGATTCTTCTCGACCCCCTCTCCTCTCTAAACGTCTCACGTAATTAATGGACGTCCCCAAAGTAGAGTTGAACATTACCTTAGCTACAAAGTAGTTCTACTTTAGTACTTTAGCTTATTTTCCCGAAGATAGCTATAGTTTATAGTTATAGCATTATTAAACTCCTCATTATAGTACTGAAAAAATTAGATATTTACTTATTATTTTCAAAAGTACCTAAAATATTTTCTATTTTAGAGCTTCAAGCGCAGAGATCAAATTGGGAGCGCATAAAGTTAATGAAAATGAATCAACTCAACAACGATTTGTCTCTAAAGAATTTATAATACATAGAGGCTTTAATCCTATGTTTATAACCAGCGATATTGCATTAATTAAATTATCAGAAAGTATTAAATTTAATGGTAAGTTTATAGAATCCAAAAAATTTTTTTAGGTGTAAAATAAGAGGTTTAAACTTTATTTAGTTTTTTTTTATTTTATATAATTTACATTTAATATACAGGGTGCTAAATGAGTTAGCCGAAGATAGGAAATTAACATGTAAAAACTTGTTTATGTAAATTCCTGATTCCCGAATTATTTTAGAGAAAAAATAAAGGCCACAAAAATAATGCAAAAATATAAACTACGAATGATAAGAAGAGCATTAGATTTCATCTTTAAAAAATACTTAAAAAAAATACTTTAAGAAATAAAAAATACTTAAAAAGTAAGTAAAAGCTAGATGAATTCTCGTGTTCTTACCATTCGTAGTTTATATTTCTGCATTATTTTCGTCTCTTTAAATTTTTTCTAAAATAATTAAGAAAGCAGGAATTTGCATAAATAAGTTTATACATGTTAATTTCCTATGTTCGGCCAACTCATTCAGCACCCGGTATAAAAAATGTATATTTAAAAAGAAATTGGAGAAAAATTACAGAAAAAAAAATCTCATACTTGCAGTAGGTACAGGGTGGCTCAATTTCGATCCTTCTTATGGGGAAATCGGTAACTATAAGAGATATCAAAAAATGGATGGAGCATCCTCGATCTCTTTTTTTGAGAAAATCTGAATGGCCAAAACCGGAATTCGCTATCTTTTTTCGTTTTCGAGTTATGGCCAAAAGTTCGCTTTCTCGGTTTTTTGTTAAATGTCGATATCTCGGTTGTTTGTAACGTTATAGAAATAATATTTACACCTTCTTCAGACACTTTTTTAAGGAGAATAAACTGGGCGAAAGAAATTTTAAATATTTTCATTTGTTTCCGAGTTATAATATAAAGTTGTGTTTTTTTAAATAAAAACCTTAGATAGCTATGACATATTTAAATAGAGTTTTTTATCCTCTTTTCAATGATGTATAACATGTAGGGTCTATTATTTTAGTTTCATCCCGTTATATTAAAAAATGTTAAATAAAAATAAAAGACGATCGAAAAATTAAATTTTGGCTTTGACTAAATAAAATACTATACAAAATCATTATTAAGTAATGATTTATTCACAAACAATTGCCTCCAGTTTATTTTTAATAGGTATTTTTAGTACCTACTTAAAAAATTTCTATTTAGTAGCTATTTACCTATTATTTCACAAGAGTGTCAAATTCCTTATGAAAACTATGGTAAATATGATAATGTTATAAGAATAAAAAAAGATCGACAGTTTAGTTTAATACTAAATTAAACAAAATTATAAATTTTACCATTATACTAAATAGTCAAACTGATGTCCATTGTTTGCAATGCATAAATTGCATTGAGTATGTGAACATTCGATAGTCATATTTTTTTATATCATATTATTCGTAGTTTGCATAAGCCATTTGACACTACTGTGAAATAATAGGTAAACAGGTAGTACTAAATAGAAGTAGGAATAGGTACTAAAAGACACATATTAAAAACAACTGAAGACAATTGTTTTGTAATGTCTACAGTATAGCGTTTTGTTTTGACAAAATACGTATAGTATTTTATGTAGTCAAAGCTAAAATTTAATTTTTCGATCGTCTTTTATTTATATTTAACATTTTTTAATATAACGGGATGAAACTGAAATAATAGACCTTACATGTTATATATCATTGAAAAGAGGATAAAAACCTCTATTTAAATATGTCATAGCTATCTAGGGTTTTCATTTAAAGAAACACAACTTTATATTATAACTCGGAAACAAATGAAAATATTTAAAAAATTTTTAGCTCAGTTTATTCTCCTTAAAAAAGTGTCTGAAGAAGGTGTAAATATTTTTTCTATAACGTTACAAACAACCGAGATATCCACATTTAACGAAAAGCCGAGAAAGCGAACTTTTGGCAATAACTCGAAAACGAAAAAAGATGGCGAATTTCGGTTTTGGCCATTCAGATATTTTCAAAAAAAGAGATCGAGGATGCGCCATCCATTTTTTGATATCTCCTATAGTTACCGATTTCCCCATAAGAAGGATCGAAATTGAGCCACCCTGTACATGCAGGCCGGGGGTCGAAAATTAATATATTGAAATAATAAGGCCAGATATCCAAATCAACTCGAAAAAATACTTTGAAGTTTTTACAGATGACTGATTTAGTTAAACATTTTTAGATGCAGTTCAACCTATTCGATTACCACGATATTCTGATGTGAACAAATCACTAAATAAAAAATCTGCAATTGTTTCTGGATGGGGAAAGGACTCAGACAGGGCTACGGCAATTAGTCCAGTTCTTCGATTTGTTGAATCACATGTAATATCTCAATTTATATGTCAAATTTACTATTTTGGAATTCCTGGAAATAATCATGTCTGCATTAGTGGCGTGAGTGGTAAATCTGCGTGTAATGGTGATTCTGGAGGACCTTTAACTACAGTCGAAGAGGATGGCAAAATAACACAGCAAGGTCTTGTATCTTTTGGTCTTGCCTTGGGTTGCGAAATTGGTTGGCCTTCTGTTTTTACTAAAGTTGCTTCGTTTCTGCCATGGATACATACAAACTCCGGTATTTCTATACGCGATTAACTTTGGATTATTGATACCACCGCCAACGACAAAAAAATAAAAATTTAAATTAGATCAAAATAAATACTTACTAAAAAATAATTTTTTGTTTGTTATTTGATAAATAAAAATTTATAGGTTAAGCACTGCTTTACATTAGAATAAATTGTTTCCTACAACATAATTAAGGTAGTGGTACCATCAGTAGATGATATAACGTAAGGCGATTGCTCCACAGAAAAAGGTCTAAAAAATTCTATTACTCAGTAGGAGTCTATATTTTACATGAAGGATATTGTTCACAGTATGTAATTTGTAAATAAATATTGTTTCTGTTAAAATAACGACTCAAAAATATAATAATTACAAAAATATAACAAATGTTGAAATGTACCAGTGCATGATAGGTCCCAAGTAACATTCAGTTTAAGGAAAGGCGTTATAACGTTGTTACAACTTAAATTATCCTGTTGTACAATTACATTGTTGTATCAACTATTTACCAAGATTTGTTGCTTGGGGTATAAAAGTGTTGAGTCCCAGTAGCTGATATAGTTGCTGACCCAGTGTATGACAATTTATTGCTTTTGAAATTAAGGAAATACATATTAATACCCAGACAACACAAACCTATCTTCTGGATATCCATTTCGTAAAGTCGTACGTCGAATTTTCTGATTGGCTCCGCTATTTTCGAAAATAGCGTAAGAAATTGTATTTGTATAATATTGTATAATATAATATAGTAAGGGAGATGTACCAGGTATGAGACGGCTCCAGATGTGAGACACTCAAATTTTTCCATATTGCGATGCCAAATTTCCGGCTTTGACTAGTGTCAACATTTTTCCATGTTGGAAGCTAGTTTTTTTTAAGACACCGGAGTCAATAGTCACAATTTTTGTATGTGATCCGAACATCGAGTAAAAATTGCATCAAAAAAGTTTTATTTGATTTTTTTGTAATTGCTGTTATTACTAGTATTCAACGAAAATATGAGATTACAGTGCATTGAAATTCAGCATTTTCCTTAGATATTACGATGAAGTAGTCAATGGACAATTTGCATGATTTTTAATTTTAGCATATCAATATTCTACATAACAGCATATGTAATGTGTTTTAATTTTTTTAAATTTGGTTCACAAATAAAGCCAGAAAAAAATATTGAAGTTTAAATGTATATTTGTCGCGCGAAATCGTCTTAATAAATATGGCTGACTTAATTTGAAATTTGAGGATTTTGACGTCATCAAAATGGCGATTAGTAACTAAAATTTGGATACTTCATAACTTATTACCGGTTGGTACTTACTTGGATAGATCTTTAGTGGAAATTATACTGGTTTATCCGCACCAATTGTTGAGGCTCATGCCGTCACATCCTGATTTCAATCACGTAATTTTTTCAAATAAATTATAACATTTCATTAATTTTTTGCGGGCTGACAATACAGAATTTTGATAAATCACTCAAATTTTCTGATTATAGCTATATTGAACTATCAATAAATGCCATTTTGAGGTGAATTTGAATTTTATGCAAATTGTCAATTAGACTGATTTATGTTCACACATACATTTTTCTGCGTTTTGAAAAAATGGCGTCATGTTCCGGGTGTGAGACAGCTGATAGTACCAGTTAACAGACTATAGCCAATTCAATTAAATGCATCGAATGCAATTTTTGAAGTGCGCAAATATGCGTGCCAGCTTCTTTACGTGTAAACATTGCGAATTGGACATGAGTTATTGAAGATGAAAGCGAAAATTATGATGTATAAGTTATAGAAAAAAAGTGTCATTCTCTTGCGTAATTTTGGTCACTGAAGGCCTTCATGATGAATAAACATTGATATTTTCCGTATTCTTGGCTGTTTTACTTCATATTTCCCCATATTTAGCAGATTTTACCGGGTGTCTCACACCTGGTGACAAATTTTTTTTCGGTCAAAAATCAACTCATCACGGAAATGTTCATAACTATTTTTGAGTTGACGGAATCAATATAATTTCTACAGCAAAATGTTGCGTATGATCATTAGCTTTCGAATGGTATGTAAGATCAGTGCCGTAACTAGAACTTTTGGAGCCTATGGCCAATTACGAAAAATGCGCCTTAACTTAAAGGGTAGGGGCGGGGTTAATTCTTTTTGCCCAAAGAGGGGTCCGGGGTTTTCCCGGAATTTTTTTTGAATTTGGTGCAAAATGGCGAATTTTGAGACTACTCTCAGTTAAAATTTAAAAAAACTGATAATATAGATTTACCAACAAGAAAATATAAATTTGGTGCCTTTATTTAATCATCGCCTATTTCTAATTTAAATTTTTTAATTTTGGCGCCTTTCGGCACCTTCATTCAAAAGGCGCCTATGGTCGGGGTTATATTGGCCATACCCTAGTTACGGCACTGTGTAAGATATTCGGTTTATTTGGTTTCTATAAAAAGTTTTGGCCTGAAAACAAAACCCGTCTCATACCTGGTACATCTCCCTTACTTAATTGTATAATAAAAGCTAATAATTTTCTGTTATAATCATAAACATAATGGAGAATTTTATAAGGGAAAACTATCTTCTGTAAACTCACTAATATCTCGCAATAATAGAGATAGGTATTAAATTTGACATTTTATTACATTTTAACCTTTCTACAGTTGCTCACACAAAATCACATCTGTTGCTTATGGGTACGTGTGCGTGTGTGTGCGTGCGATTTTTTCGTCCCCGATTTTTTGAAAACGCGTGAACCGATTTTATTCAAATTTCATATACTGGTTTGTAACAGTAATCTAGAGAGCTGATTAGATTTTGGTTGAAATCCATACGTTATTTTTTTATTTTACCAATTTGCCGAAAACCTTTATGTTATGTCATAACTGTCACCTTTATAATAACGTTTGGGATACATAATAGACCTGATAAATTGTAATTATTTTTTTTTAAATTTTAATTTTAATTATTATTATTATTATTTTAGTAATAAATGGGAAAGTTATGTGTTGTTACATCAGATTTTTTTTATTATGTTCTGCTCCATAATAATAATAAAAAAGTTTTAATCGATAATCGTGTAAATATCCTATTTCTTCATATTTTTGATATTTAAAAGTATGATAAAGTTATGGGCATGGCCACATCCGATTTTTTTAATATCTAGGTATGTTGAATTAAAATACAGCTTTGTTTTTTTTTATTTTTATTGATGACATCCATATTTTAGATTTTTAACAATTTTCATAAAATAACTATAACTAATGAATTTAAAATTAAATTTTTACTTAAAAAACCAACAGTATTAGATAAAAATAATGCCAAAAAGGCTTATGGCATCTTTTTCTACTTCCTTCAAAACTCTTGTTCAATCTTTTTCTCTTATGCTTTCTATCCGGTTCATATCTCTTCAACATCCAGCAGTAGTCTCTAGTCTGCCATCATGTTATTGCGTAGGGGAGAGGCTTGCAGGTTGCCACCCTTGCCGGATTTCGACATTCTAGCATTGTCATCGATGTCAAACGAGTAGTTGTCGCTTTTAATGTAATTGTGGTGCACTTGAACACAATAACAAGGTGTTTGCTAAATAAAATGTGAAATTTTATTTGTAAAAAAATGAAAAATTAAAATTGTGTTTTTCTTCTGTGCCCATAAATTGAACATTTTCAACGAAAATTTAAGGAAAATATTTTTATTGTGTTGCTTTTACATTCAATTTTCATTATTCTTAAATAATTCTAAACATATCATGAGTTGGAAGTTTTCTTTCCTGTATATTCTCAAGTGGTGTAAAAATGCAGGTTGCCACCTCTATTTTACATTTTGACATATACTACAGTGACTCCTTAGGGACAGTGGCGACATGAGCCCCTAAATCGGCACAGGACAGGTTGCCGCGCAAAGGGGGGCGATTTAACCCCCCCCCCCCCATTGCATATTTTATGTACCTATTGACGTAAACGCTTTTTAAATATTTAAAAAATTAATATAAATAATTATTTACTAATAATTGATGCATTTTTTATATAGTTTTAGATTTAAATAAAAAAGAAATTAAAATTTTTTTTTCAATTTTAACTTTTTTTTCCTTGTCAATTTACTCTCATTTTTTTGGTCACAGCCACTAAATGTAATTAATATAAATCATATGTTTTTACTTGAGTTTTTCTACATTTTAACCAATTTTTCAACGGGTGGCAACCTGCAAGCCGAAATTTCAAAGTGTCGATTTTAGATACTTTTGAAAATTTGCTGTAAATTTTTAGTTTTTGAGAATTAAAATGATTTCTAGCGCAGGATTGGGGCTTTCCCCTTTCTTGTATATGTTATTATATCAACAATACGTTGATTGTATGATGAGTTATTACCAAAAAAGCTATGGGGTGGAAACCTGCAAGCCTTTCCCCTACCACCTTCCTTGGTATCTGCTCTCCAAACCTAAATATCTTGGTGGAAGCGCTCACCTTGTTCTTCACTTACGGCACCAAGATTCTCAGGAAAAATCAATATGAGAATGCAGAAAATGTATCTTTAATACTCACTATTGCAACCTAGTTTATAGAAATTGCTGAGCATATTATTCACTATATTTTCATAATCTGGACTTTTTCTGTTTCCCAAAAAATGTTTCACTACCTCTTTAAATGAATTCCAAGCGTTGTCGTCGGTTTTATTCATGATTTTTTCAAACTTTGCGTCTTATATTAACTTCCTTTTATCAGGGCCAACAAATACGCCTTCTTTAATCTTTGAATTCGATAAATGCCTCAATTTATCACATTGGTATTTCAAATAGGGACCGTCTTTAGGTAGTGCCTTGGCAAATTGCTTCATAATACCTAATTTAATGTGAAGTGAAGGTAGCAGAATTTTTGAGCAATCAACTAGCGCTTCTTTACAGCATTTTTAGTTCCAGGGGTGAATGATGCTCTCTGTGGCCAATCTTTTTTGATTCAATGTTGTGCTCTATTTCTACTATCCTATTATCAAAGGAAGCAGTAATATTTTGTATACCATCCTTGTCGAGAAATGGTGAGAAGCCATTTGTCTTATTTATACCACGCTAAAATCACAAAAATATCGTACCATAGTCAATACACGTAATCGTAATATGATTTTAATCACGCATACAATGACTAATATGGGTAGATGAATATTTCAAGGTCACCAGTACTACTAGCATGTACTGTTATTACTTATTACAGAAATTGCAAGTTAACGCTAGTAATACGCGGTAATAGTAGTATGAAAAGTGACAAATGCAATTTTCTCAGAAAATTTACGTAATAGAATTTTTTTATTATTTTTGTCGTAGCTTTAGTACCTAATACCTACCCAAATTACTAATTAGTTTTTTAAGGAGAAAACCATCGCAGGCCTGTGTTATTTATTAGCCTTTGGTTTTTGAAGATGATATCTCCCTTCATAAGAAGTACCTCCAATACACAGGGCCTATTTTATCAGTAGGCCCGATAGGCCCGTGCCTGGGGCCCCTAAAACAACAGTTTATCTTTTTATATTCTATAACAATGAAGAATGATATTTTAAAATAATTTGAAAAATTTAGCTACCATTTAGTATTTATTATTATTATGATCCGAAATCTAAATTTAATCCGATAAAATGCATCAATGTAACCAGCAAATCTTTACAAGAAATTGAAATTAATCTAACTGTAGCTTGCGAACTTTATAAGAGATTAGTTATTTTTGTTACAAATTTAAATTGAAGAAGAAGCAAAAAAATTGCATCCGGAGAACCGGAATCCGGAAAAGAAAAAAATGTTTTGAAGAAAGTTCTTCTGAGGAAATTGGTTTTGTGGGATATGAAAATTTTAAAATAAACACTTTTTTGGTAATATGCGACAAATTAGCCATGGAGCTAAAAAGAAGGCAAGAATCTTACACGTCTATTAGTGATAGTTTCAATATATTTTTTATTGAGTCTTAAAAATATGTCCATGATCTAGAAAATGAATTAATGTAATTTAAGGAAATGTGTAAATCAAGTAACATTGTTTAAAATCCTGAAAACATGTTAGAGATTTTGATCGAAACTAAGACTGTCTCAACATTTTCCAATGATGAAATATTACTTTGGATATATTTGTCAATACCAATTAGCAATTAGTAACGCGTCAGGTGAAGGATCATTTTCCAATCTAGAAAGGGGGAAAATCATACCTTAGAAACTCTTTAAACCAAGATCATCTTTGGTACTAGAAAGTACCAAATACAAATTCTAATGAAATTATAAACCAATTTGCGGAAATAGAAACGCGAAAAAGATAAATTTAAATACCGTAAAACGGGGTGATAAGAAACACTGACTGGGGTGTTAAGAAACAGAAAGTGCGGAAAAGTTATTTAATTACTATATTCAAAATGTAGTGATTTTTTTTGCTTGAAATTATTGTTGATAGATGGGTTTAGGGCCACTTGTATAGTGCGAGTTTAACAACCGATCAAAGTTAAACCAAGATTAACTTACTGTTAAACCAATCAGAATGCTCAATTTCAAAGTTAATCTTGGTTTAACTTTGATCGGTTGTTAAACTCGCACTATACAAATGGCCCTTAGAATAGTAAACATATGAATAGCATTTTTAAGTTGATACTAATAAAATTAGTTATGTCTAATAGCGTTGAGTTAAGTTGACTTAAGAGATATTTAAAATATCTACCCAAAACTTTGTTTGTGGAGTTAAGTGGAAGAGTTGCATTAAGTTAAATTTTTGATGATCTGCTGTTTGTTAGTGTTCTGCATCTCATCTTATATATTTAAATTTTTTAAGTCATATAAACCCTATAATTTTGCTAGGTTACGTTATAATTGGCAAATTAAGAACAAAATTGGGGTGGCAAGAAACATACCGCAAAAGTATGTTCCTGATCTCCCCCGATGAAGTTATTACCCTCCAATCGTGAACCTTCTGATGATGACACTGATAAGCCCCATGACGATGATATTTTTGATCAGGAAGAGCAAATCAATGAAGCAACTGATGAATAGGATGATTCTTCTTCTGAACACATTGATTCTAGACTTGTCAAATTCAATAAAACATTTCCGGATGCGCACTTTATAAAGGCAGGTGATATTAGATCTGATGACTGGTTGGTTTTCAAGTTTTTCACTGTTTTCAATCACCCCAGAAGTGATATAAGCCTAAATCACTGCTAGTTTTCTTTCACCCCAATTCCTGGGTGATAAGAAACAATGTCAATTTATTTTATTTATTATGTGACGTGATATTTTCAGTGGCGGATTTATATGAATGCTTACGATGCTGGAGCATCGGGCCCCCAAACATTGAGGGGCCCCCAAGAGCCAAGACCTTACTTATTATTTTATAGAATTCAGCTTTGTTTATTATCTTTTTTATTCAAAAAACATAAAAGCAAACGCAAATTATAAAATTTTGTTTAATTTAATTAAATTTTTATAGAGAAGCTTAAGATGCTGGAACATTGAATATTAGATCCCCGATCATTGAGAGCTCCATAGAGGCCCCCAAACCTTACTCGTTATTTTATAGAATTGAATTTGTTCTTTTTGCTTTGTTTTTTAAATTATCTATAAAATAATAATTGATTGATACTCGATATGGTGAGATGCAGTGTGTCAACTACGTCACTCCATAGAAGTGTGGCAAGTAAGGGATAAACCTAAATGTATTTAGATTTGTGTTGATATAAATTATAGGAAAATAATAAATCATTAATGCGAATCTGTTTAATTTTATTTTCTATAAGTATTAAATCAATTTAAGTATATAAAGCGTTTCAAATTAATAAATTGCTATAGTTTTACAATTTATTTTTAACCCAATCAGAAAAGCAAGCAACTCGTGTATAAGCACTTGGGAATCCAATATCGCAACCAAAAGCACTGCCAAATGATACAATGCCTACTTCTACTCTGTTTCCACCACGGTTTCCTAATAATGCACCACCGGAATCTCCGTTGCATGAACTCTTACCACCTGCTCCACTTAAGCAGATATGTGTATCTCTAATGATACCGAACCATCCCTTGCACTTTTGATTTGATAACAAGGGATTGGTTACTTCTCTCAATACAGGGCTAATACCACCACCGCTGCCGTATCTTCCCCATCCTGAAACAGTTCCTGGAGTATCGTCTAGTTCTGCACTCAAACAATCGCCATTGTCAAGGTTGATTGGTTTCACAACATCTAAAAATATAAGAATTCTGTAAGTAAGTAATTTTATTCATTATATTACTTAGAGTGACTCACCATTTAAGGTTAAAGGAGTACTTAGTTTGACAAGAGCAATGTCATTTGTGAGAGAATTTCTATCCCAATCTTCGTGAACAATAAAATTACTCGAAGTTACTCTTTGCTGAGTTGCTTCATTGTTGTTTAGGTTATGCGCACCGGCAACGATTTCTACACTTCTGGCACTGTCAACGCAATGAGCAGCAGTAAGTACTGTATCTGCGGCAATTACTGAACCTCCACAGAATGAGCGACCATCAATGTATACGGCAACCTAAAGGCATGATTTCAAGTTAAAACATGAAGTAAAATGTTATTGTTTCTAAGTTTTACCGAATGAGGATAAGAATTTGGTACGGCTTCGTTTCCACCTGTAACTTTGGGGTTGAATGGTGCTGGTTTATCGGGAATCACAAATAGATCATTGGGTGTATATTTAGACAAATCTTCTGCCTGAAAATAATTTACTCCTACTATTTAAAGATATTCAAAACCTTTTGAATAAAATATAAAATAAATTAAAACATGCTATTCAAGTCCGGTTGCCAATAACAACTGCTGGCCATAATTATTGTCATAATGCAAATTTGTTATTTTATGAACTCATCGACGAGCAGCAGGCACTTTGTCTTCCACAAAAAGAATTTTCCGAATAAAAATAATTCTTACCTGAGCAAAAGCTAAAACAGATACGACGAGTGCAATAAGGACCTTCATATTGGTGATAGTTAGGTACTAATGCAATAGATCTTATTTTTTGTAGTTTTATACCACTATTTTATCGCAGGAATATGTATATCAAAATATTTAATCTTATCAGGTTGTTAGAAAGGAAAATGAATTTAATGAGAAGTTCTTGAAATTTTTACAGTACATTATTTGCACAATAATAAAAATTTTGCCAAAGTTTAAACTTAATCCTGTTCTGATAGTTATCGAGATAAAAAAAATGTCAAAGTTACATTGCCTTCACATTAATTTAAAGTTCATTATTTCAACAATCAGAAATGTCAGCATTACCAAAAATCGCCAAAATATTTATGAAAGTCTTATAAATAAGTATACCAAACTTCATTAAAGTCATGTTTTTAGTTTCTGAGAAAATTAAATTATTATTCCAAAAAGTGTGCTAAAAAGCTATCAAGATTTAGTAAATCATGCCAACGTCTGATTCCGTAATCCATTCATTTTTTCATCAATGTTTTTACTTTATCATACAAAGTATGAAAAAGTATTGTTATAGTGCAGAAAAAAATTTGAGATTTTGATGAATTTAGACATATTGGGGTCTCAGAAGCGGAAAATCATCATTTCCAAAAAGTGTCAGTATGGGTGTGTATAGGTGTGTGTGTGTGTATGTCTGTGAACACGATAGCAACCAAACGAAGTAACGAAATCACTTCAAATTTTAAATTTAAGTTTTTATCTGTTGTGGCACAAAGCCTATTGAAAATGAATGAAATCGTAAGGGGGGAACGGGGGGTTTACTTGAAGCGATAAAACATAATCCATTATAACTCCGAAATGCAATGAAATAGGTAAAAGTTTATTATGACAAAAATTATCCGTATAAAATTACCTACAACTTTAGTTCTATAAAATTTTTTCTAAAATAAAAAAAAATTAAAAATTTTATTTAAAAAAATTAAAAATTAAAAAAATTTTTTATAAAATTTCTAAATTGCCTATAAATAAGCAAATTTTTTTTTTTACTTGTAATTTTAATTACTTGTGATAAGTAGGTGTATTTTTTAATTTGTAATTTTGCTTTTGCTTATTATTTCGATTTTCTGAATGTTTTTGACGATTATTGCTGATGCTCTGATAAGATTTAGTAATTTAGTTTTTTCTATCCGAGGTAAATAGTTACTTTTAATATTCGGAAAGTTATGTGATGGCCACATCCGATTTTTACATATATAATTCTCTTTTAATTTGCATTCGGCTATTTCTAAATTTTAGTTTAACAATAATTTTAATAATAAAATTTGCGAAACCCAAAATTTTACAAATTTTAAGTTTGATTTATTTTTCTATAAATCCAAATCTAAATTTACTTTTAATATCCATATAAATATTTTAGAAAACACAAAAATGCACTTAACACTTTTCAGAACTAAAATGTTTTTAAGTTAGGGGATGTTCATTAATTACGTGAGGCGTTTAGAGGGGGGGAGGGGGTCGAACAAAATCTCACCGAATCTTACGTGGGGGAGAGGGGGGTCTCAGCAAATATCACGTAATTTTTTTTTCCTCACATAACTGTAAAATTACGAGAGAATTGGGTTAAAAATAAGAAGGTAAAACAAACAATCTCACGTGAGATTAGGGTAGGGGGATCGAGCCAAATCTCACGACATATCACCAGGGGGGGAGGGGGGTCAAAAAATCGCTAAAATTGCTTCACGTAATTAACGGACGTCCCCTTATCACATGTAAAATACAGTGTGTAAGTATAAATTATCGCAAACGTTTTCATTATTCTATAGCATCATCAGGCGAAGAAGTATAAATTTAATTGTAATTATTATTTCAACCAGTATTTATTAAAAATAATTTGCAAACCAAATAAGTGAACAAAATTTTTATGATGAAGTAAAATTGAACTAAGCTTTATTTTCCTTTGTTGTGGCAAAGATTTCTGAACTTCAAATCAAAAATTTTTGCGATTTTAATAAATCTGTGGTAAATACGATTTTTCCCAAAAAGAATTGTAGAAGGTTCACAAATAAAATTCTCTTTCCAAAAATTAAAAGCAATCCGTAAAATCGTAACCCCTCCGTTAAAGATAATAATTAAAACGGCAAAAGACCTCCTTTAGACCAGATATTCCTAACGTTTTTTACGTAGAACCCTTCCGGTCATTATATATTCATAATATATATTATGTCCCCCTTATAATACATATGAGGAGGGAATAAGGAAGTTTTTCTACCACTAGTCATATAGGCTATTATTGAAGTGACGCATTTTAGACAAGTGGTAAATAATTCTTTCATTATATACTACTAGTAAATAATGAACATATTGATATTTTTCTATCGTTTAGCTACTATTGACAAAAAAAATTTTGTTAGAAAACGATTTTGTATAACCAAGAGATGCTATTTAATTACATTTAAACTATTCAAAACGTTTTTTTAATAGATTAATTTCATTTTAAACATTTTCAAAAAACTCGAATTAATTATGACAGGAGAGCTAAGCGCCATCTCTTGCTAATTTGAGAAACCGCGATTTAAAACATAATAATGTATCATTAAACGTGAAAAATCACAAGTTTATTGAATAATTTCAGTATTTTAAGACTAGGAAATGCAAAGCAATACTTTTGAATAACATCGATGACTTCTATCTATTATTTTAAACAGAAAAAACTCAGTGAACGACTTTCAAAAACTAAATTTGTCATCAACTGTCAAAACAACAAAACAAAACAAAACCGTCATTTAAATAAATATTTTAAATTTAGAATTTTTTTTATTAATAAGAATTTTAAAAAAATGGCAATAAATCTAGTAGTGCCTACGCGCCTTATATTCGTCGGCGCTTCGCACCTCGGAATATAATCATGGTGCTAGGGCTATAATGACTGTCTTCACAACCTTGGCCTATAATATATTATTTAAGATCGATTCTTGATACATCGATAATATTGTAGGATATTAATCATTAATACGAGTAGATTTTTGATTTTATTGTTAATTTTGAAATTCAAGTATTTTCAATCGATTATGATTATTGGCTAATTTATTATTATCTAGCATTGACCATTTATCGGATTATATTTAATACAAATTATTTTTGATTGATGCTTTTTTGATGCAATCATAAATTGATTTTGAGTACGTATTGTAATTAAATTTAGAGATAAATGTATTTATTTTCATAACTAAATCGTTTCTTGGGATTATATTTTTAGTCCATTCATTATAGGTACTTGTGCGTGAAGATAATTAGGAAATTAATTTTTATTTACTTAACCCTTATGTGCACACCCGGGTACCCGCGTGCCCACCAGCGGACGTTTTACAATTTTTTTTATGTTTCAATCAATATTTCTCAAAATCCTTCCAGATTGTCGCGATTTGACCTTTTGTCTATCGAATTATGCTACCTGATATTTTTGTGGGCATTATTAATAATAAAAGTTTCAACGTTAATTAAATCAACAGGCCTGACACACCCGGGTAACCGGGTACCCGGGTACCCCTATATAAAAATACATGATTTGAGTAGAATTCTTTTATTATCATGCAGTTAAATTGTTTATTTAATATAATAATATATAAAGGATTATGAAATAAATAATATCAAATCATTATGATGCGAAAAAATTTATTTATAGTCAGCAAAAAAACAATTTAACATTTATTTAGCGTACTTTTTATATTTAGTCAAAGTCACCGCATGCTCATCGCATACGGACTTTTCATAAGCAGCACAGCTTTTTCTAGGCTTCTTACATCTTTTGATGGTTTGTTTATAATATGACACCACCCTGTTATTTTTACTCTACCTGTTTGATCTTGCACAGGCTGAGGCCCAGGTGGAATTTCGTGAGGAAGCAAAACTCACCTATCATGAATAGGTTATCGCTAACTAGGATGAATGGATACAAGCACAATCAGTTGAATTCAGACCTTTTCCCCCGGGGGAGGGGGGGATACTAATGAAACTTTCAAATTTTTTTTTTCAAAAACCCAAAAATATATGTTTATGATAAATTTTGGTTTTATTTTAAAATGTAATGTTTCGTTTTATATTTAAAATTATTATTTAAATTTTTTACATGATTTACATTACAAAAATGCCCTAAAAAAGGGCATTTTGTAGTCTCCGGGGGGCATTGCCTCCAGACACTTCCTGGATTCAACGCACACATTCCCCTTGGGGTCTGTTTCGTAATGAAAATTCACTAATATTACAAGTTACTAGAAACACTTTCCAAATAATTAATGCGATCAGTTAGCTGCTTGGTTTTTGCTATATATATTATATATTACTGAAATAACCTGTTCTAAAACCGTAACCAAAAATTGTTTTTTGGTTGCCGAATTGAAAAACCGAATTGAATTTAAAATTCAAAATTTGAAATACAAATAAAGTAACAAATTTGTATCCGATAGATATCTCGAGATGAAGTAAACGGGCATAAGAAAACATCAATATCATAATAATAAATTTATACTGTTACGTATCAAGCCTGGGAGGTCGCTTTTTTAAGTTACTTTTCATCCTGTATGGTGAAAATGTCCAATGCGCTTTATCATCATTTTTAGTTTTCTTCCGATTTTCCTCCTATTTTTCAGAATTTTTAAAAAACCAAATTAGAATATAAAAATTTGCCGCAAGTGAAAGCTGTGTACCAAATTTCAGCTTTCTAACACGGACGTAGGGAAGTGGGTTAAATAAAAGCTTTTAAGAAGGATTTTTTTTAAATTCAAAAAGCTTTTTTGGGTGAACTAATTTAAACTGTGGGTAAGGTGTTGTATACATTCATAAGAGTCTAATTTAACATACAGATTCCATAAGACCAGTTGCTGTTACATAGAAAATGAAAAATCGGTGGAATCTGTAGGTGGGTACCAGGGGTAACTCGGGTGTGTAACGACGTAGGTAATTCCGGGTGTGCACATTAGGGTTAAACTCTTACTTTGGTATTATAAAAGAAGTTTTTAGTTTACACCTTTAAGATTTAAATTTCTGGTCAACATCTGGTTTTTTCTCACTTCTTGAAGAGTATATTAAAATTCAAATTTGAATTCTTTTAATTTTTGTTAGATAAGTCTAATGTAGGTGGCGCATCGAATGCAAAGCCACATTTACAAAGAGGAACGTCATTATAAAATTAAAATCCAATGTGTTATGTGTGTTGCCTAATTTAAAATGTTTACAATTTGAAATAATAATTTTACAAAACGTATTTTCACAAAGGGTATAGCCGGGTTTATATGGGAAATATTAACGGCCTTTTCGACTCATACTTGGGGGATCGTTTTGGTATCAAATAAAAATAATTCAGCCAAATTTTCAGCTCTTTATCTTAAACGGTTCTCGAGTTTTTCAAGAAAACCTCTTTTTTTAATTTTATTTTTTTTTAAATAGTAAAATTCAAAATTAATGGATGGTGATTTTTTTGCTAATTCTTAGGAGTAAAAGACATGAAAAAATACTTTGGTCATGATTATTAAACGAAAAGCCGATTTTCGGCGAAAGAAATAAAATTTAAATCTTATTTTTTAACACTTTTCTGAAAAGTGTCGCTCACCAAATTTTGTCAGATAATGTCTTTTATACTCCCTTATACTCATGAATTTTTTTGATTATTTTGAAGTGGTGCAACAATATGACAAAAACTAAAAAGTAATTATTTTCTGCAATTTTGCATTTAAACAAACTTATATATTTTTCACATTTTTCCGTTTGCGGAAGTAAAGTACTATTTCTTTATCAAAAATTTTGCATATATACATAGATTCCTACGACAAATTACTAGACGTTTAAGGTAAACGAGGTGGGGCACGAGGAGAAATTTTTTTTCTCGGTTTTTCGATATCTAGTGCCGTTTTCGAATTATTGTAAATTCAAAATCTCAAATTTAGCTATTAACCAATGTAATTTATCATTTGCAGCGAAATTGTGATAAATAGTATATAGGGTGCCGAATGAGTTAGCCGAATATAAGAAATTTATTAATACAAATATCTGCTTTACTAATTATTTTAGAGAAAACATTTAAAACACAAAAATAATGAAGAAATACAAACTATTAATGAGATTTAATGCTCATACGAATGAGCATTAGATTTCATCAAACTTTTACTTAAAAAGTCAAAAAATGCTTTTGAAATTGCTAAAAGTTTAATTTATCAGACTGGCCATGTAAGTTTCCAAGGTAAGTATTTTTGAAAGTAGAAATTAAATTGAATTTTTTATTACATGGCTAGTACGATAAATGAAAATTTTAACAATTTCAAAACCATTTTTTGACTTTTTAAGTAAAATCTAGATAGAACCAAATGCTCTTATCATTCGTAGATTTTACATGTTAATTTCCTATGTTCGGCTAACTCATTCAGCATCCGGTATACACCTCGGGACTAATGTGCAAAATCGTCGTGCAAAAACCTTTGCACGCGGGATGAAAAGTAGTACCTTAGTCTCATGATGTATTGTCATACATACTATTCTATGGTTAAAAAATGTATAAAAAATTTTTTTTACCGAAAATTAATAATTACATTAATTAGAAAACATTTTTAATCATTTTACTGCAAAGTGATTGCATTAAGACCATTAGAAATTATATAACTTTAAAATAGTTTGAAAAAATTTCTAAATATTGAAAAGATTAACCTTACTCAGAGCAGGATTTACGATCTATTTTGTATGGAATTATTACATTTAATGTCAACAATTTATGACAATTTTGTTAAACAGTATTGATAATATAATAACTTTTCTGATTGAAATTTTTGTTTCTATTGTTTTAAAACTGAAAAATTATTTCCAATAATACGGAAAAATTATATATAAGTAGGTACTAGTTATCTTAAAGAGTAAAGCATGGAAACAAGATTTTTTTAATGTCTCTTTAATCATTTTTCACATACTATATTATTTTAAGCAGGATATGTCTTAATTTTCTATGGTTTTCTCTGTTTTTTCTCTGGTGAGGATATATTTTCAGTAAAAAATATTTTATGCTCTTTTTAACCATAGAAAACATAAAAGTTTGTTTAAATGCAAGATTACAGAAAAAAATTACAATTTAATCTTTGTCATATTGTTTCACCACTTCAAAAAAATCGAAAAAATTCATGAGTATAAGGGAGTATAAAAGACATTTTCTGACAAAATTTGGTGAGTGACACTTTTCAGAAAGGCGTTAAAAAATAAGTTTTAAATTTTATTTCTTCCGCCAAAAATCGGCTTTACGTTTAATAATCATGACCAAAGTATTTTTTCATGTCTTTTATTCCTAAGAATTAGCAAAAAATCACCATCCATTAATTTTGAATTTTACTATTTAAAAATAATAAAATCAAAAAAAGAGGTTTTCTTGAAAAACCCAAGAACCTTTAAGATAAAGAGCTGAAAATTTGGCTGAATTATTTTTATTTGATACCAAAACGATACCTCAAGTACAATTCGAAAAAACCACAAGGGCAGATTTCCCATGTAAACCAGGCTATACCCTTTATTTCAATTTTAATGCGATATTGATAAAAAAAATAAAATAATACTGCATAAGAACTATTTAACTTTTAGATTATACATTCTGACACAAAATAACAAGAAATCCAAGAAATTGTTTTAAAATTAACTCTGTCAGTCAACGATGTCAGTTAATTTCTAATTTATTATTTATATTTCTAATTATTTAACTTAAATTTATTTAAAATAATTACATTTTCTGACAAAGGCGATAACCCACGCTGAAAGTTTTAAAATCAGATTGATTTTTATTAGTTTAATTAACTTGTAATATTGTAAATTTAATTTTATTAATTTTAACAAATGAAAAGTTTATATATTTATTAAATTTAAATTGCATATTTAACACAGTTTCTGAAACTCTTAAATGGTTTTTGAAATTGACATGTAGATCTGAGTTAATATTTTTCACAAAAAAATTAAGGGACCTAAAATTAACATTTTACACAGAGCACATGAAAAGCTAGTTAAGACACTGCCACCCACAAACATTAAATTCGTTTTCAGGTAAAGAAAGCGATAACAATAAAACTTTAAATAACAATAAATATAATATTTAATATTTTATATTAAATAAATTTCTGAAGAAGACGATAAAAGTCGTCGAAAGCTTAAAAATATAATTTGATTATATTATTGAATTTAACTTGTTATTTAAAGTTTTATTGCTTAATTTCTCACAAGTTAAGATTTATATATTTGAAAGTGATAACAGCATAATTAAATATAAATTTCCTCTTTGTCTGAAAGATTAAAGAAGTTGAACAATTTGAATTGCATATTACCTATTACTTAATTTCCACGATATTAACATTTAACAATTTGTTTTTCATTCTTCCACTTTCTTTGCTCATTATTAGATAAACAACATCAACTGTGTCCCATATTGCATAAATAATTAACGCCTCATATTAGCTTTGGATAATTAAGGAAGATATCTTCAAACTTCATAAGAAGAGCACGTCCTAACATCACTTTACAACTAAATGTATTTAGAATTAAAAAATAAATAAATAATAGGAAAATGATAAATCAATAATCAATTTGTTTAATTTGTTATAATTTCGATAAGTATTAAATCAATTTAAGTAGGTACATAGAACGTCCCCTTATTCAAATTAACAGAATGCTATAGTTTTACAATTTATTTTTAACCCAATCAGAAAAGCAAGCAACTCGTGTATAAGCACTTGGGTATCCAATATCGCAACCAAAAGCACTGCCAAAAGATACAATGCCTACTTCTACTCTGTTTCCACCACGGTTTCCTAATAATGCACCACCGGAATCTCCGTTGCATGAACTCTTACCACCTGCTCCACTTAAGCAGATATGTGTATCTCTAATGATACTGAACCATCCCCTGCACTTTTGATTTGATAACAAGGGATTGGTTACTTCTCTCAATACAGGGCTAATACCACCACCGCTGCCGTATCTTCCCCATCCTGAAACAGTTCCTGGAGTATCGTCTAGTTCTGCACTCAAACAATCGCCATTGTCAAGGTTGATTGGTTTCACAACATCTAAAAATATAAGATATCGTTAAGTAATTTTATTCATTATTTTACTTAGAGTGACTCACCATTTAAGGTTAAAGGAGTACTTAGTTTGACAAGAGCAATGTCATTTGTGAGTGAATTTCTATCCCAATCTTCGTGAACAATAAAATTACTGGAAGTTACTCTTTGCTGAGTATCTTCATTGTTGTTTAGGTTATGCGCACCGGCAACGATTTCTACACTTCTGGCACTGTAAATTACATGCATATAAATATAAGGTACGAGCCATCATTAAACAATAATTTGCTAATGACATTTATTAATATTCTGAATTAAAGAATCGGTCAAGCAATTTAATTAATTAGTACGATTAATACTATTTGCTACTTTTTTTGTCTTACCTGTCAACGCAATGAGCAGCAGTAAGCACTGTATCTGCAGCAATCACTGAACCTCCACAGAATGAGCGACCATCAATGTATACGGCAACCTAAAGGCATGATTTCAAGTTAAAACATGAAGTAAAATGCTATTGTTTCCAAGTTTTACCGAATGAGGATAAGAATTTGGTACGGCTTCGTTTCCACCTGTAACTTTGGGGTTGAATGGTGCTGGTTTATCGGGAATCACGAATAGGTCATTAGGTGTATATTTAGACAAATCCTCTGCCTGAAAATAATAAACTATTTTAAGATATTCAAAAGCGTTTAAATAAAATATAAAATAAATGGAAACATGGCACTTAGTCTTTCATAAAATAAATTTCCTATGAAAAGTAATTCTTACCTGAGCAAAAGCTAAAACAGCTACGACGAGTGCAAAAAGGACCTTCATTTTGGTGATATAGATAGGTACTAATGCAATATATATTATTTTTTGTACTTTTATACCACTGCATTATCTCAACAATATATTGAAATATTTAATCTTATCAAATTAAGCAAAATAATAAGTTTTTTTTATCCTTTAAGATGTAAGAGGTACCGGATATGGTAGTTACAATTGACCCCAACTTAAAATTATTCTAACATGGTCAAACTGGTGTTATTCACTGTTTGGATCTTTGAAAACCACTTGTTTGTAAAGTTTTTCTTCTTCTTCAATTGCTCATCAATCATACACTATGCACTGCTTAGGCAATCACTTATAGCTGAAGCCAAGATGACGATCTAGGAAATTTAGTTAATGGGGTGGTTTCCCGTTGCCTTCCCTATAGCCCACAGGTATATTTTGGGATTTAGATCACAGCAGTGTATTCGACGTTACGACCGAAGATTTGAACTGCGGTTGCCCGCTTTTCTGTCCGCCGGTCTAGGCTTTACGCCACAGAACTTTACGCCGTCCTGCTAGTATAACTTTGTCAAGTTTCTTCTAGTATTATATTGTAGTGAATATTTCCAAATTATAAAATGTATTTCTGCAAACTAATGTTCAGAAATCTAAAAATCTGAAACACGCGAAGACCTCTTATGTGGTTGTGAGAGAGTGCATTTTTTCAACATTTTATGCTTGCTATATCTCTGTTTGTAGTCAAATCTCAAAGGCTATTTTTCTTTTTTCAAAAATTTTCACACATAGAAAGTAAAATAGTTTGAGTATAGTTGACCTTTCATATAGGTACTAATTATTAGAGAATATGCGAGATTAAAAATAAAACTTGAAAAACTTTAATTCAACAAAAATAGATAAATTATTATTATTTTATTAATTAAGTACATAATAAATATAAAAGATATTAAAATTCACAAACAATTTCATATTTATGATTACCTATCAATAATTATTAATGTTATCATAAATAACAATTTTTGATTAAATAATTTGAAAATCAACTGAAAAATTTAACGATAATGACACCACTGTAATCACAAAGACCACCAGTAAAATATCAATTTAATAATAGTTAATTACTGCCAATAATTCTAAAGGCAAAATTTTCATGATTGCATCCAGGTGTTGAGGAGAGCAGCAGAAAATGCGTTGTTATTTTAAATTTAAATTTCACCCAATTTAATAATATAAAAGTTTTTTTATAGGATCTTAGATCTAGATTTGTATATGAAGGTTTATGTTATTATACCGAATGTAGCTTTCGACTAAATACTGTTGACGCTTATCATGCACTGCTGGGATTGATTTTTCATACTACAATAATTCCTAACTCGATGGATCACAATAAATTCTGAATTTTTGTGTATAACTTTAGGAGAAGTCATTGGGAATCTTAACTTTTAAGAAAAATTTGAAAATTCCTGAGAAAGAGTTTATTTCTACATAATTATGTTATCGTGTTACAAAATCTTCCATTAAAATTTTTTTGAATAATTTAAAATTTGATTATTTGTTGTAGGCGTAGTATTTTTAAAATTTGAATTTAATTTTTTCTGATTCTGAACTATTGGTAAGAACAGTTTTTTTGGTTAGTTATATTTGGACTTTCTATTGTAAATAGTTCTTTGTAAATTGTAAAATTTTTGAATTTGGTACGTCTTTTCGTGCTGACAATGTTGGGTTGGTCCGAAAAGAAGCGATACTCGCCCCTTCCTGTTGAGTCCGTCAAGGTGAGCGGACGCCTTTATGAGAAGGTCCCGTAAAAGTTTTAATTTTGTGTTTCAAGTTTGAGATTTTGATTTGATTTTGTGCAATCAAGTTTAAATTGAATTAAGTAATTTTATTGTTGATTATATTATTTGGAAATTATTCAAAGTTTTGAACGTACTTATTTGGAATTATTTTTTTAATAAAAATTTTGACGATATTGGATGAAATTAAAGTGGAATTTGGATCGTGGATGGAAATTGATAATTACGAAATTTGAAGGCAGAGTAAAATTTACATGAGCGTCGTCGCACCTGGTTCTATAACGACACATTTGGAAATATCGTTGTATTTTTGATTGAAAATTTTTTGAAAAGTTAATCAAATTATTTGAATGATTTTAATTTATTAATTTATGGATTATGGTAGTTCTGAAAATTTATTTGGAGTTTAAATTGCTGAAAAATTTAATTGTAATAAATAAATTGAACCCGCTCCTGAGAAGTCGAGCTTCCGACTTGATTAGCTGGTCGGCAACCAAAGATCGGCAAGAAAATTGGGTTTTAAAAATCCAACCTCTAACGACAATATATTAATTAATTATCTTTATGAGTACTCCCCGAGTTTTCAATATTTTGGTGATAAATTAAAAATTTTTAAATTTAAAAATTTACCTCAATTAAATAATATGGTAAATATTAAATTACGATTGTTAAGCAATAATATAATAATTATGTTAATTTGGAAGTAAATGAATTTTCTCTTGATTAAAGAATTTTAAAAAATTACTGCAGATCAATGCCGTATATTATCTATATTTTGTATTTGAATTGCGTTGTTTGTTTCGGGCGAGTGGAATCTTAATTTCGAATTCTTCTATCACAGTAAAAACGTTTTCTTTGAATCAAAAAAACTATTTTTTGATAAAAAAATATTTATTTAATAATAAATTAAATATTTTACTTAAATTAAACAAAATTTATTTGCTGAAAAAAACAATTCAAACAAAATAGTTTTTTTGATTCAAAGAAAGCACTTTTACTGTCGTCGTTAGTTGTTATTGTTGAAAATAACCTCATTGATTAGGTGGTTATGTCACTTTAATCAGTGGTCAACCAGTAATTAAATATTTTGGCTATTTAACCTGTGTTAAGCGCAAATTAACCTTGCTGCACCCCAAAAACGTCTTAACTGCAGATTAAATCTATGATTACTCTAATCATAGATTAGACTTAACCTGTCTTCCCCCTCCATGTGTTTGTAACCTTGTCGTGGTGATGGGGTTTGCAAGTTTTGATGAAGCTACAAGCGTATACTTCAGGACGAGCAGTAGGGATCACCCCCTGCTAGCTCGGAAGGGAGTCGGCTCGGCGCCGGCTGGGACTTAAAAACTCTTTGGGCCGGGCTTGGCCGTCTTCTTAAGGTATGACGGTTGTGGGAGAAAAACCAGACCAATTGGCAAACACAAAAGATCATACCGCAATCCGCTTGTGGGCTGCAACGACTCTTCTCCGGAACTTGTTCCGGGAAGATAGTAGTGACAAGGGCCGCGGGGGTCTTGGCTTAATCGCCCGGGCTAAGTGGATCAGGAACCACCATAAAAACCTCCCAATTCCCACGGTAGATGTATGCCAAAGGGATGCAAGGCTGAGGAGAAGCTCGGTCGGTAATCATCAAACCTCGGGGCGCTGGCAATTCTCGTTGTACCTGCTATCCGTTGCGTATGGGGCGCTGCGTCACGGGGTCTTATTGTTTTGCTTTTACTCGTGGGAACAATTATGGATACCGCAAAAACAAAAGAGGCGTTTGCAAAAGCAACACCGAGAGGCGACCGAGAACAAACATAGTGCAGAGGCCTTAGGGGAACCTGCACCTATGGCATCAAAGGATGCAGAGGCGACCACTTCAACCGGGGGGCAAAAGCGTAACCGGTCAGAAGGTAGTACACCAACTAGTGTCGTGAGACCTAGTAAGAAGGGCAGGGGCAAAGAACCTACCTTTTCTTATAAAGTCGCTTTAACGGATGTCCGGATAGCCATTAGGTATGAAGGGTTTCCGGGTGTTGTCCTGAGCACGGAGCAAAGCGACCTCATTAGAGGGATGCTGCTCAGGGCGATGGATGACATCGAAATAGGCGGAATATCTCCAAGGTTCTCGGAGATGAGATTAAAAGGGGGCCTCCTTGTTGCCTCCTGTGCCGACCAGGCTACTAAGGACTGGGTGGTGCGAGTGGTAGCGGAAGGAACACCGTGGGAGGGGGCGAAACTTGAAGTCTTAGACTCCAAGGACATCCCCAAACCCACCAGAATCCTGACGTGGATTCCGGGACCCAGTAAGGAACCGGACAAAATCCTAAAAAGCCTTGCGGTCCAAAACCCAGGGGTTATTACTAGCACCTGGAGTGTAGTGGGCCGGAAGCAAGATCCGAAAGGACAGCAACTGACCATCCTGATGGATGAAGCTTCTTGGAAGCAGTTACAGGAGCTGGACTACAAACCATTCCTGAACTTTTCTAGGGTAATGTTTAAAGCCCTGGGAAAAAAGAAGGAAGGGGAAGATGAAGCAATGGAAGTGGAAACAGAAGAGGGGGAGCAGAAGCACCCTGAAACTGATCCACCCATTGAGAGAGTGTTCCCAGCAGCACGGAGAAGGCAAATCAGGAGGGGTAATTAATAAATCCCTTTCAGATTTGTGCAAATAAATCTGCACCATTGCAGGGAAGCTTCAGCTGCCCTGCAAAGGTACATAATAAATAAAAATATTGATATTGCTCTGATACAAGAACCCTGGTTAAGCAGGGAACAAACATTGCAGGGGACTGGGAAGTAATTAGCCCGGTAAACAAAGACCCTAGAGTATGCATTATAGCAAAAAATAAACATAATGTACTTCCGCTTTGGGGACTAAGGTTCGCTTTTACTATTATCTATGATTAAATATTTAATCTAAGATTAAATTCCTATAAATTAACGTTGTTGAAACCGGGCATTATAGTTATACTTATCCGATAGATATCTCAAGGTGAAGAAATCGGGCATTATTATGTTAATTGGTTTATTCGTAAAATAAATAAAATAAATAAGAAAAGGATCCTAAGATAATAAAATCGAAAAATATTTTAAAGAAAAAACATTTACGAGATGGCATTTCGAAGACTTCCATCACACTGAGAAAATCTACCGCACGCTCCTGGATAAGGTTTTAGAATTTGGAAAATGGACAATTTGCATAAAATTCAAATTCACATCAAAATGGCATTTATTGATAGTTCAATATACCTATAATCAGAATATTTGAGTGATTTATAAAAATTCTGTATTGTCAGCCCGCAAAAAATTAATGAAATGTTATAATTTATTTGAAAACGTCACGTGATTGTAATCAGGATGTGACGATATGAGCCTCAACAATTGGTGCCAACACACCTGTATAATTTCTACTAAAGTATCTACCAAGTAAGTACCAACCGGTAATGAAGTAACCAAATTTTAGTTACTAATCGCCATTTTGATGACGTCAAACCCTCAAATTTCAAATTAAGTCAGCCATATTTATTAATACGATTTCGCACGACAAATATACATTTAAATTTCAATATTTTTTTCGGGCTTTATATGTGAACCAAATTTAAAATAATTAAACACATTACATATGTTGTTATGTAGAATATTAATATGCTAAAATTAAAAATCATGCAAATTGTCCATTGAAATCAGTGGCGGAACTTAAAAATTTCGGCAATCTAGTAAACAATTTCTGCTGTCCCCCATAAAATGGTTTTGTTTGTTGTAAAGAAAAGAGTTCATTATAACAGATAAATTAAAAAAAAAAAATCAAAATTTTTTCTTCCAATTTAAAAAAAGATTTCTTTATGAAATCGGCTCTTGAATTTGTGTTAATTGTTTTTTTCTGCATACTGCTAGAGCTACTTAATTAAATACTAGTAATTAAGTAGATAATTAAACAGTTCTTAATTAAGAATTTTAAATTATGTCTTCTAATAATGTAGTAGACTTCTAGTGTTTACATTATTTATGAAGTGCTCTGTTTAGGTGAGGCCAACAGTTGCGGAGATCAATTATTGTCGGCGGGGCCAGTTGTCCTATGGGCAACTCAAAGGTCAATAGTAGTAAAATAACTTTTTTGTTTCCCTAAAAGCACCAAAAGCAAGCTTCAAAATTTGAAACTGAAATGAATTTGGACAAAAATTGTCAAAGAACACAACTGCAAATATTGTAAGGTGGAAAATTCACAGTTTAACAAATAAAACACTCAACCTACTTAAAGAAAAAGAAGAAAAAAAATAAACCAGGAATTTCCATTATGTTGGAAATAATTTTAAAGCCTAACAGAAACGATCAAGTTAAAGAGCGAAAGAAGGATGTCAACAAAAAACATTTTGAGAAACGAGTGGAAAATTATATTGGAGAAAGACTGTAGAACTCTGTAGGCAGTTTCGGTTAAAAATAGCTAAACAATGCTAATACGTTTTTAACCACAAGGATGTCCATCAATATACATGAACGAGACCTTCTCTAAAGCAAAAATCAAGTATTCATTATATCTTACATAAAGTTTATTGTACAAGAAGTTGTACAACTCTATTGTTTTGATTAATAGCGATCTCTCAAATATATTTATAACGTCCCCCCGGGGATCGCAACTGCATAAAATAATTTTATTTAGAATATTTTTAAAATAAATTATAAGAAAATAATAAATTAATCCTTAATATATTTATTTCATTTTAATTTCGATAAGTATTAAATCAATTTAAGTTAATTTAATTTAAGTAATTAAGTTCAAATTAACGAACTTATCCAATCATAAAAGCAAGCAACTCGGGTATAAGCACTTGGGAATCCAGTATCGCAACCAAAAACACTCTGAAAACTTGCAAGGCCTACTTCTACTCTGTTTCCACCTCGGTTTCCCAATAATGCATCACCGGAGTCTCCGTTGCATGAACTCTTACCACCTTCTCCACTTAAGCAGATATGTGTATCTTTAATGATACCAAACCATCCCCTGCACTTTTGATTTGATAACAAGGGATTTGTTACTTCTCTCAATACAGGGCTAATACCACCACCGCTGCCGTATCTTCCCCATCCTGAAACAGTTCCTGGAGTATCGTCTAGTTCTGCACTCAAACAATCGCCATTGTCAAGGTTGATTGGTTGCACAACATCTAAAAATATAAGATTTCGTTAAGTAATTTTATTCATTATTTTACTTAGAGTGACTCACCATTTAAGGTTAAAGGAGTACTTAGTTTGACAAGAGCAATGTCATTTGTGAGTGAATTTTTATCCCATTCCTCGTGAACAATAAAATTGCTGGAAGTTACTCTTTGCTGAGTTTCTTCATTGTTGTTTAGGTTATGCGCACCGGCAACGACTTCTACACTCTTGGCACTGTAAATTACATGCTTATTAATACAAGCAAATACAAGGTAAAAGCCATTATTAAACAATAATTTGCCAATGACATTTATTATTATTCTATTATATTATTATTAAAGAATCGGTCAAGTAATAATACTTAATTAGAATGATGTAGAATAGATTTAATTAATACTATTTAATTTCTATTTAGTTTATTTACCTACCTGTCAACGCAATGAGCAGCAGTAAGCACTGTATCTGCGGCAATCACTGAACCTCCACAAAATGTACGACCATCAATGTATAAGGCAACCTAAAACATTAATATAATTCAAAACACGAAGAAAAATACTGTTATTTCTAAGTTTTACCGAATGAGGATAAGAATGTGGAATAGCTTCCTTTCCACCTACAATTTTGGTGGTGAATGATGGAGGTTTCCTGGGAATCACGTATAGGTCATTAGGTTTATATTTAGACACATTGTTTGCCTAAATATTTGGAATGCAATGTTAATATACTAGTGCAAAAAATAAAAAGTTTCTGCTGTTTAGCAGTTCATCAGCGTAAAATAATCAAGCACTAAGAACTAACTTTCAGCGAAAGAATAGTCAACGAGAGTCATTGGCCGATTTATTACAAAACATGCAGTCAATTAATATATAATTTTAATTGTTGTACATTACCTGAGTAATAGCTAGAACAGCTACGGTGAGTGCAACAAGAACCTTCATGTTGGTATATACAACATGTAATACAATATACATTTCCTTTACCTACTTACTTTTATATTAACGAAATGAATATAAAGTAAGGAAAATACTGTTAATTGTGGAAATACTGATAATAACTTTATGGGCAGGATATTATTATGCTCAGGAAATCATATCTAGAACTCGTCGACTACGTATTATAATTTATTATTATTAGTAGGAATAACGAATAATACGTTCAGTTTTCGATTGTGCGATCTTCATAGGTGCAACCATTTCTTGCGATATCATTGTTTTCTTATTGATGCAAGACTAATTTTCAAGAAAAGCAGTGGTTTATATAAAATCCCAACACGCTGCTGCTCCTGGTGTTGCTGCTGCTGTAGCGTGTCATTATGGTAACCTTTTACTTTTACCAACTGAAAAAGAAAAAAAAACACTCTAATTGGTTGATTTTTTGGATTGGCTAACTGCCCGTCCATGGACGAGCTTTCCAGCTGGTGGGTAAATAACATACTGAAAGATTTTGTCTTCATAATGGTATGAACAATTTTAAATTATTAATATTAATTAAACATTAAAAACTTCAATATAAAAAGTTAAATCAAATAATACCAAGAAATTATATTTGAGGTTTCAGCGACGATTATTGAAATTTTTAATGTTTATTTATTCTTACAGGTTAAGATTTATATATTACTTATTTATTAATATTAAATTAAAAATACTAAAATTTTTGTTTTTTTTATCTTCTAAAATAATATTGCTTTCCCCTGAGCTTTTTTGAAACTGTTGGTCTACTCATTATTTTGTGAATTATTGAAAGTTCATATGTAAATAATTTGAGTATAAAAAATGGTGATCCAAAAGCAATTGACACTTGAACTTTTTTTATTTTCTTTATCATTTCCGCAATTTTCAAACTTTTCAGCTGGCATCTAAGTATAACTATAATGCACATTTATGCCGAATTTCATGACATTTGGTTGCATGGTTTAACTTGTGCAATTCATAATATTTCTTTTCATATCCTAACCACACACTGACATACAGACAGACATACAGGCAGACATATAGAAGAACATCCAACTAAAATTTATCAAAAACTTATCAGGACATAATAAGAAATATTTTAATACCAAAATTTCAATTTTTGATTTTTGAGTGTATTACAATACTTTTCCTATGCATACGTATACGTATGGGGAAAGTAAAAGGGGGAATATCAGAATATCATAGCACATTATAGAAGTAATACAAAAAATGTATCATAGAACTCAAATATGTACAACGGGAAAAGAAGAGACAAAAACCAATAAACATCGCAGTAAGATAAGAGTGTAAACATGTCACCGACACTATTTTACATACATCTTGACGAGTGACAACGCTATACGTAAATGGAAGAACCAGATACCTTAGCGTAGCGTAGCAGCTTGGTTGCGAAGCATGGAGTGCCTGAGACACTTTAATCTTTTCATCTGGTGGTGGAATGTTGGCAATGAAATTATTTGGAATTACGCTGGCGTGGTTTTACCACGTCGCTCTGGGTGGTTCTGATAGTAGTTAAATATAACGTAGAACCTTGGTGAGGGGGGGGGGGGAGCAGATACCTTACTACAGAGCAAATTTATACCAGCGAAGGTTATGTATTAAGAATACTTTTTTCAGACGATCAAGCTACACACAGTAGATGATTACTTTTTAGATGATTCACCTAAATTAGTACTAAAATCAACGATATGGAATTAGGTAAATCATCTAATTTGGAAATATCTAAATCATCTAAATAAATCTGTCTGAATCGCCTAATGCAATAGCTGTTTTAGCTAACATCGCTAACATATTTATATAATTTTTTCAGATCATTCAGACAATCAAGTTAGTTGACAAATAATAGTGAAATCTTGTATAACTTTTAGTCGAATTAGCTAAACGAAATAGTGTTTGTATTTAAAATTACTCTATAATTGATCTACATTTTTAGAAAACTTATCTGAAATAATTACCATAATCGTCTAGTTTGCAGGGCCTATTTTACCATTAGGCGCATTAGGCTCGTGCCTAGGGTCCAATGGCCAAAGAGGCCCGAAAAGAAAGAACATAAAATCATAAAATAAAAATTAAATACTGATAAAATAACTCAAGAATTGGGCCTTCAATGATATTTGTTACAATCGAATATAAGGGGACTGAAAATTTGATAGAGCTTAGGGCCCAACTCAGTTAAAAATAGGTCCTGCTAGTTTGGCTAATATTGCCCAAGGAGGGTGCATTTTTTAAAATAAAATTCTACTATGAAATTATTCCATAATAGTTTTCTGCTAAACACGCATATAACGTAATATAAATAATATAAATCCATGTATTACTTATTGATAATCGATCAATCGACCAGCAGTATGGCGTAAAGCCTACACCACCGGTCGACTGGGTAGTGCCAATAGAATAACCACAATAGAATAAATAAAATTCTATTTTGATTTAAACAAATTTTTGTTTGGCCAATATTTTATTTAAATTAAACAAAATTTATTTGCTTAAAAAAATTATTCAAACAAATGGGTTTTTTAATTCATAGATCGACAACAAAATATTAAATTAATTCATATTTCTTTTATATTCCTATATTTCCTACTGCAATCACTGAATACACCAACAGTCAAATTTAAAAATTGTACATGCGCCATTCGGTTTCTGAATTCTGAAAAAGATACAAGATAGCCAATTGTAGTGATTAACAAAGACAACTACAAATTATTATGTCTTAACTACTTTGCTTCACTAGCTTCAATGCATTGGAATACGGCACTTGGTATCTAGTATTATATGATCTATATATCTAAGTATACTAAAAGACAACTACAAGATAACATTTGTAATATATACGTGCTATTAGTCGTGACGTCAGTGGTTAGTGTAGGTCAGTGCACGCAATCCAAACAAACCGATTTTAACATGGTGAATTCCGAAGTTTTAAGAATATTTCTATACAACGACAAATGTTATACAACAAATTTATATGGACGACACAATATACTAATAATGATTAATTCTGGTGAGTTTCATTACATTATAACAAGCCAAAGTAAACATAATTGCAATATTACCAATATAACCCCACTTTTTTAAAATTCCATTTTTAATAATAACATAAATTGTAGTTAACCAGAACAAGATATTGTAACGGACAAAGAAAATATTTCCCCAGCTAATCTTAAACCGTCAGGTTCAAGACAAGAACCAATGAATTGAAAAAAGAATTGAGCCAGCTTAATAATGCTTCGAAACCAGTGGCTTCTCCTACGTTAACATTAAGAACGATGTCCGTAAAATAATGATGTTTACTGGACTTTTTAACTCACAAATATTTGAAGGCTTATGTGGGTTATTAGAAAACCTAAAAGTATAATATGTATGCGAGTGGAATGTGGAAAAAATAGGACCGATCAGATTTTGCTGTGTTTAAAGAAGCTGAGGCAAAACCATGTTCATTTAGATCTCAGAAGACATGGTATCAAATATTTTTATTACGTGGGTGCAAGTTCTTCATGCTATTTTAGCAAAACAGTTAATGGGCTCGATTCTAAGTCGAAATAAAAATAAAACATGTTTGCCGAACTGCTTTAGCAGCTTCACCAATTGTCGAATCATATTGGACTGCACCGAAATAGCTACACGGAAAAAACTAAATGTTATTGTTTAGTAAGATTTCTACCAATTTTTAATGTTTTAATAGGGCGATTAGGCGAGTTTAATCAAAGTTAATTTTCGGTGCATGCTCATTTCTTTCAATTTATAGTAAAGGTACTGTTGATATTTTGAACATACCTAGCCTAACTAAAATGATCTCTTTTGGAAATACAGCAGTAGACGATTTTCGAAAAGTATAAAAAAAATATTTTATAATTATTTAAAGTAGTAAACCTATAATAAAATTTATTTTTATTATAATAATTGTTTATTTAATAATAATTCAGTTTGCAATTTTTCATAATTAACCTTTGGGTTAATCTTATGCTCATACCTATAGTCGATACTTCGCTCGATCTCAGACTTGAGTCAGACTTAAGTACAAAATCGACCAATCAAAATGAACAATTTCGTACTTACTTCGTGCTCAAGTTTTACTGGAGCCAAGCATCGACTATAGGTACGGGTATACAGTGGCGGATTTATATGGATGCTTACGATGCTGGAGCATCGGGCTCCCGATCATTGAGGGGCCCCCAAGACTTTGTTTTTTTATAAAATTTAATTTTGTTTATTTTCTACACTTTTCAAAGAACATAAAAGCAGATGCTAATTATAAATTTTTGCTTATTTAATTAAATACAATGCAAAAACAACTATAACTTTCAGGGGTGAATTTATAGGAATGCTTAAGATGCTGGAACATTAGCCCCCTGATCATTGAGAGCTCCAAAGAGGCCTCCAAGACCTCACTCATTATTTTATAGAATTTAGTTTGTTTTCTCTTTTTATGAGCTTCAGTTACCTTTGTTTTGTTTTTGTTTTGTTTTGTTCTATAAAATAACCGATTGATATGTAGTTTAGGTGGTGTAACTCTATATTACCAATAATAGGTATATATTTTAGAAATCCCAAAAAATGCACACACTTTTAGAATTGAAATGTTTTAAAGTTATCACAAATAAAATACACTGTAAATATAAAATATCGCAAACGTTTTCATTATATTAGGGCATCATCAGGCGATGAACTAGAAAAAAATTAATGTTCGGGGTGCTGGCAGCAGGTATTTTTGAAAAAAGAAGGAAGTTTTTCGGAAAGTGATTTATTAAGGGCAGGGAGTTAATTACTTTTCGAAAATTCTACATTTTTACTTTTTGTCTCTACATGTAAAATTTCGTATCCCCCTTGGTTGTAATTAATTACAATTGTAATTAATGTCTAAATAGAACTAATTGATTTTCCGTCTGACATTTTTCGTAACAATATATTTTTTATACTTTTAAAATGATATTAAATTTCTTTCTTTGATATTTCAAAATAATTTTTTTATCTATTACATACCATTATTTTGATATTAGACAAAAACAACCCCCTCCCCATAATATTCCTACCAGGGGCCTCTAAAATCTAATTAGCATCGGGCCCCAAAAATTCACCTTCAGCCACTGCGGGCATAAGATGTTCATGTTACTTTACTAATTTAAAATAAAAAGTTGAAATAATAATTTCCAAGTTTAGGTTTTATAAAATTCCAGATATATTTCTGTATTTTTCACTAAACCCCTACTAGACCCAATTTTCACGTGACCAGAAGAGCTTATGCAAGGAAAAACCGAGTATACATGAAATCCAAACATTTAACCATGATTGACTAATCATTATTGACTAATAATGACTAATCATTAATACAAAATGCTAGGTGGAACGCTTTGAAGTTAATGTCGGTCAACTAATCACGGTTAAGCATTAACCGTGATTAGTTAACTAACGACTTAATGAGAGTTGGTGGAACCGGCCCTTAAAGTAGGTAATCGTATCGATGATTCAGCCAAACTTGCACTTGTCTAATTCAGCTACTTACAATTAGACGATTTAGTTAGATACTTGAAGTAGAAGGTTGAAAATCAAAGACTTTTTAGATAAATTATTATCTATAATTTTTAGTTTTTAGTTTTTTTGAAATTCAAAATAAAAGGTATCGCAAAGTATAATTTTATAGACACATCATAATATGGTATCAATATACAGTACAGTCTCGGTAATCCAAACCAATCCAGTAATCCGAACACATGAAGAAAAACTCAGTAGTCCGCACAAATAGTTATAATCCGAACACAACTAATAAAATTTTCGGATTATAGAATAATGTTCGCATTGCAGAAGTAAGGATAAGATAAAAGATACTATGTATAGTACAAACCAAATAAAGCCGGTGCGACATTGTTTAAAATGGTTTTCATTTTTGTTTAAAACCTGCAACACTTGGACAGTGACATTTATATTGTTTCAAATTGTGGTGAAAAAAGAAAGCTGTATCAAAATAAGAAGAAAAATGCATTTCCAGCTTGATTCCTACCATTTTAAAAAATGACGCACCTGCAAATTTATTTAGTTTTAACGTTAGTTCAAGATGGGCATATGAAAATGATGTGCCATCTCATTAATTTTTTTTTATAATTAAGAGAGTAGAGGCAACAAAAAAGCAAATGGATGCTGAGAAACAAACTGTAATTACAAACAATTTTTCTAAAAAATAATTTTATTTTTTGTAAGCACATTAGAATGAAGTTTGCTTATTTCTAAAATAAAAATTATTCTAAAAATTTCGTTTCTTAACTTGATCCAGCAATCCGAACGAGGCCATGTTTCTACTAGTTCGGATTACCGAGACAATGATTCCATTTGTATTAAAGTATAATAAAAGTAAATTAAATTTATAGAAAAATAAATGGAAATTAAAATTTTCAAAATTTTGGCTTTTGCAAATTTCATTATTGAAATTATTGTTAAATTAAAATTTAGATTTAGCCTAATGAAAATTAAATAAGAATTGTATTTATACTATAGGTACTAATATGTAAAAAGTAATTTACTTATTATAGCTTTTGTTATTTAAAGATGATATCTTTCTTCAGGGGCGGATCCAAAATTTTTTTCTGGGGGGGCACAAAGGGTCGAAACGGGCAAAATGTGTTCTCAGATTTGGGATCGTTTCCTTGTTTTCTTGTTTCCTTGTTAATTTTAAGTGTCTGGGGGGGGGGGCACATGCCTCCGTGCCCTCCGCCTTATCCGCCTAATCCGCCTATGTCTTCCTTCATAAGAATCCAATACATTAATTTAAACCTAAATGTATTTGGAATTGTGTTTAAATAAATTATAGGAAAATAATAAATCATTAATAAATTTGTTTAATTTTATTTTCGATAAGTATTAAATCAATTTAAGTAGGTATACAAAGCATCTCCATTTTCTAATTAATAAATTTCACTAGTTTCACAATTTACTTTCAACCCAAGCAGAAAAGCAAGCAACTCGTGTATAAGCACTTGGGAATCCAATATCGCAACCAAAAGCACTGCCAAAAGATACAATGCCTACTTCTACTCTGTTTCCACCACGGTTTCCTAATAATGCACCACCGGAATCTCCGTTGCATGAACTCTTACCACCTGCTCCACTTAAGCAGATATGTGTATCTCTAATGATACTGAACCATCCCCTGCACTTTTGATTTGATAACAAGGGATTGGTTACTTCTCTCAATACAGGGCTAATACCACCACCGCTGCCGTATCTTCCCCATCCTGAAACAGTTCCTGGAGTATCGTCTAGTTCTGCACTCAAACAATCGCCATTGTCAAGGTTGATTGGTTTCACAACATCTAAAAATATAAGATATCGTTAAGTAATTTTATTCATTATTTTACTTAGAGCGACTTACCATTTAAGGTTAAAGGAGTACTTAGTTTGACAAGAGCAATGTCATTTGTGAGTGAATTTCTATCCCAATCTTCGTGAACAATAAAATTACTGGAAGTTACTCTTTGCTGAGTATCTTCATTGTTGTTTAGGTTATGCGCACCGGCAACGATTTCTACACTTCTGGCACTGTAAATTACATACAAACATACATATAAATACTTAATAATTTGCCAATAATTGGACTTAATAATTGGACAGTTATTAATATTCCAAATTAAAGAATCGGTTAAGTAATAATAATAATAATAATTAAAATGGTGTAGGGTACCTACGTTTAATCAATTATTATTTATTAATTTAGTAATTAGTTTCTTTTTAGTCTTACCTGTCAACGCAATGAGCAGCAGTAAGTACTGTATCTGCGGCAATTACTGAACCTCCACAGAATGAACGACCATCAATGTATACAGCAACCTAAAGACATGAATTCAAGTCAAAACATGAAGTAAAATGTTATTATTTCCAAGTTTTACCGAATGAGGATAAGAATTTGGTACGGCTTCGTTTCCACCTGTAACTTTAGGGTTGAATGGTGCTGGTTTATCGGGAATCACGAATAGGTCATTGGGGGTATATTTTGACAAATCTTCTGCCTGAAAATTTGGAATTTCATAATTAAATACTGATACAAAAAATAAAACTTTTTTGCTTTTTTGGCAACCCATCAGCGTGAAATAATGAAGTATTTAGAAATAATTTCCAGCGGAAGTATGATCAATGAGTTTATTTTACATTAGCCAATAGTTGCAAAAACAGCAAAATATGCAGACAATTTAGATAATATATAACTTTAATGTTTGAAAATTACCTGAGCAATAGCTAGGACAGCTAAGGTGAGTGCAATAAGGACCTTCATATTGGTGATAGGTACTAATGCTATATACATGTTTCTTGTTACTTTTATACCAATCTATTATCTCAATAACAATAAAATATTTAATCTTATCAAATTTTAATTAAATCAAAAAGTTTTTTAACCTTTGAATGGATTACTTGAATTATTATATTATATTCTGCTTTATATGAAGTTGCAATTTTTATTACAATAATTGATAATAACTTATTATACCTATATTCCTAAGGAGTCATAAACTTATCATTTTGCGATTCAACTATTCTACACAAAATCTCACGAGACGCAAAATTTTATTTCAGGAGTTGCAATTACCAAATCATTAATATTTTTTATTATTATTAAAAATAAGTTTAATTTTCTTTACAAATATTTCTAATTTAAAAAAAGGTCAAATGGAAAATTGAGGATAAGTCGCAAAATATTAAAAGCTCGTAGCGTCACGTTTGGTTAATACGCCTCTGCCTGAGCTATACTTGGCACATACAAGACGATTTTTGGGTAAAATAGGGATTTTGTGAGGTGATTAAATGCCGATCCCAAAGTTTCACAGAAAATAAATTTTTAAAATAGATCACCAGTACTAGAGTCGGTCTTTTATTTCGTTGAAATTGGGTAGCTCTTTGCGATTTCAGGAAAGCTTAACGTTTAAAAACAGGTGGTGAGACTTAAGCAAAACAATTTTCAGTTCGATATTGAAGTTACGTCAATTTATACACAGTTTGAACCAGGCTAGCAGCGCGAGTATTTTAGAGTATCTTAAGTCTTAGGTCACTGTAAAACGGAAATGATGCGACGAAACGGAAAAATGCATATAAACAAAAATTAAGAGGATAAAATTTACAACAAAAAGTATCTCATAAGTTTAGCTGTAGAAGCAATTTTTATGTGTCAGAAAAGTCTTGAAACGGTATAATTTACTTTGTTAACATAGGAGTGCACGAATTTAGATGAGTTTCTGTACATTCCGTCTTAAAAAAAGAGATGTTAGTATTTCGTTGAACAAGTTATATTATGGCAGAATACCGAATAAATGTAATAAAATTGAAGATATTCGTAAAATTACGAATAAGTAAGTACATAATAGAATACTAACATTTTTATGCTGATATATTAGATTGGTAAACAATAAAAAATCAAGATCAAGATCAGGATAATATTTAAACAGTTTATTATGATTCAATATTCAGAATAAAAATTTGTTTTGCGTGAGTTTTGTATCTTTTTTAATAATAAATTATGAATTAGTGCAAAAAGGAAAGTACTTCTTGATATAAAAAAGAGTTTTGCAAAGAACTATTATTGTGAAGGTGAATTTTTGTGCTGTTTCTTATAAAGAAGATATATTTCTAAAAAATTGTAAAAAAAACATAAAATTTGGAGATCAATTACACAAAGCAGACACTTTAGATCGATTTTTTCGAATTTTGATTTTATGCAATACTTTCCTTTTTGCACTTAACCGTTCAATTAATATGACAGTATTTCAATACAAGACGTCCGAAAATGAATTCCTCATTTGATTTTTGAATATTATGTCAAAAAGTGATATAGAGAGTTGTAGTGGCGTATGTAGTGCGATAATCCGAAACATGTCAAATTATATCTTAAGTTATGCATATGCTAAAGCAAAGTTTGGGTAATAATATGATAAGAAGAGTGTTTATCAATTTTAACATTATACATTGACGCTTTGCTATATAATTTTTGATAAATAAACACGCACAATTTGGACATCGAGACATCGAATACGTTTTGAACTACTTAACGCTTGTTAATTTTTCCATAATTACAGAAAAATTTTAATATTACTGCTTATCTACTTTTTTGCAAATTTAATGACTTGTTCCAATATAATCCCAGAGGAAGAAGATCTGTAGGCCGTCCCAGGAAGAGATGGCGAGATCAAATTGAGTGACGTAACGGACCACTGTGGTCTAAAACGTGGTGATGATAATGATGATGATGAATGACTTGTTTGCTTTCCCCTTACCACGTATTTCAAGTGCCAAAAAAACATAATAGAATAATATGTAGATTATGTACCTATTACCATTGTTTATCTATGGTAATAGATAAACAATGCTATTACCTACTCAACTTCTAGAGGCCCAAAAAAAGGAACTAGAACTCTTGAAAATCTATCTAAAAGACGATTGGGCTACCTGGGTATTCGGTGATGAAATTTAAGTTTTAGGTATACCTACTACATATTCGCGCTTTGTAATGTCAATTCAAGTATTGTTTACTCTTATCATGATTATTTTATATTTAAGAAACACTTAAAAAACTTATTAATGAAATCAATTCAATTATCATTTAATTCGTTTAAAATGATTATTTGAAGTAGAATTTTTTTAAATCAATTACAAGTAAATATTGGGTGGTCTATTATTAGGTGAATAACTGGCAAACACTTGTTAGTATTGCTTAAAAAATAATATTGAAATATATCTCCTTAATCAGATTATAGAAAACAAATAAAGTTCCATGAACACTCAATATTTAGACAAAATAAAATTTTAATGTAGTATTACATAAACAAAGTAAAGAGACAATTTAAAATTTAAACCCCCTTTTTTGTTTGAATTAAAATTAAAAATAAACGGGAAAAGTATCACTCATGAGTTAATTAATACCAAACATCAATATAGCAAATATTTATTTTATTAATACTATGCTAATTAATATTGCCACAAAAAGTACCTACATGTGCTCCGAATAAAACTCAAAAAAAAATAAAAATTTTATAAATTAAAAAATTTATATAAAAATATAATTAAATTATTTACGTCTAGCGAAGTTATAAATATAAAATTAAATAAGAACTGAAGATTGAAAATATTTGTGAAATAAGCTTATATCTCATTAATATCCATATTTTTAATTTAAATTTGAAATTTTTTTATATTTTATAATTGAAAAATTCGTTTTATCAAACATTTTTAGTTTTAATCTATCAAGAGCTAAAATAATGCATTTTTGGTGTTAATAATAAAAATAACAATTTTCTACGTAGGTTTATATTAGGTATTGTTCATTTGGCGGTTGTAATATTTAATCATTTTAACATTTTTGCAATAGATAAGAAAATTAAAAATATTATGCAAATAAAGAATGTATAATTATTAAATTTGAGTCGTGAATGGATTAACGAAGTTTTCTCATATTTAAATTTAACACTAGAATTTTAACTGCAATTTTTGGGGAAAGTTTTCTCTCAATTTTTCCCCAAAGTCATTCTGGTTACGCTAGTGATAATACCACTATACTCTGCAATATAGATTGATATCATATCAATCACGTATTTATTAGATAGGAATAGGACAATTATGAATGCATTTAAAAAATATTAACAATAGTTGTTAAACTACACAATAGACTAGGAGCAGGGAGGTGGAGTCAAGGAAACTAATACTACTAGCGCCCGTAGTGGTCAAATCGTAAATAAAGTGTAGAACACATTTACATGTAATCAAATTTGACATTTGAACATTTGAACGGATTTTCGCCGTTGTGAGTTAATAAATGTTCACTCAAACAAGCTTTTTGAGCAAATTTATAACCCCAAAAAGAACATTCGAACGGCTGTTCTCCGGTATGGTTCGTAAATGGAGATTTAAATTGCTCTTTTGAGAAAATTTAATATCTCAAACAGCACATTGATTGGTACGGTTTCTCGCCAGTATGAATCCTTAAGTGGAACAACAGCGCCGCGGTGTCGAAAAGTAAAATAAACTGTAGAACAGTTTAATTTATTCTTCGACACCGCCGCGCTACATGTTACTCTGCGTTACAGACTTAAGTCTACACAGAAACGGCCGTTTTGCTTCCGAGTGCGCATTATACATTATGGTCGTGATTGTTTTGTGTTTTATTCTTTAGAATATTATGTTTAAGATGGTCTTTGTTCGATAACACACAAATTCAGTTAGTAGTGTAATTTACTATTAAAATTTAATTATAATAATGTAAATAAATATTTTGAAATTATCTTATGTTTCTTATCAGTTTTACTTATTCAAAACAATTTTTCTTTTACTAAAAATGGTATCCTGCACAAAAATGTATACAAATTATTAAATGAAGCAAATGAGAGACTAATAAAAATTTAATTATATATTATTAATTAATAATTATTAATTATTTTAATATTATTATTAATATTTTGTTTCTATTTTGCAAGTAATTTAATTGTTCCATTTAATAAACATGTTCAAACATAAAAATGTTACTTTGTGGTATGTTTTGAGGTTATACAAACAACAAACAAGAATAATATTCAAAACAATCGCGACATTGGTATCACAACCATGATGTATAATGCGCATGCGGAGGAAAACGGCCGTTTCTGTGTAGGATACTAATATTATTAGTTATAAAAGCAATATCATTAGTTACTAAATGCTATATTGTATTTTGAAAAATACAATACCCGGCTACCTGGTGATATCGATGCTGTATGATTTTTACTGCAAAACAATAGATTCAACATTATTAATATTAACTAGTGCAGGCAATGCTTTTAAACATAACTATAAAAGAAACTCTTATAATATTCGATCGTCAGTTAGTGGAATTTTACCACCAATTTCATCGGTCTGATGACAGCTGAGTGAAATAGTCTTAAATCTATGGGAAATAGTCAACTTAATTTCCAATGCATTTGAATGAAACACAATTTTTTTAATGGAAAGATCTTCTATTCACTGAACTAGATAATCAAAAGTTTGAGAAGCCCTGTTGTAAATTTGAAATATTTTAAGGTTATGTTTCTCCTACATGTTTTAACCTTACTTTAAATTTTTAAAACTATACAAAATTGTTTTACAAAACGACCTTATTTTAGAGTCTTACTTCAAATATTTTACATTTTATTACTTTTTATGTGTGCAAAATGAGTGAAGAACAAGGCGAATCTCTTCCAAATTGTGCTAAAACTTCTGTGTTGAAGCAAACTGATAGCTCTTCGTCATCTTATTTAACAGAAAAGGTGATTGGTTATAATTGGGACGAAGGAATCAACTATGAAAATATTTTGAAAAGTTACACATGCAGTGGCTTTCAAGCTAGGAACTTTGGGTTAGCTGTGCAGGAAGTCAATAAAATGATAGAATGTCGACAATTACCTACAACGAAAAATTGCAGTTTAGAATGCGACGATTTTTATGCAGTTAAACATAACTGTACCATATTTTTAGGATACACCTCAAATATAGTTTCTAGTGGTTTGAGAGAAACCATCAAGTTTCTGGTTCAACATAAAATGGTTCAATTTTGTACCTTTGTCAAATTATCAATTTTGAATTAACTGTATTTCTTTTTAGGTAGATTGTATTGTTACCACTGCTGGTGGAGTGGAGGAGGACTTGATTAAATGCTTTGCACCTACCTTTATTGGAGAATTTAGTATGGATGGTGCAACGCTTCGAGATCAAGGAATTAATAGGATTGGTAATTTACTAGTACCAAACGACAATTACTGTAAATTTGAGGATTGGGTAATGCCGATTTTAAATAAAATGCTGACTGAACAAAATGAGAAAAAAACTATTTGGACGCCTAGCAAAATAATCAAACGACTAGGAGAAGAAATAAACAACGAAGAAAGTATTTATTATTGGGCTGCAAAAAATTCTATTCCAGTTTTTAGTCCAGCATTAACCGATGGAAGTTTGGGAGACATGATGTTTTTTCATACCTTTAGAAATCCTGGATTAGTTATCGATATTTTATCAGGTACTTATAAAAACTACAACACTTTTAACACGAAATTTGAAAAATCATCAATGATTTTATCTGCAAGTAGGTTTTTGAAACTTATCACCTTATCTTTGTTTATTTCCTTATGAAGTTCAAGTAACTATTCTAGACGGAAATTTATAGAGAAAATTAACATTGTATTTGAGTTTATTTATTGCATAATATTTATATTATGGATTAAATTACCAAAGCAGTTTTTTTACTTTTTACCTTTATTAATACTTGTAATTAAAATAATAAATGCATAATTTCCTGATGTTAAAGCACTGCTTACTTTATATTTTTAGTTCTCTAATAAATTTTATTTATGGGTAGGCTATCAATGCAAACTTTTAAAAACTTGTATAAAACATATTGTAGAACACAATAAGCTATTTTATATTTATTATTTTTGAATTATAATTGAAGGACCAACTTCTACAAGTTATAAAAAAAATAATTGAGCTGGTAATAATTAGAGATGAAATTTTTAGGTTTTTACCTTTTTCTTATTTACGCTGCTATTTACATTTTATTAGAACTAAAATTTGTTAAATGAAAAAATATATTAGCTGAGCCATAGTTATTTTTACCTTTTTTTAAACAATTTGTTAAAGAGTACCTATTTTTGAATTTTTGCAATCTATTTTAGAAATTTCAAAACATTTTTCTGATTTTAAGATTTGAAGACGTATTTATAATTTTGAAACCGAGTTTTGACATATAAAATTCGATTTTATAGCAAAACTTTTTGGAAATTTTTTGTTAAAAATTTCATTGTCTTTAATTTTGTACCTATAAATTTTTCTATTTTGGCGCCCCGTTTATGACTGACAGAAACATAAACAAGACTGTAAAATACAAAAAATATTATCATCTGTGCCTACCTATCTCAGAAACGCTGTAAGGCTGTGACAAAATAGAAAAATGTATATAAACAAAAATGTAGGGAATAAAATTTGCAACAAAAACTACTTATACATTTTTCTATTTCGTGCACCGATTTTGATTTGAAATTTTTAACAAAAAATGTCCAAAAATTTTTGCTGTAAAAGCGATTTTTATGTCAAAAAGCAGTTTCAAAATGTGCAATTTACATAGTTACATAGTCTAACATCTTATTGCGATGTAGAGAGGTAATTTTCAATGTATGTATGTATCATTGTAACTGAGAAAAGACAAAACCTCGATAGCGAAAATATTGAAGTCCATTAAAATTTTGGTACCTAATTGGTGTTTTTTTCTACCTAGAACTACAAAATACTAACCTAAAATAGCTTTTATTAGTACCTTTTTAGTTACCTTTTTTTTGAATTTATACAACCTAAAAATCTCATCTCTAGTAATAATATATCGTGGGTTTATAAGGAAAATCCAATAAGTACAAATTTTGTTTAAGTATAGATATACATTAGATTTGATCAAATAGTTCGATAATACCACTAAGTGTAAAAAAATATTTTATGTCTAGGTAAAATATACACTTTTTACTAAGACATCGGATAAGAATCTAATAAATATTTTACGAATATTATGATTTAAGAATTTTTGTTTATGCTGTATATTATAATTTACAAGGTTTAATTTATTTATAGATTTGCGATATCTAAATATGATGGCTATAAATTCTGTTCATACAGGAATGCTGATAGTTGGAGGTGGTTTAATTAAGCACCATATTTGCAATGCTAACTTAATGGTAACATTGAAACATGACTAATATAAATAATATCCACATATTATGTTTACTTTTTAGAGAAATGGTGCTGATTACTCTGTATTTATAAACACATCTTCAGAGTTCGATGGAAGTGATGCAGGTGCAAGACCTGATGAAGCCATATCTTGGGGGAAAATTAAAAAGACTGCAAATGCAGTAAAAATTTATGGAGAAGCTACTTTAGTTTTACCCTTGTTAGTTGCCGAAACATTTGCAAAAAATCATTTTGAACATAAAAATGTAGGCCAATAAAAGATTTTATTATTGTTATTTTAATTATTGTATATTTTGACTTTGATACCTCATTGTTTTTTAAATTAATTTGTCTTGAACTCATGTCGAGTTTCTAAAGATATATAAAAAAGTGAAGTAATCCATTTTATTTTATTTTATCTTTTATTTATTAATCAGATATTTTCAAAACTTGAAAATTTAAAATTCATTCTGATTATCCAACAAAATAAACCTTTAAAAATACAAACGAAAATAAAGAAGGTACAAACGATTTAAATTATTTTGGATCCAAAATTCAAAATGGGGGGCTGCCGAAATGCTCATTTTAGATATTTCAAAATATCTCAAGAACATAATGGGTACAAACGAAAATAAAGAAGGTACAAATGATTAAACTATTTTGGATCCAAAATTTGAAATGGGGGGGGGGGGGCTGATGAAATGCATTCTCACACAGTGCGAGAATGTGCATAGATACGTATGTGTATGAGAATAAAAAAATATTCTCACACGATATGTGAGAATAACTATAAATAGACATTAGTGACATCTATTAACAAATTAATAGAAATATATTAATATAAGTTAGTTTTTTATACTCCTGGACCGTAATCCTTCCCTAAGAGCTCGGGTGACAAACTTTTCCCTCATGCAGAATAGGCCTAATTTCAAACTTGATACAGAATATAGTTCTAAAGCTAAAATAGCTTTAAAAAACTCAAAAATATAGGTAAATATTAATCTAATTTCGTAATTTCAGAAAATATTTTTTAGAGCTAAAAAAATTAAAATTTAGAAATTCAAAAATTATAAATGTATAAAAATTTCATATATTTTAAAATGTTATTTTGAATTTAGATAACCTTATATGTTTATAATTTTAGTGTTCCATAGAGGTGACAGCTGCTTTAAATCATAAAAAATTTAAGTAACCAATCCAAATCTAGACCAGAGGTATAGCCTATACATGAGTCAACTGAGAAGCGGGTAACCGTGGTGCAAATCCTGGTTGAGTCGAATACACTGGCACTGCTGTGATCTAAAGCCCAAGATAGATTTGTGGGGAAGGCAACAGGAAACCACTCCATTAATTAACTTTCCTAGTACGTCATCTTGGCTTCAACCAAGTTTGATCGCCAACACCCATGAAGGCACGGCATACTTAAGAAGAACGCAAGTCAACAGTTTTGTTTTAGCCCCACCATAAAAGTAAAACTAGATTTTTATAATTACAGTAGAACCCCTCTATAACGTGTAAAAGTTTGGTTCCTTGACTTTTGTTTACATGTTAAACTGACTGTTTATAGCGAAAATCTGCTTATAACGAGTAAGTAGGCTGGTCCCTTGAGCTCTCGTTATAGAGGGGTTCTACTGTATAAAAAAAACTACTCTAAAATTCAAAATTTTTGCAGGACTTATCTAAGGAATTTATACGAAAGAAATCGGATATCTGAATTGTATTAGAAAATTATTCCTGACTGGACAAATGAATATACATTTTTCATATTTTTATTTATTTATTGATTTGCACTTTTGACGTCTTTTTTCATAAAAAAAAATTATAATTATCAACAATCATTCAATTTGCAGCCTTGATACTTTGAATTGCCATTTCCAAGGCGCCTTCCCTAGTTTGGTTACCACCAATAAAACCTGTTGCATGACAGAAAACACATCCTTTGATTCCAGAAATTTTACTTAGCTCGTCATCTCTTACGCCTCTCCAATTCTCGTGTAGAAATACTCTTTTTAAAATATTAAATTAATATACCAAATTTGAAAAAAAATATTACTAAGTTGACTACCCACCTACAAATAAAACTATCGGGTTGTAATGGAATTCCTTGCACTCTCCATGCCTCTTGGTGAAAAATAACAAACTTAATTTGCCCACACAAATCCAACTCATCTTCTATCGAAAACAAATGTTCTTTCCATGGACAAGTTTCAGCCAATTCAATGATTTCCCCAGATGAGTGTAAATTCTTACGCTGTAAAACTGCATTCTTGACAATTTCTCGTGCTGGCCACCATACAGATGCTGCCTACATGAAAAGTGCATGATTAGATCACACATATACAAAATTTCACAGAGCAAATACTTCGACAACTTTTTCTGTAAATTCGTGCCCAGTAAGTGCCATTGCCTGACGGAAGAGATCATCAGTCGAATCTTTATTTACAGAATTCCATTTCGGATTAAGTTTATGAACTCTTGCACTTAAATGTGTATTAATACGATATTTAGGTTGACCCTCATTGTACATGGGTATGCCATTATCTATGGCATCTAATTCTTCGACAAAACTTTCATAAACAGATAAATAAATTCCTCGAAGACATTCTGAGCTAGCATCAATTTTATGTTCACACAAAATCACTGACAACACCTCCATTCCAAAATGAGCATACACTAAGCCAGCCGAACTAAGCCTAAAAAATTAAAAGATTATTAATTAAACACTAGAACCCTAGAAGACTTTACTTAATGTGTTTATTCCTAGCTAAATCAGGTCTTATTGTAGAAAGTGTTTCATTAAAACCTCTTTGATGATGATCATATCGGTTCGATTTGGGATTGTAAATAGCACCAACGTCGACAACGATGTCACATAAATCTAAAACCTAAATTAAATCATCAATTAAAATTCCGATAACTGTACGTGTAGTATTTACTGATAAATCTCTTGATCTGACAATCTCGGCATCTTTGTATTCTGGAAGCTTCGTCAACATAAAACATGCAAGTGCTTCATCACAATGAAACACGCCGTTATGAGTGCCAATTTTTTGTATCAAACGCAAAGTTTTACTTTCGGATGCCATTGCCTGAAAACTAACAAAAAAGATAAATTAAATATATTAAATTAAAAAAGTAAGAATTACATCGAAAATTAATACATTACAACTTTTATGCTAAATTGCAAAGATTTATTCTGTTGGAGGCTTACCCTTTCCAAATGTTAACTGCCACGAGGGATGGATAATGCAGCAACTTAGCGGTTAAAATCGGTAAAGACATAATATTCGCATTTTCTTAACCATAACCTCCAAGTATGTTTTGATTTTGAAATATGACAGAACAGTGTCGTAGAATAAAGTTAATTTGATAGGAGCGGAATTTTATTTTGATAATTTATGCCATTAATGTAGTAAAGTACATTTTTATGCTCTATGAGCCCGTATCAATGATTCGAGACCGCTTTATAAAATGATATCTTGTGTATAAATTTCACACAGGTTGGAAGGTTGAAAGTTAGAAATCCTTAATTCTTACAAAGCGACCAGAAATTTTAGATAAAATTTTGCTAACAATCGGAATAAAAATATTATTAACTCAACCAGTTAATCGTACAGATCACACTAAGTTAAGGGGGTCATCTCATGTGAAGCCTATCTTTTTCGTTTCTTTTATGAACTATTAAAGATATATTATCACACCATCATGGATATATCTGTGGGCTTCCTCATAGAGAAGGCAACGGGAAACCACCCCATTAATAATTAAATTCTCTAGTAGGCCATCTTGGCTTTAGCCATGTGATTGCCTACGCATTGTCTAGTGCTAGTGTATGGCACTTAAAGAAAAAAAAATCAAAAAATCAAACGATATTTTAATTTGTAGACCAGAGGCTATCGCCGAAACTAGAATAAAGTAAAAATATCAAAAATTGAAGTTTTGGCGCCGTTACATATTTTTTCCTGAACTTGAAAACTTGAAACTTAATTTTTAAATTTTTTTTAAAAATTCAACGTTTAATATTTTTATTTTATTCTAGTTCCGGCTGGCGATAGTCTCTGGTCTGCAGACAAATTGCAAAGTAAATTACCGTTTGATTTTCTGATTTCTAGTGAGCAAACCCAAAAATACGGTGTAAAGTCGATTCAATTCCGAATTTTTGTTTTTGACATTATGGCATTTTTCATATTCAACATTTTTGTTTACGGTGTTTTTGTTTTTAATAATTTTGTGTTTCGGTGTTTTTGTTTTCCGCATTTTGACATAGAATTGCACAGAGACTATCATAAAATAAAAAAGTTAGAAAACATTACCACATGTGACGCATGTCACATAATATGAAACCGTGATTTAATTGGAGTCAACTATGAATTTTCTTATACCCGCCAGAATTTTAATTTGATCAATTAAAATCATTCGATAGAAATCAAGATTATTCGATAGATACTATCTAATCAAATTTGGACTCGATGTTTGCAATAAAAAGTGTCCCAGATGCTGCTTAATTGCTCTACTGAGGCCAATAAAGAAAAATCTAAATTGAAGGCGGAATCGCTACTAGTAAACGAAAATCCGGGGAAAGAAAGTTAAAGAAATTTTAGGAAATGCCAGGAATTCTTATGAAATTCTAGAAAATTCAATTAATTCTTTGAAAAACTTCGGAAATCTTAAGAACCTCAAAAAATCCAAGAAAAGGTTAGAAAAGTTAGGAATTGTAATCCTTGCGTAAGGCCAAGGAGGCCTACCAAAACCTTACGAACTCTACATGAGGGAGGGACACAGTTGAAAATTTAAAATAATTATGTAGTAGGTATGTAGTTGATGGGATTCTCTCTATAAATTTAATTTTTAAAACTATATTTTGTTAGTTATAGTCAAATTTAACTGTAAAAAAATCAGATGTCTGCCATTTTAGACCCGTAGCTTTAGACTTAGGTCGCATTCAGATATGTTTTTACCAAGTGCATGGGCCAAGAGACCCTTGCTTCGTAATTTTTGACTTCCTATGTCCTTAAGGAATGTTTCAAGTAAGTGCGCGTGGGCCTAGAAATCTCTGTACCTATTTTTAAATTCGTAATTTTCAGAGATCTATTTATATTTAGATTTGTAATTTTCAAGTTAAGGCCACCTACACAGATGTTTTTACCAACTGGAAGCCTGTAGAGGTTTCTACCCGTCTAGAACTGTTATTGAACTACTTATAAGGAATCAGCCAATACACAACACGCATTACACTTTTAGCGGGTTTTATCATTTTACTTTCCCATTTACGTAGTAAAGGAAAGTATTGTAATCGAGTAAAAAAAATTTTTGAACTAACATTTTTTCCATAGTCTATGAATCCGTACAAATCGTTTGAGACTAATTTTGCAATGATGTCCGGATGTGGGTGCGTAGGTGTGTGTGTGTGTGCGATTTTTTCGTCCACGATTTTTTCAAAACGCGTGAACCGATTTTATTCAATTTTCATATACTGGTTTGTAACAGCAATCTCGAGAGCTGATTAGATTTAGGTTGAAATCCATACATTATTTTTTTATTTATTAAATTTTAATTATTTTTTATTTTTTTTATTTTTTTTTAATTATTTTTTTTTATTATTATTTTTTTATTTTAATTTTAATTATTATTATTATTAATTTAGTAATAAATGGGAAAGTTATGTGATGTCACATCAGATTTTTTACCTAAATTTTCAAATGATCTGTATTTAATATTTGAAATTTAAAAATGAAAAATATTTGAAATTTACATCTTTAACTATGTACCATAATTTCACTTAGAACATTTTTACTTAAAAAAACTTAAAATGAAGTAGAAACGAGAGAAATCAAAAATTTACTATTTATTATTAATAAGTAATCAAGTTATGACGGTAAACTGATGGATCAATGGTAAAATGGCCCAAATTTAAAAAATGGTGAACTAGGCCAAAAGCACTTTTAACTAAAATTATGAAAGTGACAAACTGGGCCAAAGGTAAATTTAAGAGAAAAAATTTCAGATTTACAAAGATGGGATCTTTGAGCAGCTCCATTCAATAAACACATTCTTGAAGCGGCATCAACTCAAAAATTAGAGATCTAGATCCTCTCTGTACGCTTCGTGCCGTTTTGATATACGCATTACAGGGTGGCTCAATTTTGATGCCTCTTATGGGGAAATCGGTAACTATAGGAGATATCGAAAAACGGATGGCGCATCCTCGATTTCTTTTTTTGAGAAAAGTTTAATGGTGAAAACCCAAATTCGATATCTTTTTCGTTTTCGAGTTATGCCCAAAAGTTCACTTTTTCGTTAAATGTCGGTATCTCTGTTTGTAAAGTTATAGAAAAAATATTTATACTTTCTTCAGACACTTTTTTAAAGGAAATAAAATAGGCTGAAGAGATATTAAATATCTAACTTAGTTTCCGAGTTATAATATAAAGTTTTATTTTTTTAAATGGAAACCATGGTTGGCTATGAAATATTTAAATAGAGTTTTTTATCCTCTTTTCAATTATATATAACATATAGGGTCTATTATTTAAGTTTTATCCCATTATATTAAAAAATGTTAAATAAAAACAAAAGAAGATCGGAAAATTAAATGTTGGATTTATCAAAACAAAACATTATACAATATGTTATAGTATATTTCATAGTTGTCATAAGCCATTCAACACTCTTGTGAAATAATTAGATAATAGGTACTAAATAAAAATAGGTATTGGAGTAGGTACTAAAAACATTCTTTAAAAACAACTGCAGGCAATTGTTTTAGATGTCAATAATGGATTTTGTATAGTGTTTTGTTTTGAAAAAGTCAACATTTAATTTTCCGATTTTCTTCTGTTTTTATTTAACATTTTGTATTGTAACGGGATGAAAGTGAAATAATAGACCCCACATGTTATACATAATTGAAATGGGGATAAAAAACTCTATTTAAATATTTCATAGCCAACTATGGTTTCTATTTAAAAAAACAAAACTTTATATTATAACTCGGAAACTAAGTTAGATATTTAAAATCTCTTTAGCCCATTTTATTGCCTTTAAAAAAGTGTCTGAAGAAAGTATAAATATTTTTTCTATAACTTTACAAACAACAGAGATATCGATATTTAACGAAAAGTAAAAAAAGAAACTTTTGGACATAACTCGAAAACGAAAAAAGATATCAAATTCGGGTTTTCACCATTAAACTTTTTTCAAAAAAAAAGAGATCGAGGATGCGCCATCCATTTTTCGATATCTCCTATAGTTACCGATTTCCCCATAACAGGCATCGAAATTGAGCCACTCGGTTACACATTAAAAATTAGGCTGGTTATACTCGGCAAACAGCCGTATTCACGATTTTCAACTTAACAGTTTGATAAGTAACAAACTGTTAATGGTTCCATTATAGTTCATAAATTGAGACAGCAAATAGCAAATTAAAATTGAAAGCAAATTAAAATTTATTGAATTGAAATAAATTAAAAAAAATACAAAAAGGAGCGAAAACACAAAAAAAAAAAAAATTAAATAAAAGAACTCAAAAAGAACGGTAACTGATAAAATAGCATAGAATACCGTTAGATAAAACAATAAAGCCTGAAACAACACAAATTTGAAACAAATACAAAAAACAACATGGAGGTCAAAAGAAATAAAAGAAATTATTACTAAAGAAAATTGTGAAGAGAGAAAGTAAAAGACATGATGGAAAGATGAAGATAGAAAGTATGTACGAGAATGTACTAGGTAGATACTTTAAAAAACTTTCGGTAAGAAGAAACACATAAGAACGAAAGGAAAAAACTAACAAAGCACTTAGCGGAGAGGTAACATTATTTGTTATATTTTCATCCAAAGTTCAAAGAACTGTGAGTTAAATCTCAAAGTTAGCTGTTATGTGTAATACTCTAATACTATTTATAAGCTTACAAATGATCCAGTGACAGCATAACTTGAGCAGTTCTTACTACAAGATGAAGCTTGGATCTGCTAGAAAAAAAAAACTCAAAATGAAGACAAATGCGGCATGCAAACATTAAGAAATGTTTGTGGAAAGGTTCGTATCGACATAGTTGTGTGGTTTTAAAGTAAATCCAATAGTTCAATGCCAGAAAAAACATTTTACGTTATTTCAGCATTTGAAATAAATGAGGATTCATCAAGTGACAAATTATAAAAAATATATTATTAAAAATATGGTAATTAATATTTAAATAATTTTCATTCTAAAATCTAATTTCTGGTACTTACCAATATACAATAATATTTTAATTATTAACTTAAGGTTAGGAAAGTTTCGAAAAATTATTATCTGAAGCTGTATACCAACATACCAACATAACGGTTACATTTTATAACAAATTGAAGTTGATAAGCAAATTAGACTTTTAATAGATAAGTTGTTGAAGAATTATAGCAAGTGATGTGCATGCAAATCAATGGTCATCAGTAAAAATCAAATAATTAAATAAAAAAGAAAAGTAATATAAACCTTGAATAATTTCGCATACAACATCCCAAAATTAAATTTAGTTGCAAATTAAATATTTCTACAAATTACGATTAAGTAAATAATGAATGCAGCCGGCATTAGTTGTTATAAAGTTATAAAAATTATTATGGGAAATCGGAAAGCTTTAGCACGGTATATTCAAAAATAAAACGAATTCATTTTCGTTAATTTTTTTTAATACAAATTTATATACAAATAAATAAGCTTAAGTAATAATATATTTATATTAAAGTGGAACACAATTATTAAGTCATCAAAAAACTTCTTTTCTAAAACTAAAACCATATAAATCACATTTAACTCTTAAAATTCTTGCTAAATTTGGCGGTCCACAATAAAATATGGTAACTTTTCCCTTCTTTTGATCTAATATTTGTTTAAATACTTTATCCCAATTTGGACGACCAGCGTTGGTGCGTGTTTTTAATCCTGTAATTAAATCACGTTTCTCCTAAAAAGAAATAATAATAAAAAGTTCCAGAAATCATTCTACAGAGTTTTTGTACCTTTTCATGAAGTAAATCCAACGCAAGTTGCAATCCAACAGCTTTCATATCTGTTTTTTGCAAAGCACTGGTGATGTACATGTGCATTTCCAAAAACCGCTCCATTGCTCCTCCTAATTCTGCTTGTTCAATTTCCAGTTGAGATAATAAATTCACAAACCATTCGAACGATCTTTGGTCTCGATTAATCCAAAAAAAGTCAACCTGAAAGTGGGATAGTTTATTTTTAGAAAAAAATTTTTGAAAAAGTATTTGTACCTTTCTAAGATGCATAATGGATGGTGGAATTTCACTAGCCCACGCAAATTTGCAACGAGGACAAGTGTGTCGTGCTTTCCAATAACGATGCATAATTGATTGTAAAATGGAAGCAAAGGGTGTTACTCCAATACCTGTTGCAATTAAAACTGCATGTTGAGCTCGAAATATATGACTCGAAGGTGCTCCATACGGTCCGTCAAGATATATCTAAAAAAATATATTGACTTCAAATTACTATTAATTAAATAATATTGTTTTTCATTATTAAGTTTTTTTTTTGGATGACAACACTATTAGCGATGTAATTTAAAAATCTGTTAAAGCTTTTGTTGTTAACTAGCATATTATTTTTTAATTTTAGTTTTTTATCTGAAAATAATGACAAAGCACAAAGTTGAATGCGTTAGTACAAAATCACCTCCGTTCCGCTACTTAATGGTAACTGGTTCAATAATTGCGTTATCTCATCTTCGGTAACGTTTTCTGTACTATGACGTGGAGTTGGTCGTTCAATTATTGGCTAGGTGTATTAATAAATTTAATTAATAAGGTTCTCGAAAGAAATACGATTTGCACAGTTGTACGACAATGATTATGTTTTATCGACTTTTCCACTTAATTCAAATTAATTTTTACCTCAAGTGGTTTTCCGACTGGATAATTAACAGGTTTCAAGGCTCCTAAAGAACTTTCGGCATATGTCTTGACTTTTCCTTCCTCCACTAATCGCTCTGGACTCGAAGATATGCTGAAGCCACTAGATTGACGTCCTAAGTAAATGCGTTACTATTTGTGAGACGACAACTCAAATTTTTAACTTACCGACAGATCCCAAGGAACTGCTAGAATTTCGAGCTTCACAATTTTCCAAACTGGGAGTTTTAAATGCTATAATTGTTGGCTTATTCCTCATATAGCGGAAACTTTGAGCTAACGATTTATTTTGTGGACTTAAGTACGCCATACCCAAGGACTTTAATCGGGCTCTTCTAATTTGACATTCGTCGAAACTTTTTTCCGATTCCGAACGCATATATTCTCGTAACCTTTTCAAAAATTCACCGATCGATCACTTTTCAGGAATAATATTTTTAATTGTACTTACGCCATTATTCGTTCCCTTTTCTTTGCTTTAGTTTGCATATCTGGCATGGACAAAGATTTTTCTAACGGTGCTTTTGTGGAAAATAAAAGCCTATGTAATTTTTTATCTGGGGCCATTCTCGTTCGAGCGATTGGGTCTGAAAGTGCGGGGTAAATATTATTTTACAAATTTTTTTAAATAAAAACCTGCGCTACTAGAAGCGTAGTCTTCCATATCTCCCGTGGATGAACTTTTAGTTTCGTTATCAGATTTGAACGCGTCGTTCGTATATCCAATTAATTGAGCTCCTTCCTTTTTGTTTGGATCTCGATTAGAAAACGTTCTGGTTATGGTAGCCTGAATTTTTTTAATTGGATTTTGACTATTACTACTGATGCTACCGTTGGACAAACGTTTCTTTTCAGTTTGATTTGAATAAGACGATGTGTGCATTGGGATGTCGCCGTTATGCAATTTTTGTTGTTCTCTTTCGAAGTATTCGTATAACTTGTTTGTCCATTCTCCTACAGCTCTTATGTGCAACCACATGTAATCTGTAACACTAACATACATTACACATTTTAGATATTATCTCAATGATCACCTTCTTGTTCAGGAGCGCTGCTAATGGTAAAAGGATGCCATTCGTATTTTGCTATAGCTGGAATATTAACAAAAACGTAATCACCGGGATGAAAATCAAAATTAAATGGTCTTTTTATAACCAAATGCGTCACTTTGGAAGGCAGAAGCAGACCGGAACTAATGTAAGTGTTGCCTCTTTCACTTTTCATCCACGTGAGCCGAAGCACCCTTTCCAAGAAATACAAAACTCCAGGCAAGATAAACCATTTCCAAAAATTGGGACCATGAAATACTAGTAAAACCCAAAATGGGATATACATTAGATGAGTCCAATAAAAAATCTACATAAATTGTTGTTGTAATTAGTACATTTTATTGCTATGCAACATAGAATATTACCTCGAAGGATCCACCCCGCCTTACGAAAGTTTGAGAGCAAGTAAACATGACACACAGTATAATAAATAGCAACACTCCTGTAGGATTGGCGAAACCCCCTATCAAACCAAAGTATCCTGGTTTACTTGTGAAGATCCATTCATATGATGTAAAATTTTTATCGTTTATAACTGGATCATTTACAACCACCACACCTAAAAAGCGATAGAATACCATGTTGTTCCTTAATTTGTAATAAAAACTTACTAAAATTTAAAATGTGCATGATTGCATGCAGAAAACTATAGCCAAAAATAAACCATCCTGTCAGCTTGTGAAAATAAATGTGCTGATCCAAAGGTAAAAATGCACTAAATCCGCGAGTTCTCAGAAATGTTATAGTCTGTCGCAACATTAATATCAAGACGAACATACATGTAAAATTTAAACATTGACCTAAAAATACACAATTAAAAATATTCCACCATATTTAAACGCCACTTACCGCATGCTCGAGCTACAATTGTGAATACGCTGGAATGTCTATACTGAATAGCACGAGAAATAAATAAGGCTGCATTTATAATTAAGAAGACGGCAAGTGAGATTAAATACACATAATTATTTTTGACGTATGGCTTTGAAAGTTGATATGGTCTATAGGAAGTCAGTCTTTTAAAGAGGGAAGCTGGTGGTGGTTTCGGTTTCGGTGGAACTAACCATCTGTCTATGCTGAAATTCCAAAAATTGATATTTTAAGTTAATCGAGCGCAATTTTATTACCTAATTGATAAGTTTTCTAACAATCCTCCATGTTTTTCCAATTGAGCTTTGAGAGCTTCGTAAGTAATGGCACCACGATTGTTAGTATCGGCATCTTCAAACATAGCAACTGTTAGTTCTTCAATTTGGTCTTCACTAAATTGCATTCCATTTTCTTCCATGCAAGCCCTCATCACGTGTTGCAATTCTTTGTGCTGAATTAATCCATCTCCTAATAGAAGAAAATGTTTTAAATCAATAAAATAAAACATATTGACAATTTTTACCATCCAAGTCGTAGACCTTAAACAAAAATCTAATTTTGTCTTCCGGTGTTTGTCCGGCAAACTGGTGCATGGCATCCAAAAATTCTTGTAAAGATATCGATCCGGAGTCATCTTTATCGAAAACTTGAAAGACTCTTTCAGTAAAAAAAGGCTGAAAATGCAGTTGGAATAAATAATTTATATTAAAACTTGGAAATAAATCTTACGTTTTTGGATACCACAATATTTTTAAATTCCTCTCTTCTAATTTCCTTTTCATTTCCAACCGTTTGTCGAAATAACTGCTCCAGAAATTGTAAATTTTTAGTATCGAAACCTGTTCTGGGTCTAAAAAATAGGCAACATAAATAATATGTATTTTCGAATTTATTACAACTGGTAATAATACTTTATCTACGGCTTTATTCTTAACTTTATATTTATAACTTGAAGCAATGTTTATACTACATTCAAGCAACATGCAATGCACGTGCATAATTGTATTTGAAATATTATATAAAATCATATTATGAATACATAACGTACCTGGTATTTGTTATAGTGGCTAGGAACTCCATTATTTGTTCTGATGTCACAGTGCCAGTATCTTCTCTATCAATCAGTCTATGAAGTTTTTCAACAATCTATTCGTTTTAAAATATTATTGACAATAATTAATATGGTAAGCGTAAGACATGCGATTGATAATAAATAAATGATTCGATAAAAATTATTTAAAATCTAACGAAAATTTTGATAATTTCCAATTTTACTTTTCGACTTAAGAGGATATTGTAATTTTTTTTTTGCTATACTTACGCCTTTAGTTTTAAATATTTGATAAAAATTTTCCACGGTAATTGGGTCATCTCCACACAGGCAAAACGCAACGCTTTCCAATTGTTCTGCAAAATCTATTTGTTTTTCATCGCTAAAATAAAAAATTTATATTTTGAAAAATTGTGGTATAGTTCATATTTACGTTAGTCGTTGTTTTAAGAACTCAATCCAGTGCTCCTGTTGAAGTCGTTGGGTCCGTTCCTGGTCAAATAGTTTGAATAATTGTTCCAGCAAATCCTGTAAATAATATAGATTTTTACAAATCAACTCAACAAAACAACTGTTTTTGTTAAAATTTATGTATATTTTCCTTACATAAACATTTTTAATAATTTGTGCGGTTGATCAAACAGCGTTAAAAGCCATAGATTAATTTTAATTTATTATAGGGATCATGTTGCTTTGCTTACAATATGAACATAATTACAACACCTGCATTAAAAGTGAACTTACGATAATAATGTATGTACAAAAGTACTATAAAGTAGAAGATGATCGTTTAGTATCTATTATTTATGTTTCAGGTTATATCACGTACATGCTATCACCATGTTTTAAAACTTTTATAACTTTGTTAAGTTTCCACGTTATTTACTTTTAAAACCACCTATGTAACGTTTGATGTATGTAACTTACAAGAAAGCTTTCTGTAATTTTCTTCTTGGTGAATTACTGTAGTAATAACATGTAGTGAAGTTAAGAGTAGTAGAGGATTTTCAATATTTATTGTAAAATGTTTGCTAAACAAAATTTCGACATCAGTATTGCGTTTCTCCTGCATTAATGCTATATATATCTGCCAATTTTAGAAACAATCATTCTGACTTACATTAATTAAACTAAATTAAATTGTATTTAAATTTTTTTTCGAAATTATGTTTTAAAATAATACATTTATAAGTAAGATAAACAAGTTAATTTTTCGTATTTTTAACTAAGATATAGATAAACAGATAGAAAACTAAATTTATTTATTGGAATAACCCATCAGAATTGGTGCAAACATTAATAATTTTATAAGTACGTAAACCAGCCTAGTAAACCATAATTAGCTTTTAGCAGATTAGCAGATTTAACAAAATTTATTAATTCTACTATCTACTATTACGAATAATTAGATTACTTTTTTATTTTAAAAACTAGAAAAAAACGATGTAGGTTATTAATTTCATATAGTTACTACTTCGGTAGCTTCTGATGTGTATACCAAAGTATACAATATCAAGCTGGCACATAATTAAATAAGTGCGATTCTCGACTTAGTTATAGACGAATAAATAGTTTTTCATTAATAAATAAGCAACATAATACTTTTGAGAAGATATTAGTGAACTTTAGCGTCTATAAAAACCACACCTTCAGCCTAAAGCATAGTTTTACCTTAGCATCTTAAAAAGGAAAGAATAACTTATCAATAAAATCAGCTCATCGTCAAAGGTAGACAGGCAAGAAATAAATTAATGAGAATCAATTCGTCTAGCATTTCTAATAAATAAAAGAGTGATTGATTGTAAAGCGATATAAGTAATTAAAGACATTTATTAAGGCGTTTCGTTTAATGCTTCTTTCAAATAAGTCACACTTAAGTAAACAATTTTATGCTCTTTAGCATTAGAATCATCTCATGTTTGATGTGAATGTCGTAATTAAATCTACAAATTAATCACCGAAGTGTATCATTTGTGCTTATTATTTGATATTAATTTATAAAAACACTTATTTAACCTGTCAGAACTGACAACTCCTTTCTTTGTTAAAAGTTCTTGTGCTAAAAGCCCAGAAGTAAAATTAACGTGTAGACAATATTATGATGCACTAAACTTTTTATATATCTCTTAATTATTTCGACATTTCCTAAAGGTAATAATAGCAGAAATATTATTTATTGCAAAATTATAGCATATTTATGTACTCGGGAGTCATTTTTACAGCATTTCAATACATTAAAAAATATGCAAGTCATAAAAATAATGAATAAAATATCTTTTAGATTTTATAGAAATATATTAATTTATAATATAATAATTTTAGGTAGGTGCATTCGTACGAGACTACTAGTTCGTTCGTTGATCTTTCGATACTTTCCAATTGCCCAAAATTGTTTATTGTAGCTTTAATCAAGAATCAAGTGTAATAAAACGCTGATTGAAGATCAATTGCATTTTTAAGAGTTCTCGTGCTAACCAGAAGCCATAAAGCGTGAATTTTTAAAAAATGAAAAAAAAGCGTTTTATTCGAACCACGAAAAACAATAAGATTACATATTGTAATTATTCCGATGTGGGAGTGAAGGAACTGACATTCTAATTTAAACGAAACCGGTATAATAACAAAAATTCATAAAAAAATTTTTAAATAAACAATTCATCAAAATAAATAATATTACAAACATTAGAACTATTATTGCATATAATTACATGTATTGTAAAACGAAAACAATTAATTAAATGCAAATGTAAGTTAGAACAATCAATTTTTGTCTGACGTTATTATTTCTAGTAATATAATTTAAGACGAAGTTTTATAGTAAATGAAACTTTTAGTTTGCAATATAATTTATCATAAAAAACTATCAATCTATCAAATTATGGAACACCCATGTTGATTATTCTACCGAAAATTATATTTACTTGCGGTAGCATTTCAATTATAACTGTCTACTCGACATATTTCATTGCATTACCAATAAAAAATTAGAGTATCCAATAACTGCTAGAAATTGAAACTTATTTCATTAATTATTTTTTAAAATTATTTTTTGCAGTTAGTACAAGCAAATCTCACATAACCTACTTATACCCATTACTCATTATATACACATAATATTATACGTTATGTAAAGTGGCCTTTACTTCTTTATTTTTAAAAAATGTTAAAATTTGAATTCTAGAATTGTTTCTTTATTTTTGGTAAAATTTAAAGAATATTAATGATTGATTTTGAATTGTCTGAAGACTAAAAGTTTTAAAAATTTTGTTCTGAAGGTAAACTTCAATTCTGGCAATTCGCGATTTACATTAAGCGAACGCCGCCACACGGAAAAATATTAAGTTAATCTAATACGTATAGTTGGTATAGAAAGTTTGGTTTATAAACCAAATATTTGCATTATTTAGGTTTTCTATTTTGTGAATTATCATTTTACTGCGGTTTTACAATAAAATAATTTAGAATCTCAAAACAATATCAAGTGTATGTATTAGAGCCGCCATGTTGTTGATATTTTGAAACGTTGTGTCGTTAAATTACAAATTCCTTAGCAATTCTTGCAATTTCTAGAGCTTATTTTCGAGATTATCTTTTCGTGTTTGTGGAAAAGCACATATGAATAAATGGGACGGCGTCAATTCATCGAATCAGAAACAATGGACCTACACTTATCTTTCTCCACGTTAATGTAGTATGAACATGTTAAGCAATTTTGGTTATTCTTGGAGAAGAAATGCATTATTAAAGCTAGCGTGATTTGAATAAGGGTCAAGTTCTGTTATTAATAACAAAGTTAATAAAGTAAAAAGAGTGATCAACAGTAAGCATTCCATCTAATTGGCACAATTTTGAGTTTAATGTATATTTCGTTCAATTAAGAATGGAAAAACTTAAATCATGCATTTTTATGATAATTCAAGGATAAAAACTAAATCTAGAACAACGCGTTTTAGCCAATTATTTATTGTTATGACTTCCAGGTTATAATAAAAATGTAATGCCGCACCTCGTTGAAGGTAAATATTGAACTTGGACACAGTGCACATCTGGCTTATAACGAACTGCACTAAAGCAGAATTAATAGTCTATTTTAGATCATGAATTTTATCCAATATATTAAATAATGCTGTAGCCTTTCGATCAACCATTTATAATGTTTTACTTTTACAATTAATTATTATTTATATTTTATATAGGCAAGAAACCATACAAATCGTACAGAAAAAGTAAAAGGTAATGCTTAAAAATAAAATCGTCTTTAGAATGAAATATTAATCACATAAAAGTTTAGTTTTTGTGCCCGATTAAACCCATGATTAAAATTTTTTTAAATCATTTTAATTTACAAAAATGTCTTAAGATTGATGAATTTTAATATACCTACAAGTTATTCAGTCATGCATTGGATTTGGCTTTTTTCGTTTTTTGTAAATGTTCATTTTACGACTTGCAATTTTTAAAAATTTAAACTGTAAAATTATTTTTAATTTGAATTTTTGTTAAATAGTGATGAAATTAAATAATTTTTCTAAGAATTTTAATTAAACTCTTGTCAGGTTAATTGATTATTCCAAATGTTGAAATTAAGCAATAACAGGATTAAACATGGCACGTCATTATACTTTGTAATCAAACACCATTACAATCTTATAAGAAATCTTTCTTTTACATTTTCTAAGCAGACGTTAATTAATGGATATAATTTGAAAACTTTTAAATTATCTCATGTATGTGCTATCAGATATTATAGAATCAATAACAAAAGTTCTTTTTTTTAATTTTTATTAATTAAAACATATTTTAATTTATAATGACCATATAATTGGTCAAAACTCACACATTGAAGCCATTAACAACTGTAATAATTAACCAACTTTTGGTGTACCTAATCAAATTATAAAGATAATAAGCAATAAAAAAATTAATTAATGGAAAAACTTGTTACAATCAACCAAAATTTGTTCCAAATCGCCATTAGATAATTTATTAAGCATTGCTAAATCCTACAAGTTTTAATTTTTATCTTGTGGGAATTTTTAAAATAAATTAATATACAGGATGTCCTACAATTCTGTCCAACCTCATTTTAGGACCTTGCCTTGGTATATCAATATCACCATAGTGCAATATTATTTGTTGTAGGTGGTTCTTAAAAACATAAAAGTGCATGTACAAGCCGTATAGATAATCAATAAAGTATTTTATTTTAAAAAAAGTTGTAAACCTTCTAAAAATAATGAACTCATAAATACGTATATACTGTGGTTATATAGTGGTTACTTTAGATGTAATTGGTGCACTTTCAAGAGATTGTAGACACTTTAATTACACTGTTAACCCCGAGTAAGCTAACTGTATACCTACATAATGGTATAATTATATCGTTGAAGATAAGAAAATATATTATTGTAATGAAAAAACATTTTATTATTAAATAAATTATTTCGTCATTTGCAAAATCACAAGACTCAATTTTCATTTTGTCAAACGTGTTAAGTGAAGCTGTTAAGAGTGTTGAAATCGTGTTAGATACCTACATCAACATTTAAATGTGAGAAATTTATAGGAGGAAGTCACGAAAATGCTGACCTCTACATAATCGAAGAGACATGTGCATTACAACATTACATGGTTTATCACACACATCCTTTGACTTTACAATTCAAGAATGTTGACATGAAAACTTCTACATTCCCGCTTCTCACTTTTAATCAAGAAGTTCTGTCTTCCTTGGTATATTATGATAACCAAGTTGTATGTTTGAATGAACAGCGTACGATATGAATGCGATATGTCCGATAATGATCAACATGTACATACATAATGTAATTCTTGAGAATATCGGTACTAACTTGCTACACATAGTACAGTACTTTCTTACATAGTATAAGTGTCTTCTCGATACAAACATTTTTTTTTAAATTTTCTCAATATTTCATTACTACATGGTGGCGAAGGTCTAGAATCGAAATATCCTACAAGTACATCAATAAATTATTTAAATGAGATTTTACATTAAAACATTAATCAAACCAAATTTATTCCTTTAAGAATTAATTACAATTTAAGCACGTGTAAATTATGATGTAAATTAATTTATTGTTTCATTTTTAATTACTATTTTTTATATTTGTTACAATTATTACCTTGCTAAATCAATATATGATTAGTTTTATGTTTAAAAAATGGAAAGGTAGCCTGAAGAAATGTTAATTCATAATAATACTTATTGCATATTTTTATGTCAGCTTTATATTTGGGTCAAGAAAACATATAATTAGGAATATTATACCTGGCTATTAGAATATCACACCCGATATAATAATTATAGTATTTTCCATTAGTTAATGTGCATCGTATAATTTTAATTAATTACCTTAAAAGTGCAAATATATTAACATACCTATTAGCATATCATAATAAAGGAGTTCCCACCGAGCCTTTTTTTTCGTTAAAAAGTAAGTAAACGAATAAAAAATAAACGAAATTTTAAATTTGATCAGACGATAAATTCTAGAATTTACGATTTCACTTTTTTGTATTTTTGTTTTCCCATATATTATACAATATCAAAAATAATTTAAACCAATGCACTTCTTTTGAATTTGTATCTCATGGATATTTCCAATTTACTTCAAGGCATATTAAAATAGATTTATGTAAGGTGCAAAGCAATAATTTAAAAATGTCCAATTTTAGTAATGAGTTTTTTGCGTTAAAACCGAAGAGCATTACTAATATAAAATTTCAGAGCAAGAAACGAAATTGCATAAAATTACCTTGGCATTTACGAAAGTAAATTTACTTATCAATCTCAGCAATAATAACCAAGTACCAGAGAACATCCATTACTAATTTTTTATTTATTTTTCGTCAAGTTTTAAAGTTAATTTAAATTATTATTGTAAATAACAAAAAAATTAAATGTAACATAATATAGCAAGTATTTTTGGCATTCAAAACAGAGTATATTCACCGGAGGGCCGAACTAAGAAATTCTGCGAAGTTCGGATACGAATCTGGAGTTTTTACTTTGTAATTGAAGCAGCCCGGACGCACCAATACGCTTTTGAGTTATTAAATTTAAATTTGGCAAATTCAGATTAATTTCATTTAAAGCTAAGTAAAATTGTATGAGAAACCGGAGAATAAAAACGTCTAGGCATTGTATATAATGGCTAATTGACTCAAATGAAGATAGTAGAATAAAAACAAAGAAAAACATTTTTTTATTAACATTAAAGTGTTTACGATCATGTTCTTGCAAAATTTACAGCAGTCTCTTTACCTATAAAAACTTTTTAATAGAGAAATACCATTCCATACTTAAAGTCATTATAAACTCAGCACGAGAACAGTAATAACATATATTGACTTCATTAGTACATGATATGCTGACTTTTTTCGAACTTGTAGATAGTAATAAACTACATCTAGGTGCTAATTTGGTACTTCCAAAATATTTACTATTTTGGAGTTTATATGGTATAAAGCAAACAGTGGGGGTTATCCTTTTATTTTTGCCTATTTCGCTGGTTTTAATCTCCCGGCTAGAAAAAAGCAAAACGAAAAGATAAAATCGATTAATTTATTATAATATGAAAGCATTTTACTATATATTATGAATTCTTTAATACAATTTAATAGCATAGGTAATGGATGGAAAATAAATATCTGATTTATTATTGCACATAAAATATATAAGTTAATAAAATGGATGTCGTAAAAAGGTAATTAGTCCATTAAATCTTTATTTATTGGTCGTAATTTTAATAGTCCGTTTTAAATAGTACGCCTATATTATTTAGACATCCCGTGTCTCAAATTAGCGGTTTCGCCGAGTAACTTAATTATTTTAAGTTTCAGAGAATTCGGGAGATTACTCAATTACTCTACTTAATTATTTAATTTATTCTGAAGAGGTTTCGCCACCTCCAATTCTCGTTTAAGTTATCTCTACAGGCTATTACGAAAAGACGTGAAGCATTTTTTGCCGAATCTAAATTCAAAATTATTCAATTCAGTTGTTAACATTTAATACACGGAAAACAAGGTAACCCTCGATGTTATTAATCTAACTGTGTAATAAAATAAATAAATAATATAATATTGTGTCAATCAAACTTATTATTCAACAGATGACCGAGCAATAATCTTAAGATATAGTTAAGTGAATATTTCACCATAATAAACATATCACCGTATCGAAATCAATGAAACATTCAATAACAATCATTGAAATTGAATAGATAGCTACACAATATCAATTTGAGGTGTTTGATCTCTGTCAAAATGTGCAAAATTATAAATATTGCAAAATTCGTATTATAACAGAGATCGGATCAAAAATAAATAAATAAAATAAAATTAACTTTAATTAATTTATCTTCTAATCGCAAATTGATTTCTATCTTTAGTACATTGTAACATGAAGGTGTATATGCCTATAACATTAGGTAAATAGCCGTGGTAGGTTGTAGGTACAAGTGTAAACTTCCTACATAACCATTGTTACATTATTTAACATACATGGAAACTAGCAACTACTCTAGATCTATTTAAACCTGTTTCTCTTAAACCGATGTATCTATTAAATTTTATAGGTTACAATGAAGAAACCATTATTTCGAATTCGAAAGTGTGATTAATTTATCAAATTTACATATCTAAAAAATTAGAAGAACATAAATTTTCCTAAAATATTTTATAAAATAAAAATTTCGAATTATTTCGAAATACATTTAATACAAAATCTTGACAAAAACTAATTTTTTAAATCAGTATCATTAAATCAGAATTAAAACTATGAGAATCTACAACACAATTTCACATTTAAAAAAATTTTTATTGTTATAAGTTATATGTAGGTATTCTTCGGGTGACACGTTTCGATCTGATACGAAGGATAACGGATAAGTTGTTAACATTTTTCAGGATCCTATATTTATATTTAATTAGGCTTAATACGATTCATTTAATCGAATAGGTACACTGCTGTGGTGTAAAGCCCAAAATATAACGGTAGGCTATGGAAAAGGCAACGGGAAACCATCCCATTAATTAAATTCTCTAGTACGTCATGTTGGCTTCGGCCCAGTGATCGCTTAAGCACTGCATAGTTGGTTGGTATTGTAGTAGTTTAATGGTAAGGATTACGGTGGAAAACACGCGGAAATAATCAAAATCAAAAATAGTTCCTGTTCCAGTCCACTAATGATCTCTTGACAATAGCGTCCCAGATACTCATAGACTTACTTATTCCGTAAACTGGGCCTAGGGCCCAACTAGGGTTATGTAAAACCCCTTTCGTTAAAAATGAAAATGTCATCGTATCTCCGGAAATGTTTAACCGATTGAGATAAAATTTTGTGTGCTGATTGGTTGAAATTTCATTGATTTAATGAAACTTTCATTGAAATTTCATTGTATATATGATACTTTTTCGTTCAGTAAAGTTCCTTTTAAAATTTTTTTTTGAGGTTGGGGGATTATAGAATACTCGTAGCATTGATTTTGCTGCGCGAACAAAGAGAAAAAGTGCGTGAGTATTCCATACCCCCCAGACCCCCCGGTTTACCAATAGCTACATTGAAGCTTAATTATTAATATTTTAAGTTAATAATATACAGGGTGCTGATTGACTTAGCCGAACATAGGAAATTAACATGTAAAACTTATTTTTGCAAATTCCTGCTTCCCTAATTATTTTAGAGAAAAAATGAAAGACACAAAAATAATGCAGACTTATAAACTACGAATGACAACAGCATTAGATTTCATGTAACTTTTACTTAAACAGTCCAAAAATGCTTTTGAAATTGTTAAAAGTTTCATTTATCATACTGGCCATGCAAGTTTCCATGGTAATTACTTTTTAAAAATAGAAATTAAATTGAATTTATTACATAGCCAGTGCGATAAATAAAAATTTCAACAAATTTTGAAGCATTTTTTGACCTTTTAAGTGAAAGTTAGAAGAAATCTAATGCTATTATCATTCGTAGCTTTTATTTCTGCATTATTTTTGTATATTTCATTTTTTCTCTAAAATAATTAGGGAAGCAGGAATTTGCATAAATAAGTTTTTATATGTTAATTTCCTATGTTCGGCTAACTCATTCAGCACCCGGTATACGTTTAACTTTAAAAGTTAAAGTTTTTTGTTGCTTAAAATTAAGTTTAAGTTTTAAAAACACAAAACAAGTTTGGAGTTATTCCAAAAATTTTAAATTGGAGATTCCCTGTCCTAGATCAGAGCTAATTTTACCAAGTGCGTGAACTTAGAAACTCACTCACCTGAAAGACTCTCCGCATCAAGGCTTTTGAGGCTTTTAAGTTACATCTCGTCATAGTTATACTGCCGGAAATCGAGATTTCCGATGTTTGGGAATCGTAGAATACCCCCAGCATTGATTTTGTTGCGCGAGCAAAGAGCTTAAGGTGCACTGGGGGGTATGGAGTACCCCCCCAGCCCTCCCGGTTTACCAATATTTTAAGTTGTAATAATAAATACATTTAACTTCAAAAGTTCAACAACAGCTTGCAGCTAAACATAAACTAACCATTAAGGTAGCTACTTCTGAGACATGCAAATATAGAATTACTTGTGGGCTTGATAGCGGAACCAGTTTTGATTGCTTAAAATTATTAAACTCAGGGCCTATTTTACCATTAGGCGCATTAGGCACGTTCCTACAGCCCAATGGCCAGATGGGCTCGAAAACAAAGAATATAACATCGCAAAATAAAAACCAAAAATTGGGCCTTCGATGCTATTAGTTACATTTGAATATAAGGGGCCCGAAAATTTGCTAAAGCCTAGGGCCCAACTCAGTTAAAAATAGGCCCTGGGTGTATTTTTCTCATTGAAATAAGATTAATTAAATATAATAACAAACAAAAGAAACCTTTTTGTGGTTCGTTTGTAGGTTCCCGCTTTTCTCTATTCAAAAGTTCTACTTTTGCTCCTTATAAACAATATTATTTTTCTTTCAACGTCAGAAAAACTAACTATCGTTGAATAAACGATTCAAAGTCAAAACACCGAAGCCAAAACACCGAAAACGAAAACGTCGAAAGTCATAAATACCAAAAACAAAATCACCAAAACACAAAAATACCGAAAAACAGAAACACCAAAAGTGACTTAGTGTTTGAATGATGTGGAAACTTTTTTATTGTTTTATTAATGTTCTGAAGAAAAAGCAAGGCATTGAATTCAAAGTAGAATAGTATTCCGCGCTAAAAAGAGTTTACACGTCACTTGAACACCAAGTCAGTGTTTTTGTTTTCGGTGTTATTATTTTTTGGTATTTTTGTTTTTCGGTGTTTTTGACTTTGGGAGTATTTTGACTTCAGCGATGTTTTTGTTTCTGTGTTTTGCTTGATACCGAATCTACCTTGAAAGGTGGTTTTCTTTGTGATATCAATGGATAACTTTACTGTGAGCTAGAGATAATGCTTAAAATACTTTCGTGCTGACTTTAGTGCCGCCCGTTAAGATGAAAAAAGTAATGGTAACTAGAAGTTACTTTTAAGTTTGAGAAAATAGAAAAAGTTCTTCCATTATTCCGTATAAAACATTATATTAAGTACATACTATTCTTGCAAATTGTGTGAAATTTTTAGTTTTTATTTTTTTTAAAATTTAATTCTTTAACTAAATATTAGAAACTTGTAAAATAATAAAACTAAAAACTTAAAGAAATTAATTAAAATGAAAAAAATTGGTTTTAGAAAAATTTGTAAGAAAAATATGATTGTGAAATTTATAGTACCTACTTATATAAATTCAACCTGAATTTAGATATTATTTAGAGTAAAATTTTGAAATTAAGAAATTTGAATTATTATAATTAGGCATATAACAAAAAATTAGAAATCATAAGCATTTAAAATTTAAAATCAAATTTACGAACATTATTTTGCAATTACCAAACACTACAGTTTATGTTGAAGTTTCGTATGGCAATATATTTCATATTATATGATCATAATAAATCTAATTAATAATATTTCTGCCAGTTATTATAATATTGTAATCATGTTTAATCATCGGTTTCTATCAGATTTTTTTTCAAAACCGAAAAATCCGATTAAAAGGTCACCATACTTCACCCATTGTCAAAATATAACTTGGTAACTTGTGACGCAAGATCCAACTTGGAAGATTAGAAATAATAACGAACTATAGCACAAGAATAATTATAGACTTTTTATGTCGTGAAAGCTATCGAGAGTAAAAGATGTAATCGAAAATACAAAATTTAGAAATTCTGATTTATGACTTTTTATCTATAACGTCGTGATAGTGTTATTCACGATTCTCATTTTTTAATTGTATTATCTTACAATAATCTCCGTATGTAATATAGGGAAACCGAAATATACTGCGTTTCTGTTTTCTTTTTTACCAATATTGGTAACATAATTATTTTGAACAAAATGCCGTGAAAATTATTAAGAAATTTTTGACAAGCAATCAAAGAGATTACATAAAAAACTTAAACACGATTAAAATACATCGAAACTAAAATAATCAACTAATCCATTCTAAATTAAAATACCTAGCGATGACTAAAAACTTTAAAATGAAGAACTCACAAAACTTATCCGTTGATCGACATAATCGAAAATTAATTTAGCGTTAAATCGCCAATCAATTTAATTTTTTTTTAATGTAATCATTTGAATAATTTCTACCTGTTGGTAAAAAGTAGTTGAGGTAACGCTGCAAATAAAGCAAGAAATAATCCGTTAAGAATATAGTTTGGTTATCTTATTAGTAGCGATTCAATAACTTGCCAAATTATATTACCAGCAACCGAATTACAACAAATTATAAAAAAAAATTAATACGACGTCAAAAACTGCTTAAAAAGTTTGACAAGTCGTTTGACTGATTCAAAAATGAAAAAGAAATGTGTTGAAAAAAGAAGAACGTTTAGTAAACAGATTGAAACGAATAGAAATAAAAGAAAAAATATTTCGAAAATTGTGTTTTCGATAATTGCGTCGTATTTAAACTAAAAAGTAAACAAATTATGGGCATTAATTTTTTAACCAATTTAAGTATTTCGTACTTAATTTAAATTAATTAAAAAACTTTTTTTTATTAAATTTATCGCGAAAACTTAATGCATTGCTTGGGGCAAACCAGATAAAATCCCACGCCTTGCAAATTTTAACCACGACGTTCAATGCTACCGCTAATGCACTCAAAAACAAGTATAATAAAATTTATTTTTCATTTTGTATAAATTTTGTTTCTTAATCTACTGAATAATATGCTTAAATATTCATTTTACACCAATACGCGATATTAAAGCAAACAGTAACGCACATAATTTTTAAGTTGATCGGTCAGGTAGCAACTTTACAATTCTTTTGGTCAATGGATAAAACGCAAAATTTTTGGGTAAGCTTGCTTTTCGCCATACCTTCGGTGCTTTCTTAATTTTCAATAAAAAAACCGTTGGCGTCAGCTCTCGAGCAATTATAGATAATTATTCCAATTTAAGTAAATTATAATTAAGTAAATATTCTTAATCAAGTGGTACCGTTTTCTTTCAAAAAACTTAAAAGTGTAAGTCAATCAACGTCAAAGTAAAGTTAGCACTAACCAGCATTTTATTATTACCGCAAAAATTTTGAGTGACCGTAAAGCTACTAAAAATTCGTAATATGGACTTGGCGTGACTAAAGAGCATAATTTTTAAATAAATTTTAATTTGCGTCTGCTGCAAGTATAAAATTGAATTGCTTAAGAAACTATTTTTGTAATTTGCAACATGCTCGATTAATTTATCTTCGTTATTAGAGTTTGAAGAGTCTAAACGCTGCGGCTGTTTTTGCAGTTCAAATTGAATAGCAGATAGATTGACTAACCATTTGGTAGGTCGATGGACTACCGCATAGTTAGGGCAACAAAACGCGATAACCATTTCTATCAACTTTTTACTAGACCACACTGGTGGCTTGATGTGATTGCTGATGGTTGACTTGCAATAGAGAAATTCCTGGTTTGGACTTCACGGAGATGTTCAGATCCGACTACCGGTGGATTGTAATCAAAATAATGAATTGGTTCTATTCTTATTTAAATTTAAACAAACAAGACGACTTTTTATGATTTGCTTAAAAGTTTGCGAAAGATTCTGCACTTTAAAATTCGATATGTCAATACTTGAATCATTAAGTACGTATGATACACGTTAAATGTATTTTATCGCTATCAGGCTATCAGAGTGATCCAGTGATTTTTTACTATAGCCCTCTTGGACTTGTTTCATCTTATCTTAAAGCTTTTCTTTGTGTATGTGAGTGAAGCAGTCATTATTTTATTTTTCACTGTCATACCATCACTAAAGGAGGCGAGTAAGTTTATTATTATGCTTTTTTTGAATCACGAAAGTTCACCATGGATATACAGGGAACATGTAGCTTATATATTATGCACCATTGCATTAAAGAACGATGATTAATTAAATGAAAAAATTAGAAAATCGCCGGTTAACAAATTTGAATCCTAATATTGAAAGTTTTGAAATATCTTTTATACGCTGCTGCCTGATGCGTAAACAAATGTGTATTTTACTCCTTATGGTTGGCAAAAGTCAACATTTAAATGAATATTTTGATGTATACTTAGAGGGGTGTAAATAATTGGTAAAATTTTATTTTTGATTTTGAGAATTTTTATTTTAATTTAAAAGAATTATTACAATTAACGCAAAATGAATTCGGAAGTAACATGAAAACTTTCCAAGATCGTGAAACTAGAGTAAGAAAGTAATTTTAACAAAAAATATTTAATTTGAATTTGAAACAGAGGAATATAATATTGGAGATAATTAGTGGATTTGAAAGAAAAAATATTACTAACGTTAGAAGCAGGTATTAATTGGAAGATATGGAAAATGATAACAGTAACTGGGTAAAGAATACAATATTGTAATAAGTGGATTGTGAAGTGAATCATTTCAATATAGTAATATAATATTCGCTTTATAACTCCTGAATTGTTACTGAAATTATAGATACGTTAGGTTTCAAGCTAAACATATGATGGTGGTTCCTGGTTAAGCTTAATATTTGTGATTAAAATAATAATCAAGTCATAGAGAACTATTTTGCATTTAAGCCAGGTGAGCATTTATGTATAATCTATCTGTTTCTCTTCTTTTTTAGTTGTTTTCACACTGCAATTCGATTGCTTATGCTGTGCGGCCTGCAAGCCTCACAGGCAGGTCACTCAACCCCCAAATTGCCAAAAGTAGTACCAGGAGATCCAAGGAAATCCGGAAATTCCCAAAAGAAAAAACGAAAAAGTCAGAGTAGTCCGAAGAATAAATAAGGAAAAGGATAAGACAAAAGGGTCAAAAAGAATAAATGAGAATCTGAGAAAGCCCGAAGAAAGTTTGAAGTAGTTCCGGATAGTCCAAAGTAAAAAGTAGTGTGGCGAAAAGGGTCTTGCGACAGTAACAATTTAGGATGTGACTTTAGTTCCCGGTAAGACCCCCGGTAATTTTGCTTCCGGTAATTTTACCTCTGGTAATTTCACCCCTTGGTAATTAGATATCCTAGTAAATTGGTCCATGGTAATTTTGCACCCCCGGCTATGTGATCCCCGGTGATTTCACCTAACAGTTAACCTAAGCTCGTCCGGTGGTCACTCTTTTACAGACAATTTCGCTAAAGAAAAATCATAAACTAACACTAACCTAAACAACCGATGCCTATCTTTTTGAAAAATTGAAGTTTTGTTTTGTGGAAAAGTATCTTTTCTTTGAAGGGGGGAGCCGATAATATTTTTTGGTAGAAGGGAGGCGTGACATAAATAAGTTTGGGAACCACTGCTATAGATAGATAATACGTGCAGCTTCGACGAAAATTTCTAGTCCAGCATTTAGCGCCATCTAACAAATAGAGTTGGAACTGTATCAGTTTGACAGCTTATTTTATATTTGTTTATGTCAAGTCCATGGTTTATGTTTATAAATGTTTGGTTATGGTAGTACAAAAGTAAATTTTTTGTATTATTTATTTATAAATAAGATTATAGTTCTGTTTTAATTATTGTAATTGATCGTACTTCTTCTTTGGAAAAGATATAAGCCCATTGTTTAATTTTTTAATACTTTTATCAGGTGGATTTGGATCGTTTTTTCAGAAATCTTTCAGAGATCTTTTAGAAGTGTTTTAAATTATGGACAAACTACGGTTGGTCGGGAAGCATTTGCCGTGGAAAACTCATTTTGTTTAAAAATTGACTTAAATCGTTCTTCTCCGGACCTCTTCATACGCGATTCTGGTGTAACTTTATTTTTAGATAAATATTTTAATGTTTTAATCAAAGCTGATGCTAACAAAAAGAATGAAGACAATAAATCAAAATTGGTTAATGAAGTGAAAAGTACCTAAAACAAATAATAATTCAAATGATAAAAATAAATTAAAAGAAATTTCGCACAATTAACATACGGAGTTTTATTTCATGTAACTACTTATATATTAATAATAAAATAATTTCAAAGATTAACACATATAGCATTTGATTTCACTTAATTTAGTTCCAAGGTTCCAACTCTATCAAACAGGTGGCGCAAATTTTCGTGCTACGAAATTTCTATTGTAATTAGGCCTAAGCTGTACGTATTATCATATCTATAGTATTTGATTTTATTAATTAAAAATCATTAGCTCTTGAAAATAATATAAATTAGAATTATCAAATTGAGCTACAGGACACAAATAAAACACATATTTAAAACGAGCTTTCGAAAAATGACATTTTCTTTTTCAAGTTTAATATGAATGCCAATATTCTAAAATAATATAATTTATAGTTGCTTTGTAATTGTTATTGTTTTTGTTTTTCAATTCATATTAAACTTGAAAAAGAAAATGTCCTTTTTCGAAAGCTCGTTTTAAATATGTGTTTTATTTGTGTCCTGTAGCTCAATTTGATAATTCTAATTTATATAATGTATTTTAATAAATTATTTTAAATATAAATGTATTTTAAGTAATTCGTTACTAAAATTCAGTGAAACAATATAAATTGCAATTGGGGTTCAAATTAGAGGAGGTGAAATTACCGGGGACAAAATTACTGGGGGTCAAATTACCGGTTACGGTTTTTAAACATTATGACATGAGAACATTTCTCAGAAGTAATGTTATCGCAGCACAGATGTCATCATAGTCACATCCAAGATTGTTACTGCCGCGATCCGATCGTGTCTGGCGTGTAAAATTTTTTCCCGAAGTTTACTTTTTGGTCATGGTAGTACATCTCATTCTGTTGATCTTCTAAAATTTGGTAACAAAATTTGATTTTTTAGCTTAAGTTTAGCTGAAGCTTAGCTAAGATCCTATTATAAAACTGACCCTTAAAGACATAAAACTCAGATGTAAGTTCAGAAAGGTCTGAAGGGCATGCAATACCATCAACCCACTTTTTATTCTTCTCTTTATTCACGCAAAAATAAAAATAAGGTTATTTAGTTATTAATACTGGAGATTAATTTATGCCACTTAGACTTAATGGTTACTTGTTCAAAAAAATTAAATAAGCGGAAAATGAGAGACATAAGGCGGAAATCCGCCTCAATCCGGTCTATAAGGTCAGAGCGGCCTGAAGTCGTGATATATCGAAGGGCAGATACCAAGGGTGACGGGATGTCTACTTTTCTCATGACTCATCAAAAACCAACAAAATTAAAAAAATATATCTAAATTCCAATCCAAACATTTTTTATTTACTCCCCCCCCCCGGGAAAAAATATAAGGTCTTAATTGTTAAAAAAGTTAACACGTTGCCTGGATCAGCCCTTGCATCTATCCTTCTGGTAATCATATATAACGTTGGTTTGTGACTTATTAATGTTTGTTATACAAATGTATACCGTAAGTCACTGCTTCCCAAAGTTCATGTACAGCATAGGGTTCTTTTTTTAAGAACAATTTAATTCCAGATTCTCTGCCTATGTTCCATTATTAATTATTATTATATTATGATCCTTAGGTTTATATTCAGTAATACTTGTATATTCATATTATTTTCCTAATTGGGGCTTTGTAAGTTTTATAAAATCATTTTTAGTTTTAATTTTCATCATTTTTCAAATTTATACTTATTTCAAATTAATTTCTTAGTTTAAAATTTGTTTTTAATTTACTATTTATTGCAATTATATTTTTGATTAATAAAAATTCAAGATTTGTTAACACTGTGGTTGCAAAACAATTTCCGTGTCTAAAAGAATTAAATCATTTAAATACTTGACTATGATTATAACACTTTATAATTTATAATTATATACTCCCATTTATACCATTAATTTTTATAAATAACATTTTATTTTTGTACTCCTCGTCTGTTCTTTTCTGCTTTTAATTTATTTCACTCTAATATCTTCGGGAAATCTTATTTTTATTTACTTTTTCATATATTCTCTCCAGTATTCGCCTTCCATTTAATAATAATTAATAACCTTTTAATTTTTATATTTAATATTTTAATAATTTATATGGAAGCCTGACTATTTCATTTCTTCTTGACCATCCTTCAACTTCAACAAAGCACTGACTTATCTTCATTTAAATGACATGACGTTTTTAAAAACTTTCAGTTTTTATGTTTGAGGAAGTCATGCAAAAATTAAAGATTTTGTAAATCAAGATTTTGTTGTAAATATTGTGATTTTTGGGGATGATAAAGGGGGTTTATTACTTCAATTGAATTTTCATACTAATAAGTAATGTAAATGAACAACTTTTGAAGTAAGTCTTTGCAAAGAAGATGAAACAAAATAATATTTTTGAGAATACCACTTGTAAACTTGTTTATTTTTCTCTAAAAATATTTGTTTCGGGAATTATCTAACCGATTGCAACTCGGGGAGTATTATTGGAAATTCAATTAGACAAATTCATTTTTATTATCAGTTCAACCGATTTCCGCTTCTTCTTTCATGTGCTTTGGCCAATCTTGTAGACATTGAAGACCTCTCTATGCCTATGTTTATAAGTCGATGTCTACCTACTAACCCAATAACTGAATTTCCTATCTAGGAATTCTAGGAATCAAAATTTGAAGAACTCCAAGAATAAATTACAACACAAAAATAATTGTGCGCTCTCATTTTAATTGTTAGTATTAACACATTATTAGTATTATAAAAGTGCGGTTACTTTTTCGTTAAGGTATATACGAGTAGTTTTTTCCTTATAAGAAGGTAGTAAAATAGGATTTTACGTTCCTTATCTTGTCATATCGTACTGTAACTGTTGCGTTATTACTAATTAAAAAGTAATTATTTGTAACTGACAACAATTAAAACATACTTTATTTTGCAACAATTAACTTACCGATTATGCAGCGATATGTTAAATGTTAAATCTTAGTTGCCAAGTAATTAACGTACAAATCTAATGTTAAAAATGCAATTTACAGCCTCCACAACCTTAACCTTCAGGTTTTTGCAGTTTTTCCAAGATTTAATATATCTTACTTTTTAAAAATCTACAAAATTTGAGATGGAACCTTTGCAAAATTTAGTGCACGCATAGATGGCGATTTATGACCGTTAGTCTTAATTGGTAAAGTAACAGATTGCAGATACTTCGCTTTCACTTGTATGCACCAACATACCAAGAATAATAAGGTTTCCATTCATGAGTCGAGTTATTAAAATAATTAATGTGCAGTCCAGATTGTCTTATTAGTTAGTGATAATGATTAATATTTTCACAATGCCAGTTCGCATTATTTAAGTGAAATAAATTAAGAAAATGTAGTCTTTAATTTTAAACTTAAATTAATAATAGTAATAGTAATAAAGATAATAAAAATAATTTAATTGCATTCTTGGGGGTCGCATTCTTTTGGATTAACTTAAAATTTTTAATAATATGAAAAATATTTATATTATAAGAAGATGGAAGTTTCACGTGTTATTTCATAATCGTCTGCATAAACAAGAGTCCATTGACTTTTTAGTCTATTATTTTAATAGACCAGGTTACTATATTCTTAACTATCAATATGTTGCAGTTATCTTGACAATTAATTTTGCTCATGTTACATTGAATAGAACGTGTTAGGCGTACAATATTTCTGTCAAATTAATAAAAGAAAACGAGCGGATTTCTTTTTTTATTTTATTATGTGGGCTGCTTATCCTTGTATACAAGATTATGCATAAAAGATATTTAATAAAAATGCTAGACGAAAAAAACTTGTTAGTAAATAGGATTTTATTCCATATTTTATTCGACATAACACCGTCATGTTAAATTCTTAGGTGATGTAAATAGTTGTTGTTCTGAGACGGCGCGGGTGGGGGGGGGGGCAAGAAAATTATGAATGAAAACTTATATTAAAAAAATTATTTATAATAGTGGAAGACGAAATGATATCAGTATTGAAATTTAAAATTTGATCCGAAACAACTTGTTATCGTTAGCATCTCCGGCAGTAGCAAAAGCTCACGTTCGAGTATTGTCAGGTGGTCAATGAACCAGTTATATTGTTTGATTGAGTTCAATTAGAATCGGAGGCAAAGTCGGTAGTTATCTATCTCATCAAAACTATAAAAACTGCTGCTTCATTTTAAAGAGCTCCCGTAGACATAGTGCGAGCACTGCTTTAATGCCTATACATATTTAGTTAGAACTTTTAAAGATAAATCAAATAGATTTTTATTGCATTTTTAATACCGAAACGATGATAAATTTTGAATGTAAATAATATTGGAAACTATAGCATAATATATATCAAACTAGGACAATTGTTTATAACTTGAAGGGCGTCTACATTTACTTAAAACAAAATGTTGATTAACCAACCGCATGACACCTGAAACAAGAGTTGTATGCAAGTGTACCTGCGAAACTTTTTCCAATGCAGTTACTCAATCCCGATATTAAGTTGTCGACAAATATGGAGTGACAAGACCACATACCAAGTGTTGCCTGTTCTTCTTCCATTTCTCATTACTTAGTATTTTTTATTTCTCTTATATATGTGAGGTCATTTATTACGTTAATCCACTTGTATTCAACTTATTCGTACTTTTAAACATATTGAAATAAGCAAATCAGCGAGCCTGCCGACTTTCTTATTAATTATAATAAAAAGTATAGCCAAGACGTGCAGAATCGAATTAAACAAATTATATCATCATAAGGTATTAAAAGCGGCCGGCATCTTATAAATAATATAACTGTAAGTTTTATAATACATTTTTGCGTACAATTAAGAAGCTTGTATAAAAGTAAAGCCAAACGGTTACCGCAATTTGTCACCTAATAAATAATGCTCCAGAACATCATACTTACATAAAAAATGGTTTAATTAATCCTCTAATGAAGATTAATTACAAAGAAAAGGTTAGTTTTATAACGATTACTACTTTGCCTATTTATAGTACCTCCGAACAGCTACTAAAGAATATAACCATTAATCAATAATATATAATGAATAAGCATCAGAAGAAGTTATTAACACGAAAGGTAATTAACTATCCCGTGTTACTTCATTAATAGGAAACTAATCAACAATATTTCTTATACACTAATTTGTAGTTAATCTTTCTGTAAACTAATTTTGTGAACTATTATATTGCAATTACTCTTTAAATTAATGTTCTCAGCTCTTATGTAAAGCCTTCTTCTGATTTAAACGCAAATTTAGATTAAAATCTAGCTATGTCATTAACCGTTGCCTTTTCCTAATCAATTTTTTGAGAAAAAAAGTTAATTACTTTACTGTTTAATTAATTAAATCAAATAATCCAAAAAGTTGAAAAACGGTATTTATACGTGCTGTTTATTGAAGATCACTTATTATTGGCATCCCCCCGATAACAAAATCAAAATATTTTTGTCTTCTGCTCACTAACTTCTATCCACCTACACAGATTTACTTTACAAAATCATAAAAATAATAATAATTCAAAGAAAGTGGAACTTAATTGACCGTACACCGAAGATGAACTACTAATTAATTGATGAACAATTCATAGTATTTATTACAAAAATCATTGAATTAGTTCATTAATATGAAGAATTTTGTTCATCGGTGCAAAAATGTTGAATTTTTCATCAATATGATAAACCATATTTTTCAGTGTAGTCCTTAGACTACACAGACTTAGCAGATAAAATTTTATATTTTATATTTATTTATATATAGTATAAATAAATTTTACATTATAAAATTAAAATAAAAACTTTGATTAATCACAAATAATCAGAAAATCACAAATAAATTATTCTAGAAGTAAAATACCTATATTGAATCATTTCGTTCCTATATTAAAAAATTTAATTTAATGGTCGGATGGACGAATAAACTTTAAATAACTTAAAAAAAAATTTTTTTTTGGGATTTTCCCGAAAGAAGAAAATGAAATGAAATGTGAAAAAAGTGAAAATGAAAATATTTCTGTTTTTTTAAAACAGTCTACAAAAAATTGAATATCTACTTGCAGAGTGGAAATCACAAAAGAGATTTATAATTTAAACATCAATTGAAATTATAAGCAATATCAATATTTTTATATTTTCGATTTTTAAATTTTTACATTTTCATTGCAGGGTCTCAAAAAAGTTAGTTAAAATGTAATCTATGATTAAGGATTTTCAATAATGTTGTAACAATGAATTTTCATTATTGAGAACTGTTAATCATAGATTTAATTTTAACTATAACCTTCGTGAAACCCGTCATTATTATTTATTCTTAAAAATATTTTCTACTACTTAATTGCAAAAATGAAGTTTTTTTTGCATTTATAGCCTTGAATAATATAGAATTATGGAATAATATAGAATAAGAAATCCTATATCAATTCTATCCGAGATTCAAACCCAGAATTTCTGCATTATAACTAGGGCCCGGATTCTAGGCAACAGGAAATGTGATATTTAGTATGTGGCATATAATTTATAATATGTATATGTTACGGTCAATGATGACAATTCGGCCATTAACGTCAATGCCCAGCTTAGTTGAGCATTGACGTCATTGACCGGCCATTGACGTCAATGACCATGCATTTTGGGCGATATTGACATTTAAAATTTCATGTGTGGTTTTTTCATCATTGACCGGGCAATGACGTTAATGCCCAATACAGGTTGGGCAATGACGTCAATGCCCAATACAGGGTGGGCAATGATGATACTATTATTCTATACATTCCATCTGAAAGTAATATATTAAATGTGCCTTTGCAATTAATACTGGTTATTTAGGGATTATTACCAACTAAATATTTATCTATAAATATAAATAAAAAACGATTAAAACTAAATATTACTAAATATTAAAAAAACTTTTTAAACAAAACTTCTTCTAGAAATTTAATATAAATAAAGAATGCACTAAAAAGTAAAAAATAATTTTTTAAATAAAAACAAAAAAAGCATTCTGAAATCATTAATATAAAAAACGTGGGGCTATGAATTTCACAATTTAATATATGTAAGAACCCCACGCCTATTTGTGTCGATGTTTTCAGGTTGCTTTGTTTGTTCTTATCTCATTTGGGGACGTCTATTAATTACGTGAGGCGATTCTGGCAATTTTTCGACCCCCCCCGTGAGTTTTTTCTCAAACCTCCCCCCTATAATCTCACGTGGGATTGTTTTACTTAATTACTTAAATAACTTAATTTAACCCAGTTCTCTCGCAATTTTACAGTTTCTTGCAGATAAAAAAAATTACGTGATATTTGTCGAGACCCCCCTCTCCCCCACGTGAGATTGGGTGAGAGCATCAAAATCCTTTACGGCTACTTCTATATTTTATTTTAAAGATCTATTGCGCATATTGAAAAACCCTTTACATAATATATTCTAATCTATTTATTTTTAGTTTATTCAGAAAGATAACAGTAATCAAAAATAATTAATTTAAAAAATTTTATTTCATTATTTTTTAATTTTTATTATTTTTGTTAATAAATGATTGTTTTATAATACAATGAATATAATGTATTATGTCCATAAATATTACTTGCCAGTTGACTGTCAAATTAAAGTTGTCATTTTGCTGTTCTTCATAGAAGTTATTCCATAATATCATCATTGTCCAATCTTTTTTGGCCATTAACGTTATTGACCGGCCAAAGACGTAAATATTACAATCAGAAGAAAATATTTACATCATTGCCCACCGGTAATGGGCGTTGACGTCAATGGCCGGTCAATGACGTTAATGGCCGACTTAAATGGGCATTGACGTCATTGCCCGGCCATTGACGTCAATGCCCAATTTGCGTCATTGACTGTAACATATATATTATATAATATCTTGTTTATGCATAAATTGTATTCCTCATACCAGATATCGGGTTCCTCATTGCCTAGAATCCGGGCCCTAATTATAACTCAACCAGCGGTCACACCAATCTACTGCTAGTATTTAACTTGCATTTATTGTAAAGTTTCTTAAAAATTGTATGTTTGTTCCTTGTCAATGTTAAAATTAATGTTAAACGAGAAAAGCAATTACTCCAAAACCATACGGCCAATTTCAATTATTTTACCTACCAGAAAATCTACATTTTATTATTATTTTAGAAGAAAGCTTTATTATAGTTTTAGAAGAAATGAACTTTTAATTAATTTAAACTGTTATTGATAACAATTTATATTATATACAGGCTGCTTTATAAAAGTTGGCCTGATGAAATCTCTCATAATTATAAAAATCTTATCTTATCAAATAGTTATGAAAAATATTAGTTGGGTTTTAATACAATAATAATCATATTATCAAATTTAATTGTTAATTGTGTATTAGTAAATCAGCGCATGATAGAATTATTGACAATTACGTTTTTTCAGATCAGGGGTAAGTAGCAGGTATAAATTTTGTTATATTAAATTATAGGAGTGTAAATTGTATCAGTTCAGACAGGTAAAATCACAGAGCATAGAATATTTATATATGTGGATCACGGATAAATTTAATTAAAATTTTTAGCACCTAATATAATAAATTTATGAGACAACATAAAATATAAACGTAATCTCACTTTTGAAAACAACTTTTACTTGAAATGATATTAAGCATAACATAAGTATTCAAATATTACAAGGAAGACATAAGTTTCAAGTTTTATTAATTTTCTACTTTTGAAAATGGCCAATTAAATTTTGGATCTGATGCACCGCTCTTTAATAAAAATTAATGTAATGTCTCTTATCTTGAAACAATTTAATTAATATATTATAAATAAATCGAAATATCTACCAACTACTTCGTTATAATTTAATGAAAGACGCGGTAATAAAATTTTATTAGATACATTTCATATTTTACAACTTACTCCAATTTAGAATACCGAAATAATTTACATTTACTTTTATACTACCTACAACAAGAAAAATAATAACCTTTATTTTTATGACCAAATGATTGCTATTAATGTGGTCAGACATAAAATCAGAGCAAAAACTGTAATAATTACTGACCTACATTATGTAAGTATGTAATCAAAATATTGTTCATTAACGAATTTATTATGAGCAAAATACCTACTAAACTCATCGTGATAATGCATTTAACCGTCGTAGCTATATAATTTTTTGGAATTTTTGCGGCTTAAAAAAGCGAACCATCAATTAAATTAATTTAAAAAGCATACTGAACTGACACAAGTAAAATAATGAACATTAAATAAAAAAATGTTTTGTTTGATAATCGGACAAGAAGTGATCATTAAGGACATTGCACGTCCAAATAAAACTAGTTATTTGGAAGCTGTACCGTGTAATTGGCCGTTTTGGTAGACACATCGAGACTGTGCGTGATTCAGATAGCCGACTTTTATTCTCTTTTTTAACAATCCCCAATTATTTTTATATTTATATATTTTAGGAAATCATTAATTTTAAAATGGTTTTGGTAAACACATATTTACTCTGCGACTTGGGCTTATTATAATAATTATTGTATGCAAATTGTTACGAATGCAGACATAATAGGTTTTAGTGCAAAATCGACTTCGATTAACTAATTAACTTAATGCTAACCAGCATCGAGCGAACTTAAAAAGAAAAACAATTTTGTATATTTTAAAAATTCGTGGTAGGTGGAACTGTTCGATCGTATCTGAAAAAGGAAGTTTATTTGGCTCTTCTCAATTGTCACCGTGATACACTGAACGATTCTCGAGAGCATTTTTTGCTTAATCATCGATTGTATTGAAAAATAAATCCCACATGCCTTATACAATGACTTTAAAAAAAACGTATAATGTGAAAATCTAGTGTCTTTTTGTTACGGATAAATGATGCGATAGCCTATGTAGGGATTTGCAGTCAACTCGCCTAACTGCGAGTAAAAGAAAACCCGACATTTGATGCGTATCTCTTTAAGCACATTGAAATCATTTCAATAAATATGTCCAGTTAGTGTGCTTTCTTTGATTTCCTGTCATTATTTAACAAAGTTAATCTATAAATACTATTTTCAACTAGTAAATGCAGCTCATTTTTTCACCTCAACTGGAAATGGCACTATAGCGTTATTGCATATCACCATAATTTAAGCATTACGTTCATTAATTTATTTTAACTAAAGTAATAATTGTCAATTGGGCCGTTTACAAAGTATATGTACCTATAAATAAGTTGATGCTTCTGCATTTTCTTGCATATAATCGAAAACCATACGAAATTAAATACCTATTTTATGCAAATTAATATTATCTTTTTCCAAAGAGATTAGAAGAAATACCAATCTACAAATCTAATGGTATAGAAAGTTGAAGATTTAAAACAAAATAATAGATTCGTCTTCGCAATTATAGTCTTTTGTTTTAATTTAGATAATGCTCCGCAGTAAAGTGTTACGACGAATTTTTATCGATTTTGCATAAAAAACAAATAATCTCGATTTTTCGTACAAGTTTCAACTTCGATCAAACTCGCAATATAATTTTTAAATAATTATATATTGCATTCTTATATTATTTATCAATAGTTTCAAGTTTCATTTATGTTATTACTTGTTAGTATTCTAATTTTTGATATTAATTAAATGTGTTTGTTCTTTTTTTTTAAACAAATCCTTAAATTAAAATTAAAGTAACAATAATAAAACATACATAGGTAACTGGTTCAATAACCGATAGGTAGCTTGTAATATGCAAAAAAATATTTACAAAAATTCAGTTTTAATGAATAAATACATCAATATTATCGTAACAAGATTCGATAAGTCATTGCATTCATATTCGTCAATGTCATACGAGATTTTACATACAAGATACATATTAAACCGTATCCCTTAAGCTCACTCACGCAAAACTCTTGACATCGTGAAGCAAACCATGCATGCAATATCCCAAAAACAACTATCTATACTACATACCGCGTATTCCATCAGTACTCACTAACATATTTTTATCCTATAAATTCATAAGTCATAAAATTACATATTATATTTCTGGTAATATATTCAATAATGAAAATTTATCCATTTCCAGTAATTTTTAACTAAAAGATAACTTCTACAGAAATAATTAGCACAAAATTTTTGATAAGTATTATTTTTATACTTTTTTAAAAGAATTTCAAAATTTCTCGCCGGTTCACCAAAATATTTTTTATTATCAATAGATTGACTGCCACTGGTTGAGAGATTCCTTTAAAATATTTGCAAAGTGCTTGATTGCGCGGGCAGTTCCCCGTTAGATTAACTTTTGATATCGGTTGGTCTTGAGTTTTAGAATAGAACAAACCTTTGAGAAATATTTTATTGAAATTTATAAAATAAAATGGTTCAAATTTAATATAAATCGATCGTCATAGTATATTATAATTTTTCCAAAATGTTGATGTTAATCCGCGAGTTCTTATTATTTGCAGAAAAGTGCAGAAGCATCAGGCTACTAAATGTTTTATACAACTAAAATGTATAAAAAATAATTTTATTCAAAAACTCAGACAGATATTTATATTGGTATATTATCTGCATACTTAAAATATAATGACCGCATTAAAATAATTAGTAATTGTGCTTTTAGAATGCCGAAATGCATTAATTTGAAATATTTTATGTGTTACAGGTATTTATTGTGCATACAAGTTTGAATTGCACCGTTTTAGATCTTTCTCGTTATACTCGCAGTTAATTTTTATTTTATTCCTTTTCATAATTATATAAACTATATTTCATATAAAAACAACATTGCTAATGTTTAAGTATTCTAGAAATATCTTAAGCATTTCGATAATTAATAGATTAAATAAAATATGATGCAGCCAATACAATAAAAATTGTTATTTTCTTCCATCAAACCGGTAATGATAACTTCAAGCAAATGCTCAGGCGACAAATTGACAATAAATGTGCAACAAGCAATAACCATTTTGTTAAATTTAAATTTGCCTATAAGAAATTCACAAAACTGTTGTTTATTAATAACAACTTAGGTATAAGTTCTATTAGTGAGGAATGCTTGAGCCTCCAGCAGTGTTGTTGTAATATGCACATTCAAGTTACAAGAAAATTGCTGCTATTAATCACTTCAGTATTTAATCTAAAAGTACTACGTACTTAATTTATAATAAATAACTGAATCAGTACCATTCAACATCTATCCCTCGCAAGATATTGAGTTATTAACATAGAATTACTTTTTTCTACTACCATCATTACAAGTAGGCTTTCCCAGATGTCTGGCAAGAACGAAACGTTGACGTTTGCCGCTCTATGACGGAAAGTAGCAGTAATATTCATTTTGCCGCTCTGGGTGGTTCAGTGAGACTGCACACTTATAGATTTCGTGATAAACCCATCCTCTATTTTATGATTAATATGAATTTGGAGAGGTGTGTGATATGAAGTGAAGTAAAACAAATTATGTGAACTGTTGAATCTGTGTCTGGGTTCTGGAACGAAGGCAAATATGGGATAGCTGGAATTATGCTGTCAAGTAGTTCAATAATTATTATTAGTTACTAAGAGTAAAAATACTGTTAGAAAATATTACAAACTTATTAAAGTAGAAAATCAATATACGTATGCAGATATAGAATTGACAATATATCAGTCTTCGGATAAGGAACATGTATCGTAGAGGTGTTGCAGAGTAGAAGTTCTGGATTTAAATCTCAGACTTACCAGAACAAATAAAGAATTTAAATAAGATTATAAATGTTTTATTGGTATAATTGCTTATATTCGTATAAAAGTTTTCGTGAAGTTTTCGCTCATACAAATGTTGTCGTACAAATCATCCCCTGAACGTCGACAATTTATTCATTATAATAATAATATATGGAACTGGTTTCATAGATTTGTGTCAGAACATCGCTCTTTTGTGATAAGCAACAAAAGAATAATTACAAAAGAATGAATAAATTGTAAATTTAAAGCTCATGTAAATCAGTTAACTTCGATATTATTACATGTAGTCATCTCTAAATAGTCAAGTTTAATATTTATTGTGTGGCTTACACTTACCATATTATGACTGGATATCAATATGGTTAAATGTAATTAGTCCTGCAATTTTAATAGCTAAGCTCTTTAATTTTTTGTTTGTGATTTCCTGTTCTTCATGTTTTAATGTAAAAGTTAACTGATACCAGCAGAAGAACAAAATTTAAGCTATCTATACGGCAAAACCTCTAAACATCTACTATAAAAAGCATCATTTATTTACAATATAACTACAACAATAAATCTCGAACTATCTCGACATAATTACCCCATAAAAATTCTATTACATGTTGAGGCAGAGAAAAATATTTACAATTTAACTCTTGGTAACAGAAACGATGGAAAAACTATTAATGAGCGTAATTAAAGTTGCTTAGATCTTATGATTTACATTTTTTTTTGGTAATTTGTAGGATTATTGAATAAACATTACAAATTGTTGTTCAATAAATAATAGGAATGCATAAGAGACAGGTTATAAAAGCTGACATGGGCAGTGTGAACAAGTATTTCTTGTTTTTTAAGAAATTAAAAATCAAAATTTTAAAGTAAAATCAAACTTCCAATTAATAAGGACGTTCATGTTTATGTAATTAATTAAAAATTTAATTCCACCTATTGAACAGAATTTCGTACAAGTTCAATGTTGCGTTTATTAATTCGGTTTGACAAAGCTGAGTTTTAACAAATTAATAACATTATAAAACATAGGTAACTTTTTAACAATACTATATCATCAATCTTAATTTGAAAACGAGTAAACCTGTATATTAATAAAAAATAATTGGTGTAATAATAATTGTATAGCTTTCTTTAATATAGTCATATACATTTGTTATTAATAAAATCTATTAAAACAACATTATGAAGATGTCGGAAGCACCGATGATTCGACAAAATCGACAAATTATTTTATATTCGCTGCTTGTGATGCCAATTTTATTAACTTTTCAGATTGGAAAATTAGTTTGCTATTAGCAATCAACTAAGGTTGGTACCAAATAAGGGCCCGACTAAATTACAGAACAGAGTTAGCGAAGAAATGTTATAATTTGTGTCTAGGTCCCTTAAAATTAATATATTATTAAAAGTTGACGGAGTATAAATTAAAAACTATTACTAATTGATATTTAATTGATATTCTATGTTGAAATACCTTTTAATGGTAAATCAACTACTGTACGTTGTAGTAAAGTGATACCTCCAAATTATTTTGATTTTAATAGGCACTTGGAATTAAAAGATCCAGTTTCACAGAATTAAAAAAATACTACTATTAAAAAACTAAATAATATCAGCATCAGATAGCTTACCCATATAGCAAACAATGTTGGCGTAATATTGGAGCAATATTACTGACTGATGTTGCCTGCCGCAATCTTTATCCAATGTTGTTTTCTAATATTGCGTCAATATTAATAACCAATCTGATGCTTTATCCAATAATAATTCAATATTGTTTTCAATATTTAATATATTCAATAATATATTGTTGTGTTTCAAAGTCCTCCATCGATTTTGGTTTATATTTGGATATTAATTTTGTGTTTAATTTTAAAATTGGGTATATTTTGTTTTGTTTTAAATTTGTGAATATTTTTTAATTTACCACATTTTCCTTGGTGGGAAGGTGTTAATAACTTGGTAAGAAGACGAAGGTTTTTGCTAAAAATGGCTAAGCATACACGATTGAAACATAGTTTTTTCTCTTGAATTAAATAAATTAATTTTGATTTTTAAAGTAAATGATTTTTATTGTTTTGGATTTGGATATTTTTGAAGATGAAATTTTGGATATTTTAATAGTTGAATTTGAGATTGAAATGATTAGAATTTTATTTAAAACTTATCATTGATATCAGTAGTGAAATTTACTAAAATTAATGAAAGTAGTAAAACTATCAAAGTTATCTTTCGCTTTACTTTTCTATTTTATGAATGGAAGTTTATTTGAAATTAATTTAGATTTAAATTTAGAAGTAAATAATTATAATTGTATTTTTAATTAATTAAAATTAAGCCAATTTTAAAATTGGAATTAATCTTGAAATTACATTATTTTGAAAGTTGGCGCTGCAAACTTTGGGATTTATAATATTCCCAGAATTTAAAGAATTTTGACTCTGGAAAATTATATCTTCGTATTTATATAATCAATTTTCCACTAATATTGGCTGAAACCTGATGCAATTGTACGCCAATACTAATAACTACTATTGCCTGCTTATCCTTTTCCAATATTGGTTCAATATTGTTTTCCAATATTTCACCAATGTAAGTAATTCAATATTGCACAAATATTGATTTCAATATTACTTGTCCATTGGCATTCGTGGTAATTTTTCAGACAATTCTAGTTACTATCTAACCTATCCTAACCTGAACTTAGTTGATGGCGTTTCCGTTATTAATATTTTTCCAGTTAGATAGTATAGTCTAAAAACTTTTTGGTATTTTTTAGTAAAAATTAAATAAAATATCTAAAGAGCGACATGTTTTGTCTTTATTTTATTCATACCTTCTCAAACTTGATTATCATACTAAAACATTGTTGGAAATTCAAAAATTTTTAATTAATTTTTCTTATTTTTTGTATTTTCCGATATCTTTGTTTTTTTTGTATGCGTTAATCTCTTTCCAATTTTTAAATATTATGCGGTTTTATTTTTATGTGCGTGCTGGTGGAAAGGGATTAATGCGTTGCAAAAGGGCAGGTTTCAGGGCGTAAGATGCGAGTCTGAGACTTGCTTGCGTGCGTTAAAAGAAGCAAGACGTGTTTCAGCGGGGAACTAACTTAAGCAGTTTAATTTATTTATGCGAAATTTATATTTATCCTTTTATGTTGTTTTTCATATTAGCTTTAATTTTCCATATTATATAATTAGTATTAAACATTTAACTTTTAATTTTAATTTAACGTACTGTTTTATTTTATTTAAATAAATATCTTTAACAAAATTTCACAATCCGAATTTTTTATTTATAAACACTAATGTTGGGGATCCAACAAACATCACTTTTTATACTATTTAAAATTAAATTTTAAATTAAATTATTTATAAATATTTTTAAGTTATTATTATTTATATTATTGTTGTATTAAAATTTAATATTTTTAAATATATAATTTAAAATATTGTTGTGTTTCAAAATCCTTTCTTTTGTAGTTTTAAATTTTAATTTTATTTGTGTATGTTAAACATGTTTTATTATTAATTTGTGTAAATATTGTAAATATTTGAAGTTTTTGAAAGTTCGCGCCAACAAATTTTAAGTTGGTACGAAAATGAACAATAATTTTCGCTTTCTGGCAGGCCCGTCGAAATAGACGGACGCTTATGCGAGGGTCCCGTAAAAGTGTTAATCTTGAATCTCAAATATGAGATTAATAATTTTGATTTGTGAAATTAAGTTTTAAGTTTACGTAAGTGATTTTTATTTAATTGATCTTAATTGATAATATAATTGATGTGTGGATGATTTTAAAAGTTTTGATGATTTTATTATGTATTTTGGTTTGAATTGATTGCTTGGATGATTGGTATTGGTAAATTTAGGGATGAGAAATTCTATTAAATTGTAAGAGAATTAAACTACATCAAAGAGTATGTATATATAGAGGGACAGCTCTTATAGGAATACTTGTCACAAGTATTTCTTGATGACTCTGCTACGCCATCTAGTGGAGGGGGTTATCTCTATGTCTTTATTTTTGGTCCTCTATATACAGGGTGCTGAATGAGTTAGCTGAACATAGGAAATTAACATGTAAAAACTTATTTTTGTAAAAATACCCCCCTGTATATAAAGGATCAGCCATAAATTAAAAATTAAAACGTAGAGATCACACCGTCTACTAGATGGCGTAGCAGAGCCATTAACAAAAACTTGTGACAAATATTTGTTAATGGCTGTCCCTCTATATATACATACTCTTTGACTACATTGAATTGGTTAATTTTAAAAGCAATGAAAATTGATGGAAAAAATGATAATGCCAGGCGTGTGGCCAGCTAGGTGTGCATATTTTCGTGTTCCATCACAAATGGTAAAGTTTGTTTGAAGGTAATTTTAAAGTTAATTTTAAATTGAAATTTTAAATGACTTTAGTTCGTATGCGTAGTCCGTTAGTTTGGCAAGGGTAAGCACCGTATAATAATTTACAATTTATACTCTTAGATAATATACGCCCCAATATATTGTATTTAATATAGTATAATAATAAAGATATAAAAATAAATAATTTAAAAAATATAATATGAATATGTATAGTTAATTTTAAGTTTAATTTTAACATTGTATAGTTTGATAATAAAACCTAAAGATATCTCTAATACGAGTAAAGACGAATTTTTACCAAAAAGTAAAAAAAAGTAAAAAAGATTAGCAATCTTTTTACATATTTACAGTTTCTTTTAAAAACACAGTTTAAAACAATAAAGTAAACAAGATTTTTAAACGAGGTCAACAGAATTGCAAAAAGCTGCATAAAAGCTCGACGAAAGTTGTACTGAAAGGTAAATATTGTCTTTATACAAAATACATGAAACACAAGAAAGTACACATCATATTTATTAAAGTATAAAATTAATTGGACAATTTAGCAATATTGTACACCGAAAAAAAAATTTCTTCATAGAACACATAGAACGTTTTGACCGAGTTTAATTTACTCATGCATCATCCTGAGTGGGTATTTATTTTAATTATTTTATACAACTGCTTAAGGTTAAGGCGTTTTTATAAGACTTACATATTAATTAATTTGTTACGAGGGCAATTAAATTTAAAATACTATTAAGTCGAAAAATATTTGTGCAATTATTTGCACAAATCTGCGTCTAGAACTGAGAAGCATATAGGTTTGGTGCATATTGGCGTCCTAATTTTGACACATTTATTATAAATTGTTTTTACGATGAATAAAGCATAATTTTATAATAATACGTTTGACTCGTCTGCAGTGGCCACTGAAGAAAACAGCGGAGGAACCATCTCACGCGGCGTTGACAAGTTACCACTTTAATCCAAAATTGTAATATACTAATAGTAATTTTTTAAATTATATAGTGGGTCCACCAAGTTCATTATGCAGCATTATATTTAATATTTTATATCATTTACTTTCAGAATTGTAAGATAATCAACAAAAGTTAAACATAATTTTTTCAAATATTCCAATCTGTTTAATATTACTAATTAGTATAAATAGTATCTATATAACACAAAGTACTATAAGTAGTATAGTATTATGAGTAAAAAACAAATATATTTCCTTGAACTTTGTAATGGTACGAAAAGTATATTATGTATTTAGCAGTACCTACGTATAAAAGAAGTAAACGCAACATACGGATGATTAGTGATTGTACTTATTAGTAATTCAAGTTACTTTAATTATTTTTAATTGCTTATATCAAATATTTATTCGAATACAAACTACTTGAATCGTGAAAAATCTTGAATGAACTGCAGATTCAAGATAATATTAAACTTAGTATAGATAACGATCCAAGTAAAGATTACGGTGATTAAAACTACGAAATATATCAAGGACGATCATTTATAATACAATATTGATCATAATTCTACGTAATCATACTATATTAAGGTTTCAAAATGTTGTTCCATCATATAGTTATTCTTTTAATGTTATGTAAGTAGTAGTAAATATTAAAATATTTTAATTATAGTTTTTCTTTTTTTTAGCATCTTCGCTAGCACTTGATTATCCAGTTGTAGAAACTTCTTTGGGAACTGTTCAAGGATATTATCAAGAATCGTACCATAATCGCAAATATGCAGCATTTGAAGGAATTCCTTACGCTAAACCACCAACAGGTAATCTCAGATTTAAAGATCCTATTGAAGTAGAACCATGGAAAGAAACTCTCAATGCCAATCGATCGCTTACATGTGTACAAGGATATGTAATGGGCATGTTCGACGTAGGCGACGAAGATTGTTTAAGTTTAAACGTGTACGTACCCAAAGAAAGCCCATCCATCGACGATAATTTAGATGTTATTGTTCATATTCATGGAGGAGCGTTTATGGTAGGTAGTCCAGCTATTGCAGGACCAGGATTTCTAATGGACAGAAATATAATCTACGTAAGTATTAATTACCGCTTAGGACCATTTGGATTTTTGAGTACTGAAGATGACGTGGTACCTGGTAATATGGGTTTAAAAGATCAAGCTTTAGCTCTTAAGTGGGTTCAAAAACACATTAAACAGTTTGGAGGAAATCCTCATTCCATTACTCTGACAGGAGTCTCTGCAGGAGGTGTAGCTGTCCATTTTCATTATTTCTCTAAATTATCTCGAGGATTATTTCATCGTGCTATATCCCACAGTGGAACCGTTTTAGCACCGTGGGGACTGCAAGAAAATGCTTTAGCAACAACTAAATGGTTGGCAGCTAAATTGGGATGTGATAATGTTAGCAACAAAGTACTAATTGATTGTATGCAAGGAAAACCTGTAAATGAGATTATCGATAATGTAAAAGAATTCTTTCCTGATTATGGACTGTTGCCGCTTGCCCTTTTTGCTCCAGTTATAGAGAAACCATCCGCTGGTGCATTTTTAGAAGATCATCCTATCAATTTATTACAAACTGGAAATTTTAATGACTTGCCATGGATTTCATCGATAGCAGAAATGGAAGGGAGTATAACGAAACTGGTACTTGGTTCCGAAATATTTAATTTAGACGAGAAATGGAATGAAAACGCCCACAATATAATGGATTATAATTATACCGCTTGTGGTTCTGATAGATCATTAATTGCCCAAAAAATTAAGGAGCAGTATTTTGGAACAGAGAAAATAAGTTATGATAACTATCAAACTTTAATAAATCTAATGGGAGATAGATATTTTGTGCATAGTCATGAAAAAAGCACGAGATTGCAAGCAAGCGTTTCAAAGTCGAAGGTATTTGCATATACCAATGCTTATGACAGCAATTTCATGCAACCATTCCGTACAGAAGACGATAAAATATTTAACAATGGCGTTGGTCATGGTCAAGATTGTCAACTCACGTATTCTATCAATTTTCAGGGTGGATTAATAATTAAATCTGGGCAATTAAATGAGAAAGATACCTTAATGAAAGATTTGCTCCTGGACATGATTATTTCTTTTATTGAAGATGATGTGCCAAAAATTGGAAGTGTTAAATTCGAACCAGTAGATAATTCAAAAGATTTTGTACACCTACATATTGCAGATACAGATAACATTAAAATGAAAAGAGTGAAAGAATTAACTCCTACGGAATTTTGGGATTCTCTACCAATTAGAGAAAATGAAAAATTCTCACAAACAAAATGTAATGAAAATTTAGAACCAACTCATAAAACTGAATTATAAATAATTGTTATGCGTCAGTGTATTTTTTTTTTGAATTTTTCAGTTTTTTCAGTTTCAGTTAAAAAACATTCATCAAAAGATGAATAAATAAGTTAGTTGTGAATCATAAATTATGTTTGAATATCATATTTGTATTTCTCAAATAAAAATTTGCGATTTTGATGACGCTCATTACTAGGGATCGGATATTTAGGCCATTGCATGCTTATGTCGTTTTTATTTTGCATATAAATGCATATTTTGAGTTTAAATGCATATTTGGCGGCTTATTGCCTATAAATACAAATTTGCTTGTATTTTGCATATTTAGCAAATTAATAATAAAATTTTTTATTTTTGCAAGAGTTTCAAACGATTAAAGTGTTTTATTTCATTTTGAAATAACTGTTTAAATTTATCGGTCAAGAATAATAGAAAACAAATAAATAAAATATTCAAAAACCAAAGTGAGCCTCATCCTCAAAAAGTTTTGCTTCAAAAATATTCTTTGAGACGTCATATTTCTAAATATCTATTGAATTTTATTTTACATTTATGTTAAAGATCCCCAAAGCAAAAAATCAACAGAATAAAAAATAAAATAATAGTTTATTATATTATTTCTAATGATGTACTCTCGTTGTAACCACAGTTCAACACTAACTAAACTTCTAACAAAAGTAGTTAATTAATTGTTTGCACTAATTGCAATCTAGCATATTTTGAAGTTTTTTAATGCCTACAAATCCGGACGTTGTTTCAGTTTGATTCTGAATTATGTTATCGTAAAACAGCGGTTGAATGATAACTCACAACTTTCTATATCAACTATACGTACTAGATTAAATTAATATTTTTCCGCATGGTGGCGTTCGCTTAATGTAAATCGCAAATAGTATTGTTGTGATATTTTCGTAAAAAATTATATTGAGTGTCAAGTCAGATAAATTTCTACTTAACTTTGTACCTACCTTAAAACAATTCTTTTCAAATTTACAATCATTAAAAATATCATCAGATTTTATTTTATTTTCTTTAATTTTTATTTTTTTTCCAAAAAATACAGTTTCTTACATGCATTGCTAGTGCATTTACTTTATAATTTGAAATTTGTCTAAATATTTCAAAATTTTGATAAGACATTAACTAATTTTATAATTTCTTCAATTTACAATTTTTATGCTTTGATATATTCGTAACTTTTTGCTTAAGATTAAGGAGTTTTTTATAAGACTTACATATTAATTAATTTGTTACGAGGGCAATTAAATTTAAAATACTATTAAGTCGAAAAATATTTGTGCAATTATTTAATTCGCGTCTTAAAGCTTGTAAACTAAAATACAATCTCAACATTTGCGGCCAACTCAAAGACTTACTTAACTACCATTCCATTCTGACAGATTTACTGAAACGACGTTTAGTTTGTAACTCAAGATTCTTATCGAAACAGTAGGTACTTGTAAACTGTCAAGTAAAGTAAAGCATTTTCTATAAAATAAAATGCTATTAAATTTAAACAAGTACAAACGAATAATTACTTTCAATTGCATTATGTTCAATTTATGTTTTCTTCTATGACTAGAAATTTATTCATTAAAAAAATGATAGACTTTAGACTAACACAAGGTGAGATAATTGTACATAATGTTGTATTCAACCTCTGAAATCAAAATCACGATAGTGATGAACGAATGAACTACACGAAGACTTGGATGAGAATAAAACTATTAAATAATGTACATACATACATACATACAGAGCGTTCAAGTTTATCTTAATAACTATCGTGCAGAGATATTCACACACCTTCCAAGACAACTCAAGAGAACTCAATTTATTTTTCTAAAGAAATTAATAAACATGCTATCAACTTATGTAATTTCAAGATATTGTTAGGTAATTGACAGAATATATGTACTTACAGATAACTAAATTAATTTAATTGTACAGCTGCTGCTATTATAACCACATCAAATATAATTTAAAAATTACTATGGATGATTGACTGAATACTGAATAGAGAAGGTAATGAAAAAGACTTTATAGTTGTTATTTTTATTTTTGCTTTTTAAAACAAATATTATGACTTTTGAATTTTCTATTTGTTGCTCCCGTGCAACTGTTGACGTGCGTGAAGTTACTTTCTTCTTTTTTTTTCATGAAGAAGTAATCCAAAACTTGAACTTGGCCAAAAACTGGGTAGTAAATGAGGACATGTTGTAGTATAATTTTATTTAAAATTACATTGTACTCGTAAAAGTCAGGAGAAAGAAATTTATTGTTATCATTGTGTTACAAAGTATATTATATTCTCAGAATTATCTGACAGTATCGTAAAGCATCCCTTAGAGACATTTGATATCGAACAAGCAAACAGCGAAGCCTAACACAAACCAATAGCGTGACATTAATAGCCCAGGTGAACAAAAAAGTGGGTGTGAATAATATTCATACAATAAATAATTTTGTAATAAATTTATCCTTTACAGAACAACTTATCTACTATTTACCAGATATATTTTTACTTGTTGGTTCATCGTTTATTTTATTGCAAGTGCCAATATTCATAATAATTAATGGCCGATATCGACTTAAAAATATAATGTTAGAAAATATTTCAATTGTCTTCTAAAAAGGACTTAGAGTTTTTGGAATAAATAAAATTTCCATATAATATCCAGAAGCATCCCAATGCCAAATTACCTTAACCAAGGCACAGCGCACTGTTAATTTAATGCATTGCACGAAGTAATAAATTTTAAACTTCCTTTTTGAAGTGGTTAATTCATTTTTGCCTTTCAAAAATAATATCTACGTATATATAATTACCGAAAATAACGATATTGATACATTACAGGTCAATTACGTCCTCTCCGATAGAAGTTTGATTAAATATTTTAAATTTTATCTTGAAAAAATAATTGGCAAATTAATTTAAATAATATGATGGAGTAGAATAAATGATTAAGGGGTCCGAGGGTTTACAAATTTTAATAATTTTGATTTATAATACAAAACCTGTTTGAAATGCGCCTGCATCATTAAACTGTAATATTCATTTCGACTAAAAATAAAGAGTCCGTAGTATTTCTCTAAATAATTTCGACTTCATTTTTGTCAAAAATTTTATTATACTTTTAGTTATTTAATTCGGCAATTAAACTAGTAATTAAAATAACTGTCAGTAAACAAAATGGGATACTCATGTGAAAGCTTTTCGAACTTTTTTAAATTAATTTTTTAGTTGCTTTGGTATGCTCAAATTGTTTCTCGAAATTAAATTTAGATAACTTCTTATACTGCTCGTTTTTACATTAACATGCATTATCGAAACTACGCTGTCATGTCATGCACATTACTTATGAATCACTTCGTGGAATTTTTTGTTATTCCTTTTAATAAATTAATTTATAACATTTTTTCTTTCGTAATTTGCAATTGAATATCGTTAGTGGACGTCTATTAATTACGTGAGGTGATTTTAGCGATTTTTCGACACCCCCCTCCCCCTTTGGTGAGATGTCGTGAGATTTGGCTCGATCCCCCCTCCCCTAATCTTACGTGAGATTGTTTGTTTTATCTTCTTAATTTAACCCAATTCTCTCGCAATTTTGCAGTTTCTGGCGGAAAAAAATTACGTGATATTTGCTGACCCCCCCTCTCCCCAACGTGAGAATCGGTGAGATTCTTCTTGACCCCCCCCCCCTCTAAACGTCTCACGTAATTAATGGACGTCCCCTTAAGGTTTGACTGAACCAAGGGTGATAAAAAATGAAATATGAAAATTTTTTAAAAATATTAGTGCCTTTTTATCCCCATTGTATACATAACACTGTTATTTCTATTCGGGCGCCACTTCAAGGCGATATTATTTCTATAATTTTGAAAATTTTGGCAATTGGGCTCTTCAAATTTTATGGTTTATTTTACTGACCTACTTTTGGAACGTTTGTCCTACTGACTTATACATGTAAAAAAATTATTTTTCAAATAGATTGTAAATTTTTTTAAGATTATAAAAGGCAGATGATAATATCAAAGTTTTCTATAACTACACTAATTTTTATAGATTTTTAATGACTAATGATGAACGAAGAAAAATTAAATTATAATAATCCACCGTCTCAGTGGTACGACACCTTCAGTTCCAGGCACCAATTTAACTTTATGTCTTTCGTTTAGATCAAAAAGTAAAGTAATAAAATTAAAAAATTTGTATATATCCTGACGATGGATATTAAATTTTTTTTTTCTAACTTTAACTTATTGGAAGAATATTGAGAGTTCTACGCGCGTGAATAGAAAATATCAAAGGATACTTTAAACTCAAGTTAACGAGTACATGACATTGCAAGTTATTATAATATATTGTCGAATTTGTTAGTAAGATTAACTTTACAACTTCTTTATTGCATAAAATTATCTAAGAGAAGTCAAAAAACATTTAAAAGTTTATTCGACCATTAAGTTTACTACGATTTAATGATGAACCATAATTTTTGGATTGTATTTCTCTAATTTATTTTGACATCTAATTAATTGTAATAAATGGCAAGTATATTTAAATCTCATATGAAATCTGTGTTAATTTGAACTATTTCTAAATAAATTAAATCGTGACGTAAACGGTTATGCATTGTGGACGGCGGCGTTACTAATATTTGAAGGTGCAACTTTTTTGAAAACTTTGTGACAGACATGTTATAACTATATTTAAACTAATCAAATAATCAACTTATAATAATCATATCTTTTAAGAACTTAGGTGTGTACATCCTTTATTTAATAGCCGCCTCAGAACTTGTTCGTAAAGAATAAATTATTGTTTATTTGTGGGGCAACACCCAGATACCATGTAGCCGAATCCTTCTCACTTCTAGTAAAATTTATAATCGTTAATAAGCTGGAACGCGTACTCCAGTCGGTGGACCAAAACGTATAAGTCAAAAATTGAATTCTTTTTTTTTCAAGATGAACTGCAATACTGTTGGTTCATTATTATGACACCTATTATATTTAAATCATCCTCGTGACCTACTAAGACAAGAAAGGTACATTAATCCTAAGATGCAGTAAGTGGATTTTTGTTTAAGTAAACATTGTGTTATTTGCATAACATAATAGTTAAAAATTGAAGTCAAAAACATTTATTGGATAGTATGTTTACAGAAACTAATAAATCTGTATTTTTGCATGATAAATGGATTATCCAGTAGAAAAACTAACGTAAAAAACAAAAGAAGCCGTTGATGATGATTATGATAATGATGATGAAGAAAGTTTCAAAATCGTCCTCTTGAAGAAAAAGCTTGCTGGTAAAAACTGAGAAAAGACATAAACATAATCTCGAATTTCTACAAATCATTATTGATTGATATTATACGCCGAATAAGAATAATATAAAAAGTAATCTAAAATGGATCATTGGAAAGTTGTGGGTGTTGATATTTTAATCTTGGACTTACTAGGAATGTTAAGACATTGAAATTAGATTTGATGGTAGGCAATAGAATGAAATATTTGTGTTCTTATTTGCTTACACTAATCAAATACAACTTCTATAAATGACATAATCGAATAACTAGTTTACAATGATATAAAAATATGCTAAGTACCTATCTATAGTTATAGTTTTGCAATGCGAATCGCGTGATTATATCTAATTTAAAACAAGTAGCTGTCTACCAACTAATGGAAACTTGATTTGTTAAAAATAAGATATTAAATTATTATTTGAAATAAAAATACCAGATAACACAAATTTAATTAAATTTTGACAATTTATATAATTAAGCTGTTGATGCTTCAAAAGAATTCTGACTCTAACACGTGACATGAATAGATAAATATTTAATTGTCACCTACAAGTGATTTTCTTATTTAAGAAGCTTAAAAAGGATGATATTAATTTTAACGTTGATTTATTAATACCCATCAAAATTAACAGATTGCTTAGGAATAATTTTTTGAAATCTACTTATAGAAGAGGTTTTTTTATATTCCCCCCCCCCTTTTCACTTCAAATTAGCGTTTAAAAAAATGTGTAAAACCTTCTGTATTTTGGCAGCGATTTATTTTCGAGTTACAGCGGACACTCCTGTATGTTTATGCATGTATGTGAGTATAAATTAAGTATTTACATATATTTGTGACTGTGTAATTATCACTCATATACCGATATATGATGTAACTAACTAGTGTTTTAGAAAAGTATGTCAATATATTTACGTCACAAAGAAATATGGGTATATTTGATGGTCTTTCCATGGTGCTACTTCAACTTGAACTATACCAACCTACAATAGGTATAATTTATTGCTTTTTAGAAATAAAAATACTTTTTATAATAGCTTATTAAAAGTAGATTCAATTTATTTTATTATTTTGAGTATCATTTAAATATTTAACGAACCCGTTTTACTATCTATAATATATTTCTAAATAGAATTTCCAGTCAAAATACTGCGTGGTCCTTCCAGCTATGTTTAATTTGTATTCATTAAATTATTTACGAATGAGAGGTGTAAATGACAAAAAGTTTGGGATGTCACAACAGATTTAATCAATTTAGTTAAAATTAAATTAATACTTAATTGATACCTGGTCAGGTTGACAAAAAAATTATTTGGATGTCGTGTGACAGTTCTGCAATGGTTCGGCGTATTTAACTTTGTCAAGTTGTCAAGTTTGCGAAATTTTGTTATAAATTCATGCCTGGTCCAATGTATATTGACGTTCTATAAAATATTTCGTATAATTAGGTATATAAATATAATATGTACTACATTAGGCAAAGGAAAATTATCGTGAAGTTTTTTTTGTTTAAAGCCAACATATAATGGCAGCCGCAGAAAATCTGTTAGGAAAATTATTAATTAATTTCTTAATTTAATTTTTAAATTACATAATATACATAACATACCATCAAGATTTACATAATTGTTTTCGCGATGAATCAAATAATATAAATTTATATTATTTTTGACTTTTAAGCCTCTGCAGTGACCGCAAAAAATGTATTAAAAGAATTTAGTCTAAAGAGTTTTTAGAGTTTATATCATAACATTACAGCAACAATTCCATTAAAAACTTCAATATAACAAGTTAAATCAAATAATATAATAGAAATTATTATTATTATTATCATCATCGCTACACGGGTAGTTGTTCCAGGCCCACTTTGCACTGAAGCTCTAGGCTAATAAAAATTATAGTTTTTAATGTTATTTATTCCCACAAATTAAGATTTATATATTTGACTATATAACATATACTACAACATAATAATATACAAAGGGGGAAACCGCAAACCAAATTTTTGTACACCAGATTTCCTTTTATGAGGTCTCATTAGATTACCCTAGATTGCCCGGATTTCCTAAAATTTCCTTGAATTGCTTCAAGATCTTCTATCAAAAAAATTTTAAAAATACAAAACAAAAACAAAAAACAAACGTTGTTTGTAGTATTCATAAGATTTCCTAAGATTACCTTGAATTTCCTAAATTTCCTTAAGATTTCTTAGGATTTTCTAACTACCTGAAATTTTCTATTTCCTCGGCTTTTTTAAGAGTTCGTCGGATTTCTTCAGCGATTTCCCTCTCGTAATATATTTTATATATTAGATTACATAATCAATCAATGTACAGCGCAGACCATCAATAGTATTGTCAATACTATTTTAATAATAAAAAAATTTACGATTTCTTGATGGAACCCGGTTAATTAACAATATACTTTACGCTCTTGTTACTTAATAGACTATTAACCTTTCCTTATAAGATAATATTTAATCTTGTGATCGTTTCAGATCACATTCTGAACACATAAAGAACACAAAATAGAACACATAAAGAAAGCAAATGTTTGGTTTATAAACAAAACTTTCTATACCAACTGTACGTATTAGATTAATTTAATATTTTTCCGTGTTGTGGCGTTCGCTTGATACTTTTTCATACTTGCAATGTTAGTGCATTTACTTTATACTAGTTTGAAATTTGTCTAAATTTACATAAAAAATTAACTTATTTTATAATTTTTTCAATTTACAATTTTCATGATTTTATAATTAGTATATTCGTTACTTTTTATATGGGTGTATGAGGTATGTTCAAGTTCAATAAATCGCTTTATTAAAAAAATATATTTTATTTTTATTTTAAATGTAAAATTTTACAAAGAATTATTTATTTTTGTTGAATGTGAATTACAATGTTACCGCCTATACATCTTGTTTGTATTCAAAAATATTCGCCTATTTTAACAAGCAAGCAGACTTTATTTTAATCGTAGCTAAATATACTTCGTATAAATAATTCATTTGTTTTTTGGAATGGTAACAGCAATAATAACCTTCTTTAATCTTTTGTAAGTCACTATAGTTTACAAAATTATGGTTGCCAAACGCCTAAAAGTAATTTTTATTTTACATAATCTCCAAACTAAGGTTGGTTTTCCACAATGCGAGTCACATAGCTATAATTAATTTGTGTAAAATTTTTAATGGTAAATCGATTTCACAAAAGATCTATCTAGGCAACGGCGTTGCTAGGAGGCGGGGAAGCTTTTTAGAGGCGACATTTTTGATAAAGAACATAATATTAAAAAAAATAGGTAATATAATAATTAAATAAAATATAAAACAAATAATCAGTTTTCCTTTACTATTATTATTGGAATTCTGCAAGATTCTACAAAATCTGGGTAGAAACTTTGATTCTGACAAATTCAGGGACCGCCCCGGACGGCAAAAACTCTAGCTACGCCACTGTATCTACGTATCGAAATAATAATACGATTAATACATAAAATTTTGAAATTTTAATCTTTATTGCAAGATTCTTCAGAAAATTTTACGAGTTCTACAATAGGTAGTGAATTCCAAAATTTAGTTGGAGTAATTTCTTCGGCTTGATACATTTGAATTGCAGTTGGACTCTGGATTAATAAATATGTGAAATCTTTAGAATTGCCGACAGGTAGCACAGCAAAACCATTTATTTTTGGAACAGAACTACTGGCATATGCAATATACATATCGACCATCATATTTTTGACTATCTCGTCATCTTCATCTAATTTAGAATTTATATGGTGTCCTTGCATTGTCACATCATAAACAAGTTGATTATCTTCGGTGTGACCAACCCCAAGATCTAAATCAAAACCCAATGACTTCGTAAACTCATCTGCAAAACTATTTTTATATCCGTAAACGTAAGAATATATTTTTGAGTTTGCTACGCTTGCTTGAATTCTTGTAGAATTTTCAAAGCTATGTATAAACATTCTATCTCCAAAAAGTTGTATTATACTTTTATAAGTATCTCTGCCCATTTTATCTTCTCCGAAATACATTTTTCTAATTTCTTTAGCTATAAATTCCCTATCGGATTCACAAGCTGTGTAATTATAATCCATATAAAGGTGGGCCCATTTATCAAAATTTGAATCAAATGAATCCAAATTTTGGTACAAACCCATAAACGGGTAAGCTCCTTCTTCTGTACATGTGGAAGAAATCCAAGGAACGTCATAAAATTCCTTATTCATTAGTAAATTATAAGGATAATCGTCTAAAAATGATAAACTTGACTTTTTTTCTATAATTGGTGCAAAAATCGGTGGAGGAAATCCGTCAGCAGGTGAAATTAAATATTTAACACTTCCAACAATTTCGTTATTAGATTTCTCTTTCAAACAATCAATTAATATCCTGTTTGTACTATCGCTACATCCAACCAAAGCTGCCAAAGCTTTAACCCTATCCAATGCACCTGTTTGAATAGCCCATGGCGTTAATGCATTTCCACTTTGCGATATTCCACGATGAAATAATCCTTTAGATAATTTGGAAAAATAATGAAAATGAACAGAAGCACCTCCTGCTGATGCTCCCGTAAGAGTCACAGATTGAGGATTACCACCAAATTGCTTAATATGAGTTTGAATCCATTTTAGAGCTTTCGCTTGATCTTTTAAGCCGTTGTTTCCTGGTACCACGTCATCTTCTGTGGATAAAAATCCAAGAACTCCGACGCGATAATTTAAATTGACGAATACTACTTCTCTATCCATAAAAAAACTTGGACCGCCAAACTCTGGATTACCTCCCATGAATCCACCCCCGTGAACGTAAATGATAACATCTAAGTTGTCGTTCGGGTTGGGATTCTCTTTAGGTACATACACATTTAAATATAAACAATCTTCGGTACCACTAACTTCGTTAGATTCAAAAATTTGCGAGCACACATATTTCTTGTTGGCATCCAAAGTTTCAGTCCAAGGATCTATGTCGACCGGTTCTTCAAAACGCAATTTATCTACCGGTGGTTTCGCATAGGGAATTCCTTCAAAAGCTGAATATGTACGTCCATCGTAAGAAGTTTTGTGAGATCCTTGAATATTTCCTAAATCAGTTTTCACTAGAGGCTGTCCATCAAGGGCGACCGACAAACCTAGAAGGGAGAATTATTATAATATTGGAATAAACTCATTATTGTTGCAGTAAACACTAGAAAAACTTTAAATATGCTGCAGACCAAAGATTAATACAAGGAGTTTTTTAAATTATATAATAACTTATTTTAATTAAAATTCATACTTACTTAACAAAATCGCAAGCACATGGCAAGGTAACATTATCAAAACTTAAAATTGTTATGAATGTAGCTATCGGAATTTCCTACTATATATAGACGATATTTGAGTTTAAAAGTCTGAAATTATACACATGTATAATTAGTTAATTAAAATTAATGACGAATTTACACAATAAAAACCTTGATAAAATTTAATTTAATCAGGAAATAATTGCAGATTATAAGAAGATGATGTTGAATTAGATTAATTTTTATGTAAATACAGGGTGGGCCACCGAAAACAATACTATAGTGTATTTTTTGTTTTTATTTAAATTTATTCAGATACCTCTGTCACAAACTTGGTGCATAAATGACTATTTCAATTCCAATTGTTAACTTTTCTGGTGAAATTGTGAAAAATACACTTATTTTGCGCTATCGGTAAAATAATTTTTCCCGATATAATTTAGACTACCTATCCGCCTCTGAATACATTGATAGGATTATAAGTATATCTCCTACACATATTAAGTAACTTTACAAAAAAAAGTCTTCTATGACCCTGTGGATCTTAAATCTTTCTTTTTTTTGTTAGCTCATCCTGTAAGTTTGTATTACATAATTTATTTTGTTTTTGCCTAATTGAATTTTAGTTAAATTGTATAGTATAGTAAGTGAAATAATAGAAGTTGTTAAAAATATTCTTAAAATACCTAGCTGAAATATTAATAATAGCTCAAGTCTTCAATTATTTTTAAATATCACATTGAAACAAAAAGAATAAATCGTAGTTAAATCTTTAAATTTTTGAATACTAAGAACTAGAATATTATATCATGTTTCTCACGCTAAATAAGTTGGGCTTGTAGAATTGAAAATGCTTAATTGATATTATGTAAAACATTATAATTGGTTTCAACATTTTTATTGAAATTACCAAAAATTGATTATTACCAAAAAAATTAAAAAGATCCAGTGGAAAGAATAATTTTAATTTCAAACTAAATCAAAAGTGATTGGCGATGCAGTGCAGACGATCGACAGTCAAGTGTCATTGCAATTTTCCTCAATAAACCATCTTACAACAAGAAAAAAAATTGTAGATATTATTTCATTGCATTAACTTACACACAGTGGGGACCTACCAAAAAAAAGAAGCATTAAAATGTGATGTCTAAATAAGTGGTGTTTAATTGTTATAATTCATTAGATGTTTAGAAAGATTAAAATACATTTATTGATTGAATGACTGTAAACGAACAGCTTATTATGAAATTAGATCAACTAACTATTTTAAATACAAAAAACTTGATCCGAGTAGGCCATTAAAGATGTCCTATTATGTATTTTATAATGAAGAACCACCAATTAGTTACTAAGCAGTTCCTATAATTAAAATTGCGGGAGTTAATTTTTCTAACCGTAGGAATAATGAGAGTAAAATCGACATCAATTACAGATCAGTATGTGTGAAGCAAAAGCTCTATTCTAGACTTCCAACAATGTTTACCTTATAAAGTATGTTTTACGATGTTCAAGTTGCTTGAAAATTCCAATTGCCATTTTTATTTCTTTTCGGTTATTCCTTTCGTAAATCTATTATATTATAGTTTTTTTAAATAAAAATTTTGCCAGGTATGTAGGTGAAACAAATAATAAATTATTAGTAGAAGTATAAATTTTAGTCAAAAAATATTTACAGTTTTTGAGATTTATACCTTGTCATGTTTAACATTTGAAACTTGGAAATTATTTAAATTTGATACTAAAACATACAAAATGTGGGTAAGTATCCTATTTTTGATTAATTGCGTGTCAAATTAAATCGTTCGTTTTGTAAAAGGTGATTTTAATCAAAATATCTTACAACTCGAGATTTCCAAAAAACCTTAATGCGATGTAGCGTTGGATATATTCCACATATATTGGTAATAACCTTTGCTAATATATCATTAACATAATCAGCAAATCCAATCTCAGCGACAAGTGTTTCGAATAATAATTGCAGTGCACATTTGTAATATTTCAAATCAGTTATAAACTTAGAATGGATAATAATAGAAGTAACGTTAGTATTCTTGAAATAATAATCAAGAACTGATTTGACTACAATAAGTAGTATCGATAAAAAATCTATGTTCAAACGGTTTAATGAATTCACAAAAAGATCGTTTATATTCAAGATGAAAATAGCTGCAAACTATATATGGAAATTTCTAATTTCCGTAATATTAATTAATCGTCATTTATAGTTTTTTCAAAAATTACAAGAAAATAAATACCTACATTTTTTTGAAAATTTTTTCAAAACTGTTAAACTGAATTTAATTATCGTGCATTCTTCAGATATTTTATTTTTATAGTTTTTGGTGCGTACGAGGACCACAGAGGCGATTATAAATTTAAAAATGGGTATGGATACCTACTTAAAATTATTAATTGGTATAACAAAAAGATTTATAGTTGTGATTGTACAGCGATTGATGTGAATAGATTCAACAACAATAAAACTGCGGTAAGCTTTGTTAGAAACACGTCGAAAGCTAATTTGTTCATATATGATACCTGAAGCTACATTATTTTAGTTGCATTATAGTTGATTGTTTATATAATAGCAGCAATGAGCCGATCAAAATATGAAAGTAATTTTGACAAGTCATGTAATTGAGGCTTGAAAATTTACTTTGATGTTATCTAGTAAATTAACCAAATGGTGAGTTTCTTAGTGACCACTATTAATCATTACATTAAATTTTCTTATTATAAAAAATAAATTATAAGCGATTGCAAGAATAACTTTTAGCAATCTAATATTAACAAAACATATTTTAAATTTCTTAGACAATTTAATTTTAGTCTTCCTAAACCCACCGTCTGTAAAGATAACTTTTATGCAAATCTTTTAATTTGGCGTAATTATGTCGGTACCCATTTATTAATGATTCTGCACATTAACAACAAATTTAAAATTATAAGCAATTAAATAACTAAATCGATTCGTTAATTATTAACAATAAATTTAATCGCCTGGCATTATCAATTCGCCAGTAAAATTATTTAATGTGTTAATTGGAAATTAATTAAAAATTTACAAATTACACATTGCTAAACAATTAAGTATTGCGGTAGTAGTGTTGGGCTATATATTAATATGAACCACAATTTAAATTAAATTTTATCTAATTACAATTTAAATAATTTTTTCTCAAAAATTTAATGGTCCTGATGGTTGTAGTCCTCTAATTCTAATAAAACAAAATCTTCTGATAATCAGCTGTTGCTGCCTTTTGTAGTAGTCTTCTTTTGTTACGTTTTGGATAAGCATTGTGGAAGAAGTATAAGTATCTCTCTCACACGACCGCAAATCCACTATATTACTTGTTTAAATTCAAAAATATAATTAAAATTGCAAATTTCAGTAGGTAAATAACAAATTCTGATCAGAGACTTAATTAATAGCATTTATTGGTTTTAGTATTATGGTGTTTTCTACAAATCACAGTTTAACAATCGCAGCAATGATTTATTTGAATATTTTTTCGGTCAGTTTTCTTAAAAGAATTTGATTTTTAATCTCTTCGAATAATATCCCAAGTATTCCAAATTTATGTTTATATCAGTACTTGTCTTATCTCGAATCTTATAATTCGGTATTCGGTGCTTTTGATTAGACAATAAAAAATTAATGCATCTACATATACGGTGTTGGCAGGCCAACCGGCCCTAATAGTGGTACCGGCCTATTCTTATAGAATATAAAACGTAATTTATGTAAGTATAATTTGATTTAAAAAAGTAGGAATTTGTTGGAACTACATAAACCTGCCAAAGATGTTAAAACAAAATTAACATGAAAGCTGCATTTTGCAAAGCCAATTAGTAAATAATGAAAACTAACATATTTGTTTTTGCTTTCATTAGCACTGCTAAATATTACTTATCGGGTTTTGATTAAAACATTTTTTAATAAATTGATTAAATGAACAACAACCTTTTCTAAAACTCTGAGACTTTGATAAACCTTTTTCTAATATACGCTGTAATCTAAAATTACTACCTACTCAAAAACTATACGACCAATTTCACTGATGTTAGCGATAATAAAAAAAACATTGATCTTACATTAATAAGAAAAATAGATGCTTATTATAAATAAATACCGAGATAATAACATTACTCGTTTTTACATAGGACATTGTAAAAGTCCAGGAAGTGTAACAAATGCAACGGATGAGGTTTTTCTGGTTCATACAAAAAATTACTTCCCATAGATAAAAGTTAATCTCTAATTTTTTACATTTCTTATCAAAAACCGCAAAAAATATCTATTTTTGAAGTTCATCATAGAAAATTCTGTCTTCAACAGATTTCGAGTTATAGAGTGATATGGTTTTAAAATTAGAAATTCCAAGCTAAGAATGCTGAGGGACAGTTAAGTATATATGATTTCTGACTTGGATTGGTACAACTTCCAACCATAGAGGCAGTTCTTTGTCCTGTTTAATAAAATAGATCCTTTAATTCAAAACAACAATATTGGCAATAGCGCAGCATGGTCTCCATGGCAGACGAATCATTTCATTTTCTATAAAACTGTCAGAAAAATGTATTACAATGCCCTAAAATGCCCTAAATATTCCGTTTAATTCTTCGTAAATTCCACAAAAAATTTCAATGGCTATTTTTTTAGTATATATAATTTTTACTTCCTGATTTCCACGATCCCGAAATTGTAAGAGTTTTTATATTTTGCTTTCTTAGAAAAATTTTTATGATCCAAATGACTTGAAATCCTAATAAATTCCTCCGATTCCTTGGGTGACCCACTCTTTCGAGAAATACCTTGTTTAAAAATTTTTTGTCACTAATATTCTACATTCTTAAAAATTAAAAAATAATTATTTGATTATTTTAACAATGCAAAGATTAATTTTTAACAAGAAAGACTAAACATTTTTCGAAATATTCAATTATATTCAATAGAAAAAAACGCAATTCTATTGTACTAATCTAATTTTCATTATAGAAAATCAAGAGGATTATTATTTAACCGTAAAAAATGACGAAGGATTTGCGATTTATAATCAACTTTCCTAATTAGTTGAAAAATTACATTTTTTATGATTAATGATTTTTAAATTAACCGACAAATTATATAATTTCAAATTCAAGTTCCCATAATCTGGTATTATTAATTTCATCACTACAGGATGTCGTAAATAAAAGTTTTAAAAGGTTAAATTTTAAAATTATAATACGATTTTTTATAAATTAGTAATAATAAATAAGAAAAAAAATGGTGGGTCCTTATTTTCAATACATTTGAAGCTATAGGCTTGTTATTACATCAAGGAAAGGTCGAAAATTTGAAATCATGATGAATCCATTTAAATGGATTAATTTTGGGCTGTGGTAAGTTATGATATACTTCAAGATATAAAATTACAACTCACTGATGGAAAATTTAAATAAATTATCAAAAGTGAGAATTCTATAAACAAGCAAAGAATGTAGTTTTAAAATTTTTTGCTGAATTCTCACACCTTAAATTATTTAAATATTTCTTAATAAATTTAATTTAGTGGTTTTATAATTATTTAGTAGGTAAATAGTGGGTAATAATCAATAATGGTAGTGTTAGGTACATGAATACGTAATAATTCAACGCATTTAATCCAAAATTTTTGATAAATGAGGTCAGGGTTTTCATAATGTGACGTAAATATTTCGTCATTACACTCTTTAAAGGTACCTAGACAATTTAATATGAACTGTTATTTCGAAGCCATCAATCATTTCGATAATTTACAATATTATTTGCAGAATTAGTAACACAATAAAATTTTATAGGTATTAAAAATAAATTCTTGGTTAATGTCTTGCAATAAAAGTTTCAGTTAGTAATAACATTTTAGCGAAATTTGATTTTTCGAACATAGCATCCACTGCTGAATATGACCTAATGTTTAGACTAAATTTACACCCCACGACTGCTTATACCAGGTTATTGGAGAATTTATAGCACGGATGGTGGTCTCGATGGTTTTCAATCTGAATTCTGAAAGTTGATTTCAAGCAGTTAGAAAAACATATCGCAAATGTGATTGTACATAGTAGATATATGATATCTATCAACTGGTTGAAACAATTATTCCGAATGCTATATTATCATCGTATTCGATCAATCTACCGGTGACTCGCGTTCACAATTTGACGATGTTATCTATGTCGTACTTTTTTTAAATTAAAATAATAATTTGAAATCTTTTTTTATACATTAACACACATACGAAATGCAAGAGAGTTCAAATTGCGATTGTTTTATAGCCGATTCTAACAGTTCGGGTACCTATATTAGATTTGGTATGACAATCAATCCAAGTTTGTATCAAAAAAGTTAAAAGTAACGGGCCCGTTAAGTCAAAGCGTATGACTTAACGGTTCCGTTATATTTATCATTTTTGATACCAAATTGGACTGAATAGTATAATAATAATTATTATTATAAAAAGAATTGTATACGGATAATCTTTAAAGTGGACATCTTTAATGAACAAAAGTTTTAATTTATTTTTATTAAAGACAAAGTGTGCGGTTTCGTATTTTAAAACGGTTGCTGATGTTATTTAAACTGTTTATAATTCAGATTACTTAAACAGTATTGAAGTGCTACCGATATAATTTTTTGTGTTTATTTTTTTTTAAAGTCAACATACTCATAATAATTAAATAATACTAAAATACAAATAAAGAAGTAATTTTTTTTGTATATTATAATTTAAAGAGATTTTTATTTTACAGGCAGAATCATAAATCAGATCTAAAGATATAAATGATTGATTTCGTCTTTTATTAGTGTTGATAAATTTAAAAGTTTTGTTTTTCTTTTAATGACTATCCGCATCACATGAATTTAAATTAGGCGCTATGTATATAATACATATATATAATAATAAAATATAATCTATAGTCTAAATAAGTCTATAATAAAAGGTAACTACGGAATTATAAATTAAAATTTTACAAAAATTCCAAGTAAAGGCTTTCGGCATTTCATCGATGAATCATTTTGAACTTTTGAAAAACGGAATGTTCTGCATCTGGATGTGGCCTAGAAATTAATTAACAATAATTGCTAAACATGCAGCTTTAATTAAAAATAAAGTTCTTATACACCTTGATTAAACAATTAATGGCAATAAATATTAAATAATTAATTAAATTTATTAATCTATTTATGAACACCACATTATATTATACTTAGGATAAAAACAGATTAATTATGGCGTGTTAGGAACAATAAATTGTTCAGATTTAATTTTTATTACTTTATAGTAACAAAGCACTAGCAAAACTATAAATTATTTTATAACAAGGTTTGTAACCAGGTGGCGTAACTTTGTAAAACTAATTGTTATTTAATTTGTCACGTTTTATTGGACTAACCGTTAGCTATACTGAAACTTGCAAGTTTGTGTAATATTAAAATAATGCACTGGCAAGTAAAATTAATATGTTTTAAAATATTCAATATAAATATTTTATATTTTATATTCTAAGAAGTAATACTTTATTTACATTTTAAAAATATATAATAAAAATAGAAATAAGTATTGGAGAACATACTAATATACTAATCAAAATAATAATATTTTAATAATAATAATTATAATTATAAAAAATAATGTAAAATGGAATTTTTTCAAAATTCAAAAACAAAAATTTAGTATTGGAGTTTGTTCAAAAACTGTATGCTTTTTGAGAAATCGTTAAGAGCAGAAGGGGATAGAATTCCTTAGTAGAATGGTAGAATCTGCTAATTTATAATATTTTAGATGTTGTAAAACTTTATGATTTTATTACGCTTTTAGAGGCATTAAAAGTGTTAAGTATTAAGTATTATTATGTCTATTATCACATTATTTAAAAATAAACGTGAGTTCTAGATTTACATTAACTGAAATTAATTTTTATGTTAATTTTACTGATTTATGAAAAGAAATAACATAATTTAAACATAAATTTAAATAAAGAAACAATGCAATTTTAAGATTAATTGTTAGAATTTCAAGTACCTGCCATTTATTTTTTATTTTTTTTTTATTGAATTTGATTATATAATATATAAGACAAATTGCAACTGATATAGTTAATTCATAATAAAATATTATTTATTTGTTTATTTTCCTTTCAAATATTTCTGTTTCTCATTTACAATTAAAAAATTTTATATATTTTTTGTCTCATTACTACGTATTCCTAGTTTCTTAACCATTAACGATCATTTTACAAATCAGCTTACATTTTTAATACAATTTCTTTACATGATATTTTGGGATTGGCCAGCCAGATTTACCTTGATTTAATCTTTTGCCAAATATAAAACTCTTCAACAATAAAGTAAAAATTTTTTTATAAAATTTAATTTAAATGAATTTTTAATTTTATTTTTGTAAATTTGATAGTTTTTTTGAAAAATTTAATTTTTATTTAATAATTTTGTAATTGTGTGAATAATTTTAAATTTTATGATTTTCCCGCCCAATAGTTGAGGTTGCACCAACTAGAGGTAGGAGTATTTTATACTAATAATAATAGTAAGTGTGAATTAAATTTTAAAATTTAATGAGAAGAACCTTTTTCTGAAAAGAACAATTTTAAAATTCTTAAAAATACCTACGTGAAGTTCTTAAATCATGGGGTTCAGATTTTTATTTACCAAGAAAGATGAAAAAAATTGGTATAAAAAGTATTTGTATAAAATAAGGTTATACTTAATTGCTAGCCAAATAATATGGTCTACTTTTAAGATCTCGAAAGTCGAAATCCTGGAAATTCTAATGAGGAAATCTCGTTCTAAACCTAACCGAACCTAGTTAGTTAATATTTTTGTTATTATAGCCCCTAACTAACGCTAAATTTCTTTAATCCGCTTCTTTGTATTTTTTAATTTCTAAGATGGCGCGTGTCCCCCAACTAATTAATTAACATGCTTAAAATACTTTTAGTGTACAGTATTATATACAGTACCCGTATAGGTACTATACTTATGTAGGAATAAGATTTTATCTACTAAAGCTAATTTGTTTCTTCTATACGGTGAACTGATGTTATTTTAATTAAATTTATTGATAAAATATTTCTGGAGCCTTTTTAATTGATAACGGAGAGCAGGTGAATGTGCAATATATATAAGGAAAAAATACCGTTAAGAGTATTGTGTATGCAGCGGTTGAGTCAGTATCTGTACCGAGCATATATTTATTGGTATGAATCGAGATAGCAACGAGAGTACAAAAACAAGAATAATCCTTTGGTAACATACACGTTACCAAGACATGTTATACAGGACTAGGGCTGGGCGATATTCAAAAATTGATATCGAATTTCGATAATTGAAAAACTATCGATAACTTCGATTAATCGAATGTCGATAATTATCAGAGTATCGAGAAGTATCAATATATCGATTAATCGATATTTCAAAAATAAAATATCGTTCTTCGATTAATCGATAACTATCGATCTTTATCGATTAATGGATAAAAATTTCCAGCCCTAGTACATAGTACTACAAACAGAGAAAGTATCTATTATTAAGTACAACTTTTTTTTCTCGAATAAAGAAACCGGTCGAACCCAAAATTGACCAATGAGAAGTTCAAAAAACATAGGACAATAACCTAAATTAGAAATATCGAAACTATCAAAATATAGCAACTATCAGAATATCGATAACTATCGAAATATCAATAACTATCAAAATATCGATAACTATCGGAATATCAACAACTATCGAAATATCGATAACAATCGAAATATCTATAACTATCGGAATATCGATAACTATCGAAACATCGATAATTATCGAAATATCGATAACTATCGGAATATCGATAACTATCGAAACATCGATAATTATCGAAATATCGATATATCGATTAATCGATATTTCAAAAATAAAATATCGTTCTTTAATTAATCGATAACTATCGATAAAAATTTCCAGTAAGTCCTTCCAATCAACTCTTAGATACAATAATATGCATTTAAGTTGGTCCTCCAAAAAAAGCTCGTAGTGGCAATGTGCACTGAATATTTAAATATACCAATACCCTTTTAGTAATCAAACAATAAATTAAATTATTACTGAAAATAAGGTTTAGCGCTAACCTAAACCTAACCTAACTTATTACCATGATTATGGTGGTTATATAAATAGCGAAACGTCACCTGACGAGTAATTGTTTGATTTTCATACCCCAATAACTTATTAAATTATTGCTAAAAATCCCCTTGAGGCGAATATATAAATAAAAAGAACACTTTCCTCAAGCTTGTATTTATATCTTATGTACTAATTTCGACTTTTGCCTTCATCAGCATAATCGTCAAAAAACTCAGAGATGCAACAAAAAACCAACATGCATAATCGTCATAAAATTTCATAAATAAAATTCCTAAATTGTTGCATCTCTGAGTTTTTTGACGATTATGCTGATGAAGGCAAAAGCCGAAACTAGTACATAAGATATAAATACAAGCTTGAGGAAAGTGTTCTTTTTATTTATAAACTTATTAAATATTAGGAGTACATTTCAACCAAACTATAATGAAACAAACCTAATTAAAGATAGTCTTCATCAGCGGAATATCTTGCTCACAGTATTTCAAATTCTTCACAGAATTTCTCTACATTGTCGGGATTTCTCTATATTCTCATTGATTTGACTGATTTCAATTGTTTTTTTCAGGATCTCTACTATCGGATATTTAAATTCTTGTAAAACTACAATAAAATCACATAGAGTATTTTAAATTATGGAATTTATAAAAGGATTACTAATTTTCCTTATCAGATGATGCTACCAGTGTTGAACCGGTGCATGGATAATGAGCTTTGAGTAAACCCGTGTTTCAAACTAAGTATAGGGGCCCAATAGTTGTTTTTGTAATAATACAAATTTTAATTATCAGGCATATTGAAGCTCGCAGAGTTTACTTGCTACAAGCTATACCTATATACATACTACACAAAAGGAAAGTTTCAACCAATAAACTTACATATTTATGAAACTGCCATAAATATAATAAAAAAATTCATAAATACTGTAAATTTTTTCATTAATACTATGAAATTTTCATAAATATAGTGAATTTTAGTTCATTGATTTTCATATTTATTTTTATTGTATTATATGACAGTTTATGGTTCGATATACGATTAAACCACAAATAGCTTACGACAAACACATTACATGTTTTTCGTTGGTTTGCCACGACAAGTTTTACATTAAATCCTTCTCACAAGCTTTACACAGGATTTTCAGCGACAACTTTGTCTTCTAAAGTAAAAAGAAACGCGACAAGTCACACAATAAAAAATGACCTCATTTTGCTTGTTGTTATCTTTCTATAAAAAATGTTACGTAATAGACTTGATGACGCTTGTGAAAACCCATCTTGCTTGTCACGACAAAATAGTGAAAGGCTTAAGACAAGCTTGCCGAGCGTCAACTATAGCTCGTGCCAAGTAGGAATAAACTCAACAATCATCAACTTAAAGAATTTTATTAGTTCTTTAAATTGTATATTACAATTTTTGCTGTATCTCTAAAATCAAGAAAGTTATTGCTAAAAAACAATGATTTTCGGTTCTATTTCTATTTGGCACGAGCTCTAGCAAGCTTACGACAAGCTTTTTGTAAGTCAACGCTAAGATTGTGCAACTTTAATGACAACCTTAAATTGCTATCTTGAACTGTCTGTTGCAATTCTATTTAGATCACTTTAGAGAATCCTGTGGCCTAGTTCGCGTCATCAACGAGAAGTTTTTCATTTTTTTGTTGAATTCCACACCCCAAAATTCCTGGTTCATACTACGACAACATACATATGTATTTGTTCTGAATCAGTATGGAATATTACAAATGTTTGGTTTCTGCAACCAGGAATCTGGGAAAATGGAATACCCTCCAGTGTCACTGGCGTACCTAGAGATTTTGCCACTCGGGACGGTCTTAAAATTTGCTGCACCTTACTCCCTCCATAAAAAAAGGTCATTATAAATATTACTAAACAAAAATTAACAAATAAAAAAATTTATTTTGTACAAAAACATGTATGTGAAGGAATAATGAGTCCTTGGGCACCTGGGGATGCAACACAAATAACACAACGAGAAACGTCGACTAATTTCGATTTGTTTGAACATTACTTGTTTTTATATTTATTTTTCTTACACAAAAAGAATTTATTATTTTTTAAAAATATTATTTTAATAAAAAGAAAAAATGTTCCGGTCAGGGCAGTCTTCCCAAGCCCTAAAGTGCTCAGTGTATAAGTATAATATTCTTCAAAATAAAAGATTTTTAATATTAGGTATACACTTCACACAGTAAACTGAAAGAGTAAAATAGTAACTTATAATGTAGTTCACAATAATAATAATAATATTATGTATCTGGATAAATGTTTAAGATTCGGAAAAGCCAATCAACTGCCAGCTTACGACCCTACACAATTATTATGTTAGTCAAATTCTTGAATGAATTACAACTCTGGCTTACTGTCCAAGCATAGCAATTATTAAAGTAAATTTTTTTGTCCTCTGAACAACCTTAATTATTGAACTTCAATATTTAAAAAAAATTAATTCTATATTTCTTTGACAGCCAGCTACATCTTTTTGTAATCTTCCAAATTTAAGATTAATAAAAGAACATTGTATACCTTTGGTATTAACAATTGTCTATACTAATGCTACTGTGTTTTATTAATTTAAATTTTGGTTTTTCGTAAAATAACTAATTTAGCTGCATTATATCGTAGTACTTTAGCGGTCTGAAAGACGGCTGTGTTTTGAATCTCTTTACCTTGTATATCGGTTGATTCACTTTATGCTTAAAAATAACAAAATGAAAAATCGCTTTTCAAAATTGATTTTATCAAAAATTTAAAAAATTAGTTCTTGAAAACGCAGAAGAAGTGAAAAAGTATTTTATTAAAACGGTAGTTTATTCCAACCGCCAATGGCGAGACAAGTAAAGCATTATTGAATGTAAAATAGAGTCATTACGATAACCGTGGTTTTAATAAATACTTATTAAAAAAAGAGTAATTAATTCTACACACTCTCAATGAGCAATTGTGTGAAGCTGCAGTTACATTGATAGAACTTGACATAATTCAATATAAAAATAAAAGTTGTACTTGATCTACAAATTTGTTTAACAACGCACATAACTCTTAAATTGAAATAACTAATTAGTAAAAACATAAAATTAAATTCAAATTATAATTTATGTATAAGTAATAATTTATAAAATATTTAAATAATGTTCTTATTACACGTTAATATTCAAGTTCTCCTACGTAAAATAAGTAACTTGATTAAGATAGACGTTAAACTGATTACATGCATTTAAAATTGGACTTCTGAATCAATACCATAAGATAAACTAAATCCATAATCCAGTAACGAATTTATTATTATTTAGTCGGATTAGTATTTTTTAAATCAAACCAAAACAGCTTATCTTTTAACACCGCATTATTATTAATAAATAAAATTATAAATTTAATAGTTGACATCAAAACAAAACTATAATAATAACTTATCAACATCCTATTATATGATTTCCCATTTAATTTTTTGCATAAATTTACATATCAATATGACATTTTTGTAATGTTCCAACAGACTAATATCTCAGAAAACTCGTAAAAATCGAGCATGATGAATATTATTATATCTTACATAGTTACATACTCGTATGTATAATACAATTATTTTATTACGCACATTTAATTTTATGACCGATATTATATCGTAGGTGTTTACAAGTTCGATACGATTACCATTAGTGCATTTTTATGCCTCAAGTTGTCAATTAATAATTATAATTTTAATAATAAATTATTGTAAGTATATCAAGTAAGTTACGTACTTGGAAAAAATTACCATTTTTAATTAGCGACGTTCCTTTACCATCAAGCTACTGCCGTTGTCTTTGGTATTTTATAGGATTTCAGCAATAAACCAAGAGATTGCCAAAATTAAGCATACTTCGGAAGAGGATTAACAGAGGCACGAATTTTCCAATATTCATCTAATTTTGACGAACTGTTAATTACTGGTGTCCCGCAAGGTAAATAAATTAGCTACGACTATAAACAAATTTGTTTGTCAAATTATTTTTAAACTTAAGATGCTCGGAGGTTTAACTCCGGCATGGTTACAATTGTCCAAGTAGGTGGTATTCATATATCTGATAAAAGCCGCTTATGATTACATAGTAGAATTGCGGTGTTCATGATTTATATTAATGGTGTATACATGATAGAAAATTACGATTCGTATCGTGTGTGGCAAATAGCATAATTTTGCCTTAACATTATTATTTTAAAAATGTAAACAGCTTATTTCGAAAAATTTTCCATCGATAAACAATTAATATTTTTTGTTGACTTGTCGCAGAGACAAGATCGCGCACTCGCTCAAATAATTAATAAGCTTACAAATTATATCAACAATCTAAATGTTATCTATTTTAACACATCTAACCCAATCTATAATCATCTTTAAAATTTTACTTTCTCTAAATACATTTTTAACTGATAAATGTTTAGTTACCGTTAGCAGTTATTAACGACGAAGCAATTTTACAACTAATAATTTTGGCTTTTAAAATTAAATTACCTTAGATTGGAAAAGCCTTTTAAAATTATCCCTGGTATATCTAGGTTCCTGTAACACAATATTAGAGCACTGTTTAAGCTGAGCGAGGTGTAAGCGTTCCCTTAAATTTTCTTCTTCCATGCTTGACATGGGGATAAAAGATTTTCGGCGTCTAGCAAGAAGTGCGTCGGCAGCTTCTTTACTCAAAACTGAAGCTGTCGACGTCGCGGCGACCTCGACGCCATCGTGTTTAGATTTGTTTTCTTTTAATGAATCACTCATACCATTTGGTACATCACCAAGAATCATTGTTTCTTTTTATTTTTAAAGTTTTCACTGCCTTTAATAACTATTATTTTTAAAACACTTAATTCATTATTGTTATTACTGATGGAGCAACACTTAAAACTTCACGATCTCAAAGATATGCTTGTGCTAAATTGATATTGATATGAAACATGCGTTTTTATGCTATTTAGTAAAGAGTTTTCAAAAAAATTGACTGCAAAAAAAAGAATGTCGATTGAATTAGTTAAATTTGCGAATGTTGGGATGAATCTTACAAAATGTAATTTCAGAAAACTGATTGATGCATTTTACTTTCTTCAAATTTCCTACTGACACATAAGTGCATTAACTAGATTTTTATAATTTTTGTTTTACTAGTTTCTTCTACGGATATGCGCTTGCGTAAGTAACGGTAGCAGAAGACGAACTTAAAAAATTTCACAAATGAACACTAGTACTTCGCGTTAATACACGGTAGACTGACAAGATGTTAATCCTATCCAGTAGGCCGGCTTTTACCATTCACCTGTACACAGGGTGGGAATTAAAAATCGCAAGAAGTGAGCAAAATTTTCTAATAGATACGTAGGTATTCACGATACAACTTGATCCAACGCAGTTTATCGCACATCAATCATTTGATCAGAAGTGGTTTACAAAAATTCAAATTTTCATTGGTGTTAAATTTGATGTGGTGACATTTTGTGCTATTTCCACAGTGGATGTTATTGGAAATACCAAATAAAAATTTATTTTGTGAAAATTAGTTGGTTGAATTTTTGAAAAGTGGAATAGCTTTTTGAATAAGTAATATGATGTGAACTTAATTTTTAGTGTCGATTAATTACAATTTATTGAATTTTTGTGTTGTGGAATTATAAAAAATTTTAAGATAAAACTTAGATTAACTTGTAAAAACAAAATTTAAAAGATAGTGTAGTATAACGAAAATTTTTTTATAAATTTAAAAGAAATCAAATAAACCTTTTCAAAATCAATTTTTTCTTGAAAAAATAATTAAAGATTTATGTCTAAGTAACATTAAAAGTAAATTTGTTATGGTAGTTTCCTTTCACTGATATTATTGGTCCCCTTCTTACAGTAAATATATCAGTATCCCCAAAAAAGTGTATTAATCTGCTATTAACCAGTAGTAGAAAGAGAAACCGAAACACCTTCCACTACCATTAATTTATTGCATTGATTGATATAAAAGTAATTTTTTATTAAATATTGAAAATTGTAGGCAAAATAAAAAATTTATTATACAAAAAAAGCATTCTGGTCTGATGGTCATGGCACCAATATAAGATTAATTTATTATTTTTTGTTTTTTCACTTGTTTTCCATATCTTCATAAAACCTGCTTGTATGATAAGCCGATACATTTCCTCGGGCAAAAATTAAAGTAATTTTGTTGCATTGTATAAAATTCAATAAGATACACAGATCGTGACATCTCAAAAAGTACCGACAGGTTTTGATTATAAAATTGATTGGTTAAAGCTATTATAACATTTTTTTAATAAAACGAAAAAGTATATAATTTTTTTTATTTAACCAGTTGTTTGTTTAAGTTTTTATTAACGGAAAAAGAAAAGTTTTTATATTGTTACCTTCCTGACAACTAATAAAATTAATTATTTATACAAGTTATTGATGCGTTCTGATGATGGAGTTATCGATTTCGCGTAGTACAATTTTAATTGTTGAAGAAATGATCGCTATATATTTTAATTTTATGGCACCAAGATTACAGTAACATCAAAAACAACCTAGAAGATGTCAATAAACAAAATTTGGGCGTATTCAATTTAACCACTTTCTAAATTTGGAGCGGCTGGAATTGCTTTTTAGTTGTCAAATGTTTAATGTTTATTATTTGATTTGTTGCCGTCTTAATTTCTATTTAACAAATTTAGTTAATTTTACTGTTATTAATACTTTTGTTGGTACTTAATATATTTAATATCATCAATCATTTTTTTTAGTGTATTTTTACAGTCGCAGCTTGGAGACGAATTCACCTGAGATTTTCCAGCTTCAACGCTTACTAGCATCTTTATTTTTTATTCAATTGTTTTTTTTATGTCTTAAAATGTGCAGTCTCCAAAAACAATAATAATAAAAAAAATATTTAGTTTTTTAACTATAATATTATAATGTTTAATAATAATAATTTATTATTAACAAGACAATAATAAGCTTTTTTAATTCTGAATTATATATTTTATCCGCTCCTGACGGCATAAGTTATTAGTACTTTATACTAGTAGTAGTAAAGTAGGAAACACAAATATTATAATATAAATAATAAAAGATATTCCATATAGCCCCGAACCTCCCCGATTATAGTTATCTAAATGAATATATCAGCATATTTTTTCGAAAAAATACAGGGGGACGATTGCCTTCATTTAGAGCTTTACAGCTCCAAATAACCTTAATTTTTATTACTTAAATTAAATTAAATTAAATTTTTATCAATAAATAAAAAAGCTATAAAAAAGCGCATTTGTGTGTTGCCGACTTGGCTCTCTAAATATTCTCAATCGTTGTACTGATGATATTTTGGGTCTAGGACAAATGGACGCGGCCGAAAGGACGCGACCGAAAAGACGCAAGCGTTTGGACGCAGACCCAAAAGGACGCAGATCCAAATGGACGCAGACCATAAAGACGCAGACCCAAAAAGACGTGGCCATATAGGCGCAGACCCAAAAAGACATGGCCATATAGACGCAGACCTAAATAGGCACAGCCATATAGACGCAGACTCAAAAAATACTCAATCAATTTTACTAAAGAAAAATCATAAACTAATACTAACCTACATAACCGATGCATATCTTCAAGGGGATATCCTTTTTTTATTATTAATTAATATATGGACGTGTAATCTGGGGGGTGGTGTATAAGTATTAAAAAAATAATTAACGATCCAATTCCAATTTTTAAATAAATCCAAATTCAAATAAAATGGCAAAATAAAATTGCAAGATAACTTGTCAAAACGTCGCCGTATCTAATTTATATCGTGACACCTTGAAATTTAAAATGTAACCTTGAAAATTTTACCATCAATTTAATTATGTTTCTTTGTTTTATTAATCCAAATTAATCTTCCCGTTCAATCTTAATTAATTATCCAAAATTTAACAAATCACTCGTCCAAAAATGGTACCAATATTATCCAAAAAATCGAATAAAATCACTTACGCAAATATAAATCAATTTATTCGCAAAATTAAGAAAATCTCAATCCAAACCGTAAAAAAAGTAAAGGAGAACACTTTCCTCTTAACCGCTACTTGCGGCCATTTTTGGAAAAAGCCTGGTTTTCACCGCCCATTGCTGCCACTGCATATTGTTGGGGAGAAAACCAGCAAATACAAAACTATTTACAAATTCTCATCAAATTATTTGTTACAAAACAAAATCTATAAAATTCTATAAAAATCAAAATGAGGATTTTGGAACACGACATCATTTAATTCTTATTTGGGTCTGCGTCTTTCTAGGTCTGCTTTTTTATGGCCCGCGTTCATTTGGATCTGCGTCCTTTTGGTTCTGCGTCCTTTTGGGTCTGCGTCTTTTTAGGTCTGCGTCTTTATGGCCCGCGTCCATTTGGATCTGCGTCCTTTTGGTTCTGCGTCCTTTTGGTTCTGGGTCCTTTTGGGTCTGCGTCCTTTTGGGTCTGCGTCCTTTTGGGTCTGCGCCCAAACGCTCGCGTTCTTTGATATTTTTGGCTCCTTTGTCGCTTGATTGACCGGTAGTCGAGTTCCCCGGTAGTCAAGTTGACAGAACGCTGCAGGTTCCGCAGTGTTCGGGAAGGAGAAAGAAAAAATTTTGGTACTTAATAAGTTAAACTGTAAAATCATAATCTGCACCATTAGATTTTTTAAAATTTGAAAAGAAATATTGATTATTTTTTATTCAGACTGATCCAAAAACTGTCATATTATATGCAATGAAAATTTGAAACGCCGAAGTCAAAACACCGAAAGTCAAAATCGTTGAATACAAAAAACATCGACAGTCAAAAACAACGAAAACAAAAACATCAAAAAACAAAAACACCGAAAGCAACCTCAAAAACAAAAACACTAAAAGTGGCCTAGTGTTTGAATGACGTGGAAACTCCTTTATTGATGTTCTGAAAAAATAGCAAGGCATGAATGAACTCAAGGGAAGAAAATTACTTTCCCCTTTTAATTTGGGTGTAAAAAATGGTGGTCCAAAAGTAATTGACACTAAAACTTTTTTTATTTTCTTCATCATTTCCGCAATGAAACGAATTTGAAACGAAAAACGAATGTACATTTATGTCGAATTTGTTGAAATTTGGTTGCGTGGTTTAACCTGTGCAATTGACACTATTTCTTTTCATATCCTAACCACACAGACATACAGACAGACAGGCATACAGACGAACATCCAACTAAAAATCATTAAAAACTTACCAGGACATGATAAGAAACATTTTAAAACCAAAATTTCGAGTTTTGATTTTTGAGTGGATTACAATAATTTCCCTTATAGCCAGGATCTAGTCTAATATAAGGTAGTCGTATGGTGAGCGTAACCTGGATGATTGTCCAACTGACATCGCTTACAACTTCGAACTTTATTTATTCATTTTTTTTGTTAAGAAAGAATTTATTCATAATATTTGACTTTTGCTGTATTTAATTTAATAAAAAATGTAATAAAACTTTTTATATTACATCGCAAGCAATAATTGTCGCATTTAAAGAAAAATTAGTTAGTATGTAATGTAGGTTTATCTAGAAAATCAAGTTTAATTGAGACTTAAGTAATCAATGATCCCGCGCAAAGATGAGTTTCCACGTCACTCAAATACTAGGTCAGTGTTTTGCGGTGATTTTGTTTTCGGTGTTTTCGGCTTTTAGGTGCTTTTGTTTCTGTGTTTTTGTTTATTTCGGTGTTTTGACGCAATACCAATTAGGATTTATGAAGTTGTTCATCCTATTTATAAAGTAAACTTTTTGTAATTAATCAAACTCCACTTTCTTTTTAAAAAAACACTTTTTTAAATGTTCAAAAGACTTATCTAATCTCCTATATCCTAAATCTGATAAAAATTAAAATGTTTTTGTTTTCAGAACTTGAAATAACCTAAACAGTACGGGATCAGCGGATTGGTTTAGTGCACCAAGTTAGAACATAATTATGTGGTCTGAGGATTTAGGTTTAAATATCAAATGCAATCGAATGCATGCGTAATCATGAGGAAAGTACACTTCTGACAGGACTACATTAAATAATATCACTGCTTAAGCTCATCACAGAAGATCATGCCTAGCATATACTTACCAAAGTAAGTTATTTATATCTGATAGGCATGTCAGGCTTAGCATGATCATTTGTGGTAAAATATAAATAAAAAATGTATGAATAATATTATGTATACATATATCTTTTATTACATTATACCTATACATGAAAACATTTAGAATGCAGTGCAATTTCAAGAAGTATACGATTGCAGACGAAAAAACTCAGTGAAGCAAGGAAATTAACAAGGAAACAAAACATATTCTTGAAAATGAGTATTACAAATGAAATTACAAATAATAAAAAAAAAGTTGTGTTGTATACATTGAATTATTCATCGTGCCGACGAAAAACTCTCACGTGCCAGGTTTGGCACGAGAGCCACTTATTTGCCATTATTGCTGCAATAACAATGGAAAATCACGTTAATTGAAAATCTTATATGTATTTCAATAATAATTATTATTTGTGTTTGCCCTAACAGGAACTACATTATATTTCTTTACATCTTTGACCGGTGTGGGCCAGTTAACATAATATACGAATTATACTAAAGGTTAAACTGGTTAATGCTAAAAATTGGCCAACAGGAAGTGACCGTTTACATAAGCAAATTAAGTTGTTTCCAAATATTTTCAAAACTGATGAAATTATTAAACATGTCATTAGACCTTCGAGTACTTAATTTTTTAAACCAGTCTTGATTGAAAAATATTCATAATATACTTACGCTGGTGCTGGTGCTATGATATACAAAGTTAACTCTTTTATTTTTTCCATTATTCATAAGTCACTCTGGAACTGACAAGTTGTAGTCCCATTATAGTTAACTCAATAAACAAAATACGCAATTTGATGTGAGAATCATTAATCTTGCTGTTAATATTTGTGTTCCAGTTATGATTCCAAGATAATTGACAGCTTTGTTCTTCTTATCTTGGTCGCTGTTGCAATAATTATTAATGTGAATACAAATTGCAAAACATAATAACGAATGTAAAAGCTTTGATTATTATCTGAAAGTATTCAAATCAATATTTTACACTATTGAAAACATGATTGTTAGCTGTACTTCTATTATTGTTAACAAATTGCTTTAAATAAAAATTCAAAGCCGACTCACGCATTGTAAATAAAGATGTCATAAATACCTGTCACAGATCTTGAGTAGTAAATGTCTACCCCATAATTTCATTTTTAGGCACTCCGTTCCTGCTTATGCTACCTACCTATTTATTATTTAATTAAAATATTATTACCAAGTACTAAACAATTATTGAAAATTTAAGTTTATGTATTGCCTTTTAGCTTAAATTAGGTGCACATTTATCATAAATAAATCGACGTTGTCGGAGAGAGCCTGAAGCAGAAGCAAGAGCAGTGGAACAGCAGGTTTCGTCTGAGCTGTTGCACTTTTCCAATTATGTAATGCAATTTTGGTGAAAAATTTTAATTGTAAAAATTATGGCAGTGCAATTAAAAGTAAAAATTGATCAGTTTATTGTATGATTGCAGTATTGCAACCACTTTTACCAACCAAACAACAAATTTAAGTTTGGTAGATTTTCTAATTTTATGGCTTTCGCACACAAGAATTCTCTTCCTATATTGAATTAATTCTGTCACTTTTGTGGAAATACTATTTCAAAATTAAAATTTTTAAAAAATATATGAATTTAATATATACCTATCATAAATTATTAATAAAGTATATCCAAATATTTTCATAGCTTGCATTTTCATATTAACATTCTTACGTTATAACTTTTTATTGCAAGTCAAGTGGTTGATTGAACTTTCCTTAGCATTTTCTTACTTAAATTTATAAAATTATTAATTTTCAAATATGTATAATATATATTTTTATAAATTTTATTTTGTATTTATTTACATATTATTTTAATGCAAAAATAGTGTAAAATCTTACTTCACTAACACAATTTATTATTATTTATTAATAATATTTTGCAATAAAATAATAAGTTAAAAATTTAATCAGGCAACCTTCAATACGGTCAAGTATTTATGTTTAGTATATTTTCAACTAATTAGATGCCGGATTTATATGCACTAAAAATGTAAAATTTGGAATTTGGAATTTCAGTTAATAAGCAATTAAGGATAAAAACCATAACTCTTACTGAATATATTATATTTTAATCTACATTTTAGAGAAAATAAAAAATTTATAACTTTTAAAGAACATCTTACACTTTTTAGAAAAAATTTTGGAAATATTAGTGTTCTTCTTCCACTTTAGGTTAGGATAAATCCTGTTTGCCTTAACCTCGGGCTGTCTTTCATCAAAGACAGAGCCGAAGTCACAAGTCTATGAACAATGTAATTTAATTTAATTGCAATTTAATCGTATGTAGGTATGTAATTGAATATAATATTATTTATTTGACAATATTACGATTTAATAACCGATTACATTTTAAGAAGATGCCAGTTGACCTAGAAAGTTGATCGATCAACTGCTGACAATAAAGTATCTAGTTTGAGTTCGAGATGAGTCCAACTTGCTAAAGCTGGTCTTAATAATTTGAAACTATTATCAACAAAAGCAGAATTATCTAATTCGTGAATTGATTTTTTTTTCAAGAAAAAATTGGTCTCTGGACCAAACTTAAAATGTACAGCTAAGCTTAAGAACATGTTGTATTTAGATATAAGTATCTATAATAAACTTCTAAAAATACCAAAAGTGCAAACGCCGAGACTCATAAATCAAAATATAAAACTAAATGAATTTTTGTGATACATCATCATAATCAGAAAAATAAAAATGTTTTGAAAAAATGAACAACCGCTAAACTTTTCCTAAAAACAAACTTTTTATTAATTCTATTAATTAAGGAAAAAGTATTTTCTTGCCAAATAAAACTCTTAGTATCGATTAGTTTTATGTACATTTCAACTGTCCGTCTTCATAGCAGTTAATGACAAATCATTGAAGCAAATTACCAAAAAGCACCGTATAACTCATTTCAGATCGTAAGTTTCTTTTTTTTATTGGTACTTGTGATTCTGTTCAATAATACATTTGATTAACAATACTTGAGAGTTAATCATTATCTTGAAAAACAATGAAACGGTAATTCCTTCCGACAATTTTTAATTTGTTATATTAAATTTATTTACATAACAAAATAAGAATACATTATCTCTTTCTCATTCTTGATCTTTGTTACAAGACTTTTCAGAAAATTTTATAAGATCTACAAAAGGTAAAGAGTTCCAAAAATTAGTTGGTGTAATTTCATCAGTAACATTCATTTGAACTTCATTAGGGCCTTTAATAGATAAGTATGTAAACTCCTTGGAATTGCTTACAGGTTGTACAGTAAAACCATTTATTTTTGGAATCGAACTATTAGCAAAAGTAAAAAACATATCAACCATCATGTTTTTAACTACTTCATCGTCTTTAGACAAATTTGCATTTATTTTGTGAGTTCCATTTATTACATCATAAAGAAGATGATTGTCTTCAGTATGAGTAACGCCAAGATCTAAATCTATACCTATCGACTTGAAGTAATCATCTGCAAAACTGTTTTTATATTCATAAACATAGGAATATACACTAGAATTTGCTACACTTGCTTGTATTCTGGAAGAGTTCTCAAAACTGTGTATAAACATTCTATCTCCAAACATCTTTATTACAGTTTTATAAGTATCTCTTCCCATTTTATCTTTCCCAAAATATTGTTCTCTAATTTCTTTAGCTATAAATTCTCTATCAGCTTCGCAAGCAGTATAATTGTAATCCATATAATAATGAGCCCATTTATCAAATCTTTCATCTAATACATCCAAATTAGAATATAACAGCATTACTGCTAAAGCTCCTTCTTCCGTACATGCAGATGTAAACCACGGCACATCATAAAAGTCTTTGTTCATCAATAAATTGTAAGGATAATCGTCTAAAAATGACGAACTTGATTTTTTCTCAACAATTGGTGCAAAAATCGGAGGAGGAAATCTATCAGCAGGTGAATTTAAATGATGGACGTTTTCCACAATTTCCTTAGCAGATTTGTTTTTCAAACAATCAATTAATATGCGGTTTGTACTATCGCTACATCCAACCAATGCTCCTAAAGCTTTAACTCTTTGCAATGCACCTGTTTGAATTGACCACGGCGTTAAAGCATTTCCACTTTGCGATACCCCACGATGAAACAATCCTTTGGACCATTTAGAAAAATAATGAAAATGAACAGATGCGCCTCCTGCTGAAGCTCCCGTAATAGTCACAGATTGAGGATTACCACCAAACTGTTTAATGTGATTTTGAATCCATTTTAGAGCCATCGCCTGATCTTTTAAACCATTGTTTCCTGGTACCACGTCATCCTCTGTGCTTAAAAATCCAAAAGCACCAACACGATAATTTAAATTAATGAATACTACTTCTCTGTCCATGAAAAAACTTGGTCCATTTAAATCTGGACTACCTCCCATGAACCCACCCCCATGAATGTGGATGATGACATCCAGGTTGTCGCTCGGGTTGGGATTTTCTCTAGGTACATACAGATTTAAATATAAACAATCTTCGGTACCGCTAGCTTCGTTAGATCCAGAAGTTTGTGAGCATATGTATTTTTTCTTGGCCTCCAAAGTAGTTTCCCAAGGATCAATATCGAGTGGACCTTCAAAACGTAATTCATTTACCGGTGGTTTCGCATAGGGAATTCCTTCAAATGCTGAATATGTACGGCCATCGTACGAAGCTTTATAGTACCCTTGAATATTACCTAAATCTGTTTTCACCAACGGTTGTCCGTTAAGTACGGTTGATAAACCTAAAAAAATTTAATATTAGAAAAAAATTTTAATTTTTTGAAAAGTATAGCATGAATAAATAAAAATATGTATTTTAAATTTCATACTTAACCAAATCAAGACCACAACATTATAATATTGTAGCATTGTTCAAATTAAATAATTATGTTTGCTACTAATTGCTATTATAAACTGTTGTGTAACTGTCGTCTTATCTTTAACTAAGTTAATCAACATAATTTTTTTTATAACGATAAACAATCCAATTGATAAATTTTCATCTTTTCAAAATGTTTTACCCACTAATAGTGAAAAACTTAAAAAGATTTGTTGTTATCGTCGACTATACACAAACATCGACTTATCTTAAAATTTAATAATTTGTAAAATTATTACTTTAATTTTTTTTGCCGTAATAATAAATTAATTAGTATCACTGGAAAATCTATACAATAAAAGCATTGATAAGGTTAAATTTAATCGGTAGTTAATTGAACAGTGATGATAAATTAGATAAGTAGGTACCTACAATTATTTAAGTATGTGTAGGTATGATACTTAAATAGGTCATATATCTAAATTTTATTCTAAATACAAATCTTCATTTCCTCATGGTTCAACTAGGAAAGAGAAGGTTGGAGATTAGAGATTAAAATTGTTAAAATGCTATATTTTTATGCAAAGAAAATTAAAATCTGTCGATTTTATTTTCAAATTGTACTTTTATATCATATGCTTCTTGATTATGATGATGAGAATCTAATAAGCTCGTACTGGTTATTGTGAATATTATTTTAAATGTATTCTACATCTATAAATATTAGAAGCAATTTTAAACTTTTTGGTCAAGTTCAGCCTGATCAAATTCACCCTACTTAAGCATACTTCAAATATCGCAACTTTTTTTAAATAGCAGATTGAAAATGGAAAATTTTTAAATTTTTTAATAATACTTGAATAAGGTAAGTATGTATTTCCATTTATTTATTAACATTCTATACGCGATGAATTGTCGCGACGATAAATTGTCGCGGCGATGAATTGTCCGCGATAAATTGTCGCGCGATGAATTGTCCGCGATGAATTGACGGTACACCGGTAGGTATAGTATACTTAACACAATAAGTTATAACAACATAAACAATACACAGGGAAAACGTTTTCTTTCCATAAAAAAAAAACTATTTTGTTTGTCCAAACAAAAATTTGTTTAAATCAAAATAAAATTTTTTTTTTATATTTTTTATATTTTTTTATATTTTTAAAAAATAAAACTAAAATAAAAAAACCAAGAAGTTTCGTTGAGTGAATACACGCAACTAATTTTTAGTTTTTTCAGTTCAAAGTTGTTTTGAATTAAATAAATTTTTAATATAAAATTAATTATTGAGCTTAGTGGACTAAAATCAAACTCAGTTTTTACGAAGTCGACGTTTCGAAGACTTTATGTCTTCATCTTCAAGACTAGAAGAGAAGCAACGTTACAATAAATAAAAACATTAAAACGCAATAATTATACCTAGTAAGAAAGGGGATGTCGAGCTGTTTGACTGTATAAACTTAGATGTTAAAAAATGAGAGTCACAATTGGTGACAGTCAAACAGCTCGACATCCCCCTTTTTTACTAGATATAATTATTGTGTTGTAATGTTTTAATTTATTGTAACGTTGCTTCTCTTCTAGTCTTGAAGATGAAGACATAAAGTCTTCGAAACGTCGACTTCATAAAAACTGAGTTTGATTTTAGTCCACTAAGCTCAATAATTAATTTTATATTATCAAAGTTTGGACGAGAATTTTATTATTAAATAAATTTTTGTTGGGCCAAAAATATTTTATTTATATTAAACAAAATTTATTTGGTTCAAAACAAATTATTTAAACAAAATTGTTTTTTTTTTATTCAAAGAAAACATTTCTACTGTGTAGGTTCAATGTGATTTAAAATAAAAATTGAGAATTATTACACCAATAAGTAGCATGAGGTTGCGATATTGCACCACTTACAGTTTGTTGTCAATCAGTACATACAAAAATATTATATTCAATCCTTATTATCTTTTAATTATCTTTCGGATTCTTTATCAATTATTTTATTAAATTATTATGTTTTATTAATATTTATACATTACTTCCGGATACCTAAAAGTAAGCTTATATAGATATGTGCGATACTTACAGCAGTAGCGTAGCGAAGCGTTCAGGGTGGCAATGCCCCGGGCGGCACTTCTGTAAAGGGCGGCAGGGTAAAACAAGCAGAATAAAATTATAATTTATTTATTTTAATTTCTTTTTAATAATTATTTTTAATAATAACTAATAAATTAATATAAGAAATACTCTTTTTGCTTAATTGCGAAAATAAGGGGGCGGCAAATTTAAGGTTTGCCGCGGGTGCCAGAAATCCACGCTATGCCACTGACTTACAAAAAAAGAAGATAAATCATATTGCTGAAGCAAATGTAATTTATTTGAGACAAATAAAAGATTGTTTTAACATAAGAACATTTTAATTAAATAAATATAACTAGTGTTTAATTTGCCTAATTTTATAAAATATTCAAAATATATGCATTGTCATGTTACAAAATCCTTTTTTTTTATAAATTTTGATATTTCAAGATTTGATTTGTTGTGTGAAATATTTTTGGATTGAATTTTATTTTAATGATTTTTAATTTATTATGAAAGGATAGGAAAGTCTGAACTTTGATTTATTTGTGCGTTTGAGTTAGTTTTGTAAATAATTTCATGTAAATATTGTAAAATTTTGAATTTGTGCGTCTTTCCACGCCAACAATTTTAAAATTACCTAAAATAGAAGAGTGAGCATAATGCTAGATTTGCATAGCGTAGTCGAAGGTTCGATCATCGACCAATAAGTATGAAATTTATAAAGATTTATTAATTGTGGGTAATAGAATACAAAAAGCTTTTCAATCTAGTCCGTTGAAGTGGTCGGACGTTCCTGCGAGAAGGTCCCGTGAAAGTATTAATTTAAAGTCTCACATTTCTGATTTTTGATTTTAATTTTGTGAAATAAAGTTTCAATTGAGTGAGTAATTTTATTGATATATTTTATTTGGAAGTTGTCCGAAGTTTATATATGTTACGATCAATGACGTAAATTTGGCATTGACGTCAATGACCGGGCAATGACGTCAATGCCCATTTACGCCGGCCATTAACGTCATTGACCGGCCATTGACGTCAACGCCCGTTACCGGTGGGCAATGATGTAAATATTTTCTTCTGATTGTAATATTTACGTCTTTGGCCGTTCAATGACGTTAATGGTCAAAAAAGATTGGACAATGATGATATTATGGAATAACTACTATAAAGAACAGCAAAATGACAACTTAAATTTGACAGCCAACTGGCAAGTAATATTTATGGGCATAATATATTATATTCATTGTATTATAAAACAATCATTTATTAACAAAAATAATACAAATTAAAAAATAATGAAATAAAATTTTTTAAATTAATCATTTTTGGGCATTGACGTCATTGCCCAACCTGTATTGGGCATTAACGTCATTGCCCGGTCAATGATGAAAAAACCACACATGAAATTTTAAATGTCAACATCTCCCAAAATGCATGGTCATTGACGTCAATGGCCGGTCAATGACGTCAATGCCCAACTAAGCTGGACATTGACGTTGATGTCCGGCCATTGACGTTAATGGACGAATTGTCATCATTGACCGTAACATATATAATCTAGAATATTTGGATAGATAGTAATCGAAATTTGAAATAATAAGTAAAATTGAAACAGTTTACTTAAAATTTTAATTTTGATTTCGATCGAAAAATAAATAAAAGTGAGAATGTCTTGCTAACGATCACTATAGTATATACATTGAAAAAACTTTTAATCGATAAGTAATAAATAAATTTTTTACCAATAATAATTATTGTTAATTTAGGTCGCAAGAATCTTCAGAAAATTGTAGGAGATTTACAATAGGCAGCGAATTCCAAAACTTAGTCGGCGTAATTTCGTCAGTGACATTCATTTGAACTTCGGTGGGACCCTTGATAGATAAATATGTAAACTCTTTGGAATTACTAACAGGTTGTACAGCAAAACCATTTATTTTTGGAATAGAATTTTTAGCATATGCGACATACATATCAAGCATCATGTTTTTGAGTATTTCATCATCTGTAGACAAATTAGCATTTATATGATGATCTTCATTTATTACATCATAAAGAAGCTGATTATCTTCGACATGACCTACTCCGAGATCTAAATCTATACCCATTTCCTTGTAGAATTTACCTACAAAACTGTTTTAGTATCCATAAAGATACGAATACACATTAGAATTGGCTACACTTGCATGAATTCTGCTCGAGTTTTCATAGCTGTGTATAAACATTCTATCTCCAAACATCTTTATTATCGACTTATAGGTATCTCTCCCCATTTTATCTTTTCCAAAATATTGTGATCTAATTTCTTTAGCTAAAACTTCTCTATCAGATTCACAAGCGGTATAATTGTAATCCATATAGTAGTGAGCCCATTTATCAAATTTAGCATCTAATCCATCTAAATCGTCGTACAAGAGCATTACCGCTAATGCTCCTTCTTCTGTACATGCAGATGAAAACCACGGCACATCATAAAAATCTTTGTTCATCAACAAATTTTAAGGATAATCGTGTAAAAATGACGAATTTGATTTCTTCTCAACAATTGGTGCAAAAATTGGTTCAGGAAATCCATCAGCCGGCGAAGTTAATTTCTGAACGTTTTCCACAATATCCTTAGCAGACTTTTCTTTTAAACAATTAATCAGTATTCGGTTTGTGATATCGCTACAACTCAATAATGCTCCTAAAGCTTTAACTCTTTCCAACGCACCTTTTTGAATAGCCCATGGTGCTAATGCATTTCCGCTTTGCGATACTCCACGGTGAAACAACCCTTTAGACAATTGAGAAAAATAATGAAAATGAATAGATGCACCTCCTGCTGAAGCTCCCGTAATAGTTACAGATTGAGGATTACCACCAAACTGCTTAATGTGCTTTTGAATCCATCTTAGAGCCATGGCTTGATCTTTCAAGCCATTATTTCTTGGTACCACCTCGTCTTCTGTGGTTAAAAATCCAAAAACTCCTACACGATAATTTAAGTTAACAAATACTACTTCTCTGTCTATAAACAAACTTGGGCCACCACTATCTGGTGTACCTCCCATAAACGCTCCTCCATGGATGTAAACGATAACATCTAAGTTGTGGTTTGGACTGGGATTCTCTCTAGGTACAAACACATTTAAATACAAACAATCTTCTGTACCTTTGAATTCACTAGATATATAAATTTGTGCGCACACGTATGTTTTGTTGGCTTCCAAAGTTTCTTTCCAAGAATCTGTCTCGATAGGTTCTTCAAAACGTAATTTATCTATCGGTGGTTTTGCATAAGGGATTCCTTTAAATGCTGAATATGTACGTCCATCGTAAGAAGCTTTATGGTACCCTTGAATATTTCCTAAATCTGTTTTCACCAAAGGTTGTCCGTTAAGTAAGCTTGATAAACCTAAAAAAATATTTATATAAAAAAATATAAAAAAATCTTTGAAAAATATAGTAGGTAGATATAAATAAATAAAAATATAATGTATTATATAGGATTCAAAAAAATAACTATTTATGGTACAAGTGTGTTATATGACAAATAAGTCACGAGAGAAAGTTTAACCCTCTCGGCCCGGCCTCGCGGGCTATTTTCTTAGTGACTTATTTGTTATTAACACACGCGTGGCATATAAGATTTTATCCAATATCTCGAAATAATAGTTTAAAATGTATTTATTTGTTTTGACATTTGACGTTTTAAAATGTCAGATTTAAATTATGAAAACTAGTATAAAGTAGGTGTAATATATAATTAGGCATAATTAAAGTACAACCCAAATAAATTTGCCGGTGCGTCATTGTTTAAAATGGTACGAATCAAGCTGGAAATCACTAGTCAAATAAGTGCTTTTTAAAGTGCATTTTAATTTTAATACATCGTAGTTTCTCTTTTCGTCACAATTTGAAACAATGTAAATGGCACTGTCAAAGTGTTGCAGGTTATAAACAACAATAAAAACCTAACCTAACTGCATAAAATATAGCACTACGTGATTCAGACATACTAATTTTTTATTGTTATGTTTTTATAATGTACAATATTAGTAACGTACGTCTTTTATTCGTTTCGGTTAGCTAGACATACAAATATTTTTGCACTCATTTAAATTATATTCATGTCCATATTCACAAACGTTCGTAAAAATTTTAACGTTCAGACTATGGACATCAGTACCTATGTCATTTCTTAATCAGAATTTCGTGACGTAGCGGCACAGATATTTGAATCGTAGTTTATTAAAAATGTGAGTGAGTTATAATGTTAACCCCACTCATAAGTTACATAAGTCACTAATGAGTTATATGTTATTTTTTCCACTACTAGTCATATAGGCTATCATTATAGCTTAATCAAGTCGCACGTGAAGTGACGCATTTTAGACAAGTGGTAAATAATTTTTTCATTATATACTACTAGTAAATAATGAACATATTGATATTTTTCTATCGTTTAGCAACTATTTACAAGAAAAATTTTGTTAGAAAACGATTTTGTATAACCAAGAGATGCTATTTAATTACATTTAAACTATTCAAAACGTTTTTTTAATAGATTAATTTCATTTTAAACATTTTCAAAAAACTCGAATTAATTATGACAGGAGCGCTAAGCGCCATCTCTTGTTAATTTGAGAAACCGCAATTTAAAACATGTTAAGGTATCATTAAACGTGAAAAATCACAAGTTTATTGAATAATTTCAGTATTTTAAGACTAGGAAATGCAAAACAATACTTTTGAATAACATCGATGACTTCTATCCATAATTTTAAACAAAAAAAACTCAGTGAACGACTTTCAAAAACTAAATTTGTCATCAACTGTCAAAACAACAAAACAAAACAAAACCGTTTATATATTTTAAATTTAGAATTTTTTTTATTAATAAGAATTTTTAAAAAATGGCAATAAATCTAGTAGTGGAAAAAATTGTATATAAACCACTGTTGTGAAGATCATTATAGCCTACGCGCCTTATATTCCGAGGTGAGAAGCGCCGATCATGGCGCTAGGGCTATAATGACTGTCTTCACAACCTTGGCCTATAATATACTATTACTTATTTAAAAAACCATAGTTATACCTCTATTATTGCGAGATATTGGATAAAATATTTATTTTATAATTCATACTTAACCAAATCACGAACACAACATAGTATTGTATCATTGTTAAAATTAAAGAATTGTATAGCTTTTGCACCTAATTACTTTTATTTTCTATTATTGCTATTATAAACTGTTGTGTAACTGTTGTCTTATCATTAACTAAGTTAATCAACACAATTGTAGTAATTAATTTAATTGTAAAACATAATTTATAACGATAAACAATCTCATCGATAAATTTTCATCTTTTCAAAATTTTTATCCACTAATAGTGAAAAACTTGAAAAGTTTTTGTCGTTATCGTCGACTACACAAACATCAGCTTATCTAAAAATTTAATAATTTGTAAAATAATTACTTTAATTTTTTTTTACTTTTCCATAATAATAAATCAAGTTAATAATTAATAAGTATCAAAGAAAAATCTATCTAAACAAAAGATTCATTGAATGGCGATGATAAATATGTATATTAGAGTGATCCTTAAATTGGTCATAAGTATCTAAATTTTATTTTTAATATAAATTTTCATTTCTTCAAGGTTTAACTAAGAAAGGGAATTGGTTTAAAATGCTATCTTTTTACGCAAATAAAATTAATTTTTTAAATTTGAGAAATTCATTTGATTGAAAAATCAATTTGACAGAGATAGTTTTGATGAACAAGATCAGTAAATCATATTGCTGAAGCAAGTTTGGTAATTTATTTGAGACAAATAAAAAATTGTTTTAACATAGGAAAAGTTTAATTGAATAAATATAATTAGTGTTTAATTTAATTTTTAACCGACTCCAAAAAAAGGAGCAGGTGATGTGTTCGTCTATATGTATTTTTATATTCAAAAAGTCAACATCATCCGAATTCTTTTGAATATTATCAGAGAAGGTTGGATAATAATAATGAGCATGTTGCAAATAAATACATTTGTCACACTTTTCACAGAATTTACGACTTTTCCTTCTTTTAGAGCAAAGAACACCGTGTCTCTTCTTGTATTGGACGAAGTAGTTTCAAAGCCCTTTTATTGGCTGTCAATTCAAGTTTTTTAAACACATGTCGATGTCTTTTCATATTTTAGACAGCTACTGATGATATGGTGAAATTTATTTAAATGGTTCTTTTCTTATCTTTGTTTAAATGTTCACTCGGGCCTGCTAGGCCCTACGTATGCACTTGAGGGATAATATTTAATAAACAAGAACTTAACACTTAGAACAAATGTTGTAATAAAAAATGTTTTATTAATTATGGTAGTATTTCCTATTAATTGTAATAAAATCTCTAGTCCCAATGGTAAAAAATTTAACATAATATTTAGAAATACAAATGACATTATAAAATATTGACAAAATCATTATAAAATACGCACAAAATACCACAAAAATATAGTAGCTATATGAACTACTTTTAAAGACATAATTATGTTAAATTTAAACTTTTTTTTGAAGTTAAATGATTTTGGATTTGTTAGGTAAAATAGTTTTTTGGTTTTGATTTTGGATGTTTTTAAATTATTGTAAATACGAGATTTGGATTTTTTTATATTTAAATTTGGATTTGTTAATAATTTATTGCCATATTTTCTAAATTTTTGAATTTGGTGAGTCTTTTCGTGCTAGTACGTTGTGTTGGTACGAAAAAAGAAGATACTCGCCTCTTCCAACTTGGTCCGCCGAGGTGAATGGACGTATTTTTTTGGAAAAGTCCTGATTTTTTTAATTTGCATCTTTAGTTTGAGATTTATGATATAATTTTGAGAGTAAAATTGCAATTAATGTGGATAATATTTTTCATTTTATTTAATTTAGAAACTGTCCAAAATTTGTACGACATTTGAAATTGTTTGATTTTTGGATTTGGAAAGTTAAATTAAAATTGGATCCGTTGATTAATTAATAAATGAATGATAAGATTGAATGATTGGAAATTAAAGGTTTCAATGGTAAATCAAATAATTAAAATTGGTAAATTGCAAGGCGCGGTAAAATTTGTATTTGCGGCGAGCAGTTGGGTTGATATCCGATACTTACAATTATCGTTCCATTTTAGTAAAAATTTATTTGAAAATTAGTTTACAAATTTGATTTAGATTTATTAAAATTATTATGGTAGTTTGGAAAATTTGTTTGGAATTGGAATCGTCGCGAAACGTTGTAATAAAAAAGCAACCCACTACCGAGAAGTTTCGCTCACCGACTTGAACGCTAGCTGGGCAACCCAAAGGTAGCAAACAAAGTTGGACATTTTTTTTAACTTTCCACTGCAATATATTGTCGTTTTCCAAAATGTAATTTTTATTTTGAATAATTATGACATTTATTTTGTGCTTCGATTCTTAACTATGTTTTTATTTGTAAAATTTGTGAATATTTGAAATGTCTCGCCTTTCCTGCCTGCAAGTCAAGTTGGTGAAAATGGAAAAGAAGGACTACGCTTTTGTGCCATAGCCGTCGACCAAGCGGAGATGGGACAACTGGCCGAATCGCGACGACCCTACCTCTATATCGAAATAAGATAATAAAATATGTGTGTGAACTTAGCCCCGCACTTTTTATAAAAATAATTTTTGAAAGTTGGTCTTGGTTGTTCCAGGTTTATTCTATATTTTTCCAAAATATCTTTTCGCAAATTGAAAAAATAGTGCAAGAAATCGCGAAAAATTGTTTTATGAGTTGGCCCCGCACTTAAAAAAAAATTGATTTTTGAAAGTTGTTCCAGGATGTGCTGGGTTTGTTCTACATAATATATTGTTTCCGAAAATCCTTTTCTTATATTCAAAATTAAAGTCACGAGAGAGAAAGCAATATTTTTACGATCAGTCCTGCACTTTGAAAAAATTTGATTTTTGCAAGTTGTTCCAGGTTGATCTAGGTTTGTTCTATATTGTTCTAAAATATTCATTCAATACGCTAGTTGCATAGCTCAAGTGGCGCCGTCCTGACGGCGTAAGTTGAAAATAGAGGGGTGTCAAGTGTAAACGGTTTAAATCCTAGTGAAAGTGAAAGTTGCGTGCTTTCTGGTGAGAATAAAATATGGCAAGTCTTTGTTAAAAAATTCAAAGTATTTTTGAAGATATTCAAAAAGACAATATGGATTTATTCGGTTTTGCTCAATTATGTATACTTTGAGGCCCTTTTACTATACGATACATACGTTTTAGCTGCAAAATGAGTATGGCAATGGAAAGCTGGCATTCGAGTTATATAAAAATGATGTCTAACTCATTTTTTTTTTACAAAAATGGATTTATTCGCTTTTGCATGAAAGCTCCTCAAATTATGTCATTTTTACATTTAATTACTTTTTCTTTTTCTAATTACTGTAGTCTTGAGTGAAACGGTTAGTATTAGTTGTCAAACAGATCCCGAAGATTATATTGAAGACAATAACCCAAAAGCAAATGTGTTATTTTGTTGGAATGGTGGAAAAAATGCAGCTTCCACCCAGACGAATATTCATATTGGGAAGCTGACGACTGAGAAAATTATAGTCAATGGCCATAAAATTGTACACGATAAAAGAAGTGGACCGGATACGATACAAAATCCTGGATTTGCAGGATTTTCTAACCTGCTTATTACAAAGTGTTAAGTAAAGAAAACAGACTATTACTTTTTCTAATGAAAATGAAATTAGGTATTTCTTTTTGTACGTTCGCTTGCCTTTTTCAGATACACGCTTCTACTGCGTCAAAGATTTTCTTTGAAATGTTGGGAAATTTAACAAAAAAAACAAAGACCTGGATTTTTTGGCCATCTAAAGAAGCTGTAAAGAAAAATCTACCTGCCGCATTTCAGAAGTATCCAAATTGTAGGTGCATAATCGATTGTACTGAAATATTCACTGAAACACCACCGACTGTTGAGCAACGAGTGCTTATGTATTCAAATTATAAATCCCGTTTCTCCGTTAAATATTTAGTTGTAATGGTTTTATTTGCAAGATTTCCAAAGGATATGGAGGAAGGGCTACTGCTAGCTATATTACGAATGACAGTGGATTTCTACAATTGATAGAAGCTGAAGACACAGTTTTAGCAGATAAAGGTTTCCCTCAGATCAAGTCGGAGTTATTAAAACGCAATGCCGTATTGGTTACACCTCCTTTTGCGTTTGATCCACAATTTACCAACGAACAAGTAGAAGAAACTTACAAGATAGCATCTGTTAAAATGCACGTAGAGCGAGCCATTCAAAGAATAAAGGTGTGCAATATTTTGAACTTAATAAATGTGGAGCTCTTACCTTATATTAAATTCAATTATGTACATGTGTTGTATTATTGCTGATTGTAAGTCTCCATTAATCAAAAATTCACAAAATGACTAATAAAATTATATATATTTTTTTATTGTACAAGAAGTGGAATACAATATTGTAAATAGAACTATTCTATTTTCGGAATTAATTCTTTTAAAAAAATTGCGACCAAACTCATACTATTATACTCAGATATTTAATTTAAGATATGGATAAATTTGTATAATAAATTTTGGCACCTCAAACTTGTCAAAATTTCCCTGCGAGATGGCGCTTCGTACGCCAATTGGAGGTACGCAACTAGCGTATAACTGAAATTTTAACACGAAAAACACCAACAGATGGCGATACATTACTTATTGTTTAAAAATTTACTAAAAGCTGCTACCTTTTACTACAGCTTTACTACCCTACTATATTGAAAATCCTAAAGTCACTGCAGGAAGCAGGAATTCAAAGTGATGTACTCATAAAAGTTGAAAATATTGCTTTGAAATTTAGCAATAGTAGTTTTGACTTTATTTGGAAACCGAACCGCTATTTTTTAGTGCTATTTTTTTACAATTAAAAGGTAATATACTAAGGAAATCTACCAAAAATAAAGGTGGGTGAGACCCATATACTCCACCGTTAAGAAAACATAGGTTGTTGTTCAAAAATCTATACCAACAAGACCAAAAGTCACTGCAGAAATTTCTAATAAATTGCTTTAGTACTTCAATAATTAAGAAAGTAATTACTTTAGCACCACAATATTTCGGTAATATATTAACTGCTTGGAGATTAGTCAGTTCGTATTAATAGTATTTTACGAATGAAAATAGTATTACGAATGAAAATAGTATTACGAATGAAAAATGAAATATTATAAGTATTACATATAATACAATCTATTGCAATGTCCTGAAAGTTTCGTCAGTCAACCTGGGACGTATTTGAAAATCTAATTTTTAGGCACCAGGCACAGCTTGTAAAATTAAAAAATTTTGCCAACTTAAAAAACGGTTTTTCGCAAAAAATTCATAAAATGCAAAGAGACCAAAGAGTTGGTCAGCGGCGAATTGGACTCGCGGCGACTTGACTGCGACGAGTTGTCCTATCTCAGAACATCGACCAAGGCAAAGAGTATGTAGATATAGAGGGACAGCCATTAACAAATATTTGTCACAAGTTTTTGTTAATGGCTCAGCTACGCCATCTAGTAGACGGTGTGATCTCTACGTTTTAATTTTTAATTTATGGCAGATCCTTTATATACAGGGGGGTATTTTTACAAAAATAAGTTTTTACATGTTAATTTCCTATGTTCAGCTAACTCATTCAGCACCCTGTATATAGAGGGCCAAAAATAAAGACGTAGAGATAACCCCCTCCACTAGATGGCGTAGCAGAGCCATCAAGAAATACTTGTGACAAGTATTCCCATAAGAGCTGTCCCTCTATATATACATACTCTTTGACCAAGGTGATTGTGAAACCAAAAGTCACTGAATATTTGTTATTTTGTATATAAAGTTTGGGAGATTTTTTTGATATTTTGTCAATTAAGCAAGTTAATTTGATGTGAGTGATTTTATTTCAAAATTTGGATTGATTTGTTTCAATTTGGACGAGTTGTAAAATTTTTTTTTTTTTTTTAGGGTGATTTTAATGAAATATTGATGGATAATATGAAGATTGCTGGTAGTGATTAGGAGATAAAATTAATATGGTTTGAGAGGATTTTTGATTTCATTGAATTGATAAATTTAAAAACAAATTTTCAAAGAAAAGGCATAACGAGATACGAGCGAGGAGTGAGGTTTGTTAAGATGATAAAATTATTTAAAAAAATTGAATATTTTAATAAAAATTTCGAATTGGTTGTAAATATTTGGATTTCGATAATTAATAAGAGCTTCGTGCTTGAAAATAATAGATAACTGATGGTAAAACTTTTTTATTGAATTTTATATCAAAAATTTATTGCCTCAGATCATTACAATATGTATACTAAGTACTTGAAAAAACTTTTAACCAATAAGTAACAAATAACTTTTTGACCCATAGGTAATAATAATAATTATTGTTAATTTTTGTCACAAGAATCTTCAGAAAATTTTATGAGATCTACAATAGGCAGCGAATTCCAAAACTTAGTCGGAGTAATTTCATCAGTAACATTCATTTGAACTTCGGTGGGACCCTTGATAGATAAATATGTAAACTCTTTGGAATTACTAACAGGTTGTACAGTAAAACCATTTATTTTTGGAATAGAATTTCTAGCATATGCTACATACATATCAAGCATCATGTTTTTGAGTATTTCATCATCTGTAGACAAATTCGCATTTATATGATGGTCTCCATTTATCACATCATAAAGAAGCTGTTTATCTTCGGTGTGACCAACTCCGAGATCTAAATCTATACCCATTTCCTTGTAGAATTTGCCTGCAAAACTGTTTTCGTATCCATAAAGATACGAATACACATTAGAATTGGCTACACTTGCATGAATTCGGCTGGAGTTTTCATAGCTGTGTATAAACATTCTATCTCCAAACATCTTTATTATCGATTTATAAGTATCTCTCCCCATTTTATCTTTTCCAAAATATTGTGATCTAATTTCTTTAGCTAAAAATTCTCTATCAGATTCACAAGCGGTATAATTGTAATCCATATAGTAATGAGCCCATTTATCAAATTTAGCATCTAATCCATCTAAATCGTCGTACAAAAGCATTACCGCTAATGCTCCTTCTTCTGTACATGCAGATGAAAACCACGGCACATCATAAAAATCTTTGTTCATTAACAAATTGTAAGGATAATCGTGTAAAAATGAGGAATTTGATTTCTTCTCAACAATTGGTGCAAAAATTGGTTGAGGAAATCCGTCTGCTGGCGAATTTAAATGTTGAACGTTTTCCACAATATCCTTAGCAGATTTGTTTTTCAAACAATCAATCAATATTCGGTTTGTGATATCGCTACAACCCAGCAATGCTGCCAAAGCTTTTACTCTTTCCAACGCACCTTTTTGAATAGCCCATGGTGCTAAAGCATTTCCACTTTGCGATACTCCACGTTGAAATAACCCTTTAGACAATTGAGAAAAATAATGAAAGTGAATTGATGCACCTCCTGCTGAAGCTCCCGTAATAGTTACAGATTGAGGATTACCACCAAACTGCTTAATGTGATTTTTAATCCATTTTAGAGCAATGGCTTGATCTTTTAAGCCATTATTTCCTGGTATCACCTCGTCTTCTGTGGTTAAAAATCCAAAAACTCCTACACGATAATTTAAGTTAACAAATACTACTTCTCTGTCCATAAACAAACTTGGGCCACCACTATCTGGTGTACCTCCCATGAACGCACCTCCATGGACGTAAACGATAACATCTAAGTTGTCGTTTGGAGTGGGATTCTCTCTAGGTACATACACATTTAAATATAAACAATCTTCAGTACCTTTAAATTCACTAGATCTATAAATTTGTGCGCATACATATGTTTTGTTGGCTTCCAAAGTTTCTTTCCAAGGATCTATCTCGATAGGTTCTTCAAAACGTAATTTATCTACCGGTGGCTTTGCATAGGGTATTCCTTTAAATGCTGAATATGTACGTCCATCGTAAGAAGCTTTATGGAATCCTTGAATATTTCCTAAATCTGTTTTCACTAAAGGTTGTCCGTTAAGTACTGTTGATAAACCTAAAAAAATATTTATATAAAAAAAATAAAAATGGGTGAAAAATATAGTAGATATAAATAAATAAAAATATAATGTAAGATTCAAATAAAAATATGTATTTTATACATAGTTCATACTTAACCAAATCACGACCACAACATAGTATTGTAACATTGTTAAAATTAAAGAATTGTATAGCTGTTGCACCTAATAACTCTTATTTTTTCTATTATTGCTATTATAAACTGTTGTGTAACTGTTGTCTTATCTTTAACTAAATTAATCAACATAATTTTTTTTATAACGATAAACAATCTCATCGATAAATTTTCATCTTTTCAAAATTTGTATCCACTAATACTGAAAAACTTGAAAAGTTTTTGTCGTTATCGTCGTCTATACATCAAACATTAACTTATCTTGAATTACTTTAATTTTTCTTTACTTTTCCATAATAATAATACAAGTTAATAATTAATAAGTATCAATGAAAAATCTATCTAAACAAAAGATTCATTGAATGGCTATGTGATTATGTGATATACTATATAAGTATCTAAATTTTATTCTTAATATAAATTTTCATTTCCTCAAGGTTCAACTAAGAAAGGGAATTAGTTTAAAATGCTATCTTTTCACGCAAATAAAATTAAAAAACAATAATGTCTAATTACATTAAACGGAACAGCAAATAGTACTATGTTTAAAATAATAATGTTAAAATGTGAAAATGCGTACCTATAGATAAACGAAAATATGTTAATTTAACAGAGAGAAAAAAAAGTTAACAATTTTTGAAAAATCAGTATATATATCCCGAGTGCATGCCAAATACCTGAATACCTGAGCGCACGAGCGGAAATATTCTGGTATGGCATGCACGATATTGGAAGAGTATTTCTCTCTGAAAATTTCTATTTGTTCAATCCTGTTATTGAAACATGTCGTTTCTTACTTGGATACGGAACTAGAAACCGTTTGTTTTACTCACTCAAATTATATCTATGGTAACGAGTGGGCGAAAGACTTTTCACCCACTAGTGAGTGAAAAATGCAGTCATTCATTAACCTGCCTACGTTCTTTATAATAATATTAAAATGTTTTAAAACCAAAGCTAACTTTTTTTAAAATTATTTTGCGCGCAAAATGCGCGCTATCGATCTAAAATTTTGCATAAAGCTTCCTACGACAAATTGCTACGAGGGGTTGAGTACGAGCAAAGGGGGGTAAATTTTTAGCTCAGTTTTTCGATATCTAACGCCGTTTTCGAGTTATTGCAAATTCAAAATCTCAAATTTAATTATTGATGACACGAATTATAATAAATTGTATTTTCATAAATTTTTTAGATTTATAAGTGCAGGATTGAACAAAACGCTATACATAACTCGTGGATAAACCCTTTCGCTCACTTATTTGCCTATGCACACTCGCCTGTCGGCTCGCGTGCAAAACTGGCAAATGCGTGAGCGAATCTTTCGGTTTCTCCACTAGTCATGTAATATACTAATCTTTTCCAAATTGTGGAAAAAGGTAAAGTTGAAAGTTTTTTAATTGTCAGTTTGACATTTGAATTTTAACAATGTAAATAAATTATGACAAATCCAAATTAATATGCATACCTGGAGCGACCGAAAACAAAAATTCTTACTAAGCAACATAAACAATAATAAAAAATAAATTTGTAAATTAAAAATGTATCTATTTAAAATATGAGTTGTAAACGCTTCGGAAGTAATTCGTTGAAAGAAATTGATGTATGTATTGGAAATCTTACTCCTGCAAATACGCGAAAATCAAACATTTCCTCGTGGAAACTGTTTGAAGAATTTTGTTATGATAAAGGTTATGTATTGGATGAAAAAATGCCTGTTCCAAAAACTGCGGATTGTTTGAAAGATTTTGGCTTTAACATGAAAAAGCAAAACGGCGATAATTACAAAGAAGGAGTCGTAAAAACACAGTGGAACAGAATAGCTAAAATGTTACAAGAAAAGTTTTACAAAGACTTTAATATTTCTTTTGATCCATTTAAGGATGTTGTCTTTCAAAATGCGAGAAATGATCGAGACGCCAAAAGAAAGGAACTACAGGCATTTAGCGATAAAAGAAAATGTAGTTCTGGAACTTTTAGCTCAGAAGAGCACGAAAAAATGATAAATATGTGGGATGAAAATACTCCAGAAGGGTTGCAGCGTAAGTTTTACCATATTGTGTCCTATGAACTGGCTTTTCGAGAGGGTGAAGCAGTAAACTGCCTAACAACGTTCTTTAAGGAAGAAAACAATAACTTTGGCAAGCCTACAGGACGAATTATTTGTAATCCAGTCTTTAACAAAACCGCTCAAGGTGGGGCGCGTCGATTGACTGAAAATAAATGGCTGGTTGAAAATAAGAAAAATTCTGATCGATGTCCAGTAAGGTACGTTAAATCTATGAAAAATTTTATTAAATTAATTTAATTATTTGAAAATATTTTACAGATTATTTCATAAATTGATAGAGAAAAGAGGAAAACACATTACTACAAGTCGCCTTTTTCTAACTCCGAATCCTTTATGAAAACAACAAAATTCAATTGGTTTCTATAAAAATTCGCCTGTCGGAAGGAATATAATATCAAAGTGGACTGCGATGGCAGCAGAGAATATAGGATTAGATGCAAAACGATTCAAAATTACAAACCACTCAAATCGTTCTACAGCAGTTTCAAATTTAGCGAAAAATGGAGTAGGAGAACATCAGATTGAAAAAATCACAGGGCACAGTAGTGTGAGTTCGATAAATTCGTATTTAAAACTGGACGAAGAATATCACACAGAATTAGTTTTGAAAATGCGTCACCAAGAAGTATCAAAATCAAGTACTACTGGAAATCTTGAAAGGGGGACCTCGAGCAACAAATTTGGCGTTACTTACAATAATTGCGTTTTTAATTGTACAAATTGTAATTTTAATAAATAAATATTAAGTTTCAAAATAAAACTTCATTTCTGACAAAAATTGAAATACCCGAGTATTTGCACTAGTGCAGAATACCTGTAGGAAACAGCCCCGGCCCGAGGGCGTTAGCCCGAGAACAGGCCGGGGCTGTTTCCACGGGTACGGCACGAGAAAAAAGGTGACGCTTAAGGAAGTAGAGGGGAACGCGTAGACAAAATTTCGTTTGGAAAAATTTCTTTCGTTTTCGAAATAATACGATCTTTAATTTTTCGTTGCACCGGATACAGGCACGTCGGTACCTGTTTCCACTTTTTGTACTTTTTTTTACACTTTTCTTTTATTTTCGTCGCCCGTTGCGAAAAATTGGTTTTTTTTGTTTTTCGAGTCGTCGCAATTTTTCTGGAATCTCGTTAATCCATTCCAGTTACAATTTTTTTTTGGAATTTCGACTCAAAATTTGTTGTGCGCCTGGCCGAACGAAATCGGTGAGGGTTTACTTGGTGGCAGGGGAAATTTTTTCGCTCGGTTTTTCGTCATCTCGCACCGTTTTCGAGTTATCGCAATTTTTAGAGAATCACGTTAATCCATTCATGCGCGTCTGGAGTGCTGTACTCGCTGATACTTCCCTGCCATTTGTTTAAAATAAAAAAATAGAGTGATTTTATTGGTAGAAATTTTCAGAGGGAAATACTCACAGTTGTAGTTTCTTCGGAATTAATTTTCAAAGTTAACTTTGCTCTATTTTTGCTCACAGTAGGGTAACCCTTTAATATTTAATCGACAACAACTTAACATTTAGATAAAATGTTTTATTAATTATGGCAGTATTTCGTATTAATTGTAATAAAATCTCTACTCCAAATGGTAAAAACTTTAACATAATATTTAGAAATATAAATGACATAAAATATTGACAAAATCATTATAAAATATAGACATAATATCTCAAAAATATAGTAGCTATATGGACTACTTTTTAAGACATAATTATGTTAAATTAACACTTTTTTTTTAAAGGACGAGGTTCTGTGTTCGTTTGTATGTCATTTTTTTATTTGTGTTCACGCATAACTTTTGTGTTTATGAACCGTTAATGATTCTTATTGCGTTGGATTCAGCATAGTACCAAAGTGGTCCCATGTTAATTCAGTTCGTATGTGACCTTGAACTTCGAAAATACAGCTGGAGCAGTATCATTACAGTACAGTAGAAATTAATAAAAAAAATGTATAGTGATTGAGGCATTGCTAAGTTTATAACAATCCCAGAATAACAAGGTAAATACCCAACTATGGTAAATGACATGCTGGACTGGACTGGGCCAGTTGCGAAGGCACACAACGGAACTCCATATTTGCTCGAGTTGTAATTTTTTTAAAAGTAACACTTTAAAACAAACAAAACATTTTTTTTGTAATTCGGTGCGTATACGCACCATTGGCCGTGAATGGGGAGGCTACTTTAGGTTTATAACAATCTCAGAATATGGTACATAGGTACTTAATGCTTCTGTCTTCATCTTTCGTTTCAACTAGCCATTGTTCCCTTATTAGAGAAGTATCCTCATTAGATCTACTCATCACTTAAAAGTGTGAAATAAAAAAATTTTTAATAAAAAAGAAAACCGACTTCAAAAAAAAGTTAACTAAAAAGCAAAAAATAAATATTTTTATTCACAATAATTTAATACTTACTATTTGTTGTTCCGTTTAATGTAATTAAGAAATTATTGTTTATAATATAATTATTAATTGATTTCTAATTATGAGTCGATGTCAAGTAAAACATAATTCGCCAGTAACTATAAGACAAATCGTCGCGTGAGGTAAAAGTAACTGCTTGGTTAGAGCAAAACTTAAATCTGATTTAAGTCCGAGGTCGGGCGAAATACGACTACAGGACTACAGGCATAAGTATATAGGATTCCTATGTACTTGCTATTGCTTTTACTTGGCACCGACTTCATAATTATATTATGAAGCAATTAATAATTATATATTAACCAATAATTTCTTAATTACATTAAACGGAACAACAAATAGTAAGTATTAAATTATTGTGAATAAAAAATATTTATTTTTTGCTTTTAGTTAACTTTCTTTTGAAGTCGGTTTATTTTATTAAAAATAGTTTTTATACGTAAGTACAGGGTGGCTCAATTTTGATGCCTCTTATGGGGAAATAGGTAACTATTCTCGATCTCTTTTTATGAGAAAAGCTGAATGGCCACAACCGGAATTAGTTATCTTTTTTCGTTTTCGAGTTATGGCCAAAAGTTCGCTTTTTCAACTGTTCGTTAAATGTCTATATCTCGGTTGTTTGTAACGTTATAGAAAAAGTATTTACACCTTCTTCAAACACTTTTTTAAGTGGAATAAACTGGGCTAAACAATTTTTAAATATTTTCGTTTGTTTCCGAGTTATAATATAAAATTGTGTTTCTTTAAATGAAAACCATAGATGGCTATGACATATTTAAATAGAGTTTTTTATCCTCTTTTCAATTATACAGGGTGCTGAATGACTTAGCCGAACATAGTAAATTAACATGTAAAAACTTATTTATGCAAATTCCTGCTTCCCTAATTATTTTAGAGCAAAAATGAAATAATGCAGAAATATAAACTACGAATGATAAGAGTATTAGAGTTCTTCTAACTTTTACTTAAAAAGCCAAAAAATGCTTTTGAAATTGTTAAAAGTTTCGTTTATCGGACTGGCCATGAAAGTTTCCATGGTAATTTTTTTGGAAAATATAAATTAAATTGAATTTATTACATGGCCCGTGCAATAAATGCAAATTTTAACAATTTCGAAAGCATTTTTTGACCTTTTAAGTAAAAATTAAATGAAATCTAATGGTTTTATCATTTGCAGTTTATATTTCTGCATTATTTTTGTGTCTTTCATTTTTTTTCTAAAATAATTAGGGAAGCAGGAATTTGCATAAATAAGTTTTTACATGTTAATTTCTTATGTTCGGCTAACTCATTCAGCACCCGGTATTATATAACATGTAGGGCGAGATACTCGCCTCTTCCAACTTGGTCCGCCGAGGTGAATAGAGGTATTTTTTTGGAAAAGTCCAAAAAAAGGAAAAAATTTGAAAAATTAGTTTACAATTTAGATTTAGATTTCTGTGTTGACGGCGAAAAAGTGCTTAAGTCAATATTTCTCAAACTGAGATAATGACAAAAACAAATTTAAAGAGGGAAAAGGGAATAACTGCAATTATGTGTTTTATTCGGTTCAAAATTGTACTATGCTGGTGTACAAACGATATTAACTAGAATTAAGAAATATTACACTTATAAAAAACAATAAAAAGTAACATACTTTATGATAAGCAGAAATAGCATATTTTTCAAAAATTAAGTTTTGACATTTGACTTATGCAAAATGTATTTAATTAAAATTTTAGCTCAATATGTACACTGTCACTTAAATAGTTATACCAAAAGAAAGAGCTAGTTTTACTCTATCATATTAAGTCAAAACTTCAATTTCGCAAAAACATGACTTAAGCACTTTTTCGCCGACAACACAGATTTATTAAAATTATTATGGTAATTTGGAAAATTAGTTTGGAATTGGAATCGTCGCGAAACGTTGTAATAGAAACGCAATCCACTACCGAGAAGTTTCGCTCGCCGACTTGAACGCTAGCTGGCAACCCAAAAGTACTAAAGGAAGTTAGAATTTTTTTTAACGCTTTACAGCAATATATTGTCGTTTACCAAAATGCAATTTTTATTTTAAATAATTATGATATTTATTTTGTGCTTCGATTCTTAATTATGTATTTATTTGTAAAATTTGTAAATATTCGAAATTTCTCGCCTTTCCAGCCTGCAAGTCAAGTTGGTGGAAATGGAAAAGAAGGACGACGCTTTTGTCGTCGACCAAGGAGAGATGGGACAACTGGCCGACTCGCTGCGATCAACTCGCGACTACCCTATCTCTACATCAAAATAGGATAATAAAATATGTGTGTGAACTTAGCCCCGCACTTTATATAAAAATAATTTTTGAAAGTTGGTCTAGGTTGTTCCAGGTTTATTCTATATTGTTCAAAAATATCTTTTCGCAAATTGAAAAAATGGGGCAAGAAATCGCAAAAACCGATTTTTGAGTTAAGTGGTTTGTTAAGAAGGTACAATTATTTAAAAATTTTGATATATTTTAATAAAAATTTCGAATCGGTTTTAAATATTTGGATTTTGATAATTAATAAGAGCATCGTGCTTGAAAATAATAGATAACTGATGGTAAAACTTTTTTATTGAATTTATAGCCACTGATCATTACAATATGTATACTAAGTACCTACTTGAAAAAACTTTTAACAAATAAGTAACAAATAACTTTTTGACCCATAGGTAATAATAATAATTATTGTTAATTTTTGTCACAAGAATCTTCAGAAAATTTTATGAGATCTACAATAGGCAGCGAATTCCAAAACTTAGTCGGAGTAATTTCATCAGTAACATTCATTTGAACTTCGGTGGGACCCATGATAGATAAATAAGTAAACTCTTTGGAATTACTAACAGGTTGTACAGTAAAACCATTTATTTTTGGAATAGAATTTCTAGCATATGCTACATACATATCAAGCATCATGTTTTTGAGTATTTCATCATCTGTAGACAAATTCGCATTTATATGATGGTCTCCATTTATCACATCATAAAGAAGCTGATTATCTTCGGTGTGACCAACTCCGAGATCTAAATCTATACCCATTTCCTTGTAAAATTTGCCTGCAAAACTGTTTTCGTATCCGTAAAGATACGAATACACCTTAGAATTAGCTACACTTGCATGAATTCGGCTGGAGTTTTCATAGCTGTGTATAAACATTCTATCTCCAAACATCTTTATTATCGATTTATAAGTATCTCTCCCCATTTTATCTTTTCCAAAATATTGTGATCTAATTTCTTTAGCTAAAAATTCTCTATCAGATTCACAAGCGGTATAATTGTAATCCATATAGTAGTGAGCCCATTTATCAAATTTAGCATCTAAACCATCTAAATCGCCGTACAAAAGTATTACCGCTAATGCTCCTTCATCTGTACATGCAGATGAAAACCACGGCACATCATAAAAGTCTTTGTTCATCAATAAATTGTAAGGATAATCGTGTAAAAATGACGAATTTGATTTCTTCTCAACAATTGGTGCAAAAATTGGTTGAGGAAATCCGTCTGCTGGCGAATTTAAATGTTGAACGTTTTCCACAATATCCTTAGCAGACTTCTCTTTCAAACAATCAATCAATATTCGGTTTGTGATATCGCTACAACCCAGCAATGCTGCCAAAGCTTTTACTCTTTCCGACGCACCTTTTTGAATAGCCCACGGTGCTAAAGCATTTCCACTTTGCGATACTCCACGTTGAAATAACCCTTTAGACAGTTGAGAAAAATAATGAAAATGAATAGATGCACCTCCAGCTGAAGCTCCCGTAATAGTGACAGATTGGAGATTACCACCAAACTGCTTAATGTGATTTTGAATCCATTTTAGAGCCATCGCTTGATCTTTTAAACCATTATTTCCTGGTACCACGGCGTCTTCAGTGGTTAAAAATCCAAAAACTCCAACACGGTAATTTAAGTTAACAAATACTACTTCTCTGTCCATAAAAAAACTTGGGCCACCAATATCTGGACTACCTCCCATGAACGCTCCTCCATGGATATAAACGATAACATCTAAGTTGTCGTTTGGACTGGGATTCTCTCTTGGTACATACACATTTAAATATAAACAATCTTCTGTACCTTTAAATTCACTTGATATATAAATTTGTGAGCATACATATGTTTTGTTGGCTTCCAAAGTTTCTTTCCACGAATCTATCTCGATAGGTTCTTCAAAACGTAATTTATCTACCGGTGGTTTCGCATAGGGTATTCCTTCAAATGCTGAATATGTATGTCCATCGTAAGAAGCTTTATAGTATCCTCGTACATTTCCTAAAGATGTTTTTACCAAAGGCTGTCCATTAATTATGATTAATAAACCTATAAAGAAAACTTGGTTGTAGTATAGAAACTACAGAAAATATTTGAGTAAATTAAAGTTAAACTTACTTAGCAAAGATACAACAATGCTAACGTAGAAATATAACATTTTTTAAATTATAAATTATTACGAATACAGTTATTAGAATTTGTTACCATTTATATAGATGAAATAGTGCTCATCTAAAATAAATATAACAAAGTCTACAGAACAAAAATCTTGATAAGATTTAATTCAATCAGTAGATATAATTGAAAAAAAGATTGTTATGGTAAATTAATTAAATTTTTATTTTATTTGATTTGATTAATTTTGTACTATTAAGTAAAATTATTGAATATACACATATATATTTTTTAATCGCTATTATCGCTATAATGATAAGTTAATAAGAAAATTGATAAAAAAAATTATTTTGCCTTCCTTCATCAACAACTTTAGTGAAGCACAAATAAGCTAAACTTCGAATTCATAACATATTTAGAATATCATAGATACTAAACATAATTTTATTTTTAATTAGTTAATTATAATACTTATTTATTCAAAACAATACATCTTAGAAAATATAATCATCTAGATAACTTAAAAAATGTATATACCACTATAATATGAGTAGTAGTAATCTAGTAATCTTTCAAGGGGGGTATCTCAAATATCGTTTAGAATTAAATTTAAATTTTGAATTGAATTGAACTTTGAATTTGAATAATATATAAAAATAGAGTAGTAATATACTAAAATAGACCACTTTTGCAAAAAAGATTAACAATCAACCAGACAAATTGGTAAATGTTTGTATTTTAATTTCATTGAAGTAAATACTTCCTTCTAACAAAAATAGAAAATTATGTCACGAAATGATATTTATTATATCACGATGTAATAGTATGATAGTAAAAGATAATTCCAATTTTTGTAATGTTTGATTCTGTATTTCTGAGCAATTAGAATTAGATTATTTACTTAGATTTAGATTATTATTTATTATTATTTATTTATCAATTAGAAAGTTACTATTAGAACGTTTTACAATGTTTGATTAGGTATAAAAGTTTTTACAGTTTAAAGGATTTTCGGAAACTGAAATATCTTAGCCCTTATTATTAATTCTGTTAACATCAGGTTAGAAGCAACTTGATTAAAAAGAAAATTGCTACAGCATTAATTAGCATACATTTTCACATATCATAAAGACATCCCAATAGTTGAAATTTCAACTTGTATTTTCCACAAAATAGTGGAAACTGAAATATCTTAGCCCCTATTTATTCTATTAACATGGGGGTAAAAGCAACTGGCATTAAAAGAATGTGGGTACATGATTAAGTATTATAATTATCCAGTGGCGATGGTGGGTTTTGACTAGACCACTTGGAATCTAAATTGTTATATTCTTTATAAAATTTTATAGATATGAATATAATCCTAAAAAGTAAAATATACTAACCGTTTTAAAAAATTTTGTAAATAAAATTAACGCTTTTAGTATTTAAATTTTTTCTGCAATGTATTGGGTTTGTTAGAAAACAATTTAAAAAATAGCGCTGTTAACTAAATATAATTTAAAAAATATAACAATAATTGTTACATAACCAGATTGATTATTGAAATCAGAATCGTACCAATGATCTGAATAAAATTTTATTAGCATTTTAATTAATAATAATTGAATGTTATTGATTATTATATCATTATGCTATTTACATTTTACATTATAATTTCTAGTGTCATAGTAAATGCAGATAATATAAATAATGGCTTCGCTAATACGAACAAATTGTTATGCTATAAAATTTTAAACAATCTGCAATAAAATTTTATGATTGATTTATACTAACATAAATTATAGGTAATATTAAAATTGTCAAATGAGACATACATAAGTAATTAAGTATACACATAACGAGAGCAAACTATTTGCTAGCTTAATCACTCGGTTCAGACTTCAGACAAAAAAATGTATAAACTTTAATGATTTTTTTTTAAATTTAATTAATTGCATGAAATCAAGTCACTTTAAGATCAATTCCATCTAAGGAACAGGTAAAAATAATAAAAATAGTACATTTTGCAATTAAAGTTACCAAGTTAGGTAAAATCAAGTACAACATCAAAAGAATGGAATACAGTAATTGCTTTGTTCCGCTACTATTAATAAAATTTAATATAGGTACGGCAATTTGCACTCTACTGGTATGTAGGTTTGCTCAGGTTTGCTATAGAATAAGAAGTTTTGAGTAAATTTTATTTAACGAAATTGTAGTAAAAAAATACAAAATTAACATAACTTTAAAAATATGATCTCCATAAGGATTTAAGGATTCAATGTTTCGATAATCCAAGGGATGTGTTCTTTAACGTTTGAGTAAATAACTGCCTTATTATTCGATGAGCTGTTCATCGTACGAACTGACATGATACCAATGACATAATATTGTCCTCTGGTGGTAAAACCGTGTAAAGCACCCCCAGTGTCTCCAAAATATGTATTTACATCTCGAGACGATGTTGCACATAATTGATGTGTCAAATGGATACCACTATCGACAAAACTCAATCCACATTTTTTGTTATCTTCAATTATCATCTAAAATTATTTTCAGTTACTCAGACTATTTAAATATTGTAAAAGGTACCAAAGCAAATTACAAACTTACATAAGTTTTTTTCTTAATATTTTCAGTTGCTTCATTTTCTTTATTTGCGTTCCAGCCGCAAACTATTGATGATCTACCAGATATCATATCTATATTTTCTGTAGAGCTTTCCAAACAAATTGGAGAAATATGATCTAATTACATCAGAAGCGATTAGGTATATTCGTAAACATAATGAAACTTGTTAAATGTACCTGAAAATGTTATATCCTCGGCAAGCCTTAGTAATGCAATGTCATGGGCTAAGGTTTCAGTATTGTACATTGGATGTACGATCACCCTTTCAATTAGAACGTTTAAAGCAGGTTCGGCGTAATATAACTGCTCACCTAGCTCTTCGGAATCTGGATCTTTACTTAGATCATGTTCACCTAAACGAACGCTTGTTCTGTTATCAAAACAAGTAAAAATTAGTTTTAAAAAACTAGATTATTCTTTAAGTTTCTTACAAACTCCAACTGCTATCGATACTTTTAGCGGAAACGCAATTAGCGGCAGTTAAAACATATCTTTTACTTATTAGAACACCTCCACAGTGAAATTTTAGTCCTTTTGCTAAAACAATTAATAGTTTTTATCAAATATTTAGTTTTAATGGTTAGGTTCTACATAATTATGAAATCTACAATTTATTAGTAATTAAGTATATTTACGTGTACGATATTGAAGCAGAGCAGCCCATGAATAAGTATCTAATTGAGTTTCTATTCCGTTGTAAATTCTATCCTCAGTTGAAAATCCACATTCGTCAACATTAGGAAGGACACCATCATTATCATGATCTAAAATAGTATTGTTTAAAAGTGTCTCCATCGGTGTAAATGATGTATAATAGTTACTTGTAGAGTTCACTACCACAGGATCTACCTTGGGAGGTTCAAGACAATCGTCCCACGGACAACAAACTTTTGGATGGATTCCTTCAAAGCCACAATTATTCATTTCCAAATATTCAAGATTTAACGGTGAAATTGGCTTATTAACTAATATATTTAATAAAGGTGGGCAATATCTAATTTGTATACATTTTCCAGGAGTTCGTTCAGGTGTAGAACATATTTCTGCATCATCTGAAAAAAATAATTTAATAGAAATACCATAAAATTCTTAATGTGTACGCAAGGAAAACTTTAAAAAGAGTTATTTGTTGTTTCGCTTACCATAGGGTCACCCATTCAAGCGCAAGTAGCTACCAATATTACTTAATAGGTACCTGTGCTTTCACGAGAACAGAAAATTGTGATAATACAACAATTTACAATTATGTTGATTTTTCTGTAATCCAAGCTATTGAAAAAAAAATTTTTAAATGTATAAAAGTAATAAATAATTATAGATATGACATAAATTAGAGCCTGAATATTATATTAATATTTTCTCATATCTGCATAGTTATAGTTTATATTGAAGTACTACTATAGGTACTTGTTCAATATCGAAAAGTAACTGCAAGATATAAATTTCATAAGTTATTCAAAATGAACGTTGACGATCTTTATTTTAGTAATAAACTTTGTACTTTTTTTAACTTCAATAATTATATAAATTAGAGTTGACAAGACGACACAACCAACGATTAGTTTTGCAATATTTGGTTTTTCTACATTGGAATTATTAAAAAACAAATAAACTAACTGTAATTTAAAAAGAAGAAATCGTAATAATGATTTTTCATTAAATTTTAAATGCTTTTACCTGAAGAAACTAAAACTAAAATTGTTAGAAACACTGTTATACACAAAAACCCCATATTAAATTGTTTACTAGCTGTACCTAGTTGTACAATATTACCACTAACTTATGCATATCAAATAACACGAACCAAATTTTACAAACCAGTTGAAGACCTGAGTGTCTTATCTTTTCTTAGTCACTGACCCGCAATATCATTATTAATATTATAAATTATTTTACTAATTTACCAATCAAATGTATTTAATGAATTTAAACGCGCTGTTTTCAATCCATACAAGCAGTGCCGGATTTGTATTAATATTTAATATTAGCACCCTTCGGCAACTTATATTTTTAAATCTTGTTACTTAAAAAAATTATTATATACTCGTACATATAAGTAGGTATATCACAAAATTATTTGAAAAAATTTGTATATAATTTTGAGTAGGTACCTTAAATGTACATTTATGCTCAATCTTGTTAGATAAACCCGCTTACAAATAACATTTAAGTATTAAATGTTGTTTTTTGTTCTTTTGTTCTTCACAAACGCTGTATGGGTTTTACCAATAAATTAATTTAATTAAATAGTGTTGTATAATAAGAAAATATATACCCAAATAATTGTTTTTTTTATATCTTTTATCACTTTTTATATCAACTTTTATTTTATTATTTCATCGATTTTATATAATTTCCGAATAATTCTCGATATTAAACGATATTTTTAAATAAAAATAATAATGATCAAAATTTTTTTACATCACCCGATTTTAAGCATTTTTATCTCCTCCCCGTCCAACGCACCTAGACCTCCTCCTCTTTTATTATTTAATAATATAGCCCAACCATAAAAATAAACAAAAAATCAACAAAATACTAACTAAAAATTATTTATGTTGTAGCTCTACAATCCAAGATGGGTTTTAGTTGAGCATTTCATTTTATGAAGAATTCATTGCCTACCAAGGGAGAACGATTAGAATAATATTATTGCTTCACTCAGGTTTGAATCATGAATCTCTGCTTTCGAAGTACTTAAGTAAGATCAAAGGTACTACTCTGCATTGATTTGAGTTTCAAAATGAGCTACTTTAACGCACTAGTGTGGAAAGTGATTTACTTGTTGGTGGTTTTCCAGGTTTAGGAATTAAAATTATTTGTGCTACTTTCCACTGTGCAAGAAAGTATCCTAGTTTCAAGATGGAATTGTAGATCATAGTAATAATTCTGACTGTTTTTTCTGGTAATTCTTTCAGGATTTTTGCAGTTATCAAATCAAAACCTGGAGATTCATTTACATTTAGTTCGTACTTGATGAGTGTAGAAATTTCCCTCTTCTTGATCTTCTTTATTGGTAAATCTATTTGAAATGGAGCTTCGAGAAATTCAGTAATTTTAGAATCTTCGTCAAGATCTTCAGTTGAAAATGGTTTAAACACATTGGCTAGATGGTCAGCAAAAGTGCTTGCTTTTTCTTTGTTGGTTCTTGCCCATTCACTGTTGGGGGGGGTTTGATAGGTGGAATTATTTGCTGGGGTCCTGCGATTTTTTTGGTTGCCCCCCATAGCGAATAATCAGTTGCACTTTTTGCTGTCAGTCCACTTAGGTAGCTTAGAATTTCTTCGTTTGTGTGGTCATTTTAGGAGCTTTTTTAGCTCTTTAACTGCATATTGTAATTTATTCTATCGCTGGGTGCTCTAGTGATTTGCCATCGTTTTCTAAGTTTCCTTTTTTGGTAAATGGTTTCTTGAATATGCTTAGGGCTGTAGTTTTCTTCCTTTAAAGTTAGATGTTTGGGCGTAGCTTCCCAGGCCGCTTCTTATATAGTTTTAGTTTTAGTTAAGACTTGTACCGCTTCATCCAAGTCGAATTCAGATTTCAGTAAAATGTCTTTAGAAAGTTTAATATTCCAACGCATTAAAACTTAAATAAATAAAAAACACAAAATTATAAAATTTTATTATAACCTAAATGGTAACTGATCGGCACTCTTCTGCTTTTACGCTTCCTAGTTGTTCAGTTTAAGGAGTATACGGTTAACTGCACGCGAAACCAAGTATAGTTACCAGTTTTCTTATTTTAAATCCATGTACTGTACAATTAAGCTTTACCAGATATTTTGCTTGGATATAGCGCTGAGAACCATCGATCATAACTATCTACCATAGATATGGTTGTCCAATGAGAATTTTATCATAGATCTTTTTTGTTCATAATAATAATGTTAAGAAAAATGAGTATTATGATATCTCATTTGATATCTTTCACTTATTACTAGCGCCTCCTACATGATGTGACAACATAACGTCACTTTTTTCTTAATATGAAGTGACTGGAGGTTGGTTCGATTGTTTCCATTAATAAGCGCCATGTTGGATTTCAGCTGCTACCCAGGCGTTGCAACAAATTCAAGCAAAACACCAGCATGATTGTCCATGATTCCATAGTTTTTGAAAATCCCACAGAGCATTTCTAAAAATGTTACGTCATTAACCTTCCAGCAGGCGCGCCATTATATATTACATGAGCGGGTGCGTGACTTGTTACTGTATCGTCTTGGAATAGAAATAAAAAACAAATTAATCCGACTACTCAGAAAAAAGTTATGCCAACAATATACATACGCGCCTGCTGAAAGCATACTGACAGGTTAAAGATGTATGTTACGCCACTGACCAGAATATAATGATGATAATATAATGTATTTAGCGCTAGATGTCGGTAAATATTTACATTTTTCGGAGCTTTTTTAAAAGTGCAAAAATATAACGGAATTATTAACTTTTAAATAAACAATTAAAGAATTTAAGTTTTACGTTATATGATACTAGACGCCTTGTATGTATTGTACTGATAGATGCATACCTAATCAAATTAATTTATTGCTTTGTCAAAGAAATGTTTGGTTTTACTGTTTTGTGAACCAGCCATGTTTTAAAATCGCTGTAACGGTTTAATGTTGAATGTTGACGCGCGAATGTGTAGATTTTGTAGGTTGAAAGTTTTTCGGTTTTAAATTATTGCAATAAAATCATTTAAAATGAATGACCACATAAACATATTAAAGCGAATGGACGATATTTTCATAAAATCTCTTGAGGATTTCGAAGCTTCGTTAGAGGTAAGTTTTTAAAATGTTCGTTCCCTCTTGATATTATTTTTCAACATTTAATGTGTATAGAGAGAAAACGTTGCGTGGGAAACTGCCATTGAAGAAGAAATCCACAATTTTAACGAAACAGGTGTTTTGAATCACGACTTTGCATCTAGCCTACCCTCGTATGGTGAAAGAGATGAAGAGACTTCCGATAAAGAAATTGTGATTACAGGTATATTAAAATTTACTGACTTGATAATAAAAACTAGAAGTGGTCAAACATTTTTCACCTATTTATGATGAATCAGTGAAACCAAGTAGCTTTATATATATATATATAACATGCACAACATTTTTGTGTATTTAGATACATATCGTCATGTGTATGCCGTTTAAAAAATTATAAAAAACTTATCTACTCTTCAATTTTATTATGAAGTTCCTGCCAGATGGAACTTCATGAATTAATTCACGGTAAAATTGTTGATGTAATACACCCAATGTCAAAAAAATTCAAGTTCATCTGATGATTTAAGCTTTTAAATTAAATTAAAATTGATCCACTATAAAACTTGAAAACCTACTTTTGGCAATTCCTTGTCAGTTTTTTTGATAGATGTGAAACGAATGTCGAAGTACTTCATGTCAAGTTGCTGTCAAATCAAGAATTACTTGCTAGAAACTACTTGATGAATTTATTAATAAAAGAATGGCTGATGTACTACTGACATTATAAATTAGTTACGTTAGTGCTTGTTCACAATGTACGTAAGACAAACAAATTAATGTCAACAATTCGTCGCTGTGAAATCAAACCGGCATAACTGCAAAAATTTAGTTTTTGAGTTGTTGGTGTCAAAAAATTTCTTTTTTTCCCCTCTATTTTTATGTCAAACCGGCATATTCGTATTTGTCTAAATTAATTCATTATTAAGGTTGATTTGAGGTGAATCTAACTGACGTTAGATAAAAAACTTTAAAGCGCTCTAGCGAAAACTATGCATTTTTCAGATATGCCGGTTTGATTTCACAGCGACGAATTGTCAATTTAAAAAAAAATATTGTCACTTCTACCGCAATACCTCCAATCATTAGCAGACCAAATATTTTTATATGAATATTTAATAAATAATTATTAAATTACTAATAACACAGTGTTACAAAATTGAACTGTTTTCAGTTTCAAGAATGGGCGGGGGTGATTCCAGTAGATTTTTTTGTGTTAAAAACGAATCTGACTTTGAAATTGCTCCAGCATGTCAGGTTTTTTTGAAATTTTAGCTTAAATGATCAAAAATGCCTATTTTAAACGTTTTTATGATTTTTTTTTAGGAAACCTCGTTTTTTGTTTCAATTTTCCACACTTGCATCGCATAGTACTACTACTTACCTTTTAAATCCATTGTTCTAAATCATACTATGATTTTTTAAAGTAAAGATATACAATTTTTAAGTCTAGAGTTTTAGTCATGCAAAGTCATCCGTTTTACTGCGCCGAACTTACTTTTTGATAAGTTCTTTAGTATTCTGCCTACATAGGGGTTCTTAGGGTCGCTAATTAATTAATACTAAAGAACTTATCAAAAAGTAAGATCGCCGCTGTAAAACGGGTGACTTTGCATGACTAAACTCTTGACTTCAAAATTGTATATCTTCACTTTAAAAAATCGTAAAATGATTTAGAAAAATGGATTTTAAAGCTAAGTAGTAGTACTATGCGATGCAATTGTAGAAAATTGAAACAAAATAATGAGGTTTCCTAAAAATAATCATAGAAATGGTTAAAATAGCCATTTTTTGACCATTTTGAAGCTAAAAAACAGATCGCCACGAAAACCTTATTTTCACCTTTCTACCGTAAACCCAACTATCTTACCAAATTTGGTCGTGATTGGTTGAACGGTTCAGGAATAAAACGAGAAATAAAATTTGACGATCGACCAACAGACAGACCGACACAGAAATTTATTTTTTGCAAATCTTAACGTTTCTGAACACGATCTCGAAAATGTATAAAAAATATTGAAAAAAAATTTTTTTTGATTAGGGGACGTCCATTAATTAACTTGACTTGAGGTTATAATTTATGTACTTGATTAAAATTAAGACTTATTTACAGGCAACAACACTTCTAAAGAAAATGAAGTAGTTGAAGACAAGCAAACATCCAAACGAACGGGTCGAATTACAAGACAAGCTTTGAGGGAACCATCACAATTAGTAAATAAACAACATGATTTGGTGAAAGACAAGGCTGCAGATGTCGTAGTTAAAGTTGAGAGGCTGACAAATCATGTAATAACAAAATATAACGAAAATGCTGGTTTACAAGTTAAAAAAGAAATGGACATGCCACCTCCATCAAAACCCGTTAGGCAAACAAAACAAACACGTAAACAAAAAGAAAGCAAAGGCCTTAAAATCAAAACTGAATTAATAGAAGCTAATCATATTCCTAGGGATTCTGACGTAATAGTACAAACTGATAATATAATAACTTTGGTTGTTGATACAGATGAGGAGGAGGCAGAAGCCCCCATTAGAACAACTAGAGCTAGAACTAAGAATCGGACAAAGAATCAAAGTAAAGATGTAGTTGAAGTTCCAGTTACTCGTTCCACTAGAACTAAGACCAGGGCTGCTGCCATGACTAAAGTAGAAGAAATTGAAATGGCAGCAAACGAGCAATTGAAACGTTTGCGTGATTCTTCACCTGAAGATATCGAAGCACAAAATAAAACATCAAATAAAAATAAAATCAGAAAACTTGATGATAATACTATCACAAAAGATAACACTCTTCAGGTACCACAAACTGACATTGCAAATAAGGAAGCACCAGTTAACGAGACTTTTGTTTGCGACAATAAAGAGAAAAATGAAGATAAGCTGGTAAACGCAACTGTTGTGATAGAAAAACCAAGAATTGAAATCCCTAATGTTAGGAAAGATCTAATGACCGATGATGAAGATGAGTCTCCAGCTTCTACACGACATAAGCAGAAATTGAAAAGTAAAACAGTATTTAGCCCGTACGAAAACAGTCCTGTTAAGAAAAAAGTTGAAGCTTTTGAAAAATTGGGAGCTGCTTCAGCGGCATCTCAAATGCCTGTTCGTAATTTGCGTGCTAAAGGAAAAGCACATGATTCTGAGGTAAGTTTTTGTTTGTTTTAAATTAGCTTAGCTAGTTTATTTATGCTGCTTATAAATTTTAATTCAATAAATCAGATAATCTCTGGTGCCAACAAAAGTATCAGTTGTTGAGGTAGTCTAAGAAAAATTGCATTAACAAAGAAAATAATTAATCTGAGCTGCAATCATTAAATATTATGCTGATAATTTTGGGGTTCATGATCAATTAAATCTTAATTATCTTAAATACTACATATTCAGTAATTCTAACTCTGTTAATACGAAAAATAGCACTTTTATGTTGAATTTTTTCAGAAGGTATCCACAACTAAATCTGAAAGTACGTCTGTAAAAACAAGAGGTGTTCCCAAAGCCATTCCCGGAAGTGCAGAGAAATATGCATCCAAAATACTGACGCCTTCTACTAATTCAGCGTTAAAACCTCGTAGTGCATTGAAACAATCTCAGGCTGCATTTAGAGAACGAGAATTGGCTCGGCAACAAAAAGAAATGGAAGCTCGTCATAAAAAAGAAGCATTGTTGCGAGCTGAGGCTGAAGAAAAGCGCCGAAAATTAGAAGAAAAACAATTAAAAGCACAACAACAACGTGATGCTTTAAAAAAAGAAAAATTAAAAGCTTTGGAACAGTCTGAACGTGCAAAACAAGAAAAAATAAAAAAGTTTTCGGCCGACCAAGAAGATAAATTAACCAAGAAAAAAGAACTAAATGCTCAAAAGTATGCGAATGCTGCAAGAAAGGCAGCAGAAGAAAAAGAGAAACAAAAAGATAAGGTACAAACTCCTAAATATTTAAAATATAAAACACCACTATTACCCACCGCAGATTGTTATGATTCGGATGACGGTGATTCCAAACCAATTGTTGAAAAGGAGTGGCAGAAAAGTAAGCAATTCTTTTCCATAATATTTTTACAAACTACATTAATTTTTTTTATTTAGAAGACCATACTACATTCGTGGCTATGTTAACAAGATATACAAAAGCTCATAACACTAGATTATTTTGCAGTCATTCCCAAACGGTTAATTTACAAGAGATATTCCCTACCATTGAACCAGCAAAATTAAAACGAACTTCTAGTGCTATTTGGAATAGATCTGGAATGATCAAGCTAGCATCGATGATGGAAGAAGATGATGATTTGTAAAACAAACAGTATTTTTTAATTAATTGATAATATTGGCATGGTTTAACTATGTTGAAAATGAAAATGACATGCTCTGTTTTTTGAACAGTTATGTCGTTCATTAAATTTTAAACAATTATTTTATAGTTTTTGTTGATATAATAATACTTACAAATATATACTCTAGTACGTTAGTTTTGGAATGTTTGTAAGCAAATCTATAAAATTCCATTATTTTAATTATTATATTTACATATTTGAAATTTAAAATAAATTTTGTTAGAATGGTCGTATATTGATTGATTTCAGATTGATTAGATTACAGTAGTGTTTACTATGTTACTGTCAATGACATAAATTGTCCATTAACAGTAGGCAATGATGTAAATATTTTCATCTGATTGTAATATTTACGTCTTTGGCTGGTCAATGACATTAATAGCCAAACTGGATTGGACAATGATGATATTATAGAATAAATACTATAAAGAACAGCAAAATGGCGATGTACTTCAACCCGGGACAATTATTTGTTGTGCACACATTTTTCCACGTAAATGACAGCAACTCAACCCTTTTTAAGGTCTCATAAGTGTACAGGGATTTTTATTTAATTTATCAGTCATGGTTACGTCAGCCAAAACGGCCCGAAGGAAAAGTTAACTTAATTAATTAATTTTACGGTGGATCCGTGATTTTCATGAATGCGTCAGCCAAAACTGACCTTCGCTGCGCTCCTGGCCGTTTTGGCTGGCGTTCACTCACTAAAAACATCCCTGCAATTAATCCACCTCAACTGGGAAGCCCATACTACGATATCGTGAACGGTGGACATCGACCGTTTAAACGAAGTTCAGCAATACCATGCGTAGTATAGGGTGCGTACCTACTAAGTTTTGTTTACAAGGGCTTAGTGACACGTGCGTAAAAAATCTACCTGTACAAGTAAATAGTGAATTTGAAGTAAAATACAGTAAAATTAGCTGCCCGTTTTGATTTTTCCATGATTATATTATAACAATTTACCTACATTATGCAATTTTTTTATTTGAAATGAAAAAAATATTTTTGAGTTGAAAATATTGCCTATATAAAGGAAAACAATTTCATGTTGTAATTACCTAATCATTAATTATTGTCTTAATTATATTAAAAATAAGTTTCATTTCCTTTATAAATTTTTCTAATTTAAAAAAAGGTCAACTGGAAAATCGAGGAAGGGGCGGAAAATATTAAAGGCTTGTTGCGTCACACTTGGTCAATACGTCTCTGTCTAAGCAACTGGCGTAAATAATATGTTCTGTGTAGGCGATCCAAAAAGTAGATTTCGTTTACCAATTTCCAAAGCACTTATTTTTAAAAACTTGCAACTCCATACTCCAATGGTATGCGAGGGCCAAGGTAAACCTCAGAAAATCTTTTCTAAGGTTTTTAAAAAACCGATATAATTTATAAATAAGAAACTTTTTACATCACAGATATTTATTTTGAAATTATAGTTACAATTTGCGTGTTTGTAAACAATGAAAAAATGCGGAAACTAAGCGAAAATAGCAAAATACTTTTTAAATCAACTTTTGTACATATTGAATGAAGTTTTATTAATATCAATACAAGCGGTATTAAAATAAAAATTTTGGAAATACTAAATTAATTAAGTAATTCCGAAAATAAATATAAAATTAATTATGCTTCTAAATTGTCGACTATCCACTGAGCAAAACTATTAACTCTTGTATAAACAGTTGGAAAATCTGATTGGCATTGTGCTGTACCAAAGGAAACTATACCAGCTAAATACCAATTGCCGTCTTCTTGACTTGCAATTGAACTACCGCCATTGCCGCGACAAATATCATATGTGGATAATGCACATAGCTGGGTATCATTTATAATAAAATGGTAAGGATTGTATACCAAATTACACTCTTGAGTGGTTTTACCAGTGGTCTATAACATGACATTAAAAGTAAATAAAGTATTTATATTGTAATTATTATTAATGTTGAAGAAACAAACCTTTATTTTTCTTTTTACATTTGTTTCTTTATCATCGCTAGTTGTTCCCCATCCAGCTAAAGTCAATACACTTCCTTCATATTTATTAGACAACACTTTGGAAGTTGTTGGTAAGCAAATAGGTTTAATGTAATCTATAAAATTATTCATGATTACAGTGATGATAAATAATAATATATTTACCTGAAAACTGAACTTCTGCGTTAAGTTTTATTAAAGCAATATCATTATTTGAATTGCCCTGTCGCCCAGTATAATCTTCGTGAACAATAAATTTATCAATGCCGATAGTTACCGGTGCTTCAGAACATTTTGTATTATCTTCTGGAATACAATCAGTTGCATTATTTATGGTATGTTCACCCAAATGGACCTTTGTCCTAAAGAATAGTTTAATTAATATAGACACCAATTTATTTTTTTGAAATTGTTAAATTTAGGTATACTTACAATTTCATATCAGCGGGAATGCCTTTTATACAATGCGCAGCAGTTACAACATATTTGTTGTTAATTAAAGTTCCTCCACATGCAAATGTAGTTTTACCCGCTAAAAAATAGTATTAGTTAAAATTTTAAATTAGTATTTTCATTTGAAAATAATTTAGTACCTACCTCTTTCATATTCTAGAAGCGCTGACCATGCAAATTCACCTAAACCAGCTACGTTTTCAGTTCCATGATCATCAGTTGATTGTAATCCACATGTTTGTGTGTTTGGGAGAAGATTACTTGTGATGTCTATTAAAATAGAAAAATGTATTCAAATAAATTTTAATTAATTTATTAATGAAAATAACTGACCCGCAAAGGTTACGTGATACAGCGGTGATGTTAGAGCAAAAACAGTAAATATCAATGTAGACAACATTTTGACAAATATTAACTACCAGTTAATTCATCAAGCAGTTGGGTTTTATAGCTTCTCTTTCAATACCATGATGATATAATCTGCCACCTGTTAACCAGATAAACTTGAATTGTCGTTGATATAAAATATAAGAACAAGATTCTGTTGGAAATTCCACATGGAATGAAAGAAGAGCTATCTGTGTCAAAAACAATTATAAAAAAGATAAACCTTTCAAATCAAGTCAAATATACAGTGAAAACCAGGCCTCTAATATATAGGTACCAAAGTGTTTAAATGTTAAAAATATTACTGATTTGATTTTCACATATTGGCTAATTCTTTCGTTAACTGATGATTTATCAAAAAATTTACCGCTTTCGTCTAGAAGAGTTTACAATTTGCTGTGATTATTATTATTAATGATGGCTTAAGAAAAAATATGCCCTCGGATAATGTAAATGAAGGATGAACACCAAGCACGAATTTGACCCACTTTTAATGCAGACCTTGCAGACTGGAATTTGTGTTATTAAGCCAGTGGTGGTTTAAAAAAATTGAAAAATGAATTTTTAATTCTTCCGCAATTCTGGAGTTATGATATTCGTAAAAAATCATTTATGTCATTGCGCTCCTTAAAATTTCAACATTATTAATTAATAATAAATGTATAAATACATATTTACCATTATTTCTTATGGTTATGGTTATTGTTACTAACATATGTAAAAAATTAAAACTTTTAGAAGACATAAATTAGTTAATAAAAAAGATAAATAAAAATACTTAGATGAAATGGAAGTTTTAAAACAAAATGTAATTTCTTTTATTATTTTAAGCAGCCGTAATTAATTATAAAAAAAATATATATTTTTTTTTAAATCTCCAATAGGTACATGAACACAAACTTTTAAGGAAGAAAATGTTTTTTATTTTTATTTATTAACGTCTAAATTACGTAGCGTTAATTGAATGAGAACGACGCAACGCTTGAATCTGGATTTGCAATGAACATATAAGCATAAGAAATACATAATATGTAAAATTTGGTACCTATAATAACAGAAGTTAAAGTAAATTAAAATGAAACAGTTTGTTACAAAGGTTTGAGGTTGGAATTTGGAAAGAAATAAAAATTGGAAAATTTAAAGCAAAAGTTGGATTACTTTCATTGTTGAAAATGAATTACGTAAGAGGATAAAATAAAATTAGAAAAATAAAAATAATGGGTGTGTTCTTATTTTTTTAGTTATAATATGAGGAACCGCTTTGTTTGGCGATATTATTTTTGAAGGTTTTTGGAAATGCACACCTGCTATTTAAAAAAGTCGCAAATCAGCGTTTGAAAATGCAAGCATCGCTTGCGAAACTAGTTACGCAATAATTAAAAAGAAATTTTCCGGAATTGAATTTGGTGTTTTTGTGAACTGGTTATACCTTTTCCTACTTAAAAAATACTTGATCGCTCTTAATCTTAATGCCCCTGTCCCACGGTCAAAATGTTCATCAATATTTTGATAAAAACCATTTTGACAATGGGACAGGTCGTTTTGATAAAATTTATGACCTGTCAAAAATATTTTTGTTTGTGTTTTATTTTATGACGTCATCACATATCAACATGTTGATCAAAATTTGGATAAAAACAACAATGGAAATTTTGGCCTTTGGACAGGGGCTTAACAAATGCTTTTTTATTTTTATTTTTTGTAATTGAATTAATAAATATGTAAATAATAGAGGCCCAAAATTTCTGCATACTAATACAATAATTTGTTATAGTTTGGTTATAGATACCTACAACTACAAGACCAGTTTTTAGTTGACTTTGTAACCACGTTTACCTTGAAATGTTTATAAACAATTCTACATTATTTTTAGGAGAATGTGGAACAAAGACCAGCGACGCCAATATGGCGATTTACATTAAGCAAACGCCACCGCGCGGAAAAATATTAAATTAACTCAATACGTAATTTAACCTTTAAATTGTGTTAACGATATGACATACCGCAGCAGTATATAAGATTACACGCGTTGGAAAATTGATCCTACTACTGAAAACTTACTTGAAGGTTAAACATACAAATTAAACATTCAAAACAACATCAAGTTACGTTTTAGGTACGCCATATTGTTGACATTTGGCAGCGCCACCAACGGTAAGGTAAATCGCCAGGAATTTCAAGCATTCGTTAATTTTTCTGGAAAACAAATAGTTTTCATTATTAAATACATAATATATTTACATTTAGTAAACAAACATAGATACTCGATACACACATCAGCCGGGGGAGATTAATTTTTAGCCCCCTTTAAAAGTCTAAATGCCGCAAAAAAGCAGTTTTATGAAATATCATTGGGTTAGGATCAAAATATCATTTGTTCGTTAAACCTGTAATAGAACAACTAGGCCTAATTCCGATTCGAATTTGAGAAGCCACCAAATTTTTTCATGTCTCCGTGCTTCGGAGGACATGTAAATCCGGCGGTTCTCCCGAAAAGGTCTAAAAGTCTAAAAACAACGTTGCTATACGTGATGACCATTCCAAATTCCAACCCGCAACAACAATTATGTACATCACAGAGAGGTCTGCTCATTTTGTCTTTAGAACGGATAAATCATATTCAAAAATAATGCTCAGTTTATATAATAACAAAATATTTTAATTAATATATCAGTTTCCCAATTTAAAAATTTTATACAAAAATTTCAAATTTAAATTTGAAAATTCTAGTACAAAAAAAATCCACCAGAAATTTTAATAATTTGTTTTTAATAAGAGAGCCCCTAGATAAATAATTTAATTTTGTTTTTAAGTGCAAAAGTTCAATAACGTGCGTATATCTATAATAATTATGAGGTAAGATTTTTTTAGATATTATATAGGTATTCTATAATATTATTAATTATTATTAGTTGTTTGTATTGGAATTTACCAAAAATTAGCAATTACTGGATCTAGACATTTGTGATATCACGTGCAAAAATTAATTATTACCCGATTTTTCTACTAGAAACCAGGACGTACACGTCGAAAATAAATAATAACTACGTGATTATTGTTTTAGTTCCCTCAAATTACAAAAAAGATTAGCCGCATCGGTATTAAATTGCGGTAAAAAAAAAATTTGGTTAGATCCAAATGAAATCAACGAAATTGGAAATGTGAATTCCAGTAAGTTTTAACTTTTACTTAGGTGAACGTGTTTTGATATATTTATTACACAGGAAGTGGAATTCGAGCATTGGTTAAAGACGGATTGATCATAAAAAAGCCTGTGGCAATTCATTCGCGTTCACGTGTGCGCAAGAACGCCGAAGCTCGCAGTAAAGGTAGGCATTGTGGATTCGGAAAACGAAAAGGTACTGCAAATGCTCGCACTCCACAAAAAGTAAGTCAGTTCGAATTTAATGTAAAATGTATTTTCACATATTTTTCCTCTTAGGGATTATGGACTCAAAGAATACGAGTATTGAGAAGGCTTCTCAAAAAGTATCGTGAAGTGAAAAAAATTGACAAGCACCTATATCGTACCTTATACATGATGGCCAAGGGCAACGAATTTAAAAACAAGCGAATACTGATGGAGTACATTCACAAGAAGAAGGCAGAAAAGGCCCGTTCTCATATGTTGAGTGAACAGGCCGAAGCTAGACGCAGGAAAGTTCGTGACGCCAGGAAGCGCCGCGAAGAAAGAATTGCCGCTAAAAAAGAAGCATTTTTACAAGAAATTGCCGCGGTTTCTCAGAAATAATTACTCAGTTATATTAATAAAACGTTTTGTAATTCAAAAAAGTATAAGAACAAATTTATTTATTGCATTATTGTTTCATCGTTAATTGTGTACAAAATTGAAATACATAACAGCACCTCAAGTTTATTACAAAATAAACCTCATTAAAAATATTTGAAAAAACGTTATCTATTTAAAACAAATCTAAGACTTAATCTAGCTATATAACAACTTTTCAACATTTTCAGACCAAATTACCACAACCACAAATTCTTAGTATGTTTTACTACCATACTGACGATTATGGAATAAGTTACATAAAAATATCTGAATACCTGCTGGATAAATATAAAATTATACAAAAATAAACCAATTTAAAAGGTAACTTGTAGTATCAATATAAAAAACTAGGCATAATAACTTGGAGGCACCGTAAGATCACTTATAAGGCATAATTCATCTTCGGTGAATTTTAACTTATGAACTTCCCAATTGTCATGGTGGGTACGTTTAAAATCTCCCAAAGTGCTGCGAATTGTAGCCTAGAAAAAATTAAAAACAAAACTAAGTTAGTAGAGTGAAAAAAATAGTAAGAAGTAAAGTGTGAAAAAGGTAATGTTTGCAGATAATACCAAAAAAATAAAACCATATCCGTATTCAGGGCCGGCAACAGTTGTGTTGCTTGAGTGCTCGAGCACCACACCACGGATTTTGAGCACCACACGGGAAATTTCAAAACAGTATATAATTTGGGAAAGAAAACACTAAACACTTGAAAAAATTGTATTTCACATCACATAATATTATGTGATCACCACATGACAAATCTAAAAGATGCCGGCCCTGTCTGTATTTTAGAAAAACAAAACTTATAGATACAAATTTAAATTTTATTATAAAAACAACTTACCGGAATTGGTTGAGGATCATTCAAATGTTTTCCCAATTCGACAAATATGTCGGACAAATAATCTGGAACGTCGTATGGATGAGAGTTAATGTATGCACACATTCCTAATACAGCAGCATGCCTAGTACAAAAAGATTGATTTGTATTTAAAGCACCATTCAAATATCCAGTAGATCCAACTTTACGATTCTTTAATTTGGTTCTCGATTTCTTTTTAAATTCAGACTAAAAAGACAAATTTTTTATTATATAAAATTAAATCATAAAAGTTTCAGAAATACCAAAAGTTCTAATGGATTAGGTAAGAAATTGCAATGTAAAAATCCACTTAAAGCTTTCGCTGCGGCAGCTCTTACTTCCGGTTGTACATCTTCTAACAATGTCAGTACTATATTCTGTATCTAAAATAAAGAATAATAGTAAACAATTTTAAATTGTAAATCCATGTGTGGTACCTCTAAAACCCACTGAATTTGTGCAAAAATTATTTCAAAATTGTGAAATACAAGAACTGGAATGAATTCTGCGATCACAGCCCTGGCTGTCCAAAATGGACAGGTCGATACCTTATTAATGACCTTCAGAACTGCAGGTACATAATCTTTAAAAATAAGCGTGTGTCCCATTACGGCCAATAAGTTGGTGCACACTAAGGTAAGCTCGTCGTCGGTATCGTTACTTTGTAATACGCATGCTAATGGTAGCAATTCATAGTGTTCGGGAACAGCAACATAATTTATACGAGCAATACTGCCGGTTACATATTTACACACTAAAAGTTATAAAGTCAAATTAGCAAATAATGAATAAGATAAAGTAAATAAAGCATACCAGTTTTAAACAGTCGAATGTTTGTTTCTCTGTCATTATCATCTAAACTAATCAATTGCAATTGAGAAGTAACACTTACTTCTTGCATCTCAATTTTCTTTACTTTGTGAATTGTGCTTTCGTATAATTGATTTAATTGTGGCATAACTAAATCAAAAAAGGCTTGAACTTTGGGGCACTTAATAGCATTTCTATTGGAAAGACCAATATCTTCCGAGAAAATCACAGTTAAAGATGAGCTGATCTTATCACGCACATTTTGGAATGGATGCGAAAGATTATCGTTTAAATAAGTAAGTAAACGATTGGCAAGTTCCACGTTTCTCCAACTTTGTTGGTTAAGAGAAAGCTGCAAAATTTGCAGTCGACAAGTTGTTATAAAAGAAGTTGCTTCGTTAAAAGGATTTGCCATTAAAAACTCATACAACCAGTGATGTCTGTTTGGATCGCGTCCATGAAGCGCCATCGTATAGCATAAACACCAATCGCCTATAGTTTCATTGGACATACTTGAAAATGTATTATGCAAAATTGGTAACAAAATTGACCATAAATTTATAATTTTGTCAAAACTCCAATGCTTCGATCCTCGCATGATACCACCGATTATTTCTGCAGCACAACGTTGACCTTGTTCCTGACTATCTTTAGTCAATCTTTCCAAATGTGGGACAAATAAATACAAGAAGCGATCTTCAAAAATTTTAAACAAGTACTGAAAATAGAATTCTTTTAAAATCTAAACAAACAAATTAGTCGACTCACCTTAAAAACTAAAAATCTGAAACCGTTGTAGATATCTTTTCCTTTCTTTTCTTCCAAAGAAAGATATTTGATCCAAATCTCAATATTTTTTTCATTAAAAAATTCAAGAATTTCCTTTTCTTGATCGCTTAGGTTTTCTAACCGTTTAGAGAAATTGGGTTGTTCGTAAGAAGGAGCGTAACCTTTCAAAGGTTTAGGCCAATCGTAATACCCAATGTTGCGTTTGTGAATATAGCGTGCTTTGTCCCATTCGGCTGCATCGAGAGGCGCAGTTTCGCTTTTATATAGCAACCACTCATTATCCGGTCTAATACCAGGGTTCAATTTATCTTTTTTATCAACTTTACTGAAACTATAAGGATCGATTTCGAGTTTCTTGTATTCGGGTTTGTTTTGTATCAAAATGTATGTAAAAATACGGATTGCAATCTTTCTTATTTCTAAGGAATCGTTTATTAAGGAGTTTAAACAAAACTTCACTATTTGTGGACTATATTTCACATCCGTGTGCACCATATCTCTCATAAAACCAACAGCCATTGAATAATATCGCCAATGTCTAAATCAATGTTTTTATAAAAATTTAAATAAGGTTTCATTTTTTTACTCACAAATTTCCACTTCTGCATGCATCTAACAATAAATTAATTGTTCCAGTATATGCAGTACCTCTTTTTTCGTTTTGGGTTTCCACTAATTTAGGTGCATTGTCGATAACTGCTTGAAAACCGTCCAAAGTAATCGTTGGCATGTTATCCACTAGTTTATAAGCAACATTGATACAACTTTCCGGCATTGAAAATTTAATTTGGATGGTGGGGAATTGCTTAACAGCTTCTCCGAGAATTTGCATAAGTCGAATTATCGATAGCTTTTCCGAAGGTTTAGAATTGATAACCAGTGGCCAAACTTCTTCAATCATATTCCAATCATGGCGAGTTATAATTGGAGCTGATTTTGTGCCAGCCAAAACATATAAACAACCCTTAAATTTTTCGTGATTCGTAGTCGAATCTATTTTAAGAATTTCTTTAATTTCGGGTATGACAATTTTGTAACAATATGGAAAAGTGTCCATCATATTAAATAATTTGCCTTGAGCAGCAATGCGAATCTAAAATTTATTTTCATTATTAAAAAACAGCAAAAAAATAATTAATAATCATAATTAATTAGTCTCAGACAGAATTTTCCACATTCACATGCTAAAAATCAATAAAACTCCTTACCTCACTGTAATGACTTGTACTTAATTCAAATAAATCCAAGAGTATTTGTTTGTGAGTGGCAGTAAATGAACACGTACGATACTGGTTTCGAATCTCTTGTTGCAACATTGCCCGATCAATCATTATGAATCTTAAATGTTTTCTGTGCTGATGTAATCGATCTTCCAAATACTTTTTGACCAGGTGAGACCTTTTCCAATGCATATCAAAATCGCGTCCACGATATTTATTAAATATTAAAATGTTGAAAATCTGCAACAAAAAATCGATAAGACCACCCTTCCTAATCCAAAACAAAGACCTACATGAATTATGTTGTGAATGGATTTGGTATCACCTTCATCTAGTTCCAATATTTTCTTTTGAACCTTATGTAAGGTATCCGCAATTGCTTTTCGAACATTGCGTCCATCGGGCAAAGTAACTGCATGAGTGTCGCCAATAATCAGCTCAAAATTCCACGAATCCAAAACTGAATTGATCCTATAAAGAATCCTCATTTTAGGTACACCTAAAATATTATTTTAAAGATTCATACTTACAGTTCAATGTTTGGCTCCTGCCACTGAGGCAAAACACTTTGACAACCGAGAACTGCAGCAATAATTCTCACTCGCAAGCACAACTCTCTTCTTTCTAATTTAACTTCTCCGCTAACATATTTTTCTAATACTTCCAATTCAGGCACCAAGTATCTATTAATTAAATGTTGAATACATTCGATTTCCGCTTTTCCTGGTTGGAACCATTGAATGTTAAGTTCAGAAATTTTACATGGCTGGCCCCATTCTCTAAAATAATTTCATAAACATCGAATCAAATTTTAAACTTGAGAAACCATACCTCACAGTTAAAACTTCCTTTACATCATTGGAATATGGTTTATTAGAGCTACGATATTCTGTTGGTTGAATTATAGTTAAAGAAGCCATAATTAAGCTCAACATTCTGGATGCCAACCTACTACCTTGGACCGAATGCATGTGCAAAATGCGATCTAATATTTTAGTGATTCTATCCATATAAAGAAGTAATTCCGACATTCCATCCAACATCTACAAAATAAATATAATTACTCTAATTTTTTTTCCAAATTTAACACTTACTTCAGCTAAAATGAGCAAATTGTAATGCAATTCGGCATTAATTTCTTCATCCTTAATGACGTCATCGTTTTCCCCAAGCAAATCTTCTATGGTATCAAACAGTCCAGGAAAAAATAATTTCATTGCCTCTTTTCGATTTACTTTAACAAAACAAGCACACAATATGGCAACCAGTTTACCAGAAATTTTTGATTCTAAAATACGATTAGTTGCAAAAGTATGCACTTGCTTTAAGGCAGCCTAATAACAAAAACATTGTTAAAGCGGTCATATATTGAAAATTATTAACTCACTGTGTAAATTTTCGGAGAACTTTGATGGAGTACCGCTGTTGTAACATAAAACAATGCATTCTCGGCCAAACTTTCCAATTTATTTTTATGATTATTGTCACTTTGTTCGTGACGAGTAAATTCTAAAGAGCTTGATTCCACCCAAATAAAAATTTTATCAAAAAACTGCAGCACAAAGTCTTCCAAATACGCAGATGCTTCGCAAATTTCGTGTTCTTCTTCGGTAAGATCGTCGTAATATTTGCTAGCTTCTGATGAGTCGATTAGTGGTGCAAGGTTTGCAAAGTGAGAAATTAAATTGAAAGTCATCATGCACTTTTTGGAATCGTTGGGATCTATACCTGGAAGGAGGGAAGTTAATAATGGAAATAAGTGTGTGGGACCTTTGGGATAGTTTTCTTTTGCATTTTGAACCATGAATCTAGATATCGAAATCAAAGGTAGTTATTTAAGGAAAACAAAAACGTTATATCTACTTTTACCTGGCAACAGACATAAGGCTAACCATAGAAGATACAAGTTTGTGGGGCTCGGTAAGACTATCCATGGAACTGTAAACTTTATCTAGAACCATTGGAACAATGATGTCCGGTCTTAGCGATGATAAATATTGCATTGCAGACGATACATCTTGATTTCCTATTCGTGAAAATATGGCTTGCTCTAAGGATGGTTTTAATATGTTAACAAATCTTTCTATATCCTGATCGCTAAGCTTAAATTCTTCTGGAATACTTTGCTCCCAATTTAGTTTTTTATATCTTTCAAGATATATCCTTTCTACAAAATAATATGCCAATTGTTTTAAAAGTTCTCTAATTTTGTTTGCCCATCTACAAAAAAAATTAATAATTTCTTTACAAGGCTTCATTTTCAATAAATGGGACTGCATGAGTCAGAAAACAAATTACAACATTCCCTTACAAAATCAAAAGTGGGAAACGATTCGATTACTTACTTTCCCGTATTAGCTGGATGATAATAAGTTTCTAAACTTTGCATCAATTTTTCTAAATGACAAAAGACGGTGTCAGTTTTACCGCCTAAAGAAAATACAATCCACATCGCTGTAGCAGAACTATCAATTGAGTAATACTTCAATGATTGTCTTTTTCGATAACTGACAGGTAGTTGAAGAACCCGACGGAATCGAACAAACATCATTGAAACATAAGGTTCCCAATCGATCAATCCAGGATTATAATATGCCAAGCGCGCAACTAGCCATGCCAGACGCTACAAAATATTAAAATTGTTTATAGTACAGAAAAAATTTAATTTAAAAATGGAATTATTTACATTTTCCCATCCATTAGAACTATGAGAAACTTCCCAAAATTTCATCAATTCGTCCAACCATAATTCGTAACCCAAATGTTTATTTTCAGGTTTCGTAATTATTGGTAAAAATAACCCCATGTAATGCATGGCGGCAGACACATCGGTAGGACTAAGTTTTGGTCTCAACTCATCTAAAATCTCTTGAGTTGCTTCGATAGGAAAATATCTGTCATGAACAAAAACTTGAATAAAGTAAAAACAGTTATTATACTAATTTCAACTTACAATCTGCAAAAACGTATGACAGTTTCCATAATCGAATCTAACGATGAATAGTATCTCAACATGCCTATAACGCTTTTACTTTTAACTGTTATCCTAATGAACATATCGTATAATGGTCGCCAATCCAGCTGTAAATCTTGTGGAGACAATAATTTTTTTCTAAAAGTACCAGTTATTTTATTATAAAGCAAAAAATGATCCAAAAAGTTACTAACTTGAGAAGATCTCGTAAAATTGAGCAAAATTTATTTATTCTAATTGGATCTAAATTTGGAATGGTTGCAAGCTCGTAATACAATTTTATTAAACTTATATGATCTTCTTTTGAAAATTTTAAACCATAAATTCTTATGTACCTGAAAATTAGAAAAAAATTAAGGAAAGTAAATAATATTATATAGTCATATCGATCACAACTGCATGATCAAAATTCACAGCTTTCAGACAAAAGAAATAATTTTATTGTAAGTTTGCCAGGTACTTCATCTGTTGTTGTCAAATAGTATTTTAGCAAACAAGAACTGACGAAACATTTCAGTTATTTTTAGAGTTTGGAATAGATTGTAGACAGATACATACATCGATAAAGGTAAAGGTCTAATATATTATGTATGTGTAACAGTGATTTATGAAAGTTAAAATAACCATTGAATGTTGATTTAATAATTTTCATGTTTTTCCAAAATGAATTACCATGACTTTCAAAAAATTGACAGTTTCAGAATTAACACTTATGGTGTATTCAAATCCCCCATTATCATGGTCACTAATCCCCCATCGACACCGAGATAATAAAAACGCAAGAATTAAACTTTTAACAAAAACACAATATTCTCAAAAAAAATATATTTGGGCTGAGATTACTTAATAACAAAATTATCATCCATTGAAATTCAAGAAAATCTTGAGACAATCCAAAAGAAAATTCCGTGAAATCTTTAAAAATTCCCGCGAAAGGAAATCTAGTATCTAAAAATTTGCCTTAAAACTCGCTTAGTTTGAACGTAATCCCACACCTGAAGAAAATTTTGTATTGGGAAATTTGCAAACCGGGAGATCTGATTTGAACAAGACGTCAGCAGTCAGAAATTTCTGAAATATCATTTATGACAATCAACAATGAAATCGCTGAAGAAATGTTGTAGAAGTGAAGGGATATCTGATGAAATCGGGGGAAATTTTAAGAAACTCCAGGAAATCGATTGAGATTTTCACCCCCCCCCTTTGAAAGTGTTCGTAAAGTTTTAGTCGAGCCTTCTGTCTTTACGTAAGGATTGACACTTGTAACACCCTTCACATCGTCCCAGGATTTGAAATTTATTAAAACAAAATTATATTCAACATTTTTTTACAGTTTATTTATTGTTTTTATAAAATAAAATAATAAAAAAAAACTTAGTTAACACAAAAATAAAAAAAAAGAACCAAACTTATTTTAACACAAGAATAAAAATAATGATGTATTTAAATATTATATAAATATTCAATATTATGATATCAAAGAAAATCAGGAAATCTTAGAAATACTACATACATAATAGAAGACTTTTTTGCTTTTTCAACTTTTTCGAAGGGAAATCTTAAGATAATCCAGGGGGGAAAATAAAATTAATAAAAACCGCCATAGGCTTTTAGATATTTGTTTTATAATAGACTTGAATATGGATTGAGAGAGAGGGAGGAGTTATGAGTGTGACTCATACCTAAAAACTATCCGCAAGATACAAAATATTTATATTTAATGATTTTCTTTACTGGTAGGTAATTAGTAATTACTAAAGTACTACTTAGTAAGTAAATACTAAAAAATAATTTTTAAAATGTGAATATTATAGTTATTATATATAATTATTAAAATTAATATTTTTCATCCAAACAAGGTGGAACTCGGATGACCGCAGTTCTTAAACTTTTAATATCATTAGATGCGCAACAATTTTCTACTTCCATTGATATTGGTGAAATGGTAAGAATCGAATCGAAACTCAAATCGAACTCCAATTATTATTTATACCGGGTGCTGAATGAGTTAGCCGAACATAAGAAATTAACATGTAAAAACTTATTTATGCAAATTCCTGCTTCCCTAATTATTTTAGAGAAAAAATAAAAGACACAAAAATAATGCATAAATAAAAACTACAAATGACTTGAATAAAATTTCATCTAACTTTTACTTAAAAGGTCAAAAAATGCTTTCAAAATTGTTAAAATTTTCATTTATCGCACTGGCCATGGTATAAGTTTCGATGGTAATTATATTTGAAAATAGAAATTAAATTGAATTTATTACATGGCCAGTGCAATAAATGAAAATTTTAACAATTTCGAAAGCATTTTTTGACCTTTTAAATAAAAGCTAGATGAAATCAAATGGTGTTATCATTCATAGTTTATATTTCTGCATAATTTTGGTGTCTTTCATTTCTTCTTTAAAACAATTAGGAAAGCAGGAATTTGCATAAATAAGTTTTTACATGTTAATTTCCTATGTTCGGCTAACTCATTCAGCACCCGGTATATTATATTAGATAATATATTAAAATTATGAGAAATAACTTAAATTTGAACGATGGTAATAATAATTATTTACAGGGTACTGTATTTTAAGTGGTTCAACTTAAAGATCTAGTTTATTTTAATCACGGATGCCCTTAAATGCGACTTTTTTTACAATAAGTAAACTAACGTAAAAAGAACTATAATTAAAAAATAAAGATTTAAAAAAATTATTTTTCATTTTTATAACTTTTTCTGAAACAATATAATTTACAATTTATTGTTTTTAAAGCAGAAAGCCGATTACGGGCGGCAATACAGTACTTTAGTACCTACAAGTTAAAGTGAAGATAATGTTAATTAAATTCAGTGATAATTTTTTTACGTTTTCAAAATAAGTAAAATATTTTATTCGGAACCGATATACTTTTTGTGACTCGTCTATTATTGTCCCATTCCTTCCAATACGTTCCGCTCGTCCGTCAATCGTACCAATTCACCACGGAAAGTCACACATTGGATCCCAATAAAACAATATACTATTTTTTTCATTTTTTTAATATGTATTTGGTAAAATAAGATTTTTTGAACCAATTTTTACATAAAAATAAGTTAATCATAATTGATTCATTATTAATGATTGGAATGGTATTCTTGATAAATATCTTTTTAAATTTCGTAAACGTTCCAGAAAAATTCAGAAGTGCGTTCCAGGTTAATGCAGTTTATTGGTAGAATTCAATATGGTTACTCAAATTTGCAAACTGTCAAACTCATGTTACTAATGAATACATGTACGTACTTGTGAAATTTAAATTTTAGTGAATTTAATGTGTATTATAAAAAAGGAACAACAAACGTCGTAGCCATAAATTAAAGGTAAAAAAATTACTTACTTATGTAATCTTGCTGTCCATACAGCACATCCAGGGCGCATTTCGCGTGCCAAAACCGATTTAACAAGGTTAGTTTTTATGTCGCGAAATAATTTAGTCGATTCATCGTCTAATTTCTCCGAGTAGGGTAGCAATTTGCTGTAGATATTTTCTTGTTGCGGTTTAAAACCCAAAAGTTTATAACGTTCTTCTTTACTATCTTCCATTATTATTATTCTGCTGGCTCTTGTAACAATAATTAGGGTTTAGGCTGGACGTCTCGGTGCAACTACACATACAAACAAATTACACGATTAATCAACACCTTGCTATTTTTATGCCGTTTTTGCGCTAGTCATGAAAAAAGACATCTTTGTTTTCGTTTACCTATTGCCACACTGACATTTGAATCACCAACTGTTTGAAGGTTTGTAAACTGCAACTCATGCCAACCAATCGGCAATTTACGCGCTAAATTCAATTCGCTTAATTATTTATTTTGTTCGTGTTTGTTTTCTGTTTAATATTGAATACTTTCTTTTGCTAATGATTGGTCCACAAAATAAAAATTTTCTTAAATTTAATATTAGTTACGATTTGCGCTGAATTTTCTACACTTTTAAATAATAATAAAATAATCTGAAGTTAAATAAATAAACATTTTTTTAATTTCCATGCACCGATTTACGAAATTTGGTTAGAAAATTCCTAATAATTCCAAAATTTAATCACATACACGCAGACATTTTTTGGAAATGATTTTTTTTGGGAACTTTTGGGACCCCAAAACGTTTAAATTCACACAGTAAAAACGTTTTCTTTGAATCAAAAAAACTATTTTGTTTGAATTATTTTTTTGAAGCAAATAAATTTTGTTTAATTTAAATAAAATATTTTTGACCCAACAAAAATTTATTTAAAACAAAAAAAAATTTATTGAAGGAAACAAAAAGTTTTAGTTGCGTATATATAACAAAACAATTTTGTTATACCATATATCTTTTTTTTTATTTAAATAAAATATTTTTGGTCCAAAAAAATTTATTTAAATTAAAAAAAAAATTTGGTTATATACAGGGTGTCCCCGGATAGACTTTACATAATTTCAGTGGTGATAGAGGACACTATTCTAAGAAAAATGTTTAACAAAAATTTTTTTCTAAATTCAAACCTTCGGGAGTTAGGCCTCCTTAAAGCATTTTTTTTAATTTCCACCTTCACATGGCCATAGCTCAAAAAATATTGATTTTTCAGTAAAAATTAATAAGTGCTTTTTTAAAGAGCGTGAAATTATCTACAAACTAGGTTTTAACCTTTTATTGTCTAAATTCAACGGCTTTCGAGTTATGAAAAAAAGTAAGTAAAAAAATTTAGAAAATTTTGAACTTTTTTTTTCATAATTCGAAAGCCGTTGAATTTAGACAATAAAAGGTATGAATCTTCTTTGTAGATTATTTCACGCTCTTTAAAATAGCACTTGACCAATTTTACTAAAAGATTAATATTTTCCGAGCCATCACCATGTGAAAGTAGAAATTAAAAAAAGTGCTTTAAGTAGGCCTAACTCTCGAGGGTTTCAATTTAGAAAAAATTTTTGTTAAATATTTTTCTTAGAATAGTGTCCTCTATCACCACTGAAATTATGTCAAGTGTATCCGGGGACACCCTGTACAGGTTGGCTCAATTTCGATCCTTCTTATGGGGAAATCGGTAACTATAGGAGATATTAAAAAATGGATGGAGCATCCTCGATCTCTTTTTTTGAGAAAATCTGAATGGCCAAAACCGGAATTCGCTATCTTTTTTCGTTTTCGAGTTATGGCCAAAAGTTCGCTTTCTCGGTTTTTGGTTAAATGTCGATATCTCGGTTGTTTGTAACGTTATAGAAATAATATTTACACCTTCAGACACTTTTTTAAGGAGAATAAACTGGGCTAAAGAAATTTTAAATATTTTCATTTATTTCCGAGTTATAATATAAAGTTGTGTTTTTTTAAACAAAAACCTTAGATAGCTATGACATATTTGAATAGAGTTTTTTATCCTCTTTTCAATGATATATAACATGTAGGGTCTATTATTTCAGTTTCGTCCCGTTATATTAAAAAATGTTAAATAAAAGTAAAAGACGATCGAAAAATTAAATTTTGGCTTTGACTAAATAAACTACTATACAAAATCATTATTAAGTAATGATTTATTCACAAACAATTGCCTCCAGTTTATTTTTAATAGGTATTTTTAGTAACTACTTAAAAAATTTCTATTTAGTAGCTATTTACCTATTATTTCACAAGAGTGTCAAATTCCTTATGAAAACTATGGTAAATATGATAATGTTATAAGAATAAAAAAAGATTGACAATTTAGTATAATACTAAATTAAACAAAATTATAAATTCTACCATTATACTAAATAGTCAAACTGATGTCCATTGTTTGCAATGCATAAATTGCATTGCGTATGTGAACATTCGATAGTCATAGTTTTATATCATATTATTCGTAGTTTTCATAAGCCATTTGACACTATTGTGAAATAATAGGTAAACAGGTAGTACTAAATAGTAGTAGGTATAGGGAATAAGTACTAAAAGACACATATTAAAAACAACTGAAGGCAATTGTTTTGTAATGTCTACAGTATAGCGTTTTGTTTTGACAAAATACGTATAGTATTTTATTTAGTCAAAGCTAAAATTTAATTTTTCGATCGTCTTTTATTTTTATTTAACATTTTTTAATATAACGGGATGAAACTGAAATAATAGACCCTACATGTTATATATCATTGAAAAGAGGATAAAAACCTCTATTTAAATATGTCATAGCTATCTAGGGTTTTCATTTAAAAAAACACAACTTCATATTATAACTCGGAAACAAATGAAAATATTTAAAATTTCTTTAGCTCAGTTTATTCTCATTAAAAAAGTGTCTGAAGAAGGTGTAAATATTTTTTCTATAACGTTACAAACAACCGAGATATCCACATTTAACGAAAAGCCGAGAAAGCGAACTTTTGGCCATAACTCGAAAACGAAAATAGATAGCGAAATTCGGTTGGGGCCATTAAGATTTTTTCAAAAAAAGAGATCGAGGATGCGCCATCCATTTTTTGATATCTCCTATAGTTACCGATTTCCCCATAAGAAGGATCGAAATTGAGCCACCCTGTACACGCAACTAAAATTTTTCGTTTCCTCCAATGAATTTTTTTTTTGTTTTAAATAAATTTTTGTTGGGCCAAAAATATTTTATTTAAATTAAACAAAATAATTCAAGCAAAATAGTTTTTGTTATTCAAAAAAAAAGTTTTTACTGTGCACCGAAACCTCAGCTTGTTTTTCTGACTTGGTCAATCTTATTGATTATACTTTTAAAAAAACCATTAAAACAAAATTTTTCTTTATTATTAAAAGTTTTCGTGAACTAATTTCACCCAAAATCTAATTAATTTTCAATCTGAATATTATAGTATTACTAATACAATTTTTTTTTATTTGTCATCACCAAAAAAACAAGGAATTAAAATTTTTTTAATTAAAAAAATTAGATGAAAAATCTTACGTGATCTACAATTCTACATGATTTTAGAAGAAATTTAAAAATAATTTTTTGGAAAGTCGTTTTTAGCATACACGCTCTTTTTTATACGGCTGTAAATAATTTCAAATATTCAATTTGCAATATTAAAAATAATACCTAATCTTATAAAAAGAAACTCAATGTATTTTTGAATTGTCTAAATTGTAGTCTGTCAAAATTTGTTTAAAAATTATGCTTTTCTGTAATTTTTACTTTGTTGCACTGGCACTGTTTGAAATAGGTAACTTTCTATATCAGAACAAGTGTGGTAACCTGGACTTCCGGGTTAGAAAGTAGGCCCTCACGGTTTTGCTGAAAATTAGCGTTATCCTACCTTTCTTCCCTTTTGTACCTGGTTATTGTTGGTATCGCTGGCGCTGTCACCAAGTCTAGTTTAGGATGTACACGAGATAGACCAGCTTGTTTGGAAACAACACTTTTGCAACACCAAAATTAAACAGTTTTAAGATTTCAAATTAAATTTATTTTTAAAAAAATAAAAATTATGGCGACAATATATAATACAAAAAAAAGGATATTAAAAAAATAATTAAATGGCTTTACCTAAATTTAATTAAAAATAATGGTCACACAAAAAAATATCAGTACATATACAACAAATATAAGTATAATTAAAATGACTTACCAACCTTCTAATAATATAGTTCGAGCAACGGCTTGGCTTGTGAAATTTAGAATTGGCACTTTTAATTAATTAAAAATTGAATTAATTTGAATTTAAAAAAGAATGAAAATCACAAAAAAAATAAATCAAAATTGCCACTGGTCATGACTTGATCACTTTGATCAGAAAACGTCGACTGAACTGTCCATGGTCTTCCACCACTTTTATATCTTTGTATCTTTGTCTTTGATTTTTCATAAAGTTCATTAAACCGAATTTTGATTTATTAGATCTGGTAGTAATTATTAATTGAAAAATGATGTCGTCGTTGCTCGAATCATTTTAAGGGTCTTTAAGTGATGTATTAAAATGGATATTTATTGCAATAAATTTGAGTTTCGAGAGACTTAGGTACCAAGTTTTCCACTTAACGCAATTGACACGGAAATTCACACGTTCGATTTTACGTTAAGAGTAGCTTTAGGTACCTACAAACTCTCGAAATGATAAACAACTTGAAAAATGCTTTTAGCTTTAATTTGATTTAAATATTAATAAATTATTCTAATTTGGATAGGCACTTAAAATTAAAAGTGACCAAATTGCAATGTTCGTATTTAATACTTTTATCTGAATAAAATTACAAAATTGATATACCGATTTGAATTTAAGAAATTACTAATAATTGAAATGTGCATGACTTTTGAATTTGTTAAAAAGAGAATATTGCAATTTGTCATAATAATGTTGGCAAAGTCTTAAAAATAAACAGTAACTCTTAAATGTAATTTGTTTAATTAAGAAAAATGGGGGGGAGGTGTAAGGTACCACACAAGATTTCAAGACAAAGTGTTTCCTATAGTATAGCAGCAGAAAAATTAATTTAACAAATTAAGAGAACCAAATTTAATTTAAAAAATTTGTTTCAAAAATAGTTTTTTCTAAAAACCAAGAAGGAATTGCTGGGGAAATTAAGTGAAGGGAATACTATAGATAACTTTTTCAAAAGGAAATCTTGAGGCAATCCAGGAAGAAATCAGGGAAATCTTGTAAAAGGAAATCTACTGTCAAGAATTTGCGTTGTGACTTCCGCCTTGTCTAAAGGTATGATCACCCATATAGTATGAAAAATGTATAGTAATCGTGCAGAAAAAAAGCAAGTTGAGATTTTGATGAATTTTAGATGTTTTGGAATTCTAGAGGCTGAAAATCAACATTTCCAAAAAATGTCTGTATGTGTAGGTATATTATAATAATGTATGTGGTCAAATTTTGTTTGCACTCTACCTCAAAAAGTAATAGAAAATTTTAGACCAAATTTTATATTTAGTACTTTGATATTGAGATTTAGAGGTGATTAGTTTTCAATTAAAGTCTGTTCACAGAAATTTGAAAAAAAATTATAAATTTTTTTTCTTATTTTTTAATTTTTTTCTAAAAGTATGATAGTCATGTTAGAGATCGAACTTTTAAGCATTTGCATGTTTTATTTGTGTACATCCACGTGATAAATTTTAAAAGGGGAACCTGTTTTACGCCTTTCTGAGTTTTATGTAGTTTTTATTTTGCCTATAAATGCATATTATTTGCTTATATTGGCATATATTTAGCAAATTAAATAATAAAATTTTTTGATTTTGCAAGGGTTTGAAACGATTTAAGTGTTTTTTTAATTTTGAAATAACTGTTTAAAAATTGCAGCATTCGATAATAGCTTGTGAATACGTCTGACACTTTTAAAGCATTACGTTAATATTTGTTACGCACTGTATTATACTATATATTATATTCTTGAAATTTTTAAATTATGCAGGGAAGCTAGAGTTGATTAACATTTTCAATTTTACCGATCAATAACAATAGAAAACAAATAAATACAATATTCAAAAACCGAAGTGAGCCTCATCCTCAAAAAGTTTCACTTTAAAAATATTCCTTAAGACGTCGTATTTCTAAATATCTATTGAATTTTATTTTATATTGTATTAAAAATGCTCAAAGCTATAAAGAAAGTTTGGATACAAATTTCAAAGATGTACTCTCGCTGTAACCACAGTTCAACACTAACTGAACTTCTAACAAAAGTACCTAGTTAATTCATTATTTTCACTAATTGCAATCCAACATTTTGAGGTATAATAAAAAAAATTTGCGCATATTTAAGTGCTTATTTTGAAGTTTTTAGGGCATATTTTCCTGGATATTTTCAAGTTTTTTAATGCCTACAAATCCGGACCCTAGCTCATGTATCAGATTTAAAAATTTGTTTTCTAATTTTATATTTTTGAAAATTGAATTTTAAACAAATTATTATTTTAATTAATTATTATTTACATATTGCTACCTACTTATTTGCTAATGTGCTTTTTTTGTTTCAGAAAATGTCTCGTACTATCAAGTTATTAGGTAGAATTATCTACAATAACAGAAATTTGAGTTCTTTGAGACATTTTTCTAATTATAACAAAGGTATTGAGTTTTTAATAAAATCAAAAGCTAAAATTAATTAAAATATTTTACAGATTTAATACCAAAGTCTTCAATTACTGGTGGTCAACAAACCCAACCGGATTATTTATTCCAAAATTTAAAAAGTTCAAAAAATTCAAATGAAATTTTAGATCTTGTGGGTACACACTATAAAATTATGAATAGTAAACAACTATTACAAGCTTTGAAATCTTTGTATATTTTACAAAAACAGGGCCGGTAAGATGGAATAACATTAATTTTTTGAATTTTTTATATTTGTCTTTCTAGTTCTAGTTTTTCTTCTGAAATCATTATGAAGCATCCTAATTTTGAAAAACTTTGTTATTGTTTGAAAAAACAAAGTCACGACATTGAATTGAACGAGATTATCGATGCTCTAAAAGTGATTTCGTATGTCGGCGTCTCACATAATAGTACAATTATCCAAGTACTTCTACAACTAATACGATACAACATAAATGATTTAAGTTTAAATCATATAATATTTTTGCATTTTCTTCTGCGACAATTTAAAAGTTCGCCACTGGTTGAAGGTTTATTAATCGCACTACCTATTGTTTTCGATGTGAATTTAAAAACCAAAATGGATAGACAAAATGTTTTTCATTTGTGTGATTATTTACATTTTATTTCCAAACAACCATCGATGGAGAAGTCTACTATGTTAGTAGTAAATAATTTGAACAGTTGTTTAGAACGAGGTGAAAAATTAGACGGAAAGTTGGCTAAAAGTATAATATGGTCCTTATGCGATATGAAAGAAAACGAAAAATATATACCTTTGTTTGAGAAAGCAATGAAATTTTTGTTGGAAGATATAGATTCACTCGAACAAACAGAATTACAAACTACTGTTTCAAAATTGGTTTTCAAATATAGCGCCAAGTTTCCATTTTATTATCACGAGGAATTTTTGGACACTTATACCAAGTACGTTATTGACAAAGATTTAGGATTTTCTGAAGCAATTTTTACAATTCAACGTTTCCAAAGACTTGTAAGTAAATTTTTTATTGATCAATGAAAGTAATTTATTAAAGTCTACCTTACAATTGTTATGAATGCAAATTACCTACTATAATTTTTTAGTCATATTATACCGAAAACCTTTTAAAATATATCATCCAAAAATATGTAGAAAATCCTTCCGTTCTTACTAATAGACCTGCATTTCCATTATATGCAATTGCTAATGCTGCCAGTTTAACGGAAATTACACCCAAGGAATTTGATGTTTTAAGAGAAGAGTACATGAAACCTGATGTATTTGTAAACTACGACAAAAAGGATATCTTGTGGTTAAAATTTGCAGCAGCGCTGTGTGCATTGGATATTTATGTACCGGATGTTTTAATAAATGCGTTGGACGAAAATGTTTTGCAGCACACTGTGTTTAAAAATAGTGAGCAAAGCATTTCAAATTCCACTATAAGATATAAAAAATGTTTTATTTGTAGATTACATGTCCGATTTTGAAAATATCCTTTTTATAAACCAAGCTATTCAAACATTTAAGCCAGAACTGCAGCACCTTTTACCCTCTAAAATGGCAATAGAGGTTGCGATATCCAAACTTAAACCGGTTGTTAATTTTCCTTTAGCAGCTCCTCTAGAATGTGCTTTAGGTGGAGAAAATTATTTAACAACAGATGTTACCACAAATTTAGGCCATCATATAGACCACGTGATTGTCATGAGAAAAGGTGGTTATCCGGTATCAATTCCAGTAAATGTAAATAATTTAGAGGATTTAAATGCACCAAGTGATAGTCAAATGTAAGTTGAAAAAGTATTCTTGCTGATATTTTTGTAACGGTGTGAAATTTTTTAGAGTTTTAGTTCTTGCATTAGGTCGACTACACTACTCACAAAATAACATGGGCATGAAGGCAACAACGTCGCTGATGATTAAAACCTTAGAAGCTAAAAAATATTTAGTCGTTCCTATATGCTTAGAAATCTGGGAAAACTTACAAGATTTCGAAAAGATTCCCTATCTCATGCAAGCTATTAGATTAAAAGTTAGCAGTTGTGATCAAGTATCTGAAGTTGTATGTTAAGTTGTATTAAATAAGCAATACATATTCGTCTTTTTAAATTTTGTTAATTCAATCCTTTTTATTAACATTCAAAACATGGTAATAAATTAATTTGTATTACAAAGTATTTTTAATAACAATAAATTACATAATAATCTAGGCCAGATACACAAACTTCCTACTACGAAATCCTTTTGATGAAATTTTTGGCAAATTCGGATGTGCCCACATTCTGAAATTTAATTGATTATTTTTCTGACAACTTAAAATTTTTTGTTACCTGTGCCGTAGTTGCTATTAACGCTAAAAGTGATTTTTTTGGCGGTCGACAGAATTTTTTTCCATTTTCTTGACAACATAAGTTCGGAAAGCAATCAAATGGTTTTTCACATACTTTTGGAAATATGTCCAGTAATGGGGGTGGGGGTGCAGAGCATTGTAAATAATTCATGATATTTTTAAAAGCTAAAATAATCAAATTATAGTTTTATATTATTTTAAATAAATTAAAGTAACTTACGCAATAACATTTCTTTCACTCGAGGCATTTTATTAAATCTTGGTGCAGCATTTCTGCAGTAATTTTTTACTTCGACACCTTGAGAAAGCTTTTCTGGGCAACAAACTCTTATTCCACAATCTCTATCATCGTTGCATTCTTTAATAGGTAGAAATTCTGGCATGGGATCTGTTGGACATACCCTGTCTACCATTCCAAAAATTGCTAAAATAAACGTTTTTAATAAAATTATTGTTATATAAGATTACTACACCTTTTTCACCAGTAATTCAGAAATCGTCAATTGTAATTCAGAAATCATCAAATGAAATTCAGAAACCGTTAAATGAAAGGACTTCATAAAAACGAAAAACCCGAAATTTCCTTTAAAGTAGACCAATATTTGTTCCATTAGATTAGGCCCTGCAACATCGGGAACTCGAATATTGCATTTAGCTTTCTGCCTTGATTTTCGACCAATTATATTCAATGGGATTTAGCATTGGAGAGTAAGGTACTAGCCGCAATAGGATTGCTGCCGTCCCATCAAAGACCGCTTCCAGCCTTGAATGGCAAGGCGCGTTGTCTACAACAAGTACTAAATCTAATAGTTGATTTTCCATATCTTGCCATTGCTGCAGTAATGTCACTCAATCATTTTTTATTTGTGAAGTAAACAAACCTCTTCTGCGTTCCATAGCTACAACGCCACAGAAATTGTTCCAAGTTGCTCCAAGAAAGCCACAGATTTGAAGCTTTTTAAATTACATTTGCAGTTTTCTGATTTTCATTTGATGGTTTCTGAATTTCATTTGACAATTTCTGAACATCAATTGGCAAATCTGAATTACAGTTGACTATTTCTGAATAATAATTAACAAATCTGAATTACAATTGACAATTGGCAAATTTGAATTACAGTTGACGATTTCTGAATATCAGTTTTTCTGAATTACAAATGCAAAAGGTGTATTATAATTATTATATTAAATAGATATTGTCGAGGGCGAAACCGCTGATGAAATTTTGTTTACAATAAGTAACGGAAATCGGGAAAATCCAAGAAAATTTTAAGAAGTCCAAGGAAAACTTTTTTAAAATTTTTTTTTACTTTTTTGAAAAGAAATAATGAAGCAATTCTAAAGAAAATCAGGGGAAAATCTTCTAAAAGGAAATCTAGTGTAGAAAAATTTGCCTTGTGAAGTGTGAGAGTTTAATGGTCCACGAGGTCAAAATAGTTTGTAACCGCTGCTGGCTGTAGTATTTTTATTAAATTAATTAAAAATTAGTAATTAGTACCTAAATATTAATGAGTACTGTAAATTGTATAATATTATATTATTACTAAATTTATATAGTATAATACATAAATTTCTATAAATAAAAAAAATTAAAATTAATTTAATAATATATTCTTCGAAAATTCTTGAAATAATTCAAAATATAAAAAGTATCAATTATTCTTTTAATATATTTTGCTTTTCTGATCATGTTACAAACATTATTTCAAAATTTTAAGTCAATCTGCTAAATCAGTATTGAAATGAACAACCTTAAACCCATCAGATAAATTATTATTATTATATTGTTAGCAAATTTATTTTAATTAATTTTGTACCTATTCTTAAACTGGAAAAACAAAATATATTGAGGGCGTTTTTTATATTCTATTTAGAAGGTTTTCTTTTAAAAATAAATTATTAGATAGTCTCGGTAGAGAATTAGGCACCTACAGCGAGTGTGCAAAGTATTCGTCACAAATGCAAATTGCATTTTTTGAAATCGGTTTTTGACATATAAAAGTTGCTTTATAGCAAAACTTTTTAAACATTTTTGGTTAAAAATTTCATTGTCTTCAATTTTGTACCTATACATTTTTCTATTTTGTCGCCCCGTTTATGACCGACAGCGACTTAAACAATACTTTGTAAAATACAAAAAATATTGTCACCTGTATCTCAAAATCGGTGCAACGAAATAGAAAAATGTATAAATAATTTTTATTGCAAATTTTATTCCCTGCATTTTTGTTTATGTACATTTTTTTATTTTGTCACACCGTTTCTGAGATACAGATGATAATATTTTTTGTATTTTACAGAGTCTTGTTTAAGTCGCTGTCAGTCAAAAACAGAGCGACAAAATAGCAAAATGTACAGAGTGGTTCAAATTGGAATGCTCTTATGGGGAATTCGGTAACCATAAGATATATGGAAAAATGGATCGCGTATCCTCGATCTCTTTTTTTAAGAAAACCTTAATGGTGAAAACCGGAATTCGATATCTTTTTTCGTTTTCGAGTTATGGCCAAAAGTTCGCTTTTTCGACGTTTCATTAAATGTCGATATCTCGGTTGTTTGTAATGTTATAGAAAAAATATTTACATCTTTTTCAGACACTTTCAAGAAGAATAAACTGGGCTAAAGGAATTTTAAATACCTTCATTTTTTTCCGAGTTATAATATAAACTTGTGTTTTTTTAAATATAAACAATAGTTGGCTATAACATATTTAAGTAGGGTTTTTTATGCTCTTTTCAATTATATATAGCATATGGGTTCTATTATTTCAGTTTCTACCCTTCATATCAAAAAATGTTAAATAAAAACAAAAGAAGGTTGGAAAATTAAAATGTTGGCTGTGTAAAAACAAAACACTATACAAAATCATTATTGACATCTAAAACATTTGTTTCCAGTTTTCCATTTTTCATAGTTTTCATAAGCCATTTCACACCGTTATGAAATAACCTGTAAATAGGTACTAAATAGAAGTAGGTCTAGGAGTAGCTACAAAAAATTACAACATAAAAACAATTGGAGACAATTGTTTTAGATGTCAATAATGATTTTGTATAGTGTTTTGTTTTTACACAGCCAACCTTTAATTTTCCAATCTTCTTTTGTTTTTATTTAACATTTTTTGATATGAAGGGTAGAAACTGAAATAATAGACCCCATATGCTATATATAATTGAAAAGAGCCTAAAAAACCCTACTTAAATATGTTATAGCCAACTATTGTTTATATTTAAAAAAACACAAGTTTATATTATAACTCGGAAAAAAATGAAGATATTTAAAATTCCTTTAGCCCAGTTTATTGTCCTTAAAAAAGTGTTTAAAGAAGGTGTAAATATTTTTTCAATAACTTTACAAACAACCGAGATATCGACATTAAACAAAAAGTCGAAAAAGCGAACTTTTGGCCATAACTCGAAAAAGAAAAAAGATATCGAATTCCGGTTTTCACCATTAAGGTTTTCTTAAAAAAAGAGATCGAGGATACGCGATCCATTTTTCCATATCTCTTATGGTTACCGAATTCCCCATAAGAACATTCCAATTTGAACCACCCTGTACAGATACAAAATTAAAAACAATGAAATTTTTAACAAAAAATGTCTAACATGTTTTGCTGTAAAAGCGATTTTTATATGTCAAAGAAAACGGTTTCAAAATGTGCAATTTACATTGGTAACATAGGAGGTGACGAATACTTTGTACACTCACTGTAACTAATAAATTTTGCGAATTTAGGAATGTTAATTAAAGTAATTAATTATAAATTTATTATTATCTTCATAAATTCCACTGTATGTGAATGGGATCGACAGTTTTGAGATTATTTCTGCTATATAATTAGCTTTCGCACGAAATAAGATTATTTAACAAAAAATTGCAGCATCATTTTGTTGTTTGTAAATTTGGTATAATATATGGGTAGAATATTACCTATTATGTGACCTAAAATATTTAAATTAAAAATTATTTTTAAATTCTCAGTTTTTGACTAATATTTCGCAATTAGTATTTACATCGAATATAAGAAATTTTCCAACTCATTAAATTAAAGAGAAATTAGTAATTTATTATTAAATTATAATAGATTATTATAATATGTATAGATGCAGTGGAAACCACTGTTGTAAGTAGATAAGTAATTAATTACTTATTCATGTACTAATACTTACGTGAATGATTTTGTTCGGGTTTCGGCAATCCTACACCTGTAATGCATCTTTTATTGCAACATACAAGATTTAAATTAGCTAAAAATTCGCAATCTTTTGTTGATTTACATGGTGGAGCAAAAAATGGTGTCCGAGTTGAAATGCTAGGACACACCAATTTCAATTTTGCTTTTTTTTCGGTTTTAGTTAAGTTTGGTTTGTTGACAATAACAACTGATTTATTCAGCGGAGATTCCACTGGAAAGAAAAATTATCAAGTTAGATTACACATTGATTTAAAAAATTTCAAAATTCACTTCGAAAATTATATTGAAATAATTAATTATATGCACTTAATTTAATAAAATGCAAGGTGAAGTTGCCTAACAAATATATTTAAAATATGTTTTTCTAGCTTTACATACTTGTAAAGTGTAATAATTGCTATTATACAATTCTAATGATACCTACTTACACTTAATTGCTGTCCTCATTGTTCGTCTTTACAACCGTAGTAAAATAAGATTTTTCAATGTGTTAATTATAACAATAGATAGTTCTTGCAATTAAGTGGGTTAATTTAATTTTGAATTTCCAAATCGACCCTAGAAAAAGTCTGCGGTCTAACTATAATCATCATTGATTATTATAATATATTTTTCGTTATTAAATTGTTCGTTTAATACTTACTATAAATTTAATTTTATTTTTAACAATAGCTTATATAGAAAGTAACATCGGATTTTGAAAAATATACTAAATTGACCAACTTTTAATCACGTTTTTCTGCCTCATTATTCAACATTTAAATTTAATTGCATGTTGAAAGTAAAATAAAATAAATTATTATGCTTTATACATTATTGCTTAAACAAAAACTTAAAAACTAAACCAAAATTTAATTAATTAAAAACTTAAACATACAAAAACTTTAATTTTGCCTGTTGTGGTAAATTGCACCTGGTCATGTAAATTAACATTCTTACCGCTTTTATTAATTTCGTTAGATGTAATATCCGTCGCACAATAACAATTTAAATAATGCAAACTAAATAAAACGCACAAAACGGCGCGAATTTTACACCATTTTAAATAAATCATGAGAATTTCGTTAGATGTAAGCGCACCAACTTGCGTCTTCAGTAAGGTAGCACATGAAGAGAATTGAAAATTCAAAAGCAATCTCGAGGAATGCTAACCGATTAATCTCAGCCGGTACGACACTTTCTGTTTTACTTTTGATCTTGAAGAACAAGGAAATGTTTACGATATTTTACGGAAGTAATTAATTTACAAATGTGATTGGGATGAAGCTTTCTTTAAAATGCATTATACTTTGTTTAAAAATAAATTAAGTAAATTTAATCACGAATTAATTATTTTTTATTCCAAATTCTCCAGTTAAACTTCAATATTTATTCGGAATATTTATTATTATTCGCCACTAGTATTCCTCTGTTCCTCTGGAAACAAATTAATTCTTAAAAATGTTGTACAAAGCGAAATCAATCGTTGTGTTGTTTACAAATAAAAGTAACAGTAGAATTAAAATCTGAAGTTATGTTCCCATTAGACGATATTGAAGGTGTAATATTGCTTAGAGCAATACCTACACCGACTGATTGTATAATACTTTCACTGATCTTGGTTCAAGTGTACTTGGGTAACATTGATGGCGTAATATTCCTGTTTTGGTAAATACCGAAAAGGGAAATTTCTTAATAGGATATAAACTCTCCAATTAATAAGAATAGGTACATCAATATAAACGCAGAACCTTTAATTTGCTATAATTATTAGGACAGCTTTAATGTATTGAATAACAGTAGGAAGTTGTATCTGTTTCTATAAGAAAAAAAATATAATATTAAAAGTGAATAGTTGGAAAATTTTCGAATGAAATACCAATGAATAATATCTGAACTTTCACTGAAAGGTAGGACAGGATGACCGATGCGTATTTTCGTAAAAAGTAAAACTCGCATCAATTTTTCAACTTCAAAGTTCAAACACGCAAATAAAAATTAATTATTTAGTGGGTTATTCAACAATATTAAAACATCGCATATTTACCAATTTATCTATTTGATATATTTCTTAAATCTATCGTAGGTTTATTTTATATGATCCTCTTCCAATAATTATTATTAATGTGTTCTTAGTACTATTATATTGGGTATATACAAGCATATAAGTAAGTATTATAAATAATATAATATATTATGCTTTTATAAAGACACTGGAAAGAGGCAAAATTTAATACTTGATGTTTCTGTTTCAAAAATAATTTTAATATTTTTACAAAACGTTCTGTCGAATTTCTGTTCACGGCAGTAACGGGACATAGGGGCAAAGCTGCTGTTTTTTAGCTCTAGGGGGGGGGCAATCGCCCCTATCGCTTTCCCGCCCCTGATTAACGGAACTACAATACCTATAGGCATTTCAATATTTATAATTTCGCTCATCGGAAGATAATCAGCATTATAAGAAGTGCTTTTGTTAAAATCTTAAATCTATAAAATACCAAAGGGTAAATATCTCGTAAATTTTGTGTACACTTATTTGGATTCCCTTGGAAATCTCTGGAATTCCTAGGAAATAATATAAATTCTTTAGATTGAAATTAGTTTGAAAATCAAGGGCGGATCCAGGCAAAGTTCATGTAGATTGTAGGGGGTAAATGAGGCTGGTGACAATAAGAGAGGGAAAATAAATATATATTTTAATAAAAACTTAGGTACATTTTTAAAATTAAAAGAAAATTTAGTAGATTTTGTTGATTTTTGTCATACACCGTTATCCTCTCTCCTTTCAGCCGCCCTTGCCAGGCAAACTTAGAAAATGGGAAATTCGAGGAAATTTAGAATATTCAGAATATTTTAGGAAGGCGAAGGAAATCTCAGAAATTTTAAAAAGCTAAAAAATAAAACACATCTGGAATATTTTTTAAATTTTCTGAGATATTCTTTCACTTTTGTACATCACGATTTCCCCTCGGTTTTCCAGCAACAAACTCGGGAGAAATCGTTAAAAAACTCTAGTGTACTAGTAAAGAGAAATCTGAAGATATTCGGAGAAATTCCATAAAATCTCAAGGAGTTTTTGAATCTTAGAAAGTTTTAAGAAATCCATGGAAAATTTACGAAATTTAAGAAACTCTTGAGGAAGCGGAAAATTCTAGGAATCTAGGATATCTTAAGAAATCCAGAAAAAAGAAAAACTCAAAAAAATTCAACGAAATATCAGAAAATTCTAGGAAATCTTTAAAAATCCAAATGAATTTCAGAAAAGCCCATCTATAGTATTCTTAAGATTTCTTTGTATTTCCCAGTTCTCAAGACTTCCTGCTATTTTCTCAAACTTCCTTTCCCTTATTATACACATCAAGAGCAGATTCAGGAAAAATTCATGGAGGTAACAGGTAAGTGAGGTTGGCTGGGAGAAGGTAATTACATATTTTTTGTTAAGGGTGCGATTTTTAGAACTGTTTCAAAACTTCAGTTACAGCTCAAAATTGGTTATAGATACAACTATGATTTTTTTTAACGGAAAGAGGAGAATTTTCCGAACACTATGATATATTTTTTAATCTTTTTAATAACGGATTAAAATTTTGATTAATTTAATTTGCGATTTTATATAAAAAAGCACGTTAATGACAATTCAAAATATATCATAGTGTAGTTAACATAGTAACCTTTAATATTCTGCATTGAAATCGTTTTAATATCAAGTATTATAAGTGCTGTAACTGAAGTTTTGTTTAGACTATATTTTGAATGATTTAAAAAAAACCGCCTTTTAAAACCAATCAAATTTTATTTTCATTTTTTCCAACCAATGAAAGACATCCAATTTTAAGTCTAGATAATCGCGCCACCTGTTGAAAATTTTTTCGTCCAAATGAAAAATCGCAGCCTTAAAAACGTAAGTATATTTTTCAAATTTCAACAAAATTTTGAAATTTTATTGGTTATAATAGTTCATGGGGGGGGGGAGTTACCCCGCTACCTCCCCCTTGTTCCAATATTTTCCAATGATTACCAAATCATTGGAACTCTTTGAGAATCCTTGGAATTCTATGGAAATCATTGGAGTACACGAACGTAAAAGAACAGTGACGGCGGCGCCAGGGGTGGACCAGTCAAGTGTCCATCCAAATTTTTTAGGTGTTTATTTCAATAATGTATCTTTTTATTTTTATAAATTTTGTGTGCTCCTGCCCACCCCAAATACATTATGCCCACAACAAGAATATATTTACCAAAAAAATTGTTTTTAATTCCCCATGCCTAAAATATTGTCGCAATATTAAAAATCAATATTGAGACTTGAGTCAATATCGGAATGTGACCATTTTCCAATATTGGTGCAATATTGAGCTAGACAATCTTTACTAGAATTTTAAAAAATGTTTAAAGAAATTATGATAGTCTGTGGCTATAGATTACAAATATAAACATTTAAATTCATGGATTATTCAAAAATTAAGATGATAAAAGCCCAAAACCCGTAAAAAATTACAGCTTCTACTGTATTGGCTGTTTCAACAAGGTTATCCTCACCCATGATGTATGTTATATTCGAAAATAGCATACCTAGGTGGTTAGAAAGTTATCCCTTTAAGCCGCTTCAGTCAGTGGCGGACCCCCCCCCCCATTATCCATTAGTTTTCGAGAAAGCGGCATTTGAAAATCGAAATTTTCCATATGTTTAACGTGGGATACATAAAAATTGTAAGTGAAGGGTTTTCTGTTGACACGGTACGTGTACTCTGATACACATTACTATATCCTATAACTATTATAATATCCCAGTCAAGGTAGATTGAGTTCAGGGATGTTTTTAGCAAGTTAATAAGCGTTAATTTTGGCTGGCGCAACCACGACAAATCACGAATATACCGTAAAATGCATTATTTAAATTAAATTAATTTAGCTCCTCCTATTAATTTATGAATGAAATTTTATATGTACAATTTTCAATGCCGTTTTTTCGAAAACTAATGGATAATCCGCAAAAAATGGTTTTTTAATATTGTTAAAAAATTATCCTCTTTCCAATAGTATATAGGAAATAGTGAAATTCGTGGGGTTGATTCCCTGACAGTACCCCAAAATCATGCCGGTTTTAGCGTTACCGCTGCCATGGGTGAGATTTCCACAGCGCCCTCTTCCTACTCTTTAATTCACACATGTGAAAAAAAAAACAAAGACAAAAATTAAAAAAACAAACCTTTGCAAGTTGGTAAAAGTGGCCGGTTCCCAGTCAAAATGATCACAATAACCAACTGATAACATTATCCGTGATCACATTAAACGGATTCTACTGCAATATACAGGGTGCTGAATGAGTTAGCCGAACATAGGAAATTAACATGTAAAAACTTATTTATAAAATTTCCTGCTTCCCTAATTATTTTAGAGAAAAAATGAAAGACACAAAAATAATGCAGAAATATAAACTACGAATGATAAGGGCATTAGATTTCATCTAGCTTTTACTTAAAAAATGTTTTTAAAATTGTTAAAAGTTTCATTTATCAGACTGGCCATGAAAGTTTCCAAGGTAATTATTTTTAAAAATAAAAATTAAATTGAATTTATTCCATGGCCAGTCATATAAATCAAAATTTTAACAATTTCAAAAGCATTTTTGGACTTTTTAAGTAAAAGCTAGATGAAATCTAATGCTCTTGTCAGTCGTAGTTTATGTTTCTGCATGATTTTTGTGTCTTTCATTTTTTCTCTAAAATAATTTGGGAAGCAGGAATTTGCATAAATAAGATATTACATGTTAATTTCCTATGTTCGGCTAACTCATTCAGCACCCGGTATACATTATACAGTGGCTTCAGAAATGATTTATCGCTTTTACAGCAATACTTGCTAAAAAATTTTTTTTGCAAATTTTTTTTTCCTTCATTTTTGTTTCTATACTTTTTTCTATTTTGTTGCACTGTTTCTGAGTCATAGTGGCTTTAAAAACACTGTAAAAATTTAATGAAACTCATATAAGAGCGATTTTAGTTTTATTAAATTTTTACCCCAAAAGTAGATTTTTAATTTGCTAAATTTAAAAATTGAATTACCAAATTAACATTATAAATTTTTGATTAAAAAAATAGAAATGTTAGCTCACGTTATGAATATGTATTGTATAAGACGTATTTATATTTGATAGATTACAAAAACATAAATTCACTTTGGATTTTTTAAAACTAGTTTCTCTAAAATTACCTCATACCGAAAGCATTCTCATGCTTTAAAATTAATTAGCAATGTGCCAATGAAACCAACCAGTATAACAGAAATTTCAATAAAATTCTTTTTAATATTGATCACTAGAATCTTTTATTTATAAACCTATGTACAATAAAATGAATAATATAATTATGAGCGTTGTAAACTATGATAACAAAAATAATTTCATGTAGGTAAGTCTAAAAGTTAGTTTTTGTTAGTTAATATTTAAAATTATTTCTACATGAACAGAACTCAGTAGGTTGAGAATTTATATTCAGAACATCAGATATCACACTTCCATTGCTAAATTAATTTTAAAAACTATTACACAAACTAATTACTGGCCACAGTTCTGCTCCTAGCTTGTTTTTGGGCATTTAAAACCATTAGTTTCTCTCCGAGCCTTGCATTATGATCTTTCAGGTGTCTTATTAAATCAGCCTAAAATTGATTAGCCATTTATGAAAATTGTAAAAAGAATTTTATTTTGTATTTACTTGTTTTTCAATAAAGTCATAAACTTTATCGCCCAATTGTCTATATCCTATTTCACCCTGTGCAAAACTATCCGATGACGAACATGCATTCCACTCTTCTTTTTGGACATCGGGTGGAGGTTTTTGCTTATTAAATTTTATAACTCGAACTAAAAAAAAGAAAAATTGTTATTTATTTTATTCCATTGTATGTTTCTCGCTCACCAATATATGATAATACAAAAATTGCAAGAATACCAAACTCGAGACTAAGCACCAAGCACACAAAAGTTGTCGGCGATAAAAGTCCTCCTTCGATGCATCTTTCAAGAAATTGATCAGAATATAAATGTTGCATTATAGTTTCCAATAACAATAATCCTGCCGTACATAGACTAACAACATAAAATGGAATTTGATGGTGGAGAAGTGTCTTTTTGTAAAATTCTAAATATCCATTTAAACGTAAATTGTAATGTTTTACTCTAGCTATTTGATCTACTACCTACAAAAGTTCCATTCACAACGTAACATCTTTGAATGGGTATATTCGTGCATTCTTACCAGTGTTAAAAACCACAAAGCTACGTGAGCATACAGAACAATAAAATAATGATTACATTTGTACTGTTCACCAGGATGATAAATAGCAAATGTGATGGCTGCTACTTCCAACAAAAATGTACAAACCAAATGAAAAAGAAATGGAAAAACGGTTTTCAAAGGTTTGAAAATTCCGAAAGATTCTAAAATAGGTTCTAAATATTCTTTATCTTCCATATTCGCTGAATCGCTAAAAAAGGTAGCTCCCTAAAAGTTGACACAATTTTTGGTATGAATCACATTTTAGGTTATAATAACAATAAATAAATAATTTACAGTTTGTACTTACACCTGTATTCGGCGTACTTCGACTCAAACTAACCATTTCATTACTAAGTTGGGGTTCCTAATTATAGTTGACAGCTCTTTCCTATTTCGTGAATAATCTGAATTTAGTTGATTACGCGTGTTTAAAAAGGTTATCATTTATTTATCCGTATGTTTTCTGACAATCACACTAATAACAGCCAATCACAACATCAAGACGAAATGCAGATGGTGCAGATAACATAAATAAACAAAAGTAACTCGTATACAGGATGTGTAAAAAGTTTTTAAATTGAAATTTTGGAATGAGAACCAAAGAAAATTAGTAAAAGTAAAAAATATTAGACATTTTGAATAAATAAGAAATTTAAATTTTTAGTTGTACTCCCTCCCATGGTATAATAGTACCATGCTTCCTTCGTCCCTTCCCTAGTAGGAAAACAGATAAATACAAAAAGGTTGAGAAACACTGCTCGTAGAACAAAACCAATGCCATCTACTTAAATTTTTACACAACAATAAAAAAGATGAATAATTTCAAAGTGGATTTTAGTATGTAGATTTTATTATTGCAAAGATTAAAGTTACTTTTGGAAGAAAATGGCAGATAACGAAAGTTGTGTATCGTGCAAAGTCATTGCTGTATGTACTTTCATAGGTATAGGTGGATATTTGATTTCTGTTGGAAGAGGTCAAACAACCGCATCAAAATATACATTGTTTGCTTTAGGAACATGCAAGTATTTGATTTATAAACAATTGACGATTTTAAACCTATATATTTTTCAGTGAGTGCTTCTTTGGGAATAAAAGAAATTTTCAGCAAGGTACCATCAAACTAGCAATCGTTTTATCAACATTTACTAGGTTAATATTTTATAAATTTAATTGTTACATTGTGAATAAATAATTCAGATACCGACTTTTCCCAGTTTTGTGTTCGTTTTTGGATCTGCTGTGATGCTTTGCGCTTTGACTATAAATTCATTTACCTTTGTTTGAAGGTCTCTTAAGTTCTGTATATAAATGAGGTGCAGGATTTTTGAGGCTTCTTTCAACGACACATCTGTTAAGTTTGCATTAAAGTTGACATTTTGGTAAGGAAATGGAGTTCCCTAAAATAAATTAATATTAAACTATTTTATATTACAAAAAATATTAAACTTTTTTTATACCTTAACAACAAAGTTACTGGGATTATCCAAAACTTGTTTATTCAAACGTTTACATACAAACTGACTGATGGCTTTAAGAGTAATTAGTGGGTCTGGATGATTTAAAATATTTAATATTTTAGCTATAGCAGAGATTCCATCTCTAAATTCTTTAGTAGTAACTGCAATATCAAAATGTTAGGACTATAACTAATAAATATAATAAATTGTCAGTCTTACAATCGAGACAATCAAGTGGATTTTCAGTAACAACACTAGGAGCATGTGAAACTTCTATATTTTTTACAGAATCCTTTTCGTACACATTTTCTAAACAAATAAATTATTAACTATTACCAAACAATTACGTATACTCACTTTTAGAAACATATTCAAGTTTTACAGCATACGATGCAATCGAGTTCACTTGTTCTGTAACATTTTCACCTGTATAAATGCCAAGAACTTTCTTGTAATCATCAAAAGCTTTATTCCACTCCAAGGATGCTACGTTACGTAGATTTTCGAGAGTTTTTGCACTACATTTCTTTATTATATTTTCTTCTAGCCATACAACAACTTTTCGTAACTCTTTTTCGTCTAAAATTTTGAGGTTAAAATAAACATTGCATTACTATTTATTAAATATTACGCACCATTTGTATTTATTATGCCGTTTTGGGGATAATCCAAGGCATGTAATTTTTGTTTCAGCATGATTAAATTAAATAGTAAATGTGCATGAAAAAAATGAACAGGAAATGTCAAATTGGAAACGTGAACCAGCCACACAAAATATGTATAGAATATTTCATAATAAATAAAAACCGATAATAATAAATTATGTTATGCAAATTCCACTTGGAAAATTTTTGGCACATGAATTTTATATTTGATATAATATACGGGTAAGTCTTATATTAGACATTTTATGTTGAAAATTTTATTTTCTTTATTTCTTGTTTACCTATATGCATTTTTCCGTTTCGTCGCACCATGCATTTCCGTTTTATTGTAAAATTCAAAAACTACTTTTAGCGAAAGACACAATGGCCGCTCTAAACCAAAACAGCAAGCTGTCTCTAGCAAACAGTTTGCCCGTTTTCAAAGCTCAACCATGGGGGATCTCAGTTATTATAGGAGATACGAAGTCGGTTAAATTAGGGCAAAGTTGCGTATTTTATGCTGAATAATTATCTGAAAGAAAATTTGATGTGTGATTTTTAGATTTTGAGTTAGGGGTCGTCCTTTAATCACGTGAGGTTTTTTATTCCATTTTTTCCCCCCCCCCCTTTGGTGATACGTCGTGAGGTTTTCAGCTACCCCTACCCCCCCTACCCAACATCACGTGTATTTTTTTTGAAAATTTACTTTCAAGTACAGACGGCAAGACACAAGGCTGCGGGCAGCGGGGCGACAAGTGGAGTCACAAGGTCCAGTGCCAGAAGCCAGTTGAGAGCTAAATATTGTTGTTATGTTGCTTTTTAGGCATAAATTTGCTCGCTCGGGATTTCACGTGGTCGTAAGAAAATATACACGTGATTGTCACAACATCGTGATCAATCGTGATGTTATTCTAACCCCCCCCCCCCTGCTAGAACCTCACGTGATTAAAGGACAACCCCTTATTAGAAGAAAACGAAAATTTTTTTTGTTTTTATTTTTTCAAGCGAAAACCCAAAGAACTACACGTTTTTAACTAGGACGTTCTTGGGGCACTTTTTCGTAAGGAATCTAAATCTCTCATCGTATTTTACAAGGCGTTCTGGATGCCAGAGTTACAACCAGTGATTTTAAAATCACTGGTTACAACACTCAACTTTGGTTTTGCTTTTTTTTTGCTTTGCAATTTTGAAAAGTGGTTTTCTTTCTGATTACAACGATGTATCACACGATATGACTCACGACCGAAGCACGTTATTTTAACCAATTACAAAATTTTGAAATCGAATACCTAACGCATTTTTTGGAAGACATCACACAAAAATTAGGTCACTCTCCCCCCCCCCCTTTAACGAAATCCTATATCTGCGTCTGATGCCGATAAAACACATTTGGCACAATTTCAGAAAACTTAAAACGTAGCGATAAATGAAGTGTCACGAAGACCTCATGGTTCGTCACCAACGCGATGCTGCTGGATAACTTCAATAACAGCCCATCGTAGACTCTATCTGTTACTTTTTGTGATATAAGAGACCCAAACTGATCTTGTAGCGTCACACATCCCAATTCCCGACCATCTCACGGTTTTGTCAATCAAATACATCCCATTGGAAGCCCGCAGTTGAAGAAGATGAAGACAACCAATACTAGGATTATGGAAGATATTTGTTTACTTATACTTTTTGTAACAAGTTTTTATTTTTTATTAAAGAATGGAGTAACATACGTGTAAAAAGCACTCACCGAAAAAAAAATTTGTGGTAGCAAGTAATTTTTACTGCCCGAACTCCTTAGTAAGGAAAGTATTGTAATCTGAAATTGAAAAAAAAAATTGACCCCCCATTTTTTTATCAAATTTTTATGTTTTGAGGTTCCTTTAAATCATTTCCATTATTTTTGAAAAATGTCTGTAAGGGTGTGTGTGTGCGTATGTATGTCTGTGCACACGATAGTAGCCAAACGAAGTAAGGAAATCACTCCAAATTTTAAATTTATGTTATTATCTGTTGTGGCACAAAGCATATTGAAAATGGATGAAATCGAAAGGGGGGAACGGGGGGTTTACTTGAAGCGATAAAAGTTTATTATGACAAAAATTATCCGTGTAAAATTACCTACAACTTTTCTTCTATAAAATTTTTTCTAAAATAAAGAAAAATTAAAAATATTTTCTAAAATAAAAAAAAAATTAAAAATTAAAAAAAAATTTTTATAAAATTTCTAAATTGCCTATAAATAAAAATAAAATTTTTACATAGAATTTTAGTTATTTGTGATTAGTATATATTTTTGATTTTACTTATTATTTCGATTTCCTGAATGTTTTTGACGATTATTGCTGATGCTCTGATAAGATTTAGTAATTTAGTTTTTTCTATCCAAGGTAAATTGGGAGTTATTTTTAATATTCGGAAAGTTATGTGATGGCCACATCCGATTTTTTTATTTGAAATAGCTTCAACAGGTTTTTTGCTGCCACAAAGTTTTTTGTAGAATCAACTAATTTATTTGTTAAATTTAAAGGTAACCCTTTATTTTAATTTTAGAACCCTTAATTTTAACTAAGTTAGACTCTGTTAAAATAATCTATATTGTGATGTATTTTTCCAATCCCTGGTTTCGGCACCATTTAAATTTGATGTAAATTTCGAAGTCCCTGGTTTCGGCACCATTTAAATTTGATGTAAATTTCGAAGTCCCTGGTTTCGGGATAATTTTAAAATACCATTTTTTTTAATAAAATAAACACTTTTTAAAATTTAAAAATCAAAAACTTTATTTAATTAAATAAGAGCGGACAAACTCACGTCCGCCGTCTTGGCCATCGGCCATCAAAAAGCATATCTACATATTTTTATTTTACAAACTTTAACTCAAACACTACCAACTTAACATTCTTAATAATTTTAAATATACAGGAGGAATAATATTTTTTTTTACAATACAAAATTTTTATACAAAAATTAAACAATCATCACAACCCCTATAAACTATACTTTTGAACATGACATTTAACCCCCTAAACTTTAGGATAGAAAAATATAATTTTTCTGATGAAAGTTTACACTGTCTTGTTCAAAATTATACAAAATTAAAATTTTCAAAATTTACAACACTCACTACAATATTTACAAATTTACAAAATAACTAAATCTTCAATTATATTACAAAACGAAATTTTTAATTTAATAATTAAAACAATTAATTTTTATCTGATAATAATCCCTTAATAAAACAAATTATGTAAAACATTTTTTGGAAACTAACAATTTCAAACAAATCTGAGTTATAATTTACATTCAGTTTTAAAATGTCTTCCAAAATATTGTACATGCAGTTTTAATAAAAAAAACTTTTCTTCGATGAGTAGCAATAAAAATTTTCAAATTACAACTTAATTTTAACATGTTACTTGTTTCATGTAGGCAATTCAATTTATTTTTATAACTTCTTTATCGAAATTTACTTTTCCTTTAACAAATCGCTACTGTTTTCTTCAAAATAACTACCCCCTTTTCAAAATCTCCAATTCTCTCAAAATACATCATTAATATTTTATCAATCATCAAATTACTTATAAATCATCAACTCTTAAATCTAACATTTCAAATTCCAAACAGTAATAATTAATTATCAAAAATTATCAACTTCAAATTAAAAATCTTTATTATAATAAATACTTGCCTAAATTTTAACTTGTTCCATGTTTTTTTTCAAATCACAATCTTGAATTTTGTTTATTTGCTACTGTTTTTTAATCATCTTAATTTTATTTATTTTGGAAATTAATTTATTTCTTAAACATCATTGTTAATTATCAATTTTATTTAGTTTCAAATTTGTTTTTCACCTATATCAATTTTTATAAAAATTTTATCTTAAAAGAATATAAAATTATTTTAAATTTTACAATTGAAAAATAATAACGTTGAACTTTCAAAATTTTATACAATAAATTACTATCTAATCAACCATACCTTTAGATAAATTTTAACATACAAAACTAAATTTTATATTTGTCCCAGAAAATATTTATCAAAATCCATTTTCACTCAATTTATCATAAATAATTTAATTTATTGTTTATTAAATCATTAAAGCAAACCAATTACCTCACCACTTATACTTCCAGCGGCCCAATCTTCCTATCGCTTTAAGATGCGACCATTTTTCTCGCTCAACTGCTACCACAAATCGATCATCCCTGTCCATCCTGGATTCAAACTTCTTTCTTGCACGTCCGTAGGTTCGTGGTCCAATTAGCTTCTTCCTCCAAGAATTCGGTTTTCTTTTATGTCCAATTTTTATTTTCTTTATCACTTGCATAATATGTCCATTTATCCCATCTTTGACCAATTTTTTTAATTGCAACTGTTTATTTTTTTCATCTACCGGTTTTTCTTCCAGTTCACCTTTACCACAATTTTCCACTACTGCAACATCATTTTCTGAATTTTCAACATTTGCCTTTTCGGTTTTATTTTCATCAAAATATTCCCTATTTTCATTTTGTTGATCGTTTTCCACTTTTTTGTCCAGGTTATCAAATTTTTTTATTAATTCTCTCAACATCTCCTTCAATTCATTTATTTCTTCTCTTTTAAGTGACATTGTGAAGTTTATTTGTTCTTGTATAGCATTAGAGTGAATTACTAAAAGTGGATATTACCTGGCTGCAAATTCGAATCCCTGGTTTCGGCACCATTTAAATTTGATGTATTTTTCGAATCAATTTAGATTCTCTTATTTTAATTAAAAAAACACTTTTTAAACTAAAAATTCCTAGACTTTATTAAATTAATTATGAGCGGACAAACTCACGTCCACCGTCTTGGCCATCGGCCATCAAAAAGCTTATCTACATATTTTATTTTACAAAACTTCCACTCAAACACTACCAACTTAACATTCTTAATAATTTTAAATATACAGGAGGAATAATATTTTTTTTACAATACAAAATTTTTATACAAAAATTAAACAATCATCACAACCCCTATAAACTATACTTTTGAACATGACAATATATATAAAAATGAATCCCTATTTCCCTTGGTCATTCAATAACTTCAGAACGACTTGACCGATTTCATTCATTTTTGTTTTAAAAGATTCCTAATACTTTGTAGAATGTTCTTACGGAAAGAAATCTTAAGAAAATTTCCCGGAAAACTGAAAAATTTGGAAAATATTTGATAAATATATTTTACTTTCAATAGATGGCGTTCGTGGCGGACCTAACGTTTAACTCATGATACTATAACTAGTATCATGCGTTTAACTAAATTGTGTGGTCGACAGGTGACGCGACAGTAAAAAGTACTTTGTTAATAATAAATTTGTGGCGCCATATGAAGACACTTCGGTTGGCGACTAACATGGTCCATGTGGAATATTAAATCCCAATTCTCCGTGTATGGTTGACGGAAAATGTTCTAAACGCTATCCAAGACAAATGGTAGCAGAAACTATTACTGGAAATGATGGTTATCCACTTTATCGCCGCCGATCCACTGATGACAATGGAAATTGATAATCGTTGGGTTGTTCCGTTTTCGCCGTTACTATCCAAGACCTTTAAAGCACACATAAATGTTGAATTTTGTCATTCCGTAAAGTCTATTAAATACATTTGCAAGTACGTGAACAAAGGTTCACATGGCTGTGTTCGGAGTTGCTGCCGAAAATTCCAACGACGAAATCACTTAATTTCAAATGGGGCGCTATGTTAGCAGTAAAGAAGCCATGTGGCGTATTTTTTCATTCGCTATACATGAAAGCTACCCCACTGTTGTTCACTTGGCTATACATTTGGAAAATGGACAAAGAGTATATTTTACAGCAGAGAACGTATTACAACGAGCTGACAGGCCGCCATCGACAACATTGACCAGCTTCTTTGAAATCTGCCAAAATGATGACTTTGCCCGAACGCTGCTTTACTCCGAAATGCCAAGATATTATACATGGAATCAATCGTCAAAGAAATTTCAACGACGGAAACAAGGACAGCCGGTTCCAGGTTACCCAAATGTATTTTTCACCGATGCACTAGGACGTCTTTACACAGTCCATCCCAGCCAAGCCGAGTGTTTTTATTTGCGTTTACTGTTAGTCAATGTTCGTGGCCCAACATCATTCCAACATCTGCGAACTGTTAATGGTGTTATATGGTGGATGGTTAATGGTGCACATACAGAGAAGGGATATTTAGAGAATGACACTCATTGGGACCATACTCTCGAAGATGCTGTGATTGTGTCAAATGCTAATCAGATACGAACATTGTTTTCTATAATTTTGTGTACATGCTTCCCATCAACACCAATTGATTTATGGAACAAATATAAAGATCATATGGCCGAAGATATATTGCATCAAATGCGTCTTAGAACATGGAATGCAGATTTGCAAATGAACGAAGAAATTCACAATGAAGCATTAATTTTAATTGAGGATATGTGCTTGATGCTTAGTAACAAAGCATTAATACAATTAGGAATGGTAATACCCAATCGCCCAATGCTCGACGCATTTAATCAAGAGTTGAGACGCGAAACCCAATACGATTCCGAGGCATTGAGGCAATATGTCTACGATACGCTCATGAAAGTAGTAAAGATGGAACTGGCGGAATTTTTTTCATAGATGCTCCCGGTGGAACTGGAAAAACATTTTTAATATCATTGATTTTGTCAACGATTCGATCGCAAAATAGAATTGCACTAGCACTTGCTTCATCGGGTATTGCAGCTACGTTGTTGGAAGGCGGTCGAACAGCTCATTCAGCACTCAAGTTGCCGTTGAACATGCAAATTAATGAAACTCCAACTTGCAACCTTTCGAGGAATTCTGCGATGGCCCAAGTGTTGCAGCAAAGCAAATTGATCGTTTGGGATGAATGCACGATGGCACACAAAAAATCTTTGGAGGCATTACACCGCACGATGCATGATTTACGAAACAACCAAAATCGGTTAGGTGGTGCGATGATTCTATTGGCAGGTGATTTTCGACAAACATTGCCGGTTATTTCCACGATCAACGCCAGTCGACGAACTTAATGCATGTTTGAAGTCGTCCATTTTATGGAAATATGTCAAAACACTCAAATTAAGTACGAACATGCGAGTCGAATTACAGAACGACCAATCTCCAGAAGTTTTTTTCAAACAATTGCTTGATATTGGTAATGGCCAAATTCCTGTTGACCCATCGTCTGGAGATATTACATTCCCTGCCAATTTTTGTCACTTTACTGAAACAAAGACCGAACTCATCGAGATGGTGTTTCCAAACATTGCTCAAAATTTCAAAAATCATGTTTGGTTAGGCGAACGTGTTATATTGGCTGCAAGAAATGTTGATGTTAACGAAATCAATTTTCGGATTCAAACTAAGATAGGTGGCGAATTGATGACATACAAATCGGTGGATTCCGTTACTAACCAAGATGATGTTGTGAACTATCCGACGGAAGTTTTAAATTCACTGGAATTGCCCGGATTACCACCTCATAATCTCCAATTAAAAGTCGGATCGGTAATCATTATGTTGCGAAACATAAACCAGCCACGTCTTTGTAATGGCACCCGGCTTGCGGTAAAAAAATTGATGAACAACGTCATCGAAGCCACAATTTTGAAAGGGAAGTACAAAGGCGAAGACGTTTTGATTCCACGCATTCCAGCCTGTTCCCGTGTCGGAAAACCATCATCGTTGTTTCTTTACACACCAGAAAAAAAAAACTAACAATGTTGTGTATAAAAAAGCATACAATAAAAACTATGACTTTGAAATATATTTTTTTATTATTTATTCCAATTCCAAGACAGGACAACGTCTGTCGGGTCAGCTAGTAATATATAAATAATGTATCCATAAGCCTAATATTCTTGAAGGTAATCTATAGTCCTTAGCATGGAAATAGAATTGGAAAAATGATTAATTAAATTAAAGCCTAAATTAAATAATTTTACGCGAGAAATTATCCAAAACTAACCAATAATAAAATAAGCGAGGATGCGTAAATCTAAAACCGAATATTTTGGTTTTGCATTTTAGTCCTGCCCTGCGAAGTTACGAAACAGTGCGGGTAATCCCAGGACTAATGCTCTTATCGTTTTATCTAAATACGTAACCAAGTGATATAAAGGTATTTACGATAACTTAGGTAATTTAAGTAAAATTCTACAAATAATATAATAATTATTGTGTTAGCAATTATTTATCTTTACTTTGTAGTTAAATATATAGCGTAAAACTTAAAAAACCATTATGTTGTAGTTATTTATTAAAACATTATAAGTTCGAGAATTACAATATCTTAAAAGTAGCGCCACGGGTTCGGTGTCAAATTTGACAACTGGAGAATATTATTGGTTAAGAGATTAACCCTGTTTAGGATCTTTCTATTTGAACGTGTAATCGTTTTGTGTATCCTGGTTTGTGTAGGTTGTTCTTGTGTCGTGTATACAATAATTTAGTTTATTTTGTTCAATTGATTATACATTAATTCATTTTCTAAAGTGAGTATTACGTTAAGAATCGCCAGAGCCCTTTACTTGTAATTATATTAAAACCAAGCAGTTTTTATTAACCGGCGAATTTGTATTTATGCACACATACGCCGTCCATGATTTGCTACGTGGCCTTGATCGTTTCATCAGTTTTCATCTTATAAATGTAATATTTTACAGTTCGAGTGTTATTTAAATAATAATAATTCAACATACAATTTATTTATTTCTCAGTTGATTTCGGATATCGGCAAAAATTAAATTTTATTAACCGCTTTTAGTTTTTTTGCTTACTTAACCGATAGGCACAATTTACTTTACTTGTTCTAATTATTACGTTATTACAAAAATTAAATTTCGTAGAATCATGGATATCCAATCGGCCGTTATTGGTGTTAGTGTTTTTATTGTCTCCGGATCCATTTTATTATTTATATACATATTTGGTATGAAAGAAAAGAGCTACGAAGAAGCTATAACCGAACAACGTCAACAAGCTAAGGCATTGCTAGGTTCGCACACTCGTCCCAAACCAAAAGAAAAGAAAGCTAAAAAACTCAACAAAAAAGTACGTAATAGCGAAATAGCCGATTTGATTTATGCTAATTTTATGTGGGATCTTTTAGGAGAAGGTGAAGAAAGCAGCCGAGGTTTCTGAACCTGAAGTTTTAGAAGAATCTGAAGATGCCGAAACTCGATCATCTTCTACGGGATCCGAAAATAATTCTCCAAAACCACATGTGGAGTTTAAGGAACCCACAGTAATTGATACCAATGCAGATATTAAAGTTGTCAATAAGGTCGGTGTGAATTTTATTATTGATGCATGTGGAGTTGTTTTTTTAAATTAACATTGATTATTAAAAATTAGTGATATCTAAGGTTATCCTTATTAACTATTAATAAGTTCAAAATTCTTGAATTTAAAAATAGAATTGTTGCATGCAGTGCCAGTGGTTGTTACATTTCAAAATATGTTTTTATTCTCTACTTGTTACGAATTTAATTATTAATTAACATTTTTTAAGAGTCTCGAGCTTCCCATAGCTGGAGAAAATTTATCACTTTGGTTTTTTACTTCAAGATAAGATTTATAGGTACTTAAATGGTAATAAAACACAGTCATTGTTTTGAATAAAATGAAAACCAAAGTAGTCAAATCGATGTTTTTTTAATTAAAAAAGACAGCAAATTGTCTTCAGATTCTAAAAAATTTTAATTAGATTGTAGATATGCCTACAATCCGGTTATTAGATATTTTTGCTTAAATCTTTCAGAGTCTCACCAGGGTCCAATCGAATTTATCAGAATATTCTCAAAAGTTTGTCGTTTCCAAATACAAAAAAATAGTGCAAAATATTTCAGTATTTTCAAAAAAACCTAATCTTTATTCAATTTCTGTTGAAAATTGTAAATCTTAGTTTTTTGGGATTTTTCTTGCACAAAGCTTTATTCACTAGGAATGTACCCCTTGAGGTCATTAATTAATAATACACAATTACACTTCATCAGCGTATTTGTCATAAATCTTACAAGAAACAATTAAATATTTAAATAACAATTATTAAAATCTGTAAAATAATTGTTATTTAAATATTTAATTGTTTCTTGTAAGATTTATGACAAATACGCTGATGAAGGCTTACAGCCGAAACTAGTCCGTTGGATATTAATAAAATCTTGAGGTAAAGTGTAATTGCGTATTATTAATTTATTCGCTAGCCTAGTAAGTTCGTTGAAGGACTGCTGCCTGTTAAAATTTGAAGAGAGTTTAAATTTTGTTATGACCGTCTCCTTATTTCGGAGGGCACGTAAAGCCCTGTCTTGGTTTAAATTTAATCAGCAATAAAAAAAACCGGAGTTATAGCATATCTGAGGCAAATCGCTCGGATGTAAAACAATAAATATGCTTAAAGTATCCACACTAGTAACCAACACAGACCTCATGTAAGAGGAAGAATTTTTTTTTAAATTGGAATAAAAAAAATTTGCGGTGAATTCTTAACAAAAATAACTTTTTTACTTCCAAAACTACTCGAGTACAACCAAGGGGGGAAATTTGGTGTACAAATGAAAGGAAATCTCAGGAAATAGGAAATTCAAGAAAATGTAGAAAATTAAAGTAAAAATTGGAAAGTAAACTGCAAACTCTGGAATGTATAGACTATTCATTCAAATTTGAACATAAATTTGCGAGACTACTGAGACAGTTTTTAATTTTATAAATTAAATTAAACAAATTCACGCTAACGTGAATCTTACAATATTTTAATTTTATATTTTAATTGTTTTTCGTTATTTTGTGTAGTTCATTAAAGTTTAGTAAACAAAATGTTTGTTTGGCTGAGATAATAAGGCTGTTCATGTTCAAGTGTGTATAAGATATCTCTATTCAAATTATAACTAAAACAAATTTTTGAATGAGTAATCCTGAATTAATTAATCAAAATCACGTAAACATCTACTTCAAAATTTTATTCAAATTATTATTAAACAATAAAACATTAAAAACTTCTATTTTGCTACCTCTTAATTCGGAAAACTGCTTGGAATTCTCGAAAATTTGGATCCAAAATCTCAATTTGTACGAAAGGGCCGATTATCGACATTTCAATTGAAATCCTTAGAATAATGCTTCCCGTAATTGAGTTTATTTGTTTAAAATTTAAAATTATTATAATTTTATTCATATAATTTCAAGATCAAGTTTAAGAATGCCTATAAAACCAGTTTTCAAATGTTCAGATAATCTTTCACAAAAAAATTATTATCACTTTCTGTTTTCATTCTATTTAAAGCAATCGATAATTGGGTGTGATTTATGAATTATGATTGTCAACTGGTGGGTTGCTAACTTGGTCTGCTAATGGTCATTATTATCTCGAATTAAAAACTAAACTGATAACGCGATTTTCTGTTAACAAATGAAGTTGCTAACTGCTAAATATCTCAGAAACAATTATTGTGTTGCGCTTGGAAAAAATGTAATGGGGGAAGGAGAATACCCTTTTTAAAAAATGTACTATTCACAAAAATATTTTCCAACTTCAAAAATTCTTGATTTTGATTCATCAGTTAAAATTTAAACTAATACTTGAGTACTTGCCCTAGTAACATTTAAAATGACACAAATTTTCCTTTCCCACGGTATCTGATCTGAACATTGCAATGGTGTGGTTTTATACAATGATGTTCGATGAAAGCCTATTTTTTTAGATTTTAATAGAAATTTAGATGATAAATCAATTTTCTATCTACTGTGACACCAAACAACAGTAATAACTTTGAAATTATCTTATAGGTTAAATTGCTGATACAATTAAAATATCCTATTATCACAGGAAGTAGAAAATTATTTAATGGAATCATGCAAATTGAACCCGATTGTTTCTATCTAATTTGTAAAGAACACGTCAACTACTTGTAATCATTTTTCTAATTAAAAAATAAGTATTTGCAAAATATGTTCATATTTTTATAAAATCTAAATCGAGGTCAGTGATCTTGTTAGTAACAGGCTGAGATAACAATAGTTAACGTGATCACAAAGCGGATGCGACATGATAATGCATTAAAAATAATTTTATACAAATAATCTTCACCTATTTTCAATTTGATAACCGTTTATTTTGTTATTGCGCCATTCTGCTAATGATTTATGTCACAACTTTTAATCTCTTTGTGCTTCACAGCAATTATTTGATTTAAACTTTTATAACTTTTTCAAAATCTCGTCATCTAAGAACAACTGTATCATTTGATTAAGTGCATATGATTGTTATTTTGCCCTGCTATCTCAATTAATTATTTTGAAACTCAAAATTTATTATTAGGGTTGATAATCTTTCAGCGAGATTTGCTTAATGCTAAAATAAAATAATTTTGAATTGGGGGGGGGGGGTTGCCAACTTTTACTGATAAGAAATAAAGTATCGAATCTTTTAAAAGAGAAATAAAGAGTATTTGTAAGAAAAATACGTATTTTTTTAATTTTAAGTTTTAAGCTAATAATTTTATAACATCTGTCGTTTGAATCATAAAAAAAATAATCATCACTAATCGATGTATATCGAAATTCTATTCGCAAAAAATAAAGTATAGTTGGCAAACCTGGGGGGAGGGTTAATAATTCAATTGAATTTACATTGTAAGAAGCTTGTGGGATATGGAAGTAATAAGTACAGTAGAGCTCCTCTATAACGAGTCCCGGTTATAACGAAAAATCGGCTATAAAGAGTAAAAGTTTCGTCCTTCGACTTTTGTATACATGCTAAACTGACTGTTTATAGCGAAAATCTGTTATAACGAGGTCCCTTGAGTTCTCCTTATAGAGGGGTTCTACTGTATTTTGAATTTATCAACACCTGAGGCAAGACCTCGAAGTTCTTTCAACTGTGGTAGAAGTCGTCATTAAATTATTTGTCTTGATTTAGCGAAATAATAATAAGCGAAATGAGCCTTCCGGTTTAGGTCCAATCCATATAATATATCTTTCAGCTTCCATATACAGGGTGCTGAATGAGTTAGCCGAACATAGGAAATTAACATGTAAAAACTTTTTACACAAATTCCTGCTTCCCTAATTATTTCAGAGAAAAAATGAAAGACATAAATAATGCAGAAATATGAACTACGATTATTGATAAGAGCATTAGATTTCATCTAGCTTTTAGTTAAAAAGTTAAAAAATGCTTTTGAAACTATTATTAAAAGTTTCATTTATTAGACTGGCCATGTAAGTTTCCAATGTAGTTATTTTTGAAAATAGAAATTAAATTGAATTTATTACATGACCAGTCTCATAAATGAAAATTTTAATAATTTCAAATGCATTTTTTGACATTTTAAGTAAAAGCTAGATGAATTTAATGCTGTTATCATTCGTAGTTTATATTTCTGCAATATTTTTGTTTCTTTCAATTTTTCTCTAAAATAATTAGGGAGGCAGGAATTTGCATAAATAAGTTTTTACATGTTAATTTCCTATGTTCGGCTAACTCATTCAGCACCCGGTGTAATAGTCCTCTTCAAGTCTTCTAAGTCCATGGTCCTCTTCTACGGGTGAAGCTGCACATTATTTTTTCAGTTCAAAAGTCTGACCCTGAAATGTTTATATTTGATTAATCTTTGTTGATCAGAACAGCGAAAAATAGGTGCTGGTTTTGTAATGGGTTTATGGACAGGGTCATATGGAGATCTCCCAAATTTTATAAATTCGTTGTAGAGAATAAAAAGAATTAATATTATGGAAACCTTTTAACACATAAATAAATAAGGAATTAGTAAAAACTGATCCATTTATCATTTTAAATTTGAACCTAACGCGTTTGGCAGAATTGCACTTTTGCTTAATTAATTCAATAACAAAATTTTGCTTGCATGTTGTATATTGCTTATATTACAGAAAAAGCGTAAGAAAAAGGAAAAAGTTCGGCCTATTTTAATTCACAAGCTTGTGGAAAATCCGGTTGCTGTTGACCTTATCGACGTCCCTGCTGTGAATCATTTTGAACAACTGCATCCTAAAGATGATTTAGAATTATTACATGCGCATTTACAAGTCGTAAGTTACCTAATTTTATCGAAGTTTTGTTGATAATATATTTTGTTTGAGTTAAATCAAATCAGATATGATGAAACCTGACATGCCATAAAATTAAGTGTACATCGATAAACAAAATGTAAACCACAGTGCAGGATTTAATATTGAAATGTGACTAATTAGGAAATAGTTTCAGTAATTTTGATTAAGCTTGTTAAAAATAGATTTCTTAGAATTTTTAAAATTCCCATTTTTTATTGTTTTGGAAAGGTTGCATAAATTAGGTCTATAGGATGCCCGTTTTACGAGCTCCACCATGGGGATCTCCGTTATTATAAGAGATAAGAGGTCGGTTAAATTAGAGCGAAATTACGCATTTTCATGCTGAACAATTATCTGAAAGAAAATTTGATGTGTCATTTTTAGTTTTTGAATTATTAAGGAATCTAAATCTGTCATCGTATTTTCCGGTTTTTTCTAATAATTCAAAAACTAAAAATGACACACAAAATTTTCGTTCAGATAATTGTTCAGCATGAAAATGCGCAACTTTGCCCTAATTTAAGCGACCTGGTATTTCTTATAATATCTGAGATCCCCATGATGGATTTCAAATAATGGGTACCCTGTATAGTAGCAACTCGAGTCCGGACTTATCTTCACTTGTTTTGCTTCTCTTTGTGGAGAGCAAATTTTATTTTTGCTCAGCTTTACTTTACATTTGATCGCGGAAACTAAACTGCACGTACTAATGCATGATGTACAATTGAGTTTCTTGCAGATTTATTTATCTTAACATGCACTCAATTTGATAACACATTATAACCAAATTCTTTTTGTGGTATTTACAACTCCAAAATTTCCATCTGAACACTATTACTTTTTTCTTTAGTTTGATAATAAAAAAATATACTAATCGTGCTAGTCTGCAGAAACACCAAAATTGATTCACCCTGCACTGTGCTCTCTTAAATTTTTATTGAAATTATAAAACGTATTAACACCTTCTTTAGCTGAGCACACATTATTTAGAAGGGAAGTTAGCTTCAAATGATGAAGTTTAAATTAAAAATTGCTTTTATTAAAAGCTAAATTAACACGCTAATAAAGTTTGGAAACACTAAAAAATTAACTTGGTATGCTTAATATTGAAATAAAAAAGAAATATTTGTTTTATCTAAATTCTATTTAGAAGGAAGAATCTGCTCCCAAGGTCGAAAAGAAAGAAGAAAAGATCGCAAAACCAAAGCAAAATGGTTCAGCGCAGGAGCACAAAGAAAAGGCCAAGAAGGTGACCCAACACAACGCCACCGAAAGTAAAGAAAATAAGGAAAGAAACTGTAAGCTTGCTGTGGAAGTCTCCATAAAAACTAAGCCGGAAGTGGCCCAGTCTATTCCCGAAAAGCAAGAACCTGTTGTTGCTGCTTCTCAGGTCGTTCTCCAAACCAACGGAGTCGTTCAAAATAAGGAAAAAAAGAAAAAGAAGGGTGAAGTAAATCCTTTTCAACAAATAGGTAAAAGTTGAAGTTTGTAGTTTAATCTAAATTACATATTTTTTTTAAATTGTCTAGTAGGACCCAAAGATGGAGAGGTCGACTTACCAGTTCTACTGAATGTGGTGCGTAATGCTGAATTGTCTCGCTCTGAAGTTCAAATACTTATTGATCTCTTACTAAACAAGCAGCATGAGGCTCCTGTAAAATTGGACGAGTGGAGTGAGGTAATGTAATTGTTTATCATTTAATTTTGAAATCACAAGTAATTCAATTTTCTAAAAAAAACTATTTTTTTCTTTTTTACATTACAATAGGGCAAATCTGACCCAATTCAAAAGTTGAAAAAGCAACTAGCCGAAAAAGAAAAGGCTCTTGCAGAAGAACAAGAAACTTTCTTGGCTCTTCAAAATAAATTGCGAGAAATTCGCGCAGAACAAATTGCCGAAAAGTCGCAATTGCAACAAAGGGTTCGAAGCTTTGAAGAAGCATTGCAAGCGAAGCAATTGGAAATTCAATCCATTAACGGTCGTTGGCATAATACTAATCAGAAGATGCAACAAATGCAAGCACAACTTAACGAAGAAGGACTCACAATTAGGCAGTTACGGGAAGAAAACGCTGCTTTGCAATTGCAAAGACAACAGCTTGACATGCATTTGGCTCAAACTCAAGAGAGAGATGCCAAAATTCAAGATCTTCATACTCACAATAATCAGTTAACTTTAGAATTACGTTCTTTGACCGAACAAAACTTAGCTTCGAAGGAGCATAATCAAGGCTTATTAGTGCAGTTGCAGCAACAAGTAAATCACTTTAAAACCGAAATTGATGATAAGGATAACTATATTAGACAACTTGAGGTAACAGAATGATAGAATTGTTTTTTCTTATACTTAATTACTTATAATTTAGGAAATCAGTCACGATTATGAACAACGTCTCAAATTGGCTCACCGACAGGAAAATGAATTGAACGCCGAAGTAGCACGATTCAATAGTGTTTGTCAAAAAAATTCTGAGGAACTGAGACGTTTGGAGATGGGCAATAATCAAACTTATGAAGAAATGAAAAATTTACAAAAGCAGAAGGACGAACTTCAACAAACTATTACTCAGGTATTTGAAATGGTTACTTGAAGTGTTTCGAGTTATTTTAATGCTTGTTTATAATAGATGAAAGCCGAGTTGGTGGATGCACAGACTGAAAAATCCGAGTTACAAATGTTGAAAGCCAATGGATTGGCTAAAGAAGATCAAAGTCATAAAGAGGAACTATTAAATTTGCAAAATGAGTTATCTTCCGTTAAATCGGAGTTACAACACGAGAAAATTAAGTATACTGCCGAGTTAAATGCGTCCAAGACTTCTTTAAATCAGTTAGAACAAGATTTGAACGAACAAAAAACTAAAAACAATGTAAGTTGGAGTGGATATAATTTATGATTGTTGTTTTTGTTGCCACCTTAATTTATTTATCTACCTGTTCATGTGTGTATAGGAGTTACGCAAAAAGAATTGGAAAGTGATGGATGCCTTAAAAGCTGCCGAGAGTAGGAATAATTTGGAATCTTCAAAATCTATGCCCGTAAATTTAGATGTAAGTCACTTTATTCTAAAGTTGTACTTATGGTTCATCACTTTCCATATTTTCTAAGAAACTCTTCTTGATATTTAATACAAGTATGAAATAATAATGTTGACTTTTCCTTCACAAGGACATGATAGTGCAAGCACGGTTAGAGGAACGAGATTCGAATAAGAAGTTCATAGAACGGTTATTCCCTGAAATTAGAATTACGAATGGTTCGTCGTACGACCAGTGGGTTGTGGACATGGGCAAAGCTATTGAAAACTATGTTCAAGATTTAGAAAAGTCAAAATTGGATGAGTCAAAATCCGAATCGGACAAGTTGCAAGCTCAGGTGCATCATTATAAATCGGTGATTGATGAAACGGTTTGTAGAAATTCAATTGACGTTTTTTCCTTAATTAATTGCTAGTTTTGTTATATTCAGGATGTAATTTTGAAAACGCTTCAAAATCGTATAGAAGAAGAAGAAATTCACTGGCAAAGGCAATTAAGAGCCAAAGAAGTTGAAATAGAAAATTTAGAACAAAATCATTTATCAGAGGTAAATTTGATTTTATCGAATGCAGTTTTTATCGTAATTTCAAACTTTTTGTTTTAGTTACAAACAAAAATTGCACAAATTCAGTTAAAATTAACTGAAGCACTAGAAGAAAAACAAAGATTGTATGAACAATTACAAAGTAGATCTACAGACGTCGATCGGCATGTAAGAATTTTATTTTATTACGAAAACTACTAAAATTACTAAATTTTCAATTTTAGGATGACGGTGCTCAAAATGAAACAAATAGTTTAGATAAAAAAGTTTTATTAACAAATTTGGACACAAATGATGTGTGTTTGAAAGTAAGTTTGAAATAGAATGATTGTTAACATTATTTAATGGAGCTGTATTTTATAGGAACAAAATAGCAATGCAACGAATGGATCGTCTGTTTTAGTACAATAGAATTTTAATAAAATAAAAAAGCGTATAGTGGAAAAGTGACGAGATATCTTTTAGATAAATTTGTTCTATTAAATTGTAACAGGTTTGAATTTTAAGTTTTAAAAAATCGGTTCTATATTATGATAATATAATAACAGTTATTATATAAAATTTAAAATTTATCATCTATAATTTCAAAAGTATTCCTTTTTTTATACCAGTAGGTAGTAATTCATTCCTATCGATTAATTTTTCTAATAATAGATTGTTGTTGTGCAATAATGCTAATTTTGCTATAATTTTTTTCATCATTTAGTTTAATGATTTGAATTAGTTATATTATTGTAAATAAAAGACTTGAAATTGTGCTACTATTGTAACTATAGATTATACAACTAATTTGAATGGATAAAACTTGTAAACTTGATATGATCGATACGAGTTGTTGCTTATTTTCAAGTTAGTTTTGCCAATTGTGACTCAAAAAATAATGAAGCTTATAAATATAATATTTTAGTAATAGCACTTTCTTATACGAGGGTTGGATATAATAAAATACACTTGCATGGTGGCTTAAAAATAATATAAAAGACTTAAAAGTAAAACATTTATTATCTTATAAATATCTTAGTTTTATTACCAAATTTCCATCTGAAAAACACATTCAGCATTTTTAAACCTCAAAGATGTTGCCAGTACCTTGCGAGGGAGACACGATCATAAACATTCTGCTGTACTTTGTTGGGGTTTCATCCCCACTATGGCATATGTCTTCTAAAGGTACGAGCCAAGGGGTAAATGTCTCAAAAATTATGTGTACACTTTTTGGAATTCCTTGGGAGATTCCTGAAATTCTTTAGATTGGAACCTGTTTGGGATAATTCTTTGAGAATCTTGGAAAATTGTTGGAGTTCTGTGTACAAAATTTTTTATTTGCACTAATTTAAACCGAGCAAATTAGTGCAAACAAACGAACAGACCTCTGAACTTCCAACTAACTAGCACAGAATGTAGTCGAAGGCAAGTAGTTAACAGTCGCAGACTGTATATCTTTAATTTTGTTTTTGATTTTTTTACCAGCTTTTCATGCTGTGATATGTATCGTATGTATCCCACAAATGGACGATAAATATCTGAATTCAAATAACCAAAATATAATTTTACATGTTAATATTCTATATTTTATTAAGTAAATTAAAATTATGAATTTATAATAGAAGAAAAATAACTTTCATTGTAAGTTTTTCAAACCTAAAAATAGTAAAAATCATAAATTGCATTTAAATTCAAATTTAAAAAAGCCGCGCGGAAAGTTATGGCCGCTGACCTCACGGGTTAGTAAATACGTCAAAACACAGCTGTTTCGTTTGTGATAAATATATTTATCACGGCTTTGATTAACTGTTTAATTGCGGTAGTAATCTCAAAATCTTCCTTAAAAATGTCGTACAATGTAAAATGTTATCGGTGGTGCATTGTTCCAATGTGTAAAAACACATCTATAAAAACTACAGAAAAAGTTTTCATTCAATTACCGAAAGACGAATTACGTAGACGGTTATGGTTTAACGCTGTAAAGCGGGATTTTAATTCAATGTCTAAAACTAGCAATGTTTTTGTATGTGAAGATCATTTTGATGTAAGTATCAAACAATTATTATTAGGTAGATATATTATTTATTACTAATTTGTAATTTCGGTTCTATGCTGCAGTTGGAAAACGACATGGAAAATTACATGAGATGGAAACTGACCGGTGGAATAAAAATTATGAAAAGAACCGTTGTGCCACATAGATTCGATTGCCAAAAAGGTAGGAATAAAAGACCATTTACAAGTGCTCTTGGTAATGCAGTTTTAAGACAAACCAAGAAGCTGTTGATCGAAGAACCTTTTACGAGTATAGCGGAAATACAAGAATCTGTTGTACCAGAGGATAATAAGTCTGTGTTACACCAATCTCAATGTGAGCATAAAAAAGAAGTAGGCATAAATGTGGAACCAGTTTTCACAAGTAAACAAACGCAAACACCTGTTGTAATATTGTGTACACGTTGTTCACATCAAAATATGAGCACAAGTGAAAACATTGCTATAGAAAAGCAAGATTCCAAATTGGCTGTTGAACACACAATGAGAATTGTAAATTTAAACCCAACTTATTACATAGGTTTAAATAAGACAAGTATGTTTGTAATCGATCTTATCGGACAATACACCGACTTGGATACCACTAGCATATTTTTGACGTTGCAGAAAATCTGCCTTTCTCAGAAATTTTGCGAACTAGGTGATGCTTATGGAATGTCTGGAAGTGCTGCAAAAAGAACATTTTTAAGATCTGTATCTCTCATTAGTGAACTAATGCGAGAGTTTATCATCTGGCCTACGAAAGAAAAAATATTAGCACAATTACCTAAACCATTTAGAGGTTGTTACAGCAATGCACTGTGCATTATTGATTGCTTTGAAATTGAAATTCAAAAACCCACCGATGCAGTCAAACAAACTTTAACTTGGTCAGATTATCATAAAGCAAATACTTTAAAATATTTAGTGTCATCGACTCCTGATGGTGTAGTGAATTTTATATCAAACGCATTTGGAGGAAGTACGTCAGATGCATTCATAATGGAAAATTCTGGATTTCTCGATCGTTTACAACCTGGAACTCTTATAATGGCAGATCGAGGTTTTAAACATATCGAAAAACTTCTTACTCCAAAGCAATGTACTTTATGGCAACCACCTAATGTCAGTGATAGTAAAATATTAGAAAAAACACAAATAGTGGAAACAAAACGAATAGCAAACTTAAAAATTCACATTGAACGGGTGAATAAACGGATACGAGAATTTAATTTTCTGCAGCCACACTCGTGTGTTAGTACTAAATTAATTCCATACATGGATTTTATAATAGTTATAGCTTGTGGTTTAATAAATTTACAAGAATCAATCGCACAATGACAATAATACTTTGTTGGTAGAGCAAAACTAATTTAAAAACATGATGATGTTTATGTTGTAAATTTTGGTGAACACTTAACGCCATTTCTATCTATCTAGTCGTTATGGGGTTGTTCTTTAATCACGTGAGGTTCTAACAGGAGAGGAGGGGGTTCGAATAACATCACGATTGATCACGATGGGGGATCACGATGTGACAATCACGTGTATATTTTCTTGCTACCACGTGAAATATCGAGCGAGCAAATTTATGCCTAAAAAGCAACATAACAACAATATTTAGCTCTCAGTCTCGCCGTCTCTACTTGAAAACATTTTTCAAAAAAAAATACACGTGATGTTGGGTACGGGCGGTAGGGGTAGCCTAAAACCTCACGACGTATCACCAAAGGGGAGGGGGGGGGGTAAAAAAATGGCATAGAAAACCTCACGTGATTAAAGGACGGCCCCTATGCTTCTTGAAAGAAGCGTCGTGACCTATGTATTATAGGCTTTCTTGGCAAATTACCTGGGTGGTTTGCCATTGCCTTCCGAGGGAAGCCCACAGATTATTCTGGTTTTTTTTTTAGAACACCAGCAGTATATTCGATACAACCAGGAATTGAACCGCGGTTAGCCTGTCGAACGCCATTTAAAAGACTGTTTAATGTTTAAGCTTTGTTAAGATTGCAATAAAAGTTCTTTTTAAATGAGGATTTTAATTTTCTTTATTAGAAATTAATTTTGGAAAAATGTAGTACGTGCGATTTAAGAAGTTCTTCGACAAACCAAACAAATTTTTACTTTTGAAAATCTTTTTGTTAAATGAAAAAATCTGATACGGACACCATATGACACCATATTCATGAATGAATGCCCTTTTGGAACCGATAATCAGAACCAAAAATAGGAGGTGCACAACTAGATCCTATAAGAGTCTCAAATACAAAATTTCAACTTTCAATTTTCAACTAATCAAATTGTACATCAATAGAGTTCCTAACCAAACGAGTTGCACATCAGTCAAGTTCCTATTTAATCGAAGTTGCATGTTAATAGAATTCCACAGTATTGACTTATTATAGGAGGTCATATAATTCTATCCATATTTTTTTAAATGCGACCGTTAAAAGAGACCTCCACCGATTGAGCTTATAAAGCCAGGGCCGTTGAGAGCCACGTCGGGCCCCATGGCAAAATTTCGCGGGCTCCCCGCTCTTAAAAATTTTATAAATAAAAAAATATATATGTAACTTCGTATTTTCATTATGAAAAACTACGCACAAAACATCTAATAGGTAAAATTAAAATAAAAAACAATAATCAACTAATTTTCAGCAATCTAAATCTTTGACAATATTATTATGTAATTTTTTTTAATAAGAAAAAAACTTAAAACTCAATATCTAATTTTTATTGAATCAAATTGTTAAAATACGCTTTTCGTGTGCCTTTTGTTGCGCAAAATTTTCAATTACTTCACCGTAGCTAATTGTTCTTGCTATCTCTTACTTTTGATAGCTAAAATAGCTGGACTGTTAATCTTTTGAATTTTTTATTCGAGCTAAAACGCTGACAAATTCCCGACCCCCCCCCCCTCTGGTTGGGCCTGCTTATAGTGTTAGAAAACGATGTAGTTTTTAATTAATACCGCTAAACAACAAATCCACCGACTAGCTGGTCTACCGCGGTTGGGCTTTTCAGCCAGTTATATAAAATTATTAAAAACAATATAAAAATTATTGTTAATTCACAATAAAAATTGTATTTAAAACAACATAATATCAAGCTACGATACAAGAGGGAGGTAACGGAGTAATTACTCCCTAATGATCACCCTAAAAACTAACATATAATATTAAAATTAGAAAATAATTAATTTTTACCATTTCATTACACTGAAAACCATTATATTAAATAAAAGTAAGCAAGTCCTCGGTAGTATAGTGGTCAGTATCCCCGCCTGTCACGCGGGAGACCGGGGTTCGATTCCCCGCCGGGGAGGACTTTTTATTAAATGCAGAAATTAAAATAATTTTAATTTTAAAAATTTTTTTTCAAAAAATAATTTAAATTATTTTGGAATATTATAATTTTAAAAAGTTAATTTTGAAATAAATTATCTAATTAATTTATTTTATTAGAGAATTATCTAATTCATTAGTAGTAGCTTGACGGAACACTTTTGGTTTGTTATAAGCATTTTGCTGATGCTGAATTGCTAATCCATTGCAGCTATAGCACGTCAAATTTGATTTGAATTTTTTTTCGGTTTATTGCTTTTAATTTGGTTCTGTTTTTTTAAAAATTACAGAAAGTAGCACTTAAGGTCGGATTTAAACTACCACTACTTTTTAACAATTGAACCGAATTTATAAAAAAAACCACACAATCACATTGATATTTTTAAATTCCTGTTTCCCATTACAACTGATAAGAATGAGAAAAAGATCAATTTAAAAAGACTTTCTCCACGCCTGAAGATATCCAACATTTGATATTTTATTTTTCAATTATTGTTAAAAATTCAATAATAAAATGAAAAATTATTTCTATTATTTCGATATCTGGCTGTTATAAATTATAAATCTGTTTTAAAAATTTCTGTAGTATGTTTATCTTAAAAATTATTTAAATGTAATCACCTCACAGCTTTTATCAGAAGTTTATTTGAAAACTATTTTTGATTAATAAATTAGCTCTTCAAATAATATTATCAGATTTGACATGCGAGTTTTTAGAAAGAACATCCACCTTGATAAAAGTTTATGTTAAAGAGGAATAATTTTATTTAAAATTTGTACAGCTTTTTCTTTATAAAAATAGTTCTTTATACATTTATTAAAAATGAAAAACATACAGAAAATCTTGTTAGGAATTAAGTAAACGTGATATTTTTACCTCAACTAGCAGACACTTTCTAATAACTAAATCCTCGTTAAAAAATGTATGAGGTCAAAACCGATATTCATGAAAATGTACAAAAAAAAACACTTTCTGTCTGCCTGTTACTTTAGTTTATTAATGATAATATTTGAATCATCTGGATAAATCTCACAACCTACTTTTAAATTAACAACTTTTAATTTACTTTATTTAAAAAACATCAACTATAATAACCATCAAATAAAAATTCTATAACAATTTAAATTTTGAAAACGCAGAGTTTAAATATTTTTAATAGTCCCTTGAGTTTTTGTCTTCACAAATAGTTTAATTAAATTTAGGGTAGCCGAATGTTTCATATGCAAACATACAATACACAATCTGTTGTCATTAAATGCACATTTCCATCACATGGGTGTGTAATCGAGTTGTACGTACATTTGTCGCACACCTACAGCTGCAAATATCATCTGCGTTTGAGAGACCACATATTTTGGATCTACATTTTTTGAAACTTCTAATTTAATAGCACCAACATAAATATCACTGCACAGCGTCCAAAAATGTGGTTCTTGTACCGAATAAACACCGGCCAAACTTATAACTTTTTGGTAACACTGGGGTAAAATGTTGTCCAATCTGTTAGGTTGCCTTTGCATTAAAATTACTATAGAATCTTTAATTAAAGGAAGCACACTAAGAATAATTAAGACCGAAATAAACATTGAGCAAATTGGATCGGCAATCATCCAACCAAACATTTGCATTAATATAGCAGATATAATTACGCCTACACTACCCAAGGTGTCTGCCAGAATATGTAAGAAGACGCCCTTCATTATTTGCGAATCGCCATTTGCTAATAAATCGATTTCAATATTATGATCGTGAGCGTGTCCATGTGAATTATGAGAGTGACCATGAGAAGAACCACCGTGACTATGGGAAGAACCACCATGACCGTGACCATGTTGAAACGCATAGATCCCAACTAAATTTACTAAAAATCCTAAAAACGACACCACAAACAATCTTTCGTGTTTCACCTAGAACAAATAAAAATGTAATTAGACTTAATTTAAAAGCAACTTTCAACGCTTAGAATATTAAGTTTTGTTATAATTTTATTTAATTTACCTCGGGTGGTTCGATGGCTCTTTCTACTGCTTCGGACATGATAAAAAAAGCAATGAATAATAAAAATAATCCATTGACAAAACCTGCTATGACTTCGGCACGAACATATCCATACGAATATTTATCATTAGCTTTCCATTTAGTGATAACAGATGCGGCTAGACCAGCTAAAAGTCCAGTGCAGTCGAAAAACATGTGAAACGAATCCGATATTAGACCTAAAAGAAAGGTAATGGATATAAAAATGAAGCAATTAAATTTTAAATATAATAATTACCTAAGCTATTGGTCCAAACTCCGTAGGATAATTCGACAAAAGCAAACGACAAATTAAGTATTAGAAATAAAAACAAATTTCTAGAATTTCTATCGGAAAATATCAAGCGCATCCATCCATTTAGTCTTTCCTTTATTCTCGAGCCTAAACTACCACCCGTACAACTATCTTTATGAGATAGCGGAAGCATTGTTATGAATTAAGAAGGTAACACTTTGAGTGAAAGTTAAAATTTAAATTAAAATCGGATTAATTTAAAATATTTCTACACCATAATTTACAGCACTATTCCGCATATGCTCAATTTTTCTATATAACACTGTAAATCACTTAACAGGTTGCATACGTGTTTTACTTGATTATCATACTTGGGTGTTTTACTTAAATTCACCCATTAGATCATCATTTTGTACATTTTTCTGAATTAGTATAAATTACATATGTCGATTTTAAACGGAAAAAATTAAATACTTGTGCATTGCTTCGCCAAAACCAGGCAATATTGTAAAATTTTACGAAAATTGCATTTTTATTCAACTTACAACGTTGATTCATACGTCAACTGACAGACCGCATCGAAAAAGTTAACCAAAAAATGTACGTCATACGTGTCTGAACTACTTCATGATTAAGCAGTGGCGCCGTATTTAGTCACTATGTCGTGAAAGGGGGTCGATGTGAAAATAACGCGTAAATGATTTTTTAGTCAGTGTTTAGTTTAATAAACAAGAGGAACAGGAATATATATATCATAAAAGCCCAAAAATTAAAAAATGATAAATATAGATTATTTTTTGCAACGATCAAATAACAATAAATAAGCAAAAACCAAAAATACAAATAAAAATAAAACTAATGTGGACACCACATAACTTCCTTGTAATTTTTATAATGATTGTACAAGAATCTCATTAATCTATTTATGCGCGTCATGAATTACGACTTTTGGCACGGACAATCGCAACCAAAAATAGAAGATGCACAACTAGATGCTATAAGTGTCTCAAATCCAAAATTTCAACTTTCTACGACCTACCGTATTTGAGTTATGCGACATACAGACGTCCGTAAGTACGCACGTACAGACGTCACAACGAAAATAGTCAAAATGGATTCAGGGAAGGTCAAAACGGATATTTTCGTCAAAATCTGAGAACCGAAAAAAATCGGGATTACAATACTTCCTTGTTTTACAAGAAAGTAAAAATATTTTACAAATAACTAAAATTCTACATATAAAAAAAATTGCCTATCTATAGATAATTTAGTTTTTTTACAAAATTTTATTTTAGGTACTTCGAATATCGAATAAATATTCGAAAATAAAAATTTCGAAATATTTTATAGAACAAAAATTGTAGATAATTTAATACTAATAATTTTTTGGCATAATAAACTTTTACTTAGGTTTTAGCGGTTATTACATTGCATTTCGAAGTTATCGCTATCGCTTCAAGTAAACCCCCCCGTCAGGGCCGGATAAACCATGGATGCAATGAGGACGACGCACTCAGCGCTAAAGTTCAGAAGACGCCAAAATTGTGCATTTTTTTAATTTAATCTAATACATATAGGGATAGCTGGTATAGTAGATAGTTTTGTTTAAAATCAAACGTTTGCATTTTTTTGGTATTTTATTTTGTGAATTATCATTTCACCGCGGTTTTACGATAAAATAATTCAGAATGAAATTCAAAACAATATTAATAATAATTATTGTACGTAATAGAGCCGCCATGTTATTGATATTTGGCAGTGTCATGACCACCACCAACGGTAAGGTAAATCGCGAATATTCCATATAATATATTTAGCAGGACTGTAGCCAGGATTTTATTTGGAGTGGAAGCACTCGTAAAAATAAAAAAAAAAATTCGGGGTTCCCCTTTCGAATTTTTTTTTCACTTTAAAATATATCTATTTACCAATTTTATTTTTGAAATTCAAATTTTCCTTCAAAATTTGTTTACGTACCCCCAGGTGCCCCCTGGCTACGGGCCTGATATTTAGTATTGAAAGTGCCATGTACCTAATCCAAAAGAATTCGGAAAGTAAAAATTATATTTTATGTTATTTTTCTCAGCAAAGGTCTATTATTTTCTTAGGACGACACTGGCTACCAGTGAAATTCAAATTAATTTTCATGCACTATATTATAAAGTAAAAGGAGAGATAATCGTAAATTTTTATTTACTGATAATTTAAATTAATATAAATTTTTAACTAAAATTCAAATTTTTATAAAAAGTTAATTTAGAAAATTCCCGCGCAAAAATTAAATTTAAGTGGTGGCGGCAGCACCAACCGCATAGTTGTAAAAATGTGCACCTACTTTCCGGCGCCGTTGTAGTTTCCCGTACAGAAGTTTCTTTCATTAGTGAACATGGTAAGTGTTTATTACGTACTTATATTAAATAAGTCAAAAATATCAAATTTTTAATAATAATTTCATATAATCGACGTAAATTTCAATGGTACTTTGCAATGTTTTTGTTTTTATGTATAATTTTGACTTGAAATTTTTTGTATTACACGTGTGATGTTAACCTAAAATATAGACTAACCGTGGTATATATTACTGATTTAATGAGTCTGATGTGTAATTTACAAAAAATGTTCAATTAGAAGATAGGTTTTCTCGAAAACTTACTTATTTTTTTGACGTTTTAGCCTCCTAAGAAGGATTCCAAGTCGTCTGCTAAGCAGCCACAAAAGACCCAAAAGAAGAAGGAGGGGTCTGGTGGTGGTAAAGCCAAGAAGAAGAAGTGGAGTAAAGGAAAAGTTCGCGATAAGTTGAACAATCAAGTTTTGTTCGATAAAGCTACTTACGACAAATTGTACAAGGAAGTTCCTCAATACAAATTGATCACACCTTCAGTTGTTTCTGAAAGACTGAAGGTCCGTGGTTCTTTAGCCAGGAGGGCACTCAACGAACTCCATCAAAAGGGTAAGTTTGAAATATTTTATTATAACTTGAATTATAAATGTGATGATCACTTTTAAACCGGAATAACCATGACGGTTAATACACTGATTTAATGAGTCTGATTATAAACATAAGAATATATTGTATTACCTTATTTATTTCTTTTATTGACTAAGGATTTTGTTGCAGGTTTAATCAAACAAGTGGTACACCATCACGCCCAAATCATTTATACAAGAACGACTAAGGGAGAAGATCAAGCTGCATAATTATAATGTATTATGTTTGTAATAAATATATAAAAATCTACATTGTTTTTTTTGTTTACCTCTTATCAATCGTGTACTCTCAATAACGCTTGCGTTTGTAGTACAATTTGGCCATTTCTAAATAATAATAGAATTTTGAAGTTCCCGATATTTAATTTCAATGGGAAGCTTTTATTGCTGATTTTTATGTAAATAAAAAGAGTTACTGATACCTAACCTAACTTTTATTGCAAACATCACAAAATGATGACTTCAAAGCAATGTTGGTATAGAAAGGTTTCTAATAATGAAAAAACTCGATGGTTTCGAATTAAAACAGAATGGGAAGAAGATAATTTTCGCCTTTTTGTGGTAGCAAGTTCACAATCATGGTTTTCTTTGGTATATATACAATTCATGAAGATTAGTATGATGAAACATTTTAAGTAGAATAGTTTTGTCTTTTAGATTACTCGCGATTATATTAAAAGCTTAAGTGAAATGCACGAACTTGAATTTGGAATTTATTTCGGTAATCTTAAAGAATGCTTTAACAAACAGGACGAGACTTTGAGTTTTGATGTAAAAGATGATCAATTTGTTATTCATCGCTGTTCTGCACATCACAAGATGAAATATTTTACTACCTCTTTAACTCAGGTGAACCATCAGGAAACGATAGACAATATTTTTGATGATTTAATTTTAAAATACACTAATTTAATGAACAAGCAGAAAGCTTTAGAAGAAGAAAAATTGATAGCAATTAACCGTGAGTATTGCGATCTTATTTTTTTACTTATTCTTAGCTTTACTTTTAGAAAGATATAAATATGAACAAAAGCTTAAAGAGTTTGTTGACATAAAAAATCAATCGGATTTAAAAATGACGAGTTCATTTTTACTGTTGTTGAATGAAAAAAAGAAACGAATATGTTATTTAACTAATTTATTAGAGGAGTCTGAAAGCGGCCGTAAACTTGAGTTGGTTGAAAGAAGTGAGATAAAACATAACAAAAGCCAACTAAGGATCGATGAAGCACAACCGTCGACCAGCAGAGTAAGAGAGACAATATCAGATTCTGAATCAAGTTGCGAGGCTGATTACAATACCGATGATGAAAAAAACACAACAGGTTTCATCGAAGGTAATTCTTCACGAAAAGATAACTTTGATTTTCTCAGTGATGATGATAATACACCAATGCCAAGTTTGCCTAAACGAAATAAAAGTGATAATTCTAATGAAAACCAAATGGTTATTCCTTCGACAAGCTTAACAAGAACAGAGGCCGATGTGTCTAGTAGTCCTAAAAGAAAGGAGGATGATACCAAACACAATTCAAGTAATGAAGAAACTTTCAATACTCAAGATCTTTTAGATATGATGTAAAAGAAAATGGGCAATAAATATTTTGTTATATATCTAAGATTTGTCAACTTGTCGCAATAATATGAACAAAAATATAGGGCATTAATTTTAACTTATGAAGAGATGGTGATATTAACTGTTGGATTATGTATCGATTAAATTAGGTTAAATAATTAGAAAAGTATTTCTCGATGTTGGTCATATGCTGCATATTATTATAAGTAGGTTTGAAGAGGTTCTAGAATAATAACATCGCATGTGTAATGGCGGTCCTGGATTTGTGTAATATGTGTAATAAAACCACTTGCATTGGTGGTACAATTGATTGGAACAAGTGTGTTTATCTAACATGATGAAAAAAGAATTGATGAAACCTACAGGTAAAGTACAACCTTTGTTATCCATCATAGAACAGACCAATTGAACCAAATTGTTTCCTACCCATTTAAAGAAAGAAAACGTAATTTAAAACAAAATTGATTTTATTGATCTGGGCTAACAACATCGCTGTTTTCAAGAGTTTCAGTTATCTTTAATTTATGGCATGTTATATTAATTGCATACCTTTTTTTAGAATCGAGGGTTACATATAACTGGGATATCATACTTTTATGAGGTAGATTGACCAAATAACTCTTAAAGCCGGGTTAATAAGATGCATCCTCTCTTATAAAACACTTGCTGTGTGTTGGTAGCTGTAATCGTGCAAAAAAAAAGTTGAAATTTGGTGAATTTAGATCTTTTGGAATTCTGGAAGCTTAAAATCATCATTTACAAAAAATGTTGATGTGTAGTATGTGGTTAAATTTTGCGTGTGCTCTACCTCAAGAAGTAATAGGAATTTTCTAACAAATTTTAGTATATTACTTAAATATAGAAACTTCAAACTTAGAGCTAATTAGATTTTAGTTAAAATTATTCTAATCTAACTTTCTGATAGTAACATCAATTGGACGTAGTTATGCAGAAATCTATCAACCCACAATTTTCGAATTAGAAAAAATTCAATATGCCAATATGGATTTTATGTAGATACAGTACAAGCTCGATTCTGTGAACACAAGAATCCAAAGGTATGATCAACTTAACGCAAGTTTTCACACTAACGGGGGTGTAGAAAAACTAGTGTTATGCATATATTTATTCCTTATAAAGCGTATAATGCATAATGTTGGTAATTAAAAACATTGATTGACATTGAAAAGAAGTTGGGTGTTCGCAGGACCGAGATGTTCATAGTATCGAGTGTTCACGTTATCGAGTTTCTACTGTATTCATTATTTTGCATAAAAGTACCAACCCATATAATTTGCGTATTTTTGTACAAAATCAGAAAATAGTATTCGGGATGGGTCGTTTCGGCGCGAGACCGTTTTGGAGCGAGTCAATTCTGCGAAAGAACTTTTTAGCGCAAATAATTACAGACATTTAATTTAACTTGAATTTTGATAAAATTTCACTTTTTCCTGTATACTATTGGAAACATTTTTTTACGGATTATCCATTAGTTTTCGAAAGAACAGCATTTGAAAATCGAAATTTTCCATATATTTAACATGGGAGTACATAAAAATTGCAAGTCACGGATTCTCTGTTGATGTTACTTGTGCTTTGATATAGTCTTAGTGTTAGCGGCCACTTGCGTGTCGTACCTCGCCGAATGCGGGCTTCCCAGTCGAGGTGATTTCAGGGATGTTTTTAGCGAGTTAAGCGCCAGCCAAAACGGCCCGAAGCGTAGCGAAGGGCTGCATAGGATCAGTTTTGGCTAGCGCAACAACGGCAAATCACGAATCCACACCGTAAAATGAATTAATTAAATTCAATTGTTCCAAGATCGAAAAATATCTTTTTCCGAATTATATAGGATAACAAACGGTAAAATCTAATCCGGATTTCCTTGTAATCCGAATAAAATGTAAATTTAATATTATGTATCTTGTAATCCGGACTAACCACTGATCTTCCATTTCGGATTATATATCTCGCCGCATCTTCAATGGAGGCCAAACAAGAATGCATTCGACAAACAAAAATATCAGATTTTTTGAAAGATTTATTTAATTTAAATTTTCATAAAAGTTCTATGATTGTTCAGTTTTTCTCTAAAGTATGTTTAATAACAGTTTCATCCATTAAGTACGCCTTTGTTTACTTACTTTCAAATTGTTCCAGCAATCCGGATTTTTCACTAATTCGGATTCGGCCAGTTTTAATTGATCCGGATTAGCGAAACTTGAAAAAAATGTAGTATTAATAAAATTCTTAAATTCCTAACTAAAATCTGGAAAGTTTGTTGTGGGAAGCTGGATTACAGTACAGCCTTCTCTAAAATATCTTTGTTGCATCACCAAATAGTAACACAATCAGCGGCATAATAATGGTTCATAATATAATATATATTATGCTTTTATTTAAAAGCATTTTTTAAGTAAATATTAAAATAATTATTTATTAATATTAATGCTTTTAAATATAACTACAAAAGGGGTCCCCACGTGCTCATGTATATATTACAGTATATATGTGAATTTGTAAATAAATAATTACACAGACGCATAAATTAATTTACGGGGGAATTTCGAACGGAGAGATAATATACCTGTATTTCAAAAATTGTTTTGCCGAAAATGCACACTAATTTTTCATAATTTAAAGAAATTTTATTGGGATTTATGTATTTGGAGTTGATTTGTCTGTCCCCTAGATAAGTACCAGCTTAATTATGCATCTTTTATTATTATTTTTGTTTATTTACATTTTGTTGTAGCTACTGTAATATGTTTTGAAAAATTTTCTTGTGAATATTTCTAAGTAAATACTTGAAAGTTAATATAGTGTATAGTCTGATAACTATTTACATCATATAGTAAAATGAAAACGTAAATTGTAAATTTTTGATTTATACATAATTATAATAACCTTCCGGTTATTGGTCTGTGAGACGGAATATTATAATATCTTCTTATTATATTATTATTATAGGATCTTACATTGTTTAAAATTTTCCAATAACTGGGAAATAACTTAAATGAAAATACTTTTAGCAAATTATATTTTAATACTGGAAAATATTTTTATATAATTTTATCTCCGAGACCGATGTTAACTTGCAAGTGAAATTTTAATATATGTTAGTTCCGGAAGAATAATAGTATCTACCTCTTATTGATATGATATTGATATTTAGTTGTAAATAATTAACATTTAAATATTGAAAATGTTACAAGTCGAGTACAATTTATTTTATTTAGCTATATTAAATGTAAATCAATTAAATCAAAATTATCAATAAGGACCAAAGTAGTTTCCAGAGTAGTTTAGAAAAGTGCATAATTTATACCGAAAACAGAAGGGTGTTCCCTTGTTGATTAAGTCTTTGTAGATATGAATATTTCCTAAATTTTGTAAAAATAACGAAATGGTACAAACGCAATAAGGAACCCATTGAATTTGACGACCTTGGGGATTATAATAAAGGAAAAGTTGTTGCTGTCGATCCAGGAAAAGACCAAAAGTGAGAGTTGTGTTGTGAAGGCAACATTGGGCACAATCTGTCGACCTACATAAGAAGTGTACAATCTAGATGCACTGCTCATTGAAGAGTTATTTATTCTGACCTGATAAGTATGGGGGGGGGGAGTTACCATAGGGTTGCGAAATTGTGCCTTATAAAAGTTACTAATATTTTTTGACAATACCTTTGATTATCATGAATTCGAAAGGAGAACATAACAATGTGTTAGCTTCAATAGTTATAGGGTTCCAAACATAATAAGCAATGATAAATACAAAAAAATATTCTTGAAAGGTAAAACATAAGTTTTTGCCAAATTACTTAAATTTGCTTCTAAATAATGCATTGCTGGAGGTATTCTTAGCTTTATATCTGTCATTGAAATTGTAATTTAGAATGTATTTGATAAAACATTATATATTTTATAAATAAAAAATGTTATATTTTAAAATTAAACATAAGTGTTTATCATTAACCCTACCTTATAAATAATTTAAATATTAATTTTAAAAAAATAATAAGTTTGGAATAATACTGATTTTTAAATTTCCCGCAAGAAGGAATAAAAAGGGATCTACGTGCGCGCTGCCACTTGGCATTGCACTACGTCACACCAGTTGTAATAACCTGGGAGGACGTATAGTAGCCATTATCCTAAATTTGAGTTTTTGTATACAAAACTTTAGTCGTTTTAAGAACCGTTTAGTGTTGAGTGTCATTTCATAGTGAAATAACTTTATTTTAGTTAATATAGTAAGATTTTAAACGAACACAAAATGAATCCGGAATAGTAAGTATCGATTTAGTTACAGTTTCATTTCTAACTTTTACTACAATGGTGATTATTTTTGTCACGATTTAATTGCGCAGTTATTTGACTGCTAGTTATGATTTGCATTTAATATTCATTTACATTCTAATTTAGTTTCGTTGGGTGCAATATTTTTCATCCACCCACAATTTGTTTTCCCCTAATCATTCTGGGTGTCAGCTACGTCATATGATTGACTCACCTTTTTCATGCGTGTGCAAGTGGATAAATTTCGCAAAAATATTTCGATTAATTTCGTTAATTATTACCAGTGATTTAATATATTATGGTGAGTGGTAGGTGTTTTTTTGTCATGGGGTTTTTCAAACGTTAATTGAGACATTTTGTTTTAAAATTTTCAAATGCAGATAATAAAATTTCTTATTTTGAAAGTAAGGCTCAAGTGGTCAAATGTATTTTGGGGTATTTATTTCTCTTATGTCTTCCATTTTCACTCTCTTTTTCAATTTTAACTAAAAGATTATTTTCTTCAAAATTTCTTTTGTTTAATGGGATTTTCTTTGCAACTGATGTTTAGGGTAACCATCGTTGGTCTAAGATCCAAGGGAATTATATGCCATATAAGTTGTCAACGGGACAGTTCATTGGGGATGGGTATCAATTCTGTTTTTCATTAATAATAGTGATTTCTGTAGAAATATGCATATTGTTTTGATAACACCAATACTATCTTTGGAGGATCAACTGTAAATAAACTACACAATAATTTTTTATTTTTTACTTGATTAAAGAAATTTAAAAAAAAGAAATTCAATTTTCCAAGACTTGATGAAAACTGCCAGTGGTTGTCTGCGGAAGATTGCTATTAAAAATATTTTCATTTTTCTATACAAGTTGACTAGCCGTACAATTTAATATAGGGAATTAACATTTTGTTTAATCAGTTTTTTAAGTGTTCTTTTTTTTCATTATCAAGGATAAACATGTAAAGACAGCTAATTGCCTTAAAGGTTCTGAATTGAGTGTCGATAATCAGGTAACCTGCTTTCTTTCTGTAAACAACTTAGGGATTAAAATGAAAATTATTTCAATAGTTTTTCAATATACTAATTTCTTAATGCAGTATCCGATTCAAATTTTTATAAAACAAGACTCATATCGAAATGTGTGACACTTATCAAACTACGATGCTTTTTTTAACTATCATTAAAAGACTTAATGTTATTTGAAACCACTGCCAGATACAATGTTGCTAATATTGGTACTTCTAGCTACTTCGATAAGTTGATTAAAAAATATAAAATTCCCATACACAGCCAAAATCATCGCCGCATATTTTGACTGATGTAATAATGTCTTTTTTTTGTCTATTCATGGTCATCTTAGGTGTAAGTTACGTCCAAGTCGTTTGACGCGAATGAAAATAGTTTTTTTTTACATTTTCAGAAGTTAAGTAGCCACTTGATTTTTTAGGAGAGCAAAGTGCCGCTTTTTCTCCCGCAACATAACAGAAAAGGGTGTAACCCAACATATTTCTAAATGCTGAGTTAACTTTATTTGGTGATTGTATTGTAAAAGCGGTTCCTTGTCTATTCTTTCATGTTTTCCAATTGCTCTGTTTAGATTAACTAAAGTTGAGTCCTGCAGTTTTATTCTTTTATTACATATACATTGTCACGCTATCTCTTCTGTAGTGGTCTTCTCATTGTATTCTTTTTACATTGTAAGAAAATGAATATTTTCAGTTTCGGAATACAAGGCAACTAACTTTGGAATTTTTAATACATTGGAGTTTTCCTCAAGCAAAGTTATTTTAATAATTATTATTAATTGTCAATTCATTGTTTTACAACTTGTTCTATCTTCTGGTCACATATTCAGTTTGGTTTGGCTTTTCCAAATATTTTTCTTTCGGCCTTGTAATTTTTTTTTTACAAGATATTCCTCAATTTCTATTTTAACTTCGTAAGCAATGAAGAAAGAAGAAATTGTAACTACAGGTCATCACTTGGGACTCTTGTGATTCTTTATTCAAAGCTCCTACTTATTTTTTTTTAAATCTGTTTTTTTCTCATTCTCAGTCATGTTTTTCTCTCTAAAACTACTATTTTGATGCAAATGTACCAGGCACCCAGTCTCTTTTTTTTTGATTACTGCAAAAGTAAACTAAACTTATTATTTTTATTAGTTCATATTAAAGCTGTATTACATTACATAATTAAGTGCAGAAGTGTTGTTCTGTGCAAAGTTGTAAGAGAAATTGTGTTAATGTAATACAGCCTTCATGTACGCTTGTAGAGCTGTTTCCTTCTATATAGTCTAAGGGTAAGGTGACCATTCGTACTGATTTTACCAGGACAATACTGGTTTTGGAACCCTTGTCCTGGTTAATCAAAACAGTTAACCAGGACACAAAAATTTACTGATGTGACTATTGTTCTATTGATGTGTATCGAAAGAAAGGTGAAAACCTAAAAGAAAAAACAAAAAAGGTTCTCCGTTTTTCCATGTACCTACTGGTTTTACATTTCATAAAAATGGTCACCTTAATATAAGGGACTTATTCATAATAATTGCTAGTGAACTACGAATAAAAATATCAGAAAATAGAAATAAAAGATTTAGACCACGGTGCATACTGATTTGACTGATCACAAGTAGTGTATAATGCTGAGTCGAATATTAGTTGGCACTAATAGGTTTATTTTTTGTAAAAAAAAAGTTTTATTTTGACTGACATGATTCTATGAGTAGTTTGCCAATTTTCTAATTTTGAAAGAATCAATCTTTCCACCCATTTCAGTTCTTGGCTACAGTCTCATTACTTACTTTATATAATACCTATGTGTCAGAAAATTTTACTTTCTAACTGATTTATTAATCGGCCATATTAAATATCATGCAAAACAACGGCTGATTGCTATTGCCATTATTATTTTTTTATGACTGTACTGAAATATTGCTGCCATTATGTTACTTATAAAAAAATAGGCTCAAAAAATTATTGCATGATTTTTTACCTAGTTTGCCCATCTGATACTCTTATTAATGAAATATATTTTGGACAATTCCGGGAGTAAAGTAATACTTTTTTTTGCGCCATTATTGTGCGCTATTGATCTGAAATTTTGCATATGGCTTCTTACGACAAATCGCTGGGGAGGTTACTGTAACGGGGGTAAATTTTTTGCTCAGTTTTTCGATATCTAGCGCCCTTTTCGAGTTATTGCAATTCCATATTCTAAAATTTAGTTATTAAACCAATGTAATTTAGCATTTTCAGCGAAATTGTGAAAAATAGTATATACACCTTGGGACTAAAGTTCTTTTCATCCCTTGTGTGATTTTTGCACTCGGTTAACACCTCATGCAAAAACCTTCGTACGCAGGTTGAAAAGTAGCACTTTAGTCCCATGATGTAAAATATACTATTACCTAGGATGGATACAAGCGGATAATAGTAATCAGGAATAATTATCTTTATATAAATATTATTATGTGTTCAATTGGTAATAATGTTTCCAAGCACCCAAATTTGTTAATTTCAACATAATTTTTTTTATCAAATTGTTCACGTTTCTTGCGGTGTTGTTGAGAATATTAATCATTTATAAAAATTTCTTTGTCTCAAAATTAATCTCATGTACAATTTCACTGATTCATTTGCCTTATCTATAAGTAATTTTAGATAAATTTTATATTCCATGAGTTATTCTTATTTTAATAAGTGATTGTATTTTTATTGATTTGAAACACTTACTTTCTTTCAGTGATTATTTGTTTAAACTTCTCTTGATTGGCGACTCAGGAGTAGGCAAGTCATGTTTGTTGCTTCGATTTGCAGTAAGTATTATCATGTCTTATTAGTTTAGGCACGTAATTATTTAATTTTGTCAATTTCAGGATGATACTTACACGGAGAGTTACATAAGTACCATTGGTGTAGATTTTGTAAGTTGATAACCGACTTTTTGTTTAACCTAATTTCCTCACAAATTATTTTTATTTTTGTAGAAAATAAGAACAATCGACTTAGATGGAAAAACAATTAAATTACAAATTGTGAGTAGTCTTAAAAGTAGTCGAAGAAAGACCTGTTAATAATTTCTCTTTATTTTAGTGGGATACAGCCGGACAAGAACGTTTTAGAACTATAACTTCTAGTTATTATAGAGGTGCTCATGGTATTATTGTCGTTTACGATTGTACAGACCAGGATTCTTTTAACAATGTAAAGCAATGGCTGGAAGAAATCGATCGTTACGCGTGCGATAACGTTAATAAATTACTTGTAGGTAATAAGAATGATTTGACCACAAAGAAAGTGGTGGATTATACAACTGCAAAGGTAACAAGGAGTGTTGACTATTGGCGTTTCTCAAACAAAAGTATTACTATTGTAGGAGTATGCAGATCAATTAGGCATTCCATTCCTTGAAACTTCTGCCAAAAATGCAACAAATGTAGAGCAAGCGTTCATGACGATGGCAGCGGAAATTAAAAATCGTGTTGGGCCACCATCATCTGCCACCGATCAAACTAGCAAAGTTAAGATTGACCAAGGACGTCCTATCGAAACAACTAAGTCAGGTTGTTGCTGAAAAACGTAAACTTAACATACACATTTTTTAAAGGTAAACAATTTAAAAAGAATACTTTGACAAGTTGTCATGAAACAAATTTTTTTTTACAGGGATCTTGCTCGATCATCGTGACATCCTCTTCATTTCCTTACGGTCCTTGTGGACTATCGTCTTTATATAAAATGTAGTAATCCGTCTATTCTTACATGTGTAGTTAATTAATAATTTTTTTTATGTTTTTGGTAGCATATTTTATTATGTTTATGCATATCTGTTATCAAATTCAACGTCATAAACAATTAATAACCTAATAATGAAGTTATAATTAAATATAATATTGTTTTTATGAGATTTAAGTATGCATTAAAATTATTTATTTAATATAAGTAGGTCTTTTTTGTCATTTCTTTTTTTAAATATTCCCATTTATCTATGAATAAATAAATAAATGAAAGTAGGATAGTCGATAAGAGCAACAAACACATGAATAGAACAATATTTTTTTTAGTTGATTCAACTTAATTTTGTTTGATTGATAAATTACTCACGTTTTATTTATTTGTAATTGAAAAAGTGCTAGATTGCAATACCTATCTATTATTATTTTAATAATATGGCTTGCTAAAACGAATTAATCGATACAATAATTTATTGTACCTTTATTTTTTACATTTTTTTTGTTTGTATTTTTTTGTATGGTTTATCATCAATAAATATTGTTCCATTCTTAGCAAATTGTAAATTTAATTTCATTCGTTTTTAAAGTAATATTTAAATTTAATTCCTTTTGCGTTGTTGTGTACTTTTGTATAAATGTAGTGCTTTTTCTTTAAATATAATTTTTCACATACAAATTCTGAAGGTTTTTTTTTGAGTGGTAATTTAGTGGGTTAGGATTGAAATGTTGTTTTACGAATCCAAATTAAGAAAACTAAAGCACTACACCATTATTTTAAACGAAAATGTCGGCCGTGGTTATACGTTGAAACGAATAGGTATTATTTATACGTTACTTGCATACACGTGACTAATGAAAGTGATTTGTTGATTTGTAGGCTCGTACCTAAATACATTTTTAAAGTTCCACTAATGCACGAGTAGGAATTAATGCACCCACAAATTTAGATATAGAAAAGTGTACATGTGGTACAAGTCATCAAATTCGAAATCTTCCATTTTGTTCTTGCGGAACAAAATCTTTTGCTTGAACTTGGCATTAAATGTTATTTTGTATATTATGCATGTAGCAAAATGTCACAGGATGCTTTGTATTGGTGGTCAGTCACATTTGTAGCAGTTGTGATTGGTAGTAACAAGTGTTTTGTAGTACTCGTAATGTAAATACATATGAATATCACCAATTTTATTATAAACTGTCATTTCCAATGATATTTTTAATTTTGTAAATTGGAACACTCATTTTGAAGTATCTATTTATAAAAATTATTATTGTATAAAAGGTATTGTGTTTATACAATATTACATGGTTTACATAATAAAAGTTTTCATAGTTCTATTTTGTATTAATTTGTCAAAAGATGTGAGCTAATAAATTATTAGTATGAACTAATTCAAGGTAAAAAATTATTGAATGAAAGAAAAGGATGTAACATTTTTACAGATCCCTTTTTAACACCTCAACAATGTTTTATAAAATCTTACTTATACAGTTTACAAAAATTAATTTAGACACAATTACAATTATTTTTTAAAAAAACTGCATGTAAAGCATAGCTAGAAGTTTCTACTTTCAAAATATATACTAAACGGTGCGACAAAATAGAATAATATAATATATAAACAAAAATGAAGGGAATGAAATTAGCAATGAAAAATGTCGAATAAGTGTTGCTGTAAAAAAGCGATTTTGTGTCTAAAATAAAAAAAAAATCTTCAAATGGTACAATTTACTTTGTTAAGTGTACGAATAGCACTGGGAGTGACTGTATATCAATGGCCTAGATTCGAAACCCAGTAAGTCTTGAAAATGTGAGATATAACCAAAAAACTTATAAAATCGTTATTCGAGCGAATTAAGTAACGAATTTTTTTGACGTACGTTATTGTTGGCATTGAAGAAGAAAAAAATTACATGAAAAAATCATGAGTAGGCGGAAGTCTTTAAAAATGAATTTTTAAGATGGACTTGTCTGGTTTTGCTCTTAAACTTTTAACTTTTTATTTAAAGAAACATTAATCGGTACCATAGATGATAGAGATCTCTATCATCTATGACGGTACTGAATATAACTTTTATTTTTCATTAATACCAACAAAATTAAGTAACTAAAAATAATCTAAATAACAAAATAGCGAAATGTCGGTATTTACATCCAAGATAAGTAAGGACTTGTCGGTTTTTGCATCTAAGGTGATATTTTAATTTCAAATAACTTGCAATTTGTCGAGATTTCCTTCATAATTTTATCATCAATATGTAGGCGTTTGAATTTTTCATGTTGTGGTGACTTGTTGGGTTTTGCATCTAGACGACTGATATCCAAGGAATATTGCAATATTTCTGAATAAAGCTAGCACAAGTTTGTTAAAAGTCCAGCGCAGTGCAAATAGTTTTTACCTTGACATTAAGAATAATTCTAAAGGAGTCTTCTTCTAAATTCTTACAAAAAAAATTTATTTTTCAATGGATAATTAATTGATTTCGATTGATAAACTCAGTTCATTATTTAAATAAAATAAATAAATATACCCCCAAAATATTTATGTTTTTACAATTTTTAAATTTGAAATATGAAGTAAAACCAAATTAATAAAATATTTAGGTTCACTTTTACAATAGTCGGTTAAGTTTTATTTATCCGGGTTGTAACGTTATACGGATGTTTATTGGTTTATTGTTTAGTGTGTTTATCGTTGATTGGTTCATAGCTATAGGTTAGTTATACTCATACTTAACCGACTATTGTAAAAGCGGCCCTTATTCGTATAAATATTCATTTATATAACTTTCCATCAAACAAATGCTTTTGTATAAATTCTCTGGAATCATTGTTTAGAGAGGATTATTATAATACCGTTGATAATACGATGACTAAAGTACAAAAACACAAACTGCAAATTAAAATTGCATGGACTATGAAGCTTCTGAGTAAATAAATTAATAAGTAGGTTGGGTACTAGAAATAAATTTGATTATGATATCTTACATTATAATAATATATCATTGATTTAATGAACATTGAACCTAATACACACTAGGCAAGTAGGTACTACGTACTACATAATATACTAGGTACAAAGTTTTTGAATAATAGTTTTTACTCACGCAACTAACATTACTTAGGTTATTTTTTAATAAAATAATAGTAATTATATTATTATTACCAAATTATTATTTATAATTATTAGCTCTTGAAAATACATTAAATATGAATATCAATAACGAGCTAAAGGGTACTAATAAATCTTGTATAGGATTGCGAAATCCATACAATAAGATTTATTAGTACCCTTTAGCTCGTTATTGATATTTATATTTAATATTATTACCAAAGGAGAGGTATAGCTGCTCAATTCTGTAATTTATTGTTCATATAGTCAGAAATTAACTTGAAGCATTAGGACTGCTTCTTAAATGGGGCAAGCAGCTTGGAGATTCTAGCAACATAAGCTAATCTTAAAATTCAGGACTTTTTCCCCTTAAAAAGTGTCGCTTCACTTCGTCCCTGCATTGTATGCTCTCGCAGTGCGGCCTTTAGACCGCAAAACCTTGTCAATCTCCTGCTGGATAGCTATAAAGAGTAGCTATGCCCCAACTAGTTTATGTATACATTATAATATTAAGTACATCTGGCTATTATATGAGTATAAAAAGAGAAAGTAAAATTATAGTAGGTAAAAAAGTGAAATCACGATTTTAAATATAATTACAATAGTTTCCTAAAATATCTACGACAAATCTTTATGCGGGGTTTCTATGCAAAGAGATACCTAGTTCTTTCGTCTTTCCTTACCTTCTTTGTTCGAAAAGGAAAAGGTAGGTGCGCACTTATTACTCGACACAAATTGTTATTTGCAAAAAAATATTAATTACATTGTAAATATTAATTTACGCAAAAAGTTAATTTGTTTTGTATGGCTTCTGCTTCTGCTCTTCGTACTTTCTCATTGCGATAACAATAATATCTTTGAAAATATGCTATGTTAAAAATTACATAATTACTTTCAATTTACGTATTAATCAAGTATTGTAATCGAGTAAAAAAAAATGTTTGGAATTAGCATATTTTTCATAGTCTAGGAGTTCGTGCAAATCGTTCGAGACAAATTTTGCAATGATGTCCGAATGTGGGTGCGCGTGTGCGTGCGATTTTGAGATTTTGTTGAGTAGCAATCTAGAGAGCTAATTAAATTTCGGTTGAAATCCCTTTTTTTATTTTATTTATTAAGTTTTAATTATTATTACTATTAATTTTATTTTATTAAATTTAGAAAAAATGGGAAAGTTATGTGTATGTGCGTTGTCAGATCAGATTTTTTTTTAGTTAATAAAATTAATTTGTTTATTATATAAAATATGAAAACAAATCTTACTACCTATTTTTCTTTATATTATGAATAAATTTAAATAATAATAAATTAATGTGGTACCTAATTGCAAATTATAATTTGAATAATTAATGTATTTGTTTGAATCAATTTCGATCACCTTCGATAACAAAAAAATATCAATGCGAAATGTCAATTCCGCGCGACTAGGCCAACTGTCAGTGAACGTACGCGCACAACAACATAACTACGCGTTTGCTTCGGCGAGTGAATCACAAATTCACCTGCTTTTAAAGAGCGTCAATATATTCTTAAAAGTGCTCAAGAAATAGCTATGTTTATTACACGAAATAAAAGTTTTTAAATTCTATCGTTAGTTTAGCATTTAATTTAAGCGAAATGGATCAGCGCATCGAATTATTTCGTAATATATTGGAAGAACGCCGGCAAGAAACCAGCAATTTTATGTGGGTTTCGCGTAAATTAAATACGGTTGTCTCGTATAAACAAAATAAGAAACCCTCTCCAAATGATCACAAAGTGAGAGTTTTACAAAGTGCCAAAATACAAGATTTCATCCGAAAGGTAAAAAACCATTTTCTTATAACCTCAAGATTTTTCATGTTTTGTGAAAAATTTTAAATGTTTCATTGAATTAATGATTTTAACTTTGTAGATATGCGAAGACGAAAACGTTACCAAAGAGGAAGTAGAAAAACAAATTAAATTAATTTTAGATGAAATTGGTTATAATAAACGATTGCCCGTAATTCGATGGCTCGGGCTCGTATTGACTAAAATATGTAAACAGGTGAATCGGGGAATTTATGTTAACGAAGCCAATATTATGAAGGTAACGAAGGGACCTTAATTTAAGGTATTTTATTGTATTTTTATTATTTTCAACCTTTTAAGGTAAAAACTTTAATGGGTCATACACCAGTTATATTTTTACCCAGTCATAGAAGTTATGCGGATTTTATTTTAATGTCATATATATGCTTCACTTATAATATCGAAATACCTGCAATTGCAGCTGGAATGGGTATGACGGTTTTAATAAGCAATAAGAAAATGTAAAGATGGTTTTTTAGATTTTCATGCCATGTGGGGTATGGGCAGTATATTGAGAGACACTGGTGCGTTTTTTATGCGTAGGTCATTCAATGATGATAATGTTTATTGGGAAACATTTCGTCAATATGTTAATCAGATATTAACAGACGGAGATCTGCCTGTAGAATTTTTCGTTGAAGGTACTAGAAGCCGTACAGGAAAATCATTAACACCCAAATTTGGTAAGATTTTATTATATCTATGTTGTTTCAATGCTTTACTTTGCATCAGATAAAATTTTTAATCTTTACTTTTTGTAAAAATGATAACCTAATCCTAATCTTTTATTTCCATATTTGCAAGCTGTTATTATCTAAAATACACATGAATTCAAGCCTTACTTAAAGCGTCCCGTACTATTAAACAATAGTACAAAATTAAACGAAAAACAATAATTTGTGGGTTATATAATCTAAGATTATATTAGTTTAATTATAATATCTATCTACTATATAATTTATAATTGCTTTAGCAATAACTTATAAAGTAAAAAAACTTCATAGTACAATCACAATTTTTCGTTTTATCATTAGTTTCGTTTCATTTCTTGTTTTTTAGTATGCATTGCCAAATTGCTCCTTATATAATATTTTACACCCTGGTTATGTTGCCGTATTCAATAATATATTATAATATGTTGGAAGTTGATAGTTGAATAAAAATTTGTATTGATGTGGTTTAGAAGTAAATACAAAAAATGTACTGTATTATTTTCTAGGTCTAAAAGTGTGACATTTAGTTACACCTACCACATCATTAAAAGTCATTGAAAAAAAATTGGCGTGGTTTTTGTTAAAACCAATTGTGCAATCTTGCTATAATAGTCACGCCACTTTGGTAATTTTAATTAATATTGTTGCTGATGCTGCACTGATTATGACAATATCATAAATAATATTTAATTTGTAACAACAAAGTTTCTTTGAAATGCATTTTGTTAATATTATTAGATTATGACTTTAATGTGTTATTTCAAAGTTCATTTCATAATTGCTACGAATAGTAAAACTGAAATATGCATATTGCATAGATCATTCCCTAAGATAAAAAGGTCAAGTTAAGCATTTAATTTGTTAATTTACTTATTTTACGTATATTATGTACTTCCTCATTATTTATGATTCTTTCAAAAATAAAAGTTCACACAGTACAAACCTCATAATTAAACTTTCACATGGAGTTAGTTTTTTATGTGGGTAATCTTGAAATCTCAAATTATGTTAACTTAAAATTTTAAGTTTGAACTATTTTCATTTACATTCATTTCAAGTGAACGTTTAACAGTATTCTTTTTGAATACCTACCTACTAACTATACTGACATTTTTATATAATTATTTTTTTATATTTGATTTATTTTGAGAGTTTTATAAAAATTACAGAAATATAACGTAACAAATACAACATTAGGGTTTTTTCCTCTTATTCGTTCAGAATATGTTTTCTCTGAAGATACTTGACCAAGTTATGGATTAACGAATTACCGCGAGTTTTATGTCATCGATGTTTATTGAAGTTTCCTCATACAGATTTAGGAAAAATTCTTTGTAGATTCCAGGTTGGCATCTACTTGAAGAATAAGTTGTGATTTTCTTGTTGAACCATAAAATTAAGAATGTTGAATAAACTTTTCTAAATTCGATTCCAAATCGTTTTGAAACTGTTTGGAACAAGCGTAGATTATAGGAATTTGCACGTTAAAATGGTGTTTGCGCGTGCGCCTGATAGTTTCAAAACGGTTTGGAGTGCTGTACAGTGGGCCAGAATCCAGACCAGACACGTTTTGAATCCACTCTTTTTTCAAAAGTTGGTGACAAGTTGATCTATAAGCTGCCAGGGGGAAGGGTCGTGTTTGCGATCCCTTAGCAGGTTGAAATTTCACTTAACTAAAAATTCCAGGAAAAGATAGAGTGACCTTCCTTTTACCTATAAACAAAATATAAAAGCGATATGCGAAATTTGAAAAAAAAAAAGATTTTTATCCACTTTTTTTCAGATTCTGGCCCACTGTGTACTGTAGAAACTCTCTTTTAGTTTTAAATTAATTTAAAAAAATGCAAATTAAACAATTATTTTAATTTTTAGGTCTTCTATCGATGATTTTAAAATCATTTTTTACCTCACAAGTACCTGACATCTTATTTGTGCCCATCAACGTTAGTTATGATCGAGTACTTGAAGAGAAGCTCTTTGCGTTCGAATTATTGGGTGTTCCAAAACCTAAAGAAAGCACATCGGTATATTTTTGTCAAATTGCATGGTGTGCTGCAACTTCTTACTTATTTTTTAGGGTTTTTTCAAATCATTAAGCATCATTAAAGAAAACTACGGAAACATATATGTGAATTTTGGAGATCCGATATCGGCTAAACATTATTTTAAAGATTCAATCGATAGATCTGTTCATGCCATGAAACCAATTTACATGCAAGATTTAACTTTGCAAGAAAAGCAAGTAACTTCATTGTTAGCCCACGAAATAGTTCGAAGCCAACAAAAATTATGTGTTATCACCGTGTTCAATCTAGTCGCTGTTAGTTTAACAAACAATTTTTATTTAAATAATCAAGTGTTTAGTTTTAACGACTTAATTAAGGATGTAATTTGGTTGCAAACAATCTTTAGTTCGTTTGGAGCTATCACCGATTTACAAAATCCGGAAAAAGACGTTAGTTCAACTTTGGAAGTTCACAAAAATCTAGTTCAAGTTAATGAGGATTCCACCATAGTGTTGGTTAAAGATTCAGTTTCTGCAAGTAATATGGACATTAGAAAATTAAAAGGGCATGCTTTATCTCAACAAAGTATGTCATTTGTTGTTCCATTTATTACTTTACAGATCTATGTTAATCCTGTATTACACTACTTAGTAAGTCCTGCAAGTGTGGTTACTATTTTAATGCGACAAAGTGGATTGTCTAAAGGTTTGTAATCGGGGGAGGAGACATAAATTTATTTATTTATTGTTTTTTCTCACTTAGATGTTCTCTTTGGGCATTATGGTTTTCTACAATCTCTGCTGTCCTACGAATTTGTATCAAATGAAACTCAACATAATTTGGTGTGTGGTATTTTATTTCTTATTTAATCAAAAAATATTAATGGATTTTCTGTTTATGGTTGCATGGTTTGTTTGAGTATTATTTGCACTTGCTATTTTCTTTATTTGGAGAATTTACTGATCTTGTCGATACTAAATTTGGAAATGTAGTTTTTAATATTTAACATTCTTAATAGCTTCTTTTCTTTTATGTATTATTGTTCAAATGATTATTTTTAAATTTAATTTCAGGACTTTCAAGATTCTTTAATGCATTTAAGCAAACTTCAGGCAATTTTAATTTCGGATGACAATTATTATTTAGGAAATAATGAAAAGTTACATCACGTTTTGTATAATACTATACAACCTTTTATTTTTACCTACTACGTCGTGTGTAAAATTGCTATGGTAAATTGGAAATATAAAACAAAAATAGTGTTATAGATTAAATTTGATATTTCAGAATAAGACGCAACCTGTTCAAGAAAAAGTAATTTTATCTACGGCACAATCTCAGCTAGAAGTGATAATTTTAAAAAGTAAAAAATTTGTTCATCCCTATTGCTTAAATTTAGATACAATGACGAATTGTTTATCAAAATTGGTATCTATGTCGGCATTAGTTAAGAAAAGAATGTAAGTTGAAAAATAAATTATAATTTTGTTACTTTACATATTTTTACGTTTTAGAGAGGGATACGTCATTTACAAAGGAAATTTTGATGTTTTATTTTCCATTGTTAAAGATTTAGGTATGTCGCAATTATGTCTATATTCATAATTATTATAAAAATTTATACATTTTGTATTTTTAGAATTTTATTTAGACGACGATTTGATGTCTCGATTAGCACTAAATATGGAATCGAAATTATAATCAATTTGTTATATATGTTCGTAATTTGTTAATAAAATTTAATTAATTGGTTTTATGTTTATATTTTTATTTTGTAAATAAATTATTGTCACTACAAACCTAGTGTCCCGTTGTCCCAAAAAACTTAAACAAAAAAATATTGAAAATATTAAAACAAAACTTGTTTTAAACAATTTTCTTCATATTCTTATATATCCCTGTACTGCAAACTGCAATGCAGTATAAGTAGTATTATTATATCAACGAAAAAGACCACAGTGGTGACTTGATGTGATCGCTAGTTGAGTTACGAGTGGAAATTCTGCGTTCAAATCCCTGACTCGGCAGAATATTTTAGCTTGGCCCTCTGGTGAAAATCAAACTGTGGACCAAAATACTAATAACTTTCCTTAATATCTTAATGGAAAACGGGGTACAATAAGCCTAGAGCTTCAGTACAAAGTGGGCATTGAACCACTACCCGTGCAGCTAATTTGGAATTATGTCAACAAAAAAAATTAAAATTTCTTTATTGAACGTTGACCCCTCTTGTTCTCCTGAATGTATTCTGACCCTTTTTTTTTAATTTTATAAATCTACAGGTAGTCTTGAGCATTGAGCTGAAATTTCTGTGTACGTCTCTATTACTCAAGTCGGTGATAATATGTGTTTCATATCACTTTTGGGGGATATTTACATAAAATGTTTATTTTAACTTTTTACTAGCTTTACTTATAATGATTATCAGACTGTGGCAAAAAACAAATTTTAGGAAATGTTCAATCAGGTTAAAGAATTACTTATAGGATTTGTTAGTTCAGGGTAGGCCAAATAATTTTTTTTATCAAGCACAGGCCTATTAAATGTTTTGAAGCATTCAAAAATAACAAAAAATCCTGATACCTGAATATATTATTATATAAAATAGAGATGTCAAATTTCTACTGCCCTACTTCAAATTTTATACCAACTACGGCTATGTATTACATCCCTAACGTACAGTGCAGAAGAACTGTCAAAAATATAAACGTGAATGGCAAAAATCCCTATTTTAATTTTCAAAGGGTTTTTCAACAAGGAACACACACTTCAGTATTCAATAGTAGTCAATTTTCAGTGATTTGTTAATTTAATTTTAAAAGAAAATGAGTAGCGAACAAGAAAAACCTGTGGTTTCTCAAGAAGATATCGAAAAAGGGGAGAGATTGAAAAATGAGGCGAACGAATATTTTAAAAGTAAGTTAAGAGCATTGGAATCACATGTTCGTGTTTTATATTTATATTTTAAATATATTTTTCTTAAAATTAAACAATATTTTTAACATAACCTAACAATTAATTTTTTATTTTAGAGCAGGATTACGATACCGCTATTGAATTGTACACAAAAGCAATAGATTGCAATCCTAATATTGCAATCTATTACGGAAATAGGAGTATTGCTTTTATAAAAAAAGAATTCTTTGGATATGCATTGGACGATGCTTCGAAGGCCGTACAGTTGGACCGGTCTTACATAAAGGGATTTTATAGAAGAGCAGTGGCTTATATGTCTTTGGGAAAATTTAAAGATGCTCTAAGAGATTACGAATATGTATGTTTAAAACAGTTTGCAGCGGAATTTTTATTTCTTTTTTTTAGGTTACAAAAGCTCGTCCTAATGATAAGGATGCCAAAACCAAATACAGTGAGTGCAATAAAGTGGTTAAAAAGATCGCTTTTGAAAAAGCCATATCTGTAGAAGATACTAAAAAGAATATCGCCGATAGTATTAACTTAGATGCAATGAGTAAGGTTTTCTTTGTGCAATTTTTAAGCCGAATTACTGATTTATTATTTTTAGCCATTGAAAATGAATATAATGGACCAGAACTGGAAGATGGTAAAGTAACGTTAGATTTTATGTGCGAATTAATGAAATTGTATAAAAGCCAAGGTAAATTGCATAGAAAATATGCTTATAAGGTAAAGTTATAAATTGAGTTTTTTTAAATTAGCTGTTAGTCAACCCTAGTGCTCTTAATTGCTTTGCAAATTTTGTATGCATACCACCAAAGTATAGTTTGTTTCAATTTAAATGGAATTAAAAAAAGGAATATATTAAATTACTTTGATATAAGAACGTATGAACATTTCCGCTAAAACATAATAATGCTACTGCCAATATGGCTAGCCTGAGATTAAAAACATCACCTTATCTCTATATTACATGTTTTTGTGGCAAAGTTTATACGTTTTATATCAAAATAATTTGATACATTATGATCTTTTTTAATTTTTAAAATTTTTTTAATTCCATTTAAATTGAAACAAACTATTAGAGATGGGCACTATCAAAAATTTTTGACTATCGATAGTTAGTTACTATTTTTTTTTTTTACTATCGATAGTTAGTTACTATTTTTTTTTTACTATCGATAGTTAGTAACTAAAAAGTTAGTTACTAAAAACCAAACCGAATAAAAACTATCGAATAAAACTATCGAATGAAAACAGCCGAATAAAAACTATCGACTAAAAAGTTATTCGAATAGTTTTAGTAACTAAAAAAGTTATTCGAATAGTTTTAGTAACTAAAATGTTATTCGAATAGTTTTAGTAACTAAAATGTTCCTTCTTCCTTCGTTTTGTACCAATTGGTAGTTAACACCCTGTATTTTGAGGATAATGGAATAATCGGATAAAATGGTATATAAAATATTAAAAAACAGTATATAAGTAAACTAGTGATTAATGATATGTATAAATTATACATTTCAACAGTACAACCAATGTAAAGTTAACAGCAAAAAATATGGTCGATCGTTATATCGAAATTCAACTGCAAAGTCGAGATTCCAATCCATTCCAGTATTGGAAAGAACGCAAAGATTTAATGCCAGAATTATATCAGCTCAGTGCAAAGTATCTTTGTATTCCGGCAACGTCGGTTCCGTCAGAACAACTTTTCTCGAAAGCTGGTCAAGTTATTAACGATCGAAGGAATAGATTGACAGGAAAAAATTTAGACAATAATATTTTTAAATACTAATTCTTTGTAACAATTTATTCTAACCGTTGGTATTGACAGTAGTACTCTTAACTTTTAATAATTAGTATTACTAAATGACTATCTAAAAATACATTTGATAGTTTGAGTAACTATAAATTTATACAAGTTTAGTAACTAAAATTTCATTCAATAGTTTTTAGTAACTAAAAAGTTATACAATAGTTTTAGTAACTAAAAATTATTTTTAGTTACTAAAAATTATTCTTTCATGGTTTTAGTAACTAACAATGCATTTAAAAGTTTTAGTAACTAAATATTTATTTAATGGCTTTAGTAACTAAAAAGCTATTCGAATAGTTTTAGTAACTTAAAAGTTATTCGAATAGTTTTAGTAACTAAAAAACTTATTCGAATAGTTTTAGTAACTAAGAAGTTATTCGAATAGTTTTAGTAACTAAAAAGTTATTCGAATAGTTTTAGTATCTATCGATAGTTCAAATGAAGACCAACTATCGAATAATTCGATAGTTTTTATTCGATAGTCCCATCTCTACAAACTATACTTATTTTATTATTGCATTATTTAGTACCATAATTTAGTATGCTTAATTTGCGGTCGAAGAGGGAGAGAATCACTGGGCAAATTTGGTGTGCAAGTGAAGGGAAATCGGGGAAATTTGAATAAGTTTTTTTGCTTTTTCAACTTTTTAAAGAAAATCTTAAGGCAATCCAGGAGAAAATTCGGAGAAATCACATAAAAAGAAATCTAGTGCACAAAAATTTGCTTTGTGGCTTGCCCCTTGTTTGCGAATCTTATTCATTTGCCTACTACTGACGCGTACGAATGGAATAAGAAGATTTCCGCCTCCATGATCAATGACTTTCGAGTTCGAGTGACTAAGTGCGTGGGCTCAGATATCTACTAATTTCAAACACTTTCCGTTTCAAATCTTGTGAGGGTTTTAGATTACATGAAATATACCTAATAATTTTTTTAAATTAAATTATCTCGTTAATTCGTTCAGGCGCGTCGTGGAAAACAGATAAGGTTCTAATTTGCTTTTACATGTTTACGGCTTCAGTTTAAAACTTCGCCTTGAATGGAAAAATTCCTACCTTGTATCGAAAATATCTATTTTGGTTGATAAGAATTGTATAAAATGTTTTTGTGGGAAGTCACAAAAATTTGAATCGTATATTGTTCTTGGTCACTTGAAATAAACAGATTTTCATGGTGTAACTAATTTATATGCTATTAATGCTAAATTAAACAAAGCTGCCAATAAAATGAAACCAAATCAATAATTGTTTTTTAAATAAAATAATATACAAAACAGAAATTGAAAACCAGAGACCACTATTAAAGTACCAAATTACTACACGAAATATTTACCTTGGCGCCCAGAGTGTGGTCAAATGGTGTTTCTTTTTGGACAGGCGATTGTCGAGCTTTAAATTTAACGGCAAAACATCTGAAAAAAATATGCAAGATATCTTATCGTATACCTAATAGAATACAAGATACAAGATAGAATACAAGTAATATTTTCAAAGTTCCTGTTGCAATCTTTTATATGAAGGAAATATTGTGTTAGCCAATTTATCATGGAAATTCTGTAGATGTTTAGTATAAAGTCAAAGCTGTTTTGACTTCTGAATTATTATTCTCCATCTGATCTGTTAAATATTCTAAATAAACCACGTTTGCGATATTACCTTGCACACTAAGTTGCATGTTCAATTTGATCCACACTGTATATCTTCAGAATTTTATCTGTGCTTCTGCTTTTCTCAGAAACCTTTTCAAATGTTTTCATCTAAATGTTGAAGGAGTAGATATTGTTGCTGCATCATCAAATAGAAATACTTCCAAGTTCTGCATCATCCAATCAGGATTAAATTTTTTTAAATAATCTTTTTTTGTGAGCTGTTGCCCACTTTTCTGAACACTGCTTCAAAAATGCACTATTCATTTTTAATTTAGTAAACAGATAAAGAAAATTTAGTAAGCAGATAAGAAATAACATCGAAGGTTGAAATATGTAGAAAAATCTATTTATTGTTTTCTTTTCCACATTTTTTAGATCAACTTTTGATATATTGTTTTCTGTTCCTGAGTTTTTGGCATTTTGGTCATACAAAATACTTTAGAAAAACCCTATTTGTTCATCTCAGCCACACTTTGGGACGCTAGAAAACGTGCTGAATTGTGTTTAAATGTTTAGAAATTTATACACTGTGATGATATCTTGTAAAACTGAATAAATAATAATTAAAGATAAAGACAAATTTTGCATTCTTATTTGGCTAAGGTTCGCTTTTACAATAGTCGGTTAAGTTTTATTTATCCGGGTTGTAACGTTATACGGATGTTTATTGTTTAGTGTGTTTATCGTTGATTGGTTCATAGCTATAGGTTAGTTATACCAAGTTATACTCATACTTAACCGACTATTGTAAAAGCGGACCTAAGTAGTGTAGTTTGTCTTCTTATAAGGTTTTCTTTAATTTTTATTTTTACAGCTTTCCTAAATTTTTTTTATGATGTATACTGAAGATTTTTCTAATCCACACAATATTTTAGATATTATTAGACATAAAAACTTACCTTATGGCTCAACCATCATTAATAGATGTTAAAATAGAAGACGATGATAAATTTACAGTTTGTGGTGATATACACGGCCAATATTTTGATCTTATGAACATTTTTGAACTAAACGGATTGCCATCCCCGACCAATCCTTATGTAAGAATTGTGGATTTAGTTGTGAAAAAATTCTAATGTTATAATTTTTTTGTAGCTATTTAACGGCGATTTTGTTGATAGAGGATCCTTTTCGGTTGAATGCATTTTCACTTTATTTGGCTTTAAGTTGTTGTATCCCAACCATTTCTTTATGTCGAGAGGCAATCATGAAAGTGCCACCATGAACCAAATGTATGGATTCGATGGAGAAGTAAAAGCTAAATACACGTCACAAATGGCCGATTTGTTTACCGAAGTTTATAACTGGCTACCTTTGGCGCATTGCTTAAACAAACGTGTTTTGGTGATGCACGGTGGCTTGTTTAGTCGTGACGATGTAACTTTGGCGGAAATTCGCGAAATCAATCGTAATAGGCAGCCACCTGAAGATGGTCCAATGTGTGAGTTACTTTGGTCAGATCCTATGCCTCAAGAAGGTCGGTCGCCAAGCAAACGTGGTGTCGGCTGCCAATTTGGACCAGATGTTACTCAAAAATTTTTAACTCTTAACAAATTGGATTACATTATTCGTAGTCACGAGGTGAAAAGTGAAGGCTACGAGGTTGCTCATAATAATAGATGCATTACGGTGTTTTCGGCGCCTAATTATTGGTAAGTTCCTATTGGAATTTAAGCTACCTACTTGAAAAGATTTCATTTATTATTATTTGTAGTGATACAATGGGAAACAAAGGTGCTTTCATTACCTTGAAAGGTATAGATATGATACCACATTATACTACTTACGAGGCAGTGGTAAGTTGATAATAAATGTGATGGCTTAATTGGTGGGTTAATTTTATTATTTTTAGCCTCATCCAAATGTTAAACCAATGGCGTATGCAAATTCGTTACTTAGTTTAATGTGCTAGTTGTACCTGTCGATTAATATACCGAGTACATGCAATTGTGTAGAATAATTTTTTCAGTGAAAATGAACTAGCATTTTTATTCGATAGAAAATTGACATTTTACATACCTACATAGTTTTCATCACATAATTTCGTCGACCTTTTAATTTGGATTGTCCGTAACCGTAATTGTTAACTCTTTTTAAGCAATTATTATTGTTTAGTTGTTGCAATTCACAATTAAAGGTATTTTTAACAATAATTTGTAACACGTGAAATTTACATAATAAATTTATTTATTTTATTGTAATAGATAATTTGATTTGTTTAGCTTCATTGGATGTTATTTTTAACTAGCGTAAGATGATGAATGACAAGTCAATAAATTTAGGATGTTAATTACCCTAAACTTTTAAGTTACCTTTTTTATAAACTTTTTGTGCTATAATGTATTGTTATAGCAGGTATGAACACTTCCAAATATTTTTATTTACATGCTAGTCTATTTTAATAAACTTTTCATCAATTGTTGCGTTTACATTTCTTCATTTTTAATCCAACTAAAATGCTTTCGATTATTTTAAAAGGTTTGCCATTTTCAACTTTATTTTGAGGTGATCTTATATAATATACTGTAGTGATATCTCAAGGAATAACAAAAGAAATCTAGAAAAGTTATATTATCGGAAGCAATACCACAAGAGCTTTGATTTATCCGGATAATTTTTAATTTCAACGAATACGTGATTATCAATTTAACGAGAGGAAACTTGGTTGACAAAATCACGAGCGCGATCGAGCGTTAGCGAGATTGCTCGAGTGATTTTGTCTAACCAACAGTTTTCTCGAGCCAAATTTTAAAAGCACGTATGAGTGTTCAGAAATTAAAAATTATCAGGATATAAATCAAAGCTAGAGTTGTATTTGATAAGATAATTCCGCGAATGGTGCATAAATACGCATAAAACTAAAACTTCACTTTGGCTGTCATTTCAAAAAAGGTAAACAAAAAAATATCCGCTAAATTTATCCACTTGCATTTCTGTTCCTTCCTTAGTACAATTTTTATCCACTAGCAAACTTTGACGTTTCTTATGCATTGTTTTATACATGAGTAGAATTATCGAAAGAATTTTTTTTATGTTATTTACTTTTTTTTAAATTTTTTAATAACTGATACCTCCTATCTGCATTGTTATTAATTTTTGTTAAACTATTATTTGTAAACCCAAAATTTAATTCTTCCTTAAATATCAATTTTTAATCCAGTCTTGATTCAAGTTTTAGTAAAATCAAGGCCGCACTGGAAAATCACGTTACGCTTACGTAACCTTACGCTTTTTAAAAAAAATTCAAATTAATAAAAACAATTACAATCTTTAGACCAAAATACACTACAATAATATATAATGGAGTATTTATAGCTTTCGCATTTGTTCTCTCCTATGTCCATAAATGGAATTTCACCGATTTATTGATTTTCTTCAGTGTAAGTAATTTGTGAAAGAGGCTAGTTTACCAACAGTTTTACTAAATATTCACAGATTTTGCCAACTGATTAAAATACGAAATTAATTAAACACAATTAAGGCAAAGAGCGATAGACACATCATGTACTGCTTCTTCGACTTCCTAGTCATCACACCATGTGTTTCTGACTCATTGGTCGTCATCAGTGTCGCATACTTATTGTTATCACTTAATTGTGTACACTTTGAAGGCTACTGGTTACCATTCTATGCGGACTGTTACGAGATGCACATGGTGTGAAAATTTTTATTAAGTTTAATTGATTAATAAAATACTGTGGGGAGGGAGGTCTTCCCTATGGAAGGCCGTCACTGAAAGTAGGAAAAATTCTAGTGCTTAAAGATGTTGAAGTACGACTACAGCATAACAAACCAACGCTCTAACTGCCAGCCTACAACCGTTTCACATGTATGTTGACAATAGAAATACGATTCTGAAACAAAAATTAATTTGATGATTGTGATGTGGTCCGGTCCTGTCCTGCCTTACAAATGTTTGAAAACCATTGCTTTCAAAAGTTTTATACTTCTGCGCATTCTTATAGCGCTGTTATGAAATTAAACGCGCGAACAAGTAACTGGGTGCAAACTTTAAAAGAAAGAATTTTGATTATAAACTGGGTTCCTAATTAAAATTTAAAAACACAATAAAGATGATTCAATGGGAACTCATTACTTAAGTTTGTTTATGCATCTAATTGGTTATTTGAACAGAAGATTTTTGTTTTTTATTGTCAGTAACCTAACTTTTTAAAACTTATAAGATGGAACAAAGAATTGATTTCGATTGCGAAGAAAACGATTTTAATGCTATTAACTCGAGTGTAATGAAACGTAAATTGCGAATTGAGAGCGATTCTGAAAGTGAGGACGAGCGTGATGCCAGTTCTAATGTTAAAAATAATAAATTAATTGAATCAGAACATTCAACGAAAGGTGTCGAAGAAGATAATGAATTTTTAGAAAAAGAACATGCAATGGAAGATAAAGAAGACGAGCATGTCATGTCAACAAAGAAGACATCGCAAAGTGAAGATGATGATTCCAAAAGTACTATAAATAGCTATTTAGAGGATGAGCTCACATCGTCACCTGTTAGCTTTAACGATAAAAAACCTTCAAAAAGGCTGGCCATTGTGGATAGTGATTCAGAAGATGGTGAAGATCATAATGATACAATTAAAAATGTGTCGAAAAAGGTAGCAGCTGTGCATACCGACTCCGAGGATGAACACTCGTCTAATTCAAGTACAAATAAGGATGAATTTCGTAGTGACAACCGTGCAACTGTTGATGAATCTAATAAGAATGGCGAATCAATTTCAGAAAGTAATCCAGAAATGTCTGTATTTCAAGTAAGTATTTAAAAATATATCAACAGTTTGACGATAAATTTATGTTATAGAAATCTCGTTTGTCTGCATTGTACGATTCTGAAAGTTCTGAAGATGAAAGTCGAGTATCGTTCAATGAAATAAATACACTAGATCTTCCTAAAGGTATACATATTTCAAAATCAAAGAAACCTAAATTACCTGCTAAGCCAAAAGAAAAGAAGGTAAGTTGTGTACAATTTCATGGGAAATATTCATTTTTCTGATATTTCAATAGATGACAGCCAAGCAAGCTTTACAACAGCGTCAGGAAATAACATCTGAATCACAACGCATGGTGCGCGAATCTCGAGTATCTTTGCCTTATCATATTCCAAAAGCACGTTCTATTAAAGAATTTTTGCAAAATCGACCGAAATTTGCATCTCCACTTTCACAAAATACTTGTCAAACTCCACCGTCTCTGGCTATGAAGATGTCAGTTCAACAATTGGAAGTTGTTGTGTAAGTATCTTACCTCAACGTCCAAGATCAAAACAAAATAAGTATTTTATAAAACATTTGTATTTAGGAAAAAATTAGAGGAACGAAATAAAGAACTCGAAAAATTTTATGAATCCGAAAGCGAGTCTGAAGATGAAACTCCCGAAAATGAACCTGAACCTAACGAAGAAAACACGAATGAAGGTAATGATAATATGAATGCACTAGATGAAACCAATAATCAAAATGAAGAGAATGCCAAAGAAGAAGAGTTTGATGTAACAGTGAATCTTCTTACTAGCGAGAATAAAGAAAATGAAGAAAATTTAAATGATGTCAACACAATAATAATTGATCCCAGTGTAATAGTACATGTGGAAGAAAATCATGGAGAAGCTATGCAAGAAGTTGGTACAATTCACACTGAAGAAATGGTTGCCCTTGTTATGCCAGATGCAAGTTCCGAAGCTGAAGTATCAAATATAAGTGGTTTAGAATTATCGGCAGAAATAATAGATGATGCCCAAAATAAAACTGATTTAGAAGAAAATTCTGATGATATTCAAAACAAATCAAATCCAATACTAGAAGACACTTCGACTGAAATACACGAAACCGAAGAAATCCTTCAAAAGAAATTTCTAGAAGATAGTGGTAATTCCATGGTCTACAATTTCAACTTGGACGATGTGGAAGAATCTGAAGACATGGTTCAACCACTACCTGAAGAAAAACTGATAGAATGTGATATTCCAGTTGAAGTTCAAGAAAAAGATGTTGAAGACGAACATTTCCAAAGAATATTAAAAAAATATGAAGGAGAGTCTGCTAAAATTGATGAAAAAAAATTAAGCATGCTTGAATTGATTAAACAAAAATATGGTGATACAATACCGTGTTTGAAAGGAGCTCCAGGTGACGAAATTGATCTTGATGATACTAGGCATACCAACGCAATTAGCGAGTTAAAAGAAAGATTTATAAAGCATGTTGCTAAAAAACATATTGCAAAACATAAAGTACATTTAGAGTAAGTTAATAAAGTTGAGTTATTTTGCATTAGTAAAATTTAAATTTGTAGTGTAATTAATTTATCGCAAGGCGAGATACATAAAGAAACTGTTGCAATGTCGGTAGATGCAGACGATGAACCCGTCATTAATGAAACGCCTGGATCGAAACTAAGGAAGTTGAAAAAAGAATTAGAGATGCAAATGGCACAGTTGAGGTTTGAATCGTGGAAGCAAAGACAATTAGATTCTACAAAAGTTGAATCAGGTGAGAAAATAATTGCTTGTTAAGAGTTGTGGTTATGTACTGTTTTAGAAGAGAAAGCTGATTATGAGACTGAAGCTATTTTGGATGACGAAGAAGAAGCCGAGCTGACCGATGGAGATACAACAGACGGAGAAATAGAAAATGATGAAAAGCTACTTGATGTTGATGAAGAATCGAAGGATAAGTGTTGTTTTCTCGATGACCAGGTATTTTTTACAATAAATTTATTTTTTACCACTGGAAATTGCATTTTCTGCTATTAGGCTGAGGAGGATGATGATGAAGAAAATGCAGAGTTAAACGAAGTGGATCAGTTAAATGAAGATCAACGAGATAGTAGAAGCGAGGTAAATGAAAATGAAGAAACAGAAGAACCCGATGTTACCACTACTAGGAAACCAAGACGACTTTTAATTGGAAATCCGGAACATTCAGATAGCGATGATGAACAAATAGAACCTTTGCTGACAAATACTGCAGATGATAGTTTGAGTAGTACAGATACGGGTAAGAAGGTTTAGCATAGGAGGAATTTCTTAGAAAATAATATGCACTTTGTGTTCATGTAGCGGAAATTGATGAACTTCCACCAAATCGACCATTTCAGAACATAAACGAAAAGACACCATCAAAGGCAAAGTCACAGTTCAGCTTTTTGACTCCAGTTCAACAATTAACTGGTCTACAAAGTTTGAATTCTGGTTCCAAGGTACAGACTATTGTTTTGTGTGCTAGTTAAGCTTTTTTTTTAAATTTGATTATCAACATTTTTATTATTTTAGTTTTTAATCGAAAAGTCACCTACTTTGCATTCCATTATTCTGCAAGAACCTTCCCCTTTGAAAGACAATAGTTTTAGTGCAGATGAAGATGCTGCCAATTCACAAGTTAGTATATTAATCTAAAAGTGTTTATCTAGAAACCAGCATTATTCATTTACTTTTAGACGAGTTTACATGAAGAAAACATAGAAAAACCCGCCACTCAAAAAAATTCCCCTATTGAAAATACTGCACCCACCACTCAAGACCTTCTCAACATATGTTCGGGAAGTTTTTCTAATGATTGTGATACACAAAATCAATCAAACCCCACAAGTCAATCAAATGAAATTCTTGATAATAACACCTGTATAACTATTCAGCCTGTTCAACCAACTCAAATTAATTTGAACATTAGCGAAGAGGTGAAAAATCTTGATGAAGACAACTTGATTACGCAATTACTTAATGAAGACGAACTGGAACAATTTAAAAAGAAATTTACTTCTCCACTTATTCCTAACAATATCGAAAATCAAGCAAATACCAAAAGTGGACGTTTAGTAATTGACTCCTCAGATGAAGAAAATGAAGATAAAATTGAAACTAGAAAAAAACCTAAAAAGAAATTGGATTTTTCTGGTAATTAGATTGAGTAGTTGAAATTTGAAAGGACAAAGTTAAATATTTTTTGTTACAGATGATGAATCCGATGATGAATCTGAGGAAGAGAAAGAAGAGGAAATTGATTTACACGAAAACATATCTGAAGATGAAGAATTCGAGGATGAAGAATCTTCAAATGTGGTAATGGAGTATGATTCTGAAGAAAATGAAATAGAAGTTGAGGTTCAAGTTCAAGAGAAAAGAAATCCAAAATCTGGTGTCAAATCACGGGAATTTTTTGAAAATGAAGCTGAATTATCTGAATCTGATTGGGATAGTGAAGATGAAGACGAAAAAGGTTTAGATGTTCTCGAAACTGAACAAGGAGATGCAGATGTTTTTGATGAAGCTCAAGTCAGAAATGATTTAGAAAAAATCCATATGTAAATAAATATCCAGAATTTCCTATCAATATCTTTGATTATTTTTTTTTATATAGGCGTCGTGTTTTGGATCAGGACAATCAAGAAATTAAAATGTTACAAGAATTGTTGTTAGAAGATGGTGAATTGCATGGAAGTGGTCGTCAAAAACAATTTAGGTGGCGTAATATTGGTTAGTTACAACTTTGAAACTTTTTATTCATTCAATAAAAATATTTGTTTATTAGATGATATGGATAATGAAGAAATTAAAAATGATGAAGATGCCGAATTATATTTGGAGGAAGATGAAAGTGAAGAACAGTGGAGAAAAGTTAGACACGAAAGAGAAATGTTTTTAAAAAATGTAGTGGTAAATAATTATAGAAATGATGTCAAATTATTAGTTTTATCATTTTTAGAAAACCGAGTCCAGTACTTCTTTGCAAAGTGATAGTTTAACTTCATCGGGAAACGATAGTCAGATATTGAAATTAGGCGAGGAGGCTTTACGTAAAGGTAGCTCAAAAATTGCATTAGAAAAATCTAAGGCAATATCTAATACTATAGAAGTTACCAAACCTTTTGCAATTTTGGTAAGTTGGTTAATTTTTTTTTATAATTTGTATGTCTTGATTTGCGTATTTTAGAATACCCGTGGATCATTTTTGGCTAGAAGTGATCAGTTTCTAAACAAATTGGCAGAAATTAATAAAGTTACTACTTCTGTTACTATTAAGAATACTAATAAAAAGATTGTTTTTGAAACTAGAAGCATAGATGATGGACATACTGCCGGTTTATCAAATGTAAGTATGAATAGTCATGTTGAACTAATTTATACAACAAAAAATTGAAAAGGTTTAAATTAATGTAGAAGTATTTGTTGCAGGGAAAGAAAAGGAAAGCCTCGGAGGGAACACCATCTATGCTTAAAAAGTTACGATTGTCATCTAATTTAAGTCCTAATGTAAACAGTGTAGATAGAAGAAAGAAATTATTTAATTAAATTAATATATTTTAAATTTTAATTGAGGGACTAAATTTTTTAAAAATTAAAATAAGTACACAAATTAACTCAATTTTATAATTACGAAGATTTATTAATTACCTTTATGAATAATTGCTCTGAAAAAAAAACAAGATGAAGTTCAACCTTCGCCAAAATTTTCTTCATGTAAACAATATACTGTAAAAATTTCAAGAACAAATCGACACTTCCACAACAAAACGGCGTAAGCGCCATTTAGAAAATTATTGAGGAAATGGAAAAAACTGAGAAAACGCTGTTTTATATTAAAGAATAAGTATTACTTAACACTAAACTTACCGCCAGTTTTTTCTTAAATTTTTGGGTAAATATCATTCATTTGTGTCGTTACATTTAGAGAATTAAATAAGTAAATTAAACTGTCGTTTATGTCTATTATGGTACGGTCATTAAGAAGGGGGTTGGCGCTTATACAACTTTAAGATGCATTTGTGGTTAACATGATTTTTCTTTGCCTATGCCAATTTAATCAGTGGATAGTGTGCATTCTCCTTTTTAAAATGACACCAATATCGGAATTTTTGATTTTATGTCGCTTACGTCGTTTTGGCTTGGAAGCGTCGATTATCATATTATACTTCGATTTCCTTCTAACCACGCTTCTAACAACCTTATAATTGTGGAGTGTTGGGAAATACATTAAGTTTTCAAAAATCAAGTGATGCACAGAATTTCCACAAAGACATCTGCCATCTAGCGCAAATAGATAGAGTTACAACTCAGATAATCTTATCAAACTATTTAAATATTCAAATATTTATTACTTTCCGAACTCCTTAGTAATTACTTTCCGAACTCCTTAGTAAGAAAAGTATTGTAATCTGAAATTGAAAAAAAAAATTGACCCCCCATTTTTTTATTAAATATTTATATTTTGAGGTTCTCTTAAACCATTTCCATTATTTTTGAAAAATGTCTGTATGTGTGTATGTGTGTGGTGAACACAATAGTAGCCAAACGAAGGAACGAAATCACTCCAAATTTTAAATTTATGTTTTTATCTGTTGTGGCACGAAGACTATTGAAAATGGATGAAATCGAAAGGGGGGAACGGGGGGTTTACTTGAAGCTATAAAACATAATCCATCATAACTCCGAAACGCAATGAAATAGGTAAAAGTTTATTATGAAAAAAATTATCCGTATAAAATTACCTACAACTTTTGTTCTATAAGATTTTTTCTAAAGTAAAAAAATAATTTTTAATTTTATAAATTTAAAAAATTAAAAATTAAAAAATTTTTTTTTATAACTGTTCTAAATTGTCTATAAATAAGAACAAAATTTTTTACATACAATTTTAGTTATTTGTCATAAGTATTTTTTTTTATTTGTATTTTGGTTTTTGCTTATTATTTCGATTTCCTGAATGTTTTTGACGATTATTGCTGATGCTCTGATAAGATTTAGTAATTTAGTCTTTTCTATCCGAGGTAAATTGGGAGTTAATTTTAATATTCGGAAAGTTATGTGATGGCCACATCCGATTTTTTTTCTATTGGTTTACATTTCACAATAACGGAAATTCGTTCTCGAAACTGGAAATTAACTTTACCCATCAAAACAAAGGCTGTAGCCGGGTAAGCATGGGGAAATGGCCCTTACACTGATTTGGCTAATTTTTTTTTTAAAGTTCCTCTCTAAGCAACATTACATTTTCCAAAATATTAGATCCTAAATGTTGATAGTTTCTTAGAAAAAAAATATTTTCGAAATTTAGTAAAGAATTTTTTTCTCAGAAAGTATTATTGCAAATTGAATGATATTGGAATATCTTATAGAGATACTAAAGACCTATAAGTGGTAATTTTTTTGTGATTTTAACTCCACATAAAATGTAGAAAAAACGGGAGAAAGTTTTCAAAAATTAAAAAAATTAAATTTTGGCCGTACAACAATCACCAAATTTTTGTCAAACATTCCTTATATATGCCGATATTATATATATTAATTTTAAATTTTTACGAATGGTATAAGATATTGATTTTTAAAAAAGTTCTTGCATAGGTGCACCGGCCGGCATCGACAGTTAACTGCATAATAATCATTTAATAAGAAATAGAAAACACCATTCAAGTGTAATTTTATAACTAATCATTTAAGTAACTGTACCAATTATTAGACAATATTTTAGGCAATAAAATGCTTCCAAAAATTAAAAGTTACTACCGGATTGCATCGTTTCTTTTAAATGAATTCGGAAAAAGATTACAGTCTTACAAAACTATTATTACTGAAGTTCTTGACCATATGACCTCAAGATTAATGAAGAAAACATATTTGGAACACAAATAGAACAAAACGGCTGGTTACATAAAAAACTACCCTTTCAAGCTCTGGTTTCAAGAGATATACTGGATTTCTCTGAAATGACCGAAACCGAGTTAAAATTTTTTTTTTCAGGTACTTACCAATACAGTCAATCTATATCCTATTTAGCTGAAATGCTTAAAGGGCCCTTTACACTATGCGATTTATCCTAGGATTTCTCGTGCGCGTTGTCGTAAGCAGATATTATGTTACCGTTTACATTTTACGATTTGTCGCAAAGAAAAACTCGAATCTGAACTCATAAGCAACTCATAACAAAATCTTAACCTAATCCTATGAGTAGGGAGGTGTCAGTTTCTGAATCCTAAGTAAAATCGTACGAGAAATCCTAGGATAAATCGCATAGTGTAAAGGGCCCTTAAGGAAGACGGCTCTAGTATAGATAAGCATTTTTTAGGGACAATTCCAATATATTAAAAGTTCTAGTTGCATCGCGTCATTGTTATGTTAGACGATTTTTTGACCTCCCCCCCTCTAGTAAAATGTCGTAAACATTGGATCGATCCGCCCCCCCCTCTAATCTCACGTGAAATTGTTTGTTTTACTTAATTTAACCCAGTTCTATCGCAATTTTACAGTTTATTGTGGATAAAAAAAAATTACGTAATGTTTTCCAAAACCCTCCCACTCTTCTACACGTGAGATTGGGTGAGATTCCTCTCTAAACGCCTCAAGTAATTAATGGACATCCCCTTACGAAGTTGACTGTCAATGCTGGCCGGTGCACCTTAGCAAGAACTTTTTTAAATATCAATATGTTATACCATTCGTAAAAATTTAAAATTAATATGTTATATGGGCATATATAAGGAATATTTGACAAAAATTTGGTGATTGTTGTACGTCCAAAATTTAATTTTTTTAATTTTTGAAAACTTTCTCCCGTTTTTTCTACATTTTATGTGGAGTTAAAATCACAAAAAAATTACCACTTATAGGGCTTTAGTACCTCTATAACATATTCCAATATCATTCAATTTGCAATAATACTTTCCGAAAAAAAAATTCTTTACTAAATTTCGAAAATATTTGTTTTCTAAGAAACTATCAACATTTAGGATCTAATATTTTGGAAAATGTAATGTTGCTTAGAGAGAAACCTCTAAAAAAAATATTAGCCAAATCGGTGTAAGGGCCATTTCCCCATGCTTACCCGGCTATAGCAAATTTACGGTAAAAACGGAATCTAGTTTCTAAATTGATAAGATTAATAATTTTAAAGGTTTAAAATAAATAAAGGTTTTCAAATAATTTTATCAATTCTGTTCCTTACTGGATTTACTCTCGTGTCTCAACAGGATTTCAGCTTCCGGTTTGCTAGTGACTCTGAATTACCTGTAATCAGAGTAAGTAGCAATACATGCCTTGTAAATCGAAAACATGCATCTTTTGGAATTACTAACGAAATACAGTAGGAATAAGAAATCATCTAGTTTCTAGTAGACTGTAAACGACGAAAAGATGATGTAGCGAAATAAGGACCTTATATAACGAAAATCCTTACCTTTGAAGAATGATCAGCTCAGAAGTCAACTAAATTTAATCTCGTAGCAAATTTTTGAGCCTTATGCTTACATAAAAATTTGCCGAAAACTTAGACGAACGTACTAAGATCTACTAACTATAATCTTTTATAAATTAAAATTGATGTGAATTGATAGTTTGATATGATTGATTGATGTGATAAATAGATTTTACATAATCCATCCAACCTCGCTGTAAATGATTATGAGTTAAATTTAAAATTTTTCTAAACACATTTCGAAAATTCAACGGCTCAACATAAACAAATCTTTACAATCTTTTAAAGATCAAACTATTAGTTTTAAATTAAATACTACGCAAACTTTACTTGCTTGCAATAAGAAGATTTGGTGAAATTTGAAATTAGTATTAAAGTTGGAATATAAGAAGAATGCGAAACATATTTATTTAAATTACTAATTCAATTTTAATTTGGAATTTTGATGTAATTTGGAATCTAACATTTATTATTGATTTAATAAATAGATTATTTTTTGATACAAAATTTGATCTTCATTCTGCTTTACTGAGTGCCAATCTATTTAACCGACTGAATTAGATAAAAACAGCAGCATCTGAAGTTATATGAGAACAAAAATTTATTTAAAATGTTAAAATTGTTTATACATTTTTTGTGAACACTACTTTGTGCAATACTGCTTACGTTTAGACAAATAAACATTTACTAAACTAATAAAATTCAAATTTACTAATTTATAATAATATTTTCAATATTTGTAGTAAAAAGTAGATAAATTTACAAAAAGTAAGCTCAACTAGTTTAATAAAAGTAAAATAAAAAAATATATTATTTTAATTTTAATATACAAGATTAATTTGTATTATGCAGTTTTAAATTTTGGATCAATAAATTTATAAAAACTTTAATACTTACCGCTTTTATTCCCACAGTTTCGTAACAAACAAATAAATTCCCTCGGGAAGTAAGAAACAGACAGGGGAATTCCGCATTTAATTGTCGGTGTTTGAAAGCACGAGTATCGTTATTATAATTTGTGTTTTGGGGGTTGATTGAATGGCTATGTACATTGGCACAGCATAACTAAGCTAAAGCACGTGTCAAGAGCTGTACGTTAAAGAAAATTGTTAGCAAATGCACGTGTGGGTGTGTACGTATCTGTAGATTGAAATACACAGACAATTTTCGACCCTTTGGGACGCTAATCTGCGTGAATCTAGGGTGTCGACAGCTTTCCCACAGTTTAATCAATGTTTGACTTATGTTTTTCCAACTATATTTTATTTCAACAATAGGTAATTACTTTTACGTAAAAGATTGTAAAGCATAAGCAATTTAAAAAAAACTTTTAAACGAGAAATGACGGTAGTGTAGCAGTTATAATAATCCCTGATGATGGTTTGGTTTGTCGAGATCCACAAATTAAAATCTATGTATATCTAAATCAGACAAGTATATTTAAACTAAAAATAAAATATAATGGACACACCAATATATCTTTTTGAAATATCATTGTTATTTTATCTATTGGTTGTTTATGGTATTTAATGCACCCAAGTGAGACCACAAAACATTATAGTTCTTTCATGTTGGTTAGTTAAGCGTAAAAAATGCATCGTTTATCTTACCATTGCAAAGGATATTCTTGTTAGTCCTGTCAAGTTGTGATTATTATGGATGCAGTTCATTTAAAGCTGATATTTTCGTAGTCAAAAGTTTTTATACTTTTCAGTTTTCACTAGAGCCGAATATGCATAATATGCACATAAATTGCATTAAAAGTATTTTTCTAAATATGTCAAAAATTTTGATTTTATACAATTAATTGTCATTTTATGTCTTCGACGTCGCCATCGTTCAATTATCAGCAAGTAATTTAATAATTATATCCCGAGTGCATGCCAAATACCTGAATATATTTGCGAACTCGCGCGATGTTCAGTAGGTATATAATATACTATATTCATGTAGGTATGGCATGCACGAGGGGTATATTGCACGAGCATTTCTCTGTGAAAATTTCTATATCTTTTCCAAAATGTGGAAAATAGTAAAATTTAAAGTTTTTTAATTCTGTCAGTTTGACATTTCTAATTTTAACAAAACAAGCATACAACCATATTATGGGATATTCGACATGAATATTTCCTGAAAAAATATAAATCTTTAAACGATTGCATTATTTATTAGGTCCAGTATTTCAGTTGCTAGTTAAACTGCGTTCAAGGATTAACCTACGTTTATGGCTGCCTGATTGGTCAGATATCAATATAAACGGAGTTTAAACTCGGATCGTAGTTTAAACCACAACTAAAATACCGGCCCTTATGCTCATACCTATAGTCGATACTTCGCTCGATCTCAGACTTGAGTCAGACTTAAGTACAAAATCGACCAATCAAAATGAACAATTTCGTACTTAAGTCGTGCTCAAGTTTTGCTGGAGCCAAGCATCGACTATAGGTACGGGCATTAGTAATTTATATTTTGATGTAAGAAAATTTAGAAAAATCTTAATAATAATAATAATAATACCTAACTATTTGGCAAATAAATTAACAGAATGTAGTAAACTCGATAATTATTATCCTCTAAAATTATATAAGCTGGTTTATAGCTTTTGATATTTTTAGAATTGTCAATTCCTATGAATTCCACTTTCAATATTGGAAAATACATAGTAAGGTTTGATACAGTTCAGAACGAAGAATACGTTCAGCGAATAGAGCAAAATGCTAAGTAATCATGCTTGCATCAAGTGCACTTCAAAGCCACGTGAATCTGCTTTAATAAAAGAAATCAACTCGCCAGAGAATCAAGCTGGATAATTAGATCTTATATATTCTTTTTATAAGAGAAACATGAGTAGGTATCGATAATATACCACAATATAAATTAAAAATTTATTAACAATACTATCTATGTTTATTATCTAGATTACAAATTTTTGTTCCATTGACAGAAAGTAAAACATTATTGATTTTTTAAGTCAGCCCCTATGTAATTATAAATAAATGTATTGACTTCGACTTAGAAAATAACTCAAGATGAACTCTTGAACTACCTTTAGTAGTGTAACTACACCTGAGTAGGCTCGAGGTGGAAATAATCTGAGAGGCCCCCTTTATCTAAAAGAAATCTTAAGTTTTTTACTAATAAGTACAATTTAAATTCTAAAGTTTGTATTATATTATATAAAAATATCGTCACTTCTGCCGCAATACCTCCAATCATCAGCACACCAAATTTTATCGAGAGATATGATGACATATTCATTTATATGAAAATTTTCGAATGTGTCATATTCGTACAAGCCATCTAACAAATTTTCACAAAAAATAGATAAATTAAGATTTCAGATCATATTTTATGAACTTTTCTTGTTTTTACATTTGGCTCTATTCTTTCCTTACCAATACATGTATTTTAAGAGCTCTATGAGCACACAAAATTTTATCCTATCTGTTAAACATTTCCGGAGATACGATGACATTTTCATTAAAAAATGGCAAAGGTTTTTCCGTCAAATCCTTATTTTCATCACTAGAGCCACCAGACATACATCTAAAAAGTTTGATTGCCATCGACGCAGAAATGCCGAAGAAAATCGATCAGGGGCAAGAAGTTTTTTCAAGATATCGCAAAAGAAGTAATTTTTTTTTTCATGTTGAATTCCTGATTTTTATAAAATAGTTTCATATGCTGTTAAGACCTAGGGGGGCAATGTTCCTAGATACAAAATTTGGTTGAGATTCCTTCAGTACTTCATGAGTTCAAAATTGAAGAAACAAAGATACAGCCATTTTAACATTTTTATGTAGGTACTTTAAGATCATATATATTTCCATAGTAAAAATTTGAGTTGGTTTAGTATTTACCTGAAAGCGCTTGAAAAATGCAATTCAACGATACCAATATCTCAAAATTTGATATTTTTGGGATGTGTTATTACTTATTACTATTGAACTAGCACAGCTACTCACTCACTCACTCTTGAAGTTTCAACTTTGACAGCTTGTAATTTTTGACAAATGACAGATAGAAAATTGATTTCACCTATTCTGGATAAAGCTTTTCAAGGTCTTTAAAATAACCTATCACAAAACAAAATCGTTTTTAAAAATCTTGTGTTATTTTCTTGCAGTGGCACTCCTGATTGACAGATCACGACGAAAACCTTATTTTCACCTTTCTACCGTAAACCCTTCTAGCATACCAAATTTGGTCATGATTGGTTGGACGGTTCAGGAATAAAGCGAGAGACAAAATTTGACGACCGACCGACAGCCCGAAAGACCGACAGACAGACCAACACAAATTTTTTTTTATTTTTTGCAAATCTTTACGTTTCTGAACACGGCGATCTCGAAAATGTAAAAAAAGAAATTAAAAATTTTTTTTCTATTACCTTCCAAAAAAAATTTTTTTTTGATTGGAGGTAAAAAATAAAAATAAATAGTTTATTAATAGTACAGTAACGGTCATGAAAAGTGCATCAGATTAAAAATTCTTAACAATGTAAAATACACAGGTATAATTCTAAGAAAAATGAATTAGTTGACCGTTATTTACGCAAAATAAGGGTAACAAATATCATTCTTATCAGTCGTTTCTAGATTTTTGAAGTAATCAGTCATTTTTGTAATCGTTTAAAAATAATTTGTGAAACATGGCAAAATATAACCAATTAAGTGAGGAGAAAAAAATTCAAATTACTACATTAACTTCGATAGGAATGTCTACACGCAAAATTGCAACTAAAGTAGGCTGCAACCAATCGACTGTAGCACGTTTTTTGAAAAAATATCGGGAAACTAAAACCACGGATCGCAAGAAAGGTACTGGCCCCCAAAGAAAAACTAGTGCACAGCAAGACAGGCTCCTGAAGCGAATTAGTTTGAGGGATCGCTTTAAAACTGCTGTAGACATTAGGCAGGAGTTTGCCAGCACAAGTGGAGTGAACCTCAGCATTGAAACCACAAGAAGAAGGCTTCGTGATGCTGGTTTAAATGCCAGAATTCCTTCTAAAAAACCGCATTTAACAGTAAAAATGCGGCGTAGTCGGTTCGAGTGGGCGAAAGCCCATAAAAATTGGACCGAAAATGATTGGAAACAAGTCATCTTCTCAGATGAAAGCAAATTTAATCTGTGGGGCTCTGATGGTATCCACTACGTAAGGCGAAGAGTTGGTGAACGATATAAGGACGAATGCCTTCAAAGAACGGTGAAGAAACCAGGTGGTCAGATGATATGGGGATGCTTTTCATATTATGGATTATGGAATTTGCATTTTGTAGAAGGGACCGTGAAAGCTGCAGACTATGAAATGATTTTACAAAATAATTTGCTACCATCAATAAAAAAACATAAAAAAAAGAATTCGAAGTGCATTTTCCAAGACGATTCTGCTCCATACCATCGAGCCAAAAGAGTAATTTATCATTTTTTGTTTTTGTCTATATACATATTGTTTATAATTTAACTAAAAACATGTAAAATTTACAAATATTTTCTTTAGATAACGGATTTTAAACAAAGAAAAGGGATTGTGTCGTTGCCGTGGCCAGGTAATAGTAGAAAAATAGAATTTTTCCGATTTAATGATCTGGGTTAGAATACTAACTCACTGACTGTCTTTTTAATATTGTTGTTGGAGTCGCAGAACGTGATATAAAATATTAATTTTATAATTCATTTTATAGGTTCTTTTAAGTATACAGATGTACTTATTATTCATTATTCGAACGTGATACATTTGAAATTGGATTAATTAAATTTAAACACACATTTAATTAAATTAATTTTCGTATTGATTATTTAGTTGGTCAACTGTAAAAAAGTAAATCTGGATTTGAATTCAAATCTGAATCTGAATCTAACTTCAGCCACATGTAATAGTCCCGATTTGAATCCTATTGAAAATTTGTGGGCCATTCTTGGAAACAAAATCCGACAATTAAAGCCTCAGACGGCAAACGAATTAAAAGAAAGTCTCAAAAAGGCATGGTCTGAAGAAATCTCAAATGAAATTATTCAAAATTTAATTTTATCCATGCCGTCACGTGTTTCTGAGGTCATCAAGGCGAAAGGAGGAACCACAAAATATTAAAATATTTTTTTTATTACTTATTAGTACTTCTTAATGTCACATAAATTTGTTTGAACCATAAATATTTGTTAAACTACAATATTACATATTTTTATTATTCTTTATTTGCTATTTAATTAATAATAAATTAGCTCGTTTTAACTAAAAATCCATAATTGAATAAATTTACTGCAAAGATTGGTCTAGTTATGCATTGGTAATGTTTTGTATAGATGAAAATTTAATTTTAATAGTTAAAACGGTAAATTTAGAATAATCCATTTGACTAAATTTTAAAAATATTTTAAAATAAATTGTGATGCAGTTTTCATGACCGCTACTGTATATTAAGAAACTAGTTTCATAAGACAATACAAGGTAATGCCTAAGGTATACTATAGGAAAAGTATTGTAATCCACTTAAGGTTGTTAAGAAGGAAAATGAAATTAATGAGAAGTTCTTGAAATTTTTACAGTACATTATTTGCTTAATATAAAAATTCTGGCAAAGTTTGAACTTAATCTTGTTATTAGTTATCGAGATAAAAAATGTTAAAGTTGACATTGATTTAAAGGTCATTAAATTGACAATCAGAAATGTCAGCTTTTCCAAAAATTGCCAAAATATTGATGAAAGTCTTATAAATAAGTATACCAAATTTCAAAAAAAATTGTTTTTAATTTCTGAGAAAATTAAATTATTATTCTAAAAAGTAGTTCAAAAGCTATCAAGATTTTCGATAAATATACATTAAAAACAAAAATATTGGTGGGAAAATGAATGGGTTACGAAATCAGATGTTGCCATGATTTACTAAATCTTGATAGCTTTTGCACACTTTTTGGAATAATAATTTAACTCTTTCGGCCATCTTGGTCATTTAAACGAACATGGACTTTTCATAGCTACCAAAAGTAGAGGAATGCATTTTACTCCATCTAAATATCGCGATAGTCTAAGGGTACCTACACATATACCGGGTGCTGAATGAGTTAGCCGAACATAGGAAATTACACGTAAAAACTTATTTATGCAAATTCCTGCTTCCCTAATTATTTTAGAGAAAAAATGAAGGACACAAAAATAATGCAATTTTGGCAATTTTTGGTAATGCTGACATATCTGTTTGTTGAAATAATGACCTTTAAATCAATGCGACCGTAATATAACTTTGACAATTTTTATCTCGATAACTAAGAACAAGATTAAGTTCAAACTTTGCCAGAATTTTTTTTATTCCGCAAATAATGTACTGTAAAAATTTCAAGAACTTCTCATTAATTTCATTTTCTTTCTTAACAACCTTAAAAGTCAAAGATTGAAATCTTTTGTTATGATGCTGTGATAAAATTTTGTTCAATTTTAGTTAGATGTTTGTCTGTGTGTTGGTAAGTCTGTGCGAAAATAAATTGTATCAGAATCACAGATTGAACCGTGTAGTCAAATGTCATGAAATTTGACGTGTATCACAACTAAACTTAAAAACTAAATGAAAATGGCGAAAATAAGTTGAAAATTGCAGAAATAGTATACAGAATAAAACGTTTTAGTGTCAATTATTTTTGGATTACCATTTTTTATAGTTTTTTAGGGCTTTTTATGATGATTATAACGTTGATGACTCATCATTGCTGACTCATCGGATGACGCATACGTTATGACTCAGATGTGATAACCATAATCGTTGTTATTCAAATCTGTTGATGGTACTACCCAGGTACTACCGCATGGTGTACTGTCAATTCGTCGCAGACAATTCGTCGCGCTACAATTCGTCGCGGATAGTTCGTCGCGGCAAATTCGTCGCGGCAAATTCGTCGCAATTAGTTGTACTATCCTCTTCTCTTTTATTCTCAAAAGTAAAAACTTTATTAATAAACAATAAACAACAAAAAAAATAATTAACAATAAACAATAAAATAAAAAATATAAATTATATTTGTTATTTAAAATTATGCGCAATTCCTCAGAGAAAATCCAAAATTGGTCTACTTTTTTAATGCATTTATTAAAATACATTATTTTACAAAATTGTTTCTTTTTATGTTTTGTAATTTGGTGTTAGTTACATTGTCCGTAAAAAAGAGATATCCGCGCTAAGATATGGATCGGTTATGTAGGTTAGTGTTAGTTTATGATTTTTTTTAGCAAAATTGTCCGTAAAAATTAGATATCCGCGCAAAGATATGCATCATGCCACGAATTATCTCATGCGACGAATTGTCTCATACGACGAATTGTCGCACGCGACGAATTGTCCGCGACGAATTGACGTAGATCCCTACCGAATTGCAGTCTGGATCTTTCTAGAAGTTTCTAGAAGTTTATGGAAGTTTCTAGAAAAGTGTTTTTAGGTATAAATATCAGAGTGATTTTGTTCATCAGCACAAAAATGATGAATTCTTCATCAAGAATTTTTTTCAGTGTGTTATACGAGTAATTAGTAAGTAATCTTAATTTAGCATAGTTTCCATACCATTGACTTACTACGAGGTTAAGGTAACTTGTAGATCGCCTGACCGCTAGTTTGAGTAATAAAAAACTTTTCGAGCAGGAGAATAGTTACACTTATTATTATTTTCTTCGTGTTTGAGATTCTTACAATTACTATTATGAAAATTAAAAACTTTTTTCCTTTTACAACTACTTAAAAGCGATAAAATAGCTATTTTGAAATTATATTGTTACAGTTGCAAAGTGAAAATTTTGTGCAATTAATGAAGGGTTAATAATTAGTGCTAAGATCTACTTAGTAATTATAGAACTTTATTTAAATATTTGAAATATTGAAAGAAGAAAAACTGAAATTATAGTAAAATTAAATTTATAATTTTATAATATTACCTAGAGGTATTTTCATTTTGACTTCCTCGAAGACTACCTAGGTTCGAAAACGGCATTTCCAGCATCTACTAGTTTTAATTTATTGGACCATCTTTAGGAATCAATATTAAAAGATAAAAGTAAATTTATTAACAATCATAAAACAAAGTTCTGGTTAGCCCAAAATTTTTCATACATTGCAAACAGACTGAGATGCAGTCAAATCCTACAGTAAATTTATTAGTATATATTTAAAGAGATTATTCATTTATTAGAACAAATTTATAAATCCTTAACGTTTATTCTATTGTGAAAATCTTGAAGTTTTTGCACCAGGCAAAGTAATTGTGTGCATTGTCGTTTGTCGCCCCTAATCACCAAGAACGTGACAGGAACTTGTTGCTTCGAGTGGATAATAAGGTTTGATGAAAATGATGTTTCCCAGTTATTAAGGCGAGGGATAATTTTTTTGTTAAAGTTTTTTTTTAATACTTCAGTACTAATGTGAAATATTTGTTGATATAAATGTTATTGTGATCATTAATCGATAATTATAAGAGCCTACAGTTACTTTTCTTTAATTCCCAATTATATTAGCTTTAGTCCATAATACCTCCATGTAGAGAATTAATCAACTGTTAAACTTCGCAATTCTATTGGGAAATGCTTTAATAATACAAGGAAAACATATAAGTGCTTCTATTTTATTAAAATACATTTTCATGTAGCTACAAGGCGATGTTCTTTTTTTAATATAAAACTAACAGGTTATAGGCCCATTACATTTTTTGTAATTATAAATTTCTCATTCAAACATAAAATTTTATATTTAAAAAACTTTTTTGTATTATTAAAGGAATGTAATTTTATTCATATGTGCATCAATGATAATAATTGACCTGTACTGTCACTAAATTACAAACAATTAACTTTTCTTAATTATGTCGGGTTATAATTATCATAAAGATAAAAGGGAAAATTAATTACGTTTGTATTCGCGTTCCTTATCACATAGAATTTCATAACTATGTGCAAATGAAGTAGATATTTATTGTTTAATGTAGCATCTATTGGTAGGTAGTATAATGAAATATTCTGCACCTGTGCTATATAATTTGTGTAATTAGATACTTTGGGCAAATTAAAAGTTTATATTGAGTAGTACAGAATTTTATTTATAATTTTTAATAAAAAACCTAAACGTAACCAGACAAGTAATCTTTTGAAAGCCTTTATCTTCTAACAAAACCGCTAAGAAAAGCAAAAGCCTTGTACACTAGATGTAATATTATTGATTTACTACCAATTTTTAATAATCTTTAATTATTAAACCTTTGTTTATCTGGATGTGAACAAAAATTATTATTTGCTTATAGCAAATTTAGCATAAGATTCGCAGATCCTAAATTCCGTTTTACGCAATGTTGCTATGAGTAAATCAAAGTTTTCTTTTACATTAAGATATACAAGAGGTTAAAGAATAGCGCTACAAAGCGATAATTGTAATTTTTGTAATATTTTGTAATACAAATATAAAAAAATGTAACATTACTAAATTTTTAGTATCGAGTGTACAATAATTCATTCTTTGACGCCCTGCTACAAATATCCTGCTTCGAACGCAAGTTGTAATCGCTGTCCGGGACAAAGCTTTTCACGGCAGACAGGTCGCAGGAAGAAGGATCAGGTTTAGGGTGAATTAAAGATGTCCAATACCGTTGTCATCTTTTATAAATTTAATCATCGACGGAAAACGGAAATTACATTTTAGCTTTTTCATACATCGAATATCTATATACGAGTATATTACACAAATGCATATAGCATCTATTTTCTTTAATATGTTTATTTACGAAAATGTATCGTCATTGATTGAGATTGCTTTTAAGATTAAATATTTTAACATTCTTTCTAAATTTCAAAATCAGATTTAGGTTTTAAAAGAGACAAATAAAATATCATTATATTAGAGTAAAATGTTAAAAGCCAAAATTCTTGAGTATATCTACTTTTATACTTCTTTCGGTTTTTATTTAAAACGTGTGAGATGTTCCCAAGTGACAAGAACTTTTTGCTTTTCACGTCTTTTAATACAGAAAATTCAATTCAAATCCAATTTTACGTGTTCGCCGCTACAATAGCTTTGTAATAGGCTAGAATAAGAACCAATTTTAACAGTTTATTGAATAGATGCATCCACGTGGTACTTACATATGGGGATTTTATAATTCATTTTTTAAAGTTTATATTTAAAATAGCAATAAAATCTAAATAAAGTATTTTTTAGTAATTTCACATATTCACTGAAAACAATGCTTCCACTCGTCGTTTTAGATAATAGCTAAATTCTGTTTCTGAAAATAAAATACAATTTAAAATTGTATTGTACGTATCCTAAAAGTTGAGATAATTTTACCCCCCCCCCCCAATTCAAAAAAAAGGTAAACAGTTACCTACACTTTTTATTATAAAAAGTTAGCTAAATTTTGAGATATAGGTACAGATATACTCTACATGAGCTAATTTCTTTATCCGGTTATAGCAAAAATGCTTCTTTGTGTATTAACAAAATAATTCTGCGTGCTGCTATTCAACAAGTTCGAGGGTTACAACTGCTAAAGACATTTTATCCTCTTCGCGGAGGAGCGCGTTATTAGATTCTCTATGAAGAAATATCTTTTGAACGCATTGGGAATTAGGTTAGGGAACCTTCCGATTCGTTTTAGTTCACTGAAGGGATTAGCAGATAAAATTCTATAAGTAGAAATAGATATAGCATTAAGTTTAGTACGTCATATTTTAAAGAAATACGAAAGAATATAATATAAACTAACATGAAAAATATTGATTTCTTATTTATGTGAAATATCTATGCACTTTTATAATATAAATTTAGTTAAAATGCAATCATTTTTACTTATTATATAATAATATACAGGGTGTTCCCGGATACATTTTACATAATTTTTCATCAAATAATCCAATCCAATAATAATCCAATGCAATCCAATAATTTTTTAAACAAACTCTACAGAAAAATTACAAATTCTTAATGTTTGCCAGTCTACCTTTAAATTTTATTTAAAATAATTCATCGCTAAATAAAAGTTGATGCTGGTATGCAGCTGTTTGCTTAACAAATTTCATCGTTCCACCAATAATTAATACAAGTAGTTTACAAAATTTTAACATTAAATCACAATGTCAACCTTTACCCAATTCCACTATAATCTTTATCTTGAAATATCCAACCACTGCTTCTGTTTTATTATTTTTTAAAATCTTCCCATTCAGGGCCGGATTTAGCTAGTCTAGCGCCCCAGGCTAATAACTTTAGGCGCATATCGTGTTTACTCAGATTAAACTACAATTTAGGTACAGTTACTCGCAAAAGTTCTCGGACACTCCTATGTTACCAATGCAAATGGAACATTTTGAAGCCGTTTTTTTTCATATAAAAATCAATTTTACAGCAAAACCATTGTGACATTTTTTGTTGCGAAAGGCAGAGGAGTATAAGCATGGTAAAACTGCCCCCGGGGAATATTTAATCGTCACTTTGGGCATATGTTAGTACTAATAAAATACTAAGATCGTGAAAATTTTAGATCTCTAACTAAAGGGGGTTTCGAGAAAATCAGAAAATATTAAAACAGAGAATAAAATTTTTTACTCCAGAACGGCTTAATTGATTTTAATAAAATTTGAGTATCTTATAGGGGTATATATAGGTCACCTCAGGACAAAATAACATAAAAATATTTTTTTAAGTCACTGCAAAACGGAAACGGTGCAACAAATCGAAAAAATGGATATAAACAAAAATTAAGAGGATGAAATTTCCAACAAAAAGTATCTAATAAATTTTGATGTAAAAGTAATTTTTATGTGTCAAAAAAAGTCTTCAAAAGTTTTAGGGGGTGACTGTACCTACACTTAAAAAATGAAAATAAACGACTAATAAAAAATAAATAACTTAATATTAATATATTTTATGATTGTTGAACATAAACGCGGAAATGTCTGGCGGCTTGCGCCTTTTCATTCAAATTATTGTAAATATTTCATTGTCAACTCAAACTACTTACTTTTGTGTAAAAATCGTAATTTTATTTAATAAATTACAAAACTTTTTCAATTAAATTGTAACAATTTACAAATTTATACGTCGGCTATTTTTAGTTTAATTCTTCCCCTACACAACAATACCACATTACCCCCGAAATTGAATTGATCTAGCAAGGGTTTATAATTTTTATAAACAATTTAAATACCTTATTATAAATTTTCTATAATCAAAATCAATCTTCAAGCGTCAGTCGTTATATCACTTCTTGTCCATTTCCAACTTTTTGATTTCTATACAGAGAAATATTTCATTCTTCAGGGATCCACATCTTTGAAATCATCTCGATCGTTCTTCTAATTGCAACTTCTACAATTTTTAATTTTATATTAATTTTTAAATTCTTTATTTTTACTTCAAAATTTAAAAAAATACATGGAAAATGTATAAAAATTAATAAATTTTCTGAAGTAAAAGCAAGCATAGTGCAATTATAATATATAAGACTAGACGGTCGGTTAAGTTTTTTATTTTTTATTTTTTTAAAATTTAATTATGAAAATAAACCACCATAGATCAAAGTTGTTGATGTAAACACAAGTTGACATAACCAAACTTATAAAAACTTATTAAACCACTATAAAATCGTATTTTGCATAGTGTAATAAATTGAAATTAAATTTTTATGTGGTGGTGATGATAGACGTCATCTATCATGTATATTAGTGTATTATGTATGATGATATACAGACTGCTCTAATCATTCGTTAACTAATGGTTTGTTAACTTTAACAAGCCGTTAAATTTTGTTCAATTTCATAAAGCACATCTCTTGTTAAATTAACTAACGAAATGTCACTAGATATTCTAGTAATTGTTGCACTATTTTTCGGATGTATTCGAACTAAAACTTCACCTTTACTTGTCAATATTCTTATAAGTAGACAATTTAATAGAATTTAAACTTTCAAGTAAAGTTTTTTATTAATATCTTCTATTTCGTGAACGTTTCGCTTGTGAAAAATATTCTTCTTGAAAAAATATTGTATTATTATAGCAGGCCCGTGCGCAGGATTTCCTCATGGGGGGGTTTGTAAAAAAATTTCTAAAATAAGTACATTAGAATTATCAAATTGAGCTACAGGACATAATAAAACACATATTTAAAACGAGCTTTCGGAAAATGACATTTCCTTTTTCAAGTTTAACATGAATTATTATGTACGAATTAAACTTGAAAAAGGAAATGTCATTTTCCGAAAGCTCGTTTTAAATATGTGTTTTATTATGTCCTGTAGCTCAATTTGATAATTATAATTTATATTATTTTCAAGAACTAATAATTTTTAATTAATAAAATATTTAAATACATGATTGATGTATTATGTTTATATCAATTTTTGAAATATATAAAAAGTATTTACTTGAATTGGTAAAAAATATGTAATGAGAGAGATTTGAACCTCTAAACCCCCTCTTGCGCACGGGTCTGTATTATAGGATTTAAATTTATTTAGAATAAATAAAAATTAAAATTATCTACTTTTATTAATATTAAGCCATTTATCAAAGAAAAACTATAAATCCAAATTTTTGTTGTTTTACAAAGCAATTCCTAGTTTTGAGATTAGAAATCTCGTTATAATCTCTCGTTAAGTACTTAACTGGAGAAATTTGGTGCGTTAAAAGTTAACGCCTGATTAGTGCTAACAAGCCTTTATGAAATCGAAATTTGGATTTAACGGCTTGTTACTGGTTTAACGGCCCGTTAAAAGTTTTATGAAAACGGGCATTAGCCGAACATAGGAAATTAACAAGTAAAAACTTATTTATGCAAATTCCTGCTTCCCTAATTATTTTAGAGAAAAAATGAAAGACACAAAAATAATGCAGAAATATAAATTACGAATAATAAGATCATTAGATTTCATCTAGCTTTTATTTAAAAGGTCAAAAAATGCTTTCGAAGTTTGTTTATAGCGTTGTTTAACATTTATCGCACGGGCCATGTAAGTTTCCATGGTAATTATTTTTGAAAATATAAATTAAATTGAATTTATTACATGGCCAGTCCGGTAAATACAAATTTTAACAATTTAGAAAGTATTTTTTGATCTTTTAAGTAAAAGCTAGATGAAATCTAATCGTCTTATCATTCATAATTTATATTTTTGCATGATCTTTGTGTCTTTCATTTTAAATAATTAGGGAAGCAGGAATTTGCATAAATAAGTTTTTACATGTTAATTTCCTATGTTCGGCTAACTCATTCAGCACCCGTATAACTTACATACAGATCTCACTTTTTAATAAAACTTTTAATCGAAAAATGTCTTCTAATTTATAACCCAAGTACAGATCTCTCTCTTTAAACAAAAATTAAAAAAAAAGTTTCTTAACTTATAGTCTAATTCATATAAGGGGACGTTCATTAATTACGTGTGGTCAAAATGGGGGGGGAGGGGTCCGGCAAAATCTCACCAAATCTCATTTAAGGGGAGTGGGGGTCAATGAAAATCTCACGTCAACCTTTTAATTCAGAGAATAACATTATTATAACAGATAACATTTTGTATTTTAGTGTTTTTTTAGTAAATTTTTTTTTATTTTACTTATTTTATCGTGAGAAAATATCTCACGTGAGAAAATAGAGAAGGGGGGTGGAGTTCCGTTACATTTCACCAAATCTCACCAAGGGGGAGGGGGGTCTACATTTAAAAAAAAACACCTCACGTAATTTATGGACGTCCCCTAACCAGATCTTTTTTTTGTAGAATTTTTATTATAAAGAACGGTTTATAATTAACTTCCACACAAATTTTTAATTTTAAGTTAATTATTAAAAAATCAAACCCATAGCATTTTGGAATTTTTATTTTCGGTGTTTTTGCATTTCGGTGTTTTTGCTTTTGGTGTTTTTGTTTCGGTGTTTTGACGTGTCAATTTAAAGGAATTAAAAATTAAATATTATGAAAAAAATTTTGTGATTTGGTAAGTTGTATCCTTAAAATTACGTTAATATCATCACAGCTTCACATCAATATACATACTATATTATTATGTAATATTTCTGCTATAAGTAGTTATTCTTGAATTAAATTTTTTTTTATATTAATTATGAAATATTATTATGTCTATCTTGTCTGATAGGATGTCTGACTCTATCGGTTTAGAAAATATTGTAAATAATTTTAATCCTTTTAAAAAATCAGAAAAGATTAATAAATAAAAAAAATTCAGTCGTATGATTTATCTTCTTAGATGAGTACTTCCTTTATAAATCCAAACCAAAGCTTTCAACATCTGATAGTAGCAGTAGGCATCCTCTGCATGAAATACAAATGCTGGTGGTTTGACAAAAACAAAGTTTACATTTACCTAAAAACTTACATCAATCAAAACTCGAGTTTTAACATTACCCATTACGGGAAGTGCATCCTCAGTTGAACGTTGGCAATAACGATACCAAGTTCCGTCAAGATACTAACCTACAATAGCATTGCTAGTAATAGAGGAAGCGCATACCATGCCTGACACCGCGCAGTGGAAGGAATATGAAGAATATGCAAGCATCCTAGCACTAAGTAACTTAAAATGAATTACTCATATTATTTATGTAATAATTCCCTTGTAAAAGTTTAAGGGCAGCAATCCATTTAGACGCCCGGAAACAAAAGTCATTTTTTGGTTATTTTTTTACAGATGAAAAAATAATCACATAATTTAAAAGTTTTAATATCATTTTATTATAGTATTAAAGTGTAGAAAAAATTTTTTTTAAAAATATTTTTTATCAAAATGACAGCTCTTTCGAGTGTTCTTTTAGGCGTCTTGTTTCAAAAACTGCTCGTGTTGTAACTCAAAAAGTTATTGATCGATCTGGCTCACATTTTAGGAGGCTTCTGTCTAAATTATTATCTGAAGGATAAACCTAAATTTTTAAAGATATCACGCAAATAAATTGATATTTTGGGGTAAAAACTGTTGAAAAATAGTCGAAAATTTGAATTATTAATATAATTAAACAGCCTACTTAGTTTTGATTTTTTAGGTTTATCCTTCCCCTGAACATGTCAATAATCTAAAAAAAATTTGTTTCCTTGTTTCTGATCAATACAAAAGAAATGATAAATGCAGCACTTTTCGATGCCATGCATAAGACGCCTGAAAGAACACTTTACAGAACCGCCATTTTGTTAAAAAATAAATTTTTTTCTGCACTTTAATACTATTCTAAAATGATGTTGAAACTTTAAAATTATGTGATTATTGTTTCATCAGTAAAAATATTCCCGAAAAATGCCTTATTTCAGGGCGTTTAAATGGATTGCTCCCCTTAAGCCCGTAATTGGCTTAATAAAAAAATCAAAATAAAAAAAAACAGTGTTTTTGGCTTCGTCAAATGATTCAAAAATGAATATTTCCTTCATTAAAAAATCAGTTTGATTTAAAAAAAATTAATAGTTTTGGTGCCATGACCATTTGAAGGTAGAAATTAAAAATATTACTTTAAAAAGAAGCTAGCTCTTAGGGATTTAAATGTAAAAAAAATTTTTTATATCATCACTCTGTAGAGTTTTCAAACTCTAGGTCGACTTTTCAAAATTTCTATGAAAACAAGCGAAAATTTTTTAGAACTAATTTATTATGTAGTATCATTTTCGTCACTAATTTATTATTGCAGAGTGAAAACTAATCATTAAAATAAATAAAATTTTACCTCTTTTCCAGAAGGCCCATAGAGACCTTCTTAAATGCCACATGTCATTTGGTAATTTTTACCTTCTTTAGACAATTTATATTTATTATTGTGCTGTGGAAAATGTATTGTCTAATGGCTGGTATAATGCGAACTTAAAACAATTTAATCGATATAAAAAAATTTCTAAACCATCAAATATCGAAAGCACCAGCTATTCACAGACAATCAAAAGTAGACTTATTTAATTTTTATAAAATATATTAATTTAAGTGAAAGCGTGTCTGCACAACTATCACAATCGAATTACTTATATTACTTATATAATATGTACTACATCATTAGATTTTTTGGATAATATACTACGTTGTAGGTACTTACATACATATATAGAGGATATTATATTAGGTATAATATTTTATATAATATGTAATACATGATCTTAATGTACATTCCAGATCTAGTGGTTTTTAAAAAACGTCAAAGAACAAAAAGTATTACACAAAGATTTAAAATAATCCCCCTCTGTGTTCAGTAATACCTGGCGTCTATTAGTCTTGAGTCGGGCGTCAACTGGTAGCGACGGTTGGCGTCGCGGATGACTCACGGTATCCTTTTACCTATTCTGAAACTACCCTAATCATTGTACACGTATGTATGCATTACAATTATTTTATGATTATTGATTTTGTAAATTTTGCATTATTATGACGGAACTCGAGCTATGTTATTTAATGTATTATTTATTAAATATTAATATTCTAAAAATGTTATCTACATTTTATTATCATATCATTTTTTTATTAAAATGAAACTTTATATGTACCTACCTGGTAGGTTGTAGTTTGCTAAAAAAATGCCTAATCGCACACACATCAAAGGATCCATTTGATCGGCTTTGCAGAAAATCTGCGCTTGATAGATATTTGATATAATTTATTCATAGGTTGAGTGCAGTAGCAATATGCTATATAAGAAGCTTAATGTTTTCAGTCACATTAAAATGATATCAAATATGCATATGGTAGACTTGCGTTCACTTAAGGATTTTAGTAAAAAAAAACATATACTACATATAACATTAAGCTGCATCCCCATTAAGACGGCATGGCAAGTGGCATTTCGATCTTGCAACAAAGATCATCAGTACTTATCAGTAGTGCAACTTAATGAGGATCATAGCGACTATTTGAAATAAGTTAAATATTTTACAAAATTGTAAGTAAAAATTTTCTCGTCAGTAAAACTGCTCGGTGCGATCGAGTTGTTTAAAATCGTAAACAACTTCACAATATGGAATAATAAAATTGCAAAACGTAAACTATAATTAAGTACGCATACATTTTTACGTAGTAATATAGAATACGTAGTACTTACATTTTTTTAAATTAATGTTTGGATTATGATCAATGTACACATTACAACCACAATTTAATTATTATTATCTTCAAAATCCGAGATACAATATTAAATTAAGAATAAAATATAGACGTTAAGAAATTACGTATTTTATATTATTATTATTATTTAATTTTTAAAGTAATTTTTAAATTTAATTTAATGTAATAATAAATTTTATAAGAAAGCCAAAGGTAAAGGTAAAGATACGTCCCTGTATTTATACTACAGTGCGTGCACTTATGCATTATTAGAATGGGTGAATCACCTTAATGTTAACCCCTCATTCCAATAAAATATGAAATTATTTTACCTTGTTTTTACTTTCAGTAACGAAACATATGTTCCATTAACAAGTAAATGGCATAAATAAACTGAATTAATACAATAAACTAATTAGTAATAAAATTAGAGATTTATTTATGTTTATTAATTAGATGTACCTACCTAAACCATTTATTCAATTTAATTGTTTCTTTACGGAAATGTACAAAATTAGTAAAAAAATTTGTTTTTATCTGCAATGATAGTGAACAATACCGTATTGAGCTTTTCTGACAATAATTCTTAACTAACATAAATAAAGATTATAGTCAAAGGGTAAATATCTCAAAAAAGTGATGTACCTATACACATGGGCGAAAAACCATGAAAATCATTGGAATTCTTAAGAAAACAAAAGCTTTTGTATTTATATTGGCAGTCGTTCAAAATATCTTTTGGAATTCTTTGGAAATCATGTAGTATCCTTAGGAATTTAGAATCCCGTGTATACTCATTTTTGAGGATTTTATGACAAGCAACATAAGAAAAATTGAAATAAAAAATTTTAAATTAAAATTTCTCTTGAGTCTTGAAGATAAAATATTTTTCGACAGCGCAATTCACTCGAGCGCAAGCGGCATTTAGTTAAAATTGAGAATACTAACTTATAAAGATTGATCAAGGATTAATTAGCTTAGTCGAGTTGTGTCACAATAAAATTCTTGTCCATTTGAGACGGTGGTTGAGTTGTTCATAAGATGATAAATTGAAAAATGAATCATCTAAAGATGTGTACGAGAAAACGTTTGAATTGTAAAAGGAGCCATGATGATTGTTTATTTAATTTGTAAACTGAAATGCAAAACTATTATGATAATTTATTTAAACTTAACTTTAGCATGGTTCAATTTAAATTTGCCGCCAAGGTAGTTTGGGAATTGAAGACTTTTTTGGAGTTTTTAATATTTGAAGCTGGGAAGTAATTACATTTTGTAAAGAAGTCGACGTATAAAACAAGACGTACAAAAAACTTCAGTGAAGAATATGTCGGTTTTCACAAAAAGGAAGAAATAATTTAAGTTTGTTTGCACAAAATTTGAAATCTAATTTATTACTTTTCGATGAAGAAAATTTGGAATACACATCTAAAATAGAGGATGATTTGTTTAAAATTGAAAATTATTTTTGGATAAAAAGCATTCAACAGATTGAATAAAATGTGAACTTGAAAGCAATCGACCATGCAAGAACTAAGGAACAATAATATCACTCACCTGGTTTTAAATAAAAATGATGAAAAATGTAGAAAAACAACACAATTTGCTTATAAGTTATAATTAATACAGTGCTTTTAAATTGTTAATTTGAAATTATAATATGGTTTGCATGTTTGATAATTATTAAGGAACGGATTTATATGTATTTTTGCATTTTTTATTATTGGTAATTTCGCAATCTGTCGCCTTCTAGGCTTTCTATAAGATTTTTTGTAAAAATTATATCATGATATTCATAATAAATAATTGGCTATATGTAAACATCGTATAACTTTCTCCATTTGTATATCACGATTTTCCCTTCGGTTTTACAGTTAGTACAAAACTAAGGGAAAATTGCCGAAAAAAATTTGTGTACTAGTGAATGGAAATCTGAAGAAATTCTGGAAAATTCCCAGACATCATCTCAAGAAACAGATTTTTAGAAAATTTGTAGATAGAAAATCTCAAGAAATCCATAGAAATTTCAAGAAAATCTTAGGAAACTCGAGAAAATTTTTGTTAATAGGAAATCGAAAGAAATGCAGAAAACTCTAGAAAATTTTAAAGCCAATAGTCCAGTAACCACTTCGAAAAAAGGGAGTCTAGCTGAAAAATTTCTGTGGCCAAGGATTGAAAACTGATTCCTATGCAATTTTGGTCGCAGAATCCGAATTTGAGGTTTGCAAACAAAATTTCTTTGTGCCAAAGCGACCATATTGAAAAAACGTTGCCAAATCACGTTTTTTTGCAAAAAACTCAAAATTTTGGGCAAACTATTTATTTTTCGGAAAATTCAAAAGTATGATCAGTAGATAAAATTTCCTAAAAAATGATTTTTTGGTTCATTTCCTAGGATGAAAATTAAAGCCGCAGGCGCCATTTGCGTTTCTACTGGCGTTTTTGCTGGTTTTTAGAAAAATTCACATTTTATAATTTCTCGAGTGAAATAAAGGTTTCCATGTCGACGTAACGAGTAAAAATATAGCCTCTGGTCAGCATGGAATTTGAATTATTTCAAATTTTTAAAAAAAATTTTGAATTTTTTGAAAAACCGGCCAAAACGCGAATGGCGCCTGCGGAGTTAATTTTCGTCCTAGGAAATGAACCAAAAAGTCATTTTGTAGGAGTTTTTATCTACTTTTTGATTCACTTGATTCATTTTTTTGAAAAATCAATAGGGTACCCAAAATTTTGATTTTTTCCAAAAACACACGAAATCTCATGTTTTGCAAAACATGGGCACCCTATTGATTTTTCGAAAAAATGAATCAAATGAATCAAAAAGCAGATAAAATTTCCTACCAAATGACTTTTTGGTTCATTTCCTAGGACGAAAATTTTTTCAATTCAAATTATTTTTGAAAATTTGAAACAATTCAAATTCTATGCTGACCAGAGGCTATATTTTTACCCGTTTACAGTCGGCATGGAAACCTTTATTTCACTAGTGAAATCATAAAATTTAAATTTTTCGAAAAACCAGCAGAAACGCGAATGGCGTCTGCGGCTTTAATTTTTGTCTTAGGAAATCAACCAAAAAGTCATTTTGTAGGAAATTTTATCTACTTTTTTTGATGATACTTTGTATTTTTTCGAAAAATCAATAGGTTGCCGAAAATTTGAGTTTTTTTGCAAAAAAACGTGATTTGGCATCGATTTTGCAATATGGCGGCTTTGGCACAAGGAAATTTTGTTCGCAAACCTCAAATTCGGATTCTACGACCAAAATTACCGGGGACCGTAAATTGCGCCAGCGGTCAAGGGTTTTTCTAATCCTACCCGTAAATTGCGCCAAAAATTTTAGGGTTGACCTTAAAATTTAAGTCGAAAAAAGGTTGTTATATTTTAATCCTTTGCTTGTTTGTCAATAGGATTAGTAGGGCTCTAAAAACTTTTATTTTTAATTTAACAGAGGTGCATTTGGCCCTTATTTTCACACTGTAGAAGTTTAACTGATTTTTAAGTTAATTTGGACATTTTTTATTTCTGAATTTTAGCGAAAGTTTTGCTGAAGATTTAATGCTCATATTATATGCCCTCAGATGCACGACATTCTGAATATATTTCATATTTAGATAAGGCATACATACAAGAAAAATCTCTGTTTCCCTTCAAAAATTTGGGAATTGAATACATCAAACATTTTCTGAAGAACTAACGCATGCGAGTCTTTCCACAACTATTTTGCTAAAAATTTCCATACAGCTGATCACATTACACATTTTTGAATGTTGTGTTGGATATGCAAATAACTATCTATGTTAAAATCGATAGTATTAATCACAGTGGCGGATTTCCGACCTCAAAATTCAGCTCTTAAAAAATAAAATAAAGTAATTATATCTAACTTTTTTTTGTAATGAAAATCATTAATAATAATTCATAAATGTTGCTCTCATATTAATTTGATGTCATCATTTCATAACTGCTTTAGTTCTAATCCAGAATAATTAGTAGGTATTTCAAGAGCTTAGGTTTAGTTAGTTTTCTACATGGTTTGTAGGTTCGTTCTCGTAGGTTATAGTAACTTTTTTCTATATTTTTTTAGAAATTAATTCTTTAATCACGCGAGGTTTTTTATGCCAATTTTTTACCTCCCCCCCCCCTTTGGTGATACGTCGTGATGTACATCACGTGTATTTTTTTAAAATTTTTTTTAGAAGTCTGCCATTTTGTCATTTGTCTACTCAAGATGAGTAGACCACAGGTTGAGGAAGACAGTAGAACTACTTACAGGAATTTTTCTTCAAGTGCCACACACTATGCAGTGCGTAGGCGATCACTTGGCTGAAGTCAATATGACGTATTAAGGAATTTCATTAACGGGATGGTTTCCCGTTGCCTTCACCATATTCCTTAGATATATCTTGGGCTTTAGATTACAGAAGCGTATTCGACGCAACCAGGATTTGAACCGCAGTTACCCGCTTATCAGTCGGTTTTACTCCATACTGCTGGACAGGACACTGCTGTCTAAACAGAAATCTCAAGCATTGGAGTCGTAGAAGATCCTACCTGTAGGAATGGTGAGGAGGAGGAATTTCACACTACACACTATGTGTATGTCCAGCCCTACCATCAAAAAGTTCATGATACTTCGGTTTTACATAACCGGCAACCGAGGAGATAACCGAGATAATTTGTTATATACTCAATTTTATCTAGAAAATAAATAATAAGAGTTACATAGGAGCATGAAAAAATTTCAAAACAGAGAGCTCAAATTTTGCAAAATATTTACTAGGGGAAGGTCATAGTTAAAAAATAAGATAAAATAAATATCTACTAAATTAAATTAAAATTAATCAACGGAGAGTATATAGATTTTATTCAAAGGTCTTTACTATACATATCTTAGTTTGACTTACCTGATCGTTGAAAGATTAAATTTTAATAATCAAAAATCACACAATTTAACAACATAAATTAAAAAGATAAATATGTTTTACATCTGATGTAGCTTACTAAAATGCATTAAAATACATGTATCTTACCGAATTTGAACCAGGTACATACTATAGTGTTACGTGTTAGCAGTTGATCGCGCTAACTACTAGTACTAGGCCCAGGAATAGACTTTTTTTCAGTGACCCAAGCTGATTGATTGCATTATACTGATGGTTTATTTTAAAACATACGGTACTAACCGGCTATTAGGCACTAATTGTTTACTGTCTTATCTGACTTTGCCCAATGACTTTTATGGTCAGTCTGCTTGTATCTAAACAAATAATTGGGTAAATATTGTGTAAATCTACAACAAGTTAAAGTTTTCCGAAGGGCAGAAATAAGAAGTCCCGTAATTTGCATTTTACCAATCTCACCACCAAGATGGACCATATCATTTACATACTTTCCGAAGCACGAAGCATTATTTATTTGAAATAATTTTGAATTTGTTTCATCTTTTATACTGATAACCCTGTCTGATATAAAAACTTATAGATTAATTTAAAAACACAGTCAGAAAAATTTGGATAATCCCAGGGATTTAGTATCCACTCACTTGAAACGCTGGTGACACACCAAAAATTGGTCGATATTGAATCACCTGAGGGAGGATATAATAAGTGAATCATTCATAACCTACCTTAGTATTAGAATTTAACTAAAAATAGTTGATTAAGTAAGAAGTCTTTTGCCAATAGGGAAAAATAGAAAAACTTTTCGACGAATAAATTTATAAATCGTGTATACGTTAGGTAGCTAAAGCAAAATTTCAACTTTAAGCTGTGACGGAAAATTTGTTTTAATAATAATTAGTTTATAAAACATTTCATTAATTAATTTGATTAACTATAATTTGCAACTCACAGTTTATACTATAGGGATTCCAAATTAACTTATAAGACGTAAACGGAAATATGAATAGCATTAATCAGCGTTTCTCTTACTATGTTTAATTAGAAAATTAAATTCTTGAAGGCACCAAATTACAGTTAGAAGTTTGTGTAGTTTGAAAATACTGCATTTACTATTGTTATTCATTATAATTATTAAAATAAAAAATTTGGTTTCTTATTTTGTGTTCAAAACATGTTTGTGGGATATCACAAAGAATTTGCTTAATGAAAGCAACTGTCAGCGGCAAATATCTCGTTTAGAAAATGAGATGAGTTTAAATCGTCAACTAAAAATCACATTTTATTCAATTTTATTTTAAAATAAAAATAGTTATTATTAGCATACTTCATTATTTATGCATTGCATGTACTATATAATATGTATGGTCTGTTTAGTAGGGGAACAAAATTCCGCAACAATGATTCTTGAGGACTTTTATAGTCAATTTGCAACTAAATTAAACTTAAATTTTCAATTTAAATATTCAATTTGGTAATGGTTAATTCAGTACTCTATAAAAATTAGCTATTTAGTTATCAAGAAAATTTGTTAGCTGGAGAAATTGCTTTATAACATTATTTTTTGTTGACACGTAAATGTCGTCAGATACATTAAAATCTAACAGAAAGCATGTAATAAAAGTTTCAATAATTAATTCCTTTTTATTTTTAGCATTGATTTTATTAAGAAACTATATTATACCCTTTTGGGAGAAAATTAAAATTAATTTTACAAGCACTGAAAATGCAATACAGCTGTATGAATGATATACTACTTGAAATTGCAAGAATCAGGAATCATCTCAGCCTATCGTGGTTTATTAAATTTAAAAATATTCTTTGCATATTTATTTTTGAATACAATATTTTATCTTCCTTTATCTATAAGCGAGTTGGACTTGACTAGGTCCATCCTGGATATTAAACTCATGCTGCTTTCAAAATTTGCATATAGTAAAACAATTGAAGTAATATTGAAATATGCCTTTGTGTTTCTCCATTAGAAAAATTGTGTAGATTAAATTAGTATTGCATATTTACACTTTTAATTAAAAAGCAAACAAAAAATATTATTTCAAATATAAAACATAATTTCAGTTTATTAAAAATAGCTATATCACTAGAAGCCATTAATTAAATTTAGTAATTCTACCTATCTTTGCAATCTGTGATAGGATTTTCATAAATTTAAATGAAATTTTAAAGAGGGTTCAAACACATAGTAGAATAATTTAATCAGCAATCAATGTAATTAGATACATTTATAAAAGATCCTAAGGGCATGATTGACTAGATACATTATAGGATTAAATTGCATAATATAAACTTGATCAACACTTTATTGAACCAAATATTTTAATATATTTTTGTTTTACTATACAAAAGTAATTATTATACTATTATTTGTGATAATAAAAATCCCAGCAACTACACAAATATTATTTTAATGATTTTCAGAATTCCGCAGCTTAATGCAAGCATAAAATAATATTTTTCAAGTCCTTGAAAAAAACCCAGATATTTTCTTACTATACTTAAATTGAAATAAAATTGTTACAGTTTTTTTTTTATATAAATTGTGGCTTTAATTACAAAAATTATAGTTTTAATTCCACCAATGTCTTCTAAAGTTTAAAAAAAATAACTCGATATATCAATATTATTTTTTTGTTTGAATGTATTACAGTAAGCAAAAACTTTAATTTAAGCTGCTCATTATACAAACATATGTATTTAAATTTAGAAATTGTTTAAATTAATGAAAAATCATTAATTTTCCATTTTATTATGTTTTTTTATAATAAAATTTATAACAAGAGATTTGTTTGAATTAATACAATGTTAATTTAAAAGGGATTTAATTGAAAATGCCAAATGTTAAATAAATATTTAATAGTTTTTTAATGCACTTCCCTAAATTAATTGGTGGTAATTATTGATTATTATTTAGTCGAATAACAATATATATTATAATGGTTTCCAAAAATACGGTTTCATTTATTTACAATACAATTTCATCTTCACCGGTTTACTACAAATTACTACACATTAGTGCTGCACAGTACCTATACTAATAATAATAATTATTGATAAAATCAAACTATTAATAACCTGCCTGATTTTTTTATAACTTGCACCGATGAAAATTCTTAAAAGATCGAAACAGTAGCAAAAGCAAAAACATATATTTTAAAACTAAATATTTTAAAGTTTTTACAGATTTTCTTTGTTGCACTTTAAGGTAGCACTGTCGGTTTTAGAATTACCGTTCAGAATTTAATGAAATTCGGCATATTAGTAGATTATGATATGATAATGATTCGATTAAATTTTTGAAGAGCTACAAAGAACCAGTAAAAAAATATTGGCATTTGAAATTTCATGTTTTTAACATTGAGCCTTATGGGAAATTACAGGTTTTATCATATTTTACAGAAAGTACCGTTCAGATTTCAATAAAAACAGAGAAAATGAGAGAACATATTATATAAAGCATTTTAGACACTTAAAAGTACAGCTTCGGAGCTTGTGATATTAGTTATTACCAAATAAATTTCAAAAATGTACTTTTTTCTAATATATTATATATAATGTAGTTCATTAGATATGGCAACGTTGTAAAAAAGGTAAAAACGCGCACGAAATTTAAAAATCATGGAAAATGAGAATGTAGGTTTTATAAAAATATCCAGCGATCCTTTTTTCAATAATTGTTGATACATAGGTTTTTAATAAATTTAATGCTTTTATAGGCATAGGTAAATTCTTCACAACTGTAATTTTGTTACAAGCATCATCCCAACTAAAGAAAGAACCAAGTAAATCATCGTTGGGAATGTTTAATTAAATGCATCATGAGCTTTATCGCAATTTATGTTCAATTCTTTAGCAATATTTTCTAACTTGTACAATTTTTGTGTTACTACTTCTACCTATGTAACGAAATATTTTTTTATTGTGATTGAATGGTTTTGACTGTGACATTAGTTGCGTTTTAGAGAAATTGCTCTGGGAGATTCCTAGACATAGAGGGGGCGTTTGATAACATGTCCTTCAACTCAATAGAGAACGCACTTCGAGTGATCCCCAGAGAGGGCAATCGGCCATCATACCATGATTTTCAATTCCATCAAGAGTAACAACATGCTATGCATGCAATTGGATAGAACCAGCACTGTACCAAAAACCTTTCAAGGTTCTCATACCTGATAAGGAAATGGATGGCACCAAGCAGGAGCTGGGGGATCAAATGATAGCATCTGGTACCCAGATGAATCCAAAACGAAAATCAGTACTGGAGCAGGGATCAGTGGACGTAGAACAGGAGATGTATTCGGCATAAACCTGGGCTGCCACGCTACTGTGTTGCAGGCAAAAATATCTGCGGTACCAGCTTGTCCAAAGAAAATGACATGGAGTGCTTATGTAAATAAGCGGATCTGTATCTTGATCAACAGCCAGGCAGCTATAAAAACTCTGGAGAGAGTGCCAACACAATCCAGGGTTGTAAGTCACTTCTTCGATGTGCTAGTAGCACTTGCACAACGGAACAGCTTAACGCCGTGGTGGGTGCCTGGACATCCTTGCTAATGCTGCTGCAGAACGATATCTAGTAGGACCAGAACCAACTTGTGGGATAGCATATCGGATCGCAAAAGGGGTTATTAAGGAACTACTAAGTAAACAACATTTTTCGTACTAAAGGGACTTTCCGAGACTGAGGCAATCGCGGATGTTCAATGGTCGGCCCTCCAACAAAGAAAGAAAACTAGAAATCCTCAAGGTGAGTAGACCACAGCGGAGGAAGACAGTAGGACCTGTGGTAGGACTTACAGAACATTGTTGCCTAAATAGGTACTTCAATGTAATTGGGGTTGTAGAGTATACCACATGCCAAAAGCCCTGTGTGGAGGAAGAGACTCCACGCCACTTACTATGTGGGTGTCCAACTCTAGCCCTGGGCATATCCGACAACTGAGACAGTAATTCATTCACCCATCAGCTGTGTAGTACTTAATTTTATTGAGGAAAAAAAGCTGATGGAGTAAAACTTTGAACGCGGGGTACAATAAGCTTCGAGCTCCAGCGCAAATGGTCAAGGAACCATAACCTTTTCAGCAATAATAATAGTTGCGATCTATTTTCTATTTACTAAAGATCTAACATAATCAAAGTGCAAAACTGCGTTCTGTTTACAACTTAGCATCTTAAGAGGAAATTCGTATCTTATGCTTATTGTGTGTGTTATCCATAAGGTAATTCGATATCAACCTTAGTTCTTAACTTTCATTGCTTTTACATGTCAGATATTTCCCTCAAACTTTATAAAATTAGAGAATTGTATTTCAAATCTGTCAAACTGAAGTTAAATTATATGGCGACGTTGCCTAATCTGAATACTGCGTAAATCAAACGAGGCAGACTATATTTTTGACTCTTGCAGTACCGACAGTACTACCTTAATCATCAACAATCCAACTAGGTGATGATTGTTATGGTCCTCCTTAATATGTATGAGCTTGAAAAATATTTAAATAACATATCTTGTAAAATAACAAAATTTACTTTTAAAGGAGAAGAAACCAAAAAGTATAACTGGCATCGGTATAAACCAGGAGAGACGACGGCGTTGCAGGAATATACCACTGTAATACACAGAATTGGCTAAGAGTGTATAAAATACAACCAGGTTTAATCATTAATAATATAATATACTCAATTAAAATAAAAAATGTATAATAAATAAAATAATTATTTGTAATTATAGTTATTACATAAAACTTTGCTTACAGTGCTGATTATTTTTCAAACTCCGATCCTTCTGGAATTTATAAATTTTTTTACATTATTTGGAAGTGCTGGTGATGGTGAGCGCTGCAAATTATGTTTGAAATGCCTAGTTTGTTAACTGTTTATTAACAAATAAAGATTTATAGACGAAAAGGGGCCAATTTCACGCAAATCTTCTACTTTGGAAGTCTTTTTAATTATTTCTAATTAGGTTTGTAAAATTGTTTATTAAGATATTAAAATTGAAATATTTGGAGGAAACTATTTAATTTTTTAAAATTTATTTGAAAGTATTAGGTTGGCTGAATTTTTATAGAAAATTGAAATATTGACGTTTGACAAAAACGTCGACTTAGCCATTCCTTATTTCAATTTTATTCGATATTAAAGTTTTGTTTCTATTGTAAAGTTAAAATTGTAATTATTTAAAGATATCATATTTTATTTGAAATTTAAAAAAAGCACCCATGAAACACGAAGAGGAAAAGGTTGAGGGGGCAACTTTTCATTTTCTTGTTTACTGATGACATTTATTCATCGTTTTACCTTACTTATTGTCCTTAGATTATCATAATTATATATAGGTAAACCCAGAAATCTTATCCAATAAAATATTTACAAGATCTAAATTATTTTTACATAAATGCCCCTCCCTTGCCTTTTTGTCAAAAAATGTATTCATTTTATAGTACAAAAATATTGTCGGTATTTTATTGTATTTTTTTTGTAATTCTTAATAATATTTGACAATCTTTAATGACAATAAATGTCAATAGTAAGGACTTAGTGAATATGAATTTTTAAGACTTGATGAATAGTTGATTAAAATATTTACATTCATTGTTAAAGATTATTTAAAATTGTAAACATGTAAATCTTCAAATATTGTAATTTACTTAATAAATATAGAGTTTCTCACAGTAAATCATTGCGAAACAGTACTTACCAGACTTATTTGGTCCACTGACCCCCCAAGTAAAAAACAATGGTGATGTAAAAATAAAATATAAATAAAACATTTTATTGAAGAAGTATTTATTAAAATTAAAATTATAACTTTTGTTTTAAAATACAAATAAAATTCTCAAATCAATTTAAATTTGGAAGTACTGATCTAGAAGATGGTAAATTACCGAAAGTAGTCAATTCGGAATCACTTTGCTTGCAAGAATATACATTAAAAAATTAAAATTAAAAAATGTTACTATTTTGCATAAGGATAATTTAAATTAATTAATTACAAACATTTTAATTATACATAATAGTTATTTTAGTTACACTGTTCTGATTATTATTTCAAAAAACTTGTTTATTTTTTTATAAATTTTCAGTTTCTAATAAAATTAATAATAAATTTGACGCAACGCAATGTCTTGTTAATTAATATTTTTTCCTTACTTTTTAAATAAAAGTGGGAAATAAAACGGTTATTTTCAAGACGACTGTAAAACCGAAAACGCAAATTTTCTAATATCTTAAACTTTTACTTTTGTTGACAAAGTACCCTTACTTTAATTTTCACATTTTTTTACTAAACTTGACCAAACCCTTAATAAAAATAGTCCAGCAGTTAATCGTCTTACTTACACGCTTAACGTATGACCAAAGAGACTTTTAAAATTAAGAAGAATTGCATCTATGCTGTACCATCTTAAAAAACAATTTAATTTAATTAATTTTATATTAGGTATTTAATACCTAACAAGTAAATATAGTGGAACTCTATGGATGTGCAGCTTGATTGGCTGAGAACTCGATTGATGTGGAATTTAGGAGCACTTTTAAATAATTTCGAGATACTAATCAGTTCCAAAATTATATTTTGGAATTTTCGAGTTTAATAAAATAATGAAAACAGTATAGGTACCTAGTTATAATTTTTGCACAAATGAGGTAAAGTAAAAGAAAGAAAATTTGATAGTGCTCTGCTCACTTCTCAGTAATATCTCATCTGCCACTGAAATTCTTGTAAGACATTTTAATCGTATCGAGTTAAATTGTCTGAATTTCATTACAAATTCAATTCGTTAGTTCGTCAGTGCTAGTTTGTCTATTGAAATATTTGAAACTTTAAGACTGATTATATCTCGGAAACTTTTGGCTTCAAGTCCTACGAGTAGTGTTTTTACATTTTCATACTTAGAAAATTGTGCTCTGTTCAAATCTGTACAGAACAAAAATGTTGTAATTTAAAAAATTTACGATGTCATCATAGCTTAAAAACAAATCACAGAAATAAAGAAACAAAAACTAAAACAAAAGATTTCTCTAAATTTTTTTATTTAATTTCTTTCAAGTACGAACTCACTGTATAATTTATCAAAAAAAATCAATTGATTATCTTTAATTCTGATAAATTTCAACTAATCAGCGATTCCATTGGATCAAAAAAAAATTCCTTTTTCTTCTTGTATTAATTCTGCAGATCCTGCTCGGCTCATGTTCAGCTTTTACATTACATTTTATTATTTTATTATTACCTATTATTAGTTGTACTATACTACACAGTACACACATCACACACACATACACGTTACTGGAGTAATTTTTTTATTTTCGAAAAATTCTACAACAATTCTACGTTTAGATCATGTTAAATATGCAAAAGGAAATATAAAAATAATCGAACTTTTAACTATTTTTCAATATTTGAAAAACCGAAATCAACTTTCTCGGGGCAGGAAGCTAAATATACCAAATAAAATCAAATTTATTGGTGCATTAATACACGAGTCACACATACTATGTATGTACAAATTATATTTATTCAAATACACAGAAAAATTGTACATCATGACCTCAACTGCAACATCATGACATGAGAATCCAGATTGAAATTCCATTCGTCAGTCAGAAATCTTTGTCCTCGAATAAGCCCCTGAAGAATTTATCTATAAAGATTTAGTTGGCCTGATATTTTTTAACGAGGCTTTAGCCGAGATGAAAAAACACGCCCTGTACGGAATAATAAGCTTTTCATACATGTTTCACACAATATTTTTTCTACTATTATTTAAATAAGAAATAAAGAAAATTATTAGGTAAACTATTACAGAATATTGATTTGCAAATTATTTTTCTTTTCAATAAGCGGTTATACACGTATACTACTAGGGTAGGCAACCGTCCTACCTACCTCTCTATAGTTTGCGCTTGAATGCGCAAGTGTGTTGAAAAGCAACACACATACTAATGCGAGAAAAAATTACTTTTCCGCACAAGTGCGGAAAAAACATATTTTACCTTGCTCAAAGGCATATCGAAAAGTTGTACGTTTTCAAACACTGCTAGAAAAAATTATAAAACGCTTTATAATAATAATAAATAAAATAATACACATACGAGTACAAAGCCCGTCAATGTGAGAATTCCAGGTAAGTCCGGAATCAATTTGTATTTTGTAGATCTTCCAAACGAAGTTGTAACTGATGTTTTAAAAAATAAGTATTTGCTGCTGGCAATATTGGCTCTTTCTAGGAATTTTCGCAGGCCACACATCTTATGTCCAAAATTATATTTCTTGAATTCATTTTTAGGAACGAGAATGTGTTAGTTTAAATTGAAAGTTTATTATAATGATCTTGAAATAATAATTATATAGAATTTCTTAGAACCTTAAAGATGTTGCCAGCATCTTCGAATCAAATCCACGACTGCGACATAGCAATCTATTATTTTATGATCCTAAGCCTAAGAAAAGTCTTGATTATATTGCGGAGGAAGGTCGCAGGTTCAAGTGACCAGCCACATGCAATCCCTGTAAAAAAACGAGTAATAATAAATGGAACTTAAGAAAAATTTTTTTTTTTTAAATAGAGAACCTAAGTAATAAATTTCCAATAAAAACTAAAAACTGATTTGTATTATCATCCTATAAAAATAATAGAAGTTCAATAATTCAGTTTTTATATTAGAAAATAATATTTTTATATTTAAAAAATGTAACATAATTAAGTCATACATCTCTGTATATTACTTTTGATTTGAAAAACTCAAAGAAGGTATTTAATTATAGGTATAAGATAATTTTGTAACACTCGACGGTGCTGTTTTAATGAAAATTAGCGTCGTTATTAGATCTTCTCAATGAGCTGGCAAGTAAAGTAATAAATATTAAAAATGCTAATAGATATTAAATTTTCTTCAAGCAATTTTTACTTATTTTAAAATATAACATAAAAAAGTACCGTAATGAAATGCATTGTCTGGTGTTAATAATTATAATAAAAAAAATTAAACCGAATGATTTAATAATATTTGCTAAACACGGAAGTTGTTATTTTACGCTACATTAAACAAAAATTTAAATATATAGTATAATTTTATAAAAAGTGATTAGGTATATTATGTACGTAAGATATATCGTATCCAGAGTTATTACGACGCCCAACGCAACAATATGTAAATGAAGCTGTTGATCTTTTGAGAGCCGACTGTTTGGTTTATTCTCTTCGGGAGTTTTCAAAACCAAATTCATTTGAAACAAAGAAAACAAGCAGAAAATAAAATTGTAGGTAGGCTAGGTACTATATGTGTAATCAGAACGATTGAACCAGGTGTGTGAGCCCTAACGGGAACCCACGTGCCCAGCAGCTGCGAGGGTTGAACCCCTCTATAGAACTGCACACATGCCGTGACGTATGTGCGTTTATGTGTCACCTATACACATGTACATTACTCTATTGTCATCCTTATCCTGAGCTTACGCGATATGCAAATTATTTTGGGTTTGTTGTATTGCTGCTAATGGTTCGTTGCTATGTAACTATAGTTTTTCCTAACTTATGTGGTTGATACCAAATTTAGAAATTTTAGTTTTGAGCTAATATTGTCTTCTTTTTCGGATGAAACATGTAGGCAATCTTATTTCAAGCTATACAAATATCTAATAGTAATAAGAAGTATACCTATACTACTTTTCTGTTTTGGATGGAACTATTTTTCTTGAATGAAATGACGTCACAAATACGTAATACGTGAACCGTAAGAAAAGACCCTTACAAGACCTGTTTGAGATTATAAGTAGCAAGGGCACGATTCTTTAACAGGTGCCACTGTACGTAGAACCCCAAGGAAGTGTTTATACTTGATAATCCTATGACATACAAAGAATTTTGCACAGGTGAATTGAAAAAATATTTCTGAACCAAAACATTCATTATTTATTATTATAGTCAGTAGAACGTAAAAACTTTTAATAAAACCTGTAATTTGGATTTTAAGCATAGGAAAAAATTAATGGATTTTCAATAATGACAAATAACGATGGAATAATTTAAATATAGGTAGGTACACTTACCGATGAAGAATTTTAGTAAACAAGGTTTTAAATTGTTATATAATTGAAGGACCCAGAGTGTAAAAAATTTTAAATGAAACTGAACAGCTAAAATTTCAATAATAATTATACTACATAAATAACATATTTTTTTGAAATATTCATAGAAAAAAAATGATGCTATTCAACTTCTATAAATCCTTTATTTGAAGTTTTGAAACCTATTTATTAACGCTCAAAGCGGAAAATTCATTAAACCTCGAAAGTAGGTATTCAGTGTATGTGGAATATATACCGCAATTGTTTGAACTGTCTAGTGAACTTAAGACAGTTGTTCAAATGACCTCAGTCAGTAGGGGTAAACTTTTTTTAAGCAAAAATGTGATCAACTATTTTGAACTTGTTTGAACAATTTTTTTGTAGAAGATCCTACAAAAGAAATAGAAATGACGCAAATTTTTTTAGAGTGGCTATATGGTTCTGGAATAGTATTTAGGATGATAATATCTTACATGTTACGAAGCTATTATCATATTTGTAAATATTCATAAAGGTAAAAAAATATGAGCATTTAACAAATCATCGAAAGCGATTGGGTCTGATGAAAGATTCTTGGGTAATTAATCGTGTTCCATTAAGTTTACTTGTTCATATTTTAAAAATCAAATGAATTAAATCAGCCAAGCATATAAATAAGCTCGTGTGTTCATATTTATCTATTACACGAAAGGAATCTAATCGAGCACCACTACCCCTTATTAAAAGAAACCAGCCGTAACCGTAACACAGCTGTACCTCGACGTCACCGTGGTTACTAAAGGTGTCAGCAGCTGCTGTCTTTTGAACTTTAAGGGATCTTTCTTTTGATATTTAAATTACAGGTGGTTTACTCTTGACGGGTATACTATTTATCCAAAAATATTTAAAAAACCTCAAAGTGATGTTATATGATTTGATATTCAAAAGTACTTTCAAAAAAATCTTTTTAAAACAATTCGGTTGAGAAACACTGTTCAAAATACAATCGAGGGGTTAATATATCAGGCTTTTACTGGTGATCAAAGAGGGTTGCTAAAAGTAGTTTATTAGAAATGCAAGAACGTACTCTCTTGCTTTTAAACGATTTGATATTTACTAATAGCCCTTCACTGAAATTAAATGTGGGCCAAAACAAGCTTATTATTAGCTTAAAAGACGTCGTCCTTCTTTAAAATAACTTTTGTAGTTTGTATGTTGTACAGGCTATGGGGGATTGCTAATCGAAGTTTGATATTAGGTAATTACGTACTTACCAAAATTGCAGAAGATCATTAAAGTTCAATTAAAAATTAGAACGTTTTTTCCCATCTCGGATAAATTGCTACAAAACAATAAACTTTCGTGTAATTTTCATGTTAAGATTAATTAATACATTTTCCAAAATTATTTTTGATTATATTAAAATTGTAAAATGTAAATAATATCATTTTAATGTTAATAATAAGTGCTTCGTGACAAAAACTATTACTACACATCAAGTAAGATTTCTGTAATTTTATTGCAATTTACTTAAGTTGCCTTAAAATGTATTTTAGTAATCTAAAATAATCATAAATATTGCTTAATGCTAGACTCCCGAGTCCATTATTTTCAAAATTTCTTTGTTGGTTTGTATTTATGTAATTAAACTTTGTACTATTTGATACCCTTGTTGCAATAAATGTCCAATCAAATAAAAACATATTAAAATTTATGTAAACTTGTAAATCGATTTTATTCCCTCGATAATTATTTTTTTTCCAATTATTTCAGAAACGAAAAAACAACAAAAGTATTTTGCGGTTTCTATTAAAAGCATGATGTTTATTTTCAAAAAAATATCATATGCACCCATAGGTAAATAATGATAAATGAAGAAGACATTATAATGCTTTCTCACGCTGTTTTTTTTAAATTTTTTTGCCTACACTTGAAAAACTACAAGTGGATCCGTGGTATTATTTTAAGAGTAATTCAGAAACAATAAAAAAATAGCAATTTCACCTAAGTACCCTCTACATGTATACATTCGTGATGATTGATAATTCTTTCGCAGTAAGGGGTTATTCAATGAACTGCAAGTTTAAGATCATCAACAAAGTGCGGGTATTTATGCCGGTAAGGTTTACATGTCTCAAAAACCGATACTCTTTTACTCCGTATTTTTATAACAAATAAGAACCATAACTGTGAAAACCATTGAGTAGTATTGAATTTTAATGTGGACATGTGTAAAACTTTTTGAATACTTTTATCTATCTAAGCATACTATGCGGGTAATAAGACCATTGAAAATTGAATGATACAAAGCGATTAAGGGTGCATTGTCCCAAGTCGGGATAACAATACTACCTATTTACATTATTTAGCTTTTTTTAATAAATTTGCGGTTTAATTAATTAAACATATAATATTAATAATGTACAAATAGCATTACTTATTTAGAAGTAGTATAGTATTAGAATAGTATGGTATAGCCATGGGTATATAGCATATTGTAACATAGGTTATTCGTAATGGTAATAAAACCACTGAAAATTGATTAAGATAGTTATATTATATTGTAATAAATTTTATTATTAAAATAAATCCAAAAACACAGAAATTCAGAAATCGTTGGATTTACCTAATAATATCTCTGTCAATGAATTCAAAGAGATCACATAAATTGATAACTTAAGTGCACTTTACGTTATGCGATTTTGCTTACAATTTTCCATACGATTTCTCTTGTATGACTGGATTTGGTGGTTTTCTATTCACGATTTCGTTTGCGAGTTCATCTTCAGGTCGAACTGTATAACGTGAACTTCGAAAAATTTGCTTACGGAAACTTGGAAGCAAAATCTTAAGCAAAATCGCATAACGTAAACTGCACTTTATCCTTTATTTTTACACAATTGCTATTAAATAGGTAGTAGTAACTCATTTTTTAATTTCTTCAATATTTCTTCCTGTGTATTTGACCGTTTCCACCTAATATGCTTTCGCAATAAAAAAAAAATAATTAGAAAATTCCATTTGTATAATTTGGTCAATAAAATTCCTTAATTTTTTTCAATTTGGCAATTTGGATATTGATCCACGCAATCGGGTGTAATTATAAAATCCTAATAATTAATAATTTTCTTTTAAAACAATTCAATCCCCATATAGCAATTCTGTATATTGATTAAATTTTTAAAATTTTTATTTTTAATATAAATTTTTATTTTAATTTCTTCCATCTATTTTTAATCTATTATGAGAGTCCTGCTTATTGTCAACAATATTATATCGGAATTTTTGTATCGTGAATTGACTCTGCCAATCTTCTATTTTGTTTACTTTTTATTAATTTCTGATAATTTATGTTTATTTTTTCGTTTATTTATTTTAACCTTTTTTTCAATGTCAAAATGCCCATTCGTTTCTTGTAGTTTTCGCAATTACTGTCTATCTTTCTTATACAACAAATCCAATCATCTCAAGATTCCAAGTAGAGGTTCTATGAATGTGATCCCGCGTTGCACTCGACAAATTGTAATAAATTATAATTATAAAAATTTTAACAAATAGCTACAAATTCTTCAAAAATTTCGTGTAACTTTAAAATTCGACTTCTAATAAAAATCGAAAAATTTAAAATGAAAATCAATTTGATAGTTACACACATAACTTATCAACTATGTCAACTAATTAGATCTTCTTCACTATTTTCTTTATTTATTATATTTGATTAAGTACTTACTAATTAAAAATAAAATTATCAAATTTTTCTTCAAATTACTAAATTCTGTAAATAACTGAAATGAAAATCTGAGACACAAATATTATGCGTCCACCACGTCGGCTATTTCTGGTAAAATGCCATTTATACCGCTAGTCGGCGCTAAATCCAACAAAATGCGGTAAATTGTAAATTCCAAACGGTTTTTGAAGCTCTGTACAAACGAAACAAAAAATATTTTTACTATTAATTTTTTTGTCATTTGTTTATTGATATTTTAAAATTACATAAAAAATTAACCGAAAAAAAAACTCAAAATTCACAAAGTTATGAGCTGGCAAAGCAGGAAGTCCAAAAAAAAGAGCGCCCTAGCGTGCACGATATCTCAAGTTCTAATGAACCGATTTATTTGAAATTTTGTGAGAATATTCTTTATAAAGGCCGCTATAGCATGAACCTCGGAAAAGTAAAAAAAATTTTTTTTACAAAATGGCGGCAGTTTGAAAAACAATTTGTTTTTAGCATGATTTAATTAACAATTTCGAATTTTTTAAAAATAGTAAATAAAAAATTTTGATATAAGCGTGGTTCATGTGATAGAAGAATGTATAAAGAACATTCACACCAAATTTCAAATAAATCGGTTCATTAGAACTTGAGATATCGTGCACTCCAGTTTTTTTAGATCTCCCTCTTTGCCACCTCATAACTTTGTGAATTTTGATTTTTGTTTTTTGGTTAATTTTTTATGTAATCTTAAATCATCAATAAACAAATAGTAAAAAAATGGATAGTAAAAATATTTGTGTTTCGTTTGTACACAGCTTTAAAAACCGACCGAAAATGTATGCCTCGTAGACAGGAATATCCCCTTAAGTGCCATCAGGTCAACAGTAAACACGATTGCTTTATCTGAAAATTTTGATGAAATTTTCAGATTTTTCATTCCAATCATAGCATTTTGCTTAAAGAATTTGATTTGTGTGCTTACCAAATTAATGCTGACGTGATTACAGGAGCTAATGCTGTAAGTTTGTTGAATTTACATTTTCAATCGTTGTTCTATACTACTCTCTTTCGGCTGTTTATACAGTTTCGGATATAAGAAATTAATTACTCAAATTTGAATGAATTTCTCATCTGAGAGATGAGGTTGAGATAAAAAACGTAGGTATAGTTTAACGTCGATTTTAATAGAGAATTTTCAAATCGGCTATTGAATTTTGTGCTGTTATTTACAGCAAAGGAGAAAAAACAGAGATTACTAATACCATCAGTAGATTATTCAGATTATTATTTTATCATGCTAATTAAATTGTCGCTTATGGCAAACCTTCAAGGGAATAAAACACAACTTTATACATTTAGGAGTGGATAAAATTATTTAAACCAAGGGATTTGAGCGCTACGCTTTATTGCGACAGCGAAGAATTTTACACAAGATGCAAGCGATCAGCGATGGAAAAAACTTTGAACTATTTTTCAGATTTTCAAAAGCAAATTTTAGTTTAAAAGCATAATTTTAATGCAAATTATAAATAAATATTTAAAGATTAAAATAAAATTGTTAAAATATTGGTACCTGGCTCCAATCTTTAAAAAACGAATCGAAGGTCTGAAACGTACGGTCCCTGAGTTTCAAAAACTATCGACCCATCAGGAATTTGCTTCTTTTCCTGTCAGCGATGTTTTTTATTTTGGTGAGCTAGAAGTGAGCCCAACTTACTTAAAGTAGACTAACATTAAATGTTCTCATTAGTAACGGTAACCTATAAATACGATTTTTACTGACTAGTGACGTCATATGATTTCTAACCGTTCTTTAGGTAATATCGCCATAGCACAGGTAATATCGATTTTCCAGAAAAATTCCCACCTTTGTTCCTAATAAAGCAATATACTTTCGATTTATTGAATTTTGCATTAAATTTTGCAAACATATTTTTTTAAATTTGTATACTTTCATCACTTTTATCTAATAACTATCTATAATAACTATTATAATTATAATATTGTAAAACTATTGCTGTCATGTCGAGATATCATGCATGAAAATATAAGCATGTGCAAATTGTTACGCTAGAATGGTAATGATGAATTTTGGTATGTAAAGATACGCCGCGCTTGAGAGAGCACAATCACTGCGTAATAAGTGCGGGTGAAGAGGCCATATGGTAATATTCTACAGAAGCACCCTCAATGAATCAATTCAAAAAGCAGCAACAAATGACATGCGGTCATGCAATGTTGCAAAAATAATGAATCAAAGATCTGCTGCGATTTTAATACATTTTGGATGAGAATGAATATAACTAAATGAAAATTTTATTCAAGTATAAAACGGTGCTTTACCATCACCAGAGTGCTCACCTCAGAGTTTTAATCTGCACCCCAAAATTAATAATCCGAAGCAAAATTTCTTAAAACTGTTATTCCCATAAACACCAAATTATCGCGAAGTTTTCAAATACATTTTTTTCAGCGTTAATATATTATTAAGATTTAGAAATTTATTGAAAGAAGAGATATCATTATTTTGCTCCTAGTCAGTTTATTAGCAAAATTAATTTCAAAATAAAATTTGTATTAAAGCATCGAAATTGATCATGTTGCATATACCTATGTAGGTATCATCATAAAGTAATCTAAAAATAGCTGAACAAATTGGGACATGATGGACAAAATTCCGATCCTTATTGGCAAATATTTGCTATGAGTTCGATCATATGTTGAAAGTATTTCTAATAAAGTGCCACACGTATAGTACATTATGTTTTGTAAAACTAATTTCCTTGATATATTAATATCTAAAATATAATCTACACTATTAAATTGTTTTCTATTTAATATTCAGCGAGGAATTTCGCATTCCAGAAAGACCTCGTGTATTGAACCTCTATAATACAGAAATTTGATTAAGATTACTGACCTAGCAATCACATGTCCTTTTATGTTACATGTAAGGGTGTAAAGTACCACCGGTCTGCTAGTGCAGCTGTCGCTTCTTTTGTTCTCTTTCATAGCAAAACTTTAAAGGTAAAAGGGTCGATGCCACGCGACCGAGGCTATACCTTTATTTGAAGTAATCATATCTTTGATTCATAGAACTCAATTACGGTATTGAACGCGGAAACTAAAATGCGGTATGGTAAATTATTTTTTCTTTTAACAGACATTTTTGGGTGAAAGTGTGCTGCAAAAACAGAGAAGCCTTTAGAAAACAAATTTTAATTTGTTATTTCAATAAACGTTTAACGTCAAAAAGTATCCAATAGAATTTTTTACAGTGTACTTGAGACGCCGCCGTGCAGTCAAGACGCCAATGCTTAATTTATTCTTATGGTAGCACGCAACAAGTCGTGAAATTCATCCTCTTTTAACTTTTCTTTATATAGTTAATGGGGCATTGAATAAAACCTTGGGGTGACTTAAAGAAAACGAATAAGCTTAAGGTGCTTTATTATTCCGAATCTTTTAACACCTGTTGCAGATTTTGATGCATTTAATTGTAATCTTTATATTATATTTTACATTTTTTTTGAATATTTAAAATAATAAGTAAGACAATTTAAGCGGAACGCTTTTAATATAACAAATTAAAAATTTAATTATGTCTTTAAATTTTTAAAATATAGGAAGTGATGTAGCAATAAATTATCGACAAAATAACGGAAATTACTTCAATTTATTCGATTCAGACAGTTAGGAGCTGTTAAAATTATTTGGCAGTTGTTTTATCTTAATAAAAAAAATCCGGTAAAACATAAATAAAAATGCGATTGGAAATAACCCCTAATGTTTATTCGTGGGGGTGAGATATTGACCATCTGCAACGGAATCTCGTTAATGATTTGTTACATAACTATCTATCAGCCGGCAGTCGTGTTTTCCGGATGCAATATTAAAACCAAAAATCCGTTACGCCGCGACGCCACAGCTTTCACGGGTAACTGAACACGCGGCGTTGATTTAGCTTGTGCCAATAAGGTCGAAGCTCGTAGTGCCACCAATAAGGGCTAGTACGGTAACGCACTTTGCGCAAACTCAGGGAGGGCTTTAGGCGGATCCTACAATTATTGGGGGTTGTTGCTGAAGACGAAAACATATATTCAGTCCGACGGTGTAAGCCGCGGAAGTGGTATGCCTCGTTTACAGTATCATCATGACATGGAACAGTTCGCAACTTATTCGGTACTTCATCACAGACTCGGTTTCGAACCACCTTTATTTGAATCGAGCACTGCGGGCTACTTTCAACATCATCTACAGTATTTGAAATATTCGGAACCATTAGAATTAACAGCTTGTCCTTTGGATTTGAGTATTAAAAATCAAGCACCAATTACTCCTCCATGTACTCCGTCACCTGGTAACAAAAGGGTACCCGAAACAACAACTTTATCAATTCCCGAAAATCCTACCAAGAAAATCAAACCACAAACTCCAAATCAGTTTAAGAAAGCCAAAGCGACCCGCAAGCTTAACTTCGACGATGATACAAGCTCGCCTGTGTCGGGAACTATAATTCGAGAATTAGATCCGGGTGAAACCTTGGTAGTTCGAAAAGGTGATATCGATCCTGCTTTTAATGTCGTTGAAATCACCGAAGAAGCCAAAGCAGAACTAGCCAAAATAGAAAATCATATAGGAGATTACGTATGCAGATTGTGTCGCGAGCTCTACGAAGACGCTTTTGGTTTAGCTCAGCATCGATGTTCTAGAATTGTTCACGTCGAATATCGTTGTCCCGAATGTGACAAAGTGTTCAACTGTCCCGCAAACTTGGCATCTCACAGAAGATGGCATAAACCTAGACCAAACAGAGAGATAAAATCTGAAGAAATGTCCGAAGATGAAATTGGGGAACAATTTCCTTGTAGTGATTGTGGAAAGAAATTTCGAAGATTAGCGTATTTACGAAAACATCAAACTATTCATCAACAAGACTGACAACGGCTGATACCGCTAAGACCTATTCCGAGAATGCCACCTAAAGTGTGGAGACCTCCACCTTTGCCACCTCTTACTAATAGTCACGTAGTATCACCATTGTTAACATCAGACAGGTACGTTTCAAGTGTTTCTTGGATTAATCCATTTTAAAATAAACAATTTGTGATGTTAGAATAAGTCGAAATTGTTTTATAGTGAAGGATTTTAGTTAAATTATTTGTTCATTTTGTTATATAAATTTTTTGTCCTAAGATCCTTCGTTATACATTTAATCAATGTGAAAACATAATATTGTTGATGAATTTCATTTTAAAATGAAACAAAAGTTTTTGTTATCAAAATCCATACCTTTAACTAGTCATTTTTCTAGTCTTTATTAATTTTAATATTTTATAAACAAATTATTATTTACATTTATATTCTCTAGTCAAATCAACCAAAAAAATTTAATAAACCGCAAATTTTATTTATTAATATAGTATATCGAATTTGAATTGCGATTTGAAAATCTGAAAGACGTTTTTTAAAGAAAACGCTGAACTCAATTTTTTCTTGTAAATAAAAACAAAATTTAATATTATTGTCATTTGATATTCTTCTATTATGAGATAAATTTTAATGTGATTTAGATTAAAAAACTAAAATAATAAATATACAACAATAATATTATATGGCATGGGTAAACTAGAAATTTTCACGTGTTATCAATTTTTTTTCATTTATCGATTTCAATTTCTTTATAATAATTTTAATTAAAATTTTTTGTACTGGTGTCTGTATAAAGAGGTTTAAGTGAGTCAGTAAGGTACGTGTCCCTAATTAAAACACCCCTAACCAATTGTTAGGGAAAAGTAAATAATAAAATAACTTAAGAATTGTCTGCACAAAATGTAAATACACAGATCCATAAGTTAATATAAAACATATCATTTACATTAATTAAATAATAAGTTACTAATTATAAATTAGTAGAGTTCAATCTAGTCAGCATAACTCGAGAAAAAATTTAAGTTCTATTCGATAGTTAAACTAAAGCTTGCATTACAGGGTAAATTATAATATAATATTACTTATTATAAACAGAAAATATATAATTACTTACTTTTAACTCAGGAACATTAGCATTTTTTTTCTTCAAAATTTACAGTAAGAATAGTAAAAAGTACAATTACAGCTGTTAAAAAAGGGGGGGGGGGACAAATCCACTCTAATTATATACAGCTCTGTTTAGCAGTAAACCGAAACTTTCTTTGTGGGTCTACTAGTTCCTAAAATACGTAATCCGGGCCAACAACAATGTTTTCCAATTTTAAATTTTCAAAAAATCAAAAAGAATCTCGAGGCATATTTTTATAATATTTTATATATTTTGAAATATAGTTCGGCCCATCGGTAAGCTTCTGATTTACCTAGACGATTTTCTGTCACTGAAGATATCCCATTTAGATTTATAATAACTTTAATTTTCATAAGTAAATAACAATCCATTTGGCTGAAAACAGAAATTTTTACATACAAATAATATAATAAGTACCGTCAGACGGGGTGAGTCAGGACATTGGGGGTCATAAACTTCATCTGATGTTTTTGTTTCACAAACTCTGGATTTTTATACCTTACCATTTAGTAATGGAATTTAGTTATTGAAGTACAATATAGTCTAGTCAATATAAATTTTAATAAATTGTAATAATTTATTTGTTAATTATATAGTCGAATACAACATATTCTAGTCCAAAAGTCCTATAATAGTCTTATCAAAACGACTCTAGTCATATTAAAGAGTATATTATATAACTTTTTTTTTATATACAACAATTTTTAAATAAAAGCGAAGGCGAAGAATATGCAAAAGTTAAAGTTATTTTTTTATTTTATAATTTTATCTTCCGCTGTTGGCAACTTCTTTCTAATTTTGTTACCATTGTTACTTCGTCTTTCGCTTTCATATAGCATCAGGAGAAAGTGGAACTTTATTTTTTGAAAATGAGGAAAACCATAGTCACTTTACTTCTCGGAATGTTTACTTCTGAGAATTATTATATACTTTTATTTAATAACAATTTAGTCATTTCTATCTAGTCATAATATTTATTATTCACTAATTTTATTATTGATAATTTTTAGAATAAAAGTATCTTCTAGTCAATTAATATTTAAATTAAAATGCCATTATTACATTTTATAATGATTAATAAGTAACAAAAATATAAGAAAACTAAAGTAATTTAATTAATTTTTTTGCTTCGGTTTCAGTGATTGAATAGAATTTAATAGTAGTTTCATTTTAATTTGCTTATAGCTTTAATATTACTAGGTAGATAATAAAATAACTATTAAATTAATTAGTAATGGCATCTAGTTTATCCATAAACTTTGAAATAAATATAATTATTTTTTCTTGGAGAAGTATAATCATTCATTTCTGAAATTAATTGCTTATTTCTATAAAAATCTCACCATTTTAAAAACATTTTAGCCTTTTTATAAAATTATTAGGTATTAAATATTATTTTTTTAAATAATTGAAATACTAAAGGTAAACTTTTTCAATCGTGAATTTTCTAGTCATTATAATACAAACTATCGTCGATGCATTATTAGTATATTCTCAATTTTGCAATAGTTATTTAAGAAAATTATTTAAATGTGCATTCTTGTCATCCTTAATCTAGTCGTATAAATATTCTAGTCAAAAAATAAAATTAAGCAAAAATCAAGTTAAGATTCGTTCTCATCCAATTAACGCTACGTAAATTAATAAAAAATTGGTATTTCTTCTTTACAACCACGTTTTTGTCTATGTATTTTATTTTATTAACTAATTTGCTTCGATGGAAGCAAGAGTTTAAAAAATAAATAAATTTTTTTAACAATCTATATTGCATAGCGTTAATTGGATGAGATTGGCATTATTAAATTTTATATTCCTATAATTTTACTATAATTTCTAGTCGATTATAACTATTATCTAGTCACATCTAATCAAATCATTTGTAATTTTTATTTGTAAGAAAATGTTAGTTTAAAAAAATAAAAAGATAACCATGCCATATTTTAATATAGTATTTAACAAATTTTAAATAAAAATCTAGTAAAAATATTATTTAATATAAATCGGTGCTCGCACAAGAAGTTCTTGTGGTATAAAGTGCGGGCAGGGGAATAACATGCAATAAGCTTATGAAGCTCTAGTCTGCACTAAAAAATATGTATAGTACAAATTGTTTATAATAAATTTAAAAATTTTTTAAACTTAGTTTTAACTATTATTAATTACTGTATAATTATATTAATATCAATATATTTTAACTTCAAGGGATAATCGCCAGTAGGTACATGTAAAAAACCATTAAATATTATAATATAGTAATATAAAAGAAAAAATAATTAATTGTTTATAGGTATAGTAATATTATAGCGTGTTATTATATTATATGTTTTGGTATTTATATTGTAAATAATATTCCTTTAAAACAAAAGAATGGAAAAAATTGAAATCGATTTAAATTAATTTAATTCATTTCCGGTAGAAATTGTCTACCTCTATTTCCATTCTTGTGTTTTCCGAATTCAGAGTGTTAATTTGTATAAATTGTAAATATAAAATAACTTCAATTTCAAGTGCTGTTTAGTGACTATACGTAAATATAAGGTAAAAATAATTTAACTGTAATGGCTATGTGATATTTATTTTTTAATTATTATTTTAAGGTTTAAGTTATAAAAGTTGCTTAATTGCGTTATTCAAATACTTGATAAAAAAAGTAAATGTCAAAATATGCGAGTGTGCTCTAGTCATTTTGTAGTGCTCCACTATGATAAACGAAAATTTTGATAATCGCTCCTGATTACATAATTAGTAATTTATAACGATCTCACATGTGGATTTATAGATATTTAACTTTAACATAATAAATTTAATAGTGTTATCTTTGTATAATATTGTAAATTTATGTATAAAAAGCCTAACAAGTATGGAAAATGTATTCTTATGTAAATAAAACTAATATCTTTTCAATTTCTTTTTTAAATTTCATTAACCCATTAGGGTAAACTTTCACTGAAGTGGAATGAAATAATCTTGATTCATGGGCATCGTTTCCTGAAAATATGAATATGTTAGATTCATGATTCATATTTATATTTGGCATTTGAAATTTTTATTTTATTATTTTATATTTTAATTAAATAACTGTAATTGAAAAATATTGCTGCATCGCATAGCACTAACAACAATTTTTACTCCAAATGAATGCAAAAATAATTAAAATATAATTTTCAATTGAAAATAGTAATTTGAGTAAGTATATTACCTACCTGTTGAAAATAGAAATTTTATTAAAAACTTAAATGAAAACAACACCTAAATGCTAAATTGCAGATCAAACACTTTAGCAACAAACTCTCTTTTTCACTTGTTCGCCTTTTTGAAATAATAATTTTTAGTCCGGTTTAAAGATTAAATAGAATCAGAAATATCGGTGATTTCCGAAAAGAAAACTTGTTCGACTATGTGTTTCACTAAAGGAAATCTCAACAGTACTATTACAAATGGATAAAATTTGAATAACGTTTGCTCTATATAGAAACAACAGACCAAGAGAAGATCCTGCCAAAGCAGGATAAATTTGAATAATAATTTCTAAGGAATTTCCCAGGAGGTAGCAGTGCCTCCCAATAATAATTTTATAAAAGAAACATTTCAATCCCTAAAGCTGCCTTATTACACTATACTACTACAATTAATAGTAATATACGAAAAAAAAGAACTAGAAAAATTCGAGTATTTTAACAAAAATAAAAAATTAATGAGTTTTGTAGCCCGCGCAAGGTTTCGGAACCTAAATTTCAAAAAATTTAGTCCGTATAACAAAATGAGTTTGACTAATTATTTTGGAGTCTCGGCGTTTACGCTCCCATTAATTTTACTGAGTAAATGTTACTTCAATTAATGTATTTGCTTCAAGTGTAAACCAACAAGATATAATATGATATTCATTTATTACGTCTCTTTTAAAGAAAATCCAAGATAGGTTGACAGTCAGAAAAATGACAAAAGTTTTATTTTTAATTTAAAATACAAGCATATGTATGTGGTTCAAGCAGCTTTACAAACCTGAGATCCTAGCTTACTTTATGAGCTGGGACTTCAGCATTTTACCTACCTAGTCCAAATATTTAAAAAATATTAACCGCGAGATGGTTTAATAGTTACTTATGAACTGACGGCGTAAAGTGATTCTGTTTGATTGTGAATTGCATACAAAGCTTTCGTTTGAGCAAAAAGGGGATTCAGAAACTTTTTGAAATTTGAATCAAAGAATGTGTAGTGTAGTATACTTAATAATCAAAACTAATATTTTAAACTAAACTTTTTTATTAAAATGGTATATAAATTACTTTGTGAAAACAAAATAAAAAAAGTAGATGAAATTGTCGAAATACTAAGTGATTCTAATAAATTATTGATTCACGTTGTATGAAGATATCGTATAAAACTTGTAAAAATTGTATGAAAAAGAAATACAAGAATCTATGGAAAGCCAAAGTGCGTATAAATATATTTTTTATCCGAGCGAGCGTAAGTGCTACTTTTGGATCACATTGGCGGTCGTAAAGTGTCACTTTTACGCCCTAGTACATAAAAATTATTTTTTCACCTATGTAATTCTAGGATATTTTAAGAAATTTAGAAAATCTTAGGAAAGCCAAGGAAATCTCAGAAAATTGAAAGCTAAAGTATTCTTAAGATTTTCTAATTTCATAGGATTTTCCTTCACTTTTGTATATCACGATTTCCCCAGCGATATCTCCTCGGTTTTCCACTAAGAAATTAACTAGGAAATAATCGCCAGAAAAATCTAAAAAAAAAATACGAAAGAGTTTTAGAATCTTAGAAAAATTCAAGAAAAAAATCTTGACGAAGAAAATGTAGAAAATTTTAAGAAATGGGAAATCCGAAAAAATGTCTTACGAAATCTCAAAAAATCATAAGGCAAGGAAATCTCAAAAAGTTGAAATAGAGATGTCCTCAAATTTCCCCTTAGTTTTGTATAGGACGATTTCCAGTTGGTTTTCCACTTAAAGTGAAAATATCGATGTAACATCTGGTGTACACTTCAAAGGAAATATAAAGGAAATCGGAAAAATTCCAGCAAATCCAGCAAAGTCGGAATTGTTGTTCTTTGGTAATCCTGGGCTGGTGCGTAGGGCTCTAAGTGTTACAACGTTATCTGTTGCGATTGGTACTGAAGTCGTCAGGGTCGTCGATTGTGCTCGGAGTCTGGGGCTTGTCTTGGGCAGTGAGCTTAATTTTCGCGAGCATGTGGACCGTAAGCTCTAGGTATGTTATTACAAACTTAGATCGCTTTACCAGTTCAAAGCTCTTTTACCTTCACATATGAAGTATGGTCAATCGTTAGTACTACAATCTTATCTAACATTGAGTATTGTGCAACGGTATACTACGGTTTCCTCATGCAGGAATATGGGCGCAAGCTCTAGCTCTTGCAAAATTCCTGTTTGCGTTTTTCTTATCGCCTGCGTAGGTACGACCACGTTGTTTTTCTTTGCTCTTTGGAGTTATGCTCTTCAAAAGCTTGAAGAGTGGGGAGCCGATTTATCTGACATGCTCGTGCTCTGGTCTGCGGGATTTGGAAAACTTCGATGTGCCCTCTCATTCCACGGCAAGTTTTGAGCGGTGTTTTGCATGTTGGCGCCCAGATTTATGGAAATGTATCGAAGACTTTTTGACGACTTTTGGGTCCATCCGCCGTGATCTGGATGCTGTTCTGCGTGCCCAAATGTAAATTGCATATTATGATTTCGTGTAATTATGCCATAAATTTTTATGTTTTTTGTGTGTCAATTACGGGTGGCTTGAAAATCTAACTTTGTTAGAAGCCATTCAATTAAGAACAAGTATCAATGTCTATTATAGTTTCTTAATAAATTTATATTATTATTATTATTATAAAATGTTAAGAAATCCCCGGAAATCCAAGAAAATCCCAAATAATAGAAAATTCAGAAAATCTTAGGAAATCCAAAGAAATCTCAAAAAAATCTAGAAAACAAGACTTTAAGACACATTATGAATTGGAAAATGTAGAAAATATTAGGATATTTTAAGAAATCTAGAATATCTTAGATATTTTAGCAAATTTTTATGATAGATATTCCAAGGAAATCTTGCAAAATTGAAAAAATGAAAAAAAAACTCGTCTATAGTAGATATTTTTAAGATTTTTTAATTTCCTATTTCTAAAGTTTTCTTTGGATTTCCTCAAATTTTCCTTCACCTGTACCCAAGAGCATCAGATTCAAGAAAAATTTATGATGGAGATTTACAAGAAATGGGGATTTTGGATAATTCTGGCGTGTGGGAAAATGGAGGTAAAAATTATTGTTTTTATTTATTGTCTAACTTAAGATAATATGACAAACGTAAAATTTTGCAAAAAGCACTTGGAAATTCACCAGAACACGCTATAGTCGACTGATAAAATTGATAGCGAAGATGGAGTTTGTTTGTTTTCAAAAACAGCAAGAATCACACGAGGCGTATTCTACCTCAGCAATGCGAAACAAAAGAATGCATTTGTATGCTGTTAAAGATAGGAGCGCGACAACTTTGTTGCCTAATCCAAGACAACAATATCGTCAGGTCTACGGTTAGGTATAAGTGGCGGACGTCTAATGCGATTTCCAATTTGTTCGACTGCTATGAACACCTTATTGCGGTGAATCATTCCTTACATTTTGTGGATTCCCAAACGCAGATCTAAACGCAATAATAATAATAATAAATAATAATTATGATATGGACGTAATTTTGTGCGTGAATGAGTCAGAAAATCCTTTTTTCGCGGAATTAAATTTATTTTGAATAAAGTACAAGTTTTAAATTTGTATATTGGTTATAAAAAAATCAATCAATTTTTTCTTTAGTACCGTCAAACGGGGTGAGTCCGGACAGGTTTTGGTATATTTTGAATGACTGCATCTTTTCTGTTACATTTATAGGTCCAAGTATTTAACCATGTTGCAATCGAAGCCTAAGCTAGAACTTGAACTAAATACTTTAGCAAAAAATTAGGAGAAAACAATTTTTGTTTGCTGTCCCGATTTACCCCAAACACTGGGGTGAGTCGAGACAACGCTTTAAAATGCCCAGTTTGGCCCGTTTTTCCTGTGTTTGGGGAGAGTAGAGATATATTTTATGACTTAAAAAAACATACACATCACCTTTACAAAAATGGGCTTCTTTTGGTCCAACAGACTCTATCTAATTAATAAAAAACAGGCAATTTTTTAAAAACTTTGAAAAATTCTTGTCATTATATATAAATGTAGATAATCCTCATCCAATGTTAATAAAATTTTAATAATTAATATCAGTTTGTTTGGAAATTAAATTCCTGTTAAGAGTTACTAAAAAAAAAAAACTATTTGTGATCATCACGAATTTGTTTGGTGAGCAAAATAGAATTTTGTCAACACTAGTTTTGGGACTCATTTGTGTATATTTTTAGTCTTGAAAATTGAGGAATAAATTATCTGAAACGTCAACATAAGAAGTCTTAACAAGAATTTAATTTCCAAACAAACTGATATTATTTATAAAAAAAAAATTGTTTTTTTTTAATAATCAAATTTTAATTATTGACAAACACGTACGTGATAAGCACGGATAGAATACAAACATTCACTATAGAGGACATCGGTGAGTAGGTTTTGAAACTTGAAATTAAAATCTACCGCTATTTATCAGCAAAACATGTTTGTCCCGACTGACCCCCTATGTCCTGACTCACCCCGTTTGACGGTACCTGCTATAATCAACATTTCATACATAATCTCTCGTTAATCTATTCGTACGCGTCAGTGTTAGAGAGATAATGGATAAGATCCGGGGCGTCTAATAATATAATTTAAGATTTTTGAAGTTATTTGGAAATGTATCTGTTATATATTTTTAATTACAAAGTATATTTTTTTTAATTTTTAAGTTATGGAGTTGTTCTTACAATTAGTACTTTCTGGTACCGTTGTACCCGCTGTTGCAATTTTGAAGAGTTTTTAAATATTCGGTTTAATTATATATTTAATTATAACTCTATAAGCACGTGCTTTAGTACAATTTTACGAGCGTAGGAGGAGCTTCTAGCTTTATAGTAATTTTAACACAAGTTATAGTTAGTAGATGTCGCTAAGCGTATTGTTCAAAACATTTTTTGCCTCCTTCAGGGATGCCAAATTACGAAAGTTACCATATGGGCCAGCTAACACAAAACAAAAAATTTTATCGCAAGATGTAGGGTGTAGTTGAATAGGTCGACTTTATGGCTGAAGGTTTTTTCTTTTGTTACTCACATGTTACTTCTTTACGTTCTTTTTAACGTAGGTAATGTGATTTGGTGTTTAGTTTTAAATGTAATCTTTAGATGGTGGTGGTTTGTTATTTTTGGTTTGCACTTTCGAATTAACCCAACAATTTTGAAGCAATTTAAAATGATAACGTACTTTTATTCTTAAAAGCAATTAAGCTTTTCGCAAATGACAATCGCACTTTTTAAGTTTACAATTCTTCATTGCCTAGTCGCAATATAAAATTAGAATTTTCAAACTTTTATATAACCTCAATTTTTACGTTCAACCGTTCTTGCGTTTGATAAATAGCCGCTACGTTTTTGATAAGTTTAGGTAAGTTTTTCTTAATTTTTATGAAAACTATTTTTATGTTCTGATTGGTATTTGAGATGACACACGATAAGTTCACTGTTAAATAAATTACAAATTTTATTTTTATTCTTCGAACCTTCAAATTATATATTTTATTCGGTTGAAGCTAAATAATCACGAAGCCTCTAACAAATTTGCAAGGTTTCAGTTTTTTTAGTATCGTAAGAAGATCACAACTTGTTAAACGTGAAATCTTTGCGGACTTACATTCAGTTAGAATTAAAAAATTAACTTGAATAATACAAACTTTTCTGCAGGGAAAAATAAAATGTTTTATAAACAAATTTTGTATATTTATCATTTGTTTTGGTTACGCATTCTTATGTTTATCATAATTAGATTACCATTGAGTTTCAATAGTCCTTCGGTTAGGCAGGTGTTTTATCAGTCTACATTTGTGATACAGAAATATTAAAATAAATAGCTTCATAGTAACTTCAGTTGTTGGTGATACTTCCTTCATGTAAATTCTGAATGTATCTAGGAAAAATAACAATTTTCAGCAGCATGTAAGTTACCCTTCCTACTGTTCTTCAAGTCATCCAATCTTTTCGATTGCTTTTTGACTATGATTTTTTTATTGAAAACTGAATATTACATAAGGCAAAGTCTTCTGTCATCTTTAAAATTAAGTTTGATGTAACCGATTTATCAAATTATGTGAACCATTAAAAATCATTGTCTTAAATAGTTTTTTAGTCAACTTTTATGGGTTGCTGTATGTTCTGTTTTTTGTTTTGAATAACTGTTCACTTCCAGATTTGAACCTTCTATGTTATTAAATTAAGATTATATTTACATTTTTTTATATTTTATAGAAAATTAATAAATGCTATACAGCATACAGGATATTAATAAACGTTATATAGGACAATTGGCAGATTACCTCGGTGGTTTGCCATCTTATGTAATATAATTAGTATGTTATGTATCATAGTGGCTTTTCATTTTATATTGTGTTGTTTTTACTCCGACTTCTTTTTGTAATAACGTCATCTTTTTTTTAAAGGACAATCACCTCTTCCTCTACGTATTTTGATTTTTTTTAAAATTCTGAGTACAGATATTCATTTGTTTGGTTAACAATATTATTGGCATATTGACATTTTTACAAAAAACCTTACGTTTGCAAGAAGAGTAGCTAAACTACTATGATACTGCCTTACTCTGCATATTACGAAATAAAATTTTAATTTTAAACTGTTTATCTAGCTTCTTATTTAATTTTTAAAATATAATATAATACGTTTTTGTTAGAATTAATCCATAAAGATACTTATTGCATATTTATTTATACTGCACTGATGCTTTTCTTTTAGATTGCTTCTTTTAATAACCACAAGAACAGTTTACATAGCTACACTACTAATATTTTTAGAGCAGCTTTTTTACTGAACATGAAGTGTTTCTTTTAATTACTTTGATGTGAAATATGATTTAATTTCTACTTTATGTTTTCCAATCTGAAGTTTGTACTTATTTAGAATTATTGTAAAATTTTGATTTTTGTGCTTTTATATTTTCTTAAATTAGAAATAGCTTATTTTTGTTGTATCTTCTTTAACTATTATTTATCTATATTAATTTATTAATAATCAACTATATTACTAAAAATATAAAATTTACTCTAAAATCTTTGTAGTCTGTATTTTATTTCTCATTTTCCACTAACCTCTTTATAATTTCTACTCATCTTGCTGACTTAGTTATGTTGAAAATGCAAATTGAATAGTTCACCCTTTATCATTCATCAGATAGCGGCAGCAAAATTTAATTCTTTGCTGACCCCTAATGTGGACCATAGCATTTTAGTTGTGAACATCAATTTTTAATTGGATGATTCTACAACATTTGTAGGTAAGTTATTAGGCAAAACGGTGAACATTTGAAGTCTTGGGATAGGATGACTTGAAACACTGATAGGAAGAAGTTACGTGGAATTATTATTTTGTAAATTGAAATTTTGGATTCTCAAAAATTAAATACAGAATCAAATAATTAATAATAAATTGCCTCATTATACCAATAAACCAAAAAGTTTTAAATCATTTTGTTGGTCTTTAAATTTTCTCATAATTGAAAATTTTTGATTGTATTAACTTAAATCTGTTCATTAGATCATTGTTAAAATTTATAGAGTTAAACATTTTTGGATTAATATGTTGAAAAATGAAGAAAACACCGAAGTGGTTGACGGAAATTGCAAAGTAACTTCAACAAAAAAACATCAAGATAATGAACGTGGATACTGGATTCACATAAACCATTTTTTTAATTGTTACCCAGATTGTAAAATTTATTTAACTAGTTTTGATCATTTTCTTGAAAGGAAAGGAATAAACCAACTTGGCTTAATTATGGTACCTTTTAATTATGAAATATTTACGACTGCAAATGTAGCTTGTTGTGTAATTTGTTCCGACACAAAATGTTACATATGTAAAAATTTAAAAGATATTATCGATGGACGTAAATCTTTGTGCAGCTGTAATGAAGATCTTCAAGATGATCACGCTGTGGCTCGCATTTCTTGGTTTATCACTAATTTTAAAATGTGTGCTGCAGTGAAAGAACGTTGTAAACCAAATTCTAAATTCCAACTCCCGAAGCAGAAAACTGACAATACTAACAAAACCAAAGTTAAAAACAGTTTAAAAGAATCGAACAAAAATGATATCAAAAGTAATGTTTCACACATCAATTCAGAGTGTTCCAATCGTTTGAAAGTTAAACAATGTGAATGTAATAAATCAAATATTACTTCTCATTCATCAGGAATTAAAAAAAAATATAGTAAAGTTAAAACTAATAAAAATATGAACAAGACATTAAAATTGAAAGAAAATGTTTCTACGAAATTGTTTGAGATGAACGATGATAAGAAACATGGAGAGAAAACTCCCATAGATGATAAGAAACTTCAAATTTGTTTGGCATCCTTGGTGAATGGTAAAAAAAAAAGTAATTCTAAAGTAAAGGAATGCGATTCGCTTCCATCTGATATTCAAACTTTGACGAGGGATTCCTTTTCACGGTTTACTGAAAAATTTGATTCATTGAATGGTAAGTTTACAAATTTAACAATCATTATTGAAGAAAAGCCTAATCTTTTTTAAATTTCAGCTTTTGGTCATCAATGTTTATTCTGTAAAATGCTAGGATACTTTTATAATGGAAAGCATTGTGATATAATAATACCTGAATTTTGTATAAGGGATCGACGTCAGATTACCTGCGATAAGTCTGCAACTGAGAAAGGTTGTTTTGGTAAGCAGTATTGTTTAACCCTGGAAAATACTTATGTGGAGTCTGGAGTGGGTCCAAAGTTAATTGGATCGGTTTCCAAAAAGCATATTCCTATCGTTGACCTTGATCAAGTAATGAATTGTGTCAAAAATAGTAAATATGAAGAACATACTTTTGAAATTCCAAAATCAAAAATAAGAAAAAAGCCAATAAGAGTGAGAATGCCTTGTAAGTATATATATTTTTTTGTCAAGACCAAGAAAATTTAAGTAAACTTATTGTTTTAGCATTAGCAGAAGAATTGAAAAAAAAAAGAAAAGAAGGAATAGAACTTAATATTTATAAGTTTTCTTAGGTTGTTTAGTTATTCAAATGTGATTTTAAAATGTGATGGTTAGAATGTTGCTGAGCATTGAAGTTGCTCAAGCATTTTTACTATATTGTTTTATATTGTGTAAGTTATTCGTTTTTGTAATATTTTATTTATATAGTATATTATTTTAGTTTCATTTAAATGATGAACACTGAGATACTGATTGTATTGGCTGGTAAGGTAAATGCTATAGCAGTTACAAATGTAAACATAATGTTTCTTGCGAACAGTAACTCAGTGAATATTTTTCAAGGTACTTGCCATATCTTAATATTCAGAATGTGATAATTGTATTTACAATTTGATTTAATCATTGTTAATTTAGTTATAAGAAACTTATTACTTTTTGAAAAGTTTAAAATTGTCGCTGATAAAAAAAAACTTCATAGTATGATTTTGCTGAATTGTTTCTTATCATGTTGAAAGTTATTTTTATATAACAAATTACTGAAATAATTACTGTAACATTATATAATACTATATCAAACTATTTTTTGATATCAAATTTTATAATATTATGTAGTCATAGTTTATATTACAGTTATAAAATGACTGTGCGAAATGACTGATTACATTTAAGAATTGAGTCGTTACGTTTATTAAATATTCTTCAATTTTTATTACTTGATTTTATATTTATGAATATTATAAAATAAATAACGTTTTGAAACTGATAAAATAGGTATTTTAAATTAATTTCAACAGGATACAGTAGTTTTTCTATAATAAACATATTTTGCTAAGTTTTAGAAAATAAATTCAAGATTTTATATATCTTTTACAAAAAATACAGGGAATCCCTAAAAGATAACAATTAAGTATCTAGTAGATTTTCTCTAAATACTAAATAATATCATTTAGTTTTATATTAATCAGTGTGATATTTAAACTAAAATTCCTTTACCATCCAGTAATTGAGTGATTTCCTGTAGGTAGTTCAATAAAATTTTCATTCACGATTCAAGTTCTGAAGATAACTTATACTTATGCACACCACATAACATTATCATCATCAAAGCCTACACTTATCTCCTTTTGTAGATTATAGCAAGTATTGAAGTGTAACAAACAAAATTATAGTAAGTTTGTGCAACACAAAATAAAAATTGTTTTTCAAATCATACCGTTATGTCACAATTTTTTTAAAGTAGAATTGCAAAAAAAATTGCCGTTAATTAGCTATTCTGTAGTTTTATTATATATCCCCATTAAAATTTTAAATTTTGTCAATCAACGCAATTAACTCTTTGGTAGTAATGTGTAAGGCTAAATGATTAATACACGAGTATCGTGGGAGTGGGAAATTACAGATAGATAATCACTTCCTCATTTACTTCCTTTTTATAAGAAGACTGTAACTCTTTGCTTTTTAAAAATGAAAAATAATTGATTGGATAGTTATTTTTTGGAAAAAAGTATTTAAGTAGATGAAGACAGACGACTGATCGTACTGGCCAGATGATAATTATTGAATGTTTCTTTGGAAAAAGTTTCCACAAATTTATGTTGAGGTTGCCAAGAGATTAAATGATATATTATTAAGAAATTACTTACCTACAAGTTTTTTCTTCAATATAACTTTATTAATAAAAGTGTTTTTAAATATTTTTTAAATTATCTGAGGTGGCATAAATGTATTATAAGGTGTCTATTAAGGTAGGTATCCTATTAGTTTACAGAGATATCTAATTTATAAAGTAGCATGAACTGTTATTTACACCATTAATGCAAATTTTTCTTGTCAATTATAAGTTATATCAAACGGTATAAAACTCACCAGTGCCTATTGCAATATTGCAAAAAAACAATATTGAATTGAATATGAAATAGAAAAAATAACCATGCCAGCATATTAGAAAACAGGAGCAGAAAGTGAATGGATTTTTGTTATTCAGCATGATGAGAGATACTTAAAATTTCTCATTAAGACTTTGGACAAACTCTTTAAGGGTTTTCACAATATAAATAAATATTATATAATACAAATAATTCAATAGGGTTTTATAAGTTAAAATATCAAAATCGACTGTTATTTGATAAACTAAAAATTATTTTTGGCTTAAGTCGAAATGACTCATCTTCTTAGATGAATATTTCCTTCATAAACCCAATCAAGTTACCAGCAATGCTATTTTGTAAGGTGGTGTCTTGACGGAACCTGGTATCGTTATTGCCAACGTTCAACTGCGGGGACACATCCTATATTGGGTATTGTGAAGTCTCGATTTAGATTAGTAACGTGATTTTTGTTTTTATCAAACCACTTGCATTTGCATCTCGTGTAAGAGTTACTATCTGATGTCAAAAGCTTTAGTTGCGTTTACGAAGAAAGTATTCGTTTAAGAAGATAAATCTCTTTAGTTTAGTTTACAGGGTAGAAAAGGCTACGAATAGTAAACATATTTTTCAAACATGCCAGGGATGACGAAGTTAGCAGTCGACTTTAAAATTGACAAAACTCTATTTGCGATTTACCTTACCGTTTAGTGGCGATCATGACGTTATCCAAATGCCAACAACATGGCGGCTCTATTACGTACACTTGATGTTGTTTTGAGTTTGATTATGAATTATTTTATCGTAATTTGTAAAACCGTGGTGAACTGATAATACACAAACCAGAACACTAAAAAAAATGCAAACGTTTGGTTTATAAACAAAACTTTCTATACCAACCAAGATTAATTTAATATTTTTCTGCTTGGTGGTGATCGCTTAATGTAAATGGCGAATTGAAATGTTTGCAGAAGAACGGATAAATTTTGTTATATTAGAAAGTGATATGACCAAAAGCAAGACATGCAGGACACAACAAAATTTTAGGTTTTGGTTTTAATTAATTTGTAAAAAACAGATGTGCAAAGTTGCAAATTTAATTTTAGTAGGTGGTGATTAAAATGAGACGCCTAATCTGTTAATTATTAATAACAATAAAACACAAAATAAACTAGGAGGAGCTTCACTAGTCACAATTTTTTGAAATAATATATAAATAAACATAAGAATTTCATAAAAATGCTAGATATTATTTGTAAAATTGGCTGGTCTAAAAAAAAATTCTTTTCAAAATTGTGAAATTAAATTCACATTTATTGAAGCAAAAAATTAGTTTTTAGGCTTCTGGAAGTCAATGGATAGCTTATTCCGACTTCATACTTTATATTGGTTGATTTCTGCATCTCTTCTTATCTTTTCACTTTTCTCTTGCCTGAATGAACAACAGTCGCATATCCAAAAGCACTACGCTCTATGTACGATTACGTTACCACAGGCCAGAGAAATATTACTTCTAGAAGTTTGGATTTAAATTCAATGCACCATAAATTATGGTTAGTAGTATTCATTTGAAGAATGAACAATAAAATGTTGGCTTGCAGTATTTTGTAAAAATGTCGAACTTTAATCAAATTTACAGTAGCGACAGGTAGTACCTACTCCTAAAAAACAGTCATATCTCAGAATTCAAGAGAATTATTTAATAAACATTAAAAACTTCAATATAACAAGGATTATAATATAATACGAGTATAACAATATAATAATTTATTTAAATAAATTTAATAAATAAACGTCTCTGAAAGCTCAAATATAATTTCTTTTCAGTTAACTATTTCAGTAAACTTGTTATATTGAAGATTTAATGTTTATTTTTTTTTCATAAGTTAAGATTTATATATTTAGAGAATTATTATTTAATACTAACTTGGCACAATAAATAAATTATAAAAATTCACAATGACAATGATAACTATTATAATAATTAGTAATTACGATTATTTTTAAAATGGAATTTAGAAAGTATTGAGGGTTATATTGTAACAGGTTTAAGTTTTGGTTTGGACTTTGCAAACCTATGATCCAAATACGAGGAATTTTAGTATGGAAAAGTATGAACAATTAATTATTATCTAAAACGTATTTTCAGATTTTCCTCTTTTAATACAAAATAAAATAATGTTTTTGCAATTTGCATTTACACATAAAAAATTGTTGATATCGTGTTCAATGCACTTCGGTGTATACCTACTGTTGCATGAAACTTTTAATATTATTGATAATAATAATCAGTTTGATTTCCAAGTTCCAACAAGCGAACATAAGTACTACAGGAAATAATATTCCAATTATGCATACATAATATTGTTTGGAATTTAATAGGAAGAAGACCAGATACTTTGTTGGGGATATCCGATAATAGGTATATAAAGCTTTTCTTTATTTGTTTATATGTACCTACCTATAGGTTACGAATAAAACTTTTTGTTTAATTAATTTTTGAGACCTAAATTAAATTTAATTTAATTAAAATAATTTATAATAAAATAACATAAATAATTTAAATAAACAAAAATAATTTACATGTTCGTACACTATGGTTTATTGTAAAAGTTTAAATTTTTTTACATATGAGAAAAATTAATAATTGAAAAATTTACTGTTTAATACACAGTACTACTACATGGTACATTTTCAAGAATGGGCGGGGGTGATTTTTGTAGATTTCTGACTTAGAAATTGCTCCATCACGTCAGATTTTTTGAAATTTTAGCTTGAAAATGGTCAAAAAACGGCAATTTTAACCATTTTTATGATTTTTTCAGGAAACCTCATTTGTTTGTTTCAATTTTCCACAATTGCATATACATAGCTTTAAAATCCATTTTTCTAAATCATTCTACGATTTTGTAAAGTGAAGATATACAATTTTTAAGTCAAGAGGTTTAGTCATGCAAAGTCACCCGTTTTACCGCGCCGATCTTATTTTTTGACAAGTTTTTTTAGTATTAAATAATTAGCGGCCTCAAGAACCCCTGTGTAGGCAGAATACTAAAGTACTTGTCAAAAGTAAGATCGGGCCCGGTAAAACGAGTGACTTTGCATGACTCTCTTAACTTCAAAATTGTATATCTTCACTTTAAAAAAATCATAGAATTACTTAGGAAAATGGATTTTAAAGCTAAGCAGTATACTATGCGATGAAATTGTGGAAATTTGAAACCTCATTGAAAAAATGAGGTTCCCTAAAAAAAATCATAAAAATTGTTAAAATAGCGATTTTTTGACCATTTAAGCTAAAATTTCAAAAAAACCTGACGTGCTGGAGCAATTTCAAAACCAGATTTGTTTTCAGTGCAAAAGAATCTACAAGAATCATCCCCGCCCATTCTTGAAATTGAAAAAAGTTCAATTTTGTAAGACTGTGTTATCGAAATATTTAATTACAATAAAAAAACGCCTTCAAAAAGAGTTTTTATATTTGGTTGGTTTAGAAATTTTCAAAATTCGTTTTTTTATTAACTATTATAACTATTATTTATAATAATTAATAAATATCAAATAAATTTGACAAACTGATTGAATTTTAATATTGTTCCGGTTAAATTTGTTATAAATTATTCCAAGTTTGTCTGATGAGAATCCAAAATTCGAAACATATGATTTCACATGTAGTAAACAATTTAACTAATTTGCATAGTTGTGATCTAATAATAATTTAACAATAAGTTTTTCAACTATTAATTTATGTAGCATGTAAAATAATTTCAACTTTAACCAAAATAACTTTTTATTAACAACAAATTGATACCTATAACTTGGTTAATTTTTCCCATAGAAGGATAAAGAAGTAATAAAATTAGAGAATTAAATTATCTTTGATTTTGCTACTTATGTACAATTTTTTTGTAGAACTTTTTAGTTTAAAAAAAAATAAGTAGAATGTTTAGGGCATATTGAAAAAGATAATCTTTGATCCAATTTGACAAATTCTATTATTTATCAAGCCTTAGATGTATTAAAACTAATTTTTAATTTACAATATTTTTGGCTGGATTTTAGCAAAAGTTTGTTAATATTCATAATATGACTTACGCTCTTATTACTATATTAAATAGCAATGACATCGACAGCTGAAGTCTTGGGAATTTAAGTATGTTGTTCAATAATGCTTGAAGATTATTTAAGTAAATTTTCAGATGTACAAAATTGAAACAAAATCAAAAATTTTATATATTTGGATTTTTGTCAAATTGCGACTTGATTTGGTTGCTATCGAAAAGGTATTTCGAAATATTAAATGATGTAAAATATATGCAATACTAAGTTTAATAATTCAATATAGTAAACGCCCTGTTATCCAACGCTCTTACACTGAAAAAAAGGATTTTTTAAATGAAGAATAAATATTTTCTTGAAATTATTTATTTCATTTAAAAATATAATTTTTTTGCGCAATAAAATATGCTTGTATTAAAAATATCAGATTTCTTCCAGCAAGAATATTTTTTACTCGAAATATTATTTAGATTCAAGAAAATTTCATTTTAACGAAGAACACTATTTTCTAAATACATCAATATTAATATATTCTTAATCTAAGTAACTTAATTTCTTTAAAAAAAATTTATAATTGTTAAACTTATATTACGAACTTGTACACACTTAATAGTTTGACTAGTATAGCCAAATGGTAATTGTACTAATTTTTTTGTTTTATATAAAATATAATAAAATATAAAATATATAATATTCCGCCAGAAGTCCAACTGATGACGCAATAATACTTGGACACCCACTCTTCGGTTACAACATAATATACAAAAACCCAAATATTTCGGAGTAATTTTAGTTCGGTCAATATAGACATTTAAAATAACAAAAATTGCCGGAGAGTCAAATTTTGGTGGAGAGCTGGGGTTTACCATTACAAATAAAGTTTTAAAAATCCTCATCGATCCTATATGTGTGCTACAAAAGTTATTCGGGGTCAAAGGTCAAAAGTTGATGTTTTTTGGATTTTTCTCGAAAACGGTAAGCTTTATCAAAAAAGAACCTCAAACCAAAGTTGTAGATCTTAAAATTCTCTACAAAACTGGTCATCATGATTTTTTTTCCTAAGAGTTACCATTCCTGAGATATCGCGATTCTAATAGTCACATTATACATGAATATACTTGTATGATCCAAGAAAACTTAATTAAGAATATTTTTTTCTTACAAAAAGAAAATATTTGCGTGCGGCTATTGAAAACAGAGAATTTCTTGATTCAAATGGTACTTATTTAAACCAAGTATTTTTTTTCGTGTATATCCGACTATTCGGAGAATTTATCTTACTATTCGACCGATGCTTATGAGCCTTATCTCGCAGCGAATCGAAGGTGAATTAGGTGTGACGTTTATCGTCACAATTTTATCATTTAGTTGATAAAATTAATTGTAACTAATAAAATTTTTGGAAATTTATTCCTTTTGAAAAATTTGTATATTTAAATTAAATCATCTTCAGTTTGCTGTGTTAGTGTTTTCTTATCATACTCAAGAATGACATGATATGTTTGCATACATCAGTTTCATGTTTTGATATTTGTTTCAACCTTGCATATATCCGACCCTTTCTTTCATACGACCGGATTTGAGCCCCGTTTATGTCGGATAGTAGAGCGTTTTCTGTATTTTCTTATAGGCACTTGTAGTATTTGCAGAAACGAAAAATTAATCACTATATTAACTTCAAATTATTATCAGTTTTAATGTGAATAATGTAAAGTAGTAGTTAAACTAGGCTGATCCTAAGACACTTTTTTGATAAAATTTCTTTCAGGCCTAAGCATAATTATTAATCCAATTTAAAAAGAGGATGCATTGTAGATGATGTAGTAAAATGTAAAAACGATGAGTATTATGAATAATAATCGAAAAATTGAAAATGTTGAAAATAATTTTTTAATTAATCAAAATTAATAATAAAACTGTCGCAAGAACATCACTCAGGGTGCAAGAAGGGTGGCTTTTTCTACAGTCCTCGTGCGTCAAGAAGCGGAATAGGTGGTAGGAGTGCAAGCAATGGTCGAGTTCCAGGGTGTTTTAAGATGTTCCAAGGAGGAGAGGAAGTTCTTCACACAGCACTGTTTTATATACATTTAATTCTTAATACAAGAGCTTAAAAGTGGGTTAAAAAAAATAGAATTTGCAATGATTGCCTATAAATTGTTCATCATCATGCTTAATTAATTTCATATCTGGCATTGGAAATTTTAATTTGAACTTTTGTACACTGTACGCTCTAGAAAGTCACTGTAAAGTAAATATGTTATTTTGTATATAAATTGTTTGAAACGTAGACATAATTTAGACCGCTACACGATCATCAAGCACTCCTTTAGAGCTCGTGCCAAATAGAAATAGAACCGAAAATCATCGTTTTTTAGCAATAACTTTCTTGATTTTAGAGATATAGCAAAAATTGTAATATACAATTTAAAGAACTAATAAAATTCTTTAAGTACCTTAAGCACCTATCTTAAAGAATCATTTTTTAATATGAATAAACAAAATTTTATAGATTTTAACATTTCAGAAGCCAAAAGAGCGGTTTTAAAAATAATTTAAATAAGAAATAATTGAAAAAAGAATAATTAAACAAAATCTTTTTTTTAATATTAATTCCTATTAGTTTGAGAAACAATAATATGTGTCATTTGGATTAAAAGTGTCTAGGTTAAATGCGTAAATTTCTGCAAACGTTGTCATTTTAAATTCGAATAATAAATTAGTATTTTAATAAATTTAAATTATTCATTTTATACTTTTTGGTCATTTGAATTCTGCATCTGTTTGTGCATGAATTACGTATGTTTTCTTATTTAATTATTATTTTTTCATCGTTTTTACCATATTTGTGTTTTTTCAAAATCAATCTCTGTTTATAATCACTTTTCGAAAATAAGTTACTGTTTTGGTTAACTGAAAGTGACAATAATTAGTAATGACTTAATTTTACTTATTACTATCTATATTTATTTTTCAAAATATTTCCAATCTGGCAAGTATTTTATACTTGCGATGTATATCTTCTTATTTATCTACAGGTATAAATAATATTGTACAATCACATCTAAAGTAATTAATTGCAGACAAGTAGGTATGTTCAGTTGTAGAATTTAAATTAAAACGTAATAGTTAACCAACACTTAAGCATATATAAATATTTTATATAAATCAGGCTTATTTTATAATATATAAGTACCTACTCAATGTGCATAATAATTATAAGCACCCGTTGAAATTAATTATTTTAATATCAAATAATAAATTATTCGACTTACCATATAATTCCTTATTGCACTTAAGTTATTCCGGTTTGTGTTGTTTATGTACTATATAAAATAATATAAATTCTTCAATAAATTTTTAATAAAAAATAAAGTTTAAAAAGGGTAGATACTAAAATAAACATAAATTGGATACATTATTGAAGGGTTGTAGTAAAGTTATTTGGGCATAATTATGGGCGAAACAGAGGGTATAAATACAGGCTGGACCAAGATGCAGACTATTCAGTCACAACTTCTCGGTGTGGTAAAGTCGGTGTAAGCTCCCTTACATAAACGTTGTGCTTTAACCATTACGCGAGTGATTATAAACTTTGAGGAGTTTTTGGCTTTATAGCCATGGAGTTTTTTAACGGGCGGAATTCTATGTAAGTACCTTTGAGTTTTTGACCAAAAGCGATTTTTTTAATTTTCATTGTTTTTATATATTTTCTTACTTTCGAGAAAAACTTCCTTGCTGTAATTAAGTTGTACTTTTATTTTTATTTTATTGCTAAAAAACAAAACTGATCGATGGTATTCCTTGCAGTTAATAGGAGAGTATGTATTGAAAGCAATAAAAGTTGAGTGGCAATTACTTTTGTATGACCACATAATGTTTTTTCAATCACCATAATATAATTTTAAACCTAAAAGAAATAATTGAAGCAAAGCAACAATAAAATTATCTTGCAGTTTACAGGAAATTGTGTAATTTTTGTAGTGCGTTATCGGTTGTGCTGTTTGTTATATTTTATTTTTTCACATTATTATTATTAACATGGTGCAGTGTAATTTTAAAATGAATTGAACGAATACTGGATAATTTATGAAGATTTTCGCGTTACGCCTATTCACGTAGCGGCATTATCTCTCTTTGAATAAGAAAATTGCATTGAGAAGTTAAAAAATTATAATAAAGTAAACGTGATAATTATACATCTTTATATTATTAAATTTAGTTTGGAAAATGATTTAATTTAAAAAAAAAATTTATTAGAGAAGAAAACGGAAGTTAACTTAAAATATATTTTATCAAATATTATTTTTCAACTAATTTATCCATCTCAAAATAATACAAAAATGAAAGTTACACTGCACCAAAATCACGAAAATAATCTATGTAAATCTATACAGTAAGATTAAATTTTTCGAACCCATGTCTTCGTCTAAAAATTTTGCAACAAATTTTAAAAGCTGAGAACTTATTCAATAAGATCCAGTTTCATCAAACTTGTCTCTCTAAATATAGCAGCGAAATTAGAATTTAATAAAAAATTAACTATAAAAGGAATCAACTTATTAAATACAATATTAATATATAATCGTCCTTGACTGTCTATCTGTTGAAGGAAGCAAAGAAAAATCTTCACGCTCCAGATCACAATTAAACTGTTGGCTATTAGCAAAAAACTCGAAGACGAGAATCACTTGCAACAATAAGATACATCTTGTAATACAAAACTTTAGTTTTGATCCCTTTTTAAAAAACTCACTTGGTGTGGTTTGATCAACTTTTTTAGCTTTTTAATTTCACAGAACGTAATTATTTAAAAATTGTTTTACGTAAAACATAAGTAGAGATGTAACCATCAGAGAAGTAATTATTCTGATGTACAGCTACATTAGATTAAGCCTGCATCAGGTGCATTCGTAAGTTGCAAAGTGGAAATTATCCTACCTTTTTTTTCAAATTTTTTTCTTACAATTAACAAACTCAAAAAATCGAAAATCAAAATTTATAATGATTTTTAAAATAAGCCGAAATGAATTGAAGTGATCGCTGCTAAACTGGAAGTTGGGGCGTGTTTTTTACGCTATCATTAAAATTCCTGATGCCGTTCTAGTGCTGGGGCTGCGTTTTTTATGATACCCAGTCACAGACAAATCTCTGTCCACTGCATCTAGTTACGGAATAACTTCTATTGTTATAATATTCGTCTGAACCAAAGGCCGCAAGTTTCAACTCTAAAATGAATTAAAATTCTGATCTTTCTTAACAAGGGAGCTTTGTCCTTTGGATGACCAGCGGAGATTGACGAAAGTATGTCAAGTGTTGTCATATTTTCAAGATTTTGTTAATACTATAAAATACTTATTTAAATATTTAATTACCATACAATTATCGGCTTTATGTGTAAATGTTATTAATTAAAGCAAATATTCATTTTGAAACCGTGGAATAATTTTTCTTAAAAGGTTCAAAATTGCACCCAATGAATGTAATTTGATATTTTTTTATAAATATCTTTCCATCGTCATTTCCACTTTACTTTATGCCGCAAAACAACATAGCATGATGAAGATTTATTTAAATTGGAATACAATATTAATGCTGGATTATAACTTCGAAAAACCCAATTTTAAAACTTTCTTTTATTTACTTACTTTACACGTGCTTAGTATTTGTTCGTTGAACGAATGCTTACTTTCGGAAGTAACACAAGTACTTACTTGATGACATGAGGACTACTGGTTTAAAAAAATTACCGAGGCTCTTCAGCAAACATTGCTTAACAGAGCTTTTTCAAGTGCTTTTATACTACTTACATATTTCCCGTTATACTGATATAAATATTTAATTATTATATTATAATATATTTAATACTGCACTAAATTGCAAAGAAAGTTATTTTCTTATCTACTGTGAATTTTGTTCGGAAATGGTATATAAAAAAGTTATGGATAAAATACACCGGATTCTGTAAGCTCCCGGAAACTAAATGATGGTGGGAAGATAATTACTGGAACCTTACATAACTTTCAATATAACATAATATAGTCGAAACTATTTTTATAAAATAAAACTGAAAAACGAAAACGAAGAATAAGTGAAAAAACTTGAAAAGATAAAAAACTTAACAATAAAATTACATTAAATTGGAACACAACTAATTCTATTAAAGTTAAACGCTTCAAATTGCAGCACTTCGTTATGTGAAATAAAAAGAGCTTTTTGACCGAATATTTAACTATATCTCCACAAAATAATGGTAATTATGCAACTGGCGATATAGAATGTTTAAGAAAAAGCACCGACGTGTTCTTAAATTATAGTTTAGTCTTACCGAACCTATATTTACAAAATAATTGTTGTTAGAAGAACTTGAAGACTTAAATGTACCGGACAAAATGTCAATCTGAATAGAACGTGACGATCACTCATAATTACTTACTTTTAATTAGACAAAATAATTATGGAAGTAATTATTCATCTATTGTATTTATTTTGCTTATTTGTAATGGGAAAGTAGAAAATTCCATATTCTCATTTTAATTAATAATCCTTTTTGTTCTTCATAAGGCAGCTATAAAATGTTTTCCTTTTAAATTTCTTTTTGTACAATCAGTATCTATGCATATAATGAAGCGTAAACGATAAAATACTAATAAACTACAACCACATGCACGGTTTATGTTCTCTGATAGGTAATTACAATGCCAGTTTACAAAAAGTTAATTTGCCCCCTGGGCGCAGCGCACCACTTGCCAAAAAATGAAGAGTCATTAAATCTGCTCCGGTCATGAAGTTAACTTGCAAGAGTAAATCGTATTATGCAATAAAGGTATCTGGTGGAGTAATTCTAAAAAAATTATTTTTGGTAAACCCTGCAGAACTAGCAGTCAAGTTCCTAGAAGGTTGTTTTAATTTCTAGAAGAGTCATCCAGTTTACAAGTGTTCGGGATGAGAAGATTTACAACACGAAACGTGCATCTACCCAAAGTCCTAGTGATATCTTGACAGTTTGCAATTAACTTTTTGAGAAATCTGTTTACTTTTAAGCTATATAATTAATTTTGATGAACTTAAATTAAATTTTGCGGGCAATAAAAGAGTGCATAAATTAGACTCGTTTTGCCTAACCGAATTTCTATTTGCTAATTTGAGTAATTTATAGAATTTAGTGCTAACAAACCTCGACGTGTAAACAAAACTTTTGCAATGCTAGGAAAACGTTTCTGTATTAATCGTAAAAATTGTTTATTTAAAATGTATTTTTACATACCGCACACTTCCTGTTACGTGAAGAAACATCGTAAAGAGAAAAACTGCAAAATTTTTAGGGTTTGCAGACAAAAAAAATGTTTCGGTTCTTTCTGAAGTAGTTGGCAACACATGGCAATGCAAAACAATACTACAACTTAAAGAATACTTTTACTATTTAAAAGAATAATTACCAGCTGGGTGCACACATGTTTTCCGTACTTTTACAAACAATCTGCACTCCCACGACTTTTCTCAGATAAGCAGAGCCCAGCATCTTATTGTACATACCTTACCTACTACTTATCAACCAAGAATTAAGTTGGCTTTTATCGATAATTGGCATTTATAATACAGTTAAGCATTATCAGCTCCATGTAATGGCACATGTTTGTGTATTCATTAATTAAATAAATTAAGAATAAACCTTGTTCGCATTGACATAAAATAGCCATTACGTGAAACAAAAATAAGTTAGATTTTATAAGAGATCATTCCAAAAATGAGTAGTGTGAAAATTCTTAAACAGTTAGAGCTACCTACTTAGCAAAATAGCAATCATTCAAGTTGAACCCAATTTTCTTCGTAGTTCGCTATGTTTTGATCTATAAAATATCATATATTATACGGCTGTCTTACTTAATTCATTTCTGACACTAACATGTTCTTTATAATGAAACGAAAAGATTTAAAAGTTTTTGACCAGGGGAACCGTCAATATGATTTCTTAATGTTGCTGTAATTTTATTATTCTGATCAAATTTAACGCACCCATTGTATTACCATACAATTGATAACTGAAGTACCCAAATAATGGGTTAATGTTAAAAAGTAAATTTGTATAATTTTTTATATTATAATATACCTACCTATACTTATAGAAAATCTTTGAAGAGGTTCCATGAGTTTTATGAATGTACGATATTCTAGCTGTAATATTTTACACATAATTATCATTTATCAGTTTGTAGTGGATACCTGGTTGGTGTTCCACAAGAATAGCGTAATATATCAAAGAAATCCAGTTTCTCGAAGAAAATTTACTTACCTGCTAGTTTTCTCTTCTACGTAATAAAGCTGTGCGTGAATGTCGGTGAATCGATTGACAAGCACATTACACATAATGCAAATTGTTTAGAGTTTTACTCATACATACTGAATGAAATATTTGAAGAAGCTATTCTTCGTTGTTCTACTTTACGTTGATGTATCTATTGTCTCTCATAATAATAGAATCAAACAATTTTTACTTTTTGTTCTAACAAGAATAATATGATATTTTATTATATCAGGTCTTGACGTAAAATAGTATAGTTGATACAAAATTATTTGAAACATTGCCAAGGCAGGAAACGATAGGCGTGTAAAAAACAAATGAGACGGAATAGACCAAATTTGAAACTAGAAGACAAACGAAAAAATCAATATATCAAAAATTATCTTATTCATTTTGTTATTTATTTATAATTATAATTATGTATTATATAATATTTTTATATTATTAAGTATTTTTACCTTCGAATTCTAGTTAATTATAATATGTTTAAAGTATACACATTCAACATAATAATGTAAATACTATTCAGGGCTGGGCAGTATATCAATTAGATGTATTTTAAAACATGATCTATATTATTGTAGATATTATTTAATGACTGTACTACATATTTGTATTTTGCATTTCAAATACTAATTCATAATAGATTTTCTATTTCAAAAATATTATGTTTGTAATTTCTATAATAATCATTCGTTGAATTGCATATAATAATATAGGGAAGGTTCGCACTCGCAGCATTGAACATTTAATTCAAAGTAAATTTTTATGCTGTAGTTAAGATCTGAAGTTAGAAGACAAAAAATAACCCATAGGTGATACCGTTCCTCTAAGTTCCTAATTACAAAGCTAAAGAAGCAAATTTGTTTTTGTTATAAAAATATTATTTAAGAAATAAATCTTATTTTGCATTTTTGCCTCTGCGCTGGCCCATCGCTGGCCTACATTTAATTTTAAATATTTTAATTATTTTTCACGTAATCTAGTTTCAGAAATTAGTAACACATTGTTGTTCTTAAATAAATTTTTAAAATATTGTGTTAATGAATATTATTTCAATTTCTTTAGTTTTATGTTTACAAAAAAGTGGAATTTCCAATTAAAAATTGGTTATGTAAACATCGGATAACTTTCCCCATTTAATTTGGGGATAAAAATGGTGGCCCAAAAGTAACTGACACTTGGACTTTTTTATTTTCTTTATCATTTTCGCTATTTTCAACGAATTATCATCATTTGGTTGCGTGGTTTAACCTGTACGATTTATACTATTTCTTTTCGTACCCTAACCACACACTGATAGACATACAGACAACAGACGAACATCCAATTAAAATTCATCAAAAACTTATCAGAACATGGTGAGGAACATTTTAATACAAACATTTCGATTTTTGATTTTTGAATAAATTACAATAATTATACCTACTCTATGGGGAAAGTAAAAAATTTTAACACCAGATTTTTAATTAAAACTGTACGGTAATCTTAAAATTTCTGCTCCCAAGTGATAGCAAGTTACAAGTTCCTGACTTGCTAGCTGTCAATTTATTGCTAACTAGCAAATTCTTCTTATCAAAATGTTGTTTTAATTTCTGAACACCAGAATTTTTGCAAACTTGACTATTTTTATCTATCCTTATGGCTTGATATGTTATCGATCTTTGCAAAATAGTATAAACCTGATAATAATGATTTGAAAAAATTGTCAAATATCATCATTAGCAATATTGTTAAGTAACAAAATCATGTTGTTATACATAATTAATTTAAAGTTTTCTTTTAATTTAAAGTGATTTTATAAATCATTTGTTTTCAAATAATTAAAATTTTCATAATAATGTTTATGTAATTCACTAATGCTAACGAACAGTCATATGTACATAATATGTATGTACTACATTAAAACTAGTTTATAATATCGGAAAAATTATTGAGTTAACTATCTCGAAAGAATTTGTTTACGCTTATTTTAAAATTTCTTTTAAAATAAATTTTAAAATAATTAGAATTTTTTGAAAAGCTTTTTAATTTCTTGAAAATTTCTGAAAAAATTTGAAAAAATACTTTTACTTTAAAATAATTTCAGTCTCTGAAATTAAAATAATTCTTGACTATAAATGGCACTTGGTAAAGACAAAGCTTTAATAAATTGTATTTCTATTAATTTTTTCATATTAATTCAAATTATAATTTCAATATCATAAAATTACCTTTTAAATTAATCTGATCAAAAAAATCCAATTATATTTAAAATAGTTTGATTATTTTATTCTTCAAACTTCAAAATTTCAAATCTTCAAATCAAATTTCAATTAAATTAACAAAATTAAAATATAATACATATTTTGTATTTTAAATAGTAAACACTTGTTTTAGCTGTTAAATCTGCATTTTGTATTTGAAAGTTGCAAAAAGCGTCAAGATTTGGATTTTAAATAAATCCTTTGGAATTAAATAGAAAGGTTTTATTTTTTATTATTTCTATTTAACTGAATGTAAATGAAAGCTTTAATCAGATAATGCTTCTTTCGATGTTTCCATTCAAGCAACAAACAAGTTTTACTTAATTAATATAGTTTCAATAAATTATTCGATCTGTGTTAAGTATTTTTCATACTGAGTGGTATTAATTAATAGATTGTACATATATTTAATGATGCTTTAATTTAATAAAACATGACGCTTTTAACGTGGAAATCATTTATCAAACTCTTCGCGTTTAGTTTTCATCAAAGAAGTACATAATCAAACAATTTAGTTATAGGTATTATGTTATTATGACAAAAATTGAAAACTGCAAGGCTATTAATAATGTAATGTTCGGTTTATGTGTTTGTCCTTTGTAATTTTAACAGCCGCTCATTGTTTGGGTCATTTACTTTAACACATAGCTATATTTACTAATATTATGTTAATTATAAACTCATAGATAAGTTCTTTCAACTTAGAAATCCAACACTAAAAATTCGGCGAAACAATCGGACGTATATAAGTGGTACATGAAGTATTATGTGTTATATCTTGAATTGGCTACCATCCATGTGATTATAAAAAATGTTCTTGTTGTAAGGTTATAAAATTTCACGCATTCAGTTTTTGCATTTACTGCAACAATATAATTTTCAAACATTCGTGCTAAAAGAACCATTTAAATGTTAAAATCTTCAACAGTCATCTCACTTTCTGGAAAAGTCCTCGGGCAACGGTTCTACTTTGAACTCGTTTTTTCAAGAGAAGTATCGCCTTCTTCTTTTTTACTTCACGCTAATTTTGGGTTTATAACCCCTGTATATGCTTGTATTCTCTTTAGCAAGTGTCAAAAAACAAATAAATTTGATAGGTAGCGATTAAAAATTGTACACTTTAAAGTAGTGGACCTTGTTAGAATTTGATATAAAAAATTTACTGGAGATTCTATCGAAAGTGTTAATCTAAAGTTAATTGCAAATTTTAATTGGTTTGGAACTTACAGGCATTCAAGTCCATAGTCTAGACAAAAAGTAGACGTGAAAGAGAACACTTTGTGTGGTCTAACCATCAAGTCGTTACCGTTTGGTTCTTCAGCAACTTGGAAACCGTACAAATGCATGCTTAAATTTTTATAATAACTTAAAAACCACAAATATTCCAGAAAATATTGTGACTCTCTTTGAGTTTGTTTGAAAACGTGGAAAATTTAAGTGCATTGTTGTTCAAATTAACGGTTTTTAGAAATGCAGTAAAATTTATTAGTATTGTTGTATATGTCGCTGACCCCATCAAAAGCTGAAAATAGTCGAGCAATAAAATGGTTAAGGTATTTTCAATTTAATTTTGTATTAAAGTAATAATTACTACTTGCATTTTTATAATTTTTTAAATAAAGATCATGAAAATTAATTGGAAAATTTATTGCACCACATTGACAGTTTTGATCAAAGATTTCTTTAATGACGTCGAGTTTATACGTAACTGTTTGATTGATTTGCGAGACTTAAACCACAGATACCATAGAATCACGTATGGTAAAACAGACCCGATGAATTTACAAATTACAATAAACTTTAGAAACTCAGATTTATAAACCGGTTATTAGGTTCGAGTGCAATGATTTTAAGGGTGTGCATCTCATCAAAGTTGGGTTCTCTTTTAGAGGGACATGGATTAAGTCCAATAACCCTCCTTAAAGTGCATTGAAACCACGCAAGGAGATTTAAGTTTAAAAACGAATTTCTAAAATTGGTATAGGCAGCCAATAATTGGCTTTTTGCAGTCGTTTTAAAATGGTAGTTAAACGATGCATATCTCCCGACATTTTATTTATTTAGTTATGTATTATACCAATGCCGTTTATTATAAAATATTTGCAAAAAAGCTTTATTAGACATTACTTTATGTCTCTCGATTCCAATTTAACAAGTTGTTGAAAGATTTCACAGAATTATGCCGACCATATCGTTTGAATTGAGTGAGGAACGCAGTTTGATAAACGACGAAGATTATCCATTTGGCTTATATTGAAGTTTCTCATGCTTAATAATAATATAATTGGCTTATTATTTCTTGAAGTAAGATTCTACATTGTTTTAACGTTTGCCAATATGCCTAGAAAATCGTTGACCAAGAACCATATTGTGGTTTCCGGTAATACGGATAAAAATAATAGGTTGAAGAGTTTCAGGAAATGTTGCAGGAAATGTTGTCAAAGAAAATTAAGAATGCGCTTTTCATATAGTACAGGTTTATGTACAATAATAATAATTTACGGAAACAAGTTAGTGGTGTTTTAAAGTTTAGGACACATAAATTTAAAAATAATATGTATATTGTCTGCATTGCATATAGGTATACATATAAAAAATAAATGCAAGAACCAAGTGATGTAATAATAAACGCATAAGCTCATTGACTGCCGCTGAGAGCAGACATGAAGACGCAGCTGGAGTTCAAGATTCTAAGGTCGAGGTCTAAGTTAACATTAAAAAAGCTCTGCATCACAAGTGGAAAGTTTATTTAAAAACCAAGAAGAAACATTTTTTCATATGAATTTATTTCTTCCCCACAGCTCATGCAGAAAAATGTTTTCGTTCGCTGTAGTTACTGCATTTTTCGAGTCAAAGAGCTTTGTTCGTATTTTTCTAGTAGAACCTATAATTATTTTAATATTGGAGGGTTTTGCTTTCAAACGCTAATTAACTTTAACTCATCGTTTAACAGTACAATTAAATTTTAATAAGCTTTTACTTTGTAATTTATGACTTATAAAGAATATACACACGACTCGGAATACTCGGAAATTTTTCTGGAGTTTTGAACCCAAGATCTGGGATGGTAAAATTTTTAATTTACCATAAAATTTGGAGACATTACACGAACGAATTTTCATAATCGGATTATTTAATATAGATGTGGGTCTCGGTGGGATTTAACATTCTTGAAAAAAGATATTTTATTTTTTTAACCCCTAAATTTAGTGAAACGACAAACGACAGGTAGAATTAAACAGGAGTCGCTCTGGTAAATATCTGTAACAAATCGCTGAAGCCGAGCATGTGGTATTTTAGTTTTGAAAATTAAAATTTTTGTATTTGTTTATTTCGATTAAGTGAGAAAAATTCTTTCCTGGTGCTCTGGTTGTTATAAATCGATCAGGGAGGTGTTAGCCACCGTTAACCTGAATTAAGTTCGACTTAAAATTAGAAGTTAATTATTATTTTCTATTTATTTTTAATGAAGTGTTGAATTTCGCTTTGAAGTATTGAACAGGTCACGTTCGGGCATATCAATCGTTAAAATTGTTTTATTTTTTGAGAAATACCTAACCGATGTTTAAAAAATTAATCTATCAATAATAAAATTCTATATGCATCTCTAAAATTAATCATAAAAGTTATATAATTTTTTGGTTCCTGTTTCGGCGAACACCTATAATATTGGATGCATTGAACTTGAATTTGTTTTTTAAGAACTGTAAATTATTGTTTTTTTTCAGTAGGTAATACGTCGTTCGAATCTCATAAACATTGCATCACTTTTTGCTATCTGCAGAACCTATAATTTTTCCTTTGATTTATGCATTACCTAAACCGTCTTTCGGAAATTGACGCTAACGAAGGTCGCTGACTTATTTTTTTGATACAAGTACATAACGCGATCATAAAATTTTATGATTTAGTCGATGTTGACGTTAGTATTAATTGTAGGGTATAGATAGTTACGATTTAAATCAAACGAAATATTGCACTTTTTTAGGCATGGATTTTTGCTGGAGCTATAACTTTAACGAGAAATTTAATGCCACGGGATAGAGTCAAATTTTTAAAACTTGTTCTAGCAGTTTTTCCTAGGCTTTTTTAAAGTTGCACAAAAATAATTGTTTATTAAACTTTATAAGTTTACTTGAGGTTAAATTAATAATTTAATATCTTTATCATACAAATTCAATAATTTACCTAATTTTCAAAGTTATCGATTTTTATGGATTTTAATATAAGTAGGATATAATTGACAAGTTTTAATTTGATTTAGTCTCGTCAGATGGGTATAAGAGTTCAAATTTCGATAACCTTAAAAATGCCAAAAAATTCTTATTTAAAAGCACTAAAAATTACAAAAAATGCCCTTAAAAATCCTTAAATATTGCATTGAAAATAAAAAGAAACCGCATAAAAGTTAAAAATAAAAATTTTCAAAATCTAGGCTCTGATTACATTCCAATAATTAAGCGTCGTTCTCAGCCAATTAACCACAACATAGCATAGCATAACTTAACATAGCACTACAAAACAAAATGGTATCGATTGATTTGACATAATTAAATTAACTAATTATATAATAATAAATTCGCGATAACTGTACTAATTATGGTACAATACAAATTATTATTACTTTCTGACGTTTACTTTCAATTTCTACCAGCGCCTTCCTATTAATTCGTTGGTATAATAGGTAAATTCATAATATACTTAAAATCGTTAATGCTTTGTTATGTTATGTTATGCCAAATTGGTCATTTGTCAATTTGAACACACACATAAGTTTCAATGTATTTTAACTTCTGTGCTAAGCTATGCTATGCTATGTTGTGTCACGTTAATTGGCTGAGAACGCTACTTTAAGATGAAAATTAATAAATATTCACGTATCTGTTTTGGATATTTTCAAAACTAGTAAATTTAAAAAACAGTCAAAATTTGATATTTTTTTATTTAATTTTTGTTAAAAATATATTTTTTTTATATTAGGAGAAAAATAATAAATGTCAAAATTTTAAAAGAGTCAACATTTTGAATTTAAAAGAATTCAAAAACTAATAGAAAAAATTAAAAAAAACTTTAGGGGAGACTAGGGAGGCATGATACATCGGGAGGCTTGAGACACATTCGTATTTTACGTTATATTATTGGTAAGAGATTCACTAGAATCTTCACTAGATCCACTAGTGACTAGTAGATCAACTACAATCCATGTTTCACCTATACTGAATCTCTTACCAATAACATAACGTAAAATAAGAATGTGTTTCAAGCCTCCCGATGTATCATGCCTCGATCTTAGATCGAAACCGATAAAAATGTATAATATAAATTAAGTTTATCATATTTTCAATCGATTCCGAATTAATCCTCATTTCTTAGAGCTAATCATCGCGTAAGGTAAAAAGACCGTTTTCCAGAAAGTGTAAATAAGGAAGGGGTAAATGCAATAACCAACCATTCAGATGCGTTTTATAATTTATAGTTGTACAGAAGATTACATTTAGTTATATTTGATTAGTTGTTTGTTTTATTAATCTGCCTCTCCCCCAGATTAATCTTTTAATCTTCTTAGAGCTTAATCTAATAATTAATCAAAAATATATAAAATTAACAATCACATGTTGTTACGGATGAATACCTGATAGAAATATTTGTTTATGCGTTATTGGCATACTAAGGGGTATTCCATACTCTTCCAGATTCGGTGCGTACTGAAAAGACTGAAAAATGTCTTAAGTTTTAAAAAAGTGAAAAACCAATCACAGAACATACAGGGTGGCCCCCGGATACACTTTACATAATTTCAGTGGTGATAGAGGATACTATTCTAAGAAAACTATTTAACAAAATTTTTTTTCTAAATTCAAACCCTCGAGAGTTAGACCTCCTTAAAGCATTTTGTTAAATTTCCACTTTCACATGGCCGTAGCTCGGAAAATATTGATTTTTCAGTAAAAATGATCAAGTGCTTTTTTAAAGAGCGTGAAATAATCTACAAAGAAGATTTATACATTTTATTGTCTAAATTCAACGGCTTTTGAGTTATGAAAAAAAGTAAGTAAAAAAATGTGGAAAATTTTAATCTTTTTTTTTGTTTTTTTAAAATCGCTGCATCTTCTAAACGAAACATTTTACAAAATATCTGACGCCCCATTTCGGATAGGAAATTTAACGGACTATAACTTTTGTTTAATAAAATTTTTTGAAAAACTAATTTATTTCACAGAAAATAAGAAAATAATAAAAAAAGCAGCTACAAAATAAAAAATTAAATTCACAAAATTTTAAGTTTTATTGAAAAATTATTTTATTAATTAAGTTTAAACTCTTACATTACTTAAGTAAATGTTCAAAACAACCATTTTCATTTTGAATTCGCACAATTTAGGCTTCAATTAACATTTCTTTTAAATGAATTAATTTTGAAATATTGATCGAAAGAGGTGGAACTATTAATGGGTCAGCAAGATCTCCAGATTTAACTCCTCTTGATATATTTTTTGGTGTGCTGTTAAAGCGTTGATGTACAGTAACAGATTAAAGGCTGATACCAGAGACGAATTAATAGACAGAGTAACGAATGCTATAGTAGCTCTTAACGAAAGAGGAAATATTATAAATAATAATATACAACATCTCTTAAAACGATCACGACTGTGTATTGAAAATGAGGGTGGTCATTTTGAACATTTACTTAAATAATGTAATGGTTTAACCTTCATTAATAAAATAATTTTTCAATAAAAATAAAATTTTTGTGAATTTAATTTTTTGTTTTGTAACAGCTTTTTTTTATTATTTTCTGATTTATTGTGAAATGGATTGGTTTTTCAACAATTTTTACTAGACAAAAGTTGTAGTCTATTAAATTTCCTATCCGGTATGGGCTATCAGATTTTTTGTAAAATGTTTCGTTTAGAAGATATAGCGATTTGAAAAAAACCAAGAAAAAAAAAGTTCAAAATTTTCCACATTTTTTTTACTTACTGTTTTTCATAACTCGAAAGCCGTTGAATTTAGACAATAAAATGTATGAATCTTCTTTGTAGATTTTTTCACTCTCTTTAAAAAAGCACTTGACCAGTTTTACTGAAAAATCAATATTTTCCGAGCTATCACCATGTGAAAGTCGGAATTAAAAAAAGTGCTTTAAGTACGTTTAACTCTCGAGAGTTTCAATTTAGAAAAATAATTTTGTTAAATATTTTTCTTAGAATAGTGTACTCTATCACCACTGAAATTATGTAAAGTGTATCCGGGGACACCCTGTATAAACATATCTTTTGTTTTAAGAGCTGGGGGTCTCAGTAATTATAATACGGAATGAGACATTTCACGCATTTCGCCGTCTCCGTTTTGTCGTCGCCCGAATTATTACTTTTAATTTTATGTTGTACAATCGGAGATTCCTATAACTTAACAGCAAGTTGATCCGATCTTTATACAACTGGCCCTTGGAAGTACAACACTTTAAATAATATAAAGCTTAAAATTAATACAGCATATTTACACTAAAATTTCCAATTTTTGATTGAAAAAATATCCAATGTAAAAAATAAATAATTCTAATATTATTGTATCATTAATCTGTTTATGTTTAAATTTTTATATTGTAATCTATATTTAAAAATTTTTATGTTTGCTCCCCATTTTTGACATTAAAAAATTAAATATTAAATTTCCAACAGCGAATTAGCATCAGGTGTTAATAAACAATTAAATAATTAGATAATAACTACATCAATTTTTATGGGTAAATCAATACCGACTAGAAAGATTGCACCAAATAGTATTTTATTGCATAACAAAATTATAATAAAATCATATTGTTGCTGATCCCATCGAGCTGGATTCAACACCAGCGGCCCACCGGGAAAGTCTCAATTTCTTTTCGGGCGTATAAAATAAAATTTAAACAAAAGTAAACTAAAAGCTGCAATGAAAAGAAGTTACAAAAAACCAAGATGCAACATTAGTAGTTTTTTATTCTGGACTATTGTACAGCATTGTTCAAATATCTTCAGGTCACATCATAATGAAAAACAAGTAACATCAGTACCGAACTTGACAAATCAACAAGTAAACATTGAAAACAATATTGCCTAACATATAATTAGACCTTAGGCAAAAAGAGTCATTAGCACGTGCGAGTTTTGAAATTTCCTAAAAATATTATTGTTTGCAATAGCACGAGGTTACCAGTATTTACTTTTCCAAAATAAACACAAGAGTTTTAGTAGTTTAATGCCACTCATTTAGGAACATACAATTAAAGGTATATAAAATATTATACCATCATCTTAGAACCAAATTGTTTTAAATTCTATTCTGGAATAAGTGTACTGCTCGAGATACAAAATAAAAAAAGTAAAAAAATAAAACCGATTTACTAACAAACCACACAGCTTAGGATGAGAATGATAAACGCTTTTTTTCACAAAAGAAAAGGTTTGAATTAGATACATTGTAATCCCTATAATCGTCTGGTGCAAGCTTTACTAAAACCAACAAGAATTTTATTTCATTTTTTTTATACAAATACATCATAATATTTATAATAATATACGGAATAACAAAATTCGAATTTTCATTTATACTATTAATATTAATATTAATATTATGCGGTTATAATTTAAATAATCAATTGATTAACTTGGAAGATTCTTGACCTGTAATTAAATTTTTCTATCGGCGCCGTTTTACACCAACAAAGAAAATTTTAAATGTACCGATAAATCTATCTATATACCCACATAATTAATGGTAATGGTGGTCTAAGATTACACAATAAAAATTTCTCCTGGTGTAGAAGATATTTTACTAAGAGCTGGTATATCTTTAGTTCTTGAGAGTGTTACCACTTTATGCTTGCCTGCATGCACACCAGATGCCTTCTTTACAGAAGACGAGGACGGGTACGTTTTATCCTAAACTTATGCATGAGATTCCATATAAGGAGAAACACACTTGCACACAGGTGCATATCATAAATAATAATCACAGTGATACATTCCTCGGACAATGCTAGTAAAATGCAATTTTTGTTTACTTATACTCTTCCACATATAATTTCAACACACAAAATTTTAATATCTATAATTGTTTGTAAATTTTATGAACTCTAGAAATCTTTTGTAATAGTTCAACAGTAACAATAGCTTAGAAACTTGGAACGAACGTGCAGGGCACAATAGAAATTTAAGGGACGACCCTTAACTTCCCTTAAGAACACTTGACTAAATCATAAATTTTTTACACACTGTTTACTTAATCAGTGTCAGTTGTAACGACTTAACTATATTCTTTAAATTTTTACAGCTTTGGTATCATTTTATCTTTTTAAAATAATTTTGTGAAAGTTTTTTCTTAGTTGGAACCCGTAATTAACATAGTTAAACCCAAATGTAATAATTTTTCGAGTTTTCATCGTTGGGCGTTGTTAATGACCCTTGATAATGATCTAATCTAATCAACTACAAGAAGAATTCTTAGATGTAAAAATACGTGACAATTTAAAAACAGTTAACTTTATTCCAAAATGAAGTTAAAATTTAAAAGTGATTTTTGGGATGATAGAGAAGATGACTTTTGCTTTCTAGTTTAGATTAACCAAAATCTGCAAATCCTTGATACAATTTCAATATGGTAGGTTAATTGTTATAGTTATCTGACCGATAAGCGTTTTAACAACGAAATTAGTATCACAAATTACTTTTTTAAATAGGTTAATTCTAATTATAGAGATGCGTATTTTAAAGAGTAAACTTGATAACGTAATTGTGCCATATATTCCGGATGCGATTGGATGGTCCGGAAAGAGCAGGCGTAATGTGGGTTTGATAAAAATTGAATGATAGGCTTCGGAGGTATACAAATATAAAAAATTATGTAATATATAAAGAAAGGTGTACAGCATTATGATTGATACTATTATCAGGGGAATAAATTTAAAAAAATACGATCTAATCCAATTTTGAAAAAAGCTGAAGGTTTCGACGTAATATCGATATAATATACAATTTTCACACTTAATAACCTATATATTATAAAATACCTTATATGAACTCAGGAATCAGGTTTCCTTATTAGCAATACTTTACTAATCTAAAATCGATTTAGAGTTAAATTCTTTAAATGACATGGTAATAATTAACCATTAACTTGTAATAGGTAGATAATTAGTTTAAGTCTTCAAAAAAATTTTTAATTTGGTTTGTTATAATGTTAGATATTTCTGTTTTATTACTAGACACTAATTTCTAATTAAAATTTTAAGAGAATATCAATTTTTGTGTCTTTAGCGTACAACAGAATTTAATAATAACTATAGAATGCTAGTCAGGTTATATAATTTCTCTCACTAAAATGGTCATATGGAACGGAACGGGTTAGTAGATGATAATGAAGCTTTGTCGTATATTTAAAATCGAGGTATCGGAAGTTATAATATCTTTTATGAATACAATGCGTGGGCGATGGAATGGAATTTTGATATACTGACCCACTATTTAATTCAAACAAATTTTAATTTTACTCAAACTAGGTACTATTATACAGTTAAAAAAATAAAAATTAAATTTATAATTAAATAAGTAAAAATTTATAAGTATTACCCGTACAAAAACTTTCATAGGTGTAGAATCTATCAACGTGATACAGCTGCTCGAAAACTATATATGGATAGGTACTTACTAAAATACTTTTAAGTACTGTGTATGTACGAGTACATATATTTCGGAATATCATTTTTCAACAATAGGTAAAGTAAGAGGGCCCGTTAATTTTGGGATCAGTTGTATAAATAGTTAGAAAGCAACGTGCAAATCTCCATTATTAGAATTATAATCGAATTAATGAAATTATGGAGTGGAAAAACAAAATAAGATCACCAAAGATAAAAAGTTTGAAATGAAAACTTGAAAAAAAAAAATAATGAAAACTTTCTAATAAAACGAAGCAAAATTTTCTTCATATTTTTTAAATCCAAATCAAAATTTTTATTAATTTTTCATGTATAAATAGGAATTTCCGTAACATCAACTAGTTAGGAAGATTAAAACTTTCATATCTTATTTAAAAAATTTATAATAAAATAAAAATTTTCCAGAATAAAATATCAAATTTACAAAATACTTTTAAAGTATTTTATTCCTTTGTTTAGTTTCTTTAAACCAAACTCGATTAGAATTTTTCCTAGGAAAATTAGCATTGCCTAAATCGCCTAATTTCGATCGATTTAGCCTGAAATCTGGTTTCCCCTATTCGCGAATTACCTTACCGTTGCCAAATGTCAACAATTTTTTTTCGATAATTCACAACTCAAAACACAAAAAGAATGCAAACGTTTGGTTTATAAACAAAACTTATAATACCAACTATACGTATTAGATTAACTTAATATTCTTCTGCATGGTGGCGTTCGCTTAATATAAATCGCGAATAACATAGTTATTTTCAAACGTTTCAGCATATTATAATATTTAGATTGCATAAAAATATTTTAGAATAGATATAATTTCTGAAATTTGAATATTCTTCTGGCAATACCTAACTGACACAATTGACTTAATTTCATAATTTCATTGCTATTATAAATTTTAACTTATTTTATTGTTAGAGCTCTAAAAGAATGTTTTATGGTAATGGTCATAAATATTTTTATGAAGTACTGAAGTCTATAATCGTAAATAAATAGTTATGTTACGATACCAATAATTTACATTATATAATTACACCGGTAAATTAAATCGTTTAAAAATCTAAACATCTGATGACAAAGTCTTATATCCTTATGGCTTAACTTAAATGAACTTGAATAATTTCTTGCAATAACAATTATACATTGAAATGAGTACTTCTTCCTTATATTCTAATCAGCAGGCATTTAAATATCGGGTAATAAAATAATTTCGAAACCGTTAACCGGCTAATATTTTAAAGCAGTTTAGTTTTACTGCATATGAACTTGAAACATAAAAAGCTTTGTAGGCGGTTAAATAATGAATTTTCTGTGCCGACTACCAGCAACCTTTTCAAACTGACAGACAATCGAATTGCATTTCCACGAGTCTCTTGGGCCATAAATATTGTTGTCATTGGATCAGAAGCTGACAGCGCTTAGTTTACATTAAGTAGGTTCGAATGTTCCATTTTTAAGTAAAATATTTGGGCGATAAGTATCTAGCTTAACCAAAACTACATTTTCTTTTGATCTCCAACATAATTGTCTATTTGTACAAATATGTATTCAAAAAATTAGTAGGACCGTATAAATTCGAGATAAAATCGATACCTATTTTCAGTTATTATAAAAATTGATGTAGAAAGTTACTAAATCACAAATTATCATTAACTGGATGCAAAACAATACCTGATTATCGTAAGTAGAATAATGTGAGCCTACATGTACAAATCGAAGTAATAACCAGGTGAAAACACTAATAAAATAAAAAAAAATTATACCTATGTGTATTCCACTGTACACTATTAGGATAACATAAATGGTTGCCAGTAGTTTATTTAAAACTTCACAAAATATTACATTTATCTACCTGTTGCACGTGAAATACCTGAATAAAGAGGTATTGTTTTTTTACGAACATTATTTGTATTCGATAAGTAAGTGAAGAACTCAGGTAAATTTATACCGACATCGATTTCTGCTCGCCTGGTAGTTCTAACCCGATGTTAAAAGCGAATTTCAACAGGTGTTAATTAACTTTCCTTAATTATATAATTTTGAGTTTCGTAACAGACACATTTGAAGGTCAGTCACATTACAGTAAAAGCTCGGTAAAATATAATTTTCATCAATGAAGTCTGAATGAAGTGGTATAATGAAAGGGAAAGTAGTAGTAGAAAGAGGCAAGCAAATTATGGGTAGGTCAAGTTCACGGTTACACATTTAAATAAATTTGAATGAAAGTGTTTGCATTTGATTTATTAAATTTGAAATATTATTTTTGATTATTCTAAATTATTTCAAAGTTACCTGAACTTTTTTTGCTAACAATGAAACCACATGGCTTTAGAGTGGATTCGTGGACATTGCTCTCATTTCAATTAATTTTTTTTTCTTGAAATGCTTTTGAAATATTTGTGAATTAAATAATTTTGCAATATCGTCTATGGAGTATTAATTCATGCTCTACTTTATTTTTCCGCTGTTCTAATTCAATCGTTATTTTTAAAAATTTTAAATTATAAAAACTCCAAAACTTTTCCTTATTGAGAACACTATCCTGTTCTCACAATTAAAATATTTTATTATGAAGTTGTATTCTTTTGGTTACTATTCTTTCTTTTTATTCTACATAGAAATGTATAATATCTATTAAATAATTACTGGCAGGTAATACTGCATCATAACTGATTCGACTCGCCAAGAAACCAAGTTCGTTAAATCGTAAAATTGGATCGAGATGTAATCATTCTTATGTAACGCAATTAAGGCGTGTGAAAAACTCAATTTAAAAAACATTTAATTGAAAATAGACGTTAAATTCGTCAATCTATGACTACGTCTTAATAAATACATCATTAAAAATGCAAAGTACGAAGAGATGATATCATACACGGAAAGTTTAATTTAAAATCCTTTACCCACATTGATTAAAATTATAGAGATTAATTATTAATTAGTTATTCCAAATACATATAAGAAATGCATGTATAGGTACATATCTTTTTGAAGTAATATTAATAACAGCGATTCAAGATTCCATTCATAATAGGTATCTTATCTAAAAACCTTCTCAGATGTTTTATTATTTCCTAATGATGTTTCAAACACACAATACATTACTATATTATTAAAGCTTGTCTGAAGTAATCCGATCAAGTTAATCAATCACATATACATGATCGTTAACATCCAAACCAGTAGATCTTGTTTGATTCCATAATAATGCAATTATAAAAGTATATTATATTCTTACAGTAAGGAAAACTGTTACTTTTCGCTCCTTTCCGATTTAATTCTATTTTGCTTATTAATTATTCACGGTTTTCTGAATTATTTATGTAGTCCTTACCATACCTGTGACCCAGTTAAGTGACCGATATATATATATCAGTGGTAGGTAAGGACAAAGGATCCTTTCTTATTAAGAGAACATACCATAAAAGAGATGTAAACATTCCATGCATGGAGGCGGTCACAGCTATCGATCGGAGGCGGCGTAAAAGTATCCCAGTTCATTCTTCCATTTATCAAAAGCTTTTGTGAAAGTTTTCCTTTACACGCAATAACAAAAAATATATTGCGGTAGAAATCAAGATGAATGAGTAATCATAAGTCAAAAAAATGCGTAGAATTCATTGGCCTAGATTTTTAACAATCTATTGTTAACAGATAAATAAGTACCAATAATCTATTTTACGCCGATGAAGAAGGAGGCAGGTTACATTGATGTAAATTATATTTACATTACAAACCAAACCATTACTTACCTGTTAGGTACCATCAAGTATAAAATATGTACACATGTGTTCACATAATCACAATATAAATGGTGTAATTTGTAAAAAGTCAATGTCCCACACCTCATACGTATAATTTTCGATTTAATCAAAAAATAAAATAATATAATTTTCTTGTTTTATATTTTATGTTAACTGCTTTGAATGCACGTTTTACATTGTCATTTAATTGAAAATTTAATAAGCATCGTAATTTATTTAAAATGACTGAGTTGTACCAGCAAGAAATAAATTGTTTATTTTTTCACGATTTCTCAATTGAAAGAGTGAATGCATTTTTTTACCAAGTTAATTAACCGGTAGATACTTAAAGACAACCATCACACAGAGGTAGGCAGATAATTTAATGGGCACTTCTTTATGGAAGATTCTCCAGCAAACTGGTAGAACATTTTTTGTTTGTAAATTTTCTTATTTTTCCAATCAAACAATTTTGAGATTTTTTAAACTAGTTTCATAATATAGACATTTATTCATTCGCATTTAATAATATAATAACTCGGAAGAAAATTAGCAAACATGCAAATAATGTTTTTGCATTTTGCAAAATAATCAAACATAATCATACTTTATTGATAAAAACTAGAAAATGAAATAACCTTGTCTGGGGTCGCTCTACAGGTTATTATTACTTCCTAGTTATCAGGAGAACCGCCTCTACATAGAGGTTGTACAATTGGAAAATAAATATGTACATTAATTTGTATTTTTAAAGGTTCAATAAAAAAGTAAATTTGCTTTGAAGAACAAAATTAAAAATAAACTATTGAGTGCCTCATCCATCAATTATTCATTATCGAACGAACACCTTTAATTAAATTATCTGATGTAGTGCGTTGCACTTTAATCGTGAACGCCCGCTAATTGATTATGAACAAACCTTTTTAATTAAAATAATTTTTCTTTTCATTGTATAATAAATACTTAAATTTTAAATTGCTTCGTGTCTTATTTTCATTTAGGAAAACTTATAATGCATAATAATATACACTATGGGAACTTATTATGGCAAACACGTTATTGTGGTGTAATATTCAAAAATAAAAAGGTTTTGGATTAAAAAATAACATTTTATTTGGGTTTATTTTGGGAAATATCGTAGCCGAGGGGTTAAAAAGCAATTTAACCAGATTATTTCCTAATAAAAATTTCTTCCAATTATTGCATCGGTGATTTTTTGTGTTTATGATTTCAACATGAACTATCTGCAGTGAGTAGGCAAACCATTTGTCCAAAGCCAAGATGACTTACTAGAGAAACTATTAATAGTAGGGTTTAAGACAAAATTACCGAGTAATGCTTACAATAAGAATTATGGCTTCAGTGAGTAGAGCAATTGGGTTTTAAAAAAAAAATATATTCCATAATTTAATAATTGTTTGTTCTTCTATTAGCATACAGGAAATCAATTTTAAGTTGAAACATTTCTGACCCCCATATTTATTTGTCGGTTGTCGATTTTACACTTGAATCGTTTTCAGTTGGAAATCAAGTTAAAAGCATAAGCAATTAAATATTTGAAATCTCCGCAATACATAAGTACTTCTTGGAATGAGTACGAAATGTCAATCAAAACCCAGAGTTCGACATCAGCCAATGTGAGTAGACCGGTATTGTATTCTTCGGTATGTGAATAGTTTCAAATACACAATTCGCGGTTGACTGCAACAACTCTCGAAACATTTATACCACAATATTTCGAACATAAAAAAGATACTTGTTTTGTTCTTTTTTTCTGTTGTAAGTTTTGTACTTTAATTGAAATTTTCATTTTTATGTTACTTATATAGTTTTCTAGATCTTATTTTGTATTCTTTTATTTTTATCAATATTATATCCTCGTTTTGTTAATTATTGTTTTGATTTTAATCATTCAATTTATGTTTTCTTTTATTAGCGATAGAGAAGAAACAGTATTGTCGGTCAATTATCAGAAAAATCAAGCACATCATTAAGCCAATTTTAAGAGTTAATATTTTTATTCTAAATTCAGTGTTGGTAATAATTTTAATAAAAATTGATTTTTTATTATTTTAGAATGATACAATTACCTATTTTTAAAATGGACTTGGTTACTTATGTTTTTCACTTGCTTGATTGCAAAATGAACCGCAAGTGAATTCTGCAATCAAGTTTATAAAAAATTTGCTTTATGTATCTATACCATAATATGCTATTTTGTATTGCCTTCTAAGAGCTGTTCCATGGAATGATCTGGTTTTCTTTAATTTTCTTTTATCCAGGTATTTAATATAATCATGAAAATTAATTGATTTCTTTCTATCTAGTTATAAAAAGATAATATATCTTTCAACACAAAAAAATACAATATAAAAACCAAAAACATTGCAGATATTATAGATATATAATATATACATATAGTAATATGCAGGTACACAATGGTAATAGTTATAATTTACATGATATAGATAGATAGATGATAGATGGTACATAGAATAGATATTATGTAAGTCACTGTAGATGGAACAGAAAAATATTACTATAATCACACAATAGATAACTCCTTGAATCATTGAGTCTTCTTGAACTTGAGTAGGGTTGGCTAGGGAATTGTAAGGTAGATATATATAGATATAATACTATGATCATCAATATAAAGAAGAGTAATAGCAATCTCATTCAAAAATGATCCAATTCGCGAAAAACTAAAAATTTACAAATTTTACAGTAAAAAGATAATTTTTACTAATTTATAAATATTCATACAAAAAATTAAATTATTTTTTTAATATGAGTATATGACAATATCATAATTAAACACCATTTACATAATATAATATTAAATTTGCGAAATATACTATAGGGTAGACTATGCACCACAGAGAATTATTATACCGCCAATCTTTCTTCTTCTTGTGTTTGATAGTAGAAGAAGAACGGGAACTTTAAACGCATTCCAGATAATTATTAAGAATGCGGCATGATTGTCGTTATGAACTATTATTATAGTTGTTATAGAACCCTTTTTGAGAACAAAACTGGAAATTTCTGAGCAGTAAAGTGGATTTTTTTCAAATGTGCTGATTTAGATCTTTTTCACGTTTACCCTAAAAACTTTTTCTATAAAATATTTACATAACTATATCCTTATGGAAGCAAATACAAACACGCGTATTACAATGAACTTCCTAAATTGCCTATAATGGATTTTTAAACAACAACACTAAAATTATATTTATTTATTGTGTAGAACATTGATCGATAATTTTATTATAAATCCAGCATGAGTGAACGCACCAATCAGCTATTTAATTTGCACGTCATCAAATTATTTAAATAAAAATAATATAATGTACTTGCCAGTAAACAATAATAGTTTGATAGAAAAACTTCATCATGTTAGACTAGAATGCATTATATAGAAAATCAATATAATGTAAGATTTACTGATTTTATTATTTATTTTTAGCTGCAAAAATGTTTTATTTCAAATTTAAAAAATTTAGCAAAACTAATTTTTTTGTTTTTCTTTTAGGTCGCCTCTACTTTTTCTATTAATTTTATTCACACTACTAGGAAATATTTTAAGTAAACACGTAAGTATTGTTTCAATTTTTTCAATTTAAATATAACATTTTTTGTTTTTTCTTTATTATACGTTTAAAGGATGTGGTACCATCAGCTTTTAATAATAAAATTACATTCTTTTACGACTTGTGGTCTGTAAATAACATTACACTTATTACAAGCTTCTGCAAATTGTATTCTAAAATACAATTCATAAATCACATTTTATTGCTGATTATTATTTATGTTTAAAATAAATCTTGCTTCTATTTTTCCAAGGATTATATTGGCAAAAATATTAAAAGATTAAAACCTGAGGTACATAGAAATGGAAATATCGTATTTATTTACAGCTAAAATATTATAACATGAGGAAAATGTTAAGTCTTCTTTAGCGATTTTTACATCTAGTCAAACACAGGAAGTGATTAAGAAATACTAAAAATAAATATACCTGTTCTAAAAATTAATGATCGTATAGATTTAAAGGCGCCGAACTACAAAATTACCACCGGAAATTCAGAGAGGATGTTTTTGTAGATTGGAAATGCACAATTTCATTGTCCTTCCTCATTTTAATGTTTTTCTGGAATGTATGATTTATGTTGCAGCATATACGTCACCATCGAGATAGATTTAAAAGACAGCAAGGAGCACACTTATATCTTCCAGGCACTTTTGTAACCAGCGAAGGTGAAGGTCCTGATAATGGACCTTGGGGCGGTTGGTCTGAACCAAGTCCATGCAGTAGGACGTGCGGAGGTGGAGTTTCTACACAACAGCGACAGTGCCACTACGGCTACGAATGCCAAGGGCCATCACGAAAACATTTCAGTTGTAATACGCAAGTATGTACATCTTTTTCTATTCACTTTTGAAACTTTCATCTTATTCTGAATTTCCTAAATTTTATTTTTTACCAGGATTGTCCTGATCTAAGCGACTTTCGATCGCAACAGTGTTCGGAATACGACAGAATACCATTCGAAGGTGTTTATTATCAGTAAGTAATTTTTGAAAAATTGAATTTTGAATTATTTTACAAACAAATTGTTTTGTAGATGGATTCCTTACACAAAAGCGCCCAATCCTTGCGAATTAAATTGCATGCCTCGAGGTGAACGCTTTTATTACAGACATAAAACCTATGTAGTTGATGGCACTCGGTGTAATGATGAAAATCTCAACGTTTGTGTTGAAGGAGTATGTCAGGTTAGTTAGTCGGTAATAAAATCTCAAATCCGCAATTACAATCAAAATTATATATTTTTACAGCCCGTTGGTTGTGACATGATGTTAGGTTCAAATACAGTCGAAGATCCTTGCAGACAATGCGGTGGAGATGGTTCAATGTGCAATACAGTAAGCGATGTCTTAAACATGCAAGATTTACAAGTTGGTTATAATGATATTTTGTTAATTCCTGGAGGAGCAACTAATATACGTGTTAAGGAATCTGGACCTTCAAATAATTATTTAGGTACTTTCGCATTGAAAATTTAAATATTATTGCTCGGCAATAATTACAAAACTAATTTTTAGCTGTTAGAAACACCAGTGGATATTACTATTTAAATGGGAATTGGAGAATCGATTTTCCGAGAACGCTTGATTTTGCAGGTTGTAGATTTCATTATGACAGATCCCCACGAGGATTTTCAGCTCCAGACAGTATCACATGCTTAGGACCAACTTACGAGCCATTATTCATAGTAGTACGTAGTAAGAACATTTTTTTGTATTACTTATAAAACAATTGTTAGTGCACATAGAGTGTGAAAATTTATTTTTTAGTTACTTTATCAAGACGTGAACGTAGGAGTTGAATATACCTACAGTGTTCCCATAGGAATTCTTCCAGGTGATGGAACTGAAACTTATGCTTGGACATTTGACGCATTTTCTCCCTGCAGCGCTACCTGTGGAGGAGGTAGATATATAATTTTAATAAAAATAAAAACGTTGTTATTAATTTATGACCATCAGGTGTGCAATATCGAAATGTGTCGTGTGCCGGTCGAAGAACCTTAGAACTAGCAGATCGCAGTTTGTGTGATGTGAATAACGAGCCACCAACAGCTCAACGTTGTAACGATCAACCTTGTGACCCACGATGGGCAGTAAAACAATGGGGAAGATGTTCGTCCAATTGTGGAAATAATGGGGTACAACTTCGTCAAGTTTATTGTGAACAAATAATAGCAAATGGAATAGCCAGTATCGTAGACGATCAGTATTGCATAAATGTTCAAAAACCAATTTCCGAACAACCATGTAATCAGGGTTTAATTTGCGCCGAATGGCATATAGGCCCTTGGAAACCGGTATGTTCTTAATAAAAAGATTATTTTCTCTTAACAAATCGATTGTTTAGTGCGATCATCTTTGTGGAGACGGTTATCAATCGCGAAAGGTTACATGCTTCAAAAAATCAAATGGAAGAATTGAGGTTCTAGATGAGTCTTATTGTGAGCAAAAGCCCGAAACTCAGCAGATGTGCAATTTAAGACCTTGTGATGGAGTTGATTGGGTTACTTCCGAGTGGACTGGGGTAAATTTCACAATTTTATTTTATTTTTTATTATTCATAAATATGTTAATTTTTTTAGTGCGAAAACAATTGTGGACTGGCAAACGAAACACGTCGTGCTATATGTTCTTCAACAAAAGGTGAAATTTTTGCTGACGATTTGTGTGCAGATCTACCCGTTCCGGTATTAGTTCGACAGTGCAAAAGTACCGATAGTGCATGTAACTTTCAATGGTATTCTTCACAATGGAGTGAGGTGAATATTGCAAACATAATAAATATAATAAAAATAGTAATATTGTAACAGAAGTAGTATGTGTTTAGTGTTCTGCCAAATGCGGCAGTGGTGTCCAAACTAGAAAAGTATTTTGTGGTAATCCAATTGCTACAGGAATTAAAATAGTAGATGACAGTAAGTGTAATCCAGAAAAGAAAGAAGAAAGTATTATGCCTTGTACTGCTGACAAAAAACAATGCAAGGGAGAGTGGTTCACGGGTCCATGGTCACAAGTAAGTATTGTGTAAAACAATAGTGTAATGGTGTAATACAAATACATTTTAGTGTTCCAAAGAATGTGGTGGTGGAGAACAAATGCGTAAAGTTATCTGCTTAAGAGATAACGAAACTGTTTCTGCCAATGAATGTGATCCAGAAACAATAGCGTTTTCTAGCGGAGAATGTAATACACAGATTTGTCCTTCAGGTATAGTAATTGCAATTATATGTGATTACAAGTTAATCAGTATTTCTTGTAGAGGTTACAACTGTATCTGAAAGTCCCGACCAAAAAGGAAGTACTGAACTTCCTGGAGAAGTATCTGTAGCAACTCCTGCAGAAGGCACCAGTGACGAAGATTATAAGTATGTAGAGGAATATGACGAAACATGTGATGACGGTGAATGGGTTGATGAAGACGAATCTGTCACACCTCAGGTTAGTAAATACAATTAACAGGAGTTATAACATTAAGTGATATGTTTAATAGAGCCCAGCACCAACAGACGACAGTATGTCAGTATTAAATGATGAGCCAATGTTTGGAGACGACCCAGAAGCAGGCTTAGGAAATGATCTTGACATCGGTTCTGGTAACGGACAACTTGGTACAGATAGTATATGGTCGACTTCTGCAGAAGGTTCAGGAGATTACTCGACGGATCTCAGTTCGGATAGCACAATCGAAATGTCAGAAATAACAACTGTTAGTGGTGTTAGCAAAGCAACAACTTCTGCAATAACTGAACCGCAAGTGCCTTATATAGGAGAAGCAATCTTTGGTGCGGATAGACCAACAACAAAGGGTAGTGCAACATCTATCAGTACTTTAGATTTAACTCTAGATACATCTGAATCTACAGATAGTAGTGCATCTACAGATGCAAATGCTGATACTGAACCTAGTGATATTACTAAAGCCAGCGATACAACCGATTCCAGCACCGATGTCAGCACTGTTACAGACCCAAGTGCTGATACCGAAGCGAGTGATATTACAGATGCCAGTGCGGTTACCGATTCCAGTGATGTTACGGATGCCACTGATGTTACAGATGCCAGTGATGTTACAGATGCCAGCGCTGATACGGATGCAACTGATGTTACAGATGCCAGTGCTGTTACCGATATTAGTTCTGAAACGGAAGCCAGTGATGTTACGGATGTCAGCGCTGTTACCGATGCCAGTTCTGAAACTGATGCTAGCGCTGATACAGATGCTACAGATGCTAGTGCTGTTACCGATGCTAGTTCTGAAACGCAAGCCAGTGATGTTACAGATGCCACTGACGTTACCGATTTAACTTCAGCTACAGATTCTAGTGCTGAAACAGATGGCGTTACAACCGATTCTAGTGGAGCTACAGATGCTAGTACATCTTCTGACGCAGGATTGAGTGGTAGCACAGAAGAAAGTGCAAGTGAGTCTACCGACATTACAACAGAAGTTAGTGGAATATCAGATGCCAGTGAAATGTCTACGTTAAGTACAGACGAGAGTACCGATTTGAGCTCCAATGGAGAAAGCACAGAAAGTACAATAGAAGGTTCTTCTCAAGTTACTGGACTTTCATCAGAACTATCTTCAGAAAGTTCGCAAAGCAGTGAAGAAATATCTGAAGGTAGTACTATATCGTCACTAAGTAGCGAAGGTACATCAGAAATATCCACGATTGATTCAAGCGAAGAGAGTAGTGCTAGTGGTGGTTCCTCAGAAATGACTACAGAAGAAAGTAGTAGTGTGAGCACTATTGAATCTTCAGACATATCAAGTTCCAGTACCGAAGAAATTACAGAAAGTAGTGATAGTAGTTTCGGTTCTTCAACTGAATCGAGTAGTGACGGTATTACAGAATTAACTTCAGAATTTAGTAGCGAAGCAAGTTCAAGTGAAGTAAGCGGTAGTAGTGAAAGCACTGTAGAATTATCGACAGAAGAAAGCGAAACTGAAGAAAGCGGTTTAAGTTCAGAATCGACCTCACCGGGTAGTAGTGAGAGCACTATTGAATCGTCAACTGAAGTAAGTTCTAGCGAAGAAAGTAGTTCACAATTAACAAGTGAATCTTCATCGGAGTTAACCAGTGAAAGTTCGACAGGTTATTCTACAAGTGATTTTACTGATTCTTCAGATTTATCAAGTGTTTCTGAAATTAGTGGCAGTACAGATACCGAGTCTTCTTCTGAATACGATATATGGGCATCTACCACTGAGTACTACAGTTCTAGCGGTAAAACTTGTAATTATGTTTTGTTGTCTAATTATTTATTATTTTAAATTTAGAATTCAGCACTTGGGATTTGTCTACGATAACCGATCTATTTATTCCAAAGAAACTTAGGAAGTGCAGAAGGAGGGTAAAGAAAACATGCAAAGATTCCAAATTTGGCTGCTGTATTGATAAAATCACTCCAGCTCAAGGACCATTTAATAAAGGTTTGCTTATAATATTTTTGTAATATTAAGTACAAAGAGTTTTTTATATTTAGGCTGCCCAACTACAACAACCTGTAACGAAACCAGGTTTGGTTGCTGTGAAGATAACGTATCTGTTGCTAAAGGCAAACATTTCGAAGGATGTCCTACCAGTCAATGTAAGGAGTCTCTATTTGGTTGTTGTCCAGATAACAAAACAGAAGCCGAAGGTATTGATAACGAAGGGTGTCCGGAACCCCCGCCAAAATGTCAAAAATCTAAGTGCGAATATTTTTAACAAAATTGAAATATTTTCTCTATAAACTGCTATTTCTAGATTTGGCTGTTGCGAAGATAATGATACTGAAGCTAAAGGTCCAAATTTGGAAGGATGTTTCGAAGAAAGTACGAGTGAGGCAACAAGTGAAGCTACTAGCGAAAGTTCAAGTGAAGGCACAAGTGAAGCAACAAGTGAAGAGACAAGTGAAAGTGATTTGGATACTGCAACTGAAATTAGTACGACGGAAGGTATGCGAAGTTGTGATGCGTCGCCTAACGGATGCTGTCCAGATGGGGAAAATAGTCCAACTGGAGAAGATTATGAAGGATGTCCCAATATATTTAAGGATAATTGTAACGAATCTTACTTTAAATGCTGCCCCGATAGAGTTACTTCTGGTGATTTTACTTATGGCGACAATATGATTTTAAAAAGTGTAACTATTAAATATTACAGCTAAGGGACCGAATTATAAAGGTTGCAAGATGGCGTGTGAAGAAAACCAATATGGATGCTGTCCCGATGGTGTCACTCCTGCTCATGGGGCTAATAGAGAAGGATGTTGTTTGGATACCCAGTTTGGTTGTTGTCCTGATAATATACGCCCAGCACAAGGATCAAATCTTGAAGGTAAACTAACCCATTTATTACAAAATAGCCGAAATATAATTATTTTTTTAAAATAGGATGTGGCTGCGAATATTCTCCATATAGATGTTGTCCTGATAATGTAACAGCTGCGTTGGGCTATTACAATGAAGGTTGCGGATGCCAATACTCTCCGAATGGATGCTGCCCAGACGATGTTACTACAGCGCAAGGACCACAGTATCAAGGATGTCCATGTGAAACATTCCAATTTGGATGTTGCGCTGATGGTGTTACTCCTGCTAAAGGTCCATTCCGACAAGGTAATTTAAATATTATTTTTTTTTTAATTTATTGTTATCGTGTCATCTTTTTTATAGATTGTGAATGTAAAAATACCGAATTCGGTTGCTGCTCAGACGAAAAAACTGCCGCGAAGGGTGCAAATAACACAGGCTGCACTTGTGAAACGACAAAATATGGCTGTTGTCTTGATGGCGTTTATGAAGCCAAGGGCGATAACTTCGAAGGATGCGAAGAAACTCCACTTAATTTACAAAGTAAACTTGATAAAATTAAAATAAAAACAGAGTAAAATTTTGTTTTCAATTTTAGCCAGTTGTAGTCTTCCAAAAGAAAGAGGTTCATGCAGAAATTATACCGTCAAATGGTTCTTTGATTTGGATTATGGTGGTTGTTCTAGATTTTGGTATGGAGGTTGCGATGGTAATAACAATCGCTTTAAATCTCAAGACGATTGCAATGCCGTTTGTGTTGAACCAAGTGGAAGAGGTATTTATTTATTTTTATAAAATCAGCAAACCAAATTAACTTTAATAATTTTCAGATAGGTGTGCGTTGCCAAAAGTTACAGGTGCTTGTGAAGGATATTATCCAAAATGGTATTACGATACGGAAAGACAAGCATGCTCTCAATTTGTATATAGTGGATGTTTGGGTAATAATAATAAATTTGAGACTAGAGAAGAATGTATGGAATTATGTGGAGAAGTCAGTGGAGCTGGTAATTTAATTTTGTAAGATTTACAATTTAGTATTTAACTTGAAAATTTAGAAACCTGTGATCAACCTAAGGAAGAAGGACCTTGTCGCGGAAACTTTGTTAGATGGTACTTCGATAAAACATCAGGAAGATGTTCTCAATTTGTTTATGGAGGTTGTAAGGGTAATAATAATAACTTTGCAACGGAATCTGCTTGTCGACAACAATGCACTAAACCAGGACATCAAAGAGGTACATCTTAATAATTTATTTTATTAATATTCTAATACTTTATTAATTAGTTCTTTTGTTTGTTGTATTTTTTGAAGTAAGTGCTTACTTTGTAGTCTTAGTTTAACTAACACACCTATTATGCTAGATTACTGTTCATTACTAAAAGCGGAAGGCAATTGTACCGGTCGAGATCCACGGTGGCATTACAATCCATCGGAAACACGTTGCATGCCTTTCTATTATTCTGGTTGCAATGGAAATGATAACAACTTTGTCAGTCAGCAAGCATGTGAAGCTGACTGTCCGAAAATGATTGGTAAGCAAAGTTTTTAATCAGAATAGTATTGAAAGCTTAAAGGACTCATTTGTTTCATGGCATAATTTTGAATTAATATATTTTAGGAATTTTTTAAAAGCATGTGCATGGCTTCAAGCAAAAGTTAGTCTAGCAAGACTTCATCTTATATTCATATAAATTTCATCTATACGGAATTCATTCCGTATAGATGAAATTTTGCATAAATTACCTACTTTTGAAGTAATTAATATAAAAAAGAGTTGCAGTAGCGTGCGAGGCTACTACCTTCTTGAACGGGTATTTCGGCATGCATTCCTAGCCCAAGTTAAATTTTTAATTTTAATGGAATATTACAAACAAAAATAATAAATAAGACGTTTCTCGAGTTCCCTTTTCCTTTTTCCAAAGGCATCTGTCAAGAATTTGGAGAAGTTATAACTCCCAACGGCATCAGTGCACCAAACTACAAACTGATTTGCATTCAAAAACAAATCAAAAAGTCGTTACAGTGCACGTCTGACCTTTGTTATAAGATAACATAAAATCATAAACTCGAAAAGGATATTATGATTTATTAGTTTTTATATTTGTTTTATTTTTAATAGTAAAGGACGTATGTCATCTACCAGCTGAAACAGGAGAGTGTGGAAATTATGTGTACCGTTGGTATTATGACACAAGCGATAAGAGATGTCAACAATTTTACTATGGTGGTTGTGGTGGAAATGGCAATAGTTTCGATTCCGAAACAGCTTGCGAGCAACGTTGTGTTAACATGGTACCTGCTACTACAGCACCTCCACCACCTCCTCCAACTCAGCCAACACCGCTTATACCTGTGGGCAGACCCACACCTTCAACAGCATTTACTACAGGTACATAGCAATAAAATGAACATTATTTAAATTGTATAAATTATATTATACAACTCTTATTTTCAGAACACTGTTACCTAGATAGTGATACTGGACCCTGTCGCAGTTACGAAGCTCGATGGTATTACGATAGGCAAGACGGATCTTGTAAGCAATTTATGTATGGAGGTTGTCCTGGCAATGGAAACAACTTTAAAACAGTTGAAGAATGTCACGATAGCTGCGCTGCTATTCAAGGTTTGCTACTTAAATTAGGCCACAAATTTATTTTGACTATGGATTGGTTATTTGTAGATCTCTGCAGTTTACCAGTTACCGTTGGACCTTGTAATGGAGAATATGAACAATGGTATTTCAACAAAGCAACTGGTTCGTGTGAAACATTTAAATATGGAGGATGCTTAGGAAACGATAACAGATTTGAAGACCAAATGTCTTGCGAAAGACGATGTAGACAACGGCAACCCGAGATTACGACGGTTGCTATTCCAGCACGCGTAACTTCTCCACCACGTAATTTAATGTTCAGCGTTTCCAATACTGCGTTCTTATAATCATTTTTTTTTATTTAGCTCCTCCTCCTGTTGATCCATCAGTTTGCTACACTCCTGTTGATGCTGGAAATTGTAACGAAAGCATTGCTTCTTACTATTTCGATCCGAATACGCAAAGATGTGCAGCGTTTATATATACCGGTTGTAACGGCAACGCTAATCGTTACAACAGCGAAGAGCAGTGCGAAAGGCAGTGCGGTCAATTTAGAGGACAAGGTAATATTAAATAGAATATGAGAAGAGAAATTATAGTCATTTCATTATAGACGTATGTAATCTACAACGAGATCCAGGATTGTGTAACGGATATATTCGTAAATATTATTATGACGCCGTAGCGGGTCGTTGTGGACAATTTGCATACACTGGGTGTCAGGGTAACGGAAACAGATTTAGTTCACAAGAAGAATGCGAGTACGTTTGTGTTACACACGAAGAAAAAAGACCACCGGTTACGAATGAAACTGCCAGTGGTAAGTTATATTAAAGATTTCCTTTCTTAATAAAAGACGGCTATGTATTGTGAAAGAAGTATCTACTTTGATATATCGCTATTTTTATTTGTGACTTCACTTATTTTCTTTTCAAATATTAAAATTAATTGTTTAGTTATTTGTCGACTACCTCTCGATGTGGGACCGTGCGAAGGTGGTAATCACAAGCATTACTACTTTGACGATTCTCGTGGGGAATGTTCCGCATTTATTTACAGCGGATGCGGGGGAAATTTCAATAACTTTAAAACATTCCAAGCTTGTATTGATTTATGTAAAGAATTTTTGGTTAAAACCGAACCACCTCGTAAGTTACACTAGTCGAATTTTACAGCTTCTATGCTTGAATGCTTTCAAGTACTTTGTACTTTTCCAATAAATTTCAGATGTTCTTCAAATAAGCTTTCGTACATCGAATATGCTTTGGTTGCACCAATTTCGATAGCGTAATAACAACTGTTTTATTTTACAGCAATCATCGATCCAATAGATCCATCAAAAGGAGAGCATCCATGCCAAAAATATTTGGACGATTGTGCTGTAATGCGTTGCGAATATGGTGTCGAAGCTTACGTCGATGAAGAAACTCTTTGCACCAAATGCAGATGTGAAGATCCATGCCGACAGTTAACTTGCGATGAGAAATCAAAGTGTGCTGTCGATATTAACAGAAATCGAACGACTTACGATGATCCTACTTATGTAGCAGTTTGCAGATTAAGTAAACACCTTGCACCTATTCATTAGGCTTAATTCACTTCACAAATATTATTTTTATAGTTAACAAAGATGGAGATTGCCCATACATCAGCGGTAGTGAAAATCGTTGCGATAGGGAATGCGAAAATGACGCCGATTGTACGATGGTATTAAAATGTTGTTCCACTGGATGCGGCACATCATGTGTTTTACCCGGTATTCTGGTACCTCAACCGCTTCTTACATCGTCATTACTTCCAGCTTTCACACCAACGCCAGTTCAAATTGGACGTTAGTATTACAAAATTCACATACATTTTTAAAAATTGAAGTTATCAAACTTTATCGATAGATTTTGCACCACGAGTAGATGAAAATATATTTAAACCAGAAGTTGCTGCCGGAGAAGGTGGTTTGGCAACATTAACGTGTGCGGTTCAAGGTAATCCAACACCAATTATCACATGGAAAAGAGGTCATTTGATTGTAAGTAATCCTAATTTCTTGAAGTAAAGTTTTCAAACAAAATTAATCATTATAACAGATTGATGGAACGCAACCCAGATATCGACTGATGTTGGACGGAGCACTTCAAATTATTACGTTACACAAAACCGATTCAGGTATTTATTTGTGTGCTGCAGATAATGGACTCGGATTGCCAATAGAAAGGTCGATCAATTTGGAAGTCATAAGTAAGTATAAAGTATTTATTTTAAAATTTCAGTTGTTCGCTTAATTTGGTTAACTATGGTGTGTGTTTCTTTGAAATAATCAAATGTTGTAAATAAAATTGTAACTAACCACTTGATGTGCATGAAATTGTAACAGACTCGGAGCCACACTCAACATCAATTGTTGGGGATGACGAAAATTCGCAAGTAGTAGTAGCGCTTGGGGCACCAACAAGTTTGCATTGTTATGCTATTGGCTATCCATTCCCCGCAGTAACATGGTGGAAAGATGATAGCATGATACCTTTACGTACTAGTCAATTTGAAGTGCGAAAAGATTATTCTCTTCTCATACATTCGGTTCAATTATCGAACTTAGGTGTTTATACTTGTCAAGCTTATAATGGTATTGGAAAAGCAGCTAGTTGGTCGGTAACTGTTCAAGCATTGGGCCCTTTTGAAAGCACGAAACCAGAAGATCAAGCGTATATGAAATACATTGTGAACCCCCCATCACGTTTTACCACTATTGCACCACAACATCCAATTTATCCTGTTGATCCTAACCAAGTCAACCCAGAACCACCAATTATACCTACATATCAACCTCCAATAGATCCAAATTCAGTTTTTCCCAATGTATCAGCTGAAGGACATAGGGTGTATCAGGGTAAATATGCATGCTTTAATAATTTTGTAGTTTAACTTTTTGATAATAATTGCTTATGTAGATAAAATAGATATAGATTTTTGTTTTTGGAAATTTCACTGTTAGTTTAATATGATTGCTTTGGTATTGTCATCTTAATATAACGTTTTATAGTCCCAGTGAAAGTAAACATCACACAAACTCAAAATCGTTTTTCATCTGGAAGTGACATATCCATTGGTTGCGACGTAGAAGGATATCCCATTCCAATGGTTCAATGGTTGAAAGACCAGCGGCCGCTTGTACCGTCATCTGTTATTCAAATTTCAGGTTGGCTGCGCAACTTTATTATTCTATTTTATTTTACGTTTACTTTTTGTTATAGAAAGTCATAGACTTTATATTAGCAATGCTCAAGTAGGAGATTCTGGAGAATATAGGTGCGAAGCTGCAAACGATTATTCGCGATCAGCAAGTACCATCAATGTTGTCGTAGAAAGTAATATTAACGTAACATTTGCTTTGAAATACTTTAATCCCTAATTTTACGTTTCAGGTGTATTCATACATCCAAATTGTACAGATAATCAATTTTTCGCCAATTGTCAATTAATAGTGAGGGCACAATATTGTGTTCATAAGTATTACGCACGATTTTGTTGTAAATCATGTACGGAAGCTGGGCAATTACCATCGTTGGGTCCGCATTTAGAACTTGAAGATGATAATCAAAACGAATTGAGCAATAACTTATTGCGAAGAAAATAAAAAAGATTTCCACTAGTCCTCTAGATTAAATATAATATTTCCTTAAATAAATTTAGGTATAAGGACTGTTTCTTATCAAATAATAATTTTGGCCCAAACCACAAAAACCTAGTCTGTAATAACCTACGTTCGCCATTATTTAAAATCATGTAATGTGTATTTGTGATTCGTTTTTATCGTAATAAATATTTTCTTAATAAACATGTAGATAACCGTTTTTTCTACTTACTACCAATTTGTATAAAGAGTTAAAATAAAAAAATTTGTGCAATTTAGTAATCGATTTTAAGTGTATATATCTAAATTAAATGAGAAAATAATGAGAAAAGAAACTCAACTTTAATTATTGTAAAAATTATTGTGTTCAAGTATTGTTAGATTACAATAAATTACTTTATAAATTTGTTTTTATCTATTTATTTAGTTTTTTAATACTTTTATACTTTGTGAAATATTGAAATAACAAATATACATTTAAAACATAATCACTTATTTTACATACTGACTTTTAATTAATAAAATAATATCATAAAAGACTACTTGCAATTTTTAACAATTTGTGGATCTAGAGTAACTGTTTTAACTATAATTACTTATACACATAATATATTTAAAAATATAACAATTTGTGACCGTTCCTGCGTCCGACTAGACAACCGATAAGTTTCAATTATTTTTAAATTCACTTATTAATTATATTTTTGAAAAGATGTCTTATGCTAATTATTTAAACGACGTGGAGCTAAGCAAAACATAAGTGTAGTAATAAGTACCTAAATTCTTCTAAACATTTTCTATAAATTTGTTGGGCATGAAAAATACACTTCAATAGATACAACAACGTGGAGATTAATTTTACTTGGTCACAATAAATTTATCTGTATTACCGATCAATAAAAATAATACTAATCATTAATCATAGACAAATTTTTGAAAATTAAATTTCCTACAAAAGAGTCCGTGAGAACATCTACTTATCTGGAATAGCTTAGACATGAAAGATATTCATTCAACTTGATAAAGCAAACAAAATTTGTTCAGATGTCGTTTGTTGCGTAGGTTATAATGTCACATAATTTATTTGAGTATATTTTACAATAATTACAAAGTAATTAAAAATATTCCTCGATAAAAAGAAGTCGGAATTTTAAAAAATCACTTGCCAAAAGGCAAGGAAGTTTTAGCCTTTTCTAATCTTTCCAAATGTTAATAAATTGTTCATTCAGAAAAATACAAATCTTCACAAAGTGTTTCCCGGTTGAACTTCTAATTTCAATACTGGTTGGAAATTGGGAAAGTCAATTTTTCAAAATTTTATTTTCCGTTTATTTTCCTTATTCCAAATCGCAATTTACATTAAGCAAACGTCACCACGTGGAAAAATATTAAGTTAATCTAATACGTATATGGTTGGTATAGAAAGTTTTGTTTATAAACCAAACCTTTGCATTCTTCTGGTGTTCTATTATTTTGTCAATTATTATTGTTTTATACTGAGTATTTACGATAAAATAATTTAGAATCAACTCAAAACAACATCAAGTGTACGTACGTGATAGAACCGCCATGTTGTTGACATTTGGTGGCGTCACGAGAGCCACCAATCAGATCTATTTATCAAAGAAAATGTGCAGTAAACTGTTTGTAAAACTCAAAACAATAGATGTCATGAGCATTGACGACATCACATTAAATCTGAGTTTGTTACTTTTTGTTACCAGTTGTACAAATAGTAGTTATTGTCAGTGCCGTAACTAGGGTATGGTCAATATGGCTCCGGCCATAGGCGCCTTTTGAATGAAGGCGCTGAAAGGCGCCTAAATTAAAAAATTTAAATTAAAAATATTGTATCTATTATAGGCGCCATTTGAATAAAAGCGCCGTATAAATAAAGACACCAAAATTCAAAAATTTAAATTATAAATATTGTAATATTGTTTAATTTGTTTCTATTATAAATATTGTATTTAATATAAACGGCAGAGGTGCCATTTGAATAAAAGTGCCGTTTAAATAAAGGTGCCAAAATTTAGAAGTTCAAATTATAAATATTGTATTTAGTATAGGCGTCATTTTAATAAAGATGCCGTTTAAATAAAGGCGCCAAAATTAAAAAATTAAAAATAGGCTATGATTAAATAAAGGCGCCTAGTTTATATTTTTTTTATATTTAAATTTAATAAATTTTAACTGAGAGTAGTCTCAAAATTCGCCATTTTGCACCAAATTCAAAAGAAGTTCCGGGGAAACCCCGGACCGCTCTTTGGGGAAAGAAATTAACTCCGCCTCCACCCTTCAAGTTAAGGCGCATTTTTCGCAGTTGGTCATAGACGCCAAAAGTTCTAGTTACGGCACTGGTTATTGTCGGTGCAATATTTGTAAAACTTTGTACCTAACCTATAGTATTTCTTAACGTGAATCCCATATCCAATTTTATTGTTCCGAGGGGCGCATGTAAATTGCGTCCCGTGGTCACTATTTTTGAAGGTTTTTGAAGTGGTCAAAACAAGATACGGGTAAATTGCAATTTACCCGTACCCTTGACCGTGGGACGCAATTTGACGTCTTCCGTTCCGAGGGGCAATCTAAACCCAAGTCTTGTGTCCTGAACAAGTTTGAATATAAAAAAACTTATGTGACAACACATAACTTTCCAATTTATTACTAAATTTGATAAAATAAAATTAATAATAATTAAAATTGAATAAATAAAAACAAAAATCTAATCAGCTCTCTAAATTGATGCTACAAACCAGTATATCAAATTTGAGTAGGTATATCAAATCGATTTACGTGTTTTGAAAACAACACACACGCACCTACCCATAAGCGAATTTAGGGGAGGAGGACACATGCCTTCCCCAGACGCTTAAAAATAGACAAGGAAACAATCCCAAATCTGACAACACTTTTTGCCCGTCTGATCCCTGTGCCCCTCCCAGAAAAAAATTCTGCATCGGAATTTAAAAAAAAACTTAGGTAGGAAATGGTAAAAAAACGGTTGGAAAACCAGTTCTATGCATACACATGTTTTCTTTAATCAAAAAAATTATTTTGTTTAAATAATTTTTTAATGTTTTTTAAAGAAAATACCTAAATTAAATTATTAAATAAAATATTTCTAATAGAATATTTTTTACGTCAAGCGAAGTATGTAGTTAATATATTATATAAAATAGTACGACTTCGCAAAAATAATATTTTTTAATTATCACAACATGTTTCGTATGAAGAATCATACATCTTCAGGTGTCTACAGAAGAAAATTAAAGTAAAATACAATTTTTTAAAATAATATAATTATTAGACACCTGAAGATGTATGATTCTTCATACGAAACATGTTGTGATAATTAAAAAATATTATTTTTGCGAAGTCGTACTATTTTATATAATATATTAAAATATTTCTAGTTTGTTTTGTTTGGCCAAACATATTCCATTTAAATTGCCCAAAATTTATTTGCTTTAAAAAAATATTCATTAATTTTACAAAGAATAATAATAAATAATAAAGAATAAAGACAAAAAATCGAGTTTAAGACAAAACTTAGATTTAGGTAGAATTGACCCTAATAAAGTAATAAGAAAGTATTGTTATTTGAAATTTGGTTATGTTTTATTCAAATGTTTATGTTTCGAGGTTTCCTCAGGGCCGGATTAACCAATAGGCAAACTAGGCAACTGCCTAGGGGCGCCGAGTAGGAAAGGGGCGCTCAAATTATTAGATCTCATAATAAAACTGAAAACCACTTAAAGGCTTAAGCAAACAGGTTACTAAAAAATTTTGGATTATTGAAATTCATTGATTATTGAATTTGAACTAACTTTTGGTCCGTCATTTTGAATAAATGTGACAAAGTCAGCAAATAAATCTCTTCAAAAAATAGAAACAGGTTTATCAATTAATTGCTGTTTCAACCAAATTCTACAGTTCACTATTAAGATACTTTCGTTTTCTATGAGATCGGTATACTGACGTCCCGTCCTAAGGAAGAAGGTCCTATCTGCAAAATTTACGTTTTCGGGATTTTTGATGCTATCTATGCTATGCAATGTATTTTACCTATTTACCAAAAAAGAAAGTCCTAACTACAGCAGAAATAGGTTTTCTTAACTAAATATCTTGTACTTGGTACTCTGAAAACGGATGACGGCATTAAAGGATACGTAAAAGTCTAAGTAACTCATAATCAGTATTTTGCAGATAGGACCTTCTTCCTTAGAACGGCAGTATACTCGTATGACGTTTACGAAGAACATGGAAAAGAATTGTCGAATATTTATGAATATAAAAACAAAGACAGTTTGGCAAAAGTAAGCATGGTGAAGTGTGGTTTGCTGGGAAAACTGAAATGTGAATTAGCCCTTATTAGCATTTATAGACAGATTATAAGAAGAATTGAAAAAAATGATAACCGACTATAGCAAAACAGAAAATAATTTTGGATTTTTAAATGATTTGAAAAACCTTGATGATGGCGAATTACGCAATCATTCACAAAATCTCCAAACATCGAAAGAGTTGAACTTGGAATTTTCTAAACAGTGCATTAAATTCAAATACTTGATTTCAATGTTTCTCAATTTAGAAATTGTAATAAGGTCATTTTCAACTTTAAAAAGAACGAAAACATACTTAAGAAATTCAATTGTTAAAAAAGGACTTACCGAATTAAGCTGCGTCTATAAATAGTGAGTTAACCAACACTGCTGATTTTGAAAATTATGTTATCACAGAGTATTTGGAAACACGCAATCCCGAAAAAGAATTAAATTTTTGCAATACCTATGTATTTTGTCATAATAATAAATTATTATCGAATACAATGTTCTTTTTTTAATTTTTTATTAGTTATGAATAGCAGATATCCCAAAAATCTAACTAAAGTAAAATCGACTCAGGAGTATAAAATTATCACTAAATAAGAAAATAATTTTAGAAAACATTGGTGCCTCAGCGAGATCTGATTTTCAGATAAACGAATATGAATTTTGTAAGACAAGAATTTCAAGTTAAATATCAAATATTTAGGAATATCGAGTCTAAGCTCGAAATTTTCTAGAAACATTTATATGGGGGGGGGGAGCTTAAAAACTTTTGCCTAGGGGCGCATACATTAATAATCCGGCTCTGGGTTTCCTTAAACTATTTAAACTAGAAGTATTTGTAATATAATTTTATTTGCAATTTTGGTGTTTTCTTATTATTCTGATTTTCTTAATGTTTTTCATAATTATTGCTCTCTCCTGATGATTTACAACGAGAGAAGATAGAACCTTATCAATAAGGTAGGTAAGTAAAATAAACAATATTTTTCAAATTTATTTATAAACGTAATAATGGCAAACTTTGAAACAAATGAAATATACTCTATAGTCAAGTAATTAATTTAACTAAGTAGGTACATAATAAATTATTATCCTAAGCGTTTCTCAAAAAGTTTCCATATGATACACCTTCTGAGTATCGGTAGATGTTTTCTCATTGTTTGTTGATAATGCAGACGTTCCGAGAGGTGATAATTTTCTATTTATTTCTGCAGTCCTCGCCATGGTCAGCTGATTTTGAATTTTTGCCTGCAAGTGTAATGCAGTATGCAATGGCAATTTTCTTAATTGGGCTGCTACACTTAATGCAAAATAATAGAATTCATCTTCATTATTTCTTTGCGTATTTATTTGAGTCGATATTTTTTCCAGTCGCTCCAAAGCATCACTGATCAAAGTATCGTCTTGGCGCCTTTTACCACGACAAAGAAACCTTTGCGAAACCAAACCAGAGGATTGTTCACTTACAGTAGTCATTCGAGAAGCTTCTGGTATTGCTTCTGTTACTTCTTCTGACTGCGATGTTGTTGCTGTTGCGATATTATCGAGTACTTCCGGCTGCGATGTTTCCTGCGATGATAAAAATAAATATGCATTTTTAAAAATTAAATGTATACAGTGTGCGCCATCTTTTATGTCGGTGTGTAAATATTTAATAACTTTGACAATTTTTGTCAACCGATTGAGTTGAGTTGACATGTTTTTGAAATGTCAATTCAGTACAATTTTTACCAAGTGCAATTGACTCAAAGAATATTGCCGGCAGATCGGCTACGTCGCTTTGAATAAGGCCACATGACTTGGAACACGACCAAATAGTCTCTCGAATCGTTGACACTGAACCCAGATCTCCAGATCTAACCCCTCCGGACTTCTTTTTTGTAGGGTCATTTGAAATGCAAAGTGTACGCTGGGAAGCCTCAAACCATTGACGAGCTCAATGCAAACATTCACGTTGAAATCATCGCTATACCACCCGAGTTGTCCGAAAAAGTTATGGAAAATGCAACAAAAAGAGTACATTTGCCGTTGCCAATAGAGGTGGCCATTTCATTGATGTTGTATGCTAAATGTAGTCCAAATGAATTGTAAACGTTCAAATTAAATAAAAATAACTCATATTTGGAATCGATTTTTTTAAGTTATACAATATTCACATACCGACATAAAAGATGGCGCACCCTCTATACGTAAATTACAGTCACTAGATAGATACAGTACCGCAAAGTTCGGCCATATTGGGGCCCTAATTTATGCGGAAAATTAAAAAAAAAGTGGCAAAATTGTAACTGGGGTTATAATTCTTCAATAATGTCAAGTTAAAACAATATATTTCGTCTTATGTATATGTTTTCCTGCATATTTTTGTTTATTTTTTATTAATTTTAATAATTTTAGAGAATTCTGGCAAGCCGCTACTGATTTAACCGTAAAAATTACAACAAATGTCGTTTGACATTTCCGAATGACGCCATTTTGGGGCCCTAATTAACGTTCTCTCTCTAACTCATTGGCCCATAGGTTTGCGGTACTGTATCTATCTAGTGACTGTAACGTAAATTTACAAAAGAAATTTGTTTTTCAAATTTTCAATTTTATTTTATATATCTTTACATATTTCTGTAAAATTACATATATTCACATATTTACATGTTTTTACACATTTTGTTACATATTTTTCCTTGTCCCGCCAATGGCGGGGTGTCCGACGTCACCTCTTTACGCTCAGTTGCATCTAAGATTTCGTATTAGCAAACTGTGTCATTAACATAGTAGAAATCCGGAGCGTGTTATTAGTTGACAATATTGCTAATATCAAAGATCCCATCCGAAAATTAGAAGAAGCGCCAGGAGATATTGGGAATAAAATTAGAAAAAAAGTGAAGGAAGTTTTTGGGAATACAAAATGTTTGAAGTAGTACATTAAATTTTTAATTTCGCATTATTAGTATTTAATTTTTGGTTGGAGAAAAAGTAATATGATGTCTCATTTGGATTAAAAGTGTCTTTGTTTGACGTGCAATTATTGCATTCGCTCAGCTCCGCCGGCGCTCCGCCTAGCAAATACAAAATTTGCTTGTCAAACAAAGTTTCACTTTTAATCCAAATAAGACAATGTACTATTTTTTGATTCAAAGAAAACGTTTTTACTGTGTATCACTGTAGTATATCACTACTGTGTATTGAAAGTGAGTGTTGTTATTTTAATTTTTTGTTTTGTAGCTGCTTTGTTTATTATTTTCTGATTTTCTGTCAAATGGATGGATTTTTCAAAAAAATTTACTAAACAAAAGTTGTAGTTTGTTAAATTTCCTATCCGGAATGGGTCGTCAGATTTTTTGTAAAATGTTTCATTTAGAAGATAACGAAAAAGCTCGAAATTTTCAACATTTTTGTACTTTAATTCATAACTCGAAAGCCGTTGATTTTAGACAATTAAACGTTTAAATCTAATTAATTTTTAGATTAATATTTCATACCCTTTAAAAAAGCACTTAACCATTTTATCGGAAAATTCAATATTTTCTGAGCTACGGTCATGTGAAAGTGAAATTAAAAAAAAAAGCTTTAAAGTTGACTAACTCTCGAGAGTTTGCATTTAGAAAAGAAATTTTTGGTGAATCTTTTTCTCAGAAAAGTGTCCTCTATCATCACCTAAGTTATCTAAAGTGTATCCGGCGACACCCTGTGTATATGTACAAATTTTGTTTTTTTAAATACGTACTAATCCAAATAACATACATACCTCTTGTTCACACGTTAATGTTCGTTGATATCTTCCCATTGAATTGAGTTTTAAACGTTTTCTCAAAGTACTCTCATTGATCCCAACTATTTTTGCTGCTGTTCGTTTCGATTTTCCCTCTTGAATCAACTTCCTGGCTGTATTAATCTGCTCTTGAGTACAGACTTTCCGATCGGGACATTTCCTTATATATTTGCGAGGCATTTTCAATCTAGAAGGTAAAAAAATATGTACCTATATTAATATATTTTAATTTACTTCGATGGGGTAAGTATACGCATTTAAATATTGCGGACACTTACCCGCGTACAGTCGGTGACTGGCAGTATTTTTTCAGGGGTGCTAATCAGGGGCGGAACTACCGGAGTCCAATGACCTTTTTCAATTAAAAAAAAATTTTAAATCATTAAAAATATAATGAAATAATTTAGTATTAGTATTAAATTTTTAATGAAATATAATATTTTGGCAGTCTTCTCTTATTGATGTAAACAAAGTGGGCATATCATCAATAAATCAGTGTTCCCACTGAATTTTCAAAATCAAGTCCTGACATTTCCAGATTTTCCCTGACAAAGAATAAAAATTTCCCACGACATTTCGATAAATCAGAAAATAAAAAGATTAAAAAAAATATTAATTTTAAAATTAAATTAAAATCAATAATTTTTTAAAATGTTTCCCTGACAAAGTCAAGGAAATCTTAAATTCCAAGAGTTTTCTTGATTTTCCAAATAAGTGGGAACCCTGTAATTGTTATACCGGGAATATCGTTATACTAAGTTTATCTGATTATTGTAAAATCGGCCCTTAATGTGGTTTTGTTATTTGTTTACGTTTGTTTATCTTAAAATTATGGTTGTACATATAAGTTTTTTATTATTTTCTTTTATTTTTGTCTTTTATAAAAACAGGGCCCCGTTAATAACCTCGCACACGAGTCCCTCAACTGCTTGTTACGCCACTGGTAATATTCGAGTTGTTTTGAACTTCTGTTGAATTGTTCTTTATGACGCCAACCGAAAGCAATAAATCCGATTCGTTTTTCCATTGCTTATCAATGATTCGTAATCAGCTTTTAATTATTTTCAATTTGTTGGAATTGAGAGGGTCCGGCCCAGTTTAGGGGCCCGGGATGCTCTAGCATCCAGCACCCCTGGCCAGTCCGTGTCTGCCCGCGTATATTTTTCCAATCCCGTCAAGTAAAGAAAAAACCCAAGTATTACTTACCTTAGATAAATTTCGTAAATTCACACAAAATATGGATTAGTTCGAGTCACTTTATTTACTCAATTATACTAATCGTAATGCGAACTGAACGCGTCATCGCACGATGTTTTCTGCGTACAACAACTATTCGCTGCGTACGATTACCCTTTCATTGTATATTACACATTGCTACTAACGGGCAACAATTTGCGTGCGACGTATGATGTATTGCCTAAACACATGTTTGTTCAATATTTCAATGTACAAAGTTCAATAATCACTTTTGATTTACTGCTGGTCGGTTTACATTCCGATTTATTTTAGTTTATTTTACACGTCGTCGTAAGAACACCTATATATTCAAAAAATGGCCCGAGTACTTGTAGGGGTTAAAAGAGTAATCGACTATGCTGTCAAGGTAAATTAAATTTCCAGTAATTGATAAACTTACTTAATTTTGTATCTTGCTTGTAATTTCTAATCTATTAGAAGAACAGATTGTATGTGTATTGCCTAACAAACCATTGAATTTTAGATTCGCGTCAAGCCAGATAAAAAAGGTGTAGTAACCGATGGGGTTAAACACTCAATGAACCCTTTCGACGAAATTGCTGTCGAAGAAGCCGTCAGAATGAAAGAAAAGAAGTTGGTATCTGAAATTATTGCAGTTTCGTGTGGTCCTACACAGTCACAAGAAGTTATAAGGACTGCTCTTGCAATGGGTGTCGATAAGGGAATACATGTTGAAGTATCCGGAGCAGATTATGAAACTCTTCAACCAATTCACGTATCAAAAATTCTTGCCAAAATTGCAGAAAATGAAAAAATTGATTTGATTATAGTTGGAAAACAGGTACAGCCAATGCTTTTAGCTTTTCGTTTGATAACTTAGTAAGGTTAAGTGAATGTAACTATCGACAGTAGTCATTAAATTGATTAATTTTATCGAAAGATATAAAAATAGATTACTAGCCTCTATTTTGTGAGGTTGAATACTACTTATTGATACAACTGTTTGTCAATAGTTTATTACAATTTACATTTTTCTAGGCTATTGATGATGATGCTAATCAAACTGCTCAAATGACTGCCGGCATCTTAAATTGGCCACAAGCAACTTTTGCATCCAAGGTAAGATCATGACTAATATTTGCTGTTGTAGATAGGTATATAATTAGTTTTACTATTTTGTAGATAGAAAAAAGTGATAAGGAATTAACTGTTACTCGTGAAGTCGACGGTGGATTAGAAACGATTAAATGCAAAATACCGGCTGTCATAAGTGCCGATCTGCGTTTGAATGAGCCCAGATATGCTACTTTACCCAACATAATGGTAAGCAAATCTTCTATCTTCAATAATTATTTTTTTGTATTTGTAAAACATCATATCATGTTTAGAAAGCCAAGAAGAAGCCCATTACTAAGGTCACACCAAAAGATTTAGGAGTCGATATTTCAGCTCGAATTGAAATTCTTAGTGTCGAAGATCCTCCAGTTAGACAAGCAGGAGTTATTTTGCCAGATGTAGATACTCTAGTGACCAAACTTAAAGAAGGTGGACATGTTCCTTCATGAGGTTTTACTCATAGATTTTAAAAATTAGATTAAAATTGTACTATACTGTATACACACATCTATCATGAGATTTACAAACTTTTATTATATTTTTTTACGTATTATTGTACGTCATCGTCATCACAAACAAAATGCTTTTATTGTACAGATATTTACATAATAATTGTGTAGGAATTCTTACAAATATTTTAAATTTAATAATATAAATGGTACAATTTCTTGTTTAATTCTTAAGTTATTACTACAAACGCTTGTGCTTTTCTATTTTAGGAAAAGGCATATTCAATTTTAAAAATATAGATAAATTTTTTTAAATAAACATTACATATCCGCAAAACAATTTAACTTACTTGTCTAAGAGACAAATTTGTGTGCTCTTGTCCAGAACTCTCAAAAACTATTGGACCGATTTTAATGGAATTTTACAGTGATGTGATTTTAATTTTTTAAGGATACCTTAGAATATAATCAAATTGATTTTAAGTTTTCCGCCTCTTTCAAACGGTTTTTTGACCATAACTTCTTTTCTTTTTGAGATACCTACATAAATTTAAAGCTAATACAATTCTCTACCTTAAAGATTATTACCTTTTTTTCTTGAGACCTATATTTTTAAAGTTATGGTGTCTTGAAGTTAATAGAATTGCGTCGAATGTAAAGAATATATCACTTCCTTATGATTGCCGTTACTTGCACCATCGACAGGGGGAGGAAATGTGAATACATAATAGTGCTTGATATATAAATGTTTTCAGCAATAGGTACGTTTTACTCTTGTAGTGGTCAATTAAAGAACTATTTCAAATTTTAGGAAAACAAATCAATTTCTGAAACAGATGTGCTAAACGCTAAAGGACAGCGAGTAATACCGTTAGACGTAAAATGAAATTTGGCAACAATTTTAATATATACACTTTTTAATTTTCGGTTGCTATTTGTTTTAAAATAATCGTTGAACAAACGAAGGTTATATGAAATTCCTTGTGTACTGTATATTTGAAATAAAATCTATTTTTCTTTTTGATATTGCTTGATATGTTTTCCTTCTCTGTTCTTGGTAAAATCAAATCTAAGAGTATTGAATTATTCCTTTCAATTAATGATTCTGAAAGTAACTTCTCATTAATTTGACATTGCCTCATTTTGAATTTTTTTTTTATTGGAGTAGTGTGGTAGGCACACAGGTCCAGGAAACCTTTCGACTTGTTCATTTGATTGCGGATGAAATGGTGCGTGTTAGTGATGTGTTCGATTTTACATTGTAATGCCAATGTATTGCCAGATACTATTGCTTTCAGTATTCAAAAATTTAAAAGGTTGGCTGTGGTTATAATTTGGACCATTTTAAATGGTCGCTAATTTTTCCAAGATTTTTTGTTGTTGGTCATAAGATAAGCTTCACTGCTGCTTATTGGATTTTGCAGTTCCTAACAAAATTTGCAAATTAAAAATTTTTTTTTTGATATTTCAGATTTTAATTAATGGTTTTTTTGGAGGGAAAGTTAGTACATATTTTGCTTTTAAATTGGTTGTTGTTGGCAATACAGAGATCAAGGGCAATGTTTTAATTTTACAGTTACATACAGCAGGATTGGATTTAATTTAGCTACTCTCCACTACGCAGCAGTATCTGTCCATTAAAAATGCTATTAAAATTTCGCTCAACTTTGCAAAAAGAACTGCGAATATAAACAATACCATGATGTACCGTAATATATTAATAATAAATTTTTTTTAAGGTTTATTTAAGTAAGAAGTAATATAGTTTCGTATAAAATACAGAACCAAAAACATTTTAGATCTCACATCAGTACCAAACAAAATAAAATGAATAGGTACTTTTCCGGTGATGTTACGAATATTTTATATTCTGGGTACTAATACTATATCGAATCAATCTTACCAATACAGTAATTTATTTGTAAAAATAATTCCTGTAGTCTTTCAGTGTAATAATAATTATTATAACTTTGGTACCACAACTTTTAATAATGTTTCAAAAAAAAAGATAAAAATTAATATTTTGAATTCAGAATTTGGGGGAATAATAAAAAAAATATTAAAAAACACTAACAATCTTGTCTGAAATCAAAAAGACTTATTACAGAAATGTTATATTATGTTTACAGGTGGAAGAATACCTTTTAGGTGTCTTTGAATTCAAAGTCTTCCTCATTGCCCAGAGAGAGATCTATTTCGCTGGCTTAGATATCAAAAATTGATTGCTACATAATAATAATTGATTTTGGCTGTAGATATAACGAATAATGATGCAATGAAACCATTAGCATCTGTTTAAGTGGTGAACTAGGCTTCAGCCTAAGGGGGGAAATGGGGGGGAGCCTCCCCCCAACATTGGAAAAAGTTGGCAAAGTTGGACAATTTTGTAATCTATCACATTCAGTTATTACAAGAATTTCAAAGAAACGGAACGTAAACTGTCTGTGTGTCTGTAAACAAAAACATTGTCCCAACTACGAAAAATTATTTTCATGTAAAATTGCTTGAACCCGCATATATTTTATTTTTTGTTCATTTTTTTAAATGGTAATTTTTATCTAGTATCTGAATCATATATACAACTCAGAGCTCAGAGCAGAGTTATCTATAATTTTTAAAATGAGACAATCGTATTCATTTTAAAGCTTTATAATAATATGTTTGTTTGAATGTGTCAGTGTAATAATTCCTTAATCATTTTGTAATTGGAATTATACATTCACATTCGGTATTCTATATAAAGGGGCGTCCATTAATAACGTGAGCCGTTTAGGCAAATTATATGTTTTCAAATAAATCTAACGTAATCAAGCACAGATTAATGTTATTTAATCAAGGGGGGGGTCGTTTAAAAGGGGGGGGGTCAAAAAACTCTCCAAAATCACCTCACGTAATTAATGGACGCCCCCTAAAGAACTGAATCAATGAATTAAAATATAAAAAGAGTTTAGTTAATTCTAAGTAGCTAAATAAATATAATATAACGCAATCACTTGATATTGCCGACACAACACTGTACTTAAGGGAATTCACACTACCTACTTTTTCCAATTCAGATCCAAAACATCCGGATTCATACTGAATAGATGTGAGCTCAATTTTTTGTGCGCTTACTTGAAAAGTAATGCATCATCGCTACTCAATAATTTAGAAGTTTTACATAAACGCATTTGGCAAATAAAACCTGATGATATATTATAATAGGGTTCAACAAATTTATTTTTCACCTTGGCATTAAAAAACTGTAATAGGCTATTATTAAAGTGAACATTAATAATTTATTGAAATTATTTGCATTTATTTATTATTTCTTTATTATTTTGCATAGAACATTACAAATCTGTTTAGTTCTTTGAACTATGAGAGTCTAATTATTGTTATCAAAAAGCAGTTCTTTGAATTTTTTTTAAAAGGAGCTATTAAATGGAACGTCACCGATATTAATATTGTTTTACTTCACGTTACTCAAAGTAATAAAAATACTATTTTTGCGATATTGTAGAAAAATAATTTCCCTGGATATTGAAGTTCTTTTATTAATTCATTCACACCTAGACGACAAACACAGACTCAAGAAGTCTCTCATAATATAATTTAAAAATAGTACTTTATACTATCCTATATCCTAAGTTTAGCAATATTATTAACTATTTGGGTTTTTCGATACAATGAAAAATTATTTTAGTTTAGTTTTGGGCTGACGTTATCAATAGTAAGTTTTCAAATGGTTGTAATAATTTTTAGGAAAAATAATAATTAAGATTTATAAATCATAATAATAATCATCAATTTAGTTGAAATTAAAATTTAGTTTATTTAAAATTATTTACTTATTTAAAATACATAATGGTACATAATAATGTAGATCTATATTGTAAAAATGAGTTTAATTTTATCTGTTGAAATTATCCAGTTTGTTGGAATATTATATTTACCTTAAAAATGTTATAATTTTATACCATCACTGAAAAAAATGTAAAATAACCCAGAAAGTTGTAGGAGTATTAAGTTTATATGTGGGTAAATTTCCGACCACTAAGTTGCCACCAATTTTAGGTATAAATTTACTTTTTTGAGTAATTTAGTAATTTCCAATATGGTTGTACACAATTACGTATCATTTAATTCCGTAAAATTCAACATTATTCTAAAATTACTTGAAGAAATAAATTTTATTAAGAAAAATTAACTAGAAATGTAAAATTACAAAGATATTTATGTGGTACACTTATATCCGTTGAGAAAAAGTAACCGGCCATTTTACATCAAAAATAATTTGGTTCAAAATTGGTAAAATTCATGGTATAAATTTTTTAACTTATGTAAAATTAACAAAACCTATTTGCGGGTTTAATCAAATGTCATAGAAGAAAGAATCGCAAAAAGGTTTTCATTTTCATTTTAGAATATTCTGTAGTTTGAAATTTCAAGTAAAATATTTGGGAAATAGAATATTTCTTGTTTTTTTAAAAATATTTTTTTATATTATTTTTTAGAAATCACAATAAGGTATTGCAGTCTAGAATTCAATATGGCGATGTCATTCTTATTAAAAATTTTTTTTTTAATTTTCTTATATTTATTAATCTTCAAAAATTCAATTACATCGTTTAGTTATGATATTTGTGTTCATGATAAGTCATTCGTTAATATTTTAAAATATTTTTTTTACTTAGTATTTATACATTTTCAATTATATCCTAAAAAATTCTTTTCTTTTAGTTATATTCGACTAAAGATTAAAAATAATTGTAAAATAGGGCTTTATAACGCGTTACTATATTTTATTTTTGCATTTTTCAATTTTCATAACATAATATTCGTCTTTTTTCTTTTTTAAATACTCTTAGTCGTAATGTTGAATTGTTGTTGTTGAATTTAATTGAATTTTAGTTATTAATAATTTCGTTTGTTTCTTCCAATCTAACTTTTACCATCTAAAATTGGCCATGTAAAAATATTTTACCTAAAATTTCTGTGTGCTTTAAAATTATTAGCTAATTTTCTCTAACAAAATTTACTTTTATCAAGCAATTTTACAAAAATGTTAAATTTTACGAAATCAGATGATAATTTTTGTCCGTTGTTGAAAATTTCACCACTAATTCATTTTTTAAAATTTTTGAAAATTGATGGCAACCCAGTTAAGCAAGTAAATCATAGAAAAATGAAAAGTTGCTAATATTATTTTAATTTATCAAGTTTTTTATAATTTCGATTTTGTTTAATTGCCAATAATAATAAAGAAATAAAATTACACAGAGCAACAGTGATTCTGCGGTCTGGGGTTTATGAGTCGATTTTGGGTAATTATGGTCTTCTGAATTCAAAAAAAATTTCAGATTTGTCGAATTGACTCCAGTTTATGAGATAAAGACAACCCTTTTATATTGAAAATAAAATGAAAAAACAATATTTAATATATTCAAAGACCACATAGGGAAAGAGTGATTCTGCGGTGTGAGCTTTATGCGTCGATTTTGGGTAATTATGGTGTCCTGAATTCAAGAAAATTTCAGATTTGTCGAATTAACTCCAGTTTTTGAGATAAAAACAATCCTTTTATATTGAAAATAAAATAAAATTAAAATATTTAAAGACTACATAGTCGGAACAGTGATTTTGAAGTGTAGGGTTTATGAGTCAATTTTGGGTAATTATGGTCACCTGAATTTAAAAAAAATTTTAGATTTGTCGAATTGACTGTAGTTTTTCAGATAAAGACAACCTTTTTATATTAAAAATAAAATGAAAATTTCATTTTGAGGTGTCCGCTGAGATTCGCTGTCAATTTTAAAGCTTAGACATTGAAGCTAGAGGTTGGAGGTTAGGCGTTAGAGTTAGTCCTGGAGTTACAGTTTAGAAGTTAGAGGTTAGAGATTTTCTCTTTAAGGTCCGAATTAACTTTGGCAAAATACTATATAATTAAGCCGATATATATTTTATTTGGGTATCTCTATAATATTATTGTGTATCCATTTATAACAGTTTAAAGAGTTTGGACAGCTTATGCCGTGGTTTTGGGTATTCTCAGTAACTGCTTATTTATTTCAGGCAACACCGAAACCCTTCGAGCAAACTTCGATTACTTTGTTTGTAATTCCACGATAATAATTTATTGAGAAAATTATTGCATATGTACATACTATGTATAACGCCTAAGTAAAACTTTCATTGAATACATTCTTTGTCACTTAATAAATACTTTCTGTGTTTTATTAAACAGATCAGCAGTATAGCCTACACCCTACGCCGGCCGACTGGCAAGCGGATAACCGCAGTTCTGGTCCAATGCATGCACTGCTCTAATATAAAACCCAAGATCGATCTGAGGGCTGTAGGGAAGGCAATGGTAAACTATGCCATTAATTAAATTTTTTAGTATCATAGTACGCCATCTTGGTTTCAGGCAAGTTTGATTACTATGTCACAGCACTCTGTTTGTTTTATAAAAAATGAAAAGAATTATATAATTTGCTGTATTAGCATTATATATGCCTTATGGGCCCATGGCTTGTCCATTAAGGCATTCATGGTCGAAACAGTCGCATGTACCTAGTGGAGGATCGAACCCACGACTGGGACGTAGCAATCTAGCATTCTAATATAATAAAAATTATTGAAAATATGAGAAGCTGAGACCATATTATTATTATCTGTACTTTGATACGCATTTAATTGTCCTTATAGGTATGTGACAAATAATTTAATATGCATTAGTATTTTTTCTTGTTTTGAAATAGAATTTGTAAAAGTAAATTTAATGCGAATAATATTATATGTATTGCATTATCATCTCCCTGTCATCATCTAGTTCACTAAACTTAGAATTTTTCAAGAATTGTTAAAAAGGGTTAAATAATGCAGAAATTACCTATCGCTTGCTCTAACTCAAAGTCAAACATTAGCTTATATATAATAAAATAATTACTTTATTTTCTGAATTGATTCAGGCAATTCAATTGTCAATTTTTATTTTTTTTAAAGTAGTTGTTTTATTTTATTGCCGGCAACGAGCGGTTCTAAAGTACTACTACTTTTGTTATATATAATTTTTGTTACTATTTATTATTTTTATGTTATTTTCTGTTGATTATTTATTTTGGATTCCAAGTTTTTTAAAATTAAAACAAATTAAATTTAGTGATTTAATTTACTGTTCTAAAAATTCGGTTTAATTAATGCCATTTTTGATTTATTTTCTTATGCTTTTATATTTTGGCTAAATAAAACCCTCTATCGTTAATAGCTGTCAAACATTTGATTTTATTTTGATTAAATTAAAAGCAAGCGTTACTAAATTACAATAAACAGCTTTATTTTCACGGTATTAATAATAATAAACATCTGCTTAATTTTACATTATTTACTAAATTTTTTAAATATACATAAGGAATAGTTTAGTAACAACGACCGTGACTAATACCTAATTAGAAGATAATAATTTAAGAGAGAATATAAATGCAGTTCCGATATATTATTATTCTGTAGATTTAATTAAATATAAGAATTAATTTTAGTAGTAAAAATATTTAAATCAAACGATGATTTGTGATTCTGATAATAAAATTTGATAATAATATAAGAATGAATAATAAAAGAAATGCATGCACAGTAAGTTATGAAATTAATACACACAAAATTTCACTTATGATTTATGAAGTACTACTCATCCACTATAATTTTTAAGTAAATTAACGTTTTAGAATTACTATGACTTTGCCAAGAAGCTAAATTTAGTTATGTGGTTATGAGCTCATAGGTAAGCATTAATATTTATTAAACGAATCTTCTCCACAGTTGATAATATCAAGAAGCGCTACCTGAACCACGAATCAATCAATAGGCTACATATTAATAACATAATATATCTACTATACAATAGTTCTCTTCCGTACTCTATGTGTACATCAGATATAATCAGTATAATTTATACTTAATACTATATAGAGCAGGTGTGGTTGACTTTTCTTACGGAAGAGATTTACCCAATCTGAAAATTAGCATTATAATATCAACAAAAAATGTAGTATATTAATTTTTTTGCAAGATTTTTTTCTACATATTTTGCAAAGGCAAAGAATAATACAAAAAACATGCATCAAAATGTAATTATATTTCTTATACCTATTTACGTACTGACTATATTGTGCAATTTTAATCTTTTAAATCAGTCTTCACAAAAGCCCAAATCAAGAATTATCGAAAAAATAAGTTTAACCATTATTATCTTTTATATACTAACCTACTTACCAAGTAAATAATTTTGAAAAACTTACAATAATATTTTAAGTTTTAAATTAACTAAATAGTTATTTAAATATATACAACAAAAAGTAAAATTATTCTGCTTTTATTAACATAAAAAATAATAATATAATTAATATGTAATCTTAACAACACCTGCATTAAAAACTTTTTAATATCTTTGTAGGTATTATTAGCAGACATAAACATATTGGTAAGTGTTGAATAATATTTTATTCTGTGAATTTTATTTTATTTTGACTAATAAATGCATTTTGTTTGCTAGTTTATTTTATATCAAAATACAAAGATAGGAGTGTGTTGACAAATATTTATTATATTAATAATAGGTATCCACCTACGTAAATATATTTTATTTTGTTTAAAATAATGGAATGAATAGTTTTCATGATGTATTTTATACAAGTTTTTAGTTTGCATTATAAATTATTATAGTGCATGAAATTATCATAATTTCATAATATACAAATGATAAACTAAGTAAGTATATTAAGAGCAGGTGAATTAAAGACATTAACTATAGTATGTATTGAAATTTCGTATGAGTTGTATATTATTTTTTCTTAAACGTACTTTTCAGAGTAAAGTTATCGTAATAAAAATTAATTAATTAAGTTAGTAATTTACCTTTCAACAACCGTTTTTATTAACATTATAATTTCTTTTTAAGTAGGTATTACCATAATTATAATAAAAACACACTTATTATGAGGGTCTAACGAATATACATACATACTATACTTTGATCTTTTTTAAATAGGAACATGCGTTTTCTATTTACTAATTTATTAAAGTTATTATATCTATGCGATTATATTTTTTAATTATGAAAATTTAAAAAGTGGACTTCCTTTTAGATTGGAAACTAATAACTGCACCAAGTGAAGTTGAATAGTAAACTTCTTCAATACCGAAGATTACTTCTTCCGGAATAATAATTTATTACTTTTGGTAATTTAAAAATATTTTTTTCAATTATTAAATGATTCCAACTGATTAATTATTTAACTTATAATTATAATTGCTTTATGTTGATAATCACCTCAGCTACTCGGAGATAATTGCATTTGGAAAAAATACTTTCAAAAATCCGCTTGTTGCATAATCGTCATTAATCCGCTATAAAATTTGATTGTCTATAAAATACTGGCGCTTGTTGACAAAAAAACTATGTAGGTATATACCTGATCTGATCGAGGCGATTACTGCATTTGATCTTCTCTGGATTTGATTTTGTCTCTGTTGTGGAAATGCTCCAATTAAGAGATCATTGTATCGCTTACGATCCGCGCCAAACCGACTAAGTAAGTATTAAGCAAAGCAATAGAAAATCATTGGTAGCTTTTTCAACTAAAAGCAGTCTGACCGGTTTTACCCACCTTTCCCTTATATATTTATCTACATATATACCAAAAAAAATTTAATACATATTGTGTATTAAACCTTTGGAAACAACAAAACAAAACCTTTGGAAAACCCCGGGCTTTGTTCCATACAATACGATGAACACGTATTGGGTTTTACTATTAACCGAGATTGTAAGAAAAAGTTAAATTTAATCAGATTTATAATAAAAAATTATAAACAACATTTTTATCTTAAAATATTTTTATTATTCTTATTTTTTTAATTTTAAAATATTAGGTAGTACCTACTATTTTTCTTAAAATTACAATAAAAAATTTTATTAAATTTATTTAAGTAGGTATACTACCTATCTATATTTATAAATAAAATATTTTTTTAGAAAGTAGAAGGAGCTCCAATACTTATGGGTATAAGCATTTTTTAAATATTATAATTTTCTAAAATATATAAATTATTAACCTGGGCAATAAATAAATTTAACAGTAAGTTTAAAATGATATACAGGCTAAATGAACAACAACAAAATTTTTTTACAATATAAGCTAGCAATGTCATTTTATAAATACTATGAAAATAAACATCTTACTAAGATAGCAAAATAGCATTGCTGAAACTTGTTATAAAAAAATTAGTGTTATTGTTCATTTAATCTGTGTATCTGTTAAAAGTTACTATTATTATAATTTTCTATTTTGATAATGATTGTTTGAATAGAGATATCTTCATTTTATCAGTTTTTTTGCATTTTTTGTGTTATACTGCTTAATCGTTTTGGTAACAATAATAATTCTTTTATTAATCTTTTTTTAAACAAAACTATTATTTGTAGATGCAATATTAATAACCAAAAGTTTTTTAAATTGTACTTGGAGCTTTCCTTATTTTCTTCGTAGCCCGCGAGTTTCTATAATTAGAACTTGAAAAAAAGTGAAGACGCTAATATGTTTTTAATTTGTTGATGTTATAACTGAAATTATAATATAGAGAAATTTGAATATTTTTTAATGCACAAAAAAAAAGAAAAAATTGAAATAAATTGTATTATAGTAACACACGAATATGTATTATAACTTATAATATTATGTGCAATGCATATTACATTACCGAATTATGGAAAAGAATTCTATAGAACTTAAAAAAAAGTTTAGTTCAGGTATGGCAGTAATACATCGATTAAAATCTAATGCTTGAAGTTCATTAACTTGAAATATAAGAATGCTTTATGGAACAATTTTGATAATTTACTAAAATAAGATTAGGTTCATTTTAGTTACTCTTTTTAATTGTTAATATTTGGACTAAAGTAATGTCATTTTAAACGATTTTGTAGAAAATTTAATTCTTTCTGATCACATCATTTTATAAAGGGTTTCATGACAGATTACCTCGATGGTTTGCCATTGCTTGTCGAGGGAAGACGGCTTAAATCAAGTTCTTACTTCACCTTTCAAGTGAAGCGTTTCATGAGCCGATTTTCTAAAATTGCAACTCGAGAAATTGAGACAAATAATGCGGCTTTTGGAATTTCGAATTTACCGTAATTAAATCTTTTTTTTTAATACGATAATTACAAACAATAAACAATGAAGTGATGGTTTACTTGATTACTTGTATGAATGCAAAACTTAAAATTAAACAACAAGAATGTTTGTTTAACTTTTTATCAATTTTTGAAATTTTTTAAAATAATCTGTTAAGTTAATATAAAAATTAAAATTTAATTGCGAAATTAAAGTTACGATAATGGAATAATTACATTACAAGAATGAATAAAACAAAGATAGTAAAGAAGGCAAAATATATTTGTTTAAATGGGAAGAAAAGGGGTGAAATGCTCTAAAATGAGCTGGAGAGATAACATAATATAGATTGTGAAAAAATAATAAAAAGTTGGCAGAAGACAGAATAAATAAATAATTCAAAATTAAATATTATGTAGGAAATATTAAAAGCAATACGTAAAACTAACAAACATTTTTTTAAATATTACTTTAAACATTAGAAATCAATATTGCATCAATATTGAAAAATATTCACTTATCGATATTGGCGCAATATTGCTCCAATATAACAATATTGGAAATTAACGCTGCACCAATATTGAAAATTGTTCACATCTCAAAATTGGTGTAATATTTATTTTCAATATTGTCTCAATATCGCACATCTAATATTGGAAATCAATATTGCACCAATATTGCAAATTTAGTGTTTATTTTGTAAATTTAATGTTTTATTTGTGGATTTTATTTCTATTACAAAAGTTTTGTGAATGTAAATTTTGAATGTTCTTGTTTTCCCGCGGAATATTGACGTTAGAATAACTAGGTGGAGAAATCAAGTCATTTGCCGTCAAGATAGCCGTATTAGCGGTCAAGATCAATTTTATCTCTGACTTTTCGCTTACGATTTTATTTTGAGTTTTATATTTTTTAAAAATAAATGTAACTTTGATTTTGCGTAAGTGATTTAATAATTCTTGATTTCAAGGTAGTCCTACATAATTTTGACATAGTTCAATTTTTATACTTGGACGCGATTTATTTAAATTTGAATGATTAGCGATTGAACATTGAAGATTTATCTGAAGTAAATTTATTAAAAATTTGCAAAATCAAGACAATTGTAAATTTAAATTTGATACGATGACATATGGGCGATTTATCTATTGGATTTAACTTTCCACTTTTATATTGAACATTTTATTTAAAATTAATTTCTAATTTGGATTTGGAATTTATAAGGAGAATTAATATTAATAAAAGAATATAAGAATAAAATATCATTTATACTTAGAATTTATTTATGGATTGAATTTTCAGACGCAGAAAATCATAAGTGCTGGATTATACTGGAAATCAATGTTGCACCAATATTTGAAATTTAAAAATGTTGTTCCAATTTTGCACATAAATATTGCTCTGATATTATAAAAAGCTCACATTACGATGTTGGCGCAATATTGATTTTTAATATATAAATATATTAATATTGCGCAGATACTGGAAATCTTGGAACCAATATTGAATCTATTATGAAAAATATTCACATCTCGATATTAGTGCAATATTGCGCCAATATTTGTGCTACATAGGTGAAAAAAGAGAACAAAATGAAAATTACTAATTTTTAATTATTGGAAAATTATCCAGTGTAATAAATAAAATAATATTGGTTTTAATTATATTTTTTGCAGTTTTTGTAACGTGCGGTCTGAGCATTGATTTTTATCTTTTTTTTTTATTTTTTATTATTTTTGTTTAATAATAGTTTTACTATTAAACTTAAATTATACTACATAGTAATACTTATGTCGTATGTTATACCATTTCTTTTAAAAATAATAGTGAGTAGTAAATAATTTTGTGTTAATGAAATTTTGTAATAAATGAAAACCTTTTAAAAACACATCACAGTACCTACGATTAGTTAATCACGTAGACAATTCTTTTTTATGTCAAAGGTTATTCAGGTTGAAGATTCAATCTGATAGTGTAATCTTTGCAAGTAAAATTTCAACCCGAAAGTTTAAAATTAAAGTTTTTCATTTCATGAAATATCAAATTAAGATAATAATATGCATGTTATAATTTATTATTGCATATTGTGTATTAGATTTTTCCGAAAAGAATTTTTTAAATTTAATGAAGTAGACAATTTAAGTTATTAATAATCAAATAAAGCTGCAAAGAAAAATTTGTGTTACGTCACGAATTTATATGAAACATAATATATTATTATCATAGGTTGGTTTTCAGCTGAAAATTTTAACTTTTTACGCCATATTAGTATGCTTGACTGAATTTTCCTTAAAAACATATAGACAGAAAATAACGGAAGCCTCCACCATTACAACTCTAAATATAGACCACAACAAAAATTGTAAATGATTATTTTTGCCAGATAAAATTTTCATATCTTTGCTAAGTATAAACTTTCAAGACAGATGAATAAAAAATAAAAAGCCTGCGATTGTTATTTTGGTTTCTTAATTTACGGAAGCTATCTTTAGGCTCTATGTTTTTGAAGCATCGACCTACTTTTAATTATTAGTAACAATTTAATTTTAAACTGCAAGGGTCTCAAAATATATTTTAAAAGTTTTATTAAGTATTTCCTTTAAAAAATATAAAAAAGTACTTAATAAAATTAGGTCAAAATTGAGAGACATTAAAGAGGTGATAATGTGATACCGAAGTTTATAAAAATTAATTTATTTATTTAGTTATTTAAACGATAGAAAAGTCGCGAACACTAATTAACAACTTAATAATATTGCCAACTTTATTTGATATAATCTAAATTAAAAAAAATTAATTTGCTATTAATTAGTTTAATAAGCGCTTCAAATTAAGTTTGTAATATTTTTCATTGATTAACATAAAATATTGTTACAGTATTTACAAAATAATTCGAAGAATTTTGTTAAGTGCTAATAAATAATAATTTATTTTTTGCGATTAAAAAATTACGAATGAACTTTCAATATTGACACGTGTCAATAAAAGTATTTCTAATAATCTTTTTTTAAATATAAGCCGCACGCGTACCGCGTAGTATTTTCAGCTAATGTTTTCTTTAAAAAACGATTATAATAATTAAACCAAAAAGGGAAAGTTGAATCGAAAAACGAAAGTTACGCACAAACTAACTTCTCATGAAAATGTGTACGAAAACCGACAATGGAAGTAGTGAGAGTGTGAAAACAATGAATTCTTGTATTTTTTATATTATTGTGCTGTATAAAGTTCACATTTAGATTTAAGATAGGTATACATAGCAGGAAGTGTACAAGTTTGGTCATTATGCTACATTTTTTACATTACGGAAAATAATTGAATGAAAGCACTTCACAAATAATACTTCTTCAAATAAATACTTAATTACATTTAAACGATCAATTTTCATTTAATTTAGTTATCAAAAAGTTGTAAATTTAAAAGCACCTATAAGTATAATATTGTGAAAGCGAATGAAATAAAATTATACATTGGGTACCTACTAATTAGCTTATATTTAGCATATTACGTGCTAATTATAAAATTTTTCAATGGCATAATCAATCGCTCAGTGTTTATACTCGTATACTACTCCAACTTTTTTTTTTACATTACAATAGTACTCTATCTAAATAGTTCAGTAGTAAATGTTAATATTATTGTTTACATTTTAGCATAGGTGCTCATAAAGATTTAAAATTTATTGTCATGCACTTTGAAATTATGAATGTGTAATAATTAAAATCCTATCACCGAAATAAGATTAGATAAATTTTTAGTTTTTATATTTTTAATTATTTATTGAGATTAGAATTTTTGTTTTGTGCATAAGTTGTGATGCATAACATCAGAATTACAATAATATTTATTTTGACAAATTTTCGTGTCAATGTTAAGGGGTCAATTATAATCGGCAAGTCATTTTATTTATCAGTTAAAATCCCGTTTCTTTCCAGTAAATTCTAGTTTTTAAAATTTTTTTCTAAATAATGCTAATTTGTGTAGTTTTGCAACAATTTTCTTAATGAAAAATTGACGATTTAATGCTTATGTTAAAATTAAAGATGCCATTCTGTATTGTTTTATAACTATGTAAATGTTTTATGATAATTTATTTTAATTGCAATAAATTGCAAAAAATTGAAATTGTATGATTCAATCAAGCATAAAAAACATGAGAAAAGGTTGGGTTACCCGGAATTATGAGTATCAAATTTGGACTAACTAAGTATATTTGAACAATTTTATTTTTGGGCCAGTAGTAAAACTTCATAATTGTAAATACAGTGTAACCTCGATAATTCAAACCTACGGTAAGCGGTAAGCTACATGTCTTTTTTATATTTCTAAGGAATTCTTGAAGTGCATTTCCCCAGGCCCCTATTTCGAATTTTGGATACAAAGCAATCTAAATCGTTTGTACCCCTTGTACTTTTTTTATTCTCGTTTTTTACTTAAAATATTTTTTTTAAATCAATATTGTTGCTATTTCCAAAAATGCTATAGTTATATTGTCAAAGCGATATCTTCATGGGCTTCCTATAACTTTGATAATGAAAAACACACCCACTAATGTTAGCTGAAGGTAAATAATTCAAAGAAATTGGGTATGCATGGTTGGGATTCTTGTAGAAAAAAAAAGATAAAAAAAAATAAAAAGTGGGAAAGGGGGTGTCCATTAATTATGTGAGGCGATTTTGGCGACTTTTTGCCGAGTTCCCCCTCTCCCCCCCTAAACCCCGATTCGGCTGATCTTTTTTCGTTGTGTTCGTAATTGTCAGGAGAAGGTTTCTATGTAATAAAAACTTATTTATGCAAATTCCTGCTTTCCTAATTATTTTAGAGAATAAATGAAAGACACAAAAATAATGCAGAAATAAAAACTACGAATGATAATAGCATTAGATTTCATCTAACTTTTACTTAAAAGGTCAAAAAAAGCTTTCAAAATTGTTAAAATTTTCATTTATCGCACTGGCCATGGTAAGTTTCCATAAGTTTCCACGGTAATTATACTAGAAAATAGAAATGAAATTGAATTTATTACATGGCCAGTGCGATAAATGAAAATTTTAACAATTTCGAAAGCATTTTTTGACCTTTTAAATAAAAGCTAGATGAAATATAATGGTTGGATTATTCATAGTTTATATTTCTGCATTATTTTTGTATCTTTCATTTTTTCTCTAAAATAATTAGGGAAGCAGGAATTTGCATAAATAAGTTCTTACATGTTAATTTCCGATGTTCGGCTATCTCATTCAGCACCCGGTATATAAATTTGTATGTCCATATATAATTTTAATTAAATGTATTAAAATGATTTTTACAAATGCCAGTCTGTAATTTACAAAGATTTTTTTTCATATAAATATATTAATCCTGGAAAAAATTATTCAAGAAAGGCAAATATTTATTAAAACTTTCCTCCTCCATATCTTCTAATCTGTGGGGTTTACCAAAAACATGTCTAAGACAATTTTTCTGGAAAATTTAACAGCCTTTAATTTTGTACAGGGCGGGATTTGCTCTATCTAACGTCATTTTCGAGATATTTGACAAAAACTGTGGAAATGTGTGGTTTTAACTCTTTCCCCCCCTCGCCCCACCCAAACCCGTCGTTCTTAAGCGGGAGACTTTTTAGTGCTTATAGAGCAACTGATAATAAACATTTTGTGACAATCCAACCTCTTATTTTTGAGATTTCTGGGTTCATATCTAATTATACTGTACTACAAACAACTTAGATCCTTCTGGATTCAAAATGAAGAGGGGGGCGGAGAACTGTCACAAAGCCATTAATAGATATTTTTAAATATTTCGAAAACAAAATGGATACAAACGATTTACATTATTTTGGATCCAAAATTCAAAATAGGGAGAGGCCATTGGCAAAATGCCATTATTAGGTATTTTGAAATATTTCGAAACCAAAGTTGGTACTAACGAAAATCAAAACGGTACAACAAGTATAACAAAAATGCCATTATTAAACATTTTAAAATACCTCAAAAACAAAATTGGTACAACGAAAATAAAAAAGAAACAAAAGGCAATGGGAAACCATCCCATTAATCAAATTCCCTAGAAAGTCATCTTGGCTTCAATCACACGAAGAAGAAAAAGTAAGAAAATAATGACAACTAATCACGATTGCAGATTACACCCTACCTTGAACAAATAGCATAAGGAATCAGTTTTTTTAAGTTTCCAGCTGAGAATTGCAACAAATGAAAACTTCAGTTACTCCGAATTTTACCCCAAAATTGCTACAAACGTGTCTCGGAGAGGTCAAATGCAACGTTAGGTGTTATTTAACAAATTATAAATTGCACTGTGCTTATAAAAAAACAAAAGAAGTTTTCCGATCTCTTGATATTATATTTTTGAAATAAATCAAGAAAACTTTTAGTACAATATCAAAAAAGTAAACTGTACTAACTTAATTCATGGTCAATGCAATTGGCAATTTAATTATCATAAAACTATTATGTTATTAAACAGTAAAAAGCAGCTAATTGTGTTGCCCATTAAGCATACAAACTTGAATACACAATAAATTAAGAAATTTTGTTCAAAAAGTAAGATTCTCAAACTTCTCTAGGACAAAAAAGCATTAAAGCCTCTTTATCTACAAATGTTATGTTCTTAAAATGGAGATCTAAGGAAAGTGAGGAATATTTTACATAACTTACATAATATACTCTTCAAAATACTTTAGAGGTCTAATCAATGTTCTTTTTGATAGGAACTGTAATTTGGTTTACCTGGCTGTAATTATTCGTATATAACTCTGTGGGAGTATGCTTGAGAATAATTGCGATGCAACCTGAAGCTATAGAAGAGTTTGTTATTCTGCAAAATAGGGTGAAGGTGATCGACTGAACCAAAAAGATGAAAAAAGAAAGCTAGTCACATAACTTTTTTCCAAATACAATTTCTTCGTTTCTAGAAGGCTTAATTGGAGAGGTATAAGAGATAATACGAGTAATTATTTCTGTGAATAAATGATATGAAAAGCTGCCTCCGGTGAAACTTTACAAAATGGCAGTACAACAATTTTCTACAGTTAAACAAATAAAATGAAATAATTAATAATATCAAGTTGAATATAAAAAAGTTGATATCTCTTAAATTTCTAGAAAACTTAGTCAAATTGTCTTGAGTATTGCAATGACTTTTAAATCATTTCTTCAGCTTATACAAAAGTTATTATATACCACTTATAAAACTAAAAACTGCTAGTTTATTGAAAAATTTTATTATTAATTTTTAAATTTTATTACCTTAGCCGACTTTTTAACTCGTTTGTAACTCTTTTCAAGAACAATTATTTAGAATATCACTTTGCATTACTTTTTAGATTCATTTAAAAGTTGGTGGTAATTTATGTTTTTATGTTTCCTGAAGTAATAAATTGTTATTTAGTCATAAATAATATAAATTGTTCAAATCACTTTTTATTAATTTCTGAAAGTGTTGAATGTACATAAGTATACATACACTATGTATTTATATATAATATAATTATATGATTTAACAGCATTCTATTTTGATCATTTTATTTAGATGTTACTTAATAATTTTGGGTATTGCTTTAATATAAATATATATAATTAAATAATAATAAAACGCTAATATGTAGTTGCTAAGATGTTTGCATAATAAAGCAATTAATTCTGTTTGTAAATTTTATCTAAAAAATTATTTTATGTTTCTATATTTTAAACCTTTTCAAAGCTATCTGTTAGCATGGCAACAGATTTTCTTTCAATTTATTATTAATTACTTAATGGTTAGCTTGTTATTGATTTTCTGCAGTGATAGGTCGCATAATATATAAATACAAAGTAAGTAAATTTAAATTATATCACACAAAATAAAACTCAACTCAAAGTTCAAAAATAAAAAACTCCCATATTTCTGATATAGAAAATTAGAGCTATTTGGCATTGATAAAATTCTGTGTAGAAATATAATTTTTCGATGAAGTACAAAGGATTCTAGAGCTTTTTGAAATTATTTTTTTTAATAAATACAACAAAATCATATTGATGATTTATACAAACTATTACATTATTATAAAATTTGCCAACACATTTATTAATATAATATTTTCGTGGAGATAAAAAATAAATAACACCTTCGCCTCAGACTGCTTACAATACATTTTATTGTTAACCTATTTTTAGTGCAGTTTCGTATATTATATTTTTCTACTGTATTTAACAATATCGGCAAAATTGACACTTAGGAATTTCTTGTTCAGCTTTCTCTGTACCGATGTTGAAATGTTACCAACTTAGCATATTAAACGTCCTTAAACATTATAATATTTAAATTAAGAAGACCGCACAAAATAATTTATCAAATATGGGTGTTGGTAAATTCATCAACAATTAACATTTTAAAATGTCGACTTTTAAATTAAAAAAAAATTTTTTTTTAATAAAATTACATATGGATGCATTTAATTCTGCATTATAATAATTCAAAATATAAAATAAAAATACTGCAATCTAATCTCTAAACAATAAAGATAATAATAATCATATTTTATAACATTTAGAGGTAGGTACAAGATAAGTAAAAATTATATTTAATAATAAACGTGAAAATTTTAAACCATAAAAGAACAATATAACAACAAATATGTATATAATTGGACCCATAGAATTAGATATGTTTTGAAATCTTAATTTTGCAAAAAACAATTTAATAATTTCTTTCAAGCTCGGCAAGTCTATGACAAGTTTGATCGCATTAGTAGTATCAGGTTTTCAATAATACAATAAATAATAATAATAATAAAGTTTTTATTTAAAAAAAATTAAAAAAATTAAATTTTGTAAATCAAATATGTATACGATCACGTACAGGAAATGTCTGGAACTGATTATATTTAATTTAAAAATTGACTAGTTTCAACCGATTTAAAAAAAATCAGTTTCCATGACCGTTACTGGTACTACGCGATATCTGCACTTAATTTAGAAGTAAGACATAGTATTTTTACTTCAAGTATTAGCATATATTTCATTTATGCATGACAACTTAATACTGTATCGAATTCATTTGAATAAAAAGTAAGACCTACGAAAAGGAAAAAAATATACTGGAAAATTACTGCAAAAAAATTAAAACTCGAATATTATTTTGATCAGACAGCTGCGTGATACATTCTGTTGCAGATCAGTTAAAAATATGATTTTCAGAACGACTGAATTATTAACAGATTAAGACACATCTGAACGAAGACCATAGTTGTTCAGCCTCACAGAAAAGACTGAGAAGTTCTTGGTACTGACTAGATTTTGCTATTTCTTATATTTATTTTCAATATTATGAAATACATAAAAATTACAACAGAGTTTCATTAATTTTTGAGCCAAGAAGCTATTAACATTTTTAGTTTTCTAAATATTCTTCCTATCAGTTTACAATAATCCATTTTTTATGTGTGTCATATTTTCATTTACAAGTTAAACAGTTTAAAAAAAAGAGTAAATAATTCAGAATACACAAACAATATAGATTATGTAGGTGCTAATGTAAATACTGACAAATCTAGTCTACACGTGCAGTGTTTCTAATGTAGTCCACAACCACACAGCAGTATAATATTATATTAAGTACATCTAAGCATTGAGTTGGAATATCTAAAATTAACAATCTTAAGAACTATTTATTTAAATTTTCAATTACGAGTGACCTAAAAACAAGAGAATCGCGAGATATGATAGAATCCAACTGCAGAGACAAACGGAAACATATTTAATATCACTTTAGCTTTAAAAATACGGAAGTAGGTCGCTCCCGCCGGGCAAGATGCAGTTTTAACTTGGCGAAGCTGTGCACGTATTATAATAAATTGCACAGCTGACTACACGTTATAAATAGCGTTGCATGTTGCTATTTACGTTAGACCCCTGCAAATAGTTTAAGTGCAGGATTTGTTTTGTTCCTCAGTTAAACAGTAACAAGGACGCCCAAATGTTAAGGATAGTGCAAGGACACGTAAACAAAAAATATGAAATTGTACCACACGAAACTTAACTATCAAACATAAAATTGCACTTTTCAATTAGCATAGACTTCTAAAATAGAATTTTTCCATGCTTAATTAATTTTTATCATATATTTTTTACAGTAAAACTGTAGACTAAAATTTTAAAAATGAAATCTTGTTTTCACTTCACTTTTTTTATTGCGAGATTTCTTCGCCTGTAAAAGTTCAGGTAGGATACTTGTTTTATATATTTGAGCTGGATTTAATATTCTAATTAAAATAAAGAAAGAGAAACTCTGAAATAACTTCTTGAGCGATAATGGTATAGCGAAATGAAAAGTCTACGAAGAATTTCAAACCATTCACGTGGGTACAAATTATATTTCCAAGAAATATAGGTGCATATTAATTATAATAACAATAATTATTATAGAATAGTGTTACTAATTTATTTACATAAGTCAATTTTATAGTTTTTATCAATTTCATTACAGCCTTGTCCGTTTTCACGTAATAGGGGCATGTGGATGTGAACCTTAACTGTCAGTAATAAAATAAAAAATATTTTAATAAATTACCTAATTCGACGATATAGTTTTAATTTGATTACAATTTATCATTTATTTTGTTTTTCATGGAATAATTTTATTTTACTGATGTTACGCACTGTAAACTCGGTTAGTTTTAGACTAAATTTATACAAAAAAAAAACAAGAAATAAAAATGATTGATTTTACAATTACTTATTTACAAAAATAGTGAATGTAACACTTATATAGTATTTCACTACATATGTAAAATATTTTTAAAAGTTACTCTGGAGTAAATTCTGTTTGTAAAATCTGCCGTATTTTGGTCCAGTGCCAATTCTTTAAAGTTTCCATTCGCCAAAAATATATTAATTCATAGATGCTTTTCTAGGTTACATCTTAGTTGGTAAAATGTAGAATATTTATTAATTTCGTATTTATTCTAATAACTAAAAAAATTATTTATTTACCTGATTGCCTTTGTACTTCATTCCACTTCGGTTCGATTTAGTATCCTTTTTATTCTAGCTTAGTCTAGTTTTTCTTATTTTTGCAATGAGGAGCAAAGGATCTACAGCCCAATGTGGAAGCCAACCACGAACAAAGAATTTAAATATTCGTAGTTTATCTCGGCTGTCAAATTACCTCTATCATTAGGTATGCTACAACATAATATTATTTATGTATAATATCATAATAATATTTTTACGAGTACTAATGCTTAGCTTAATTTTCAACTTTCCTTTCGTAACTTATGTAATTATTGTACACCAAATTTTTACGTTTAACCTTCTTTGAACAAATATAAATTTTATAATACGATAATGATGTGCATATTAAACTATAGACGTAATTTTAAATAGGTAATTATAACTTTAATGTTTAACAAACTCTAATCACAATTAATAGTTCAATAATTATTGCAGGACGTATGCCAATTATTATGGTAAAATACGTAACTTAATTTATACGTCATTAAGTGATAAAGATTAAAGCATTATGCTGTAAGAGTGACGTACAATTATTGTTCTAACATAAAATTTTGATGCATTGTGTAGGTGCGATATAATAATCAACTACATTGATTTGATTCTGTGTTAGAAACTTTATATCCCGTTGCATTTAACAGCTGTAGATAAAATTTGCCATAAATTAAATATTTATAATGTCAATAGTGTTACGTAATCAAAAATGCATCTTATGAACTAGAAAGAAAGGTAAAATTGTTGCGGTTAAATTAATCTTTAAATTTAAGCTATCATGCATCTAACAAGAGCTCAGTACATATCCACACTGAAAAACATTCCCGAGTAAATTTCCTCCTTTCAAGAGTAGCCACTTTCCTGCCACCAATATTAGGAAAAATTGACCCCAAAGTTATAAATTTTTTAATTAAAATTAAATGTTGTAAATAAATTATGGTGTGTTTCGGGGTTTTCTTGAATGCTCTTTAGTTTTTGAGTTGTGAAATTTGAAAATAAGGTAGCGGTTTATTTTTTTACTTCTTCAATTTTTGTATGAAATGTAGTCAATGAAAATATAATAAATTAATGATATACTACCTACTTTTAAAAATGCGTAACTAAATAATGCATTTTGAAATAAATTAAAAAAATCAGAATAAAATGTTAAAACATAATTTATTAATTAATTCACATAATAAAGCACACATAACTTTCAAAACTAGCAAGTTTTATAAAAATAAGAGACTTAAACCGTTACCTTATTTTAAAAAATTTATAACTCAAATACTAAGAATCCCAAAAAAAAATTGGGATATCGATTACCTACTTATAAGATCAGATTGCTTTTAAATTCGAAAGGTGTATTATGTTCGTAAATTTGGGCTTTTTGCAGTAGCTCAACGGCTCGTAGTTTGCTATAATAGAAAAGGGGGGCCAGTGCTTTTAATCACATTTTAAAGAACATAAAATAAAATTCACTATTTTGAGTTTCATTATACAGGATGATTTTCGAAAATTTTTAAAATATGAATAATTTTAAACTAAAATTTTGACCTTTTCTATTAAAGTACCTACCTATTTGTTTTCCCCGTTTAAGACCAGACAGTCGCGTGTCGCAGTGTTTTTGTCGCCACCGTATCAAAAGCATGGCTCTGGTCTTAATGTCAAAAGTCTTAAAAGCATTATTTAAAAATATTATAGAGCAAATGTTCCTCTGTAAAAAAAAGTTACAATACAAAATGCTTGTAAGTTATGACGACCAGAAATGAGGTGTTAAAGTATGATTCTACCTGTATTAAAAAGTATTTTTTTTTATTTTTAATTGATTTACCTTTTTCTTAAAAGTAACAATATTAGAAACATGTTGACTCATATACTTACCGTTGGTTGAAAATAACCAAAAGCTGATTTTACCCTATTTAAACTGTATTTAAAATATACATATTTGTCGCTTTGTTCACTTTATTCTTTTATTGCTTTTGAGAGTATAATTAGAAAATCAGTAATAATGCAAATAAAGCATTTATTTCAAGAGTGGTAAACAAATAAACTAGTGGAACACCTACTGCTGTACTACATAATAATTATTATAATATAATTTACAGATATGACCCTTGGTTGGCAATTAAATTTATTAGTAGCAATATTTAATTTATATTTTTAATACTAACAAAATTATGACAAATTGCAATTTTAGAAAAAAAAAATTTTTTTTGAAAAAACACCTCTAATTGAAATTTCAGTCAAGTTGATTTCCATCTAAATATTTAGATATTTAAAAGAGTTATACAGTGTGTTCACGATAAGAGGTAACAGTGAATAATTCTTATATCTTACTATGTAGATACAAAAAAAAGTTTAAATAGTTTTTTTATTCAACTCAAAATTTACCATCGGAAACTGCTGAAGTTTTTTTGTACTTCAAACTCAACCGGAAGTAAACATGAATTTATTTTTTCAAATGGCAACATGTCTTTTTTTCAGCATTTTCGTAATTTGTAATTTTTTCTCTATACAAACATATAAAATTATCATTGGGTTACATAAGAAAATTTTCGAGAAAAATGCAACATAAATTTATGAATTATTTAATTTTTTTAGTGTGCCATAAAAACAAAATGATCCTATAGTATCATGCTTGAACAAAATGGTGGTATTTTTGACTAATTTATCAGATAGGTTGTGTTTTCTGTACCGTGATGTTTTTTGTTTTCATAGCACACTAAATAAATTAAAATAATTAATTAATTTATCTTGCATTTTTTTCGAAAATTTTCTGATGTAACCCTACGTATAATAATTTTATAAGTATTATGTATAGAGAAAAAACTGCAGATTACAACAGTGTTGTTTTTTTATCTGTTTTAAACGGTTTTGTTTAAAACAAGTTTTAAACGTGTTTAAAACACACGTTTTTTTAAACAGAGTTTTAAACATGATTTTTTTCTGAAAAAGTAAATTTTAAGACCGGATTTATGAAAATTTTAATTATTGAGGTACCAAGCGCAGATCTTTAATATATAAGATGAATTATTTTTTAATAAATAATACAAATTTTTCAAATCTTAAACAAATACAATTTACAATGACTGGAAGAAGACAAGATCCAATTTGGCAATATCATCAAAAATTAACAAATAAACAAGGTAAATCTGTTAGAGCAAAATGTAAAATTCAATTCAGCTGCATTCTGCTGTAGCTTTTTCTGCAGGGATTGAAAGATTATTTTCAACATTTGAACTTGTCCATAGTCAACTACGTAATAGATTAGGGACAGATAAAGCATCAAAACTTGTGTCAATTATGAGAGCCCTAAATAGTAATTCAACAAATTCAGAGGAAGATGAGCTCGAATAGATTTTAATTGTTATTTTTTTATTAATAATATTAGGTTTTTTTTATTTAATTTGTTCTCAGTGCAAATATTTTAGTTGTTTTAAACAGTGTTTTAAACACTAAATAGTGGTTTAAACATGTTTTTTTTAAATAGAATAAAAAACTGTTTTAAACATAAAAAAAACGTTTTAAAGTTTAAAAATTTAAGAGTACTTTAAAATTGTAATTAAGTAAGGGGAGGGATGTAATTTGTAATTAGATAATTTTAACTTATAAGTAATATATAATTTTGAAATGTAATAGAATTTTGAAAATGATTTACTAAATGAAAATTTTATGTGTTTGAAAATTTAATGAGTCCTACTAATTAGATTTTATAGAAATATTTTTAAATGATCTTGTAAATAATTTAAATGATTAAATTACGTTAATGATTTTGTAAATAGGTTTACGAGATTATGAATTTGATTGAAATAATTTATGTAGGTACCTATACTTTAGAATGTCTTGAATTTATAATATTCTGATTTGTAGATTTTTTATAATGACGGGATAACTTTTATTGGTATTAGTAAATGGTACATATTAAGCGTTGAATTTTTAAAAAATTAGCTTTGTTTCAAAAAATTTTTAATTTTTTATTCAATTTATGACCCTTGCAGTGGTATGGTAATTTTAAATTAATTTGATAGATTTTGAATTATTGAATTGAATAGTGATTATTGAAGATAGAAGATTGTTTAAGGGGGGCGATACATGTAAAATAAATAGAAATAAAATAAATAAATAAATGCATAAATAGTTAAAATAACATCTCAAATGTATGGCCCTAGTATCGCTGACTAGTTGGTATGTCGCTGTAATCATAGAGTTTCTGTGTGTGAAAACTTTAAACACGTTTTTCTCGCAACTACAGTTTTTAAATTGGCGGGCAAGATAACTCAAAAAGTTCTCAACTGATTGTTATGAAATTTGGCATACGTTTTCTCTATAGTATTAGTTTCTAGGTGAACCTCAAAAATGCCAAAAAAAATTTCAAAAATTACCGTTTTTGACCCAAAAACCATCGAAAAAAGGAGTGAAAATTTGGACTTTTTTTTCTAAAGCGTGCCAATTTACGATTTTTTGACTTTTTTGTTTTTTTATTGGTTCAACTAGAAAATACATGTTTTATGAACATGCTCTAACCAAAATTTTTGATCTCAGATCGCTGTAACAGACGCTAAAAATCCCGCTAATTGATTCCATTTGCCGCTAGGGTATTAGGAGATTAGTTACTACGGCGGCCATTTTGAAAAAATAAAATAAAAAAAATTTGGAACTTGTATTTTAATATATCATGAATAAACGAACGGAATTTAAAAACGATTCATTCATTCTATGCAATTTAAATAAGCCTCAAAAAAACAGTCAAAATTCAGGCGGTTACATGTATCGCCCCCCTTAAGGAAGTAGGGTTGGACGTAAATTTAACTTTTTTAACATTAACTGTCAGAAAACGTTTGATATTATCGCTATATAATACTATATTGTCGTGGAATTTTTATATGTAGGAGGGGGTTGCATGATTTTTTAATCTTTTATTAATAAAATATTAGTTTGATATTTTTGTAAATTTTGTATTTTCCCCCTAGAGGAAAAGATGTCCAATTTTAAATTGAATGGATTTTGATTAAGAATATATATAAAAATAATAATTAAAGAATAATCTTGATGTAAAAGTACTTTGTATAAATATAAAAGTCAATTTGATGGTTTAGGTATGATTTGATGTGATTTGGAATGTAAATATCGTAGATAGATGATAAATGTTAATTAAGAGACAAGGAAGATTTTTTTTGATAAGCAATTTGCAGAATAAAATTGTAATTGATTTAAAATTATTTGGATTGTGAAACGAATTTAAAATATTTGAATTAAAGTTATTGAGCTGCGGAATCAAATTGGATATCAGTGCACATGCTGTGTTTATCAGTTTAATTTTAACGTTCCCATCTAACAAATCTAACAAAATAATATTAAAATATTAATATTATCATAATTTTTTAGATGAAACAACACAAAGATGTATTTTTCAATCACTTAAATAATTTTAATCTAATAGAAATGAAGTTATTTTACTTTTGTTTAATGGCAGCCACTTTTGTTTATGAATTCTGCAACAAATGTTCATTTGTTTAGTTAGTTATAAAAGAACTTGCTTTATGAAGAACTTGAAAAACAAATCCAGGTAGCTGTGGAAATGTTATCAATTTATTTGAAACAAATTCATTTTCTGAAAAGCCAATTAAGTTGGTTTAAGAGGTTATGCCTGCTTAGGAGGTCGAGAAAATGCGACTATTTGATATTTTTTTCTGAAAAAGTATATAAGTATATATTATTGCACAACAATTTTTTATATAGAAAACAGCTGTATTTTACGAATACAATGTAATTTTTTTTTGTATAAAAATATTAAGAAATAATCCATTTACAGACAATTTTCTACAACCCTATTTTTAAAAAGCATTTTGCGGTGGCCAATTCTATGCGGAATCAGTTAATTCAAAATCAAAAATTCAAAAAGATATAGTAAACACATAAGTTTATCTAGTCCTTAATGGAGCCATTTTCCTAAAAGTTGAATTTTGACAAAACGGCAGATGTTCAAAGTTAAAATATCGATTTTCGTAAAAACAAATGCGATGCTTTTCACCCCCATAAAATACAAAATACACTTTTAAATAAAAATCCCTCCGTTAAGGACAAGATTATGATGTCTAAAACAAGTACCTGTATCAAATTTAAAATGGATTGGTGCATATCTTCTGGAAATACCGTGGTCACCGACTTTGAAAATGTAGATTTGTAAAAAAAGATTGTAAAAGATCGGCTGTAAACGGATTATTTCAATATTTGTGTTCAAAAACGTTACATTTATTTCCAAAATCCAAAAATTATTCTGCAATAATATAATATAGGCACTTGTCCAGAAAAAATTAACAAATAGTAGCATTTTTTAAGTAGGCATAAACCCTTAAGTTAGGTTTAGGTTACGGAAGGAATGCATACTGCGAATCCCGGCGTATCTATAGAGTGGGGTTTTAGTCAGTAGAAATCGGACACCCCCCCCACCCTTTGGGGGTTTCCCCACTCCCAACGTTCACAAAAAAAAGGTTAGGTTTAGGTTAGGTTTAGATTAGGTTTACGTTAGGTTTAGGTTAGGTTTAGGTTAGGTTATGTTTAGGTTAGGTTTAGGTTAGGTTTAGGTTAGGTTTAGGTTAGGTTTAGGTTATGTTTAGGTTAGGTTTAGGTTATGTTTAGGTTAGGTTTAGGTTAGGTTTAGGTTAGGTTTAGGTTAGGTTTAGGTTAGGTTTAGGTTAGGTTTAGGTTAGGTTTAGGTTAGGTTTAGGTTAGGTTTAGGTTAGGTTTAGGTTAGGTTTAGGTTAGGTTTAGGTTAGGTTTAGGTTAGGTTTAGGTTAGGTTTAGGTTAGGTTTAGGTTAGGTTTAGGTTAGGTTTAGGTTAGGTTTAGGTTAGGTTTAGGTTAGGTTTAGGTTAGGTTTAGGTTAGGTTTAGGTTAGGTTTAGGTTAGGTTTAGGTTAGGTTTAGGTTAGGTTTAGGTTAGGTTTAGGTTAGGTTTAGGTTAGGTTTAGGTTAGGTTTAGGTTAGGTTTAGGTTAGGTTTAGGTTAGGTTTAGGTTAGGTTTAGGTTAGGTTTAGGTTAGGTTTAGGTTAGGTTTAGGTTAGGTTTAGGTTAGGTTTAGGTTAGGTTTAGGTTAGGTTTAGGTTAGGTTTAGGTTAGGTTTAGGTTAGGTTTAGGTTAGGTTTAGGTTAGGTTTAGGTTAGGTTTAGGTTAGGTTTAGGTTAGGTTTAGGTTAGGTTTAGGTTAGGTTTAGGTTAGGTTTAGGTTAGGTTTAGGTTAGGTTTAGGTTAGGTTTAGGTTAGGTTTAGGTTAGGTTTAGGTTAGGTTTAGGTTAGGTTTAGGTTAGGTTTAGGTTAGGTTTAGGTTAGGTTTAGGTTAGGTTTAGGTTAGGTTTAGGTTAGGTTTAGGTTAGGTTTAGGTTAGGTTTAGGTTAGGTTTAGGTTAGGTTTAGGTTAGGTTTAGGTTAGGTTTAGGTTAGGTTTAGGTTAGGTTTAGGTTAGGTTTAGGTTAGGTTTAGGTTAGGTTTTATAGTGGGAAAATTTATTCGACAATTTATTCCAATAATTCTTATAAATTATGAATTTCTTAATTATATATATGCATTTAGGTCTCGGAACCATAGTTGCCCACATCTGATTTATACCTAGGATATTTTTCAGATTATGATACGAGTTACTAAAAGTTTTGACAACATATTGATGAAATATTAAATATTGACCACTTATCTTACCTTCTTCAAATTTTTTCCCTTCTCCTTCTCTTCTTAAAATTTATGATTTCCAATTTGAAGCTAACAGTCAGGTTTCAGGCATGAAAGTTTTGAAGTCAGTTTTTAACTAAAAGCTCGTTTACACGTTTCAAGTTGATAACTAAATTGTTAAGTTAATTGTAAGCAAAGAGTATGCATTTATAGAGGGAAAGCTCTTAAGGCATGTTTACACGGTTCAAGTTGATAAATTCATATATTTTCGAGGCATTTTTTTTTAGCTTGAGTAACTTAAACTTCATAATCTAGTAAGATTATGACACCCTACCGTTACGTACCACAAAAATGCACCTGTTAGAAAATGCTTCATTTTGAAACTAATTCTTTATGCTAATTATCAATAGCCATCAGTGCTATTAACACACATCTTGGTAATTGTCAAAAATTGACAATTATCAATGTGTAGTGAATATTTTTTGTCAATATTAAATTGACTAAACAAATCATCATTGACAACGCTGTCAAGTAATTTTTCTTGATCGACAATAGATATGGCATTATTCTGTATGATAATGATGACAGCATAGTTATTATACTTAAGGCAGTAGCAAAGAGTATGTATATATAGAGGGACAGCCATTAACAAATATTTGTCACAAGTTTTTGTTAATGGCTCTGCTACGCCATCTAGTAGACGGTGTGATCTCTACGTTTTAATTTTTAATTTATGGCTGATCCTTTATATACAGGGGGGTATTTTTACAAAAATAAGTTTTTACATGTTAATTTCCTATGTTCAGCTAACTCATTCAGCACCCTGTATATAGAGGACCAAAAATAAAGACGTAGAGATAACCCCCTCCACTAGATGGCGTAGCAGAGCCATCAAGAAATACTTGTGACAAGTATTCCCATAAGAGCTGTCCCTCTATATATACATACTCTTTGGCAGTAGTCTGCTTTAGAAGCCGAAAAAAAGCGTTTTTTCAGCAATTTTTTTTAAAGGGAAGGAAATGATTGTGGTAAACGAAATTTTCAGACGATAGTGTATTATATTTAAGCTTTAAAAAACAATTTTTACTATTAAAAAATATTGAAAATTTTCAAAGTTGTATAGATTTTTCTGGAGCGCCTGGAGTCTGCACTTGTAAATCGGTTTTAATTTTAATAAGTTTTTTTCTATATGAACTAAAAAAATACAGAAAAAAGTATAAAATCCCAAATATTTTCGAAGTTTGAAAAAAACATTTTTTAAAGCAAAAAATGAATTTATTTTCAAACTTTGAGAAAATTTGTAATTTTTACTTTCTTCGGTATTTTTTTAGTTCATATAGAAAAAAATCTTATAAATATTTTTAAAAAATTTGGTTCGACTGGTTCAGATGAATCGCACGACCTCCATCACCGGCTCCGATTTACAAGTGCGGACTCCAGACGCTCCAGAAAAATTCTTACAACTTTGAAAAATTTCAATATTTTTTAATAATAAAAATTGTGTTTTAAAGCTTAAATATAATACACTATCGTCTGAAAATTTCGTTTACCCCAATCATTTCCTTCCATTTAAAAATAATTGCTGAAAAAACGCTTTCTTTTCGGCTTCTAAAGCAGACTACTGCCTTAATAATGCTGTCGATCAATTGGTGTAACATTAACAAATTTTAGGTTTATTATCAACATTTTTATTGATTTAATTTCTTTTAGCTTTATTAATTTTTTCGAAAAATGTGTAGTAAAATCACTGTATTTGTCTTTTTTTAAATTTGAAATATGTACCTACGGAACCAATAATACATTTTTGACAATCTTTGAATAATGAATTTTAAAACAGAAGAAATTCTTCTGTACGAATATTTAATTGTCTTTTAGAAGAACGCTAATTAAATTTGCTCTCCAAACATTTACCGAATAGAAGAATAAAAAATTGGGTTTTTAACGAGAAAACTAAATTTCATTAATTTCAATTTCAATAATTTAGCGATGCATCCTTAACATTCCATTTAAGTTTATTTTGTTAGTTTTTTTTATAATAATTTATAAAATTTTATATTTACAATTGAAAAATATTGGAAGGCTTTAGGTGGTTTTAAAGAAAGTATTAAGAATATGGTTCAATTTTTATTTTTAAAGATTCAAAATTTGAAGAGATGGTAAAAATGGCAAAATAGTTGATAAGGTTTTGTCTAAAACTTAATAATAAAAAAGTAATTGGAATGATGAATAATAAGGAAGCTGGTTTCAAGTGTGTGGTTTCTATTATTATTATTATTATTGGAAAAAGTGAATGGATGGTGAACGAAGAGCCATTATTTTAAGGTATTTACTATTAGAAGCAAAATTTTAAAATGCAGAATATTTTTGATTACTTACAAAGCAGGTATCAATTTATTAACAGTTATAACACAGATTTCTTAAAGATTACCCTTAAATTTAGAATTAAATTTAGATTAAGTGCTATCAATCCCAGCAAGTAGTGTAAATTGGTATCAATTACTAACTGTCGAGCTTTTCTTAAAAAATGATATTCATGGCAAAATTGTCAAGCTTGACTATTTTCAAGATTAATTGACAAAATTATCTAGTTTTATTAAGGATGTATAGGAGATACAATCGGAGACAAAAGTAGGATTAATTTGAATATCACGAATATTGGTCTTATGTGTGTAGTAAAATACTGTTTAAATATCATAAACGATAAAGAAAGTTATAAAAATGCATGAAGAAAAGTTTTTTTGGTTTAAATCGGTTCATTTTCTGAAATTACAAATATTAAATTTGACATAACAAAATTTTTATTAGTGACTATCCCTGCAATCCAACCTACTATCTAAACAAAAAATGTAATAATTTTTATGAGTAAAAATTGATATTTGTTGTTAAAACTAATAAAAACCGAGATACACATAATATTATTAATACCAACAAGTTTTAAATATGTTTAGGGTTCTTTTAACGTCGAAATCTATTTTATTTTTAGCAAATTGAACGTGACAACTCTATATCGGTTGTTCAATTACTAATTAATTTCTCGAGAACGAGATAGTAAACCGTGATGAAATTTTGCTAAAACCTTCTTCTATTTACAAGCTATAACTATAGAAAATTTGAAAAAATTCTTATATTTTGATCATATATTTTAAACTAATATATTATTCTAGAAAATGTTTTTCATAAAATGATTTTTACATTATATAATTTTTTTAGGATTTCTTAAGATTTAGCTTTAGATTTTTATTTAGACAAGTATTTTACTGTTTAACACCTTGTGATTTTCCCTAAAAGCAGACTCTTAAGCAAAACCATAGATGTGATTTTCTTGAATTTTAACAAAAAGTCAACATCAAATTAAAACTGCAAGAACTTTTGAACGGTGTAGTGAATCGGTTTGAAATTTTTTTTATTACATCGCAAAGTCAATGATGACATGTGTACCAATTTTCATCGATATCTTATATTTTTGAGTTTTATTTTTTGTCTCCTATACATCCTTAAATTATTAAGTTTATTTGACTCTAACTAGATTATAACTCTTATTAATATTGTTACTGAAATCCTGAAACCTATCAACTTGTTAAACTTCCTTTGATTGGTAGATGTTTGATATTGCTAATAAAGAGAATCACAATCAAGTCGATAGTGTGACTTTATACATTTACACGATTAAAACGTGTTCCTATTATTTTCAATGCACCCAAAATGAAGACACTCAGTATACCATCTGGGTCGCCGGATATAGTCACTCGCGAATCGCGATGTTCAAAATTGATTATGTAAGATGATATAATTATAATTATTGTAGCTAATTTAATTAAATTGGTAATCAATGAAGAATTGGTAACTCATTTATTTGATTGTTTATTTATTGATATTCCATAATCAATTTTCTACTTTGATGTTAAGAACAATTATAACTAATACTAATTAATGTAAAATAAAGAAACAAGGTTTGAAGGGTGCGGAATTACCGATCAGTTTCCGATGTAGATAATAATAACAATTAACAAAAACAATATTACCCAATATTGTGTGTTATCTATAATAAAATCTTGATGATTCAACAAAAAGTTGGATATATTGAAACGTAAATTCTCAATCTTGATGAAGTAGGACATGATTCGATTTATTCAAACCGAGAAAACATAGTAAATCGCGTTTGGATTGGTTATTTTGTCGGACTAGACGTGCACAAGTGAAAGTGCTAAGCAACCTCGATTTCACTTTCGTTTAGTAGGCCGAACGGGTCCCACGACGTATACAATTTTAACTCTTGCATTTTAGCATACCCAATACTTTTATATCTTTGTTTATAGCTTCAAGTTATTTATATGAAAGGAGAGAACGCTATTTTTGTACATAAAAGTTGATAAAAACTTAAATGAGCCTAGAAACTAACGTGAATTGGGTCGTGTGCTCCTTAACCATTGCATCACACTAGACTATTATGCGACGAGATTCACTATCCGTGGTAGGATTGAGGAAATAGTTTTATAGCGTCTTAATTTAGTTCTTTAGCAAAATAATGGTTTCGTTTTTGCTTTCTGCAATAATAGTATACCACTTCTTATACTTATACATGCTATCTTATTTTTTTTCCAATTGTTAATCAAAACAATCTTTTTGTTTCTTATTATTTTCTTTTTAATTCAAGGGTAAAGTTTTCTTCCTGCTCTTCATCTCTCTTGATGTATGATATGTAACCAAAAAGATTGCCATCAAGAAATAATACATTTTTACGTTGGTATTAAAAAATAATAAACTATCTTTTCTGTTTTCTCCTTAAGCTTGAGAAAATTCTTAAAAGGAAAATTCTAAATTCATGGAACACTTAAAATATTGGTATAACAAATAATTCCAACCAAATCATTCTAATTATAAGTTTCGACATTTAAAGATTAAAGTAGCAGCGCAGCAAGTGAAGCCGAGATTCGAACGCGGAAATATCCTTTCATAGCCTTAGCGTCAATGCTTTACATTGTATTGCTGACTTATTAACGTTAACCCCAAAATTTAAATTTAATGCCGAATGAAATTTGAATTTAAATAATAAGAAAAATGCGCATTTTGGTTATTATAGCTTCTATCATAGTAGACGATGAGATTAGTATTTTTCTGTAACTTACCTCTATAACACTTTTAAATTAATTTATGTATATTGTATCCACGGAAGGGTCATTCCATATCATGTGGTCCAACCCTATGGTTTGACCATTCTAAAAAAAATTGATTTTTTTTGTGTAAACGTCCTAACATATTAGTAGTACTAAATGACCATTATTTCAATTTTATTGACATTTGTTTTCGTGTGAGAGCCATATTTGCTTTGCAATATGCGGCATATTTTGCAATTTTAAGGGTTTACGGCAACCGAAATATTTCAGCTCTTATTTGTCCTATCAAGATGAAAAAAAAAAGAAATTGTTTAAAAAGAAATAGACTACAATATTCCTTATTACATATTTTTACCTAAAGCAATCCTAAAGGGTAAAATTGCAGCCTCAATTCTATTCTAGTTTTATAAAAAAATGACATTTTTAAAGAGAAGTTTATGCATGAAGGGAGAATATTTCAAAGTTAAATTTTTTTACAAAGAGATGATAAGTAGTTCAAATCACACACCAAATATTAACCCTAAGATTTACTCCCTTTTTCTTCTAAAAATTTTCAAAGTTTGAAAATTTTAACCAAACCGCAAATTTTGGCATTAAATATCGCTGGTGGGGAACCAGATAAAAATCTGAAATTTCTTGTCATAACAGTACTACATAATGGCATTACGCAAAAAAAATTTGAGTTTTAGATTTGACTACAAGCCGAGATATAGCAATCATAAAATGTCAAAGAAATGAATAATTTTATACTATATAAAATCAATTTATATTACAGAATACATAAAAAGGTACGAAAACTGAAATAATTAAAAGAAGAAGTGTAGGTATATTTTAATAAAATGTGTTGGTAAATAAGGAACTATTCTTCAACTAGCTGTGATGTTAAAGAACTGATTGATTGTTCGTTTTTGCACTTCATCAAAGACCTCAGAAAGTGAAGTGTGATAACACCTTATGATTATATCGTTCATCGGAACATATTTATGTAGTTTTAGGAACAGGCAAACAGTTATCAAAACGCATTTTTAGATTAATTCCGTTCGCGACCACCTCCTCACTATTTACATAAATATATTTAATTCCTGGAAGGTTTTCATTGCAAAAGTTGAACATGTCTTCTGGGGTCAAAATATGAATATTTACGACAGTTTCATCTGTTCTTAAAGCAAGTAAAATTTGATTATTTGATATCTCGTGACACTGGACCATACACACTTTTATGACAATCTTCGCCAATCAGTTCACCCACATTACATTCCATTTTTCAAACTTTCAACGCCTTAAGTACAAAAACACAGCCTTCCTATGTGGCTATTACAATAGACCTTATGCTAGAAGAACATATGTATATATATTGTAATGTAATTTTAAAGGTCCCTGGTTTCGGGATAATTTTAAAATACCATTTTAATTAAAAAAATAAACACTTTTTAAAATTTAAAAATCAAAAACTTTATTTAATTAAATATGAGCGGACAAACTCACGTCCGCTGTCTTGGCCATCGGCCATCAAAAAGCATATCTCCATATTTTACAATTTACAAACTTCAACAATACTACCAACTTAACATTCTCAATAATTTCAAATATACAAGAGGATTAATATTTTTTTACAACACAAAATTTTTATAGAAAAATTAAACAATTAGCATCAACCCTATATTTAATTACTTTTGAACATGACATTCAACCCCCTAAACTTTAGGATAGAAAAATATAATTTTTCTGACGAAAGTTTACAGTCTTGTTCAAAATTACACAAGATTAAAATTTTCAAAATTAACAACACTCACTAAAATATTTACAAATTTACAAAATAACAAAATCTTCAATTATATTACAAAACGAAATTTTAATTTAATAATTAAAACAATTAATTTTTATCTGATAATAATCCCTCAATAAAACAAATTATGTAAAAAAATTTTTTTTTTTGAAACCAATAAGTTCATGCAAATCTGAGTTAAATTACATTTAGTTTAAATTTTCTACCAAAATATTGTGGAGTTTTAAATAAATGATTAGCAATAAAATTTATCAAAATATAACTTAATTGTAACATGTTACTTGTTTCACATCGGCAATACGATTTATTTTTATAACTTTTTCATCAAAATTTACTTTTCATTTAACAAATCGCTACTGTTTTCTTCAAAATAACTACTTCCTTTTCAAAATCTCCAATCCTCTCAAAATACATCATTAATACTTTATCAATCATCAAATTACTTATAAATCATCAACTCTTAAATCTACTAATACATTTCAAATTCCAAACAGTAATAATTAATTATCAAAATTATCAACCTTAATTAAAAATCTTTATTATAATAATCCTTGCCTAAATTTTAACTTGTTCCATGTTTTTTTTCAAATCACAATCTTGAATTTTGTTTATTTGCTACTGTTTTTTAATCATCTTAATTTTATTTATTTTGGGAATCTAATTTATTTCTTAAACATCATTGTTAATTATCAATTTTATTTAGTTTCAAATTTGTTTTTAATAATATAAAATATAATAATATAAAATAATATAAAATTATTTTAAATTTTACAATTGAAAAATAATAACGTTGAACTTTCAAAATTTTATACAATAAATTACTATCTAATCAACCATACCTTTAAATAAATTTTAACGTACAAAATTAAATTTTACATTTCTTCCAGAAATATTTATCAAAATCCATTTTCACGCAATTTATCATAAATAATTTAATTTAATGTTTATTAAATCATTAATACAAAACAAATCACCTCACCACTCGTATACTTCCAGCGGCCCAATCTTCCTATCGCTTTAAGATGCGACCATTTTTCTCGGCCAACTGCTACCACAAATTGATCATCCCTGGCCATCCTGGATTCAAACTTTTTTCTTGTACGTCCGTAGGTACGTGGTCCAATTAGCTTCCTCCTCCAAGAATTCGGTTTTCTTTTATGTCCAATTTTTATTTTCTTTGTCACTTGCATATGTCCATATATCCCATCTTTGACCAATTTTTTCAATTGCAACTGTTTATTTTTATTTTTTTTCATCTATCGGTTTTTCTTTCAGTTCACCTTTACCATAATTTTCCATTATTGTAACATCACTTTCTGAATTTTCAACTTTTGCCTTTTCGGTTTTATTTTCATCAAAATATTCCCTATTTTCATTTTGTTCATCGTTTTCCACTTTTTTGCCCACGTTATCAAATTTTTTTTATTAATTCTCTCATCATCTCCTTCAATTCATTTATTTCTTCTCTTTTAAGTGATATTGTGAAGTTTGTTCTTGTATAGCATTAGAGGGAATTACTAAAAGTGGATATTACCTGGCTGCAAATTCGAATTCCTGGTTTCGGATACCATTTATTGTGATATAAATTTCAAATCAATTTAGATTTTCTTATTTTAATTAAAAAAACACTTTTTAAACTCAAAATTCCTAGACTTTATTAAATTAAATATGAGCGGACAAACTCACGTCCGCCGTCTTGGCCATCGGCCATCAAAAAGCATATCTCCATATTTTACAATTTACAAACTTCAACAATACTACCAACTTAACATTCTCAATAATTTCAAATATATTACAAGAGGATTAATATTTTTTTTACAACACAAAATTTTTATAGAAAAATTAAACAATTAGCATCAACCCTATATTTAATTACTTTTGAACATGACAATATGCATATCAGCATCGTTGACTGACAGAGTTATCAAGACACGCAGCCATATATGTTTTAATGCAATACTAAATTGTGGCGACAACTAGATGGCGCTATTTTTCAATGTAAATCCTCATTAACAATTATTAATCTCGCGATCCATTCCGTTAGAACGTGTGGACAGTATAGTGCGCGGAGTGCGTTCGAGTGAGAGGGACATAGAATTTACAATTCTTCCATATGGCTGCGTGTCTTGATAACTCTGTCAGTCAACAATCAGCATATCATCTGTGTCCGAACAATACCGTCCTTGAAAAAAATGAAATTTATACGTTCACTAAAACGTGTACATTTTTTAACATTTTGTGATTGCTATATCTCGGCTTGTAGTCAAATCTAAAACTCAAAATTTTTTTTGCGTAATGCCATTATGTATTACTGTTTTGACAAGAAATGTCAGATTTTTATCTGGTTCCCCACCAGCGATATTTAGTGCCAAAATTCGCCGTTTGATTAAAATTTTCAAATATTTTTAGAAGAAAAAGGGAGTAAATCTTAGAGTTAATATTTGGTGTGTGATTTGAACTACTTATCATCTCTTTGTAAAAAAAAATTTAACTTTGAGATATTCGCCCTTCATGCATAAACTTCTCTTTAAAAATGTAATTTTTTTATAAAACTAGATAAGAATTAAGGCTGCAATTTTACCCTTTAGGATTGCTTTTAGGTATAAATATGTAATAAGGAATATTGTAGTCTGTTTCTTTTTAAACAATTTCTTTTTTTTTTTCATCTTGATAGGACAAAGAAAAGGTGAAATATTTCGGTTGCCGTAAACCCTTAAAATTGCAAAATATGCAGCATATTGCAAAGCAAATATGGCTCTCACACGAAAACAAAAGACAATAAAATCGAAATAATGGTCATTTAGTACTACTAATATGTAAGGATGTTTACACAAAAAAAATCAATTTTTTTTAGAATGGTCACACCATAGGGTTGGACCACTTGATATGGAATGACCCGGAAGTAAACCTTGACTTTAGGGATAACAGGAGATTGAAAAACTAAGCATTAGTACATTGAACTGAATTAATAACAATAAATACTGCAACAACTTCGATACCTCAATACAAAATAAATTTGCATCATCCTCTAGGAGCAATGGTTATCTATCATGTAAAGTTAGGTTAAATATTAATTACTATTATTATCAATTACTAATTATTTAGATTATTGTTATTACTGCTAATGAATTCTTTTATTTTGCTTCTAAATAATTTATGAGTAGAAATGGACTTTATAATGCCATAATTTTTGTATCAAAAGATTAACAGTTAAATAAAAATAGAAGAACATAATAAATACAGTCTATCTAAATTTAAATCATAGTTTAAAAATAAAACAAAAAAATACTATAACTTAAAGATTTTATTAATTAATTTTGTACATAAACAGATTTTTTTATAAGCTATTTTGTTATGATCTTATGATTTTCTCTAAACTAAGCAAAAGTTTGATCTGAAGAAATATTTGGAGAAGCATTATTTGCCATACTTACATAAACATAAACACAAACACGTGACATAACGAAATGAATCTATTTTTCACTACCAGAAGTGCAAAGTAGAATCGTCCGATATGGCAAATTTTAAATTAACACATTGACATTGATATGATCTTTTAAAATTTTTTTATTTGTATCTATCCAAAGTCCCCAGACTGCAATAAAATTTTGTAATTATTGTGATTATAAATTACCCCTGCTTAAACTAAAATTTTAAAATTAGTTTTTGAATTTTCGGTAGTTTGGAGAAAATATGATATTTTTTATTAGAACTTATATGGAACTTGTTTTAGAAAACAAGTTTTCCATTAGCTCGGCTTCGCCTCGTATAAGTAGCAGTTGATTGACAAAAAGAGTTTGATTTCCAGTCCTAATAAAACAATAAGTATATTATTTTATTTAGTAAAATTTGTGGTTTGAAGTTGGCAGTGTTTGGTTATAAGTTGAATTAAATTGATATAACATAACCTTTGTTAAATAAGGTTTTAAAGTGTATTTTTGTTTATTTAATTTTTTCAGCAAAATTTAGCTAGATATTTACACCATTGCAGTTAAAAATAATGCAAAAGTGCTTTTCATGCGATATGTCAAAATAATTAATTTGATCAGATTTTATTTTTCAATTGTTTGAATTTAAAATTTAAAAGTAGTTTTTGTTGCCAGCGCCTGCGCAGTTTGATAAATTTTTTATGTTCATTGTCAGCACTTTTGCGGTTTATCTTATGCTTATGTACTTCTTATGCCTTACGTTCATTGTGAACAAGCACTTACTCAACTTAAGTTAGTGCCCTCTTTAAAGATTCATAATGTTTTGCTACATATAATCATTTTGAATAAAAATTGATAATTTTGAAAAAATAATGAATAAGTTTTGTTAGCTTTCCTTAGAAGCTTAAGCTCTGCTCAGTTGAATTTATGCAAACAATTTTTAAAGTTTCTTTTATTGGTCAATTTGGAAAAAGAAAAACTATCTACTGTACGGTAATAATATTTTTAATAATATTAATAATATTAAATATATTAAAATAGAAATTTTTAAAAATAAAGCAGCCAATTTATTATTGTGATTGGTTAAACGGATTTTTCATTATTAAAAAAATATAGGAAGTTAAGATCGATTCTTTTTCAGTTATTATGCTATTTTTAGGATTTAAATCAGTTGATTCATTTTTTTTTATTCATCTGAGTCGATCCTCATCAACATCATTAGTTCATCACTATTCTAATGATAACTGGTGATATTTGTCGATTGTATATGATATTGGTTGTAAATTACTGAAGTAGGTATTGTGGTAAGTAAATTAATATTATCTGTTTGTTTGTTCCTTATTTACATGCACATAACACACTTTGTAATGTTTATTCTTTTAGAGGTCTTGGAATTGAGATTCTACAACTTTTCTTCACTAAGAAAAGTAAAATCACACCCGAGCGAAACCAGGCACTTGACTATTAGTTTATTTTTAATAATGGTGCTTCTGATGTAATATCGATGTAAATTTGTAGCAGCACTAATGTCTTCAGTACGTCTGTAAGATAAATCAAAGTTATTCCTGCAGTAGGATGGTTAGCAGGTTAGCATCCAAACTACTTGTATTATTCTATTTAAATTTTGTGCAAAGATTTAAATTCATATTCTTGAAACTTTTAATTAAGCCTACTAAACTTTTTAATTTTGCCGAAAAATATTTGATCATTCGATTAAGAAAAGTGAAAAGATAATGCCAATTAAAAGATATTTTTAGTAGGTAGTGTATCTATACGTTAGTAGAAACTTGTTTACCATAGAAAAGTTAAACGATTTTAAAAATACATTACAGTTGGAAACATAAATAGAAACAACAATTAAAAATAATTCGTGACTTACTCTTACATTGAGCATTAATGCATAGTTTTGACAGAAAAGTTCATTTCGCGTCTTATCTATAAAATCTATACTCCAGTTTTAAGTTATTATGTAGATTTAGTCGATTAAAGTATTTGCTTAGGCCGTTGTGATTAAAGGTAAAGTGTGTCAGTCGTGACTTGCCTATGTATGGAAGCTGTCGACACTATTCCCCTTTTTGAACATAGAATCACCTCTTTCGCATATCATTATAATTTACTGAATACACCTTCCTTAATATTAAGATGAGTAATTTCTTGTTTCAAAATCTGAGAAAATTACTATAACGCCCAAGTGAATTGAATCGTGTTTAAGCTTATGCTGCACACGAAAGTGTAGTTATATGTTCTTGAGACATTTTTATCATTTTGAGATTATAAGAATTATTTTAAGTTTTGCATAAAAATAAAATAAATTTTATTAAAATGACACGAAAATGTAATATTCTTATGTAACAAAAATAATGTTTTTGCTCCGCCATTAGCGAAATAGGAAATTGTTACCTAGTTAAATTAAAGATTTACGTAAAACACGCCAATGTTGGTAAATAAATATAAATTTATTAGAATTTCCTTCGGTACCTACTCGTAGTTTTATAATTTATTTTATTGTCGCAGTTTATTTTCATGCACTTATTATTTTCACTTTTATTTTTGCACAATATCAGTGTTATTATAACTTTAGATAGCAAAAACAGGTCTCAGAAACGTTAAATTGTACATATTATATTTTGAAAAATAATAATAATAATAATAATAATAATAATAAAAAACTAATTTATGTTTCTCATTTGCTTGCAAAATGTAGTTACTTTGCTTATCTGCTCATTGATTATTCTTTGAGATGGATCAATCGTTTTTTCTTTTCTTTTACTTTACAAGTTACAACTTAAATCCATGTTCACAGAGAGCATAGAAGATAAATTTCATGAAGTCCGCGTTTCGCACTGTGGATTTCCGCCTCGTAACTCAACTAGCGATACTATAAAAACTTCTTAAAAAATTTTAAACATAAAAATAATCATGATTTATTGTTTTTATTTTGTATAATATATTAATAATAAATAGAACACAATATTACATTTCTTTTGTTTGTAATGTACATTGCATATGCTGGACGCATTTAATTACAAGTTAGTTAGTGGGAGCTTAAACTAATATAAATGATGTTCACACATATGTTCCAAAATAATACAAAAAAACACGTTTGACACTTAAAAACTAGTTTAACAAGTTGACTACATTTTACAATTGTCTGTAAGTTTATGCATAAATCACAAAAAGTGCACAGCAAGTTCAATGTACCGTATACGAAACGTTTGTTTAAAAATATCAGAGTAGAAATTAAAATGGTCAAAGTAAAATAATTAAATATTTTTCCTTTTCTTCCCTTTTAGTTGTTCCAATTTAAGCTATAACTCTTCGTATAAGTAAGTATAAATGCAAATGAAAGGGTGTCCAATTTTGACCTACAAAAATCTTTTTGCAGTCGATTAACTGGTTAATTGTCGGAGGAAAAAATCATATTTGGTCGTTAACTGCATTGAACACCTCAGGGCAGTATAACAATAGATTCCTTTTACTTGTGCGATACAAATACTCAAGTATTTTCTTTCAGGTTAACCAACACAAGCATTTCGCTTATCATAAAAATTCAGGTTAAATCTTTGGCAATCAAAATAGCTTTTTATATATTTCTGTATTTTTAATGATTTTCATCTATTTTTGTTACATAGTTTTTTCTAATTTTTGCTATTATCATATAAACATGAAAATTACCAAATAAATGCAAATATTTTTAGTCGAGCCATTTTTGAGCTGTCAAGCCTGTGATATAAAGTAATATACAAAAATAATATTTAATCATATCAAACCATATATCAATCAAACTTTTTTTGCAAAATATAAAGCTAATTGCTATACGATCCCTCGTACGAATGCTTTGTAATTAGAATTTTAGTTATCTAGGATTTTCTGGTAGGTCTATCTAAGAACTAACTGAGTAGCTTTGCACAAATTGACGTTCCTAGGTGGCCTGAAAGTGGAATACCAACTGGTAAAGTTTTTATTTGGAAACGAATACTTGATCAATTAAACAGACAATGAGATAAACTAAAGTAACAAAACATAACAGTTATTAAAATCACCTAATTAATTTTAAAATGTAATACTAATTAATATTAAATAATGAACGATTTGATAGCATATCCTTAGTAATTACAATCATTCAATTCAACCTTTTTATAATTTTTTTGTTATTTTATTTCTTAAAAAATAACATAATAATAATGAAAATTGAAGTGTGCTTTTTTAAACAAATACATAGTAAGTTAACATGAATGAATCTATTTCTATTTAATATAGTATCTTGTCGTGTCTCAAAATCTTATTTTTATTAATTTTGAAATTTTAAAAATTGAATTTATTTTTGAGATTAACTTTTAATTTTTGTGATCCTGAATTTGTTTTGTAAATCTAAATTTCAATTCATTTTTGTATTTAGACTTGATTTTGTAAATAATTTTCATCTAAATATTGTAAAATTTTTAATTTATGCTTTTTTTTCGCGCCGACAAATTTCAAGTTGGCACGAAATGAAGAGAGTTTAGGTTTTTTAGCCAAATCCTCTGAAACAGACGGACGCTTTTGCGAGAGTATCGGTAAAATGATTTGTGAATGTAGTTAGTTGTAGTAGAATCCCTTTACATTTTATTTAAAATAATTTAAAGTATTCATTTGAATTTGGATTTATAAAATAAACAAACAATTGAGAGTTTCTTGTTAATTATAGCAACATATAGGTAAAGCTGGTACGGAAAAGAAAACTTAACTTTCAGATAAGGTACAAAGTTAAGATGTGGTCTACTGCTAAATAATGCTATCATATTATAATGTAACATGTCTAGAAAAAAAAAGAAATCATTCACCTGATCTACATTTGTTTGAAATTTTTCAATTTTCAAGGGCAGTAATATCACTAATTTATAAGGGAGGGGTCATTTCTGGTCATATAAATTAATTTCAAAATTTTTAGCTTTGTCCTCAGATTTTAGCTTTTGAATTTTTTCCCGATAGCTTTCGTGTCAGGAAGGTCTAGAGATTATGGAATATCTTCCAGCTTTGACTACTGATTAAGTCTTTGGTTTATCCAAACAGTCCAAACAGTGCACTGGAGGGTATTCATAACCCCCAGACCCCCCGGATTACCAATTGAATTTATCACATTTAAGCACAACTAATATTTGAAGTTCTAATACTAACTAAATTCATTCACCTTCAGAAGTTCAAGAGAAGCTTGAAGCTAAACTTAAACGAACCAAAATGAAATATGTACGTAGTTATATACTTCTAGGGGCTTCAGCTCCCGGACGTACAAAAATGAAATTACTTTTGAGTTTATCAGCGGAACCAGCTATTTAGCTCAAAGCTATAAACATATTGCAAGGCCCCTAAAACTTTTAGAATTTTAAAATTAGGTTTTAGAAACTCAAAACAATGAATGTAAAGCAGGGGTGGGGTCTGGAAGTATGAAGTACCCTCCAGGGTATCTCTTTTTTATTCGATAATTACTCAGTAGCCAATGTTGGATGTTATTCTATATTTCCCAGACAAAACTGTTTATATCACTAATTTATAGAATGGCCATTTCTGATAAATAACCCCAATAGTGAAAAATATTTAAGTATTTATGAATCTTATCCATTATCTATCCACTACCCACGCGCATGAATAGATTAATATACGATTTTTAAGTTAAGGGCGACCTCGGAGATCCCCGGCTTCTAGATCCCCAATCCGCAATTTTCTAGTTTGACCTCCCTCACTTTAAAGACTCTCCGGTTTAAATCATTTGAAGCTTTTAGGTTACATCTTCTTACCTAGTAATTTTTTATTAAAATATTTCTTGTTAATTAAAATAATAGATAATAATCAATAAGATCTCAATTTTTTAACGATATTGGTGTTAAACGCTATAATTTACCGCTGAGGCTCTCTGGGAGGGATAGAACCGCTATGGTTCCCTCTTATTACAGCTCTGACGTTACTGTCGTTACTTGTCACCAAATGACAAAAAAACTTTCGAAGGATTAAGTTTTTAGAAATGTCGCACAAAAATCTTTGTGTGTAAAAGCTAAAAACCCCACTTACTCAGGACCTACATATTTTATAAAAAAATTTGAAATAGCATTAAAATTTAATCAAAGAATTAAGATTCAGTTTGTCAACGAGAATCTTCAATTTTAACTTAATTCTCCACTAAAATTTTAATGCTACCTTAAGTTTTGTATCTAAATACTACAGTTACGAAATAGCTTATCTCTAACACTGATTTGAGTTATTTAATGAGCTACTTTCACGTATTAGTGCGGAAAGTGATTTATTTTCAACACCGGTGTCAAAAGTGAATTTGCTGTGTTTTTATATGTTTTAAATTGAAGACACTGACGTTTGTTGACATTACTTGTAAAATGGAAACTAATAGACAAATAAATATTTGAATATATTTGAAAATAAATTGATCAGATTATTTTAATTATTTAATTATACGCTGGATGTTCATGTTTCTAGCAGTTTATTCTGGTTAAGTTTAAATTAAAAAATTTTCTGTCAAATCGAACAAACTGGCATCACTTCCAAATACTTACTTTTTTTGAATTCGACTAGCAAAATTAACGTTTATTATCAAAATGCAGTTAGGTAGGTTTTATACAAATTATTAGGTCGAAAACGATATTTCCTTAAACAGCAAATTGATTAGCTCGAATTTATAAGATACTCATGTTTGAACTACTTATTCAGAGAGATATCTTTTCAAAATAAATTTGTCATTTATATAAAAATTCAAATTAGTAAACATTTCGAAGAATTGCACTTTTATAATATGTAAATAAAATAAATTGGGTCGAAATCTATTTAAATTTTCTTAGCAAGATGCTGTCCCAAATAACATCAACTAATAGCCTAATAATTTATTTGAGAAACAAAATAAATTTAATAATATGTATTACCTATTACGGATTGCCTAAGCTTACAATAATAATAGAAAATCCTTTGATAAACGTTATCTACTACATAGTTTTTATGGTAACAATTTATTAAAAATTATTAACGTTTTTGACATTTTTTATTATGTTAACCAGAAAAATTATTTGATAGCGGTTATTATTGATTCGGTGGCACAATTGATAATGTAAGTTGTATAATATTACCGAAAAAATTTATTGAATAAATTGATTATTATAATATTTATTTTAATTTGCTTGTTTTTCCATGTTGTTTTTCTATCTTATTATTTTTGTTTTCTCGTGAATTATGGCAACTAGTACGTCACAGATATCGCAAATGACTAACTAAAGATATTGCTTAAATAAATTATTATTTTAATCAAATGTTCAAGTGCAACTCTAGGTTGACTTTTTAGAAAATCTTAGTTTTGAAAAATACGCTAAAAACCGAGATTAAAAGTTTACACGGAATTGTAAAAGAACTGGAACACTCCGACATCTGAATGCATTTTATTAACGCACAGCATACATAGCTATTACAAAAAAATTCCATTTAACATTAATCTTTAAAGTAAATATGTACTTTACTACAAATGATCGATAAAAATCATAACATAAAAATGTCAATGCACTTAAGATAGAATCTTATTCACATATTTATAAAAAAGAACTCCTACGCAAAATCCCAATTTCGCTGGTATTCTCTTATTCCACAAATTAGTAATATTTTAACCTCAAATTTCCCGTAGCTTTGTTTCTTGAAATAGGATGATACATTTATTAGACGTTGACAAAAAGGTTAATAAACTTCTATATTATTTATCCCAAATAAATTATTATATTTTTTTATACTCTAAAATAAATAAAATTATAAAAATAAAAAAACTTAAAATTTTCCTTTCTAACGAGCTGTGTTCCCATCTCGTAATATCGTAGTAACTTTGAGATCATTTCACACTATAGCGATGAACATTCAAATTGCTAATTATCTAATTTAATAACTTAAATAATCAAAAACAAAAAAAATGTTGCGAAGCACGTTTTGTTTTGTGTAGGTGTGTTTCTATTTATAAAATTTAGATATTAAGGTTTTGCAAATGATTTAGTGTAGTACCATAATAGAATAATCGAAAGTAATTGAAAGCGAAAGCGTTAAAAAAACTAGCGAATTATATTCAACATGTGTCGACTAAAACCGAAAGTAGTTGCAAATATGTCAATGGGTTTCTGGCTCATATTTTGAATGGATATCCAGTTCTACGTTTGCAGAATAACTAATTAGATATTAGTAGATAAATACAGCTTGTAAAATTTACATTTCCTTATGTGATTGTCAATTTATAATTTTTTTTATTAAACAACATAAATAATTAAAATTCAAAAAAATTCTTATTCTTGAATATACATATTTTTGAACTGTTTCATAATTTTGTTTGTTTACATTTTTTTGGTTAACATTTCGAAATTTTATATTAAAATTATCAATTATTGCGCTAGGAATAAAATTAATAGTCACTTTCACATATGCAAATTATTTTAATTTGGGTTTTATTGTTTATTTTAACATTTTGTTTTAAATTTTTTTTTTTTTAATTTTACTACTTAACATCTGAAAATTTATTTATTGGAGGTATTTTTGAAAATCATGAAATGGTCACTTTAAATTTGAATCTCTGCAATAATTACGTTATTTATATTATTTAATAAATTTTTCGAAAAATCATTACAGTAATTCAATTTGATTGAGAAGTATAAGCTTTTAACCAAGAATGCCGCTACTGGCCTTGTCTCTTTTGTAAATAGTTTACTTTTTTTATATAATATTAGCACTCATTGCAATACCGCAATATGACTTTTTAAAATCATGAATGAAATTTTGATATCCCAAGGAAGTCTGCGGTTTTATAACAATAAATATAATCAACAAAAAAATTGATATGAAGTTTTCTTTTAAATGAAAAAGTTACTCATATTGTGGGTGGTTTTATTCATTCATAAAGAAGTGTTTTATCTTTAAACTACGTAAATATTAATACTAACCTCAATTCATTTATGTGGTTTTCCTCCAATTGTGATTCATTTTAATATTTACGTTGCAAGTAAAAATATCATACGATTTTAGAAAAGCATTGTCATTAAATGATGTAAACAAACTGTATGATTTTCAAATAAAGAATTAAGGTTCGAAATTAATTACATTAGCAATGTAGATTTAATGTTTTCTAATAGAGACAGTTTTGAAGAGGTTTTCAAGGAAATGTCTTTTAGTTAATTTTACTTGATGCGCTTGTTTTCTTAAGGGAATTCCTCATATTGGATTAACACCTTCATGCTATGCAAATAAGCTTATTGGTTTTACTTCTATTATAATACCTCACTCAATGACTGATATGTTATCTAGAAAGTGCAAATGGAGATTGAAATGTATGCCAATAATATAATAGTAAATACTAAAAATATACATAAACTGAGAAAAGATTATTACTTAAGATATTTATATAATAGTATATCCATTGTACCAAAAAATCTCACACAATAATAATATGTATCTCCTCATTTATTGCAAAATTTATTAATTCATTCAAAATTAATTAATTGCTTGAATCAAATTTTGTATGCTATTACATAAAAAGAATCCTATAGTAACAGTGGTGGAATTTTCTTTAATTGTTTATTAATATTTTTTTATACATTTATTTTTATCTTGCGTTGTTTAAATTATATCATTATACCAAAAATAGCATTTGAACGGGGTTGTCAATCCATTTTATGGCTGCAACTTAGAAACAGCGCCATGAATTAATCAAGATTTAATTAGTTAATCATACCATTTACGACATAATATTATTCATACTGATAATAGTTGTGTTTTTTGATAATTGTTGATTTAATCCCATATTGCGCTAATTTTAATGGGCATATTTTATTATTATTACTTTTTTTAACAAAATGCTGTAGGTCATTGAGATAATTTATTTACATAGAGTTTATAAATATTTTCTCGAGAGGACTTATTTTGATTATAAACTTGTTATTGAAATTTAATTTAAATAATTTTGGTTTTATAAAGACCACAATACGTAATAGTTGATCATTATGTTTTTATTTTAAAGTAATAGTTATTATTAAGGTTTCAAAGTTTTAAAAATACAATACAAGTAAATATAAATTTGACTATTAGAATTTATAAATAATTAAGCTAATTGCTCATACAAATTCATTTTTTATGTAAATATAGAAATTGCAGTTCTTTTTGTACTTCCTAGTTTTTACTTTGTTTCAATAAATACATATTGTGTATGAGAACTTAAAAAAGAGATTATAAAAAAAAATTATAAAATTTTCAGTTAGTTAATGCAGAATTTTTATTCTTGTTATGATTATTTAGCTTAATGAACAAAATCACGAGAAAAAGCTTACCATTTTATTAATAAACTGGAACTCTCAACAAAATTGTTATGATATAATAAATATTTACAAATATCGCAAAACAAGTACAAAATATATTCGACTCAACATTCCATGAAAAAGTTCATCTTTTCACTATTGCATAAAAATTCTTCTATATTTATGATAACTAATTATTTTATATTGCTTGCGTTTAAATAAAAGTTTATTTGTTTAATATTTATATTATTAACATCCATCATTATCTAAAACAATTTTGTGAATATTGAAACTCTCAAACTTAACAATATACATTAAAAATATTTATAATAAGGTAAGAAAGATTTGGTGGAAAGGTAGGAAGTTAAACAAATTTGTATGTAAAACTGAAATATTTTCAGGTGAAATTAATTGCGCAACGTCCATTTCCGATACAATCACTTTATAATTACGTAAATCTTTTTTTTTCCATTTGAGCTGTAAATTTTCAGATTACAAAGAATCAAAAAATTGAACAAATAATACTACATATTGCTATAGGTAATGTAATATTTTGCAATTAAATTTTTTAAATCTTCTGCGTTAATAGTATGTACAATAGAATTTTAAGTAAACAAATAATTTCTCACTTGAACATTTGTAAAATTTTACAATTATCTAATCATATGTCACGATAATTAATATCTTAGGCGCCTACATTTGATTTCTCGAAAGTATTACTTACCTACTGTTAGTTTTATAAAAATCCATTTTTGAAATCAATAGATTTGTAATATTAATTATATATTATGCTAGCTACTTCATATTGCTAACAGCGGTAAGAAGAATTTTGAATTTCAAGAAATTTAGAAACTGAATACTTTATTAGTTGACCTTAAAACAACATAATTATATATTTTCGAATTTTCGAATTTATGATCTGGTTTATTATGGAATTAAAATAATAATTACTAAACATTAATTACTTGACATCTTGTATTAAATTTTGTATTAATACTAAAAAATTTAAAAATATCACAAAAAGCAATATTTTAGAACCCAAAATAAAAATTTATGGTATGTAGTATGTATTTATGGTTAAATTTAAAAAATATAAGAATAATACATACGTAAAAAATCAAAATTCAATTTTTTATAATTTCAAATAAGTATTCTTAATCCAGACCTGTTTTGTGATAATGTTGCTTTTTTAAATTTTTTGAATTTTGATTTTCTACGTATGTATTATTCTTATATTTTTTAAATTTAATATTTTAGAGTTTGATCTTTTAAAACTTTCATAGACTGGTACTCGATACTACACACTTTAGACTTTATGAGTCAATATATTAAATTTAAGAGGATGAGATTTGTTGATCTCAAAGTCTGGTTTAGTCGCATTATTACAATGTCGAATATACCGCAAAAATATCTATTGAAATTATGGAATTTGCTTTATGCTCGTATCGGTCAGTAATTTGAAATCCGAGTGCCAACAAAGTTCAAACATAAAATAATTACTTGAGTAGTTATTATAATATAATTATCACTCTCAAAAATTAATCTAAATAATTTTGATACTTTGATACATCCTTAATTATATCATTATAATTAACAAAACTTGCAGTTTGATGTAAATGAAAGCGGAAAATCCAGATTTGACACACAAAGAAGCCCTTCGAAGAACTAACTCTGTGGTTAAAACAGTTTGTCTTTATATCTTTATACGAAAATGAATGAGTAACCAATGAAAAATAAGTAATAAAAAAATACTAGAAAGCGAAATAGGTAGAGGTAGGTATATTCTTTATTTACAGATTAAAGCATAATCTACCTAATAGAAATCATCATTCCATCCCGTTGGAAATGACGCAAGCAAATGGTAAGTTTTACCTGTTCACGGAATATTCTTAATCATATCAATTTTCAGGGTTGAAGAAAGCGATGATTGTTGCAACGTAATTTTTTAAGATGTTTTTGACCTAAATTTTATAGAATTACAATATCTTATTGGTTTGAAATTTTTATGCGATTCCGGTAATTGTTTTTAGGTCGCCGTAATTTTTCTGGTTAATATTGATTATTTAAGTTATTAGTAATAAGTGAATTTGAAAACTAGGTCACTATAAAAAATATAATTTTGGTTGATAATTATACCGTCGCGTCGGTAACATTGCAACATAATTTATTAATTTTGCAATAATATATTTTTCCGTAATTTTCTGAAGTACCCACAATTTATGTACTTACCTAGAGGAAAGTGTTTAAAAAACAGACTGAAATAAACAAAAATATGACGCTGAAATGGGGTATTATAAATTAAATTACTTAATTTTTTTACATTTTTACGTGATATCAATTTTGCTACCACCACGAATATGCATATAAAACGAAGAAAATTTACAAAAATATTTATTAAATATTATTTATTAAACCAAATAAATAATATATAAATGAATATTTATTTGCTTTCATTAAAAATAAGAACAAAAATACACAAAATTAATTTTCAACAGATGAGTTTAAATTAGTACAATCGTTGCTCATAAATATACATATTACTGTGCTCTTTGCACACAAAATTGTCACTGGTGTCACATCTTATTGGTGTAAACCTATTTTTTAATAACTTATAATAATAAGTGTTAAAGCAATAAGTGCTTATATGTAATTTATATATGTAATAATTTTACCTAGAATAAAGCACGAACAAAAGATGTAAAGAAATAATACTTCTTGCTTGCTACCAAACGTGTTAAATTGTTATATATTTGCAACACTTACAAAAATTGAATATTTTATGCTGAAATGTGGTTTAACATCGACATCTATGAACATACTCAAGCGCAAAAGTTCGTCGGTCAACTCAAAATATCGCAATTTCAAAAATATATTTTTTTGGTAGCAAATTTGCACCAGCGCGCGTCCTCGAGGGTTAATGCATATTGCATTGCTAAATCTGCCACAGGAGCACTGTTCTTATCATACAATAAGTTTTCATACAATAGCGAAAATTAATGTATTTCTCATTTTTATCATAATCTGACGAAGCAACAATTATATCCACCTAAAAATATACTGGCTGCTAGTTAAAAAAATTCTTGAGTATGTCGTTCGTCAGGCATTGATGATATTACCGATTTGCCATTGACGTTTAAAAGACGAAAACATTGAAAATATTTTGTTTTCTTTGATATCTCCATTACGTTAGCAACACCAAGCGCAATTAATTAATTCTCGAATAATTTATAGTTCTATAATTAGGGTGAATCTGTTAATTAATTTATTGAAATCATAATATATAACTCGAAAACAACAATTTATTATTGCTTTGAATTCATTTTACAGTGAGTACGTTAATTATTGCATTATTAAGCAATCATACCTAATCAGTTGTAACCATAATCACTTGATTTGAACCAATTATAAAAATATGTATTTATCTTAGTGGGGTATATTCCATAATGAACTTTTTTATATTATTCTATATAAACTCTGTTATGCATTTATAGATGCAGAACGTCCAGTTTAACATAAAATATTAACAATAACAAATATTCGACAAGCTTTACGGCCTGAAAAATCCCTGGTTGACAATATGCCCCCACCTACAGTGGCGTCAATAGGCACTTTCGACAAAAATTGAATATGGTGCATTACTATTTATGAAAATTAGACAAAGTTTGGAATACTTGGCAGTTATTCAGTTGTTTTATACCCCCAGACCTCCCGGTCTTAAAATCATCTAATAAAATCTAAATCAAATGATTTGGAAACTACTCTATAAAAGCGAGTTGTTATGAATTTAATGCCATAATCAACCTCTAAGGCCTGAGGCTGTTTCATGAAATTTAAGTTACTCAAAATATGCAAAATATAGTTTTTGTAAGTTTAATAATTGGCACCGTTATTATGGTTTATCTACATATGAATAGAGCACATTAAATTCTTAATCGTGTTATTAATAGGTACTACCGCATTTGAATAATTTTCTATGTGCATACCTTGATGAAAAGCGGAAATAAAACGTAATGAATCATAAATAAGCAATTATTAATATGTATCATTAAGTACACATTCGTCAATGAATTATCTATAGCAGTATCGATAATAATTTAAAATTGTAAATATTTGTATCCTTATTAGATAAAATAATCTACGTCGAAAATGAATGGTTTTTTAACAATCATCAAGGTATTGTACTATTGTAGTTAAAGCAGCAAGTTTACATATTTTTATAGGTCTATATTGATTTAAATTAAGAAAATCAATGGAAATAATCTAAAACTACCTAGAAATACAGTTAAATCTATTTATACAGCTTTTGTATTTTTTGTAAAAAGATACAACTAACACATTTATCATTAGAATTTTGTCTAGCATTTCTTAGGTCACTCGTTGCAGCTGAAAATAGAAGTAACAATTATTTCAGATTCTATATTAAAAACATCTATATGCATTTGATGAGATCTGACAAGTGCGAAACACGTGTTTGATGTTTGATAGATTTTAGAAGTATGATCGACTGACGTAAACCTAAGTTATTTTGATGAATTGCAATAATATAGAGAATAGATTGGCACTACAGTGACTGGATACCTAGATAATATATTAGGCGGCCACATAATAGTATATTAGATAGCAAGGTAGTTACAGAGGTCATTAATCGCGAATGTAGATAATATGGATAGTAATAAAAACCAAATATATAGCATGAAAAGATTAAAATTAAAATATGAGTTGAATTAAACAACTATTTAATTAATATACTCTTAATAGTAATAAAAGCAGTTGTAGTTGTAATATTCAAATTTGCTTATTAAGTTGATTTATTGAAGACGAATCTCAAAAAAGTTATTCCGATATCTTAAACGTTTATGTAATAAATTTGCTAGTATTCTTATTATTTATTTCATTAGAGTATGTGATAATAACCGTAGGATATAAAAGACTATAGGTACACAGAGATAAATATTATTGACATTCTGAACCAATTTGAATACTTTCGAGGAAATTCAAAAATGGACTAGGAATAGGGTTTAAAATCAAGCGGAAACCACTTAAGATTGAGCTACTTTATAAAACATTTGTTTTGTTTGACCGTGATATCGCAAAAATCATTTATCATTATTATAATAATAATAAAACTAGCAACGTGTCGTCATTTTTCACAAAAAGTGAAAAAATTAGTTAAGGAATACACTAATAATTGTAATAATAATAATAATAATAGAAGACATTTAGTTGTCTGAACGTACCATAAGCGTGTCATAACTACCCTGTCGTGCACACACCTGTACCCTGAACCAATGCATGATGGTTTGAGAGTCCGAAACATGTCTTTTTAAAATTATAATTAATGTTTCGTTGACTAAATTGCTTATATTTTATTTAAAATTTCCGACATTACCAATTAATAAAAATAAGTAAATATTGCACATTCTACTTTCGATTAATTATTTATTTATTTGATTTCCAATGAAAAATAGCAAAGATTAAAAGCAATTTTCAGGCGCCATAGGTAACTCGAATATGGCAAATAACTATTGATTTATGAATATGATAAGATACCTAGTATACATGACTAACTGTACATTTCTAGAGTGTTCTTACGAGCATTTATTATAGATGAGTAATTATCATAATTTAATTAGTTTATTATAAAGACATAGTTAAGATTATACAAAAAAAAAGTATAACAAAAGTTGGAGCAGTTTAAGAGGAAATTATTTGTTTCCTTAAATGAATTTTATTATAGTTCTGACCTTCGCAATCTGATAGAGCAATATCAAGGTTAATAATGAACATAAATTAATACACTTTGCTATGCATTTACCAACTCTTTTAGCTCCAATACCTTTCCAACATTCTAACTTGGAAGTAAAATGTAGAGCGACATTTAAAAAAACACAATCGGATTATCTTTCGATTTTACACCTCGTGTTTTGTAAAACCCTACAAATTATAAATACTACATCCTTTTTTTTGCAAAAATTATCTCGTAGGAGTACCGTTACAACACAAGTATATTTACTTTTTAGTGGGTGAACACACCTTTTAGGAAGACGTTATTGCACTTAAAATTTGCATACATTTATTACTATTGTAACTCTATAAAGAAACTGTTCAAAGAAATTTGTTTATTAGATTTTCATTAACCAAATGCCAATTTAAACTACAAGACTTCAGTATTTGTATTATTACATCAACATTTATTTAATCACTGCAATTAATTAAATATTAAGAATACCAGCTAATTATAGTTGGGGTAATTTAAATAAAATTGAACAAAAACTAATAAATTACGTTTAATCTAAAAAGGAAAGCTATTTAAAGTTATCAATCAAATTATTAAAGACTCTTGAAAGGTTATCGTAAAGTGATTTTCCCACTTATGTAGATATGGTAAAAATCGTGTTAATTAATATAAGTTTACTAAAAGTGATTCGTAAAATGTTTAATAAATTATTCACCACAAAATGATTTTCCCTCGATTAAGCTGTATATAGGGGTAAATCACAATAAATTACATTTTATTGAAACATGTGTGTTGTTGGCAATTTGTTTTGTCGAGGGGTTTTATTTTATTTTACCAAAGCTCTCCAAATAATAATTTATATTTATTTATATAACTGAATGAGTCACACGTGCTTATAAGATTATGTTTTTATTTAAAAAAAAGTTTTGAAAGTCTTGTTACTTAAAATTTGTATAGGTACTCATCCAAACGTGGGTCGCTGGTTTTTTCTTTATAAGGTGGGACACAAATGTGTTAACTTTCATTATAAAATCGAAGATTTTCGAAAACAGCATTTTTAGGCTCTGAATATTATTAAAGACTTTTATTGTAGTTTAAAACTCATTTATACGCCCGTGTAACACGATGTTTATACAAAATTAAAAAAAAAGAAAGATATCTAAATTTTAACATTTAAAATTTTCCTTTTAGGATCAATACAATTTATTTCTTTCACAATTACCACAATAGCTCGAATTTGCTATGGATATTATAAATTTAAGTGGATGATTCTAAAGCACACATTACAATAGAATTATTTACCATTTTTGCCCATATATCATGCATTATATTGAGAGATTTGCATTATTTGCAATTGCTACCTAATTATTAGCATAAATTTTTAATATTAACCTAGTTACTTTTTCAAGTTACCGGATATTAAAATAAATTCTTATTCCATAACCTTGAGAAGGTAAAAATTTCCGCAAATAGACCGCATTTTCTTACGTAAGATGTAATCTCCGCTATGATACACTTTTGACTGTACCTGATTTTATATTTCACTTTTACTTTTCTAGTAATGTTTTGTTAGAGAGAGATAAATATTAAATTATAACAATCTGACTTACACGATAAAACTAGATGAGAAACGAACCATAACAGAATAATTTAGTGCATAATAAACGAAATTGATATAATATATTATTTAAGTTATCGTTTTTATTAAGTTGTATTTTATATTAGTAATTATTATTGTAGATAAAATAGCAAACAAACGTAGAAATAGTACAGCATTTTTATTAATTTTATTTACAACTTTTGGAATAGGAATTTAAATGGATTAATTTAATTATACAGTAGTCATTGCTTTGTAAGTTAAGTATAATTAAAGTAGTTGGACTGTTTATGAGATAAATGGTTTGCGTATTGAATTATTAAGTTTCGGATAATGACTACTTATGTGAAGTTTACTGTCAAATCTTTAAATCGACTTATCTATTTTAATTAAAGTTAATTAAAAAGTTTTCAGTGCATTTGTATTTTTGATAAAATTAATTGCGAAAAATTAAATAAAGTTATTATTACTGTGCAGTTATAATTATGGGGGCTGGTTACGATGCAACAAAAGAAATCTTCAAGTAACCTTTAAACATTAAAACAATAAAAAAATATTTACAGAAAATGTACTAAAGAATAATTCAAAATTTAAGTGATAAAAAATTTATATTATGAGGTTTAACTTCTGACCTTTATTTTTTTCGAATCGATAAACGAGACGTATATATATGTCTTACCTTATTATCAACAATATTGATAAATACAATTCTAAGAAAAGCATGTTTAAAATAAATTTTAATAAGTGATCACGCTTATGTTATTATATTATTATCTAGTCAAGTAGTGTAACTAGGCTGTGAAAATATTTTCTTGGATATAAGCCGACAAAAAATAAAAATTTTTTTTACAATTTCAATTTAGTTAATATTTGGGGGTTACAATTGTTTACCATTACTAAATAATTTTTAGCGAAAAGAGCGACAGTAAAAATAATTTATTCAAATAAAATACATTTTTAAAAAGGAAACTTAATAGAACGCAAAAATAGAACAGGACTAGACATAATAAGAAAAATAAAACAATGAAACAGTGGGAAAGGGTTGAAAATGGTAAAAGTTTCAAAACAGCGATTAATATGATGCTATTTCATGCCTATGACCCTATGAGAAATAATAAATTTAATTTAATTACAAAAAAATAAACAAAAAATTGCACAAATTATTCGAAAGAAATTTGAAATATTATTTGGTAAAAATCATTTTGTTGCTGAATGCGAAAAACAACTAAAATAAATCAAATAATTAAAACCTCATCATTATATCAACAAGGTTCAGTAGGCAAAATAATTTTTTTTAATTTAGTAAAAATCAAGAGGGAAATAAATTTTAGTGTACACAATAAGAAGTTTTAATGTTAAGAGTTTCTAAAAAATCAAATTTGTAGTTGAATAAAATGCGTTGCAATTAAATCTCAAAAATTTTATTTCAAATAATATAGAAATTAGCTTCAACAAGTCAGTATTGAAGAAAAGATAATATGGCAATTAGTCCAGTAACCATGCACGTCGAAAAAAGGGGGTCTAGCTGACAAATTTCTCTGGCAAAGAATTGAAAACTGATTCCTATGTAATTTTGGTCGTAGAATCCGAATTTGAGGTTTGCGAACAAAATTTCCTTGTGCCAAAGCGGCCATATTGAAAAAACGTTGCCAGATTTAGTTTTTTTTGCAAAAACACAAAATTTTGGGCAAACTATTGATTTTTCGAAAAAATCAAAAGTATGATCAAAGAAAGTAAATAAAATTTCCTACAAAATGACTTTTTGGTTTATTTCCTAGGACGAAAATTAAAGCCGTAGGCGCCATTCGCGTTTCTGCTGGCGTTTTTGCTGGTTTTTCGAAAAATTCAAATTTTATAATTTCTCGAGTGAAATGAAGGTTAACATGCCGACGTAACGGGTAAAAATATAGCCTCTGGTCAGCATGGAGTTTGAATTTTTTCATATTTTTAAAAAAAATTTGAATTTTTCGAAAATCCGACCAAAACGCGAATGGCGCCTGCGGCGTTAATTTTCGTCCTAGGAAATTAACCAAAAAGTCATTTTGTAGGAAATTTGATCTACTTTTTGATTTATATTAAAAATTTGAAAAAATTCAAACTCCATGCTGACCAGAGGCTATATTGTTACCCGTTGTCGTCGGCATGGAAACCTTTATTTCACTCGAGAAATTATAAAATTTGAATTTTTCGAGAAACCAGCGAAAACGCCTGCAGAAACGCGAATGGCGCCTACGGCTTTAATTTTCGTCCTAGAAAATAAACCAAAAAGTCATTTTGTAGGAAATCTTATCTACTTTTTTTGATGGTACATTGCATTTTTTCGAAAAATCAATAGGTTGCTTAAAATTTTGATTTTTTTGGAAAAAAACGTGATTTGGCAACGTTTTTTCAACAAGGAAATTTTGTTCGCAAACCTTTTTTTGTTCCAATATCCAAATTGCAAAATATCTGTTTGTGGAGTTACTCATGAAAAGTGACATTTTTCTAGACTAGGCATGACATTTTCTATCGAGGCTTGAAGCGAGATAAAATAACACGCCGTATATGATAATATAAGATTTTCTAACGCGTTTCGCACAATATTTTTTTAACTAATGTTTGAATTGGAAACAAAATATTTACTATTTAAGCAGGCATGTTCATGAGATGCTACATGAGAGTACAAGGTAGTGATTTGCAAATTATTTTATTTTGTCTATTCTGTGGGAAGCCGTCCTACTTGCCATATTTAGAATTGTTTCTGGGGTTTATACTTGAATGCGCATGTCAGGAATAATAATAAAAATTACCTTTCCTCACTAGTGTGGAAAGACTTACTTTTCCTTACCCGTTAGGGAATATCGAAAATTGGACTTTTTCAAAGAATAGTTAAAAGAAAAATTTATCCAAAATTTAAAAAAATGCCAAATAATTATGTCTCTTTACTATTCGACCTTTTTGAGACACATTTCTGGACGTATAGTAGTATTGGTTGGATACGTCCAAGGTTGAAATTAATATCAAGACATGCCAGACAACACAAACCTATCTTATGGATATCCACTAGATGTCTTGCAAGAAAATCCGATATCCAGACGATATCTATGTTAGACAGCTACAGTGGATATCTAGTGGACATCCACAGAAACTTCGTTATCCAGTGGATGTATTGTATCGATATCGAATGGATACTAACGTTCATAAAATAAATGTCTACTAAATGTGGAATACAATATACTTTCACTAGATGTTGTGCAATGTATATCTAACAGATATCCAGATAAAGTCCTGGATATACATACATTATCTGGACTGGAACTGGATATCCAGTAGATATTGAGTGTTATCTAGGATGAAACTGAAGTCTGCAAACATAATATAATGTTACTACTCTTGATTATAATAAGAAAACACAAAGTAGGGGAAATGTGGATATGATGGCACCCCAGGTATGATGGCACCCTTTCAATTTTAGTGCTATTTATTTGAATTTAGTTGAATCTAAGCCCATTGGTGGTGCTAGAGGCCACCACGGCTTTACTGTGACAACGGTGTGACAGTTCAGTGCGCGCAACCATTGTAAGTTGATTTTGAAATTTTTGTAAGTACACAAAAGTTTCTATTTACTTTAAATTTCACTGATTTGTGGTCGCATGCTTAGATATTTTGCTAAATGTGATAGATTCATATGATAGTATGAACATTAAGCTTTCTAAACATGATTTACTCTATAAGGCAAGTTTCTGTTAAAATGTGACAAATTCGCAAAGTTTGAAATTCTGTATTTTTGATATGATGGCACCCCAAATATTTGTTATGATGGCGTAGGGTACCATCATACAAAATTAATCTGAAATTTAATTTATTTTGTGATGGTTTAGTTGGTGTGGTTGTTGGGAAGCCGTAGATAGGGACGTGCTTACGGGGGGAAGGGGGTTTCCCCCGACCATTGGAAAAAATTTAGTAATTTTGTGGTTTTTAAGGAAAAGCTGGTAATTTACATTGAACAGTTGGCAAAACTACTAGTTGATACAAATCGCCAAAATTATGGCAGTCCCTTGAAAAAAACGCAAAAAGCTAAAAAAAAGCTCATTGGTATAATGCGGAAAGCAAAATCGATGGCAATTTTATGATTACTTTTCTAAATCTGTAAATAAGATTGTTTTTTTTTATTTTTAAGAATAGGTACTCTTCAATTTTTGTTCGTTACCTTAGGATTCACTTTTCGTTCCTTATTTTATGTAGAATTATTGTATGCAACCATATCTTAACAGGGTGTGCCATCATATCAAATCAGTTGATATGATGGCACCTTTGCTATGAAATGAGAAAAGTGAAAAAAATATATTTTGTTTATACTTTAATATACTTCAATGTAAAATTTGTGTAGTCTATGATATCCTTGACTTGTTCCCTCAATAATATACAAATACAATCTAATTTAGGCATTGAATTCAGTGATTGAAAAAAAGGGTGCCATCATCACCGAGCTTCCCTACTTGCACAGAAAACTGAAGATGATTTAATTTAAATACACAAATTTTGTAAAAAGAATTATTTGGCAAATATTTTATTAGATACATATGTATATATAAATAAATTTTAAAATAATTTTATAATTAACAACCAAATTTTATAAATTAAATAACAAAATTGTGACGAGTATCACAAAACATCAAAACTATACGAGTAGAATGTACATGTTTAATTTCATAATTATTTACAATTTTGGAATAATCTCTCCTTCAAATTTAAATTATTTATTTTAGAATTAAGAATGCTGTTCTTTCCCATATAATCAATCTATTTGCCAAAATGTTGACTTCCGAGTAGCTGCTAGATAAGGCTCACAATTCTTAGAATGGTCGCATATCAGAGCGTCGGATAATAGGGCTTCTATTGTATTAATATTTATTAAAATATTGTATACATTAATTACAAAACAAATATTTACAATATTATTATAATATATTAATATTGAAAAACTAAACATAAAATATAACTACAGTACAGTCTCGGTAATCCGAACTAATAGAAACATGGTCTCGTTCGGATTACAGAAAAGTTCGGATTACTGGATCAAGTTGAAAAATAAATAAAAAACGAAATTTTTAGAATAATATTCATTTTAGAAATAAACAAACCTCATTCTACTGTGCTTATAAATAATAAAACTATTTCTTAGAAAAATTGTTTGCAATTACGGTTTTTTTTCTCCGCGTCCATTTCCTATTTTCTTGAAAATTTATGAGATGGGACATCATTTTAACATGCCCATCTTAAACGAACGTTAAAACTATCGACAACTTTCGTAGTTATTATTTAGTTTCAACAGTTTGTAGTACTTGTATTGCAAGTTCATAGTATCTTTCATCTTATCCTTACTTCTGCAATCCGAACATTATTCTATAATCCGAAAATTTTATTAGTTGTGTTCGGATTATAACTATTTGTGCGGACTACTGAGTTTTTCTTCTTGTGTTCGGATTACCGGATGGTCGGATTAGCGTGTGTTTGGATTACCGAGACTGTACTGTATATTATTGTGCTTAATGAAGTTTCATCTTTCATTATGTTTAAGATGTCATTTTTGGTAATCTTTTATTATTACAATACAAATTACTAATTTATAGCTTTAAAATAGATAAAATTAAATAACAATACAAGAAGAATCTTTATTTAGTTGACGTATTCTTTGTTATATTTTGATAGATCTGGAATAAATTGTTCTAAAAATGTTAGCCTAGCTAAGCCTGTAAAAAATGCAACTCAATTTTTTGAGTAATTATTATAAACATAAATAATAGTTGTGCATTTTCTTTATAAAATAAATAAATAATTAAATGTAATTGAATACAAGCAGCCTGGTTTAGTTCGTAGTTTGGAGAAAACCAGAATTAAGGCAAAAATTCCTTTTCACAAAGAATTATTTATATTGTTTTCTGAGGGTCACTCGAATATACTTTCTGTTTAATTTACATCAATAAGAAAGATTTCATAATAAAATTTAATTGAAGAACTAAATTGACTCGTATCTTAACTTCAGATTATAAGTGATTATTATTTTTTGTTGTTATTCATTCATTAATTTAAATTTATATATTTAGAATGCAAACAATTGAAATTTCGGAATAAAAATTTGCTCAATTTATTTAAGTGTTTATTAGCTAAAGCTTTAGAAGACTCCGGAAGATGGGGAATACAAAAATAAAAGTATTAAAAATTAGTTTGTTGAATTATTTTACAGTTAATAGCATTAATAAATTGTTTAACTTGACTATCGCTTCTCGAATAATGCGGGTATTTTTGATGTACCTACCTACTGTTTATTATACAAATTATTAATTTACGGTTTTTTGACAAACTAATACTGACTAATCAATACATTATAATTGTGCTGTGCACATATTAAATTAATATTAGCATCTATTGCCGTTACCGAGCCATTACCATGTAATTTAGCACTGAAAGTCTCATTTTGTTGTAATTTTACAAGTATTCATGTAAAAATACCAACATATGTAGCAGTCATGTTTGAATCAAAATTGGGAATTAATTTCACTATTATCCAAAAAATAATTTAAGATGTACTAAGTAAAAGGTGTAATAGATCGTTAGCCGGATGTAGTAAATATTTTTAATCAATAGCGCCATAATTGGCGTTAAAGGTATGGAGTTAGCGACTTACATCTCATATTAATCACCTAACTAACTAAATTCAATTCGAAGGTTTGTAAGTAAGTAAAATAATTAAAAGAAATTACATCAAAAATTATTAATTTCGAAAGTAACGAAAATTTAAAATTAATTATTTTAACCGAGGAGTTAATCGCCTCAAAAACATTAAAAATATTCTTTAGTTTGTGTATATTAAATTTTGGATAGGTCAACCCTGGGAAAAAGCAAACATCACCACACACTGAGTAAACCCAGTTTGTTTATATTTGTGTGGATAGCTTTAAATGGTGTTGCAACTAACTGGATATTAGCGGTGAGGAAGGAATAGCAGTTTTAATGAACTGAACATACACAAATTGCTGATAGATGATTGGCGATTTTCTTATCACAAATAAGCAATTACCTTTTAAAATTATTAGTAAAGTGAATATATTTAGCTTATATTTTATGCGTAGGGTATTTCCAAAGTAGGCGTCGTTTTGCCCACTACAATAGTTGACATTTTTCTGCAGGTTACATATTCATTAAATGCTGCAACATCACATCGGATGTACCATGACTTAAACCGTTTCATATAATATTTTTACAAAGAAAAAGTTCAATAGCTTAACGATTAGTTTTTAAGAAGCAGGGTGCAACTTTTAGTTGCAATTACACTCGGAAAGACAGACAAATTAACGGACTGAATAATATAGTATGTAATAAATATATTACCAAATGCATCTTTCCCTTTTTAGAATAACCTTATCAAATAAATACCACTATTGGTTTGAAACCTATTAAAGGAACTATTAAATTTTCAAAAAGTTTATTAGCTGTTTGATCTTTGATAGCTGTTGGATATGTAGCAGCATGTGGCAGTAGCATTCAATTGCAAATCAGCTTATTACCTATTTAATCTTTAACTTGAAAATCTAATTAATTTAAATTATTTCTCACTGTAGAAAAATTGCAATTGTAAAGAATCCCGTTTAATAATTTTAATGTTTAACATTCAAATATATATTGTTATGTTATTCGTATAAATTTGTAATGAGATAGTTGTCATTTATGAATTCTTAATTCAAACTTGAACCCAATAATTTAACACGCTTGATATATCCTGTGTTATGTGAGTTCCCGAATTCCTTCACCGAGCAACTCGTATTACATAACTGCAAAAGAATGGGACAACATCCCACATAAGATCATTAACAGAATCATAAGTATAGAATAAATTTAATAAAACGGACGCAGCCGGTGTAAATTTCAAACAGATACATTATTCTAAGTTTTAAATGAAATAGTGGTCTTAGAGTCGAGTTCAGTGGCATAAATTGCAAAGTACTCGAGGGGCCCTCGAAGCAATCATAAATATATTTTAATGAAGTTTGATGATAAAATTTCATATTTTACCAAGAAATAATAGGTAGATTTTGCCTTTAATTATACAGGTTTTCTTTTTAGTAAAATCCGATTCATTAATATAGCGGGGAACCCCAAAGATTTCGCTACGTTATAAGAACGTCCCATACCTGCTTAGACAATTTTAAGCAAGCATGTTACATAATTGAAATTTAATTGTTGTGCGGTAAATTTAAAATGTAAATTGACATCAATTATGACTTTACATAACACCGTAAGTAGAGCATGCACTTGCACTGTACCGTGCAAGCACCAACAATACTTACAAACGCTGAAAAGTGAATTAAAAAGCAAAAGTGTATTAAAAATTTGTAAAAAGTAAGCAAGTAGAATTACCTAATTTCACTCACATCCGAAAAAATGAATTTATTAATTAGGTAATCAAAATAGAACCAATTGTTCTCATAGATTATAGAAGTGGAACATTTAGGTAACTTGAATGTAATTAATTAACACTGGTACGAAACTCGAATGCACTTTAAATAACAAATTAATTAACCTCCTCATTATGGGCAGTAAATTCACTTGATTAAATAAGATTGAAATTTTCAGATATAGGTAGGTACGTAAGAATCATGGGGGGGGGGGTTAAAAGTGAACAAAAAGCATTCTCAAATTTGCTTCTCGTTTTCTTGTAATTTATTTAATACCTAGTTAGTATGAATTTTTTTATTTTGGATTATGTGCCTATAATTTCTAATTTATTTTTTGAATGAACAAGGGTTATTCAACTATAGCAATAAAAATTTTGTTTTCATCTAATTTACATTTACGGTAATTTTTTTGTATACATAATAATAGATTGCACTTATTTAGCTCTTTGTATTCAAATGTTTGTGCTAGTTCGTTGTTTGAAAATGTCTGTTTTCGCTTTCATTGGGTGACCTGGTTTCGGTTACATCTAGAAAGTACAATTTAAAGCATTACGTTGTTTCATCAAGTAATTCATAACACGTAGACAATCTTACTATTGTAAGGATGCTTAAATCTTCTTTCTTGCAATAAAAGTAAATAAAATAAAGAATTACACCAAAACTTTAGTTATTCTCTATGTCGAGCTATATTTTTGCTATTGTAATTTGTAAGAAATTAAAAAAAAGTTAAACTTTTATTCAGACTATTGTTAATACAATGTAATGCTATAGCAATAAATTTTATATTGATAAGTAAGATCAATAGCTCAAATAATGGCGCACTAATCGAACTACGCATAAATAATAAATTATTCTAAATATCCAAGCTGAAAAACCCAATGTTATCTGCCTTTCTTAGCAATCTAAAAGACTGCACTAATTTTAGTAATCATCCAATAGGTAACTGATGAGCGTTACAAAACAATTATGTGAGAATAAAAGATTCCTTTTGTGTAGATCCGGCTTCATCTTATAACCATATAACCTAATGTGAAAAAGCCTCATTAATGAAAATTTATTCATAAAATTAAAAAAAAAAATTTTAAAAGTTTTATTTTATAGCTAACATTTTAGCGAGAGAGTTACGTGTATGGGTGTATTTTTGGTACCTTTTACCTTTCTGTGTTAAACCTTTATCAAGAATTAGAATGATTTGTTGACTTTTACCAAGCCTTATTAAATGTAGGAAAAGACAAACCTACGCCCTCTGAATCTATTGTATGTGTCAAGTTATTCAAGATGTAATACAAATTTTAATAATGTATTCACGTTAAAAGTCAATAAAGTTATAATTTTCTAATTGATTTAAATTTAATTCATAATCATGAAAGAAGTCATTGACATTATTTATTTTAACTTTAAATGGCTATAGTAATACTAAAATCTAATTTTTACCAAAATTTAAGTCGTTCGCAGAGTAAAACTTTGTAAATTAAATTGTGATGTTAATTTTAGTAAATTCACTTTTAAATATTTTATTTTTAATGTGACAAGTTAGTAAAAAAGAGAAAGTTGTATGTGGTACCGCGTACGGAATACGTAAGCTTAAAATGGATGTTCAAATAAATTGTAAGTTAAATATATCGCTTAAACGCAAATAAATGGTAGAAAAGGTAGATTTCAATGTAGATATAATATCACTAATTTATAATTTAATTAGGTTTTCTATAAGAATTTAAATTGTAAATTATATTTAAGGTACAATATCCATTATATATAACAATAAAATAAATGCTGTTTTAGTAAATTAGAGATTATTATTATCATCAATCATCAGTTACATTTAACCGAATATAGCAAATAGAAAAAAATAAAAAAGGAAGAAAATAAACGAAATAAAAATGAAAATCATCTAAAACATAAAACAAAAAATAGAAATTTATGACACTGCTGTTATTTGCACCCCATAATGCACTATTTTATTAATTTATTCTTCCCTTATCACTTATCTCCATACAACTTTGAGGTGATTTTATTTGTTTGTTAAGATTTTTTAAGTTTTATTATTTATTGCTAGATAGACATTTCGCTAGATAGAACATTTATCTGCCTCCGTTTTTCTATGCCACAATTTTTATAGTTCTTCTTGAATTAGAAATTAGAAGCTGCTTGGTCTACAATAGATTCTTGTAGTTCTATATTCATATGTAGATACTTTCCATGGATACTCTTTGGGAATAATTACTATTGTGGGAGTTTTTGATTGAATAAGTACTTATCTCACATATTTCCTATTTAGAATACTCCAGATATAAGCTTTCCTATTTTTTGTCAGTATTTTCTAACTTACTGGCTGCAATGCTTATGGCATGGACAATTATATCCCAGTGTTAACTCCATTTTGTATGCCTTGCAATAATTAGGCTTTGTATATATTTTTAATTTTACAAACTATATTTGTTCAATAAACTACACACATAAAAGATTTAATTGTTCTTAATACATTTCTATACTCGATATACAATAAATTGTTTAATTATTTCCTTGTTCTAGTTAGATAAGAATCTAAAACTCTCTGTACACAATAATACATTTAATTGTAGTATAATGCTAGCCGATATTACTTTATGGAAAATTTTAGGTAAGTAGGTACTTCAATGTGTTTCAAGCAGGAAGGAATATTTATTTACAAAAAAAAGTATAAAATATCTAGGAAAAATGATAAAGCTACATTTCTTATTTTACAGTTTACGTGCAATCTAATCAGTACGGCATATCAAATAATAATTATTTTACCTTGAGTACAAAAACTTGGTCTAACCAAAAGTTATAGACTAATGGTTAGAGTGTAGCGCTTTTATTAGAAATCGAACCTGGTCCTTTCACCTCATCAGTCAAACACTCTACCCACCAGACTCACCACGCGATTTGGTGGTATTACTGTTTCTATACTACAAAGTTTGAAATCCATTTTTTCAGTTGATTAAAATAATTAAAATATTTTATACAAGATAATTTTAGTTTGGTAATTCAAAAATATAATGTGAATTTTCTTTATTTATATTTATCTCAATTTTATTGTTTTGCCTTATAACACCTTCCATTTTAGTACCTACATAATTATAAAATATCTAAGCTTTATCTAGGTCCTCCAGTGTTTCAACTTTCACTTAGATAATTTTTAGTCTCGCCACCCACATTTGCCTTTGTTGTAGGATATAATTTATTGCAACAATTTTTACAGCAAAATGAATATACGGTAATTTACAAAAAGAAATAATCATATAATGACAAATTTATTAATAAATTTTGTAGAAAGGTTTCCAATGCTACTTATACTATGTATATTGTAGTGCCCTTTTCCTGAACCTAATGAGTATAATTTTCTCTAAAGATAATCATATGCTGCTCTAATTTTAACTCTAAGTTGTATGTTGCATAATATTAGATGTAAAATTTTTATATAATTCACGAAGGTAGGTAATTAGTATTAAGTAAAAAATATTTTTTTCAAATGATATTAGCAGTTTATTTGAATTTTTAGTAAATTATGGCAAATTGATATTTACTATAATTATATTAAAGAAAATGACATTTAGTTTTGAATGTAAATTGTCTATATGTAAACATTAATTTAATTCCTTAATTGATATTACAATAAATTCATTGTTTCATTGGAATAATATTTTATTATTTAAGTTTTATATAACTTACACTTTCTAACAATCAAAGTTAATAATATGAGCCTTTAAATATTGAAAGACCTTAGATGTGATGGGATCTGTTATAGAATATGTAATAAAAATTATATTCTTCAGTCTCTTAATAACATGTTAGTTTTATTTTTATTAATTAATAATATAATAGTCGAAGCTGAATAAGTGTTATATAAATGCTAATGTTATTTAATATTTAGTTTTTAAGTAAATTGATAGTTATTAATTTCAGATTAAATAGAAAGTGATGCTCAAGAAAAGTTTAAAGGCGAAAAAGATATTATACTACCACTTTACTATGCCATCGACTACATTATGAATTTTGAATGGATAATAAACAATGTAACTGTACCTACTTACAAAGTACGAGCATAGTAAACAAGTCGAAATATTTACAATATTTTTGAACCGTTATCCTATTCTCGGGATATTTTTTGCTCTAAAAACTATTATAGATGCCGCGGGCTGCACGGGTATTCAAACATCGTGGTTTCCAAGTTCCTTAACTTCACGAGAGTAGGGGGCCACTTTCACTGAATTCTAGGTTGTCCACGTGTCTTCCAACTTTTTATCTTATTTTTAGTTAAAATTTTATTTTAATCGTAGTTTGCTTATATTATTTACTTTTGTGCCTACAAATACTTTGTGAATTTTGTTTTTTTCGAAACAAATGACTATTATTATATTTCAAATTTATAAATAAATCAGGTTATAAGTTTCAGTATAGGTAATTTATCGCATTTTCATTCCATCGTACATATTATTTAAATTATTAAAACATAAAATATTAAAAGTTCCTTTAAATCCTCACTTTCTATGATAATTTATTCATACTTAATGGGGAAAATAATGTAAAGTAATATTTTTACATTTTTTCTTAAAAATTATTCTTAAAATTTTATATCTAATTAACAATAAAACATTTAAAATTTGATAAAATTCAATGAAATTTAGAAAGCGTAGAGCGTTGGTGCTGCAAGATTGGTTCGATAGTTCATTGTAATCACATATTTTGTATATAGTCAGCTGGATAAAAATCTTTAAGACAGCTGAATTTTTTCGTACAACATTTTAGTAAATTGTTTTATAATTTATAAATAAATTTCAATTCATTTAAAATCTTTTAAATAATGTTCTTGACAAATATTATTACTTTTAATTCTACAACTTGATTAAACAAATAAACAGGTGTTTCGAACACTGAACCCAAATTGACATTTGAATAATTCTACAAAATGGATGGTTCAAAAATATTCCTATTGGAATAAATAAACTATCACAGACAAAGGAAATAAGTGAATATATTGAATTAAACATAATAGGGTACAAATAACTAAATTTTCATAAATCACAATAACAGATTTGCTGCAGCGACGAGTCTAGCCAACGTTAATATGATATAATATAATTCAATTAAGTTATATGTACGAAATTCTAAATTCAATGAGAGAAAAAAATTACGCTAGGTATACCTAATACATACATAGCTAAGAAAAATTTGCCCCGATATAGTAACTATATCGTACGTTAAACTTTCCATGCAATCCCGTGAAAATTTTGCGATACATATTTTCAGAAGCATAGCATAATATAAACTTCTTTCATAAAAATCAGTTATTTTTTTAAAGTATATCAAACTAAATTTAAAAGCTTTTCCATTGACAAATAAAGCTATCGTTATCTAAAACTGATGACGATTCAGAGCGAATTTTAACTTGAACGAAAATATCTTACAAAAAACAGTTGGCAGCTGGTAAATAAGATCTTAAATAACAAAGATGTTTCTATAGCGCTACCACAACATTGTTATTTATTAATTTCATTTAACATTAATTATTAAAATATAATAAATATTTTACAATTCAGATAATTTAAATTAAATATTTTGTTATAATATTTTTTTATATAGATAGATTAAAAGTAAATAATCTAGATTCACTTGCATATTCCTAAGTTTAATCATTCGAATTATAAAAATAATGCAAAGACAAAATTACACTTTGATTTCAGATTATAACAGCAAACTCGGGAGTCTGGAGGTGTATAATACCCTCCTGTACAACTTTTACTTTTTAACAGCAGATAAAGCAAGAAGTTTGACAGATTAATTTCTTAAGGTATAAAGTAGGATATGAAGTCGGAAACCCAACGTTAGAGTCTTGAAATTTTTATTGTAGGAAAACATTACATCCCTTGTTGTATCAGAGGTTTAAAGCTTGAGTATTAATTATTAGCTTTAATTTAGATCCGCCCCTGAATTAATTTGAATATGTAATGTTTCTGGCAACAGAATATAATATATTATAAAAAAACTCATGTACTATATTGTCTCATTGTAAATTTACAAATACCTATTCGATAAAATTCATTGCGATACTTTTGGTGCGGAGCATATTTCTAATTAAATAAATATTATTAATAATAATGAATATTATTGAAGAAAAACTCTTATATTGGTTAAAAGATATAAGCTTTGCAATTTTTATATCATTGTGGGAAAATCGAATAGAATAGTCGTAACGATGAATTTCAATTTATTGTAAAAACAATCTTAAATAAAATTTAACTTAAAAAATATGATGGAAATTAGACATCAGCCCTTAAATGCAATACAAAATAATAAAAAAATTATAATATTAACAATTTTCTTTGAAATTTTCAATTCAATACATGTATATTATTTAGATTCTCGTCCCCATATTTACTTTCTATACATATAATACATGTATCTTATGTACTTCCTTATAAATAATATAATTTATGCATATACCTATATATAGTAAATGTAATGTTAAACCATCAAGTTCGATATAAAATTTTATTTTTATACCTTGGCGAAATTTATACTTACAGTCTAGTATTTTGTTTGTTTCAAAGTACTTGGTGTATTTTCATGTTATTATAAAATAATAATACAGTTAGATTCAAACTATATTATTGTAGAATAGAAATAACTAATTGATAACCAGATTAAAGTAGATATCAATTTGTTAAAAAATGCCGGTATATCTTTATCTAAAGATTAGGTACTCCATTATTACGATAACTTCTGTTAATTATAGGAGATATGTAATCTTCAATATATTATACTATCTTAATTTTTTAATAAAGAATAAAATAAATTGATAAATATAACATTAGTAAAATGATCACATCTATTGTAATATTTTATTTAGTGGAGAAAATAACAATTTACCTCACTAGTGGTAAAAGTAATTCCTTTATATGACAGGCGCAAAGAGACGCCTCGATTGTAGGAATAATTAAATTTGAATTTAAGATGTTGGCAATATTTTTTTGTAAGTATTTAAAATAAATATTTGGTAATATTACTACTTATTATTTTATTGGTTCAAAACTATAAAAGTATACAATTTTCAGTTATTTCAGTCCGAAAGTTTTCCTATATAAAATATCAACGTTATGTTGTTGTCATTTCAACAACTAATGGATATTATGTCAAAATAAAACAAAAAAGAAGAGGTTACCACTTAAAAAATGAATAGATTACGTTATTAGTCGAAAAGAAATGATGAAAAAATCTCCAAGAAACAGTTTGTTAGTTTCAATGAATTAGTTCCTATATTATGCATAGTAAGTTTCCTCTCATTTTACTGGGTAAAAATGCTAGTGTTTTTTTACAAAAAACATAGCGTTTAGCGAAAATTGTTCTAATTTTTGTTATCCTACCAAACGTTCTATAATTTTGATAAAAAAACTTGTGTTTGTTAATGCGAAAGCTATTAGAAAAGAAATAACTCCTTATGTACATTGCCCGGACTAATATATTGGAGCTCTATAATTTAATAGTAGTAACTGTTTACCTGTTTGGGTATGAAAATAATTTGATAAGTATATTTATTATCGCCAAGTCAATATTATCAATAGTCATTCTTTGAGTTCTTGGAATTCCTAAAGTACCTAACAGTCTTTTTTTTTTATTCAGACCATTTGAATTTTTAGTTTTATTCTTTGTAAAAAATATATTTTTAAAATAATTAAACACAAAAGGGCATAACCCCGTCAAAGCATTTTTTACCTTTAATAGGCCTTGAAAGATTGAATGCGCGTGTAAGGATAACGTTTACCTAGAAGAAACGTTGAACCCAAACAATCCAACATTTGTCTAATTGTAAGGGATACCCCATTAGTAGCACTGTAGTGATTATTTTTTTATTTCCATAATTTGCTATTCTTTTTCCATAATTGTTAACCTTTACTTCTCGTTTTTAAATTCATTATAAAATCCTGTATTAGTAACTTTAGTAACATATAGGTACATATTTTTACAGTTACTATTATAGTTCAGCGGTGCCATCCTTGCCACTCCATATAGAGAAATAAAACATGCAATATAATGACAATACTTCATTAATTGCGAGAAAAGTACTTATTATGAAAATTATTACAATTAATATTTGAATAAATAAAATTAAAAAGATTAGAACAGATTTGATTGCTAGAATTAAAATTGTAGTATATAGTAAACATATGCGCAGTTTATACAAATAGGAATAACATAAATTACAATTTTTTGTCTTGCGATCTTATTTTACACTAAAAAAAAAGCATTAAGACACACATCGTTCTGTGATTTTTCATGTCCTTAAATCGTGGATACTTAAACCACTTATTAGTATTTTTTTAATCACCAAATTATAGATAAGTAACAAGTAATTAAAATTATAAAACTTGTTAATTTATTTCAAATAATTAAATGATTACACAAAAAAATAATTATATTAAAGTTTTTTAAGAAACTAGGTTAACTTGCAAAGTTTTTTTTAAGTTTTATCTCAAAGATGTTTTTTCATTTTCATTTTCTTATTTACCTCACCGAAAAAAAAATATGTATAATACATTGCCTTAAATTAATTTTAATTTATATACTAATTATATAATTAAATTTATGGAAAACTACTTGTCTTATTGATTATCGGAGTAAAGAGAAATTGTCGGGTCATTGAAGCATATTCACTTCTTATCAATATCAGAAGAAGATTCTTGTATTGAACTGCGAATAAACTTATCAATTGAATTAATAAATTATTGTTGACCGATGACAGCTAAATTAAATTGAGATCTATTTATCGAATTAAATATTTTGCATATAAATAGAACATAATTATTATTTTTTTTATTATTTAATATTATACAAATTTTTGAATTCATTTTGTTTTAAACATTCTGATACTCGTTTGCACCGCCTATTCTTAAACGTTATGCTTCCCTTAAATTGCTAAGCGCCACCCTATTTTATAGCAAATAGCGAGGCAATTATGAAATTTAAGTAATACGTAGTAATACATATACTAAAGTAGCACTTTAACCCCTTGGAATATAAAATGTACTTAGCATAATTTCAAATCTTGTTATTTTTCCGAAAAATCCTGCATTCTGTGATTAGGAATAACTACCATTATTGTATCATCCATGATACTCGTGGTTCTGTGAGCACTTGATTAACACAGTCCAGTAGTAAACAAGTCGAACTTGAAAGTTAGATCATTTTTTGTAAAAAAATATTTTTAATTACAATTTTTGTCTAAATTTAAAGTTTGGATGAGTAGCCCTCTGTAAGCAATAAAGCAATTTATTTACTAATTTCTGCCTTCAGAAGGCTGTAGTGCCAAAACTATTAATCTTTTAGTACAAATAATGTATTAATGCTTTCTCAAATCACGGAAAAATTTTCTAGATTTGATCGCTTCGTTGCCTAAAATTGCCGGTTTTCAAAATACAAATTAAATTAAGCATAAATACTGTTTTTTTTAGTTTTGTTTTTTATTTTTGTGTTTGTAACAAACTGTAATTTATAAATAATAAATATAATAAATATAAATCTTAAATAAAGTCAAAATTAAAGAATAAAATAACTAAAAAATTAAAGTTAATGTAATAAGGAAGCAGATATTTCATTTAAAATTTTTTTTTAACTCTATTGTCAACTCCATTTTGAATTCCAGTATTGTACCTTTGGTCTTTTATTTAGAATAGGAATCTGAATCGCAGAATAAATAAATCTTCTAATAATAATAAATAAAAATTCACAATTGGGCAAAATTAAATATAAGTGAGAGCTTAAATAAACCTAGAAAATTTATTTAAAAAAAGAGTTTTTGATTTATGCATAAAATATACCTAATAAAAATAAATTGAATATACTTACTATCCTGTTCCAAAATTTTGTTGTTGATATTTTTAAAATTTTGATTTTAAATTTGTTATATATTTATTTTTAATTTAATTTAATTTAATATAAATTTGTTTAATATTTAAATTTAATTTTGTAAATGTTACTTGTGCATTCTTTTGGACCAACAACGTTAAGTTGGTACGAAATTATTATTAACCCTTTATAGGATACTGGTTGATATTTCAACCAGTTAAGAAAATTGATATTATGTAATTTATACCAATTTATATATCTATCACAAGTTCTTTTCAAAAAATACTCTGGTGTAATTTACTGTAATGAACATTTTCTATTCACACTTGGATTGGTAAATTTATTTACCTTCAAAAATTTTGATATAAAATTGTGATTAAAAATAATAAAATAGAGAGTCTCTTGCCCACAGAAATGTCGGGCCCGCAAGCAAATTAAAGATTTTGCACAAATTGAATAATTTTATAATTAAGAGTTTTGTGTCATAGCAATACATATTGATATAACGAACAGTATTTTATTGTTTGTACGATGTAGACCATTTAAGCTATCTATTGAATTACTTCTATACAACAAATATTAATTTCATATCAAAAACATTAATTCTACTACGTACATAGTAGTAAAATGGATGTATAATATTTTATCTACACTTTATTAGAGTGTAACTGACCTAGTTGTTACAATATTTAGTTATCTCTCTTACGATGTAATAAACCTAAGTACACTATTTTCCACAATGTGTCTGTCAATGTTACTGCAAAGAACGTCTCGGGTTGTGTTTTAAATATCAAGAACTTTCGTTTTTTCTATTTTTCCTATTTTATGTATTTACTATTATATTTTCGAAATATTTTGAGTGTGTATTAATTACAAAATTTAATCAATTAACTGAATTAAACATACTACTACTACTTTCGGCGCTTCGGTTCATACTCGTACTAGCGTTTTTTATTATATAATAGCACTAATAAATATTAACAACCCGTCGGTATGATATCACCGTGCACCTGCACTGAAATATAATGTATCAAATTTTAATCTTTTCTTATACTTATTTATTTCAATAATTCTTTAGAAACCAATAAAATAGTATATTATAAGTTTATTGTATGTAGTATGTAGTTAGTACTAACTTATTAAAATTGTATCCGTAGTACGAAAAAAACATAGGCACTATGCTGTTTTATCAACTAGTAGTTGTGTGTTTTTTTAAATATTTATGGATTTATAAAATAAGTGTTTTAAGCGTAACACTTTAACGGTTTTTTACGTTTTCTTTATAATAAAAATATATAATTCACTTAGTAATTTCATGGAAAAAAAAAGAATTGCATAAATATTTAAAAACAGATATGTCTTTAATTTCTTCCCAAAAGCTAATACACCGTTTTATCATACCTACATACGTATATCATTATGAGATAGGACACTTTCCCCTAGCGTTGATATAAACAGCATTGCTTATTAGTTATTAGTTCAAATTGATAACTTATTGTTACAGAAACATTGATGAAAATAACATAAGTTTATATTATATTTTTAATACAAATAATAAATTATCTTTAAATACTATTAACGTCGATATATATCAATTTTATAGAGTTCCAATTAATTTCTCTATAATGGTATTGTCAACAATTAATTATGAAATTTTGCAAAAGCTTTCTTCTGCTTAAATCTGTATAAAAAAAAAAAATTAAACCATTTCTTCAATATCTATTCATTTTTCGTTTCGTTTTCTGCCACCTCTGTCTTTTCTTCTTCTTTTTCTCTGCCTTCCATAAGAACACCGTAAAATTGAAATTCTGGTAATAATTTAGTAAACACTGTATTTAGATTTTTAGTGTATCACAAAACTATTTTCCTGTAGATTCTTAATTTCAGGCTTAATAGCATCTTAAAGCAATTACGGCTTATGAGAGTTATATTGGTATTCTGTAAGAATGCAATACAAATGAGCGTCATCGACCTAAAAAACATCATCGATACTCAATCTTTAGATAGCTCGTATTAAAATAAGAAAAGCCTGACAGTCCCGATAATATCCAATTAAAATCTCGATTAAATTAAAACGTGCGTAAAATGCATGTTTTAACCATTTACGAGATAAAGGAAGATTATGAAATATTAACAAAAATTACTAAACCATAATTGAACTAAAAATTTTGCAATTCTTTGATAAACTTTCGATAACTTATGTACCCCCTGCAAAGTTGGTAGAGGTTATAAAAAGCATTACTCTAAGATAGCAAGTTAAAAATAAAAATTACAATAAAGAATGGTGTGATTTTATTATTAAAACACAAATACGCAAAATGGCGCAATATTAATTGAAAAAAGAGAAGAAAACACTTCGTGATGACGTTAAAGGAAAACGTCACGGGGTCAAAAAAATATAAAAAAGCAATATTTTATTTTTGTTATTTCACTTTATCTATCGCATATTTTGAATAAATATTAAATATTATAGTTAACTTTTTTTTTTTCAATCAATTGATATTCTTATATCAAAAACAAGATATCATAACAAAAACATTCTCATCTTATTGGCTTTATATTGAAGGAGTGTTTTTGTTAAAATTGAACTCTCTGTTGCCAAAGCGAAACCAAAAATTAAAACTACTGAATACCAGTATATACCATAATTTTATTATTAATTTAATATTTAAAATTTTTTATTATGTGTACAATATTATGTACCTACTTAGCACATAAAAGTACTGCTTCCGAAAAAGTGAATAAAATTTTGACAATCGGCAATGATTAAAATTTTGCAAATTTAATCTAATCTCTTATAAATAAAATCAGAATAAATGTAAATTAGGTGCATAAACTATTAAATAAAGAAAAGGTGCAATTTCTAAATTCAGAGACTGTGCAACATTATCGAAATGGCAAATTTTTGTAAAATATCATTTTCATAAAAACTTTTCCATATTAATATATTACTGATGCCTTTCAAATTTGCTAGGTCAAATCTATTTAAACCGTTGATATAACAAATTTCTTTCAAAAATAGTAAAGTCTAAAACTATTTTAGAATCCAAAATATCCTTTATCGGCAGACGAAAATTGTTTACAGTTTAATCTTAATTCTAAGTTAAAAAGTGATTTAAAAATTCTATTAATTATCAATTCCGACTACCAATAATTAATAGTAATTGGAGTTCTTCCCCTATCAAAATTTGTTTTACACTTTAAATGAAATGAATTTATGAGGGCAAAAAGTTCAGGGATTCATAGATAAAAGAAATCTTACAGATTTCAAATTGTAGATTAAAATGTTTAGTATTGACGCACAAATTGATATTATAGTTGTTCGCACTTTGAAAAAAAAACAATGTTTATATAACAAAAATTATTTAAATAAAGATAAAGGCCATTAATTAATTTTAGAAATTATTATTTGTTACTAGGCATGAAGGATAAGGAAATTTGGACAAAATTTTTATTATTTATTTAAGGGCTTATGTAATAATTATTGTAAAATGTAATCTTGGTCAAAACTGCATCACCGAATAATACGAATAATTGCATTATCTTCGTTCTTTGGGTGTTCATTCAACTTTTACGTTGTCGGATGACGATGTCATATTTTGCAGACGTTTGAAACAATGATGTATTAGGCTATAACTACTCAAATCGAAATGATTGATTTTCAAGCATCATCGATGCAAAACAGATTAAATTCTGTAAGTTAGTCATAACGTTTTTATTGTTTTAGTACAGAATTACGTATCAACCAAGATTAATTAAAGTTTAAATTACCGATTTTGTACATAATTCAATAAAACTTGCGTTGATATACCACGGAAACCATTGTTACGAGCAATCGTGATTGATAAAAAAAAACGTCAACTGTGGTAATTAAAAGATTGAAACACCAAAATATCTAATAATTAAATTATATCCATTGATTTAATTGAAGACTTAGTGGAAATCACAAATTAGCTACACCCGAGAAGAGTTTTCTTATTCTATTCGATTTGTAATATTTACATAGGTAATTATGAATAATATTATAATTATAAAACGGTGTTATTACCATAAGCGTGTAAAGCATGCAAAAAAACCAGAAAGGGAAATTGCTCATACATTTTCAGATTATACAAATTATACAGAAGCAAATAATATGGTTAAGTAGCAATAAAATTAAGCTTTTCGGATATAGGATATATATACACATTATCTGCTGTATTATCTACTGTATGTCGCAATCGACTGTATTAACAATTAAAATTTATATAAAAATTAAGTCGTGACTTTTTGATTTATCGATCTTATTCTATGAATTGTGTTAAAAAAATTTAAACTCGTTTGAACAAAGTAAAATAGAAAGTTACAGGCACCGTTTTACTTGATTTTACATGAGTATAAAGTATAAGAGGAATCCAAGCACAAATAATCAAGGTCATACACGTGTATTTGTAAACGTAAGGAATCTTAAAATTTTATGTTTGGCATATTAGATACTTATAAATCTAAAAATGTTCAATTTAATAGACAATTAAAGTTAAAATATGTAAATGATAATTGACGGTGGGTAAATTACGCATATTATTTATTTCAATTATTGGAAAAAAACTTCTCTTCGGGGGATTATTAAGCATTCAAATAAAATTTAGGAAGCATTGAAATTCCACAATTTCCAACCAAATTCAATAACGGTAAGTCTTAAGGGCACTCGACAAAAAAATATTTTTACCTACAGGTTCTTGTGAAAATTTAAAAATTCAATTTGTAAAATGTTTATGTCTTTCTCAAATTACAGTATCTTCTGTAAATCAAATTATCTTCTCAAATTACATATCGTATAAATATGTAAATGTTTAGCTACAATTTTTTGTTAATATAACATTTAAATATTTTTTTCAATTGTTACCAAACTTCCCCAAATGATAAACTGGATCTTACAACATATAAGCAAAAACTAAGGTTCAAAATTTGTATTTCTGAATTTGAAGTCGTATTAGAGCTGTATGGTATCCTATGTATAGCCATCGTCACCGGTTTGATAACTTACGACTGGAGACTTCAATGTTGGTCCAATAAAAATTATCTCCGTTATCTTTATCTGATATGATTACAAAATGCTCATATACCAAAAATTTGTTTTCTAAATATTCCAATTTCTAAAAAGCACTGCATACTAACGTCTCCATAACGACTGTGTTAACTTTTTATCGTTAACAGAATTATATTTAGCAGTTTCAGATAATATGCAGTTGCACACGTAATTTTTATGATATAAAAAAATTATTTAATTAATAAGGCGACGTAGGTACCTATACCTATTTGATATTAATAAAGTCATAGCGTACGTAGTACGTTATTTATATGCATTACTTGGCACCAACTATTAAAATGTTATCAAATCGCATTGTGTTTAATTCCCAATAATTTTTCATGCAGCTTTCTTATCAGCAGCATAATTCAAGGTCTTAACCTTGTGTTTATTTGTGTTACACGTGCAGTGCAAGAATCAAGTTTTTCGGTAGCATAACCATCGGGCATTCGTTTGAAAGTCAGTCATTAGATACCCGAAAAAGTTAGCCATTAGACGCTTTAAGAAGTCATTGACATCAATATGTATCTCTTTATAGCATGCAGCTTTTTTTTTCATATAATACATAATATTATATTATATTTGTATTAAAAAATAGAAAAGACTACAATTTATCTTTACTCATTAACACGACGCACGAGTTTGTAAAACTACAAAGAGCTAGATTTTCATTCTAGATTGCCAAAAAAAAAAACAATTATTACTGTAAATTAAAATAATACCAGAGATTCAACTCGATGTTTAAATTGGCAGTCTCAATAAACCACTACTAGAATCATTAATTTTGTTTGTTTGTTTATTATAACTGTTTTGCCGCTGTTACCCTATTAGCTAAAACTTTTCATTCCGGTCAAATTAGTGAAAATCGGTGCATTAATTGTGGTTGATGCCCGGATAAATTTCTAGTGGTTTCCCAACTCAACAGAATAGCGAAATTTTCTTACTTTTTTCAGTTTTTGCCAAATAACGGCCAAAATAAGCGTCTGATAGAAAATGTAGTAATTTTTTTAAATTATACATAAATTAATTCAAAAGAACTTGAATTTCCTGAACAGTAACTGAAAAAACTCAAAAACGTGTTTTTCATTCTTTATTACTGAAAAAACTGAAAGTAACAGATGATAGTAGTTTGTAATCATTGCATTCGAATGCTGAATTATCTGGCATAGGCTCAAATTTTTTATATTTTTGTGTTACATGCAGTATTAGTATACATCATATACATAATTTTTTATAATGAAAAAATAGTTTTTCTGGATATAATTTTAAAATTTTTAATTATATAATATTATGATATTCCGTAAAATAAACATATCTGAAGAAATGTGTAGTACATAATATAATATAATCGTTTCGTATCATTCTGCATTACATTTTCCAAATTTTGAAAAAAAAAATTATTTACTTACAAGAAATATAGGCGACTTAAGATATTTCGTAGTTAGATCCGTTTCGTCACTGGGCTATTTTATCTCCAAAATTAGTTCAAAAAAATAAAAATATTAACTAAATATCAACCGGTTAATTTAAATGATTCAAAATCGTTGTTAAGCATTACTTCAACTATAAATATAATATGTATTTGAAGTAACAATACATTTTAAAATGAAATAATATTTGGAATAATAAAATCGGACCAACGCATGTCCCTATCTTTCTGTAGTAATAGACATCACCACGCAAAGAGTAGAAAAAGAAAAGATGGGCTTTATAGTTTTGTATGGCTTGTTTGTATTTACAATAAAAAAATAATGAAAACCTATTGTTGAACAATATCTTTGACTATTAATAACCTGTATAATATATTTGAAGTAGTAGGCAGCTACTTATTAAAAATCTAAGTTTTGATTGTAGTCGATATATTTATAAATAACAATGTAAATTTAAATATAATAAAGGGTGTCCCATTATGACCACCCATTTGAAATTTGAAAAAACTCAGTGTTTAATATTGCCTCCGTGGAATATTTCATCGGCACTTTCCAGATATGTAGTTACTGATAAAATACTAATGCCCGATTTCATAAAACTTTTAACGGGCCTTTAAATTTAACTAACCAATGGAAATTATTCTTTAGTGCTAACAAACCAATAGAAATCATCCGTTAACTTTAACGGCTTGTTAAAAGTTTTATGAAATGAGGTATAAGATCCTGAAAGTTTCAAATCTCTAACCAAACGCGTTTTTGAGAAAATCATAAATATTGAAAAATAGAAAAACAATTTTTACTCAGGAACGGCTCAATCTCCAATTATTTTCAATTAACTTATTAGTTAATGGGGTAATCCCTAGTAGTCGAAAATTTGGTTTTTGCCTATGAAAATCGATGGCCGGCAATAAAATACATAGAATAATTCAAAAAAACTTATTTAAAAATACTGGATTAATTATATAAATTGATTGTTTTAAAAGTATACATTTGAAAAGTTGCCAAAAGTGACGTAGTAAACAGTCCTCCAATGAAAACGTTCCATTTATAGTTCATATAATTTCATTTCACACGTTACGAAAGTTATATGTACAAGACAGAGACAAAATATCTCTTGTACGTCCTATATGAAGTCTTGCATACAAAATTTTTTAAACGTCAACATCTTAACCTCAAATAAAATTGTTTGTTGAATTTAAAATTGAGTAGTAGATGAAGATAAATTATGATTTAAAAAAGCAATAAAAATAAAAAGCTTAACGAATTCTGCCTAAAACAGAAAGTTGTAAATTATTGAATATTTGAAGCAAAAAATATTCAAAAATTAGCAAAAAAAACCATCAGAATCAAAAGTTGTGAGGAATCATTTTTCTATACCACAGAGTGTCGAAGAATGTAGTTTGATGTCATGTGCTTCGGGTGTTATATCGGTGGCTCCTGAAATGGATTCATTACTTCCATCGACAAAATCAGTTGGAATACAAACAAATTTGAAAAATACAGTACGTAGTGTTCAAGCAGATACTACAAAAATTAACGTTGTGGATGTGAAAACATCTCCTATTCGTATTAAAAAAAATTGTAGTCAACTTTAAAGAAAAGCACAAACAGTTATCTGTTATCTTCTTCTAAGTCGACCGGTAGCACCAATGGAGGTTCTGCGTATGTACCATCTACTTCTACAGGTTCGGATGAATTAAGTTATATATTTCAAAGAATCGAATAAAGGAAAACCACAATAACAGTATTGGAGAAAAACCCAAAACCCAATAGTATATTGTTTTATTAGGATGGAAAGATTAACTTTTCCTGCCCAGCGAGTTTTTTCATTTGCGAGGTGAGTGGAACGAGCCGAGCGAATGGAAAACTTGCGTGGCAGGAAAAGTTACCTTTCCATCCGAATAAAACATGTTACTTTTTCTCCAAACGAACAAAATTCAAAAATAAATTTTAAAATTAGCAATAACTCGGGAACGGCGGTAGAAAAAACTGAGCAAAAAATTCTCCCCCCTCGCTTAGTGCATACTTCCGTAAATTATCGGTAGGAAGGCATATGCAAAAATTCAGATTGATCGGGCGCAAAAAAAAATCTATCTTTAATTTAATTTAACCGTACAAAAGTACGGTGACATGATTTAATCTGTCAAACATTTTCAATTTATGTTGGTAATTTTTAAATTGAATTCGAACTGTCAACTACAATTGTGACATTTATTAAAATTTTTAGGTTAAAAGATCAAAATTTGTTTTTATTTGGTTACAAATAAAATTTTAAGTTGGTATATTTAAGGATTTAAATGTCAAAGTCAAAGTTTACATCTATTTATTTTTAAATTACGCTCTAAAGTTTTATATTTGAAATGGTAAATAAACTTAAAATAATTTTTAGAAAAGGTAGATACCAAAATTACTCAATTTTATTAAAATAATGTCACATTTTTAGTTATTTTTTTACCTGCCTAAGCAGTTTTACTTTTGAAAAAAACTCTACGCCACGTGGTTTTATGTATGTTGCTATGGAAAAGTTCGACTTTCGTGTTTAAAATCGATAATGAAACAGCTAACTTTCGTGTCGTTTGGAGAAAAAATACTTTACAAACTTACAAATAATAACAAAATTTTGTAACTTTATTTCAAATTTTAATTATCAAAATAACCTCATTTAACCAAATTTCGAATTGGCATTTCAAAATAACTTCCAAGTGTCGCTAATGGGAGTGGCATAAATCTATCATTTTTGTCATTGGACAACTTGTTACTACGTCACGATTTACCGCGTTTTAGATTTTCAAAAAATTTTCAATTTTTAAATTTGAATTTGATGACTAAAAATTAATCAAAAAAAAATTTTTTTATAGCGGAGGGACCTTATTTACATCTAAATATTTGATTTTAATAATAAAAAAAATTTATGGGATTAGCCCATTTAGTTAATTAAGTTAATCAATTAACTTCCAATCAAAATAAAACAAATCCACTCACTCAAAAATAGAAATCACTTTATTATTTCTCCAAACGTATAAAATTCAAAACATAATCACAAGTTTTCAAAAGACAAACGTCGTTTAAGCAAAACACCTGGTTTCCCCACCTGTTTGTTGCAACCTTAACTAGTCGGCGGAAAAACCAGAAAATTAAATTTTTTACAATTTTACAAAAATTTTACAGTAAAAAAAATTTTAATTTAAAAATTAAAAATAAAATTATATTATATAGAAATATAAAATTTACAAATAAACATCAAAAATGTAATAAAGGATTTATAAACACGACAATATACATATTGACGAGTTTTTTTTGAATGAGCAGATCTTGGGCTGCAAAGGATAGAACTATTAACTTTCTGAGATTATCCATTCTAAACAGTGCATCTTCTTCTAAGCTCATTTTGATATTATAATTTTTCTTCCAAGTTCATCTTTTATTGTTACTGGATAGGGAAGGCTGAAGAAAAAGATTCGAAGATTAATAAATTAATTAAGGTATGAAGGATTTTTATACAATACAATATACATTACTCTGTATGTTATACCAAAACAAAAATGTTTATTTATCCAACATGCTAGATGATGCAACACATTACAATGTTTACTATTCGAAAATACGTTTTCTATAATTTTTAATAACTTTAAACGAAAACGCAACGAGATTAGCGTGATCCATAAATTCTAAGTTTTATTTTTCTAAGCAAGTGTATATCAAATCAACAAATCATTAGACCACGTAGTTTCTTATCGATGACGTATTATATTTGAGTTTGATAAAAAAGTAACCCATTTTAAAAATATTTTGAGCACAAACACCATAAACTCATCTTACAACCACATGTTTTTACTTCAAATCTTTATGAATCATCAACAAAGGTAAATTATAGAAATTGAGGTAATAATATTTGTTCTATAGAAACTATATGATATTACTTTTTAAACCGTAATAATTTAACTAATGAAATATCGATAGTACCTGCAGTGCCGGATTATCCATTAGGCAGAAAATAAGCGGTGCCCCGTGAAAATAAAACTTTTTTTTTTAATTATAAAAGTTAGCAATTTTTCATTGAAAAAAACGCGAAAAAGCTGAAAAACAGGCAAACTAGTTGGCAATTTCACGACCACTTCTCCCTTAAAAAAGTCGGTTCTAATTTTCTAGAGGGCCCCGAAAATGTAACTGCCTAGAGGCCCACAAATGTTTAATCCGGCACTGAGTACCTGGTTGGATTCCGAATTCCAAATTTTCAGAAATTATTAATAAAAACTATTAAATTGCATAGTTATTTTTTTTCTTCGCAATTGAATACGTTAGCCATGAATATCAACATTCTGCAAAACTCACACTTATTGTGTTTAATATTTACAAATATTATGAATTTACTTCAATTAATTGAAAACATTAATTCCAATTTAATAGGTAATTTTAAAATGTCACCAAACCTCTTTAATGGTCTGTTTCAATACACCTGCTGTGATTATTTGGGATAAAGGTTGAAAATTTGAAAATATCGAGAAACACTAATCAAGCCAAGCTAGACAATGTAACATTGAATGTGTCATTGAAAAAGAAATTATTAAAAAACCAAAGGTCACTTACATACATAGTTTACATCTTATCCGGATCCTGTTAATCCATTCATTGACCGATAAAGTAAAATTACTAATTTAATTGCCAATACTTACATAGTAAGTTGTAAACAAACTAAAATTCCAATAAATAACTTTTAAAGATGCATGTACTGTTGATGATAAATAAATATGTATCATCTAAATTAATTAACTTTACGAGTCAAGAAAATGAAAACTACGCCGAAACCAACTTTTTAGATAAGATTGTACTTGAATTTAATATTTTTATGGTCTTGATAAAACTAGTAATACGTTAGAAACGACAAAAAGTTAGTCTAATATCAGGGAAATTCCTGAGGAAGGTAAGCTCGAAAGGATATGTAACAATTAACAAAAATTAATAAAATGGTTTTTTCTATTTATTTTCTAAACCCAATCGGAATGACTCTACGCATAATAAAAAGGTGACCGAGATCACAGTGATAAAGTAATTAAAATTAATTAAGTGTAGACTAAACAAAAACACAAATATTATCTGTAAAATTATACTTTTATAATATAACCTTGTGATTAGTTTAGATTTAAAAAAATTCTTTTGCAGTAATTATTGTTTTATGTGAATCAGAATGAAAGGCAAACTATATCTAATAGGAAAACTGGAAGCTATAAAAGGTAAGTAGCATTTAATCAAGCGATTATGTTAATTTGAGTTCAATGTTTATTTTGAAAAATTAATAAGTTTGAAAAATATAAAGGAAAAACGTAATTAAACATGGATTTATTAAGTCTCCGATGCAATCGATTTGAAAGTATATCCTGAATTTTGTAATTTTTGGAAAATAATACTAAGGTTGTAATAGTACTTAATTAACGATGAGGTCGTTTTATAGTCTAATAATTACAGAAAATATGTTAATTATTGTCGAATGGAGTAATATATCACTAGAAGTTTAAAGATGCATTATGAGAACTTCACGCTGCATCTTGAAAGCTGTTGTAATAGCATTGCTAATGCTTCTAGTATACACTTCCAGTTCTTCCAATAATAACCATAATATACAAACGTATCTATACATGGCACTTAAAGTTTTGTCTTCTCATCTCAATTTTTGTGAAAGTAATTGGAACGATCTTTTTATGATCATCATCGTAAAAATCAGAATTGTTGAACAAATTCTTAATTTCGTCATCTAATGCCATCAGCTTGATACGTAAAATGTTAATTAAAACTATAGCAACTAACTCACGGATTCGTTAATAAACTAAAAGTGAAAATGGAAAGTTATTAAGTGCTCACAAGGTAAACTGATAAGCTTTACAAGTATAAAAATAACACTAAAATTTGCTTCCTTTTATAACAATCGGTCTAAGAGAAGAAAGAAATATATAGGTGTCTTGTTTTAATGGTTAGCAAAAATCGAAACTTTATTTAAAAGTGAAAATAATAGAAAACTTTTCTTATATAACCGAGCAAGACTCACATAACAAAAACGAATTTAAAAAACTTTTAAAATGTGTGCCAAGGTAGGTAAGTTTGCGCAGACTCAATTAAAACACTTTCCACTTAAACGAGTACTCGGATTAGCGAATTAATAAGAGTGAATCGTAACCAAGCAAATGAAAACATAATATTTATTATAAAAACTTGGTCGAGTTCGTAATTATGTTCCTCTATTACCGTTTCTAATTCTAACTTACGTAACACAAAATAATTCTTTACCATAGCATTGTTGTGGTATGGGTAGTAGTACTTATAGCTATATCATTTGGTATACTTAATGGAATTACAATAAATTGTCTACTATATTAATACGAATTGGGTCAAATTATAAAAATGTGAAATTTTTAATCCCACTTCCTATTCGTATAATATTTTAGGTAGGTACCTACTCGAAACCATTTTAGAGTAGTACCGAAGGCTAAAACTTGTCTACCCATCTTTCCTCATGTTTTTCTCTCGGCTGGTTCCTCGGGGTACGTTTGGCTACAAAGTAACATTTTCAAGGTGGGAAATGGTTGACAGCTTCGATGTCGCAATTTACTGTGACTTGACCGACAGCTTCTACACAACCTGATTCAATGAAGACATTAAATAAAAGATTTGACATTGAATGAATCGAATATATCCAGACACAGCTTCATTTATAACTTAACACCCAAAAATATTATGTAATACTTATGAATAATGATGTATTTGTAATGTGTTTGCACCTCCAGTAGTGGGTCGTGACGTTTTAACTTCTTAATTTGATGGGAAGTCAGTTATTTCGCAGTGAGGTAGTTGGAATGAATCGTAAAATAAACTTCATATTATTATATAATACTGGACAATTTGATACATTTTTTCAAGTTACCTTTATGAAAATGAACGATTACATCATCAGATTCAAACTACAAACCACGATGGCATCGATCGGTGAGAGTTTCTTGATTTGAAAATAAGTAAAAAGCATAAAATGGCTTAAAAATAAGTATGTGATAGCTATTTCGCTTGGTTTCCAGCACGTTTTCACATCTGTCTGACAGCTAGCTCTTATAGCTTTCTCAAATGCTATTAAACAATTTTCACGTTTCCACGTGTAAAAAAGTAGTAACTAAAATTAAATTGACTGTAGTTACAGCTGTAACTTCTAAAAAAAAATTAATCTGAAAATTTACTTTTAATTTTTTGTAGTAGCTTGCGAGCGTTAATTTTGTATAATATTTTAATTAGGGGTTTTATATGGGCTTGGCCATTCATGTCATTTTTTTGTAGATGTTAACTACACTACTTAGTTCAATTATTTTAACAAAATTTAGACTTTTGTTCTGAAGTTTTAAATTTCTTAATTAAAAGAAATTAAATTGCTGTTTGATTGCTTTAATTACTTCTTTTATTAGTATAAAAAATGTAATTAATATTTTTATTAAGTGGATATCAATGTTAAAATAAAAGTTATAGCCAAAGAAGCATGTAAAACGTAGCTTATATATTGTAGATACGTCATACATTTTCTTAACAACGGTTTCAATTAATTATTACAATCCAAAAATAAGAAGTAGGTAATAGATTTAAAAAAAACATACCTACTCGCCACTGTTAATACAGAATAGCATAAATGATGACAAGTAAAAACTAAATCAAATATTATGTAAGCTATTCTTGAAAAAGAAAACGAATTTTTCAAAAGACGCTATAGCCCATTACCGAATCGTGGTTTGGAAATCTTTTGGAAATTCTTTCCATATTTATGTCGAAGTACCCGTAATCAATTCAACCCCTTTGGAGCGTCGGATTTAAAAAGAATGGCTGCACTCCACATCTTGTGAGCTGATTGGAGGACTAAGCAAGCGTCAGTTTAGAAAATAATTAATATGTTGAAAATTTTGCTAAAATAAATTATTCTTAATTAACTTTATACTAGTACGCTACTTTTTCGAGTCAAAAATAAAAGGCATTTTGACGTTCTGCACGATAATGCACTATCATTTTGGTTTATTTTCACTAGACCCCGTGGTTCATACGCCACTCGGCCAAATGAGCATAGTGAAATTGCCTCCGGGGAATATTTAATCGCCACTTTGGGGATACGTATAGGTACTGATGAAATAATAAGATCCAGCAAGTATCAGATCTCTAACTGAACGCGTTTTTAAGAAAATAAAAAATACTGAAAAATAGAAAAACAATTTTCTCAAACTTCAAGTGTCAATTACTTTTGGACCCCATCTTTTATACCTAAATAAAATGGGGAAAGCTATGCAATGCTTACATAGCCAATTTTTGCTAATTGCCTTTGCGATAATTCAGGAATTTTAACATGTTCGGAAATAATTCGCTTATGCTTGGTTACTTGTTGGCACTCTATAACTAACACCGATAAAAATTCAAATACAAAAAAAATTGTGTACTCTAGGAAACCTATTTTGAAACCAAAATTAATTAAATTTCAAAAAAATTTTGTAAAAGTTTACCTAAAATCGTATACCTGAAAGTGGCCCATTTTTTTCTGGGACAGTCTTTATTTCACTGCAGAACTCATAGGCTTTGATATATATTGTAGTGGTATTTTATGAAAAAATTAATTTTCCACAAAACCTTCGTTACTCCTTAGTTTTGCACCGGGTAGCTCAGATAATTTCAAAATTAGTATGGCGTCAAACAAAATTTTAATTTCATAAAAGGAAAATCGGCGGTCCAACTTCATGTGGCGCGATAACCCGCCAGTCCACACTATCGCTTAAAAGTATTCGTTCCCTTGAACGATATTATTAATTTTAATTTATAATTTTCCAAATTTCTTAAAATTCCAATGTCCAGTATCCAAATTTAAATTTAATTAATATCCGATCCAAATTCATTAACATTCAAATCTTCTTCAAATTTTGAAAAATGGCACAATCAAAATAATCAAAATGCTCACCAAAATAATTTCTTTATTTGTTCTTAAACAACAAATTAAATCGCACAATTACAAAAGTATGCCAAAAACTGGCCAACAAGCTCAAAAATTACGAGAGCGCGGCGGAATACGTCCGCTCTCGATATCAACCTCGGCAAAAAGCCCTTTCTCTCCCAAAAATCCTATCAACCTTCTATGCTTCGCGCATAATTACAAAAATTTAGAAAGATTATTTACAAAATTAAACTTAATTATAAAAATTAACAAAAATAAACACAAATTCATTTCAAACTAATAAAATAAATTCAAAAAATTCAAAATTTAACGTTTGAAACACGACAATATATTCCTTTACTCAAATTTCCTAAAATCCTTCTGCATGGATAATGGTTCGAAGTTCAATGCATCTTTCTGATAAACCTGATTACCAAAACTTAGCAATATATTATTTGAATCAAACCTTATATCATGAGAATCATGAAATCTTAAAACATAAATCAAATCATTTTGAAGTTGTAATTTCAGTAAAAAAGTATATAAAAAATGTATTAAAATTTTGGAATAAATTCTCTATTTAACTGATAAACTGTTCTATGTATCTAACTATCAAATTTCTTCAAAAAACTATAGATTTAATTTCTATTATTAAATATGAATATCAATAGTGAGCTAAAGGGTACAAATAAATCTTATTATATGGATTTCGCAAACCTATACAATTAAATGTTGTAAAAAATTAATTATTAATGATTGAAAGTGCTTACTGTTTGTTAATCCGAAAAATATGCAAATTAAGTGAATTAGTTTGCGACACGGATGCATAGGTGTTTCGAATTTCGGATTCTCATCAGGCAAACCTGGAAAAAAATTATTTTTCGGATTAATGAACAGTAAGCACTTTCAATCATTAATAATTTTTTACAACATTTAATTGTATAGGATTGCGAAATCCATATAATAAGATTTATTTGTACCCTTTAGCTCACTATTGATATTCATATTTAATTGTATTTTCAAGAGCTAATAATTATAATTAATTCATGATTTATTTTTTACTATTTTACTATTTTATCTATTTACTGAAAAATTTCATAAAGGGGTAAAATTTCACCGAGTATATTTAAACTATTTACCCCCCGGTAAAAATCCACTCGGGAATTTTTACTTCTTTATTTTTTATTACTAAGGGTAAAATTTCTCTAGGAATTTTTTACCGGGGGTAAAATTTCTCTAGGTAATTTTTACCGGGGGTAAAATATTCCTAGGGTAATGTTACCGTCCGGCAGGGGTAGGCAAAATACATGAAAATATGTATTTGAAATACAAAATACATTTGTTTTGTGTATTTGAAATACAAAATACAAATACATTTTGTTCCGAGTATTTAAAATACAAAATACAGTATTTCAAATACAAAATATAGCATTTAAAATACAAAATACATCATTTCAAATACTACCTGGTTGGGAACAAAACAAATAACAATACAATACAACGGCAGGGCCGTATTCAGTAACATCGTCGAATGATAATAATCGCAAACAAAAATTTTTTTACGTTGCTGTTACTGAATACGGCCCTGTATATTTGATGTTATCAGTTTTAAAGTATTTTGTATTTTGTACAGTATTTTGTAATTTGTATTTGAAATACAAAATACAAAATACATTTCTTTGAGTATTTGAAATACAAAATACAAATACATTGAGAATATGTGTTGAAATACAAAAGAGAAAATACAAAATGTATTTCAAATACGTATTTCAAATACAAGTATTTCAAATACTGCCAAGCCCTGCCCTCCGGGGGTAAAATATAAGAGAGTCAATAATCCCTGGTACACCTGTACAAGCTATTTCAACGCCGGGTGCAGATTAGGTAAATGGTGCCTTTAATACTAAATAATATATTGTATAGACTATAGATGTATAGAATATTCGCGATTTCCTTTACCGTTGGCAGGGCTGGGCAGTATTTTAATTACATGTATTTCAAATATGTATTTGAAATACAAATGTATTTCGTTACATGTATTTTCAATGATTTTCTAAATGTATTTTTGTAATTGTATTTGAAATACAATAAAAATGTATTTTGTATTTTTGAAATACTTTACTCAATTATATTTTGTCGCCATTAATTTAATCAATTTTTTTAAATTATAAAATAAAATTTTTTAAATTTACCGCCGAATCTGCATGTTTTTGGTTTCCAAGTTCCAACAAAAGGTTCGCTTTCCGATTTACAATTCGAGAGATTGGTTTTTTTAAACGGAAACAACAATTATGTTAAATAATGTATTTCAAACACAAAAAATGTATTTCAAATACAAATGTATTTTAATACATTTTTTCAAATGTATTTTGTATTTGTATTTTAATTACTTGACTTTCGAGTATTTTGTATTTGTATTTCAAATACAAAAAAAAATGTATTTTGCCCAGCCCTGACCGTTGGTAGCGCTGATGACGTTACCAAATATCAAGAACATTGCGGCTCTATTATGTACATTTGATGTCATTTTGAGTTTAATTCTGAATTATTTTATCGTAAAACCGCGGTGAAATGATAATTCACAAAATAGAATACCAAAAGAATGCAAACGTTTGGTTTTAAACAAAACTTTCTATACCAACTATACGTATTAGATTAACTTAATATTTTTCCGCGTAGTGGCGTTCGAATGTAAATCGCGAAAAATCAAAAGTAAATAAAAATTTTTATTATTTGGGGATGTCTGGAAGAGGATGAGGGAGACTAGAAGCTATAATATGTAGAAAATAAGTAAAAAGTGAGCAGAAAACGGAAAATTCGATCATTTGTTTAATGATTTTTTTACAAAAAATGCTTTTATTTGCAGACCAGTGTTATCATTAGGGAACGTTCATAAATTACGTGAGGCGTTTAGGAGGGGTGGGGGTTAACCCGAATTTCACACAATCTTACGTGAGGAAGAGGTCTTGGCAAATATCACATAATTCTTTTTTTGCAAGAAACTGTAAAATTGCGAGTTAACTAGGTTAAATTAAATATAACAAACAACTTCACATGAGATTATAAAGGGGGAGAGGAGGTCGAAAAATCGCCTTACGTAATCCGATAATTAATGGACGCCCCCTACTTATTATACTTTACCAATTAAATCAAAGAAAATATTAATTAAATTCTCGCTTAGCGTTTTGTGAGTTATTGATTTGATATGGAGCCCGCCGTTCAGGTATTTGTTTCATTCAACATATAATATTTTATAGAAAATTACATAAATTAAATACGCATAATTTTTGCCGCGTTTTGAACCTTGGCGCTGGTTGCGGCGGTTCCATTGCACCCATGGTTTATCCGGCTCTGGCAATGTCTTCAAGTGCCACTTTTCCCATTTTAGTGTCGTTAATGTTTATGAAAATTTATTATTTAAAATCTTGACGATCACAGTATTTTTACAATATCTCTTGCGAGTTTCGACTTGCACCTCGGCAGGTGCTCGTGTCGCGTATAAGTCAAAACACTGGTAAGTACTCAGTTACTCAGTAGTCAGTGACCAATATTTTTTATATTGAAATAAATTAGTATTATGCCGAAAATCCAAGCAAATTTGTTTGCATTCTATAGTAGCCGAAAAATAACGGAGAAGTAGAGGAAACTTCATCGGCCACGTTGCAGTATGGCTCTGAACATACTTCTGAAGCCGAAAGTAATAGGTTTTATTTTTATTTGAAGTAAACAAATCATTAAATCTATTATATTTTTACTATTCATCTGATTATATTACAATATGATAAACATTTTAACAATACTTAAAGAATACATTTAATCCTTAAAACTGCAGGTCTCAATTCCACCGCAAGTCGAAACCGCTAAAAATATTTGGCCCCACCCCTTACTACAAAAATAGTTTTTACATTTCTGACCCAGCGTGTTAAAATTGACAATTCCATATAGAAAAAAATATCTGCTTCATCAGTTGTGAGCCAAGGCTTACATTGTGGTTCCATTCTGTTTTTACTATTTTGAACAGTTAACGTTACAACAGTTTCAATAAACCAGGTCTTTTGTTGTCAAGATGGCCACAAAAACGGTCAGAAACTGATTTGGTTTCTGAGATTTTTATTTGAGTTTTATATTTTTGAGAATTAAAAGTAACTTTGATTTTGCGTAAGTGACTTAATTTGAAAATTGTTCCAAATTTTAGATAAAATGTGACTGATTGGATTTATTTTGAATTTTCAATAAGATAAGATAAAATAAATTGGAGAATTAGAATCATAATTTGATTGTTTCGGATATTGAAATTATGGGAAAACGAGGAAACGAAAATTACGTTTGATACGGTCACAGATGGACCGAGTTATCTTTTGTATTTAACGTTCCCACTTGTACATGAAAGTTTATTTAAAATTAATTTGAATTTAAATTTGGATATTTTGAAAGATAAGTAAAAGGAAACAATATATTTATAATTAGCTTTCTCAATTAGCAATTGAATTTATTTTGTGAATTGGATTTTGAAAATTCTAAAATGTAACTGTTCAAGTAACCCCGAAGTTAGATTCTTTATTAGATTTTGTTTAGTATTTAGATTTTGCGAAAATGGAATGCCATTAAGGTTATTAATGAAGTAATTTTTAAACGTCTTCTTGCAATTTTTTTTCAAAAATCAATCGGAAGTTTTTTAAACTTTACCTACTAAAAATGTAATACTATGAAGCAATGTCCGATGTCGTCTGATTAATTTGCATATATAAATTAAAGATTTTGATCTTACTACAAGGTGTTTGTTTTTTTAATTCTATTAGGTAGTTTTTACTCTAAAATTATAACCTACCTGTAGACCAACTCTAAAAATAACATAGCTAAAAATATATTTACTCGAGCACAGCTGACACCTTTTAACCCACTTATTTCTTTATCGCTCATACTATATTATATAGTACTCATTGGTTTATAGAATTAATAAATGCTTTAAATTTTAATTATTCATTGTTTGTTACACCTTTTGAACTGATAAACCATAAAATAAAATTACTGCCGCAACCGTTACATAACAGTCTCGAAGTTTTTTTCAGCCTCAAAATAATTATATTTACAGTATGCAGCATAAACAGAACTTCTCCTTAAAAAATTGAATTAAATTTGCAATTCATTTTCTAAAACAAAGGGTCAGGACATTGTATGCAACTATTCCTTTAGTGGGTATATGGGAGCGGTTTTCTTATAAATAGAGCGAAGGCCGCGGGTTGACATTGACTGTCTCACCCCGCTAGAGGCACTATTTCCGGATACATCTACCATCTCTATTCTTGCCTGCTGCGTAACTAGGTTTTGTATCGCTATCTTGATCTTGATATTTTTGACAAGTTGTTTTTTGCAAACTTTAGAGTAGTGAATAATCTAATACGTAATCCTACTACAAAAAATTTCATTCAGATTTCAAATATGCAGGTTTCACACACTATTCGGGCATCGATGTAGTGTAGAACATTTGGGCAAAAATATTGAATAATTGAGCATTGACCGGGGAAAAAAATTTTAGAATTTGTTTTTTTGTTACGGTTCTGGATCTGTTACAGTTACTATTAGGAATAATCGAATAATATATAGGCCAAAAAAGGACATCCAGTTGTACACATTGGAAGATTTTGGTCCTTTTAGGACTTTTTTTCTAAATCATTCAAATGGACATCTCATACCAAACAATAACAATTATGTATATTTTTAAATTTTGCTTTAATGAATGAATAATATTATTTTGTGGATAAACACTGGTTTATTATTATTTTATTTAACTATTTAAACAAACATTGGGTATAATTATTGACGATCCAGTACTTTAGATCTAGCACGGCTTTGAAGTTTTCATCAAACCTAATTAAGCTAAAACAATAATGCTAATTAAAATATGAATATGAGTTTGTGGTGATTTTTATCGTTTGTACAGTTTTGGTACCTAAGTATGTGATTTATGAGAACAAATTAAAGTAAATATTAAACATCATCGCATAATATATTATCAAATATTTATATACATACTTTCATATGAAATTTTTATTTATTGTACAATTAACAAATAATTTGAAGTGTTTCTAAAATTACTTTTCAAATTTGATTATTCTTAAGAGAATAATAAATTAATGTGGTTGTATACCTATAATTTACCGTAAATATTACGAGCTTTACATTAACATTAATATAATAAGTATAACATATCCATGTGGCTACATTAAATTTTGTGATTATAAACAAATTATTTCTCTTAAGCACTTAAGAATTTAAAAATAACCTTCACAAAATTTTAGATCACGAAATGTATCATGTATTTAATTTCCGTAAGTGATAATTAGCATAATTTAAAAAAAGTAAAAGTTGAAAAGAAAGTAAAAGTTTTCATATATTTGTTTTGTGATGTAGGTACATCGTACAAAAACTAAAATGAATAAGTTGTGTTTTCCCATTTTCACTAAGGGTTCGTCATCTGTATATTATTTCTGCAAAAGCTTAAAGTATTATAAATTCAATAATAATTATTTAAAATTGTTATCGAGAAACTTAGCAGCATATTAAATTATTAAGGAAAGTTTTCGGTTGGTTTTTAAATCACAGGAGTAATTGTATGATAAATAATTTAATTATAACTTTTAAGCAATACTAATAATAACAATAATTATTATTATCATTGTGAAGTTAAATTTTATGGTAAACACCAATAGGGAAGAAGCATTTAAATTCATGAATTTTATTTCGCACCATACATAGATATACTAGAACTATATTATTTGAAAATAAAAATAGTACAGTAAAAATCATCAATTGCAACATAAAATAATTATTTAAAGAAAGAAAACTTTAATTTAAGAAAATTTAAATTATTTTCAATTTTTATTATTACGTATACTTTGTTCCCACTCTAATGACTTATTAATAGGGAGGCCAAATTATTTTTGCACGTGTAGGATAGGTACGACCGCTAGGCTTGGTCTTAGTTATAGCATTAACAGCATATTATTATTTATTATTTAAGTGAAAATGTAAATTCTATTATAAAATTTATATTATAGGCAAATAGATTACTTATTAATTATACTTATTTGCCCAAAACATAGTTATTATGTCCATTAGGGTAAACTACGACAATGCAACGACCACCAAAGGTGCATGATTTGACTGCTCTTTTCAAAGAAATAACTTAGAAACCATAAGATTAATGGATTAAATTGTATTTTAAAAATTGTGCTACCTCGAAGACATATTTTTTTATTCAATTTACCTTTATCTTACACATTGTAATTATATCGGATAATATTCATTTGTAAAATTCCCTAATAGAACCTAATTTAAATGATTATAGTTACATGTACCTATATTAAAAATTACACATTAGCATTATTAATAGTATAATGCAGTAATGGTTTATCCCTTATGTATAAAAAACTTTAGCTTTCATGTTATGTCCAAGTCGATGCGCACAAAATACAAAATAGGAAGAAAATAATTATTTGAATCTTCAAAAATAACTCTTATACCAAAAATAAATTAACATCAAATTTCAAATTATAATTTTATTAAAATATCTCTTAAAAATTACATTTATAAAATTCGTAACGTAAGATATTCTTTAAAAAAACTATTAAAATGCAGCATAGGCATGAAACCGAAATGTATTAAATGCTCGAGTAAGCATATAAAATTAAATAATCATCAAATTAATGTTATCGCCAATTACTGTTATTGGTATGTTAGTTTTACTTATACTATTAGGCATTAGGGTATTTAGTGAAGGTAATTGCTTTTATCCAACGTTGATGCTTCTTAAATTATGTATGTCATAAAATTAACCAGAAAGGAAATTTTACCTATAGATCGAACTTTTACCAAATTCAATTTCCCGTACTTTTTTTAAAATTTTCAAACTAAAACTGATATATTGTATATATTACAATAGTACTTAATATCCTAATAAATTGAGGTTGATTTCAACTTTCATAAAATTAAAAATTTTCCGAATTGATTAAAATTTATTTCAAAAATAGATTTAAATTTTGTTTAATTAAATGCAGCAGTACACTTTTAATGTAGACTACGAACACGTTTTATATTCCAATATAATGTAAATTTATTATTTAAATTTTAATATATTAAATTTTTATAAATTAAAAATTATTAGCTCTTGAAAATAATATAAATTAGAATTATCAAATTGAGCTACAGGACAAAATAAAACACATATTTAAAACGAGCTTTCGGAAAATGACATTTCCTTTTTCAAGTTTAATATGAATTCTATACTACCTACTCATAATAATATGCTTTGCAATTTATTATACGAACTTCTGGTATAACAATTTTTTTGTTCACGCAAAAACATCTATTTTAGTCCTGTCAATACGGAACCAAAAGTGATGTTTGCTTGCAATAAATCATAAAGTTTTGAAACTTGGCAAAAAGTTTCGTCTTAGGTCCCCGTTTAACCAAAAAAAAGTCGCTATTCCTCCGAGGTCCGGAAGTGTCCGCCATCTTGGATTTTAAGTGACAATTTATGGTTTTTCAATAATATCTTCAAAAATATTAACTTTACAAAATTTGTTAATATAAAAATTGAAGCTAGTTAAATTCTCAATAAGAAAGTTTATATTCAATATTAGCCTAAATGTATTATTTAACCGACAAAATCAATCTGCCTGTCGTGAAATGTTGTGCTGCGTCTGATTATGACTACAGTGTAGCGGATTATCGTCAAATGCGTTCACTAACCCAATTACGACGTAGAACTATACGAATTATATACCAAAATGTTCCTATTGACCTAATGGACCAAAATACGAAGTTTAGGACATCGGCAATTGTGAGAGACAAAAGTTATAAGTCAAAAACTAAAAAAATTAATTTTATTTAACCAATTGAAAGAACTTTTCAGTTCGTTCGTACTTTAAAATTACTGCATGTATACCAAGATGATTTTAACACTATTATTTAGTTCAAAATGTCTACTTTTCAACGATATATAAAAATATGTATTAATTAAGTTCTAATTAACTCTAATTTAATATTATACGAGCAGTGAGAAATTTTTGTGAAATATTTTCATTCAAAATGGCAAGTTTTTCCTTAATAGCATTTTTGTCTCACTAAAATTTGAAAATTCGTGCACGTGACAAAAAGCGGAATTTTATGGAGAATATTTCATACGCTTACATTATGTACTTATTTTTATAAATAAATGCAGGAGAACAATAAAACATAAAGACCGATAGCGTAATCCGCATGAGCAGCCCCCTGCCGCTCTAACCGCAATTTATTCTATTTTTTGATTTCTACCGCATGTTTCATTAGTAAAAACAGCATTTTATATATTTTAAATCAAGTATTGTATCAGACTTGTAATAATGTTTTATAAAGTTTGATCCAATTAAACAAAAATTTCAAAATTTTTTTGAATTTTTTGAAAATTAGAATTTTTTTCAAGTATTTACGAATTTACAAAGAAAATAAAGTAGTTTAAAATAAATAATACTGTGTACCTATATTAAAAATTACACATTAGCATTATTAATAGTATAATACAGTAAAGGCTTTTCCCTTATGTATAAAAAACTTTAGCTTTTATGTTACGTCCAAGTCGATGCGCACAAAATACAAAATAGGAAGAATATAATTATTTGAATCTTCAAACATTTTTACAAAAATCTAATACTCGTATACCAAAAATAAATTAACATCAAATTTTAAATTATAATTTTATTAAAATATCTCTTAAAAATTACATTTATAAAATTCATAACGCAAGATATTCTTTAAAAAAACTATTAAAATGCAGCATAGGCATGAAACCGAAATGTATTAAATGCTCGAGTAAGCATATAAAATTAAATAATCATCAAATTAATGTTATCGCCAATTACTGTTATTGGTATGTTAGTTTTACTTATACTATTAGGGTATTTAGTGAAGGTAACTGCTTTTATCCAACGTTGATGCTTCTTAAATTATGTATGTCATAAAATTAACCATCAGAAAGGTAATTTTACCTATAGATCGAGCTTTTATCAAATTCAATTTCCCGTACTTTTTTTAAAATTTTTAAAATAAAATTGATAGCATTATATATATTGTATATATTACAATAGTACCTAATATCCCAATAAATTGAGGTTGATTTCAACTTTCATAAAATTTAAAATTTTCCGAATTGATTAAAATTTATTTCAAAAATAGATTTAAATTTTGTTTAATTAAATGCAGCAGTACACTTTTAATGTAGACTACGAACACGTTTTATATTCCAATATAATGTAAATTTATTATTTAAATTTTAATATATTAAATTTTTATAAATTAAAAATTATTAGCTCTTGAAAATAATATAAATTAGAATTATCAAATTGAGCTACAGGACAAAATAAAACACATATTTAAAACGAGCTTTCGGAAAATGACATTTCCTTTTTCAAGTTTAATATGAATTCTATACTACCTACTCATAATAATATGCTTTGCAATTTATTATACGAACTTCTGGTATAACAATTTTTTTGTTCACGCAAAATCATCTATTTTAGTCCTGTCAATACGGAACCAAAAGTGATGTTTGCTTGCAATAAATCATAAAGTTTTGAAACTTGGCAAGAAGTTTCGTCTTAGGTCCCCGTTTAACCAAAAAAAAGTCGCCATTCCTCCGAGGTCCGGAAGTGTCCGCCATCTTGGATTTTAAGTGACAATTTATGGTTTTTCAATAATATCTTCAAAAATATTAACTTTACAAAAAATTGTTAATATAAAAATTGAAGCTAGTTAAATTCTCAATAAGAAAGTTTATATTCAATATTAGCCTAAATGTATTATTTAACCGACAAAATCAATCTGCCTGTCGTGAAATGTTGTGCTGCGTCTGATTATGACTACAGTGTAGCGGATTATCGTCAAATGCGTTCACTAACCCAATTACGACGTAGAACTAGACGAATTATATACCAAAATGTTCGTATTGACCTAATGGACCAAAATACGAAGTTTAGGACATCGGCAATTGTGAGAGACAAAAGTTATAAGTCAAAAACTAAAAAAATTAATTTTATTTAACCAATTGAAAGAACTTTTCAGTTCGTTCGTACTTTAAAATTACTGCATGTATACCAAGATGATTTTAACACTATTATTTAGTTCAAAATGTCTACTTTTCAACGATATATAAAAATATGTATTAATTAAGTTCTAATTAACTCTAATTTAATATTATACGAGCAGTGAGAAATTTTTGTGAAATATTTTCATTCAAAATGGCAAGTTTTTCCTTAATAGCATTTTTGTCTCACTAAAATTTGAAAATTCGTGCACGTGACAAAAAGCGGAATTTTATGGAGAATATTTCATACGCTTACATTATGTACTTATTTTTATAAATAAATGCAGGAGAACAATAAAACATAAAGACCGATAGCGTAATCCGCATGAGCAGCCCCCTGCCGCTCTAACCGCAATTTATTCTATTTTTTGATTTCTACCGCATGTTTCATTAGTAAAAACAGCATTTTATATATTTTAAATCAAGTATTGTATCAGACTTGTAATAATGTTTTATAAAGTTTGATCCAATTAAACAAAAATTTCAAAATTTTTTTGAATTTTTTGAAAATTAGAATTTTTTTCAAGTATTTACGAATTTACAAAGAAAATAAAGTAGTTTAAAATAAATAATACACATAAATAACAACATAATAAGGAATGGTAAAATAAAATTAAAAATTGGCAACTTGTAATTGTAATTGGCAATTAATTCCATCAGGCATTTCTTTGATTGCAAATATTCCGACAATTCAAATTTCTCACTGCTTGTAAAATATTAAATTAGAGTTAATTAGAACTTAATTAGTTCATATTTTTATATATCGTTGAAAAGTAGACATTTCGAGCTAAGTAATAGTGTTAAAATCATCTTGATATACCTATACTAATTTTAAAGTACGAACGATTTCAAAAGTTCTTTCAATTGGTTCAACAAAATTAATTTTTATTTAGATTTTGGCTTATAACTTTTGTCTCTCACAATTGCAGATGTCCTAAACTTTGTATTTTGGTCCATTAGGTTAATACGAACATTTTGATATATAATTCGTCTAGTTCTACGTCGTAATTGGGATAGTGAACGCTTTTGACGATAATCCGCTACACTGTAGTCATAATCAGACGCAGCACAACATTTCATGACAGGCAGATGGATTTTGTCGGTTAAATGTTACATTTAGGCTAATATTGAATATAAACTTTCTTATGGAGAATTTGACGAGCTTCAATTTTTATACGAACAATTTTTTTGTAAAATTAATATTTTTAAAGATATTATTGAAAAACCATAAATTGTCACTTAAAATCCAAGATGGCGGACACTTCCGGACCTCGGAGGAATGGCGACTTTTTTTTGGTTAAACAGTGACCTAAGACGAAACTTTTTGCCAAGTTTCAAAACCTTATAATTTATTGCAAGGCAAAATTCCCCATTGACTGGACTATTTGTCCAAATCAAAATCCAATTTTGTTCATTATCATCATTCTATATTAAAATTATTAATATTACACAACATCAAATATAATTCAACCTAACCAATTAATTTCATAATGTCTTTTGCACCTCATCATAAAATTTTACAATATACCAATAATCATTTAAATATTTACAAATAATAAAAATCAAATTATCTATTAAAAATTTCAAAATGCTATGCAAATCATTAATCATATCTATTTTTATCATGTCCAGTTAAATGAATCAAAATTTACAATTACAAATTATACAAACCAAATGTAAAATTTTCACAATTTTAACTCTTTCAATCCTTGCTTCCAATCCTTGCATTAATCAAAATTTTGTTTAATATTAATACTAATTTTGCTATATTTTTCAATTTTCTTCTTTTTTACCTATGTGCAGACAGGGTTTGGCTCGAAGAATGACAATGTATGTATAAGTGTAATTGACTAGCATGTTTGTATTGTAATGTTTATATTTTATTCTGTTATTTTAAATAGATTCATTTCTTCAAACCATGCAACATCAAAGCCTCAGCTGCAAAAATTTATCTTCCTAATGAAAATATTGAACTTTCAATTGATGGATCGCCAGCTTTGTTTGTTAGCATACTTCTGAACAAAATCTTTCGATTGATTTTAAGAGCCTGTTTTGTGTTTTGTTTTGTTTATTAAAATTATCTAGACAAATATTTTAAAAAAATACTTTTATTTTAGTTCGATAAGTTGTACTTCTTGTAAATATTTCTCTTCCTTTGTTGGTTCCAAGCAATTGCACGAAAACAACCGTAAATACAGACGTATTTACAAGGCAACTTATCACTTAAAAATGGAGGTGTTGTTATATTACTCTAGATAATTTTTGTTATTGTGATAAATTGTATGATAAATACATAGTTTTTCAAAAGAATTCAAATTTATAGTAATCAGATAAATTGATATAATGTAATTTTAAAATTGACTCTTCTCTAAATACTTTAATTAATAATTTATTTGTCATACAAAATTATCATCAATTTGGTTCATGCAATTGCTATAATGCTTTGGTAAATACAACTTCAAGAGCAGAACGGTTAATCAAAATATAATTGCATATTAAAAGAACACGTCTTCAACTATAAGCATATTATTATTTATGTACTTATTACAATAATATTGTGCTTTTTTAATCATTAGAATACAATCTTCATGCTTTTTATTGATTCCAAAAGGATTCCAACAAACCTTCCTTTAGATCCCAAATTGCACGAGAGAACCTAAAATCCAAAATAATAAATATTAGAAAATTTTGTAACTGCAGAAACTAAAAATAACTAACAATTTAAGGTTCATCGTTAAATCCTTGGCGAAAGAAAACACCTTTAAGCTATAGACTAACTTAACAAGCAGTGTAATCTTGTTAATTAAATGATATTTACTATAATTTTTAATTAATAATACACATTCATAAGTTTTTTATTGACTTTTATAAAACATAAATAATGTAATGACAATATATTATTTATTTTAGTAAATAAATTCTAATATTTGCTATTATAATTTAATTAAAATGTAATGATAACTGTAATACATATTAAATATTTAATAATATAAGCATTCATATCCAGAACATTTAAAAAATATATAGCTTCCAATATTTATATTTAATTATAATACAATAATATTTTTAAGTGGGTATACTCAGTACAATAATACTTTATTATGCGACAAAAATGAAAATTATATGTGTATCAGTGTATCTAAAGTATTTTAAAAATTGAATCTTGAATATTTTCTTAAATCTTACTAATAATATACGAATTAATATAATATATTATATTAAGTGCAGCTTACGTTATGCGATTTTGCTTACGATTTTACATACGATTTATCTTGGGTGACTGGTTTTGGTGGTTTTCTATTCACGATTTCGTTTCTTTTTTATTTATTTATTTGTTTCAGACTCTAATGAAGATCTGCATTTAGTTAGAAACTGGTTAATTAAATAAAGGAAGACTTTTAGAGTTCTTTTGTTTATTAGTTGATCCACGATTACCATCAACTCTTTTGGATAAAATAAGAAGGTAGATAAAATATCCCTAGTAAATATGTACTCCTGGTAATTATCCATTATGGAATATTTTCAGCGGGAGAGGGGATAAAAGTGAGCAAAATTTACCTCACTTTCCTACGGAAATTTTACCACCAGTAAATACATATTTACTAATGGATATTTACATAGAGTAAAAATTCACTCGAGAAATGTTTACCTCCCAGTATATAAAATATAAGAGAATAAAATATCCCTAATGAATATTTAGCTAGTGTAATAATTTTATAAAACATTTCTCTCTTCAGCCCCCGTCCCGATAACATTATGAGAAAAATATTTATTAACTTAATTTTATGATATCTACATATGGGTCATTCCATATGAAATCAACCAAAAATAAATAATTTTCAAATTGACCATCACAGATTTTTTTTAAACTTTAGTTAATTATAATAAATATAATTTTTTTTTAATTTTAACTCTTATAGTTTTTGAGCTATTTAATTATGAAAATCGCAAAAACGACACTTTCTTGGCTCACGCTCAATCATACAAATTGGTATAACTTCAGTTCTATAAGTGCTACGAAGTTGTATGATAACTTATTTTAAAGAGAATTTAATGGGCTTTAATTTGATACTAATCTTGACCATTTTATAATAAAAATGAATTATTTTGAAAACTTCAAAAAATGGTTTTGAAAAAATTTTTGAGTTAGTGTTTTTTGAAAATTATAGAAATAATGGTAGTATATGTATAATTATAATGGTGCTTTGGTAAATACTTCATAAAAATTTCAGAGTGGGACCATGATGGAATCAGCAGTTATGATAAAAAATTCAACTTAGTATTCTCTAGCTCAAGTATTTTAATTACAGTACTAAAAATATACATTAGAGTGGGCCAAAAAAAAGCCTATTAAATTCTCTTTAAAATGAGTTATCATACAACTTCGTAGCACTTATAGAACTGATGTTATAACAATTTGTATGATTGAGCGTGAGCCAAGAAGTGTCGTTCTTGCGATTTTTATAATTAAATAACTCAAAAACTATAAAAGTTAGAATTTTGTAAAAATTATGTTTGAATTCAGGATGTTAAAGAGTATATTTAACCAAAGTTTCAAAGAAATCTGTGATAGTCAATTTGAGTGCCTGGTTGGTTTGCCATGGAATGACCCATAGCTTTTTTTTTTTTAATAAATGTTCTATTTAACTATTAAACTTGAACATCGAATTTCTTCGAAATTCCACCAGGAATATTTTAGAATCTTATGGTAAAATAATATTATCGATACATAAACAGAAATAAAATTCGTATTTAAGAAGTATAACATTTCTTAAAGCGGTAAAAATTTTAACTTATTTACCTCTCCGTAAACATTCACTAAGGAAATTTGCCCCATATAAGAAGTGAAACCTCTCTAGAAAAATTTTACTTGTGTTTAAAATATTTGTAAGCAAGTTAACCCCCGGGAGTAAAATATAAGCAGCTCAATAACCCGGGTACATCTGGGCACATTAGTTGTACATAACATAGTCACAAACGAATATATTGCTAAATTCTAGAAAAAAAATTTTTTACCAAAAATATAATATATTTCTATCATTTTTTTACAAAAATCTAAAAAAGTGAATAATCGACCAAATCGAAAAATGCTTTTACAGATGAAGAGTAACTGGAGTCACCGATAGGCCCAAGCATACACTTTTTCTGTTTTTTTTTAATTTTATGTAAATATTGATCTTATTAATTGAAATATTAACAAAATAAAATTCTCTTAAGGGGGGCGATACATGTAAAATAAATAGAAATAAAATAAATAAATGCATAAATAGTTAAAATAACATTTCAAATGTATGGCCCTAGTATCGCTGACTAGTTGGTATGTCGCTGTAATCATAGAGTTTCTGTGTGTGAAAACTTTAAACAAGTTTTTCTCGCAACTACATTTTTTAAATTGGCGGGCAAGATAACTCGAAAAGTTCTCAACCGATTGTTATGAAATTTGGCACACGTCTTCTCTATAGTATTAGTTTCTAGTTGAACCTCAAAAATGCCAAAAAAAATTTAAAAATTACTATTTTAGACCCAAAAATCATCGAAAAAAGGGATGAAAAATTGGACTTTTTTTTCTAAAACGTGCCAATTTATGATTTTTTGACTTTTTTGTTTTTTTATTGGTTCAACTAGAAGATACATGTTTTATGAACACGCTCAAACCGAAATTTTGGATCTCAGATCGCTGTAACAGAAGCTAAAAATTTCTCCGATTGATTCCATTTGCCGCTAGGGTTTTAGGAAATTAGTTACTACGGCGGCCATTTTGAAAAAATAAAATAAAAAAAATTTGGAACTTATATTTTAATATATAATGAATAAACGAACTGAATTTAAAAACGATTCATTCATTCTATCCAATTTAAATAAGCCTCTAAAAAACGGTCAAAATTCAGGCGGTTACATGTATCGCCCCTCTTAACTAAACGAAATTATAATAACCGATTGATTTTTGATTCAAGCGGTAAAACGTAATAGTATCTTTATCAATTGTTTACAAATATTACTATTATTCTAAAATAGCGTATAATATGTGAATGGTTATTCAAATTATGTATTAGTTGTATCTATCAGTGTTATAGATAAGAATTTGCATAATTTGGTTATGGTACACAGTAAAAAATTTGCTGTTAATTTTAAGCAGTTGCTGCATTATATTTTAGTAACAGAAACTTCAGTTATGTTGATTTATAAAAACCAACTGAAACACCTGCAGTTAAGATCAAATGTTATTCAATATTGTTGTTTAACTGATAAAAGATATATTTATTTTAATTACTAGATGCCGTAGCCTGGTAGTACTCTTTTTGATACGGTTAAAGAAAAAATTATTTTTTAATTTATTTATTTTATTTAAAAAATTAAGTGGTCACTATGCTCTTACGTATAGAGGATTTTGAGTAAACTATTTTTACTTTTTGAGTAAAAGATTTTGCAGTAAACTTTATTGATCATTTTCAATTAAAATACGAAGCCAGTACACCTGCTTGGTGTAGATTATTTTTATAGATTTTCTATTATTAACATCATTAATCATCACACTATTATTATATTATTAATATACAACAAAATTTGTGGATAGTACTGGTTTTCACGCTTTAGTTTTGTGGTTATACCACAACAGTCATGATACAGAAAAAATGCAAAATAAATCTTGACAATTTGGTGAATCGGTTTCAATATTTAAACGCCATTTTGACTTATGGTAAAGCATTTCTTGATAAATTTCGATTTCGAACCATCAGTAATTTACACTCCATAAATTTCAGAAGAAAAATATGAACTCATTAGGCGCTGTCGATAAGGTTCATGGAATAAATCTGTATTGACTCTATTTTTTATTTTAACAGCTAATGAAGAACTCGCAAATACCATATAGAGGAAGAAAGCTGTAAGAAAAAAAAATATAAATAAATATCGAAAGAATGTTTTTAAAAAATTACTAAACTAAAACCAAAATCACTTATAACTCTTCTCAAATCTAGAGTTTTAATACCTGGCTGGTTTCTTATTTCCAATTTTTAATATTTGAATTCAACACCAACCAACGCTGCTTTTTACCAGCGCCAACGAAGGATTTAAATAAATTAAAATAAATATACTTACTGCGATCAAAAATTATATAGCAAATAACCCAGTCTGAATTGTACTGTAGAATTGAAAAATCGAAAAGAAAAATTTCAAATATTATTTCCGTAAATAACGCCACTCCAAGAAAAAATGCATGTAATATGGCACATATTCTGTCTTTCTAAAATAAATACTTTTAATTAACCTTCATTTAATAAGTAGGTATTATGATAATAATATATACGAGGGTTGTATGATAAGTATCTAGCCTTGACAAGAAAAAATATTTTTCACAATTCCGGGAGTAAAGTGCTCACTTTACTCCCGCTTTTGCGGGACTACAGTAATACTTTTTTTCCCGCGCCAATATTGCGCGATGTTGATCTGAAATTTTGCATATGGCTTTCTACGACAAATCGCTGACGAGTTGCTGTAACGTGGGTAAATTTTTTGTTCAGTTTTTTGATATCTACCGCCGTTTTCGAGTAATTGCAATTTCAAAATCTCAAATTTAGCTACCTATTAACCAATGTAATTCAGCATTTTCAGCGAAATTGTGAAAAATAGTATATACACCTTGGGACTAAGGTTCTTTCCATCCCCTGTGCGATTTTTGCACTCGGCTAACACTTCGTGCAAAAACCTTCGCACGCGGGATGAAAAGTAGCACCTTAGTCCCAAGATGTATAATATACTATTTATTTATAAAATTTGGTTTTAGTTTTCAACGTAAACATCTTTTAGCTCGATACACTTAGTCCAACGCAAATCTATCTTTTGTATCCCCTCTAAAAAATTCGATTGCTGAAACCCTTCAAAATCAGTGTTTGCTTCAGCAATAACCTTTTAGTTTTTTTTCGCCGAGCCATTTTTTCATATTTTGAAATAGGATATAATCAGTGGGTGCTATATCTGGCGAATATGGTGGTTGAAGAAGCAATTCGTATCTTAACTCATGGAATTTTGCTATGGCGAAGACGCAAGTATATACGCGTTTTTTTTCTTAATCAAAGAGAAATTTGTTCTTCGCCAAATGCGGATGTTTTTCTTTTACAGCATGGTTGAAGCGGTTCAATAAATGTGCAGAATACTCTCAATTAATTGTTTTGCCTTTTTTCTGCCATTTTGTCCAATCGACGTAAAGCGGTAACCTCATTTCCACGATCTGCACGATCTTTATCAAAAATGCTTGTACGACCACGTTTTAATTCAGATGTCCAAAATTTAATTATTGATAACGAAGGTGCAGAGTTCCCATAAACTTCGCTGAGCTCCATTTTAATATTTTAATTTTTTTTCAAACAGTAAAAAAAAGGAAGAAAAAAAATTTATTCTATTCATTTTTGTAAAATTACAAAAGTTGTTCTATTTAAATAGATCTTTCACAAACTAAACAACGCAGCAACTTGACCGTTGGACAGTATTGCTGAAAAAGATTATATTTACGAAAAATATTATTTTTAAAATTATAATAGCGTTATTTCTTGCCTAGGCCAGGTACTTATCATACAACCATCGTATTATGTAAGTAAATTTTACCTTTAGAGCACCTACAAACAACAGTATACTGCATAATATAAGAACACCAGCCCTGCTGGCTATTAAAGCTCTTGAATCTTGAAATGAAAAATTATTTGAAACAAGAAACTGTATGGTCTAACCGAGAGGTCTCTCACTGGGCAAAAATTTGTACAATATTGCTAATTGTCGGCAATAAAATAAGATATTACTATTATTATCATAATTACCCTTAATTCCATTTCTTTCTTGATTATTGGCATTAATGCCACTTTATTCCCATTTAATGCGTGGTATTACCGTATTTACAAGATATTGCTTGGAGCGGGTAGGCACTTTTTGTAGCTATTTACGAGAGAGCAATCGAAACTTTTCTTAGTAAATTAAATTATAGGCTTTTCTCAATCAATAATTATACAAAAATAAAAAAATACATATTTATTTAATTGACTAGTTTCTACTGATGTCAGTCTTCTTCAACATATTCAACATACTAGAAAAGTTTCGATCGCTCTCCCCTAAATAGCTACAAAAAATGCCTACCCGCTCTTAGTAATATTTTGTAAATACGGTAATACCACTCATTAAATGGCAATAAAGTGGCATTAATGGCAATAATCAAGAAATAAATGGAATTAAGAGTAATTAAGATAATAATAGTAATATCGTAAGTAATTTTTAGGAATTAATTTTGCGAAAACTATCAAACCTACAGTGCCGGGGGTTTTCACGTATAATAAGATATATTTTAACTAACAACACAAATTGTGATGAAATAATTTATTTAAATCTATATAATTAAGTTATGCCGCTCGAATGCGTGGAGACGCTCGTTGAATCGGGCGCACAGATTATGGCGGTTCTAGTCGTCCAAAACAGAAGAACAAAAAATTTTTTAAATCTATATGGAAGTAGTTATCGTCTGAACTAGAATGATACCGATAGCTTGAATATTTTAACCCTGCTTCCATGTTTTAGTTGACAAAAAAAAGTTAATGCTACTTATTGCCCTTTTATTACTCAGTATTGCGCACTTATTGCTCTGCATTGCCACTTAGTTATTACCACAATTGCCGTTTATTTCTGAATATTACTATCTAATGCTTCTTATTTCCATCATATTACCAACAATTTGTACAGTATTGCCATCAGTGAAACGCCCATCAGGTCTAACTTAAAACTAAAAATATATGTATTATAAGCTTACCTATTTCGTTATCTTTTATGTAAAAAGAACACAAAATCGTTTCAAATATAATTAGAATCTAAAATAATAAATAATTTATTTAATTTTATTTCAGTTTACTGTACCTACTATATTATCTATAAATAGATAATAGTATATTTCTAACACTGAACAAATAAAAATATCAGCAACCGGGGCAGTTTTCTCAATTAGTATCAAATGAAAAATTATCTCATCAAATCCTGATCAAATGCTGTGTTGGAAACATACGATATCAACTTTGTAGATTTCAATGACCTGTTCCTCAACTATAATTCTATAATTATCAGTTTACATTTGGCCTTTGAGTTTTGACAATTTTTTATTAAAATATAGCATAGGTATGTATGTACTTACTTACGAATTCAAAAATTGATCCCACTAAACAGCCAAACCTAAGCGCCAGACAGAAACAGAAACTATTCATTTGACACATTATTGCAAAAAAGAATAAAATTTTAGTTTCAAATTGACGTTATTCTAAAAACTTATAATTTTGACTTACTTGATAATATAGATTCTTTCAATTAAATAAATTAACCAAAAAGTAGTTGATTTTTACTTATTCAAATAGAAATACTTGGTAAATAATACACTATTCTATTATTAGTGTGACTACAACAATTTTGTTTGTTTAAATTTTTGCTATGTAGACCAAATATTGAGGTTTGTAAATAAATGTGCCAACACAAATATTTTTCAATTGCAAAGTTTTATCGTCTCTGTAGTAAGTTAATCAATTAATTTTGAAAAGTGTTGAAATTGTATTATTATAATTAGATTGATTTACTTGAACTTTTTCTGCCCGGCTGAATTTTAAATTTAATAATCAACTAGGAAAATCAAATTTTCAAAAATTATTTTCTATCTAATTTTCCTCTCCTTATAATCCAAATCTTATTTTTTATTATTAATTCCAATATAAAACGATGTGCCATCGGATGAAAATTAATTCATCTGTTTCATTAATTTTAATTTTAAACACCACAAACATTTGCCCCATCCAAACTTGATCATAATTCCAAATCTTCCAATTACATCTTATCTTTTTTTCCAAAATCTATTTCCAAAAATTAAAACGGTTAAGTTCCGATACTAAAGCACTTACGCGTACTACTAAGCAGAGAACCCTGGTTCGAGCTCGAGTGGTCCAAGAAACCGTTCTCTATCAGCAGGCAAAGGCAAACCACTGAGGTAATCTGTCTTGAAAACCCTTCACAAAATGAAGTGGTTAGCCAAAACCCATCCTGGGATGTAGCGCTACTGTGTGTGTTATATCCAACCATTAATTGGGCAAAATAAACCAAAATATTCTAATCTCATTAAATCATTATCAATTTGATTCAAATTTATATTAAATAAACTTTAATTCAAAAAAATAATTACTTATTCAAAATTAGTCACATTTTATTCTCAAAACTATAAAATTCTAATAAAAATCGTGGACATAAAATTTGTTCACTCGCCTAGGCAAAAAAGGTCTGGTTTTTCTTGCTACTTAGTTAATAATTAATTAAATAAAAAAAAATAAAAAAACAAGTAATGCGATATAAGGCCCTACTTCACGATTCGCATATAACTAGGAAAATTACAATATAAGAAACGAGGAAAAATATTCGAATTAAATTTTTTAGAATAATATTTAAAAATGATAAAATATTGACAAAAGTGACTTATCTACCATGAACAAAAATATCAAATTTTAGTGATGCTACGTGCTATACAATGAATTTGGAAAGTTTGATAGAAAACAAACTTCCAAAAAACGATACAGCCATTTTGAAATCTAGGAAGCACTGTCGCCTATATTGTTTCTAAAAATTTCAAAAAAGTTGTTCAAGTTTACCATGATTTTTACAGTAAAGTATGTAAACTAGAAAGAAACTTAAAATACAAAATATCAAGTACATTTGTTGTATTTTGTATGTACCGAGTATGTACTATATCGTCGGCTTAGTTAGAAACCCTCGTAAGTCCATAAAATGTCGAAAATGACATTTTGGCGCTAAAATATTTCTATCGACCTAGAAAATCTCATAAATGTAAAAAAATTACAAACTGATGTTTTAAGCTATCAAAAAATTTCTTTTACCTTTAACCTGGAAGCAATCTGGACTTACGAGGGATTCTAACTAACACGACGATATGTACCTATTTGGAAAAAATGTATTCTTTATTTTGCTGTTAAAATTCTGTTATTTTAACGTTTTGTTTTGTTTTGTTAAATATCATATTTTACAAATACACACTAAACCCTGCAACTCTACTTGAAATTTTTTATTTTAAGTTCGTTTTCTAGTAATAATTATTATTTATTCATATCGGGGTTTCAGGGTAAAAATCGACATAAAAACTTTCGTAAAAAAATTTTATTTTAGAGATATTTGTCCTCCCCCCTCTTCGAGCTCTTCATAATATGTAAAACCCAACAGATATTGGAAAAATAAAGCTTTCCTATTTCAGTAGTAAACAAATAAATATTACTTTCTCTCAACTACGTAATACATATTATTGTGATTTATTTATAAATACCGATTAATAGCTTACCGTTGGTGGCGCTAGTGACGATATCAAAGTTCAACAACATGGTGGTTCTTGATGTTGTTTTGAGATTGATTCTGAATTATTTTATCTTATAACTTCACAAAATAGAACACCAAAAAAATGCAAACATTTGGTTTATAAACAAAACTTTCTATACCAACTATACGTATTAGATTAACTTAGTATTTTTCCGCGTGGTGGAATTCGCTTAAAGTAAATCGCTAATTATAGTTTATAGTCATTAAACACCTTACACCATCAATACTCAATACTCGCTATCAGTACCATAATACTGAAAATGACACAGATGTTATAAGATGTGAAAATTATTACTGACTATGGATGGAGTCAAAGGTTGTAAGTTAGAATGCTAAAAAATTGAAATATTTCATAAAAAAGAGTTTCTTTGGTTGGATTTTTTATAAACAAAATGTTGTATAAAAATTTAGGTTTATCTCTGAGAGTAATTTTATTATATCTGCATCTTAATTTTATTAAAGGTTTATGTTATTGTTCTAGTTGGAATGAAATAGGTTCATACTACCTATAATATTATAAAATAAATTAATTTTTAGAATTTTTAACTTTCGATTTCTCTTTTTTTAGATAATTTATATTCAATGATAACAAAATCAATAAATAAATAGTCTTAAATATTTTGAGGCACACCTATAACTCTAACTTAGGATTCATATGAATTCGTTGTTAAAATTTACAATTTTAACTTTAGTGAAAGTTTTTAGTTATTACCTTAAAAACCCAAAGTATAAACTTCCATTTATGCTTTGTGGTAGGAATTAATTTATTTATTTAGTTTGTCATATTGAAACTTTTTTTATAATACATATATTTAAACATTGAAATCTATGAAATATCCGATATTCAATGTTTATTTATTTATGTACATACGTGAGTTAAAATAGTTCAAAATTTTTGATAATAATTTTTGACAATTTAAAATTGTCTATGATTATAATAAAAAAAAAACTAATCATATTATATACTGCATAATGTAATGTTATGGGAATATAAAACAGATATATTTATATTTTGAAATAATGTTTTATTACTATAAATTATCTTTCTACTGTCACTACAACTATTTGACATTATATAAATGTAGGTTTATTGTAATTAGTTTTACCACCACTAAATTGCATCTTTTTCCGAAGAATAACCATTGATGTATAATATATTAGTTAACTATTACAGTGCTACCTCGCATCATAACCTCAAGATATCTTTAAAATTAACTTGGCTTTAATTTGATTTTATTGTAATTATTAATAATTTTTATATTTGCACTTCTGTTAAATTTACAATAGTAAAATACAAATAGTCGATAGATTTTAAGATTAAACCTTAAATGAATGAATTTTCCAAGTAATCTTCAAAACATGAACAGAACAGAATTTTATGAAAATTATGCCAACTATTTTGTTAACGCTACCTATCTGGTTATTAAAAAAACTATAATAGTTTACTCTATCTATCACGCTTTATCGAATCTAAACATAGATAGATAGTTTTCAAATCTTATTATACCTACTCAATTTACTCAAGTATGAAGTGTACGACCTTCAATAAAATAAAATGGATTAAATTGTGTGTATATTTTAGAATTCAAGTAATTTTCTTATGGAAGCAAATTTGTTTTATGTGCAGTTAATTTTATCACAGCTTTATCGAGTTAATTTTATTAATATTACATAATATTTGTTTACAAAAACATACACATAGGTGTTGAAAATTTTTGAAATACACGCTATAATTTTTAAGTATGGCAATCAAAGATCTAATAATTGATAAAAATTTTTATTTCTTATCAATGTGTAGTTATGTTAATTGTAAAACAAGTTTAGAATTTTTTAGGTTGCCAAATATTTTATTAAAGTTTTGTTTATTTTGTAATCATTTGAATAAATAAACAAACTTCTGTGACATATTATTTTATATTCAAAATCTACGTACACCTTAAAAACTGAAGCTGTTACATTTTGAAGGCCGAGATGTAGTAACGCAAAGGACGTCTGGTACGCCTTTGAATTCTTGTATTTTATACTTTATTATTTAACAGTTGAAACAATGACAAAATATTAACAAGTTTATTGATGACTCTAAGTCTTTGGTAATGAAATAATCAAAAGTTACGCAACATTAATTTTCAATATCGCGAAATAACTTCCGGAAGGAGAAATACGCCACTTCGTAGTCCCGTTGAGGTACAATTTGCAGAATACTCTTGTTCTAGTAACACAGTTTTTTTCACCAAAGTAAAAATTATGTAGATGGAAAATCCACATCGGTTTTTTTTTATTTTTTTCCATATTTTTCTGACCTACCTGAATAAATGGTTGTTTGGGAATTAAACCCACAAGTTCGCTGTGGAAGTTTTAAAATAACGAAACTTGAAAATCTTTTCAACGAAGGGGGGGGGGCAAAAATAATTTTATACTCAATTACGTCGAAAATAAAAGATTGCTTTAATACATTTTTAAAGCCACATTATGTGTTATCGTCTGTCAAAGTTCAAAACCTTCAGAAGAGGTTTCAAAATTATTTTTATTTATCTATGTGGGTCATCTCCATATAGATAATCTGAAGATATGACATTACACCCAATCTTTGAAATTTGAATATTTTTTTAATAGAGAGGAGGTTTTCTTTTCTTTTTTTTTGATATTGGAGGAACCAGTATTGTTTGGTCAATATAAAGATAATAATTTTGGAAAATATATTAGATTGCAGATTTGGTAAAATTTGAAATAAAATAAGGAAAATGTTTTTATTTCGACGATTTATTAAATAAAAACAAAAATATATTAATTAGGTAGTATAAAATGTACACCAAACAATATCCGTGTTTTAAAAATACACTTACAAATCGTCATCTTTGGAAAATATATTAAAATATAATACAATATACATTATTATACATAAAATATATTAAACTGAAAATATATTTTACAGTAAAATTAAAAATTACAACAACGATATATTTTTTATAAAAATATATCCTAAATTATCTACTAAATTTAAGAAAGGTACGATAGTTTCGGTTGTAAGTCATTTTGTAATTTTTAAAATACACCTTAATAAATCACAAAAACGAACGGAATAAGTATTCTACTATTTTTATTTAAATACCCGTTAAAAGCTAAATCTTTCATAACATTTTCCGAGGAATTTCTACGACATGATTGACTTACTTCTTCGCAAAATGTTTTCGTTTTAATAAATAATTCTTCGACATGCAAGAGATCTATAGGTAACATTTATATTCCGCAATTATTACTAGTTGAACAGTTGGACAAAATCCTGTAGTATAAAAACTATCGAGTTTCTTTTAACGAACCTTATTGTCGTATACAAGGCTTACTGATTGTCGTTTTCGATTTTTACAGCTCAAAACGCAAATTAATTTCGAGCTCGACGGATTTTCGTATACTAATACATAATTGCATTTAGTCTATGAGATATGAATAATTTAAATTTATTTCGATTTTCCTAAGCTAGTGTCCATAATCCATCATATCCATCCCCCTCGATCGTTCTTCGAGTCTAGCGAACAAAAAAACAAAATTAGTTTTGTCCAATGTGAAAATTGGGCGATAATACTTACATATGTTGGTGACCAGTTGCTTCTACGTATTTGGTAAATTCTCGAATAACGTGATCGGGAAGGGCAGCATTACTGATAAAAGTTTTTAAAACACTCAACTCCTCGTTCAATCCATCGACTTGCTTGTGCAGCCTATCGTTTTCTTTAAGAAGAACTTTTACTTTTTCTTCGACTTCTCGAGAGCGCACCTTCGCCTTTTCGCGACTTTTTCTTACTGCAATGTTATTTCTTTCTCTTCGTCTGCGATACTCGTCACTATTTTTATCACACGGTTTCATATGTTTACGTGCTGCGTTATGCTGATTCATCATTAGGGTTTTGTTCTTCATCGCGTTCATTTGTTGATGATGTAAAACTGTACTGGGTGTGAGTGACGAGAAACCTGCCGTACTTCCGTTATTTTGATAAGATGGACCACCTTGCATATAGTTATTGGCCAGCACATTTACGCTGCATGATCTTCTAAAGTCTTGTGGATCCATTGGTTCTTCTTTAATTAAAGGCGTTTCACTTATTCCTGAACTATTTGAATCGCTGCTCGACGTTTGATTTCCGTTACCGGCGTATGTAGCTCCGCTATGTACAGGTTGGGGCATGTAAGCTAATGTCGTTCGCGGATAATTTGAATTATTCATTATCTGTCTGGGATGTAAACTTTGCAGTTGTTTTCCTGACACCTGATTTTGTAAGATATCGGTGAAAATACCTTCGTTAAATTGAGAATCATCTATTAAATTTTGTAAATCTAATGAAATTTCTGGGCTATTTAAATCACTAAGTTCTCCTTGATGCTGCTGATATTGTTGTATATGATGCTGTTTTAATAGTGCCGCCGTTTGTTTGGTCGTTCCCGTGCTATTGGTCAAATTAGTTAAATTGTTATTGTTTATTATCACTGTTTTTTTATCATGTCCCACAACATTATTCGATTGCGAATGTTGCTGATTATCGTACATTTGTGGAGAATCCATTTTTAATATTATTTGAATTCCACAGGTAAAAAACGTGAATCACAAAAGTTTACGAGTTCAAATTAGTCTGAATGAACTTTCACTGGCAACTTTCACTACCGAAAAATTGCGTCTAATATTTAATAGTAGGTTACGCGTGTACGCACTTTCAAAATGTTTTTTCGAATTCAACTTTTCTTTTTTAGTTTATCCATAATATAAAGAAATAGATGCTCGATAAAACGCACTGGTCGCTCCAAACACACTTACAAATATGTAGTTTAATTTAAAAAAAAAACAAATAGATAAACGAGATAACACAAAAGTTTAAAAATACAAAAATTTCCGCGCAAATACGTGAAAGATTTTCCAATTTAAGATTACACTTAAGCACACACGTGATGTTAAAAATAGTTCAAAACGAAAACACTTATTAAATACTTTTCAAAAAAATTATTTTATAAAAACGCGCGAAATATCTGTTTCCGTGGTGAAGTCAAAGTTTGTACTTAAGTTCGATTCATAACAGCAAATATAGTCAAGAGCCTACTTGGGACCACACGATCGTGCGCTTGCCCAAGATAACTAGGATACTGCGCTTGCTAAGCTCTATTCCTGCTGTTTGTAGTAGCTCAGCAGGAACATGCGCGTTTAATACTTAACTTAATGACGTTCATTCGAAAGTGAAACGATTCAATTCGATTTCATGCCTCATAAAAAAATCTTTGACGTAATACTTTTAATTTTGTGACGACTTGTTCAATTAGGGCGGTTTGTTATCATATTGAAAATTCATTACGTACGTTATGTCGTTTGATAATGAGCAATAAACGTAATGCACTTTACTCGGCCCGACAGGTAGAACCCACATCTGCATTTTTGGCACTCTTATCTCGGTTTTATTTTTGACTTAAATTTTAATTGTTTTTATATCATGTCGTTTAGCCTATTTGATTGTCGTAAAATTAATACCTACTGTATAAAATTAATAAATAAATATTAATTTATTTTTTTTTGTAATTATTAGCTAGCTCCACGTTATTTACATAATTTTCAAAAATATACATTACCAACTTACTACCTTTGCCCCACTTCTCAATCTTAAATAAATCGTTCTACCTATTCCTTAATTATATCAAATATTTAAATAAATTAAACTAAACATAAAAATAATATATTGGATGTTGCATTATTAAATGGGTATAATTGTATTACGTTTACAGTTTACCTATTTGCATCTAGCGCCGTGCTACGTCATACTACGTCATAAACCTGATTCATTCGTGCAGGAATGTGCATGAATTCCTGCAGAAAGTGGGTCATACTATAAGAGTGTGTTGTGAAATGTATTTACATCACCTAGCGGTTCCTAGCGGCTAGTAGCTACAGTATCGTTTACGATATAAAAATAAATTAATGCTATCTCTAGCTATCGCCGAATCAATTTATTCTGATTTATTTACTCAATGTGAAACAGAAATCTATAATTATTAATTGATTTAATTCTCATTAGATTCTGGGGGCAATGGAAAATATGAGTAGATATTTAAAAACACGCTTAGCTATTAGATATTATATTATACGATCAAACGTCATTCTTTCATTCATTTTGAACACTTTGGCCATAATTGATGATTATAAACAGGATCAGAAACTTCTTCACATTTATACCATTCTCGTGTTTACCATTAACTTGCGGAACCTTACCAATTTCTCTGATTATTTTAACTTCTGGTATCCTAACTTTAGCTACTTTTACTTTTACACCACCTCATCATCTAATTTCACGTTCATCCTAACGAATAGTACCCCAATCTTCTGATCACAATGCTTTACTATTTTATTGATTTTTCTCTGCAACCTCCCATACTTCTTGTGGTGTTTTTCCACTCAATTGAAAATGCTTCTAAAAGGTAGATTTGCTGTTTTGTATTTGTTTTTATACATTTTTGTTAATAAGTTTTGTATTTCCTTTTAAATTAATAATTTTACTTTCTATTTTGTTTTTTTTTTAATTTTTGATTAAGCCAATCTATTGCAAATTATTGATACCATTTTTAAACAGCATTTTTTTTCGATAAATTGCAAATTGGTATTGGCATTTCAAAGCTCTATTGTCTCAACTTTACCAAAATTATAACTTCCCATCATTTTCCAAAATAAAACAAATTTCACTTTCTGCACTTCATTGCATTTCACTTTTCTGCATGAAAATTGGTTCATCATATTGATGAACAAAATACATCAATACAATGATTTTTTCATCAATAATAATCAATAATAAGAATTTGGTATTTGGTCATCAGAAACGATGATTTTTTTATGTAATTTTTTTTCAATGTAATAATTCCAATTTTAATGGGAATCCAAATTTAAAATTTACATTATTCATTATAAATAATTTTTATTGATTTGAATGATAAAAAAAACTCAACTTTCTTCTCATCATCATCGGATGAGTCATCAATTTTAATTAATCATTATTGTTCTGTAGCAATACGATTAAAAGAGACATTAGAAAGGGCAAAGAAATATTATAACGTGAAATTTAGTAAAGCAAAAATGCAATTAACTGTGTAATCAACAATCAACTTTTCGGATCATAAATTAAATCAATATGGAATTTTAATAAAAAATTGGAAATTAGATGCCATCAACAAAACCAGGTCAAGTGGGCGCGAAATTCATATGTTTTTGAATCAAAGACTGCTTTGAACTTTCCTAAGAATAAAATGAACCTGCAGAGTTTTAGGTATGATTAATTATTTCGAAACGTTTATGCCAAATTTATTGTGCAGCACGAATACGTTAAGGCACATGTTAAGTGCTACAGTAGAGTTTGTTTGGAGAGAAGACAATGATAATATTTTTAATAAATTAAAGGAAGCAATAAGTAGTGCTCCATCAGTAGCTTATGTCTCCTATATATATTATCGTGTTGCAAAATCCCTTTTTTTGAATTTTGAGTTTAATTTAGAAAAAAATTTTAATTGTGTATTTTTGTATGATTTTTTTCATTTTGTAAACATTTGAATTTGCTCGTTTTTCCCGCCGGTGTCAAGCTGGTAGTGACGTTAAGGAAAGACGAGGCTTTTGCCATTTGATAGCCCCAGAGTGCGGACGTACCGGAGTTGATCTTCGGTAAAAATTTGGTTATATTTGGGTTTAAAATTAGAGATTTGATTTGAGATATTTTGTTTGTCCCTATTTGGACAATATTGGATGTTGAATGATTTTTGGAGGAACTTTGAAGTGATAATTGGATTGGTTGTTGATTTGGATTATTTGGAGAAGAAGTAAAAAGTTTATATTAGATATACAATTATTAATCTGATTTTATGGTAAATTCATTAAAAGTTAGAAATAAAATTGGAAGGCAAAGTAAAATCAAGTGTAATTTAGGATTTGGAAATAGTAAGTACCTACTTATTGAAATTTCATAAAACTAAAAAGAGAAGTCTTTTGTGCATTAAAAATATCGATTGCTGGGGCTTAGTTATTCTTTTTTTAATTTTACACCACAGTACATTGCATGTAATTGGGGGGGGGGGGAGTTAATAAAAATTCCTGTACTGCCAGAACCGCATTTGCGCACGTAAATTAATAAGATTCTTTTATAATTTCAAAATTTTAAATAATTCCAAAAGTAATTATATTTCATTAATCGGAATCAAACTAACTTACGAAAATAAAATAGAACAACTAATGAGAGATAAATTGCACCATACGCGTCGGTTACAAATGTATCTTCAAATTTTTATTTCCAATAAATTCCTTATTTTTCCATTACTTAAATATTATAAATTCTCAAACTAAATCGCAAAATAAATCTCAGAAAACAATTTTATTCTCAACCTGCGACCAATAATTGGCAAAAGGTCCCGTTTCCCCACCTAGCTGTTGCCACACAAACAAGTTGTAAGTAGTACTTTATTGTACTAATATTATTATTATTAGCTTTTACATTTTTTTAGAATATTACTCATCCTATATCGAGAATTTTACATAATTATAATCTATAATTACAAATTGATAATAATAATTATTGATATAGATAAATTGTGCGATTTATAATAAAATAAAAATAATAAGTTAGCATAATACTCGTAATATAATAAAAAGTAAAAATTTTCTAGATTTATAAAATGAGTTATTTATGACTGTTCAACCAATAGGTACCATTTATGCATAATCAAATAAGTCAATACTAGGTAAAGTTTGCTTGCAGGTAGTACTTTATCTTAATTTCGATAGCAATAGGTATTTAACAATTTTTCTAACTACAAATCAATCAAGATTAGATTACTACATATCTAAGAGTTTGAACTGTACAGATTTTTAATATATACCTACTATGTCTCGATTTGTTTCATGAGACTTACATAATTATTTTGTAAATTAATTATCTAAATTATTAGGTACCTACTTAGGTTTTGCTTATCATAGATATTATCAAACGAAGTACGAATTTGGTGCTTAGTGATGAGTGTATAGTTATAGGTAACCAGAAAGAGACTTCCTTGCATTGCATGTAAAAAAAGCCGGTCAAAATGGTAAGAAACTTAATAAATTCTTTTTTAAATACTAACTTTTTCAATATTTTTTAGTGGCTTTATATCATTCTTGCAGCAATAGCTATGCTATTATATAAAGACAAAAATTACAGATGGATTTATATTGTTATAAAATGTTTTCGTAGAGATGCAGTGTAAGTATAACTTTAAGATACAAATGTCTATGAATTAGCTTTACAGAAAATGAATTTTATTTTTTCAAATAAAAATATACTTGTGTGTGGCCAAATATACATACATAGATGTTCTATCAAATAAAGCCCAATAAAGCCATATAAAAATATATATTTTTCAAATAAACTATAGGTTTAATTTTATTCTTCTTTATTTGATTCAAATATCTACCTATATTTTTCCAAATACAATTTAGGTACTATATTTATTTGAGGCAAATAAATTGTTTTTTCACTGTCTAAATTATTTTTAAAATAGTAACATTACTTCAACTAGTTATCGATAGGGAAGACTTTTGCATAAATTAAAAATTTCCTGCTTCGCAGTTACACAGATTTTCGTTGAAAATTACTTTTTGAAGGATTGCGATGTTCGACGAGGCACTTTCCCATCATATTTAAAGTATTTAAATTATAATAACTAACTAATTTTTTAATTAAACAAAACTGTGGGAGTGCAAGCTATAAGTTTATTTCAAATTAGAATTTTTTAAAATATATTAGATATATAAAGTAGATATTACTCGATCAATCATGGATATCAAAAATTTCTTCGTAATTGTAATTATTATTATATAATTTCTACTATATTATGTTTTATCAGTATTAATTTTGATAGTAAATAATTTGCAAGGTCTCTCGAAAGATAGCTAATCAATTAATTGTGACTATTAATTATGTATTTTAATATACTACATACTTATAGATATGGTTTAATATATTTTGTGTTTTCCAAATAACTTCAAAATTTACACAATTACACTTATGTTCCTTTAAATGCTCACAATGATTTTGTCATTTTCAGACTGCTAACAGCATATCTTAGATTAAAGTTTACCATATTTATGTGCGAATGGAAACATTTAACAGTGACGGAAGTATTTTCTTCAGTAGCTCGTAAAAATCCTTTCCAAGTGGCTATATACTTTGAAGATGAAATCTGGACTTATAATAGAGTAAGTTGAATTAGTCCTCTTCCTCCATCAATAGGATCAAAGTCTTAGCCACCTGGAGGAAGGGAGAGAATGCACAATTTTAATTTATTTTAGTTGGAGCGATATTCAAATAAAATAGCTAGGTATTACCAATCCCAAGGCTTCAAAAAGGGAGATTCTATTGCTTTGATATTGGAAAATAGTGGTGAATATCCTTGTTTCTGGTTAGGTCTCTCTAAAATTGGTGTTATAACCGCACTCATTAATACAAATTTAGTGAGCTCTCCATTGTTGCACTCGATAACTATCGCTCAATGTAAAGCAATCATTTTTGGTTCAAATTTATCAGAAAGTATGAAAAATTAAAACAATTGTTGATTGCACCGCTATATAATTTCTTTTAGGTGTAAAAGGTATATCTAAAGATATAAAATCATTAAAATTGTATCAGTTCAACGAAACAGATAATAATGAAAAGAAAATATTGGAAGACGCCGTAGATTTGAGAAAAGAACTTCAAGAAGTTTCTCACGACGAGCTAGTAGTATATAAAACATGTACCGAAAAGGATTCTTTGTTTTATATTTACACTTCAGGAACAACAGGGTTGCCTAAAGCAGCACTGATTTCAAATATAAAGTGTGTTCCTTCTCTTATTTATTATTTCAAAAATATTCAAACTGGATTAATTGTAGATACATGATAATTTCATCTATGATGAACTATTCTATGAGATTAACGAAAGCCGACAATCTTTACATTCCATTGCCACTTTATCATACGGCAGGTTGCGTGCTAGGTTTAGGTCAATCTATTGCCTGTGGAAATACTGTAACAATAAGAAAAAAATTTTCTGCTTCTAATTATTGGAAAGATTGTGAAAAATACAATTGCTCGGTAATGTTTTAAGATTGTATATATTAATTCTTATCTAAACTTAATTATTTATAGTTTGCGCAGTACATTGGAGAAATGTGTAGATATGTTCTAGCTGCAAGTAAAGGTCAAAAAAATCATTGCGTACGAGGTGTAATTGGAAACGGATTAAGACCTCAAATATGGCAACAATTTAAAGATACATTCAATATTCCAGAAATTTTTGAATTTTATGGTTCTACCGAAGGCAATTCAAACTTTAGTAAACACATTCAATTTTTTTTATACCAAATTTTGATCAAAACATTATTTTAGTTAATGTGAGTAATGTTGTTGGATGCGTTGGATCTATACCATGGTATGCTGATTTTTTTTATCCAGTTACTCTAATTAAATGTAACGAAGTAACCGGGGAACCAATTAGAAATAGTCAAGGTTTGTGTACAAAATGTAAGCCTAACGAAGTAGGATTACTTGTTGGATTAATAAATCCAAAAAAAGCGATTTTAAATTTCAAAGGATATACCAATCAGGAAGCAACGGATAAGAAAATATTGCAAAATGTTTTTACAAGAGGAGATAAATATTTCAATTCTGGAGATATTTTAGTGAGGGATGAAATGGGTAATATTTTCTTTAAGGATAGAACGGGAGATACCTTTAGGTTTGTTTTTTAAAATCACTCTTTCATTTTTGTTCATTTATTGTGGAATATTTCAGATGGAAAGGAGAAAATGTATCTACTGCTGAGATCGAGGCTGTTATTAGTAACGTTTTGCAACTCAATGATGCTGCAGTATATGGAGTTGAAGTACGATTACTTAATTTTAATTTAACTTTGATGATTCATAATTCAAGTAACTTATTTATTTAGATACCAGGATCAGAAGGCAAAGCTGGAATGGCGGCAATTGTTGATACTACCAAATCTGTCGATATAGAAAAATTAGGAACTGGTTTTGTTGCGAACTTACCTGGTTACTCCATTCCTCTTTTTATTAGGATAATGGAAACTATTGAATTAACAGGAACATACAAAATGAAGAAAGTTGATTTACAAGCTGAAGGATATGACATTACAAAAATTAAAGACAAAATTTATTTTTATAATACAAAACTTAAAAAGTATGTCGAACTTACTAGCGAATTGTACGATCAGATTCAATCTGGAAAATTAAGTCTATAACAATTATGAAAATGTACATTATCAAACATATATAACATAATATAATATAAATATAATAATGTTCATTAACGTAAAATTGAATAAATTTAATATATTATCACGATTTATTATAATCCAGAGTTGACGTTAACTCTGTGCTAGAACCTGAATTAAATAAGAACAACTAAATCTAACGACGGCTAAAATGCGCATAATGTAAATATAATTTGAATAAAAAAATAGAAGTATAACCTTAAATTCTTGTAATAATAATTTAACACAATAGTAAGAGACATCCAACTTATTAAAAGTCCTATTTCTCTTCATATTTTTTACTAGTAGTATATAATGTAGTAAACAAAAATAGTAGGGTGGGGCAGAAGTAAATCTTCAGTCTTGCTTGTAGCGTCAACCCTGGCTATTATAGAAACCGAAATTAACTGAACTAAAATGGTTTATCGGTAGAATTAGCACATAATATCCGAACATGTAATTAGAAAAACATGCAATGAATGTGGAAACAGTAGGTTCTTGCGAAAGATTACTTTCTTCGGTTACCTGTTTCATCTGGTGTATTAACTCTATTTTCTGCGAAATCGGAAATATTCTTGATCCACCTTCCAAAATTATTAACGGCTTATTATTATCAGTCATAGAGAGTGTCGGCAGAAGGATTGGGGGCACTGGGGGATTTGTCCCCGGGGCCTGGGATCTCTCAAGAGCCCGAGGGAGCCCAGATGAATAATTGGCATTGCCGAAAATTAGTTGATTACTGATTTTTTTAAATTAATTTTACCTATTTTAGATGTTTTGTGCGTAATTTTTAAAAATACGATTTTCATGAAAATCATATTTTTCTTTTTTATTTTTGAAATTTTAAAGAGTAGAGGGCTCGCAAAAAGTCTTGCCACGGGGCCCGACGACCCTGAGTGTTGGCGCTAGGACATGTGACGCTCTAGGCAAAAATCTATCATTGCGCCCCCCCCCATTTATATAGTAGTACTGAGCTGGGAGATAAGAATCCGCGATATTTAAACAATATTCTTACATTTACATATTCGAACAAAAATAAAACTTAAAGAAATAATCAAATAACTTTTCTGGCCATTTTTGCGGCCAAAGCTGCATCTCGATCTGGTTTTGCGTCCTAGGCAGTTGCCTAGTTTGCGTAGTGCATCTAGAGCCAGCACTGGCCATAGATAAGAGAATTTCGGTCTTTATAATAGCCAGGGTTGGCGCTAAAAACAAGACTGAAGATTTGCTTCTGCCCCCTCCCTTCCCGAGTAAATAACGCGCATTATATATTTTAAGGATACAAAGTTTTGAAATTATATGGGACACTTTTTTACCTATGGAAGACAATGGCAAATGGGAAATTTACAATGACTGGTTAAAAAATTAAGAAGATGTTTCGCCAAATCAAATATTCGGGTGTCATTTTCTATATCTATCATTTTCTATATATAGCATGTAAGACAATATCGGAGTTCTTAAATAAATTACATAATGTAGATTAAATATAAGCTTTAAGCTGTTAAAAAATTATTAGTAAAGTTTAGAATTGGCGGGGCATGTGGAATCTATCTCATTGCTCATGCGCAGTGGAATGAAACATCTAGACATTTTTATCAAATACTAATTTGTGAAAAATCTGTAACGGTGCTAGCTCTAATAATTGGGTGCTAGCTGGTGCTAGCTATATAGATTAAGGAGCTAGCTTTTGGAGTCAAAATATTAACTGGGGGGGCTAGGTTTCTTTAGCCCCCCCCCCCCAGTTTCAATGTAAATTTGCAAAAAAACTGTAACGGTGCTAGCTCTAATATTTGGGTACTAGCTGGTGCTAACTATATAGATTAAGGAGCTAGCTTTTAAAGCCAAAATATTAACTGGAGGGGGGGGCTAGCGTTACTTTAGCCCCCCAACTTTCAATTTAGATTTGTGAAAAAACTATAATGGTGTTAGTTTCAATATTTGGGTGCTAGCCGGTGCTAGCTCCGTAGATTCGAGAGCTAGCTTTTGGGCCAAAAATTTTAAGTAAAAAAGTAACGGACCCGTATTGTACATCTGTATTGTACATTGTATATACTCGTATTACATTTTAAAACCATTCGGGATTTATACATTTAGCGATTTAGCGATAGCCGCAAAACGAAAACATAAATAAAACGTAGTTGATATAGAAAGTTTTGTTTATAAACCAAACGTTTACATTATTCCTTTGATGTGCTATTTTATGAATTAACATTTCGCCGCAGTTTTACAATAAAATAATTCAGAATCAAACTCAAAACAACATTAAGTGTACGCAATTGAGACGCCATGTTGTTAACGTTTGGTATTAGCGTCAATTTAAATAAAAAGTTAATGTGTAAAATCAGTCGCATATGCAACGATAACAAAAATTGTTTTTGTACATAAAATATAGTGAATTGATCGATTTCCGTACAAAAACTAAACAACATAGCAGAATTTCTTAAAATAGAAATACAAAAAAACCAAATCAACATATTATTTCTTTTAAATGCGGTTTAATATCGGAAACAAAAATAATCTCTATTTAATTTTATTTTAGATATCATGCATTTTCATTAGATTTTTTATATCAATCTAAAAATATAGGACATTGAACCGCAGGTTTTCGCTCAGTATAGCCTGCCGATTTAAGTAGCAAATTAAGTATCCTAATCTACAAATAGAGGTTTTTTACTTGGTCACTAGCCTAAATAAATATTATCTATTGACCATCACAACAGGTGTAGTCCGTATACGTAAGTTCATTTTTTTGAAATAATGATGAGAATTAAAAAAAATTGTTAAGGAACAAACATAAACATAAAGTAAAAAATCTAAATCTACTACCATCACTTAAATTTTTCTCTAAGTGTAGCCATAATCATTATTAGTCCAGGCAACGAATGCACAAAAAAGGTATAGAGGGAAATGTTGAGAACACAATTTTTGACTTTGTAACTTTGTTTGGACTATTTAGAAGATGAACATATCAAAAGTCCCCGCCCGTAGCCCTTGAGCCGGGGGAGAAGGGGGAGTTTAAATGTCCTATTTTCGGATTTTTGCTTATATCTCGAAAACTGTACGTCCTAGCGACATAACCATTTTATACAAACTGAAAGCTGATTAAATTTGCTACAAGTTTCATTCAGTCAAGTTTTTCGATATCTTGTATAGTTTTGGAAGTATTAAGGTTTAGCCTGGTGACTTGCACGTTTTTCTACGTCTTTATTGTAAATTTTTTTTCTATGGCAAAATGAAATTCAATGGTTTTGGTTTTTTAGTATGTTATTATTGACATCTAAAGGATACAAAAATATTTTTTTTTTACTTAATTTTACAATGTTTTATTATTATTATTGTTGGTCAAAGTAAAAAAAACTGGCCCGGGTGATTTCGGCTCTTGAGGACATTGGAAATAAAAAAATCAAAACAGGGATTAATCTATAGACTTGTCGTTATCGCTGGAACTATTAGGATCTTTTTCTTCCATCCCTAACTTTCCATTTTACAGCCCGATTTGTGCCTGAACATAATAACAAAATTGCCGACTTACAAAATAAAATTAATTATTTTCAGGCACAAATTGGGCTGTAATGGAAAGTTAGGGATGGAAAAAAAAGATCCTAGTTCCAGCGATAACGACAAGTCTATAGATTAATTCCTTTTTTGATTTTTTTATTTCCGATGTCCTCAAGAGCCGAAATCACCCGCGGGCCAGTTATGTACCTTCTTTCTACTTTGACCAATAATAATAATAATAAAACATTGTAAAATATAGTCAAAAATGTAGAAAAATTTTCTAGAAAAAATTTCTAGATGTAGAAAAACGTGCAAGTCACCAGGCTAAACCTTAATACTTCCAAAACTATACAAGATATCAAAAAACTTAATTAAATGAAACTTGTAGCAAATTTTATCAGCTTTCATTTTCTATAGAATGGTTATCTTGCTAGGACGCATATTTTCCGAGATATAAGCAATACACCGAAAAATGGGACCTTTAAACCCCAGGTACTTTTGATATGCTTACCTCCTAACTAGTCCAAACAAAGTAACAATGTAAAAAATTGTGTTCCCAACATTTCCCTCTATACTTTTTTGTTGACTGGACTATATATTATTATTAATTTCGGAATAAAACAAAATTTTTTATTAAGGAATAATCTTCTTGTATAATAAAATATTTAAATTTAAATTTAAAATAAATGTATTTAAATTTTTATCATTATACTGATAAGAGAATAATAATAGTATATAAATAATTTGCATGAGCATCCGAAAATTTTATTTATTCAAAATAAATTTATAATATCGGGAAGTTAACGATATATTTATTTATTGAAACTGATGTATATCAACTACACATTCGTATTTAAAAAATAGACAAATTTGGCTGTTGGGTGAAATTATGAAAACATATCTTTTTCCCTGGAGTGGAATGAGTTTTATGCCTTCTCGAATTTTTCTTTTGTAACTTAATTCTTGTGCAGTATTACTATTTTTTGAAATAAAGCAAAGATGTAATGTACTTTTCGACTTTTCCACATTTTGGAATAATTATTATGTAGCGGCCAGTCGAGCGTTGCCCAGTGTTCATTATAGTCAATCCGCCCATGGGTACAATTATGACTGTTTTTAAATATTCTCAATTCTTATTTATATAGTGGTTTACTCAATGCCTGACTTGGTTGGGGGTCCCGGAAACTTCATCAGGTTGGACACTAAGTTGGGTAACGTGAAAGCTTGACAGCCGATAATTTAATGTAAATTCTTTATAGGATAGTTACCAAATCAGACCGTGTGTAGTCATGTCAGGCGGTCAGGTGAATCTATCTTGCTTTGAGCAGTGAGGGAAAAGAGAACAAACAAACAAAGATAATAATTTTCGGTTTAATCCAATGTAATTTCAATTTAAAAATTGGCCGAACCATTCGGTATCCGGACGTTTGGTCCCCGAACGATTGGTTCCGGACGATTGGTCCCGGGCGATTGGTCCCGAACGATTGGTCCCCGGGCGATTGGTCCACGGACGATTGGTCCAGCGGACGATTGATCCCCGGACAATTTAAGTTTCTTATTTTAATGAACCAACAAGTGATGTTCTAACCTAAGAATATACTGAATCAAATCTTCAACTTCACCGATCCATCGATAGTTAAGATTCCAGGTGTCATTAACCTATTTTAAACACTGCAATACGTATTGCACTGCTAACAGTGGAAGACTGTTAAGAGTCCATACTTACTTTCTTTTTTTATGCAATGAATGCAAAACTTAACGAACCTCTGCATCTAACTTGTAAACGAAATAAAATAATGATCAATTTGTTTAACAAAAATGTTTATCAATGAATCTTAAATTTGGAACTGAATTTTAAATATTTATTTTTCAATTAAATTAAACACATGAATTACAAAAATTAAGGACATAAATTTCCGCCTAACGATGCGCTTTTCCCGTATCTATTAACTTTCCGCAAAATCCGCGATAATCCGAAACAGCACTTTAAAAATCAGTTTATGCAAACCTAACAGCAGTAGCTCGTTCTTCCGGTTCTCCTTGAAATGGTTTTTGGTTCACCTCCTCTTCAACCACGTGATATGAAGCCACGTCCAAATTGGCTCCAATAAATTTCAATGCCACTTCCAAAATATTCCATTTGATTATCCAAATTGAATTTATTTTTAGTAAGTCGAAATTCATTTTTGATCACCATGTGGTTGGCTTCAGGTTTCTTTGAAACCACCATGTAAACAACTGGATTGGACTCAAGTCCGTGTTCCAATGCTTTGGACTTTTGTTCAAAATTGAACTACCTCGAAACGTGTCCAGAGATCAACCTTCTCGGACCTGGTCCAAGGATTAACTAACTATTTCAGATATTGTTTTTCAGCCGTTTCTAAGCAATTCAACTTTTTTTTCAGATTCACATTTTTTCTATTTACTGCATGTTACTCATCCTATTATTTATTTATTTTTTGTTTATTCTCATGCATGTACAAAGACGCACTGTCGACGTACCGTCGCTAGCCACATGGCTTATCCTTACGTTTCAATTGTTTTACTTAACCTCAAAAATGTGAATTGTCAAATTTGACATTGTCATAATTTATAACATAAGCTTCTTTGCAATTAAAATGATGAAATATAATTTTTGAATTGACAACTAAAGACATCTGCATTTGATTCGTTTAAGGGGCCGTCCTTTAATCACGTGAGGTTTTTTCTGCCATTTTTTAACCCCCCTCCCCCTTGGTGATACGTCGTGAGATTTTAGGCTACCCCTACCCCCCCTACCCAACATCACGTGTATTTTTTTTTGAAAAATTTCTATAAGTAGAGACAGCGAGACAGAAGGCCGCGGGCAGCGGAACGACGATTGGCGTCACAAGGTCCAGTGCCGGAAGCCAGCTGAAAGCTAAATATTGTTGTTATGTTGCTTTTTAGGCATAAATTTGCTCTCTCGGGATTTCACGTGGTAGCAAGAAAATATACACGTGATTGTCACAGCATCCCCTCCCCCCCCATCGTGATCAATCGTGATGTTATTCTACCCCCCCCCCCTGTTAGCACCTCATGTGATTAAAGGACAACCCCTAAGTAGCATTTTTGAACACTGCAGTATATATGATTTGCCCGAACAAAATGACAGAATATTTACATTATAACCTACAGGGTGACAAAGTTAACTACAATGTTGAAACTGAAGCAGATAAATTAGCAATCATTGACAAATAATGATGTGTTTATATTTGTCCGCTTTGCGTTTCTTTCGACTCATTTGCTATTGCTCAATTTCATTCTTTGATACGGCGGCGACGATACGAGAGAAGTATTACGACTGGGAATGCAATGTCGGGGTAGGTTAATTAGTGCACAACGTAAGGCTCCTTATTGCATTAGATTTGATTTTACGTTTTGACATTACAGCTATTAAAGTCAAATACTAAAACTGCGATATCATAAAAACCGCTACGATATCGCAGTTTTACTTGACTATAATAGCAAAGTTTGTTATTGTTTGATTTATTTTAGTCGGTCCAACTATGATTTTTTGTAAAAAAACGATTTATAATTTTAATTGTACTACTAATTATTGTTTTACACTGCAGTTGTGTTATGATTATGAATATGACTGTTATCGCCTGAGGAAGTCTCTAATCGAGTTGAAACTAGTCGAAACCAGAAACTAGTAGAAAAAGAAGTACTACTATACATTTATAGATCTATAAATATCAATAATATAACTTCGTTGCTTTGTTCAGAATTATAAAAAATGTAATAGGTATATTTAGTATTTTGTGCTCAATATTTCAATATAGGTAGATTATAATATTATAATATACGCAAATACAATGTAGGTTATTAAATGCATACAATAGCTTAGTAACGGTACATTAATATTATTATTGTAAATATCAATAATTTTTACATTGTATTTTAACGATTAAAACAGTTTACTCTGTAAAAATATATCAAGTATTTCAATCAAATTTTTCTATTATACAAAACAACATCTATAATAACTAATAAGTAGGGATCGAATTTTTAGGCATTTGCATATTTTTTTTGCGTACAGGCACGTAAAAATTTTTAAAAGGGGAACCTGTTTTACTCCTTTGGGGTTGTTCTTTAATCACGTGAGGTTCAAACGGGGGGGGGGGAGGGGGTTCGAATAACATCACGATTGATCACGATGGGGGGGAGGGGATGCTGTGACAATCACGTGTATATTTTCTTGCTACCACGTGAAATATCGAGCGAGCAAATTTATGCCTAAAAAGCAACATAACAACAATATTTAGCTCTCAGCTGGCTTCCGGCACTGGACCTTGTGACTCCACTCGTCGTCCCGCTGCCCGCGGCCTTCTGTCTCGCCGTCTCTACTTGAAAACATTTTTCAAAAAAAAAATACACGTGATGTTGGGTAGGGGGGGTAGGGGTAGCCTAAAACCTCACGATGTATCACAAAGGGGAGGGGGGGTAAAAAAATGGCATAAAAAACCTCACGTGATTAAAGGACGGCCCCTTTCTGAGTCATTTTATGTAGTTTTTATTTTGCCTATAAATGCATATTTGCTTATTATTGGCATATATTTTGCATATTTAGCAAATTAAGTAGTAAAAATTTTGTTTTTCCAACGATTTGAAACGATTTAAGTATTTTTTTGTTTTGAAATAACTGTTTAAAAAATTGCAACATTCAATTAACTTGTGCAAACGTCTGACACCTTTAAACCGTTACATCAATATTTGTTACGCCCTGTGTTATACTACATATTATTGGGGTTTTTAAGAGTTTTAAGAAACATTTTCAACTTTACTGGTCAAGAATAATAGAAAATAAATAAATATTGAAAAACCGAAAATGAGCCTCATCCTCAAAAACTTTTATTCAAAAATAGAAACCTCATATTTCTAAATATCTATTGAATTTTATTTATATTTTTCAAATGTCCAAAGCTAAAGAAAGTTTGGGTGCAAATTTCAAAATTCAAAAGAATAAAAAATAAATCAATAGTTTATTATTATTTTATTTCTAAAGATGTACTCTCGCTGTAAGCACAGTTCAACACCAACTAAACTTTCAAGAAAAGTTTTTAGAGCATATTTGCCTGCATATTTTCAAGTCTTTTAGTGTCTATAAATCCGGACCCTACTAATAAGAAACAACGACTAAAAATCTAGGATCGAAGTGTAATTTTACTTATTTCAAATTTACTTTAATTCTAAACTTTTTTATTTTATTTTTTTCCTCTGTAATTTAAAAATAAATAACTTTTTAGGAAAACACTGATGTAGCTGCATCAGGAAGAATAATTTAAGAAATCAAAAGTACATCCCAAACTATGTGTTCTTTCTTTTTATCTGTTGTTTTACTTAAGGATTATAAAATTCTTTTTGGTAATCTGGAAAAACACATCCAGTCAATATGAAATTTGCATTTTATAAGATTGTTTAACCTTCACATAGTAAAACAATAAAAACATACCTGGGTTTCTCTCTTACAAATTTCAAAAAAATAGTGCTACTTACAATTCACTTGGGTTTATCCCAACCTTAAGTCTATTTGCCATTACAAAACGTAAAATTCCTGGCGTCGTCACTGCTATAATAAAATTAGAGATTAAGATATAGCTAAGAGTAATGTTATTATCAGTTAAGTATACTACTGTACTAGAACAACAGTTTTATCAACCAGCATCATTTAATTCATAACGATTTTAGATAGGTCATCATAATTACGAGTACGTATTACTTTAAAAATAATAAATTTTTTATCTCTCATGCGTTGACAACCGAATACAACCGAATATAATTTTTACCACGCTTCATTGTTGACTTCACTCAGCATTCATGTACATTCACCATTTGATGGTGTTATGATGATAACAGTGAGTGGTGTTGTTATACAATTAAATATTCCGTTTTAAACTAGCTACAAGTTCGAGGACATTCAAACTTGACTGACGAATTAAAATGGTAAAACAATATTATATTATTATGTCGTTAAATTAATTTATTTATTTTAGTATACGCTTTTGACCTTAATATTAGCTTTATCAACAATACTATATAAATATCAACGAAATTTCTACATAGTATATAAAACTTTGAAAAGAGATTTGAGGTAAGTACCTAAGTCTTTTTTGAATAAATTAGCGGTTACAATCACAAACTGGAAGGACTGTGAACCATTGTAAAGAATAAAACTTGCTATTGCGCAAAGATAACCGTTGGTGCGCTGATATAAATTATAATATAATCATTGCAAAAGTTTTTATGAAAATTTTGAACGCAGATATATTTTAAATAAAACACATGATTTTTTATAATTTAATTTCGTTAAAATTAAGTTCTTTAATTTATTAATACATCATCGATTCAAGTTCAACTAGTTTTAACATTTAATTGCACACTTTGCTTCTGATGTGGACTCAATTTAATTTAACTAGGATGACATTTATTTTTTACATTACTTGGCTTTGTTTAGAAAAATACATAGTACTATACAAATAAAATAGTTTATCGTTTATTTTGATATTTATATGTGGCTAGGTATGATTTATTTGAAATCAAGCAATATAAAATATTTTAATTTTAACCCTCCAGTCAATAGATAAACTAAATTACATAATATACCATATAACTGAATACCACCCGTTGACTGGAGGGTTAACTTTAAATATATTATTTAATATTTTTGAACATGGTCAGTTTTAAAATTTTGATTTGTTAATGCTACATGTTTCGTCTTTAATGAAGACATCTTCAGGCATTAGCTTTAAAAATATAAATAATAGTAATTTTTACAAATCCGTAAGTATAGACACTTACAAGTCAAAAAGATTACAGAAAATAAATGTAAAAAACATTTACACTGTGCTTCACAAAATACAAATATTATGAAAAATAGTTATAGTTGTTTTTTTTAAAGATCTCAATTGTAAAACTCTCAGAAAAGGACCCTCAAAGATTAAAAATTTATTAAAACTGTTATAATACATTGAATAGATTATAATATAACATTGTAGATAAGTGCGTAAGCTAATAAAAATGAACATGATATCGATAAATTCAAATTGTTCTGAAAGAAGGTTGAAATTATATTCGCATTAAAAGCATATTATTTTCTTTTTACCATTATTGTACTTTAGGATCTCAAGTACCCTCTCTAGAATCAATTTGGTACCCTTATTAAATCTATGTAAAATACGCGATTGGTAGCATATGTTTTTTTTATAAATAAGATGGTCGCCCGCTTCATATTGAATTCTTTTTAATGTTTTTTAACTTTAATTGCCAGTCTTGGGTCAGTTCTCCTATATACCGGGTGCTGGATGAGTTAGCCGAACATAAGAAATTAACATGTAAAAACTTATTTATGCAAATTCCTGCTTCCGTAATTATTTTAGAGAAAAAATGAAAGACACAAAAATAATGCAGAAATATAAACTACGATTGATAAGACCATTAGATTTTATCTAGCTTTTACTTAAAAGGTCCAAAAATGCTTTCGAAATCGTTAAAATTTGGATTTATCGCAGTAGCCATGTAATAAATTCAATTTTATTTCCATTTTCAAAAAGAATTACCATGGAAACTTACATGGCCAGTCTGATAAATGAAAGTTTTATCTATTTCAAAAGCATTTTTTGACTTTTTAAGTAAAAGCTAAATGAAATCTATAATGCTTTTATCATTTGTAGTTTATATTTCTGCATTATTTTGGATGTTTCATTTTTTCTCTAAAATAATTAGGGAAGCAGGAATCTGCAAAAATAAGGTTTTTACATGTTAATTTCCTATGTTCGGCTAAGGTCCAGTATTTCAGTTGCTAGTTAAACTCGTTCAAAGATAAGATTAAATAAGATTAACCTACGTTTAAGGCTACCTGATTGGTCAGATATCAATATAAACGGAGTTTAAACTCGGATCGTAGTTTAAACCACAACTGAAATACCGGCCCTAAGTCATTCGGCACCCTGTATATACGTATATCATAGATTGTACCTATGACTATTTTCCTGACATTGAAGTCTATTAATTTTTATTGTAATTCAATATACATATAGTAACTGTTTTACCCTTTCAGACCCGACTTTATTTGGCTGATGGAAAACATTATTTTTTTTTAAATTTCGTATTACTGTGCTATAAAAAGTGTTTTTGGTGAGTTTCATAATTTTTTGATTTCTAAATAAGAAAATACAGCTAAGTAAACTTTAGTTGACCTAATATATAAACCATTATAAAACGAATGATAACAGATTTAAACAGGTAATTATTATTCGTAGACCAAGTTTAGTACGATAACAACTAGCAAAAAAAATTATGCATTTATATTGATATTTAGCTGAGTTATTCTTAACTAAAGTTATACTTAAGTATAAGCTGTTTGACAGGGGAATGATTTTATACACTTTTTATTTTAATTAATTTATTATCCTAGTTTATGTTACTCATAGAACATTTTTTATATTTTTATTGAATTCCTTGTGGTTCTTTCATTAAGAAATGATTGCTATCTAACATATAAGTTTGTCACCAACTTCAAAAATAATTAATAAACGTAGGTACACTATAGTGTACCCTGGGTCTGAAAGGGTTAAAATGACTGAAAAATATTTAATCTTTTTGAGATTTTTATCAGTGATATTTTTCTAATTTACAATTTTTGTTTGTCATACTATTTGTAATTTGTCAAACAAAGTTCAAATGATTTTTATATTTATTTTATTAATAATTAATGCCTGACTGAAGACACTTTCAATAACAACAAAAAATATCGCAAGAGTAAATCCCGACTTTCAATTACGAAGAAGTACATATCCAATTCTAATTTATTATAATTAAATAAATTAAAATCAGCGGCGGCTTGTCAGAGTAGGCAAGGAGGTTTCGGGATTTGTTTATTAATAAATATCTGTTGTTTACTCTAATAAGAATTTCTCCTTTATAGAATACTAAACCGGATTATCGGATCATCAACAATCCGATCATTATCAAATTCAAAGCCTGGCGGATTATGTCGCCACACAGGGTTCGCCACATTACCCCCCACCTAGTGAGATTGTTATCGAAGATGATGCGGTGTAATTACTTATCGAACGATATTTTAAGGGGTAAATGTTTTCGGGAAACGAACTTTTCGTCCAGATCTTGTTGTTCGTTCAGCTATTGTTTCCATAGGCGTTGTATCCGGTATTTCTTGTTTGTGTGATTACGTAAGCGGATTTTACTCGTTCAATTGTAACTACTTGTTCTTTCTTGTGAATCAAAATTGTAAAGGTTTTTTAATTTCGCTTTACTACTTGGTACGGCCCACTATGTGGAGGTTGTAGTGATTTTCTAACTGTGTCGTTTCTAAGAAAAACGTGTGTGCAATCATTCAGATCTTTTGAGATAAACTTGTTGATATGTTCGCGTAGTCTTTCAACTGTTTCTGTGGTGCTAACAACTTCCTTGCTTGCTGTGAAAAATTTTCCCGGTAGACGTAGTCCTTCTCCGTATACCATCTCAGATGCGGTTGCCTTTAGGTCATCTTTAAATGCTTATCGAATTCCTAATAATACAAATGGTAAGGCTTCGGTCCATGATGGATTCTCGTGACTCATTATGGCAGCCTTAAGTTGTCGATGAAATCGTTCGACCATTCCATTTCCTTGTGGATGGTAAGCTGTAGTTCGAATGTGTTTGATAACAAGCAGGGTAGAGAGATTTTTGAACAGATGCGACTCGAATTGTCTCCCTTGGTCGGTGGTTACTCGTAAAGGTACTCCAAACCTTGCAATCCAATTGTTTAAAAATTCTCTTGCAACTGTTTCAGCCGTAATGTCTTTGAGTGAAATTGCTTCGGGCCATCTTGAGAAACGAGCAATGCACGTTAGTAAATACGTAAATCCATTTGATATAGGTAGTAGTCTTTGCGCCGGGATGTGACAAACCGTGTAAGTTGTTAAAAACTTGTGCTCGGAATGGCTGCGTTATGTATGGACGTGGGGCGCTGGTAGAAGTATCACAGTAAATGCTAACCTTATGTTCAGGAAGGTATATTTTACTTAGTCTTAATGATGTGTTTGGGTTATTTAGGAATGTTTTCATTTCGGAATCAATATTTTGTGATGCGGATAAGTGGTCGTAATTCAGAGCGTGTAAATTAAAGTTATTAATGTTATCGAGTCGAGATAGGGTATCTGCGGGGATGTTTTCCGTACCTTTTACATATTTGATGTTGGTGGTAAACTGTCCAATGTAGTCAAGGTGACGAAATTGCCTTGGTGTGCATTTTTCCAATTTTTGTTTAAACGCGAAAACTAGTGGTTTATGATCGGTGAATAAAGTGAAATCGCGTCCTTCTAGTGAGTGCCGGAAATGTTTGATGCCCTCATAGGCTGCGAGTAATTCCCTATCGTAGGCGCTGTATTTCGTTTGTGCTTGATTAAATTTTTTTGTGAAAAATCCTAAAGGTTGCCAATGATTGTTAATCATTTGTTGTAGAACTCCACCCATTGCGTCGTTTGTAGCGTCTACCATTAATGATAAAGGTGCGGTTGGTAGAGCGTGAGCCAAGAGTGTGGCTTTTGCTAATGCGTTTTTTACATTTACAAAAGCCGCTTCGGTTTCGTCAGACCAATCAATTCTTATATTACTTGATTTCTTTCCAACTAATAATTTGTTTAATGGACCTTGAATAGATGCTGTATTAGGTACAAAACGTCGGTAGAAGTTAAACATTCCTAAAAATCGGCGCAGTTGTTTCACAGTTGTTGGTTTTTCGCTGGATATAATTGCTTCCACTCGTTCTTGCAACGGTCTTGTTCCGTTTTTATCGATTGTATGCCCCAGGAAAGTAACTTCATTTTTTCCAAAAATGCATTTCGAGGAATTAACGATAATTCCGTCCTCTTGCAAACGTTTAAATAATTGATGAAGATGTTGGACGTGTTCTTCAGGAGACGTTGAAGCGACTAGTAACAAAAATCCAAACTTCGTATAACTTCGTGTATAAATCGTTGAAACGTTTGGCCTGAATTTCGTAGACCAAATGCCATGCGCGTGAATTCGAATAATCCAAATGGAGTTATAATGACAGTTTTGTGGATATCGTCAGGGTGAACAGGTATTTGATTATAAGCTTTGACCAAATCAATTGTAGAGAATATTTTCTTACCCGCAAGGGATAGTGGGATAGCAATCGTGGATAGTTCTAGCGTTAAGTGCACGGTAATCTCCGCGTGGCCTCCAATCACTGTTCTTTTTCTCAACCATATGTAATGGAGAGCTCCAGTTGCTTTTCGATGGTCGTATGATGCCTTGTTGTAACATGTAGTCAAATTTTTTCTTTGCGAGTTGTAGATGATCAGGGGCGAGTCTTCTTGGTTTGCAAGTTACTAGATGTCCGGGTGTTGTTTCAATGCGATGTACAGTGGTGTGAGTCTCAGTTTTGTTAGCTAAATTGGGATTAGTGAGTAAAGGATAGGATTCTAATATTCGATGGTATGGATTGCTTGTGTTAACTGTTCGAATATTGGGTTGCTCTACTTGATAAACTTTGCGCTTTGTATGTAATTTGGTAGAGGCATCAATCAGTACTTTATCGTGTATATCTGGGATCAAATGGAAATGGTGTAGGAAATCAACACCAATGATTGCTTTATTAACATCAGCAATCATAAATCGCCAAACGAACTTTCGACGTAATGAAAAATCCAAATACAGTGTGACAAAACCGTAGGTATTTATAGACGAATCGTTTGCCGCGTATAATTTGAAATCGTGAACTGTGAGTTTTTTTCGACATAATGATTTTGGGAACACACTAATGTCTGCTCCTGTGTCGATAAGAAACTGAGTTTTTGTACTAGCGTCGGTTATGAATAGGCGGCTTGGTGGCTTTTGAGGATCAGTAGCCGCATTCACTGATCCATCGCAAAGTTTTCCGATCGTTTGTAATTACATGGAGGGTGGCATTGACGAGCCCTATTTCCGAAACGTTCGTGGTAATAGCAAATTGTTGAATTTACTTGATAGCTTGTTTGGAATCTGTTTTTGCTTTGGTTTCTACTTGTGCTTCTACTTCTATTTCTATTTCTATTTCTACTTCTCATTTCTGTTCGTAGTTGATTGATTTCTTGCCGTAAGAGTGTAATTTCGTTCTGTTCGGATTTAAAGGTGCTTTTTGATGTTCCGGCCGATGCTATGTATGTGTTTGTATTCGTATTGTGAATTCTATCGGCGATGTTTGCCATTTCTTCTACATTTTTACTTTCTACAGCTGCCAGTATTGTTTGCGTGTGTGTAGGTAAACGACCAAGCCAAAGTGTTTTCAGTAATGTCTCGGGAATGGTATTTGCGAGATTTTGCATGTGGCGTAAAAACTGTGATGGTGTTCTATCTCCGATCTCTTCTCGCTCAAGTAATTGTCTTATCTTGTGCTCTTCTGACGCTGATAACCTTCGGATTAATTCAGTTTTTAATTTTTCGCCACACAGGGTTCGCCACAGAGGCTTAGACTCCCTTGAAATTAAAATTTTCAAAAAGTAAATACATATCCAACAAATAACTTGAGAAATCGCAGAAGCCTAGATAATACATCCAGATAGTTTACCCATCACCTATACCGCAAAATTTTATTGTGATATGATAATATTTTGGAAATTGCTTCGAAGAGATTTTTCATCATCAGACATAGACTATGCATCGACTGAAATCTCTGGTTTCCTAACTTCTCGAAGCAAAATTCACGGGTTCAACTTACATTTCATATAATTCTTACATACTTCGCTAAATATCAGGCTGCTGGCTCAAGGGAAATAAAAAACAAAACAAAAAAATTGTGATTTTACCGAAAAAAACTGTATTTGGATGAAAATTCAAGATATTATAGTATATAGCTATGGCAGAAGAAATGTATCGATGGACAACGTTTTCAACGTTACTTACAATTATAAATTAAGTGCTTTAATTAAAAGATCATATGGCACTGACTATTAACATAGTCTGTTTCTGTTAGTTTTTAATTAACTCTGTACTTTTCTATTTACGTAATAAAGCATATTGTAATCTAGTAAAAAATTGAATTAACATAATATTTCCCGAGATCTGTGTTTCCATAGAAATTGTTTGAAATTATTTTTAGAAAGACATCCTAGTTTTTGCCCACTATTACGGTCTGATGCGTATACCGATTAACTTGAAGTTTGGCATAGTGATTCCAGCTAACTTAAAGAACTGATTACATTTTAGTTTATAACTTCATTTTACGCCATATTAAAAATTAATTAAATTAATATATCAAGTTCGATACTGTTAAATATTGTAAAGGATAAGAATAAAAATTGAATCAACGAAAAAAATTTTTTTAAGTCTAAGACATACTAGCAGACGTCTCATTGGTCGGTTTATTTATATTCAATCAATCAGCAGTGAATTATAATCTATAAACGGTAGGGCATCTAAAAGTGACATCTGACAGCATACCCGACCTGGGTGTTACAATTTCAAAATGTGAGAAACATTCTTGATTTTGGATTTTAGGTAGAAGAGCAGGAAAGGATCCTCACGTGCACTTGCGCTGCTCCATTGTACATCCCAATTGCAGGATAAATTCGAGTATTTTGGCAGGAGGAGTGTCACAGATTCTGCCTCCTAGCATGATAGCGCTCGTTGATGCTAGAGCGGACTGTGACAAAGCACATGCTCCGTTGTTTCATCTGATCTGTTACATCCTTAACACCTGAGATCATCTACAAATCCCAGAGTGTTAAGAGTTGGCAGTGTCCAGTTAAGATCTCAGCAATTGCCCGAAGATTGACTCTGAACAGCTTCAAATAATATTTTGAATGTTTTGAGTACTTGAGTAATAATAGAGCACATAATTGAGTTCAACAGGATATTGAGTTTCCTATCGAATATATACATAATTATGTAGGGGAGATTATGTCAGTTTTAACGTACAGCAGAGTTACTCTACATAGCTGAATAATCCTCTAAGATCCGTATGCGGCTCACAGTTTCTCGCCTGTAGTTCCACAGCTTCCAGTTACGCAGACTAAGGGCAGCTTTAAATGCCATCTCATGCACATGAAAATCAAGTTCTGGGAAGCAGAAAACTCTCAATTCCGCAGTGGAAGCTGTTCGCTTCACTCCCGTTGCAAAACATTTTACCTGTACTACTTTAACTTTTTGATATCCGTTGATTTCTGTAAAATTTTACACTTTCCGGATTCGAACCGGGTACCTTAGTCAGCTAACATACCAGGACAATGACCGTTTCTTATCCCTCGTAAAATATTTAAACAACTAGTTTGAATGTGATGCATAACAACAAACAAACAACAAACAATTGTTAATATTTAAAGTAGCAATTAATATTTTTAATTTTATAATAGCCATAAAGATAACATGCCTACCTCTTTATTAAAACAAAGCCCTATTATATATTAACAATTCATCACTATTTTTTCAAGGTAGTAGCATTGTAAGTAGTGGGGCTATGAGAAAACCAGTTCACTTTTTAAATGTTTCAAAAGTTCAAAGTTCTAAGGTAAAAAGTAATAATTTTTAGAAGTGTAAACAAGGGATTGCATACGAGTACAGTGGAAAATGAAGAAAATACTGTTACTAAATAATATGATGTGGGTCATGATGAAGAAGAAGAATGTAAATTACCACCCCAAGTTGATCTTGCTGATATTGAATTAACTAGAAAAATTGTCAAACGTAAGTAACAATTAGAACTACAACGTGATCAATAGCAATACAAAGGTCTGCAGAAGAGATATATAAATCTTTTGTAGATTCGATTAAAGAACTAACAGCTTATCAAAGAAATAATCTAAACAAGGAAAACTAAATATAAAATTTTATTTAGTTTTATCTTAAACCTGAGAGTACTATAAGTGAGATTACTTACTATGAGTTTAAAAGATATTAAAAATAACGATAGTAAAGGTTACACTGATAGTGTCGAGAGTGAGAAGGAAGTTAAAGATAATGCGAGTAACGATGGTGATAAAAGCAATGAACGCTCTCTTGAAGGTGAACTATCATGAATAGATAATGAATCTGACGTAAAATATTATAGAAAAGCTGACAAAATGGATGAATGATGTCACTTTTTATTACCTCTGTCTAACCCGATATAAACATATCCCAGATCAGTCTAGTGCATATAAAAATGTTTGTAATTCTTGCAATCAAATATTTGTTACCGAAAGTATTAGGCTCAGGAAGTGAGCTAGTTCTCTCACAGCTCTACTACTATTGTACAGTGATACACATAATATTAAACACTTCTTCTTATAGGAATTTAATATTTTCTTTTTACACTGTTAGTTTTATTTATTTTTTGCTTGTAAGTCACTACATCTGAGCCATCACTTTTTCATTAGATCTTCTACACTATTTCAACAATTGGCATTCTGAAATGAAATTATTATAATTTTAATTAATATTGCAGAGGGGCTCGAGGATACTTTAGACTCAATTTTGCACTGTGGCGATGGGCAAGACAAAATAAAACTATAGAAAATGAATTTTCTTTGTTGGCCAAACGACAACCAGATAAAATTGCCTTTTACTTTGAAGATCAAGCTTGGACATTTTCACAAGTATGTAACTATATTAATTATTTTCTTCTCCTTTTCTGAATAATATTTTTTAATTAAATTTATAGTCGGATGAATATATCAATAAAATTGCAAGATATTTTCAAAAACAAGGTTTTAAAAAAGGAGATTGCGTGGCATTGATTCTTGAAAATCGGCCGGAATATATATTTATGTGGATGGGATTATCAAGAATCGGAGTTATTACAGCTTTAATTAATACAAATTTAATTAATGATCCATTACTCCATTCAATCAAAATTGTAAATAGTAAAAGTGCTATTTTTGGAACAAATTATATAGATTGTGAGTGCTAATTATTATTGCGTCAAGGGAACACTGTACATACTAATAATTTATCTGTTATAGCAATTAAAGGAATTTCAGATAAATTAGAAAATTTTAAATTGTATCAATTTAACGAAAATGAAAATGAAAGTAGGGATATACTTAAAGGCTGTGAAGATTTACGAAAGGATTTAGAAAACGTTTCTTCTATTCCCCTAGAAAACAAAGCACAATTAAACGTTAGGGACCCAATCATTTATATCTACACTTCCGGAACAACAGGTTTGCCAAAAGCAGCCATAATAACAAATTTAAGGTGAGTTGCATAACATATTTTAGATTTTATTATGTAAGTATTGTAAAAATGTTTTTTTAATAAGTAGTTTCGTGATTCAAAGCTAACTTTCGCATTCTAGCAATCATACAAATTGTTAGTATATCAATTGACGACAAAATGTTGACTGCGTTACTTAACATCCGCAAATTAGTTTCAATAAATTTGTAACACTTACCAATCAGCATCTTCAAAAGATCTATTTACACACGTCAATAATGCATTATTGTTATTTCTAGATTTGCTTTCATGTCGATGGGTCTATATTACATGACAAATCTGAAATCAAATGATATAATTTATGGGCCTCTACCGCTGTACCACTCCGCTGCTTGTATCGCTGGTTCTGGTCAAAGCTTAGTAAAGGGTTTAACTTTTGTTATAAGGAAAAAGTTTTCCGCATCCAACTATTGGAAAGATTGCGTAAAATATAATTGTACAGTGAGTTGAGCTGGTTAGGTCCTTTCGTTTTCAACATTTTTTAATAATTTGAACTTTCAGGTTGCACAATATGTTGGAGAAGTATGTAGATATATTTTGGCTGCCCAAGGTAAATCGGAATCGGTGAAGCATTCTGTTAGAGCAATATACGGAAATGGATTGAGACCACAAATTTGGTCGGAGTATGTTAATAAATTTAATATTAAGGAAGTGTTCGAATTTTACGGCGCAACTGAAGGAATTTCCAATATGAGTATGTATTTAATTTTATTACTTTTGATAATCTTTACTTGATAATTGTTTATATTTTAGTAAACATCGATAATAAGGTTGGTAGTATTGGATTCATTCCAGCGTTCTTTAAATGGCTGTATCCTATAATATTAGTCAAGTGTGATGAAACGACCGGAGAACCTATTAGAAACAGTGATGGGTATTGTATTACGTGTAAAATTAATGAACCTGGATTAGTTATTGGACGAATTAATCCAAAAAAAGAACTGTTGAATTTTAAAGGCTATATTGACAAACAAGCCACCAATCAGAAAATTTTGAAAAATGTATTTACCAAAAATGATTTATATTTTAATTCTGGAGATGTTTTGGTGGGCGACGAATTTGGATATTACTTTTTCAAAGACAGGCTTGGAGATACATTTAGGTTGGTGGCATATTTTTAGTAATAGTATTGTTTTACGTTGTCGTAATTTTTAGATGGAAGGGTGAAAATGTGTCAACATCTGAAGTTGAAGCCGTCATTAGTAATATTGTTCAATTGAATGATGCTGTAGTGTATGGAGTTCAGGTAAAATATCTAAAACTTTAAATAAACATAACTATTTAACCTTAACACTTTTAGATACCACATTCAGAAGGTCGAGCTGGTATGGCAGCAATAGTTGATTTAAATGGAAGTTTAAATGTTGATTCTCTAAGTGAAGGCTTAAAACAAAACTTGCCAGGTTATGCGATTCCTATATTTATAAGAATTTTAAAATCAGTTCCAAAAACTGGAACATTTAAATTAAAAAAGTATGAATTGCAGTCGGAGAGTTTCAATGTCAATAAGCTAAAAGATAATTTATATTTTTATAACTCAAAATTAAGCAAATATGTTCCTTTAACGACGGAATTATATGACAAAATTGTCAGTGGGAGTATGAGTGTTTAATTTCAATTATTTGATTGGGATCACCTGCACGAAAAACTGTTTTTTTTTCTCTACAGAACACCCAAGGTTCCCAAGTAATTGAAATACTGAAGTTAAATACTGAAGTTAAAAGTTGCCTTAGATTTAAATTTTTTAATAAAATATATTTGCAATGTTAAGTTAAGTTTGCATTATATTTTATACAGAGTTTGTTAATAAATGTTTAAAAAAAATTAAATATTATTTTTATTGATTTAATTATAAAATAATTAATTAAAATTATGACATTTATTATTTAAACTTCGATTTTATCGATGTATTTGACATAAATTAGTTAATAAAATAAACAAAAATTCACTTAAAGTCAAATACATCAATAAAAATGAGGATTTAAGGAAGAAATGTCATATTTTTTTCTATTAATTTAATAATTTGATTTAATTATTTAAGCGTCAATTGGATGAGACTGACGCTTTAAGATTAAGGGTAATTATCTAAGTAAACGAAATAATAAACAATATAAAATTATATAATGTTAGGAAGTTAGGAATCAAATGCAGAAAGCTAATTAATCAATGAGATATCCTCATTCTGGTGTAATGCTTTCGACTTCTAAATGATCTTCTATTTCTTAAGTCCTAATTCGCAAACAAATTCACAGCTAAATATATCTAGATTCTTCTGTTAGCAAATTAATGGTTGGATTAGAATGAACTCATAAAAAAGGTTTATTTGTATAATTCTTAATTAAAAACTTCGTTTTTCAATTTTCCAGATCACTTTTCAATGTTTAGCCGTTCTGCCAATGTTTATAGTATAAGAATCTATAACTACTTTTTGACATCGATTCCGAACGATACCTAATATTTTGTTACGAATTTTTATGGTAATAATTAAAAAAAATCTTGCAGACTTTGAGTTTAACTCTCAGGAATAAGTTCTTTCCAACTAATTCAAAAGGTAGATTCAAGAAGACTTGCACCTCTTGGTGCTACTAACATTTTTTTTTAAATTCTACAAAGTGTAAGTCTGTTCTTCAAATGCCTTTCAAGACCTAGTTATAAGTAAAAAGTTTTTTTGCTTTTTTTAGCAAAAACTTTTATTTCTGTAACTTTAACGTAATTGCAATTCTACAACTCTCAAATCAAACAAAGCAATAAATCAATTAACAATATCATAACTCAATTAATTTTAACAAACAATGAAATAATTTACATATAAACAATAAAAACACAAATCAATTTCTTTCACTAATTGTAAGTTTAATTTAATTAATTTATGAAAACAAAAGAGGATTGTAGATAAACAAATTACTCAATCAAGATATCTAAATATACGAGGTTGGATAAAATAAAATTTCTGTTGCCATCTTGTGAATGAAAAAAATTAGCTTAATTACAATCAAATTGAATTAAGAAATGGAGATTCCTGCTCTCTTAGACTTGTGATTTTTAATATAAATCTTATTACTATGGGAATGTTTTTACAAATCAACTGGTTTTCAAGTTTTACATAAAAACAGAGACTTTTGCCCTTCTGAGTTCATGCAGTTGTGTCAATCGTACAACAGAGATGTTTTTGGCAAATAAAATAGTTCTTTCATCTATTACATTCAACCTTTGTTATTTATTTACCTATTATTTATATAGCTCATTAACAAAACGATTGACTTTGAGTAGACGTAGCTTACGTCGCTAATTCGCTTTATTATTAATATTAGTTCGCATTTTTGACTTTTTCTTTTTTTTAAATCTGGTTATAGTTATTACGAGGGTTGCCTTTTAAGTTTCGGGAATGCAGTAGGTACAAGAACAAATATTTTTTTAACTAAATTGGCTTTATAATTTAAACACCTTTTTCAACGCTTCAATCGCTTCTTCAGTCGGCTGGTGTTTAGTTTTGGGCTTTTGGGCTCATACGCATAAGTCTACTAAATATTAATGAATAAGAATACCGTTAAAAATGTCAAACTTTACGATAGAGACGTCAATTGCCAGATGGCTGCACTAGTATTGCTCATTCCCAACACTTAAAAGGCAACCCTCGTAACATGTGAACATATTTTACAAATTATTATTTTTTACATGTCAGATAAATTAATAATTGAAAATTATTTCGTATGAAAACAATATGCAAATTACAGTACAGTCTCGGTAATTCCAACACACACTAATCCTGCCATCATCCAGTAATCCCAACAAAAGAATAAAATCTCAGTAGTCCGCACAAATATTTATAATCCGAACACAACTAATAAAATATTCAGATTATAGAAGATAGTTTTAACGTTTGTTTAAGATGGGCATGTGAAAATGATGTCCCATCTCATCGGGGCCTATTTTTAACTAAGTTGGGCCCTATGCTTTAGCAAAGTTTCGGGCCCCTTATATTCAAGTGTAACTAATAGCATCCAAGGCCTAATTTTTGAGTTATTTTATCAGTATTTCAGACCCCCCGGATTCCCACTTACATTTTGTGTCTAAACCAGTTTTGTAATAGCTGCTAAACTGAAGCTTATCGGATTTTTAAAACAGATTTTAGGAATTTCTATAGCAAAATAGGTAATTAATTATTATTGAAACTTCTAAATTTGGTTGTAAAGCTTTATTGAGATTTAGTTCAGTTGCTACTATAAAACTGTTTTGTGGCAATCCGGGGGGTCTGGGGGTATGAAATACCTCCTAGTGTACCTTTAGCTCTTTGTTAGCGCAGCAAAATCAATGCTGGGAGTATTCTACGATTCCCATACATTAGAAAAAATTAAAAAGGAACTAGAAACTGACCTATTAGCCTGTTGGCAGCTCTCTGCAAGCTCACAGAAAAATTCATACTATTAAGGTCCGCTTTTACAATGGTCGGTTAAATATGATAAGATGTAACTTAAAAACCTCATAGGGCTTGAAGCGGAGGGTCTTTCAAGTGAGTAAGTTTCTAAGTTCACGCACTTGGTAAAAATAGCTCTGATTTAGAACAGGAAATCTCAAATTTAAAAATTTTGGAATAATTCACAAATAGAATAGAGTGCACTGGGGGGTATTCCATACCCCCAGACCCCCAGTTACATTGTTTTGTGTTTTTAAAGCTTTAGTTAAATTTTAAGCAAAAGTAAGAAAACTGGTTCTGCTGCCAAAACCACAAGTAATTCTACATTTGCATGTCTCAGAAGTATGTATGCAGCTTTTGGTAGACCAGGGGGTCTGGGGGGTATGGAATACCTAAAATTAAGGCTAGGGGTATTCTACGATCTCCAGGCATCAAAAAAATTCAGAAAAAAAGTTACTATAAGTTTTTTTTTTAAATTTTTGAATCTTGATCTGGCTTACGCCCTAGGCAGTTGCCTAGTTTCCCTAGTGCCTAGCGCTGGCCCCGATCCTAACGAATAGTATGGTTTTCGCTCAGGACACCCCACAATCAAAAATACCATCAGACATTGTACATAACAGGGTCAAAATTTTAATCTATTCCCATGGCCTATTTTTAACTGAGTTAAAATGTAACCACTAATAATAATAATAATAAAGGCCCAATTTTTGGGTTATTTTATCAGTATTTGATTTTTATTTTACGATTTTATGCTCTCTCTCTGGGCCCCTCTGGTTATTGGACCCTAGGCACGTGCCTAATACGCCTAGTGGTAAAATAGGCCCTGCATCTCATAAAATTTTTTGTATGATTAATTAAAAGAAGAGCAATTAAAAAGAAAATGGTTGCGAAGAAACAAACCGTAATTTCAAACTATTTTTCAGAAAAATAATTTTATGTTTTCTAAGCACCGTGCCTATCCGTTACCAGATGTTAGCGATCATCTTGGCTGAACCCACAGATTTTGGGCTTTAGATCACAGCAGTGTATTTTAATTTCGTTTTTTAACTTGCTCCAGTAATCCGAACTTCTCTGTATTTCTCGGATGAGAATATACCTCTCATTAGGATGAGGCCGGGTTTCTATTAGTTCGGATTACCGAGACTGTACTGTAGTTGAATTAGTTTGCTACACTTGAATTCGAGTGTTTCGAAATTCTGTTTCTCATCAGGCAAACCTGGAATAATATTTCTAACGCGGACAGTATTCAATTCAATTAAATAGAAGATAAAAGTCAAATTTATTTGATATTTCTTTAAAATAAAATTTAGTTTAAAATCTGAATTTAGTAATTTTGCTGTAATTTTATTTCGTGTTCTTTTGGTATATCATATAACTTTTGTAGGAAAACCCTCAAAGTGGGAACCAGCATAACGGAACAGGTCTTTAGTTATGTTTATTATTTTATTTATATTGTATTTATACAATTTACATACCTATATTTCTAACAAAATTTAACAATCTTAACAAAAAATAACGATAATCTGTAGTGTATCCGCCATTCTTAAACCATTGTTTATACAAAAATGCAATAAATCAATCAATTTGCTCATTTGGCAATATTGCGTAAAACAATAATTAGAGCTGGGGAATCCCCGAATCAAACATTTTCAGGTCGTGCAATAAACTAAGTACATTTTTCATATGTTTACACTCAAAAATTTCAAAATTGGTAGAAATTGCAAAAGTTCAATTTTTGATGTCATTTCTGAACAATGCCATTAATGCATTGTGCAACATAATAATTTTTGCCAATATCTCCATTTTACATGCAATTTTACTGTTCACCATTTTGAAGTATTTTAATTAATCCTTCAATGTTATTATTTTTTATTGCAGTTCTGCAGTGATTAATCATAGTAGACGATTTTTGACCAACTAAAATTAGAAAATTATTGATAACCTTATAATTAATTCCTTTGTTGATGGCGTAAATTTCAGCTTCCGACACTCATACGATTACTTACCTCTTAGCCTGGAAGCTTTTTGTATGATTGAATTAATAGATTTCATTGCTTCCATTCCCTCCTGATAATTGGCTAATCGAATATTATATTCATTGATCAGTTCCATGTTTAATATATTTAAATCATTATAATATTTTCCGGTTTCATTTCTATTTGGCAAAAAAATTGTAGAATAATGATTTTTGTGCTGGAATACTTACATGGCATTAATACGACTGTCTTCAGCCCGAACTACAAGATTACGAATTTGACCTAACCTATCTGCAATATCAGTTCCCAACCTAAGTCTAGAATCTTGTATTTTTGCCAAAGTATCCATTAATTTTACTATCCTTTTTTCCTCTTCTGGAAATTGACATGTTGACTACAACCAATTTATGCTAGATATTGAAATTCTATTATTTTGCATTTTTTTTACCTGTAGAGATTGTAAGTTACAAAAAGTAGCCAAAGACTGTATTAAATCAGCGGCTAGAAGCAAATTACTGGTATAAATTGTGGTGTTGCCTGAAGATTCAAAATTTAATATCAAATCAGAGCAATCTCTTAGACATTTTAAATTCAATTTAATGTTTGATCCACTTTCGTATTCCAAATCATTTGGTAATAAAAAGTTCTGATTGACCCATATACAAATTCTTTGTAACCTTTCGTTTAACTGAAATTCGACGTAACTTCCCATGCTGTTTAAATTTTCTTCACTTATTGCGTACATTGAAAACCTTGGAAGCTGTCGAGTCAATTCAAAAACGTGAAATTGGTGACTGGTTGGATAACCAACTAATGCCTAAAGTTATAATTTAAAACAAAACGTAAAACTGGTTTACTTCTTACTTTAATGTGAATATCTATGGGAATGTCTTTTGGCAAAACAATAGGAACATTTAGTTCTGAACTTAATTTTGAATTTGAAGGATGCACTACACTGGTTTCACCTTTGAAAATACCCTCCGCAAATACAATAACGGATTTGATTATTGTATGGTTATTAGTCGATACCGAAATTTCTACATGTGGCTGAAATATAGAACATCTATTATTTTAAATAGAAAGATGTATTTATTTATAATTATTACCTTAGATTTATTTTCTACGTTTGTTGATATACCAATTTGTAACCGAGTACTTGCAGGTATTACACCGTCTTCGTAGCTTCCAAAATCTTCTCCTGTGTACTCGTTGTTATATTTGGTATTATTTTCGTATTGTCGCAATTCCAATAAAAGTGATTGCTTTTGAGACAATAAATCTCGAACAATGTCTTGCTCTGATACTCCTCCGGAAGAAGTTGATATTGTTTTGGTAGTGGTATATCCCCTAACTGAAATCCATTATCAAAATTATTTATAGTGTGTAATTATTAATTAGGTAAGTGGTAAGTGTGTATAGACCATCGGATAAAATATCCGTGCTCTCTACTGATAAGTTTGATTAACTTTTTTTTGTTTTAAGTATTAAATAAATGATACATTTTGACAAAACATCTACATATAATTTTTAAATTTTCAATTACCTTCTCCTTCAACGGTTAAACAAATAAGATCTGTTTTTCCGATTGACCTATAGTCGGCTTCGACAATACCAGCAACGCTGTGTACTAAGGAATCTTTCAGCAAGACTTCCCCTGTTTTAATAGATCTGCAATCAATTTTTCCATTAGACCACCCAGTAATTAATTGCGGCGTTCCCTGTCCCAACAAATCGTAAAAGTGTATGGATATAGCAAAATTTTTTGACTAAAACAAATATATTGCTAAAATATTATAAAAAAAGAAATTGTTTGCATTGTGGTAAACCTTTACACGCCACAATCTAACTTCTTGTTCATAAACCCCAACAGTTCCGTTAGAAACCGAATACGCAAATCTACTCTCCGGTAAACTGATAAGACCAGTCACGATTTCAGTTTCAACATTTTCTGCAATAATTTTATCTCCTTTAAAAACGCGAATATTAAAATCTTCTGAGCTAACAATTAACTGCAATTTTTAAAAATTAACGATGAGTTTTATATTCGAAACGAATTTGGTTTACTTCATTTAATCCGTTTTTATTAAAATCTAATAATGTTAAACTGGTCACGACATCTCCAATTGCTGTCCAAAATATTTCATTTCCCAAATGATCGACTCCGTGAATGGAAGAATTACCTCCAATTAGAACTACGGCTCCTTTATATTCTGAGAAATTTCCAACGGTAACGGCTTTAACACCATCTTGACATTCCTTGTAGAAAATATCTCGATTGTCGTGTACATGATATGCTAAAATATGAGTTGGAGTTCCTAAAAATAAAGTTACTATCAAGTTAAACGGATGACCTATCTTAAGGTATCATTTCGTTTATCTCACTATGGTTGCACCGATTATTTGCATAAAAAACGTTAATATGAATAATTATTTTATTTTTTTGTGATTATATAAATTCAACTCTTGACCATGCAAAGTCGAATAATTATATTTAATGAAAAATACCTATAAGCAATATATCTTTATCATCATTAGGCAGTAGCTTTCCGGCTGCTAGAGCAGTGATGGATTGATTAACTGTAAGTGTTGCTATTTCTCTATTTGTTTCTGACCATATAACCCGGCCAGTGACTGCAACAGATCTTCTGTGAGGACTATGTATCAATACCTAGAGAAAATATATTTAAGTAAAAGCTAACATGTTTGAATTTAAAAGTTTTAATTGTTTCAAGTTATGTATTTTGAAAAATACCTTATCTGCAGTGGTTGCTGCTGTCAAACATGGATGGGTTCCATCATATTTTCCAATTGTCACTAACCCAGGTGCAATTTTATAGTTTAAATCCAAAGTAAAAACCGGTCTCACAAGTTTATCCATTTTAAAAAAGGATATTTACAATTGTAAAATAGTACCATTAATTCTATATTGACAATATTTAGAAGAAACTGGTCTGTTAAGTTAAAACTCCAAAGATCGATTTGTTGGTATAGAAATTTCCATAACTACTGGGAGCTTTTGCAATCAATAACTAACATTGCGTATGCTGATAAAATACAAGTATTATAATTAAAATATTTTATTTTTCAAAATATGCTTAATGCAACTAGCATCATTTATAAAAATATTTTCTGATTTATTTTTAACAACTACATAATAAACACTTACAGCCTAAAATTTATTTTGAAGTATACTGTTTGATTCAAAATTATGTTAGTAACTCTACAACGATACATTAATAATAGTAAGTCGAGTATCTTTAAATAAACAATAATAATGATAATTTAATTAAATAAATATGTAAAGTAAATAAGCTTAATACTTTCAAAAAATAAATAATTTTTTTTTTGGCAAATTTTAATATCGTAAAATAAGTCGTCGATGATTAGGTACTACATATAATATTAGAAAGTAATTGGTGCAATCGTAATTTGAAAAACAAATATAGGAGGAATTTTTATAGTTCTGCATTATTTCAATAATTTAGTTTAAAATTTTGCAACCAAAGTCGATAATTATCCATTAGTGGCAGTTTAAGTAACACAGATCGTTTTTTTTTAGTTATTTTTAATTTTATCGTTTATAAAGTAGAATAAATATCGGCAGATATTTGTAAGGTGGTTTAATGGCACAAAATCGTAGCTATATTAATATTTCTTGTAATATCTTTCATCTTATAAACCGTATACATCACTTTTGCTTACTGGGTCAACGGTAAGAGACCAAGCTGCCAAGACGAACGATTCTATTTCGCATTCGTTGCTACCTCGAATTATTCTGAAATAACCATTTTCGCCCCAATCTTCACCCCAACTATTGGCGACTTTCTGAAATTAGTGTTAGTATTAGATCCAGGAGGTATTAATATAATTTAATTGTGTTACTCACCCAATACTTTCGAACTCGACCGTAATAATCTTGTTCTTCGCCCCAACCGACAATTCTTACTGAGTGATATCCAGTTCTATCGACAGCAGAAATATCGGAATGTTTATAAATACCTCCTTGATAAGTGAAGAAGTCGTGATAAACTTTCATGGTTGCTATAAAATACTAGTTGTAGTCTTACAAAGATACAGTTTTTCTATATCAACCTACCTTGTACAGGTCCGGATTCGGTAATTTCAAACATAATGTCGGTTTCGTTATTTATTCTATATGCAGGTCCCGTTCTATATTTTTCTTTTCTGTCAACATTGAATGGTGGTATACATCTTGCCGAAAGAAGATTTCCAATACGTGGCACGCGACACTTTTCGTTGTATCCAGTGTAGGGATAACAAGTTTCATCGACAACTCTAAAATTTTATAATGCAAAATTTTTGGCTACATAAAATCAACTGAAACTCACCCATATCTGCCTAAGAAAAGCCAGGCTTTATCCAAATATCCACCGTTGCAACTTTGCTGACCTCTGTTATTGCAAGATAACAGATTTTGTGCACTCAGTTCTACCTTTTCCAAACCTTTTGAATGTATAGCAAATCTGTTATAAAAAAAATTAATAATAGGACAAATATTCAGTTTTTTCTCAATTTACCTATCGGAAGCTGTAGCGACGGTTGAAATTGCCCACGATGATCCACACCATCCTTGATCTTGAATGTGACTAATGTAACCGGGCCATTTTTGCGCAGCGTCAAAATGTTTCGGTAAGGAATTGGGATCGTAAATCTTTTTGATTGGCATCATTCTTTTAACAAATCTATGAGGTTGGAGTGTTCCCAACCTAAGTTTGATTCCTTCTTCTAACTCCCTGCCCCAAAATTTCGAATAGTTAGTCGATGTCCATCCATACTTAATATCGTTAACTGCACTTATGATACTTTCATCCATCAAACAAATCTTCTGTTCGCATAACATTTCTACCCGTTTACCCATAGCTTCGCATTTACTAAAGAAATTTTAAATATACTATTAGAAAAATTAATTTAAAGAACATTTACCAAACGTTACAGTTTTCTTTAACTGTTTTACGATAAGGGTAATAGCTTCCTTTATAGAAGCAAGATTTAATGAACTGCGATTCATCGTTATCTACTCCTTTACACACCGAGAGAAAATCGGGACAACAATCCCCTCGGGTTCGGTTGCAGAAATCGTCGCAATAACACATGGTTCCTGTAAAGAACAAGTAAATTCAAGTTTCATTATAATGTGGTAAAAATAAAAAAAAAAAACCTATTATTGGAGCAGCACATTCGTCGCGTCTGCCATCACAACATCCCACTCGCCTTTGTCCACAATAAGGACCTGGAGGTAAATCGCTATTGTCGTATTGGGCAAATATTACTATAGGAAGAATTAATATTAAAGCATAGGTCCATTCAATTTTCCTCATCTGTAAAAATAAAAGTCGTTAAAATATTACCACAATAATAATGTTGAATAGACGTAAATTTATCAATTATTTATATTTTTACTGCAATCAGCAGTATCGTTTGTATGAAATTTTGTATCTTTGCCTCTCCAACGTTGAACTGATGACTGCGTGCGGCAGAAAAAAATAAATTTTTATTATGATATTAATAAAAGATAATTAACTAATAAAATTTGTATAATATTCATATTTATTGCTTCATTAGAATATTTAAAGATACTAAAAATTATGTTTGAAAATTCGCTAGATGAATGTTTATTTATAAATTTTTATAAAATATATATAATTAGGTAAATTTTCGATATATTTGAAAAACGCAATGTTAAATTGTTTTTAATTTTTTTTATTTCAGGACTGTTACAAATTAGCTCTTTTATTATACAGAAAAGACGTAGGTTTCATGGTCAATGCTAAACACTAGTGATTAATAACAAAGGTGTATATTTTAATTTGGTAATAACAATAGTTGATCGATTTTTAATTTGCGTTAATATACGTAAGTAATTTATTAAAAGAAGAACTAATTGATAATTTAATTAGTGCAGTCGAATTAAATAAATTGCTATGTTTACCTTGGATAAAATATTATATTTATTTTGTAAATGAAAATATCTTTGGTAAAGGTTTGCAAAAAATTAATTAATATACAATGCGATTAATTATTAAATTATTTAATACGTAAATATAAATATAAGCTCATGAAGAATATTAATTCAATGTTCCTGTTACACCTTCTTAAATACCAAAAATAGTTCTGATCTAAATACTTGAAATATTTTTGCAATTCGATTGCATTTACTTAAGTTCATCTTAAAGTCAGTCGTATTTTGGGATGTGCAACATCTTCCAACTTGTTTACATACATTTTTTAAAACATCGACCGCAAGAATGAGAAATGTAAACAATTTATAAGTCAATTTTAGTTAACGTGATTTCCATTCAAACTTCACGTTGATTCATTAGTTATATTTTATAGTAAGAACTATTAATAAAAATATTTGCCAATTTTAATTTATTTTGTTGTTGTATTACTGTCAAGCAAGAAACAATTTTTAAATTTATAAAGTCAACAGAGGCACTTACTCCAGTTGTAATACAAATTAATAATTAATGTAAACATAAATATTACTAATGTATTGTTAAATAGTATGGCACGTGCTCTTTTAAATATGAAAAGTTCAGTTCCAATTTATTTATTATGGTACTGGTAATATTTCATTTAATTAATTTATATAGATGGAAATATCTTCATTTTTTAAACAAAGTTACTAACACAAGTTTTTCCATTAGGAGATATAAATATTCCTAGATTTTGGGAATCCCCGAACCTTCCTAAAGCGGTATAAAAACATAGAAAAAATGTTTTATTGTTGTGGAAAACTAGCAATTATTTAAATTGTTATAGTACTCGTATACTGTTTACCAAAAGTGAAAAAAACAATAATTTTTCCTATGAAAAATTGCATAGGTATTTGCTTTTATCTCACTAATCTCTAAATATTGTGATAAACTTGAAAAACAAACAATTTTATTTCTAATATCTCAAGTACTACTTCTAAGATATAGTTTGTTTTTGTTATAATTTGAATATATAAATCCTTTTGTGTAATCTCATGCAATAAATTCGTTATTTTTGCAAATGCACATAATATGTAAATGTGGGTGAAAAACAAACTTATTCTTTTTAAACCTGTTTTACTAGGTTTTTTTGGAAGTAGATACGTATTTCTAGGTTTTTCAAATTTCAAATAAGTTATTTCTGTAAATTTAATTTTAAAAGTATCATGTGGTTAAAAATGTTTTTGATTATTTATTTCAGTCGGGTTTAAAATCTGGTAAGCCACGATCCCGACAAAACAAACAGCATACAAAAAAAGGTAAGCTTATATGCTAATGCAGTACTTAGGACTATTTCGCAAATTCATATAAAATTCTGGGAGGTTAATAACATTCAAGAATGTTTTATAAAAATGCAGATCTCGTACTTTTAAGAATGCTAACCTGCTATCTAAATACTCTTTAATATTTCCTCCATAGGTTGCCAAATATAAAGTTAAATTACGTAGCATAATAATTATTGCTGCAACTAGCAAATATAGATATCAAATTTTATAAAATGACATCATTTAACATCAATAACACTAAATCAAACTAAACACTTGTAACAATAGACATTCGAGATCATTTTTAGGTCAATACAGCAATAAATTGGATGCTATCAATAAAGGGAAGTGCACAAAAGCTATTTCAAATTCAAAACTAATTAAATTATTCGAATCTTTCAATGTCTATTTAATAGCAACGGATTCTTGCGTCACTGATTCAGTTTCAGAAATTCTTGCCAAAACATCATTCTGTCATAATAAAATATGAAGTCTTAAAGAATAATTGGCAGGAGAATTAAATAAGATTTTTGAACCGTAAACAATATGCAAATATACTTGTATCCTACTATTTAAATTGATCAAAGTAAATATTGTGTGAAAATATTTTAGTGATTCAAAAACTATTTTCAGAAAGTTATTGCTCAGTTTTCATTAAGTTCATTTGTTGCACAATATTATTGTTGCTTTTGTATTTTTGTATTATATGTAACAAATCCAAAAAAATACTTGTTTAAACTCATGTTCTCAGGACTACTGTAAAAATTCGAAAAGCTGCACACAGATGAACCAATCAAAAGTATTAGTGCAAACTAAACATTGCAAAGTTTAATTTTTTTAAAAGGAATAAGTTTCGAAAGCTTTTAACTTTTGTTCCAGATTTTAATTTAAAAAAATTGGGCGAATTTTCCATGTGTTCTAAATATTGCAATGCTCTGTTTATGAACTGGTATATTTATCAAATAAAAATATAGCTATACTCCATATTATACTTTTAACTTTGTCTGATTCACAAAGTTAAAAAAGTACATTTTCTTTTGAAATACTAAACAGGTATAATTGTTATTTTTAGATATTATTCATAATATAGTAAATAATATTAACTATGATAAAATTATATTCTGGTTAAAATTAATTCAAACTATATTAGTCACAGTTGATAACCCAGAGTAAAATCAGGTGATAAGCTGCTGGTTACTTTCACAAAGCCTTTTTAATATTAAACTATAACATAGCAATTTTCTTATTTTATTTATCTTCTTTACACATTTGATTTTTTAACAATTCCATACTTTTTATTTTTCTAAAATTTTTGTTTCTTTGTAATGAAGTTTAAGCTACGATTAAAATTATAATATGATAATATGATGACTTTCAAAATGCATTTTATAATATGGTTATCGAAATGAATGATTAAATTATCCTCTACAGTACTATTCGTTTTTCCATAGGATCCGTTTCCGCTGTCAATCATATCTGTTTATCTAACAGTAGCACATTTTTTATCACAATTCACAATATTATCAATAGCTCTGAAATGGTATCGTCTATAGTAATGTGTGATTAATGATTATAATGGGTGCATACAGATTGCTTTATATAAAAGGTTTTGCCTTCTTTTTAATTCATTTTTAACAAACCATATACCGGGTATCCCCCTTTTTAAAAAATTACATTGTAAATTGGTTTCTCAGATTCCTGCTTCGCTTCTGCTTCTTTTCTGGGTGAATCCAAAATACATTGCTGTATTTTAGTTAGGATTTAATTCGCAGCGTGGAGACAATATTAGGTAATTTATAAAGGAATGTTACAATTAAAATTTTTAAACAAAGTCAATGTCAATGAATAAGGATTGGCAACAATCTTACAATTAATACAAAAATTGTACGTATTGCATTACATAAACTCGATTCTATTTAAATACGACTAGAGCATCAGCATTAAAAAATTGTTACTATTGTTATTTTGGCAATAAATATGGCCTTGCTATCTATCATTTAAACTAACGATTAAATTTCACACTTTTTTTAATTAAGAAGGTTCAAATTGTTTAAACTTAATTGCAATTAAATAAAAAATCTAATGTTACCTATTGCGGCATTATTTTCACTTTCCTACCTATTCGACTTACAAAAATAGATAATAAATAAATAAGTACAAGGCATATTTTTAGATTTACGTATAAGTGGGTTACTACATTAGTGTCCGAAATAAAACTCATTAAAATAATCGACTTTTTAAAAGCCGTGAAATTTAAACGAAATGATTTATCGAATAATTTATTTAAAAAATAAATAGTTTATTACTTTCACAGTCAATTATACCTTGATGAATTTACTAACTATTGTCGAAAATATTCAACAAAAGTACCTACCCGAGTTGGAAATATATTTTCACCACCCTTTACTTCCTATTTTATTTTTACTGAAAGGTCAAAACAACTGTTAAATTCTTAAAACTTGTTTGCTTAAATATTTAAATTAACCAAAATAGAGATATTAATGCACATCATCAACACCGTTATATCCGATTAAAGTTACCACAAAAATAAATATAAAATTGTATAGGTTTCAACTGAAATTATTTTAAATATATAATTAAAATTTTAGCTTGAAAAAAAAATTTTAGAAAGCATAGTAGATATATATTTTTTTTAGAAAATAAAATGTTAAATTTCATTTGAAAATTTGAAATATTTTTGAATTGATAGATTTGTTACCCCCCCCCCACACACGCAAACATCAGTCAAAAAATTAAACAATTCGTAAGGAATTCAAAAAATTACTTTTTATCTTAAGGAGGTAGTTAATAAAAAATTATGAATTAGCCAGTGTGAATAATATAATTTAAAAAATGTAATTTTGTTGATTTATTGTAAGTATCCTCGAGGGGATATCCTAATCCTAACAACATAAATTATGGAATAAAAATTGTTTTTGTAAAAACTTATAAAATCTACCTATTTATTATAATGTTGTAAAATTCATTTTTAAACACTACGTCAATTTTAAAATATGTTAAAAGCTTAAAAATGATTTATTTTATTATCTCACTACAGCATAGGTTATAATAAATCAATGTATTACGTATCTAAAGTGAAATTCTTCAATCACTTGCCAATTGCTTCCTCTGTGTGTAAGTTTCATATATAAAAATAACTCTTACCTACAAACATTTTTTGTCGAACGCTTTTGAGTTTACTAATTTATTATTATTAATCTAATACAATCATATTTAATTTTAAAGTTTAAAAAAAGTATATTTCCATCCTCATACTGGTTCATTAAAACCATGCTAATCAAAACAAAAGTTGTTATATTATTAATTGCCTATTCTTTAAATGGAAAGTGTAACCTTCTATGGTATCCATTCACCTATTAGTTTATCTGCAAACCACCAAGACCACTAAAGTTCATTTGCACTTACACACAATATCTGAAATCCGCAGTCTGGAAGTTCCGATCTGCTGACAATTGGTGCGTCAGTGAGTGGTCTTGATGGTTTGAATATAATAAGTTAATCTGCAGACCAGATCTGTAGTTTATCTATATAACAGCAAAATTAATTTTTTTAAATTTTTTAATTTAAATTAAAAAATTTTTTAATGAAATTATGGCAGTTGATGTAAATCAAGATCATAACCATAAATGAGCCAAAAACGTAATGCGGTCATTCGATTGGCTATTTCGATAAAGTTAGCCCCGCCCATGGCATGTCTTTATGTTATATAAGTGTTTTAGAGATTTTTACCATACTATTACGGCCAAAAACATTTAAATTGCAGTTTTTATTATTCTTAGTGCAAACGTTTGCTCTAAACGACAGATTTAAAAAATTACAAAAGTTGGGATAAATGAGTCTCTGATATCTCTGAAAAATATACTAAATATCTAAGCAGACGTACTTGGTAAAAACATCCCTGAAACCACTCGAACGCAAAAATTACAGATTTGGAAAGACAAGGTCTCTAAGCCCACGTAATTTGTAAAAAAATTCTTAAAGTGGCCCGAACTCAAACATGCAAATCATACAAAATCGAAAATTTAAAATCAATTGTTATTATCCGACAAAACGTACATACTTTTCCGTCAAAATATGAAAAAGTGAGTAATCTGATATGAAAAATTTTGTAGCCTATTTTTTTAAATTTAACAGCTCAAATTTGTATGCATTTACAGGCCCTCCTTATCCTTACATCCTCCTTACACAGGAGACGATTGATCCAGGAGCGCTTAAATAACGAATAATGCTGAAATGCGCAATTTGAGGACTCAAATCTATTCAATAATTAATTATTGTATTAATTAATAATTATAATTTATTTATTATAATTTATTAATTTTATTTATTTATAAATTGAACATATTGGTGGGTAAATCTTTATTAGCTCTCTTGGAAAATGTGCTTTTCATCGAATGGTTCAATTTTGCCTGCTTAAAGAACTACGATCACCAAAAATATTTTAATTTTTGACTAAAATCGTAAAACCTTTTATTTGACATTCAATTTTTTTGAATATTTAAAAATCCTTTTCTTATGACTTGTAAGTATTAAGTTTTCATTTTATAGTGCTATTTAAATTTCTATGCAACGTTGGCATCTCCATCTCTGTAAATCTGCTTATTTTATGGACATTTTTAAACTTCTGGCTAAATAAACCATAAATCTTGAAAATAATAGTTTTATTGATCATCAAAATTAAAATTTCTGTTTATTTTCAATAATGCAAATGCAAAAGCAAATTGCCAATAAAAATTTTAAAAATAAGGAAGTTAGAAAGTTATTTTTGATTAGGTATATAAATTTCAAAATATTGGACTATGGTTTGCTTTTGCCAAAAGCTCTTCGTTTGGAGATATACAATAGATGCAATCGATTTATGTATGCTAGTTTTCCTGGCTTTGTTTCCCAAACCGAATGAAATACTTCATATTAATACAATTTATTGGCAAAATCCAAAAATATAATTTATGTGTATCTGACGATAATGTTACTAAATTTATTATTCAATTATACATACTAATAACTAATTAAGCAAATCTAAAAGGGAAGAAGCAATGTCGGCGATAAATTAGATAATTTAAGGACATTTAAAAACCGCTTAAATACTTGTGAATAAATTATTCAAGTTTTTAAAGCATTAACATTATTTATAATAAAGTATTGTATAATTATTTATTATGCAACCGCACCTACGTGTTAAATATGGACTGAAACTGTAACTGCTGCAATTAATTTCCATTAAAGAAACTAAACTACAGCAAACCTTCATTTAAATTAGTTTTCATTGAACTTGCATGAACTTGATAATGAGGCGTCGTCATCTTGACTTTGATACTTCAAATAACTACAAAGTTTGTAGAAAAGTCTTTCGTAATGTTTATTTACATAGCACACAAAGTGGCTATTTTGACACTTCTGAGGCGATGATAAATTTGAAGCAGGATACATCGTTTGGCAAAAGCACAAGAAAATACTACCAAATACAACATTCCACGGGAAATTCACATTAATAAAGGTGAAAAGAAAAATAATTTTAAATTGACATTTTGTAAATATTTTGAATTTTTTTTGCAAGTTCGTGAATCGCAACTGGAAAATTTTCAAAAATAAACTTTATCTCTTATTATAACACGCTGTAAATTAAATTGTAAAAGACTACTTGTTGATTTTCACGAAAATAAACGCCCAAGTCGTGATTTCATCCACTTGAAATGCACAAAGATAAATTCTCATAATTAAAAAAATTAAAATCTTTTGCAATTGAAAAACACATCTTTTATTGAAATGTTTATTTATTCTTTGTCAGCTAATGGTGATCCAGTTTTAACGTCCTATTTAATATTATTTTTTTAATAAATAGGATATAGAATTAGCATTTTGTGTTGATATAAAAAATATCTATTTGACCCAATTGTGGATTTAAAGGCAATAAAATTAATGCAACATACATTTGATAAGAAAAATATGAAATGAATTTCTAGGTCACCATAATGCAAATGCACTTGACTGATTAATTTATTTTTTAATGCATAAAAAATTATGTACGTAGTAGCTTTATCGAAAATCAAAAGGTGAAACTATTCGATATTATTTATTGTTATTCGTTACATAAAATATTGCACCAACGATATTATAAATCGTTGATATAACCTTTTTACTAATGAATTTCTAACCTTTTAACTCAACGAACAGCTATCACTTAATATGGTAAGGATAATTTATCCTTTAAAGGTAAAACCAATTCTGCTTTTTGCACCAATCTATATGAATTGTACTTTATTGTTTTCTCCTTATTATCGTAACGCTTTGGATAAAATTCAAAAATTTCCTGTTACTCTACAGTCTACACCACTCCTGATCTTTTATTAACATATAATTGTACTTTCACGTTATGTATTTGTAACGCATATGCATATTAAAACGTGACCGAAACATTAAATCTTTTTATTGTTCATTATTATAGATCGGTGTGCGACAATTTTCAAACGTCTATTAATCACTGAAGAATTATTAATATTCTTATCGATGCTATGCAAGAATAAATTTGTTCATTATTATAACACATTAACTGTTATAAAATTAACTACAAAGTTATTAAGTAATAATAATTATAAACACCCTTGGAACTCAATTGAAAAACTACATAAAATTTAAATGAGAATTATCAGTTATTTCAAAAATTTAATCTTTTTAATATAATTAAATTTTAAATTATTTCTATTTTGCATTTTCTAACCGTATTTAGTATGTACCCTACAGCTATACATTATACTACATCAATGTTCTATACAGTATAATATTATAATATACTTTAATTTTTTTTTTAATTTTATAATTTTAGTTTGCTATTTTATACAGTTTTACAGTAATCCTTATAAGAATTTTAATAACAAATTACTGTAATATCATCAAGGCAAGTAATCTAAAACTCGAGGATAGTATTTGTGTAATGCACAATACCAACTTTTTTTTATCTACATACCCAGACTACACAATAATAAAATAACGCAGTATAAAGTGTTTACTTTCATTTTATATTTAAACTTGGAAAATAAACATTAAACTGGAAAACACAAAAGGTAAAACTTGTAAATATATACACAACTATAAATTCCTTTTAAAAATACGCATCTCCTACAAAAATCAAAAGTGACACTTTAGTCTCTCGTTGTGTAATATACTATTAATCGGAGTACAATATTTTTGTGATAATATTTAAAATTAAATTCCAAAATTTTCAAGATTGTCACATCAATATGATAATGACATTTCTATGTTAATTCGTAAAATGCTGAATGATCAAAATGAAAAGGTCAACAAACTAAAATATTAGTGATTGCTCTCACATTATTAAAATTAATTTTGTATTAATGAATTTCCTATTAGTCTGGTGTTAAAGTTTAATTTTTAAACTTGCAATTGAACGATAAATTGGTATTATACTATTTTGCTAAATACTATCTTGTTATTAGGCATATTATTTCGGTGTAAACATCTAAATATTTATATTGGTGAAATAAAAGTCATCGCTAATTAAATAAATTACTTTGCAATGTATCATCTAAAATTACCGACGTAATTTGATTTAATCAATTTTTTGTCAATTCTTTTGTAATTAAACAATAACTAAAAATAGATAAAACTGTAATATTTTGATGTAGAATCGATATGATTTGTTTGATTAAATCATATTTAGTCAATATTGATATCCGTATGTACATATTTATCCTACAACTACAACACATGCATTAAGTTAAGCTAAAAGGAAATTAGAAAGTGTTTTGCAATTTCTTGCTCTAATTTGTTCTCCGTAAATGAAAGATATCGTCTATTTATTTTTAGTTTAATGTGTATAAAATATGTTTTTGTTTTCGATATGAAAATATTTTTAGTTTTTACGCTTATTATGTCAAGGTGCTATTGCTGACTTCAGAACTGAATCATCAACAACAAGAAAAATATCTTAATAATTTACACCTACCTTCAAATAATTTGAATAGAATTTCTGCAATTTGTAAAAAAATGCAGTTTTGAATAATGCGCTAATTAACAAGTGTTATAGGTATAAAGTATAAATTAACACCGTCTAGACAAACAAATCGAAAAATTTGAAACTACACCGTTTACTAGTCTGGAAACCACCTGGCTGGATGTGGAAATTTTATTTACTTGAAAAGATAACGGAGAAATTAATATACTAAGCAGACCTATTTAGTAATTACACAGGAGGTAAACAATTTTACAAAACATGCAAGTATATTTATTTTACTTTTGATATAGTACTTTCAAACAAATTGTTTATATCCAAATTTCCACGAAACTCGTATTTACAAATGTTCATAAAATTTTTTAAAATTAATAATATTAAATATGATTATTAATCATATATTATTTATATTCGGGCTCCGCAACATGACGGATTAGACTAATCATTTCATTATTATAAATTTTATATTAAATTGAGTTCTTTCATAATCATGATGAGTATGATATTATAAGAAATACTAATATCAAAAAACGATATTATAACAGGGAACACAGACCCCGTTTTGTTTTGTATGTTTCAATATTAAAACATTTGGGGGGGGGCACATGCTCCTAGTGCCTTACCCCTAGTTACAGAGGTAACAGAATATTGCAAAAAAATATATTTTTAAATGCCTAGGTAATTATGCTCAAAAATTTAAATTAACTGCAGAGATTTTTAATGTAAATATTTAAAAATAGTATATATCTCACTGCTTCGTTATTGCAGGTCTTTCACACGAACAAATATGACATTATAAAATATCTAAAGTGGAAATCAAATAATTAATCACATTTTTACAAGTACATTCTAAATAAAAACTGCAAGTTTTTATTACAGTGTCATAAAACTCATTACACCAAGTCAAAGTCTGGAATGTGCGTTTATGTTTATTATATATTTACAAAATAGCATATCTTTAGTTTTTATATAAAATAAATGGCATCCGAAAATGTTTATTTTCTGAACTTTAGGAAATTAAAAACAAACAATCCAAATATTCCGGTTTTTTTCATATATCGCATATCATTGAAAGTAATATTAAAAATATTCGATAGGGATTAGTTAATATAATCACTCTTATACGAAATCCATTTTTGGTTATAGAAATTTTCAAATAAATATGTTAATATACAGAACTATGTACCTTCAAAAGTGCATGTGCTTTTAAAAATGCATGATTCTCATTCGTGAGATAATTTGATTAATTATTATATTATATATTATAATCTAAAATGATTATTTTAAAATTGAAGTATTGAAAATATTTTGCTTGTATCTATGCACTGTATATTATTTTATAATATATTTGACTTTTAATTGTATAAAAAATGCCTGTAAAAATGTACAAACATTTAAAGTTATTACTATTATTAAACTAAACTAAATTACATTAACTTATAGTCCAGTAAAATTAGAATTTAATTAGAGTATTACAAATACAGTACAGCATTCAAATTTTGAAATTAATTTGATATTTTGTGCTTTTGTTTGCAAAATTCATTTGTTTCAGTTTGTTAATGAAGCTGCTTATCTCCCTTGTTGTATAATTTACTATTTTCTTCTAATTTAATTTATAATTTTATTTTAAATTTTAATTTTCTTTCATTTTAAAGCAAACGCAAAATTTAATATTAAAATGAAATAATCGAGTGTCTTTTCTTTGAATAAAACTTGATATTTTTTCTTCAAACCTCGAAAATTAGTAAAATCATGGGTTTGGTTATTTTAAAAAATTATCATGCAATTAATTAATTAACATCAGTTAATATATTTACATAAAACATAAACATATCTGTCGACAGAAAAAATAAAACTGTAAAAGTACAAAAATACCCACGTTCTACCTGTAATAGACAAGCGCCAAGAATATTTTGTAATCATTTCTAGGATTTGCGCTTGTATGCGCATGTGTGGAAAAGTAAAAGACACTAGTGCGAAAAAGCTTACATTACCTTACTCAAAACAAATATTGAAAAGTTGAACTTTTTTTACCTTCTCAGCTCAAATATTTTTTGCATCAGTTAATTTAAAATAAAACGTTGTTCAGATTCAACGTTAATATACGTAGGTGGTTATTGTTTACGTTGAATAAAAATATCAATATATTAATCACACCGGAAAGGATTGACAAGCCAAAAGATGGAAAGAACAAGATAGTCTTGGTGTTGTGGTAGATCCCATAAAATACAACAAAGATCACTATCTTTCTTATAAATAATGGAATACTGACAAAGTACCAGATAAATCTACACCAAGTAAAAATTTACGAAAACAACTTAATCTTATACCAATAGGATTTGTCACTGTAGTTTTAAGCTGTAGGGTGAAAATATAACAAACCGCACGGTCATCAATCAACATAGCAAAATCTAAGTCATTAAATATTTTATCACATATTTTAATTAACTCATGCTGAAGCTGATATATTTTCAAGATTTATTATTATTACAATAAAATATTGCTTTCATTATGAATGTGACTACTATAATTATTACTAACTTGTTAAATTGTTATTTGTAAAATAGATATTCATTGATGTATTAGTGTACTATAGTAAACTATGATACCTGCTAAAATTAAATCTTGTAATACATTCATAAAAATGTATGTATAATTACATACATAGCAATAATCGATAATCGCACCATATAGTGTTATTTTATGTTTTCTAGAAAAAAACATATTAACATGTTGTAGTATAGAAGTTGACTAATAAGTGTTTGAGTATTATGTCATAATAATTAATAACATGAATAGCGCAATTGACAAATTTGCATACACAGTGAAATCAAATGCTTTCATTAGGTATGTCCGTTTTCAAGTTTCTTCATGAAGCTAACATTACAAGTCCAATGTACCACAAGTTATACATCCTAATAATTAGGTAGGTAGGTAAACTATATTATAGACAAATAATTTTTAAATTTTCCTTTCACAAATTTGGACATAGCCAAATTCCGATAGACGATTAGTGTTCTATACACATATTTGTAATATGTAAAAAAACACAGAAAATGTTAATAAGGAGATTCCATAAAACCAACAATTTGTAATATAAGATCATAATGAATTTATAGTAATAAGACTTATTTGAAAATGAAAGCAATTGCTATGTATATTAATAAATTATTCACGAATTTTATATGGAATACAATGCAGAGGTGTTTTCTAACAAAATTAAAAAATATAAACGCGATTTATAATAATACTGCATATTATACTAAAAATAGAAAACAAACAAATATAATCCAGTGAAAAAGGTAAAAACTTCCAAGGTAGGTATACAAATTTAATAGCATACGTACATTTTTGTATTGCATAATTAGAATTTTGATTGCATTAAAAATTGTTAGTAAACAAGGTAATTTAAAAACTAAAGAGAATAATCGTCATTTGGCTAAATTAAGTTTTTTAATGCAAAGGACAAAATGCAATTTTTACGATCACTAAAACTTTTAATGGAAACGCTTTTATAGCATCTAGCAAGGCGACAGCTTTTTTAAATTAAAATTTTTTGGTATTTTAACACCTGCATTATATTAGGTGCCAAAATAATTTCACTTTGAATGACGTTTTTGAAATTGACTGCTTTATTAATAACGTCAATAAGTGGAATGTGCGTAAACATTAATGTTGATTAATAATACTTTAAGAGATTTATTTGGTAAACAGCAAAGATTTAAATTCTTTAAAAGTTTTAAAAACTTTTATTTCGAAAAGAAATGAAATTTTAATATAATAACAATATATTTGAAATGAAAAACAATAAAAATTATAAATGAATTCACGCGTTTAATTATTTTTAATATTAAATAATTTAATTAAAAAAATAAGATGATAAAAAATTAAAAAATTATTACCTTAGGTAAATTTTTAATTAAGTCAGTCTATCACACTATACTTATACAATTAACAACAATCAACTACTATCATCGAGTTGCGAACGCATTTAAAAGCTCAGCTACTGTTGAACCGTTGAAAAGGTTGCATATCCCTACTTATTTTTTAAAAATAATAATCACTTAAAATTTTCAAATTTTATGATTCATTACCATCGGTATTCATAATTCTGTCATAATATTTCTATAATTAATTATTATTACAATTGCATAGGTTTTTGTGATAACATTTGGTCAAATTTAAATTGATACAAATTCGACAATGTGTCAAATATCAATTTTATTAATTGAAAAGATACAAAAGTAGTTATTAATAACAGTGGCTATTTATTGTATTTTTTATATGTACGTCAACTTTAATCGTTTTTTTATATGCTTTATTATTTATCTAAAATATAGCAAGCACATAAACGCAAACTGCAGTTTAAAACTATATTAATGAAAACTAATTGAAATTTTCATTCGAGGATATGGATTATTTAAATAAAAATATATTTAGCTGTCAGCGCAAATCATAATTTGTGTTACGAGAAAATAAGATGTTTATATTTTTAACTTATACAAATTTGCATTGATAATTTGAGCAAACTAAATAAAATTACAAAATGCCTTTCACTTTTAAATAAATAATGAAAATAATCTCGAATGCATTTAAATGAATAATAAATGTATCCAACTATGCCAACTAAACATTGCTAAAAATGTTTTCAAAAAGTGTGAAACTTACTATTAATTACAAATAATGGTATTAGATTCAAATAAAAACGTAAATCGGTGTTATTTTTTTCTGTGTTAAAAATTGTAGCCTTATGCCCCGAAGGCTTCAATTATTATTATAATCATATAGTTTTAAATAAGATTTTATTTCTTTTAATAATATTTTACTTGATGCACCAATTTGTCCATTAACTGTCATATAAATAACATTCATAAATTGCAATAATTATAATTATTTTCAAGTTATCTTGGCTGCAACCTTATTTATTTACTTGGAGATATTTAGATCCTTATAGCATGGAAAGAAAAATTTTAACAAAATAAGCTCGAAGAAGAAATACTATCTTGAGGTATTTTTCCTAGCACACAACAATGTATTATAGTAGGTAGGTAGGTTATAGGTAATCGAGTGTAATTTATTCTAAATATATGAGATTTTTTTTGCATAAAATTTTACTCTTTCTAAGGAACGATTTATTTAAATATATAATCAAGTTTGTAAAAGCAATAAAGCATAAAGGTTGCATTTTTTCAATATAACTTATAAAAGATTTATACTGCTTTTTGCAATTATCGTGCTCGTTACTCCATCTACATAAGGTGATGTAGTCACAATAGTTTCTCTTTTGATTGAAAACTGACAGAAATTTAGCCTATAGGTACAAATTCAGCTCGTAATTTTAAATTATCATAATAAGTTACCTTGCCTATATAGATGTTATGCTCCTGAGTAATTTTATTTGGCAATATTTTTTACTGTATTTTATCATAACTATATTTAAATTGAATTGACCACTAATTTCATTAGTGAATTAGGCTTCCAGCATTCCAAATGTTATTAAAAAATTAGTCTGAGATACAACTCAACATATCAGCCTTTTATTGTCTGACAACTTAATTATTAAAATTTTTGGTCGCAAATAGATTCATTCCAACGCCAAGATTAGTAATTTAAATTTCATAATTGCTATGCAAACAATAATCAATTAGGTACTAATAAAGCTTATTGAATTGTCTTCATTACAATACATAATATATGTTTCATAAAGAACGATTAAAGAAAATTATATAAATAATTATAAAGTTAAGTTTACTCTCTTAGGGCTGATACATTAAATTAAAAATAAACATTCACTTGTAAAAAAAACACATATGTTATTTTATAAATAATATACATTACCTACCTTACATTCACTTTGTAACACTACGACCTTTCGTTGTTATATTTGATAAAAAGTTATTGCTGGGGTAACTTCTGGAAAACAAAACGGAGGACAGGGGTGGACATAATGTCCTCATAAGTCATAATATGTTGTACAGTCTCCTCGGCAACTGAATACTTAACTGTTTAAATAAACAAAGAAATTTCGCGTACTTTTAATAAAAATCAAATCTTAACAATAAATACAATTTTATTGTTTATCGATTTACAGCTACAAATATCTTGAACAATTTTAATTTCAAAGCTCTGAGTGATTTGTAAAATTACCTAACTTCTGAAGTTAACTATGGTTTAAGGCAACTATGATTTTGCACTTTGGTTACTATTTCAAACTATTAAGATTTGGATGATCTAACCAAAAGAACCCGAAACTACTGTTTTAAACTGCCAGATAAAAATATAAGGTAAACTACTTTATGTAACTTTTCACAAAACAGCAACTTTTTCTCAGAACTGGAAATTGACTTTAGCAATCACAACTACTCTAGCTACCTAATTTTAATATCTAATAATACTGAATCTATTTTTCCACAGCAGAGAAACTCACGCAGGAACGGAATATGGCTTCTAAATTGAAGGAAAGCTTTTAAAATTATTTTACCAACTCTGTTCCTTACTGGATTTACTCTGAGTAAGTAGTAATACATGCCTCGTTAACCAAAGACAGATATCGTTCGGAAACTAAAGATTGATTTTTGCAAGATATCGGAATTTTCGGAATATTATTTTTTTGAAACCTTCCAAATAGTTATTTAATCCTAATTAAGAGATTTTAAAAATTTGGCGGGAGGGCACGTGCCCCCAGGTACCCCCCCTTGGCTACGGGCCTATACCAAAAACTATAAAAAAAACTGTTGCAAAATAAATCTTAATTAAATGTTGTTCTAAAATCGGTTTTTCCCTATCAGTAGTAAACCAAAAGCTAACTTTGTTACCACTCCGACTATTTCAAGTGATCAACCAGTTCAAAAATAAATATTTACTTTTCTTACCTTTGTTATCAATAAATTCCCAAACGATATAATCACGCTTATCTAGTTTACAATACTATTCTAATGCATAATTACTCAAGTTTTATCACAAATAACTAACTGCAGATAACTTACGCAAACCATTTTATACATTCCCGTCGATATAAATATATTGTTAACACTGTTAATTACTTCACCACAGACTCCCTAGCCGAATAAAATTCCTACGCTTTTAAAGTGACAGTAGACAATACACACAGCTGCTTTGAAAGCCTTATTACTATTATTGACTATTTTTTAGAAAATGAACTCAAAATAAAAATTTCAAATAGATTTGTAGTATGTAGCATGTATTTTTAAATAATTTTAAGATAAAGTTAAGAAAAAATACAGTACCTACGTAGAAAATCAATTATTCAAAAAATCAAAAAGACTTAATTATTTCTTGACAGGTCAGGATAAAATATAATGTGAAAAATTAAAAGTTAAAAATTCATAATGCGAACTAAACAAAAAATAAGAATCTAGAAATAATGATTAAAATATTAAAAATTGACAAAAATGATTTACCAATAACCCCACAAAAATATCAAATTTGAAGATTTCACGTATACTAATGACCCTGTAAAAATAATTTGAACGGAGATTAACGGAGAAAATCTCCTTTCTCCAAATAAAATCTTCAAAAATAATGTCTAATTTTATTTTTTGAAAAACTGCTTTTCTCTGTACTGTATTTTTTTTAACTTTATCTAAAAATTACTATTTTTTAATGGCGTCATTATTAAAATGACATGATAAAACATCTTTTTCTTGCTTCCGATCACATAAATGTGTCTTACGGTCAATGACGTAAATTGGTCAATGACGTAAATTGGGCATTGACGTCAATGGCCGTGCAATGACATCAATGCCCTTTTACACTGGCCATTAACGTCATTGTCCGGCCATTGACGTCAACGCCCGTTAATGGTGGGCAATGATGTAAATATTTTCCTTTGACTATACTATTTACGTCTTTGGCCGGTCAATGACGTTAATGGCTAAAATGGATTGGGCAATGATGATATTATGGAATAACTACAATAAAGAACAGCAAAATGGCGATTTAAATTTGACAGCTAACTGACAAGTGATATTTACGTAGCTACATATGTTATATTCATTATTAACAAAAATAATAAAAATTAAAAAACAATGAAATAAAAATTTTTACATTAATCATTTTTATTCTGGCACGGGAGTACCCATGGCACTTAGAATTGCAAAAATTTGTTTGTTGGCGCGAAACACACATTTATTATTTTTACATCCACCCTTGCATCTTACAATGAGAACGCTTGTAACCTTGGACTCCTAAAACACTGCTTTTGAGCTGCTGCTTGTCTAAGAGTAATCTCATTTTCTTTGGTCGTATTAATAATATTTTTTAACAAAATTAATTTTTCAGTATCCCTTAATAACTAGTATTAATTGCAAAGGCACATTTAATATATTACTGTCAGATGGAATCTATAAAATAATAGTTTTTTAATAGCAACGTCATTGCCCGGACAATGATGCAAAAGCCACACATGAAATTTGAAATGTCAACATCGCCCAAAATGCATGGTCATTGACGTCAATGGCCGAATTGTCATCATTGACCGTGTAACCCCTTTTAGGCTTTACATTGCCCGGAAACTCAGTTACAGCTGGGCGTGGGAAAAGGAACTACTAATAACGCAAGTTGGTTGAAGGGCGCCACCCGCTTTTATTGGCTTCTCAAAAAAAACGGGAAAAAAGTATGTACGTGCTTGACCGCAACAAATTTTTTTAACAAACAATACAATGGAGTATTACAAATATTTCCGGAGTTCCCGGACAAACAAACAATTCCAACTTACGCTAGCGCTCCTTGGGATCAGCACGTCCATAAGTTTTTACATAAATATTTTCTTATCCAAAATCTTGAAAGTGTTATTTTATTGGTTAGGCCAATGTAATATACGGATTGGATTCCCAACAACGGCTCTCGAGTTACCACATCTGTTTTCTCCACTCGCAATAATTTAATACGGTATTCAAATTTTACCTTTCAAATTTAAACTAGAAGCCTAAAAGGACTTGAATCAGCAACGATTAAGCAGCAAAAAAAACAATTACCTTCCTCGCGGAAAGCTGAGCCGAAAATCTCCAACAACAGAAATAACCACTATCAATGTTTCTTGCCAAAGGGAAAAACTATAATTTTTACGGTAGCCTCACAAATGATCAATTACTAGTAAAATTCATAAACTTTATTTCTAAATTTTCACTACCTATCTATTCGTTCTGATTCTCCTATCTTCACCCTCTCACCGCGCAAGTCCTTTCCTAAATCTATCGGGTCATTCTAAATTAATGTTATACCGTAACATATACATGCTTATTCCAACCGACGCGATGCGACGTAAGTTGCTCATAACATTCGTTTATTAGTTATAGTTGGTGACGGAACTTAATAGTGTCACTTATGTTCCTACGAAAATAATGTACGATTATCATACAGATTTATAGTATATTAATTAAAATTCTAATAAAATATTAGACGGTCGATGTCAAATTGTAATATTATATACAAATATTGTTCGGTACTCTGCGGAAACAGGAAAAATTTAATAAGCAACATGCTAGGTAAGAACTATTAATTTATCAGTCAATGAAGGTTAATTTAAGACTAGGCGGAGCCGAGGTTTAAATTACCTTCCGAGTGCCGAGAGTGATAATAAAGTCCTTACGTTCCTTGTAACTTAAACAACTATTTTCTTCAACCGTATTAAAAGCAGTACGTTTTAATAGCTTCTTCTTAAGTGTGCCGTACCTTTAATGGGCGATGGCGATCAAACTTGACTAAAGCCAAGAATACATACAAGGGAATTTAATTAATGGCGTAGCTTCCTGTTGCCTTCCCCAACAGCCCATAGATCTATCTTGGACTTTAGATCACAGCAGTGTATTCGACGCGACCAGTCAGTCCAGTCGGTCGGTGTAGGCTTTCCGCCATACCGCTGGTTAATAGCATTACCTAAAATTTGAGTTGCTGTTTTTGCTATATAATATGAACATTGCCGAGCAACTCTTTTAGTACATTTCCTTAAAAAACGCACTTTTAGTGCTAGTCTTAAAAGTTCAATACCTATGGAATGACATATTAATATAAAAATACAAAAATCAATGCTATTTAGTATTCATTATACAAATATTCAAACAAAATGTTTTTCACATGATTAGCTAATCATGTAGTCGATGTAGTATTTACTTTACTATTTTTAATTTTGAGATTTTTTTTAAACTAATTAATTCTTCATATATTACATAAGGTGTCCTGGAATGTTATTATCTTTTTGAAAGAATAAAATTTTGTTATTAAGGGTAGGTATGTGTGTTCTTTCACGCCTATTTTTTTGTAAATTAATAATAATAAAATAATGTCAAAAATACTGCAGAACCGAGTGATATGATCACTGGTTGCAATGGCTGATACAGATGGGAGCCATCGCTTTCTTTTGGAACTCAATTTTTCACACACATTTTTACACACAAAAAACGTTTACGAATTTCACGAGCGTATATCTCAAAAACTGAAACAAATACATCAAAAATAAATTAAATCATTCTTGTAGAAAATTTTATTAGCTTCAATTTTATATAAAAGAACTTTTTAGTTACAGTTAATCGTTTTCGAGATGTAAGCAAAAAAACCAAAATTCAAAATCTTATTCGTGCTCTCTTGTACCCCGCACGCTCTCTAAGTTAGGGGACTTTTAGTATGCTTACTTTATAACTAGTCCAAATACTGCCTTAAAGTTAAAAATTGGGATGTTGACATTTTTCTCTAGAAACCCTTTATTGCCTAAATTAATTTGCTTTTTATTTTTCTAATGTAAAAAATTTTTATTTTGTTGCCTCCCTATGGAAAATTTCTGGATTAGCCACTAGTTGGTTGAGTTACAAAGTTACAGTATCCAGATATTTTAGAGAACGGTTATGGTCTGATGCTTAAGTGTGTTGACTATTAATTATACCCAGCAAATAACTAAGCAGTATGGTCACCTTATTATCAAATTACCAAATTCATGTTTACAGATTGGAATCGATCGAACAGAAGTTCTTAAGGTATTATAATTTCAAGATAGGTCGTACATCAGAGGAATTTTCATATGCTCAGAGTCTGCTTCAAATTAAAAGCAAATCCTTGGAATATAGAAGATTAGCTACCGACCTATGTTTCCTTTTTCGATTGTTGAACGGTAGAATCTATTGCAAATTGTTGCTATCACGCATTCAACTAAATATTGTTTTTAACTGCCTACCATACCTCAAACTATGGTTTGCATAGTCCAATAATGAGATTGTGTCGATTGGCCAACGATTTGAACGATCTTGACGACTTCGATCTTTTTGACCAATCTTATTATAGGTTTAAGAAAAGCATAATGTGGAAATTAAATATTAAATTATAATGTATGTATGTTTAATGTTATTTTTAAAATGGTTTATCCGTATAAATAAATAAATAAATAAAAAACCCTGATTCGAGCCCGAATGGAGCAGAGCTGTATTGTAACCGTCCTTCCTCGGCGGGCAATGGCAAACCACCGAGGTAACTGCCTTTTGAAAACTTTTCATAGAATGATTTAGTTAACCAAAACCCATTCTGGATTGTAGCGCTACTGTGTATTTTATAAGTTATTAAATGCACCTAATATTTTTTAAAGCTTGTTTAAATTGCGAACTTATCAATTTACACAAAAATATGAGAAAGCCCATAGGTTCTATCTACTTTTAAGCATTAAATTTATCCGAAATAATTTTGTTTTAAAGTAGGTTCAAAAAAGATTAAATACTTGTAAAAAATTATAACATCAAAATGCTTCCCTTCTCACAGCACTTTCTTAAGGTGAGATCAGAAGATTTCTATAACTCGTGGCGACTCAATTCTATTAATTTCTTTGCATATTCCAGCTTTCAAAGCACGCAACCACAAACCACTCAAGGTCTTGGAAGCTACACTATGGGATCTTGATTTTGTGTCAAAATTTAACAATCCACCCATGTCATTAAGTAGTACTTCTGGGCGGCTTGTTTAGTCCTCTTTTATTACCAAGGAACCAAGTGGACTTAAAACAATTCCCTGTTGCAAATGCCCAATACAAATCATATATATCCCAACAAAAATTTCTTCAGATTTATATTGGGCTTTGTTGGAGCCATTGGGACATGTTGGAAATCAGTTTTTATTTTAATTGGATTGTGTTGGGAATTTCCAATTATACAATTTTTGTAATGGGCTATGTTGGTCTATGATGGGAAATGCAAGTTAGTGAGAACTGTTGGAATATCCCAACTATAGAGCAGGTAGTTTTAATTGGGTTGTGTTGGGAATTCCCAGGTATACGGTTTTGTTGGTCTTTGATGGGAATGCAAGTTAGTGGTCACCCTATCGTCCCCTGTTGTCATTTGTAAAATGGCGGTTGTTTTGTAGGTGACGCCAATTGTGTTACTTATGGATATTAAAGTTTATTTTGTTTACTGTTCTTTTGAAAATGTTCGAAGGTGTAGGAATTAATTATGATGGTAAGTACCTACCTATTTTAAAATAAAGCATTACCTACTCTATACCTTAGATTTCAATAAACGAAATTAAATAATCAATTTAGTTCTCATTGTTATGCTCATTAATAATTTTCGAAAAATAAATTGTATAATTTCGCTTATTTTATTTAGAAACAATAAATTAATTATTTTATTTCATATTCTAAATCTAGAAATTTCAGGGCAGCATAATGCCAAGGCATATGTCAGGTTCCACCAAGACGGAATAACCGGAATAACAAAAATATGTCGAGAACTCAAGAAGAAAGTTTGTTTTTTGTTACCATTTTGCGAACTACGAGAGGAACACCAAAACACATCTCTTCAGCATCATCACATCGGCTGCAAAAGTGTCAAAAATTTAAGTTATTAAAGAAAGCTAAAATATTGTTAATTTAAAAGTGTATAAGTGCTAACAGTCGGAAAACTACCGGACCGGGAATAAACCACTAATTTGCTATTTGGGGTAATTTAAATTTTATTGTTTTCCAAATTATAATTGTATTTTTTTAAATTATAGGTAATATATAGTTTTTTTGTATTATAGTTTTCATAATCATTTGTTTAATAAATTTATTGTAAGTAATCCATGTTTTAATCTATGTTTAAATTAATCAAACCACGGCCTGTGTATTTTATTCGAGTCTTTAGTCGTGGTAAATAGTAAATACATATATTTAAGAAATTATCGAACTAACTAATCTTAATTTTGACAACAACAGTATTAAAACTTATACATAAAAAGTTAATTCAAATAATAAAATGGTTATTCTATTTCAGCTTTCAGTGATGGTTACCGCTTTCGTTAGAAATAATATCGAAAGCAATAACCATCACTGAAAGCTCAAATCAAATAACCATTTTATTATTTGAATTAACTTGTTATGTTGAAGGGAATATTTATGTTGGAATTTACTAGGTTTTCCCAACATGTAGTAATGGTTTTGTTGGGTTCTGTTGGGAATTATGTTGGGATTTGCTGGTGTTTCCCAATACATTGTCAACATTGTTTATGTTGGGTTATGCTGGGAATTCCCGTGACAAAAAAACACATCAGCCCAACATAAGCCCAACAATTTTTATATTGTTGGGCTTTGTTGGGCATTTGCAACAGGGTTATCACGTTTTAGTGGTAAAAAATTCCAATAGGTTTACTGCAGTATTTAGCTTCAAAATAAAGATAAGAGTTTATCTAGTTGCATCGGTTGGTCTGAAAAAATATTTTTATATATAACTTACGTTATCAAATAAAGATTTGAAAACAGTAATCAATTTACATGATAAATGCATGTGCAGTCATGAATTTATTAAATAGAAGATGTTTATTAAGTATTTCTTTGAAAAATATATATAAAAGAGGTCAAACCTTGTATACTTTAAATATAATTGGATTGAAAATGCCGCTATATTTAAGAGCAATTAATTTTAGCATTGTTTAAAAACATATTTTTCTGCTTTTTATAAGTCAACTGTAAAGTGTTGGTAAATAATAATAATAATGTTACACTAAATATTTTACTTGATAAAAAAGTTGCTGTTTTCAGACATTTTTAATATTATTACTAATAACAATAATCTATGTGTAATAGCAATATAATACAGTGAATGATAACCAACTTCTACTACATTGATAAACTAATCTTATATACTTATCCGGATATTTCGCACTATACTTTTATATTTAACTCTTATGATTAATAAATTATAACACCTAATTAGTTAAACGGAAACTTCAAATCACTAATGACATACTAATACAATATTAATCATAATTATTCGAAAAACTATTAATCAATACATTATTTAAATTGTATAGTAGGATAATTGTTGCATGCCTGATGCTGTCTCTTACTATGAAAGTAAATCGTGATTGTGAATTATTACAAAAAATTAAAAATTTATACTTTCATCAAATTTCGAAAAATAATTTCGAAAACGTTTTGCATAATTATAAGGATAAACGGTACATTTGGTCTTCTTTTGTATACCGTATATTGCACTTACGGCTGTCACACAAGCACTTGACAATGCGAACGTGCTCTCGAGCTGTCCGCTCCATCGAAAAGTCGACAAGTTAATCATATCAGAGCGAACTTTCACTTCAAGACTTTCAACTTCCAAGCGAGGCAAATCAAAGTTAGAAATTTTTGAATCGTATCGACGCATCCTCATAAGAAAATACATCAATGAAAAGAGAGCTCCTCAATAACAACATTTTAGAAGAAAAAACTGATAGCACTGTAATGAACATGCTCTGGTCACAACAATCACCAGATCTTAATCTTATCAAGCTTCTGTGGTAAATGCTTGATAGACAGATCTGTATCAATTATGGTAACAGTTACAAGTTTCGAGAGCCTCTCTTAGAACTGGCAGAAATGATCATCAAAGCCAAAGGAGTTTTTTGTGTTATTTTTTCAGTAATTTTTGTACAAAATTATGTGGATTAGTAATATCTACATATTACCTTTCCTTTATGATTAGTTACTTAAAATACTGCATCACTAACAGCAAATATATTCTTAAAACATAAATTTTAGACTCAATCCAAATCGAAATGATAAATTCTGTAAAATTAAAAAATTCCATCTCAATTTTGCCTGGCTTGCAATACTTTCTTTTCATAGAATAAAGAAAGTAAAAATTGTGATTTATGTTTTTTAATTTCCAAATGTCTAAATATACGGTACATTATTTTTAACTGGAGTATAAAATTAATAGCAAGTACCTACTTTTGCAAACGTGAGTCACGAATCTTTTGCAATCTTAGTAACACTTTTTTCCATTTTTACTTTACAGTACATTAATGGTTACAAGCTTACATTACAATGTCAGTTGGTCAATTATAAAAGTCTTGAATGCAAAGTATAGCTACATTTTAACATTTAGCTGTTAGCTGTTAGATAATAAAATAATGTACTTTAAATTGTAGTAGGTTAGTGTAATCGTGATTAAAATAATAAACTATTTATCATTAATTCTACTCACAAGTCATATACATAGCATTTGTAATGATTTGTTCATCTGATGACTTTATAACTGCAATAAAGTACTTCTCTGCATATGTTTAAAAAATTTACTTAAAGAATGCATTTACATATTAGCCTATTAAAGTAATTTTACAACCACAAGAACATCACAGACAAAAAACATAAGCAAATCGAAAAATGTGCTATTTATATCCTTGACAAAATCTTGCATTCTTTATAATACGCTTTGTCAATGCCAAATCAATGCGTAACAATTCAATATCAGATCGTACATGTTATGAAAGTATAAGAATAAAATTTTAGGATTGATTTCAGAAATATGGAATATTATATTATAATATTGTATATTGTAATTTTTTTTTTTTAATTTTAATTTAAATCTGTTTTAACTTTCAATTTTTTACATTTGTAATATTATAAACGTAGCTTATATTTGGCGCTTAATGAACGATTTTAAATCATTTGAAATTACCACCCAATGCGTACTTATTACTTTGGAAATAATGCACGAGATGGCAACCTATGGCTTTACAGAGCTCGACATAACCGAGGGACGAACGATGACAACGAAGAATGATGGTGGGGACTGGGGATGAAAGAGTAGTCAACGGGAGGGTAAACGGTAGAAGGAAGAAAGGAGACATCTTGATGAAGCTGTGTTGAACACGTGCTTTTAATATTTAATTGTATATAACAGTTTGTAATTGCGATTCAACTTTGTGGATTCAACCAAATGTTTAACCAATCTGAAGGTAATAATGTTTATATTTGATATATTCCAAAGATACGAGTTTCGTGTAATCGAATTCAATGAACGTGATTATTTAAAATTATAAATTTTAATAGTTAGAAGCACAGGCTGGAGACGAGCCCTTAGGCCCCAGTAGTAACAACTCACAGGAAACCTATGGGTCACTGTGGGGCTATTAGACAGAGCCAAAAATCAGGAACCTCGAGAGCTTCAGACATCTCAAGATCTGATGAAATAACATTAAAATTTCGGGTATTGTGCGGGAGCTATTTTGTAATGAAAGGCACGACACGAAACTTGATTCTTTGGATCCACGTGGGAATCTTACTGACTATGTTTTAACAGTTTATGGGAGATTAAGGATGTCAATCTCTTTATATTCTGAATCACACTGTATATTTTATGTATTACCAAATTATGCAATATGCAACATATAAACTTAAATGATAAAACCATTATGAACATTGACAATATTATGAATATTAACATGTATGTAATTTACCTAACGAAATGACAGAATTGATATGATAACCTATAAGGTAACACAAGCTAACCACAAGGTTGAATAGACAAATGTAATGACAACTGACAAATTATAAGCATCAAAATTTACTGTGTTTAATTATGTGTTCACTTTGCGTTTCTTTCGATCCATTTGCTTTACTCAAGTTTAGAGAAGTGCTACGTCTGGGGATGTAATGTCGGGGTAGGTTTTGTGCACAATGTGGGGGTCCTAGTATTAGACGATACGGCATTGCGGGTTTGGTGGCCACCATAATTGCGCTTAAGAGGGCTAGGTTCAGAGTAGGAAGTGGGGTTATTTGTGGGAGATTTGATTTGACGTTTTGACATTACACATTTATTGATAATTCAGAACAAATTAAAGAGTTTATTAAATAAAAAGTGTAGGTACCTACTAGGTGGGTGTAGGTGTGCGGCGAATCGTACCGTTCCCATATTGTAATATTGCAACTAACTTTTAAATTTCCCGCTTTTATTTTTTTTAATTAATTTGTCTCTAAATTAATTTAACGCAATTTTAGCCTTGCAACTTAAATTTTTAACCATGGGAATCGGGTTGTTTTATAGTCAGCAGCAGTGGTGGTGGTTTTATGTCGTCCAAGAGAATATTTATTGAGCTTCGCCGTTTTTCTCAGTTGCCGGATATAGTGTACGAATATTGTGCCAGATCAAGACGTCCGGATATAATGTACGGATTTAGTGCCAGATATAGGTGTTTATAACAAAGCTTGAACTACGTTGAGATTCTGTTTCCTTGATTATGCATCAGTTGATCTGCCAATGCTGAATCCAGAGATTTTAAGATATAAGGTACTTTTTTTTGATTTTACAACTATACAAAAAATTTTCAAATAAAATATTAAAACACCAAGTGTAGCGCTTAGACCAAACCTAAACCTGCGACAAGACCATTGAGATCTCATCAAGTTTGTAACATGAAATTTTTTTAAATAGCAAACATTATTTTTCTTTTAAATTTGAATAAAGCACACATTCTTGATCAATTTTCTGTGTCGGAAAAAGTTTCCGTTTTAATTTATACAAAATTGATGTAGGTACAGGGCCGGCGGACACATTAGGCAAGTCAGGCAACCGCCTAGGGCGGCAACTTCTTAGGGGCGGCAAAAGGGAAAATAATTATATCGGCATATTGTTTTTATATATTGTATGCAAATTGCAAACTAGTGTTTAATTGCTGAATTTGTGAAACTTAAAGTAAGAAAATAATGTGTTTTATAAAAAACTATAATAAACTATGTATAGTATAATAATGTATTATCTTTTTAAAAATTTTATACTTTTGATCTAGGCGGTTGACCTTGAAAAATCAATAATTTTTGCCTGCTGCGCATATTAAAACCTACAAGGCCAAGAAGCATTCAAAAAATGTTTGCTCCGGGTCTCACATTCGCCTCTGAGGAGGGGCGGCGAATATAACTATTTGCCTAGGGTGCCAGACAGGGTTACGCCGGCCCTGTGTAGGTATCCAAAGATTTTCTGTGAAAACAACTTGACTATGAGCCCACTGTTTAACAATAAAACAACTCATAAATTAAACCATTTACCAAATATATTGGTTCATATTATACACTTACTTTGATTTAAAATCTCAACACGTAAAGATGTCATTGCAGTTCATGATCACGAAATGATCGTCAAACAAATTTACAAATGTTTTTAGTTTATATCAAAACACTTACAGGAATAGCATGATATGTATCCGGGCCCACAAATTAAAAAAATGTTTAATAAAATTATGGTAGTAGTTGAGGACATAAACTACAAATTGAAACAAAATTTTGCAACTACGAAAATCATTGACGAGTTAGACACTGTGTACGGGGACGTGTTTGTCACAATTAAATCAATATTTAGGCACAAGAAAGCTGCCACGCGTTGGGTTCCACGTTTACTCACACTCGTGTCAAAACAATATAATTGAAGGTTCCAATTTTCAAAAATAAAAATTTTTATCTACTATCAAGTTTCACGCATGAACGTTCTTAATTCGTATAAAACAATATACATACAGTCAACTCTCTCTAAATCAAACTCCACTCAGGGCCTATTTTTAACTGTGTTGAGCACAAGGCTCTAGCAAATTTCAAGTGTAACTAATAACATCAAAGGCCCAATTTTTGGATTATTTTATTAGTATTTGATTTTTATTTTACGATTTTATGTTCTCTCTTTTCGGGCCCCTCTGGCCATTGGGCCCTAGGCACGTGCCTCATGTGCCTAATGGTAAAATAGGCCCTGACTCCACTAGTTCAGGTTTTTCTCTATTTTAGTCTTCAGTGTGTAAAAATTATTCGAATTATTTTTTAATTCGAACTCTCTTGAAATTGAATTCAATATTAGCTATTAGATGTTAATTTACATTAATTTACTTCTCTATAATTCAAATTTTATTTTAATAAATATATAATAAATAATAAAAAAAATAATAAATATGAATTATTGCAGTTTTGTAAATCATTTACGTGTTTTGAAGTCAACAACGCTTGGAGTTTATTAAAGTGCAAACATTTCTTTAACAAATTCGCAGCGTCCACCTAACGTTTCTTAAAAACTGCCTATGTTATGTTATGCTTATGCATATGTTATGTACATAGTTATATGTTTTATTTATTTCCATAAATTTTTTGTTTTATTTTAAAATATTTATTTCCATTAATTTTCATTTTAAAAACTTTGTTAGTTTTTTTGATAATTTTCTTTTTGATACTAAAAACAGCGAGGACCATATTTAAGAGCCCCCAATCAGCTCGGGCCCTAAGCTATAGCGTAACCAGCCTTACGGTTAATCCGGCCCTGTGTATACACAAAAATGTATTTGTAACCTGTATTGTATAAAAATATAGAATGGGTATTTAGTACTGTGGCAATGTCCCATTACTTTTTTGTGAATTTTAACAGAATCTACAATCTACTATGAATCACTCTGTACAACCAATTAATGGTGGGTATTAAAGAAGCAGGTGGTACCGTACAAATGTTGGTAGCAGTGGAGAAATGTCAGTTTTTAAAGTTCTGAAACTACGAAATTATTCATAAAATCTTAGTTTGGATATATGTTCTGTGGTTTGGATCTTCTTGAGATGAAAAAGAGACATAGCATGGACATAGCTAAAATTCAACTTATTTAAGATTTATATTATTTAAATCTAATGTGGAAATTATCTTATTATAATTGTTCATATTCGTCTAGGAAACTGACAGGTTATAAAATAAATGGTGTTTTGAATTATTGCAGTTTTGTAAATCATTTAAGTGTTTTGAAGTCAACAACACTTTATTTAAAAATTAATAAGGAAAACCACGTAATATTACTATTAAATTATTTAACAGCATTTTAACTTCTTTTCAGGTTAAACGGTTGAAGGAACGGAAAATGTATTGCATTTCTGATTTTGCTCCCATAGGTAGACTAAAAATTATGATATTTTCTAACAATGTTAAAATTTAAACAAAAAGCCTTCTTTGTATAGAATGAAAACAAAAATGATCTCAATAAATAAATTGAGTTTATTATTAAATTTGTAAGAACAGAAAATGTACTTGCGAACTAAATGCACGGTTTAGCAGATGCTAGATTCTACTCATCAATGCAAGAACCGAGGACGTTTGGTATGAATTAAAAGTTATGCTAGTGAAAAGCTTATTTAAGTCAGCAAATTTGATTTTGGAAATTTTATGAGAGTTTTGCTCAATTGCGATTGGATGCTCGTAATGGCAAGACAATCCCATATACCGTCCATACTTACAGTTTTTCATTGTAAGTAGGTGCATATAATTTTCACCTGGCGTTTCACCTGTCTGTCAAGCTCCTTGTCATAAATCACGTGCAAACTGCATGTATTTGTTATTATCAGCTGCACGTGTTAAATAAATAGAGTATAGATTGCAATTCTTTTTGAAAAGAGCAATAATTTTTAAAAAGCGGTCTTTTTTTGAATTTCTAGTAATAATTAGAAAAACAAAATACTTAAATTAATATTTTAGAACTAAAATGTTTCAAGTTATCACAAATAAAATACTCTGTAAGCTGTAAGTACAATTACCACAAACAATGAACGTTTAGTTCATGGCCTGATGATGCCATAGTATGGTGAAAACGTTTGAAATAATTATATTTTGTGTATTTTATTTGTGATAACTTAAAACATTGTTGGTCTAAAAAGTGTATGTGCAGTTTCTGAGGTTTCTAAAATATTGATATGGTTAATATCGAATTGTATATTCCATAAGACCATATATTCACCAATTACTAATACTAATAGACATTGCATAATCTTTAGATGCAGAAAAATTTTTTTTTTGATTTAAGTATATATTTTTTTATTATAATCCGTTGTACGAGTAATTAAAAAAAAATTTGGTGTGCGGCCGGCCACCCGATATATTTCACACAAAAAACAACTAATAAACTAATATAAAAATAACTTGCAAGGAAGGAATTATATTGCAATCTAATTTGTTACATGAAATTAATTGTTTAAATTAGTTTTTTTTGGCCAAAAATAGGTTTGGTTAAGGTTCCTTGAGCTTCCTTTTCTGAAAACTGTAAGAGGCAATTTTTTCCGCAGAGTTTTGATTAAATTTACGTTACTGATGAGTTTCTATAGTCTGCAAGTGGGCAGCTTCAAATTATTTTCTCAAAACCGGGTTTCAGAGAAGCTAGAAATATTCCGGCCGACTACTGGCAAAGCCAATAATTGACGCTTATTTTTGTAGTCTGCCATCAAATTTGATCTCTTATAAAAAATGTTATACATGCTAGGTATCTGAAGAGACGAGTGTGAAAATAATTAAAATAAAGTATGATCAAAAATCATTAGTCATTTGGGGGGGGGGCCTTCTACTATCCATTTGATAAATTCTGGGCTCATTTTTTACCCAAAAATTTAAAAATTATGCTTTCTGGGTCAAACTTACTTCAAAACATGCCAACTTTGAGTCGAAATTGTAGGACTATGGTTAGAGATATGAAGAAAAGAGGTTAATAATTATTATTATTATTTAATTTATGGAGGAAACACAGGAAACAAAAACGAAGAGCCAAGAAGAAACATACGCAATTATAAAGTGAAAAACTAGAAAAAAATAGAAGAAAAGGCGATATTAAAAAATATGAAAAATTTCTATGGAAGAACTAAATGAATCAAAAAAAGTTATTAATCCAGGAAAATGTTCTGGAGAATGACAGGATCAGAAGTTGGTGTAATTAAAAGATTAGCTATTTCCAATGATTTGAATAAAAAACAGAACACGAAGAGAATGATAACAAAAGAGGAAGAGATTAATATTGATTTGAAAACAACAGAAGTCCTGGAGAAGATGGCATTCAGGCTGAAATAATATAGGGAACTAATTTGCATATAATAGTAATTCCAGTACTGTAGCCAGGTTTTGCAGAAGGCACTTTAATTTTTTACTTTACTAAGACTTTTTTAAGCTTTTGCGGGTTATCAAAATACCCAACGTTGTTCATTTCGTCGAAATTTTTAAATCGGTTGAAATAGGTTTAACTTAAAAACAAAATTTTAGATAACAAAGAAATGATAAGTTTAGGCTCAACCAGATGTCCAATGTATTGATTAAGATTTTTGAGAACCATTTAGATATCAGCTAACCTACTGAAAATGATTCAATGTTCTATTCAACTGAATACGAAATTCAAAAACAACCGCGAAAACTTACAATTGTTCGAATTCCCAACACGGTCCTCTTTCACCCTAAGGGGCTGTTCACAAATTACGTAACGCAATTTTTGACGTTTTTTAACCCCCTCCTCCCCCCTTGTAACAGGTCGTAACAAATTGCGAGCCCCCCCCCCGCCCCCCAAAAGAATAACGTAACAAAAGTTAAAACAATTTTTGTTATAAATATTGTTAAAACAATATGTGTATCTATAACACAAATTTTAATTATTATGAAATTATGATTCTTGACTGAATGGATTTCTTTGGGTTAATTTATCAAATTAATGAAAATTTGATATCTAGAAAAAATATCTAATTTTTTGATAAAAAAGAAATTTTTTGGTTACGTAACATTTTGAAAAATATCCCCGCCGCCCCTCCGTAACAAATTGTCAATCCCCCTCCCCCCCCCTAAGACCGTTACGTAATTTGTGAACAGCCCCTAAATGTGGATACCTGTTGTAGTTTCATTTTTCGGTAGGTAAAAAAATATAATACTTTCTGTTTCTGATAATAAGGATTGTTATCTGTGGACAAAATTTTTAGTTACAATAATTGTAGTAGAATGAAATTACAGATTTCAATAATATTTTGAATAAAATGCGCTCCAGATGTCGGTCGTATTTCCGCAATGTTAAAAGACACGTACGAAAAATTCTTAGTGCGCATGTTCGTGCTTTTTATTGGAATACCTATGAAGCTTTTGTTTCGTTGGTTTGATTCGTTTGTGTGTATAAATATCACAAATTAGCACGTGTAAATGAAGAACATTAAAACTTGTGTTTGATATTTTAAGTAGCGGTGTCGATTTCAACCTACAAATTTGTGCACAACAATAGGTAAGTTTCGTATTTTATTCGTTTACTTAAATGTATATAATTTAAAAACCGTACATGTGTAAACAACGGCGTAATTCATTGATCTTTTACACAAATTACAATAATTGAAAACTTGAATGTAGAATTGCGTTTATATTTTTACACCAATATCGATATCGTTCAAATTTTGCTTAGCTTTTACGATAATGGTATAAAAAGTCACACATGGTTAATGTTATTAAAATCGACTGTTTTGTGCCTATTTGAAAATTTCCCGCTTTTATTTTGCATCGGTTCATCTTGGTATTATATTATACTATTAAATCATTCAGATTAATAAATGCAAAAAATTGATTATTGCAAAAAATTAAGGTTAATGACCTGCATCCTTAAATTTTGCCTTTCTCCAAGTGGAATTTGCGAATTAATCGATAATTTACTTCGCTCTTCTACTTTGATTGTTCGTTTTCATTATTTTTAGTAAACGTCGAGTATTTTAAAAATTTTACTTTTAACAAAAAATATCGCATAGTAGGTAACAGTTTATATAATACTTACTACCTTGGCGGTAACTATAATCTAATCAATCCAAACATTTTTATCTGGCAATTTTGACATCTTATTAAAAATATTAATTAAATTCTCAATAAATAAGTACTCGAAAATACTTAATATATTTTTAAACAATGAATCCGAATGAATCTTTATTTAGTATAGTTGGCTAATTATCTTTGACGTAAAATTTTATTTTCGGTAATTTATCAACTCGTCATTTGTTTTAAAACAAAGGTTATATTTTAAATTTTCACGCACCTAAAAAAAATGTTATAAGTTTTTGAAATCGTTTCGGCCTTCACCAATAATTATACTGTGGTCAAGCAATGTCGGTGTAATAAATAAAACTTAATTTTTTAATTTATAAAATCACACTATTGACGTAACTCTTTATTTAATTGGTGGTATTATTGCTAGTCAACCGAAACTACACCTAGTAGTTCGTCAGAGCTTAGCAAACCTGCCGAAGAAGTTAAGACGAAGCGCGTAAAACATAATTTTATTTTAAATTTCGAAATTACAGCTGCCAGTCTGTTTAATATGTATTTCATTTTTTGACATGCAGTACAGGAAACTTCCTCATAATCATAACTGACCGGACAATTTTTAGGAATATAATGTAATATATAATATTTATAAAATTTAAATATAAACCAATTTTACTAATAATTAGGGGCGAGTCGCAAGGTAAATTTATCGATTTCATGTTGGGGATAGGAAATTTTGCTGTCGAAAATTTCGTATTTAATTTTTTAATGTTAAACTGAGCATCCATAGTAAAACAATTTTAATTATTACTCGTGGAATAAAATTGGAACATGTAACTCTTAAGAAAATATTTTCACTTATATAAAATCCTTAAATTAAGAAATTTAAATGTAAAACTTTTTATTCTACCTGAAAGCTTAATAGTAAAGCTAATAGATCTGTAAAATAAGTATATTTTTAATCAGTTAAATTAATATTAAAATTGAACTACTAAATTAAAATTACTAGGAAACTAGAGCATCGATTTCATTTTATTCTTTATTTTAATGCAAAGTTTCGTGAAAATCAGAGGATATGAAAGGAGGAAAATTATAAGACACGTCGACTACTTCAAAATCGCACGATCAATTTTATTGCTTTTATAAACCAGTAAACCTATATAGTATTATTTATTTTAGTGCTAAATTTCATCCAAGTCTTTGATCTCCTCGGTGAGCAATTCAACTGAATCGGGTAGTAAATTATGACTTTCTGCCCTGATAACATAAACCACTATTAAAATATTAATTTAATAGCAGTTAAAATTTCTCACTGAGGCAGATACAAACACTCACATACACTTTATGTATAATAATTTTTTAAAAATAAGACATTCAGATACACAATATCTAATTTTTTGTGTTTTCTAACCGAATACATCTCGAGATAATATAATTATCGGATATTCGAGTGGGTCGTAGTACATGCAATCAAAAATTCAGATTGCTGTACTCCTGGTTTTATTAATATTATATCAGATTATTACAATTCTTGTTGTACTATATTATGCGATAATTTCGTACAAGTTTATAGGCAATAAACACTTATACTGAAAAGTGCTATCTTCCAGCGATAAAAATTGCGTTTCCTGAATATTAATAGCAAAGTATTTGTAAAATTTATCTTAGCAATCAAAAGGTAACCTCGCGTTGTTTTTCTTGATATTTGATTATTATAGAACAAACAAATTTTTTTAAATATATAATTCTTAACTTGTGAGAATAAATAATATTAAAAACTTCAATGTAACAAGTTAATTAAAATAATTATTGAAGTTTTTAATATTATTTAATAAAATATTAAAGCGAGAGCGCTAGAGGTAATGCTTTCTTGCGTTGCTAAGCAACAATTTTCTTTACAACCTTAAATTACCGATTTATTCAAACACGAGGTTTTGTTATATTACTTTATTATATCACAAAAAATTAATAAGCATGTCACCAGTTACAAAATCACAGACTGGAACAGATAATTGAAGGCTATATGAACTAATACAAATCAACAATGATACCAGTGACGAAATAGAATAACCGAAAAAAAATAACATATTTCACAGGCGAAATAAGAACATCTTAAGACAAAAATAACTTTTTTAAAAAAGTCAAAAGTTTTGTTTAGTCACAATTTATTCTTGAACTATGATTATGATTCAATATTTTTGATTTTAAGGGATAAAATAAAAAAGTATATCTTATGCTAAACGAGTGTATTTTTTATTGCACTGTGATTGTGGATATAATCTTATTATCAAGAAAATTATAATTATTTTGTAAAAAAATCGTTTTGTGTAGGATCTTTTTCAGATCTAATCAAGATTTCTAAACTAAATTCATAGTTGAAGTATAAAATGTGGTTAAAATTGTAAGGAAAAATACACTTTTCATACGCGTTTCATACAATATTTTTGTTAAACGCACCAGGTGTGTGAAAAAATTACTTTTCCACACTAGTGCGGAAAAAACTTGGTTTACCTCGCTAGAACAAGGAAGTAGTAGAAAAAATATGTAAAATGATATCAACAATATCATTTACGGGAAGCTATTGTAATTAGTGGGGAGTCCACTGTCATTTTTTCTGAAGAAGGTCTTTGTGGTATAAAAACTTGGGGAACTACTGACCTAATAAGTTTCATAAAAAAAGAATGCACTTTTCTTATATACCACACCATATAGTGCTTCCAACTACTGTCCAAAATGCTTTCAAAGCAGGACTACTGGAACTATACTGTCACAATCTTCAGCCGTATTTCAATCAGGTTTATTATTTTCTAATTATGAATAACACAAAATTATTTAAAATCATCCCCAAATAATCATTATCTACTTCTTAACCTCCCTATCCATCGTTGCTTCGTTCAACTTTGAACATAACTTTCAACAGTTCAAGACTCTGCGACTGCTTAAATCGGAGTGGGAAATGTGTTGATAATGGTAATGATTCACCTAGACCTAGAGAGATCAACGACTTAACCTGGTACTTTAGCATCAGTAGCTTTCCTACTAGGCAAATGGCCATTTCTACGATATCTTATTATCAAAAAATAGTATTGTTTGTAAAGCACAAAAATAAATGCAGTAAAATTTTGTGTCAGAAATATAAAACCAAAACTTTTACTCGAAATGTTCCATTATTCTCGATCGTTCATTGTTTTGTTTTGTATTTTATTATAAAGTAGTCTCAATAATGTGGAAAAAAATTTGTTTCTTGTGATAAGATTGCGCTTCCTGTTTGTCTATATGGTTTTGATTTAATTTTTCCTGTCATTTCCCTTCGTTAGGCGCGTGGTCTACGGTTGTTGACCACTCTAATGTGGGTCTTATGGAGATTAAAATAGCGTGACTAACGAAAGATTAAAAAAAAAGTTTGATTTTTCTATTACCTTCGTGAAGTTGGCCTCCCATCTTCATCACTTTGATATAAAATAAATATGGAATCATTAGGTCGCCTATCGTTAGGTCTTCAAATGTGCCGATCTTAACATTAGGTCGCTTTTAGTTAAAAAAAAATTATTAGCTACATTTTTGAAAAATGTTCTTGGTACGATAACCTCTTATTTACACTTTTACGATGTAAAATGGTGGAAATCGACAGGAAATCGCCTGCTTAGTACGATAGTACTAGTACTACACTTCGACGCAAAAACATTCGACAAGTTATAATACCGACAGCAAATACGCTGACCAGAAATAATGCCGACAACATTTAAATCAGTAGAAACTCTCCGACGCAAAAATCGAAAAAAATGATTGCAGAACAGACCTATATCTTCGCATCAACATCCATTTTAACGATGGTTTTTCTAAAAAAATAACTTAAACTTATTCTAACCTACAGAATAGACCTGTCTTCTTTTTAACAACGGTTTTAAACCGGGTATACGATTTTAAAAATTCCTTAATGCAATTATCTTAGCTTATGGCGTAAATTACAAATATATACATTAAGATTTAGGGGCCATCGAAAAATTCGGGCAAAAATAACAATGAATTGCAGGTTTTATTGTTCTGGAAACTTCTAGAAGTTTCTAGAAAGAATCATTGGGTATTAATCTATAAATAGCGAGGTGATTCTCTGTGGAGGCAGTTGATGTCCTGACTTGCAAGTGTTACGACGAATACGGTGTAAATAAATAGTGGTGTGGTAAATAAATATACAGAGTGTTATAAATACAGTGACTTATAAATAAATGCAGACTTATTGTTAAGTAATTGTAGAATTAGTGTAAATCTTAGTGTATTCGTTGTTCTATTGTTATTAACACTATCTGTAACATCAAAAATCATCATAAACGCTCGATTTGGTATTTCCGAACATGTTGTGCGAAATTTTTGTGGAGTAATTTATTGGGTAATTTTTTATGAACAACTTATTAGTATACAATATAATATTATAATGCATTATATCGTATGTAATGTAAATGCAGTGTGGCGTAAAGCACACTTGCAGACTAGGGAGCGAGAAACCGCGGTTCTATCCCTGGCCGCGCCGAATACACTGCTGTGATCCAGTTGTAATTTGTTGCTTAGAGTTTATAGGATAATTATATCCTCAACTCTCTTAATTAAGTAATAATACTAAATATTCTAAACGCCATAACCTTGGTGTTATAGAACGTAGAAGTTCTTAAATCCCCAGATACATTTCGAACTGTATCCCATTCAATATGTAATTCCTTAGTAGTATTGTTATATTTAGAGACCGGATTTGTATGCGATTGCATGTTTGGTTTGATGCAACATAGAAAGCTGATTTTTTGTTTCTACACATTTCTCATCGAAAGCAATCAAAATACAAAGTTTTATTGCGCATATAATTTCATATTTTAGGTTATTGCCGCATATATATTTATAATAAATATAATGGCATATAACCGCATATATAGTCAATATTTTTGATTTTAAAATTTGAATTTTAAAATTAAAATTTTTTTTTTATTTTTGAAAGATTTGAATTTTAAAATTTAATTCTTTTTATGTTAGCACCGGCTACTCCGGTCTACCAACCTAAAAAGTGACGGCAGGGATTTTCTATATTTTCTAAAATATAGAATCACTGGAGTGATGGGTATTATTGGGATGAAAAAATATTACATAAACTAGAAAACGTGATATTTCGAAACTCGTGGTATATTATCAAAATGAAAAAAAATTGTGATATTTTGCGGGGACACAATGAAGTTGTTGAGATGACATAGCATCGCTGAAATATGCTTCTCTTATATCATGTGATGTAAACCGATAATTTTCAAGCTATAAAAACGTCCTTCGCGATAAGCGGCATAATTTTACAATGGAAAATTTAAATAAAATGTTAGTTTTGTATTATCGTATAATAATAAATAATTTCTATTAAAATATACTGTACTAAAAATATAAACTTTTCAAATTTTTGTAGTTTATCTTTGTTTTCATATAATCGCATAATATAATATATCCATTATTACCGCATATATCGACAGTTTTAACCGCATAAAAAAAACTTATTTTGATGTTTTTTAGCGCATATAAATCCGGTCTCTAGTTATATTATATACCAAGGGACTAAAATGGCACTTTTTATTCTGATAGTGGAGATCTTTGCACAAGCCGCAGTTGAAGGCATAACTCGCATGAGAAATAAAAAGTCACTTTAGTCCCGAGATGTACACAATGTATTTTGCACTTTCGTAAAGGATTTTCTACTTCGAAATTTTTATATAAATATAATGTTTATTCATTCTCTAAACAAGAAATAAATTGGTCACTTGAGTCCATTGTTATACAAATTAAAATATATTTAACTAAGCTGGAAATTTATATTTAATTTATTTAAAAGTTAACTTTTTATTTTATTTTACATTTAGATTTACAAAAATATACATAGTACCCACGTACAGCATTAATACCTCGCGTAATCGGGCTATAATTGGTTCCCGAACTGTTGGAAACTACTCGTTTATCTGAACCACTGGTCTATTCCAAGAAAATATCTAAATTAAATAATATATTATTATCTTTCATACCTTTGGATTTTAGTTTCAAAATTCTGCTAAAGTGTGCGAATATATTATGTACATACATATTACAGGATATACATAAGCACATCGAATATAGTAATTATGTATATTTATACTTTTGCCAAAAACAATAAAAAAAAGTAGGTACAAATATGCAGTAGTATTATAAATAAATATCTATTTTAAATATTTTGAAATTATTTTGAAGCTTTCAAAATTGTTTCTCGTTGAAAAGTTTATTACTTTTAGGTTTAGGTTTAAACGTAATGAATAAATTTACATATGGAATTATGAATTCAAACAAAAAGTTTTCATAACTCGAATCTTTTTCATTTTCACCTCCAATTTGCGTTATAAGTATTTATTTATTAATCATCTTTAGCGAAACGTTCATAAATATAGAATAAAAATTAAATTATCTCATAAATTTCTGCCCAACCGCCGGCGTTTCAAACCAAAACTCCAATACAAAATATTCTAGGGGCATCTTGTTCAATCACGAAGAACTTTTTCTTGAAAAACATTTTAAATTAAAAATCGCCCCAGAATTCTAAAAGGAAACTTGGAAAAACTTTTAACATTATAATTTTAAAATTTTTTGGCAATTTTTTTGTAAAGCGAATAAATTACTCTACAGTGACATTGTGGTAAACTTGTAACTGATGCAAATGAGTTACGGTTGAACAAATTAAAAACATCAACAATTTCTGGAATTAATTATTACCTAATAACGTTTTAAACTAATATTACCATATTTCAAAAACAAAATAACTATTTTACATTTGCTATGTATTTTTACATTAGTGTAAACTGCAAACATTATTTTCAATAAACCATTAATAAAAAGTATGATATAGTACGCAGATGCCTACTTCCCAATACAATAAATTAATTATCTCGCGTGATTTGAATTTATTTAGAATAAAAAATTTCTTTTTTTAATTTTTTTGTATTTGTCCTGGTATTATATTTCAAAACGCATTTGATAAAGAAGATTTTACGTTTAAAATTATTCATCGAATATTTTAAAACCTTTAAATTTGTTGTAAATATAGATATTGACTAGTAAACAAATATAATAAACAAACGTATTTAAAAATTCCCAGATTTTTGGTATGGTTTGTTTACGCACAACTTATCCAAATTAGAAATCAGGGCATAAAATTTAATTTGATACCACCTTCAATTTATGGATTTGACGAACGAGACAAATAGTCACTTTTATTGTTCTAACTTAAAAAATAATTTATATTAATTAACATTACTTTTACGAGGGACTATATTAAAGATATTTCGTGTTGCATTGTGCCTGCTTATATACAAATTATAATTGTAATTTTATTTTCAGATTCACATAATCAACAAAAAAGATGAGTTCCACATACGAGGATGGTAAGTAAACTTGTTTCATTACATAAATAAAATAACCGAAATTGATTTTTACTGAACAATGGTTGATCTCAAAATATAGGGTCGTGTGCCTAGTGCCTACTTAATAAATTATATTTCTCTGTACAAATTAATTTTGTACGATTTCTGAATATTTCAGAATTTCCGTCTTTTCCTTCCTTCCTGTTTTCCGACAAAACGAGAGAAATTTAGAAACAATAACTTACACATCGATGGTTAAACTATAGGATCTCATAAGTCAATATTATTTTTCTGGAATTCTCTTTTGACTGTTTCAAGATTTCACAATTTTCTCAATGATAGTAGCCATAAACAGAAAATTACAATTTTACAACTCAAAGTAGTTGTTTAGTTGAACCATCAATCTTTCGTAAAATCTACACAACATTAATTTGTTAATAAGTATTTTAGAAAATAACAATTGATTGTTTTTAAAGAGGCTTATTAAAGATAATTATTCCTACCGTGACTATAATTTATTATAAGCTACAATTTCAAACACTAATTTATTGTTATTATTATTTGTAATAATGCTAAGTATAATTTCTCATGCTCTTATTTTTATTTGTCAACTATTGAGTGTTACGTTAAATACAAAATACGATATAATTTAAGATATCAAAATTTGAATAGAAAACAGATATTTATTATTTAATAAAATGCTGATCAATATCAAAATAATAATCAATGATTCCATTAGCGTTATAGTTAGCATTAAGTTGTTTACTAATGTATTCCGTATCGATGTTTTGTCCTATAAAATGAACGAACGAATGATTAAAATTATTCCAAATCAAGTTAAAAAATTTGAAAGTCAATAAGTTAAAGACATGATATTTATGCTAGAGTACGATAGCTCGGACCCAAGATATTATAGGTATTCGATGAAGGAATTATAGGGAATGCCCTGGAACTCCGTAAATGCAAACAAGATTGCAGAGTTTAAATGCTACTTTGGATTCTTACGATTTCAACATATTTATTACCGTAGCACAATTTTATTTTTAACTGGATTTCGAAGCCGAGTTTTACTTAAAAACAGAGCCGCACTACAGAGAAGGGGAATTACAAGTAGACCAGTTTCCGAATTTTACTTAAAAACAGAGACCCGTGTCTTTTAGCCATCTGCCGTATAACAGCAATGTGTTTTACAAATGAGCCGGCTTCCGAACAAGTGGGTTGGTTCTTTCATCAATATTACCTCAAGTTCTGTTATATTCTTATATCTGCTTTGAGTGAATGTTTTTACTAAAAATAATAAAAACTTTAATGTAAATAAATTTTTAGGAAGGTAAACTGAACTTATGCGAGCAGATATTTCTATTTTTTTTATAATAAATGTTCTTCATGGGCGGGGCCAACCATTTGTACACAGCTAAAGCAGTATTTGCATTACATTTATGCGGTTTTTGGCTAATGATCCATCCATTTATGAAATTTTTTAAATCCTGATGCACGTGATCCTACTCCCTGTATTATTCCTGTAGTATTGCTTTGTTCAGGGGTATTAATACGAAAAGCTAACACTTCAATTCATAGCTTCACGGCTGACTATATCAGTTATACGAAGCTCGATTGTTACTGTCGGATTTCTGCTGAGATTAAACGTTATGATAAAGTAAGGTAATTTTGGTGATTATAAAAAATTATGTAAATATAAAATTATCTGATAAGGTCGCATTCAGAATAATGACAATCTCATAATTCCCAATCAAATAAAGATGAAGCATACTACTAGAATTAGCTGATTATACTAGCCTATAATTTTTATTCCTTTACATACATAGGGTAAACGTACCTAATTCCAGCCAGCTCCAAATGTCCGCCACCATGTAGGATAAATAAGGATAGAAAATGGATTATAATGGTTAACTCAACTTTTTTTCGTCCACTGCTGAACTATGTCATCTATAATTTTATGAGAGCTTGATCCTGAGGGTAGTTAATTGGGCAATTCTTTGTATCCACTTTCAAAAATAATTTCTTGCGGAATAAGATCAATCAATTCAATTTCTTTGGCGATTATTGCAGAATATAGTACGTAAAAATGTAATACAAGTTTTTAATAATTTTATGTTCCTTTAATTATGTCTTGTCCGGAAAATATATTTATCCAACCTTGTACATTATACAATAAAAAAAATTTTAATTTTTAAATTCAAATATTTACGTACTTAGGTATCGTATATTTACAAAACTAATACATTTACTAGCAATTAGAGCAATTATTTGTTAATTAGCGGTAGGTAAGTACTACTAAAAAGTAGCTAATTACAAAAAATTATTTAGCAGTTAAATTGCTTATCGATTTTTGTGTAATTATTGGCCTTCACCTTATATTTTTGAGTTTATTATTAATGTGCAGAGGAATTTAAGCCCTGATAGTAACGAAGCAAAAGATTATTGATTTTCCCAGATGATATATTAATGTAACGCACATTGATTTAACAAATATGTTGTCTTATATGAAATGTGGATGAAATTCTCTGTTACTATCCACCTGCTTATTATTATCGTAGTTAAATTTTTGCTTGCAATATTAGAATTCAAGGCATTCTTGATGTTAGCTTTGTATTATTTAGAACGTTATAATAGGTATCAGGAGGAACCATACAGCTTGCGATACGCTTACACGAAAACAGTTAAGAATTATTATTTTTTCAAATTTCAATAATAGTAACCTACTTATATATGTACGTAAAAATGCTCTTTTGTTAAATTATATTCTTTCAACAAATTTGTTTATTTCAATTGGGTTTATCTCTGTTTTGATATTTTACCCATACTCATTTATTATTATATCTATTCATAATAATGCTATATCTCAAAAGGTAATAACGAATTTCAGTATCTATGCTAGTCAGATTGGTATTTCGGTAGTGAGCTCACTATAAATAGATAATCATATTATTCAGCATGCGCGAGGCCGATCACCGAGCCTGCCTTATAAAATAAAAACAGGATGTTACACATATTATGCTCAACATTCTTGTAAAATAGTAAATACAAAATCTCAGTTTTTCAGTCATGAGTTTAAAAATATCCGTATTATTTTTTTTATAATTTAAATATATTTTTTATTTTTTGATAGGTAAAACCACGATACACTTATACCGGTATGCTCAGTAAGAAATTAAAACTCGTTTGTTCTGCGCATTGACGTCACGTTGGAGATATTTATTATAATACGCTTAAATTTTAATTATAAATCTTAAGATTATTTTATAAAAATAAAAGGTCAAACAATATCAATTTCAATTATATTATACCTCATTAACATGATAATCCTAGAAGTGGTTGAAAAACGTAAAAAATATTGCAAATTTGACATTTCTGGCTCCAAGCTGACGTCAAATAGTGCGAGAAGGATAGAGCTAACCTGCTAGTGAGCATACCGGGTAAAACATTGAAAATAATAATTTCTTCTTCTTCTTTTATTATAGGCATCTGCCTGTTTTTCTTCACGTTTTTCCCCTCTTCACATTTCCTCTGATGTGAACACCCAGCTCTCCATCCATCTCTTGGGTGGTCTTCCAGGGTTTCGTTTTGCCAATGGTTTCAGGTCTCTTGCAATTTTGATCAGTCGATCGTCGTTGGCTCTGTTTACATGTTCGTTCCACTCCTTTCGTTGATGTTTCATAACTTGACAACGTCAGTTATACCACATGCCTGTCTCACTTCGGTATTACCTTGTATTACGTACTTTGTCAAGTCTGGTTTTACCAACTATGATTCGTAGAGTATTCATTTCTGTTGTTCGAATGAAAATTATGAATGATATATTAAAAGTTATAATGAACTTGGATTTTTTAAATAAACAACGATATAATTGCTTGTATATAAACCGTGACACGTGTTTCGCTTTTAGTTGAGCTCGTCAGATAATTATAAATTATAATAGTATTCAAATAATTATAATTGAAAATAATATGTAGCAATTTAAATAATATGGTAAAAATCGGGATTTAGTAGCATAAATCCCTCCCCCCCACCCCCAGTCTTTATATTAAAAATAAACTCTTGAACACTAAAGAAAGTAATAAAAATTATCTACTATCTTAAAATTGCATACCGGACTCCAATAAGAGACGAAAATAACAGATTAATAAAGAGTGGTTATATATAGCTGATTTTGTTGTTTGCCATTACATAACTTTGATTCTATTTTCACCTAATAAGCTAATACTTTTATGAGTTCCTATAAATATAACTGATAATTCTGTTACCAGTTCACGTTAATTAATCTTGTTTGTTAAAAATAGCATTTTCACTGCTGCTTCAAATTCATAATAATGTCTTTTTCTCCCGATTGATATTAACAGTTCGATTTTGCGACCAGTTGACAAGTAAATACTGAAGTGTCATTTTTACTACTTAAGAAATATAAATAGCACTTTTATGTCTTATGTGATCAAAACATTTGGTAAGATATAATTATTATGGTTTCCAAAGTAATGATAAATGTTCAACTGCAGCAGTGAAACTACTACTTCTGTGTCTAGTTTAACAAGAAACTGTTCTTTTTGTTGCAGTTGTTTTACTTCACTGTCGTCGACGAGCGGCACAAAAGTATTGCTTAACTTTTATAGTATTACTTGTGGCCGGCAGTAAAAGTAATAAAAATTACTTATGGTTACATAGTATTTTAAACAAACGAATTATTTTACTCTCTCGGTAATAATTGACAATCGATTGCATGGAAATTTACTTTTATTTTACCACAGTGAAAACCAAACTTGTTCGAATAAATGGGTAACCTCTAATGTATGTTGGGAAATTACTAACGCGACTAAAAAATATAATATGTTGAAATAAATCAAATGTAAAGGTCAACTTTTCAAAATTTGAGTGCTTCGATTTATACAAAGTTATTTCTTTTTTTTATGTCAATACGTAATACCCTAGTGGCCAGATAAAAGTTACCACCCATGATGTATTTAAAAATTCCACTATTAACCAATACAAACGCAATGAACTAAAGATATAATCAATATAATTAAAAAGATGTTCTTAAATGTAATTCGAAAGAAAAAAACAAAATTTATTCTCTAAAACAGTAATATACAGTAGAACCCTCTATAACGAGAGCTCAAGGGACCAGCCTACTTACTCGTTATAAACAGATTTTCGCTATAAACATTCAGTTTAGCATGTAAACAAAAGTCAAGAGACTAAACTTTTACTCGTTATAGCCGATAAATCGTTATAGAGGGGTTCAACTGTATTGTCTTATTCGGATTAAAAGTCAAACTCTGTTTGGTATGCAAATTTTGCATTTGCGAAGCAGAGTGTCAGCTGAACCGAACGGATGCAATAATTGCACGTCAAAGTTTTAATCCAATACTAATTTTCTATTAATTAAATTTTTCAATACACATACTATTGTATATTTACATGGAATATGATTAACATTCAGATATTGCCCGATGATAGCTTTGCAGTCTTGATCTATTGAAGACTGTCAGAGGGCAGTACTCTAATGTTGATCAAATCACGCATTCTATTTGGTTGACCACAGCTAGAACAAAGTCGTATAATAAAACATAATATTATATTATATCATTTGACATTGAATGTAAAATTACACAATGTAATACGAACTACAATGACTTAAAGTTTTGATTCTTTAAAATAACCGGATACCCTTATTTGCTTTGAGATAATTTTTAAAGAGTCAAGTGTCATTAAAATACATAATTGATAATTTAATACGAATAATACTCCAATAGATAATATGTGCAGACTGTAAATTGACGAACTACTTAATACGTCTTATTTTCATTTTTAAAATGCAATTTTTTTTATGAATTAAAGAAAAGTCCACCAGTCATAAAGAAATTTTTGAAGAATTTGTGTGCCGCTTTTCACATGAAGGGATAGATAAAAGAAACATTTACTTATCAAATGGATTATTGAAACTTAGGCAAAACAAATCAACAATATTTTTTTACAATTTTTAGCCTATCTGACAGGGTTGTCTCTAGAGCAACGCAATTATATGAGGATTTCTTGCTCAGAGAATACTCCCGTCTCAATTTGCTTCTGCTTATATTAGGCTACTTCTCTATTTTTATCATCTTCGACCTTCCCCCACAAAGCCCAAATCCGAGTACGCCACTGCATTATATATTTGGACTGTGCAGTTTCAGTTTTTACTTTCCAAGTGAATGAACGTAAATAAAGGATAGTGCGAAAAATGAAGAAATTAACAATTTTTTAACTGTAATTTTTTACATTTCTTAGTCCAATACATTTTTGCATGGAGCAGTTTTTAATTTTAATTTCAACTACTGTGTGAGCAAATTATACTTTATGCGTTAATTGGACGTGTTAAATGAAATTGTTAGTTTTAACTAATTTTGAAGGTTGTGAATGAAGCTTTACGTCAAAAAGAACTTCCTAAGCCTTCTTCTTTCAAACGATAATTAATGTATCTATATTAATTTTTCTTCGCTTTCTTTAATATTTTTTGATCTAATGATTGTTGCCCGTTTTTGACCTCTTTAAGGTGACCATAATCCTGTTTGTTTGTTGACGTGTGCAAAGGAAAGTTAGATATACTGTAATTCCGTTATTTTGGATCCACTGTAATTCAAAGAGAAAACTCTTTACGAAAACACTGGTGCATGGAAAGTAATCTGCTAAGCCTGAATAGCAACTGAGTAAAGTTGACCAAATTTTACCCTTTTCCGTCTTTTTACTTACTAATTACAAAATTCTCTTTTGGAATATAGAAAAATGAACACAGTCAAGATGTAATGTGTACTTTATAGCATCATTTGGTACCACAAACGCATCAGTAAAACACTGAAAACAAAAAAGATACCTGTCTTTTTTCTTACAGATCTCTAACTATACTTACATCTCACTCGTGTTTATCGCACCTTTAACAGTTACTTCTATGAAATTTAAAGTTTCTATATTAATATATTAAAAAATATTTATATAATAAATAATATATTACCTATGTACATTAAATATTTGCCATGTACTTACGTTGTCCCTGACTGCTAGATGATAATATAATAATATTCTATAAGATTATTCTTTTGCATATTTTATTTATCTGCACACTACTTACTAAAAACTTGCGAATTGAACACCAACACTCGAGGAATATGAAATTTTTACAGATATTTCTACGAATTCCTAGGTTAAACAAAACTATTTTAATTTTTAAACTCAATATCGTTCATTGAATTTTTAAATAAAATTGGAGAATTTTGTCTACTCTTTCTAAACATTTCCTCTCTATCCTCGTATCTATTTTGGCCAGTATATTGGGTAAAAAATGATGGAAAAATTTTAAACAAAGAATTTTTTTAATTCAACCATATAAATACTTTTTTATTTTTAGATGAAGCCGAGCAACCAGAGGAGATGTCAGAAGAGGTTGTCAATCTTCATTTGGTGTACATTGATGAGGATCATCGTTCAAACACTCTAGCATCATTAAACAAGATGAGAAAAAATCGTCATTTTTGCGATGTTATTCTTCATGTATGTGTACTGACTGTAAAACAAAAAATTTTACATATTTCAGTCATTCATTTCTATACTAATAAATTTCACAATAAACACGTAGAGATAAAACATACAATAGGTAAACTTTTAACACAAATGCATAAAATGGATGTCTGAAATTAAGTAAAATTGTAAATGTTTACGGTCAGACATTTTGGGATCCCACTTCAACATTAATACTATTTTTAAAATGTAGTGAGTAGTTTTGCATTATTTACAAATTAAATTAGTGTTTGACTACTGTCGAGTTTTTACCGCATTTACCATAAGGACAAAAAAATTGTAGAGGTACAGTTTAATTTTTTTTAATAACCTGCCTATGGTACACCCTGAATGCGATAAAGAGAACTTAACATTTTCTGTGATTTCAGAGTAAGTCTATTGAAACACTAGGTAAATGATTAAAATTTTACTATATTTTAATTTTTAAGGATTGGTTTATATATTGACTACTTTTATCTAAAATATCCTCTTTTTTTTAATATTTGGCTTTCAATGTATAAACCGCAAACATTTTTTTATTATTTTAATTTTTATATGTTTACAGAGCATTTTTAAAATAGGTAATAATGGTAAATTCTTTTATTTAGTTATTTTCATAAAATAGTATTTTGTTTGAAGTTTAAATTGTTAATATGACGGTTTAAGCATTTAATTTTTTTTTTTCGTCTTTCGAGATAAAATTTACAATGTGATTATTTTTCAATTATAGATTGACAATTCTGAAATTCATGCACATCGGGCTGTTTTGGCTAGTGTCTCTCCATACCTTTTCGAAATGTTCAGCACGGATCACGAACAGAAACGAACAGAAAATGTTATTACTTATAGACTTAATGGAACTTTTGATAAACAAGCATTGGAAATATTAATTGACTACGCATACACTTCAAAACTCAAGGTTTTATATCAACAGGTATGTTCTGAATTTGACTTAGAACTTCATTGATATGGTCTTGGACTTCCAGTTAAATAACTGTAAAGTGGAACATAGCAATTTTTAAAACAAAATTAAATTATTTTAGTGGGTAGTTGACTGCTTACCGCATTTTCAACATTTCTTAAAGATTCAGAATTTTAGGACCAATTATATTAGGATAACTGGAAGCAAATAATAACATTTTTATTTTTTGATCTTATTTCAATTTATTTAGTTAATAAATAGGTTCCGTAAATAGCTTTAAACGTTCCATTATGCACTAATTACATCATTAACCTGATTCAACTATTGTTTTAAAATAAATTTACTTAATTTTAGGTGAAAGCTGTTTATTTAGCAGCACGTCATTTAAAAATGGATCGCGTGGCTCGCAAGTGTGCCCAACATTTAATATCTCGTTTATCGGTAGATAACTGTATAGAAATACGATCTCTACCTGGAATTACTCGCAATAAAGAATTCATACAAGCCGTTGATAGCTTTATTACGAAAGAGGTGATCAATTATTTTAAAAATATCTACTTGAAATTATATGTAGGTGTACCTATTTGTAGTTCGAACATGTATGCAAAAATTCCGTATTGTTAAACCTATTTTGCGTGCGAATTGAAGTATTGAATCAATCACGAGAAGAAATGTCTTTGGTGAACCACAACTCTTTGTGTTGGCTGGTTTTGGAATGGATTAAACGTCAAGTAGCGGACGAAACCCTTCTTGTCGATTCATTGTCTGAAAAAACTTTCATGTTGTATCTTGCCATTGATAATTCCTTGCAAGATTGTTCTGGTCTTCCGTCAGGCGATATTAGTGACACCGAAATTGTTCAAGATTACAAGAAAATGTCGTCGAAAAATGCGCAACCAAACTCTAAAAATAAGCGTAAATTTTTAAGCCAACCTACAAAACCTCGAGTGGTAATTTATTCTAGAGAAATCGGCGAAGAAATTGGGACCGAATGTGAGCCCGACTGGAATTTAATTGCTACCTCTCAAGTTGCTGAACATAGCAGCTTAGCACTGGTAACATTAGCTGGAAGATTAGCGACACTTTCTGTGCAGCTAAGGTATACCTGTTGGTTGGAGAGTTAATGTGGGTTTTAAATTTATTATTTTAGGCTTAACACGCCTACAACACCTTCGCCAGTTTCCACACCAGAATCCAGTAGGTGTGCGAGCGAAGAGAAACCTGATCTTTATTGTACAATAAAAAATATGTCCTTTCCACGTTGCGCTATGGGTTGTGCAAATTTGCAAAATACCCTTTTAGTGTGCGGTAGGTCATAAATTGTAATCTACAAAAGAATTTTATGAAGTTATAATATTTTTAACAGGTGGATATGATCGAGTGGAATGCCTACGAAGTGTAGAACAATACTTTCCCGATATTAACATGTGGAAGGTCTTACCGCCGATGAAAGAAGCACGAGGCAGATTTCAGATTGCAATAGTTGATGATAAAGTTTACGCTATAGGAGGTAGTAATGGTACAACAGAATTGAATTCTGTGGAGACGTTAGATATGAACGCCGGTAAGAAATTTTATGAGTAATAATTATTTTAGAATAGTAAAATACTTTTGTTATTTGTTTAGGAAAGTGGACCAATTTAACAAAATTACCTTTGGCGAGAAGTAATTTAGGTTGTTGTGATCTTGGTGGTTTGATTTATTGCGTTGGAGGCTGGAATGGTCAAGTGGGTATTAAACAATGCGATGTTTTCAATCCTAAAACTTCCACTTGGTCCACAATTGCATCCCTTAACATAGGTAAATTGCTCAACATCATTAACATTGTTGAAATGAAAACCAAATGAATATTGATTATAGGAAGGTACCAAGCGGGGGTGGCAGCTTATAACGGCATGGTATATGCAATTGGAGGTTGTGATGCATGGAATTGTCTCAATTCGATTGAAGTTTATAGTCCTGTAGATAATGTTTGGAAGTCGTCGACTCCGATGATTACTGCAAGACGTGGTGGCGGTGTGGTAGTGTTTAACAATAAAATGTATGTTGTTGGGGGTTCGGATGGATCTCATACTTTAAATTCGACTGAAGTGTTTGATGACGAAACAGGAAATTGGGTGGTGGGTCCTAGTATGACAACGCCCCGAGCTAACGTTCAAGTTGCCGTTGTGGGAGAACGTTTGTACGCTGTAGGAGGATTTTCAGGTAATCAAAAACTTGAAACTAAATTTTTCACAAGGCCCTAACCGAAATTTTTAACAGGAAAAAGTTTCCTTAATACAATCGAATATCTCGATCAAAATTCGAATGAATGGACAACTTTTGTACCCAAAGTGGCTACCGAAAATAACTGTCATAGGAGGTCACGAAGTCGTAAAAATTCTGCACGAAAAAGCATATCAGAAGATGGAAGTAAAATGAACGGGAAACACGAAGACATTCAAATACAATCCAATCCTGACTCAAATATTATAACTCCACTTAAAAATGGGATCAAAATTTCGTAATTTAATCTTCCTCTTTTTTTATGTTTCTATGTATGTAAGTAAGAACTCTAACTCAAATGTTAGAACTGCAATGTTGTAACTATTTGAAGATATTCGTAAGTAAATACTATTTAATACTATATCAATAATTAAGCATTTATAGGTAATAAAAAAATGCATTTCCTTACTTAAAAACGACAAGATTTTTTAAATTTGAAGTCTACAGGGTCTTGTTTGCTACTAAATAATTTTTACATTTTTCTATACTTTTAAATTTATTTTTTATAGTAATCTTCGAATTTAAAATATCGCAATTCCTGACAAGATCGAGAATAAATTTTTAATCTTATGTCTTCAGGCAAACCGCATTTTGTGAAACAATTCCATTTTTATACCTAGCATTGATAATTTTAATTTAAAATACTGATGACAGAAATTTTCAGCAGTTAAACCCGCCATAAATAAATAGGTATATATTTTACATACTCTTTTTATATACATGAAGTAAATTGTAAGTACTAATAAATTAATTGTGTAGCTTTAGTGAATGAATAGAATTGTAAATTAGAAGCATTTAATTAAAATATTCCGATTTAAGACAAAGCAAATGTACATTGGAGACTATTTCGTGTGGTATTATAATAATATAAATGTATATTTAATTGATTCATGTTATCAATGTACGTAGTCAAAATTAAATATAATCATTGTTAGAGTATGTATTTAAAAAATGCAACTAATTTTGATCTGTGATTAAATTTAACCGATCTTTGCTCATTGAAGGAACATATTGTATTATAATTATATTTAGGTTAAGTTTCTTTCTTTAACGGATGTGTTAAATATGAAATATTTATAGCAATTTTATTTGTAAACTTAGCATTCATTAAAGATTAAATAAAATACTTTTAATTTAGTTAAATGCTTGTTACAATTGTAATTTTGATGAAACATCGTTAACAACCTCCAGCTTTTCTTCATGCTCTGTTGTAGCAAAACTATTGTTTCTATTACAATCTCAAATTATCAAAGTAAACAATATCTAGAATAAAAGAAATATGCTATAATGTGAATCAATAGCTCCTTTTATTAAATAAATCATGCAAAAAAATTAAATAACTTTTTTCAATCAACTGAAATACTATATACTAAAAATTTTAATCTGGGGAAATTTTGAGGAATTGATAATGAATGAAAATCAAAATTAAAAAAGAGAAATGCGTAATATTAATGTCCTACTCCATTTTTAGAATCTTTCTTGTAATCAAACTTAAAGGCGATATTTTCAATGCCCGATTAAGCAGGCCAATAGACAAATTGGTTAATTAACTGAGAATTAAAAAATTGTTTTTAATTTATTGCTGCAAAAGTATTCGACCTACAAAACTTAACTGGCTTAAAAATCAGTCTTAATTCTTGGGTTTACCAAATAAACATTTGGTACCTAATACAAATCGTCGCTGTAAAATCAAACCGGCATATCTGCAAAATGCATATTTTTCACTAGAGCCCTTTGAAGTTTTTGTTTTCCCTTTAACGTCCGTTAGATTCACCTCAAATCCACCTTAATAATGAATTAATTTAGACGAATACGAATATGCCAGTTTGACATAAAAATAGAGGGAAAAAAAAGAAATTTTTTGACACCAACAACTCAAAAACTCAATTTTTGCAGTTATTCCGGTTTGATTTCACAGCGACGAAATGTTTTATCAAGATCAATTAAAATTTAACAACAATGAACTTGTTTGTTTTATTTTTTTTTAATATGTAGGTACTTATTAGATTCAAATATTCCAAAAGTGGAAACTGGATATCAAATTTCAGCACACTAAAATGTTAGGAAGTATGGTAAATTGAACTAAAAGAAGATCTAACAAACAATTTTGTTCAGATCCTGTTCGTGCAATATTGACGTCACACTACTTTTTTGAGTTTACAATACTGTAAGTTGCCTGAGTGCACATTCAACTTTACTTCAGTTGAACAAAAAAGGAATAATAAAATGACATCATAGAGATAGTGTTATTCCAAATTTTATGTTTTGTGTGTAAAAAACTACTTCATTATGGTGCTCATGAAAATATCAAATTTTGGATCCCACCCATCAATTTCTTTAATCTTGAGGTCAAAATTAAGTTACAGTTTCCCAAAATTAATTAATTAAATTTAATTATAATTAGAAATAATTGTAATTCTAATTACTATAAGAATTATGCAAGGAAGCAAAGTTTTTATTTATATCCAAAATGGGATTGAATGTTCTATCAAAACTTTCATCATCTCACTTTTAATTTTACAAAAATTCTTTGAACCTCTGTTGATATAAATGTGATAGGAAATTGTAAGTTTAACAAAAATATTATCGTCCAAAAAGTAAAAATCATAATGTTCGTGTGCAATTAATAATTATTCAAACTTAAACTGCAATTGAGGACCTTGCAGCTCCAGTTTTGGTCGTTTTTCAGTTAATACGTGTAAAAAATGTAAAAAGAATTGATGCATCAATCGGTGTAAGAAAGATGTAATTTCGAGAAGAAATGGGAAAGATATTACAGATTTTGGACCCGCTCCAAGCATTGTTTAGTGCAAGTTTGCAAACAATTTATTGTCATTTCTCGACAATTGCAAATAACGGAGCTGCATCCCTTATGCTGCAAGATCTTCAATTATCCAGAACAGGGATTTTGCAGTAACCCAACAATTTAAAATGTGCTACTGAGTACTGACCAGGTAAGCTGAGGACGGGGCATTTTGTCGTTGGAAATTTAGTATCTAATTTTTAATGTCAAAATAAGCATCCAGAGAATTTTTTTCAAGAGATGGGAAGCAAATTATATATTTTTGTGAATATACAGTATAATATTATATTACAATTAAAAACTTAACGGATTATTATTAATTAACAAATTAACGGAAGCAGCAGTGTGGCATAAAGCACACAAGTGCAGACTAGGGAGCGTAAAACCGTGGTTCAGGAAATTGTATTTCTTATGTGTATTTAAATGTAAGCGCGCCTACCTAACAGCATCAGCACATCACCTGCAAGGCACGTCGTGTTTCCATTTAAACCCATGTAAATAAATGTGACGATCAGTCGCTGAGCTAATAGGTGAGTTACGACCTTTAAAGTCATTTAACTCTTTTATTTATTGTTGTTTTGTATTATATTTACCGCCAAACGATTGTTAAATTTCTTTAAATAAAGCCAGGTAAATGGCCAATGCAATAAATTGATAATTTTGTTGATAATGTTGAAATAATTACATTGTTGTTTATATTATTATGAAAATAAAAAATTGAATGATGCTTGATTCTGTTGATAAAGAGGAATATACAATAAATAAAATTTTTATAATTATTAAAAATATAAAAAATTAATTTATTAGCTTTTTAAATAATGACAATACCCAAAAATGAAAATAGATATCAACCATATCAATATTTTAGAAAACCCAAAAATGCACTAAACACTTTTCTGTTTCTGTAAAATGTTTTTAAGTTATCACATGTAAAATACACTAAGTATAAATTCGCAAACGTTTTCACCATACTAAGGCATCATCAGGCAATGACGAATTTCTCTGACCATGTTGCACCCAGGACACAACACATCCACACCCTTGACCATGGGAAGCAATTTGCCATCAATATTTAACAATCAGTGAAATTAATATTAAAATTGAATTAGGTACTAAATTAAAATTATGAATTTTTGATGAAATGTAAATGAAATACAATAATTGTAAAATTGTAAAACAATAAAAATGAAGCAGATAAAAGGGTTTGAAAGATATTTAAATTCTGGATTTAAAGTGCAACTGAATACCACTTATCTGCATAAAATCACATCAGCAATATCTGTTACTTTGTTAAAATACACACTTCGAGGTAACTTTTATATAGTTTTTTTTTGTTTGATTATGACCAGGGCTCAGAAGTTATAGCACTAAAAAAAGTAAGCTTTTAGCTCTTTAATAAGCATTTAAAAACACCAAAATTAGATCTATAAATAGCACTAAAAAAATGAAAAAATGCAAAATAAAATTTTTAATTAATTTTTTTATTTTTCTATAAATGGATATGTTCAATTTTTTCAAGTTTGAATGATCTGCGGTTATTTGATAGTAGATTTTTTGAGTTTTGTATGCCGAGAACGACTGGTCAACATTGACGGACGTTACGGGAGCGTACTTAAAAAATACTAAGTCGTTACAATTTAAATTTTCAGGAAGACCATCTAAATTTACGGATGTTTCTTCACCAATTAGAATTTTCAATATTTATATTAGAGCTGAGAGACCAGGATTTTTTTCCAGTATCTGATTGAACTTCTTTTGAACAGCTTTTCCATTTGGTTCACATTGAGTTTCAAAAGGTTTTCGAATATCTTCAACTATTTTAATTGAATCTGATAATGGTACATATCTCTGTTGTAACAATTTTATAACAAATAATTTGATCTAAATTCCTTTTTCAATAATATTTTGTTTATTTCTTTTATTATATAAAAATATGCCTGTAAATAGCACTTAAAGCTCTAAAATAGCAAAATAGCAGTAAAAACTGTAAATATGCAAAAATTAGCATTACTTATAAAACTTCGTATACGACATCGGGGAAGTGTGAAAAAAATTTGTATCTTAGTTTCAATGATCTAATAGGACTTTCCAAAATATATATACATTTGTTAGAACTTCCGAGCCCTGATTAGGACATAAGCTCATAAGCAAACAATCAGTTACACCAGTCTTCTTCGAAAGCAACAATATTAGCTCTGTTTGTTATCACAGTCCTAGTGCAACCCGAACTACACTTAGTACTCTAAAAGCGTTTGGTATGCATCAGTGCAAAAAGTGCAGTTAGTACAGCCAGTTTGTTATGAAAATCCGCGTAGTCCCGGAGTACTCTGGACTACACTTTTTACTCCAACAAAATATGTAGTGTAGCGAGTGCAGAAACCACTTATAGGTGGAAAAACTTGAAATTAGCAATATCCTACTATTTATATGTTGGCTACTCCCATATTTACAATTCTTTAAATAATAATCTTTTTGAAAATCAACTGTTTTTTCTACTTTTTATCGATTAATCATAATTATCAATCCTGAACTAAGCGTACTAAAGACTAAAGGCGTTTGTTAACAGTTATAGATTGTTGGCTGCACCGGCGCATTAGCGAATTCTGAGTAGCACTAGTTACTCCGTACTCGGTGCACCGGATTTTGATAACAAACAGAGCTATTATATTGCACTATACCGGGTACTGAATGAGTTAGCCAAATATAGGAAATTAACATGTAAAAACTTATTTATGCAAATTCCTGCTTCCCTAATTATTTTAGAGAAAAAATAAGACACACAAATAATGCAGAAATATAAATTACGAACGATATGACCATTAGATTTTATCTAGATTTTACTTAAAAGGTCAAAAAATGCTTTCGAAATTGTTAAAATTTTCATTTATCGCACTGGTCATGTAATAAATTCAATTTAATTTATATTAAATAGTAGGAATTTGCATAAATAAGTTTTTACATGTTAATTTCCTATGTTCGGCTAACTCATTCAGCACCCGGTATATTAAAAAAATATAGTTAGCTTTTCATCTCTTGAAAAATCTTAAAGAGATGCATGTTAAAAACATGAAAAAATTAAATACTAATTTTCCAACGGTGAAATGTCCTAGACCGACTAAACGCTATTAATTTCTTGGTTTCCTCATAAACATTAATGTTAAATAATAAGGTAAAAAAATTCAGAACAACATAATTATTATATTATTCCAAGTTTGATACTAGTAATTACAATCTAAAAAGAACATATTTCATTGCTGACAGTTATGATTTTACTTTAACTAAACAAGGTCTAGCACCGAAAGCAACAGGCAACTAGCAACATAAATAAAAGTGAATAATACTCTTACTCGTCCTCATGTATGTTGCTGGTTGCTTTCGGTGTGAAATATTGCTAATTCTTTTTTTTTAATTCTAATGATGTCAAGTACCATTTACAAGTTTAGTAAAAAAAATGATTGGATTAAAGCATCTAGTTCAATAAAAAATGACGAAGAGTAGTTATATACAAATAAAATTAATATAATCAAATATATATACAAAATGAAATAAGCGATACTTAGACTAGTAACGATGGTGTTGGCTTTTTTCCTGGCCATGCCTCTTTGGCGTACTTCTTCTTTTTTGGTTCCATACTATCGTTTGCTTGTACTTGAGGTGGAACAAAAACAGTTGCTTGATTAAAGTTTTGTTCGATATCGACATCAGGTGCCGGATTTGGAAGAACTATGCCTAATTTTGAACTGAGCGAGGAATATATCCCTGCACCACCAAAGCCTACCGCATTCGATTCGGGTGGTAAATCTTGATACAATTGAGGAACAACCGAACTAATACTTCTAGGTACTTTAAAGTCCGTCATTGGAATTCCAATGTTATCAGTTAATTTTTGTCTTTTTTGAGCACTCGGAATCACCGTCGACCTTATTAAATTTCTAAACTTGCCCACACTTGGATCGATATCTTCTGGATTTATAATTTCCTCATCTTCATTAAACGAGACACCTCTTCGTTTTCTTTTTTTATTGTTGTTTCTTTTTTCGGTATCATCGGTTATACCTAACATAGAAATACGACTGTTGTGAGCAGTATTGAACTCGGTTAAATTCTAGAAAAATTTCCACTTAATAAGTATTTAAAAAAGTGTTAACAATTTAGCTTACATCCAATTCTGTCTCGCTTTCGGGCAGTCCTAATAAACCACCTTCACAATCTTCTCCAACTTTTTCCAACTCATCGATAATGGGGCGAATACCAGCTTGTGGTCTTTCTCGTATTATGTACATTCTAGTAGAAGCACCAAAATGAAAATTTGAACCTATGGGTAGCTGGGTTGGTTTATATCCTTCTAATCTTAAAGATCCTATGAATGTCCCATGAGCTAATAATCGTGACACAATGTGGGGTTTAATATTAACAAATATCCAAAATTTATAATTACGTACTGCTTCCTAAATCCACTAAAAACGGCCTATTTAAAATTTTGTGGTACACCAAAGCCGAATGAACTCTCGAGCATGAAGCGTGATCTATACAAAAATCATTCATCTGAGAGTTTCTACCAAATAAATAACACTTTTTCTCGTCTATCATAAGTTTTTGAATAAGTTTTTCTCCCTTCAAAACGTCCAAATGTAATCCTACTGGTGGTTTTCCGGCCCTAAAAGATAGAAGATGTTTCAAAATTTGACTTAACCTAAAAACATGGGAACCTAATTTTACTGATTTTTCAAAATTTTATCACAGTGTTTTACAAATTATGAATACAATAACTCATTTAAGCATGTTTATATTGTGGGTACAGGAAGAAATGGTAGAAATTACAAGTAAATTTACCAATTGGGAACTTCGTAATGGTTTGCCATTTTTTAATTTATTTCATTCGATTCTTCGTAAATGTAACTTAACTCAAGTTTAGTTCCTTTAAAAACGTACTTTTCGAGTACATTTAATTTATTTTAGCTTTTAAAAACCTATAAATATTATTTATACGAAAATAGCAATAATGCCAACTATTTAATTTGATCTTCTGATGGTTATAAAAACCCTGCACGTGGTGAAAGCAGCGGTGTTGCATAAGAACTTCCAAATTTAACTTTTTTATATAAATTTTAAAATTCATTGATTTTATTAACGCTAATTGTCGAAATTAACGATTCTTCATGAATTTTAAATTTTTTACTATTTTTAGAAGTTCGGCGTTTGAACCATTGAAATTTTTTGAACATTTTTTCAATAGTATATTACATGACTAGTGGAGAAACCGAAAGATTCGCTCACGCATTTGCCAGTTTTGCACGCGAGCCGATAGGCGAGTGTGCAGAAGCAAATAAGTGAGCGAAAGGGTTTCTCCACGAGTTATGTATAGCGTTTTGTTCAATCCTGCACTTATAAATCTAAAAAATTATGAATATACAATTTATTATAATTCGTGTCATCAATAATTAAATTTGAGATTTTGAATTTGCCATAACTCGAAAACGGCGTTAGATATCGAAAAACTGAGCTAAAAATTTACCCCCCTTTGCTCGTACTCAACCCCCCGTAGCAATTTGTCATAGGAAGCTTTATGCAAAATTTTAGATCGATAGCGCGCAGTTTGCGCGCAAAATAATTAAAAAAAAAGTTAGCTTTGGTTTTAAAACATTTTAATATTATTATAAAGAACGTAGGCAGGTTAATGAATGACTGCATTTTTCACTCACTAGTGGGTGAAAAGTCTTTCGCCCACTCGTTACCATAGATATAATTTGAGTGAGTAAAACAAACGGTTTCTAGTTGCGTATCCAAGTCTTACTTGGATTGCGTATCCAAGTCTTACTTGGATACGCAACTAGAAACCGTTTGTTTTACTCACTCAAATTATATCTATGGTAACGAGTGGGCGAAAGACTTTTCACCCACTAGTGAGTGAAAAATGCAGTCATTCATTAACCTGCCTACGTTCTTTATAATAATATTAAAATGTTTTAAAACCAAAGCTAACTTTTTTTTAAATTATTTAAATTTTGCATAAAGCTTCCTACGACAAATTGCTACGGGGGGTTGAGTACGAGCAATGGGGGGTAAATTTTTAGCTCAGTTTTTCGATATCTAACGCCGTTTTCGAGTTATTGCAAATTCAAAATCTCAAATTTAATTATTGATGACACGAATTATAATAAATTGTATTTTCATAAATTTTTTAGATTTATAAGTGCAGAATTGAACAAAACGCTATACATAACTCGTGGAGAAACCCTTTCGCTCACTTATTTGCTTCTGCACACTCGCCTATCGGCTCGCGTGCAAAACTGGCAAATGCGTGAGCGAATCTTTCGGTTTCTCCACTAGTCATGTAATATACTATTTTTCTGACAAAAGTAGGTTGTCAACTGAAAATATTTTTACTTAGGTTTTTCTGAGCTATCTGTCTAATTCTAGTGTAAATTATCTATTCTGTGATCCAACTAACACACTACAGACCGTACTTACCTTTTAATTTGCTTTTACCTGCTAATTTCTGTCTTGTATTTAAGACGGTAAAGAGACGGGTAATGAGTAACTTTTACTGTAATAGTAACGAGAGCAGAAACGAAATTTTTAAAAAACGCCTTCTGTTTGCACATGCAGAAAACGACAACAGTAAAAATTAAATTGTTTCTGTTCTCATTATTCTTGCTTATTGTGCATGGAGCCATTTGAAAACAAGCATTTTAACTTTTTATCGGACCAAATTTTGTTCTCGTTACTGCACCAGACCAATTGTGAACCTACCTGATACTTAAGGAAGTATTGGTTTAAAATTATAAGCAACTTTATGAAAGAATTTATTTTATTTGGATATTTCAGACTAGTTCCAAGATTTTTACAAAGAGGCAGTACTGTGAGGTTGGAACAGTTCTAAAATTAGCCAAAGCCAAAGATTTAGCTACACACATCTTTCCTGCACTTGATAGTTCAATTCTAAAAGCAAAAGCACCAATCTTGATGAAAAATTTCTCGATTCCACAATTGTATTTTAAAAGTACAGTTAGATACTTCTCTGCTTTAATTGGCTTAATATTGCCAACTTTGTCTCTTCCAAAAATAATGGAAAAGCATGTTCATTCTTTTTTGACAATTTTCTATGATGTGAAGAGTAGTTACAGTTTACTATGTAAGATTTGTAACATTAACATGTATACAAAAATTTGCCAACTTAATACAATTTTCTATCAACCGAAAAACCCCAAACGTAAACTAACAAAACAAAAATTAAGCAGGAAGAAGATCAAAATCATCACTAACATGCACCATGGGCACGTGTTGTTCATCAATTATTGGCGTTGTTTTTGCATCACATAAACTTAATTCCTTTAGTTTCCATTCCCAATCCATCTTTTGCACGGCATGAAGTGATTCGGCTTCGTTATGATGCCTCAAGAGCATATGCTCTTTAATTTTTTCCCACTTGTCATCCACATCTTGCAACCAACTTAAAAACAGCCTACCGTTATAACGAGATCTTGCATTTCTATCCTTTTCTTCCTGTTCCGGAGTAATCAAATTGTACACTTCTTCGTCCCTTAAAATCGTACACACCGAGAACGGCAAAGATTGATTTGCTAAAGCACGAGCAGCTCTACCATGAACACGTAAAATTTCTTGCTCCACGGACAACACCAGTTTTTCTTTTTCAATCACGTGCTAGAAGTTCAAGAAAAAAATTGCAAAAATTGCCTTTTTAACTTTTAAATATTTACCTGCATTCGAAGTCTGTATCTCTCTTTTTCTTGATCACTAAACAAATCTTTCATGGGTACCGGTAATGTAGTTGGAAAAGAAATGGTAGGGGTGCTAGGTGCCACTCCAGCCAAAACATATGTGCATCTGTTCATTAGATAATCCTTAAAACCTTGAGGTGGTTTCGGCTGTACAGGAATTAAATCTTTACGTCGTTTATCAATCTAGAGAGAATATAATTTATTATATTTTATAGAAACATGGTTTGTTTAAAAAATTACTTGTTTACGAATGTTGAGATAAAGTTGATAACAATTTGTGATGGGCTGTTCGTGTGGATGTATTTCAGAAACAGTAGCAGTTTCTAGGGTCTCTTGGGTAGGTGCCGGTGCAGCGGCTTCCTTGCTGGGTTTCATTTTTCTTTTTCTAGGATGTAGTTCCACAGGTATGGTTGTAGTTGAAGTTACACTCGTTGTTCCAGTGGTCGTCTCCATTTCGCTATTTGCAGTTACCTAAACATTAAATTGGTTATTAAAAAAATAAAAAGGAAATAATATGTAATTTTGTGTATTTTTGGTATTTAAAATACCTGAGTGTCAGAAGATTTAGATGTGATAGCAGTAGAATTATTATGAATAGTTGAAGTTGTTGTCTCTGGTTGGTTTGAAGGTGTAGAAGGAGAAGCAGATGGGGATGGTGAGTGAGATCTTTGAAGTTGTGGAGAGGAATTATTGCTACTTCTGTCTGCATTACCTTGAACCGGACCTGAACGATGGGAACTTCGTAAAACCCTTTGGTGGTGTCCCAATCTCTTTAACAATCAGTCGACGATTTTAAATTATTACAATTACTTAATTTAAATCACAGTTAACACAAGTAAACTAATATGAAACCTTATTAAAATAAAAAGAAATCCTAATGTTTATGTAAGTCAAATTATAATTTTAAACATTGATGCCTGTTAGAGGTGACTAGTTACATTGTACGAACATGCAAATTAGTAAATTGACAATGCAATCATTTAAAACGTACAACATGCACTTATTCAAATTTTATGATAAACTCCAAGCATTATTAATATCATAATTAGATATCATTATATTCAACTATTCGTTGTGAAATAGAAAAATATTTTATAGCTAAATTATAAAATAGTTGTCAATTTTCCCTTGCATTTATTCAAATAGTTGGTCACTACATCACAAAACACTTTTTATTAATTTTTAAAATGATAAGCAAAAATTATAATGGGTTAAGAGCATAATATGAAAGGCTGTAATCAAATTTAGCTCAATATATGAAGCGAAATAGCATTAAATAGGTATGTAAGGCAGAAAATAATTTTAATATTTCAAAAACAGAATCTAAAATAATTAAACACAAACTTGAAACCTACGGTCAGAAAATTATTAAGGCCATTGAATATCGTTAACCTAAAATATATACAGCTTTTATACAGTTTTAGGTTATAAATCATTTAATTTAGGGGTAGAAAGACACAAAAACCCTTAGTAAAGGCGGGAAATTTTCAAATATTTTCTAGTTAAAATATAAAAACCTTAACCTCAATCTTTTCAATATAAGTTATTAGTTGAAATATTTAAAATAAATGTAATGAAGTTTTTCCAAGTTTAATAATATGGAAATATTGAAATACATAAATGTATTAAAACAAAAGAATGCCAAGCTCCCGTCATTTTATTTTGTGAGAGAATTTTGAATCGATTTTGTTTTGCGCAGGGACGGACTTTCACAAATTTTAATGATTTAGAATAGGAACAGCCCCAAAACTAGAAACTAGAATCCTGCTAAACGTTAGAAAATATTAATACATCATTCCAAATGATGAAAAGATTTTTTGTAACTTTTTCATCTTTCAACTGCCGTTTATTTGAATAATTTTCCTTATGAGAAGATCATCAAAGATGGTATTAATAAAAGTGTCCACTCGTCTTTTTTCTGTCATATATTTATTCATCAGCTTTCTGGAATGTGTTATATCGTGTGAGCAATCATTCATCCGAACATAGGGAAATAACAAGAGAAATTGATTTTTTTTTTAATTCCTGCTTTCCATTATAACGAATAAGAATGAGAAAGATATCAAATTAAAGAGATTTTTTGTCTGCATCTGAAGATACCCAACACTTGATATTGTATTCTTTAATTATTGTTCAAAACTCAATAATAAAATGAACATATTATAGTGCATTTAATAAAACTTTAATTGTTTGGAAATTAAATTATCTTTGCTAACATAATGCATTTAATTTGTAGAATTAACCTGGTAATTTTTAGATATTAGTTGAACCACGTTTTCTATGATTTCATGTTTATTAGTAATTTATTAATATGTGCCTTTTGAATATAATCAGGTTTTATGCAAGGTGATTTCTAAGCAAGTGCAAAACTTCCAAGAAATATACCTCTCTTCCTTCTTCAAGCATTTCTTCAGAAGTCAAGACTTCTAATTTATATATTAATGTATAAATAAAGCTGAAAAAGAATTATTTTGATAATGCTGATTATTACAAAATAGATGAGATCAATCGTTCTGCTCAAACGGCATAATAAATTCAAATTCAAATTTTCCGAGTTTTCCGGTTAAATGTAGTAGTTACCATTTGTGTACTTCAATAAGTAATTTAGTTTTTTCATACAAAAATATACTAGTTGCGTAGCTCAAATAGTAAACAGTCTGTCAGCCAAGTAGATTGTAACTGAGATGCTTAAACTGTAGTTTAATCAAACAGTGGAGATAACTAGCGTATAAATATCTTCTATCAATATCTTAAATTTCTATACTTTTAGAGTGTTAGCAATGGTTGAGTTTCCTCTGGTCAGAATTAACTTATAAAACCTCACTACATTCTATTTATATATCAGCAATCGAAATCTTAATTTTTTGGTAATTCTAGGAGCCAAAAAAATTATTCTGGGTTTTGTCAAATGCTTCTTAGTTTTAGAGTTATAAATTTTTGAAACTAAAAATAACGCTTTAAATACCTCACTGTTACCGATCCTTACAAGGTATAGAAATAATGTAATGGTACAGGTTTGGATTGACAGACTGACGTATAAATGGATACAATTTTTTGGCATACCTCATTAAATTAATACATTCATATCTTACTTCACGTGCCACCACTGTGTAAGTTAGCAATGCAACGTCGACAACAAAAATCATAAATGCAGGAGTTTGGCAAGGCTCCATACTCAGACCGAAACTATTTAACTTTTTTTTCAACGACATACCGACATTTACTAAAACGAACATGGCCCTGTACGCAAACAACACCGCAATATACGCTCATTCATACTATGCACAGATAGCAAATAAACAAGTACAGATACAATTATGTTGACAGACTCAAAGCATGTTTTAGACATTGGAAAATTAAATTCAGCAAAGAGAGACGATAATTTTTACAAAAAAATTAACAATAAAATTTTTTAACCTTTCACAGTAGACGGACATAAAATTAAAAAAAAAGAATTATTACTATATTATAAAACTTTACTGCGACCTGACTTACGTCCCAACAGCTTGCAAGCTATCTTCAAAATATTACAGCATGGTGTAATACTTCAAAGACAGCTATCAAAAACTACTACACACGGATTACGACACTTCATGAACTGACACACACATGGAATACTTTCATGATCACGTAAACTGACTTGCTACTAAATTTTACGAAACGCAAATTTTTAAAGCCAAGTTACTAAAGACTTGACTCTCGACTTGACTAGTATTCGATACAACAATACACCTTTTAAAGTTAAACACAAATTTACATATAAAAATTTACCATTATTATTTGCACAGACAACCACAACGATACTTAACCTGCAACGCAACTGTGACAAAGTGCACTAATCCAAATTCTTATGTGTATAATATATTGTAAATAGTATTTTTAACTATTTAGTAATAAGTTTCATCCAAATTCAAAATTTAAAAAAAAACAAGCAGGTTTTAAAGAAAATTTCCTGCAGTATTTCCAAAATTAATATATTATAATGAAAACGACAAAAGAATTATCTTATTCATTAAACTGTTTTCGTCATTTTTGCGAACCGTTGCCATCCAGCAAAACAAGCGTTATGTGAGATGGACTTAAGTAAGTTACGTCACTTGGAAAAGGAGAAGGGAGGGGAGTAAAAAAGGTACTAAACAGAAAATTCGACAGCTTTTTGTTTTATAACTTTTACTTTTGTAAGTGAAGAAACAATAAAAGTTGACGTCAAAAAATTGATATAAATAGGGTGATACCATGAATTACCGCACTAAGTGACACCATGCCCGGTGTCATGAATTTTTATTTTAGTTAATTTTGATTTTGTTTTAAATGGTTTATAAATTTTTGTAGCGAGTTGGTGGACTTCACGTCAACCAGTGGTGAAAACGAAGCCTTTTGCCAAAGTATATAGCCGACGAAAAAATTTTATATGTGCAAGATTTGTAATAAAATTGGTAATTTGAAAAATTAATAATTGAAGCAGTTAGATTTGTCAAGATAAGAAACAATCAAGATTGATTGGAAAATTGGAATTATCATTTAAAATAATTTGAATGGTAAAATTTATAATTTTAAAAATTAAAAAGTAAAGGAAAGAAAAATCAGTTCTGATACCCCGACAGACGGGTATACTAGTTAGTTTTTTAATTTAACATTTTCTTCTATGAACTTTATTAAAATTTGGTTTAATTTTACATCAGCAATAATTTTGGAGTACTACTGTATTTTTTTCTAGAAAACCGTTTTTAAATTTATTTTAATACAAAAATACAAGTGAATATATTATATACAGTAGAACCCCTCTATAACAAGAGCTCAAGGAACCAGCCTACTTACTCGTTATAAGCAAATTTTCGCTATAAAGAGTCAGTTTAGCATGTAAACCAAAGTCAAGGGACTAAACTTTTACTCGTTATAGCCGATAAATCGTTATAACCGGACTTGTTATAGAGGGGTTCTACTGTAGTAATATTCTTGATCAATAAACATATTCAATTTAAATAATAATAAACAATAACAATAAATATATATTAAAATCTTTTAATATATGCGATTGTCTGTTCTTTCTTTTTTCTAAAAATCAATGAGTGGATCATTTAAAAAGCCTTTTTAAGTTTAAGTTCGCCACCACCGACCTAACGTATAAAAACTCTAACAACCTCTACCATTACACCATCTCAACACTTTGTAAACATCGGTAACTGAAACCTCGAGATATGGCATAATTTGTTTGGTTCTAGCATCACTGAAAAATTGGAATCTCAATTGCCGATATACTAGATATAGTGAACCCTCACTAATTAGATGATCTATTTTACTTGTGAAGCAATTCCTACTTGATTTACTTCATTTTATGTGGTCTGTGAAATCATTACTTTATTTTTTAGTATTTGTAGTTACTTATTAATGAAAACTCATTGTCAATGGGGACGGAAAATACATATTCAAACTTATTGTACTGCTCAGTTGATAAGTCAGAAATTTGTATTTACACAAGCCATGATAAAATTTAAATTCATGACTTATCAGTGTCCGGTGGTAAAATTTCTCCTTTGTGACTTCATAATAATACTTATTCCTGCCGTATCATTGAGTAGTAAATACAGATTTCAGACTTACCCACTATCGACAATATAAATTTTGAATTACGAATTATAATTCAAGACCGTTACGGTATGAATAGTAGTCAAGGCCGTTCTAGAGTAACTTACCAGTGCAAATGTCATAGCATTAAAATTAAAAAATGCTAATTACTACACTACAAAAATACAAACAATATTATAGGGTTCCCAGATATTTAGCTGCTATAATAGTAGAAACTATTAGAAATGTTTTAGGAGGATTGTTTTTTTCGAGATATATAATAATAATAATAATAAATGCCATTTTTGTTGATACTCTGCCCTATTGTCTTGAACACCTTGCACCCCGCCACTGGCGTACCTAGAGCTTACCCTACCCCCCTCTAATATTTTTTTAAATATTTGTTTATAAATTTTTTTTTTATTTTATAAAAATATTTTTGTACAAACAGAAGCAAAATGCCGCCCCCAAAAATGTGCCGCCCGGGGCGATCCGCCCCTACCCCCCCCCTAGGTACGCTAGTGCACCCCGCAATTGGCGTGCCTCATTTTATTAGATGGTCAATTTTAGATAACTTTTTTAGATAAATTGATTGGTCAGTTAAAAACAAAAAACACAGAAAATTGGTTTTCGTAAGCTGGATCAAACTGTAAAGAAAATTTTTACCAATATCAATCGAAAGTGTTTCTGAATTACTTTTTTTGTGAAGTACTTACTCATTTATTTTAATAATGTTACCATTATATTGAGAAAATTCAAGTGAAATAAATTAAATACTTTTAAAAAAGCGCTTGCAAAAATATGGGTAAGTTGAAAAGAATAAAGAAAAGTTAGTAAATTTTAGAGTTTAGAAAAAAGAAACTAAGTAAAATGAGTTATGGTGGGTTTATTACTCAATTGCAACTATAACTAACGTTATATTAGCCATAAAATAAAGAGACTTTTTAATAGTAGAAATTAAATAACACAGTATTGTGTGCTTGGTTATACTAAAGATATTACCCGTATATATTTAGATAGACTTGCAGTTGCAATTGAACATAAAATAAACCCACCATTAAATGTGTATGTAGCAATGTGTATTAATGAAACGTTTTAATAGGAAATTACATGCAATAAACAGTAGTTTGCACAATCAGTGAACTTTTCTTCACCAAATAATATTTTGCTGAGTCAAAAACTAGACTGAATATCTATACGAGTGAGATAAAGTCACTTTCGATACATTGTATAGTTTGTTTCAATTTAAATGGAATTAATAAATATATATTGTAGAAAGTACTATTTCTTCGCTATTTTAAAAACAGTAGGTTTTATTTTATTTTTATTTGCATAACATGTTTCATGCGACAATGCGCATATCGTCAGATGCCACGTAGACGACATTTTTGTTATTTGGACAGGTACAAACGATGACCTTACACTCTTTCACCAAGAAATAAACAACATTCACACAAATATTAAATTTACAAAAGAAACTGATAATAATCACCAAATCAATTTTCTCGACTTACAAATAAAACTATCTGAACAAAAAATTTTCTTCGACATTTATAGAAAACCTACACTAACAGATTCTTTAATCCCTTATCACTCCAAACACTCATACAAACACAAATTTTCTGCTTTCCACGCTCTTATAGACTTAGTTTACAACATACCCCTTTCCAATTTCAATAAAAATAAAGAAATAAATATAATAAAACAGTTAGCTCTTACAAATGGTTATCCTATAAAAATAATAAACAAACTTTTAAAAAAGAAAAAACGAAAAAGAAGAAAATATATTTTACAAATGTGTTACATATCAAGGATATATAAACTCTAAAATGAACAAACTTTTCAAAGGACTCAACATATCTTTAGCTGAAAAAACTACAGCAAACCTCGCTAATATACTTTGCAACTTTAAAGAACAAAATAATATCATGAACTCTAGTGGTGTCTATAAATTATTCTGCAAAAATTGTGAATATTCGTACATTGGAGAAACCGGAAGACAACTTTGTATTAGAATAAAAGAACATCAAAAACCTTACTCCAAATCACAACTCTCCAAACATTTTATTCTTAGAGGACATGAAATCGATATGGATAAAACAATTATTTTACATAAAGAAAATCAATATTTAAAAAGAACTTTATGGAAAAATTTTGAAATTCAAAAAGCTATCAAAAATAATGAAACAATTTTAAATATTCAAGAAGCTCCAAATTTTCTACCATTATTTAATATTTTTATTTAATTTTCTTAAGAAGGCATCCTTCACTCATTTTTTAAAATACTTCAAACAATTTTAAACATATTCTGTATCTTGAATAGTCAAATTTTCTTTTTAATTTAATATGTACGTACAATTTAATTTAATATGTAACATTACATTAATTTATATTATATTTCTCTAGTGGAATCTGACGATATGCGCATTGTCGCATGAAACATGTTATGCAAATAAAAATAAAATAAAACCTAGTGTTTTTAAAATAGCGAAGAAATAGTACTTTCTACAATATATATTTATTAAAAATACTTCGCTAAACGTATATTTTACATTAAATGGAATTCTTAAAAAAAATTTTAAAAATGAAAAAAGATCATATATCAAATTACTTTGATATAAAACGCATAAACTTTGCCACAAAAACATGTGATATAGAGATAAGGTGATGCTTTTAAACGCAGACTAGCCATATTGGCAAGTAGCATTATTAGGTTTTTGCGGAAATGTTAATACGTTCTTATATCAAAGTAATTTAATATATTCCTTTTTTCAATTCCATTTATCGTGAAACAAACTATACACCTAATTTTTCCAATACCATCTAACATAAAATTATAAAAATATGTAAAAATTTAATTTTGAATCTTGCGAGCTTTTGTTATTCAGAAAATACCACAAAATGAAAATGATTCGAATGAATGGCATTTATATTTATTTATAATTTATAATAGTAAACAAGTAGCCTTGCATACATTTTCTTTGTCGTACTTTGCATCACTTATTTACTTGTCCTCAGTAGGTGAAAAAAATAAACTTTTTTAGATTGCATTGGAAAAATAATTTAATAAAATTACGAAACTTTAAAGTAAACTAAACAATATGCAAGAACAGAATATAAAATTTATTATAATAAAGTATGATATAAATCACCCACGAGTACAAATGCCAAATTTTTGTTGGTTTAAACGACAGTAGTATCATTTTTGAAGCAAGTAAGTTTGATACTGCACTAAAGCAGATTTCCAACTTCTATATATTTTATATTCTGTGATGGAACATGTTAGTTTCATGTAATTTCCTAAAGCAAGATCGTACATCATACAGGATACATTTACAATTTCTTCGATAAAACATTTTGTATCCTGTATAATGTACAATGTAAATAAGAATTTTAACTTTTTTATTATTCGGAATCGAACCTCAAATTAAACCAGTAATATTGAAACCAAACCTTTAAAATTAAAATTCTTATTTAATTATGTTTTAAAATATCATTTAAAATAATATATAATATTAGGTCAAACCTGATCATCTGTGGTTGTATTTTCTTTTTTATCATCATTTTTAGCAACTGGAGTTTCAGTAGGACTAGTAGTACCTGATACACCATCCTTATCGCTAGATTCATTATTAGAACTAGGAACAACGTAGGGTAAAGCTTGATGTGATCTCTGAGAACTGTTCTTTCCGTTTCTGTTAGATCCAATTTCTTGTTCATTTGTCGAACCTTGGGGAATAACAATTTTTAGAGGTGGAACTTTTAAATCAGATTTTCCATCTTCAAGTTCTGGATCACTATTTGCACCTGGTTTAGGACTCGGTGATGGACTTTTACGTTCAGTTGCAGCTTTATTGGAACTGTTGACAGCAACTTTACTTTGTGAATTATTAGGTTGTTTGGTAGATTGTCCTTTGCCTTGTGCAGCATTACGTTGAGGTGTTGTAGCCTTTGATTCTTTAGTGTTGTCTTCTTTACGTTTCTTTCTTTTCGATTCGTCTTCTGCTGCTTCTTCACCGCCATCATTTGTATCGGAAAACCCTCTTTTGTTACTCGTTTCTTCGGTAGAAGCTGTCGATGTACTTAAAGGATCCATAGCTGAGTTATCAACTTCATTTGAATCGCCACCTTTGTTATCGGGCGAGGAATTAAAATCCTTTACAGACTTAAACTCATATATGTCTTCTTGAGAGGATCCTTTCAGAGCATCTGTGCTTTCTTCATTTGAAGAAATTACAGTGCCTTTTTGTTTATTTGACTCATTGGATTTCTTTTCATCTTTTGAATGGGGTTGAATTCTGGTAGAAACTCCTGGTTCTAAAAGAATTGTTTGTTTATTTACGTTTTGAAATAGAAGAAATAAGAAATGTTGACAGATCATAAGTTGTTTAACCACGTACCTTTATATATTTGCCCTGTACGCCTCATATCTGGTTTAGAACCTCCCGTATTCATATTTCAGTTTAAGAATACAAAGCCATAGGTAACGTTTTACGAAAACCTTGGAAAGAGATAAAAATGACAAATAAAAAGATTTAACCTTCAACTTCTGAGTAACCTGAAGTTAGCGAACGTGTTAATGTATACGTAGTTCACACAAACTAATTAGTTCTCTAATATTTTTTCTTATTTATATTTCGAAAGCGTAAATCTGAAAAACGAAGATCGCTGTTGGAAAACCTAATTAATTTTTTATGAGTCAGACAAGTTATCCCCTATCCCCCTCCTGCAAGTTACTGTAATGCGTTGTTGGTTGTTGACATATAGAATAGGGGACGGACTGGGACGGACGGAATTTTGAGCGCCTTCGTTGTTTTGTGTGTTTTCTCTTTTTCTCCATGTTGATACCTGTTTGATTATATAATATATATAATATATTATTATATATATATATATAATATATTATTATAATGTATGACTATTGATTACAGTAATTTTGCATTATTTATAGTTTCTACAGTCCCAAGCAAATTTTTGTACAGTAAATTTTCTTTTAAAGGATTTCTCATTCATAGATCGCCTTAAAATTTCCTTTCGAAAAAGTTGAAAAAACAAATAAAAACTTATTTATATGAGATTATTTCCTAGAATTTTCAAAAATTTTCTATATTTTCCAGGATTGATTTCTTAAAATTTCTTTAAATTTCTTGGACATTCTCAGAATTTTTTACATTTACTCGGATTTCCTATTTTCTAAGTTTTCTAAATTTTCTTCAGATTTTCCAAGTTTTCTATATTTCCTCAAATATTTCTTAATTTCTAAGATATCCCTAAATTTCAGAGGATTGGATTTTCTACATTTACTACTTGGATTTCTTATTCCCTAAAATGTTGTATGGTTTTTCTAAAATTTTCTATATTTTATAAGATTTTCTACATTGCCTCATTTCATATTTCTTAAAATTTGTTTTAGGTTTCCTTAGATTTCCACAAATTTCTCCGAATTTCTACAGATTTTTCTATTCATTTGTACACTAGATTTCCCAGCAATTCCTCCCTTGCCGCAAATTCCAACTTAGTCCAAATTGTGGACAGTGGAGTGGACTGAAGGGAACACGGACAACTCGGCACTTGACAACTAGGCACCGGACAACTCGGCACCGGATGACTCGGTACCGGGCAACTCGACACGGGGAAAACTCGGCACCGTAATAACTCGGCATCAAACGATCGGATTTTTAAAACCGTTTCCAATTTACACCGAGGAGGGGGAATTCAAAAATTAACAAAATATTGAAAAGTATAGGTATATTTTATTTATTTAGTAAGCGCATTGGTTACACCGGTATAAAGCACCGGTATAACCCGGCACCGTAATATAACTCGACACCAAACGATCGCATTTTTAAAACCTTTTCCGATTTATACCGGGGGGGGGGGGGATTTAAAAATTAGCAAAATATTGAAAAGTATATATTTTATTTATTTAGTCAGCGCATTGGTTTAAAACACACTAAGACTTTGGTTTAAAACATACTATGACGTTGGTTTTGAGGGGGCTATGCCTCCCCTTGGCTTATAAGCGCCTTTGAGCTTACATCTTAATTATATACTGTTGGTAACTAAAGGTAACTAACTTACTCGTATTATTTTTATTTTTGTTAATATTTTTCAAATTTTTCAATAAGAATAAAATAGTTTTCCAACTGGTGCCGAGTTATTACGGTGCCGAGTTGACGGAGCCGAGTTGCCGGTACCGAGTTGTCCCGGTACCGAATTGTCCGGCGCCGAGTCATCCGGCGCCGAATCATCCGGTACCGACTTGTCGCGTACAACAATTTTTTTTTAAACCTCCTTGCACAATTTTGCGCCCCAATTTAAAAGACGTCCTTAGGCTCGAGCCCCACCGAGTCCATGGTTAATATCCCGGATATCCCCGTTCAATATTCAATACGCGAATGAAATACGAGGTGGAACCTGAACCCCTAACTTGAACCTTATTCATATCACCGCCACTGGCCGCGGCTCTTATGGGGTTTTTCATTTGTTCGATAATATTCGAGTTCACGGCGTTGAAGTTCTCGAGAGGTTATCGGTCATTTGACCTAACCAAATCGTTTTTGTGAAATGTCGTATTCAGTTGTATTTTTTTAAATAAATTTGAAAAGGCTCGAAATGTAAAATTAAAAATTTTAATTGACATTTTAGTTTTACTTATTTTAACTATGTCACTAGAACAAACGGCATGTGAAGGTATCTTATATGAAATGTTGAAGGGCGAGTATGGTTATAACCTATAAATTAGATATTGTTGTAGATCTCAAAGCTTTCGAGAGGAGGTTAACTGAAGTTATTGCTTGTTTACAACCTTCGACAACAAGATGGAGAAGTAAACATGATTTTTTATCTATAATATAATACGAGTTTTTGTTGAATCATTTTTTTAGTCGTTTTACTGATCGTATCGATATGTGTTGCCGCCGGCGCAAGTCAGTGGTTAATGGATCCTCACACACGTACAGTTCCGTTATCACAGTCGCTAACAAATCATCCATTTTTTATTATAGCAACCATAATGTTAAGTAAGTACCTAGCTATAGTCGATTTCTAAAATTACTACTACATGGAAATTAATGTAATTTGTTTTTTCAGTAATAATATTTTTACTTGGTGTACATAAGAGAGTAGTTGCAGCATCAATTATAACAACGAGAACTCGAGAAGTGCTATGCGACTTCAACATGTCGTGTGATGATACTGGTAAATTAATTTTAAAGCCTCGCCCCACCAATATAACTTAATTTTATGTAGCAAAATATAGTTTCTTTAAATCAAGATTTTGAATAATTGTTATCATGCAAGAATAAATTGAAATATGTTGAGAGTTTCTCTTCGACAAATTTATTAGCAACAAATTCACAAATAAACTTGTTCAGACACGATTGTATTTTTGTGCAGATACCAGATACATCAACTTTCTTAGTTTAATAGAAACATTCTACTTGTAATATAATTCTTATGTTATCTATTTATTATATTTTATCATTTTATTTTGTTTTATTATCAAATTTGTTACACAATTTACAAAAATGTCCAAGTGCCACAACTTAATATTTTTTTAGTTCACTAAAATTGTTTTAAAAGTTTTTTAATTGATTTACGTATTTTCTTGAATTCTTCCAATTTTCTTAATTTATCTTGAATTAGTTCACACATTTGTTTATCTTTTCGTAATGCATATAGTAAATCTTTTATTTCGATTGTTCCAGAGTGATTATTTTTCATTAATTTATAAGTCAACTTTTTAATAAAATGAATTATAAGATCTCGAATTATATCTAGGCATTCTCGATAAGGTTTGTTAAGATCACCAAATGCATACAATAAGAACGGTGCACTTTTCGCTATTAATTGTTCTATAACAGCTATTGTTTTCTTTTTCTTAATTCTTGTTTTTGGCATTTGATCTTTGTACGTATCTACTTGTAATATTTTTGTTGTATAAAATGTTTTTTTTATATAATAAAATAATCAGCATAACTTTCAAAAACTATTGCATTTATTACAACTAAAACTTGAACTTGTGGATTACCTATTGACTAAATTTTGAGTATAAATAATAGAATACTCAATGTTATGTTGGTAAGTATTTCGTTTTCATTCAGCGAAACTCTGTATTTTGCTACTAATTGCTCAAAAATTCTCCAATTCTTATACCCCAGGTGTTCCTAAAATTCTAAAAGTGTTCTCTAGTACGAAAACGTTTTTCAGACATTTTTTATCAAAGGAGAACTGATATCTATGATGATGTGAATAACAATAATTCAAAGCAGGAGATCAAACCTTGATCATTTTTAATCTTCAGATACTGTTTTGAGATTAATAACGATGACGAATTAATAAAGAATGTTTTATTAAATAACTGTACAAGACTGAATATGAATAACACATAACATTGATGAACAAAAATAAGAGCGTCTTTCTTGCATGTAATCTGCTTTACGACTACGACTTCTTTCTTGTTGACATGCGCAATGACAAAAACATTTGCTACTAAACTTGTCAATTTCATGTTCATTTGTTTGAATACTTAATACTCCCACTAATTGAAAGTTTAATTCTAATACATAGGAAAATTTTTAAATTTGAAAACAATAAAACATAAATAAAAATTTCATATCATTTCACCTTCGATCATGCCGAATTGTGACTTCAGGTTTTCGAATTGGCTTTTGCTAATAGGTTTAGTTGTTATGTCGGCCAATTGTTCTTTAGACGGCACAAAAATAACTTTAACTTGCCCGCTTTCGCATTTCTCGCGCACAAAATGGTATTTGATATCAATGTGCTTTGTGCGCTTGTGGTGTTCTGCATTCTTTGCCAATCGTATAGCACTTTGATTGTCCACGCACAAAGTTGTTGGTCCTTCTTCTAATTCACCTACTTCTTGTAGAAGATGACGTATCCAAATCGCTTCTTTTGCTGTGTTTGAGCTTCCGATATATTCGGCTTCGCTTGTGGAGAGGGAAACTGTTTGTTGTCGTTGACTTGACCAAGTAACTGCTCCACCATTTAGATTGAAAATATAACCAGAAGTTGACTTTCTTGTATCTGGGTCGTTGGCGAAATCTGAGTCAGAATAGCCGATTAATTTTGGATATTTTGAATCCGTTGCACCATATTTAATGCCTGTATTTGGGGTACATTTCAAATATCTTATTATTCGTTTTACGGCATTCCAATGCGATGTGTTATGATTGTTCAAAAATCTGCTGACTAATCCTATCGCATATATGATATCAGGCCTGCTTACAATAGCAATAAACATTAAAGCTCCCACTGCTTCTCGATAGTATGGAATTTCATCTGTCTGCGATTGTTCATTGGGATTGGTCAGTATTATGTTTTTGTCTGCTGGTGTATTTGATGACTTTGCGTCAGTCATCCTAAATCTGCGAATGACTTGTTTGATGTAGTTTGCCTGATGAATAAAAATAGTTTTATTTTTACGATCTCGTAAAATTTCAAGTCCAACAAAATAATTCAAGGTATCGCTTACAGTGACCTCAAAACTTTTCTTTAGTTCTTGTAGAATCTTTTTGATCATTTCTCCATTTTTACTCATTATCAAACCGTCATCAACAAAAATTACTATAATAACTTTATTCTTTTCAAATTCACCTTTGTAGACACACCGATCTGCTTCACATTGTTCAAAATTAAGATTTTTCAAAAATTTATTCAGTGTTTGATACCACCTAAGAGACGCTTGCTTGAGACCGTACAGCGCTTTTCTCAATTTGCACACAACACCAGGTTCAATGTTTGTTCCTACTGGCGGCATCATGAAAATTTCCTCTTCCAAATCACCATTTAAAAATGCTGTTTTAATATCGAACTGGGTGATTTCGAAATCATTTGTTGCTGCGATTGCAAGTAGAATTCGTATGGTATCGTACCTTGTCGTGGGTGAGAAAGTCTCTTCATAATCTATACCCTTTATTTGTGTGAATCCTTTCGCGCATAATCTCGCTTTGTAACGTGATATGTTTCCGTTGGGTGTTCGTTTTACTTTGAATACCCATTTGCAATCTATTATGTTTCTGTCGTTTGGCATTGGTACCAATTTCCAAGTGTCGTTTTTGTCTAATGCTTCTAGTTCTTCTTTAATAGATTCTTTCCACTTTTCCGAGTCCTTGCTCTTCATGGCTTCTTCATAGCTTTGTGGGATATCCATTTCTACACAATTTGCTTCAAAATCTTGGAACTTGTTAGGAGCACGTAGTGTTTCACGTCTTCTTAAATTGTATGGAGTTGCCTTGGAGGTTGACGGTTCCATTTCTTCCTTTTCGTGTTGTTCTGGTTCAACTTCTTGTGGAACATTCTCTTCATTGTCAAGACTACTTTCTTCGTTTTCTTCCACACTTGCTTTTGTTGTATTGGTTCTGGAGTTTATCGTTGCTATATCCTCGTTGAAGATTACGTCTCTGGAAATGTTTATCCGTTTGGTTTCGGGGTCTAAAAGTCTGTAATTTGTCGAGTTACCATCATACCCAACCATTATCAGTCTTTTGCTTTTGAAATCCAACTTTGTCCTTTTTTCTTTTGGGATGTGCATGTAAGCATCACTTCCGAAGGTTCTGATGTGATTTAAAGTAGGTTTCTTTCCCGTCCATATTTCGTATGGCGTCATTTCTGTTTTGCTGTTCAACGTTCTATTTAGAATATATACGGCTGTGTTGACAGCCTCGCCCCACAAATTTTTCGGTAAGTCTTTTTGGTATAACATCGCCCGTGCACACTCAACGATTGTTCGCATTTCTCGTTCCGCTTGTCCATTTTGCTGCGGTGTGTAGGGTGCCGTTCTTTCTAATTCAATTCCTTTTTTGATTAGAAACTGCCGAAAATTTATGTTGATATACTCCGTTCCATTGTCCACATGTAGAGTTTTTACTGAGTAATTAAATTTGTTTTCACATAAGTTTACAAAAGTTTTAAAACATTCTAGCGTGTCAGCTTTATGCTTGATAAGAAATACTACGCGATAACCTGAGCTTTCGTCCTTGAATAGTACGAAGTAATTTGCACCGTTTAAGGTTGATAAAGTCATCGGCCCACACAAGTCTGAGTAAATGACCTCTCCCGGTTTTGAGTTACGTTTTACACTCCCGAATGTGAGTCGGTGTTGTTTTCCGTAAACACATGACTCACAAAATTCGTGTTTAACATTTTTTAAGTCTACGTCCGTAATTAGTCCTTTCGACACCATTTCTTCCACTTTTTTGAAATTGATATGACCAAGTCTGTTGTGCCACATTTTCAACTTATCGATTTCCGTTACAACGTTTCCTTGGTGTGAAATCACTGTCTTAAACTGTAGATGATAAAGATTGTTTGTCTCGCGAACCGCACTTGCCGTAATTTTATCATTTTCGTAAATATATGCATGTTTGTTCTCTTTCACAATTTTCATTCCTTTACGCGTAATGACACCTTCTGAAAATAAGTTTTTTCTTAGTTGAGGAACATATAACACGTTTGTTATTGTCGCGTCATGCCACTCATCATTCAGCAATTTTCGAATCTTTATTGTTCCTTTTCCTTTAACTTCAAGAGTGTTATTATTTCCTAGAGTGACTAAGCTCTCGTTTTGGTTTTCTTTAAATGTATGGAAATACTCGCGTTTGAAACTCATGTGTCCCGATGCACCACTGTCTAGCGTCCACACGTCATCTCTTGACTCAGTTACATGGACAACATTGTCCTCTGTTGTGAAAGCCGATACATTTCCTTGTGGTCCATTTTCATCTGGTTTGACACATTTTTGGTTGTTTCTTGCTTTCTTTGGGTTGGAACAATCTCTTGCGAAATGCCCTTTCTTCTGGCAGTTGTAGCAAGTGATCTTCTTTTTCCAATTTTTCGAATTTCCATTTGCTGCTGTTTTCAACTTTACTTGTGTTGAAAACGCGTTGTCGACTTGTTCGACTTTGGTTAAATTAGATTCTTCATCTAACAATCTCGCAGTAAGATTTTGTATTGTTTGACGTTCCTCGTTGACTGATAACCAAGCTTGCCTTACTCCTCGAAACTTTTCTGGTAAGGAGCTCAACATCTTAGTCATCACCGCTACGTCACCTGCTTCTCTTACTTGTTTAGCTAGGTTTTCAACTTTGGCAACATGTAAAGCAACGCCATCATTAGGATCCATTCGGTACTGATGAAAACGTTCTTGATGCATCATCTTGTTCATTTCCGACTTTTGCTGGTAGATGGTGTCCAAGCGATCCATGATTTCTTTTGCGCTGTTACAATTTTCCACTAGTGTTATCTGCGCAAGCTCCATTGCCGATGTCAAGGTGAACATAGCTATGGCGTCCGTCCTGTTCCAAAGTTCAAGCTGCTTTTTATCTTCGGAATTTGGCTTTATGGACTCTCCAATTGCGACATCGTAGCAATTTTTTGCACGTAGAGCACACTTCATTTGGAATTTCCATTGCTGGTAGTTCTTCCCATCGAACTTATTTATTGAACCCATTTCAATCTTGTCAGCCATTTTTGCCACGCCTAAAACTGATTCACGACGTTTCACTTAATTTTCTTTTATTAATTTTTTTGCGTTCACTGGGCGCATAACCTTTTGAGATTAATAACGATGACGAATTAATAAAGAATGTTTTATTAAATAACTGTACAAGACTGAATATGAATAACACATAACATTGATGAACAAAAATAAGAGCGTCTTTCTTGCATGTAATCTGCTTTACGACTACGACTTCTTTCTTGTTGACATGCGCAATGACAAAAACATTTGCTACTAAACTTGTCAATTTCATGTTCATTTGTTTGAATACTTAATATACTGTTTACAAGGAGCATCATATTATTATCTCTTTGTAAGAGGGGGGAACTTAATTTGTGAAAAATAACCACATTAATTTGTTAATAGGGGCCATGTTGATTTTTTCAGTTAAAACTATATTCTAAGGTTAACCCTAAACTTAACAAGCGCTTATTTTTCGACATAAAATTCTTTCTGTCGGAGATGATATCTTTTGGAGTTTTTCAACCCTACCTGGTAAATAGAATTTTTGAAACTATGTATCTTGTGAGATACATTGCCAACTTTAGGGTTAAAACCAAACTTCGATTTATTTGAATTTATAATATTTTATTAAATTTTTAATTTTTTGGTCTTATTTCAAATTTATTGTAGGTTGTAATTTATTAATTACTAGATTGCTTAGGTTGTGCGACCTAAAGGCCGCACTGTAATTATTGTTAGAATTCCGTTGAGCATCTACCAAAAATTTTATTGTTTGTATTATTATTTATTTATTTTTTGTTCTTTTGTGAAAAGGTGTGCCGATGGGGGGGGGGGGGGTAAAAAATGCTTCACATTGCGTGATATAATTTACGAATTAAGTAACCAATCAGAATACAGCAATTCAAGATTTGAAATAGTAACAAATCATAAATTTAATTGGTTACTTGATTTTTATTGAACAGATTCGTATCCGATAGATATCTCGAGGTGAAGTAAATGGGCATAAGAAAATGTAAATATCTCAATAAATTTATATTATTACGTATCAAGCCTGGGAGATCGTCTTTTACGTTACTTTTTGCCCTGTATGGTGAAAATGTTCAATGCGCTATATTATTTTTAGTTTTTTTCCGATTTTTTGTTAATTTTTCAGAATTTTTGAAAAACAGAATTAGAATATGAAAATTCGCCGCTAGTGAAAAATATGTACCAAAAGGTATATCCATGGATAAGATAGTGAAAATGCCCTTGTCTTTAAATATTTTAATTTACTTGATAAAAGGGTGCTTTGGGGTGTAAAAATAAGGTTTTCATAATAATTTGCTCCAGATGCTTGCTCCACCTCTCCTGAGGGTCAAAAAATAGGATTCTTCAGTCATTATTTTTTTTCTGACGAACTAGCAAATAAAAAATTTTGAAAATATTTATAGATGTAGTGATTAGAGTCATCTTTCAACACAATTTTTTTTCATCCCCTGAACACTATATGCCTCCTAAAAATATTCCAAAAAGTTAAAAATCGATCTTTTACTTATTTTTTGAAAAGCGGCAAAAAAAATTTCTTTTGCCATTTTTTAGGTTGTACTTAAATCTAACTTCCTGAATTTTTTCAGATTTTTTGCTAAGGTGCGCCAACCCTAAAAATCATATTTTCTGCATTTTTTAACATTCTTGGCTATTTTGGACTTCTTAACACACAACTAAAACTTTTTGTAAATGTGTATCATGGGTATTTTTACAGAAAATTAATCTTACTGACATATTATTCAATATTTTTCAACCAAAGACTCGAAATAAAATCGAAAAACTCATTATAGAAGTTAAACAATTAAAAATGTATCACGTTTTTGTTATTTTTGTCCCTTTTTGTTCTTTTATAGAGGCTAGATAATAATCTTGACGGAAATCAACATCTTTCTTGAACTGGTCAAGTGGTCATTACGTTTTTTGCCTCTTTCTCTTACTCTGCCTAATTGAAATATAGTTCTTACATACGAAACTTTGCAAGCCATGAAAACGAACAAGAACTACATTTTTGGGAATTTTTTATGAGATTATTAATAAAGATATTGATATAAGGTTTGAAAGGCTTAATAAATATACTCTTGAAATACTTAAAAAAAAATTTAATTTGTTTTATGCATTTTTTATATACAGAAACATTATTAACCTCATATCAATATCTTTATTAATAATCTCAATCAAAATTCACAAAGATTGCTTTTTTTTAAGCTTCCAAAGTAGAATACTGCTTTAATACAATAATTCATGCTTCTTAAGAGCTAATAATAATAATAATAATAAGCTTTATTTACGGAGAAATAACTCCATTAGTTAATAAATAACTATAATAAATGATAAAGGAACAAAAAGGGGCAAAAATAACAAAAAAGTGATACATTTTTAATTGTTTAACTCCTATAATGAGTTTTTCAATTTTATTTTGACTCTTTGGTTGAAAAATATTCAATAATATATCAGTAAGATTAATTTTCTGTGAAAAATACTCATGATACACATTTTACAAAATGTTTTAGTTGCGTTAAGAAGTCCAAAATAGCCAAGAATGTTAAAAAATGCAGAAAATATGATTTTTAGGGTTGGCGCACCTTAGCAAAAAATCTGAAAAAATTCAGGAAGTTAGATTTAAGTGCATCCTAAAAAATGGCGAAAAAATTTTTTTTGCCGGTCTTCAAAAAACATTTTATTTAAATTTTTAACTTTTCGAAATATTTTTAGGAGGCATATAGTGTTCAGGGGATCAAAAAAAATTGTGTTGAAAGATGACTTTAATCACTATATCTATAAATTTTTTCAAAATAAAATTTTTTATTTGCTAATTCGTCTGAATAAAAATAATGACTGAAGAAACCTATTTTCTGACCCTCAGAAGGGGTGGAGAAAGCATTTAGAGCAAATGATCATAAAAACCTTATTTTTACACCTCAAGGCACCTTTTTATCAAGTAAATTTAAAAATTTAGAGATAAGGGCATTTTGACTATTTTACCCATGGATAGCCTTTCAGCTCTGTAGGACGTAGGTCAAAAAAAAAGTCAATGCACACGGACGACCGACGCGACGGACAACGATCACGTCAAGTTAAATAAAAGCTTTTAATAATAAAAACGGGATCTTCGAGCTCTTCCACTAATTAAAAGCATTCCTGTGATAGCCAACTCAAAAATTATCTTTGACCCAGTTTACCTTACTCCCATAGGATTTGTCTCACCTATATAGGTTTTTTTTTAGAAAACTCATAATAATTATCATTTTAATTAATTTGTACAATTTTATTTCATCAATAGTAATGCAGAAACATTTACTCATGATAGGATTTATAATAATTTATCAATTATTAGATAATATACATTATTTTATTTTTTAAAAACTTTATTATCAGGTGAAAATTGGAATAGTCTCATTGAATAATTTTTGTTTTTTAGTTTTAGATAATTTTAATGATTAGTAATGATCACCAAGCTTAAGAATAACAACAAATAAGCGGTCAAGCATTGAAAAAACTAAATTTTGTAATATCTATAGTGCTTGTTCAATGTACATAAGAAATACATAAAACGTAAGAATTACAAATACAAATAAGACCTTAATCAAATATTGAATAATATTGGAATTATTTTGTTATGTGCAAAAGAACATTCTACGTCGTGTACTTTAAGATTTTAATATTTTTCGATACTCCATTAAGCTTTTATTTGTTATATTTTTAAGTCTTATGTTCGAGTTGCGTTTTACGTACATTGTGAACAAGCACTTAGGGAATTATTCTCTCCAGATTTCCCGAATATTTTGAATAAATTTAAGAAAAGTTAAGGAATTTTCGCGGATTTATATTCATAAATCCGTGGGAATTTTAGTAACATTGTTGAGGAATATACTATAAAAGCTTTTTCAACACTGATTGTAACTTAAGTCTAGAATATTTTTTTGTTAAATTTAAAAGCTTGTACTAATAATTTAATCTTGAATCACTGATGTCCGGTTTCACCAAGTTTTTTAGCAATAAATTGCGCTTAAATATCAAGTGAGTTTACAAACATTTAAAATAATCTAAATAAATAATCCTGATATAAATATGAAAATAGATCATTTCAAAGGGGACACGTACCCAGTTGCACTTATGCAGTCGGCGCCGATGAATGACCGAGTATAAACTAAAAATTTTTAAGCTGTAGGTAGGTAGTAAAATTTGAAAGTTTTAAGTAGGATTACTGTTTAATTGCGACGTTTAAATTACGCCACAAAAAAGTAATTATATTTAAAAACTGATGCGCATTTTTGATACGTAAAATTTGAAACGAAGATCTTGAAAATAATTTTTTGACGCATCTGACAGCTAGCACTACAATTTGACAGTTGTCATACCGCTTGTGTCACAAATTTTGATTATTTATCTGAGTTTATTAATCGAATACTTTTTTTATAAACAATAAGTACTGTTTTCGTCGCGTTGTGTTTAATCTGTTAGCACTTTAGTTTAGTAACATTTTCTTTCAACATACAAAATGTATTCAGACGTATCTCCGTTTAATGTGTACACGGTAAGTTTGTTGATAAAAATGTTTCAACAAGAAAACCGGCGGTATTTTAAGTATAAATTCCTAATTCACTATGTATTTATGAACTTTAATGATTGAATTCGAAATCGGGTAAAATATTTATCTCTTTTCAGGTTAAAAAAGTGCATTTTTGTTACACTGCAAAATATTCGCGTAATTTTGTTTGTAACCACTGATTGCCTTTTCATTACATTTTTCAACAACTTTGAACTTTAGATACGATAATGCTACACTTTTATTGCCGATAAGTAACGCCTTTATATAGAACCGAAAACGAAATTTTTCATATTATCTCAATTTTTAAATTAAAAAGGTTATTATAATATTTATTTTTTTGCAGGACATTGAAAATTCCCGAACATACATAGACGAACTATATTCATCAGATGCAGAGAGATGTTTAAAATCTTTAATATGTCTAAAAAATGCTGTTATTGGTTCCAATCGTCGAAAAGGAAGTCTCATTGCACAAGGAGTTGTCCCACGATTAATGCAAATTTTGCAAGATCGAAGTCTAAGCAGTAACATTAGGCAACAGGCTGCTATAACTGTAGGTTCATTGGCAAAAGGCACCGACGATCACGTTCAACTTTTAATAAGCAGCGGAGTAATTAATTCGTTGCTTATTGTGTTAGAAGAAGACGATGTATATTTAATAGATGCATGTTTAAGTTGTTTACGAACTCTAGCCGAAAAAGATGAAGGACCTAATCGAACAGAATATGCAGCTCATCAATTAAAAAGAATATTAGGTTTCGCTAACGACGATTACAATAATTCTAAACTTCAGTCTTATGTTGCTAGTATTCTCAGTGCGGTTTGTCAAGGAGTATTGGAACAGAATACTTTAAGATCGGTAGGAACATCGGCAGTGATGGCCAAGTTACTTGCACAATCTCATCAAAATGTATATATACCGGTTCTCAAATGCTTATCTGCCATGGCGTTTCAAAATGGTACTGTGGCTGCAGACATAACATATGCCACATACGAAAATTCTTCTATGTTAGAGCTGCTTTTAAAGCTTGCAAGTAGAGACAAACCAGTAGAAATTCAATTAGAAGCGGCTCGTTGTCTAACCAATTTACATAGGGCGGGAGCTATTAATGCAAAACACGATGCTATTTTATATCGAACCTTACCGTGTTTAATACGACTCTGTCAGGTAAGTTTGTTTAAATTATTTCTTAAATCATAGCTTCAAGTAGGGTAGTTAAATTTTTACATAAAGAAATTGAAAAAGTGTTTGAAATACAAATGAAACAAAATTATGAAAATTCAAATTTATTTTGAGTCTCGGTGTTTACATTTGTTAATTTTACCAAAAAATATCCTTTTAAAATAAACAGTCAGCGGAATATGTTAGAATTATTATTCTACACAAAACTAGGCTGCATCTAATAAAATACTATGGCAGGTTTGTTATATATAAAAACAAATTAGTATTCAACATTATGTTCTTTTTTCATTATGTATGTAGTATTTTTTTTTTAAATACTCTTGTTGATATCAAGATTTTTCAAATTTGTCATGGTTATGATTGCAGAAGGAACATTCAATACCCCGTAGAGCAGTTGCTGCTGACACATTAGCCTATCTTATAGAAATGGATATCAATCTCCAACAAACAACTGCAATAAGCAATCAGTTAATAAGCGCTCTAGCTGATCTTGTAAATTCTTCTGATGATAAAGGCAAACAAGGAGCATTTAGGTATTAGAGATGCAATTTGACTAAAACTTTTTAGTTCAAATAAGTAATTTGTTTAGGGCTTTCGCATCCGTGAGTGCTAATGATGAAAATATACGTAAAAGAATTATAGAAACAGATAGATTAATGGAACGAGTGGTTGAAGGATTGGACGATCCAAGTGAAGAAACTCGTTTAGCTGCAGTTCGATGTCTTCACTCTTTGAGTCGTTCTGTTCAACTTTTACGTACCACTTTTCAAGATCATACTGTGTGGCGACCACTTATGGCCCTCTTTGGAGGTCAAGGAGGTAAAGAGGCGAAATTTGTTCCCACACAATATTTAAATTTTATTTATAGGTACGCCACCTCCCGAACTTCTCAGTGTAGCTTCATCGGCTCTCTGCAATTTATTATTAGAATTTTCGCCTGCAAAAGAACCAATATTGCATCAAGGGGCTATACATTTGTTAGCCAGCTTAACAAAGAGAAGTGAATCTGCATTGAGATTAAATGGAGTTTGGGCTCTAATGAATTTAGCATTTCAATCAGAGCAAAGAATTAAGTCCCAGATCCTTACCGTTCTAGGAACAGATCAGATATTTCGTTTATTAGCTGATAGCGAAACTAGAATAGTTATGAAGACATTGGGGTTACTTCGAAATTTGGTTTCACCACGTGCACACACAGATGCCATGATGGAATTGCATGGAACACAAGTAATGCAGGCCATTATTGTCGTATTAGAGGGATCCTATACACCAGAAGTTAAAGAACAAGCTTTATGTATATTGGCTAATATAGCAGATGGTGAACAAGCGAAAGACAATATCATGACAAATGAAGATGTTTTAAAAAAACTCATTGGTTATATGACTCATACTTCAAATCGGTTGCAAGCTGCTGCAGTGTGTTGCATAAGCAATCTTGCTCGATTAGAAGAACCTGGCTCTATGGATAGACAAGCACGTCTACGTGAATTAGGAGTATCTACAATATTACATCAACTGCTATTAACGCCAGATGCTCTACTGTTCGATAAGTAAGTTCAAAATATAAATCTAAATTTAAGACTAAATTTAACTTTTTTCAGAGTCAAAAATGCAGTTTCACAATTTACTGATATATAAACGATTAGAAATTAAGTTTTGTTAGTGAAAATGTATGAATGTTTGCAATATTTTATTTATTGTTTTAATTCGTTTCAATCGTACTAATGTGTAATGTAAGTTGTAAAACTTTTGTATTTCTTATTTTAAAATGTAAATATGTCATAAATTTTCAATTATATGCAGTGTAATTATGAATGCACTACTTCATTTGAAAATATTAAATAAATTATTTATCATCAGAATTTAATTATGAAACAGCAGATTTCTATGACAAAGTTTTATTGTGCTCTGCAGAGCTAATACCAGAATTCATTTAAAATTTAACCCATACGTTAGTTTTCAAATTAGCACTAAAATATTTAGTGGACAAAATTGTGATCTTTGAGAATTGATAAAAAAATTTGGACCACTGGATCAACGCACTGGACCAACTCCACCTACATCATAACCTAAGTAATTCCACTTTGAAATTTTAGTTGACAAAATACTTGACTTACATTGTCTGCATCACAAAGAGATCGAAACTGTCCCTGTGGCCTGATACTACAGTTTGAAGAAAACATTGGACCAATTTCCAATATCTTACTTGAAAATAAACACAAAAATGTGACAACAAAGCCATTTGAAATTATATTTTATATAATTTACAAACTTATACCAAAAGGCTAAATTAAAAAAAATTAAAACTAAATTATCTAATCTAAATATAAAGAGTGTACATATACTTTCACATAAATTAATGAAGAGTACAATCATATTTAAAAAATATATTGTAACATACAATACCAAGTATTGAAATTAGGTCCTTAGTTCAATGAGGCATGTTTTGTCATTAAACTAATGAATGATATTAACAATTTCTATACGTGCAAAGGAAGTGCATTTTCATAAATCACACCTGTTTTTGTTATAATTGCCAAAGTAACAAATCGTGTAAATTTTGAAAATTTAGCAATCGAACCACACTTTTATTTTGGTTGCTATTCAAATTTCTAAGTAAATTGACAACAAATTACTAATATGAAGTAGTTTTTCAAAATTAATGTTCCAAAAAATGTATGAAAATAATTTATATTAAACCAACTTGCAACAAGAAATATTTGTTACGTATCTAAATCACTAAATCAAGTATTAACACAAAAGTTATACATAACATGTCGAATAAAAATTAATCAAATTTTAATAAAATAATCAAATGTATGTATGATTAACAACCCTGTATAGGATAACAGTCGATATTTTCACCCTTTGACATTTTTAAAACCCCATTATACTTTTGATCGTTTCTTAGCTATAGCATCTTCAACAGCTTTCAATTGTTTAAGAAGTTCCTCTCTCCTCGAACTTGCCTTTTTGTTAGCACTTGAATTCTTAGGATCAACTGGAGGCGATGCAAGTCGTTTTCGACTTGGACCAACTTCACCCTTTCGAGCCATTTCAATTAAATCACTTTTCTTAGAAGCGGCGTTATTTTTTAAATTTAATTTAATTTGTTTTTTCTCCGAACCACTTTTCAAAGCATCAATTGCTTTTGCTTTTAATGCCATGGCTAAATCTGCACCTGTGAAGTGGTTTGATTACATTTCTGAACTATAATTTGACAAAAAGTGCCTTACCTGAAGGCCGTCTATTTGTAGGACTTGCATTTCTACTGCTGGAACTACTAGACCCAGTCGAATCAGAATCGCTGGAACTTGAACCAGTGGTTGATCCAGAAGATGATCTCGACGTACGCTTTCTTCCTTTGACTCTCGCTAAAGCTGCAGCAACTGCCAATTTACTTCTAGTTCGTCCAAATTGATCTACTTTTGAAGGCGCAGGTGGATTTTGAGCACCTACTCTCATCATACCTGAGGCAAAATATAACAAAATTTAAAAATGAATTACATGAAATTTAATTAAAATTACCAGGCGAAGGAGCTCTTTTCCGAGGTGCTGGTGGATTCATCAGAGCAGCACGTTCATTAGCTGCTTTACGTTCAGATACTATAACGGAAGGAGAAACCTGTCTTTTATGTGTACGTGGACTACGTTTCTTGTGAGAGGAACGAGATTGTGATCTGTATGAACTTCTGCTAGATGCCGAAGAACTACGAGATGAACTACTGCTGGAGTAACTAGAACCAGAACTATACGAATGTTTTCTTCTTCGTTTCCTACCAGCTGGAGATTTAGAGCGCATCCAAGGATCTGACCATTCATCACCTCGTCCTGCTCTCTCTTCCACACGTTGCACAATAACTTCACGTTTAGGTTTTTTGGCCTATCAGAAAATATAAGTAAATTATTATATTTTTTGCCATTTAAATAAATTAATTTACTTTATGTATGATTGGTTCTTCTTCGTGTTTATTGGTATTGTAATACTCAGCCGAACGATGAGGTTGAACATCACGATAAGTACGAAAACGTTCGCGAGGTACAGCTGGTGGATATTCAGGTTCGTAAATAACCTGGCGCCTTCCATAGTATTCCTCAGGTGGAACTCGAACGGGAGGAGCATAGTCTATTGGTGCTGGATGTCTTATAGGCATATAACGGCTAAACAAGTCAATCAAATAAATATTTAATTTTAAAAAAATTTAAATTATTCCGACTTACCTAGGTTCGGGCGAAGGCGCTTTTGCATAATATCCATTTTCTTTGTCTAATTCTTCTTGAGCTAAACTTAAATTCATTTTTTTTTCTTCAAAATCAATGTCCTGTTCTTTGCGTTTGATTGATTTTCGCATCATTTCTTTGGCAGTTCTTAAACCCCTTTCCCATGCAGATTCAACTTGGGGTGGTTCAGTCCTATTATACATTAAACGTTCGTTGCCATAATCACCAGGTACGACAGGCCTTACAAGCTCAAACATAGTGTAATTTCCTAAAAATTTACATTAAAAAAAGATTACTTGATGATTTACATTAATAAATAAAAACTACCTTTATCGGTAACACCGGGATGTAAAAATCTGCAACTAGCACCCCAAGTGCACTGGCCACGTGAAAAAAACCTACACACCGGTCTTGGTTCAGTCTCTTCTGGTCTAGCTTCATCTTCATCGGTTAATTCGCCTTCTTCTAATTCTTCAGGCACTTGTTCAATTCTTTTAGTATCATCTTCTAATTCTCCTGCTTCTGGTTCATTTGATTTATCTTCTTTTATTATTTCAGGTTCGGCACACTCTCCATCTTCAGCTTCAAAATCCAACTGTTCCTCAACAACTTCATTTATATTTGTCCTTTCTATCGTCTAAAAATAACAAAAAAATCAAAATTTTGTCATAAATAAAAAATAAATTTGAATTTGTATTAAAAATTTCCAATTTATATGAAGTTCTAAACAATGAAGTCGTTTAATAATATACCTTTTTGTTTTTACTTTCGGCTTGATCCGATGCTGCATCAATTGGAGATGCAATTGGAACGTCAAAATCAGAAGCATCATTTGAATTTAAGTCTGATACATCAGAGAGATCTTCATGAGAAATGTTTATATTACCAGTAGATTCTTTTACTTTTTCTGTTTCATTTTTGGTTTGGTGTTTTTCATTTTCTGATAAATCAATTTCACCTATAGAAAAAAAATGTTTACTTTAAATCTATAGTCCAATTTATTATTGATTTCATTTAAATGTAGAAATGAATAATTATTTTTTAGATTAAAATTTATAATTGTCTAAGGCAAATCAATAGTGTGGACTTCTTTGATAACAACTCTTTTACCCTACAATATTTAACGTCTTTTGAGACCCCCGGGTATTATTTTTGTACATTACTTTTAATTTTAAACATATTTCACGTTGAAATTTTAGGAATATGTTTAGTATCTAAGTGTTTTCTTTCTATATTATAATCCTAACTATTTGTATAGTTATAAGTTATGTACTTTTAGGACTTATTTATAATTTACAATAAACAATAGAAGCCTAGGGCAGAGTTTTAAAGGTTCTGGTACACAAATAGATCAAAAAAGAAGGTAATGTGGTCTCAGATAATTTCTATCTTGTATTTTGCTGGATCAAGATTTCTTGACAGTCAGAACAACATTCTGGAAAAATAAAGTGGAAATTCCAAAAGAAATGCTACCTCACCGTTCTCGAGAAGAATTGTCCTCTTTTGTTTGGCTTTTCAGAACAAAACTCAGAAATAAAATTACACTATAACTCTGCAAAAGGAGCAGTTGATACATGAGAGAAAATGGTAGCAACAGATAGTTGTAAGAGAGATATAGAATTATGCCCTTTGGTATTATTTGTCAATGTTAGGTATAGCTGGTGATATGGCTATTTCGCAACCCACACAGTTTTGAACAAAACTCGCGCAAATTCCGTCTTACATCTGGTTAATTTGATTTATCTTCATTTATGACTGTTTAATATATTATTATTTTGAATAAAACGTCTTATATTATTATCTCACATAATTTCAGAAAGTAAATTCCCTGTTGCTTCATTCGTTCATTTACCGTGATATTTAAACATTGTTTTCACATTTAAATGTTGGATTAATAATACAGTTCTTCTCAAGATCACAATGTAACTTTTTTGTTTTTAAATTTCGCAAGATACTATAGTCTATTTATTTAACACATGCAGCTGATGTAAACAGTGTCCAGTGCATGTTATGCACATGTTCGCTTTATGTTGATTGCAATTTCGATTGGATGCTCGTAAGGTTAAGACTACCCTATATTCTGTCCGTACTTACAGTTTTTCATTGTAAGTAGATGCATAATAATTTTCATGTGGCGTTTGAATTACAAGGCAACCTAGATTAGTCCCTCTCTGTCAAGCTCCTCCCTATAAATCACGTGCAAACTGCTTGTATTTGTAATTCTCAGCTGCATGTGTTAAATAAATAGGCTATAGCAGAAGATTTAATCAAAATGTTTTTTCAACTAAAGACAGTAGAAGCTCGATAACATGAACACTCGATACTATGAACATCTCGGTCCTGTGAACACCCAATTTCTTCTCAATGTCAATCAATGTTCTTAATTACCAACATTATGCTTTATACGTTTTATAAAGAATAAATATTATACATAACACTAGTTTTTCTACACTCCCGTTAGTGGAAAAACTTGCGTTAAGTTAAACATATCTTTGGATTTTTGTGTTCACAGAATCGAGCTTGTACTGTACAACAGTCGTGGTGAAATTGTGAAAGCTATTGAAGCTACAAGACTTTCCCGATAAGAAACTATTTAATTTTAATGGGCAAAGATCAGACCGAAGTAGATATTTCCAATTTTCAAATTTTTATTTACAAAATGTAATGCTAAGTGTGAATGATACCTATGAAAAAAAGTAGCAAAGTGGATTTGGTTGGACTGTTTGGAATGCATTATGTTTCCTCTAGTTTGGAGCTCGCATTAAACAATAGGTCCTTTTTGTATGTGAAAACACTTTGCAATGTATTTCACATGCAAGGGAAGAATAATTTGGGGATGCCTCTGTAAAACTAAAGCTATGTAAATATGAGAAGAACACACTTTCTATGTAAGATTATAGTAAACAGAAAATGAAACAAAATTCTATGTCATTTACATTAATGTATTATGCTCGTATTCACAAACGTTCATAATAGTTATTAACGAGCCGTTTAATTTTGTCAACCAATGAAAATGATTTCATAGAACAAGCAAATAAATTTCATTGGTTTGTTTAAATAAACGGTTCGTTAAAATTTTTACGAACGTTTGTGAATATGGACATCAGTGTAATATAAAACTTAACGAGCCGTTTAATTTTGCAAACCAATGAAAATGATCTCGTAGTACGAGGGTTGCCTTTTAAGTTTCGGGAATGGAGTAGAAAAACAAATATTTTTATATCTAAATTGGCTTTATAATTTAAAAAAGTCTTTTTCATGAAGATCAATACGCTTTTGGATCCTTTTTAAATAATTTTTGAAGTACTTTTTCCACTCCAATTAAAGTACCTACAAAACATGCATTTTGTAAGTCTACAATTCGTCACTTGTCACAATGTCATCCATCCTGATTTGAAGCACCGCAATCGTATTTGTGAACCATTTCTTCTGACCAATTGACACGAGCCTTGTTTTCAGCGATTGTCAAATTATGTGGGTTCAAACGCAAACAAATATTTTTGACGACCAAATATTCAAGCAAAATTAAATATCTGTTGGTCCCTGAAATGCCCAAGGATACCTCAATCTCACGATAAGTCACAAGACAATTTTGCAGTATCAGTTCATGTACAGCATCAATGTCTTACAGAACAACTTTTAACTTTGGACGATTTCTACGAAAGTCGTTGTTGAGCAAACTATGGCCAGAATTTAATTCGGTAAATCATCGATAAATACTGATCATTAATGGTGCTTCATCGCCAAAAGTCAAATTAAGATTATCGATGCTCTGCTATTGAGATAATCCATCTCGAAAGTTGTAAAAAATAATCACAAGAAAATTTTCACGAATAAATTCCATTTTTTTTGCCGAGATGATATCTGCACAAACAGCGCTCGTACGTTAAAAAGTTCTGAATAAGAATACCGTTAAAAATGTCCAACTTTACGATAGAGACGTCAGTTGCCAGATGGCAGCACTAGTATTGTGCTCGTACAAGCAAATAAATTCCACTGGTTTGTTTAAATAAACGGTTCATTAAAATTTTTACCAACGTTTGTGAATACGAGCATTAGTCATTTATTATTTATTTATAAAGAACTATATCAAAATCATTCAACATGAATAATATGTAGATAAGATGTTCCTGCAGTAAACAATACGAATCAACAGATTTTACTAGTAATTGATGTTTGTACAAGTAGCTGGAGGAGTTGGTCTTTGGACACTTGAGTCAAAGTCATAACTTTATATTTCGGTTGCTGTCAAATTATTGTTTAACTCGGTTAAACAAGTAAAATAATATTTAGAACAAAAAGAACGAATTTGAGAATTGCAATTTTACATTTATTATCAACACATTTACTAACTTCAATTTAAAAAAATTATTTATAATTACAACTGAATGCATGATTAAAACCTCTATTATAATCTCTCTCTTTATTGCATTAAAAAAGTGTTTCTTTGTTGGTGAAATTGCAGTAAGGTATGTACAGCCATGTACAAAATTATTAGGTACAGTTGCATAACTACCATTGTGCGGTATTTCCCTAAGTTGAGCTGTAAGGTTGTTCAGCCGGTATGTACATTCTTAGTGTGATTTCACAATGAATATAAGCATAAGAAATACATAAGATAATAATATAAAAAAATACAAAAAATGCAAATAAAAGCTTAATGAAGTACAAGATAATATTAAAATCTTAAACTGAACGATGAGAAATAGGTTTTTTGAAAATATCAAAATTACTCCAGCATTCATTATTCAATTTTGGATTAAACCTCTATTTGTATTTAAATTTCTTATGCTTATGTTCATTGTGAATCTACACTTAGATTAATTTTGAAATATTTTAAATTATCTGATTTTTTTCGAGAAAGGTATGTGTATGAATACTAATTATGATATTTCAAAGCATTTAATATTTGGCACTTCATCACCGACACCTGATACAACAGTAGTAATATTTATTGATAAGAAAAGATAGCTTATCGTCCAATAATAGTAATACGTTTATCATAATATTAAAGCATATTAATTAATCAAGGAAATACCATCAGGTATGCATATCTTATCATAAATATTAAACCAAAGGTTACTTTGTAAAAATCATTACTTAATAAGGCGCCAGCAAGTTTATTAAATATGTGGGATGTCAGTTTTAACAAAAACTATAAGAAATGTCATGTTCATTAATTTAAATGTTTTTGTTAAAATAATGACGACGGTCAAGTGTGTGACTGTTAATGCAGTATACCGGGTTCGATCCAGAGCAAAGCAACAACTTTACTTGTAACTGTCTTCCCTCGGAAGGCTAAGGCAAGCCACTAAGGTGTAATCTGCATAGGAAAACCTCCTTAAAATGAAGTGTCTATACACTACATGAGTGGAACCCACTTCGCATCCCATATAAATAATGGAAAAAGTTGCCAGCATTTAAATTCTAAAAAGTAATAGAATGAATGCTTTTACAATCTTCACTCTTATAACATGAGAAATATGAATTTGTAATTTTTTGTAAATTAAATATACAGTACTACCTCCAGTACGAAACAACCACTTGTATGGTTAAAATTAAATCATTTCACGATATATCAAAGAATTCCATACTACCGATTCACTATGTGTATTATAAAATAAAAAAAATCAATTTAAAATATCTTACCATCTGATATTTCATCTGCTTGGTTATTTTCATTTTTATGTTTCAATTCTGTACTCGAAATACTTGAATCTGAACTATTTCCATCTTCCAAATTGGCAGCCTTTCTACCATTTCGAGAAAGTTTACTTTTGTTTGAGGATCCACTCGAGTTGCCCGAAGATATATTCGATTTTCGAGAATTATGACTACTGTCTGATTTTATTGAACGGCTATCGTCGCTATTTGGAGATGATAACTGATCTCTCGAATTCAAAATCGGCGATTTAATGCCATTTTCAGTTTGGCGATTAGGAGAAGGCGAATTTGACCGAGACGAATTGGCAGATATCACCGATGGCGGATTTTGTAAACTCACATTATCAGGAGACAGAGGCCCCAGTGCATCTGCTCTTTCTTCGGTTAGTTCATCACCACTTGCCAACGACTTTGGCGTTCTAGGTCTACCAGGAGATTCTGGCTCATTTTCTATTGGCGATTGAGGAGAGCTATCAGATGATTTATACGAATGTCGATTAGAACTATTACTTCTTGACCTACTCGATGACTTAGCCGAAGATACACTTTCACGAGACGATGATCTTTTTAGGTTTCTTGAATCACGTTTAGTTTTATTTGCTGGCTCTACTTCACTTTCATTTCCTGATGAAACGTCCTGCGAGTCATCGGAATCCATTGCAGGTAAATGCAGGAGCTGCAGAATAAATAAACTATAAATATTTATAAGCACATAAGTAAAAAGCTGCTGGATTCCCAAGTATTTATGTAATTGTAAAGTCCACGCTAAAGAAAAATCACAGTACCTCAATCACGCACATTAAAAAAAGATGTAATAAATTTGAAAAGAAAATTTCGTTTCAAATTGTCGGCGTTTAGTTTGCTTAATCTTCCAATAAATAAGAATGTTTTAGTAACTTTTATTGTGGATGATCCAGTAGAACGTATTATGCAAACCCAAAATGGATAAACAGGCCTCAGAATATTTCACACCAATTTTCAGGAAATAATGTTATCAACTACAGTAAAATAAAACTGCCGTCGTGAAATTTTGTATAACCTGGGAAACAACAACAGCAAAGGATTTTTCTTTGTCAAAAAAAGTCTACAGTTATCCGAATCACAAATTAATGCATAATTTTTGATAAGTCATTTAGAGGCCCGTATCGGTTTAATCTTACCTTAAATATTGAGTTGCCTGTCCTCGAATGCCATATAAACAGTCAGCATAAAGATAGCTCTTCTTTATATACATTTTTTCCAACTATGAAATTTACTTGACTCAAAACTTCAAATTTTAACACAACACAAACTACTGAGTCTTTCGCGAAAATAACTTTTTTACCTACTACTTTATAACTTTATAACAACTAAAACTGTATGATCGGGTACTTTTAGCGCACAGTTGAACGCTTAGATAGAAAAAAATATTAAATCACTTGGAATTGCACAGACTTGCAATCTTACCTTTGTTATTTTTGTTGTCCAACAGCTTCACTATTGTCGGTATTTTGCAAGCACTCGAATTGACGATTATAATATAATAAAAAGAACAATTCGTTGCTATCGAAAATTGGTAACAAATTAACAAGCCAAAATGGTCGCCTGACGTTTAAACGTGACGCATTCGGCGCACATAACCAAACAGTCAAACTGCGCAGTCCACCTAGTGTGCGTTATAGTTATTAATTAAACTATGGATTATTTAAAAAAAATTCCGATAAATGCTATTAAATTTAGTTCAAAATCAATGCTGTTCAACATGTTTTTTTGAATAAATATTTTGTTGGTTCGGTGCCATTAATATATTAATCAATAAACATTGCATGAGGCCACAGTTAGCGGGTTTCTACAAAATGTCTGTGTGTATGTGGTCAAATTTTGTGTGCGCTCTATCTCAAAAAGTAAATAGAAGTTTTTAATCAAATTTCGTATTTAGTAGCTGATCGATCATCATGATTCAAATCAGTTCATCAAAATTTTTTTATTCTTTAATTTTTTTTTAAAGTATGATGAAGTTACATCAAATTTTTAAGTAAAAATTCAAGATGCTTAGCAGGAAATTGCATTTTAATTCTAACTTGAGTCATAAAACAGGAGTAACCAATCCATGGCCCACCTTGAAAAATTTTCCGGCCCGCAAAATTATCGCTTAACTCATTATGTTTCAATTTTTTTTTCTCCAAAAAAATGTTTACAGTGTATCTAAATCTAATATGGGGATATATAATTTTACATGTGGCCCACGGAGTTATGATGCATTTCCAAAGTGGCCCTTAGGATCATTTAGGTTGGCCACCCCTGTCATAAAACATTAATTATCATATAAAAGAGAAGACTTATATTTACAATAAATAATAATACTTAAGAGCTATTTAGAGCGGCAGTGTGGTGTAAAGCACGCAGGTACAAACTAGGGAACGAGAAATCATGGTTCTTTCCCTGGTCGTGCCAAATACACTGCTGTGATCCAATTGTAACAATTTGCATTAAATAGGTAACAATAAACATCGGTAACTTTTTAGTATTTTTAACACCTGGTTTAAATGTTTTATTAATATTATTTTATAATTATAGCACATGCACATAACATACAACAATAATCTTTTTAAATGTGAAAAATGTTTCAATGTAAATTATTGATTATTATTATCTCAGATTAGAAGTTCAATCTGGCTTTGCCTAAATATAAATATATAATCTGGAGGATCTACATGGTACACACCATTCATCTCTACGCCGAATATTCAGCCTTAAATACTTTGCAAATTTATTAGTAGTACAAATATAAAAAAAAAAAAATTAAAATGTTTTGTATGCTTCGGCACAATTTTACATTATTTTACAGATAGTGCGCTATTTTTGGCAAAACTTAATCGATCACGAACATTAGGTTCCAGTTCTTGCAAAGTTGTACATAGCTGGATGCCAGGAGTTGAAACATGTAGTGTCTTTCTTCTGGTACTGCGACGAACTGGTGTTGCAGTGAATGTTTTTTCCGATACCTTTTCTTGTAGTGGTTTTCTACACAAAAAAATTAAAATTTATTATTCGGAACTATGGTGTGCTACTTATAATAGTAAACTTTATTTTGGTCTTAAAGTGCTAAGTTGCTTTTATTTTAAAAATAAAAATAAATTAGTAAAATAATTATTTTGAAATAAAACAGCTGGTACATAATTAAATTTAGGTTTATCTGAATCAAAATTTTACCATTAAGTAAAAGAAGTCAAATAATTTAATGTAACAAAAATTAGTCAAGCTTTTCAGAATCCATTTTTCAGCTTTAACTTTTATCACAGCTACATAGAATAAAATATAAGTTTGTTTTTTTATTGAATATTAAACATAAGTATTATAATATACTGTACTTTTTTAAAGTTCTTTCTTGTATAGCAAATTGAATAATAGTCGACTTGAAAATGTTTCTTGCATCACATAAAATTCTGGTTCGATCCTTTTTTACAGGGTCTGTTTTAGAATGTCCGGACTCGTTGATGTTCAGCAAACTAAATTTTTGAAGCAATTGTTCCAAACACCCATCCACTACTTTTACCTGTAAATAAAATAAATTTAATTCGTTTGAAAAGTAAATAAAAAACTGATCAAACCTCAGCCCCATGAACAATAGCACTTCGAAGACAATCAACAGCAGAAGTTATGTTACCCCTGGTTTGTTCAATAGCAGCTCTGCATTCCCAATATTGAGGTTCTTCTTCTAAATCATTATATTTTTGTCGAATCATACCCAACCAAGCTTCGCATTGTTCATTTGAGTATCCCTGTACAAAAAATGTATTAGTAATTATAGATAACATTGTCTTTCAAAAGTTACTTACATCCAAAATTAAAGCATGTAAATCTGTTAATGCACCTTGAGCTAAATAACGAATTTCGGTATCACTACTACCATTTCTACACGAGTAAGTAATTGGAGTGTCTATAACATTTTTTGATGTTCTGATATCGTCCTGTGAAATATGTAAATTTTCGTAACTTGAAGATGTAGAAGCACATGAAATTTCAATATTCTCTTTGTTTTCGTCATCATAATCGTCAATCTTGGGTTTTAAATTTTTAAAGCCGAAACATTTCAAGTGATGATACTTTTCGATAGGTTTATTTTGTTTTTGTAACCAATTTTCTAAACGTTGCTGTAAATCAGTCTGAGCTGGCTTAGGTGTCGAAGCCATATTAATGTACATGGATTTTCGTGACGGGGTAGCAGAGCATGATAAACTTCGCTTTCTGTCCTTATGGGGAGAAGCTTTAAAGGTGACTCTATGTACACTTTTTTCTTTGATTGGTGATATGTCAGGAAGATTAGTTGCTGTTTTAGATTTTCCAATAAAATTATATTGTTTAGATTTTATTCTGTCAAAATGCTCTGCAGAGAGCGAACGTCGTTGAATGGGTTTAGTGGTATTTGCTGCCTTTGATCGATTGCTATCTTTTTGTTGAAGGGCAGATTTAGCTGCAATTCTATTGTTGGGCTTTACTAGAACTTTGTTTGTATTCAATTTCGATGATGTTGCACCAGTATTAAAGTTTTTTTTTGAAATTGACTTTTCCTTTAAAGTTGTATCGTTTTTTTTAGGAAGTTTGCTAGTTACCGGTGGCTTAATCACTTTATGTAAAATGGGTTCTTCGCATCTGGAAATCATTGGTTTTATAGTGCTCGGAATTTTAACAGCACTGACATCGAAATCTCGACTTTGATTGTATTTACTATTATTTGAAAGCAAAAGAGGATTTGCCTTTAAAGTGCGATAAATACTAGTTAATGTTTGTTTTACCACTGGAGGTTTTCGAATAGCCGGTTTCTTACTTGTACCCATATTTATTTTTTTAATTGGAACGTTTTCTTTATTTATTGCAGACATTTCTGTAAATAAAGGTAATACACACTAGACAAAACGTTGCACAGAATTAACACTCTATGAAATATAGCAGCCAAAATCAAACACAACTGTTTTTCATCACACGTTAAAATGTCAGTTAATAATTTGAATGTTCAAAAATAACGTTGCTTACAGTTTACAGTCATGTGACCGTGATAATTTTATTCACATGCGGCGATATAACGTAAAAATGATGCGGAAAATAATCATTTGAAATGCGTCATGTGAGTTGCATAACCACAAGCTATAGTAGTAAATCTGGCCAATAGGAACAAAGTCTCTGCGCACGCAAAAATTTTAAAAGTTTGATATTTTAGTAGATGAATAAAAAAGTAAAGTATTTAAAATTACAACTTTTTAAAATATAAAATAAATTTAAATATAAAAGTAAGTATATCTTCATTTCTTAAAATATTCAAATAGTCATATGCAATATTCCAAACGCATTCAAAATGGAGGATTTTCTCTATTTAATTCTTTTTTATTTTTAAAATTTTATTTATTTTATTTGTATTTAGTCTGCTTTTGGCCGATGTGGTAGAATTGGTTTATCATTTAAATTAATAATTGGTAGTCAAATTCAACTTTTTTATTTATTTATTTATTTTTTTATGTAGTGTAAAGTGTAATGTAATATGATGAATCATTTTTTCAATGTATGCTTTCAAACCACTTACTTAAGCCGTAGATAGATAAACCATATCGTCGTCTCATTTATGAGATTTTCTAGGTCGATAGAGCTCATTTTTTAAAATATTTTAGTGCCAAAATGTCATTTTCGACATTTTATGGACTTACGAGGGTTTCTAACTAAGCCGACGATATAATAAGAATTTAGAATTTAGAAACATTTTTTTCTATTAAAATGTAGAAGACTAAAATAATGTTGATGTTGTTTTCTAACAATATTATTGAATTATAATTTTCTATTTTATAAATATACTGGGGGGCTCCGTGACCCGCTGGCTTTGTGCCCCTAATAGCATATAAATAAAAAAGCTTCAAGTTATAAAATTTCTTTCCATACAACATTTTTTTATGTCAATATTTTACTTTGAATTTGAATTCCACCTTTTGCTCGACATCTTGATAAAGCAACATCTAACTGTTTATGACTAGAATGACTAAGCTAAGACCTATTGATATACATATTTAATAAACTACCTTTATTAAATCTTTGTCTTTAAGATTTATTTATAGTTATTGGGAATGCTAACACTATCGGAAATTGTCGTCTATGCAAAAGTATACAAATGATAATCTGCTTGCAGATTTGAAATGTATCGCTAGAATTCAATTTAATTCGGGAGATAAATATAACATTGCCGACATGATCGCCATTCATAATTTTACTAGTTAGTTTTGAATAAATGGAAGTTCTTAACATACTATCACTTCAAGCGTGGTGGGGTGCTAGAAGAGTTTTCCCATGAAGATGTTCTTATCTGCTGTAGGACCAAATCCTTGCAATAAAGAAGAATTACTGCTGATTTATGCTTTATCCACCGGTTGCTGAGTGGAGGGGTTAACTGTGATGTTTTACGAAATCGAATTAAAGTTTCATGTTGGCGTTTACAATACTAGGCGTGCGAACTTATTTTTAATCAACCATCTTCTTCCTCTTAATTTAGGACTACATATGTCATGTTATTACCATGGGATGTACTAAATTTACAGTTAGCATTAATGGTCTTTTGAGTACTTTGTATACATTCTAGTAGGGTGCTAACCTTGCTAGAGGCATGGCACATAGGCGAAACAAGGCAAAACCTAGGCATTTAGAGAATAACAGTGTAGTCGGTGTGACCAAGCATTAAACCGCTTCCGCTTCTTTACCCGTTACCCGGGTTTACCCGTATATTAATAAATAAATAAATTTATGTCGTTTAACAATTTGTAGACACGTATCATTGCAGAGGCCATTCTTAATACTTAGATTACGAATTAGCATAACAACAGATCTTATTTTAAGTTTCAATTTCATTTAATTTAATATTTTTTGTACGGTTCGTAAGATGTTATGTGAGGGAACTGCTACTCTATTATTACTCTATACACAGTTAAAAATGTTTGTTTAATTAAGGCAAATTTAATTGAAAATTCTGTTATATCTTCATTTTAAAAATTTTGACAATTTAAGAGTTGATACGAAATAGAGCGGTACATAATGCTAGATTTGCATACCTACAGCGTAGTCGCAGGTTTGATCCTTGACCATATATGAAAATTTATAGAGATTTATTAATTGAATAATTTAATTACCTTTTCAAGTGAGTCCGTTGAGGTGATCGGACGCCTTTTGCGGGAAGGTCCCGTAAATGTTATAATTTGCGTTTTAGTAATACGATTTTGATTGGATTTGGATGATCATTGGAGGAATTGAAATAAAATTTGGATCGTTGATGGAAATTAATAAATGGAAAATTTGGATGCTTAGATGGTAAATTTACTGAAAAAGTGAATTGATTTGGATGAAATTTAATGTCGAAATTCGAAGGCGCTGTAAAATTTATATAAGCGTCGTCGCACCTGGTATACGTAACGATAACGATACTTACACTTGGAATTTTATTGAAAAATTGATTTAAAATAGTTGCGTTATTCTTATGGTACACTGAAAAATTATTGTTATGGTTTATTTCAAATCAATTAAAATTTCGATATTAACGTATTCAAGAGTTTTTGAATTGAAGAGTGATTTAAAATTTCGATTGGCGTCGCAACAAATTTTTAACATACATTTTTGTTATTTAAATAACAAATTCAGTTTGATTAATATTAATAGAAATTATTTTATTAAGGCTAGGATATTGCGATGCGCTCTTGTATAACCAGCTTGCATTCAAAAACGGCTGAATAGATTTTCTTCAAATTTTGAAATTATATTAACGATAAATTAAGGACTGTTGTAATAGTATATTACATGACTAGTGGAGAAACCGAAAGATTCGCTCACGCATTTGCCAGTTTTGCACGCGAGCCGACAGGCGAGTGTGCAGAGGCAAATAAGTGAGCGAAAGGGTTTATCCACGAGTTATGTATAGCGTTTTGTTCAATCCTGCACTTATAAATCTAAAAAATTTATGAAAATACAATTTATTATAATTCGTGTCATCAATAATTAAATTTGAGATTTTGAATTTGCAATAACTCGAAAACGGCGTTAGATATCGAAAAACTGAGCTAAAAATTTACCCCCCTTTGCTCGTACTCAACCCCCCGTGGCAATTTGTCGTAGGAAGCTTTATGCAAAATTTTAGATCGATAGCGCGCATTTTGCGCGCAAAATAATTTAAAAAAAAGTTAGCTTTGGTTTTAAAACATTTTAATATTATTATAAAGAACGTAGGCAGGTTAATGAATGACTGCATTTTTCACTCACTAGTGGGTGAAAAGTCTTTCGCCCACTCGTTACCATAGATATAATTTGAGTGAGTAAAACAAACGGTTTCTAGTTGCGTATCCAAGTAAGAAACGACATGTTTCAATAACAGGATTGAACAAAATAATTTTTTTTTGCAATTTGTCTAATTTAGAATTAATTGTGTTTAAATACCATATTTGTAATTATCAATTAATAACATTCTACTTATATAAATAATGTACACGTCTAAAAGAATTCATAAAGACATTTTTTGAAAATTTATTTTATCTATAACAGATTATAAATGAAATTGCAAATAATTGTTCAATTAAAATCAGGCGGGAATAATTTGAGATGAAATGAATTATTATAGTTCAGTCATTATCACAAAGATGGGTAAGTGTTGTGTACAATTTAAAGCAAATTTACAGTTGCCTGTTTTATACAGTCGCCCAAATAAATCGAAATGATAATTTGTAACTCATATATATTTTGAGTTACAATGCTAGAAATATTTCAAATGTTCTCCCGTCTTATCTTATCTTATCAACACAATAATATTTTGTGGTGGGGATTTGCGTTTCGTTTCAAATCTACCACCAATGTTTTAATACCTATGTTTACTTTTTAGATGAATACAAAAATATTTTATTAAATAATATAAATTCGCATAATTTTAATTCGATTAAAATAGCATACAATATAAGTGTAGGTAATAAATGAATGTAATTTTCTATAATCAAAATAAATAATATAATATTATTATAAAAATATTCAAATTTTTATTTTCTTCAGTATTGAATTATTGTACTAACAAAGGAGTAAAACCCTTCAATACACTTCTGAACAATCAGCTTCTTTCTCTTTCGAAAATGGTTAAACATGGTTACACGTACAGCATTAGACATGATTAGACCCAGTGCCGGATTACACTATTACAGATATTAAGGCAGAAAAGGCGGCTGCCTAGGGGCCTCGTTAATTTTAGGAGCCTCGGGAAAACGGAAAATATATTTATTTTAATTATAAATTTTCTTCTTAAAGTTTATCAAGAATCTGTGTTTTAAAGTAGTAGTAAATATAAAAATATTAGGGGGGGGGTCAAGCCGAATCTCACCCACTCTCACATGGGGGTGAAGGGGGTCTCAGCAAATATCATGTAATTTTTTTTATCTTACTAGTCCTAAATAAAAATAATTAAGGGGTAATGTCCACCAAATTTTTATTTTTTTTTCCAATTTTTTTCTATTGGCTTAAATCATGCTAAAACTATCCTAAAATCAAAATCTACAACGCCCAAGTACTGATCTAAACTCAAAATTCGTTTAAATCAATTTTTACCGAACAACTTTTATGCTGCAAAATCACCATCAAAATCAATCGGTGAGCAATAGAACTGAAAAAGTTTACATCCGATTGACTTGAAATTTTAAGTGTAGCTTCTTCATTAGATTATCTAGTGAAGTACATACGATTTTAGCGATTGATTAACAACAAAAAAAGTTATAAACAATTATAGTCGATTTTTTTTGTCAAAATAAAAATTTTTTTTTCAAATATTTTATTGAGACTGTTTATTTTAATTATTGAGTAGTAAAATTAAAGACTAATTACGCAAGTAATAATTTTCTAGAGGACCCCGAAAATTTAACTACCTAGGGGGCCATAAATGTTTAATCCGACATAGATTAGACCCCACGGCTGCTTAAAGGGGTAGGTATTCTAGTTTAGAGGCATGAATTTCGGGCGGTTTTTGAAGCTCTGTACAAACGAAACAAAAAATATTTTTACTATCAATTTTGTTATCATTTATTTATTGATATTTTAAGATTGCATAAAAATTAACCGAAAAAACCCTCAAAATTCACAAAGTTATGAGCTGGCAAAGTGGGGGGTCCAAAAAAAGGGTGTTCTAATGTTCGAATGTACCGATTTATTTAAAATTTGTTGTGAATGTTCTTTATCGATGCCGTTATAGCATGAACCGTGGAAAAGTAAAACAATTTTTTTTTCACGAAATGGCGGCTGTTAAAAAATTTTTTTTTTACTTTATCATACAAAATATAAAAAAGTATTGTTATCGTGCAGAAAAAGAAATTTGAGATTGATTTTGATGAATTTAGGGCCGATATATTCACCTCCTTGTAAAGTGGTCGATAGCGTTACAAGTTACTTGGTCGTTGGTAAACGTATATTCACCTTCCAATAGCGGCAACCGTCTCGTAAATACGAGTTACGGGCGTGGTGTTATAATCCTAACACCACGGTTACGGGTAACATAAGTTACAAGGCACTAGAAGTACCAAGTAAAACGTTACAAGTGAATTTTATTAATCTTATTGGTCAAATGAGTCCAAATTTGACCAATAGAAATTAGTAAAATTTATATTTGGTACACTTTTTCAATGAAGAGTAATGTCTTTCAATGCGACGATTTTATTAACTTTTATTTACAAAGAAGAGCAATTCTCAATGAGGAAGAACAAATTTCAGATCAATATTAATTATAAATCAATTTTTATATGCCGATGTATTTTAAATAACTCGGAATTACAAAAAAAAGAACCCAACTCTAAATAATTATTGTTATGAAAAAATTTTCACTTTGAAGTCAGATTATGTTTTCTAACACTTTTTCGGGTACATTTTCATCTCGGTAATTATCTTATTGTAAACCATTCTTTTGGAATAACCAGAGAGTTTTTTGTGGTTTGGAGGCTACAATAGACAATTGGTTCAATCAGATGATTTCTTGAAAAATATGACCATCGATGTGGATTTCATTTGGGTATTTTGTTATAATATAAGCACAATCTATAAATTGGTTGAGTTGGGTTCTTTTTTTTGTAATTCCGAGTTATTTAAAATACATCGGCATATAAAAATTGATTTATAATTAATATTGATCTGAAAATTGTTCTTCCTCATTGAGAATTGCTCTTCTTTGTAAATAAAAGTTAATAAAATCGTCGCATTGAAAGACATTACTCTTCATTGAAAAAGTGTACCAAATATAAATTTTACTAATTTCTATTGGTCAAATTTGGACTCATTTGACCAATAAGATTAATAAAATGCAGTCAAAGTTAAACTTTGCCTAGTAAGTTGCCAATACTTACAAGACACATAAATATATATGAATATACCCAAATTTTTTACAAGTCACTTGTAAACTTATTAAACAGATAACTACAAGACACTTTACGAGGAGATGAATATATTGGCCCTTAGGCATATTGGGGTTCCAGAAGCGGAAAATCATCATTTCCAAAAAATGTCTGTAATCTGTATGTGTGTGTGTGTATGTGGTCAAATTTACCTCAACCTCTACTTCAAAACGTAATAAGAATTTTTTAACAAAATTTTGTATTTAGTATTACTGATATATTGGGACTTAGAACTGATTAGATTTTGGTTAAAATCGGTACACGGAAACGCAAAAAAAAATATTTGGCAAATTAAAAAAATTATATTTTTCTTTTTCTCAAATTTTAGTTTTTTATTAAATTCTTCTCTATAATAATAATAATATTAAAAAAGTATTAATCAATAATCGTGTAAATATCCTATTTTTGTAATTATTCTTTTTTCAAATGTAAAAAAAACTTTTTTCTTAATTTTCAAATTTTATTTTTTTATTATACAGTAATACTTCTCTATAACAAGATTTTTGCTATAAACAGTCAGTTTAACATGTAAACAAAAGTCAAAAGGACTAAATTTTTACTCGTTATAGCCGATTCTTTGTTATAACCGGACTCATCGTTATAGAGGGGTTCTACTGTATTTTCCTCCATAATAATAAATATGATAAAGTTATGGGCATGGCCACATCCGATTTTTTTTACATGTTTTAATTAACAATTCCAAATTTTTTAAAAATAGTAAAATTAAAAATTTTGATCTGAGCTTGGTTGAGGCGATAGAGGAATATATAAAAAACATTCACACCAAATTTCAAATAAATCAAATAAATAAATTGAGTTTTTTTGTCGGTTTAGTTGTTATGTAATCTTAATTATATAAATAAACAAATGATAAAAAAATGTAGAGTAAAACTATTTTTTTCGTTTGTACAGAGCTTCAAAAACCGCCCGAAATTTATGCTTCTAGACAGAATACCCCCTTAAACCAGATAGGAAATTGTGTGCGGTTAGTTACAGCAAAAACTACTCTGGATAACATCTTAACTGTGAGACATTTTCCCGACATGTTTTGTATTAAATTTTTCTGAAAATTGTAAAACATCGAAATTTTAAAACACTAATGCCCGTATTCACCAACTACAAATAGCACTATTTGTCGAATAAAATGACATTATTACAATGCAAAACAATGCAAAATCTTGTTTTTATTCGACAAATAGTGCTATTTGTAGTTGGTGAATACGAGCATAAGAACAACATTTATAAATAAACTCATGATTGAAATAAGCACCTAAAATATAAAACGTATAGGTATTCTAAAAAATTTGGGTGGGCACTTGGTTGGGCACTCCAGTCAATAGAGACTGGACATGTGTCCACCCTGTTCCCCCCTCTGGCGCCGTCACTGTGTAATGTATAATTATTTTAATTACTATTATGGTATTATGGTCGTACGGTCTTCCTAAACCAAAAACAATACACGTCAACACTGTATATCTTGATTATGTATACATTGTACAGTGTTGCGTATTGCTTAATCCTAATCGCATTTTTTACAACGCTGGTCTAATGTGACCTCGTCAATGCTATCGTATTGTTTTTGGTTTTAAACAGACCATAGCTTAAAATTTAAATTTTTACTTTTTCAAATACTATGTATTATAAGATTATTATAACATAAATTGTAATAATAGTGTTGTCAATCAAATACAGTGGCCGAAAAAAGTATTCGTACACCCCTATCTTAACCATGTAAATTGTACATTTTGAAGTCATTCTTTGACACATAAAAGTCGCTTTTACAACAAAACTTTTTAGACATTCTTTGTTAAGAATTTCATTGTCTTCAATTTTGTATCTATACATTTTTCTATTTTGTCGTCCCGTTTCCGACTGACAACAGCTTAAACAAGACTCCGTAAAATACAAAAAATATTATCATCTGTATCTCGGAAACGGTGTGACAAAATAGAAAAATGTATATAAACAAAAATGTAGGGAATAAAATTTGCAACAAAAATTACTTATACATTTTTCTATTTCGTTGCACCGTTTTTGAGATACAGTCTTGTTTGAGCTGTTGTCAGTCGGAAACGGGGCGACAAAATAGAAAAATGTATAGATACAAAATTGAAGACAATGAAATTCTTAACAAAGATAGTCTAAAAAGTTTTATTGTAAAAGCGATTTTTATGTGTCAAAGAATGGCTTCAAAATGTACTATTTACATGGTTAAGATAGGGGTGTACGAATACTTTTGACGGCCACTGTATATGTGTATTCATCATTTTGAACATAATAATATAGTAATCTTCAATACAACATAATATTATAATAAATTATCGTTGGATAACTGCAAAAGCAAATTGGAATACTTCAGTTTTCTGCAGTCGTTATCTTGGCAAGGTTAAATCGCAGATATGCACTGTGCATGGTTTTATACGATTGCAAAATTTTTTACAACAGATGCGAAATTATAATATTATACCGAATTTATATTATGCATTTATACATATTTTAAATTAAAAATAATCAGTACGTAAATCCAATTCCTAATTATTATAACTTGTAAACTAATCTTTGAAGTTTATTCGAATTTCCTATGCTTATAGTTATAGTTTATAGTTCGAATAAGGTTTCTTCCATTTTATTATAAAACAATTTAAACGATCTTATAACATATTTAATGGAAACAATAAGAATTAAATATTAAAGTAAAGTGCAAAATTCCCACCCTTACGATTGATATAATTTTTAAAAGGCGGAGCTTATATTTCAGCTTAAACCATTGACTATAGTAGTTATCAAGACACGCAGCCATATATGTTTTAATGCAATACTAAATTGTCGCGACAACTAGATGGCGCTAATTTTCAATGTAAATCCTCATTAACAATTATTAACCTCGCGATCCATTCCGTTAGAACGTGTGGACAGTATAGTGCGCGGAGTGCGTTCGAGTGAGAGGGACATAGAATTTACAATTCTTCCATATGGCTGCGTGTCTTGATAACTACTATAGTCAATGCTTAAACGTAGGTTTTAAAAGTAGATTCCTGTAAGTTTGCTATTGAACTACCCATTAACGCAACCAGACTATTTGTGAAGCTTGTTGCCTACCAACGAATTAATTAATTAATTTATACACCATAGCTTGTAAGCCCCCTCGCGTTCGTGAATTAAAGCTAGATCGACGAAACCATACCTTAAGATCAAAACAAAATTGAGTAAATTATTCCAACAAAATTGTTTATTAAATTTAAACAAAAAGTTTTTATTGTGTACTAGCTGACCTGACAGACGTTGTCATGTCTTGGAATTGGAATAAATAATAAAAAAATATATTTCAAAGTCATAGTTTTTATTGAAATGCTTTTTTATACACAACATTGTTAGTTTTTTTTCTTCTGGTGCGTAAATAAACAACGATGATGGTTTTCCGACACGGGAACAGGCTACATATAATTGGCCATGAGAAAAACATGGATTTTCAAGGTTGATTCCACAAATACTTAACGACTGCCCTTGCGATTTATTTATCGACATTGCAAATGCAAGCCGCACTGGAAATTGTAACCGTTTAAAGTCGAATGGCGTAACGTTCGGGATCATAGGAATGCGTGGAATCAAAACGTCTTCGCCTTTGTACTTCCCTTTCAAAATTGTGGCTTCGATGACGTTGTTCATCAATTTTTTTACCGCAAGCTGGGTGCCATTACAAAGACGTGGCTGGTTTATGTTTAGCAACATAATGATTACCGATCCGACTTTTAATTGGAGATTATGAGATGGTAATCCGGGCAATTCCAGTGAATTTAAAAATTCCGTCGGATAGTTCACAACATCATCTTGGTTAGTAACGGAATCTACCGATTTGTATGTCATCAATTCGCTACCTATCTTAGTTTGAATCCGAAAATTGATTTTGTTAACATCAACATTTCTTACAGCCAATATAACACGTTCGCTCAACCAAACATGATTTTTGAAATTTTGAGCAATGTTTGGAAACACCATCTCGATGAGTTCGGTCTTTGTTTCAGTAAAGTGACAAAAATTGGCAGGGAATGTAATATATCCAGACGATGAGTCAACAGGAATTTGGCCATTACCAATATCAAGCAATTGTTTGGAAAAAACTTCTGCAAATTGATCGTTCTGAAATTCGACTCGCATGTTCGTACTTAATTTGAGTGTTTTGACGTATTTCCATAAAATGGACGACTTCAAACATGCATTAAGTTCGTCGGCTGGCGTTGATTGTGGAATAACCGGCAATGTTTGTCGAAAATCACCTGCCAATAGAATCATCGCACCACCAAATCGATTTTGGTTGTTTCGTAAATCTTGCATCGTGCGGTGTAATGCCTCCAAAGATTTTTTGTGTGCCATCGTACATTCATCCCAAACGATCGATTTGCTTTGCTGCAACACTTGGGCCATTGCAAAATTCCTCGAAAGGTTGCAAGTTGGAGTTTCATTAATTTGCATGTTCAACGGCAACTTGAGTGCTGAATGAGCTGTTCACCGCCTTCCAACAAAGTACCAGAACAATTGCTCCGAAAACACATGCATTACACCAAGAGAATGTCGCCAACCGAAGTGTCTTCATATGGCGCCACAAATTTATTATTAACAAAGTACTTTTTATTGTCGCGTCACCTGTCGACCACACAATTTAGTTAAACGTTAGATCCGCCACGAACGCCATCTATTGAAAGTAAAATATTTTTATCGAATATATTCCCAATTTTTCAGTTTTCCGGGAAATTTTCTTAAGATTTCTTTCCGTAAGAACATTCTACAAAGTATTAGGAATCTTTTAAAACAAAAATGAATGAAATCGGTCAAGTCGTTCTGAAGTTATTGAATGACCAAGGGAAATAGGGATTCATTTTTATATATATAGATAGAGGGTGCGACATTTTGTAGTATTTTTTAAAATTTTCTACGTCTGGTACTTATACTTAATCTTAGCTTTTTCCCTTTCTTGTGGCTGTGGAGAAAGCGAGTCTTTTGTAAATTTCTTGTGAGTATCCTTTGTTTTTTCGTGTTAGCGTATTCTGGTAGATATGTTTCATTATTCAATAAATATTAAAGTAAAATATAGTAAATTGCAGTTTTTATTAATAAATTTAAAAAAATATTTATATACAAAATTATCTTTACACCATCGTTACATAATAATATAATTATTTAAAATAAGTACAAACTCTAATATCACCATACCATATTATATATTATAGTACATCTTTGTTAAAAGCAATATCTAGTAGTAGGTAAGGTATCTTATCTAGTATATGTAATTTGCATTTTATGTAATTTCTTTCAAGAATTCTAAAAAAATATAAATAATTACTAACATTTTTTCTCCCTACCCAATTTTTGGTTTGAATTTTACATTTTACCTTGCATTTAAATATGTACCTAAATCAATTTATTTTGGTTTGTTTACAGAAAAAGAAGTTATAAGCTTCTGAAATGCTAGTGATTATTTATATTTTTGTGGAATTTCTGAAATAAATGACATAAAAAATGAATTACTTATTTATTACTGGATATTGCTGTTAAATAGGGAAATAATAATAATAGATTATATTTCATATTTGTCAAAACCTAATAGATATAATGTGATTGTAATATGCGCTATTAGTTGTAACGTTATATACTGTATCCAAACAAAGCGTGTGTCCAATCGTTGGGATATAAGAGATATTTGGATGATTATGACGTCACATTGATACCATTTTTTGATTAGATTATTTATTCAAAGGTATCAATATTCCAATTACAGGTAGGTGTTTTAAACATGAGCCTAAATATTCAAAGACGCTGCTAACAGTTTCCGAACAGTTACACAAAATCCAAATTAAAGCCACGTAAAACCCAATGGAAAACACTTTATTGATTACGTAGTTACTGAAAGAATTAAAAATGTTACAAAAACTTGCATATTATTAACTATTAAAGACATTTATATTTAATAAAAACTATATAATAATTAATAACTATTATGATAAATAATGTACTTACAGCATTTGAACTCTTCGACACCGAGGTATGGAAGACAAATTTTCCTTCATTACATATTGACGAGCACCAAGTATACACAAAGTGAAATAATCTGTTAGAGGCATTACATCAAAGTCGAGGAAAAATGAATGCTTTTCTATAGGATTCAGATCATTCACTAATGCCAGAAAGTTTTTACTTTCAAATATCCAATTACGAGTAGTAAAGAATTGTAATAATTCTAATCCATCACTAATTTTAGTTGCAACCCGAACCATGCTAAAATAAAATTATATGTTAATAAAGTAGGAATATGGTTATCTATATAAGATTAACACTATTGTGTGTGAATGGAATGAAACACGATTGGTGAGCAGCTTGATTGGTTTGAAACTCGATTTGCACAATAGTGTGTTTATGTTGGAAAAACAATATTTAGGTTGATAAATTAATTTGATATGTTTGTGATACTTACAATCTCTTTTGAAAGAATATCAGCATGAGGAAATCAATAAAAAATGCAGGTAACCAATGCATAAAGATACAACAAACTTGATGCATGAATTTAGAAGAACGCATATCTCCATCTGGATACCATATCTGCATTTCAAACGGATAATTGTATACAATATCTCTTCCCATATCTAAAATTTGTTTCCATGTCATAGGTTTTACCTCATCATTAGTCATATTGTAAACTGGAATTTCTGCAGGTCTGTAAAAATGTAAATTAAAAATAATGCATTTTTGTTAAGATAATATTACCTCTCAGTGGCGCTTCCCATTTTATAGGCAATGATTACTAGTGCAGTGATGGCCATATCAACAGGAATGACTTGGGCACGATTTTCTCCTTTACAGTGCATGGAACGAAGCACTCCTTTTCCTGCAGCCACTAACAAACCCATTGGTCCGTTTAAACTATCAACCCAACCGGGGATAGGTTCAATACCGGCCGGTGTCACTGTAAAATAACTAAATTGAATATCTACTGTTTATAATAAATATTACGTTCGTACCAATTGATGGTCTGGCTATCACTACAGGAAGATTTGGATATTCATTGGCAACAAGCGTTTCCGCAAGTCGTTTACTGTACGTATAAGTATTTGGATGAGGCTTAATGATAGACGGAGTTATTGCATCGAGAGCTTCGTTGGAAATCCAATTAGTAACCTGAAGTACATCCCTTGGATTGTCATTTGTAGGATAAACTTTTTCTTTAAATTCTGCAATGTCTGCCGAACAAAATGCAGTGCTGAGATGAATGAAAGCTTTTAAATTTTTAATTTGCTTTGCTAAGTCTAAAATTCTCTCGGTTCCTCTAGTATTCATGTCTATAGCGTCTTTTAATTTTGCTTCCAATTTAAGCGTTGCAGCTAAATGAAAAACAACTGAAACATTTTCTATAATATTCTTACGACCTTCAGAATCTAATCCTAATCTTTCGGTTAAAACATCTCCTTGAATGGGTATAATTTTTTTAATTGCCTCTGGATCTACTTTTCGCATTCGTTCAAAAGCCTGAAAATTTATTTAAGTGTGTTATTTATTGTTATTAAATTTATGTCTTAAAACATTATTATACAAATAAATCGTCTTTGACAAGAACGACATAAAGAAAATGGCCTATTTATTATATTAATTTTAAGATTTCTTAAGTCTATGACGAAGATAGTACACAAAGCTAAGATAAAAAATTAAGGATGGGGGATAGTAGCTCAAATAATAGAACTCCGTCCTATTCAACTTTCCTGGCTCGAGTAGCTAGTTTACTAGCTTCTTAACTATAGCTAGTTCTGTCTACACGAATCTAAAATTAATAGCTTTCTAGCTTATAATGATTCATTCTAGTAAAAGTGTAAGATCCAAACTTGGTTATAAAAATCCGAAGACTTATATAGGGTTTTCAGAATCCAGGGGAACAGCTAGGACAATCAAAGTTCAAATTTATCGAATCAGTCAAAAAAATAATACACGCGTTCGAAGTAAATAGAAAGTAAAATATTTTTGACCGAGAACCTCTTTATACTCTTAAAATAATGTCAAGTGTAAAATTATAGTGACGTTTACGAATGGATTAATGAGCTTTTCACCGTTCCCACTTGATTTCTAGCCAAACTTCTAGAAATAAATTTAAATATAGATAATTGATATACTTAGCTTCCGAAATTTCCACTTATATTGTATTTTATTTGTGAAAATTTTTATATTATTTGTATTTTAGTTTAAAACAAGGAATAATAATACTATTTTGTCCTGTCGTATAAGTGCAATCAAATTATCGGTAATTATATTTTATTATAAACAATATCGATCCTTTTTGGCTTAAAATAAATATTTAAATTAACTTTAATTAATTAAAAAATGAATGAGTAACAATTAAAGTATAAAATAAACTTTTAAACTGACTTGCATGTGTGCGAACACTTAATTTTATTTAAGTTAGGTACTAATGACAATCAAGAAGTTGTATTTTCACAACATTAGTAGAAAAGTAAGTAATTATTTTATATTATTATTATTAAAAATATATAAATTACTAAATAGCAAACTAAATATTGAAATAAAAGAAGAATTTAAAATTAACAAGTTTATTAATAATATAAACAATAAAAATTAAAATTTTTGTCATAAGCTTTCATGGTGAGAAAGTTTTGATTTCTTCAGATTAATTCTCAAATTTTAGTTCAATATAAGAATTATTAATATTATGTCTGTTTGAGAACTTTTTTCAAAATATATTTTATTGCAGATATAGAAATAGTCGATAATTTAGAAGTTAAGAACAGTAATTTATTTAGAAATTATACGTTTACTAGTGAAGCCTCAGGTATAGTATATTAATATCTTTTCAATCGCTCAAGAGCTCCTCAGAGTAGTAATACTTAATATATTCAGACTCGTGGTCTATATATTGTCTTGTTTTAGACAATTTACAAAATAGATTTTACATAGAATCCGCATTATTTTTTAAATATTAAATTTTGTAATTTTTGTTAAGAATTTGGTTATTTTCAATTCTGTAAATAATTTAAAATTTTCTCGTTTGTTGGCATTATAACAATGAGAATGGGAAGCGATGATTTTAGCCAAAAATGGCCGCCCGCTAGAGTCGTTTCTTGAATATTTTTACAATTTTGAGATTGAATTGTGATTTTTGCCAATAAAGTTAATTTTTATTTGCGTAAGTTGATTTTTTTATTAATTTGGATTTGATTTACCCCGAAGTTTAGAAATATTAATTGTATGAAAATTTATAATATTTTGTTGGGATATAGTACTCAAAATTAAAAGATTTCTTTATATTCTCTGTCATATTCCTTTGCCCTACGTAAAAGCATAGTGACCACTTCTTCCTTTAGAGGGGTTCTCTAGGCCTAGGCAGATACCTCGGTGATTTGCTATTACCTTACGAGGGAGGAACAGTCAGAATAAAGTTTTTACTCCACCCGGGAGTACTTTCTACTTAGCGGTCAGACCGTGACTGTCTTTTTTATATTATTTATCAGAAAATAATGACGCAACTTTTACATAATTTAACGGACTTTGTATCCCTTAAGATCAGCGGTGAAGATATAAAATTAGATACCTTGAATTTAACAAAAAAAAGCGTCTGAGAGCAAAATTTACGTAGCTGGAAAATTAGTTTCTGATTTATAAAGTCAGTGATGCTGAAACTAATTTGGGTTTACGGCATTTAGTTTTGGGGAATTACGAAGTTCTCCTACCAAGACTTTAAAATCTGAACCATTATTAATGATTAATGAGTGAATACAGTATATTTTAAGTAGGTTAGAGCAAACGCTAGTTATTAGAACGAACTCTGATTAATGCGCATGCTCTCGTGCGTCTCGTACTGCTCTCATGATTGCGGTGTACTATGCTAGCTTTTGTCGCCCTCTCTCGGACTAATACCATAGCTACTAGTTTGAAATTACTTAGCAAGTGTATTTTACCGCTCTTTTCTGGTTTTGCTTTTATTTATATTTTCGTTTTATATAATAATTATAACAACCAACAGCTATTACTTGCTAACTGATCACTTTATTTCTTGTATTTATCATTTTCTGCGTTGTAGGTTTATTAATATATGATATTAAAAATATTGCTAAATTATCTAAGGTTTAATGTATTTTTTATGAGTGTTTTAGGTTATATCTTATTTCTATTGTTCATTCTTCAAATGACAAAAATTAACTTTGTATCGCACTTGTTCATGCTTTTCAAGGAATTTATTTATGTCATTCACTTAATATAAATGTTTATTTATTTGAATTCATTAAAAATAGTTTGGTTTTGTTTAAAATTAAAAATTACCGTAAAAAAGGTTAATAAAATGTTTTATTAATAAAATAATTATTATATTTTATTTAAGAGAATACCGCTTCTATTAGCTACATATTTTTATGCATTTCCAAAGCTTGCCACGAGGAGGCTAGAAGTCGAAATTTAAGCTTCGTCCCCTGTAAATGACATTAAATAATGTCCAAAAAATTGTTAAATCCTAAAATACTACTTAAATAAATAATCAAAATGAATGAGCTAAATTACAACTTATTTTTAAAATATTGATTGCGTTAAATAAATTGTAAAACAGGATACCTATTGTTGTCTTCTCTTCTTTTGCTGATTAGGAAAATAAGTTTGTTTGTCCATCTTTCTTTTTTTACTGCAATTACCTTCAATATATCTCTTTAATGTTGGAATTACTTTGCTCGCAGCCTCTTTTAAAGTTTCCAAATTATTTGGCATCTCATCTAATAGGTTTGAAATTCTTTGTCGCATTATTTCTTTATACATAACAGCGTCCACATTTTCTGTATGATGTTCATCGTTATTTAAATTTTCAACTTTCTCTGAAATAAAATCCATAGTGGCATCATTTAATTTTAATCTTTCTTGTGATACTTCACCCATACATATATTTTGTTGATCAATTTCTTGACCTGCAATAGATTTCACAAGCATTCTCCTTTCATACAAAGAAACCATATGAACATGTTTACAAATTATATTCTTCACAGTATACTCGATACATTCACAGATATATTTATGCATGCAAATCGAACACACACTGCATAACTTACTCTCACAGTTGCATACATCACCATACAAAACAAAATAATACTTATCACCTTTGGAAGATTTGACTTTAAATTTTCCAAATTCCATTTCTTCTATGTCTTCAATTAAGTTACGTGCTTCTGCTTTCTTATGTGCTTTTGAAATCTCTCGGTCTTTATAATTATTAGAAGAAGGGCGTTCCACATTACTAATTGTTGTCCACATTTTATTTTCTACAGCCTCATCGATCTTATCCAAAAGTTTTTCCAGAGTCGATTGTGTGTTTCTATCAAGTGAATCCTATGAAAAATTATTAAATCAATTTAATTTATTGAATTGCTTCAACTTAGTAATATTATCAAAATTTATTAATTAAGCTATTAATTAACCTTTAAAAATTTATTAAAACTTTCGAGAGCCATATTTGTATTAATTCCTGCATTCAAGCGATGACAATATGCCCACATTTTTATCCTCGCTTCATTGGAAAAGTATTGTCTGAAAATATTAAAACGTTAAATAAATAATCAAACACCATTGTGCCATTCAAATTAAACTGTTACCTCTGTAAATAAGTGCTAAAAACTATTTCATTTTGATCTGCAAGATTTTTAAAATATTCATTTTTTAATTTCCAAAAAGTTTCTTCATTGGTTGCAGTCATTATCTTCCCTAAATCTGTATTCATTCGTCGTCTTATTTCTTCATCTCTAATTTTTCTTTTCCCTTGAATTGTCCAATTTTTTCTGACGTGCCAAGTACATAAAAGTCTTCTTGGAGTGTTACCCATAACCGTTGTCCATGCGTTGTGGTACTTTGGATCGTCGTCACTCATCAAATAATCGGGTTTTATTTCTTCACCAATACGTGTCTTAAATTCTTGCAAAAAAACTTCTTGTATAACTTGATCTTGTCTAGTGATTCAAGATATTAGATAAAAACATTTAAAACAATATTAAATTTAACCTGTTGGATATAAAGAAGGCAACAGGGAAACCAATATCTTGATTATCTTTCACCATCATTATTGTCAATTCAAATTTTCTATTGTTAGTTCCATGAGTTCCATCCATACATATAATTCGACTGTAATTTTTAAGCTTGGTTTCCATTGACTTGTTCATGAATCCTAAAGCGAAATCGTTCTTTTCTAATTTTGGATAATCGTGACCTAAAATACCACCACCACGGGTTCCAATATAATAGCTAATAAGTACCCAACACCGCTAAGCCCACACCACACCATAAAACATTGAAACCCTTACCAGATAAATAAATATAATGCAATGAGCAATGCCCCCTTTCCAATACAAAATAATATTATTCAAATTAAAAACCAACCAAAACAGAGAATATAAATAATACAATAAAAATTACCAATTCTTTTGTACAAAAATGCATGGGATTTGCCACCAGAATTCCATTCTTTCACTTTAAGCGATACAGCTATCATGTCGTCGGGGTCTCTTCTATTATCAATATTAAATTGGGCACATAAGTTAGTTAAATCTTTGTTGTTCAAAAAATTAATTCTTTTCAATTCTGTTTCCTTCATTTCTCTTGCATCTTGAATGATTCTTCTTTTCGGTATTCCAGCTTTCAATTTATTAGCAAGTTCTTCTCTCTGTGCATTCGTTAAACGTTGACTTCTAAAACTTGAAGTATGCCCAACATGAGTTTCCACAAAATTAACTTCAACTTGACCTAGAAATAATTATAATAAGTAGTTATTTAAAAAAATACAAATTTAAAAAGATTCAAGTTTTACCATTATTTTTAAAATGAGCTATAATTCTAGATGGACAAACGCCATTGATCTTAATACTACCACCTTTCTTCATCATTCTCTTCATTGCAATACTCTGATACCCTTAAATGAAACAATATTTAATTAATCGAACCATTTTCTATGAGAAAACCTACCACATGAATTACTTCGATTACAATTGTAGTAAATGATCTTTTTATCGGTACGGCTTACTGATTTCTGATTAGCATAATTAACATTTCGTTCTTCTAGTGCCATCCAACTTTCAAATGCTTCGTGATTTGGAAAACTTAAATTTTCTTGTTGTATAATAATATTATGGACATCTGAAATGTGCTGCATTAGTAAAATATATGTTGCAAAACTATGTTTAGAATCATCCAAACAAAGTGGACAAAAAATATGATTTGTCTTTTGGTTCTCGACTTCAAGTAAATGCACTTTCCGTATGTGTCGATTTCTTGTAGAACCATTACAAAATGTTTTCGTGCAAAGTGGGCACTTAACACTAAAATAATAATTATCTTTACAATTATTTGCTACATAATAATTAAATCTATTAATAATTACCTCTCCATAACTATATTTATATTATCAGGTAAATAAAGTAAAACTTTCTGTAAAACTGTAAAACACAAAACCTAGAATTTAAATATATAACCTACAAACACAGAAAATGATAAATCGACTGATACGACAAATAACAGTTAGCAATTAAAATAGCTATTGGTTGTTATGTTTATTGTATAAAATGAAATAATTTCACACAAATAAGACAGTAAATCTTTTCGATTCAAAGCAAAACCAGAAAAGAGCGGTAAAATGCACTTGCAAAGTAGTTTCAAAGTAGTAGTTCGAGAGAGATCACGCAGTGTACAAAAACCTAGTACGCGGCAATCAAGAGTGCAGTACTGAAAAGCGCGGAGCATGCGCATTAATGAGAGTTCGTTCTAACAATTAGCGTTTGCTGTCATAAAACCCTAACCTACAGCAAACGCTAATTGTTAGAACGAACTCTCATTAATGCGCATGCTCCGCGCTTTTCAGTACTGCACTCTTGATTGCCGCGTACTAGGTTTTTGTACACTGCGTGATCTCTCTCGAACTACTACTTTGAAACTACTTTGCAAGTGCATTTTACCGCTCTTTTCTGGTTTTGCTTTGAATCGAAAAGATTTACTGTCTTATTTGTGTGAAATTATTTCATTTTATACAATAAACATAACAACCAATAGCTATTTTAATTGCTAACTGTTATTTGTCGTATCAGTCGATTTATCATTTTCTGTGTTTGTAGGTTATATATTTAAATTCTAGGTTTTGTGTTTTACAGTTTTACAGAAAGTTTTACTTTATTTACCTGATAATATAAATATAGTTATGGAGAGGTAATTATTAATAGATTTAATTATTATGTAGCAAATAATTGTAAAGATAATTATTATTTTAGTGTTAAGTGCCCACTTTGCACGAAAACATTTTGTAATGGTTCTACAAGAAATCGACACATACGGAAAGTGCATTTACTTGAAGTCGAGAACCAAAAGACAAATCATATTTTTTGTCCACTTTGTTTGGATGATTCTAAACATAGTTTTGCAACATATATTTTACTAATGCAGCACATTTCAGATGTCCATAATATTATTATACAACAAGAAAATTTAAGTTTTCCAAATCACGAAGCATTTGAAAGTTGGATGGCACTAGAAGAACGAAATGTTAATTATGCTAATCAGAAATCAGTAAGCCGTACCGATAAAAAGATCATTTACTACAATTGTAATCGAAGTAATTCATGTGGTAGGTTTTCTCATAGAAAATGGTTCGATTAATTAAATATTGTTTCATTTAAGGGTATCAGAGTATTGCAATGAAGAGAATGATGAAGAAAGGTGGTAGTATTAAGATCAATGGCGTTTGTCCATCTAGAATTATAGCTCATTTTAAAAATAATGGTAAAACTTGAATCTTTTTAAATTTGTATTTTTTTAAATAACTACTTATTATAATTATTTCTAGGTCAAGTTGAAGTTAATTTTGTGGAAACTCATGTTGGGCATACTTCAAGTTTTAGAAGTCAACGTTTAACGAATGCACAGAGAGAAGAACTTGCTAATAAATTGAAAGCTGGAATACCGAAAAGAAGAATCATTCAAGATGCAAGAGAAATGAAGGAAACAGAATTGAAAAGAATTAATTTTTTGAACAACAAAGATTTAACTAACTTATGTGCCCAATTTAATATTGATAATAGAAGAGACCCCGACGACATGATAGCTGTATCGCTTAAAGTGAAAGAATGGAATTCTGGTGGCAAATCCCATGCATTTTTGTACAAAAGAATTGGTAATTTTTATTGTATTATTTATATTCTCTGTTTTGGTTGGTTTTTAATTTGAATAATATTATTTTGTATTGGAAAGGGGGCATTGCTCATTGCATTATATTTATTTATCTGGTAAGGGTTTCAATGTTTTATGGTGTGGTGTGGGCTTAGCGGTGTTGGGTACTTATTAGCTATTATATTGGAACCCGTGGTGGTGGTATTTTAGGTCACGATTATCCAAAATTAGAAAAGAACGATTTCGCTTTAGGATTCATGAACAAGTCAATGGAAACCAAGCTTAAAAATTACAGTCGAATTATATGTATGGATGGAACTCATGGAACTAACAATAGAAAATTTGAATTGACAATAATGATGGTGAAAGATAATCAAGATATTGGTTTCCCTGTTGCCTTCTTTATATCCAACAGGTTAAATTTAATATTGTTTTAAATGTTTTTATCTAATATCTTGAATCACTAGACAAGATCAAGTTATACAAGAAGTTTTTTTGCAAGAATTTAAGACACGTATTGGTGAAGAAATAAAACCCGATTATTTGATGAGTGACGACGATCCAAAGTACCACAACGCATGGACAACGGTTATGGGTAACACTCCAAGAAGACTTTTATGTACTTGGCACGTCAGAAAAAATTGGACAATTCAAGGGAAAAGAAAAATTAGAGATGAAGAAATAAGACGACGAATGAATACAGATTTAGGGAAGATAATGACTGCAACCAATGAAGAAACTTTTTGGAAATTAAAAAATGAATATTTTAAAAATCTTGCAGATCAAAATGAAATAGTTTTTAGCACTTATTTACAGAGGTAACAGTTTAATTTGAATGGCACAATGGTGTTTGATTATTTATTTAACGTTTTAATATTTTCAGACAATACTTTTCCAATGAAGCGAGGATAAAAATGTGGGCATATTGTCATCGCTTGAATGCAGGAATTAATACAAATATGGCTCTCGAAAGTTTTAATAAATTTTTAAAGGTTAATTAATAGCTTAATTAATAAATTTTGATAATATTACTAAGTTGAAGCAATTCAATAAATTAAATTGATTTAATAATTTTTCATAGGATTCACTTGATAGAAACACACAATCGACTCTGGAAAAACTTTTGGATAAGATCGATGAGGCTGTAGAAAATAAAATGTGGACAACAATTAGTAATGTGGAACGCCCTTCTTCTAATAATTATAAAGACCGAGAGATTTCAAAAGCACATAAGAAAGCAGAAGCACGTAACTTAATTGAAGACATAGAAGAAATGGAATTTGGAAAATTTAAAGTCAAATCTTCCAAAGGTGATAAGTATTATTTTGTTTTGTATGGTGATGTATGCAACTGTGAGAGTAAGTTATGCAGTGTGTGTTCGATTTGCATGCATAAATATATCTGTGAATGTATCGAGTATACTGTGAAGAATATAATTTGTAAACATGTTCATATGGTTTCTTTGTATGAAAGGAGAATGCTTGTGAAATCTATTGCAGGTCAAGAAATTGATCAACAAAATATATGTATCGGTGAAGTATCACAAGAAAGATTAAAATTAAATGATGCCACTATGGATTTTATTTCAGAGAAAGTTGAAAATTTAAATAACGATGAACATCATACAGAAAATGTGGACGCTGTTATGTATAAAGAAATAATGCGACAAAGAATTTCAAACCTATTAGATGAGATGCCAAATAATTTGGAAACTTTAAAAGAGGCTGCGAGCAAAGTAATTCCAACATTAAAGAGATATATTGAAGGTAATTGCAGTAAAAAAAGAAAGATGGACAAACAAACTTATTTTCCTAATCAGCAAAAGAAGAGAAGACAACAATAGGTATCCTGTTTTACAATTTATTTAACGCAATCAATATTTTAAAAATAAGTTGTAATTTAGCTCATTCATTTTGATTATTTATTTAAGTAGTATTTTAGGATTTAACAATTTTTTGGACATTATTTAATGTCATTTACAGGGGACGAAGCTTAAATTTCGACTTCTAGCCTCCTCGTGGCAAGCTTTGGAAATGCATAAAAATATGTAGCTAATAGAAGCGGTATTCTCTTAAATAAAATATAATAATTATTTTATTAATAAAACATTTTATTAACCTTTTTTACGGTAATTTTTAATTTTAAACAAAACCAAACTATTTTTAATGAATTCAAATAAATAAACATTTATATTAAGTGAATGACATAAATAAATTCCTTGAAAAGCATGAACAAGTGCGATACAAAGTTAATTTTTGTCATTTGAAGAATGAACAATAGAAATAAGATATAACCTAAAACACTCATAAAAAATACATTAAACCTTAGATAATTTAGCAATATTTTTAATATCATATATTAATAAACCTACAACGCAGAAAATGATAAATACAAGAAATAAAGTGATCAGTTAGCAAGTAATAGCTGTTGGTTGTTATAATTATTATATAAAACGAAAATATAAATAAAAGCAAAACCAGAAAAGAGCGGTAAAATACACTTGCTAAGTAATTTCAAACTAGTAGCTATGGTATTAGTCCGAGAGAGGGCGACAAAAGCTAGCATAGTACACCGCAATCATGAGAGCAGTACGAGACGCACGAGAGCATGCGCATTAATCAGAGTTCGTTCTAATAACTAGCGTTTGCTTTTTATGACAGATTGGCTCGGTGGTTTGCCATTGCCTGCTGAAGAAAGATAGTCACAATAACGTTCTTACTCTACTCGGATTAAATCCAAGGCTATCGACATTTACATAGAAATATTAAAAATGTGAATTAAATTATATTGTACCCCAGCAACCTGGGTTCAATTTTAAGAAATCAAAAGCTAAAACTAAGATGTGTCTAAAAGTCTGGATGCTGTTTAATTTTTCTAATAATTTTAATAATTTCAATGTAAAAGAAATATTTAAAAACATTCATACTTACCGGAAGCTGCCACATGTCTTGAATTCGTTGTTGGGGAGTCCTACCCTTCTTTGATCTTAATAAAATGTAGATTTGTTTCAATCCGCAGCATTGGTACAACAGCTTTTCTATAAGCACTTTTCCCATAAAACCACTTCCTCCTGTGATGAGAATTGTTCTTCCATTGTACCATTCGCTTATCGGTCCCTTTCCCCTGAATTCTGGGTTGGGTTGTTTGGGTTGTGGAATGTAAAGCTTGGTCATTTTATCTGTAACAAAAATAATAGTATTAAAGTATAAGTCTCTTCAAAGGTATTTTTCCATGATGCCAATGCATGACGAATTTCTTAATGTTAAAATGAGCCAATAAAAAATGTTAACCTTGATTTCTCGCCAAGTATAATTCTTTAATACTAAAAAATAGTTTTGTTTTTACTAAACTCATTAATGACTATATCATTGCACGCATACTGAATTGATTATATTATTTTAATATTATATAGAATAGAATGCAGTACTTTTATAACAACAACTTTTTCAATTATACCAAAATAATATTTTATACATTCTAGGTCAATTCATTCGTCATCTTGATTATTTTGTTATTATGGGGATGGAAAGAAAAGATATATAAATTTGAACATTCGAGTAATAAATTGAAAATAAATTTTCCCAGACTAATATTCCCAGAGAAATAATTAGAGAATTTCGGAAAGCAGCTTATGAAGTAAGAAAATATTTTCAAAAATATTGTTTTTTTTAAATTTAGCTTCTCCCTTTGGCGATTGCGATAATTGCGGTTGTAAATAAAATACTCTGTACAACACCACATCTCACGAACCATTATAATTAATTGTGCTGTTTGTTGAACTGCTTAAATTTAAATGTCTAATAGTTAATATAACTATAATAATATACTATGCACAATTATTATATAAATATAACATAATATAATATCTGTTTTTTATTTTTATTATTATCCCATTATTATTTTATGAAAACCCCTGGACGTATCATTTTAAATAATTATTTAAATATTTTTATGATTTACAATAATTGTCACTTATGTAAACAAATTATTTTCACTAAAAAATCTAATTCAATAATAATTATTAATCATTAAGGTTAATTTGGATTATTTTATCGAACTCATCTTGAATTACATAGAAAGAAATGTAAAGAAATATAAAATTTAACCTTGTGTGAATTATTTATTCATTTACAAGTTATTGTAATAAATAAAATAGTGATTAGCAGTGGCGTAACAGTGGTCTACTTGGAAATCCAAAACATTTGAAAAAAAAGCTACACATTTAGGTATAGTAGCTTTTTATAATATTATGCTAATAGTATTAGTTGGAAAGTACAAGTTCGTTGTTTTATTACTAATGAATAAAATTGGAGGAATAAAATATTATATTAATAACTAGCAAAAACACTAGTACCTACGTGAAAACAACGAAATAAAAATTCCGAAATCCAAAATACTGAAAAATAAACAACGAAGAAAAATGCCGAAAATCGAAATTTCCCTAATGCTTTTGTAGTAATCAGTTTCAAAATAGAGATTTGCGAGTGGGTTAATTAAGTTATAAGTTATGAACCGATCTTTAAGATAAATTTTCCTAAAAGAGAGAGATTTACGTAGACATTTTGTAAGGTGAGAACCATATTTTAATTGAAAATGACCGAAATTGGTTGTTTATGGAAAGCTTCTTAAATCATCTGGAGATATTCCTTGATTATTTTGACCATTTCTGCCTGGTTCACGGCATTCCTGGCTAGGAAGGCAATGATAAAAGCCAATTCCTTTGTCGTAATTTTGATTTTCGAGACTGGTATGTTGGTTGGTGTTTTCTGTCTTAGCGGGAAAATTTTCGTGGCTTTCTGCGTGTAGAACTTTTCGTTGTAGGTCTTGTGGGTGCCAAATCTTGGTTGTGCAAAATCTTTTCATTTTTAGGAAGCTTGGACATCCTTAAAAACCGGTGGAGTGTGGGGATCCGCAATTAGCAGTTAGCACATCTGGGAGATTCGGTGTAAGGCTTGGCGCTTAACGCACCTGGGCTTTGATCTGTAACTCCTCTGGAAACTGTGAGTGGCCGAACTCTTGACATCAGCCAATTTTCGTTTTTCGATACAGGATTTCGATTTGGATATTGTATTTTCTGTTTTTCTCCAATTTTTGAAAGGAGGCTATAAAAAGCAGGAGAGGTTTTCTGTCCCTGTTGCGATACATTTGTGTTATCGTGGAGAATTCAAATCCTTGGGCCATCAAGGGATCGGCTATTCTGTCGAGCGGTATGTGGGTGAGTACTTCTCTGTTGACGATTTTCTCATGGCCGAAATTTTATAAATGTCTCGTTAGATGAAGTCATCTGAGCTTGCAGGAGTGATTGCCATACCTCTGTGTCATGTCTGTGTCTAATGTAACGTGGATAAAGCGTATTGTCTCTTTGTCTAGTTTTTTCTGATTAGTTGCTGGGGTGATCAGGAGGTGAAACCTGGAAGCCGTTCCTGTTCCTGCCTGATTTGGTCTTCATGGGTTCGGTCTCTTTTTTTCTACATCAAAGCTGGACTTTCTACTTTCTGTTTTTCGAGTTGATTGCATCGTTTTTGGTTTCCGTATCTGAGGTTGCTGAATCATTTTCCTGAAAACTTCATATTTTCTTCTTTACTGAAGGTTTCATCGGAACTCTCTGTTTCGATAATTGCCTTCAGGATAGAACTTGAAATGATTGGTGTTCAAACTGCTTTTAGCTGTTCGTTGGCGGGATTTAAGTCAATCTTGGTTTTGGAATTGGTTATTACGATAGTGGAAATGTCTGAGATCTCGGCGGTTTGTTTTTCCCTCTTTGTCAACTTGACATGATTGATTATAATGTTGGCTAATTCAGTTGTATCATCGTTTCCTTGAAGTATCTTGACCAGGTATGTGAAGCCTTTAATCGTATCGTGGAGATTAATCATTGCTTCTATCTGAGTGAAAACTTCTAGTTTTTTTCCATTTTTACTAATTCTTTGATCCAAATCTTTGGATGCGGACCACTGAGCCCTTTCCCTTAGTAAAGACTTCTTCTTGTTTCCTGCACGTCTTTGGGCTATAGTTTCTAGCTTAGTCAGTTTGGAGAAAGGGTTAACTATTTTTAGACAACACAACGACGCAAGTTGTACAAAAACTGGTAAACCAAATCTCACCCAACTTCGTATATTGAAACAATGATTTCAGGTTTAGTGGGAAGCAAAATCAAACAACTACAGCCTGTCAATCGACGTTTTGGAACATATATTATTCCATCTTCAGGACTAGGGAAAAAGGCAAATGAGTACCGAAAACACAAATAATTATTACAACACTCATCGAAAACAAGCAAAGATGTAGTGCTGTTTGACATTAAGCAAAATGAGAAGGGACCCGGTGGTAGTAAAATGGTCACATTCAACGAAATCACAAAAATTAATTGTAAAACATGCAAAAACATTACAATTAAAACAATTAATAAAATATAAATATGTTCCGAAACGTCGATTGACAGGCTGTAGTTGTTTGATTTTGCTTCCCACTAAACCTGAAATCATTGTTTCAATAGTTGTACAAAAACTCGAATATACTTCATATCTAAATACCTAATATTATACGGTGAGATTAATAATTATTGAATACAATGGAAATTGATTGATTGTAATAATTTTTAGGATATTACCTGTATGGTGAAAGTATGAAAGATGCAATTAAAAACACCTTTACCGATTACCATTAACCAGATGTTTAATACATAATAATTTGTCGTAAATGCATTCGAACAACATCAAAACAAAAAATTACTGATATAAACTAATGTTTTGAAAAAATAAGATGACATTTAACTTCTTAGTCCTTATAATAAAATAATATTAAAATATATAACACCCACTGCCATAACTAGAACTTTTGGCGCCTATGGCCAACTACAAAAAATGCGCCTTAACTTAAAGGGTGGAGGCGGGTTTTATTCTGTCTCCCCAAAGAGGGGACCGGGGTTTCCCCGAAAATTTTTTTTGAAATTGGTGCAAAATGGCGAATTTTGAGACAACTCTCAGTTAAAATTTATTAAATTTAAAAAAAACTGATTATATAGTTTTACCAACAAGCAAATATAAATTAGGCGCCTTTATTTGATCATCACCTATTTTTAAATTAAACTTTTGAATTTCGGCGCCTTTATTTAAACGGCACCTTTATTAAAATGACGCCTATATTAAATAAGTACAATATTTATAATTTGAACTTCTAAATTTTGGCGCCTTTATTTAAACGGCACTTTTATTTAAATGGCACCTCTGGCGCTTATATTAAATACAATATTTATAATTTAAATTTTTGAATTTCGGCGCCTTTATTTAAACGGTGCCCATAATAAATACAACATTTTTAATTTGAAATTTTTAATTTTGGCGCCTTTCGGCGCCTTCATTCAAAAGGCGCCTATGGCCGGGCCATGTTGGCCATACCCTAGTTACGGCACTGATAACATTACACCACGCACTGGGCCACACTACTGCCCAGGTTAGCCGTACAGTGAAAGCGTAGATATCCTGAGCGACTAACTTGAGTTCGAGTCTCACTCTAGAATGTTTGTGGTGAAAACGATATTGTTACTTAATAAGAATAATTTCTTATAATAAGTAGTAGTCTAGTAATGTCTTTCCTGTTATTGGGTGTAAACCTGTTGGAAATGTATCATACATAATAATTATTATTCTTTGGAAAACCCCCAGAGAGCTTACTAGGAGTGAAGAGGTAATTTTCGACCGACTTGTTACTCATTTAAAAAAGAAGAACCTCCGCAATGTCTTGTGGAAACTCTTTTCTATTCGTTAACCACATACAAATTATTAAGAGATAATTAATATTTAATAATATTAATTATTATTAATAGAGATTCATATTTTAAATAAGAAACACAATATCCCAAAATTATTAAAATTCTTATGAGCATCTGATCTGCTCAACAAAATTTAAAATATTTCTATTAGTTTATTAATTAATTTCTATTATTAATTTGCTAATTTTATAATAATATGTAATTTATAATTTTTATTATTCAGTTTTAATAACTCAATTTTTAATGCACTGTATATATTTTTTATTTTATTTGTATATAAATATTAAGATTATATAAAAAATTAGTAATGTTGTTTATAAAAATTGCGCTTAAAAGTAACGCACAGCTTATAGATATTAGTAACACAATATACATAAATTAATGATTAATGAAATAAAATCAAATTTTTGACATTTACATAAAAAGGCAATATTAAAATTAGTAGCACTAAACTATTGTAAAATTTCTTAGGCGTGAGATTTAAATCCGCAGGCCTGTGCAAAATTAAGTTGACAATAAATTTATTCAAATAATCGTTTGACAATTTTTTAATTAATATAATTACATTTATGCGATTTAATTAATTAATTAATTATTTTGTGAGATCATTTTACATGCGTTTTTTATTTTTCAATTAATGAAAGTAATTAACGAATTTGCTTGTATAATTCTATTTAATTAATTTCTTTCATTAATTGAAAAAAAATATAATTAATTATTACTTTTTTTTATTAAATTAAATAAACAAGAACTTGTCATTAAAAACAAGAAACAAAAGCATTAAATATGTTATTGTTGTCAGATTGTGTATAAATTAAAACATATTTACAAAACCCAAAAATAGTAAATAAATTGTCTATGTTTTAAGGAAAAATAAAACTTTTCAGTTTACCTTGATGCTCAGACTTTCTAAAAGTAGGTAGGTGTACAAAAAATTTTCCGTTAATTTGTATATTAATATTTCATTTTTGCAATACAAGTTAAAAAGCTCACACTTTCTAAAGTAGGCAATTTATGTAGGCAAAAATTTCCGTTCATTTGCATTATTATTTAATTTTTGAATAAAAGTTGTTCACCTTTTTTTGCACAAACTTGTTTGAACCTTACTTCAATATACACAATATTTCATGAGTTATGCGTCGTGGAAAATATTTGAAATTACTATACACTGATTTCGCACAGTTTGAAACAAATTCGATGACATTTATTAGTGGAACTTTTTTAGAAAATCCTCGGACAGGTCAACCTAATTTTTTTAATTGTTACTTTTTATATACTAAATATTTCATGAGTCGTGGAAAATATTTGAAATTACTATACAGTGATTTCGCAATGTTTGAAACAAATTCGATGAAATTTATTAGTGGAACTTTTTTTAGAAAATCCTCGGACAGGTCAACCTAATTTTGTTACGTTGTTACGTTTTTCTGCGATTGACATTTCTTTATCGTAGTTTTTTTTGAGCTGTTGTGTCATTGAAATTTTTTTAAATAGCAATTTTTATATTTTTTCGGATTTGTATAGAGCAAATTGTCCTAGTGTAAAAATGAAAAAACACTATAACACATGTAAAAACAATAGTAGTAATTTATTAAAATAACCAATTCCTGAAAAGAATCAGGGCCGGATTAACGAATAGGCAAACTAGGCAACTGCCTAGGGGCGCCGAATAGGAAAGGAGCACTCAAATTATTTAACCTCATAAAGAAACTGAAAAATCATTTAAAGGCTTAAGCAAATAGGTTACAAAAAATTTTGGATTATTGAAATCTATTGATTATTGAATTTTAACTAAATTTTAGTCTGTCATTTTGAATAAATGTGACAAAGTCAGCAAATCTCTTCAAAAAATAGAAACAGATTTATCAATTAATTGCTGTTTCAACCAAATTCTACAGTTCAGTATTAGGATACTTTCGTTCTCGAGATCAGTATACTCGTATGACGTTTTCGCAACGATCTTCCACGAAGAACGTTGAAAAGAATTGTTGAATATTTATAAATAAAAAACGAAGACAGTTTAGCAAAAGTAAGCATGGTGAAGTCGGGTTTGGTCACAAAATAAGAAAATAATTTTAGAAAAAATTGGTGCCTCCGCGAGATCTCATTTTAAGATAAATGAATATGTATTTGTAGGACAAGAATTACAAGTTCAATTTCAAAAATTTAGGAATATCGAATCTAAAATCGAAATTTTCTAGAAACATTTATTGGGGGGGGGGCGCTTTAAAACTTTTGCCTAGGGGCACATACATTAATAATCCGGCCCTGAAAAGAATTGAAGATCTTTCTTCATTTTCTAGTAAAAGGTCTATATTATTTGGTTTCGTTGACTTGACTAATATAATTTTTTATTAAGTAATAGGTATAAATTAAAATTAAATAAAAAGGTTTATATATAAACCTAATAAATTATTGTTATTGAGTTTCATTACAGTTCAACTTCAAGGTTACAAAATACGACAATAACTTATTAATAGTATTATTATTTTTAATTAGTATATTTTAATATTAATTGTTGTAATATTGAGAGTAAAAACTACAATATATTATGTAGTAGGTACTCATCTTTTAGAATAAATGCCGACAGGTTTGAAAAAACATTCATGTATACATTTTTGTATACAAAACGTTTTCATATAACACAGTTCAGGTGTAGTACCTACTCGTAATATTATTATAGAACAGGAAATAATAACAGTATAGGTTAATTCAAAAGTACGCATTGAAAATCATAATAATATGTAATAATAATTATTTATTATAGATAGTGGCTATCACTCATTTATGCGGTTGGGTAAATTGAAATTGAAGAATGACAATCACCATAATTTAATATTATCCTATATAGGATGAATGTATATTTAAAAACGACCCACTTTAAATTTCTCATGAACTACACCAAATATCGAAAAATTGTATAAGCTTTTCTAGATAGGAAAAAGGAGATTAGACAGAGTAGTACTTTGCGTTGCGCTAGACCTCATCCTTTCGTCTTCAGCTACCCCAACTTCAAAAATTTAAATGACATTATACTCTTTCACTCTTTGTGACATCTCAAATTAAAGGTTCTTTAAATTGTTATTGTTATCCTCTTACGCAAAAAAAATTCAAATTTACCCACTTGATTTTTTTTCTCAAAATTTTCGGAAACTTAAGAATAGTAATTGAATTAGTAGTTTTAGTACAGTTATTTGATGCTCAAAGAACAGGTTATCTGGAAATTTTTCTGAGAGTTTTGAAAATTGGTGATTTTATAGATTTTGACATGCTTCTCCGAATTTCTACTTTGCCACCTGTTATTTTTGCCGTTCACGCAGCCATATTGGAAAAATGGCGCCTAAAAACTGTTTTTTGATAATATCTCCTTTCGGACTCATTTTACGATGAAAATAGTTTTATAATAAATTAAACTAAAGAAAATTTCCTATAATTTAAGTACTAACTTTGTTTTTGTAAAATGAATAGTTTTAGCGTACGAGCGGCGCAAAGTCTACTATAAAATATAATTTAAAGGAATTTTTCACTAGTTTAATTTATTACATAACTATTTTCATCGTAAAATAAATTGGAAAGGAGATATTATCAAAAAACGGTTTTTAGGCGCCGTTTTTCCAATATGGCGCCAAATGACAGGACTATTTTCTTCACTTGAAGCTATTGTGGTCAAATACAAGTATGTTTAAATGAAAAGTAAAGAAAAAACTATCAAAGTTCATAATATTTTTTATACTTCAATGTCATCATGTGCAAAAAGTAATAGGTAGTACCTAGTTGTACCATTAGTCGTGGTCTCATTATTTACAAATTATTTGCCATTAATGTATGTATGTACGTATATTTTATAAACTCTTAATACAACAACGTGAAGAAATAAATAATAATTAATCTTCAATTCGTTTATTCGCATCAATGCTAAATAATTAATTTAACGTAATTAAAATACAATATTGTATTATTAACAAATAAATAATATTTTATATTGTTTCATATAATTACATCTTTAAACTGAATAAGTATAAAATTCATAAACTGTTAGAAAGTTTCGTTTAAATATTCTTGGAAAATACTTTTATGCTGTGTATTTCTTACACAAGAATTATCTACCTTATGTGTAGAATACTTTTATGGTGTATTGGTGTAATAATTGTAGTATCCTGTATACAATAAAAAAAGTAGTAAAGATATGATGTAAAGCAATATAGTTTAAAAATATTAGTTTTTTTTAATAGTTTTTCAATTGGTAAATTAAATTGGCTTTGATGATTTGGACGATCCATGGACCATGGAGGATTCAGAATTCGGACGTTACAACTGTTTTTCATTAAAATCATTAAAAAAGTCTTAGTTAAAGTAAGAATTATGATAAGCAGACAGAAAAAAAAAAGAATTTAATTAAAACAATTAAAAATATTTTTCTATCCTTTTGTTAATAAGAAGCTGTGGCTTTGTAGGTAGTGATGTGGTTTTGTAATATTACTTTGCTGTGGTTTTGTAGCTAAGCCGTCAAAGTATTCGAGAAAATAAGAAATTATTTCGTAATTTTATTCAATTTTATTAGACATACATTCAATGTATACATAATGTACGTTGTTATGGTAAAAGTTAGTAACAAGAAAATGTGTACTACATTTACCGGTAAATGTGTACACCAGGGATTCCCAAACTGGGTTCCGCGGAACCTAGGGGCTCCGTAGAATAGTCATCAGGGTTCCGCCAAAATTATTTATTATTTATTTTTTTATAATTATTTATTATTAATAAAATGTTCTTATATAAATTTCAGTGTTGATTTGTAATCATTTGATATGGGGTTCCATAAAATAAAAAGTATTTGGTTGGTGTTCCGTTATCTTTAAAGTTTAGGAACCCCTGGTGTACAGGTTCCATTGAAGTTGAAAAATAAAATATTTTAAAAGAAGGTGCGATTCTCACAATTACCGGCAAATGTACATTTTTGAGTCCACAGGTAGAAGTGAATAGAAAAAATTTAGCCCAAATGATAAATAAACAAAAAGATGTGAAAGAAGTAAAGTAAATAAAATAAAAATAATAAAATTAGAACAAAATATGAAACATTTAGGAGAAAATTAAAATGAAAGCAGACAAGAATTCTCATATATAATTTCCCATGTGCATAGAATATTATCGATCATTTTGTTCGATTACATATTTTCGGCAACAATCGGCCCGACTCGCAGAGGAGGGCCGATTGCACTCGAAAATATGTAAGAGAACAAAATAATAGGATAATATTCTGTGCAAAAGGGGAATTCGAATGACTATCTACCGAAGATTAATTTTTAACAAGAGTTTTTTGCGCGCGATCGATCTAAATTTTTGCATATGCCTTCCTACCGATAATTCACATGGGTGTGTACCAAGCGAGGGGGGAGAATTTTTTACTCAGTTTTTCGATATCTAGCGTCGTTCTTGAGTTATTGGTAACTCAAAATTTTTTCGAATTTAAAACATTTATTTCAAATGACTTTTGTTTTAATTTTTTATTTGACAGTTGATTTGACATAATTAATTCGAGTTTTTAATAATATTTGAATCAGAATTATAGATTATTGTATTGTTCGTTATTTTTGTTTTTCTGATTTTTGCATTTTTAAATTAAAAAATAAATCAACCTTTTATAATAGTGTCATACTTTTTATTGTAAATGAAGTGATGATAAAAAATTATCGAAAATGATCGGTAATTCGTGCATATTACTCGTGATTGGTAGATTTCACTAGTCAACTCAAATGTTTGCTAAATTAAAATCTGATTGGACTACATTTTTGAAATGAGATCTGGTGATTGGTAGACAGGCTAGTTATGACGTCAGAGGGAGATAGTCACTTCAATTCCAGGTCGCATCGAATACACTGCTGTGATCTAAAGCACAAAATATATCTGTGAGCTATGAGAAAATAACGGGAAAACCACCACATTAATTAAATTCCCTAGTACGTCGTCTTGGCTTCAGCCAAGTGATCGCTTACGCACTGCATAGCGTATGGCACTTGAAAAAAATACAAGAATTTAAACGTAACATGGGTAAAAAAATAGACAATAACAACAAAAATTTAAAACATAATTTAGTACAAAAGGTTAAATAGAACCAAAACATATTGGAACACTCGAAAAATTTAAAAATGTTCGGACAAGAAACAGCATGAAATAAAAACTAATAAAAACAAAACTGTGGAATCTAATTATTATTAAAATAAAACATAAATAAATTAAAAGATGAAAGGTGTGAATCTCCGGACTGAAGAAAAGAAAAAATAGAAAATTATAAAAATATATCTGAATTTAAAATTAATTTAACAATTGATTGTTTACATGTAGATATTTAAAATTTGCTCACCTGGTATTGAATTTTAACGTAAGAAAATTAAGAAAAATAAAACCACAAATCCAGAAACGCGGAAGGGTTCAGACTTATAGGGGGCCCAAATTCATCATGAAAAGAATGCAACATTTTCGAAAGAGATTATTTTATGGCGAAGGGCCCCTCCCTTCAAAGAAATTGAAGTTCCGCCACTGCCCAAAAGTGAAATAAAAAATTAGAAAAATTAGCATTTTCTAATTTTAGCAATTTCTTGGTTTATCAGTACAATCTAGGTGGATAGTGTTGGTTTTTTGAATAGAAGGTTGTAAATTTTTTTTTTTAAATATTGTAATTGGCTGCGTTTTAGCTGACTTGGCGCCAACTAACAGATAAATTTTGTCTTTGTTTTTCTTCCATTTTTCTCCCTTAGTCTTTGAGTTTTAACTAAATTTTGTAATGGATACTGATCAAATTAAAATATAAAAATTGGATAAAAAGTAAATAATTTAAATCTGAATTTGAATGTATAATAGTTAAGAAAATAATTTTGAAATTTTAAAGAGTGAAATAAAAAGGAAGGAGTCATAAGCATTGGAAAATTAAGAAAATTAATTGGATAAATGGTGAAAATTTAAAAACATTACATTAAAATTTTAATGCAAGAAAGAGATAACAAAGCGATACCGGTGCACATGGATGCATTTAGTATTTCTATTTATGAATTTATTTAAAACAAAATTTAAAACTATAACGATAAATTCTATAAAAAATATTTTTTTATAAATAAATAAAAAATAGGAATCTGTATTTTTATAAATAAAATTTTCTGCTATCGTCCTTCCAGTCATATTATAACAGTGCTTCCTCTTGGTATCAGCAGCCTTGAGTTTTATATAATTTTAGTCATTAAATTTATCATACCGAAGAACACTCAAGGTTTGATTTTTAAATCCAATTTTACTCTTACAAAATTGATTTCTACACATTAGTTTAGTTTAATTTAATTTAATGAAATTACAAACAAAGCTTAGAGAACATTTTTTCTCTAATATAACTTTTATTATCTTATTATGATACCGTCATAAAAATTAACTAGTACCAATAAAATATCGGAGTGTTATTGATTTGATATCGTGCTCGTAGGTATTCCAAAATATTTTAATAAACTGAATATTATTTTTGTAACTACAACAAAAGAAAGTAGGTATTAGTAATATTATATCCACAAAATTTATTCATGGTAATTCTTTGAATTGTTAATTTACGCAAAATTTTCCAAAGGTGCATATTAATATCTATATTATATTGTTTATTCAAAATTAATGAGTCAAAATGACCTCAAAAATACGTCGATACGTTATGGACATCAAGTTTCGAAACAGCTTGTATATAATTTTTGTTATATATTTATATTTCATTAAATTTTAATTTAATACAATCATTACGCACAATAAAAATAATTTGTTTTTTTATGAAGTTTATATCATTAATTATGTACATTTTACACTTAATCAGTAGCGTAACTAGACAACTTAGCGTCCATGTGCAGGAAAAGTTTTTGCGCATTTAAATATATTTTCTTTAAACATCGAGAAAACCAATGGATTTAATAAATATGTAATGTTGAGTTTCTTCTTCCTTCGATTAGGTCTGCAAACTGTGTTTTTTACCAACAACAACCCCGGTGGTGTCCCAAAATCACTATTAGTGCTTGAATTTTTGTTGTTAATAAAGGCAAATTATCAACCCGGGGACTGCCGGCTTTACGTGCTCTCCGAAGCACGGAGGCGATCATAAGAAAGTATTAGACTCTCATCTTTGATCGGATTCGAACCGGGTACTTTATGTCAGCTGTTTTCATTTTTCAAGAATTTTTGAAATACATTTAAAAAAATGTTTTGATAGGTTACGGATCATTGTTGGATTAAAGATTTAAAATTTTATGTTTATTATACAATGAATTCAATTCATGTTTAACATAATATTATTTATCAACTGCAAAAATCAAAAAGATTATTTATATTATTATGAAACAACACTTTGCGCCTTTGCATGATGTGGCACCTGTGGTAGCTACACTGGAAGTTACGCCACTGCATTTAACACATCATAGCCTTGTAATAATTATTAAACAATTTTAAATAATAGGAGGAGGTACTTATAAAATTAAAAAATATAAGTAACATTATAAATTTTATAAACTTCATTAACGAAAGTTTAAGTAGTAATGTTTATGGTATGATATTAATAGTGTTTTGAAATAATTAAGACAGAGAAGTTTTATTTCTTGAATCGATGAGAAAAAGAAAACATTAAAATGCTTTTCAAAAGAGCCGGTGTATGTGAAATTTTCCATTTATTTTATGTAACCAAATGCAGTCTAGAAAATTCGATATTTCTAAAAATTCTAAAATTTTCGTCCAACTGCAGCTTTATTTGTGATGATGAGAAATAAGCAAATTTTCTCTTTACTGCGATTCCTACATTTTTAAAAACCTAAACTGCCTTTCGAATATCCAATAGCTAATATTATTTATAGTATAATGTATAAGTAATATTAAATAAATTAAAAAATTACCTTACTTTCAATGGTTAAATAAAAATTTTCCTTTAATCTCAATTAAACTACAATTTACGGAGAATTTGAATGATATAATAAATCAAGTTTACTTATACTGGTTCACATTTTAACAATTTTGATTTTGTAACTTTTTGTGTTAAATGATAAAAATTAAACTTTTACTTCTAGAATATGGGTGAATACTATATTTACGCTAAGTGATTTTATTATTATAAATACAACCGACAACCTTTCCAATTACTTTCTAAGTAAATAATGTGTTATAAAATTGAACGGATATTAAAGAGCATCGGTTAATTGTTATTAAAAAACTTAATGATTTGTAGATAATTACTGAAAATAACTCAATAATATAAAAATTAAAAACTATTATAATATATTATGTCGTAGCATCTCCATCATTTGTATGGTAGCAAAAAAACTTCGTAATATCGTCATCTCAAAGTTTTTATGATGAATAAGATAATAATAATTGTGGATATCTACTAAACATCGATTGCTTGTATGACAGATTTTATTTTATTTGTATTTCAAAGTTCCCTACAAGTTTTCTCTGCTAAAAATACATTAAACCTAATGTGACACTTAAATTTCTGAATGAGTAAGTAATACAATTATTTTACGTACGAAATAGTTGTATAATAAGTAATAAAAATATTACATTACAAAAAAAATTACAAAATAATAACATACATTTAAAAAAATATGAGACTTGAAAATATCCATCGACAATTTATTTTTAAAATGTGCAAATAATGGCAATTTTCAAAATAATTTGGAAATACGGAAATATTATTATCTTCTGTTGACGAACAAGGATAATATAATATTATGTCTGGAACTTGAAAAAGGTCTTTTACTTAGATATTTTCGAGTAGGGGATGGATGGCGGTTTATTGAGTACAGAAGTGCAATAAAACTTGTTAGTAACATTGTTATTTCATATACATTGTTGTATGCAAGTATATTTTTTTCTATAAAATTTATATAAACTATGTGAACAATGCATGTCGTATTAAATTGCTCCAGCTCGGGACAATTTGATACATCCAGGGGGAAAGTTGATACAGCCATAAAAATAAATTAATATGTAAAAGACGCAGCGCCGGTTTAACCATAAAGCGGAACAAGCGGCCGCTTGGGAGCCTGGGCCCCAGGGGGGCCCGTCTTCGAAGCTCAAAAATGAAAAAAATCGAAGCCAAAATAAATTGAAGTTAAAATAAAATTAAAATTAAAAACCTAGATCTCTTAATAAATGTAAAACACTTTAATTAATTTAAAAATCCCTTAGAAAATCCTACCCCACCATTACAATACACGTTAGAGGGCCCGAAAAAAAAATCCGCTTGGGGCCCCATGACTACTAAAACCGGCCCTGAAAAGAGGGAAAAAGTACTAGTATCAATCTTTCAATTATAAGATATTGAATTTTAAAACAAATAACTAAGTAACAAACCATTCAATAAATCCTGAAGATGGCACAAATTCGGAAATGTATCAACTTTCCCCAGTATCAATTAGCAAATGTCATTCAAATCTTTTTTTGTTTGAATTCAGCCTAGCTGTTGATACTGCACAACTATTAAATTCATTAGAGCACTGAACAATTAATACCTTGAGCATGAAGATTTTGTATGTGTTTCGATTCTACTTTTTGCATGCTCTTTGCTCTCAAATGCAGTTCCTGACATGCTAATTGAAAAATTAAACTCATGTGCATGTTTTATTTAAGTAGTGTGCTTTTCTGCAGAAAGATTTCTAAAATATTTTCATATTGCATGAGATTCTAGAAAACAAAACATTAGACTCATCAGAAGTCAGCCGTAAGAATTAAGATGCATCAGATAGCTTAAAAAGAATTTAGAAGAGTGAGAAGATAAAAAAGAAGAGTTATTTTCTCTATTGGATTAAACAAAAACGATCGATTTTTCAAATCCTTTGCCTGTTGAATACAACAATATTATTATATTGTTATTGATCATTCAGTTGACCCAGAAAAAGACATTCTCGGCTTCACTTCCTTACATCATAATAATCAATCTATTATGCTAATTCCGAAAGAACATCGAAATCTCTCAGTTTAGCAGCTAAAAGCTCTAGCGAAGTAAAAACTTTATTTTGACGTAACCTACGAAGGTAACCATTTGAAAAGATTAAAACAACAGTTTTCTATAATATATCACTGTGAAAAAAGGTTTGCCACTATAGCCTCAACAAAGTTTTTTGCTACTGCAACAAATTTTCTTGCTGCCAAAACAAAATATTTTTTATCCAAAAAAGAAAATTTGTTAAATCCACTATAATCCTTTTTTCTAAATAGAGAACACTTTGTAATGGCAACAAAAAATTTGTTCTTTCAGCAAATTTTTGTTGTAGCAGCACAAAAAACTCAGTTGAGGCTATAGCTACTAAAAGCTCTGTGTGTATTCTGTAGGATGTAAGTTGATAGCAGTATATGTACGGTTATCATGGTACGTTACCGGTGACGGTAGCCGGTGGCAGTTGGTCAAAAATTATCGAAACACATTAGAATGTAGATTTTGAAAAAACAATCTTCAACATTTTAGATATTCTAGACTGTTTACTAAAAATCACAAACTGTAGCTTACAATTTTTTATAAACTTGATTCCAAATAGAATCAAAAATAAATTGAATTTCGGGTCTATCAAAAGTCTTATGGAGAGAAAAATTTAAACTGACCCTGGTATCTTAATTATGCTTTGGCTGAGAAAAAAAAATGGTATTTTTAGTTTTGCATACATGGAGAAATATTGAAGAGCAACATAAATTTGAGAAAATAGAATACTTAGATTTCCACGCCTCCAAATTTGCATAGAAATGACTGATATCTATTACTACAGAATGTTATTTCAAAATAAATTCTAATGCAAATTTAATTTAGTTACATAAGTTTAAAAACATATTTTTTGGGGTTTCCAAAGTCAAGAAAACTTTTATTATGATGATATAAAACTTGTTGTTTTTAATATAGGTCGTCTCTGGGGATTTAACCAAATTTTTGATAAACATATTCACCTAATTATTTTAAAAATCTTATTATAAAATGTAAACCGGTTTAACCTTGATTACATTATTGACCTGTCAAAATACAACTCTTACTCCACTGTAAAAACTAAATAACTTTCTCTAAGAAATTTCAAGTTTCTATTATTACGATCATCTGCTTTTTTCAATTTCTGTTTCATCTGGATTTAAAAATGTAGATAATTGGTAATTGCTATTACTTAGAGTTTAAGTCGAGTTTTATGGTAAGTACCTAGCTATTTTCCAAGGAGTAATTTTTCCAAATTGAAAAACTGTTCCAATTGGCTCATGAATTAAAAAGTAATGATGGAAACATACCTATTAGTATTAATAGAAGTGATGCTTGTTTATAATATGCAGAACTACAAACGATAACCGTTTTCTCGCGATCACTAAAATTGACTGATTAACTTTTTCTTCGGTTGTTTGTTTTTACATCACCCTACTACTTCGAGGTAGATCATTCATTTGCAACATTTCTGTTCCTACCTATATAGGAGTAGTAGGTATTATCTATTGTATAAGAATAATTTATTTACTACTACCTGCTATTATTATAGTTTAATTATTTTAATGTAGGTAACTCGTTTGAATGATACTGTTCCATATTATGATCGACATGGATAGGCTGTATCTATTTGAAATACACTTTGTATTTTGTATTCTAAATAACAAAATCTTAATGTTATTATGCAAAATATATAAAAATAGTAAAAATAGTAAAAAAACAATAAAAATGAAGAAAAAGTGAAAACCAGTATTTTAAACAGTGTATTTTTATTTTAAATGCATTCTTTAGAGAGTTATTTTCGAAATCTTTAGAACAGGGACCAGGGTTACAAAACAACTTTTCGGAACCGAATAAAGCAACATCAAATGAATAAATAAAATTAAAAAGTAAAAATAAAATTTTTACTATTGGCTAATATTTAGTTCTAAAGAAGAACAAACTAATAGTTCCAAACGTCAACGATAAGCGATACACGTTAAGTTACACGTTAAGTTATTGCGTAGTGAAGAAGAGGTCTGCTTGGAAACAACTCAAAAATGAAATTTTATTGCGTTATTAGAAAATAGACCCTAATGTTCGGTTTCATAAAGCCTGCTCAAAATGACTTGTTATAGTAATTTATTTAACATGAAGTTTAATAAGCAGTTTAAACTCGAGTTATAATATACTATTTTATCTACTCTTGTATACGAGTGTATAATAATATTGAAAACTAAGTTTCTAAAAATTTTTTCTTGAGTTAAAAGTAACCAGTCTTGAATTTAATACAATGCAGGTGTCTCGACACATGCTTATTCAAAAAACCTAATACAACTTGCACCATTGCATCTGTCGAGATTGGGTCTACTGATGTCATACTGGCTTGTTACTAATAAAATCCACTACTATTATACATTATGCGTTGGTTTATTACATCGTCAAAGAGGAAACTACAGATTGTAACAACTAGGCGTTTTATTGCCTACTTAAAGTGGAAGTTGGCAAAGTGTTAATTTATATTACGTGTGCAGGAGCAGATAAAGGAATTTACACTTTCAAGTGAAGTTATTTATTAATATCTTCTGTTTTGTGAATATTTAGAAGTTTGGCTTGTGTATAATGGAAATACTAATTAGAAAAATACTTACAAGTTCTAGCAGAAAGTTGAAGTTAATTGATTATAAGGTATTTATTTACTAATTTATATAATTGATAATTACTAATTACCACTGTTCAATATTATTTTTCAATACTCGATTAAATACGAACAAGTTTGTTTTGGGTTATTATTTATAATCACAACCATTTATAGGGCAAACGTACTACGATACATAATATTATACTACTAATAACGAGAATTTTCAAGCTTGACAAAACAATTTTGATTTAGATCGTTGCCTTATCGTATATATAGGTATATTATACGATTTTATTTAAATTTATATAAAGTTTGAGTTTCAAATTGCATAATTTATTAAAAATGTTATTAATAAAATATTATGCACTTAATAATTATTATGCAGATTGTTTTTCAGATCAAGATATTTTTAAAAAATATTGATAATTTAAACAGCAATTCATCGGAACTTTTTGGTTTTCTTTTTCTATAGTCGGATATTATAGCTGAATTACTAATATGAAAATTAATCTATACATATACAATGAGCCCTTTCCTTAAATGCAAATTTTTGTGATAATATTATAGTAATTTTTGAATTATTAAGCAAATTTCTAATAAATACAAATAAACAAAATATTAATAAATAAAATACCCAGACAACCTTTTTTAAGTTTTGTATAATACTTATACAAATATCTATTATGAAACATATATTGTCAGGGATATAAATTTATTTTTATATTAATATTCCAAAAAGATAACAAACCAAATTGGTAATTTACGACAATCTTAAGATAAAGTAATTAGAAGAATAATAGTTCGGTCAATATAGACATTTAAAATAAAAAAAATTGCCAGAGAGCCAAATTTTGGTGGAAAACTGGGGTTTACCATTACAAATAAAGTTTTAAAAATTCCCATCGATCCTATGTGAGCTACAAAAGTTATTCGGGGTCAAAGTCAAAATTTGAGGTTTTTTGGATTTTTCTCGAAAACGGTAAGCTTTATCAAAAAATAATTTCAAACTAAAGTTGTAGATCTTAAAATTCTCTACAGAACTGGTCTTTATAATTTTTTTCCTAAGGGTGACCATTCCTGAGATATCGCGATTCTAATAGTCACATTATACATGATATGCACATAATAAGCCACGAACTGAATCCCCTCTACCCACGTGGCCTTGAAAAACATTTGGCTGTTCTATTATTCCGCCGTCACGACGACTTCAAAACTTTTTAGAAAATCAAAATCCGACGCCAAATAACGGCGATGCAACCGCATTTAGCAAAAACCTTTCAACCCTCGCAGAAGGGTTCGGGGGTAACTTTTTCAACTTTTTTGATTTTTCTGGGTGGTTGTGCCAGTAACCCAACAGGTTTGCAAAATTTCAGCTTTCCACGACATCTAGAAGTGGCCAAACATTTTCACTCGAAATGATGAATTAATGAGTAAAGCAGCTTTATAATAATGTGCATATCATGTATAATGGGACTCTTAGAATCGCGATATCTCAAGAATGGTAACTCTTAGAAAAAAAATCATGAAGACTATTTTTGTAGATAATTTTAAGATCTACAACTTTGGTTTGAGGTTTTTTTTGATAAAACTTACCGTTTTTGAGAAAAATCCAAAAAACCTCAAATTTTGACCTTTGACCCCGAATAACTTTTGTAGCACACATAGGATCGATGGGGATTTTTAAAACTTTATTTGTAATGGTAAACTCCAGCTCTCCACCAAAATTTGGCTCTCCGGCAATTTTTGTTATTTGACCACAATTTTTATGTCTAAATTGACCGGACTATAAATTGATAGTTAGTCAACGTGGAAGAGCTGGCTACCTCTGAAATGTATTATTATTATTATTAAAGGAAATTGAAGGAATTTATTAGGAATTTTAGAATAGAATTTATTGAATGTTATAAGAATTTTACAAAAAAATTACAATTTTTATAATTGAATTTAACATTTAACATTTTGGGATTTTGGAAAATAAAAAGTAAAAACCTAAAAAAAGGTAATTAAAAGTAGTAGAGTTTACATGAAATAAACAAAATTTTTAAGAATTTTATAAAAATTTTAATATTTGTCCCATAAACTTTAATGTTAAAGTTCTAATATTTTAAAGTTCTATTTAGTTTTGTTCAATTTATAATAATAATTATTATTAAATGATTTACGGAAGCAAATAAATCAACTATTATTAAGATAAAAATGCGTGAGATATTAATAATTGAATAATTAAGATTGGACGTAATTGAGAAAATTAAAACATAAATATAAAATTTAAAATACGAGTTGAGCATTTTCTAGAAAAAAAGTCCATGATACGCTGGCGGACTGGGTTGCGGGAAATACATTATGTATGTATGCTCATGTATGCCTCCCAGCCGGCTGGCCGCATTAGAGGCGAGTCTATACTGATATCGATATTGTATTGAAAAATTATTATAAATTTGCGATAATCAATAAATTATAATTATAATGTAATTTAAAAAAGATATTAAAAGTAGGTAAGTTCCTGTATAAATACCAGATGATGGTAGTTGCAGTTAGTGTGAAATAATTCTAAATATTTCTACCACCTAATTTCATATAATAATCAAAAAATAATAATAAATTTAAAATTTAAAACCTGCTTCCAGGCTTCTACCCTTAAATGGTTATGATTTCTGGATAAATAGTTTTTTAAAATTAATATTATACCTACCTAAAAATTTAAAAAGCTGCTTAAAACATAATTAGAGCATTTTCTAATAACTTTAAAAACATTACCTATATCTAAAAAAACTAGATTTTGATGTCGTTTATTTAATAAATTTCAAAAATTTTTATTGAAAAAAAAAAAAAATAAAAATATTTTTTTTCAAAAGAAAGTATCGTTGAGCCATGTTAGAAATGGCTAAAAAAACTTTTAACGCATCAAATATTGCACTTTTATCTAAAAATCTTATATCACAGATTAGCGAACAAAGTACATATTTATTACAATATGTTGATATATTATTTAATAACAGTTTATAAAACTTATAGGATTTTAATTCTACAATCTGTACCATAAAGAAAACTAACAAATATAATATATAGAGGACTGTAAAAATGAAACGCAACACTTTTAATTTGCATTCAAACCGATTGTATTAAAAAAAGGGCTGAAATTGTTTAATGCCAATTAAGTATGATCCTTTTACAACAAAATACAATTTTTAAAATTTGTTTAGTTGCTTTTTATTAATAAAAAAATAAAATGGTAAACATCTTTAAAATCAGAATAAAATAAGTTGCTCAAAAACGGTCAAAAAGGAGTTGTATTTCTTTAAAAAAATTAAATTAACCTTTATAATTAATAAGTAATCTGTATAGTTTTCCAGTAAATATCACCATATCCAATTAATTAGTTTATAATAAATATTTTAATTATATGAATGGTACATAAATGTAATTATAAATGTTCAAATGCATTTAGTAATTTTCATGATTAATTAATCAATTTATTATTATAAGATTTATTGAGATATTATACAGATTACTAATTAATAATAATTATAAAGTTGAATTTAAATATTTTTAAACAAATACAACGCCTTTTTGGCCGTTTTTGAACCACTTATTTTATTCGGATTTTAAAAATGTTCACTATTTTATTACTAAAAAAAAACGAAACAAATTTTTAAAATTTTATTTTCTTGTGGAAGATTCATACTTAATTGACAAAGAATTTCAGCCCTGTTTCGTAAAACAATAAGTTTAAATGCAAATTAAAAGTCTTGCGTTTCATTTTTATAGTACTGTAACTACATTTTTTGTTAATCTATCATAATACATTGCAATGATCTTGCTCTTTAAACCAGGGTAACCACAGATTCCAACTTTTAATTTTAAATTAATATAATAATTAATTATTTTAATAAAACATTTAAAATAAAAAATAAACAAAACTAGGAAACCGCACCGTCTCAGGTAAACCTGAGTATAACTACAATGAATTTGTTATTTTAAGTTAACAAAAATATAAGTACATTAAAATACGTAAAGTTTAATTACTTGTAATAAACTAAAAGAGTTAAAAAACTATTGTCGCAATAAAAATGAACATTAATAATAAATTATCATTACTTTAATATTCAAATAACTATATTCAGTAAAATAAAATTATCAAAATTCATTATAAAATTAACTCACAATTTGACGATCACAATTAAAATTACGCATATAAGAAGCCAAATTTTTCCAAAGCACAATCATGATTACGTCTTTGGTACTTTAAAATTTTACCCACATCGGTGTCAGTAGTACGAAACGATAATTGTAATTACAAACTTCGCAGGTTAATGAGAGAAAATAATTGGGTGATTCAAATGTGGGCAAAAATCATGAAATCGATGACGTAAAAAATGTATATAAACTTTGCTTCTAAGATTGACCAATAATAAAAGAATATTTAAAAAAATTGAATCATACTGCTGCAATTCTGTTCGAATAACAATTTTTATTTGTGAAAAACACTATTGAAGTTACCAACTTATTAAATCTGATTTAACAAAAGTTCCTCACCGAGTGTTTTCAGGAAAAAAAAGTTCAACATGTTGTGAAACCTCAAGTGGCTAGAGAGCTGTATTGTTAAGTAAATTTAGAAAGAAGTCTACATCCAAGCTTACAGCTATGAAATTTTGCTTGTTTACGTTGAAAACAGTAATATTGTCGGCGACATTATTTTTTATGAGAATTTGTCGTAAATCTGTTTATAGTTTCAGGATCCTAAAATTTAGGTCCACACTGGGTGTATTACAAGAGAATTAGAGATCATAATAATCGATCACTGCACAACTCACTGTCGAAACTACCAGAGTTCTGTGAACTTAGTGAAATCAGGACTTGTAAGTAGGGGGGACCTAGAATGAATTTTCTTCGCCCAAGTCGTATTTACTATATTTATATTTAGTAAGTTTTTCTCACTAGGAAATAATTACTAAATGTACACTAGTAAGTAAAATATATACTAAAAAATAATTTTTAAAATATAAATATTTCATGTCGATCGGATCGGATAGATTTTAGGTATAGAAGATGGCTTTTCTTTCATGGTTCAGATTACATGTTACGCTAGGTATAATAGCGTAATAATTGATGCAAATTTTACATTTTAATGAAAATTTATTAAACAGCAAACTTTCTCTAAAAAGGCAATCCAATCCACTATTAAAATGGAAAACTAGCTACTAGAACATTAAGAGTTCATCAAAACATGATGATAAATTACTTCAAGAATCATATTGAATTAAACGAATCAATAAAAGCGCACGTTTCTGCAAGAATATTTACTATATCTGCAGCCGATTACTTTCTTCTATTATCTGTGCACATCTTTAGTATATACAGTGGCTGTATAAAGTATTCGTCCACTCCATATGTTACCAATGAAAATTGCACATTTTGAAACCATTTTTTATCATATAAAAATCACTTTTACAGCAAAACTTTTTAGACATTTTTTGTTAAAAATTTCATTGCCTTCAATTTTGTTTTTCTTATTTTTTCGCCCCGTTTTTGACTGAGAAAAATGTATATAAACAAAAATGTAGGAAATAAAATTTACAACAAAAACTACTTATACATTTTTCTATTTCATTGCACTGATTTTGAGATACAGGTGACAATATTTTTTGTATTTTAGAGAGTCTTATTTAAGTAGCTATCAGTCAAAAACGGAGCGACAACATAGAAAAATAATATGTAGATACAAATTGAAGAAAATGTGCAATTTACATTGGCGACATAAGAGGGGACGAATACTTTTTACTGCCACTGTATATAGGGCCTATTTTTAATTGAGTTGTGCCATAGGCTTTAGAAAAGTTCGGGCCCCTTATATTCGAGTGTAACTAATAGCATCGAAGTACCCAATTTTTGGATTATTTTATCAGTATTTGATTTTTATTTTACGATTTTATGTTTTCTCTTTTCGAGCCCCTCTGGCCATTGGGCCCTAGGCACGTGCCTAATACGCCTAGTGGTAGAATAGGCCCTGACTGTATACATAAATAAATTTATTTAAATATTAATAAACAATAATATGAATAAAAATATAAACGGTTCTATGACGGATCATTATTTGGTGGGGGATCACTCTTCATGACATCAGTATAATCGCACAAGAGCTATCCCAATAAATTAAATTAAAATTGACGATCGTATGTAACATTAAATAAAATGTCGAACAACCCATAACAAGCAACAAGTGTACAAGACGATCGTTAATTTTAATTTATAGTCCGGTCAATTTAGACATAAAAATAGTGGTAAAATAACAAAAATTGCCGGAGAGCCAAATTTTGGTAAAGAGCTGGAGTTTACCATTACAAATAAAGCTTTAAAAATCCCCATCGATCCTATGTATGCTACTAAAGTTATTCGGGGTCAAAGGTCAAAATTTGAGGTTTTTTGAATTTTTCTCGAAAACGGTAAGTTTTATCAAAAAAAACCTCAAACCAAAGTTGTAGATCTTAAAATTCTCTACAAAAATGGTTTTCATAATTGTTTTCCTAAGAGTTACCATTCCTGAGATATCGCGATTCTAAAAGACACATTATACATGATATATGCACATTATATAAAGCTGTTTTACTCACTAATTCATCATTTCGAGTGAAAATGTTTGACCACTTCTAGATGTCGTGGAAAGCTGAAATTTTGCAAACCCGTTAGGTTACTGGCACAACCACCCAGAAAAATCAAAAAAGTTAAAAGTTACCCCCAAACCCTTCTGTGAGGGTTGAAAGGTTTTTGCTAAATGCGGTTGCATCGCCGTTATTTGGCGTCGGATTTTGATTTTCTAAAAAGTTTTGAAGTCGTCGTGACGGCGGCATAATAGAATAGCCAAATGTTTTTCAAGGCCACGTGGGTAGAGGTGATTCAGTTCGTGGCTTATTATGTGCATATCATGTATAATGTGACTCTTAGAATTGCGATATCTCAGAAATGGTAACTCTTAGGAAAAAATCATAAAGACCATTTTTGTAGAGAATTTTAAGATCTACAACTGTGATTTGAGGTTTTTCTTGATAAAGCTTACCGTTTTCAAGAAAAATCTAAAAAACTTCAAATTTTGACCTTTGACCCCGAATAACTTTTGTAGCACACATAGGATCGATGGCCGGACTATTTAATTTATTGACATAGTTGTTGTGTGTTTATATTTTCATTTTTATTTATATTATTGTTTCCTATATAATATATTTAAAAGTTCAAATACGTTAACCATAGCATTTTTGAATTTTAGACAATAGCCTTGATCCTGAAAACATGCACCGCTAGTCGGCTGCAGTAAATATTCCTGCAAAATATAAAATACGTGGCATGTTCATATCATCTCAATCTAAAAAAGATTTTATTAATAAATTAAATATTTATTTTTTTTGTTTTCGTATTTCTTTATATTTAATAAAACGTAAATATGGATATGATAATATGTTAAAATTTCTACCATATAATAAATTATACTCCTATATGATATTTAAAACTTGAAGAAACTAATTTAACGCTTGTTGCACTGTAATAAAGGCTTGTTACCTTTCACTATATATTTAAAAAATGCAAACCACAGCATGATGTGCAAATTAATTTAATGCACAATCGAACGCACACAAGGTGGTTGAAAGAAATAATACTTCCGTTGATATAATGTTTCATCCTTTCTTCGGTTGTAACGAGATGGTAATTATAGTGCAACAGAGTATTTATTATCACTATATACACATACAGTGGCTCTCATAATTATTCATACACCCCTATGCTAGCAATGTAAATTAAGCGTTTTGAAGGCGTGATTTGTCATATAAAAATTGTTTTTACAGCAATACTTATTGTAAATATTTTGTTGCAAATTTCATTTTCTTCATTTTTGGTTATATAAATTTTTCAATTTTGTCACACCATTTCCAACTTACAGTGATTTAAACAAAACTCGATAAAATGCAAAAAGGATTTTCATCTGTATCTCAAAAACGGTGCAAAAAAATAGAAAAATGTATAAGTAGTTTTTATTATGAATTTGATTCCCTACAGTTTTGTTCCTATACATTTTTCAATTCGTTGCACCGTTTTTGAAATACAGACGAAAACTATTTTTGCATTTATTGAGTTTTGTTTAAATCACTGTAACTCTGAAATTGTGCGACAAAATAGAAAAATTTATATAACCAAAAAGGAAGCAAATGAAATTTTCAACAAAAAATTTCCAATAAGCATTGCTGTAAAAATAATTTTTATATGACAAATCACGCCTTCAAAACGCATAATTTACATGGCTAGCATAGGGGTGTAATAATTGAATATAATAAAATAATAAGATTAATAGATTAGGTCAATTAGCCGTTTTTGAATTGACCATGAAAAAGACCACCCCAAACCACCGGATATTTTTCTACTTTCAAGTTTCTTGGTCGACATGGACTTGAGTGACATGTGTCCGACTTTATTTTTACGCCCTAAACCAATAAATGCAGTTGTTGCACTAATCGGAACCCTTGAAAGTTAATAAATTATTTTCGAAAAGATATGCATATTTGGGGACGTATTTAGAAACTGGGGTCTTTTTTCATACTACAGTGATGTTGCTAAACGTATGTGGACATTAACAACGGCATGTTAAATTTTAGGTCCGCCTATCAGAATAAGAAATTTTACTTCGTACCACACCGCTGCCCCGCAGGAGAAACTATAAAGATTGTGAACAGGACCCTTAAGCTTTGAATATAACATAATATTATATTCATCATAATATTACTTTGCTATTACCTTATTAATCACAAATTATTTCGAATCCTTAAAATTTTATCTGCTCCTTCGTACGTAATTCGGAAATTCACGTTTTATCAACGTCCACTCTAAGCAATAAAATACCTAGTCGTTAATAGGCGCCGCGAATACAGGATTTTGTTCAGGAGCGAGGCAATTTGTTTGTGATTTTATCTATTTTCCAAAAAATTCATTATTCGATTTAGAAATTTTGGAATTGGTCAAAATGAAATGCATTCGTTGTAAATCAGGGGGATGGAAATTACCCCCATTCATTGTCCCCATCCCCTGAATCCGCACCTGGTTGTTAAAATCTTCAGTTTCTTCTTTTACGATATGATATACCCACGCTTTGTGTATACTGCAAGTTGTATAAGGTTTTGTTGATAACACGTTGAGAGACCCCTACATTTTATTAAGTTACCTAGATAAGGTTGATTTTAAGGATGTAGGAGATACTTACAATCGGAGACAAAAGTAGGATTAATTTGAATATCACGAACATTGGTCTTATGTGTGTAGTAAAATACTTTTTAAATATCATAAACGATAAACAAAGTTATAAAAATGCATGAAGAAAGGTTTTTTTCGTTTAAATCGGTTCATTTTCTGAAATTACAAATATTAAATTTGACATAATAAAATTTTTATTAGTGACTATCCCTGCAATCCAACCTACTATCTAAATAAATACTGTAATAATTTTTATGAGTAAAAATTGATATTTGTTGTTAAAACTAATAAAAACCGAGATATACATAATATTTTTAATACCAACAAGTTTCAAATATGTTTAGAAATCTATTTTATTTTTGGCGAATTGAACGTGACGTGACAACTCTATATCGGTTGTTCAATTACTAATTAATTTCTCGAGAACGGGGTAGTAAACCGTGATGAAATTTTGCTAAAACCTTCTTTTATTTACAAGCTATAACTACAGAAAATTTGAAAAAATTCTTATATTTTGATCATATATTTTAAGCTAATATATTATTCAATAAAATGTTTTTCATAAAATGATTTTTACATTATATAATTTTTTTAGAATTTCTTAAGATTTAGTTTTAGATTTTTACTTAGACAAGTATTTTACTGTTTAACACCTTGTGATTTTCCCTAAAAGCAGACTTTTAAGCAAAACCATAGATGTGATTTTCTTGAATTTTAACAAAAAGTTAACATCAAATTAAATCTGCAAGAACTATTGAACGGTGTAGTGAATCGATTTGAAATTTTTTTTATTACATCGCAAAGTCAATGATGACATGTGTACCAATTTTCATGGATATCTTATATTTTTGAGTTTTATTTTTTGTCTCCTATACATCCTTAATTACAAAAATATTAAAACATTTAAAATAAAATATTTAAAAAATATCTTAAAAATAGGAGCAGATAATTATATAACAACTCAAGTTTTAACCATAGACAAGAGATTATAGTTAGATAGAGATATCACTCGGCTGCTTATCGTGATATATAAGCCACTTTCTATTTAATAAACAATTTAAACCTCTTTTTGATAATATACTGTTAAATAATATAATACAATAAAATAAATGAAATAATAATAAAAAATTAGCACGATCGTAAACTGACAATTGAGTGTGGGATTACTATATACTGCAGTCATAGTTTTGGTCATCGACCAAGTGTATCGGATTTTGTGCTCACAATAAGGTGCTGGCGACATCTTTGTGAGAAGATGCTTGGTTAGTTTTTAAGAAGGTAGCTTCTCTGTTTATATTGGTACAGATTCGAATCCAGAAAGAGTTTGAAAGGAATTTGGAGAAATTAATATCGTTGTGTTTCTGTTAATATTTAACAACAGATTTGGAAGAAGTAAGACTGGGTACGTCGGTACGTGCCATTTATTCAGTGTTTTGCATCCACGATTGTCTAACTGTGGTGTGGCCTTTAGTCCTAGGACTAGGCAAATTCATTGATCCTTTAAAACTACGCACACTTACAGGGTAGGGGAAGTACCGAAGAAAGACGACTTTCCCAAACTTGATATTAAGTTCACACGATAATATGCATTAAAAATTGAAATCATTGGCCATTACATTAGATACATTAGGCAAAGCACTTCATATGAGACGACATAACGGGCATAGTTAGCAACTTTTAAAATCTGTAGAAAATGAATTCTAAATATTCAAGAAGCAGTCTTTTCAGAAAGAAGATTTGTTACTCACAAATTGGAATGTGATCAATCGCAACGTGAGAAAAGTGGCATGGTTATGACATAGTACACCGCCAGCGGCATGGCTAAGCCGTGTAAATAAGTAAATGAAATGACAAATAAAACAAAAATAAAATAAAATGTGAATGTTTTAATTAAGCAATTAGTAGAAGTGTTTAGTTTTGTAACAATAGGTAAAAGTATTTATAAATATTATATAAATATTAATTGTTGCTATTTGACTTTCATCTGAACATCTTATAAGAAGGAATTATAGTAGTAGGTACCTACATTTAAAAACTGGTTATGTTCCTCGGCAGTTTTAATATAGAAATTAACAATTTGTTAATGACCACTAAAAGTAGGCAATAAATGTGGATTGTGTATCACTCGGCTGCGCCTCGTGACATATACGATGCACCTCGCGTTTAATAAACAATTTAAATCGCTTGTTAAATAGACTGGATTTTTGTACTTGTTTTTTTCCTTAAAATTTCATATTTTAAAATAATTAAATCAAATGTTTGCATTCAATTCAAAACTGAGAAATCAGAATAAGAAATCAGATTTGATCTTGACTTGAAAGATTTTCAAGATCACATACCCAGGAATCGATATTTTGATCAAAATAATTGTTGATAGCGGCAACATAACATTATATTGAATATAGTAATAGGGTGAGTTCACTTGTAGTCGTATTACGCCCATTGCCGTACACGAAACGGTAGAAAATTAAATAATTAAAAAACCGTAAAACAGAACTCATAACTTAGAATATTTAGATATAGTCCAGTAAAATTAGATAAAAATAAAACATTAATTGGTAAAGATCTGAATTTTGGTACACTTGTTTATTGCAGCTTCCTGTTAAACATACTAAAAGTCCCCGTCGAAATGTGTTGCGCTCGAGCCGCCATCTTGAAAAAACGGTACACTTTTTCAGTTGTTTGTCTGTATCTCGGCAATTTGTGCTGATAGAAAAAAAAAGTTTAGATAAAAATTGTAGTTTTTTAAATTTTCTTCAAAAAAGTTTATATACATTTTTTTGTATCTCCAATATTTTAGCTTTAAACACTTCAGAAGGGATATGCATTATGCACGATATTCATGCTTACTATAGTGATGAAACTTTATGCGACGCATATCTTTCTTATACCTCTTTGTACTGGGGAAATAGTTAGTGTTAAAGGTAAAGGATTTACCACCTTGAAAAAATAATTGACTGCATTGAAACGACAAAGCTGCAAAAACACCTTCTGTAGCAATGTCGGATTACAGCTAAAGTATTAGAGATACAAAAAAAATATATATAAACTTTTTTGAAGGATATTCAATAAACTACAATTTTTACTTAAACTTTTATTTTGTATCAGCACAAGTTGCCGAGATACAGCCAAAAAACTGAAGTAGTGTACTTTATTTCTAAGATGGCGGCTTGAGCGCAATAGATTTCAACGGGGACTTTTAGTATCTTTAACAGGAAGTCGTAATAAATATGTATACCAAAATTCAGATCTTTACCGATTCATGTTTTTATTTGCCGAAAATTGATCTAAATTGACTGGACTAATATATGAATGAAAATTTCGATAACTTACATGCACAATTAAGAATGAACTTCGTTCCATTAGCAGAAAAGACAAAACTATAAATGTCATTTTTGTATAATTAAGTGTAATTATTGTAATTGGCAGCAACAAGTTAGTTGTTGGCAAGTAGGGGAAGCTCGGTGATGATGGCACCCTTTTTTTCAATCACTGAATTCAATGCCTAAATTAGATTGTATTTGTATATTATTGAGGGAACAAGTCAAGGATATCATAGACTACACAAATTTTACATTGAAGTATATTAAAGTATAAACAAAATATATTTTTTTCACTTTTCTCATTTCATAGCAAAGGTGCCATCATATCAACTGATTTGATATGATGGCACAACCTGTTAAGATATTATGGTTGCATACAATAATTCTACATAAAATAAGGAACGAAAATTGAATCCTAAGGTAACGAACATAAATTGAAAAGTACCTATTCTTAAAAATAAAAAAAAAACAATCTTATTTACGGATTTAGAAAAGTAATCATGAAATTGCCATCGATTTTGCTCTCCGCATTATACCAATGAGCTTTTTTAGCTTTTTTGCGTTTTTTTCAAGGGACTGCCATAATTTTGGCGATTTGTATCAACTAGTAGTTTTGCCAACTGTTCAATGTAAATTATCAGCTCTTCCTTAAAAGCCACAAAATTACTAAATTTTTTCCAATGGTGGGGGGACCCCCCCCCCCGTAAGCACGTCCCTATCTACGGCTTCCCAACAACCACCAACTAAACCATCACAAAATATATTAAATTTCAGATTAATTTTGTATGATGGATGATGGCACCCTACGCTATCATAACAAACATTTGGGGTGCCATCATATCAAAAATACAGAATTTCAAACTTTGCGAATTTGTCACATTTTAACAGAAATTTGCCTTATAGAGTAAATTATGTTTAGAAAGCTTAATGTTCATACTATCATATGAATCTATCACATTTAGCAAAATATCTAAGCATGCGACCACAAATCAGTGAAATTTAAAGTAAATTGAAACTTTTGTGTACTTACAAAAATTTCGAAATCAACTTACAATGGTTGCGCTCACTCAACTGTCACACCGCTGCCACAGTAGAGCCGTGGTGGCCTCTAGCACCACTAATGGGCTTAGATTCAACTAAATTCAAATAAATAGCGCTAAAATTGAATGGGTGCCATCATACCTGGGGTGCCATCATATCCACATTTCCCCTACGTTGTATCGATGACGTCCAATAAGCTAGAAACACGTGTATACCGCTCTTCCATAAGGCGGGATTTTAGCAGTTGAAAATAGATTGATATCGCTGCTATTATTTTACCAAATTTTAAAGTTATTACCGAAATTATCATATTCATTTCTTTCAAAGTTTTATTTATGCTTGCGCAGTAACATTTCAAAAATTGCTTACTTTCATGAACTTCATGAATTTTTTTAACTGTTTTCTAAAAAAAGAAATGTAAATATTTCTTCGTAGTGGTTTACAATAACATCTTTTCGATGTCTAGTAAAAAAAATGAAACTGATAATTTCAGCAATAACTTTAAAATTTGGTTTAATAATAGCATCGATTTCAAAATATTTTCAGCTGCAATTAATATGCATATTTTTCGCTACCTTTACTTTATTAAATTGAGGTATTTCCAAACAAAGTTGACATAACCTAATGTAATAAGATACGATTTAATGTGTTGGTTTACATACCTGATATAAAAAAAATTTTGTAATTGTGATCTTTACAAGATAAGATTTATTTTTAATTTTTAAATATTAGTAAATTTTACAAATACAAAATAAAAAGAATAATGATAATAAAATTCTCGCAAATTGTGCAAATAGTTTTCAAAACTAAAATTAATTAACACAATTAAGGTAAAGAGCGATAGACACATGTACTGCTTTTTCGACTTCCAAGCCATCACACCATGGCATGTGTTTCTAACTCGTTAGTCTTCATCATCTGCACCATTAATTGTGCACACAATTAAGTGATTACAAGTATGCGATACTGATGAAGACTAACGAGTTAGAAACACATGCCATGGTGTGATGGCTTGGAAGTCGAAAATACAGTATATGTGTCTATCGCTCTTTACCTTAATTGTGATAATTAATTTTAGTTTTGAAAAAAAATAATATTTTACATGATGTCAAACATGAAATTTCTGTTAATCGGCAGTAATCCGGCGAATTAATCGTATAATCATTATTTAATAACAAAGGCCCAGCCCCCCAAACCATTAAAAAAAATTTTTTTTAAAGCCGAATAAAGGGTTTATTAACAGAAATTAATAATTTCGGGGGATTATTTTCATCTTTCTACCGTGAACCCTACTACCATACCAAATTTGGTCGTGATTGGTTGAACGGTTCAGGAATAAATCGAGAGACAAAATATGACGACCGACCGACAGACCGACACAGAATTTTTTTTTATTTTTTGCAAATCTTTACGTTTCTGAACACGGTGATCTCGAAAATGTTTAAAAAAAATATTTTTTTTTGATTGGAGGTAATTATGCAGAGCAGATCTACGGAGATTAGGCAAAAAGTTGCTTCATAAAATTAAAATAATAAATTAGTAGTTTTAAATATTAAGAATGAATAATATGATAAATAATATAATTATGAAGGTTAATATACAAAAGAACCTAAAAATTTGTAATTAAAAATGTGACGAAGAACAATTTGATAATATTAAGATGATAAAATCTTGGGGATTACCTGCATTATATTTTTTGAAAATCTGCATTAAAACAAATTCATGTTATATAATAAGTCTGATCTTTTTATAGTAATTTGTTTTTAATTAATTAGAAGTCTCATGTAAATAAATTACTACCTATTGAGCTAAATAAAAAACCTTATTATAATAAATTTAACCAGTACACCCGAGAATGGGTCGTTATATAAAATTCCAATACAATATACTATATAGGTACATGCATTACAGTGGCGTAACTCTCGATGGTTTGCATTTAGAAAAAAAATTTTATTACATATTTTTCTTAGAAAAGTGTCCTCCATTACCGCACCTAAGTTATGTAAAGTGAATCCGGGGACACCCTTATATTTTAAATGTATGTTATTTTTCTTTTTTGTTTGTAATGATTAATACCACATAATTTTAGCAAAATTGTCTAACTATTTTAGCGCATATTAAAAGTGACGAAATACATCTCGACGATTTCAAGGCTAGAATGCCCTTAATATTACGTATTTTTGTTTAAAAAAACATGGACATATTACAAAACAATAAGGAAAGTGGTGCTAATGGTTGTTTTCTCTAGAATCTTTCTAAAAATTTACAAAGTATATTAATATTTTATATTATTTTTCATATTTTTATGTTTTGTTTTGTTTTTTCTGAATATTGTATTTATAATTATTCGCGAAATTTTTCATTGCTATAAAGATAAAGAATTAAAGCAACCATGAGATCTTATATACACTACCGCGCACCGTCTATAATTTGAATTTGAATAGCACTTGAAACACAAAGAAAGAATCAATGTGAATTAATTCTACTTTTGTGTACTGTTATACCAGTATAAAAATAAGTAGGTTAATAAATTTCAAGTAATTTTTATCTTAAATTTCTTACGAACAACAAATATTGAAAACTGTAAAACAAGCTTTTCTAAATAGGACAGGGGAAATTAGACTGATTAGGTACTCGACTGCCGTCCTAAGCTAAAAAGCAGTATCTCAAAAATCGTTGTTTTGAAAAAACACGCATTTAGATATTTATGGTTGGGCCATAAAATGTTTAGGTTTCATACTTCAATAACGATATATTATAACAATTTTTATTTGTTTATATATTAGTAAAATGGCGCTTACTGCTTTTTAGTCGAGCATATTGTTCTTGGCTGATTCGAGAAGAAAATGTAAAATTTTTTGTTCCAAATTTCATTTCCTTCCTTTTTGGTTATATAAATTTTTCTATTTTGTTGCACCATTTCAGAGTTACAATGATTTAAAAAAACTCTGTAAAATGCAAAAAAATCTGTAATTCAAAACCGGTGCAACGAATAGAAACAATTGTATATGAACAAAAATGTAGAAAATGAAATTCACAAAAAAAACTAGTTATACATTAATTAATACATTAATAATTACTTACCTTGGAAACTTACATAGCCAGTTTAAAAATGAAACTTTTAACTATTTCAAAAGCACTTTTTAAGTTAAAGCTAGATGAAATCTAATGCTCTTATCATTCGTAGTTTATATTTCTGCATTATTTTTGTCTCAATAATTTTTTCCTTAAAATAACTAGGGAAGCAGGAAAAAATATAGATTGTGGATAGTAGATTCTACTTACTAGTAAATTAATACAGAGTTTAGTTCTATACTCACATCTGGTCTTGGGGTGAAAGCGCTAGTGAGGTGTTTTACATTAATTTGTTCATTCTTTGGACGATGGATGCATGTTTTACTTTCACCCCTTTGACTATGTTTATAATTAGTATAATATTTTTAATAACAGTAATTTACTATTTAGTTTATTTCTAATACTGAAAAATAATGAACATAATGTGTAATGAAATAGAAATATGTATACTTCTTTACTTAAAATGATACTTGGTCATGATAAAGAAAGTGAAGTTGTAATGAATGCATTTCGAAATATGCATTTTATAAAAATAATATGAATGCACTTGCGAACGTAAGTAATAGCCCATGAAGAAATAATATGTACTTATTAAGTAATTACATCATACCTGTTTGTAGATGAATTTATAAATAATAAACAAATAAATTATATGCATTTTTTAATTATTATTAATTTTGTTTCAATAATTTCATGTGGTACGTAATTGTATTTACTCGTATAGTTTACCTACGCTTAATTATAATTAATCAATAAATTGACAGTTTCTCAAAAGCGATAATTGAAGAGGTGAGCGGATCGAGTATAGTTACCTAGTTAACTTCGGTGTAAATAATTATGTATATAATATTCATGGGAAACTCACAAAAGAATTTTAAAATTACTAATAAATGATATAATTACTAGGTATTTAATGAGTAGAGTAATGTGGGGTAAACGTACGCAGCGAATAAGTGTACGCAGTAGAGATTGTGCGAATGACGCGGTTAATAGCTAGTTGGAACCAGCCGAATTTTGTTCGCGTTTGACCCCTGAGCTACAGTATCGAATCACAACTTTGCTATTTTTGCACAATTTTATTATTTATTTTCTTGAAATTTATTTGCGTGCTAAAGGTATTACGATTAGTCTAAGTAAGTAAATAAAGGGACTGGAAACCGGAGAAACGAATCAATATTTTGTGTGAATTCACGAATTTTATCTAAAGTAAGTCAAACTTAGATTTTTTATTATTTTTATTTACTTTGACGGGATGGAGCAAGTATACGCGGGTAAGTGTCCGCACCGCACCAGACGATAGAGGCATATTTACTTGTGATCTATATGCAGTAGTAGATTTAAGGTTATTCTCACTTATCAGCACAGCGGCTTATCATCTCAACATCATCACATTTCTTTATATTGTTTTTAAATGTAAACGCGACGTGCCTTGTAGGTGATGTGCTGATGCTGTTAGGTAGGCTCGCTTACATTTAGATATATAGGTAAAATAAATAATATTTGCTTGTGAATTGTGATGGTCAGTCTGCGTTCCTATTCTGTGTTGATAGGTGAGTAAAAAACCTTTAGTTTTCGACTTGCCTATACTTTGACGTCGTTGCTTACACTTAACCGACGGCATGCGGACACTTTCCCTCCGATGCTGGTAAGTGTACGCATTTCCCTTGCTGATTAAAAGTTTCAATAAAAATAATATTTATTATTAGAATTCAAATTTTATGTTTTGTTGTTGCTGACAAAGGTTTATTACATTAGAATAAACTTTTTTTTTACAATCAACTAAAACTTTTATTCTAGAAGCAATTCAGTAAAAATTACGTACAGTTGGTCCACATGACTCTACCATATAGTTCCAATAATAAAAATGCTCAAATTATATTTATCGTGGATTGAATTTTAAGTCTTTTTTGTGAAACCCAACAAAGTAAGAGTTATTCTTTAATAATTCACGAAATTTTTATTCATTTTCTTTCTTCTTATTTAATTTAATACTTTTTCCCTATTAACCCATTCGTAGCCAAGCCTTTTTTTAAAATTATTTGATATTTTTAATATAAATCATACTACTAATAATTTTATTAGCTCATGAAACACTTACAACTGTTCCATAATTGGAACATGGCTGCGAATAGGGTAATAAAGAAGGTTGTTGCGTCATATTCTAGTCGATTAACCATATTTTCTAATAGAAATAGAAATAGAAATAGAAATAGAATTTATTGCATCAAAATATTACATGCGCGTCAACAAAAAAATATATATCAACAATGTAAAACATAACTTGACAAACAACATTAAAATTTAAAACATTTGCAGCTCTCCAGGCTATTGAAAAAATTCTTCTATGGTGTACAACGGCTTGTTCACCAGTAGGTTTTTTATTTCTTTTTGAAACTGTTTTCCAACAAACTCTTCACTTCTTGTGGCAGCTTGTTATATAACTTGGGACCCCAATAGTCCACTCCCTGTTGCGTGTTTTTCAGTTTATGTGAAGGTATCTGTAATTTGTCTCTATTTCTGGTGTTAAAATTATGGTAATATCCGTTTCTTAAATATCTCTCTGGATTAGACTTTACATGCTTCAGACATTCAAATATGTATATTGCTGGGAGCGTCAAGATTCTATTCTCCATGAACGCATTTCTGCAGCTCTCCCTGAAGTCCATCCCGCTCAGAACGCAAATCGCCCTTTTTTGTGTCTTAAAAACTGCACTTGCAGCTGTGGAAGCACCCCAAATCAAAATGCCGTAGCTGAGTACACTGTGACAATTTGCAAAGTAAGCACAACGAGCCGCATCCCGTGTGCTGTATCTGATCAGTGTTCTAACGGTGTAAATTGCAGAAGACAGCTTGTCTATTAACTGCTCTGCGTGGGCTCTCCGTGTTATGGGAAATTGTATTTAGATACGTAGATTCAAATTTAAATAGTTTAGCGCGTTTGAAGTTTCGACAAAGGTTCACTAGAGGTCGCAAGCGAGATTGTCGAGGAGAGGCGCAGCGGTCGAAAAAAGGGCAGAGAGCTGAGAGCAAGTGTGTAAAAGGAGAATCGGGTGAGAAAGAAGTAAAGAACCGTGAAGATATAGAAAACGTGAAAATCATATAATCTGTTATAATTGTAAATATAAAGTTATGTAAATAAATTGTGTACAAACATTCTCAGTATTTCACGCAAGAAAAAGTTTTTGATTGCCACTGTGAAGACCACGTGGAATAACAGGTTATGGAGCCCAGCAAATAAATACTGCAGATAAATATACAATTTATTGATCGAACAAGAGTGAATTACATAAAGGCGAAATAAACTAAATTTAACGACGATGGACGACAAAGTGGAAAAATTGAACAACGTGAATTATAGGCAATGGTCGATGCGAATGCGTGGCATACTTGGATTAAAAGATTGTTTGGATGCCATCGGGTACAACACCAGCACGTTAACCCCAGAGCAAAAGAAAACCGACGAAAAATGTAAGTCTCTAATTTATCTTTCCGTAGACGACGACAACCTAGATAGTATCGAAGAGTGCGAAACAGCCAACGAAGTATGGAATAGGTTAAAAGAGGTTCATACAGAATTCGATAGCTACCACGCGGTACTGATGTTGAAGGAGTTCATAAATTTGGAAAAAAGTACTAACGAGAAGATACTAGAATATGTAAACCGTAGAAACAACCTTTACAAGAAAGTGCAAAGCGCTGGTTTTAATTTTGAAAACAAAGTGTTGATGGGACTAATGTTAATTGGGCTACCAAAAAAATACGAATATTTGACAAGAACCATTAAGATCGACGACGATGCTTTAACCCCAGCCAGCCTAAAAATGAGGTTAGCAGAAGAAGAAAGACGCCTAGAGGAAAATGAAGTGGGAAAAGACGAAACCGAATACAGAGCAATGAACACAAGAAACAACATCAGCTCGAGAAACAACAGCTTAAACGTAAGTCACATGAATACTATAAGAAATGTAAGGTGTTTTAGGTGCAACAGCTTTGGACATATCGGAAAGGATTGCCAAACAAGTAGAGATGCACCCAACCGATACTACAATAACAGTACAGCACACATTATTAAAAGTAATTTAGGGCACGCTAGAGACATGGAAAACGATAAAACGGTATGGTTAATAGACAGCGGATCCACCGATCACATGACTGGTGATCGTGAAAAATTTACAACGTTCCATGAGAGATCGAATGAAATTATTAACGCAGGGGGGACCACATTGAAGGCAATTGGTTACGGAGACGTAAAAGCAAAATGGCACGGCACAAACGGCGGTCGAATGGTTACATTGAAGGATGTCCTATGCGTACCAGGACTTAATGCAAACTTGTTGTCAACAGCAAAAATGTGCGATAAAGGAATTACGGTAACCTTCGAACACAACAGTTGCACAATCTTGGACAGCGATAAAGAGCTGTTATTTAGAGCCAAACGGGAGGGAAATTTGTATACGATAAAGGAGGAATACATAACAAAACCAACCTCGTATCACGTCACGAAAGGCAGTGAAAAACTATGGCACCAACGATTAGGTCATACCAACGAAAGATATGTGCAACAGCTGTTAAAGGATTGCGGAGAAATGGTCGAGAAAGTTGAAGACGAAAACAAAACAAAATGCGACGTATGTGAAACGTCAAAGATAAAACAGAAGAGTTACCCAAAGAAAACCGAAAGTCGAAGAAAGGAAGTCTTGGAGTTAATACACACTGACTTGATGGGACCGATAACTCCCACGTCAAAGGGTGGAAATAGATATGTAATAACTTTCACGGACGACTATTCACGCTACACTGAAGTATTCATGATGAGGACGAAAGATGAAGCTTTGAAAAAATTCGACGAATTCAGAAGAACAGTGGAAAGAAGGTTTGACAAGAAAATAAAAACCATAAGAAGTGACAACGGGGGCGAATACACCAGCAACGAATTCAACGATTACCTATCAAAGTTGGGGATAACAAGAGAACTCACGACACCAAGATCGCCACAACAAAACGGTGTAGCAGAACGCTTAAATCAAACGATTATGAATATCGTGCGGTGTGAAATGGAAGAATCCAACATGTATAGTGACATGTGGGCTGAAGCCACCCTAACGGCATGTTACCTGAAAAACAGAATACCGACGAATTCAAACGGCGGGAAAACACCATATGAATTATGGAACAACAGGAAACCAAAAATTGATCACCTTCGAATTTTTGGATGTCGAGCGTGGTGCATTAACGAAAGAAGGAAACACAAATGGGAACCGAAAGGTAGAAGGTACATATTTATAGGGTATGATGCAAGAGCGAAGGCGTACAAACTATGGGACGAAGAAAGAAATACAGTGGTTATAGGCAGAAGCGTGATTTTCGATGAAAACGTCTTCCCTCTGAAAACGTCAAACACGAATCCGCAAATGACTAGGAGACAGGAAATAAACTGGGGGGGGGCTATCCATTGAAGATGATATGGAACCAACAATGGCACCAGAGGCAAACGAAGACAAACCTCCCGAAAGAGAAGCAGAAAGCGAACAAACCTCCGAAAGCGAAGTAGAAAGCGAGCAATCCTCCGAAAGTGAAGTAAAAAGCGAGCAACCTTTCGAAACAGAACTAGAAAGTGAACAACCCTCCGAAATCGAAGTAGAAAGCGAGCAACCCACTGAAACCGAAGAAGAATCAGGCACGAAAGAAATGAGACGAACAAGAAGTGGGAGAGAAGTGAAGAAACCTAGCTGGACGAAAGATTACAACATGAAGCTAAATTTTGTATGTGGGGAGAAATTAACGACTGAACCAAGATCATACAAAGAAGCTCTACGTAGCGTAGAAAAAGGAGAATGGTTGAAGGCAACGGAAGAAGAATTCAGTAATATCGAAGAAAATAACACTTGGACGATAGTGGTAAAACCCAAATACAGAAGGATCTTAAGAACCAAGTGGGCATTTAAAAGAAAGTTAAACGGAAAAGGAGGATCTAGGGGGGACGCAGTGAAAAATTTCCCAGATAAGGAAAGGAATCAAGAATAGATTCAGGGGGGATGTTATGGGAAATTGTATTTAGATACGTAGATTCAAATTTAAATAGTTTAGCGCGTTTGAAGTTTCGACAAAGGTTCACTAGAGGTCGCAAGCGAGATTGTCGAGGAGAGGCGCAGCGGTCGAAAAAAGGGCAGAGAGCTGAGAGCAAGTGTGTAAAAGGAGAATCGGGTGAGAAAGTAGTAAAGAACCGTGAAGATATAGAAAACGTGAAAATCATATAATCTGTTATAATTGTAAATATAAAGTTATGTAAATAAATTGTGTACAAACATTCTCAGTATTTCACGCAAGAAAAAGTTTTTGATTGCCACTGTGAAGACCACGTGGAATAACACTCCGGTTGAGAGCCACACAACGCTGATTAATGAATAAGTAGACAAATTTCATGAGATTCGATCAAAAATTAAATTTTTTGCATCGAACTGGTAGTTGCAAAAAACGATATAGGCTGTTTGTAGAGACGGTCAATAGTAGCTTTATAGGTTATCCGAAGAACTGCTGACTTTAAGGTACTCGATTCGAATCCGGGGAGAGTCTTACGGCCGATTTCACAATCGATAGTCAAAACCTAAGGTTGACTTGTCGGTTAACTTGAACTTTGAGATGTGACACAGTTTCACAATCGAATTTCGACCTTTGGTCTGCTTACCGGAAATTGACCATAGGTTTAGAAGTGTTACCAGCTCTATCCCGTTATTATTTTTCTGCCATTTGCCATATTTAAAACTATTGAGTTTGATAAATATTTATCAACTGAATATTCGAAATTTGTACTGTTGTATACTACTTGTATACAGTATATTATTATGTTTATTCTAAATCACAAATTTATAACATTAAAAAATTGACAGTTGACAGTTAACCTCGAGTTAACCCAACGAACTTCTGTGGGTTAAAGATACCAGCACTTAACCCAAGGTTCCTCTCAAACCAGCGATTGTGAAACACTTTTTCATAGGTTAAGTTATGGTTAGCACTAAACTGCAGGTTAACCAGACATGACCGTCTCCGTGCTTCGGAGGGCACGTAAAGCAGGCGGTCCCCCTGAGTTGATGATTGCCGCCATTAACTATTAAAAAACAGGGTTTTTGCGCAAGTGCGCAAGGTCTAAAAGTTTAGTAATACTTTTTTAAGAGTGGTGTATATAACGTTTTATCTAATTTTCCGTGAGAAAGTCGTCATTACAGCATCAGATTTTGATGTAAAAAATCGTTGAGTAATATCCATTACACAACACGATATCTATAAAAATCGTTGAATAATATAATATTATCGATAATATTGAATAATACTGGATTTATTTGGTTATATGCAAAAGAACATTCTACTATTTTTATTTTTAAGTCTTATGTTCGTCTTACGTTTACGTACATTGTGAACGAGCACTTAGTAAAATATTTGCCGCGTCACCTTTAAATTCTTCTAGAATAAAATAAAGTTAAGGTGCAGTATAGCAGACATTCTGATCTATATATCCGTTGTAAATTTTAAAAATACAAAGCAAAAGAAGTTTAATATTTTAATATGTGAAACATGAAATTTCTGTTAATTGGTCGTAATATAGCGAATTTACTCTACTACTTAAACCGTTAGAGAAGTCTAATATAAGACGTCTGTAAACAATGAAAAAACAAGGAAAATCTGGTCAAGTAAAGAGAAATTTGAAGAAATTTCAGTAAATCTCAGGAAATCCAAGAAACTGTTAAAAATATTATGGAGGAGTTATTTCTATTTTATTGCTTAAGCAAAAAATTTGAAAAGTAGAAAAATGTTTCATTTTTTTCGAGAGAAAATCTTATGAAAGAATTCCGGGGATATCTTTCAAAAATTTCGTGAAAGGAAATCTAGTGTACAAAAATTTGCCTTGTGATTCTATGTAATCTGTATAAAATTAATTTTTGAAAGTTGTTTTAAATTGCTTTAGGTTTGTTCTAGTATATTGTTCCAGAAAATCATTTTCATATAATCATTTTTAATTAAACAATTAAGCTAAATGTAGTCTAAAATTTTTACTATTATAATCAGTAGATTATTTTTATTTAACTATACATGTTTCGGTTATAACACCATCTTTCAGTATATATTTTTTATAAAAGGTTGAGACGTTAAAATTATTGACAAATAACTAATAAAATTGACAAATTAAAAACAAATGTCAATGAGAAGTTCTATTAAATTAAAATGTCACAAGTATGGTTTTGCCAGTAGGAAAAATGTTTTTTAATTGTTTTTTTAAATGTTCTACCGGTTTGTCCTACGTAGACCATTTCAAAGCTCCCGCATTTTATTTTGTATATATTCCGCTTTTAACATACATGTCTATTGTATCTTTTGTTTTTGATAGATGTTCTATGATGAGTGAGTTGTTTGTGTTAACACTGGTCAAAAGTGTTTGTTCAGTTTTCAATAATTTTCCTATATTTTCTGATATTTTTTCATAGCAGGGTATGGACAGGAAGTTCTTGGTTATTTTATTATCAGGGGTTAGTGTTGTGCTAGTTTTTAGACTAGATCTAACTTAATTGTTTTATTCAAACAGCTAAACAAACAGAATGTTTTCATATATCCAAAAATGAAATTGTGGGAGAGAGGGCAACATCATTTATGGCCAGTCCCGCACTTTTAGAAAAATTAAATTTTTGTTGTTGTTCCAGATTGTTCTAGGTTTGTTCTATATTTCTCCAAAAGTTTTTTTTTTAAACTGAAAAAGAAACCCGGAAAACAGTTTTTTGAAATTTGAAATAGAAAATTTGTTTACTTCGGGTACCAGTTTCACACATAAGATGTTCAGTCAAGAATTACTTCATCCTAAATAATATAAGAAGCGGTAAAAAAATAGTAAAAAAAAAGAAAGAATAAAAGTAGCTATCTATACAGTCAAAAGAATTATTTGACTTAAAGACAGGATCCTAAGCTAAACGCCGACTCGGGCTCATTTTCCCTAATTTGGATTTATTTGGAGATATTATAATATTATATAATGATTAATTTTAAAATTTTGTTTTATACATAAAAGTTTGTTTTCGAGTTGAAAGTTGAAGAACCTTTAACTTTTTGTGAAAAATTGTTTAGTACGTCAAAAAATAAATGATTTGATAGTGATTAAGGGTCCATAGTTTCGTTATTAGAATTCGATTAAACTATAATATTTTAATAAGAATAAAGTTTGATATTAAAAAATACATTCTGCAACTTTGTTGAAATTTAATCATTTATTTTTCAAAATAATTTCTTATTATTTTGCACAAATTCTTAGAAATAATCAAACTGAAACATAAAATCGATTAGGAAATAAAGTAGGTTTGCAAAATTGCAAAGTCATAATGTGAAGAAAAGTTGTTTAATAACTAAAATACTAAATTAATAGACTTCTGGATTGGCCAAAGAAAATCTTTCTAAAAAACTCATAAATTTAATAATTGTTTACAAACATACCAAAATTTAAGGCTAATAGAAAGAAGGATTTCCATGTTTAATATTTTATTTTTTCAAAAACGGTTTTTTTTTTAGAAAATCTGATTTAGATTTTACTGTTTTTATTGTTTATTTATTTATTTTTGTATTAGATACCTATATGAAATAAATTATAAATTATAATCTTTTTTGAGCAAACTATAAATTTCCACGACTAAAGATATTATTTATAGGAAAATGTTCATCTTTTGTGCTTCATTATTACAATGCGATTTCTTCTACGGTTAACTGTTTGGCAGTAAAAAATTAAAAAAAACGTTAATCGTATCCTGTATATCTAGATATTTTTTTGAATTTTAGTAAGGAAATATATAATTTATTACTTTGTTGCAAAAATGAAATTTTTAGTTAAATTGAAAGCACACACTTTTTAGAATTAAAATGTTTTTAAGTTATCACAAATGAAATACATTGTAAGTATAATTTTTTCAATGTACTACGTATGTCATTATTTGATGAGAAAACTTAAAAGCTTTTAATTCTATAAAAAGTGCATGGAAATTTTTTAGATTTTTTAAAATAGGTACCTGGTTAGTATATCAATCTGGTTAATATCCATTTGATTGAGTGATTGTGCACATAGTATTTGCGGTTTTCTCAAGTTTTTAATAATATTTAAGATAAAATTAATATTTTAAAATATTAAAAGCATTTCTCCACGTAGAGGTAGAGGCAGGTTGTACAGGCGACAGAATACAGTTAATTATAAATTTTTACTGCAAAACGATTGACATTGAATAAAATGATAAAAAAGCATATCAAGTTTGAATATAGGGATTTTACACTACCGATGGTGGCGCTAGCGACACCTTCAATATGTCTGCCATAGCAAGTATACCTCGGTAAAATGTTGGTTTAAAAAAGACTGGTTTTTTTTTTAGATAAACACTGTACTGAATTTAAAAATATCAGAAAAACTAACTCGAACACTGTTAAAACACGTTAAAGACACTTAGGTATACTTGATGGAGTAGTTACAAAAGCTGCGTGTGGTTGCGTTTGGTTAATGTAAAATCCCTATAGCTCGACAACATAGCAGTTTAATTGTTATATTCCGATTAAGTGCAACTTGCAAAAAATTCAATAAAACAAAGTTCATTTTCAAACGTCTCTGCGCTTAAATATTTAAGATAAACATACTACCAAAGATACTACTGTAGACATTTTTCCAGATAATTGTATGCTCTACAAAATTGTGTACTTCTACTTACAATAGAAAGCCAGCTAACTAACTATTAAACAAGAGGTCATAACTACATTACTTTATCTCTATCTGGTTTAAGTTTAGGTAAAAAGTGTAGCCTTTCTCTAAAAAGCAGAGCACAGAAAAGAATGGAATCAGTCTCACGCACGCCATATTGTTGCCTGGAATTTTTCACACTCCCCTGTTTGCACTACTATGGCATCTAATGGTCAAAATAACTTTAAACAGTAATTTTTCACATCATAGAGCGTGCGGTTTTGATCACTGCACACTTTACATTTTGTATTTTGGTGTTAAGTAAAATTTTATTAGGTACCTTATCGCTGATTAATTGAATAATTTGATTTACTTGAGCTACTGTTCCGTGCAAAAACTTAATTTTCACAATTCCGGGAGTAAAGTGCTCACTTTACTCCCGCTTTTGCGGGACTAAAGTAATACTTTTTTTCCCGCGCCATTATTGCGCGCTATTGATCTGAAATTTTGCATATGGCTTCTTACGACAAATCGCTGGAGGGCTACTGTAACGGGGGTAAATCTTTGCTCGGTTTTTCGATATTTAGCGCCTTTTCGAGCAATTTCAAAATCTCAAATTTAGTTATTAACCAATGTAATTCAGCATTTTCAGCGAAATTGTGAAAAATAGTATATACACCTTGGGACTAAGGTTCTTTTCATCCCGTGTGCAATTTTTGCACTCGGCTAACACCTCGTGCAAAAAGCTTTGCACGCGGGATGAAAAGCAGCACCTCAGTCCCATGATGTATAATATACTATTATAAATTATTTCTTGTTTTACCATTTACACAAAAATTATCATTTTTTATTTATGACAAAAATTCTAAAAATTTCAAATAAAACAAAAACCAACTACTTCCGATACCAACTTACTTCCACTCTCAAGTAACATTTTTAGTGATATTCAAAATTTGTTGTGCATGTAAATCCGATGTCTGGTTAATAACCTCAAATTACAATACATGTAAATAATGGAATCGACAGCAGAAAAATATAGCCAGTACTGTAATTTAAATTTAAATGCAAAGGTATGAAGTACGAAAATACTAATTTATTTTTCTAATACATAGTTACCTACTTGCAGTTAATACCAATTCATCAATTTATTGATGAAACTCTTACCCGTTTAGATGAATTCCAAACTATGCTAGCTATATTGCAAGAAAATCGTGGTAAAGTAATTGGAACGACTGGTTCGATGTCACAGTCGATCGATAACTTTAATGAAGTTAAGTTATTATGTAAACGAATCGATGCACTGGAAGTTGTAGTGAAACATATCAAGTGTAATGTAGATGACACAGAAAAGAAACTAGATGCAATTGAAGAACAACTTGGAATGAACGCAGGTTCTTCTAAAATTAAAAGTTTTATGAAGCCTTTTTTTGTAAGTTAAAATCAAAGGAAAAAATATATTCACTTCATGCTAATTTTTTATAGAAAAAAAATGCCAAAGAAGATCGAGGGTTGAGCGAGGTTGGAATGTTTTCCTCGGCTGATTATTTTGATACTGATAATCCATCAGAAGAACGAATTTAAGAGATAGATAAGTTCTTTTGTTATTTGTATTTTATACATTAAGAAGAAATATTTTAATAAATTTTATGATAGAGTTAAATTAAAACCACAGTATGTTATTATCTCCGTATATCTAAAATATGCAATTAAATTTGATTATTGATAGTATTATTCCGTTTCTGAAGTACAACCGATGTTGTGGTTGCACGATTTGCATATGACTCCAGTGTTATTGTTTTATTATTTCAATTTTATAAAATATTTTTTTTAGATTACATACGTTGAAGTCTCTTGCGAACCGTAAAACCATAATAACATTGGTTGCGCCAACCATAATAACATTGGTTGCGCCTGCTATTAGTGCTATTTCATAACGATAAGTTAGTATTACAGCAACTTTGGACGTAACTAATTTTTGAAAGAAAATCTGAATAAATTTTAAAATAATTTCTGAAATGTTTTACAGGCATAGACCACGTAAGTCCTGACGTCACAAGTCGCGCGCGCATTTCAAAAACCTTTCCATACAAAATCTTTTTGCATACAAATTCCCATAAGGGGATTTGTTATTGCTTTTTTTTATACTGGAATTACTGAAATAAGGGTTTTAGTATATATAGTCATGAACAAGAGACATCAAAGAGTTAGTTTTTATAGATTATAGTAATTGTTAGCGTATCAAAACGTTTCAATTCAATAACAAATCCTCTTATGGGAATTTGTATGTGGAAAAGTTTTGTTTGGAAAGGTTTTCAAATGCGCGCGCGACTTGTGACGTCACACTTACGTAGTCTATTGATAAATGATAACACCCTTCCACATTGATAACACTTACTATATAGTAGCTACGCCACTGGTATCATAGACGTCCGGCTTCTGTTGATAACCGAGCTATCAAGGTTGTAGTGAAGGTTATAAAGCTGCATTAAAAAATTGTAATATTTGCAAAATTTTTATTTGAATATATTTTTATACCACTGTTAAATTAAAGAAAACAACAGTAACAAGAAGGTAAAATTGGTTCAAACAAGGTTAAATAAATATTAACCTAACAAATAATTCTACGAAATAAATATTTACTTCTCTACTAAGTGCATTTATAAAATAATCATAATAAGCACAATTTTTAATTAAAATTTGGGTTGTTTAGCAAATTGTGTTAAATAAGTTCATATCGTCATGTCAGAATCAAGTGGTTGCAAATATTTGTTGACGTCTGTTAAAAACGGTTGCAGGGTTATTACAATATGTAAACCGCAGAAGAAAAATGCATTTTGTCACGAAATGTATTTGAAACTAACCGAAATATTAAATGAAGATGCTAAGCGGGATAACATTGTTGTTACTGTGTTGACTGGTTATGGGGAATATTATAGCAGTGGAAATGATATTACTTCTGCAATGAGTGATTTAGATTTCGAACATAGAACTAATGTAATAAAAGATCTTGTGGATGCATTCATAAATTATCCAAAATTATTAATAGCTGTGGTTAACGGTCCTGCAATTGGGATAGCAGTTACTACTTTAGCATTATGTGATGTAGTGTATGCTTCTGATCGAGCAACCTTTTCTACTCCTTTTGTTGATTTAGCTTTATGTCCTGAAGGATGTTCAAGCTACTTATTTCCACTAATATTAGGAAAGAGTAAAGCTAGTGAAATGCTACTGCTGGGTCATAAAATGAATGTTCAAGAAGCTTATCAATTTGGACTAGTATCTGCAGTCATTCCACACCTAAAATTAGGTGAAGTTTTTGAAAAGGTGAAACAATACGGAGAATTAAACGTCAACGTTATTACACGCACCAAGCAAATGATTAATGTACATTCGAAGGATGTTTTGCACAAAGTTAATGAGTTTGAGTGCAAAAAATTACTTGAATGTTTGAATTCTGAAGAACTTGTGGAGGCAATCACCAAGTTTATGCTAAGGAAGAATAAGTTATAAAGGAGATATAAAATTATCATTCCATGAAAATTTATATTATGTAAACATAATACATAAAAATTGAACAATTTAAAAATTAAAATAAAAAAAAGGCTACATTCACCAACTTACAATAAACTTGAACTAATGGAGGAATCAATACATGGATTAAGGGGTAGCTTAAAATACTTTAATCATCCATACGTGGACAACTGTTAAAGATAAAATAAATTAAATGTTTTAAGTAAATACATAATCACTTTCTACATGTATATCCCATGGTTGTTGAAACATTTCAATAGGTAGTGGAGTGCAATGTGTCGATTTATAATCTTTCATATATTTTTGTGCCTATATAATAAATTTTATTAAAAATGTTGATATTTTATACAATATATTTACCAAATAAAGGGCCATATTTTTCTTTTGCTTTTGCGTCATATCCTCTCCAATTCTCATTGGATAAGATTTAGAATTTTCAGATATGTAAGATTCAAGCAATGATTTGCATAAATCGGAGTTGATTTCGTATTTTCTAACAAGTCGTTCTGAAAACATGTTACTCTTTATCATTATAAATCTATAAATCATTATAGATCTTTTTTCTCATAGAAAAATTACCTTGACTTGTTGATGTAGTGGCAAGATATTCTTTGAGTAATTCAATTTGAGAATCCTCAAAGATCAAAGGGTATCGATGACGCATTAATTTGATCAAAAGATGATTACCTCTGTTCGATGATAAATCAGATTCTCTAAAAAGTTTGGATGAAAAGTCAGTAGCTACTAGCACTTTTAATTACCTCAAAGCAATTACTTCGTCGTCGGTTCTTCTTATCAGTAGAATGGGACCGGAATATTTAGTTAGCTGTTCATAGTTATTTAAATTTGCATGTTCTCTAATAGCAAACTTCACTATAGATTCCCACCAAGATGGCATTTGATGGAGGGCTAATGGGAGTATATCGTCAAAAGTTGCATCTAAAACCTAAATAAAAACATGGGCAAATTTTGTTTGAGAATTTAATAATTCACTTACAACACCCCTAACATCGGGGTAATTCATAGCAGCCCAACCAGCAGAATAGCCACCAATACTCCACCCAAACAAAATTATATTTTCCAATTTATATCCAAGTTTATTTATGGCAAATTGCATAACAACATCTATGGCATTATGTTCTTGTTCTGGGTAAGGACAGCCCTATAAAAAGATGCACAAGATTAATTACTGGTATCATTGAAAAACAAACAAATCTTACAGTACTTCCACCAAAACCAGGATGATTCCAGCCAAGTACCGAGTAACCACCTTCAATTGGTGTTCCCATAATTCCTATTTCGTAAAATCCAGCATTACCTTCACAGCAAACAATAAGGGTGTTGCCATTTGGTGTCCGATTCCGCGCATCAATATACATTACATCTATTTCATTGCTCTCTTTAGTTTGCAGCTTATATCTTACACCTTTATTAACTTCCACCAATCTTGATCTGCCTTGGAGTAAATTGTCGCCTGTACAATACAATTAATTTTTAAAGGAGAATTAATAATAAATAAGCTTGCATACCCAATGCCATTTGTAATAATCCAATAGATCCCGGATAAATTAATTTGATTCCAAATGTGTGAATTGCAACATAACCAATAACTTGAACTGGTAGAGACAATAAATACTGAAAAATATTTTGCCGTAATATAGGTCTGGAAATGCTAATACGGTTCTTTGATCCATCTCTAAAGTTAATAAAAATTTAATCTAGTAAAGTAAATAATAATAAGAAATATACCCTTCGACGTCACTCCATTTAAATTCAACTGGCCATGCAAAAAATTCAAACTCATATTTCATCAGTTGATGTTTAGTAGCTGGAGTTAACGTCACTTGTGCATCTTGCAGAACTTGTACAAATCTTTGGTAAGTTGGATTGCATGATCTACCAGCGCTTCTGACACAATAGGATACCACCAAAATAACCCCCAAACTAGTTACTAATTTTGTAAGGGTTACTAAACCATCTTCCACAAAGAAACCTTTACGATATAAAAATCCTGCAAGTAATGGCGAGGAATATACTCCAAATTTCCACAGTAAATAAATCTAAAATTTATATTTGTCAATGAAACACATTAAAATGATAAAATAGTATTTACCGAGTTTATTACTTTATCACCCCATCGTTCCAGACTGGCAGGTTCGTAAGCTCTCTACAAGAACGAGGAATAGTACATTTAATTTAATTTTAATATGATACACACCCCTGTAGGTCCGTTTTCGTAAATTTTAATTAATCTAGGAGTAAACATACATTCCCATATAACCCTCAAAGTGGACATAATGTAATAAATAATGTTTAGGTTAGGAAATAAAAGACGTGACGAAGAATTATAGAAAACTATTCTACATAATTAATACGTAGAAAAGTTAAACTTTAAACGTTGTACCTATAAACCGTTTAAATTTCAATTCTACAACATGTAATGTCACTTTTGCAAATTAATCAAATGAAGTTGCAGTGGTAATGTTTTGACGTTTAATAACATACATAACCTAACTTTTAAGGTAAACAATACAGGGCGGCAATTTCAATTTATCGACAGAAGGCATCCGCAAGTTAAATTATTCATTACTCGTTTACATAATATCTCTCAAACCGTTAGTATTCTCTACTGAACACAGAATAATATGAAAATTTTTCGAAATTTTCAGTATGCTAATAGCATTGGTAGGGCGAAAAATGCAAAATTTACTTTACTCCACCGCTGTACAGCGAATCAGCATTCGCAAAAAGTGAAAAAGTGGTAAAAAACCTAAACATTTACGAAATGTACCTTGTACGAGGTAAAGAATCATTGAAAAAATCTATAAAATATTCAATCTTTTGAAAGATGCGAGTTTTGTGGGAGAAGGATAAACTGAAGAAACCAGCTTTGATTCACGAACGCGAGATGGCCATAAATAATTTTTTCTAAAAGGCCCTAGGGGTATAGGGACGGGTCGAAATCACTGGGTCGAGCGTATTTGCAACTAGCGCCAATAGTGGTGTTAATTTGCATAATTGGCGTGATCATTTCAAATAGTGATATTGCATATTAGATTTTGTTTATTAGTATCACGTGCTTTTAACAATGAAAATCGGTACTCGTGTGAATTGCTGTGTTGTTGGGTGTACAAATAATTATTTAAACACCGAAGGAGCTGTAGAATTTTATAGATTTCCCGCAAAACCACACGGAAAAAAGCGACGTGATCAATGGATAAGAAGTGTTCGCAGGAAAAACAAGTAAGTATATATTCCACATTTTCCTCATTTACTGGTACAATTAAAGACATCCTAATTGTTTATTTTAGTGATGTAAGTTTATGGCAACCAACAAAATGGACTCGAAAGCCTAAAAGTTTTGAACCGAAAGGTTCAACTAGAAAATAGGTACATGTTTATGAACACGCTCAAACCAAAATTTTTGATCTCAGATCTCTGTAACAGAAGCTAAAAATCCCGCCAATTGATGCCTTTTGCCGCGAGGGTCTAATTAGCCAAGTTTAGTTACTTTACCACCACCCCCCCCGTTCTCTATGTTTGTTAGATTATGTAGGGTCAAATTCATATCATTGGCTAGCAATTCGCGCTACCACATTGTCTGACTGGATCACGAAGCGGTTTAAAACATATATTCGCTTTCTCTAAACATTTTGACAAAATGTACTCCACAAAGAGTGAAATAAAATAAAAATCAAAAATTTTAAAAATTCCTGACTGTAAAAGCACCTTACTTTAAAAACTACTGTTCCCTTCAAAAAGGAAGAAATAATGTTTTCTTCTTCACTCAACAACATAAACTCTCCGACACTTAACTCGAAAAATTAACTTATCATCCTCCGCCCCCCCCCACTACAAAATTTAAACATTAATTTTGAAGTCAGGGGAAACGGAGATTTGTTCCACTAACAAAACCTGTTTATAAATTCCGTATTAAAAATTCTCCGTTTCCCCTGACTTCAAAATTAATGTTGAAATTTTGTAGTGGCGAGGGAGGGGGGGCGGAGATGATAAGTTAATTTTTCGAGTTAAGTGTCCGAGAGTTTATGTTGTTGAGTGAAGAAGAAATATAGCATTAATTTTTGATTCAAGTATAATAAAAGTAACAGTAAAACTTTATATTAGGTACATAAAAAACGCCAAAACACCAATTTCTAGAAAAAGTAGAAATGTGCCAGGTTTGAACGAGCTATCAAGCGAAAAGAAAATAAATTAGAATTAGTAGGACCTTGTGGATCTAAAGAACAAGTGAACATTAATTGTGCAGAAGAAGATTAAAGAGATTTTTGTAGTTTAGTGAGTTGTCGAATTCGGCCCCGGAAAGATATTTAAACTATATTTATAGGATATGTTGGTACTAATAAAATACTAAGATCCTGAAAGTTTCAGATCTAACTCAATTGGTTTTCGAGAAAAAGCAAAATATGTAAAAAATAGAAAAAATTATTTTCTCCAGAATGGCTGAATCGATTGATCTAAAATTTTAATATGTTTTGGGGGCTGATAGGGGCTCTTAAGAAAAAAATTAACACTTATATAGCTTCATAAGATCCCTGAAAAACAATTTGTTTTTTCTTTAATTTCATTTTTTAACCATGGTATAATTTTTGTAAAATTATGAAATTATTTGTTTTTCAAGCCCCATATATATCGATTTAACTTCATAAAATTTTCAGATTTTTAAAAAGGGTACGCCACAGTAGAAAAAAATAAAAACCATTTTTAGGTTCAAATAATGCATTTATTTAAATGTTTTGAGCATTAATTTAATTAAAATTTACTTGAATCTATACTTAAAATTTTTTATTTCAAGTTTATTTTCTAGTTTATCGCCTTACGGTTAAAAAACATGGTAATTTAAAATTTTTTTATAATATTTAGAAATCATCATGGGTGGCAGTGCCTTCTGATTTCAACCTGGCAGCGCCAGTTAAAAAAATATCCATTCAAGTTATTTTTATAAGGGCCATTACTACACGTGACATCGTTCAGATTTGATATTTTCATCATCTTCGTCAATTTTTAATATTTTATTCATTATTTATAGATTCCTATTAGTTTAGTTTGAATATTTTTCTTATTTTTTCAATTTTTCATTATATACGACAGATGGGAAATAACCATGAAATAGGGACTTTATTATATCGTATTATGAATTTCTATCTCGTAATTTTTCACATATAATATTTTTTCAGCATTATTGTATTCATATTCTGTTAAATATTTTTAACCCTGACCTGTTAAGTGATAATTATGTCTTTTTTGAATTTTTAAACTATTGATTTTTTAAGGTATTGTATTTAACTTAACATTTACTTAAAAATATTAAATTAATTATTTTTATATATATTCTAACTATTATAAATAATTTTTTATATTAAAACAACAACAATAATTATTATTTCGTCAAATTAAAAAATTAAAACAGTTAAAAATAACTAATCATGATATAATAATTAATGTCAATAAATATTTTGAGGTACGTTTTTTTTTTATTACTCATCTTGATTATTAATATATTTTTATAAATTTATTCTATTAATATAGGCAACCAAACTTCAATATATATTAATGAAAAAAAAACATATTTTTTCAAATTATTAAGTCAATTTTCCATAAATAAACAAATTATTTGTCAAACGGGAGATATTTATCAAAAATTCTCAGGTTTGCTGGAATATTAAACAAACTATTTGATAAAGTAAATATTTTAGCTGTGAATCAAAATTATTAGTACCAACATATCCTATGAATATCGTATAAATATCTTTCCGGGGCCGAATCACCATGCTTATACCCCTAGGGCCTTTTTAATTATTTTTTTGAACGATTGCACAAAATAGACAACTGTTAAAATTTAAATAAGCAAAATATTATTAATTGGTGATTATTTTTAAATTTTCAAGTAAATAATATTATCAATAAAAATGTTTAAGTTTAAAAACACCCGTTGTTCTTCCTTATGAAGAACAATGCAATGCGTCGATCTGTTATTAAAATGTAATTATTATTGATAATAATTTTTCGTTACTAATTTTTTCTTGCGCTTGATATTTGGTAAAAAAATTTACAATATGTATTTTGTCTATATAAACTAGAACCAACATTTCTTCCTCACATTGTCACATTACATGTTTTTTCAATCCAAAGTTAATTTTTGTCGATTTGAAATAACCGATTCAAAACCGGATTAAAGATATTATGTGAAGCCCGGGGCTAACTTTTTTGGAAGCCCTTTGGTCTCGCAAAATTTTTTAATTTTTCAAAGTCAACCGCGCTTAGATCAAATGAAAAATTATATATTTTTTATTTAAGTAATAATTTTTAGTCAAATTCTACTATTTATTAATTGAATTGCACTACATGTTTCGGGTTATTGAACCCATTGTCAAGTGCTAAAAATAAATACAAAGTCCAAGTTTGACTTTTTTGAATATTTTCTTACAACTTTGTATTTATTTTTAGCACTTGACAATGGGTTCAATAACCCGAAACATGTAGTGCATTTCAATTAATAAATAGTAGAATTGAACTAAAAATTATTACTTAAATAAAAAATATGATTCAACAATTCTACCACATCGGCCAAAACCAGACTGCAGAATTATATATTTTTTTTCAGGTATCTACATACAATAACATTTTAAAAGCAGTTGTTCTTACTTTAAGTGGCACAAATTTAGTAATTAAAACATCCACATTTGTTTGTCGAAGTAGTAGATCACTGTCAATGGTCATTAAAGTTACCGAACTTCTCACTCTTTTGTGTAACACTACTTCTTAATTTATTTTAATCTGTACAACTTGGGTGATTTAAATTTTGTTACTTCAATTTTTTTGAGGACCCTAGAAATTTGAAGGCCCGGGGCAGCAGCCCCTTTAGCCCCCCTCCCTTAATCCGGTTCTGCACTGTGTTATCATTTAATAAATGATTAATTATAATATTATACTAACTTATTTTTGAATTAATTTCTTATTCTTTTCATAATAATTTACTAAATATACTAGGTATAAAATAAATTTGTATGATTATTATTAAATTAGTTTTGTAATTTTTTTCATCTTCATATTATTTGTCCAGTGACAGCGGGGGGAGGGGGGGAGGAAAGAAAATTTTGTAAAAATTAAATTTTGTGTGCTTTGCCTACTTCAAATGTATTGGGCCCAATTTCTGCTCCCCCATTTTAAAAATGCTGGCGCCGTCACTGTATATGTTGGCAAAGTTCTCTTTTAACAACTCTTTACAACCAAGCTACCCCCCATAATACGAATATTATTATTGTACATTTTGATTTAATTTTGCAATTTTGTAGGTTTCAATGTGCAGTATTAAACAACTTCTGATTTTGATAAGAATTCAGATCGAAAAGAAAATGCCGGTCGTGTACCATGATTTTTGTAATGGGGATGAAAATTCAATTTTAAATTAATAATAAATAGATTTAATTAATATAAAAAGTATATTGTGATACTCGA